>OY288272.1:38416568-43416568 GCA_958450335.1 Hibiscus tridactylites
GGTTCGTTTCGGTCCACGGGTGTGTTCCTAGACCAGTATTGAAACAAGCCTCTCCAGTAGCCAAACTGTTCCGAAACACCTTCAACCGTATCGAAACGCTATGGCCGTTATAGGCCCCCATTTCGGAACAATTAAGGGTGTTTCGATACACCCTGCCCTGTGACAGTAGAAAATGCTAGTTTTTCATGCTTTTTCACACTCGAATCAACCCCAAGACGTCCCACAACATGCAAACAACATGGATACATATCAACAATCATCATACCGAGGTTATAGCTTAAACATGGCAACCAACAAATAAGCAAAGGCACTAAAGGCATGCTCCTTAGTTTTCCAACACCATAACACGTCATAACACCAAATAAACCAAATTCCAAACTCCAAAGACCATTTACAACTCAATTACAGGCAAACAAACATGCTCAAAGTAAAGGAAAACATTCTCAAACATTCCAAAGTATAAAACCCACCCATTGCCATTTATTACACTAAAGATGAACCACATACATCTCTTTAACAAAGCTTTGGATTCCTCTTGCTTTTGGGCTGCCTTCAAAGGTTCAAGTCTCTGCATTGATGAAACAAAAGAGCGTAAGCATAAAGCTTAGTGAGGATCGCTAATCAACATTCATCAATGCATGTTTCATATTTTGCAAAACCAACACTTTACATTTCATGCCATTTCTAAAACATGTCTTCTCAAGACTTCAATGCACTTTTGAAACCTCATGCACATATGCATCAATTTACAATAGCAAAAAGACCTTTGCTCATGCTTTAGCAAGCATCACATGCAATCTTGCATCATTCACATATATCTCATGCACCCTTGCATCATATACAAGCATCTCATGCTTCACATTGTCATTTACATTATATTGGCTCACAAGTGATAATCCATAAACCATTTCAACACAAGACACAATTGGATACGCAGATTACAAGCGTTGTCCCTCACGCTTCATACAAACTACCGGACTACACAAGGTGGAGACAAATGGCACAATCACAACCCCTCAACACCCGTGATGGAGATTAATGGCACAATCACAACCCATCAACATCACTCATTGGTAGTTGTATAATTCCACTAACGAGAGTATGAGACACATACACAAGACTCACACATGGGTCTAACCATTCACCGTTGTGATCTTAACCTCAATCGTTAGGGTACTTGGATGGAGATTACAGAACAATCACAACCCCTCAACATCCAAGGCGACTTTATTCACGGTGCACCCAATCCTATAGCCGACTAACTATATCCGATTAAAGTAACCAAAAACCATTTTCATCACTTGCCAATATAATCGTTTATCCACATTAATCCACTGTTTCTCAAGCATAACTACAATGTCATTTCCACAAGCAAACATGCTTAACATCATATGCATTTTCATATGAAAACCAAGGATCACTTACCTAGTGCATCCTTATCATAATGACATTAAAATCCAGCATTAAATCATGCTTAAACATGCTTAAAAACAGTTAACAAGTCCACTCTTACATCAAATGCATTTTCATCAAACTTAGCACATTTCCAAGAGAGGGATTACCGAAACACTTACACTTGAGCTTAGTTAAGTGTATCAAACTTACACTAAGCTCCCAAAAGCACGCTCAAGGCGTTACAAAGTAGGAAATTGCATTTCCACTCACCGATGCGCGAAGCCTCATTCGCCGACACAAAAATTACACACCCGAAGCCTCCAAAATCACCTCGTTAGCTTCCGGATCAAGATCCCCTGTTTTCACATCAACAAAACAGAGATCTAAATGCATTAAAATGCATTCTAACACCAGCAACAATCCATACACTCGTTGCCCACTCAAACTACACCAAAATACCATTCTGAAACAACCGAAAACTCAATAAATTGCTTCCTAAACCAAGCCCAGCTATCATACATCACTTCCAAACAATCATCAACATCAAAACACATCTAATAAACATCATAACACATCCTTATACCTCCAGCAATCAAAATTCCACCATTACACCCCAAAATCACACTTAAAACTACCAAGAAACTCAAGGATCTCAAGGATTTCGGAATCTATCTTAACCACACCTCATTTTAACATATAAACCAACTTAGAAATCAATTAAAATCAACACAAAACAATGCCCAACTCATCAAGTCCGAAAATCAAGATTTCATCCACATTTTCACAAGATTTTGATCTCAAATTAAAACTATATTGAAAACTCAATCAAAAATAGTTATTAGAAGCCAAATATCTTGGGAATTTCAATAAATAGCTTAGATTAGAGGTTGAGAACGAGATTTACCTTCAATCCTTGCTTGCAAAAATCTTGAAGAATTAAAGATCTCTTGAAAAAAATTTTAGAAAATGTTGAGAGGATTTTTGGGAGAAAGATTTCTGGAAAAGATGAGAGAAAATGGTGTTTGGCTAGAATGAGAGGGAATTGGTAGTTACGTAAAATAAAAACCCACTAACTACCATTTAATTAATATCAAATTCTAATTAAAATCATTTAATTAAAACATATTTAAATCACATGTCATATAGAAGAAAGGTCAAATTGACTTAAAGCCCCCTAAAGATTCTAAGATTTTGGCTTCCACCTTAAAAAGCACATTTTCCCAGTTTTGAAACTTTACAATTTGGTCACTACTAAAAATGTCCATTTTCCAAAACCCATTTTGTAAAATTGATTTGACCAACCTCTTAATTATATTTTTAGAGGATTTTAGCAATTTTTATCACAATTTTATCCTATCCCGATCCTTGATTTCCTAAAATCACTTTACGCGATTCGAACCGTTCTCGACCGGTCCGATCTGATGTCCAAAACATCTAGGCCCAAAACCAGGGCGTTACAAGATCAATGTTGAAAAAATCAAGCACAAGAATATCAAACTATAAAGGGAATTACAACCCCATCATAAATATGATACGAAAAACGACCCACATTGCCTTATTACAAAGTTTACGGAAAAAGTAACCCAAACATACTCAAGGAGTTTTGTTGTCTAGGATGAAAGTATTGCTTCCGAAATAACCCCCAAATGCTCAATCCACTAAAATAATGGAAGGAGAGCATAAGCATAACATGCCTAGTGAGTGCGCTCCACAAATAGCTCATCAATGCATTTTTTGAAAACTAAAATGTGAATGTTATGCATATACAAAATAAAGCAGAATTCACCATTTATCCAAAAAAAAATAAAGCAGAATTTCCAGAACTACAGTGCTTGAAGAAACCCTTTCCAAATTCATATAAAAGTATAAACATATCACATAGAAGTTTTATAACAACATATTTAATTGTGACCTATTCATATATTCAAAAACCATCGAGTACACAGATCAAACTTTCAAAATGTGGGCTGAATGGTCCCTACCCCTATTTTCGAAACAAACTTGTCTACATCATAGTCATTAGTCACCCGACATTACGATTCATATTTAACAAATGAATGTAGTCACCATACCTTGGGAATCAATGACTATAAAGTACTTTTATCTCATGGCATGCCAACTATATCTGACCACAATTTTTTATGTCACGAGCGAATATAATCATTCAAAACTTATTTATGTAATGTTTTTTCTTATGCATTTAACAAATCGAAAACATATTCAAATAGAGGTGCACAGAGCAACCTATGCAAATCCTATCGGATCAAATATTGGTGCTCAAGGGCACTCTCATGCTTTTATAAACATATCATAGCATAACAAACTTTAATGCATAAAAATAGTAAGTATTTGTAGCTCAAGTTTCCAAAACAAACCATATAAAACATGCTTCATATAATATCCAATATTCTTCGACGAAGTTAGGGAAAACTTAATTTCGAGCTTAATTAAGCTTGCTAGGTTTAATCTAAATTCCCAAGATAATATTCCAAACCTAGATTGAAAATGAAACACGATTACCACTCATCAACAAGATTTTTCCCACTCGTCGAAGCTTGTTCTATAGCCAAACTTGCCGAATTTCAACTTGAGGCTTCCGAATTCGATTCCAGTTGTTCTAAAACTCAACATTATATAATCTAACATCAATATACATCTATAAAATCCCATCAATCACATCATTGTTGTTATCTAACCCAAATCGTAATTCAAAAACTGAAAATACCCAAGATTAACCTTCCAAACCTTTCACTTTTTTTTTCTCAAAATATGATTTTATTGCAACGACAAATCATATAAATACCAACGTGAGCCTCATTAAAAACCTCCCTAAGCCTAACGGAGGAAAAGAGTACCACACGTTGGTAAGAAAACAATACGGACCACACCAAAAAACAATGAGGCACGTCTAACACCAATCTCGCACCCCACAAAACAACCAAACTAAACCTGCCCAAAGCCAACTCTCCAAGGCAGCAAAATCTAATACCAAGCACTCACCCCACATCACAACTAAACAACATCTATGCAAAGACAAAACTCCAATACACCATAAGCAATCGGCAAAACAGAAACAAGCTCTAACACAAGTGCACAACACCACTATCCCAGTAAGCAAAGCAGGGATCAGACAAGCACATGGAATCACGAATGCCGCTTAACACCACCCTTGGCGAGAGTGTCCGCCATCCCGTTTGCCTCACGAAAAACAATGTTGATACATACACATGGAAACACTCGAAAATCCTCAGCAATCGTCCGAAAATACACCAAAGATGTCAAGGTCGATGCTCTGGATCTAACACCCATGTAACCGCCACTGTCAAGTTCGATTCGATAACAATGGATGGTGCCGAAACCCATAAAGATTGGACCAACATCCCAAGTGCATGAGCAATCACACAGACCTCTGCCTCATTAGAATCTATCACCTCAAAGGACCCGAGAACATGGGCAGCACCCATCCATATGTATCTCGCAAAACACCGCCACAACCAGCAGACCCCGACTTGCCACGAGCTGACTCATCAACATTAAACTTAAGCACCTCAACAAAAGGTGGAACCCAAGTGACTCCCTCACGATCCACTTTCCTCACTATATAAGGAATGCAATTCTGCGGACAATCCCACCATTGTGCTTCGAAAACAAAGAAATCCCCTTTCCAAACCTTTCTAACTTAAACTAAGCCATTAATCATCACTTCCTAACTCAAAATCATCCCAAATATCATCAAAAATCCCTTACTAACAACAACTAACCATTAGGAAACCAAAACACCATCATTCAACTCAAGATCTCCAAGAACATTAAAGCTAATTTAATCGATTAATTCAATTCCATAATTGATTTTAAAAAATTGAGTTTAGATAACATCTAAACCATTAATAAACATCATAATCAAATAGAAATCAATTTAATTCCATTATCAAATCAAGATTTCATAAGAAATAACTTATAACTCAATTTTACTTCAAATTCCCAATTAAATCAATTAAAAGACAACTAAATAAAAATTATGAATACATAACACGTGGAATTTCAATAAGAATAATTGTTATACCTTGTAATTGATGAACCACAATTTGAAGAGAAGCCCACCAAAATTGACGTGATCTTTCAACAATTGAAGAGAAATGAATTTTGAAGGAAAATAAGATTTAGGATGAAGTTAATTGAAATAGAAATGATTTAGGATAAGAATTGAAAAGAAATCATTAGGAATTCGTATAAGAACTTAAAGATTTTAGTACAAATAAATGGGTTTTTCTGAGAGAAAATGAGATGAAGAAAATTATTCTTCCATAGAAAACTAATTAATAGTCATCAATTTTGTTGAAAATGATTTAACTAAAACCAAAATAATATTAATTATACTTAAACTATTTTTATTTAAAAACTCAATTAAAAATTCCTTTAACAAGATCACATGGCATAATTGGTTCTTGATGATTCTTATGATGTATCTTTATCAATTAAGTCACTAAAATACATGTTAAAATTATTTTTGACTTATTAAAAACCATTAAATTAAAAATACCTTATTTAATATGAGAATTAAATAAATTTCAAATTTTAATCAAAACCTCCAAATTACCAAATTCAAATTTTAATCATTATTTAAAATACCTAGACTTACTTTACTCAAATAAATTCTACACTTTACTAAACCGAACCCATATGCTTACACGATTCTCCTAGCCCAAATTTCGAAATGTTACAAAATAAATGTCGAAGGCATAACTCTTAAGGGACACTTCTATTTGTTTTGCTAGCCAATATACTAGGTGAGTTGTGTTTGCTCTATTTAACTCTTCATAGTAGGAAAAGTAGCATTAGCATTAGCATATGAGTGAATGGAAGCCTTCACGAGATGACTCTATTCAATAGGCTCAGGGATCAGGTGTTTGCTCCACTTCATTTTTAGGTCTAGAAAGGCAGTTGAGATAAGTTGAAGCCCCTATGAAACAACCAAATAATATAAAAAAATAAGGAGTAAAAGAAGAGCTAAGAGATAGAAAAAAGCTAGGGTAGAATAGAGAGCATACTTAGAACTTTTCTAATGTCATTAAGTATTGATTGGATGCAATCACACACACACATTCACCTATAGAAGGGTTGACCTTAGGAACTAATCTTTTGAGTTTCGAAATATAATGCACATGTTTATTTGTCTTCCTGAGGATTGAGATATTGCCAAAACATGCCCTGAATTATTGATGCCATCGTCTATTTTTAGTTTGCATATAATTGCTTGACGAATATCAATAGCTCAAGTTTAGGGATGTGATGACTCCATAAAAAGGGTATATTTCATGCCCATTTACTTGTGTTATTCCTTGTTTTCAAGCCCATATAGATGCATTTAGGATAATATTACATGGATATTTAGGAGTTTTCTCGCGAGCTTAAAGAAATATGGAATTGATGCTATTTATGAGGAAAGGTAGTGTTCTAATGGTGATTACGCAGGTATTAGGGAAAAAGGTGGTGAAGGTATGATGAAGCATTCTTGAGTAAGGAACTAACCATACCACAAAAATGTTGGAAAGCTAGAGACAAGGTTGTTATTCTTGGTCCTCACTCAAGACGTGGTCCCCTATTCATTTAAGTTTTCATTTTGTACGTGAAAAGGGATTATGCTTTTTGGACCATATATCAGGATTAGGGAAAGAAACTTGAGGAGGGTTTTCACTATATAAAGATAATAAGGTAAACTTTTTCAAGGGGAGTCGAAGCATCCTTTTTGTCTTCTATATTTGGAGAACAATCATTATTGAGGAAGAAGACGAGTCTCTGGCAGCACAAGCTATTTGAGAGAGGCTTGCAGAGCTTGGAAAGGCTGGAACGAAGCTCACAACTCACGAGAGGATTCTTAGGACGCTCTGTATCTCTTTCATATAGCTCTTTTTTTTTGCAAATGATCTTATATTGTTCTTGGATGGTTGATATTTTCTTGGACATGAGCTAAATACCTTTTTAGTAAGGCTTATTGTTGAATGTTATGTTTAATCTTTTTTTAATGTTAAAGCATTTATGTTGTTTATCTATTATGTTCATTGTTCTTAATGCTTTGTGGTTTAATATTTAAGAGAGTTAAGATATACTAGATGAACACTATATCTCGAGCTAGGAAGCTTGGGTTCTAACCCTATTTAGACATAAGATTAGGGTTTCAACGACTAAAAAGCGTAAAACAACACATATAATAGTTTTGTTAGGGTTTACATAAACATGTATCGTCATATGATTTTGTTATTGGCTTCTTGCTAGACATAGTTTATAGGTTGAGCAAAACATTTAATGATAAACTTAACTATCCATTCATCTTGATATTCTCGTGTGAGCTTGCTACTATTTTGTTATCCTTCAATTTCTTGCTTCAATTTATCTTACGCTACAACATTTTCTTTACTGCTTGTGTTTATTTATTATCACACCATCATTCTATACTTGTTTCTTTTGGTGCAATTCCTTTGAGTTTAATCCATTCAATCCCTATGGGGATGATATTCTCATCATTATTGTAACCCCTAAACCCGACCCAAGGGTTATGGGCTAGGAAGTCGGGTTGAAAACGTGTCCATCAAGTAAAATGATTATTAGGTTTTGAAAATTAAATAATTAGATTATTTATTGAAAACGGTATCGTTTCGCTTTAAATTCCATCAAATAAAAAACACAACCATATAGGTAAAAAATAGAAAATAATTTATCAAAAATATCCAATTTAAATCCCCATGCATGCTAAAACAATTTAAAGCCCCAAATAAATGTAAAAGTAACCGAAATTACATAAAATCACCAAATAATAAAATAACAAATTTAAATCTGAAATCTAAAAATATACATACTGAAAACTGTAAATAGTCTGATAAAATGTGATCCTCCAAGTACCGTACTCCTATGTTTGAGAATCTGAAATAGAAGCTAAGGGGAGTCAACTATTTAGCTCAATATGTCTCTAAAGTGCATCAGACAAAATATCACAAAAATCATACAGTCAACATAGTCATTTAAGTACACAGATATGCAAAGCAAGATGCTCCTAAGTGTATGCAATGAACCCATCTACATCACCGTCCGAAGAGTAAGGTTCCCCTGAATCACTCTCTACATCGTCACTAAGTTCGAAGTGGAATTCAGCCCGAAGTGTGAAACCAATGATCTTCCTCCGTACATTTCCCAGTCCAAATGATATGACATGATAATCCGATACTAATCTGAATGCAATCATAAATAATCTGAAATGCATGAGCATTTAGTCCGACAAATTTTATTTAAATTTTGATGTACGATGCAAGGCAAGTTATGCACAGACCATATCACATAACTCAGATCAGAACATATATTTGCAAACCAAGCATCATACAATATGAGCACAGGTAATATAGCACAGATAGAGAACACACCTCAGACAGCTAACAACTCAACGTGGAGAGTGACGTCTCCCACATTCAAATCTAGTAACAGGCTAAACATGATCATCACCTAAAAGGGTAACACTATGTAAGATTTCACTACTACTATGCCAAAAACTACTAAATATAACTTATTTAATTACACGTACGCGCAGAACTCGAAGGCTGAGATGCAAGAGGTTGACCAGGCGGAGGAGGAGGAAGAATCTTGCTGTCCGAATCTATGTCACCTGAATGCAAAAATATTTAATTCAAAATTCCGAATACACAACTTTTCAAACTAAGCATAATTCAATTCCAATGGTCAAAAATAGTTGTTCGGGTTTGAATTTGGAAAAACAGGCTGCGAATGCAGAATCGAGGCATCGAAATATGTAAAGTTGATTTTGACCAAAAAAGTCAACGATCAAAGTCAATAGCGGCGTTCAATGGATAAAGTTAACGGTGGTGGTCAACTGCTTACGTCACCTGGTCAGGTCAACGACAACGTCAGCAAGGTCAATGCTAACCTCAGCAGCTTACATCATCACATGCACCAGTTCTATCGAAAAAGTCCGGTTCGGCTCAGTCTGGCTCGCTAGACCGGTCCGATTTAACCATATGGACCGGTTCAGCCTAATTCGCACCAAATCTCCCTTTTTCAACCGAAATCAATTTAATGTAAAAGTCCTTAATCGGATTTCGTCTCTGACGACCACATACACTCTATTTTCGGCCGATTTCGCAATCACAACAGACACACATGGGTTAACCCCTAAATTCACAAAACATCTTACCATAAACACCAAAATGATGAGGAAACAACACGAACGACAGTGTGTGAAGTGGTTTTTCTTCCAGATCTCACGCAAATGACGGCGGCGAGGAAAACTGATGGGCGGGGTTGGTTCGGACGGTCCCGTTGAGCGCACCGATGGTCTCGAAACTGCGAAAGGACGACAAAAGCTCCTTGGCCGGAGCTTAAATAGAAACGCGGATGAGGGGGGTTTACCACGAAGAGAGAGAGAGAGCTAAGGGAGAGGGAAAATAGCTGGGGAATTTTTTGGTATATGAAAAGCCACAATGGCTTTTTACCCTAATTAATGGGTAAATTAAACATTAAAGGATCCAAGAACGACTCGTATTCATAATTATCCCTCGAGGTTCCGATTTTCACAAATAAGCCCCTAAAATTCAATTAGGTTTCCCGATTCAAAATCCCAAAAAAATTAGGGTGTTACAAATCTCCCCTTCTTAAAAGAAATTTTGGCCTCGAAATTTACCTTGATAAAAAAGATGTAGATATTGGGCTCTAATAACGGCCTTGGGCTCCTAAGTAGCCTCATCAGGACTACGTCCACGCCACAAGACCTTGACCATCTTAATGGTGTTCCTCTTAAGAACCTTCTTGTCCTAAGCAAGAATCTCAATTGGTTCCTCCTTAAAACGCAAGTCAGGACTGTTAGATCATTGGCGCACCGTATGGCATAGCTGAAAACAAACACGGCAATCTCACCAGCGATCCATGTATGTTTAATCCGAATTCAGGAGAAAGAGATAGGAATTGAGTTCCTCGATAAACAACAAGAACGGAAACGTCTAACGATCTCACGAACAATACGGAGTTAGCCTCAACGAGTAGATCGTCTCAGCCTCTACTCAGTTCACCTGGTTGAAAAGTTGAGAGCAATTTTTTTTTCACAAAATGTTTGAGAAAAATACGTTTCAAAAGGGTTAAACGGCTGCTAGACCATTAACCCCCTTTTATAGTATGTTACCCTAACTGCATAAGATTTTTAATTAATTCCAAACTATAATTACTTTAATTATTTTAAATTCAAAATTCTATGTATAATAAAATACTTTAGCATATATATCAAATATATATGTCTTAATATTAATTATACATATTATATACATACAACTAAATTGTACATATGTAACTTATTTATTAATTGCTCTTTTCAACCCTGGGGTGTGACCCTGTAGGTTCCAGTAACATTAGTAGCAATTATCAGAACTATTCCAATTTCACAAACAATGAGTGACATATAGCAATGAATCATTGTCACCTAAATTACTGGAAGTAAAGATTCAACATAACATCTTCGTGATCAACTATTCTAATGCATTATATCCCTTTGTCCTTTATATCTAGAATTAACACAAGTCTTGGAATAGTCACACTTGTTTTACCTATCTATTAATTCTTGATATCTAGAATAGACAACAGACGAATAATATGTGATATCTCATATCAACTTATTCGAGCATGGCCATGCATTTCTAGTCTTACTCAATCAAGTGGCCTGTGATATGTTTCCTATTATGTAGGAATGATAAATCCTATCTCGACCATCCATACCCCACTACACATATCATGATATGCTCTATGTCAGTCTTTATAGTGTAACCATTTTCAGTGCACGTTTAACAACATCAAAGCACACAACAATATATGTTAAGATAGTTATGATATCAAGTCAAAGGATCATACATACAATTATCATTATGAGAAATATCGTGACAATTACATAATAATCCAAGACATATGCTCATAGCGGGTCAATCGAATATGTTGTTATCCAACATCATATTCATGCTTTGATTTTGACATCACTATGTCAATGACAACACATTGTCATCAATCAACAACATGTTAACTTGAAACTTATTATTATTCTTATTATCCATGCCCATAATAATACTCAACTAAAGATCTTTTAATAGTAATCATATTATTATATATACATTATTGTCTTTTGTTAATTTGATACACAGAAATATAACAGAAGAAAATAACGACAATGCCTTTATTTGATAAAATCGATAAAGATAGTATGTCAATACAATCATCATATGATTGGTCTTTGGGCATACTCTAACAATCTGCCACTAGCACTAAGACCAATCACTAACATATCTAATACCAAATGACTCAGTGTGACTATCATGCTTTTGCTGTGCCAAAGTCTTCGTCAGGGGATCAACAATGTTATCATTTGTGTGTACTTTGCATATTTCCACACCTCTTCGATCTATGATCTCTCGAATGAGATGAAAACACCTCAGAATGTGTTTGGATCGTTTAGGAGATCTGGGTTCCTTTGCTTGTGCAATGGCTCCATTGTTGTAACAACGAAGTTCTATAGCATCTGATATGCTAGGAACAACCCCTAGTTCAGTTACGAACTTCGGATCCAAACAACCTCTTTTGCCGCTTTGCTGGGTGCAATGTACTCAGCCTCTGTTGTAGAGTCAGCTAGTATGTCTTGTTTTGAAATTTTCCAGCTCACAACACCTTCATTAAGACAAAACACAAAACTAGATTGCGATTGCAAGTCATCCTTGTCTGTTTGGAAGCTAGCGTTAGTGTAACCTTCTACACTAAGCTCTTCTTCACCCTCATAGACAAGAAATGTATCCTTCTATCTTCTTAAGTACTTGAGGATGTTTTTAACTGCAACCCAGTGACATTCACCAGGGTTTACCTTATATCGACTCGTCATGCTTAAGGCATATGATACGTCTGGTCGAGTACATATCATGGCATACATGATTTAACAAATAGCCGAAGCATATGGAATTTTATTCATCCTTTCTCTTTCTTGTGAAGTTGAAGGGCACATATCCTTCGAAAGAGAAATACAATGTCTCATAAGCAAGAACCCTTTCTTAGATACTTCCATACTAAACCTTTTCAGCACTTAGTCTATGTATGTACTTTGACTCAGACCTAGGAGTCCTCTTGGTCTATCTCTATCGATCTTAACTCCTAAGATATACGATGCCTCACCCAAATCATTCATAGAAAAACTACTACCTAACCAAGTCTTAACAGATTGTAGAGTAGGTATATCATTTCCTATGATAAGTATGTCATGTACGTACAAGATTAGGAAAGAAAAAATTCTCCCACTGGCCCTTTTGTAAACACATGGCTCATCATCATTTCTTATAAATTCAATGTAACACCCCAATTTTAGGCTTAGAAGTTCTGGGTTTGAATTTGACCGGTGGGATTGTGGTTCGAATATAAAAGGTGATTTTAGGGAAAACCTAGTTCGGGATGCATTAAAAATATGAAAAATATTTAAAAATCCTCTTTTATTATATATAAAAGAGTGGTGAAATCAATTTTACAAAATGAGGGTTCGAAATGTGACATTTCAAGTTAGTGACTAAAATGTAATTTTTGAAAAGTTGGTGACTGTTTTAAAAGGATTGAAACTTTGAATCTTTAAGGAGCTAATTTACCCAAGAAGAGTTTTCTCCAGATTTTTCTTAATATTAAACATTTATTAAATGATATTTAAAAAAGGAAAAAGGGGGAAATAGATATTTTTGAGTTCATAACTAACTTTTCTCAAAATTTTCCCACTTCATTTTCTCTCCATTTTCTCTCAGCCAAACACTTTTCCCCAGCCATTTTCCCTCTGATTTTAACATCTAAAGATGAGATTTCAATCTCTAATTGATCTCTAATCATTCCTACACCAAATCCTTATCATTTGCTTATTGAATTTTCAAGAATTTTGGCTTTAAACAAGGAGAAACTCACATTTAGAGGTATGAACGTCCTTCTCCTCTAAATACTCTGTTCTTTACTGAAATTCCCAAGTTCTCAATCCTTGATTTGAGTTTTATTAAAGGTTTTTATGTTGTGTTCTTGATCTTGGCTTAAAATGCAAGATTTGGATTTAATTTTGATGAAATTCGTATGAAATGATTGGGCTCTGTTTTCAGATGTCTTTTTGATGTAAATTGGATGTATAAATGATGTGTAATTGAGGTTTAATCAATGCAATCTCGAATAGGTTGATTTTCCTAAGTTTTTGATTGAGTTAATGGTGATTTTTGGGGTGATTTTGATGTTCTGCTATAGCTGGAGGTATTAGGACGTGATTAGATCTTTTTTGGATGTTAATTGATGTATAAGAATGATTGGAATTGATGGATCTTGGCTGGGTAATGTTGTAGAGGTGTTTGGATGTGATTTCGGTTGTGTTTGGTAGCCGAAATGTGAGTGTTGATAAGAGCAGCGAGTTTAGGTGTCTTGGTTGAAGATATTAATGCATGATGATGCATTAATCCTCTGCTTTGATGTGTTTAAAACAGGGGAGGCATCTTCGGATCCTTGTGGTGTTGATCCGAAAGCTTGATTGGTGTTTCGGCAAGCTTGCGAAACGGAATCGGTGAGTGAAGTTTGGTTTTCAGCTTTGGAACCAATGTTTGAAGGTTATGGGAGCTTAGTTTAAGTCTAAACAACTTAGCTAAGCTCAAGAGTAAGTTTTCGGAAGAACTCTCTCTTTGATGAACCATGAGATGGTTGAATGCAATATGTTTATTTTGCATGTTTTAAATTCTGTTTTGAAAGCATATTTTAGCATGTTTAATGCTGGTTTTGTAAGTCATGTGTTGAAGGATGCTCAAGGTAAGAGGTCCTTGGTTTGACATTGATAAATGTGGTTTTGATGCATAGTGATGCATGTTGGTTTAATGGCTTTGATAAATGCTTTAAAATAGTGGATTAATGATGGTAAATGATGTATATTGGCAAGTGATGTGTTGGTTTAAAAGTACTTGAATCGGATATAGTTAGCCGGCTATAGGATTGGGTGCACCGTGAATAAAGTCGCCTTGAAAAGGTGTTTTTACAAATGCATTATTGTGATGTTTTAACTGAGCATTCCTCACTCAGCTATGTACTTACGCTCTCTCTTTCTTAAACCAATAATGCAGAGCATTGAAGTGCATAAAGGGCAGCAAGGAGGTCAAGGATCCAAGTGAAAGACTAAGCTCATGTATGGTGAATGTTTTCCTAACACTATTAGCTTTTGGCACTTGGCAATGGGAACCTAGATTGTGGTTTTGGGAGATGTTTTGGACTCCCTAAGTTGGTTTTATGTCTTTGAAGATGTTGGAACATGTGAATGGCCTTTTGATGGTTGGTTGGTGTTTTGATGGTTGCATGATTTTCAATATAGGATGCATGCCTATAGAATTGGGATTTTCCTTGAATGATGCCATGAATGAGATTAGTTGATGCTAATATGTTCCTTAGGTGTTTGATGACTTGTATCTATGATATGTAGGTCATATGGATGTGTTTGATGGGTTGAAAGAGTAATAAACCAGCAAAATTCTGCAATTCTGGGCAGCCCGTATCGGAACGGGTGCTACCGTTTCGGAACAGAGGACCTGAAATGGCCTTGGCGTTTCGAAACAGGTAGAGCTGTTCCGAAACGGATTTGCCACTGCCAAGCCCTGTTCCGCAACAAGTTTCGGAACGGTCCCGCGTTTCGGAACGAATCTTCCCCGTTTCGGAACACTCGACCGTTGGGCACTGAATCTGATGGTTAAATGTTTTGAAACTCTCACGTTTTGGTCCTAATCTTTGTATATGCAATTGGTTGAGTTTGAGACGTCCGTTTGAGATGAAATTTGGCAGAGAAGCATGAAATATGATTAATTTCATTTTGGTAACTTAAAATTTGGTAAAGTCCTCACAATTTTCTGAATTTGCATTTTGGTCCCTAAATCTGTATGTTGTGCAATTGAGTCCCTAAATGTTTTACAATTGCTGTGATTTTTGAGTATGTTCTCCTTAAGAGTTAACATAGGGTTAATATGCATTTAGACAAGTTTAAAAAAAATAGGGTCGTTAATCAAGGTTGACTTTAGTTTTTCCCGTGTAATCTTCGTAGTTCGGGTCAACCGTCTAGGCCGAGCTAAGGGGGTTACATTCAAACTCTTGGATTTCATCGTTGAAACGAAGATTCTAGCTTCGAGAAGCCTGCTTCAGTCCATAAATGGACCTTTGTAGCTTACAAACCTTTCTAGCATTTTTAGGAGCAACAAAACCTTCTGGTTGTGTCATATACACACCCTCTTCAGGTTTTCCATTAAGGAAAGCGACTTTGACGTCCATTTGCCAGATTTCATAATCATGGAATGCAACTATTGCAAGCAAGATCCGGATGGATTTAAACATAGCTACATGGGAAAAGGTTTTGTCATAGTCTATACCATGAACTTGTCGAAAACCTTTAGCGACTAATCGCCCCTTATATGTTTGTATATTACCATCCATGTCGGTTTTCTTCTTGAAAACCCATTTCACCCTATTGGTTTGACCCCTTTAGGTGATTCAACCAAAGTCCATTCTTGGTTTTCAAACATGGAATCCATTCAGATCTCATGGCTTCAAGCCATTTTATAGAATCTGGGCTCGCCACCGCCTCTTGATAAGTCCTGGGCTCATCTTGATCCAACAGAAGAACGTCTCCATGTGTAGTAACAAGAAATCCCTATCTCTCAGGTACATGTCGTTCTCTTGTGTATCTACGCATTGGTTGTGTTTCTAAATCTATTGATTGTTTCTCAACGACTTGTGGAACATGCTCATCTATTGATTGTTTCTAAACCTATTGGTTTGACCCCTTCAGGTGGTTCAACCAAAGTCCATTCTTGGTTTTCAGACATGGAATCCATTCAGATCTCATGGCTTCAAGCCATTTCATAGAATCTGGGCTCGCCACCGCCTCTTGATAAGTTCTGGGCTCATCTTGATCCAACAGAAGAACGTCTCCATGTGTAGTAACAAGAAATCCCTATCTCTCAGGTACATGCCGTTCTCTTGTGGATCTGCGCAGTGGTTGTGTTTCTAAATCTATTGATTGTTTCTCAACGACTTGTGGAACATACTTAGCGAAATTGAATTCCTCACAACCCCAAATCTTCATAAAAGACATACTATGACGCTTCCCAGTCCATATCTCATATGGTGTCTTTTGAACCGATTTGGTTGGAACACGATTTAGTGTGAAAGCAGCCGTTTCATGTACGTGCCTTAATACTCTTGCATGTTTGATTCTCTACTTCACTTTTGAACTCCTTGAACTTTTCAAGTGCTTCAGATTTATGGCGTATAAGGTAGATATACCCATACCGACTAAAATCATCAGTGAATGTAATGAAGTATTGGAATCCTCCTGTAGCTTGCATATTTATTGTCCCACATACATCAGTATATATTAATCCTAATAAATCACTTACTCTTTCACCTTTACCGTTAAAGGGAGCCTTAATCATTTTCCCAATAAGCAAGATTAGCATACATCATATTGTTTGAAAACAAATGAATCTAAAAGTCCATCTTTATGGAGTTTTGATATACGTTTCTCACTTATATGGCCTAAACGATAGTGCCAAAGGTAGGTTTGATTTGAGTCATTTGTCTTTGATCTTTCTGTATTTATGTTATAAATAGTATTATCTTAATCCAAAATGTAAAGACCATTAATTAGTTGTGCCGAACCATAAAAACATTATCGAGATAAAAGGAACAACAACTATTATTAATAATAATCTCGAAACCTATCTTGTCCAAACAAGAAATATAAATAATGTTCTTAGTTAAACTAGGCACAAAATAACAATCTTCTAAATTTAAATCAAGTCCACTAGACAAAGACAAAGCATATGTTCCTATAGATAATGTAACAACTCTTGCTCCATTTCCTACTCGTAGGTCCACGTCTTCTTAAGCCAGATTCCTTCTCTTTTGTAGTCCCTATACAGAAGTACAAATATGAGAACCACATCCAGTATCTAATACCCAAGAAGTAGATGTTGACAAATTAACATCTATGACATAAATACCAGAAGTAGACGCTTCGTTTGCTTTTGCCTTTTTGACTTCTTCAAGATAAGCATGGCAGTTTCTCTTCAAATGCCTGGTCTTGCCATAATGGAAACATTTTTCTTCCTTGCTAACTCCCCCTTTGGGTTTCAATGCATCCTTTCCATTGGGCTTGGCCTTGCCATTACCCTTAGGCTTTGCTACAGTCTTTCCCTTCCTTTTGCCCTTGCGGACCATCAAAATGAGCTTAGGTCCAGCCTTTTTCAGGTTGTTTTCACCAGTTCGTAACATGCCAAGTAATTGTGGTAAATTCTTATTAATTTCATTCATGTTGAATTTAAGAAAAAAATGGTTGAAACTTCCCGGAAACGATTGCAGGATGACATCAGTGGCCAATTCATCTTTGAGTGGAAATCCCAGCTTCTCCAATGTTTGGATATAGCCCATCATTTTAATTACATGAGCTCCTACAGGAGATCCATCGCTCATTTTGCATTGAAATAGAGCTGTAGAGGTCTCATGCCTCTCTTAACGTGCTTGCCCCTCATATATTTCCTTGAGGTGTTTAATCATCTCATAGGCTACCATGTCCTCATGTTGCTTCTGAAGCTCAGGGGTCATGGTGGCAATCATACGACATCCAACATCTAACATGTCATCCACATGTTTCTTAAACTTGTCTTTGTCAGCTATAGGAGAATTAGCAGCTGGTTCATCAGGAACATGTTCTTCAATGACATATTCCTTCTTTTCCTGTTTGAGAACAATTCACAAATTTCGGAACCAGCCAAAGAAATTCAAGCCATTGAGTTTATCCTTCTCGAAGATCACCGCAGTGAAAGTGTGTTGTTTGCCATTGAGTCTATACCAATGGAAATATGTAATGTAAGTTTATTTACCGAGTTTGAAATTTATAAATAGGTCTTTATTAATAAATTACTCCCACCATTTTATTCAAAATTAAAAACCCTCAAGTTTTAATTTCAGAAAAACGTATTGACAGTTTTTCTAGTGAGTGAGGATCCATATTTCATCTTCTTCCTAAACCAGTTTTGGCTTTTCTTTTAGGAAAAAGGTTATTTAGGTAAGTAACACCTTACTAATTACATCGAATGTAACTCCTCCATTCGGTGAAAAACTCTTGTTCAAATCATCTCATGATTTATCCAAAAATTAACCTCTAGGTTTCTAATCCTTTTAGAATAACCTAGCCAAGTTATCACCAATATTTCAAGATGTGAATATCACTTACTTATTCTTTGTGTTTAACCAAGATAGACTCATGTGATATTGCTTTGGCAAAACTCACATGATATCGGTCGAAGCCTTAACGAGGGTAAATAATGGACGGTTAAATTAACTTAGATTGTAGTGAGGGGTTTTCATAATTATCTCATCATTGTTCATTTTAATATTAGGCCCTTATTGATCTCATCAAAGTCTATAATAATAAAATTTGCAAACACAACATTCATGGCATTACATACATGATAGATATAAGCAATAAATAAGATGCAATGGTTATAGCCCCAAAAAATAAAATTAAGGTGGCCCATCCCAAGCCAATGGGAGAACCAAGAACCCTAGAAGAAAAAGAACTCTCAAGCATCTTCTCGTATTTAACCGGTCCATTCGTCTGCTCCTTCAAATATTCATATGATTACAATTTTTAGAAACTCGTTTTACATACGAGGGAGTAAGATGAGAAGAGGAATACAACAAAAGAGTAGGGAGGCGTGACGCGTAGGCCGTATTTTAAATTACAACTATTGTAAAACAAAAAGGGCTATAACCATGCATGTCAAACGCCATACAAAACAAGCATATCATACATATACATTGTTACGCGTTTGTTAAAGATATTAACATGGGCCTATGATCTATGTTGCCTATGAAGGGGTCAAGGGGGTCTGGCGACCCCGCAATCCCGTAGGTTTTTCCATATCAACAAAATTTTGAAATATAGCACTTATTGTTTATGTGGAAAAACCTCACGATTTGATAACTTTTATCAATAAAATCGTGTTTTTGGGATTTGCAGTTCTGTAGGTTTTTCCATATCAGAACAACCATTGTTCCACCACTGAATGCGATCTATTATCGCATACCCATCGATCTATATGATAACAATTAACATATAAACCCGTGTAGCAACATATTCATGATTAACTCTTAACCATTGATTGCAAAATTCATTAAAACAGATTAACATCTTAATTATACCAATTATTGAATCGAACAAATATATCATACATATACGCATAAAACGATAAAATAGAGCATACATCATAAACATATCGCATCACCCAAGTATTTAACCTGAATTCGGATCGTACAAGTGGCTCTGATACCACCGTTAGATCATCGGCGCACTTCATGGCGCAGCAGAAAACAAATATGATGATCTCACTAGCGATCCATGTAGGTTTAATCCGAGTTCAAGAGGAAGAGATAGGTTTACTTACATTGAGTTCCTTGATAAACAACAATAATAGAAGCGTCTAACGATCTCACGAACGATACTAATCTTAGCCTCCACGAATAGATCGTCTCAGCCTCAACTCAATTCACCCGGTTGAAAAGTTGAGAGCAATTTTCTTTTTCACAAAACTTTTTTTGAGAAAAATACGTTTCAAAAGGGTTAGACGGCTGCTAGAACATGAAACCCTTTTTCATAGTATGTTACCCTAACTGCATAGGATTTTTAATTAATTCCGAACTATAGTTACTTTAATTATTTTAAATTCAGAATTATATGTATAATAAAATACTTTAGCATATATATCAAATATATATGTCTTAATATTAATTATACATGTTATATGCATACAACTAAATTGTACATATGTAACTTTTTAATTAATTGCTCTTTTCAACCTTAAGGTGTGACCTTGTAGGTTCCAGTAACAGTAGTAGCAATTATCAGAACTATTCCAATATCACAAACAATGAGTGACATCTAGAAATGTATCATTGTCACCTAAATTACTGGAAGATTCAGCATAACATATTCGTGATCAACTATTCTAATGTATTATATGCATTTGCCCTTTATAACTAGAATAGGCACAAGTCGTGGAATAGTCACACTTGTTTTGCCTATCTATTATTTCTTGATATCGAGAGTAGACAACAGACGAATAATATGCGATATCTCATATCAAGTTATTCGAGCATTGCCATGCATTTCTAGTCTTACTCAATCAAGTGGCATGTGATATGTTTCCTATTATGTAGGAAGGACAAATCCTATCTCGACCATTCATACCCCACTACACATATCATTATATGCTCAATGTCAGTCTTTATAGTGTAACCATTTACAGTGCACGTTTAACTGCATCAAAGCACACAACAATATATGTTAACGTAGTAATGATCTCAAGTCAAAGGATCATACATATAGTTATCATTTTGAGCAATATCATGACAATTACATAATAATCGAAGACATATGCTCATAGCGGGTTAATCCAATATGTTGTTATCCAACATCATATTTATGCTTTGATTTTGACATCACTATGTCAATGACAACACATTATCATCAATCAACAACATGTTAGCTTTAAACGTATTATTATTATCCTTGGCTATAATAATACTCAACTAATGATCTTTTAATAATAATTATATTATTATATGGACATTATTGTCTTTTGTTAATTTGATGCACTGAAATATAACAGAAGAAAATAATGGCAATGCCTTTATTTGATAAAATCGGTAACGATATTATGTCAATACAATCATCATATGATTGTCTTTGGGCATACTCTAACAAGGATGAATCTCAATCTCCTCCATCGGAAGAACATAAGACGAATCAGCATGGTAGCGTCTCTGTAACACCCCAATTTTGGGCTTAGAAGTTTACGGTCTGAACCGGACCAGTCTGATTTTCGGTTCGAATATAAAAGGAGGTTTTAGGGAAAGCCTAGTTCGGGATGCTTTAAAAATATGGAAAAATATCTAAAAAATCCTCTTTTAATATATACTAGAGAGTGGTGAAATCAATTTTACAAAATAAGGTTTGGAAGTGCAACATTTTGAAATAGTGACTAAAATACGATTTTTGAAAAGTTCAGTGGTGACTGTTTTGAAAGGATTGAAACTATGAATCTTTAAGGAGCTAAATCACCCAAGAATGATTTCTCCAAATTTTTCTTAGATTTAAATGATTTAATTAATGTTTAATTAATTAAATGAAAAGTGGAAAACCACATTTTAGATTTTCATAACTAACTTTTCTTAAAACTTTCTCATCTCTTTTTCTCTCAAAATTCCCTCATCCAGACACTTTTCTCCAGCAGATTTTCCATTGATTTTCAAAGCAATTGATGAGATTTCAATCAACAATTAATTCCTAATCCTTTCTACATCAAATCCTCTTGATTTGCTTATTGGATTTTCAAGAAAATTGGCTCTAATCAAGGAGAAATCTACATTTAGAGGTAAGGTTGTTCTTCTCCTCTAAATACTCAGTTCTTTACTGAAATTCCCAAGTTATCAATCCTTAATTTAAGTTTTATAAATGGTTTTGATGTTATGAACTTGATTTTGGCTTAAAACTCAAGATTTGGAGGAAATCTTGAAGAATTTTGTTGTGATTGTTTTGGCTCTGTTTTGAGATGATTATCAAATGTATTTTGGATGTTTAATGATGTGTAAATGAGGTTTGATCAATGCAATCCCGAATAGGTTGAATTTCCTAAGTTTTTGCTTATGAAAATGGTGGTTTTTGGGGTGATCTTGGTGTTCTGTTATAGCTGGAGGTATAAGGACGAGTTTAGGTTCATTTTGGATGTTAATTGATGTTTAGAAATGGTTAGAAGTGATGGATCTTGGCTGGGTTATGTTTTGGAAGAGTTTGGAGATGATTTCGGTTGTTTTTGGTAGCTGAAATGTTAGAATTGGTTAGAGCAGCGAGTTTAGGTGTGATGGCTGAAGATTTTAATACATGATGATGCATTAATCCTCTGCTTTGATGTGTTTAAAACAGGGGAGAGATCTTCGGACACTTGTGGTGTTGATCTGGAGGCTTGATCGGCGTTTCGGCAAGCTTGCGAAACGGAATTGGTGAGTGAAGTTGGATTTCTAGCTTTGTAACGAATGTTTGAAGGTTTTGGGAGCTTAGTTTAAGTCTAAGCAACTTAACTAAGCTCAAGAGTAAGTTTTCGGGAAAACTCTCTTGTATGAGCCATGAAGTGGTTCGATGCATTTGTTGATAAATTGCATGTTTAAATTCTATTTTGAAAGCATATTTTGGCATGGTTAATGCTGGTTTTGAAAGCCATATGTTGAAGGATGCTCAAGGTAAGAGATCCTTGTCTTTGATATATTGTATATGTGGATTTGATGCATAGTGATGCATGTTGATGAATGGCTTTGATTAAATGCTTTTAAACAGTGATTTGTTGTTGATAAATGATATATATTGGCAAGTGATGTGATGCTTTTAAAGTACTTGAATCATATATAGTTAGCCGGCTATAAGATTGGGTGCACCGTGAATTAAGTTGCCTTGGATGTTGAGGGGTTGTAATTGTACCGTAAACTCCATCCAAGTACACTAACGAGAAAGGTAAAATCACAATGCTGGTTAAAAGTCCATGTGTGGATCTTGGTTTGTGTGTCCCATGTTCTCGTTAGTGGTGTTATACAACTACCGATGAGTGATGTTAAGGGGTTGGGATTGTACCGTTAAACTCCATCACGGGTGCTGAGGGGTTGTGATTGTACCGGTAAACTCCACCTTGTGTGTTTAATAGTGTGTATGAAGCGTATGAGACAACGCTTGTAATCCGCGTATCCAATTGTGTTTTGTGTTGTAAATGGTTATGGATTATCACTTGAAAGCCAATATGACATGTTGATTTTAATGAAGCATGAGATGCTTGTTTAAGAATGCAAGGTTGCATGAATAATGGTGTGTATGTGATGGAAGGTTTATTAAAATTGTTTTATATGAAGCATTATTGTGTTGTTCTTTAGAGCATGCCTCACTAAGCAATTGTGCTTACACTCTCTCTTGAACCAATAATGCAGATAATTGAAGTGTTTGAGGGCAACAAGGAGGCTAAGAATCCAAGGGAAAGCTAAGCTCATGTATGGTGATGTTTTCACAACACTATTAGTTTTTGATATTTGGCAATGGGAACCTAGGATATGTTTTGGGAGATGTTTTGGACTCCCTGGTTGTGGCATGATGCCTTTGATGATTTGGGATTTGCAAATAGCCATTTTGATGCTTGTTGTGGTGTTTTGATGGTTGTTTGGTTTTGGATATTAGGATGCATGCCTATAGACTTGCGGACTTCCTTGATTGATGCAATAAATGTGTTTTGATGTTGCAAACATGTACCTTATATGCAAGATGACTTGTTGGCATGATGAAGAAGTCATCAGGATGTGTTTGAGTGGTTAAATGCATGTTAAACCAGCAATTTCTGCAATTTCTAGGCAACCCGTATCGATACACTCACAGGCGTTTCGAAACGGGGGCATGTAATGGCCTTGGTGTTTCGAAACGACTGGAGACCGTATCGAAACGGTTTGGCCACTGGAAGGCCCTGTTTCGGAACGAGTCTCGAAATGAACCCGTGTTTCGAAACGGTCAACCCCGTTTCGAAAAAGGTGACCGTTGGGCACTGATTTGAATGGTTTTGAGGTTTGGAAGCTTTACGTTTTACTCCTGAAAATTGTATTTGCAATTGCATGAGTTCGAGATGTCCGTTTAATGTGAAATTCAGAAGGGAAGCATGTAATATGACTAATTAAGTATTGGTAACCTTAAAATCAGTTAAGTCCTCCAACTTTCCAGAATTTACATTTTTGTCCCTAATATTTGTATTTTGTGCAATTGAGTCCCTTATTGATTTCTGATCGTTGAGCTTTTAACATCAATGTTTCTCAATAATACGCATAGGATTAATGAGCATCTAGACAAGTTTAAAAAGAAAAAAGGGTTGTTAATCAAGGTTGACTTTCAGGTTGACTTTGGTTTTCCCCGTGTAATCTTCGTAGTTCGGGTCAACCGTCTAGGCCAGGCTAAGGGGGTAACATTTGGTGGTATCAGAGCTGAGTTCTCGTGTAAATGGGAATGGTTATGTGGGTGATGTATGTGTGTTTGCATGATGTGCCTTTTTGAATGAAAGTATGATGTGTAAATTGTAAAGTATGGTGCAATTGTGATGTATGCTATGTTGAAGCATGTTAGAGGAACCCATTGCCATATCAAAACTAATGAAATGAATTGTTTTTTGAAAAATGAGCTTGAGTGCTTGGATTATTTACCTTGTTGAGCCTAATTATGTTTATTGCATTTGTGTCAGTGCATTGCTTTTCTTGTAAATGGGGCCTCATAGAGAAATGAGGATGAATACGAGAGCTATGGCTCAGAATCAGAACGAGGAAAATGTTGAGAATGTTGTGGATATACCTCCTCCTCCTTGTGGTGGACCGCCCGGTGGTGGTGGTGCTGGAGGTGATTGTGTTGGTGCTGGTGCTGGGGTCGCCGGACCTAAAGCTGTGCAGGGGCAAGCTGCTCCTGACATGACTATTTTGATACAGGCTATTGCTGGAGCCTTTCAGGCAGCATTAGCTGGAGCTCACGGAGTTGTGCATCAGGGTGATGCTAACGTGAGATTACCTTTGGAACGTCTTCGTAGTTTGGGAGGGGCTGAGTTCAGAGGTTTATCTCCTGAAGGTTATGAATCTTGGTTGGAAAGGACCAAGAGAATATTGGGACAAATGAACTGCAATGATGTGCAGATGTTAGGTTGTGTGGAATCGCTGTTACATGATGATGCGTATACATGGTGGACGACCACGGTCTCCGGGATGGAGGAAGTTGATGTGACTTGGACGTTCTTTCTGAACGCGTTCAAGCGAAAGTATCTAGGTGTGTGATACCTGGATGAAAAGAAAAGAGAATTCATGTCTCTTGTGCAAGGATGTATGACGGTGGTTGAGTATGAGATCCAGTTTGTCCGTCTTAGTCAGTACGCACCTGAGCTTATCCCGGATGAGCGGGAGTGGTGTGAGCGTTTCCGATATGGTTTGGTGACGGACGTAAAGACCTTTATGCTTGCAGCTGAGTACACGGATTTTGATGTGCTGGTGAGTAGGGCAAAGGAAATTGAGCAGAACCTGGGTTTGTCTTCCAGAGGCGTTAGTTCTGGCTCGAGCAAGAGAGCTGCTGAGTATAGTTCCGGTGGTGGACGGAACAAGAGAGGACGAGATAAGAGGTATCAGTCTTCTGCTAGGCGTGGTAATAGAGGGCATGGTGCGCCTGTTCAGGGAGACATGATGAGAGCTGATCAGAACACGTGCTGGACGTGTGGCCATTTGAGGCGTGATTGTCCTCGAGCAGCGAGGGAGGTTGAGGCTCCAGTGGCAGTGACCGGTAATTCATGCTGGAATTGTGGTTCGGCAGACCACATGATAAGGGAGTGTCCTTTGTTGGCCGGTGGTGGTCAGGGACGTGCTCCTGGAGTTGTTGCACCACAGAGAGGTCGTGGGCGCGGCCGTGGTAACTTCCAACGCAAAGATGATGGTGCGAGGAATGTGGCGCACGTGGTGGCTATCCAACCTGAGGGTGGTGGCCAGGCTCGAGTGTATGCTTAGCGAGAGGGGAGAAATGACACGGATGTGATCGCAGGTACCTTTACTTTGCAATCCTTGTCATTACTTTCCTTGATTGATTCTGGATCTACACACTCATACATATTGCGTGAGCATGCTCAATTGCTTGGTTTACCTGTTGAGTCTTTGGATGTTGGTATGCATGTAACTAGTTCTTTTGGTGAGACCGTTGTGACACGGAAGTTATATAGAAGATGTCCTTTGGTAGTGCAAAACCATGTTTTTCTTGTTGACCTCATGGAATTACCATTCTATGGTTTTGATGTAATCCTGGGTATGGATTGGCTTGTTGATCATCGAGCTGTGGTAGATTTTGAGAACAAACGGGTTTCATTGAAGCTTGCGGATGATTATGAGGTAGTGGTGGTTGGTGAGAATGTGAAGTTTCTTGCCAATGTGGTGTCTAAATTGGAAGCGAGCCGAATGTTGAGGCAAGGTTGTGAGGCCTACCTAGCCTTTGTCATGAATCCTAGCTCTAAGGAGTTGCGAGTCCAAGATATCAGGACTCTGCGAGAGTTTCCTGGTGTGTTTCCTGAGGAGTTACCTGGGTTTCTAACCGAGAGGTGGAGTTTGGAATTGAGCTGTATGAAAACACAACTCCAGTGTCCATTACTCCTTATCGAATGACACCTAAGGAGTTGAAGGAGCTGAAGACACAACTTCAGGAGTTGCTTGATCAAGGTTTCATTCGGCCGAGTGTGTCACCTTGGGGTGCACCGGTCTTGTTTGTGAAGAAAAAGGATGATAATATGAGAATGTGCATCGACTATCGTCAGCTGAACAAGTTGACTATCAAGAATCCATATCCATTGCCGAGGATTGATGATCTTTTTGATCAATTTCGGGGAGCGACTGTGTTCTCTAAAATTTACTTAAGGTCAGGTTATTACCAGCTGAAGGTGAAGGATGTGGATGTGCCAAAAACAGCCTTCAGAACGAGGTATGGGCATTATGAGTTCTTTGTGATGCCGTTTGGTTTGACGAATGCTCCTGCAGCTTTTATGGACATGATGAATAGAGTGTGCCATGAATACTTGGACAAATTTGTTGTGGTGTTCATTGATGATATCCTTGTGTATTCTCGTATAGAGGATGAGCATGAGGGGCATTTGCGGGTTGTGTTACATGCTTTGTTGGAGAATCAGCTTTATGCTAAGCTGAGCAAGTGTGAATTAAATTTGGCTTAGGGAAGTTGTGTTCCTTGGTCATGTGGTTTCTGCTGAGGGGATTCGTGTTGATCCTCAGAAGATTGAGGCAGTGATGAATTGGAAGCCTCCTTAGTCTGTTCATGAAGTCCGTAGTTTCCTTGGTTTGGCGGGATACTACCGGAGGTTCGTGGATGGATTTTCAAAGATTGCTGCACCTTTGACGAAGTTGTTGCAGAAGGATGTCATGTATGAGTGGACGGAAGCGAGACAACATGCTTTTGAGAAGCTTAAGGCAGCTTTGATGCAAGCTCCTATCTTGGTTCAGCCTGAATCAGGGAAAAAGTTTGTAGTGTACAGTGACGCATCCTATGTTGGTTTGGGGTGTGTGTTGATGCAAGAGGGTAAGGTGGTGGCTTATGCATCGCGCCAGTTGAAGGTGCATGAGCGCAATTATCCTACGCATGACATTGAGTTAGCTGCGGTGGTCTTTGCTTTGACAATTTGGAGACATTACCTGTATGGTGAGAAGTGTACGGTGTACACGGATCACAAGAGTTTGAAGTATCTGATGTCTCAGAAAGAGTTGGATCTTAGGCAACGACGTTGGGTGGAGTTTCTTAAAGATTATGATCTGACGATCGAGTATCATCCAGGAAAAGCTAATGTTGTAGCGGATGCCTTGAGTAGGAAGGTGGCAGTGGAGTTGAGGGCTATGTTTGCCAGTTTGAGTATTTCGCGAGATGGAGGTCTTGTGGCTTAATTGCAAGTGAAACCATCTTTGGTTCAATTGATAAAGGATAAGCAGCTGTTGGATGATTCCTTGGTGCCACATGTTCAGGATATTGCTGAGGATAGACCATCAAATTTCTGTTTTAATGATGATGGGGTTTTATGTTTTGGGAGTCGGATAGTAGTACCCAATGATGTTGAGTTTAGGCGTACTATTCTGGTTGAAGCTCATAGTAGTCCTTTTGCTATGCACCCTGGTAGTACTAAGATGTATCGTGATCTTAAGGATGAGTACTATTGGGTGGGGTTAAAGAAAGATGTTGCTGAGTATGTAAGTAAGTGCATGGTTTGTCAATGAGTTAAGGCTGAGTATCAGTTTCCTTCTGGGTTGTTGCAACTGTTGAGGATTCCTGAGTGGAAGTGGGAAAGGATTACCATGGACTTTGTGTCTAGTTTGCCTTTGTCGCCATCGAAGAAGAATTCGGTGTGGGTGATTGTGGATCGCCTTACGAACTGTGCTCATTTCTTACCTGTGCATACTACGTACACTTTGGATAAGCTTGCAGAGTTGTACATTGCTGAGATTGTGCGGCTGCATGGTGTGCCAAAATCTATTGTTTCGGATAGAGATCTGAGGTTTACATCAAGCTTTGGGTACACGGCTGAATTTTAGTACTTCTTATCATCCACAGTCGGATGAACAGTCTGAGCGTGTTATCCAAGTGCTGGAAGATATGTTGAGGTGCTGTGTGATTGAGTTTCAAGGATCTTGGGAGAAGCATTTGCCTTTGGTGGAGTTTGCTTATAACAATAGCTACCAGGCAAGTATTCAAATGGCACCTGATGAAGCCTTGTACGGGAGGAAATGCAGAACTCCTCTTTGTTGGGCTGAAACAGGTCAAAAGTTGGTTTCAATGCCAGCTTTGTTGAAATGAACCACCGAGAAGGGTAAGTTGAGCCCTAGGTACATTGGACCATACGAGGTGATTGAACGTGTGGGTCATGTTGCATACAAGCTGAGGTTGCCGCAAGAGTTGGAAAAGATTCATGATGTGTTTCATGTCTCTATGCTTCGGAGATATAGATCGGACCATTCGCATGTTATGCCTGTGGAGGAAGTGGAGTTGAATCCAGACTTAACCTATGATGAGGAGCCGGTGGAAATTCTGGATTCGGACAGTAAAGTTCTTCGAGGCAAAACCATTGAATTGGTTAAGGTGTTGTGGAAGCATCGTGGTGTTGAGGAAGCCACGTGGGAAAGAAAGGATGACATGAAGAAGCAGTTTCCGTACCTCTTTCCTCCAGGTAAATTTCGAGGACGAAATTTCTTAAGGGGGGAGAGTTGTAACACCCCAATTTTGGGCTTAGAAGTTTAGGGTATGAACCGGACCGATCTGATTTTCAGTTTGAATATAAAAGGAGGTTTTAGGGAAAGCCTAGTTTGGGATGCTTTAAAAATATGGAAAAATATCTAAAAATCATATTTTAATATATATTAGAGAGTGGTGATATCAATTTTACAAAATAAGGTTTGGAAGTGCAACATTTTGAAATAGTGACTAAAATGCGATTTTTGAAAAGTTCAGTGGTGACTGTTTTGTAAGGATTGAAACATTGAATCTTTAAGGAGCTAATTCACCCACGAATGATTTCTCCAGATTTTTCTTAGATTTAAATGATTTAATTAATGTTTAATTAATTAAATGAAAAGTGGAAAACCACATTTTAGATTTTCATAACTAACTTTTCTTAAAACTTTCTCATCTCTTTTTCTCTCAAAATTCCCTCATCCAAACACTTTTCTCCAGCAGCTTTTCCATTGATTTTCAAAGCAATTGATGAGATTTCAATCATAATTAATTCCTAATCCTTTCTACATCAAATTCTCTTGATTTGCTTATTGGATTTTCAAGAAAATTGGCTCTAATCAAGGAGAAATCTACATTTAGAGATAAGGTTGTTATTCTCCTCTAAATACTCAGTTCTTTACTGAAATTCCCAAGTTACCAATCCTTAATTTAAGTTTTATAAATGGTTTTGATGTTATGAACTTGATTTTGGCCTAACACTCAAGATTTGGAGGAAATCTTGAAGAATTTCATTGTGATTGTTTGGGCTCTATTTTTAGATGATTATCAAATTTATTTTGGATGTTTAATGATGTGTAAATGAGGTTTGATCAATGCAATCCCGAATAGGTTGAATTTCCTAAGTTTTTGCTTATGAAAATGGTGGTTTTTGGGGTGATCTTGGTGTTCTGTTATAGCTAGAGGTATAAGGACGAGTTTAGGTTCATTTTGAATGTTAATTGATGTTTAGAAATGGTTAGAAGTGATGGATCTTGGCTGGGTTATGTTTTGGAAGAGTTTGGAGGTGATTTTAGTTGTGTTTGGTAGCCGAAATGTTAGAATTGGTTAGAGCAGCGAGTTTAGGTGTGATGGCTGAAGATTTTAATGCATGATGTTGCATTAATCCTCTGCTTTGATGTGTTTAAAACAGGGGAGACATCTTCGGACACTTGTGGTGTTGATCCGGAGGCTTGATCGGCGTTTCAGCAAGCTTGCGAAACGGAATTGGTGAGTGAAGTTGGATTTCCAGCTTTGTATCGAATGTTTGAAGGTTTTGGGACATTAGTTTAAGTCTAAGAAACTTAACTAAGCTCAAGAATAAGTTTTCGGGAAAACTCTCTTGTATGAGCCATGGAGTGGTTCGATGCATTTGTTGATAAATTGCATGTTTAAATTCTGTTTTGAAAGCATATTTTGGCATGGTTAATGCTGGTTCTGAAAGCCATATGTTGAAGGATGCTCAAGGTAAGAGATCCTTGTTTTTGATATGTTGTATATGTGGATTTGATGCATAGTGATGCATGTTGATGAATGGCTTTGATTAAATGCTTTTAAACAGTGATTTGTTGTTGATAAATGATGTATATTGGCAAGTGATGTGATGGTTTTAAAGTACTTGAATCGGATATAGTTAGCTGGCTATAGGATTGGGTGCACCGTGAATTAAGTCGCCTTGGATGTTGAGGGGTTGTAATTGTACCGTAAACTCCATCCAAGTACACTAACGAGAAAGGTAAAATCACAATGGTGGTTAAAAGTCCATGTGTGGATCTTGTGTTGTGTGTTCCGTGTTCTTGTTAGTTGTGTTATACAACTACCGATGAGTGATGTTGAGGGGTTGTGATTGTACCGTTAAACTCCATCACGGTTGTTGAGGGGTTGTGATTGTACCGGTAAACTCCACCTTGTGTGTTCGGTAGTGTGTATGAAGCGTATGGGACAACGCTTGTAATCCGCGTATCCGATTGTGTTTTGTGTTGTAAATGGTTATGGATTATCACTTGCAAGACAATATGACATGTTGATTTTAATGAAGCATGAGATGCTTGTTTAAGAATGCAAGGTTGCATGAATAATGGTGTGTGTGTGATGGAAGGTTTATTAAAATTGTTTTATATGAAGCATTATTGTGTTGTTCTTTAGAGCATGCCTCACTAAGCAATTGTGCTTACGATCTCTCTCTTGAACCAATAATGCAGATAATTGAAGTGTTTGAGGGCAACAAGGAGGCTAAGAATCCAAGGGAAAGCTAAGCTCATGTATGGTGATGTTTTCACAACACTATTAGTTTTTGATATTTGGAAATGGGAACCTAGGATGTGTTTTGGGAGATGTTTTGGACTCCCTGGTTGTGGCATGATGCCTTTGATGATTTGGGATTTGTAAATGGCCATTTTGATGCTTGTTTTGGTGTTTTGATGTTATTTGGTTTTGGATATTAGAATGCATGCCTATAGACTTGTGGACTTCCTTGATTGATGCCATGAATGTGTTTTGATGTTGCAAACATGTACCTTATATGCAAGATGACTTTTTGGCATGATTAAGAAGTCATTAGGATGTGTTTGAGTGGCTAAATGCATGTTAAACCAGCAATTTCTGCAGTTTCTGGGCAACCCGAATCGATACACTCACAAGCGTTTCGAAATGGGGGCCTGTAATGGCCTTGGTGTTTCGAAACGGCTGGAGACCGTATCGAAACGGTTTGGCCACTAGAAGGCCCTGTTTCGGAAGGAGTCTCGAAATGAACCCGTGTTTTGGAACGGTCAATCCCGTTTCGAAACAGGTGACCGTTAGACACTGATTTGAATGGTTTTGAGGCTTGGAAGCTTTACGTTTTAGTCCTGAAAATTGTATTTGCAATTGCATGAGTTCGAGATGTCCGTTTAAGGTGAAATTTGGCAGGGAAGCATGTAATATGACTAATTAAGTATTGGTAACCTTAAAATCAGTTAAGTCCTCCAACTTTCCAGAATTTACATTTTGGTCCCTAATATATGTATTTTGTGCAATTGAGTCCCTTATTGATTTCTGATCGTTGAGCTTTTAACATCAATGTTTCTCAATAATACGCATAGGGTTAATGAGCATCTGGACAATTTTAAGAAGAAAAAAAGGGTTGTTAATCAAGGTTGACTTTCGGGTTGACTTTGGTTTTCCCCGTGTAATCTTCGTAGTTCGGGTCAACCGTCTAGGCCGGGCCAAGGGGGTTACAGTCTCAACACGAAGATGTGAAAGACATCGTGAATACGCTGAATTCATGTGGTAACTCCAACTGATAGGTAACTAGTGCAACTCGACGAATAATTCGATAGGGTGCGATGAAACGAGATCTCAACTTGCCTTTCCGACCAAACCGAAGTACCTTCCTCCACGGAGATACTTTCAAGAAAACATGATCACCCACCTCATATTTGATATTCCGGCGTCTCAAAATGGTATAAGACGCCTGTCGATCAAAAGCAGCCTTAAGCCGATCTCAAATCAATCTGACAGTCTGCTCATCCTCATGTACAATCTTAGGTCCCAACAACATGTGCTCATTCAGCTCAGTCCAACCAGTAGGTGAACGACACTTACGCCCATACAAGGCCTCATACAGTGCCATCTTGATACTAGCCTGATAACTGCTATTATAGGCAAACTCAGCAAGCGGCAAGAAATCCTCTCAACAACCTCTATAATCCACCACACAGCCTATCAACATATCCTTAAGAATCTGAATTACCCGCTCAGACTGACCATTAGTCTGTGGATGATAAGAAGTTGTGAAACTCAACTGAGTACCCAAAGTAATATGTAGAGCTTTCCAAAATTTCAATGTAAACCTCAAAGATATAGAGTCGAGTTAACTTGCTCAAGGGACAGTCAACTCGAACAGGAATGAAATGCGTGGACTTATTAAACCAATCAACAATAACCCAGATAGAGTCATTCTTCGACGGAGTCAAAGGAAGACCACTGACAAAATCCATAGTCACGCGCTCCCATTTCCACTGAGGGATGTCAATATGCTGAAGTAAACCAGATGGACGCTGATGCTCAGCCTTGACTTTTTGACAGGTCAAACACTTTGGCACAAGTCCCGCAACATCATGCTTGAGACCCTTCCACCAATACCTCGCACAGAGATCCTTATACATCTTGTCCCCACCAGGAAGCATAGAATAAGGACTGCCGTGGGCCTCACGAAGAATAACCTGCTTTAACCCGGATTTCCTCAGAATATAATACCGGCCACGAAAACATAATACCCCATCCTAATCAATAAAGAGATCCTGAGATGTACATTCCCGCACCTCTTTGATACAATGCATCAAAAACGGGTCACTAGGCTGCTCAGCTCGAATATTAGAAATCAATGTAGGAATAACCCGAAGTTCTTCCAGCAAACTGCTATCCTCATACAAACTCGTCCGAGAAAACATAGCTCTCAAATCTAAAATGGCATTACGGCTCAAGGCATCAAGAACAACATTAGCCTTGCCCAGATGATACTCAATCTCGCAGTCGTAGTTTTTAAGAAGCTCCAACCAACGACGATGTCTCAGATTAAGCTCCTTCCGGGTAAAGAGGTATTTCAGACTCTTATGGTCTCTGAAAATATAACACTTCTCCCTGTAGAGATAGTGTCTCCGGATCTTGAGAGCAAAAATCACGGCAGCAAGCTCAAGGTCATGGGTAGGATAGTTGCACTCATACGGTTTTAACTTTCGCAACGCATAAGCCACTACCTTCCCATCCTGCATCAGAACACATCCCAATCCAGTGTGAGAAGCATCAGTGTAAACGGTGTAAGCCTTACTAGGCTCAGGCTGGGTCAAAACTGGTGCTTCCGTCAACACGATCTTAAGCTTCTTAAAGCTAGACTATTAGGCCTCAGCCCAAACAAAGGGAATACCCTTCCTCAGAAATTTAGTCAAAGGAGCCGCAATGATAGAGAAACCCTCAACAAACCTCCAAAAGTAACCGGCTAAACCCAAGAAACATCAGACCTCAGAAACATTCTTGGGCTTCTTCCACCACAAAATGGCTTCAATCTTCCTCGAATCAACCCGAATACCTGCAGCCCACACTACATGTCACGGAAATACAACCTCCGAAGGCTAAAACTCACATTTGCTGAACTTTGCGTACACCTGTTTCTTCTGAAGAGTTTGTAAAACAATATAAAGATGCTTCTTATGTTCAGCCTCGGATTTGGAATAGACCAGAATATCATCTATAAAAACCACAACAAACTGGCCCAGATAAGGTTGGAACACCCGATTCATCAAGTCCATAAACGCGGCTGGGCGTTAGTCAAACCGAAAGGCATAAAAAAGAAACTCATAATGCCCGTAGCGTGTCCGGAAAGCTATCTTGAACACATCGAAATCCTTAACCATTAGTTGGTAATAACAAGACCTCAGGTCTAACTTAGAAAACACCGTAGCTCCCTGGAACTGATCAAAGAGACCATAAATACGAGGAAGGGGATACTTATTCTTGATCGTCAGCTTATTCAACTTTCGATAATCGATACAAAGCCGAAATGTCCCATCCTTCTTCTTCATATATAGGACACGAGCTCCCCATGGTGAAACACTAGAATGAATGAACCCTTTGTCCAACAACTCTTGCAATTGCACCTTCATCTCTTTGAACCCCTTCGGTGCCATCCTGTAAGGGGCCATAAACATAGGAGCTGAACCCGAGTAAACCTTGATGCCAAACTCAACCTAATCACGCTGCGGTGGTACACCAGCCAGTTCTTCCGAGAATACATCCAGAAAGTCTCTCACAACCTGAATCTTATCCATCCCAGCATCATACTGCCTTGGATCAAGAATGTAAGCAAGATAGGCAATTGACCTCTTCTTGATAATCTTCTAAGCCTTGAGAGCTGATACAACATTAGACAGAAAACCTCTACGTTCCCCAACAAGAACTACCTCACGATCAACAGAAGTCCTCAAAGTTGCCCTCTTCCTTTCACAATCTAAAGTGACTCATTGAGTGGATAGCCGATCCATACCGAGAATGAGATCGGATTCCCCAAATGGTAACTCCATCAAATAAGCTGGAAAGATCTCTTCTTGAAGCTCTAGAAGACAATTCTTGTACACTTTGGTAACCTCAATGGGGTTACCCACCAAATTGTGTACGTTGATAGCATAATCGGTACTCTCAACAGGAATTTCAAGACCCCAGATATCGAACTCGCAACATAGGAATGAGTCGAACCATTATCAAGCAGAGTAAAATATGAAATGGAATGGATAGAAAAAGTACCAGCAATAAAGTCTGGCTCATCACGATCCTCATGCCTAATGGTAGAATAGACTAACCCTGGTTGTCTCACCCCGAAACCAACAGATCCTCTACTTTGAGTAGGTCTACCCCTACCAGCGGTACTCGAAGCAGCATGTCTACCATATCCTCTGCCTCTAGCAGAAGTCTGTATAGATGCATGAGACTGACTCATAGTATAAGATGTTGGAGGAAAAATTAGACAATCCCTAAAAAGATGCTCAAAATATCCACATCGGAAACAAGCCTAGACTACCTTCTACACTCACCTAGATGCCACTTTTTGTAGAAGGAACACTTTGGCACCCCACGGGTACTAGTCGAACCTCCGGCACTGACGCTCAGAACAATGGAAGTCATCGGTCTAGCTCCGGAATAATCCTAATGATTAGATTTTTCTCTGGCTCTCTTCCTAGACTGGTTACCGTGATTGTGCTGAACTGATGCAGTCGACTGCTTCCTACCTCTATCAGTACCATAAGATTCAAGTAGTTTCAACTCTGCCTCATTTCGCTCAACTGTCCTAGCTCGCCTAGTGATCTTGTAACGCCCTGGTTTTGGGCCTATATGTTTTAGACATCGGATCGGACCGATCAGGAACAGTTCGAATCGTGTAAGGTGATTTTAAGGAATCAAGGATCGGGATAAGATAAAATTGTGATTAAAATTGATAAAATCCTCTAAAAATATAATTAAGAGGTTGGTCAAATCAATTTTACAAAAGGGATTTGGAAAATGGACATTTTGAGTAGTGACTAAATTGTAAAGTTTCAAAACTAGGAAAATGTGATTTTAAAGGTGGAAGCCAAAATCTTATAATCTTTAGGGACTTTAAGACAATTTGACCTTTCTTCAAATATGACATGTGTTTTAAATGGATTTTAATTAAATAATTTTAATTAAAATAATATATTAATTAATTGGTAGTTAGTGGATTTTCATTTTACGTAACTACAAATTCCCTCTCATTTTAGCAAAACACCATGTTCTCTCATCTTTTCCAGAATTCTTTCTCTCAAAAGTTCTCTCAACATTTTCTAAATTAATTTCAAGAGACCTTCCTTAAATCTTCAAGATTTTTGCAAGGAAAACTTGTCATCTATTGAAGGAAACAAGGATTTGAGGTAAATCTCGTTCTTAACCTATAATCTAAGTTCTTTATTGAAATTCCCAAGATATTTGGCTTCTAATAACTATTTTTGATTGAGTTTTTAATATAGTTTTGATTTGAGATTAAAATCTTGTGAAAATGTGAGTGAAATCTTGATTTTCGGACTTGATGAGTTGGGCACTGTTTTGTGTTGATTCTAATTAATTTTTAAGTTGATTTATATGTTAAGATGACATGTTATTAACATAGATCCCGAAATCCTTTAAATCCTTGAGTTTCTTGATAGTTTTAGGTGTGATTTTAGGGTGTAATGGTGGAATTGTGATTGTTGGAGGTATAAGGATGAGTTAGGATGTTTAATAGATGTGTTTTGATGTTGTTAATGCTTTCGATGTGTTGCATGATTGCTGGGCTTGGTTTAGGAGGCAATCGATTGAGTTTTCGGTTGTGTTGGAAGGGTATTTTGGTGTAGTTTGAGTGGGCAACGATTCTAATGATTGTTGCTGGTGTTAGAATGCATTTTAAAGCATTTAGATCTCTGTTTTGATGTTGTGAAAACAGGGGATCTTGATCCGAAAGCTCAGGAGGTGATTCTAGAGGCTCCGGAGGTGTGATTTCTGTGTCGGCGAACGAGGCTTCGCGTATCGGTGAGTGGAAATACAATTTCCTTCTTTGTAACGCCTTGAGCTTGCTCTTGGGAGCTTAGTGTAAGTTTGATACACTTAACTAAGCTCAAGTGTAAGTGTTTCGGTAATCCCTCTCTTGGAAATGTGTTAAGGTTTATGAAAATGCATTCGTTGTAAGAGTGGATTTGTTTACTGCTTTTAAGCATGTTTAAGCATGGTTTAATGCTGGATTTTTGTGTCATTATGTTAAGGATGCACTAGGTAAGTGATCTCTGGTTTTCATACGTAGATGCATATGATGTTAAGCATGTGTGCTCGTGGTAATGACATTGTGGTTATGCTTGAAAAACAATGGATTAATGTGGATAAATGATTATATTGGCAAGTGATGAAAATGGTTTTTGGTTACTTTAATCGGATATATTTAGCCGGCTATAGGATTGGGTGCATCGTGAATAAAGTCGCCTTGGATGTTGAGGGGTGGTGATTGTGCCGTAATCTCCATCCAAGTACCCTAACGGTTGAGGTTAAGATCACAACGGTGAATGGTTAGTCCCGTGTGTGAGTCTTGTATATGTGTCCCATAATGTCGTTAGTGGAATTATACAACTACCGATGAGTGAGGTTGAGGGGTTGTGATTGTGCCATTAGTCTCCATCACGGGTGTTGAGGGGTTGTGATTGTACCATATATCTCCACCTTGTGTAGTCTGGTAGTTTGTATGAAACGTGAGGGACAACGCTTGTAATCCGCGTATCTGATTGTGTCTTGTGTTGAAATGGTTTGTGGACTATCACTTGAAAGCCAATATAATGTAAATGAATGTGAAGCATGAGATGCTTGTATGTGATGCAAGGTTGCATGAGAAAGTTGTATATGATGCAAGAGTGCATGAGATGTTTGGTAAAGCATGAGCAATGGCTAATTGTTGTTTATGATGTTATATAAGTGCATGTGTTCTCAAAAATGCATTGATATCTTATGAAAATATGTTTTTATAAAAGCCATGTGACATAAGTGGTGGTTTTGCAATTTATGTTAAATGCACTGGTGAATGTTGTTTAGCAAACCTCACTAAGCTTTATGCTTACACTCGTTTCTTTCATCGATGCAGAAAATTGAACATTTGGAGGCAGCTCAAGAGCAAGAGGAATCCAAGGTTTTGCTATAGAAATGTATGTGGTTCACCCTTAGTGTAATAAGAGGCAATGGGTGGGAATTTATACTTTGGAATGTTTCAGAATGTTCCTTTTACTTTGAGCATATTGGTTTGACTATATTTGAGTTGTAAATGGCCTTTGGAGTTTGAATTTTGGTTTATTTGGAGTTTTGACTTGTTATGGTTTTGGGTGAGCTAGGAAGCATGCCTTTAGTGCATTTGCTTGGGTATTTGTCGCTATGTTTAGGCTATAGCTTCGTTATGACGATTGATGATATATATCCTGATGTATGCATGATGTGGCATGTCTCGGGGTTGATTCAAGTATGAAAAATCATGAAAAACCCGCAATTTCTGCTGTCATAGTGTAGGGTGTATCAAACACCCTTAACCGTTTCGAAACAGAGGCTTGTAATGGCCATAGTGTTTCGGAACAACTGAAGGTGTTTCAGAACAGTTTGGCCACTAGAGAGGCCTGTTTCGATACTGGTCTCGGAACACACCCGAGTACTGAAATGGTCAACACTGTTTCGATACAAGCGTTTCGGTACGAAGGGTTGGTGTTCCAAAACGGATGACCGTTGGATGATGATTTTGAATTGTTTTAAGTTTCCATGATTTAGATTTTTTTCCTGAATGTTGTGGATGCAATTGCTTGAGCTTGGAATGTTCTTTTTAGTAGAAATTTGACAGAGGAGAATGTATTATGATTAATTACATAATAATAAGCTTAAAATCTATTAAGACCTCATATTTTCTGAAAATTTCATTTTGGTCCCTAAAATATGTAGATCATGCAATTGAGTCCCTAAATGTTTTCTGGTCGCGATGTCTTTCTCTCCTATGATTCTTGAGTAATCACATAGACTTAATGTGCATCTAGAAAAGATAAAAAGAAAAAAAGTCGTTAATCAAGGACGACTTTCGGGTTGACTTTGTTTTTCCCCGTATAACCTTCGTAGTTCGGGTCAAACGTCTAGGCCGAGCTAAAGGGGTTACATTTGTTGGTATCAAAGCGTGGTTTCGAAAGAATTGGGAATGTTGGTGTGTGTTGTTGATGTGAGATGAAGTATGATGTTTGAAAAGCATGCTAATGTTTGAATTTTTGAACTTATGCCATGTTGATCGATGTGAATTGCATGAGAGGTGAACATGATGGTATGATGACGATGTTGTGTGCATATGTGCTGATTTGGATTGATGGAAAGTGTGTGAGCGTGATATTCATGTATGTTATGTTTTGTAAACTTGGATTCTTGCTTACAGCTGGCCTAAATGGTTTGATTTGTTTTCGTTGTTGTGTTTGTTTAAAATAGTACATGGGACCTAGAAGGGAATTGAGGTCCAATACGATAGTGCCTGTGGCTGAGCAGGAAAACCAGGCTAAGCAGGGGGCTGATTTCCCTCATGGTGGAGATCTACCTCCTCCGCCACCATGCCGGGAGGTGGGGATCAAGTGGAACAAGGACTAGATGGTCCTGGATTGGGTAATTTGGCGCCACTTGTTGAGGCGATTATTGGAGCGTTTCGGGCTGCTGTTGCCGGAGCGCAAGTGCAGGCCCCTGCAGCTTGGCAGGTGGGTCTACCTTTGGAGAGGTTGAGGAGCTTGGGAGCAGTAGAGTTCTATGGTATGGCACCTAAGGCGTCTAAGGCCTGGTTGGCCAGTACGATCCGCATAATGGATCAAATGGGTTGTAATGATGAGCGCAAGCTTGGATGTACAATTTCCTTGTTGCAAGGTGATGCTTACAGCTGGTGGACGACTACCACAGCTGGTGTGGAACCCAATAAAGTTGATTGGGAGTTCTTCAGGGGAGCCTTCCAGAGAAAGTATATAGGTGTAAGACACTTGGAAGAGAAGAAACGAGAGTTTATGTCTCTCGTTTAGGGTAACCTACCGGTGGCTGAGTACGAGATTCAGTTCGTACGCTTGAGCCAGTATGCTCCTGAGCTGGTACCGAGTGAGAGGCATCGCTGTGATTGCTTCCGGTATGGGTTGGTGCAAGATGTTAAGACGTACATGCTAGCTGCAGACTACACAGACTTTGATGTGCTCATGTGTCGGGCAAAGGACATCGAGCAGAACCTAGGTTTGTCTCCTAGAGGTGTTGGTTCTAGCTTTGGGAAGAGAGCTGCTGAGTATAGTTCCGGTATTGGACGGAACAAGAGAGGCCGTGACAGGAGACATCAGCCTGAGGGAAGGCATGGTGTTCCAGGTCGGGGTGGACTGGCTCAGGGAGGTCGTATAAGATCCGAGCATCATACATGCTGGACTTGTGGTTCGAGGGACCATTTGAGGGGAGATTGTCCACGAGCGGCTAGAGAGGTTCAGACTCATGTTGCAGTGACAGGGAATCCCTGCTGGAATTGTGGTTCGACAGATCACATGAGAAGCGAGTGTCTTTTGTTGGCTGGTGGTGGCCAAGGACGTGCTCTTGTGGTGGCTGCACCTTAGAGAGGCTGTGGCCGCGGGAACTTTCAGAGGAGGGATGAGGGGCAGCGAGGTATTGCTCAGATTGTAGCCGTTAGATCTGAGGGAGGTGGACCAGCAAGGTGTATGCTCAGCGCGAGGAACGCAACGATACCGGTGTGATTACAAGTACCTTTGCTCTCCAGTCTTTATCTTTGCTGGCTTTGATGGATTCTGGATCCACGCATTCTTATATCTTGAGTGAGCATGCACATTTGCTTGATATACCTGTTGAGATGCTTGGAGTAGGAATGCAAGTGACTAGTTCTTTTGGTGAGACTGTAGCCACTAGGAAGTTGTATAGGATGTGTCCTCTGTCTGTGCAAGGTAATGTTTTCCTTGTGGATTTGATGGAATTGCCTTTCTATGGATTTGATGTAATCCTTGGCATGGATTGGTTGACGGAGCATAGAGCCGTGGTTGACTTTGATGTTAAGCGAGTCACCTTAAAGTTGGTTGACGACTACGAGGTTGTTGTAGTAGGCGAGAATGTGAAATTCATGTCGAATGTGATTTCGGCCTTAGAAGCAAACCGTATGATGAGGTTGGGGTGTGAGGCTTACCTTGCTTATGTGATGATTCCTTGAACTAAGGATGTGCATGTGCAGGACATCTAAACGGTTCATGATTTCCCGGGTGTCTTTCCAGAAGAATTGCCTAGATTGCCACTAAATAGGGAGGTTGAGTTTGGTATAGAGTTGTACGAAAATAAAACTCCGGTGTCCATTGCTCCTTATCGCATGGCACCCAAAGAGTTAAAGGAGTTGAAAATGCAGTTGCAAGAGTTGTTGGATCGAGGTTTCACCCGGCCTAGTGTGTCACCTTGGGGTGCACCTGTTCTGTTTGTAAAGAAGAAAAATAGGACGATGAGAATGTGTATAGATTATCGGCAACTAAACAAGTTGACGATCAAGAATAAATATCCCTTGCCTAGAATTGATGATCTCTTTGATCAATTTCGGGGAGCCTCGGTGTTTTCTAAGATAGACTTGAGATCGGGGTACTATCAGCTGAAGGTGAAGGATGTGGACGTACCTAAAACTGCTTTTTCGGACGAGGTACGAGCATTATGAGTTTTTGGTGATGCCGTTTGGTTTGACCAATGCGCCTGCTGCTTTCATGGACATGATGAATCGTGTATTCCAAGAATTCTTGGATCAGTTTGTGGTGGTGTTCATCGATGATATCATGTGTATTCGCGTACCGAGGAGGATCATGATAAGCACCTGAGAATCGTTTTGCAAGCGTTGATGGAGAATCAGTTATATGCCTAACTGAGCAAGTGTGAGTTTTGGCTTAGGGAAGTGGTCTTCCTTGGGCATGTTGTGTCGGCTTAGGGTATTCGTGTTGATCCACAAAAAGTAGAGGTTGTGATGAGTTGGAAGGTGCCTAAGTAAGCGACTGAGGTACGAACTTTCCTTGGGTTGATGGGTATTATCGTAGGTTTGTCGAGGGTTTCTCAAAGATAGCGGCACCTTTGACCAAGTTGCTGCAGAAGAATGTTTGCTTTGAGTGGACAGAGGCGAGGCAACAAGCTTTTGAGAAGTTGAAGGAATCTTTGACGCAAGCTCTTATTTTGATTCAACCTGAGTCTGGTAAGGAGTTTGTGGTCTACAGTGATGCGTCCATTGTTGGTTTGGGCTGTGTGTTGATGCAGGGGGTAAGGTGGTGGCCTATGCATCTAGGCAATTGAAGGTGCATGAGCGCAACTACCCTACTCATGATCTTGAGCTTGCAGTTGTGGTAATTGCCTTGAAGATTTGGAGGCATTACTTGTATGGTGAGAAATGTGTTGTGTTTACGGATCATAAGAGCTTGAAATACCTTACGTCTCAGAAATATTAGGCAACGACGTTGGGTGGAGTTGCTTAAGGATTATGATATGGCGATTGAGTACCACCCGGGCAAGGCCAATGTTGTGGCCGATGCTTTGAGCCGGAAGGTGGCTGTTGAGTTGAGAGTGATGTTTGCTCGTTTGAGCATATCGTGTGAAGGTGGTCTTGTGACGAAGTTACAAGTGAAACCATCTTTGTTACAGTTGCTTGATGATTCTCTTGTTTCGCATGTTCAAGACATTGTAGAAGATAGACCTTCAGATTTTAGCTTTAGTGATGATGGTGTTCTGTGTTTTGGGAGTCGAATAGTGGTGCCAAATGATGCTGAGTTAAGGCGCACTATTCTGACTGAAGCTCATTGTAGTCCTTTTGCTATGCACCCGGGTAGTACAAAGATGTATCATGACCTAAAGGATGAGTACTACTGGGTGGGGTTGAAAAAGGATGTTGTGGAGTTTGTTAGTAAGTGTATGGTGTGTAAGCGAGTGAAGGCTGAGCATCGGGTTCCTTCTGGATTGTTGCAGCCTTTGAGAATTCCAGAATGGAAGTGGGAGAGAATCACCATGGATTTTGTGTCTGGTTTGCGTTTATCATCGACAAAGAAGAATTCGGTTTGGGTGATTGTGGATCGGCTTACGAAGTGTGCACATTTTCTGCCTGTGCATACTACTATACTTTGGATAAGTTAGATGAGCTGTACATAGTTGAGATTGTGCGGTTGCGCGGTGTGCCAAAGTACATTGTGTCGGATAGAGATCCGAGGTTTACAGCACGATTTTGGGAATGTTTACATCAAGCTTTGGGTACACGGTTGAATTTCAGCACTTCTTATCATCTGCAGACGGATGGACAGTCAGAACATGTGATTCAGGTGCTTGAGGACATGCTGAGATGCTGCGTGATAGATTTTCAGGGTTATTAGGAGAAACACTTGCCGTTGGTTGAGTTTGCGTATAACAATAGTTACCAGGAAAGTATCCAAATGGCTCCATACGAGGCTTTGTGTGGGAGGAGATGTAGAACCCCTCTTTGTTGGGTAGAAGCTGGGCAAAAGTTGATTTCAATGCCAGCTATGCTTAAGGGAACCACCGAGAAGGTGAAGCACATTTGTGAGCGGTTAAAGGCAGCATCGGATAGGCAGAAGTCTTACGCGAACTTGAAGCGTAAGGAAATTGAGTTTGCGGTTGGCAATCATGTGTTTTTGAAAGTTTCACCTTAGAAGAAGGTGATGAGATTTGTGCGTAAGGGTAAACTTAGCCCAAAGTTTATTGGTCCTTACTAGATTGTGGAGCGTATTGGTCCTGTGGCATATCGGTTAAGATTGCCTGTAGAGTTGGAGAAGATACATGATGTGTTTCATGTCTCCATGTTACGGAAGTATAGATCGGATCCTCGCATGTAATGCCTGTTGAGAAGATATAGTTGAATCTTGATCTATCATATGATGAGGAATCGGTGAGGGTTCTGGACGTGAGTAGTAAAGTTCTTCGTGGCAAGACGATAGAGCTTGTGAATGTGTTGTGGCGACACCGAGGAGTTGAGGAAGCCACATGGGAAAGCAAGGCGGACATGCTGAGGCAGTTTTCGCATCTCTTTCCATAAGGTAAGAATTTTGAGGACGAAATTTCCTAAGTGGGGGAGAGTTGTAACGCCCTGGTTTTGGGCCTAGATGTTTTAGACATCGGAACGGTTCGAATCGTGTAAGGTGATTTTAAGGAATCAAGGATCGGGATATGATAAAATTGCTAAAATCCTCTAAAAATATAATTAAGAGGTTGGTCAAATCAATTTTACAAAAGGAATTTGGAAAATGGACATTTTGAGTAGTGACCAAATTGTAAAGTTTCAAAACTAGGAAAAATGTGATTTTAAAGGTGGAAGCCAAAATCTTAGAATCTTTAGGGGGCTCTAAGTCAATTTGATCTTTCTTCAAATATGACATGTGTTTTAAATGGATTTTAATTAAAATAAGATATTAATTAATTGGTAGTTAGTGGATTTGCATTTTACGTAACTACCAATTCCCTCTCATTTTAGCCAAACACCATTTTCTCTCATCTTTTCCAAAATTCTTTCTCTCAAAAGTTCTCTCAACATTTTCTAAATCAATTTCAAGAGATCTTTCTTAATTCTTCAAGATTTTTGCAAGGAAAACTTGTCATCTATTGAAGGAAGCAAGGATTTGAGGTATATCCCATTCTTAACCTCTAATCTAAGTTCTTTATTGAAATTCCCAAGATATTTGACTTCTAATAACTTTTTTTATTGAGTTTTTAATATAGTTTTGACTTGAGATCAAAATCTTGTTAAAATGTGAGTGAAATCTTGATTTTTGGATTTGATGAGTTGGGAACTGTTTTGTGTTGATTCTAATTGATTTTTAAGTTAATTTATATGTTAAGATGACGTGTTATTAACATAGATCCCGAAATCCTTGAGATCCTTGAATTTCTTGGTAGTTTTAGGTGTGATTTTGGGGTGTAATGGTGGAATTGTGATTGCTGGAGGTATAAGGATGAGTTAGGATGTTTAATATATGTGTTTTGATGTTGTTATAGCTTTGGAAGTGTTGCATGATGGCTAGGCTTGGTTTAAGAGGCAATCGATTGAGTTTTTGGTTGTGTCAGAAGGGTATTTTGGTGTAGTTTAAGTGGGCAACGAGTCTAAGGATTTTTGCTGGTGTTTGAATGCATTTTAATGCATTTAGATCTCTGTTTTGATGTTGTGGAAACAGGGGATCTTGATCCGGAAGCTCACGAGGTGTTTTTGGAGGCTCTAGAGGTGTGATTTCCGTGTCGGCGAACAAGGCTTCGAGTATCGGTGAGTGTAAATGCAATTTCCTACTTTGTAACGCCTTGAGCGTGCTCTTGGGAGCTTAGTGTAAGTTTGATACACTTAACTAAGCTCAAGTGTAAGTGTTTCGATAATGCCTCTCTTGGAAATGTGTTAAGGTTGATGAAAATGCATTTGTTGTAGGAGTGAATTTGTTTACTATTTTTAAGCATGTTTAAGCATGGTTTAATGCTAGATTTTTGTGTCATTATGTTAAGGATGCACTAGTTAAGTTATCCTTGGTTTTCATATGTAGATGCATATGATGTTAAGCATGTGTGCTTGTGGAAATGACATTGGGGTTATGCTTGAAAAACAATGGATTGATGTGGATAAATGATTATATTGGCAAGTGATGAAAATGGTCTTTGGTTACTTTAATCGGATATAGTTAGCCGACTATAGGATTGGGTGCACCGTGAATAAAGTCGCCTTGGATGTTGAGGGGTTGTGATTGTGCTGTAATCTCCACCCAAGTACCCTAACAATTGAGGTTAAGATCACAACGGTAAATGGTTAGTCTCGTGTGTGAGTCTTGTGTATGTGTCCCATACTCTCGTTAGTGGAATTATACAACTACCGATGAGTGATGTTGAGGGGTTGTGATTGTGCCATTAGTCTCCATCACGGGTGTTGAGGGGTTGTGATTGTGCCATATGTCTCCACCTTGTGTAGTCCGGTAGTTTGTATGAAGCGTAAGGGACCACACTTGTAATCTGCGTAACTGATTGTGACTTGTGTTAAAATGGTTTGTGGACTATCACTTGAAGTCGAATATAATGTAAATGATTAAAGTGAAGCATGAGATGCTTGTATGTGATGCAAGGTTGCATGGGAAAGTTGTATATGATGCAAGAGTGCATGAGATGCTTGGTAAAGCATGAGAAATGGTCTAATTGATGTTTATGATGTTATATAAGTGCATGTGTTCTGAATGATGCATTGATATCTTATGAAGATATGTTTTATAAAAGCCATGTGACATAAGTGGTGGTTTTGCAATTTATGTTAAATGCATTGGTGAATGTTGTTTAGCGATCCTCACTAAGCTTTATGCTTACGCTCGTTTCTTTCATCGATGCAGAAAATTGAACATTTGGAGGCAGCTCAAGAGCAAGAGGAATCCAAGGTTTTGCTATAGAAATGTATATGGTTCACCCTTAGTGTAATAAGAGGCAATGGGTGGGAATTTATACTTTGGAATGTTTGAGAATGTTCCTTTTACTTTGAGCATATTGGTTTGACTATATTTGAGTTGTAAATGGCATTTGGAGTTTGGATTTTGGTTTATTTGGAGTTTTGACTTGTTATGGTTTTGGGGGAGCTAGGAAACATGCCTTTAGTGCCTTTGCTTGGGTATTTATTGCTATGTTTAGGCTATAGCTTCGTTATGATGATTGATGATATGTATCCTTGATGTATGCATGATGTGCCATGTCTCAGGGTTAATTCGAGTATGAAAAAGCATGAAAAATCAGAAATTTCTATTGTCACAGTGCATGGTGTATCGAAACACCCTAACTGTTTCAAAACAGAGGCATGTAATGGCTATAGCGTTTCGGAACAGCTGAGGTGTTTCGGAATAGTTTGGCCACTAGAGAGGCCTGTTTCGATACTGGTCTCGGAACACACCCGAGTACCAAAACGGTCAACACCGTTTCGATACAGGCGTTTCGGTACGAAGTGTTGGTGTTCCGAAACGGATGACCGTTGGATGATGATTTTGATTTGTTTTAAGTTTCCATGTTTTACGTTTTAGTCCTAAATGTTGTGGATGCAATTTCTTGAGCTTAGAATGTCCTTTTTATCAGAAATTTGACAGAGGAGAATGTATTATGATTAATACATAATGGTAGGCTTAAAATCTATTAAGACCTCATATTTTCTAAAAATTACATTTTGGTCCATAAAATGTGTATATCATGCAATTGAGTCCCTAAATGTTTTCTGATCGCGATGTCTTTCTCTCCTATGATTCTTGAGTAATCACATAGACTTAATGTGCATCTAGAAAAGATAAAAAGAAAAAAGGGTTGTTAATCAAGGTTGACTTTCGGGTTGACTTTGGTTTTCCCCGTGTAACCTTCGTAGTTCGGGTCAAACATCTAGGTCGGGCTAAGGGGTTTACAAATCTCCTTATACTCATTATCCATATGCAGAGCCACACCCACCTTAATCGAAGGGCGCAACCTTTTCAGAAACCAATCACATTTCTCTTTTTCTGTTGTCACCAACCCTGGAACATACTGGATCAGTCTCATAAACTCAATCTCATAACCATTCATATACTTGTCGTTCTGTTTTAGATTTATGAAGTCATCCCAACACTTTGCTAGATACTCAGCCCCAACATATCGGTCACGAAAAGCCTGTCAGAAATAGTCCCAAGAAATCTGACCAGCTGGAATAACATGGTCCTCAGCCTCCCACCAATTATAAGCCTCACCCTGCAATAGTGATACAACAGCCCCAAGCTTCCGTTCGGTAGGATAGTCCATCTCAACAAACAACCTCTGAAGCTTCTTCAACCAATATTCAGCATCAGCCGGATTTGTACCCATCTTCCCATCAAACATAGTCATCCCGACATCAAGAAACTCGGTAGATATGGGTTTCCTGACACCCTCAAACTGACGAAGGTAACGAAGCAACTCCCTATGTACTGCAGCACTATCCAAGCCCGCAGTCTCCCTGTCCCCAGAACTAGGTGGTCTATCACCCTGTTCCCGCTGAGTTGGTTGATCCTCACCACTAGCCCGTTGAGCCCCAATCTGTTGGGCTCCAGTTTGCTGAGCTCCAAGTTACTGATCCACGGCCCGCTCTTCCTCATTAACATCATGAACATTATCCTCATTTAGGGGCGCTCCCACAGACTGTGAAGCACCGCTCTCATCTTCTGCGGTACAACCTCGACCTCGATCACTCACTCCACCACGAACACGACCGTCCACTAATCTAGAGCTCCTACGAGTTGGCATAGTAGTCTATCTACAAAAGTGAAAGAGTCCTAAGATCAATTTCGGTACTTGGAGTTCTAGTCAAAATATATCAAAATTCTGAAAATATTTACTTTCTCAAAAATACCCATTTGCCCGAAAACATTAGCATGCATGCAAAAGTTCAAATTCAATTTAAAACTTGTTTGAGCCTCACAGTCCGAGGGTTGAACCTTGGTTGTGATACCACTAAATGTAACCCCCTAAACCCGACCCAAGGGTTATGGGCCGAATCTAGGAAGTCGGGTTGAAAACGTGTCCCTCAAGTAAAATGATTATTAGGTTTTGAAAATTAAATAATTAGATTATTTATTGAAAATGGTATCGTTTCGCTTTAAATTCCATCAAATAAAAAACGCAGTCGTATAGGTAAAAAACAGAAAATAAATTATCAAAAATATCCAATTTAAATCACCATGCATGCTAAAACAGTTTAAAGTCCTAAATAAATGTAAAAGTATCCGAAATTACATAAAATCCCCAAATTATAAAATAACGAATATAAATCTGAAATCTAAAAATATCCATATTGAAAACTATAAATAGTCTGATAAAATGTGATCCTTCAAGTATCGTACCCCTATGTCTGAGAATCTGAAATAGAAGCTAAGGGGGAGTCAACTATTAAGCTCAATGTGTCTCTAAAGTGCATCAGACAGAATATCACAAAAATCATACAGTCAACATAGTCATTTAAGTAGACAGATATGCAAAGCTTGATGCACCTAAGTCTATGTCATGAACCCATCTACATCATCGTCCGAAGAGTAAGGTTCCCATGAACCACTCTCTACATCGTCACCAAGTTCAAAGTGGAATTCAGCCCGAAGTGTGAAACCACTAATCTTCCTCCGTACATTTCCCAGCCCGAATGATATGACATGATAATCCGATATTAATCTGAATGCAATCATAAATAATCCGAAAATGCATGAGCATTTAGTCTGACAAATTTTATTTAAATTCCGATGTATGATGCAAGGCAAGTTATACACCAACCATATCACATAACTCAGATTAGAACATATATTTGCAAACCAAACACCATACAATATCAGCACAGATAATATAGTATAGGTAGATAATACACCTCAGATAGCTAACAGCTCAACATCGGGAGTGACGTCTCCCACGCTCAGATCTAGTAACAGGCCGAACAAGATCAATACCAAAAAGGGTAACAATATGTAAGATTTCACTACTACTATGCCACAAGCTACTAAAAAGAACTTATATTATTACACGTACGCGCAAAACTCGAAGGCTGAGATGCAGGAGGTCGACCAGGCGGAGGAGGAGGAAGAATCTCGGTGTCTGAATCTATGTCACCTAAACGTAAAATTATTTAATTCAAAATTTCGAATACATAACTTTTCAAACTAAGCGTAATTCAATTCCAAATGTCAAAAACAGTTGTTCGTGTTCGAATTTGGAAAAATGGGCTACGAATCAGGAATCGAGGCATCGAAAAATGTAAAATTGACTTGGAACAAAAAAAGTCAATGGTCAAAGTCAATGACGGCGGTCAATTGCTTACCTCATTCGGTCAGGTCAACGCTGACGTTAGCAGCTTACATCATCACATGCATCAGCAAACGACGTCATCCTGACGTCACCCGTTCTGTCGACAAGGTCGCGTTTAGCTTAGTCTGGCTCTCTGGACCAGTCTGGTTTAACCACATGGACCGGTTCGGTCCGGTTCGCACCAAATCTCCAATTTTCAACCGAAATCGAATTAGGGAAAATGTCCCTAGTCGGATTCCATCTTTGGTGACCCCATACACGCTATTTCTGGCCGATTTTGCAATCACACACACACATGGGTTAACCCCCAAATTCACGAAACCCCTTACCCTAAACACCGAAACAACGAGGAAACAACATGAACAACAGCGCGCGAAGTTGTTTTTCTCCCAGATCTCGCGCAAACGGCGGCGGCAAGGAAAACCGAAGGACATGGTTGGTTCGGACGGTCCCGATTAGCGCACCAATAGTCTCGAAATGGCGAAAGGACGGTAAAAGCTCCTTGGCCGGAGCTTAAACGGAAACATGGGTAACGGGGGTTTACCGCAAAGAGAGAGAGAGAGAGCGAAGGGAGAGGGAAAACAACTGGGGAATTTTTTTGGTAGATGAAAAGCCACAATGACTTTTTACCTTAATTAATGGCTAAATTACACATTAAGGGCTCCAAGAATGGCCCGTTTACATAATTATCCCATGAGGTTCCGGTTTTCACAAATAAGCCCCCAAAATTTAATTAGGTTTCTCGATTCAAAATCCCAAAAAAATTAGGGTGTTACAATTACATTAATTATGTGATGGGTATACTTGCTTTAAATTGTGCATCTATATTTTATGCAACAGTTGCCTCTCTTAAACATTTGAGACAATGTCGGTTTCATATACAGTCCGACCAACTATAACTCAACCCATCTCCTTTGCCTTAAGTTCAACTCTTTTCGAATAGAAAATAGTTAAGACTTTTGTGATCCGTGTAAATTGTGTACTTCTCACCATAAAAATGATGCCGCCTAATCTTTAAAGCAAAACCACAGCCGCCAACTCAAGATCATGGTTCGAACAAGTGGGCTCATGAGTCCTCAACTTTCTCGATGTATAATCCACAACTTTTCTTTCTTGCATTAAAACACAACCAAATCTAGAATACGACACATCATTATAAATCATATTCCCTTTCCTGATTTGGGTTGAATCAACACATGAGCTTGCGTCAAAACTGCCTTTAACTTCTCAAAACTTTTTGGATGATCCTTAGTCCACTCAAATGGAACCTTCTTCTGCAACATCTTTGTTAAAGTTGAGGCAATATTAGAAAATTCTTCAACAAAACATCGATAACAACCAACGATACCAAGAAAACTAATAACTTCCATTACCGTCTTCGGTTGATTCCAGCCTCAATGTCTATGGACCAACTCTAACCCTTATGTCAAAATCAAACGACCTAGGGAAATTACTTTATCAACCAAATTTATACCCATTACACTCCTTATACTACCACCTCACTCAAGGTTTCGAAAAATCATTCATAAGTGTGAACATATGTGCGCATGTTTACTTATATGTCCTCATATATCTCTATGTATATGTATACAAGCATGTCTAAAAGTATGCGTGAATGCATGTATGGATAGATGTATATATGTATGTATAGATATATGTATGTATGAATGCATGATCGACTAGTCCACACCTACTAATGACATTTCTTTAACCAAAACCCAACATTCTCATCCAACTTCACCACACTAAGCTAAAACTCACACTTGTTTAACTTGGCAAACAAATGCTTCGCTTACAAAGCCTGTAAAACAATTCTCAATCGTCGGTCATGTTCCTCCCTGGTACCAAAAGTTCACTAAAATGACTATTGTTAACACAACTACATATGGATTCAAGTATTTGCGAAATACTCGCTTCATCATGACCATGAGTACAACAAGTGCATTTGTCAAACTAAACGACATGACCATGAGCTCAAAATGACCATAACAGGTCATGAACGCGATATTCAACACATCTGATTACTTCACAACCTATTAATAGTATCCTGAGCATAAATCTATATATGGAAAAGAATACTTAGTGTGAATCATCAGTTTACCCAACCAACGACGTTAATACACATTCTCAAAATATCATTTTTAATCTTAACAACAACACAGACGCTACCCAAGGAAAAATCGTTCGATCGAATAAATCCACAATCCAATAATTCCTAAAATTGAGTCTTCAATTCTTTCAACTCTTTTGGTGCCATGCCATAAGGTATAATAAGCACAAGAGTCATACAAGGGTACATCTCAATACTAAACTCAATTTCTCGATCGGAAGAAATCCAAGTGATTTCTCTGAAAACACTTTGGGAAAATCTCTAGCAATGTGAATATCCTAAACTCAGACATTCTTAATTCTCATATTTGTCACATAATCAAAAATAAACTTTGTAACCCAAATTTAACATCCTTTTAGCCTTAATAATTGAAATAGCGTTTGTATACAACCAATCATTTTCGCAAAAAATTCCAACACATATTCATCACCAAGCTTTAAAATATCCGCTTAAACAAAAAGTATACAACAACACGAGGATTTAACAACCCATTTACTCCAAGAATAACATCAAATCCATGGAAAAGTAACTCCATAAAATCCATTTAAAAGATATATTATTGAATTTCCAATAAACATAATTAATATATCTGATCCAGTGTCATGATATATCTATGATATATAGAAGGAATAATTCATTTGAAGAATTATTTGGTTCTTCCACTACCGCTCCGGAGGGACATGCTAGTGTTATCCGATTTGTTTCTTCCGCTCTAGGGAACCAAGTTATGTCATTTGGTTCATTCAACGTTGCATCGGAAGAATAAGTCATTTAAAGAAACGTTATCTAATTTGTTCGTTGCCGTTTTGGAGGAGCAGATTGTTCAACACACTTGTCCGAATAAAATTAGTACCTTTTCTTTTTACCATATTCTCATTTCACCGGAATAAGCAAAGAGGGGCATCTGTGGTCACCTATTTTATCTGACCCAATTAGGCCTCATATGTGAGAAACCCTAGTTTTGCTTGTGCAACACTCCTTTTATTCATATCAAGCAAAGTAGGCAAGAAAATCATATTGATACTAGGGTTTTACTAGAGCTTTATTAGGGTTTTCTTTTTCTTTTCTGCTTTATACCCTTGTAATTGGCTATACAAAGGCGAAACATTCACCCATTGTAAACACACCATACTGAAGAGGAATAAAAGCTATAGTTGATTTTTGGAGGTATTTTTACCCAAAACTCTGCTTCTTTATAATTTTGTTTTCATTTTACTTTGTCATTTGGTTTCGAATAAGAAGAAGAATAAGGGGTACAAGTTCGTATTAATCAAAGTATATGGAAAATTCTTCATCGCCAAAAGATAAAGCTGGTATAATCACCGGAGCGAGAATAGCAATAGCAATACCGACGACCAACAATAACGGCATGTTACTAGAGTGCGGTGGATGGCGTCTAACAATGACACTAGGCGAATCATGGTTCAACTTGTACCCCACGTCGACAAGCTCGTGTTTTGATCCCATTGTTTGTAACCTCTCTATTTTAATCTTTTTTTTTTAATTTTAAGTTAGTTCTTGAATTTTTATTTCATGCATCTTTATTCATTGTTTGATTCATATTTACCATGGTCTTTAATTCATCTTCATGCATTTTAACTAGATAAAAGATTAAGATAAACATATCATCTAATAATTAATGCCTTTTAAAGAAAAATTGTCAAATAATCTAAATATATATACTCTTTAGGTTAGTTTCTTTAATTAATATCTTAGAGCTTTTCTCTTGTAAGATTTAATTATCAATAATAAAATTTAATTAAATACCTAAGCTTAGATTCCTTAAATGATCTATTATAAAATAATAGATAACGTACATAATTTATTAATTGTAAACAATGGTAAATAAAATATAACTTGGTAATTCTTTAAGAAAGTGGTAAATAATTCTTCAATTGTAAATAAGAATTTTTAGGAATTTTTTTAAAAAATTCATCTTCATTAAATGTTAATAATTAGATAGAGTTTTTAGGATTAGTGTATTTAAACATATGCTTTTAAGAATAATAATAAACATTGAACATTAAAATTAACCATAAAATTAATAAGGACTAATAAAACATTATTTAAAAAAAGATTTTTATTACATCATGAAAAAAGTTTAGAAAAGTATAATGAGAGAAAGAGAGGCGTGGACAGTCTTCGTTGGTAATCTTTCAACGTCGATTCATTGGAAGGGGGTTTGGCAGGTTTTCGATCGCCATGGGATAGTGGTGGACGTGTTCGTTCCCCGGAAAGTAGATAGAAACGGCCGCAGATTTGGGTTTGTGCGGATGAACAGCCGTGATGACGCTGAACGGGTGATCGAAAGATTGAACGATAAGTGGATTTATGGATCGAGGATCACGGTTTGTAGAGCGAGATATGGCGAGCGATACTCTTATTGGAAACGAAAGCAATCTAAATCTGATACAGATCAGCCCGATATGGCAAGGAAAATGGGTTCGCAGCCGCCGGGGACATCGCGATCAGAAGCGGAGGTCAATGATAGAAAGGCCTTCAATTACACAGTGAAGGGATCTGTGGATAGCGCTAAGATGGAGGTATTAAAGAATTGCGCAATCGGATGGTGTAAAGAGCCATGGAGTATCAAAGAATTGGCGGCGAAACTAAAGTTACCAGAGGTAGAAGGACTCTCAATTCTGCGCATAGCAGGGGACGGAATCTTACTCATGTTCAAGGATTCGAATACGCGCGATAGGGTGGTGCAATTGAAGTCGATCACAGACTGTTTCACGAGGATTGAAATATGGACCCCTACAACGATATTGAATTCAAGGAGAGCTTGGCTTTCGATACAAGGGATGCCGATCCACACTTGGTCTCAACAATCGTTTGAGAATATCGCGAAAGTTTGGGGCAATCTGGTTCGTGTGGCAGATTCTACCATCTCGCCAAAATCCTTCGAGCGTGGCTGGATTCTAATTGAAACACGGACAACGTCAAATATTGAGGCCACGTTGTGTTTGGAGGTGGAGGGCGAATCTTTCCCTATCCAAGTCCGGGAATGCACATTCGGACCTTGGTTGGAATGTGAGTGTAACTTGCTCAATTCCGAGGATGAAGATGATGACTCTTCGATGCAGGGGTCGGACGGCTCGGATGAGGGACATCAGGGTGTTAAGTATCAAATTGCGGATGTGCCGAAGGAGGATTATATTGGAAATCAGATTCAATTAGCCGAGTCACGGCAGTGGCATACGAATTCGTTATGGGACCATAGGGTGGCGACCAGCCAAGTGGAGGGGACTTCGTCGAAGGACCAGTCATCGTCGGCACATTTACAGGTTGGTGGGGATACGACTGCTTTGGTGGAGGCACAGGTCATCGGCGAGGAAACCGGCCTGGTGGTGGGGCAAGCCTCTGGGAGTTTCACGAGTGAGGGGAAGAAGAGTCCTGGCTACACACCATTAGTTGAGGAATTTCAGTCCACTTTAAATTCCGTTGATTTGAACACTACAATTCAGGATTTAATTAATTCTATCCCAAAGGCAACAGAGGTGGTGGAAAACGTGGATTCTAATATTGAGAAAGCAAGAACTTCAGCGGGCAACAACACAGGATTTTTAGACATTGGTAATATCATTCGGATTAACGGTAAAAAAACAAAATCAATCAACACTCTTTCCGGTGTGGTATCGTCAGTGAAACCTGGGAGGGGCAGGCCGCGAAAATTCTTCAACACACAGATTGTTTCAATGCAAGTAGCAAACGCGTCTTTGACAGATTCTGATGTACAAAATCGGCAACGGTTGATTGCTAAAGAGATAGAGGCGACAATGGCATTGGGTAGCATTGTGGGCGTGCGAACGGTGGGTTGTGAAGCGGACATTATAAAAGATCTCCAACAGGTTTTTACTGGGGACATGCGATAGTTTTTGTCATTATGCGGATCGTGTCTTGGAACGTTAGGGGGTTGGGTTCAAATTTGAAGCGTAGGACAGTAGGTGATGTTATAAAGAAGCAAAGGGTGGATATGGCACTATTTCAGGAGTCGAAATTAGAGGAGGTTTCAGCACGAATGCTCACGTGTATGTGGTTATCGGATGGATTTGATTTTGTCTTTTCGCCGTCGATAGGTGCATCAGGGGGCTTGATAACGGTTTGGGAAACATCACGTTTCAGTCTCTCTTCTGTAGAGGCGGATAGAAATTTTATTTTTGTTAGAGGTAAATGGCATGCGGATGATCTATGTTGTTGCATGCTGAATGTATATGCTCCTTGTGACGCGGATGCACGAAATCAGTTGTGGCAAAGACTAGGGGAGATTATTCTGGGCGTTGATGAACCTTGGTGTATCGCGGAAGATTTCAATTCCATACGTTGGCAATCGGAACGTGCAGGATGTAACACAATATCGACAGGTATGCAAGAATTTTTTGATTTTATTGAACATACGGGGCTTGTTGATTTGCCGCTGATAGGAAAACAGTTTACATGGTTAGGGAGGGGCTTTAGGCGTAGTCGAATTGATAGATTTCTGCTTTCTCCTACTTGGGTGGATGCTTTTAACAATATTGGTCAACATGTTTTGCCAAGGGGGGTTTCGGACCATACACCTCTCTTGTTGCTGTGCGATGAACAGGATTGGGGACCTCGCCCTTTTCGTTTTATAAATTGTTTGTTGGAAAATAATAAAAGCATGCTTGAACTCTCTAATGAATGGAGCCGGCTGTCGGATCAGGGGGTTGGTAGTGATAACATTATGGTAAAACTCCGAAGCATGAAGAATTTCTTGCGCGTTTGGAACCGGACAGTTTTTGGTGATGTGGAAAAGGACATACAGTTGCTGCAAGGGAAATTGGACGATGCTGATGCAGCGACTTTGAATGATGAACTGAACGCATCGGAAGCTGCTTTGATTGAGAAGAAAAGAGAGTGGTTGTAATGTTTATGGCAGGCTATAAGGCGCAAAGAATCACTTTGGCGACAGAAATCAAGGGCAAGCTGGTTGCGGTTAGGGGATCGCAACACTGCATTTTTTCACCGTACGGCAAAGCTTAGAGCTGTGCGAAATCTGATTTTCGGACTGATGATACATGGACGATGGGAAACGAATGTTAAGCGCCTTCGGAAACATATAGTGGCAGAATTCGATATGCATTTTAAGGCCACACAACGCCGGTGCTCTTGGACCATTGTGGGCGAATTTGGACGGGTGGATAGGCATGATAATGAGATGATAGTGGCACCGTTTTGTCGTGAGGAAGTGTGGGAGATTATACGGGGTTGCGATGGATCGAAAGCGCCAGGACCGGATGGGTTTAGCATGGCTTTCTTTAAGGTATGTTGGACCACAGTGAGCGAGGATGTGCTACGATTTCTTGGTGAGTTCCACGCAACTGGCAGATTACCACCGGGTGTAAATTGTACTTTTCTTGTGTTGATTCCTAAGATTGACTCGCCAAAAGTACTCAGCGATTACCGTCCGATAAGTCTTGTTAATTCAGTGTACAAAATTCTTGCGAAGGTGTTAGCTACAAGGTTGCAAAGGGTGCTAGGATCGTTGATTAGTGAGCATCAGTCGGCTTTCATTCGTGGCCGACAGATAATAGACGGTATCCTTCTGGCAAATGAGATAATTCATTCTTTACGGAAGAGCTCGAGGGGTGGCTTAGTGCTTAAGCTAGACTTTGCTAAAGCCTATGATTGCGTGCGATGGGATTTCCTCGATCATATGCTGGTTTGTATGGGGTTTTGTGAGGTTTGGCGTCATTGGGTATTAGAATGTGTTTCAACGGTTCGTATGTCTGTCTTGCTAAATGGGTGTGCTACGTCTGAATTTGCTTTGGGGCGTGGTTTGAGACAGGGATGTCCACTGTCGCCACTGTTATTTGTTATTGTAGTGGAGGCTCTTCATAGCTTATTGGTTCAAGCCGAATCGGCGGGATTGATAAAGGGCGTTTGTGTTGCACCGGGGGTATCTATATCGCACTTACAATTTGCAGATGACACTGTCTTGTTTTTTGAGGCTTCCCCTGGTTGTGCCGACTCTATCCGACGGATCCTCAATTGCTTCCAAGTTTGCTCAGGTTTGCAAATAAATTTCAGCAAGTCATCTTTATATGCGGTCGGGGTTGATGAGGATGTTACTGATTTGTGTGCTAAGGCATTGGGGTGTCGACGCGGGTCTTTCCCTTTCACATACTTGGGGATGCCATTAGGCTCTAATCCGCGAAGTTTGGCGGTTTGGGAACCGGTCATTGCAAATGTTAGGCGGAAATTAGCAGGTTGGAAACGTAACTCGCTGTCATTTGCGGCTCGAGTTACTCTGGTTAACGCCGTCCTATCTTCATTGCCGATTTTTTATATGGGTGTATTTTGCATTCCTAAAGGAGTTATCGCAGCACTTGATAAGATCCTCCGTGCTTTCCTTTGGGGTGGTGTAAATTTACATAGAAAAATGAGCAGAGTTAGCTGGAAGTTGGTGTGTAGACCGCGACACTTAGGAGGTTTGGGAATATCGGATTTACAAGTGCGCAACACGGCTTTATTATCTAAATGGTCGTGGCGATATGCCACGGATGCATCGTCGCTATGGAGGGCCATTATAGTGGCTAAATACGGGGAGAATGTTCAATGGTGGAAATTTAATTCCTCCCGTCAGCATGCGATGTCGGTGGTATGGAAGCAAATAGTGCAAACTGCTTGCTCGAATGAAGTGCAGCAAAATTTACACGAGAAGTTGATATGGCAAGTGGGGGAGGGTAATCGAGTCCTTTTTTGGTTTGACTCATGGTGCGCGAGCAGGCCATTAAAGGATATTTTCCCAAGGCTATTCTCTTGTGCTGTCAACAAATTGGCGCTGGTTGTGGACTACTCTGTTCAGGGGGTTTCCATCACTCACGTTGGGCTGAATTTTTCCGTCGTCCGCTTCGTGTTTTTGAGGCGGGGCTGTTGCGAGACATGTGGGCAGTGCTAGGCAACACGCATATATATACAAGAATTTTTGATAAGCTGATTTGGACTCCGGATAGGAGAGGTAAGTTCACGGTTAAAGCTGTTTCTCAGATTTTGATGTTAGATGAAGCTGGGGAGAGCGAACTTGGGGCATGTTTCACGTGGAAAATTCTAGTCCCACCGAAAGTACAGGCTTTCTTGTGGTTTGTGTGGTTACGTCGCCTGCCGAATTTTGCTTTTTTGAGTCGTAGGGGTGTTGTTTTTGAGGGGCAATGCACGTTGTGCTTCTGGTGTCGGGAATGGGAGGAAGACGTCGATCATCTGTTGTACTTATGCCCGGTTGTTCAGCGTTTATGGGACTGGTTTCGTTGTTGGTGGGGAGTGAGTTTGCCGTTACCACAAACCTTGTCCGAGTTCTTTGTACCTGACTTCCATTGCTCGTTTTCGGGTATGCGTCGTTGTATGTGGGTATCGTGCGTAGCAGCGATGCTATGGTCGATTTGGTTAGCACGAAATGAGATGGTCTTCAACAAGAAACTTTTACCGGTTGAGGAGGTGTGCTTTTTGATTAAATTGCGCTCGTTTTACTGGATGCGGACATTAAGGACTGACTTGTGCATTGGCGAGACGTTGTGGTGGGATTGTCCGAGCCTTTTTTCCGAGCCATCTCTTTCGCGATCAGCGCGGGTTGGTATTGTTTGGGAACCACCATCGCGGGGGACGTTGAAGTTCTCGGTGGATGGTTCTGCACGTGGTAAGCTGGGCCCGGCAGGCTATGGGGGTGTGTTACGCGATGAGTTTGGGAGCATATTGGCGTTATTTTCTGGCCCTCTTGGTTGTATTGAATCAAACGAGGCTGAGTTGCGAGCGATTGCTTTCGCATTGTCATACTTTCGGAAGTCAACATGGGCAATGATTCCTTTGATAGTGGAATCGGATTCTATGGTTGCTGTTAGCTGGGTGTTACATATGGACAAACGGCCATGGCGATATTGGGAGGTATTTCGCGAGATCGACAATTGTTGTTCATCTCTGTCTTCGGTTTGCTTTTCTCATATTTTCCGTGAGGCAAATGGCTTAGCGGATGCTTTGGCAAAGGAGGGGGTAACGCGTATTTCGCTGTTTTGTGCTTGTTAGTGATAAGTTTCTTTGGTGTTGTTTTCGTTTTGTATTTTCTTTGGACTCTGGTTTCACCACATACGGTTCGTACTCTTTTCCTCCGTTAGGTTTTAGGGAGGTTTTTAACGAGGCGACCGTTGTGGCTTTATGGTTGTATATTGCATCTTAATATACGACATTATTGAGCAAAAAAAATTACATCATGAAAAACATGATATTTTCTAAATTAGGGTTGATTTGGTCTTTCCTAGCCGTTGGGGAAGGATCAAAACTCCTATGCGAGACTATATTTCTAGATTTTAGGGATTAATACCTTAATCCCCTTGCGTCTAGATTGATTTCTGTTTTCTCAGCGGTGAGCGAATTCAAGTCAATGTTAGAACTTTGTGGGTTTTTGTATTAATCCTTTCATGCATTCATTCATATTCTAAAGAAAATATTGATGTTCAAGTAAGTGTCGTTCTGCGGGCGTGATGGGGGTGCTAATCCTTTCCCCACACGTAACTCTGCTCCGGACCCCTCGATCTGATTAGTTTTTAGGTTTTCGGTCCGCCTAATATAATAAAAAGGACCGGTGGCGACTCCGTTATCACAACAAGGTAATGGCAATGATAATCTCTTGATATACCCTTAATCTCTTGATATAACCACTAACTCACAATATAAGGCTCTTACTCTCTCAAGATAAGAATCAATGCACAAAAGTCATCTATGATCACATGTGTACACATTGCTTAAGAATCAAAACAACAAAAATATAAGCAACAATACAAGAAAGCGGATCAAATGGTATAAAGAAAAAATAAATGTTTTTAAACTCACACAAAATTAATTTCAAATAAATCTAAAGGTTAAATAATGTTAAAGGAGAATAACAAATCTCTCGGAAAAAAATTCCCTCATTACAAAAACTAGAAATCGAGCTAGGATTGGGCTCCTTTTAGCTCAAACGACATCGCAATTGTAACCCCCTAAACTCGGCTTAGGATAAACGTCCAAATTTAAAAAGCCACATTCGTAACTTCTCCCTCAAGTATCCAAATTTAAAATAAATAATTATAGTTTTGAATAAAATAATGTAAAACAATTTGATCTTCAATAGAATATATCTTAAACCGTTATTAAAATCACATCATTAATATTAATTTCTGATAGTTCAAATAAAATGTCTGAATATAAACTTCTATGCATGCATATAGAAAGAAACTTCAAATCCCAAAATGGTCCCAAGTCTCGATTACATTAAATTTCTCAATAATAACAACAACAACAACAACAACAACAACAACAACAACAACAACAACAACAACAACAACAACAACAACAATAATAATAATAATAATAATAATAATAATAATAATAATAATAATAATAAAAAACAAGTCTGAAAAATAATGTAGGTCATACTGAATATAAAAATTGAATCAATAAAATAAAGAGATCATTCGAGTATCAAGTCGCCTAGAGTCTAAGATATCTGTAAGAAGAAAACTATGGGGGAGTAAGCTATAAGGCTTGGTGTGTCTTTAAAGTTCAAGCAATTACAAACTCGGATTCACAATAATTTTCTCAAACATTTAATATAAGCACAATAAAATACAATGCATGCAATGATGACATAGACAAAATGCATTTCCCGGCTACATACTCCAATAACAGTGGAGGCAAACCCAACTGGTTACAGTGGAGGTAGTTACCCAGAACCCCTCACCCTTATTTCACCAATCACAGTGTGACCAAGCTACTTTTTCCTTCGTACAATACCATCCCATGCATATAAAAATATTGTTTGTAATCACATTACAGTTGCATCGTACTAAATACGAGGATCGCAATGATGAAATTTTGACAATTTCACTAAAACAAAATTTGACATAATGTGCATGATATCTCAAAATACATTATAAACACAACACAAAAAAGTTGTCATGCAAGTTGTAAAACATTTCAAAGAATATATGACACAGAAAGAGAACACACCTTAGCTAAAACTCACACTTGATTAACTTGGCAAATAAATGCTTCGCTTACAAAGCCTGTAAAACAATTCTCAATCGTCGGTCATGTTCCTCCCTAGTACCAAAAGTTCTCTAAAATGACTATTGTTAACACAACTACATATGGATTCAAGTATTTGCGAAATACTCGCTTCATCATGACCATGAGTACAACAAGTGCATTTGTCAAACTAAACGACATGACCATGAGCTCATAATGACCATAACAGGTCATGAACGCGATATTCAACACATCTGATTACTTCACCAACTATTAATAGTATCCTGAGCGTAAATCTACATGTGGAAAAGAATACTTAGTGTGAATCGTCGGTTTACCCAACCAACGACGTTAATACACATTCTCAAAATATCATTTTTAATCTTAACAACAACACTGACGCTACCCAAGGAAAAATCGTTCGATCGAATAAATCCACAATCCAATAATTCCTAAAATTGAGTCTTCAATTCTTTCAACTCTTTTGGTGCCATGCCATAAGGTATAATAAGCACAAGAGTCATACCAGGGTACATCTCAATACTAAACTCAATTTCTCGATCAGAGGAAATCCAAGTGATTTCTCTGAAAACACTTTGGGAAAATCTCTAGCAATGTGAATATCCTAAACTCAGACATTCTTAGTTCCCATATTTGTCACATAATCCAAATAAACTTTGTAACCCAAATTTAACATCCTTTTACCCTTAATAATTGAAATAACGTTTGTATACAACCAATCATTTTCGCAAAAAATTCCAACACATATTCATCACCAAGTTTTAAAATATCCGCTTAAACAAAAAGTATACAACAACCCGAGGATTTAACAACCCATTTACTCCAAGAATAACATCAAATCCATGGAAAAGTAACTCCATAAAATCCATTTAAAAGATATATTATTGAATTTCCAATAAACATAATTAATATATCTGATCTAGTGTCAGGATATATCTCTGATATATAGAAGGAATAATTCATTTGAAGAATTATTTGGTTCATCCACTACCGCTTCGGAGGAACATGTAGTGTTATCCGATTTGTTTCTTCCGCTCTAGGGAACCAAGTTATGTCATTTGGTTCATTCAACGTTGCATCGGAAGAATAGGTCATTTAAAGAAATGTTATCTAATTTGTTCGTTGCCGTTTTGGAGGAGCAGATTGTTCAACACACTTGTCCGAATAAAATTAGTACCTTTTCTTTTTACCATATTCTCATTTCACCGGAATAAGCAAAGAGGGGCATCTGTGGTCACCTATTTTATCTGACCCAATTAGGCCTCATATGTGAGAAACCCTAGTTTTGCTTGTGCAACACTCCTTTTATTCACATCAAGCAAAGTAGGCAAGAAAATCATATTGATACTAGGGTTTTACTAGAGCTTTATCAGGGTTTTATTTTTCTTTTCTGCTTTATACCCTTGTAATTGGCTATACAAAGGCGAAGCATTCACCCATTGTAAACACACCATACTGAAGAGGAATAAAAGCTATAGTTGATTTTTGGAGGTATTTTTACCCAAAACTCTGCTTCTTTATAATTTTGTTTTCATTTTACTTTGTCATTTGGTTTCGAATAAGAAGAAGAATAAGGGGTAAAAGTTCGTATTAATCAAAGTATATGGAGAATTCTTCATCGCCAAAAGATAAAGCTGGTATAATCACCGGAGCGAGGATAGCAATAGCAATACCGATGACCAACAACAACGGCATGTTACTAGAGTGCGGTGGATGGCGTCAAACAATGACACTAGGCGATTCATGGTTCAACTTGTACCCCACGTCGACAAGCTCGTGTTTTGATCCCATTGTTTGTAACCTCTCTATTTTAATCTCTTTTTTTACTTTTAAGTTAGTTCTTGAATTTTTATTTCATGCATCTTTATTCATTGTTTGATTCATATTTACCATGCTCTTTAATTCATCTTCATGCATTTTAACTAGATAAAAGATTAAGATAAACAGATCATCTAATAATTAATGCCTTTTAAAGAAAAATTGTCAAATAATCTAAATATATATACTCTTTAGGTTTGTTTCTTTAATTAATATCTTAGAGCTTTTCTCTTGTAAGATTTAATTATCAATAATAAAATTTAATTAAATATCTAAGCTTAGATTCCTTAAATGATCTATTATAAAATACTAGATAACGTACATAATTTATTAATTGTAAACAATGTTAAATAAAATATAACTTGGTAATTCTTTAAGAAAGTGGTTAATAATTCTTCAATTGTAAATAAGAATTTTTAGGTAATTTTTTTAAAAAATTCATCTTCATTAAATGTTAATAATTAGATAGAGTTTTTAGGATTAGTGTATTTAAACATATGCTTTTAAGAATAATAATAAACATTGAACATTAAAATTAACCATAAAATTAATAAGGACTAATAAAACATTATTTAAAAAAAGATTTTTATTACATCATGAAAAACATGGTATTTTCTAAATTAGGGTTGATTTGGTCTTTCCTAGCCGTTGGGGAAGGATCAAAACTCCTATGCGAGACTATATTTCTAGATTTTAGGGATTAATACCTTAATCCCGTTGCGTCTAGATTGATTTGTGTTTTCTCAGCGGTGAGCGAATTCAAGTCAATGTTAGAACTTTGTGGATTTTTGTATTAATCCTTCCATGCATTCATTTAGATTCTAAAGAAAATATTGATGTTCAAGTAAGTGTCGTCCTACGGGCGTGATGGGGGTGCTAATCCTTTCCCCACACGTAACTGTGCCCCAGAACCCTCGATCTGATTAGTTTTTAGGTTTCCGGTCCGCCTAATATAATAAAAAGGACCGGTGGCGACTCTGTTTTCACATTAAGGTAATGGCAGGGATAATCTCTTGATATAACCACTAACTCACAATATAAGGCTCTTACTCTCTCAAGATAAGAATCAATGCACAAAAGTCATCTATGAATACATGTGTACACATTGCTTAAGAATCAAAACAACAAAAATATAAGCAACAATACAAGAAAGCGGATCAAATGGTGTAAAGAAAAAATAAATGTTTTTAAACTCACACAAAATTAACTTCAGATAAATCTAAAGGTTAAATAATGTTAAAGGAGAATAACAAATCTCTCGGAAAAAATTCCCTCATTACAGAACACTAGAAATCGAGCTAGGATTGGGCTCCTTTTAGCTCAAACGACATCGCAATTGTAACCCCCTAAACCCGGCTTAGGATAAACGTCCAAATTTAAAAAGCCACATTCGTAACTTCTCCCTCAAGTATCCAAATTTAAAATAAATAATTATAGTTTTGAATAAAATAACGTAAAACAATTTGATCTTCAATAGAATATATCTTAAACCGTTATTAAAATCACATCATTAATATTAATTTCTGATAGTTCAAATAAAATGTCTGAATATAAACTTCTATGCATGCATATATAAAGAAACTTCAAATCCCAAAATGGTCCCAAGTCTCGATTACATTAAATTTCTCAATAATAATAATAATAATAATAATAATAATAATAATAATAACAATAATAATAATAATAATAATAACAATAATAATAATAATAATAATAATAATAAGGGTAAACTACACCGGTGGTACCTTAACTATGCCTGTATTCCTACTTTGGTCCCAAAACTATGTTTTTCGGCAAAAGAGTCCCTTCCGTTACATAGTTTTCCTGTTTTGGTCCCCCGACGTTAAATAACTAACGGTTCTGCTGATGTGGCATTTTTTAATATTTTTTAAGGCTGACGTGGCATTTTTAAATATTTTTTTAATCATTTCTCTCTCCTCTTGTATATTATTTTTATTTAATTTTATTCACCCAATCATATTGTGACACGTGTCACTACACCATTAGATGAAAAATCCCCCCAAATATCCTAAAAATCGAAAGTGGTGCTGCTGAGATTCGAACCCAAGACCAGCAGCACACCAAGCATGAACTTGAACCAACTAAGCTAGGCTGGATAATTGATTCAAATCTACTAACAATTATATTTAAGCTATTGTCTAAAAATGGCGGCTTCCACCTCTGAAAACGATTTGAAAACCCAAATTCCAAGCTCAAATGAAGCAGAGCAACCTCAGATTCCCACCGTTTTAGGTTTGATTTTGTTTCGAATTATGGAGACAACATGCTTAAGTTTTTCCGACAAAGGTAGGATTTTCGAACCGTGAACTGCCATGTGTGAACTGAGAATCTCTCCCGCGGCTTGTACTAAAGCTTTGCTAACGGCGACCCCGAGTTTTCCATCGTCGTCTTCTTCACGGATGGCTGTTGAATAAGCTTTGTCGTTAAAAGCGGTTTGGGTTCTGAGTGTGGTTGTAAGTTTGTATTTCGACGATTTACTTGCTTCTTTTCTGTTGGTGAGCAACACCGCTGCACCGCCCATCCTGAACAGGCAATTAAGGAGCAACTTGGACCTCTCACGGTCGGAATACCAACCGGCAGACAAGATTTCGGTGCTGATAACGACGGCGTATGAGTTGGTGCTAGTTTTGAGAAGATTTTGAGCCAAGTCAATGCCGATAGCTCCAGCACTGCACCCCATACCAGAAAGGTTAAAGCTTTTCACATCACTTCTCATGGAGTATTTGTTGACAACAATGGAAGACAAAGAAGGAGACGGGCAAAAGGCACTGCAGTTAACGACGAGTATATCAATATCTCGAGGACAGAGTTTAGCTTTGCTTAAAAGATCATCCATTAACGGGAAAAGAATCATTTCAGCTTCCTTAACGTAATCTCGTTGATGGGTTTTTGGAGGAAAGCAAAGTAACGCCGGAGGAAGATAAGTCTGTTCACTTATTCCCGACGAAGCCACAACTTTGGCCATAAATTCTACACTCTGATCATCGAAAGACTCAACGGCGGAGGCATGTTGTATGAACCGAGAGAGAGGGACTTGGCAAGAGCGGGGCGGTTTAAAACAGGAGAAGTCCACGAGATACACTGAAGGGGGCCTGGAAACCAGCACAAAAGCAAGAAAGAAACAGCAGAATAAGAGGAAAATGGAGTATTTCCATTGTTGGAGGAAAAAGAAAGCTTGGATGGAGGAGAGTAGTACAAGTAGGAGAGCTGAAAAAGGAAGAAGATGAAGAGGGATTGAAGTTGAACGGAGATGTTCAGATAGCACCGCCATTGTTGAGAGGAAAATGGAACATAAAGTCTGGTGCTTTTTGTTTTGGGTGTGGTTTTAGCTCAGGTTGCTCTGCTTCATTTGAGCTTGGAATTTGGGTTTTCAAATCGTTTTCAGAGGTGGAAGCCGCCATTTTTAAACAATAGCTTAAATATAATTGTTAGTAGATTGGAATTAAGTATCTAGCCTAGCCTAGTTGGTTCAAGCACATGCTTGGTGTGCTGGTGGTCCTGGGTTCGAATCCCAGCAGCACCACTTCCGTTTTTTAGGATATTTGGGGGGGTTTTTTCATCTAATGATGTAGTGACACGTGTCACAATATGATTGGGTGAATAAAATTAAATAAAAATAATATACAAGAGGAGAGAGAAATGATTAAAAAAATATTTAAAAATGCCACGTCAGCCTTAAAAAATATTAAAAAATGCCACATCAGCAAAACCGTTAGTTATTTAACGTCGGGGGACCAAAACAGGAAAACTATGTAACGGAAGGGACTCTTTTGCCGAAAAACATAGTTTTGGGACCAAAGTAGGAATACAGGCATAGTTAAGGTACCACCGGTGTAGTTTACCCTAATAATAATAATAATAATAATAATAATAATAATAATAATAATAATAATAATAATAATAATAATAATAAACAAGTCTGAAAAATAATGTAGGTCATACAGAATATAAAAATTGAATCAATAAAATAAAGAGATCGTTCGAGTACCAAGTCGCCTAGAGTCTAAGATATCTGTAAGAAGAAAACTATGGGGGAGTAAGCTATAAGGCTTGGTGTGTCTCTAAAGTTCAAGCAATTACAAACTCGGATTCACAATAATTTTCTCAAACATTTAATAGAAGCACAATAAAATACAATGCATGCAATGATGACATAGACAAAATGCATTTCCCGGCTACATACTCCAATAACAGTGGTGGCAAACCCAACTGGTTACAGTGGAGGTAGTTACCCAGAACCCCTCACCCTTATTTCACCAATCACAATGTGACCAAGCTACTTCTTCCTTCGTTCAATACCATCCCATGCATATAAAAATATTGTTTGTAATCACATTACAGTTGCATCGTACTAAATACGAGGATCGCAATGATGAAATTTTGACAATTTCACTAAAACAAAATTTGACATAATGTGCATGATATCTCAAAATACATTATAAACACAACACAAAAAAGTTGTCATGCAAGTTGTAAAACATTTCAAAGAATATATGACACAGAAAGAGAACACACCTTAGCTAAAGCGAACTCAACCTACTGATTAACGCGTTTCCCACGATCAAAAGCACTAGGTCCAATTGTATCAGTACCTACGAGAATAATCCTATATTAACACTATTACTATGCCACCTAAATATAATCATAAATAATAATACAAAAGAATACCCATGAGTAGGTCTTGAAGCACGTGCACGATCAGAATGAAAAGGCGAAGGAGGTGGCGATTCGTCTTCCTCAAAGTTGATGTCATCTAAAACACATATATAAACTATATCAGATCTCATATCAGGTTCGAATTAGGAAAAACAAACTGCGAATTTGAACTCAAGATGTCGAAAAACATCGAGTCAAAGTCATCTAGTCAAGCTCAAATTCGTGTATGATCTGACAATTTGATATACACTCTGTTCGCTTCAGGTTAAAACACACATCTGGTCACCCTCTACCCCACGAATGGCTTATGATTTGGGCATAAAAAGATCCAACCATCATATGCTATTTCATATGTTAAACACTAGCACACACTAGTCTGTAGGTAAAACAAAGACAGCGCATGGATTTTTACCTGTTGTGAAACGTCGATACACCTCATGGCCCAACAAAAAATTATCTGGCGTTTACCTCCAAAGATTCATGTACGGTGAATGAATTCGGGGTGAAAAGGATGAAACATTACCTTAAAAAATCTAGAAATCCGCAGGGAGTATAGGAGAATCCAAATCGAATATGAATCGTCACAATCGCGTTTTGACCTCTACGCAGTCCACCCGAACGAAACAAATAATATTTTCTCTTCTCTAACTATTAGTGAGGTTTTTCAAAAGCATATATTGGCTGCTAGACCTTATGCCTTTATATACCATTCAAAAACATAATTCTAATTAAATTCGGATTCATTAAATATACAATATATTTAACCGAATATAATTAAATATGTAGAATCTGATTCTACTTTAATTTGGATTCATTAAATATACAATATATTTAACCGAATATAATTAAATATGTAGAATATGATTCTACTTTAATTAGGTTTCTTTAAAGTTATATATATATATATATTTTAATAGTATTTGATAATTACAATAATTATCTAGTATTAATATATATATATACACACACACACACACACACACACGAGATTATCTATAATTACAATAATTATAATAATTGTGTTTTAATAATTATTACGTGTACAAGTTTGTACACATGATATTTAGTCGATATTTGTTCGTTTCAATCATAGGGTGTGACCCTTGTAGGTTCATGTAACGTTAGTAGTAATATCTAGAACGATTCTAATATTACAAGCAATTAGTGGCATCTAGCAATACATCATTGCTACCTGAGTTACATGAAGTCGTAGTTTGACTTTACCTTTTTTCCGTGATTAACTTTATTTATGTTTTACATCCTTTTCCCTCATATATAGATCATACATAAGTCATGGATTAGTCACACTTGTATAGTCCATCTAATATTTCTTTACATCTTAAGTAGACCATTATAAACGAATAACTATGATATCTCATATCAATTTATTCGAGCATGGTTATGCATTTTCTAGTCTCACTCAATTAAGTGGCCTATGATATACTCCTATTATGTAGGATGGACAAATCATATCTTGATCAACCATATTTTGCTACAAAGAGTGTGACATATCCAATGTCAGTCTTTATAGTGTAGTTAGTTACAATGCACGTTTGACCGTATCAAAATATGTCACTAACGATGTTGAAACATGATTTCAAGTTTGAGGATCATACATGTAGTTATCACCATGAGCAATGTCGTGACTATCACATAATAATCCAAGAAACATGCTCATAGTAGGTCAATCCAATATGTCATTCTCTAACACATACTTATGTATTGATTTTGACATCTCCATGTCAATGACAACGCTTCGTCATCAATCAACAACATATTAGTCTTAATATATTATTGTTGTCCATGCCAACAATAATACTTTATAAGGACATTCAAGAATAACTATATTACTCTAAGGACTTTATGAAAATTCAGTTTATTAATAAATGCACAGAATAAGACTGAAATAATAATAATGACTTTATATTAATAAAGAAGTATGTCTTTTACAATCATCTTATGATTGGTCTTTGGGCATACTCCAACAATCTCCCACTAGCACTAAGACCAATCACTCATGTATCTAATACCAAGAGACTTAGTAAGACATTTATGCTTCTGCTGTCTCAGAGGCTTTGTTAGTGGGTCGACGATATTGTCATCCATTGGTACTCTGCATATTTCTACATCTCCTCGATCAATGATTTCACGAACGAGATGCTAACGCCTAAGTATGTGTTTGGATCGCTGGAGAGATTTGGGATCTTTTTCTTGTGCGATGGCTTCGTTATTATCTGATATGAACCCGATAATGTGACCCGAGTCATATAGATGTGCCCGATCGTGATTCTAGTAAGAAATATTCTTTGCTACGCTTTGAACTCTGAGATATCATAAAACATACATGTGAGATGAATAACAACATAATAAAAAAATTAATGAAGAAAGGAATTGGATAGGTAATTTGGATAGTATGGTGGCTAAGGATGGAGAATGATAATCATGGAAAGATGTAAATCAAAGGAGTGATGGGAGATGCTAAAGGCGGCGTGGATTTGTATGGTTGCAAGGATAGTGAATTGTGACCCGCTAGCTATAACGAGCTAGGAACCAACAATATACTTTGATGGAGTCGAGGTGGAGGAGTGTGGAACGTGACCCACAAGCTATAAGAGAGCTTGGAACCAACGCTATAGCAAAATGAAATGGATAGAAGACTACAAGCACAACTTGAAGCCGATAGAGTTCTTGCAAGAACAAGATGAAAGCAATCTTTCAAAGGTTTATATTCTCCAAAAAAATGTTTACAAATGAACCTAAGGTGCCTATTTATAGTGTGGCTAGGCACCATATGAAAAGTCACACAAAAGAGAGATGAATGCTCATCTAAATGTTGTTGAATACAAATAAATGAATTGTTTCTTTCTTATCCTTTTGATGGATGAATTTTGCTTTAAATTGAGATGAATTTAGCCTTAAATTCGTCCAAAAGGTGTGGTGACTCTTGGGCTGCTTCATTTTGCTTGCAAATGGATAAAAGAGAATGAATGTGGACATAGGATGAATGTAGACATCCCACACATCCAAATCAGCTTGTCTCTTTGAATTCCTTGATGATTTTATCACTTAATTTGATGATTAAATGATATTAAACCAGCCTTCATTGCTTGCCCATTTGTGGAATATGATAAGCCTTCAAAAATGATAAATAAAGGCCTTGAATGCATAATTTGAATGCTGATTATTGCATGTCCCTTCTCTTGAACGTGAATGGCCTTCATTGGTTCATAATTTCAACCTTGAATAGGTGAATTATGAAGCTTAAATGCTTTGTTCTCTAAGAAGATGAACATCCTTGAAAAGATGAAAAGAATTCAGCCTTGAATTGCCTTCAATTGCCTTGTTTGCATGAGTAAAGATGGTCATCAATGACTTGTTTCCAAGTTGAAGTTGAAAAGTCTCTTCTTTAATCCACACGTCACATGAACCTAGACACACACAAAGGATTTATTCAAACTTAAAATAATAGACGCATGAAACAATTAAAGAGTTAGTTAATTGAGTGAACTAGTTAAATGAATGAACTAGTTTAACTAAAGAACTAACTTTATTGAATTTAACTAAATGCATGAATGAAGTAGTTTAAAGAATGATTTAAGATACATAATTAAACTACTTCCCTAAATCAACTAAAACTATAAACGAAGTGCATGCTTTAATGGCCAACACACTTTATCAATGCAATGGAAGTTTGAAATACTTAAATTCTCATGCAAATGCATGCATGAGCAAGGTAAGGCATTCCTCCCTTATTATGTCTTCTTTCTCACGTTCATGGCTTGTTGTAAACAAGCTTTCCATGGCTGATTGAAACTCCTTGGCCCGTGGACGTGTAATGGGGCCACTTGGGTACTTCTCCGGGTCCTTGTTCTTGATGGTCATATCAGTCCCTCCCTCTTTAAAGCGATTTGTCCCCAAATCGTCACCTACATAAAAAGGAGATAAATCAGCAACATTAAAGGTTGCACTAACATTAAACTCACCCGGGAGGTCTAGTTGATAAGCATTATCATTGATCCTTTTAACTACTTGAAATGGCCCATCTCCTCGAGGCATCAATTTAGATTTTCGTTGGGCTGGAAACCTTTCTTTTCTCATGTGCAACCACACCCAATCTCCCGGCTCAAAGACAACTCTCCTTCGACCCTTGTTTGCTTGTTGCTCATATTGCTTGGTTTTCTTTTCAATATTATCCCGCACTTGTTGATGAAGTTTCTTAACAAATTCAGCTTTGTTAAGTCCATCTTTATTCACAATTTGATCAGCGGGTAATGGCAATAAGTCCATCGGAGTTAATGGAATGAACCCATACACAACTTCAAAAGGAGTGTGTCCCGAGGTGGTATGGACTGATCGGTTATATGCAAACTCCACATGTGGTAAGCACTCTTCCCATGTCTTTAGATTCTTCTTAATAATGCTCCTAAGCAACGTGGAGAGTACTCGATTCACCACTTCAGTTTGGCCATCCGTTTGAGGGTGACAAGTGGTGGAAAATAGCAGCTTAGTTCCAATCTTACTCCATAAGGCTCTCCAGAAGTGGCTTAAGAACTTCACGTCTCGATCGGAAACGATAGTTCTTGGCACATCATGTAATCTCAAGACATCCCTGAAAAACAAGTTAGCAATATGTAAGGCATCATTAGTCTTGTTGCAAGGAATAAAATGAGCCATTTTGGAAAATCTATCCACTACTACAAAGATGGAGTCTTTGTTATTCTTTGTGCGTGGAAGCCCTAGCACAAAATCCATTGAAATGTCCATCCATGGTGCTTCTGGAATAGGTAGTGGTGTGTAGAGTCCATGTGGCATGGATTTAGACTTAGCCTTCTTGCAAGTGATGCAACGTTCACATAACCTCTCTACATCTCGTCTCATCTTTGGCCAATATAAATGCTCTTGAAGTATGGCCAAAGTCTTTGCTATTCCAAAATGTCCCATTAAGCCTCCTCTATGGGCTTCTTTGATAAGTAATTCACGTGTGGAACCTTGTGGAATAAAAAGTCTTCCTTCCCTGAATAGGAACCCATTGTCCCTATAATAGTTTTCAAACGTGCCTTTCTCACAAGCTTTGTAAATTTTTTCAAAATCAGAATCAGATTCGTATAAATCCTTAATGAAAACAAAACCCAACAACTTAGATTCTAAGGTGTTGAGAAGAGCGTACCTCCGAGACAATGCATCGGCAACTATATTCTCCTTACCTTTCTTATATTTGATGACATATGGAAAAGATTCAAGAAACTCCACCCATTTGGCATGTCGTTTGTTGAGTTTATGTTGCCCCCGAATGTGCTTCAATGCCTCATGATCGGTGTGAATAATGAACTCCTTAGGCCATAGATAGTGTTGCAATGTTTCCATTGCGCGAACAAGGGCATACATCTCCTTATCATATGTTGGATAATTCAACGTAGCTCCACTTAATTTCTCACTAAAATATGCTATAGGACGTCCACCTTGAGATAATACTGCTCCAATTCCCACACCTGATGCATCACATTCAATTTCAAACGTTTTGTTAAAATCAGGTAAGGTAAGCAAAGGGGCATGAATTAAACATTCTTTAATGACATTAAAAGATTTCTCTTGGTCTTCCCCCCCAAAAAGTTAGCATTCTTCTTGATGACACTAGTTAAAGGCAGCAATGGTGCTGAAGTTTGGCACAAATCTCCGGTAAAAGCTTGCAAGTCCATGGAAACTCCTAACTTGGGAAATGCTTGCTGGTCGTGGCCATTCTTCAATGGCTTTAACCTTCTCTTTGTCAACCTCTAAGCCTTTAGAACTGACAACAAAACCAAGAAAGACAACTTTGTCAGTACAAAATGTACACTTGTCTAAATTAGCATATAACTTCTCCTTTCTTAAAACCAACAAAACTGACCTCAAGTGTTGAACATGTTCTTCCATTGATTTACTATAGATTAAGATGTCATCAAAATAAACCACACAAAATTTACCCAAAAACGGTCTAAGAACATGGTTCATTAACCTCATGAAAGTACTTGGTGCATTAGTTAAGCCAAAAGGCATAACCAACCATTCATAGAGTCCTTGCTTTGTTTTAAATGCTGCTTTCCATTCATCACCTTCCCGCATCCTTATTTGGTGATAACCACTCTTAAGATCAATCTTAGAGAAAAGGTTAGAACCACTAAGCTCATCTAATATATCATCTAAACGGGGAATAGGGTTGCGATACTTTACCGTAATTTTGTTTACCGCTTGACAATCTACACACATGCGCCAAGTTCCATCCTTCTTTGGCACAAGTAATACCGGAACGGAACATGGGCTAAGACTCTCCCTCACGTAGCCTTTGGCCATTAGTTCAGCCACTTGCCTTTGTAACTCCTTGGTTTCCTCGGGATTGCTTCGGTAAGCTGGACAGTTAGGAATGACGGCACCGGGAATGAAATCTATTTGATGTTCAATGCCACAGATTGGTGGCAACCCACTTGGTATCTCCTCCAGAAATAATTCGTCAAATTCCTGCAACAAAGACACAATAGAAGAAGGCAAAGTGTGATCAAGTTGGTTAGTGTTCAATAAACTTTCCTTGTACACAAGTACAAGTAATTCCTTTCCCGACAGCAAACACTTTCTCAACTCTCTTTCTTTGGTAAAAACACTCATTTTCGCACCCTCACTTTGCTTACTCTTACTTGCTTTTACCTCCATTTTTGATTCTCTCTCTTTGGCTCTTTCAATACTTTCTCTCAAATGTATTTGGTCTTTGTGAATTTGTTTTGTTGAAAGAGGGGCTAAGGTAATCTTTCTTACTCCATGGGTGAGTGTATACCGATTGGTATATCCATCATGTATGACTCGTTTATCGAATTGCCATGGCCTCCCAAGTAGTAAATGGCCAGCGTGCATCGGAACAACATCGCAAAGAACTTCATCCTTATACTTTCCAATGGAGAAAGAAACAAGAACTTGCTTGGTAACCTTGAGTTCCCCTCCGTCATTAAGCCACTGCAGCTTGTAGGGATGTGGATGCTTTGTGGTTGCTAATCCAAGTTTTTCTACCATAAGAGTACTAGCAACATTAGTACAACTACCTCCATCAATAATTGTTGCGTGTAAAAGAGTCTATCGCAATTGAGTGCAAGTGTACACGACGCAAGTAGTAAAGTGATACGAAGTATCGGATATCGTCTCCACAGGGATTGGGCTAATGACTTCACCTAAATTTCACTGCACGAAGTAAAGGAAATAGTTTGAGAGAATTGTCACGAAAATAAAGAAAAACGTAAATAAAAGAGTAGAAATATCAAGATAGAGAGAATGGGCTGGTATTGAATTGCTCAGTAGTGCAGGTATAGAATTGCTTAGGAACACCAGTTCTGTCGTCGCGCCCGTCGCCGACAGCACCTGTCGCGGCGGCTGTCCGTTAGCTGTCGCGGCAGCGAACACACCAACTCCGTACTTCAAGTTTGGCAAGAATCCCAGATCTGCCTTGGCCTATCCCTAGGTCCAAGTCTGTCGATGATCACGTCTTTGATGATACCTCCCGGCGTGAATCGAAGGATGAACACCGATGTGTATGAATTCTTCCTTAGCCACTTAACCTCGCCCTATCCCTAGGCACGAGATGGTTCAACTATAAACTAGAGAACGCGCTCTTATCTCTTTCGTATACTTAACTCTCCCGATGCTAAGTAAATAGATAACCTCACAATGCTCTCCCGATGCTCTTGCAGGATATTAAAACCAAGATAAAAGAACTTGAAGTTTATTTTATTGAACTTGGAAAATCCTAAAACAAAACAACCCTTGCAACTACTTTACAAAACAACCCGTAGCCCTAGGGGGATTTAGAACATGTCGGTGACAGGTAAGCATCGGAGTGTTTAGGGATGTCGGTTATGGGGTAGAATGAGGGATTATGCCTCCTAGGTTAAATCTATGCCCATATATAAGCTTTGGGCTCAAGTATTCTAAGTTAACAAGGATTACAACTTTAATGAAAAGTAAGATTCAAATAAATGCTAAATCTCTAAGGATTCCTACTTTTCAGCCGCATCCTTGCTTTAGGGGAATTCCACTCCTTGAGCTTTGGCTTGACATATCTTTTGATCCGGGGCTTGGAAAAATATTTGGCTTCCACACGACAGACGAGCAGATTTTTCTCTATCTATCGAGGTCCACTTTACTTTTCCTCTTCATAAAGTTGTTGTCACCTTGCTGTCACGACAGGTCCATGACAGGTTCGTCTTCTTCGGCTGCTTGTCCAGTTCCGCTCTTCTGCTTATCTGCCCTGCGCCTGCCTTCATCGTCAACCATGGCAGCTACCTGCAAAATACGCCATCTTTTAGTAGAATCCGTGCCTTTTATATAATTGTGATGTTTTTATTGAAAACTAACCTAAATGCAATGCAATGATGCTTGAATGCAGCAGAAATATGGGTTAAAAAGGTTGTAAATAATAGAACTTTTACACACTCAACAATAATGACAAAGCATACCTTTCCATTAACATGGCAGCGAGTATGAAAGATATTCTCACGTTGCTCATTCCCTTCACTCGCTTGCACACTTAGGCTCCTTTTCACAATAAGGGCCTCTCCTTCTGTTGCATACTCTATATCATCACCTTCATCTTCTTGTATGGCAACAACTTCATCTTCCTCCTCTTGTTCCGATTCAACCTCTCCATCATCACGAAGAAGCATGGTGTTGCGATTTGGGCATTGGCTTGCAATATGCCCTCTTCCCAAGCACTTGAAGCATTGTATATCATGAGAACGGTTTGGAACATTCGGAGCCTTACCTTTGCTAGTTTCAGCATTGGCCTTGCTTCCTTTGGGTGGTGCGCCTCTTTCATTGGGTGGTATTGGAGGAATCCGTTTGTAAGAACTTTGCCCCGATCTTGATGATGCTCCCCCATAGGTTCGTGTCGAACCTTTCCGTTTAAGTTGCTTTTCCACTTTTATGGCCATATGCACCATGTCTTCGATCTCCACATAATGTTGCAACTCAATGACGACCGCAATATTTGGGTCAAGGCCGGATAGAAATCTTACCATGGTGGCTTCTCGATCATCATCAATGTTAGCTCGGATCATGGCTACTTCCATCTCCTTAAAGTAGTCCTCAACACTACGGTTGCCTTTGGTGAGATTTTGAAGCTTGTTGAACAACTCCCTATGATAGTGAGTTGGAACGAACCTCCTACGCATAATGGCCTTCATCTCATTCCAAGTAGAAATTGGATGTTCGCCATTGCATCTCCTGCTAGATGTCAACTGATCCCACCATATTAGTGCATAATCTGTAAATTCAATGGCTGCAAGTTTTACCTTCTTAAGCTCGGAGTAGTTGTGGCACTCAAAGATGTGCTCAACTTTTTTTTCCCATGCAAGATAGGCTTCAGGATCCGTTCTTCCTTGGAAATGAGGAATGGTTATTTTGATGTTGCTAAGATTATCATCAACTCTTGCCCAAGCTCTTTGGTACCTAGGTTCTTGACGCCTCAAACTTTGCTGGGAGGCTCGCTCGTCTATGAGTTCTTCGTCCACCTCTCCCTCATACTCTTCCTCGTGATCTGAGTTAAGCCTTCGTTGAGATCTTTCCTCCAAATGATCTAATCGTTCTTGCATCGGCCCCAACCTTTGTTGCAACAACCTGTCCATCTCTCGGATAATATCTTGAAGATTGGAGTTAGTTGCATCTACGTTAACATTATTACTTCCTCCAACAGAGTTTCTCACGGAATTTTGAGACATTATTAGTAACAAAAAAATTTAAAAAAAATTAAAACCTCACAAACACAAAACCTCACCTATTCCACTCCAAGAAAATGCACTAACACTCGTGTTTCACTCGGGATGGCTTTTACCCTTGATGTGCACTCTTGCCTTTTTCCACTCTTGCTCTCAATCAAGTCCTTTTAAGAACTTCCTCAAGGCTTGCAAATGGCATGTAGAATTCGGCTAAAAAAAACAAAACTTGGCGAAAGGAATTTGGAAGGTGGGATAAGAAAAAGTGGCAACAACAAAAAAAGGTAAATTGTGAGAGTTGGTAAAGATGACAAAATAGTAGCAAAAGAAAAAAATGATGTAAGATTTTTTTAAAGAAGAATAGAGAATACGATGCCCCCTCCCTCTTTAACTTTCTCTAATTTTTTTTCGATTTTTTTTCTTTTCTTTTTTCTTTTCTTTTTTTCCTTTTTTTTTTCAGAAGAGAGACAAACTATCTTACTGAATCAACCTTGCTCTGATACCAATTGATATGAACCCGATAATGTGACCCGAGTCATATAGATGTGCCCGATCGTGATTCTAGTAAGAAATATTCTTTGCTACGCTTTGAACTCTGAGATATCATAAAACATACATGTGAGATGAATAACAACGTAATAAAAAAATTAATGAAGAAAGGAATTGGATAGGTAATTTGGATAGTATGGTGGCTAAGAATGGAGGATGATAATCATGGAAAGATGTAAATCAAAGGAGTGATGGGAGATGCTAAAGGCGGCGTGGATTTGTATGGTTGCAAGGATAGCGAATTGTGACCCGCTAGCTATAACGAGCTAGGAACCAACAATATACTTTGATGGAGTCGAGGTGGAGGAGTGTGGAACGTGACCCACAAGCTATAAGAGAGCTTGGAACCAACGCTATAGCAAAATGAAATGGATAGAAGACTACAAGCACAACTTGAAGCCGATAGAGTTCTCGCAAGAACAAGATGAAAGCAATCTTTCAAAGGTTTATATTCTCCAAAAAAAAGTGTTTACAAATGAACCTAAGGTGCCTATTTATAGTGTGTCTAGACACCATATGAAAAGTCACACAAAAGAGAGATGAATGCTCATCTAAATGCTGTTGAATACAAATAAATGAAATGTTTCTTTCTTATCCTTTTGATGGATGAATTTTGCTTTAAATTGAGATGAATTTAGCCTTAAATTCGTCCAAAAGGTGTGGTGACTCTTGGGCTGCTTCATTTTGCTTGCAAATGGATAAAGAGAATGAATGTGGACATAGGATGAATGTAGACATCCCACACATCCAAATCAGCTTGTCTCTTTGAATTCCTTGATGATTTTATCACTTAATTTGATGATTAAATGATATTAAACCAGCCTTCATTGCTTGCCCATTTGTGGAATATGATCAGCCTTCAAAAATGATAAATAAAGGCCTTGAATGCATAATTTGAATGCTGATTATTGCATGTCCCTTCTCTTGAACGTGAATGGCCTTCATTGGTTCATAATTTCAACCTTGAATAGGTGAATTATGAAGCTTAAATGCTTTGTTCTCTAAGAAGATGAACATCCTTGAAAAGATGAAAAGAATTCAGCCTTGAATTGCCTTCAATTGCCTTGTTTGCATGAGTAAAGATGGTCATCAATGACTTGTTTCCATGTTGAAGTTGAAAAGTCTCTTCTTTAATCCACACGTCACATGAACCTAGACACACACAAAGGATTTATTCAAACTTGAAATAATAGATGCATGAAACAATTAAAGAGTTAGTTAATTGAGTGAACTAGTTAAATGAATGAACTAGTTTAACTAAAGAACTAACTTTATTGAATTTAACTAAATGCATGAATGAAGTAGTTTAAAGAATGATTTAAGATACATAATTAAACTACTTCCCTAAATCAACTAAAACTATAAATGAAGTGCATGCTTTAATGGCCAACACACTTTATCAATGCAATGGAAGTTTGAAATACTTAAATTCTCATGCAAATGCATGCATGAGAAAGGTAAGGCATTCCTCCCTTATTATGTCTTCTTTCTCACGTTCATGGCTTGTTGTAAACAAGCTTTCCATGGCTGATTGAAACTCCTTGGCCCGTGCACGTGTAATGGGGCCACTTGGGTGCTTCTCCGGGTCCTTGTTCTTGATGGTCATATCATTATCACAATGTAGATCTATAGCATTTGATATTCTAGGCACGACCCCTAGTACAAATATGAACTTTTTGATCCAAACAACCTCTTTTGTAGCATCGCTTGCTTCAATATACTCGACTTCTGTTGTAGAATTTTCTATTGTATCTCGCTTTCAACTTTTGCAGCTTACAGAACCTCCATTAAGGCAAAACACAAAACCTGATTGCGATCGAGAATCATCCTTAACAACTTGGAAGCTTGCGTCAGTATAACCTTTTATACTTAGCTCTTCCTCACCTCCATACATAGGAAATGTATCGTTAGTTCTTAAGTACTTAAGGATGTTTTTGACTGCAACCCAATGACCTTAACCGGAATCTACTTGGTACCAAATTTTCATACTTAGTGCATATGATACACCCGGACGTGTACATAGCGTGACATACATGATAGATCCAATGGTTGAAGCATATGGAGTCTTACTCATGTGTTCCCTCTCTTGAGGTGTTGAAGGACACATTTCCTTTGAGAGTGAAATACCATGTCTCATAGGTAAGAATCCTCTTTTATATTATTCCATACTAAATCTTTTCAATACTTTATATATGTATGTATTTTTGACTTAGTCCTAGGAGTCGTCTCGATCTATCTTTATATATTTTGACTCCTAATATGTAGGTTGCTTCACCCAAATCTTTCATAGAAAAACATTTTCCTAACCAAGTCTTTACAGACTGTAAGGTAGGTATGTCATTTCCTATTATTAGCATGTCATCCACATACAATACCAAGAATGTAACAAAGCTCCCACTAGTTTTCATGAAAACGCATGGCTCATCTTCATTTTTAATGAAACAAACTCTTTCATTGCCTCATTAAAACGAAGATTCCAACATCGAGAAGCTTGCTTCAACCCATAAATGGATCTTTGTAGCTTGCATACTTTTAGGGTATCTTTTAGATTGACAAAACCTTCAGGTTGTATCATGTACACATCCTCATCTAATTTTCAATTAAGGAAAGAGGTTTTTACATCCATTTGTCAGATTTCATAATCATAATATGCAGCTATTGCAAGCAATATCTTGATAGAATTAAACATAGTAACGGGGGAAAAAAGTTTCATCATAGTCTATACCATGAATTTGACGAAATCCCTTAGCAACCAATCGCCCTTTGTATTTTTGTACATTGCCATCCATGTCAGTTTTCTTTTTGAAAACCCATTTGCACCATATGAGTTTTATCCCTTCATGTGTGTTAACCAAAGTCCATACTTGGTTTTTTGACATGGAATTCATATCGGATTTCATTGCTTCTTGCTATTTCTAGGAGTCTGGGCTCGCCACTGCTTCCAGATAAGACCTAAGCTCATCTTGGTCCATGAGGAGAACATCTCCATGCAATGTGACGAGAAATGCATATCTCTCAGGCGCATTGCATTCTCTCATAGATCTTTATAGTGGTTGTGTTTCAAGAATGGTTGGATATTCCTCAACTATTTGTGGAACTTGTTGGTGTTCAATCTCTAGTTCAATGACCTGTGGTTGACTTTGAATTTCTTCAAGTTCAATATTTCTCCCACTTTCTTTTCTGAGAATAAATTCTCTCTCGAGGAAGACTCATGTTCGAGCAACAAACATTTTATTCTCAGATGGAATGAAGAAATGGTATCCTTTAGTTTCTTTAGGATACCCTACAAAATTACATTTATAAGATTTAGGTTCGAGTTTTGTAGACATCTGATGTTTAACATAAACTTTGTATCCCTAAATTTTCATAAAAGACATACTAGGACACTTCCCAGTCCATATCTCATATGGTGTATTTTGAACCGTTTTAGATGGAACATGATTTAGTGTGAAAGCAGATGTTTCTAGCGCATGTCCCTAAAAAGAAGTTTGAAGATCACCATGACTCATCATTGACCGAACCATGTCTAACAATGTTCGATTTCTCCTTTCTAAGACTCCATTGTGTTGTGGAGTACATGGAGGTGTAAGTTGTGAGACAATCCCACATACTTTAAGAAGTTCATCAAACTCCAGACTTAAGTATTCTCCTCCTCGATTTTATTGAAGAGCTTTGATACTCTTTCCTAATTGGTTTTGTACTTAATTCTTAAATTCCTTGAACTTTTCAAGGGCTTGAAATTTATGATGCATTAGGTAAACGTACCCATATCTACTGAAGTCGTCAGTGAAAGTAATTGAATATTAAAACCCTCGTCTAGATTATGTATTCATCGGTCCACATACATCATTATGTATAGGACCTAATAAATCACTTGCTCGCTCGTTTTTACCTTCAAACGGTGATTTGGTCATTTTTCCAATTAAGCAAGGTTCACATATATCAAATTGTTCGAAAACAATAGAATCAAAAAATCCATCTTTATGAAGTTTTGATATGTGTTTCTCACATATATGACCCCAAGTGACAATACAAAGATAAGTTTGATTAGAGTCATTTGTTTCTGATCTTTTTGTATTTATGTTATATATAAAATTGTCTTGATCTAAGATATTGAGGACATTGATTAATTGAGTCGTACCATAAAACATTATTAAAGGAAAAAAGAACAATTATTCTTCTTAATAATAATCTCAAAACCAATCTTTTCCAAACAAGAAATTGAAATAGTGTTTTTAGTCAAACTAGGTAAGAAATAACAATCCTCTAAATCTAAAACAAGTATACTAGGTAATGACAAAGTATATGTTCCTATAGCTAATGCAACAACTCTTGCTCCATTTCCCACTCGTAGGTCCACATCTCCTTTTTCCAATTTTCTACTCCTTTTTAGTCTATGTACAGAAGTACAAATGTGAGAACCACAACCGATATCTAATACCCAAGAAGTAGATGTTGATATATTAATATCATTAACCTAAATACATGATCCAAAATGTCCATTTTCTCTTGCTTTCTTGATGTCTTCCAGATAGACAGGACAATTTCTCTTCAAATGTCTAGCATTGTTGCAATGAAAACACTTTCCTTCTTTTGCAACTCCTTCTTTGGGTTTCAATGCAGCCTTTCCTTTGTTGGGCTTTGGCTTTGTCTTGGTGTTGGGCTTTCCTTTTCTGTTATATTTTCGGACTATCAAAATATGTTTGCAGCCAACCTTTTTCATGGTGTTCTCTGATGTTCTTAACAGACCAAGAAACTGGGCAACGATTTGTTAATTTCATTCATGTTGAAACTAAGAACAAACTGATGAAAACTATCCAACAACGATTGCAAGATAACAACAGTAGCAAATTCAACAGTTAGAGGGAAGCCCAATTTTCCACTAGAGTTCCATCCAACATTTTGCATCAAAACAAAGCCTTATAGGTCTCATACCTTAAGGGTGAGAAAAACTCGACTCAAAAAAACTGAATAACTCGACTCGAGGCGAAAATACTCGACTCATCTTGACTCGAGTCAAAATTTCATTAAAACTCAAATAACTCAAAAAAATTTCAAATAAAGTTTGAGTTGTAAAATAAAAATTCGAATAACTCGAAATTTTTAGTAATTAGTGGATTTATTTTTTAGTTTGAGACGAGTCCCTAAATTTTTTTATGATATATACATATTAATATATAAAAATATGAAGAAATATTGTCACATGTGAAAAAATATGAAGAATTATATATGTGCATATCTTATATGATTAGAGCTCAATTTTTTTATAACATGGTAAATAATTACAATTAAATTTTTTATAAGAACTTAAAAACTCGACTCGACTCGATTCGAATTTCATAAACTTGACTCAAATCGGAAAAATTTCAAAGAAAGTTTGAGTTGTAAAATATGACGTGTCAACTCGAATAACTTGAATTTCTTAAACTCGACTCGAATCGATCAAACACTCACCACTATCATATCTTTATTGACGAGCTTCCCTCTCATATAATTTTTTGAGATTTTTTAACTATCTCATAGGGAACCATGTCCTTATGTTGCTTCTGAAGCTCGTGGGTCATGGTTGCAAGCATTAGGCATCCGACATCTGCCATGTCATTTGAGTATTTCTCAAAGGCTTCCTTTTCATCTTTGGAGGCATCATCTGCTGGTTGTTTAGGAACATGTTCTTCGATGATTTGCAGTTTCCTTTCTTGCTTAAAGACAATCTTTAAGCTATGAAACCAATTAAGGAAATCCAAATCATTCAATTTGTCCTTCTCAAGGATGGATCGCAATGATAATGTGTTTGAGTTTGCCACAAAATCCACAATGATAAAATATGATTTACAAGTACCTTTTATCATGTTTATAAAGAAATTACATTCGCACTATTAAAATCCCTCACAATTGAAAAACTTACTAAAAGTATTTCTTGTAACGTCCTGGTTTTAGGCTTAGAAGTTTTGGTAAAGGTTTTGGGGTTCGTTGAACCAATTTCGGTGCTGTGGGTGAGTTCGGAGAAAACCATCTTCGAGTGTTCCTAAAAATGTGGAAAATTTTCTTAAATCCTTATTAATTATATATAAGGTGTGTGTTAAATCAAGTTTGGAAAAACATTTTCAGAAATCGAACATTTTAGTCTAGTGACTAAAATGTAAAGTTTCAAAATTGTTTTGTAAACGGATCAAAACGTTAAATCTTTAAGGAGCTATTTAGCCAAGTCTAATTTTAGATTTCCCCCTAAATATTTTAATTTCTAAAAATAATTTTAAGAGGTTTTTAATTAAAATAAAAGAAAAATTGAAAAGTCCTCATCCTTTTCAGGTGATATTTCTCTACTTATTTACCTTCATACTCCTTTCATCCAAACAACCTTCTCTAATTAGGATTTCAAAGGTAAACCCTATTTTACATTGTTTTTGCATCATTAAACCTTATTTCTATGATTTATCTCTAAAACCCATTGTTTTTCTCTACTTATATCAAAGTTTCCTTTTGGAAAAGGGGGGAAAATCCACCATTAGAGGTGAGCTACGTTTTTCTCCTCTAATGTAAGATTCTTTATTGAAATCCCCACGTTCATGGTTCTTTTATAATGCTTATTTAAAAGTCTTTCAATGTGATTAATGGAAATGGGCTAAAATGAGCTTTTTAAAGTGGATTGTTGGAATTTTCTTATGGGTTTTGTTTTGTTGGGTTTGAGAATGATTTTAGTTACGTTTTTTATGTTAAATAATGTTGGAATAATGGTTTGACTACACAAAACCCGAAACTAGGTGTGTGGGTGGTGTTTGAAGTTGAAAATCTTGAGATTTTGGCTTAGGTTTGTGGAAAATCAGTGGTTGGTGGTTCCTTGTTATTGGGTTGATGTTTATAGATGTGGTTTGATGTTAATTTTGTTGGGTTTAAGTTGGAAGTTTCTTAGAGTTGATCTATTGATGTTTCAGTTATTTTCGGTTATGAATCGATGGGTGTTTGTTGCTAGATGTTGAGTTTTTGAGTTGCTGCAAGTTTGAGGGTCTGAAAACACTCTAATGCTCTATTTTGGATTGATTAGAAGCAGGGGAATCGGATTTGGGTACTTCAGACGCGATACCGGGTGATCTGGAAGCTTGATTGTGTGATCGGCTAGCTTTTGGGTATAGCTGGTGAGTGGAACTATTTTATAAAGCCTTAACATGGTTAAGAACAAGATTTTGGGGGTTTAGATTGAGCTTGAAAAGCCAATCTAAGCTCAAGAATAAGTTTGGTTGTTTTCGCCTTTATTTTCGGCTTTTTACTTTGATTTTGTTGTGCCCAATTATATCTTGTTGCAAATGATGAAGTTTATTGTTTTCATGTGTGTTGATATGATAGAATGATAAATCATGTAAATCACATGTTTTGAAATGTGTTATGAAGAGTATTATGTTGTTGAGTGCATGCTATGCATGGAGATGTGTACGAAAATGGGATGAGAAATGTTATGTTGTGGCCTTGCAAAACAGTGGGTTTGTGTTGGCCTTGGTGAGTATGTAGGCACTTGTTGAGATTCTTATTATCATATATAATGTGTCGACCAATAGGATGAGAGTGTACTATAATGGTAAAATTCGCATGTGGCCTTAGTGATGTTAGATTCCACAAAGGAGGAATACTGTGATGGAAATTCCACCAGAAGCTTATATTTGTTAGACGTTGTGAGTACGGTGATGGGCATTCCACCAGAAGTTGTCTAGTTGTCTTTATTTCGGTGATGGGCATTCCATCGAATGTTATCCGCATATCCGAGTAAAAGTGTTGAAATATCAGTATACTCATGTGGCACAAATTGCTCTTATGCTTTATTGTGTTGGTGTTGTTGTTGAGCTTGAGATATATATTTCCATGTAGACGTGGATTTTATGCCTTGTTTTTTATTTCAAGCATGTGATATTTTGAGCATGTGATGTTGAAAGTTTATGTTGAGAAATGATTTGTGAAATGGTTTGTTTTAAAAAGGAAGCAAAATGGTTTAAAACTGCAATGTGGTTGTTGTTGTTTTGAGCACCGCTCACTAAGCATTCTTGCTTACGCTCTCTTTCCAACAATGCATATCCGTAGACCATTCGTGGCAACAAGGAAGCAAGGAGCGGTCCAAGAGTTTGCAATTTTACTCAAGTATGGTTGTGGCATCAAATAATAGTATGTTAGCAATGTGATATGACCTTTATTTTTAGGGAGGGCTGTTTTGAGACTCGTTATGTTGAGACATGTGTATGATGCCTTTTTGGTCTTGTTTGTGACCTTTTTATGTTGAAGTATCATTTGGTTTGAAGTTTGACCATATTGTGGGTTTGTTTATGCTTAAGTTGCTTATATCTAGAATCATGTTAAGTTTGATCATGCTATGTAGATGTTGTTTCCATAGTTGTTGAGGTTTTGTGGTATGTTTGAGTTGTATGCATGTTTATGTCTTGCTTGGAGGGTCTTTATGGGTTAAGGTTGCAATAAACTAGCAAAATGTGTCATTGCAGGTCGAGGGTATCGATACGGTCGAGACTGTATCGATATGAGGTACCTGAAATGGACTAAGTGTATCGATACGCTTAAGGTCCGTTCCAGTACATTTTGCTACTGGAAACCTTGGTTCTGAAACGCCCCCGAGGCTGTTTCAATATGGGCTAGTATTCCTAGCCCTTCGAATCAGTTTTGATACTCTCGTATCGGTATGGGGCAACCTGTATCGATACAACTAGTTGCCTTGTTAGTTATTGGAATCTTCTGAAGTTCTGTTTTCTTGTGTTTTAGTCCCTATTTGTTATGTAATTGTTGCAATGAGTTCAGATGGTTGTTTTAAGCTGCATTTTGGCATATGGGCATGAAATATGATTAATTGACGATTGGTAAGCCTAATTTCATGCTAGGTCCCTGTAGTAAGTTAGATTTGCATTTTGGTCCCTTGTTGTTTGGAGAGCCTCGTTGATGTTCCTTTCTCCATTTTGGTTTCTTCCGCTGTGAGTTTCTCTCATAAGATGTTTAATGGCATTTAGAAGAGTTTAAAAAAACTAGGGTTGCTAATCGGAGTGAAACCCTAGCGGGTTTTCCTTTGATTTTCTCTGTGTAACATGTTTAGTTCGGTCGGGCCGCTAGACCATGCTAAGGGGGTTACATTTCTAATGGGTAAGGATCCATATTTCATTTCATCCTAGGTCAACTTTGGCTTTACTCCTAGAATTCAATTATTTAGGTAAGCAACACTTGCTAATTACATTTCATGTAATTCCTATATTTGGTGAACAACTATTGTTCCTGAGCATCTTATGATTATAAAAATCATTAGTCCTTAGGTTTTTAATATCATTAGAACAACCTAGTTTAACCAATATTACAACCAGTGAATATTACTTTCTTATTCTTCGCGTTTAGCCAAGATAGATCTAAGTATTTTGCTTTGGAAAAACCTACATAGTACCAATCGAGGTTTTAACGAGGGCTAATATTGGATTATTAATTTTAATTAAACACGGAGGGTTTTTGTTATATTAATCTCACCATTATATTATGATTTAATCAGTTACCATCATGCAAAAAAAACATACATTGTGTCACATACATGTAAAGTAGTAAATATATATGCAATAGCCCTTAAAACTAAGGTGGCCCATCCTAAGGACCTTGCTTCTCTAGCACCTTGATAAGTGCCAAAAATTCCTATATTTTCACCCCTTTTACATGGCAATTATCATTCAACCTACGCCCATTTGAGCTGCAATATGGCCTTTCATGCATGGATTTCATCATTTATGTCTTTGATCCTTATATTCTATTTATCCTATGGAAAAGGTACTAATTGATGCATGTTTGGTGCTTCTACAGATTTGCACGATGCGAGGGCAGGATGATGCGGTGACGACACTAAAGGACAAGGGAAGAATGAGGCAGAACCAGCTAGTAGAAGACCCTGATCGAGCCAAGCCACAATAGAGAGCTTCTACTAAGGGAAGTTGATTTATAATGAAGCCTTGCGGAGCAGAACCAGTCACAAACCCATGCCGAGGCAGCAGAATGCCATGCCACGGCCGTGCACTACTCTACTTGCCGGAGGGCAAATCATGCAAAATGGTAGCCAATTTGAAGAGCTTTAAACACCGGATTTTTCTACACACTTTGCGTGGCAACTAGAGCTCGAGAAGAGGACGAAAACATGGAAGGAAGGGAAAAGTTGGACTTTTGGCTAAAAGTGTATATTGCATTAAATTAAAGAGATTCACATCTTTAATAAAGTTAAGTCCATTTCCAACTTAACTTTCTCTCCAAGAAGGATTTGTGCCTACACCTTTCCCTATAAAAAGAGGCTTGCCGTCATCACAAGAATGACAGAAGGAGAGTTCAAAAGACGAGTTTGAGAGGAGAGAGCTTAGGATTTGTTTGTCTTTTCTTTTCATTCATTATGTTCTAAGTTTCCTTAGGGTTAGGATTAGTTTGTTTAGTAGTTATGTAAAGACTATTGTACTTTGTTTATGTTCTTAATGCAATTAAGTTGAGGTTTGCTTATTCTTGGCTTTAAGCATTCATGCATTCATGTCGAGAGGGAGTTTGTGAGATTATCCATTTATTCGATGTCGAGAGAGTTGAATTCACGAAACTAGTAAGCATGGTTTTCATCCAAGTGATGTTAACTAATTCGGCCTAGAGATAGGTAAAGAATTTCAGCGGCTAAGAGAAGCATGTGATTGGTTGGTGTTTGTCTTTGGTTTATGCCGAGATGTATAGTCAGAGTTCAACCATCAACATTGTTCCAAGCTTAGAGATAAGGAGGAACCATTCAAGGACGCTTTGCCGAACCTTAACAGCATCTGCCCCAAGAGCAAAAGGTTGTCGCGGCAGAGAATCAACCATTGCGGCCGCAACATGAACTTAGGTTACTGCCAAGGCATTTTGGTGTTGCAACATTCAAGAACGGAGATAAGTCAATAGGATTCCACACTACAACGCATTCTACTCTGACCCGATCTCTCAACCCTGATCTTCTATTTTTATTTCTGCTTATTTTAGTTTTAGTATTTTTAGATTACTCAACAACCAAACTCATATGTGTTTTTACTTTAATTGTTTTGCAGTGCGAGGAAGTAAGAACAAAAGACTAGCTCAATCCATGTGGAGACGATACTCGATATACTTATCATTATATTACTTCAGACGTGTACACTTGTATTATAGCGAGGTACTTTTACCCGAGCATCAAGTTTTTGGCGCCGTTGCCGTGGATTGGAAACTTTTGTTTTTATTTTCTTGCACTTTTTATTTTTACTTCATTTATTTTTTTTAGTACTAATAAAACTTGGTTTTGTTTTGGGGAATGACCAGAGCGAACCCAAGCAGCCCATTGCGAGACTTAGATCAAGAAATAGAACGCTCTTACCTAAAGCTTAGATGAAAGACCGTAGTTGCTATGCATGAACCTGAAGGTCGAGGCCGAGGTCGAGGCAACAACCAAGGTGCCCAGAATAAAGGCATTGGGAAGCCACTTGCCGATTGGCAGCAGAATATTCCAGAAGGTAATAGAGACAACCCGCTATCGTACTTTGCACCAGTACGAAACCCAACTGTTCGAGACTTCCTTGAAGAGGACCCGAACGAACTAAATTTTGGAGTTGTTTCACCGGAGATTGAGGCCGTCCACTTTGAACTAAAGCCCGTAATGTTCAACATGATCAATACCATGGGGAAATTCAGCTGCTCAGCAACTGAAGATGCCAAGCAACACCTAAGGCCCTTCCTCCAGATTTGTAACTCGTTTAAAATACATGGAGTACATGAGGATTTTCTGAGATTGGAACTGTTCCCCTATTCACTGAGGCATAGGGCAAAAACCTGGCTCAACAGTATCCTAGCAGGATCAATTGGATCCTCGAGTGATCTGTATCGTGATTTCTTAGCGCTCTTTAATCCTACAAATTTAACTAACAAATTACGTAATGAAATTACTTTTTTCGACAGTCTAATAATGAGTCCATGCATGAGGATTGGGAGCGATATAGAGAGCTATTACACAAATGCCCCTTGCACAAATTCCCATTGTGGACGCATGTGACTATGTTCTATAATGCGGTTAACATGACAACTAGGATGATGCTCGATGCCTTGGAAATCGACATACTCTTAGACAAGGAACCAAAAGAAGCCATGGAGATTCTGAACAGGACGACCAAGATTGACTACCAGTTCCCAACGGCTAGAAGAGGAGGAATCCGCTGTCAACCCTCAGTAAATTAAATAGGGTCCCCAGACTCAATTTCATCTCAAATCGCCACCTTGACAAAGCTGGTTCTGAACTTGCAGTCGCAAAACAGTCAACAAGAAGTCAAGGTAATGGAATAATTTTGCGAAAACTGTGGAGGTAACCATGCTTTTTCTGAATGCCCATAGAACCTAGAGTCTTCTTGCTATGTTGGAAACTTTATTAGGAACAACAACATGACGTCCAACAACTACAACCCAACCTAGAAAAAGCACCCCAGCTTCTCCTAGAGCAACCCAAATAATACACTTTGTAAAGTGCTCATTAATCCTATATTTTATATGCATTCCATCTCATATTATTGATGTTCTTAAGTATATTTTAGGCATAATTAGGTTCATGCATTGTATATTTACAATATTCTTTACTTTTCCATGATTTTATTGATTATCTTTTATTCAGTAAGGAAAAGATGTTGTTTTAGCTTAGTTTGCATTTCAGGGCTAGAAGCTGTTAGGAGGAGGACACATCAAAGGAGAGGATGAATAGGCAGTAGACCAAGGAGCTGTACTGATGCAGTTCCAAGCAGAGAAAGCCACAGCCGTGTACCTGCCACCGACGTACCTGCCGCCAAAGGCAGCAAGCTGAGGAATTGGAGAATTGGAGTGCGATCTGTAGAGCAGAAAATCCCGATTCCAATGATGCCATCCACTCGATTTTCTGATGCCTAGAGCAGCAAACAGAGAAGTAGTCCACATTCAACTTAAAGAAATCATAATTAAAGGTTGCATTTAAGGCAAAAGCTACTTTGAAAACTTCAACTCAAAGGAGGACTTGACCAAGCTAATGCCTATATATACTTGACTTATTTTGTAATTGTAGACAACTTAGGTTTTCCTTTGGGCATAGTTTAGGTTTTCTTACCGCCATTATGTTCTAAATTCTCTCTTGGGTTTGGGTTATGTTGTAAACTAGTGTGAGAATGATTGTTTAGGAATTAAGTTGTTTTTGCAATAAAACTTCAATGTTTGCTTATTCCATGCTCTTCATAGTTTTCAATTAAGTTCGACATAATAGTTGTCAACTATCTATTGGTTCGGTATCGAGAGAGTCGAACTCATGAAAGGGATAAGTACGATCCTCATCCTAATCAGGTGCTGGTCAACTCGGCCTAGACATAGGTACGAGTTTAAGGTGGCTAAAAGAGGACGAACCAAGGTTGTTGTCTTTGTAAGATTCATACCGAGATGGGTATGATATGTAGTGGGCAACAACATTATTCTCACTTAGACATAAGCGGGATCAATATCGAAGCATTCTATCGAGCCTTGAAGGTCTACCGAGTTTGTCGCCGAGCCAATCGTCTGTTCCACTGCCGAGGTAGCGAAAGCGACGAAGCAGCCAATCTGCCATCCGCCGCCAAGGCAGCAAAGTCTGGCAACATAAAGCAACTTAGCCTATTCAACGCAGTTTCACACTTGCGAGCAGCATAATCTGACCCATACTATCACCCTAATATTTTCTTCATGTACTTGTGCTTTATTTACTTTTTAATTCTTTAATAATCTAAAATTATTTGTGAATTTAATTTTCTTTGTGCAGGAATTACTATTCGAGTAAGCTGTCCAATCCTTATGGGAGACGATATCTTTTATACTATAACTTGACGAGAGTTTGCAGTTGCACTCATATTTGGAGAACACCTAAACGCTCTACAAGTTTTTGGAGTCGTTGTCGGGGACTGGCAACAATAAATTCATTTTTATATTTTTGCACTTTTACTTTTATTTGCATTTAATTTCTAGTTTTTATTTTTCTATTATATTCGGAAAAAAAGAATTTTACGGTTTTCTTGTCTAGTGCATGACCATAGCAAATCAAAAGGGCGAAATTGTTTTCTTTGACGACATCGAACGAAGAGCAAGAGAACTTAAGAAAGAAGTCAAAGGGAAAGCCAACATATAGGGAAAAGCAAAAGCAACCATGCATAACGACCAAGAAGACAACCCTGCCATTGATGCTCAAAACTGCAGGGATGGGCAGTAAGATCCGTCGCCTAGACAACAGAAGCAAAATCAACCTAGGCAGCAACCCCCAATTCTGCCCAGGTAGCAACAGTATGTGCGAACCACCAGGGACTACTTGGAACACGATTTCACAGGGTTTGACCCAACTGTTGCAGAGCCTAAAATTGAAGCGGACCACATTGAATTAAAGCCTGTGATGTTAAACATGATTACCAAATCTTGGCAGTTTGGAGGAACTGCCACAGAAGATGCTCGGTAGCACTTGAGAGGATTCCTAGACATATGCAGAGCTTTCAAAATGCATGGATTCCTTCAAGACGTGCTAAAGCTGAGATTATTCCCCTATTAACTATGGGATACGGAAAACAATGGTGAAACAACCAACCGGTAGGATCATTCAATACTTGGACGGAGCTGTGCAAGGATTTTCTAGATCGTTGCAGTCCTTCAAACGTCACAGACATATTGAGAAACAAGTTGACAACCTTCTGCCAAGGGGATGGCGAACCAATGTACGAAGCTTGGGATAGGTACCAACAGATGCTGAAAAACTGCCCGCTTCGTGGTTTTCCATCCTAGACGCAAGTGTCGATGTTCTAAATTGGAGTAAACCAACCGACATAAATGATGCTCGACGCCTTAGCCATTGGAATCATCCTGGATAGACCACCTAGGAGGCACTACAGATTCTGAACATAATTGCTAAGAACGACTACAAGTTCCCTACAACCCACCTCGACAGCGTAAGGCGACCAGCTGTTTTGAATGAGGTATAGGCCACTGAATCTGTAAATGCCCGCTTGGATAAGCTAACAGAGTTGGTGATGAACATGGCCAAAGGAAAGACGTATTAGGCCAAGGCTCTGGAGCCTTTTTTTTTATGAGTGTGAGGGCAACCATGATTCCTCTAAATGTAGTGAATCTGTCAACTTCATAGGAACCTATAAGAGGAATATCAGGCCCAACACCAACACTTACAACCCTGGCTGGAAGAAGCATCCGAACTTCTCCTGAAGTAATCCAAACACAGCTGCCAACCCAACTCAACAACTAGGAGGATACCAACAGAACCTGTCAAGACGGCGACCTCAGCAGCAATATAATACAAGAAATAACTCACTCGAAAATACTTTACATACTTTTATGTCTCGAACCAAGGATTTTATTGTTCGTACTAACCAATTTATTGATAAAACTGAGTCGTTTATGAACAGGACCGAGATGAGGATGAAAAACCAGGAAGCTGTAATAAAGAACCTGGAGACTTAGTTTGGACAATTCACTGAGATCATATGTAACAGGACAAAGGGTGAAACATCTAACATCACAAAAGTAGGAGCCAAACCCACTTATGAACAGTGCAAAGCCATATCAGTGGGAAACAGTTGGATGAACCAAGAATGGAAAAACCAGCATATGAACAGCCAACACAAAAAGAACTTCCTGCCGCGGCAGCATCAATACCAGCTGCAACGAGCATATAGAGGACACCCGCATGCCGCCACTTTTTCCTATGAGGCTTAAGCAACAGAAGCAGGAGCACCAATTCCAGAAATTCCTGGATATTCTGAAACTGGTGCACATAAATATCCCTCTCATCGAAGCCATCCAGAACATGCCCAATTATGCAAAATACCTAAGGGACATAGTTTCTAAGAGGAAGAGAATTGGGGAGTTCGGAACCGTACATGTGACAGAGGAGTGCATGGCTATGCTGCACAAGAAGCTGCTAGTCAAAAGACAGGTCTAGGCAATTTCGTTATACCATGCAGAATCGACAGTAACCAGGCAACGAGAGCCCTGTGCGACTTAGGAGCCAGCATCAACCTGATCCCCAAGGCAGTTTTCGACAAGCCAGGCATTGGGCAAGCCAAACCTACCTCCATTATGCTGAAACTTGATGATCACTCGTTCCTACAACCGGAGGGTAAGATTTAAGATGTCTTAGTTCGAGTGGGCAACCTTATTTTTTCACCATACTTCCTCATCCTAGACTATGAGGCTGATGAAAATGCCCCTATCATCCTTGGGCGACCCTTCTTGGCCACGGGTAGAACGTTAATAGATGTGGAGCCTGGGGAATTGATAATGAGGGTAGAAAATCAAAGCATCAAGCTAAATTTTTTATAGCCCTCAACGGAGGAAAAAGTAGGTTGCCCAGATCCACAGGCTTCTAAGGTCAGCATTGAGACAGGGCAAGACAGTAGCCGCCAGGGCAGGTAATAGGACGGACAGAAGAACCCCCAAAGAACAAGAGGACCCCTAAGAGGGAGAACAACATACCACCTCAGGAAGTGGTTATGTCTGGGAGATGCACTCCATGCACTCCCAACATAAGTGAGTTAATTTTATTATTTTTCTTGTTATAGGAATAGAATTTAATTTATTGCAATTTATTTTCTAGGATTAGATTTTAAATTATGTAATTATTTCCACATTTTTATGTCTCATAATTTATTTTATTATTTTTATTTTTATTTCAGGTTTTAGGAATAAAAGAGCCAGACTAAGAAAAGGCCCAACAAGGAGCCCGCCCACCATCCCGCCAAGATAACTGAGGGTGGCCCAGCGCAGAAACAACGTAACGGCTAGTTGACCGCTAACGACTAGCTACCAACGGTTACAAAAGTAACAGGTAGAAAACACGTAACGTGCGCGAAGCAATCTACCCATTGGACATTTAATGCCGCCATGACATCTCTCGACACCATCTATATAAACCCCACTTCTCCCATTCATTTACTTTACTTTTATCTTCTTGTTATCCTATTCTTGAATCTACTGCACTCTTTCTCATTTTCTTATTTTAGTTTCAGATTACAAAAAATTTGTCTCACACATGGCATCAACATCACAAGCCAAACCCACCTTCCAACGTTTCTTCTTCCATTAAGATGCAAAATGATACAGAACCCAGTTCGCAAAGCAAGCTATATTGGAGGAACAAAGGTTCTATTACTCCCATCAGACAGGGGACCTCGGCCTTGAGCCCGCCCTATTCGAGAAGATTCACAACAAGGATTGGGAAATATTTGCATGGAAGTCAGAGGCGGCAAACATCACGTTGGTCAAAGAATTCTATGCCCACCACCCCGCTAGAAATACCTTTCGTGTTTGTCTGAGGGGAACTTGTCAAGTTAAATGTTGCCTTCATCAACAACTTTTATGGATTAGAGATGGACGACGACCCTTACAAAGAATGGAGGCACTCACTAACGGCTGCCGACTACGACAGAATCAAGGCCCAGCTGTGTGAACCAAACACTCCTTGGTTGGCAGGCAAACATGGTGGATAAGTGCAATGCCACTGACTACTGCCCAAACCGATGCTGTGGACACACCTTCATTAAAAGGCGTATGCTGCTCATCTCCCATAATTCCACCGTCGATCGGCTGTGTCTCGCTCTCATTCACTCCATCATGGTGAACAAGCCAATAAATGTTGGAGAAATAATCTGCAAAGAGATCCACAACTGCTTCCGGAAATCAAAGGGCCGACTGTACTTCCCATCTCTCATCACAGGCTTGTGTGCCAACTTCAACGTTCCCTTAGATCCAAACGATGAGATGACAGCCGCCAAAGAGAGCTGGACTAGAAAGGTCGGCCTGCATATGATGCAGGCTGAAGAGACAGAACCAATCACTCCGAGCCAGCCCTCCGCCACCTAGCCAGCTACATCGGCAACCCCAGGCAGAACTGACGCTTCCAGAACAATGAAGTCATTGTCGTGCTCCGCATTCTTATCGACAGCAACAAACGTATAAAGCAACAGCAATTGGCATTCATGAAGTACGTGGGGGAGGTCCAAGAGGACATTGTGGCATACCTTCTTCATAAATTCCCAAATAACGACCCCTCCCTGTCCACATTCCCTGTCGATCTAGCAGCCACAGCCGAGCCCAGAGAAGGAACACCATCAGAAGCAACTACCCGCCACGCCGCCTTCTGCCGCCAGATGCCCTCTTCAACAAATTACATGTCCTACTCTGCCACCTCCGGTTCCAACATGGTGGCAGACACTTCTGAGAGGCATCAACAACATTGCTCTCCAGCTCACACAGTGGAAACGGTGGCTGTAACACCCTAAAACCCACCCTAGTACAAATTATAGAAAACGACAACGATAACGTAAACATTTTACGATTTAATTAAGATAGAATTGAAATCATATAAACTAAGCCCTATTAAGTTACAAATGAATAAGAATTAAGGATATGCTTGTATGAAAAAATTATAAGATTTGAACTTGATAAATAACTGATATATAAAAATGTTACATAGATTAATCTAAAGTTAATATTAGATTAAAGTAAAACAATGTTATATCTATATATGTATATATATACATATATATATATATATATATTATATGTGAGATAATGGCTGATGATTAAATTTAATTTATGAAAAAAATATATGAAATTAAACTTAGTGGAGATGCTTGGAAATCAAACATTCCAAGTGTCCTCGTGAGGACCATATTCAGCCACCTTAGTTAGAACACCCATATGTGTTTTCATCATCATTTTTCTTCCTTTTTCATCTTCACCGTGAGAAAAAGATAGAGAGAGAGCTTAAACACTCAAAATCTAGAAAATTTGTGAGGAAAAATTCATGCATGCTATTGGATTTAAGCTAGGAATAACACATGTTCTTGCATCGACAAAACAGTTCATGTAAGTATCGATTATGGTCATGTTTTTTTATTTGATGTTATTGATGATGTTTGATTGTTTTTCTGGTTAGATTATGATAGAAATTTGATTCTAGAATGTTAAATGATGATTTAAGAGTATGTTTGATAGATTAGATTCATTAAAATGCTAGAGAGATGACATGTACTAAGCTTGAATTTTGAATCTGCCCAAATTCGTACTTGAACACTGCCCTGTTTTAAACAGGATTTTGGAATGGGTTAGGGTTTGAATTAGGAAAACATTTGTAAATAAAAGTTGTAGAGATGAATGCGTACTATAAGAAAATGTCCTATTGAGTATGCAAACGACATAGGAAGTGGCTGAAAATTGAATTACAAAAAATACTGCTCAGAATTGAATGAATCTTGAAACTGCTTAGGTTAAATTGTAATTTTGAAAATGTTTAGGGGTTTAATTGATGCCAATAAATTTTGGAAAATTTTTTAGAAACAAGGAAGGTATTCTAGGAATGAAAAATGAATGATTTAGATTGAATTATATATCAATTGATAGTTTAAATATCATTAGAACACATAGAAGATCAAAATGGACTAGTTTGTAAGGATTGTTAATTTGAGGACTTATATGTCATGTTTTCATGGTTGCTGGAACAACATTATTATGTTAATATGTGTAGGTAAATGTGGTTAGAAGCTCAAGATTAATGGTTTAGTGAAACATAGGTTATAAATGCACTAAAGTCACAAATTAAGCATATGCAGATTAGGTTTCTAAAAATGCCTTACGTTCAAGTAATAAACTGTATTGATAGGGAAATGATAAAATTATGTGCCATACATGGTTGTAAAGGTGTGTTCATAAGATTTCTATAATGGTAAAGAAATCCTTATTTGGATTTGTGAGTAAAAGGATATGGCCCGTTTAGTAGAGATTACTCAAACTGCCAGTTTTGGGGGCAGATTCACTTGTCTAGGTGATTATGCTTAAATAAATGAATCTATATGTTTGAATTAATTAATAATGGATATTGTATATGATATTTTACAATTTAAGATCACATTGGTGATGAATTTCAAGAAGATTCAAGGAATGATCAAGCCAAGAGAAGGGGGAAAGGAATCATCATCAAGGATAACAACTAAGCTTGGAAGTATTAGTGAGTGTAGCATTGCTTAAATGTTAGGATTAGTATCCTAACCTTTATGTTTTTGATTATTAGATAACATGAATGAAGCATGTAATGAATTTAATAATGATTGGTAAAATTTAAAATGATAAGGAAGAAGGATTAAAGGCAAGAATATTGACCTAAGTGTATATTGCTTGTTAGATAAGCATGCTTAGCATAAATATGATTAGTTGCTATGATATGTTGATTGCTTGAGCTATGTGAAATGAGACTAAATGATGAGCTTTGCTACTGGTTTTTGATGATTATAAAATGAAAATGATCTCATGTGCTTGCTAGAATTTTATGTTACCATGATGCTTGATTAATTATATGTGTATGCCTACTGAAATGGTTAAATGACTTTGAAATTATGAATGATTGGCATGTGAATGCTCTTGTTAATAAAGAAAGATAAGTAAAATCCTTGGTTTGATTAGTTTTTGTAGGTAGAAGGGCATGCCTTAGAGTCATTGAGCTCCTATGATCTTTGTTACAGGATGGTGGTTAGTCACCTATAAACCTGATAAGGTGGTTAGTCACCTTGATAATTTAATGGTGGTAAGTCACCATTGATGCCTATGCATCCTCTGTTATAAGTGGATACTTTGAGTATCTAATGTTACATGTTACATGAAGACTTGATTACCTATTTCATTAATCATCCAAGGCAAAAACATGATTAGATCAATGATATATGTTTAAATAAATAAGTTGGGTAATGGCCCTAATGAAATGCCTTGAACATGTGTACTTAATTGTGATCTAAGATGACTTGTATTATATTTTGAATTTGTGAAATGATGCTGCTCAAGATAACAATGTAATTATATATTGTTTGTAGCCCAACTTGATATGATTTGTATATGATGCTTGCTGCCCAATTTGGTATGAAATGTATATGTTGTTTGCTGCTAAAATTGGTGTAATTTAAGTAATATGGTTGCTGCCCAATAAGTCATAGTACATGGAAATGCTTGCTACCCTATTGGTTAGTTCATGAAACTAGCTAAGTTAACTTGGTTTTGATAAACTAGCTAGGTATTCCAATATGTGCTATGCCTAGCTAAGTAACCTTAGAGATGGAATACGACTTTAAAAGATTGAAACTAGTAAAGTTTAGGGCTGCCTCACTAAGTACATTATGTGTACTTATCACTATCTTTGTTTCCTTTTTTCAACATAACAGGTCCGTTGATATCCGAAAGCCATCCGTTTTGTCTCGAGAAGCTGTCGCAAGCCTACGTACAAGTATGATATAGTCTTATTAGTCTCCTAGATGGTGGCATAGTCTATATTAGTGTGTCACATGCATTTGAATTATGAGAACATGTGAATGTTAGTTGGTTTGTATAAACTTAATAACAAGGTTTATGTTATGTAATGTTGAATTTGGTGTTGGTTGTGTATATATAGCTTTGATGGTATAAATGAGTATATGGCTATGCTAATTAGGTTTGTCATGGATCATGGAAATGTATTAGGTTGTTTAGTTGGTTGCTGCCCAAACTATAAGTTATGTGTGTGATGGATATGTATGATTAATCTAGATGATATGCACTTGGAGTTGCTTTGTTTAGTACTATGTTTTGAGTGACACATGTTATGGTAGGATATTACACTTGATAATGAAAGAAACATAGGATTATACATGTATCTAGTAATATATATCTGAATTGCAAATCACTTGAATTAACCTTGTAATATTCGATTGATAGGTTGTCGAGTGTAGTTTAAATAAATGCTTGTATGATTAGGTTAGTTGATCATGAATGGTGTAGGTGTATAAACGTTTGATGGATTGATTTTGATGACTATAAGAATATATACAAGCATGTTCATGAGTTAGCCGAATATGCTAAAATTTATGTTTGTTTTGGTTTGAATAATAAATGAAAGATTAAAAAGTGTAAGTATGTTTAGGTTGGTTAGTTGAAAGCTTAAGATGGATAGTTTTATGTTATGATATGTTATATGTCTAATGAAATGTGAAAGTTTTAAATTAGCCCACATATGTGTATATGATTTAGTAACATGATTCTAAGTTCACATGTTAACATATTAAGTTTGATAAGTTACAAGCTGCACAATCCTGATTTATGTTGTTACATGTTTTGTTTCGATTGTTTATTTGTTCTGAATCGTTAGTTATATGTCGCGACATCTCTCGCTCCTAACCCGTGCGAGGGGTGTTATAGTGGCCAACAGCTCTCAGTCCAACGAGGTAGAGTAGTAGAGGCAACAACAGAGGTGCCATGGCAACAGAGGATCCACCGGCACAACCCATGGCAGTGGAAACCAGGAAGATAAAGTGGCACATCATCTTCGTCGAGCAAGAGGTAGAGGAGTCTAAATCTGAGCCAGACCAACGTGTAGCTCCTCGCCCCACTCCTAAGAAAGTGCAGCCACCGCGGACAACAAAGATTTCACATGCCAAGTTTCCCGCCCAGACACCTGCCAGCTGCTTTGTCATCCAATCTTCATCTTGTTCCTCTGCCGAGAAGACCCCAGCTTCTTCTCAGCCCTTCTCCAACTTCTAGCGTTACTTTTTTTCTTTTCTTTATTTTCTTACTTAATTTTTATGTTTTAATTATCTTACTTGTATTTAATTTTTCTATTTTTCTTTTGTAATTTCTTTTGTGCATTGAGGGAAATGCCCTTCTCGAGTCTGGGGGGTTAGCACTCATGTTGTTTAGGCATAACTAGTGCATATTAGGTTGCATAATGTACTTGCCTTAAAAAATTAATCGAAAAAGAAAAATTATGTTAGAACTTGTGCCTATGATAGGATAGACGACTTTAAATTTCCACACCAACATGATTCTAACACTGGTTGCAGGAATCTACCGCGGCAGGCAACAAAAAGAAAAAGAAAAGTACTGCCCCAGTTGGAAAGAAAATTTTATGTTATCTTTCCCTAGAGGTGCCCGAAACCGGCTCTAATAAGAATCATGTGCATGGAAACTTCGTTGCTATCAAAGTCCATGAATCTGAAAATCCTTGATGTGACGGAAAAATTAGCATGAGCGAATGAAAGTCTTCACGAGATGACTCTACTCAATGGGTTCGGGGTTTCGTAGTTTGCTCCTATCTTAATTTTAGGCCTAGAAGAAGTAGTTGTGATGAGATGAAGCCCTTACTGGCACGATTATAAATGTGCTTAATTATTTGCCTCGGTAGCAACCTTATATACCATGACAACATCATTGTTTACTCATAATGTTCTTCAGATTCAGCCTATACATAGTTTCTGCACACACTGCACTGGCATTGTAGTTTAATTCAAAGGTAATTTATGCTTTTCTCCCTTCACTAAAATAATGTAGGTGCCACCACCTTGAAGTGCTAAATCAAGTTTAGAACATGTTTTTATTTCTGATTAGTTTAAAGGGCAAGTATGTTTAGGTTTGCATTGCTTGAGGTCAAGCAATAGTTCGAGTTTGGGGGTGTGTAAAGTGCTCATTAGTTCTATATTTTACATGAATTCCATCTAATATTATTGTTGTTCATAAGTACAATTTAGGTATGTTTAGGTTCATGCATTGTATATTTACAACATTCTTTACTTTGCCATGATTTTATTTATTATCTTTTATCCAGTAAGGAAAAGATGTTGTTTTAGCTTAGTTTGCATTCCAGGGCTAGAAGCTGTTAGGAGGAGGACAAATAAGAGGAGAGGATGCAGAGCCAGCAGACCAAGGAGTTGTACTGATGTAGTTCCAAGAAGAGAAAGCCGATGTCGAGTACCTGCCACCCACGACAGCAAGCTAAGGAATTGGAGAATTGGAGTGCGATCTGTAGAGCAGAAAATCCTGATTCCAACGATGCCATCCACTCAATTTTCTGATGCCTGGAGTAGCAAACAGAGTCGCCAAAGGAGGAAAACAAGATAACTTGTGGTACAAAGCAACGAGAAGAAGTCCACATTCAACTCAAAGAAGTCAGAATTAAAGGTTGCATTTAATGCAAAAGCTAATTTGAAGACTTCTACTCCACGGAGGACTTGACCTAGCTAATTCCTATATATACTTGACATATTTTGTGATTGTAGACAACTTAGGTTTTCCTTTGGGCATAGTTTAGGTTTTCTTGCCGCCATTATGTTCTAAATTTTCTCTTGGGTTTGTGTTATGTTATAAACTAGTGTGAGAACGATTGTTTAGGAATTAAGTTGTGTTTGCAATAAAACTTCAAGGTTTGCTTATTCCATGCTCTTCATAGTTTTCAATTAAGTTCAAAAGATTAGTTTTCAACTATCTATTTGTTCGGTATCGAGAGAGTCGAACTCATGAAAGGGATAAGTACAATCCTCATCCTTATCAGGTGTTGTTCAACTCGGCCTAGACATAGGTACGAGTTTAAGACGACTAAAAGAGGACGAACCAAGGTTGTTGTCTTTGCAAGATTCACGCCATGACGTGTATCATTTGTTGTGGGCAACAATAGTATTCTAACTTAGACATAAGCGAGATCAATATCGAAGTGTTCTGTCGAGCCTTGAAGGTCTATCAAGTTTGTCGTTGAGCCAATCGTCTGTTTCCCTGCCGAGGCATCAAAAGCATCGAAGCAGCAAAGTCTTGCAGTGAAAAGCAACTTAGCCTATTCAACGCAGTTTCACACTAGGGAGCAGCATAATCTGACCCATCCTATCACCCTGATCTTTTTTTCAATTACTTGTGTTTTATTTACTTTTAATTCTTTCACAAACTAAAATTATTTGTGCATTTAATTTTCTTTGTGCGGGAATTACAATTCGAGTAAGCTGTCCAATCCCTGTGGGAGACGATATCTTTTGTACTATAACTTGAAAGGAGTGTGCACTTGCGCTCATATTTAGAGAACACCTAAATGCTCTACACACTCAATCAACAAAATCAGAATGCTCCAGCATCAGGATTCCAACAAAACATGCCTCGACAAAACATGTCGAAGTAGCAGCCCATGTTGCCGCATCAGCCATGCAGTCTAGTTCTATAGAAGACACTCTTCATGTGTAACGCCCCGGTTTTGGGCTTAGTAGTTTTGGGCGTTGACCGGTTTGGTCAAAGTGTTGTTCGAATCTAAAGAGGTGAAATTAGGAAAGCCTAGTTCGGGTTGCATTAAAAATATGGAAAAATGTTCTAAAATCATCTTTTAATATAATTAAGTGAACTGTGAAATCAATTTTGGAAAATGAGTTTTGGAAGGGTGACATTTTGGCTAGTGACCAAAATGTAATTTTTGAAAGTTTGGTGACTGTTTTCGAAAGGGTTGAAACTTTGAATCTTTAAGGAGCTATTAATCCAAAAGTAGTTTCTCCAGATTTTTCTAAGATATTTTGTGATATATTCTGATTTTAAAAGATGTCAAAAGAGGAGGGAAAAGCCATTTGGCTATTTTGTTAACTAACTTTCCAATTTTCTTTCTCTCATTTTCTCTCAACCCAAACACCTTATTTCCAGAGAATTGTTTCTGATTTTCTCTCCTAAATCTCTCCTTTCAACTCTCTTTTGATTCCTAATCAACATATCTACAAAACCTCATCATTTGCTACTTGATTCATCAAGGTTTTTGATTCCAAAAAGAGGAGAAACTCAAGTTTGGAGGTAAGAACGTCCTTCTCCTCTAAACTATCAGTTCTTTACTGAAATTCCTAAGTTTTCAATCCTTAATTGATCATTTATTAAAGGCTTTTGAGTTGTGAATTGGATCTTGGCTTATAATGCAAGATTTGGTGATTTTTGATGATTTTCGTTTGATCTGATAAATCTGTGATTTGAGATGTGTTTTTGATGTTAATTGAACATTAAATTGATAAGGAATTGAGTTTTGATTAATGCAATCCCGGATAGGTTGAGTTTCCTAAGTTTAGCTTGTGTTTCTTGGTTGTTTTTGAGGTGATCTTGTGGATCTGATGTTGCTGGAGGTATAAGGATGTTTGTAGGCTCTTTTTAGATGTTAAATGATGTTAAAGGATGTTAGGTTTAGATGGTTTATGGCTGGGCTTTGTTGAGAAGTGGTTTGGATGCATTTTCAGTTGTGTTTGGTAGCCGGAAATGGACTGTGGATGAGAGCAGCGAGTTTAGGTGCTTTCATTGAAGTAATTAATGCATGATGATGCATTAATCCTCTGCTTTGATGTGTTAAAACATGGGAGGCATCTTTGGATCCAAGAGTTGTTGATCCAGAAGCTTGATTTGGTGCTTCGGATAGAGGCGAAGTGGAATCGGTGAGTGAAAATGGTTTTCGGCTTTGAAACCAATGTCTTGGGAGCTTAGTTTAAGTCTAAACAACTTTGCTAAGCTCAAGTGTAAGTTTTCGGAAAGTACTCTCTAGTGGTGGCCATGATTTTGTTGTGATGCAATGTGGTTTATTGCATGATTTAAATACTGTTTTGAAAGCATGATTTAGCATGGTAATTGCTGTTTTTGTAAGCCATATGTTGAAGGAAGCTCAAGGTAAGAGTTCCTTGTTTTTGTACATTGATTAAATGTGGTCTGATGCTTTTAAATGCATGATGAATATGGCTTGGTTTAATCCTTTAAAACAGTGGATAAATTGATGATAATGATGTATATTGGCAAGTGATGTTTTGAAAAGGTTAAGGTCACTAAGGTGGTTAAAAGTCCTTGAGTGAGCCTTGTTTACTTAAGAACATCAAGGTGGTTAAAAGTACTTGGATGGTTCTTGTTATGGACACAAAGGTGGTTAAAAGTCCTTGTGTGATCCTTTCCATGGTGTTTAAAAGTCCATGGGGCCATGGTGTTTAAAAGTCCATGGGGCCAAGGTGTTTAAAAGTCCTTGGGGCCAAGGTGTTTAAAAGTCCTTGGGGTGAAACTTGATACGGACACAAAGGTGGTTAAAAGTCCTTGTGTGATCCTTTCCATGGTGGTTAAAAGTCCATGGGCCAAGGTGTTTAAAAGTCCTTAGGGCCAAGGTGTTTAAAAGTCCTTGGGGTGAAAGTTGATGAACTTGTTTTTAAAGAAATGGAACTTATCACTTGTGGCCAATATGACATGTTATGATATGAAGCATGAGATGCTTGTTTAAAGTATGCTTATGAGCATGTGCAATTGATGATTTGAAGCATGATTCATAAATGTTTTATAAATGCATTATTGAATGGTTTTATGAGCATTCCTCACTAAGCTTTTTCTTACGCTCTCTTTCGTTTTCTTAATTCAATAATGCAGAGCATTAGAGTACCTTGGGGGCAGCAAGAAGGGCAAGCAATCAAGTGAAAGTAAAGCTCAATGTATGGAAGGTTTCTTAAGTACACTTTTAGCTTTCGGCAATGGGGGACCTATGTGTATGTTCTGGGAGAGGTTTTGAACTCCCTAAGTATGTTGAATGTTGATGAGAATGCTGGTTTAAGTGTTTGGCTTTTATATGCTTGAATTGGATGTTTATGCTTGGATGGCTTGCTTGTGTAGGAAGCATGCCTATAGAATTGGGGCTTTACGTATGTGATGTTGTTTTGACGAATTGTTGATGCAAGTATGCCTTATGTATGTTGAATTGCATGGTGGTAAAGTTTGGTAGCATTTGGAGCATGATTGGATGTTTAATTGCATGTCTAAGAATGCATTTTGAGGCAATCTGTGCAGGGCGTTTCGGAACAGTGCCACCCGTTTCGGAACAGGTGCCTTAAACAAGCCCAGGCGTTCGAAACGGGAGGGACCGTTCCGAAACGGTTTGGCTACTGCCAGCCCGTTTTGCGGTACACGTTGCGGAACGGCCCCGCGTTTCGAAACGGGCTCTGCCTGTTTCGGAACGGGTGACCGTTAGGGGCTGACATTGGCAGTTAAATGTTTTGAGTTGTTTGCATTTTGGTCCTGAATCTTGTTTGTGCAATTGTATGAGTTTGGGAAGTCCTTTCGAGCTGAAATTTCACAGTGAAGTATGGAACCTGATTAATTACAAGCTGGTAACTTTAATTTGGGTTAAGTCCTCACATTTATCAGAAATTACAATTTGGTCCCTAAAGTTGTAATTTGTTCAATTGGGTCCCTTTTTGATCTCTGATGTTTGTGATCTTTGAGTATGATGTTTGTGTGATCACAATTAGGGCTAATGTGCATCTAGACAAGATTAAAAAGAAAAAAAGGGTCGTTAATCAAGGTTGACTTTCGGGTTGACTTTGGTTTTCCCCGTGTGACTTTCTTAATTCGGGTCAACCGTCTAGGCTGGGTTAAGGGGGTTACATCATGCTTTTATGACTCATACTAGTGAATATATGGCTAATACCGATAAATTCATAAAAAAGGCTTAAAAATTTTATGGACATGACAAAGATGAGGCTGCAAAACAACTAGGCAACATTGAAATCCCTAGAAACTATAGTGGGGCAGATCGCAGAAATTTTGAACACCAGGCTAGTTGGAGGCTTTTCTAGCGACACTAAAGCCGTTAAAAGGACATCATACGAACAATGAAAAGCTGTAACCACCAGGAGTGGTGTCCAACTACAAGGACCTCAGAACAAGCAGACAACACTGGAGAAATCAATGGAGTTAACTGCCACAACACAGACCAAAGACAATGGGGCCGCGACAGCAACCGAAAACAACGCTGCGCCGGAAATACCTGTGGCAATGCCCATGACGGAACATAGAGACAACAAATTAGTTCCACCATTCCCACAAAGACTGCAAAACAACAAAAGCAAGAGTACTAGTTTAAGAAGTTCCTGGACATTCTAAAATAGGAACACATTAATATGCCTTTGGTGGAGGCAATCAAGGAAATCCCAAACTATGCCAAGTTCCTCAAGGACATAATGTCAAAACGGAAAAGGATTGGGGAATTTGAAACGGTGGTCGTAACGAAAGAATGCATGACCGCATTACACAGCCGAGCTCCGCCCAAGCTAAAGGATCCCAGAAGTTTTCTCATACCTTGTGCAATCGGGAATCACTACGAGGGGAAGACACTTTGTGATCTAGGGCAACCATGAACATCAAGCCAAATTTAGTCTTCCAAAAATTGGGGATTGGGATAGCCAGATCGACAATGATAATGCTACAGCTTGCTGATGGATCACATTTACAAACTGAGGGGAAAATTGAGGACATATTGGTAAAATTCAATAAACTTATTTTTCTTACTTACTTCCTCTTTCTAGATTGCGATGCGGATGAAAGAGCCACACTCATTCTAGGACGACCATTCATTACTACCGGAAGGACAATAATGGATGTTGAGAAAGGAGAGTCGACAATGCGAATCAATGACGAGCACGTAAAACTTCACGTACTAAACACAATAATACATGTAGTGGATTCAGAGAAATGCCAACCACTCTAGGTCACACAGAAACCAACTCTCAACATAGAACTAACTTGTCCTGGCATAGAAGCTGCACAAGGCCACGACAAACACATAGGACTCTGCCAAGACAACTGCAGCGGCACATTAACGGGAGATCCTGAACACCAGCTGCTACCTCATAAGGGATCTCATGTGATGAGGGATAAGGAAATAAACACTTTAGGAGATGCATCCACATGCACTCCTTTAGTGTTCTAAACTTTTCTCTCAAATTCTTTTATTCTTTAGTTTTTTTAGTTTTTAGTTGTTAGTTTTTAGGATGGAGATCAAGAAAGGAAAAAGAGGTAAACAAACAGCTAGGAGAAAACTGTTAGCTGCCACGACATTTGCCGCCCAATGAACTGCAAGAGCCACAACGGCTAGTTTCTAACAGGTAGGAACCGCAACGGGCATAATATGGATCATAACAGCTAGAAGTGCCGCAACCGAGATTTGAACTCCAACAACATGATATACCGAAACTCTATATAAGGGGCACTATTCTCCTTTATTCTTCACTCTAACATTCTCTTCCACGGCCTTGCAATCTCCAAAGTTATTATTTTCTTTTACTATCAACCACCTACTCTCAACTCTTCTAAATTTCATATGGCAATCCGAGGGGAAAGCTCTAGCACAACCGCCGCACAATCCTATACCTTCTTTGCACCACCGGGAGTCGAACACCGATTCAAGAAATGTTTCATCTCTCGGCAAGTGTTGGAAGAACAAGGCTTCCAAGTTTTCGACGAGCCGAACCTCGACATCGACCACTATCTATTCAACAAGATCAACCATCAAAAGAGGTACATATTTTGCCTTCAACCTACCCGGGCCAACATCACCATAGTCCAAGAATTCTATGCCCACAGGCCCAATGACGAAATGCTCTTCATTCACGTAAGAGGGAAAGCAATAACAGTTGATGCCGACGCCATAAACCAATTTTATGGCCTGTATATTGAAAGAGACAAGCATGTGGAAGTCTTAGAAGCACTCACAGAAGAAGACTATTGTTGCTGCGCATGACGTACTATAAATGACACGCAAATAGTGCAAGTACGCACGTCGACCAAGTAATAAAGTGATGAGTGAGTATCGTCTCCACATGGATTGGAGGTGTTTTTAGGCAAGCTTAAGCATACATGTGTCACAAAATGTAAATGGTGATTGTTGTGGCAATTTAAAATAGAGTGATGAATGTTATAGCAAATCAGATCAGAGATATAAATGCTATAGCAAATAAAGGTAAAAATAGCATGCTGAAATCAGATAGACAAATAGGTCCTCTTACGCGTGAGAAACTCTCTTGGAAATGACTGGCTGGGCTGTCAGGTTTACCTATATTTTACCTCTCTACTATGGTTTACCTCTCTAACTTAGTTTATGCTTAGAAGGATTTACTCAAGGTGCTCCTTAACTATCTTTAGCCAGGAAACTGGGAGCAGGAAATGCTACAACAATACCTCTCAGCGTAAACTCTAGCACTCCCCTACCCTTAAAGGTCTATCCCTATTAGCCGTTGAAACCTAACACTTATCTCTAAGGTGGATTAAAGTTGTGCCTCTCAACATCCAACTCCATTTTCTATGCATGTTAAGGAAAGCTCTCTCGACCACTAACCTCAACTAACACCTAAGGAAAGGCCAACTCTCGAGGGCTCTTACAATCCTAAGCATATATCAACATAGACAAAGCATAGATACGAGCAAGAGAAAAATAAACATTCATAAAAGAAAATAAAACATAGTTCATCCAACAACCCTAGCCACCTAAATCAGTCCATGGCTGGGCAAATATAAAATAAATGCTAAAGCAACAAAAAGGAAAGAGAAGAACTCCCAATTCGCGGTGGACTTGCAGCGCCACGAACCGTCCTAGGCCTGCCGCCTCTCTGAAGGTCAGCAAGGTCAGACCCTTGGAGCTTCTACGATGGAGGACACCAAGTGGTGGAGGAAGAAGAAGAAAAGAGCCGCCTTTAGCTTTCTCTCCCTAGCTTTTTTGTCACTTTTTCACACCCTCCCCTAAATGAGGGTCTTGTGTCCTTTAAATAGTGGAGGCTCCTAGGTTTTTGTGCCCTAATGACTCTTTGAAGTCTTGGGAATATTCCTTTTGCATGTTGGGAACAACCAGACAAAAGGGGTTTCACGCATGTGGGCGATCAGTGTGTGCGCGTTATTTTGTTGTTTTCTACGCCCATAATTGATGTCCAATTTGCTATAGCATTTTTCCTTCCTTGCTTCGCCTCAGCATCAGCCTGCACAACACCATACCAGCAAACACCTTTCAAGCAACATCTAGTCTCATAAAATAAAGTCATACCACCAACAAATAAAGATACGTGCAACTCTATGCTCTAAATTCACCTACATGCTATGAGATGACCTCGAGAACAGAAAAATACTTAAGCAAAAAGGTGTAAAATATAAGCATTTTGACAAGTCATCACACCCCCAAACTTAAGCTATTGCTTGTCCTCAAGCAATGAATAGAAAGAAACAAACAAAAATTATGTGGCAAAAATTTAGCTCGAGACAGATGCTATGGATAAATTTCAACCCTAAAAAAAGTAAGGCTTTAATATTTCAGACACAATTGAGATTTTATGAATATTTTCCTAGGGTGAGATCCTTTGTTAGTGTGTGCGTGATTGCATACAATTTAGGCTTAACAGTGCTAGAAAATTTTCTTAATAGAACCCAAGTTCATCATAGTGTTCGAACTATTTTAGCTTAAAGTTTTACTCCCATAAGTGAACTGTTTTTTTAAGAGGCGTGTCAGCTCATCACAACTACCATCCCTCACTCTAGATGAGCAGGGAGCAAACCTCTCATCCCCGAGCTAGTAGGTAGAGTCATCGCGTGACAACTTTCATTCACTCATTTGATGTTGATGCCATTTATTTAAGTTTGATTTCCAGGCAGTGCAACACAAAGCGAAGTGTCCCTCTAAAATATGTCTTTACATTTATTCACAATTTGCTATATTCTATTAGTCACAAGGGAGATTAGCTAAGCTCTTTTTTTGTTTTTTTAAATAAGCTCATTTCAGTTCAATTTCACAAAGATAAGCATAAGTTCTAAAAAAATTATCTAACACTTTCAAACCTAAAGAGCATACAATCGTGTATCACAACAAAGATTAAGTATCAAACCCTAGAATTTATTCTAGCAATCTCAATAGTCATACATCAATCCATAGCCATGAAAATATGTTCAACATTGGGTATCATTAACTTATTCATACAACTGTCATGGAGCCAAACAAAATGCCATAACAAAATATTAATTTCTACCTATTAATGAAATTCAAATGCAAATGCCTAACTAAAGGGCACTAACACTCCCAAACTTAAAGAATGCACTATCCTCAATGCAACAAGATAAAATGATATGCAACTAACAAAATGCAATGCAAGGTTAAGAAGTACCTCACTTCTTGGTGGTAGTGGTCTTTGTGGCTTTGTGCTTGACTCCAGAAGACATAAAGGATGCAATCAGCGATTCAGCCTCGTCTTGCTCTGGTGGAAGGGTCTGCTCTTGTTCAGCTGGTGTTCCTTGGTTGGTGGAACTTTTGTCGGATTCGTTTCCCTCGGTTGGTGTACTCCAAACTTGTCTGGCAGTGCGCTTGCTTCTTGTTCTCGTCGATGGGGTAGCGCTCTGAGTTTGGACTGGTGATTGCATTAGCATTGTAACGCCCTGGTTTTGGGCCTAGATGTTTTAGAGGTTAAATTGGGTCGGTCGAGAACAGTTCGAACCTTTAAGGGAGGTTTAGGGAACACCTAGTTCGAGACGCTTTAAAAATATTGAAAAATATCTAAAAATCCTCATTTATAATATAAATGGTTATGGTGAAAACAATTTTATAAAATGTGATTTGGAAATACTACATTTCGGTGTAGTGACCAAATTGCAGTTTTTGCAAAAGTTGAATAGTGATTGTTTTGTAAAGGATTGAAACTTTGAATCTCTAAGGAGCTAATTTTACCAAATTGTTTTTCATTAGATTTTCTTTTTAATTTGGGAGTTTTGAATAATGTTTTAATTAAGGAATAAAGGATAATTAAAAAGAAAATCTAAGTTGACTTTTTCATAACTAGCTTACGTTAGTTTCCTCTCATTTCATTTTCTCTCAACTTCCACTCAGCCAAACACATTTCCTTCACCAAATAACCTTTGATTTTCATATGTTTTGCTGAGATTTCATTCTCCTAAGGATTCCTAATCATTATCTCATCAAATCGTTTTGTTTTTACTTTAGATTTTCAAGAAATCTTGCCCAAATTGAGGAGAAATCAGCCATTAGAGGTAAGCTTCGTCCTTCTCCTCTAATGATCAATTCTTTACTGAAATTCCCAAGTTATCAATCCTTTGTTAATGATTTTTAAGTTTCTTTAATGTTAGAAACATGAAATTGTGGTAAATGAGGTTAATTTCTAATGTATTTTGGATGATAATTGATTTTTATAAATGAGGTTTTATCAAACATATCCCGAATAGGTTTGGATTCCTATGTTTTAGAGGCTAGATTTGTGGTTTTTGGAGTGTTCTTGGTGTTCTGTTGTTGCTGGAGATATAAGGACGTGTTTATGGTGATTTTTGGTGTTGATTGAGGTTTAGAAATGATTAGAATTGATAGATCTTGGCTGGGCTTTCTTTTGGAAAAGTTTGGAGATGTTTTCAGTTATTTTGGGTAGCAGAAATGGTGTTTTTGAGTAGTGCAGCGAGTTTGATTGAGTGGCTGGTGATTTCAATGCATGATGATGCATTAATCTTCTGCTCTTATGTGTAATAAACATGGGGGACATCTTCGGACGCTTTTGGTGTTGATCCGGAAGTGCCGGAAGCCTAGATATCGTTTTGGCAAGCAATCGAAACGTAATCGGTGAGTGCAAATGGTTTTAGAAGTCATTGAGGGACAAAGAAACAAGGTTTGGGGATTTTAGATTGGTTTGAAACACCATCATAAGTCCGGAAGTAAGTATGGCTAAATTTGCTATCAGTATGTGGTTGATGCCCCTAAATGCTTTTATATGCTCTTGTTTTGAGTTAGACAAATTCCTACTGTTTTATGCATGATTTGTAGCATGAGTTGATGCCATGTATTGATTTCATGAGATAGCATGTGGTAGTGAAGAGTTTTGAGATTTTGATTTAATGCAAAGCATGAGATATGGTTTTGAAATGAGATGAGAAAGATTTGAGAGATGTTGCATCAAAACAGTAGGTGAGATGATGTTTTTAATATAATATATTGGCATAAATGATGAGATAATTACCGGATATAATTGGTCGAACAATAGTATGAGAGTGCACTATAAACTAAAAATTCGTGTGTGCTCTTTGGAGTCGGCAATGGGGGTAGTGCCATCCCGACCCAAAGTGAGAATCCGATGATGAGAGATACCATCGGGGTAGGACTTGGTGAAATACCCAAGCTTTGTGGCGAAGAGAGATACCGTCATGAGAGTCCGGTGATGTGAGATTCCACAGGGGTAGGACTTGACTTTCAGTCAAGCTAATCCGCTTATCCGAGTAAAGATTTAATATGAAATGCCAATATATGAAATTGTATTTGATTCACATGTACCAAATGTTGAGATGTTTTATGCTTGAGAAAATGCACATGTGATTGTGGTTTATGGAATGCTTGTTTTGTTAAGAATGAGTATGGCTTTGCCATGTTATTTGCATTGGTTTAATGCATGAATTTGAATAAAGGTACATGCGTTTTCAAATGGAAAATTGCTTTGAAGTGGTTTTCAAGCATGAGATAGAAAGAGCATGTTGTAGAAAATGGTTTTTGAGAAAGAGTTTTAAAGATGCATTGTTGTAGTGGTTTTCTTAGAGGTTGCCTCACTAAGCAAATTTGCTTATACCCTCTTTTACCAACAATGTAGACAATTGAGACGTTTTTGGGTAGCAAGGAGGCTAAGGACATCCAGGGAAGTGAGAAGCTCATGTATGGTGATGTTTTCATACGCTTTAGTAGTGATATTTGACAATGGGGACCTATGGTTGGTTTTGGGAGATGTATTTTGAACTCCCTATGGTTGTTGCACGTTTAATATGGTTTTTGAGGATTGTAATTGTCCTATTTGGTTTGGTTTAAGGCTTGAGGCTCTTATTTGGTTTAGATGACTAGGGAGCATGCCTATAGACTGATCGTATTCTTGATGCCATGCTTTAGCTTAAACCTCATAATAGTGATCTCTTATGTTTAATCATATTGCTAGTGTGGTATGGTATGATTTGGGATGTGTTTGAATGTGTAAATATGTGAAAAACTAGAAAAACATATACTTGCAGGGCAAGGTGTATGAAACACCCTTATCTGTTTCAGAACAGGGGCCTGAAATGGCCATAGTGTTTCGGAACAGGTTTGAGTGTTTCAGAAAACTTTAGCTACTAGAGAGCCATGTTTCAATACGGGTCTCGAAACGCACCTGAGTACAGAAACGGTCAACTCCGTTTCCATACGGTCGTTTCGATACAATGGTCAGCGTTTCGAAACACCCGACCGTTGGACTGCATTTTGAATGGTTTCAAGTTCTTGCTTCTTACATTTTAGTCATTGATGATTGTGGATGCAATTGGTTGAGTTTGGAATGTCTAATTAAGTTGATATTTGGTAGAGATGCATGAAATATGACTAATTACATATTGGTAAACTTAAAATCTACAAAGTTCTCGAAATTTTAAAATTTATGTTTTGGTCCCTAAAAGTCTAATTCTTACAATTAAACCCCTAAGTGATTTCCGATCGCTGCGCCTTTTCCTTCCCGTGATTCTTGAGCAATCACATAGTTTAATAATGCATATAGAAATGATAAAAAGGAAGAAAAAAGGGTTGTTAATCAAGGTTGACTTTCAGGTTGACTTTGGATTTCCCCGTGTAATCTTCGTAGTTTGGGTCAAACGTCTAGGCCGGGCTAAGGGGGTTATATGCATAGAATGTGCAGGTTCATCATCCTCTGATCCAACTGTCACTGGGTTGATAGGCTCAACGGATGGTTCTTTTGCTGCGACAACTTTGGTAGGTTTTGTTGTTCTCTTTCTTTTCCTGGGTATTGGGCTTCTTGTAGCATTTGTGTACTGGTTTTGTGAGGAAGGCTGAGTAGTAGTGGGGCTCTTGTTGGGGACTGGCTTCTTCTGGGTGCTAGGAGGATGTTCCTTCGCGTAGGCCTTTAGAGATTCCAGGAAGACTGGGAAGTCTGTGCTGATATGGGGTAGGATCTCCTTGAAGTAGTCATTCATAACATCATCTCTCTCCATAACATACCCATAGAAAATGGCCCGGCCTTCATGCATCTTGTCCACATCCTCTCGGAGACGATTTGTTGAGGCAACTAGGGCAGCAATTCTTGCTGCAGCAATTCTTCCTTTTAAAGAAAGCATAAACCTCATCCATAATGATTTTCCCACATTAATGGACCGGCCATTGAGAATAGAATGAAGGATTATGAGCCTTGGAATGTTCACCGTTGTCATGTGAGAAGTGGGCATGAGCCCGTTCTTAACAAAGTGGATCTAAAGTTTTGCCTCCGTCTTGAGTCGCGCACGCTCCACTGCCTTGCTTGATGCTTCTAAATTGGTGCCTTCAAAGCACAAGTCTTCGAGCACTTCCTTCACTCTCTGTGGGATGGAGTTCTCGGCGAAAGGAGTGTGGTGATCCTCTGAATTTTTCAATCCAAAGAACTTGTTGATCTTGGCTACAGTGAATTTGATTTATTCTCCACGCACATAGACATCGGACTGTGTAGAACTGGTCAGATGGGCATAGAACTCTTGAACAATGGGTATGCAAAAGTTGTTGGGTGAGGAATGAAGGTAGCCCATTTGTGGTTTGCGACGACATCCAAGATGTCCTTGTCGAACCCTTGTTCTTCTTTAGTGGGGAACTTGAAGCCATGTTCTGCTAGCAATTTCGATCTTGCAGAACTTGAAATCTTTCCTTGGCCTTGTCATCCAAGAATTTCTTGATGACCACGAGCTTAGGTTGGGCACTTCCTGATGCACTTTCTACTCGCTTGCAACACACCATTGTTGGGCAAAAAAAGGGTGAAGAATGGTGAGAAGGGAGAAAAGTTTTGGTTAGGGTTTTTGAGTTTTGAGTGGGTTGGAGAAGATGAAGTGGAAGGATCTTTTGGTTTGCTTTGTTTCGATGTGATGAGAGAGGAAAGTAGTGGGAGTTAAGGGGAAGTAACTGACAAGAATTGAAAGACAGAGAATCTTGGGGGTTTTTGGGCGGCGTGTATAAGGTAAGGACAAAAGGGGTTTTAAATAAAAAGGTAAAAAGTAGGAAAGAGAAAATGCCTAGGCAATAATTGTTAGGGTTTTCTTTAAATAAAAAGGTGAAGAGGTTAATTAATTCCCCCTCTTTTTGCCCTTTTTGAGCCGACCTCCTCTGATGTTGGAAAAGCTTAATTGCTTATTCCTCAAGGTGCTCAGGTGCAAACAAACAAACCTGACATTAAGGCATAATGGAACAAACAGATAAATGGGATTAAAAACCTAGAGTACGAAATAAAAATAAAGATTAAACTATGTTGTTTATGAACATGAAAACATAAAAATGTTGTAGGAAAATAGAAAAGAAAAAGAGGTGGTGCAAACGCTTAAGCATCATGGAGGATGTAGGATGACTTATTGTGTAGGACCTGGGCTCCGTTGTACAGCTTCAGACGCTGTCCATTGACCTTAAATACCGAATCATCATCAAGCTTTTTAATGTCCACCGCACCATGGGCATATACCTTGTGAACTAGAAAAGGTCATGACCATCGTGACTTCAGTTTGCCTTGGAAAAGCTTAAGTCTGGAGTTATAAAGGAGCACTTGTTCCCCTTATGAGAAATGTCGTGGCAAAAGATGTTGGTCGTGCCATTTCTTTATTTTCTCCTTGTATAGGTGTGCATTCTCATAGGCCTGCGATCTGAAATCTTCCATCTCATTCAGCTCTAACAGCCTTCTTTCTCCATCCAGTTGTTCATACATGTGAAGCTTCTTAATAGCCCAATAAGCTTTGTGCTCAAGTTCCACATGTAGATGACAAGGTTTCCCATAAACAAGTTTGAATGGTGGCATTCCCAATGGTTGTTTTGTAGGCAGTACGGTAAGCCCAAAGAGCTTCATCAAGCTTAGGAGACCAATCCTTCCTTTTTGGGTTGACCACTTTCTCAAGAATCTTCTTGATTTCTCTATTCGAAACTTTAGGTTGACCATTAGTCTGAGGATGATATGCTGTAGCAATCATATGCCTCACACCATACCTATGTAATTACTTTAGAAATTATCTTGTTGTCAAAGTGGGTTCCTTTATCACTGATAATTGCTTGTGCTGCCCCAAATCTCGTGAAGATATTCTTGTGAAGAACTTTCATGACGGTCTTGGAATCATTCCTTGGAGTGGCAACTGCTTCAACCCATTTAAAGACGTAATCCACAGCCAATATGATGTATAAATCTCCACATGATGAGGGAAATGGTCCCATGAAGTTTATTCCCCACACATCAAAGAGTTCGACTTCAGAGATTACTTGCAAAGGCATTTCATGCCTCCTAGAAATGTTATCCGTCCTTTAGCAACGATCAGATGATTGGCAAAACATGTGTGCATCCTTGAAGAGAGTGGGCCAATAGAATCCCGACTGTAGGACCTTTGCGGCCGTCCTAGCTCCTCCAAAATGTCCGCAACAAGGAGATGAATGACAATGGAAAAATATCTCCTTGTGCTCTTCTTCGGGGACACACCTTCTAATGATCTGGTCAGCGCCTTGCTTGAACAAATATGGTTCATCCCAAAAATAGGATCTTGCGTCATGCCTGAATTTTCTTTGTCCCTGTCTATTCAAATCAGGAGGCAAAATACCACTAACGAGAAAGTTAACAATATCAACATACCATGGAATTGCTGCAACATATAGTATTTTCTCATCAGGGAATTCCTCCTTAATTTCCAATTCATCGTGTTTTCCATTATTGTTTCTAGCCTAGAGAGATGCTCGGCTACTTTGTTTTCACACCCTTTTTTGTCCCTAACTTCCAAGTTAAATTCTTGCAAAAGTAATATCCACCTAATAAGTCTAGGTTTAACATCATTTTTGGTCACTAAGTATTTAATAGATGAGTGATTGGTGTGAATAATGACTTTAGTGCCTATTAGATATGACCTAAACTTACCAAAGGCAAATACAACAACCAACAATTCTTTTTCAGTCGTGGTGTAATTAATTTGTGCATCATTCAATGTGCGACTAGTATAATAAATAACATGAAAAAGTTTACCTCGGTGTTGTCTAAGAGCGGCTCATATTGCGTAGTCACTTGTGTTACACATCAACACAAAAGGGAAGCTCCAATCACGTGGAACAACAACAGATGCTGAAGTAAGTTTCTCCTTCAGTTCTTCAAAAGCACCGCAGCATTTTTCATCGAATATGAAGGGCTGATTTTGCTGTAGCAAATTACATTGTGGTTTGGAGATCTTGGAGAAGTCCTTGATGAACCTTCTATAGAAGCCATCATGGCCCAAGAAACTCCTGATGCTCTTCTCATTGGTGGGAGGAGGCAGCTTATGAATCACCTCAATCTTTGCTCTATCCACCTCAATGTCATTCTTCGATATCTTGTGACCCAAAAATGTTCCTTCGGTCACCATAAAATGACATTTTCCCCAATTAAGCACCAAATCAGCTTCCTCACATTGCTTTAGCACTTTGGCCAATTTCCCCAAGCATGAATCGAAATCTTCCCCAGAGACTAAAAAATCATCCATGAAAACTTCCATTAATTCCTCTACCATATCTGAGAAAATAGCCAGCATACACCTCTAAAAAGTTATGGGGCATTTTAGAGCCCAAAAGGCATTCTTCTGAAAGCATAGGTACCATACGAACATGTGAATGTCCTCTTTTCTTGGTCCCAGGTGCTATAGCAATCTGATTGTATCCTGAGTATCCATCAAGTAAACAATAGAATGCTTTACTTGCCAATCTATCTAGCATTTGATCGATGAATAGGAGAGGGAAATGGTCCTTCTTGGTTACTTTGTTGAGCTTCCTATAGTCCATGCAAATCCTACATCCCATTATCGTCCTTGTTGGTAACAATTCATTGTCATCATTACTCACCACGATGATGCCTCCCTCTTATACACACATTGGAGTGGACTAACCCATGAGTTGTTCGATATGTGGTAGACTACACCAGCGTCAAGCCACTTGATTATCTCCTTCATCACCACCTTCTTCATGATGGGGTAGAGCCTTCTTTGGGGTTCAACAGAAATGCTGTGACAATCATCAAGCATAATTTTCTGCATGCAAATAGTAAGGCTAATCCCCTTTAAGTCAGTCATAGTCCAACCTAAAGCTCTTTTATGTTGCGATAACATATTTATCAAACTAGCTTCTTGCTTAGGTGTAAGACTAGATGAAATTATCACAGGAAAAGTTTCATTACTACCCAAATAAGCGTCTTTAAGATGAGATGGCAAGGGATTTAACTCTAATGTTGGAGCATGCTCAAGTGAAGGCTTAGGAGGAATAAATTCTGAAAAATTAAGAGGTTAAAAGTGCTTACCTGGTTTGACTTCGAGTAGGCTCGATTGCTCCACCTCTTCAGATAATTCCTATAATTCCTCAAACTCGATCTCGTAATCATCCATATTGTCTTCAGCTTGGATCTGCTCATATTCATCCATTTCTAAAATATCGCTGCAACAAATTTTGTAGTGTCCCTTTTTGCTATAGCGTCCATATACTGACACTCTTCATATTCATCCACATATTTGAGAGTGTCGAAGACATTGATTGTCACCTCTTGATCAACCACCCTCATTGTAAATTCACCCTTTTCACAGTCTATCAAAATTCTACCGGTTGCTAGAAATGACCGCCCCAAAATAATGGTTGCGTTATTATCCGCCTCACAATAAAAAATAAGAACGTTGACTGGGACGATAAACCTGTCCACCATCACCACTACATCTTCTATTCTTCCTACCGGGCGTACATGAGAACAGTCAACCAATTGCAAGATAATCATAGTTGGCCTTACATCTTGATAACTGCATAAATATCCTTGTTTTCATACCTTTTTGCTATAGCATTTGCCTGTTCTTGAGCCCATACCAAAGCATTTAGACTGCATTTTCTTCTTTTGGGTGCATCGTTACTTTTGCTGGTTATTAGACTATGTTGAGGGGTATTGCTCGGAAGGTTGGTTTTGGGTTTGATGGTGCACAGGAAAGGAGTCAAGAGAGAAAGCTGGCTTCGGGAATTGCTATATCATAGTGGAAGTGGATATCGACCAACATGTGAGAAGCACATGAGCTGCAGAAGCACGTGAATATGCAGAAAAGGACAACCTGACATGTGCAGCAGCCGGTACCCACCTGCTGATTGTCCTCCTTGTCCCCTCGTGGCAGAGCTTATCACTGGATATTCCTTGGGATTATCAAGGAATCTTTAGGGCATAAAACCCTAGAGCCTCCACTATATACAGGGGAAGAGAAGCTAGAAGAAAAAAAGAGAGATAGAGAGAGGCAGAAGAGAGCAAAGAGAGGGAAAGTTGCAATGAGAGAGCAGAGTTCATCTTCTCCACTTGGTGTCCTCCATCATTGAAGCTCCAAGGAGTGGCCTCGCCGGCTCGAGAGAGGCGGTTGGCCTAAGATAGTCGGACATTCCATGGCAGTGAGGGAGTTCACCTTTCTTTCTGTCGCTTTAGCATTTCCTTTTCACATCTTTACATTTGGTGATGTTATCACAATGATACGTTGGATGATATTGACCAGCCACAAGCTGTTTTAGGTTGCTTGGGTTTGATAGATGATTTTATTTTAAGTACTTTTTAATGCATGCTATAGCCTTTTTAGTGTTTATCATGTTCTATACTTTTCTTATGTGTTTTATTTCCTTAAAGTTGTAAGAGCCCTCGAGAGTTGGTCGTTCTTTAAGTGTTTGTTGAGGTTAGTAATCGAGAGAGCTAGCCTTAGAACCCCCATAAGCAATGGAATGGTTGTCTAGAGGCAGACTTTAACCTACCTTAGAGATAAGTGATAGGTTTCAAGGGATAAAAAGGATAGTTCTTAAAGTGTAGGGAGTGTTCAGAGTTTATGCCGAGAGGTATTGCTATAGCATTTTGACTACTAGTTTCCTGACTAGAGATAGTTTAGGAACACTTTTAGCAAATCCCGCCTAACATAGAAGATAGCTTAATAGCCTTAGTATCGATAAGAAGCTTAGTTTAGGTTTTCCATCATTCCCAGCCAATCATTCCGTAGTGAGTTTCGCATACGAAATGGGACATGTTCATCATATTGTTATCTCATCGTTCTTTGCACTGTTTTTCTACCGCATTATTTTACACCATCTCTTTTACTATAGCATTGTCTTCTACAAAAAGTTTAATCAATATTGTTACAGCAAACTGTGAATACCTCTAATCCCTGTCGAGACGATACTCACCCACTCACTTTATTACTCATTCGGCGTATATTCTTGCACCACATTTGCGTATCATTTATAGTACACTACACTAAAGGGAACAACTTTTTGGCGTCGTTACCGGGGATTGGCAATTGGTTGTTTACGGTTTTTTTATATCGCTTGTTCTTTTCGTTTTTTGTAGATATTTATTTAGGATTTTTCATTTTTTATTTTCAGGCGACCTGCTAGTGTAGAGATGATATGTCAAATGGCCAGGGAGAAGCGGCTCGACCTCGAGCCATTACAGATCATTTGACTCCTATCTTGGACGATCACTATCCAAGAATAGTAGCTCCAGAAATTCAGGCAGCCCAGTTCGAACTTAAACATGTTATGTTCAACATGTTGAACACTTATGGCTCACGAAGATGCAAGACAACATATTGGTGCTTTCTTGGAAGTTTGTGACTCATTCAGACAGCAAGGAGTGCACGAGGATGTGCTAAAGCTTAAATTGTTTCCATATTATTTACGTGATCATGCTTGAGCATGGCTAAATGGAGAGCTGGCTGAATCAATGGTGACTTGGACAAATCTATGCAAAAGTTTTCTGGTACGGTATAATCCACCCAATAGAAACACTCAGTTGAGAAATTATATTGCTTCTTTTTGTCAAGCTGATGACGAATCCATGTACGAGTGTTGAGATCGATTCAAGGGATTATTGAGGAAGTGTAACCCCCTTAACCCGGCCTAGACGCCCGACCCGAACTAAGAATATTACACGAGGAAAACCAAAGTCAACCCGAAAGTCAACCCTGATTAACAACCATTTTTTACCTTTTATCTTCTCTAAATGCACATCATTAACTTATATGATTAACAAAACACTTTACCGAAAGCGACACAGCAAACGGAACTCGAATAGGGATTCAATTGCATACAAGCGTCATTTAGGGACTAAAATGTAAATTTCTAGTTTTCAAAGGACTAGACAAGTTTATTGTTACCAATCCGTAATTAATCATATAACATGACAACATGTCAAAATTTATCTTAAATGTACCACTCAAACTCATTTAATTGAGCATCTAAGATCCATGGCCCAATGTAACGCCCCGGTTTTGGGCTTAGAAGTTTTGGGTTTGGGCTGGTTCGGTCAAAGTGCGGTTCGAATATAAAAAGGTGAATTTAGGAAAGCCTAGTTCGGGTTGCATTAAAAATATGGAAAAATGTCCTAAAATCCTCTTTTAATATATATAAGTGAACTGTGAAATCAATTTTACAAAATGAGGTTTGGAAGGGTGACATTTTGGCTAGTGACCAAAATGTAATTTTTGAAAACTGCGTGACTGTTTTAAAGAGGATTGAAACTTTGAATCTTTAAGGAGCTATTTACCCAAATAGAGTTTCTCCAGATTTTTCTAAGATATTAAATGATTTATTAAAGGTTTTTAAATAAAACTAAAAAGGAGGGAAGATATTGTGTCATTTCCAACTAACTTTCCATATTTTCCATTTTTCCTTTTCTCTCATTTTCTCTCAAACCAAACATCTTTCTCCAGAGCTTTTTCCTCTGATTTTGCTACCTAAATACCTCTTTTCAATTCTCTTTTGATTGTTAATCATCTCCTCATCAAAACCTCACCATTTGCTAATTGGATTTTCAAGATTTTGGTTCCAAAAAGGGAGAAAACTCAAGTTTGGAGGTAAGAACGTCCTTCTCCTCTAAACTCTCAGTTCTTTACTGAAATTCCCAAGTTCTCAATCCTTAATTGATGATTTATAAAAGGTTTTATAGTTGTATCCTTGATCTTGGCTTAAAATGCAAGATTTGCTTGATTTTGATGAAAATTCGTATGATCTATTTAAGCAGTGATTTGAGGTGTATTTTTGATGTTAAATGAATGCTAAATTGATTAGAAGTTGAGGTTTAATTAATGCAATCCCGGATAGGTTGAATTTCCTAAGTTTAGCTTGTGTTCTTGGTTGTTTTTGGAGTGATCTTGATGATCTGTTATGGCTGGAGGTATAAGGATGTGTTGAGATCCATTTTGGATGTTATTTGATGTTTAAGAATGTTTAGTTTTGATGGATCATGGCTGGATAGTGTGGTGAAGTTGTTTGGATGCATTTTCGGTTGTGTTTGGTAGCCGAAAATGGAGTGTGGATGAGAGCAGCGAGTTTAGGTGATTTCATTGAAGCTATTAATGCATGATGATGCGTTAATCCTCTGCTTTGATGTGTTGAAAACAGGGGAGTCATCTTTGGATCCAAGTGGTGGTGATCCGGAAGCTTGATTGGTGTTTCGGCAAGAGGCGAAACGGAATCGGTAAGTGGATTTTGGTTTTCGGCTTTGAAACCAATGTTTTGAAGGTTTGGGAGCTTAGTTTAAGTCTGAGCAACTTAGCTAAGCTTAAGAGTAAGTTTTCGGAAAAACTCTCTTGTTGATGAGCCATGGATTGGTTGTATGCAACGTGGTTGTTTGCATGTTTTAAATTCTGTTTTGAAAGCATATTTTAGCATGTTAGTTGCTGATGTTATAAGCCATGTGTTGAAGGATGCTCAAGGTAAGAGATCCTTCTTTTTGAACATTGCTTTAATGTGGTTCGATGCTTAAAGATGCATGATGTTTATGGCTTTGATAAATGCTTTAAAACAGTGGAATATTGTTGTAAATGATGCATATTGGCAAGTGATGGTTAAGGTCACAAAGGTGTTTAAAAGTCCTTGTGTGAGCCTTGTTTATTTAAGAACAACATGGTGGTTAAAAGTCCATGGTTGGTTCTTGGTTAAGATCACCAAGTTGGTTAAAATTCCTTGAGTGAGTCTTGTGTATTTAAGGACAATATGGTGTTTAAAAGTCCATGATTGGTCCTTGGTTAAGGTTACAAAGGTGGTTAAAATTCCTTGTGTAAGCCTTGTTATTTAAGAACATCAAGGTGTTTAAAAGTCCTTGGATGGTTCTTGTTAAGGACACAAAGGTGTTTAAAAGTCCTTGTGTGGTCCTTGCCATGGTGTTTAAAAGTCCATGGGGTTAAGGACACAATGGTGTTTAAAAGTCCATGTGTGGTCCTTGGATATTGTAAGATCACAATGGTGTTTAAAAGTCCATGTGTGGATCTTATGTGAAATGTATCACTTGTTGCCAATATGACATGTTATGAACTTGAAGCATGAATTGCTTGTTTTAAATGCTTATGAGCATGTGCAAATGATGAATTGAATTAAGGTTTATAGATGTTTTTTGAAAATGCATTGGTGTGTGGTTTTAACGAGCATTCCTCACTAAGCTTTTGCTTACGCTCTCTCTCTTTTCTTAAACCAATAATGCAGAGCATTAAAATGCATTGAGGGCAGTAAGGGGGCGAAGAATCCAAGTGGTGAACAAAGCTCATGTATGGTGAAAGTTTCTTAAACACTATTAGCTTTTGGCATTTGGCAATGGGAACCTATGTTGTTGTTTTGGGAGATGTTTTGGACTCCCCAAGTTGGTTTTATGTTGTTGATATTGTTGGTACTTGTAATTGGCCTTTATGAATTGGTTTTGGTATCTTGATGCTTGAATGGTTTGCTAAGTAGGAAGCATGCCTATAGATTTGGGGATTTTCATAATTGATGCCATATTGATGTTTGGTTGATGCAATTATTTTCCTTGTATGTTGAATGACTTGCTGGTAAAGTTTGGTGGCATTTGGAGCATGTTTGATAAGTCAATTGTATGTTAAATCAGCAAAATTTCTGCAATCTGGGCAGCCTGTTTCGGAACAGGTGTTACCGTATCGGAACGGGGGCCTGAAATGGCCTGGGCGTTCCGAAACGAGAGGCACTGTTCCGGAACAGTTTGGCCACTGCCAGGCCATGTTTCGGTACCAGTTTCAGAACGGTCCCGCGTTTCGGAACGGGTCTTCCCTGTTCCGAAACACTCGACCGTTGGGCACTGAAATTGATGGTTAAATGTTTTTGCAATGTTTGCATTTTGGTCCTGAAACTTGTTTATGCAATTGTGTGAGTTATGGAAGTCCTTTTAAGCTGAAATTTGACAGAGAAGCATGAAAGATGATTAATTTCAAGTTGGTAACTTTAATTTGGGCTAAGTCCTTATAATTTCCAGAATTTAAAATTTGGTCCCTAAAGTTGTAATTTGTGCAATTGAGTCCCTGAATGTTCTCTGGTTGTTATGATGTTTGAATATGATTATCTTGTGAATATATCTGGGGATAATGTGCATCTAGACAAGATTAAAAAGAAAAAAAAGGGTCGTTAATCAAGGTTGACTTTCGGGTTGACTTTGGTTTTCCCCGTGTAATCTTTTTAATTCGGGTCAACCGTCTAGGCCGGGTTAAGGGGGTTACATTTGGTGGTATCAGAGTTGAGTTCTCGAGTAATTGGGAATGGTTATGTGGATGAATTAAGTATGTATGCTTTGTATGCATGTTGAGTGAAAGCATGTTGATTGAATTGTGATTATGTTGCAATTGAGATGTATGATGTGGTGAAGCATGTTGTGGGTACCCATTGCCAAATCAAAGCTAATGAAATGATGTTGTTTTTAAGTGAAAATGAGCTTGAGTACTTGGATTGCTTACCTTGCTGGGCCTGACTTTGTTTATTTGCATTGTGATTGCATTGTTAGAGTATGGCTCCTCGTAGAGAGTTAAGGAGTAATGTGCGAGCTGCAGCTCAAAATGAGAATGAGAATGAAGAGAATGTTGAAAGTGCGGTTTTACCTCCTCCACCTGGTGGTGGTGGTGCTGGGGGTGAAAGAGCTGGAGCTGCAGCTGATGCTGGGGTCGCTGGACCTGAAGCTGGTCAGGGGCAAGCTGTTCCTGACATGACGATGTTAGTACAAGCTATTGCTGGAGCTTTTCAAGCTGCAGTAGCTGGAGCTCGAGGAGCTGGGCATCAGGGAGATGCTGGAGTTAGACTACCCTTGGAACGTCTGCGCAGTCTGGGAGGGACTGAGTTCAGGGGTTTGTCAGCTGAAGGTTCGGAATCTTGGTTAGAGAGTACCAAGAGAATCTTAGGTCAGATGAGTTGCACTGATGTGCAAAAGTTGGGCTGTGTAGTATCCTTGCTACAGGATGATGCATATACGTGGTGGACGACCACAATCTCTGGGATGGCAGAAGCTGATGTAACTTGGACATTCTTTCAGAATGCGTTCAAGAGAAGGTATCTAGGTGTGAGGTACCTAGATGAAAAGAAGAGGGAGTTCATGTCTCTTACCCAGGGGAGCATGATTGTAGCTGAGTATGAAGTGCAGTTTGTTCGACTTAGTCAATATGCACCTGAGCTTGTTCCGGATGAGTGAGAAAGGTGTGAAAGGTTCCGTTATGGTTTAGTGACGGAGGTGAAGATGTATGTGCTGGCTACCGAATATAGTGATTTTGATGTGCTGGTGGGCCGAGCAAGGTATATTGAGATGAACTTGGGTTTATCTGCTAAGAGTACTGGGTCAAGTACTGGTAAGCGAGCTGCTGAATATAGTTCCTGTGGTGGACGGAACAAGAGGGGACGTGATCAGAAGTATCAGTCCTCAGCTAAGCGAGGTGCTGGTGCGCCTGCTCGGGGAGGCAACGCGAGAGTTGATCCGAGTGCATGTTGGACATGTGGTTCACGTGGTCACATGAAGCGTGATTGTCCTCGTGCTGTGAGGGAGGTGCAAGCTCCTGTTGCGGCAGCTGGTAATGGGTGCTGGAACTGTGGATCTACGGATCATATGAGGAGAGAGTGTCCTATGTTGGCTGGTGGCCAAGTGCGTGCTCCTATTGTTGTTGCACCGCAGAGAGGTCGTGGGCGCGGCCGTGGTAATTTCTAGCGGAGAGAGGAAGGTGGTCGAGGTGTAGCTCATGTTGTGGCTATTCAGCCTGAGGGTGGCGGCCAAGCCAGGGTGTATGCTCAGTGGGAGGGAAGGAATGACGCGGATGTGATCGCAGGTACCTTTACTTTGCAATCCTTGTCATTACTTTCCTTGATTGATTCTGGATCTACGCACTCATACATATTGCGTGAGCATGCTGAATTGCTTGGTTTGCCTGTTGAGTCTTTGGATGTTGGTGTGCGTGTCACTAGTTCTTTTGGTGAGACTGTTGTGACTCGAAAGCTATATAGAAGATGTCCTTTGGTTGTTCAAGATCATGTTTTTCATGTTGACCTTATGGAGTTGCCTTTCTATGGTTTTGATGTAATCCTTGGCATGGATTGGCTTGCTGAGCATCGTGCTATTGTGGATTATGAAAATAAGCGAGTTTCGTTGAAGCTTGCGGATGATTATGAGGTGGTTGTGGTTGGTGAGAATGTAAAGTTTCTTGCCAATGTGGTGTCTACCTTGGAGGCGAGCAGGATGCTGAGGCAAGGTTGTGAAGCTTACCTAGCTTTTGTGATGAATCCTAGCTCTAAGGAGTTGCGGGTCCAAGATATCGGGATTGTGAAGGAGTTTCCTGGTGTGTTTCCTGAGGAGTTGCCTGGTTTACCTCCTAATCGCGAGGTGGAGTTTGGGATTGAGCTGTATGAGAATACAACTCCTGTGTCCATTACCCCTTATAGAATGGCACCCAAAGAGTTGAAGGAGCTGAAGACGCAATTGCAAGAGTTGCTTGATCGTGGGTTCATTCGGCCAAGTGTGTCACCTTGGGGTGCACCGGTCTTGTTTGTGAAGAAGAAGGATGGCACTATGAGAATGTGCATTGATTACCGTCAGCTGAACAAGTTGACTATCAAGAATCGGTATCCTTTGCCGAGAATTGATGATCTCTTTGATCAATTTCGGGGAGCAGCTGTGTTCTCTAAGATTGATTTGAGGCCAGGGTATTACCAGTTGAAGGTGAAGGATGTGGATGTGCCTAAGACAGCTTTCAGGACAAGGTATGGGCATTATGAGTTTCTTGTGATGCCGTTTGGTTTGACAAATGCTCCTGCAGCTTTCATGGACATGATGAATCGTGTGTTTCATGAATACCTGGATAAGTTTGTTGTGGTGTTCATTGATGATATCCTCGTGTACTCGCGTACCGAGGAGGAGCATGAAGAGCATTTGAGGATTGTGCTACAAGCTTTGTTGGAGAATTAGCTTTATGCCAAGCTGAGCAAGTGTGAGTTCTGGTTAAGTGAAGTGGTGTTCCTTGGGCATGTGGTTTCTGCTGAGGGGATTCATGTTGATCCTCAGAAGATTGAGGCAGTGATGAATTGGAAGGTTCCTAAGTCTGTTCATGAGGTTTGTAGTTTCCTTGGTTTGGTGGGATACTACCGGAGGTTTTGGATGGGTTTTCTAAGATTGCTGCACCTTTGACGAAGCTGTTGCAGAAAGATGTTAAGTATGAGTGGACGGAGGCGAGACAGCAGGCTTTTGAGAAGCTTAAGGCAGCGTTGACGCAAGCTCCTATCTTGGTTCAACCTGAGTCAGGGAAAGAGTTTGTGGTCTACAGTGATGCGTCCTATGTTGGTTTGGGATGTGTGTTGATGCAAGAGGGTAAGGTGGTGGCTTATGCATCGCGGCAGTTGAAGGTGCATGAGCGCAATTATCCTACACATGACATTGAGTTGGCTGCGGTGGTTTTTGCTTTGAAGATCTGGAGGCATTATCTGTATGGTGAGAAGTGTACTGTGTACACGGATCACAAGAGTTTGAGGTATCTTATGTCTCAGAAGGAGTTGAATTTTAGGCAGCGGCGTTGGGTGGAGTTGCTCAAGGATTATGATTTGACGATTGAGTATCACCCTGGAAAGGCTAATGTTGTAGCGGATGCCTTGAGTAGGAAGGTAGCTGTTGAGCTGAGGGATATGTTTGCCAGTTTTAGTATTTCGCGTGATGGTGGTCTTGTGGCTGAGTTGCAAGTGAAACCATCTTTGGTTCAGTTGATCAAGGAAAAGCAATTGCTGGATTATTCCTTGGTACCGCATGTTCAGGATATCGCGGAGGGCAGGCCTTCGGATTTCTGCTTTAATGATGATGGAGTGTTGTGTTTTGGGAGTCGGATAGTAGTGCCCAACGATGCTGAGTTGAGGCGTGCTATTCTGACTGAAGGTCATAGTAGTCCTTTTGTTATGCACCCTGGTAGTACTAAGATGTATCGTGATCTTCGTGATGAGTACTATTGGGTGGGTTTGAAGAAGGATGTTGCAGAGTTTGTGAGCAAGTGTATGGTGTGTCAGCGAGTTAAGGCTGAGCATCAGGTTCCTTCGGGGTTGTTGCAACCGTTGAGAATCCCTGAATGGAAGTGGGAAAGGGTTACCATGGATTTTGTATCTGGTTTGCCCTTGTTGCCATCAAAGAAGAATTCTGTGTGGGTGATTGTGGATCACCTGACGAAGTGTGCGCATTTCTTGCCTGTGCATACTACGTTCTCTTTGGATAAGCTTGCGGAGCTGTACATTGCTGAGATTGTGCGGCTGCATGGTGTGCCTAAGTCGATTGTGTCGGATAGGGATCCGAGGTTTACATCGCGGTTCTGGCAGTGTTTGCATCAAGCTTTGGGTACAAGGTTGAATTTCAGTACATCTTATCATCCTCAGTCGGATGGTCAGTCCGAGCGTGTTATCCAGATTTTGGAGGATATGTTGAGGTGCTGCGTAATTGAGTTCCAGGGCTCTTGGGAGAAACATTTGCCTTTGGTGGAGTTTGCTTATAACAATAGTTATCAAGCGAGTATTCAAATGGCACCTTATGAGGCTTTGTACGGGAGGAAGTGTAGGACTCCTCTTTGTTGGGCTGAAACGGGTCAGAAGTTGGTTTCGATGCCGGCTTTGTTGAAAGGAACCACCGAGAAGGTGAAGCTCATCTGTGAGCGTTTGAAGGCAGCTTCTGATCGACAAAAGTCTTACGCGGATTTGAAGCGTAATGAGATAGAGTATGCGGTGGGTGACCGTGTGTTTTTGAAGGTTTCGCCTTGGAAAAAAGTGATGAGGTTTGGCCGTAAGGGTAAGTTGAGCCCTAGGTACATTGGACCATACGAGGTGATTGAGCGTGTGGGTCCTGTGGCGTACAAGTTGAGGCTACCTCAAGAGTTGGAGAAGATTCATGATGTGTTTCATGTTTCTATGCTCCGAAAGTATAGATCGGATCCTTCGCAAGTGATGCCTGTGGAAGAAGTGGAATTGAATCCAGATTTGACCTATGATGAGGAACCGGTGAAGGTTCTGGATTCGGTTAGTAAGGTTCTTCGTGGCAAGACCATTGAATTGGTAAAGGTGTTGTGGAAGCATCGTGGTGTTGAGGAAGCTACGTGGGAACGGAAGGATGACATGCTGAAGCAGTTTCCGTACCTCTTTCCTTCAGGTAAATTTCGAGGACGAAATTTCTTAAGGGGGGGAGAGTTGTAACGCCCAGGTTTTGGGCTTAGAAGTTTTGGGTTTGGGCCGGTTCGGTCAAAGTGCGGTTCGAATATAAAAAGGTGAATTTAGGAAAGCCTAGTTCGGGTTGCATTAAAAATATGGAAAAATGTCCTAAAATCCTCTTTTAATATATATAAGTGAACTGTGAAATCAATTTTACAAAATGAAGTTTGGAAGGGTGACATTTTGGCTAGTGACCAAAATGTAATTTTTGAAAACTGCGTGACTGTTTTAAAAAGGATTGAAACTTTGAATCTTTAAGGAGCTATTTACCCAAAAGGAGTTTCTCCAGATTTTTCTAAGATATTAAATGATTTATTAAAGGTTTTTAAATAAAACTAAAAAGGAGGGAAGATATTTTGTCATTTCCAACTAACTTTCCATATTTTCCATTTTTCCTTTTCTCTAATTTTCTCTCAAACCAAACATCTTTCTCCAGAGATTTTTCCTCTGATTTTGCTACATAAATACCTCTTTTCAATTCTCTTTTGATTGTTCATCATCTCCTCATCAAAACCTCACCATTTGCTAATTGGATTTTCAAGATTTTGGTTCCAAAAAGGGAGAAAACTCAAGTTTGGAGGTAAGAACGTCCTTCTCCTCTAAACTCTCAGTTCTTTACTGAAATTCCCAAGTTCTCAATCCTTAATTGATGATTTATAAAAGGTTTTATAGTTGTATCCTTGATCTTGGCTTAAAATGCAAGATTTGCTTGATTTTGATGAAAATTCGTATGATCTGTTTAAGCAGTGATTTGATGTGTATTTTTGATGTTAAATGAATGCTAAATTGATTAGAAGTTGAGGTTTAATTAATGCAATCCCGGATAGGTTGAATTTCCAGAGTTTAGCTTGTGTTCTTGGTTGTTTTTGGAGTGATCTTGATGATCTGTTATGGCTGGAGGTATAAGGATGTGTTGAGATCCATTTTGGATGTTATTTGATGTTTAAGAATGTTTAGTTTTGATGGATCATGGCTGGGTAGTGTGGTGAAGTTGTTTGGATGCATTTTCGGTTGTGTTTGGTAGCCGAAAATGGAGTGTGGATGAGAGCAGCGAGTTTAGGTGCTTTCATTGAAGCTATTAATGCATGATGATGCATTAATCCTCTGCTTTGATGTGTTGAAAACAGGGGAGTCATCTTTGGATCCAAGTGGTGGTGATCCGGAAGCTTGATTGGTGTTTCGGCAAGAGGCGAAACGGAATCGGTGAGTGGATTTTTGTTTTCGGCTTTGAAACCAATGTTTTGAAGGTTTGGGAGCTTAGTTTAAGTTTGAGCAACTTAGCTAAGCTCAAGAGTAAGTTTTCGGAAAAACTCTCTTGTTGATGAGCCATGGATTGGTTGTATGCAACGTGGTTGTTTGCATGTTTTAAATTCTGTTTTGAAAGCATATTTTAGCATGTTAGTTGCTGATGTTATAAGCCATGTGTTGAAGGATGCTCAAGGTAAGAGATCCTTGTTTTTGAACATTGCTTAAATGTGGTTTGATGCTTAAAGATGCATGATGTTTATGGCTTGGATCAATGCTTTAAAACAGTGGAATATTGTTGTAAATGATGCATATTGGCAAGTGATGGTTAAGGTCACAAAGGTGTTTAAAAGTCCTTGTGTGAGCCTTGTTTATTTAAGAACAACATGGTGGTTAAAAGTCCATGGTTGGTTCTTGGTTAAGATCACCAAGGTGGTTAAAATTCCTTGAGTGAGTCTTGTGTATTTAAGGACAATATGGTGTTTAAAAGTCCATGATTGGTTCTTGGTTAAGGTTACAAAGGTGGTTAAAATTCCTTGTGTAAGCCTTGTTATTTAAGAACATCAAGGTGTTTAAAAGTCCTTGGATGGTTCTTGTTAAGGACACAAAGGTGTTTAAAAGTCCTTGTGTGGTCCTTGCCATGGTGTTTAAAAGTCCATGGGGTTAAGGACACAATGGTGTTTAAAAGTCCATGTGTGGTCCTTGGATATTGTAAGATCACAATGGTGTTTAAAAGTCCATGTGTGGATCTTATGTGAAATGTATCACTTGTTGCCAATATGACATGTTATGAACTTGAAGCATGAATTGCTTGTTTTAAATGCTTATGAGCATGTGCAAATGATGAATTGAATTAAGGTTTATAAATGTGTTTTGAAAATGCATTGTTGTGTGGTTTTAACGAGCATTCTTCACTAAGCTTTTGCTTACGCTCTCTCTCTTTTCTTAAACCAATAATGCAGAGCGTTAAAGTGGATTGAGGGCAGCAAGGGGGCGAAGAATCCAAGTGGTGAACAAAGCTCATGTATGGTGAAAGTTTCTTAAACACTATTAGCTTTTGGCATTTGGCAATGGGAACCTATGTTGTTTTTTTGGGAGATGTTTTGGACTCCCCAAGTTGGTTTTATGTTGTTGATATTGTTGGTACTTGTAATTGGCCTTTATGAATTGGTTTTGGTATCTTGATGCTTGAATGGTTTGCTAAGTAGGAAGCATGCCTATAGATTTGGGGATTTTCATAATTGATGCCATATTGATGTTTGGTTGATGCAATTATCTTCCTTGTATGTTGAATGACTTGCTGGTAAAGTTTGGTGGCATTTGGAGCATGTTTGATAAGTCAATTGCATGTTAAATCAGCAAAATTTCTGCAATCTGGGCAACCTATTTCGGAACAGGTGTTACCGTATCGGAACGGGGGCCTGAAATGGCCTGAGCGTTCCGAAACGGGAGGCACTGTTCCGGAACAGTTTGGCCACTGCCAGGCCATGTTTCGGTACCAGTTTCGGAACGGTCCCGCGTTTCGGAACGAGTCTTCCCTGTTCCGAAACACTCGACCGTTGGGCACTGAAATTGATGGTTAAATGTTTTGCAATGTTTGCATTTTGGTCCTGAAACTTGTTTATGCAATTGTGTGAGTTTGGGAAGTCCTGTTGAGCTAAAATTTGACAGAGAAGCATCAAAGATGATTAATTTCAAGTTGGTAACTTTAATTTGGGCTAAGTCCTTATAATTTCCCGAATTTACAATTTGGTCCCTAAAGTTGTAATTTGTGCAATTGAGTCCCTGAATGTTCTCTGGTTGTTATGATGTTTGAATATGATTATCTTGTGAATATATCTAGGGATAATGTGCATCTAGACAAGATTAAAAAGAAAAAAAAGGGTCGTTAATCAAGGTTGACTTTTGGGTTGACTTTGGTTTTCCCCGTGTAATCTTCTTAATTCGGGTCAACCGTCTAGGCCGGGTTAAGGGGGTTACACCCAAAATGTAAGAAACAGAAGCTTGAAACATTTCAAATTCAAACTTCAACGGTCAGGTGTTTCGAAACACAAGGCCATGTATCGGAACGGTCGTTTCGAAACCAGGTTGACCGTTTCTATACTCGGATGCGTTCCGAGACCCGTACCGAAACACCCCTTTCCTGTAGCAAAATCGTTCCAGAACGTTCCTACCCGTTCCGATACCCCATTGCCATTTTAGGCCTCTGTTCCAAAACAAGTGAGGGCGTTCCAATACACCCTGCCCTACAACAACAAATTTTGCTGGTTTTTCTCATCTTTCCACATCAAAAAACATTCCAATTCATTCCACAACATACATACAACATGTCTAAGCATCAGGGATCAACATTATAAAGCATAAACTAAGAAATGGCATCAATCATGCAAACATTGGAACTATAGGCATGCTCCCTTTTCCACCAAAGCCATGCAAAGCTAAATTCAACATCCAAACCAAAAATCAATCTTCAAAGGCCATTTAGAACACAAAGGTAATCAACCAAACATGTTCAAGGTAAAAAGCAACATTCTCAACCATCCAAAAGTATAAATCCCACCCATTGCCTCTTATTACACCAAAGTAAAGCCACATATTTTGCTAAACCGAAAAGCTTGGATTCCCTTGCTTTTGTGCTACCTCAAACGCCTAATTCTCTGCATTGATGAAACAAATGAGCGTAAGCACAAAGCTTAGTGAGGATCGCTAAAAAATATTCATCAATGCATTTCACTCAATTTGCAAAACCACCACTTTTCAACACATGCCTTTACACAAAACATGTCCGTTCAAGACATCAATGCACTTTCTAAAAACATGCTCATATGCATCATTCTAAAACATCAAATAAACCTTTGCTTATGCTTCACCAATCATCTCATGCATTCTAGCATCATTTACAAGCATCTTATGCTTAACATTTATCATTCACATTATATTGGCTCGCAAGTGATAATTCATAACCCATTTCAACAAAAGACACAATCGGATACGCGGATTACAAGCGTTGTCCCACATGCTTGATACATACTACCGGACTACACAAGGTGGAGATCAATGGCACAATAACTACCCTCAACACCCGTTATGGAGATTAATGGCACAATCACAACCCCTCAGCATCACTCATCGGTAGTTGTATAATTCCACTAACGAGAGTACGAGACACATACACAAGACTCACACACACGAGATTAAACCATTCACCGTTGTGGTCTTAACCTCAATCGTTAGGGTACTTGGATTGAGATTACGGTACAATCACAACCCCTCGACATCCAAGGCGACTTTATTCACGGTGCACCCAATCCTATAGCCGGCTAACTATATCCGACTACAAGAACCAAAATCCACTTTCATCAATTGCCAATATAATCATTTAACATCATTAATTCACTGTTGTATAAGCATAAACACAATGCTATTACCACAAGCATACCATGCTTAACATTACATGCTTTCATCACATAAAACCAAGGATCACTTACGTAGTGCATCCTTTCCACAATGGCATTAAAATCCAGCATTAACCATGCCTAAAATGCTTTAAAACAGAAATCAAAACCATATACCACTCAAGTACATTTTCATCAAAATATAGCACTTTACCAAGAGAAAGATTTCAGAATCACTTACTCTCCAGCTTAGCTAAGTGTATCAAACTCACACTAAGCTCCATAGACCACGCTCAAGGCGTTACAAAGCAGGAAATTGCATTATCAGTCACCGAAACGCAAAGCCTTGCTCACCGACAAGAAAATTACTCCTCTGGAGCCTCCAACCACGCTTCGTTTGCTCCTAAATCAAGATCCCCTATTTTCACAACATCAAAACAAAGATCTAAATGCATTAAAATGCATTTCAACACCAGCAACAATTCACAAACTCGTTTCTCACCCAAACTACACCAAATTACCCATCCAAAACAACCGAAAACTCAATCAATTGCTTCCTAAACCAAGACCAGCCAACATACATCACTTGCAAACCATTATAAACATCAAACCACATCTAATAAACAACCTAACCCAGCCTTATACCTCCAGCAAGAAGAAATCCACCATTTCACCTAAAAAACTCACTTAAAACTAATAAGAAACTCAAGGATTTCAGGATCAATGTTATCAAAACTTCATTTCAACATAATAATCAACTTAGAACTAAATTAAAATCAATCCAAAATAGAGCTTAACTCAAAAAGTCCGAAAATTAAGATTTCAACCACAGTTTTACAAGATTTTGATCTCCAATCAAAACTATAATGAAAACTCAACCAAAAACATTAATTAGAAGCCAAATATCTTGAGAATTTCAATAAAGAACTTTGATTAGAGGTTGAGAACGTGATTTACCTCCAATCCTTGCTTCCCTAATTGAATGACAAGTTTTCCTTTGCAAAATTTTGAAGAACTATATAGGTTTTCTTGAAAATTGCTTAGGAAATGTTGAGAGAGTGTTTGGGAGAAAAGAAATCTGGAGAAAATGGATGAAAATAGTGTTTGGCTGAAAATGAAAAGAAGTTGGTAGTTACGTAATTAGAAAACTCAAGTTAACCACCCAAATTAATTAAATCAAAACCATTTAAAGCTATTTTAATTAAAAATCATTTTAAACACATGTCACATTAAAGAAAGGCTAAATTACCATAAAGCCCCTATAGATTCTAAGAATTTGGCATTTTCTTTAAAAATCACATTTTCCACAGTTTTGAAAATTTACAATTTGGTCACTACTCATAATGTCCCTTTTTGAAACTCTTTTTGTAAAATTGACTTGACCAACCACTTAAACATATTATAGTGGATTTTAGCAATTTTTACAACATTTTTATCCTATCGCGATCCTTGATTTCCTTAAATCACCTTACGCGATTTGAATCGTTCTCGACCGGTCCGATCCAATGTCTGAAACATCTAGGCCCAAAAACAGGACGTTACAACTCTCCCCCACTTAGGAAATTTCGTCCTCGAAACTTTACCTGATGGAAAAAGGTGTGGAAATTGCTTCAGCATGTCCGCCTTGCTTTCCCACGTGGCCTCTTTAACTCCTCGGTGTCGCCACAACACCTTCACGAGCTCTGTCGTCTTGCCACGAAGAACTTTGCTACTCACATCCATAACTCTCATAGGTTCCTCATCATACGACATATCCGGATTCAAATCTATCTTCTCAATAGGCATCACATGCGAAGGATCCGATCTGTACCTCCGTAACATAGAAACATGAAACACATCATGTATATTTTCCAACTCCGTAGGCAATCTCAATCGATATACCACATGACCAATTCGCTCCACAACCTCGTAAGGTCCAATAAACCTTAGGCTAAGCTTACCCTTACGCCCAAATCTCATCACCTACCTCCAAGGTGACACTTTAAGAAGCACACGTTCACCTACCGCGAACTCAATCTCTTTACGCTTCAGATCTGCGTAAGACTTTTGGCTATCCGATGCTACCTTCAGACGCTCACAAATGAGCTTCACCTTCTTTGTGGTTCCTTTTAGCATAGCTGGCATCGAGATCAAATTTTTCCCCGCTTCTGCCCAATAGAGAGGGGTTCTACATCTTCTCACATATAAAGCCTCGTATGGAGCCATTTGAATACTTGCCCGATAACTGTTATTATACGCAAACTCAACCAACGACAAGTGCTTCTCCCAAGAACCCTGAAAATCTATCACGCAGCATCGCAACATGTCCTTAAGCACTTGGATCACACGTTCCGACTGCTCATCCGTCTGAGGATGATAAGAAGTACTGAAATTCAACTGTGTACCCAAGGCTTGATGCAAACATTCCCAAAATTGTGCTGTGAACCTCAGATCCCTGTCCGACACTATAGACTTTAGCACACCGTGCAACCGCACAATCTCAGCTATGTATAGCTCATCCAACTTATCCAAGGTATACGTAGTATGCACATGCAGAAAATGTGCACACTTCGTAAGCCGATCTACAGTCACCCAAACTGATTTTTTCCTTGACGGCGACAAAGGCAGTCCAGACACAAAATCCATGGTGATTCTCTCCCACTTTTATTCTGGTATTCTCAAAGGCTGCAACAACCCAGAAGGAACCTTATGTTTAGTCTTCACTTGCTGACACACCATGCACTTACTAACGAACTCAGTCACTTTCGTTTTCAACCCCACCCAGTAGTACTCATCCTTCTAATCACGATACATCTTTGTACTACCAGGGTGCATATCAAAAGGACTACTATAGGCTTCAATAAGAATAGTGTGCCTCAACTCAACATCATTCGGCACCACTATCCGCCTCCCAAAGCATAGAACACCGTCATCACTAAAGATGAAATCTGAAGGTCTACCCTCTCCAATGTCTTTAACATGCGAAACAATTGAATCATCAAGCATTTGCTTATCTTTGATCAACTGAAGCAGAAACGATTTCACTTGCAATTTCGTAATAAGACCACCATCTCGTGAAATGCTCAAGCGAGGAAACATTGCCCTCAACTCCACAGCCACTTTCTGGCTCAAAGCATCAGCCACAACATTAGCCTTGCCCAGGTGGCACTCAATCGTCAGATCATAATCTTTAAGCAACTCTAGCCAGCGACGCTGCCTAAGATTCAACTCTTTTTGAGACGTAAGATACTTCAAGCTCTTATGATCTGTGAACACCACACACTTCTCACCATACCGGTAATGCCTCCAAATTTTTAGGGCAAACACCACAGCCGCAAGCTCAAGATCATGAGTAGGGTAGTTGCGCTCATGCACCTTCAACTACCTGGATGTATAGGCCACTACCTTACCCTTCTGCTTCAATACGCAGCCCAAACCAGCAATGGACGCATCGCTGTAGACCAAAAACTCCTTACCAGACTCAGGCTGAATCAAGACAGAAGCTTGCGTCAAAGCTTCCTTCAGCTTTTCAAAAGCTTGTTGCCTCGCATCAGTCCACTCAAAGCGAACATTTTTCTCCAACATGTTGGTTAAAGGTGCAACTATCTTCGAGAAACCCTCAAGGAATCTACGATAATACCCAGCTAAACCAAGAAAACATCGCACCTCCGTCACTGACTTAGGTACTTTCCATCCCATTACAACCTCTACCGTGTGTGGATCAACGCGAATAACCTCAGCTGACACAACATGTCCAAGAAAGACCACCTCCCTAAGCCAAAACTCACACCTACTTAGCTTGGCATACAACTGATTTTCCAACAACGCTTGCAAAACAATTCTCAAGTGTCTATCATGATCCTCCTCGGTACACGAATACACAAGGATATCATCAATAAACACCACCACAAACTGATCCAAGAATTCATGGAAGACTCGATTCATCATGTCCATGAAAGTAGCAGACGCGTTGGTCAAACCAAATGGCATCACCAAGAATTCATAATGTCCATACCTCGTCCAAAAAGTTGTCTTAGGTACGTCCACATCCTTCACCTTCAGCTGATAATACCCTGACCTCAAGTCTATCTTAGAAAACACAGAGGCTCCCCAGAACTGATCAAAGAGATTATCAATTCTAGGCAAGCGATACTTGTTCTTGATCGTCAACTTGTTCAGTTGCCGATAATCTATGCACATCCGCATTGTCCCATCCTTCTTCTTTACTAACAAGACCGGTGTACCCCAAGGTGACACACTCGGCCGAATGAAACCCCGATCCAACAACTCCTACAATTGCGTTTTCAACTCTTTTAGCTCTTTAGGTGCCATACAATTAGGAGCAATGGAAACTGGAGTTGTATTCTTGTATAACTCGATACCAAACTCAACTTCCCTGTTTGGTGGCAATCCATGCAATTCTTCCAGAAAAACACACGGAAAATCGCGAACAGTTCAGATGTCCTGTGCATGCACATCCTTGGTGCCAAGATTCATCACATAAGCAAGATATGCCTCACAACCCATCTTCATCATACGGTTTGCTTCCAAAACCGAAATCACATTTGAAAGGAATTTCAAATTCTCGCCTACCACCACCACTTCATAATCATCGGCTAGCTTTAGGGTCACCCTTTTGACATCAAAGTCAACCACCACTCTATGCTCCGTCAACCAATACATGCAAAGGATTACATCAAAATCGTGGAAGGGTAACTCAATCAAATCCACAAGAAAAACATGTCCTTACACAGATAAAGGGCATCTCCTATACAACTTCCTTGTGACTACAGTCTCACAAAAAGAACTAGTCACTAGCATTCCTACATCAAGCATCTCAATAGGTATATCAAGCAAATGTGCATGCTCGCTCAAGATATAAGAATGCATGGATCCAGAATCAATCAAAGCCAAAAAAGATAAAGACTGAAGAACAAAGGTACATGCGATGACATCAGTGTCATTGCACTCCTCGCGCTGAGCATAAACCCTCACTGGTTCACCTCCCTCAGGTCGGACGGCTACTACATGAGCAATACCTCGTTGTCCCTCATCACTCCTCTGAAAATTCCCACAGCCGCACCCACGGCCTCTTTAAGGTGCAGCTACTATAGGAGCACGTCCTTGGCCTCCACCAGCCAACAAGGGACACTCCCTTCTCATGTGATCCGCCAAACCACAATTCCAACAAGAATTCCCTGTCACCAAGAAAGGAGCATGTACCTCTCTAGCTGCTCGAGGACAATCTCGCCTCAAATGGAACCTCGACCCACATGTCCAGCACGTATGCTGCTCAGATCTCACTCGACCTCCCTGGATCTGACTGCCTCCACCCGGAGCACCTCACCTCCCCTCAGGCTGATGTCTCATGTCTCGACCTCTTTTGTTCCGTCCACCTCCAGAACTATACTCAGCCGCTCTCTTCCCAGAGCTAGAACCAACACCTCGAGAGATAGACCCAAGTTTTGTTCGATGTCTTTGGCTCGACACACAAGCACATCTAAGTCAGTATAATCTGCATCCAACATATACGTCTTAACTTCCTGTACCAGCCGTACCAGAAGCGATCACATCGGTGCCTCTCACTAGGTATCAGCTCAGGAGCATACTAGCTCAAGCGTATGAACTGGATCTCGTACTCATCTACAGAAAGCTTGCCCTGAACTAGCGACATAAACTCATGTTTCTTTTTTCCAAGTATCTCACCCGTATATACTTCCTCTTGAAGGCACCCTTGAAAAACTCACAATCAACTTCATTGGGCTCCAAACCTGTTGTGGTAGTCGTCCACCAGCTGTAGACATCGCCTTGCAACAAAGAAACTGTGCATTCAAGCTTCCGCACATAATTACAACCTATCTGATCCATGATACGGATCGTACTTGCTAACTAGGCCTCTGACGCCTCAGGAGTCATACCATAGAACTCCACAGCTCCTATGCTCCTCAAACTCTCCAAAGGTAAGCCTGTCTGCTCAGCTACAGGGCCCGTACATGCGCTCCGGCAACCGCAGCCTGAAACGACATGATGATAGCCTGAACCAATGGAGTCACATAACCCAAACCCGGACCAGCAGGTCCTTGCTGCACTTGCTCCCCACCTCCAGGTGGTGGCGGAGGAGGTAAGTTTCCACCAGGAGGTACATCAGACCCTTGCTCACCCTGCTCAGCCGCAGACGCTATAGTATTCGACCTTATCTCTCTTCTCGGACCCATAGTGCTATTTAAACAAGGCATAACAACAAAACAAGTCAAACCATTTAGGCCAGCTGCAAGCAAGAATCCAAGTTTAAAAAAATATTTGTTTAGTGTAATAAGGCAATGGGTACCCCCAATTTGCCTCAATATAGTATATCATATAATATCACATCATTCTCAACATCCTTTCCATCATCCAAAATCAGCACATAGCAACATTGCATCACCATCACGCAATCATATTCATTCCATACGCGATTCACATCAATCAAGCATAGCTTCAAAATTTCAACCAATATCATGCTTATCAAATAACATACTTCACTACATATCAATTTCTCATACCAACATCCCCAATTCTTTCAAAACCTGGCTCTCATACCAACAAATGTTACCGCTTTAACCCGGTCTAGACGCCCGACTCGAACTAATAAGATTACACGGGGAAAACCAAAGTCAACCCGAAAGTCAACACTGATTAACGACTTTTTTTCCTTTTATCCTCTCTAAATGCACATTATTAACTTATATGATTAACAAAATATTTTAGCGGAAGCGGCACAATGAACAAAACTCGAATAGGGATTCAATTGCATACAAGCGTCATTTAGGGACTGAAATGTAAATTTCCAGTTTTCAAATGACTAGACACGTTTTAATGTTACCAATCTGTAATTAATCATATAACAAGACAACATGTCAAAATTTATCTTAAACGGACCACTCAAACTCATTTAATTAAGCATCTAAGATCCAGAGACCAAAACGCAAGAAACAGAAGCCTGAATCAATTCAAATTCAAACTTCAACGGTCAGGTGTTTCGAAACACAAGGCCCTGTATCGGAACGGTCATTTCGAAACCAAGTTGATCGTTTCGATACTCAGGTGCATTCTGAGACACGTACCGAAACACCTCATGGTCTTTTCGGGCCTCTATTCCGAAACAGGTAAGGGCGTTCTGATACACCCTGCCCTGCAACAGCAGATTTTGCTAGTTTTTCTCATCTTTCCGCATCCAAAAACATTCCAATTCATGCCACAACATACATACAACATGTCTAAGCACCAGGGATCAACATTATAAAGCATAAACTAAGACATGGAATCAATCATGCAAACATTGGAACTATAGGCATTCTCCCTAGTCCACCTAAGCCATGCAAAGCTAAATTCAACATTCAAAGTAAAAATCAATCCTCAAAGGCCATTTACAACACAAACGTAATCAACCAAACATACTCCAGGAAAAAAGCAACATTCTCAACCATCCCAAAGTATAAATCCCGCCCATTGCCTCTTATTACACCAAAGTAAAGCCACATACTTTGCTAAACCGAAAAGCTTGGATTCCCTTACTTGTGTTTTGCCTCAAACGCCTAATTCTCTACATTGATGAAACAAATGAGCGTAAGCACAAATGTCAGCGAGGATCGCTAAACAACATTCATCAATGCATTTCACTCAATTTGCAAAACCACCACTTTTCAACACACGCCTTTACACGAAACATATCCTTTCAAGACATCAATGCACTTTCTAAAAACATGCTCATATGTATCATTCTAAAACAGCAAATAAACCTTTGCTCATGCTTCACCAAGCATCTCATGCATTCTAGCATCATTTACAAGCATCACATGCTTAACATTTATCATTCACATTATTTTGGCTCGCAAGTGATAATCCATAACCCATTTCAACAAAAGACACAATCAGATACACGGATTACAAGCGTTGTTTCACACGCTTCATACATACTACCGGACTACACAAGGTGGAGTTCAATGGCACAATCACAGCCCCTCAACACCCGTGATAGAGATTAATGGCACAATCACAACCCCTAAACATCACTCAACGGTAGTTGTATGATTCCACTAACGAGAGTACAGGACACATACACAAGACTCACACAGGGGATTAAACCATCGACCGTTGTGGTCTTAACCTCAATCGTTAGGGTACTTGGATAGAGATTACGGCAAAATCACAACCCCTCGACATCCAATGCGACTTTATTCACGGTGCACCCAATCCTCTAGCTGGCTAACTATATCCGATTACAAGAACAAAAATCCACTTTCATCGCTTGCCAATATAATCATTTAACATCATTAATTCATTGTTTTATAAGCATAAACACAATGCCATTACCAAAAGCATACCATGCTTAACATTACTTGCTTTCATCACATAAAACCAAGGATCACTTACCTAGTGCATCCTTTCCACGATGGCATTAAAATCCAGCATTAACCATGCTTAAAACATGCTTTAAAAGAGAAATCAAAACCATATACAACTCAAGTGCATTTTCATCAAAACAAAGCACTTTACCAAGAGAAAGATTTCCGAATCACTTACTCTTGAGCTTAGCTAAGTGTATCAAGCTTACATTAAGCTCCCAAGACCACGCTCAAGGCGTTACAAAGCAGGAAATTGCATTTCCACTCACCGATACGCGAAGCCTTGCTCGCCAACATGAAAATTACCCCTCCAGAGCATCCAACAACGCCTCGTTTGCTCCCAAATCAAGATCCCCTTGTTTGCAGAACATCAAAACAGAGATCTAAATGCATTAAAATGCATTTCAACACCAGCAACAATTTACAAACTCGTTGCTCACCCAAACTACACCAAATTACCCATCCAAAACAACCGAAAACTCAATCGATTGCTTCCTAAACCAAGCCCAGCCAACATACATCACTTCCAAACCATTATAAACATCAAAACACATTTAATAAAAAACCTAACCCAACCTTATACCTCTAGCAAGCAAGATTCCACCATTTCACCTCAAAAACTCACTTAAAACTAACAAGAAACTCAAGGATTTCGGGATCTATGTTATCAAAACTTCATTTCAGCATAATAATCAACTTAGAACTCAACTAAAATCAATCCAAAAAAGAGCCTAACTCAATAAGTCCAGAAATTAAGATTTCAACCACATTTTTACAAGATTTTGATCTCCAATCAAAACTATAATGAAAGCTCAACCAAAAACATTAATTAGAAGCCAAATATCTTGGGAATTTCAATAAATAACTTTGATTAGAGGTTGAGAACGAGATTTACCTTCAATCCTTGCTTCCCTCAATGAATGACAAGTTTTCCTTTGCAAAATTTTGAAGAACTATATAGGTTTTCTTGAAAATTGCTTAGGAAATGTTGAGAGTGTTTGGGAGAAAAGAATTCTGGAGAAAATGGATGAAAATAGTGTTTGGCTGAAAATGAAAAGAAGTTGGTAGTTACGTAATTAGAAATCTCAAGTTAACCACCCAAATTAATTAAATCAAAACAATTTAAAGCTATTTTAATTAAAAATCATTTTAAACGCATATCGCTTTAAGGAAAGGCTAAATTGCCATAAAGCCCCCTATAGATTCTAAGAATTTGGCTTTTTCTTTAAAAATCACATTTTCCATAGTTTTGAAACTTTACAATTTGGTCACTACTCAAAATGCCTCTTTTCCGAAACTCTTTTTGTAAAATTGACTTGACCAACCTCTTAAACATATTTTTAGAGGATTTTAGCAATTTTTACCACATTTTTGTCCTATCCCGATCCTTGATTTCCTTAAATCACCTTACGCGATTCGAACCGTTCTCGACCGGTCCGGTCCGATGACTGAAACATCTAGGCCCAAAACCAGGGCGTTCCAGGAAGTGAACAAATCATGGTTTTCATGATTGGACCCAAGTGGTTATGTTCTATAATGGAGTGAATGCTCCTACAAGGATGATGTTAGATGCTTCAGCAAATGAGACCTTGTTAGACAAATCACTAGAGGAAGCATTGAACATTCTTGATAGGGTAGCCAACAATGATTACCGGTTTTTGACCACAAGGCTTGAAACGTGGAGGTGAACCCAAGTAGTTCGAGAGAGTGATGCTGATGACTCGGTAGCCACCTAGTTTGTAATACCCCAAATCCTAGCCTAGTAGAATTGTTAAAAAAAGTGTCATGGTTATATGCCATGGCAAATATGTTTAATGTTCATATGCTATAGCAATTATTGTTCCATGATTATATGTTGTGGCAAATGTGTCTAAGGGTTGCATGTATATATATAAGCATATGGTTAAAATAGAAATCAACATGTAAATTATATTATATTATAAGATAGTGGAATTTATATTAGATTAAACCTTATAATAATATGATATATAGTATAAATAAAGTGTTGATTAATTAATGGATTAATTCCCTTGGTTATAAAACTAACCAAGTGTCACCACCTTAATTACAAAGTGGGACACTTGGCTTGGAGGTAAGTTAGACATAAAATTTGTTGTCATATTCCACATGCATTATCACATTCTTCTCCACCGAATTGAGAGAGAAAAAATGAGAGAGTGAAATCTAAAAATTTGGTATTCAAACAAGAATAAATTTTGAGAGCTTGAAGGAATTTAGAAGCTTGAATAGGATATTCACATGCATGTTAAAAGAAATTCCATGTAAGTGCTCTTATATGTTACCCGATTGTGTTAGTATAAATTTAGAAGCTTGATTGCTAGGGTTAGTTATTTTATTGAGTTTAAAACTGAAATTACAAAGTAGAAACAGGTTTGAACACCAAAACTACCCAGATTTGTACAAGTAGAACAACCTGTAGAAATATGCGTTTTTAAACATGTTAGAGGCAAAATTGGAAAACTTTCCATAGGACAGAGTTGTAGGAAATTGAATTTTCTATGGGATGGAGGTCTTGGAAGCATGAAAATGTTCATAGGATTGCTGGAAAATGAGTTGGAACAAAACTGGTCATGTTAGAGACTTAATTGGTGATTAAGGACTATTTTAGATTAAAAATAAAATATTAGTACTTAAATGAACAAAATTAAGGCTGGAAATGACACCTTAATAACAGGAAAAAATGGTAAAAAGGGATAAAATAAACTAGCAAGGGTCCTAAGTTGAAAAGATCACTAAAGTGGGTTAAAACACAAGATCTACAGATTTGATCATGGAAAATCGCCTAATTTCGAACATTAAACTGTATTGATGTAGAAATGATAAAAATATGTGCTATACATGGTTAGAATTCTGGTTGAATAAGATTGCTAGGTATGTAAACTAATATAAAATCCAATATGTATACTGAAAGTTATGAACAAAATTTTGAAGGGTGTCCAAACTGCTTGTAACATGGCAGTTTAGTGTATAATGTGAGAATGTTTGCTTGTATGTGATGTATAGATGAATTCTAATGATGTATTTTTGTTACTAATACATGTAATGGTAGACCAAGAGATAGAAGAGGCTTGTGAGGGCATCAAGGCTGGGCAAACAAAGGAAAGAAACAAGGGGATTAGCATTCAAGACTAGCTTGGAGTTCTTGTGAGTGTAGCTATCAATAGGGTTTGGACTTAGGTCCTAACCAAGCTTGATTATGATTATGATTTATTTAGATGTTTCTATGAAAATGGAATTAAATTATATTTGGTAATTAACTATTGGAAGAATGGTATACACTAAGCTTGGTAAATGCATAATGTGTATTAGACCTTGTATGATGCTTAATACCTTGACTGCCTAGATTGGCTATTTTACGAATGATGCTTAACGAATGATATATTTTGATAATGAACTAGGGTTCACTAGCCTTAGGGCTCCCTGATCTTGTCGAATGTCTAATGACATCTTGGATAAGCTTGAATTGTGCCATGAACATGCCTTTATTCTTGCCTTATTTATCATATGTATCTTGATAAATAAACACCAAAATAAATAATGCCTTGGTAGCTAGTGAGTTATAGGTAGGATGGCATGCCATATAGTCTTGAGCTCATTTGTGTGTTGGGTGGTCTACGGACCGGGCTAAGGCCCTTAATTTGCGGCAGTAGGAGGGATGTGTCTTATAGTCTTTGGCGGCAGTAGGAGGGATGTGTCTTATAGTCTTTGGCGGCAGTAGGAGGGATATGACAAGCACTACAGTGCATCTTTAATTGGCAAAAGTTAGGTTGGTGACTCGATTACCTAGATTTGACTACATACCAAGGCCTAAACTTGAATTGATTATTTAATATTGCTACAACAAAGCTTGGATATCCTCTGAATTTGAAATGAAACTTGACCTGAGCTTATACTTGAATTGGATGGTATAATCCTAATAATGCAAAGTTGCTATCACATGTATATGAAATGAATATTGAATCCATTGATTTTAACTTGTGATATGCCATGACATTTGAGATGTTGCTATGAATCCATGATCTTGATGATAATATGTAATGTTGGCTTGGAATTGACTAGTGATATGTATGCATATGAATATGAAAAGCCATGGCTATGAATTGAGTAAATATATGAAATGATATAACGTGTTGCATGATCTAGACTATTCGAATGCCTTGTATTCTTGTTTAGGCTTGATCTTCATGAACCTATCTAGGTCTCCTTTGAATAAGATACACTTGAACATTTGAATAAACTCGCCTAGCATAGGTTGCTACCTCCCTAAGTACTTAACCGTACTTATCACTCTCGTTTTAATTCTTCCCAAAATACATGTTAATATATTGCAAGCTACGTTGAGTTGGAGGCAAGGCAAGACAAGCTAAAGCACACGTATGGTTATGACTTTTTGTATACTCCTAGTTGGTGGCCATAGTCTTGTATCTAGATTTCATATTCATGCATTTTGAGCCTAGGAAATGCAAGATATATATTTGATATGATATGTCGTTAATAATTTGCTAATGTGACTTATTTGGTAGCCTAGTTGATCCAGGTATTATGCTATGGTATATGAGTATGGATGGCTTTATGTTACGATATATGATGTCTTGAAAGCTTTGGTGATTGACATATATATTGATTCGTGCTTTGATTTCTTATCATGATTTAAGAATGATGAATGCTTATTTGCTACAACATAGTATTGTTATGCTCAGATGATATTGTAAATGCTATAACATGTTTTGATGATTTTGTTTAAATTGATTAGTTGAGTTAAGAATGCAAGGGTTTAATATCTGGTTTGCTTGGCATTTGAAATGATTAGTTTAGTCATGTACATGTTGTTCAAATGTTATGGTTTGATTGTAATATGATACGTGATGATTGTTTGATTAGAAGTCTGACTTACCAATTAGGGGTAAGTTAGGCAAAAGTTTTTGTTGGTTCATGTTTTTCCTTGCTTGAGTAACAATTCTTATTTGGTTTACGAATAAACTGGGTGAGGGGTGTTACATTTGTTGGTATTAGAGCTTTGATTTAGTAGATCCTCAGACTAAACCGAGTCTATTGCATCATATAGGAATTAATGTGCCACCTAGGAGTTGTATATGTTCGATTAAGCTTTTAACTTGCCTAACCAACTCTTCCTTGATTATCAATATAGAACCATGTCTGAAACATGATTAGCGAGGGACGATGAAAGTCTCGTAGAGTCCTCCAACGAGGGCGAGAGTGTTCGGATGGCTCAAGGACCATCGAAAGCTCGTAAGGGTAAAGAACGGGAGCAAGAAGCTCCAAGGAATAACGAACCAGAAACGACAACCCCTGTTACCAATCCGGTGCAACAAGCATGTCTTGAAAGCATTAAAGAAGTGTTCGATCAGCTTGTTATGTCCTTAAAACGAGACTCCCCTACTCCAACACCTACTCTTGTACCATCTAGGGCTCCTATTAACAAGCTCGCTCAACACCGAGCCTACACTTTCACCGGTACTGACGAGGCATATCCTGAAGTTGCTGAATATTGGCTAGATGCCACTAATCAGATCCTCACTAAACAACTCTCTTGTTCAAAAGAACACAAACTCGAATGTGCAGTCGTGCTACTTGCGGACGAAGCACTAAGTTGGTGGGAAACCACTACTCTAACTGTACCTCTAGAAAAAGTCACATTGAAATTCTTTCCCGACTAGTCCAAAAATAAATACATTAGTGATCAATATCTCGCTGAACATCAGAAGCAGATCTTATATTTGAAACAAGCCGGGAGACCTATCGAACAGTACGTTAGCGACTTCTGCAAGTACTGCAAGTACGGGTCTGAGTATATCAAAACCGAGGCGAAGAAATGCAAGATGCATATCGACAGCCTTAACGATGAACTCAACCCTATTTTCACGACCCTTAAGATCTCAAATTTTCAAAGTCTTGTCAACCGAGCTACTGCCACTGAAGCAAAGATGAGAGCTTCTGAAAAACGCAAGCACAATCAATCCTGGAAAGACAAGCGGTCGAGGCAACATGATCGACCACAATGGCAATCCAAAAAGCCTAAGTACTCGGGTGGAAACACTTTGAGTCATACTAACATCCAAAAGAGTAATTATGTACCAAAACCCAGTCGGTAATCAAGTCTTCAGCCCTAACAATGTATGTTGATAGTACAGGTAATACGGACAAAGCTTCACAAGTTCCTACTTGTAAATTCTGTCAAAAACATCACTCGGGTCAATGTATGACCAAATCCAATCTGATTTATCTTTGCGGGGGATCTGATCACTACATCAAGGATTGTCCGCAGAATCCGAACAAGCTTCCTACTCGATCGCCAGTGGTTGTTAGTTCAGCACCAAATATTCGAAATAAAGCTCCCCAACCTATTCACTAGGGAAATCAGGGTAAATGTAGAAGACCATCCTCGGCCACCACACATCAGGAATCCCGAGCTCCTGCTCGTATTTACCACATCTGAGGAAGAGAGGAGGAAGAAGCTCCCGATGTAATCGCATGTACAATAGAGTTAAACTCAATTCATGCTTATGCTTTGATTGATTTGGGATCTACTCACAATTTCATATGCTCTACTATGTTGTTAAAAGAAAACTTGAAACCTGAAACTATAGATTCTAGCTTGATAGTATCGAACCCAATATGAGGCCTAATGAATATAAACTTTGTTTGCAAAGACACCCTTGTGACTATTCGAAATGTACCCTTTTCTATTAATCTTTATGTGCTACCAAACTGTGAGTTCGATCTAGTATTGGGTTTAGATTGGTTGGGAAAACACGAAGCCTGGTTAGATTGTCAAAAAAGAAGATTATATTTACGGGGTTTAGGAAAAGAATCGATCCTATTAATAGACAAGAAACTGACATCTATCTTCGTCGCTATGGCTTTAAAAGATGAAATTGATTTTGGCTTACCTTGTATGTCCGTTGTTTCTGAATATATCGATGTTTTTCCTGAGGAACTCTCTGGTCTTCCTCCAATTCGAGAAGTAGAATTCAGAATTGAAGTTCAACCTGGAACGAATCTGATGTCCATTACGCCCTATCGTATGACACCTGTTGAGCTAAAAGAACTCAAGAAGCAAATTCAAGAATTATAGGACAAGGGATTCATCAGACCTAGCACATCTCCCTAGGGTGCTCCTATCATGTTCATGAAAAAGAAAGACGGTACAATGCGGCTAGGATCGAAGACTTGTTCGATCAGCTCAAGAATGTTGCCATGTTCTCTAAGAGGGCAAAAGATGATGATGTGCCCAAAACAACCTTCCAAACTCGTTACGGCCATTACGAGTTTCTTGTGATGCCATTCGAGTTAACGAATGCCCCTACTGCGTTCATGGACCTAATGAATCAAGTTTTCAGGCCTTATATCGACAAATTTATGGTTGTATTCATAGATAATATTCTTGTCTACTCTTGGAACAAGGAGGAACATGCTGAACATCTCTGAATCGTGCTCCAAACGCTCCGAGAACATCAATTGTTAGCCAAGTTCACTAAATGCGAATTTTGGCTATCGAAAGTTTCATTCCTCGGACATGTTATCTCGGCCGAAGGAATCAAAGTTGACTCCAGGAAAGTTCAAACTATCCTAGACTGGAGACCTCCGAGAAATGTGAGCGAGGTCTGAAGTTTCCTCGGTTTAGCCGGGTATTACCGAAGATTTGTGAAAGGGTTCTCGGTGATTGCTGCACCGTTAACGAAACTTCTTATAAAAGAGGAAACGTTCGAGTGGTCAGAAAGGCAACAACGAAATTTCGATCAACTCAAACAAACCTTGACTCATGCCCCGGTTCTTATCCAACCAGGACCGAGAAAAGAATTCACCATATTCAGCGATGCATCACACTCGGGTCTCAGGTGTGTCTTGATGCAAGAAGGCAAAGTGATCGCGTATCCATCTCAACAATTGAAACCTGACGAGCTAAACTATCCCATCATGATCTTGAATTAGAGCCCATTGTGTTCGCGCTAAAAATATGGAGACACTACTTGTACGGTGAGAAGAGCAAACTATTTACCGATCATAAGAGTCTCAAATACATTCTAACTCAGAAAGATTTGAATTTGAGACAAAGAAGATGGCTTGAACTACTCTAAGATTATGATCTGATTATTGACTATCATCCGGGTAAAGCAAATGTTGTTGCCGATGCCCTTAGTCGAAAATCGTACTCGGGTAACTATTGCGTTCGTGCAATAATATAAATGATACGCAAATGGTGCAAGTATACACGTCGAACGAGTAATAAAGTGATGAGTAAGTATCGTCTCCACAGGGATTAGAGGTATTCACGGTTGCTGTAACAATAAAGATTGGACTTTTTGTAGACGATAATGTTATAGTAAAAGAGATGGTGTGAAATAATGCTGAAGTAGAACATTGCAGAGAAAGATGAGATAACAATATGAATGACAAGTCCCCTTTCGTATGCGAAACTCACTACGGAATGACTGACTGGGAATGATGGACAACCTAACTCAAGCTTCTTAACGATACTAAGGCTCTTCGGCTATCTTCTATGCTAGGTGGATTTACTAAGAGTGTTCCTAAACTATCTCTAGCCAGGAAATTCGGAGTCAGAAATGCTACAGCCATACCTCTCGGCATAAACTCTTAACACTCCTATACTCTTCATGTACTATCCTTTTTAGCCCTTGAAACCTATCACTTATCTCTAAGGTAGGTTAGAGTCTGCCTCTCAACAATCACTCCATTTCTTATGAGGGTACTAAGGCTAGCTCTCTCGATTACTAACCCCAACATACACTTAAATAACGGCCAACTCTCGAAGGCGCTTAAGGTAGGGCCTATCTCTCAAAGCACTTACAACCCTAAGCTCTTACAACTTTAAGGAAATGAGAAATGCATAAGCAAAGCATAGAATCATGATAAACACTGAAAAAGCCATAGCATGCATTAAAAAGTACTCAAAATAAAATCATCCATCAAACCCAAGCCAACTAAAAAGTACTCAAGATATGAAAAGAAATTGATATAGCGACAGAAAGAAAGGTGAACTCCCTCTCCTCCATGGACTGCCCGACTGTCTTAGGCCCATCACCTCTCTCGAGGCCGGTGAGGTCACTCCTTAGAGCTTCAACGATGGAGGACACCAAGCTAGAGAAGATGAAGGTGTAAACTTCCCTCTCCTTTTCTCTCTCTTTCGCCTCTCTTTTTGTAACACTAAAAATACCACACTTTTCTCCAAGCTTCTTTCCCCTTTATATAGTGGAGGCTTCTAGAGTTTGGTGCCCTAAAGATGCCTTGATAATCCCAAGGAATATCCATCGACAAGGTCTGCCATGAGGGGACAAGGAGGACAGTGTGCAGGTGGGCACCGGCTGATGCACATGTCAGATCATCCTTTTCTGCATGTTCTCATGTTTCTGCAGCTCACGTGTATCTCACGTGCTGGCCAATATCCACTTCCATCATGCTATAGCAATTCCCGGCACCGGCTTTCTCTCTTGACTCCTTTCCTATGCACCAACAAAACTAAAACCAACCTTTCGAGCAGTACCCCTCGATATGGACCAATAACCAACAAAGGTAAAGATGCACCCCAGAAGAAGAAAATGCAACCTAAATGCAATCTAAATGTTATGGTATGAACTCAAGAACAGGCAAATGCTATAGCAAAAAGGTATGAAAACAAGGATATTTATGCAATTATCACACCCCAGACTTAATATATTGCTTGTCCTCAAGAAATGAATAGAATAGAACAAAAGATCTACTATGGCAAAGATTTAACCTAGAGGATTGCTATGGAAATATTACAGTCCTTAGAAAAATTTAGGCAAATAAATAAATATACACAACCAGACATGAGATCCTTAAGAACCTTCCTTAGGATTAAGATCTATGCGTGTGTGCGTGGCTGCCTTCCTCCTATACTTAAGCTGGTGAGACAAATTTTCAAGAAAGCTCCCTAGTTATACCCTAACTATGTTCTCTAGTTCTTTTCTAATTTTTAGACTCTCAAAGGTATAATTTTTCTGCTACGAAGGGTGTCAGCTCATCACACCTACCGTCCTTAACTCTAGATGAGCAGGGATTAAACCTCCCACCCCGAGCTAGTAGGCAGAGTCATCCCGTGACAACTTTCATTCACTCATATGCTATAGCAAAGCTTTATTTCTTCTTCTCTTCTTTTTTTAAACATTGCTATAGCAAAGCGAAGTGTCCTTCTACAGATATGCCGTAGCATTTATTCGTTTTTTTTAGCATAGGGTCGTCTAGTTTTTCTTTTAAGTTCTCTAGAGTTTACATATCGGAGTTTACTAGGGTTCTTCCTGAATTTTTTTTAACAAACTTACTTATAGAAAGAGAGTAGTTGTGTAACTAATTTTTTTAACAACTAGATCCTAAAGTCAGTTCTACAGATCTCAACTAGTTGTGTTTTTTTAACTTAGTTTGGACCTTAGAGATTTCATCGTCAAACATCATGAATACATTCATAGGCTGTCTATAGACTAAACAGAATGGCATAGTAAAAATTTTGTTCTATCCTATAATACATATGCTAAAGAAAAATATTAACTATGAACACTAACACCCCCAAACTTGAGAAATGCAGTGTCCGCAATGCATAAACTAATCTACACTATATGCAATGAAAAATGAAAATTTAAAAAAGAGAAAAAAAGTTAGTAACCTCCTGAGGGCGGAGGCTAGGTGGTGTTGCTGGTGTTGTCCATTGATGTCTTAGAGGAGTAGTGGTGTGGGTCTGCTACATCGTCCACACTCTCTGATGAGACTGATTGAGCACTAGACGAGGGCCTGACACGTCCAACAATATGTTTGATGTGAGTTTTTAGTCTGGATGCTGTAGCATCCTCATATTGTGCTGGTGTCGGATCAGTTGCTTGTGCTGTAGCAATTTCCTTCTGAGGGGTTTCCTCAAGATCATTTGGTACGTGCTCTGTGTTTGGGAGAAAATTGAAAAGGTGGAGGGAAAGCTTTTGAGTGTTTGAAGAAGATGAAGAAGGTGAGGGGACAGAGAATGAAAAAAATATTGGAAGTTGAAAAAGGTGGGGGAAAACTGATGAATTAATGGGAGAGGGGAGGTGATGAGGACGTGTGTCGGCTTAAAGGGAGGAAGAAATTTTTCTAGAGTTAATGTGATGGTTGACGGCTGGAGAGAAAATATGGGTTTATATGGCTAGGGTTTCTCCTCATTAAATAGATGGATATTCTCTCTCTTACTTTTTGTTTTTCTCTCTCTTATTTAATTCAACTCCCCCACTTTTCGGATAAAACCTCCTTATATTTTTCTTTCCCCTTTCTTTTCGTCCCTCAAAAAATGGATAAAAACAAACTCCTTGTCCTTCTCCCTATTTGCTACCAACCCTGTAGACAGCATGCTCTCCTACCTCTGTACCTGACATTGTACTAGGAAAGAGAAAGCCTTGTACGAGGGTCACATGAAAAGATATGAAAATTAAAAGCAAAGATAACATAAAACTAGACTAAAAAGAAAAGCATTATTTATGGACATGCTATAACATAAAAGATAGGGTTGGAGATGCAAACTTTCAAGGATCCTGAAGATCCAAGTACGACTTGTCTCTAAGGATTGGGGCTCCATTGTACACCTTCAGGCGTTGGCCATTGACTTAGAAGACTTCATCGTCGTCCAACTTCTTGATATCCATTGCGCCATGAGGGAACACCTTGTGTATGATGAATGGCCCTGACCATCATGATTTCAACTTTCCAGGAAAAAGCTTTAGCATGGAGTTGTAGAGAAACATTTGTTGACCTTCTAAGGAATGCCTTGGCAAAATGTGTTTGTCATGCAACTTCTTGGTTTTCACCTTGTAGATGCGAGCATTCTCATATGCTTGGGCTCTAAATTCTTCCAGCTCCTTAAGCTCTAGCAACCTTCTTTCACCAGCAAGTTGGGCATCCATGTTGAGTTTCTTGATTGCCCAATAAGCTATGTGCTCAAGCTCCCAGGGGTAAATGGCACTCCTTGCTAAATACAATCTTGAAGGGTGACATGCCTAAAGATGTCTTGAAGGATTTCCTATATGCCCAAAGTGCTTCATCCAACTTGGGGGACCGGTCTTTTCTCTTAGAATTAACCACCTTCTCCAAGATTTGCTTGATTTCTCGGTTGGAAACTTCAGCTTGTCTGTTTGTCTGTGGATGATATGTTGTAGCAATCTTGTGCCTGACTCCATAGTGATGTAATGCTTTAGCAATAAGCTTGTTGTCAAAGTGAGTTCCTTCATCACTGATGATGGCTCGGGTGTTCTGAACCTAGTGAAGATGTTCTTGTGAAGAAACTTCATGACTGTCTTGGAGTCGTTCCTTGGGGTGGAAACAACCTCCACCCATTTTGACATGTAGTCGATTGCTAGTAAAATATAAAGATCTCCATATGATGTAGGAAACGGACCCATGAAGTCAATTCCCCACACGTCAAAGATTTCAAGCTCAAGAATATTTTGCAACGACATTTCATTTTGCCTGGAGATGTTCCCCGTTCTTTTGCATTTGTCACAAGTCTTGTAGAATTCATGCGCGTCCTTAAAAAGTGTAGGCCGATAGAATCCATCTTGAAGAACTTTTGCAGCAGTTCTAGCACCACCAAAATGCCCTCCACATGGTGATGAATGACAGTGGTACAGAATGCTACGGTATTCTTCCACTGGAACACATCTCCTTATGATCTGATCAGGACATTGCTTGAACGAGTAGGGATCATCCCAATAGTTGTAACGCCCCGGTTTTGGGCTTAGAAGTCTTGGGCGTTGACCAGTCAGTCAAAGTGCTGTTCGAATCTAAAGAGGTGAATTTAGGAAAGCCTAGTTCGGGTTGCATTAAAAATATGGAAAAATGTTCTAAAATCATCTTTTAATATAATTAAGTGAACTGTGAAATCAATTTTGGAAAATGAGTTTTGGAAGGGTGACATTTTGGCTAGTGACCAAAATGTAATTTTCGCAAGTTTGGTGGCTGTTTTATAAAGGGTTGAAACTTTGAATCTTTAAGGAGCTATTAATCCAAAGGTGGTTTCTCCAGATTTTTCTAAGATATTATAAGCTATTTTCTGATTTTAAAGATATCAAAAAGGAGGGAAAAGCTCATTTGGCAATTTTCTCAACTAACTTCTCAATTTTCTTTCTCTCTTTTTCTCTCAACCCAAACACTCCATTTCCAGAGATTTGTTTCTGATTTTCTCACCTAAATTCCTCCTTTCAACTCTCATTTGATTCCTAATCAACATATCTTCAAAACCTCTTCAATTGCTACTTGTTTCAACAAGGATTTTGATTCCAAAAAGAGGAGAAACTCAAGTTTGGAGGTAAGAACGTCCTTCTCCTCTAAACTATCAGTTCTTTACTGAAATTCCTAAGTTTTCAATCCTAAATTGATGTTTAATTAAAGGTTTTAAAGTGGTGAAATGGATCTTGGCTTATAATGCAAGATTTTGATGATTTTTGATGATTTTCGTTAGATCTGATTAATCTGTGTTTTGAGATGTGTTTTTGATGTTAAATGAACTCTAAATTGATAAGGAATTGAGTTTTGATTGATGCAATCCCGGATAGGTTGAGTTTCCTAAGTTTAGCTTGTGTTTCAAGGTTGTTTTTGAGGTGATCTTGTGGATCTGATGTTGCTGGAGGTATAAGGATGTTGATAGGTTGTTTTTAGATGTTATATGATGTTTATGGAAGTGTGGTTTTGCTGGTTTATGGCTGGGCTTTGTTTAGAAGTGGTTTGGATGCATTTTTGGTTGTGTTTGGTGGCCGAAAATGGAGGTTGAATGAGAGCAGCGAGTTTAGGTGCTTTCATTGAAGCAATTAATGCATGATGATGCATTAATCCTCTGCTTTGATGTGTTGAAACAGGGGAGGCATCTTTGGATCCAAGAGTTGTTGATCCGGAAGCTTGATTTGGTGCTTTGGCTTGAAGCAAAGTGGAAATCGGGGAGTGAAGTTGCGTTTTCAGATTTTAAAACCAAGTTTGAAGGTTTTGGGAGCTTAGTCTAAGTCTAAACAACTTTGCTAAGTTCAAGTGTAAGTTTTCAGATTTTCTCACTAGTGGTGGCCATGATTTTGTTGTGATGCAAAATGGTGAATTGCATGTTTTGTTTACTGTTTTGAAAGCATGTTTTAGCATGGTATTTGCTGATGTTTTAAGCCATATGTAGAAGGTAACTCTAGGTAGGAGTTCCTTGATTTTATACATTGAAATAATGTGGTTTGATGCTTTGAAATGCATGTTGAATATGGCTTGGTTTAATGCTTAAAAACAGTGGATTATATGATGTAAAAGGATATATATTGGCAAGTGATGTTTTGAAAATATTAAGGTCAATAAGGTGGTTAAAAGTCCTTGAGTGAGCCTTGTTACTTAAGAACATCAAGGTGGTTAAAAGTCCTTGGATGATTCCTGTTGCGGACACTAAGGTGGTTAAAAGTCCTTAGGTGATCCTTTCCATGGTGTTTAAAAGTCCATGGGGCCAAGGTGTTTAAAAGTCCTTGGGGCCAAGGTGTTTAAAAGTCCTTGGGGTGATTCAAGCTATGGACACAAAGGTGGTTAAAAGTCCTTGTGTGGTCCTCATTCATGGTGCTTAAAAGTCCATGGCCAAGGTGTTTAAAAGTCCTTGGGGCCAAGGTGTTTAAAAGTCCTTGGGAAGTTGATGAACTTGTTTTAAGAATTGGAAATTGTCACTTGAGCCAATATGACATGTTATGTTTATGTTGAAGCATGAGATTGCTTGTTTTAAGTATGCTTTTGAGCATGTGCAAAGGTTGATTATAAGCATGTTTTGTAAATGTTTTAATTGCATTATTGAATGGTTTTTAAGAGCATTCCTCACTAAGCTTTTGCTTACGCTCTCTTCGTTTTCTTAATTCAATAATGCAGAGCATTAAAGAACCTTGAGGGGCAGCAAGGAGGGCAAGCATTCTAGTTCAAGTAAAGCTCCATGTATGGAAGGTTTTATAAGTACTTTTTAGCTTTTGTGTAATTTGGCAATGGGGGACCAACGTGTATGTTTTGGGAGGTGTTTGGAACTCCCTAAGTATGTTGAATGATGATTTGAATGTTGGTTTTTAGATTGGATCATTATATGCTTGTTGTGGAAGTTTGTGCTTGAATAGCTAGCTTGTGTAGGAAGCATGCCTATAGAATTGGGGCTTTTTGCATATGATGTTGTTTTGTTGAATTGTTGATGCAAGTATGTCCTATATATGTTGAATTGCATGCTGGTAAAGTTTGGTAGCATTTGGAGCATGTTTGAATGATCAATTGCATGTTTTGGAATGCATTTGGAGCATTTCTGTGCAGGGCGTTTCGGAACAGTGTGCACCGTTTCGGAACGGGTGCCTTGAATGAACCCAGGGGTCCGAAACGGTATGCACCATTTCGAAACGGTTTGGTCTCTGCCAGACCCCCGTTGCGGTACTGGTTGCGGAACGGCCCGTGTTTCGGAACGGGGTCAACCTGTTTCGGAACGGTCGACCGTTGGGGGCTGACATGGGCGGTTATATGTTTTGAAATGTTTGCATTTTGGTCCTGAATCTTGTTTGTTCAATTGCATGAGCTTGGGAAGTCCTTTTGAGCTGAAATTTCACAGAGAAGCATGAAACCTGACTAATTTCAAGTTGGTAAGACTAGATTGGGTTAAGTCCTTTTATTTTTCAGAAATTGCATTTTGGTCCCTAAAGTTGTAATTTGTTCAATTGGGTCCCTGTTTGATCTCTGATGGTTGTGATCTTTGAGTATGATGTTTGTGTGATCACCATAGGGATTAATGTGCATCTAGATAAGATTAAAAAGAAAAAAAAGGGTCGTTAATCAAGGTTGACTTTCAGGTTGACTTTGGTTTTCCCCGTGTGACTTTCTTAATTCGGGTCAACCGTCTAGGCCGGGTTAAGGGGGTTACATTTGGTGGTATCAGAGCTGAGTTCTCGAGTAATTGGGAGTGAATGTATGCATGATTGAAGTATGTTTGGCTTGTATGCTTGTATGAAAGCATGTTCAGTGGCTTGAGATGTTGATGCATTTGAGATGTATGCTGTGATGTTGCATGATGCGGGTACCCATTGCCAAACAAAAGCTAAAGAAATGATGTTGATTTTGAAAGAAATTGAGCTTGAAAACTTGGATTGCTTACCTTGCTGGGCCTGACTATGTTTTATTTGTATTGTTATGCATGGTAAAAGTATGGCACCACGTAGAGAGTTAAGGAGTAGCGTGAGAGCTACGACCCCGGATGGGAATGAGAATGAAGAGAATGCGGGTAGTGCTGTGTTACCTCCTCCTCCACCTGGTGGTGGTGGTGCTGAGGGAGGGAGAGCTGAAGCTGCAGCAGCTGGTGCTAGAGCTGCAGGACCTGAGGTTGGTCAGGGGAAAGCTATGCCTGATATGACGATGCTGGTACAAGCTATTGCGGGTGCTTTTCGAGCAGCAGTAGCTGGAGCTCAAGGAGCTGGACATCAGGGAGATACTGGTGTTAGACTACCCTTAGAGCGTCTGCGCAGTCTTGGTGGGACTGAGTTTAGGGGTATGTCTGCTGAGAGTTCGGAGGCTTGGCTGGAGAGTACCAAGCGTATTTTGGGACAGATGAGCTGCACGGATGTGCAAAAGTTGGGATGTGTTGTGTCCTTGCTGCAGGACGATGCTTATACGTGGTGGACGACCACAATCTCTGGAATGGCTGAAGCTGACATCACTTGGACATTCTTTCAGAATGCGTTCAAGAGGAGATATCTGGGAGTGAGATATTTGGATGAGAAAAAGCGTGAATTCATGACTCTTACCCAAGGGAGCATGAGTGTGGCTGAGTATGAGGTGCAGTTTGTGCGACTCAGTCAGTATGCACTAGAACTGGTTCCTGATGAGCGGGAGAGGTGCGAAAGGTTTCGTTCTGGTCTCATAACGGAGGTAAAGATGTATGTGCTGGCCACTGAGTACGATGATTTTGATGTGTTAGTGGGCCGAGCCAAGGACATTGAGATGAATTTGAGTTTGTCTGCGAAAAGATCTGGGAAGAGATCAGCTGAGTATAGTTCCGGAGGTGGACAGAACAAGAGGGGACGCGATCAGAGGTATCAGTCCTCAGCTAAGAGAGGTGGAGGTGCACCTGCTAGGGGTGGCAATGTTAGAGCTGACCCTAGCGCTTGTTGGATCTGTGGTTCACGTGGTCACTTGAAGCGTGACTGTCCTCGTGCTGGGAGGGAGGTGCAAGCTCCTGTTGCGGCAGCTGGTTTTGGATGCTGGAATTGTGGTTCTGCAGACCACTTGAGACGAGATTGTCCGAGGTTGGCTGGTGGCCAAGAGCGTGCTCCTGTTGTTGCTGCACCGTAGAGAGGTCGTGGGCGCGGCCGTGGTAATTTCCAGAGGCGTGAGGAAGGTGGTCGTGGAATAGCCCATGTGGTGGCTATTCAGCCTAAGGGTGGAGGCCAAGCTAGGGTGTATGCTCAGCGCGAGGGAAGGAATGATGCAGATGTGGTTGCAGGTACCTTTACTTTGCAATCCTTGTCATTGCTTTCTTTGATTGATTCTGGATCTACGCATTCATACATTTTGCGTGAGCATGCTGAATTGCTTGGTTTGCCTGTTGAGTCTTTGGATGTTGGTGTTCGTGTCACTAGTTCTTTTGGTGAAACTGTTGTGACTCGAAAGCTTTATAGAAGGTGTCCCTTGGTTGTTCAAGAACATGTCTTTCATGTTGATCTTATGGAGCTGCCCTTTTATGGTTTTGATGTGATCCTTGGTATGGATTGGCTTTCTGAGCATCGTGCTGTTGTGGATTGTGAAAATAAGCGTGTTTCGCTTAGGCTTGCGGATGATTATGAAGTGGTTGTTGTTGGTGAGAATGTGAAGTTTCTTGCCAATGTTGTTTCTACCTTGGAGGCGAGTAGGATGTTGAGGCAGGGTTGTGAAGCTTATCTAGCTTTTGTGATGAATCCTAGCTCTAAGGAGTTGAGGGTGCAAGATATCAGGGTTGTGAAGGAGTTTCCTGGTGTTTTTCCTGAGGAGTTGCCTGACTTACCTCCTAATCGCGAGGTGGAGTTTGGAATTGAGCTGTACGAGAATACAACTCCTGTGTCCATTACTCCCTATAGAATGGCACCTAAGGAGCTGAAGGAGCTGAAGACGCAGTTGCAAGAGCTGCTTGATCGTGGTTTCATCCGGCCGAGTGTGTCACCTTGGGGAGCACCGGTCTTGTTTGTGAAGAAGAAGGATTGCACTATGAGGATGTGCATTGATTACCGTCAGCTGAACAAGTTGACTATCAAGAATCGGTATCCTTTGCCGAGGATTGATGATCTCTTTGATCAATTTCGGGGAGCTGATGTGTTCTCTAAGATTGACTTGAGGTCAGGGTATTACCAGTTGAAGGTGAAGGATGTGGATGTGCCTAAGACAGCTTTCAGGACAAGGTATGGGCATTATGAGTTCCTTGTGATGCCGTTTGGTTTGACAAATGCTTCTGCTGCTTTCATGGACATGATGAATCGTGTGTTTCATGAATACCTGGACAAGTTCGTTGTGGTGTTCATTGATGATATCCTCGTGTACTCGCGTACTGAGGAGGAGCACGAAGAGCATTTGAGGATTGTTTTGCAAGCTTTGTTGGAGAATCAGCTTTATGCTAAGCTGACCAAGTGTGAGTTCTGGCTTAGGGAGGTGGTGTTTCTTGGGCATGTGGTCTCAGCTGAGGGGATTCGTGTTGATCCTCAGAAGATTGAAGCGGTGATGAACTGGAAAGTTCCTAAGTCTGTTCATGAGGTTCGTAGTTTCCTTGGTTTGGCGGGATACTACCGAAGGTTTGTGGATGGTTTTTCCAAGGTTGTTGCTCCTTTGACGAAGTTATTGCAGAAAGATTTTAAGTATGAGTGGACAGAAGCGAGACAACAGGCTTTTGAGAAGCTGAAGGCGGCTTTGACGCAAGCTCCTATCTTGGTTCAGCCTGAATCAGGGAAAGAGTTTGTGGTCTACAGTGATGCATCCTATGTTGGTTTGGGGTGTGTGTTGATGCAAGAGGGTAAGGTGGTGGATTATGCATCGCGGCAGTTGAAGGTGCATGAGCGCAATTATCCTACGCATGATATTGAGCTGGCTGCAGTGGTCTTTGCTCTGAAGATCTGGAGGCATTATCTGTATGGTGAGAAGTGTACTGTGTACACGGATCACAAGAGTTTGAGGTATCTGATGTCGCAGAAGGAGTTGAATCTTAGGCAGCGGCGTTGGTTGGAGTTGCTCAAGGATTATGATCTGACGATTGAGTACCATCCTGGAAAGGCTAATGTTGTTGCGGATGCCTTGAGTAGGAAGGTAGCTGTTGAGCTGAGAGCTATGTTTGCTAGCTTGAGCATATCGCGAGATGGTGGTCTTGTTGCTGAGTTGCAAGTGAAACCATCGTTGGTTCAGTTGATCAAGGATAAGCAGTTGCTGGATGATTCCTTGGTGTTTCATGTTCAGGATATCGCGGAGGGTAGACCTTCTGATTTCTGTTTTAATGATGATGGAGTGTTGTGTTTTGGGAGTCGAATAGTAGTGCCTGATGATGCTGAGTTGAGGCGTGCTATTCTGACTGAAGGTCATAGTAGTCCTTTTGCTATGCACCCTGGTAGTACTAAGATGTATCGTGATCTTCGTGATGAGTACTATTGGGTGGGTTTGAAGAAGGATGTTGCGGAGTTTGTGAGCAAGTGTTTGGTGTGTCAGCGAGTTAAGGCTGAACATCAGGTTCCTTCTGGGTTGTTGCAACCGTTGAAAATCCTTGAATGGAAGTGGGAGAGGGTTACCATGGATTTTGTATCTGGTTTACCTTTGTCTCCATCAAAGAAGAACTTTGTTTGGGTGATTGTGGATCGCCTGACGAAGTGTGCGCATTTCTTGCCTGTGCATACTACGTTTTCTTTGGATAACCTGGCAGAGCTGTACATCGCTGAGGTTGTGAGGCTGCATGGTGTGCCTAGGTCGATCGTGTCGGATAGGGATCCGAGGTTCACATCGCGTTTCTGGCAGTGTTTGAATCAAGCTCTGGGTACAAGGTTGCATTTCAGTACATCCTATCATCCTTAGTCGGATGGTCAGACTGAGCGAGTTATTCAGATTTTGGAGGATATGTTGAGATGCTGCGTGATAGAGTTCCAAGGTTCTTGGGAGAAGCATCTGCCTTTGGTTGAGTTCGCTTATAACAATAGTTATCAGGCGAGTATACAGATGGCACCCTATGAGGCTCTGTATGGGAGGAAGTGTAGGACTCCTCTTTGTTGGGCTGAAACTGGTCAAAAGTTGGTTTCGATGCCGGCTTTGTTGAAAGGGACCACCGAGAAGGTGAAGCTCATTTGTGAGCGGTTGAAGGCTGCTTCTGACCGGCAGAAGTCTTACGCGGATTTGAAGCGTAAGGAGATAGAGTATGTGGTGGGTGACCGTGTGTTCTTGAACGTTTCGCCTTGGAAGAAGGTGATGAGGTTTGGTCGGAAGGGTAAGTTGAGCCCTAGATACATTGGACCGTATGAGGTCGTTGAGCGAGTGGGTCCTGTTGCGTATCGGTTGAGGTTACCTCAGGAGTTGTAGAAGATTCATGATGTGTTCCATGTTTCTATGCTCCGGAAGTATAGATCTGATCCTTCGCATGTGATGCATGTGGAGGAAGTGGAATTGAATCCGGATTTGACCTATGATGAGGAACCGGTGAAGGTTCTGGATTCGGATAGCAAGGTTCTTCGTGGCAAGACCATTGAGTTGGTGAAGGTGCTGTGGAAACATCGAGGTGTTGAGGAAGCCACGTGGGAACGGAAGGAAGACATGCTGAAGCAGTTTCCTTATCTCTTTCCTTCAGGTAAATTTCGAGGACGAAATTTCTTAAGGGGGGGAGAGTTGTAACGCCCCGGTTTTGGGCTTAGAAGTCTTGGGCGTTGACCGGTCGGTCAAAGTGCTGTTCGAATCTAAAGAGGTGAATTTAGGAAAGCCTAGTTCGGGTTGCATTAAAAATATGTAAAAATGTTCTAAAATCATCTTTTAATATAATTAAGTGAACTGTGAAATCAATTTTGGAAAATGAGTTTTGGAAGGGTGACATTTTGGCTAGTGACCAAAATGTAATTTTCGCAAGTTTGGTGGCTGTTTTATAAAGGGTTGAAACTTTGAATCTTTAAGGAGCTATTAATCCAAAGGTGGTTTCTCCAGATTTTTCTAAGATATTATAAGCTATTTTCTGATTTTAAAGATATCAAAAAGGAGGGAAAAGCTCATTTGGCAATTTTCTCAACTAACTTCTCAATTTTCTTTCTCTCTTTTTCTCTCAACCCAAACACTCCATTTCCAGAGATTTGTTTCTGATTTTCTCACCTAAATTCCTCCTTTCAACTCTCATTTGATTCCTAATCAACATATCTTCAAAACCTCTTCAATTGCTACTTGTTTCAACAAGGATTTTGATTCCAAAAAAAGGAGAAACTCAAGTTTGGAGGTAAGAACGTCCTTCTCCTCTAAACTATCAGTTCTTTACTGAAATTCCTAAGTTTTCAATCCTAAATTGATGTTTAATTAAAGGTTTTAAAGTGGTGAAATGGATCTTGGCTTATAATGCAAGATTTTGATGATTTTTGATGATTTTCGTTAGATCTGATTAATCTGTGTTTTGAGATGTGTTTTTGATGTTAAATGAACTCTAAATTGATAAGGAATTGAGTTTTGATTGATGCAATCCCGGATAGGTTGAGTTTCCTAAGTTTAGCTTGTGTTTCAAGGTTGTTTTTGAGGTGATCTTGTGGATCTGATGTTGCTGGAGGTATAAGGATGTTGATAGGTTGTTTTTAGATGTTATATGATGTTTATGGAAGTGTGGTTTTGCTGGTTTATGGCTGGGCTTTGTTTAGAAGTGGTTTGGATGCATTTTTGGTTGTGTTTGGTGGCCGAAAATGGAGGTTGAATGAGAGCAGCGAGTTTAGGTGCTTTCATTGAAGCAATTAATGCATGATGATGCATTAATCCTCTGCTTTGATGTGTTGAAACAGGGGAGGCATCTTTGGATCCAAGAGTTGTTGATCCGGAAGCTTGATTTGGTGCTTTGGCTTGAAGCAAAGTGGAAATCGGGGAGTGAAGTTGCGTTTTCAGATTTTAAAACCAAGTTTGAAGGTTTTGGGAGCTTAGTCTAAGTCTAAACAACTTTGCTAAGTTCAAGTGTAAGTTTTCGGATTTTCTCACTAGTGGTGGCCATGATTTTGTTGTGATGCAAAATGGTGAATTGCATGTTTTGTTTACTGTTTTGAAAGCATGTTTTAGCATGGTATTTGCTGATGTTTTAAGCCATATGTAGAAGGTAACTCTAGGTAGGAGTTCCTTGATTTTATACATTGAAATAATGTGGTTTGATGCTTTGAAATGCATGTTGAATATGGCTTGGTTTAATGCTTAAAAACAGTGGATTATATGATGTAAAAGGATATATATTGGCAAGTGATGTTTTGAAAATATTAAGGTCAATAAGGTGGTTAAAAGTCCTTGAGTGAGCCTTGTTACTTAAGAACATCAAGGTGGTTAAAAGTCCTTGGATGATTCCTGTTGCGGACACTAAGGTGGTTAAAAGTCCTTAGGTGATCCTTTCCATGGTGTTTAAAAGTCCATGGGGCCAAGGTGTTTAAAAGTCCTTGGGGCCAAGGTGTTTAAAAGTCCTTGGGGTGATTCAAGCTATGGACACAAAGGTGGTTAAAAGTCCTTGTGTGGTCCTCATTCATGGTGCTTAAAAGTCCATGGCCAAGGTGTTTAAAAGTCCTTGGGGCCAAGGTGTTTAAAAGTCCTTGGGAAGTTGATGAACTTGTTTTAAGAATTGGAAATTGTCACTTGAGCCAATATGACATGTTATGTTTATGTTGAAGCATGAGATTGCTTGTTTTAAGTATGCTTTTGAGCATGTGCAAAGGTTGATTATAAGCATGTTTTGTAAATGTTTTAATTGCATTATTGAATGGTTTTTAAGAGCATTCCTCACTAAGCTTTTGCTTACGCTCTCTTCGTTTTCTTAATTCAATAATGCAGAGCATTAAAGAACCTTGAGGGGCAGCAAGGAGGGCAAGCATTCTAGTTCAAGTAAAGCTCCATGTATGGAAGGTTTTATAAGTACTTTTTAGCTTTTGTGTAATTTGGCAATGGGGGACCAACGTGTATGTTTTGGGAGGTGTTTGGAACTCCCTAAGTATGTTGAATGATGATTTGAATGTTGGTTTTTAGATTGGATCATTATATGCTTGTTGTGGAAGTTTGTGCTTGAATAGCTAGCTTGTGTAGGAAGCATGCCTATAGAATTGGGGCTTTTTGCATATGATGTTGTTTTGTTGAATTGTTGATGCAAGTATGTCCTATATATGTTGAATTGCATGCTGGTAAAGTTTGGTAGCATTTGGAGCATGTTTGAATGATCAATTGCATGTTTTGGAATGCATTTGGAGCATTTCTGTGCAGGGCGTTTCGGAACAGTGTGCACCGTTTCGGAACGGGTGCCTTGAATGAACCCAGGGGTCCGAAACGGTATGCACCGTTTCGAAACGGTTTGGTCTCTGCCAGACCCCCGTTGCGGTACTGGTTGCGGAACGGCCCGTGTTTCGGAACGGGGTCAACCTGTTTCGGAACGGTCGACCGTTGGGGGCTGACATGGGCGGTTATATGTTTTGAAATGTTTGCATTTTGGTCCTGAATCTTGTTTGTTCAATTGCATGAGCTTGGGAAGTCCTTTTGAGCTTAAATTTCACAGAGAAGCATGAAACCTGACTAATTTCAAGTTGGTAAGACTAAATTGGGTTAAGTCCTTTTATTTTTCAGAAATTGCATTTTGGTCCCTAAAGTTGTAATTTGTTCAATTGGGTCCCTGTTTGATCTCTGATGTTTGTGTGATCACCATAGGGATTAATGTGCATCTAGATAAGATTAAAAAGAAATAAAAGGGTCGTTAATCAAGGTTGACTTTCGGGTTGACTTTGGTTTTCCCCGTGTGACTTTCTTAATTCGGGTCAACCGTCTAGGCCGGGTTAAGGGGGTTACAATAGTAGAATCTTGCATCATGTCTGAATTTCTTGAGTCCCTGGCTAGATAAATCAGGAGGCAAAATACCACTAACAAGATAATTAACAATATCAGCATACCACAAAATTTCTGTAGCAGCTAACAGTTTCTCATCGGGGAATTCCTCAATTTTTGTTTCACTACCTTGTATGATATCATTTTCTAGCCTAGATAAATGGTCAGCTACCTGGTTCTCACATCCTTTTCTATCTCTAACATCTAAGTCAAATTCCTGTAGCAAGAGTATTTACCTAATAAGTCTAGGTTTAGCATCCTTTTTAGTCACTAAGTACTTAATGGCTGAATGATCGGTATGAACTATGACCTTAGTGCCTATCAAGTATGACCTAAACTGTAACGCCCCGGTTTTGGGCTTAGAAGTTTTGGGTTCGGACCGGTTCGGTCAAAGTGCGGTTCGAATATAAAAGAGTGAATTTAGGAAAGCCTAGTTCGGGTTGCATTAAAAATATGGAAAAATGTCTTAAAATCCTCTTTTAATATATTTAAGAAGATGGTGGAATCAATTTTACAAAATGAGGTTTGGAAGGGTGACAGTTTAGGCTAGTGACAAAAATGTAATTTTCGAAAACTGTGAGACTGTTTTAAAAAGGATTGAAACTTTGAATCTTTAAGGAGCTATTTACCCAATGGGAGTTTCTCCAGATTTTTCTAAAGTATTAAATGATTAATTAATGGTTTTTAAATAAAACAAAAGTGGAGGGAAGATATTTTGGCCATAACTAACTTTTCTCTCAAATCTTCCATTTTCATTTTCTCTCATTTTCTCTCAAACCAAACACCTTTTCTCCAGATCTTTTCTCTCTGATTTTGTCACCTAAATATCTCTTTTCAATTCTCTTTTGATTGCTAATCATCTCCTCATCAAAACCTTACCATTTGCTAAGTGGATTTTCAAGGAATCTTGATTCTAAAAGGGAGAAACTCAAGTTTGGAGGTAAGAACATCCTTCTCCTCTAAACTCTCAGTTCTTTACTGAAATTCCTAAGTTCTCAATCCTTAATTTGTGTTTTATAAAAGGTTTTACAATTGAACTCTTGATCTTGGCTATAAAATGCAAGATTTGCTTGATTTTGATGAAATTCCGTATGATCTGATTGGGCAGTGTTTTGAGGCGTCAATTTGATGTTAAATGAATGTTAAATTGATGAGAAATTGATGTTTAATTAATGCAATCCCGGATAGGTTGATTTTCCTAAGTTTAGCTTGAGTTTGTGGTTGTTTTTGGAGTGATCTTGATGATCTGTTATGGCTGGAGGTATAAGGATGTGTTGAGATCCATTTTGGATGTTAATTGAGGTTTATGAATGATTAGATTTGATGGATCATGGCTGGGTAGTTTTGTGGAGTTGTTTGGATGCATTTTCGGTTGTGTTTGGTAGCCGAAAATGGAGTGTGGATGAGAGCAGCGAGTTTAGGTGCTTTCATTGAAGATATTAATGCAAGATGATGCATTAATCCTCTGCTTTGATGTGTTTAAAACAGGGGAGTCATCTTTGGATCCTTGAGGTGGTGATCCGGAAGCTTGTTTGGTGTTTCGGCAAGAGGCGAAACGGAATCGGTGAGTGGATTTTTGGTTTTCAGCTTTGAAACCAGTGTTTTGAAGGTTTGGGAGCTTAGTTTAAGTCTAAGCAACTTAGCTAAGCTCAAGAGTAAGTTTTCGGAAAGACTCTCTTGATGATGTACCATGGATTGGTTGTATGCAATGTGGTTTGTTTGCATGTTTTAAATCCTGTTTTGAAAGCATATTTAGCATGATTATTTGCTGAGATTATAAGCCATGTGTTGAAGGATGCTCAAGGTAAGAGATCCTTGTTTTTTTTAACATTGTTTAAATGTGGTTGGATGCTTAAAGATGCATGATGTTTATGGCTTTGTTAAATGCTTTAAAACAGTGGAATATTGTTGTAAATGATGCATATTGGCAAGTGATGGTTAAGGTCACAAAGGTGGTTAAAAGTCCTTGTGTGAGCCTTGTTTATTTAAGAGCAACATGGTGGTTAAAAGTCTATGGTTGGCTCTTGGTTAAGATCACCAAGGTGGTTAAAATTCCTTGGGTGAGTCTTGTGTATTTAAGGACAACATGGTGTTTAAAAGTCCATGGTTGGTCCTTGGTTAAGGTTACAAAGGTGGTTAAAATTCCTTGTGTAAGCCTTGTTATTTAAGAACATCAAGGTGTTTAAAAGTCCTTGGATGGTTCTTGTTAAGGACACAAAGGTGTTTAAAAGTCCTTGTGTGGTCCTTCCCATGGTGTTTAAAAGTCCATGGGGTTAAGGACACAATGGTGTTTAAAAGTCCATGTGTGGTCCTTGGAAATTATAAGATCACAATGGTGTTTAAAAGTCCATGTGTGAATCTTATGTTGAATGTATCACTTGTTGCCAATATGACATGTTATGAACTTGAAGCATGTATTTCTTGTTTTAAATGCTTATGAGCATGTGCAAATGATGATTTGAATCAAGGTTTATAAATGTGTTTGTAAATGCATTATTGTGTGGTTTTAAATGAGCATTCCTCACTAAGCTTTTGCTTACGCTCTCTCTCTTTTCTTAAACCAATAATGCAGAGCATTAAAGTGCATTGAGGGCAGCAAGGTGGTGAAGAATCCAAGTGGTGAACAAAGCTCATGAATGGTGAAGGTTTATTAAACACTATTAGCTTTTGGCATTTGGCAATGGGGGACCTATGTAGTTGTTTTGGGAGATGTTTTAGACTCCCTAAGTTGGGTTTATGTTGTTAATAATGTTGAGACTTGTAAATGGCCTTTATGTGGTTTGTTTGGTGGTTTGATGCTTGAATGGTTTTTTTCAAGTAGGAAGTATGCCTTTAGAATTGGGGATTTTCATGATTGTTGCCATGTTGATGTTTGGTTGATGCAATTATGTTCCTTGTATGTGGAATGACTTGCTGGTAAAGTTTGGTTGCATTTGGAGCATGTTTGATGGGTCAATTGTATGGCAAACCAGCAAATTTTCTGCAATCTGGGCAACCTATTTCGGAACAGGTGCTACCGTATCGGAACGGGGGCCTGAAATGGCCTGGGCGTTCTGAAACGGAAGGCACTGTTTCGGAACGGATATGCCACTGCCAGGCACTGTTTCGGAACCAGTTGCGGAACGGTCCCGCGTTTCGGAACGGGTCTTCCCTGTTCCGAAACACTCGACCGTTGGGCACTGAAATTGTTGGTTAAATGTTTTGAAATGTTTGCGTTTTGGTCCTGAAACTTGTTTATGCAATTGTATGAGTTTGAGATGTCCAATTGAGCTGAAATTTGGCAGAGAAGCGTGAAAGATGATTAATTTCAAGTTGGTAACTTTAAATTGGGTTAAGTCCTATTAATTTTCGGAATTTACTTTTTGGTCCCTAAAGTTGTAAATTGTTCAATTGAGTCCCTGAATGTTCTCTGATTGTTATGATCTTTGAATATGATGATCTTGTGAATATATCTAGGGATAATGTGCATCTAGACAAGATTAAAAAGAAAAAAAAGGTCGTTAATCAAGGTTGACTTTCGGGTTGACTTTGGTTTTCCCCGTGTAATCTTCTTAATTCGGGTCAACCGTCTAGGCCGGGTTAAGGGGGTTACATTTGGTGGTATCAGAGCTGAGTTCTCGAGTAATTGGGAATGTTTATGTGAATGTTTAAAGCATGTATGCTTTGTATGCTTGTTGAGTGAAAGCATGTTGATTGAGTTGTGAATATGTTGCAATTTTAGTGTATGCTGTGACGAAGCATGTTGTGGGTACCCATTGCCAAATCAAAGCTAATGTAATGATGTTGTTTTTAAATGAAAATGAGCTTGAGTACTTGGATTGCTTACCTTGCTGGGCCTGACTTTGTTTATTTGCATTGTGATTGCATTGTTAGAGTATGGCACCTCGTAGAGAGTTAAGGAGTAATGTGCGAGCTGCGGCTCAGAATGAGAATGAGAATGAAGAGAATGTTGAAAGTGCGGTGTTACCTCCTCCACCCGGTGGTGGTGGTGCTGGGGGTGAAGGAGCTGAAGCTGCAGCTGGTGCTGGGGTCGCTGGACCTGAGGCTGGTCAGGGGCAAGCTGTTCCTGACATGACAGTGTTGATACAAGCTATTGCTGGAGCTTTTCAGGCAGCAATAGCTGGAGCTCAAGGAGCTGGGCATCAGGGAGATGCTGGAGTTAGACTACCCTTGGAACGTTTGCGCAGTCTAGGAGGGACTGAGTTCAGGGGTTTGTCAGCTGAAGGTTCGGAGTCTTGGTTAGAGGGTACCAAGAGAATCTTGGGTCAGATGAGTTGCACTGATGTGCAAAAGCTGGGTTGTGTAGTATCATTGTTGCAAGATGATGCTTACACTTGGTGGACTACCTCTATCGCTGGGATGGCGGATGCTGATGTAACTTGGACATTCTTTCAGAATGCGTTCAAGAGAAGGTATCTAGGTGTGAGGTACCTAGATGAAAAGAAGAGGGAGTTCATGTCTCTTACACAGAGAAGCATGTCCGTGGCTGAGTATGAAGTACAGTTTGTTCGACTCAGTCAATATGCACCTGAGCTTGTTCCGGATGAGCGAGAAAGGTGTGAAAGGTTCCGTTATGGTTTAGTGATGGATGTAAAGATGTATGTGCTGGCTACCGAGTATGATGATTTTGATGTGCTGGTGGGCCGAGCAAAGGATATTGAGATGAATTTGGGTTTATCTGCTAGAAGTGCTGGGTCAAGTGCTGGAAAGCGAGCAGCTGAGTATAGTTCCGGTGGTGGACGGAACAAGAGGGGACGTGATCAGAAGTATCAGTCCTCAGCTAAACGAGGTGGTGGTGCGCCTGCTCGGGGAGGCAATGCTAGAGTTGATCCGAGTGCATGTTGGACATGTGGTTCGCGTGGCCATATGAAGCGTGATTGTCCTCGAGCTGTGAGGGAGGTGCAAGCTCCTGTTGTGGCAGCTGGTAATGGGTGCTGGAACTGTGGATCTGCAGATCATATGAGACGAGAGTGTCCTATGTTGGCTGGTGGCCAAGTGCGTGCTCCTGTTGTTGCTGCACCACAGAGAGGTCGTGGGCGCGGCCGTGGTAACTTTCAGCGGAGAGAAGAAGGTGGTCGGGGAGTGGCCCATGTTGTGGCTATTCAGCCTGAGGGTGGCGGCCAAGCTAGGGTGTATGCTCAGCGGGAGGGAAGGAATGACGCGGATGTGATCGCAGGTACCTTTACTTTGCAATCCTTGCCATTACTTTCCTTGATTGATTCTGGATCTACGCACTCATACATATTGCGTGAGCATGCTGAATTGCTTGGTTTGCCTGTTGAGTCTTTGGATGTTGGTGTGCGTGTCACTAGTTCTTTTGGTGAGACTGTTGTGACTCGAAAGCTTTATAGAAGATGTCCTTTGGTTGTTCAAAATCATGTCTTTCATGTTGACCTTATGGAGTTGCCTTTCTATGGTTTTGATGTAATCCTTGGTATGGATAGGCTTGCTGAGCATCGTGCTGTAGTGGATTGTGAGAATAAGCAAGTTTCGTTGAAGCTTGCGGATGATTATGAGGTTGTTGTGGTTGGTGAGAATGTGAAGTTTCTCGCCAATGTAGTGTCTACATTGGAGGCGAGCCGGATGCTGAGGCAAGGTTGTGAAGCTTACCTAGCTTTTGTGATGAATCCTAGCTCTAAGGAGTTGCGTGTGCAAGATATCAAGATTGTGAAGGAGTTTCCTGGTGTGTTTCCTGAGGAGTTGCCTGGTTTACCTCCTAATCGCGAGGTGGAGTTTGGGATTGAGCTGTATGAGAATACAACTCCTGTGTCCATTACCCCTTATAAAATGGCACCCAAAGAATTGAAGGAGCTGAAGACGCAATTGCAAGAGTTGCTTGATTGTGGGTTCATTCGGCCAAGTGTGTCACCTTGGGGTGCACCGGTATTGTTTGTGAAGAAGAAGGATGGCACTATGAGAATGTGCATTGATTATCGTCAGCTGAACAAGTTGACTATCAAGAATCGGTATCCTTTGCCGAGGATTGATGATCTCTTTGATCAATTTCGGGGAGCAGCTGTGTTCTCTAAGATTGACTTGAGGTCAGGGTATTACCAGTTGAAGGTGAAGGTTGTGGATGTGCCTAAGACAGCTTTCTGGACAAGGTATGGGCATTATGAGTTCCTTTTGATGCCGTTTGGTTTGACAAATGCTCCTGCAGCTTTCATGGACATGATGAATCGCGTGTTTCATGAATACCTGGATTAGTTTGTTGTGGAGTTCATTGATGATATCCTCGTGTACTCGCGTACTGAGGAGGAGCATGAAGAGCATTTGAGGATTGTGTTGCAAGCTTTGTTGGAGAATCAGCTTTCTGCTAAGCTGAGCAAGTGTGAGTTCTGGTTAAGTGAAGTGGTGTTCCTTGGGCATGTGGTTTCTGTTGAGGGGATTCGTGTTGATCCTCAGAAGATTGAGGCTATGATGAATTGGAAGGTTCCTAAGTCTGTTCATGAGGTTCGTAGTTTCCTTGGTTTGGCGGGATACTACCGGAGGTTTGTAGATGGGTTTTCTAAGATTGCTACACCTTTGACAAAGTTGTTGCAGAAGGATGTTAAGTATGAGTGGACGGAAGCGAGACAACAGGCTTTTGAGAAGCTTAAGGTTGTTTTGACGCAAGCTCCTATCTTGGTTCAACCTGAATCAGGGAAAGAGTTTGTGGTGTATAGTGATGCGTCCTATGTTGGTTTGGGATGTGTGCTGATGCAAGAGGGTAAGGTGGTGGCTTATGCATCGCGGCAGTTGAAGGTGCATGAGCGCAATTATCCTACTCATGACATTGAGTTGGCTGCGGTGGTTTTTGCTTTGAAGATCTGGAGGCATTACCTGTATGGTGAGAAGTGTACTGTGTACACGGATCACAAGAGTTTGAAGTATCTGATGTCTCAGAAGGAGTTGAATCTTAGGCAGCGACGTTGGGTGGAGTTGCTCAAGGATTATGATTTGACGATTGAGTATCACCCTGGAAAGGCTAATGTTGTAGCGGATGCCTTGAGTAGGAAGGTAGCTGTTGAGCTAAGGGCTATGTTTGCCAGTTTGAGTATTTCGCGTGATGGTGGTCTTGTGACTGAGTTGCAAGTGAAACCATCTTTGGTTCAGTTGATCAAGGAAAAGCAGTTGCTGGATGATTCCTTAGTGCCTCATGTTCAGGATATCGCGGAGGGTAGGCCTTCGGATTTTAGCTTTAATGATGGTGGAGTGTTGTGTTTTGGGAGTCGGATAGTGGTGCCTAATGATGCTGAGTTGAGGCGTGCTATTCTGACTGAAGGTCATAGTAGTCCTTTTGCTATGCACCCTGGTAGTACTAAGATGTATCGTGATCTTCGTGATGAGTACTATTGGGTGGGTTTGAAGAAAGATGTTGCGGAGTTTGTGAGCAAGTGTATGGTGTGTCAGCGAGTTAAGGCTGAGCATCAGGTTCCTTCAGGGTTGTTGCAACCGTTGAGAATTCCTGAATGGAAGTGGGAAAGGATTACCATGGATTTTGTATCTGGTTTGCCCTTGTCACCATCGAAGAAGAATTCGGTGTGGGTGGTTGTGGATCGCCTGACGAAGTGTGCGCATTTCTTGCCTGTGCATACTACGTATTCTTTGGATAAGCTTGCGGAGCTGTACATTGCTGAGATTTTGCGGCTGCATGGTGTGCCTAAGTCGATTGTGTCAGATAGGGATCCGAGGTTTACATCGCGTTTCTGGCAGTGTTTGCATCAAGCTTTGGGTACAAGGTTGAATTTCATTACATCTTATCATCCTCAGTCAGATGGTCAGTCTGAGCGTGTTATTCAGATTTTGGAGGATATGTTGAGGTGCTGCGTGATTGAGTTCCAAGGCTCTTGGGAGAAACATTTGCCTTTGGTGGAGTTTGCTTATAACAATAGTTATCAGGCAAGTATTCAAATGGCACCTTATGAGGCTTTGTACGGGAGGAAGTGTAGGACTCCTCTTTGTTGGGCTGAAACGGGTCAGAAGTTGGTTTCGATGCCGACTTTGTTGAAAGGAACCACCGAGAAGGTGAAGCTCATTTGCGAGCGTTTGAAGGCAGCTTCTGATCGGCAAAAGTCTTACGCGGATTTGAAGCGTAAGGAGATTGAGTATGTGGTGGGTGACCGTGTGTTTTTGAAGGTTTCGCCTTAGAAAAAGGTGATGAGGTTTGGCCGGAAGGGTAAGTTGAGCCCTAGGTACATTGGACCATACGAAGTGATTGAGCGTGTGGGTCCTGTTGCGTACAAGTTGAGGTTACCTCAAGAGTTGGAGAAGATTCATGATGTGTTTCATGTTTCTATGCTCCGGAAGTATAGATCAGATCCTTCGCATATGATGCCTGTGGAAGAAGTGGAATTGAATCCGGATTTGACCTACGTTGAGGAACCGGTGAAGGTTCTGGATTTGGATAGCAAGGTTCTTCGTGGTAAGACCATCGAGTTGGTTAAGGTGTTGTGGAAGCACCGTGGTGTTGAGGAAGCCACGTGGGAGCAGAAGGATGACATGCTGAAGCAGTTTCCGTACCTCTTTCCTTCAGGTAAATTTCGAGGACGAAATTTCTTAAGGGGGGAGAGTTGTAACGCCCTGGTTTTGGGCTTAGAAGTTTTGGGTTCGGACCGGTTCGGTCAAAGTGCGGTTCGAATATGAAAGAATGAATTTAGGAAAGCCTAGTTCGGGTTGTATTAAAAATATGGAAAAATGTCTTAAAATCCTCTTTTAATATATTTAATAAGATGGTGGAATCAATTTTACAAAATGAGGTTTGGAAGGGTGACATTTTGGGCTAGTGACCAAAATGTAATTTTCGAAAACTGTGAGACTGTTTTAAAAAGGATTGAAACTTTGAATCTTTAAGGATCTATTTACCCAATGGGAGTTTCTCCAGATTTTTCTAAAGTATTAAATGATTAATTAATGGTTTTTAAATAAAACAAAAGTGGAGGGAAGATATTTTGGCCATAACTAACTTTTCAAGCAAATCTTCCATTTTCATTTTCTCTCATTTTCTCTCAAACCAAAAACCTTTTCTCCAGAGCTTTTCTCTCTGATTTTGTCACCTAAATATCTCTTTTCAATTCTCTTTTGATTGCTAATCATCTCCTCATCAAAACCTTACCATTTGCTAAGTGGATTTTCAAGGAATCTTGATTCTAAAATGGAGAAACTCAAGTTTGGAGGTAAGAACGTCCTTCTCCTCTAAACTCTCAGTTCTTTACTGAAATTCCTAAGTTCTCAATCCTTAATTTGTTTTTTATAAAAGGTTTTACAATTGAACTCTTGATCTTGGCTATAAAATGCAGGATTTGCTTGATTTTGATGAAATTTCGTATGATCTGATTGGGCAGTGTTTTGAGGTTTCAACTTGATGTTAAATGAATGTTAAATTGATGAGAAATTGAGGTTTAATTAATGCAATCCCGGATAGGTTGATTTTCCTAAGTTTAGCTTGAGTTAGTGGTTGTTTTTGGAGTGATCTTGATGATCTGTTATGTCTGGAGCTATAAGGATGTGTTGAGATCCATTTTGGACGTTAATTGAGGTTTATGAATGATTAGATTTGATGGATCATGGCTGGGTAGTGTTGTGGAGTTGGTTAGATGCATTTTCGGTTGTGTTTGGTAGCCGAAAATGGAGTGTGGATGAGAGCAGCGAGTTTAGGTGCTTTCATTGAAGATATTAATGCATGATGATGCATTAATCCTCTGCTTTGATGTGTTTAAAACAGGGGAGTCATCTTTGGATCCTTGAGGTGGTGATCCGGAAGCTTGTTTGGTGTTTCGGCAAGAGGCGAAACGGAATCGGTGAGTGGATTTTCGGTTTTCAGCTTTGAAACCAGTGTTTTGAAGGTTTAGGAGCTTAGTTTAAGTCTAAGCAACTTAGCTAAGCTCAAGAGTAAGTTTTCGGAAAGACTCTCTTGATGATGAACCATGGATTAGTTGTTTGCAATGTGGTTTGTTTGCATGTTTTAAATCCTGTTTTGAAAGCATATTTAGCATGATTATTTGCTGAGATTATAAGCCATGTGTTGAAGGATGCTCAAGGTAAGAGATCCTTGTTTTTTTAACATTGTTTAAATGCGGTTTGATGCTTAAAGATTCATGATGTTTATGACTTTGTTAAATACTTTAAAACAGTGGAATATTGTTGTAAATGATGCATATTGGCAAGTGATGGTTAAGGTCACAAAGGTGGTTAAAAGTCCTTGTGTGAGCCTTGTTTATTTAAGAGCAACATGGTGGTTAAAAGTCCATGGTTGGCTCTTGGTTAAGATCACCAAGGTGGTTAAAATTCCTTGGGTGAGTCTTGTGTATTTAAGGACAACATGGTGTTTAAAAGTCCATGGTTGGTCCTTGGTTAAGGTTACAAAGGTGGTTAAAATTCCTTGTGTGAGCCTTGTTATTTAAGAACATCAAGGTGTTTAAAAGTCCTTGGATGGTTCTTGTTAAGGACACAAAGGTGTTTCAAAGTCCTTGTGTGGTCCTTGCCATGGTGTTTAAAAGTCCATGGGGTTAAGGACACAATGGTGTTTAAAAGTCCATGTGTGGTCCTTGGAAATTATAAGATCACAATGGTGTTTAAAAGTCCATGTGTGAATCTTATGTTGAATGTATCACTTGTTGCCAATATGACATGTTATGAACTTGAAGCATGTATTGCTTGTTTTAAATGCTTATGAGCATGTGCAAATGATGATTTGAATCAAGGTTTATAAATGTGTTTGTAAATGCATTATTGTGTGGTTTTAAATGAGCATTCCTCACTAAGCTTTTGCTTACGCTCTCTCTCTTTTCTTAAACCAATAATGCAGAGCATTAAAGTGCATTGAGGGCAGCAAGGTGGTGAAGAATCCAAGTGGTGATCAAAGCTCATGTATGGTGAAGGTTTCTTAAACACTATTAGATTTTGGCATTTGGCAATGGGGGACCTATGTAGTTGTTTTGGGAGATGTTTTAGACTCCCTAAGTTGGATTTATGTTGTTAATAATGTTGAGACTTGTAAATGGCCTTTATGTGGTTTGTTTGGTGGTTTGATGCTTGAATGGTTTTTTTCAAGTAGGAAGTATGCCTTTAGAATTGGGGATTTTCATGATTGTTGCCATGTTGATGTTTGGTTGATGCAATTATGTTCCTTGTATGTGGAATGACTTGCTGGTAAAGTTTGGTTGCATTTGGAGCATGTTTGATGGGTCAATTGTATGATAAACCAGCAATTTTTCTGCAATCTGGGCAACCTGTTTCGAAACAGGTGCTACCGTATCGGAACGAGGGCCTGAAATGGCCTGGGCGTTTCGAAACGGAAGGCACTGTTTCGGAACGGATATGCCACTGCCAGGCACTGTTTCGGAACCGGTTGGGGAACGGTCTCGCGTTTCGGAACGGGTCTTCCCTGTTCCGAAACACTCGACCGTTGGGCACTGAAATTATTGGTTAAATGTTTTGAAATGTTTGCGTTTTGGTCCTGAAACTTGTTTATGCAATTGTATGAGTTTGAGATGTCCAATTGAGCTGAAATTTGCAGAGAAGCATGAAAGATGATTAATTTCAAGTTGGTAACTTTAAATTGGGTTAAGTCCTATTAATTTTTGGAATTTACTTTTTGGTCTCTAAAGTTGTAAATTGTTCAATTGAGTCCCTGAATGTTCTCTGATTGTTATGATCTTGTGAATATATCTAGGGATAATGTGCATCTAGACAAGATTAAAAAGAAAAAAAAGGGTCGTTAATCAAGGTTGACTTTCGGGTTGACTTTGGTTTTCCCCGTGTAATCTTCTTAATTCGGGTCAACCGTCTAGGCCGGGTTAAGGGGGTTACATAAACTTATCGAAGAAAATACTACGACAAGCAATTCTTTTTCAGTAGTGGTGTAATTGATTTGTGCATCATTCAAAGTGCGACTAGCATAATAAATAACCTGAAAGAGTTTACCTTGGCGTTGTCCAAGTGCTACACCGAAGGTGTAGTCACTTGCATCATACATCAGCTCAAATGGCTCATTCCAATCAAGTGGAATGAGAACTGGTGTTGAGATAAGCTTCTCCTTTAGTTCTTGAAATGTGCTATGGCAATCTTTGTCAAACACAAATGGTTGATTTTTCTGTAGCAAAATGCATTGCTGCTTTGAGATCTTCGAAAAATCCTTGATGAACCTCCGATAGAAGCCAGCATGCCCTAGGAAGCTTCTTACTCCCTTGACAGTAGTGGGGGGAGGTAGTTTTTCAATGACCTCGACCTTTGCTTTGTCAACCTTCTTGGTCGCCTTGTTGAGCTTCTTATAGTCCATGCAAATCCTCCACCCCGTGACGGTTTTAGTAGGCAATAGCTCATTCTCCTCGTTGCTTACCATGGTCACACCTCCCTTCTTCGGTACACATTGCACCGGGCTGACCCATGAGCTATCAGATATTAGGTAGATTACTCCAGCATCCAACCACTTGATTATCTCTTTCATCACCACTTTCTTCATAATTGGGTTTAGTCTCCTTTGGGGCACAACTGAATTGTGGTGACAATCATCAAGCAAAATTTTGTGCATACATATAGCAGGGCTTATACCCTTCAAATAGCCATAGTTCACCCTATTGCTTTCTTATGATGTAACAACATATTTACTATACTAGTTTCTTGCTTAGGTGTGAGACTAGATGAAATTATCACAGGCAAAGTTTCATTGCTCCCTAAGTAAACATATTTAAGATGTGATGGCAAAGGTTTCAGTTCTAAAGAAGGCCCACGCTCAATGGAAGGTTTAGGAGGTATAAATTTTGAAAAATCAAGAGGTTCAAAGTGCGTACCTAGTATAGTCTCGAGTCGACTAGACTGCTCCAGTTCCCTTGAGAGCTCTTCTTGGTCTGAATCATCATCTTTGTAGAGTGCTTCAAACTCTTCCATTTGCATCTTATTGCTACAGCAAAACTCATCAATAATATTTTGTGATGTAGCATCTACATATTGGCATAATCCTGGGTTGTCTGCATCCTTGAGAATGTCATGAATATTGATCGTGACCGTCTGATCAGCCACTCGCATTGTGAATTCACCCTTCTGACAATCGATCAAAGCTTGCCTGATGGCTAAAAATGGCCTACCCAAGATAATGGGTGTGATGCTATCAGCTTCACAGTCGAGGATTAAGAAGTCGACTAGAAAGATAAATATGTCCACTTTTAGCACAATATCTTCAACTCTCCCTTCTGGGCGAACATGAGAATAATCTGCTAGCTGTAGCACAACCTTGGTGGACTGTGCCTCTTGAATTCCCAGTTTCAGAAAAATCTACTTGGGCATTAAGTTGACACTTGATCCCAAATCACAAAGTGCTCTTCCAACAAACTTGTCGCCAATAGAGCATGGGATAGCAAAACTACTTGGGTCCTTCCTCTTAGGTGGCAGCTTGATCCACATAGAATAGCATTCTTCTGCTATAGCGATAATTTCTTGCTTCTCGACCTTCCTTTTTTTCGTGATTATATCCTTGGGGAACTTGGCATATGTTGGCATCTGATCAATGGCCTCCAGAAAGGGGACATTGATATGTAGTTTGTCCAGGATATCCACTAATTTCTGGAACTGAAGGTCTTCTTTCTACGTTTTGAATCGTTGAGGAAAAGTAGGTGGGGGTCTAACTTCATTTGTCTGAACTGGTGGAGTTACATCTTTTGTTGTAGAAAAAGTAGGCTCCTCCTCCGGTGTTTCTTTTGTTATGACATCCTCACCCTTCCCTTCAACTAGTGGATCTTGCAAGTTATCTTCTTCCTGAGGCAAGTTCGGCTGAGAGTCCTCCTTCTCATTTCCCCCAAACTTGTCCTCTTTGCTAATTTCCTTGCCACTCCTTAATGTGAGTGCGCTGCATTGTTCCTTTCTATGGTACTTAGTGGCTTCAGTGTCACTAGGCAAACTTCCTTGTGGTCGCACATGCAAGGTTTGAGCTATCTGACCAACTTGTGTTTCTAAGGTTCGGAGAGAGGAACTATGGCTTTGCAATAAGGCTCCCTGATTTTTAATGTTTTCTGCATGATCTTGTAGCAAAACATTCATGGTTCCCATGAAATCTTTTGTCATTGCCATAAATTCTTTGAATGTAGTCTCCAGTGAACTGTTTGATGAAGATGTTGCTCCCTTCTGACCTTGCCATGGCATCATCTAGTTAGAAGATTGTGCTTCGATCAGATTTTGTTGGGGCGCTGGATGTACAGAATTACTGTTCCCTTGATTACCCCAACTGAAATTTGGATGTTGACGCCATCCTGCGTTGTAGGTATTAGAGTATGGATTGTTGTTGCGGTTGTAATTCCCCACATAGTTGGTTGACTCTTGATTATCAGGGCATTCACATAAATGGTGATTGGCATCGCATCTGAGAGATGAGGTTGTGGACTTCACTTCCTTGACTTCGTTGGGATGTTGGAGGTTCTTTAGCATATTTGTGATAGCAGCTAACTTGGTGGCTACCGAATCATCAACTTCACTGTTTCGAGCTACTTGGGTTATCCTCCCAGTTCCAATCCTTGTAACTGGTAATCATAGTTGGCTACCCTATCAAGAATGTCAAATGCTTCCTCCGGTGATTTGTCTAACAAGGTCCCATTTGCTGAAGCATCTAGCATCATCCTCGTAGGAGCATTTACCCCATTATAGAACATAACCACTTGGGTCCAATCAAGAAAACCATGATTTTTGCACTTCCTCAATAATCCCTTGAATCGATCCCAACACTCATACATGGATTCGTCATCAGCTTGACGAAAAGAAGCAATATCATTTCTCAATTGAGTGTTTCTATTTGGTGGATTATACCGTAGCAGAAAACTTTTGCATAGATTTGTCCAAGTCTCCATTGATCCAGCTGGCACTCAACTTAGCCATGCTCTAGCATGATCACGTAAAGAATATGGAAACAATTTAAGCTTTAGCACATCCTCCTGCACTCCTTGCTGTCTGAACGAGTCACAAACTTCCAAGAAAGCACAAATATATTGTCTTGCATATTCATGAGGCATACCTCCAAACTGACAAATAGTGTTCAACATGTTGAACATAACAAGTTTAAGCTCGAACTGGGTTGCCTGAATTTCTGGAGCTACTATTCCGAGATAGAGATCGTCAAAGATAGGAGTTAAATGATCTCTAATAGCTCGTGGTCAAGCTGCTTCTCCCTGGCCATTTGCCATAGCTTCTCCGTTACCTTGAGGTGGTGGTATTTCTCTGTTCATGTTTCTAGTCTCTTCTCGTCTAACACGTCTCCTAAGTCTCAAGAAATGCTCGATCTCAGAAATAGGTGATTACAGGGATCCTCTAGGTCGCCTTTTGGTCATACACTAGCAAGACACCTGAAAAGAAAAACGAAAAACCTAAAATAAATATATACAAAAACAAAAAGAACAAGAAATAAAAAACAAAAACCGTAAACAACCAATTGCCAATCCCCGGCAACGGTGCCAAAAACTTGTTGCGTTCATGCAATACTATAAATGATACGCAAATGGTGCAAGTATACACATCGAACGAGTAATAAAGTGATGAGTGAATATCGTCTCCACAGGGATTGGAGGTATTCACAGTTGCTGTAACAATAAAGATTGGACTTTTTGCAGATGACAGTGTTATAGAAAAAGAGATGGTGTAAAATAATGATGAAGCAGAACGGTGCAGAGAATGATGAGATAACAATATGATAGACATGTCCCCTTTCGTATGCAAAACTCACTACGTAATGACTGGCTGGGAATGATGGACAACCTAACTCAAGCTTCTTAACGATACTAAGGCTCTTCAGCTATCTTCTATGCTAGGCGGGATTTACTAAGAGTGTTCCTAAACTATCTCTAGCCAGGAAACTAGGAGTCAGAAATGCTACAGCCATATCTCTCGGTGTAAACTCTTAACACTCCCCTACCCTTCATGTACTATCCTTTTTAGCCCTTGAAACCTATCACTTATCTCTAAGGTTGGTTAGAGTCTGCCTCTCAACAGTCACTCCATTGTTTATGAGGGATCTAAGGCTAGCTCTCTCGATTACTAACCCCAACATACACTTAAAGAAAGACCAATTCTCGAAGGTTCTTAAGGTAGGGCATATCTCTCAAAGCACTTACAACCCTAAGCTCTTACAACTTTAAGGAAATGAGGAATGCATAAGAAAAGCATAGAATCATGATAAACACTGAAAAAGCCATAGCATTCAATTAAAAGTACTCAAAATAAAATCATCCATCAAACCCAAGCCACCGAAAATAGTTCGCGGCTGGGCAATATCATCCAACGTATCATTGCGATAACATCACCAAATATAAAGATATATCAAGAAATTGCTATAGCGATAGAAAGAAAGGTGAACTCCCTCTCCGCAATGGACTGCCCGACTGTCTTAGGCCCACCGCCTCTCTCGAGGCTGGTGAGGCCACTCCTTGGAGCTTCAACAATGGAGGACACCAAGCTGGAGAAGATGAAGGTGGAAACTTCCCTCTCCTTTCTCTCTCTTCCGCCTCTCTTTTTGCAACACTAAAAATACCACACTTTGCTCCAAGCTTCTCTCCCTTTTATATAGTGGAGTCTTCTAGGGTTTGGTGCCCTAAAGATGCCTTGATAATCCCAAGGAATATCCACCGACAAGGTCTGCCATGAGGGGACAAGGAGGACAGTCTGCAGGTGGGCACCGACTGCTGCACATGTCAGATCGTCCTTTTCTGCATGTTCACATGTTTATGCAACTCATGTGTATCTCACGTGCTGGCCACTATCCACTTCCATCATGCTATAACAATTCCTGGCACCGACTTTCTCTCTTGACTCCTTTCCTGCGCACCAACAAAACCAAAACCAACCTTCCGAGTAGTACCCCTCGATATGGACCAATAACTAGCAAAGGTAAAGACACACCTAGAAGAAGAAAATGAAACCTGAATGCAATCTAAATGCTATGGTATGAACTCAAGAACAGGCAAATGCTATAGCAAAAAGGTATGAAAACAAGGATATTTATGCAGTTATTAGTAACTTCTTAAAATAAAATCCTAGTGAATTTCATTTGAAATAAATCTTTCTTGTTATACATGTAACCATTCGATTTCCCCCTAAATAGACTTTTTCGAATTCTTGTAGCTTCCATGGCTATTAATGCACATTTCTGTTTATTCAAGAAATGATGATTCTTGTATGAGCTACAAGAGCAATCTAGCTTAATTTTGAGAATTAAAGAATTGCAACAAGTTGATCTCGATCTTCAGAAGAACATTTCAAAGCTTGATTCTGAGCTTAATCCTGATTTCTCCCAAAAGCTTAATGGAGTCCTCTATTTCCGATATAGAGTATGTATTCCTAATAACAATTATCTAAAAAGAGAGATATCACAAGAAGTTCATCAAAGTCCATTCTTGATACACCCAAGATCGGTCAAAATGTATAAAGACTTGAAATCCTTGTACTGGTGGCCAGGCAGGAAGTCGGTTATCACTGAATTTGTGTCCAAGTGCCTAACGTGCCAATGAGACCGAGCTCAAATTCCCTACGAGATTACTATTGATTTCATAATGGTCTTCCTTGCACTCCAAGGAAGAATGATGATGTATGGGTGATCGTTGATAGATTCACAAAATCGACTCATTTTCTCCTTGTTCCAATGAGACTGAGCTTGGATAATTTAGCCGAGCTGTACATTCGAGAATTGATTCGGTTACATGGTGTGCCAACCTCGATAATTTCTGATAGAGTTCCTATATTTTCATCTCGGTTTTGGAGATCTTTACAACGAGCTCTTGGAAGAAAACTGAATATGAGAACTACATTTCATCCACAAACTAATGGACAGTCAGAATGGGTAATACAAGTACTTAAAGATATGTTACGTGCTTGTGTGATCGACCTTGGTAAGAACTAGGAGAAATCCATACGACTCGTAGAGTTCGCCTACAAAAACAGTTATCAAACGTCGATCCAAATGGCCCCTTATGAAGCCTTGTATGGGAGAAGATGTAGAACACCCTTGTGTTGGTCGGAATTGGGTAAAAACAAGTCTTTGGACCTCAACTGTCACGAGAGACGGAAGAACAAGTTCGGTTAATTCATAATCGACTGAAAGAAGCCTTCGATAGAGAAAGGCATATGGTGACTTGAAAAGGAGGGGCATCCAACACAATGTTGGAGATAAAGTCTTTCTCAAAGTGTCTCCTTGGAAGAAAGTCTTTAGATTCGGGAAGAAAGGAAAGATTAGCCCTCGCTTCATCGGACCTTTCGAAGTTGTTGAAAGAATAGGTCCAATGGCTTATCGTCTAGCACTCCCTAGTGAGTTCGATAAGATACACAATGTCTTTCGTGTTTCTATGTTGCGGAAATATCGATCTGATCCATCTCACGTTCTTGAACCCGAAGAAGTCGAATTGAATCCTAATCAATCATATGATGAAGAACCAATCCGAATTCTTGACCACGAAATCAAAAAGCTTAGAAATAAAATTGTTTCCCTCGTGAGAGTCCTTTGGAGGAATCACAAAGTTGATGAAGCAACGTTGGAACCAGAATCAACAATGAGGAAACAATACCCTGATCTATTCATGTCAGGTAAATTCGAGGACAAATTTATTTTAAGGGGGAGGAATTGTAATACACCAAATTCTAGCCTAGTAGAATTTAAAAAAAAATGTGTCATGGTTATATGCTATGGCAAATATGTTTAATGTTCGTATGATATAGCAATTATTGTTCCATGATTATATGTTTTGGCAAATGTGTCTAAGGGTTTGTTGCGTGTAAAAGAGTCTATCGCAATTGTAGTGCAAGTGTACACGACGCAAGTAGTAAAGTGATACGGAGTATCGAATATCGTCTCCACAGGGACTGGGCTAATAGCTTCACCTTAAATCACTGCACGAAAGTAAAGAAAATATTTGACAAAGTTGTCACGAAAATAATAAAGAAAACTTAAATAAAAGAGTAGAGAAATCAAGATAGAGAGAATGGGCTAGTATTGAATTGCTCCGTAGTGCAGGTATTGTCAAGTCTAGGAATTCTAGTTCTGTCGTCGTCCCCGTCGCGGCAGCACCTATCGCGGCAGCAGTCCGTTGATTGGCACGGCAGCGAACACTCAACTCAGAACTTCAAGTTTCGCAAGAATCCCTAATGTGCCTTGGCCTATCCCTAGGTCCAAGTCTATCGATGATCACGTCTTTGATGATACCTCCCGACGTGAATTGAAGGATGAACACCGATGTTGTTGAATTCTTCTTTAGCCACTTAACCTTGTCCTGTCCCTATGTCCGAGATAGTTCAACTATAAACTAGAGAACTCGCACTTATTCCTTTCGTATACTTAACTCTCCCGATATTAAGTAAATAGATAACCTCACAATGCTCTCCCGATGCTCTTGCAAGATGTTAATAACCAGAATAGGAGAACTTGAAGTTTATTTTATTGAACTGAAAATTCCTAAAACAAAAACAACCCTTGCAACTACTTTACAAAACAACCTGTGGCCCTAAGGGGTTTTTAGAACATGGTGAGGGAAGGAAACGACTAGGGTTTTGGGAAGAAAGCTAGAGAATCGATTATATCCCCCTAGGTCGAAATATATGCCCTTATATAGGCTTTGGGTCCAAGTTTTCTAAAATAGCAAGAATACAACTTTAAATTAAAGTACAATTCTAATAAAGACTAAATCTTCAAAGAATCTATCTTTAAGCCGTCATCTTTCTTGCTTGGGATTTTCTCTCCTTGAACTTTGGGCTTGACATTCCTTTCGATCTGGGCCTCGGAAAAATATAGAGGTTTTACACGACAGACGGGCTGAGTTTTCTCTATCTGTCGAGGTCCACTTTGCTTCTTCTCCTCAAAACTACTGTCGTCCTCTGCTGTCACGGCGGCAACCAGGGCAGCATCATCCTCCTTGACTGCTCATCCAGTTCCAGCTCTTCTGCTTTACTGCCTAGCGCCTGCTTCTCATATCTACTACATCAGCAACCTACAAAAGCAACCAAATTCAGTAGAAACTGTGCCTTTTAATATATTTGTGATGTTTAATTGTAAACTGACCTAAATGCAATAAACAATGCTTGAATGCAGCATAAATATGGGTTAAATAGGGGGTAAATAATAGAACTTTTACACACTCAACACACCCCCAAACTCAAGTTTTTGCTTGCCCTCAAGCAACTAAGACCTAAAAGAAAAATGAAATATTTTTGTTTTGGCTTAAAACAGTGAACCTTCCCTTACCCTTCATTCTTTCCCTGTGGCGGCAGCACCCTGTCGGATAATCTAGGATCTGTCCGGAGTCTCCCTATAGTTCTCGGGCAGTGTGTGCATGCTTGTGAACAGTTATATGCCAAGACTCTTTTAGTTTCACTAGAATATTTCAGCTCTTAACTTGAATTTTTATGCCAAAGTTTATCTTTTGAAGGCATTTTTTTATGCACCTTTGATTTTTTTTGTTTTGACTCGATTTCACTATTTTTTTAAGCTAAAGTTTCACTAGAGCCAGTTTTAGACACCTCTAGCTAATTTCCTAGAGCCAGTTTCGGGCACCTCTAGGGTTGTTCAGTCTCTTTTGCTAAACTTCTTTCCTAGAGCCAGTGTTAGGCACCTCTAGGGGCTATTCAAGTGCTAAGCTTCCTATTCTAGTTGACTAAAAGAGTTCTAAGCAGTATAACAGTCACAAATGTGTTTAAGTTTTCAGAACTATAGAAAGGCTCTAAACTTCTCCTACAAACTATCCTAAAGGCACTGCCACGACAGAGCTGTCACGGCAGGTAAGTTCAGTTCTCAGACTTAAGCCAAAATTTTTCAGATTTTCTTCCCTTTTTTAGACAAAAATAAACTAAGTAAAGACACAAATTTTAAAACTAAGATGGACTCCATTGATGGAGGGATGCCACCCCCAAACTTGAGGGTTGCATTGCCCTCAATGCAAATGACAAATAAAGATAAAAGAAACAATACATCACAAAATATATTAAGCACGCAGCAAAAAGAAGATAAGAACTTAAATTTCAATCGTTGTCTTCGCTGCTGCTGCTGAGTCTGATCTGGTGGCGGACTCTAGCTTTCGGAGCTGGCTGGGGAACGGGGGGGGGGGGGGGGGGGGCAGATGTGTTCTTTGCCTTGGCCTCCCGTGGTGGCTGGATCCTGGTTGGGGAGATATGAGGGGGTTGCTCCACAACCTGGACTTCAGAGCTGCTGCTGCTGCTCTCGTCGATGTTGTTGTCACTGTTGTTGCTGCTGGCTCGTGGCATGTTGTGTTTGTCCGCCATTCTCTTCTGCCTCTTCACCGATGAGAACTCCTTCGACAGATTCCTCTTGATAGAGGGTTCATTGTCATAGGCGGCCCAAATGGAGGAGGAGGAGAATCTAGCAAAAAAGGCATCAAGCTCCTCCGATGCCATTCTACGTTTTGTGCCACGGGCAGATGGTTCAGCACGGTTGCTTCCGGCTGCTGTCGGGGCAGGTGATGGCGTTGAGGCGGCAGAGGGTGTCCGTGGTGTGGCAGCAGGTGTGGGAGTGTGGGAAAGTGTAGTGACAGTAAAATAATGTGCTGGAAATGTGGGGAAGACAACATCAGGGAAATTTAAAGAATTCTGTATAAAGGTTACCGTGGAGGCAACAAAATCCCCGATGAAGGTCATTAAACCAAGTTGTCGTTCCTCCAGCTTCTGAATGGTAGCTAAGATCTGAGAGGAGGAGTCTGTCGGGGCGGCTGCTTCGGCAGCTGGTTCCGTTTCTGGCTGCTCTGTCGTGTCGGTTGTTGTGGCAGCTGGGTTGAATGACGACAGAGCAGTGGCAGCGGTCAGCTCCATGAGGCTGAGGATGTTCTTTTCAGTCCAACCTTTTCCTTGGACTCGCAAGTCACTGACCACTTCTGGTACGCCATGGCCACGGCAGAGTGAGGTGATGAGGTATGGGAGGTAAAGGGGACCCGTCGGTCTGTGCGCGCACTCCAAGATGCTCTCACGAATATAGCTGCCCATATTAATGGGCCTTTCATTTAAAATGAAGTGTATTAAAGCTAACCTCGGCTGGTCGACCGTGGCATTGTGGGATGACGGCATGATACGCTTTTTGATGAAAGCATTCCATAACTTCGCCTCCGGCAGCAGCTGGGTCCGCTTTACTGTCCGTGGATTCTTCCGGCTGGTGTTCCATTGAGTCCCCTCATCTGTCAACTCTGCCATGACAGCGTCATAGGCAGCTGGATCTAATGTGTTGAGGAACTGTTGGTGAGCATCGTCATTGTTGCCGATGTAGAATCCATACAATGTGTTAATGTACTCAGCTTCAAACGGCACTTCTTTCCCTCGAACAGTCACCGATGTCACCGTCCTGCTGCTAATGGCAGCATAAAATTCTTGCACCAACATGACGTTCATTTCGTTAGGCTGCTCAGCAAAAGTTTGCAACTGTAAAGCTCGAACCTTCCGGGCTATGAATGGCTTTAGGCCCAGATTTTCCTCCTTCGATGTATAGATAAAGCTTCTCTCTTCCCACATATCTCTGATGGCAAAGGAGCGTGGGGTGGTTGTTGTCGGTGTGGAACTAGAAGCAGCATTCCTACGGGTTTGCCTAGAAGACATTTTTGCAAGGGTTGTGGAAATAAAAATGACAGCAAGTAAAATCTAAAGGGAGCAAGTAAGAAGAGTAGAAGTGAGTGAAGATGAAAAAAATGAAACGGGGTTATATAGAGAAGGATTTGCTGCCCGTTGAAGCTGTAACGGCAGGCGCGAATAACGGGGCCAACTGTTGTGTGTTAGCGTGTCTGACGCGTCTGTCACGCATTTTCGTGTCTGTTGCACGTCTGTGACGTGTTTCCGCGTCTGTCATGACAGCGTGTTGACAGCCTGTATTTTCCGCGTCTGTCGCGGCAGCTGTAACGACAGGCTTCAAAATTTGGGCTTTGTTAGGCTGGTGGATGGATGGTGGGCTGAAGTCATTTCTCCTGTCCTTCTTGACTCCTTTATTTCCTAAAAACAATAATAATTAAAAACATTATTCAAATAAAATAAATCTTATTTCCTAATAAATAATCAGTAATAATATAAATAAAAATAAAATTTGGGTTAAATTAGGGATGCCATGTGGGGCATCTCCTAAGGTAACCACTTCCTGCATTCCTGGGGCTTCAGCCCCCTGATAATGCTTTAGGCGCTATCCATTGACTTTGAATTGGTGCCCGTCTTTTAATGATCAGATTGTGATGGCACCATGGGGAAAAACCTGTACGGCTTGCAACGGGCCAGACCATCTAGATTTCAGCTTCCCTGGGAAGAGTTTCAGTCTAGAATTGAACAACAATACAAGCTGCCCTGGGCAGAACTGTCGTTGCAGCAACTTCTTGTCATGCCACTTCTTAGTGTTATCCTTGTAGATTCTTGCATTGTCATAGGCCATTGTCCGGATTTCTTCAATTTCGTTCAAATCCAATAGCCTTTTCTGCCCTGCCTTGTCCAAGTCCATATTTACTGTCTTGATTGCCCAGTGTGCTCTGTGCTCGATCTCGACAGGTAGATGACATGTTTTCCCATAAATCAATCGGTATGGAGACAATCCCAATGGAGTTTTAAAAGCTGTCCTATAAGCCCATAATGCATCATTAAGGAGTAAAGACCAATCTTTCCTAGTTGGCTTAACCATCTTCTCAAGAATGTTCTTAACTTCCCTGTTGGATATTTTAGCTTGTCCATTGGTCTATGGGTGATATGCTGTTGCAATCCGATGCTTGACATCATATTTCTTCAAGGCAGCAGCAATAACCATGTTGTCAAAATGTCTCCCTTCATCACTGATAATCGCCTTAGGGATGCCAAACCTAGAAAAAATGCTTTTGTGTAAAAACCTTTGGACTGTCTTGGCATCATTCTTTTGAGTGGTGATAGCTTCAACCCACTTAGAGACATAATCTACTGCCAGGAGGATATATAAGTTCCCACATGAGGATGGGAAAGGTCCCATAAAATTGATCCCCCAATCGTCGAAGATTTCGACTTCAAGAATGTTCTACAGCGACATCTCGTTTCTTCTTGAGATGTTTCATGTCCTTTGGCACTTGTCACAACTCTTGTAGAAGATTTGCGCATCTTTATACAATGACGACCAATAAAACCCTGACTGCAACACCTTGGCAGCAGTTTTGTTGCCTCCTAAGTGACCTCCATTCTGTGAAACATGGCAGTGATGAAGTATGTCTTCTTGCTCCTCCTGTGGTACGCATCTCCTTATAACCTAATCTACACATATTTTGAAAAGAAGAGGTTCATCCCAATAGTAATGCTTAACATCATTTTGGAACCTCTTCCTGGCTTGATAATTAAGGTCAGAAGGAATTATTCTGCTAACTAAGAAATTAACGAAATCAGCATACCAGGGGAGTTCAGAAGACTTACCCGCCGCCATAGCTGTCGCGGCAGTGACTGCGGCAGCAAAGAGCTGCTCATCTGGGAAGGTCTCTAATATGTTTGTCTCATCTGTTGGTAGACTCTGTCCCTTCTCCAACCTTGACAAGTGATCTGCCACTTGATTTTCTGTCCCCTTTTTGTCCTTGATTTCAAGGTCGAATTCTTGCAATAGCAGGATCCACCGTATCAATCGAGGCTTTGCATCCTTTTTCGCGAACATATATTTCAAAGCAAAGTGGTCTGTGTGCACTATGACCTTTGTTCCAAGTATGTAAGAACGGAACTTGTCAATGGAGAATACCACAGCTAATAACTCATTCTCTGTGGTGGTGTAGTTTACTTGGGCGTCGTTCAGTGTCTTTCTGGCATAGTATATGACATGAAATAATTTGTCATTCCGCTGCCCAAGTGCTGCCCCCACAGCATAGTCACTAGCATCACACATAATCTCAAATGGTTGTGTCCAGTCTGGTGGCTGTACTATTGGGGCTGTTACCAGTTTTTCCTTCAGAACCTTGAATGCTTTAGTACATTCATCGTTAAAGTCAAAGGGTCAGATCTGCTCCAGAAGATGGCATAGGGGCTTGGTGATTTTTGAAAAGTTCGCAATGAATCTCCGATAAAAACCAGCATGTCCTAAGAAACTTCTGATTCCCTTGACTGTGGTGGGTGGCGGCAGCTTTTCTATCACTTCTATCTTAGCCCTGTCGACTTCTATGTCATGGCAGCTAATCTTATGGCCAAGGACTATCCCTTCATCTACCATGAAGTGACATTTTTCCCAGTTTAACACTAAGTTCGCTTTTTCACATCTTTCGAGTACCTTTTGTAGGTTGCCTAAACACCTTTCAAAATCGTCCCCAAAGACTGAAAAGTCATCCATGAAAATCTCTAGGAAGTCCTCCACCATATCGGAGAATATGACCATCATGCACCGTTGGAAGGTGGCGGGTGCATTGCATAGTCCAAAAGGCATCCTCCTAAACGCATATGTGCCGTAGGGGCATGTAAATGTCATCTTCTTCTGATCTTCTGGTGCGATAGCTATTTGATTGTACCCTGAATAACCATCAAGAAAACAATAGTAAGGTTTACCCGCTAATCTATCAAGCATTTGATCAATAAAGGGTAAAGGAAAGTTGTCCTTTCGGGTAGCTTTGTTAAGCTTCCGATAGTCCATACAAACCCTCCAATCGGTCACAGTCCTGGTTGGGATTAACTCATTGTTTTCATTGGTCACCACGGTCATTCCTCCTTTCTTGGGAACGCATTGCACTGGGCTCACCCATTTGCTGTCCGAGATGGCGTAAATTATACCAGCATCCAACCATTTGATTATCTCCTTACGCACCACCTCTTTCATCGCATGGTTTAGCTGCCTTTGGTCATCTATAGCCGGCTTATGATCATCCTCTAAAAGGATTTTATGCATACATAATGCCGGACTAATGCCTTGAATATCAGCTATCCTCTATCCAATTGCCTTTTTGTGCTGCTGCAGCATCCCTATTAACTGTTGTTCCTGTTCCTGCATCAACTTGGAAGAGTTGATTACGGGAAACGTATCATTTGAACCAAGAAAAGCATATTTTAGCTGCCCTGGCAGGGGCTTCAGTTCTAAAACAAGGGGCTCAACAGTTGATGGCTTTTGGATTGCATGGTTATCCAAAGTATAATTTAAAGGTTCGAATAACTTACCTGGACGATTGCCTATCCAGTTTACCTCCTCCTGATCTTCAGTGTCAGATGTATCGGATTCTAATAAGTTACTGTCGTCAGTGCTGTCGTGACAGTCCTGTAAGTGGCTGCCAAGGAAGTGACCAATTTTGATGTCGTGACAGCCCGACCTGATGCAAAGTTGATCAAGGGTAACTTCAGTGATAACCTTGCATTCCTCTTCAGCATCAGCATTCTTCATAGCTTGGAGAGCATTGAACTTTATTTCTTGATCGTTCACTCTCATGGTGAGTTCTCCTTTCTCCACGTCAATCAGTGATCTTCTCGTGGCTAAGAAGGGTCGCCCCCGGAGGATTGGTGCGTTTTCATCTTCTTCACAATCTAAAACAAGAAAGTCAGCAGGAAAAATAAATTTATCCACTCTTGCCAGAATATCTTCGATTTTTCCTTCCGGATGAACGTAAGAGCGGTCTGCCAGCTGTAATATTACTTTCGTGGGCTGAGCTTTTCCAATACCTAATTTCTGAAAAACAGATTTTGGCATTAAATTAATACTAGCACCAAGATCATAAAGTACCTTACCCACATATTTATCTCCGATTACACAAGGTATGATGAAGCTCCCCGGATCCTTCTATTTCTGGGGTGGCTGCCTATGAAGAATACTCATGCATCCTTCTGTCATCTTAATCGTTTCAAATTCCCCAAGTTTAGATTTCTTCTACATAACATCCTTGAGAAATTTGGCGTAACCGGGCATCTCCCTAACGGCGTCTAACAGCGGGATATTAATGTGAACCTGCTTAAAAATATCATAAATCTTTTTGAGCTGGGATTCTTGCTTCAATTGATGTAACCGTTGAGGAAAAGGAGGTGGGGGACGATAATCAGCAATATGTCCTTCCCACTGCATACGAATCTGAGGAGGTTTTGGTTCATCATTTTTCTCCTCTGTCGCTTCTACTGTCGTAACAGGTTCATCGGCAGCAGATTGATCGTTATCTGTCGGGGCAGCTTCTTCGGCAGGTCTGTCCAAGGCTGGTTTCTTTACTGTTTCAACTTCCTTCTTTGGCCCTGGTAGTTTCTTCCCACTCCTAGTAGTAATGGCTTTATACTGCTCATGTGTGGGCTGCCTAGCATTTTCAGCATTGCTAGGAAATCCGCCAGTCTGCCTTGGGTTGATATGCTGGGAAACTTGACCCATTTGTGTCTCTAAAGATTTTAGAGTAGCTTCATGATTTGTCATCTGCATCTCTGTTTTATCCATGAATGTCTCTGTCTTCTTGACAAACTAATTCATGTTCTCAATATAAGTTCCAGTCTGAGACATAAAAGTAGCAGAGTCTGTTCCAGTATACTGTTTGTGGCAGCTGGTGGCTGTTGTTGTTGCTGTTGCGGCTGCAGTTGCTATCGAGTCAGCAATCTAGGTCCTCCCTGATTCTGATTATTGTGTGCTTGAGGATGCAGGGCATTATTGGATTACTCCAAGAAAACTTGGGATCCTTTCTCCAGCTGGGATTGTAATTGTTGGAGTTGTAATTCGGTTTATAGTTTCCAACATACTTTCCCTCTTCTAACTGAATAGGACACTCATCTGAACTATGATTTCCCTCACAAATTTCACATACCTCCTCGACAACAAATCCATGTTGTGCGTCATCGTTCAATAGCTTTTTCATTGCCTTAGTAAGGTATGCCACTTGTGATTTCATCATGTTGTCGGCCTCATAATCCTTAACAGCTAGAACCCGTTTACCCCCTCTTCTTGTTGTAGGAAACTGCTCCTCATTCTTAGCCAAAATTTTCAAGACTTGCATTGCCTCGTCCGGGTCTTTGTCCAATAGTAATCTGTTTGCTGCTGAATCAATTCGAATACGAGTTTGTAAGTTGGCAGCTTTATAAAACTTAGTTACCTGGTTCTAGACGGGGAATCCATGCATTGGGCAGTTCCGTAGAAGAGTGGTAAATCTGTCCCAGGCCTCGTGCATCGGCTCGTCATCTTCCTGTTGAAAAGTAGCAATTCCGTTACGTATCACTCAGATAAATGTGAAGGATTAAAACGAGATAAAAATTCAAGAGACAAATCTGCCCAAGTTCTAATTGAACCCGGCATAAGTTTATTCCACCAAGTCTTTGCTCTGTCCCTCAATGAATGGGGAAATAACCGAAGCCTTAGTATCTCCGGATTAACTCCTGGTAGTCTAAACGAACCGCAGATCTCCTGGAACATTTTTAGATGCTCCCTAGCATCCTCTGTAACAACACCACTGAATTGACCGGCATTGTTGATCATGCTAAACATGACAGGTTTCAGCTCGAAGTTGTCAACAACTATGTTTGGCAGCGTGGTTTCTAGTTCTACATGATCGTTCAACATGTAGTCACGACAGGACCGTCACCCGGCAGCAGGGTTGCCGACATGAGGTATAACCGCTCCATCTCCAACAAGAGGGTCGTTACCCAGGGGGTTTCCTTGGCTGGCCATCTTCTCTAACTGTTCCTCAAGGTACTCGTTCCTGGCTAGTATGTGACGAAGTCAGTTCTTGAGATTGAATGAACGTTCGATTTCCGGATCTAATGGATACTCAGGATCTTTTCCTCGTCTCGATCCGCGCATAAACAAGAAACCTTGTGAAAAGCAAGAGTTTAACAAACCAAAGAAAAACAAAAAATAAAAATAAAAACAAAAACGAAAAGTGCACTAAAAGAAAAGGTAGAGTTATGTTGCCAATCCCCGGCAACGGCACCAAAAACTTGTTGCGTGTAAAAGATTCTATCGCAATTGTAGTGCAAGTGTACACGACGCAAGTAGTAAAGTGATACGGAGTATCGGAAATCGTCTCCACGGGGACTGGGCTAATAGCTTCACCTTAAATCAATTCACGAAAGTAAAGAAAATATTTGAGAAAGTTGTCACGAAAATAATAAAGAAAACTTAAATAAAATAGTAGAGAAATCAAGATAGAGAGAATGGGCTGGTATTGAATTGCTCAGTAGTGCAGGTATTGTCAAGTCTAGGAAATCCAGTTCTGTCGTCGTCCTCGTCGCGGCAGCACCTGTCGCGGCAGCAGTCCGTTGATCGTCGCGGCAGCGAACACTCAACTCAGTACTTCAAGTTTAGCAAGAATCCATGATGTGCCTTGGCCTATCCCTAGGTCCAAGTCTGTCGATGATCACGTCTTTGATGATACCTCCCGGCGTGAATCGAAGGATGAACACCGATGTTGTTGAATTCTTCTTTAGCCACTTAACCTCGTCCTATCCCTAGGTCCGAGATAGTTCAACTATAAACTAGAGAACTCGCACTTATTCCTTTCGTATACTTAACTCTCCCGATATTAAGTAAATAGATAACCTCACAATGCTCTCCCGATGCTCTTGCAAGATGTTAATAACCCGAATAAGAGAACTTGAAGTTTATTTTATTGAACTGAAAATTCCTAAAACAAAAACAACCCTTGCAACTACTTTACAAAACAACCCGTGGCCCTAAGGGGTTTTTAGAATATGATGAGGGAAGGAAACAGCTAGGGTTTTGGGAAGAAAGCAAGAGAATCGGTTATATCCCCCCTAGGTCGAAATATATGCCCTTATATAGGCTTTGGGTCCAAGTTTTCTAAAATAGCAAGAATACAACTTTAAATTAAAGTACAATTCTAATAAAGACTAAATCTTCAAAGAATCTATCTTTAAGCCGTCATCTTTCTCGCTTGGGATTTTCTCTCCTTGAACTTTGGGCTTGACATTCCTTTCGATCTGGGGCTTGGAAAAATATAGTGGTTTTACACGACAGACGGGCTGAATTTTCTCTATCTGTCGAGGTCCACTTTGCTACTTCTCCTCAAAACTGTTGTCGTCCTCTGTTGTCACGGCGGCAACCATGGCAGCATCGTCCTCCTTGACTACTCATCCAGTTCCAGCTCTTCTGCTTTACTGCCCAGCGCCTGCCTCTCCTATCTGCTACAGCAGCAACCTGCAAAAGCAACCAATTTTAGTAGAAACTGTGCCTTTTAATATATTTGTGATGTTTAACTGTAAACTGACCTAAATGCAATAAATAATGCTTGAATGCAGCAGAAATATGGATTAAATAGGGGGTAAATAATAGAACTTTTACACACTCAACAGGGTTCTAGGTATATATATAAGCTTATGGTTATAATAGAAATCAACATGTAAATTATATTATATTATAATATAGTGGAATTTATATTAGATTAAACCTTATAATAATATGATATATAGTATAAATGTAACCCCCTTAACCCGGCCTAGACGGTTGACCCGAATTAAGAAGATTACAAGGGGAAAACCAAAGTCAACCCGAAAGTCAACCTTGATTAACGACCCTTTTTCTCTTTTTACTCTTGTCTAGATGCACGTTAACCCTAGATATGATCATACAAACAGCAACTCAAAGACCAGAACCATCAGAGGACATTCATGGACCCAATTGCACAAATTACAACTTTAGGGACCAAATTGTAATTTCTGAAAATTATAAGGACTTAATCCAAATTAAAGTTACCAATATGAAATTAATCATCTTTCATGCTTCTCTGCCAAATTTCAGCTCAAACGGACATTCCAAACTCATACAATTGCAATAACAAGTTTCAGGACCAAAACGCAAACATTTCAAAAACATTTAACCAACAATTTCAGTGCCCAACGGTCGAGTGTTTCGGAACAGGGAAGACCCGTTCCGAAACGCGGGACCGTTCCGAAACTGGTACCGAAACATGGCCTGGCAGTGGCCAAACCGTTCCGAAACAGTGCCTTCCGTTTCGGAAGGTCCTGGCCATTTCAGGCCCCCGTTCCGATACGGTAGCACCTGTTCCGAAACAGGTTGCGTAGATTGCAGAAAATTTGTTGGTTTATCATGCAATTGACTTATCAAACATGCTCCAAATGCAACCAAACTTTACCAGCAAGTCGTTCAACATACAAGGAACATAATTGCATCAACCAAACATCAACATGGCATCAATTATGAAAATCCCCAAATCTATAGGCATGCTTCCTACTTAGCAAACCATTCAAACATCATTATACCAAAACTATCACATAAAGGCCAATTACAAGTACCAACATTATCAACAACATAAATCCAACCTAGGGAGTCCAAAACATCTCCCAAAACAACAACATAGGTTCCTATTGCCAAATGCCAAAAGCTAATAGTGTTTAAGAAACCTTCACCATACTTGAGCTTAGTTCACCACTTGGATTCTTCACCACCTTGCTACCCTCAATGCACTTTAATGCTTTGCATTATTGGTTTAAGAAAAGAGAGAGAGCGTAAGCAAAAGCTTAGTGAGGAATGCTCATTAAAAACCACACAATATTGCATTTACAAAACACATTTATAAACCTTAAATCCAATCATCATTTGTACATGCTCATAAGCATTTAAAACAAGCAATTCATGCTTCAAGTTCATAACATGTCATATTGGCAACAAGTGATACATTCAACATAAGATACACACATGGACTTTTAAACACCATTGTGATCTTACACTTTCCAAGGACCACACATGGACTTTTAAACACCATTGTGTCCTTAACCCCATGGACTTTTAAACACCATGGCAAGGACCACACAAGGACTTTTAAACACCTTTGTGTCCTTAACAAGAATCTCCCAAGGACTTTTAAACACCTTGGAGTTCTTAAATAAAAGGCTTACACAAGGAATTTTAACCAAGGACCAACCGTGGACTTTTAAACACCATGTTGTCCTTAAATACACAAGACTCACCCAAGGAATTTTAACCACCTTGGTGATCTTAACCAAGAGTCAACCATGGACTTTTAACCACCATGTTGCTCTTAAATAAACAAGGCTCACACAAGGACTTTTAACCACCTTTGTGACCTTAACCATCACTTGCCAATATGCATCATTAACAACATTAATCCACTATTTTAAAGCATTTAACAAAGCCATAAATGTCATGCATATTTAAGCATAAAACCACATTAAAATAATGTTCAAAAACAAGGATCTCTTACCTTGAGCATCCTACAACACATGGCTTATAATCTCAGCAAACAAACATGCTAAATATGCTTTCAAAATAGGATTTAAAACATGCAAACAAACCACATTACATACAACCAATCCATGGTTCATCATCAAGAGAGTTTTTCCGAAAACTTACTCTTGAGCTTAGCTAAGTTGCTTAGACTTAAACTAAGCTCCCAAACCTTCAAAACATTGGTTTCAAAGCTGAAAACCAAAATCCACTCACCGATTCCGTTTCGCCTCTTGCCGAAACACCAATCAAGCTTCCGGATCACCACCACTAGGATCCAACGATGACTCCCCTGTTTTAAACACATCAAAGCAGAGGATTAATGCATCATCATGCATTAATATCTTCAATGAAAGCACCTAAACTCGCTGCTCTCATCCACACTCCATTTTCGGCTACCAAACACAACTGAAAATGCATCCAAACAACTCCACAACACTACCCAGCCAAGATCCATCAAAACTAAACATTCTTAAAAATCAATTAACATCCAAAATGGATCTCAACACATCCTTATATCTCCAGCCATAACAGATCATCAAGATCACTCCAAAAACAACCAAGAACACAAGCTAAACTTAGGAAATTCAACCTATTCGGGATTGCATTGATTAAACCTCAATTCCTTATCAATTTAACATTCATTTAACATCAAATTGACACCTCAAAACACTGCCCAAATAGATCATACAAATTTTCATCAAAATCAAGCAAATCTTGCATTTAAAAGCCAAGATCAAGAACACAACCTTAAAACCTTTTATAAAACATAAATTAAGGATTGAGAACTTAGGAATTTCAGTAAAGAACTGAGAGTTTAGAGGAGAAGGACGTTCTTACCTCCAAACTTGAGTTTCTCCCTTTTTAGAACCAAAATCTTGAAAATCCAATTAACAAATGGTGAGGTTTTGTTGAAGAGATGATTAGAGATCAAAAGAGGATTAAAATCTCATGTTTGGACGTCAAAATCAGAAGGAAATGCTCTGGAGAAAATGTGTTTGGTTTGAGAGAAAGATGAGAGAAAATGGAAATGAAATTTTAGGAAAAGTTAGTTGGAAATGCCAAAATATCTTCCCTCCTTTTTTAGTTTTATTTAAAAACCTTTAATTAATCATTTAATATCTTAGAAAAATCTGGAGAAACTCCCATTGGGTAAATAGCTCCTTAAAGATTCAAAGTTTCAATCCTTTTTAAAACAGTCTCACAGTTTTCGAAAATTACATTTTGGTCACTAGCCAAAATGTCACCCTTCCAAACCTCATTTTGCAAAATTGATTCCACCATACTCTTATATATATTAAAAGAGGATTTTAAGACATTTTTCCATTTTTTTAATGCAACCCGAACTAGGCTTTCCTAATTTCACCTTTTTATATATTCGAACCACACTTTGACCGAACCGGTCCGAAACCCAAAACTCCTAAGCCCAAAACTGGGGCGTTACAATAAATAAAGTGCTGATTAATTAATGGATTAATTCCCTTGGTTATAAAACTAACCAAGTGTCACCACCTTAATTACAAAGTGGGACACTTGGTTAGGAGGTAAGTTAGACAAAAATTTTGTTGTCATATTTCACATGCATTATCACATTCTTCTCCACCGAATGGAGAGAAAAAAATGAGAGAGTGAAATCTGGAAATTTGGTACTCAAACAAGAAGAAATTGTGAGAGCTTGAAGGAATTTAGAAGCTTGAATAGGATATTCACATGCATGTTAAAAGAAATTCCATATAAGTGCTCTTCTATGTTACCCGATTGTGTTAGAATAAATTAGTTGTTGTGGGAAGCTTAGAATTCTAGAAAATATGATTAGATGCTTGATTGTTCATATGAATTGCTGGGTTAGTGATTTTATTGAATTTAAAATAGAAATTACAATGTAGAAACATATTCGAACACCAAAACTTCCCACATTCGTACAAGTAGAACAATTTAGAAGCTTGAACATACTCGTTTTACATGCACCCCTGTTAAATTTCAGCTTAAAAAGACTTACCAAGCTCAAGCAATTGCATGCACAACATTTAGGACTAAAATGTAAAACTTGAAAACCTGAAACAATTCAAATGCACAGGCCAACGGTCAACCGTTCCGGAACGCTGACCTTCGTACCAAAACGCCCGTATCGAAACTGTGTTGACCGTATTGAAACAGAGCTCTCCAATAGCTAAAGTGTTCCGAAACACTCTTACCCGTTCCGAAACGCTATGGCCATTTCAGGCCCCTGTTCCGAAACAGTTTAGGGTGTTTCGCTACACCCTGCCCTGCAACTATTCTTTTTTTTCTGGTTTTTGACATCTTTTCACCTTCAAACTCATTCAAACATGCCCCAACTCATACTACAACATATCCACACAAGATTAACATCAACTCTATCATATTTACATCAAAAGCTAAACACAAAACGAGCGCTCAACTCAACAACCCATTTATCTTATACAACTAATATGAACATACTTCCATCCATAAAACATAGCAAGACTAAAATGTAATATGAGGATTCAATCACCAAACAATAACCATCTACAAGACTCAAATCGTAAACATATAATGCTTCCCAAGTGGAGTTCTTCTTGAATCCCCCCATTGCCTTTATTATCTATAGCTAAGAAACAAAACGTACTTCCCAAGTGGAGTTGTTCTTGAATCCCTTGCTTCTTGTTGTCCCAAATTCAACGATCTGCACTGATGGACAAAAGGGATCGTAAGCATATAATGCTTAGTGAGGAATGCTCAAAAATCAAAACACCATCAATGCAGCAAAACCATAAAATTCCTTTTAACTGAAAATCCATTTCTACAAACCAATGTATTGTTTGAAACTCCAATTGAAAATATCAGTGCCTTAAATCATGCATAGCTCAACACATAAACCAACATTAAAACTCAAGTGCATTATGTATCTCAATATTATACCACATCCTCAAAATTACTTCCATTTAAACCTTCTCATGCATTAGCACTATATGCAAAGTTTAAACCATTTCTCTTGGAAACCATTTTCCACGTTATGCTCTTTACTTCTCAAGCTTGAAAATCATTTCAAGGAAAATCATCATTTGAAAGTCACACGTACCATCTACCTATCTCATGCATTCAATCAATGCAAACTCATAGCAAGGCCACACATGCTTGTTATACAAAAGCATTCCATAATCTTAAAATCTCAAATACATTTCTCATAGCATAAAAACACTTCAAGCATTGGTACATGTGAAATACACTTCATTCTCATACATTGGCATTTTCATATTCTATTGTACATGAATATGCGGATAGCTTGACTCGAGGTCAAGTCCTACCCCGGTGGGATCTCGCAACTGGCTCTTATGGCGGTATCTACCCTCGCCTCAATGATTGGGTGTTTCACCAAGTCCTACTCCGATGGAATGTACATCATCGGTTTCTCATGGAATAACATTTTTTTCCATAAATCTTGGATATTTCACCAAGTCCTACTCTGATGGAATGCCCACTATCGGTTTCTCATGGCGATGGAATGTCCCTCATCGTCCTCTCTCTTTGGTACACATCCCAAGAGCACGTACGGATTTTTAGTTTATAGTGCACTCTACATCCTATTGGTCGACCAATTATATCTGGTAATTATCTCATCATTTATGCCAATATATCACATTAAGATCCTCATCTCATCTACTGTTTTAATGCAACACTTCTCAAAACCTTCTCAACTCATTTCAAAATCCTAACACATGTTTTGCACTAAATCAAAATCTCAAAACTCATCAATGCAACATGCTATCTCATGACATCTCTTCAAGCATCATCTCATGCACAAATCATGCATAAAAACAGTAGGAATTTGTCTATCTCAAAGCAAAAGCATGTAAAAACATTTTAAGGGCATCAACCACAAATTCTCAAGAATCATTAGTTTCATGCTTCCTTCACAACACCAAACTTGATAACCAACTCTGATGCTCAAAAATCATGCTCAATCATCAAATTAAAACATAATGCCAAACCATGCACATCAAAACCCAATTTAATATTTTCAAACAATTATAGCACAAACCGAGAGAGAAATCTACTTCACTTACTTTCGAACTTAAACCGGCGTTTCAAGCCTAGATTTAAGTTCCCAAACCTCTTTTAAGAATCATTGCAAAGCTGGAAAACGTGTTCTCACTCACCGATACACAACACTACGCAAACTGACGAGCCAACCAAGCGTCTGAAACCTCCAACGCTACGTCGATTGCTTCTGGATTACTCTCCTCTATTTTTAACACATAAGAGCATAGGATTAATGCATCATCATGCATTGAAATCATCAGCCACACACCTAAACCCGCTGCTCTACTCAAAAGCCTCATTCCGGCCACAAAAAAAAACAACCGAAATCACCTCCAAACTCTTCCAAAGCAAAGTCCAACCAATATCTATCACTTCTAATCATTTATAAACATCAATCAACACCAAAAACCACCATAAACTCGTCCTTATACCTCCAGCTATAACAGAACACCAAAACCACCCCAAAAACCACCATTCTAGCATGCAAAACTTAGGAATCCAAACCTATTCGGGATTTGTTTGATAAAACCTCATTTATAATATCAATTACCGTCCAAAATACATTAGAAACCAACCTCAAAACAAAGCCTAACCAACAACCACGAAAATCATCAAGATCTCTCCAAAAATCTTGAGTTTTAACACAATTTCATGTTTCAAACATTAAAGCAACTCAAAAATCATTAACAAAGGATTGATAACTTGGGAATTTCAGTAAAGAACTGATCATTAGAGGAGAAGGACGAAGCTTACCTCTAATGGCTGATTTTTCCTTGATTTGGGCAAGTTTTTTAAAAAATCCACAATGAAAATAAAATGATTTGATGAGGAAAAGATTAGGAATCAAAAGGAGATTGAAATCTCATAAAAAGGAATGAAAATCATAAGTCAATTGATGGAGAAAATGTGTTTGGTTGAAAAGAAATTGAGAGAAAATGAAATGAGAGAAAACTAACGTAACGTAGTTATGAAAAGTCAAATATAGTTTTTCTTTTTAATAATCCTTATTTCCCTCAATTAAAACATTAATAAAAACACCCAAAATCAAGAGAAATTTGATTAAAAACATTTTTATAAAATTAGCTCCTTAAAGATTCAAAGTTTCAATCCTTTACAAAACAGTCACTATTCCACTTTTGCAAAAACTGCGATTTGGTCACTACACCGAAATATAGTATTTCCAAACCTTATTTTGTAAAATTGTTTTCACCATAATCATTCATATAATCAATGAGGATTTTTAGATATTTTTCCATAATTTTAAAGCATCTCTAACTAGGTGTTACCTAAATCATCCTTAGAGATTCGAACCGTTCTCGACCGGCCCGATTCAACTCTAAAACTTCTAAGCCCAAAATTGTTGCGTTACAACTCTCCCTCTTACGAAATTTCGTCCTCGAAATTTTCAACTTGAGGAGATATGTGATATACAGCCTCTCCAACAAAACACAACATAAACACAAGAGACATGCCCATCACGGAAAACATCCTCAACAGAACACAATGAACCCAACACACTCCTCAACCTTCCACGATCCAAAAACTCTAGGCCTAAGCTTACCCTACACCCAAGCTTCAACACCACTACCCACGGTGTGACTTCCCGAGCACACACCCACCAGCCTTAACTTAACTTAACTTCCCACACCTCCAAACTTTGCAAGACTTTCAACAACCCAACAACTCCTAACCCTTTGCAACACACTATGTCTTCCTTCGTAATTCTTTTAACACCACACATACGGTATCACCAACCATCCGTTCTCAAACCACCATGTGTTCTACATCCCACTCCACTTTCCAAAAAAACCTCTTACAACCTGCTCAACCTCTTGCATGGAGATCAACACGACACACAAAAATTCCGTGATAACAATTACTTACTTACGTTCCCCAACGTATCAACAAACACTCCTTCACATCCACTACAATCTGCATCATACGTTCAACCATCAAGATACAAAACCCAGAGCACCGTCACACGCCTCAACAGATCTCCAAAAATCTACCCATACATCATCTGAAAATCATCGTCATGAGACTCTAACCTTATCTCCAACAATTTTCTTCGCCTACCTCAACCGTCTAAAGAAAGATTTACTTGCACTCAGCCAGCAAACCACCCTCTCACAAGGACCCAACCAAACCAATATGGCCTTTGAACTTACAATACTTTTTCCCCACTCAAGCTTCAACTACTACTCTAATCTTATATGAGCGCTACACAACGACAAATCTTATTCTTTACACAAAACAACTGCAACATGCCACGTATAAAGATTCAGTCCCAAACACTTACAACTATCCAAAAGCATACCCTACCGCTTTTCCAACCTACCTAGCCACCCATTCATCCACATGCAAAACATACTAGAACCACAACTCCTTTACTCATCTCCAGCCAAACCTCACTTAAAGCTCTCATTAAAACCCCCTTTCAACTCCTGTAAGGTTACTGCCGAACCATCATCCACCTAAAACAACCATTTTACTGTAACCACTTATGTCAGGATGCAGCAACACTTCGAAAACACATTTGCGAGCCTACAACAACCATCCAACACAAAGAAACTACTACGTCTAACTGCTATACTCAAAATACTTTTAACTACACCTCCAAAAATCCCGACCGATTCTAACCCCAAACGGTCACCTTCTTGCCACCACGGCGCCAAAAACTCTTAAAACACCTTTTCTCTTGCCAACCAAGATAGACCTCGCTTATACTACCAGCAACTTGTTTACTTCTTCCATCACACCTGACATTTACCTTACACTAAAACAACACTTTAAAGCCACAAACTACCCTAATCCTACCACAGCACTAATGAACCCAAGTAGCTATTCGCAAGTGTGAACGTTTGTATGCATGGTCACCTACATGCCCTTATCAATGCATGTGTACATGTATGCAAACCTCTAATGTCGTGTCATATGTATGCATGTACCAATATAATATATATATATATATATATATATATATATGACTTTAACTATGCATGTATGTCGGTTCACACTTACTAATAACGTCCTCAGAATCCGACCAAGAACAACCACTAACTCCACTTTCAGTACTTCCCAGTCTCACCATGCTAACAACTCGACAACAACAACTACTCAAACTATTACACTTCCGCCACCAGTGTTGTTCTCAAAAACAACACCAACCACTACCCAAACTCACTAACTATAGAACCCTATCTACCCCACAAGAAAACTCAAAACCAGAACCAAGCAAAGATAACAATAACAAAGATTGCATATTAGAGATACCTGCAATCACATCATTGTCCTGAAGCTTCAAGCGACAAGCACTTAACCCCACAGAACGACCATTTTCCGGTCGTGCCACCACAGCATCGACTAACACCTTGAGGTTATCATGGCCTCCCTGCTGAAAGGAATCCTGACCACACTCACGTTCACAAGGAACTTCAACCGACATTCCACCTTGACCACCCCAAGTTAACTGTGGACAATCTCACCTCAAATGTCCAGCAGACCCACAATTCCAACAAGACTCAACCATCATACACCTCGCACGTCTCTGCCCTTCTTGCCACCTCCGAACCCTGTCTCGGCCGCGCTCACGGCCCCTTTGAGACTCACTTGCACGCGTTGAAGCTGGTCTCACTACTTGAGGACAATTACGCTTCACGCTCCACTGAACCGCAATTCCAACAAGCTCCAACACCCCAGCAAACCCCAAAATGATGCCTTCTACAACGACCACAATTCGGAAAACGCACCACCACCCCTTGACCTTGTGGTACTTGACCCACATCAATACTACCACCAAAAATCGGGTTCAATCGAACTCTTCTGTCACGAGGTCTCTTACGCTGCCCACTGTCGAGACCAATACTCGCAGCTCTTTTGCTTGCATTTTTCTCACCTTCATATACTGAAGCCACACTCTCACGTTGCTTAACCCCTAAAAACTTATCTCCAAGGTATCTCTTATTAAAGGCAGATAAAAAGAACTCCCAGTCCACATCGTGGATATTCGTTGCAACCGAAACAGATGTCCACCAAGTGCAAGCATCCTCGAACACTAATGAGACAACGCTTCCCAGCTTACAAGCGTTGTCACATCCTTCTTGATCCAAGATTAAAATCGTACGGGCCAACCAAGCCTCGAACGCCTCTGACGTCGACCCGTGATACTCAACAGCTCCCAAATCATGCATACACTACTTCGACAAACCAGCATGTCCCACAGCCGGCACACACACGGACCCTACATTCACTGTGGCCTGAGATGTTCTTGACATCTCTTGAACCACATACAACAAATCTTTCATCACAGAACCAACCCCCTCATGTTGGCCTTTCACGTCAACCCTAGACACTATCGACTGAAATGACACACCCTCGCCAGAGGATGACTTCTACATCCCAACACCCTGCTCTAAAGCAGCAACAATCATACCCGATTGCAATTCTCTCATCGATTCCATTGTGCTATTATTAAGAAGGCAAGGAGAACAAACAAACAAAACGATCAGGCCAGCTCCCAGCAAGGATTCAAGACTCCAACTCCAAGTTAACACATTTGCTACAATAATGAGGCAATGGGTATCCGTAATCCCCCCCCCCCTTTGTATGACATAAAAATCAATATTAACATTGATATCACAAACACCATGCATAGCAAACAGAAAAATTCAATCATCAACAAAAGTCATGTTCTCATCAAACAACATTCTCACTCAGCATCATAATAGCAACATATCACGTTTAACATACTTTTTATGATTCAAATCAGCTTACAACGTCATAATATTATCAACACATGTTCACAGTACTCACATATGAGTTACAACAATTAAGCATGATAAAAACATCGACATTTCACCCAAAACATATTTTTCTACCATCTTTCAACCATACACCGAGAGAGACATCCCAAACTTACCATAACAACTCACCTCAAACTTACCATCGCCTCAAGTGTTCGCAAACCTTGCTCTAATACCAACAAATGTAACCCCTTAGCCTGGCCTAGACGTTTAACCCAAACTACGAAGATTACACGGGGAAAACCAAAGTCAACCTTGGTTAACAACCTTTTTTTTTTCTTTTCTAGATGCACATTAAGCCTATGTGATTGCTCAGGAACATAGGAGAGAAAAGCACAGCAATCGGAAATCAATTAAGGACTCAATTGCATGAATTTCACTTTTAGGGACCAAATTGTAAATTTTGGAAATAAAAGAACTTTGCAGTTTTTAAGCTTACCAATATGCAATTAGTCATTTTACATGCACCTCTGTCAAATTTCAGCTTAAAAGGACTTCCCAAGCTCAAGCAATTGCAAGCACATCATTCAGGACTAAAATGTAAAACATGAAAACTTGAAACAATTAAAATGCACAGGCCAACGATCAATCGTTCCGTAACGCTGACCTTCGTACCGAAACGCCCATATCAAAACGGTGTTGACCGTTTCGGAACTCGGGTGCGTTCCGAGACCAGTATCGAAGCATGCCTCTCTAGTAGTTAAAGTGTTCCGAAACACTCTTACCCATTCCGAAACGCTATGGCCATTTCAGGCCCCCCATTCCGAAACAGTTTAGGATTTTTCGCTATACCCTGCCCTGCAACTATTCTTTTTTTCTGGTTTTTGACATCTTTTCACCTTCAACCTCATTCAAACATGCCCCAACTAATACTACAACATATCCACACAAGATTAACATCAACTCTATCATATTTACATTAAAAGCTAAACACAAAACGAGCGCTCAACTCAACAACCCATTTATCTTATACAACTAAAATGAACATACTTCCATCCATAAAACATAGCAAGACTAGAATGTAAGATGAGGATTCAATCACCACACAATAACCATCTACAAGACTCAAATCATAAACCAACTTGTTTTAGATAATCAACCTCTCACACAACATGGTAAAGGAATTCCCCCATTGCCTTTATTATCTATAGCTATGAAACAAAACATATTTCCCAAGTGGAGTTATTCTTGAATCACTTGCTTCTTGTTGTCCCAAATTCAACGATCTACATTGATGGACTAAAGGGAGCGTAAGCATATAATGCTTAGTGAGGAATGCTCAACACATAAAATTCCTTTTAACCAAAAATCCATTTCTACAAACCAATGTATTGTTTGAAACTCCAATTGAAAATATCATTGCCTTAAATCATGCATAGCTCAACACATAAACCAACATTAAAACTCAAGTGCATTATGTATCTCAATATTAAACCACATCCTCAAAATTACTTCCATTTAAACCTTCCCATGCATGAGCACTATATGAAAAGTTTAAACCATTTCTCTTGGAAACCATTTTCCACATTATGCTCTTTACTTCTCAAGCTTGAAAATCATTACAAGCAAATCATCATTTGAAAGTCACATGTACCATCTACCTATCTCATGCATTCAATCAATGCAAACGCATGGCAAGGCCACACATGCTTGTTATACAAAAGCATTCCATAATCTCAAAATCTCATATGCATTTCTCTTAGCATAAAAACACTTTAAGCATTGGTACATGTGAAATACACTTCATTCTCGTATATTGGCATTTTCATATTCTATTGTACACGGATATGTGGATAGCTTGACTGGAGGTCAAGTCCTACCCCGGTGGGATCTCGCCACCGACACTCATGGCGGTATCTACCCTCCCTACAAAGCTTGGGTGTTTCACCAAGTCCTACTCCGATGGAATGCCCATCATCGGTTTCACATGTCGATAACATTTGTTGCCATAAAGCTTGGATATTTCACCAAGTCCTACTCCGATGGAATGCCCATCATCGGTTTCTCATGGCGATGGAATGCACCTCATCGGCCTCTCTCTTTGGAACGCATCCCAAGAGCACATACGAATTTTTGGTTTATAGTGCACTCTACATCCTATTGGTCGACCAATTTTATCTGGTAATTATCGCATCATTTATGCCTATATATTACATTAAGATCCTCATCCCACCTACTGTTTTAATGCAACACTTCTCAAAACCTTCTCAACTCATTTCAAAATCATAACACATGTTTTGCACTAAATCAAAATCTCAAAACTCATCAATGCAACATGTTATCTAATGGCATCTCTTCAAGCATCATCTCATGCTGCAAACCATGCATAAAAACAGTAGGAATTTGTCAACTCAAAGCAAAACCATGTAAAAACATTTTAAGGGCATCAACCACATATTCTCAAGAATCATTAGTTTCATGCTTCCTTCTCCACACCAAACTTGATAACAAACTATCATGCTTAAAAATCATGCTCAATCAGCAAATTAGAACATAATGCCAAACCAAGCACATCAAAACCCAATTTAATATTTTCAAACAATTATAGCACAAACCGAGAGAGAAATCTACTTCACTTACTTTCGAACTTAAACTAGAGTTTCAAGCGTAAATTTAAGTTCCCAAACCACTTTTAAGAATCATTCCAAAGCTGGAAAACGTGTTCTCACTCACTGATACACAACACTACGCAAGCCAACGAGCCAACCAAGCGTCCGAAACCTCCAACGCTCCCTCGATTTCATCCGGATGACTCTCCACAGTTTTTAACACATAAGAGCATAGAATTAATGCATCATCATACATTAAAATCATCAGCCACACACCTAAACCCGCTGCTCTACTTAAAAGCCTCATTTCGGCCACCAAAAACAACAGAAATCACCTTCCAACGCAAAGCTCAGCCAAGATCTATCACTTCTAATGATTTCTAAACAGCAATCAACACAATAAACCACCATAAACTCATCCTTATACCTCCAGCTATAGCAGAACACCAAAACCACCCCAAAAACCACCATTCTAGCATGCAAAACTTAGGAATCCAAACCTATTCGGGATTTTTTTGATAAAACGTCATTTACAACATCAATTACCTTCCAAAATACCTTAGAAAACAACCTCAAAACAAAGCCTAACCAACAACCACGAAAATCATCAAGATCTCTCCAAAAATCTTGAGTTTTAACACAATTTCATGTTTCTAACATTAAAGCAACTCAAAAATCATTAACAAAGGATTGATAAGTTGGGAATTTCAGTGAAGAACTGATCATTGGAGGAGAAGGACGAATCTTACCTCCAATGGCTGATTTCTCCTTGATTTGGGCAAGTTTTCTTGAAAATCCAAAGTGAAAACAAAAGGATTTGATGAGGAAAAGATTAGGAATAAAAAGGAGATTGAATTCTCATCAAAAGGAATGAAAATCAGAAGTCAATTGATGGAGAAAATGTGTTTGGCTGAAAAGAAATTGAGAGAAAGTGAAATTAGAGAAAACTAACGTAAGGTAGTTATGAAAAGTCAAAGATAGTTTTTCTTTTTAATAATCCTTATTTCCCTCAATTAAAACATTAATAAAAACACCCAAAATCAAGAGAAACCGAATTAAAAACATTTTGTTTTAATTAGCTCCTTAAAGATTCAAAGTTTCAATCCTTTACAAAACAATCACTATTCCACTTTTGCAAAAACTGCGATTTGGTCACTACACCGAAATGTAGTATTTCCAAACCTTATTTTGTAAAATAGTTTTCACCATAACCATTCATATAATAAATGAGGATTTTTAGATGTTTTCCATAATTTTAAAGAATCCCGAACTAGGTGTTCCCTAAATCAGCCTTAGAGATTCGAACCGTTCTCGACCGGCCCGATTCAACTCTAAATCTTCTAAGCCCAAAATCAGGATGTTACAAAAATGTTCATAGGATTGTTGGAAAATGAGTTAGAACAAAACATATTAGGGACTTAATTGGTGATTAGGGACTGTTTTAGATTAAAAATAAAATATTAGTACTTAAATGAACAAAATGAAGGCTGGAAATGACAGCTTAATAACAGGGAAAAATGGTAAAAAGGATCCTAAGTTGAAAAGATCACTAAAGTGGGTTAAATCACAAGATCGACAGATTTGATCATGGAAAATTGCCTAACTTCGAACATTAAACTGTATTGATGTAGAAATGATAAAAATATGTGCTATATATGGTTAGAAATATGGTTGAATCAGACTTCTAGGGATGTAAAGTAATTGAAAATCCAGTATGTATATTGAACGTTATGGACAAAATATTGAAGGGTGTCCAAACTGCCTGAAACAGGGCAGTTTAGTGTATAATGTGAAAATGTTTGCTTGTATGTGATGTATAGATGAATTCTAATGATGTATTTGTGTTACTAATACATGTAATAGTAGACCAAGAGATATAAGAGGCTTTTGAGGGCATCAAGGCTGGGCAAACAAAGGAAAGAAACAAGGGGATAAGCATTCAAGACTAGCTTGGAGTTCTTGTGAGTGTAGCTATCAATAGTTGGGACTTAGGTCCTAACCAAGCTTGATTATGATTATGCTTTATTTATATGTTGCTATGAAAATGGACTTAAATTATATTTGGTAATTAACAAAGTGAAGAATGGTATACACTAAGCTTGATAAATGCATAATGCGTACTAGACCTTGTATGATTGCATGGTGTCGTGACATGTTTAATGCCCTGAATGCCATGACATGTTTAATACCTTGACTGCCTAGATTGGCTACTTTATGAATCATGCTTAAAGAATGATATATTGTGATAATGAACGAGGGTTCACTAGCCTAAGGGCTCCCTGATCTTGTTGAATGTCTAATGACATCTTGGATAAGATTGAATTGTGCCTTGAACCTTGGAAGCTAGTAAGTCATAGGTAGGGTGGCGACAATGGAAGGGATATGACTAGCACTACTATACATCTTGAATTGACGACAGTTAGGTTGGTGACTCGATTACCTAGACTTGACTACATACCAAGGCCTAAATTTGAATTGATTATCTAATATTGCTACAGCAAAGCTTGGATATCCTATGAATTTGAAATGAAACTTGACTTGAGCTTATACTTGAATTGGATGGAATAATCCTGATAATGCAAAGCTGCTATCACATGTACATGAAATGAATATTGAATCCATTGATTTTAACCTATATTATTCCATGACATTTGAGATGTTGTTATGAATCCATAATCTTGATGATAATATGTAATGTTGGCTTGGAATTGACTAGTGATATGTATGCACATGAATATGAAAAGCCATGGCTATGAATTGAGTAAATATATGAAATGATATAATGCGCTACATGATCTTGCCTATTCGAATGTCTTGTATTCTTGTATAGGCTTGATCTTCATGAACCTAGCTAGGTCTCCTTTGAATAAGATACACTTGAAAATTTGAACAAACTCGCCTAGCTTAGGTTGCTACCTCACTAAGTACTTTTGACTCTCTTTTTCATTCTTCCCAAAATACAAGTTAATAGATTGCAAGCTACGTTGAGTTGGAGGCAAGGCAAGACAAGCTAAAGCACAATTATGGCTATGACTTTTTATATACTCCTAGTTGGTGGCCATAGTCTTGTATCTAGATTTCATATTCATGCATTTTGAGCCTAGGAAAGGCTAGATATATATTTGATATGATATGACATGAATAACTTGCTAATGTGACTTGTTTGGTATCCTAGTTGATCTAGGTATTATGCTATGGTATAAGAGTATGGATGGCTTTATGCTGCGATATATGATGTCTTGCAAGCTTTGATGATTGACAGATATATTAATTCGTGCTTTGATTGCTTATCATGATTTAAGAATGATAAATGCTTATTTACTGCTTCATAGTATTGTTATTCTCAGATGATATTGTAAATGCTATAGAATGTTTTGATGATTTTGTTTAAATTGATTAGTTGAGTTAAGAATGCAAGGGTTTAATATATGGTTTGCTTAGCATTTGAAATTGTTAGTTTAGTCATGTACATGTTGTTCAAATGTTATGGTTTGATTGTAACATGATACGTGATGATTGTTTGATTAGAAGTCTGACTTACCTATTAGGGGTAAGTTAGGCAAAAGTTTTTGTTGGTTCATGTTTTTCCTTGCTTGAGTAACTCTTCTTATTTGGTTTACGACTAAACTGGGTGAGGGGTGTTACATAGTTAGCTGCAATAACCGATATGATAAAGAACCTCCAACGTCCCATCGAAGTCAAGGAAGTGAAGTTTTCAACCTCATGTCTTACATGCGATGGCAATCACCATTTGAGTGAATGCCCTTACAATCAGGAGTTAGCCAACTATGTGGGGGATTATAACCGCAACAACAATCCATACTCTAATACCTACAACCCAGGATGGCGGCAACATCCAAATTTTAGTTGGGGTAATCAAGGGCACATCAATTCTACTCAGCGAGCGCCATAGCGAAATCTGATCGAAACACCATCTTCTAACCAGATGATGCCATGACAATGTCACAAGGGAGCAGCATCTTCATCAAACAATTTGCTGGAGACTACATTCAATGAATTTATGGCTATGACAAAAGATTTCATGGGAACCACGAAAGTTTTGCTACAGGATCATGTAGCAAACATTAAGAATCAAGGAGCCTTATTGCAAAGCCATAGTTCTTCTCTCAGGGCCTTAGAAACACAAGTTGGTCAGATAGCTCAAACCTTGCATGCGCGACCTCAAGGAAGTTTTCCTAGTGACACTGAAGCCACTAAGCACCACAGTAAGGAGCAATGCAGCACACTCACATTAAGGAGTGGAAAGGAATTTAACAAGGAAGACAAGTTTGGGGGAAAAGAGAAGGAGGAGTCTCATCCAAACTTGCCTCACGAAGGAAATAACTCACAAGATCCTCCAGCTGAAGAGAAGGATGAGGAGGAAGTCATAGCAAAAGACACACCGGAGGAGGAGCCTGCTTTTGCTACAGCAAAAGATGCAACTCCACCAGTCTAGATAAATGAAGTTAAACCCCCACCTCCTTTTGCTCAACGACTCAAGAAGCAGAAAAATGACCTTCAATTCCAGAAATTCGTGGATATCCTGGAAAAATTACATATCAATGTCCCATTTTGGAGGTCATTGATCAGATGCCAACATATGCCAAGTTCCTAAAGGATATAGTTAAAAAAAGAGGAAGGTCGAGAAGCAAGAAAATGTCACTATAGCAAAAGAATGCTATTCTATGTGGAGTAAGCTGCCACCTAAGAGGAAGGACCCAGCTAGCTTTGCTATCCCATGCTCTATTGGCGATAAGTTTGTTGGAAGAGCATTATGCGATTTGGGATCAAGTGTTAACTTGATGCCTAAGTCGATTTTTCTGAAACTGGGAATACAAGCGGCACAACCCACCAAGGTTGTGCTACAGCTAGCAGATCATTCTCATGGTCGACTAGAAGGAAGACTTGAAGATTTTGTGGTAAAAGTGGACCAATTTATTTTTCCAGTCGACTTCTTAATCCTCGACTGTGAAGCTAATAGCATCACACCCATCATCTTGGGTAGGCCATTTTAAGCCACCGAGAGCTTTAATCGATTGTGAGAAGGGTGAATTCACGATGCGAGTTGTTGATCAAAAGGTCACGATCAATATTCATGACACCCTCAAGTATACTGACAATCCAGGAGTATGCCAATATATAGATGCTACAGCACAGAATGGAACTGCTGAGTTTTGCTGTAGCAATGAGATGCAAATGGAAGAGTTTGAAGAACTCTGCAAAGATGATGATGCAGACCCAGAAGAACTCTCAAGGGAACTGGAGCAGTCTAGTCAACTTGAAGATAGACCAGGTACGCACTTTGAACCTCTTGATTTTTCAGAATTTGTACCTCAAGGGAACCTACTTTAAAACTGAAACCTTTTCCATCACATCTTAAGTATGTTTACTTAGGGAGCAATGAAACTTTGCATGTGATAATCTCATCTAGTCTCACACCTAAGCAAGAAACTAGTTTAGTAAATATGTTGCTACATCATAAAAATGCACTAGGGTGGACTATGGCTAATTTAAAGGGTGTAAGCCCTGCTATATGTATGCACAAAATTTTGCTTGATGATTGTCACAACAACTCTGTTGAGCCCGAGAGAATATTTAACCCAATCATGAAGAATGTGGTGATGAAAGAAATAATTAAGTGGCTTGATGCTTGAGTAATCTACCGGATACCCGAAAGCTAATGGGTCATCCCAGTGTAATGTGTACCGAAGAAGGGAGGCATGACCGTGCAACGAGGTGAATGAGCTATTGCTTACTAGAACCGTCACGGGGTGGAGGATTTGTATGGACTACAGGAAGCTCAACAAGGCAACCAAGAAGGACCTTTTTCCCCTCTCATTCATTGATCAGATGTTAGATCCACTAGCGGGCAAGGCATTCTACTGCTTCCTCGATGGGTATTCTGGGTACAATCATATTGCTATAGCACCCGAAGACCAAGAGAAGATGACTTTCACATGCCCTTATGGAACTTATGCTTTTCGGAGAATGCTTTTTGGTCTCTGCAATTCCCCACCAACTTTTCAAAGATGTATGCTGGCCATTTTTTCAGACATGGTCGAGGATTTTTTAGAAATTTTCATGGATGACTTCTCGGTCTCCAGAGATTACTTTGCCACATACTTGGGCAATCTCGCCAAGGTTCTAAAGAGGTGTGAGGAAGCTTACTTGGTGCTCAATTGGAAAAGATGCCATTTCATGGTAACGAAAGGAACGATATTAGGCCACAAGATCTCAAAGAAAGGGATAGAAGTTGACAAAGCAAAGGTCGAGGTCATTGAAAAACTACCTCCCCCACTACTGTCAATGGAGTAAGAAGCTTCCTAAGGCATGTTGGCTTCTATCGGAGATTCATCAAGGATTTTTCAAAGATCTCAAAGCCGCTACGCAATTTGCTACAACAAAATCAACCATTTGTGTTTGACAAAGATTGCCATAGCGCATTTCAAGAACTGAAGGAGAAGCTTATCTCAGCACCAGTTTTCATTCCACCTGATTGGAATGAGCCATTTGAGCTGATGTGTGATGCAAGTGACTACGCCGCCGGTGCAGCACTTGGACAACGCCGAGGTAAACTCTTTCATGTTATTTATTATGCTAGTTACACTTTGAATGATGCACAAATCAATTACACCACTACTAAAAAGAATTGCTTGTTGTAGTATTTGCCTTTGATAAATCTAGGTCATATTTGATAGGCATTAAGGTTATAGTTCATACCGATCATTCAGCCATTAAGTACTTAGTGACTTAAAAGGATGTTAAGCCTAGACTTATTAGATGGATACTCTTGCTACTGGAATTTGATTTAGAAGTTAGAGATAGGAAAGGATGTAAAAACTAGGTAGTTGATCATCTATCTAGGCTAGAAAATGGTATCACACAAGGTAGTGAATCTGAAATTAAGGAGGAATTCCCTGATGAGAAACTATTGTCTGCTACGGCAATTCCGTGCTATGCTGATATTGTTAATTATCTTGTTAGTGGTATTTTGCCTCCTGATTTATCTAGCCAGGGACTCAAGAAATTAGGATACGATGCAAGATTCTACTATTGGGATGAACCTTACTTGTTCAAGCAATGTCCTGATCAGATCATAAGGAGATGTGTTCCAGAAGAAGAATACCATAGCATTTTATACCATTGTCATTCTTCACCATGTGGAAGGCATTTTGGTGGTGCTAGGACTGCTGCAAAGATTCTGCAAGCAGGATTCTATTGGCCTACACTTTCCAAGGATGCACACGAGTTCTACAAGACATGTGATAGATGCCAAAGAACGGGGAACATCCCCAGGCAGAATGAAATGCCACTGTAAAATATTTTGTAGGTTGAAATCTTTGACGTGTTGGGAATTGACTTCATGAGCCCGTTTCTCGCATCATATGGAGATTTATATATTTTGCTAGCAGTCGACTACGTGTCAAAATGGGTGGAGGTTGTTGCCACCCTGAGGAATGACTACAAGATGGTTATGAAGTTCCTTCACAAGAACATCTTCACGAGGTTTGGAGCACCCCGAGCCATCATTAGTGATGAAGGAACTCACTTTGACAACAAACTTATTGCTAAAGAATTACATCGATATGGAGTCAGGCACAAGATTGCTACAGCATATCATCCACGGACGAACAGACATGTTGAAGCTTCCAACCGTGAAATCAAGCAAATCTTGGAGAAGGTGGTCAACCCTAGAAGAAAAGAATTGTCCCCCAAGTTGGATGAAGCACTATGGGCGTATAGAACAACCTTCAAGATGCCTTTGGGCATGTAACCCTTCAAGCTTGTCTTTGGCAAGGAGTCCTATCTACCCGTTGAGCTTGAACACAAGGCTTATTGGGCAATCAAGAAACTCAACATGGTTGCCCAACTAGCTGGTGAAAGAAGGTTGCTAGAGTTTAATGAGCTGGAAGAATTTCGAGCCCAAGCAAATGAAAATGCCCGCATTAACAAAGAGAAAACCAAGAAGTGGAATGGCAAACATATTTTGCCAAGGTATTTCTCAAAAGGTCAACAAGTGCTTCTCTACAATTCAAGGATAAAGCTTTTCCCTGGAAAGTTGAAATTAAGGTGGTCAGAACCATTCATTATACACAAGGTGTACCCTCATGGCACGGTTGATATCAAGAAGTTGAACGATGATGAAATCTTCAAGGTCAATGGACAACGCCTGAAGGTGTACAGTGGAGCCCAGAGACAAGTCACACATGGATCTGCACGATCATTGAGAGTTTGCTTCTCTAAAGTTTATCATTTATGCTATATCATGTTCGTAAATAATTCTTTTCTTGTTAGTTTAGTTTTTGTGTTATCTTTGTCTTTATTTTCTTATCTTTTCACGTGACCCTCGTACAAGCTTTCTCTTTCATAGTACCATGTCAGGTACAGAGGCAGAAGAGCATGGTCATCTACAGGGTTGATAGCAAAAAGACAAAAGGACATGGGTTTTTGTTTTTATCCACTTTAGGGAGTATAAAAAAGGAAGAGAAAATTGAAGGAGAGGTTTTATCCGAAAATGGGGGAGGATGCATTAAAAAAAGAGAGAAAAATGCTAAAAGTAAGAGAGAGAATATTCACCCAATTAATGTGGTAAAACCCTAGCTACTAAAACCTATTTATTCTCTCTCCGGTCGTCACCCATCACATTAACTCCCAGCTTTTTCTCTCCCCCTTAAAGCCAACACGCGTCCCCATCACTCCCCTCTCCCATTTAATTCGTATGTTTCCCCCCGCCTTTTTCAACTCCCCACACTTTCTCATCGTCACCAATTTGTTTACCTTCTTCGTCTTCTTCAACACTCAACATTTTCTTCTTCCCTTTCATCTTTTCTATTTTCTCCCAAAACACAAAAAAGCCTTCACCACTTTCCCTTCACATATTCACTCCTCCCAACTTTCACAAAAACCTCCATGGCTTGTTACAAGAATGCCCCTGAAACTTCCGACCGCCATAAAAAACCCCAGTCCTGGAAATCACTAAGTTTATCGATGACGCAGCAAGGGAATGGTGGAAGAAACTAAAAGATAGAAACGTCCTTTTAGAGTTAGGGTTCAAATACCCTAAGGAGGGGAGGACCAGTTCGACCAAGCAATCATGGACATCATTGGCAAGCATGAATGGAAGTCATTCGATGCCCACCCTGAGGAAATCTGCACATCACTGGTAAAGGAATTCTATGCCCATCTCACAAGCCCTACTCAGTCCACTGTCCATGTGCGAGGCGAGTAGATCACGTTTACTGCCTCAGTAATCAACAAGTACTATGGTGTTCAATGGATCAATGAATTGATCAAAGCCAAGAGGGGGCTGAATTGGGTTTTTAAAATTTGTTGGAGAAAGTGGAATGGCTAAAATTGAAGAATTATGTAATTTAAAGTGATTCAAGTTCCAAATGAACTCTACATCCACTACCTTAGCTACCACTAAGGATTTTCCAACAATCCACTACTTTCTCTTCCCTTTTACAAGGCTTATGAGGTAACCTTTACAATACCAGTCAAAATTTCTACCCAAAATTTGACCAAACCATTACAAGAATAAAAAGAAGAATTAAAAGGCAAGTAAAATACCTCTCAATACAAATTTGCCCCTTTTGATACAGGCACTCAACCCAAATTGGAAAACAAGATAGGAATTACAAACAACTCAATTTGGGATTTTACAAGAATGAGAAATTCGGCACTTTGAGCTTGGATTTTTGTAAAGATGTTTCCCTTGGATGCAATAGTTGTTGCTAGTCTTCAATTGGCTTCATTTTATACCTTCTTCATTAATTCTAGTTGTTTGGGTGGTTAGGGTATTGAATATAGTCATTGGGACCCTCTCTTTCCACTATAAATGCACTTCTGCAGCCTACTGTATCAGTACACGGGGATCCGTATCAATACCTGTCTCAAAACAGAAAGAGCCGTTGCACAATTACAAGAGGAGCGTATCGATACGGGTGAAGGCATGCCGGTACGGGTTAGGGAAGTGTTTCAGTATGGGCAAGACCGTATCGATACCATTATTCCCACAAAGCTCATTGGAAGATTCTGTATCGATACATGTAAGAGCGTATCAGTACGAGACAACCAATTCTTTAAAAATATGTTACCTAACAACTGACACCAACGGTCAAAAACATTAAAGGCTTTTGAATTTAAAATTCCATTAAAACCGTATCGATACTGGTGACACTATATCGGCACGCTATTCAAATGCAGTGTAATTTTATAGAGAGAGCGTATCGATACAGATACAATCTGTTTCGATACCCTGTTTTGATACGGTAAGGGGCGTATCGAAAAAGATTTCTCTAGTGGCCAAGTTTGGTAAAAAGGTATCGATACGACTAGGAGCGTATTGATACGCATATGCGACTTTCAATTGTTTGGCCTTGGAACACTTAGAAAATATTTTAGAATTTTAGTTTTACAAACTAAATTAAAGCCTTGTTGATTTAAAACCTTTTGATGGACTTAAAAATCTATTTCAAGTTTTTCAATTTAATCCTTAAAATACTTTGTTATATCAAAATCAAACATAGGTTTTACAATCTCCCCCTTTTTGATATAACAAAACCAAAACTTAAATTTTTAAGACTTTTGAAAAACTTTGCAAAACAACTCCCCCATAATATTTGCTAGGTAAAATTTAAGTTAAAATTTAAAATTTTAAGTTAACTTGTTCCCTCTCCCCCTTTTTGTTAGATAAAAAAATAGAGACATAGGCAAAAGGCATAAATAATAACAAAGCAACATGTAATAAATAAACATTAAGTTCATAACAAAGGAAACATCTAAATAAAATCCAAATAACAATAATAAAAGCATAGGTTTTAAACTTAATCCCAAAGAACATAAATCAAAGTGCATAAATGGAAATCCTAAATGACATGAATGAAATGCAAAGATAATAAACTACTCTTCTCCGTCGCCATCTTCATCATCTTTATCATCCTCTTTGTTTGCATCTGCATCATTCCTCTGGGATTGACACCACTCATCATGAAAAGCGGTAAGAGAGATGTTCATCGAATTGTGACCGCCTTCAAGAGAAGTGAGACGTGTCTCCACATTTTTCACTCGATCTTCAAGGCTTGTGAAGTGTGTGTCTATGGCGGCAAACCCTGAATTCATCACTTGATCCATGGAAGCAATTCCCGTGCGTAAGCCCGTGAATTGTTTGTTGATAAAGGACATACGAGCATCAATGGAAGGTGGAGGAGGAACTTGAGGAGCTTGAGCAGTTTGAGGATTGGCAATCTCTTCTGGAATCGCATCGCTAGGAAGCTCGGAGAGACGAAGCCAACTACCATTGAAGTAATGAAACTTCCCCCTAGAAAGAGATCTTTCATTAATGGGATCAGTGAGGGGAGTCGGATAGTCGTGAGAACAATCAATCTCCTTTTGAGTGAAGGAATAACTAAAGGCGGTGCCATGTGTGAATGATGTGACAATTTTTGTACGACGATGTTGCACGAGATAGACGATCTCCGCAAACATGATGCGAGCAAGATTTGGTTGTTGTTTTTGGCGAAAACACCGAATCCAAAAGTCGTCAACTTGGAGGATAGTTGAATACTTCCCTCCTGAAGGCCTAAACCACCAAGAAATCATCAAGTGAAGGATTTGATCTTGAGCGTTGAGAACGGTCACGGAACCTCCCAAGACATGACCAAGAGAATTCTCATCTTTGATGCATTTATACTCTAACTTAAAGACAACACAAATAAAAGGAACATCTATGGTGATCTTTTTACCCATTAGATAAGAGTTAACGACAGTAACTTCACCCGCGGGATTGGCAACACACTTGGCATTAGCATAGAAAATTAAAACCAAATTGTGAAAGAAAAAGTCGGGAATTTGTATAAAGTCCATGAACTTCCATTCTTGGAGCAAAGGTAAATAGACAAATTTGAAGCACTTCGAGTTAAGAAGAGGAATGGAAATTACCATATCCGGGCGAATCTTATAATTTTGAAAGGTAAAAAATAGGTGAGTTCCCCAGTAGTTCGAAAGCATCATTGATAGATAAGGGTCAAATTAGGATGAGTACCATCTCCGGGATCGGATGCTTCACCGACTTCGCTAGTACGCGCTCTCTTTTTGGGTGCCTTTATCTAGAGAAATAGATCAAAACAGTGTGTATGCATTATTTTTCTCGTTCAACTCATTGAAAAACAATAATCAAGGTTGTAAAAAAATTTCAAAGGTAAATAAAAAACAAAACATAATACTTTGGCAAAAACAAAACAAAAAGAGTTTAAAACGAAAATCACAAAGAAAAAATAAAAAGAGAAATAAAAGAAATTTTATACCTTGATATTGATAGAGAGGAATGGAAGAAGAACTTTGCACCAAATTGGTAGAAAGCTTTAAAAACTTGGCTTGATGTTGATAAACCCCCAAGATATTTTGAGTTTTGTGGTGAAAATATGACGGATTTAGAGGCTTTTTATAGAGTAAAAACAGCTAGGGTTTTGAAATTTTAACTTTGGTAAAATTAAAACTCTTTTAATGCCATTAATAAGTTGTATGCGCAATCGAGTATCGATATGCCAAAGGGTGTATCGATACGGGGGTAAAATGGTAATTCCATGGAAACACGTGTCAAAGGTTCGTATCGAAACGCTCACAGCTCGTATCAAAACATGTTTAACCGTATCGATATGCGTATTAGAGAAAATTCAGTCTGGTTAAGTAATGAAGTACTTGTATCGATACACATAAGGCCGTATTGATACCCTATGCCCAGGAATGCATCTTTTTGGCTTTTAGAACAACCAAAGGCTCGACTTTAACATCTTCTAAATGAATGCAATTGATGAATGAGCAGTTCTAAGCATGTTTTAACAGAAGCATACTCCCCTAGCAATAAGCATGGTTTCTATCAAGATCAACAACACATAAACATGCATTTTCACAAATTCAAGCAATCTTAGCCTAAAAAAGAGTCATAAAGGTTCAAGGTATGCTAGTTAGACCTAACTCTCTCCTAAGGGACCAAAAACGCTCTTTGTCTAGAGGTTTGGTAAAAATGTCTGCTAGTTGGTTCAAGGTATCAACACACTCTATAACAACATCTTCCTTAAGGACATGAACTCTAATGAAATGATGTCTTATTTCTATATGTTTGGTTCTAGAGTGTTGGATGGGATTTTTGGTTAAGCATATAGCACTAGTGTTATCACACTTAAGGGGTATGGTTTCAAATATAACACCATAATATAAGAGTTGTTGCTTCATCCAAATGACTTGACCACAACAACTCCCTAAGGATATGTACTCGGCTTCGGTGGTAGATTGATCTACACTATTTTGTTTCTTAGAGAACCAAGATATGAGCAAACTACCTAAGAATTGGCAAGTTCCCGAAGTACTTTTCCTATCAATTTTACATCCCCCATAATCTGCATCCTAATAAGCATGAACGCTGAAGGTTGCGTCTCTAGGGTACCAAAGACCTAGACAAGGAGTATCTCTAAGGTACCTAAAGATTCTTTTAACGGCTATAAGGTGAGAATCTCTAGGACTAGCTTGAAACATAGCAAACACTAAACAATATATTCGGTCCACTTGCAGTAAGGTACAACAAAGATCCAATCATAGAGCGATAAAGCTTAGAGTCAACACACTTACCTCCTTCATCTTTGTCAAGCTTGGTATATGAGCTCATTGGTATATCTTTAGGCTTTGCTTGCTCCAAGCCAAACTTCTTGAGCATATCTTTCACGTACTTTGCTTGATTGATGAAGATGTCATCCTTCCTTTGATTGATTTGGAGTTCCAAAAAGAATGAGAGCTCCCTCATCATGCTCATCTCGAATTCACCTTGCATTAACTTAGCAAACTCTTTGCAATGACACTCATTACTAGATCCAAAAATGATATCATGAATATATATTTGCACTACTAAGATGTCATTTTTATATCTTTTTATGAAAATTGTATTGTCCGCCATACCTTTTTCAAAACTTTTTTCAATCAAAAAGTTTGAAAGTCTTTCATATCAAGCTCTAGGAGCTTGTTTTAAACCATAAAGTGCTTTGGTTAGCTTAACAACATGATTTGGAAATTTTGAATCTTCAAAACCCGATGGTTGTTTCACATTGTAACACCCCAATTTTGGGCTTGGAAGTTTAGGTTCTGAACCGGACCAGTTTAAATTACGGTTCGAATATAAAAGGTGGTTTTAGGGAAAGCCTAGTTCAGGATGCATTAAAATATGGAAAAATATCTAAAAATCCTCTTTTATTATATATAAGAGAGTGGTGAAATCAATTTTACAAAATGGGGTTTGGAAATATGACATTTCAAGTTAGTGACTAAAATGTAATTTTTGAAAAGTTGGTGACTGTTTTAAAAGGATTGAAACTTTGAATCTTTAAGGAGCTAATTTACCCAAGGGAGGGTTTCTCCAGAATTTTCAAAAATTTTAAATATTTATTAAAGGTTATTTAATAAAAAGAAAAGAGGGAAAAGAGATATTTTAGTTTTATAACTAACTTTTGACAAAATTTTCCCATTTCATTTTCTCTCAATTTTCCCTCAGCAAAATACATTTCCACAGCCACTTTTCCTTTGATTTTCACACCTAAGGTTGAGATTTCAATCTCTAAATGATTTCTAAACATTTCTACACCAAATCCTCATCATTTGCTTATTGAATTTTCAAGAATTTTGGCTCTAAACAAGGAGAAATCCACATTTAGAGGTATGAACGTCCTTCTCCTCTAAATACTCAGTTCTTTACTGAAATTCCCATGTTCTCAATCCTTAAATTGAGTTTTACGAAAGGTTTTGATGTTGTGATCTTGATTTTGGCTTAAAATGCAAGATTTGGATTTAATTTTGAAGAAATTCGTATTAAATGATTGGGCTCTGTTTTGAGATGTCTTTTTGATGTATTTTGGATGTCTAAACGATGTGTAATTGAGGTTTAATCAATGCAATTCCGAATAGGTTGATTTTCCTAAGTTTTTACTTGAGTTAATGGTGGTTTTTGGGGTGATTTTGATGTTCTGCTATAGCTGGAGGTATAATGACGTGATTAGGTCCTTTTTTGGATGTTAATTGATGTCTAAGAATGATTGGAATTGATGGATCTTGGCTGGGTAATGTTGTGGAGGTGTTTGGATGTGATTTCGGTTGTGTTTGGTAGCCGAAATGTGAGTTTTGATGAGAGCAGCGAGTTTAGGTGTTTTGGCTGAAGATTTTAATGCATGATGATGCATTAATCCTCTGCTTTGATGTGTTTAAAACAAGGGAGACATCTTCGGATCCTTGTGGTGTTGATCCGGAGGCTTGATCGGCGTTTCGGCAAGCTTGCGAAACGGAATCGGTGAGTGAAGTTTGGTTTTCAGCTTTGAAACCAATGTTTGAAGGTTATGGGAGCTTAGTTTAAGTCTAAACAACTTAGCTAAGCTCAAGAGTAAGTTTTTGGAGAAACTCTCTTTTTGATGAACCATGAGATGGTTGGATGCAATGTGTTTTATTTGCATGTTTAAATTCTGTTTTGAAAGCATATTTTAGCATGTTTAATGCTGGTTTTGTAAGCCATGTGTTGAAGGATGCTCAAGGTAAGAGGTCCTTGATTTAAACATTGATAAATGTGATTTGATGCATTGTGATGCATGATCATTTAATGGCTTTGTTTAATGCTTTAAAACAGTAGATTAATGATGGTAAATGATGTATATTGGCAAGTGATGTGTTGGTTTAAAAGTACTTGAATCGGATATAGTTAGCCGGCTATAGGATTGGGTGCACGTGAATAAAGTCGCCTTGGATGTTGAGGGGTTGTGATTGTACCGTAAACTCCATCCATGTACACTAACGAGATGGTTAAGATCACAATGGTGGTTAAAAGTCCATGTGTGGATCTTGTGTTGTGTGTCCCGTGTTCTTGTTAGTGATGTTATACAACTACCAACTAGTGATGTGGAGGGGTTGTCATTGTACCGTAGACTCCATCACGGGTGTTGAGGGGTTGTGATTGTACAAGTAAACTCCACCTTGAGGGTTGGTAGTGTGTATGAAGCGTATGGGACAACGCTTGTAATCCGCGTATCCGATTGTGTTTTGAGTTGAAAAATGGTTATGGATTATCACTTGAAAGCCAATATGACATGTTGATATATTGAAGCATGAGATGCTTGTTTAGTATGCATAAATGCATGATAAATGATGTTTTGAATTAAAGGCCTTGGAAAGGTGTTTTTACAAAGTGTGTTATTGTGTTGTTTTATTAGAGCATTTCTCACTAAGCATATGTGCTTACGCTCTCTCTTACTTGAACCAATAATGCAGAGCATTGAAGTGCTTTAAGGGCAGCAAGGAGGTCAAGGATCCAAGTGGAAGTCTAAGCTCATGTATGGTGACTATTTTCACAACACTATTAGCTTTTGGTATTTGGCAATGGGAACCTAGATTGTGTTTTTGGGAGATGTTTTGGACTCCCTAAGTTTGGCTTGATGCCTATGGTGTTTTGGATATGTAATTGGCCACTTTGATGTTTGCTTTGATGACTTGATGTTTGGTTGGTGTTGAGTGTTAGGTTGCATGCCTATAGTTTGAGGTTTTTCCTAATCGATGCTATGGATGTGTTTTGATGATGCTATTATGTTTCTTTAGTGCATAATGACATGCTGGCATGATTTGGTCGTCATAGGTATGCGTTTGATGGGTCGAATGCTTGTTAAACCAGTTAATTTCTGCAATTCTGGGCAGCCTGTATCGGAACGGGTGCTACCGTTTCGGAACAGGTGTCTGAAATGGCCTTAGCGTTTCGAAACGGGTAGAGACGTTCCGAAACGTTTTTGCTACTGCCAAGCCCTGTTTCGGAACAGGTTTCGAAACGGTCCCGCATTTCGGAACGGTCATCCCCCGTTTCGGAACACTCGACCGTTGGGCACTGAATTGTATGGTTATATGTTTTGAAATCTTCACGATTTAGTCCTAATTTTTGTATGTGCAATTGCTTGAGTTTGGAATGTCCGTTTAAGATGAAATTTGGCAGAGAAGCATGAAACATGATTAATTTCTTAATGGTAACTCAAAAATTTGCAAGGTCCTCTTAATTTCCAGAATTTACAAATTGGTCCCTAAATTCATATGTTGTGCAATTGAGTCCTTATTTGTTTACTGATTGCTGTGATTTTTGAGTATGCTTATCTCAAGAGTACATCTAGGGTTAATATGCATTTAGACAAGGTTAAAAAGAAGAAAAAAAGGTCGTTAATCAAGGTTGACTTTCGGGTTGACTTTGGTTTTCCCCGTGTAATCTTCGTAGTTCGGGTCAACCGTCTAGGCCGGGCTAAGGGGGTTACATTTGGTGGTATCAGAGCTGAGTTCTCGAGTAATTGGGAATGATTATGTGGGTGAAAAGTGTATGATTGCTTTGTATACTTGTTGAATGAAAGTATGATGTATGAATTGTAAGTATGTTGCAATTGTGGTGTATGATGTGGTGAAGCATGTAGAGGGACCCATTGCCATATCAAAGCTAATGAAATGATTTGTTTTTAATTGGAAATGAGCTTGAGTACTTGGATTGCTTACCTTGCTGAGCCTGACTATTTTTATTGCATTTGTGATTGCATTGTTTAGTAAATGGGACCTCGTAGAGAGACGATGATTAATACGCGAGCCAGACTCAAAATGAGAACGAAGAGAATGCTGAAAATGTAGTGGATTTACCTCCTCCACCCGGTGGTGGTGGTGCTGGGGGTGAGGGAGCTGGTGCTGGTGCTGGTGCTGGGGTCGCTGGACCTGAAGCTGGGCAGGGGCAAGCTGCTCCCGACATGACAGTGCTGATTCAGGCTATTGCTGGAGCCTTTCAGGCGGCGGTAGCTGGAGCTCATGGAGCTGGGCATCAGGGAGATGCTAATGCTAGACTACCTCTGGAACGCTTGCGCAGTCTGGGAGGGACTGAGTTCAGGGGTTTGTCTGTTGAAGGTTCTGAGTCTTGGTTGGAAAGTACCAAGAGAATTTTGGGACAAATGAACTGCAATGAAGTGCAGAAGTTGGGCTGTATAATATCATTGTTGCATGACGATGCGTATACCTGGTGGACAACCACTCTCTCCGGAATGGAGGATGCTGATGTGACTTGGACGTTCTTTCTGAACGCATTCAAGAGGAGGTATCTGGGTGTGCGGTACCTGGATGAAAAGAAAAGGGAATTCATGTCTCTTACTCAAGGGAGCATGCCAGTGGCTGAGTACGAGGTTCAGTTTGTCTGACTCAGTCAGTACGCACTTGAGCTTATCCCTGATGAGCGGGAGAGGTGTGAACATTTCCGTTATGGGTTGGTGACGGAAGTGAAGACCTATATGTTGGCTTCTGAGTACACTGACTTTGATGTGCTGGTTGGTAGAGCGAAAGATATTGAGTTGAATTTGGGTTTATCTTCTAGAGGTGTTGGGACTAGTGCGGGCAAGCGAGCCGCTGAGTATAGTTCCGGTGGCGGACGGAACAAGAGAGGACGTGATCGGAAGTATCAGTCTTCAGCTAGGCGTGGTGGTGGAGGGCAAGGTGCGCCTATTCAGGGGGACAAGGCGAGAGTTGATCAGAACACATGTTGGGCATGTGGATCACGTGGTCATCTGAGGCGTGATTGTCCTCGAGCAGCGAGGGAGGTACAGGCTCCTGTTGTGGTGATCGGTAATTCGTGCTGGAACTGTGGTTCGGCGGATCACATGAGGAGGGAGTGTCCTCTGTTGGCCGGTGGTGGTCAGGGACGTGCTCCTGGAGTTGTTGCACCACAGAGAGGTCGTGGGCGCGGCCGTGGTAACTTCCAGCGCAGGGAGGATGGTGGAAGGAATGTGGCTCATGTGGTAGCTGTTCAGCCTGAGGGTGGTGGCCAGGCCAGAGTGTATGCTCAGAGGGAAGGGAGGAATGACACGGATGTGATCGCAGGTACTTTCTCTTTGCAATCCTTGTCATTACTTTCCTTGATTGATTCTGGATCTACACACTCATACATATTGCATGAACATGCTCAATTGCTTGGTTTGCCTGTTGAGTCTTTGGATGTTGGTATGCGTGTAACTAGTTCTTTTGGTGAGACTATGGTGACACGAAAGCTTTATAGAAGATGTCCCTTGGTTGTGCAAGATCATGTTTTCCATGTTGATCTTATGGAACTGCCTTTCTATGGTTTTGATGTAATCCTTGGTATGGATTGGCTTGTTGAGCATCGATCTGTAGTGGATTTTGAGAATAAGCGAGTTTCGTTGAAGCTTGCGGATGATTATGAGGTAGTGGTGGTTGGTGAGAATGTGAAGTTTCTTGCCAATGTGGTGTCTACATTGGAAACGAGTCGGATGCTGAGGCAAGGTTGTGAAGCTTACCTAGCCTTTGTGATGAATCCTAGCTCTAAGGAGTTACGACTGCAAGATATCAGGAATGTGCGAGAGTTTCCTGGTGTGTTTCCGGAGGAGTTGCCTGGATTGCCTCCTAATCGCGAAGTGGAGTTTGGGATTGAGCTGTATGAAAACACAACTCCAGTGTCCATTACTCCTTATCGAATGGCACCTAAGGAATTGAAAGAGCTGAAGACGCAACTTCAGGAGTTGCTTGATCGTGGTTTCATTCGGCCGAGTGTGTCACCTTGGGGTGCACCGGTCTTGTTTGTGAAGAAAAAGGATGGCATTATGAGGATGTGCATTGATTACCGTCAGCTTAACAAGTTGACTATCAAGAATCGGTATCCATTGCCGAGAATTGATGATCTTTTCGATCAATTTCGGGGAGAGGCTATGTTCTCTAAAATTGACTTAAGGTCAGGGTATTATCAGCTGAAGGTGAAGGATGTGGATGTGCCAAAGACAGCCTTCAGAACGAGGTATGGGCATTATGAGTTCCTTGTGATGCCGTTTGGTTTGACGAATGCTCTTGCAGCTTTCATGGACATGATGAATAGAGTGTTCCATGAATACTTGGATAAATTTGTTGTGGTGTTCATTGATGATATTCTCGTGTACTCTCGTACTGAGGAGGAGCATGAAGGGCATTTTAGAATTGTGTTGCAAGATTTGTTGGAGAATCAGCTTTATGCCAAGCTGAGCAAGTGTGAGTTCTGGCTTAGAGAGGTTGTGTTTCTTGGTCATGTGGTTTCTGCGGAGGGGATTCGTGTTGATCCTAAGAAGATTGAGGCAGTGATGAATTGGAAGCCTCCTAAGTCTGTTCATGAAGTCCGTAGTTTCCTTGGTTTGGCAGGATACTGTAACCCCCTTAACCCGGCCTAGACGGTCGATCCGAATTAAGAAGATCACACGGGGAAAACCAAAGTCAACCTTGATTAACGACCCTTTTTTTTCTTTTTACTCTTGTCTAGATGCACATTATCCCTAGTTATGATCACTCAAACAACATTCTCAAAGATCATAAACATCAGAGATCAAACAGGGACCCAATTGAATAATTTACAACATTAGGGACCAAATTGTAAATTCTGCAAAATATACGGACTTCATCCAAATTAAAGTTACCATCTTGGAATTAGTCAGGTTTCATGCTTCTCTGCAAAATTTCAGCTCAAAAGGACTTCCCAAGCTGATACAATTGCAACTTCAAGTTTCAGGACCAAAACACAAACATTCCAAAACATTTAACTGCCTATGTCAGCCCCCAACGGTCGGACGTTCCGAAACAGGGAGAGCCCGTTTCGAAACGCGGGGCCGTTCCGCAACACGTACTGAAATGAGGGTTGGCAGAGGGCTTCCCGTTTCGAAACGGTGCCTACCGTTTCGGACGCCTGGGCTTATTCCAGGCACCCGTTCCGGAACGGTAGCCACTGTTCCGAAACAGCCTGCACAGAATGCAGCAAATTGCTTTCATAAACATGCAATTGACCAACCATTCATGCTCCAAATGCTACCAAACTTTACCAGCAACTCATACAACATACAAGAGACATATTTGCATCAACCATTCAACATTATATCATCATATATGAAAAGCCCCAATTCTAATGGCATGCTTCCTACACAAGCAAACCATTCAAGCATAAAACCTCCAAATCCACATGTAAAGGCCAATTACAAAATCCAGCATTACCAACAACATTAGGCATACTTAGGGAGTTCAAACATCTCCCAAAACATTCACAGAGGTCCCCCATTGCCAAATGCCAAAAGCTAAATGTGTATAAGAAAACCTTTCCATACTTGAGCTTAATTTCCACTTGATTGCTTGCCTTCCTTGCTGCCCTCAAACACCTTAATGTTCTGCATTATTGGTTTAAGAAAACGAAAGAGAGCGTAAGCAAAAGCTTAGTGAGGTATGCTCATTAAAACCAATCAATAATGCATTTATAAAACTCATTTATAAATCATACTTCAAACCATCATTTATACATGCTTACAAGCATTCTTAAACAAGCAATACATGCTCCCATTTCAATTCATGTCATATTGGCCACAAGTGACAAATTCCATCTTTTTAAAACAAGATCAACATAAGACTCACACATGGACTTTTAAACACCATTGTGATCTTATAATTCACAAGAACCACACAAGGACTTTTAACCACCTTTGTGTTCTTTACAAGTTTCACCCCAAGGACTTTTAAACACCTTGGCCCCAAGGACTTTTAAACACCTTGGCCCATGGACTTTTAAACACCATGGCAAGGACCACACAAGGACTTTTAACCACCTTTGTGTCCTTAACAAGAACCATCCAAGGACTTTTAACCACCTTGATGTTCTTAAGTAACAAGGCTCACTCAAGGACTTTTAACCACCTTAGTGACCTTAACAAGAATCATCATGGACTTTTAACCACCATGAAGTTCTTAGAATCCACAAGGCTCACTCAAGGACTTTTAACCACCTTAGTGACCTTAACCTTTTTCAAAACATCACTTGCCAATATACATCATTATCATCAAATAATCCACTGTTTTAAAGCATTAAACCAAGCCATAAACATCATGCATTTTTAAGCATCAAACCACATTTAAACAATGTTCAAAAACAAGGAACTCTTACCTTGAGCTTCCTTCAACATATGGCTTACAAAATCAGCAACAACCATGCTAAATCATGCTTTCAAAACAGAATTTAAAACATGCAACAAACCACATTGCATAACAACCAAACCATGGCCACCACTAGAGAGTTTTTCCGAAAACTTACACTTGAGCTTAGCAAAGTTGTTTAGACTTAAACTAAGCTCCCAAGACATTGGTTTCAAAGCCGAAAAACCAATTTCACTCACCGATTCTATAACGCCCCGGTTTTGGGCTTGGAAGTTTTGGGCGTTGACCGGTTCGGTCAAAGTGCTGATCGAATATATAAGAGTGAATTTAGGAAAGCCTAGTTCGGGTTGCATTAAAAATATGGAAAAATGTTCTAAAATCATCTTTTAATATATAAAAGTGAACTGTGAAATCAATTTTGGAAAATGAGGTTCGGAAGGTTGACATTTTGGCTAGTGACCAAAATGTAATTTTTGAAAGTTTGGTGACTGTTTTATAAAGGATTGAAACTTTGAATCTTTAAGGAGCTATTATTCCGAAAAGAGTTTCTCCAGATTTTTCTAAGATATTTTAAGGCTTTATTCTGATTTTTAAAGATTATGAAAGGGAGGGAAATCATTTTAACCAATTTCTTAACTAACTTTCCATTTTCTCTCAATTTTCCTTTTCTCTCATTTTCTCTCAACCCAAACACAATTCTCCAGATTTCTTTCTCTGATTTTGGCATCTAAATCTCTCATTTCAACTCTCATTTGATTCCTAATCATCTCTACAACAAAACCTCTCAATTTGCAAGTTGTTTCATCAAGCTTTTTGGCTCTAAAATGGAGAAATTCAAGTTTGGAGGTAAGAACGTCCTTCTCCTCTAAACTATCAGTTCTTTACTGAAATTCCTAAGTTCTCAATCCTTGATTTATGTTTTGTTAATGGCTTTTCAATTGAGATCTTGATTTTTGGCTAAAATGCAAGATTTGGTGATTTTGGTGAAATTTTCGTGTGATCTGTTTGGGCAGTGTTTTGGAGTGTCAAAATGATGTTAAATGAATACTAAATTGATTAGAAGTTGAGGTTTAACTAATGCAATCCCGGATAGGTTGAATTTCCTAAGTTTGACTTGAGTTTTTGGTTGTTTTTGGAGTGTTTTTGGTGATCTGTTATACCTGGAGGTATAAGGACGTGTTTGTGATCATTTTGGATGTTAATTGATGTATAAAAATGGTTAGAAGTGATGGATCTTGGCTGGGTTAAGTTTTGGAAGTGTTTGGAGGTGATTTCGGTTGTGTTTGGTAGCCGAATTGTTGGATTTGTGATGAGCAGCGAGTTGTGTTGTTGTTGCTGGTGTCTTAATGCATAAAGATGCATTAATGTTCTGTTTTTGTGTGCTTGAAACAGGGGAGTTTGATCCGTGAGCTTTAGAGGTGTTGCGGAAGGTTTCGGATGCTTGGAAGGCTTGTTGGCTAGCCTTGTTTTGGTTATCGGTGAGTGAAGTTGGGATTTCAGCTTTTAAACCAAGGTTTGAAGGTTTTTGGGAGCTTAGTGTAAGTCTAAACAACTTTTCTAAGCTCAAGAGTAAGTAAAAGGATTTTTACTCTTGGATTGTGTTGTGATTTAGTTTTAAAAGCATATGTGGTTGATGATTGAAATGTATGTGTTTTGCATGGTTTAATTCTGTTTTGTAAGCATATTTTAGCATGGTTTAATGCTGGTTTTGAAAGCCATTTGAGAAGGATGCTCAAGGTAGAGATCCTTGGTTTTGTATTTGGTAATTGTGGTTTTGATGCATAGTGTTGCATGTTGATCAATGGCTTTGTATGATGCTTTAAAACAGTGAATTGATGATGATAAATGATGGTTTTGCATATTGGTTATGCATATGAATCATTGGATTAATGTGGAATGGTTTTGCATATTGGTTATGCATGTGAAACATTGGACTAATATGGTAAGATGGTTATATTGGCAAGTGATGTTTTGAAAATGTTAAGGTCACTAAGGTGGTTAAAAGTTCTTGAGTGAGCCTTGTTACTTAAGAACATCAAGGTGGTTAAAAGTCCTTGAATGATTCTTGTTAAGGTCACTAAGGTGGTTAAAAGTCCTTGAGTGGGCCTTGTTACTTAAGAACATCAAGGTGGTTAAAAGTCCTTGGATGATTCTTGTTGCGGACACTAAGGTGGTTAAAAGTCCTTAGGTGATCCTTTCCATGGTGGTTAAAAGTCCATGGCCAAGGTGGTTAAAAGTCCTTGGGACCAAGGTGGTTAAAAGTCCTTGGGGTGATTCAAGCTATGGACACAAAGGTGGTTAAAAGTCCTTGTGTGGTCCTCATCCATGGTGTTTAAAAGTCCATGGCCAAGGTGTTTAAAAGTCCTTGGGGCCAAGGTGTTTAAAAGTCCTTGGGAAAGTTGTTGAACTTGTTTTAATAAATGAAATGTATCACTTGAGCCAATATGACATGTTAAGAATATTGTGAAGCATGAGATGCTTGTTTTAATGATATGTTGAAGCATGAGATTGCTTGTTTTAAGTATGCTTTTGAGCATGTGCAAAGGTTGATTATAAGAATGATTTGTAAATGTTTTTAATTGCATGTGAAGCATGGGATGCTTGAAATGATGCATGATTGCATGTGAAGCATGAGATGCTTGAAATGATGCATAATTGCATGTGAGGCATGTGATGCTTGAAATGATGCATAATTGCATGTGAGGCATGAGATGCTTGGAAAAGATGCATGGTTGCATGGAAAGTGTATAATGCTTGTGAATGCATGTTTACTTGTTTAGTTGAACAAGTGTGGATTATCATTTGGTAAATGATGCATGTGAGCATGAAATATCTTTATTGCATTGGAGTCTTGTAAGACTTGTAACCCCCGTAGCCCGGTCTAGACGGTTGACCCGAACTACGAAGATTACACGGGGAAAACCAAAGTCAACCCGAAAGTCAACCTTGATTAACGACCTTTTTTTTTTCTTTTTAATCTTGTCTAGATGCACATTAACCTTAAGTGTGACCATACAATCAACATATCAAAAGATCACAAACATCAGAGATCAAACAGGGACCCAATTGAACAAATTACAACTTTAGGGACCAAATTGTAAATTTGGATAAATTAAGGGACTTAACCCAAATTAAAGTTACCATCTTGAAATTAGTCAGGTTTCATGCTTCTCTGTGAAATTTCAGCTCAAAAGGACATCCACAGCTCATGCAATTGATCATACAAGATTCAGGACCAAAATGCAAACATTTCAAAACACATAACTACCATGTCAGCCCCCTAACGGTCGACCGTTCCGAAACAGGCTAGCCCTGTTCCGAAACACGGGCCGTTCCGAAACGGGTTCCGGAACATGGCCTCGGCAGAGGCTAAACCGTTTCGAAACGGTGCATACCGTTTCGGACGCCTGGGTTCATGCAAGGCACCCGTTCCGAAACGGTACACCCCTGTTCCGAAACGCCTGCACAAAAACCAGCAAACAAGCATACTAGATCATGCAATTGGACACTCAAACATGCTCCAAACATCACCAAACTTTACCAGCATGCAATTAAACATATTTAAGACATAAGAGCATCACCAATTCAGCAAAATAACATCTCATGCAAAAAGCCCCAAATCAATGGTCATGCTTCCAACACAAGCTATCTACTCAAGCACCAACTTGCAATACAAGCATACAAGGTTCAATCCAAAAACCAGCAACATCAACCACATTCAACATACTTAGGGAATCATAAACACCTCCCAAAACAAATACATTGGTCCCCCATTGCCAAAACATACAAAAGCTAAAATACTTGTAAAACCTTCATACATTGAGCTTTACTTGTACTTGTTTGCTTGCCTCCTCTTGCTGCCCTCAATGCACTCTAATGCTCTGCATTATTGAATCAAGAAAACGAGAGAGCGTAAGCCAAAGCTTAGTGAGGAGTGCTCTTTAAAAACCATTCAATAATGCATTTAAAACCATTTGTAAATCATGCTTGTAAACAACCTTTACACATGCTCGAAGCATACTTTAAATCAAGCAATATCATGCTTCCACATTTCATTTAAACAAGCATCTCATGCTTCAACATAAACATTAAATCATGCATCTCATGCATCTCATGTACTATACATGTCATATTGGCTCAAGTGATACATTTCATTTAGAAATCAAGTTCAACAACTTTCCCCAAGGACTTTTAAACACCTTGGACCCCAAGGACTTTTAAACACCTTGGCCATGGACTTTTAAACACCATGAATGGACCACACAAGGACTTTTAACCACCTTTGTGTCCGTAGCTTGAATTACCCCAAGGACTTTTAAACACCTTGGCCCCAAAGACTTTTAAACACCTTGGCCCCATGGACTTTTAACCACCATGGAAAGGAGCACCTAAGGACTTTTAACCACCTTAGTGTCCGCAACAAGATTCATCCAAGGACTTTTAACCACCTTGATGATCTTAGATAACAAGGCTCACTCAAGGAATTTTAACCACCTTAGTGACCTTCACTTTTACAAACCATCACTTGCCAATACACACTTTATACATCATATAATCCACTGTTTTAAAGCATTTAAATCAAGCCATTTCATCATGCATTTCAAAGCATTAAATCATCATTTAACAATGCATAAAAACAAGGCACTCTTACCTAGAGACACCTTCAACACATGGCTTAAATCATAAGCATAAATCATGCTAAAACATCAGCAATTAACATGCTAAAACATGCTTTCCAAAACAGTAGCAAATCATGCAAAATCATCATTTCACATTTCATCAAAACATGGCCACCACTTTAAGAGAGTAATCCGAAAACTTACACTTGAGCTTAGCAAAGTTGTTTAGACTTAAACTAAGCTCCCAAAACCTTCAACCTTTGGTTTTAAAGCTGTAAATCCATTTTCACTCACCGATTACCACTTCGCTTCAAGCCAAAGCACCAAAACAAGCCTCCGGATCAACAAATCTTGGATCCTAGGATGCCTCCCCTGTTTCAACACATTAAAGCAGAGGATTAATGCATCATCATGCATTAATTGCTTCAATGAAAGCATCTAAACTCGCTGCTCTCACTAAACCTCCATTTTCGGCCACCAAACACAACCGAAAATGCATCCGAAACACTTCTAAACAAAGCCCAGCCACAAACCAGCAAAACCTCACTTCCATCAACAACAAAACACACCTAAAAACAACCTATAAACATCCTTATACCTCCAGCAACACCAGATCACCAAGATCACCACAAAAGCTACCTTAAAGCACAAGCTAAAATTAGGAAACCCAACCTATCCGGGATTGCATCAATCAAGACTCATTTCCACATCAATTTAATGATCATTTAACATCAAAAACACTTCTCAAAACACTGATTTAACAGATCAAACGAAAATCAAGTGAAATCATCAAAATCTTGCATAATTAGCCAAGATCCATAAATCAACTTTAAAACCTTTAATCAAACATCAATTTAGGATTGAAAACTTTAGGAATTTCATTAAAGAACTTGAAGTTCAGAGGAGAAGGACGTTCTTACCTCCAAACTTGAGTTTCTCCTCTTTTTGGAATTGAAAAGCTTGATGAAACTTGAAGCAATTGAAGAGGATTTGAAGACACAATGATTTGCAATCAATTGAGAGTTGAAAGAAGGTTTTTAGGTGAGAAAATCAGAACAAGATCTCTGGAAAATGAGTGTTTGGGTTGAGAGAAAAGATAGAGAGAAAATAGGTAGTTGAAAGAGAAAATAGCTAAAATAGGATTTTCCCTCCTTTTGATTCTTTTAAAATCAGAATTATGGGTTAAAATATCTTAGAAAAATCTGGAGAAACTCCCTTTGGGTAAATAGCTCCTTAAAGATTCAAAGTTTCAACCCTTTATAAAATAGCCACCAAACTTTCAAAAATTACATTTTGGTCACTAGTCAAAATGTCACATTTCCGAAACTCATTTTCCAAAATTGATTTCACAGTTCACTTAATTATAATAAAAGATGATTTTAGAACATTTTTCCATAATTTTTATGCAACCCGAACTAGGCTTTCCTAATTTAACCTCTTATGATTCGAACAGCACTTTGACCAACCGGTCAACGCCCAAGACTTCCAAGCCCAAAACCGGGGCGTTACAACTCTCCCCCCCTTAAGAAATTTCGTCCTCGAAATTTACCTGAAGGAAAGAGATAAGGAAACCGCTTCAGCATATCTTCCTTCCGCTCCCACGTGGCTTCCTCAACACCGCGATGCTTCCACAGCACCTTCACCAACTCGATGGTCTTGCCACGAAGAACCTTGTTATCTGAATCCAGAACCTTCACCGGTTCCTCATCATAGGTCAAATCCGGATTCAATTCCACTTCCTCCACAGGCAACACATGCGAAGGATCAGATCTATACCTCCGGAGCATAGAAACATGGAACACATCATGAATCTTCTCCAACTCCTGAGGTAACCTCAACCGATACGCAACAGGACCCACACGCTCAACAACCTCATACGGTCCAATGTATCTAGGGCTCAGCTTACCCTTCCGACCAAACCTCATCACCTTCTTCCAAGGCGAAACCTTCAAGAACACGCGATCACCCACCGCAAACTCTATCTCCTTACGCTTCAAATCCGCGTAAGACTTCTGCCGATCAAAAGCAGCCTTCAACCTCTCACATATGAGCTTCACCTTCTCGGTGGTACCTTTCAACAAAGCAGGCATCGAAACCAACTTTTGACCAGTTTCAGCCCAACACAGAGGAGTCCTACACTTCCTCCCATACAGAGCCTCATAAGGTGCCATCTGTATACTCGCCTGAAAACTGTTGTTGTAAGCGAACTCAACCAAAGGCAGATGCTTCTCCCAAGAACCTTGGAACTCTATCACGCAGCATCTCAACATATCCTCCAAAATCTGAATAACACACTCAGACTGGCCATCCGACTGAGGATGATAGGATGTACTGAAATGCAACCTTGTACCCAGAGCTTGATGCAAACACTGCCAAAAACGCGATGTGAACCTCGGATCCCTATCCGACACGATCGACTTAGGCACACCATGCAACCTCACAACCTCAGCAACGTACAGCTCTGCCAACTTATCCAAAGAAAACGTAGTATGCACAGGCAAGAAATGTGCACACTTCGTCAGGCGATCCACAATCACCCAAACAGAATTCTTCTTTGACGGAGACAAAGGCAAACCAGATACAAAATCCATGGTAACCCTCTCCCACTTCCATTCAGGGATTTTCAACGGTTGCAACAAACCAGAAGGAACCTGATGTTCAGCCTTAACGCGCTGACACACCAAACACTTGCTCACGAACTCTGCCACATCCTTCTTCAGACCTACCCAATAGTACTCATCACGAAGATCGCGATACATCTTTGTACTACCAGGATGCATAGCAAAAGGACTGCTATGACCTTCAGCTAGAATAGCATGCCTCAACTCAGCATCTGCAGGCACTACTATCCGACTACCAAAACACAACACTCCATCCTCATTAAAGCAGAAATCCGAAGGCCTACCCTCCGCGATATCCTGAACATGAGACACCAAGGAATCATCCAACAACTGCTTATCCTTGATCAACTGAACCAACGAAGGTTTCACTTGCAACTCAGCAACAAGACCACCATCCTGCGATATGCTCAAGCTAGCAAACATAGCTCTCAGCTCAACAGCTACCTTTCTACTCAAGGCATCCGCAACAACATTGGCCTTTCCAGGATGATACTCTATCGTCAGATCATAATCCTTGAGCAACTCCAACCAACGTCGCTGCCTGAGATTCAACTCCTTCTGAGACATCAGATACCTCAAACTCTTGTGATCCGTGTACACAGTACACTTCTCACCATACAGATAATGCCTCCAGATCTTCAGAGCAAAAACCACTGCAGCCAACTCAATATCATGCGTATGATAATTGCGCTCATGCACCTTCAACTGCCGCGACGCATCAGCCACAACCTTACCCTCTTGCATCAGCACACACCCCAAACCAACATAGGATGCATCACTGTAGACTACAAACTCTTTCCCTGATTCAGGCTGAATCAAGATAGGAGCTTGCGTCAAAGCCAACTTCAGCTTCTCAAAAGCTTGCTGCCTCGCTTCTGTCCACTCATACTTAACATCTTTCTGCAGCAACTTCGTCAAAGGAGCAGCAATCTTGGAAAAACCATCTACAAACCTCCGGTAGTATCCTGCCAAACCAAGGAAACTACGAACCTCCTGAACAGACTTAGGAACTTTCCAATTCATCACTGCTTCAATCTTCTGAGGATCAACACGAATCCCCTCAGCTGAGACCACATGACCAAGAAAAACCACCTCTCTAAGCCAGAACTCACACTTGCTCAGCTTAGCATAAAGCTGATTCTCCAACAAAGCTTGCAACACAACCCTCAAATGCTCTTCGTGCTCCTCCTCAGTACGCGAGTACACAAGGATATCATTAATGAATACCACAACGAACTTGTCCAGGTATTCATGAAAAACACGATTCATCATGTCCATGAAAGCAGCAGGAGCATTTGTCAGACCAAACGGCATCGCAAGGAACTCATAATGCCCATACCTTGTCCTGAAAGCTGTCTTAGGCACATCCACATCCTTCACCTTCAACTGATAATACCCTGACCTCAAGTCAATCTTAGAGAACACAGCAGCTCCCCGAAATTGATCAAAGAGATCATCAATCCTCGGCAAAGGATACCGATTCTTGATAGTCAACTTGTTCAGCTGACGGTAATCAATGCACATCCTCATCGTGCCATCCTTCTTCTTCACAAACAAGACAGGAGCACACCAAGGCGAAACACTCGGCCGGATGAAACCACGATCAAGCAACTCTTGCAACTGCGTCTTCAGCTCCTTCAGCTCCTTAGGTGCCATTCTATAGGGAGTAATGGACACAGGAGTGGTATTCTCATACAGCTCAATACCAAACTCCACCTCGCGATTAGGAGGTAAACCAGGCAACTCCTCAGGAAAAACATCAGGAAACTCCTTCACAACCCTGATATCCTGCACCCTCAGCTCCTTCGAACTAGGATTCATCACGAAAGCTAGAAAAGCTTCACAACCTTGCCTCAGCATCCTGCTCGCCTCCAAGGTAGAAACAACATTGGCAAGAAACTTCACATTCTCACCAACCACCACCACTTCATAATCATCCGAAAGCTTAAGCGAAACCCGCTTATTCTCACAATCCACAACAGCACGATGCTCAGCAAGCCAATCCATACCAAGGATCACATCAAAACCATAAAAGGGCAACTCCATAAGATCAACAAGAAAGACATGCTCTTGAACAACCAAAGGACACCTTCTATAAAGCTTACGAGTCACAACAGTTTCACCAAAAGAACTAGTGACTCTAACACCAACATCCAAAGACTCAACAGGCAAACCAAGCAACTCAGCATGCTCACGAAGAATGTATGAATGCGTAGATCCAGAATCAATCAAAGAAAGCAATGACAAGGATTGCAAAGTAAAGGTACCTGCAATCACATCAGCATCATTCCTTCCCTCGCGCTGAGCATACACCCTCGCTTGGCCTCCACCCTCAGGTTGAATAGCCACTACATGAGCTACACCTCGACCACCTTCCTCTCGCCTCTGGAAATTACCACGGCCGCGCCCACGACCTCTCTGCGGTGCTGCAACAACAGGAGCACGCTCTTGACCACCAGCCACCCTCGGACAATCACGTCTCAGATGATCAGCCGAACCACAGTTCCAGCACTCATAACCAGCTGCTATCACAGGAGCTTGCACCTCCCTCCCAGCACGAGGACTGTCACGCTTCAAGTGACCACGCGATCCGAAGATCCAACAAGCACTAGGGTCAGCTCTAGCATTGCCACCCCTAGCAGGTGCACCTTCACCTCTCTTAGACGAAGACTGAAACCTCTGATCACGCCCTCTCTTGTTCCGTCCTCCGGAACTATACTCAGCAGCTCTCTTCCCAGAACTAGCTCCAGCACCCTTAGCAGACAAACTCAGGTTCATCTCGATGTCTTTGGACCGACTAACCAGCACATCGAAATCATTGTACTCCGCAGCCAACATATAGGTCTTAACCTCCGTTACCAAACCATAACGGAACCTTTCGCACCTCTCGCGCTCATCAGGTACCAACTCCGGTGCATACTGGCTAAGACATACGAACTGTACCTCATACTGTGCCACACTCATGCTCCCTTGGGTCAGAGACATGAATTCACGCTTCTTTTCATCCAGATATCTAACTCCCAGATATCTCCTCTTAAACGCATGCTGAAAGAACGTCCAAGTAACATCAGCATCAGCCATCCCAGAGATTGTGGTCGTCCACCACGTATATGCATCACCTTGCAGCAGTGACACCACACATCCCAGCTTCTGCACATCAGTGCAACTCATCTGTCCCAAGACACGCTTGGTACTTTCCAACCACGCTTCCGACCTTTCAGCTGACATACCCCTAAACTCAGTCCCACCAAGACTGCGCAAACGTTCCAAGGGTAGTCTTGTACCAGCATCTCCTTGATGCCCAGCTCCTTGAGCTCCAGCTACTGCTGCTCGAAACGCACCCGCAATAGCTTGTACCAGCAAAGACATGTCAGGCATCGCTTGCCCCTGACCAGCTCCAGGTCCTGCAGCTCCAGCACCAGCTGCCTCAGCTCCAGCTCTTTCCCTCTCCGCACCACCACCACCCGGTGGAGGAGGAGGTAACACAGCACTACCCGTGTGCTCATCATTCACATTCCCTTCCGGGGTCGTAGCTCTCACGCTACTCCTTAACTCTCTACGTGGTGCCATACTTTTACCATGCATAACAATACAAAATAAAACAAGTCAGGACCAGCAAGGTAAGCAAATTCCAAGTATTCAAGCTCAATTTCTTTCAAAAACAACATCATCTCTTTAGCTTTTGTTTGGCAATGGGTACCCTCATCATGCATCATCACAACATGCATCACATACACATCATCATAACCAAACACTGAACATGCTTTCACTCAATAAGCATACAAACCAAACCATGCTTCAATCATGCATACACACATTCCCAATTACTCGAGAACTCAGCTCTGATACCACCAAATGTAACCCCCGTAGCCCGGTCTAGACGGTTGACCCGAACTACGAAGATTACACGGGGAAAACCAAAGTCAACCCGAAAGTCAAACTTGATTAACGACCCTTTTTTTTTCTTTTTAATCTTGTCTAGATGCACATTAACCTTAAGTGTGACCATACAATCAACATATCAAAAGATCACAAACATCAGAGATCAAACAGGGACCCAATTGAACAAATTACAACTTTAGAGACCAAATTGTAAATTTGGATAAATTAAGGGACTTAACCCAAATTAAAGTTACCATCTTGAAATTAGTCAGGTTTCATGCTTCTCTGTGAAATTTCAGCTCAAAAGGACATCCACAGCTCATGCAATTGATCATACAAGATTCAGGACCAAAATGCAAACATTTCAAAACACATAACTACCATGTCAGCCCCCTAACGGTCGACCGTTCCGAAACAGGCTAGCCCTGTTCCGAAACACGGGCCGTTCCGAAACGGGTTCCGGAACATGGCCTCGGCAGAGGCTAAACCGTTTCGAAACGGTGCATACCGTTTCGGACGCCTGGGTTCATGCAAGGCACCCGTTCCGAAACGGTACACCCCTGTTCCGAAACGCCTGCACAAAAACCAGCAAACAAGCATACTAGATCATGCAATTGGACACTCAAACATGCTCCAAACATCACCAAACTTTACCAGCATGCAATTAAACATATTTAAGACATAAGAGCATCACCAATTCAGCAAAATAACATCTCATGCAAAAAGCCCCAAATCAATGGTCATGCTTCCAACACAAGCTATCTACTCAAGCACCAACTTGCAATACAAGCATACAAGGTTCAATCCAAAAACCAGCAACATCAACCACATTCAACATACTTAGGGAATCATAAACACCTCCCAAAACAAATACATTGGTCCCCCATTGCCAAAACATACAAAAGCTAAAATACTTGTAAAACCTTCATACATTGAGCTTTACTTGTACTTGTTTGCTTGCCTCCTCTTGCTGCCCTCAATGCACTCTAATGCTCTGCATTATTGAATCAAGAAAACGAGAGAGCGTAAGCCAAAGCTTAGTGAGGAGTGCTCTTTAAAAACCATTCAATAATGCATTTAAAACCATTTGTAAATCATGCTTGTAAACAACCTTTACACATGCTCGAAGCATACTTTAAATCAAGCAATATCATGCTTCCACATTTCATTTAAACAAGCATCTCATGCTTCAACATAAACATTAAATCATGCATCTCATGCATCTCATGTACTATACATGTCATATTGGCTCAAGTGATACATTTCATTTAGAAATCAAGTTCAACAACTTTCCCCAAGGACTTTTAAACACCTTGGACCCCAAGGACTTTTAAACACCTTGGCCATGGACTTTTAAACACCATGAATGGACCACACAAGGACTTTTAACCACCTTTGTGTCCGTAGCTTGAATTACCCCAAGGACTTTTAAACACCTTGGCCCCAAGGACTTTTAAACACCTTGGCCCCATGGACTTTTAACCACCATGGAAAGGAGCACCTAAGGACTTTTAACCACCTTAATGTCCGCAACAAGATTCATCCAAGGACTTTTAACCACCTTGATGATCTTAGATAACAAGGCTCACTCAAGGACTTTTAACCACCTTAGTGACCTTCACTTTTACAAACCATCACTTGCCAATACACACTTTATACATCATATAATCCACTGTTTTAAAGCATTTAAATCAAGCCATTTCATCATGCATTTCAAAGCATTAAATCATCATTTAACAATGCATAAAAACAAGGCACTCTTACCTAGAGACACCTTCAACACATGGCTTAAATCATCAGCATAAATCATGCTAAAACATCAGCAATTAACATGCTAAAACATGCTTTCCAAAACAGTAGCAAATCATGCAAAATCATCATTTCACATTTCATCAAAACATGGCCACCACTTTAAGAGAGTAATCCGAAAACTTACACTTGAGCTTAGCAAAGTTGTTTAGACTTAAACTAAGCTCCCAAAACCTTCAACCTTTGGTTTTAAAGCTGTAAATCCATTTTCACTCACCGATTACCACTTCGCTTCAAGCCAAAGCACCAAAACAAGCCTCCGGATCAACAAATCTTGGATCCTAGGATGCCTCCCCTGTTTCAACACATTAAAGCAGAGGATTAATGCATCATCATGCATTAATTGCTTCAATGAAAGCATCTAAACTCGCTGCTCTCACTAAACCTCCATTTTCAGCCACCAAACACAACCGAAAATGCATCCGAAACACTTCTAAACAAAGCCCAGCCACAAACCAGCAAAACCTCACTTCCATCAACAACAAAACACACCTAAAAACAACCTATAAACATCCTTATACCTCCAGCAACACCAGATCACCAAGATCACCACAAAAGCTACCTTAAAGCACAAGCTAAAATTAGGAAACCCAACCTATCCGGGATTGCATCAATCAAGACTCATTTCCACATCAATTTAATGATCATTTAACATCAAAAACACTTCTCAAAACACTGATTTAACAGATCAAACGAAAATCAAGTGAAATCATCAAAATCTTGCATAATTAGCCAAGATCCATAAATCAACTTTAAAACCTTTAATCAAACATCAATTTAGGATTGAAAACTTTAGGAATTTCATTAAAGAACTTGAAGTTCAGAGGAGAAGGACGTTCTTACCTCCAAACTTGAGTTTCTCCTCTTTTTGGAATTGAAAAGCTTGATGAAACTTGAAGCAATTGAAGAGGATTTGAAGACACAATGATTTGCAATCAATTGAGAGTTGAAAGAAGGTTTTTAGGTGAGAAAATCAGAACAAGATCTCTGGAAAATGAGTGTTTGGGTTGAGAGAAAAGATAGAGAGAAAATAGGTAGTTGAAAGAGAAAATAGCTAAAATAGGATTTTCCCTCCTTTTGATTCTTTTAAAATCAGAATTATGGGTTAAAATATCTTAGAAAAATCTGGAGAAACTCCCTTTGGGTAAATAGCTCCTTAAAGATTCAAAGTTTCAACCCTTTATAAAATAGCCACCAAACTTTCAAAAATTACATTTTGGTCACTAGTCAAAATGTCACATTTCCGAAACTCATTTTCCAAAATTGATTTCACAGTTCACTTAATTATAATAAAAGATGATTTTAGAACATTTTTCCATAATTTTTATGCAACCCGAACTAGGCTTTCCTAATTTAACCTCTTATGATTCGAACAGCACTTTGACCAACCGGTCAACGCCCAAGACTTCCAAGCCCAAAACCGGGGCGTTACAAGACTTGTTTTTAAAGGCATGTGAGATGATGTTATGGTTCTTATGTTGCCTTGGTTAAATGCATGTGATAGAATATTTGAGCTATGGTTTTAAAAGGTTTCTTGCTTGATATGGCTTTCAAGTTTAAGAAAGGTATGTTGTGAAATGGGAGTGTTTTCCATGGTTTTGTTTAAGCTTGGCATATGGTGTTTATGCATGGTTTGAGCTTGATGTTGAAAAGGGTTTTCAAACATGGCTTTGGTAAACAAATCGGGTTTGTTTTAAAAGTGTTTAATGACCCGCTGCATTGTTGGTGTTTTGGTTTTGAGCATTCCTCACTAAGCATTATGTGCTTACGCTCCTTTTTGTCCATCAATGCAGATTCTTGAAGTTTGGACAGCAAGGAGCAAGGGATTCAAGGTGGACTCCAATGGAGATGCATGTCTCGGTGAATAGCTATAGTTAATAAAGGCAATGGGGTAGAATCTCTCGGGTTTATATGTATGTGATCGTATATGTTTGATCAAGAATGTTTTAATGTTGTTGCTAATGTTGTTGGAACATGAATTGGCTTAAGTGAGATTGTTTTGGATGGTTTGTGCCTAAATGGTTGCTTGGGTAGGAAGCATGCCTATAGATTTGGGGCTTTTCTTATATGTTGTGTTTCTGTTGAATTGTTGATGCAAGTATGTCTCTTTTATGTTGAATTGCATGTTGGTAAAGTTTGGTGGCTTTTGGAGCATGTTTGGTTGATCAATTGTGTGTTTGAGTGAGCAAAATGCAGCATTCTGGGCTAGGCGTTTCGGAACAGATGACACCGTTTCGGAACGGGTGCCCTGCATGAACCCAGGCGTTCGAAACGGGTGCCACCGTTCCGAAACGGAAAGCATTCTGCCAGACCCCCGTTGCGGAACGCGTTGCGGAACGGCCTCGTGTTTCGAAACGGGCTTTGCCTGTTTCGGAACGGGTGACCGTTGGGGGCTGACATGGGCGGTTAAATGTTTCAAAATGCTTGCATTTTGGTCCTGAATCTTGTTTGTGCAATTGCATGAGTTCGGGATGTCCGTTTGAGCCGAAATTTGGCAGGAAAGCATGAAACCTGATTAATTTTAAGTTGGTAACTTAAAATCTGGTTAAGTCCTTAAAGTTTTCAGAAATTACAATTTGGTCCCTAAAGTTGTAATTTGTTCAATTGGGTCCCTGTTTGATCTCTGATGTTTGTGATCTTTGAGCATGATGTTGTGTGATCACATCTAAGGTTAATGTGCATCTAGACAAGATTAAAAAGGAAAAAAAAGGGTCGTTAATCAAGGTTGACTTTCGGGTTGACTTTGGTTTTCCCCGTGTAATCTTCGTAGTTCGGGTCAACCGTCCAGACCGGGTTACGGGGGTTACATTTGGTGGTATCAGAGCTGAGTTGCGAAGGTTGGGGAAAACGGTAAGTTGTTGTGATGTGTGTTTGATGTTTACCTTGTTGTGTAGTTGAATGTTGGTTGAAACATGTGTTTTTGAGTATGCTGTTGATGTTTTTGAGCATGTTGCTGATGTATGCAAGCATGTTTTGTGGTTATGAATCTTGGTTGAGTTTATGTGGTTATGTGCTGATGCTATGAGCTGATGTTATGCATGGTGAATGTGTTTTGAGTATGTTATGTTGCTAATATGCTGGTGCAATTGGATGTTGTTTGGTGTAAGCATGATCAAGGTATGTTGTTGATATGCTTGATGTTGTGATATCCATGTTGAGTTGGCTGTTATGTCATTTAAAGGGGAGGATTCAGGATACCCATTGCCTTATTAATATAGCTATTGTGTTATTTGGAGTTGGAGTTTGAATCCTTGCTTAATGCTGGTCTAACTGGTTTGTTTGCTTGTTGTGATTGTATGTTTGTTGTTGTTAGTGGTATGGCAAAGTCGATGAAAGAATGGCGGTTGAGTGAGATGGTTGCTGCCTTGGGGCAGGTTGTTAAGGCAAGGAATTCACCCTTTTGTAGAGGTGTTTTGTCTCAGTCTTCTGTGTCTGGAGTTGAGATGGTAAGGCAAGGGAAAGAAACTGGTTCTGTGATGAAAAGTTCATTATCTGTTGTTCAGGAGGTGTTAGGAACATCTCAAGCTGTGGTAGAGGTAAAGTCAGTGGATGTGCTGGCTGTGGGATGTGAGGGTTTGCCGAAGCAGCGTTTGCTTGATTTGGGTGTTGTGAAATATCATGGTTCTTCGCCGGAGATGTTTGAGGCCTGGTTGGCCAGTGTGATTCTGATCTTGGATCGGGAAGGCTGTGATTATGCCTGTAAGCTGGGGAGTGTTGTTTCTTTGATGTTGGAAGATGTGTGTGCTTGGTGGACATCTGTGGCTGTGGCGTCACATATTCCTGATATTGATTGGGATTTCTTTGTATCGGCTTTTTATGAAAGGTATCTTGGAAGGGAATTTCCAAGGGTTAAGCAATGTGAAGGTAGTGCTGTTGGTGAGCAAGTGTTGCTTGGGCAAGGAGTGGAAGTTCAGCCACCGGTATGTGACCGTTGTGAAAGGTAACATGTTTGAAGTTGTTGGGGCGCAGGTGTTTGCTGGAATTGTGGTTCTAAGATGCATGTTAAGCGTGATTGTTCACATGGAGTGAAGTCAGCTTTGGTGTTAGCCAAAGGGTCTCAGAAAGGTCGTGGGCACGACCGAGGCGAGGTTCAGAGGTGGCAGAAAGAGTAGGAAGTTGTGAAGAGTGTGGGAAAGGAGAGTTGCTGGAAATGTGGGTCTGCTGGACACATGAGACGTGATTGTTTGTTGTTGGCTCGGAATAGCCAAGGTTCTTTACCGCAAGGAGTTGGTGGTGACCCTGGTGTGTTAGCTGGTGCTGCAATGGTGCGGCAGGAGGATGATGGTTCCGCAAGGAAGAGAGCTCGTCTGATGAAGCTTCAGGGTGGTGTTGTGCTTTCAGGTAGCCTTGTTAAGTGATCTTTGCTTTAGTTGCCTTAGTTTGGTTTCTGTTGGTTTTCCTTGTGTGGTAAGTCTAGTCTTGTTGCTAGTATGTTTGGAGTAGTGGTAGTTGTGGTTTGGTAATATCTTGGGTGTGAAGAAGGCTTGGGTGAGTATCTTGTGGTTAATGGTTGTTGGTATGATGGAGTTAGATAAGTTAAAGGTGAGTTAGGAGGTTGTTCTTAGACAGATTTTGAGGATGTTATTGGAGGGTGTGAACTGGCATTCATGCACAGTTAAAATCATTGTTATATGCTATATTATATATGTGGGTCCATGCATACATGTGGCATGACACTAGAGGTTTTGCATACATGTACATCAGGCATTGATAGGGCATGTAGGTGATCATGCATACGATGTTCACGCTCGCTAATAACTAATCGAATCTGTTAGTGTTGTGGTTGGATTAGGTGGGATGATGGGTTTTTAGAGGTTGTTTGGTGCTGAGTGAGAGCTAGAAGTGTTGGAGTTTGTTAAACTAGTTGCTAGTGATAGTGAGAGTGGTATAGCCTGTTGGTAAAAGGATAGTGTTGTTGCTTAAAGAGAGTTTAGTGGTTTGGTGGTGAGGAGTATCGGTTGAGTTTAGAAACGGTTTGGTGGTTTGAATAGCTAAGTGGAAGGGGTAGTTCCTTGGTGCTAAGTGATGTTGCAGCTTAGTGGTTGTGTTCCCAAGTGCTGAGATGGCGTAGCTCTTAAGTTGTGGTGGAAGGGTTGTGTTTGTAAGTGCTGGTTCTTAGCAACCTTTGAGGAGTTCAGAAGCTGTTATGTGTGTTTTGGTTAAGTAATGTTCTGGTAATGCAAGTGTTCTGGTTGAAGTTTGTAGTGAAAGGGCTGTGAAAGATCGAAGGCTTTCGTTGGCTGTTTGGGTTCTTGTGAGAAGAGGTTGGTTGGTTGTGGTTAAGAAAGTTCCGTTTGAAGTCAGCTTGTGGTGTGTGGAGCGGCTGACGGATTCAAGTTGGGGTTGTGATGTAATTTTTGGTATCTGGGTGAGTAGTCCTGGTGAGCTGTTATGGTAATGTTTTTAACGGATGCGAAGGATTGTCAGCTTCGTTGAAGAGCTTGAGTAAACAGTTGATGTTTAAGGATTTTTGCTTATTGGGAAAATCTTTGGAAGAGGTTTGGGAGTCGCAAGAGTTTTAGAAGCAGAGAGGTTGCCTAGTGGCTGAGTTAGATTGGTTGTTGTCTCTGTGTGAATAAGTCTTGGGAGTTGTGTGCTACAGTGTTGTCTGCTGTAAGAGTTGAAGTTCTTCAGGTTGGTGTTGGGGCTGTGTACAGTTCGGTTATGTGAAGGGTTAAGTTGTGGTTGTCTTTGTGTGTTTTGGATTTTGTGAACAACATGTGGTGGTGTTGGGTTTGGTGGAGCTTTGTGTGGAATGTGTTCAGTGTTGGTTAAGGCTTTTGTGTCGCCTTGTGTGTTGCTTTGAGAAGGTTGTGGTTCTCTTTTCGCCGGTTGAAATTTCGAGGACGAAATTTCCTAGGGGGGAGAGTTGTAACGCCCCGGTTTTGGGCTTGGAAGTTTTGGGCGTTGACTGGTTCGGTCAAAGTGCTGATCGAATATATAAGAGTGAATTTAGGAAAGCCTAGTTCGGGTTGCATTAAAAATATGGAAAAATGTTCTAAAATCATCTTTTAATATATCAAAGTGAACTGTGAAATCAATTTTGGAAAATGAGGTTCGGAAGGTTGATATTTTGGCTAGTGACCAAAATGTAATTTTTGAAAGTTTGGTGACTGTTTTATAAAGGATTGAAACTTTGAATCTTTAAGGAGCTATTATTCCGAAAAGAGTTTCTCCAGATTTTTCTAAGATATTTTAAGGCTTTATTCTGATTTTTAAAGATTATGAAAGGGAGGGAAATCATTTTAACCAATTTCTTAACTAACTTTCCATTTTCTCTCAATTTTCCTTTTCTCTCATTTTCTCTCAACCCAAACACAATTCTCCAGATTTCTTTCTCTGATTTTGGCATCTAAATCTCTCATTTCAACTCTCATTTGATTCCTAATCATCTCTACAACAAAACCTCTCAATTTGCAAGTTGTTTCATCAAGCTTTTTGGCTCTAAAATGGAGAAATTCAAGTTTGGAGGTAAGAACGTCCTTCTCCTCTAAACTATCAGTTCTTTACTGAAATTCCTAAGTTCTCAATCCTTGATTTATGTTTTGCTAATGGCTTTTCAATTGAGATCTTGATTTTTGGCTAAAATGCAAGATTTGGTGATTTTGGTGAAATTTTCGTGTGATCTGTTTGGGCAGTGTTTTGGAGTGTCAAAATGATGTTAAATGAATACTAAATTGATTAGAAGTTGAGGTTTAACTAATGCAATCCCGGATAGGTTGAATTTCCTAAGTTTGGCTTGAGTTTTTGGTTGTTTTTGGAGTGTTTTTGGTGATCTGTTATACCTGGAGGTATAAGGACGTGTTTGTGATCATTTTGGATGTTAATTGATGTATAAAAATGGTTAGAAGTGATGGATCTTGGCTGGGTTAAGTTTTGGAAGTGTTTGGAGGTGATTTCGGTTGTGTTTGGTAGCCGAATTGTTGGATTTGTGATGAGCAGCGAGTTGTGTTGTTGTTGCTGGTGTCTTAATGCATAAAGATGCATTAATGTTCTGTTTTTGTGTGCTTGAAACAGGGGAGTTTGATCCGTGAGCTTTAGAGGTGTTGCGGAAGGTTTCGGATGCTTGGAAGGCTTGTTGGCTAGCCTTGTTTTGGTTATCGGTGAGTGAAGTTGGGATTTCAGCTTTTAAACCAAGGTTTGAAGGTTTTTGGGAGCTTAGTGTAAGTCTAAACAACTTTGCTAAGCTCAAGAGTAAGTAAAAGGATTTTTACTCTTGGATTGTGTTGTGATTTGGTTTTAAAAGCATATGTGGTTGATGATTGAAATGTATGTGTTTTGCATGGTTTAATTCTGTTTTGTAAGCATATTTTAGCATGGTTTAATGCTGGTTTTGAAAGCCATTTGAGAAGGATGCTCAAGGTAGAGATCCTTGGTTTTGTATTTGGTAATTGTGGTTTTGATGCATAGTGTTGCATGTTGATCAATGGCTTTGTATGATGCTTTAAAACAGTGAATTGATGATGATAAATGATGGTTTTGCATATTGGTTATGCATGTGAATCATTGGATTAATGTGGAATGGTTTTGCATATTGGTTATGCATGTGAAACATTGGACTAATATGGTAAGATGGTTATATTGGCAAGTGATGTTTTGAAAATGTTAAGGTCACTAAGGTGGTTAAAAGTCCTTGAGTGAGCCTTGTTACTTAAGAACATCAAGGTGGTTAAAAGTCCTTGGATGATTCTTGTTAAGGTCACTAAGGTGGTTAAAAGTCCTTGAGTGAGCCTTGTTACTTAAGAACATCAAGGTGGTTAAAAGTCCTTGGATGATTCTTGTTGCGGACACTAAGGTGGTTAAAAGTCCTTAGGTGATCCTTTCCATGGTGGTTAAAAGTCCATGGCCAAGGTGGTTAAAAGTCCTTGGGACCAAGGTGGTTAAAAGTCCTTGGGGTGATTCAAGCTATGGACACAAAGGTGGTTAAAAGTCCTTGTGTGGTCCTCATCCATGGTGTTTAAAAGTCCATGGCCAAGGTGTTTAAAAGTCCTTGGGGCCAAGGTGTTTAAAAGTCCTTGGGAAAGTTGTTGAACTTGTTTTAATAAATGAAATGTATCACTTGAGGCAATATGACATGTTAAGAATATTGTGAAGCATGAGATGCTTGTTTTAATGATATGTTGAAGCATGAGATTGCTTGTTTTAAGTATGCTTTTGAGCATGTGCAAAGGTTGATTATAAGCATGATTTGTAAATGTTTTTAATTGCATGTGAAGCATGATGCTTGAAATGATGCATGATTGCATGTGAAGCATGAGATGCTTGAAATGATGCATAATTGCATGTGAGGCATGTGATGCTTGAAATGATGCATAATTGCATGTGAGGCATGAGATGCTTGGAAAAGATGCATGGTTGCATGAAAAGTGTATAATGCTTGTGAATGCATGTTTACTTGTTTAGTTGAACAAGTGTGGATTATCATTTGGTAAATGATGCATGTGAGCATGAAATATCTTTATTGCATTGGAGTCTTGTAAGACTTGTTTTTAAAGGCATGTGAGATGATGTTATGGTTCTTATGTTGCCTTGGTTAAATGCATGTGATAGAATATTTGAGCTATGGTTTTAAAAGGTTTCTTGCTTGATATGGCTTTCAAGTTTAAGAAAGGTATGTTGTGAAATGGGAGTGTTTTCCATGGTTTTGTTTAAGCTTGGCATATGGTGTTTATGCATGGTTTGAGCTTGATGTTGAAGAGGGTTTTCAAACATGGCTTTGGTAAACAAATCGGGTTTGTTTTAAAAGTGTTTAATGACCCGCTGCATTGTTGGTGTTTTGGTTTTGAGCATTCCTCACTAAGCATTATGTGCTTACGCTCCTTTTTGTCCATCAATGCAGATTCTTGAAGTTTGGACAGCAAGGAGCAAGGGATTCAAGGTGGACTCCAATGGAGATGCATGTCTCGGTGAATAGCTATAGTTAATAAAGGCAATGGGGTAGAATCTCTCGGGTTTATATGTATGTGATCGTATATGTTTGATCAAGAATGTTTTAATATTGTTGCTAATGTTGTTGGAACATGAATTGGCTTAAGTGAGATTGTTTTGGATGGTTTGTGCCTAAATGGTTGCTTGTGTAGGAAGCATGCCTATAGATTTGGGGATTTTCTTATATGTTGTGTTTCTGTTGAATTGTTGATGCAAGTATGTCTCTTTTATGTTGAATTGCATGTTGGTAAAGTTTGGTGGCTTTTGGAGCATGTTTGGTTGATCAATTGTGTGTTTGAGTGAGCAAAATGCAGCATTCTGGGCTAGGCGTTTCGGAACAGATGACACCGTTTCGGAACGGGTGCCCTGCATGAACCCAGGCATCCGAAACGGGTGCCACCGTTCCGAAACGGAAAGCATTCTGCCAGACCCCCGTTGCGGAACGCGTTGCGGAACGCGTTGCGGAACGGCCCCGTGTTTCGAAACGGGCTTTGCCTGTTTCGGAACGGGTGACCGTTGGGGGCTGACATGGGCGGTTAAATGTTTCAAAATGTTTGCATTTTGGTCTTGAATCTTGTTTGTGCAATTGCATGAGTTCGGGATGTCCGTTTGAGCCGAAATTTGGCAGGGAAGCATGAAACCTGATTAATTTTAAGTTGGTAACTTAAAATCTGGTTAAGTCCTTAAAGTTTTCAGAAATTACAATTTGGTCCCTAAAGTTGTAATTTGTTCAATTGGGTCCCTGTTTGATCTCTGATGTTTGTGATCTTTGAGCATGATGTTGTGTGATCACATCTAAGGTTAATGTGCATCTAGACAAGATTAAAAAGGAAAAAAAGGGGTCGTTAATCAAGGTTGACTTTCGGGTTGACTTTGGTTTTCCCCGTGTAATCTTCATAGTTCGGGTCAACCGTCCAGACCGGGTTACGGGGGTTACAGATTCCACTTCACCTCTTGCTGAAGCACAAATCAAGCTTCCGGATCACCAACACTTGGATCCAAAGATGACTCCCCTGTTTTAAACACATCAAAGCAGAGGATTAATGCATCATCATGCATTAATAGCTTCAATGAAAGCACCTAAACTCGCTGCTCTCATCCACACTCCATTTTCGGCCACCAAACACAACCGAAAATGCATCCAAACCACTCCTCAACAAAGCCCAGCCATAAACCATCAAAACTAAACATCCTTTAACATCATTTAACATCTAAAAAGAACCTATCAACCTCCTTATACCTCCAGCAACAACAGATCCACAAGATCACACCAAAAACAACCAAGAAACACAAGCTAAACTTAGGAAATTCAACCTATCCGAGATTTCATTAATTAAAACTCAATTCCTTATCAAATTAACATTCATTTATCATCAAATTAACACCTCAAAACACAGCCCAATCAGATCCAACGAAAATCCATCAAAAATCATCAAATCTTGCACTTAAAGCCAAGATCCATTACACAACTTAAAAGCCTTTAACAAAACATCAATTTAGGATTGAGAACTTAGGAATTTCAGTAAAGAACTGAGAGTTTAGAGGAGAAGGACGTTCTTACCTCCAAACTTAAGTTTCTCCTCTTTTAGAACCAAAAAGCTTGAAGAATCAACTAGCAAATGGTGAGGTTTTGTTGATGAGATGATTAGCAATCAAAAGAGAGTTGAAAGGAGAGATTTAGGTGACAAAATCAGAAGAAAATCTCTGGAGAAAGGATGTTTGGGTTGAGAGAAAATGAGAGAAAGTAAAATTGGAAAATATGAAGAGTTAGTTGCAAAATAGTAAAATGACTTCCCTCCACTCTTCTTTTGTTTTAAAAGTCAGAATTAAACATTAAAATATCTTAGAAAAATCTGGAGAAACTCCTTTTGAGTAAATAGCTCCTTAAAGATTCAAAGTTTCAATCCTTTTTGAAACAGTCACGCAGTTTTCAAAAATTACATTTTGGTCACTAGCCAAAATGTCACCCTTCCAAAACTCATTTTGTAAAATTGATTTCACAGTTCACTTATATATATTAAAAGATGATTTTAGAACATTTTTCCATATTTTTAATGCAACCCGAACTAGGCTTTCCTAACTTCACCTTTTTAGATTCGAACAGCACTTTGACCAAACCGGTCAACGCCCAAAACTTCTAAGCCCAAAACCGGGGCGTTACAGATACTATCGGAGGTTCATGGATGGGTTTTCAAACATTGCTGCACCTTTGATGAAGTTGTTGCAGAAGGATGTTAAGTATGAGTGGACGGAAGCGAGACAGCAGGCTTTTGAGAAGCTTAAGGCAGCTTTAACGCAAGCTCCTATCTTGGTTCAACCTGAATCAGGGAAAGAGTTTGTGGTGTATAGTGATGCGTCCTACATTGGTTTGGGATGTGTGTTGATGCAAGAGGGTAAGGTGGTGGCTTATGCATCACGTCAGTTGAAGGTGTATGAACGCAATTATCCTACGCATGACATTAAGTTAGCTACGGTGGTTTTTGCTTTGAAAATTTAGAGACATTACCTGTATAGTGAGAAGTGTACTGTGTACACGGACCACAAGAGTTTGAAGTATCTGATGTCTCAGAAAGAGTTGAATCTTATGCAACGACGTTGGGTGGAGTTGCTTAAGGATTACTATTTGACAATCGAGTATCATCCGGGTAAAGCTAATGTTGTAGCGGATGCCTTGAGTAGGAAGGTAGCTGTTGAGTTGAGGGCTATGTTTACCAGTTTGAGCATTTCGCGTGATGGTGGTCTTGTGGCTGAGTTGCAAGTGAAACCATCCTTGATTCAGTTGATTAAGGAAAAGCAGTTGTTGGATGATTCCTTGGTGCCACATGTTCAGGACATTGCGGAGGATAGGCCATCGATTTTCTGCTTTAATATTGATGGATTTTTATGTTTTGGGAGTCGGGTAGTAGTGCCCAATGATGCTGATTTGAGGCGTGCTATTCTGACTGAAGCTCATAGTAGTCCTTTTGCTATGCACCCTGGTAGTACTAAGATGTACCGTGATCTTCGTGATGAGTACTATTGGGTGGGTTTAAAGAAAGATGTTGCTGAGTTTGTAAGCAAGTGCATGGTATGTCAGCGAGTTAAGGCTGAGCATCAGTTTCCTTCAGGGTTGTTGCAACCGTTGAGGATTCCTGAGTGGAAGTGGGAGAGGATTACCATGGACTTCGTGTCTGGTTTGCCTTTGTCGCCATCGAAGAAGAATTCGGTGTGGGTGATTGTGGATCGCTTGACGAAGTGTGCACATTTCTTGCCTGTGCATACTATGTACACTTTGGATAAGCTTGTGGAGCTGTACATTGCTGAGATTGTGCGGTTGCATGGTGTGCCAAAGTCGATTGTGTTGGATAGTGATCCGAGGTTTACATCGCGTTTTTGGCAGTGTTTGCATCAGGCTTTGGGTACACCGTTGAATTTCAGTACATCTTATCATCCGCAGTCGGATGGACAGTCTGAGCGTGTTATCCAGGTGTTGGAGGATATGTTGAGGTGTTGTGTGATTGAGTTTCAGGGTTCTTGGGAGAAACATTTGCCTTTGGTGGAGTTTGCCTATAATAATAGTTATCAGGCAAGTATTCAAATGGCACCTTATGAAGCTTTGTACGGAAGGAAGTGTAAGACTCCTCTTTGTTGGGCTGAAACAAGTCAGAAGTTGGTTTCGATGCCAGCTTTGTTGAAAGGAACTACCGAGAAGGTGAAGCTCATTTGTGAGCGATTGAAGGCAGCTTCTGATCGGCAAAAGTCTTACGCAGATTTGAAGCGTAAAGAGATTGAGTATGCGGTGGGTGACCGTGTGTTTTTGAAAGTTTCGCCTTGGAAGAAGGTGATGAGGTTTGGCCGAAAGGGTAAGTTGAGCCCTAGGTACATTGGACCATACGAGGTGATTGAGCGTGTGGGTCCTGTTGCGTACAAGTTGAGGTTACCGCAAGAGTTAGAAAAGATTCATGATGTGTTTCATGTTTCTATGCTTCGGAAGTATAGATCGGATCCTTCTCATGTGATGCCTGTGGAGGAAGTGGAGTTGAATCCGTATTTGACCTATGATGAGGAACCGGTGGAGATTCTAGATTCGGATAGTAAAGTTCTTCGAGGCAAGACCATTGAGTTGGTAAAGGTGTTGTGGAAGCATCGTGGTGCTGAGGAAGCCACGTGGGAACGGAAGGATGACATGTTGAAGCAGTTTCCGTACCTTTTTCCTCCAGGTAAATTTCGAGGACGAAATTTCTTAAGCGGGGGAGAGTTGTAACACCCCAATTTTGGGCTTGGAAGTTTAGGTTCTGAACCGGACCGGTTTAAATTACGGTTCGAATATAAAAGGTGGTTTTAGGGAAAGCCTAGTTCGGGATGCATTAAAAATATGGAAAAATATCTAAAAACCTCTTTTATTATATATAAGAGAGTGGTGAAATCAATATTACAAAATGGGGTTTGGAAATATGACATTTCAATTTAGTGACTAAAATGTAATTTTTGAAAAGTTGGTGACTGTTTTAAAAGGATTGAAACTTTGAATCTTTAAGGAGCTAATTTACCCAAGGGAGGGTTTCTCCAGATTTTTCTAAAATTTTAAAGATTTATTAAAGGTTATTTAATAAAAAGAAAAGAGGGAAAAGAGATATTTTAGTTTTATAACTAACTTTTGACAAAATTTTCCCATTTCATTTTCTCTCAATTTTCCCTCAGCCAAACACATTTCCACAGCCACTTTTCCGTTGATTTTCACACCTAAGGTTGAGATTTCAATCTCTAAATGATTTCTAATCATTTCTACACCAAATCCTCATCATTTGCTTATTGAATTTTCAAGAATTTTGGCTCTAAACAAGGAGAAATCCACATTTAGAGGTATGAACGTCCTTCTCCTCTAAATACTCAGTTCTTTACTAAAATTCCCAAGTTCTCAATCCTTAAATTGAGTTTTATTAAAGGTTTTGATGCTGTGATCTTGATTTTGGCTTAAAATGCAAGATTTGGATTTAATTTTGAAGAAATTCGTATTAAATGATTGGGCTCTATTTTGAGATGTCTTTTTGATGTATTTTGGATGTCTAAATGATGTGTAATTGAGGTTTAATCAATGCAATTCCGAATAGGTTGATTTTCCTAAGTTTTTACTTGAGTTAATGGTGGGTTTTGGGGTGATTTTGATGTTCTGCTATAGCTGGAGGTATAAGGACGTGATTAGGTCCTTTTTGGATGTTAATTGATGTCTAAGAATGATTGGAATTGATGGATCTTGGCTGGGTAATGTTGTGGAGGTGTTTGGATGTGATTTCGGTTGTGTTTGGTAGCCGAAATGTGAGTTTTGATGAGAGCAGTGAGTTTAGGTGTTTTGGCTGAAGATTTTAATGCATGATGATGCATTAATCCTCTGCTTTGATGTGTTTAAAACAGGGGAGACATCTTCGGATCCTTGTGGTGTTGATCCGGAGGCTTGATCGGTGTTTCGGCAAGCTTGCGAAACGGAATCGATGAGTGAAGTTTGGTTTTTACCTTTGAAAACAATGTTTGAAGGTTATGGGAGCTTAGTTTAAGTCTAAACAACTTAGCTAAGCTCAAGAGTAAGTTTTCGGAGAAACTCTCTTTTTGATGAACCATGAGATGGTTGGATGCAATGTGTTTTATTTGCATGTTTAAATTCTGTTTTGAAAGCATATTTTAGCATGTTTAATGCTGGTTTTGTAAGCCATGTGTTGAAGGATGCTCAAGGTAAGAGGTCCTTGATTTAAACATTGATAAATGTGGTTTGATGCATTGTGATGCATGATCATTTAATGGCTTTGTTTAATGCTTTAAAACGGTAGATTAATGATGGTAAATGATGTATATTGGCAAGTGATATGTTGGTTTAAAAGTACTTGAATCGGATATAGTTAGCCGGCTATAGGATTGGGTGCACCGTGAATAAAGTCGCCTTGGATGTTGAGGGGTTGTGATTGTACCGTAAACTCCATCCAAGTACACTAACGAGATGGTTAAGATCACAATGGTGGTTAAAAGTCCATGTGTGGATCTTGTGATGTGTGTCCCGTGTTCTCGTTAGTGATGTTATACAACTACCAACTAGTGATGTGGAGGGGTTGTGATTGTACCGTAGACTCCATCACGGGTGTTGAGGGGTTGTGATTGCACCGGTCAACTCCACCTTGAGGGTTGGTAGTGTGTATGAAGCGTATGGGACAACGCTTGTAATCCGCGTATCCGATTGTGTTTTGAGTTGAAAAATGGTTATGGATTATCACTTGAAAGCCAATATGACATGTTGATATATTGAAGCATGAGATGCTTGTTTAGTATGCATAAATGCATGATAAATGATGTTTTGAATTAAAGGCCTTGGAAAGGTGTTTTTACAAAGTGCATTATTGTGTTGTTTTATTAGAGCATTTCTCACTAAGCATATGTGCTTACGCTCTCTCTTACTTGAACCAATAATGCAGAGCATTGAAGTGCTTTAAGGGCAGCAAGGAGGTCAAGGATCCAAGTGGAAGTCTAAGCTCATGTATGGTGACTATTTTCACAACACTATTAGCTTTTGGTATATGGCAATGGGAACCTAGATTGTGTTTTTGGGAGATGTTTTGGACTCCCTAAGTTTGGCTTGATGCCTATGGTGTTTTGGATATGTAATTGGCCACTTTGATGTTTGCTTTGATGACTTGATGTTTGGTTGGTGTTGAGTGTTAGGTTGCATGCCTATAGTTTGAGGTTTCTCCTAATCGATGCTATGGATGTATTTTGATGATGCTATTATGTTTCTTTAGTGCATAATGACTTGCTGGCATGATTTGATCGTCATAGGTATGCGTTTGATGGGTCGAATGCTTGTTAAACCAGTTAATTTCTGCAATTCTGGGCAGCCCGTATCGGAACGGGTGCTACCGTTTCGGAAGAGGGGTCTGAAATGGCTTTAGCATTTCGAAACGGGTAGAGACGTTCCGAAACGTTTTTGCTACTGCCAAGCCCTGTTTCGGAACAGGTTTCGAAACGGTCCCGCGTTTCGGAACGGTCATCCCCCGTTTCGGAACACTCGACCGTTGGGCACTGAATTGTATGGTTATATGTTTTGAAATCTTCACGATTTAGTCCTGATTTTTGTATGTGCAATTGCTTGAGTTTGGAATGTCCGTTTAAGATGAAATTTGGCAGAGAAGCATGAAACATGATTAATTTCTTAATGGTAACTCAAAAATTTGCAAGGTCCTCTTAATTTCCAGAATTTACAAATTGGTCCCTAAATTCATATGTTGTGCAATTGAGTCCTTATTTGTTTACTGATTGCTGTGATTTTTGAGTATGCTTATCTCAAGAGTACATCTAGGGTTAATATGCATTTAGACAAGGTTAAAAAGAAGAAAAAAAGGGTCGTTAATCAAGGTTGACTTTCGGGTTGACTTTGGTTTTCCCCGTGTAATCTTCGTAGTTCGGGTCAACCGTCTAGGCCGGGCTAATGGGGTTACACACATACACTTCCTCATTTATAAAACCATTTAAAAATGCACTTTTCACATCCATTTGAAAAGGCTTGAAGTTATGATAACATGCATATGCAAGAAACATCTTAATAGCTTCCATTCTAGCTACGAGTGCATAGGTTTCATCAAAATTTATTCTCTCTTCTTTAGTGTAACCTTGAGCAACTAATCTAACTTTGTTTCTCACAACGTTACAACTCTCATCTAGTTTATTCCTAAATACCCATTTAGTTCCTATAGTAGTTTGATTACTAGGCCTTTCAACTAATGTCCATACATTACTTCTCTCAAACTGATTTAACTCTTCTTGCATAGCCATAATCCAAAAAACATCTTCTAATGCTTCTTTAATATTCTTAGGCTCAATGCATGAAATAAAAGCAACATGATTCATGAGTTTGAAAGAAGATCTAGTAGTTACCCCCTTGGATGGATCACCCAAGATTTCACCACATTTGAAATAGTTGTACTCCCTTGGGTAGTTCACTTCCTTTTCCTCAAGAGACAAGTCCTTCAAGGATTCAAGAGGTGGATCTTGTGCATCTTATTCTTTAGTTGGAATCTCATCCTCCATTGAAGTTTATCCTCCATCAAAGGCATCAATGATTCCTACATCATCATCATCACAAGATTCCATCCTCGGAAGTAGGTTATCATCGAAAACCACATGAATAGATTCCTCTACAACTAAAGTTCTTTTGTTAAACACAAGATAGGCTTTAGAGTTTAAAGAGTAACCTAGAAAAATAACTTCATCACTTTTTGCATCAAATTTACCTAAATTGTCTTTTCCAATATTCAAAACAAAACACTTGCAACCAAAAGGGTGAAAATAGCTAATGATAGGCTTTTTATATTTTAAAATTGCATAAGGAGTTTTCCTTAAAATAGGCCTAATCATTACTCAGTTAATAATATAGCAAGCGGTGTTAGTGGCTTCCGCCCAAAAATACTTAGGTAAATTGTTTTCACAAAGAATAGTCCTAGCCATTTCTTCTAAAGTTCTATTTTTCCTCTCAACTACCCTATTTTATTGAGGAGTTCGAGCAGCCGAAAAATTATGGCTTATCCCAGTTTCATTACAAAATTCATTAAAACTCATATTTTGAAATTTCGTTCCATGATCACTTCTAACATGTGAAATTTTAAGTTCAATATCATTTTGGGTTAATTTTGAAAAAGTGATGAAGTTTTCTAAAGCCTCATCCTTGGTGCTTAAAAAGAGAACCCAAGTATATCTAGAGTAATCATCAACAAGCACAAAAGCATATGATTTTCCACCCAATCTAGTTGTCTTAATTGGCCCAAATAGATTCATATGGATTAGTTGTAAACACCTACTTATAGAAACATCATTAATGGATTTAAAGGATGATCAATGTTGTTTACCCTTAGAGCAAGCATCACATATTTTATCATTTGAGAATTTAATCTTGGGTAAACCTCTAACTAGATTTGGGGAAACTAATTTTTCTAAAACACTAATGCTAGCATGTCCTAGTTTCCTATGTCATAGCCATGCATCATTTTCATTTTGTGTAACAAAACATGCATGTCATGAATGAATGTCATCGAGATGCACCATATAAATGTTACCTATGCGATGACCAATTAGCATTATTTTGTTTGATTTAATGTCAACAATTTTACACACATTTTTATCAAACAAGACATTAAACCCTTTATCACACAATTGACTAATGCTCAATAAATTGTGTTTTAGACCATTGACATTTAAAACATTTTCAATGAGTATAGTAGAGTGATTACCTATGGAGCCAATACCTTCAATGTGGCCTTTGGAGTTGTCACCAAATGTCATTACTCCTCCACTTTTTGGCTTTAAGTCCATGAATAGACTCTTGTCTCCGGTCATGTGCCTCGAGCATCCACTATCAAGGTACCATGAGTTTTGGCTTTGTGTTTTGGCATTGTAGCAATGCTCCCCCTACAAACAAAGAGTTAAACTTTGATTTTTGGTACCCAAATCATTTTGGGTGCACGAGTGTTAGCTTTCAAAAGCTTTGTTCCCTTAGGAATCCAAGGTGACATGGCATCAAAATTATTAGATTTGACAAGTTCCTTAGGAACCCATACACTTCTAATTCTTTTAGTTCTATTGTGCCTATAGGAGCCACCTTGTTTGTAGTTAAAGGTCTTTTTCTTAGGTTGGTTTGTTCTAGATTATTCACCTATTTCATTTTTCACATTATCAACACTTTTGAAAGACTCTTTGAGCTTATTAAGCTCACATAACACCTTTTGGTGTTCAATATCACATTGAGAAATAAGATTGTTTAAGTATACATTTTCATTTTGAAATAATTCAAGTTCATCTTGTAAACCTAAGATCTTTTTTCTCAAATTTTAAGTTAGCTTGAGAAAGTAAGTCATTTTTAGCATTTAAATCAAAAATGATCTTTTTATTTTTTAAAACGGACTCCTTAAATTTCTCAACTAACTCATCCTATACCTCTTGTAACTCATCATAAGCATCATGCAATTCATCAAATGTAAAATCAAAAGAAGATGAGTTATAGGTTACCATGGAAGAATCCTCCTCAAAAGCCATGAGGCAAAGGTTGGCCACTTCATGTTCCTCATCCTTGGATGACTCCTCATCACTCCAAGTAGCAATCTTGGCTTTGAGCTTCTTTTTCTTCTCAAAGTCCTTCTTGAGTTGAGGGGAATCGAAACGTATGTGACCCGGCTTCTTGCACTCAAAGCAAATGATTTGATCCCTCTCTTCTTCTTTGATTTTGTTCTTGAAGTCCATATTCCTTTGAAATTTTCTCGCTCAGTTGGACTTCATGAACCGTGAGAATCGTTTGGCTATCATGGCCAATCTATCAAGGTCTTCCTCCTCACTAGAAAAGCTCCTAGCTTCTTTTCTTTTCTACCTCATGCTTCTCTATCCTTCTCTCTTCATTCTTCTTCTCTTCCTCTCTTCATTGCTTCATAATTTCGTGTGTAAGAAGAGACCCAACAAGATCATCAAGCTTCAAAGTTTTCAAATTCTTTGCTTCAATGATGGTCGTCCTCTTACCATCCCAAGACGCAGAGAGAGAGTATAGAATCTTCCTTGCTAGCTTATCTTCGGTAATCACTTCACCGAATCCTTTAAGGCCATTGACGATGATCGAAAATCAATCAAACATCTTTCAGACGCTCTCAACGAGGTCCATCTTAAAATTCTCAAAGCTCAAGTTTAGCAACCCGATCTTCGTCTCTTTCACATCGCTAGTGCCCTCATAAGTCGTCTCCAAAGTGTCCCACACTTCATTTGTGCTTTCGATAGATGACACATTTGAGTAGATATTCGAACCAAGTGCACAAAATATGATATGTAGAGCTTTGTCATTAACTTGCATCTTTCGTCTATCTTCCTCGGTCATCTCTTACTTTACTTTCGGAACTAGTCTTCCTTCATCGGTTCTCTGAACCGGAATGTAGGGGCCTTCTTCCACTACATCCCAAACCATGTTATCCGTTGACTTGATGAAGAGACGCATCTGATTCTACCAATATGGGTAGTTGTCCCCATTGAAGAAATGTGGTTTAGTGGTTGATAGTGACTCATAGAGGTTGGAGGTTGAAGTTGATGTCATGGCTTGACTTTCGAATGGATCACACTCTCCTAGGAACTCCTCTTATGGTGGTTGTTGTGTTCGTGCAATGACTATAAATGATACGCAAATTGTGCAAGTATACATGTCGAATGTGCAATAAAGTGATGAGTGAGTATCGTCTCCATAGGGATTGGAGGTGAACACAGTTCCGTTTCATAATTGCTATAGTAACCAAATTGTAATGTGACTATGTTGAGGTAGAATGAATGAAGGAAAAATGTTGTACCAAAACAATCAAACAGAGAAGAGATAATCAAATGACAGATAGGTCCTCTCTCAGATACGAAGCTCTCTTCGGAATGGCTGGCTAGCTCTTGAAGGATAACCCTCTGAAGTCTCTTAACACTGCTAACGAATCCTAGTTCTCTACACTATGCTCAGCGGGATTTACTTAGGCTACTTCTAAACTATCTCTAGCAAGACGGCTGGGAGATTAAAATGTTGCAGCAACACCTCTCGGCTTAAACTCTAACACTTTACTCTCCTAATCTCTATCCCTCTTAGCCATTTAAACCTATCACTTATTTCTAAGGCAGGTTGGAGTCCTTCGTCTTGGTGGTTACTCCATTGTTTATGAGGATCTAAGGCTAGTTCTTTCGATCACTCCCAATAGCTAATGCTAAAGCAATGACCCTCTCTCAAAGGTTGTCACTCACTACTCTAACTATCACTATTAGCTAAGGCTTACTCTCTTAATCAGTACACCCAATTGTACCTAGGGAACGACCATCACTCGAAGGCATCATAAGGAATGGCATGTCTCTCGAGGCTCTAACATCCCTAATCTCTTACAACCCTAGGCTGTTCCAAAAGAAAGGCCAACTCTCGAAGGTGCTTAAGGTAGGGCGTATATCTCAAAGCACTTACAACCCTAAGCTCTTACAACTCCAAGGAAATTAAGCATACCATAACAATGCAAAGATCAAGTGAGAACCGTAAACATCAACATGAGATTAAGAAAATAAAAAGAGTATCATCCAGCAAAACCCGCGTCTTCTAAAAAGTTCATGGTTGGGCAATATTCAAACATATCATTCTCATACAACCCTCCAGATAAATAAATTCTATAGCAAAAAGGAAAGATAAACTCCCAGTTCGCCGGTGGACTTCCATAACCGCCTTAGGCTCACTGCCTCAGAAGAGGACGGTGAGGCCACACCTCGAGCTTCCCTATAAAGGACACCAAAGCTGACTGACGATGAAGTGCTCCTCCCTTCTGTTGTGCTTCCTCTTGCACACTTTTCTCTCTCTTCTGCTCTCCCCTTTTGCCTTGAAGAGATGAAGCCTTTATATAGCGGGGGTGGTCTTCTAGGGTTTAGGTGCCTTGGTATCTCGTTGGGGATCCCAACGAATATCATTCGAAAAGCTCTATCCACCAGGAGACAAGAGGACGGTCTGCAGATGGAGTGCGACTGCTGCATAAAGTTGTCTGACAGTGTCAGCCGTCCTTTCCTGCACTTCACGTGCTTATACTTTTGTGCGCCAACTAGCCTTCTTTCTCCGCCATTGCTATAGCATTTTTTCCTTGCTTCTTCCCTCGCATTCTGCTCTATCATCCTGCACACAAAAAACCAGAAACTACCTTTCACGTAGCACCAACTCCAAACGAGCAATAAATTGAAAAGCACCCATAATATACTAAAAATGCAGCCTACATGCAATGTAATGCACCTGAAAACAAGCAATTGCTATAGCAAATAGGCATAAATATATAGGTAATAGCATAGCTATCACACCCCCAAACTTAAGCTATTTCTTATCATCAAGCAATGAGTAAAAATAAACTAAAGTGATGCTATGGCAAATATTTAGCAAGGAGTTAATACTAGATCAGTGTTTCAGCTTTCAGGAAAATATAGGCATTCAATATCAACAACATTTATTTGAGACTGGCAATAATTTTTCTTAAGAGCGAGCTTCTAGTGAGTGTGTGTGCAAGAATACTTTCGAGCTATGCATGATAAGCGAAGAAAAATTTTCAAGGAAGCTCAATAATAATGCCTTAGCAATGAAATTTTCAAGTATTACAGACTCCTATAAAAATGAAAGAGGTACTGTTGCGAAGGGTGTCAGCTCATCACACCTATTGTCCTTAACTCTAGATGAGCAGGGAGCATACCTCTCACCCCCGGCATAGTAGGTAGAGTCATCCCGTGACAATTTTCATTCACTCATGTCCTTTTCATTGTTATTTATTTATTTTGTTTCTTTTCTATCTTTTTTTGAACAGTATGGCCTGAAGACTGCACATCTGAGTGTCCTTCTACAATTATTTTCTATAGCAAACTCACTCCTAAGATAGTTCTTTAAGTCTCATGCTGTTGTAAAATTTTAAGTTCAAGCCTATTGAATTTCAAATGATCATCATTAAGCATCATCAACACATTTGCGTATTTCTTCCTTGCTAAACAGAATGTCATAAAAAAACTTTTGTTCAATCTTATGATGTTATGGTCCTAATCTAAGCAAAGGCGAAACACCCCCAAACTTGGAGATGTGTCATCCTCGATGCATGAAAAAAATGATATGCAAAATGTTGATGCAATAATAAACTAAAAAGAACGAAAACTTAAAAAAATTGTACCTCATGGGTGTTGAGGTCAATTGTCACTGGTGTCATCTGTAGAGTGGTCGTCGTGCGCCATTGGAACTGTTGAGGTTGCACTGTCATCAAATAGGGCAGGGGTTGAAATAGTTGGTTTGACAGTGCGCCCTTTTGTGCGTTTATAACGTTTTAGCTTGGATGTTGTGGCATCCTCAGATGGTGGCACAACGGGGTTGGTTCCAGTGGTGGGGACAGCCTCAGCCATAGGCTGATCATCGTCACTCAAGGTGGTGGCCGGCTCCCTTTGCAATTTAGGTGGTTGTGATGATGTTGTAGCAGGTTTTGTTCTTCGTGCTCTCTTTCTAGTGGGTGTGGAAGCATGATCAATTTGTTGTGACTTTTGAGCTGAAGGGTCTCGAGTATCTGGCTCATGGGCAGGCGTTGGGTTGACTTTCTACCGAGCTATTAACTTCCTCTTTTGGGCTGGTGGTTAGGCCGTGCTCGCTGTAGCATTTTGGTCTTAAGGTTCAGAAGTGGTGAGGAGTTCCTTTGGAAATGAGGGAAACTGAATTGCAATTCTCGGCAAGACCTCTGAGAAGCATTGTGAAATGGCCACATCCTTTTGGTTGGCATATTTGAAATAGGTGCTCAGCTGCACCCTCACACTGTGAAGTTCTGTGGCCAGGTGGGTTGCTTTAGCAACCAATGCTACAGTCCTTGTTACAGCAAAGCTCTTGGCTCCTCCCTTCAGGGTCTTGTTTGGAGCATCCTCATCAAATCCCTTTAGCTGAGGAATCTGGGCAGGTGTCAACCCCTTTTTTCCCTCCATTCGCTCGTCCTTAGCCAGGTTTTCAAACACTTCCTTCCTTCGGCAGAGGGCAGTTATCAAATTTGGGGAAATCAAAGGGCTCTTGCTCCTCTTAAAGCATGCGTAGACCTCATCCCCCACCAATTTCCCTACATCAATTTGTCGACCATTAATTATGGAATGAATAATCAACAGACGAGATAGATGTACCGTAGTTGTGTGCAATGTGGGCATCAGTCTCGTTCGGAGCAGATGATTCCATAATTTTACTTCAGGCTTTAGCCGCCCCCTCTCCACTGTCATGGTGTTCCAGTTGAGTTCTGTCCCTTTAAAGCATAGTTTCTTTACAATTTCTTCTTGTGCTTTGTCATCTAGCCCAGTAACAAAACTACCATGCTCATCCACTACATTCTTTAGGCCGTAATATTTGTTCACTACTGCAGCAGTGAATTTCACTTGTTCTCCTTTAACGTGGACACTTGACTGTGTTGTGCTAGTTAAGTGCACATAGAATTCCTTCACTAATGGGACACATATGCCTTGGGGGTGCTCCGCTAGCTTTCTCCAGTTGTGCTTGGCTATGACATCAAGCAGGGCTAACTCGAAGTTCTCCTCAGTTTCCTCAGGGAATCGAAGTCCTTGCTATGGCAGTAGCTTTCTATCTTTTAGACTTAGCCATCTTTCACGGGCTGCTTCATCGTAGAAGAGTTTGATCTTGACGGACGGTGGGTTCTGTGAACTCGATGCAGCACCATAGACATTTTTGCAGTGGACCATTGTTGGAAGCTTGAAGGTAGGTCTTTTGGTCTTTTTAGAGAGCAAATATTTTTGTTGGGAAGAAAAGAAAGGGAGACATTGAATAGTTTGGGGTTGAGTGAAGAAGATGAAGCGTGAGGACGGTTGGAGAGGAGACTGGGGGAAGACGTGTGGGAATTTTCCTTGGGAAACGGCTAACCACTGACTCGCCTTAATGAGGATAGAAGGTTGAGGTTGATGGGAGCCGTCTTTTGTCATGAAAGAGAAAATGGCTCTTAAATGCTTGAAGAAAAAGTACGAGAGAGAACTAGGTTATATGTGGCTAGGGTTTAATCTTCAAGTATTCTCTCTATTAATTCCCCCTTTTTATAATGCCCTTTGTATTTCCCTCCGTATCCTATGTCGCTCCAACTCCCAAGTCAAGACAAATTGTGTTCCCTACAAACTCTGATCTCCTTTATCAACCAATAGCATAAACCCTTTTTTGATGTACCACCTGCACGACTAATCAACACCACAGAGGACATGTACTATGATACGGAATTTGCAGGATAATAAATTAAAAGAAAGGACAAACAAAAGATAAGAACACAGTTAAAAACACACAAAAATAAACTAACTACTCTTTATTGAAAATGCTAAAGCAAAAAGAAAAAGTTAGGAGGCATACTATCAAGGGTCGGGGAGGCTGAGGTGAGACGTGGCTAGCCCCACTTCATTTGAGTGATTTTCAGCATCTGGGTTCCATTCCCTAGTCATGCCCTTAAATTCTTTCTCTTCAACTGATCCAAGAAAGGCTTTCTTCTTAATGTTGATGCTACAGTAAAGTTCTTGTAGCTCATCCCATGCTATAGTATTGCAGTGCCTATCTTCCATTGACCTCTCATGAAGGGTGTTATGTATATTGAAGGTAATTGTCTCTTCACCCTCTCTCAGTGTGACTTCACCCTTCTCACAGTCAATCAAGGCTCGCCCTGTAGCTAAAAATGGTCTTCCTAGAATAATAGGAGCATCGTTGTTTTCTTCACAATCCAGGATCAAGAAATCAACCGGGAAAGTAAAATGATCAACTTTTCCTACAACATTTTCGATTTTCCTTCTAGTCGGATTTTTGAGTGATCAACAAGCTGTAGCGCAACCCTAGTAGCCTAGACATCCCTTAACCCTAGTTTCTGAAATATGGATTTAGGCATCGGGTTCACACACGATCCCAAATCACATAATGCTGTTCCAACAAACTCATCTCCGATAGAGCAGGGGACAATAAAGCTTCCTAGGTCTTTTCTTTTTGGTGGGTGTTTTCTCCAGCTGTAGTAGCATTCCTTTGCTATAACAACTGTCTCGTGCTTTTCCACCTTTCGCTTGTTTGTAGTGATATTCCTTCCAAATTGAAGATCTTCTTGCTTTATGAGTCTTTGAGAGAATAATGGAGGTGGTTTGGCCAGATCTGTTATAGCTTGTGAGGCCGTGTCTTTTGCTGTAACACAAGTTGGGCCTTCCTTGATTGGTCTTTTGGCCTTGCCTTCCTCCTTTATTCTTTCTACTTGTTGTGGTTCCTGAAGATCTTTTTATTGTGGCAGTGAGCTGGATTGGGCTTCGTCCTTATCTCCACCCCTAAACTTATCACCTTGGTTAATCTTCCTGCCTCTCCTTAGTATGAGTGCACTGCATTGTTCCTTGCCATGGTGCTTAGTGGCTTCAGTGTCGCTAAGCAGACTGCCTTGTGTTCGCATGTTCAACGTTTGAGCTATCTGATTTTTGTACAAGGGCTCGTAAGGATGCACTATGACTTTGTACAAGGGCTCCCTGATTTTTAATGTGTGCTGCTTGATCCTGTAGCATAACCTTAGTGGTTCCCATGAAGGCCTTAGTGGTTCCCAATTGTGTGCTGCTTGATGAAGGTGCTGCTCCCTTTTAATTTTTCCATGGCTTATTCTGGCGGGATTGGTGCACCTCTTGCGGATTTTGTTGTGGCATTTGATTGGCCGAAATGTTGTTGTACCCCTGATTATCCCAACTCAGGTTTGTGTGTTGATTCCACCCTGGGTTGTTGTTGTTATGGTTATAGTTCCTCACATAGTTGGCAGATTCTGGATTATCAGGGCAATCATTAAGGTGGTGATTGCCATCACATCTTAGGCATGACCTTACTGCCTTAACTTCCTTCACTTCGTTGGAACGCTGGAGATTCTTGAGAAAATCTGTGATGTTTGCCAACTGATTCAGTATTGAGTTGTCAACTTCACTCTCCTTGGCAACTTGTCTTCTCCTCCTCGTTCCAAGCCTTACTTTCGGGAACTGATAATCGTTGTTGGCTGCCTTGTCAAGGATATCAAATGCTTCTTCTGGTGACTTATCCAACAATGTCCCTTTTGCTGCAGTATCTATCAACATCCTTGTGGGCGCATTGACGCCATTATAGAACATAACCACCTGGGTCCACTCATGATACCCATGGTTAGAGCATTTCCTCAACAGTTCTTTAAATTGGTCCCAGCACTCATACATGGATTCGCCATCAGACTGACGAAAAGAAAGCTATATCATTCCTAAACTGGGTGTTCATCACTGGCGTACTATGCCATAGCAAAAAGTTGTTGCATAAATCGGTCCAACTTTTAATTGATCCGGCTCGCACTTCATTTAGCCATGCTCTAGCACGATCTCTTAGTGAATACAGAAACAACTTTAATTTCAACACATCTTCGTGCACCCCTTGCTGCTTGAAAGAATCACAAACACCAAAGAGCGCACGAATATACTGTCTAGCATCTTCATGAGTTAAGCCACAATACTGTCCAATGTTGCTCAACATGTTGAACGCGATGGGTTTATGTTCGAATTGGGTTGCCTGAATTTCTGGAGATACTATTCCGAGATGGAGATCATCCAAACTATGAGTTAAATGATCCCTAGTAGCTCGTGGTCGAGCTGCTTCTCCCTGACCATTTGCCATAGCATCTGTGTCAACAGGTGTTGGTTCCATGACCCTAGCTTCTGCTTGCTCGCGTCTTCTCAAACGAAATAAACGATCAGCTTCTGGAACAATGGGCTGAATAGGTCCTCTTGGTTTTCTTCTTCAGGTCATAAACTAGAAAAATACCTCAAAAGAAAAATAAAACAACCAAAAACAAAACTAGTGAATATTTACAATGTGGAAATAGAAAGCAAAATGAAAATAAAAACTATGGACAACCAATTGGCAATCCCCGGCAACGGCGCCAAAAACTTGTTGCGTTCGTGCAGTGACTATAAATGATCTGCAAATTGTGCAAGTATACACGTCGAACGAGTAATAAAGTGATGAGTGAGTATCATCTCCATAGGGATTGGAGGTGAACACAGTTCCATTTCATAATTGCTATAGTAACCAAATTGTAATGTGAGTATGTTGAGGCAAAATGAATGAAGGAAAAATGTTGTAACAAAACAAGCAAACAGAGAAGAGATAATCAAATGGCAGATAGGTCCTCTCTCAGATACGAAGCTCTCTTCGGAATGGTTGGCTAGCTCCTAAAGGATAACCCTCTGATGTCTCTTAGCACTGCTAACGAATCCTAGTTTTCTACACTATGATCGGCAGGATTTACTTAGGCTGCTTCCAAACTATCTCTAGCAAGAAGGCTGGGAGATTAAAATGCTACAGCAACACCTCTCGGCTTAAACTCTAACATTTTACTCTCCTAATCTCTATCCCTCTTAGCCGTTTAAACATATCACTTATCTCTAAGGCAGGTTGGAGTCCTTCCTCTTGGTGGTTACTCCATTGTTTATGAAGATCTAATCATAGTTCTTTCGATCACTACCCCTAGCTAATGCTAAAGCAATGACCCTCTCTCCAAGGTTTCACTCACTACTCTAACTGTCACTATTAGCTACGGCTTACTCGCTTAATCACTACCCCCAACTGTACCTAGGGAACGACCATCACTCGAAGGCATCATAAGGAATGGCCTGTATCTTGAGGCTCTAACATCCCTAATCTCTTACACCCCTGGGATGTTCCTAAAGAAAGGCCAACTCTCGAAGGCACTTAAGGTAGGGCCTATATCTCAAAGCACTGACAACCCTAAGCTCTTACAACTTCAAGGAAATTAAGCATACCATAAACAAAGCAATGATCAAGAGAGAGTAGTAAATATCAACATGAGATTAAGAAAATAAAAAGAGTATCATGCAGCAAAACCTAAGCCATCTAAAACAGTTCATGGCTGGGCAATATTCAAACCTATCTTTCTCATACAACCCTCCAGATAAATAAATGCTATAGCAAAAAGGAAAGATAAACTCCCAGTTCGCCGGTGGACTGCCATGACCACCTTAGGCTCACCGCCTTAGAAGAGGACAGTGAGGCCACACCTCGAGCTTCCCGATGAGGACACCAAAGCTGACTGACGATGAAGTGCTCCTCCCCTATGTTGTGCTTCCTCTTGCAAACTTTTCTCTCTCTTCCGCTCTCCCCTTTTGCCTTGAAGAGATGAATCCTTTATATAGTGGGGTGGTCTTCTAGGGCTTTGGTGCCTTGGTATCTCGTTGGGGATCCCAACGTATATTCTTCGACAAGCTCTGTTCACCAGGGGACAAGAGGACTGTGTGCAGATGGAGCGCAGTTGCTGCATAAAGTTGTCTGACAGTTTCAGGCGTCCTTTCCTGCACTTCATGTGCTTGTACTTTCGTGCACCTGCTAGTCTTCTTTCTCCGCCTTTGCTATAGCATTTTGTTCCTTGCTTCTTCTCTCGTATTCTGCTCTTTCATCCCGCACACAAACATCCATAAATTACCTTTCACGCAACACCAACTCCACACGAGCAATAAATTGAAAAACACCCATAATATACTAAAAATGCAGCCTACATGCAATGTAATGCACCTGAAAACAAGCAATTGCAATGGCAATGAGGCATAAATATGTAGGTAATAGCATAGCTATCAATTGTTAATCCTTCAAAGTGGTAGGCTCTGATACCAATTGTTAAGTTGATCAATGGATTGATCAATGCAAAGAGAGGGGTGAATTGGATTTTTAAAATTTGTTGGAGAATGTAGAATGGCTAAAATTGAAGAACAAGGCAATTTAGAGTGGTTCGAGTTCCAAATGAACTCTACATCTACTACCTTAGCTACCGCTAAGTATTTTCCAACAATCCACTAATTGCTCTTCTCCTTTTCAAGGCTTAGGAGGTAACCTTTACAATACAGGTCAAATTTTCTACCCTAACCCTCACAAGAATACAAAGAAGAATTAAAAGGCAAGTAAAATATCTCTCAATACAAATTTGCTCCTTTTGATACAAGCACTCAACTCAATTTGAGATTTTAAAAGAATGAGAAATTCGGCACTTTGAGCTTGTATTTTTGTAAAGATGTTTATCTTGGATGCAATAGTTGTTTCTAGTCTTCAATTGGCTTCATTTTATACATTCTTCATTAATTCTAGCCGTTTGGGTGGTTAGGGTATTGAATATAGCCGTTGGGACCCTCACTTTCCACCATAAATGCACTTCTGCAGCCTACCGTATCAGTACACGGGGATCTGTATCGATACATGTCTTAAAACAGAAAGAGTCATTGCACAATTACAAGAGGAGCGTATCGATGCGCGTGAAGGCGTATCGGTACGGGATATGGAAGTGGTTCAGTACGGGCAAGACCGTATCGATACCATTATGCCCACAAAGCTCACTGGAAGATTTCGTATCGATACGGGTAAGAGCGTATCGGTACGAGACAACCAATTCTTTAAAAATCTGTTACCTAACAACTGACACCAACGATCAAAAACATTAAAGGTTTTCGAATTTAAAATTCCATTAAAATCGTATCAATACGGGTGACATCATATCGGTTCGCCATTCAAACTCGGTGTAATTTTATAGAGAGAGCGTATCGATATAAATACAACCTATTTTGATACCCTGTTTCGAAACGGTAAGGGGGGTATCGAAACAGATTTCTCTAGTGGCCAAGTTTGGTAAAAATGTATCGATACGGCTAGGAGTGTATCGATACGGATATGCGATTTTCAATAGTTTGGCCTTGGAACACTTAGAAAATATTTTAGAATTTGAGTTTTACAAACTAAACTAAAGCCTTTTTTATTTAAAACCTTTTGAGGGACTTAAAAATTTATTTACAGTTTTTCAATTTAATCCTTAAAATACTTTGTTATATCAAAATCAAACATAGGTTTTACATATGGGCTAAAGCAAACTATGGACCATCACACCACATTCGTGATGACTATGGACGCACAAACATAGCGCGAGGTGTTGGAGGAAATTTGTTTTGAAGGAACAGTGTTGGACAACAGCATATCAGTAGAGAGAGACTGCCTCAAGCCAGAGGCTAAGGTATGGAATTACTTTGTGCGACATAAGATTATGCCCACATTGCACACTGCCGTTGTCCATATCTCTAGGCTATTTCTTCTCCACTCTATATTTCATGGTAGGCATATTGATATAGGAAAAATCATTGTGGATGAAGTTTATGCTTGTTTAAAAAGGCCTCGTAGTCCTCTAGTGTTTCCTAACCTGATAACTGCCCTATGTAAGAGAAAGGACGCCTTTGTAGACGATCTTGTGGATGCAAAAATTTCAGGAAAAACATGTCTCACAACAGCCCTAGTCACTGAACTCAGAGGATTCAACGAGGATGTCCATCAGCAGACGGTGGAAGGAGCTGCTAAAAGCATTGTTGCAGCAAGGGTAGCTGCCTTGGTGGCCACAACAAAAGAATTGAGCGCTGAGCTCAACTTGATGAAGGCACATTAGCGGGCGTATTTTCAGTATGCCCACCATCGTGATTGTGCTATAGCATCTTGCTTCAACAAACTACTCTCGGACTAGAACGTGCCATTCCCTCTATTTCCCCTGGAGTTATTGCAAGCCCCCACGACTGCCATAGTAAGCCTAGTGTCTCCTAGTTAAAGAAAAGTTGACCCTAGCTCAATCCAGCCTGATGCTAAGAAAAAGACTACAAGAAAGCAGACTCATGCGACTTCTACTGCCCAACAAAAAAAAAGGAACTCCCTTGGTTCCACCTCATGTCGAAAAACCACCCCTACACCCACCCCGACCAAAAAGAGAAAACGCAACAGAAAGGCAACCAACCCTGCGCCTTCACAACCAGATAACTCATTGCCTGAGTCAGAACATGTATCGAGTGATCATGAGGACTCCCTCAAAAGGAGACAACCCCAGTACATACGCCTAAGCCGACACCAACACAAACAGAGGATGATACATCATCCAGACCAAAGACACGCATCAAACATACCACTGGCCGTGTCCAATCTTCACCCAGTGCTCAGTTAGTCTCTTTCGAGAGTGTGGACGTTGTCGCATATCCCCACCACTACTCGTTTGAAACTTCCATGGACAATACCAACAGCACCATACAGCCTCTGCACCCATGAGGTAACTAACTTCTTTTTATTTTATTTTTAATCATTCTTCATTGCATACAGTATAGATTAATTCTTGCATTAAGGACACTGCATCCCTTAAGTTTGGGGTGTTGGTGTTCATAGTTAGTATTTTGCTTTAGCATGTGCATAGTAGGAAAGAAAAAAAATTACTATAGCATTTTGTTTAGTCTAGAGACAACCTATGAATATATCTACGATGTCTGATGACGGAAACTTAAAGGCTTAAACTAATTTAGAACAAACACAGCTAGTTGAGATCTGTAGAACTGACCTTAGGATCTAGTTGTTAAATTTTTTTACACAGCTGCTCTCTTTCTATAAGTAAGTTCGTTAGAAATTTTTTTTAGGAAGAACCCTAGTGAACTATGATATGTAAACTCTAGAGAACTTAAGAAAAATTATATGTCTCTGTGCTAAAACAAATGAATAAATTCTACAACATATCTGTAGAAGGACACTCCACTTTGCTATAGCATATTCCAGTGTTAAAAAAAGAGATAAAGTTTTGCTATAGCATACGAGTGAATGAAAGTTGTCACGGGAGGACTCTACCTACTAGCTCAGGGTGAGAGGTTTGCTCCCTGCTCATCTAGAGCTAAGGACGGTAGGTGTGATGAGCTGACACCCTTCGTAGCAAAAAACCTTTATCTTTGGAGGTCTGAAATTTAGAAAAGAGCTAGAGAACATGGTTATGGTATAACTAGAGAGCTTCCTTGAAAAATTGTCTTACAAGCTTAAGTATGGAAGGAAGGCAACCATGCACACACGCACACAACTTAGTCCGATGGAATGCTCTTAAGGTTCTCACTTTTAGTTATTTGTATTTTAACTGCCTATGCCATTTTTGAGGACTGAGATTTTGCCATAGCAACTCTCTTGGGTAAATCTTTGCAATAGTATTTCTTTTGTTATGTTCTACTCATTGCTTGAGGACAAGCAATAGCTTAAGTTTGGGGGTGTGATAACTACATAAATATCCTTGTTTTCATACCTTTTTGCTATAGCATTTGCATGTTCTTGAGCTCATACCATAGATTTTAGACTGAATTTAGGCTGCATTTTCTTCTTATGGGTGCATCTTTGATTTTGCTAGTTATTAGTCCATGATGAGGGGTACTGCTCAGAAAGTTGGTTTGGGGTTTGATGGTGTGCAGGAAAGGAGTCAAGAGAGAAAGCTGGCGTCGGGAATTGCTATAGCATAATGGAAGTGGATATCGGTCAACATGTGAGAAGCACGTGAGCTGCAGAAGCACGTGAATACGAAGAAAAGGACAACCTGACATGTGCAGTAGCCGATACCCACCTGCAGATTGTCCTCCTTGTCCCCTCGTGGAAAAGCTTGTCGGTGGATATTCCTTGGGATTATCAAGTAATCTTTAGGGCACAAAACCCAAGAGCCTCCACTATATAAAGAGAGAGAGAAGCTAGAAGAAAAAAAGAGAGATAGAGAGAGGCGGAAGAGAGCAAAGAGAGGGAAAGTTGCAATAAGAGAGAAGTGTTCATCTTCATCTTCTCCACTTGGTGTCCTCCATCGTTGAAGCTCTAAGGAGTGGCCTCGCTGGCCTCGAGAGAGGCGGTGGGCCTAAGACAGTCGGGCAGTCTATGGCGGAGAGGGAGTTCACCTTTATTTTTGTTGCTTTAGCATTTCCTTTTCATACATTTACCTTTGGTGATGTTATCACAATGATACGTTGGATGATATTGCCCAGCCACGAAATGTTTTAGGTGGCTTGGGTTTGATGGATGATTTTATTTTAAGTACTTTTTAATGCATGATATAACCTTTTCAGTGTTTATCATGTTCTATGCTTTGCTTATGTGTTTTATTTCCTTAGATTTGTAAGAGCCCTCGAGAGCTAGCCTTAGAACCCCCATAAGCAATGGAGTGGCTATAAAGAGGCAAACTCTAACCTACCTTAGAGATAAGTGATATGTTTCAAGGGATAAAAAGGATAGTTCGTAAAGGGTAGGGGAGTGTTAAGATTTTACGCCGAGAGGTATTGCTATAGCATTTCTGATTCCCAATTTCCTGTCTAGAGATAGTTTAGGAACACTTTTAGCAAATCTCGCCTACCATAAAAGATAGTTGAATAACCTTAGTATCGTTAAGAAACTTAGTTTAGGTTGTCCATCATTCACATCTAGTCATTCCATAGTGAGTTTCACATATGAAAGGGAACATGTTCATCATATTGTTATCTCATCTTTCTTTGCACTGTTTTGCTACCGCGTTATTTTACACCATCTCTTTTACTATAGCATTGTCATCTGCAAAAATTCAATCAATATTGTTACAGCAAACCGTGAATACCTCCAATACATGTGGAGACGATACTCACTCACTCACTCACTGTAACGCCCTAGTTTTGGGCCTAGATGTTTTAGATATCGGATCGGGCCGGTCGAGAACGGTTCGAATCGCGTAAGGTGATTTTAGGAAATTAGGGATCGGGATAGGATAAAATTGTGATAGAAATTGCTAAAATCCTCTAAAAATATAACTAAGAGGTTGGTCAAATCAATTTTACAAAAAGGGTTTTGGAAAATGACATTTTGAGTAGTGACCAAATTGTAAAGTTTCAAAATTGGGGAAAATGTGCTTTTTAAGGTGGAAGCCAAAATCATAGAATCTTTAGGGGGCTTTAAGTCAATTTGACCTTTCTTCAATATGACATGTGATTTAAATGGCTTTTAATTAAATGGTTTTAATTAGAATATGATATTAATTAATTGGTAGTTAGTGGATTTTTATTTTACGTAACTACCAATTCCCTCTCATTTTAGCCAAACACCATTTTCTCTCATCTTTTCCAAAATTCTTTCTTCCAAAAATCCTCTCAACCTTTCCTAAATCTTTTTCAAAAGATCTTCTTTAATTCTTCAAGATTTTTGCAAGGAAAACTTGTCATCTATTGAAGGAAGCAAGGATTGGAGGTAAATCTCGTTCTCAACTTCTAATCTAAGTTCTTTACTGAAATTCCCACGATATTTGGCTTCTAATAACTATTTTTGATTGAGTTTTCAATATAGTTTTGATTTAAGATCAAAATCTTGTGAAAATGTGGATGAAATCTTGATTTTCGGACTTGATGAGTTGGGCACTGTTTTTTGTTGATTTTAATTGAGTTCTAAGTTGGTTTATATGTTAAAATGAGGCGTGGTTAATATAGATCTCGAAATCGTTGAGATCTTTGAGTTTGTTGGTAGTTTTAAGTGTGATTTTGGGGTGTAATGGTGGAATTGTGATTGCTGGAGGTATAAGAATGAGTTAGGATGTTTATTAAATGTGTTTTGATGTTGATAATGCTTTGGAAGTGATGTATGGTGGCTGGGCCTGGTTTAGGAGGCAATCGATTGAGTTTTCGGTTGTTTCGGAAGGGTATTTTGGTGTAGTTTGAGTGGGCAACGAGTCTATGAATTGTTACTGGTGTTAAAATGCATTTTAATGCATTTAGATCTCTCTTTTGTTGATGTGAAAACAAGGGATCTTGATCCGGATGCTAACGATGTGATTTTGGAGGCTCCGGAGGTGTAATTTCTGTGTCGACGAACAAGGCTTCGTGTATCGGTGAGTGGAAATGCAATTTCCTGCTTTGTAACGCTTTGAGCGTGCTCTTGGGAGCTTAGTGTAAGCTTGATACACTTAACTAAGCTCAAGTGTAAGTGTTTCAGTAATCCCTCTCTTGGAAATGTGTTAAGTTGGATGAAAATGCATTTGATGTAAGAGTGGATTTGTTTACTGTTTTTAAGCATGTTTGCGCATGGTTTAATGCTGGATTTTAATGTCATTATGTTAAGGATGCACTAGGTAAGTGATCCTTCGTTTTCATATGAAAATGCATATGATGTTAAGCATGTGTGCTTGTGGAAATGACATTGTGGTTATGCTTGAAAAATAGTGGATTAATGTGGATAAATGGTTATGGTTGCAAGTGATGAAAATGGTTTTTGGTTACTTAAATCAGATATAGTTAGTCGGCTATAGGATTGGGTGCACCGTGAATAAAGTCACCTTGGATGTCGAGGGGTTGTGATTGTGCCATAATCTCCATCCATATACCCTAACGATTGAGGTTAAGATCACGATGGTGATTGATTAGTCCCGTGTGTGAGTCTTGTGTATGTGTCCTATACTCTTGTTAGTGGAATTATACAACTACCGATGAGTGATGTTGAGGGGTTGTGATTGTGCCATTAATCTCCATTACGGGTGTTGAGGAGTTGTGATTGTGCCATTTGTCTCCACCTTGTGTAGTCCGGTAGTTTGTACGAAGCGTGGGGGACAACGCTTGTAATCCGTGTATCCAATTGTGTCTTGTGTTGAAATGATTTGTGGATTATCATTTGAAAGCCAATATAATGTAAATGAACAAAGTGAAGCATGAGATGCTTGTAAATGATGCAAGGGTGCATAAGATATATGTGTATAATGCAAGAAAGCATGTGATGCTTGTTAAATCATGAGCAAAGGTCTATTTGTTGTTGTAAATAGATGCATATGTGCATGAGGTTTCAAAAGTGCATAGAAGTCTTGAGAAGACTTGTTTTATAAATGGCATGTGTGGTAAAGTGTTGTTTTTGCAAATCATGAGTTATGCATTGATGAATGTTGTCTGGCGATCCTCACTAAGCTTATTGCTTACGCTCTTATGTTTCATCAATGCAAAGAATTGAACCTTAGAAGGCAGCCCAAAAGCAAGAGGAATCCATAGCTTTGTTAAAGAGAAGTGTGTGATTCATCCTTAGTGTAATAAGAGGCAATGGGTGGGATTTACACTTTGGAATGTTTGAGAATGTTTCTTTTACTTTGAGCATATTGGTTTGCCTATACTTGAGTTGTAAATGGCCTTTGGAGTTTGGATTTTGGTTTATTTGGAGTTTTGACTTGTTATGGTTTCGACAAACTAGGAAGCATGCCTTTAGTGCCTTTGCTTATGTGTTAGTTGCTATGTTTAAGCTATAGCCTCGATATGATGATTGTTGATATGTATCCTTGATGTATGCATGCTGTGGCATGTCTCGGGGTTGATTCGAGTCTGAAAAAGCATGAAAAACCACCATTTTCTGCTGTCATAGGGCAAGGTGTATCGAAACACCCTTAACTCTTCCGAAACGGGGGCCTCTAATGGCCATAGCATTTCGCTACGGTTGAAGGTGTTTCGGAACATCTTGGCTACTGGAGAGGCTTGTTTCGATACTGGTCTCGAAACACACCCGAGTACCGAAACGGTCAACGTCGTTTTGATACGGGCGTTTCTGTACGAAGGTTTGGTGTTCCGGAACGGATGACCGTTGGATGATGATTTTGAATTGCTATAAGTTTCCATGTTTTACATTTTAGTCCTGAATGTTGTGGATGCAATTGCTTGAGCTTCGAATGTTCTTTTTAGTTGAAATTTGACAGATGAGCATGCAATATGACTAATTACATAATGGTAAGCTTAAAAATCTATTAAGTGATTATATTTTCTAAAAAATACGTTTTGGTCCCTAGAAGTGTAATTCATGCAATTGAGTCCCTAAATGTTTTCCGATCGTTGTGTCCTTCTCTCCTATGATTCTTGAGTAATCACATAGGCTTAATGTGCATCTAGGAAAGATAAAAAGAAAAAAAGGGTCGTTAATCAAGGTTGACTTTCGGGTTGACTTTGGTTTTCCCCGTGTAATCTTCATACTTCGGGTCAAACGTCTAGGCCGGGCTAAAGGGGTTACACTCACTTTATTACTCGTTCGACGTGTATACTTGCACCGTACTTGCATATCATTTATAGTACACTATACGTAAGTGAACACATCTCCTATACCGATGAAGACTTACTTTGGCATGATATTTACACTAGATCCAAGGTCACACAAGGCTTTTCCCACATAATAATCACATGTTAAACACGCTATAATAAAGTTCTCAGGATCCTATCTCTTAGGACGCTATTTGCTCCACACAGAATAGCATTCATTTGTTGTAGCAACTGTCGAATATCGCTCAACCTTTCTTTTCTTGGTGGCGATGTCCTTGAGAAACTTAGCGTAGGTGGGTATATGATCAAGGCTTCTTAGAATGGGACCTTAATATGCAACTAGTCTAGAACATCAATGAATGTCCTAAAGTGGATATTCTCATTTTGTTTCATCAATCATTGAGGAAAGGGAGGTGGGGATTTAACTTCTTCCTCTGTCGATGCAGGTTTTTTTTTGCTGTAGCATTTTCCCTTTCATCAATAGTTTCATTCACCAAATCCTTGTCCTTATCCTTCTCACAAGATGTTTCAGCTTGCAAATCTGGTTCCTCTTGCACTTCTTTAGGAGCAGAGTCTTCCTTCTTGTTTCCCCCAAACTTATCTTAAGTGTTAAGTTGGGTACCACTCCTCAATGTGAGAGCACTGCATTGCTCTTTGCTATGCTTCTTAGTGACTTCAGTATCACTAGGTAGATTTCCTTGAGGTCGCACATGTAATGCTTGAGCAATTTGACCAACTTGCGTTTCCAACGATCGCAAGGATGAACTGTGACTTTGCAGCAAGGCTCCTTGATTTTTAATGGTCATGGAGTGATCTTGAAGCAATTTATTAGTAGATGCCATAAATTCCTTCGTAGATGTCATGAAATCCTTGATTGTAGCTTCCAAGGAATTGTTGTTTGATAAAGATGCAAAACCCTTGTTGTTTTGCCACAGCATATTCTACTGTGGTTGGTGTGATTCTCTCCCAGATTCTACTGATTTGTGTTCCCATAAATGCTATTTCCTTGATTTCCCCAAGAGAGATTAGGATGTTGATGTGTCCAACATTATAGGTGTTCGAGTAGGGATTGTTATTCCGTTTGGAATTCCCTACATAGTTAGCAAATTCTTGGTTGTCCGGGCACTTGCTCAAGTGGCGGTCTCCATTTCAACGAAGGCAAGTTGATGCCACTCTTACTTCCTTTACCTCACTAGTCTTTTGGAGATTCTTTAGCATGGTAGTGATAGCGGTCAATTGGGCTGCTACTGAGGCATCCATATCCGTATCACGTGATACTTGACTTTTCATCCCCATTCCAAGTCTTGATGAGGGAAATTGATAATCGTTGTTGGCTATTCTATCAAGGATGTCAAAGGCTTCCTCGAGTTACTTGTCTAGCAATGTCCCATATGCTGAGGCATCTAGCAACATTCTGGTGGGAGCATTAATACCATTGTAAAACATAACCACTTGTGTCTAATTATGAAAACCGTGATTAGTGCACTTGCGCAACAATCCCTTAAATTTGTCCCAACACTCATACATTGATTCGTCATCATACTGACGAAAGGATGCAATATCATTCCTCAATTGAGTGTTCCTATTTGGTGGATTATACCGTAGAAAAAAGCGCTTGCACAAATCTATCCATGTTTCCAATGATCCGGCTGACACACCACTCAACCATTCTCGTGCTCCATAACGCAAAGAATAAGGAAAGAGTCACACACTTCTAATGAAGCACTGATGTGTTGTCTAGCATCTTCATGAGGCGAGCCTCCAAACTGACCAATTGAGGTCAACATGTTGAACATTACATGTTTAAGCTCAAAGCGGGCTGCTTTAAATTCAGAAGCAACAATTCCTGGGTTAAGATCATCCAAGACAGGATTTATGTGATCTCTAATAGCTCTAGGTCTTGCCGGAGCATTTTGACCTTGGTCTCCAATTACTACAACAAGTTCCCCTTGATTTTGAGCTCCGTCATGATTCTAATAGCTTCTTGTATACGCCTCCGCTGACGAAATAGATGTTCAATTTCAGGAATATAAGGTAATATAGGCTCACAATGTCTCCTTCGGCCCATGCAATAGCATAATACCTAAAAAGACAAACAAAAACAAGCTAAGAAAATATATACCAAAAACAAAATAAACTAGTGCAAAGACTAAACCTAAAACAACCAATTATCAATCCCCAGCAACGGCGCCAAAAACTTGTTGATGCACATGATGTACTATAAATGATACCCAAATAGTGCAAGTATACACGTTGAAGAAGTAATAAAGTGATGAGTGAGTTTCGTCTCCACAGAGATTGGAGGTGTTTTTAGGCAAGCTTAAGCAAACATGTGTCATGAAATGTAAATGGAGAATGTCGTGGCAATTCAAAATAGAGTAATGAATGTTATAGCAAATCAAAACGGAGATATAAATGTTGTAGCAAATAAAGGTAAAATATAGCGTGCTAAAATCAAATAGACAAATAGGTCCTCTTACGCGTGTGAAACTCTCTTGGGAATGATTGGTTGGGCTATCAGGTTTACCTATGTTTTACCTCTCTACTAGGGTTTACCTCTCTAACTTAGTCTATGCTCGACAGGATTTACTCAAGGTGCTCCTTAACTATCTCTAGCCATGAAACTGAGAGTAGGAAATGCTACAGCAATACCTCTCAGCGTAAACTCTAGCACTCCCCTACCCTTAATGGTCTATCCCTATTAGCCGTTAAAACCCAACACGTATCTCTAAGGTGGATTACAGTTGTGCCTCTCAGCATCCAACTCCATTGTCTATGCAGGTTAAGGAAAGCTCTCTCGACCACTAACCTCAACTAACACCTAAGGAAAGGCCACTCTCGAGGGCTCTTACAACCATAAGCATATAACAACATAGACAAAGCATAGATACGAGCAAGAGATAAATAAACATTCATAAAAGAAAATAAAACATAGTTCATCAAGTAGCCCTAGCCACCTAAATCAGTTCATAGCTGGGCAAATATTCGAATTATCTTCGTTCATACAACCCATTTTTTCAGATATAAAACAAATGCTAAAGCAACAGAAAGGGAAGAGAAGAACTATCAATTCGCGATGGACTTGCAGCGCCACGAACCGCCCTAGGTCTGTCGCCTCTCTCAATGTCATACCCTTGGAGCTTCTACGATGGAGGACACCAAGTGGTGGAGGAAGAAGAAGAAAAAATCTGCCTTTAGCTTTCTCTCCCTAGCCTTTTTGTCACTTTTTCATGCCCTCCCCTAAATGATGGTCTTGTGTCCTTTATATAGTGGAGGCCTCTAGGGTTTTGTGCCCTAATGATTCTTTGAAGTCCTGGGAATATTCCCTATGCATGTGGGGCACAACAAGACAAAAGGGGGTTCATACATATGGGAGATCAGCGTTTGTGCGTTACTTTGTCATTTTCTGCGCCCATAATTGTTATTCAATTTGCTATAGCATTTTTCCTTCCTTGCTTCGCCTCAGCATCAGCCTATACAACACCATACCAGCAAACACCTTTCAAGCAGCATCTAGTCTCATAAAATAAAGTCATACCACCAACAAATAAAGATACATGCAACTATATGCTCTAAATGCACCTACATGTTATGAGATGACCTCGAGAACAAACAAATACTTGAGCAAAAAGGTGTAAAATATAAGTATTTTGACAAGTCATCAACTACCAACATATCAAAGAGGAGCTTTGCTATGCTGGCACGGCATGGGAGGCTGAGACACACCAAGGGTCCGTCCAATGGTGAAGCCTCAGACCAGAAGCAAACATGTGGAACAAGTTCATTCGCCACCGCTTCATTCCAACCTCCCACAACACTGCCACTGATCGGCCCAAGCTTGCTCTTATCCATTCTATTATGCATAATCAAAAGATTAATGTTGGTAATCTTATTAGTCAGGAAATCTACAAATGCGCGCAGAAGGATAAGGGGCCACTTTACTTTCCTTCGTTGATCACCGTCCTGTGCACGGAAAAGGATGTGCCCGTTGATGAAGCTGACGAATACACGCCACACCGGAAGGTCTAGAATAGGGAAGCATACCACAGGCTGATGAACATCACTGAAGCCGACCCAGTCCAGGGCACGCCAATGCAAGGCATTACCAGGGCAACAGCCTCGACAACTATCCTAGAGACGCCCCAGACACACGCCCCAGCAGTAGACCTTCAGCAAAATTTGCAGAAGCTGGAGGAAATGGACCAACGCCAACAACTGTTCATGGTGCACACGAGGGACTTCCATGCCTCAATTATACAGTTGATCCAGAAGAAGTTCCCATACCAGACGGTCCAGTTTCCACCCTTCCCTGATGTCTTCACCACCACCACCACCCTGAGAGCCGAGAAGAAGCAACCCCTGCTACTGCCGCCGCCCAGGCATCCCAAGTACCCACTGCCATGGCATCTGATGCTTCTTCTGTCGCAGCGCGCAATGGCAAGCGCAAGGTTGGCCTGGACACATCTGCCGGATCTCCAATGAACGTCGCCTACAGTTGGTCCGACACCGCTCATTCTGTGAGTTGGGTCTTTGAGGAACTAAACGCAAGGCAGTAGCCGTGGAGGAAATATGTCTAGATTTCAAAGATGAGGAGGTTACTGCGCTAGCAGCAAACCCCACACCACCATCACGCATCTAGCCACCCCGCGGATCCAAACGAGTCAAGCACACGTCATCCAAACCGAAGAGTTTGATCTTGCAAAGCGAAAGTGACAAGGAAGATGGATCTTCCAAATCACTATCTATTTAAATTCCTCTTCTTTCTTCTATTTATTTTTAATGTCGTTATATTTTGTGTACTAATTTTTTCTATCTTAATGTATGAAATGTAAGCATTTAGGGCAAGGCTTGGTTCCAGTTTGGGGTGTAGGTACAGTTACCAAGGCAAGGCCATGTCGTGGTAGTATAATATAATTGCCATGCAATTTTGTTCTTTTACTTGTCAATTTTTTTCACTACATTGCCTTAACCGAATTTTGCTTATGCCTCGGTAGTACTTTCTATTAATTGCCTTAGTTTAGTTTTAATTAAATCTTCTTACTTGGCAATAGAACTCTATCTTCTTACCATTTTTAGAACTGTTTAGAGCCTTTGTTTTTTGGATGCTTAAAGGAAGATAACTTAGGATCACACTATGAGATTAGAACTTTAAAACACCTTTGTGACTTGCATGATTAAGGAATTATAGTACACTTAGGGCATAGACTAGCTTAGAAAGAAAATTGGGAAAAACGTTAGAGGTGCCTAACACTAGCTCTAGCTTAAGAAAGCCCTAGAGGTGCCGGAAACCGACTCTAGGTTAATCACTAAAGGTGCCCGAAATTGGCTCAAGTTGGTTAGGTTGCTAAAAAAACATACCCAAGTTAAGTACGTTAATGCTTAAGTGTTTGCTTAGAATCCTTATAATCATCTTGTTCACGATGCATGCACACAATCACAATTCCTAAGGCATCCAAAGACTTAAAAGCTGAGCGTTCTTTGCCATGGTTTGAAGAAAGAAGGAAAAATAATGTCTATATTTTGACCCCTTTTATATGGCAATTATCACTCAACCTACATCCATTTTAGCTGCATTATGGCCATTCATGCATGGATTTCATCATTTATGCCTTTGATCCTTATATTTTGTTTATCCTATGGAAAAGGTAGTAATTGATGCATATTTGGTGCTTCTGCAGATTTGCACGATGTGAGGGCAGGATGATCTCGTGACGGCACTAGAAGACACGGGAAGAATGAGGCAAAATCAGCTAGTAGCAGACCCTGATCGAGCCAAGCCACAACAAAGAGCTTCTAATGAGGGAAGTTGATTTATGTTGAAGCGTTGCAAAGAAAAACTAGTCACAGACCCATGCCGAGGTAGCAAAATTCCATGTCGCAATCGTGCACTACTCTACTTGTCGGAGGGCAAATTAGGCAAAGTGGTAGCCGAATTGATGAGCTTTAAACGCAGGATTTTTCTACACACTTTGCATGGCAGCTGGAGCTCGAGAAGAGGACGAAAACAAGGAAGGATAAAGTTAGACTTTTGGCTAAAAGTGTATATTGCATTAAATCAAAGAGATTCACCTATTTAATAAAGTTAAGTCTAAGTCCAACTTAACTTCCTCTCCAAGAAGGATTTGTGCCTACACCTTCCCCTATATAATGAGACTTGTCGTCATCATAAGAAAGAGAGAAGGAGAGTTCGAAAGAAGAGTTCGAGAGGAGATAGCTTAGGATTAGTTTGTGTTGTCTTTTCATTCATTATGTTCTAATTTTCTTTTGGGTTAGGATTAGTTTGTTTAGTAGTTGTGTAAAGACTATTGTACTTTGTTTACATTCTTAATGCAATTAAGTTGAGGTTTACTTATTCTTTGCTTTAATCATTCTTGCATTCTTGTCGAGAGAGAGTTTGTGAGATTATCCATTTATTCAATGTCAAGAGAGTTGAATTCACAAAACGAGTAAGCACGATTTTCATCCAAGTGGTGTTAACTAATTCGGCTTAGAGATAGGTTAAAAATTTCAGTGGCTAAGAGAAGCGTGTGATTGGTTGGTGTTTGTCTTTGGTTTACGCCGAGAGGTATGATCAGAGTTCAGCCATCAATAGTGTTTCGAGCTTAGAGATAAGGAGGAGCCATTCAAGGACGCTTTGCCAAACCTTAACAGCATATGCACAAGAGCAAGAGATTGCCGCGATAGAGAATCAACCTTTGCTGCCGTGGCAGGAACTTAGGTTACTATCAAGGCAGTTTGGTGTTGCAGCATTTCAAGAACAGAGACAAGTCAATAGGATTCCACACTACGACGCATTCTAATCCGATCCATTCTCTCAACCCTAATCTTCTATTTTTATTTTTGGCTTATTTTAGTTTTAGTATTTTTGGATTACTCAACAATCCAACTCATATGTGTTTTTACTTTAATTGTTTTGCAGTGCAAGGAAGTAAGACCAAAAGGCTAGCTAAATCCTTGTGGAGACGATACTCGATATACTTATCATTATATTACCTGAGACGTGTACACTTGCACTATTGCGGGGCACTTTTACGTGAGCATCACACGTAATTCACATTTTATCGCCCCATCAATCTACTCCTTTGGTCCACACTTTCTCCGCAAATATTACAATATTTCAGAAACCCATTTTACATACGAGGGAGTAAGATGAGAAGAGAATTACAAAAGAAGAAAGAAAGGCACGACACGCAAGCCGTATTTATATAAAACCAAAGTAAATAGGCTATTGGGCTATAACAATGCATTTCAAACATTGTGCATCTCACCCAAAACATACAGATGTTTTAACTTGTTAATTAAGATTACTTAAAAAGTTCCTACGACCTTTGTTGCCTACGCGGTCTGGTAGATCCGGGAAAATTTTTAATTTTGGCACTTTGATTACTATGGAAAAACCTCACGATTTGATAAATTTTATCCACAGATTCGTGTTTTTGGGATTTTTCAATCTCTAAGGTTTTTTCACTCTAGAACAAACATTATTTGGCTTCCAAAAACAATATGCTATCCTAATCGCGTGTTCATCATGTCGTCTATTACATAGGATTATCAAAAACTTATCGCAAGAAACACATGAGTAACGCTTAACCATCGATCGTAAAAACTTGTTAAAAAATTATTAATGTATTAATCGCAACTGAATTCAATTTCTACGTTTCGCACAAATATCACATACTCGTCAAAATAGAAAAAAAGTAAGACATGTATCTCACACAAAAATTTCATCCAAGTATTTAAGTCTGAATTCGTATCGTACAAGTGGATCTGATACCACTATTGTGAAACGTCGGTACACCCCATGGCGCAGCGAAAAATTATCCGGCGATTACCAGCAGAAATCCATGTACGAGAATCGAATTCGAGGTGAAAAGGATGAAACATTACCTTAATAAATCTTGAAATCCGTAGGGATTATAGGAGAATCCAAATCAAATCCGAGTCCTCACAATCACGTTCTGACCTCTACGCAGTCCACCCGAACGAAATTAACAATATTTTCTCTTCTCTAACTGTTAGAGAGGTATTTCAAAAGCATATATTGGCTGCTAAACCTTATGCCTTTATATAGCATTTAAAAATCTAATTGTAATTAAATTCGGATTCATTAAATATACAATATATTTAACCGAATATAATTAAATATGTAGAATCTGATTCTACTTTAATTCGGATTCATTAAATATACAATATAATTAACCAAATATAATTAAATATGTAGAATCTGATTCTACTTTAATTAGGTTTCTTTAGATATATATATATTAATAGTATTTGATAATTACAATAATTATCTGGTATTAATATATATATATGAACAAGATTATCTATAATTACAATAATTATAATAATTTCGTTTTATTAATTATTACATGTACAACAAGTTTGTACACATGTTATTTAGTCGATATTTTTTCGTTTCAATCATAGGGTGTGACCCTTGTACGTTCATGTAACGTTATTAGTAATATCTAGAACAATTCTAATATTACAAGCAATGAGTGACATCTAGCAATACATCATTGCTACCTAAGTTACATGAAGTCGTGGTTCGGCTTTACCTTTTTTCCGTGATTAACTTCTTTTTTGTATTACATCTTTTTGTCCTCATATCTAGATCGGACACAAGTAATGGATTAGTCACACATGTATAGTCCATCTAATATTTCTTGATATCTTGAGTAGACTATTATAAACGAATAACTATGATATCTCATACTAATTTATTTGAGCATGGTCATGCATTTTCTAGTCTCACTCAATCAAGTGGCCTGTGATATTACTCCTATTATGTAGGATGGACAAATCCTATCTAGATCAACCATATTTCGCTACATAGATTGTGACATATCGAATGTCAGTCTTTATAGTGTAGTTAGTTACAACACACGTTTGACCGTATCAAAATATGTCACTCGCTATGTTGAAATAATGATGATCCCAAGTCTGAGGATCATACATGTAGTTATCACCATGAGCAATACCGTGATTGTCGCATAATAATCCAAGAAACATGCTCATAGCAGGTCAGTCCAGCATGTCATTCTCTAACACATACTTATGTATTGATTTTGACATCTTTATGTCAATGACAACACTTTTTCATCAATCAACTACATGTTAGTCTTAATATATTATTGTTGTCCATGCCCACAATAATACTCAACTAAGGAAATCAAGAATAACTATATTATTGTAAGGACTTTATTAAAATTTAGTTTATTTATAAATGCACATAATAAGACTGAAATAATAATAATGGCTTTATATTAATAAATAAGTATGTCTTTTACAATTATCTTATGATTGGTCTTTGGGCATACTCTAACATTACCAAAACTCACAAAACGACACCCTCAACGAAGCGTGATCAACAAAACAGTTCTAAAAGAGCTAATATTTGAAAACCAAAACATGAAACAAGAATAAAAATAAGACGAGTATCACAACAGCTTATCAACAACCATGAAAAAGGAGGGAAACGAAGGAGCAAGTGGGAACCGAATGGTTTTCTTACAATTTTTTTGAAAAAGGCAAACGATGACAAAGAACTAAGTGATGGGGTTTACTCACAAGACGAAGGAAAAACAATGGTTATCGTTGGGCGGTGCAAGGACGATGTATGGAGACTTACTAGGGGTGTGCAAAACCGGGTTCAGTTAATCGTTAACAAAATATTTCAGATAACCGGTAAATTTGGGTTGCTCGATTCTTAACCCTAAACTAGAACCATTAAATCAGTTAACCGAAATATTCGATTCGGTTCGGTCGGATAATATTTTTTACATTTCTTATTAAAAATATAAATTTAACAACATAATCAAAGAAAATATATCTTTCAAAATTTTGACACAAAAATGCCACTATCTTTTCAATACTAGAACAAATTCAATAAAGCATAATTGTAGTTTATGCAAAAACTAGGCCTAATAACATAAATAATCTAATAAAATCAATTAAAAAACTATAAAAATCCTTTGAAAACAGTAAACACTTAAAAACAATGTACAACTCAAATGGTAATAAAAATATTATGGGAATATAATACCTTTAATTATTGACTTCCCAAATCAATATTTTTTGTTGACTTTCTACTCGTAGGGTAATAAAAATATGTAAATATTTGTAGGGGAATAAATTGAAAATAACCCTAAAATTTTGCTAATATAATTGTGTGTGTATATATATATATATTGTATATTATATATTATATAATCGATTGGTTCGGTTACCTGCTTTTTTTGAAAACTATAAATTGTATCCGAACTGAAATAATATTTAAAAAAACATGCTGAAACTCATTTTTTGGTTCGGTTAACCATATTTTCGGATCAATTTTTTCGAGTTTTGGTTTCGGTTTGTCGGATTTTTTGCACAACCCTAAGACTCACCGAGTTTTGATTAGAATAAAACACAAAAACAAGGGGAGATGGGTTATACTTTTCGAGAGAGAGAGAGAGAGAGGGTGATGAGCGGCTGCAAAGAAATAAAATGAGAGATAAGTGGATTTTAGGGTTGAATGGGGTTAAATACCCCACAAAAATGGGTATATTACGAGATATGGACACCCAACTTAACATGTGTTGCACATTAACCCCTAAAGTTTTGAATTTTCTCAAATAGGTCCTTAATTTGATTAAAATTCATTAAATCCCCAAATTGGATAATTAGAGTTTAAGATTTTAAATTCCCAATTTCTATGGTTTTGAATTAGGATTTCCCAAATTAAATTAGGGATTTTTAGGGTGTTACAAATCTCCCACCCTTAAAAGAAATTTCAACCTCGAAATTTTACACTTAGCGACAGATCAATAAAATTAATAGGTGTATAGATATACTTCATCATTTTTAGGGTGCTACCTTTTCCTGAAGCGGAAAACGAAGACCCTTCAGGAACTCTCATCATTTATCCTTTTTCAATGTCCACTAACCCAAGTGCATATTGAGCTAGCTCCATGAACCGTATCTCATAAGCAGATAATGACATGTCCTTCTGCTTGAGATCTATGAATGCCTATCGACAGTCTGCAAGGTACTACTCTCCGACATAACGATTCCATAATGCTTGAGATCCATGTGACCTGATCAATTGTCAACAACCCCCCGCTTGGCCCTCCACCAACACTATGTCTCACCATGCAACAATAAAACCGCAACTCTAAAGTTCTTACTCACAGGGTACTCCATCTCCTCAAATAGCCTCTCTAGATCTTCCATCCATAGCTCAACATTAGAACGGTTTTCCTCGGACACAACCGCAAAGACTTTCATCCCGGCACATAGAAATACTGTGGATATGGGCTTCCTCGAACCCTCTGACTTGTCATGAAGATACCACAACAACTTCTTGTTAACAATAGCATTATCCATCTCAATAGTCTCACTGTCATCATAATCGAGTAGGACATCACCATGTGACTGATGATCTTGTGTGTCTCGATCACTACATTGTTGACTCACAATCTGCTATCCTTCTGGTTGCGAGTTCCCTTCGGGATTCTGCATCTCCTTCTGGTCATATGTATGATTAAAAAGAGGTGGTGACAGCAGCACGACCTCGACCTCTATCCGAAGCAAGTATAACACTCCTACGAGGTGAGATAGTCAACTATCTACAAGAAGTAATAACCTAAAGATTAGAATTGGTACCCGAGTTTCAGATTTTTAAAATGCGCTTTAAAATAATAATAAAGTAATCGATTATTCAGAAAACTTCTCATTTACCCAAAACATTTAATGTATACATATAGTCATGTTTTTTTTTGAAAACGCTTGTTGTGACAGTCCGAGGGTTGAACTCAGTTCTGATACCACTAAATGTAACTCCCTAAACTCGGGTTAGGATAAATAGCCATATTTAGAAAGCAACGTTCGTACCTTCTCTCTCAAGTATTCAAATTTAATATAAATAATTATAGTGTCTAATAAAATAACGTAAAACATTTTGATCTTCAACAAAAATATATCTTAAAACACTATTAAAATCACAACATTAATATTAATTTTTGATAGTTCAAATAAAATATCCGAATATAAACTTCTATGCATGCATACTGAAAATAACCTCAAATCCAAAATGGTCTCAAGTCTCAATTACATCAAAGTTCTCAATAATAATAATAATAATAATAAGTCTAAAAATTAATGTAGGTAATCCTGAAGATAAAATTGAAATCTATAAAATAAAGAGATCCTCCAAGTACCAAGTCGCCTAGAGTCTAAGATATCTGAAAGAAGAAAAGTATGAGGGAGTAAGCTATATGGCTTGACGTGTCTCTAAAGTGCAAGCGATCACAAACTCAGTTTTAAAATAATTTTCTCAAACATTTAATAAAAGCATAGTAAAACACAATGCATGTAATGATGACATAGACAAAATGCATTTTCCAGCTACATACTCCAATCACAGTGGTGGCAAAGCTAACCACTCATAGTGGAGGTAGCTCCCCAGAACCCCTCACCCTTATTTCACCAATCATAGTGTTGCCAAGCTACTTCTTCCTCCGTACAATACCATCCCATGCATATAAAAATATTGTTTGAAATCACATCACATTTGTATCGTACTAAATACAAGGATCACAATTTTGAAATTCTAATAGTTTCATTAAAAAATAGTTTGACACAATATGCATGATATCTCAAAACACATTGTAAACACAACACAGAAAAGTAGTCATGCAAGTTGTAAAACATTTTGTAGAACTAAGTGTTTTGATATAAATATTGAAAAATGTTTTGGACAAATTAGAAAAGAATTTAAAACTTGTCTTTACGTCAAAACAAGTTGAAAATATGTTTGAGGTATTTAAAAAGTATTTTGGCAAAGTTTTTAATGCTTTAAAGTAGACAAACTTGTCTTTTCAGCAAGCCCATACCGATACGGTATCCCCTGTATCGATACCGTTTTACTCAAGTTTTGAATCTGCCAAAACCCGTACCGATACAGACTTAGCTGTATCGATACAGATAAGGATCGTTTTGATACGCCTCTTAAGCGTATTGATTCCTGTTTTCACAACCCCAACAAGTATTTCCCAACGGTCTTTTAAATTGCAGACCGTACCGATATGCTCTCAAGCGTATTAATACGCATAGGCTGATAAAGAGCCCGTTGGCTAGTTCTGAAGAAGGGCGTACCGATACGCCTCCACGTGTACCGATACGGTAGACTGCAGAATTGCATTTATTGTGGGAAATAAAGTCTACAATGGCTCCAATTCAACCCTAATGGCTAGTAACGGCTACAAACTCAATTAGGAGTATAAAAGGGACCTTCAAGCATTAAGAGAAGGCTAATGCTACATTTGTCAACAACACTATGATCAAAAAATATGTCTTAGTGCCTAATTGTCAATTTCTTGTATAGAGAAACACTAGTGAGCCAAATTTGTCATATTTGCTCAAGTGTTCTAGGTTTTGGGTGAGTGCTTAGATTTGCAAACACATAACTATTAGATGGATTTCATGTTTTCTTTGAATTTCTCTTGTAAAGAGTGTTTACTCAAGTTTTGGGTAGAAAGCTTTGAGGGTTGTAAAGGTTGCCTCCTTAGCCTAGAAAAGAGGACGAAATTCTTAGTGAATTTGTTTGGAACTCCTTAGTGGGAAGCTAAGGTAGTGGATGTATGTGCTAGTTAGAAGGTCGAACCACTATAAATCCTTGTGTCCAATTCCAATCTTTTAGCTTCAACTTTAACACCCAAAAATCCAATCTTCTCCAAACTTGGCAAACACGTCGGTTGAAAAAATCGAGAATCATAGAACCCAACAATTGATATCAGAGTGAGGCTCAATCAAAGTGGATTAACATTCTATTGAGGTGATCTGGGAAGCTCGATACAACACATGAACCAACCGATCAAATGGCACAATCCATCGACAAGCTACCATTATTCGACGGAACACACTATCCTAATTGGAAGACAAGAATGAAGTTTTTCTTAAAGTCCAAGGACTACAATCTTTGGGACATAGTAGAAGATGGTCCGTTTGTGCCATGACGAAGCAAGGGGGATTGGAGTGTCGTTGATCGCAAGAAGATGGAACTCAATTGCAAAGCCTTGCACATCATCTTTTGTGCATTGAGCCTCAACATCTACGAGAAGATGTCTTCTTGTGAAGATGCCAATGAGGTATAGGATAAGCTTGAAGTCACATACGATGGTACAAACGAAGTAAAGGAGACCAAGATCGGGGTCCTCAACCTAGAGTATGAAAACTTCAAGATAGAACTGGATGAGGACATTACGAAGATGTTCGATAGTTTCCCCACCATCAGCAATGAACTCAAAGGCTATGGAGAAGTCATTATGGAAGAGAAGCTTGTCTGAAAGCTCATATACTCCCTTCCCGGGTCATGTGACTCAAAAACGACCGCCATCATTGAAGCCAAGAATCTCAAGACTTTGAAGCTTAATGAGCTCATGGGGTCACTTCTCACTCATCAAATAATGAACAAAAACAAAAAAGATGAGAAGAAGAAGGAAGAGATTAGAGCTTTGGGGGAGAAGAAGATCAAAGGGCTTGGTATCAACACAAATGCCATTGCCCTCAAATCCTCCACATGTCATCATATAGATTCAAGTGAAGAGGAGGATGGAGAAGAAGAGATAGTTCATCTCTTCAAGAAGTGTGCCCTTTTCATGAAAAAAGCCTTGAAAGAACTTGAACGATAATCCATGAAGAAGAAGAGGGCAAGCACTTCAAGCCATAAGAAGAAGACATATGTGGCTACTTGGAGTGATGAAGACTCCACCGACGATGAACAAGCCAACCTTTGCCTTATGGCCATCGAAGAAGATTCAAGGGTAACTTCTAATTCATCTACTTCATGATCATATTCTTTTGATGAATTACAAGATGCCTATGACGATTTGATTTTAGAATTTAAAAACCACATTTGGAAAAACAAGAAAGTGATTTCAAATTTGAAAATTCAAAATGACTTGATTTGTAAAACTAAAATTGAACTTGAAGCAAAACTCAACGAGTTTGAACAAAAATGTTTCGATTTGTAAAATTTGCTTCATAAAGTTAAAGAAGAAAAAGATTTGATTTCCAAAGAACTTGAAAACAAAAATAATGTTCGAAAATCAATTTTTTTAAGACAATCTAGTGCCCCTAGATTTGTAAATGGTAAAGTTTTTAGAAGTATTTGGGTCCCAAAAGGACTAAGTACTTCAACTAAGAAGGATGAAATTGAAAAATGGATTCCTGAGGGGACTAAATTTTGTGCTACTAACGTCTATGGATCCAAAGCAATTTGGATACATAAAATTACTTGGTTGTCTTATGATAGGTGTGATGGAGATTGATCAACAAGTCAAAAATTGACGGGGAGCTCCATGCACACAAGGAAGAACACTTGAAGAATGAAGGCTTCACATCATCCCTTGTATTCAAGTGTTGGTAAAATCTAGTTGTTTTTGTTTGTTTAATTTGTTTTATTTCTTTTAATTCAACTAGATTATCATGTGATGGACTAACATCTTTTGATGATGCTTTGAGTAATGGGGAGCCATTTTAAAACTAAAATTTCTTAATTGTGTCAATTTTTTTACCTCCTAAGTTATTTTGAGCTTAAAAGTGTTTTAAATTCTTTTTGATATAACAAAAAGGGGGAGAAATGGTTTGAAAAATTGAATTTTCAATTGAATAAGATGAAGCTTTAATTGATTTTGAATCTTAATTCTGTTAATAAAAATTTATTTCACAAAGGGGGAGAAATCCCAAACAATTTTTCAAGTTGGTTTTATTATATCAAAAAGGAGAGATTGTAGAACTAAGTGTTTTGATATAAAAATTGAAAAATGTTTTGGACAATTTTGAAAAGAATTTAAAACTTGTCTTTAAGTCCAAACAACTTGAAAATATTTTTGAGGTATTCAAAAAGGTTTTTGGCAAAGTTTTTAATGCTTTAAAGTAGTCAAACATGACTTTTTAGCAAGCCCGTACCGATACGATATACCCCGTATCGATACCTTTTTACCCAAGTTTTGAATCTGCCAAAACTCGTACCGATACAAGCTTAGCTGTATCGATACGAATAGGGATCGTTTCGATACGCCTCTTAAGCATATTGATCCCTGTTTTAACAACCCCAACGGCTATTTCCCAACAGTATTTTAAATTGCAGACCATACTGATACGCTCTCAAGCGTATCGATAGGCATAGGCTGACAAAGAGCCCAATAGCTAGTTCTGAAGAAGGGCGTACCGATACGCCTCTACGTGTAACGATACGGTAGGCTATAGAACTGAATTTATGGTGGGAAATAAAGTCTCAAATGGCTCTAATTCAACCCTAACGGCTACAAACTCAATTAGGAGTATAAAAGGGACCTCCAAGCATCAAGAGAAGGCTAATGCTTCATTTGTCAACAACATTATGATAAAAAATATGTCTTAGTGCCTAATTATCAATTTCTTGTATAGACAAACACTAGTGAGCCAAATTTGCTCAAGTGTTCTAGGTTTTGGGTGAGTTCTTAGATTTGCAAACACATACCTATTAGAGGGATTTCTTGTTTGCTTTGAATTTCTCTTGTAAAGAGTGTTTACTTAAGCTTTGGGTAGAAAGCTTTGAGGGTTGTAAATGTTGCCTCCTTAGCCTAGAAAAGGGGACGAAATTCTTAGTGAATTTGTTTTGAAATCCTTAGTGGGAATCTAAGGTAGTGGATGTATGTGCTAGTTAGAAGGCCGAACCACTATAAATCCTTGTGTCCAATTCCAATCTTTTAGCTTCCACTTTAACACCCAAAAATCCAATCTTCTCCGAACTTGGAAAACACATCGAGTGAAGGAATCGAGCATCATAGAACCCAACATATTTCATAGAATATATAGCACAGAAAGAGAACACACCTTAGCCAAAGCAAACGCAACCTACTGATTAACGTGTTTCCCACGATCATAAGCCCTAGGTCCAACTGCATCAGAACCTAAAGTTCTGAATTTTCTCAAACAGGTCCCTAATCTAATTGAAATTCATTAAACCCCTAAATTGGATAATTACGGTTTCAAATTTTAAATTCCCAATTTTTAGTTTTTGACTTGAGAATTCTCAAATTAAATTAGGGATTTGATTTAAGAATTTTTGGGTGTTACAGCAGCACCACTCTTCAAAGATCCTAAGCTTCCCTGATGCTTCTCTTGAAATCAGCTTGGATTGGACGTTAGAGGAAAAGAGAATTCTAAAATTCCGGAGAATTCTTTTTGCCCCCATGTGGTGTCCATTTAAACTTTTTCAAAAAAGTCAAGGTACTAGCCAGTAGGATATTTTATCTCATTTTTCCACTAGTAAATTCCGAGTAAAAACTTTCATATAGCTGACATTCACTTGAATTCCTCTGACAAGTTTCTCCAATTGGCATTCTGCCGACGTTATGGCAGCATCGATCATGTCATTTGTAGCAACGAGTTAGCTCTATGGTGCTCATATGTCAGTGGTACATCAGTAGTTGAAGAAGAATTCATGCTCTCTGTATTGACAATGTCAAAGCACCAGAATCACATAGGAAATGTATGGACATGAAAAATACATAAAATCAACTAAAAACACTACTTTTCACCTATTACAACAAAAAGCTAGTAAAACGTAAAGCACAAGAAAATTTCTAAAGATAAGCACGTAAAGCCATAGAACAATGCTAAAACTGAGGTGAAAATGTATAAAAGATAACTTCTTTTTTTGGAGAGTTATCAATTAATTACTAATTTTGTATTAAAGAATAATAAGGTTAACAGGTAAAGCATAAATATTCTATACACAGGATGTGAAAACTGAAAGTTTCCACAAGCACCTTAATTTTAGGGTATAAGGAGTTAGTTTAGGGTATAGGGTTTAGGGTTTATGTGTAGGGGTTATAATTTAGGGATAGTTGTTTCAATTTAAGGTTTAGGGTTATAATTTAGGGTTTATAGGTTAAAACCTAAATCCTCACCATATTACCCTAAAAACTAAACCCTAACCTATAAACCCTAAATTATAACCCTAAACCTTAGAAAAACATATACAATTGTGACAAAACTAAAATCGTCGTAATATTTTGTCACAATTAGCAAACTTGTGTAACAATGGTGACATAATATTTTTTTGTTACAATTTTTTGTCACAATTTTTTTCCTCCATTTTTTGGCGAAAAAATGTCATACAGTGACTAGTTTAGTAACTACAAGTTTTAGTAATTATTATTGGAAAAAAAATTGTCACAATAAATAATGAGATTCTTAGGATAAAAAATAATGACATTCAAGTTTTTTGTGACAAATTATGTTTGTAGTTATATATTCTAATTATTGTGACAAAATGTATAGTTACAAATGTTTCCCTCCATTTTTAGCACAAAAAAATCATATGATGACAAGTTTTGTAACTATAAGTTATAAATATCGTTACGGAAAAATTTTCACAACAAATAATAACAATCAAGTTTTTGTGACAAATTTGTTTGTAGCTATATATTTTAATTGTACTTACAAAATATATTTTCACAGATGGTGACAAAATATATTTTTATTGCAGAGAGTCATGGCATGTCCTGGGCTTTTGGTGGCCCAGAGCGAATATAAAAAATGGGCCCTAACATAAAAATTTAATTTACGGTTGTGGTCGTATTTACAGTCATGTTAAACCTTATTGTGGTTGTGGACATTATAGATACTATTTTGGTCGCTGCGAGTATCGCGGTTGTGAAATCTCTTAATAACATACGCTATTATGGATACAACAATTGCAAGTATCGCAGTTTCAGATGGTGCCACTACCGATGGGCGGATGTAGCATATAAATTGGGGTGCAATTGAACCCACTTGATTTGTTGGGGCATGTGATTTTCAAGGAGGTATTATAGAATTTTGCATAAAAAAAAATTATATTTGACCCACTTAATTTGTTGGGGTATGGGGTCAACAATGCTTATTCTAGTGGTATAGAAATCCTCAATACCTCATACTTCACTCATGACCCCCACTATAAGAAAATACTAGCTCCGCCACTACCGCTATCGTTATGTAACGGTCGTTGTTGTGCTTGCATACCGTTATTTAAATTTATATCCCTAATAGCAAGTAACAAAAAAAATAATTTTAAGAGTAGGTCCATAATAACAAGTATTGAAAAATTGGGCACCTAATAACTAAAATTAAAAATAATAAGAGTATACCAAAAATAATAAATATTAAAAAAATTTGGGCCGCTAATAACAAGTCTTAGAAAAAGTTGAATTTTAAGAGTAGGCCCATAATAATAAATATTGGAAATATTAAACCTCTATTAACAAATATTGAAAAAATTGAGCCACTAATGACAAGTATTAAAATATTAAAACCATTAAGAACAAATACAATTCGAATAAAATTAGAAACATATAACTTCTTTGAGCGTGGGCCCTGGGCGGGCACCCTTGTTGCCCCTGCCCAGGGCCGAGCCTGCAGAGAGTGGAAATCGATATCATTGATAACTTCTTTAAACTTGTAAATGTCTTCTCGGGTAAATCTCTCTTTACTTCAAATCATTCATTACCTATGTTGCACTAATACGGATACGGGTATGAGGACGAGATGAGAAATTCCACTTTTCAAAATTATAGGGTACGAGCACGATAATAATAATAATAATAATAATAATAATAATAATAATAATAATAATAATAATAATAATAATAATAATAATAATAATAATAATAATAAGCATTAAAATTTATAGTAACTTAGAAAATAAAATTCATAAACTATAATATTATTTTTTTTAGTCGATGACTAACTTGTAATTTTTTATAGTCGGAGACTATAAATACCTTATAATTAGAAACTACTTTTATGTATTTGATCATATATTAAAGTATAAAGATTAAATCCCAACTTTTAGAAAACTAGAGGGATTAAAATCCATATTTTGACCTTCAATAGCCATCGTGTGATGATATCGTCCATCAAGTCGTTGTTTTACGAAATTTATGAACCAACGTGTATTGAGTCTTCACTTTAACAAAGGCGACTACTTTTCAGTGTACCCAACTGAGCTTCATCTCTTTCGAAGGAAGAAATTGGTGGATTTAGCATTTCAAATCTATTCAAGCCGCAACCCATCTTTTCTCTAGGTTAGCTCACCGTTTTATTTCTTCGTTTTCAATTTGATGATAAAGTGGTTCGATTCCATCACCTCTGCTTGCTTGATAAGGGGGTTCGATTGCTTCTCTTTTGCTCGCTTTTGCACTTCTAAATTCCAAACTTTTTTCAATTTATCAAAACCCTAAAACTTTTCATTCTTTCCCAACAGATCCATATCTTTCCAAAAGGCACATAAAACCTTGGGGACATACGTGTACTTCAAACGTCATCCCCAAAACGTCCCCTCCATATCTGAAATGTACCTAATTAATTTTCAACCGTACTCCATTATCTTTGGACATCCTTGATACGTACCACTGTCATATCAGTCCTTGGGGCATATCTGGTTCATGGGACGACCATAAACCCACGTACACGTGCTTCATAGTTCACTACAATTTCTTCAAGTTTAAAGAGTCTCGTGTCAAAAATTCTTGAATTACATTAAATGGATTTTTCTTCTGTTAGTATCAGGGAACCGTAGTCACATGAGCACTCAATTACGACCCTCTGCGAACATACTAGCAGGCTAAAACTATTCCTTTGCAGAATTGACATGTGAATGCTACACATACCACATTACAATGTATGTAATCTGCGTTAGCACCAGAGTCACGGAAAAATCAACTCAACAAGACATTTGTCCTCCTCGATTAACACATTCCCTTACCCTATCTAGCACCTTATAAGGAGCCACGCGTCCTCAAACAAGGGAAAGCTCTTAAGAATTGAAAACGAACTTCTATGATCTAGGATCTCTATGCCCAAAGGAACGACCCGAGAACCAACATTCAAAAAGGGTCGCTCACATAAATGAAAAAAAATAGTGTGGTGAGCATGGATCGAACACATTTTTCAGTTTTATTCTCAAGAAGCAACAAAAAGCGATCCCTGGCAAGAAATCATAGAAGAAATAGAGGAGGAAACCCCCCCTCTTTTAAGCCAAAAGCAATCATCTAGCTGACATGTAGAGTAGGCTAGAAATCATGGAGGAATAAACTCATACTGCGTTAAAGCAACTTCGACAACAGAAAGAGCATATTAGAAAGTAGAAGCAACATTCGGTAATAGTGCACGACGAGAAGATTGTAGAGGAGCCGCAAATGACCACAGCCGAAACGACTGAAAAGGAGTGTATGCCTACAATAAAAATCAACCAAGACGCCATAATAGTAAGTCCTTAAAGAGCTTTAGTTGAAAATATACGAAACCAGAGCCCCTAAACCCCGATAAAGAGGAGGAAGCCTACCATCCTATATGAATATAAGAGAATTATGAAAATAAGAAGATAATTACATAGTTATTCAAAAAGAGAAATGAAGAGCTAAAGCAAAGAAAAGGGCCCACTAGTATGTAGAGAGCCGGATGGAAGAAGGCACTCAAAATTGGCGGCCACCGTTCAGATTTAGAACGATATCATCCTCTAGTAGAATTATCGTCGCATATCCAATATCAAGTAAAGAACCTGGGAGTTCCGGAGCCCCCATCACAAATAAGGCCAAATAAAGTCAAAGAAAGTGAAAATAAAAGATCTGAATTTCACAAGTCAAAAGAGTACGACATAGATGAGTGCATCCACTTAAAGGATGCAATAGAGTTTGCCGTTAGAAGGGGACAATTAGAAAGGTTCATTAAAGGCAAAAAGGGAACACACTTAACGCGAACAGAGGTGACAAATATAGAAAGTTCGAATGAGATATGTAAAAGTCAAAAGGTCACAAACGATACGGAGGAAGCATCATGTATATGAACCAGGAATTCCAGATGATGGATATAAGGAGCCCTTGTGGTTACCTTGCTAAAAGAGAACTAGTATTTCATGTTGATGAAATTCGAAGTTATGAAACTTCATAAGCAAAACTGCTCCCCCATGACCTCCTTGGTAGCCAAGACAAGTAATCATGAGTGGCGTCCGATGCAAAGCTTTAGACCATTTATTAGCTAAGAATTTTAGCAAGGATCTGACAGAATAACGAATTGTCACCAAGCAAAAAACCCACTAAAAAGGAAATTTGCAACCTAACTCATGCTATTCAAAATGTATTTTGCTTTAAACTTCCAATCCCATCAATATTTTGTTTTAAGTATTCTTTTATAAAATCAGGCAAAATAGGCTACATCTGAACATATAAATAGATTCCTATAGATAATTGTTTATGTGATTGCTTTAGTTAATAAAAATTCTCTTTGTACTAATGTTTTCTAGCATCAGTTCTGAGCGACCGCCAAGATAAAAGTTCGCTAGCCACTTCCCCAGTAAGTGTGCATAATAAAGCGACTGATAAGATAAAAGTTCGCCAGCCACTTCCCCAGTGAGTGCGCATAGTAAAGCAAATGCCAAGATAAACGTTCGCTAGCCACTTCCACAGTAAGTGTGCATTGTAAAGCGACTGCCAAGATAAAAGTTCGCCAGCCACTTCCACAGTAAGTGCGTATAGTAAAGCGACCGCCAAGATAAATTTCGCTAGCCACTTCCACAGTAAGTGCGTATAGTAAAGCGACCGCCAAGATAAAAGCTCGCTAGCCACTTCCACATTAAGTGTGCATAATAAATTGACTGCCAAGATAAAGGTTCGCTAGCCACATTCATAGTAAGTGCGCATAGTAAAGCGATTGCCATGATAAAAGTTCGCTAGCCACTTCCATGGTAAGTGTGCATAGAAAAATGACCACAAAGATAAATGTTCGCTACCCACTTTCACAGTAAATGTTCATAGTAAAGTGACCGCCAAGATAAAGGTTCGCTAGCCACTTCCAAGATAAAGGTTCGCGAGAAAAAAAGACTACATGGTCGCCACTTCTAAAAAGAGCTAAACCATCTCCAAGTTACGCTTACCAAAAATCCAAAGAAATGGCTAAAACATTTGCCAGTTCTAAGTAAACAAGTGATGAATAATATGTTAAAAAACATGTGAATAAAATATAGCAGTCAAAACTATTTCACCCAGGGACTAAGAGTTCTTCCAACAAAAGATTGCAAAAAAACGAATAATGTAGTTTGCCCCAACAGAACAACATGAAAAGGATTATCCTCATGTCGATAACCTTCAAGATAGGTGTAAATGTTACGTGCAAAAGTGATGCGCAAATTAGCGTGCAAGTGTACACGGTGCCAAGTTATAGTATTTAAGATATCATCTCCACAGAGATTGTGACAGGTTTTCGGAGTTTACTTTTCTGCACAAGTAAAGTAAAAACACAAATATGAGGAGTTGGGTTGATTGAAGCTAAAACTAAAATAAGTAAAGTAAATTGAGAAATAAGAGTGAGAGAATGAGTCGGTATTGGATGTTTCTTAGTGTGGAGAATTGATGTACTGTCTCGGCACAATTTTGCTGATCAACTTAACAACTTCAGCTACCGTCCACAAGTATGCCTCGACAGGCGCCCGCTTCGACAGCATTGTGTGAGATCGCATGGGCAGTTAAACGATGATTCAAGGTTCGGCAAGGCTCCCTTCTATTACTCCCTCTTCTCCCGAAGCTTGAAGTAGTATTGGTGAACACGTCTTGGATGATACCTCCCGTCATGAATCTAAGGGCGAACACCAACCGATTGTGGATCCTCTTTCACCCGCTAAACTTTTTAACTTATCCCTAAGACGAAGTAGCTTTACACTATGGTTGGATAAAATAGTGTTTACTCATTTCGTGTAACGCCCTGGTTTTGGGACTAGATGTTTTGGACATCGGATCGGACCGATCGAGAACGATTCGAATCGCGTAAAGTGATTTTAGGAAATCAAGGATCGGGATAGGATACAATTGTGATAAAAATTGCTAAAATCCTCTAAAAATATAATTAAGAGGTTGGTCAAATCAATTTTACAAAAAGGGTTTTAGAAAATGGACATTTTGAGTAGTGACCAAATTGTAAAGTTTCAAAACTAGGAAATGTGCTTTTTAAGGTGGAAACCAAAATCTTAGAATCTTTAGGGAGCTTTAAGTCAATTTGACCTTTCTTCAATATGACTTGTGATTTAAATGGGTTTTAATTAAATGATTTTAATTAGAATTTGATATTAATTAATTGGTAGTTAGTGGATTTTCATTTTACGTAACTACCAATTCCCTCTCATTCTAGCCAAATATCATTTTCTTTCATCTTTTCCAGAATTATTTCTCCCAAAAATCCTCTCAACATTTCGTAAATCTTTTTCAAGAGATCTTTAATTCTTCAAGATTTTTGCAAGGGAAACTTGTCGTCTATTGAAGGAAGCAAGGATTGGAGGTAAATCTCGTTCTCAACCTCTAATCTAAGTTCTTTATTGAAATTCCCAAGATATTTGGCTTCTAATAACTATTTTTATTGAGTTTTCAATATAGTTTTGATTTGAGATCAAAATCTTGTGAAAATGTGGATGAAATCTTGATTTTCATACTTGATGAGTTGAGTACTGTTTTCTGTTGATTTTAATTGATCTCTAAGTTGGTTTATATGTTAAAATGAAGTGTTGGTTAATATAGATCCCGAAATGCTTGAAATCCTTGCGTTTCTTGGTAGTTTTAAGTGTGATTTTGGGGTGTAATGGTGGAATTTTGATTGCTGAAGGTATAAGGATGTGTTAGGATGTTTATTAGATGTGTTTTGATGTTGATACTTGTTTGGAAGTGATGTATGATAGCTGGGCTTGGTTTACGAAGCAATCGATTGAGTTTTCGGTTGTTTCGGAAGGGTATTTTGGTGTAGTTTGAGTGGGCAACGAGTTTACGGATTGTTGTTGGTGTTAGAATGCATATTAATGCATTTAGATCTCTGTTTTGTTGATGTGAAAACATGGGATCTTGATCTGAAAGCTAACGAGGTGATTTTGGAGGCTCCGGAGGTGTAATTTCCGTGTCGGCAAATGAGGCTTCGCGTATCGGTGAGTGGAAATGCAATTTCCTACTTTGTAACGCCTTGAGCATGCTCTTGGGAGCTTAGTGTAAGTTTGATACACTTAACTAAGCTCAAGTGTAAGTGTTTCGGTAATCCCTCTCTTGGAAATGTGCTAAGTTTGATGAAAATGCATTTAATGTAAGAGTGAATTTGTTTACTATTTTTAAGCATGTTTAAGCATGGTTGAATGCTTGATTTTAATTTCATTATGATAAGGATGCACTAGGTAAGCGGTCCTTGGTTTTCATATGAAAATGCATATGATGTTAAGCATGTGTGCTTGTGGAAATGACATTGTAGTTATGCTTGAGAAACAATGGATTAATATGGATAAATGATTATATTGGCAAGTGATGAAAATGGTTTTTGGTTACTTTAATTGGATATAGTTAGCCGGCTATAGGATTGGTTGCACTGTGAATAAAGTCGCCTTGGATGTTGAGGGGTTGTGATTGTGTCGTAATCTCCATCCAAGTACCCCTAACAATTGAGGTTAAGATTACAACGGTGAATGGTTAGACCCGTGTGTGAGTCTTGGTATGTGTCTCATACTCTCGTTAGTGGAATCATACAACTACCGATGAGTGATGTTGAGGGGTTGTGATTGTGCCATTAATCTCCATCACGGGTTTTGGGGGGGGGGGGTTGTGATTGTTCCATTTGTCTCCACCTTGTGTAGTCCGGTAGTTTCTGTGAAGCGTGAGGGACAACGCTTGTAATCCGTGTATCCGATTGTGTCTTGTGTTGAAATGGTTAATGGATTATCACTTGTGAGCCAATATAATGTAAATGACAATGTGAAGCATGAGATGCTTGTATATGATGCAAGGGTGCATGAGATATATGTGAATGATGCAAGATTGCATGTGATGCTTGCTAAAGCATGAGCAAAGGTCTTTTTGCTATTGTAAATTGATACATATGTTCACGAGGTTTCAAAAGTGCATTGAAGTCTTGAGAAGATATGTTTTAGAAATGGCATGAAATGTAAAGTGTTGGTTTTGCAAAATATGAAACATGCATTGATGAATGTTGATTAGCGATCCTCACTAAGCTTTATGCTTACGCTTTTTTGTTTCATCAATGTAGAGAATTGAACCTTTGAAGGCAGCCCAAAAGCAAGAGGAAACCAAAGCTTTGTTAAAGAGATGTATGTGGTTCATCTTTAGTGTAATAAATGGCAATGGGTGGGTTTTATACTTTGGAATGTTTGAGAATGTTTTCCTTTACTTTGAGCATCTTTGTTTGCCTATACTTGAGTTGTAAATGGCCTTTGGAGTTTGGAATTTGCTTTATTTGGTGTTATGACTTGTTATGGTGTTTGAAAACTAGGGAGCATGCCTTTAGTGCCTTTGCTTATTTGTTGGTTGCCATGTTTAAGCTATAATCTCGGTATGATGATTGTTGATATGTATCCATGTTGTTTGCATGTTACGGGACATCTCGGGGTTGATTCGAGTGTGAAAAAGCATGAAAAACCAGAATTTTCAGCTGTCACGAGGCAGGGTATATCGAAGCACCCTTAACTGTTCTGAAACGGGGGCCTGTAATGGCCATAGCGTTTTGGTACGATTGAAGGTGTTTCGGAACAATTTGGCTACTGGAGAGGCCTATTTCGATACTGGTCTCGGAACACACCCGAGCACCGAAACGGTCAACACCTTTTCAATACGGGCGTTTCGGTACGAGGGTTGGTGTTTCGAAACGAATGACCGTTGGATGATGATTTAAATTGTTTTAAGTTTTCATGTTTTACATTTTAGTCCTGAATATTGTGGATGCAATTGCTTGAGCTTGGAATGACCTTTTAAGCTGAAATTTGGTAGAGAGGCATGTAATATGACTAATTACATATTGGTAATCTTAAATTCTGCAGAGTCCTTATATTTTCAAAAAATTACATTTTGGTCCCTAAAAAGTGTAATTCATGCAATTGAGTCCTTAAATGTTTTCTGATCGTTGTGCCCTTCTTTCATATGATTCTTGAGTACTCACAAAAGGTTAATGTGCATCTAGAAAAGATTAAAAAGGAAAAAAGGTCGTTAATCAAGGTTGACTTCCGGGTTGACTTTGGTTTTCCCCGTGTAATCTTCGTAGTTCGGGTCAAGCGTCTAGGCCGGGCTAAGGGGGTTACATTTCGTGAGTTCAACTCTCCCGATACTGAACAAATGGATTGAAGCCCTCTTCTCTCTCGATAAAGATTACGACAATGAAGAACCAAGAGTAAACAAACCTTGAATTTTATTGCAAAACTGAAATCCTAAACGAATACAACAAAACTCTCACAACTACTATGCAACCAACCCTTAGCCCTAGGGAAGGTTTAGAACATGGTGGGTTTTGACGACACAAGGGTTTGGATAAGAAGGAGTTACTCTCAAATCTCAATTGTATTCTCTCCAACTTGTCGATTACATATATATAAGGGAGGAGCCTAGGTTTAAGTCGTTTAGGGTAGGAATACTAGTTAGAGTATGATTACAACTCATTAAAAGATCACTAAATACTCCTAGATTCCCGTTTGAATTTTCTTCAACTTGACTTTGACCTGACTTTTCTTTGTCTGTTGGGCTCCAAGGCACATGCAAGTGTTCTCTGAAAATCGGGCTTGATGGGCTCTTTCTATCGCATACCCCTCTGCATTTTTTCATTCTTCCTTGAAGTGCTGCCTCGTCGGCAAGTAGTTGACTACGTCAGCGGGGATATGGACTGGTGTACTGGGGTTAACAAAACTTTGCATTCTGGTTCATTCCTTCTCGATCAGCTCTTCTGATGCTCCAACAACTTCCTCTTTCAGCTCCTAGCTTTCTCTTCATCTGCCCTCTTTCGCTGCCTCAGTGGCATCTGCCTGGGCGGGTACCTACGCATAGGGAGAAAACGCACTTGAGCAGTATCATATATATATATATATATATATATATATATATATATATATAATCAACTAAATTCATCAAATAAGGCAGATTGTCTAATCTATGTTATTTTGTGTATGTTACCTAATAAATGCAACCTAAACTATACTTAAGAACAACAATAATTGAGCTAAACTACGGTATAAGTATAGGACTTTTGTGCACTTAACACACCCCCAAACTCAAACTATTTCTTGTCCTCAAGCAATGCAATCTAATGATAACATGCCAAAACTCATAATCATATGAAAATTAAGTTGACAAAGCATCTTGAGCAAACTTTACATACCGTGTAGATTTATGCCTAATTAGCAACCCCTTGAATGACAAAATATTTACCCGAAACCGAACTATGTATCTCGTGATTGTATGCATTCCTTGTGATAAGCATGATTCTTCAGCTTCTAAGTAAACCTTTGATAGACACCTTAATTTCCTTGGGTTTCCCTCTAAGTTCTTTTTTTTTAATTTAACCACTAGTTACCGGTAATAGGCTTTTCTAATGATTGCATTATTTTTTCCTCTAGAGCCAGTTTCAGGCACCTCTAGCTTATCCTAGAGCCAGTTTTAGGCACCTCTAGGACGTTTCAATTTTTTTTCAAACTTCAAGTTCCACCCAAGTTTACTAGGTGAAATACCTAAGTTTCCTAGAAGTCCTAAAATCAAAACTAGTCATAAAGAGTGTTTTCTTTTAAATTCAGACCAGCGTAGGATTCTAAGTTAACCTAAAGTCATGTTAAGGTTGCCGCCTAGGCGGGCCATCTGTCGCGGTGGGTAAAAGATACTTAAGAATTTTCTCAAACTTAATAGTTCATTAGGCTTTAAATAAAGGCATGTTACAATTATAACCTAATTAAAACGGAAAAACATTAAAAAACTAGAAAAAAAAACAAGAAGAACAAAGAAAAGACAAAATTAGAGGACTAATTTTCCCCCTAAACTCGAAAGGAGCATTGTCCTCAATGCATGCCTACATACATAAAATTAATGCATAGATTAGATAAGAATAACAAAAGAGAAGAGGGAGAGAGAAGCTTAAATTGGTTGTGAGTCGGAGGAGCTGTCGTCGTTTCCAATGATCACCCTTTACCGTGTTGTAATCTTGAAGCACATGGTTGCCCTCGGCGGTTGTTGGCAGGAAGGCGGACTGAGTGAGCCTTCTGTGTCACCTCGCGTTTGCCGTCACCTTCATTGTTGGGGCAGACTTCGGTGGCGGAGTGAGTTCTCTTCGCTCGTGGGGAGAATGACGATTCAAGCTTTCTTGTGATGGTGTGCACCGAGTCTTGCCATACGGAGTCTTCTGAGAGGAAGTCCTTGAGATAGCCGAAGTCGGAGGGTCCTGGTGTGTCGACAACTAGTCTGGACGTTTGCCCTTGTTCTCTGGTGGGAGTTGCCGCAGTGTCTCTTTGTTTGTCGGAGCTGGAAAGGATCTCGGTGGCCGTGGAAGCTCTGGAGGGTTGAGGCTCGCTTGATATGGGAGTGGTTAGTGTTGCGGAGGCTGCCGAGGTAGAAGGTGCGGTGGTTGTGTCTGGTGCTGCCATGTCAAATATCTCGGCGGGGAACGATAGAAAGTTGGCCGTCGGGAACTTTTCCTTGATAGCTGTGGTGGTGGCGTTGTTGAAGTCCCAGATATATGCCACGAAGGTTAGCTGGCGGTGTTCCATTCGGTCGAGTTGTGCTGCTAAGCCGATGATGGTGGTTGTTGGGGCAGGTTGCTGACTGCCCATCTCTGACCTAAGGCAAATTTTTCTGGGGTGGCAGCTTTGATCTCCATCTTCTGAAGGATTATCTCCCTCATCCACCCAATTCGTTCTGGAGTCATAGTGTCGGTCAGGGCGGCTACAACATGTGCCTTCTTGCATAACGTCGTGATGAGGCTAGGGAAGTAGATTTGTCCCTTTGTTTTCTGCCCACATTCGTAAATTTCGTTAGCAATAATTGAACCCACATTTACGTACCTTTTATTGATGATATAGTGGATGAACGCCGATCTTGGTTTGTCGACGATGGAGTTGTGGGTTGTTGGCAAGAACCGCCTTTTCACAAATGTGTTCCAAAGCTTTGCCTCGGGCAGCAAACTCCGCCGGTTGACGGTGCCTTTGTTTCTGCCCTTGTTCCAAACCGTCTCTGGTTCGCACAATTCTTCCTTTATTGCCTTATAACCGTTCGATGTGGGGGAGGCAAGGAACTCTACATGTTGGTCTTCTCGGTTGTGGAGGCCGTAGTAAAGATTGATCTTGTCTTTGTCGATTAAAATCGGCTGATCGCAAACATTGACTGTTGACACGTCCTCCGTCAGCCCATGGGCGTAGTACTCATGCACCATGGTTTGATTTGCTGGCATGGGTTGCTAGGCAAATATTTGCCACCATTTATGCTCGATCTTGGAGTAGATAAATTTTTCGAGCCCTAGATATTTCTTCCCCAACTCGTAGAAGAATCCACGCTCCTCTCATACCGCTCTTTCTTCAAATCTTTCGTTGTGACGGGCCTTGATTTCTGGTGTGGCGAAGCGATGGAGGGACTCTTTCGATTCGGGGGGTTCTTACCATTCTTTAGTTGGACTTTTTGGTGTGCGAGAGATTTGTGAGAGCTTGAATAAAAGAACTGTGGAAAAAGAAAAGAAATAGAATGAAAACAAAGGAAATCTTGTGAGACAATAAGCTAGAGAGAGTAAAGAAGAGTGAATAGTAAAAAATAAGGGGGTTTAAATAGAGGAAGAGTGTTGTTGTTTCGCTTGCCGAGGCAGCCGTTGCCCGAGAAGAGAGTCGTTGGAATGGAACGGGCTTCTACGAACGGCTAGTTTGCAACAGCTTGTTCTGGCGAGAAGCAACGTCTGTCTGTCGCGGCAGTCTTGACGGGTAGACTTGAAATGGTTTATGAATTTGGGCTTTCTTCTTTTCCCTTCTCTTGGGTTATTTTCTCTCCTAAAAATTGAAATAAAAAATTATTAGAGAATAAACAAATATGAAAATTAAATCTAATTCTGAAAATGCATGAAATTAAAAATCTAAATCCTAAAACATAAAAAAGCTAATGTGAGAAAATTTAAGCTAGGTTGGGAATGCAGCTAGATGCATTTCCCAACACAACCACTTCCTGGGCGTCTACAACATCTGCTTCACCCTCTGCCAGGGCGGATCTTTGTGTTTCTCATGATCATTGTTGCTGCCAGGTTGCATGCCCGGACGGTTGTGGCTAGAGTGCTCTAGCTTAATACTGGGTTTGGTGTCTGCTGAATCATGAAAGTCCTGACTTCCTTCCTTGTCTTCAGCTTTCTTCATGCGTTGTAGGGCATTCTGTTTAATTTCTCTGTCATCCACCTTCATAGTAAGCTCCTCATTCTCTACATCTATTAGGGTTTTGCTTGTGGCTAGGAATGGTCTTCCCAGGATGATGGGTGCTTTTTTGTCTCCTTCACAATCCAGAATTAAGAAATCTACTGGGAAGATAAGATTATCTACTCTTACTAGAATCTCTTCGATCATCCCCTCTGGTTGCACATAAGAGTGATCAACTAGCTGGAGTATGACGGTCGTGGGTTTAGATCTTCCAATCCCCAGTTCTTCAAATGCCGCTTTGGGCATCACGTTGATGCTTGGCCCAAGGTCGCATAAGGCTTTCCCTTCATATTGGCTTCCAATTGTGCAAGGTATGAGAAAACTGCTTGGATCTCTTAGTTTGGGTGGTGTTTTGTTGTGCAGCATGGCCACGCATTCTTTCGTCATGGCTATCGTTTCAAACTCACTGATTCTTTTCCGTTTGGAAACCATATCTTTCAAAAACCTTGCATAGTTAGGCTTTTGTTGTATGGCTTCCACCAGGGGTATGTTGATGTTCACTTGCTTGAGAATGTCTAGAAATATTTTTGAATTAGTGATCCTGCTTCTGGTGTTTCAGCTGCTGTGGGACAGCTGCACGTACTTCTTGTTTCTCAGGAACGCCTTTAAGGGTCGTCGTGGAGGATGGTTCTGCGTCTTCTGCGGCGGTTTGTTTGCTTCTATCTGGCCGACTCATTTGATGGCCTTACACTGCTCGTAAATGGGCTTTCTTGCGACTTCAGTATCATTGGTCAATCCTCCCATAGGTCTGGTGTTCAAAACTTGAGCAAATTGTCCCACTTGAGTCTCTAGTGACTTTAAAGTTGACTCATGATTCTACATTCTCATCTCGGTCTTGTCCATGAAAGCTTTAGTCTTTTTAACAAATAAATCCATGTTGGACATATAGGTACTTGTCTAAGTCATGAAGTCACTTGTAGTCTGCTCCAAGGCACTGGGTGTTGTCTGTTGCGACGACTGTTGTCGTGACATCATATGCTGAAATCCTTGTGACTGACTCGTCTGAGCAGCTGGATTCAGAGCATTGTTGGGGTTATTCCATGAAAAGTTAGGGTGCCTCTTCCAACCAGAGTTGTAGGTGTTCGATGCATGGTTGATGTTTCTGTTAAAGTTTCCTACAAAGCAGCTGGTCTTTGTCCCTTGTTGGCACTCAGATGAATTGTGGTCTCCCTCACATTGGTCGCAAAAGGCTTCAATTTCTTTGACTTGCCGTGTATTATTCTACCATTGCGTCGCTTCTACCATCTTTGTCAATCGTCGACTTATGCTATGAGTGCATCAGATGTTCCTAGCTCGTTTTCTGTGGCCTACCTTCTTATGCCCCTCGGCGGGCATGAGGAAACTGATAGTCGTTTTTGGCTATCTTGTTCAGAATTTGAATTGCTTCGGCGGGCTCCATGTCGAGCAATGTACCATTGGCAGAGGAATCCAGCATCATCATTGTTGGTGTGTTCACACCGTTGTAGAATATAGATACTAGTGTCCATTCTGGAAATCCGTGGGAAGGGCATTTATTCAGAAATTCACAGTATCTCTCTCTTCCCTCGTACATTGGTTCATCATCTGGATGTCGAAACATAGTGATGTCAGTCTACAATTTATTAGTCAAATTGACAGGATTAAAACGAGCTAAGAAATCTCTGCATAATTATGTCCAAGATTCAATGGACTCTGATGGTAAGCTGTTAAACCAAGTCTTTGCCCTATCCCTTAGTGAATAGGGAAATAATTTGAGACGCAATACGTCCGGATTAACTCCATAGATTTTGAAGGACTTGTAGATGTCCAGGAAAGACTTCATGTGCTAGCGGGCATCTTCGGTGGCAGAACCTCCAAACTATCCAAGCGTATTCAGCACGTTGAACATGACAGGTTTGAGTTCGAAGTGGTCCACATCTATTTCAGAATCGATTACGCCAGAATTTAGCCTTCTAAGATCTTCCTCCAGGTAGTCTCTAACTAACCGCCGAGAGGCAAGAAGTTGCCTGTCATTGCCCGTCGCGACATTGTCGCCTGGGGTGGTGGTAGTTGTTGGTCCTGGATGTTTGCTTGTCTTACTCTACGTGCAGTACGTTTAGGCTCTGGATCGTATTCTCGCAAGGGTGGTTTCCGGTTGGCTCTGGTCATAAACCAAAAGAAACCAGGGGGTTAAAGAAAAAAAGTACAGAAAATAAAAACAAAAAGTTGTACGCCAATCCCTGGCAACGACGCCAAAAACTTGTTGCGTGCAAAAGTGATGCGCAAATTAGCGTGCAAGTGTACAGGGTGCAAGTGTAAAGTAAAAACACGGATATACGGTGTTGGGTTGATTGAAGCTAAAAATAAAACAAGTAAAGTAAATTCAGAAATCAGAGTGAGAGAATGGGCCGGTATTGGATGTTTCATAGTGTGGAGAATTGATGTACTGTCTTGGCACAATTTTGCTGATCAACTTAACAACTTCAGCTACTACCCACAAGTATGCCTCAGCAGGTGCCCGCCTCAGCAGCGTTGTGTGAGATCTCTTTAGAAGTTAAGCGATGATTCAAGGTTCGACAAGGCTCCCTTCTATGACTCATTCTTCTCCTGAAGCTTGAAGTACTATTGGCGAACACGTCTTGGATGATACCTCCTGGCGTGAATCTAAGGGCGAACACCAACCGATTGTGGATCCTTTTGTAGCCGTTGAACTTCTTAACATATCCCTAAGCCAAAGTAGCTTTACCCTATGGTTGGATAAAACTGTGTTTACTCATTTCGTGAGTTCAAATCTCCCGATATTGAACAAATAGATTGAAGCCCTCTTCTCTCCCGATAAAGATTGCAACAATGAAGAACCAAGAGTAATCAAACCTTGAATTTTATTGCAAAATTGAAATCCTAAACGAATACAACAAGACTCTCACAACTACTACGCAACCAACTCTTAGCCCTAAGGAAGGTTTAGAATATGGTGGGTTTTGACGACACAAGGGTTTCGACATGAACGAGTTTCTCTCAAATCTCAATTGTTTTCTCTCCAACTTGTTGATTACATATATATAAGGGAGGAGCCTAGGCTTAAGTCGGTTTAGGGTAGGAATACTAGTTAGAATATGATTACAACTCATTAAAAGATCATTAAATACTCCTAGATTCCTATTTGACTTTTCTTCAACTTGACTTTGAACTGGCTTTTCTTTGTCTACTGGGCTCCAATGCACGTGCAAGTGTTCTCTAAAAATCGGGCTTCATGAGCTCTTTCTATCGCATACCACTTTGCATTTTTTTATTCATCCTTGAAGTGATGCCTCGACGGCAAGTAGTTGACTGCCTCGGCGGGGATATGGACTGGTGTGCAGGGGTTTGCATAGCTTTGCATTCTGGTTCATTCCTCCTCGATCAACTCTCTTGATGCTCCAACAGCTTTCTCTTTCATCTTTCATCTCCCAAGTTTCTCATCATCTGCCCTCTTTGTTACCTCGACGGTATCTGCATGGGCGGTGTAACCCCCTTAACCCGGTCTGGACGGTTGACCCGAATTAAGAAAGTCACACGGGGAAAACCAAAGTCAACCCGAAAGTCAACCTTGATTAACGACCCTTTTTTTTCTTTTTAAACTTATCTAGATGCACATTAACCTTAATTGTGATCATACAAACAACATACTAAAAGATCACAAACATCAGAGATCAAACAGGGACCCAATTGAACATACTACAACTTTAGGGACCAAATTGTAAATTCTGATAAATTAAGGGACTTAACCCAAATTAAAGTTACCATCTAGAAATTAATCAGGTTTCATGCTTCTCTGTGAAATTTCAGCTCAAACGGACATTCCAAACTCATTCAATTGAACAAACATGATTCAGGACCAAAACGTAAACAAAACAAAAGATTTAAAGATACTTTTAACTGATTTTAACGGTCTGGTATCGATACGCCACGTGTCGTATCGATACTCGGGGAAGGCAGTAACCAAACTCTAGCAACGGTATCGATACCTTTCCCCCAGTATCGATACTTCACTCATAAGGTATCGATACCTGTTCAACGGTATCGATACTCCTGGGCTGAAAAGTGCATATTTGGGTCAGGCGTACCGATACGCAAGCCCGAGTACCGATACCCCTGCCTGGAAACGACTAGAAAACAGCAACATACATGCTTTAAACCTCAAATTAACAACACCAAACCATATCACTTACCCATACAACATACAAGGACCCTAATTGCAACATCAATTCAGCATATAAACAACACATACGAAAAACCCCAATTTGTAAAGCATGCTTCCTATTTAAGCTACCATTCAAGCAATAAACCTTCATAAGCAAGCAATAGGAATCCAAACCAAAAACCAGCAATTCAAACAACATTTAACATCCATAGGGAGTCTCAAACACCTCCCAAAACATACACATTGGTCCCCCATTGCCAAATCAACCAAAAGCTAAAAGAACTTATAAAACCTTCATACATTGAGCTTTACTTGTACTTGTTTGCTTGCCTTCTCTTGCTGCCCCTCAATGTACTCTAATGCTCTGCATTATTGAATCAAGAAAACGATAGAGCGTAAGCCAAAGCTTAGTGGGGAGTGCTCTTTAAAAACCATTCAATAATGCAATTAAAACTATTTGTAAAACATGCTTATAGAAAACCTTTACACATGCTCAAAGCATACTTTAAATCAAGCAATTCCCATGCTTCCACATTTCATTTAAACAAGCATCTCATGCTTCAACATAAACATTAAATCATGCATCTCATGCATCTCAATGTACTATACATGTCATATTGGCTCAAGTGATACATTTCATTTATGAAATCAAGTTCAACAACTTCCCCAAGGACTTTTAAACACCTTGGCCCCAAGGACTTTTAAACACCTTGGCCATGGACTTTTAAACACCATGAATAAGGACCACACAAGGACTTTTAACCACCTTTGTGTCCGTAGCTTGAATCACCCCAAGGACTTTTAAACACCTTGGCCCCAAGGACTTTTAAACACCTTGGCCCCATGGACTTTTAAACACCATGGAAAGGAGCACCTAAGGACTTTTAACCACCTTAGTGTCCGCAACAAGATTCATCCAAGGACTTTTAAACACCTTGATGATCTTAGGTAACAAGGCTCACTCAAGGACTTTTAACCACCTTAGTGACCTTCACTTTTACAAACCATCACTTGCCAATATACACTTTATACATCATATAATCCACTGTTTTAAAGCATTAAACCAAGCCATTTCATCATGCATCCCAAAGCATTAAATCATCATTTAAACAATGCATAAAAACAAGGTACTCTTACCTAGAGTTACCCTCAACACATGGCTTTAAGCATCAGCATATATCATGCTAAAACATCAGCAATTATCATGCTAAAACATGCTTTCAAAACAGTAAACAAAACATGCAAATCATCATTTTGCATCACACCAAAACATGGCCACCACTTAGAGAGTAATCCAAAAACTTACACTTGAGCTTAGCAAAGTTGTTTAGACTTAAACTAAGCCCCCAAAACCTTGGTTTCAAAGCCAAAAACCATTTTCACAAATCCACTCACCGATTCCACTTTGCTTCAAGCCAAAGCACCAAATCAAGCCTCCGGATCAACAATTCTTGGATTCAAGGATGCCTCCCATGTTTCAACACATTAAAGTAGAGGATTAATGCATCATCATGCATTAATTGCTTCAATGAAAGCATCTAAACTCGCTGCTCTCACAAAATCTCCATTTTCGACCACCAAACACAACCGAAAATACATCTAAAACACTTCTAGACAAAGCCCAGCCATAAACCAGCAAAACCTCACTTCCATTAGCATCATTTAACATCTAAAAACAACCTACAACCATCCTTATACCTCCAGCAACACCAGATCCACAAGATCACCACAAAAGCTACCTTAAAACACAAGCTAAACTTAGGAAACTCAACCTATCCGGGATTGCATCAATCAAAACTCATTTCCACATCAATTTAATGATCACTTAACATTAAAAACACTTCTCAAAACACAGATTTAACAGATCAAACGAAAATCATGTGAAATCATCAAAATCTTGCATAATTAGCCAAGATCCATAAATCAACTTAAAAGCCTTTAATTAAACCTCAAATTAGGATTGAAAACTTAGGAATTTCATTAAAGAACTTGAAGTTCAGAGGAGAAGGACGTTCTTACCTCCAAACTTGAGTTTCTCCTCTTTTTGGAATGGAAAACCTTGATGAAACTTGAAGCAATTGAAGAGGTTTTGAAGATACAATGATTTGCAATCAATTGAGAGTTGAAAGGAGGATTTTAGGTGAGAAAATCAGAATTGAAACTCTGGAAATGGAGTGTTTGGGTTGAGAGAAAAAGAGAGAAAGAAAATGGGAAGTTAGATGAGAAAATGCTTAAAATAAGTTTTCCCTCCTTTTAGTTTTCCTTAAAATCAGAATTATGAGTCAAAATATCTTAGAAAAATCTGGAGAAACTCCCTTTGGGTAAATAGCTCCTTAAAGATTCAAAGTTTCAACCCTTTATAAAATAGCCACCAAACTTTCAAAAATTACATTTTGGTCACTAGCCAAAATGTCACATTTCCGAAACTCATTTTCCAAAATTGATTTCACAGTTCACTTAATTATATTAAAAGATGATTTTAGAACATTTTTCCATATTTTTAACGCAACCCGAACTAGGCTTTCCTAATTTAACCTCTTACGATTCGAACAGCACTTTGACCAACCGGTCAACGCCCAAGACATCCAAGCCCAAAACCGGGGCGTTACAACTCTCCCCCCCTTAAGAAATTTCGTCCTCGAAATTTACCTGAAGGAAAGAGATAAGGAAACTGCTTCAGCATATCTTCCTTCCGCTCCCACATGGCTTCCTCAACACCGCGATGCTTCCACAGCACCTTCACCAACTCAATGGTCTTGCCACGAAGAACTTTGCCATCCGAATCCAGAACCTTCACCGGTTCCTCATCATAGGTCAAATCCGGATTCAAAACCACTTCCTCCACAGGCATCACATGCGAAAGATCAGATCTATACTTCCGGAGCATAGAAACATGGAACACATCATGAATCTTCTCCAGCTCCTGAGGTAACCTCAACCGATACGCAACAGGACCCACTCGCTCAACAACCTCATACGGTCCAATGTATCTAGGGCTCAGCTTACCCTTCCGACCAAACCTCATCACCTTCTTCCAAGGCGAAACCTTCAAGAACACGCGATCACCCACTGCAAACTCTATCTCCTTACGCTTCAAATCCGCGTAAGATTTCTGCCGATCAGAAGCAGCCTTCAACCGCTCACAAATGAGCTTCACTTTCTCGGTGGTTCCTTTCAACAAAGCAGGCATCGAAACCAACTTTTGACCAGTTTCAGCCCAACACAGAGGAGTCCTACACTTCCTCCCATACAGAGCCTCATAAGGTGCCATCTGTATACTCGCCTGATAACTGTTGTTATAAGCGAACTCAACCAAAGGCAGATGCTTCTCCCAAGAACCTTGGAACTCTATCACGCAGCATCTCAACATATCCTCCAAAATCTGAATAACTCGCTCAGACTGGCCATCCGACTGAGGATGATAGGATGTACTGAAATGCAACCTTGTACCCAGAGCTTGATGCAAACACTGCCAAAAACGCGACGTGAACCTCGGATCCCTATCCGACACAATCGACTTAGGCACACCATGCAACCTCACAACCTCAGCAATGTACAGCTCTGCCAGCTTATCCAAAGAGAACGTAGTATGCACAGGCAAGAAATGCGCACACTTCGTCAGGCGATCCACAACCACCCAAACATAATTCTTCTTCGACGGAGACAAAGGCAAACCAGATACAAAATCCATGGTAACCCTCTCCCACTTCCATTCAGGGATTTTCAACGGTTGCAACAAACCAGAAGGAACCTGATGTTCAGCCTTAACTCGCTGACACACCAAACACTTGCTCACGAACTCTGCAACATCCTTCTTCAAACCTACCCAATAGTACTCATCACGAAGATCGCGATACATCTTTGTACTACCAGGATGCATAGCAAAAGGACTACTATGACCTTCAACCAGAATAGCACGCCTCAACTCAGCATCTGCAGGCACTACTATTCGACTACCAAAACACAACACTCCATCCTCATTAAAGCAGAAATCCGAAGGTCTACCCTCCGCGATATCCTGAACATGAGACACCAAGGAATCATCCAACAACTGCTTATCCTTGATCAACTGAACCAACGATGACTTCACTTGCAACTCAGCAACAAGACCACCATCCTGCGATATGCTCAAGCTAGCAAACATAGCTCTCAGCTCAACAGCTACCTTCCTACTCAAGGCATCCGCAACAACATTGGCCTTTCCCGGATGATACTCTATCGTCAGATCATAATCCTTGAGCAACTCCAACCACCGCCGCTGCCTAAGATTCAACTCCTTCTGAGACATCAGATACCTCAAACTCTTGTGATCCGTGTACACAGTACACTTCTCACCATACAGATAATGCCTCCAGATCTTCAGAGCAAAAACCACTGCAGCCAGCTCAATATCATACGTAGGATAGTTGCGCTCATGCACCTTCAACTGTCGCGACGCATAAGCCACAACCTTACCCTCTTGCATCAGCACACACCCCAAACCAACATAGGATGCATCACTGTAGACTACAAACTCTTTCCCTGATTCAGGCTGAATCAAGATAGGAGCTTGAGTCAAAGCCATCTTCAGCTTCTCAAAAGCTTGCTGTCTCGCTTCCGTCCACTCATACTTAACATCTTTCTGCAGCAACTTCGTCAAAGGAGCAGCAATCTTGGAAAAACCATCCACAAACCTTCGGTAGTATCCTGCCAAACCAAGGAAACTACGAACCTCCTGAACAGACTTAGGAACTTTCCAATTCATTACTGCTTCAATCTTTTGAGGATCAACACGAATCCCCTCAGCTGAGACCACATGCCCAAGAAAAACCACCTCTCTAAGCCAGAACTCACACTTGCTCAGCTTAGCATAAAGCTGATTCTCCAACAAAGCCTGCAGCACAATCCTCAAATGCTCTTCGTGCTCTTCCTCAGTACGCGAGTACACAAGGATATCATCAATGAACACCACAACGAACTTGTCCAGGTATTCATGAAAAACACGATTCATCATGTCCATGAAAGCAGCAGGAGCATTTGTCAAACCAAACGGCATCACAAGGAACTCATAATGCCCATACCTTGTCCTGAAAGCTGTCTTAGGCACATCTACATCCTTCACCTTCAACTGGTAATACCCTGACCTCAAGTCAATCTTAGAGAACACAGCAGCTCCCCGAAATTGATCAAAGAGATCATCAATCCTCGGCAAAGGATACCGATTCTTGATAGTCAACTTGTTCAGCTGACGGTAATCAATGCACATCCTCATCGTGCCATCTTTCTTCTTCACAAACAAGACAGGAGCACCCCAAGGCGAAACACTCGGCCGGATGAAACCACGATCAAGCAGCTCTTGCAACTGCGTCCGCAGCTCCTTCAGCTCTTTAGGTGCCATTCTATAGGGAGTAATGGACACAGGAGTGGTATTCTCATACAGCTCAATACCAAACTCCACCTCGCGATTAGGAGGTAAACCAGACAACTCCTCAGGAAAAACATCAGGAAACTCCATAAGATCAACATGAAAGACATGCTCTTGAACAACCAAAGGACACCTTCTATAAAGCTTACGAGTCACAACAGTCTCACCAAAAGAACTAGTGACTCTAACACCAACATCCAAAGACTCAACAGGAAAACCAAGCAACTCATCATGCTCACGAAGAATGTATGAATGCGTAGATCCAGAATCAATCAAAGAAAGCAATGACAAGGATTGCAAAGTAAAGGTACCTGCAATCACATCAGCATCATTCCTCCCCTCCCGCTGAGCATACACCCTCGCTTGGCCTCCACCCTCAGGTTGAATAGCTACCACATGAGCTACTCCGCGACCACCTTCCTCACGCCTCTGAAAATTACCACGGCCGCGCCCACGACCTCTCTGCGGTGCTGCAACAACAGGAGCACGCTCTTGTCCACCAGCCATCCTCGGACAATCACGCCTCAAATGATCAGCTGAACCACAGTTCCAGCACTCATAACCAGCTGCCACAACAGGAGCTTGCACCTCCCTTCCAGCACGAGGACAGTCACGCTTCAAGTGACCACGGGAACCACAAATCCAACAAGCACAAGGGTCAGCTCTAGCATTGCCACCCCTAGCAGATGCACCTCCACCTCTCTTCGATGAGGACTGAAACCTCTGATCACGTCCCCTTTTGTTCCGTCCACCGGAACTATACTCAGCAGTTCTCTTCCCAGAACTAGCTCCAGCACCCTTCGCAGACAAACTCAGATTCATCTCAATGTCCTTGGATCGACTCACCAACACATCAAAATCATTGTACTCCGCAGCCAACATATAGGTCTTAACTTCCGTCACCAAACCATAACGGAACCTTTCGCACCTCTCGCGCTCATCAGGTATCAGCTCTGGCGCATACTGGCTAAGACGTACGAACTGTACCTCATACTCAGCCACACTCATGCTCCCTTGGGTCAGAGACATGAATTCACGCTTCTTCTCATCCAGATATCTAACTCCCAGATATCTCCTCTTGAACGCATGCTGAAAGAACGTCCAAGTAACATCAGCATCAGCCATTCCAGAGATTGTGGTCGTCCACCACGTATAAGCATCACCTTGCAGCAGAGACACCACACATCCCAGCTTTTGCACATCAGTGCAACTCATCTGTCCCAAGACACGCTTGGTACTCTCCAGCCATGCTTCTGACCTCTCAGCCGACATACCCCTAAACTCAGTCCCACCAAGACTGCGCAGACGCTCTAAGGGTAATCTAGCTCCAGCATCTCCCTGATGCCCAGCTCCTTGAGCTCCAGCTACAGCTGCTCGAAAAGCACCCGCAATAGCTTGCACCAGCATCGACATGTCAGGCATCGCTTGCCCCTGACCAACCTCAGGTCCTGCAGCTCTAGCACCAGCTGCCTCAGCTCCAGCTCTTTCCCTCTCCGCACCACCACCACCAGGTGGAGGAGGAGGTAACACAGCACTACCCGTATTTTCCTCATTCACATTCCCTTCCGGGGTCGTAGCTCTCGCGCTACTCCTTAACTCTCTACGTGGTGCCATACTTTTACCATGCATAACAATACAAAATAAAACAAGTCAGGACCAGCAAGGTAAGCAATTCCAAGTATTCAAGCTCAATTTTCTTTCCAAAACAACATCATTTCTTTAGCTTTTGTTTGGCAATGGGTACCCTCATCATGCATCATCACAACATGCATCACATACACATCATCATCTCAAATCACTAATCATGCTTTCACACAACACAAGCATACATACCAAACCATGCTTCAATCATGCATACAAACATTCCCAATTACTCGAGAACTCAGCTCTGATACCACCAAATGTAACCCCCTTAACCCGGTCTGGACGGTTGACCCGAATTAAGAAAGTCACACGGGGAAAACCAAAGTCAACCCGAAAGTCAACCTTGATTAACGACCCCTTTTTTTTTCTTTTTAAACTTATCTAGATGCACATTAACCTTAATTGTGATCATACAAACAACATACTAAAAGATCACAAACATCAGAGATCAAACAGGGACCCAACTGAACATACTACAACTTTAGGGACCAAATTGTAAATTCTGATAAATTAAGGGACTTAACCCAAATTAAAGTTACCATCTTGAAATTAATCAGGTTTCATGCTTCTCTGTGAAATTTCAGCTCAAACGGACATTCCAAACTCATTCAATTGAACAAACATGATTCAGGACCAAAACGTAAACAAAACAAAACATTTAAAGATACTTTTAACTGATTTTAACGGTCTGGTATCGATACGCCACGTGTCGTATCGATACTCGGGGAAGGCAGTAACCAAACCTCAAATTAACAACACCAAACCATATCACTTACCCATACAACATACAAGGACCCTAATTGCAACATCAATTCAGCATATAAACAACACATACGAAAAACCCCAATTTGTAAAGCATGCTTCCTATTTAAGCTACCATTCAAGCAATAAACCTTCATAAGCAAGCAATAGGAATCCAAACCAAAAACCAGCAATTCAAACAACATTTAACATCCATAGGGAGTCTCAAACACCTCCCAAAACATACACATTGGTCCCCCATTGCCAAATCAACCAAAAGCTAAAAGAACTTATAAAACCTTCATACATTGAGCTTTACTTGTACTTGTTTGCTTGCCTTCTCTTGCTGCCCCTCAATGTACTCTAATGCTCTGCATTATTGAATCAAGAAAACGATAGAGCGTAAGCCAAAGCTTAGTGAAGAGTGCTCTTTAAAAACCATTCAATAATGCAATTAAAACTATTTGTAAAACATGCTTATAGACAACCTTTACACATGCTCAAAGCATACTTTAAATCAAGCAATTCCCATGCTTCCACATTTCATTTAAACAAGCATCTCATGCTTCAACATAAACATTAAATCATGCATCTCATGCATCTCAATGTACTATACATGTCATATTGGCTCAAGTGATACATTTCATTTATGAAATCAAGTTCAACAACTTCCCCAAGGACTTTTAAACACCTTGGCCCCAAGGACTTTTAAACACCTTGGCCATGGACTTTTAAACACCATGAATAAGGACCACACAAGGACTTTTAACCACCTTTGTGTCCGTAGCTTGAATCACCCCAAGGACTTTTAAACACCTTGGCCCCAAGGACTTTTAAACACCTTGGCCCCATGGACTTTTAAACACCATGGAAAGGAGCACCTAAGGACTTTTAACCACCTTAGTGTCCGCAACAAGATTCATCCAAGGACTTTTAAACACCTTGATGATCTTAGGTAACAAGGCTCACTCAAGGACTTTTAACCACCTTAGTGACCTTCACTTTTACAAACCATCACTTGCCAATATACACTTTATACATCATATAATCCACTGTTTTAAAGCATTAAACCAAGCCATTTCATCATGCATCCCAAAGCATTAAATCATCATTTAAACAATGCATAAAAACAAGGTACTCTTACCTAGAGTTACCCTCAACACATGGCTTTAAACATCAGCATACATCATGCTAAAACATCAGCAATTATCATGCTAAAACATGCTTTCAAAACAGTAAACAAAACATGCAAATCATCATTTTGCATCACACCAAAACATGGCCACCACTTAGAGAGTAATCCGAAAACTTACACTTGATCTTAGCAAAGTTGTTTAGACTTAAACTAAGCCCCCAAAACCTTGGTTTCAAAGCCAAAAACCATTTCCACAAATCCACTCACCGATTCCACTTTGCTTCAAGCCAAAGCACCAAATCAAGCCTCCGGATCAACAATTCTTGGATCCAAGGATGCCTCCCCTGTTTCAACACATTAAAGCAGAGGATTAATGCATCATCATGCATTAATTGCTTCAATGAAAGCATCTAAACTCGCTGCTCTCACAAAACCTCCATTTTCGGCCACCAAACACAACCGAAAATACATCCGAAACACTTCTAGACAAAGCCCAGCCATAAACCAGCAAAACCTCACTTCCATTAGCATCATTTAACATCTAAAAACAACCTACAACCATCCTTATACCTCCAGCAACACCAGATCCACAAGATCACCACAAAAGCTACCTTAAAACACAAGCTAAACTTAGGAAACTCAACCTATCCGGGATTGCATCAATCAAAACTCATTTCCACATCAATTTAATGATCACTTAACATCAAAAACACTTCTCAAAACACAGATTTAACAGATCAAACGAAAATCATGTGAAATCATCAAAATCTTGCATAATTAGCCAAGATCCATAAATCAACTTAAAAGCCTTTAATTAAACCTCAAATTAGGATTGAAAACTTAGGAATTTCATTAAAGAACTTGAAGTTCAGAGGAGAAGGACGTTCTTACCTCCAAACTTGAGTTTCTCCTCTTTTTGGAATGGAAAACCTTGATGAAACTTGAAGCAATTGAAGAGGTTTTGAAGATACAATGATTTGCAATCAATTGAGAGTTGAAAGGAGGATTTTAGGTGAGAAAATCAGAATTGAAACTCTGGAAATGGAGTGTTTGGGTTGAGAGAAAAAGAGAGAAAGAAAATGGGAAGTTAGATGAGAAAATGCTTAAAATAAGTTTTCCCTCCTTTTAGTTTTCCTTAAAATCAGAATTATGAGTCAAAATATCTTAGAAAAATCTGGAGAAACTCCCTTTGGGTAAATAGCTCCTTAAAGATTCAAAGTTTCAACCCTTTATAAAATAGCCACCAAACTTTCAAAAATTACATTTTGGTCACTAGCCAAAATGTCACATTTCCGAAACTCGTTTTCCAAAATTGATTTCACAGTTCACTTAATTATATTAAAAGATGATTTTAGAACATTTTTCCATATTTTTAACGCAACCCGAACTAGGCTTTCCTAATTTAACCTCTTACGATTCGAACAGCACTTTGACCAACCGGTCAACGCCCAAGACTTCCAAGCCCAAAACCGGGGCGTTACAGGCGGGTACCTACACATAGGGAGAAAACACACTTGAGCAGTATCATATATATATATAATCATCTAAATTCATCAAATAAGGCAGATTTTCTAATTAAGAACAACAATAATTGAGCTAAACTAGGGTATAAATATAGGACTTTTGTGTACTTAATAGTAAACATTCAATATCTACTTACCCTACAAGTTTTTAAATGTCAGAAGCTAATATTTATGTGTTGTCATTTTAGAGAAAGAGACGACTGCAAAAACACAACATTCTGAAGCCAAAAGAGAAACACAACATAACTAAACTAAGAAAGCACAAAGAAAAACAAGCCATTCGCTCTGAGAATAAAGACCTCATTCCCAATGAAAAAAATGCATGGGGGCAAGTGTCTACATAATCTGTTCTGAAGGAATCAAGAAAATTGTGAATACGAATATTCGATTCAAACCTCAAGTCAAAACATTAGGATATAATTCATGAAACATGATTGTTTGTGTCGCTTCAAATAGAAATGTAAAGCAAACCCTTTTATGTTTGGGGCTAACAAAACATTACAACTTTAACCCTTTATGGGGAGCAAAAAGATTCTAACATATTTCTTCTAATGAAACAAGAGAATTTCAGACGCCAATACCATTATGAGATTATCTTGTTACATATTGAAAACTTATACTCTTCTATTGTTTCTCAAGGTTAATCTCCACTTGTGCGAACGCTTCCACTTCGATTGATTCTCATTATAGTACCAGACTAAACACATGAAAATTACAAACCCTTCTTTGTTTTTTGGTTCAGTGAATCAACCTTGTGACTCATCTGGTGCAATTTTTTTTGTTGTCGCAGAGCCCGCCATCACTTTCACACCAAATTGAAAAAAAACAACCACCTTGATGATATATATCTGGAAAATGGCCAAAGTCCAGCACACATCAATAACTTCGGTAATCTGCTTTGCAATGGCCATCTCCTGATGTAGTTCCAAACACCAACAAACAATGGTATTTGGAAAATCTTGAGAGCAAGGTTTTCCAAATACTCTGTATGTTGGCGTTCATCCCTATAAATGGCTAATCATAGCCTTACAAATACCATTTTTTGTCAATGCAAACCACCTAAATAAACAATCAGCACTTCTACCGAATATATATAATGAAGTCTTCGTATACTAGTCATTGCCACAATTAAAATCCTTAACCAACACATATAACGTTGCAGAGACGAAAGCTACAAAGGAAAGAATAGACCACTCACTAATTAGGGTATGAAAATAAGGACCCAAAGGACTCCTATTTATAATAGAAAAAGGAATACCAAAGCCCAATATTAAAAATTTAAATCTTGGAAAATGATAAGACAAGCAGTTAATTTCGAGATTTTGAAGTCCTAAATCGATGCAACCTCGAATCGTCCAATCAATAAATGTACCAATAAAAGCATGTACTTGTTACAACCAATCCGAATTTCTCTCTCCATATACAGCCTATTTTATGCTGTCATATCACAATGATAACGAAATAACCAATCACTGCTAACACCGCCAAAGAAGACGAATAAATACAAAACATAAAGAGTCTGATAAATGTCTATTCACCCACAGAACTACGCATATATGTATATGTATATGTATATGTATATGTATATGTATATGTATATGTATATGTATATGTATATGTAATAGTCCACCACCGCACCAACCATATAAACCTTACATCGAACATTAATAAATGATGACTTATCACTCCCAAAAGGTGAACACAAGGGAACATAGCATACGCAAAGTATACTTGCATCATGTGAATTCGACATCTATAATTTAAATTCTAGGAAACTCATCTAAAAAAATAAGAGAGCAACATCAAAATTTGAAGTTGAAAGTGCGTATGCCCCACATGATCAATTTTAGCCCAAAGAAAGAAATCACTAAATAATTCGACAAACTTTTACTCCTCTACTTAGGATCTCAGAGCGTTGACTACATCAAAACAAAATAATAATAACAAAAAAATATACGGCCCCTCTAGAGGTGCCCGCTGCTTCAGTATCATCCATCACAAAATCACCAACAATATCAATAGGGTCATTCAATGATGTCGACATACTTGAATCGACCTTAGGAGGAACCACAACTTCCTTATAATCCGTAATAAAATTTTCCCAGGACGAACAAGAAGGATTCTTTACATCAAAATGCATGGTTACCTTGCAATGAACATTGAAATCCATGTTGGACTCGAAGGGACCACGTTCCACATGAAAGCTTAGAACAACAACATCTCATGCCTTATCCATACCTGCGATCATCAAAGCATAGGTCGTGTTCATGGTTTCTTTAACTTTCTCAGCTACCTCTACCCCCATGAGTAGCCTTCAATACCATCACTCCATATCCTCTACATGCTCTAGCTTTTCTTTGAGTTCCCAGATCTTTGTTTTTAGGCTTTTTTCCATAGCTGCATGAGTCATATTTTTCTTTCTAATAGTCTTATCAAAGTCTTTTTCCATATTGGAAATTTGCTCAGAATGTCTCTTATTCAGCTCTTGTATTCGTGACCATGTCTCCTTTTCATGTTTTCTTTTTAATTTCGTTAAGTTAGCAGCATATCTCTTCACTTGAAATACAATTATTCGTTCTCTTTTACAAACACCCTCGCATTCATCTCCATGTTATACTGGACGGAGCCCAATTCTCGAATAAGACTCCTAATCCCTTCAATAGATCTCCTAATGCTGGTACAAGGCATAAGGGAAGCGAAACTATTTTGTGTACAATTCTGAAAGCCTATGGGAACCGGTTTTAGGATGAAACCAACTTGTTGTATCCCCAAGCCCCCTCCAATGGTAAAACATATTCCATAGAGTGAGAGATTCGAGCCTTTCACTAGGAGAGGGACCGCAAGGTGAGGACACTAGGGGAACTACCGCAGTCACAGATGGAAATGAAGTATCGACGAGAACAATGGATACATGCACACTCCCTACGATACAATGCACGATAGCAGAATCCACACCAACGGTTTCTGCGAAAACATTAATAAATCAATAAGCTTATAGTCAGAAATGAAATAACTACTTGTAAAAACAAACATTGCACAATTAAGCAGGTCGACTGAAGGGGCCAAAAATGAAGGCACAGAATTTGCAAGGTCAACAAAAGCAAGAATTCCAGCACCTTCAAGCGAACGCATAGAAGAAGAAACAAAAAAAGTAGTAGAGCCGGACAATCCAATAAAAGAGGGGGAGAACAGGGGGTAAAGCCTAGCAACATACGTGGAAACCCACCACCAACCCTTGCACTTGACATTGCCTGCGGAGGCTCTTATCCTAGCCAGCCATCAAACATCTCCGCGAGCTATAAGTTTTTAGCTGACCAACCACACTTTGTCTCACCACCTCCAATACATATAGTGAGGCCGAACCTCCAGCTATTGTGCTCGAGGCCCCCATGATTGGAGCAACGAGAACACAAACAAAACTCGTTGGGCAAGAAACAACAACAATCGCACTTGCTGAAGATACCACAACAATTATAGGTGTCAACAAACCTGGAGAACTTATTTGATCTCCAATATGGGCATGCAAAAACATTACCTCTTCTAAGGCATGTGAACGTATTCGATTGCTAGTAGGTGTAGAAAGAGATACTTTAATATATTATCGTCCTCAATAATTTGCAAAGAGGTCGCTAATACTCTTGCAAACAAAAGGAAAGCTTGAGTTAAACAAATTATAATCGCGAATACAAAGAAAAAAATCACATTTTAAGATTAAACACAAACGTTAGTAGCACTATATTACCCCCTAGGAACGCACAACAAAGATCCATATGTGTCCATACGCCTCTTTGTCATGCGCTTCAAATTAACAAACTCGTACTCTTCTTCTGAAGCAGATGGAGTTGGCAAATGCGAAGACACACACTGTCCCCCTTACTACTCCCAGCCATAGTAACTCTCCTACCACAACCTCGGGGAACAACAGAGCCGCTGTGAGCATCAGGATTAGCTTCCCCACTAACTCCGTCTGAAAGAGCATCCTCTATCAGATACTTTGAGGGGCAAGTGCAGAAGCTGGTATGAATGTAAAAGAAATTATCTTGTTCTGCCTCAAGACCTAGAAGAATCCTCATCATGCGATCATGCCCACTGAAAGGCCAAGCTTTTGTATGAATTGGTACATTTGTCCAGGACCCCTCAAGAAACATGTTGAAGTCTCACTAATCTCAACCATTCGGACTTTTACCTTCTAAGAAACACACCCACACATTCCTCATAGTTCATACTTTTTCAACTCGTAATGGAGGACCTCTTTCCAACCTCTCAGGAAGACTCAATTCATTGGGCGTCAACTTGTTTAAGTTAGGCAGCTCGACTCTATCCCTTGCCGGGCGACACCAAATAATGGGAAAAGGAAAATCCTCAGCTTTACACTCTACCTTAACATATTTATGCCAGTCCAAACGCAGATTGCTTGCATAGTCACTAATGGTTGGCATCATCCTGGTACGCAGACTAATTAACACAAAATCCTTCACACTTTTATCATTACAAACAATTACGTTATAAAAATAACAAAAAACATTACTAGAAGGTTCACCCCCAAGGATTTTACAATTTAGGAAATATGTCATCAAAGTCAACCAACTCGTACCGATTAGCTGACTCGGGGCCACATCGAACCAGTTTAGCTAATCCACGAAAAACGAGTGAAGCGACAAATGGAACCCAACTTCAAAAGAAAAAAAAGAAGGATGAAAAATCACGATTTACCTTCATTAGAATACCCACTCTAACGATACGTTCTATGTGGCAAACCAAAATTAGGGCGAAAATGATTTACCACACAAAGACCCCTACGTTCCAAAGTCTTGTTCATTTCATCAAACTCAATACTGCATTCATACTCGTCGTTGATTACAAAAGTTGACCTAGCCATTGAAACAAAATGATTCTTTTCCCAGATCAAATAAACACGCCTCACTAATAAAGAATATTTTTATGTGACGATTCATCTTAAACGGTTCATTTTCTAAACCAACGACCGGTTCAACAAAAGGAAGGGTTACATGATGTTTCAGATATAGTAAGTTTTTTTTCAAACATTTTGAAATTCCCCACAAAACACCCGCCTTCGTAAAATCCCCCAAAATTCCCAAGGTGCGCCAATGTCACTTTATAATATTCCATCACCTGGGGGGATTTGTTAGTACCAACGAACCACAGTTATGCGAACACTCAATTACGACCCCCTGCGAACATACTAGCAAGCTAAAACCATTCTTTTGCAGACTCAACATGCAAGTGTTGCACAGACCACGTGACGATGCATGTGATCCGCGTTAGCACCCAAGTCACGACAAACTCAACTCACCAAGACAAATGTCCTCCTCGACTACACTTTCCCTCGCCCCATTCGACCCAGTATAAGGAGTCACGCGTCCTCAAATAAGGGCAAGCTCTTAAGAATTAAGATCGGACTTCTAAGATCCGTGATCTCTATGCCCAAAGGAACGACCTAAGAGCCACCATTCGAAAAGGGTCACTCACATAAGTGATCAACACCTTTTAAATTTACAAGTTAGAGATGGAAAATGTGTACCCTCCAAATTTAGGATCAGACTTCACTTTATTGAAAGATTTATCCTTTTCGTCATTTAGAAAGTAGGTGATATCATTTTAAACTCACTAATGCCTACTAATTAATTTGGTCGTGGGAAGTGAAGGTTAGAGAAAAAAAACAATATTGTTAATCATTTAAAAGTAAATGTATTGTCGTGTTTAAGGTCTATTTTTCTTGGGTAGTGCTCGATCTAGGGACTGTAAATAGGTACCCAATGCAACAAAGAGTTGCAAGAATTAGTAGTAACTAATTGTCATATTTTGATAAGGTCAAATATGCTTAAATGTACTTTGTTATGCACTTGGATAGTGCTGAAATTGACAGAACAAAGTTGTCCAATTTCGGAAATGTAGTGTTCCAATTATTTATCTAGAATTTAATGTCGATCGTGAATAAAAATGCAACAACCTATGTGTAAATAGATTGTGTGTTCATTTTAAAATTAAATAAATGATTAACATGTGTACATTTACAAACTAAAATGCAACAACCTATGTGTAAATGGATTATGTGTAAATGCAACAACCTATGTGTAAATGGATTGTGGATTCCTTGGTGATGTGGAAACACTCCAATTTATTATCTCAACAACTCTAGATGGAATTCATGAAGCTAAGTTGATAAATATTCTAAATCAGCACAAATGCGCTATTGCTTGGACCATTGCGGACATTAAAGGCATTAGCCAATCTTTGGGCATGCATAAGATCAAACTAGTGATGATAGCAAACAACCATTTAAGCCTCAATGCAGACTCAATGAGAAGATGAAAGAAGTAGTCAAGAAATAAATTCTCAAACGGTTGGACGCTGGTATTATCTATGCAATATTTGATATTGTATGGGTTAGTTCAGTCCAATGTGTTCCCAAAAAGAGTGGCACCAATGTCGTATGTAATGATGTTGATGAATTAATTTCGACTCGTATTACTACGGACTAGCGAATTTGCATGGATTACAAGAGACTTAATGAAGCGACAAGAAAATATCACTTTCCTCTTCCTTTCCTTGATCAAATGCTCGATAGGCTTCCTGGCAAGGAGTATTGTTGTTTTCTAGATGGGTATTCTGGCTATAATCAGATTGCTATTGCTCCTGAAAAGCAAGAAAAACTACAATTACATGCCCCTTCGGTACGTTTGCTATTCGTCGCATGTCTTTTGGTCTTTGTAATGCACCAACTAGATTTCAACGGTGCATGATAGAGATATTCTCATATATGATTGACAATTCCTTGAAAATTTTTATGGATGATTTTTCGATTTATGGGAATGATTTCGACCATTGTGTCGACAATTTTTCGTATTACTACGGTCATGTTGGTCGGGACATTTTGAAGTTGTGGAAGTCTTTCCACATGGTGCAATCACAATCAAGGATAGTAAAGAGGGGATCCCATTCAAACTCAATGGACAAAGACTCGAGCATTAATTTGGTGACTTTGATTCTAAGAGTGTTGAGACCATTAAATTGGTCAATTTTTTATGGTTTTCTTTAATTTCTTTGATAGATGTATATTTAGTTTCTTTTTTTTCTTTTAAGATTTTCTTTTCTTTTTGTAGAATAATTCTCCCTTGTTATGTAAGGAATCTTATTTTCTTCCAAAGGATGATACGACAAAAGGCTACATATAATATGTATAATTTTTAGAGCATTTCGGGTAATTTAATGACAACGATTTATCCACCCAATCACAGCCTTTAATGTGAGAGAGCGAGAGATGCATCGGACGAGCGTGATTTTTGCACCACAATCAAAATCGCCGAGCCTTATTGCATCAGACAGTAAAGATTATGCCTTTTCATTTCCATCTTTTCTTTCCCATTTATTTAATAACCCAGATTCACTGACCTTCTTCACTGAAGTTCTTATATGTTTTCTTCTTCAATTCTACAAAGCTCTAATTTTCTACAAAGTTCTTCTTTTCTTCTTTATCTTCATTTTCTCATGTCAAAAACAAGATCTACTAGAAAAATCTCCATGCAGTTATCTACAAAAGAAACGCAATGTTCAGCTTCAAACCCTTAAGACGAGGAACCTATTGCACCAGTTGAGAACACTAATTTTGTGGTGTTCCAAACAACAATGAAAGAACTGTGGCACAAAGAACACATTCTCAAGCAAAATATACTACCAGAACAAGGGATTGTGTTGTCACAAGAAAGGGGACCTGGAAAGTTGATTCATCATACCATCGAGCTTCATAAATGGAGCACCTTTTGCACTCACCGAGGCAGTTTCAGCTCTGCTCTGGTAAGAGAATTCTATTCTAACTTGTATGAGTCCTCTCTAAAGTTAGTATTTGTGAGGGATAGTATTGTACCCTGGAGTGCTGCCACAATTAATAAGGTGTTAAAGATGACGATGAACATTGATGAACACTCCATGTTTGTTCAAGAGATTGATGATATGAAACTAAATTTGATGGTTAGGGATTTATGTGTAGAAGATGCACAATGGGCGGGGACCAATGTGGGAAATTTTACCATGTATAGGAAATTTTTAACCTTATCTACGAAGATTTTTTTCCAATTTGTCAAATTCAGGGTTGTTGCCATCCACTCATAGCACCACGGTCTTCTTGTATCGGATGTGTCTAATACATTCGATTGTCAAGGTAAGGAAGACAAACATGGGTGCGATTATCCACAAGGAGATTGAAGACTATGTCGAGAGATAGAATGGGGTTTTGGCGTTTCCATCACTTATCATTCAGTTGTGCAGTATGAAAGGGATCAAACCCTTGGAAAATGAAGAGGTGGCGACCAACAAAGGGCCACTTAATGAGGTCTCCATTGAGATAATGGTGAGAACCACTTTGGTTCCTACACCCAAAGTGGGTGCTGCAACGAGACAAGATCAGAGGAAAGCCAAGGCGGAGTCTGCTGTTGAGCACCTACCACTGAACAATGAAGTATGGCTGAAAGTTTTCGAGATTGAGGACAAAATCGATGCTATCATAAGCACATTGGGGAAGGTTGCAGCCATAGTAAATATTTTGACATGGCACAGAACTTGTTCTCTGCATATGCCAAAATGTGGCATAAATTTGTCCACTCTGCAAGGAGTAGAGTTGTTCCAGTCTCTCTACTAGAATTTCTAGAGTTTCCACCAATCATCTGCAACTATGAATTCTGTTGCGTGTAAAATATTCTATCGCAATGGTAGTGCAAGTGTACACGACGCAAGTAGTAATATGATACGAAGTATCCGATATCGTCTCCACAGGGATTGGGCTAATAGCTTCACCTTAGTTCACTGCACGAAAGTAAAGGAAATATTTGAGAATATTGTCACGAGAATAATAAAGTAGACGTAAATAAAAGAGTAGAAATATCAAGAGAGAGAGAATGGGCTGGTATTGAATTGCTCAGTAGTGCAGGTATTGTAATGCTTAGGAACTCCAGTTCTGTCATTGCGCCCGTCGCGGCAGCACCTGTCGCGGCAGCAGTCCGTTGGTCGTCGCGGCAGCAAACACACAAACTCAGTACTCCAAGTTTGGCAAGAATCCCAGATCTGCCTTGTCCTATCCCTAGGTCCAAGTCTGTCGATGATCACGTCTTTGATGATACCTCCCGGTGTGAATCGAAGGATGAACACCGATGTGTATGAATTCTTCTTTAGCCACTTAACCTTGCCCTATCCCTAGGCACAAGATAGTTCAACTATAAACTAGAGAACTTACTCTTATTTCTTTCGTATACTTAACTCTCCCGATGCTAAGTAAATGGATAACCTCACAATGCTCTCTCGATGCTCTTGCAAGATATTAATAACCAAAATAAGAGAACTTGAAGTTTATTTTATTGAACTTGAAAAATCCTAAAACAAAACAACCCTTGCAACTACTTTACAAATCAACCCGTGGCCCTAGGGGGGTTTTAGAACATATCGACGGCGGGTAAACGGCGGAGGGTTTTGGTTGTCGGTTAAGGGGAAATCGGCTATGGGTTATGGGGTATGCCCTAGGTTAAAATACATGCCCTTATATAAGCTTTGGGCTCAAGTATTCTAAGTTAACAAGGATTACAACTTTAATTAAAAGTATGATTCTAATAAAGACTTTATCTTCAAGGATCCTACTTTTCAGCCGTCCTCCTTGTTTCTTTGGATTTTCTCTCCTTGAGCTTTGGGGTTGACATATCTTTTGATCCGGGGCTTGGAAAAATATTTGGTTTTCACACGACAGACGAGCGTAATTTTCTCTATCTATCGAGGCCCACTTTGCTTTTTCTCCACTAACTTGCTGTCGTCCTCTGCTGTCACGGCAGATCCATGGCAGCATCGTCCTCGTCGTCTGCTTGTCCAGTTCAGCTCTTCTGCTTCTCTGCCCTGCGCCCGCCTTCTCCGTCTACTATGGCAGCAACCTGCAAAATCAGCCATCTTTTAGTAGAATCTGTGCCTTTAATATATTTGTGATGTTTTGCTGTAAACTATCATAAATGCAATGCAATGATACTTGAATGCAGCAGAAATATGGGTTAAAAAGGGTGTAAATAATAGAACTTTTACACACTCAACAAATTCTACTCTAATGTGACCACAAAAGAGGCCCTAGCAAAATCTGTCAATTCTCCCAAGAATGTGAACGAGGCTAAGGACACATAGAAAGATGAACATGTAACCCCCTTAGCCCGACCTAGACGCTAGACCCGAACTACGAAGATCACACGGGGAAAACCAAAGTCAACCCGAAAGTCAACCTTGATTAACGACCTTTTTTTCTTTTTAAGCTTCTCTAGATGCGCATTTAACCTATGTGAAAGCCCGAGAACCTTGGAAGAGAAAAACACAGCGATCGGGAACGTTTAAGGACTCAATTGCAAGAAATACACCCTCAGGGACCAAAATGTAAATTTTGGAAAATAAAAGGACTTCCAAGATTTTAGTTTTACCAAACCTCAATTAATCATATTACAAGCCTCTCTGCCAAATTTCAGCTTAAAAAGACATCCCAAGCTCAAGCAATTGCAAATACAACTTTTAGGACTAAAATGTAAAGCATGCAGAGTCTGTCCAACGGTCACCCTTTCGAAACACTGACACCCGTATAGAAACACCCGTGTCGTACGCCCGTTTCGAAACGGTGTTGACTGTTTCGATACACGGGTATGTTCCGAAACCAGTTCAGAAACGGACAGCTCCAGTGGCCAAAGTGTTTTGAAACACTTCTAGCCGTTCCGAAACGCCCAAGCCATTTCAAGCACCCATTTCGAAACAGCCAAGTGTGTTTCGATACACCCTGCCCAGAAACAGCAGAAAACTCTGGTTTTTCACTTCAAAACACCACCAAACATACTTGGAGCCATTCCAAAACATATCCACAACATGACAAACGTTATAACTATCAATAATACACCAAAGACTAGATATATTCAAGAATTAAGCAAACCAACTCATTCTTCGCATCCAACACATGATCATGCTTTTAAAACAAGAAGCATAGCATAACAACTTAGGAAGAAGAAGATTCAAATGTTGCAAAGTTATAATCAACAAGATTCAAACCACAAACCGAACATGGTCAACATTCACAATCACGTTACACAACAACATAAAAGACTCCCCCCCCCCATTGCCTTTATTATCTATAGCTATAAACCAAGACATACTTCTCAAGTGGAGCTCTTCTTGAATCCCTTGCTTCTTGCTGCCCCAACTTCAATTATCTGCATTGATGGACAAAAAGGGGCGTAAGCACATAATGCTTAGTGAGGAAAGCTCAAAACCAAAACACCATCAATGCAGCGAATCATAAAACCATTTTTAAATGTAGATACAATTCAATAAACCAAGGCATTGTTTGAAAATCCCCTTTGAAACAACATTGCTTTAAATCATGCATTGCTCAACATAAAACAAACCTTTAACTTTGAAGTGCTAAACAACTCACCCCAAACCACAATCTTACAAGTGCTATCTTTTAAACCTTTCCAAGCATGAACACCTCATGCAAAGTTTAACTCAATTTCCTTGGAAATCTCTTCCACATCACACCATACTTTTCTAATGCTCAAAGATCATTTCAAAGCAAAATGCCTTTTAAGAACCGAGTGTTCCCTCTATCTATCTCATGCAATTAACAAGTGCAAAACACATGAACTAAAAAAGCAATATTTGAATTACGTGCCTTTTAAAAACAAGCCTACACAAGATTTCAATGCACTTATGAGATTCTATGCACATATGCACCATTCACAATAGAAGATAAACTTTTGCTCATACTTAACAAGTATCACATGCATTCTTGCACCATTTACATATTCCCATGCAACCTTGCATCGTTTTCAAGCATCTCTCGCTTCATTTCATACAAATACATTATATTGGCTTTCAAGCGATAAATCACAAACCATCACAACATAAGACACAATCGGATACGCGGATTACAAGCGTTGTCCCAAACGCTTCATACACACTACCGAACAACACGAGGTGGAGTTTACCGGTACAATCACAACCCCTCAACACCCGTGATGGAGTTTAACGGTACAATCACAACTCCTCAACATCACTCATCGGTAGTTGTATAACTCACTAACGAGAGTACGTGACACATAACACAAGATCCACACACGGACTTTTATCCACCGTTGTGATCTTACCAAGATCCACACACGGACTTTTAACCACCGTTGTGATCTTACCACGAACCACACACGGACTTTTAACCACCGTTGTGATCTTACATCTCTCGTTAGGATACTTGGATGGAGTTTACGGTACAATCACAACCCCTCAACATCAAGTGCGACTGTATTCACGGTGCACCCAATCCCATAGTCGGCTAACTATATCCGATTAAAGTAACCAAAAACCACTTACATCACTTGCCAATATAACCATTTTACCACATTATTCCACTATTTTTACAAGCTTAACCACAATGCCATTTCCACAAGCATCACATGCTTAAAATCATATGCATTCAACACATGCAAGCCAAAGATCACTTACCTAGTGCTTCTATAACATAATGGCATTAATAAACCAGCATTAAACCATGTCTAAACATGCTTAAAAACAGTAATTAAAACACAACCACCCAAGTGCATTTAAAACCAAATCATAGCACAAACCAAGAGAGAAATTTCATTTACTTACTCTTGAGCTTAGCTAAGTTGTTTAGACTTAAACTAAGCTCCCAAAACCTCGTCCAAAATGTTTCAAAGCTGGAAAACTCTTTTCCACTCACCGATACACAAAACTATGCTAGCCGACAAGCCTTCCAAGCATCTGAAACCTCCAACGCCTCCTCTATTGCTTCCGGATCATTCTCCCCTGTTTTAAACACATAACAACAAAGGATTAATGCATCACCATGCATTAAAATCACCAACAGCACAACCCAACTCGCTGCTCTACTCAAGAACCTCATTTCGGCCACCAAAAAACAACTGAAATCACCTCTAAACTCTCCCAAAACAAAGCCCAGCCAAGATTCATCAATTCTAACCTTTCATAAACATCAATTAACATCTGAAATGAACCCAAACTCGTCCTTATACCTCCAGCGTTAACAGAACACCAAGATCACCCCCAAAACCACCATTTTCATAAGCAAAAACTTATAAAATTCAACCTATTCGGGATTGCATTGATAAAACCTCATTTACATATCATTAGACATCCAAAATACATATAAAAATCATCTCAAAATAGAGCCCAAACAATCACAACGAATTTCTACAAGATTTCTTCCAAATCTTGAGTTTTAAGCCAAAAACAAGTTCCTATCATTAAAACCATTAATAAAACTTAAATTAAGGATTGATAACTTGAGAATTTCAGTAAAGAACTGAGTATTTAGAGAAGAAGAACAACCTTACCTCTAAATGGTGATTTCTCCTTGATTTGAGCCAATTTTCTTGAAAATCCAATGAGAAAATCAAAAGGTTTTGATGCAAGATTGATTAGAAACTAATTGATGATAGAAATCTCATCAATTGAAGTGAAGATCAATGCAAAATTTTCTGGAGAAAAGTGTTTGGATGATGGAATTTTGAGAGAAAAAAGAAATGAGAAAATTTTAGGAAAAGTTAGTTATGAAATTCTAAAAAGTGGTTTCCCTTTTTCATTTAATTAATTAAACATTACTTAAATCAATTAAATTAAGGAAAAATCTGGAGAAATCCTTTTTGGGTAAATTAGCTCCTTAAAGATTCAAAGTTTCAATCCTTACAAAACAGTCACCACTGAACTTTTCAAAAATCGCATTTTAGTCACTATTCCAAAATGTTGTACTTCCAAACCAAATTTTGTAAAATTGATTTCACCACTCTCTTATATATATCAAAAGAGGATTTTTAGATATTTTTCCATATTTTTAAAGCATCCCGAACTAGGCGTTCCCTAAAACCTCCTTTTATATTCGAGCCGTCTTCCAAACCGATCCGGTTCAGACCCTAAACTTCCAAGCCCAAATTTAGGGTGTTACAGAACACTTGAAAAATATCATCAAAGACTGCCTCTTTGATTTGAATGTCGCAACTGAGGAAGATACCACCCCTCCAGTTCTAGTAAAAAGGAAGTTCTTGTTGAAGACGTTGATGAAGATGGAGACGAGAGTACCTTAGTTGAGAAGATTGATTCTGAAGAAGTTGTTGCTGAAGAAAAGTCTATTGCATCCAAGTTTGTGGATGCAACTTGTGAAGGAGCAAAGTTGGAGTGAGATGCAGTGTGGCCGACAGAAACGTTCACTGCAACGGAAGAACGAAAGGGCAATCCTCTTATAATGGTGGTCTATAAAGCACCATCCTAATTCATCCATACCGCAGTGACGGACGATGATGCTGAGAAAGAAGAAGAGTTTGAAAATGAAAAGGATACCACTCTGCAAAAGGAAAGAGAAAAAAGCGAAAGCGCTCTAAATCCAAGGAAAACAATAAGAAGCGCAAGGAAGAAAAGAGGGGCAAGAAGAAGAAGCGTCGCTCCGCCTCCTCCCTTAAGAGCCATGAATTACTGAGTTAGTGTTTTGATTTTGTAGGCATGCACACCATGTAGTGTAATTTCATTTTGTTAAATGTATTGTCATTACATTTGCATTGTCATTGTAATTGCATTTAGTTTTAATTTCATTGCATTCATCATTGTAACTACATTTTGTCATTGTATTATGTTTTTTCATTAGGGACAATGCAATCTTTAAGTTTTGGGGTATACACCTGAGAGTTAAAATGCACTCCCAGTTCAAAAAAAATTATCAGCAAATGCAAGTTTGTTTTTGTGCTGAAAATCTTTTGCTTACATTCGATTCTTAAATGTTGAATGATTCCAATTATTGATGATTTGATTGTATCTATATGTTGGTTGATTGCATTATAAATATGTATAAATACATTTAGTTGCTTGAGTAAAGGATATCTAACATCATCTCTTTGAATTTGGATGAACTCGGCCTTGTTCAGCTTATGTTATATCTGTTAATAGTACTTATTATGTGTAAATAAATGGCATTTCAAGGTGAGTGCAATGAGGGTAGCTTCAAGGGGAACACTTCTCTGCATGTGTTAGAAAAATGAATCTAGCCAAAGGTTGTCGCTGCATGAGTGTGTGTCGAAGCAATGAAGTACTTCCTGAGGGTTCGTTGCACAACATCCTACTTCTTAGGATCTATGGTGCATTTATTATTCGATATCCCTTGCTACATAAAAAAGAGGAAAAGAAAAAGGAAAAATATAAATAATGATATTTATATTTTGTTTTGAGTTGAGTTGAGTTGTATTAAATAAATGATGATAGGTGGAAAGAATCTAAGATGATAGGCATGATGTGATGTGTTTTTGAAATTCGTGTTCATATATTTATGTTTGAGTTTTTAATGCAATCTTCTATCATGTCGATGCAGTTGATTCATTTGTGGTTGAAATGATTCAAGTGGTTAGAATGTTTTGAAATGTTGATATACCTTGTTGCGTTCAATTTTGCTTGAGGACAAGTAAAAAACTCAAGTTTGAGGGTGTGATAGCTCTTTAAAGAATATATTTTCCCCTTCATTTATGGATTAATTTTTCCCCACATCAGTATTTCATGCATTCATATATGCATTTCATGTTTATTATTTGCATTTTGTCTAACTCTGGTCAGAGTTTCTCTTGTTATACAATTTTCTGCCATTTTTGTTGTTTGTTGTTGTATTATTAATGTCCCTGCAAAGGATGTCTCGTCACTACAGCCAACTTCGACACTACATCGGCCAACTATCTAGACTACCAAGGATGTAACACCCCAAATTTGGGCTTAGAAGTTTAGGGTCTGAACCGGATCGGTTTGGAAATCGGTTCGAATCTAAAAGGGGGTTTTAGGGAACGCCTAGTTCGGGATGCTTTAAAAATATAGAAAAATATCTAAAAACCCTCATTTAATATATAAAAGAGAATGGTGAAATCAATTTTACAAAATGAAGTTTGGAAATATTACATTTCGGTGTAGTGACCAAATCGTAGTTTTTTCAAAAGTAAAATAGTGAATGTTTCGTAAAGGATTGAAACTTTGAATCTTTAAGGAGCTAATTTACCCAAAATGTTTTTCTCCAGATTTTTCCTTAATTTCGGTAATTTTATTAATGTTTTAATTAAAGGAAATGAGGTTTAATTAAATGAGATACAAACTTTGACTATTCATAACTACTTTTCACAAATTTTCTCTCTCTTCATTTTCTCTCAAATTCCTTTCAACCAAACACATTTTCTCCAACAAATTTACTTTGATATTACACTTAATTTGATGATATTTCAATTCCTCTTTGATTCCTAATCAATCTTGCATCAAATCTATTTGTTTTCTACATTGAATTTTCATGGGAACTTGCCCAAATCAAGGAGAAATCATCATTTAGAGGTAAGCTTGTTCTTCTCCTCTAAATACTCAGTTCTTTACTGAAATTCCCAAGTTGTCAATCCTTTATTAGAGTTTTATGAATGGTTTTAGTGTTGGAAACAATATTTTGGCTTAAAACTCAAGATTTTGGAAGAGATCTTGGAGATTTTCGTGGATCTTGGTTAGGCTCTGTTTTGAGGTTTTTTTCTAATGTATTTTGGATGATAATTGATGTTACAAATGAGGTTTTATCTATCAAATCTCGAATAGGTTTGTTTTCCTAAGTTTTGCTTGCTAGAATGGTGGTTTTTCGGTGGTTTTGGTGATCTGCTGTTGCTGGAGGTATAAGGTCATGTTTATGTTGCTTTTTGATGTTAATTGATATTTATAAAAGGTTAGAATTGATAGATCTTTGCTGGGCTTTGTTTTGGGAGAGTTTGGAGGTGATTTTGGTTGTTTTTGGTAGCCGAAATGAGGTTCTTGGGTAGAGCAGCGAGGTTGGTTATGTTGCTGGTGATTTTAATGCATGGTGATGCATTAATCCTCTGTTGTTATGTGTTTAAAATAGGGGAGAATGATCCGGAAGCAATAGTGGTGGCGTTGGAAGTTTCGGATGCTTGGAAGGCTTGTCGGCTAGCATAGTTTTGTGTATCGGTGAGTGGAGATGGTTTTCTAGCTTTGAAACGATTATTTGGAGGTTTTGGGAGATTAGTTTAAGTCTAAACAACTTAGCTAAGCTCAAGAGTAAGTTTTCGGAAAAAACCCCTTCGGATGTGCTATGTTGTGGTTTGAAGCATTGGTTATGAAATGCATGTTTAATTAATGTTTTAAAAGCATATTTTATCATGATTAATGTTGGTTTTGAAAGCCATGTATTGAAGGATACTCAAGGTAAGAGATCCTTGGTTTGACATGTTGTTAATAAGGTTATGATGCATGGAAACGCATGATGATAAGTGGCTTTGATTAATGCTTTAAAACAGTGAATTGATGATGGTATTTGATGTATATTGGCTAGTGATGAAATGGTTTTAAAGTACTTGAATCGGATATAGTTAGCCGGCTATAGGATTGGGTGCACCGTAAGTAAAGTCTCCTTGGATGTTGAGGGGTTGTGATTGTACCGTAAACTCCATCCAAGTACCCTAGCGATTGAGGAAATTGGTGTCACCACAATGGAGGATGGCTCTCGTGGGTGGACTTGGTTAAGTGTCACAACGATAGAGGATTGCTCCCGTGTGTGAGCTTGGTTAAGGCGATTACAATGGTTGAGGTAGCTCCCATGTGTAAGCCTTGAGGTGTGTCCCGGCTCTCGCTAGTGGGTTATACAACTACCGATGAGTGATGTTGAGGGGTTGTGATTGTATCGTTAAACTCCATCACGGGTGTTGAGGGGTTGTGATTGTACCGATAAACTCCACCTTATTAATCTGATAGTGTGTATGAAGTGTGTGGGACAACGCTTGTAATCCGCGTATCCGATTGTGTCTTGTGTTGAAATGGTTTGTGAACCATCACTTGAAAGCCAATATAATGTATTTGAATGTAATGAAGCAAGAGATGCTTGAAAATGATGCAAGGTTGCATGTGAATTATGTAAATGATACAAGAATGCATGTGTTACTTGTTAAGCGTGAGCAAAAGTATATCTTCTATTGTGAATGGTGCATATGTGCATAGAACCTCATAAGTGCATTGAAGTCTAGTGAAGACTTGTTTTAAAAAGGCATGTAATGTAAATGTTGCTTTTGTAGTTCATGTTTTTTGCATTTGTTGAATGCATGAGATAGATAGAAGGAACAATTGGTTTTCAAAAGGCATTTTACTTTGGAATGATCATCAAGCATGAGAAAAGTATGGTGTGAAGTGGAAGTGATTTCCTAGGAAATTGAGTTAAACTTTGCATGAAGTGTTCATGCATGGAAAGGTTTAAATGATAGTATTTGCAAGAATGTGGGTTGGGGTGAGTTGTTTAGCATTTCAAAGTTAAAGGTTGGTTTTCATGTTGAGCAATGCATGATTTAAAGAAATGTTGTTTCAAAGGAGGTTTTCAAAGAATGCTTTGGTTTATTGAATTGTATCTACATTTAAAGAAGGTTTTATGATTCGCTGCATTGATGGTGTTTTGGTTTTGAGCATTCCTCACTAAGCATTATGTGCTTACGCTCCTTTTTGTCCATCAATGCAGATATTTGAGGTTGGGACAACAAGAAGCAAGGGATTCAAGAAGAGCTCCACTTGAGAAGTATGTCTTGGTTTATAGCTATAGATAATAAAGGCAATGGGGGAGAGTCTTTTATGTTGTTGTGTAATGAGATTGTGTATGTTGACCATGTTCGGTTTATGGTTTGAACCTTGTTGTTGATCGCTTTGCCATATTTGAATCTTCTTCTTCATAAGTTGATATGCTATGCTCTTTGATTTAAAGCAAGATCATGTGTTGGATGTGATGAATGAGTAGGTGTGCTTAATGTTTGTAATGTATATAGTCTTTGATGTAATTTTATAGTTATAATGCTTATCATGTTGATGATATGTTATGGAATGGTTTCAATTATGTTTGATGGTGTTTTGAAGTGAAAACTAGAATTTTCTGCTGTTTCTGGGCAGGGTGTATCGAAACACCCTTGGCTGTGTCGGAACGGGTGCTTGAAAAGGCTTGGGCGTTTTGGAACGGCTAGAAGTGTTTCGAAACACTTTGGCTACTGGAAGTGCCTGTTTCGGAACTAGTTTCGGAACATACCTGCATATCGAAACGGTCAACACCGTTTCAATACGAGCGTACGACACGAGTGTTTCTATACGGGTGTCAGTGTTTCGAAACGGGTGACCTTTGGACACAGATTCTGCATGCTTTACATTTTAGTCCTAAAACTTGTAATTGCAATTGCTTGAGCTTGAGATGTCTTTTTAAGCTGAAATTTGGCAGAGAGGCTTGTAATATGTTTAATTGAGGTTTGGTAAAACTAAAATCTTGAAATTCTTTTTATTTTCCAAAATTTACATTTTGGTCCCTAAAGGTGTATTTCTTGCAATTGAGTCATTAAACGTTTCCGATTGTTGTGCTTTTCTCTTCCAAGGTTCTTGGGCTTTCACATAGGTTTAATGCGCATCTAGAGAAGTTTAAAAAGAAAAAAGGGTCGTTAATCAAGGTTGACTTTTGGGTTGACTTTGGTTTTCCCTGTGTGATCTTCGTAGTTCGGGTCTAGCGTCTAGGCCGGGCTAAGGGGGTTACAAAGGATAAGGATGGATCTACTAGCTGGTTTTTCTATTACAACAAATTTTGTACGGCAGATTGTCACGCAAATCACCTGAAGGACATGTGTCTTTATCCTGGTAGCCTATAAATGGATATTTTTGATGAGAGAGAAGGCAGACTCACGCGATTATCATTTTCTATCATCTTCAACCTTTCGAAGCTCTCCTCCCATGGCGGCTTAAGCTTTCTTTCTAGAGAACCGAGGCGAAGCAAGGAAGAAATATCTGAGGAAAAGAGGATTCATATGCTGGAACAAGGAGGAATATGTTTATCTTCTTTAAATCTTTCTAGAAATAGATGTTTATCGAGGTTTTATTATATTTTTTGTGATAATTGACGATGGTTTGCCTTTTTAGTTGTTTTATGGACTTGTTTAAACTTGGATTTTATGTTTAATACAATCTTCTTAGCTTTCTTCTTATTTCAATTGTTGGATTTGAGCTTTGTTTGCATGAGAGTGTTTAACATCATCACTAACATTGAGCGATGCAGTGACAGTTCAGATTAACAAGCCATTACAACAAGAGTTGATCCACTTGTTCGAGGATGTGTATTTTTGACGAACAACGAGAATCGTGGTTAATCTGTATATTTGAGTCATTGGTTGAGATTTGAATGGATGCCAACAAGCAAGCTTATTACTCCTTCCGTCCCACAATTTTTTTCCCTTATTGACTTTTTTGGTCAATTTTTTCAACTTTGACTCATAATTATTTTAAATGTATCATTGATAAAAATATGAAAAATATATTTTAAAAACCTCTAATCGAGTAGTTTTCAAATATATATTTTTTTAAAAAATAATTATTTAAAATATTCAATATAATAATAGTCAAAGTTTAAAATTTTTGACTTTAGAAAGTCAATAAGAGACATTTTTTATGGGATGGGGGAGTATTTTATTTGACGAATGAACCATTGTATGTTGTTGCCTTGTTGCACATAATAATCTACCAAGTTGAGCCGAGGGGATCCAAATCTTTACTTGATATTTCTTTACTTTCATTAAGCTGTTATTTTTTCCTTCACATCAATCTTATGTTCAGTCCTTTTATTTTTCTATTACAACCACAATTGTGCTCACATTCTTTATGTTTTCAGAATTGCTTGCAATGATATAAGAATACAACTAAATACCTATCCTCTTGAGATTGATATCTAAACAGATATACATGGTAACTATACTTGCATCGGCAGTTGTAGACTCTTTAGGGAGATGTGTAAAGTAATGTTGGCAAAAGGGGTAATTATATAGTTTTGGCCAAGTTATGCCAAGAGTCTTTTGTGTGCAAGTATACATGGTCTGCAAGTAATACATCTTGGTGAGTTGAGTTATCGATCCCATAGAGATTGACTTGGAATTCGATTGCTTTGATGGTTTACTTGTCTTGGGAAAAAGATGATTTGTTTTGGAGTTGTTTTAGAAACTAAAGAAAAGAAAGAAAATGAAGTAAAATGTTGGCAAGAAAGATGCATGTTTTTGGCGAATGCCTGGATTCAACATGGCTCATGCCAGCCTTTATTGGAAAAACTATCTTGTCATTGTTTGCTGAGCAGATTCAACAATAGCAATGCCTCTCTCGAGGGTCGTTGCTCTAAATTGGCCAAGTAAAACCCATATATCTCTATAGTGTATGTTTTTCTTAAACCAATTTGATTAAAACCAATATATACTCCGAGGGGCAGATTTCACTTCCAAAGTAAGTTCATATACTTGAACGACTTCTCTCGAAGCTTTTCTCCCAATTATTCAACAACTTAATCGTCGTCAACCCAAGTCTGTTAAGATATTGGGAGGCAATATGCGTACTATGCCAGCTCTCGCTTGGAAGAGTGTTTAGGAAAAATTAGAGTATGTCAAATAGAAAAACTTTGCCAAAAATAGAATTACAATAATGGAACTAAGGCATAAAGCCAATATTCAATCCAAAACATCCCCCACCAACTATGAAAATTAGTTCATGGTAAGGGGATTAACCAACACAACCATAATCCTTTTCAAAAACATCACTGGTGCGTGTAAAAGAATCCAAAACATCCCTCCACAGGGATTGAGACAACTTTAGAATTAATTTTCCTACACAAGAAAAATAAAACACAGATAATTGAGAATTGGTTGGATTGAAGTAAAACTAAAGTAGACAAGGGAAATAGATGAGGAAATCAGATTGATAAAGTAGGCTGATATTGATTTGTTCCGTAGTGCATGAGTTGCACTATTCAGAGGATTTTTGTTGCTTATGTTGTCGAGCCTGTCGTGGCAGCACCTGTCGCGGTAGAGGTCTGTTGTTGTCGCGGCAGCGATCAACAACTCTGTTACTTCAAGTTCGACAAGAACCCCTGTTGTGACTTGTCCTATCCCTAGGTCCAAGTTCTGTCGGCTAACATGTCTTGGATGATACCTCCCGGCGTGAATCGAAGGATGAACACCGATGTTTGTGAATTCTTCTTTAGTCGCATAACCTTGTACCTATCCCTAGGCCAAGATAGTTTAACCATAAACCGAAAAACTATACTTACTCCTTTCGTATACTTAACTCTCCTGATATTAAATAAATAGATAACCTCACAATGCTCTCTCGATACTCTTATGAGATGTTGAAACCAAAGTAAATAAACTTGAAGTTTTATTGATTTAACAGAAAAACCTAAGAAACAGTTTAACCCTTACAACTACTTTACAAGATCAACCCTTAGCTTTGGGGAAGGTTTAGAACATGATGAAGAGGAGAATAGTTAGGGTTTATGATGGAAGACGGTTAGGAACTCGGGTTTTTTTCTCTAGGTCGAAATACAAGCATATATATAGGCCTTGGGTGTAAATTTTCTTAAAGGCCAAGAACACTAGTTCGAATTAAAGTACAATTTATTTAAAGACTAAATCTATGAGTAGACTTCTTTAATTCGCCCTATCTTCTTGCTTTGACTTTCTCCTCAAACTTTGGGCAATTCCTTCTTTGTGCTTCTGGGCTCCAAAAATTATGCGAGTGGTCTCTAAAAATTGGGCTTGAAATCCTCTATCAGTCGAACTCCACTTCACATTTTCCATCTCTTCTTCTTCACTGTCGCCACATTTGTCACGGCAGATGTCACGAAAGCTAGTTATAAGGCAGTTTGCTTCAACATTGTCGTCACTTCTGTCACGGCAACTGTCACGATGGTGATTTATAAGGCAGTTTTCTTCAACCCTTCACTCCAGCTCTACAGTTATCTTTCGTTCCTCTGCTGCCATGGATGCTACTACGATAGTTATCTTATGTTCCTCTGCTGCCCTGGATGCTACCACGACAGTTATCTTCTATTCCTCTGCTGCCATGGATGCTACCACGATAGTTATCTTCTGTTCCTCTGCTGCTACGACAGGTACCTGCAAGAATTGACCGAAATTAGTAGTATCTGTGCAAAATTATATATGTGTGATGTTTATGCAAATTCTATCCTAAAATGCAACTAAACATGCCTGAGTGCATCAATAATATGGATAAATGAGGGTTAAAATATAGAACATTTATTCACTCAACACACCCCCAAATTCAAATTATTGCTTGTCCTACAACACCTTCACCATCAAGATCAATACCTTTTCGGATGCTTACAGATTTATCCAGAGCAGTACTATAACTCTAGTGTGACTGTGTGTAGGTTCTCTGAACAAATATGAGCCTAGACTCTTTAACAACTAGAATAGTTACTCAACTCACTTGAGTTTTACTTCAAAAATAATTCTTAACTAGAGCCAATTTCGGGCACCTCTAGTTTTCTTCCTAACATAGATTGAAGTCTTTCTATTTCTACTAGAGCCGGTTTCGGGCACCTCTAGTTTTCTTCCTAGAGCCAGTTTCGGGCACCTCTAGTTTTCTTCCTAGAGCTAGTGTTAGGCACCTCTAGGAGTAAATCTAAGTCTATTTTTTTTTTCTAACTCAAGTGGCTAAGCTTCCTATTCTAAGCTTACTAATAGAGTTTTAACAACATATAAGTCACAAAAGTGTTTTAAGAGTTCAGAACTATCGTAAGGCTCTAAATACTTCCTAAAACATTCTAAAGCTACTGTCACGACAGTGAAGTCCGCGGCAGGTAAGAGAAGTTCAAAAACTTAAGCCAATTTTTTTAGACACAAAAATAAATAGTTATAAACACAAAATATAATTAGTCCATTAATAATAGGAGGACTGCCTACCCCCAAACTCGAGGGTTACATTGTCCTCAATGCATGACAAATAAAAACAGAAAGATAAAAACATCACAATTAGAAAAGAGAAACATAGAAAACAGAAGGAGTAAGAAACTTAAGTTGAAGTACCAACATTGCTGTCATCACAGCTATCGTCTATAAGGAGCTATCGGTAGGTAGTTTTATTTGATTTCTTCTGGTGGAGTTTGGGTGCTGCCTTCGTGGTTGGAGAGGATGAGGCTACCTTTTTCTTTGCCTCTTGAGCCGGCTGGATTCTGATAGTTGAAATTTTTGGAGCTTTGTCTGTTTGCTCTGCTTTCCTCCTTTCAGCTGTTGCTGCCACATCCTGCTCTGGCAAGTATCTTTGCTTCCCTTGGCGGATGCTGAGGCAGTTTGGGTGGCCGAGGGTGTTGCAGCGGTAGATGCAGCTGGTGATGCTGGGGCGGCAGGATGGGCAGGTGATGCTGGGCGACAGGCACAGGGCGGCAACATTAGTAATGCCAGGTGGGGGGTGCCTGGGTTGCCGATCTTTCAAAGGATGCCTCTTCTGCTGCCAGGGCAGCGAAACTAGATACTGCCGAGGCAGAGAACACCATATCTTGATGGCCTTGGGTTTTTAGGTTGCTGTGAGTTCTTTATTGGAAAAGACAAGAAAAGTAAATAAAATAAAAACTTAAGAGTTCAAGAAGGAATTAATCCTTGAAACTCTTATCTTAAAATAACGAAATTAAAAACTGAAACTATATAAAATTTGAGGAGCGCCGTTTCCGATATTGGATGTGGCAGGTGTTTGATCAACATGGTCAGGTCTTGGATGTTTTTGTGCCATCTAAAAGGGAAAGAAATGGATTAAGATTCGGTTTTGTGCGAATGGCATCAGAAGTTACGACAAGGCGAGTGATAGGGAGGTTGAATGGAAGTTGGACCTACGGATCTCGATTAAGTGTGGCTTTTGCTAGAAAGCGACACATGATTCTTATTGGTGGGGAAAAGTGAGGATGGCGAATACAAGTGGTGTCGAACTAATATTTAGGGTGGGTGACCCAATTGGTGAGGGCGATTCTCGTGTTACTCAAGGTGTGGAGGGTGATAGGAAAATTGGGATTCTGCAGCATTGTGTGGTTGCATGGTTTAGGGTGTCGATGGGGATTGTGGCTCTGGAACGGGAATTAAAAGAGGCAGAGATTGTTGGTTTTTCTATCATGAGTATTACTGGGTCGAGAGTTCTACTGATGCTTTCTAGCCTAGATACTCGACGTAATGTCCTTGACAGTGGGGTGTTGGGTAAGTGGTTTGTTAAGGTAGTGAATTGGGAGCCAAAAGTTGATAGGGGAAATCGGAGGGTTTGGTTATCGATTACTGGCATTCCAATGCATGTTTGGTCAAGAGGAACATTTGAGAATATAGCTACGGATTGGGGGACATTGATGCGGTGCGATGATTCACTTCTGGAACCGAATTCGTTTGAAAGGGGAAATATTTTGATTTAAATGGACCAATTCGAATGTATTGATGAGATTATAGAGTTCAAGTACAAGGATTCAAATTTCAGGTTCGAGTTGTTGAATTTGAACCGCTAACAGATAATTAATTGTGCTCTTATTGTGAGCGGACACTTGGAACAGAGTTGGATAGTGATGATGATGAATCTAGTAATGAGAAGGATATTGGTGAACATATGGGTCCGTATTATAGGGAGAGTGAGCAACATAAGCAGCTTAATATTTTGGGTGACAGGGAGGATGGGGTTAGTCGAGATGTCATGAATAATGGGGGATCACCAGTTTGAAGGGCGAATGATTTGTGGTTCAAGCAGCAACGATCAATGGATAGGGAATCAGAAGTACAAATGAGCTCAAAGGACTGGATGACGGATGAAGAGGTAGGCATGGTGTTGCGTTTGGATATGGAATGTCAAATTGATATGAGGTCGGAGTTAAAGGATTTAGAGTTGGTCGATAGATGCCAAGTTTGTGGTTCTAGTGGAGCCCTTACCTGATGCTTCTCAACATATATCAATTGACGGAAAAATATGGCTCAAGGAGTGTGTTAGACTGTGTGCTGCCGAGTGAGGGTGTCACCATACACAAAAAAAGGTAAAGGACGAGGTAGGGGCAAGATGTTGTCGCGGTAGGGTCAAGAGGCGAAGGTGGGTTCGTTTAGTGATTTAGAGTATGCTAACCGACAACAAGCTTTGTTATAGGAGGCTCATGCTACTGTTGAATTAGGGAAGTTATTAGGGGCTTCAACTATTGGGAACGAAGAGGCTATCGTCAAAAATATTGTAAGGTTACTAGACAATGAGGGCTTCAACTATTGGGGTCCTTATCTAAGAAGAAAGGTTTGCGCAATTTGTTGCGGCAGCATCAGTGCGACTTCTCTGATCTGTTTGACTTTTTCCTTTCTCACAACATGGTGTAGAGAGGTTGGATGGTCCTTGGCAAAGAATGATTTGTTGCTTATCTAGGGAGGTGCGGGAATGGGGTCTTACTTGCGGCTTTTGATTGCTAGTGGATGGGAGATGCCTTATTTGCTTTTTTTAGGTGTTTTGAGTTTTGGTGTTTTCATTTTGTGGTTGTTTTTTATTTACTTGGGGTAGCTATGATGCCTCTTGTAATGAGGTGGCGTGATTATACTTGAGTGCTGCTATGTGCATTATACGTAAGGGTTAGCATGGATTTTGGTTATGCACGAGGGTGATGATGTTTTGTGTGCATTGGTTATGTTGTGTTGTGTGATGGGATATATGAGCTTGGTATTGATGATTTTAATGGCTTTTTTCAATCGATGGTGTTGTATGCATTGTTTTGTGAGTCATGTGCTTTGGCTTTGGTGTTCGATATGGTGTTTAGTTCATTTTCGCTTTGGTTCTTGGTCATTTTTCATATTACCATGTGTACTCTTTTCCTCCATGTTAGGTATAGAGGGTTTTAATGAGGCATATGGTAATATTCTACTTGTATGACTTTCACTCGTGATTAAATGCATACTTGCTGATAAAAAAAGTTAAATTATAATGCTATAATTCATGAAATGCTATATGTTATGAATGAGTGAATTTGACATTGATTTATGTCATTTACTGTATATTTGTATAGCTTGGTGAACTATTAAGCTTATAGTGTTAATACTTTGAAGACTACCTCACTAAGCTATATGAGTTTACTCTTTTTTGGTTTGACAACATTGGTTCAGGAGTTCTATAGCTTTCGTATTTTTGTATTCCAAGTAGCCGGATCACAGATCAATTCCAACACTTTGTGTAATCTCTTACACTTGTGAATACTCCTAGTTTGGTGGCAAGTACCATGTGGTCTTATGGTATATTTTTTTGAAGTGGAATTCTTTATATATGTTATATAGGAAGTATATGTTATATGTGTGTTGTGTGCTTTGCTTAAATTAGATAATTGGTTAATATGACTCAATATGTTTGGGTCGGCATAAGGATTTATGTGAAGTATTCATGATCGGTGTTAAATGTTTGAAATGGCTTAAATGATTCATTTGGGTAATTACTTGGTAAAGTATTTAGTAAATAGTTCGATAAGAACTTGATTGCTAAGTGATTTAGTGTATAGGTTTGATTTTGAGGTTAGCTTGTGATCCTATTTAGCCAAATGAATAAATATCAGGGTAGAGTTTTGAAACTTTCCCTCTAGTTTCGAAACTATGTTATGGGTTTCAAAAACTTTTAGGCTACTAGATTGGCAAGTATCGAAACACAACCAAGAGTTTCGAAACTCTAGGCCTAATTTTGACATTTCCACAATTTAAATGTTGATGTGGACTTAGTTAAGGTCAACTGGTGATGTTTTTAATTCTGTTTAAAAGGATTATAACGAAAATTTGAGAAAACTCTTAAACTTATTAATTCGCAGAGGTTCCGTAAAGTTTGAAAAAAAAGTTGCAAAATGGTCCCTGATTGTGTATTAATCTATGAAATTGACCATTCAAGCTAGTGTTATCTATTTTAATGTTGTGATGTTGTTTACATGATAATTTGATTGTTTGGTTTTGTTTCCAATTTGATTTAATTATGTTGAACTAATATTTTTATATAAAAAATTATGTTCAAAATATTTTGGACTTGATTAAAGATTTCAAAAATAATTCAAAATCCAAATAACTTGAAATTTTTGTTGTAAATGTTTTCCAACTTAGTCGAACTTTTTTCAAAATGAATACGATCTATTTTTTCACTTTAAAAAGGTCATTTCCAGACCTTAAGGCAAAAAGGATTGATCCCCTAGATCAACTGATCAATCCCTTGGAAGACAGAATGCTTCCAAAATTTTTATTCCAGCCACCAAGTGCAAAAGGATAGATCCCCTAGTTTCAGGGATCGATCCATTTGTTATAACGGTCATATTTTTTTTTGAAAAATGATCTATCCCTTTTGCAAAGGATTGACCCCTTTAGTTGTAAATGCTGATTTTTTATAGGTAATGACTATTTCGCATCCCCAACGGCCATAAACTGATTCCACACTATATAAACACCACAATGACACTTGAAGAAAGTTACAATAGCTATCCAAGCTTAGTGATAAATAGTCTTATTTATTTTGTAAATATTCATAGAGTGCTTTATTCTAGATCTTTTGTATTCATTGTTTGTGAGCTTAAATCTTGTAAACACCCACCTTGAGAGGTAATTTTGTTTACCCAAATCAAACCTTGCGAAAGGGGGAATGTTACGCTCGATATGCTTCAACCGAAATTCTTGCCAAGTAGTGGAGAAGTTGTATTTTTGGGTATTTGTGGTGGAAGCAAAAATTGAAAGAATTTGGACAAGGATTTAGAGAGGTTCGACTTTCTAGTCAAAGCCTACATCACTACCTTATCTTCCCACTAAGGATTTCCCAAAATTCACTATTGAATTTCTTCCCCTTTTCTAGGATAAGGAGGCAACCTTTACACACTCAAAGCTTTCTAACCCAAAGCTTGAGTAAACCCTCTTGTACAAAGAGAAATTCAAAGCAAACAAGTAATCCCTCTAAAAGGTATGTGTTTTCACTAATTAAGCACTCACTCAATCCTAAAACACTTGAGCAATTATAACAATGTAAGCTTACAAGTGTTGTCTATACAAAGGATGGAAAATTAAGCACTAAGACATGGTTTGGTCATAATGTTAACTTGTGGATCATTAGTCTTCTATAGATGCTTGGAGGTCCCTTTTATACTTCCAATTTAGTTCCTAGCCGTTGGAGACCGTTGGGGTTGATTTGGAGCCGTTGGGGTCTTTATTTCTTGCAATAATTGTTGTTCTTGAGCTATCTTTATCGATATGCGGGTAGCCGTATCGGTACGTCTTCTTCAGAAACTAGCCGTTGGAGTCTTTCCAGCTAATGTGTATCGATACGCTTTTAGGCGTATCAATACGACCTGCAATTCAAATAGTCGTTGGGAAAATGATCGTTGAAAATTGTTAGGCGTGTCGGTACACGATACAGCCATATCGATACGGATACTAGCCGTTGGGGGTTTGTAAAACAACTATATCGAAACACCACGTGGCGTATCAATACACGTCCTCTCCATACCCTTACGGGTTTTGGCTACTGAAATTTTCCTGTAGCTAAAACCCTAAAGCGTATCGATATGGGGTATACTGTATCGGTACGGTGGCTTGAAAAACAAAGGTTTGGTTACTTTAAAGACATTTTAAATCATTTCAAAGTCTTGTAAAATTCATCAAACATATTTTCAAGTTGTTTGGACTTATAAACATTTTGAAACCTTTTCAATTTAGTCCAAAACAATTTTTCTATTATTATATCAAAACAAACATCTCAACAATCTCCCCCTTTTTGATATAATAAACCAACTTGAAAAATCGTTTGTGATTCTCCCCCTTAGTATTTAAAATTTTGAATAAGAGATTTTAAAATTAAAATGTAGTTAAAGCTCCCCTTTATTCACTTGAAAAATAATTTTTTCAAACTATTTCTCCTCTTTTTGTTATATCAAAAAGAAATTAAATGACTTTAAGCTCAAAACAACAATGGAGGTTTAAAAAAATTTGACAAAAATAAGAATTGGTTTTAAAATGGCTCCCATTACTCAAAGCTTCATAAAATGGTTAGTCCAACAATTATGATTATTTAGTTGAATTAAAATAAATAAAACAAATTTAAATAAATAAAATTCAACTAATTTTTACCACACTTGAACCAAAGGTAGGATGTGAAGCCTTCCTTCTTCAAGTGATCTTCTTTGTGTGTATAGAGCTCCGCCTCAATGTTGTATTTTATTGACCAATCTCCATCACACCTAAAACAAGACAATCAAGTAATCTTTGGTATCCAAATTGCTTTGGATCCATAAGCGTTAGTAACACATAATTTAGTCCCCTTAGGAATCTATTTTTCAATTTTATCCTTTATAGTTGAAGTAATTAATCCTTTTGGGACCCCAAATACTTCTAAAACATTTACCATTTAAAAATCTAGGGGCACTAGATTGTCTTTGATAAAATTTTGATTTTCCAAAATTGGTTTTCTTTTCAAGCTCTTTGGAAATCAAATATTTTTACTCTTGAACTTTATGAAGCAAATTTTGTAAATCAACACATTTTTGTTCAAACTGATTGAGTTTTGCTTCAAGTTCAATTTTGGTTTTAGAAATCAAATCATTTTGAATTTTCAAATTTGAAACCACTTTCTTGTTTTTCAAAATGTGATTTTTAAACTCTAAAACCAAATCATCATTGACATCTTGTAATTCATCAAAAGAATATGAAGTTGAAGTAGATGAATTAGAAGTTACCCTTGAATCTTCTTGGATGGCCATAAGGCAAAGGTTGGCTTGTTCATTATCGATGGAGTCATCATCACTCCAAGTAGCCACATATGTCTTCTTCTCATGGCTTGAAGAGCTTACAATCTTCTTCTTCTTTGATTCATGCTTGGATTCTTGCATTTTGTTCTTCATGAATTGGGCACATTTTTTTAAGAGATGAATTATCTCTTCATCTTCACTTTCCTCCTCACTTGATTCTTCATGTTGGCATTTGGAGGAATTGAGAGCAATAACATTAACATCAATGCCTTGCTCTTTGATCTTCTTCTCCCTCTCCCTCTTTAAGGGTGTACACATCATTTCATGGGTAAAAAGGGACCCAATTAGCTCATCAAGTTTAAGCTCCTTTAGGTTCTTGGCTTCAATGATAGCTGATCGAACATACTTGTGATGTCTTCTAGAATCTCCTCTCCAAATCCTTTGAGTTTATTGACGATTGTTGAGAACCGATCAAACATACTCGTGATGTCTTCTTCTAGGTTCATCTTGAAGTTCTCGTACTCATAGTTTAGAAGACCAATCTTGGTCTCATTTACTTCGTTTGTTCCCTCGTTTGTAGCTTCAAGCTTCTCTCGCAATTCATTGGCACTTTCACAAGAAGAAGTCTTTGCATAAACATTCGGGCCAAAAGCACAAAAGAGAATGTGCAACGCCTTGCAATTAAGCTACATCATCTTCTTGTCGTTGGCATTCCAATTTACCTTCCTTCTTTGAGGCACGAACGGTCCATCTTCAACAATATCCCATAGACGGTATTCCTTGGCCTTGACGAAGTACATCATCCTATTCTTCCAATATGCATAATGATCACCATTGAAGAATGGTGGCTTGTCGATTGATTTTGCCATTTATCACTGATTGACTTGTTTGTTGATCGAGCTTTCGTATCGTCTCAATAGGTGGTTAAACCTTCTCGATTGAGCCTCGCTCTAATACCAATTGTTAGGCTCGATATGCTTCAATTTAAATGCTTGCCAAGTAGTGGAAAAGTTGTATTTTTGGGTGTTTGCGGTGGAAGCAAAAATTGAATGAATTTGGACAGGGATTTATAGTGGTTTGACTTTCTAGCCAAAGCCTACGTCCACTACCTTAGCTTCCCACTAAGGATTTCCCAAAATTCACTATTAAATTTCTTCCCTTTTTCTAGGCTAAGGAGGCAACCTTTACACACTCAAAGCTTTCTAACCCAAAGCTTGAGTACACCCTCTTGTACAAAGAGAAATTCAAAGCAAACAAGAAATACCTCTAAAAGGTATATGTTTGCACTAATTAAGCACTCACTCAATCCTAAAACACTCACTACACCAGACTGGATTTTTAGTGGCGTTTTTCTTTCTCTATAGCGGCGTTTGTAAGCGCCGCGAAAAACATTGGTGGCGCTAGAAAAAGCGTCGCAAAAATTGTCGGTGTAAACGGCGCCGCAAAAGATAGCGGCGTTTATGTGAAAAACACCACGGAAAACTTTGACCTATAGCGGCGTTTGGATATTAAAACGTCATGAATGGTATTGATTTTGTGGCGTTTGTTGCTAAAAACGCTGCAATAGATCATGACCTATAGTGGCCTTTGTGGTAGAAACGCCGCAATAGATCATGACCTATAGTGGCGTTTGAGGGGAAAACGTAGCAATAGATCATGACCTATAGTGGCGTTTGAGGGGAAAACGTTGCAATAGATCATGATCTATAGTGGCGTTTTAGGACACAAACGCCGCAAAAAGCTATGTTTTAGTGTCGCCTATTCTAGCAAACGCCGCTAGGCTTACTGCCTTTACAAAACCCCATTTTTAGTGTTAATAATACCCAAATTTAACTTGTAAAAAATAATAGTAAAATGAAATAGAAATACTTATCAACCAACCAACACAAATGAAGTAGAAATAATACTAAAATGTAATTTAACATTTAAAATGTTCAGCGTTTAAAATATAGTTCAAAGTTCATTACAATGCACACCTAAATGATCTAAGATGGAGGCTTCTTCTTTAACATCGCCATCGGTTCTTGAAATTGATTCTGGAGAGCCTAATATGTTGCTTCTCTTTCAGCGTCTCACGTTTGTCTCTCAGCTTCTCTCGCAGCTTCTCTCTCTTCTCTCTCAAGTTCCTTCGCTTCTCTCCCAGCTTCCTTCGCTTCTCTCTCAGCTTCCTTCACTGCTACTTCGGCTTTAAATTGAGCTAATTGTTGTTTTAAACGATTAACTTTTGCTTGTGAATATTGGCTCTGTGATGGCATGTACTGAGATGAGCTAGGTCCAAAATATCTTGTTGGAGTAACGAACAATCCTTGACAGCGAACCCGACCATATCTTTCAAGACCCAAAACATCAGCAATAATTTGATTTTCCATCTCATGCACATTAGTAGAACCATCAGTTGAAGTTGTAGCTTCATACTCTACCCTTTTTTCTCTCAATTATGCCTGATAACCAAATAAAAATTGTTAACAAATTCAAAAGATTATTTAAAATAAAAATGTTATACTATTGATATAAATATAACATAATCTAGATTTTTGTCTAACAAATATACCATAATGTCTGCAACTTCAGGAGTAATAGGAGAGCCATCTTTTTTGGTGTGTGTAATGTCGAAGAGCTTTATCCGTCCAATACTAGTATCGGTCGCAACTTGCTACAACATATAATAGAAATTAATACGTACGAACAAGTAATACATCATTAAAACAATCAATAGTTAAAAAATACCTCGTCATTAGCTATACGAGCAAAGCTCTTCAACCCAGCAGTGTGAGTAAACTTATGTTGCTGTCTGCTAGCAACTCCAATGCGCTCTCGCTCCTACAATTTGAAATTTACATTACGTATAAAGTCAATGTTATAATGATATAGTATTATTTTTTTAAAGTGGATCGATTATACCTCTCCTTTAGTTGAACTCCAAAACCTAATTGTATCTTCCCACTAATATCGGAGCATTCCTGGTGGGACATTTTGTAGTTTTTCTTGAAGGCTGAGATTATTTTTGAAATATGTCTTCTTCAATGCGCTCTTATTGTCTCTCCATTTCCTACCTATTGCACTTTTCAAATAGTCATCTGAAACCTCCAAAGAAAATTTATCCTACAAATTACACAGTCAAAGTAAATATCATTATTATGTAACTGTAATGAATTATATATTACAATGACATTATTACCTTAACCAGATCTAGAGCTTGATTTTTGTTACTATTCGGCATTTGACGCCATGACTCATAATTGTTTGGCAAAATCGTAGCATTGCGTGCAACAATGCCTAAGTAACTGGCCAAAACACGTACTTCTTCCCCAATTGGTTGGTCGACATCATTACTTGAAACTTTCACACGTTCTCTAGGGGGAAGCTCGTACAATTCATTCAATGTCGTGCGCCCTCTAGTCTTGCGCCTTCGACCATTGTCACCTACATAAGAAATAATTTAGTACAATTTATAATATCAAGTCAATAGTTATAAGTTATATTAAAGTGTTGAACAATACCTTCTATTTCCACATTCTCAACCGTTTCCGGAACTTCTGAAGATCCAAGAGTAGAAGAATTCTCATTATTTGCTATTTCATCTGCTCGAGGAACTTAAACCATCTGCAGATCACAAAACTTCTGTCTAGGCATAACATCTGCAATAAATAAACAAAAAATTTTACTACCAAATGACAATACTATTAATGTATGTATTCAACATCAAGTTAGAAGTTATAATATTATAAATTAATAAGTTAAGAAATAAATCTTACTACATTGTTATGTACTCAATTTTGTGTCCTCCGTAATCTTTCTCGAGATTTCGTGTGGAACCTAAACCCTTTAATGAGAAAGGCATTATATCTTTTAACACTTCTATCCGGACCTTGAGAAAGCCATTTAACTTCTTCGCTAACTTCTCTCATACACCAAACCTATTACACGTAAAAGGTGATTTAATTAGCATTAATATTGATATATTAAAACAAGAATAGTTCTACATTAGTTACGTGTTGTACGAAGATTTAGTTGCTTATCGTCTTTCCTAACCATTCATGGAAAGTTTCTGTAAACAACTTATGAATCTCTCGTTGATATAATCTTCTAGAGCGTGCACGAGATTTCAACTCTTCCTTAAAGTCACTACAAAGTAGGTTACGTGGTTAAAGAATGGGAAATATAAAAGATGAACTGAATACATTATGAATTATATTGTAAAACTTACGTGCGTAAGGGCTCTAATGTGTCATGATGGAAAAGAACATATCGATGTGCTTGTATCCAAGATTTATCATCTAACTGTGTAATTTCAACTTTGCCGAGTGGTTCACCGTAACTTCCAAACAGATACGTCTCAGCTAAGTTATTAGTACTGCACACATCATTTCTATTTGGCCTATTAAATCTCGTTTCAACATATTCCAAATACCTAGAACAGAAACTCGTACACTCTTCTGTTAAATACCCTTTAGCAATTGATCCTTCTGGACAACGCTTATTGGGACAGTAAGACTTCAACTTGCATAAGAACCTAGACGGGAAATAAAGAAAACATTATATGAATAGTTCTAAATAAAAAGAAATATTCAATAATGATTGAATACATATTAGACAATTCGTACCTCTATATAGGATACATCCACCGATAAAACACTGGTCCACCAACTTGTGCTTCGTGTAAGAGATGAACCAGCAAGTGCACCATAACTGTGAAGAATGATGGTGGAAATATCTTCTCCATCTGGCATAAAGTCAAGGTGACTCGATCTTGTATTTTCTCAAGTTCTTCAACCATCAAAACTTTCCCACATATAGCTTTCATTATATTAGAAAGCTCAATTATACAAGACGTCACCTTATGTGACATACAACTCCGTAATGCAACAGACAGTAAATCTTGCATCAAAATGTGATAATCATATGACTTTAGAGAATAAAGTCTTTGATCTTTAACACTGACACATCGAGATATATTAGATGCATATCCATCTGGGACCTTTATATCCTTCAACACTGTGCATAACACTTCCTTCTGTTTCTTCGACATCGTAAAAATAGAAGGCGGTAACGAAGATTTTCCATTAGGAAGTACATGAGGATGAAAATCATGTCGAATTCCCATGTCTACTAAGTCCAGTCAACTCTTTAGATTGTCTTTAGATTTTCTATCGACATTGAGAACGGTCCCGATAATATTCTCACAAACATTCTTCTCAATGTGCATGACATCAAGATTATGTCTCAAAATGTTATGCTTCCAATAAGGTAACTCGAAGAAAATATTTCTTTTTTTTTCACAACTCTGCCTCATTTGGATCATCCTCTTCATCAGACTCATCATCACTAAGCTGCTTAACCTCACGGTCAGACACCTCTTTTGTCTTTTTTTCTTGATCGTGATTTCGATGGTTTACTCGTCTTTCCATAAGTGAACTTGATATGTTTTAACGTAGACAAGATATCAGACCCGATTGTTTGCTGAGGAGCTTTTCTGAACTCTTCAGTACCACCAAACATATTCTTTTGATATCTAAATCTATGATTTTCATCTAACCACCAACGATGTCCCATGTAAGAGAACTTCTTTCCATGATACAACCACTTCGAACATGTTTGTGCAGTACAACAAGGACAAGTATAACGACCTTTGGTACTCCACCTAAATAAATTTGCTTAAGCATGGAAATTATTAATAGTCCATAATAAAGTTGCACGCAAATTAAAGTTCTTCTTCTTCAACACGTCATATGTTTCGACACACACCCATAATTGTTTCAACTCCTCAATAAGAGGTTGCATGTAGATGTCAATATCATTCTCGGGACCTTTCTCACCTGGGATTATCATGGATAAGATAAAGGATGATTGTTTCATGCAAATCCACAGCGATAAATTGTAGGGAACAAGCACAACAGGCCAAGTATTGTACGAAGTACTTATGATTTTAAAAGGATTAAACACGTCAGATGCAAGATCGAGCCTGGCATTTCGAGGATCTCTTGCAAAACTTAGAATTTTTTGGTCAAATGACTTCCAAGCTAAACAATCCGATGGATGCCTTAATAATCCATTATCGGTTCGTCCATCATGATGCCACCTCATAAACTCGGTAGTCTTTGAAGACATAAAAAGTCTTTGAAGCATGGGTATTAGAGGAAAATATTGCAAAATCTTTACTGCCTTCTTTCTTGATCGTGCTTCAACTTCATCCTCACTTATATTTTCTGTGTCCCCATTCATCGATCGAGATTTACCGCATACATGACAAGACTCTTGGTTTTTTCGATCACTCCAATACAAAATACAGTCATTCGCACAACTATGGATTTTCTCATAATCAAGGCCCAAATCTGCAATTATTTTTTTCATATCTTTGCCGGATTGAGGAATTTTTTCAAAAGGAAACATTTCATTGAAAAACTCTAATAATTGTGTAAAAGAGTTACCAGTCCACCCTTCCAAGCATTTTAAGTGGAAAAGACGAATGGAAAATGAGAGTTTTGAATATTTTGATCCATCATAAAGTGGCTCATTCATTTCATTCAGCAAATTGTAAAAATTTGCCGCTTCTCCATTTGGCTCTTGAACACATCCACTTCTTCCCATCTCGGTGAAATCATTAAAACCAATATCACAATCATCTTCTCTAAGAGATTGATGATAATCATGCATATTAAATCCATCTCGCAACATACCCTCTATGTCATCTTCTCTAAGAGATCTACGATGAGAATTAGGAGGATAAGACGGATTACTCGTGGAAGAATCTCTACGAGGTGTTAACTCTCCATGGAATACCCATTTTCTATAGCCCGGGACAAAGCCAGTCACAATTAGATGTTCGTGTACAACTTCACGAGTGTACCAATTAATGTTAGCACACTTCTTACAAGGGAAAATAATCTTATTCTCTTCGCTTGCACTCGCAAAAGCAAAATTCAAAAAAGCTTGAACTCCATTTCGATAGTCAACGCTTACCCTTGGCAAATTCATCCAACTCATATCCATTTTGTATTTTTGAAATATCCATTTCAAATGTTAATTGCTTAAACTATAGATTCTATTGATGCCAATTATAAAATTAAGAATTTCATATTGAAATAAAAGAGAAAAAAAATAAACTTGGGGAATTCCTAAAGAATAAATTAAGATTTGGGAAATTCCTAAGTCAAAGATAGCAAGAGATTGGGGAAATTCCTAAAGAAAAGATAGCAAGAGATTAGGGAAATTTCTAAAGCAAAGATAACAAGAGAGTTTTAAAGGTGAAGAATCGTGCAATTCTCATAGTACTAGCAAAAAATTATATTCACAGCAACGCATAATTACTATGGCAATAAAAAAGATGAGCGAAAAAAAATCAACAAAGATATTAATTGAAATATATAAGAGAATTAAGAGAAACGATGAGAGTTCTATTAAACTTAAGAATGTAACTAGGATAATAATTGTACCTTATGGAAGCTGAAGATCAAGTCCAATTCACAGACCTGGATATAAATTAATTCGCAATCAGATAAAACACAGTAGAACATCAGTAATTCAATGAAATGTAAAGTTTAAGTTCACTCACACCGCCAAAGTATCGATCAAGTATCTCAACAAAGTGATGAATGATTTCTAGAACCTCTAATTCATTGTCATCCTGGTCAATGCACATGCAGAAGTAAAGACTAGCATATATGCATAATTTACCGCAACTCAGTTGATAAATCTCTAAAATGGTAAAATAGATTTCTAATAAAAAAAGGTCTTACTAACATATAAAAGTATTACCTTTTGTAAACAACTTTAAATCCTCTCCAATCCACAAAATTACAGAGTTTGGGCCCTTTTGAGAGAATCACTCCACCAAGTTCACGGATAACCTTCTCAAAACACATTTCATAAAGCATTATAATTATATAGAAGCCAAGACCGATTTCAAAAAAACACCGATAATGATCAAAAGATAAAGAAAAATGAACCAGAATCTTATGAATTATAAGATTTTTTCCTTGAAGTGCAAACTTTACAAAAATAACCATTGCAGTTAACTAAATGTGATAGGTAAAAAAGTTATATAGGTTGCAACATGCTAAAGAAAATAGCAAACAAAATAAGACAAAATTTTCTATATCCTTAATTCGTTATTTCAAAGAGATCATCATCATATAGAAATAGAAAGATCTTAGTTATATTGCAGCAAGATTTAGATAGAGTTCCATATGTAATGTTATATTAATCGTTATCTTCTAGGAAATAGAGTTAAATATCTTAATGATGATCTGAGATATAACAATGATGCAAACCTACCCTTATATCGTTTCTTTCCAGTTCTTCTATTGTTGCTCAGTAATAAATGAAATAACTCAATGAGTAAAATAAGAACAAAGGCAGTCAAGCCAAAATCAATATTTTGAACAATCTATTTGAGGTTTAATGTTTTCTATGTTATGCCCTTCCTACCTTACGTGATATACTTATAACAGATCAAACAGCAGATACATATAAATACATTAGATGAGAGAGAAAAAAAGGATCTCATTATGGTCAGTAATAAAAAATATTATTATTTAATGTGGTGAATGAACACAAAACTCTACCCCAAGTCCGAGGTATCATCTTCCAAGCAATCACTTGCAAAGTTTCAACTTTTTAAAAAAAGATGATACCTCGGACTTGGGGTAGAGTTTTGTAGCAAGGCAAGTTGGAATGTTTTCAGGCTGTTCAATCCACAGTTTATTATCAATACCACCAGCTGATAGCTTTTCCGCCAAGTTCAATATTTGGGTTTCTCCCTTCACCTCAAGTGTTACCTACATGTGGCCAAAAACAAATCTGTGATCCCAGCATAGCTCATCATTTTTTTTCAGCCAGTTGGATCACCTTGTAAGAGACAAGCACTAACCAAGAGTCTGATTAAGATGCAAAATACTCTAGATAGAAGAGTAAAAGAATTACAATAAACACTTGATGGCATTTGTTAATGAGATTGTTATTTACACCTATAATGAAATTGATTTATCTCAAAAGCATAATGGTGCTTAAGGTATTCCAAGAGGAAAAGAATAATCTAACTGAAAAGCTAATCTTTTAAAATGGAAGTTCACACCTTTATTCAAGAAATTGGGATCTTCCATTTCCATGGAAACTGAAATTTGGTTTTCTCTAATTAAGCAATGAAAATCCATTTATAGTTTAAACTTCTCAGTCAAACGTGAATTATGGAATTGGAATAATGCAAATAGAGGAATTTTCCAGTTTTTTGAGGTTACTTTCAAAGTTACAGAGATCACAAGTCATGAAAGTTCACACCTATGGAGCATTAGTCTTCTTTATTTATCCAAAAAAAAAACAATCAACTTTTTCTCTTATTTTATCTACAATTCTAGCTTAATTGCTCTAACAGGGGAATAATATATGTGCCATTTTTATGAGAACATGTGGAGAAGAGCAAGGTTCTTCATTTCAAAGAATCCTCGGTTAAATAGAGACTGGAAAAAGGAATTACTAGAAGAAGAATTGAGATGTCACTGTCAAGGGACAAAACAGAGAATTATGGAAGAAAAAGAAGGCTGGTGGGGGGAACTTTGTCTAGAATTGCAGAAAAATGAAATTAAAGACAAGGATGTTAAGCTGGTGGGCGCTTACCGAAGAAACGACGGTCGATGGCGAGCCGAACGCCAAGAATCACGAAGACGCAAACGGCTAGGAACGACGGCGAGTTTTGCAGCACGGCGGAGAGGCAGGGAGAAGTTAGGGCACGATAGATTTGGGAATATGAATGTCTGAGTTTGAGAGAAATGTAAAAACGGTGAGTTTTGAAAACCTACCTATTGCGGCATTTTTCAGAAGAAAAAAACGCCATGAAAAGAGACCTTTTGCGGCGTATATTATAAACGCCACTAATTTTTTTCTACACCAGCGTTTTGAGAAAAACGCCACAAACACGACACTTTTTGTGGCGTTTATGAAACCAAACGTCGCAAATAACAGACTTATTGTGGCGTTTTTGGTATAAATGCAATAATTGTTCTATTACGGCGTTTGTTGTCAAAACACCGCTAAATTTGACATTTTATGGCGTTTGTCATTTAAACGTCGACATAAGCGAAATATTAGCAGCGTTTGTCGTTTAAACGCTGCAAAAAATGCCGCTATAGAACAACTTGGTGTAGTGACTTGAGCAATTATAACAATGTAAGCTCACGAGTGTTGTCTATATAAAGGATGGAAAATTAAGCACTAAGACATGGTTTATTCATAATGTTGTTGACTTGTAGATCATTAGTCTTCTATAGATGCTTGAAGGTCCCTTTCATACTTTCAAATGAGTTTCTAGCCATTGGAGACCTTTGGGGTTGATTTGGAGCTGTTGAGGCCTTTATTTCCCGCAATAAATGTTGTTCTGGAGCTGTCTGTATCGATACGCGGGTAGTCATATCGGTACGCCTTTTTCAGAAACTAGTTGTTGGAGTATTTCCAACTGATCTGTATCAATATACTTATAGGCTTATCGGTACGGCCTGCAATTCAAATAATCGTTGGCAAAATGACCATTGAAAACCATTAGGCGTATCGATACTCGATACAACTGTATCGATACAGATACTAGCTATTGGGAGCTTTGTAAAATAACTGTATCGAAACGCCACGTAGTGTATCGATACACATCCTCTCCGTATCGGTACGGCCAAGCCGTATCGGTACGAGTTTTGGCTACTGGAAATTTCCAGTAGATGAAACCCTAAAGCGTATCGATACGAGGTATATCGTATTGATACGATGGCTTGAAAACAAAGGTTTGGCTACTTTGAAGACATTTTGTATCATTCCAAAGCCTTGTAAAATTCATCAAACGTATTTTCAAGTTGTTTGGACTTATAAAAATTTTGAAACCTTTTCAATTTAGTCCAAAACAATTTCTCGATTATTATATCAAAACAAACATCTCAACGGGGAGGTTTTAGTTTAGCCTTAGAAAAAAAGAGTGGTTCTATCTTAGCTATTAAAAAGATAGGTATTGTAAGGTTACGCCTTGTCCTCAAAGGCAAGAATTCATTGTTAGTGAATTGGGAAATCCTTAGTGGTGGTTAGCTAAAGTAGTGGATGTAGACTTGATTTGGAAGTCGAACCACTCTAAAATCGATTGTGAAAATTGTTCATTCTTTTCAGTTTTTCACCGATTCATTAAAGAAGCATTTTCAACCCCACTTGACGGTATTCAGTTAATCGATTCAAGCCCAACAAAATATGAAATGCATGAAATTTGTTGTACGGTCCTTGTATTTTTTTATGTTTCATTATATGATTCTAATAAAGTGAATCTTTAATAATATGTTAATGCATATATTGTAAAACATTAAATTTGTAAACAATATTGCTATGTTTGAATAATTTTTTATTAAATTTTAGTTTGAATTCAATTCAGTTTAAGTTCAGTTCAATCGTTGTGACATCTTCAGTAGTGGCATGTACCTAAATATATGTTATGACTCTTCTCTTAATGTGTATCTACTAACTTGGCATGATAGTATGAGATTTACATGAGCTTTTTGTGGCGTTTATAGTTTATGTTACTTAAATGTATAAGCTTGCCATGTTCGAGTTGTAGTTTGGATCATTTAACTTGATAGGTTAAATTTTTCATATCCATCTTGTAACACCCCAAAATCTAGTATAGTGGGAATAGGGTTCCAGTGATCGAAAATCTCATATCGATAAAGTGTAAATAATGTATCAGCTTGTTAATTATTTGACATTGGACTCTAATTGAGTTAAACTATCGAGTACAGGTCTTATTAAATTCATTAAAAAAACTTTTTAGTGACCAAATTATAGTTATTGGAAAGTTTGAGGGCAAAACTATAGAGAATTAAGAGTTGAGGGACTAACCTTGCGATTAGCCCCTCCTCAATTACAATCACCACTTACGTGGGATAATTCAATGAGTTTCCTTTATATGAAGGAAAGCCATCGGTTGAGTATTGAAAAAAAAGAAAAGAATAGAAAAGAGTTAGAAATAAAGACTTACTCGAGACTTAGGAAAGCAAGCACCTCCCTTGTCTTCATCATCTTCCTCTAAGCACATTGTTGTGTATAAAAGTGTCTATCGCAATTGTAGTGCAAGTGTACACGACGCAAGTAGTAAAGTGATACGGAAGTATCGGATATCGTCTCCACATGGAGTGGGCTAATAGCTTCACCTTGAATTACTACACGAAAGTAAAGAAAATAATTAAGATTTTTGTCACGAGAATAATAAAGAAAACTTAAATAAAAGAGTAGTATGATCAAGATAGAGAGAATAGGCTGGTATTGAATTGATCAGTAGTGTAGGTATTGCTAAGTCTAGGAAAGTCAGCTATGTCGTCGTCCCCGTCGCGGCAGCACCTATCGCAGCGGCAGTCTGTTGCTTGTTGCGGCAGCGAACACACAACTTTGTACTTCAAGCTTGGCAAGAATCCCTGATGTGCCTTGGCCTATCCCTAGGTCCAAGTCTGTCGATGAACACGTCTTTGATGATACCTCCCGGCGTGAATCGAAGGATGAACACCGATGTTGTTGAATTCTTCTTTCAACCAGCATGTCCTAAGAAACTTCTGATGCCCTTGACTGTGGTGGGCGGCGGCAGCTTTTCGATTACTTATATCTTAGCCCTGTCGACTTCTATACCACGACAACTAATCTTATGGCCAAGGACTATCCCTTCATCCACCATGAAGTGACATTTTTCCCAGTTCAAAACTAAGTTTGCTTTTTCACATCTCTCGAGCACCTTTTGTAGGTTGCCTAGGCAGCTTTCAAAGTTGTCTCCAAAGACTGAAAAATCATCCATAAAGATCTCAAGGAAATCCTCCACCATATCGGAGAATATTGCTATTATGCACCTTTGGAAGGTGGCTGGTGCATTGCATAGTCCAAATGGCATCCTCCTAAAAGCATAAGTTTCGTAGGGGCATGTGAACATCATCTTTTCTTGATCTTCCGGTGCGATAGCTATTTGATTGTAACCTGAATAACCATCAAGAAAACAATAGTAAGGTTTACTCGCTAGTCTATCAAGCATTTGATCAATAAAGGGTAAAGGAAAGTGGTCCTTTCGGGTAGCTTTGTTAAGCTTCCGATAGTCCATACAAACCCTCCAACCGGTCACAGTCCTGGTTGGGATTAGCTCATTGTTTTCGTTGGTCACCACGGTCATTCCTCCTTTCTTGGGAACACATTGCACCGGACTCACCCATTTGCTGTCCAAGATGGCATAGAGTATTCTAGCATCTAGCCAATTGATTATCTCTTTTCGCACCACCTCTTTCATCGCATGTTTCAGCTGCCTTTGAGCATCTATACTCGGCTTATGATCATCCTCTAGAAGGATTTTATGCATACATAATGCCAGACTAATGCCTTGAATATCAGCTATCGTCCATCCAATAGCCTTTTTGTGCTGCTGCAGCATCCCTATTAACTGTTGTTCCTGTTCCTGCATCAACTTGGAAGAGATGATTACGGGAAACGTATCATATAAACCAAGAAAAGCATATTTTAGCTGCCCTGGTAGGGGCTTCAGTTCTAAAATAGGGGGCTCAACAGTTGATGGCTTTTGGATTGCATGGTTATCCAAGGTATAATTTAAAGGCTCGAATAACTTACCTGGACGACTACCTATCCAGTTTACCTCCTCCTGATCTTCAGTATCAGATGTATCAGATTATGAGGAGTTGCTGTCGTCGGTGCTGTCGTGACAGTCTTGTAAGTGGCTGCCGAGGCAGTGACCAATGTTGATGTCGTGACAGCCCGACCTGATGCAGGGTTGGTCAAGGGTAACTTCAGTGATAACATTGCATTCTTCTTCTGCATCAGCATGCTTCATAGCTTGGAGAACATTCAACTTTATTTCTTGATCGTTCACTCTCATGGTGAGTTCTCCTTTTTCCACATCAATCAGTGATCTTCCCATGGCTAAGAAGGGTCACCCCAGGATGATTGGTGCGTTCTCATCTGCTTCACAATCTAAAACAAGAAAGTTAGCAGGAAAAATAAATTTAGCCATTCTTACCAGAATGTCTTCAATTTTTCCTTCTGGATGAACGTAAGAGCGGTCTGCCAGCTGCAGAATTACTATCGTGGGCCGAGCTTTTCCAATACCTAATTTCTGAAAAACATATTTGGGCATTAAATTTATACTAGCACCAAGATCACAAAGCTCCTTACCCACATATTTGTCTCCGATTACACATGGTATGATGAAGCTCCCATGATCCTTCTTCTTCTGGGGTGGATGCTTGTGCAGAATGCTCATGCATCCTTCTGTCATCTTAACCGTTTCAAATTCCCCAAGTCTAGATTTCTTCGACATGGCATCCTTGAGAAATTTGGCATAACCGGGCATCTCCCTAACGGCATCTAACAGCGGGATGTTGATATGAACATGCTTAAAAATATCATAAATCTTTTAAGCTGTGATTCTTGTTTCAATTTCTGTAACCGTTGAGGAAAAGGAGGTGGGGGGACGATAATCAGCAATACGTCCTTCCCATTGCATACGGATCTTAGGAGGTTTGGGTTCATCATCTGTCTCCTATGTCCCTTCTGTTGTCGTTACGGGCTTATCGGCAGCAGGCTATTTGTTACCTGTCGAGGCAGCTTCCTCGGCAGGTGATTCCAAGGCTGGTTTCTTCAATATTTTAGCTTCCTTCTCTGGCCCTGCTAGTTTTTTCCCACTCCTAGTAGTAATGGCTTTACACTGCTCATGTGAGGGCTGCCTAGCATTTTCAGTATTGCTAGGAAATCCACCAGTCTGCCTTGGGTTGATATGCTAGGAAACCTGACCCATCTGTGTCTCCAACGATTTCAGAGTAGCTTCATGATTTGTCATCCGCATCTCTGTTTTATCCATGAATGTCTTCGTCTTCTTGACAAATTGATTCATGTTCTCAATGTAAGTTCCTGTCTGAGACATAAACGTAGCCAGAGTCTGTTCTAATATACTGTTTGTGGCAGCTGGTCGCTGTTGCTACAGCTGGTGGCTGTTGCTGCTGCTGTCGAGTTAGCAATCTAGGTCCTCCCTGATTCTGATTATTGTGTGCTTGAGGATTCAAGGCATTATTAGGATTACTCCAAGAGAACTTGGGATCCTTTCTCCAACTGGGGTTGTAGTTGTTGGAGTTATAATTCTGCTTATTGTAGTTTCCAACATACTTTCCCTCTTCTAACTGTATAGGACATTCATCCGAACTGTGATTTCCCTCACAGATTTCACATACCTCTTCGACAGCAAATGCATGTTGTGAATCATCATTCTAGAGCTTTTTCATTGCCTTAGTGAGATATGCCACTTGTGATTTCATTGTGCTGTCGGCCTCATAATCCTTAACAGCTAGGACCCGTTTACCCCCTCTTCTTGCTGTCGGAAACTGCTCCTCATTCTTAGCCAGATTTTTCAATACTTGCATTGCCTCATCTGGGTCTTTGTCCAGTAGTAATCCATTTGCTGCTGATTCTATTCAAATACGAGTTTGTAAATTGGCAGCATTATAAAACTTGGTTACCTGGTTCCAAACAGGGAATCCATGCATTGGGCAGTTCCTTAGAAGAGTGCTAAATCTGTCCCAGGCCTCGTGCATTGGCTCGTCATCGTCATGTTGAAAAGTAGCAATTTCGTTACGTAATCGCTCAGATAAGTGTGAAGGATTAAAACAAGATAAGAATTCACGAGTTAAATATGCCCAAGTTCTAATTGGACCCGGCGTAAGTTTATTCCACCAAGTCTTTGCTCTATCCCTCAATGAATGGGGAAATAACCGAAGCCTCAGTATCTCCGGATTAACTTCTGGTAGTCTAAACGAACCACAGATTTCCTGGAACGTTTTGAGATGCTCCCTAGCATCCTCTGTAGCAGCAGCACTAAATTGACTGGCATTGTTGATCATGCTGAACATAACATGTTTCAGCTCAAAGTTTTCAACATCTACATCCGGCAGCGTGGTTTCTAGTTCTACATGATCATTCAGCATGTAGTCACGGCAGGACCGTCGTGCAGCAGCGGCAGGCGGGTCGCCGACAGGAGGGATAATCTCTCCATCTCTGGCAGGATTATCAACCTGGGGGTTCCCTTGGTTGTTCATCATCTCTAATTGTTCTTCAAGGTACTCATTCCTGGCTAGTACGTGACGAAGTCGGTTCCTAAGGTTGAACGAACGTTCTATTTTAGGATCTAATGGATACTCAGGTTCTTCTCCTCGTCTCGATCTGCGCATAAACTAGAAACCTTGTGAAAAGCACAAGTTTAACAAACCAGAATAAAACAGAAAAATAAAAATAAAAAGAAAAGTGCAATAAAAGAAAGGGTAGAGTTATGTTGCCAGTCCCCGGCAACGGCGCCAAAAACTTGTTGCGTGTAAAAGTGTCTATCGCAATTGTAGTGCAAGTGTACACGACGCAAGTAGTAAAGTGATACGGAAGTATCGGATATCGTCTCCACAGGGACTAGGCTAATAGCTTAACCTTGAATTACTACACGAAAGTAAAGAAAATAATTAAGATGTTTGTCACGAGAATAATAAAGAAAACTTAAATAAAAGAGTAGTATAATCAAGATAGAGAGAATGGGCTGGTATTGAATTGCTCAGTAGTGTAGGTATTGCTAAGTCTAGGAAAGTCAGCTCTGTTGTCGTCACCATCGCGGCAGCACCTGTCGCGGCGGCAGTCTGTTGCTTGTCACGGCAGCGAACACACAAATATGTACTTCAAGCTTGGCAAGAATCCCTGATGTGCCTTGTCTTATCCCTAGGTCCAAGTCTATCGATGAACACGTCTTTGATGATACCTCCCGGCGTGAATCGAATGATGAACACCGATGTTCTTGAATTCTTCTTTAGCCACTTAACCTCGTCCTATCCCTAGGTCCGAGATAGTTCAACTATAAACTAGAGAACTCACACTTATTCCTTTCGTATACTTAACTATCCCGATATTAAGTAAATAGATAACCTCACAAAGCTCTCCCGATACTCTTGCAAGATGTTAATAACCAGAATTAGAGAACTTGAAGTTTATTTTATTGAACTAAAAATTCCTAAAACAAAAGCAGCCCTTGCAACTACTTTACAAAACAACCCGTGGCCCTAAGGGGAATTTAGAACATGATGAGAGGATGAAAACGGCTAGGGTTTTTGGGAAGAAGGCTAGAGATAGGTGATGTCCTCTCCTAGGTCGAATTACATGCCTTTATATAGGTTTTGAGTCCAAGTTTTCTAAAATAGCAAGAATACAAGTTTAAAATAAAGTACAATTCTAATAAAGACTAAATCTTCAGAGAATATACCTTTAACTCGTCCTCCTTCTTGTTTGGATTTTCTCTCCTTGAACTTTGGGCTTGGCCTTCGTTCTGATCTAGGGCTTGGAAAAATATAGTGGTATTACATGACAGACGGGCTGAATTTTCTCTTTCTGTCGAGGTCCACTTTGCTTCTTCTCCTCAAAACTGCTGTCGTCCTCTACTGTCACGGCGGCAACCATGGCAGCATCGTCCTCCTTCACTGCTCGTCCAGTTCCAGCTCTTCTGCTTCACTGCCCAGCGCCTGCTTCTCCATTTGCTACAGCAGCAACCTGCAAAAGCAACCAATTTCAGTAGAAACTGTGACATTTAATATATTTGTGATGTCTGACTGTAATTTAGCCTAAATGCAATGAATTATGCTTGAATGCAGCAGAAATATGGGTTAAATAGGGGTAAATAATAGAACTTTTACACACTCAACACACACACCTCCATTGGAGAGAAACCTAAGCTTGATTTTTCTTTGATTTATTAATATCGAATCATTGCCACTGATCGGGTAAGTTATATTCCTCAATCCATCATTGGATTCCATGGATGTACCAAGCTTAATCTGAAGTTAGGGTTTTGCCTATCCATGGTTATATTGATAACCAATGATTATCGTTAGCTTAGATATTGATTTTGATATCGTTATTGCAAATATGATATCGTAATCTTATTTTTAATATGCTTCTATTGATTTTCTAGCTCAAGAAGCGGAGAGAGAGGTTTCGCCGTCTCCATTGAAAGCTAGAAATAAGGGTGTTGTCATTTGAGAGCCGCAATTGCATAGGATATCAAGGTGAGTGTAGTCGGAGTCTCAAGATTAGGCGAGAAGCCTCCCCGAATTCATTGGTATTGATTTCGATTAAAATAACTAACATCGTTTGTAAGGATATTGTCTCAGATTATTAATCGGTAGCATTGGGTAAGTATTAGTAAGTAAGTATTGTGCATCGATCATTGATATTGGCATGGCTATTTTGCATTGAAACTAATGAATTTATTGTTATTCAAGTATAGAAAATAAATTCATTGATGGTATCATTATTGAGCATCTATTGTTGTTGTTGTTATAGTCATTGAACATTGCTATTGGACATTGTTATTGAAATTAAAACATTGTAAGCATTGGACATCATATTGATCATTGGACATTGGTTTGATGTTATTATCGAACCTTGGATTTGAACGGACCTTGAATACAATTGGCAAGCCATAGAATTCATGAGCTCAATGTACGGGTGGACTACGGTCCTAAGGCTACGGCCTATATTGATTTGGCGAGGCGGAGGGACTAGACCATTTATTGATTTGGCGAGGCGTAGGAATTTGTGTATCCACTATCTTGATTCAATACAAGGGTCAATAATGAATTTGAGGTGTTAAACATTGCATATTGAAACATAATATTGATATTGATAAGCATAATAATATGTACATGCATACTCATTGATATTTACATTGTATATGACTACCTCACTAGGCAATGTATGCCTAATGAATCTCATCTCATGCATTTCAGGTTAAGGAATCGACCTTTGTGGAAGATTAGAAAAGTCGAGGCAAGACAAGTCACTACAAGCCAAGAGTAATGTATTTAGACTTTATGAACTCCTAGGAAGGTGGCAAAGTAGTTGAACTAGTCTTTTGTGTCCATTTTGTTATGCTTATAATGTGTATAAGTTGAAATGTTGTTAAAGGATTAATATTGACTTTTGGTGGTGTTAAAAGTTAGCAAAAATGACATATATGGCTCACCTCGGTCAATATCTAGTAAACGTATTCGAATGATCATAAAATTTGGCATGTCAGTGTAAAGTTTCATTGCATTTGAACACCGTTCGTTAGGTTAATTTGATTAAAAATCAGCAAAAATCTACCATTACATGCCAGGCTGTATGATACGAGGTAATGGTGTATCGATATGGTTAAGCATATTTGAACCTAAGAAACAGGGCTTACTTGTATCGATACGGGGTATGGGCAAAGTCAACCCAAGTTGACCATCGTACACTTGTATCGAAACGGCTTCAAGGTGTTTTGATACGGGGTTAGTTAAGTTTGTTAAAAGGCATAGACTAAAGGTTTAGAAATATTCACAGATTGGACACTGAATTTAGGATGATTCAATTGGATGAGTAAATTAACTTTGAATAGTATGAAAATTCACAAACTTTCCATTATTGTATTGAATTTCATTTTAGTATAATCAATTGCATCGAAGGATCTCCAATTTATCAGATTTACAGTTTAGTCTCTAAAACTTGTAATAGTTGAAGATTGGTCCTAAATGATTAAATATTGATTCATAATGGATAAATTGGACTAAGATGTATATTCGGTAATTTTTTATTAGTATAATATTTATCATATGTTGTTCATGGAATGAAATTTTATCGCACCGATTATCGTACTGTTATCGGTAGCACCTTCCGACTCGGTTCTCGACTAGGCTGGGAAGGGGTGTTATATTTGTGGTATCAGAGCTAGAGTTTAGTCAATTCTAGGACTAAACCGAATCTTATTGCATTATTATTGTGTTACTTTGCCACCTAGGAGTTATGTATTGTGTATATTGTGACTTGTTGACTAATCTGATCTTCTATATATATATATATGTCTCAAACTAACGAAGCTCATATTTACGAGCTTCCCACCTGCTCCTCGACTCATGGTGAGGAGATAAGAGGAGGAAACCCTCCAAATATTTCGAACCCTCAAAACCCTTCTGTTCAAAATGATGAGCATGTAGCACCTACTGCTCAGGCTGAATGTTATAAGAACATGGCTGACATGTTCAAGCAGTTTATGACTGCAATGAGGACTGAGCAAGTTGTGCAACCCATCGCTCCCGCTATCCAACATACTCGAGCTCCTATTGATAAGATATTTCAATATCGAGCTTAACCTTTACCAGCCAGGATGATGACAATCCTAAAATTGCTGAGTATTGGTTGGACAACACTCTTCGAATCCTGAACAAGCAGCTGCAGTGCTCGGACGAGCATAAACTCGAGTGTGCCCTCGCATTGTTGGCTGACGAGGCACCCCATTGGTGGGAGACTACTACTTTGACAGTCTCTGAGAATATTGTAACTTGGGAGTTCTTTCTTAATGAATTCTGCAAGAAGTACATCAGCAAGTTCTATCTCGCTGAAAGGTGAAATATCTTTCTCCACCTCAAGCAAGGCGCACGACCGATCGAGCAGTACATCCATGACTTTTGCAAGTATTGTAGATACGGTGATGAATATATCAAGAAGGAGGATGAGAAATGTCGAATGTTCATAGCAGGGCTCAATGATGAGTTACGCCCTATGTTTACTACATTGAGCATCTATGATTTTCAAGACCTGGTGAATCGAGTTAAGGCCACCGAAGCTGCATAGAGAGCTCAACGAGTCGGTGGGTCCGGTAAATCTGAGAAGAGGTTTAGTGATGATTCTCGACCTCCCAAGTGGAACAAGAAAGGAAAATATCAAGGCCCTAAACAGAATGTTTATCTGCATCCCTCCCGTTCCGGGAATATTGATAGGCCTCAATCTGTGATACAATCATTTGCTAAGGCAGCATCTATTGATAGCACCGGAGGTTCGATTCAGAGCAACCAACATTCAGTTTATAATTACTGCCAAAACAAGCATCCAGTGGGTCAATGTCGTGAGTAGACTGGAGCTTGTTATTACTGTGGTAAGCAAGGTCACTTCATTTGTGACTGTCCACTGATTGAAACCAAGTCTATAGCCACCGTGACTACCACTGCCTCTTCTGCTCAATCCTTTCGAGGTAAGGGATCAAAGCAAGGATCATCGGGAACCTTTGGGAGATTGAGTGGTCTGGGAAAATCATTCAACAAGCAAGACACGAAAGCCTCTGCCCAAATGTATCATGTGAGGAGCAGGGAAGAGAAGGACGATCCTGATGTTATTGCAGGTACCATTGAGTTGTATTCGCATCCTTTATATGCATTGATTGATCCTGGCTCTACTCACTCTTTTATAAGAACCATCATAATTAAGAAATATAGTGTGTCTTCTGAACCAATAGCATCGAGAATCTCTGTAACTAATCCTTTAGGAGATTGTGTCACCGTAAAGGTGCTATGTAAGAACTGCCCTTATTGATCCAAGAGATTCCTTTCCTGGCCAATTTGTTGGCTTTACCGATCCACGAGTTCGATGTTATTCTAGGTTTAGATTGGCTTAATAAGCATCAAGCCTAAGTAGATTGTTGTAAGAGGAAGTTGTACCTTCGGGGGCTAGGAAAGGAGAGTTTCGTCTTGATGAACGTGAGGAATTCTTCATTATGTGCTTTGACGTTAGAAGCGAAAGACGAATCTCAATTATGGGACACTGACACTGTATGCGAATTCCCTGATGAACTTTCGGGATTGCCTTCAACCCGTGAAGTGGAGTTTGGCATTGAGGTGCAACTTGGGACTGCTCCGGTTTCCATTGCACCATATAGTATGGCATGTGTTGAATTAAAGGAGTTGAAAGCTCAAATTCAAGAATTGTTAAGTAAAGGCTTTATTGAACCGAGCTCTTCGCCTTGGGGAGCACCATTTCTCTTTGTAAAGAAGAAAGATGGTTCTATGCGATTGTGTATTGACTACCGAAAGTTAAACAAAGTAACCATCAAGAACAAGTACCCATTGCCTAGAATAGACGACTTGTTCGAGATATGGACACTAAAATTGCCTTTTGCACGAGATATGGACACTATGAATTCTTGGTGATGCTCTTTGGATTAACCAATGCACCAGCATCTTTTATGGATTTGGTGAATCGGGTCTTTAGACCCTATCTTGATAAATTTGTAGTAGTGTTCATATATGACATATTAATCTATTCTAAGAATGTTACGGAACACCGAGATCATCTTTGTATCGTGCTTCAAACCTTACGGGAGAAGCAGTTGTACGCAAAATTCTCTAAGTGTGAGTTCTGGCTCACAGAAGTTGCTTTTCATGGACATATTGTGTTGGCTTCGGGTATTCAAGTGGACCTGAAGAAAATCCAAGCTACCGTAGACTGGCATCCACCGAAGAATATTGGTGAAGTCAGAAGCTTTCTTGGGCTTGTTGGCTATTATAGAAGATTCGTAAAAGGGTTCTCTATGATAGCTGCTCCTTTAACTAAGTTGTTGAGGAAAGAAGCTCCTTTTGTTTGGACTGAGCCTCAACAATGGAGTTTTGATCAGTTAAAGCAAGTCTTGATCCATACACCAGTCTTGACCCAACCGAGTCTGGAAAAGACTACACATTTTATAGTGATGCATCACATCTCGGGTTAGGATGTGTATTGATGCAAGAAGGCAAAGTCATCGTTTATGCTTCGAGATAACTTAAACCACACAAGATGAATTACCCTACGCATGACCTTGAGTTGGCTGCAGTTGTCTTTGCATTGAAAATCTGGAGACATTATCTCTACGGAGAAAAATGTTATCTCTTCACCGATCATAAAAGCCTTAAGTACCTATTGACCCAAAAGAGTTGAATCTTCGACAACGAAGGTGGATGGAACTCCTTAAAGATTACGACCTTGTCATCGATTATCATCCGGGCAAGGCCAACATTGTAGCTGATGCACTCAGCCGCAAACCTTTGCGTCGTAAGTATTGACAGTGAATATAGAGTTATATGTATCGGATGGCACATTGACTCATTGTAATGTCGCTATCTTGTAGCCCCTCGAGAAAATTAACGATCATTTCCGACTTCGGAAGCATCATTGTCTTGTAGCTGAACTTCAAGTTTAGTCTATCATCATTTCGCGAATCAAGGTTTTGCAAGAGCAAGATCCTGAGCTTCAATCTATTGTCTCTATGTTATCAGACAACCCCGACTTTAGAATTAATTCTGAAGGGATCTTGTGTTTCCATGATTGGGTTTGTGTACCTAATGATGAATCTCTTTGTACTGACATCCTTTCAGAAGCTCATTCAAGTTCTTTTTTTGTACACCCCAGGTCTATGAAGATGTATAAGGATCTTCGTGAACTCTATTTGTAACCCCGTTAGCCCGGCCTAGGCGGTTGACCCGAACTACGAAGATTACACGGGGAAAACCAAAGTCAACCCGAAAGTCAACCTTGATTAACGACCCTTTTTTCTTTTTAATCTTGTCTAGGTACACGTTAACCCTAAGTGAGTACTCATAAAACATATTTGAGAAAGGCACAGCGATCGAACGACATAGAGGGACTCAATTGCACTTATTACAAGTTTAGGGACCGAAATGTAATTTCTGTAAATTGGAAGGTATTTACTGATTTTAAAATTATCAATATGACATTAGTCTCGTTACATGCTTTACTGCCAAAGTTCATCTTGATTGGACATCTCAAACTCAAGCAGTTGCAACATCAACTTTTGGGGCTAAAATGTAAAGCTTGCAACTTCAGCACCATTCAAAATAGTGCCCAACGGTCACCTGTTTCGAAACACCCACTTGTTGTATCGAAACACAGGATCGGAACGGAGTTGATCGTTTCGATACGCGGGTTGGTTCCGAGACCAGTTCCAAAACGAGGCATTCCAGTAGCCAAATCGTTTCGAAACATCCCCTGGCGTTCCGAAACACGAAGGCCATTTCAGGCCCCCGTTTCGAAACACTAGAGGGTGTTTCGATGCGGTTTGCCCAGAAGCTGCAACTAATGTTGGTTTTTCATGCATAAACCCAATCAAACACATCCAAATGATTTTCCAAGCATATCAACAAGTCATCAAACATATAAGGAACATATTCAGGACTCCTAAACACCTTCAAAGCAACAAACATGAAAACTCACAAGTCTAGAGGCATGCTTCCTAATATCAAAACCACAAAGGGAAATCAACCTTCTAACAAGCAATTAAGGCCATTTACAATTCAAAACAACTAAGGCAAACATGCCACAACCTCAGGGAGTTCAACACATCTCCCAAAACAAATCTTAGGTTCCCGTTGCCAATTTATCAAAACTAATAGTGTATGAAAACTTCACCATACGTGAGCTTGGACTTCCTTGGATGAACTTACCTTCCTTGATGCCCAAAGCACCTCAATTATATGCATTATTGGTAAAAGAGAGCGTAAGCACAAATGCTTAGTGAGGCATGCTCTAAATAAAACCAATACAACAATGCATTTTTAGAAAATACTTTCAACAAAGCTTTTAAACCACATGCTCGTCTCTTTCTCGTGCTACCTTGCAAAATTTTCAAGCATCTCACGCTTAGTTACATTCAAACACATTATATTGGCTCTCAAGTGATAGTTCATAACCATTTCAAAACAAGACACAATCGGATACGCGGATTACAAGCGTTGTTCCACACGCTTCATACACACAACCGGACTACACAAGGATCACACTCAAGAGCAATCACTCCATTGATGTGACACCCGTGTTGGAGTATAACGGTACAATCTCAACCCCTCAACATCACTCATCGGTAGTTGTATAGTTCCATTAACGAGAGTAAGGGACACATAACACAAGATCCACACACGGAATTTACAACCACCGTTGTGATCTTACCTCAATCGTTAGGGTACTTGGATTGAGTTTACGGTACAATCACAACCCCTCAACATCCAAGGTGACTTTACTTACGGTGCACCCAATCCTATAGCCGGCTAACTATATCCGATTCAACTACTTAAAAACCATTTCATCACTTGCCAATATACATCAAATACCATCATCAATTCACTATTTTAAGCATTAATCAAAGCCAATTATCATCATGCATCTCCATGCTTCATAACCAAAATAAAAACATGTCAAACCAAGGATCTCTTACCTTGAGCATCCTTCAATACATGGCTTTCAAAACCAGCATTAATCATGCTAAAACATGCTTTCAAAACAGTAATTAAACATGCATTTCATAACTAATGCATCAAACCATAACTTAGCACATTCGAGGGAGTTTTTCTGAAAACTTACTCTTGCGCTTAGCTAAGTTGTTTAGACTTAAACTAAGCTCCCAAAACCTCCAAATAATCGTTTCAAAGCTAGAAAACCATCTCCACTCACCAATTAAGTTTCGCTTGCTTGCCGAAACGCCAATTAAGCTTCCGAATCAACTCCAAAAGTGTCCAAAGATGTCTCCCATGTTTTAAACACATCAAAGCAGAGGATTAATGCATCATCATCCATTGAAATCTTCAGCCAACACTCCTAAACTCGCTGCTCTACCTAAAACCAACATTTCGGCTTCCAAACACAACCGAAATCACCTCCAAACTCTTCCAAAACTTTACCCAGCAAAGATCCATCACTTCTAATCATTTCAAAACATCAATCACCATCAAAAAAAATCCTAAACTCGACCTTATACCTCCAGCTATAACAGAACACCAAGAACACCTCAAAAACCACCAATTTCTTAAGAAAAAACTTAGGAAACACACCTATTCGGGATTGAATTGATAAAACCTCATTTATAACATCATTTAATATCCAAAATACATTAAAAAAACATCTCAAAACAGAGCCCAATCAATCACAACGAAATTCTTCAAGATCTCTTCCAAAATCTTGAGTTTTAAGCCAAAATCATGTTTCTAACATTAAAACCATTTATAAAATTTTAATAAAGGATTGACAACTTGGGAATTTCAGTAAAGAACTGAGTATTTAGAGGAGAAGAACATTATAACCTCTAAATGATGATTTCTCCTTGATTTGGGCAAAATTCCATGAAAATTCAATGTGGAAATCAAAAGGATTTGATGCAAGATTGATTAGGAACCAATAGATGATGGAAATCTCATCAATTGAAGTGAAGATCAATGCAAATTTTGCTGGAGAAAAAGTGTTTGGATGAAGGGATTTTGAGAGAAAAAGGAATGAGAGAAAATTAGGAAAATGTAGTTATGAAAGTCAAAATCTAGTTTCCACCTTTCTTTTAATTAATTAAAACATTAATTAAATCACCCAAATTAAGGAAAAATCTGGAGAAAAACATTTTGGGTAAATTAGCTCCTTAAAGATTCAAAGTTTCAATCCTTTACAAAATAGTCACTACAAAACTTTGCAAAAATCGCATTTTGGTCACTACACCGAAATGTAGTATTTCCAAACCTTATTTTGTAAAATTGATTTCACCACTCTCTTATATATATTAAATGAGGATTTTTAGATATTTTTCTATATTTTTAAAACATCCCGAACTAGGCTTTCCCTAAAACCTCCTTTTATATTCGAACCGTTTATCAGACCGGTCCGATTCAGACCCTAAACTTCTAAGCCCAAAATTGGGGTGTTACAACTCTCCCCCTCTTAAGAAATTTCGTCCTCGAAATTTACCTGGAGGAAAAAGGTAAGGAAACTGCTTCTTCAAGTCATCTTTTCTTTCCCACGTGGCTTCTTCAACACTACGATGCCTCCACAACACCTTAACCAACTCAATGGTCTTACCTCGAAGAACTTTACTGTCCGACTCCAGAATCTCAACCGGCTCCTCATCATAGGTCAAATCTGGATTCAACTCCACTTCCTCCACAGGCATAACATGTGAAGGATCTGATCTATACCTCTGAAGCATAGAGACATGAAACACATCATGTATATTTTCCAACTCTTGTGGTAATCTCAACTTATAAGCAACAGGACCCACACGTTCAATCACCTCATATGGTCCAATATACCTAGGGCTCAACTTACCCTTCCGGCCAAACCGCATCACCTTCCTCCAAGGCGAAACCTTCAAAAACACACGGTCACCCACCGCAAACTCAATCTCCTTACGCTTCAAATCTGCGTAAGACTTCTATCGATCAGAAGCTGCCTTCAACCGCTCACAAATGAGCTTCACCTTCTCGGTGGTTCCTTTCAACAAAGCCGGCATCGAGACCAACTTCTGTCCTGTTTCAGCCCAACAAAGAGGAGTTCTACACTTCCTCCCATACAAGGCTTCATAAGGTGCCATTTGAATACTTGCCTGGTAGCTATTGTTATAAGCAAACTCCACCAAAGGCAAATGCTTCTCCCAAAAGCCTTGAAACTCAATCACACAACACCTCAACATATCCTCAAGCACTTGGATAACACGCTCAGACTGTCCATCCGACTGTGGATGATAAGAAGTACTGAAATTCAGCCACGTACCTAAAGCTTGATACAAACATTCCCAAAAACGCGATGTAAACCTCGGATCTCTATCCGACACTATAGACTTTGGCACACCATGCAAACGCACAATCTCAACTATGTACTGCTCTGCAAGCTTATCCAAGGTATACGTGGAATGCACAGGTAAGAAATGTGCACACTTCGTAAGGCGATCCACAATCACCCACACCGAATTCTTCTTCGATGGCGACAAAGGCAAACCAGACACAAAGTCCATGGAAATCCTTTCCCACTTCCATTTAGGAATCCTCAACGGTTGCAACAACCCTGAAGGAAACTGATGCTCAGCTTTAACCCGCTGACAAACCATACACTTACTCACATATTCCGCCACATCTTTCTTCAAACCCACCCAATAGTACTCATCCTTCAGATCACGATACATCTTTGTACTACCAGGGTGCATAGCAAAAGGACTACTATGAGCTTCTGTCAGAATAGTGCGCCTCAACTCCGTATCATTTGGCACTACTATCCGACTCCCGAAACATAGAACCCCATCATCATTAAAACAAAAATCCGATGGTCTATCCTCAACAATATCCTGAACATGTGGCACCAGCGAATCATCCAACAACTGCTTATCTTTTATCAACTGAACCAGAGATGGTTTCACTTGCAATTCAGCCACAAGACCTCCATCTTGCAAAATACTCAAGCTGGCAAACATGGCCCTTAACTCCACCGCCACCTTCCTGCTCAAGGCATCCGCCACAACATTAGCTTTTCTTGGATGGTACTCGATCGTCAGATCATAATCTTTAAGCAACTCCACCCAACGTTGTTGCCTAAGATTCAACTCTTTCTAAGACATCGGATACTTCAAACTCTTATGATCCGTGTACACAGTACACTTCTCACTATACAGATAATGTCTCCAAATCTTCAAAGCAAAAACCACCGCAGCTAACTCAATATCATGCGTAGGATAATTGCGCTCATGCACCTTCAACTGGCGCGATGCATAAGCCACCACCTTACCCTCTTGCATTAACACACACCCCAAACCAACATAGGATGCGTCACTGTACACCACAAACTCTTTCCCTGATTCAGGCTGAACCAATATAGGAGCTTGCGTCAAAGATGCCTTAAGCTTCTCAAAAGCTTGTTGCCTTGCTTCTGTCCACTCATACTTGACATCTTTTTGCAACAACTTCGTCAAAGGGGCAGCAATCTTCAAAAATCCATCCACAAACCTCTGGTAATATCCCGCCAACCCAAGGAAACTACGGACTTCATGAACAGACTTAGGAGGCTTCCAATTCATCACCGCCTCAATCTTCTGAGGATCAACACGAATCCCCTCAGCCGAAACCACATGACCAAGGAACACAACCTTCTTTAGCCAAAATTCACACTTGCTCAGCTTAGCATAAAGCTGATTTTCCAGAAAGACTTGCAAGACAACCCTGAAATGACCTGCATGCTCCTCCTCGGTACGAGAGTACACAAGGATATCATCAATGAACACCACAACAAACTTTTCCAAGTACTCATGGAACACTCTATTCATCATGTCCATAAAAGCAGCAGGAGCATTCGTCAAGCCAAACGGCATTACAAGGAATTTGTAATGCCCATACCTCGTTCTAAAGGTTGTTTTTGGCACATCCACATCTTTCACCTTAAGCTGGTAGTATCATGACCTTAAGTCAATCTTGGAGAACACAGCCGCTCCCCGAAATTGATCAAAAAGATCATCAATCCTCGGCAAAGGATACTGATTCTTGATAGTCAACTTGTTTAGCTGACGATAATCAATGCACATTCTCATAGTGCCATCCTTCTTCTTCACGAACAAGACAGGTGCACCCCACGGTGACACATTAGGCCGAATGAAACCACGGTCAAGCAACTCCTGAAGTTGCGTCTTCAACTCCTTCAACTCCTTAGGTGCCATGCGGTAGGGAGCAATGGACACTAGAGTGGTGTTTTCATACAGCTCAATTCCAAACTCCACCTCTCGACTAGGCGGCAACCCATGTAACTCCTCCGGAAACACTCCAGGAAACTCTCGCACAGTTCTTATATCTTGAACGCGCACCTCCTTTGAACTTGGATTCATAACAAAGGCTAGATAAGCCTCGCAACCTTGTCGCAACATCCGACTTGCTTCCAAGGTAGACACCAAATTACTAAGAAACTTTACATTTTCACCCACCACCACTACCTCATAATCATCCGCAAGTTTCAACGAAACTCGCTTGTTCTCAAAATCCACTATAGCTCGATGCTCAACAAGCCAATCCATACCAAGGATTACATCAAAGCCATAGAATGGCAATTTCATGAGATCAACAAGGAAGACATGATTTTGCACTTTTAAAGGACACCTCCTCTACAACCTCCGTGTCACCACCGTCTCACCAAAAGAACTAGTCACATGCATTCCTTTTCCAAGCATCTCCACAGGTATATCAAGCGAATGTGCATGCTCACTCAAAATATAAGAATGCGTGGATCCAGAATCAATCAAAGCCAACAAGGATAAAGACTAAAGAGCAAAAGTACCTGCGATCACATCGTTGTCGTTGCGCTCCTCGCGCTGAGCATACACCATCGTCGGTCCTCCACCCTCAGGTCGAACAGCTACCACGTGAGCAATACCCCGATGTCCTTCCTCCTTTCTATGGAAATTCCCTCGGCCACGTCCACGACCTCTCTGAGGTGCAACTACTTCAGGAGCACGTCCCTGACCACCACCGGCTAACAAAGGACACTCCCTCCTCATATGGTCTGTCGAACCACAATTCCAACATGAGTTACCTGTCACTACAACAGGAGCCTGAACCTCCCTCGCTGCTCGAGGACAATCTCGCCTAAAATGGCCACGAATCCACAGGTCTAGCACGTGTTCTAATCAGCCCTCATCCTATCTCCCTGAACAGGCGTACCATGTCCTCCATTACCACGCCTAGCAGTAGACTGATACCTCCTATCTCGTCCTCTCTTGTTCTGTCCACCACCAGAACTATGATCAGCAGCTCTTTTTCCCGAGCTAGAACTAACGCCTCTGGAAGACAAACCCAAGTTCTGCTCGATGTCCTTCGCTCGACACACAAGCACATCAAAATCTGTATATTCATCCGCAAGCATAAAAGTCTTCACATCCGCTACCAATCCATAACGGAAACGTTCACACCTCTCCCGCTCATCAGGGATTAGCTCAGGTGCATACTGACTAAGGCGGAAAAACTGAATCTCATACTCAGCTACCGTCATGATGCCTTGCTCAAGAGACATAAATTCTCTTTTCTTCTCATCTAGGTATTGCACACCCAGATACTTCCGCTTGAACACATTCAGAAAGAACGTCCAAGTCACATCATTGTCATCCATTCAAGAGATAGTGGTCGTCCACCACGTATAAGCATCACCATGCAGCAGTGACACCACACAACCCAGCTTCTGCACATTATTGCAGTTCATTTGTCCCAAAATCCTCTTGGTGCTCTCCAACCAAGACTAAGACCCTTCCGAAGATAAACCTCTGATCTCAGCCCCTCCCAGACTGCAAAGACGTTCCAAAGGCAATCTAACATTAGCATCATCCTGATGCGCAGCTCCATGAGCTCCAGCTACTGCTGCCTGAAAGGCTCCAGCAATAGCCTAAATCAACATAGTCATGTCAGGAGCAGCTTGCCCCTGCACACCTTCAGGTCCAACGACCCCAGCACCAGCACCAGCATTACCAGCTCCCGCACCCTCACCACCGGGTGGTCCACCACCAGGAGGAGGAGGTAAATCCACAACATTCTCAGCATTCTCATCATTCTCATTCTGAGCCATAGCTCTTGTATTCATTCTCATCTCTCTACGTGGCCCCATTTACAAGAAAACAATGGACTGACACAAATGCAATAAACATAATTAGGCTCAATAAGGTAAGTAATCCAAGTACTCAAGCTCTTTTTCGAAAACAAGTTCCTTTCATTAGTTTTGACTTGGCAATGGGATCCCCTAACACACTCCAACATAGCATACCATCACAATTGAAACCATGCATCACGATGCACAGAACATTTTTTTACTCAAAAGGCACATCATGCAATTACACATACAACATCCACATCACAAACCCTAATTACACGAGAACCAAGCTCTGATACCACCAAATGTAACCCCCCTTAGCCTGGCCTAGGCGGTTGACCCGAACTACGAAGATTACATGGGGAAAACTAAAGTCAACCCGAAAGTCAACCTTGATTAACGACCCTTTTTTCTTTTTAATCTTGTCTAGATACACGTTAACCCTAAGTGAGTACTCATAAAACATATTTGAGAAAGGCACAGCGATCGAACGACATAGAGGGACTCAATTGCACTTATTACAAGTTTAGGGACCAAAATGTAATTTCTGTAAATTAGAAGGTCTTTACTGATTTTAAGATTATCAATTTGAAATTAGTCTCGTTATATGCTTTACTGCCAAATTTCATCTTGATTGGACATCTCAAACTCAAGCAATTGCAACATCAACTTCTGGGGCTAAAATGTAAAGCTTGCAACTTTAGAACCATTCAAAACAGTGCCCAACAGTCACCTGTTTCGAAACACCCACCTGCTATATCGAAACGCAGGATCGGAACGAAGTTGACCATTTCGATACACGGGTTGGTTCCGAGACCAGTTCTAAAACGAGGCATTCTAGTAGCCAAATCGTTTCGAAACATCCCCTGGCGTTTCGAAACACGAAGGCCATTTCAGGCCCCCGTTTTGAAACACTAGAGGGTGTTTCGATACGGTTTGCCCAGAAGCTGCAACTAATGCTGGTTTTTCATGCATAAACCCAATCAAACACATCCAAATGAATTCCCAAGCATATCAACAAGTCATCAAACATATAAGGAACATATTAAGGACTCCTAAACACCTTCAAAGCAACAAACATTAAAAGTCACAAGTCTAGAGGCATGCTTCCTAATATCAAAACCACAAAGGGAATCAACCTTCTAACAAGCAATTAAGGCCATTTACAATTCAAAACAACTAAGGCAAACATGCCACAACCTTAGGGAGTTCAACACATCTCCCAAAACAAATCTTAGGTTCCCATTGCCAGTTTATCAAAACTAATAGTGTATGAAAACTTCACCATACGTGAGCTTGGACTTCCTTGGATGAACTTAGCTTCCTTGATGCCCAAAGCACCTCAATTATCTGCATTATTGGTAAAAGAGAGCATAAGCACAAATGCTTAGTGAGGCATGCTCTAAATAAAACCAATACAACAATGCATTTTTAGAAAACACTTTCAACAAAGCTTTTAAACCACATGCCCGTCTCTTTCTCATGCTACCTTGCAACATTTTCAAGCATCTCACGCTTAGTTACATTCAAACACATTATATTGGCTCTCAAGTGATAGTTCATAACCATTTCAATACAAGACACAATCGGATACGCGGATTACAAGCGTTGTCCCACATGCTTCATACACACTACCGGACTACACAAGGTTCACACTCAAGAGCAATCCCTCCATTGATGTGACACCCGTGGTGGAGTATAACGGTACAAGCTCCCAAAGCCTCCAAATAATCGTTTCAAAACTGGAAACCATCTCCACTCACCAAATACGTTTCGCTTGCTTGCCAAAACGCTAATTAAGCTTATTTCTAATCATTTCTAAACATCAATCACCATCAAAAACAATCCTAAACTCGACCTTATACCTCCAGCTATAACAGAACACCAAGAACACCTCAAAAACCACCAATTTCTTAAGCAAAAACTTAGGAAACACAACCTATTCGGGATTGGATTGATAAAACCTCATTTCTAACATCATTTAATATCCAAAATACATTAAAAAACATCTCAAAACAGAGCCCAATCAATCACAACGAAATTCTTCAAGATCTCTTCCAAAATCTTGAGTTGTAAGCCAAAATCATGTTTCTAACATTAAAACCATTTATAAAACTTTAATAAAGGATTGACAACTTGGGAATTTCAGTAAAGAACTGAGTATTTAGAGGAGAAGAACATTCTTACCTCTAAATGATGATTTGTCCTTGATTTGGGCAAAATTCCATGAAAATTCAATGTGGAAATCAAAAGGATTTGATGCAAGATTGATTAGGAACCAATAGATGATGGAAATCTCATCAATTGAAGTGAAGATCAATGCAAATTTTGCTGGAGAAAAAGTGTTTGGATGATGGGATTTTGAGAGAAAAAGGAATGAGAGAAAATTAGGAAAAGGTAGTTATGAAAGTCAAAATTTAGTTTCACCTTTCTTTTAATTAATTAAAACATTAATTAAATCACCCAAATTAAGTAAAAATATGGAGAAAAACATTTTTGGTAAATTAGCTCCTTAAAGATTCAAAGTTTCAATCCTTTACAAAACAGTCACTACAAAACTTTGCAAAAATCGCATTTTGGTCACTACACCGAAATGTAGTATTTCCAAACATTATTTTGTAAAATAGATTTCACCACTCCCTTATATATATTAAATGGGGATTTTTAGATATTTTTCTATATTTTTAAAACATCTCGAACTAGGCTTTCCCTAAAACCTCCTTTTATATTCAAACCGTTTATCAGACCGGTCCGATTCAGACCCTAAACTTCTAAGCCCAAAATTGGGTGTTACATTATTGGTGGTCTGGCATGAAGCAGGCCATAGTCAATTATGTTTCCAAGTGCTTCACGTGCCAACATGTTAAAGCAGAACATCGTGTTCCTTCCGGATAATTGCAACATATTGATCCACCGAAATGGAAGTGGGAGAAGATCACTATAGATTTTGTTAGTGGCCTACCTTTAACTCCCGCGAAACATGATGCTATGTGGATTATTGTAATCGTTTCACCAAGTCAGCTCATTTCATACTGGTTAGAATGGACTACAATATTCCCAAATTAGTTGACTTGTACATCAAGGAAGTGATCCGACTCCACGGAATACCCAAGTCTATTATATCCGATCCAGATCCCCATTTTGCATCTCGATTCTAGAGAACCTTACAATGAGCTCTGGGCACTAGAGTTAACCTTAGCACAACCTTTCACCCTCAATCTGATAGCGAGTCAGAGAGGGTAATTCAGGTATTTATCAAAAGACTCTTCCATTAAACTCTTGGAAATCTATATTGTTATTGAACCTCCCTATACATATCTTAGAAGATATGCTTCGAGCATGCATCATCGACTTTGGTGGAACTTGGGAGATATCCCTACCCCTTGTTGAATTTGCCTACAATATTAGCTACCTGGCTTCAATCCAAATGGCTCCGTATGAGGCATTGTAAGGCAGACGATGCCAGACTCCATTGTGTTGGTCTGAACTTGGTGAAGGCAAAATGTTGGGCCCTGTTTTACTTCAGAAAAATGAAGAACGGGTTACCATCTTTCATGATTGCTTGAAAGCTTCCTTTGATCGGCAAAAGGCCTATGCCAATCTCAAAAGAAGAGATATTGAGTATGAAGTTGGTGAAAAAACCTTTCTTAAAGTATTACTGTGGAAGAAAGTTTTGAGGTTTGGTAAGAAGGGAAAATTGAGTCCCCGATTCATTGGACCAATTGAAGTCATTAAAAGAGTTGGCCCCATGGCATATCGATTATTGTTACCCTCTAAACTGAGTAAAATCCACGATGTTTTCCATGTATTGATGCTCCGGAAATATTGTTCTAATCCTTCACACATTGTGGAACATGAGTTTGTAGAAATTCAGCCAAATTTTTCCTACGAAAAAGAACCGGTTCAGATTCTTGCAAGAGAAATCAAAAGGCTTTGCAACAAAACTGTAACGTTGGTTAAAGTGCTCTGGAGAAGCCACACTGTTGAAGAAGCTACCTGGGAACCTGAAGAGACCATGAAACAGCAATATCCTCATCTCTTCAGTTCAGATAAAATTTGAGGACAAATTTTTCTTAAGGGGGAAAGTTGTAACACCCCAAAATCCGGTATAGTAGGAATTAAGTTCTGGTGATCAGAAATCTCATATCGATAAAGTCTAAATATTGTATCAGCTTGTTAATTATTTGACATTGGACTCTAATTGAGTTAAACTATCGAGTACGGGTCTTATTGAATTCATTAAAAAAAGCTTTTTAGTGACCAAAATATAGTTATTGGAAAGTTCGAGGGCAAAACTATAGAGAATTAAGAGTTGAGGGACTAACCTTGCGATTAGCCCCTCCTCAATTACAATCACCACTTACGTAGGTTAATTCGATGAGTTTCCTTCATATGAAGGAAAGCCATCGGTTGAGTATTGAATAAAAGAAAAGAATGAAAAAGAGTTAGAAATAAAGACTTACCTGAGACTTAAGAAAGAAAGCACCTCCCTTGTCTTCGTCATCTTCCTCTAAGCACACACCTCCATTGGAGAGAAACCTAAGCTTGGTTTTTCTTTGACTTATTGATATCGAATCATTGTCATTGATCGGGTAAGCTATATTCCTCAATCGATCATTGGATTCTATGGATGTACCAAGCTTAATCTTAAGTTAGGGTTTTGCCTATCCATGGTTATATTGATAACAAATGATTATCGTTAGCTTAGATATTGATTTTGATATCATTATTGCAAATACGATATCGTAATCTTGTTTTTAATATGCTCATATTGATTTTCTAGCTCAAAAAGTGGAGAGAGAGGTTTCGCCATCTCCATCGAAAGCTAGAAACAACGACGTTGTCATCCGAGAACCGTAAAAGCATCGGATATCAAGGTGAGTGTAGTCGGAGTCTCGGGATTAGGCGAGAAGCCTCCCCGAATTCATTGGTATTGATTTCGATTAAAATAATTAACATCGTTTGTAAGGATATTGTGTCGGATTATTAATCGGAAGCATTGGGTAAGTATTGGTAAGTAAGTATTGTGCATCGATCATTGATATTGTCATGGCTATTGTGCATTGAAACTAATGAATTTATTGTTATTCAAGTATAGAAAATAAATTCATTGATCATAGTAATTGATGGTATCATTATTGAGCATCTATTGTTGTTGTTATAGTCATTGAACATTCCTATTGGACATTGTTATTGAAATTAAAACATTGTAAGCATTGGACATCATATTGATCATTGGACATTGATTTGATGTTATTATTGAACCTTGGATTTGAACGGACCTTGAATACAATTGGCATGCTATAGAATTCATGAGTTTATTGTACGAGTGGACTACGGCCCTAAATCTACGGCCTATATTGATTTGGCGAGGCGGAGGGACGTGTTTTGGTATTTGTCATATTGGAGAGGCAGATGGACTAGATCATTTATTGAATTGGCGAGGCGTAGGAATTCGCGTATCCACTATCTTGATTCAATACAAGGGTTAGTAATGAATTTGAGGTGTTAAACATTGCATATTGAAACATGATATTAATATTGATATTGATAAGCATAATAATATGTACATGAGTCACTCATTGATATTTACATTGTATATGACTACCTCACTAGGCAATTTATGCCTAATGTGTCTCATCTCATGCATTTCAGGTTAAGGAATTGACCTTTGTGGAAGATCGGGAAAGTCGAGGCAAGACAAGTCACTACAAGCCAAGAGTAATGTATTTTGACTTTATGAACTCCCAGGAAGGTGGCAAAGTAGTTGAACTAGTCTTTTGTGTCCATTTTGTTATGCTTATAATGTGTATAAGTTGAAATGTTGTTAAAGACCTAATATTGACTTTTGGCGGTGTTAAAAGTTAGCAAAAATGACATATATGGCTCACCTAGGTGAAAATCTAGTAAACGTATTCGAATGATCATGAAATTTGGCATGCCATTAGTTTATGGCATTGATGTGTTGTGTGTAAAGTTTCATTGCATTTGAACATCGTTCGTTAGGTTAATTCGATTAAAACCAGCAAAAATTTGTCATTACAGGTTAGGCCGCATTGGTATGGGGTAATGGCGTATCAATACGGTTAAGCATATTTGAACCTAAGAAAAAGAGCTTACTTGTATCGATATGGGGTAATGGCGTATCGATACGATTAAGCATAATTGAACCTAAGAAACATAGCTTACCTGTATCGATACAAGGTATGGGCAAAGTCAACCCAGGTCAACCATCGTACACCTGTATCGAAATAGCTTCAAGGTGTTTCGATACGGGGTTAGTTAAGTTGGTTAAAAGGCATAGATTGAAGGTTTACAATGTTCACGGATTGGTCACTGAATTTAGGATGATTCAATTGGATAAGTAAATTAACTCTAAATAGTATGAAAATTCACGGACTTTCCATTATTGTATTGAATTTCATTTTAGTATAATCAATTTCATCGAATGACCTCCAATTTATCAGATTTACAGTTTAGTCCCTAAAACTCGTAATAGTTCAAGATTGGTCCTAAATGATTAAAAATTGATTCATAATGGATAAATTGGACTACGATGTATATTCGGTAATGTTTTATTAGTATAGTATTGATCATATGTTGTTTATAGAATGAAATTTTATCGCATCGATTATCGTATTATTCATTAGTAGCACCTTCCGACTTGGTTCTCGACCAGGCCGGGAAGGGGGTGTTACACATCTCTTATAAGATAAAGAGTGGACATATACAACTTAAACCATGTTTATATTGCTAATCGTGCATTTTAGAAGGGTTTTCTACCTTTAGGAAGTAATTTGGCCTAACTAGCTAGAAACTAGTTCCTGGATTACATACAATTTGCATAAAGAGTTTAGAGGAATGTGTGTGTCCTTGTAAATTTCCATGCTTATTAAGCTTTTCAATTCATGGAATTATGTTTAAGGGCCAATTGGGCATGTCTAGAAACTATAAAAGTTGATAAAATTACCTAAATAAGGATTTCAAACTTCGAGATATCGACACCATATGCAAGGGTACTAATCCCTCCCATGTTCAAGCCATAGAAATTCTAGTAAACTAATTTTATATCGATACATAAATAGAGTATCGATATGTAGGATAATGACATTAATACTGCAAATAATAGTATCGATACTTGGTGAAGAAAAATGTGTTTTTAACTTGAGTGAGTATTGATATAATAAGTATGAATACCAATAACCCTTCAAATTGTTAAATTTTTATTCTATTTAGGGAGGAACGCCCACTACAATAATATAGGTTTTTAGTGACAAACTGATAATGACTAGGAACAACTTTGTCACAAATATTAAACTTTTGTGACATTTTTTGTGTGTGACACTATTAGTATAAGTAACTGTGACGATTATAGTAGTAATTGTGACGATTATATTTTTCACTAATAAATTCTCACTATAAGTCTATAATTGTGACACAAAATCCATTGTCACTAAAATCTTGACACATGGTAGTGACGATATGTGAAGTGGTCACTATTATTTGATATTTGTTGTGACAATGATATTACTTGTAACTTAAAATTTTACCTTTTGTTGTGATAAATTTTGTCACCAGTAAAAAATAAAAGTAATGACAAAATAGATATTGTCACAATAATAAATTTATTTTTATAATTATAAAAAATTAAAGTTATCATAAACTAGTTTGTCATAAAGGTAAAATATTTCTATTAGTCTCTATATTGTGTGTAAATTGTTGTTTTAGTCATTCTATTTTGATCAACTTTAGTCTCTATATGTTTCAAATTTTAAAATTTTAATCCTAATCCTAACGGGACACCGACAATATGACTAAATTACAAGGACTAAAAATGATCAAATTAAAGAATAAAAATAAATAAACAAATTATGTATAACAAATTGGCTAAAAACAAAATGTTACTTAACATATTTAAAGACTATCATTCATGTCAAGATCAAAATTTCAAAATTTAAAAAGTATAGAAACTTAAAGCGACCAATTTAAAGTAAAAAGATTAATATGTAATTTTAACATAATATATGATAGAAAATTTTATTTTGTGAAATATTTAAAATAAATATTCCATTATAATTAGTTTTTTTCTTCAAAAAATCTAAATAGTTTCTTCAACATATGTACTTCGTATAAGAAATCATAGAAAAAATAGTTAAATTATTATTATAATAATTAGTGTTAGAATTAAGGGTAATTATACCATGCACTGACGATGAAATCATTTTGTTTTCACATGTGCCCTAATTTTTGGGATTTGAGACTCAATTTAGGGTTTAGGGGTTTAGGTTTATGTGCTTATAATTTATAGATTATGGTTTGGATTTAGAGTTTAGGGTTAGAATTTAGGGGTTATAAGTAAAACCTAAATCTCTAACATATTATCCTAAAACCTAAACCCTAACCTTTAAAATTTGAAACCTAACCTTAAACCCTAAATTCTAGCCATAGACCCTAAATTCTAAACCTCTAAACCTAAACCCCTAAATTATAAACCTTAAACTAGATCTCTAACCCCTAAAAATAGGGCTCTTGTAGAAACAAAATGTTTCCACCGTTAGTGCATCATATATTTTCCCTATAATTAATACATATTTTTAAAATAAAATAAAAATAGTTTCAATTACAATTTAACCTAAATACTATTTTTCTTTCAAAATATCATTAAATTTCTTGCTTATCATAGTGGATAAGTATTGCACTCTCACCCTAAATGTTCCAGGTTTGATCTTCCTTAAAGCCATGCATTGCATTTATTTATTAAAAATTGACATCTGAATATGCTACATCATTTATTTATTAAAAATAGAGTTATTAAATTTCAGTGGCCAGATTTAACACTTTTTGCGACCATTTTCAATGTCACTAAAAATGTATTTTCTTATAGTGACCCTTAGAACCAGAGGAGGCCATGGCCCGCAATAATTTAAAAAATGAAACTTTGTATGATAAAATTGTTTTTCAACCCTCAAAATTATATAAGTTATTATTGGCCCCTAAAATTTAAAAAAAAAAATTAATGACCCCAAATATATAATGTTGAGTTCCACCTGTAAGTCTATTCCTCCAAACATTATAAAGTTAACTCCATGTCCTAGAAAAAGGATTTAGTCCTCATGCCTTGTAAACGATTATGATTATTGTTTGTTACTATTGTTGTAGTTACTTAAATTGTTTTGGTGAATGATTGGCTATTTAAGAAAACTTTTAGTTTATTCAAAATTTAACCCTAGTTTTCGAATGTGATGTATCATATCTGGGTATATTATCTGATCGAGCAAAGGGTGTTATATATATATATATTGAGCCAAAATGAATTAGAGATAAAGACAACAATGAGAAAGAATGTACAAGAGACTTTAGATTAAATGCTCTTTCTATTGCTTTACAAGGAATGAATTATACAAATAATGAGGTGAGTAATACCTCTATTTATATCTGAGTCCCTTTACAATGAACGATGCATATTAAATTACATCGGCTAAGTTGGAAGCCCACTACAACAACCTACATATCCAAGGAAATTATACCATCTCCTTATTACATTCCTTAATACTATTTTCACGTGGGTGTTTTATACTGATGTAGAAATTTATCCTCTAGAATATTAAGTAATAATATGTCATCTACTCTCCTACCAAAGTCCAAGTGAATGGGCCTTTTTAGCATTCTATAAGGATCGAACCAAATTTAGTGGTCTAATCAAACTCAATATATCTCAAAGAATGTCTTGAACAATCATATGTGCATGAATCTTGGATCACTACTCATGATTCGTGACACATATTAGTGTTTAAAATCTATTAAGCAATACTTCTCAGCCAAATAAGTGCTTACCCCAACCATGCACTAACTTAATTCCTCCTTAATTTATTTTACAAAATCAAGCTGAAAACCAAAAATTGAAGAAATTAAACTAGATTCTAACATAAACCTATTGGATGAATGGAATTAAACCCGAGTTTTGTTTTTCACGATCTGTCTTTGCTTCCCAATAACAAAGAGATTCTATGCCCGAATTTGAATATAGAGCTATGGGAGTTTTGGTTTGTTCAAGATCTCTTGTTTTTGCTCCCCAATAACAAAGAGAAGTAAAACAAAATCCGAAACAAGAAACCCAAAGCGATTGTAATCCAGAAGCAATTCCATTTGCTTAAATCAGTAACCCCTTCTTGTTTGAGAATGTCCGAACCTCTTCTCAAACATGTTGAGCTTGTAATGCTCATCCCCAAATTGTTCCCTATTGACTGCAATAACCTCAGTTTCACCGCTGAAGGGACTGCTTCAAGTGGTGAATTGTCAAATACTTGAATCCCTCTAGCGAAGCACTTTGTAGGGTTTTCAAATTCATTTTGTAATACTGCTTCGTAAGGGTATTTCACCAGGGACAGGTAATGGTACCATATCCAGTACTCAGGGATTCTGTCGCGGTTGATGAAGAAGCCGCTGAAGAGTAAGAAATATGCGAAAAACGAGACAGAGATGGTGTAGCCTAACATCACATGCGGGACGACGCCCGAAATGAATGTCACGAACGAACTTCCACACCAAAATGAAGCAAACATGATTAAGAAATAGAATAAGAATTCATGGAATCCACCGTCGAGCCCTACTGCCCAAAACGTCGTGACCGCGAACACCAGCGATAGAAGTATTAAGCTCGGTATTGTTACTAAAGCATTTGATATAACATAAGATGATCTCCTATATGTATTGTAAGCAGTTTCTCTCATGAAAATGTACCTTTCTTGGAGGAACTCCGGGAGAGCGTTAGTACAAGTGTAAAACGTGGTCGACATGGAGAATGCGAAAAACCCTAGTCTTTCTTGCACCCCTCTCGGTGAATTATCAAGCTGCCAATACACTGTCGCCAAAATGAAACCCGTCACTACAATTGCACCCAACCGAACTCCCAACAACTCCGGCATTCGTCTTGAATTCAGGATAGACCGACTTGATAACACAATCATTTCTTTCCAAAATGGATTTGCAAATCTTGGAACCATTAAAGTTGAAGTCACATGATCATTTGTAGCCCCCGGAACAAGTTTACCTCTGGCAACACTTGCGCTAATTGCTTCTTTTAGGGTAAAACCGAGTCGGTCCAGCTCTAATTGTGTTGTAGTTTTCATGATTTGCCATGACTTGTTGAACTCGACCAAACTTTTTGTTCCTTCGGGGGATGCTTCCAGTTCTCGGATTAGGTCCAAAGCAAACTCTGTTTTGTCCTCGTCCTCAGGTATTGGACGACCAAACTCGGTGAAATACAACGACAGATTCATTGGTGAATCATTGTAAACAGTTTGCCCACGAGACAAAAAAATCATTCGGTCAAGCAATCCAAGAATTCGAATACTTGGTTGATGAATCGACATTATAACAATGCTCCCACTTTGAGCTACCCTCTGTAAAACCTTGATAACCTTGAAAGCACTGCTCGAATCAAGCCCTGATGTCGGCTCGTCCAATAAAAGAATAATGGGGTCATGAATTATGTCGATGCCAATCGATACACGACGACGCTCACCACCAGAAACACCTCGATGACATTCGTCACCGATAACTGTTTTGGCAGCATTTTGTAAGCCTAATTGATCGATCAAAGCTTGAACTCGCATTTTCTTCTTAGATTTTGGTAAAGTTTGAGGAAGTCGAAACTCAGCCGCGAACATTAAGGTCTCCTCCACGGTCAGCATTGGGTAAAGCATATCATCTTGCATAACATAAGCTGAAATCATTTTCAACATTCGCGACTCCAAAGCTTCGCCATTTAAAGTGACTTCCCCTTTCAAACTCTCTTTTGCTATTCTGTTGGCTAAAGCATCAATTAGAGTTGATTTACCCGAGCCACTCGCTCCAAGCACGGCCGTTATCTGGCCGTCTCTAGCCACCCCAGAGATATCATTAAGCAATGTCTTAGTCCTCGGCAAATCTCTAGCGACAACCACATCTGTGTCCGCGCTTCCACCCCTCCATCGCAAGAAGCCAGGCAACTCTATTTTGCGAGAAACCTTTACACTATAAGTAAGGTTGTTAAAGGAAAGAACAAATGGCACCGGCTGTGGCTCGGTGACGTCGACGAGGACTTCATGGACCGGAGGTTCGCCGCCTGTGGCTTCTTTCAGTGCATCACCGACGGGCTGAATTATTGTCCCAAGAGCATAGGAATCTCCCGTGACTGTTGAAAATTCACCCACGATAAGCTCCGAAGAGGGTTGAAGAAAGTGGGAGGGATTATTATTATTATCCGAAAACATGTTTCAAGCGACAATACAAGACATGATGGGTTCAGATTTGACTCCCTTTTGTGTAAAATATGACAGCCAAAGGCGACGGCATCGGTCGTTTTTAAGACCAAAAGAAGAAGAAAACCATAAAAAAATATGGACGTTTTATTAGAGGTCAAATCTGAAAACTAGAGGTCTTGCATATTTTTCATGCAAGAAGGCATTAGAACATGTGGACGGTTATGATTGTGATTATATGGCTTTAGATTGATGGCAATTGTAGGGTGAGTTGGGTTGGATTTTGATAGACTACCGCCTAAGCATTCTTCAATTAGTACAAAGGGATGGCTCTAGTTTCATGGGATTTTAAGGCTGTAATTTCACTAATCGCCATGTTTTAATATGAGTTGATAGATGAATCTAGGCCAAGGGGGAATTTATTTCAAACCGTAATGTTCGGCTTATCCTTTATTTCATGTGTTGGGATGATAATTAATTACGTTTCACACGAATCAATTTTTGCATGTTCTTCTTAAAGGTCACGAGTTCGAACATTAACAACTACAATAAGGTAATTGAGCATGCATTGTTAAATGGTTGAGAGTACTACTTGTAGTCACTTTTACTTTTAAAAAATAATAATTGCATTCCACTTTATATGCCCAAACTTCGGAGCCATTCAAGTTATAAATACAATTGCAATCAAATTTGCATGTATCAGTAAATGTTTGAGCACATAAATGTGTAGTTATAAAATGAATACATAAATCATAATAAAAGAGGAGGATCATAATTGGATTATTAATTTTTAGAAGGTTATGCATAATTTAATCATTATACTCCTTTAATTGTCTCTTTATTGAGTTTGAGAAATTTCAAATTTTATTTTATTTGAAAACTAAAGAATGGTAAAAAAAATGTATCTGATAAAAAAATGTTAAATTTTTAATGGGACAACTTAAAAAAAATAAAAGGGACGCGATTATTAGGAAATAGAGAATATTAAATTACAAAATTAAAATTTTATAAGAAAATATAAATACCATTTGTCATTTTGTTGGGACAAAGCCACTGTCAATCCCCTTCTTTGCACCATTTACATGACACGTGCATACATAATGACTTTTTTATTTATCAGATGCATACATAATGACTTTCTTTTTTATCAGATGCATACATAATGATATTATTATCAAAAAAATGTATACATAATGACATTTAGTCATGCGTGTTACAGGTTTTGGAACGTGTTTTAGTGTGTGTATATATGTGGAGATGTAATAGTTGTAAATAAGGTGTGAATTATATATAGAGAGAGAGATTTTAAGAGGTAATGTGTATCTATATATTGGATAAGGTGCGTAGATGCCCATTTTCATCCGGACTCAAACATAATATACATTTTCTTACCCATTAATTTAGCATGACTTTTAAAAAATAGTTTTAAAAATGTTATCAGAAAGTATTTTTAAAAGTGATTTTAAAAAGTTAATTGTAAGATTTTAATATTTGACATTGGTGTCAAAAAAAATTTTTTTGAAAAGATAAAATGTCCATTTTAAACATGATATTATAATGTAAAAATAAATAAACGTAAAGGATGGGTCTACCACGTGCGACGGACATCGTTGAACACCACTAACGATGAACACCGCTGAACATCATTAAATTAATTAATAAAGATTAAAATTTTCAAGGAATCAACATAAAATTAATAATCATTTTTAAAAGTTCAATTAAATTATTGGGTAAACTACATATTTAGTACCTTACCTATTTTTGTATTTATATTTTGGTACATAAACTTATTTTTAGCAAAATAATACCTAACATTGCGTAATGTGTAACCCCCTCGTCCCGGTCTGGATGACTAACCGGTCTGAGTAGGCTACACGGGGAAAACCGAAGTGAAACCCGTGAAGGCTCCCTTTCGGTTAACAACCCTAGAAAATTTCTTTAATTATTATCTTGTCTAAAAGAATTATTTAGTCATATATGAGAGAACAACAACGAAAGCAACATACGAAACGATCGACCCAAAGAGCATATAAAAAATAGTACATTTTAACTAAAACGGCTGGCCGTTTCGAAACACCCAATGTGTGTATCGAAACGTATTGACTTGGTCAACGGGCCCAAGTCAGCACGAGAAGACCGTATCGAAACGGTGGTCAACCGTTCCGAAACACCCCCAAGAATCAACTTCTCGTGGTCAACGATATGAAGACCGTTCCGAAACGCCATAGCCCGTTTCGATACCTTAATTAATCGGCAAAATCTCAAATTTCCAGTGGCAAAAACGTATCGAAACGGCCCCTGGCGTACCGAAACGCCTGACCTGTAACAAGAGGCCATATCGAAACGGGACCAACCGTTTCGATACACGGGCTGCGAAAAGACAGATTTTAGCTGATTTTTGGTACAAGGCTGCCCCAAATTCCAACCAAAACCTCCCACATCCAACATACATCAATTTCAGATACAAGGAACCTTATACAAGCATGCTTTGTACCCAACAAACAGGTAAAAGCCATACATTCAAGGATCAACATTCGATCATACATATAAAGGCCATTCAAGTAAACATCACCTTAACAAGATTCATACATAGCATTTAACACATCATGCCTTAGGCAAACACACTTAGCATTCATAGAAAGGGTATAGGTCCCCAACCACAAGGCACACATGCATCAAGTAAAACAAGGTCTACAATCCACAATATAAGACATACACATGACCAACATAAAGTTAACAATTTAACATGCTCATCAAAACACAAAAATCAACCAATGAGTTTGACACCAACTCCTACAAGTCTACACCCCCATCGTCTAGGCATTATTACAATACGTAAATTATACTTGAGCTAATTTGAGAACTCCAAAAGCTCCTTCCTTGCCCGCTTGCCTCCGGAACTCTAACGATCTGCATGTTGGAAACAAAGGAGAGCGTAAGCTAACTAGCTTAGTGAGAGAAACTATATAAATCAACACGCATGCAGTTTTCAAAACACTTTTCACAATTTACAATAAATCAATGAATGTACGAATGATTATAACAACAAGACTACACATGGTTTGCACATGCACAACCAACATACACACGGTGGGACCACACATCACCGTTCGACTAGTAGTTTTCCGATGGGACCACTCATCACCTTACTCTACTACTAGCCACTACCGGTGGGACCTGTAACCCCTCGTCCCGGTCTGGTCGGCTGACCGGTCCGAGTAGGCTACACGAGAAAAACCGATGTGAAACCCGTTAAGGTCCCACCTCGGTTAGCAACCCTAGAAAATTTCTTTTAATTATATCTTGTCTAAAGGCATATTTATTTCCTAAGTGATCACGACAGCGGAAAACATCACGAGGTAAAAGCAACCAAGCCAAAACAACATGTTAAACAGCCCATTTTAAACTTACACCACAGGCCGTATCGATACACCAGACAAGGGTATCGATACGCCTTGACCAAGTCAACTACCTTCAGTCAACTCAGGGAGACCGTATCGATATAGCCATTGGGCGTATCGATACACCCTCATCGGTCAACATCTCGCGGTCAACGATACAAAATTGTACCGATACGCTTAGAGCTCGTACCGATACGCCAAAGACTCGTTAAAATCTCAGAATTCCAGTAAAGATTTGGCGTATCGATACGCCCCCGAGTATCGGTATCCTAAGCCAATTCTGAGTCCCAAAGTGTAGGATCGTATCGATACGGCCCTTAGGCGTATCGATACGCCCTGCACTGCAAGACTCCAAATTGCAGCAAAACTATACGAGACTCAAATCTAAATGCAATTTATGACTCTCCTAATCAAATACAACCAACCATACATGTAACGCCCCGGTTTTGGGCTTAGGAGTTTTGGGCGTTGACCAGTTCGGTCAAAGTGCTGTTCGAATCTAAAAAGGTGAAATTAGGAAAGCCTAGTTCGGGTTGCATTAAAAATGTGGAAAAATGTTCTAAAATCATCTTTTAATATAATTAAGTGAACTGTGAAATCAATTTTGGAAAATGAGTTTTGGAAGGGTGACATTTTGGCTAGTGACCAAAATGTAAATTTTGAAAGTTTTGTGACTGTTTTAGAAAGGGTTGAAACTTTGAATCTTTAAGGAGCTATTATTCCAAAAGTGGTTTCTCCAGATTTTTCTAAGATATTTTAAGGATTTATTCTGATTTTTAAACATATCAAAAGAGGAGGGAAAGCCATTTAGGCCATTTTGATAACTAACTTCTCATTTTCTTTTCTCTCATTTTCTCTCAACCCAAACACTTTCTTTCCAGAGAATTGTTTCTGATTTTCTCACCTAAATCTCTCCTTTCAACTCTCTTTTGATTCCTAATCATCATATCTACAAAACCTCATCATTTGCTACTTGATTCATCAAGGTTTTTGATTCCAAAAAGAGGAGAAACTCAAGTTTGGAGGTAAGAACGTCCTTCTCCTCTAAACTATCAGTTCTTTACTGAAATTCCTAAGTTTTCAATCCTTAATTGATGTTTTATTAAAGGCTTTTGAGTTGTGAATTGGATCTTGGCTTATAATGCAAGATTTGGTGATTTTTGATGATTTTCGTTTGATCTGTTAAATCTGTGATTTGAGATGTGTTTTTGATGTTATTTGGACTCTAAATTGATAAGGAATTGAGTTTTGATTAATGCAATCCCGGATAGGTTGAGTTTCCTAAGTTTAGCTTGTGATTCTTGATTGTTTTTGAGGTGATCTTGAGGATCTGGTGTTGCTGGAGGTATAAGGATGTTAATAGGTTCTTTTTAGATGTTAAATGATGTTAAAGGATGTTAGGTTTTGATGGTTTATGGCTGGGCTTTGTTGAGAAGTGGTTTGGATGCATTTTCGGTTGTGTTTGGTGGCCGGAAATGAAGTGTGGATGAGAGCAGCGAGTTTAGGTGCTTTCATTGAAGCTATTAATGCATGATGATGCATTAATCCTCTACTTTGATGTGTTAAAACAGGGGAGGCATCTTTGGATCCAAGAGTTGTTGATCCGGAAGCTTGAATTGGTGCTTTGGCAAGAGGTGAAGTGGAATCGGTGAGTGAAATTGGGTTTTCAGCTTTGAAACCAATGTCTTGGGAGCTTAGTTTAAGTCTAAACAACTTTGCTAAGCTCAAGTGTAAGTTTTCAAAAGAACTCTCTAGTGGTGGCCATGAATTGATTGTTGTGCAATGTGGTTTATTGCATGTTTTAAATTCTGTTTTGAAAGCATGATTTAGCATGGTTATTGCTGATTTTGTAAGCCATATGTTGAAGGAAGCTTAAGGTAAGAGTTCCTTGTTTTTGAGCATGGTTAAAATGTGGTTTGATGCTTATAAATGCATGATGTAAATGGCTTGGTTTAATGCTTTAAAACAGTGGATTATTTGAGGATAATGATGTATATTGGCAAGTGATGTTTTGAAAAGGTTAAGGTCACTAAGGTGGTTAAAAGTCCTTGAGTGAGCCTTGTTACTTAAGAACATCAAGGTGGTTAAAAGTCCTTGGATGGTTCTTGTTGAGGACACAAAGGTGGTTAAAATTCCTTGTGTGGTCCTTGCCATGGTGTTTAAAAGTCCATGGGCCAAGGTGTTTAAAAGTCCTTGGGGCCAAGGTGTTTAAAAGTCCTTGGGAAGAACACAAAGGTGGTTAAAAGTCCTTGTGTGGTTCTTGGTAATTATAAGATCACAATGGTGTTTAAAAGTCCATGTGTGAGTCTTATGTTGATCTTGTTTTTAAAAGATGAAACTTATCACTTGTGGCCAATATGACATGAATTGATATGGAAGCATGTATTGCTTGTTTAAGGATGCTAGTGAGCATGTATATATGATGCTTTGAAGTATGATTTATAAAGTGGTTTATAAATGCATTATTGAATGGTTTTTAAGAGCATTCCTCACTAAGCTTTTGCTTACGCTCTCTTTTGTTTTCTTAAATCAATAATGCAGAACATTAGAGTACTTTGAGGGCAGCAAGGAGGGCAAGTAATCAAGTGGAAGTAAAGCTCAAAGTATGGAAGGTTTTCTTAAGTACACTTTAGCTTTTGGTAATTTGGCAATGGGGGACCTATGTGTATGTTTCGGGAGATGTTATGAACTCCCTAAGTATGTTTAATGTTGTTGGAAATGCTGGAATTGTAATTGGTCTAAATGTGTTTGATTTGGAGGTTTTATGCTTGAATGTTTGCTTGTGTAGGAAGCATGCCATTAGAATTGGGGCTTTTCTTATATGATGTTATAATGTTGAATTGTTGATGCAAGCATGTCTTTTATATGCTGAGTTTCATGCTGGTAAAGTTTGGTAGCATTTGGAGCATGTTTGGTTGATCAATTGCATGTTTTAGGAAGCCTTTTGCTGCAATCTGTGCAGGGCGTTTCGGAACAGAGGCTACCGTTCCGGAACGGGTGCCTTAAATGAACCCAGGCGTCCGAAACGGTAGGCACCGTTCTGAAACGGAAGGGCCACTGCCAGCCCGTGTTTCGGTACGCGTTGCGGAACGGCCCCGCGTTTCGAAACGGGCTCTGCCTGTTTCGGAACGGGTGACCGTTGGGGGCTGACATTGGCAGTTAAATGTTTTGGAAAGTTTGCATTTTAGTCCTGAAACTTGTTTGTGCAATTGTATGAGTTTGGGATGTCCTTTTGAGCTGAAATTTCACAGAGAAGCATGAAACCTGAATAATTTCAAGATGGTAACTTTAATTTGGATGAAGGCCTTATAATTTACAGAATTTACAATTTGGTCCCTTAAGTTGTAAATTGTTCAATTGGGTCCCTGTTTAATCTCTGATGTTTATGATCTTCGGGTATGTTGTTTGTTTGATCACAAATAGGGCTAATGTGCATCTAGACAAGAGTAAAAAGAAAAAAAAGGGTCGTTAATCAAGGTTGACTTTCGGGTTGACTTTGGTTTTCCCCGTGTGACTTTCTTAATTCGGGTCAACCGTCTAGGCCGGGTTAAGGGGTTACATTTGGTGGTATCAGAGCTGAGTTCTCGAGTAATTGGGAATGAATGTATGCATGATTGAAGTATGTATGCTATGTATGCTTGATTGAGTGAAAGCATGTTGGGTGGTTTATGATTTTGGTACAATTGAGCTGTATGCTGTGATGTAGCATGATGTGGGTACCCATTGCCAAATCGAAGCTAAGTGATGATGTTGATTTTGAATGAAATTGAGCTTGAGTACTTGGATTTCTTACCTTGCTTGGCCTAATTTGTTTATTTGCATTGTGATTGCATGGTTAAAGTATGGCACCACGTAGAGAGTTGCGAGGTAATGTGCGAACTATGGCTCCTAATGAGAACGAGAATGAGGAAAACATGGGTAGTGCGGTGTTACCTCCTCCTCCACCTGGTGGTGGTGGTGCTGAGGGAGGAAGAGCTGAAGCTGCAGCTGGTGCTGGAGCTGCTGGACCTGAGGTTGGTCAGGGGCAAGCTATGCCTGATATGACGATGTTGGTACAAGCTATTGCTGGTGCTTTTCGAGCGGCAGTAGCTAGAGCTCAAGGAGCTGGGCATCAGGGGGATGCTGGTGTTAGACTACCCTTGGAGCGCTTACGCAGTCTTGGTGGGACTGAGTTCAGGGGTATGTCAGCTGAAGGTTCTGAGGCTTGGTTAGAGAGTACCAAGAGGATTTTGGGACAGATGAGTTGCACGGATGTGCAAAAGCTGGGTTGTGTTGTATCCTTGCTGCAGGATGATGCGTATACGTGGTGGACGACCACCATAGCTGGGATGGTTGAAGCTGATGTAACTTGGACATTCTTTCAGAATGTGTTCAAGAGGAGATATCTTGGAGTGAGATATCTTGATGAAAAGAAGCGCGAATTCATGTCTCTTACCCAAGGGAGCATGAGTGTGGCTGAGTATGAGGTGCAGTTTGTGCGACTCAGTCAATATGCACCGGAGCTGATACCTGATGAGCGGGCAAGGTGCGAGAGGTTCCGTTATGGTCTTGTGACGGATGTGAAAATGTATGTGCTGGCCACTGAGTATGATGATTTTGATGTGTTGGTGGGCTGAGCTAAGGACATAGAGATGAACTTGGGTCTATCCGCTAGAGGTGCTGGAGCGAGTTCTGGTAAGAGAGCTGCTGAGTTTAGTTCCGGTGGTGGACGGAACAAGAGGGGACGTGATCAGAAGTATCAGTCCTCAGCTAAGAGAGGTCGTGGTGCACCTGCTAGAGGAGGCAATGCTAGAGTCGATCCGAGTACTTGTTGGATTTGTGGTTCACGTGGTCACATGAAGCGTGACTGTCCTCGTGCTGTGAGGGAGGTGCAAGCTCATGTTGCGACTGCTGGTAATGGATGCTGGAATTGTGGATCCGCAGACCACTTGAGGCGAGATTGTCCTATGTTGGCTGGTGGCCAAGTGCGTGCACCTGTTGTTGCTGCACCGCAGAGAGGTCGTGGGCGCGGTCGTGGTAATTTCCAGAGGAGAGAGGAAGGTGGTCGTGGAGTAGCTCATGTTGTGGCTATTCAGCCTGAAGGTGGAGGCCAAGCGAGGGTGTATGCTCAGCGTGAGGGAAGGAATGATGCTGATAGGATTGCAGGTACCTTTACTTTGCAATCCTTGTCATTGCTTTCTTTGATTGATTCTGGATCTACGCATTCATACATTTTGCGTGAGCATGCTGAACTGCTTGGTTTGCCTGTTGAGTCTTTGGATGTTGGTGTTCGTGTCACTAGTTCTTTTGGTGAGACTGTTGTGACTCGAAAGCTCTATAGAAGGTGTCCTTTAGTTGTTCAAGAGCATGTTTTCCATGTTGACCTTATGGAGCTGCCTTTCTATGGTTTTGATGTGATCCTTGGCATGGATTGGCTTGCTGAGCATCGTGCTGTTGTGGATTGCGAGAATAAGCGAGTTTCGTTGAAGCTTGCGGATGATTACGATGTTGTTGTGGTTGGTGAGAATGTGAAGTTTCTTGCCAATGTGGTGTCTACCTTGGAGGCGAGTAGGATGCTGAGGCAAGGTTGCGAAGCTTATCTAGCTTTTGTGATGAATCCTAGCTCTAAGGAGTTGAGAGTGCAAGATATCAGAGTTGTGAAGGAGTTTCCTGGAGTGTTTCCGGAGGAGTTGCCTGGTTTACCTCCTAATCGCGAGATGGAATTTGGAATTGAGCTGTATGAGAATACAACTCCTGTGTCCATTACTCCCTATAGAATGGCACCTGAGGAGCTGAAGGAGCTGAAGACGTAGTTGCAAGAGTTGCTTGATCGTGGTTTCATCCGGCCGAGGGTGTCACCTTGGGGAGCACCGGTCTTGTTTGTGAAGAAGAAGGATGGCACTATGAGGATGTGCATTGATTACCGTCAGCTGAATAAGTTGACTATCAAGAATCGGTATCCTTTGCCGAGGATTGATGATCTCTTTGATCAATTTCGGGGAGCTGCTGTGTTCTCTAAGATTGACTTGAGGTCAGGGTATTATCAGTTGAAGGTGAAGGATGTGGATGTGCCTAAGACAGCTTTCAGGACAAGGTATGGGCATTATGAGTTCCTTGTGATGCCGTTTGGTTTGACAAATGCTCCTGCTGCTTTCATGGACATGATGAATCGTGTGTTTCATGAGTACCTGGACAAGTTTGTTGTGGTGTTCATTGATGATATCCTCGTGTACTCGCGTACTGAGGAGGAGCATGAAGAGCATTTGAGGATTGTTTTGCAAGCTTTGTTGGAGAATCAGCTTTATGCTAAGCTGAGCAAGTGTGAGTTCTGGCTTAAGGAGGTGGTGTTTCTTGGGCATGTTGTTTCTGCTGAGGGGATTCGTGTTGATCCTCAGAAGATTGAGGCGGTGATGAACTGGAAGGTTCCTAAGTCTGTTCATGAGGTTCGTAGTTTCCTCGGTTTGGCAGGATACTACCGAAGGTTTGTGGATGGTTTTTCTAAGATTGCTGCACCTTTGACGAAGCTGTTGCAGAAAGATGTTAAGTATGAGTGGACGGAAGCGAGACAGCAGGCTTTTGAGAAGCTTAAGGCGGCTTTGACGCAAGCTCCTATCTTGGTTCAGCCTAAATCAGGGAAAGAGTTTGTGGTCTACAGTGAAGCGTCCTATGTTGGTTTAGGATGTGTGCTGATGCAAGAGGGTAAGGTGGTTGCTTATGCGTCGCGGCAGTTGAAGGTGCATGAGCGCAATTACCCTACGCATGATATTGAGCTGGCTACAGTGGTTTTTGCTTTGAAGATCTAGAGGCATTATCTGTATGGTGAGAAGTGTACTGTGTACACGGATCACAAGAGTTTGAGGTATCTGATGTCTCAGAAGGAGTTGAATCTTAGGCAGCGGCGTTGGTTGGAGTTGCTCAAGGATTATGATTTAACGATTGAGTACCATCCTGGAAAAGCTAATGTTGTTGCGGATGCCTTGAGTAGGAAGGTAGCTGTTGAGCTGAGGGCTTTGTTTGCTAGCTTGAGTATATCGCGAGATGGTGGTCTTATAGCCGAGTTGCAAGTGAAGCCATCTATGGTTCAGTTGATCAAGGAAAAACAGTTGCTGGATGACTCCTTGGTGTCTCATGTGCAGGATATCGCGGAGGGTAGGCCTTCGGATTTTTGTTTTAATGATGATGGTGTGTTGTGCTTTGGGAGTCGAATAGTAGTGCCCAGTGATGCTGAGCTGAGGCGTGCTATTCTGACTGAAGGTCATAGTAGTCCTTTTGTTATGCACCCTGGTAGTACTAAGATGTACCGTGATCTTCGTGATGAGTACTATTGGGTGGGTTTGAAAAAGGATGTTGCGGAGTTTGTGAGCAAGTGTATGGTGTGTCAGCGAGTTAAGGCTGAGCATCAGGTTCCTTCAGGGTTGTTGCAACCGTTGAGAATCCCTGAATGGAAGTGGGAAAGGGTTACCATGGATTTTGTATCTGGTTTACCCTTGTCTCCGTCAAAGAAGAATTCGGTTTGGGTGATTGTGGATCGCCTGACGAAGTGTGCGCATTTCTTGCCTGTGCATACTACGTTTTCTTTGGATAAGCTGGCGGAGCTGTACATTGCTGAGATTGTGTGGCTGCATGGTGTGCCTAAGTCGATTGTGTCGGATAGGGATCCGAGGTTCACATCGCGTTTCTGGCAGAGTTTGCATCAAGCTTTGGGTACAAGGTTGAATTTCAGTACATCCTATCATCCTCAGTCGGATGGTCAATCTGAGCGTGTTATTCAGATTTTGGAGGATATGCTGAGGTGTTGCGTGATTGAGTTTCAGGGTTCTTGGGAGAAGCATATGCCTTTGGTAGAGTTCGCTTATAACAATAGTTATCAAGCGAGTATACAGATGGCACCTTATGAGGCTTTGTACGGGAGGAAGTGTAGGACTCCTCTTTGTTGGGCTGAAACGGGTCAGAAGTTGGTTTCGATGCCGGCTTTGTTGAAAGGAACCACCGAGAAGGTGAAGCTCATTTGTGAGCGTTTGAAGGCTGCTTATGATCATCAAAAGTCTTACGCGGATTTGAAGCGTAAGGAGGTTGAGTATGCGGTGGGTGACCGTGTGTTCTTGAAGGTTTCGCCTTGGAAGAAGGTGATGAGGTTTGGCCGGAAGGGTAAGTTGAGCCCTAGGTACATTGGACCATATGAGGTGGTTGAGCGTGTGGGTCCTGTTGCGTATCGGTTGAGGCTACCTCAAGAGTTGGAGAAGATTTATGACGTGTTCCATGTTTCTATGCTCCGGAAGTATAGATCTGATCCTTCGCATGTGATGCCTGTGGAGGAAGTGGAATTGAATCCGGATTTGACCTATGATGAGGAACCAATGAAGGTTCTGGATTCGGATAGCAAGGTTCTTCGTGGCAAGACCATTGAGTTGGTGAAGGTGCTGTGGAAGCATCGAGGTGTTGAGGAAGCCACGTGGGAGCGGAAGGAAGACATGCTGAAGCAGTTTCCTTATCTCTTTCCTTCAGGTAAATTTCAAGGACGAAATTTCTTAAGGGGGGGAGAGTTGTAACGCCCCGGTTTTGGGCTTAGGAGTTTTGGGCGTTGACCGGTTCGGTCAAAGTGTTGTTCGAATCTAAAAAGGTGAAATTAGGAAAGCCTAGTTCGGGTTGCATTAAAAATGTGGAAAAATGTTCTAAAATCATCTTTTAATATAATTAAGTGAACTGTGAAATCAATTTTGGAAAATGAGTTTTGGAAGGGTGACATTTTGGCTAGTGACCAAAATGTAAATTTTGAAAGTTTTGTGACTGTTTTAGAAAGGGTTGAAACTTTGAATCTTTAAGGAGCTATTATTCCAAAAGTGGTTTCTCCAGATTTTTCTAAGATATTTTAAGGATTTATTCTGATTTTTAAACATATCAAAAGAGGAGGGAAAGCCATTTAGGCCATTTTGATAACTAACTTCCCATTTTCTTTTCTCTCATTTTCTCTCAACCCAAACACTTTATTTCCAGAGAATTGTTTCTGATTTTCTCACCTAAATCTCTCCTTTCAACTCTCTTTTGATTCCTAATCATCATATCTACAAAACCTCATCATTTGCTACTTGATTCATCAAGGTTTCTGATTCCAAAAAGAGGAGAAACTCAAGTTTGGAGGTAAGAACGTCCTTCTCCTCTAAACTATCAGTTCTTTACTGAAATTCCTAAGTTTTCAATCCTTAATTGATGTTTTATTAAAGGCTTTTGAGTTGTGAATTGGATCTTGGCTTATAATGCAAGATTTGGTGATTTTTGATGATTTTCGTTTGATCTGTTAAATCTGTGATTTGAGATGTGTTTTTGATGTTATTTGGACTCTAAATTGATAAGGAATTGAGTTTTGATTAATGCAATCCCGGATAGGTTGAGTTTCCTAAGTTTAGCTTGTGATTCTTGATTGTTTTTGAGGTGATCTTGAGGATCTGGTGTTGCTGGAGGTATAAGGATGTTAATAGGTTCTTTTTAGATGTTAAATGATGTTAAAGGATGTTAGGTTTTGATGGTTTATGGTTGGGCTTTGTTGAGAAGTGGTTTGGATGCATTTTCGGTTGTGTTTGGTGGCCGGAAATGAAGTGTGGATGAGAGCAGCGAGTTTAGGTGCTTTCATTGAAGCTATTAATGCATGATGATGCATTAATCCTCTACTTTGATGTGTTAAAACAGGGGAGGCATCTTTGGATCCAAGAGTTGTTGATCTGGAAGCTTGAATTGGTGCTTTGGCAAGAGGTGAAGTGGAATCGGTGAGTGAAATTGGGTTTTCAGCTTTGAAACCAATGTCTTGGGAGCTTAGTTTAAGTCTAAACAACTTTGCTAAGCTCAAGTGTAAGTTTTCAAAAGAACTCTCTAGTGGTGGCCATGAATTGATTGTTGTGCAATGTGGTTTATTGCATGTTTTAAATTCTGTTTTGAAAGCATGATTTAGCATGGTTATTGCTGATTTTGTAAGCCATATGTTGAAGGAAGCTCAAGGTAAGAGTTCCTTATTTTTGAGCATGGTTAAAATGTGGTTTGATGCTTATAAATGCATGATGTAAATGGCTTGGTTTAATGCTTTAAAACAGTGGATTATTTGAGGATAATGATGTATATTGGCAAGTGATGTTTTGAAAAGGTTAAGGTCACTAAGGTGGTTAAAAGTCCTTGAGTGAGCCTTGTTACTTAAGAACATCAAGGTGGTTAAAAGTCCTTGGATGGTTCTTGTTGAGGACACAAAGGTGGTTAAAATTCCTTGTGTGGTCCTTGCCATGGTGTTTAAAAGTCCATGGGCCAAGGTGTTTAAAAGTCCTTGGGGCCAAGGTGTTTAAAAGTCCTTGGGAAGAACACAAAGGTGGTTAAAAGTCCTTGTGTGGTTCTTGGTAATTATAAGATCACAATGGTGTTTAAAAGTCCATGTGTGAGTCTTATGTTGATCTTGTTTTTAAAAGATGAAACTTATCACTTGTGGCCAATATGACATGAATTGATATGGAAGCATGTATTGCTTGTTTAAGGATGCTAGTGAGCATGTATATATGATGCTTTGAAGTATGATTTATAAAGTGGTTTATAAATGCATTATTGAATGGTTTTTAAGAGCATTCCTCACTAAGCTTTTACTTACGCTCTCTTTCGTTTTCTTAAATCAATAATGCAGAACATTAGAGTACTTTGAGGGCAGCAAGGAGGGCAAGTAATCAAGTGGAAGTAAAGCTCAAAGTATGGAAGGTTTTCTTAAGTACACTTTAGCTTTTGGTAATTTGGCAATGGGGGACCTATGTGTATGTTTCGGGAGATGTTATGAACTCCCTAAGTATGTTTAATGTTGTTGGAAATGCTGGAATTGTAATTGGTCTAAATGTGTTTGATTTGGAGGTTTTATGCTTGAATGTTTGCTTGTGTAGGAAGCATGCCATTAGAATTGGGGCTTTTCTTATATGATGTTATAATGTTGAATTGTTGATGCAAGCATGTCTTTTATATGCTGAATTTCATGCTGGTAAAGTTTGGTAGCATTTGGAGCATGTTTGGTTGATCAATTGCATGTTTTAGGAAGCCTTTTGCTGCAATCTATGCAGGGCGTTTCAGAACAGAGGCTACCGTTCCGGAACGGGTGCCTTAAATGAACCCAGGCGTCCAAAACGGTAGGCACCGTTCCGAAACGGAAGGGCCACTGCCGGCCCGTGTTTCGGTACGCGTTGCGGAACGGCCCCGCGTTTCGAAACGGGCTCTGCCTGTTTCGGAACGGGTGACCGTTGGGGGCTGACATTGGCAGTTAAATGTTTTGGAAAGTTTGCATTTTAGTCCTGAAACTTGTTTGTGCAATTGTATGAGTTTGGGATGTCCTTTTGAGCTGAAATTTCACAGAGAAGCATGAAACCTGAATAATTTCAAGATGGTAACTTTAATTTGGATGAAGGCCTTATAATTTACAGAATTTACAATTTGGTCCCTTAAGTTGTAAATTGTTCAATTGGGTCCCTGTTTAATCTCTGATGTTTATGATCTTCGGGTATGTTGTTTGTGTGATCACAACTAGGGCTAATGTGCATCTAGACAAGAGTAAAAAGAAAAAAAAGGGTCTATAATCAAGGTTGACTTTCGGGTTGACTTTGGTTTTCCCCGTGTGACTTTCTTAATTCGGGTCAACCGTCTAGGTCGGGTTAAGGGGGTTACAATACAACACGTAGCAACCAAGAACCACTATAAAAAACAATTTAGGTGAACAATGAGGCATTTCCAACATAGCATTCATACAAACATGGATATTGCATATCAAGGCATACTTAAAAGCTTAAAAACCAAAAGGTACATGTCTCCACACATAAGGTTTACATGCTCATCCAAAAACAACATATAGCATAAACAACATTCAACGTTTATGAGTCATACAATGCTCATACAATCACAAAGCAGCCTCATTGCTAAACTACTACTTTATTTACTAAACCATACTTAAGCAACTACAAAAGCTTGGAATGCCCTTTTCCTTGCTCCTTGCTAACTCCACGCTAATGATCTGCATTGTTGAAAACGAGAGTGTAAGCTAGAAGCTTAGTGAGGATGCTCTAAAACCAAAAACAACGACAATGTAGGGTTCAAGCATTTAATCATTAACATCACACACAAACATACATAAGCATCAATATAGCAATCTAGCTAGCAACTCAAAAGGGCAAAACATGATATCTTACTTCATGCTAAGGTCAACAAGATAAACAATTATCTAAACAACATAACCACATGATCAAGTACATTGGCCACTATTAGTTTACTCGGATATGCGAATTACACTCAACCACAACGTTACCTCGGTGGGATTACACTCATCATCGGACCTCGCATGGATGGGATTACACTCATCATAACATGCCCTACGGATGGGATTCCACTCATCATCACGTATAATATAAACATTTCTGGTAGAATATTACATCACCGTACTCCTCATTGATGGCTTAACGCCACCAAGGCCACGCGCGAATTTGACTCAACAGTTTGCACATTAATCCTAATGGTCGATCATTTATACCCGGTAAGTTAACTAGTGCCAATCATACTATTTAAAACCACACCATATCAACCATCATTCATATCACACATCCATCATCACACATATCAATGTATATTCATACATAACCAATTCATGTTTCACAAGATCATAATAGGCATAAACATTTAAAGCTTATAAACACACAAGAAGTTAAGCTACCAACTTAACTTCTACCTTGGAATGGCCTACCAAGCATATTCCAAAACCTCCACTACACACTTGAACCAATTTAAATAAGTTGAAAGTTTCACTCACCACCCTTCCTTAAGAAAACCAAGCAAAGCCACTCAAGCCTCCAAAATTTTCAGAATCGATCCCGAACCTTCTCCGATGTTTCCTCTTGCTTCTAACCAATCAAAAGACAAGGTATTACTCAACCAAATTGTTGCGTGTAAAAGAGTCTATCGTAATTGTAGTGCAAGTGTACACGACGCAAGTAGTAAAGTGATACGAAGTATCGGATATCGTCTCCACAGGGATTGGGCTAATGACTTCACCTAATTTTACTGCACGAAGTAAAGGGAATAGTTTAAAAAGATTGTCACGAGAATATTAAAGTAAACGTAAATAAAAGAGTTGGAATATCAAGATAGAGAGAATGGGCTGGTATTGAATTGCTCAGTAGTGCAGGTATTGAATTGCTTAGGAACTCCAGTTTTGTCGTAGCGCCCGTCGCCGACAGCACCTGTCGCGGCGGCTGTCCGTTAGCTGTCGCGGCAGCGAACACACCAACTTCGTACTTCAAGTTTGGCAAGAATCCCAGATCTGCCTTGGCCTATCCCTAGGTCCAAGTCTGTCGATGATCACGTCTTTGATGATACCTCCCGGCGTGAATCGAAGGATGAACATCGATGTGTATGAATTCTTCCTTAGCCACTCAACCTCGCCCTATCCCTAGGCACGAGATGGTTCAACTATAAACTAGAGAACGCGCTCTTATCTCTTTCGTATACTTAACTCTCCCGATGCTAAGTAAATAGATAACCTCACAATGCTCTTCCGATGCTCTTACAAGATATTAAAACCAAGATAAGAGAACTTGAAGTTTATTTTATTGAACTTGGAAAATCCTAAAACAAAGCAACCCTTGTAACTACTTTACAAAACAACCCGTGGCCCTAGGGGGAATTTAGAACATGTCGACGACGGGTAGACGGCGGAGGGGTTTAGGTTTCGGTTATGGGGTATTGGATGCCTCCTAGGTTAAATCTATGCCCTTATATAAGCTTTGGGCTCAAGTATTCTAAGTTAACAAGGATTACAACTTTAATGAAAAGTAAGATTCTAATTAATGCTTAATCTCTAAGGATTCCTACTTTTCAGCCGCCTCCTTGTTTCATGGGAATTCCTCTCCTTGAGCTTTGGCTTGACATATCTTTTGATCCGGGGCTTGGAAAAATATTTGGCTTTCACACGACAGACGAGCAGATTTTTCTCTATCTATCGAGGTCCACTTTACTTTTCCTCTTCATAAGGCTGCTGTCACCTTGCTGTCACGACAGGTCCATGACAGCTTTGTCTTCTTCGTCTGCTTGTCCAGTTCAGCTTTCCTGCTTCTCTGCCCTGCGCCTGCCTTCCTCGTAGACTATGGCAGCACCCTGCAAAATACGCCATCTTTTAGTAGAATCCGTGCTTTTTATATATTTGTGATGTTTTACTAAAAACTAACCTAAATGCAATGCAATGATGCTTGAATGCAGCAGAAATATGGGTTAAAAAGGGTGTAAATAATAGAACTTTTACACACTCAACACATCCCCAAACTCAAGTTTTTGCTTGCCCTCAAGCAATTAAACCTAAAAGAGAGATGAAAATTTTTGTGTTGGCTTTCAAACAGTGAACTGTCCCTTACCCGTCGCTCATTCTCTGTGGCGGCAGCAACCTATCGGAAAGGTTAGGATCTGTCCGGAATCTCCCTATAGTTCTCGTGCAGTGTGTGCATGCTTGCGAACAGTTATATGCCAAGACTCTCTTAGTTTCACTAGAATATTCAACTCCTTAACTCGAATTTTTATGCCAAAGTTAATTTTCTTGAAGACACATTTTCATGCTTCTTTTTCTTCTATTTTCAAGCTAAATTTTTACTAGAGCCAGTTTCGGGCACCTCTAGTTTACTAGAGCCGGTTTCGGGCACCTCTAGTTAGCTTCCTAGAGCCGGTTTCGGGCACCTCTAGGTTTTTGAATTGCTTTTGCTAAACTTCTTTCCTAGAGCCAGTGTTAGGCACCTCTAGGGGCTATTCAAGTTCTAAGCATCCTATTCTAGTTTGGCTAAAAGAAATCTAAGCAATATAACAGTCACAAAGGTGTTTAAATTTTCAGAACTATAGAAAGGTTCTAAACTTCTCCTTAAACTGTCCTAAAGATGCTGCCACGACAGAGCTGTCATGACAGGTAAGTTAACTTCACAGTTTTAAGCCAACAGTTTTATATTTTCTGATTTTTTTTAAAGAGATCTTAATTAAAAAGAAGACACAACAATTAATAAAAAGATATACTTAAGACTCCATTAAAGATGGAGGGTTGCCACCCCCAAACTCGAGGGTTGCATTGCCCTCAATGCAAAATGACAGAAAAAACAAAAAATGAAGGTAAGCACATCACAAAAGATATAAGCAGGCAGCAGAAAAGGAAAATAAAAACTTAAATTTTCAGTCGCTGTCCTCGCTGCTGCTGCTGACACGGATCTGACGGCGGCGTCTGGGCTGTGGAGGAGGCTGGGCAGGTTCAGGGGCAGGTTGCTCCACGAGCTGGATGTCGGAACTGCTGCCACTGTCCCAAGTACTGCTGGTGGTGGTGCTAGCCTTGGGCATTAGTTTCCTGTCTACCACGTGTTTTATTCTCTTGACCAGCGTAAATTCTCTCTCCAAATTCCTCCTGATCAGAGGGCTGTCATCGGAAGCAGGTCTTTTTGTTCCTCTAGCAGAGGTGTCGGCCGGTGGACTGCCTGCTACCGTCGGGGCAGGTGATGGGGTGGAAGCGGTAGAGTGGGAATGTGGGGAGGTAGGTGGTGTGGGTGTGTGGACAGGGGAGGGGATATGGAAATAATGGGCAGGAAAAGTAGGGAACTGAACATCGGGAAAATTTAAAGTGTGGGTAATGAAGTTTACCGTCGAATTTGTGAAATCCCGGATGAAGGTCATCAATCCCATTTGTCTCTCCTCTACCCGTTGTAACGCAGCAAGAATTTGGGCAGACTGGTTTGTCGGAGTGGTGGCGGCAGCTGCGGCAGGTTCGGTAGCAGGTTCCGTGGCAGGTTCCTCGTCTGAATCTGCTGAGCCTGCTGCAGGGTTGAAAAAGTTGATAGGTGTAGCGGCTATCAGCTCCATGAGGCTATTGATGTTATTGTCTGTCCAGCCTCTGCCCTTTATTATTTTGTCGGAGGATTCCTCGGGGACAGCAGCACAGCGGCATAAGGAGGTTATTGTGAATGACAGGCAGAGGCGGGAGTCTGAGCGGAAGGTGCAGTCCAGGATGCTGTCCCTCATATAGCGGCCCACATTGATAGGCTTGTCATGCATGATGGAATGAATGAGGGCGAGCCGCTGCCGGTTAACCGTCGTGTGGTGGGAAGAAGGCAGGATACGCTTTTTGATGAAAGCGTTCCAGAGTTTGGCTTCCGGGAGGAGCTGCCCTCTGTTGACGGAGTGGGGGTTCTTTTTGTTGGTTGTCCATGATGTTCCGTCCTCTGTCACCTCCACCATGATAGCATCATAAGCGGCAGCATCGAGGGAGTCGAGGAATTTCTGGTGGGCATCATCATTGGGGCCAAAGTATAGGCCAAACATGTGGTTGATGCTGTCAGCAGTGAATGGCACCTTTACTCCTCGAACGGTGACAGATGTTGCCGTTCTGCTGTCTATGGCCGCATAGAACTCCCGGACTAATGTGTCGTTTAGTTCTGCCGGTTGTTCAGCAAAGTGCTCCCATAGTTGAGCCGTGATGGCCTTTACGATGAACGGCCGGAGTCCCATGTGGGGTGCTTTTTGGATGTACACGAAACCTCTCTCCTCCTATAACTCCTTGTTGGCGAAGGGCGTCGCTGCTGCTGAGGAAGAGGCGGAGGCAGCACTACGGCGGGTCTGTCTAGACGACATGTTAGTTGCAAGGGTTGTGAAATAGAGAAAGCAAATAAAAACTAGAGGAGAAAGCAAGAGAGAATAAGCAGAAGTGATGAAAAATGAAAGTGAAAACGGGGTTTTATAGCGGTCGAGTTGCTGCCCATTTAATGCTGTAACGGCAGGCGTGAATAACGGGACGACGGATGGGATTTAGCGTGTCTGACGCGTCTGACACGTAATTATGTGTCTGTTACGCGTCTGTCGCACGCTTCTGCGTCTGCCGTGTCAGTCTGTTGACAGCCTGTCTTATCCGTCTGCGGCGGCAGCCGAAACGACAGGCTTCAATAAATGGGCTCTGTTGGGCTGGTGGATGGATGGTGGGCTTGGGCCACTTCTTCTTTTCTTCTTGACTCTTTTATTTCCTAAAAACAGAAAATAGAAAAAACATTATTCAAATTAAAATAAACCTTATTACCTAATATATAATAAATAATAAAAATAAAACTTAGGTTAAATTAGGGATGCCTTGTGGGGCATCTCCTAAAGTAACCACTTCCTGTATTCCTGGGGCTTCAGTCCCCTAATAGTGCTTGAGGCGCTGCCCGTTGAGTTTGAATTGGTGCCCGTCTTTTAATGATTGAATTGTGATGGCACCATGGGGAAAAACTTGAACCACTTGGAACGAGCCAGACCATCTAGATTTAAGCTTCCCTGGGAAAAGTTTCAACCTAGAATTAAACAACAACACAAGCTGCCCTGGGCAGAACTGTCGTGGCAGCAACTTCTTATCATGCCACTTCTTTGTTTTCTCCTTGTATATTCTTGCATTGTCGTAGGCCATTGTCCGTATTTCTTCGATCTCATTCAAATCTAACAGCCTTTTCTGGCCTGCCTTGTCCAAGTCCATATTCACTGCCTTGATTGCCCAATATGCTTTGTGCTCTATCTCGACAGGCAGATGACAGGTTTTCCCATAAATCAAACGGTATGGAGACATGCCCAATGGAGTCTTAAAAGTTGTCCTATATGCCCATAACGCATCATTCAGAAGTAAAGACCAATCTTTCCTAGTTGGCTTAACCATCTTCTCAAGAATGTTCTTCACTTCCCTATTGGATATCTCAGCCTGTCCATTGGTATGTGGGTGGTATGCTGTCGCTATCTTGTGCTTGACACCATATTTCCTCAAGGCGGCAGCAATTACCCTATTATCAAAATGTCTCCCTTCATCACTGATAATCGCATTAGGGATGCCAAATCTAGAAAAATGTCTTTGTGTAAAAACTTTTGGACCGTCTTGGCATCATTCTTTTGAGTGGCGATAGCTTCAACCCACTTGGAGACATAATCCACTGCTAGGAGGATGTATAGATTTCCACATGAAGATGGAAAAGGTCCCATAAAATCGATCCCCCAAACATCGAAGATTTTGACTTCTAGAATGTTCTGCAGTGGCATCTCGTTTCTCCTTGAGATGTTACCTGTCCGCTGGCACCTGTCACAGTTCTTGTAGAAGTCCTGTGCATCTTTATATAGTGTCGGCCAGTAGAACCCTGACTGTAGCACCTTGGCAGCAGTTTTATTGCCTCCTAAGTGACCTCCATATTGTGAAGCATGACAGTGATGGAGAATGTCTTCTTGTTCTTCTTGTGGTACACACCTCCTTATAACCTGATCTGCGCACATTTTGAAAAGAAGAGGTTCGTCCCAATAATAATGTTTAACATCATTTTGAAACCTCTTCCTGGCTTGATAATTAAGATCAGAAGGAAGTATTCCGCTAACTATAAAATTAACGAAATCAGCATACCAGGGGAGTTCAGAAGACTTACCTGCCGCCATGGCTGTCGCGATAGCGATTGCGGCAGCAAAGAGCTGCTCATCTGGGAAGGTCTCCAGTATGTTTGTCTCGTCGATTGATAGACTCTGTCTCTTCTCCAACCTTGACAAGTGGTCTGCCACCTGATTTTCTGTCCCCTTTTTGTCTTTGATCTCAAGGTCGAACTCTTGTAATAGCAAGATCCACCGTATTAATCTAGGCTTTGCATCCTTCTTTGCGAACAAATATTTTAGGGCAGAATGGTCGGTGTGTATTATTACTTTCGTCCCAAGTATGTAAGAACGAAACTTGTCGATGGAGAACACCACAGCTAACAGCATAGTATATGACGTGAAACAGCTTATTTTTGCGCTGCCCAAGTGCTGCCCCGACAGCATAGTCACTAGCATCACACATAATCTCAAACGGCTGTGTCCAGTCTGGTGGCTGTACTATGGGGGCTGTCACTAGTTTTTCCTTCAGAACCTTGAATGCTTCAGTACATTAATCATTAAAGTCAAAGGGTCGGTTCTGTTCTAAGAGATGACATAGGGGCTTTGTGATTTTTGAGAAATTCGCAATAAATCTCCTATAAAAACCAGCATGCCCTAAAAAACTCCTAATGCCCTTGAATGTGGTCGGCAGCGGCAGCTTCTCGATCACTTCTATTTTGGCCCTGTCGACTTCTATCCCACGGCAGCTAATCTTATGGCCTAGGACTATCCCCTCATCCACCATAAAGTGGCATTTTTCCCAATTTAGAACAAGATTAGCTTTTTCACATCTTTCAAGTACCTTTTGAAGATTGCCGAGGCAGCTCTCAAAATCGTCTCCAAAGACGGAAAAATCATCCATGAAAATCTCAAGGAAGTCCTCTACCATGTCGGAGAATATAGCCATCATGCACCTTTGGAAGGTGGCAGGTGCATTACAGAGTCCAAACGGCATCCTCCTAAACGCGTATGTTCCGTAGGGGCATGTAAAAGTCGTTTTCTCTTGATCCTCTGGTGCAATAGCAATTTGGTTGTAACCTGAATAACCATCAAGAAAACAATAGTAAGGTTTACCCGCTAATCTATCAAGCATTTGATCAATAAAGGGTAAAGGAAAATGGTCCTTTCGGGTAGCTTTGTTAAGCTTCCGATAGTCCATACAAACCCTCCAACCGGTCACAGTCCTGGTTGGGATTAACTCATTGTTCTCGTTGGTCACCACGGTCATTCCTCCTTTCTTTGGAACGCATTGCACCGGGCTCACCCATTTGCTGTCGGAGATGGCGTAAATAATACCAGCATCTAACCACTTGATTATCTCTTTACGTACTACCTCCTTCATCGCATGGTTTAGCCGCCTTTGGGCATCTATAGTCGGCTTATGATCTTCCTCTAGGAGGATTTTGTGCATGCATAACGCCGGACTAATGCCTTGTATGTCTGCTATCGTCCATCCAATCGCCTTCTTGTGCTACCTTAGCATGTCGATTAGTTGTCGTTCTTGTTCCTGCGGCAGCTTAGAAGAGATGATTACGGGCAACGTATCATTTGAACCAAGAAAAGCATATTTAAGCTGCCCTGGCAGGGGCTTCAGTTCTAAGGCAGGTGGTTCAACAGTAGATGGCTTTTGGATTAAGTGGTTATCTGAAGTGTAATTCAAAGGTTTGAATAACTTACCTGGACGATTGCCTATCCAGTTTACCTCCTCTTGACCTTCAGTGTCAGATGTATCGGATTCAGAGGAGTCGCTGTCGTCGGTGCTGTCGTCGTTGCTGTCGTGACAGGCCTGTAGGTGGCTGTCGCGGCAGTGACCAAATTTTGTATCATGGCAGCCCGACCTGATGCAGGGTTGATCAAGGGTCACCTCAATGATGGCCTTGCATTCCTCGTCCACATCAGCATGTTTCATTGCTTGGAGAACATTCAACTTAATCTCTTGATCGTTCACGCGCATGGTGAGTTCTCCTTTCTCCACATCAATCAATGATCTTCCCGTGGCTAAGAAGGGTCGCCCAAGGATGACTGGTGCGTTTTCGTTTGCCTCACAATCTAAGATAAGAAAGTCAGCAGGAAAAATAAGCTTATCCACTCTTACCAAAATATTTTCAATTTTTCCTTCGGGGTGAACATAAGAGCGGTTGGCTAGCTGTAAGGTTACTGTCGTGGGCCGCGCCTTCCCAATACCTAATTTCTGAAAAACAGATTTGGGCATTAGATTAACACTAGCACCAAGATCACAAAGTGCCTTACCCACGAATTTGTCGCCGATTACACAAGGTATGATGAAGCTCCCCGGATCCTTCTTTTTCTGGGGTGGCTGCCGATGAAGAATACTCATGCAACCTTCTGTCATCTTTACCGTTTCAAGCTCCCCAAGTTTAGATTTTTTCGACCTGACATCCTTGAGAAATTTAGCATAACCGGGCATCTCCCTAACGACATCTAACAATGGAATATTAATATGAACCTGCTTAAAAATATCATAAATCTTTTTAAGTTGAGATTCATGCTTACCTTGTTGTATCCGTTGAGGGAAGGGTGGTGGGGGACGGTAATCAGCAATACGTCCTTCCCACTGCATGTGAATCTGAGGACGATAATCATCTTTTTTCTCCTCTGTCGCTTCTGTTGTCGTGACAGGCTCATCGGCAGCAGTCTGTTTATCACCTGTCGGGGCAGCTTCCTCGACAGGTTTATCCAAGGCAGGATCCTTTACTGTTTCAGCTTCTTTTTCTGGCTCTGGTAATTTCTTCCCACTCCTAGTAGTAATCGCCTTACATTGCTCATGTGGGGGCGGTCTAGCATTTTCAGTGTTGCTAGGGAATCCTCCATTCTGCCTCGGCTTAATATGTTGCGAAACCTGACCCATTTGTGTCTCTAGAGATTTCAAGGTAGCTTCATGATTTGTCATTCTCATCTCGGTTTTATCCATAAAGGTTTCCGTCTTCTTGACAAACTGATTTATATTCTCCATATATGTACCGGTCTGAGACATAAAGGTGGCCAGAGTCTGCTCCAATATACTGCTCGTGGCAGGTGGTGGCTGTTGTTGCTGCGGCGGCGGCAGGTGCTGCGGCAGTTGCGGCGGCAGTTGCTGTCGCGTCAGCAATCTAGGACCTCCCTGATTCTGATTATGTGCTTGAGGATTCAGGGCATTGTTGGGATTACTCCATGAAAATTTTGGATCCTTCCTCCAATTGGGATTATAATTGTTGGAATTATAATTCGGCTTGTAATTTCCAACATATTTCCCCTCTTCTATTTGTATTGGGCACTCATCTCGACTATGATTTCCCTCACAGATGGTACAAACTTCCTCAACAGCAAATCCTTGTAAATCATCTTCATTCAATAACCTTTTCATTGCTTTAGTAAGGAATGCTACCTGTGATTTCATAGTGCTGTCGGCCTCATAATCCTTGACAGCAAGTACCCGTTTACCCCCTCTTCTAGCTGTCGGAAACTACTCCTCATTCTTGGCCAGATTTTTCAAAACTTGCAATGCCTCGTCCGGATCTTTATCCAATAATAATCCATTTGCTGCAGAATCAATTCGAATGCGAGTTTGTAAGTTAGCAGCATTATAGAACTTAGTTACCTGATTCCAGACGGGGAATCCATGCATTGGGCAGTTTCGAAGAAGAGTAGTAAATCTGTCCCAGGCCTCGTGCATCGGCTCGTCATCTTCCTGTTGAAAAGTAGCAATTTCGTTACGTAACCGTTCAGCTAAATGTGAAGGATTAAAACGAGACAAAAATTCACGAGTTAAATCTGCCCAAGTCATAATAGAACCCGGTGTAAGTTTATTCCACCAAGTTTTAGCTCTGTCCCTCAATGAATGGGGAAATAACCGAAGCCTCAGTATCTCCGGACTAACTCCTGGCAGTCTAAACGAACCACAGATCTCCTGGAATGTTTTGAGATGCTCCCTAGCATCTTCTGTCACAGCACCACTAAACTGCCCGACATTGTTGATCATACTAAACATGACAGGCTTAAGCTCGAAGTTGTCAACATCAATATCCGGCAGCGTGGTCTCCAGCTCTACATGATCGTTCAGCATGTAGTCACGACATGACCATCGTCCATCTGCCGCGGGCGGATCGCCGACAGGCGGTATAATTCCACCAGCGGGCTGATTACGGGCCATCTGCTCTAGCTGTTCCTCAAGGTACTCGTTCCGGTCTAAAAGGTGGCGAATCTGTTTCTTGAGATTGAAGGAACGCTCAACTTCTGGATCTAATTTATACTCAGGATCTTCGCCTCTTTTAGATCTGCGCATAAACAAGAAAACCCTTGTGAAAAGCGAGAGTTGAAAGCACAAAAGAAAAATTAAAGAAAATTAAAATAAAAACAAAAACGAAAATAAAAAAGAAAAACGAAAAGTGCAAGAAAAGAAAGGTGTAGTTATGTTGCCAATCCCCGGCAACGGCGCCAAAAACTTGTTGCGTGTAAAAGAGTCTATCGCAATTGTAGTGCAAGTGTACACGACGCAAGTAGTAAAGTGATACGAAGTATCGGATATCGTCTCCACAGGGATTGGGCTAATAACTTCACCTAATTTTACTGCACGAAGTAAAGGGAATAGTTTAAAAAGATTGTCACGAGAATATTAAAGTAAACGTAAATAAAAGAGTTGGAATATCAAGATAGAGAGAATGGGCTGGTATTGAATTGCTCAGTAGTGCAGGTATTGAATTGCTTAGGAACTCCAGTTCTGTCGTAGCGCCCGTCACCGACAGCACCTGTCGCGGCGGCTGTCCGTTAGCTGTCGCGGCAGCGAACACACCAACTCCGTACTTCAAGTTTGGCAAGAATCCCAGATCTGCCTTGGCCTATCCCTAGGTCCAAGTCTGTCGATGATCACGTCTTTGATGATACCTCTCGGCGTGAATCGAAGGATGAACACCGATGTGTATGAATTCTTCCTTAGCCACTCAACCTCGCCCTATCCCTAGGCACGAGATGGTTCAACTATAAACTAGAGAACGCGCTCTTATCTCTTTCGTATACTTAACTCTCCCGATGCTAAGTAAATAGATAACCTCACAATGCTCTCCCGATGCTCTTGCAAGATATTAAAACCAAGATAAGAGAACTTGAAGTTTATTTTATTGAACTTGGAAAATCCTAAAACAAAGCAACCCTTGTAACTACTTTACAAAACAACCCGTGGCCCTAGGGGGAATTTAGAACATGTCGACGACGGGTAGACGGCGGAGGGGTTTAGGTTTCGGTTATGGGGTATTGGATGCCTCCTAGGTTAAATCTATGCCCTTATATAAGCTTTGGGCTCAAGTATTCTAAGTTAACAAGGATTACAACTTTAATGAAAAGTAAGATTCTAATTAATGCTTAATCTTTAAGGATTCCTACTTTTCAGCTGCCTCCTTGTTTCATGGGAATTCCTCTCCTTGAGCTTTGGCTTGACATATCTTTTGATCCGGGGCTTGGAAAAATATTTGGCTTTCACACGACAGACGAGCAGATTTTTCTCTATCTATCGAGGTCCACTTTACTTTTCCTCTTCATAAGGCTGCTGTCACCTTGCTGTCACGACAGGTCCATGACAGCTTCGTCTGCTTGTCCAGTTCAGCTTTCCTGCTTCTCTGCCCTGTGCCTGCCTTCCTCGTAGACTATGGCAGCAACCTGCAAAATACGCCATCTTTTAGTAGAATCCGTGCTTTTTATATATTTGTGATGTTTTACTAAAAACTAACCTAAATGCAATGCAATGATGCTTGAATGCAGCAGAAATATGGGTTAAAAAGGGTGTAAATAATAGAACTTTTACACACTCAACACAAATCATTGCCAAACTCAGCCACAATCTCATCCCACAATCACAAGCCAAAACTTCATAATTTCAAACTCAAACTAACCACAAAACTCACATTTTCGTACTCCCTTTATACACAGCTGAAATCTACCATTTTCAACACCCAAATTACCACTAAAGACTTCCATAACACTTTCCTAACAACCCTACACCATCAGCCCTTCAACCCAACACAAAACCACACCAAAATTTCAAGTTTTAACACTTTCAAAAATCCCCTCAAGACCCATTTCGGGATTTTTAACAAAATCCCTCCATTTCAAGATATAAGGTGTATTAAGGTAAGGTTAACTCAATACTTAACTAAACAAATCAAAAACAAGTTGAAAACCCATTAAAGTTTCATGCTTTCTTCAACCTTGAAAAACTTGAAAAACTAAAAGATGATCCATTTTGAAATCTAAAACCATGGAGATGCTTGGAATTAGGAGAAGAAATCAAAAACGAAGTTACCTTGTGAAAATCCCTTGAAATGGTAAAGCACCTTAATGGAATAGTGATTTTGGGAGGGGTTTGGGTTTTTGGTCGTGAGATGAAGAAATGAAGAACAAAACTTTTTTTTGTCTTAAAAGGCTCATCTTTTTTCCTTGTTTTGATATATTTACAAAAATGCCATTATTAGGATTTTAGGCTATTTAAATTAAACTAAGGTCTAATTAATTTTAACCGAAACTGACAACTCGAACCCAAAACACATACCAAACTTCCGACCCCAAAACACGGTTGTTACAACTCTCTCCCGCTAAAGGAATTTCGTCCCCGAAATTACCTGACTGAAAGAGATAAGGAAACTGCCTTTCCATATCCCCATTCCTCTCCCAAGTGTCCTCGTCCATCCCTCGACGTTGCCACTGCACTTTTACTAACTCAATCGATCTACCCCGCAACACCTTGCTGTCTGAAGCCAAGATCTCAACTGGTTCTTCGTCATAAGTCAAATCTGGATTCAATTCAATCTCTTCTACAGGCATAACATGTGATGGATCTTACCTATACTTACGGAGCATCGAAACATGAAACACATCGTGTATCTTCTCTAGCTCGGATGGCAAACGCAACTGATAAGCAACTGGGCCAACCTTTTTCACAATCTCATACGTTCCTATGTACCTCGGACTCAACTTCCCCTTTCTGCCAAATCTCATTACTTTCTTCCACTGGGAAACTTTTAGGAATACCTTCTCACCCACTAAAAACTCAATTTCCTTCCTCTTCAAGTCGGCATACGACTTCTGTCTATCCGAAGCTGCCTTCAAGCGATCGCAAATCAATTTCACTTTATCGGTTGTCCCCTTAAGCAAATCTGGAATAGGTAACAATTTTTGTCCCACTTCAGCCCAACAAACTAGAGTTCTACACTTCCTGCCATACAAGGCCTCATACGGAGCCATCTGAATGCTCGACTGAAAGCTTTTATTGTAAGCAAACACAACTAGAGGCAAGTGCTTCTCCCACGTACCCTGAAAATCAATGATGCAACAACGCAACATATTCTCTAAAATCTGTATAACCCTCTCTGACTGACCATCTCTCTGAGGATGATATGACGTGCTGAAATTCAAACGGGTACCCAAAGCTGTATGCAGACACTCCCAAAATCGAGCTGTAAACCTCGGATCTCTATCGAACACAATCGACTTTGGCACACCATGTAGTCTAACAATCTCACAAATGTACAGATCGACCAATCTATCTAAGGTATAAGTCGTATTGACTGCTAAGAAGTGAGCACACTTCGTGAAACAGTCTACTATAACCCAAATTGTGTTCTTCTTCGTAGGAGTCAAAGGCAAGCCCAAAACAAAATCCATGGTGATATTCTCCCATTTCCATTCCGGAATTCTCAACGATTGCAACAAACCTGAGGGAACCTGATGTTCCGCCTTCACTCTCTGACATACCATACACTTACTCACGAAGTCGACTACGTCTCTCTTCAAACCAACCCAAAAGTACTCATTCTTCAAATCTCGATACATCTTCGTACTTCTAGGATGCATAGCAAACAGACTTTTGTGTGCTTCAGTCAAGATCGTATGTCTCAAGTCACTGTCTTCTGGCACAACTATCCTATTTCTAAAACACAAGACCTCATCGGTACTGAAACTGTAGTCTGAAGGTCTACCCTCGGCTATGACTTGCACGTGAGGTGCCAAAGATCTGTCTAAGAGCTGTTTCTCCCTAATCAACTGACCCAGAGTAGGTTTAACCTGAAGCTCGGCCACTAAGCCACCATCTCCGGACAAGCTCAATCTAGCAAACATGGCTCTCAAGTCTACAGCTACCTTTCTACTCAAAGCATCAGCCACTACATTGGCCTTACCCGGATGGTACTCAATCGTAAGATCATAGTCCTTTAGCAACTCTAACCACCTACGCTATCTGAGATTCAATTCTCGCTGAGTCATGATATACTTCAAACTCTTGTGATCTGTGTACACTATGCATTTCTCACCGTACAAATAATGCCTCCAAATCTTTAGAGCAAACACAATTGCAGCTAACTCTATGTCGTGGGTCGGATAGTTACACTCGTGATTCTTCAACTGTCTTGAGGCATAAGCCACCACTCTCTTGTCTTGCATGAGAACACAACCTAGGCCTACATAGGAAGCATCGCTGTAAACTACATATTCCTTCCCTGACTCTGGCTGAATCAAGATCGGTGCTTGGGTCAAAGCTTCTTTCAACTTCTCAAAGGCTCGTTGTCTTGCATCTGACCACTCAAACTGAACACTCTTCTGAAGTAACTGTGTCAATGGAGCGGCTAACTTCGAGAAACCTTCTACGAACCTTCTATAGTATCCAACTAAGCCTAGAAAGCTACGAACCTCGGTTGCTAACTTCGGTTGCTTCCACTCAACAATAGCTTTTATCTTCTTCGGATCCACTCTAATCCCATCGGTTGATACTACATGCCCTAGGAAGACCACCTCTCGGATCCAGAACTCACACTTACTCAACTTTACATACAACTGATTGTCTAACAAAGTCTGCAAAACTAACCTCAAGTGTCGATCGTGGTCTTCCTCGGTACGCGAATACACCAAAATGTCATCTATGAACAAAACTACAAACTGATCTAGGTACTGATGGAAGATCTTATTCATCATATCCATGAAAGCAGCCGGTGCGTTAGTCAACCCAAAAGGCATGACTAAGAACTCATAGTGATCATATCTAGTCCTAAAGGTCGTCTTCGGTACATCAACTTCTCTTACTTTTAGCTGGTAGTAACTGGATCTCAAGTCGATCTTCGAAAAGATTGATGCCCCTCTCAACTGGTTAAACAAATCATCAATTCTCGGTAACGGATACTTGTTCTTCATTGTTAATTGATTCAACTGTCAGTAATCTATACACATTCTCATGCTTCTGTCTTTCTTCTTTACAAACAAAACTGGAGCGCCCCAAGGCGAAGAACTCGGTTGGATGAAACCTCTATCTGTCAACTCTTGCAACTGAGTCTTCAACTCTTTCAGTTCTTTCGGTGCCATGCGATACGGAGCAATCGAAGCAGAAGCTGAATTTGAATAAGTCTCTATAGCAAACTATACCTCTCCATCAGGTGGTAAACCCGACAATTCTTCTGGAAACACACTTGGAAAGTCACACACTGTCCGGATGTCTTGAGGTCTAACCTCACTCATGTTTGGATTCATCACATAGACCAAATACGCCTCGCAACCCAACTCAAATAACCTCTTAGCCTCTAGAACTGAAACTACATTCGATAAGAACTTCATGTTCTCACCTACCACTACTATCTTATAATCATCCGCGAGTTTCAAAGAAATCCTCTTAGTCTCAAAATCTATCCTAGCTCTATGCTTAGTGAGCCATTCCATACCCAAAATCACATCAAAGTCATAAAACGGTAGCTCTATCATATCCACTGGAAACACATGTCCCTGAACCATTAGCGGACATCTTTTGTACATCTTCCTGACTACTACTGTATCCCCGAAGGAACTAGTAACACTAACTCCTACCTCTAATACCTCACAAGGCAATTTCAACAACTTTGCATGCTCACTCAGTATATAAGAATATGTAGACCCAGAGTCAATCAAAGAAATCAAACTTAAAGACTGTATCGAGAAGTTACCTGCAATCACATCTATGTTGTGCTGACCCTCACACTGAGCGTAAACTCTGGCCTGGCCTCCGCCCTCTGGCTGAACAACAACTACATGCACTATGTTCCTTTGGTCGTCATTTCTCGGCTGGAAGTTACCTCTACCGCGCCCGTGGCCTCTCTGAAAGTCATTGACTCTAGTAGGAGCCTGAACTGGTGCCTACCCCACCTGATGTGGACAGTCACGCCTAATATGATCCCTAGCTCCATGGCTTCAACACGAGTGGAAATTCCCCCAACACTCACCGGTGTGATTCCTCCCGCAACGAGCACACTCGGGCAAACACCCACCAGCCCTCTAGCCCTGATGGCCCTAACGTGGTTACCACCACCATGTCTATGGTCATAGTGATGCCTGTTGTCCCGATGCCTCTTGGCATCACCTCTATCAAAGTCGCTAGATCTCTTCCCAGAACTAGAACCACCAGATCGTTTGGTCAAGCCCAAACTGTGCTCTAAGTCCTTGGCCCTAGTGACCAAGACATCAAAATCTGTGTAGTCAGAAGCTAAAGTGTACCTCTTGATCTCTTCGTTGAACCCATAGTGGAAACGGTTACATCGTTTCTCCTTAGTAGGAACAAGCTCGGATGCATACTGACTCAGCCTGACAAATCTGATCTCATAGTCTGTCATTGTCATACTCCCCTGAAGTAAAGCCATGAATTCCCTCTTCTTCTCATCGAGATAGCGGGGACCCAGATATTTCTTACGGAAAGCTGACTCGAAAAACTCCCAAGTGATCTCAGCCTCTGCCATACCCGTAGTGATGGTGACCCACCAAGTGTAGGCATCACCCTAAAGCAGAGATACAACACACCCTAGCTTGCGTTCCCCAGTACATCCTATCTGTGCCAGAATACGGATGGTCTTCTCAAACCAAGTCTCGGACCTCTCGGGTGTCGACCCTCTGAACTCTTCACCTCCCAAACTGCGGAGTCTCTCTCATGGTAAACCAGTACCCTCTCTCTGGGGTTGTGCCATTGCCTGACCCCCAGCCACTGCAGCCTGAAAAGCCCCGGCTATCGCCTGAACTAGAGGAGCTAAATCTATTCCGACCGGTACTTGGCCAACCTAAGGTTCTACGCCCTCGACTCTCGCCTCGCCTCCCTCTTGATGTGGAGGAGAAGGAGGAGGTTGAGGAGCCTGCGCCTCACCAACTGGCTCAACTCCTGGAGCTGGTGCCCGTGGTTCCGGTTGAACCATCCTAGGCCTCCCTCTTGGTCTCATGTCACAGCTAGCAAGATAACAACTACAACAAACAAACATATAAGGATTAAGTTAGCAAAGGCAAGGGTCCAAACGTGCTCAAGTATATTCCTTTATAAAACTTTCTCAAATTAAGTAATAGTAGCAATGAGAACTCGACACTATACCAGACACAACAATCATGCTTCCAAACACCATACGAATGAACAAACAACAACCATACATGGCAAAGCATTTACCGATGCATAACAATTACTTAACACTTCAAACTTACCTCACTTACCTGCCCGAGATCTCGATAACCTTAGGCTCTGATACCAAAAATGTAACCCCCTCGTCTCGGTCTAGTCGGCTGACCGATCCGAGTAGGCTACACGAGGAAAACCGATGTGAAACCCGTTAAGGTCCCACCTCGGTTAGCAACCCTAGAATATTTCTTTTAATTATATCTTGTCTAAAAGCATATTTATTTCTTAAGTGATCACGACAGCGGAAAACATCACGAGGTAAAAGCAACCAAGCCAAAACAACATGTTAAACAACCCATTTTAAACTTACACCACAGGCTGTATTGATACACCAGACAAGGGTATCGATACGCCTTGACCAAGTCAACTACCTTCAGTCAACTCAGGGAGACCGTATCGATACAGCCCTTGGGTGTATCGATACACCCTCCTCGGTCAACATCTCACGGTCAACGATACAAAACCGTACCGATACGCTTAGAGCCCGTACCGATACGCCAAAGACTCGTTAAAATCTCAGAATTCCAGTAAAGATTTGGCGTATCGATACGCCCCCGAGTATCAGTATCCTAAGCCAATTCTGAGTCCCAAAGTGTAGGACCGTATCGATACGGACCTTAGGCGTATCGATACGCCCTGCACTGCAAGACTCCAAATTACAGCAAAACTATACGAGACTCAACTCTAAATGCAATTACGACTCTCCTAATCACATACAACCAACCATACAACACGTAGCAACCAAGAACCACTATAAAAAAACAATTTAGGTGAATAACGAGGCATTTCCAACATAGCATTATACAAAGATGGATATTGCATATCAAGGCATACTTAAAAGCTTAAAAGCCAAAAGGTACATGTCTCCACACATAAGGTTTATATGCTCATCCAAAAACAACATATAGCATAAAAAACATTCAACATTTATGAGTCATACAACGCTCATACAATCACATAGCAGCCCCATTGCTAAACTACTACTTTATTTACTAAACCATACTTGAGCAACTACAAAAGCTTGGAATGCCCCTTTCCTTGCTCCTTGCTAACTCCACGCTAATGATCTGCATTGTCAAAAACGAGAGCGTAAGCTAGAAGCTTAGTGAGGATGCTCTAAAACCAAAAACAACGACAATGCAGGGTAAAAGCATATAATCCTTAACATCACACACAAACATACATAAGCATAAATATAGAAATCTAGCTAGCAACTCAAAAGGAAAAAAAACGGCATCTTACTTCATGCTAAGCTCAACAAGATAAACAATTATCTAAACAACATAACCACATGATCAAGTACATTGGCCACTATTAGTTTACTCGGATATGCGGATTACACTCAACCACAACGTTACCTCGGTGGGATTACACTCATCACCGGACCCCGCATGGATGGGATTACACTCATCATCACATGCTCTACGGATGGAATTCCACTCATCATCATGTATAATATAAACATTTTCGGTGGAATATTACATCACCGTACTCCTCCTTGATGGCTTAACGCCACTAAGGCCACGCGCGAATTTGACTCAACCGCGTGCACATTAATCCTAATTATCGATCATTTATACCTGGTAAGTTAACTAGTGCCAATCATACTATTTAAAACCACACCATATCAACCATCACTCATATCACACATACATCATCACACACATCAATGTATACTCATACATAAGCAATTCGTGTTTCACAATATCATAATAGGCATAAACATTTAAAGCTTATAAACACACAAGAAGTTAAGCTACCAACTTAACTTCTACCTTGGAATGGCCTACCAAGCACATTCCAAAACCTCCACTACACACTTGAACCAATTTAAATAAGTTGAAAGTTTCAGTCACCACCCTTTCTTAAGCAAACCAAGCAAAGCCACTCAAGCCTCCGAAATTTCCGAAATCGATCCCGAACCTTCTCCGATGTTTCCTCTTGCTTCTAACCAATCAAAAGACAAGGTATTACTCAACCAAATCATTGTCAAACTCAGCCACAATCTCATCCCACATTCACAAGCCAAAACTTCATAATTTCAAACTCAAACTAACCACAAAACTCACATTTTCGCACTCCCTTTATACCCAACTGAAATCTACCATTTCCAACACCCAAATTGCCTCTAAAGACTTCCAGAACACTTTCCTAACAACCCTACACCATCAGCCCTTCAACCCAACACAAAACCACACCAAAATTTCAAGTTTTGACACTTTCAAAAATGCCCCCAAGACCCATTTCGGGATTTTTAACAAAATCCCTCCATTTCAAGATATAAGGTGTATTAAGGTAAGGTTAACTCAAAACTTAACTAAACAAACCAAAAACAAGTTGAAAACCCATTAAAGTTTCATGCTTTCTTCAACCTTGAAAAACTTGAAAAACTAAAAGATGATCCATTTTGAAATCTAAAACCATGGAGATGCTTGGAATTAGGAGAAGAAATCAAAAACGAAGTTACCTTGTGAAAATCCCTTGAAATGGTGAAGCACCTTAATTGAATAGTGATTTTGGGAGGGGTTTGGGTTTTTGGTCGTGAGATGAAGAAATGAAGAAGAAGAAGACTCTTTTTTTTGTTTTAAAAGGCTCATCTCTTTTTCCTTGTTTTGAAATATTTACAAAATGCCATTATTAGGATTTTAGGATCATTTAAATTAAACTAAGGTCTAATTAATTTAAACCGAAACTGACAACTCGAACCCAACACACATACCAAACTTTCGGCCCCAAAACACGGGTGTTACAGGACCACTCATCACCGTAGTTAAGACAACCATCACGTGAGGCTCGACTTCTACTCGACTACACAACAACAACGATGTGAAACAACTCGAGATGCACATGATACCACAACATATAACCATTCATCAAGACATAACAAGAATGTAGGAGTAGTAACTTACACTTGGGTTTAGGTGAACCCTCTTGGTCCCACTCAAACCCCCAAGAGTTACATTTCGAAAACAAATCAAAGGTTGACATTTCTACTCACCGTTGCTACCCAAAAGAGAGTCGAAAACCAAGCTGAAGCTTCCAAAATCTCCGGATTCGCTTCGGAGGCTTCACCAACAAGATTTCTTGCTTCTAATCATCCCATCACAAGTCAAAACAATCAAAATTCAGTCCACGATTCAAAGTAGCAAACCCGGAACATAATTCAAGCAAAAAACACATGTTTCAAGCTAAGAACAACCCTTAAAATCTTCATTCCCGAGCAGCCATGAAGCACAGCCCAAAACACTTGATTTCAACACTTAAATTACTCCATAAAGCCTCCAAATCAACCCTTATAGATAGCCTAACCATCAGCCAATAATTTCCCACGTAAATCACCCCTAAAACTCAACATTTCAACACTCTAAAACCTCTCAAAAACCCAATTTCGGGAAACAACCTAAAACCTTGTAAAAATCAAGTATGTTGGACCCTTTAGGTTGTAAATAACTCATATTATCTCAACAAATCAAAAGCTTAAGTTATAGACATTAAAGATGACATTTTTATTCTAAAAACTCAAACTTCCAATTTCAAAACCATGGACATTAATGAAAACTAAATGTATGAGCTTGAAGAGAATGACTAGGACAGGTCAAAAATGATTTTACCTTTGCAAAAGCTCCAACAACAAGCAAGATATGAGATGGAATAGTAACTAGGGAAGGATGGGGGTTTTTCGCCAAAAGCATTTTTTTGAAAAGGGGAAGAAGATGAGCCAAAAGCATTTTTTAATGTTTGTTTAAAATTGATAGGCCAAAGACCCAAATACCCTTAATGAAATAAGGCATTTACAAATAGGTGATATTCATGGCTATTTGGGCTTGTTTTGTAAATAGTCCAACTTAATGTATTTGTTTTGAAAACCCGAGGCCCAAAATACTATTTTTAATATTTTAATATTATTTTCACCCGACCCCCAAACTCGGGTGTTACAACTCTCCCCCACTTAAGGAATTTCGTCCCCTGAAATTACCTGACTGAAAGAGATAAGGAAACTGCCTTTCCATATCCTCTTTTCTCTCCCAAGTGGCCTCGTCTACACCTCGACGTTGCCACCTCACTTTGACTAACTCAATTGATCTACCACGCAACACCTTGTTGTCTGAGGCTAAGATCTCCATTGGTTCCTCGTCATAAGTCAAATCCGGATTCAATTCAATCTCTTCTACGGGCAGTATATGGGACGGATTCGATCTATACTTTCAGAGCATCGATACGTGAAACACATCATAAATCTTTTCTAGCTCGGTCGGGAGTCTCAATCTATACGCAATAGGACCAATCCTCTCAACTATCTCATAAGGTCCAATGAATCTTGGGCTTAACTTGCCCTTCCTCCCAAACCTCATCACCTTCTTCCAAGGTGAGACTTTCAAAAACACTTTATCCCCCACGGAATACTCTACATCTTTCCTCTTTAAGTCAGGATATGACTTCTGTCGATCTGAAGCTGCCTTCAAACGATCACATATCAACTTTACCTTCTTAGTGGTGCCCTTAAGCAATTCAAGCATCGGTACAAGCCTCTGTCCGGCTTCGGCCCAACAAATCAGAGTTATACAATTCCTCCCATATAAGGCCTCATATGGAGCCATCTGAATACTCGACTAGAAACTGTTGTTATACGCAAACTCTACTAACGATAGATGTTTCTCCCATGACCCCTGAAAATCAATGATACAACACCTCAACATATCTTCCAACACCTGAATCACTCTCTCAGACTGACCATCTAACTGCGGATGATACGAAGTGCTGAAGTTCAACCAAGTACCCAAGGCCCGAAGCAAACACTCCCAAAATCTAGTTGTAAATCTCAGATCTCGATCTGACACAATCGATTTCGGTACCCCATGTAGTCTCACTATCTCACAGATATACAGATCGGCCAACTTGTCTAAAGTATAGTTGGTATGAACTGGTATGAAGTGGGCACACTTAGTAAACCTATCCACAATCACCCACACTAAATTCTTCTTCGAATGAGTCAACGGTAGCCCTGACACAAAGTCCATGGTGATACGTTCCCACTTCCATTCCGGAATCTTCAACGGTTGTAACAAACCTGAGGGAAACTGATGCTCAGCCTTGACCCTCTGACAAACCATACACCTACTGACAAACTCGGCCACGTCCTTCTTCAAACCAACCCAATAGTACTCTTCTTTCAACCCTCGATACATTTTCGTGCTACCCAGATGCATAGGAAAAGGATTATTATGAGCTTCATTTAAGATCGTACGCCTCAACTCGGCATCCTCCGGAACCACTACCCTATCCTTGTAACATATGATCCCATTCTCACCAAAACAATACTCGGTAGGCCTATCTTCGGCTATGTCTTGCAATATTGGGGTCATGCAATACTCGATAGACCGATAAAAATGTTCATGTTTAGTAATTGAGGTCATGCAATATTGGTATTGGATTTGTATATAAGTTCCTGTTAACCATTTTCTTCAAACATTTTGTCTGGGCATAACCACAAAAAAACATGTATTTTTTGTTGTTATAAACGTCGGTATTATTTTTTAAGGAATTTAAAAAAAGTAATTGATGAAAATTTGCAAGAAATTGTAGTGACAATGAAGAAGATGTCCGATACCTAGTTTTTCATACTTCGAATGGAAGAAGGAGAAGAAGAAAGAATAAATTTACATTTTTAATCTAAAAATTAAAATGACGTTTAAATTGATAATATTTTGGACTAAATTGATAGACTGTATAAGTTTTAGGGACTAAAACTATTATTTGACCAAGCAATGTCAATGTTTCTATTTATTTTTAACGGTAAGGGTACAAAATAGAAACAATACGTAACATTAGGTACCATGTTTCTAAAAAAATTAGTTTGGGTACTAAAATAGAAATACGAAAATTCAAAAAAATAATATATAAAAAAATAATTTAATTGAATTTTTTAAAAATAATTATTAATTGTATGTTGAGTCCTTAAAATTTGTAATCTTTATTAATTAATTTAATGTTGTTTAATGGTGTTCATCGTTAATAATGTTTAGCGGTGTTCGTCGCACGTTGTAAAATTTTCCTAAACGTAAATGATGTTTAAATTCGTTATCACAAAATTTATTAATATTATTATATACGAAAAGAATTAATTTAAATAATAAAAATATAAAAAAACTATGACAATTCATTAATATTTTTATATAAAATATAAGTTTAAATATTTCTAAATAATTATTATAAAATTTTAAATTAAATATAAAAATTTAGCCTCTAAAATTTAAACTATAAATTTTTATATTATTTTAATATAACTAAATATTAATTTAATATATTAATAGTTGTTATACTTAATATTATTTTATAATATTATAGTTTTTTATTATTTATTTTTATTTAAAATATTATTTTTTTAATGATTATTATATTTAATAATTGTTGTATTTAATATTAAAATATTTGTTTAATATAATAATTATTATTATATTTAATATTATTTTAATATATTAATATCAATTTTAGTGTTAATAATTAAGAGTGAACAAATAATTCAACGTCTAAAAAGTAATTTTTCACTCTCGAAAATTAAAAATTTAACTTTTTGAGGTTGGGTGAAAAGTCACACTTTTATGTGATTTTTTACTTTTAAAATATTTGACATTACTTATGTGTCAAAAATAATTTTTTGAGCAAAGACTTCTTTTTAAGCCATGCCAAAAAGGCAGTTGGCCTAATATAATCTACCGAAGCTCAAATATAACCTAATTAGCTAATCTCAATTCCCCTTAAAAACTGAATTTTTAGTCCCCTAAACTCAAAATCTCAAAACCCTAAAAATAGCCTTATATCCAACATAAACCCCAAATCAAACCACCAATATAACCCTAATTGCCAACTAAAATCAGATCAGGGCTATGAATGCACCCAGATCTGTAGCAACCACTGTCAAGTATCATGCATGTCCAGCTCATTAAGCTATCAGTCTACCCTTATCATCGCCAGTGGCTTATTCCATCAACCATAAACCTGTGACAACACAAAGAAAAGAAGGTGAGAAATTATATAGAGCCAAAAAATTTAGAAAAAGCTAAAAAAGAAAAAAAATAAAAAATTAAGGGTTCAAAAGAAAAGGACTCACCTTTTTTGAAGACCGAAGTTCCTTCTCTTAGATTCAAACGGGGGAGAAGAAAAAGCTGGAGTTGACAACAACATACCTAGGCCATAACTCCATTAGACGATAGGATTCTTTGAAATCGAAGAAGGTGTACGAAAGGTTCTCTGACTAGATCTAGGAGATTTGAGGAGGTTTTAGGGAAAACATTCTTCAAATGTGATTTTAGAAGAAAAAATGAGCGTTTGGATAGTTTTTGGCCGCCCCAAACTCGCCCGATCTATAAACTCTTAAACTCGACCTCACCCCATCCCGAATTAAAATATTAATTTATTCGCTTCACCCCGACTCGATGTAGTAACTCTTAAATCCGACCTCAACCCGAAAAATTTAAAAAATTAATCTTTGCCGACGATAAAAGTTAAATCCGGTGAATGCATCATTGCGACCACAAATATATAGTTTCAAAGGACTTTAAACCTATATAAAAATAAAATAAAACAAATTTTATATTACCCACATGAAAAATTACATATTTAAAAGAATAAACTTGGATCATTGACTGTTAGAAAACAAATATGTTAAAACTCAAACAATATCTAAAAAAATTACGATAAGAACAAAAAAAATAAAGTTAGCTTAACAACCATAAAAGTGTTTATATATTAATATTTTCATAAATATAATACAAATTATATATTTGTTTAAATATATATTGGGGCGGAAAATTTTTAGTATATACCCGAATCTGCCCCACCCCGACTCAACACCTTCAAAAACTCGCCCCACCCAGCCTCAATCCCCAAAATTTAAGACGTCCGAATCAAATGGGTTCGTGTAATTTTACCATCCCCTTATATGCGGTCGACGCGGTCAACAGATATGGATTTATGGGGACAAGAGAGAGAGAGTACCAATACGAAATTTTAATTATTAAGGGTGCGTTTGGTTCACGGAATATAGGATTACCTTTGGGAATAGGATTCCTGGAATGTAACATTACTTGAGATATTACTGGGATTATTAAAATACTTTGTTTGATTTATTTGGTAGGAATGTAAGATTACATTGTTTGGTTGATGGAATATAAGATTACATGAAAGTAAATTTTACTATATTGTCCTCGTGATATATTTTTTTAACAAGTTAAACTTTCAATATTAGTTTAAAAACATTTGCTTGAAGATTCATACACTTATACTTAGCATACTACTAATATAATTATTATAAACAATATGAAATATATATTTTTATTAATATTAAAATTCTTAAAATTAAATTCAAATAAATAAATATTTAATGAGTAACGACATTTAAATCTTAAACTAATTATATAAAATAGTTTTAAATAAATATACTCTCCAAATATTAAAGCACGATTGAAATAATAAAATAATAATAAATCACATAAAGTCAAGGAAAAATGATAAATAAGAGATGATGATCGTATCATGAAACACTAAGTTACGAGGATTTCTACGAAATTAGAACATAAAACCAATAAACACAAAGTTTCTCTTTGTAATATGCTATGTGTCTATTTTATTTTATTAATAAAATTTTATAAAAAGTTTACAGAGTATTTAGACATTTTATCGAAAATTTTCATAGCCATGATTTTTTATTTAAATATTAAACTACTTTTAAATATGTGTAAAACCATTTAAATATCAAACTAATATGAAACAAAATTATTTAATAAATTTACATCATTTACATATGCTACAAATGATCCAAATTAAAAAAAAAACTATTACTTTAAGGGTAATTTTGTTGAAAGTGGCGGGAATTGACAAATACCTAAGGGAAGGGTGGGAATCACATTCCTGGAATGTTGACAAAAAAGTGCTATTGTTGGTAATAATCTTTTCCGGGTTGGTGGGAATGAGGACAAACCAAACATGGGAATAAGATTTCAGAAAAGATTATTACCCCAGGTAATAATCTTTTCTGTGAACCAAACGCCCCCTAATAGTAATATTTAGTTCATGGTTTCTATTTTTATTTATCCATGCATTTTCATTATTATTATTTTAATTATTAATAGTAATATTATCACTGGTATTTATTGAGCTAAATATTTTGATATAAAAATTTAAGAGAAAAATATTTTTAGAGTTATTCAAATATTACAAAAATAATTCAATGTCTATTTAACTTGAAAAATGTGTTTGAAATATTTTCTAAGCGTTTTTGACTTACCACAATATTTTCAATATTCTCAAATGTTAAAAACAACCTTTCAGTGCAAGTACCCTACTCCCGGTACCGATATCGTGATATCCATACTAGTATTGCTTTTGAGAGTACTGATATGAGGAGATTTTTTAAAATTTTAGTAATGAGTTTTGGCATCGGTACGTCCCTTCAGTACCAATACCTAATACCCTGTACTGATACTTCCTGTACGAGTATCAGTACGCCTGCATTTTTGTAATTGCTCTATCCCCTTTAAGCATGTGTCGTTACTCATGTTCGAGTACCGATAATCGCAATTGTAAAAGTACATTTATGGCTGGAAACTACCCAACGACTCTTAACATCTCCCAATGGTCACAAACATTCACAAACTCATTAGAGAACCTAAAAGGGACCTTAAAGCTTATCAATATCAACAAGAAAGTGATAACTTTTTACATAAGAAAAACAATAAGTAAATGTGGTTTTAATAAATATATTGACTTGTGACAAATAACATGCGAGATCAGATATAGTTGGCATGATATAGGATATGAGTACTGAATATGAAATATGATATGTATGAAGGATTCGTTAGTCTAATCGATCAATCGTCACTTTGTTCTCAATGACTTGTTTAAGGGTGCTCAAACTTCGGTTTTAACCGAATTAACAGACCAAACTCAATTTTTTTTCAGTTAACCGGTCGGTTAATTAATTGAAATATATATATATATATATATATATATATATTTGATCATTAAACTTTTAAAAATTATAAAATGATCATTAAATTTTGTCTTAAAGGTCAAATTAGCATTCAACGAAAAATCAAAAAATCAATTAATCCCTTATGAAAATTTTGCATCCAATTGAGCCCTCAAAATTCAAATTACGATCAATCAGGCCCTCAAAAGTTAAATTAAAATCAATTTAGCCCTTTTGTTAAGATGACTGTTAACTCAAAAGTAGTTATTATGATGGTGACATGTGACATACTCTGGACGTGTCACATCATCAAAAACCGTAAATAATCATTTAAAAATTTTAAAAATATTTTAAATTATAAAATAATATATTTAAAATTAAAAAATATTAAAAAAAAACTCTGAAAAAATATTTAAAATTATAAAAATTTAAAAATAAAAAAAAATATTTAAAAGAATTGAAGAAAAGTCTAAAAAATATTTAAATGTGAAAAAAATAAAATATGTATAAAATCTTAAAAAATACTTTTTACTCAAAATAAAAAATATAAAAAATTGTAATAATTATTAAAATATACATACATATTTATAATGAAATAATATTTAAATTTTGTATAATTTTTGAAAAATATATTTTTAATTATAAAATTTTAAAAATGCCCAAAATTTTCAAATCCCTAACTCTAAACGCTAACTCTAGATTCTCAAATCCTCAAATCATTTTAATTAACATTGGAAGTTGTTGGTACTTGTAATAAAAGGTTTTATTTTTTTGAAAGCAATGATGATGGGAAGTACATTGAAAATGGGGAAATGGGGAAATGTGTGTTGGAGTCGCCACCGGCCACTATGGTAGGCCAGACACCGTTAAAGTAATAACTAAAGATTTATGGTTCGAGAGTCGGTTACAAATGGGGAAGGATTAGCACCTCATCACGCCCAAAATTGGTACCTAAAGATTCGTATTATATTTACCAAGAAAATTAAAATTCGATTCTAAATTAATAATTAATCCCTAAAATACATGTATGCATGGTAATATGATTCAAAAATACCTAACCCGCAACCTACGATACCAAAAGAGATGACGCCCGAAGACTCGGGACAACACTCCCACTAGGATATCGAGACCTCGAGTACTAAACAATGCAAAACAAATAAACATGTGCATGAATAATATGAATACTTCAACAAAAATACATGGAATAAAATAAAGCATAAAAAAACAAATACATGAACATAGTATATTGAATTAAATGGCAGTGATCAAAGACTAAAAATAAATATACAAATTTGGAAAGGAACAGATTGAAATAAAAGAAATAATAACTATAATAAGATGCACAAAATTAAATGGCACCAAATTTAATAAAAATAAAGTAAAATGCGAAAAATTAAATGAATATCCGGAAAAGATCGAATCGAATAAAAACTAAAGTACAAGAAATTAAAAGCTGAAATTAAATGTTAGAAGGTCATGTTAGACGTTAGTGAGTTAGATGTTAGTTAAATGAAATGTGTTATGAATAATACGAATCATGCCCTATTACGAATCATTGTAAGGTCGAAAGCAAAATATGACTGAACCAAAATTACACGTGATAAAATAGATACATAAATTAAATTGCAATGAATACATGGACTAAAATGTAAAAATAGAAACACAAGTGCCGAAATTAAAAGAGCATAAAATAAATAAACTTGAAATGTGGATCAGATTAAAAGAAAAGGGAAAAGTAAAGTAAAATAATTAAAGATATATGCATTATTAGATATAACTTATAAGAACAAAGAAACATATAAATATATAATAATATGGCATACGGTTACTAATATATACATATATTATAATATTATATACACACAACTATACATAGCATAACAATATATAAATATACGTACTAGGCATAATATGTACTATAAGCACAATATATACATAATATACCAACTATAACATTATATAAAAACATGCAATAATAAAAATAGTATGCTTATAATATATACTATCTTATATTATACATTATGACATGTAAATTTTTTTAATGGGAGTATAAAATATAAAATATAAAATATAATAATAATAATAATAATAACAAAATTAATAATAATAATAACAATAATAATAATAATAATAATAATAATAATAATAATAATAATAATAATAATAATAATAATAATAATAATAATAATAATAATAATAATAATAATAATAAATGGTGACTAAAATAAAATAAAATAGAAACGGAAGAGAAAAAACGTGAAGGATATGAAAGAGAAGGATGAGGCGTGCAATTTTCCCCTTCAGCCGAAAACGCGTGGATCTACCAGGCCGGGTCGGGTTGAGGCGCGGGTCAAGGGTTTCAAAACGGCGTCATTTTGTTTGGTATATAAATACCTATTTTGCTCAAAAAAATTCATTTAGGTAATCAGAATACAAAAAACTTAAGGGGAGACTCTCGAATGCTCTCAACCACTCTTTCTCTCTTAGTCTCTACCCAGGCCGGTGTTGATCGGTGACGGCAAGCTGTCGCGCGCGACTGCCGGGAAACGCGCACAGGCGCTGGTCGACTCAGGTATGCCTCCTAGAAAAAAACCGAGATATTTACCTTTTTTTTACCTTTTTCTCTGCTTCTTGCTTTGATCCCTTTCTATTTTTTGTATTTTATCGTATCTAAAAAATCCCTTTCACTGTTACCGTTGCTCGAATGGATATGAAAACAGGGAAATTTTTTATGTTTTTTTAAATTTCGAATCTATTTTTTTATTCTCTTTCGAATCCCAAAAAAAAATCCTCCTTACATCGATTCCGTTTTTGGGTTCTTTACACCCAAACTTTTACAATATAAAATAAGGATCAAATGATTATTTTTATCCCACTTGTGCAGGTTCGAAGCAGTGGAAGTGACGTGGTTGTTGCTGATTGGTTGCCTAGACGGTGGCGGCTTGGCTCGGCGGTTTTGCGGCGGCGGCAGCTCGTGGAACATAGGCGGCGGCTGAAGGGGTTATCAACTAGGTTTTTTGTTTTAGGTTTAGGTTATCATTTGGGTTTGGGTTTTAATTGGGCTCAATGGGTTTATGTGTTTGTAATATTTGGGTTAAGGAAATAATAATAAAAGGTCTAATATTATTATTTTATTATTTTATTTTTTGTATTGGGATTGAGTTTAAAATGGGTATGGGCTTAGGCCCGGGCAAAAATGGGTTATGACAGTACTGTGGCAAACAAAGGTGCTGGTGAGAAGAAATATTAAGGGAGTACTAGAAGAAATATTAAGGGAGAATGAGAGTTTTCTTGCAAGGGGGAGTGGTCGGTGGTCAAATCGGTATTAATGTTTGATTTAGGGATTTATGAGGATTTTTTATAAAATATAAATGAAAATAAAAAAAATTAAATTAAATTAATATTTTTATATTTTTAACTTTTACTAATTTTTTTATAAGCTTGTAGATTTTATTAGAATTTTTTAGAAAAATTGATTTTGATGATGTGGCACGCCACGTGTTTGTCTATATTTTAACTGTTAGAGGGCATTAACGGTCAACGCGTTCAAACTAACGGAGGGGCCAAATTGGGTGTAATTTGAATTATGAGGGCTAAATTGGGTGCAAAATTTTCATAAGGGCTTAATTGGTTTTTTGATTTTTTGTTGAGGGTCAATTTGACCTTTAAGCCTTAAATTTTTTGATATATTATAAAATGGTCATTAAACTTTATCAAATTAGCACAAAATGATCATTAAATTTATTGAATTATTAAAAAATATCATTAAACTTTTCAATATTTATCAATAATTTATAACATGCAATAAATCAATAACCATTTTGTAAGAGTTCGATAAGTTTAATGGTTGTTTTATAACTTTTTAAAGTTTAATGACTAAAAAGACCATTTTAACATAGTTTAGTGACCAATTTGTTGAACTAATATTTTGAAATAACAAATTAAGTGAAAAATGTTTTGGACTTCTTCAAATATTTCAAAAATAATTCAAAGTCCAAACAAACTTGAAAATTTTGTTTCAAATATTTTTCAACTTAGCTGAATTTTTTCAAAATCAATATGATCCGTTTTTGCACTTTAAAAAGGTCATTTCCAAAACTTAAGGCAAAAATGATCGATCCCCTAGATAAAGGGATCGATCCCTTTGTGGATAGAATTCCCCAATCCTTTTATCCCAGACACCAAGTGCAAAAGGACCGATTCCCTAGTTTAAGGGAACGATCCCTTGGTTGTAACGGTCATATTTTTTGAAAAAAGATCGACCCCTTTAGTTATAAATGCTGAATTTTTTGCAGGTAACGACTATTTTGCATCCCCAACGGCTATAAACGGCTAGAAACTCATTATGCACTATATAAACACCACAAATACACTTGAAGAAGTAATAGAATATATCCAAGCTTCATGATCAAGAGAAATTAACTTTCAAGTATTATTTCTTCATTTCTCTTGTATATAATGTATAGAGAGTGTTTTAATTGTTTTTATTCTTTACACTCTTGTGAGATTCAATCTAGTAAACACACACATTGTGAGGTATTTAGTTTACCAAATAAATCTTGTAAAAGGGAGAGGTTCTAGTTTAGCCTAAGGAAAAACTAGAGTGGTTCTATCTTAGCCATTGAAAAGATAGCGTTGTAAGGTTACCCCTAGAAATGGTAAAAAGGGAAGAATTCATAGTAGTGAATTGGAAAATCCTTAGTGGTGTGCTAATGTAGTGGATATAGACTCGGTTGGGTAGTCGAACCACTCTAAAATCATCGTGCAATATTGTCCACTATTTTTCAATTTTAGCCAATTCATTCGAGAAGCAATTTCAACCCTTTTGGCGGCTTCGGTTGATTGATTTCGAGCCCAACACAATTCTGCAATTTACCCAGAATTTTATAACAAATTTCAGTTAATTCGAAAATCGACCGAATTAATCGAACTTTTTTCGGTTCGATTAAAGATTTTCGAAAAAATTTCGGTTAACGGTTTATGGATTTTGGGTAGTTTAGTGGTTAATTGAACTGACTGACTGAACACCTCTAGACTCGTTAATCCAGCAATTGTGGGTTCCAAAGACTCGTTATGTTTAGCATTCATTTGTTGAATGTGAACCCCAATGACTCGTTTAGTCTAGCCATTGCGAAACCTATATGATTTGAAGGGGGTGGGGACTTAAGCCCACATTTTTAATATTTTTTATATGAGTATCTTATGGTTTTGAATAAACGAAAGTTCACAAGTAATAATACCAATATGATGTTATTTTTATAAGAGTGATTGTGTAAGATTATGATTTGCTATGAGTTTTATTTAGTCCTCAAATGTTGGTTTTACTTTGTTTTCAAAATGCATTCACATCTTGTTTTGTTTTAGAAGCATTAATGAATTAATGCAATTCCTCACTAAGCCATTATCACTTACGTTTTCTTTTAAATTCATTAATGCATAGGATCAAAGCTTTGGGTTGCGTTTGAGGCTAGTGAATCCACTCGAGACAAAATTATACTTTTGAGTTTGTGATTTTGATTTTTAAGCAAATTTGTAATAAATGCAATGTGAGCCACTTATATGGGATTGATTGTTGTTGATTTTTACCCATTATACTTGCTTTTGATGAATTTGTAAATTCATGCTATGTGTTGGATTTTTCTTGATGGATGTTTTCTTGTGAAGAATGATCAACCTTTTAATGGAATGCTCATATTGAATATAATGAATATGTATCGACTCATTCGTATGCATTGCATCCCAATGGTCATATGTGAGTTGTGCATGTAGGTAATATGCTTAGGTTTTGAGTTATGACCATATGTGCAATTTTGAATGTCTCAAATTTGACATTAAAGGTCATGCCTCTAGATTGATCATGTAATATCCCGAAAAACGGGTTAGAAGAATTGGATAGTTCGATGGGTTTGGGTTTGGTTTGTATGTTGAATTTAGCTAATTAATTAATTTCGGGCTAATAATTAAATATGTTTTAAATCAAATTTGTTAAATTTTCATGGTCAATGTTTTGGAAATTGTTTAACCGTCATGATTAAATAATTAAATCCGATTTTTGATGATTTTAAAAAAGAGTCAAATTTGGTTTGAAGAATTAAAGGTTAGAAAATCGTAAAATGTTAAAGTATTTTAGTGAATTATATGAAAGAGGGCGCAAGCTAAGAATCTTTAAGAATCATCCAAACCTATTGAGTTTTGTAGTTAATATGATGCTTATTGATAATCTAAAATCGATTTGGAATTATTAATCTCGAAATTAATTTATTGGATTAAATTGAGGCTGGTGTTTTTGTGAAGTTGGAGTAGAATTGTGTTCTAAAGGTTTCCTATTGGTTGAGTATTGATATGAGCATGTTCTTGAGGGTATTTAAGTTGCATTTAGACTTTAATTAAGTGAATTAAAGTTGCATTGAAGTTTGGAATAGTTTGGAGAGATTTTCTGTTGATGTGGGATTTAATTGAAGAGGATTTGTTTAGTGGACAACAAGTGTTATGTTTGTTGTAGCATTTAGGATGTTTATTGATGTAGAATTTCGTTGATTATGAGTTGCAGATCAAGTGGGTGGATATGAATCTGGAAGAGTAGGAGTTGATTTCAGCGAATTTTGGTGACCGATGTTGCTTCGGCAAGAAGGTGTAAGCAAGTTGGTGAATGAAACCAATTTCATGTGGCCAATTGGTTTGTAAACTGATTTTGGGAGTTTAATGAAAGTCTAAAACACTTTCTTAGACTCGAAAGTAAATATTTTGTTTACGTTTTGGCTTGATTTTAACTATTACAAAAGTAAAGCATGATTTGATTTATTTCGGAAAGTATTGTTTGAAAAGCTTACTATTTTTTTGCATTTAATTTTGATATGCTATGTTTTAACAAGCATGAAAACGCCTAAGAACATGATTATTTGATCCAAAATGATTTGCACAGGTTGCCTCAAGCACCGTCATTCGAATATGTTTCTGTTTTGTTAATGCATAAGAAAAACATTAAGTATATTTGAGTCAAAAGATTACATTGGCTTGTGACAATGAAAATTATGGTCGGATATAGTTGGCATGCCATATGATAAGAGTACTCTATTGTTTTTGAAAGTTCGTTGATGGACTCTTCGATTCTAATCGACCGATTGTCTTCCAAAATGTATTTCGATGGCTATAATTGTTTGACTCACTCATTTGTTGGGTGTTGATTCAGAAGGCCGTATGGCTAACAATTATGTTTTGAAAGGGGGCAGGGACCTAAGTCCGTATTTTGAATTTTGATCAGTGTATCCGATGTTTTGTATAAATTGAATTCACAAGTAATAATGCCAATATAAGATTATATGGTAAGATTTAGACATTTGTTTAAGATTTGCATTTGATTTGATAAGCATATGAATTTTGAAAAATGAATATGATTTGGAAAATGCTTTTGCACAATAATTTGGTTTTCAATATTGCATAGATAAATTATTGGTTGAGCTTTCTCACTAGGCATTATATGCTTACGCTCCAATTTCATCTTTGTAGAGGATTAAAGCTTTTGAGGGCTGCACTTTGGGCAAGGGTCACCCACAAGACAAATCGCAACCTTTGACAATGCTTTCGAACTATTTCCCTTTAGTATGTGTAATAAGGCAAGTGAACCATTTACTTGGGGATTTGTAAGTTTAATTGATGAGATGATTTGCCATGATTCTAGAACATTTTGACGTGATTTGATGGTGTATTTTCATTTTTTGAATGTTGATGAAGTTCATGTTAAAATGCTTAAGTAGTTGGTGATAGTTGAATTTTGAGTTTGGAGGTCAAATGATGTTATATTGATGTGGTTGTGGTTTGAGCATGCTTGAAATGTGTAATAGGAAATTTTTGACTTGTCCAAATAGGTAAGAGACCAAATATGCATAAAATAATTATTTGAGTTCTTCATATTGGTTTTATTATGAAATGTTTGGCTTTTATGTTGACATTTTGATGTAGTGATCTATTGATGCTGAAATTTGGTGTACAAGTGTGCCTTTATATGTTTGATTTGCTCATAATTCATTAGAAACATGAATAGGTCATTTGGATATGGTTTTGGGGATTTTAAAGTGATGAAAATCTGCAGATTTCTGTAGATTTGCAAGCGGGTATCGAAACATGTTCAACAAGTTTTGAAACCTATTGGAGGGTTTCGGAACTTGCGGCCTGATTTCGAAACCATTTTGGATACTGGAAAATGAGGTATTGAAACCTTTTCTCAAGGTTTTGAAACTTTTCGCGAAATCCTTAAGGACTTGTTTGTTTAAATGAAAAATAGTTTGAAAACTTGAAAAAAGGTCTAAAGACCTTCTAACATCAGTTTTACATGTTCGCTTGGAATGAATTTAATTTTAGAATGTTACCTTTAATTTATAGTGGGTCCTCGTATTTTTTGTATATTTACATTTTGGTCCCTAACCATCTAGAACTTATATTAAGCATGATCCATGTTTCCGAATTGAATGAGATTTGTACCATTGCTCGTTTAATTGCTCTAGGGTTGTATGATGCCTCTAGTTTTGTCTGAATGCTTGGAAGTTTTAAATTTATAAGAATTTTAGTTCAATTTGTTTGGATTCACTTCGTTGAATCAATATAATTCTTGTAGTTCGGGTCTAACCTTCTAGGTTGAGTTATGGGGGTTACATCGATCGATTAGACTTGTAGAGTCCATCAACAAACTTTAAAAACACATAGAGTACTCTTATCCTATAGAGTGTCAACTATATTCGATCTTAGTTTCGCATTATCACAAGCCAATATACCAATTAAAACATATTTACTTATTGTTTTCTTATGCATTTAACAAATCGGAAACATATTCAAATGGTGGTGCCCAAAGCAACCTTGGAAAATCATATCGGGTCAAATAATGGTGCACTTAGGTTCTTTCATGCTTGAGTAAACATAGCATAACAAACTTAAATGAATAAAAACAGTAAGTATTTGTAGCTTATGTTTCCAAAATAAGTCGTATAAAACATGCTTCATACAACATCCAATATCCATCAGCGAAGTTAAGGAAAACTTGCTTCTAAGCTTAGTTAAGCTTGATAGGCTTAATCTAAACTCCCAAGATATAATTCCAAACCTTTTTTGAAAGCGAAACACGATTTTCATTCACCGACAAGCTTTCACCCATACGCTAAAGCTTGTTTGATAACCCATATTGCTGAAACTTAACTTGAGAGTTGTAACGACTCAAATTTCAAAATCCTTGGGTCGGTTTAACCTAAACCACATCCCTTGCATTTGGGCTGAGAGTTTGAGGCTTTGGGTGCTCAAGAGAGCCTTAGTGGGCTTCCTAATTGTTATTGGGTTAGATGCCTTGGGTTTCTTTGTGAATAAGAAGATGAAGGATGGGTAAAGATGTATTTTCTCCTCTTTTGAAAGGGAGAAGGTTGATTTCCCCCATTAAATTTCTGCAAAGAAAACGGGGGTGTGAGATCACTTTGTCTCCTCTTGCTTTCTTTCATCTCTTCTTCGTCCTTTCACCATTCACCCAAGACAAAGGCTTAATCTTTGTTCGATTGAAGCAACATTTCAAAATTAAGGTTTGAGATTAGTTGTTCAACATCCAAGGATCTACAAGGAGAGGTAAGACTCATCAAAAACAAAAAGATGAGAGACAAGTTTATGGGTTTTGTGTGTGTGTGTGTGTGTGGGGGGGGGGGTTAGAGAAATTTGGTTGGGGATGAGCAAATCTTGTTTTTTAGCCCTATATGTGTGTTTTGAATTCCCTTTTCATCTTTTGCAAGTTGTAACTCGTTTTACAACTTCCTTGTGTAGTGAAAGAAATTGAGAATTCCTTCTAGGAGCTTGGGAAGGGGAAAGCTTGAAGAGCTTGGCTTGATGTTTCTTTTCCAGTTGTAAAATCAAGGTTAGTACACTACTAACTCCTTTGGTTCATGCACATCCTAAGGACGATGCCTTGTTTGCTTAGATTTGATGTTATTGGTTGTTTTTTGGTGTTAAGGGCTAGAGACCCCCTTTAATGGCATAATTCGAGATTGATGTTAATAACATGTAAAAATGGTAGCAAACCATCCTAAACCACTCCTATAAAATATAAGATTGAGGTATGAGGTTGTGTTGTTTGTATTAGGGGCTTTAGGGATGATTTCCCGAGCCTAAGAAGACATTTGTGGGATTTGGTATCGATACATGGAGAGCATGTACTGCTACCCTAAGTGTTCTGGGTTGAAGAACAATGTTCAATTGGGTTGAACGGAGAGAGGGGTACCAATACAATGTTCAACCTATATTGGTACGCCAGACAGAGTCGTATCGGTACGGGTCGGCCCATACCAGTATACATAGGCTTGGAGAAATTCCATTAAGCCATTTTGTATTGATACACCGTGAGTATCGGTCCCCGGGGGTACCTCACTGGTACGTGAAGACCAGTCTCGATACCTACTAGGCATTATGCCAAAAATGATAAAATGGAGCCCGAGGGGTTGAAAATTGTGAAATATGGTTTAATGTAGCCCTAATGAGATCAAACAAACTATAAAAGTGAGAATTGAGATTTTAACCCTCTATGTGAGCTTAATGAGCAACCACTTGGTAATTTAAATGGGGTGACTTGTTGATAATAGAAACTATAGAGTTATGGTGTTTGTGCTGATGTTCTGTGTTGTGTGGACACCCACTTGGTTGAGTCACCTTTGATTGTTAGGATCCAAATACATAGAGAGTGTGTTACAACACCATGAGATGAGACATCAAATGTATGATCTCGAGGTTGTATGATAATAGGCCTCATTTGAAGACAATCGAAGAGAGATACTGAGTGTGGGTGTATGCTCTTGAGGCTATGTGACATCAGGCCTCACCCAGAGAGTGTATGTTCCCGAGGCTATAAGACACCGAGCCTCACTCTAGGTTTGTTGTTTGATGCATATGTTTGCTTTGTGAGATTGATGCATCTATTGTTTGCTATGTGTTTGGGCGGCTAAAGGTAGCGCCACATGTTGTTATATTGCCATGATATCATCTTTAGCTACATGCTCATATTTATGATTTGCATAAAGCATAGTATAGTGTAAGTATATCCACTGAGCTTCGTTAGCTTAGCATTCAGAATTGTTGTTTCTGTTCGTAGGTTAGTAGGTTGACATGCGAATTGGTGGAGCACCATCGGAGTAGGATTTCAGTACCGGCTTGTTTAGAGTACAATACTTAGATTTATTTGGGCTATGTATTCGTAGGACCATATGGTTTGTATTTGTAACTCGTATTTTGGATTTAAATCGTGAGTCGAATGCTTTTATATTTGTAATTTAAATGGAGCTCCCTTGTAAATGTTTTAAAGATTCAACTATGTTTGAAATGTTTTGAACTTAATGGATTTTTATGAGAAATGGAGTGGTTTGGGCTAACCTAGGTTGAAATTTTATGGTAGTGGTTTGGGCTTGAAGCCCGAATACGACATCCAGGTTGAGGGTGTTATAAGACTCCCGTATGCGATTCCACTTGTTCTACAACTCGAAACCACATAATTTAACATCAATATACATGCATAAACCTCCATCAATCAAATCATTGTTGTTATCTAACCCAAATCTTATTCCACAAACCCAAAATCTCCAAGATTAACCTTTCTAAATTAAACGCATCCATTAGTCATCACTTCTTAACACAAAATCATCCCAAATATCATCAAAAGCCCAATTACCAACAACATCTAACCTTTAGGAAACTAAAACACCATCATTCTACTCCAAAACTTCAAGAACACCAAAGCTAATTTAATCAATTACTTCAATTTCGAGACTGATTTTACAAAATTGAGTTTAGATTACATCTAATCCATTTAGAAACATTATAATCAAACCAAATTTAATTTAGCTTCATCAACAAATCAAGATTTCATAAGAAATCACTCATAACCCAATTTTACCTTCAACTTACAATCAAATCAATTAAAAGACAATTAAATCAAAGACTAGGAATACATAGCACGTGGAATTTCAATAAGAACCATTATTATACCTTGCAATTGATAATTCAAGGTTTTTGGAGAAGATCTCCCAAAAGTTGACACGATCTTCCAAACCAAAGGAGAAATGGAGTTTGAACAGAATTAGGATTTAAGAATGAAATCACACTACATCAAAATAGTCTTTAGCGGTGTTTTTAGCCCTATAGAGACATTTTTAAGCGCCGTTACAAACCCTCCCGGCGCTAGAAAGAAAGCCGCAAGAACGCCGCTAATTAAACACCACAATAGTTAGCGGCATTTGTGAACAAAACACGATGCAAAAGGTCGAGTTATAGAGCGACATTTGGAGGAACAAACACCGCTAAATCAAATACCATGTCTTTAGTGGCGTATACCTTTTTAGTGACGTTTGTTCCATGAAATACAACTAAATACATTTATCTTTAATGGCGTATGTTCCCCCAAACGCCATTATTGTCTTTAGTGGCGTTTGTTCCTCAAAAGTCGCTATTGACTATTTATCTCCATTCCCCACCTCATTACTTAGCTTGGCGATCTATACTTGTAATTCACTTTTTTATAAAGTTTCAATAAGATATAAATGAAGTCGATGTGGGATTTAAACATTCAAATAAAAAAACTCTGCTAAAGTACGTGTCTATAACGGCATTTGTTAGACAAATGCCACGAAAGTTTGTGTCTATAGCGTCGTTTGTCTAACAAACGCCTCTAAGTACGTGTCTGTAGCGATATTTCTTTCAAAAACACCACCATATATAAATCTATCGCGACATTTGCTCAAAAAACGCCACTAAAAATATCGGTAAAAACCTATTTTGTTGTAGTGTCAATTGAAAATATGAATGATTTAGGAAAAAATTGAAAAGAAATCATTAAAACACTATGGAAGAGGGGGAAATGGAGGCGTTTTTGGTTTGGAAAGTAGATGTACCACCGAAGGTACAATGTTTCCTTTGGTTTGCGCTTCTTGATCGGTTACCGACGCTTTGTTTCTTGCGAGATCGCGGAGTTCCTTTGGTGAATAATGCAGTGAATTGTGTGTGGTGTAAAGAGGGGGAGGATGAGCTGACTCATATTTTGTTGCATTGTGAGTGCATAAAGAATATATGGGATAGTTTTTTCCAATGGTGGGGGTGGAATTGGTCCGTCCGAGGATGATACAGGAGTTCATAAGACAATGTTATGAGGGAGTATTTCGAGGTTTGGTACGACGATGGTGGATTGCGGGGTGTGCGGCATTGTTATAGTCCGTATGGTTGGCTCGAAACGATGTTATTTTCCGACAGCGAAAATTGGGAACACATGAGGTGGTGTTTTTTATTAAGTTGAGAGCATTACATTGGGTGAAAGTCACAACGTAAGGACAAATGGTGGATGAGGCAGCGTGGTGGTCATGTCTGAGGCAGTGTATACCGATGGGATCAGGCGTGCGATTGAGGCCGCTGTCGATTTGGGCTCCACCGTGCACGGACACGGTAAAATTCAATGTGGACGGGGCGGCGAGAGGCAAGCCGGGGCCAGCAGGATGTGGGGGAGTGTTACGTGATGCGGAAGGCAAGATTTTAGCTTTATTCGCGGGACTGTTAGGGGTGATGGATTCGAACGAAGCGGAGGTATGTGCGATAGCGACAGCTTTGGGGTTCCTTTTAGAGGTAAATTGTGACGCCCTTGGGGTGATCATCGAGTCCGATTCAATAGTGGCGTTGTCATGGGTGGAGAATCGGGAAATGAGGCCATGGAGACTTTGGTCGTGGTTCCGTATGATTGACGATGCGTGTAGGTTGTTACCGAGGGTGTGCTTTCGACATGTCCTTCGGGAAGCTAATAGTCTAGCGGATACGTTGGCGAAGGGTGGGGTGACGTTATTGGAGTGGCGTAGAGTGAGCTGCTGAAGGGTGCGGATGAGGAGAGCGGGTGCGTGGGTTTGGTTGGTTGTGCAGTATTTTGTTGGGACGTGCTTGGGGGATTTGGGCAGCAGTGTTGCTGGTTTACACTGTGACATAGAGGGTGTTTTGTAGAGGGTAGGATGCGCTGGAGGGTTGATGCTGCTGAGCGATAGGATGTAGATGGGAATGCATGAGGGCGTTGGAAGTTGTGAGGTGTGCTAAGGAGGGGTGGATATGGCATTTTTTTATTTGTGTTTGGGCGTTGCTATCAGTTAACATTTACACGACGTACTCTTTTCCTCCATTAGGTTGTAGGGAGGTTTTTAATGAGGCGCGTGTAGATGTTAGTTGTATGATTTGGCGTTTAATAAAATCATACTTTCCTGATAAAAAAACTCTATGGAAGAGATTAAGAGTTGGGAAAACAAAGAAATTGATTTTTGAGAAAAAAATGTGATGAAGAAAACTATCTTCCATAGAAACTAATTAACCGTCATTCCTTTTTGTTAAAAATATTTTGATTAAAAACTAAACTAATATTAATTATACTTAAACCATTTTTATTTAAAAACTCAATTAAAAATTCATTTAAAAAGATCACACGGTATAATTGGTCCTTAAATATTATTATCATGTATTTCTTATTAATTTAGTCATTTAAAAACACATGTCAAATTATTTTAACTTATTAAAAGCCATCAAATTAAAAATCCTTTATTTAATATAAGAATTAAATAAATTTCCAATTTAATCAAAACCTTCAAATACTAAATTTCAATTTTAATCCTTATTTAAAAATACCCAGAATTAATTTAATCAACTAAATTCTCTTGCTTTTTTTAAACTAAACCGATATACTTATCCGATTCTCTTAGCCCAAATTTCGGGATGTTACAAGTTGGATGAGTTTATATGGTCCATTTTAGCTGAAATTTTATGTACAAAACATGTTTATGGATGAATTTCATGTATTTAATCTTGATTTCTGTTTTTCCTTAAATGTACGGTATTTACATTTTAGCCCTAATAATATTAATCTAATAAATGGAAAAGGTAAATCGAGTTCAATTTCGGTAAAATTTGATATGTTGTCTAATCTAATCATATAGGACTCAAATATGAATCTAGCTTTATCTAATGATAATCCATTGTCTGCTCGAACATGAAAAGATTTAAAGTTGTATGCGATTTTGATTCGTTCTAATTAGATTCACTTCGGTGATTAGTGTGACATTCGTTATTCGAATCTATTCCGTCTAGGCCGAGTAATGAGTGTTACAAGCAACATCGTCAAATTATTGTTCATCCCAATTTCCTCTTAGAGGCGAAAATTGAATAGTATCGAGAAATCTTCCTCCTAACTTCATTCATTCATTCTTGCATCATCTTTAACTCTAACTTAGCTGTAACAACTCATTAACAACCTCCAATAATAGTAAAAACATCTAAATCTCCGAAATATCTAAATTTGAAATTTTGGCAATATAGCCAAATTACAATTTCATCCACTTCATTAATTTTGGGTTTGGTATATCAAAATTGAGTTTACAATCTTCATATGCTATAAGAAATCATCAATCCCCAATAATAAAACTTAAGTTTAACTAGGATTTAAATAAATTACCATGGACAAGCTCAAGAACTCATAAATTCCAATTTTCATGTTTTATTCATAAAGGATGGATCAAATAATAAATTGATAATGCAAAACTAGTGCAATGTCAATCAAGAAGGTCAATCTTACCTCAATTTAAGAGAAAAAAAAGAGATTTGAACGATGACCTTGAAAAATCTCATGAAGAACTTAAGAGAAAATGATGAGAGAAAAATGAAAGAATTTAGTGTTTAGAAAAAGAATTAGGTAAACGAGTTAGTTAGAAGTAAAATGAAAGTTATAAAAATTAATTTGGTATGTAGAAAATAAGAAAGAGAATTGGAACGAAAAATTGAAGAGTAAAGAGCTCTCTAGCAAGCAAACCATCCAGTAGTTTTGAAATAGGAGGGAATTTGGAGTAAAAACCAGTACTTCATGGTAAATTGCTTCTTAAAAGATTCATATTTTATAATCTTTCTAATTTTATCCCTTTTTGTTTTACAAAATGATCACTAAAATGTTTAATTAAAACCAATTAGCTTAAATTAAAGCTATACTTATCAAATTAAAATTTAGGGTAAAGTACACAGACGGTCACTGAACTTTAGTAAAAAAACAAAATGGTAACCAAACTTTCAAAAATCACAAAATGGCAATTAAACTTTATGTTTTATAACAAAATGGTAACTAGACGTTAAATCCCGTTATGTGTCTGTTATAAAATTTGGTATAATAACACATTTAGTCCTTCATATTTATACATTCAATTAATTTAGTCCTAATTCGAAACAATTCACTAAATTTAGACCTCGTTATTTACGCATTCTTTCAATTTGGTCCTTATTTTAACTTCCAAATAATTAGCCACTTTTTCTTTGTAATCTCTATTGCATCCTTCTTGGTCTCCTTTCCATGTCTTGAAATTGGCTTCTTCTGTTTAAACATATATTTCTAGGTGGTAAGTATTTCATAGTATTTGCAAGTTCCAAACTAACATAAATGTGTTTTTCTTCATTTTGTGCTCAGTGCAGCCTTTGTCTTTATACTTGCATTTCTAATTCTGTCATTGCATATGCATCTAATTTAGCATACTCATGTGAGTCACACTGATTTTGTTCTGCACCCAACATTCAGTCCCGTAAAAACATTATTTGTCTTGTTGATGGCTAGCAAAGTTTCTCATAAAATTTGCAAAATTTGTGCATTGGGTAATCAGAATTCGTTAGCATCCAAGCACTTTATTTATTAGCATGAGTCGTTTCCTTGTGTTAAAGCTCTATGTCTAGTTTTATGGATGTTAAGTTAATATGACTAAAAACTCTTCCAAAACATCTTTTGTTCTATTAACGATAAATGTGAATTGAGCATGTGCTCATTGTTGTTGAAGCCAATTGTGATATATATTTTCTAGAACTCGTATGATAACCCAATATATATTTTTCTGGTGCATTTGAGATCATAACCAAATGAAAAACCATACATCTGTGTACTGATTTTTTCCTCTCATATCTTATGCACCTTTCTCTTTTAACGTAGTTTACTGGAACATGTACTTTACCTTCCTTTTATGATGTTAATACTCTCGCGTTTCTGATATGAGTTGCATTTGTGAATATCATAGCTGCAGGTTTGAGGTTGTGATACCTTTTTTGTAATCTCTACTAAATTGGCAAGGAGATGAACTTATCACTTATCAATAAAGCTGGCAATGGTATTGTGGCTGGAAACAAGAAAAAGTGGCTAATTATTTGAAGTTAAAATAAGGACCAAATTGAAAGGATGCGTAAATAACGAAGGATAAATTTAGTGAATTGTTTCGAATTAGAACTAAATTAATTGAATGTATGAATATGAAGGACTAAATGTGTTATTATATCAAATTTTATAACAGACACCTAACGGGATTTAACGTCTAGTTACCATTTTGTTATAAAACATAAAGTTTAATTGCCATTTTGTGATTTTTGAAAGTTTGGTTACCATTTTGTATTTTTTTACCAAAGTTCAGTGACCGTCTGTGTACTTTACCCTAAAATTTAACTAAAATCACGTGTTGACTTTTTTTAAAATATATTGACTTCTTGGAACCAATAATATAATATTTAAAAACACCCTAATTAAATCCTATCAGCTAAATCTTAATCGAATCTTAACCCAATACCTCGTTAACTTACCTGAAACTTCTAACCCAAATTTTGGGATGTTATAATAATCATGCTTTAAAACATATCAAGCTTTTATTATTTTTCATATTGGCTATTTGTTACATATGAAACATAAATGTAGACACAATACTTTTGATACACATATCTCCTTAGATCGCGTCACTATGAATAGAAGAATTTAACATGTCTCTATCAAAGTGTTGCAAAATGATAGCATTCACCAACACACCAAGAATATCCTATGAACGAAGACGTATCATCATGTTAAAACCAAATCATAAATTATTATAAAACTTAATATCCATGATCTATCATATCAAATCATCATGAACAATAAATCGAATAAACTGAATGCGGAAGCGTACCTGAATTAATCGATAGATTGAAAACCTTGAATCTTTATGTTGAAATCCCAAATCTTTGGTATTGATCTTCCAAGAAGATAGGTTAGCCCTTGCTGTAAAAACTCTCTAACGGGGACAAGAGTAATACAAGTTAACCTATTTCTTGGGGACCACTACCTCTTTATATAGTTGACTATTAAATAAACTATTAAATATTTATAACTCTGCCCCTCATTGAATTATAAATATATCTTATGGTATCAACACTTTTATTTCCATGACACTTTAATACCCATGACACGCCTAAGATAATTGGTCACTTAATTTTGTGTCATACTTTATAATAGCATCATACATTTTACATATGTGCCCACAATTGCAGATTTTAATCCAACAATCTCCCACTTGGGCAACATATGTTTCCTGATAAATGTACAACCTTATGAGCTCAAAAATTTGCTATTATATAATAGGTATTTTATAACAATCTCGTCCATCAACTATATCCATATAGGACCAAAGCGGTCTTCGCCATATCAATCATGATTGGACCCATCAATGATCACGTATACAAACATAATCAAATGACATAGATCAATCATGGATGCGTAGCATGGAAAAATACATGAAATGTGAACCGAACATGTCTATTTCCAACTAGTCCTCCTAAACCTTAGTGAGATAAACTTTACTGAATTCAGAGTGTGCATAAACCAAAAGAACTTTATTTCTGCAGAAAAATCTTAAAATATCCTTAAACTGAAGTAATCGAAATTGTGTCTAAAACGAATGAGTATTTTTCAAAATTACAAAATCTCACTAAAATCGAATATCCTTAAATAACATACACCAACATGAGTAGTGTGCTCATGAAAGACCTAGGGTGATAGTTTCTTAATATGCTCGCAATTATGGAGTTTGTACCAATATGCTCTATAGACACACAACCACTCTGAAATTTCTTTAACAACTAAGAACTTAATATTTATATGCTTCAAATTTGAAGTGTTCCTATTGTTTACAGAATAAATGAATGCATATTTATTATCACAAAATAACTTAAGTGATCTTTCTATTCAATCTATAATTAGCAGGTCATGTGATAAAATTCTTTTGCATCAATATTCCATTAAAATCGAAGTCTGTAAACCCGATGATCTCTAACTTACCAGAACTCCGACATGTGAGCATGTACTTTTTGTTCTCTGAAGATATCTCATAACCCCAATGGCTGCTATCCAATGATCTATAATTTGATTCCTCAAATATCTGTCTAACATTTCAACAATGTATACAATTTCCGAACGCATACATACTTAAGCATAAATTAGATTCTCAATAGCTTATTCATAGAGAATCTTTTAAATTTTCTAAATTCCAATGTTACTTTTTGTAACACCCCAAAAATTAAGCCCAAATTATAAACCCTAGATTAGAAAAATCCCTTATTCTTAAAACCCTAATGATTTGAGAATTTAATTAAAAACCCTAATTTTTAATCTCAATTTTTAAAACCACCATTTTCCTTTTATATCTAATCAGCTAGCCTACATGCCGTTTCAACCTATGTTAATGGGGGAGTTATTAAATGTTTATATTATTTTATTCTAATATACTTTAATATGTGGTTTCAAGAGACCTTAATATTGTTGTATTAAACTTAAATATATATATTGAGGGAGTGTTTTATTCATGGTAAAACTCTTGATATAAAACCTTATATACCCTATTGTGTCGTCCTCTAACCTAGTCCATACCCTATATTCACGCGTCCTATTGTTTCTCTTGAACACCCACCGTTCAACGCCCCAAACTGCAATCAACGCATTCATGGTATCGTCAACCGAATGCCCTATGAAATTGCTGCATCGTCGGTTGCGTTTTGGACCACCCCTATTCATCGGAATATTTCCTTTGTCGTCGTTAGAGCTATTGTTTTATTTAAGGTGTGTTTTCTTCCAGTGCTATAATTAAATTATATACTATTTTTCTATGTGTTGGTGTTTTACCTATTGTGTGATTATTTATATGTATTATGGCTTGTATGGTTGACATCATATGCATACGATTTCAGAATTTATTTTAGTTATGTACTACGAACATTGATTTATGAAACATCGGATTTACGGAACTATGATTTATGGATTTATGGATTTATGGACTATGATTTATGAATTATGTTTATGGAATATCGGATTTATGAAATTGATTTTTATGAAACTTGAATTTTAAACATCATATGTGTATGAGCATGGGTTGGGATTTGTAAGGAGGAAGTTCAGTGGTTTCACCCTTCGGTTGAATTCCACTTCGGATTGGCGGACGTAGGGAGGAGGTTATGGGAACCTTCCTCATTTTTGGTGGACGTAGTTGGGTGCATTGCATTACGCTTGTGATATTGTATCATGTTTTTAAAGAATTTTTAGAAAATAATACTATGTTTTATGATTATGGTTTTTCTTGCACTTTAGAGACACACTGAGCTCTTTAGCTTACTCCCCATAGTTTCCTCTTACAGACATCTTTGGGCTTTAGGCGACGTGGTACTTGGAGGATCTCAGATTTTATTTGGTTATTTTATCATTCAGTACGAAACTATTTTAGTTTAATCAGATTTCTATTTATTATTTTGGGACATGGTGTAATTTTAGACTATTTATGTTTTGGAATTATTTTTAGCATTCATTTACATTTATTTTAATTCAGAGATTTTATATAGATATTCGGATATTTATTATGATATTTATATTTATATTTATTATTAAATTTATGTTACTTTATTTTAATTAAAGTATAATTTTCAAAATTAGATTTCTTGAGGGAAAAGTTTTCAAAGGTGACTACTTAAATTCGGTCTTTTCTTCTAGGTCGGGTTTAGGAGGGTTACATTTACTGGTATCAGAGCTAAGTTCAACCTTCGGACTGTGTGGCTCACATAAAATTTTAAGCCAAAAATGATTTTTGCATGCAAATTAAATGTTTTAGGGGTAAAATGGGAATTTTTTATGAATTTATTATTTTAAAGAATTAAAGATATATTTTGAATAGAGACTCCAAGTACCAACTCTAAATCTAGGTTATTTCCGTTTATACATAGACTATTATGACATCTCGTAGGAGCTCTAGATTAGCGACCGATCGTGATCATACTCGTTTCTATAAATTTTAGATTAAAGCCTATTTGAAAACTCTTTGTTGTCATTCGTACCCTGATCTAAAATGTCTTTTTAAAAATTGTTATCAAAACCTTTTTTTTTAAAGTATGTCGTTAGTCTGAAAATTTTGAGGACAAAATTTCTTTTAAGGGTAGGAGAGTTGTAACACCCAAAAAATTAAGCCCAAATTGTAAACCCTAGATTAGAAAAATCCCTAATTCTTAAAACTCTAATGATTTGGGAATTTAATTAAAAACCCTAATTTTTAATCTCAATTTTTAAAACCACCATTTTCCTTTTATATCTAATCAGCTAGCCTACATGCCGTTTCAACCTATGTTAATGGGGAGTCATTTAATGTTTATATTATTTTATTCTAATATACTTTAATATGTGGTTTCAAGAGACCTTAATATTGTTGTATTAAACTTAAATATATATATTGAGGGAGTGTTTTATTCGTGGTAAAACTCTTGATATAAAACCTTATATACCCTATTGCGTCGTCCTCTAACCTAGTCCATACCCTATATTCACGCGTCCTATTGTTTCTCTTAAACACCCACCATTCAACGCCCCAAACTGCAATCAACGCATTCATGGTATCGTCAACCGAATGCCCTATGAAATTGCTGCATCGTCGGTTGCATTTTGGACCACCCCCATTCATCGGAATATTTCCTTTGTCGTCGTTAGAGCTATTGTTTATTTAAGGTGTGTTTTCTTCCGGTGCTATAATTAAATTATATACTATTTTTCTATGCGTTGGTGTTTTACCTATTGTGTGATTATTTATATGTATTATGGCTTGTAAGGTTGACATCATATGCATACGATTTTAGAATTTATTTTGGTTATGTACTACGAACATTGATTTATGAAACATCGGATTTACGGAACTATGATTTATGGATTTATGGATTTATGGACTATGATTTATGAATTATGTTTATGGAATATCGGATTTATGGAATTGATTTTTATGAAACTTGAATTTTAAACATCATATGTGTATGAGCATGGGTTGGGATTTGTAAGGAGGAAGTTCAGTGGTTTCACCCTTCGGGCTGAATTCCACTTCGGATTGGCGGACGTAGGGAGGAGGCTATGGGAACCTTCCTCATTTTTGGCGGACGTAGTTGGGTGCATTGCATTACGCTTGTGATATTGTATCATGTTTTTAAAGAATTTTTAGAAAATAATACTATGTTTTATGATTATGGTTTTTCTTGCACTTTAGAGACACACTAAGCTCTTTAGCTTACTCCCCCATAGTTTCCTCTTACAGACATCTTTGGGCTTTAGGTGACGTGGTACTTGGAGGATCTCAGATTTTATTTGGTTAAATTATCATTCACTACGAAACTATTTTAGTTTAATCAGATTTCTATTTATTATTTTGGGACATGGTGTAATTTTAGACTATTTATGTTTTGGAATTATTTTTAGCATTCATTTACAGTTATTTTAATTCAGAGATTTTATATAGATATTCAGATATTTATTATGATATTATATTTATATTTATCATTAAATTTATGTTATTTTATATTAATTAAAGTATAATTTTCAAAATTAGATTTCTTGAGGGAAAAGTTTTCAACGGTGACTACTTAAATTCGGTCTTTTCTTCTAGGCCGGGTTTAGGGGGGTTACATTTAGTGGTATCAGAGCTAAGTTCAACCCTCGGACTGTGTGGCTCACATAAAAATTTAAGCCAAAAAAGATTTTTGCATGCAAATTAAATGTTTTAGGGGTAAAATGGGAATTTTTTATGAATTTATTATTTTAAAGAATTAAAGATATGTTTTGAATAGAGACTACAAGTACCAACTGTAACACCCGGGTTTAGGGGTTAGGTAAAAATAATATTTTAATATTATTTGGGCTCGAGTTGGTTTATGAAATAATCCTTTTAAAATATTGGGTTACAAAATTTACCTTTTAAAACGGGACCAAAGTGTTTTAGACTCAAAGTTGAAGAGCTAATTTAAAAACAAGGAAAACTATTCATTAATGGCCTTTTGGGTAATTTACCCCACTTCAAATTTAAACCCCTTTTTCCCTATCACACTTCCACTATTCATCTTCTTCATCAGATTTTCCAACGTAAAATAGGGTTCTCTACCCAAGTTCACTATTCCATCTTATTCCTCCTCCATTTCAGCTCCAAATCGAAAGGTAAGGATGTTTTTGACTTCCCCTCATCCTCCCCTCTTTAAAAGTACCTTCTATTTTCATTTTCATAAGAGTTTGAGAAAATGGAATTTTTGGGAGTTGGGATTAAAAATGGAAGCTTTATGTTGTTAAAGTAAATGTGTTGATTTAATATGTTTAGATAAGTTATGTAGAAGTCAAATGGTATGATATATGTGAATTTCAAGTGATTTTAATCAATTTTCGGAATTGGGTACCAAGGGGGTTTTGGGAGGGTTTTAAAATGGTTTTTCGGGTGTTTCAATGTTGGTTTTCGAGGGCTGATGTTAGTATGATATATGAGGGCTGCTTTGGGTGTGTTTGATGGTTATTTGGGTGCTTGAAATGGAAGATATTGGTGGGCTTTAAGGGCAGCTCGGAAATTCTGTTTTTGGGACTTGTTTTGGGTATTGAGTGCTTGAAGTATTGTTCCGGGTTGTTTCCGTTGATGAGATATTGATTATGAATGTTTTGTTTGTGTTTGAGATTGATTAGAACCGAGTTTGGGCGTCGGTGAAGCTTTGGAAGAGAATCCGGGAATTTGAAGAACGGTCGCTTGCGTGGTCTTTGAGCTAGGAAGTTTAGGTGAGTGGTTGTTGCTTTTAAATGTTTTAAAGTAGTTGGTTCGAGTATATGGACTAGGTTGGGCTTGGTAGACCCACCTAGAGTTAGGATTAGGGTGGTAGCCTAATCCTAAACTTGATCTAGAGCCCTTGGTTGAACTCACTTTATGGTTGTGTATGTCTTGCATAAATTTGCGATATGAATGTCTATGTATATTGCCTTATACATGTGAAATGAGATTGGACTTATGATGTTTGAGACATGCATAATGATGGTTGTGGGTGAGTGTGTGCTAAGCACAAGGTTTATGAAATGAGTAATGTGATGTGGGTAAATATTGGCACTAGTAAACTTGGATACAAATGATCGATCATTAGGATGTTAGTGTGTACACATGAGTCTAAAGTTGCGCGTGGCCTTGGTGGCGTTGAGTCACCAAGGAGGAGTACGGGTTCGCCCGGAATTGTAATTGAATATAGTCGGTGATGAGTGGAATCCCATCGACGGGGCGTGAGGATGAGTGGAATCCCCTCCGCGAGACCGGTGATGAGTGGAATCCCACCGAGGTAATGTGGTTGTTGGATATGAGTTTCCAACGTGTCTATCCGCGTATTCGGGTCTTAACTAGGTGCCAATGTTGATTGATATGTGTATCAATGTGTTGGAATATATGAGCTGTTTGGATGTTTAAATGTGATTACATGTATGGTAGTGTTGAGCTCATGTTTATGGCATATATGTGATATATTGCTCATGCATTTATATCTTGTGGACTCTTGACAAATGTAAATTGCCTTGGCTAGATCGTGCTCGGACCCTGCAGTGTTGAGGTTTGTTTTTAGAGCTTACCCTCACTAAGCATTATTGCTTACGCTCTCTTTGTTCAACATTGCAGATCCTTAGTTCGTGGGTTGCTCGGGCAAGTGGAGGGCCTCCAAGTGTGATTTTGGACTGTGTTCATCAAGTATGGTTTTAATGCTAAGACATGTAATAGTTTAAGCAATGGGATGTGTAAGGTTTTGTTGGATTGTTGTTGGGTGATAGGAGCTTGTTTAGACTCCTTAGCCTCTTGCTTTGTATGGTTGTGATGCCATGTTGAATGTTAACTCATGCCTAATTGCTTACTTGAATGTTAGTCTTTTGCCTTAGGAGTATATATATGTGTTTGAACGATGTTGGAATGAATGCATGTTTGTGGGATGTTGCCTTAGCATTAGACATGTTTAAATCTTGTTTTAGCATGTTAATATTGTTGTTATATCTTGGATTTAATTGGTTGGGTGTCATGATGTGGTTTGGTGATGTTTTGGGGCACCTTTGTGCCTCAAAACAGCAAAATCGAGTCTGCAGACAGGGGTGTTTCGGAACGGGTCCCTGTGTTCCGAAACAGCCCCTGTGTAAATAGCTTGCCGTTTCGAAACGAATGAGGGTCGTTCCGGAACGTTTTCGCTACTGGAATTTTGAGAAATTGGCGAGATGACGCCGTTCCGAAACGGGCCTTTGAAGTTCTGAAACGGTCAAATCTCGTTAACCATGAGATATTGACCGTCAAGGTCGTTCCGATACGGGTCTCCCCCTTGTTTCGGAACGGTCACCTTGTGGTTGACCCAGGCTGTTGACTAGGTCAGGGCGTTTCGGAACACCCTATAGGTGTTTCGAAACGGCCTGCTGAAATGAAGAAAAATGGACTGTTTTATGTTTTGTTTGATCGGTAAATGTTTCGTTGCTTGTATCTTCCGCTGTTTGACCACACATAGGAATTAAATATGCATCTAGATAAGACTAAAGTTAAAAGGTATTTTCTGGGTCGTTAACCGAGGGGAAGCCTTAACGGGTTTCGCTTCGGTTTTCCCCGTGTGGCCCACTCGGACCGGTCATCCGACCAGACCGGGACGAGGGGGTTACACCAACTCTATATCTAGGTTATTTCCGTTTATACATAGACTATTATGACATCTCGTAGGAGCTCTAGATTAGCGACCGATCGTGATCATACTCGTTTCTATAAATTTGAGATTAAAGCCTATTTGAAAACTCTCTGTTGTCATTCGTACCCTGATCTAAAATGTCTTTTTAAAAATTGTTATCAAAACCTTTTTTTTAAAGTATGTCATTAGTCTGAAAATTTTGAGGACAAAATTTCTTTTAAGGGTAGGAGAGTTGTAACACCCCAAAAATTAAGCCCAAATTGTAAACCCTAGATTAGAAAAATCCCTAATTCTTAAAACCCTAATGATTTGGAAATTTAATTAAAAACCCTAATTTTTAATCTCAATTTTTAAAACCACCATTTTCCTTTTATATCTAATCAGCTAGCCTACATGCCGTTTCAACCTATGTTAATGGGGAGTCATTAAATGTTTATATTATTTTACTCTAATATACTTTAATATGTGGTTTCAAGAGACCTTAATATTGTTGTATTAAACTTAAGTATATATATTGAGGGAGTGTTTTATTCGTGGTAAAACTCTTGATATAAAACCTTATATACCCTATTGCGTCGTCCTCTAACCTAGTCCATACCCTATATTCACGCGTCCTATTGTTTCTCTTGAACACTCACCGTTCAACGCCCCAAACTGCAATCAACGCATTCATGGTATCGTCAACCGAATGCCCTATGAAATTGTTGCATCGTCGGTTGCATTTTGGACCACCCCCATTCATCGGAATATTTCCTTTGTCGTCGTTAGAGCTATTGTTTATTTAAGGTGTGTTTTCTTCCGGTGCTATAAATAAATTATATACTATTTTTCTATGTGTTGGTGTTTTACCTATTGTGTGATTATTTATATGTATTATGGCTTGTATGGTTGACATCATATGCATACGATTTTAGAATTTATTTTGGTTATGTACTACGAACATTGATTTATGAAACATCAGATTTACGGAACTATGATTTATGGATTTATGGATTTATGGACTATGATTTATGAATTATGTTTATGGAATATCGGATTTATGGAATTGATTTTTATGGAACTTGAATTTTAAACATCATATGTGTATGAGCATGGGTTGGGATTTGTAAGGAGGAAGTCCAGTGGTTTCACCCTTCGGGCTGAATTTCACTTCGGATTGGCGGACGTAGGGAGGAGGTTATGGGAACCTTCCTCATTTTTGGCGGACGTAGTTGGGTGCATTGCATTACGCTTGTGATATTGTATCATGTTTTTAAAGAATTTTTAGAAAATAATATTATGTTTTATGATTATGGTTTTTATTGCACTTTAGAGAAACACTAAGCTCTTTAGCTTACTCCCCCATAGTTTCCTCTTACAGACATCTTTGGGCTTTAGGCGACGTGGTACTTGGAGGATCTCAGATTTTATTTGGTTATTTTATCATTCAGTACGAAACTATTTTAGTTTAATCAGATTTCTATTTATTATTTTGGGACATGGTGTAATTTTAGACTATTTATGTTTTGGAATTATTTTTAGCATTCATTTACAGTTATTTTAATTCAGAGATTTTATATAGATATTCAGATATTTATTATGATATTATATTTATATTTATTATTAAATTTATGTTATTTTATTTTAATTAAAGTATAATTTTCAAAATTAGATTTCTTGAGGGAAAAGTTTTCAACGGTGACTACTTAAATTCGGTCTTTTCTTCTAGGCCGGGTTTAGGGGGTTACACTTTTAGGGCATTAAGTAAGACTAAATTTGTCTTCTTTGGCAATATGAGTATCACTTCGATTTACTCCCACTGAACTTGTAGTAAATACAATTGTCAACCAAATTTATCTAAAAACCGAATAAGATAATCAACATGAAATTTATAATTTCATTAATGAGAGTCCTACTTAAGCTCATAGACAGATTTCTTTAATTTACATATCATTGATATTGTATCATAAGACACAACTCTATGATTGTATCATATAAATAGTTTCTTTAATGTTGTCATTGAAAAAACAAGCTTAACATCTATCTAATGTAGCTTAAAACTAAAACAAGCACCAAGTGTAATAATTATCTTAAAAGAGTCTTTCAATAAAACTTGAGAGAAAGTCTCTACAAAATCAATGTCTTCTTTTAAAGTATATACTTTAGATACAAGATGTGCTTTATACTTATCCATATTACGATTTTCATCCCTATTAGTTTTAAATATCCATTTACAACTAATTGGTTTGCACCTTTAGGTAATGAGACAAGTTCCTTAAATTTATTGTCTTGCATAAAATTATACTTTTATTGAATGACATCAATCCACTTTTGAGAGTTAGAACTTTTATGGCCTGATAAAAAAATGATTGAACATTTTCTATCATTCCATTGTTGCCTTATTTTCTTGAAAAAATACAATATAATAATCTGGAATAGCATTTCATCTTCCTCTTGTGGACCTCTTTAATGACACTTGTTTTTTAAGGTTATTGAGTTTGTTCTTCTGAAACAATTACCTTATCTTGAATGAGAGTTGTTCAACATTATTTTGCTGAGGTGCTTGATCCACTTCTTGATTAATGATAGGCGTGAAACCTAAACATCATCAAAAGTGATAGTATGAATTAATTTTTAATTCAATTCCTCCTCAATAACAATGCATCTAACCTTATTTCTCCCTCCAAACTCAACATCCTAAAAAAGTTATAAACCTCTCATTAAAGTAATCTTCATTGTGGGATCATAAAATTTACAGCCCATGAATCACTCAAAATAACCGAAGTAGTTGCTCACTTTTGAAGTTTAATTTCTTTACATGTGTCCTAACTTATACAAAAGAATCAACACTTTGTAACTTATTGTTGCTTCTTTTGACTAGGACCCTTAGCAACTTTATTTTAATATTTTTTATTGTCCTTATTCTTAGATACACTAATTAAATGAGCACTAACAAAATGTATACTTTTACACTTATAATGCTTCAACTTTTCTTCCTCTTGAAAAAAATGAAAAATAAGCATAATTAGAGTATATTTCTCCTTTTGGCAGTTGTAACTGATTTTGAATTGGTTAAACTGTATAGGAAGCGGTACCACAATCATAAGAACAAACAATTGTTAGAGAGTTTGATCTTGTGTGCCTTATATTTTGAAGCAATATTAAGAACTTTTATAATCTACTCCCTCACATTTCCTTGACCCGTATACTTCATAGACATCAAAAAAGGCATAAGTGATGTCATCTTAACCTTAATATTTTGAGTAAAACATTTCTTAATTTCGTCAAGGAAACTCTTAGTTTGAGTAGTTTCTTTAAATTTGTGCTCCTAAAGACATCTAGAATGTTGTACTTTATGATCATTAGACTCATGCAATTCGAAAGATCACACCTCTCAAAATACCTTTTATAGGTGCTTACCACAGTGAGAGGTGCAAGTTGTTCTTTTCTTAGTGCAAAGTCTATGTTCATACAACCAAATACTATATGTAAGTGTCTTTTTTTATTCGCTGAAATTAGTTTCACTAAACATGAGTGTGGAATGTATTTAACAGATATTGTGATAGCAAAGATAAATTACCTAAATATAGAACAAAAATAAAATTAAATAAAACAAGCTCACATAAATATTCATAAGTAAACAAATAAATTCAAAATAATGACTAGTTCCCATCAAGACACCAAGCACAACATTAATATCAAGTCTTTGGACAGTAATACTAACTATAAGTGGTACTCTTGTTGTAGCAATCAAATATTGACAATAAACTATGCCAAACAATAGGTTAATCTTTGGACTAACATATTGCTCACATAAAATACCTTATAATTGTCACACATTTATCGCCACAGTTGTCGTTGTAATTCTGCCAAATATTAAATTTCCTTTGGGCCAATTAATAAACGCATTAATTACAAAAACCCATAATCATCTTGATATTGTAAATAAACTAATCTACAAAAAAAACGGTCACTTTGGTGACATTATGTTTCAATTAATCCATTAAAATATTAGACATCCGAAGTCAAAATATGAATTTAATTGTTTCAAAATATTTGTCTTAATTTTATCTTTCAATAAACTTAAAAGATAAACAAAATAATAGTAAATTTGAATAAATGTAAGCCTCGTATCAAGATATCAGACACTGCATTAATATTTTATCTTTGGACAAAACATTAACTTGCAAGTGATATCTTGGTATAGTAATCAAACATCGATAATAAGAACATGTCAAACAGAAATCTTCCTTTGGGCCGATTTATTGCTCACATATAAAATTGAATAATTATCACATGTTTATTACCATAGTTGCACATGTAATAATGTCAATTATTAATCTTCCTTTAGGTCGATTAATACTAACATAATCCAACTTACATGCACAAAATCTTCTATATTTTAAAATAAAATAATTTCTACAATAGAAGTCACTTTGGTGACTTATTGTTTCAATTAATTTATCTCAAAATATATAATATAAATATACTGATATTCAAATTTAAAATTTTATAACAGTCAAAACTGAAATTTCTAATAACACTTAAGTTTCTGAAATAACCTAAAATAAGGTTGTCTGAATGGGGCTGTCAAAAATTTGACCGTTTCTTAAAATTCTTTAAACATGCATATCCCAAAATTAAAGTCAAATTCAAAACAATCTATCTTTAACTAAAATTCAAAATTAAAAGTATCATCTAAATGAATTATTTATATTGTAATCACATAAAACTTTAATATGTTTCTAATAACTTAACTATCAAAATTAAAGATTTTGATCAAACTGAATCAAATATGTATCAATTCCGAATATATGTTCTAAAATTCATGGCATTAACAACATATAATTGAACTAGTAGCAAGTTGTAATTAAAGAACTTTAACATGAAACTGCAAGAATAATATGTCATACAAAATAATATAGGACATAATAAAAAACTAAATTTCCAAAAAGCCAAATAACTTACTGTTACTTTAATTCAACTTGCTCTTTATGTTAAACAAATTCTAACATATTGTTCCACCTAATTAATTGAATACCAAATTCACATAAATAGATTGTGATGAACGTGCATTCAAAGTACAACATGTCAGTTGATTAATTACATTTGAAACTGAATTGTAGAAACCATAAACTAAGTCAGTCAAAACATAATTAATTAAAAAAAAAGCTAATCTGAATGAAACTGAAACATGGAATCCAAGACAAATAGAAATAAAAGCAGAACCAATCCCAGATTATTTAAACCTTCTTATTTGTTTAGTTGATAGCAAGTAAAATAATAAGAGAAAATATAGGATTCCAAGCTAAGTATAACCCAAAACACAAAAAAAAAAACAGATCTGGCCATCAAACTATACGACAATAATCATGAAACCCCTAAAAAAATTAACCTAATTAAGGATTTTAATCCAACACATTATCTTCTCATCTCTCCAATGTATCTTAGGGCCTCAATGCCTTCAAAATTATATAATACATACGAGTACTCTGTTAAAGATTAGCTGTTATTAGTTGGTTTATGTTTGTTATTAGGTTGTTAGACGTTGGGCTTTAAATACTCTATAATGTAATGGGTTGTAAACAAGAATTACCTATCATTCTCAATAATATTTCCAGAGTTATTTTCTCTAAGTTTCTAATATCCTAAATCCCTAACCACCGTTCATCTCCCTCACTCACAAACCACCACCGTCAGTCACATCTATGGCATCGATGCCGCCATTCTCACATGGTATCATTCACCATTGAATATCCTGAGGCCTTTTGATCTGCTCTACCGCTGTCGTTCGAATCTGTCGTTGCTGCTTGCTTCTTTTCAGCGCCGTTCGACTCCTTACTGGCGATCTTGGCACTGGTTTTCTTAATCGGCGATCAGTTTTCTTAGTCAGAGTTTCATTTGCGTCGCTGATTACTTCATCAGCTGCTACCGTCGTTTCAGATCTCAAGTCTGGTGTAGATCTCTGTTCGATGTTCGTTGTTTGCTTGTTTTTCGTTTGAGCCGTGATAGCTCCCGCTACTTCTTTTGGCGACGTTGTTGCCTCTCGAATCTGGTCTGTCGCGAGTTCTCCGATGTCTTCTCTTGTCCTTCGTTTGTCGTCATCCAAGCTTCATCGATTTCTGGATTTGTAAATCTCCGGACACTGGCGACTGGTTCAGATGCATTCAAGTTCACCATTTATCTTTCGTTACTGAGTAAGTGTTGCTATCTTTGATCGTCGTGTTCACAGATTCTTGCCTCGATTCTGAAGGCTCATGTTTTTTAGATCCGATGTTGTTTGGATTCATCTTCAAATTTGTTGAGAATCTTCTATTTCGTCATTGGTGAGATTTTATTTTACTGTAATTGTGGTTCCTTGTTTTTCCTTGATTATTATTGGTTGTGCTGATAGTTTGTTCTACACAGTAGTTAATTTTGTGCACTATATTCTGTTCGAAGTTGAGGTTTGTTAGAAATTGATTGTAGTTGAGGTTTTGTGCTTCAGTTGTACATCCTTTGGAATTGGAGAGTACATTTGATTGATTACAATTTTTTAAATCGGGGATTGAAGATTCTGGAGGTTGTGATAATATTTGGTTTGAATTCTTCTAATGCTAGAATATTTGTTCTTTTATTTTGGACTGTATTCTGCTAAGTTCTATGTTATTTTGTTGAGAGACCACACTGTCATAAGTTTCTGGTTAGATTCATTCATGCACGTTGTTTCTGTCATAGAAATGTGCTTCGTTGAGATTGGTTCACATATATCATATTTGATTTTTCTGTTTTGCTGCTCAAGTGTTCATTGGTTCTACTATATGGGTGATTTGTTATTTGCTGGCACTCATATTTTGAGGAGTATGCTGAGATGTTAAGAATGTGGTATAGAAAGAAGAAGTTCCAAGAAGCTGAAGAAAATAAAGTTTTAGTGCATTGCTCAACAAGCAAAAGCAGATGTACATAGAATATCAGATGTACAAGAAAAGTTAAATGTTATGACTTTGATAACAAAAGAGAGTTTTAAAAACCTGCCAAGGCAGCAAGTGTATAAGATGATGTTTGCTGATCAACCGTTCAAGTAAATGAAGAAGCAGAGAGTGATCAAGCTATTACCAGCTTTAAAAGCTGAGAAACACAGTCAAAGAATGAGAAGAAAACGAAGAAGTCTAGAACAAGTTGATCATCCGTTCAAGGAAAGGTAGAAACAAAGAATGATCAAGCCACTACCAGCTTTGAAAGCTGAGATACATATCAAAGAATGAAAAGAAAAAGAAGAAGAAGTCAACAACAAGTAAAATACTTATTTTTTATTCATTTTTTTCAAAGTAGGAGGAAGAAGGAAAGAAGCAGGGTGAATGTTAAAGATTAGTTGTTATTAGTTGTTATTAGTTGGTTTAAGTTTGTTATTAGGTTGTTAGACGTTGGGCTTTAAATACTCTATAATGTTATGGGTTGTAAACAAGAATTACCTATCATTCTCAATAATATTTCCAGAGTTATTTTCTCTAAGTTTCTAATATCCTAAATCCCTAACCACCGTTCATCTCCCTCACTCACAAACCACCACCGTCAGTCACATCTACGGCATCGATGCCGCCATTCTCACATACTCAAACCCTATGGCATGCCAATTATATCTAAAATTTTAAGAGATAACACAAAGTTAATATATCCATATTTACATAAACTTATTTAATATTGTAATGCACATTTTTTATTCATATTCACCTTTTACACGACACTTTCTTATACACAACATATGCTTGTCATATTCACTTGTTATGTACTCATAAGTGCCACTATAATGGTGAATGATCCAATATCATGTCATGTCATATACATGTACATAAAACTAGTAAATCAACACATAACATGTTGTCATAATTCATCATGTCTCATATTTCATAACACAAGCACTACTTTGCAAAATAAGGCAAAAAGGAGGAGAAAAACTTACATTTAGAACTTAGGGCATGTGTTTAGGTTAATTGAAGCTTTCAAGTAACTAATAGTATCATGTACAACAGCAAAAGTTCTAAAATGCGTGCTTATTAGCTTTTGTTTTCGTGTCAAAAGCTTAAACTAGCTTTTCATTTCCTTTCACTTTGCTTGCAGAAGGCTTTGATGTTTTCAAACCTTTACAATTTACATACACATAAACATAATACAAAATGGCGATCATGAGCCTTAAAATCATCTAAACCTTAATAGAAATGTTGAATCACACTAATTCCCTTTAACCCGAAAAATTGTCTAGTTTTTTTTTTTGAAATCTTTGGTTTTTTTATCAACACTTGATTCGATGATGTCGCAACCCTTTTCGAGCTTCGACTTTTTGGAAAACTTTAAAAATATGGAGTCGCCATCAATCTTTTTGATAAAATGTGATTGGATCACTTTAAAGCGGGATTATTTTAATAAAACGTTTTATTTTATTAAAACAATGATTTTGGTCCAGAAAATAAGTTCGGGATCGGTTACGCGTGGGGAAGGGTTAGCACCCCCACGGCGCCCAAAAATGGTACCTAATTGATTTCGAAAAAACATTTTCAAAATAGGAATTTGCAAGTTCACGAAAGGTTTGATTTATTTGTCCGTTTATTGAATATAAATATATTCTAACATCCTTATCGCCCGGAAAATGAACTCTAATCACCGCCAACAGTTCTGGCGCTAACCCATCATTCTCGTTTGATAAGACACTGCATTAAATAAGTTCCACTTTTCAAACAAACAGAGAAAAAATTAAGTGATTTGTCATTTTTTAAAGTTTAGTGTTTAAATCCTAAGAAATAATTAAATTCATTTTATTTGCTAAAGTTACGATATTTAAAGTGTATTTTATTTCAAAAGGTGAAGAAAGTTTTAAAGCAAACAAGTCATTAATTTAAGCTCAATGATTTTAAACCCTAAAGTTCAACCTATACTAAAAACTATCAAGATAAGAAAATTCAAGACTTAAATTTGGATTAATTTTATTTTGAAATGTTTTTATTTGACTTTTTAAACTTTAATTGTTTTTATTTTAAAAAATTCCTTTTATTTTTAACACCTTTTTATTCCTTTTTTCAATTTTATTTCAAAACCTTTTTATTTCCAAAATCCTTATGTTTTAAAGCCCATTTTTAATTTTTAATTTTTTAATTTTTAAGTTTTTTTATCAAAATTTTTTATTCCTAAAATCCTTTTTTAACTTTAAAATTTCAAGCACTTTTACTTTTTAACAGAAACATTTCTTAAATCATTTATTTGTTGAAACACTCCATTTAAGATTTTTTTACGTATATTTATTTACTATTCACAAAACCCTTTTTTTAAAAAAATCTTTTGGAAGTTTTTTTTTTTGAAATTTAAATCTTTTATAAAATCCTTGTTTATTTTTTCTTTAAAAATCTTATTTTGAACGAAAAAACACTTTTATTTTCAATTAACACAATTTTTAACTTTTTCAAAAATGGATCAAAAACTTACTTTTTCCTTCAATTTTTATTTTCAATAACACAATTTTTAATTTTTTAGAATGAAGATGAATCAAACAAAGTTTTATTGTTAAAACAAATGAAATTTTAGTTGAAACTTTTTTTTATCATTTTTTAAGTTAAAAGATAAATATAAACAACATAAACAAAGCATATAATTCAAGCTTCTAACATCAAATGTATATTAAAAACATGAAAAAAAAATAACAAAAGAAACTAAATTCGAAATAAAAAAGAGAAGAGAAATTATACCAACGGTGAAGAAATTGCAAGCTTTTCCTTCAAAAATTCGACCCAGAGCTGCTCCAAAACTCGAACAATTTCCAGCAACCTTTAAACGATCATGAATGATGGTGACCCGCTCTTTAGTCTCTCGAAGTAAGTCAGGGCCTAACATCTTGCCGTCGCCAAGCTCCGACCAGCATAATGGAGTTCTACATCGCCTACCATACAATGCTTCATACGGGGCCATTTGGATTGATGCTTGGTAACTATTATTGTAGGCAAATTCGACAAGGGGTAGAGATTTCTCCCAAGTTCCACCAAAGTCCATTATGCATGCTCGAAGCATGTCTTCCAAAATTTGTATAGAGAGATTCAGTGGCAATGCATACTTTTAGGATTTCAATGAACAGATTTTTCGATGATTTACCCAGATTACCCTTTCTGACTGGCCGTCAGACTGAGGGTGGAAGGCTATGCTGAGATTAACTCTGTGCCCAGAGCTCCTTGTAAGGTCCTCCAAAACTGAGATGCAAATCGGGGATCTTGATCGGAGATGATAGACAGAGGTACTCCGTGGAGTCGGATTACTTCCTTGATATACAAGTCAGCTAGTCTAGGGAGACCGTAGTCCAATTCTAACCGGTATAAAATGAGCTGACTTCGTGAAACGATCTACAATGACCCATATAGCATCATGCTTCACAGGGGTTAACGGTAGACCACTAACAAAGTCCATAGTTATCTTTTCCCATTTCCATTTCGGTGGATCGATAGGTTGTAATAGTCCAGTGGGAGCACAATGTTTTGCCTTAACATGTTGGCACGTGAGGCATTTGGAAATGAAATCAACTATGGCATGTTTCATGCCCGGCCACCAATAGAGTTCTCGTAGGTCTTTATACATCTTTACAGACCCGGGGTAAACATAGAAAGAACTCGAATGGACTTCTAAAAGGATATCAGTGCAAAGAGATTCATCATTAGGTACACAAACTCTGTCATGGAAACATAAGAGTCCTTTAGAGTTTACTCTAAAGTCGGGGTTATCCGATAACTTATAAACAATGGTTTGAAGCTCAGGATCTTGCTCTTGCAGATCCTTGATCCCAAAATGATGGTAGACTGAACTTGGAGTTCAACTACAAGACAATGATGCTTCCAAAGTCAGAAGTGAGCGTTAATTGCTCGAGGGGCTACAATATAGCAATATTACGATGAGTTAATATACTACACAACAGATATAACTCCAAAATTTATTGTCAATGCTTACCAGGCGAAGGTTTGTGGCTGAGTGCATCAGCTACAACGTTGGCCTTACCCGGATGGCAATCAATGACCAGGTCGTAATCTTTAAGGAGTTCTATCCACCTCCGTTGCCAAAGGTTCAACTCCTTTTAAGTCAATAAATACTTAAGGCTTTTATGGTTGGTGAAAAGATAACATTTCTCTCCGTAGATATAATGTCTCCAGATTTTCAAAGCGAAGACAACTGTAGCCAATTCAAGGTCGTGAGTGGGATAATTCATCTCGTGTAGCTTAAGTTGTCTCAAAGCATAAGCAATAACCTTGCCTTCTTGCGTCAATACGCATCCCAACCCGAGATGCGATGCATCACTGTAAACTATATAGTCCTTTCTAGACTCGGGTTGGGTTAGAACGGGTGCATAATTCAATATTTGTTTCAATTGATCGAAACTTCGTTGTTGAACCTCGGTCCAAACAAAAGGAGTTTGTTTCCTCAATAATTTGGTTAAAGGAGAGACTATCATAGAAAATCCTTTTACGAATCTATGATAATAGCCAGTAAGCCCAAGGAAGCTTCTGACTTCACTAATGTTCTTCGGTGGATGCCAATCTACAATGGCTTGGATTTTCTTCGGGTCCACTTGAATACCCGAAGCCGACACAATATGCCCTAGAAACGCAGCTTTGGTGAGTCATAACTCACACTTAGAAAACTTTGCGTACAACTGTTTCTCACTTAAAGTTTGAAGTACAATACGAAGATGATCTCTATGCTCCACTTCATTCTTAGAATAGATCAATATATCGTCTATAAACACCACTACGAACTTGTCAAGATAGGGTCGAAAGACTCGATTCATCAAATCCATAAAAGCGGCCGGTGCATTGGTTAGCCCAAAGGGCATCACCAAGAATCTGTAGTGTCCATATCTTGCACGGAAGGTAGTCTTTGGCACATCACACTCTTTAACCCTCATTTGATAGTAGCCCGACCTTAAGTCGATCTTGGAAAACACAGAGGCATCCTTTAATTGATCGAACATGTCGTTAATTGTAGGCAATGGATATTTGCTCTTGATGGTTACTTTATTCAACTGTCTATAGTCGATGCACAATCGCATAGAACCATCCTTCTTCTTAACAAAGAGAATCGGAGCTCCCTAGGGTGAAGAGCTCGGTTGAATAAAACCTTTGCTCAATAGGTCTTGGATATGAGTTTTTAATTCTTTTAATTCCACATCTTTCATCCGATATGGTGCAATGGAAACTGGAGTAGTCCCAGGTTGTACCTCGATGCCAAACTCTACTTCACGGGTTAGGGGCAATCCCGGAAGTTCATCGGGGAAGACATTAGGAAATTCACATGCAGTGTCAATGTCTTACAATTGTGGTTCGCCTTTGGTTTCCAATGTCAAAGCATACAATGATGGATTCCTCGCATTCATCAGTACAACATTAATTTTCCCAAACCCCGAAGGTACAATTTTATTTTACAGTAATCTACCCAGGCTTGGTGCTCACTAAGCCAATCTAAGCCTAGGATGACATCAAATTCGTGAATCGGTAAAGCCAACAAATTGGCCGAAAAAGGAATCCTTTGAATCATTAAGGGGCAATTCTTGCACACTAACCTTACGGTGACACAATCTCCTTGGGGATTGGTTACAGAGATTCTCGATGCTATTGGTTCAGAAGACATATTATACTTCTTAAATACAATGGTGCTTATAAAAGAATGAGTAGAACCAGGGTCAATCAATGTATATAAAGGATGCGAATATAACTCAATGGTACCTGCAATAACATCAGGTTCATCCTCTTCTTCCCTGCTCCTCACATGATACATTTGGGCAAGAGCTTTTGAATCTTGTTTGTTAAAGGGTTTCCTTAGACCACTCGATCGCCCGAAGGTTCTCGATGATCCTTGCTTCGACCCCTTACCTCTAAAGGATTGAATAGAAGAAGCATCAATAGTCGGTGTAGCAATAGATTTGGTTACATTCGAAGGACAGTCAAGTATAAAGTAACCTTGCTCACCATAATAGTAACAAGCCCCAGTCTGCTTACGGCATTGACCCGCTGGGTGTCTATTCTGACAATAATTGCAGAGAGGGTGTTGGTTACCTCGATTCAAACCTCCAGTACTTTCAATGGACGCGACTTTAGCAAAAGACTACGTCACAGATTGAGGTCTCTCAATGTTCCCAGATCAGGAGGGCTGTGGATAGATATTCTGTTTGAGGCCTTGATATCTCCCCTTCTTATTCCATCTCAGAGGTCGAGAATCATCTCTGAACCTCTTTTCAGATTTTCCAGACCCACCAGCTCGTTAGACTCTCTGAGCAGCTTTAGTGGCCTTGACTCGGTTCACCAAATCCTGAAAGTTAGTGATACCAAGGGCCGTAAACATGGGTCGTAGCTCATCGCTAAGGCCAGCTATGAATATTCTACACTTGTCTTCCTCTTTCTTTATAAATTCTGCCCCGTATCGACAATATTTGTAGAAATCATGGATATATTGCTCGATAGGTCGCCCACCCTGCTTCAGATGGAGGAAAGTGTTCCGCCTTTCCGCAAGATAATATTCACTAATGTACTTATTCCGAAACTCTAGGAGAAAGAACTCCCAAGTAACCGATTCTCCAGGAGCTGTGAGAATAGTGATTTTCCACCACATGAGAGCTTCATCGGTCAACAACACAATAGCACACTCCAACTTGTTTTCGTCCGAACACTGCAACTGCTTGTTCAAGATACGCAGCGTGTTATCTAGCTAGTATTCGGCAAATTCATGGTTATCATCATCTTTTCCGGTAAAGAAATAGGCCCAGAGTGAAGCCAACTTGTCCACAGGGGCACGGGCATACTAGACAACAAGAGGGGTAGGTTGAACGAGTGGTGTTGCTTGCATCGCTACCATAAACTGTTTGAACATATTAGCTATATTCTGGTAACATTAAGCCTAAGCGGTAGGTGATGCAGGCTCAGCACCCTGAACAAAAGGGTCTAATGGTTGCGATGGGTTCTGAGGATTTCCTCCTCTAACATCCTCGCCATGTGTCGAGGAGCCAGCAGCGAGCTCATCTATATGAGTTTCATTCCTCTCAAACATATCTATATGAAAGATAGGATTAGTCGACAAATCACAATATACGCAATATAAAACACCTAGGTGGCAAAGTAACACAATGGTAATCCAATTAGCTCTGGTTTAGTCCTGGAATCGACTAAACTCTAGCTCTGATACCACAAATGTAACACCCCCTTCTCGGTCTGGTCGAGAATCGGGTCGGAAGGTGAAACCGATGATCAATACAGAAACCAATGCAATAAAATTTCGTTTTATTATTAACAGTTTCAATCCACATCATACAATGAATCATTCGCATCAAATAACTCGGTCCAATTTATCCATACAAGCAATGATTAGTCATTCATGGGCTAAATTGCAATTATTACAAGTCTTAGGGACCAATTTGTAATTTCGACAAACTAAGGATCCTTGAAAGAAATGATCTTACCATTTTGAAATTCACTACTTCAATGACATGTCTGTGTGAATTCAATCTATTTGGAGATCATTAACTCATTCAATTTAACCTTATAATGTTTAATGACTAAACTGTGAAATTAGCAATCTGTTCAATGAGCCTTTAACTAACTTACCTAACTCCGTATCGAAACACTCTAGAGTTGTTTCGAAACGGGTGAACGATGGTCAACTCTTGTTGACCTTACCCTTAAGACCGTACCGATACAGGCATACCCTGTATCGAAACGGGTAACCTCCTTTAACTTTGACCCGTTCTGATACGCTATGAACCCGTATCGAAACGAGGGATTCCAGAGACAAAATGTTTCGAAACAGCCATGGACCATTTCGATACATCTTATTCTTCAGGCTAATTTATGCTTGCCCGTATCAAAACACCATCACCCGTTTCGACACGGCCTGACCTGTAAAGACGGATTTTAGTTGGTATTTAATCAATTTGACTTATCGAACAATGTCCAAATACAACGAAACTTTACACACAATATTTCAATGGTATAAACTACTAGCATGTCAAATTTCATGACCATATGAATACATTTACCACTTTTTTACCGTTTTGAGCTAAGTATGCAAATTTCAACCATGTCAAGTTAACCAAAAAGGCCATTTAGGGCTATTAACCATATTACAACTTAGGCATTACACCAACACAACAAAATGGACATAAATGACTAGTTCAACTACTTTGCCACCTTTCTAGGAGTTTATAAGTCAAAAACACATTACTTGAAGCTTGTAGTGACTTGTTTTGCCTTTGTAATCCGATCTTTCGATGCACAAACTTTCAACCTGAAAAATGCATGAGACGTGACACGTTAGGTATACTTTGCCTAGTGAGGTAGTCAAAGACAATGTGAACGACAACAATGTATTGAATTTCTATATTCATGATCTCATGCCTATCAATAACAATTCTATGTAATGATATACAATGTTTAACATGTTCATTTCATCATTAACCATTGGATTGAATCAAGATAGTGGATACGTGAATTCCTACGCCTCGCCAAATCAATGAATGGTCTAATCCCTCCGCCTCGCCAATATGACCAATATCAATACACATCCCTCCACCTTGCCAAATCAATATAGGTCGTAGCCTTAGGACCGTAGTCCATCCGTACACTGAGTTCATGAATTCTATGGCATGCCAATTGTATCCAATGTCTATAAAAATCCAAGGTACCAATGTTCACATCCATTTCAATAATCAATATTATTCCAATATCTTATGATTTCAATATTACCAATGAAAAATACATATATGTATCTCATCATCAATATTTCATAGTCCAATGTCAATATTAATGTCTAGTGATTTCTATACAATAATCCGATGACAATTACTATATCAATGACAATGCTCAATGACGATATCAATGACTATGTCCAATGTTCAATAAAAAACTTACTGAGGTGACCGTTTAACCATCCAATGTAAATTCTCCAATGACAAGATTAGCGATTGTTGAGTGTGTAAAAGTTCTATTATTTACACCCTTTTTAACCCATATTTCTGCTGCATTCAAGCATCATTGCATTGCATTTAGGTTAGTTTTCAGCAAAACATCACAATTATATAAAAGGCACGGATTCTACTAAAAGATGGCGTATTTTGCAGATTTCTGCCATAGTTGACGAAGAAGGCAGGCGCAGGGCAGAGAAGCAGGAAAGCTGAACTGGACAAGCAGACGAAGAAGACGAAGCTGTCATGGACCTGTCGTGACAGCAAGGTGACAGCAACTTTATGAAGAAGAAAAGTAAAGTGGACTTCGATAGATAGAGAAAAATCTGCTCGTCTGTCGTGTGAAAGCCACATATTTTTCCAAGCCCCGGATCAAAAGATATGTCAAGCCAAAGCTCAAGGAAAGGAATTCCCATGAAACAAGGAGGCGGCTAAAAAGTAGGAATCCTTAGAGATTTAGCATTTATTAGAATCTTACTTTTCATTAAAGTTGTAATCCTTGTTAACTTAGAATACTTGAGCCCAAAGCTTATATAAGGGCATAGATTTAACCTAGAGAGGATATCCCTCATTCTACCCCATAACCGATAACCTAAACCCCTCTGCCGTCTACCCGTCACCGACATGTTCTAAATTCCCCCTAGGGTCACGGGTTGTTTTGTAAAGTAGTTGCAAGGGTTGTTTTGTTTTAGGATTTTCCAAGTTCAATAAAATAAACTTCAAGTTCTCTTATCTTGGTTTTAATATCTTGCAAGAGCATCGGGAGAGCATTGTGAGGTTATCTATTTACTTAGCATCGGGAGAGTTAAGTATACGAAAGAGATAAGAGCGTGTTCTCTAGTTTATAGTTGAACCATCTCGTGCCTAGGGATAGGGCGAGGTTAAGTGGCTAAGGAAGAATTTATACACATTGGTGTTCATCCTTCGATTCACGCCGGGAGGTATCATCAAAGACGTGATCATCGACAGACTTGGACCTAGGGATAGGCCAAGGCAGATCTGGGATTCTTGCCAAACTTGGAGTACGGAGTTGGTGTGTTCGCTGCCGCGACAGCTAACGGACAGCCGCCGCGACAGGTGCTGTCGGCGACGGGCGCGACAACAGAACTGGATTTCCTAAGCATCACAATACCTGCACTACTGAGCAATTCAATACCAGCCCATTCTCTCTATCTTGATATTTCTACTCTTTTATTTACGTTTTACTTTATTATTCTCGTGACAATTCTCTTAATATTTTCTTTACTTCGTGCAGTGAAATAAGGTGAAGCTATTAGCCCAATCCCTGTGGAGACGATATCCGATACTTCGTATCACTTTACTACTTGCGTCGTGTACACTTGCACTACAATTGCGATAAACTCTTTTACACGCAACAGCGATGTAATCTAAAACATCAAATAATGATTCGGAAAGGCTTTTCACCTAATCTTGAGACTCCAACTACACTCACCTTAGCAATTCATAGCTTTCAAGGCTCTCGGATAACAATCCCCATATTCCTAGCTTGAGATGGAGATGGTAAAACCTCTTTCTCCACTTCTTGAGCTAGAAAGTCAATAGAAAACTATTAGGATCGATATTTTGATATCAAAATCAATACAACGATATCAAAATCGATATCCGACTTCAATATAAACACTAACGATGAAATATCCATGGATGGTCAAAACCCTAGCTTAAGTTTAAGCTCGATATATCCATGGAATCCAACGATTGTTTGAGGATTATTGCTTACTTGAACGATAGCAACAATTCGATATCTATGGAACTAAGAAAAACCAAGCTTAAGATTATCTCCAATGGAGGTGCTTGCTTAGTTGAAAAAGATGAGGAAGATGAAGATAGTTAAGGTGCTTGGTGATTTTGCAATCAGGTAAGTTTATTTCATTTAGCTATTTTATAGCTTTTTAATTAAAAAAGGTTTCCTTTCTTTGAAGGAAACTCTCTAGATATTCCCACGTATGGGAAATTTTAAAGGAAAAGGGGCTAATCACAAGATTAGTCCCTAGATTCATAATACTTTATAAGGTTGTTTCCAAGTTTCAAATTCTCCTAATATAGCCACTAATATGTTCATGATACTATTCAATAAAGTCCAATACCAATGATTAGCTAGTCAATACTATGTTTAATCTTTATCGATGCAAATTTTTTTATCATTGGAACCCAATTCCGACTAGATCGGATTTTGGGGTGTTACATATCATGCTTGGATGAATAAGCAAACATGCTTCAAAAGATTTCATCCTTCTTATGTTTGGATGAATAAGCAAACCCCAAATTATTTCATCCTCCTCATGCTTGGATGAATAAGCAAACAGGCTTCAAAAGATTTCATCCTCCTTATGCTTGGATGAATAAGCAAACATGTTTCAAAAGATTTCATCCTCCTTATGCTTGGATGAATAAGAAAAATCCAAAAGATTTCATCCTTCTCATGCTTGGATGAATAAACAAACATGCTTCAAAAGATTTCATCCTCCTTATGCTTGGATGAATAAGCGAACTCCATTCTCTTTTCGCTTGAACGAATAGGTGAATCTTCTGAAAATTTTCATCCTTCTTATGCTTGGATGAATAAGAAAACTCCATTCTCCCTACGCTCGAATGGATAGGTGAATCTTCTAAAAAATCATCCTCCTTATGCTTGGATGAATAAGCGGGTTCTTTTGCTGAAAGGTCTTTCGTGTACCTGAAAAATGCAATATATACAATGCAATTATGATGTGCATGCCCCTAGGGATGCCTAAAACTTGAATGCATGTCTCATTTCTTTTACTTTTTGAACTCTTTTTCTTAGAATTAATTTTTCCACACGTTTGCTCGCTCAATCTAGATAAGCAGTTATACTTTTTCATTGTATTTCTTAGACTCGTGGAAAACATTTGATCTTTGCAAATTTGCTCACTTAATCTAGTGATCTTGTACTCCTGGTTGGAAGAACAGACTTCTTCAACTGTCATTGCTTCGCCATTCTCATTCTTTATATCCCTTTGCTTCATCGAAAACATTTGACCTTCATAGGCAAATGTCTCAAGATCTATTATCATTGTAGTCGATACATCAATATTGAGCGAAAGGCTTCCTTGTGTGGTCTTGAAAGCTTCAAGTCTTCATATGCCCCATAAAATATTACGCATCTTCAGTGCTTCTTGTGAATTCTCAAATACTTGCCCCTACAGGACATCTTGAAGCATTTGCATGCTAAACCTTCACCTCGAATGTCTTCGCATGATGTTGATGCTTTAATCTCTTCCTTGCTCGCCTATCAAAGTCGGGGATCCTGAATCCTTGGTCGACATAACTTGCCCAAGTCTAACGAAATAGTTTTCCCACTTGGCATAGCTCTATCCCTTTTTATGTTTTGGGGATCTTACATCTTAAGTGTGGATCTTTCTTGACAACACAACCCACGTAAAACTCTTCAACACATGTGCTTCTTCTTCTTTTCTCTTTTTACCTTTTTAGGCAAGGCGATGCCCTCGTTCAATCTGAGGTTTAATTGTTTCTTGAAACGATGGAAAACATTTGCTCCCGATTCCCTATAATTGGGATCAATACCAAGAAATCTTCTGGTTTTCATGAATCTATGTCAGCATACTTGTAAGATGCAAGAGTAGGCTAGAAATGAAAACTAAGAGAGGGGAAGAAGGGAAAAAAAGTCATGGCAAACACAGTAATAGGGCAAAGTCAGATGCCCCAAAATTCATAGCATGAATGATTCATGAATCCATCAATCGGATAGTGCCCCACTTTTTGGTGGCTCTCTTTTACTCACACACTCTCCAAATTTAAAATTTCCTACTTTTCTAATCTCAATCAGACATTAGAAGCTCGAGGTCCTTGAAGAAAGGTTAACTCAATTAGGAAAAATGTGTTCTGAAGACAAACTCCTTTTCTCAAATATTTATGTGCGGTCCAAATGGTCTTTAAAGTCTTGTAATGTAGGCTAGGCTCGGGTCGCTAAAGAAAGGTATATAGGCTCAAATATAGGTTTAAGGGTGATTAAACCAATGATCAACTTTTCCAAATGAAATCTTCATTATTTTTTCTCTAGATCACTCTAGACTACCGATTTTGGATTTTCACCCTAGAGTTCATTTCCTTTTTTGGCACACGTATCGTTTGAAGGATTTTCAAATTTTCCTTCACACTTCAACTTTCATTTCTTTTCCTTTTCTTTTTTTTTCTCTTTTCTCTTTTCTTTCTCATTTTTTCTTTTCCTTTATTCTTCTTTTCTTTTCTTCTCTTTTTTTCTTTTTCTCTTCTTTTTGTGTCCTTCTCAATTTAGGATATTCAACTTGATCTGACATGTTTTTTTCAAACAACTTTTCATTTTCTTTGCCCCCGGTGTGGGGAGTGATCCTTGGTTGGGGTTCAATCACAAGAAAAATAATATCAGGCTCAAAGGGGGACAATAATGGATTTTTATTTTCTTTCGTGAAGGGAAATGAAGGAATGTCAAATGTCATTTTGCACACAAACATCGTCGAAGAGAAATAGTCTTCAGTTGGTAGATGTTTTAGAGTTATCACTTTATTCAAAGACCCTTAACAACAATGTCTGAGAGGAAAAATTCACTCAAAATGGGATCTCCCAATTAATCCTGAACACACTTTATTGCCCCTCTATCTCGGGAATAGATTCAAGAATCATTCATACAATCAATAATATGGACTCTGCAAAGAAGATGTATGCTTGAAGAGGAATGGATGAAAAATGAAAAATGAAAAATGTTTGCCACTTGAAAGAAAAAAAGAAAATGTATCTTTAAACAATTAAATTGACATAGAAGCCCTTACAAAAGATCCCTAATGCTCGCAGGCAAAAGCAAAAGGGTTGATTCTAGTTATGATCCCAACCGTCTAGAGAAAATTAAGCATTATTCCAGGAAAGCTTGAATTACATCCAATCTTGCCTCCATCGACTTCATGACGAAATTCTAAATGCGTTCGCCATATTCTTCTTCTTTGAGTCTTCAACTTCTGATGGCTGCCAATATCAACTCTCCATCCATGACCATGTCTGCGAAACCTTCGGTGGTGTGATTTAACATATAGTCATAGAATGGACCATTTGGAGTCTCCACAAACATTGAAGTAACCTCATTTTCCAAAAATGGAGGTTGAACTTGGGATGCCACATCTCGCCATCTCTGGGCATACTGGTGGAAGCTCTCATTGGGCTTTTGTTCCATATTATGTAGTCCGATCCTGCTTGGGGCCATATTTGTCACATACTCGTATTGTTTGAGGAAAGCTTTCGACAAATCTCTCCAAGTCCATATGTTGACCCGGCTTAATTGAGCATACCATCAGATAGCAGACCCAGATAGATTGTCTTGGAAATATTGGATCAACAACTTCTTATTTTCTAAACATGGTGACATTCTTCGACAGTACATGGTCAAGTGTGACAAAGAGCAAGTTCTCCCGTCATACTTCTCGAAGTCAGGGGCCTTGAAATTTGGAGGAGCCACCAAGACAAATACTAGACTCAAATCTCTAGCATCTATCCACCATAAATGCTTCTTTCTTGAGAAAATTTAATCATTTCCTCCAGCTTCTTGTAGCGGTCTTCCAATTTCCTCTCGACTTTTATCTTGTTAGTTATTTCATCGAGGTCAGGCACCTCGTGGTTGTGAACCTTATCAGTGTTGTCTTTTAATTCAGTACGGGCAGAAGATTTTACAAAATGGGGTGAGATCTTGACTTTAGGTGAAGCCACTTCCTTCTGCGTCCATGAATGTACAAAAGCCATCCCCAGGAACTGAGGCAAAGTATTGGTGTCTTCTCCTACTTCTAGGTCTTTGAACCCAAACATGGATGCAATTTGGCTGACTGTTTTCTTGTGCGATATCTCAATCTCTTTTTTCAGATCATCTTCCATTTTCTCAAGCTTATGATGGATACTCTTCTGATTTGCTTCCAGAGTTGTCAATCTTTCCTCAGTGTTCAAGGCTCGGGTACCGTGTTTGCGTGGGATCTTTACTGCTTAAATGGAATTTTCCAAAATTAATCTTTTTATTATACATGTGTGAATGCAATGATCAAAACATTATTTAATGCAAACAAAGAAAAAAAATGCATGGAAGCAAATGTATGTATGCAAAAGCATGAATGTAGGCGAAGGGTCATCAATTCTATTAAGGTGTTGCTCTAGATGTAGCTTCCATTGGATGACGAAGGTCCTACAAATACGTCTCGGTCTGAGCACTCATTTCTTTGATCAATCTTTCGAGCCTTGATCCTACCTCCCCTATCGGTTTGACGTGGAAGAAAAAATGTAGCTTACATGCTTAGCTACATCCTTAATTTAGGATGTGATGCTTCTATCGAACTCGTCTTGCTTATGGGTACTTTTGACGTTGCCCCTAAGCCGGTTAGACAAATGATCATCTTTAAATTCTACTTGGTTGGACCATCGAAGTGTTCCCATAGCACTTGCGACTTATGGTATTCTGCTTGGCGCTGATGTGAGCATACTTCGATGTTTCCTTCACGTGATCATTCGACAAATTCTCATTGTTTGTGTGTTTTCTTCCTCCTTGAGGTACCTTCCATCCATGGCATAAGCTTTTCTATTTGAGCAACGTGCTTTAGAATCGACCCCTTCTAAATATGAGTTGTATGCAACAAACAATTTTGCCAAAACAAAACAACACACACAAAAAGGGTTAGTACTCTTAAAAAAACAGAAATAAAACCTAAATGTCCAAAATAATTTCATTGTGCGAATAATTCTGGGCAGCACATTCCAATACTCTAGGACATGTCTCTACGGATTATCCTTATGATTTTGACCATACTCAACACCCTAGACTTTCCGCATGGCTCTATTGGGGGTAGGCTCTAGATTCTCAAACTTGGTTCGGTTCTAAAAGAGTACCCGAGCTGTCCTTGCTGTCCTCTACTAAGGGTAGCAAGGCCCTCGATTCTCACCCATCACAGGCTTCAAACGAATCAAGCTCAACTTAGGAGGACTCACCACCGAAGCCTTCTCAAAGAATCAATATCCTTACGAAGACAAAGGGAATGAGTCCCAAAGGTACTTGGTAGGCTCATACGAAGAATCAATATTCTTACATGAGCAAAGCGTGTTCCCCCCGCTTAAACGAACGAGACAAAGCTCAAGTATAGAGCTTGAAATTAAGTCTTAAATGCGTAAAATAGAATTACATCCATTAAGCGGACAAATAAATTAAACCAATTGTGAACTTGCAAATTCCATTAGTTTTTTAAGAACCCTTTTTGAAAACAATTTGAAATCAATTTGTGGCCTGACCCTATTTTGTTTTTTTTAAACAAAACGTCCCCAGCGGAGTCGCCAAGCTGTCGTAACCCTTTTCGAGCTTCGACTTTTTGGAAAACTTTAAAAACACGGAGTCGCCACCAATCTTTTTGAAAAAGTGTGATTGGATCACTTTAAAGCAGGGTTATTTTAATAAAATGTTTTATTTTATTAAAACGATAGTTTTGGTCTAGAAAACAAGTTTAGGGGTCGGTTACGCGTGGGGAAGGGTTAGCACCCCCATGGCGTCCAAAAATTGCTACCTAATTGATTTCAAAAAAAACATTTTCAAAACTGGAATTTGCAAGTTCACGAAAGGTTCGATTTATTTGTCCGTATAATGAATATAAATTTATTTTAACGGCCTTATCGTCTGGGAAATGATCTCTAATCACCACCAACACTTCTGGTGCTAACCTGTCATTCTCGTTTGATAAGACACCTCATTAAATAAGTTCCACTTTTCAAACAAACAGAAAAGAGTAAGTGATTTGTCATTTTTTAAAGTTTAGTGTTTAAATCCTAAGAAATACCTAAATTCATTTTATTTGCTAAAGTTACGATATTTAAAGTGTGTTTTATTTCAAAAGGTGGAAAAAGTTTTAAAGCAAACAAGTCACTAATTTAAGCTCAAAGATTCTAAACCCTAAAGTTCAACTTATACTAAAAACTAACAAGATAAGAAAATTCAAGACTTAAATTTGGATTAATTTTATTTTGAGAATTTTTCTAAAGAAACCTTTTTTTTCTTGTTATGCTTTTGTTTTTATCTTTTTTGTTCTTTTATTTGAAATGTTTTTTATTTGGTTTTTAAACTTTAATTTTTTTTATTTGAAAAAAAAATTCTTTTATTTTTAACACTTTTTAATTTTTTTTTCAATTTTTTTTCAAAATCTTTTATTTCCAAAATCCTTAAAATTTCAAGCCTTTTTATTTTTTAAAAGAAACATTTCTTAAATCATTTATTTGTTGAAACTCTCCATTTAAGATTTTTTAAAGGTGTATTTATTTACTATTCACAAAACTCTTTTTTTAAAAAAAAAAATCTTTTGGAAGTTTTATTATTTTTTTGAAATTTAAATCTTTTATAAAATTCATGTTTATTTTTTCTTTAAAAAAATCTTATTTAAACGAAAAAACACTTTTATTTTCAATAACACAATCTTTAACTTTTTCAAAAATGGATCAAAAACTTATGGTCCGTTTGGTTGTAGAAAATATTTTCTATTTTTGTTTTTTGTTTTCATTTTCAAAATATAGTTTTCATTTTTAGTTTTCTAAAAATTAGAAAACATGTTTGGTTAATAAAGATGGAAATTGTTGTGAATAAAATAAAGAAGAATAAGAACAAGAAGAACAAAGAGATGAGAGAAAAAGGGAGATTTGCATTATTCTCAAATATAGAATTGTCTACAATGCCTTCAATGAATCATCTATTTACAGGCATAAGAAGTACATAATACATTAAACTCTAATGCATAGAGATAATATTCCTAATAATAAATAAATCAAACTTCTTTGATAAAGTTCTAATCATGATAGATATCCACATAGATAAATATTCATAACAGAAATTTATTTTTCAAAAATAAAAATAGTGAGAATGTATTTGATATATAGCTTTTCAAAATAGAAATGAAAAAAACAATTATTAAATAATTGAATGAAATATAGTCATAAAATATAATAACAATAGATAAATAAAATATGAAAATAAACCAAAGTTTTAAAAATGACATTAGAAGGATTCGAACCCGGGTTAAAATTTAAAAACCTTTGTTTTCTTATTTTTCATTTTTCTAAAAATTTTCAATGAAAACATATTTTTTATGTTTTCAAATTTTCACTTATTTTTTTCTTTTTCTAAAAATAATTTTCTATTTTCACAACCAAACATGTTTTCTTCAACGTTTTCTATTTTTTAAGAAAATGAAAATGAAAACGGACTCCATTCTCTAGAACCAAACACACTACTTTTTCCTTCAATTTTTATTTTCGATAACACAATTTTTAGTTCTTTAAAATGAAGATGAATCAAACAAAGTTTTATTGTTAAAACAAATGAAATTTTAGTTGAAACTTTTTATATTTTTTTAAGTTAAAAGATCAATATAAACAACATAAACAAAGCACAAAATTCAAGCTCCTAACATCAAATGTATCTTAAAAACATGAGAAAAAAAATTTAACAAAAGAAACTAAATTCGAAATAAAAAAGCGAAGAGAAATTATACCAACGGTGAAGAAATTGCAAGCTTTTCCTTCTAAAATTCGACCCAGAGCTGCTCCAAAATTCGAACAATTTCCAGCAACCTCTAAAAAATTCCCGAGAATTTTTTTTGATAATTTTCAAATGAATTTTCAAGTGTCGTTTCTTGTGTTTTTTGGTGTGTGTTACAATGGAGAAAAGAGGCTCAATTTATAGGGTTTTGGTGCTTAGAGATCAAGCCAATTTGGGGACAAAATCACGAAATTCATCCCTTCATATTAGAAATGCTTTGAATCAGTAATATCAAGCGGGATTTCATCCGATTTGGCACGAATTTGGGGAATTTTGCCCCAAATTAAATTAGGGTTCGAACTCTTTTCCCCCAAATCGACAAGCTACCGACGACAGTAAGAGGCGGGGTCAGCGACAACGGAACTGGCCGGCCAAGGCGAGTCGATCGGCACCCTTCACGGCGGCCACCGTGGCCCAGGGGCGGCGGGAGAAGGCGGCAGTCGGCCCAACCACCTTTCGATTTGGGGATTTGGGACACCAGCCCCTCGCGCGTAATGCGCACGCACCAGGCGCGTGGCGGCGCGGGCTGGTACCTATTCCCCCCCCCCCCCCCCCCCCCCTTTTGCTTGATCCAATCTAGTCCCTTAATCTTTAATGCCCTAGATCCAAAGCTCCCTATTAAATTTGCACATGGAGAATAAAACATAGGTTAGTTGAGCTCAAAATATTTATTTTTTTGGGCTTAAAATAGATCATTTATTTATTTAAAGTGGGCTATTATTTTAATGGGTCCCTATTTAAAAAAATAAGTTTATTATTTTTATTTTTAGAGATGAGTTTTATGAAAATTTTAAATTTTATTGTGGGAAAAAATGAGTTTTATTATTTATATATTTTTGGGCTTTTAATAATAATAATGATGATGATGATGATAAGTAAAAAAAATGGGGTGGAAATTTAGTGACAACAGATGATTAGAACTTATTCCATGCACCTCTAATACTTATTTAACGATGACTCAAATAACTTTTCATAAATTTAGGTTTGAGTTAAAAAAATTCGACGATGGAGAGGCTATTCTTGGGTAGGGAAGCAATATTTCTCCGTTCAGACTCCATCCAACGAAAGACAATGGATATCAAAAACAATAAATGGATACATTCAATGCTAGATAAATTTTGGGGTGTTGTATTGTTAAAAGGATGTCATATTAGAGTTTATTAGGGAAAAACATGTTTTGTAGGAAATTTTGGGAGTCATAATCACCAACAACAATGATAGTTGGAATCTGGGCTGGCTCGAGCAGTAGGAGAGAAAATGAGAAGAAGAAAAAAGAGAGAAGAAATTAGAAAAAAAAATGAAGGGATGCTTTTAGCTTTTATAGGGATTGAAAAGGACTTGTTTTAGTGATCAAAATAGAAGCAACTTGAGATTTTAGTGATAAAAATAAAAATTTTCAATGTTTAGTGACCAAATAAGGAGTGAAAAAAATATTGTAGGATGAAATTTGTAATTTACCCATAATAAATAAAATTTAAACTTGAAACGACATCGTTTCATCTCGTGAAGACAAAAGGACCAGAAGAGCCGAACACGCATCGCACTCAGAGCAGCGTAAACGCGACGCTCGACTCTCATTTGAATCTCTCCCATCAATCAGTTTTCTTTTCAAGCGGTTTTTTTTTTCAGTCTCTCACTCACCTTCCTCCCCCTCTCCCATCTGGTAACCTCTCTCTACTTCTCTACGTATATTATTTATGTATATCGATAACTTATATACGTGTTTGAATGTATTTCTACTTGTTCTTTTTGTTTTGTGTCCTCAAAGTTTTCGTCTTTTTGAAGTTTGATTAGTTTTTTTTGTGTTTTTAGGGGTTGATTAGAAATGGGGTTTAGTTAAAACCTTTGTCTTTTATCTTTATATTGAATCCCTCCAAAAAAGAATGGGGTTAAAATGGCCCCCTTTTTTGGGGTTCGTTTTTACTTGTTTAGTGTTTCTGCTTTAAAGAATATAAATCTTTTATTTTTGTGGGGTATTAAAGTTGAAATAAAAGGACGATGAACTTTACTGATTGAGTTTGAATGGGTGGATATGCATTAGGCTTGTTTGAGTTTTGGGTTTTTTCTTCGTTTTAGGAATGATGGGTGTCGGGTATTTTGAATTTTAATTGGAAAAATTATGGTGAGTTTGCTTCTTTACGGAAAAACAGTTTGAATAGCATCATTATCTTATGGCTATCCAAATTCTAGAATGGTTTTTGTATGATAGTTGTAAGAGTTTGGATTTTTAGTCCTTGAAAACCATAGTTATTTATTTCCTGTGTTGTTCTTGCTCAATTTTGTGTGTTCTCTTTAGGCATTGCTGTTCCATGAATGTTTATCTTCCCACTGGTATGTTTGTGATCTTAACATTTATATGAGATTCATTATTTTTCTTTCCCACCACCATTTTATGATTAGATGGAACAGGTAATGGCATCAATACCTGACTTTGAAAATGCTGAAATGGGAATTTCCAAAAACAATAGTGCGGAAGTGGAACAGTTCAAATGTCATGTTGATGAAATGTTTCAAAAGGTTGACGAGGTAAGTTATAAATTAGAAACTTATGACATGTCTATCATCTCTAGTTTATTTACTAGTTTTTGGTCAAAAGATGGACTGTTTAAAAAGGTTGTATAATTGTACTTATTGGTTTTTATTTAACCTTCTGTATGGGAGTATAACCTTCTAAATAGAAGTATTATATATAAGGAGCAGGCTAGGGGGTATAATATTTATCATGTATAATATGGTACTATATTAGCTTCACTGGATTCCAGTTTGCCAATTTTTTAATAGTCTGAACTTTTTGTTAATTTTTTTCTTTTAGCTTGAGCAAAAAGTGAATGAAGTGGAACAATTCTACTTGAATACAAGTAAAAAGCAACAAAGCAGTTCTAAAGGTAGCTCGGTTGGAAAGGAACGAGACAAGGAAAGACATGTTCCAAGCATTAAAAAGCAGCACCAAGATGCATCTCGAAGGGAAGCAGCAGCTGCAAAGAGAATGCAAGAACTTATGCGCCAATTTGGCACAATATTGCGTCAGGTGATCAAATATTCTCCGCAAGTGCATATTTGATTTTGACTACTTTATGCTGTAAATGTTTTCTCAATCAAAATGCTCTTGGCTTTAAGCTTCTGCCTAGCATATACTTCACTGGTTGCCAGGCTGCTTTAAGTCTTAATGTTTTGAATCAAGCAGAATGTTGGTATAGAGTGAATTAGAAATTATAGCGGCCATTTGAAGTCTATTTCAAGCATTTATAATTATAATTAATTTAGACTTTTGGTTTAAGATTCTTGACATCCCGCTTCGTATCTCTCATATCTGCTCTGATTCTACTAACTAAGCATCTTGTATGTGCCTGATACTATGTTTTCATCTTTATTCGTTGTTATACTTATTGTTGCTGTTATTCCAAATTATAGAATGCAATATAGAGGAATTTATTTATGTTGTGGTATGTATTGAAGATTGCTGAATGTGTTTCTACTAGTTGAATAATGATTGCTCTCCACAGACCCTCTCCTCATTCGAAAATACAATGAGCTAAACCATAAATGTCTTGTTAATTCTGTTCATGTTAGGATTTTTTTAATTTGGGTGCGTTTTGGATAACACATCAATATTTTCAGATCACACAGCACAAGTGGGCATGGCCATTTATGCAACCCGTAGATGTCAAAGGTCTTGGTTTACATGATTACTATGAGGTAATTGTATTGCATTTCTTTCCCTTTTTTGTATGAATACTGTCAACTCTTTTAATTAAGATTGAGCTTAGGAGTGGGTGTAACCTATGAATTCAAATGCTATTTGATGCTTTCTTAAGATAACGCTGTTATAAATTGAGCCGTTTTGAAAGACATATGTGGCCCTTGTGCCAGTACTTTTCATGACCATAACATCTTCTGTTTGAGCAACCTAATTGAAAGATGTGCCACATTTGATCATCACGGAAAATATGAATATTTTTTACTTATGGACTTTATTTCGGTTTAGGTGATAAAGATGCGTAATACACATTACCATGTTTGGCGTTTCTAAGTTTACATAACAGGATGCTTTTGTAAGCATGTTTGGTAGCATTATTATAGACTTTACTGTCCCATTTAAAGGCTTGTTGTCCTATAGTATCCAACTGGAAATATTGCTGCAGATAGTCCCATTGTTGTTCCAACTCTTTATTTTGCTTGAAGCCTTGAAGTACCTTGGTCCCATGTCCGAAACATACTCAGACATGGGTGTGGGATAGGACTTTACATGCTTTTGTAAGCATGTTTGGTAGCATTATTATGGACTTTACTGTCCCATTTAAAGGCTTGTTGTCCTATAGTATCCAACTGGAAATATTGCTGCAGATAGTCCCATTGTTGTTCCAACTCTTTATTTCGCTTGAAGTACCTTGGTCCCATGTCCGAAACATACTCAGACATGGGTGTGGGATAGGACCTACAGATCCTCCAAATACATGGAAGACTTGAAGAAAAATTGAACATACTTGTGTCAAACACATACCTATATGTTTACACCTGAATCCGATTTACATAGGCAGATACAATAGGTGTTTTTCTGAATCCTTTTAGATGGTTTGTACATTGTTTTGTGTCCTTTTTATTGATTAGTTTGTTTAATGTTTACTGTGCTAGGTTATTGAAAAGCCAATGGACTTCAGTACGATAAAAAACCAAATGGAGGCCAAGGATGGTACTGGATATAAGAGTGTTAGAGATATATGTGCAGATGTAAGATTGGTTTTCAATAATGCTATGAAATACAATGGTGAAGGAAGTGATGTTCATCTAATGGCCAAAACTTTGCTGGAAAAGTTTGAAGAGAAGTGGCAGCTTTTTCTTCCTAAAGTCACAGAAGAGGCAAAAGCTCATTTCTGCTTATCCCAATACAATTGTCTCTGTGTTGGATTTTGTGGCATCTATTAAATAATTTCCTGATTTTTTGTGCTCATAGGAAAAAAGACGAGATGAGGAGGAGGCAGAAGCACAGTTAGATATGCAGCTAGTGCGAGAAGCTGCTCATGCCAAAATGGTCCGAGACTTATCTAACGAGGTATATTAATGTTCTGCATCTCGCTTTCAAAGTAGACACATTGTCAATATCTGCTGGACTGTTGGCATTGGTTTTCCTGGTCATACTGTAGTTCAATTAGCTGAATATTTTTAATCCTTTTCAGCTTTACGAGGTTGATACGCATTTGGAACAGCTCAGAGAAACTGTTGTTCAAAAGTGCAGGTTGGTTTTACAACCTTAGAAGAATTTGCTACCCATCTAGTGTAATGTGTGTTTATCTTCTTTCGAGTCTAACAAAATCATATATATACTATGACTTAGTTAATTGTCTATCATTTATTTTTGTTCATACTTCTCTGCCATTTTCAGTACATGTTCCACTATCCAGAGTGTGTGTTAGTTATTTTTCTGTAAACAACTGAGAACGACAATCATTCGGTCCAGTAAAATGATTGGTATGTTTCTGAACATGGTCTCTGAATGTCTTAGAGCAAACTTCAAACTCGATAAACTCCATCTTCATTTTGTTGAAATCTACTGTAGGATTAGGATAATCATTATAAGTTTGGCTTTTGAAAGAAAGAAAAAACTGGGTTTGGGGCAGCGAGTGTTATTTCTGTGAGTTGCTCTCTATATAGATGTTTATTTGCATGTAAAACCCGGGCAAGTTCTCCATTTGATATATATATTTTTAATTCTTTCAGGAGCTATAAATCTAATTTTGTGAAATGCTCTTTTAGGAAAATGTCAACGGAAGAAAAAAGAAATCTCGGGACAGCCATAGCACGATTGTCTATGGAGGACCTTAACAAGGCATTGGAAATAATTGCTCAAAGTAATCCTGCGTTTCAAGCAATGGCTGAAGAAGTTGAGATTGACATTGATGCTCAGGTTATTATCAAATAGTCTCGATTGCCATTTTCCAGAACCCTTTATTCAATTTGCTCAAATAAGGTTTCAAAATCGAATTGTTTGAGACTTTTGGCTATACTCTATTCCATATGCAGAGTGAATCTACCCTATGGAGGTTAAATTTTTTTGTCAAGGACGCTTTGGGATCTCGAGGCAAGAGTGCAATGAGCACAGGTGGAAACAATTATAATAATAATAACAACAACAAAAGGAAGAAAGAAATCTGTGATGCGATTGCGAAAATGGCCAAGAAAAAGAGTAAAAAGACTTCCTCTTGATCGATTTTATCAATTGCGTGCATTCCATTCATGATAAAGGATTTGAGCATTTTAGCTTAACCATTTCCTATGAATATAAGCAAAGCTCGAATGATTTACGTGCTCTGTTGCCTTATAAATCTTATCATCTCTGTATTATAATGAACAGTTTATCTTTGATTTCATTGTCTCTTCTTTTCTATTCTGATGAGTCAAGTTTCTTTGTATATACCAAGACTCCACTGCTTGAGCATGCTGTTTATGAAGAAATGAGTTCATGTTTACTTGAGTTATAATTGGTTTTTATAATTGAAGCATTTTACAATTTTCCATTAAGTGATAAAATTTTAGTTAGTTTTTTTTTTTTTTTTTTGGGGGGGGGGATTCTTGTTTATGCCTCAAGTGTTATTTTCAATTTTTTTAAATTGTAAATAAAAATATTTCTATATTATAAATTTTTAATATTAATTGAAAATGGAATTAATTTCAGTTAAAATAAGGAGTTTTTTTTTTAATAAAAGAGAGGTCAAGTCTTTAACTATCTAATGATATATTTGATATAGGGTGGGCCTGATATATCTCGGGTGACCGGTTGTGAAAATCGGAGTTTGGAAATCTTGAGCTTGAGTAAGCTTTGCCATGCCATCGGCGACCATGTTACTCTCTTGTGGGATCCAAGTGAAGTTTAATCTACCAGTTACGACGGAGTAGTGAGGAAAGAGGTGTAACGGGCCTATTTTATATTTGAGTAAAACTCACCGTTTTAATAGTAGTTTAAGTAAAACTACGTTGTTTTGTATTTGAGGGATAAAACCCTCATTGAGCTAGGCTTTTGGGAATCGATCGAATGAATGAAAATATCTGTCTCCCTCAAAACTTCTGCTTCTTTTCTCATCGAATTCTTCTATCTTCACATCTATTCATTTAATTCTGTTCTTTGAGATTTGGACTGTTACAAAGGCATCAGAGCCATCGATCGCGGCCATGGATGAAGGTTTTCAGTCGTTTTTGTCTAAGTGTAGTGAGGACTTAAAATCACTGTTCGATGATTTTTTTTAGCAATCGAACTCTCTTAGTTACAATCAACCATGCGATTTGGCCTATTACTCAAGACGTGTTGCATCGAGTCTTCTCACCTTATGGGTCTGCGCAAAAGATTACTCTGTTTCAGAATTCGATTGAGGTTCAGTTCTTGGTACACTTTCAAGGTTATGGTGCTATCGCTGCTAGAAATTCTCTTCAGGGCCATAATATTTACGACGATTGTTGTCAGCTCGATATTAAGCTTCATGACGATGCGGGGTTGACTGATTTTGTTGATCCAACACAAATTTTGGATTCATGTATTGCTGCCACAGAGGTGGGTTCGAGTGAAATCCAACGGGATGATGAAAGGTTGGTACAAACGGCGGAGGTATTTGGTGAAGTTCGTGTCGGTGAGATGTTTCGTGTTGACATCTCGCAAAGCGATGATCGTGAACGTTGGTTGGAACCACCACTGGTTCAAGGTGAATTGCCGATAGAGTTGGTTGAGGCAGAACATGAACTGTTGGTAACAGGCTCTTTTGAAGTCAAGGTGTTCGACGAATTATCTGTGTCAATGGCTGAATATTCAGACGTCGCCATCTTGGAGGCCATCTTCGAGGATTCTACTGTGCAGTCTGAAGGCATTATGGACCAAGCTGATTCGGATGACCAAACTCAGGTACCTATTTCTGATGAACCTACTGATGGATTTCTGAGTGAACTGCCACGAGACAAAGTCTCAATTTTCGAGGGGAATGATGACTTGCAAGTTCGATCGGCGAACATTGAAGTGGTGAACATCGGATTATCTCACATGCTCGGTGAATCGTTCATGCGAAAATATCAAGAAGTCACTGATCGAGCGGCCCATATTTTCGGGGAATTTGATTCTCAACGTGATTACGCATCGGTAATTGATTCGTCCAAACTGTTTGAGACACTAGACATATTGACAGCAGTAATGGATCAGGTAATGAAAAATGAATGTCAGTATCAAGTTCGTATATGCAACTTTGGTATTCAAATAATTCATTCTTTAGTTCTGAATTGCTTATGGCTATTTGTACCTGATTGTGGTTATGGATCTGTATCTAGAATTGTTGAAGTTGATGATCCTTATGGTTTTAGACTATTATTAATGGGGAATGGTGAAATGAAACTAAAAGTTAGAACCGTGGAAGGAATGATTTGTTGGATGGAAAGTGTTGATGATGTTGTATGGGATGATGGAGTATCAAGAGGATCGATTAGCTTATGTATTATTGAAGTTAGTCTAGACCATGAACTAGCTTACGAAGGAGTAAGTAAGAATGACGTGGTCAAGAGTAAAGAGAAATTGAAGAAGGTTGTTAAGAATGGTGAAGTTAAAAAGGGAACACACATAGAGGATGAGATTGTCTACTGTGCTTTATCTTTTAAGAACCATGTTAGATTTGATTCTGATTTGTACTTGAACCTTCATGAATTTGGGATGAAATTATATTCAGAAGCAATGGCAGATGATGTAACAAATGAAGACACACAAGAGATGTTTAAAATCACTACAGATAAATTCCAAGAGAGGGATGCTCTACCATTGTTCAACCGGAGAAATGTTCACATGTCCAAGGCGAGGAAACATGTCAAATTAATAGAAGATGACTCAACAGAATCTATGCTAGACCAGGTTAAGATTGCATTTGATGATGAACTTGATCATGCTCCTGTTGTTGATGTTAGCTTTTTGACTCATTATGGTAAACCTTATGATGGAAACACATGCTACTTTAAAAGCACGTTGTTTGTTTCTGTAGTTAGACTCTGTTATGGTGAATCTTCATTGTTTCTTGGTATGGATAGTGGAGAATCTGTGCGGATGCTTGCATCACTTAGTGGTGTTGTTGGGTTCAAACCAATTTTTGGGTGCATACCTCACTCAGTGCAGTTTCCACTGCTGAACTCAACAAATCCAATGTTAAACTTAAGGTTTGCAAAATGTGAAGAGTGGTTTAATGACTGCAGTGAAGAAATCAGGATGTGCTGCTCTGAACATCTGAACTTGCTTTGTGACTATTACAAGTGGAAAATTGTAGGGGTTATCCTATCTGTTATCGAGTTTGTAACACTAAGAGGGATTGAGCTGAGTGACACTGTTGTTTCAAGAACCTCTCAATATTTGTTCTCAGTCACAAGGCAGATTTGTGTATTTAAAAGGGATCCAGCAAAAGGAGAAAATTTAAGTTTTCTTCCCGAAACTCAGTTGGAGGATGAAATGCTGAAAGCTGTTATTTTTGCCCTTACTTCCTTCTTCAGAGGTGGTGGTAAAATTGGAGACTTAGCTGTTGGACCGAGCTACTTTACATTTTCTGTTGCACTTTACTACAACTTGGAATTTGTTATTGCCTTGTTATCTCTGGTCGACATGAACCACTGCGTGCATTTTGACTTGCATTTAAGGCATTCTTACAAGTTGGACGTTTTTGATCCTGGAGGTATTAAACTTGCCTACATCGACATGAAAACTGTATTGTTGGTTGATCTTTGGTTTTTAACCATTGTCGACAATGAGGAACTACTGCTGGTTCATACTTCATTTTCGATCAAGGCTAAGAGAGCATGGGGACACGTTTGGTCTAATCATCGGAAAAAGGAGGGTCTTGTTTTAATCCTTGAGGACAAGGATTATTTCGAGTAGGGGGATTTGTAACGGGCCTATTTTATATTTGAGTAAAACTCACCGTTTTAATAGTAGTTTAAGTAAAACTACGTCGTTTTGTATTTGAGGGATAAAACCCTCATTGAGCTAGGCTTTTGGGAATCGATCGAATGAATGAATGAAAATATCTGTCTCCCTCAAAACTTTTGCTTCTTTTCTCATCGAATTCTTCTATCTTCTCATCTATTCATTTAATTCTGTTCTTTGAGATTTGGACTGTTACAAGGGGCTACAGTCAGTTTTTAGATCTTTATGAAACTGGACGACTTGAGAACTATCGGACTGAACTTAGAGCCGTTCAAAATCATTCAACCATGCATGTTGCAATCCAATGCAGATACTCCATACCTCGGCATGAGGTGGCGAATGGCGATGATATTCCAATTGATTTTCTGTAACTAGGTAGTCATGTACAGTCAGTAGAACGAACCACACCCCTATATTTCCAAGTCTTGTGTGGGCAGCAACAACGACATCATTATTAAGGTAGCACCATCCTTTTTTTTGGAGGTTTCTACTGGATCATTTCCTTGTGATGCAACGATGGAGAGGCAGCTAGGGTTGAGCAAAACTCGACTCGAAAAAATCGAAATTTTTGACTCGACTCGAGGTGGAAAAACTCAACTCGTCTTGACTCAACTCGAAATTTCATAAACTCGACTCGAAAAATTTTCAAATAAAATTTGAGTTGTAAAATAGAAATTTGAATAACTCAAAATTTTTAATAATTTTTTTATCATCAAACTGCATGATTTATTAAAGGAAGATCATATAGCAAACGTGAACAAGAGCCTCATTAAAAACCTCCTTAAACCTATGTGGAGGAAAAGAGTATGACTCGTTACATGAACGAAAAGACAAACACCTAAAGGGAAAACAAAGAATTGAAAAACACAAAACCCACGCCCAGCAAACTTGTTGCACGACACCAACACCACCCCACATCCAGCATGCCAAACGATACACCCCTCACACACCTCAAAGACTCGCCTGAAACTAAGTATCGCGCGTCACCCTCTCATGAGCTAAAGCATCGGCCAGCCCGTACGCTTCTCTGTAGACATGGTGAAAACTAACATCACTGAGACTAGCACATGCCTTATCAATAGCACCAAAAACCTCCCACAACCGCCATAGTTATACTGATATAAAAAATATAAAGAAATATATACTACATATGAAAAAATATGAAGAAATATAAATAAATATATTATATGATTAGAGAAATTTGTTTAAAATAAAATCAAATTGTCCTATAACATGATAAATAACTACAATTAAAATTGTATAGGAACTCGAAAATTCGACTCGAATCGAAAAAAATTCAAGTAAAGCTTGAATTGTAAAATATGACGTATCAACTCGAATAACTAAAATATTTTTGACTCGACTCGATCGAACGCTAACCTTAAAGGCAGGGGCAGGAGGGCTGCTAACAAAGTGAGTGGCCTAAGAAATGTCGCATTGTAGTATTTCGTTCATTGCTGGACAAGTATTGAATACGAAATTGTTACGTCGGTTCCAAACATGTCAAATTCATGTAGAAAGTATAATTGACCAAGATATGGAGGGCCAAGTTGAAGGGGCATTTCGCTTTAGATTGCAGGATAGCCAGGTATGAATATCTGCAGTGAAAAATTCAGAGATAACCGAGGTCGGCAAGATTTAGTCCAAAGACCATAGACAACTGCACAATCGTGGAGAACATGGAGATCAAATTCAACAGATAGGATATAGATAGGGCAAGAGCCATTTCCTCTGGAAATCGGTGTTTGGAAATATTGAGCTTGAGTAAGCTTTTTCATTCCTGAAAGGTTGAATGTATTCAACCGAAATTAGCGCCGATGGTGTAGATGTTTCTTTTGAAATTGGGAAAATAAAAACAAAAAATATGGACATTTTGACATGATCGATTTTAGAGTGGTTCGGCCTTCTCAACCAAGGTCTATATCCACTATCTTAGCATCCACACTAAGGATTTCCCAATTCACTAACAATAAATTCTTCCCGTTTTACGAGTTCAACGGAAAATCTTACATCTCTATCTTTTCACGGGATACTATAGAACCCTTTCCCTAGTTTTTATAAGAATCAACTAGAACCTATCCCTCAACAATGAGGTTTTGACATTGTAAACAATTTACCTCTCTAGGTGGGTGTTTACACAATTTAGCTCACTAGGATTGGACTAAAGAATTTACAAGAGATTACAAAATAAACAATGAAAAACACAACTCTCTTGATCTTTAAGCTTGAATGTCCATCCTCATGTTCTTCAAGTGTCCCAAGTCTTCTTTTATAGTGTGGAATGAGCTACTAGCCATTTATGGCCGTTGTGAATGGTTTGGAGCCGTTGGAGAACTTTAAAACAGAGCATTCAATGCTCACCTGCACATAAGTTACGAAACTACTCAAAGAGTTTCGAAACTCTAAGTCGGATTTGAAAATTTGACCGTTGGAGCCCAAAGTTTCGAAACTTGAAAACTGTTTGGAATCAGAAGTTTGGAAACTTTTGCAGAAGTATGGAAACTTTTGTACAGAAGTTTGGAAACTCCTGTAGGAGTTCCAAAATTTCTGGTAAAGTTCAGAAACTTTGCTCTAGAAATTTCAAGAATTAAGTAGTTTTGACTTTATGAAAATATATTAAGTTGAGGAATGTGTCAAAACAATTATAAAACATTTTTAAACATATTTTTCAAGTTTGTTGGACTTTGAATTATTTTTGCAATGTTTGAATAAGTCCTAAATATTTTTCATTGAGTTATATCAAAATAAATATCTCAACAATGCCACACAGACGACCATGTTGCCTTCTTGTGGAATCCATGAAAGTAATGTATCAGCTACGATAAAGGAGCGAGGAAGTAGCTCGAACTACAAGAAAGGAGCCACAGTCAACATTCAGATGAAACTGGATGACTTGAAAGCTATCAGACTGAAGTTGAAGCCGTTCAAAGTCATGCAACCGTGCATGTTACATTCCAATGTGGATACTCCATAATTCGACATGAAGCGACGATGATATTCCAATTGATTTGTTGTAACCATGTAGTCATGTACCGTCAGTAGAACAAACAATGCTCATACAGTTCCAAGTCCTGTGTAGGCAGCAACCATGACATCATTATTAAGGTTCTTCCATTGGTGGTTTCCACTGGATCATTTCGCTGTGATGCAGAGATGGATAGGTAAGGGTAGGAGGGCTGCTAACAAAGTAAGTGCCTAAGAAATGTCGCATTCTAGTATCTTGTTCATTCCTGGAAAAGTATCATTAAATACGAAATTGATATGTCACTTCCAAACTTGCCAAAGTAATGTAGAAAATATAATTAACCAAGAGATAGAGGGCCAAGTTGAAGGGGCATTTTGCTATAGATTGCAGCATAGCCAGGTATGAAGTTCTGCAATGAAAAATCCAAAGACAACCGAGGTTGGTAAGATTTTTGTCCAAAGACCATAGACAGTTGCACAATCATGGAGAACATGGAGAGCATGTTCAACAGATAGGCTATAGATGGGGCAAGAGGGGTCGACAATGAGGCTAGGCTATGCCTAACTCGTTAGTGGTTCGTCATGAATCTTTGGCACGAGACTAGCCATAGGAAGAGACACATGCGCTGAGGGTACCCGTAGAGTCCAATTAGTGTTCCATATAGGGTCAGGAGTATCCCAATGTTCATCAATTAGTTTCTCATACACGAAAGCAATACTGGAAGAATTTCTTGGACCACATCGCTAGACACATTTATCACTTCCGAGCTGGGGGTTTTGGGGTAAGATATCCATGATATAGGATATAGGTTTTAATGGGATGATGGGTTATAGATGAGTTAAATCCCATTGTCCATCTTCTTGAATAAGATCTTGGAAAGGGTTTGTGTCGTCCAACAATTTAGTTTACCCTTCATTTTTGTAACCCCCTCGGCCCGGTCTAGTCGCAAGACTGAATTGGGAGAGTTACACGAGGATAACCGAGAGAAATCTGAGAATTTCCCTCCGATTAACAACCCTAGATTAAAAATTATCTTGTCTAAATGCAATTTAACGGTCCTATGAGGTTAAGTGTCACAACGGAAGAAACAACGTCTCAATTGGACGTCCAATTGGAGACAAACAGTCACGAAGGACCATTTTGCAAAAACCACTCAAATTAGGGGCACAAAGGTAATTTAAACCTTACTAAATAGTTTATTAGTCCAGTTTCATGCACACGAGGCAAAACAGCTCAAACGTCACATATAAACTCGTTTAGGAAGTATACGAGCATTAGGGACTAAAACGTAACATTTGGAAACCTTCAAAGATGCCCTTTAACCATTTTAACTACCTGAGTTTCGAGACATGACTGCTCGTTCCGAAACGCGGGCTCTCATTCAAAAAGCAACATTAGGCCATTTCGGAACGTCCCACCATGGTTCCGAAATGGGAGCCTCCAGTGGCAAAACGTATTGAAACGACACCACCCCCGTTCCGATACGGGTGCCCCAAAAGCTTGGTCGTTCCGAAACAACATCGGACGTTCCGAAACGCTTGGGCACAGATTGGCCCGAAAATGCATTTTGGCATCCCAAAACGTTCCTAAACTTACCCCGAAAGATCACAAACCACATGACAACATATCAAGCAAACATTATAGAGGCAAACACCCTAAAAACAAGCTTCAAGCAAGCATACACGCAAATATGGATCTCAACCTAAAATGATCATAAAAACACTTTAGCTCAAAACACCAACAAGCCAAAACACATGTCAATTTACCAAAAGCCATAGCAAGCCTCAAAATGACATGGTATCAGCATTTAAAACATGTAGCAAAAGGTCAAACACATGGGAGTCTACAACCACAAGTATTCCCATTGCTAAATCATTATTACAACTTAAAAACCATACTTAAGCTTAAGTTACGAACACCAGATCCTTTCCCTCGCCTTCCTTTCCCGGAACGCTAACGATCTGTATTGTTGGAAAGGAGCTCGTAAGCATAAAGCTTAGCGAGTGGTGCTCAAAACCACAACAACAACAATGTAGTTTTTGAATAAAACCATTTATGAATTGAAATTATAACTGCAAACATGAAAGCCATCACATGATTGTCAACAATAATACATATGCTTGACATCTTACATCAATCATTGCAACAACATATAACAACATGGCATAATTCTCAACATTTACCAAGATAACATTCAACCTTCAACATAAGAGTATTATGGAAATTATGGTTACATTACTCGAATACATGGATTGGACTCGATGTCATCTTACATCACCGAATCTATAAGAACAACAAGACTCACGATGACATCTTACACCATCGAGGTCTACAATAAAGCTTCTGGTGGCATCTTACATCACCGTACTCCTCCCTAATGGCATCTTACATCCCTAGGGCCACACGTGAATTTTACAAGTGCACTCTAATCCTATGGTCGACCAATTATACCTAGTAAAACTCTCATATTTGCCAATACTCAAACATCATATAGACCATCATAACAATACCACATTCATAATCAAATTCACACATTCATCTCATATCAACAATGCATAACAAGCTTGAAAAGGAATTTTCGGAAAAGTAAAATGTAAACAATTAGTACTTACTCTCGAGCTTAGGTTGGCCTTTCAAGCACAACCCAAACTCTCAAAAACATTTCCACTCACTGATAGGACCCAAACGATAGCCGAAACACCGATTCAAGCCTTCGAACTATCCGACCTCGCGTCCAAAGGACCCAAACTCATTTCCCCTGTTTCTAGCCAATCCAAAAATGATGCATTAGACCCAAAACAAACCCCCAAACTTGCAGCAACACAGAAACTCGTCAATCATCTTCAAAACCAAGTCAATTCCTACCCGAAACACTTGGAACTACCATCAAAACGACCCAAATCAACTAGCAGCCAAAACCCAACAATTTCACCATCAAAACTACTTCTTTAAGCATCCAAAATACTTGCCCAAAGTCTACAAACCATCAGCCCAAGATTCCACACAAGAACAACCCAAAAACCCATATTTTCAACTCCGAAATCCCCTCCTTTTACCAGTTTCAGGTTTTCTACCTCTAGCCACTATTTTAGCATTTTTAGGACACCAAAACAAGATTAAAAACACCCTTAAACATGGCATCAAACTACCCAAACAAAAATCCCCTTATTTTCCTCTTTTTCAAACTCAAGGCATTTTGAAATAATTTCAAACAATGGGTTTTAAGGAAAATTAAACTAATAACAAGCTTAAGGAAAGAAAAATCAAAACAAGGGAGAGCTTACCTTGAAATCATGTGTGGGTGATGAGCTTACTCCAATGAAATAATTGAAAATGGTGTATTTGGGGAAAATAACGTGAAAACGAGGATGGAGAAAATGATGATTTTCTTTTTTGAATAAAATCCCTTTTTTAAAGTTTTCAAAATCCCCCTTTTTGAGTTCAATAAAATTGTTCTCTCTCAACTAAACTAATCTGAACCGGTTTAACCAAACCTGGTTATCTCCCGACCTTAAACCCGAGGCGTTACAATTTTGTCAAGGATGAACTTGTAATCTGAGCATCAAAATCTCCGGTGAATTATAAAGACCCCTTAATATTTCCCTAGTGAATCAACTTGCTGACATCCCGAGAGGAATAAATTAATTCCCTTAGAGAGACTTCCGTATTTGGGGAGAAGTGAATTTAAGTTTTCTTTTCATTTACTTTATGGCCCGAGTATTGCCCGAATTCGGTAAGTATGGATGAAATTAATTGCGCTTGGTCTAGACCTGCACGTGCATAAAAGGATTAGGTCATCAATGAAGAATAAATGTGGGAGGGGTAACCCATTACAAATGAGATAGAAAGGCTTCAAAGTTTCTTCCAATACGTTGTGCAAAATACAATGGCCAAGAAGCTCCATGGCTAGTACAAATAGGTAAGGTGAATGGGGTCACCTTGTCTAACACCTCTCTTACAGACTCTTGAGACGAAAGATAGAGGTTAGAGAATCGTTCCATTGTACCTACATGGATGATGATGTAATGCAATGCATTATGACTCGAGAGATTCCGGGAAGGAATCCTACATCCTGTAGAAAGTCACGGTTAAATTCCCAATTGAGTCTGTCGAACGCTTTTTCAAAGTCAATCTTTATCGCCATCTATCTATGTTTAGTTTTCTTGCCTCGCATTTGTCGCAATCCTTTCGAGCCCGACATTTATAAAAAACAGAGTCGCAACCAATCTTTTAAAAAGGTGTGATTGGATCACCTAAAAACGAGTCGTTTTAATAAAACAATTTATTTTATTAAAACAAAGGATTTGGTCTACGAAAACATGGAAACGAGTTTAGGAGCCGATTATGCGTGGGGAATGATTAGCACCCCACATCACCAAAAAATTGGTACCTAGTCGATTATAAAATGTTTTAATGTCGGAATTTGCTAGTTCAAGTAATAATTCAATTTATTTGTCCATTTATGAATATGATTCTATTTTAACGGTCTTATCATCCGGGAAATGAACTCCAATCACCGCCAACAATCCCGGCGTTAACCCGTCATTTTCGTTTGATAAGAGACCACATTTATTATATTATTAAACATTACAACAATAAAAAATAATGCACAAGATAACATAAAATCATGCAAAGATAATAGATGAATATGAAAAAAACAAAAAAAAAACAAAAAAAAGAGAAAACTCAATTGTTAAAATAGGCCAGTTTTATTAATGTCTAAATGAATATATACTTTTTATATATGAGCCGATTTTATAAAAATGTAAAAGTGTAACACCCTATTATATTGGCAAAATAAAATATGAGAAAGTAAAAAAAATAGTTTCGCTACTATAGAGAATTGAACCCTTGACTTGGAGCTTTGTAAGCCCGTGCTTTAACCACTTGAGCTAAGACATCTTTTGATCTTAGTTTCCAATAGTTTTTATGTAAGCTATGTTCGATGTTTTTTTACCAAAACTTAATAAGTCAGATCTGACCTCTTCTCTATCCACTTTATGGATATCCGTTCGGGAGTTGAGAACCTAGAAAGTTCTAAACTTTCTCCCCAAACCCCCCTTCACCGTTCTAGCTCCGATATGCCCTCACCGCCGCTCCGTGCACTCCACCGCCGCCGTCGGTGTGAGCCCCGTCAGCCCCTGAACCGCTTTCCGTCAACCACGCGCGACGTCGGCCGGCCGTTTGCGGTAGAAAACGGATCTGGAAGCTTAAAGGTTTTGGCCGCCACCGTTTTCCTCATTTCCGGCCGTTCCTGACGTCGGCTCGCCTCACCATGGGCACAGTCGAGCTCCTCGTGTCCCGATTTACAAAACCCATGTGAGTCACCTCCACTTTGCCGCCGTTTTGCCCCTCGTCGGAGTAGCGCAACTTTCTAGCGAGATTTGGATTTTGGGGTGAATCGGGCGATTCCGACATTCTCCGGCGAGATTCCGGTCGCTGCCGGCGACGTTCTCACTTTTAAGGTAATAACCCGTTAACCCGGCCCATAACTCGTTAACCCAACCCGACCCGCTTTGCCCATATCCGACCGACCCGCTCTGCCCATATCCGACCCGTTGACCGAGTCAACTCGTCCAAGTCAACTCAGTGAGTCAACTCGCTGAGTCAGCCTTAGACCAGTGACGTCAGCGTTGACTTTGACTGCTGACGTCAATGTTGACTTTGACCGTTGACCAAAAAGTCAAATTTTCTGAAAACTCCTATTTTATGTTTTTCGGCGTACTGAGTCCGATTTTGAAGCCTGTTTTGCAAAATTATGACCCAAAGGCCTCCGAATCTGACCTTGAACCCGAGAGTGCTTATGTATTTAATTAATTAGTTAAGTGCTTTGTGGATGAAGTCTGATCTTGGGATTTGTGTAATTGAAGGTACTCATAGTTCCTGGCATACGAATTGTTGAGGGATGTCAAATCCGAGTTCAAGGATGTTCGAATGTCGTTCACAGATCGATCGTTAGAGCTCGGAGCCAAGGTAATACATTACTACCTTCTGCATGCTTTTGCAACATGTTGGTATTCGGTTAATGTTTACACGATCATGCTTGACCATATGATTATTTCTGATTTCGTCGATCAATTATGAAATAAGAATATTAATGGCCAAGGAAAATATTCGTATAAGAGGTTTGATAAATCGAAAGGACCTTCGAGTTCAGTAAGCGATTAATAAAAAAGGTTAATCTCTAAGTCTGATTATTTTGGCTAATGAATTACGAAAATGCCCTCGATGTATGAAAATGACTAAAATACCCCTATTAATGAGGCTCAGAATTTGTTAGAACGACCGAAAGGCTCAGAATTTGTTTTGGAACACCTTCAAATATGAAGCATCCGAAATACCTGCTAATGTTGAAATGACTGAAGCTAACTCCAAAACTGGATTAAGGAATACCAATAAAGCTAGACAATATAACAACTCTAAAGTGGTAATTCACGGTCCGTGTTTGTTGGCCGTTTCTGATACTATCCTAATTTTGGAAAGATACCATGTGACGACATGTTCGGGTTATTTGGAGAAAGTGCTCAGCGATTGGTAAGAGCAACATGTTTCCTCAAAAAGATAAATTCGATGCTATGGAACGAGTTCGGGGGTTATATGCATGTTCGGGAATTTGGAAAATTACCGCTTGGATACATGTTTGATCTCTCGTAGTAAGTTCAGTGGATGTAAGGTGAAGACGATCTGCTTTGTTGTTACGCTGTAATCAGTTCTGGAAATGAATGCTTAAGATGTACTTATCCGATTATATTTCAAACTCTGTGTTATTGGTTTCAATTAGTTCAAAGAGACTCGAAAGCTTGATGAGCAATTAGAATTCCTAAATTCTGTACATCACCGTTTATACCTTGTTGGTTCAGCTTACCAAATTACCCTCCGAAGGCCGGAATGACCAACAATACCCTCGTAAGCTTTAGCGATCGAATCACTCTCGATATATCTGAAATCCCAATGATTCTGATGCATCAACTTTCGATGTTAATTCGATCTGTCTTACTAAACTCCCCTATTCGTAGGGACCTTGTTCTGAAATCAGTCTAAATTCGTCAAGTGTCATCTTTCTGATATTTATCGAGTACCTCTAAGAAATGAATTAGGCCATAAAGCGTGTACCCTGTATCTGTAATTACTTTCTGTTCTAAACCAAGGCAATATGCTTAAAATTTGAAAGTATGATATTGTAATACGAAAGGAAAACAATTCTCTGATTTCTGACCTCTGTTATGAAAAATATATTTGATATATGACATTGAATACGAAATAATGATAATGATAATAAAATAAATTTGATACATGTCTTCTAGTATAAAAGTAGATTTAATATTTATTTTCTGCTATATTGTCTTCTGAATATAAATTGAAATCATCTGTGGTATATTATCTGGATATGAATGATAATCTGTAGGCTCAGCGCTGATAAGTCCTTCTGTACCTAAGCTCCTACGCCCACGGGCCTAGGGTAAGTCTTTCTGGACCTAAGGCATCCCCTTAGGTAGGCTCCTACACCTCAGGCCTAGGGTAAGACCTTCTGTATGCAGTTCAGGGCGAATTGCATTTTGGAGTTTGGTTGGAGGGTAGTTAAGTAAAATTAATAAAACTTTCTGACCTCTTTTGAAACTTACCCTCCTAAATTAATGTATCAATGTTGAACTCTCAGTAAGCTTACAATTCGCGCTTAATGTACCACTCTGAACTCCTTGATTCAAATTCTAAAAAAAATTGAATCTCGTTTGAATCTCAGGCTTTAGGCTCGCCTCTTACGGTTTGGGTGATCAATTAAAGAATAACTCTGTTGTCTTCTAGTATAATATTCTCTTAAATCTCGAATCATAAATTGAGATTACCGTTGCCCAGTTTTTCATGACAGTGTTAAGCTTGCCATATATATGCTTGTGCTTTTAGCATCTTTTGGTAGTTCTGTATTACTGAGCTTTTCCAAGCTCACGCTGTTTTTACCATCGCGGGTTAAAAGAATATATCATGGTATAATGGTTGACATCAGTGTTCGAAGTTGTCTCGGCGTTGCTTTTGGAGTACGGTACTGTATAGTTAGTGGGCATGTGTGTCATGTATTGTTTTATGACAGTGTCTGTAAAACACTTTCTGAAATTTTTGTTACATGTTTAAATGACTTCCCGAAATGGTATTTTAAACAGAAGTTGATTTCACATTTTAATAAGTGTTTTGAGGAAATAAAAAAATGTTTTTATGTATATTTTTACTGTGGGTCGCTCTTGTGACCCTAATGTGACTTCCTAGGATCCGTTGTAACGCATAGGCGGGTCTAGGGGGTTACAAAAAGTGATGAATTATTTTAAAAAAAATGTGAAAATGAATTTATTAATATTAAAAGAATTTTAAAACAAAAAAATAAATAATGACCGAATTAAAAACAAAACAAAATTGGAGGCCGATTTTAAAAGAAAACAGTGACCAAGGATGAAGAACACCAGTGAATGCCTATCATGCTGGCCACCTCCCACCGGCGCTAGCCGCCATCTGACGGCGGTGGTCGGTCAAAACCGTTCTATTTTTTTTAAAATAAAATAAAATCTCAATACAAATTTTTGTTTAAAATAACCTCGAATCGTAAAAGACTTAAATCCCCTCCATTCTAAAGAAAAAAATCAGTCACCATTTTTTTTTTCAAATTTCGGTGATTCCAATAAAAGGTAAGAATATCTCTTCTTTTTAAAGTGTATTCGAATAAACAAAGAATGAAAAAGAAAGTAAAGATATCTCAAAAATTGCTTGCTTGCTTCTTGTATTCCTTTGAATTCTGAGTGTATTCAATTTTTAGTGGGTATTTTTTGAGTATCTGTTGTGTCAATTACAAGGTATTTGGGTGCTTTTTTTAGGCTTTTTAATTACCAAAAATACACAGAGATGATTAAAAATCTCCAAATTTCTGAACTAATCTTGCCATGTTCGTTTGATCCTATTTGATTTTGATTTCCCATTTTTTATTTGATTTTGCATCAATTTTGGGTTGAACTTTCCATATTCTCCATGTTTGATTAGGTTAAACCAAATCTCCTTCCCATTTTGTTTTGTAGGGATTCAACCAAAGGGTGATGAGCAGCTGCGAGTCAGTCGCTGGTGAACCGCGGTCGGAGACTTGAGCAGGCAGTGCTACGTGTTGGTCGGCGGTGGCATGGCATTGCAGACGTCAAGGGCCGAATAGCCTGGGCGATGGAGGAGCTGGGCGTGCGGTGAGGGAGAGGTGGTGCAGTGAGTGCCAGTGGATGCGAACCATGGTGAGAAAGCGGGATGACGTTGCGCGGCGGGGATAAGACGGATGCCAGCGTTGCTCCATGGCCGTTGACGGCGTGACACTGTGTGCGCCAACGGCTAACGGCCTAGTGGCTGGGGTGCTAGCGCGTGAAGCACACACACGCGGGGGAAAGGGCGAATGACGGCGCGAGTGGGGATTATCTCCCTCTTTTCCTTGGTCCAATCTGGACCGATGGATCCTTACCCTAGATCTAACGACTGAGATTAAAGCTACACATGGGGGAAATAAAAAAAGGGTTAGCTAGGGTCTCTTGGGTCAAATGAGCTAATTAATGTAATATGTATTCTCTTATTGAAATAAATAGACTATTTTTTAATTATTTTTGGATTTTAAATATAATAATACTAATAGTATATAATATAATATATGTTTACATATGACTAATATAATAATACCATAAAATAAATAAAATAATAATACTATAATATATAAATAATTATAAATAAAATGACAAAAATAAAATAATAATTAAATAACAAAAAATTGAAAACGGTGAAAATTCAGTGACAATAGCTACCCCTCTTTGCTCATTCCGGTAAAAGAGGGATAGATCAAAGACCAAAAGACACTAATTTTCACTGATCACCGATTTTGCTAAATAGTTCCATTCTCTCCTCGTCCGAACGGATAAACGTGCTCCATTCTCCTGATGCCTGAATGGAAAGGCGAGTTCTATTCTCCTCAAGCCCGAATAGATAGGCAAGTTTCATTTTCCATATACCTGAACGAATATGCAGGTTTTGAAAAGTAAAGGTTCAATCCTCCTCATGCTCAGATGTATAAGAAGAATGAAGAAATGCTCCATCCTTTTCATGCTCGGATGGATAAGCAGGTTCTATTCCCCTCAAGCCCGAATAGATAGGCGGGTTCTATTCTCCTCATGCTCGAATAGATAAGCAGATTCTGAAAAAAGGGCTCCGCCCTCCTTATGATCGGATGGATAAGCATGTTCTGAAAAAGATTCCATCCTCCTTGTGCTAGGAAGGATAAGCAATGCTCCAAACCTGTTTAAAATAAACAAATTGCTATGATTATGATGTGCATACCCCTAAGGATGCCTATCAAATGTATGCATGTTTAATTTCTTTTGCTTCTTTTTCCTCAAAATTAAGTTTTCCTTCTTTCTTTTTTGGAATACACATGTTTGCTCGCTCAGTCCAGATTTGTGGCTTTTCATTGCATATCTCCGCTTCTAGGAAAACATCTAGTCTTGTATATTTGTTCACTAAATCCAATTATTTTGTACTCCTGGTTGGAAGGACTGACTTATATCCTCAGTTTCTTCAACACTCTTTTAACCTTTGTCAAGTCAAGGGAATAAAGGGTCTCTAGCATTCTGATTAGCAAGTAGAATAAATCAACTATCGACAAGATCGAACTATCATTGTAGTTGATACATCAATATTCAGTTACAAGCCTCCTTTAGTGGCTCTAAAACTCGAATGAAATCCCCTACATCCCAAGTCACCTTCTCCAATATCTGTAAAGTTGTTCTCATTGTCATAAGAGAGGGTTCAACAATCATGCTATCTTAAACAATATCAATCACCTTCAGGACTTCATGTGGGCTCTCAAATTCTTGCCCTTGCAGGGTACCTAGAAGCGTTTGCATGCAAAACCTTAAAGCTTATTTCCACCTTGAACGCCTTTGAACGATGTTGGCGCTTTAATCTCTCCCTTTCACGCCTATCAAACTTAGGGTTCTTGAATCCTTGGTCAACATAAATTGCCCCAATTGGTGATGCTATTCTATCATATTTTCATGCTTTTGGGATCTTACATCTTATGTGTGGATCTTGCTTGACAACACATTCCACTTAAAACTCTTCAACACATGTGGTTCTTCTTCTTTTTTTTACTTTCTTATGCAAGGTGACGCCCCCGTTCAAACTGAGGTTCAATTGTTTCCTGAAGTGATGGAAAACACCCGTTCCTGGTTCCCTACGGTTAGGATCAATACCAAGAAATCTTTTGTTTTTCATAAATCTATGGCAGCCTACTTGTAAGATGCAAGAAAAGGCTAATAATGTTAGTTTAATTGGAAGAAGTCATGGCATATGCAAGAAAAGGCTAAAAATGGGGATTAAAAAAATAGTCATAGCAAACATAGAAAAGAGGAAAGTCAGATGCCCCAAAATTCATAGTATGAATGATTCATGAATCCTTCAACCAGATAATGTCACACTTTTAGCTGGCTCTCTTTAACTCTCCCACTCCCCAAATTTTAAATTTCCTACTTTTCTAATCTTAATCAGGCATTAGAAGTTTGGAGGTCCTTGATGAAATGTTAACTCAATAAGGCGGAATGTGTTCTGAAAACAAACTCCTCTTCTCAAATATTTATGTGTGATCAAAATGGTCTTTGTTCTTCTTCTTTGAATCACTCTAGACTGCCAATTTTGGGTTTAATGTAGGCTAGGCTCAGGTTACCAAGAAAAGGGTATATAGGCTCAAATACATGTTTTAGGGGTAATTAAACCAAGGATCAACTTTCTTGATGAAATCTTTGTTCTTCTTCTTTGGATCACTTTAGACTGCCAATTTTTAGTTTTCACCCTAGAGTTCATTTCCTTTTCTGGCACATGTCTCATTTGAAGGATTTCGTACATGTTTTCCTCCGCACTACAGCTTTCATTTCTTCTTTTTTCCTTCTTTTCACTTTTTCTTCTTTCTCCTTGTTTTTCTTCTTTGTTCTTTTCCTTTTCTTCTTTTTTCTTTTTGTGTCCTTTTCATTCCGAATTTATGTCGTGTTTTTTTCCTTCCTTGCAAACAACTTTTCATCCTTTTTGCCCTGAGTGTGGGGAATGATCCTTGGTTAGGGTTTAATCACAAGAAAAATATCAGGCTCAAAGGGGACAACAATGGATTTTTTCTTATTCATGAAGGGCAAATGAAGGAATGGCACATGTCATTTCACACACAAATATCTTTGAAGAGAGGCAGTCTTCAGTTGGTAGATGTTTTAGAGTTATCACTTCATTCAAAGACTCTAACAACAATGCATGAGAGGAAAATTCACTCAAAATTGGTACATGGGATCTCTCCATCAAACCTGGAGACACTTTTTGCTCCTCTATCCCGAGATTAGATTCAAAAGACATTCATACAATTAATTATAAGGGCTCTGCCATAAAGACGTATGTTTGAAGAGAAATGGATGAAAAATGGAAAGAAATAAAAAATGATAAATGGTTGCCACTTGAGAAAACAAATGGAATTCATCTTTAAACAAGTAGATTAACATGGAAGCCCTTACAAAAGATCCCTAATGCTTACGAGCAAAAGAAAAAGGATTAATTCTAGGTATGACTCTAATAATGTCTAGGAAAATTAAGCTTTATTCCATGAAGGCAAGGATGAACTCCAGCCAAGCTTGATTTGTTTTCTTCGCGACAAGATTCCATCATTGGAGTAGTTCAAGTTATATGCAATCACTATTATTCTTCTTCCCCTAGTCTTCCACTTTTGATGGCCGCCAATATCAACTACCCATTCATGATCATGTCTGCAAATCCTTCGGTGACATGGTTTAACATATATTCATAGAAGGGACCATTTAGACTCCCCACAAACATTGGAGTAACCTCACTATCCAACAGTGGAGGTTGTACCTGGGATGCCACATCTCGCCACCTCTGGGCATACTAGTGAAAGCTCTCATCGAGTCTTTGTTCCATATCTTACAGTATGAGCCGGTTGGGGATCATGTCTGTCACATACTCGTAATGTTTGAGGAAATCTCTCGACATATCTCTCCAAGTTCTTATGTTGACCCGAGTCAGTTGAGTATACCATCGAGCGACACACCCTAATAGACTATCCTAGAAGAAGTGAATCAACAATTTCTCATTTTCCAAGTGCGGCGACATTTTCTGGCAATACGTGGTCAAGTGCGCCGAAGAATAACTGGACCCGTCATACTTCCCGAAGTCGGGAGTTTTGAATTTTGGAAGAACCACCATGTCAGACACTAGACTTAGATACCTTGCATCTATGCCACCTTAAATGTTTCCTTCTTGTAGAGCTCTGATGATCTCTTCGAGCATGTCCTATTGATCTTCTAGCTTCTTTTTCATTTTGGATCTATCAGCTTCCTTTTGGAGCTCCCCCACCTCAATGCCTTAATTTCCTTCTTGATTTATCCTCAACCTTGTCGGAGTATGAGTTGAGGTTTCTGCTGTACAGATCTGAAACCTCTTATTTTGTGGAAATGTATGTCTAGTCATCTTGGGCTGGGGAGACGAAACATCAACGACTTCAACCGCCTTTCCTCTTTTCGGGTCTTTGAAACCCAACATGGCCGTTATCTGGCTGACGGTGTTTCTTTGGGCTCGTGAAATTTCTTCCTCCATTTTATCGAGTCTGTCTTGGGTACCGTTGTGAAAATCAAAATATAAAGATACATGTTCTGCAGCCCACGAAGTCAGCCAAGGGAAAAGAAGTCTGCCAAGACACACAAGCCCCAAAGGCCAACCAAGACACAAGGCAAGGCAGCAGCTGCCAGGGCAGGAATAAAAACAACAAGAACCCCAAGGAGCCGGAAAACCCACCAGGACAACAAGAAAACCACAACCAGCTCAGGAAGTGGTTATGCTTGGGAGATGCAACTCAATGCACTCCCAACATAACTTAATTTATTTTTAATTTCTTTCTTTTAATTTTCATGTTTTAGGATTAGATTTTAATTTATTTGCAATTTATTTCCACATTTTTATTTCATATTTAAGTATTTTTATTTTAGTTTTTCTTTATTTAGTTTATTATTTTATTTTCAAGCTTTAGGAATAAATAAGCAGGACTAAGAAGAAGGCCCAACAAGGAGCTCGCCCACCATGCTGTCGAGCAAGCTGTAGGAAGCCAACCGCAAAAACGCGTAACGACTAGTAACTCGCTAACAGCTAGCTACCACCGGCTAAAACATTCCGAGCATTTAATCACGTAACACGTGCCGCAAAAATCTGCACGATTGAATTTAATGCCGCCACGACATCTCTCGGCAACCCCTATATATATCTCACTATTTCATTCATTCTCTTTACTTTACCTCCTTGTTTAATCTCTTCTACGTCTATTTGCTTCTCAAGATTTTTATTCTCCTATTTTCAGTTACCTTAGAATCACAAATGTAACCCCTCAGCCCGGTCCAGATGGTTGACCCGAACTGAGGTGAGTACACGGGGAAAACCGAAGCCAACTCGTTAAAGCCGACTCCGATTGAAGACCTTTTTTTTTATCTTTCCTAGATGTAAATTAAATCCTATGTGATCACCAAAGAGTATGGAAAGAAATGGCACAGCGATCGAAATTCGTTTAGGGGTTTAATTACACAATCTAGACATTGAGGGACCAAAATGTACTTTCTGCGAATTACAAGGACTTTTTTGATTTTAAAGTTACCGTTAATCAATTAGTCGTACTTCATGCTTGTCTATCAATTCCATCTCAATCTGACCAATCAAACACATCCAATTGCATACATGAAGACTAGGGACTAAAATGCAACATTTCAAAGCTTTAAAAGATGCTTATAATTGATTTAACTATCGCGTATCGGTACGCATAGAAAACATATCGATACGCGGGGAGGCAGTGAGCAAACTCGCAAAAAAGGTATCGATACACTCTCTCGCGTATCGATAAGCCCTTCAAACTTGGCCTACCCGTATCGATACACTTTCCAACCGTACCGATACCCCTGTACAAAAAGGCACAAGTTTGGCTTATACGTATTGATACGCAAGCCCGTGTATCGATACACATACCAGAAATGTTCCACAATCAGCCCCAGATTCATGTCAAACATCACCAAATCGTCACCAAATCATAAGGACATGTTTATGACATCCATACTATCATTCAAACATGCAATTCTAAGCACATGGTAAACATTTGATAGATCATCACAAGCATTGCTAGGCATATAATAGAGCGTGCTCGAACCACAAACCATTAGCATACCAAAAGGCAAGATAAAACATCAAAACCATTGTAAAGGCCTTCTACAAACCAAATAGGACACATATAACCTGTATCAAAATTAGGGTGTCCAAAACACATCTCCCAAAACAAACGAATAACATCCCATTGCCATATATCATTACTAAAGTAAAAAGTATAACACTATACTTGAGCTTAACAATCCTTGAATTCCTTTAAGCCTCCTTGCTGCCCAAAATGTGTCAATTATCTGCATTATTGGTAAAAGAGAGCGTAAGCACAACAGCTTAGAGAGGCATGCTCTAGAAACACCAACACAACAAAGCAAGCATTAAAACTCTATCTTGAAAACCATTTCTAAAACCATGCTCTTTCTATCTCATGCTTGAAACCACCTCAAAGCAAAACACCATTTGAAAATCACATGTACCATCTATCTATCTACCTCATGCATTCAACCAATGCAAATCTCTTGGCAAAGCCACACATGCTCAACATTCAAAAGCATTTCATAATCTCAAAATCTCATATGAATTTCTCATAGCATAAAATCATTTCAACCATTGGTACATGTGAATCAAAGTTCATTCTCATATATTGGCATTTCATATTCTATCTTTACTCGGATATGCGAATAGCTTGACACAAGGTTAAGTCCTACACCGGTGGGATCTCGCCACCAGACTCTCATGGCAGTATCTATCTTCGCCACAAAGCTTGGGTGTTTCACCAAGACCTACCCCGATGGTATCTCTCATCATTAGACTCTCACTTTGGATCGGGATGGCACTACCCCCATTGCCCGACTCCAAAGAGTACGTATGTATTTTAGTTTACAGTGCACTTTACATCCTATTGGTCGACCAATTATATCCATTAATCATCTCATCATTTATGCCAATATATTACATTAAATCATCATCTCACTTACTGTTTTGATGCAACATTTCTAAATCATTCTCATCCCATTTCAAAACCACCATTCATGCATAGCATTTAATCAAAATCTCAAAACTCTTTGCAATGTTGTTCTATCTCATGGGATCAATATAAAACATCTTCTCATGTCATAAATCATGCATAAAACAATAGGAATTTGTTTATCTCAAATCAAGAGCATGTCAAAACATTTAGGGGCATCATCCACATTTCGAGAGCAAATCTAAACATACTTACTTTCGGTCTTAGGATGGTGTTTCAAACAATTCTTAAATCCCCAAAAATTGTTTCCTTGTCCCCCAAGGACTTCTAAAACCATTTTCACTCGCCGATAACATTTCGTTTGCTTGACGAAACGATTTCTAAACTTTCGGCACTTCTGGATCAACACCAAACGCATCCGAAGATGTCTCCCATGTTCATTACACGTAAGAGAAGAGGATTAATGCATCATCATGCACTAATATCACCAGCCACTCATTCTAACTCTCTGCTCAACTCAAAACTAGCATTTCGGCTATTTGAAATATCCGAAATCACATCCAAAATTTCTCAATCCAAAGCCTATCCAAGATCTATCAATTCTAACATTTTCTAAACCTCAATCAACAACAAAAATCATCATAAACACGACCTTATACCTCCAGCAATAGCATATCACAAAAAACTCCTCAAAAACTACAAATCCAACATCTCAAACTTAGGAACCCAAGCCTATTCGGGATTTCTTTGTTAAAACCTCATTCTCAACATAAAACAACATCCAAAATATGTTAGAAATCAACCTCAAATTAGAGCTTAACATAGAAATACGAAAATCACAAAGATCTCATTAAGAATCTTAAATTTAGCAACTATTTCTTGTTTAAAACAACTAAAAAACCATTAACAAAGGATTGATAACTTGGGAATTTCAGTAAAGAACTGATCATTAGAGGAGAAGAACGAAGCTTACCTGTAATGGTTGATCTCTCCTTAATTTGAGCAAGTTTCCTTGAAAATCCAAAGCAAAATAAAAAAGAATTTGATGAAACAAAGATTTGAAATCTTTTGGAAGATGAAATCTCAGCAACCAAGATGAAAATCAGAGGTTATTTGATGAGAGAAAGATAAGAATTTCAGTAAAGAACTGAGCATTAGAGGAGAAGAACGAAGCTTACATGTAATGGTTGATCTCTCCTTAATTTGAGCAAGTTTCCTTGAAAATCCAAAGCAAAATCAAAAAGAATTTGATGAAACAAAGATAGGAAATCTTTTGGAAGATGAAATCTCAGCAACCAAGATGAATATCAGAGGTTCTTTGATGAGAGAAAAGTGTTTGGCTGATTGAAAGTTGAGAGAAAATAAAAAGAGAGAAAACTATCATAAAGTTGGTTATGAAAAGTCAACCTTTGATTTTCTTTTAATTCCCTTTTATTTCTTTAATAAAATCATTATTAAAAGCTCCCAAATTAAAGAGAAATGTGATGAAAACAAAAGGTAAAATTAGCTCTTTAAAGATTCAAAGTTTCAATTCTTTATAAAACAGTCACTAGCCAACTTTTGCAAAAACTACATTTTGGTCACTATACAAAAATGTAATATTTCCAAAGCTCATTTTGTAAAATTGTTTTTACCATAATCATTTATATAATAAATGAGGATTTTTAGATATTTTTCTATATTTTTTAAAACATCTTGAACTAGGTTTTCCATAAACCAATCTCAAGGGTTCGAAACGTTCCCGACCGGCCCGATTCACCGTCTTAAACATCTAGGCCCAAAATTAGGGCATTACAACTCTCCCCCACTTAAGAAATTTCATCATTGAAATTTACCTGGTGGAAAGGGGTAAGGAAACTGCCTCGTCATGTCATCCTTCCTTTCCCACGTAGCTTCCTCAACGCCACTACGTCTTCATAAGACCTTGACCAGCTCAATGGTCATACCCCGGAGATCCTTGCTATCCAAATCCAGAATCTCAACAAGCTCCTCATCATATGTTAAGTCTGGATTCAACTCAACCTCCTCTACATGCATAACATGCGATGGATCCGATCTATATCTCCGAAGCATGGTACATGAAATACATTATGTATCTTTTCTAACTCTGAAGGCAACCTCAACTTATAAGCAACGGGACCCACACGTTCTATCACCTCATATGGTCCAATGAACCTCGGACTCAATTTGCCTTTTCGGCCAAATCTCATCACCTTCTTCCAAGGTGAAACTTTCAGAAACACACGTTCGCCAACCGCGAACTCTATCTCCTTACTCTTCAAATCCACGTAAGACTTTTACCGGTCCGATGCTGCCTTCAAACGCTAAAAAATGAGCTCCACTTTCTCGGTGGTTCCTTTCAACAAAGCTAGAATTGAAATCAACTTTTTCCCTGTTTCAGCCCAACAAAGGGGAGTTCTACACTTTTTTCCGTATAAAGCCTCGTACGGTGCCATTTGAATGCTCGCATGGTAACTATTATTGTAAGCAAACTCAACCAAAGGCAATTGCTTCTGCCAAGAACCTTGAAACTCCATAACACATCACCTTAATATATCCTCAAGCACTTGGATAACACGCTCCCACTTTCTATCCGTCTGCGGATGATAAGAAGTACTGAAATTCAACCGTGTCCACAAGGCTTGATGCAAACATACCCAACACCTTGACGTGAACCTCGGATCCCTATTCGACACTATAGATTTCGGCACACCGTGCAAACGCACAATCTCAGCAATGTACAGCTCAACTAGCTTATCCAAGGTATACGTAGTATGCACAGGCAAGAAATGTGCACACTTCGTAAGGCGATCAACAATCACCTAAACAGAATCCTTTTTCGATGGTGACAAAGGGAAACTAGACACGAAGTCCATGGTAATGCTCTCCCACTTCCATTATGGGATTCTCAACGGCTGCAACAACCTAGAAGGAACCTGATGTTCAGCCTTAACCCGTTGACAAACCATACATTTGCTAACAAACTCGGCAACATCTTTCTTCTACCCCACCCAATATTACTCATCCTTCAAATCATGATACATTTTCATACTACCAGGGTGCATAGCGAAAGGACTACTATGAGCTTCAATCAGAATAGTGTGCCTCAATTCAACACCACTATTTGACTCCCAAAACATATAACACCATCATCGTTGAAACTGAAGTCTGAAGGCCTACGTTCCGCAATATCCTGAACATGAGGTACAAGAGAATCATCAAGCAACTGCTTATCCTTTATTAACTGAACCAAAGATGATTTCACTTGCAACTCAGCAACAAGACCACCATCTCGTGATATGCTCAAGCAAGAAAACATCGCCCTCAACTCCACAACCACTTTCCTACTCAAAGCATCGGCTACAACATTGGCCTTTCCCAGATGATACTCGATCGTTAGGTCATAATCCTTAAGCAACTCCACCCAACGTTGTTGCCTAAGATTCAACTCCTTCTGAGACATAAGATACTTCAAGCTCTTGTGATCCGTATACACATTACACTTTTCATCATATAGGTAATGTCTCCAAATCTTTAAAGGGAACACCACTGCCGCTAACTCAATATCATGCGTGGGATAGTTACGCTTATGTACCTTCAACTGCCACGATGCATAAGCTACTACCCTATCTTCTTGCATCAACACACACCCCAAACCAACATTGGATGCGTCACTAAACACCACAAACTCTTTTCCAGATTCAGGTTGAACCAAGATAGGAGCTTGCGTCAATGCTTCCTTTAGCTTCTCAAAGGCTTACTGTCTCGCTTCCGTCCATTCAAACTTAACATCCTTCTACAATAACTTTGTCAAAGGAGCATCAATCTTGGAAAATCCATCTACAAACCTTCGGTAGTAACCCGCCAAACCAAGGAAACTGCGAACTTCATGAACAAACCTAGGAGGCTTCCAGTTCACCACCGCCTCGATCTTCTGAGGATCAACACGAATCCCTTCGACCAAGACCACATGACCAAGGAAAACAACTTCCTTCAACAAAAACTCACATTTACTCAGCTTAGCATAAAGCTGATTCTCTAGCAACACTTGCAAAACAATCCTCAAATGCTCATCGTGCTCTTCCTCTGTACGAGAATACGCAAGGATGTCATTGATGAACACCACAAAAAACTTATCCAAGAACTCATGAAACACCATGTTCATCATATCCATGAATGCAACAGGAGCATTCGTCATACCAAAAGGCATCACCAAGAATTCATAATGCCCATACCTAGTCCAAAAAGCTGTTTTTGGCACATATACATCCTTAACCTTCAATTGATAGTACCCAACCTTAAATCAATCTTCTAGAACACAGCCGCTCCATGAAACTAACCTTAAATCAATCTATCCTTGGCAGAGGATTCTTATTCTTAACAGTCAATTTATTCAGCTGATGATAATCTATGCACATTCTCATCGTGCCATCTTTCTTCTCTACAAACAAGACCGGTGCACCCCAAGGTGACACACTAGGCCGAATAAATCCTCGGTCAAGAAACTCCTGAAGTTGCGGCTTCAGCTCCTTCAACTCCTTAGGTGCCATTCGATAGGGAGCGATGGACACCGGAGTTGAGTTCTCATACAAATAAATTCAAAACTCAACCTCCCGACTAGGCGGCAAACCAGGTAACTCCTCTAGAAACACCCCATGGAATTCACACACAGTCCTTATATCTTGTACCCACACATCCTTTGTACTATGATTCATTACAAAAGCTAAAAAAGCTTCACATCCTTGACGCAACAACCGACTCACTTCAAGCGTTGAAATCACATTAGATAGGAACTTTACATTCGCTCCAACCACCACAGCTTCATAATCATCAGCAAGTTTTAACGAAACTCGCTTATTCTCAAAATCCACAATAACCCTATGCTCAACTAGCCAATCCATACCAAGGATTACATCAAATCCATAGAAAGGTAATTCGTTGAGATCCACCAAAAACACATGTTCTTGCACCATTAAGGGACATCTCCTATATAACTTCCTTGTTACAACCGTTTCACAAAAGGAACTAGTCACACGCACACCAACATCCAAAGACTCAACAGGCAAACCAAACATTTGAGCATGTTCACGCAATATGTATGAATTTGTAGACTCAGAATCAATCAAAGAAAGTAATAACAAAGACTGCAAAGTAAAGGTACATGCGATCACATTAGTGTCATTGCTTCCTTCACGATGGGCATACACTTTAGCCTGACCACCACCTTCGGGTTGAACAACTACCACATGTGCTACATTCCTCGCACTGTCATATCAAGAGCAGCTTGCCCACGTGCTCCCTCGGGTTTGACAACCCCTACCCCTACCCCAGCTCCAGCAGCACCACCCCCCGCTCCACCACCACCAGGTGGTCCACAAGGAGGAGGTGGTAAATTCTTAACACGCTCATTTGTCTCATTCATCTCATTCTCAGCCGTGCTACGCGTATTAATTCTAAGTTCTCTACGTGGCCCCATTCAAAACAAAGCAACTAGCAAATGCAATAAAACTCAGTTAGGCCATTTAAGGCAAGAAAATCCAAGTTGCTCAAGTTTCGTTTTCAAAACAATCCTTTCCAATAGTAATGATATGGCAATGAGTTCCCCATCTATACACCAAACATAGCATAACAACATAATTTCATACACAACATGCTTTCACAGAATTCATAACTACTCGCGTTTACACTTACCAACCACTTGCCAAGGCCTGAATTATTCGCAAACCTGACTCTGATACCAAAACCGAGGTGATTATACAGGGAAAACTAAAGCCAACTCGTTAAAGCTGACTCCGATCGACGACATTTTTTTTATCTTTCCTAGATGTAAATTTAATCATATATGGTCACCAAAGAGTTTGGAAAGAAACGACACAACGATCGGAATTCGTTTAGGGGTTTAATTACACAATTTGGACATTTAGGAACCAAAATGTACTTCATGCGAATTACAAGGACTTTTCTGATTTTAAAGTTACCATTATTCAATTAGTTGTATTTCATGCTTCTCTGTCAAATTCCATCCCAATCTGACCAATCAAACACATCCAACTGCATACATGAAGACCAAAGACTAAAATGCAACATTTCAAAGCATTAAAAGATGCTTATAACCGATTTTAACGGACGCGTATCGGTACGCCTAGGGACCATATTGATACGCGGGGATGCAGTGACAAAACTCGCAGAAAAGGTATGGATACGCTCTCCCGCATATTGATACGCCCTTCAAACTTGGCCAACCCGTATTGATACACTTTCCAACCGTACCGATACGCTATACAAAAAGGCACAAGTTTGGCTTATACGTATCGATACACAAGCCCGTGTATCGATACACATACCAGAAATGTCCCACAATCAGCCCCAAATTCATGTCAAACATCACCAAATCATCACCAAATCATAAGGACATGTTTATGGCATCTATTCTATCATTCAAACATGTAATTCTATGCACATGGTAAAAATTTGATAGATCATCACAAGCATAGCAAGGCATATAATAGAGCATGCTCGAACCACAAACCATTAGCATACCAAAAGGCAAGATAAAACATCAAAACCATTATAAAGGCCTTCTACAAACCAAATAGAACACATATAACCTGCATCAACATTAGGGTGTCCAAAACACATCTCCCAAAACAAACCAATAACATCCCGTTGCCATATATCATTACTAAAGTAAAAGTATAACACCATACTTGAGCTTAACAATCCTTGAATTCCTTTAAGCCTCATTGCTTCCCAAAATGTGTCAATTATTTGAATTGTTGGTAAAAGAGAGCGTAAGCACAATAGCTTAGTAAGGCATGCTCTAGAAACACCAACACAACAATGCAAGCATTAAAACTCTATCTTAAAAACCATTTCTAAAATCATGCTCTTTCTATCTCATGCTTGAAAACCACCTCAAAGCAAAACACCATTTGAAAATCACATGTACCATCTATCTATCTACCTCATGCATTCAACCAATACAAATCTCTTGGAAAACCCACACATGCTCAATATTCAAAAGCATTTCATAATCTCAAAAATCTCATATGCATTTCTCATAGCATAAAATCTTTTCAACCATTGGTACATGTGAATCAAAGTTCATTCTCATATATTGGCATTTCATATTCTCTTTACTCGGATATGCGAATAGCTTGACACAAGGTCAAGTCCTACCCCAGTGGGATCTCGCCACTGGACTCTCATGGAGGTATCTATCTTCGCCACAAAGCTTGGGTGTTTCACCAAGACCTACCCCAATGGTATCTCTCATCATCAGACTCTCACTTTGGATCGAGATGGCACTACCCCCATTGCCCGACTCCAAAGAGCACGTACGAATTTTAGTTTATAGTGCAACTTACATCCTATTGGTCGACCAATTATATCCGGTAATCATCTCAACATTTATGCCAATATATTACATTAAATCATCATGTCACCAAACTATTTTGATGCAACATTTCTAAATCATTCTCATCTCATTTCAAAACCACAATTCATGCATAGCATTTAATCAAAATCTCAAATCAAGAGCATGTCAAAACATTTAGGGACAAAATCCACATTTTGAGAGCAAATCTAAACATACTTACTTCTGGACTTAGGATGGTGTTTCAAACCAATCCTAAATCCCGAAAACTTGTTTCATTGTCCCTCAAGGACTTCTAAAACCATTTTTACTCACCGATAATGTTTCGGTTGCTTGCCGATTTTTTTTTAAACTTTCGGCACTTCCGGATCAACACCAAACGTGTCCGAAGATATCTCCCCTATTCATTACACATAAGAGCAGAGGATTAATTCATCATCATGCATTAAAATCACAAGCCACTCATTCTAACTCGCTGCTCTACTCAAAACTAGCATTTCAGCTATCCAAAATTACCGAAATCACTTCCAAACTTTCTCAAACCAAAGCTCAACCAATATCTATCAATTCTAACCTTTTTCTAAACCTCAATCAACAACAAAAATCATAATAAACAAGACCTTATACATTCAACAATAGCAAATCACAAAAACTCCTCAAAAACCACAAATCTAACATCTCAAACTTAGGATCCCAAGCCTATTCAGGATTTATTTGTTAAAACCTCATTCTCAACATCAAATAAGATCCAAAATATGTTAGAAATCAACCTCAAATCAGAGCTTAACATAGAAATACGAAAATCACCAAGATCTCACCAAGAATCTTGAATTTAGCAACTATTTCTTGTTTATAACATTAAAACAAATCAAAACCATTAACAAAGGATTGATAACTTGGAAATTTCAGTAAAGAACTGATCATTAAAAGAGAATAACAAAGCTTACCTGTAATGGTTGATCTCTCCTTAATTTGGGCAAGTTTCCTTGAAAATCCAAAGCAAAATCAAAAAGAATTTGATGAAACAAAGATGAAAATCAGAGGTTCTTTGATGAGAGAAAAGTGTTTGGCTGATTGAAAGTTGAGAGAAAATGAAAAGAGAGAAAACTATCGTAAAGTTGGTTATGAAAAGTCAACATTTGATTTTCTTTTAATTCCCTTTTATTTCTTTAATAAAATCATTATTAAAAGCTCCCATATTAAAGAAAAATCTAATGAAAACAAATGGTATAATTAGCTCCATAAAGATTCAAAGTTTCAATCCTTTACAAAACAGTCACTAGCCAACTTTTGCAAAAACTACATTTTGGTCACTATACCAAAATGTAATATTTCCAAAGCTCATTTTGTAAAATTATTTTTACCATAATCATTTATATAATAAATGAAAATTTTTAGCTATTTTTCTATATATTTTTAAAACATCTCGAACTAGGTTTTTCCTAAACCAACCTCAAGGGTTCGGACCATTCCCGAGCGGCCCGATTCAACGTCTAAAACATCTAGGCCCAAAACTAGGGCGTTACAACAACCGAATCACACCTATGACATCATTAGAATCCAAACCCGCCTTCCAAAGATTCTTCTCCAAGCTAGACCAGCAAAGGCACCAAACTCAGTTTGCCAATATAGCGGTATGGGAGGTGCAAGGGTTCCACTACTCCACGCTGTAAAGTGCTCATGAGTCCTATATTTTGTATGCATTCCATCTCATATTATTGATGTTCTTAAGTACATTTTAGGCATCTTTAGGTTCATGCATTGCATATTTACAATATTCTGTACTTTGCCATGATTTTATCGATTATCTTTTATTTGGTAAGGAAAAGATGTTGTTTTAGTTTAGTTTGCATTTCAGGGTTCGAAGCTGTTAGGAAGAGGACAAACTAGAGGAGAGGATGTAGAGGCAGCAAACCAATGAGCTGTACTGATGTAGTTCAAAGCAGAGAAAGGCGCTGCCGAGGACCTACCGTCGCCATACCTGCCGCCCAGGGAAACAACCTGAGGAATTAGATAGTTGGAGTGGCTCTGTAGAGTAGAAAATCCTAATTCCAACGATGTCATCCACTCAATTTTCTGACGTCTAGAGCAGCGAACAGAGCCGCCGAAGGAGGAGATCAAGATAACTTGCGGTGCAAGGCAATGAAAAGAAGTCCACATTCAACTCAAAGAAGTCAAAATTAAATGTTGCATTTAATGTAAAAGCTACTTTGAAGACTTCTACTCCAATGAGGACTTGACCTAGCTAATGCCGATATATACTTGACATATTTTGTAATTGTAGAGAACTTAGGTTTTCTTGCCGCCATTATGTTTTAAATTCTTTCTTGGGTTTGGGTTATTTTGTAAACTAGTGTGAGAATGGTTGTTTAGGAATTAAGTTTGTTTTTCAAAAAAAAACTTCAAGGTTTGCTTATTCCATGCTCTTTATAGTTTTCAATTAAGTTCAAAAGATTAGTTGTTAACTATCTATTTGTTCGGTATCGAGAGAGTCGAACTCACGAAAGGGATATCTAACACCCTAGTTTTGGGCCTAGATGTTTTAGACATCGGATCGGACCGGTCGGAAACGGTTCGAATCGTGTAAGGTGATTTAAGGAAATCAAGGATCGGGATAGGGTAAAAATGTGGTAAAAATTGATAAAATCCTCTAAAAATATATCTAAGAGGTTGGTCAAATCAATTTTACAAAAAGAGTTTCAAAAGTGGTACATTTTGGGTAGTTACCAAAATGTAAAGTTTCAAAACTGTGAAAAATGCAATTTTCAAAAGGGAGAGCCAAAGTCTTAGAATATTTAGGGATCTTTATGCAAATAAGCCTTTCCTTAATATGACATGTGTTTAAAATGGTTTTTAATTAATTTATTTTAAAAGGGTTTTATTTATTTTATTAATTAAATAGTTAATTTGGGAGATTTTAGTTACGTAACTACTTTTCTCTTCTCGTTATCAGCCAAACACTCTTCAAAATCATTTTCTTCAGATTTCTTTTCTCCCAAACATTCTCTCTTGGTTTCTCTTTCATTTCCAAAGAATCCTTTTCAATTTCTTCAAGATTTGTGAAGCAAAAACTTGTCATTCATTGAGGAAAGCAAGGATTGGAGGTAAATCTTGTTCTCAACCTCTAATCAAGGTTCTTTATTGAAATTCCCAAGATTTTTTACTCTCAATTGTTGTTTTTAACTGAGTTTTGATAATAGTTATGATTTAAGATCAAAATCTTACAAAATGGTGACTTAATTCTTGATTTTCGGAATTGTTTTGATGAGCTCTTTTTTGGATAAATTCTAATTGAGTTTTGAGTTGATTATGTTGTTGAGAAAGTGTTTTAATGATATAGATCCCGAAATCCTTGAGATCCTTGAGTTTTAAGATAGTTTTAGTTGAGTTTTTGAGGTGGGATGATAAGGTTTTGATGTTGGAGGTATAAGGATGGGTTTAGGTTGATTTTAGGTGTATTTTGATGTTTATAAATGGTTGCAAGTGATGTATGATGGATGGGCTTGGTTTAGGAAGCAATCAATTGCGTTTCGGTTGTTTCAGATGAGTAGATTGGTGTAGTTTGGGTGAGCAACGAGTTTGTGTTTAGTTTCTAGTGTTGGAATGCATTTTAATGCATTTGGATCTCTCTTTTGATGATATGGAAACAGGGGATCTTGATCCAGAGGCAAACGAGTTGGTTTCGGAGGTTCCGGAAGAGTGATTTCCGTGTCGGCAAGCAAGGTTTCACGTTGTTGGTGAGTGGACTTGTTTTTAAAGCTTTGTAAGCTTGGATACGAGTTATTGGGAGGTTAGTGTAAGCTTGAAAGGCTTAGCTAATCTTGGAAGTAAGTATGGTTTCTTGTTCTCTCGGTTTTCGGTTTTGAAATGGATTCCATGGTATATCATGCTCATGTTTTGATGATGATTGTTACTCATTGTTATGCATGGATTTAAGCATGGTTTTGCTTGTGTTTATCCCATGAAAAGGTTTGGTTTGAGTACAAGATGGTGAGGTCTTGTGTTAAATGATTTTTGCTATTTAAAGGCATGTTTAGTTTAGGATATGTGATGATTTTTGATGATGCATTGAAAATAGTGAGTTAACACAGATTTTAAGGATATATTGGCAAGGTTTGATTTATTCTTAATACTCGGATATGTTGGTCGACCAATAGGATGTGAATGCACTATAATCTATAAATCGTACGTGTGTCTAGCTACGTGACGTAATATGGGGTGAGCCTATTACGGGTGATAGAGGTGAGCCTATCACTATGGGTTAGGGGTGAGCCTAATTCCATTCATAGCCATTAAGATGGGGTGAGCCATCATTGAGTTTAGGGGTGAGCCTATATGAGTCCGTGTATCCGATATTGTGTATGAAAGTGATGGAGGTGAGTCCATCATAACGGATAGGGGTGAGCCTATGCCGGATGTTAAATGCCAATATATGTGTGTTATCGATGTTGCCCATGTATCATGTTTTAAAAATGAAAGCATCATGATTTATTGTGCATGAGATGCTTGATGTTGAGTTATTGCATAAGAGGATTCTATGCATGTGAATTAAGCAAGTGAGGCTTAATGTGGATTTGCATTGAGAGTAATGCATGTGATTAATGATACATGTGGAACATGATTTAAGAATGATTTGCTTTGGTTTTGAAAGCATGATTTGAGAACGAGCATGAAATGGTTTGATTTGTGTTTTAAAAACCACATTGTTGGTGTATTCTTGAGCTTTCCCTCATTAAGCAAGTGTGCTTACGCTCCTCTTTTCCCAACAATGCATATAGCTAGGCTTGAGGGCCGAGGAGTAGCAAGTGAAGGCGCCTAAGTTGTCACTCGAACTCAAGTATGAACTTTGGATAATTTTAATAAGTAGAATTGGCAATGGGAGATTAGAACCTTGGTTTGAAGGTTTCATTATTGATTTCTTAGCTGAGATATAATGGTTGCTTATTTTGGTTTGTAAGTGTCCTTTAAGGACTGAATTGTGCATGAATGTGGTTTTTAGCTTCTGTATGGTTTTGAAGTCTAGGAAGCATGCCTATAGATCTAATGCTTGCATGAATGATGCTAGGTCCTAGCTTGTGCTTCTTGTTAGTGGACTTTGATGTGTATACAAGTTGTGCGTGGGTTGTAACATGTGTGGGGAAAGTTTTTTAAAACCAACAAAATCTGATGTTGCGGGGCAGGGTGTTTCGGAACGCCCTCACCCGTATCGAAACGATGGCCTGTAATGGCCAGGGTGTTTCGAAATAGGTGCGATCGTTCCGAAACATTTGGCTACTGTGAAGCTTGGTTTCGGAACTGGTTTTAGAACGTACCCAAGTATCGAAACAGTAAACTTGGTTTCAAAATGACCATTCCGATATGGGGTTCAGCGTTCCGGAACATGTGACCGTTGAACTTGGATTTTGAATTGTTCCATGTTTGTCTTTCTTGCAATTTGACCCCTGAATGTTCGTTTGTTAATTAACTGAGTTTGAATGTTCAGTTTGAGATGAGTTTTGGCATGCTGGCTAGTTACATGATTAATTTTGGTTTGGCAACTCTAAAATCTGGTTAGTCCTCGTAATTATGAATCATATGTGATGTATGTTTTGATGTATGTGGATTGAAAAAGCATGTTTTGGTATATGAATTTGTTATGTTTTGATGTATGTGGATTGAAAAAGCATGTTTTGGTTGAATATTGGAACTTACACCACACTTGATTGATGTGAATCTTATGTGAGTTGAATACGATGATATGATGAGGATGTGCTATTGATATTTTCTGATTTTTGAATGATGTAAAGCATGTTGATCATGAAATGTTATATTATGCTATGTTGTGCTTGAGGGATGACTAGGGTACCCATTGCCAAAGCTACTGAAAGAGAAATTTTGTTTTGAGCAAATGAGTTGAGTGACTTAGGTCCTTGCTACTAAAGGCCTGATTGAATTTATTGTTGTGTTTGCATTATAGTACACCATTTTCATCATTGGTCCGAGACGAGAGACGATGGGCAATGCCCAAAATGTGGTCGAAAATGGGCCAGAAGAGCAAGTTGAGAATTTACCGCCTCCTCCTCCGGGTGGACCACCCGCAGGTGGTGGCGCAGGAGTTGAGGTTGGAGCTTGAGCTGGAGGTGTTGCACCTGAGGGAGCACCGGGGCAAGGTGTTCTAGATATGACAGTTTTGATACAAGCTATTGCTGGAGCCTTTCAGGCGGCAGTAGCTGGTTTTCATGTTGCCGCACCACAATAGGGTGCCAACCCTGGGTTGCCTTTGGAGTGTTTTTGCAGCCTGGGAGGTGCTGAGTTCAGAGGATTGACTCCTGAAGGATCTGAGGCTTGGTTTGAGAATGCCAAGCGAATCTTGGGACATATGAACTGTAACAACGTTCAGAAGCTGGGTTGTGTAGTGTCGCTGTTGCATGACGATGCGTATACGTGGTGGACGACCATCACAGCCAGGATAGAGCAGGATGAAATCGATTGGACCTTTTTTGTGAATGCATTCAAGAAGATGTTTTTGGGGGACCATTACCTGGATGAGAAGAAACGGGAATTCATGGCCTTGGTACAGGGCAAAATGTTAGTTGTTGAATATGAGGTGCAATTTGTGAGGCTGAGTCAGTATGCACCTGAGTTAGTACTGGACAAGCGGACGAGGTGTGAACGTTTCCGCTACGGTTTGGTAAGAGTAGTGAAGACGTATGGCCGAGTACACTGATTTTGATGTGCTGGTCTTGCGAGCGAAGGATATAGAGCTCAATCTGGGGATGATGGCTCGGTCGGGAGGCTCTAGTTCAGGGAAGAGAGGTGCTAATCGTGATGGTGGGCGTGATCATGGCAAGAGGCCATAGGATAGAGGATACCAGAGAGATCATCATCGAGGTGGTGATGGTGGAACGAGCCGAGGACAGCCTGGTCAGAATGTTGGTGCTCGCGCACCTGTTTGCAATCGTTATTGGAGACATCACACATGGGAGTGCTGGGGTGTCTCAGGGACTTGCTGGCACTGTGGAGTGCATGGTCACGTGAAGCGTGACTGTCCGCAGTTGGTGAGGCAGGAAACAGTGCAAGTTGTGGAACCTCAGAGAGGCCGTGGGTGCGGCCAGGGCAATTTCCAGAGGAAAGATGAGGGACAGCGTATCATCTCTCATGTTGTGGCAGTTCAGCTCGAAGAAGGTTGTCCTGCGAGGGTTTATGCTCAGCACGAGGAACGCAACGATGCTGATGTCATTGCATGTACCTTTGTTCTACAGTCTTTATCATTGTTGGCTTTGATTGATTCTGGATCCACGCATTCTTATATCTTGAGTGAGCATGCACATTTGCTTGATATACCAGTTGAGTTGCTAGAAGTAGGAATGCAAGTGACTAGTTCCTTTGGTGAGACTGTAGTCATTAGGAAGTTATATCGGTGGTGTCCTTTATCTGTTTAGGGTCATGTTTTCCTTGTTGATTTGATGGAATTACCCTTTTATGGATTTGATGTGATCCTTGGAATGGATTGGTTGTCTGAACATAGAGCGATGGTTGACTTTGATACCAAGCGGGTCACCTTAAATCTTGCCGATGATTATGAAGTGGTGGTAGTAGGTGAGAATGTAAAATTCTTGTCTAATGTGGTTTCAGCCTTGGAAGCGAGCCATATGCTAAGTATGGATTGTGAGGCCTATCTTGCTTATGTGATGAATCCTGGCACAAAAGACGTACGAGTGCAGGACATCAAGACCGTTTGTGATTATTCAGGTGTCTTTCCGGAAGAATTGCCCGGGTTGCCACCAAACAGAGAAGTTGAGTTTGGTATCGAGTTGTATGAAAATACGACTTCGGTGTCCATTGCTCCTTATCGCATGGCACCTAAAGAGCTGAAAGAATTGAAAACGCAACTTTAGGAGTTGCTGGATCGCGGGTTTATCCGCCCGAGTGTATCACCTTGGGGTGCACCGGTGTTGTTCGTAAAGAAGAACGATGGCACGATGCAGATGTGCATAGATTATCAGCAACTGAACAAGTTGACGATCAAGAATAAGTATCCCTTGCCTAGGATTGATGATTTTTTGATCAGTTTTGAGGAGCCTCAATGTTTTCTAAGATGAACTTGAGGTCGGGATACTACCAGTTGAAGGTGAAAGAAGTGGACGTACCTAAGACAGCTTTTCAGACAAGGTATGGAGATTACGAGTTTTTGGTGATGCCGTTCGGTTTGACCAATGCACTTGCTATTTTTATGGACATGATGAATCGTGTATTCCATGAGTTCTTGGATCAGTTTGTTGTGGTGTTTATCGATGATATCCTTGTGTACTCTCGTACCGAGGAGGATCATGATAGGCACTTAAGGATAGTCTTGCAAGTGTTGTTGGAGAATCAGTTGTATGATAAGCTAAGCAAATGTGAGTTATGGCTTAGGGAGGTGGTCTTCCTTAGACATGTTGTGTCGGCTGAGGGTATTCGTGTTGATCCCTAGAAAGTTGAGGCAGTGATGAGTTGGAAGGTGCCTAGGTCAATGACAAAAGTGCGAAGTTTTCTTGGTTTAGCTGGGTATTATCATAGATTCGTCGAGGTTTTTTCGAAGATAGCAGCACCATTGAACAAATTGTTGCAGAAGAATGTTCGTTTTGAGTGGACAAATTTGAGGCAACGAGCTTTTGAGAAGCTGAAGGAGGCTTTGACGCAAGCTCCTGTCCTAATTCAACCTGAGTCTGGGAAAGAGTTTGTGGTCTATAGTGATGCATCCATTGTTGGGTTAGGGTGCATGTTGATGCAAGAAGGTAAGGCAGTGGCTTATGCATATAGGCAATTGAAGGTGCATGAGCATAACTACCCTACCCACGATCAAGAGCTTGCGGCTATGGTGTTTGCCTTGAAGATTTGGAGGCATTACCTGTATGGCGAAAAGTGTGTGGTGTTCACGGATCATAAGAGTTTAAAGTATCTTATGTCTCAGAAGGAGTTGAATTTTAAGCAACGTCGTTGGGTGGAGCTGCTTAAGGATTATGAACTATCGATCGAGTATCACTTGGGCAAGGCTAATGTTGTGGCCGACGCTCTGAGCAAAAAAGTGGCTATGGATTTGAGGCTGATGTTTGCTCGCTTGAGCATATCACGTGATGAAGGTCTTATCACTGAATTGCAAGTGAAACCATCTCTGATTCATTTGATCAAAGAAAGGCATTTGTTAAATGTTTCTCTTGTTCCTTTTGTTTAGGATATTGCGCAGGGTAAGCCTTCAAATTTCAGTTTTAGTGATGACGGGGTTTTGTGTTTTGCGAGTTGAATAATGGTGCCAGATGATGTGGGGTTGAGGCACACTCTTCTGAAGGAAGCTCATAGTAGTCATTTCGCTATGCACCCTGGTAGTACAAAGATGTACCGTGATTTGAGGGATGAGTACTGTTGGGTGGGGTTGAAAAAGGATGTTGTCGATTTCGTCAGCAAGTGCATGGTGTGTCAGCGAGTGAAGACTGAACATCAGGTTCTTTCTGGGTTGTTGCAACCCTTGAGGATCCCAGAATAGAAGTGAGAAAGAATTACCATGGATTTTTTGTCCGATTTTCCCTTGTCACCATCGAAGAAGAATTTGGTTTGGGTGATTGTGGATCACCTTACGAAGTGTGCACATTTCTTGCCTGTGCATACTACGTATACCTTGGATAAGTTGGCTGAGTTGTATATTGCTGATATTGTGCGGTTGCACGGTGTGCCAAAGTCCATTGTGTCGGATAGGGATCCGAGGTTTAGAACGCGATTTTGGGAATGTTTGCATCAAGCCTTGGGTACACGGTTAAATTCCAGTACTTCCTATCATCCTCAGATGGATGGACAGTCAGAACGTATGATCTAGGTGCTTGAGGATATGTTAAGATGTTACGTGATAGATTTTTAGGGTTCTTGGGAGAAGCACTTGCCGTTGGTTGAGTTTGCTTTTAATAATAGTTATCAGGCGAGTATACAGATGGCTCCTTACGAGGCTTTGTATGGGAGGAGATGTAGAACCCCACTTTGTTAGGCAGAAGCGGGGAAAAAGTTGATTTTGATGTCGACTATGTTGAAAGGAACCACCGAGAAGGTGAAGCTCATTTGTGAGTGTTTGAAGGCAGCATCAGACCGACAAAAGTCCTATGCGGATTTAAAATGTAAGGAGATTGAGTTCGCAGTTGGCGAACGTGTGTTCTTGAAGGTTTCACCTTGGAAGAAGGTGATGAGATTTGGACGTAAGGGTAAGTTTAGCCCGAGGTTCATTGGACCTTACGAGGTTGTAGAGCATATTGGTCACATGGCATATATGTTGAGATTGCATTCTGAGCTGGAAAAGATCCATGATGTGTTTCATGTCTCGATGTTGCGGAGGTACAGATCGGATCCTTCTCACGTGATGCCTGATCTAGAAAAGATAAAGTAAAAAAAGGGGGTCGTTAATCGAAGTTGACTTTTACGAGTTGACTTCGATTTTTCCCATGTAATCTTCTTAGTTTGGGTCGGGCAATTTAACCGGGCTAAGGGGGTTACAGGATAAGTACGATCCTCCTGCTAATCAGGTGTTCATCAATTCATTCTAAACATAGGTACGAGTTTAAGGCGGCTAAAAGAGAACAAAACAAGGTTGTTGTCTTTGCAATATTCACGCCGTGACGGGTATCATTTGCAGTGAGAAACTACAATATTTTGACTTAGACATAATTGGGATCAATACCGAAGCGTTTTGCCGAGCCTTGAAGGTTTGCTGAGTTTGCTGTCGAGCCAATTGTCTGTTCCACTACCGAGGCAACGAAAGCGTCGAAGCAACCAATCTGCCATCCTCCGGCGAGGCAGCAAAGTCTGGCAGCGCAAAGCATCTTAACCTATTCAACACAGTTTCACACTAGGGAGCAACATAATCTGACCCATCCTATCACCCTAATCTTTTCTATCAATTACTTGTGTTTTATATTCTTTTTATTCTTGTTGTCACTAAATTTTCACCCTATTGAAAGCCCACTTTCTTAAAATAAAAACCCATTTTTTTATAAAAAAACTCATTTTCAAGAAAAGCCCACTTTTTAATGAAGAGAATAAAGCCCATTTTATGTTGAAGCCCATTTTGAAGGTAAAAAGGAAAAGAAAAAGAAAGAGAAAAAGGAAAAAATAATTATGGTGTTTAATAATTTTAAGGAATAAAATGAGGTAATAATTAAGTGTGAAAAAAGAAAAAAACAACAAAAGGGGTCAAAAACAGTAAAAAAGGAAAAAAAAGAGAGCCAGCCCGCGCATCATGCGCTGGCGCGTAAAGTCCACGCGCGCTGGGCTGGGCTCTCAAAACCCTTACCGCGAATAAAGTTGGCCCCCATTCTCCGTCCACCGGTCGCGGTATCCGGCGTGGTTGGTGCCGATCAGACCGCCTAGTTGCCGTTGTCCTTTTGCCACCGACCCCGCTTGCCGCTGTTGCCTATAGCCGCCAAAATCTGTAAAAAAACCGAAACAAAATAATAAGCCCTAAATTCTAATTGAATGGGAAATTCTATCCCGAATTTGGATCAAAATGGATGATTTCTATAGGGTTTTATTGGCTATCAAGTTTCTTTTCTGATTTTAGCTTCAATTCGGGGATTGATGTCCGAATTTGGCTTGATTTTGAAGCTTGAAATCAACTATAAAAACCCTCAAATGCTTCATTGTTCAACACACAAAATTTGAGAGAAAAAAACACTAAAAAACGATTCAAGAAAAATCCAAAAAATTCTCTGAATTTTTATTGAGTTGACTGGAAATTTTTGGAGGAGAAATTCGAGTTTGGAGCAATTTTCCGGGGGTGGTTTGGAGCATTTCGAGAAGCTTGAGTTTGAGCTCATCGTTCGTCCATTTCTCGGGAAATTTTTTATCCTTTATTTTTTATGTTGATTTTATTGTTGTTCTTGGTTGAATTTTGGTGTTTTGTTTTTGTTGTTTGTGATTTTTAGGTTGCTTTCACGTGGTTGAAAAGTTGTTCGCAATTTCAGTAACTTTTTTGTTTTAAATTTTGTTTAAATTTCTAGTTTGATCTTCAACTTATTGTATGATTTTAAAAATGTTGTTAAAGTGATTGTTGATCTTTAGAAGTGTAGGAATTAATTTAAAGGGTGTTTTGGACTTTAAAATGCATGAATAAAAATGATTTTCTTTAAAATGCATGAATCAAAATGAATAAATGTGGTTAATTAGAAAAACTTGAATTTAGGGATTTAATTAGAAGAAATAAAAAAGTGAGGTGTTAGATAATAAAGGAATTGATTTTAGAAAGAAAAAGGGATTTTTTTTGAAATTTAGTTTTAAATAATAGATGGGAAAAATGATTTTAAAAGAAAAAAATATATAAAGATGCTTTTTTTAGAAAAAAGAAAAAAAAATCAGTTTTTAAGAAAGGAATAAATAAAAAAGATTTTAAAGTAAAAATTAGGGTCTCGGATATTTAAATAAATTTTTGAAAAAAAGAAAAAAAAAGTTTTTTAAGGAGAATAAAGTTTATTTTTTTTAAAATGGGTTGGTTTTAAAAGAAAAATTAAAAAAGTGGAAAAATAAAAACAAGTTTAAAAAGAGAAAATTCATTTTGAAAAAAGAAAACATAAAAATGGAATAGGTAAAAAAACGCAAAAAGTAAAAAAAAAACATAAAAAGAGTTTTAACTTAGAAAATAAATAAGAAAAAGAAATAAAAGCTTTTTAAAAGAAATAATAAAAGGGGTGAAAATCAAAAGAATAAAAGTTTGCTTGCTTGTTTTTGCAATAGGTGAAAACTTAGGATTAGGGACTAAAACTTAGATAGAGACTTGTTTGTTGAAAATGTTCTTCAAAAAAAAATACACTTAAGTAAACTTAAACTTTTAATTAGGAGTAAAAGACTTAGACGTTTTTTAGGGTTTTTAAATAACCGAACTTAGAAATGAATAAAATGCTCAACACACTAAATTTCTATGTTGTTTGAAAAAGTGAAACTTAATGAATGCAGTGTCTTATCAAAAAAGAATGATGGGTTAGTGCCAGAAATGTTGGCGGTGATTAAAGTTCATCCCTAGGGCGATAAGGCCGTTAAAATAGACTAATATTCATTAAATGGACAAATAAAGTCGAACCTTTTTGAACTTGCAAATTCCAATTTTGAAAACGATTTTAAAACCAATTAGGTACTAATTTTGGGCGTCGTGGGGGTGCTAACCCTTCCCCCGCGTAACCGACCCCCGAACTTGTTTTCTGATTTTCGTAGACCAAAACTATTGTTTTATTAAAACCAAAACTGTTTTATTAAAATAACACTATTTTTAAAAGTGATCCAATCACACTTTTTTTTCAAAAAAATGATTGGTGGCGACTCCGTATTTTTAATGTTTTCCAAAATAGTCGAAGCCTCTCGTAAAAAGGTGGTTGCGACAGCTTGGCGACTCCGCTGGGGATGTGTTTTTGTTTTTTTAAAACAAAGAGGGTCAGGCCACAAATTGGTTTTAAATGATTTTAAAAAAATGTTTTTTTTAAATGGAATTTGCAAGTTCATCATAGGTTCTATTTATTTGTCAGTTTAAATGAATATTGTTCTATTTTACGCATTTAAGACTTAATTCCAAGCTCTATTCCCGAGCTTTGTCTCGTTCGTTTAAGTCGGGGGAACACGCTTTACTCATGTAAGAATATTTATTCTTCATATGACCATCGCAAAGTACCTTCGGGACTCAATCCCTTTGCCGTCGTAAGGATATTGATTCTTTGAAAAGGCTTCGGTGGTGAGTCCTCCTGAGTTAAACTCGGTTCGTTTGTTGCCTATAATGGGTGAGAATCGAGAGCCTTTCTACTCTTAGTAGAGGACAACAAGGACATCTTGGGTACCTTTTTAGAACTAAACCAAGTTTGAGAATTTAGAGCCTACCCCTAATAGAGCCACGTGGAAAGCCTAGGGTGTTGAGTCGCAGGTAATCCGTGGGGACATGTCCTTAAATGTTGGAATGCCAGCCCAGAATTATCGTGCATTTAAAATGTTTTTGGTTGTTTTTGACTATTTTATCAGTTTCATTGGTTTGTTCTTGCTTGTTGATCTCTGTTTATTATCTTTTTTATTTTGCATGTGCATCATTTCATATTAGAAGGGGTTGATTCTGGAAAGTTGTTCAATTATGGACGGAAAGCTCTTAAATAAGGAAGAGGAAAATACAAAAGTGCGTCACCGGTCTGAGGTTAATCAGAGAAAGTTTAGGGACAATTTTAGTGCAGGTCACGAAACGGAAACTTCGGAGTATGCCCACATTGCTGTTAAACAAAATGATGTGCGAGAGTTACGTGAGATATAGGATCATTTTGTTTATAAGACCAAGTAGTTGTTTTGTGAGTCCAATGACGATATAGCATATCTTCTGTTTGTGAAGGTCGATGAGCCGTTTCTGAAGGCCTTAATTCAGTTCTGGAACCCTGGGTACTGTTGCTTCACGTTCAATGGAGAAGACATGATGCCAACTTTCGAGGAATACATGGCATTGTTCAATATGCCTGAAGTAAAGGAGAATTGGGTGTATACAAAAAGCCGCCCAAGAACAAGAATTCACACTCAAAACTTGTTTTCGTTTGCCAGAATGAGTGATGAATGGTCGAAGGGTTGATATAGAAGAGAGAGGGAAGTTTCAATTTTCCTTGGTCACGTATTCGAAACATTGTACCAGTTCACCCAGACATCACAAAAAGGGTAGACCTATTGGCCATGGCAATTTACGGTTTAGTGATTTTTCCAAAGGTGTTGGGAAACATCGATGTGGCCTTGTTAGACTTCTTTGAGCAGTTGAAGAGGAATGCCAATCCAGTGCCTGCCGTGTTACTAGAAACCTTCATTTCTTTGAACGCTTGTCGAAAAGTGGAAGGCGTGCGTTTTGGAGGGTGTGCTCCGTTACTTCAAGTTTGGGCCCTTATTCATTTCTGGGAGTGTCCAACTTTGGCCTTACCAAATGTGTTCTCCCCAAACTTTTCCCCACTTTAGGAGTTTTTTGCACATGATTGGCCAAACATGAAGAGGAGTAAGTGGGAAGATATTTTTAGAGATCGTCATGACGAGGACATCAAATGGAGAGTGCCATGGATGGGACATGCAATAGTCAGATATAGATGTGGAGATTACAATTATCTGATGTTGTTAGGCTTATGGGGAGGAATTGGTTGTGCATCTCTATTAGTATCACACCAATATGGATCACAACAATTTATTCCCATCACTTCTGAGCTTGGTACATCAGAATTCGAGTTCCAAGGGGAGTTTAGGCGAAAGGTGCAAGAATTCAACGATTCATGGAAGATGTGTTATTTTATGCAGATAGAGTCTGATAGGCATTGCATGTATACTCCTGATTATGATGTGTGGAGACATACGGGAATGAACGACAAGGTTATGCTACCTACTCTTGGGCTTGCCAAATCAATAGAGGAGCATTTGAAGGTGGTCCCTTCAGAGGCTGACATTCTAAGGGAAGAGCTAAGACGAGCTAAATTAGAAATAAAAGTGCTTAAAGAATAGAATTTACGAGACAAGTTTGAAGTGAGCCTTGATATAGAAAAACACAAGGGAGAAGCCAATCGTGTGCGGAAAATGTATGAGAATCTAGAAGAGAGGTATGAGATCCAGATGGTTGATTTCCTTAAACTTCAAGCTACAGTTCGATAGGTGGATCTTCGAAAAAGCCCAGAACAATTGAGAAAAGAAATAGAGCAAGCTGTCGTGAGATAGAAAATTTTCGACGGGTGTTGGCCGAAGAAAGAAAGAAGGCGAAACAAGCAGTAGAGAGTGAAAAAAGGAAAAGACCTCGGGAAGAGTTGAAGGAAAATTCAAATGCATGGAAAAGGCAAGCCCACGACAACAAAGTTCGTTTGCTAAAGCTACAATAAGTCTATGAAACGACTATTGGTTCAAGAAGATATCAGTGAAAGAGGAAACGACTATTGGTTCACTCGCCTCAGAGATAATGCTTGAAGGTTCCAAGAAAGGGATGAATTTAACAGGATGGTGATGACACAAGTTCAAGATGTGGCCAAGCACGTGACAATATTAGCAACTGAAGCGTCAACCACTCGACAGTATGTCAAGCCCGTTGGAGAAGTGGGACCAAGACTCATGTGGTTAATTGAAGAAGTCAAAGAGTTAGGTGTTCAAGCAGAAAAATATTTGTAATTCAAAAGATGTAATCAAAAGTTCGTATTTAAAGAGTTTCCTTTCATGGATAGATTTTCAATGGAATTGACGGCCCTTCGACTGTATTCATGCATTTGCATTATCTTGTTTGCTTTGTTTTTTGCTTTTCGTGAATTCATTTTTGCATACATTCATTCATGTCATAAACTAACTTCATAAGAAATGACAATAGAATATTCAAAATTGCTAAGAAAACCCATAGATACGGTACGCAAGCCCAAACCTGAGCCATGAACTCTAAGGAACGGTTGGCAACTTTGGAGGCAAATCAAAAGAACATTTAGGATAAGCTGGAGAAAACAGAAGTTGACATGAAACAATAAGTTGAAGCGGTCCATCAGAAAATGGTAAGTTCGATAGCTGCATTGCATGGATTCAAGGACCCAGATGCGGCTGAAGAAGGGGGAAATACTTCTGCCATTCCTCGATTCCCAGGGATGACTTCAAGGAAGGAGGCTGCTGCCAAGGCCAAAACACCCATTCTTATAGCTGAATCTTCCACTCACATTCCAAATGTGGAGGCCAACAATTACGAGGTGCCTGACCCCAATGAAGTCGCTGATAAGGCTCGAACTGAAAACAAGTTGGAAGAGAAATATGAAAAGTTGGAAGGGATGTTCAAGTCCTTCCAAGATGGAGCTGCTTATGGTGGAATGGATGCCAAGGATCTGAGCTTTGTAAACTGATTTAGTTGCGCCACCGAAATTCAAGATCCCAGACTTCGAGAAATATAATGGGACCACATGCCTGTCAGCTCATCTAACCATGTACTGCAGAAAGATGTCCATGTACCTCGACAATGAGAAGCTGCTCATTCACTACTTTCAAGACATCCTAGTAGGGTCCGCTGCACATTGGTACACGCAGTTAAGTCGAGTAAACATCAAATTATGAAGAGACCTGTCCAGAGCCTTTAGTGAACAATACAAACATGTTTCATACATGGTTCCAACTCGTCTGGTCTTACAAGGGATGGATCTAAAGCACCACGAGAGCTTCTGCCAATACTATCAAAGGTGGAGGGATGTAGCAGCACAGGTGCAACCACCATTGCTAGAAAAGAAGATCACCCTGATGTTGGTGGAAACACTAAAGGGTCCCTTTTATGATCGCATGCTCAACCATGCCACAAAGAACTTTGCAGACATGCTAATGAATGGTGAACTAATCCTGGCAGCCATGAAGAATGGAAGGTTGGATAGTGGGGAAACAAAGAAGACATATAGGAAGAAGGATAACAATGAAGTTAATGCAATGAATGTCTACAATCATAACTACTCAACATGCATGGTATTCAACAAGACTAATACATTCAACAAGCCCAACACTTCAGCTCCGACGGTTGTAAACGCCTCAAGATATCAAGGGAATTCGAGGCCTAACTTTCCTCCCATCCCAATGACTTATGCAGAGTTGTTTGCCGAGCTAGTCAAATCACAAATGGTGTTACCAAGACATGTTCCTCCATTCACACCTCCTATCCACCATGATATGAAGAAAAGACCCAATGCTAATATCATGCAGGAGTAAAAGGGCATACCATCAAGAATTGCACCGCATTCAAAAGGGTAGTAGACGATTTAAGGAAATCGGGCATGATGCCATTTGAAACTTCAGAAGAAAAAGGAAACCCACTGCCAAATCACCAAAAGAATGGAGTAAATGCCGTCGTAGAGAAAGAGGTTCACACCAACAAGAGGCACATTTCTGAGGTCATGGAAACCATGAAATGGGTATGGACCTAGATAGTCAAAGCTGGGGTGATAGAAGGGAGATTTGAAGAAGCAACAATTAAAAGACTGTATTAGGAATACCACCAGCAAGATGGGCATGACATTGAGAATTGCTTGGAGTTCAAGCAGTTAGTACAAGAAAAGATTGACTGTAGAGAGTTAGAATTTTACGTGCAAAAAGAACAAGGGATGGAAGTCTGTGCATCAGAGGAATCTTCCTCTAAAAAGATCTACACAGGAATGAGGCCTTTGGTGATTAAGACCAAGGTAGGGGTCAAAGAGCCAGCTGGGAGTGTAGTTCCACGATTGATTGTGAAGGCGCCAGCCCCGTTTCCCTATAAGGACAACAAGCAAGTCCCTGTGAATTATGCTTGCACAATAACGGATCCAAGGAGGTCAACAGTTGAAGAGGAAAGAAAAGAAGAACCCGTCAATGAGGTAAGCCGCTTCACCAGAAGTTGGAGACTTTATTCAGCTTCAGAAATGGAGGATAGAGATACAACGCAGAGAGAGGCCGCTAATCATCCAGAAAAGGAAGGGGAAAATGATTTCTTCCAAGATAAATCACCAATAATCCACGAACCAGTGAAAGAATTTGAGGCTCAAGAGTTTCTAAAAATACTCAAGCACAGTGAATACAGTGTGGTAGAGCAGCTATACAAACTTCCAGCCCAAATTTCTATGCTATCGTTACTGTTGAGCTCCGAGGGACATCGGGATGCATTATTGAAAGTGTTAAACAAGACATTTGTGTCAAAGGAGATCACGACTAACAAGATGGTCATGTTGGTCAATAACATTGCAGTTAATAACTTCATATCATTCAGTGACGAAGAAATGCCCGTGGAGGGAAGAGGATCATGTAAACCACTTCACATTTCTACAAGATGCAAAGGGTACATGTTACCAGGAGTTCTTATTGACAATGGATTAGCTCTAAATGTTCTCCCTTTGGCAACATTGAAAATGTTGCCTATTGATATCTCCCACATGAGGGTGGTGATGGTGATGGTGGTGTCGTGATACGGTGGAAAAGATGGATATGAAAGAAAGAAAAGAAAAGATGGTGATATATTATTTAAGATGAAAATTTTACAAAGGTAGGTGATACAAAGGAAAAACAAGAAACTGGGAAAATGAAAGACAAAGCAAAAGCAAAAGCTAATAGATTGATGTTGTTATCAAGCAAGGTACCCTCCTCGGTTGTTCTCCTCTTCCTTTTATAGACTTCTTTTCATAACTTTATTTAGTTTTTGCTTGAAGTCCGAAGCTTATCATTTTCCTGTTCATCTGACATGCTGTGTTTTCAGCTTCTGTTCATTATGTTGTCTTTTCAGTTGTCTTTTCAGCTTTTATGAGTATTTGCTAAATTTTCTTCTCCAATTTCATCCATGTACATTGTATTGTTGGAACCAGGCGATTCTAGGGAGTTCCAGTGATCCCATGTGCCGTTGACGCCTTCTAATATTTCTTGAGGATAATCTTCCAATGTCATGTCAACTATCTTTTCTAATAGCTGTCTTGCTTTTTCCTCTCGATTTCTTCCCTCATATGGAGTTATGAAGATTCTTTTTCCATCCGTCGAATAGGCATAGGATTCATCGGACAACATGTTTTGTGCTTTGGCCTTTAAATGTAATCCGGCTTGTATTTGATAATAAACTGGATTGTTATAGCATTTGTTGATGTAATCTTGCAAGTGTGTTGCTTCTTCGTTTGCTGCACGTAATTGGGGTCCTCCAAGCACTCTTTTAAATTCCCAAATTTGGTATGGCTGATAGAATTTTTCTCTTTCAGCTATCTCAATCAGGCTACTTATTTCAAAATGGCAATATTGACAGTAGTCGGGATGTTTTATTTTATTGTATAGTTTGGATTTGATAAAGGCTGAAAAATCCTTTAGTAGTTGAAAAGAAAAATTTTGCACTGTAATTTCCTCCACAAATCCCCATTCAATATTGCTTATATCAAATGGTTCATGATCAAGTCTATGTTTTATCACTGTATATTTTTCCTTTATAAAGTTTTCAAAAACATATGCTTGTAGGAAATATTCTGAAAAGACATTTTTAAATTGCTCTTGCTGGTTGCAAATAGCTTTACTTATTTTAGAAAATAGTTCAATAGGAAGAGTAAATCTAGATTTATTATATAAACATAACCTAAATATTTTTACCAAGGTGGGATTTGTTATCACTTTATCAAGAAAATATTTGCAATTATCAAGAAGATTGTTTATCTCCTCCATTTTCAGAAAACTCAATTCAAGTTCTTCCCAATCTCTATATAATATAGATTTCAGTAGTAAATCTTGAATCTTATTTTCTTTAGTTGTTTCTTCATCTAAATTTTCAGAAAGCTTCGTAAGAGCTCTGCTAAAGTTTGCTCTTTGACTAGTGATATAGTTTTTCCATATGTCGTTTACCAAGTTGTATAAATTTAAATCTAACCCAGTGTTATAAAAATCTTTAATTTGAGTTTGATGTGGCTTCACCAACTCTTCGGTTTTTTATGATCTCAGCATAACTGGTTTGATATACTGAGTTGGGATCTTGAGTCCATTAAGAATTCTGAGGATATTGCAGTAGGTTTACTGCGGGTGGTGTTGCCATTTGTGTCATATTTCCAATTCGTTGTCTTATCATTGGATAAGGAACATAATATCCTGAGTTAGGATAATATATTACCGGATTTGGTGCTTGCGTGAATCCTTGTTTAGGATGATGTTGAATCCCTTTATTGGGTTTCTTTCGAACATTAGTTCATTCTCCAACTGATTCCAGAGGTTTTTTACCTCTATCCATCAGGCCTGCTAAGATAATCAACAATAACATTATCAGTACCTTTAATGTATAAGACTACAAAATTGAAAGTGCATAGTTCATCATACCATCTTATTCTTCTAGGTACCGTTTCTAATTTTTTTATTAGTGCAAAATTGTTTAACTGCTTGGTTGTCGGTCTTTATTATAAATTTTTCTGGTGCTATATATATGAAAAATTTTTGTATACATTTTTTATGGCTAACAATTCTTTTTCAAAAATTACATAATTAATTTCATTTTGTTTAAATTTTCATGAACCATACCCACATATCATTTCTTGATTATCTATGGTTCTGGCTTTTAATATATAACCCCAATATTTTTTTGAGGCGTCTGTTTCTAATATTAATTTATCTCCTTGTTTAGGAAGATAAACTTTTGGTATACTTGTAATTTCATATTTTAATTTTCTAATTATTTTGGAGTCTTGTTTAGTCCATGTAAAAGTGTTATCTATTTTTAATTTATCATATAGCATGCCTATTTTTTCAGATAATTTTGGAAAGAAATTTCTACCATAGTTAACTATCCCTAGAAATGGTTGAAGTTATTTTTTATCTTCTATATTTTCAGGAAATTCTTTTATTTTAATAATAATATGATCTTGGAGTTTAAGACCATTTGAAGATAATTTTAATCCTAGAAATTCTATTTCTGTTTTTTCTAACTCTATTTTTTAGAACTCAATATAATTCCATGTTTTATGAATTCTTGAGAAATAATATTTAAGTGTTTTCTATGTAGATTCAATGTTTCTGAAAATACTAATATATCATCTATGTAGACTATACAAAATTTATTATACTTATTAAAGATTGAGTCCATCCATCTTTAGAATATATGTGGTGCATTACATAACTCAAAGGCATTACTTTCCATCGGTAATGACCACTAGGTGCACTGAAAGAAGTTAACTGTTTTGATTCATTACTAAGCATGATTTGCAGTCAAATTTACTAAAATATTTAGCTTGTTTAGCTTGACTAATTAATACATCCTTTCTTGGGATAAAATAACCGTCAAATATAATATTTTGATTTAGTCTTTTGTAATTAATAACCATTCTAGCTTTTTCTCTTTTTATTTCTGCATGATTTCTTACCATGAATGTTGGACTAGAATGCGGACTATTAGTCTGTTCTATTAATCATTTGTCTAATAATTCTTTTATTTGAATATCAAATTCATCTATATCCTGTTTGGTATATATCATGGGTTTTACTCTTATAATTTTGTTAGGATTTTCTAATTTTATACTACAATATCTTAGACTTATTTCCCATAATTTTAATGGTTCTTCACTAAAATTATTTTTTAATATTTTGAATAACCAATAATTAGTGTCTATTTGATTGACGCTTTCTAATTTTGGAGGTCTAAATTTGTCATCACATATAAACCTATGATTTTTTATTAAAGGAATTTCTATCGGTATTTTTTCTACAGATAGAGTAATCCTATTATTATCTATTGAGAATGGTAAATATTTATGGATCAAATTATTTCCTAGTAATATATCCTCATGCATGTGAGGAAAACATAAAAGCTTAGGAACTATGAATTTAGTTTCATTTATGTAAATAGGCACTTTTTTGGCTTTGTACTTAATAATGGTTTCATTTCTATTTATTCCTATGGCTTTAACTGATTTTTTCATTAATTGCCATTTTAGATAGGAATTGCATTTTTTCTACAGCTACTTGTTGTAGCTCTAGTGTCAAGTAGGGCATGTAAAGAATATTTTTTATATTCTTTAAAATGGAATATAATTTCTACATATGTATAATATTTTCTATGCTGAGAATTAGAAAAAGTAATTATATCGTTTTTTAATTTTAATTGTTGTATTATTGTAGAAGTTTGTATTTCTTCCATGCTAGTGTTTCTAAAATTAACATAATTTATACTTGGTTCTGTAGGGAAAATAGGAATATGAACTGTTTTCATTCCTATTGGTGTCAAATTATTTTCTTCGATTTCCTCTACTGGTTCTTCATTAGAGGTTGATGATAATAGTAAATTTTTACTATCATTATTAATAGGTGTATTCCTAAAGTATAATTTATCGCCTGACGCAACATATTCTATTGTGAGTGCCAGTTTGGAACTACTTGCATCAATAATCTTTTCTATCATCCAATCTTTAGGAATGGATAGATCTTTTAAGTGTAATAATGTTGATTGTATTTCCGTAGTGAATTTATTCGGTTCAAAATGTTCAATAATTTTGTTATTGACTTCTTTTATTTCTACCCAGTCGTATTTGTATATTCATTGAAAGAGGTCCAACTAATTGCTAAGTCTTCTCCTAGGTCTTTAATATCAAAATTTTTTGTCTGAATTCTTAAACATAAACATTCTTCTATTAAAGAATCTGTTATGGATATAAAGTAGTTTGGTTTAACTTTAAATCCTATTCCTCCATCATGCAGATTTGATTGGATTCTTCCAATAAGTGATTTTACTGGGTTTTCAAATCTTTTATCTTATGTACATCTATGATTGGTATATCATGTCCTCTCCTGAATAAAGGTTATATTGTTATCATTATTACTTCTAAATGTATATATCTAACTTGAGGATATTTATGTCTCATTCTTTTAATTTTTTCTTTAGTAAATAAAGGAATTTCTGTTAATCCCCCTCTAGTATCTTTAGTTACGGTATTGCCACTAATTTTTTCTATATGTCTTTGAGTCTAGATTTTAAATTTTGATATCTTATAAATTTCTTCCTTAGAAATATGATTTTTATTAATTTTTTCTAATATATCATTGTAGAGATCTTTTTCTTCTCCTATAATATTTCCTAGTTTTATTTCTTGTTTTTCATTATTAGGAATTTCTTCCACCTGGGTTTTGGAATTATCTTTTATTTTTAACATGAATATGTAGTCTTCACTATTGCTATATGTATATGTTTCTGATTCTGATATTAATTCGTATAATATTTCTTCAGGATTTATTTCCTCTTCAAAACATACTTCTAATTCTTTGTTAGGACATTCGAATGCTAAATGACCTTCTTCATCACAGATAAAACACCTACATTTATTTTTATTGATTTTAAGGTTGTTAGTAGTTTTTCACCTAACGAATCTTTTTCTTTTATTTTTATTATAAGGATGCCTAGATTGTTTCCAAGGTTTCCATCTATATAGCCTATATCTTTTGTTTTTCTTTTTTGGGTACTTTTTAGGATTTGAACGTATTTGTTTACACCCAAATTCCCACTCATTTTGTAAGATTTTTGTACAATGTCTATCACTTAACTTGTTCTTCACTTGTTTGGAGGCTTTTGTTTGAAGACAATGTTTTGTTATTCTTTCTTTTGCAAAGCTGATTCTATTGCCTATAGAATCTATAAATTTTGCTTCAATTCCTGCTAAGCTACTATGCTTTTCAAGATAGGAATCATATTTGTTTATACAAATCTCATCCCATGACGGTGGTAGTTTATGAAAATATTGTTTTTTTTCTTTCAGAATTCTACCTTATCATTTTTTAACTTTTAAAACTCATGAAGGAATTTTTTAGAAAATTCTTCTAAGTACCTAATATCACATAACTTTATTTTTGATAAAATATAATTAGCTTGACCGTCTTGATATTGCTTATCAGTTTAACCACAAAATTCTGTTTTTAGAATTTTTGTTAAACTTTTTAGTACATCTTTGGGCATTTGAATTTGGTTAATTAACTGCCCTTTTTGCTCTCTACCTATATCAGATTCTTCCCACCTACGAAGGAATTGTAAAACATCTCCTTGAAAAGTTCCAACAAAGTAATTTAAAAAATTTTCTTTTGTCCAATTATTGTTATTTACAACAATGGTCATTGACTGAGCTCAATCATCTATAATTTTTTCATAGTCTGATATGGGTACATTAATTAGATCTAAATATACTCCTCCTTGAGCAACATTTCTTTTATTAAGACTATCTATTACGTAAGGGACTGGTTGTGATGTTTCACCTGTTTGTTCGATTTTGACTTCGATGGTAGCTATATTTTCATATGTAATTCGGGTTGTGTTTTCAACCTGTTCTGTTTTTATTAAAAGATCTTAATTGATCATCTTCAAAAAGGTCAGGGTATAATTTTCTTTTTCCTTTAGGATCTGGATCTGGTGGTTCAATATCCATATGATCTGGAATTTTAATATTTTCATCAACTTCTGAGGAAGTGTTTTCTTCATCAGATATTTCATGGCTAGTTGTTTTTATTATTTCTAAGTCATCTGAACTACAACTACTGCTACTTTCAGTAGTATCATATTTTAACATATAATGATATTTAAAAATTGCAAACAAATCTTTATGTTCTTCATAAAGTTGTTCGATTAATTTTAAATATTCTATTTTTTCATTTTTGTCCTTAGAATCCAGAAATTTAATTTTCCAATGCTCTATAAGTTCTTTATAGGATTGAAAATCATATTTTTGTTGAGATTTATACCTTTTTAATTTTTTATTTTTCTTACTATTATCGGATGTTTCTTCACATGATAAGGCGAATATAGTAGTACTATTACCGTAATATAATGGTCCTAATCTTCTTGTTTAGAAGATACACCAACTTGTTCCAATATATTGTTCATATCGTATAATAGTTTTTTAGACTCATTATTTAGGTCTAATTCGGTTACTGCTCCTAAAGTAGTAACTTGTTGTTCTACTTTATTTATCTTGTTATACATTTTATTAAAATATACAAAAGTAAGATCTATTAGACTATTTAAACTTTTACTAACAGTTGATATATTGTTTTCATTTTTAGAGTCTATATGCATAATATGATTGTAGTCTTTATCACAGTAAAGGCAATCTCATTCTTCCATGATATTTTATAAGGTACCTAAAACCGTCTGTTACTGTGAAGAACACAAGCTAAACATACAGTACGGGCCTTTGACGGGACCCAAAGAGATGTGTTAGAAAAATTTGAAGTTCCCATACAGATTGGGCCATCAATATTTGAGGTAGATTTTGTGGTTATGGACATAAACCCTAGTTATAGTTGCTTGCTCGGGTGCCCATGGATTCACACAATAGGTGCATTGACCTCTACTCTACATTAGAAATTAAAGTTTGTTATTGATGGACAATTAATCACAGTTGATGCGGAAGAAGAAATCATTGTGTCGGTGATTACCGATACGCCATACATTCAAGTAGATGAGGGGGCACTTGAGTGTCATTTTAGAACGTTGGAGTTTGTCAATGCAACCTTTGTCCCTGAAGGAAGTAAAGTGTTAGAACAAGAGCTGTCAAGTTGCACAAAGGTGCAAGTAAAGCAAACATTTGGAAAAGAAGCCAAGGTTTGATTGGGATTTGAAAGAAATCATTAGGGAAGGCTTTACCCAGTAGAAATCCCAATAAAGAAAGACCAATTCAGTTTGGGCTTCAAGCCCACCAAATGGCAAAGAAGAGCAGAATTCAAAAAGCAACAAGAGAGAAGGAAGTCAAGGTTGAGTGGTGAAGAAGTTGAATAGGAGCCAATGACGTATCCACCTCTAAGCACCATTTTCAAGACTGGAGGTCTCTTTGACCCCAATGCCCGCTTCGATGAGGAGGAGAAAGGAAAAAACGACTTATGCGAGGTTGTTGACAATTTGAGCATCAACGCCATCATTGACAAAGCGGAAGAGGAAAACAAATTTCTAACAAAAATTCGCCCTTGCCCTTAATTGAAGAACTGGACTGCAGAAATGGTTCCTGAAGTTTTTAAGACTGCCTTAGAGTAATTCTCAAAACCAACTCTTTTACCCTTAGACCCTGGGGTAATTAGAGATCTTATGTAAAAAGGGTATATTGTCAAAACCATGATTCGAGTTTCAATAAAAGATGCATTTTCCCAAATTTAATCTTGTGGCAAAATTTCTTTCACAAAACCAATAACACCAAAAGATCATAAAAACCCAAAAAAGCAAAAACAAACCCTAAAAACATAACAAATCATATCATTTATTCTTTCCTTCTTGGTATATATATATATTGCCTCATTTTATTTGTAGGTTTTTAGATATCAATAGTCCAAATGACTCTGAATCAGATTCCGAGGTTAATTTTGAGTTGTCGCTATGTTTAGAAGAAGTTGAGAGTACTAGTGATGAAGAATGAGTTTGACTTTTCAGATGATTTGCTTAGAATGGTAGAAGGGGAGGAAAAGCAAATTTTTCCTCACAAAGAAGACTTAGAGGTTTTGAATCTTGGGACCGAAGAAGAAAGGCGCGGAGTCAAGATTGGTACCACCATCTCAGTTGAGACACGGCATCATTTGATTGAACTTCTACAAGAATACAAGGACATCTTTGCCTGGCCATACCAAGATATGCCTGGACCTTACACAAATATTGCCATGCATAGGCTTCCTATAAGAGAAAGATGTGAGCTTGTAAAACAAAAGCTTAGAAGAATGAAGGCTAATAAACTCTTGAAAATCAGAGACGAGGTCAAGAAGCAGTACAATGCAGGGTTCCTCGAAGTAGCTAAGTATCCGGAATGGGTGGCAAACATCGTCTCAGTGCCTAAGAAACATAGAAAAGTAAGAATGTGTGTCGATTATAGGGATCTCAACAAAACAAGCCCTAAAGATAATTTTCCGCTTCCACATATCGACACTTTGGTCGATAATACAGTTGGCCATTCCCTTTTCTCATTCATGGACAGATTTTCTGGTTACAATCAAATCAAGAAGTGCCCAGAGGACATGTAAAATACTACACTTGTAACGCTTTGGGGAACCTTTTGCTATAAAGTAATGCCCTTTGGATTGAAGAACACAGGGGCAACGTATCAGAGAGCTATGGCCACTCTTTTCCATGACATGATGCACAAGGAAATAGAAGTTTATGTGGATGATATGATCGCCAAGTCCAAAACTAAAGAAGAACATCTAGCAAACCTGAAAAAGTTTTTTTCAATGATTGAGAAAATTTTAGTTAAAGCTTAATCTTGTCAAGTGCACATTTGGGGTTACTTTTGGGAAATTATTAGGTTTCGTGGTAAGCAAGAGAGGAATCGAAATTGACCAAGACAAGATAAAAGCCATACAAGAGCTCCCACCTCCTCAGACACAGAAGCAAGTTCGAGGATTCTTGGGAAGGTTGAATTACATATCTCGTTTCATCTCCCAGCTCACAAATAAGTGTGACCCCATATTCAGGTTGCTTAGAAAGAACAACCCAGGGACCTGGAATGAAGAGGGCCAAGCAGCTTTAGAAAAGATCAAGGATCAACTACTAATCCTCCAGTGTTAGTGCCACCTATTTTAGGGAAGCCGTTGTTACTTTATTTGACGGTGTTTGAAAACTCAATGGGCTGTGTACTAGGGCAACATGACGAAATTGGAAGGAAAGAAAGGGCGATATATTATGTGAGAAAGAAGTTTACTGACTGTGAAACAAGGTATACACCAATTGAAAAGGTATGCTGTGCCTTGGTGTGGGCCACTAAGAGGCTTAGGCAGTATTTGTTGTATCACACCACATGGTGGATCTCACAGCTAGACCCATTAAAGTTCATGATGGAAGCTCCAGCCTTATCAGGAAGAATAGCGTGATGGCAAATGTTGCTTTCAGAATACGACATCTAGTATGTGAACCAAAAAACAATGAAAGGAAGCGCCATAGCAAATTTTCTTGCCAGTCGTGCACAAGATGATTATGAGGCATTAGACTTTAGTTTCCCCGATGAAGACTTGATGTGTATTACAAAAGATGAAAAGTCACCAATAGAATCCTAGGTCATGCATGTTGATGGTGCTGTAAATGCATTAGGGCGAGGAATTGGGGCAGTTTTGGTTTCGCCAGAAGGTGATGATTATCCTTTTACTTGCAATTTGAAGTTCTTCTACACCAATAATATGGCAAAATATGAGGCGTGCATATTGGGCCTAAGGGAAGCCATTGATAGAAAAATTCAGAACTTGAGAGTCTATGGAGATTCATCTTTGACCATCTACCAAACCCGTGGCGAATGGGAAACAAAAGTTGCAAAACTGATAGAATATCACAATTTGGTCCTCGAGTTAGCTAAAGAGTTCGAGGCAATTACTGTTAAGCATCTCCTAAGAGAAGATAACCAGATGGATAACGCGTTAGCTACCTTGGCTATCATGTTTAAAGGAAGAGAAGGTTCAAAGATGATACCCATTAAGTTACAAATGATGGAGTCCCCAACATATTGTTATAATGTAGAAGAAGAAGAAGAAGATGGTTTACTGTGGTTCCATGACATCTTGTAGTACTCAAAGTTGCAACAATACCCATCACATGCTTCAGAAAATGAAAAGAAAACGATCAGGAAAATGGCATCAAGATACATTCTTGATGGGGAGATCCACTACAAACGAAATTGCGACCAGGTATTACTAAGATGCGTGGATGCAAAAGAAGCGCAATTGATTTTGGTAGAAGTCCATGAAGGAATTTGTGGAACCCACCCTAGTGGTTTCACCATGGAAAGAAGAATTATGCGCTTTGGATATTATTGGTCGACAATGGAAGGGGATTGCATTAATCATTCCCGTAAATGCCACAAGTGCGAAGTATACGCTGACAAGGTTCACGCGCCTCCTCAGTCTCTTCACGTCATGTCATCTCCATGGCCTTTCTCTATGTGGGGCATAGATGTTATTAGGCAAATTCATCCGAAAGCGTCAAATGGTCATCGCTTTATCTTGGTAGCTATTGATTACTTCACAAAGTGGGTGGAAGCGGCCTCATATGCAAGTATAACTAGATCCACTGTATGCAAGTTCTTAAAGAAAGAAATCATTTGTCGATATGGTTTGCAAGAAAGCATAATTACAGACAATGCCTCTAATCTGAACAACCGAATGATTGATGAGGTCTGTGAGCAATTCTCCATCAAGCATCGTAACTCGGTAGTATACCACCCAAAGATGAATGGAGCAGTAGAAGCAGCCAATAAGAATATTAAGAAGATAGTTGCGAAGATGACTGATACGTATAAAGATTGGCATGAAAAGTTACCATTTACTCTGTATGCATATCGAACAACGATACGAACATCTACTGGGGCAACTCCATTCTCGCTAGTATATGGAATTGAAGTTGCGCTACCAGTCGAGGTAGAGATACCATCGTTATGTGTCTTGATGGAGGCCAAGATAGATGAGGCAGAATGGGTTCAAGCAAGGTATGAGCAGTTGAACTTAATCGAGTAAAAGAGGCTGAAAGCTGAATGTCATTGTCAAATGTACCAAAGAAGGATGATTAGGGCTTATGAAAAGAAGGTTCTCCCTAGAGAATTCCAAGAAGGTGACATGGTTTTAAAGAAGAAATTGACAATTCAAAGTGATCCTCGAGGAAAATGGGCGCCTAATTGGGAAGGACGGTATATTGTGCCGAAGGTTCTTTAAGGTGGAGCATTGATCTTAGTTAAGATGGATGGAAACGAGTTTCAAAACCCGGTAAAATCTGATACTGTCACAAAGTACTATGCCTAAAGAAGAAGAAAAGAAAAGGAAAAGAAAAAAAAGAAAAGAGGAAAAAAAGAAAAATGAGGGTTCAAAATGAAAACCCACAAAGATCGTTTTGAAACCAAAGGAGGATCTGAGTTGATAACCCGTAAAGGGTGGCTCAGATAATTTGAAAGATTTTGAGGCTCCACAGATCATGTGTTGTATTCAAGGTTTCTTCGACGCTGGAGGCATTCATGTTTACTTCTGGCATTTGAAAAGAGAAGTTTCAACTATTGATATTTGAATACTTGTTTCATTTCCTTTTTATAAACCTTCTTGTGTTTGCCACAACATTAATAAACTTGTTTCTTGAATTTTTCTTGCTTTCTTGTTCCTTTCCTTATCTTTGTTAGCATCTTGCTTTGAAATAAGGATTAATGGATTTGACAATCATTTATACATGCAAAAGATTTTTAAGTATTACTTGGACAATGTTTTGAAAAGTCCAGGGACTATGAAGTGTTGCATAATTATTTGGGGCATACGATATTAAAATGTTTAAGGAAGAAAAAGTAAAGCCTGGTTGCGATTTTTTTAAAAAGATGAAGAAAATGCATATGAATGTTTTGGCGCTTAAGGAGTGGCTTTGCAAAGTCAAAACTTGACTTAGGATGTGCATCATTGAATATGAAAATGACGATTAAAAATTGATAAAGGATTAAGTGTTTCCAATGAAGAAAGAATGGGATTGAACCAGTTAGCAGAAGATCAGAAAATCAGGAAGAGTCAGATTAGTTCATAAGTCATGGGTGGTTTTCAAAGCAGAAGAAATGTCCTTATCTCAGAAAATGGTGAATTCAAAGTAAAAAGAAGAAGGGTTGAAAGAAGAGTGAAGCAAATCATTTTGACCTACACAAGTTTAGGAGAGAGAGTTCATGATTAATTGGGTTGGCCTCGATAACCAGAATTTCATAAAAATTAAAGAAAATGGTTTGAGCAAAAAGAGTTCTAAAAGGAAAACCTGTTATGCATTCATGTTTTAGACATCCCTAGGAGCATGCACATCATATTGCATGTTGCATTTTGTTTTTCAGGTATATGGAATACTTGTTCAAATGAGAGTTTGCTTATTCATCCAAGCATAAGAATGATGAAGTTTTTCAGAAGATTCGCCTATCCGTTCAAGCATAAGGAGAATGGAGTTGGCTTATTCATCCAAGCATAAGGAAGATGAAAGTTTTTAGAAGATTCGCCTATCCGTTCGGGCATACGGAGAACAGAGCCTACTTATTCATCCAAGCGTAAGGAGGATGAAAGTTTTCAGAAGACTTGGCCTAATTGAGCATTTGGGAGGACAAAGCCCAACTCAGTTGCTTAGGCATTTTGGGAGAATACAACCCAGCTCAACTATTCGAGCATAAGGAGAATAGACTCAGCTTAACTATTCGAGCATAAGGAGAATAGAACCAGCCTATCCATTCGGGAATTTGGAGAATGAAACCTAGCTTAACTATTCGAGCATAAGGAGAATAGAACCAGCCTATCCGTTCGAGCATTTGGAGAATGGAACCCATCTCAGCTATTCGAGCATAAGGAGAATAGAGCACGCCTTCTGTTTGGGCATTCGGAGAATGGAGCCAATCAGTAAATCAAGTGAAAATTTGTGTCTTTTTGTCTTTGCTTTATCTTTGTTTCACAAAGATAAGCAAAGAGGGGCAGCTGCTGTCACTAAAATTTCACCCTAACTTTTAATAAAAAAAAGAAATAAAATATCAAATATCAAAAAAATAATAAAAATCCTTTTGAAAGCCCACTTTCTTAAAATAAAAACCCATTTAAAAAAAACATTTTCAAGAAAATCCCACTTTTTAATGAAGAGAATAAAGCCCATTTTATGTTGAAGCCCATTTTTAAGGTAAAAAGGAAAAGAAAAAGAAAGAGAAAAAAGGAAAGCATTAATTATGGTGTTTAATAATTTTAAGCAAAAAAGGAATAAAATGAGGTAATAATTAAGTGTGAAAAAAAGAAAAAAAAACAATAACAAAAGGGGTCAAAAACAGGACAAAAAAAAGAAAAAAGAGAGAAAGCCAGCCTGCGCGTCACGCATTGGAGCGTGACGTCCACACGCGAGGGGCTGGGCTCTCCAAACCCTTGTCGCGAATAAAGCAGATCGCCGTTATCCGTCCACCGGTTGCGGCAGCCAGCGTGGTTGGTGCCGATCGGATCACCTGGTTGCCTTCTTCCTTTTGCCACCGACCCCGCTTTTCGTCGTTGCCTATAGCCTCCGGAATCTGCAAAAAATCGAAACAAAATAATATTCCCTAGATTCGAATTCAATGGGAAATTCTATCCGGAATTTGGATCAAAATCGATGATTTCTTGGGGGGTTTATCGGGTATCAAGTTTCTTGTCTGATTTTAGCTTCAATTAAAGGATTGAAGTCTGAATTTGGCTTGATTTTGAAGTTAGAAACCAACTATAAAACCCCCCAAATGCTTCATTGTTCAACACACAAAATTTGAGAGAAAAAAAAACACTAAAAAGGGTTCAAGAAAAATCTGAAAAATTTTCTGAATTTTTCTTGAGTTGGCTGGAAATTTTTGGAGGAGAAATTCGAGTTTGGAGCAATTTTCCAGGGGTGGTTTGGAGCATTTCGAGAAGCTTGAGTTCGAGTTCATCGTTCGCCGATTTCTCGATAAATTTTTTATCCTTTCATTGTTTTTTATGTTGATTTTATTGTTGTTCTTGTTTGAATTTTGGTGTTTTGTTTGCGTTGTTTGTGATTTTTAGGTTGCTTTCACGTGATTGGAAAATTATTCGCGATTTCGGTAACTTTTTTGTTTTAAATTTTGTTTAAATTTCTAGTTTGATCTTAAACTTATTGCATGATTTTCAAAATGTTGTTTAAGTGATTGTTGATCTTTAGAAGTGTAGGAATTAATTTAAAAGATGTTTTGGACTTTAAAATGCATGAATAAAAATGATTTTTTTAAATACATGAAGAAAAATGAATAAATGTGGTTAATTAAAAAACTTGAATTTAGGGATTTAATTAGAAGAAATAATAATGTGAGGTGTTAGATAATAAAGGGATTTATTTTTGAAAGAAAAATGGATTTTTTTGAAATTTAGTTTTAAATAATAGATGGGGAAAATGATTTTAAAAGAAAAAAAAATAAATAAAGATGCCTTTTTTAGAAAAAAAGAAAAGAAAACCGGTTTTCAAGAAAGGAAAAAATAAAAAGGGTTTTAAAGTAAAAATTAGGGTCTAAGATATTTAAATAAATTTTTGAAAAAAAAGACAAAAGTTCTTTAAGGAAAATAAAGTTTATTTTTTTTAAAAAATGGGTTGTTTTTAAAAGAAAAAATAAAAAGTGGAAAAATGAAAACAAGTTTAAAAAAAAGAGAAAATTCATTTTGAAAAAGAGAAAACATAAAAAATGGAAAAGGTAAAAAAAACAACAAAAAACACAAAAAGTAAAAAAAAATATAAAAAGAGTTTTAGCTTAGAAAATAAATAGTAAAAAGAAATAAAAGTTTTTTTAAAGGAATAATAAAAATGGTGAAAATCAAAAGAATAAAAGTTTGCTTGCTTGTTTAAGAAATAGGTGAAAACTTAGGATTAGGGACTAAAGCTTAGATAGAGACATGTTTGTTGAAAATGTTCTTCATAAAAAATAAAATACACTTAAGTAAACTTAAACTTTTAATTAGGAATAAAAGACTTAGACGCTTTTTAGGGTTTTTAAATAATCGAACTTAGAAATCAATAAAATGCTAAACACAATAAATTTTTATGTTGTTTGAAAAAGTGAAACTTAATCAATGTGGTGTCTTATCAAACGAGAATGGAAAATTAGCGCCAGAAATGTTGGCGGTGATTAAAGTTCATCCCCCGGGCGATAAGGCCGTTAAAATACACTAATATTCATTAAACGAACAAAGAAAGTCGAACCTTTTTGAACTTGCAAATTCCAGTTTTGAAAACAATTTTAAAACCAATTAGGTACCAATTTTGGGCGTCGTGGGGGTGCTAACCCTTCCCCACGCGTAACCGACCCATGAACATGTTTTCTGATTTTCGCAGACCAAAATTGTTGTTTTATGAAAACCAAAAGTGTTTCATTAAAATAACCTTTTTTTTAAAAGTGATCCAATCACACTTTTTTTCAATAAAAGATTGGTGGCGACTCCATGTTTTTAATGTTTTCCAAAAAAGTCGAAGCCTCTCGTAAAAAGGCGGTTTCGACAATTCTTTTATAAACTAAAACTCATTTGTGCATTTAATTTCCTTTATGCAGGAATTGCAACTCGAAAAGCTGTCCAATCCATGTGGGAGACGATTTCTTTTATACTATAACTTGACAAGAGTGTGCACTTGCAATCCTATTTTAGAGAACACCCAAACGCTCTACACATATAGACATGAGATCTTCGTCTCAAGCCCGCCCTCTTCGAAATGATCCACAGGCAAGGGTGGGAAATATTTGCTAAGCAGCCGGAGGTGGCCAACATCACACTCCTCTGGGAATTTTACGCCCACCAACCCCGCCCAAAAATCCCATTCGTGTTTGTTAGAGGGGAGGCAGTCAAACTCAACTTGGACACCATCAACAAGTTTTACTGGCTAGAGATGGACGACAATCCCCATGAAGTGTGGAGGCAGACGCTGACAGCGGCTGACTACGACCGGATGAAGGACAAACTTTGTGAGCCAAACACCCTATGGTTGGCGGGGAAGCACAAAGGATCTGTACAGCGCCGCCGATTGCTGTCGGGGGCAATGCTGTGGAACACGTTTATAAAATGAAGACTACTGCCCACCTCCCACACCAAAACGGTTGACTGGCCCTGCCTCACCATAATTCAATCCATCATGAAAAACCGACCGATCAACGTGGGTGACATTATATGCAAGGAGATCCATAGCTGCTACCAGAAATCCAATGGCAAGCTTTACTTCCCCTCCCTTATCACCGGGCTTTGCACGAACTTCAACGTGCCCATCGATTCCAAAGACGCCATGACACCACCCAGAGAAGGCTGGACAAGAAAGAATCAGCTCTAGATGATGCAAGTACTAGAGACAGAGCCGATCACACCTTCCCAGCCGTCGGCCGAAAACACCGTTGCCCCAGTAGCTAGAGGCAGTACTGAGGCTGCCCAACAACCAGAGGTCATCCAACTGCTCAAGACACTGATCGACGGCCATAAGAGGATCGATAAGTAGTAGTTGACCTTTATGAAGTATATGGGGGAAGTCCAAGAGGCTTTTGTGGCCTATCTTCTGCAAAAGTTCCCCAACGACGAGCTCTCCCTGGCCAGATTCCCTGTAGAACGGGCTATTGCAGCTGAACCCAAAGAGACTATGTAACACCTAGGTTTGGGGGTCGGGTGGAAATAAAATATTAAAATAATGTTTCGGGTTTTCCCTTTTCTTTTTAAAATTCATTTAATATGTTGGACCCGATTTTGATTTAAAGCTCGAATTTCCATGGATTTTAGAATATTGGATGATGGTCATTTTACATTAATGGCAATTTTGTAATTACATGGTCTTGTAAAATAAAACCCCTTTTATTTCAAATACCCAAATTTCTATCATCTTCTACCTCCAAAAACATTTCCAACATGAAACTCCTCCCCTCCATGGAAGGTTACTATTCCATCACCTCCTTGCTTCATCTTTGAAGATTTTTGAAAAGTAATAATGTTTTTGAGTTGTCCTCATCTTCCCCTTGCTACCCATGTTCTTAGTTTTCATTGAAACCCATTATTTTGTACTTTGAGATTTTTGGGTTTTAAGTTAAAAATCTAAACTTTATTAACCTTTAAGTAAGCTTTTGATTCTTTGAAGTTAAATAAGTGTTTAGTAACCCAAATGGTCTAACATATGTGATTTTTACTTGGTTTTATAAGGATTTTCGGATATGGGTTTTAGGTGGTTCAAAACATGGGTTTTGGGGCTGTTTATGAGAGTGATTTGAGGGCTGATGTTTGTGTGATGTTTAAGGGTTATTTTAGAAGCTATTAGGTGTGTTAAAAGTGTTGGAATCAATGGTTATTAGCTGTGCAAATGGGCTGCTCGAAAATACATGTTTAAGGGTGTTCTTGGTCGGCTGAATGCTTGTTTTGTGCTTCGAGGGTTGCTATAGTGATTTGTGGGCAGATTTGTGTTTGTTTTGTGGGCTTTAATTGACTAGCATCGGGATTTGGTGTTGGAGAATCTTCGGGAATCAATCCAGGAAGCGTGGAAGTTTGATCGGCTAGAGTTTGTTGAGCTTGGAATAGTCGGTGAGTGGTTCTTTGGTTTTAAATTGGTTTTCAAATGTTGGTTCGAGCATGTGGACCTAGGTCGGGCTTGGTAAACCCACCTAGAGTTGGGATTAGATTGGTTGTCTAATCTCAATATTTAGTTAGAGACCTATGGTTGAACTTATGAATATTGTGTGATTATGTCTCTTGTTCCAAAATTATTGTGATCGATGTTGTTATGTATATTGTGATATGCATGTATGTTGAGGCATGATGTTTTATGCATTGTGATATGCGTGTGATTGTTGGAATGTGGATGCATGATGGTGGATCATGGTGAGTACGTGCTAAACACAGAAATTGGTAGGAATGCTGTGAGGTTGAGCTATGAAATGAGTTAGTATTGGCACTAGTATGCTTGGGTACAAATGATCGATCATTGGGATGTTAGTGTGCACATGAGTGTTGAAATGCGCGCCTGGTCTTGGTGATGGTAGTCATCAAGATGGAGTACGGGTACGCCCGAAAATCTTCATTTATATGTTAGTCGGTGATGAGTGGAATCCCATCGATGGGGCGTGAGGATGAGTGGAATCCCTTCCGCGTGAAACGGTGATGAGTGTAATCCCACCGTGAGGTAATGTAATGGTTGAGCGTTGGATGTGAGTTCCAACGGTTGTTATCCGCATATTCGGGTCATAGCTAGGTGCCAATATGTTTTGTTGAATGTGTTTCTTATGGTTGTATTTATGGACATGTTGAGCATGGCATGGTATATGATGTTATGTTCATGCATTATATATATTTGATTCATGTGGTTCCGAAGGTAAGGAAACATGCATTCATCCTTGGTTTTGTTTCTTGTGCTTGGACCATGCATTGTCGAGGTTTGTTTTATGATATTACCCTCACTAAGCTTTACGCTTACGCTCTCTTTGTTCGACAATGCAGATCCTTAGTTCGTGAGTTGCTTGTGCAAGGAGAAGGCCTCCAAGTGTGCTATCTTAATCCTCAAGTATGAACTTTTAAGTTATGAGATGTAATGGATAAGCAATTGGATTGCCTTGTTGTTTTGTGTTAGGAGCTTGTTTAGACTCCTTTGAATGTTGATGTTTTGGTGTTGCTTGTTGATGCCTTATTTTGGATTGTAAACCATGCTTATGATGCGTATCATGAATGCTTATGTGTATGTTTTGTGCTAAGGCATGAAAACCTTGAAATGCAATGCATGTCTCTTTTGGTGAATGCTTATTCTTTAAAATGTATGGTCTTTTCATGTATGTTGTGTGTTGAACATGTTTGGAGTAGGGTAAATGCCTCTAGAGTAGGTAAATGCATATTATATCTTGTTTCTTGTTGATTGAGGCTTGTTGGGGACTTTTGGAGATGCAAAATCTGGTTTTTAGAAACTCACAGACTACAAGTATTTCAGAATGGGTGTGGTTCCAGGGACACCTGTAACCCCCTTAGCCCGACCTAAACGGTTGACCCGAACTACGAAGATTACACGGGGAAAACCAAAGTCAACCCGGAAGTCAACCTTTATTAACGACCTTTTTTTTTCTTTTTAATCTTGTCTAGATGCACATTAACCCTAAGTGAGTACTCATGAAACATATAGGTGAAAGGCACAGTGATCGAACAACACGAGGGACTCAATTGAACTTATTACAAGATTTGGGACCAAAATGGAATTTCTGTAATTAGAAGGTCATAATTGCCTTTTTAAGTTACCAATATGAAATTAGTTATATTACATGCTTCCCTGTCAAATTTCACATTAATTGGACATCTCCAACTCATACAATTGCAAAAGAAAAACTTTCGGGACTAAAACGTAAAGCTCGCAAACTTCAGCATCATTCAAAATGGTGCCCAACGGTCACCAGTTCCGAAACACATAGAACCCGCATCGAAACGCGAGGCATCACTCACCCGTTTCGATACTGGTTCCGAAACACGGCTTTCCAGTAGCCAAATCGTTTCGAAATAGCCTTTAGCCGTTTCGAAACACGAAGGCCATTACAGGCCCCCGATTCGAAACGCCAGAGAGTGTTTCGATACGGTTTGCCCAGAAACTGCAGATTTTGCTGGTTTCTCATACATAACTCCACTCAAACACAACCTAATGACTTCCTAATCATGCCAACAAGTCATCATACATATATAGAGCATGCTTGCAAATCCCAAACACATTCATGGCATCCAACATGTGATTTCAAAAGTCTATAGGCATGCTTCCTATTATTCAAAACCGAACTACCAGCCAAACTTCAAAGCAAGCATTAATAGGCCATTTACAAAATCAAACCATCAAAAACATCATGCCACAACCTAGGGAGTTCAAACATCTCCCAAAATACATCTTAGGTTCCCATTGCCAAATTACCAAAACTAATAGTGTATGAAAACATCACCATACATGAGCTTAGTTTCCCTTGGACACTCTTAGCTTCCTTGTTGCCCTCAAACACTTCAATTGTCTGCATTATTGGTACAAAAGAGAGAGCGTAAGCACAAAATCTTAGTGAGGCATGCTCTAAATAAACCAACACAATAATGCATTTTTAGATAACATTTAAACAAAGCTTAAAACCACAAGCCCATCTCTTTTCATGCAACTTTACATACTTTACAAGCATTGTCCCACACGCTTCATACACACTACCGAACAACATAAGGTGGAGTTTAACGGTACAATCACAACCCCTCAACACCCGTGATGGAGTTTAACGGTACAATCACAACCCCTCAACATCACTCATCGGTAGTTGTATAATTCCACTAACGAGTGCAAGGGACACATAACAACCCCTCGACATCCAACGAGACTTTATTCATGGTGCACCCAATCCAATAGCCGGCTAACTATATCCGATTCAAGTACTTTAAAACCATTACATCACTTTCCAATATACATCATATAACATCAACAATTCATTGTTTTAAAGCATTAAACAAAGCCATTTAGCATCATGCATCACTATGCATCAAAACCATATTAATAATATGTCAAACCAAGGATCTGTTACCTTGAGCATCCTTCAACACATGACTTTCAAAACCAGCATTAACCATGCTAAAACATGCTTTCAAAACAGAATTTAAACATGCACAATGTACCAATGCATCAAGCCACTTCATGGCACATCCGAGGGAGTTTTTCCGAAAACTTACTCTTGAGCTTAGCTAAGTTGTTTAGACTTAATCTAAGTTCCCAATACCTTCAAATAATCGTTTCAAAGCTGGAAACCCAATTCCACTCACCAATTACGTTTCGCTTGCTTGCCGAAACGCCAATTAAGCTTCCAAATCAACTCCAAAGGTGTCCGAAGATGTCTCCCTTGTTTTAAACACATCAAAGCAGAGGATTAATGCATCATCATGCATTATAATCTTCAGCCATCAGACCTAAACTCGCTGCTCTACTTAAAACCAACATTTCGGCTACCAAACACAACCGAAATCACCTCCAAACTCTTCCAAAACTTAACCCAGCCAAGATCCATCACTTCTAACCATTTCTAAACATCAAATAACATCCAAATTAAACCTAAACTCGTCCTTATACCTCCAGCTATAACAGAACACCCAAAACACCTCAAAACCACCATTTCATAAGCAAAAACTTAGGAAATACAACCTATTCGGGATTGCATTGATAAAACCTCATTTCTAACATCATTAGACATCCAAAATACATTAAAGAACCATCTCAAATAGAGCCCAATCAAAACTCAACGAAATTCTTCAAGATTTCTTCCAAATCTTGAGTTTTAAGCCAAAATCAAGTTTCTAACAGTAAAACCATTTATAAAACTTAAATTAAGGATTGACAACTTGGGAATTTCAGTAAAGAACTAAGTATTTAGAGGATAAGAACAATATTACCTCTAAATGGTGATTTCTCCTTGATTTGAGCCAATTTCCTTGAAAATTCAATGTGGAAATCAAAAGGATTTGATGCAAGATCGATTAGGAATTAATTGATGATAGAAATCTCATTAATTGAAGTGAAGATCAATGCAAAAGTTGCTGGAGAAAAGTGTTTGGATGATGGAATTTTGAGAGAAAAATGAATGAGAGAAATCTAGAAAAAAGGTAGTTGTGAAATTTCAAAAAGTAGTTTCCCTTTTCTTTTAATTAATTAAAACATTAATTAAATCACCTAAATTAAAGAAAAATCTGGAGAAATCATTTTTGGGTAAATTAGCTCCTTAAAGATTCAAAGTTTCAATCCTTACAAAACAGTCACCACTAAACTTTTCAGAAATCGCATTTTAGTCACTACACCAAAATGTAGTATTTTCAAACCTTATTTTGTAAAATTGATTTCACCACTCTCTTATATATATTAAAAGAGGATTTTTAGATATTTTTCTATATTTTTAAAGCATCCTGAACTAGGCTTTCCCTAAAACCTCCTTTTATATTCGAATCATTTCTCAGACCGGTCTGACCAAACCCTATAACTTCTAAGCCCAAAATTGGGGTGTTACAACTCTCCCCCCCTTAAGAAATTTCATCCTCGAAATTTACCTGGAGGAAAGAGGTATGGAAACTGCTTCTCCATGTCATCCTTTCTTTCCCACGTGGCTTCCTCAACACCACGATGCTTCCACAACACCTTAACCAATTCAATGGTTTTGCCTCGAAGAACTTTATTGTACGAATCCAAAATTTTAACCGGCTCCTCATCATAGGTCAAGTCCGGATTCAACTCCACTTCCTCCACAGGCATGACATGCGATGGATCTGTTCTATACCTCCGAAACATAGAGACATGAAACACATCATGTATCTTTTCCAACTCTTGCGGCAATTTCAGCTTGTACGCAACAGGACCCACACGTTCAATCACCTCGTATGGTCCAATATACCTAGGGCTCAACTTACCCTTTCGGCCAAACCTCATCACCTTCTTCCAAGGCGAAACCTTCAAGAACACACAATCACCCACTACAAACTCAATCTCCTTACGCTTCAAATCCGCGTAAGACTTCTGTCGATCAGAAGCTGCCTTCAACCGCTCACATATGAGCTTCACCTTTTTGGTGGTTCCTTTCAACAAAGCCGACATTGAAACCAACTTCTGACCTGTTTCAGCCCAGCAAAGAGGAGTTCTGCACTTCCTCTCGTACAAGGCTTCATAAGGTGCCATTTGAATACTTGCCTGTTAGCTACTGTTATAAGCAAACTCCACCAAAGGCAAATGCTTCTCCCAAGAACCTTGAAACTCAATCACACAACACCTCAACATATCCTCAAGCACTTGGATAACACGCTCGGACTGTCCATCCGACTGTGGATGATAAGAAGTACTGAAATTCAGCCGTGTACCCAGAGCTTGATGCAAACATTCCCAAAAACGCGATGTAAACCTCGGATCTCTATCCGACACTATAGACTTTGGCACACCATGCAATCATACAATCTCAGCAATGTACAGCTCTGCAAGCTTATCCAAGGTATACGTAGTATGCACTGGTAAAAAATGCGCACACTTCGTAAGGCGATCCACAATCACCCACACCAAATTCTTCTTCGATGGCGACAAAGGAAAACCAGACACAAAGTCCATGGTAATCATTTCCCACTTCCACTCAGGAATCCTCAACGGTTGCAACAACCCTGAAAGAAACTGATGCTCAGCCTTAACCCGCTGACAAACCATTCACTTACCCACGTACTCCGCAACATCTTTCTTTAATCCCACTCAATAGTACTCATCCTTAAGATCACGATACATCTTTGTACTACCAGGGTGCATAGCAAAAGGACTACTATGTGCTTAAGTCAGAATAGCGCGCCTCAACTCCGCATCATTCGACACTACTATCCGACTTCCAAAACATAGAACTCCATCATCATTAAAGCAAAAATCCGATGGTCTATCCTCAGCAATATCCTAAACATGTGGCACAAAGGAATCATCCAACAACTGCTTATCCTTTATCAACTGAACCAAAGATGGTTTCACTTGCAACTCAGCCACAAGCCCTCAATCTTGCGAAATACTCAGGCTAGCAAACATAGCCCTTAACTCCACTGCCACCTTCCTACTCAATGCATCCACTAAAACATTAGCTTTTCCCGGATGGAACTCGATCGTCAGATCGTAATCTTTAAGCAACTCCACCCAACGTCGTTGCCTAAGATTCAACTCTTTATGAGACATCAGATACTTCAAACTTTTGTGATCCATGTACACAGTACACTTCTCACCATATAGATAATGTCTCCAAATCTTCAAAGCAAAAACCACCGCAGCTAACTCAATATCATGCGTAGGATAATTGCGCTCATGCACCTTCAACTGGTGCGATGCATAAGCCACCACCTTACCCTCTTGCATTAACACACACCCCAAACCAACATAGGATGCGTCGCTGTACACCACAAACTCTTTCCCTGATTCAAGTTGAACCAAGATAGGAGCTTGTGTCAAAGTTGTCTTAAGCTTCTCAAAAGCCTGTTGCCTTGCTCCTGTCCACTCATACTTGACATCCTTTTGCAACAACTTCGTCAAAGGAGCAGCAATCTCTGATAATCCATCCACAAACCTCCGGTAGTATCCTGCCAACCCAAGGAAACTATGGACTTCATGAACAGTCTTTGGAGGCTTCCAATTCATCACCGCCTCAATCTTTTGAGGATCAACACGAATCCCCTCAGCAGAAACCACATGACCAAGGAAAACAACTTCTCTAAGCCAGAATTCACACTTGCTCAACTTAGCATAAAGCTGATTCTCCAACAGTGCTTGCAACACAATCCTCAAATGCCCCCCATGCTCCTCCGCAGTACGAGAATACACCAGAATATCATCAATGAATACCACAACAAACTTGTCCAAATATTCATGGAACACTCTATTCATCATGTCCATAAAGGCTGCAGGAGCATTCGTCAAACCAAACAGCATCACATGGAACTCATAATGCCCATACCTCTTTCTGAAGGTTGTTTTTGGTACATCCACATCCTTCACCTTAAGCTGGTAATATCCTGACCTTAAGTCAATCTTGGAGAACACATCCGCTCCCCGAAACTGATCAAAAAGATCATCAATCCTCGGCAAAGGATACCGATTCTTGATAGTCAACTTGTTCAGCTGACGATAATCGATGCACATTCTCATAGAGCCATCTTTCTTCTTCACAAACAAGACCGGTACACCCCAAGGTGACACACTCGGCCGAATGAAACCACGATCAAGCAACTCCTGAAGCTGCGTCTTTAGCTCCTTCAACTCCTTAGGTTCCATGCGATATAGAGCAATGGACACTGGAGTTGTGTTTTCATACAGCTCAATTCCAAACTCCACCTCTCGACTAGGAGGCAACCCAGGTAACTCCTCCGGAAACACTCCGGGAAACTATCGCATAGTCCTGATATCTTGGACTCGTAACTCCTTAGAGCTAGGATTCATCACAAAGGCCAGATAAGCCTCACAACCTTGCCTCAACATTCGGCTTGCTTCCAATGTAGACACCACATTGGCAAGAAACTTCACATTCTCACCAACCACCACTACCTCATAATCATCCGCAAGTTTCAGCGAAACCCGCTGTAACGCCCCGGTTTTGGGCTCAGAAGTTTTGGGTGTTGACCGGTTCGATCAAAGTGCTGATCGAATATATAAGAGTGAATTTAGGAAAGCCTAGTTCGGGTTGCATTAAAAATATGGAAAAATGTTCTAAAATCATCTTTTAATATATATAAGTGAACTGTGAAATCAATTTCGGAAAATGAGGTTCGGAAGGTTGACATTTTGGCTAGTGACCAAAATGTAATTTTTGAAAGTTGCGGGACAGTTTTATAAAGGATTGAAACTTTGAATCTTTAAGGAGCTATTATTCCAAAAATGATTTCTCCATATTTTTCTAAGATATTTTAAGTCTAAAATCTGATTTTAAAGGTTATGAAAAGGAGGGAAATCATTTTAACTAAATTTCCAACAAACTTTCCATTTTCTCTCAAATTCTCTTTTCTCTCATTTTCTCTCAACCCAAACAAAATTCTCCAGATTTCTTTCTCTGATTTTGACATCTAAATCTCTCATTTCAACTCTCAATTGATTCCTAATTATCTCATCAACAAAACCTCTCAATTTACAAGTTGTTTCATCAAGCTTTTTGGCTTTAAAATGGAGAAATTCAAGTTTGGAGGTAAGAACGTCCTTCTCCTCTAAACTATCAGTTCTTTACTGAAATTCCTAAGTTCTCAATCCTTGATTTATGTTTTATTAATGGCTTTTCAATTGAGATCTTGATTTTTGGCTAAAATGCAAGATTTGGTGATTTTGGTGAAAATTTCGTGTGATCTGTTTAAGCAGGGTTTTGAGGTGTTAAATTGATGTTAAATGAATGCTAAAATGATTAGAAGTTGAGGTTTAATCAATGCAATCCCGGATAGGTTGAATTTCCTAAGTTTGGCTTGAGTTTTTGGTTGTTTTTGGAGTGTTTTTGGTGATCTGTTATACCTGGAGGTATAAGGACGTGGTTGTGATCATTTTGCATGTTATTTGATGTATAAAAATGTTTAGGAGTGATGGATCTTGGCTGGGTTAAGTTTTGGAAGTGTTTGGAGGTGATTTCGGTTGTGTTTGGTAGCCAAATTGTTAGATTTGTGATGAGCAGCGTGCTGTGTTGTTGTTGCTGGTGTTTTAATGCATAAGGATGCATTAATGTTCTGTTTTTGTGTGCTTGAAACAGGGGAGTTTGATCCGTGAGCTTTGGAGGTGTTTTCGGAAGGTTTCGGAAGCTTGGAAAGCTTGTTGGCTAGCTTTGTGTGGTTATCGGTGAGTGAAGTTGGGTTTTCAGCTTTTGAAACAAGGTTTGAAGGTTTTTGGGAGCTTAGTTTAAGTCTAATCAACTTTACTAAGCTCAAGAGTAAGTGAATGGGTTTTTGCTCTTGAATTGAGTGTGATTTGGTTTTAAAATCAAATGTGGTTTGATGGTTGATATGCATGTGTTTTGCATGGTTTAATTCTATTTTGTAAGCATGTTTTTAGCATGGTTTAATGCTGGTTTTGAAAGCTATTTGAAAAGGATGCTCAAGGTAAGGGATCCTTGGTTTTGTATATGGAAATTGTGATTTTGATGCATGGTGATGCATGTTGATCAATGGCTTTATATGATGCTTAGAAACAGTGAATTGATGATGTTAAATGTTACCTTTTGCATATTGGCTATGCATGTGAATCATTGGATTAATGATGTAATGGCTTTGCTTATTGGTTATGCATGTGTATCATTGGATTAATGATGGTTTTGCATATTGGTTATGCATGTGAAACATTGAGCTAATGTTGTGATGGCTTGCATTATGTTTATGCATGTGGAACATCGGATAATATGGTAAGATGGTTATATTGGCAAGTGTTGTAAGTGGTTCTTGGTTCGTTGATCGGATATAATTAGCCGGCTATAGGATTGGGTGCACCGTGAATAAAGTCGCCTTGAAGGCGGAGTGGTCAAGTGTGGACCGGATAGGCTCCCCTCAAGTATTCCTAACGAGATGAGGTCAGTGGAGGTTGTTGCCCACGGGAGGACCTCGGTTGCTTAAGGTCATAGTGGAGGTTGTTGCCCACGGGAAGACCTTGGTTGAGCAAAGGTTATATGGTGGTTAAAAGTCCATATGTGAGAACCTTGTGCTTGTTGAGATCACAATGGCAGTGGTTAAGTCCATGTGTGGATCTTGTGTGTGATGTCCCGGATCTCGTTAGATGATGTCTACAACTACCAATCGGTTATGCAAAGGTTGTATGGTGGTTGAAAGTCCATACGGGAAGACCTTGTGCATGTCGAGGGTGTATGGTGGTTGAAAGTCCATACATGGGAACCTTGAGGAAAAGCTAAGGTTGTATGGTGTTTAAAAGTCCATACATGGGAACCTTAGGTTGTTGAGGTCAGTGGAGGTTGTTGCCCACGGGAAGACCTTGGATTGGGTAGTGTGTAGGGAGCGTAGGGACAACGCTCGGAATCCGCGTATCCGATTGGGTTGTTAAGTGAAAAGTGAATGTGGTCGGTCTCTTGAAAGCCAATGTAATGTTCTTGATCATAGTGAAGCATGAGATGCTTGAATTGATGCATGGTTGCATGTGAAGCATGAGATGCTTGAATTGATGCATGGTTGCATGTGAAGCATGAGATGCTTGGATAAGATGCATTGTTGCATGAAATGTGTAAGATGCTAGAGATGGCATGTTTACTTGTTAGGTTGAACAAGTGTTGGTTATCGTTTGATAATGATGCATGTGAGCATGAAATATCTATGTTGCATTTGGAGTCTTGTATGACTTGTTTTAAAGGCATGTGAAGATGTTGTATGATTCTTATGTTGCCTTGGTTAAATGCATGAGATGGATTATTTAAAATTTGGTTTTAAAAGGTTTCTTGCTTGATGTGGTTTCCAAGTTAAAGAAAGGTATGTTGTAAAATGGGAATGTTTTCCATGGTTTGTTTAAGCTTGGCATATGGTGTTTATGCATGGTTTTGAGCTTGATGTTGAAAGGGGTTTTCAAACATGGTTTTGGTAATCAAATCGGGTTTGTTTTAAAGTGTTTTAAAGACCCGCTGCATTGATGGTGTTTTGGTTTTGAGCATTCCTCACTAAGCATTTTGTGCTTACGCTCCTTTTTGTCCATCAATGCAGATTCTTGAAGTTTGGACAGCAGGGAGCAAGGGATTCAAGGTGGACTCCAATGGAGATGTATGTCTCGGTGAATAGCTATAGTTAATAAGGGCAATGGGGTAGAATCTCTCGGATTGATGTGTATGTGATCGTATATGTTGATCATGTTGTTTAAGAATGTTTAAATGCTGTTGCTATGTTGTTGAACATGAATTGGCTTATTTGAGGTTGCTTTGGAAAGGTTTATGCTTAAATGGATAGCTTGAGTAGGAAGCATGCCTTTGAATTTGGGGCTTTTCATATGTGTTGGCTATATGTTGAATTGGTGATGCATTTATGGTCCTTGCATGTTGAATGAGCATATGGAATGGTTTGGTGATGTTAATTGGATGTTTGATGCATGATTGTTGATGGTTTTGAGTCGAAATCAGGCAGGGGTATCGGTACTCGGGCTTGTGTATCGATACGCCTGAGCCAAATATGCTCGTTCTTGCCCAGGCGTATCGGTACGGTTGAACAGGTACCGATACCGTATGAAGGCCGTATCGATACTGGGAAACTCGTATCGATACCGTTGCTGAAGTTTGGTTACTACCTTCCCCGCGTATCGATACGACACGTGGCGTACCGATACCGGACCGTTAAATTCAGTTAAAAGTATCTTATGATGTTTTGTTTTGTTTACGTTTTGGTCCTGAATCTTGTTTGTTCAATTGTATGAGTTCGGGAGGTCCGTTTGAGCTGAAATTTGGCAGAGAAGCATGAAATATGATTAATTTTAAGTCGGTAACTTAAAATCTGGTTAAGTCCTTAAAGTTTTCAGAAATTACAATTTGGTCCCTAAAGTTGTAATTTGTTCAATTGGGTCCCTGTTTGATCTCTGATGATTGTGATCTTTGAGCATGGTGTTTGTGTGATCACATCTAAGGTTAATGTGCATCTAGACAAGATTAAAAGAAAGAAAAAAAAAGGGTCGTTAATCAAGGTTGACTTTCGGGTTGACTTTGGTTTTCCCCGTGTAATCTTCGTAGTTCGGGTCAACCGTCTAGGCCGGGCTACGGGGGTTACATTTGGTGGTATCAGAGCTGAGTTGCGAAGGTTGGGGAAAATGGTAAGTTGTTGTGATATGTGTGTTTGATGTTTACCTTGTTGTGTGGTTGAAAGCTGGTTGAAGCATGTGTTGCTGAGTGTGCTGTTGATGTTTCTGAGCATGTTGCTGATGTATGCAAGCATGCTTTGTGGTTATAAATCTTGGTTGAGTTTATGTGGATATGTGTTGATGCTATGAGCTGATGTTATGCATGGTGAATGTGTTTTGAGTATGTTATGTTGTTAATATGCTGGTGTAATTGGATGTTGTTTGGTGTAAGCATGATCAAGGTATGTTGTTGATATGCTTGATGTTGTGATATCCATGTTGTGTTGACTGTTATGTCATGTAAAGGGGAGGATTCGGGATACCCATTGCCTTATTAATATAGCTATTGTGTTATTTGGAGTTGGAGTTTGAATCCTTGCTTAATGCTGGTCTAACTGGTTTGTTTGCTTGTTGTGATTGTATGTTTGTTGTTGTTAGTGGTATGGCAAAGTTGATGAAGGAATGGCGGTTGAGTGAGATGGTTGCTGCCTTGGGGCAGGTTGTTAAGGCAAAGAATTCACCCTTTTGTAGAGGTGTTTTGTCTCGGACTTCTGTGCCTAGTGATGAGATGGTAAGGCAAGGGAAAGAAGTTGGTTCTGTGATGGAAAGTTCATCATCGGTTGTGCAGGAGGTGTTGGGAACATCTCAGGCTGCGGTTGAGGTTAAGTCAGTGGATGTGCTGGCTAAATGTGTGGGTTTGCCGAAGCAGCGTTTGCTTAGTTTGGGTGCTGAGGAGTATCATGGTTCTACTCCGGAGATGTTTGAGGCTTGGTTGGTCAATGTGGTTCTGATTTTGGATCAGGAAGGCTGTGATTATGCCTGTAAGCTGGGTAGTGTTGTTTCTTTGATGCTGGAGGATGCTTGTGCTTGGTGGACATCTGTGGCTGTGGCGTCACATATCCTTGATATTGATTGGGATTTCTTTGTATCTACTTTCTATGAAAGGTATCTTGGAAGGGAATTTCCAAGGGTTGAGCAAGATGCGGGTAGTGCTGTTGGTGAGCAAGTGTTGCTTGAGCAAAGAGTGGAAGTTCAGCCATCTGTGTGTGTCCGTTGTGAAAGGCAACATGTTGGAAATTGTTGGGGCGCAGGTGCTTGTTGGAATTGTGGTTCTAAGTTGCATGTTAAGCGTGATTGCCCACATGGAGTGAAGTCAGCTTTGATGTTAGTCAAAGGATCTCAGAAAGGTCGTGGGCACGGCCGAGGCGAGGTTCAGAGGTGGCAGAAAAAGCAGAAAGTTGTGAAGAGTATGGGAAATGAAGTTTGCTGGAAATGTGGGTCTGCTGGACACAAAAGGCGTGATTGTTTGATGTTGGCGCGGAATAGCCAAGGTTCTTTATCGCAAGGAGTTGGTGTTGACCCTGGTGTGCTAGCTGGTGCTGCAATGGTGCGATAGGAGGATGATGGTTCCGCAAGGAAGAGGGCTCGTCTGATGTAGCTTCAGGGTGGTGTTGTGTTTTCAGGTAACCTTGTTAAGTGATCTTTGCTTAGGTTGCCTTAGTTTGGTTTCTGTTGGTTTTCCTTGCGTGGTAAGTCTAGTCTTGTTGCTAGTATGATTGGGGTAGTGGTAGTTGTGGTTTGGTAATATCTTGGGTGTGAGGAAGGCTTGGGTGAGTATTTTGTGGTTAATGGTTGTTGGTGGAATGATGGAGTTAGATAAGTAAAGGTGGGTTAGGAGGTTGTTCTTAGACAGATTTTGAGGATGTTATTGGAGGGTGTGAACTGGCATTCATGCACAGCTAAAATCATTGCTATATGTTATATTACATATGTGGGTCCATGCATACATGTGGCATGACATTAGAGGTTTTGCATGCATGTACATCAGGCATTGATAGGGCATGTAGGTGATCATGCATACGATGTTCACGCTCGCTAATAACTAATCGAATCTGTTAGTGTTGTGGTTGGATTAGGTGGGGTGATGGGTTTTTAGAGGTTGTTGGTGCTGAGTGGGAGTTAGAAGTGTTGGATTTTGGTAGGCTAGTTGCTAGTGATAGTGGGAGTGGTATAGCCTGTTGGTAGAAGGATAGTGTTTGGTGCTCAGATGGGTTTAGCGGTTTGGTGGTGAAGGGTATCGGTTGAGGTTAGTATCGGTTAAGTGGTTTGTTTAGTTAAAAGGAAGTGGTAGTTCCTTGGTGCTAAGTGTTGTTGCAGTTTGAGGTTGTGTTTCCAGGTGCTGAAGTGGTTTAGCTTTTAGGTTGTGGTGAAAGGGTTGTGTTTGTTCTTAGCAACCTTTGAGGAGTTCAGAAGCTGTTATGTGTGTTTTGGTTAAGTAATGTTCTGGTAATGCAAGTGTTCTGGTTGAAGTCTGTAGTGAAAGGGCTGTGAAAGATCGAAGGCTTTGTGTTGGTTGTTTGGGTTCTTGTGAAAGGTGGTTGGCTAGTTGTGGTTAAGAAAGTTCTGTTTGAAGTCAGTTGGTGGTGTGTGGAACGGCTGACGGTTTCAAGTTGAGGTTGTGATCTGATTTTTGGTTTTTGTGTAAATAGTGCTGGTGAGCTGCTATGGTAATGTTTTTGACGGATGTGAAGGATTGTCAGCTTCGTTGGAGAGTTTGTGTAAACAGTTGATGTTTAAGGATTTTTGCTTGTTGGGAAAAATCTTTGGAAGAGGCTTGGGAATTTGCAAGAGTTTTAGAGGCTGAGAGGTTGCAAAGTGGCTGAGTTGGTTTGGTGGTTGTCTTTGTGTAGACAAGTCTTGGGAGTTGTGTGTTACAGTGTTGTCTGCTGTAAGAGCTGAAGTTTTCAGGTTGATGTTGGGATTGTGTACAATCCGGTTATGTGGAAGGTTGAGCCGTGGTTACCTTTGAGAGTTTGGATTTGTGAACAATGTATGGTGGAGGTTTTGTGTGGAAAGTGATCAGTGGTGATGGTTAAGGCCTTTGTGTTGTCTTGTGTATTGCTTTGAGAAGGTTGTTGTTCTCTTTTCGCTGGTTGAAATTTCGAGGACGAAATTTCCTAAGGGGGGGAGAGTTGTAACGCCCCGGTTTTGGGCTCAGAAGTTTTGGGTGTTGACCGGTTCGGTCAAAGTGCTGATCGAATATATAAGAGTGAATTTAGGAAAGCCTAGTTCGGGTTGCATTAAAAATATGGAAAAATGTTCTAAAATCATCTTTTAATATATATAAGTGAACTGTGAAATCAATTTCGGAAAATGAGGTTCGGAAGGTTGACATTTTGGCTAGTGACCAAAATGTAATTTTTGAAAGTTGCGGGACAGTTTTATAAAGGATTGAAACTTTGGATCTTTAAGGAGCTATTATTCCAAAAAGGATTTCTCCAGATTTTTCTAAGATATTTTAAGTCTAAAATCTGATTTTAAAGGTTATGAAAAGGAGGGAAATCATTTTAACTAAATTTCCAACAAACTTTCCATTTTCTCTCAAATTCTCTTTTCTCTCATTTTCTCTCAACCCAAACAAAATTCTCCAGATTTCTTTCTCTGATTTTGACATCTAAATCTCTCATTTCAACTCTCAATTGATTCCTAATTATCTCATCAACAAAACCTCTCAATTTACAAGTTGTTTCATCAAGCTTTTTGGCTTTAAAATGGAGAAATTCAAGTTTGGAGGTAAGAACGTCCTTCTCCTATAAACTATCAGTTCTTTACTGAAATTCCTAAGTTCTCAATCCTTGATTTATGTTTTATTAATGGCTTTTCAATTGAGATCTTGATTTTTGGCTAAAATGCAAGATTTGGTGATTTTGGTGAAAATTTCGTGTGATCTGTTTAAGCAGGGTTTTGAGGTGTTAAATTGATGTTAAATGAATGCTAAAATGATTAGAAGTTGAGGTTTAATCAATGCAATCCCGGATAGGTTGAATTTCCTAAGTTTGGCTTGAGTTTTTGGTTGTTTTTGGAGTGTTTTTGGTGATCTGTTATACCTGGAGGTATAAGGACGTGGTTGTGATCATTTTGCATGTTATTTGATGTATAAAAATGTTTAGGAGTGATGGATCTTGGCTGGGTTAAGTTTTGGAAGTGTTTGGAGGTGATTTCGGTTGTGTTTGGTAGCCAAATTGTTAGATTTGTGATGAGCAGCGTGCTGTGTTGTTGTTGCTGGTGTTTTAATGCATAAGGAAGCATTAATGTTCTGTTTTTGTGTGCTTGAAACAGGGGAGTTTGATCCGTGAGCTTTGGAGGTGTTTTCGGAAGGTTTCGGAAGCTTGGAAAGCTTGTTGGCTAGCTTTGTGTGGTTATCGGTGAGTGAAGTTGGGTTTTCAGCTTTTGAAACAAGGTTTGAAGGTTTTTGGGAGCTTAGTTTAAGTCTAATCAACTTTACTAAGCTCAAGAGTAAGTGAATAGGTTTTTGCTCTTGAATTGAGTGTGATTTGGTTTTAAAATCAAATGTGGTTTGATGGTTGATATGCATGTGTTTTGCATGGTTTAATTCTGTTTTGTAAGCATGTTTTTAGCATGGTTTAATGCTGGTTTTGAAAGCCATTTGAAAAGGATGCTCAAGGTAAGGGATCCTTGGTTTTGTATATGGAAATTGTGATTTTGATGCATGGTGATGCATGTTGATCAATGGCTTTGTATGATGCTTAGAAACAGTGAATTGATGATGTTAAATGTTACCTTTTGCATATTGGCTATGCATGTGAATCATTGGATTAATGATGTAATGGCTTTGCTTATTGGTTATGCATGTGTATCATTGGATTAATGATGGTTTTGCATATTGGTTATGCATGTGAAACATTGAGCTAATGTTGTGATGGCTTGCATTATGTTTATGCATGTGGAACATCGGATAATATGGTAAGATGGTTATATTGGCAAGTGTTGTAAGTGGTTCTTGGTTCGTTGATCGGATATAATTAGCCGGCTATAGGATTGGGTGCACCGTGAATAAAGTCGCCTTGAAGGCGGAGTGGTCAAGTGTGGACCGGATAGGCTCCCCTCAAGTATTCCTAACGAGATGAGGTCAGTGGAGGTTGTTGCCCACGGGAGGACCTCGGTTGCTTAAGGTCATAGTGGAGGTTGTTGCCCACGGGAAGACCTTGGTTGAGCAAAGGTTATATGGTGGTTAAAAGTCCATATGTGAGAACCTTGTGCTTGTTGAGATCACAATGGCAGTGGTTAAGTCCATGTGTGGATCTTGTGTGTGATGTCCCGGATCTCGTTAGATGATGTCTACAACTACCAATCGGTTATGCAAAGGTTGTATGGTGGTTGAAAGTCAATACGGGAAGACCTTGTGCATGTCGAGGGTGTATGGTGGTTGAAAGTCCATACATGGGAACCTTGAGGAAAAGCTAAGGTTGTATGGTGTTTAAAAGTCCATACATGGGAACCTTAGGTTGTTGAGGTCAGTGGAGGTTGTTGCCCACGGGAAGACCTTGGATTGGGTAGTGTGTAGGGAGCGTAGGGACAACGCTCGGAATCCGCGTATCCGATCGGGTTGTTAAGTGAAAAGTGAATATGGTCGGTCTCTTGAAAGCCAATGTAATGTTCTTGATCATAGTGAAGCATGAGATGCTTGAATTGATGCATGGTTGCATGTGAAGCATGAGATGCTTGAATTGATGCATGGTTGCATGTGAAGCATGAGATGCTTGAATTGATGCATGGTTGCATGTGAAGCATGAGATGCTTGGATAAGATGCATTGTTGCATGAAATGTGTAAGATGCTAGAGATGGCATGTTTACTTGTTAGGTTGAACAAGTGTTGGTTATCGTTTGATAATGATGCATGTGAGCATGAAATATCTATGTTGCATTTAGAGTCTTGTATGACTTGTTTTAAAGGCATGTGAAGATGTTGTATGATTCTTATGTTGCCTTGGTTAAATGCATGAGATGGATTATTTGAAATTTGGTTTTAAAAGGTTTCTTGCTTGATGTGGTTTCCAAGTTAAAGAAAGGTATGTTGTAAAATGGGAATGTTTTCCATGGTTTGTTTAAGCTTGGCATATGGTGTTTATGCATGGTTTTGAGCTTGATGTTGAAAGGGGTTTTCAAACATGGTTTTGGTAATCAAATCGGGTTTGTTTTAAAGTGTTTTAAAGACCCGCTGCATTGATGGTGTTTTGGTTTTGAGCATTCCTCACTAAGCATTTTGTGCTTACGCTCCTTTTTGTCCATCAATGCAGATTCTTGAAGTTTGGACAGCAAGGAGCAAGGGATTCAAGGTGGACTCCAATGGAGATGTATGTCTCGGTGAATAGCTATAGTTAATAAGGGCAATGGGGTAGAATCTCTCGGATTGATGTGTATGTGATCGTATATGTTGATCATGTTGTTTAAGAATGTTTAAATGCTGTTGCTATGTTGTTGAACATGAATTGGCTTATTTGAGGTTGCTTTGGAAAGGTTTATGCTTAAATGGATAGCTTGAGTAGGAAGCATGCCTTTGAATTTGGGGCTTTTCATATGTGTTGGCTATATGTTGAATTGGTGATGCATTTATGGTCCTTGCATGTTGAATGAGCATATGGAATGGTTTGGTGATGTTAATTGGATGTTTGATGCATGATTGTTGATGGTTTTGAGTCGAAATCAGGCAGGGGTATCGGTACTCGGGCTTGTGTATCGATACGCCTGAGCCAAATATGCTCGTTCTTGCCCAGGCGTATCGGTACGGTTGAACAGGTACCGATACCGTATGAAGGCCGTATCGATACTGGGAAACTCGTATCGATACCGTTGCTGAAGTTTGGTTACTGCCTTCCCCGCGTATCGATACGACACGTGGCGTACCGATACCGGACCGTTAAATTCAGTTAAAAGTATCTTATGATGTTTTGTTTTGTTTACGTTTTGGTCCTGAATCTTGTTTGTTCAATTGTATGAGTTCGGGAGGTCCGTTTGAGCTGAAATTTGGCAGAGAAGCATGAAATATGATTAATTTTAAGTCGGTAACTTAAAATCTGGTTAAGTCCTTAAAGTTTTCAGAAATTACAATTTGGTCCCAAAAGTTGTAATTTGTTCAATTGGGTCCCTGTTTGATCTCTGATGATTGTGATCTTTGAGCATGGTGTTTGTGTGATCACATCTAAGGTTAATGTGCATCTAGACAAGATTAAAAGAAAGAAAAAAAAAGGGTCGTTAATCAAGGTTGACTTTCGGGTTGACTTTGGTTTTCCCTGTGTAATCTTCGTAGTTCGGGTCAACCGTCTAGGCCGGGCTACGGGGGTTACACCCGCTTGTTCTCAAAATCCACCACAACTCGATGTTCAACAAGCCAATCCATTCCAAGGATCACATCAAAACCATAGAATGGCAATTCCATGAGATCAACCAGGAAAACATAGTTTTGCACTTTCAAAGGACATCTTGTAACGCCCCAGTTTTGGGCTTAGAAGTTTTAGGCGTTGACCGGTTTGGTCAAGTGCTGTTCGAATCTAAAAAGGTGAAATTAGGAAAGCCTAGTTCGGGTTGCATTAAAAATATGGAAAAATGTTCTAAAATCATCTTTTAATATATATAAGTGAACTGTGAAATCAATTTTACAAAATGAGTTTTGGAAGGGTGACATTTTGGCTAGTGACCAAAATGTAATTTTTGAAAGTTACGTGACTATTTTAGAAAGGATTGAAACTTTGAATCTTTAAGGAGCTATTTACCCAAAGGGAGTTTCTCCAGATTTTTCTAAGATATTTTAATGTATAATTCTAATTTTAAAACAAAAGAAAAGATGAGGGAAATCATTTGGCTATTTTGTAACTAACTTTCTATTTTCTCAATTTTCCTTTCTCTCATTTTCTCTCAACCCAAACACTTTTTCTCCAGAGAATTTCTTCTGATTTTGTCACCTAAATCTCTCCTTTCAACTCTCTTTTGATTCCTAATCATCACATCAACAAAACCTCACCATTTGCTACTTGATTCATCAAGGTTTTTGGTTCTAAAAGGGAGAAACTCAAGTTTGGATGTAAGAACGTCCTTCTCCTCTAAACTCTCAGTTCTTTACTGAAATTCCTAAGTTCTCAATCCTTAATTGATGTTTTATAATTGGCTTTTAAGTTGTGTAAATGGATCTTGGCTTAAAATGCAAGATTTGGTGATTTTTGATGAATTTTCGTTGGATCTGTTAAAGAAGTGATTTGAGATGTGTTTTTGATGATTAATGAATGTTAATTTGGTAAGGAATTGAGTTTTGATTAATGCAATCCCGGATAGGTTGAATTTCCTAAGTTTAGCTTGTGATTCTTGGTTGTTTTTGAGGTGATCTTGTAGATCTGATGTTGCTGGAGGTATAAGGATGTTATTAGGTTCTTTTTAGATGTTGAATGATGTTAAAGGATGTTTGGTTTTGATGGTTTATGGCTGGGCTTTGTTGAGAAGTGGTTTGGATGCATTTTCAGTTGTGTTTGGTGGCCGAAAATGGAGTGTGGATGAGAGCAGCGAGTTTAGGTGCTTTCATTGAAGCTATTAATGCATGATGATGCATTAATCCTCTGCTTTGATGTGTTTAAAACAGGGGAGTCATCTTTGGATCCAAGTGGTGGTGATCCGGTAGCTTGATTTGTGCTTCGGTAAGAGGCGAAGTGGAATCGGTGAGTGAAATTGGGTTTTCAACTTTGAAACCAATGTCTTGGGAGCTTAGTTTAAGTCTAAACAACTTTGCTAAGCTCAAGTGTAAGTTTTCGGAAAAACTCTCTAAGTGGTGGCCATGGTTTGGTTGTGATGCAATGTGGTTTATTGCATGTTTTAAATTCTGTTTTGAAAGCATGATTTAGCATGGTTATTGCTGATTTTATAAGCCATATGTTGAAGGAAGCTCAAGGTAAGAGTTCCTTGTTTTTGAGCATTGTTAAAATGTGGTTTGATGCTTATAAATGCATGATGTTTATGGCTTGGTTTAATGCTTTAAAACAGTGGATTATTTGATGATAATGATGTATATTGGCAAGTGATGTTTTGAAAAGGTTAAGGTCACTAAGGTGGTTAAAAGTCCTTGAGTGAGCCTTGTGGTTTCTAAGAACTTCATGGTGGTTAAAAGTCCATGATGATTCTTGTTAAGGTCACTAAGGTGGTTAAAAGTCCTTGAGTGAGCCTTGTTACTTAAGAACATCAAGGTGGTTAAAAGTCCTTGGATGGTTCTTGTTAAGGACACAAAGGTGGTTAAAATTCCTTGTGTGGTCCTTGCCATGGTGTTTAAAAGTCCATGGGCCAAGGTGTTTAAAAGTCCTTGGGGCCAAGGTGTTTAAAAGTCCTTGGGAAGAACACTAAGGTGGTTAAAAGTCCTTATGTGGTTCTTGAGAATTATAAGATCACAATGGTGTTTAAAAGTCCATGTGTGAGTCTTATGTTGATCTTGTTTTTAAAAGATGAAACTTATCACTTGTGGCCAATATGACATGAAATGATATGGAAGCATGTATTGCTTGTTTAAGAATGCTAGTAAGCATGTTTATATGATGCTTTGAAGTATGATTTATAAAGTGTTTTATAAATGCATTATTGAATGGTTTTAAAGAGCATTCCTCACTAAGCTTTTGCTTACGCTCTCTTTCGTTTTCTTAAACCAATAATGCAGATCATTAAGGTACTTTGAGGGCAGCAAGGAAGGCAAGCAATCAAGTGGGATTAAGCTCAAAGTATGGAAAGGTTTTCTTATACACTTTAGCTTTTGGCAATTTGGCAATGGGAGACCATTATGGATGTTTTGGGAGATGTTATGAACTCCCTAAGTATGTTTTAAGTTGTTGGAAATGCTGGATTTGTAATTGGCTTTTATGTGTTTGGTTTTGAAGGCTTTATGCTTGAATGGTTAGCTTGTGTAGGAAGCATGCTTTTAAATTGGGGCTTTTCTTATATGATGATAATATGCTGATTGGTTGATGCAAACATGTTTCTTATATGTTGAATTACATGCTGGTGAAGTTTGGTAGCATTTGGAGCATGATTGGATGATTAATTGCATGTTTAAGGAAGCCTTTTGCTGCATTCTGTGCAAGGTGTTTCGGAACAGGGGTTACCGTTTCAGAACGGGTTCCTTAAATCAGCCCAAGCGTCCGAAACGGGAGACACCGTTCCGAAACGGAAAGGCCACTGCCAGCCCGTGTTTCGGTACGCGTTACGGAATGGCCCCGTGTTTCGAAACGGGCTCTACCTGTTGCGGAACCGTGACCGTTGGGGGTTGACACTGGTAGTTAAATGTTTTGGAATGTTTGCATTTTAGTCCTGAAACTTGTTTGTGCAATTGTATGAGTTTGGTAAGTCCTTTTGAGCTGAAAATTTGCAGAGAAGCATGAAACCTGATTAATTTCTAGATGGTAACTTTAATTGGGATGAAGTCCTTGTAATTTGCAGAATTTACAATTTGGTCCCTAAAGTTGTAAATTGTTCAATTGGGTCCCTGTTTGATCTCTGATGTTTATGATCTTTGATTATGTTGTTTGTAAGATCATAACTAGGGTTAATGTGCATCTAGACAAGAGTAAAAAAAGAAAAAAAGAGGGTCGTTAATCAAGGTTGACTTTCGGGTTGACTTTGGTTTTCCCCGTGTGACTTTCTTAATTCGGGTCAACCGTCTAGGCCGGGTTAAGGGGGTTACACATCTTCTATACAACTTCCGTGTCACAACGGCCTTACCAAATGAACTAGTCACACGCATACCAACATCCAAAGACTCAACAGGTAAACAAAGCAAAAGGGCATGTTCACGCAATATGTATGAATGTGTAGACCCAGAATCAATTAAGGAAAGTAATGACAAGGACTGCAAAGTAAAAGTACCTGCGATCACATCCGTATCATTTCTCCCCTCTCGCTGAGCATACACTCGAGCCTGGCCACCACCCTCAGGTTGGACGGCCACCATATGCGCCACATTTCTCCCACCATCATCTCTGCGCTGGAAGTTACCACGGCCGCGCCCACGACCTCTTTGTGGTACAACTACCCCAGGAGCACGTCCTTGACCACCACCAGCCAACAAAGGACACTCTCTCCTCATGTGGTATGCCGAACCACAATTCCAGCATGAATTACCGGTCACTGCTACAGGAGCCTGCACCTCTCTCGCTGCTCGAGGACAATCTCGCCTCAAATGGTCACGAGATCCACACGTCCAGCACGTGTTCTGATCCACCCTCATCCTATCTCCCTGAACAGGCGCACCATGCCCTCCATTACCGCGCCTAGCAGAAGACTGATACTTCTTATCTCGTCCTCTCTTGTTCCGTCCACCACCGGAACTATAATCAGCAGCTCTTTTTCCCGAGCTAGAATTAACACCTCTGGAAGACAAACCTAAGTTTTGCTCGATGTCCTTCGCTCTACTCACCAGCACATCAAAATATGTATACTCAGCCGCAAGCATAAAAGTCTTTACGTCCGACATCAAACCATAACGGAAGCGTTCACACCTCTCCCGCTCACTAGGGATAAGCTCAGGTGCGTACTGACTAAGACGGACAAATTGGATCTCATACTCAGCCACCGTCATGCTTCCTTGCACAAGAGACATAAATTCTCTTTTCTTCTCATCCAGGTATCGCACACCCAGATACTTCCGCTTGAACGCGTTCAAGAAGAACGTCCAAGTCACATAATTTTCCTCCATTCCAGAGATAGTGGTCGTCCACCACGTATAAGCATCATCATGTAGTAGTGATACCACACAACCCAATTTCTGCACATTGCTGCAGTTCATTTGCCCCAAAATCCTCTTGGTGCTTTCCAACCATGATTAGGATCCTTCAAGAGATAAACCTCTGAACTCAGTCCCTCCCAGACTGCGGAGACGTTCCAAAGGCAATCTCACGTTAGCATCACCCTGATGCACAGCTCCGTGAGCTCCAGCTACTGCTTCCTGGAAGGCTCCAGCAATAGTCTGTATCAATACAGTCAGGCCAGGAGCAGCTTGCCCCTACCCACCTTCAGGACCAGCGACCCCAGCACCAACACAAACACCAACATTATCACCTCCAGCACCACCACCGCCGGGTGGTCCACCACCAGGTGGAGGAGGTATATCCACAACATTCTCAGCGTTTTCCTCGTTCTCATTCTGAGCCATAGCCCTCGTATTAACCCTCATCTCCCTACGAGGCCCCATTCACAAGAAAACAATGCACTGATACACATGCAATAAACATAATTAGGATCAACAAGGTAAGTAATCCAAGTACTCGAGCTCATTTTCCAAAAACAATTCCTTTCATTAGTTTTGATATGGCAATGGGTTCCCCTAACATGTTTCAACACAACATAACATCACAATTGGAACCATACTTCACAATTAATAAAAAATGCTTTCACCCAAAAGGCATATCATGCAAAAACACATACATTATCCACACAACAAATCCCAAAGATACGTGAATTAAGCTCTGATATCACCAAATGTAACCCCCTTAGCCCGGCCTAGACGGTTGACCCGAACTACGAAGATTACACGGGGAAAACCAAAGTCAACCTTGATTAACGACCTTTTTTCTTTTTAATCTTGTCTAAATGCACATTAACCCTAAGTGAGTACTCATGAAACATATAGGTGAAAGGCACAATGATCGAACAACACGAGGGACTCAATTGCACTTATTACAAGATTAGGGACCAAAATGTAATTTCTGTAATTAGAAGGTCATAATTGCCTTTTTAAGTTACCAATATGAAATTAGTCATATTACATGCTTTCCTGTCAAATTTCACATTAATTGGACATCTCGAACTCATACAATTGCAAAAACAACTTTCGAGACTAAAACGTAAAGCTCGCAAACTTCAGCATCATTCAAAATGGTGCCCAACGATCACCTGTTCCGAAACACATAGAACCCGTATCGGAACGCGGGGCATCACTCACCCGTTTCGATACTGGTTCCGAAACACGGCTTTCCAGTAGCCAAATCATTTCGAAACAGCCTCCAGCCATTTCGAAACACGAAGGCCATTACAGGACCCTGTTTCGAAACGCCAGAGAGTGTTTCGATACGGTTTGCCCAGAAACTGCAGATTTTGCTGGTTTTTTATACATAACTCCACTCAAACACAACCTAATGACTTCCTAATCATGCCAACAAGTCATCATACATATATAGAGCATGTTTGCAAATCCCAAACACATTCATGGCATCCAACATGTGATTTCAAAAGTCTATAGGCATGCTTCCTATTATTCAAAACCAAACCACCAACCAAACTTCAAAGCAAGCATTAATAGGCCATTTACAAAATCAAACCATCAAAAACATCATGCCACAACCTAGGGAGTTCAAACATCTCCCAAAACACATCTTAGGTTCCCATTGCAAAATTACCAAAACTAATAGTGTATGAAAACATCACCATACATGAGCTTAGTTTCCCTTGGACACTCTTAGCTTCCTTGTTGCCCTCAAACACTTCAATTGTCTGCATTATTGGTACAAAAGAGATAGCATAAGCACAAAAGCTTAGTGAGGCATGCTCTAAGTAAACCAACACAATAATGCATTTTTAGAAAGCATTTAAACAAAGCTTAAAACCACAAGCCCATCTCTTTTCATGCAACTTTGCATACTTTACAAGCATCTCATGCTTCAACACACTCAATACAATATATTGGCTTTCAAGTGATAGTTCATAACCATTTACAACCCAAAACACAATCAAATACGCGGATTACAAGCGTTGTCCCACACGCTTCATACACACTACCAAACAACATATGGTGAAGTTTAACGGTACAATCACAACCCCTCAACACCCGTGATGGAGTTTAACGGTACAATCACACCCCCTCAACATCACTCATCGGTAGTTGCATAATTCCACTAACGAGTGCAAGGGACACATAACACAAGATCCACACACGGACTTTTAACCACCGTTGTGATCTTACCTCACTCGTTAGGGTACTTGAATGGAGTGTACGGTACAATCACAACCCCTCGACATCCAAGGCGACTTTATTCACGGTGCACCCAATCCTATAGCCTGCTAACTATATCCGATTCAAGTACTTTAAAACCATTACATCACTTGCCAATATCATATAACATCAACAATTCATTGTTTTAAAGTATTAAACAAAGTCATTTAGCATCATGCATCACTATGCATCAAAACCATATTAATAATATGTCAAACCTAGGATCTCTTTCCTTGAGCATCCTTCAACATATGGCTTTCAAAACCAGCATTAACCATGCTAAAACATGCTTTCAAAACAGAATTTAAATATGCACAATGTAACCAATGCATCAAGCCACTTCATGGCACATCCGAGGGAGTTTTTCCGAAAACTTACTCTTGAGCTTAGCTAAGTTGTTTAGACTTAATCTAAGTTCCCAAAACCTTCAAATAATCGTTTCAAAGCTGGAAACCCAATTCCACTCACCAATTACGTTTCGCTTGCTTGCCGTAACGCCAATTAAGCTTCCAAATCAACTCCAAAGGTGTCCGAAGATGTCTCCCTTGTTTTAAACACATCAAAGCAGAGGATTAATGCATCATCATGCATTATAATCTTCAGCCATCAGACCTAAACTCGTTGCTCTACTTAAAACCAACATTTCGGCTACCAAACACAACCGAAATCACCTCCAAACTCTTCCAAAACTTAACCCAGCCAAGATCCATCACTTCTAACCATATCTAAACATCAAATAACATCCAAATTAAACCTAAACTCGTCCTTATACCTCCATCTATAATAGAACACCCAAAACACCTCAAAAACAACCATTTTCATAAGCAAAAACTTAGGAAATATAACCTATTCGGGATTGCATTGATAAAACCTCATTTCTAACATCATTAGACATCCAAAATACATTAAAGAACCATTTCAAACAGAGCCCAATCAAAACTCAACGAAATTCTTCAAAATTTCTTCCAAATCTTGAGTTTTAAGCCAAAATCAAGTTTCTAACATTAAAATCATTTATAAAACTTAAATTAAGGATTGACAACTCGGGAATTTTAGTAAAGAACTGAGTATTTACAGGAGAAGAACAATCTTACCTCTAAATGGTGATTTCTCCTTGATTTGAGCCAATTTCCTTGAAAATTCAATGTGGAAATCAAAAGGATTTGACGCAAGATTGATTAGGAATTAATTGATGATAGAAATCTCAGCAGTTGAAGTGAAGATCAATGCAAAAGTTGCTGGAGAAAAGTGTTTGGATGATGGAATTGAGAGAAAAAGGAATGAGAGAAATCTAGGAAAAATGTAGTTATGAAATTCCAAAAAGTAGTTTCCTTTTCCTTTTAATTAATTAAAACATTAATTAAATCACCTAAATTAAAGAAAAATCTGGAGAAATCATTTTTGGGTAAATTAGCTCCTTAAAGATTCAAAGTTTCAATCCTTACAAAACAGTCACCACTAAACTTTTCAGAAATTGCATTTTAGTCACTACACAAAAATGTAGTATTTCCAAACCTTATTTTGTAAAATTGATTTCACCACTCTCTTATATATATATTAAAAGAGGATTTTTAGATATTTTTATATATTTTTAAAGCATCCCGAACTAGGCTTTCCCTAAAACCTCCTTTTATATTCGAACCGTTTCTCAGACCGGTCCGACCAAACCCTAAAACTTCTAAGCCCAAAATTGGGGTGTTACAACACCCGTAACGGAACGCGTTCCTGTACGGTTTGGCTACTGTGAACCCTTGTTCCGATACGAGTATCGAAACATTTTTGCTACTGTGAGTGCTTATTCCGTAACGTGTTTCGAAATGTCTAGGTGAAATGGACCCCTGTTCCGAAATGGGGCGGATGTGTATCGGTACGGGTGGTTGGTTTTTTAAACTGGGGCCCATATATTGAAACGGGCAAACCAGTTTCAAAACACAGGCCTGAAATGTGGGCTTTTGACATCCCTAAAGGTTATCCAGGGTTGAGCTTAGGCCCTGTTTGATGTTAGTCTTCTTGTGAGTCTTGATCGTAATTATTTATGTGTGTTTTGGTCGCGTGTGCAAGGAATCAACCTAACTTGAATACATGGTAAGTTTAAATCAAATTACGTGCCGTTTGTATGGTTTAGTCTTGTTTTCTGTTGTTGCTTTTCACATAGATCTAAATGAATTCCTCTAGATAAGATAATTAAAGAAAAAGTTTTCTCGGGTTGTTAACTGAAGTGGAGCCTTAACGGGTTTCACCTCGGTTTTCCTCGTGTATCCAACTTGAACCGGTCAGTCGCCCGGACCGGGACGAGGGGGTTACACTTGTTGGTATCAGAGTCTGAGGTTTCCGAGACCTAGGGCAGATAAATAAGGTAAGTTAAATTTTTGTATTGCAATTACACGGTGTTTGCTTGCCATGTAAGTATGCTTGATGTTTGCTTAATTGATCGTATGTGTGTTGTTTGAAGCATGTTGAGTAGAGTCCCATTGCTTCTATTACATCGGAAAAAGAGATTTTTAAGTGAGGGAAACATACTTGAGCCACTTGGACCCTTGCTCTTGCTAACCAAAATCTTGTATGTTGTTGTTCTAGTTGTTATCTATGAGCTGTTATGTCGAGGCCTAGAGGTAGACCCGGGTTGGTTCGTCAGGAACCCTGTGTTGCGGTTCCTGCTGATGAGCCGGTGGTTGGAGTAGAGGCTCCTGTGGAAGAGCCTGCGGTTGGAGTCGGAGCTCCTCCACCACCACCACCTCCTAAGCCTGATGTGGAAGGCGAGGCTAGAGCTGAGGGAGTGGGACCTCATGTTGGCCAGGGTGGCCAAGGTCCTGCAGGGATAGACATGGTTCCGCTAGTTCAAGCTATAGCGAGAGTGTTCCAGGCTGCAGTTTTCGGAGCTCAGACTGCAGCACAGCCGAGAGGAGATGATGCTAGTTTACCATTAGAGAGGCTTCGTAGCCTCGGAGCAGATGAGTTCAGGGGATCTACGCCTGAGAGATCAGAGTTGTGGCTAGAGAAGACAGTTCGTATTTTGGCTCAGATGGGATGTGTTGGGGCTCGTATGTTGGGTTGTGTAGTTTCGTTGCTTCAGGGTGATGCCTACACGTGGTGGGTCACCATTACTACAGCGTGCCTGAGGCCGAGATCAGTTGGAGTTTCTTTGAGACTGCTTTCAGAAAGAGGTATTTGGGCCCGAGATATTTAGATGAGAAGAAGAGGAAGTTCATGGCTCTTGTTCAGGGAGACACATCAGTGACAGACTATGAGATCCGCTTTTTCTGACTGAGTCATTATGCTCCGGAGTTGGTTCCTACTGAGAAGGACCGTTTTGATCAGTTCAGGTATGAACTTCATGAGGAAGTCAAGAAGTACACCTTGGCTACTGATTATTCTGATTTTGATGTCTTGGTCGCTAGGGCCAAGGACATCAAGCATAGCTTGAGGCTAACCAAGTGTTCGGGAGGATCCAGTTCAGGGAAGAGGCACAACAACTTTGATCGTGGTGATGTCAAGAGACATCGGGGCAGTGGACATCAGTTTGATCACAGGCGTGGCGGTGACCACATTAGTAGAGGCCATCAGGGCCAGAGAGCTGGAGGGCGTTTGCCCGATGTGGGAGACAACATTCATGAGAGTGTTGGGGAAACTATCATGCTTACTGAAACTTTGGATCGAGAGACCACTTCAAGAGAGAGTGTCCGCATCAGGCGGCACAGGCACCGATTCAGGCACAGGCTCCTGCGAGAGCGATCGACTATCAGAGAGGCCATAGGCGCGGTTGTGGTTACTTCCAGCTGAGGGCTGATGCACCTAGGATAGAGGCACCGAGGAATCTTGCTCATGTAGTGACAGTTCAGCCAGAGGCTGGTGGACCAGCTAGTGTCTACGCACAGAGAGAGGCAGGGAATGACACAGATGTGATAGCAGGTAATTTTGAGTTACAGTCCATGTCTTTGCTTTCCTTAGTTGATTCGGGTTCCACGCATTCTTACATTTTGAGTGAGCATGCAAAGAAGTTAGACGTACCTGTTGAGATTTTAAACGTAGGGATGCATGTGACTAGTTCCTTTGGTGAGACAGTTGTAGTTAGACGAATGTATAGGAAGTGTCCGTTGAAGATTCAGGGTCATGTGTTTCATGTTAATATGATGGAGCTTCCGTTCTACGGTTTTGATATCATTTTGGGTATGGATTGGTTGGTTGAGCACATAGCTAGTGTATTTTGAGATAAAGAGAATTTTGTTGAAGCTTTTTGATGACTTTGAGGTAGTGGTAGTAGGCGAGAACGTTAAGTTCTTGTCGAACGTTGTGTCGGCTTTAGAGGCTCATAGGTTGATGGACTCCAGTTGTGGGGCTTATTTAGCGTATGTAATGAATACAAATAAGAGTGAGGTTAGACCGAAAGATATCAGGACAATTTGTGATTATCCGGATGTGTTTCCAGAAGAGTTACTGGGTTTGCCTCCTGACAGAGACGTAGAGTTTGTGATTGAGACTGTTTCAGGGTCTACTCCAATTTCTATTGCTCTGAATCGTATGGCTCCGATGGAGTTGAAAGAGTTCAAAAGTCAGCTTCAGGAGTTGTTAGATCGAGGTTTTATTAGGCTAGTAGTTCACCTTGGGGGTGCTCCCGTGTTGTTTGTGAAGAAGAGTAGCTGGTTACTATAGGAGGTTCGTTGATGGTTTCTATAGGAGGTTCGTTGACGGTTTCTCTAGAGTCGCTGCTCTGTTGACTAAAGTGTTGCAAAAAGGAGTGAAGTTTGAGTGGTCAGATGCGAGATAGAGTGCTTTTGAGAAGTTGAAAGAAGCTTTGACGAATGCTCCAGTGTTACTACAGCCAGTTTCAGGGAGAGAGTTCATGATCTATAGTGATGCTTCCTACATAGGTTTAGGTTGTGTTATGATGCAAGAAAGGAGAGTTGTTGCTTATGCTTCGAGACAGTTGAAGGTGCATGAGAAGAACTACCCTATGCAGGATTTTGAGTTAGCAGCAGTTGTGTTTGCGTTGAAGATTTGGCGTCACTACTTGTATGGTGTGAAGTGAACGGTTTACATTGATCATAAAAGCTTGAAGTATCTGATGACTCAGAGAGAGTTGAACTTGAGGCAGAGAAGATGGCTTGAACTGTTGAAAGACTATGATTTGACTATTGAGTACCATCCGGGTAAAGCAAATGTAGTGGCCGATACGTTGAGCAAAAAAGTTGCAGTTGAGTTGCGAGATATGCTTGCTAGACTGAGTGTATTAGGCGATGGTGGTTTGACTACAGAGTTGCAAGTGAAGCCTTCCTTGATTCAGATGATCCGAGAGAAACAGTTGTAAGACGTGTCATTAGTTTCACATGTTCAGGACATTGCAGAAGGTAGACCGACAGAGTACTGTTTCAGTGTTGAGAATGTGTTGTGTTTCAGAGACAGAGTTGTAGTACCTGAAGATGTTGAGTTGAGACGTATGATTCTGAGCGAAGCACATTCAAGTCCTTTTTCTATGCATCCAGGCAGTACTAAGATGTAACGAGATCTGAAGAGTGATTATTTTTGGGTTGGTTTGAAGAAGGATGTAACCGAGTATGTGAGTCGTTGCATGGTATGTAAGAGGGTAAAGGCAGAACATCAGGCTCCTTCAAGTTTGTTACAGCCTTTGAAAATTCCGGAATGGAAGTGGGAAAGAATCACTATGGACTTTGTGTAAGGGTTGTCGTTGTCTCCTTCGAAGAAGAATTCTGTTTGGGTGATAGTTGATAGATTCACTATGTGTGCTCATTTATTAGCAGTGAACACCACATATTCTTTAGACAAGTTGGCAGATTTGTACATTCGTGAGATTGTGAGACTTCATGGGATTCCGAAGTCTATTGTATCAGACAGAGATTCGAGATTCACATCGAGGTTCTGGAGTTGTTTACATAGTGCCCTAGGTAGTCGTTTGCATTTCAGTACTTCATATCATCCGTAGTCTGATGGTCAGTCAGAGCGAGTGATACATGTATTAGAAGATATGCTCCGTTGTTGTGTGATCGACTTCTAGGGTTCTTGGGAGAAACATTTACCCTTAGTCAAGTTTGCTTACAACAACAGTTACCAGGCTAGTATCCAGATGGCTCCTTATGAGGCATTGTATGGTAGACGATGTAGGACTCAAATTTGTTGGGCCGAAACGGTTCAGAAATTGTTACCTATGCCAGATTTGCTTAAGGGGACTACTGATAAAGTGAAGTTGATTTGTGACCATTTGAAGGCAGCTTCCGATCGTCAGAAATCTTACGCAGATTTGAAGAGAAAAGAGATTGAGTTTTCAGGGGTGAGAAAGTGTTAAAGTGTCTCCGTAGAAGAAGGTAATGTGATTTGGCTGGAAAGGCAAGTTGAGTCTGATGTTTATTGGTCCGTATGAGATAGTTAAGCGGATTGGGGCAGTAGCTTACCGTTTGAGATTGCCTTCAGAGTTAGAGAAGATCCATGATGTATTTCATGTGTCGATGCTTAAGAGATATAGATCGAATCCGTCTCATGTTATGCCCGTTGAGGAGATAGAGCTGAATCCGGATTTGTCTGACAATGAAGAACCAGTTGAGATACTTGCTTTGGATAGCAAGGTGTTGCGTGGCAAGACCATAGAGTTGGTCAAGGTGTTGTGGAGACATAGAGGCATGGAAAAGGCAACGTGGGAGAGGAAAGCTGATGTGCTTGAGCAGTTTCCGTACTTGTTTCCGTCGGGTAATTTTGGGGATGAAATTTCTTAAGTGAGGGAGAGTTGTAACACCCGAGTTTGGGGGTTGGGTGGAAATAAAATATTAAAATAATGTTTCGAGTTTTCCCTTTTCTTTTTAAAATTCATTTAATATGTTGGACCCGATTTTGATTTAAAGCCCGCATTTCCATGGATTTTAGAATATTGGATGATGGCCATTTTTCATTAATGGCAGTTTCGTAATTAAATGGTCTTGTAAAATAAAACCCCCTTTATTTCAAATACCCAAATTTCTATCATCTTCTACCTCCAAAAAACATTTTCAACGTGAAACTCCTCCTCTCCATGGAAGGTTACTATTCCACCACCTCCTTGCTTTATATTTGAAGATTTTTGAAACGTAATAACGTTTTTGAGTTGTCCTCATCTTCCCCTTGCTACCCATGTTCTTAGTTTTCATTGAAACCCATTATTTTGTACTTTGAGATTTTTGGGTTTTAAGTTAAAAATCTAAACTTTATTAACCTTTAAGTAAGATTTTGATTCTTTGAAGTTAGATAAGTGTTTAGTAATCCAAATGGTCCAACATATGTGATTTTTACTTGGTTTTATAAGGATTTTCGGATATGGGTTTTAAGGAGGTTTTAGGTGGTTCAAAAGATGGGTTTTGGGGCTGTTTATGAGGGGGATTTGAGGGCTGATGTTTGTGTGATGTTTAAGGGTTATTTGGAAGCTATTTGGTGTGTTAAAAGTGTTGGAATCAATGGTTATTAGCTGTGCAAATGGGCTGCTCGAAAATACATGTTTAAGGATGTTCTTGGTCGGCTAAATGCTTGTTTTGTGCTCTAAGGGTTGCTACAGTGATTTGTGGGCTGATTTGTGTTTGTTTTGTTGGCTTTAATTGACTAGCATCAGGATTTGGTGTTGGAGAATCTTCGAGAATCAATCCGTGAAGCGTGGAAGTTTGATCGGCTAGAGTTTGTTGAGCTTGGAATAGTCGGTGAGTGGTTCTTTGGTTTTAAATTGGTTTTCAAATGTTGGTTCGAGCATGTGGACCTAGGCCGGGCTTGGTAAACCCACCGAGAGTTGGGATTAGAATGGTAGTCTAATCTCAAGCTTTAGTTAGAGACCTATGGTTGAACTTATGAATATTGTGTGATTATGCTTCTTGTTCCATAATTATTGTGATCGATGTTGTTATGCATATTGTGATATACATGTATGTTGAGGCATGGTGTTTTATGCATTGTGATATGCGTGTGATTGTTGGAATGTGGATGCATGATGGTGGATCATGGTGAGTACGTGCTAAGCACGGAAATTGGTAGGAATGTTGTGAGGTTGAGCTATGAAATGAGTTAGTATTAGCTCTAGTATGCTTGGGTACAAATGATCGATCATTAGGATGTTAGTGTGCACACGAGTGTCGGAATGCGCATGTGGTCTTGGTGATGGTAGTCATCAAGATGGAGTACGGGTACGCCCGGAAATCTTCATTTATATGTTAGTCGGTGATGAATGGAATCCCATCAATGGGGCGTGAGGATGAGTGGAATCCCCTCCGCATGAAACGGTGATGAGTGTAATCCCACCGTGAGGTAATGTAATTGGTGAGTGTTGGATGTGAGTTCCAACGGTTGTTATCCACGTATTCGGGTCATAGCTAGGTGCCATACATTTTGTTGAATGTGTTTCTTATGGTTGTATTTATGGACATGTTGAGCATGGCATGGTATATGATGTTATGTTCATGCATTATATATATTTGATTCATGTGGTTCCGAAGGTAAGGAAATATGCATTCATCCTTGGTTTTGTTGCTCGTTCTATGACCCTGCATTGTCGAGGTTTGTTTTATGAGCTTACCCTCACCAAGCTTTACGCTTACGCTCTCTTTGTTCGACAATGCAGATCCTTAGTTCATGGGTTGCTTGTGCAAGGAGAAGGCCTCCAAGTGTGCTATCTTAATCCTCAAGTATGAACTTTTAAGTTATGAGATGTAATGGATAAGCAATGGGATTGTGTTGTTGTTTTGTGTTAGGAGCTTGTTTAGACTACTTTGAATGTTGATGTTTTGGTGCGGCTTTTTGATGCCTTATTTTGGATTGTAAACCATGCTTATGATGCGTATCTTCAATGCTTATGTGTATGTTCTGTGCTAAGGCATGAAAACCTTGAAATGCAATGTATGTCTCTTTTGGTGAATGCTTATTCTTTAAAATGTATGGTCTTTTCATGTATGTTGTGTGTTGAACATGTTTGGAGTAGGATAAATGCCTCTAGAGTAGGTAAATGCATATTATATCTTGTTTCTTGTTGATTGAGGCTTGTCGGGGACTTTTGGATATGCAAAATCTGGTTTTGAGAAACACACAGACTGTAGGCGTTTCGGAACGGGTAAGGCTGTTTCGGAACGGGTGTGGTTCCAGGGACACCCGTATCAGAACGCGTTCCGGTACGGTTTGGCTACTGTGAATCCCTATTCCGATACGAGTATCGAAATGTTTTTGCTACTGTGAGTGCCTGTTTCGGAACGTGTTTCAGAACGTCTAGGCGAAATGGACCCTTGTTCCAAAACGGGGTGGATACATATCGGTACGGGTGGTAGGCTTTTTAAACTGGGGCCCGTGTATCGAAACGAGCAAGCCTATTTCGAAACACAAGCCTGAAATATGGGCTTTTGACATCTCTAAAGGTTCTCAAGGGTTGGGCTTAGGCCTTGTTTGATGTTAGTCTTGTCAGTCTTGTTCGTAATTTTTTATGTGTGTTTTGGTAGCGTGTGCAAGGAATCAACCTAACTTGAATACATGGTAAGTTTAAATCAAATTACGTGCCGTTTGTATGGTTTATTCTCTTTTTTCCGCTATCAGTTCTCACATAGGTCTAAATGAATTCATCTAGACAAGATAATTAAAGAAATATTTTTCTCGGGTTGTTAACCGAAGTGGAGCCTTAATAGGTTTCCCCTCAGTTTTCCCCGTGTAGCCCACTCTGACCGATCAGTCGCCCAGACCAGGACGAGGGGGTTACAGACTACACCACCAGATGCAGCTGCCCGCCACACCGCTTTCTGCCGCCAGATGCCATCTCCGACGCACTATGCATCCTACTCATCCACCTCTTCTTCTAACACGGTGGTCGACACTCCCGAGAGGCATCAACAACATTTCTCTCCAGCCTGTAGAGCGGAAACGGTGCCAGACACCTCCCAGACCAACGATGTAGAGTAGTAGACTGTAGCAACAGCGGTACCCATACCAACCAAGGATCCACCAGCAGAACCCATGGCAGAGCCAACCACGAAGAGAAAGTGGCACATAATCTCAGCCGAGCTAGCGGAAGAGTAGTCAGAATCTGAACCAGAACAAAGTGAACCTCCTCGTCCCACTCCCAAGAGAGTCCAGCCGCCACAGACAACAAAGATATCACCTGTTTAGTCTGCCGCCTTCGAGCGAGTCGAGTCGAGTCGAGTCAAAAAAATTCGAGTTATTCGAGTTCAATCATCATATTTTACAACTTGAACTTAAATTGAAATTTTTTCGATTCGAGTCGATTTTAGCGAGTTCGAGTCGATTCAATTTTTCGAGTTTGGTTTTAATTTAAACATTTTTCTATTTATATCTACATATATATTTCTTCATATTATTTTTCACATGTGTAAAAAAAGATTTTGAATTATATCTACATACATATAAATTGACTTATGACTAAACAATACAATGATTCTAAAAGCACAAAAATAAGAACACATTTTTCATCAAACAAGGTAAACCTGTCCAAATTTCAATTGTAACAATCAAACCAACAAAAAGAAAACTCAAAGTTGAGGGGCTAAATTACAAAAGTAGAAAATTTAATTTAAAAATATGAATTGAAGCTAAATAGGTATTCTAGTTTCTACATTGGTTTAGGAGCATGTGGTTCAATTTTAGTCAAAATTGACTTAAAACGAAGGAGATATTGAAGAAATGAGGAAATCATACAAAGTTAAGGGGCAGAATTGAAAAAATATGAAATTTATTTTAAAAATATAATTTGAAGATAAATATGTATTCTACGTTGGTTTAGGAATATGTGGTTCAAATTTGGTCAAAAATGGACTTAAAATGAAGGAGGAATTGAAGAAAAATGAAATCAGTGACTAAATTGTAAAACTGTAAAATTCGGTTTTTCGATTTTTCAATTTTTCGAGTTGGGCAAATTCCAAACCGACTCGAAATCGAAATTTTTTCGAGTTAATCAGGTTGACTCGAATAACTCAAACAACTCGAATAACTCGACTCGAATAACTCGAAATTGAAAAAAAATATCGATTTTTTCGAGTCGAGTCGAGTTTTGCTCACCCCTACCCATACCAACCAAGGATCCACCAGCAGAACCCATGGCAGAGCCAACCACGAAGAGAAAGTGGCACATAATCTCAGCCGAGCTAGCGGAAGAGTAGTCAGAATCTGAACCAGAACAAAGTGAACCTCCTCGTCCCACTCCCAAGAGAGTCCAGACGCCACAGACAACAAAGATATCACCTGTTTAGTCTGCCGCCTAGACATCTGCCAGCCACTGCCTTGTCATCCAGTCTTCATCTTCTTCCTCTACCGCAAAGACCCTAGCCTTTTCTCAGCCCTCTGCCAACTTCTAGCGTTATTTCTTTTCTTTTCTTTTATTGCTTATTTTTACATTTTAATTATCTTGCTTGTATTTATTTTTTTTAATTTTTTTAATTTTTTTCTTGTATTTTATTTTGTGCATTGAGGGGCAATGCCCGTCTCGATTTTTGGGGGGTTAGCACTCATTTTGTTTAGGCATAACTAGTGCATATATGTTGCATAATGTACTTGCCTCTAAAAATTAATCAAAAGAAAAATTTTGTTAGAACTTGTGCCTATGATAGCATGGCCGACTTTAAATTTTTCGCATCATAATAGAAAAACTTAATTTTGGGGAAAGTAGAAGTAAACTTAGAATTTTTCTATTAATGCAAAAAATTAAAAACACTACTGTTACTTGCTGAATTTGATTGAATTTCTGATGAAAATTGCTTGCTTGAATTATTTGTAAAATTCTAACATGGTTGTAGGAAGCTGTCGCGACAGGTAACAAACAGAAAAAGAAATGGACTGCCACGACAGAAAAGAAAAAAAATTTGTTTTCCCTAGAGGTGCCCGAAACCGGCTCTAGGAAGAATCATGTGCAAGGACACTCCGCTGCTGTCAAAGTCCACGAATCTGAAAATCGTTGAAGTGAAAGACAAATTAGCATGAATGAAAGAAAGTCTTCACGAGATGACTCTACTCAATGGGTTCAGGGTTTTGTAGTTTGCTCCTATCTTAATTTCAGACCTAGAAGAGTTGTTGTGATGAGCTGAAGCCCTTATTGTCATGATTATAAATTGTGCTTAAATAAGCTTCCTCGGCAGCAACCTTACATTACCATGAAGGCATCTTTGTTTACTTAAAATATTCTTCAGATTCAACATGTACACAGTTGCTACACACACTGCACTGGCATTGTAGTTTAATTCTGGGGTAATTCATGATATTCTCATTTGATTAATTTAATAATAGGTGCCATGACTTTGAGGTGCCAAATCAAGTTTAAAACATGTTCTTCTTTCTAATTAGTACAAAGGCAAGTATGTTTAGGATTGCATTTCTTGAGGATAAGCAATAGTTCGAGTTTGGGTGTGTGTAAGGTGCTCATTAGTCCTATATTTTATATGCATTTCATCTCATATTATTGTTTTTCTTAAGTACATTTTAGGCATATTTAGGTGCATGCATACATTATTTATAGTATTCCTTACTTTACCCTGTTTATATTGAATATCTTTGATTTGGTGAGAAAATGTATTGTTTTAGTTTAGTTTTAGTTTCAGGTACTAGAAGCTGGTAGAAGGAGAGAGGAGCTGAGGAGCTGATGCTGAGGTAGCAAGCGAAGGAGCTGTACTGAAGAAGTTCAACACAGAGAGAGATGTTGCCGAGTAGTTGCCGCCGTCGTACTTGCCACCAAGGGCTGCAACCTAAGGAATTGGTGAATTGGAGTGCGATTGGAAGAGGTTAATTTTCTGAGTCCAATGAGCCCATCCACGTAATTTATCGATGTCGGGAACAACAGACAGAGCCGCCCAAGGGGAGATTATCCAAGGTGGCTTAAGGTTACTTGTGTCACAAGGAGTCCAATTTCAAGTCAAATAAGTAAAAATTTAAAGGATGCATTCAATGCTAAAGCTACTTTATCAGAAAGAAGACTTCTACCCTAAGGAGGACTTACCCTAGGCCATATCCTATATATATCCGATTATACCTTGTATTTTAGACATCTTACACCACATAGTCGGCATTGCTTAGGTTTCTCTTGTGTTTTCTTGCCATTGCTATGTTCTAAATTCTCTAGGGTTTGGGTTATGTTATAAAGTAGTTGTCAGAACGGATGTTTAGATTTAAGTTTGTTTTTGCAATAAATTCAAGGTTTGCTTATTTCATGTTCTTCACTATTTTCAATTGAGTCGAGAGATCGATTGGGAGCAATCTATTTGTTTGGTATCAAGAGAGTCAAACTCATGAAAGAAGTAAGCACGATCTCATCAATACCATGTGTTGATCAATCTAGCCTAGACATAGGTTAGGGTTTAAGGCGGCTAAAAAGGAACGAACCAAAGGTTGTTATTCATTGTACGATTCATGCCGACGGCTATCATCTACAATGGGAAACAACAACATTCTGACTTAGACATAAGTGGGATCATTATCGAAGCATTCTGTCGAGCCTTGAAGGACTGTAGAGTTTGTCGTGGAGCCAACCGTTCGTTCCACTGCCGAGGCAGTGAAAGTGTCGAAGCAGCCAATCTGCCATCTTTCGCCGAGACAGCAAAGTCTGGCATCGCTGAACAACTTAACTTGTTCAATGTAGTTTCGCACTACTAAGCAACATAACCTGACCCATTCTATCACCCTGATCTTTTTTACCAATTACTTGTGTTTATTTACTTTTCTTTACAAACTAAATTTATTTGTGCAGGAATTACGAATCGAATTAGCTTTCAAATTCATGTGGGGGACGATATCTTTTATACTATAACATGACAAGAGTGTGAACTTGCGCTCCTATTTAGAGAACACCCAAACGCTCTACACCCATTTAAACTCCAGCGGCTTACCGTATCGATACGCTGACGTGGCGTATCGATCCACTGTATCAGTACTATTTTCATACCATATCGATAAGCGTGACCGTACCGATACAGTTAAAACTATATTGACGCCCAATAAGCAACTCGAATAGATACACGATGATCCGTTTCAATACCCTTTTACCATAAATGCATTTTTGAGACGACTTCAGTTAAAAAATTGGATTTTAAACGATCCTAAATTCACGTGCAAAACGAATGTGCAACATTTATGGACTAAAACAGAAACATACTCTCCCTAGCAACAAGGATGGATGTATCAAGAGGCAAAATTGCATAAACAGGATCATCATTAAAATCCAAGAAAAATTTTGCACTTAAAGGCTCTAAAAGGTCAAGATGGGCTAGTGAGGCCTAACTCTCTCCTAAGAGTCAAAAAACGCTCTTTGTCTAATTGCTTTGTAAAAATATCCGCTAGGTGGTTTGAGGTATCAACATATTCTAGAACAACATCATTCTTGAGGACATGGTCCGTAATGAAATGGTGTCTTATCTCTATGTGCTTGGTTCTAGAATGTTGGATGGGATTCTTCGTGAGACATATGGAACTAGTGCTGTCACACTTAAGGGGTATGGTACCTACATCAATTCCATAGTCTAGAAGTTGTTGCTTCATCCAAAGAGCACAACAACTTCCGGTCGATATATATTCCGCTTCGGTGATAGATAAGGCTACACTATTTTTTTCCTTAGAGAACCGAGATATGAGCATACTTCCTAGGAATTGGTAAGCAACGGAGGTACTTTTTCTATCTATCTTACAACCCTCATAATCCACATCGGAATAAGCATTTAAGCTAAAGAAAGAGTTTCTAGGATACCAAAGGCCTAAACAAGGTGTGTCTCTAAGGTATCTAAAGATTCTTTTAATGGCTACAAGGTGTGATTCTCTAGGGCTGGCTTGAAACCTAGCACACAAGCAAACACTAAACATGATATCGGGTCTACTTGCGGTAAGGTAAAGCAAAGAGCTAATCTTGGAACGATAAAGCTTAGAATCAACACACTTACTTCCTTCATCATTCTCAAGCTTAATCGACAAGCTCATTGGAGTGGCTTGAGGCTTCACATTCTCCAAGCCAAACTTCTTGAGCATATCCTTGATGTACTTAGCTTGATTGATGAAGATGTCATCCGTCTTTTGCTTGATTTGGAGCCCCAAGAAGAATGATAGCTCCCCATCATGCACATCTCAAACTCACCTTGCATTACATAAATTTGTACTACTAAGATGTCATTGCCATTTCTTTTAATGAAGAATGTTGTAACCCCCTTAGCCCGGCCTAGACGGCTGACCCGAACTACGAAGACTACATGGGGAAAACCAAGGTCAACCCGAAAGTCAACCTTGATTCACAACCCTTTTTTTCTTTTTAATCTTGTCTAGATGCATATTAACCCTAAGTGAGTTCCCATAAAACTTATTTGAGAAAGGCACAGCGATTGGATAACAAACAGGGACTCAATTGCACTCATCACAAGAATAGGGACCAAAATGTAATTTTTGAAAATTAGAAGGTCATAATTGATTTTAAAGTTACCAATATGAAATTAGTCACGTTACATGCTTCCCTGACAAATTTCACCTTAATTGGACATCTCGAACTCATACAATTGCAAATACAACTTTCGGGACTAAAACGTTAAGCTCACAAACTTCAGCATCATTCAAATCAGTGCCCAACGGTCACATGTTTCGAAACACCTACATTCCGTATCGAAACGCGGGGCATCACTCATCTGTTTCGATACTGGTTCCGAAACACGGCCCTCCAGTAGCCAAATCGTATCGAAACGACCCCAATCGTTTCGAAACACGAAGGCCATTTCAGGCCCCCGTTTCGAAACGCCAATGGGTGTTTCGATACGGTTTGCCCATAAAGTGCAGATTTTGCTGGTTTTTCAAACATAAATCCATTAAAACTCATTCTAATGACTTCCCAAGCATACTAACAAGTCATCAAACATATAAGGTGCATGTTTAGAACTCCTAAACACATTCATAACATCAAATATGAAATATGACATGTCTAGAGGCATGCTTCCTATTATTCAAAACCAAGTAAGCAAACAAACTTCAAATCAAGCATTTAAAGGCCATTTACAAATTCAAAACCAACAAAGGCAACATGCCACAACCTTAGGGAGTTCAACATATCTCCCAAAACAAAACTTAGATTCTCATTGCCAATTTATCAAAACTAATAGTGTATGAAAACATCACCATACGTGAGCTTGGATTTCCTTGGATGCACTTAGCTTCCTTGATGCCCAAAGCACCTCAATTATCTGCATTATTGGTAAAAGAGAGTATAAGCACAAATGCTTAGTAAGGCATGCTCTAAACAAAACAATTCAACAATGCATTTTTAGAAAACACTTTCATCAAAGCTTTTAAACCACATGCATATTTCTTTCTCATGCCACCTTGAATCTGTTTCAAGCATCTCATGTTTCATTACATTCAATTACAATATATTGGCTTTCAAGTGATAAATCATAACCATTTCAACATAAAAACACAATCGGATACGCGGATTACAAGCGTTGTCCCACACGCTTCATACACACTACCGGACTACATAAGGTTCACACTCAAGAGCAATTCCCTCCATTGATGTGACACCCGTGGTGGAGCATAACGGTACAATCACAACCCCTCAACACCACTCACCGGTAGTTGTATAATTCCACTAACGAGAGTAAGGGACACATAACACAAGATCCACACACGGACTTTTAACCACCGTTGTGATCTTACCTCAATCGTTAGGGTACTTGGATGGAGTTTACGGTACAATCACAACCCCTCAACATCCAAGGCGACTTTACTTACGGTGCACCAAATCCTATAGCCGGCTAACTATATCCGATTCACGTACTTGAAAGCCATTACATCACTTGCCAATATACATCAAATACAATCAACAATTCACTTTTTTAAAGCATTAAACAAAGCCATTTAACATCATGCATCACTATGCATCAAAACCATATTAATAACATGTCAAACCAAGGATCTCTTACCTTGAGCATCCTTCAATACATGGCTTTCAAAACCAGCAATAATCATGCTAAAACATGCTTTCAAAACATTAACTAAACATGCATTTCATATCCAATGCATCAAACCACAATCTAGCACATCCGAGGGAGTTTTTCGAAAACTTACTCTTGAGCTTAGCTAAGTTGTTTAGACTTAAACTAAGCTCCCAAAACCTCCAAATAATTGTTCCAAAGCTGGAAACCAACTCCACTCACCAATTTCGTTTCGCTTGCTTGCCGAAACACCAATTAAGCTTCCGGATCAACTCCAAAAGTGTCCGAAGATGTCTCCCCTGTTTTAAACACATCAAAGCAGAGGATTAATGCACCATCATGCATTGAAATCTTCAGCCAACACTCATAAACTCGCTGCTCTACCCAAAAGCAACTTTTCGGCTACCAAACACAACCGAAAACACCTCAAAACTCTTCCAAAACTTAACCCAGCCAAGATCCATCACTTCTAACCATTTTTAATCATCAATTAACATCCAAAATAAACCTAAACTCGTCCTTATACCTCCAACTATAACAGAACACCAAGAACACCTCCAAAACCACCATTTTCATAAGCAAAAACTTAGGAAATACAACCTATTCGGGATTGGATTGATAAAACCTCATTTCTAACATCATTAACCATCCAAAATACATTAAAGAATCATCTCAAAACAGATCCCAATCCATTTCAACGAAAATCTTCAAGATCTCTTCCAAATCTTGAGTTTTAAGCCAAAATCAAGTTTCTAACATTAAATCCATTTATAAAACTTTAATAAAGGATTGAAAACTTGGGAATTTCAGTAAAGAACTGAGTATTTATAGGAGAAGAACATCCTTACCTCTAAATGGTGATTTTTCCTTGATTTGGGCCAAATTCCTTGAAAATTCAATGTGGAAATCAAAAGGATTTGATGCAAGATTGATTAGGAACCAATAGATGATAGAAACCTCATCAATTGAAGTGAAAATCTATGTGAAAGTTTCTGGAGAAAAAGTGTTTGGATGATGAGATTTTGAGAGAAAAAGGAATGAGAGAAAATTAGGAAAAGGTAGTTATGAAATCCAAAAAGTAGTTTCCCTTTTCTTTTTATTTAATTAAAACATTAATTAAATCACCCAAATTAAGGAAAAAACTGTATAAAAACATTTTGGGTAAATTAGCTCCTTAAAGATTCAAAGTTTCAATCCTTTACAAAACAATCACTACTAAACTTTGCAAAAATCGCATTTTGGTCACTACACCGAAATGTAGTATTTCCAAACCTAATTTTGTAAAATTGACTTCACCATTCTCTTATATATATTTAAAGAGGATTTTTAGATATTTTTCTATATTTTTAAAACATCCTGAACTAGGCTTTCCCTGAAACCTTCTTTTATATTCGAACTGCATATCAGACCGGTTCGGTTCAGACCCTAAACTTCTAAGCCCAAAATTGGGGTGTTACAAATGTAGTGTCCACCTTCCCTTTTTCAAAACCTTTTTCAACCAAAAAGTTTGAAAGCCTTCCATACTGAGCTCTAGCAGCTTGTTTCAAACCATATAAAGCTTTAGTTAGTTTAAAAACATGGTTTTGGTAAATTTGATCTTCAAAATCGGGTGGTTGTTCAACATACACTTCTTCATTAATAAAACAATTTAAAAATGCACTTTTAACATCCATTTGAAAAAGCTTGAATTCATGATAACATGCAAATGCAAGAAGCATCCTAATTGCTTCTATTATAGCTATGGGTGCATATGTTTCATCAAAATCGATTCTCTTTTCTTGAGTATAACCTTGAGCAACAAGTCTAGACTTGTTTCTCACTATGTTACCACTCTCATCTAGTTTGTTTCTAAAGACCCATTTAGTTCCTATAGTAAACTTATTACTAGGTCTATCAACTAATGACCGAACTTTACTCATCTCAAATTGATTAAGTTCTTCTTGCATGTCCAATATCCAAAAATCATCTTTGAATGCTTCTTTGATATGTTTAATTTCATTGCATGAAATAAATGCAACATTATTAAGAAAACTAAGAGAGGATCTAGTGGTTACCCCTATGGATGGATCACCCAAGATTTCACCATCTTTGACATAGTTGAGTTCCCTTGGGTAGCTAACTTCATTTTCACCAAGATTCATGTCCTTCAAGGATTTTATAGGAGGATCTTGTACTTCTTCTTCTTTAGTTGGAACCTCGCCCACCTTTGATGATTGTCCACCATCATTGGCTTCAATGATCCCTATATAATCATCCAAAGAATCCTTCTTAGAATGATGTTATCATCAAAAACCACATGAATAGACTCGTCTACAACTAAGGTTCTTTTTTTAAACACTCGATAAGCTTTAGAGTTTAAAAAATATCTTAAGAAAATAACTTCATCACTTTTGCATCAAATTTACCTAAATGATCTTTTCTATTGTTTAAAACAAAACACTTGCATCCAAAGGATGAAAATAGCTAATGTTAGGCTTCTTTGACTTTAAAATCTCATAAGGAGTTTTGTTTTAAATTGGCCTAATCATTACACGATTTATGATATAACATGTTGTGTTTGTGGCTTCCGCCCAAAAAATACTTAGGTAAATTGTTTTCACAAAGCACGATTCTAGCCATTTCTTCTAAACTACAGATTTTCTTCTCAACTACCCCATTTTTTTAGGAGTGCAAGGTGCGGAAAAATTGTGGCTAATACCATTAGAGTTACAACAATCCTCAAAACCTAGATTTTGAATTCCATTCCATGGTCACTTCTAATATGAGTTATGTTTTGACCAAGGTCATTTTGAGTAACTTTTGAAAATATGATGAATTTTTCTAAAGCCTCATCTTTTGTACTTAAAAAGAGAACCCAAGTTTATCTAGAAAAATATCAACTAAAACATAAGAATATGATTTTCCACCCAAGCTATTTGTCTTAATAGGCCCAAAGAGATCCATATGGATCAATTGTAAAATTCTACTAGTTGAAACATCATTAATGGATTTAAAGGAAGTTCATTTTTGTTTACCTTTCGCACAAGCATCACAAATTTTATCTAAGGATAATTTTAGCTTAGGTAAACCTCTAACTAGATTTGGGAAACCAATTTCTCTAAAACACTTATGCTAGCATGTCTTAGTTTTCTATGCCATAACCATGCATTGTTTTCATTTTGAGCAACTAAACATGCATGTGATGTATGAATGTCATCTAGATTCACCATGTATATGTTACATATGCGATGACCAATGAGCATCGTCTTATTTATTTTAATGTTCACAATTTTGCAACCATTAACATAAAAAAGAACATTAAAACATCTATCACATAATTGATTAATGCTCAACAAGTTATGCTTTACACCATTTACATATAACACATCTTCAATAAGAATAGAAGAGAGATTACCAATGGAACCTATACCCTCAATGTGGCCTCTGAAGTTGTCACCAAAAGTCACCACTCCACCACTCTTTGGCTTTAGCTCAATGAATCTATTCTTTTCGTCGGTCATGTGTCTTGAGTATCAACTATCAAGGTACCAAGTGTTTTGACTTGAAGCTTTGGACTTGCAGCAATGCTCCCCCTATAAACAGAGATTATTTCTTAATTTTTGGTACCCAAATCATTTTGGGTCCATGTGAGTTAGCTCCCAAATACTTGGTTCCCTTAGGAATCCAAGAAGCAATAACATTAATATTATTAGAAACTACTTTTTCCTAAGGAACCCATACATTTCTAACCTTTTTTATCTTTAGGATGCCTTTGAGAGCCTAATTGTTTGTAGCCATTAAAGTGTTTCTTTACATAGTTGGGTTTTGAAGAACTTGCATTTTCAAAATCTTGTTTCCCAACTACGTTTAGAGAAGCCTTAAGCTCATTCACCACTTTGTGGTGATCTTCATGAACTTTTGAAAGAAGATTGTTTAAATCAACATTTTCATTTTGAAAATATTTTAAATCATCGTGTAAAATCACAATCTTCTCTTCAAGTTCCGAGTTGGTTTTGGAAAGGGAATCGTTTTGGTTTTTCAAATTGTAAATCATTTTCTTGTTTTTCAAAACTGATTCCTTGTAGTTTTGAACCAACCCATCGTAAACCTCTTGCAACTAATCATATGCACTTGAAATTCATCAAATGTAAAATCGAAAGTAGATGAGTTCGGATTTACCTTAGGATCATCATCAATAACCATGAGGCAAAGATTAGCCACTTTGTGATCCTCTTCATCGGCTGATGATTCTTCATCACACCAAGTGGCAACATGGGCTTTTTGCCTTTTCCTCTTATCGAACCCCTTTTTCTTGAGTTGAGGGCAATCTGATCTTATGTGCGCCGACTTCTTACACTCATAACAAATGAGTTGATCCCTCTCCTCTTCTTTGTTCTTGAAGTCTTTTCTTCTTTGGAACTTTCTACCTCGATTGGACTTCATGAACCGAGAGAATCTCTTGGCTATCATAGCCAATTCCTCAAACCCTTCCTCACTAGAATTGCTTTCCTCTTGAGATGCCTTGAGAGCAATTGCTTGCTTGTTCTTCTCTACCTCTTGCTTCTCCTATCTTCTCCCTTCTCTCTTCTCTCTTATTTTCTTCTTCACTCCCTTGCTTAATGATCTCATGAGTAAGGAGAGATCCCACTAACTCATCGAGCTTCAATGTCTTCAAGTTCTTGGCCTCGTTAATTACGATTCTCTTCCCATCACATGATTCAGGAAGAGAGTAAAGAAGCTTCTAGACTAGCTTGTCTTTGGGAATGATCTTACCGAAGCCCTTGAGACCATTTACAATGACGAAGAACTGATCAAATATCTTGGAAACACTCTCATCCGGCTCCATCTTGAAATTCTCCTAACTCAAACTAAGGATCCCAATCATGGTCTCCTTTACATCGTTGGTGCCCTCGTAGGTGGTCTCTAGCTTGTTCAACGCTTCCTTTGCACTTGTGCAAGATGACATCTTTGCGTACATATCGGGTCCAAGTGCACAAAAGATGATGTGAAGAGCCTTTTCATTCACTTGAAGTCTTCATCGGTCATTTCCGATCTAATTTTCGAAACTAGACTTCCTTCTTCATCTTTTTTCATTGGAATTGTTGGTCCATCTTGCACTACATCCCAAAGGTGTAACGCCCTGGTTTTGGGCCTAGTTTTTTTAGACATCGGATCGGACCGGCCGAGAACGGTTCAAATTGTGTAAGGTGATTTAAGAAAATCAAGGATCGGGATAGGATAAAATTGTGATAAAAATTGCTAAAATCCTATAAAAATGTGTTTAAGAGGTTGGTCAAATCAATTTTACAAAAAGGGTTTTGGAAAATGGACATTTTTTTTTAAAAGTAATTGGGCCTCATTAAAAACCCTCTCCCTATTAGAGAGGGAAAAGAGTGCCCCTGCTAAATCTTTTATTCCATGAATGAACGATTACATTTCGTATAGTTCCATTAAATACAAACAACCCATAACAAAAAAAATCAACCCACTCCTTCCTTAGCCAAAGTATCAGCAGCAATATTATCCACTCTTGGGATCCAACGAAGATGCGCGCCAATTTCTTCAATAGCAGTTTCCACTTGCATTACCTTCGAATGAAGATGTGAAGGAGTTATGGATTTCCGGAAAATCCAATCAACGATATTTTGGCAATCAGTTTCGATGATTAGACGACATCGACCAGCCCATTGAGAACTCCTAAAGATAGATAACCCAGTGCAAAGCGCCTCTAGCTCCATTACGGTGGGAGGACCATCGGGATGAGACTCTGAAAATTCAAACAGTATAGTACCCTGGTCATCGTGAAGCAGGCCACCAATACCACCCTTCGATCTACTGATAGAATAAGCTCCATCGATATTTAACTTGCAAAACCCACAAGGAGGCGGTTTCCAACCTAAACTTCGACCGACCCCTTTGTTACTCTGCATCCAATCGTCGGCCAAGTTAAAATTATCCATAAGAGATTCCATTGAGATGGCTTTCCCCGGACAAGACGCTTTGATCCAATGAGCTAAGCGTAGTTTTGTCAAGAATTTCAATTGATTCCAATCCACCAACTTAGAGTTAAAGGTCACATCATTTCGGTAAAGCCAAACTGACCATATGATGGCGGAGGGGACTAGACTAACCCACCATTTATTTTTTCCGAGACTCAACTGACTCCATATTTCTAGCAGCCTGCCAGGATCGTGATGTACCACAAAATCAACGTTGACCATCCTGCAAAAGAGAGACCAAATGGACCATACACCATAACAAGATATAAATAAATGAGACATTGTTTCCAGGTGAGCATTACACAGCGCGCAAAAGCCATTGGCTAAGGTGATAACTCCATGTTTCATAAGCACTTCCTTCATTGGAATGCAGCCCCAAACTACCGACCATAGGAACATCTCAACTTTAGGTGGAGCAAGACCCAACCACACTTGTTTCTTCCACGGATACGGCGATGGAAAACTTGGATTGACTAGAGATTGGAATGATTTCACAGAAAAAAGCCCCATCACTTGACCCTTTCCATCTAACCCAATCCTGACCCAAAGAAGAAAAATTGAAGCTTTGAAGACAAGTGCAGAAATTATCCCACTGTGTTTTTTCCCAGTCAAATAAGGGTCTTCGAAGACTTATTGACCATTCCCACTTATCATTCACCACACTCCCCATATCAGCGATGAACCCGATTTTATTCACAGCTAGCGCAAAAATCCTCGAAAATTGCAATTTTAGAGCCAAATTACCAAGCCATATATCTGACCAGAACCGAATTGATTTGCCATCCCCCACCTGCAATTGCAAATTCGATCTGAACTTATTTCCCACATTATCGTTAGCGAAAACTGATTTAGAAATGACATTCCAAATCCATGATGTGAACTTAGGAAGCGAGGGAGTCGGAATAAGACCAGTAGCACAGCCCGGGCTTTTAGCTGAAATCACTCTCCTCTAGTAGTTGTTTATTTCATTACCAAATCGCCAATGCCACTTGTTAAGCAATGAACGATTTAAGATATCGAGATTAACCACATCTAAACCACCATCATTTTTACTTGTACAAATTCTCCCCCAATTAATCTAGTGAATCTTCTTCTTCTCATCATTGCCACCCCAAAAGAACATGGACATGATACCATTTATCCGAGATAATACTTCCTTTGGCATTCGAAAAAGAGAGATAAAATAAATCGGTAGGCTGCTGAAAACTGATTTGATCAAAGTCAATCTCCCAGCAAATGATAGAAACTTAGATTTTCAGCCACCTAATTTAACTTGGAATTTATTAACTAACGGTTTCCCACAATTGCACCGAGTTTTTCTTAGCTCCCAGGGGCAAACCCAAATAACTTGTGGGAAAAGTATCAACAGCACAACCAATTTCTGCAGCCATCAACTCAACTTCTGAACTTGGGGTGTTAATACCTAAAATTTTCGACTTTTTCAAATTCAACTTTAAACCGGAAGCTAACTCGAATACCCTCAATACTCTTTTAATGTTACTAACCTGGTTGGCCGATCTTCCACAAAAAATTAGTAGATCGTCTGCGAATTGATGGTGGCTAATTTCCATGTAATCTGGATTTCTGCCGATTCTGAATCCCTCAAAAAGGCCTAGACTGTCAGCCTTTAATAACATGAGATTCAAGCCTTCTCCCACCAAGTTGAAGAGAAGAGGAGAGAGGGAACAGCCTTGCCTAAGGCCTCTTTTGATATCGAAGGCCTCCGTAGGGGACCCATCGACTAAAATGGAAATGGATGCAGTGGAAATGCACTGCTTTATCCAATGGCACCATCTCTTCTCAAAGCCACATTCTGCCATAATTCTGAGTAAAAATTCCCATGAGACCATATCGTATGCTTTGCGAAAGTCAATATTGAAAGCAATACCCGAGTTACCAGATTTCCTCACCGAATCAATCGCTTCATTAGCAACTAACACACAATCCAAAATTTGATGACCCCCAATAAACGCGAATTGAGACTCTCCTACTAACTGATCAATCACCCTCGAGAGTCTTCGAGCCAAAACCTTAAACAAAATCTTGTATAGTCCCCCAACCAAACTGATAGGCCTAAATTCATCCAGGGATTCTGGATTTTTAACCTTGGGAATCAAGGTAATGAAGGAGTGGTTAATGCCCCTATCCAATTCCTTTCCCTGATAAAAATCATCGAAAAACACCATTATATCTGCTTTGAGGTCAGCCCAAAATTTTTTATAGAAGCCCATATTAAACCCGTCAGGCCCTGGCGCACGGTTACTATCAATAGAAGACAATGCGGACCATACTTCCTCCTCAGTAAACTTTCGTTGGATCCAGTCAGCTTGTTCAGGGCAAAGTTTCTTAAAATCTAAACCCAGGTCTTGAATTTCTAAATGTGAAGGCAGATTGTAGGCTTCAACAAAATAGTCATGTACTGCCTTCTTGATAGAGCACGGGTCAGTGGAAACCACGCCATTGATTTTCAAGCTGGAAATAGAATTGATGCTTCTTCTTTCCGATACTGCCAAGTGAAAGAACCGAGAGTTTATATCACCCTCAACAAACCATCTCTGTCTGGATTTCTGAATCAAAGCACTTTCATTCTTGCTATAGAGTAACCATAACTCCGCCTTTAGTTTCTTCAGATGACTGAAATAACTCGATGAATGCCTGGTCCGAAGTAGATTCCCTTCAATTCTCGAAATCTCCATTTCTAGTCTAGCAATGTCATGTTCAACATTTTTCAGATTTTTCTTATTCGACCAAGCCTTTACTGCGGACTTAGTATTCTTAATGATACTGGCAATCTTGACATTGGGAGCTTTCAAACGCAATCCTCGAATCTTCTTGCTAACCACCTCCTCAAAACTGTCTTCCTTGTACCAAAAGTTAAAACAACGAAAAGGTTTCCGACCCCAATTCTTTTTTTTTGTCATAAGGTGAACAGGATTATGGTCCGAGAGAGACTTATCCAAGCATTTTTGTACTAACCCAGGGCATAAATCAATGAAGATAGCAGATAGCAGAAATCTGTCGAGTCTAACTAAAGTCGGTGGATCACGATTATTTCCCCAGGTAAATTTACCTCCCGCCATGGGTAAGTCAAGAAGCTCAGCCCTATTAATGAAATCCCTGAATGCAACTATAAGAGACATATTTACTGACAAGCCATGTTTTTCTTCAGGATCAAGGAAAAGATTATAATCGCCCCCAATACACCAGGCAATCTGTTTTGAATTTATCAAAGCTAGAACCTCCTCCAAAAATAGCTTTTTCTCAGAATCTACTGAAGGGTCATATATATTAACCAAGCCACACATCAATTTAAGGTGCTTAATACACCCTATAAGAGATGTATATCTATGGTGCTAAATGATTTCTGATACATGGAAAAACCCTTCATCCCACATACTCAATAACCCCCCTGCCGAACCCACTGCCGGTTCTCGCACAAATTTCATGTTACTGGAATTCCAGATTTTTCTCACCTCAAAGTCGGACATTTGCATCAGTTTAGTTTCTTGTATAAAAACAATTTTTGGTTGATTCTTCCGAATACATCGGTTAACAGCCCTTAGTTTCTCCTTTCTTCTAATCCCCCTCACATTCCAAGTCAAAATTGAGAAATTCATAATAAAATAATTAAATTACCAGAAAAGTTACCTTAATCGCTACCTCGAAGTTCCTTTTCCAATTCGCAAATTCTTCTAATAACCGACTCTTTCCCCCCTTTGAAGAAGATTTCCAGCATCTTACTAACTTCCCACACCGATTCAGTCTCCAGAGCAATAGTCAAATCATCTCTGTTAACGGTCAGGCAAGAAGAGTCTTGATGAGAGAGATGAAGATCATCGAGGGAATCACGAACCAATTTCTGTAAATATCATCTGGTCTCTGCTCGAAACAAGCTAGATGGCCTGAGAATTAATGAGCAGACAGGTGGATTGTTATGGAGAATAAAGGAGGAAGAAGAAACATTAACAGACTTATCCAGACTATTCCCCTCGTAAGTATCAGGGACAAAATCCACCGAAAATCTCAATCCCTCCCCTTGGACATCTGCCACTCTATTGGCCGTTTGATCACAATTGCCCCATAGTAAGATTGGAGCGGAATTAATTGTAGATAAATTTTGGACTGGGTCGAAAACATTAAGCCTGGTTGGGGCTGCTATCGAGTTGGATACAGGCCCAGTTCTCGAATTACCAACCACGTCACTTAACGGCCCTTTATTTATATTATCATCATCCTCACCTGGTTCATCGGAGTCCACCCATGAATTAACCGCAACATCATTAAAGCCTCCAGGAATTTCTAAGTTAGCCGTTGTACCGCCTTGGGAATCGATAATATTATTAACTGTAGTCTTCTGGGGGATTGGAACGTCGCAAGATTGAGGAGGTACCACATTGTCATCGAAGACGTTACCGGGGATGCTGGTTTTTTCACGACGATGAACGTCCGGCTCAATATCAACAGGATCCTGCATAGACTCCTCCGAGTCCGAAGATACCCAGACATCCTCATTCCCTTCATCATAGCCCCCCGACTTCTATTCCAATTGCACCTGGGATCGACTTACACACATGATTTTTATTCTAAAAGGATAACCCATAGAATACAAAGTGATGTACTCTGGAAATATTGAAGGGCTAACCGCCCTGATAATGATCCGAGCCACATCAAATTGATCCTTATTCTTCGTCTTGTCGTCAATGCTAACAAACTTACCCTACCTGCTACCGATTTCTTCAAAAAACTTGTCATACCAGCAATACAAAGGAATACCCGACAAATCTAACGTGCAGAAGTAATACGGGATCTCATCAATCAGTAAAGGCCCGGCATGATCGAACCAATAGCAAAGTTCCTCTTTCTTGAAATCCAACGTCTCGTTCATCTTCTCCACGAACTCAAAATAAATCACCACTGAATCATTATTAACACCCCATTTTGAGAGTTTAACCTTAATACTATCGTTGAATAAAGCTCGTGGACAAAATCCAAATCAAAGGATTCCTTGATTACAGCAGCCAAGCATTGCTTCATCCAAGTAATAACATTAATCGGGGCCTGAAAATCCTTAATGTTATTTGTTTTTAGGTTATTCGCATCCCTGGACGAGGCTCCTTCTGCAGACTTCTTACCATCTTATGAGGAATTAGGATTGCCAAGTACTGCTTGCCGATAAGTTTTCCTGTTATCACCAGGGGGAAACAGAATACCAATAACCTTACCCTTTAGCTTATCATTTTTATCATCAGGTTTCCCCAGGTTAACTTTCATTCTATTAAAACCACTGTAGCTACCAGAGGCAATATCTTCTTGCGTCTTCAATCGCGAAAACTTAGCTTTCAAAGATCGAATCACAAAACCATCTAGCTTTATTTTGTCTGTCTTCTAAATCACCCTATCCATAGCTTCTTTATTCTCCATAGTAACGAAGGAAATGGTGACATACTTGTACTTCGGTTTCAAATTCTTTAGGGGAATGAAAACCCTAAGGACCCTTCTAAAGTTGCTAAATATGTCCCTCAAAGCTTGTCTCGACACTCTTCGACTAACGTTGTCGATGAAGATGGTCCAATCTGCTCCTCTCGTCTGATCTCCAAGCTCCGCTTCGTATCTCTTCACCGGCCGACTCCCTCCATTCCTTCGCTCCTCCATCGCAGACTCCCTAGATCACTAAATTTAACATTCACCCGAGACTCTCAATTTTTTGGAAAATGGACATTTTGAGTAGTGACCAAATTGTAAAGTTTCAAAACTGGGAAAATGTGATTTTTAAAGTGGAAGCCAAAGTCTTAGAATCTTTAGGGGGCTTAAAGTCAATTTGACCTTTGTTCAATATGACATGTGATTTAAAAGGGTTTTCAATTAAATGATTTTAATTGTATTTTTATATTAATTAATTAAAAGGTAGTTAATGAGATTTTCACTTACGTAACTACCAATTTTCTCTCATTTTCAGCCAAACACAATTTTTTCTCAACTTTTTCCAAAATTCCTTCTCCCAAAAACTTTCTCAACATTTCATAAATAATTTTCAAGAGATCTTTCTTAATTCTTCAAGATTTTTGCAAGGAAAATGTGTCATCTATTGAAGGAAGCAAGGATTTGAGGTAAATCCCGTTCTCAACCTCTAATCAAAGTTCTTTATTGAAATTCCCAAGATTTTTGGCTTCTAAATACTATTTTTGATTGAGTTTTCAATATAGTTTTGATTGGAGATCAAAATCTTGTGAAATTGTGGATGAAATCTTGATTTTTGGACTTGATGGGTTAAGCTATGTTTTGTATTTATTTTAATTGAATTCTAAGTTGATTTATATGTTAAAATGATATGTTGATAACATAGATCCCGAAATCCTTGAGATCCTTGAGTTTCATGGTAGTTTTAAGTAAGATTTTGGGGTGAAATGGTGGAATCTTGCTTTTTGGAGGTATAAGGATGAGTTAGGGTGTTTATTAGATGTGTTTTGATGTTGATAATTATTTGGAAGTGATGTATGATGGCTGGGATTGGTTTAGAAAGCAATCGATTGAGTTTTCGGTTGTTTTGGAAGGGTATTTTGGTGTAGTTTGAGTGGGCAACGAGTTGTGAATTGTTGCTGGTGTTAGAATGCATTTTAATGCACTTAGATCTCTCTTTTGATGATGTGAAAACAGGGGATCCTTATCCGGAAGCAAACGAAGTGGTTTTGGGAGCTCCGAAGGTGTAATTTCTGTGTCGACGAACAAGGCTTCGCGTATCGGGGAGTGGAAATGATGGATTTTAGTGTCATTATTATAAGAATGCACTAGGTAAGTGTTTCGGTAATCCCTCTCTTGGAAATGTGCTATGTTTTGATGAAATTGCACTTGATGTAAGAGTGGATTGTTTACTATTTTTAAGCATGTTTAAGCATGGTTTAATGATGGATTTTAATGCCATTATGATAAGATTGCACTAGGTAAGTGATCCTTTGTTTGCATGTGTTGAATGCATATGATATTAAGCATGTGATGCTTGTGAAAGTGGCATTGTGGTTATGCTTGTAAAACAATAGATTAATGTGGTTAAATGATTATATTGGCTAGTGATGCAAATGATTTTTTGTTACTTTAATCGGATATAGTTAGCCGGCTATAGGATTGGGTGCACCGTGAATAAAGTCGCATTGGATGTCGAGGGGTTGTGATTGTGCCGTAATCTCCATCCAAGTACCCTAACGATTGAGTTTAAGATCACAACGGTGAATGGTTAGTCATGTGTGTGAGTCTTGTGTATGTTGAGGGGTTGTGATTGTGCCATTAATCTCCATCACGGGTGTTGAGGGGTTGTGATTGTGCCATTAATCTCCACCTTGTGTAGTCCGGTAGTTTGTATGAAGCGTGAGGGACAACGCTTGTAATCAGCGTATCCGATTGTGTCTTGTGTTGAAATGGTTTATGGATTATCACTTGTAAGACAATATAATGTAAACGAATAATGTGAAGCATGAGATGTTTATATATGATGCAATGATGTATGAGATATTTGTGTATGATGCAAGAATGCATGTGATGCTTGTTAAAGCATGAACACAGGTTTATTTGCTGTTGTAAAATGATGCATATGAGCATGTGGTTAAAAAGTGCATTGAGGTCTCGAAAAGACATGTTTTATAAATGGCATGAGATGTAAATTGTTGGTTTTGCAAAATATGAGACATGCATTGATGAATGTTGTTTAGCGATCCTCACTAAGCTTTGTGCTTATGCTATTTTGTTTCATCAATGCAGAAAACTAGGCTTTGAAGGCAGCAAGCAGGCAAGAGGAATCCAAGCTTTAAATCTTGCAAAGTATGTAGTTTTGCTTCGGTGTAATAAAAGGCAATGGGTGGGGTTTATGCTATTGCATGGTTGAGAATGTTTTCCCCTTTGCTTGAGCGTGTTGGTTAGTTACTTTTGAGATGTAATTGGCCTTTATGGTATGATTTTGGTTATGGATGATGGTTTTGGCTTGTTATTGTTTTGGTTGGCTAGGGAGCATGTCTTAGTGCTCTTACTTGCATGTTAATTGCCATGTTATAGCTAATGCCTCGATATGATGATTGTTGATATGTATCCATGTTTTATGCATGATGTGGCATGTCTCGGGAATGATTTCAATGTGTTTAAGCATGAAAAACCAGCAAAATCAGCTGTCGCAGGGCAAGGCGTATCGGAACGCCCCTGCTTGTTTCGGAACAGGGGCCTGAAATGGCCATAAGGTTTTGAAACGGGTGAAGGCGTATCAAAACGTTTTGGCTACTGGAGGGGGTGTTTCGATACGGGACTCAGAATGCACCCGAGTATCAAAACGGCCAACCCTGTTTTGAAACGACCGTTTTGGTACAAGGCCATCTGTATCGAAACGCCTGACCGTTGGGTTAGAAATTTGAACTATTTGGGTTTCTGTTTCTTGCATTTTGGTCCCTAAATGTTGGCTGCTTAATTCAATGAGTTTGAATGGACCGTTTGAGTTGAAATTTGACCTGATGGCATGTTATGTGATTAATTTTGGATTGGTAACATTAAAACCCGTGTAGTCCTTATAAATCCGAGAATTTACGTTTTAGTCCCTCAAAGATTATTCTATTCAATTGAGTTCATGTTGGGGTTCCGTTCACTGTGCCGCTTTCGCTAATTTAATTTGCTAAACATGTAGGTTAATATTGAGCATCTAGAAAAGATATAAAGAAAAAAGGGTCGTTAATCAAGGTTGACTTTCGGGTTGACTTTGGTTTTCCCTGTGTAATCTTCGTAGTTCGGGTCAGGCGTCTAAGCCGGGCTAAGGGGGTTACAAAAGGACATAGTCATTAAACTTGATGAAGGGCCTCATTCTATTTTTCCAATAGGGATAGTTATCCACATTGAAAAATGACGGCTTGGTGATCGATTGTGACTCAATGAAGTTTTGGCCAGAGGTGGATGTGAGTCCCTCAAAGAGTTAGGCTCTGATACCAATTGTTAAGTTGATCAATCGAATCGAAATTGGCTTATAGAGGGTGAATTAGCTTTTTAAAATTGAAAGGAGCAAATTTAAAAATGGCAAATTCAAGATAAGGCAATTTATAGTGGTTCAAGCTTAGAACAAGCTCTACATCCACTACCATAGCTCCCGCTAAGGATTTTCATTCAATTTCACTAGAAATTCATCCCCTTTTCTCGGATTAGGAGGAAACCTTACAAATTGGTTAATCTTTCCACCCAAAGATTAACCAAGACTCCCTCAATTACAAAGAAGATTGACAATCTGAAAAATGTCTTTCACAAGGTTGATAGATTGCCCAATTACACTTAAACACTCCCCAAACTTGAAATAAGATAATACAATTGAAGATTACACAAGTGGGGTACAACGATTTGACTTTAAGAGCTCTGGGTTTGGATAAATGTCTGGATTGTTATGAATTTGTTCAATAGTTGTTGTTGTAACTTTTGAGGCTTGTTTATATACCCTTGCATTGATTTCTAGCCGCTATGGTGGTTGAGATCATCAATAGAGCCGTTGGGCTTCTTTTTTCATGCAATAAATGAACTTCTACAACCTACCTTATATGTACCTGAACAAGAGTATTGATACCTGTCTCAAAATTGAAAGAGCCATTGTGAACATTTAAGAGGGGCATATCGATACACGTATGAGTGTACCGGTACGGGTATAATGTAAAAATGGGGGTGTATCGATACTCTATGACTATATCGATACATATATTTTACTCACTTGAATCCTGAGGAAAAAATTAGTAAAAAGTGTATCGATACGCTATATGGGCGTATCGATACGGTCTAACGACCGTTTGAATTTTGCTGAAATCATAACTGACAAGCAACAGTCAAAAACATTAAACGCAAAGATTTGTCGAATCAGATCAAACCGTACCGATATGGGGACTACCGTATCGGTACGCTATGCCTTAAAGTTAAGCCTAGAAAAAATATCGTATCGATATAGGTATAACCGTATCGGTACGCTTTTGTCGATTGAAATTCCAGAACCTAAAAACTGTATCGGTACGTCCATAGCGTATTGATACCCCTTGGCGTACAAAATTGTTTTGGGCTGTAACACTTAGAAAAATCTTGTGTGACCAAATTCTTTAACTTAGAGTCATTTTGATTCAAGTTTTCTTGTCAATTAGTGAGATTTTGAAATACTTAAAATTTATTTACATTTACAAAAAAGGTCCATAGACACTTTGTTATATCAAAATCAAATTAGATTTTACAGAAATAAAATGTAAGATTTATTCATAACAAATCTAGAAGTTTTTCTAGAGGCTAAACTGTTCATACTAATGGTTGTCTAATCTGTTAAAAGAGATCAAGGAGATTATTGAAAACGTCTGCAAAAGTCTTTACTAGATGGTTTAAAGTATTTGTACAAAGATGGAATTTTATATTGTGGCTTTAGACCACTTATGAGCCTATGGTCCGAATTTATTATCTCAATAGATGAAAGCTTGATTTATAAAGTTTATTAGATAAAAGTTCCCTGGGTATGAAGCTTGCAAACTCCAGTAAATATTGGAACTCATAACTAAATACTTATGAGTTTAAGTTAATCAGATTTATCTACCACTAGGCGTATGCTTATGTTATTCCCTCATTTACATTTCAGGTAGTTGGTCGGTACGCTTCGGTATTGGACATGACCTCCAGGTGTTCGAAGTTATGTTCAAAATTCCTTAGGGACTCTTAGTTGGTGGCACATACATGATGTGTATGCATTAAGCATTTTGAGTATTTAATAATTTATTGTTGTGTATATATATTAAAAAGGGTTGTAATGGGCCATTTAATTATTTATTATTGCTTGCTTGAGAAATTAACCTAGTAGTTATAACATGGATTTAGTAGATTAGAATATCCAATGGGGTACTTCAAATAAACTAAAAACATGATGGTCAACCTCATGCCTTAATAATTGATTGTTACGTTCTAATATTAAAAAGAGATAATAAGTTGGTTGGGGCATAGAGATGTTAGTATCTCATATTTGATGTCCTATTTGAGCATGAAACAACTTGCTTATGAATAAATAGTTAACCATGTCATGTTTGATGATTAATTAAAATCTCAACATCGAAATTGAGAAGTCCTTTCTTAAAGGTATATTCATAAATTGATGTTATGATTCTTGATGTAAATGCTTGTGTGTTGAAGTGATCTTTAATCTGTATGTCAGTTCTGTTTAATATATATATATATATGCGTCTAGAGTAAATACTTTATCATAGATAAGTTAACCTACAATTGTCGGGCTCACCTTGTTTCATATAGACAAGGAAAAAACAATTGATAGCTTAAGAAAATAATTGTAATGGGTCTTCGTCGAGTTATAGGTCATTTGGTTATTCATGACGACCTAAGAATTTGATAAGTATTGTAGTTGAACTTGCAATATTGATATTACAAATGAATTCTTCCAATTATGACCTATGACTATGCTAAGAAGATATTGAAGTATATTAATGGTTTTAATTTACTTAGATTTTTGGAAATCAAAGTCTTTATCGGTTAGTGGTTATGTTTATATGTTTGATCTTTTAGTAACACGCCATAATTTGGTTTATCGTCTAAGCTTGGTTTGGGGGTGTTACAGAGATTCCTGGCGTGTAATATTAGAGGATTGTCCCCGATTTCTTCCAGAATTTCCAAATTGAGCTATTTTGGGTCCTCTATGACGAAAAGATTGTACAACATTTGAGTCGCAGGCATTCGAGCAGGAATCTTGTTCGGTTTCTACGGACAATCCTTGATGTAATAATCTGATCCTCCACATAAGAAACATGCATTCCCTTGCCTTTTGCACAGTCCCGAATGATTCTTTTGGCAGAAGATGCAAATAGGGGCTTGAGAGTCTTTACTCGAGTTCCCTATACTATTAATAGAAATTGCATGAACTGAAGACTTGATTACCGCTTGAGGTTTAAGCGCGAAATTACTCTTTGGAGAAGAGTAGTAGTTCGAAGAGTTTCCTCCACCCCCTTGATTCTTGAATTTCTTGGATGGCCATGAAGGTTTGTCTCATTTCTGGGTCTTTTGTCATTTCTTGATTGATTCCCCCTCCTCTTTTCTGAAGCTTTCATCTTAGCTTTAGTAGTAATAGCTCGGTTGACCAAACTTTGAAAGTCGGTTATCTCCAAGGCTGTGAACAAAGGACTTAGTTCATCACTGAGCCCGTTGATAAACATCTGACACTTGTCCTCTTCCTTCTTGATATACTCATACCCATATTTGCAATACTTACAAAATTCACTAACATATTGTTCAATGGGTTTGCCTCCTTGCTTCAAATACAAGAAACGTCGTCTGCGTTCAGCAAGGTATTGCTCACTAACATACTTCTTCCGAAATTCTTTGAGAAAGAACTCACAAGTAAAGATATTACCTGGAGCAGTAAGAGTCGTAGTTTCCCACCGAGTGCTTCACCAGTAAGTAGGGCAATAGCACATTCATGCTTATGTTCATCAGAACATTGCAACTACTTGGTTAAAACCCCGATTGTAGTTTCTAGCCAATATTCCGTATCCTCCGGCTTTTCGTCATCAGCACCGGTGAACATATAAGCTCGATGTTGAGCTAGCTTATCAATTGGAGCCCTCGTTGACACCGCTACAGAAGGAGCTATAGTGTTTTGTTTTAAGGAAATGATCAATTGGTCGAACATCTCATTCATGCTAAGGAGACATTTCCTTTGTAAAGATTGATTCGGAGGAACTCCTTGCTGTGGTACATCAGCATTCACGGGAGCTTCCCGCCAGGCTGTAGTAGCAACTTAAGGATTTTGCTGCTCTTCATTAATTCTTACACTTCCTCCTTCATTGGAGGAGCTAACCAGGCTTTCATTATCCTGGCCCAAGTTTGTCTCAGACATTCTAAGGATCAAGCATATGAAGGGAGCTTTCAGCATATAAAAATCACAAGTATTTATTCATATAACTCCTAGGTGACACAAAATGACTAGCAATGATGCAATGTACTAAGTTTAATCCTAGGATCATGTAAACCTTTGCTCTGATTACCAAAACTATAACATCCTAAACCCGACTTAAAAGCAAGCCAAGTCTATAAGGTTAAAAGCTAACAAAAGACTAACTTGCCTTGCAAGTTAGAATTCGAAGTAACTCAAAAGAGTAAATTTGCTTTCCAAGTTATCAATTCAAAAAGCTAAGGTGAGTTTTCGAAACATTTCTATATCCAATCTACGATTTGAAATTATCTTCAAAGTGATTAACTACTTTAGGATAAAGGCTTCAAATTCAAGAAGTGAGTTATATATAAGATTGGCTACTACTTAATCATACATAATCAATTATCTTCAACCAATCCATTTTAAAAAAATTGAACTGTCTTATAATATTATGCAAAGTTAGCAACATAAGATTTTGTAGAACTAATGTTTTGATATAATAATTGAAAAACGTTTCGGACTAATTTAAAAAGAATTCAAAACTATATTCAGAGTCCAAATAACTTGAAACTATGTATAGGGATGTTTTAAAAGGTTTTAACATGTTTTTCAAAGCCAAATTTCACAAAACCATCCAGGCATTTCGAAACACCTTAGGGCGTTTTGATACGAGGGATTCCAGTAGCAAAAGTGTTTCAATACGAGAATCGAAACGGGCCTTCCCTGGATGTGATTTTTGCCCAACGTTTCGAAACGGGCTATGCCGTTTCAATACACCTACGTGGAATCGACTTCAATGGTCATAACCCCCAACGGCTATTTCCCAACTAAAATTTAAATGCAGATCGTTTCGATACGGAGGTAGGCATTTTGATACTATGTTTCGAAACGGCCAAGGGCGTTTCGACACGGGTGCTGCATCAGACTGCAATGGCTCTTTCTACTTAAAGGGTGTTTCAAAACGGTCACGAGTGTTTCGAAACGGTGAGTTGTAGAACTGCATTTATGGTGGGAAATTAAGTCTCCAACGGCTCCAATTCAACCCCAACGGCTAATAACGGCTACAAACTCATCAAGGAGTATAAAATGGACCTCCAAGCATCAAGATATGGTTAATGCTCATATTGTCAATCAACAAATAATCAAATATTGTCTTAGTGCCTAAATTGTCAATTCTTGTATAGACAAACACTAGTGAGCCAAAATTGTCAAATTTGCTCAAGTTTTTTAGGTTTTGGGTGAGTGCTTTAATTGTGCAAACAAACACCTATTAGAGGGATTTGTGTTTGCTTTTATTATCTCTTTGTAAAAGAGGGTTTGATCAAGGCTTTGGGTAGAAAGGTTGATCGGTGTATAAGGGTTTCCTCCTAAGCCTAGAAAAGGGGACGAATCAATAGTGGATTGATTGGAAATCCATAGTGGGAATCTAAGGTAGTGGATGTAGACCTTGGTTAGAAGGTTGAACCACTCTAAAATCATTGTGTCATTTACATTTAAGCTTCCACACCACATCCACCCAAAATTCCACCTCTCCACCACTTGGTGAGCAACATCGGTTGATCGAATCGAGCTCCTCACAACTCTACAATTGGTATCAGAGCTTGGCTCAATCGAAGAGGATTCACATCCTATTGAGAAGATCCGGCAAGCTCGATCATCATTTCACCAACCGGCTCAAATGGCACAATCCATCGACAAAACGTCTTTCTTCGACGGAACCTACTATGCTCATTGGAAGACCAAGATGAATTTTTTTATAAAGTCAAGAGACTACAAGCTATGGGACATAGTTGAAGACGGTTCATTCGTGCCTCAACGAAGCAAAGCGGAGTGGAGTGTCGACGATCGCAAGAAGATGGAGCTAAATTGCAAAGCCTTGCACATTCTCTTTTTTGCATTTAGCCCATCCATCTATGAGAAGATGTCTTCTTGTGAAAGTGCCAAGGAGGTATGGGACAAGCTTGAAGTCACATACGAGGGTACCGATGAAGTCAAGGAGACCAAGATTGGGCTCCTCACCTTCGAGTATGAGAACTTCAAAATGGATCTGGAAGAGAACATCGAGAAGATGTTTGATAGGTTCTCCACTATCACAAATGGTCTCAAAGGCTATGGAGAAGCCATCCTAGAGGAGAAGCTTGTTCGAAAGCTCGTCTACTCACTTTTCGAGTTTTGGGACTCAAAGAGGACTGCCATCATCGAAGTAAAGAATTTGAAGACCTTGAAGCTTGATGAACTCATGCGGTCACTCCTTACTCATCAAATCATGAAGAAGAACAAAGAGGATGAGAAGAAGAGGGAAGAAATTAGAGCTATGGGAGAGAAGAAGCTCAAATGGCTTGGCATCAACACCAATGCCATGGCTCTCAAGTCCTCCACTTGCAATCATGTCTATTCAAGTGAAGAGGAGGATGAAGAAGAAGAGATAGTTCATCTCTTCAAGAAGTGTGCCTCATTCATGAAGAAAGCTTTGAGAAAGCTTGAACGAGAATCCAAGAAAAAGGAGAGGGCAAGCACTTCAAGCCATAAGAAGAAGGCACATGTGGCTACTTGGAGTGATGAGGACTCCGCCGACGATGAACAAGCCAACATTTGCCTTATGGCCATCGAAGAAGATTCAAGGGTAACTTCTAATTCGTCTACTTCATGTTCTTACTCTTTTGATGAATTACAAGATGCCTACGATGATTTTGTTTTAGAGTTTAAAAATCACATTTTGAAAAACAATAAATTGATTTCAAAGTTAAAAATTCAAAATGATTTGATTTCTAAAACCAAAATTGAACTTGAAGCAAAACTCGAAGAGTTTGAATTAAAATGTTTTGATTTACAAAATTTGCTTCAAAAAGTTCAAGAAGAAAATGATTTGATTTCCAAAGAGCTAGAAAAGAAAAACAATTTTGGAAAATCAAATTTCTATGTAAGGCAATCTAGTGCCCCTAGATCTGTAAACAATAAATGATTTAGAAGTGTTTGGGTTCCAAAAGGACTAACCACTTCAACTAAAAGGGATGGCATTGAAAAATGGATTCCAAAGAGGACTAAGTTTTGTGCTACTAACGTCTATGGATCCAAAGCAATTTAGATACCAAAAATCACTTGATTGTCTTTTGTTAGGTGTGATGGAGATTGTTCAACAAGTCCAATTAATGAGGGGAGCTCAATGCACACTAAGGAAGAACACTTGAAGAAGGAAGGCTTCACATTCTCCCTTGAGTTCAAGTATGGTAAAATCTAGTTGCTTTTGCTTTATTTGATTTATTCTCATTTATGTCAACTAGATGATCATATATGTTGGACTAACATTTTTAATGATGCTTTGAGTAAGGGGGAGCCATTTTAAAACCATGTTCTTATTTTTGTCAATTTTTTTTGTTATCTATAGTTATTTTGAACTTAATGTTTTAAATTCTTTTTGATATAACAAAAAGGGGAGAAATGATTTAAAAAATTGAATTTTCAAATGAATAAGGGGGAGCTTTATTTGATTTCATATCTTCAATCTCTTATTCACATTTTTAAAGTTAAAGGGGGAGAATACCAAACAATTTTTCAAGAGAGTTTTATTATATCAAAAAGGGGGAGATTGTAGAACAAATGTTTTGATATAATAATTGAAAAATGTTTTCAACTAATTTAAAAAGAATTCAAAACTATTTCCAAAGTCAAAATAACTTGAAACTATGTTTAGGGATGTTTTAAAAGGTTTTAACATGTTTTTCAAAGCCAAATTTCACAAAACCTTCCAGGCGTTTCGAAACACCTTAGAGCGTTTCGATACGGGGGATTCCAGTAGCAAAAGTGTTTCGATATGGGTATCAAAACGAGCCTTCCCTGGATGTGATTTTTTCCCAGTGTTTCGAAACGAGCTATGCCGTTTCGATACGCCTACGTGGCATCAACCTCAACGGTCATAAACCCCAACGACTATTTCTCAACTAACATTTAAATGCAGATTGTTTCGATACAGAGGTAGGCATTTCGATACTGTGTTTCGAAACGGCCAAGGGCATTTCGATACGGGTGCTGCATCAGACTGCAACGACTCTTTCTACTTAAAGGGTGTTTCGAAACAGTCACGAGTGTTTCGAAACGGTGAGCTGTAGAACTGCATTTATGGTGGGAAATTAAGTCTCCAACAACTCCAATTCAACCCCAACGGCTAGTAACGGCTACAAACTCATCAAGGAGTATAAAAGGGACCTCCAAGCATAAAGATATGGTTAATGCTCATATTGTCAATCAACAAATGATCAAATATTGTCTTAGTGCCTAAATTGTCAATTCTTGTATAGACAAACACTAGTGAGCCAAAATTGTCAAATTTGCTCAAGTGTTTTAGGTTTTGGGTGAGTGCTTTAATTGTGCAAACAAACACCTATTAGAGGAATTTTTTTTTGCTTTTATTATCTCTTTGTAAAAGAGGGTTTGATCAAGGCTTTGGGCAGAAAGCTTGATCGGTGTATAAGGGTTTCCTCCTAGGCCTAGAAAAGGGGACGAATCAATAGTGGATTGATTGAAAATCCTTAGTGGGAAGCTAAGGTAGTGGATGTAGACCTTGGTTAGAAGGTTGAACCACTCTAAAATCATTGTGTCATTTACATTTTATCTTCCACACCACATCCACCCAAAAATGCACTTCTCCACCACTTGGTGAGCAACATCGGTTGATCGAATCGAGCTCCTCACAACTCAACAGATTTCTACATCTTTTTCTAAGCATATGCATAACATAATATCACAAAATTAACATCTAGTTTCCTATATTTAGATTCTTTAAGGTAATCTTCAACCAAGTTTTAAATAATTTCAAACCATGAAATTCTATCTAGATTTAGTCTAATGCATAATCAAACATTCATCCAATCGACATAGGGACATATAAGAGCTCTTTATCAAAACCATGACTTTGATTCACTATTTGATCATCTAATACTAGCAATGATCAACGAAAAGCAGCTAACCAACCCAAAAGAATATTTACATGCCTTACACCACATAACTTAAGAATCTATACATGCCAAAAGATGATCTATATGCACTAATTAAGTCTATTTGGCCACTGTACTAGGAGTTTTTACAAAAGAAAAAAATATACTTTTAGGAGGTACTTGGGATATGATGAAGCCCCAAAAGGAGTACAGCTACAAGGTATATCCTAAAAATATAGTGAAGGAAAATTGGTAAGCAACTACTTAGTAAGTAGCTAAAGTACAATCAAGTAGAAAGACAAAAGAAAAGAAATCTTCTTTCACTACAAGGCAATGAATTTTGAATCCAAAGGAACTAGTTCATGGATGTAACAAGGTAAGTTAAGTAAACCAAGATTGTTATTGGGCATGTAAAGCTGATTTATAAAGTATACTAATCGAATAAGATCATCATGTACTTTCATAACATCAATCTATTTTTAATTAAGGAATCTACTAGTTTCACACAATCATGCAATCTTTTATCCAAGACATACAATTTTGTAAGAAATTACAAGTTTCATAAGATCTCAATTACTTGGTGATTAAGATATCTTGATTCCTTAATATCTTAGCTTATAATTTCATATTTTCAAGTTTTCATAGCCTTGAGAATCGAATTACAGTATAGGAATACGAATCCCCAATAAACTGTCGCCAACATATGGTAAACGCAGTACCGGTCAGTCCCTCCTACTGTCACCAAATAAGGACCGTAGTCCACCCAGACATGAGTTTTATAGACTCTATGGCATGCCAACTATACCTACAACTGACTTGAAACTAAGGCTTTTCATTTATTTCTTATCATATCAAATTCAAGAGTTAGCTTAGCTCCATGACAAGGCTTTCAAATAAAAAATCATATCTTATCGAATTCAAGAATGAGCTTAGTTGCGTATCCAGGCTATCATATAACATATCATACCATGTCAATTTCAAAAAAATGAGCTTAGCTCCACGTCATGGCTTTCAAATTCATGTGGTTTCATGTAAGACTTAGTTCTTAAAAAAATAATTTCTTTCTTTGCATATTTACATAGATTTTAATCATATAACATGCTTCAACTAATTCAAGACATAGTGTACCTTTCAAATAAACACTTACCTTACCTCCAAGCTAGCCATTTAAGCACAAATCAGCTTTAAGTGCAAGCATTATCAACTAATGTAATACAAGGAAGCTCATGATAGTTTCATTCTATCCCGAGACATAAAGCTAAACTCACAGTTCAATCCGAGCTGATTTTGTTATTGAATATCAATTCCTTTCTTCTTGTCTACTGTTGGATCTACTATAGCCCTTACTCCTTCAGTTTCTTCTTGATCTAACATGACAAGAAGGGTAACTACTCATTAGGGAATTTTTCTAATGGTCGAACATTTATAAGGCTAATCGATAGCTTAAAAATGCATACAATTCCACACAAAGTCGGCCCCTTCACTTATGTGTTGCAACAAGGCAGTACCCTAAGATATATAAATACATACTTTTCAAATCATGGCAACCTGAAACATTTTAAACACTCATGGGAATCCTTAATCTATTATACAAGTTCAAAAACAGTCTTCTACATTCAACTATGCTGGTACATGATCGAAATAAGTCACTAGAGTTCAAATAGTTTAAAAATTGTCCTTTTTACATGCACATTCAAACACCTAAAATAGTCCCCTACTTAAAAAAACAGTCCCTTCTTTATAAAATTATGCTCTATTTTATAATATCATTCATACATGTTTCAAAATAGACCTTACGGTCTAATTATGATTAAAACAGTCTCAAAAATTAGTTTATATTCAGGGGAAACTTTAAATCCATCTATTAAATTCTTAGACAACTTATGATATGTGATATTAGTCCTTCCCCTCTTTCTTCTTCTTTTTCTCTTTTTGGGCATTCCTTTGAGTTTTCATCTTGAAGTCAACTTCTCTCTTTTTCGCTTCTTCTTGAAGGGAGGACTTACACTGATTAGAATCCCATTGCCCCCAATTGCTTTAGGCTTATGTACCTTCTAACTGACCTCTGGTTAATGTCGACTTCTTTAAATGGTGTCTTCTGTCCAAAGATGCTACCAATTTTTGGCCCTTGTTTCTCTAAATTCGTGGTCAAGAGCGCCTCTTTCGAATTTTGCTCATTTGCCCCAAAATGCCTTTGAGGTCCTCGTCTCGGCTTCTCTTCTTTTTCTCCTCTACCTTCCTTCTTTTCTTAGGCATATCCATGTTGCCTTTTATCGAGTTGATTACTGTCTCATCTCAGCGCGTGCCCTCAACGCGGCGTACGTGGTCGTTCTCAAGACATCCTCTTCGGCAAGATGCTTAGGCTCCAAGGGCAACTTCTGTTCCCCGATTCTCAATGTCAAAATTTCTACCCTCATGTTCTATTTCAACCATTCTTAGCGAAGGTCGACTTCATAGCTCGACATTTCACCGAAGACGGTCTTGATATTTCAACTGGAGGTATTAGTAGTAATGTTTGAACCTCCGAGGGTGCCCCTTCGGGTACTAATGGCTTTACCTCGAGCCACGGTCAGTCCGCTTGTTCATTCCCATGTAGAAGACTTATGCAAGTGATTGGGTAAAAATAATTTTATTATGTAAATATACATTTTGAATAATCATGTCAAGTGAAAATCAAGTTTGGGGTCTTTGAAAAAAGGTTGACCCGAGTGAAATTTTCTGAATGTTGCAGGGATGCACATATGAAATATTTTCTGGGCTATTAGGCTTCCGAGAGGAGCGATTCCCCTACTTAGTTTCTACCCAATTTGAAGGTGGCTCTCTTTACCTCACTAACTCACCTTGCCCCATCGTTCTCTCTTTTCTGATCTCAATCAGACATTAGAAGTGTGGCAATCCTTGAAGAAAGGTTAACCCCGATAGGCGGGATGTGATCTGAAGACAAATTCATCCATCCGTGTATGTTCCAAATGGTCTTTTGAGGCTTGTAATGTAGGCTAAGGCTCACGGCTATGAAAGAAAGGGTAAATAGGCTCAAACAAATGTTTAAGGGTGGTGAAACCAAGGATCAATTCTTCTAATCTGAAGTCTCAATTATTCTCCGATGAAATGCTATTTCTTTTCTTACTTCCTTGGATCGCTCTAGACTGCCCCTCTTTTTTGGGTTTTTTTTTTGTTGGGGTTTTCACCCTAGAGTTCATTTCCTCTTATCAAGCGTAGTTTCGGATCAAATTGCACCTTCGCATTGTACTGATGAAGGCTCTTGCTCAAAGGTGAACAATCCTTCGAGGCTCATCTAAGCAGAGATTCATTTGGATAGGGAATCCTCTTGTCCCTTTTCTTTTTCTGTTTCTCTCCTTTTACAAAACTGCACTTTTCACTTTAGTGCTTTTGCTTTTGATTTCTTCAACTTTTATGTCGGTAGCTTTCGCCTTGATTTGGATAGCTCTTTGAGCACCGACTTTTCTTCCGCTGTTTCCTTTTGATGTTTTTGGCTGCTAAAACTAAAAGTGTATCCAATGAATCTGTTCTCTTTTATTGCCCTTTAATTCACAAGGCCTTGTCTTCATAGCACAATCAGGATCCCATGTCATTTACTTGCCCATAGACTTCTATCCTTTTCTACCTCCAGTGTAGGGGTGATCCTTGGTTTGGGTTCAATCAGAAGAAATTTGATAGGCTCAAACGGGGACAACAATGGATATATTTTTTATTTTCTTTCTGTGTGAATGGAATTGAAGGAATGCCAAATGTCCTCCCATACACTGATATCAAAATTGGTCTTCAGGTGGTAGAAGTTTTAGGGTTATCACTTCATTCAAGAACCTTGAACAACAATGCCCGAGAGGGAAATTCACTCAATGGGAGTGGCCCATTATTCCTGAACACTCATTGTCATTCCTCCTTTGGCCTAAGTAGAACAAAGGGTTTTCATATTTATAACGTCCTCACAACATTCAGTCTTTTAGAAAATTAAATTAAAGTTAATCTCAAAAAAGTATATACATGTGTAATTGGAAAACAAGAGTAAACTTATGAAATGTTTAAAGAATTAAGGAATACCAAAATATTTTCTAAATAGCAAAATGAAAATTTCGTTATGATAATTATACTCTTTATTTGAAAAAATCTACAGCTTAGCTTATTCCTTTTGCATTTTTCCCAAATGCATAGGGATCAACGGATTTGAATTGCCTTTACCGGTAGCCGTTTGCTCCGGGCTAGTTGTACCATTCCCCTGGGTACAATCAGTTTTCACCAATCATGAAAATTGGATTTTCGCAAAGGATTTATTTCCCTTCGACCATTCGTAAAAATGGATTTTCGATGGAGATTTGAATTATCCATTGTCTTAAACTTCACCATATTTAAGCACGTTGTGCCAACATTTCTGTCGGACTTTCCCAAACATCGCTTCTTCTTTCATGAAGCGATGTAATGTCTCCAATTCACTTTTCTTGAATCGAGACTTGCATTTTTCCCAAATGCACAAGGATTAACGAATTTGAGTTGCCTTTACCGATAGCCGTTTGCTCCGGGCTAGTTGTACCATTCCCCTAGGTACAATCAGTTTTCACCAATCATGAAAATTGGATTTTCGCAAAGGATTTATTTTCCTCCTTTACGATATTATCTCCTTTTTGATTCTGAATCAAATGTTCTCGAAGCTGTTCGAGCTTAGCCACTAGGTCATTCATGCTTCTAAAGCTGCACTGGTTAAAAACTGTTCTTTTGTCCATTTTTTCTCTCCTTTTTTTTCTCTCTGATATGAGTGTTTTCCCCAATTAGTAATGATGCGATGAAATGCCTTAAGCAAATTTTGATGTCCAATGATGGATGTATTATGGACTCGAATCAATTGATGCATGCTCATGAGATGGGTGCATGGCTGACAATTTTAATGCTGCTTTGAAATGATAGATGAAACAAATGCTACATATGTATGCAAGTCAAAGGTGTTGGTCATATAGGTGATTCCCCTTAGGTCAACTTTCATTTGAACGTAAAAGAGGCTCCATGTTACAAGATAGTCATAGAAAAAGTCCTATGGGTACTCTTCTTGCCCCCGAATAATGTTCAAGGAAATGAAAATTTCGGCAAAAATTGTTGGGGCCGAATTTGCTTTCTTCTCTAGCAATTCAAGACCCTCTAAAACTGCTGATATCAAGTCTCGGAAAACAAACTATCTCCTCGAAGCTGAATCCATCTCTTGACCCTATCCAAGCCCTTTTCAGTTGCCTCGCTCTTTCTGGCTGCCTCTTTGCACTTGGTCGGGTAGTTTCATGACTTTGGATGTTCGGAGTAGCTCCGATCTTGCTTGATTTCCTCGGGATGGAGAAGGGTTGTGCTTCCTTCAATGGTATCCTCTACTGTGTGTTCGCTCGGTAAGCTGCTCCCTTATCCTTTCTAATTCAACTCTGACCGATGTCGGACTTGCTAATTGACACCATCCTTTCTAGCAACCTCCCGTCCATAATGATAGCCCTTGATTGGGTAAAACCACCTTGATTCAACACCTTTATGTCATGAAATGCATGCGAGAATAAATGCAAAAAGATCATAAGAAAAATCGTTAGTGTCATATAAACATGATAAGAAAAAGGCAAGCATGAAAGCAAGCAACCCTACTTATCCCGTCTAATAAACCTAGGCTGTCCGCATGGCTCTAAAAGGGGTGGACTTTCTAGTTCTCTAAATGCAATTTTGGTTCTAGAAGGTACTCGAACTGTCCTCGCTGTCCCCTTCTAAGGGTAGCAAGGCCCCCGGTCATCACCCATTATAGGCTCCTCTCAACCGAGTTCAATTCGAGGGGACCCTTTAGCTATATATGCACGGAGAAACGATATTCTCACGAAGATATAGGGTACTCGAGCCCCGAAGGTACTTGCTAGGCCCATACGGAGGAACAATATCCCCACGAAAGCACTAGCGTTTTCCCCCCACTTAAACGAACGGGTTTAAATGCCAATTTTAAATGCGTTTAAAATAAACTCGCAGTTATAAACAAATATCGACCGACTCGGTCACTTTATTTCGCAACTTCTAATATTAATTGAGCAGTAAAGTTTTTTTTGGCTTGACTCTTTTTTTTGCTTTTGAAAACAAAAATTTCTCCCCAGCGGAGTCGCCATCTGTTGCGACTAAAAAATACCAGAATATACAAGGCACCTCGGGTGTCGCTCGGACGAACCGGGTTTTAATTTTGTTTTGAAAAATTAGTCGGATTTGTGTAAAAATAGAGGAGTCGCCACCGGCCATTTAAAAATGGTAGACCGGACACCGAAATAAAACCAGAGATTCTTTTCGAAAATAGGTTCGGGAGTCGGTTACACGCGAGGAAGGGTGAGCACCCCCGTCGTGCCCGAAAATCGGTACCAAAAACATTACCGCTTAATTAATATTAAATTTTGCGAATTAAAGTGACGAATCGTATCGAAATTTGGTTATACGAGCGAGTAAATTTTAAAGGTCTTAATATTCGAGAAGGAATGTCCGAACCACCACCACTACGACTGGTACTGGCCTCGTTCATTCCCGAATAAAAAGACACTCGCATTGCATTTTAAGATTCGAGATGCACTCTAAGAAACATACAAGAAGAAATAAACGAAGCCCAAAAAAAAACAATTCGTACAAATAAACAGAGCGTAAAAAGGAAACAAATATCTAAGCATGGTATTTAAAATGCATGAACAAGGATATGAACAATGACTTAAATACATGAAAAAGTAACGGTCTTGAGTAAGCAAATAGTTATATTATGTGCATGCAATAAGAACTACGTTTATACAATATGGAGACATTACGATCACATCATGAATACATTATATATCATATAAAAACATATATTATATTAGAATAAAGAGGGCACATGTACAACATATACCTACATACGTCAAGACCGTATTCCATGTAATATATAAATATACAATGGATACATTAGACCACCGCTTATACAATATGGACAAACATAACACATATATATCATATATTCAAAATATAAGGTAATATATATATATATAATATGTAGAACTAACGTAGTAATATATATATATATACATATATATATATATATATATATATGTAGCTACACATGGAATCTATATCCTATAAAAAGCACCGGCATTAAAAGGGAAATTGATTGACAGAATACAAAACAAAATTATAATAAAGGTAAGCAATAAATAAATAATATATTTGTTTTAAAAGGAAAATAAAATCTGAAAAAAGGGGAAACGAATATATATATGATTAATATTATAATAAAAGAAACCAAAACATTAGGGGAAAATTTCTTTTGATAATAAAAACATAAAAAGGCAGTAATGCATACCGTTTAAAATAAGGAAAAAAGTATTAGGGATTTTAACCCCTTCGTTTTACCCTTTTGCTTCCTCTCTTTCATTCAAAATGACTATCGCCGCTGTTACTCTTAAGCCGGCGTCGTCAGCTGCTCCGGTGAGCTTTTCCAACATGCAACGCCACCGGCATGATCTCCTCGTCATTCTCTATCTTTTGATCCAAGTGGATCTTGCCGGAGATGAACGAAACGCTGCAAATGGAAGAGGAAAGCCCCGACGTTTCGAAGCCTTGGCCAGCCGTCGTCCACCGTCGGATCGAGCCGCGGCCGAGATATGTTGTTCACTGCTTCAGGACGCGTCTGTCCACCGTCGGGATTGTCGATCGGTGCCCCTCGTCGCCGGCAACCGTGGAACCGAAGGTAAATTTTATTATTATTCAAAATAAAAGAGACAAAAATAAAAAGTAAGATCCAGATTTTTCTAAACTTTTCCTTGCATTGATTTGTGAAAAATGGTTACAACACTCTCTCGGGGCTCTCTTTTTTCGAATCGAATCCCAAAAAATCCCCCTCTCTCGGGTTTACATTGCTTCTCTCTCTCTAAAATCTCCCTCCCTCTTTTTTGCTCCGATTGTTCACTGATTTTTCTCTCGATTATATAACCGAGTTACATGACAAAACATTAGTTGTATGTACTCTGGGATCTCTGAATTCTTTGTTTTTCGTCCTTGTTTAATTTTATTGCTTGTGTCGTCTTGCTATTTTGGTGATTCTGATTTTCTGCTTTTCTTCTGTTCTCTGTTGGTCTTGGCCGAAATGGGGAGGGACACCGGCGTGGTGGTGGCAGAGGAAACAGAATCGTCAGGCGCGTGGTCCTTGCACGCGCGCGTTGGAAGACGAGGAGCCGAGCGTGGGCGCGTGAGGCTTCTGGAATTCCCCGCGTCGATCCGAGGCCGTGGGATGGATCCCGATCTAACAGCTACGAGGAGAGTGGCGCGCGGGCAAAGGGGTGCTCGCATCTGGAGGCTTTATCTGGACCGTTGGATGGGGCAAGATCCAACGGTCGAGATGCGTGCGGTGCGAGACCAGTGGCTGTTCTCTAGGGTTTGTGATCTGGGATCCAATCTCAACCGTCAGATCTGACGGCTGTGGGGTGGCGCAGCGGGAAACAAAATGTATTAGGGTTTCCTTTTTGGTGTAATGGGCTAAGGGCTGTATATTTTGTGGGCTTACCGGGCCATACATGTAAATGGACTATTTTAAATATAATGGACTGTTTATTTATCCAATCATAGTTTGGGCTTTTATTTCTTTACTCATGTTTTATATACATTTTTTTTGTCTTGTTATATTAATATATTTAATAAATATAAAATAATAAGTATAAATCACAATGGTAATAGATAATAAAAATTAATAAGAGTAAGATAGTAATGTACAAATAATAATACTAGCCATTAATAAATGACACCCGTACAAAACAAATATGTATAAAACAAATATGTATAAATGTATATGAAGAAAAAAGATAAGACATAAGATAATATTATATTAGTAATGTTTTAGGTTTTTTTTTCTTCTTTTTTTTATTTTTTTCTTTTTCAAACATGATAAGTTATAGCACAAGGTAATGAGGGTAGTATTATTTATATATGTGTATATATATATAATTTGTTTCTTTTTTCGTTTTCTTCTTTTCTTTTTTACTTAATTACCCTATAGCTCTAATAAGCCCAAGATAAACACAAACTAAAGGGGTTCGAGGTCCGGACAAAATTAGTGATTACACCAAGCACAACCCACGATCAGCACTCAACATAACAAACAATCCTCACCAACAAATAATCTAAAAAAGGAACACACTCGAAAAAAGCTTACCCAAAGCAGAAAACGATGAAGGAACGGACAGAGCAGGGAACTGAATGGTTTTTCCCTCGGTTCAAAACAGACAACAACGGGGTACGGAGGAGATGCGGCGACGCGAGCAACGATGGATGAAAACAAGGAGACGACCAAACGGTTTACTACTGTTTCTGAGCACATGACGGCCGATGACGGGGAACTACGGGTTGGATTTGTCTCACGAGATGACGGCGGGTGAGGAGGTGTGAACGGTGTGCAAACCGGACGGCGAGTCAAGCTCGATCAGAGCTTCGCCGGAAAATAAGGGAGAGGGTGTGAACGATATTGAGAGAGGGGGAGAGATGCGGCTGAAATTAACGAGTAGCTGAAAGGGTTTCAAAATCTGATAACAATGGTTAAATACCCACTTTAATGGGTAAAATACAAAAAAAAGCCATTTGATTTACTTAGGGTTTACAAAGTGACCACAAAACTTCACTCTTTATTCAAAATGGTCACCAATTTTCAAAAATTAAACCCCAAATTATGAGTCTGAACAATTTAACCCTTTAATTAAATTAAGATTTCCAATATATAATTCCTAAATGTTAGGATTTTGAATTTAGGGTTTTGAAATTAGGGTTTTTGAATTGGGGTAATTTTTGGGGTGTTACATAAACAAGATAAAATTTCCCGAACATAAATCTAAGAAAAACAAAGGAAGAATATGAAGATGACGGTCTCTCTCTCCCTAGCTGATTTCTCTCTCTAACGCCACACCCTAGAGTTAGCGGCTTAACCTTCTTTAAATAGGAGATGGCTAGGTCAAAATCTTTCTTGAGAAGGAAGTTGGAATCAAATATAATAAAATATAGTAAAAGAAATAAATCTTTTATTTTATTATTTTATTCCTCCTAAAACTCCTCCCTAATCTCTTCGAAGTTAATCTCCTTTTGATCCCCAATTCTTTTATGATTTATCCTTGCTTCTAGAAAATGTCCTGAATTAAATGGATATTTCCTATCAAAATCGGCAACTCCTCATTCTTCTTGTCCTCAATTGCTTCTGGAATTAAATCATGCACAAAAGCACACAAAACACACAATCGTAGTATCTTTTTCCACAAAAATAACTAAATTATGAAATCAAGCATGACAGTGAAGGGTAGAAAGGGTAATAAAAATATGAGAAAATGTGCCTAAGTCTAACAACAATATGATTAAAAAGGGTAATAAAAATAGTACTTTTGAACACTTAACATCGGTCTAGGCAATTTAGACTAGTTTCAGAAATAAATTGTTTAAAAAAGATTTTGATTGAGATAAAATATGAGAAAATGGTTAAAATCATTATTTAATATATAAATTATTTTGGTAAAATCAATTTTCAGAAATGAGATTTGAAAGAAAGACATTTTGGTTAGTGACCAAAATGTAATTTTTGCAAAACTGTTTTAGTGACTATTTTGTAAAAAGAGTCAAATCATTGAATCCTTAAGGAACTAGTTGCCCAAAGTCTAATATCAAACTTTAACCCTTAATTGGATATTTTTAAAATGGTTTTGGAAATAACAAATGGGTTGGGAGAATTTATTTTATAATGAAATGGTCTAAAAGAAAATTTATGTAACTACTTTCTCTCTAAAGTTTTCTCACCAATTCTCACCAGCCAAAAACTCATTTCTTCTTCAAAATCTTAAGGTAAACTACTGATTTCTCTAATAGTTTGTTGTCAAATGGTTTCTCATTGGTTTCCTATCAAAACCTTATAGTTTTAATCTCGTTTTCTCATGTAAATCAATCCGATTTTGGGGAAAGACATCCATTAGAGGTGAGTTGTGTTTTACTCCTCTAATGTAAGGTTATTTATTGAAATTCTCAAGTTCTTGGCTCTTTACATATGTTTTCTAATGGTTTTAAATGTCTTAATTATGGAATTTTCTTAATCAAGGTTTAATTGATGGAATCTTGTGATTTTCGAATTGGATTTGTTTTGATGGTTTGGGGTTTGGTATTAATCATATTTTTGATGTTTAATAAAGTGGTAAAGTGAGTTTTAATAATGGAATACCGAAACTGGGTGAATTGCTAGATTTCTAGGTTGAAATCTTTGAGTTTATGGCTTTTTTATGTGGTTTAATGGTTGCTGGTGGTAAAAGGATGTTGAGGTGATGTTTTTAGATGTATATTGATGTTTTTTAATGGCTAATCTCGTTGGTTATTGGCTGGAGATTCTCTAGAATGATTACGCCAATATTTTTGGTTGATTTCTGATGTCGTTTGCTTGGTTTATGTTATAAAAAATTGTGGAGTTGAGTTGTTGGAGGTTTTGATGCAAGAATGTGCATTAATCCTATGTTTTGCTTTCGTTAGAAGTAAGGGAGATTGATCTAATGTCTTTGTAAGAGGTCTTGGTTGCTCCGGAGGCTTGATATCGCTTCGGCAAGTGGAGCGAAGCTTTATCCGTGAGTAGAAATGATTTTAAAGGCTTTTCAAAGGTTTTAAAGCAAGGTTTGGGGGGTTTAGATTATGCTTGATACACTTGTCTAAGCTCGAAAGTAAGTGTGGAAGATTTCGCTCTTAGTATTTCGGTTTTCCCATTGTGTTTGTTTGATCATGCTCATGTTTTAGAAAGAGATCTGTTACCCACTGTTTACAAATGTTTTGAGACTTAAGAATTGTTGAATATGATCCCATGATAATTGATTTATGGTTTGAAAGAGTTTATAACTTGTTGAGAAAATGCTATACATTGTTATGCTTTTGAAATGGGATGAAAATTTGATTTATGTTTATACATTGAAAATAGTAGGGTAACAAGGTTTAAAAGTGTATATTGGCAAAGTGATGAGACTTAAAACTATCTGTAACGCCCCGGTTTTGGGCTTAGAAGTCTTGGGCGTTGACCGGTTGGTCAAAGTGCTGTTCGAATCGTAAGAGGTTAAATTAGGAAAGCCTAGTTCGGGTTGCATTAAAAATATGAAAAAATGTTCTAAAATCATCTTTTAATATAATTAAGTGAACTGTGAAATCAATTTTGGAAAATGAGTTTCGGAAGTGTGACATTTTGGCTAGTGACCAAAATGTAATTTTTGAAAGTTTGGTGGCTAATTTATAAAGGGTTGAAACTTTGAATCTTTAAGGAGCTATTTACCCAAAGGGAGTTTCTCCAGATTTTTCTAAGATATTTTAACACATAATTCTGATTTTAAAGAAAAATTAAAAGGAGGGAAATTCATTTTAAGCATTTTCTCATCTAACTTCCTATTTTCTTTCTCTCTTTTTCTCTCAACCCAAACACTCAATTTCCAGAGTTTCAATTCTGATTTTCTCACCTAAAATCCTCCTTTCAACTCTCAATTGATTGCAAATCATTGTATCTTCAAATCCTCTTCAATTGCTTCAAGTTTCATCAAGGTTTTCTATTCCAAAAAGAGGAGAAACTCAAGTTTGGAGGTAAGAACGTCCTTCTCCTCTGAACTTCAAGTTCTTTAATGAAATTCCTAAAGTTTTCAATCCTAATTTGATGTTTGATTAAAGGCTTTTAAGTTGATTTATGGATCTTGGCTAATTATGCAAGATTTTGGTGATTTCACAAGATTTTCGTTTGATCTGTTAAATCTGTGTTTTGAGAAGTGTTTTTGATGTTAAATGATCATTAAATTGATGTGGAAATGAGTCTTGATTGATGCAATCCCGGATAGGTTGAGTTTCCTAATTTTAGCTTGTGTTTTAAGGTAGCTTTTGTGGTGATCTTGTGGATCTGGTGTTGCTGGAGGTATAAGGATGGTTGTAGGTTGTTTTTAGATGTTAAATGATGTTAATGGAAGTAAGGTTTTGTTGGTTTATGGCTGGGCTTGGTTTAGAAGTGTTTCGGATGCATTTTCGGTTGTGTTTGGTGGCCGAAAATGGAGGTTTTGCGAGAGCAGCGAGTTTAGGTGCTTTCATTGAAGCAATTAATGCATGATGATGCATTAATCCTCTGCTTTAATGTGTTGAAACAGGGGAGGCATCCTTGGATCCAAGAATTGTTGATCCGGAGGCTTGATTTGGTGCTTTGGCTTGAGGCAAAGTGGAAATCGGTGAGTGAAAATGGATTTACAGCCTTAAAACCAAGTATTGAAGGTTTTGGGAGCTTAGTTTAAGTCTAAACAACTTTGCTAAGCTCAAGTGTAAGTTTTCGGATTTTCTCTCTAAGTGGTGGCCATGTTTTGGTGTAATGTAAAATGATGATTTTGCATGATTTGATTACTGTTTTGAAAGCATGTTTAAGCATGATAATTGCTGATGTTTTAGCATGATTTATGCTGATGATTAAAGCCATGTGTTGAAGGTAACTCTAGGTAGGAGTACCTTATTTTTATGCATTGTTTAAATGATGATTTAATGCTTTGAGATGCATGATGAAATGGCTTGGTTTAATGCTTTAAAACAGTGGATTATATGATGTATAAAGTGTATATTGGCAAGTGATGGTTTGTAAAAGTGAAGGTCACTAAGGTGGTTAAAAGTCCTTGAGTGAGCCTTGTTACCTAAGATCATCAAGGTGTTTAAAAGTCCTTGGATGGATCTTGTTGCGGACACTAAGGTGGTTAAAAGTCCTTAGGTGCTCCTTTCCATGGTGTTTAAAAGTCCATGGGGCCAAGGTGTTTAAAAGTCCTTGGGGCCAAGGTGTTTAAAAGTCCTTGGGGTAATTCAAGCTACGGACACAAAGGTGGTTAAAAGTCCTTGTGTGGTCCTCATTCATGGTGTTTAAAAGTCCATGGCCAAGGTGTTTAAAAGTCCTTGGGGCCAAGGTGTTTAAAAGTCCTTAGGGAAAGTTATTGAACTTGATTTCATAAATGAAATGTATCACTTGAGCCAATATGACATGTATAGTACATTGAGATGCATGAGATGCATGTTTTAATGTTTATGTTGAAGCATGAGATGCTTGTTAAAATGAAATGTGGAAGCATGGGAATTGCTTGTTTTTAAGTATGCCTTGAGCATGTGTAAGGTTGAATATATGCATGTTTTGCAAATGGTTTTAATTGCATTATTGAATGGTTCTAAAGAGCACTCCTCACTAAGCTTTGGCTTACGCTCTCTCATTTTCTTGATTCAATAATGCAGAGCATTAGAGTACATTGAGGGCAGCAAGAGAAGGCAAGCAAACAAGTTCAAGTAAAGCTCAATGTATGGAAGGTTTTGTTAAACATTTTAGCTTTTGGTTGATTTGGCAATGGGGGACCAATGTGTATGTTTTGGGAGGTGTTTGAGACTCCCTATGGATGTTAATTGTTGTTTGAATTGCTGGTTCTTGGATTGATTTCCTATTGCTTGTTTATGAAGGTTTATTGCTTGAGTGATAGCTTAAGTAGGAAGCATGCTATATGAATTGGGGCTTTTCATATGTGTTGTTTATATGTTGAATTGTTGATGCAATTGAGGTCCTTGCATGTTGTATGATTAAGTGATATGGTTTGGTGATGTTAATTTGGTGCTTAAAGCATGTTTGATGCTGTTTTCGAGTTGTTTTCAGGCAGGGGTATCGATACTCGGGCTTGGGTATCGATACACCTGAGCCAAATATGCATGTTTCTGCCCAGGGGTATCGATACCATAGAACAGGTATCGATACCATATGAGTGAAGTATCGATACTGGGGGAAAGGTATCGATACCTTTGCTAGAGTTTGGTTTCTGCCTTCCCCGAGTATCGATACGACACGTGGCGTATCGATACCAGACCGTTAAATACAGTTAAAAGTATCTTTGGATGTTTCGTTTAGTTTACGTTTTGGTCCTGAATCATGTTTGTTCAATTGTATGAGTTTGGGATGTCCGTTTGAGCTGAAATTTCACAGAGAAGCATGAAACCTGATTAATTTCAAGATGGTAACTTTAATTTGGGTCAAGTCCCTTAATTTATCAGAATTTACAATTTGGTCCCTAAAGTTGTAATTTGTCCAATTGGGTCCCTGTTTGATCTCTGATGTTTGTGATCTTTTGATATGTTGTTTGTATGATCACAATTAAGGTTAATGTGCATCTAGACAAGATTAAAAAGGAAAAAAAGGGTCGTTAATCAAGGTTGACTTTCGGGTTGACTTTGGTTTTCCCCGTGTGACTTTCTTAATTCGGGTCAACCGTCCGGACCGGGTTAAGGGGGTTACATTTGGTGGTATCAGAGCTGAGTTCTCGAGTAATTGGGAATGTTGTTATGCATGATTGGAGCATGGTTTGGTATGTATGGTTGTTGTATGAAAGCATGTTCAGTGTTGTGATGTGGTGATGTGTATGTGATGCATGTTGTGATGATGCATGATGAGGGTACCCATTGCCAAACAAAAGCTAAAGAGATGATGTTGTTTTTGAAAGAAATTGAGCTTGAATACTTGGAATTTGCTTACCTTGCTGGTCCTGACTTGTTTTATTTTGTATTATTATGCATGGTAAAGTATGGCACCACGTAGAGAGTTAAGGAGTAGCGCGAGAGCTACGACCCCGGAAGGGAATGTGAATGAGGAAAATACGGGTAGTGCTGTGTTACCTCCTCCTCCACCTGGTGGCGGTGGTGCGGAGAGGGGAAGAGCTGGAGCTGAGGCAGCTGGTGCTGGTGCTGCAGGGCCTGAGGTTGGTCAGGGGCAAGCGATGCCTGGCATGTCTGTGCTGGTACAAGCTATTGCGGGTGCTTTTCGAGCAGCAGTAGCTGGAGCTCAAGGAGCAGGGCATCAGGGAGATGCTGGAGCTAGATTACCCTTAGAGCGTCTGCGCAGTCTTGGTGGGACTGAGTTTAGGGGTATGTCAGCGGAGAGGTCAGAAGCATGGTTGGAGAGTACCAAGCGTGTCTTGGGATAGATGAGTTGCACTGATGTGCAAAAGCTGGGATGTGTGGTGTCTCTGCTGCAAGGCGATGCTTATACCTGGTGGACGACCACAATCTCGGGGATGGCTGATGCTGATGTTACTTGGACGTTCTTTCAGCACGCGTTCAAGAGGAGATATCTGGGAGTTAGATATCTGGATGAGAAAAAGCGTGAATTCATGTCTCTGACCCAAGGGAGCATGAGTGTGGCTGAGTATGAGGTACAGTTTGTACGCCTCAGTCAGTATGCACCAGAGTTAGTACCTGATGAGCGCGAGAGGTGCGAAAGGTTCCGTTATGGCTTGGTGACGGAAGTTAAGACCTATATGTTGGCTGCTGAGTACAATGATTTCAATGTGTTGGTTAGTCGATCCAAGGATATTGAGATGAACCTGAGTTTGTCTGCTAAGGGTGCTGGAGCTAGTTCTGGGAAGAGAGTTGCTGAGTATAGTTCCGGTGGACGGAACAAGAGGGGACGCGATCAGAGGTTTCAGTCCTCATCTAAGAGAGGTGGAGGTGCACCTGCTAGGGGTGGCAATGCTAGAGCTGACCCTAGTGCTTGTTGGATTTGTGGTTCCCGTGGTCACTTGAAGCGTGACTGTCCTCGTGCTGGGAGGGAGGTGCAAGCTCCTGTTGTGGCAGCTGGTTATGAGTGCTGGAACTGTGGTTCTGCTGACCATTTGAGACGTGATTGTCCGAGGATGGCTGGTGGTCAAGAGCGTGCTCCTGTTGTTGCAGCACCGCAGAGAGGTCGTGGGCGCGGCCGTGGTAATTTTCAGAGGCGAGAGGAAGGTGGTCGCGGAGTAGCTCATGTGGTGGCTATTCAACCTGAGGGTGGTGGCCAAGCGAGGGTGTATGCTCAGCGCGAGGGAAGGAATGATGCTGATGTGATTGCAGGTACCTTTACTTTGCAATCCTTGTCATTGCTTTCTTTGATTGATTCTGGATCTACGCATTCATACATTCTTCGTGAGCATGCTGAGTTGCTAGGTTTGCCTGTTGAGTCTTTGGATGTTGGTGTTAGAGTCACTAGTTCTTTTGGTGAAACTGTTGTGACTCGTAAGCTTTATAGAAGGTGTCCTTTGGTTGTTCAAGAGCATGTCTTTCATGTTGATCTTATGGAGTTGCCCTTTTATGGTTTTGATGTGATCCTTGGTATGGATTGGCTTGCTGAGCATCGTGCGGTTGTGGATTGTGAGAATAAGCGGGTTTCGCTTAAGCTTGCGGATGATTATGAAGTGGTGGTGGTTGGTGAGAATGTGAAGTTTCTTGCCAATGTTGTTTCTACCTTGGAGGCGAGCAGGATGTTGAGGCAAGGTTGTGAAGCTTTTCTGGCTTTTGTGATGAATCCTAGTTCGAAGGAGCTGAGGGTGCAGGATATCAGGGTTGTGAAGGAGTTTCCTGATGTTTTTCCTGAGGAGTTGCCTGGTTTACCTCCTAATCGCGAGGTGGAGTTTGGTATTGAGCTGTATGAGAATACCACTCCTGTGTCCATTACTCCCTATAGAATGGCACCTAAGGAGCTGAAGGAGCTGAAGACGCAGTTGCAAGAGCTGCTTGATCGTGGTTTCATCCGGCCGAGTGTTTCGCCTTGGGGTGCTCCTGTCTTGTTTGTGAAGAAGAAAGATGGCACGATGAGGATGTGCATTGATTGCCGTCAGCTGAACAAGTTGACTATCAAGAATCGGTATCCTTTGCCGAGGATTGATGATCTCTTTGATCAATTTCGGGGAGCTGCTGTGTTCTCTAAGATTGACTTGAGGTCAGTGAATTATCAGTTGAAGGTGAAGGATGTGGATGTGCCTAAGACAGCTTTCAGGACAAGGTATGGGCATTATGAGTTTCTTGTGATGCCGTTCGGTTTGACAAATGCTCCTGCTGCTTTCATGGACATGATGAATCGTGTTTTTCATGAATACCTGGACAAGTTTGTTGTGGTGTTCATTGATGATATCCTTGTGTACTTGCGTACTGAGGAAGAGCACGAAGAGCATTTGAGGATTGTGCTGCAGGCTTTGTTGGAAGAATCAGCTTTATGCTAAGTTGAGCAAGTGTGAGTTCTGGCTTAGAGAGGTGGTTTTTCTTGGTCATGTAGTCTCAGCTGAGGGGATTCGTGTTGATCCTCAGAAGATTGAAACGATGATGAATTGGAAAGTTCCTAAGTCTGTTTAGGAGGTTCGTAGTTTCCTTGGTTTGGCAGGATACTACCGAAGGTTTGTGGATGGTTTTTCCAAGATTGCTGCTCCTTTGACGAAGTTGCTGCAGAAAGATGTTAAGTATGAGTGGACAGAAGCGAGACAGCAAGCTTTTGAGAAGCTGAAGATGGCTTTGACGCAGGCTCCTATCTTGATTCAGCCTGAATCAGGAAAAGAGTTTGTAGTCTACAGTGATGCATCCTATGTTGGTTTGGGGTGTGTGCTGATGCAAGAGGGTAAGGTTGTGGCTTATGCGTCGCGGCAGTTGAAGGAGCATGAGCGCAATTATCCTACGCATGACATTGAGCTGGCTGCAGTGGTTTTTGCTCTGAAGATCTGGAGGCATTATCTGTATGGTGAGAAGTGTACTGTGTACACGGATCACAAGAGTTTGAGGTATCTGATGTCTCAGAAGGAGTTGAATCTCAGGCAGCGACGTTGGTTGGAGTTGCTCAAGGATTATGACCTGACGATAGAGTATCATCCTGGAAAGGCCAATGTTGTTGCGGATGCCTTGAGTAGAAAGGTAGCTGTTGAGCTGAGAGCTATGTTTGCTAGCTTGAGCATATCGCAGGATGGTGGTCTTGTTGCTGAGTTGCAAGTGAAACCTTCGTTGGTTCAGTTGATCAAGGATAAGCAGTTGTTGGATGATTCCTTGGTGTCTCATGTTCAGGATATCGCGGAGGGTAGACCTTCGGATTACTGTTTTAATGAGGATGGAGTGTTGTGTTTTGGTAGTCGGATAGTAGTGCCTGTTGATGCTGAGTTGAGGCGTGCTATTCTGGCTGAAGGTCATAGCAGTCCTTTTGCTATGCATCCTGGTAGTACAAAGATGTATCGCGATCTTCGTGATGAGTACTATTGGGTAGGTTTGAAGAAGGATGTTGCAGAGTTCGTGAGCAAGTGTTTGGTGTGTCAGCGAGTTAAGGCTGAACATCAGGTTCCTTCTGGTTTGTTGCAACCGTTGAAAATTCCTGAATGGAAGTGGGAGAGGGTTACCATGGATTTTGTCTCTGGTTTGCCTTTGTCTCCACCAAAGAAGAATTCTGTTTGGGTGATTGTGGATCGCCTGACGAAGTGTGCGCATTTCTTGCCTGTGCATACTACGTTCTCTTTGGATAAGCTGGCAGAGCTGTACATTGCTGAGGTTGTGAGGTTGCATGGTGTGCCTAAGTCGATCGTGTTGGATAGGGATCCGAGGTTCACGTCGCGTTTTTGGCAGTGTTTGCATCAAGCTCTGGGTACAAGGTTGCATTTCAGTACATCCTATCATCCTCAGTCGGATGGCCAGTCTGAGCGAGTTATTCAGATTTTGGAGGATATGTTGAGATGCTGTGTGATAGAGTTCCAAGGTTCTTGGGAGAAGCATCTGCCTTTGGTTGAGTTCGCTTACAACAACAGTTATCAGGCGAGTATACAGATGGCACCTTATGAGGCTCTGTATGGGAGGAAGTGTAGGACTCCTCTGTGTTGGGCTGAAACTGGTCAAAAGTTGGTTTCGATGCCTGCTTTGTTGAAAGGAACCACCAAGAAGGTGAAGCTCATTTGTGAGCGGTTGAAGGCTGCTTCTGATCGGCAGAAATCCTATGCGGATTTGAAGCGTAAGGAGATAGAGTTTGCGGTGGGGGATCGCGTGTTCTTGAAGGTTTCGCCTTGGAAGAAGGTGATGAGGTTTGGTCGGAAGGGTAAGCTGAGCCCTAGATACATTGGACCGTATGAGGTTGTTGAGCGTGTGGGTCCTGTTGCGTATCGGTTGAGGTTACCTCAGGAGCTGGAGAAGATTCATGATGTGTTCCATGTTTCTATGCTCCGGAGGTATAGATCTGATCCTTCGCATGTGATGCCTGTGGAGGAAGTGGAGTTGAATCCGAATTTGACCTATGATGAGGAACCGGTGAAGATTCTGGATTCAGATAGCAAGGTTCTTCGTGGCAAGACCATTGAGTTGGTGAAGGTGCTGTGGAAGCATCGCGGTGTTGAGGAAGCCACGTGGGAGCGGAAGGAAGATATGCTGAAGCAGTTTCCTTATCTTTTTCCTTCAGGTAAATTTCGAGGACGAAATTTCTTAAGGGGGGGAGAGTTGTAACGCCCCGGTTTTGGGCTTAGAAGTCTTGGGCGTTGACCGGTTGGTCAAAGTGCTGTTCGAATCGTAAGAGGTTAAATTAGGAAAGCCTAGTTCGGGTTGCATTAAAAATATGGAAAAATGTTCTAAAATCATCTTTTAATATAATTAAGTGAACCGTGAAATCAATTTTGGAAAATGAGTTTCGGAAGTGTGACATTTTGGCTAGTGACCAAAATGTAATTTTTGAAAGTTTGGTGGCTAATTTATAAAGGGTTGAAACTTTGAATCTTTAAGGAGCTATTTACCCAAAGGGAGTTTCTCCAGATTTTTCTAAGATATTTTAACACATAATTCTGATTTTAAAGAAAAATTAAAAGGAGGGAAATTCATTTTAAGCATTTTCTCATCTAACTTCCTATTTTCTTTCTCTCTTTTTCTCTCAACCCAAACACTCAATTTCCAGAGTTTCAATTCTGATTTTCTCACCTAAAATCCTCCTTTCAACTCTCAATTGATTGCAAATCATTGTATCTTCAAATCCTCTTCAATTGCTTCAAGTTTCATCAAGGTTTTCTATTCCAAAAAGAGGAGAAACTCAAGTTTGGAGGTAAGAACGTCCTTCTCCTCTGAACTTCAAGTTCTTTAATGAAATTCCTAAAGTTTTCAATCCTAATTTGATGTTTGATTAAAGGCTTTTAAGTTGATTTATGGATCTTGGCTAATTATGCAAGATTTTGGTGATTTCACAAGATTTTCGTTTGATCTGTTAAATCTGTGTTTTGAGAAGTGTTTTTGATGTTAAATGATCATTAAATTGATGTGGAAATGAGTCTTGATTGATGCAATCCCGGATAGGTTGAGTTTCCTAATTTTAGCTTGTGTTTTAAGGTAGCTTTTGTGGTGATCTTGTGGATCTGGTGTTGCTGGAGGTATAAGGATGGTTGTAGGTTGTTTTTAGATGTTAAATGATGTTAATGGAAGTAAGGTTTTGTTGGTTTATGGCTGGGCTTGGTTTAGAAGTGTTTCGGATGCATTTTCGGTTGTGTTTGGTGGCCGAAAACGGAGGTTTTGCGAGAGCAGCGAGTTTAGGTGCTTTCATTGAAGCAATTAATGCATGATGATGCATTAATCCTCTGCTTTAATGTGTTGAAACAGGGGAGGCATCCTTGGATCCAAGAATTGTTGATCCGGAGGCTTGATTTGGTGCTTTGGCTTGAGGCAAAGTGGAAATCGGTGAGTGAAAATGGATTTACAGCCTTAAAACCAAGTATTGAAGGTTTTGGGAGCTTAGTTTAAGTCTAAACAACTTTGCTAAGCTCAAGTGTAAGTTTTCGGATTTTCTCTCTAAGTGGTGGCCATGTTTTGGTGTAATGTAAAATGATGATTTTGCATGATTTGATTACTGTTTTGAAAGCATGTTTAAGCATGATAATTGCTGATGTTTTAGCATGATTTATGCTGATGATTAAAGCCATGTGTTGAAGGTAACTCTAGGTAGGAGTACCTTATTTTTATGCATTGTTTAAATGATGATTTAATGCTTTGAGATGCATGATGAAATGGCTTGGTTTAATGCTTTAAAACAGTGGATTATATGATGTATAAAGTGTATATTGGCAAGTGATGGTTTGTAAAAGTGAAGGTCACTAAGGTGGTTAAAAGTCCTTGAGTGAGCCTTGTTACCTAAGATCATCAAGGTGTTTAAAAGTCCTTGGATGGATCTTGTTGCGGACACTAAGGTGGTTAAAAGTCCTTAGGTGCTCCTTTCCATGGTGTTTAAAAGTCCATGGGGCCAAGGTGTTTAAAAGTCCTTGGGGCCAAGGTGTTTAAAAGTCCTTGGGGTAATTCAAGCTACGGACACAAAGGTGGTTAAAAGTCCTTGTGTGGTCCTCATTCATGGTGTTTAAAAGTCCATGGCCAAGGTGTTTAAAAGTCCTTGGGGCCAAGGTGTTTAAAAGTCCTTAGGGAAAGTTATTGAACTTGATTTCATAAATGAAATGTATCACTTGAGCCAATATGACATGTATAGTACATTGAGATGCATGAGATGCATATTTTAATGTTTATGTTGAAGCATGAGATGCTTGTTAAAATGAAATGTGGAAGCATGGGAATTGCTTGTTTTTAAGTATGCCTTGAGCATGTGTAAGGTTGAATATATGCATGTTTTGCAAATGGTTTTAATTGCATTATTGAATGGTTCTAAAGAGCACTCCTCACTAAGCTTTGGCTTACGCTCTCTCATTTTCTTGATTCAATAATGCAGAGCATTAGAGTACATTGAGGGCAGCAAGAGAAGGCAAGCAAACAAGTTCAAGTAAAGCTCAATGTATGGAAGGTTTTGTTAAACATTTTAGCTTTTGGTTGATTTGGCAATGGGGGACCAATGTGTATGTTTTGGGAGGTGTTTGAGACTCCCTATGGATGTTAATTGTTGTTTGAATTGCTGGTTCTTGGATTGATTTCCTATTGCTTGTTTATGAAGGTTTATTGCTTGAGTGATAGCTTAAGTAGGAAGCATGCTATATGAATTGGGGCTTTTCATATGTGTTGTTTATATGTTGAATTGTTGATGCAATTGAGGTCCTTGCATGTTGTATGATTAAGTGATATGGTTTGGTGATGTTAATTTGGTGCTTAATGCATGTTTGATGCTGTTTTCGAGTTGTTTTCAGGCAGGGGTATCGATACTCGGGCTTGGGTATCGATACACCTGAGCCAAATATGCATGTTTCTGCCCAGGGGTATCGATACCATAGAACAGGTATCGATACCATATGAGTGAAGTATCGATACTGGGGGAAAGGTATCGATACCTTTGCTAGAGTTTGGTTTCTGCCTTCCCCGAGTATCGATACGACACGTGGCGTATCGATACCAGACCGTTAAATACAGTTAAAAGTATCTTTGGATGTTTCGTTTAGTTTACGTTTTGGTCCTGAATCATGTTTGTTCAATTGTATGAGTTTGGGATGTCCGTTTGAGCTGAAATTTCACAGAGAAGCATGAAACCTGATTAATTTCAAGATGGTAACTTTAATTTGGGTCAAGTCCCTTAATTTATCAGAATTTACAATTTGGTCCCTAAAGTTGTAATTTGTCCAATTGGGTCCCTGTTTGATCTCTGATGTTTGTGATCTTTTGATATGTTGTTTGTATGATCACAATTAAGGTTAATGTGCATCTAGACAAGATTAAAAAGGAAAAAAAAGGGTCGTTAATCAAGGTTGACTTTCGGGTTGACTTTGGTTTTCCCCGTGTGACTTTCTTAATTCGGGTCAACCGTCCGGACCGGGTTAAGGGGGTTACACTATCAGATATAATTGGTCGACCAATAGGATGAGAAGTGCACTATAATATACAATAATTCGTATGTGAGACAAATTCTTCGGTTACACAATAGGGGTAGTGCTATTGTGTTGCGAGTGATAGGGGTAGTTCTATCACCACCGGGCAATGGGGTAGTGCCATCCCGATCGAAGTGAGATTATGGTGAGGGTAGTTTCACCATGAGACTTGATGGGGGTAGGGCCATCAAGGTATCTGCATATCCGAACATTAATGGATAGGGGTAGTGTTATCCAAGGATGGGTGTAGTTCCATCCGGGCCACTTTTAATGCCAATATATGAGATTACATGTATCATGGTTTATAATGGTTTTGTATAATGAGATTTATACTTGAGATTCTATTTTGAGATATATTTTATGATGAACAAGATTGAGAAGCTTGTAATGAGGTTTGCATTGTGGTAAATGCTTGAGATTGATTATACATGTTTTACAAACGTTTATTGTTTTTTCTTTGAAAGGGATTTAAAGCATGAGTTGTATTTGAGCATGATGAAAATAGATTTTTATTTGATAAATGGTTCTAAAATGCATTGTTGTTGGGTTTTTTTATTCGAGCGACCCTCACTAGGCATTTATGCTTACGCTCTCCTTTTTTCCCAATAATGCAAAAAAATAGCTTGGTTGTATAAACGCCTCGACCCGGTTTGGACGAAAGACCGAATCGAACGAGTCACACAGGGAATACTGAGGTAAACTAGGAAGGTTACCCCAATAAACGACCCTATGTTTTTCATTTTATATTTTCTAGATGCTCCTCATTATCCCAAGTCATAAACTTCGCAGCGGAACAATTTGCAAGTCAAACAAGCAACGCTTAGGGACTCAATTGCATCCAAACACATTTTAGGGACTACTTAGTAATTTTATTAATTCAAAGGGAATTCTTTCAATTTTAGATTACCATTCTTTAATTAGTCACATTACATGCCTCTTTGTCAAACCTCAGCTCAAAACAATCATCCAAGCTCATTTGATTGCATCCACAACCTTCAGGGACTAAAACATAAAGAAACAAAACTTCAATAGATTCCAAAAACTAACTTAACAGATGGGCGTTTTGGTACAGGTTGCGCTGTAACGGAACACCCTGTTTCAGAACAGGTTCAACCGTCTATGGTATTTCAAAACACAGGATTCCAGTAGCCAACCTTAATGTGCACGTATCGAAACACTTGCCTCTGTTTAGAAACCCCAAGGCCAATTCATGCTCACTATTTTGGTACAGCCTTAGGTGGACCGAAACACATGGGCCTGTAATGACATTTTCTGTCTTTTCACACTCTAAGGCAATCAAAATCATTCCAACATGCATACAATATATCTAAACATCAAACCTCAATCATATAAGGAAATTTCAACATCAAAGCATGGCAATAAGCATTAAGGAAATCTATAGGCATGCTGCCTATGTAAAAAGGCCATTCAAGAGCCAAAACACAAACCAAAGCAAATACCAACAAGTAAAGGCCACTTACAAGTCATCAAGGGCAATACAAACTTGCCACAAAACAGGGAGATTCAAAACACACTCTCCAAAAACATAAAGGCATCCTTTAATTGTCGATTATTACTAATTGGTAAGCATAAAACCATACTTGAGCTAAGTCTCACTCCTTGGGTTCCTTGTTGCTCCTTTGCTGCCCAAAAGATGCTATTTCTCTATATTGTTGGGAAATAAGAGCGTAAGTAGTAATGCCTAGTGAAGGATGCTCAAAACAAACTAACTACAATAATGCATTTTAAAATTATTTCTCAATTATAAAACTCTATCTCATCATGCTCAATCTATCTCATCCTTGAAATCATTTTTAAAGCAAAAATCACATCATTAAAACCACATGTACTATCTATCTCATGCATTAACCCAAATGCATAATCTCAAAGCAAAACCACACATGCTTGTTTCTCAAAAGCATTTCTCAAAGCATAATCTCATATACAAAACTCAAATCATTAAATCATTTATAAACAAGGTACACGTGAATCTCATATATTGGAATTTTAGCAACATTACTCGAATATGCGGATAGCTTGACGAAATCTCACATCGTTAAGTCATACCTCGGTGGAATCTCACATCATCGAACTTTTATGGTGGTGTCTCTCATCGCCAAAAAGCTTGATGGAATCTCACATCATCAAGACCTACCGTGGTGGAAACTCTCATCACCACACTCTCACTTTGGAACGGGATGGCACTACCCCCATTGCCCGAACCAAAGAGCACATACAAATTTTGTATATTGTAGTGCACTTCTCATCCTATTGGTTGTCCAATTATATCCGGTAAAAGTAATCTCATCTCATGCCAATATACTAATTTTAAACAACATTTACCTACTATTTTCCAATCCATCAACATAAATCATTCTCATCCCATTTCAAAAGCTTAATTAAACCATAGTATTTTCTCAATAAGCTCTATCTCTTCAATATCATAATTCTATCTCATGGTTTCATTTAAGCCATCAAATCATTTCTCAAAACATGCATAAAACAGCAGGCTTAATTCTATCTTAAAAACATGAGCATGATCATATAAATAAATGGGATAAAAATCGAGAATCGAGAGCAAAACATCTCAAACTTATTTCTGGCTTAGATTAGTGTTTCAAGCTTAATTTAAACCCCCAAACCTTGCTTTCAAGTCATTGAAAGGCTTTAAAACCAATTCCACTCACCAACAACGCCTCACTTGCTTTGTTGAAGCGTAATCAAGCTTCCCAAGCTCTTAGAACTTCATATATGGCTTCCGATAAGTTCTCCCTTGTTTATACCATACAAGAACAGAGGATTAATGCATCTCAATGTATTACAATCACTAGTGACAAAAACCACCACTAATATGACCATCAAGAACAAGGACCCGGAGAAGTACCCAAATGGCCCCATTACACGTGCACAGGCCAAGGAGTTTCAATCAGCCATGGAAATCTTGTTTACAACAAGCCATGAACGTGAGAAAGAAGAAATAATAAGGGGGGAATGCCTTACCTTGCTCATGAATGCATTTGCATGAGAATTTAAGTATTTCAAACTTCCATTGCATTGATAAAGTGTGATGGTCATTAAAGCATGCACTTCATTTATAGTTTTAGTTCATTTAGGGAAGTAGTTTAATTATGTATCTTAAATCATTCATTAAACTACTTCATTCATGCATTTAGTTAAATTCAATAAAGTTAGTTCTTTAATTAAAGTAGTTCATTCATTTAACTAGTTCACTCAATTAACTAACTCTTTAATTGTTTCATCCATCTATTATTTTATGTTTGAATAAATCCTTTGTGTGTGTCTAGGTTCATGTGACGTGTGGATTAAAGAAGAGACTTTTCAACTTCAGCTTGGAAACAAGTCATTGATGACCATCTTTACTCATGCAAACAAGGCAATTGAAGGCAATTCAAGGCTGAATTCTTTTCATTTTTTCAAGGTTGTTCATCTTCTTAGAGTAACAAAGCGTTTAAGCTTCATAATTCACCTATTCAAGGTTGAAATTATGAACCAATGAAGGCCATTCACGTTCAAGAGAAGGGACATGCAATAATCATCATTCAAATTATGCATTGAAGGCCTTTATTTATCATTTTTTAAAGGCTGATCATATTCCACAAATGGGCAAGCAATGAAGGCTGGTTTAATGTCATTTAATCATCAAATTAAGTGATAAAATCAGCAAGGAATTCAAAGAGACAAGCTGATTTGGACGTGTGGGATGTCTACATTCATCCTATGTCCACATTCATTCCCTTTTATCCATTTGCAAGAAAAATGAAGCAACCCAAGAGTCACCACTCCTTTTGGACAAATTTAAGGCTATATTCATCTCAATTTAAAGCAAAATTCATCCATCAAAAGGATAAGAAAGAAACATTTCATTTATTTGTATTCAATACCATTTAGATGAGCATTCATCTCTCTTTTGTGTGACTTTTCATATGGTGCCTAGCCACACTATAAATAGGCACCTTAGGTTCATTTGTAAGGACTTTTTTTGGGAGAATATAAACCTTTGAAAGATTGCTTTCATCTTGTTCTTGCGAGAACTCTATCGGCTTCGAGTTGTGCTTGTAGTCTTCTATCCATTTCATTTTATTATAGCGTTGGTTCCAAGCTCTCTTATAGCTTGTGGGTCACGTTCCACACTCCTCCACCTCGACTCCATCAAAGTATATTGTTGGTTCCTAGCTCGTTATAGCTAGCGTGTCACAATTCGCTATCCTTGCAACCATACAAATCCACGCCGCCTTTAGAATCTCTCATCACTCGTTCTTTGATTTTCATCTTTCCATGATTATCATCCTCCATCCTTAACCACCATACTATCCAAATTACCTATCCAATTCCTTTCTTCATTAACTTTTTTATTATATTGCTATTCACCTCACATGTATGTTTTATGATATCTCAGAGTTCAAACCATAGCAAAGAATATTTCTTACTAGAATCACGATCGGGCACATCTATATGACTCGGGTCACAATACCGGGTTCATATCAATTGGTATCAGAGCAAGGTTGATTTAGTAAGATAGTCGCTGTCTCTCTTCTGAAAAAAAGAAAAAAATTAAAAAAATTAAAAAAAATTAGAGAAAATTAAAGAGGGAGGGGGCATCGTATTCTCTATTCTTCTTTAAAAAAATCTTACATCATTTTTTCTTTTACTACTATTTTGTCATCTTTACCATCTCTCACAAATTACCTTTTTTTGTTGTTGCCACTTTTTCTTATCCTGCCTTCCAAATTTTTTTCGCCAAGTTTTGTTTTTTTAGCCGAATTCTACAAGCCATTTGCAAGCCTTGAGGAAGTTCTTAAAAGGACTTGATTGAGAGCAAGAGTGGAAAAAGGCAAGAGTGCACATCTAGGGTAAAAACCATCCCGAGTGAAACACGAGTGTGAGTGCATTTTCTTGGAGTGGAATAGGCGAGGTTTTGTGTTTGTGAGGTTTTAATTTTTTTTATTTTTGTTACTAATAATGCCTCAAAATTCCGTGAGAAACTCCGTTGGAGGAAGTAATAATGTTAACGTAGATGCAACTAACTCCAATCTTCAAGATATTATCCGAGAGATGGACAGGTTGTTGCAACAAAGTATGAGGCCGATGCAAGAACGATTAGATCATTTCGAGGAAAGATCTCAACGAAGGCATAATTCATATCATGAGGAAGAGTATGAGGGAGAGGTGGACGAAGAACTCATAGACGAGCGAGCCTCCCAGCAAAGTTTGAGGCGTCAAGAACCTAGGTACCAAAGAGCTCGGCCAAGAGTTGATGATAATCTTAGCAACATCAAAATAACCATTCCTCATTTCCAAGGAAGAACGGATCCTGAAGCCTATCTTGCATGGGAAAAAAAGTTGAGCACATCTTTGAGTGCCACAACTACTCCGAGCTAAAGAAGGTAAAACTTGCAGCCATTGAATTTACAGATTATGCACTAATATGGTGGGATCAGTTGACATCTAGCAGGAGACGCAATGGCGAACATCCAATTTCTACTTGGAATGAGATGAAGGTCGTTATGCGTAGGAGGTTCGTTCCAACTCACTATCATAGGGAGTTGTTCAACAAGCTTCAAAATCTCACCCAAGGAAACCGTAGTGTTGAGGACTACTTTAAAGAGATGGAAGTAGCCATGATTCGAGCTAACATTGATGAGGATCGAGAAGCCACCATGGCAAGATTTCTATCCGGCCTTGACCCAAATATTGCGGTCGTCATTGAGTTGCAACATTATGTGGAGATCGAAGACATGGTGCATATGGCCATAAAAGTGGAAAAGCAACTTAAACGAAAGGGTTCCACACGAACCTATGGGGGAGCATCATCAAGATGGGGGCAAAGTTCTTACAAACGGAGTCCTCCAATACCACCCAATGAAAGAGGCGCACCACCCAAAGGAAGCAAGGCCATTGCCGAAACTAGCAAAGGTAAGGCTCCGAATGTTCCAAACCGTTCCCGAGATATACAATGCTTCAAGTGCTTGGGAAGAGGGCATATTGCAAGCCAATGCCCAAATCGCAACATCATGCTTCTTCGTGATGATGGAGAGGTTGAATCGGAACAAGAGGAGGAAGATAAAGTTGCTGCCATACAAGAAGATGAAGGTGATGATATAGAGTATGCAGCAGAAGGAGAGGCCCTTATTGTGAAAAGGAGCCTAAGTGTGCAAGCGAATGAAGGGAATGAGCAACGCGAGAATATCTTTCATACTCATTGCCATGTTAATGGAAAGGTATGCTTTGTCATTATTGATGGAGGTAGTTGTACTAATGTTGCTAGTACTCTTATGGTAGAAAAACTTGGATTAGCAACCACAAAGCATCCACATCCCTAGAAGCTGCAGTGGCTTAATGACGGAGGAGAACTAAAGGTTACCAAGCAAGTTCTTATTGCTTTCTCCATTGGAAAGTATAAGGATGAAGTTCTTTGCGATGTTGTTCCGATGCACGCTGGCCATTTACTACTTGGGAGGCCATGGCAATTCGATAAACGAGTCATACATGATGGATATACCAATCGGTATACACTCACCCATGGAGTAAGAAAGATTACCTTAGCCCCTCTTTCACCAAAACAAATTCACAAAGACCAAATACATTTGAGAGAAAGTAATGAAAGAGCCAAAGAGAGAGAATAAAAAATGGAGGTAAAATCAAGTGAGAGTGAGCAAAGTGAGGGTGCGAAAATGAGTGTGTTTACCAAAGAAAGAGAGTTGAGAAAGTGTTTGCTGTCGGGAAAGGAATTACTTGTACTTGTGTACAAGGAAAGTTTATTGAACACTAACCAACTTGATCACACTTTGCCTTCTTCTATTGTGTCTTTGTTGTAGGAATTTGACGAATTATTTCTAGAGGAGATACCAAGTGGGCTGCCACCAATCCGTGGCATTGAACATCAAATAGATTTCATTCACGGTGTTGTCATTGCTAACCGTCCAGCGTACCGAAGCAATCCCGAGGAAACCAAGGAGTTACAAAGGCAAGTGGCTGAACTAATGGCCAAAGGCTACGTGAGGGAGAGCCTTAGCCCATGTTCCGTTCCGGTATTACTTGTGCCAAAGAAGGATGGAACTTGGCGTATGTGTGTAGATTGTCAAGCGGTAAACAAAATTACGGTAAAGTATCGTCACCCTATTCCCCGTTTAGATGATATGTTAGATGAGCTTAGTGGTTCTAACCTTTTCTCTATGATTGATCTTAAGAGTGGTTATCACCAAATAAGGATGCGGGAAGGTGATGAATGGAAAACAACATTTAAAACAAAGCAAGGACTCTATGAATGGTTGGTTATGCCTTTTGGCTTAACTAATGCACCAAGTACTTTCATGAGGTTAATGAACCATGTTCTTAGACCGTTTTTGGGTAAATTTTGTGTGGTTTATTTTGATGACGTCTTAATCTATAGTAAATCAATGGAAGAACATGTTCAACACTTGAGGTCAATTTTGTTGGCTTTAAGAAAGGAGAAGTTATATGCTAATTTAGACAAGTGTACATTTTGTACTGATAAAGTTGTCTTTCTTGGTTTTGTTGTCAGTTCTAAAGGCTTAGAGGTTGACAAAGAGAAGGTTAAAGCCATTGAAGAATGGCCATGACCAACAAGCATTTCTCAAGTTAGGAGTTTCCATGAACTTGCAAGCTTTTATCGGAGATTTGTGCCAAACTTCAGCACCATTGCCGCCCTTTAACTAGTGTCATCAAGAAGAATGCTAACTTTTTCTAGGGGGAGACCAAGAGAAATCTTTTAATGACATTAAAGAATGTTTAATTCATGCCCCTTTGCTTACCTTACCTGATTTTAACAAAACGTTTGAAATTGAATGTGATGCATTAGGTGTGGGAATTAGAGCAGTATTATCTCAAGGTGGTCGTCCTATAGCATATTTCAGTGAGAAATTAAGTGGAGCTACGTTGAATTATCCAACATATGATAAGGAGATGTATGCCCTTGTCCGCGCAATGGAAACATGGCAACACTATATATGGCTTAAGGAGTTCATTATTCACACTGATCATGAGGCATTGAAGCACATTCGGAGTCAACATAAACTCAACAAACGACATGCCAAATGGGTGGAGTTTCTTGAATCTTTTCCCTGTGTTATCAAATATAAGAAAGGTAAAGAGAATATAGTTGCCGATGCATTGTCTCGGAGGTACGCTCTTCTAAACACCTTATAATCTAAGTTGTTGGGTTTTGTTTTCATTAAGGATTTATACGAATCTGATTCTGATTTTGAAAAAATTTACAAAGCTTGTGAGAAAGGAACGTTTGAAAACTATTATAGGGACAATGGGTTCCTATTCAAGGAAGGAAGACTTTGTATTCCACAAGGTTCCACAGGTGAATTACTTATCAAAGAAGCCCATGAAGGAGGCTTAATGGGACATTTTGGAATAGCAAAGACTTTGGCCATACATCAAGAGCATTTATATTGGCCAAAGATGAGACGAGATGTAGAGAGGTTATGTGAACGTTGCATCACTTTTAAGAAGGCTAAGTCTAAAGCCATGCCACATGGACTCTACACGCCACTACCTATTCCAGAAGCACCATGGATGGACATTTCAATGGATTTTGTGCTAGGGCTTCCACGCACAAAGAATAACAAAGACTCCATCTTTGTAGTAGTGGATAGATTTTCCAAAATGGCTCATTTTATTCCTTGCAACAAGACTACGGATGCCTTACATATTGCTAACTTGTTTTTCAGGGAAGTTTTGAGATTACATGGTGTGCCAAGAACTATCGTTTCCGATCGAGACGTGAAGTTCTTAAGCCACTTCTGGAGAGCCCTATGGAGTAAGATTGGAACTAAGCTTCTATTTTCCACCACTTGTCACCCTCAAATGGATGGCCAAACCGAAGTGGTGAATCGAGTACTCTCCACGTTGCTTAGGAGCATTATTAAGAAGAATCTAAAGACATGGGAAGAGTGCTTACCACACGTGGATCTTGTATATAATCGATCAGTCCATACCACCTCGGGACACACTCCTTTTGAAGTTGTGTATGGGTTCAATCCATTAACTCCGATGGACTTATTGCCATTACCCGCTGATCAAATTGTTAATAAAGATGGACTTAACAAAGCTGAATTTGTTAAGAAACTTCATCATCAAGTGCGAGATAATATTGAAAAGAAAACCATGCAATATGAGAACAAGCAAACAAGGGTCGAAGGAGAGTTGTCTTTGAGCCGGGAGATTAGGTGTGGTTGCACATGAGAAAAGAAAGGTTTCCAGCCCAACGAAAATCTAAATTGATGCCTCGAGGAGATGGGTCATTTCAAGTAGTTAAGAGGATCAATGATAATGCTTATCAACTAGACCTCCCAGGTGAGTTTAATGTTAGTGCAACCTTTAATGTTGCTGATTTATCTCCTTTTGATGTAGGTGACGATTTGGGGACAAATCGCTTTAAAGAGGGATGGACTGATATGACCATCAAGAACAAGGACCCGGAGAAGTACCCAAGTGGCCCCATTACACGTACACAGGCCAAGGAGTTTCAATCAGCCATGGAAAGCTTGTTTACAACAAGCCATGAACGTGAGAAAGAAGAAATAATAAGGGAGGAATGCCTTACCTTGCTCATGAATGCATTTGCATGAGAATTTAAGTATTTCAAACTTTTATTGCATTGATAAAGTGTGCTGGTCATTAAAGCATGCACTTCATTTATAGTTTTAGTTCATTTAGGGAAGTAGTTTAATTATGTATCTTAAATCATTCGTTAAACTACTTCATTCATGCATTTAGTTAAATTCAATAAAGTTAGTTCTTTAATTAAACTAGTTCTTTCATTTAACTAGTTCACTCAATTAACTAACTCTTTAATTGTTTCATGCATCTATTATTTTAAGTTTGAATAAATCCTTTGTGTGTGTCTAGGTTCATGTGACGTGTGGATTAAAGAAGAGACTTTTCAACTTCAGCTTGGAAACAAGTCATTGATGACCATCTTTACTCATGCAAACAAGGCAATTGAAGGCAATTCAAGACTGAATTCTTTTCATCTTTTCAAGGTTGTTCATCTTCTTAGAGTAACAAAGCATTTAAGCTTCATAATTCACCTATTCAAGGTTGAAATTATGAACCAATGAAGGCCATTCACTTTCAAGAGAAGGGGCATGCAATAATCATCATTCAAATTATGCATTGAAGGCCTTTATTTATGATTTTTTGAAGGCTGGTCATATTTCACAAATGGGCAAGAAATGAAGGTTGGTTTAATGTCATTTAATCATAAAATTAAGTGATAAAATCAGGAAGGAATTCAAAGAGACAAGTTGATTTGGACGTGTGGGATGTCTACATTCATCCTATGTCCACATTCATTCCCTTTTATCCATTTGCAAGCAAAATGAAGCAGCCCAAGAGTCACCACTCCTTTTGGACAAATTTAAGGCTAAATTCATCTCAATTTAAAGCAAAATTCATCCATCAAAAGGATAAGAAAGAAACATTTCATTTATTTGTATTCAATAGCATTTAGACGAGCATTCATCTCTCTTTTGTGTGACTTTTCATATGGTATCTAGCCACACTATAAATATGCACCTTAGGTTCATTGGTAAGGACTTTTTTTTGGGAGAATATAAACCTTCGAAAGATTGCTTTCATCTTGTTCTTGCGAGAACTCTATCGGCTTCAAGTTGTGCTTGTAGTCTTTTATCCATTTCATATTACTATAGCGTTGGTTCCAAACTCTCTTATAGCTTGTGGGTCACGTTCCACACTCCTCCACCTCGACTCCATCAAAGTATATTGTTGGTTCCTAGATCGTTATAGCTAGTGGGTCACAATTTGCTATCCTTGCAACCGTACAAATCCACGCCGCCTTTAGTATATCTCATCACTCCTTTGATTTACACCTTTCCATGATTATCATCCTCCATCCTTAACCACCATACTATCCAAATTACCTATCCAGTTCCTTTCTTCATTAATTTTTTTATTATATTGCTATTCACCTCACATGTATGTTTTATGATATCTCAGAGTTCAAAGCCTAGCAAAGAATATTTCTTACTAGAATCACGATCGGGCACATCTATATGACTCGGGTCACATTATCGGGTTCATATCAACCACGCTGCTCTGCCCCAAAACACAAAAACGTATATCTGAAACAATTGAAAACACCTTCGATTACTCTACAAACTCAACCCAGCCAAAACCTAACACTTCCATCCACTTTTAATCTTCAATAAACATTAAAATACAACATAATTGCATCCTTGTATCTCCAGCAACACCAAAACCACATTATCACCACAAAAACTCAAATATAGCATTCTGAACAACTAGAGATCCAAATCATTTCGGGATTACTATGATAAAACCTTTATTTCAAAATCATTTAACATCCAAAACATGTTTAAAATCAATCTCAAATTAACGAAAATAGTACCATTGCGAAAATCTTAAGAAATCATCTTTCAAAGCTTGATCTAACCATTTTCATCAAATACATTATAAAACCTTATTAATAAACACAATTAGAGAGCCAAAGACTTGGGAATTTCATTAAAGAACCATGATTAGAGGAGAGAAAAGAAAGATCACCTCTAACACACGCTTTTTCCCTTGATTGGAAATGATTTAGATGAAATCCTTCAAGAAATCCATAGCTAGTTGATGTAGAAATCCATGAACACCATTTAGAAATCAAGAGTGGGTGAAAAGAAATAAAGCTCTTGAGATTTTAGTGATGAGAAAATAGTTTGACTGATGGGAAAGTTGAGAGAAAAAGTTAGGAGAAAAGTAGTTACGTAAGAAAATGTTTTATCCGTTTAAAATCCCTTTTATTAATACCCATTTAATAAATCAATTTATTAAATCTTTTAAAAATACTAAAACAATGGAAAAGGCTGATAACACCTTGGTGTAATAGCTCCCTAAAGATTCTAAGTTTTGGCTCTCTTTCAAAACATTCCTTTAAAACAATTTTTACAAATTAGTCACTAAACCAAAATGTAAATCTTCCAAAAGTCATTTTTCCAAAATTGACTTCACCAAACTTTTATATATATTTTTAAAGGATTTTAGGAATTTTTTCTATAATTTTACCATATCCTGAACCATGTTTTCGCTGAACCACTCCTGAACTAACACTAATCTCTAGTCTAGGTCCTACGAACCCCGAACTGACCTTGGAAACTCCTAGGCCCAAAACCGGGGCATTACAACTATCCCCCACTTAAGAAATTTCATCCTCGAAATTTTTACTTGATGGAAAAAGATACAAAAACTGTTTTATCATGTCATCCTTCCTTTCCCATGTGGCTTCCTCTACACCACAATGTCGCCACAAGACCTTGACCAACCCAATGGTCTTACCATGAAGAACCTTGCTGTCAGAATCCAAGATCTTGATCAGTTCTTCATCATAGGACAAATCTGGATTTAACTTTATCTCCTCAACATGCATAACATGAGACTGATCCGATCTATATCTCTGAAGCATGGATACATGGAAAACATCATGTATTTTCTCCAACTCAGGAGGCAACCTTAACCTATAAGCAACATGTACAACATGGTCAAGCACCTCATATGGTCGAATAAACCTCGGACTCAACTTGCCCTTCCGGCCAAATCTCATCACCTTTTTTCAAGGCGACACCTTATCTCCTACCACATATTCAACTCCATTACGCTTCAAATCCGCGCAAGACTTTTGCCGATCCGAAGCCGCTTTCAACCGCTCACTAACGAGCTTCACTTTTTCAGTAGTGCCCTTCAACACATTAGGCAAAGAGACAGACTTCTGCCCCGTTTCGCCCAACAAAGAGGCGTTCTACACTTTCCTCCATACAAAGCATCATAAGGAGCAATTTGGATGCTCGCTTGATAACTGTTATTTTGTAAGCAAACTCCACCAAAGGTAACTGTTTCTCCGAAGAACCTCGGAAATCAATGATGCAACACCTCAACATATCCTCCAACACTTTGAAAACCCGTTCATACTGACCATCCGTTTGCGGATGATACGAAGTACTGAAACTCAAACACGTACCCAATGCTTGATGTAAACAATCCCTAAACCTCACTGTGAAACGCGGATCTCGATCCAAAACAATGGACTCTGGCACCCCATGCAACCTTACACTCTCCAAGATGTATAAATCTGCTAACTTATCCAACGTATACATAGTATGCATTGCCAGGAAATGTGCACACTTCGTAAAACGATTTACAATCACTCAAATAGAATTATTCTTGGACAGTGTCAAAGGCAAACACATTACGAAATACATGGTGATTCTTTCCCATCTCCATTAAGGAATCCTCAACGGTTGCAACAATCTAGAAGGAAATTAATTCTCAACTTTAACACGTTGACAACCATGCATTTACTAACAAAATCAGCCACATCTTTCTTTAAACCAACCTAATAGTACACATCCTTCAACCCACGATACATCTTTATACTACAAGGATGCATGGCAAAAGGACTAATATGCACCTCAGTCAAAATAGTGTGCCTCAACTCAACATACAACTATTTGACTCTTAAAGCAAAAAACACCATTATCTTTGAAAAAAAGTATGTTGGATCTCCTTCTGCAATGTCCTGCACATGCAATACCAACGAATCATCCAACAACTACTTATCCTTAATTAACTCTACCAACGAGGGTTTCACTTGTAACTCAGCCACAAAACCACCATCTCGCGATATACTTAAACGAGCAAACATCACCCTCAACTCTATGACCACCTTTCTACTCAAGGCATCGGCTACAACATTAGCCTTACCTGGATGGTACTCGATCGTCAAATCGTAATCTTTAAGAAATTCCAACCACCGTCGTTGCCTAAGATTCAACTCTTTTTGAGACATTAAATACTTCAAACTTTTCTGGTCTATGTAAACCGTACACTTTACACCATAAATGTAATGCCTCCAAATTTTCAAGGCAAACACCACCACTTTACCCTCTTGCATCAACACACATCCCAAAACAACATAGGACGCATCACTATAAACTACAAACTCTTTACCCGATTCGGGCTGAATAAAGATAGGAGCTTGCGTCAATGCTTCATTCAACTTCTCGAAAGCTTGTTGTCTAACCGTCCATTCAAACATAACATCCTTTTGTAGAAACTTTGTCAAAGAAGCAACAATCCTTGAAAAACTATCCACGAATCTACGATAATATCCCGCCAAACCAAGGAAACTACGCACTTCATGGACCGACCTAGGTGACTTCCAACTCATCAATGCCTCAACCTTTTGGGGATCGACCCGAATCCCTTCGATCGACACCACATGTCCAAGGAAAACAACTTCCTCAAGCCAAAACTCGCACTTGCTCTACTTGGCATAAAGTTGATTCTCCAACAAAACGTGTAACACGATCCGTAAATGCTTATCATGATCCTCATTGGTACGAGAGTACATAGGAATGTCATCGATAAACACAACCACAAACCTGTCCAAAAATTCATGAAACACACGATTCATCATGTCCATAAATGCAGCAGAAGCATTAATCAAACCAAAAGGCATCACCAAAAACTCATAATGCCTGTACCTAGTACAAAAAGTTGTCTTAGGCACATCCACATCCTTTACCTTCAACTGGTAATATCCGAATCTCAGATCAATCTTGGAAAACAACGAAGCATCTCGAAACTGATCAAAAAGATCATCAATCCTTGGCAATGGATACTTATTCTTGATTGTCAACTTGTTCAATTACCGATAATCTATACACATTCGCATCGTGCCACCCTTCTTCTTCACAAACAAGACTGGAGCACCCCAAGGTGAAACACTAGGCCTAATGAAACCTCGATCAAGCAACTCTTGAAGTTGCGTCTTCAACTCCTTTAACTCTTTCGGAGCCATTCGATAGGGAGAAATTGACACTAGAGTCGTATTTTCATACAACTCAATTCCAAACTCAACCTCTCTGTTCGGTGGCAAACAAGGTAACTCTTCCGGAAATACACACAGAAACTCATGTACCGTACGTATGTCCTGTACTCGCACTTCTTTTGTACCCAGATTCATCACATAAGCCAGGAAAGCTTCGAATCCCAAATGCATCAACCGACTCGCTTCAAGAGTCGAAACCACATTAGACAAGAACTTCACATTCTCGCATATAATTACCACCTCATAATCATCGGCAAGTTTCAACGAAACTCCCTTGGTCACAAAATCAATCACAACCCTATGCTCATATAACCAATCCATGCCAAGAATTACATCACAACAATAGAAAGGCAACTCCATGAAATCAACCTCAAGCACATCACCTTGAACAGAAAAAGGAAACCTCCTATATAACTTCCTCGTAACAACCATCTCACCAAAAGAGCTGGTTACATGCATACCAACATCTAACAACTCAACACCTAAATCAAGCGCTTGTGCATGCACACGTAAAATATATGAATGATTAGAACCAGAATCAATCAAAGAAAGTAATGACAAGGATTGCAAAGTAAAGGTACAATAACCCCCTCGACCCGGTTTGGACGATGGACCGAACCTAACGGGTCACACGGGGAATAATGAAGTAAACCAGGAAGTTTACTCCAATACACAACCATATTTTTTTCTTATTATCTTGTCTAGATTCTCCGTAGTAACCTAAGTGTTTAACTTCACATCAGAACATACATAACTCAATCAGACATCAAGTGGGACTCAATTGCATTCAATTACGATTTTAGGGACCAATACGTAATTTTATAAAATTATAGGATCTTACACCATTTTTTGTTACCAACCTTTAATTAGTCACATTAAATGCATATCTGTCAAAAATCAACTCAAAATAATCATTCATGTTCATTTAATTGCATCCACAACATTTAGAGACCAAAATTCAAAGAATCAGAACTTCAGAATATTCCATCAAATAACATAACATCCAGCCGTTTCGGTACAGGATAGCCCTTTACCGAAACAGGTTCACTTGGCTCGAAATACGGGCCTATATCAAAACACCTTAAAGGTGTTTCAGAATTGTGGTTTTTAGTAGCAAATCGTACCAGAACATACCATCCCTGTTTCAAAACCCTTAGGCTATTTCAGGCTTACTGTTTTGGTACAGGCTCGAATGTACCGAAACACCTGGGCCTGTAAGGACTCTTTTTGTGGTTTTTTTCACACTTAAATCCATCCTAAACCATTCTAACATGCTTTCAACATGCATACCACATATTTAAACAACAATATCCACTCATTCATGGCATAATCAACATCAAATCATGGTAAACTATATGCATGCAACCTAGCAAATAAGCCATTCAAGAGTCAAAACTCAAACCAATGCACAATCCATCAAATAAAAACCTTTTACATGTTTAAAACCATAAAGCAAACATGCTCAATAGGGTATTCATACACATCACCAAAATAGACTATGGAATCCCCATTGCCCATATTACTCTTGTCCAATTCGAAACATACATTCTTAAGCAAAGTCCCTTGGAATATCTTACCTCTTGCTGCCTCTTAAGCTTCAATTATCTACATTGATGGACAAAAAGGAGTGTAAGCACACAAGGCTTAGTGAGGAATGCTCAAAACCAAAACATCATCAATGCATTAAAACCATTTTCCATCATTTGAAAACTATCATGCCCTTTTTAAAACATTGCACTTTCCTTAACAAATCAGCATGTAAAACATCATGTAACATGTGTTAAATACCCAACAGCAAATCCATTTGCCAACACTCAACTTTAAGTCTTCCCATGTATAAATACCATATGCAAAGCTTAAAGAGTAAAGCATGACTTTTCATTTTTAAGCATCATGAACCATATCATAACACATCATCAATTATATTGGGTTACAAGTGAGCATCAACATGTTCATTTCTCAAAACCATACCAGATACAGGGATTCACAAGTGTTGTCCCAACACTTCATACATTCTCACCGGCATCTCAAGGTTCACACACGGGAGCTACCCTTCAACGTTGTGACACCCGTGGTGGAGTATTTGGTACACCGTATAAACCCCTCAACATCCAAGGTGACTTGTTTATATTGCACTCAATCCTATAGCTGGCTAACTATACCCGATTTCATTTATAAACCATTTTTCACAATATCACTTGCCAATATAATTCTCATTTAGCACAAACCTCATTGTTTTCAAAGTATTACCAATAAGCCACATTTCCACGCATCAAACCATGCTTCATAAGAGATGTATAAGCATATACATACAAGGATCACTTACCATGTGCATCCTTCTTCAATATAACATCAAAAAATAGTAAACCACTTACCTCAATTCATTCTTTAAAATAGTAGGTAACATGCATTTAAAATCAAGTGCATCAACAATTAATAATAGCAAAATCTGAGGAAGAAAATCCGTTTACTTACTTCCGAACTTAGAAAAGCGTTTCAAGCATACACTAAGTTCCCTAAACCGCCTTTTAAATGTTCCAAAGTTGTAAAACACGTTCTCACACACCGACTCGCGAAACCAAGATTCGCCGACGCGAAATTAAGCGTCTGAAGCCCCCAGAACTTCCCTAATTTAAATGTATTATCCCATTTTTATACCAAACAAGAACAACAGATTAATGCATCATAATGCATTAAAATCTCGTTGCTCTACCCTAAAGCACAAAAATACCCATCCGAAACAACCGAAATCACTTTCGATTGCTCTCTAAACTCAGCCCAGCCATAATCTAACACTTCCATCTCAATTTAATCATCAATCAACCTCCAAAATCATTCTAATTACATCCTTATACCTCTTGCAACTCAGATTTCACACTAACACCTCAAAACCCCAAAATCTTACAATCTAATAATTAGAGATCCAGCTCAATTCGGGAATATATTTATAAATCCTTCATTTCCACATCATTTAACATCCAAATCAAGTTTAAAGTCATTCTCAAACCAATAAAAATAGTGCCCAAACAAATTACTTAAAATTCACCAAGAAAAGCTAGATTAATCAATTTTCCATTAATCAAATCATGAAACTTAGTTAATAAACATATTTAGGAAGCCAAAGACTTGAGAATTTCATTAAAGAACTTTGATTAGAGGAGTTGAACGAAATCTTACCTCTAACCTTGCCTCTTCCCCTCAAATGACAAGATTTGATGAAGACTTTTAAGATAGTTTAAGGAAAAGTTGAAAGGAAACACAAAGAAATCATTGGCTAACCAAAAAAATTGAAAAAATGAAATCCTCTGAAATTTTAGAGAAAAAGAAGAGTGTTTGGCTGATTAGTTAATGAGAGAAGAGTTAGATACGTGAAATCTCATTTGGCTATTAAAATTTCATTTTTACTTTTTTAAAATCCTTTTCAATAAAATAATTAAAATGGTCAACTTGATGGAAAAGGTTCACAAAATAGATATAAGCTCCCTAAAGATTCTAAGTCTTGGCCCCTTTTTAATTTAGTCCTTAAAAATCAATTTTGCACTTTTTACAAAATAGTCATCAAATCGAAATCTTAACTTTCCAAAACCTATTTTCCGAAATTTATTTTACTTTCCCTCAATATACATTTAAAGAGAATTTTAGAAAATTTTCGAAAGATTTTATCACATCCCGAACCAAGTTTTCCCTGAACCGATTTCGAACTGACCAAGATCTCTACTCTAGATTCATCAGACCCTAAACCACCCTTTAAACATCTAGGCCCAAAATCAAGGCGTTACAACTCTCCCCCACTTATGAAATTGCATCCTCAAAATTTTACCAGAAGGAAAAAGCCGCGGAAACTGCTTCAACATGTCTGCCTTGCTCTTCCATGTGGCCTCCTCAACTCCTCGATATCGCCACAACACCTTAACAAGCTCAATCGTCTTACCACGACGAACTTTGCTACTAGAATCGAGAATCCCAACTGGTTCCTCATCATAAGACAAATTCAGATTCAACTCAATCTCCTCAACAGGCATAACATGAGATGGATCCAATATATACCTTCAGAACATCGAAACATGAAATACATCATGAATTTTCTCCAACTCGGGAGGTAACCTCAACCGATATGCAATAGGACAACACACTCTACAACCTCGTAAGGTCCAATAAACCTTGGACTAAGCTTACCGTTATGTCCAAACCTCATCACCCTCTTCCAAGGTGATACCTTCAAGAACATGCGATCCCCCACCTCAAACTCAATCTCCTTACGCTTTAAATTCTCGTAAGATTTTTGATGATCCGTTGCAACCTTCAACCGATAACAAATAAGCTTTACCTTCTCACTCGTTCCCTTAAGCAAATCCGCACTAGAAATATTACCAGGACCGTGCCCACGACCTCTTTATAGTGCAACAACAAGTGCCCGACCCTGACCACCTCCAGCTAACAAGAGACAATCACGCCTCAAATGTTCAGCCGATCCATTGTTCTAACAAGAGCTAGCCATCAAGGCCACAAGAGTCTGCGCTTCTCGAGCCATATGAGGACAATCTTGCCTTAAATGATCATGCTATCCACATGCCCAACAAGCATTTTGTTCAGATCTCACCCTGTTACCCTGCACTGGTGCACCACAACCAACATTACCTCGCCTCGCCTTAGGCATGTACCTACGATCACGATTCCTCTTATACTATCCACCACCAGGACCAGAATCCGCAGCTCTCTTACCCGAGCTAGAGCCACCCATGCGAGAGGACAAACCCAAACTCTAGTCAATATCCTTAGCTCGCGTGACAAGCACATCAAAATCTGTATAGTCAGAGGCCAACATGAAAGTCTTCACTTCCTACACCAAGCCATAATGGAAGCCATCACATCAATGCCTATCACTCGACACTAACTTAGGAGCATAATGGCTCAAACAAACGAACTGAACCTCATACTCAGCCACTGTCATGTTACCTTGAACCAAGGACATAAACTCGCGCTTCTTTTCATCCAAGTATCTAACTCCTAGGTGCTTCTTCTTAAAGGAAGCTTGTAAGAACTCCCAATCCACTTCATTGGGATCCATAGTCGCAGTCACAGTCGTCCAACAATCGTATGCATCACCATGCAATAATGAAACGATACATCCTAGCTTACGTGCATCATTGCACCCCATTTGATCCAAAATTTGGATCGTACTAGCCATCCAAGCCTCAGATGCTTTAGGTGACAAACCACGATACTCAATGCCTCCTAAACTTCGCAAGCGTTCCAACGACAAACCCACTTGCCTAGCAACAGGTTCTTGCACTTGCATTCCAGTAACAGTAGCTTAGAATGCCCCAGTCATCGCCTGAACAAAAGAAGTCAAATCACCCAACACATGACCGGCTTGCCCATGATGTCCTTTCTCCTCACCCCTAGGTGGAGGCGGTGGAAGAGGTAAATTCCCACCAGGAAGAATCTCGTTCTCCTGATTTCCTTGCTCACCAGCAGTAGCAATCGTACCCGAACGTAGCTATCTCCTCGGTCCCATTATGTTATTATAATTAAAGAATGATAGTAAAACAAAACAAGAAATCATGCCAGCTTTGAGCAAGGATCCAAGACTTCGATTTCAATTTAAAAGCACTTCACTATAGTAATAAGGCAATGTGTTTCCCAATTTCCCCCAAACATAGCACAAGTCATACAACATACATATCACAAACATCGTTCATCACAATCAATCAAATTCAGCCCATAACATCATCATGTAAATAACATTTCACACATATATCACGAATATCATGTTTAGCACCCATACCATTTGATCATCATCACTATGATTATAATAATCACCGTGCAAAGCAAACATCGTCAAACACTTGAAATCACATCACATCAACTTACCATTAACTTACCATCATCCCAATCTTTCGTAACCTGGCTTTGATACCACTAAATGTAACCCCCTCAACCCACTCTTGACAATGGACCGAACCGAACGGGTCACACGAGGAATATTAAAGTAAACCGGTCAAGTTTACTCCAATACACAACCTTATTTTTTGTTCATTTTATCTTGTCTAGATGCTTATTAGTAACGTAAGTGTTTAACATCGCAGCAGAACATACAAAACTCAATCAGACATCGATTGGGACTCGATTGCATTCAACTACAATTTTAGCGATCATTACGTAATTTTATCAAATTATAGGGTCTTACACAATTTTTATGTTACCAACCTTTAATTATTCACATTACACGCATCTATGTCAAAACTCAGCATAAAATAATCATCCATGCTTATTTAATTGCATCCAGAACATTCAAGGACCAAAACACAAAGAATCAGAACTTTAGAACATTCCATCAACTAACATAACAACCAACCATTTCGGTACAAGCTAGCCCTGTATCGAAACATGCGTACCGGAATAGGTTCACTTGACTCGGAACACGGGCCTGTATCAAAACAACTTAGAGGTGTTTCAGAACTATGGTTTTTAGTAGCAAATCGTACCGGAACAGACCATCCCTGTTTCAAAACCCTTAGGCTATTTTAGGCTCACTGTTTCGGTACAAGTTCGAGTGTACTGAAACACCTGGGCCAATAAGGACTCCTTTTGCTGTTTTTTTACACTTAAATCCATCCCAAACCATTCTAACATGCTTCCAACATGCATACCACATATTTAAACAACAATCTCCACTCAATCATGGCATAATCAACATCAAATCATGGTAAACTGCATCAAAGGTAAACTATAGGCATGAAACCTAGCAAATAAGCCATTCAAGAGTCAAAACTCAAACCAATGCACAATCCATCAAATAAAAACCTTTTCCATGTTTAAAACCATAAAGCAAAAATGCTCAAAAGGGTGTTCATGCACATCACCCAAATAGACTATGGAACCCCCATTGCCCTTATTACTCTTGTCCAATTCGAAACATACATTCTTAAGCAAAGTCCCTTGGAATCAATTGCCTCTTGCTACCTCCTAAGCTTCAATTATCTACAAATAGGAGCATAAGCACACAAGTCTTAGTGAGGAGTGCTCAAAGCCAAAACATCATTAATGCATTAAAACCATTTTTCCATCATTTGAAAATCACCATGCCCTTTTTAAAACCATGCACTTTCCTTAACAAATCAGCATGTTAAACATCATGCAACATGTATTAAATACCCAACAACAAATCCATTTGCCAGCACTCAACTTTAAGCCTTCCCATGCATAGCTACCATATGCAAAGCTTAAAGAGTAAAACATGCATTTTCATTTTTAAGCATCATAAACCATATCATAACAAATCATCAATTATATTGGCTTACAAGTAATCATCCAGATGCTCATTTCTCAAAACCATATCAGATACACGTATTCACAAGTGTTGTCCCAACACTTCATACATTCTCATCGACATCTTAAGGTTCACACACGGGAGCTACCCTCCACCGTTGTGACACCCGTGGTGGAGTATTTGGTACACCATACAAACCCCTCAACACCACTCATCGGTAGATGTATAACCCCACTAACGAGTGACGAGACATTATACACTTTCCTTAATCATTAGGGTACTTGGATGGAGTATTTGGTACACCGTATAAACCCCTCAACATCCAAGGCGACTTGTTTATAATGCAATCAATCCTATAGCCGGCTAACTATATTTGATTTCATTTATGAACCATTTTTCACAACAACACTTGCCAGTATAATTCTCATTTAGCTCAAACCTCATTGTTTTCAAAGCATTACCAATAAGCCACATTTCCAAGCATCAAACCATGCTTCATAAGACATGTATAAGCATATGCATACCAGGATCACTTACCATATGCATCCTTCATAAAATATAAAATCAAAAAATAGTAAATCACTTACCTCAATTCATGCTTTAAAACAATAGGTAACATGAATTTAAAATTAAGTGCATCAACAATTCATAATAGCACAATCCGAGGGAGAAAATCCTTTTACTTACTTCCGAACTTAGCAAAGAGTTTCAAGCTTACACTTTGTTCCCAAAACCACCTTTTATATGTTCCAAAGCGGTAAAACACATTCTAACTCATCAACTCGCGAAACCAAGATTCACCGACACGAAGTTAAGCGTCCGAAGCCCCCTAGAACGTTTCGGATTTCTTCTGATATATTCTCCCATGTTTATACCACACAAGAACAGAGGATTAATGCATCATAATGGATTAAAATCACCACAACTTAAACAATCTCGTTGCTCTGCCCTAAACCACTAAAATAGCCATATGAAACAATCGAAATCACCTTCGATTGCTCTTTAAACAAATACCAACCATAATCTAACACTTCCATCCAAATTTAACCATCAATCAACCTAATTACATCCTTATACCTCCAGCAACTCAAATTTCACACTAACACCCCAAAACCCCAAAATCTAACAATCTAATAATTAGAGATCCAACTCAATTCGGGAATATATTCATAAAACCTTCATTTCCACACCATTTAACATCCAAAATCAAGTTTAAAGTCATTGTCAAACCAATCAAAACAGTGCCCAAACGAATTACTTAAAAATTCACCAACAAAAGCTAGATTAATCAATTTCCATTAATCAAAACATGAAACTGAGTTAATAAACATATTTAGGAAGCCAAAGACTTGAGAATTTCATTAATGAATCTTGATTAGAGGAGTTGAACGGAATCTTACCTCTAACCTTGCCTCTTCCCCTAAAATGACAAGATTTGATGAAGTCTTTCAAGATAGCTTAATGAAAAATTGAAAGGAAACTCAAAGAAATCATTGGCTTACCAAAAAAATTTGAGAAAATGAAATCCTTTGAAATTTTAGAGAAAAAGAAGAGTGTTTGTCTGATTAGTAAATGAGAGAAGAGCTAGTTACGTGAAATCTCTTTTGGCTATTAAAATTTACTTTAGACTTTAAAATCTCTTTTAATAAAACAATTAAAATGATTAATTTGAGGGAAAGGGTTCACAAAACATATATAAGCTCCATGAAGATTCTAAGTCCATGCCTATTTTTAGTTTAGTCCTTAAAAACCAATTTTGCACTTTTTACAAAATAGTCACCAAACCAAAATCTTAACTTTCCAAAACTTGTTTTCTGAAATTGATTTTACTTTCCCTCAATATATATTTAAAGAGGATTTTAGAATTTTTTGCACGATTTTATCACATCCCGAACCATGTTTTCCCCTAACCAACTCTGAACTGACCCGGATCCCTAATCTAGATTCATCGGACCCTAAACCGCCCTTAAAACCTCTAGGCCAAAAACCGGGGAGTTTCAGGTATATGAAATCACATCCGTGTTATTCCTTCTGTCTCAGTGTGCATATACCCTAGCCAATCCACCTCCCTCAGTCTGAACAGCAACAACAAGAGCAACATTCCTCTGCCCATCATCTTTACGCTGAAATTTACCACGACCGCGCCCACGATTTCTCTGTGGCTCAACAGTTCGCACCAAAGCTTGTCCATCTCTAACCGGTTGTGGCCAATCATTATTCATATGTCCTCGTCACCCACAGATCCAACATGTACCCAGATTACCCAGCACTTTACTGTGTGCCTTCTATCGCTCCGATTACCCAATGGTGTACGAAAAAAGCATTCTAGCCTTGATGACCACGTCCAAGGTTACCACCACCACGCCATGGATCCGGTTGATACCTCCTGTCCTTGTGCTTCTTGAAACGATCTCTACCAGCATCGAACTCAGTCGACCTCTTTCCCGAACCAGAACCACTCGAACAAGCCACTAAACCCAAATTCTTCTCGATGTCCTCAGCCCGAGTGACTAAGACATCAAAATCAGTGTAATCTGAAGCCAACATATAAGTATTAACCTCCTTCACAAGCCCATAACAGAAATGTTCACATCTCTTTTGTTCATCAGGAACCAGTTCAGGAGCATACTGGCTCAACCGAGCAAAGTGAACCTCATATTCTGAAACAATCAAGTTTCCTTGCACCAAAGGCATGAATCCTCGCTTCTTTTCATCAAGACAGCGAACACCCAAATACTTCCTCTTAAAAGTAGTTCCAAAGAACTCACAGGTTACATAGACAAGTTCCATACCGACAATGATGGTCATTCAATAAGCATCTCTATGAAGCAAGAATACAACACATCCCAACTTATGCACATCATTACAACCCATTTGACTAAGAATTCTCCGGGTGCTCTCAAACCAAGCCTAAGAACCTCAGGAGACAATCCTCAGAATTCAGTTCCACCCAAATTGCGTAAACGCTCCAAAGGTAAACCAACATTAGCACCAGGTTGTGGTACAGGCACATGCATACCCGCCATCCCTGCCTAAAAAGCCCCAGCTATAGCTTGAATCAACGGTGTCATATCAGCAGCATGTCCTTGCGCTGCCTGATATCCAACACCTCCAACACCAGTTCTCTCACCAACTTCATCAACACTAGAAGGAAGAGGCGGGGCGGCAAATTCTCAACATCATTAACCTCTTTCTCAACCACATTACACACATTGGCTATAAGCACTCGTCTCGTTCCTATTATCAAAATAGTATGATTCTTTGAGCTAAAAATGCAACATTAAAAACAATCAAGCTAGTAGGAGCAAGAATCCAAGGTGCTCAATTTTTACTTTTAAAACCCAAATCTTCTTTGTATTAGTAAAAATTTGGCAATGGGTTCCCTTAACCTCTCTCCCAATAGCACATAACAATCATAAATCATGTTATTATACATCGTGCATCTCACACAAAGAAAACGACGATCATTTCATAACATAATCGACCATCGAGCATAGAAATCATTAAGAAATGTAACCCCCTTAGCCCGGCCTAGATGGTTGACCCGAACCACAAAGATTACATGGGGAAACCCCAAGTCAACCCGAAAGTCAACCTTGGTTAACGACCTTTTTTTCTTTTTAATCTTGTCTAGATACATGTTAACCCTAAGTGAGTACTCATAAAACATATTTGAGAAAGGCACAGCGATCGAACGACATAGAGGGACTCAATTGCACTTATTACAAGTTTAGGGACCAAAAAGTGATTTTTGTAAATTAGAAGGTCATTACTAATTTTAAGGTTATCAATATGAAATTAGTCTTGTTACATGCTTCTCTGCCAAATTTCATCTTAATTGGACATCTCAAACTCAAGAAATTGCAACATCAACATTTGGGACTAAAATGTAAAGCTTGCAAACTTCAGCACCATTCAAATCAGTGCCCAACGGTCACCTGTTTCGAAACACCCACCGGCTGTATCGAAACGCAGGATTGGAACGGAGTTGACCATTTCGATACGCGGGTTGGTTCCGAGACTAGTTCCGGAACGAGGCATTCCAGTAGCCAAATTGTTTCGAAACATCCCCTGGCGTTCCGAAACACGAAGACCATTACAGGCCCCCATTTCGAAACACTAGAGGTGTTTCGATACGGTTTGCCCATAAACTGCAACTATTGCTGGTTTTTCCTGCATAAATGTAACACCCCAATTTTGGGCTTGGAAGTTTAGGGTCTGAACCGGACCGGTCTGATTTTCGGTACGAATATAAAAGGTGGTTTTAGGGAAAGCCTAGTTCGGGATGCTTTAAAAATATGGAAAATATCTAAAAATCCTCTTTTAATATATATAAGAGAGTGGTGAAATCAATTTTACAAAATAAGGTTTGGAAGTGCAACATTTCGAAATAGTGACTAAAATGTAATTTTTGAAAAGTTCAGTGATGACTGTTTTGTAAGGATTGAAACTTTGAATCTTTAAGGAGCTAATTTACCCAAGAAAGGATTTCTCCAGATTTTTCTTAGATTTTAATGATTCATTTAATGTTTAATTAATTAAAGGAAAAGAGGGAAACCATATTTTAGCTTTTCATAACTAACTTTCTTAAAAACTTTCCCATCTCATTTTCTCTCAAAATTCCCTCAGCCAAACACATTTCTACAGAAACATTTCTTTTGATTTTCACACCAAATGATGAGGTTTCAATCATCGATTGATTCCTAATCCTTTCTACATCAAATTCTATTGTTTTGCTTATTGGATTTTCAAGGAAATTGTCTCTAATCAAGGAGAAATCTACATTTAGAGGTAAGGATGTTCTTCTCCTCTAAATACTCAGTTCTTTACTGAAATTCCCAAGTTATCAATCCTTATATTAAGTTTTATAAAAGGTTTTAATGTTGTGATCTTGATTTTGGCTTAAAACTCAAGATTTGGAACAAATCTTGAAGAAATTCGTGGTGATTGTTTGGGCTCTGTTTTGAGATGGCTTTTAAATGTATTTTGGATGTTTAATGGTGTGTAATTGAGGTTTAATCAATGCAATCCCGAATAGGTTGAATTTCCTAAGTTTTTGCATATGAAAATAGTGGTTTTTGGGGTGATCTTGGTGTTCTGTTATAGCTTGAGTTATAAGGATGAGTTTAGGTTCATTTTGGATGTTAATTGATGTTTAGAAATGGTTAGAAGTGATGGATCTTGGCTGGGTTATGTTGTGGAAGAGTTTGGAGGTGATTTCGGTTGTGTTTGGTAGCCGAAATGTTAGATTTGGTTAGAGCATGGAGTTTAGGTGTTTGGCTGAAGATTTCAATGCATGATGATGCATTAATCCTCTGCTTTGTTGTGTTTAAAACAGGGGAGGCATCTTCGGATACTTGTGGTGTTGATCCGGAGGCTTGATCGGCGTTTCGGCAAGCTTGCGAAACTGAATTGGTGAGTGAAGTTGGGATTTCCAGCTTGTAATGAATGTTTGAAGGTTTGGGAGCTTAGTTTAAGTCTAAGCAACTTAACTAAGCTCAAGAGTAAGTTTTTGGGAAAACTCTTTCTCTTGGATGAACCATGAGATGGTTGGATGCATTGTGGTTAATTTGCATGTTTAAATTCTGTTTTGAAAGCATATTTAAGCATGATTAATGTTGGTTTTGGAAGCCATGTGTTGAAGGATGCTCAAGGTAAGATATCCTTGGTTTGTTATTAGTAAATGTGGTTTTGGTGCATAGTGATGCATGATAGTTTAATGGCTTTGATTAATGCTTTAAAACAATGGATTATTGATGATAAATGATGTAAATTGGCAAGTGATGTGTGGTTTTAAAGTACTTGAATCGGATATAGTTAGCCGGCTATAGGATTGGGTGCACCGTGAATAAAGTCGCATTGGATGTTGAGGGGTTGTAATTGTACCGTAAACTCCATCCAAGTACACTAATGAGATGGTTAAGATCACAATGGTGGTTAAAAGTCCATGTGTGGATCTTGTGTTGTGTGTCTCGTGTTCTCGTTAGTGATGTTATACAACTACCGACGAGTGATGTGGAGAGGTTGTGATTGTACCGTTAAACTCCATCACGGGTGTTGAGGGGTTGTGATTGTACCGGTAAACTCCACCTTGTGTGTTCGGTAGTGTGTATGAAGCGTATGGGAAAACGCTTGTAATCCGCGTATCCGATTGTGTTTTATGTTGTAAATGGTTATGGATTATGACTTGAAAGCCAATATGACATGTTGTACTAATGAAGCATGAGGTGCTTGTATAAGAATGCAAGGTTGCATGAGTAATGATGATGTTGTGTTAAAGGCTTTGAGAAAAGTGTTTTATAAAATGCATTATTGTGTTGTTTCTTTTGAGCATGTCCCACTATGCATTTGTGCTTACGCTCTCTCTCTTGAACCAATAATACAGATAATTGAGGTGTTTGAGGGCAGCAAGGAGGCTAAGAATCCAAGGGAAAGCTAAGCTCATGTATGGTGACTTTTTCACAACATTATTAGTTTTTGATATTTGGCAATGGGAACCTATGATGTGATTTGGGAGATGTTTTGGACTCCCTAGTTGTGGCATGATGCTTTACATGATTTGGAATTGTAAATGGCCATTTCGGTGCTTGTTTTGTTTCTTTGATGATTGTTTGGTTTGGTTAATAGGATGTATGCCTATAGACTTGTGGATTTCACTAATTGATGCCATGAATGTGTTTTAATGTTGCAAACATGTACCTTATATGCATGATGACTTGTTGGCATGATTAGGAAGTCATTAGGATGTGTTTGAGTGGTTAAATGTATGTTAAACCAGCAAATTCTGAACTTTCTGGGCAATCCGTATCGGAACCGGCACTAGCGTTTCGAAATGGGGGCCTATAATGGCCTTCGTGTATCGAAACGGGTAGAGGCCGTTACGAAACGTTTTGGCCACTGCCAGGCCCTGTTTCGATACATGTCTCGAAACGAACCCGCGTTTCGGAACGGTCATTCCCGTTCCTAAATAGATGACCGTTGGGCACTGATTCGAATGGTTTTGTGGTTTGTAAGCTTTACGATTTAGTCCTAAAAATCGTTTTTGCAATTGCATGAGTTTGAGATGTCCAATTGAGGTGAAATCTGACAGGGAAGCATGAAATATAATTAATTTGATATTGGTAACTTAAAAATCAGCTAAGTCCTTCATATTTCTAGAAATTACAATTTGGTCCCTAACTTTTGTATGTTGTGCAATTGATTCCCTTGTTGCATTTCGATCGCTGTGCTTTTCAAGTATGTGTTTCTCAAGGGTACGCTAAAAGTTAATGTGCATCTAGATAAGTCTAAAAAGAAAAAAAAGGTCGTTAATCAAGGTTGACTTTCAGGTTGACTTTGGTTTTCCCCGTGTAATCTTCGTAGTTCGGGTCAACCGTCTAGGTCGGGCTAAGGGGATTACATTTGGTGTTATCAGAGCTGAGTTCTCGAGTAAATGGGAATGGTTATGTGGGTCATATATGTATGATTGCATGATAAGCCTTTTTAAATGAAAGTATGATGTGTAAATTGTAAAGTATGTTACAATTGTGAAGTATGATGTGTTGAAGCATGTTAGAGGAACCCATTGCCATATCAAAACTAATAAAATGAATTGTTTTTGAAAAATGAGCTTGAGTGCTTGGATTACTTACCTTGTTGAGCCTAATTATGTTTATTGCATTTGTGTTAGTGCATTGTTTTAGTGAATGGGACCTCGTAGAGAGACAAGGATTAATACGCGAGCTATGGCTCAGAACGAGAATGAGAACAATGCTGATAATGTTGTGGATATACCTCCTCCTCGTGGTGGTGGTCCGCCCGGTGGTGGTGGTGCTATAGGTGATGGAGCTGGTGTTGGTGCTGGTGCTGGGGTCGTTGAACCTGAAGCTGGGCAGGGGCAAGCTGCTCCTGCCATGACAGTTTTGATACATGCTATTGCTAGAGCCTTTTAGGCGACAGTAGCTGGAGCTCACGGAGCTGGGCATCAGGGTGATGCAAATGCGAGATTACCTTTGGAACGTTTGCGCAGTCTGGGAGGGACTGAGTTCAGAGTTTTGTCTGCTGAGGGTTCTGAATCTTGGTTGGAAAGTACCAAGAGGTTATTGGGACAAATGAACTGCAATGATGTGTAGAAGTTAGGATGTGTGGTATCACTGTTACATGATGATGCGTATACCTGGTTGACGACCACTGTCTCCGGAATGGAGGAAGTTGATGTGACTTGGACGTTCTTTCTGAATGCGTTCAAGCGAAAGTATCTAGGTGTGCGATACCTGGATGAAAAGAAAAGAGAATTCATGTCTCTTACACAAGGGAGCATGACGGTGGCTGAGTACGAGATCCAGTTTGTCCGTCTCAGTCAGTATGCACCTGAGCTTATCCCGGATGAGCGGGAGAGGTGTGAGTGTTTTCGATATGGTTTGGTGACGGAGGTATAGACCTTTATGCTTGCCGCTGAGTACACTGATTTTGATGTGCTGGTTAGTAGGGCGAAGGACATTGAGCAGAACATGGGTTTGTCTTCCAGGAGTGCTGGTTCTGGCTCGGGCAAGAGAGCTCCTGAGTATAGTCCCGGTGGTGGACGAAACAAGAGAGGACGAGATAGGAGGTATCAGTCTTCTGCTAGGCGTGGTAGTGGAGGGCATGGTGCACCTGTTCAGGGAGATAGGGCGAGAGCTGATCAGAACACGTGCTGGGCGTGTGGATCGCGTGGTCATTTGAGGCGTGATTGTCCTCGGGCAGCGAGAGAGGTGCAGGCTCCTGTGGCAGTGACTGGTAATTCGTGCTGGAATTGTGGTTCGACAGACCACATGAGGAGGGAGTGTCCTTTGTTGGCCGGTGGTGGTCAAGGACATGCTCCTGGAATTGTTGCACCACAGAGAGGTCGTGGGTGCGGCCGTGGTAACTTCCAGCGCAGGGATGATGGTGGGAGGAATGTGGCACACGTGGTGGTTGTCCAACCTGAGGGTGGTGGCCAGGCTCGAGTGTATGCTCAGCGAGAGGGGAGGAATGACACGGATGTGATCGCAGGTACATTCACTTTGCAATCCTTGTTATTACTTTCCTTGATTGATTCTGGATCTACACAATCATACATATTGCGTGTACATGCTCAATTGCTTGGTTTACCTGTTGAGTCTTTGGATGTTGGTATGCGTGTAACTAGTTCCTTTGGTGAGACTGTTGTGACACGGAAGTTATATAGAAGATGTCCCTTGGTTGTGCAAAATCATGTTTTTCATGTTGATCTCATGGAATTGCCATTCTATGGTTTTGATGTAATCCTTGGTATGGATTGGCTTGTTGAACATCGGGCTGTGGTGGATTTTGAGAACAAGCGAGTTTCGTTGAAGCTTGCGGATGATTATGAGGTAGTGGTGGTTGGTGAGAATGTGAAGTTTTTTGCCAATGTGGTGTCTTCCTTGGAAGCGAGTCGAATGCTGAGGCAAGGTTGTGAGGCCTACCTAGCCTTTGTGATGAATCCTAGCTCTAAGGAGTTGCGAGTGCAAGATATCAGGACAGTGCGAGAGTTTCCTGGTGTGTTTCCGGAGGAGTTACCTAGATTGCCTCCTAATCGAGAAGTGGAGTTTGGGATTGAGTTGTATGAAAACACAACTTCAATGTCCATTACTCCTTATCGAATGGCACCTAAGGAGTTGAAGGAGCTGAAGACGCAACTTCAGGAGTTGCTTGATCGTGGTTTCATTCGGCCGAGTGTATCACCTTGGGGTGCACCAGTCTTGTTTGTGAAGAAAAAGGATGGCACTATGAGAATGCGCATCGATTACCGTCAACTGAACAAGTTGACTATCAAGAATCGGTATCCATTACCGATGATTGATGATCTTTTTGATCAATTTCGGGGAGCGGCTGTGTTCTCTAAGATTGACTTAAGGTCAGAGTATTACCAGCTCAAGGTGAAGGATGTGGATGTGCCAAAGACAGCCTTCAGAACGAGGTATGGGCATTATGAGTTCCTTGTGATGCCGTTTGGTTTGACGAATGCTCCTGCAGCTTTTATGGACATGATGAATAGATTGTTCCATGAATATTTGGACTAGTTTGTTGTGGTGTTCATTGATGATATCCTCATGTACTCTCGTACTGAGGAGGAGCATGAGGGGCATTTGAGGATTGTGTTGCAGGCTTTGTTGGAGAATCAGCTTTATGCTAAGTTAAGCAAGTGTGAGTTCTGGCTCAGGGAAGTTGTGTTCCTTGGTCATGTGGTTTCTGCTGAGGGGATTCGTGTTGATCCTCAGAAGATTGAGGCAGTGATGAATTGGAAGCCTCCTAAGTCTTTTCATGAAGTCCGTAGTTTCCTTGATTTGGCAGGATACTACCGGAGGTTCGTGGATGAATTTTCGAAAATTGCGGCACCTTTGACGAAGTTGTTGTAGAAGGATGTCAAGTATGAGTGGACGGAAGCGAGACAACAGGCTTTTGAAAAGCTGAAGGCAGCTTTGACGCAAGCTCCTATCGTGGTTCAACCTGAATCAGGGAAAGAGTTTGTGGTGTATAGTGACACATCCTACGTTGGTTTGGGTTGTGCGTTGATGCAAGAGGGTAAGGTGGTGGCTTATGCATCGCGACAGTTGAAGGTGCATGAGCGCAATTATCCTTCGCATGACATTGAGTTAGCTGCGGTGGTTTTTGCTTTGAAAATTTGGAGAGATTACCTGTATGGTGAGAAGTGTGCGGTGTACACGGATCACAAGAGTTTGAAGTATTTGATGTCTCAGAAAGAGTTGAATCTTAGGCAACGACGTTGGGTGGAGTTGCTTAAAGATTACGATCTGACGATCAAGTACCATCCGGGAAAAGCTAATGTTGTAGCGGATGCCTTGAGTAGGAAGGTGGCAGTGGAGTTGAGGGCTATGTTTGCCAGCTTGAGCATTTCGTGAGATGGCGGTCTTGTGGCTGAATTGCAAGTGAAACCATCCTTGGTTCAGTTGATAAAGGATAAGCAGTTGTTGGATGATTCCTTGGTGCCACATGTTCAGGATATTGCTGAGGATAGGCCATCGGATTTCTGCTTTAATGATGATTGAGTTTTATGTTTTGGGAGTCGGATAGTAGTGCCTAATGATGCTGAGTTGAGGCGTGCTATTCTGACTGAAGCTCATAGTAGTCCTTTTGCTATGCACCCTGGTAGTACAAAGATGTATCGTGATCTTAAGGATGAGTACTATTGGGTGGGATTAAAGAAAGATGTTGCTGAGTATGTGAGCAAGTGCATAGTTTTTCTGCGAGTTAAGGCTGAGCATCAGTTTCCTTCTGGGTTGTTGCAATCGTTGAGAATTCCTGAGTGGAAATGGGAAAGGATTACCATGGACTTTGTGTCTGGTTTGCCTTTGTCGCCATCGAAGAAGAATTCGTTGTGGGTGATTGTGGATCGCCCTACGAAGTGTGCACATTTCTTACTTGTGCATACTACGTATACATTGGATAAGCTTGTAGAGCTGTACATTGTTGAGATTGTGCGGCTGCATGGTGTGCCAAAGTCGATCGTGTCGGATAGAGATCTGAGGTTTACATCGCGTTTCTGGGAGTGTTTACATCAAGCTTTGGGTACACGGCTGAATTTCAGTACTTCTTATCATCCATAGTCGGATGGACAGTCTGAGCGTGTTATCCAAGTGCTGGAGGATATGTTGAGGTTCTGTGTGATTGAGTTTCAAGGCTCTTGGGAGAAACATTTGCCTTTGGTGGAGTTTGCTTATAACACTAGCTACCAGGCAAGTATTCAAATGGCACCTTATGAAGCCTTGTACGGGAGGAAGTGCAGAACTCCTCTTTGTTGGGCTGAAACAGGTCAGAAGTTGGTTTCAATGCCAGCTTTGTTGAAAGGAACCACCGAGAAGGTGAAGCTCATTTGTGACCGATTGAAGGTAGCTTCTGATCGACAGAAGTCTTACGCGGATTTGAAGCGTAAGGAGATTGAGTATGCGGTAGGTGATCGTGTGTTTTTGAAGGTTTCGCCTTGGAAGAAGGTGATGAGGTTTGGTCGAAAGGGTAAGTTGAGCCCTAGGTACATTGGACCATACGAGGTGATTGAGCGTGTGGGTCCTGTTGCGTACAAGTTGAGGTTGCCGCAAGAGTTGGAAAAGATTCATGATGTGTTTCATGTCTCTATGCTTCAGAGGTATAGATCGGATCCTTCGCATGTTATGCCTGTGGAGGAAGTGGAGTTGAATCCAGACTTGACCTATGATGAGGAGCTGGTGGAAATTCTGGATTCAGATAGTAAAGTTCTTCGAGGTAAAACTATTGAGTTGGTAAAGGTGTTGTGGAAGCATCGTGGTGCTGAGGAAGCCACGTGGGAACGAAAAGATGACATGAAGAAGTCGTTTCCGTATCTCTTTCCTCCAGGTAAATTTTGATGACGAAATTTCATAAGGGGGAGAGTTGTAACACCCCAATTTTGGGCTTGGAAGTTTAGGGTCTGAACCGGACCGGTCTGATTTTCGGTTCGAATATAAAAGGTGGTTTTAGGGAAAGCCTAGTTCGAGATGCTTTAAAAATATGGAAAAAATATCTAAAAATCCTCTTTTAATATATATAAGAGAGTGGTGAAATCAATTTTACAAAATAAGGTTTGGAAGTGCAACATTTCGAAATAGTGACTAAAATGTAATTTTTGAAAAGTTTAGTGATGACTGTTTTGTAAGGATTGAAACTTTGAATCTTTAAGGAGCTAATTTACCCAAGAAAGGATTTCTCCAGATTTTTCTTAGATTTTAATGATTTATTTAATGTTTAATTAATTAAAGGAAAAGAGAGAAACTATATTTTAGCTTTTCATAACTAACTTTCTTAAAAACTTTTCATCCCATTTTCTCTTAAAATTCCCACAGCCAAACACATTTCTACATCAACATTTCTTTTGATTTTCACACCAAATGATGAGGTTTCAATCATCGATTGATTCCTAATCCTTTCTACATCAAATTCTATTATTTTGCTTATTGGATTTTCAAGGAAATTGTCTCTAATCAAGGAGAAATCTACATTTAGAGGTAAGGATGTTCTTCTCCTCTAAATACTCAGTTCTTTACTGAAATTTCCAAGTTCTCAATCCTTAAATTAAGTTTTATAAAAGGTTTTAATGTTGTGATCTTGATTTTGGCTTAAAACTCAAGATTTGGAACAAATCTTGAAGAAATTCGTGGTGATTGTTTGGGCTCTATTTTGAGATGGCTTTTAAATGTATTTTGGATGTTTAATGGTGTGTAATTGAGGTTTAATCAATGCAATCCTGAATAGGTTGAATTTCCTAAGTTTTTGCTTATGAAAATGGTGGTTTTTGGGGTGATCTTGGTGTTATGTTATAGCTGGAGTTATAAGGACGAGTTTAGGTTCATTTTTGATGTTAATTGATGTTTAGAAATGGTTAGAAGTGATGGATCTTGGCTGCGTTATGTTGTGGAAGAGTTTGGAGGTGATTTCGGTTGTGTTTGGTAGCCGAAATGTTAGATTTGGTTAGAGCATGGAGTTTAGGTGTTTGGCTGAAGATTTCAATGCATGATGATGCATTAATCCTCTACTTTGTTGTGTTTAAAACAGGGGAGGCATCTTCGGATACTTGTGGTGTTGATCCGGAGACTTGATCGGCGTTTCGACAAGCTTAAGAAACAGAATTGGTGAGTGAAGTTGGGATTTCCAGCTTGTAATGAATGTTTGAAGGTTTGGGAGCTTAGTTTAAGTCTAAGCAACTTAACTAAGCTCAAGAGTAAGTTTTTGGGAAAACTCTTTCTCTTGGATGAACCATGAGATGGTTGGATGCATTGTGGTTAATTTGCATGTTTAAATTCTGTTTTGAAAGCATGTTTAAGCATGATTAATGCTGGTTTTGGAAGCCATGTGTTGAAGGATGCTCAAGGTAAGAGATCCTTGGTTTGATATTAGTAAATGTGGTTTTGATGCATAGTGATGCATGCTGGTTTAATGGCTTTGATTAATGCTTTAAAATAGTGGATTATTGATGATAAATGATGTAAATTGGCAAGTGATGTGTGGTTTTAAAGTACTTGAATCAGATATAGTTAGCCGGCTATAGGATTGGGTGCACTGTGAATAAAGTCGCCTTGGATGTTGAGGGGTTGTAATTGTACCGTAAACTCCATCCAAGTACACTAACGAGATGGTTAAGATCACAATGGTGGTTAAAAGTCCATGTGTAGATCTTGTGTTGTGTGTCCCGTGTTCTCATTAGTGATGTTATACAACTACCGATGAGTGATGTGGAGGGGTTGTGATTGTACCGTTAAACTCCATCATGGTTGTTGAGGGGTTGTGATTGTACCGGTAAACTCCACCTTGTGTGTTCGGTAGTGTGTATGAAGCGTATGGGACAACGCTTGTAATCCACGTATCCGATTGTGTTTTATGTTGTAAATGGTTATGGATTATAACTTGAAAGCCAATATGACATGTTGTACTAATGAAGCATGAGGTGCTTGTATAAGAATGCAAGGTTGCATGAGTAATGGTGATGTTGTGTTAAAAGGCTTTGAGAAAAGTGTTTTATAAAATGCATTATTGTGTTGTTTTTTTTGAGCATGCCTCACTAAGCATTTGTGCTTACGCTCTCTCTCTTGAACCAATAATGCAGATAATTGAGGTGTTTGAGGGCAGCAAGGAGGCTAAGAATCCAAGGGAAAGCTAAGCTCATGTATGGTGACTTTTTCACAACATTATTAGTTTTTGATATTTGGCAATGGGAACCTAGGATGTGATTTGGGAGATGTTTTGGACTCCCTAGTTGTGGCAAGATGCTTTAAATGATTTGGAATTGTAAATGGCCATTTCGGTGCTTGTTTTGTTGCTTTGATGGTTGTTTGGTTTGGTTATTAGGATGTATGCCTATAGACTTGTGGATTTCCCTAATTGATGCCATGAATGTGTTTTAATGTTGCAAACATGTACCTTATATGCATGATGACTTGTTGGCATGATTAGGAAGTCATTATGATGTGTTTGAGTGGTTAAATGTATGTTAAACCAGCAAATTCTGCACTTTCTGGGCAATCCGTATCGGAACGGGCACTAGCGTTCCGAAACGGGGGCCTATAATGGCCTTCGTGTATTGAAACGGGTAGAGGCCGTTCCGAAACGTTTTGGCCACTGCCAGGCCCTGTTTCGATACAGGTCTCGAAACAAACCCGTGTTTCGGAAAGGTCAACCCCGTTCTGAAACAGATGATCGTTGGGCACTGATTCGAATGGTTTTGTGGTTTGCAAGCTTTACGTTTTAGTCCAAAAAATGTTTTTGCAATTGCATTAGTTTGAGATGTTCGATTGAGGTGAAATCTGACAGGGAAGTATGAAATATAATTAATTTGATATTGGTAACTTAAAAATCAGCTAAGTCCTTCATCTTTCTAGAAATTACAATTTGGTCCCTAACTTTTGTATGTTGTGCAATTGATTCCCTTGTTGCATTTCGATCGCTGTGCTTTTCAAGTATGTGTTTCTCAAGGGTATGCTTAAGGTTAATGTGCAACTAGATAAGTCTAAAAAGAAAAAAAAGGGTCGTTAATCAAGGTTGACTTTCGGGTTGACTTTGGTTTTCCCCGTGTAATCTTCGTAGTTCGGGTCAACCATCTAGGCCGGGCTAAGGGGGTTACAATAAACCCAATCAAGCACATCCAAATGACTTCCCAAGCATATGAACAAGTCATCAAACTTATAAGGAACATATTTAGGACTCCAAAACACCTTCATAGCAACAAACATGAAAACTCACAAGTCTAGAGGCATGCTTCCTAATATCAAAACCACAAAGGGAAATAGAACCTCCAAACAAGCAATTAAGGCCATTTACAATTAAAAACAACCAAGGCAAACATGCCACAACCTCAAGGAGTTTACCACATCTCCCAAAACAAATCTTAGCTTCCCATTGCCAAATTATCAAAACTAATAGTGTATGAAAACTTCACCATACATGAGCTTGGATTTCCTTGGATGGACTTAGCTTCCTTGATGCCCTTAGACACCTCAATTATCTGTATTAATTGTAAAAGAGAGCGTAAGCACAAATTCTTAGTGAGGCATGCTCTAAAGAAAACTAACACAATAATGCATTTTTTTAGAAAACACTTCCATCAAGCTTTTAAACCACATGCTCATCTCTTTCTTACGCTTGGAAAACTTCAAAGCAAACTCATTGAAATCACATGTACCTTCATTCTACCTCATGCATTAAAAACAATGCAAAACTCATAGCAAAGCCACTCACATGCTTGTATTGTCAAAGCATTCTAAGCAAAATACATATGCATATCTCTTAGCATAAATCATTTCATCAAAGGTACATGTATAACAAAATCATTTCATCAATTATATTGGCATTTAGCATCACATCAATACTCGGATACGCGGACACATTTCTACACTAGACTCTTCCGGTGGAATCTCACATCACCGTACTCACTTGTCTAGCAACAACTTCCGGTGGAATCTCTCATCATCGTACTCACAAGACAGAATCTCTCATCGCCACAAAGCTTGGGTATTTCACGAAGTCCTACCCGATGGAATGCCCATCATCGGAAAATCTCACTTTGGCTTAACCAAAGAGCACGTACGAATTTTTAGTTTATAGTGCACTCTCATCCTATTGATCGATCAATTATATTCGGTAAGTTTCTCAACATCTATGCCAATATAATGTGTTATTATATCATCTCACCTACTTTTTTCATGCAATAAAACTCAAAGGTTTTCTCTCCACATTTCAAAACATAAATCATACTTTGCTTTAAACTAAAAGCTCAAATCTATTAAATGCAACATGCCATCTCATGACATCTCTACAAGCATAATCTCATGCTCCAAATCATGCATAAAAATAGTAGGAATTTAACAATCTCAAACCATGAGCATGTAAAAGCATTTTAGGGGCAAACACCATTTTAGAGAGATCAAATCAAGCCATACTTACTTCTGGATTTAGGAAGGTGTTTCAAACCTCTCCTAAATCCCCAAACCTTGTATTTTTGTCCTCATGGACTTCAAACCAAATCGTACTCACCGATTTCGTTTCGCTTGTTTGCTGAAACGCCAATTAAACTTCCGGATCAACTTCGAAAGTGTCCGAAGATGCCTCCCCTATTTTAGACACATCAAAGCAGATGATTAATGCATCATCATGCATTGAAATCTTCAGCCAACACTCCTAAACTTGCTGCTCTACCTAAAACCAACATTTCGACTACCAAACACAACCGAAATCACCTCCAAACTCTTCCAAAACTTAACCCAACCAAGATCCATCACTTCTAATAATTTCTAAACATCAATTACCATCAAATACAACCCTAAACTCAACCTTATACCTCAAGCTATAACATAACACCAAGAACACCTCAAAACCACCATTTTCTTAAGCAAAAACTTAGGAAACACAACCTATTCGGGATTGGATTGGTAAAACCTCATTTCTAACATCATTTAACATCCAAAATACATTAAAGAACTATCTCAAAACAGAGCCCAATCAACCACAACGAAAATCTTCAAGATCTCTTCCAAAATATTGAGTTTTAAGCTAAAATCACGTTTCTAACATTAAAACCATTTATAAAACTTCAATAAAGGATTGAAAACTTGAGAATTTCAGTAAAGAACTGAGTATTTAGAGGAGAAGAACATTCTTACCTCTAAATGATGATTTCTCCTTGATTTGGGCAAAATTCCATGAAAATGCAATGTGGAAATCAAAAGGATTTGTTGCAAGATTGATTAGAAACCAATAGATGATAGAAATCTCATCAATTGTAGTGAAGATCAAGGTGAATGTTGCTGGAGAAAATGTGTTTGGATGATAGGATTTTGAGAGAAGAAGGAATGAGAGAAAATTAGAGAAAGGTAGTTATGAAAGTCAAAATTTAGTTTTCACCTTTCTTTTATTTAATTAAAACATTAATTAAATCACCCAAATTAAGGAAAAATCTGGAGAAAAACATTTTGGGTAAATTAGCTACTTAAAGATTCAAAGTTTCAATCCTTTACAAAACAGTCACTACTAAACTTTGCAAAAATTGCATTTTGGTCACTACACCGAAATGTAGTATTTCCAAACCTTATTTTGTAAAATTGATTTCACCACCCTCTTATATATATTAAATGAGGATTTTTAGATATTTTTCTATACTTTTAAAGCATTCCGAACTAGGTGTTCCCTAAAACCTCCTTTTATATCGAACCATTCCTCAGACCGGTCTGGTTCAGACCCTAAACTTCTAAGCCCAAATTGGGGTGTTACAACTCTCCCCCTCTTAAAAAATTTGGTCCTTGAAATTTACCTAGAGGAAAAAGGTAAGGAAACTGCTTCTTCATGTCATCTTTCCTTTCCCAAGTGGCTTCCTCAACACCACGATGCCTCCACACACCTTAAGCAACTCAATGGTCTTACCTCGAAGAACTTTACTGTTCGAATCCAGAATCTCAACCGGCTCCTCATCATAGGTCAAATCTGGATTCAACTCCACTTCCTCCACAAGCATAACATGCGGAGGATCCGATCTATACCTCCGAAGCATAGAGACATGAAACACATCATGTATCTTTTCCAACTCTTGTGGTAATCTCAGCTTATAAGCAACAGGACCCACACGTTCAACCACCTCGTATGGTCCAATATACCTAGGGCATAACTTACCCTTTCGGCCAAACCTCATCACCTTCTCCCAATGCGGAACCTTCAAAAACACACGGTCGCCCACCGCAAACTCAATCTCCTTACGCTTCAAATCTGCGTAAGACTTCTGTCGATCAGAAGCTGCCTTCAACCGCTCACATATGAGTTTCACCTTCTCAATGGTTCCTTTCAACAAAGCCAACATTGACACTAACTTCTACCCTGTTTCAGCCCAGCAAAGAGGAGTTCTGCACTTCCTCCCATACAAGGCTTCATAAGGTGCAATTTGAATACTCGCCTGGTAGCTATTGTTATAGGCAAACTCCACCAAAGGCAAATGCTTCTCCCTAGAGCCTTGAAACTCAATCACGCAGCACCTTAACATATCCTTAAGCACTTGGATAACACGCTCATACTGACCATCCGACTGTGGATAATAAGAACTACTAAAGTTCAGCCACGTACCCAAAGCTTTATGCAAACATTCCCAAAAACGCGATGTAAACCTCGGATCTCTATCTGACACTATAGACTTTGGCACACCATGCAAACGCACAATCTCAGTTATGTACAGCTCTGCAAGCTTATCCAAAGTATACGTGGTATGCACAGGTAAGAAATGTGCACACTTCGTTAGGCGATCCACAATAACCCACAACGAATTCTTCTTCGATGGCGACAATAGCAAACCAGACACAAAGTCCATGGTAATTCTTTCCCATTTCAATTCAGGAATCCTCAACGGTTGCAACAACCCTAAAGGAAACTGATGCTCAGCTTTAACCCGTTGACAAACCATAAACTTACTCACATAATCTGCGAAATCTTTCTTCAAACCCACCGAATAGTACTCATCCTTCAGATCACGATACATCTTTGTACTACCAGGGTGCATAGCAAAAGGACTATTGTGAGCTTCAGTGTGAATAGTGCGCCTCAACTCCGCATCATTTGGCACTACTATCCGACTTTCGAAACATAAGACTCCATCATCATTAAAACAAAAATCCAATGGTCTATCCTCAACGATATCGTGAACATGTGGCACCAGTGAATCATCCAACAACTGTTTATCTTTTATCAACTGAACCAGAGATGGTTTCACTTGCAATACAGCCACAAGACCTCCATCTTGCGAAATACTCAAGCTGGAAAACATAGCCCTTAACTCCACCGCCACCTTCCTACTCAAGACATCTGCCACAACATTAGCTTTCCCCGGATGGTACTCGATCGTCAGATCGTAATCTTTAAGCTACTCCACCCAGCGGCGTTGCCTAAGATTCTACTCTTTCTGAGAAATCAGATACTTCAAACTCTTGTGATTCGTGTATACAGTACACTTCTCACCATACAGATAATGTCTCCAAATCTTCAAAGCAAAAACCACCGTAGCTAACTCAATATCATGCGTAGGATAATTGCGCTCATGCACCTTCAACTGTCGCAATGCATAAGCCACCACCTTACCCTCTTGCATTAGCACACACCCCAACCCAACGTAGGATGCGTGACTTTACACCACAAACTCTTTTCCGGATTCAGGCTGAACCAAGATAGGAGCTTGCGTCAAAGCTGCCCTAAGCTTCTCAAAAGCTTGTTGTCTTGCTTCTGTCCACTCATATCTGACATCTTTTTGCAAGAACTTCGTCAAAGGTGTAACAATATTCGAAAATCCATCCACAAACCTCCGATAATACCCCGCCAAACCAAGGAAACTACGGACTTCATGAACGGACTTAAGAGGCTTCCAATTCATCACCGCCTTTAGCCAAAACTCACACTTGCTTAGCTTAGCATAAAGCTAATTTTCTAGAAGCGCTTGCAAGACAACCCTCAAATGACCTTCATGCTCCTCCTCAGTACGAGAGTACACAAGGATATCGTCAATGAATACCACAACAAACTTGTCCAAGTATTCATGGAACACTCTATTCATCATGTCCATGAAAGCTGCAGGAGCATTCGTCAAGCCAAACGGCATTACAAGGAACTCATAATGCTCATACCTCATTCTAAAGGCTGTTTTTGGCACATCCACATCTTTCACCTTAAGCTGGTAGTATCATGACCTTAGGTCAATCTTGGAGAACACAGCCGCTCCCCGAAATTGATCAAAAAGATCATCAATCCTCGGCAAAGCATACCGGTTCTTGATAGTCAACTTGTTCAGCTGACGATAATCAATGCACGTTCTCATAGTGCCATCCTTCTTCTTCACGAACAAGACCAGTGTACCCTACGGTGACACACTGGGTCGAATGAAACCACAGTCAAGCAATTCCTGAAGTTGCGTCTTCAACTCCTTCAACTCCTTAGGTGCCATGCGATAGGGAGCAATGGACACTGAAGTTGTGTTTTCAAACAGCTCAATTCCAAACTCCACCTCTCGACTAGGCGGCAATCCAGGTAACTCCTCCAGAAACACTCCAGGGAACTCACGTACAGTTCTAATATCTTGAACGCGCAACTCCTTTGAACTAGGATTCATCACAAAGGCTAGGTAAGCCTCACAACCTTGCCTCAGCATGCGACTCGCTTCCAATGTAGACACCACATTGTCAAGAAACTTCACATTCTCACCAACCACCACCACTTCGTAATCATTCGCAAGTTTCAACGAAACTCGCTTGCTCTCAAAATCCACTACAGCTCGATGCTCAACAAGCCAATCCATACCAAGGATTACATCAAAACCATAGAATGGCAATTCCATGAGATCAACAAGAAAAACATGGTTTTGCACTTTCAAGGGACATCTTTTATACAACTTTCGCGTTACAACTGTCTCACCAAGGAACTAGTCACACGCATACCAAAATCCAAAGACTCAACAGGTAAACCAAGCATTTGAGCATGTTCACGCAATATGTACGAGTGTGTAGATCCATAATCAATCAAAGAAAGTAATGACTTGGATTGCAAAGTAAAGGTGCTTGTGATCACATCCGTATCATTCCTTCCCTCACGATGAGCATACAATCGAGCCTGGCCACCACCCTCAGGTTGAACGGCCACAACATGAGCTACATTCCTCCCACCATCATCTATGCGCTGAAAGTTACCACGGTCCTGCCCACGACCTCTCTGTGGTTCATCTGCTCTCACCAGAGCATGTCCCTCCTTCAAAGGCTGAGGACAATCCATCTTCAAATGTCCACGGTGTCCACAGTTCCAGCATGTGCCAAGGTTACCCCAACACTCGCCACCATGCCGTCTACCACAACGGTTACACTCAGGAGTCTTAAAAACAACATTAGGTCCTTGCTGACCTCTACCAGGGTTACCACCTCCACGCCTAGCATCATAATGCGGCCTCCGATCCTTATGCCTCTTGTTGCGATCTATACCATAATCGCGCTCAGCCGCTCTCTTTGCAGAGCTAGATCCACCCGCTCGACCAGACAAAATAAGATTCGACTCAATGTCATTGGCTCTAGTGACCAATACATCGAAATCTGTATAGTCAGCCGCAAGCATAAATGTCTTCACATCCGTTAGCAACCCATAACAGAATCGTTCGCACCTTTCCCGCTCAGTACGGATTGGCTCAGGTGCATACTGACTAAGGCAAACAAACTGGATCTCATACTCAGCTACCGACATGCTTCCTTGAACAAGAGACATAAATTCTCTTTTCTTCTCATCTAGGTATCGCACACCCAGATACTTCTGCTTGAACGCACTCAAGAAGAACGTCCAAGTCACCTCGTCATCTTCCATCCCAGAGATAGTGGTCGTCCACCACGTATAAGCATCACCATGAAGCAGTGACACCACACAACCCAGCTTCTGCACATTATTGCAGTTCATTTGCCCTAAAATCCTCTTGGTGCTCTCCAACCAAGACTCAGATCCCTCCGGAGATAAACCTCTGAATTCAGTCCCTCCCAGACTGCGAAGACGTTCCAAAGGTAATCTCACATTAGCATCATCCTGATGCGCAGCTTCATGAGCTCCAGCTACTGCTGCCTGAAAGGCTCGCTCAATAGCCTGAATCAACACAGTCATATCAGGAGCAGCTTGCCCCTGCACACCTTCAGGTCCAGCGACCACAGCACCAGCACCAGCATTTCCCACTCCAGCACCACCATCACCACTAGGTGGCCCACCACCAGGAGGATGAGGTAAATCCACAACATTCTCATCGTTCTCATTCTGATTTTGAGCCATGGCTCTTGTATTTACTCTAATCTCTCTACGTGGCCCCATTTAAAAAGAAAGCAATGCACTGACAAAAATGCAATAAACACAATTAGGCACAATAAAATAAGTAATCCAAGTACTCAAGCTCATTTTTGAAAACAAATTCCTTTCATTAGTTTTGACATGGCAATGGGATCCCCTAAAACACTCCAACATAGCATAACATCACATGCATATCACAATCAAAGCCATGCATCACTATTCACACGTCATTCTTTCACTCAAAAGGCACATCATGTAATTACACATACATCAACCACCAAACAATCCCAATTATACGAGAACTAAGCTCTGATACCACCAAATGTAACCCCATTAGCCCGGCCTAGACGATTGACCCGAACCACGAAGATTACACGGGGAAAACCAAAGTCAACCCAAAAGTCAACCTTGGTTAACGACCCTTTTTTTTCTTTTTAATCTTGTATAGATACACGTTAACCCTAAGTGAGTACTCATAAAACATATTTGTGAGAAAGGCACAACGATCGAACGACATAGAGGGACTCAATTGCACTTATTACAAGTTTAGGGACCAAAAAGTAATTTCTGTAAATTAGAAGGTCATTACTGATTTTAAGGTTATCCATATGAAATTAGTCTTGTTACATGCTTCTCTGCCAAATTTCATCTTAATTGGACATCTCAAAGTCAAGCAATTGCAACATCAATATTTGGGACTAAAATGTAATGCTTGCAAACTTCAGCACCATTCAAATCAGTGCCCAACGGTCACCTGTTTTGAAACACCCACCTGCTGTATCAAAACGCAGGATCGGAACGGAGTTGACCGTTTGGATACGCGGGTTGGTTCCGACACCAGTTTCGAAACGAGGCATTCCAGTAGCCAAATTGTTTCGAAACATCCCATGGCGTTCCGAAACACGAAGGCCATTACAAGCCCCTGTTTCGAAACACTAGAGGGTGTTTCGATACTGTTTGCCCAGAAACTTCAACTATTGCTGGTTTTTCATGCACAAACCCAATCAAACACATCTAAATGACTTCCCAAGCATATCAACAAGTCATCAAACATATAAGGAACATATTTAGGACTCCTAAACACCTTCATAGCAACAAACATGAAAACTCACAAGTTTAGAGATTTGTATTGTGGTAAATGCATGAGATTGATGATACATGTTTTACAAACGTTTTATTGGTTTTGCTTTGAAAGGGATTTAAAGAATAAGTTGTATTTGAGTATGATGAAAAGAGATTTCTATTTGATAAATGGTTTTAAAATACATTGGCGTTGTTGTTTTTTTATTCGAGCGACCCTATAACGCCCAGATTTTAGGCCTAGTTGTTTTAGACATCGGATCGAGTTAAGTGAACCGGTTGGAAACAGTTCGAATCGTATTAAGTGGTTCAGGGGAATCAAGGTTCGGGATAGGATAAAAATATGAAAAAAATGATAAAATCCTATAAAATTATGTTTAAGAGGTTTGTTAAATCAATTTTACAAAATGAGTTTTGGAAGTGGTACATTTCGGGCAGTGACCAAAATGTAATGTTTTGAAACTGTGGAAAATGCAATTTTCAAAAGGAGAGTTAAAATCTTAGAACCTTCAGGGAGCTTTCTTGCAATTAAACCTATTCTTAATTTGACATGTGATTTAAATGATTTTTAGATAATTGATTTAAAATGGATTTTATTTATTTATTAAATAAAATTGTTCATTTGGAAGATTTCATTTACGTAACTAACTTTTCTCTTCTCATTTTCAACAAAACACATTTGTAAAACCTTTTCTCCATATTTCTTTACTCCCAAACACTCTCTCTTTGATTTCTTATCCATTTCAAAGAATTCTCTTTAATTTCTTCAAGACTTGTGAAGCAAAAACTTGTCAGACATTAAGGAAAGCAATGATTGGAGGTAAATCCCGTTCTAAACCTCTAATCAAGGTTCTTTATTGAAATTCCCAAGATTATTGACTCTCAATTGTTGTTTTTAACTAAGTTCTGATTTAAGATCAAAATCTTGCAAAACTAAGGTTTAATTCTTGATTTTCGGAGTGTTGTTGATGAGCTCCATTTTAGATGGATTATAATTGAGTTTTGAGATGTTTATGATGTTGAAAAAGAGTTTTAATGATACAGATCCTAAAATCCTTGAGATCCTTGAGTTTTATGATGGTTTTTGTTGAGTTTTTGAAGTGTTTTGATGGTTATATGATTCCTGGAGGTATAAGGAAGGGTTTAGGTTGTTCTTAGATTTTATTTGATGAATACTAATGATTGGAAGTGTTGGAAGTTGGATGGGCTTGGTTTAAGAAGCAATCAAATGAGTTTTCGGTTGTTTCAAATGGGTAAATTGATGTTGTGTTGCTGGGCAATGAGTTTGTGTTTAGTTGCTGGAGTTAGAATACCTTTTAATGCATTGGATCTTTGTTTTTGATGCTCTAAAACAAGGGGATATTGATCCGGGAGCTAGCAAATCGATTTTGGAAGCTTCGGACGAGTGATCTTCGCGTCAGCAAGCAAAGTTTCATGTATTATTGTATGTAAATAAGACTATCGCATTTGAGTGCAAGTATACACGACACAAGTAATATAGTGATACGAAGTATCGGATATCGTCTCCGCATGGACTGGAAATACTTCTAACTTTAAAACTCTGCAGAAGAAAAGCGATGAAATTAATAAAGTTTTTTTAGAATTCTTGAATATAAACTAAAATAGAGAAGGAAATCAGATTGATAAAGTAGGCTAGTATTGATTTGTTCAGTAGTGCATGTGTTGCACTATTAAGAATGCTTTTGTTGCTTATGTCGTCGAGACTGTTGCGGCAGCACCTATCGTGGCTGAGGTCTACTGTTGTCGCGGCAAAACCTGTCGCGGCAAAGGTCTGTTGTTGTTACGGCAGCGATAAACAACTTCGTTACTTCAAGTTCGGCAAGAACCCCTGGTGTGACTTGTCCTATCCCTAGGTCCAAGTTCTGTCAGAGAACACGTCTTGGATGATGCCTCCCAGCTTGAATCGAAGGATGAACACTGATGTTTGTGAATTCTTCTATAGCCGTTTAACCTTGTACCTATCCTTAGGCCAAGATAGTTTAACCATAAACTGAAAAACTATATTTACTCCCTTCTTTCACTTAACTCTCCTGATATTAAGTAAATGAATAACCTCATGCTCTCCTGATTGTCTTATGAGATGTTGAAACCAGAGTAAATAAACCTGAAGTTTTATTGATTGAAAAGAAAAACCTAAGAAACAGTTTAACCCTTACAACTACTTTACAAGATCAACCTTTAGCCCTGAGGAAGATTTAGAACATGATGAAGAAGAGGATAGCTAGGGTTTATAATGGAAGACGGCTAGGAACTAGGTTATCATTCCCTTGTCGAAATACAAGCATATATATAGGCCTTGGATGTAACCTTTCTTAATGGCCAAGAATACTAGTTTGAATTAAAGTACAATTTATTTAAAGACTAAATCTCTGAATAAACGTCCCTTAATTTGCCCTATCTTCTTGCTTTGACTTTCTACTCAAACTTTGGGCAAGGCCTTCCTTGTGCTTATGGGCTCCAAAAATTATGCGAGTCGTCTACAAAAATCAAGCTTGAAATCCTCTATCAGTCGAACTCCACTTCGTATTTTTCATCTCTGTTGTCTTCACCGTCGCTACTTTTGTCACGATAGTAATGTATAAGGCAGTTTTCTTCAACCTTTCACTCATGCTCTGCAGTTATCTTTTGTTCCTCTGCCGCCCTGGATGCTGCCACGACAAGTACCTGCAAGAATTGACCGAAATCAACAATATCTGTATAAAATTATCTATTTGTGATGTTTATGCAAATTCTATCCTAAAACGCAACTAAACATGCTTGAGTACATCAATAATATGGATAAATGAGGATTAAAATATAGAACATTTATGCACTCAACACACCCCCAAACTCAAATTATTGCTTGTCCTCAAGCAAATGCAATCTAACTAAGAATGAAACATTTTGGCCTTGGCTTAAATCAATGAACAACCATTACCTACTGCACCTTCACCATCAAGATCAATACCTTTTCGGATGTTTTTGGACTTAACCGGAGCACTACTATAATTCTCGTGTGAGTGTGTGCAGGTTTTGTGAACAAATATGAGCCTAGACTCTTTAGCAATCAAAATACTTACTCAACTCACTTGAGTTTTTCTTCAAAAATAATTCTTAACTAGAGTCAATTTCGGGCACCTCTAGTTTACTTCTTAACTTTGGTTGAAGTCTTTCTATTTCTACTAGAGCTGGTTTTGGGCACCTCTAGTTATCTTCCTAGAGCCAGTGTTAGGCACCTCTAGTTGTCTTCCTAGAGCCAGTGTTAGGCACATCTAGGAGTAAACTGAGTCTAAGTTTTTTTTTCTAAATCAAGTGGCTAAGCTTCCTATTCTAAGTTTACTAACAGAAGTCTTAACAACATATAAGTAACATAAGTGTTTTAAGAGTTCAGAACTATAGTAAGGCTCTAAATACTTCCTAAAACATTCCAAAGCTACTGTCACGACAGTGAAGGCTGCGGCAGGTAAGAGAAGTTCAAAAACTTAAGCCAATTTTTTTAAATACCAAAAACAAATAGTTATAAACACAAAAAATAATTAGTCTTTTAATAATAAGAGGACTGTCTACCCCCAAACTCGAGGTTTGCATTGTCCTCAATGCATGACAAAAACTTGTTGCGTGTAAATAAGACTATCGCAATTGAGTGTAAGTATACACGACGAAAGTAATATAGTGATACGAAGTATCAAATATCGTCTCCACAGGGACTGTAAATACTTCTAACTTTAAAACTCTGCACAAGAAAAGAGATAGATTTAATAAAGTGTTTTGAGAATTCTTGAATATAAACTAAAATAAAGAAGGAAATGAGATTGATAAAGTAGGCTGGTATTGATTTCTTTAGTAGTGCAGGTGTTGCACTGTTTAGAGGACTTCTGTTGCTTATGTCGTCGAGCTTGTCGCAGCAGCACCTATCGCGGCAGAGGTCTGCTGTTGTCGCGGCAGCGATCAACAACTCTATTACTTCAAGTTCGGCAAGAACCCTTGGTGTGACTTGTTTTATCCCTAGGTCCATGTTCTGTCGGCGACCACGTCTTGGATGATACCTCCCGACGTGAATCGAAGGATGAACACCGATGTTTGTGAATTCTTCTTTAGCCGCTTAACCTTGTACCTATCCCTAGGCCAAGATAGTTTAACCATAAACTGGAAAACTATATTTACTCCCTTTTTATACTTAACTCTCCCGATATTAAGTAAATAGATAACCTCACAATACTCTCCCGACACTCTTATGAGATGTTGAAACTAGAGTAAATAAACTTGAAGTTTTATTGATTGAACAGAAAAACCTAAGAAATAGTTTAACCCTTACAACTAGTTTACAAGAACAACCCTTAGCCTTGGGGAAGATTTAGAACATGATGAAGAAGAGAATAGCTAGGGTTTATGATGGAGGACCGCTAGGAACTAGGTTATCCTTACCTTGTCGAAATACAAGCATACTTATAGGCCTTGGATGTAAGCCTTCTTAATGGCCAAGAATACGAGTTTGAATTAAAGTACAATTTATTTAAAGACTAAATCTCTGAATAAACGTCCCCTAGTTCGCCCTATCTTCTTGCTTTGACTTTCTCCTAAAACTTTGGGCAAGGCCTTCCTTGTGCTTCTCGACTCCAAAAATTATGCGAGTGGTCTACAAAAATCAGGCTTGAAATCCTCTATCAGTCCAACTCCACTGCGCATTTTTCATCTCTCGTGTCTTCACTGTCACCACTTCTGTCAAGGCAGCTGTCACGACAGTGATGTATGAGGTAGTTTTCTTCAACCCTTCACTCATGCTCTGCAGTTATCTTCTGTTCCTCTGCTGTCCTGGATGCTGCCACGACATGTACCTGCAAGAGTTGATCGAAATCAGTAGCATATGTGCAAAATTATCCATCTGCGATATTTATGCAAATTCTATCGTAAAATGCAAATAAACATGCTTGAGTGCATCAATAATATGGATACATGAGGGTTAAAATATAGAACATTTATGCACACAACACACCCTCAAACTCAAATTATTGCTTGTCCTCAAGCAAATGCAATCTAACTAAGAATGAAACTTTTTTGCTTTGGCTTAACTCAATGAACAACCATTACCTACAACACCTTCACCATCAAGATCAATACCTTTTCAAATGTTTACAGACTTATCTGGAGCAATACAATAACCCTCGTGTGTGTGTGTGTGTGTGTGTGCATGTTTTGTGAACAAATATGAGCCTAGACTCTTTAGCATCCAGAATAGTTACTCAACTCACTTGAGTTTTACTTCAAAAATAATTCTTAACTAGAGCCAATTTCAGGCACCTCTAGTATTATTCCTAACTTAGATTGAAGTCTTTTTATTTCTACTAGAGCCGGTTTCGGGCACCTCTAGTTATCTCCTAGAGCCAGTTTCGGGCACCTCTAGTTTTCTTCCTAGAGCCAGTGTTAGGCACCTCTAGGAGGAAATCTAAGTTTAAGTTTTTTTCTAACTCAAGTAGCTAAGCTTCCTATTCTAAGCTTACTAATAGAGTATTAACAACATATAAGTCACAAAGGTGTTTTAAGAGTTTAGAACTATAGTAAGGCTCTAAATACTTCCTAAAACATTCTAAAGCTACTGTGACGATAGTGAATACCGCGGCATGTAAGAGAAGTTAAAAAACATAAGCCATTTTTTACACAAAAATAAATAGTTATAAACATAAAATATAATTAGTCTATTAATAATAAGAGGACTGCCTACCCCCAAACTCGAGGGTTGGATTGTCCTCAATGCATGAAAAACAAAAAACAAAAAGATAAAAACATCACAAATAGAAACACAGAAGACAGAAGGAGTAAGAAACTTAAGTTGAATTGCCAACGTTATTGTCGTCATTGTTGTTGTCTATACGGAGCTGCCGGTGGGCAGTTACTTTTGAGGCTGAGGCTGGATTAGTTGTTGGAGAGGATGATGATGCCTTTTTCTTTGCCTCTCGAGGTGGTTGGGTTCTGGTAGGTGAAATTTTCGGAGCTTTGTCCAGAATATCGAGCACACTGTCACTTTTGTCGTCGTCTCCACTTTTGTGGCACGGTCCTCTACATCTATGGCAAGCTTCTTTTTCTTCATTGGAGGGAAGTCCTTGGCTATTTTTGCGTACAACGGAAGGTTCAGAATCTGAATCATCTTGTCAGGCTGAAGAAGAGGAGAATGCCTCGAATTATTTTGGATCGATTTGTGGCATTGGTTCCTTCCTCTTGGCTCCTCGAGAGGGCTGGTCTTTCTCCTTGGGAGAGTAGGCGTAACCAAGGGTGATGCAGACCTTCTGTTGCCTGGTCTTGTCGCGGTAGATGGCAAGGTGGAAGCAGTTGTCGGTGTGTCCTTCTTAGGGGAGGGGACAAGTGATGGGGCAGAGACAAGATTTTTTGAAAAAGGAGGAAATTGCACTTTGGTAAAATTAAGTTCAACTTTAATAAAATTTACTGTTGCAATGTGGAAATCCCCCATATATTCTATAAACCCTTGCTATTGTGCCTCCATTCGTTGTAGTAGGTGTATGATGTCGCTAGAGGAAGTGCCTGCTGGCATGGCAGATGGCTCTGTCGTGTGTTCTGTCTTGAGCTCCATCAGGCTGTAAAGGTTTTGTTGTGTCCAACCCTTGCCTTGGATCTTAACATCCTCTTCAATCTCGGGGACATTCTTTGCTCTACATATGGTTGTGATCAAGTGAGGGAAGAAAAAAGGACCTTTATCTTTCTGTGCGCACTCGAAAATTCCATCGAGAATGTACTTCCCCATGTTGATATGTCGTTCATTTATAATGGAATGAACGAGGGTCAGCCTTTATCTATCCATTGTCGTGTTGTGTGATGTGGGCATGACACGTTTCTTCACGAAGTGGTTCCATAGCTTGGCAGTAGGTGTGAGTTGAGTCCTTCGAACGGTTCACCAATTTTTTGGATCATCATTCCAGTTAGTGCCTTCTGTGGTGAGGTCTGCCATGATGTTGTCGTAGTCTGCTGGCGACATATTTTAGATGAACCGTCTATGTGCATCTTCCTGCCTGCCCACGTTAATGCTATACATGGAATTTATATAAGCTGGTTCTAACTCAATTATCATACTCCTGATGGTGACTTGAGTTGTGTCCTTGGTGGAATTTGCATCATAGAACTCACGAACGAGGGTGACATTCATTTCCTCTAGTTGTTCAACAAACATTTGCCATTTCATACCGAAGATTCTTCTTGCGATGAACCCCTCGAAACCCATATCTCCTCTCTTATTTTGGTAAATAAAACCCTCTCTTCCCACATTTCTCTCTTTTGAAAAGATTTGTAGTATCTTTTCTCTATTTCTGTAGAGTCGAACCTTCTTCGGATTCTGCTATGTGTGGGAGTGGAGACTGCTGCTGCAGAGGTGGAGGTAGAGCTTCTGCGAGTTTATCTTATCGTCATTGTAAGGGTATTGTGGAAACAAAAGGAAAGAAAATATTGAAAGCTAAAAAATATTCTGAAACAGAGTAGAGAGAGTAGAATGAAGGTGAAAAATGAAATAAGAGTGAGGGTTTATATAGAATGGAATTTCTACCCATTGAAGCTGTAACAGTTGGCATGGGAAACAGAGCCAACTGTCATGCGGTTTCTGGATGCGTCTCTTACTCATTTCCATGTTTTTCCCGCGTCTATTGCGTGTCTGCCGCGATAGCTGGTGATAGTCTGTCATTGCGTGTCTGTCACACAAATGGTGACGACTGTCACCATGTCTGTCACAACAGCCTTGTTACTGTTGAGCTATCTCTTGGGCTTCTTGGGTTGAGGTGAGTGTGATGGGCTGGTTCATTCCTTCTCTTTCCTCCGTTTCTTTTATTTGCCTGAAAACTAAAATAAACTAATATTAAATTCATGCATCCTAAAGCAATAAAAATAAAAGAAATAAAATAAAAGAAAAATAAATTAAGTTAAATTAGGGATTCCTTGAGAGGTATCTCCTAAAGTAACCACTTCATGTTCTCTAGAGGCTTCAGTCCCCAGATAGTGCTTGAGTCTTTGTCCATTGACTTTGAACTAGTGCCCGTCCTTGATAGATCTTATTGTGATGACACCATGGGGAAAACTTGAACTATCTGAAAGGGTCCAGACCATCTAGACTTTAACTTCCCTAGGCAGAGCTTCAACCAGGAGTTGAACAACAACACCTTTTGGCCTGGTATGAACTATCGTGGCAGTAGTTTTCTGTCTTGCCAGCTCATTGTCTTGTCCTTGTAGATTCTGGCGTTGTCGTAGGCCATCGCTCGAATTTCTTCAATTTCGTTTAAATCCAAGAGCCTTTTCTACCCTGCTCTATCCCAATCCATGTTAATTGTTTTAATAGCCCAATATGCTTTATGTTGAGTGTGTAAAAGTTCTATAATTTACCCCCTATTTAACCCATATTTCTGCTGCATTCAAGCATAATTCATTGCATTTAGGTTAGATTTCAGTTATACATCGCAAATATATTAAATGACACAGTTTCTACTGAAATTGGTTGCCATTGCAGGTAGCTGCTGTAGCAGATGGAGAAGCAGGCGCTGGGCAGTGATACAGCAGAGCTGGAACTGGATATGCAGACAAGGAGGACGATGCTGCCATGGATGCTGCTGTGGCAGCCAAGGACGGCAACAATGTTAAGGAGAAGAAGCAAAGTGGGCCTCGACAGAAAGAGAAAATTATGCCGGTCTGTCGTGGAATACCCTTATATTTTTCCAAGCCCTATATCAGAATGAAGGCCAAGCCCAAAGTTCAAGGAAGAAACTCCAAGCAAGAAGGAAGGACAAATTAAAGATATATTCTCTGAAGATTTAGTCTTTAATAGAGTTGTACTTTAATTTAAACTTGTATTATTGCCATATTAGAAAACTTGAACCCAAGGCCTAAATAAAGGCATGTAATTCGACCTAGGAGAGGACATCATCTTTCTCTAGCCTTCTTCCCAAAACCCTAGCCGTTTCCCCCTTCTCAACATGTTCTAAATTCCCCCTAGGGCCACGAGTTGATTTGTAAAGTAGTTGCAAGGATTGCTTTTGTTTTAGGAATTTTCTGTTCAATAAAATAAACTTCAAGTTCGCTTATTCTGGTTTTCAACATCTTGCAAGAGTATCGGGAGAGCATTGTGAGATTATCTATTTACTAAATATCGGGAGAGTTAAGTATACGAAAAGGAATAAGTGCGGCTTCTCTAGTTTATAGTTGAACTATCTCGAACCTAGGGATAGGACGAGGTTAAGTGGCTAAGAAAGAATTCTACAAAATCGGTGTTCATCCTAAGATTCACGCCGGGAGGTATCATCAAAGACATGTTCATCGACAGACTTGGACCTAAGGATAGGCCAAGGCACATCATGGATTCTTGCCAAGCTTGAAGTATCAAGTTGTTTGATCGCTGCCGCGACTAACAACAGACCGCTGCCGCGACAAGGACGACGACATAACAGATACTCCTAGACTTAGCAACACCTACACTACTGAGCAATTCAATACCGACCAATTCTCTCTATCTTGATTTCGTTACTCTTTTATTTAAGTATTTTTTATTATCTCGTGACAAAAGCTTAAATAGATCTCTTCTCTTTCGTGCAGTAATCCAAGGTGAAGCTATTAGCCCAGTCCCTATGGAGACGATATCCGATACATCCGTATCACTTTACTACTGGCGTCGTGTACACTTGCACTACATTGCGATAAACACTTTTACACGCAACAAGTTTTTGGCGCCGTTGCCGAGGACTGGCAACATAACTTTACCCTACCTTTTACTGCATTCTTTTTATTTTTCTGTTTTATTTTGGATTGTTCAACTGTGCTTTTCACAAGGTTTCTTGTTTATGCGTAGATCGAGGCGAGGAAAGGAACCTGGGTATCAATTGGACCCTGAAATAGAACGTTCGTGCAATCTTAGCAACCGACTTCGCCACGTACTAGCCAGAAACGAATACCTTGAAGAACAGTTAGAGGCCATGAACAACCAAAGGAATCCCCATGATAACAACAATCTTGCCGGAGATGGAGGGAACGATCCACCTGTCGACCCTCCTGCTGTTGCGCACGCCGGTTATGCCGAGACTACATGCTCAATGATCATGTAGAACTAGAGATAACCCTACCAGATGTAGATGTTGACAACTTTGAGCTGAAACCTATCATGTTCAGCATGATCAACAACGCTGGCCAATTTAGTGGTGCTGCTACAGAGGATGCTAGGGAGCATCTGAAAATGTTCCAGGAAATTTGTGGTTCGTTTAGACTACCAGGAGTTAATCCGGAGATACTGAGGCTTCGGTTATTTCCTCATTCATTGAGGGACAGGGCAAAGACTTGGTGGAATAAACTAACGTCGGGTTCAATACGAACTTGGGCAGATTTAACTCGTGAATTCTTGTCTCGTTTTAATCCTTCACACTTATCTGAGCGATTACGTAATGAAATTGCTACTTTTCAACAGGAAGATGACGAGCCAATGCATGAAACCTGGGATAGATTTACCACTCTGCTAAGGAACTGCCCGATGCATGGATTCCCCGTTTGGAACCAGGTAACAAAATTCTATAATGCTGCCAATTCACAAACTCGTATCAGAATTGATTCAGCAACAAATAGATTACTGCTGGACAAAGACCCAGATGAGACAATGGTTGTACTGAAAAATCTGGCGAAGAATGAGGAACAATTTCCTACATCAAGAAGAGAGGGTAAACGAGTTCTAGCTGTAAAAGATTATGAGGCCGACAATTCATTAAAATCACAGGTGGCATATCTCACTAAGGCAATGAAAAAACTCTTGAAAAAAGATTCATAGCCTGTCTACTCTGCTGAAGAGATATCAGAAACTTGTGACGGAAATCATAGTTTGGAGGAATGTCCAATACAGTTAGAAGAAGGGATGTATGTTGGGAACTATAATAAACAGAATTATAACTCCAAAAACTACAATCCCAACTAGAGAAAGGATCCCAAGTTCTCTTGGAGCAATCCTAATAATGCCCTAAATCCTCAAGCACAGAATAACCAGAACCAGAGAGGAACTAGATTGCTGACTCGGCAGCAACCGCAGCAGCAGCAGCAACAGCCACCAGCTGCCACAACTAGTATACTGGAACAGACTTTGGCTACATTTATGTCTCAAACAGGAACCTATATTGAGAACATGAATCACTTTGTCAAGAAGACGGAGACATTCTTGGACAAAACAGAGATGCAGATGACCAATCATGATGCTACTCTGAAATCATTGGAGACACAGATGGGTCAGGTTTCCCAGCATATTAAACCAAGGCAGAATGGAGGATTTCCTAGCGAGACTGAAAACGCTAGACAACCCACACATGAGAAATGCAAAGCCATCACTACTAGGAGTGGGAAGAAACTACCAGGGCCTGAGAAGGAAGCTGAATCAGTTAAGAAACCAGCCTTGGAGTTGACTGTCGAGGAAGCTGCCCCGACAGTTAACAAACAGCCTGCTACCGATGAGCCTGTCATGACAGCAGAAGGGACAGAGGAGAAAGATGATGAACCTAAACCTCCCCAGATCCGTATATAGTGGGAAAGATGTATTATTGATTATCGTCCTCCACCTCCTTTTCCTCAGCGGTTACAGAAATTGAAATAGGAATCCCAGCTTAAGAAGATCTATGATATTTTTAAGCAGGTCCATATCAATATTCCATTGTTAGATGCCGTTAGGGAAATGCCTGGTTATGCCAAATTTCTCAAGGATGCCATGTCGAAGAAACCAAGACTTGGGGAATTTGAAACGGTTAAGATGACAGAAGGATGCATGAGTATTCTGCACAAGCATCCACCCCAGAAGAAGAAGGATCCTGGGAGTTTCATCATACCATGCGTAATCAGAGACAAATTTGTGGGTAAGGCATTATTTGATCTTGGTGCTAGTATAAATTTAATGCCCAAATCTGTTTTTCAGAAATTAGGTATTGGAAAAGCTCGGCCCACAACAGTATTACTGCAGCTGGCAGACCGCTCTTACGTTCATCTAGAAGGAAAAATTGAAGATATTCTGGTAAGGGTGGATAAATTTATTTTTCCTCTTGACTTTCTTGTCTTAGATTGTGAAGCAGATGAAAACGCACCAATCATCCTGCGGCGACCCTTCTTAGCCACAGGAAGATCCCTGATTGATGTGGAAAAAGGAGAACTCACCATGAGAGTGAACGATCAAGAAATAAAGTTGAATGTTCTCCAAGCAATGAAGCATGCTGATGCAGAAGAAGAATGCAAGGTTATCACTGAAGTTACCCTTGACCAACCCTGCATCAGGTCGGGCTGCCACGACATCAAAATTGGCCACTGTCTCGGCAGCCGTTTAGAAGATTGTCATGACAACACCGACGACAGCAGCTCCTCATAATCTGATACATCTGATACTGAAGATCCAGAGGAGGTAAATTGGATTGGCAATCGTCCAGGTAAGTTGTTCGAGCCCTTAAACTATACCTCGGATAACCATGTAATTCAAAAGCCATCAACTGTTGAGCCCCCTGTTATAGATCTTAAGCCCCTCCCAGGGTAGCTAAAATATGTTTTCCTTGGTTTAAATGATACGTTGCCTGTAATCATCTCTTCCAAGTTGATGCAGGAACAAGAACAACAATTAATAGGGATGCTGTAGAAGCACAAGAAAGCTATTGGATGGACGATAGCTGATATCCAAGGCATCAGTCCGGCATTATGCATGCATAAAATTCTTTTAGAGGATGATCATAAGCCGACCATTGATGCACAAAGACGTCTGAACCATGCTATGCAAGAAGTAGTTCACAAAGAGATCATAAAATGGCTAGATGCTGGAATAATCTATGCCATCTCGGATAGCAAGTGGGTGAGCCTGGTGCAGTGCGTTCCAAAGAAAGGAGGAATAACCGTGGTGTTCAACGAAGAAAACGAGCTAATCCCAACCGGGACTGTGACCGGTTGGAGGGTTTGTATGGACTACCGGAAGCTTAACAAAGCTACCTAGAAGGATCACTTCCCTTTACCCTTTATTGATCAAATACTTGATAGATTAGCGGGTAAGCCTTACTATTGTTTCCTTGATGGTTACTCAGGTTACAATCAAATAGCCATTGCACCGGAAGATCAAGAAAAGACGACGTTCACATGCCCTTACGGAACTTATGCTTTTCGGAGGATGCCATTTGCACTTTGTAACGCACCAGCCACCTTTCAAAGGTGCACGATGGCAATATTCTCCGATATGGTGGAGGATTTCCTAGAAATATTTATGGATGATTTTTCAGTCTTTGGAGACAACTTTGAAAGTTGCCTAGGCAACCTACAGAAGGTGCTCGAGAGATGTGAAAAAGCAAACTTGGTATTGAACTGGGAAACGTGTCACTTCATGGTGGATGAAGGGATAGTCCTTGGCCATAAAATTAGCTGTCGTGGCATAGAAGTCGACAGAGATAAAATAGAAGTGATCGAAAAGTTGCCGCCACCCACCACAGTCAAGGGAATCAGAAGTTTCTTAGGACATGCTGGTTTTTATCGGAGGTTCATTGCGAACTTTTCAAAGATCACCAAGCCCTTATGCCATCTTCTGGAGCAGAACCGTCCCTTCAACTTTAACGCTGAATGTACTGAGGCATTCAAGGTTCTGAAAGAAAAGCTGGTAACAACCCCAATAGTACAGCCACCAGATTGGACACTGCCGTTTGAGATAATGTGTGATGCTAGTGACTATGCTGTCGGGGCAGCACTTGGGCAGAGGAAAGACAAACTTTTTCATGTAATATACTATGCCAGCAAAACACTAAACGACGCCCAAGTGAATTACACGACCACAGAGAAGGAACTATTAGTTGTGGTATTCTCCATTGACAAGTTCCGTTCTTATATACTTGGAACGAAGGTCATAGTCCACACAGACCACTCTGCATTGAAGTATATGTTCACCAAAAAGGATGCAAAGACTAGACTGATACGTTGGATTCTGCTACTACAAGAGTTCGACCTAATCAAGGACAAAAAGGGGACAGAGAATCAAGTTGCAGATCACTTGTCAAGGTTGGAGAAGGGAAACAGTCTACCGGCAGACGAGACACACATATTGGAGACCTTCCCTGATGAGCAGCTGTTTGCTGCCATAGTCACTGCCGCGACAGCCATGGCGGCAGGTAAGTCTTCTGAACTCCCCTGCTAAGCTGATTTCGTTAATTATTTAGTTAGCGGAATAACCGCTCTTGACCTTAATTATCAAGCTAGGAAAAGGTTCCAAAATGATGTTAAGCATTATTATTGGGACGAACCTCTTCTTTTCAAAATTTGTGCAGATCAGGTGATAAGGAGATGTGTACCACAAGATGAACAGAAAGATATACTTCATCACTGTCATGCTTCACAGTATGGAGGACACTTAGAAGGTAACAAAACTGCTGCCAAGGTTTTGCAGTCGGGATTTTATTGGCCGTCATTGTACAAAGATGCCCAAATATTCTACAAGAACTGTGACAAGTGTCAACGAACTGGAAACATTTCAAGGAGACACGAGATGCCGCTGTAAAATATTCTTGAAGTCGAGATCTTCGACGTTTGGGGGATAGATTTTATGGGACCATTCCCAACTTCATGTGGGAACTTATATATCCTCCTGGCAGTGAACTATGTGTCCAAATGGGTTGAAGCAATCGTCACATAGAAAAACGATGCCAAGACATTTCAAAGGTTTTTGCATACAAATATTTTTTCCAGATTCGGCATCCCTAAGGGAGACATTTTGACAATAGGGTTATAGTTGCTGCCTTGAAAAAGTATGGTGTCAAACATCGGATTGCAACAACATACAACCCTCAGACCAATGGACAGGCCGAAATATCCAACAGAGAGGTCAAGAACATTCTTGAAAAGATGGTTAAGCCGACTCAAAAGGACTGGTCTTTACACCTCAACGATGCATTATGGGCCTATAGAACAACGTTCAAAACTCCATTGGGAATGTCCCCCTATCGGTTGATTTGCGGGAAAACGTGCCATTTACCTGTCGAGATTGAGCACAGAGCATACTGGGCAATCAAGGCAGTTAATATGGACTTGGAAAAAGTAGGGAAGAAAAGGCTACTTGATATGAACGGAATTGAAGAAATTCGAACAACGGCCTATGACAACGCAAGACTCTACAAGGACAAGACCAAGAAGTGGCATGACAAGAAGTTGCTGCCACGACATTTCTGCCCAGGGCAGCTTGTGTAGCTATTTAACTCTAGGTTTAAACTCTTCCCAGGGAAGCTGAAATCTAGATGGTCTGGCCCAATCCAAGTTGTACATGTTTTTCCCCATGGTGCCATCACCATCAGATCTTTAAAAGACGGGCACCAATTCAAAGTCAATGGACAACGGTTGAAGCATTATCAGGGGACTGAAGCTCCAAGGATGCAGGAAGTGATTACCTTAGGAGATGCCCCACCTGGCATCCCTAATTTAACCTCAGTTTTATTTTTATTTATTTTTATTATTTATATATTAGGAAATTAGAATTATTTTATTTTTAGGAAATAACATCTTTTATTTTTATTATTTTTAGGAAATAAAGGAGACAAGAAGAAGACGAGAAGTGAATTCAGCCCACCATCCTTCCATCAGCCCAAAAAGCCCAACTTTGGAGCCTGCCATTACAGCTACCGCGACAGACGCGGAAAATTCAGCCTGTCGACACGCTGTCGCGGCAGACACGCAAATGCATAACAGACGCGCAGCAGACATGGAAACGCATGACAGACGCGACAGAAACCGCGTAACAGCTGGCCCCGTTATTCGCGCCTGCCGTTACAGCTCCAACGGGCAGCAAACTCTTCCCTATATAAACCTCGTTTACTATTCATTTTTTCACTCACTTTTACTCTTCCTACTTGTTCTCTCTAGAATTTTTACTTGCTTTCATTTTTCTTACACAATCCTTGCAACAATGTCTTCTAGAAACACCCGCAAAAGTGTTGCTTCAGGCTCTGCCCCGGCAGCATAAACCCCACGATCCTTCCAGATCCGTGACATGTTGGAGGAAAAGGGCTTTATTTACACTTCCAAGGAGGGGAACCTGGGACTGTAGCCATTTATAGCTAGGAGATTCAAAGCCCTACAGTGGCAGATATTCGCAGAACAACTAGAGGAGATGAATGCGTCTCTTTTTCGAGATTTTTATGCTGCCATCAGCAGTAGGAATGCGACAGCAGTCACAGTTAGAGGGAGAGAGGTTCCCGTCGAGCCAGAATATATCAACACTCTCTACGAATTTTATGTAGGCAGAAACGAAGATGGCCACCAGCAATTTCTCGAGAACCTAGAGCCTGCTGCCTACGACGCCCTCATGGTTGAACTCACGGCCGAAGGTACACAATGGAACACTGATCTGAAAAACCCACGGAGGTGAAGAGAGTCCAACTAACTGCAGAGGCCAAACTGTGGAACGCCTTCATCAAAAAGCGTATTATGCCATCTTCACACAACACAACCGTGGACCAACCCAGGTTAGCCCTCATTCATTCTATATTAAATGAGAGGCCAATTAACATTGGCAGATACATCTGGGACAGTATACTGGAATGTGCACACCGCCCGACAAGACCACTCTACTTCCCTTATCTCATCACCGCCCTCTGCCGCGGCCATCATGTACCAGAAGCTGCCATAGATATACGAGTCCAAGGGAAGGTCTGGATAGAGAAAAATATACTCAGCCTGATGGAACTCACTGCTGCCACCCCGTTGTCATCTTTCGACCCTACTGCCACAACAGTAGCGCTGACAGAACCAACCGACAATGAACCTGCAGCAGCACCTCCGGCCGACACCTCCTCCCAGATCCTTACTGCCATACAAAAAATGGAGGAACGGCAGCTCGACCTCATGAGTTTCATCAGAGATTTCACCTCTTCCACGGTACATTTCATCCATACCTCTTTAAATTTCCCTGATGCTGCATTCCCTACTTTCCCCAATCAATACTTTGCTGCCACCACCCCTGCCCACACCCCCACACCTGCTGCCACATCCAAGACATCTTCTCCAGCGTCCACACTAACCCCTTCCACAATAGCTGCAGGCAGCAACCACGCAGCCGACACCTCTGCCCGAGGAACCAAGAGAAGGATGCCTTCAGAAGAACTCGATGCCTACATCGCAGGTTGCTCCTTTTCCTCAATTTGGGAGGAATCCAACGACGAACCCTCTGTCAAGAGGAATTTGTCCAAAGAATTCACACCAGTAAAGCGGTAGAAAACAGTGGCAGACAAGAACAAGAAAGATAGCGGTAGTGGCAGTAGCAGCGGCAACAGCAGTAGCATCAGCAGCAGCTCCAAGGTTCAGCTAGTGGAGAAACCTCCTCATATCTCCTCTACCCGTATTCAACCTCTAAGGGAGGCAAAAATGAAGAAAACCTCTGCTTCCCCCATCCACCAGCCAGCCAAGAAGGCCCCTTCCCGCCGACAGATCTGACTGAGCAGCAACAGCGACGACAGCGCCTAAATTTTAAGTTTCTCACCTTATATTGTTGTGTGCCTTTTGATATTTTGTGATGTACTTTTTATTTTCTTTTAACTGTCATTTGCAATGAGGGCAATGCAACCCTTGAGTTTGGGGGTGGCATCCCTCCATTAATGGAGTCTTATTAAGTTAAAAAATTGTGTCTTTTACTTAGTTTATTTTTGCTTAAAAAATGAAAATTTTGGCTTAAGTCTTTGAACTGAACTTACCTGCCGTGACAGCCTCTGTCGTGGCAGTGCCTTTAGGATAGTTTTAGGAGCAGTTTAGAGCCTTACTATAGTTTTGAAACTTAAACACCATTTGTGACTTTTATACTGCCCAGAACTCTACTAGTAAACTAGAATAGGAAGCTTAGCACTTGAGTAGCCCCTAGAGGTGCCTAACACTGGCTCTAGGAAAAGAAGTTAAGAAAAATAGACTCAATAAACCTAGAGGTGCCCGAAACCAGCTCTAGGAAGTTAGCTAAAGGTGCCCGAAACCGGCTCTAGTCAAACTTAAGGTTGAGAAAATAAAGACGAGTCTGAATAAAAACTAAAGGAGCCTAAGAATTGCCTCCAAAAAGATGAACTTTGGCATAAAAATTCAAGTTAGAGGCTGAAATATTCTAGTGAAACTAAGGGAGTCTTGGCATATAATTGTTCACAAGCATGCACACACTGCACGAGGATTATAGCAAGGTTCCGGATGAATCCTAAATTATCCGACAATGTGTTGCTCACAATGGGGAATGAATGGTAGGTAAGGAAAAGTTCATTGTTTTAAGCCAAACAAAATTTTTGTTTTCTTTTTTAGGTCTGAATTGCTTGAGGGCAAGCAAAAACTTGAGTTTGAGGGTGTGTTGAGTGTGTAAAAGTTCTATAATTTACCCCCTATTTAACCCATATTTCTGCTGCATTCAAGCATAATTCATTGCATTTAGGTTAGATTTCAGTTATACATCACAAATATATTAAATGGCACAGTTTCTACTGAAATTAGTTGCTTTTGCAGGTAGCTGCTATAGCAGATGGAGAAACAGGCGCTGGGATGTGATACAACAGAGCTGGAACTGGATATGCAGACAAGGAGGACGATGCTGCCATGGATGCTGCTGTGACAGCCAAGGATGACAGCAATGTTAAGGAGAAGAAGCAAAGTGGGCCTCGACAGAAAAGAAAATTACGCCGGTCTGTAATGGAATACCCTTATATTTTTCCAAGCCCTAGATTAGAATGAAGGCCAAGCCCAAAGTTCAAGGAAGAAACTCCAAGCAAGAAAGAAGGACGAATTAAAGATATATTCTCTGAAGATTTAGTCTTTAGTAGGGTTGTACTTCAATTTAAACTTGTATTCTTGCCATATTAGAAAACTTGAACCCAAGACCTATATAAAGGCATGTAATTCGACCTAGGAGAGGACATCATCTTTCTCTAGCCTTCTTCCCAAAACCCTAGCCGTTTTCCCCTTCTCAACATGTTCTAAATTCTCCCTAGGGCCACGGGTTGATTTGTAAAGTAGTTGCAAGGATTGCTTTTGTTTTAGGAATTTTCTGTTCAATAAAATAAACTTCAAGTTCGCTTATTCTGGTTTTCAACATCTTGCAAGAGTATCGGGAGAGCATTGTGAGATTATCTATTTACTTAATATCGGGAGAGTTAAGTATATGAAAGGAATAAGTGCGGGTTCTCTAGTTTATAGTTGAACTATCTCAGACCTAGGGATAGGACGAGATTAAGTGGCTAAGGAAGAATTCAACAACACCGGTGTTCATCCTTCGATTCACGCCGGGAGGTATCATCAAAGATGTGTTCATCGACAGACTTGGACCTAGGGATAGGCCAAGGCACATCAGGGATTCTTGCCAAGCTTGAAGTACCGAGTTGTGTGATCGTTGCCGCGACTAACAACAGATTGCTGCCGCGACGGGTGTTGCCGCGACAGGGACGACGACAGAACATATTCTCATAGACTTAGCAACACCTACACTACTGAGCAATTCAATACCGGCCCATTCTCTCTATCTTGATTCCGTTACTCTTTTATTTAAGTATTCTTTATTATCTCGTGACAACAACTTAAATAAATCTCTTCTCTTTCGTGCAGTAATCCAAGGTGAAGCTATTAGCCCAGTCCATGTGGAGACGATATCCGATACTTCCGTATCACTTTACTACTTGCGTCGTGTACACTTGCACTACATTGCGATAGACACTTTTACACGCAACACTTTATGTTCTATCTCGACAGGTAGGTGGCAAGTTTTTCCATAGATTAGTCGATAAGGTGACATTCCCAATGGTGTTTTGAAAGCAGTCATGTAAGCCCTTAATGCATCATTCACTAGGAGAGACCAGTTCTTCCTAGATGGCTTAACTATCTTTTACAGAATGTTCTCCACTTCTCTATTGGAGATCCCGGCTTGCCCATTGGTCTGAGGGTGATATGCTGTTGCGATTCTGTGGGTCACTCTATACTTCTTCAATGCGTTAGCAATCACCCTATTGTCAAAATTCCTACCTTCATCACTAATGATTGCCCTTGGGATGCTAAACCTGGTGAAGATGTGTTTTTGTAAAAATCTTTGGACGGTTTTGGCATCATTCTTTTTTGTGGCGATGGCTTCTATCCACCTAGACACATAATCTACTGTCAGCAGTATATACAAGTTCCCACAAGAAGCTGGGAATGGTCCCATGAAGTCGATTCCCCAAACATCGAAAATTTCGGATTCGAGAATGTTCCGCAGGGGCATCTCATGCTTTCTAGAGATGTTTCATGTCCTTTGGCACTTGTCACAACGCTTGTAAAAAGCTTGTGCATCTTTGAACATTGTAGGCCAAAATAAATCGGACTTCAAAACCTTGGCAGCAATTTTGATTCCTCCAAAGTGTCCTCCATAAAGAGCAATTTGGCAGTGGTGGAGTACTTCTTCATGTTCTTCCATCGGTATGCATCTCCTGATAATTTGATCTGCACAATGTTTGAATAGAAGAGGTTCGTCCCAATAATAATGGTTTGCATCATTTTGGAACCTCTTCCTTGCTTGATAGTTATGTTCATGAGGTAATAAACCACTAACGAGATAGTTCACTATGTCGGCATACCAAGGAACATTAGAAAACTTACCTGTCGCCATGGCTGTCGCGACATCGCTTGTGTATACTTCCATGGCAGTGGATAACTACTCATTAGGGAAAGTCTCACGTATGTTAACCTTGTTTTTATCTTGATCCTTTCCCGGCTCAAGTATTGACAAGTGATCGCCTACTTGGTTTTTTGTTCCCTTTCTGTCTTTGATTTCTATATCAAACTCTTGTAACAGCAGAATCCAACGTATCAATCGTGGTCGTGCATCCTTCTTGATGAACATGTATTTATTGCTGAATGATCTGTGCGAACCACCACTTTTGTTCTATGTATGTATGGTCTGAACTTGTCAACGGGGAATACCACAACCAGCAACTCCTTCTCCGCCGTGGTGAAGTTTATATGGGCATCGTTTAAGGTCTTGCTGGCATAGTATATTACGTGGAAGAGATTCTTCTTCCGCTGCCCCTACAGCATAGTCACTAGCATCACACATTATCTCGAACGATAAACTCCAGTCCGGTGGATGTACTATTGGGGCTGTTACCATCTTCTCTTTCAATGTCTTGAATGCTTTAGTACATTCGGCATTGAAGTCAAAAGCCTTATTATGTTCAAACAAAAGACACATCGATTTAGTAATCATAGAAAAATTAGCAATAAACCTATGATAAAAACCAGCGTGTCCTAAGAAACTCCTAATGCCCTTGACTGTGGTGGGTGGCGGCAGTTTTTCGATGCCTTCGATTTTATCTCTATCCACTTCTATGCCACAACAGGAGACTTTGTGTCCCAACACTATGCCCTCATCTACCATAAAATGGCATTTTCCCAGTTCAGTATAAGATTTGCCTCTTCACATCTTTCAAGAACTTTCTTCAAGTTTCCTAGGCAGTTATTGAAGCTATATCCAAAGACAGAAAAGTCATCCATGAAGATCTCCAGGAAATCTTCTACCATACCAGAGAATATAGCCATCCTACACCGCTGAAAAGTTGTTGGTGCATTACACAGTCCAAATGGCATTCTCCTCAAGGCGTATGTTCCATATGGGCATGTGAAGGTTGTCTTCTCCTAGTCCGCAGGTGCAATGGCAATCTGATTGTAACTTGAATAACCATCAAGGAAACAATAGTAAGGTTTTCCCGCTAATCTATCTATCATTTGGTTAATAAAAGGCAAGGGGAAGTGGTCCTTCCAGGTAGCTTTATTAAGCTTCCGGTAATCCATACAAAACCTCCAATCGGTCACAGTCCTGGTTCGGATTAGCTCATTATCCTTGTTGGTTACGACAATTATTCCTCCCTTCTTGGGTACGTATTGCACAAGGCTCACCCACTTGCTATCTGAGACAGCATAAATAATTCCAGCGTCAAGCCACTTGATAATTTCCTTTAGCACCATCTCTCGCATAGCTTCATTTAATCGTCTCTGAGCATCTATCGTCGGCTTATGATCATTCTCCGAGAGGATTTTTGCATACAAATTGCCGGACTAATGCCCTGAATATCGGTAATGGTCCATCCAATTGCCTTCTTATGCTTTTGAAGCATACCAATCAGCTGATGTTCATGTTCCTACATCAACTTAGAAGAGATGATCAGGAGCAATGTATCATTGAGACCAAGAAAACCATATTTAAGTTGTCGTGACAGGGGTTTAAGATCTAAAGCAGGTGGCTGGTCTATGGAAGGCTTTTGAATTACATGTTTGTTAGAGGTATAGTTCAGAGGTTCGAAGAACTTACATGGACAAATGCCTATCCAATTCACCTCCTCAGGATCTTCAATGTCAGATGTGTCATTGTCTGAGGAGTTTCTGTCACCAATACTGTCGTGGTAGTCTTCTAGGTGGCTGTGGCGAAAGTGATCGATTTGTCTCTCGTGACAGCTTGATCTGATGCAGGGTTGGTCTACAATTACCTCTAATATTGACTTACATTCTTCATGTACATCAACTTGTTTTATGGCCTAGAGAACATTTAGTTTTATCTGCTGGTCGTTGACTCTCATAGTTAGTTCTCCCTTCTCTACATCGATCATTGTTCTACTTGTGAGTAGGAAGGGTCGCCCTAGGATGATCGGTGCATTGTCGTCTGCTTCACAGTATAGAACAAGGAAGTTAGCGGGAAATATGAATTTATCTACTCTTACCAGGATGTCTTCAATTTTTCCTTCCGACTGTACGTAAGAGCGGTCTGCCAATTGAAGCATGACTGTTGTGAGTCTTGCTTGTCCAATACCTAATTTCTGAAAGACAAATTTGGGCATTAGATTAATACTAGCTCCAAGATCACAAAGTGCCTTACCCTCATATTGATCACCGATTATGCATGGTATAATGAAACTACTATGATCCTTCTTTTTTGGGGGTGTACAGTTATGTAAGATTGCCATGAATCCTTCTGTCATGACTATAGTTTCAAACTTGCCAAGTATGGATTTCCTGGAAATTGCATCTTTAAGGAACTTGGCATAACCATGCATCTGCTTAATGGCCTCCAACAATGGAATATTGATATGTACTTGCTTAAAAACATCGTAGATCTTCTTAAGCTGGTACTCATGTTTCTGTTTCTTCAACCTCTGTGGAAAAGGGGGTGGAGGACGACAATCTTCGAGACGTCCTTCACATGGGATTCGGATATGAGGAGGCTCATATTCTTCATCTTCTTATGTCGCCTCCTTGGATTCTTTTGTTGTCGTGGCAGGGTTGGCGACAGTAGGTTGTTTCAAGTCTGTGGGGCAATGTTTTCGGTAGGCGTCTATAGGGTTGGTTCCTTACTAGGTGTTTCTTTAATTTTCATCCCTTGTAGCTGCTTCCCACTTCTCGTTGTTATAGCTTTACACGGCTCTTGTGTTGGTTTTCTAGTGACCTCAGTATCACTAGAGAATCCTCCATTTTGTCTGGTGTTGATGAACTAGGCTACCTGGCCCATCTGTGTCTCTAGAGACTTTAAAGTAGCCTCATGGTTTGTCATTCCCATCTCTGTTTTATCCATGACTGTTTTATTCTTCTTACAAAGTGATCCATGTTGGCCATATATGCTCCACTTTCAGACATGAAAGTTGCTAGGGTTCGTTCTAATGTACTTGTGGATGATGTCAGCTATTGTTGTGGCTGCTGTCGTGACAGTATTCTGGGAACTCTTTGATTCTTATTATTCTGGACTAGAGGATTCAAAGCATTTTCTAGGTTACTCTAGGAGAATTTAGGGTTCTTCCTCTAATTCAGGTTGTAATTGTTGGAGTCATAGCCTTTATTCTTGTTGTAGTTTCCAACATACATTCTCGTTTCCAGTTGTAGGGGACATTCCTCTATACTGTGGTTTCCACTGCAAGTTTCACACATCTCCTCAGTAGAAAATACCACCTTAGATTCGTTCTTCCGCTGCAGATTTTCAACTACCTTGGTGATGTATGCTAATTGGGTTCTTACCGAGTTTTCAGATTCGTGTTCCTTGACAGATACGCCTCGTCTTCCTCCTCTTCGTTCTGTGGGGATCTGTTCGTCGTTCTTTGCCAACCTTTTCAACACAAGCATTGCATCTTCCAGCTCTTTGTCTAGTAACAAACCATTAGGTGCCGAATCTATCCTCATTCTAGTGGGTGAATTAGCAGCATTGTAGAATTTAACGACCTAGTTCAATACAGGGAATTTGTGCATCAGGCAATTTCGTAAGAGAGTTGTAAACCGGTCCCATGGCTCATGCATTGGTTCATCATCTTCTTGTTGAAAAGTAGCAATTTCGGTACGTAATCTTTAAGTTAAAAGAGAAGGATTAAAACGAGAAAGGAATTCACGGAAAATATCTGCCCCAAATCTTATTGAACCCGTCGTTAACTTATTCCACCAGGTTTTTTCTCTATCCCTCAATGAATGGGGAAATAGTCGGAGTCTCGGCACTTTTGGGCTTATTCCTTGTTGTCTAAATGATCCATAGATCTCCAGGAAGGTTTTCAAATGTTCTCGTGCATCCTTTGTAGCAGAACTGTAACATCCCAAATTTGGGCCTAGATGTTTAGAGTCTGAACCGGATCGGTCTGGAAATCGGTTCGAATCTAAAAGGGAGTTTTAGGGAACACGTAGTTCAGGATACTTTAAAAATATAGAAAATATTTAAAAATCCTCATTGAATATATAAAGAGAATGGTGGAATCAATTTTACAAAATAAGGTTTGGAAATACTACATTTCGGTGCAGTGACCAAATCGCAATTTTTGCAAAGTTAAGTAGTGATTGTTTTGTAAAGGATTGAAACTTTGAATCTTTAAGGAGCTAATTTTACAAAAATGTTTTTCATCAGATTTTTCCTTAATTTGGGTGATTTAATTAATGTTTTAATTAAAGGAAATGAAGGTGATTAAATTAGAAAACCACCTTTGACTTTTCATAACTACTTTTCACAAATTTTCCCTCATTTTGTTTTCTCTCAAATTCCTTTCAACCAAACACATTTTCTCCAGCAAAAACACTTTGATTTCCATTACATTTGATGAGATTTCAATCACTCTTTGATTCCTAATCAATTACTCATCAAATCCACTAGATTTCTACATTGAATTTTCAAGAAAACTTGCCCAAATCAAAGAGAAATCATCCTTTAGAGGGGAGACATCTTCGGACACCTTTGGAGTTGATCCTGAAGCTTAGATAGCGTTTCGGCGAGAAAGCGAAACGTAATCGGTGAGTGCGTATGGTTTTAGAAGTCCTTGAGGGACAAAGAAACAAGGTTTGAGGATTTAGGAAAGGTTTGAAACTCCTTTCTAAGTCTGGAAGTAAGTATTGGCTAGATTTCTCTCTTGAATGTGGTGATTGCCCCTAAAATGCTTTTACACGCTCATGGTTTTAGATTGATAAATTCATACTGTTTTTATGCATGAATTATAGCATGAGATGATCCTTGAAATGATTTCATAAAGTAACATGTTGCATAGTTGAGATTTGAGCTTTTATGTTAAAGCAAAGCAAATGTTATGGTTTTGAAATGAGATGAGAATGTTTGGGAATCAATGCATGAAAAACAATAGGTTAGATGATGTTTTAACATAATATATTAGCATATATGTTGAGATACTTACCAAATATAATTGATCGATCAATAGGATGAGAGTTCACTATAAACTAAAAATTTGCACGTGCTCTTTGGTTAAGCCAAAGGGAGAGAACCGATGATGGGCATTCCAGTGGGTAGGACTTGGTAAAATAACCAAGCTTTGTGGCGATGAGAGATTACGCCATGTGAGTACGGTGATGTGAGATTCCACCGGAAACTATGTTGCTAGACGAGTGAGTACGGTGATGAGAGATGCCACCGGAAGTGTCTAGTGAGATGTCTGCATATCCGAGTAATAAAGAGATGTGAAAATGCCAATATAAAATATGTAATGGTTTTTGATTCACAAGTACCTTTGATGAAATGGTTTATGCTATGAGAAATGCATATGTGATTTGTTTATGAAATACTTTAGAGTACAAGCATGAGTACGGCTTTGCCATGAGTTTCGCATTGGTTTAAATGCATGAGATAGAATGAAGGTACATGTGTTTTCAATGAGATGTTTCTTTGAATGGTTTTCAAGCATGAGATAGAATGAGCATGTTGTTCAAAAGCTTTTGTGAAAGTTTTTTCAAGATATGCATTATTGTGTTGGTTTCCTTTAGAGCATGCCTCACTAAGCATTTGTGCTTACGCTCTCTCTTTTACCAATAATGCAGATAATTGAGGTGTTTTCGGGCATCAAAAAAGTTAAGATCATCCAAGGAAGTCCATGCTCATGTATGGTGAAGTTTTCACACACTTTAGTTTTGATATAATGGCAATAGGAAACCAAGAATTGTATTTGATAGATATGTTGAACTCCCTAAGGTTGTGGCATGTTTGTGTTAGCTTGTTTGGGTTGTAAATGGACTTAATTGTTTGGTTTGAGGTTGGATTGCTTATTTTGGTTTTGTTAATAGGAAGCATGTCTCTAGACTAATGAGAACTTGTGTTTGATGCTATGTTTGTATTAGAATGTTCCAAATATGTTCCTTATACGTATGACGATTTGCTGGTATGACTTGGGAGTCTTTGGGGCATGTTTGAGTATGTTAATGAATGAAAAACCAACATTTGCTGCTGTTTCTGGGTAGGGTGTATCGAAACGCCCTCTAGTGTTTCGAAACGGGGGCCTGAAATGGTCTTCGTGTTTCAAAACGCTTGAGGCTGTTTCGAAACATTTTGGCTACTGGAATGTCACGTTTCGATACTGGTCTCAAAACATACCCGCGTACCGAAACGATCAACACAGTTTCGATACGGAGTTTCGGTACGGTAGGTAGGTGTTCCGGAACGGGTGACCGTTGGAAACATATTTGAATTGTTTTGATGTTTGCATGCTTCACAATTTAGTCCTAAATGTTGTGTTTGCAATTGCTTGAGCTTGAGAAGTCCTTTTAAGCTGAGATTTGGCAGAGAAGCATGTAACATGATTAATTATATATTTGTAATCCTTAAATCTATGAAGTCCCACTAATTTACAAAAATTACAATTTGCACTCTAATCTTGCGTAAAGTGCAATTGAGTCCCTAAATGTTATCTGATCGCTGTGCCTTTCTCCATTATGATTCGTGAGTACTCACTTAGGGTTAACACGTATTTAAACAAGATTTAAAATGAAAAAAGGGTCGTTAATCAAGGTTGACTTTCGAGTTGACTTTGGTTTTCCCCGTGTAATCTTCGTAGTTCGGGTCAAGCGTCTAGGCTGGGCTAAGGGAGTTACATTTGTTGGTATCAGAGCCATGTTATCGAATAATTAGGGTTTGGTATGTGGTTGTTGTATGTGTTTATGCATGATGGTGACTTTTGGTGAAAGTATGATGTATGATTAGTGATGTATGATTCAATTGAGATGATTTTGTGATGCTATGCTATGTTTGAAGTGTGGTTGGGAATCCCATTGCCATATCAAAACTAATGAGAAGAATTGTTTTCGAAAATGAGCTTGAGTACTTGGATTACTTACCTTATTGTGCCTAATTGTGTTTATTGCATTTTTGTCAGTGCATTGTTTTCTTTATAATGGGACCACGTAGAGAGCTGAGAATTAATACTAGATTGATGGCTGATAATGAGAATGCTGAGAATGTTAAGGATTTACCTCCTCCCCTGGTGGTGGTGGTGCTGGAGCTGGTAATGTTGGTGCTGGTGCTGGGGTTGCTGGACCCGAGGGTGTACAGGGGCAAGCTGCTCCTGACATGACCATGTTGATTCAGGATATTGCTGGAGCTTCCCAGGCAGCAGTAGTTGGAGCTCATGGAGCTGCGCATCAGGATGATGCTAATGTGAGGTTGCCTTTGGAACGTCTTCGCAGTCTAGGAGGGACTGAGTTCAGAGGCTTATCTCCGGAAGGATCTGAGTCTTGGTTGGAGAGCACCAAGAGGATTCTGGGTCAGATGAACTGCAACAATGCGCAGAAGTTGGGTTGCGTTGTGTCACTGCTGCATGGTGATGCCTATACGTGGTGGACGACCACTATCTCTGGGATGGAGGATGACAAGGTTACTTGGACGTTCTTCTTGTATGCGTTCAAGTGGAAGTACCTGGGAGTATGTTACCTCGATGAGAAGAAAAGAGAGTTTATGTCTCTCGTGCAAGGCGACATGTCAGTGGCTGAATATTACATTAAGTTTGTTCGTCTCAGTCAGTATGCACCTGAGCTAATCCCTAGTGAGCGGTAGAGGTGCGAACGTTTCTGTTATGGGCTAGTAGCGGATGTCAAGACTTATATGCTTGCGGCTAATTCTACGGATTTCGATGTCTTGGTCAGTAGAGCTAAGGACATTGAATTGAATCTTGGTTTGGCAAGTCGAGCGGGTAGATCTAGCTCTGGAAAGCGAGCGGCTGAACGCGATTATGGTAGAGATCGCAACAAGAGGCATAAGGATAGGAAGCTGCATTATGATGCTAGGCGTGGAGGTGGTAACCCTGGTAGAGGTCAGCAGGGACCTAATGCTGTTTTGAGGACTCCTGAATGTAACCGTTGTGGTAGAAGGCATGGTGGTGAGTGTTGGTGTAACCTTGGGACATGCTGGAATTTTGGGAATCGTGGGCATTTGAAGAAAGATTGTCCTCAGCCACTTAGAGAGGGACAGGCTCCGGTGAGAGCAACTAAGCCACAGAGAGGTCGCGGGCGCGGCTGTGGTAATTATCAGCGTAGGGATGATGATGGCGGGAACGTAGCACATGTTGTGGTCATTCAACCTGAGGGTGGCAGTCAAGCTCGAGTGTACGCCCATCGAGAGGGAAAGAATGATACGGATGTGATCGCAGGTACCTTTACTTTGCAATTCTTGTCATTAATTTCTTTGATTGATTATGGATCTACATACTCGTAAATATTGCGTGAACATGCTCAAATGCTTGGTTTACCTGTTGAGTCTTTGGATGTTGGTATGCGTGTGACTAGTTCCTTTGGTGAGATGGTGGTAACAAGGAAATTGTATAGGAGATGTCCCTTGAAAGTGCAAAATCATGTTTTTCTTGTTGATCTCATGGAATTGCCATTCTATGGCTTTGATGTAATCCTTGGCATGGATTGGCTTGTTGAGCATAGAGCTATGGTGGATTTCGAAAGCAAGCGAGTTTCGTTGAAACTTACGGATGATTATGAGGTGGTGGTAGTGGGCGAGAATGTGAAGTTTCTTGCCAATGTGGTGTCTACATTGGAAGCAAGTCGGATGTTGTGGCAGGGTTGTGAGGCTTACCTAGCCTTTGTCATGAATCCTAGTTCAAAAAAGTTGCGCGTTCAGGATATAAGAACTGTATGTGAGTTCCCTAGAGTGTTTCCGGAGGAGTTACCTGGATTGCCGCCTAGTCGATAGGTGGAGTTTGGGATTGAGTTGTATGAGAACATAACTCTGGTGTCATTGCTCCTATCGCATGACACCTAAAGAGCTGAAGGAGTTGAAGACGCAACTTCAGGAGTTGCTTGACCGTGGTTTCATTCGGCCTAGTGTGTCACCTTGGGATGCACCGGTTTTGTTTGTGAAAAAGAAAGATGGCACGATGATGATGTGCATTGATTATCGTCAGCTGAACAAGTTGACCATCAAAAATAGGTATCCTTTGTCAAGGATTGATGTCCTTTTTGATCAATTTCGGGGACCGGCTGTGTTATCAAAAATTGACTTGAGGCCAGGGTACTGTTAGCTTAAGGTGAAAGATGTGGATGAGCCGAAAACAACCTTTAGGACGAGGTATGGGCATTATGAGTTCCTTGTAATACCGTTTGGCTTGACGAATGCTCATGCTGCTTTCATGGACATGATGAATAGAGTGTTCCATGAATACTTGGACAAGTTCGTTGTGGTGTTCATTGATGATATCCTTGTGTACTCTCGTACTGAGGAGAAGCATGAAGGTCATTTGAGGGTTGTCTTGCAGGCGCTGTTGGAAAATCAGCTTTATGCTAAGCTGATCAAGTGTGAGTTTTGGCTAAAGGAAGTTGTTTTCCTTGGTCATGTGGTTTCGGCGGAAGGGATTCATGTTGATCCTCAGAAGGTTGAGGCGATGATGAATTGGAAGCCTCCTAAGTCTGTTCATGAAGTCCGTAGTTTCCTTGGGTTGGCAGGATATTATCGGAGGTTTGTGGATAGATTTTCAAAGATTGTTGCTCCTTTAACAAAGTTGCTGCAAAATGATGTTAAGTATGAGTGGACGGAAGCGAGACAACAAGCTTTTGAGAAGCTTAAGGCAGCTCTGACGCAAACTCCCATCTTGGTTCAACCTGAATCAAGAAAAGAGTTTGTGGTGTACAGTGACGCATCCTACGTTGGTTTGGGGTGTGTGTTAATGCAAGAGGGTAAGGTGGTGGCTTATGCATCGCGTCAGTTGAAGGTGCATGAGCACAATTATCCTACGCATGATATTGAGTTAGTTGCGGTGGTTTTTGCTTTGAAAATCTGGAGATATTATCTTTATGGTGATCCGTGTACTGTGTACACGGATCACAAGAGTTTGAAGTATTTGATGTCTCAGAAAGAGTTGAATCTTAGGCAACGACGATGGGTGGAGTTCCTTAAGGATTACGATCTAACGATCGAGTATCACCCGGGAAAGGCCAATGTTGTAGCTGACGCCTTGAGCAGAAAGGTGGCGGTGGAGTTAAGGGCGATGTTTGCTAGCTTGAGCATACCGCGAGATGGAGGCCTTGTTGCTGAATTGCAAGTGAAACCATCTCTAGTTCAGTTGATAAAGGATAAGTAGTTGTTGGATGATTCTTTGGTGCCACATGTTCAAGATATTGCTGAAGATAGACCATCAGATTTTTGTTTTAATGACGATGGAGTTCTATGTTTTGGAAGTTGGATAGAAGTGCCGAATGATGTGGAGTTGAGGCATACTATTCTGACTGAAGCTCATAGTAGTCCTTTTGCTATGCACCCTGGTAGTACAAAGATGTACCGTGATTTGAAGGATGAGTACTATTGGGTGGGTTTAATGAAGGATGTTGCGGAATATGTGAGCAAGTGTATGGTTTGTCAGCAGGTTAAGGCTGAGCATCAGTTTCCTTCGGGGTTATTACAACCGTTGAGGATCCCTGAGTGGAAATGGGAGAGAATAACCATGCACTTTGTGTGTGGTTTGCCTTTGACGCCATCAAAGAAGAATTCTGTGTCGGTGATTGTGTATCGCCTTACGAAGTGTGCACATTTCTTACCTGTTCATACTACGTATACCTTGGATAAGCTTGCAGTGCTGTACATTGCTGAGTTTGTACGTCTGCATGGTGTACGAAAATCTATAGTTTCGGATAGAGATTCGAGGTTCACAACAAGGTTTTGGGAGTGTTTACATCAGGCATTGGGTACGCGGCTGAATTTTAGTACTTCTTATCATCCGCAGACGGATGGACAGTCTGAGCATGTTATCCAAGTGCTTGAGGATATGTTGAGGTGTTGTGTGATTGAGTTTCAAGGCTCTTGGGAGAAGCACTTGCCTTTGGTAGAGTTTGCCTATAATAATAGCTACTAGGCAAGTATTCAAATGGCAACTTATGAGGTCTTGTATGGGAGGAAGTGCAGAACTCCTCTTTGTTGGGCTGAAACGGGAAAAAAGTTGGTCTCGATGCCGGCGTTGTTGAAAGGAACCACCGAGAAGGTGAAGCTCATTTGTGAGCGGTTGAAAGCAGAACCAGATCGACAAAAGTCTTATGCGGATTTGAAGCGTAAGGAGATAGAGTTTGCGGTGGGTGACTGTGTGTTCTTAAAGGTTTCACCTTGGAAGAAGGTGATGAGGTTTGGCTAGAAGGGCAAGTTGAGCCCTAGATATGTTGGACCATACGAGGTGATAGAACGTGTGGGTCCTATTGCTTATAAGTTGAGGCTACCACAAGAGCTAGAGAGCATACATAATGTGTTTCATGTATCTATGCTTCGGAGGTATAGATCGGATCCTTCACATGTTATGCATGTGGAGGAAGTTGAGTTGAATCCATATTTGACCTATGATGAGGAGCAATTTGTGATTTTTGATTCGAACAATAAAGTTCTCCGGGGTAAGACCATTGAGCTGGTTAAGGTGTTGTGGAGGCATCTTGGTGTTGAGGATGCCACGTGGGAAAGAAAAGATGATATGAAGAAGAAGTTTCCTTACCTTTTTCCTCCAGGTAAATTTCGAGGACGAAATTTCTTAAGAGGGGAGAGTTGTAACATCCCAAATTTGGGCCTAGATGTTTAGAGTCTGAACCAGATCGGTTTGGAAATCGGTTCGAATAGAAAAGGGTGTTTTAGGGAACACCTAGTTCGGGATACTTTAAAAATATAGAAAAATATTTAAAAATCCTCATTTCATATATAAAAGAGAATGGTGGAATCAATTTTACAAAATAAGGTTCGAAATTACTACATTTCGGTGTAGTGACCAAATCGCAGTTTTTGCAAAGTTAAGTAGTGACTGTTTTGTAAAGGATTGAAACTTTGAATCTTTAAGGAGCTAATTTTACCAAAATGTTTTTCATCAGATTTTTCCTTAATTTGGGTGATTTAATTAATGTTTTAATTAAAGAAAATGAAGGTGATTAAATTAGAAAACCACCTTTGACTTTTCATAACTAGTTTTCACAAATTTTCCCTCATTTTATTTTCTCTCAAATTCCTTTCAACCAAACACATTTTCTCCAGCAAATACACTTTGATTTCCACTTCATTTGATGAGATTTCAATCACTCCTTCATTCCTAATCAATTCCTCATCAAATCCACTTGATTTCTACATTGAATTTTCAAGAAAACTTGCCCAAATCAAGGAGAAATCATCCAATAGAGGGGAGACATCTTCTGACACCTTTCGAGTTGATCCGGAAGCTTAGATAGCGTTTCGGCGAGCAATCAAAATGTAATCGGTGAGTGCTTATGGTTTTAGAAGTCTTTGAGGGACAAAGAAACATGGTTTGGGGATTTAGGAAAGGTTTGAAATACCTTCCTAAGTCCAGAAGTAAGTATTGGCTAGATTGCTCTCTTGAATGTGGTGATTGCCCCTAAAATGCTTTTACATGCTCATGGTTTTAGATTGATAAATTCCTACTGTTTTTATGCATGAATTATAGCATGAGATGATGCTTGGAATGATTTCATAAAGTAACATGTTGCATAGTTGAGATTTGAGCTTTTATGTTAAAGCAAAGCAAATGTTATGGTTTTGAAATGAGATGAGAATGTTTGAGAATTAATGCATGAAAAAAAGAAGGTGAGATGATGTTTTAACATAATATATTGGCATAGATGTTGAGATACTTACCGAATATAGTTGATCGATCAATAGGATGAGAGTGCACTATAAACTAAAAATTCGTACGTGCTCTTTGGTTAAGCCAAAGGGAGAGAATCGATGATGGACATTCGATCGGGTAGGACTTGGTGAAATAACCAAGCTTTGTGGCGATGAGAGATTCCGTCATGTGAGTACGGTGATGTGAGATTCCACCGGAAACTATGTTGCTAGACGAGTGAGTACGGTGATGAGAGATACCACCGGAAGTGTATAGTGAGATGTCTGCATATCCGAGTAATAAAGAGATGTGAAATGCCAATATAAAATATGTAATGGTTTTTGATTCACATGTACCTTTGATGAAATGGTTTATGCTATGAGAAATGCATATATGATTTGTTTATGAAATGCTTTAGAGTACAAGCATGAGTATGGCTTTGCCATGAGTTTTGCATTGGTTTAAATGCATGATATAGAATGAAGGTACATGTGTTTTCAATGAGAAGTTGCTTTGAATGGTTTTCAAACATGAGATAGAATGAGCATGTGGTTCAAAAGCTTTTGTGAAAGTGTTTTCAAGATATGCATTATTGTGATGGTTTCCTTTAGAGCATGCCCCACTAAGCATTTGTGCTTACGCTCTCTCTTTTACCAATAATGCAGATAATTGCGGTGTTTTCGGGCATCAAAAAAGTTAAGTTCATCCTTGGAAGTCCAAGCTCATGTATGTTGAAGTTTTCAAACACTTTAGTTTTGATATAATGGCAATTGGAAACCAATAATTGTATTTGGGAGATATGTTGAACTCCCTAAGGTTGTGGCATGTTTGTGTTAGCTTGTTTGGGTTGTAAATGGCATTATGTGTTTGGTTTGAGGTTGGATTGCTTATTTTGGTTTTCTGATTAGGAAGCATACGTCTAGACTAATGAGAATTTGTGTTTGATGCTATGTTTGTGTTAGAATGTTCCAAATATGTTCCTTATATGTATGATGATTTGCTGGTATGATTTGGGAGTCTTTGGGGCATGTTTGAGTATGTTAATGAATGAAAAATCAGCATTTGTTGCCGTTTCTGAGTAGGTTGTATCGAAACAACCTATAGTGTTTCGAAACTGGTGCCTAAAATGGTCTTCGTGTTTCAAAACGCCTGAGGCTGTTTCGAAACATTTTGGCTACTAGAATGTCACGTTTCGGTACTGGTCTCGGAACATACCCGAGTACCAAAACGGTCAACACCGTTTCGATACGGAGTTTCGGTATGATAGGTAGGTGTTCTGAAACAGGTGACCGTTGGACACATATTTGAATTGTTTTGATGTTTGCATGCTTCGCAATTTAGTCCTAAATGTTGTGTTTGCAATTGCTTAAGCTTGAGAAGTCATTTTAAGCTGAGATTTGGCAGAGAAACATGTAACATGATTAATTACTTATTGGTAATCCTTAAATCTATGAAGTCCCACTAATTTACAAAAATTACAATTTGGTCCCTAATCTTACGTAAAGTGCAATTGAGTCCCTTAATGTTATCCGATTGTTGTGCCTTTCTCCATCATGATTCGTGAGTACTCACTTAGGGTTAACATGTATTTAGACAAGATTTAAAACTTTCAGGTTGACTTTGGTTTCCCCCGTGTAATCAAGGTTGACTTTCGGGTCAAGCGTCTAGGCCGGGCTAAGGGGGTTACAAGAACTACCAAATTGTCCGGCTGAATTTATCATGTTGAACATCACAGGTTTTAGTTCAAAGTGTTTAGCTTCCACGTCTGGTAGTGTAGTTTGTAGTTCAACTTGATCATTCTCCATATTGTCTCGGCATGTTTGTCGTGCTACCGGGGTAGCAGGAGGTTGTTGGTTGTCTTGAGCATTAGCAGGAGGAATAACATCAATCCTTGGGTTGTTGTTTTGACCTACCCCAACACCTTGTCCTTCATTTTCCATTGCTTCAATTCTTTCCTCAAGATAGTGGTTTCTCTCTATCAGGAGTCGGGCTTGGTTCTTGAGATGGTACGTACGATCGATTTCTGGGTCTAGATCGAATTCAGGATCTATACCGCATCTCGATCTACGTATAAGCAAGAGAAGAAAACTTGTGAAAACAACAGGGAAATATAACAACCAGAAATAGAAAAGAAATAAAAATAAAAATAAAAAGTGCAGTAATTAAAGGTAAAGGTATGTTGCCAGTCCCGGAAACGGCGCCAAAAACTTGTTGCGTGTAAATAAGACTATCGCAATTGTGTGCAAGTATACACGACACAAGTAATATAGTGATACGAAGTATCGAATATCGTCTCCACAGGGTCTGGAAATACTTCTAACTTTAAAACTCTGCACAAGAAAAGAGATGGATTTAATAAAGTGTTTTGAGAATTATTGAATATAAACTAAAATAGAGAAGGAAATCAGATTGATAAAGTAGGCTGATATTGATATGTTCAGTAGTGTAGGTGTTACACTGTTCAGAAGGCTTTTGTTGCTTATATCATTGAGCATGTCGCGACATCACCTGTCGCAGCAGAGGTCTGCTGTTGTTGCGACAACGATCAACAACTCCGTTACTTCAGGTTCGGCAAGAACCCCTGGCTCCAAGTTCTGTCGGCGAACACGTCTTTGATGATACTTCCCTGTGAGAATCGAAGGATGAACACCAATGTTTGTGAATTCTTCTTTAGCTGCCTAACCTTGTACTTATCCCTAGGTGTAACCACCTAAGCCCGGCCTAGACGATTGACCCGAACTACGAAGATTACACGGGGAAAACTAAAGTCAACCCTAAAGTCAACCTTGATTCACAACCCTTTTTTTTCTTTTTAATCTTGTCTAGATACATATTAACCCTAAGTGTGTACTCACAAATCATATTTGAGAAAGACACAGTGATCAAATAACATATAGGGATTCAATTGCACTTATTACAAGTTTAGGGACCAAAATGTAATTTCTGTAAATTAGAAGGTCTTTACTGATTTTAAGGTTACCAATATGAAATTAGTCTTGTTACTGCTTCTCTGCCAAATTTCATCTTAATTTAACATCTCAAACTCAAGCAATTTCAACTTCAACAATTGGGACTAAAATGTAAAGCTTGCAAACTTCAGCACCATTCAAATCTGTGCCCAACGGTCACCTGTTTCGAAACACTCACCTGATGTATCGAAACGTTGGATCGAAACGGCATTCACCGTTTCGATACGCAGGTTTGTTCTAAGACTGGTTCTGAAACGAGGCATTCCAGTAGCCAAATCGTTTCGAAACATCCTTTAGCGTTTGAGATCATCACAACAAACTTGACCAAGTATTCATGGAATACTCTATTCATCATGTCCATAAAACCTGCAGGAGCATTCGTCAAGCCAAACGGCATTACAAGGAACTCATAATGCCCATACCTCGTCCTAAAGGCTGTTTTGGGCACATCCACATCTTTCACCTTAAGCCGGTAGTATCCTGACCTTAAGTCAATCTTGGAAAACACAGCCGCTCCCCAAAACAGATCAAAAAGATCATCGATCCTCGTCAAAGGATACCTATTCTTGATTGTCAACTTGTTCAACTGACGATAATCGATGCACATTCTTATAGTGCCATCCTTCTTCTTCACAGACAAGACCGGTGCACCCCACGGAGACACACTAGGCCGAATGAAACCACGGTCAAGAAACTTCTGAAGCTACATCTTCAACTCCTTCAACTCTTTAGGTGCCATATGATAAGGAGCAATGGACACCGGAGTTGTGTTTTCATACAGCTCAATTCCAAACTCCACCTCACGACTAGGCGGCAATCCAGGTAACTCCTCCGGAAACACTCCAAGAAACTCCTGTACAGTTCTGATATCCTGAATGCGCAACTCCTTTGAACTAGGATTCATCACAAAGGCTAGGTAAGCCTCGCAACCTTGCCTCAACATCTGACTCGCTTCTAATGTAGACACCACATTGGCAAGAAACTTCACATTCTCACCAACCACCCCCACTTCGTAATCATCCGCAAGTTTCAGCGAAACTCGCTTGCTCTCAAAGTCCACTACAGCTCGATGCTCAACAAGCCAATCCATACCAAGGATTACATCAAAACCATAAAATGGAAATTCCATGAGATCAACAAGAAAAACATGGTTTTGCACTTTCAAGGGACATCTTCTATACAACTTTCATGTTATAACTTTCTCACCAAAGGAACTGGTCACACGCATACCAACATCCAAAGACTCAAGAGGTAAGCCAAGCATTTGACCATGTTCACGCAATATGTACGAGTGTGTAGATCCAGAATCAATCAAAGAAAGTAATGATTAGGATTGCAAAGTAAAAGTACCTGCGATCGCATACGTATCATTCCTTCCCTCACAATGAGAATACACTCGAGCCTGACCACCACCCTCAGGTTGAACGGCCACAACATGTGCTACATTCCTGTCACCATCATCTCTGCGCTGAAAATTTCCACGACCGCGCCCACGGCCTCTCTGTGGCTCAGCTGCTCTCACTGGAGCCTGTCCCTCCTTCAAAGGCTGAGGACAATCCTTCTTCAAATGTCCACAGTTTCCACAATTCCAGCATGTACCAGGGTTATTCCAACACTCGCCACCATGTCGTCTACCACAACGGTTACACTCAGGAGTCCTAAAAATAGCATTAGGTCCTTGCTGACCTCTACCAGGGTTACCACCTCCACGCCTAGCTTCAAAGTGCGACCTCCTATCCCTATGCCTCTTGTTGCGATCTCTACCATAATCCTGTTCAGCCTCTCTCTTATCAGAGCTAGATCCACTCGCACGGCTAGTCAAACCAAGATTCAACTCAATGTCTTTGGCTCTAGTGACCAAGACACCGAAATATGTATAATCAGCCGGAAGCATAAAAGTCTTCACATCCGTTACCAACCCATAACGGAATCGTTCGCACCTCTCCAGCTCATTAGGGATCAATTCAGGTGCATACTGACTGAGGCGGACAAACTGAATCTCATACTCAGCTACTGACATGCTACCTTGCACAAGGGACATAAATTCCCTTTTCTTCTCATCTAGGTATCGCACACCCAGATACTTCCGCTTGAACGCACACAGGAAGAATGTCCAAGTCTCCTCATCATCATCCATCCCAGAGATAGTGGTCGTCCACCACGTGTAAGCATCACCATGCAGCAGTGATACAACACAACCCAACTTTTGCACATTATTGCAGTTCATCTGACCCAAAATCCTCTTGGTGTTTTCCAACCAAGACTCAGATCCTTCTGGAGATAAACCTCTGAACTCAGTCCCTCCAAGACTGCGAAGACGTTCCAAAGGCAATCTCACATTGGCATCATCCTGATCCGCAGCTCCATGAGCTCCAGCTACTGCTGCCTGAAAGGCTCCAGCAATAGCCTGAATCAACACAGTCATATCAGGAGCAGCTTGCCCCTGCACACCTTCAGGCCCAGCGACCCCAGCACCAGCACCAACATTTCCAACTCCATCACCACCATCACCACCAGGTGGTCCACGACCAGAAGGAGGAGGTAAATCCACAACATTCTCATCATTCTCATTCTGAGCCATAGCTCTTGTATTCATCCTCATCTCTCTACGTGGCCCCATTTACAAAGAAAACAATGCACTGACAAAAATGCAATAAACACAATTAGGCACTATAAGGTAAGTAATCAAAGTACTCAAGCTCATTTTCAAAAACAATTACTTTCATTAGTTTTGACTTGGCAATGGGATCCCCTAACACACTCCAACATCGCATAACACCACAGCCACATCACAATTGAAACCATGCATTACTATTCACACAACATTCTTTCACCCAAAAGGCACATCATGCAATTACACATACATCATCCACATCACAAACCCCAATTACACAAGAACTAAGCTCTGATACCACCAAATGTAACCCCCTTAGCCCAGCCTAGACGGTTGACCCGAACTACGAAGATTACACAGGAGAACCAAAGTCAACCCGAAAGTCAACTATGATTCTCAACCTTTTTTATTTTTAATCTTGTCTAGATACATATTAACCTTAAGTGAGTACTCACAAATCATATTTGAGAAAGACACAGCGATTAGATAACATATAGGGATTCAATTGCACTTATTACAAGTTTAAGGACCAAAATGTAATTTCTATAAATTAGAAGGTCTTTACTGATTTTAAGGTTACCAATATGAAATTAGTCTTGTTACATGCTTCTCTGCCAAATTTCATCTTAATTGAACATCTCAAACTTAAGCAATTTCAACTTCAACATTTGGGACTAAAATGTAAAGCTTGCAAACTTTAGCTCCATTCAAATCTATGCCCAACGGTCTCCTGTTTCGAAACACTCACCTGTTGTATCGAAACGTTGGATCAAAACGGCGTTGACCGTTTCGATACGCGGGTTTTTTTCGAGACTGGTTCCGAAACGAGGCATTCTAGTAGCCAAATCGTTTTGAAACATCCTTTAGCGTTTCGAAACATGAATGCCATTTCAGGCCCCCGTTTCGAAACACTAGAGGGTGTTTCGATGCGGTTTTCCCAGAAACTGCAACTATTGCTGGTTTTCCATGCATAAACCCATTCAAACACATCCAAAGGACTCCCCAAACATACCAACAAGTCATCAAACATATAAGGTACATATTTAGAACTCCTAAACACCTTCATAGCATCAAACATGATAACTCACAAATCTAGAGGCATGCTTCCTATTATCATATCACTAATAGGCAATCCAACCTCAAACAAGTAATTAAGGCCATTTACAATTCAAACCAACCAAGGCAAACATGTCACAACCTTAGGGAGTTTAACACATCTCCCAAAACAAATCTTAGTTTCCCATTGCCAATTTCTCAAAACTAACAGTGTATGAAAACTTCACCATACGTGAGCTTGGACTTCCTTGGATGAACTTAGCTTGTTTGATGCCCAAAACACCTCAATTATCTGCATTATTGGTAAAAGAGAGCGTAAGCACAAATGCTTAGTGAGGCATGCTCTAAAAAACCAACACAATAATGCAATTTTAGAAAACACCTTCATCAAAGCTTTTAAACCACATGCTCATCTCTTTCACATGCTTGGAAAACTTTCAAAGCAAAGCTTATTGAAATCACATGTACCTTCATTCTATCTCATGCATTAAAACCAATGCAAATCTCATGGCAATGCCATTCACATGCTTGTATTGTCAAAGCATTTCTAAACAAAACACATATGCATATCTCATAGCATAAATCATTTCATCAAAGGTACATGTGTAACAAAAACCATTTCATCATTTATATTGGCATTTAGCATCTCATTAATACTCGGATATACGGACATATTTCTACACTACTCTTCCGGAGGAATCTCACATCACCGTACTCACTTGTCTAGCAACACAACTTCCGGTGGAATCTCTCATCACCGTACTCACACGGCGGAATCTCTCACCGCAACAAAGCTTGGGTATTTCACCAAGTCCTACATGATGGAATGCCCATCATCGGAATATCTCCCTTTGGCTTAACCAAAGAGCACGTACGGATTTTTAGTTTATAGTGCACTCTCATCCTATTGATCGATCAATTATATCCGGTAAGTTTCTCAACATCTATGCCAATATAATGTGTTAAAATATCATCTCACCTACTGTTTTTCATGCAATATAACTCAAAGGTTTTCTCACCAGATTTCAAACCATAAATCATACTTTGCTTCAAACCAAAAGCTCATGACATCTCTACAAGCACAATCTCATGCTCTAAAACATGCATAAAAACAATAGGAATTTAACAATCTCAAACCATGAGCATGTAAAAGCATTTTAGGGGCAAACACCACTTTAGAGAGACCAAATCAAACCATACTTACTTCCAGACTTAGGAAGGTGTTTCAAACCTCTCCTATATCCCCAAACCTTATATTTTTGTCCTCATGGACTTCAAACCCAATCGCACTCACCGATTTCGTTTCGCTTGCTTGTCGAAACGCCAATTAAGCTTCCGGATCAACTCCAAAAGTGTTCGAAGATGTCTCCCCTGTTTTAGACACATCAAAGAAGAGGATTAATGCATCATCATGCACTGAAATCTTCAGCCAACACTCCTAAACTCGCTGCTCTATTTAAAACCAACAGTTCGGTTACCAAACACAACCGAAATCACCTCCAAACTCTTCCATAACTTAACCCAGCCAAGATCCATCACTTCTAATCATTTATAAACATCAATTAACATCAAAAACAACTCTAAAATCGTCCTTATACCTCCAGCTATAACAGAACACCAAAAACACTTCAAAAACCACCATTTTCATAAGCAAAAACTTAGGAAACACAGCCTATTCGGGATTAGATTGATAAAACCTCATTTCTAACATCATTTAACATCCAAAATACATTAGAGAACTATCTCAAAATAGAGCCCAATCAATTACAACGAAAATCTTCAAGATCTCTTCCAAAATCTTGAGTTTTAAGCCAAAATCTTGTTTCTAACATTAAAACCATTTATAAAACTTTAATAAAGGATTGACAACTTGAGAATTTCAGTAAAGAACTAAGTATTTAGAGGAGAAGAACAATCTTACCTCTAAAAGATGATTTCTCCTTGATTTGGGCAAAATTCCATGAAAATACAATGTGAAAATCAAAAGGATTTGTTGCAAGATTGATTAGGAACGAATGAGTGATGGAAATCTCATCAATTGAAGTAAAAATCAATGTGAATTTTGCTTGAGAAAAGATGTTTGGATGATAGGATTTTGAGAGAAACTTAGAGAAAGGTAGTTATGAAAATCAAAAAGTAGTTTTCACCTTTCTTTTATTTAATGAAATCATTAACTAAATCACCCAAATTAAGGAAAAATCTGGAGAATTTTTTTTGGGTAAATTAGCTCCTTAAAGATACAAAGTTTCAATCCTTTACAAAACAGTCACTACTAACTTTGCAAAAATCGCAATTTGGTCACTACACAGAAATGTAGTATTTCCAAACCTTATTTTGTAAAATTGATTTCACCACTCTCTTATATATATTAAATGAGGATTTTTAGATATTTTTCTATGTTTTTAAAGCATCCCGAACTAGGCGCTCCCTAAAACCTCTTTTTATATTTGAACCGTTTCTCAAACCGGTCCGGTTCAGACCCTAAACTTCTAAGCCCAAAATTGGGGTGTTACACTAGGCAAAGATAGTTTAACCATAAACTAGAAAACTGTATTTACTCCATTCTTTTACTTAACTCTCCAGATATTAAGTAAATGGATAACCTCACAATGCTCTCCTGATACTCTTATGAGATGTTGAAACCAGAGTAAATAAACTTGAAGTTTCATTGATTGAACAGAAAAACCTATGAAACGGTTTAAACCTTACAACTACTTTATGAGATCAACCCTTAGCGATTGGGAAGATTTAGAACATGATGAAGAAGAGAATATCTAGGGTTTACGATGGTAGACGACTAAGAGCTAGGTTCTCCTTCCCTTATTGAAATACAAGCATATATATAGGCCTTGGGTATAAGCTTTCTTAATGGCCAAGAATACTAGTTTGAATTAAAGTACAATTTATTTAAAGACTAAATGTCTGAATAAACGTCCCTTAGTTCGCCCTATCTTCTTGCTTTGACTTTCTCCTCAAACTTTGGGCAAGGCCTTCCTTGTGCTTCTAGGCTCCAAAAATTATGCGAGTGGTCTAAAAAAATCAGGCTTGAAATCCTCTATCAGTCGAACTCCACTTCGCATTTTTCATCTCTGTTGTCTTCACTGTCGCCACTTCTATCACGGCAGTTGTCACGATAGTGATGTATGAGGCAGTTTTCTTCAACCCTTCACTCATGCACTGTAGTTATCTTCTATTCCTCTACTACCCTGGATGATGCCACGACAGGTACCTACAAGAATTGACTGAAATCAGTAGTATCTGTGCAAAATTATCTATTTGTGATGTTTATGCAAATTCTATCCTAAAATGCAACTAAACATGCTTGAGTGCATCAATAATATGGATAAATGAGGGTTAAAATATAGAACATTTATGCACTCAGCACGTATCGGTGAGTGTATGTGTTTTAAAGCTTTGATAAGCTTGGTTACGAGGTGTTGGGAGGTTAGTGTAAGCTTGAAATGCTTAGCTAATCTCGGAAGTAAGTATGGTTACTTGAACTCTCGGATTTCGGTTTGAAATGGACTCCATGGTTTATCATGCTCATGTTTTGATAATGGTTGTTACTCACTGTTATGCATGGATTTAAGCATGATTTTGCTTGTGTTTATCCCATGAAATGGTTTGGTGTGATACAAGATGGTATGATCTTATATGAGATGGTTTTTGCTATTTAAAAGCATGTTTGATTTTATGATATGAGATGATTTTTAACGATGCATGGTAAGTAGTGAGTTAATATGGTTTTATGTGTATATTGGCAAGTGAATGATCAATTTTTAATATACGAATACATTGGTCGACCAATAGGATGTGATGCACTATAATCTATAAATCGTACGTGTGTCTAGCTACGTGACGTACTAAGGGTGAGGCTATTGCGAGTGGTAGAGGTGAGTCTATGGGTTAGGGGTGAGCCTAATTCCATTCGTAGCCATTAATATGGAGGTGAGCCTGATAACTGCATGAATATCCTTGTTTTCATACCTTTTTGCTATAGCATTTGCTTGTTCCTGAGCCCATATCACAGCATTTAGACTGCATTTAGGTTGCATTTTCTTCTTCTGGGTGCATCTTAACTTTTGCTAGTTATTAGTCCATGTTGAGGGGTACTGCTTGGATGGTTGGTTTTTGGTTTGATGATGCGCGAGAAAGGAGTCAAGAGAGAAAGCTGGCGCCAGAATTGCTATATCATAGTGGAAATGGATATTGGCCAACACGTGAGAAGTACGTGAGCTGCAGAAGCATGTGAAGATGTAGAAAAGGAGAGCCTGACATGTGCAGCAGTTGGTACCCACCCGCAGACTGTGCTCCTTGTCCCCTCGTGGCAGAGCTTGTCTGTGGATATTCCTTGGGAATTTCATGGAATCTTTAGGGCACAAAACCCTAGAGCCTCCACTATATAAAGAGGGAGAGAAGCTTGGAATAAACGACACGCGAGTGAGAGGTGGAAGAGAGCAAAGAGAGAGAATGTTGCAAGGAGAGAGAAGCATTCACCCTCATCTTCTCCACTTGTTGTCGTCCATCGTTGAAGCTCGAAGGAGTGGCCTCGCCGGCCACAAGAGAGGCGGTGGGCCTAAGAAAGTCGGGCAGTTCATGGCTGAAAGTGAGTTCACCTTTCTTTCTATCACTTTAACATTTCCTTTTCATATCTTTATCCTTGGTAATGTTATCACAATGATACGTTGGATGATATTGCCCAACCATGAACTGTTTTAGGTGGCTTGGGTTTGAAGGATGATTTTATTTTGAGTACTTTTTAATTCATGCTATAGCTTTTTCAGTGTTTAACATGTCCTCTGCTTTGCTTATGGGTTTTATTTCCTTAAAGATGTAAGAGCCCTCGAGAGTTGGCCATTCTTTAAGTGTTTGTTGAGGTTAGTAATCGAGAGAGCTAGCCTTAGAACCCCCATAAGTAATGGAGTGGCTGTCGAGAGGTAGACTTTATCCTACCATAGAGATAAGTGATAGGTTTCAAGAGCTAAAAAGGATAGTTCGTGAATGGTAGGGAGTGTTAAGAGTTTACGCTGATAGGTATGTCTGTAGCATTTCTGAATCCCAATTTCCTAGCTAGAGATAGTTTAGGAACACTTTTAGCAAATCCCACCTAGCATAGAAGATAGATGAGGAGCCTTAGTATCGTTAAGAAGCTTAGTTTAGGTTGTCCATCATTCCCAGGCAGTCATTCCGTAGTGAGTTTCGCATACGAAAGGGGACATGTTCATCATATTGCTATATTATCTTTCTTTGCACTGTTTTGCTACTGCATTATTTAACATCATCTCTTTTGCTATAGCACTGTTATCTGCAAAAAGTTTAATCAATATTGTTACAGCAACCTATGAATACCTCCAATCTCTATGGAGACGATACTCACTCACTAACTTTATTACTCGTTCGACGTGTATACTTGCACCATATTTGCATATCATTTATAGTACACTACACACGCAAACAAGTTTTAGGCGCCGTTGTCGGGGATTGACAATTGGTTGTTTACGGTTTTTTTGTTTATATAGCTTGTTCTTTTTGTTTTTGTACATATTTATTTTGGGTTTTTCATTTTTCTTTTCAGGCGTCCTGCTAGTGCATTACCAGAAGACGACCTAAAGGACCCCTGCAATCTCTAATTTTTTAATTCGAGCATTTCTTGAGACTTAGGAGACGTGTTCGAAGAGACCAGAAACATGAATGGAGAAATACCACCACCTCAAGGTAACAAAGATGCTATGGCAAATGGTCAGGGAGAAGCAGCTCGACCTCGAGCCATTAGAGATCATTTGACTCCTATCTTGGATGATCTTTATCCCAGAATAGTAGCTCCAGAAATTCAGGCAGCCCAGTTCGAGCTTAAACATATTATGTTCAACATGTTGAACACTATTGGTCAATTTGGAGGCATGCCTCACGAAGATGCAAGACAGCATATATGTGCTTTCTTAGATGTTTGTGACTCGTTCAGACAGCAAGGAGTGCACGAGGATGTGCTAAAGCTTAAACTATTTCCATATTCTTTACGTGATCGTGCTAGAGCATGGCTAAGTGGAGTGCCAGCTAGATCAATGGAGACTTGGACAGATCTATGCAAAAGTTTTTTGCTACGGTATAATCCACCCAATAGAAACACTCAGTTTAGAAATGATATTGCTTCTTTTCGTCAAGCTGATGAAGAATCCATGTACAAGTGTTGGGATCGATTCAAGGGATTATTGAGGAAGTGCACAAATCATGGTTTTCATGATTGGACCCAAGTGGTTATGTTCTATAATGGAGTGAATGCTCCTACAAGGATGATGTTAGATGCTTTAGCAAATGGGGCCTTGTTAGACAAATCACCGGAGGAAGCATTCAACATTCTTGATAGGGTAGCCAACAATGACTACCATTTTTCGACAACAAGGCTTGGAACAGGGAGGAGAAACCAAGTAGTTCGAGAGAGTGAAGCTGATGACTCTGTAGCCACCCAGTTAGCTGCTATCACCAATATGCTAAAGAACCTCCAATGTCGCAACGAAGTCAAGGAAGTGAAATTTGCAACCTCATGTGTCAGATGCGATGACAATCACCATTTGAGTGAATGCCCTGACAATCAAGAGTCATCCAACTATGTGGGGAATTATAACCACAACAACAATCCATTCTCTAATACCTACAACCCAAGATGGCGTCAGCATCCAAATTTCAATTGGGGTAATCAAGGGCACAATAATTCTTCTCAGCCAGCGCCACAATAAAATATGATCGAAGCACCATCTTCAAACCAAATGATGCCATGGCAAGGTCACAAGGGAGCATCATCTTCATCAAACAGTTCGTTGGAGACTACATTCAAAGAATTTATGGCTATGGCAAAAGATTTCATGGGAACCACGAAAGTTTTGCTACATGATCATGCAGCAAACATTAAGAATCAAAGAGCCTTATTACAAAGCCATAGTTCTTCGCTCAGAGCCTTAAAAACACAAGTTGGTCAGATAGCTCAAACGTTGCATGCGCGACCTCAAGGAACTCTGCCTAGTGACACTGAAGCCACTAAGCACCACAGCAAGGAGCAATGCAGCGCACTCACATTAAGGAGTGGAAAGGAAATTAACAAAGAAGACAAGTCTGGGGGAAAAGAAAACGAGGACTCTCAGCCCAACTTGTTTCAAGAAGAAGATAACTCACAAGATCCTCCAGTTGAAGAGAAGGGTGAGGAAGTCACAACAAAAGAAACACAGAAGGAGGAGCTTGCTTTTGCTACAGCAAAAGATGCAACTCCATCAGTCCAAATAAATGAAGCTAGACCCCCACTTCCTTTTCCTCAACGACTCAAGAAGCAGAAAGAAGACCTTTATTTCCAGAAATTTGTAGATATCCTGGGTAAATTACAAATCAATGTCCCATTTTTGGACGAAATTGATCAGATGCCAACATATGCCATGTTCCCTAAGGATATAGATACAAAAAAGAGGAAGGTTGAGAAGCAAGAAATTGTCGCTATAGCAAAATAATTATATTCTATGTGGAGTAAGCTGCCACTTAAGAGGAAGGACCCATGTAGCTTTGCTATCCCATGCTCTATTGGCGATAAGTTTGTTTGAAGAGCACTTTGCAATTTGGGATCAAGTATTAACTTGATGCCTAAGTCGATTTTTCTGAAACTTGGAATACAAGAGGCACAACCCACCAAGGTTGTGCTATAGCTAGCAGATCACTCTCATGTTCGCCCATAAGGAAGAATTGAAGATGTCATGGTAAAAGTGGACTGATTTATTTTTCCAGTCGACTTCTTAATCATAGACTGTGAAGCTAACAGCAACACACCCATTATCTTGGGAAGGGTGAGTTCATGATGCGAGTGGTTGATCATACGGTAATGATCAATATTCATGACATCCTCAAGTATGCAGACAATCCATGAGTATGCCAATATATAGATGCTACAACATAGAATATGACTGTTGAGTTTTGATGTAGCAATAAGATGCAAATGGAAGAGTTTGAAGCACTCTGCAAAGATGACGATTCAGACCTAGAAGAGCTCTCAAGGGAACTGGAGCAGTCTATTCGACTCAAAGCTAGACCAGGTACGCACTTTGAACCTCTTGATTTTTCATAATTTGTTTCTCCTAAGCATTCCCTTGAGAATGCACCTACTCTAGAACTGAAACATTTGCCATCACATCTTAAATATATTTATTTAGGGAGCAATAAAACTTTGCCTGCGATAATCTCATCTAGGCTCACACCTAAGCAAGAAACTAGCTTAGTAAATATGTTGTTACAGCATAAAAATGCGCTAGGGTGGACTATGGCTGATTTGAAGGGTATAAGCTCTGCTATATGTATGCGCAAAATTTTGCTTGATGATTGTCACAACAATTCTGTTGAGCCCCAAAGAAGATTAAACCCAATCATGAAGAATGTGGTGATGAAAGAGATAATCAAGTGCCTTAATGTTGGAGTAATATACCTGATATCTAATAACTTATGGGTTAGCCCGGTGCAATGTGTACCGAAGAAGGGAGGCGTGATCGTGGTAAGCAACGAGGAGAATGAGCTATTGCCTACTAGAACCGTCACAAGGTGGAGGATTTGCATGAACTATAGGAAGCTCAACATGGAAACAAAGAAAGACCACTTTCCCCTCCCATTTCATTGATCAGATGTTAGATCGACTAGCGGGCAAGGCATTCTACTTTTTCCTCGATGGGTATTCTGGGTACAATCAGATTGATATAGCACCCGAAGACCAAGAGAAGACGACTTTCACATGCCCTTATGGAACTTATGCTTTCCAGAGAATGCCCTTTGGTCTCTTCAATGCCACAACAAGTTTTGAAAGATGCATGTTTGCTATCTTTACAGACATGGTCGAAGATTTTTTAGAAATTTTAATGGATGACTTTGACACATGCTTGGGCAATCTCGCCAAGGTCCTAAAGAGGTGTGAGGAAGCTGACTTGGTGCTCAATTGGGAAAAATGCCATTTCATGGTAACAGAAGGAACGATCTTAGGCCACAAGATCTCGAAGCAAGGGATAGAAGTTGACAAAGAAAAGGTCGAGGTCGTTGAAATACTACCTCCCCTACTACTATCAAGGGAGTAAGAAGCTTCCTAGGGCATACTGGCTTCTATCGGAGATTCATCAAGGACTTTTCGAAGATCTCAAAGCCGCTATGCAATTTACTACAACAAAATCAACCATTTGTGTTTTACAAAGATTGCTACAGCACGTTTCAAGAACTGAAAGGGAAGCTTATCTCAGCACCAGTTGTCATTCCACCTGATTGGAACGAGTCATTTGAGCTAATTTGTAATGCAAGTGACTACGCCGTCGGTGCAGCACTTGGACAACGCCGAGGTAAACTCTTTCATGTTATTTATTATGCTAATCGCACTTTGAATGATGCACAAATCAATTACACCACTACTGATGAAGAATTGTATGATGTAGTATTTTCCATTGATAAGTTTAGGTCATACTTGATAGGCACTAAGGTTATAGCTCATACCGATCATTCAGCCATTAATTACTTAGTGACTAAAAAGGATGCTAAGCCTAGACTTATTAGATGGATACTCTTGCTGCAAGAAATTGATTTAGAAGTTAGAGATAGTAAAGGATGTTGTAACGCCCCGGTTTTGGGCTTAGAAGTTTTGAGCGTTGACCGGTTCGGTCAAAGTGCTGTTCTAATCTAAAAAGGTGAAATTAGGAAAGCCTAGTTCGGGTTGCATTAAAAATATGGAAAAATGTTCTAAAATCTTCTTTTAATATATATAAGTGAACTGTGAAATCAATTTTACAAAATGAGTTTTGGAAGGGTGACATTTTGGCTAGTGACCAAAATGTAATTTTTGAAAACTACGTGACTGTTTTAAAAAGGATTGAAACTTTGAGTCTTTAAGGAGCTAATTACCCAAAGGGAGTTTCTCCAGATTTTTCTAAGATATTTAGTGATTTAATTCTGATTTTAAACAAAAGAAAAAGTGGAGGGAAGTTATTTCTAACTAATTTTCCTAAAATCTCATTTTCCTTTCTCTCATTTTCTCTCAACCCAAACACCTTCTCTCCAGAGTTTTTCTTCTGATTTTGTCACTTAAATCTCTCTTTTCAATTCTCTTTTGATTGCTAATCATCTCATCAACAAAACCTCACCATTTGCTAGTTGATTCTTCAAGCTTTTTGGTTCTAAAAAGGGAGAAACTCAAGTTTGGAGGTAAGAACGTCCTTCTCCTCTAAACTCTCAGTTCTTTACTGAAATTCCTAAGTTCTCAATCCTAAATTGATGATTTATAAGTGGTTTTAAAGTTGTGTAATGGATCTTGGCTTTAAATGCAAGATTTGATGATTTTTGATGGATTTTCGTTGGATCTGATTGGGCTATGTTTTAAGGTGTTGATTTGATGATAAATGAATGTTAAAATGATATGGATTTGAGTTTTAATTAATGCAATCCCGGATAGGTTGAATTTCCTAAGTTTAGCTTGTGATTCTTGGTTGTTTTGGAGTGATCTTGTGGATCTGTTGTTGCTGGAGGTATAAGGATGTTAATGGGTTCTTTTTAGATGTTAAATGATGTTAAAGGATGTTTAGTTTTGATGGTTTATGGCTGGGATTTGTTGAGGAGTTGTTTGGATGCATTTTCGATTGTGTTTGGTGGCCAAAAATGGAGTGTGGATGAGAGCAGCGAGTTTAGGTGCTTTCATTGAAGCTATTAATGCATGATGATGCATTAATCCTCTGCTTTGATGTGTTTAAAAAAGGGGAGTCATCTTTGGATCCAAGTGGTGGTGATCCGGAAGCTTGATTTGTGCTTCGGCAAGAGGTGAAGTGGAATCGGTGAGTGAAATTGGGTTTTCGGCTTTGAAACCAATGTCTTGGGAGCTTAGTCTAAGTCTAAACAACTTTACTAAGCTCAAGTGTAAGTTTTCAGAAAAATTCTCTAGTGGTGGCCATGGTTTGGATGTAGTGCAATGTGGTTTATTGCATGTTTTAAATTCTGTTTTGAAAGCATGTTTTAGCATGGTTATTGCTGATTTTGTAAGCCATATGTTGAAGGAAGCTCAAGGTAAGAGTTCCTTGTTTTTGAACAATGTTTAAATGTGGTTTGATGCTTAAAAATGCATGATGTTTATGGCTTGGTTAAATGCTTTAAAACAGTGGATTATTTGATGATAATGATGTATATTGGCAAGTGATGTTTTGAAAAAGGTTAAGGTCACTAAGGTGGTTAAAAGTCCTTGAGTGAGCCTTGTGGATTCTAAGAACTTCATGGTGGTTAAAAGTCCATGAGTGATTCTTGTTAAGGTCACTAAGGTGGTTAAAAGTCCTTGAGTGAGCCTTGTTACTTAAGAACATCAAGGTGGTTAAAAGTCCTTGGATGGTTCTTGTTAAGGACACAAAGGTGGTTAAAAGTCATTGTGTGATCCTTGCCATGGTGTTTAAAAGTCCATGGGCCAAGGTGTTTAAAAGTCCTTGGGGCCAAGGTGTTTAAAAGTCCTTGGGGTGAAACTTGTAAAGGACACAAAGGTGTTTAAAAGTCCTTGTGTGGTCCTTGTGAATTATAAGATCACAATGGTGTTTAAAAGTCCATGTGTGAGTCTTATGTTGATCTTGTTTTTAAAAGATGGAATTTATCACTTGTGGCCAATATGACATGTATTGATATGGAAGCATGTATTGCTTGTTTAAGAATGCTTGTAAGCATGTCTAAATGATGTTTCGAAGTATGATTTATAAATGAGTTTTATAAATGCATTATTGAATGGTTTTATTGAGCTTACCTCACTAAGCTTTTGCTTACGCTCTCTTCTTTTTCTTAAACCAATAATGCAGAACATTAAGGTGCATTGAGGGCAGCAAGGAAGGCAAGCAATCAAGTGGAAATTAAGCTCAAGTATGGGAAGGTTTTCTTATACATTTTTAGCTTTTGGCATTTGGCAATGGGGGACCTATGTGGATGTTTTGGGAGATGTTTTGAACTCCCTAAGTTTGTTTAATGTTGTTAAAAATGCTGGATTTTGCATTTGGCCATTATATGCTTGATTTGGAGGTTTTATGCTTGAATGGTTTGCTTGAGTAGGAAGCATGCCTTAGATTTGGGGCTTTTCTTATTTGATGCTTAAATGTTGATTGGTTGATGCAATTATGTCTCTTGTATGTTGTATGAGTTGCCGGTAAAGTTTGGTAGCGTTTGGAGCATGATTGGTTGGTCAATTGTGTGTTTAAGTAAGCTTTTTGCTGCATTCTGTGAAGGTCGTTTCGGAACAGTAGCTACCGTTTCGGAACGGGTGCCTTGTAGCAGCCCAGGCGTCCGAAGCGGAAGACACCGTTCCGAAACGGAAAGCCCTCTGCCAGCCCTCGTTTCGGTACGCGTTGCGGAACGGCCCCGCGTTTCGAAACAGGTTCTCCCTGTTTCGGAACACCTGACCGTTGGGGGCTGACATTGGTGGTTATATGTTTTGGAATGTTTGCGTTTTGGTCCTAAATCTGGTTTGTGCAATTGTATGAGCTTGGGATGTCCGTTTGAGCTGAAATTTGGCAGTGAAGTATGAAACCTGACTAATTTCATATTGGTAACTTTAATTTGGATGAAGTCCTTATAATTTAAAGAATTTACAAATTGGTCCCTAAAGTTGTAAATTGTTCAAGTGGGTCCCTGTTTGATCTCTGATGTTTATGATCTTTGAGCATGTTGTATGAATGACCATAACTAGGGTTAATGTGCATCTAGACAAGAGTAAAAAGAAAAAAAAGGGTCGTTAATCAAGGTTGACTTTCGGGTTGACCTTGGTTTTCCCCGTGTGACTTTCTTAATTCGGGTCAACCGTCTAGGCCGGGTTAAGGGGGTTACAGATGTGAGAACTAGGTAGCTGATCATTTATCTAGGCTAGAAAATGCTATCAAACAAGGTAGTGAATTTGAAATTAAGGAGGAATTCCCTGACGAGAAACTGTTGTCTGCTATGGCAATTCCGTGGTATGCAGATATTGTTAATTACCTTATTAGTGGTGTTTTGCCTCCTGATTTATCTAGCCAGGGACTTAAGAAATTCAGACATGATGCAAGATTCTACTACTGGGATGAACCCTACTTATTCAAGCAATGTCCTAATCAGATCATAAGGAGATGTGTTCCAGAGGAAGAATACCATATCATTTTGTACCATTGCCATTCATCACCATGTGGAGGGCATTTTGGTGGTGCTGGGACTACAGTAAAGATTCTGCAAGCAAGATTCTATTGGCCTACACTTTTCAAGGATGCACATGAGTTCTACAAGACTTGTGATAGATGCCAAAAAACGGGGAACATCTCAAGGCGGAATGAAATGCCATTGCAAAATATTTTGGAGGTTGAAATCTTTTACGTGTGGGGAATTGACGTCATGGGCCCATTTCCCACATCATATGGAGATTTATATATTTTTCTAGCAGTCGACTACGTGTCAAAATGGGTGGAGGCTGTTGCCACCCTAAGGAATGACTCGAAGACGGTCATGAAGTTCCTTCTCGAGAACATCTTCATGAGGTTTAGAGCACCCAGAGCAGTCATTAGTGATGAAGGAACTCACTTTGACAACAAGCTTATTGCTAAAGCATTACATCGATATGGAGTCAGGTACAAGATTGCAACAACATATCATCCGCAGACGAACGAACATGTTGATGTTTCCAACCGTGAAATCGAGCAAATCTTGGAGAAGGCGGTTAATCCTTAGAGAAAAGACTGGTCCCCCAAGTTGGATGAAGCAATTTGGGAATATAGAACAACCTTCAAGATGACTTTGGGCATGTCACCTTTCAAGCTCGTATTTGGCAAGGAGTGCCATCTACCCGTTGAGCTTGAGCACAAGGCTTATTGGGCAATCAGGAAACTCAACATGGATGCCCAACTAGCTGGTGAAAGAAGGTTGCTAGAGCTTAATGAGCTGGAAGAATTCCGAGCCCAAGCATATGAGAATGCTCGTATTTACAAAGTGAAAACCAAGAAGTGGCATGACAGACATATTTTGCCAAGGCATTTCTCAGAAGGCCAACAAGTGCTTCTCTAAAACTACAAGCTAAAGCTTTTTCCTGGAAATTTGAAATCAAGGTGGTCAGGACCATTCATCATACACAAGGTGTACCCTCATGGCGCGGTTGATATCAAGAAGTTGGACGATGGTGAAGTCTTCAAAGTTAATGGCCAACGCCTGAATGTGTACAGTGGAGCCCCCATCCTTAGAGATAAGTCACACCTAGATCTACACGATCCTTGAAAGTTTGCCTCGCTAAACTTTATCCTTTATGCTATAGCATGTTTTATAAATAATGTTTTCCTTTTTAGTTTAGTTTTTGGGTTATCTTTGTCTTTATTTTCATATCTTTTCAGGTGACCCTCGTACAAGCTTTCTCTTTTATAGTACCATGTCAGGTGCAGTGGCACGAGAGCAATGTTGTCTGCAGGGTTGGCAGCAAAAGGCAAAGGACATGGAGTTTTGTTTTTATCCACTTTAGGGAGTATAAAAAAGAGGAAGAGAAAAAGAGAATGAGATGTTTTATCCGAAAAAGTGGGGGAGGATGAATTAAAAAAAGAGAAAAAACAAAAAGCAAGAGAGAGAATATTCACCCAATTAATGTGGTAAAACCCTAGCCACTAAAACTTATTTATTCGCTCTCCAGTCATCACCCATCACATTAACTCCCAACTTTTTCTCTCTCCCTTAAAGCCAAAACACGTCCCCATCACTCCCCTCTTCCATTTAATTCACTTGTTTTCCCTCAAGTTTTTCAACTCCCCACACTTTTTCACTATCACCAGTCCCCTCAACTTCTTCATCTTTTTCAACATTCAACATTTTCTTCTTCTCCTTCATCTTTTCGATTTTCTCCCAAAAAACCAAAAAGCATTCACCATTTCCCTTCACATATTCACTCCTCCCCACTTTAAGAAAAAACCTCCATGGCTCGTTGCAAGAATGCTCTTAAAACTTTCGATCGCTCTAAAAAACCACCAGTCTTGGAAATCTCTAAGTTTTTCGATGACGCGGAGAAGGAACGATGGAAGAAACTAAAAGATAGGAACGTTGTTCTGAAGTTAGGGTATAAATACCCTAAGAAGGAGGAAGATTAGTTTGATCAAGCAATCATGGACATCATTGGAAATCATGAATGGAAAACCTTCGCCGCCCACCATGAGGAAATCTGCACCTCACTAGTAAAAGAGTTCTACGCTCATCTCACAAGCCCCACTCAATCCATTGTCCATGTACGAGGCGAGCAGATCAAGTTCACTATTGCAACAATAAACAAGTACTATGGGCTGAAGCACATTGTGGACCATCACACCCCTTTCCTGACGACTATGGACGCGCAAACACAACGTGAGGTGTTGGAGGACATTTGTTTTGAAGAAACAGTTCTGGACAACAAGAGGTCAGTAGAGAGAGGCCACCTCAAGCCTGAGGCTAAGGTATGGAATCATTTTCTGCGACATAAGCTCAGGCCCACACTACACACAGCCGCTGTCCGTATCTCTAGGCTATTTCTTTTCCACTCTATATTGCATGGTAGACGCATTGATATATGAAAAATTATAGTGGATGAAGTGTATGCTTGTTTGAAAAGGCCACGTAGTCCTCTCGTGTTCCCTAACCTAATAACTACTTTGTTTAAAAGAAAGGACGTCTTTATAGACGATCTTGTGGATGCAACAATTTTAGGAAAAATAGGTCTCACACCAGCCCTCATCACTAAGCTCCAAGGATTCAACGAGGATGTGCCTCAGCAAACAGTGGAGGGGTGCTATAATCTTTGCTGTAGCAAGGGTAGCAACATTGGTGGCCACAACAAAAGAATTGAGCGTTGAGCTCAATTTGATGAAAGCACATTAGCGGGTATACTTCAAGTATGCCCACCATCGCGATAGTGCTATAGCATCTTGCTTTAACAAAATCCTCCTGGACAAGAATGTGACATTTCCTCTATTTCCCCTAGAGTTATTGGAAGCCCCCACCACTGCCACAGCAAGCCCAATGCCTTCCAGTCAAAGCAAAGTTGACCCTAGCTCAGTCTAGCCCGCTGCTAAGAAGAAGACTCCAAGAAGAATATTCTTGTGACTCCTACTGCCCAACCAGAAAAAGAAACTCACTTGGTTCCACCTACTGTCGAAGAAACCACCCCTGCACCCACCCCGACCAAAAAGAGAAAACATAGCATGAAGGCAACCAACACTGCGCCTTCAAGACCAGATAACCCACTACCTGAGAGTGATCATGAGGATCCCCCTCAAAAGGAGACAACCCCAGCACCTACGCCTAAGCCGACACCAGCACAAACAGAGGATGCTACAACATCTAGACCAAAAACACGCATCAAAAATACCGCTGGTCGTGTCCGATCTTCACCCAGTGCTCAGTCAGTCTCCTGCGATAGTGTGGACGATGTCACAGATCCCCACCACTACTCGTCTGAAAATTCCATGGACAATACCAGCAACGCCACATAGTCTCCGCACCAGGAGGTAACTAACTTTTTTTCTTCATTCATTTCATTTTTCATCATTTTCATGGCATATAGTATAGATTAGTTTATGCATTGAGGACACTGCATCCCTTAAGTTTGGGGGTGTTGGTATTCATAGTTAGTATTTTTCTTTAGCATATGCATAGTAGGAAAAAACAAAATTTTTACTATGGCATTATGTTTAGTCTAGAGACAACCTATGAATATATCTACGATGTCTGAGGACGAAAACTTAAATACTTGAACTAGTTTAGAAAAAAAAACACAATTAGTAGAGATCTGTGGAACTGACCTTAGGAACTAGTTGTTAAATTTTTTTTACACAACTGCTCTCTTTCTATAAGTAAGTTCGTTAGAAATTTTTTTAGGGAAGGACCCTAGTGAACTCTGGTATGTAAACTCTAGAGATTAAAAAAATAGACTTCCATGTGCTAAAACAAATGAATAAATGCTACGCATATCTGTAGAAGGACACTCCACTTTGCTATAGCATACTACAATCAAAAAAAAAGAAGAAGAAAGAAGAAATAAAGTTTTGCTATAGCATACGAGTGAATGAAAGTTGTCACGAGATGACTCTGCCTACTAGCTCGGGGTGAGAGGTTTGCTACATGCTCATCTAGAGCTAAGGACGGTAGGTGTGATGAGCTGACACCCTTCGTAGCTGAAAACATATATCTTTGGGAGTTTGAAAATTAGAAAAGAACTAGAGAACATGGTTAAGAAGCTTAGTTTAGGTTGTCCATCATTCCCAGCTAGTCATTCCGTAGTGAGTTTCGCATACGAAATGGTACCTAATCATCATATTGCTATCTTATCTTTCTTTGCACTATTTTGCTACTGCATTATTTTACATCATGTCATTTGCTATAGCATTATTATCTGCAAAAAGTTCAATCAATATTGTTACAGCAAACCGTGAATACCTCCAATCCATGTGGAGACGATACTCACTCACTCACTTTATTACTCGTTCGACGTGTATACTTGCACCATATTTTCTTATCATTTATAATACACTACACACGCAAACAGAGCCCATCATTGAGTATAGGGGTGAGCCTATACAAGTCCGTATATCTGATATTGTTTGTAAAAGTGATAGAGGTGAGTCTATCACAATGGATAGGGGTGAGCCTATGCCGGGAATTTGAAAGCCAATATATGTGTTTATTGTTGCTCTTGTATCATGATTATAATGAATGCATAATGGATTATTGTGCATGAGATACTTGATGATGAGATGTTGCATAGGACAAATCTATGCATGTGAATTAAGCAAGTGGGGCTTAATTTGGATTTGCATGGTGAACAATGTATATGAATTAAGCAAGTGAGGCTTAATGTGGATTTGCATTGTGAACAATGCATGTGAATTAAGCTAGTGAGGCTTAATGTGGATTTGCATTATGAACAATGCATGTGGCTAATGATATATGTAGAACATGGTTAAGAATGGTTTGCTTTGGTTTTGACAGCTTGAATTGAGATTGAGCATGATATGGTTTCAAGTTGTGTTTTAAAAGTGCATGTTTTAAAGGAAGGCATGTGTTTACAAAGATTGATGTTTTTGTTTTGAAAATGCATTAATGAATGTTTTGGTTTTATAGCGGTCCTCACTAAGGTTTGTTCTTACGCTCATTTGTTTCATCAATGCAGAGAATTGAGCACCTTTGGTAGCGAGCAAGCAAGGGATATCCAAATGGCTTTGGTAAGCAAAGTATGTGCTTTCATCTTAGTGTAATAAGAGGTAATGAGAGGGATTTCCACTCACGAGTTGCTTGGGGTTATGTGACACCTTGAGCATGTTTAGTTTGTGTTTTGAGACACGTAATTGGTCTCTATATGGTTTGTGGATTTCTATTTGGTATTTTGGATATGTCTTTATAAGTGTATTAAAGCATGCTTTTATAGTTCCATGATCTTCATGATTTTCCATGCCTAATGCTTATATTGTGGATGGTTGTTAATGCATTTGTGTTAGAAATGATTAATACCTTTTCCACTCATGAGTTGGGTGCAAATCGATACGCTTGTGCAAAGTATGAAGGGCATACCAATGTGCCTGGAAGGGTATCGATACCTTTTCCCCAACTTTGGTTATTGTCTTCCCGCATATCGATACGAGTTTAAGGGTACCGATACCTGACCGTTGTTTTCAGTTAAAAGTATATTTCTAAGTTCTGTAATGTTAAAATATGGTCCCTGGATGTTAAATGTTCCATTGGTTGAGTTTGGATGGTCTGTTTGTGATGAAATCTGACATGGAAGCTTGCTATATAACTAATTAAGGATTGGTAACCTTAGAATTGGATTAGCCTTTGTAATTTTCGGAAATTACAGTTTAGTCCCTAAATGTTTAATTTAAGTAATTGAACCCCTAATCGAACTCTGTTTGTTACGCCGTTTCTTTTAAAGTGTTTAGTTTAACGCATATGATCTTAATGTACATCTAGAGAAGATAAATAGGAAAAAAAATAGGGTCGTTAATTGAAGTCAGCTTTCACGAGTTGACTTCAATTTTCCCCGTGTAATCTTCTTAGTCCGGGTCAGGCGTCTTGGTCTTGCTAAGGGGTTACATTTGTTGGTATCAGAGGCAGGTTTTAAAAGAATTGACGATGATGGTAAGTTATATTGGTATGTTTTGATGCTCGATTCGATGTTAAGTGGCATGTCGTTTGAAATCATGTTTTTAGTTGAATGTTGGTGCTTATACTATGCTTGGATGTTATGAATCATATGGGAGTTAAATAAGATTGCATGTTGATGACGTGATGAGGATGTTTGCTGATTGTGGATGATATAAAGCATGATGATTATGATATGCTATTGTATGCTATGTTATGCTTGAGGGAAATCGGGGTGCCCTTATTACACTAGATAAATGTTTTAAATTGGATTTGTAAACTTGGATCCTTGCTTTAGGCTGGCGTAAATCATGGTTTGATTTGTTTTTTGTTATTATGCTTTGTTAAAAATAGCACAATGAGTCCAAAGAGAGAGTTGAGATCGAATACGATCGTACCTGCGGGCTAGTAGGGTAATCAAGAGAACGGTGTTCTATCTATTGAGAATGTTCATGTTGTCGTCCTTACCTGGAGTTGAGGCGATAGGGCAGCATGAGGGGTTGGCCCTGTGATGAAAGTTTTATCATCCGTGGTTCAGGAGATGTCTGGAGCATCACAGGCCGCGGTGAATGTAAGGCATGCACATGTGCCGGCTGTCGGACAAACTAGTTTGCCAAAGCATCGTCTGTATGATTTGTGAGCTGTTGAGTATCATGGATTAACGCTGGAGGCGTTCGAGGCTTGGTTAGCCAGTACGATCCCAATCTTGGATTAGAAAGGGTGTGACAATGCCTGTAAGTTGGGAAGTGTTGTCTCGTTAATGTTGGATGATGTTTGTAGTTGGTGAACAATTGTGTCGGCAATGCTAAATATCAATTAAGTGCCACTTGAACCAGAGTTTTGGTGGTGGTGGAAACGTGGGTCAAGTGTATCAAGGCCAGAGAGATGTGGTTCGTCTACCGGAGTGCGGCCGTTGTGGAAGGCGATACATTGGGGTTTGCTGGAGTGTTGGAGCTTGTTAGAACTGTGGTGCAATGGGGCATGTGAAGCGTAATTATCCTTAGGTAGCGAGACCGGCTCCAGCGTCTGCGGTTGAGTCTCAAAGGGGCCTTGAGCGCGGCCGAGACAGGGTTCAGAGGTGGCAAGAAGGGCAGAGAGGCGCAAGGTGTACGATGGTTGAATCTTGATGGAATTGTGGGTCTGCTGGACAGTTGAGGCGAGATTGTCCAGTGTTAGCTCAAGGTGGTCAAGGTGGGATGTCTGTTGAAGCTCCCCGTGATCGCGAGTGCAGTCATGGTTCTTTACAGCAAGGAGACAATGGTGACCTCAGGGTGTTGGTCGATGTTGTGGTGGTGCAACCGGAGAATGGTGGTTCTGCGGGAGAGAGTTCTCATTACTTAGAGCTCCAGGACAATGAGGTGATTGCGGGTATCTTTACTATGTAATCCTTGTCGCTGTTATCTTTGTTTAGTTCTGGTTTTGCATCTTCTTGTGTAGTGGATAAGTTCCTATAGTTAGTGAGTTGGGTAGTAATCAGTGTTGTTTCGAAAACAACATTGGTGACGAAAGTGTTATAGTTGGAGTAGTTTGCTGTTAGTGAGTTGTAAGAGTGATGGAGCTGGAAGAGTTTGGAAATAGGATAAGAGGTTGTTCTTAAGTTAGTCTGAGGACGTTATTAGTAAGTGTGAACAGACATACATGCAAAGTTAAAATCATTTGTATACATATATTATATATATGGTACATGCATACATTTGGCATGACATTAGAAGTTTGCATACATGTGCAGGCATTCGTAAGGGCATGTAGGTGATTATGCATACGAATGTTCACACTTACGAATAGCTAATTAAATCTAATAGTGATGTGTTATGATTAGGGTAGTTTGTGGGTTTAAAGTGTTGTTTTGGTGCAAGGTATATGTTGGATGTGAGGATAAGGAGTAAACAAGTTTACCGTTACGAGTGAGTGTGGCCTAGCTTGGTTGGCAGGAGGTAAAGTTTTTAGGTGTTTTAAGTGCCTTTGGCGGCATGATGATGAAGAGGAGACCGTTTTGGTTATAATCGGTTGAGGTCGTTGGGTCTGTAGTTAAAAGCATTTTGAAATTGCAGTTAGGTATTGTAGTTTCTCTGAGTTGGACGGTTGTTGTAGGTTTGCGAATGTGCTTTTTTAAGCATTGCGGGCTTGCTTAAATGGTTGCAGTAGGATGGTTGTATTTAGTGGATGAAGGTTCAACAATGACATTAGAGGAGTTGGAAGGAAGTTCTAACGAGAGTTTTAATCGAGGTTTAGCTTGAGTTGAGTAGAGGATTCATGGTTCTAGTATGTATCGTATGTTGATAGAATGAGTGGTTAAGCAGGTTGGGAAGGTTGTAGCGTATGCTTTCAGACAGTTGTAAGTGCTTGGAGAATAAGCTTTATGTGTGGCTTGTTGCGGTTGCTTTTGTGTGAGGATTAAGATTTGTCGTTGGGTAGCATCCAGGTAAGATTAGTGTCATAGTCAAAGTTTGTGTGGGAAAAGTAATGTAAGCTCAAAAGCCATGTTGATTTGGTTGGGTTTTCATGAGAAGGTGGTCTGTTGGTTGAGTGTAAGTAAACCTTCTTGACACGGTTGATGTAAGTGGAGCAACTTTTGGAGACAGTGTTATAGTCTCGTGACGAGGATTTTCGGATGGTGAGTGGGCAGATTTTGGTTTTCATGTTGAGAAGTGTGTGGTGTACACGGATCACAAGAGTTTAATGTATCTAATGTCTCAAAAGGAGTTGAATCTTGGGCAACGGAGACAGCTCGAGTTGCTTAAGGATTATGATCTGATAATTGAGTATCACCCTTAGAAATCCAATGTTGTGGTCGCTGCGTTGAGCATGAAGGTGGTCGTGGAGTTGAGGTCGATGTTTATTCTTTCGAGCATATCGCATGAAGACGGGCTTATCGCTGAGTTTCAAGTGAAACCTTCCTTGCTTCAATTGATAAAAGTTAAGCAGATGCTTCTCGATTCTCTTGTATCACATGTTCAGGATATCGGGGATGGAAAGCCTTAATATTTTTGTTTCAATGATGATGGTGTTTCGTGTTTTGGGAATTGAATAGTTCTACCGAATAATGTTTAGTTGAGGTGCACTTTTCTGACTGGAGCTCATAGTAGTCTTTTTGCTATGCACCCTGGTAATACGAAGATGTATCGTGGTTGAAGGACGAGTATTGTTGAGTGGGATCGAGGGAGGTTGTAGCATAGTTTGCAGGCAAATGCATGGTTTGTCAGCAAGTGAAGGCTGAACACAAGTTCCTTCCGAGTTGTTACAACTGTTGAAAATTCCAGAATAGAAGTGGGAGAGGATTATCTTGGATTTCGTGTCTGGATTGCCTTCGATACTGTCAAAGAAGAATTTTGTTTGGGTGATTGTTGACCATCTTGCGAAGTATGCACACTTCTTGGCAGTGTATACTATGTATACGATGGATAAGTTTACCGAGTTGTTTATTGTTGAGATTGTACATTTGCACGGAGTGCCAAGGTCTATACTATCGGATAGAGATCCGAGGTTCACATCGAGGTTTTGGGAATGGTTGCGTCAAGATTGGGGTACAGGATTGAGTTTCAGTACTTCTTATCATCCTCAGAAGGATGGGCAGTAGGAGCGTGTTATCCATGTGCTTGAGGACATGTTGAGATGTTGCGTTATAGATTTCCAAGGTTCTTGGGAAAAGTATTTACATTTGGTTGATTTTCTTGTAACATTAGTTAAAAGGCAAGCATGCAAATGGCAAAGTCTTACGCGGATTTGAAGCGTAAGGAGATTGAGTTTAGGGTTGGCGAATGTGTGGTTTTGAAAGTATCGCCTTGGAAGAAGGTGATGAGGTTTGGGCGTAAGGGTATGCTTAGCCTGAGGGTTATTGGACCTTAGAGGTTGTGGAGCAGGTTGGTCCTGAGGCTTATCGGTTGAGGTTGTCTCCTGTGTTAGACAAGATTCATGATGTGTTTCATGTTTCGATGTTGTGGAGGTATAGATCGGATCCTTCGCATGTTATGCCTATCGAGGAGATAGAGCTGAACCTGAATTTGCCCGACGATGAGGGATCGGTGAAGATCCTTGGCTCAAATAGAAAAGTTCCCCGTGGCAAAATGATAGAGCTTGTGAAGGTGTTGGGGCGACACCGAGGAGTTGAGAAGGCCACGTGGGAAAGCAAAGTAGGCATGTTGAAGCAGTTTCTGCATTTTTTCCTTCAGGCAAAATTTCGGGGACGAAATTTCCTAAGTGTGGGAGAGTTGTAACGCCCCGATTTTGGGCCTTGTTGTTTTAGACATTGAACCGAGTTAAGTGAACCGGTTGGAAACAGTTCGAATTGTATTTGGTGGTTTGGGGAAATCAAGGTTCGGGATAGGATACAAATATGACAAAAATTGTTAAAATTGGCTAAAATTATGTTTAAGAGGTTTGTCAAATCAATTTTACAAAATGAGTTTTGGAAGTGGTACATTTTGTGCAATGACCAAAATGTAAAGTTTTGAAACTGTGGAAAATGCAATTTTCAAAAGGAGAGTCAAAATCATAGAATCTTTAGGGAGCTTTTGTGCAATTAAACCTGTCCTTAATTTGACATGTGATTTAAATGATTTTTAGATAATTGTTTTAAAATGGATTTTATTTATTTATTAAATAAAATTTTTAATTTGGAAGGTTTCATTTACGTAAATAACTTTTATCTTCTCATTTTCAGCAAAACACATTTCTAAAATCTTTTCTCCAGATTTCTTTTCTCCCAAACACTCTCTATTTGATTTCTTATCCATTTCAAAGAATTTTCTTTAATTTCTTCAAGACTTATTAAGCAAAACATTGTCAAACATTAAGGAAAGCAAGGATTGGGGGTAAATCTCGTTCTCAACCTCTAATCAAGGTTCTTTATTGAAATTCCAAAGATTATTGACTCTCAATTGTTTTTTTAACTGAGTTTTGATTATAGTTTTGATTTAAGATCAAAATCTTGCAAAACTAAGGTTTAATTCTTGATTTTCGGAGTGTTGTTGATGAGCTCTGTTTTATATGGATTATAATTGAGTTTTGAGATGTTTATGATGTTGAAAAAGAGTTTTAATGATATAGATCCCGAAATTCTTGAGATCCTTGAGATTTATGATGGTTTTAGTTGAGTTTTTGAAGTGTTTTGATGGTTATATGATTGTTGGAGGTATAAGGAAGGGTTTAGGTTGTTTTTAAATCTTATTTGATGAATATTAATGATTGGAAGTGTTGATTATTGGCTAGGCTTGGTTTAGGAAGCAATCAAATGAGTTTTCGGTTGTTTCGAATGGGTAAATTGATGTTGTGTTTAGTTGCTGGAGTTAGAATGCATTTTAATGCGTTGGATCTGTATTTTTGATGCTCTAAAAGCAGGGGGATATTGATCCGGGAGCTAGCGAAGCGATTTTGGAAGCTTCGGACGAGCGATCTTCGCGTCGGCAAACGAGTTTCGCATATCGGTGAGTGGATGTGTTTTAAAAGTTTATAAGCTTGGTTACGAGGTGTTGGGAGGCTAGTGTAAGCTTGGATCGCTTAGTTAATCTCGTAAGTAAGTATGGTTACTTGAACTCTCTCGAATTTCGATTTGAAATGGATTCCATGGTTTATCATGCTCATGTTTTAATAATGGTTGTTACTCTGTTGTGCATGGATTTAAACATGGTTTTTGTAACCCCCTTTTCCCGGCCTAGACGCTTGACCCGAACTACGAAGATTACACGGGGAAAACCAAAGTCAACCTGAAAGTCAACCTTGATTAGCGACCCTTTTTTTCTGTTTTATCTTTTCTAAATGCACATTAAGCCTAGGTGATTTTTAGAAAATATAAGGACTTAATAGATTTTAAGCCTACCAATATGTAATTAGTCATGTTACATGCTCCTCTGTCGAATTTCAACTTAAAAGGACATTCCGAGCTCAAGCAATTGCAACCACAACATTCAGCACTAAAATGCAAAACACGGAATCTTGAAACAATTCTAAAATCATTATCCAACGGTCGCCCGTTTCGGAACACAAACCTTCGTACTGAACAGCCCGTATCGAAACGATGTTGACAGTTTCGGTACTCGGGTGCATTCTGATTGGTATCGAAACAGGCCTCTCCAGTAGCCAAAGTGTTCCGAAACACCTTCAACCGTTCCGAAAAACTATGGCCATTACAAGCCCCCGTTTTGAAATAGTTAAGGGTGTTTCGATACACCCTGCACTGTGACAGCAGAAATTTCTGGTTTTTCACCTCTTAGCCCACTCAAACATGATTCTAAATGCATCATAACATACCAGCAACTCAATTTGACCCTAAAGATCATATTTAAGAACCTTAAGCTAGAGCATGGCATCAAACACCTGATCACTCAATCTATATGCATGCTTCCTAGCCACATTTCCAAAATATAAGCATCCAAACCTCAAACCAAACCATTAGGACCATTTACAACCCATAAAATCCATTACAAACATGCCACAACTTAGGGAGTTCAAAACACATCTCCCAAATACAACCTTGGAGTCCCATTGTAACCCCCTTAACCCGGCCTAGACGGTTGAACCGAATTAAGAAGTTTACACGGGGAAAACCAAAGTCAACCCAAAAGTCAACCTTGATTAACGACCCTTTTTTTTCTTTTTAAAACTTGTCTAAATGCAAATTAACCCTAGATATGTTCACAAGATCAGCATACTCAAAGATGACCACGATCAAAAAATATTTAGGGACTCGATTGCACTATTTATGAACTTAGGGACCAAATTGCAAATTCTGGAAATTATAAGGACTTAACCAACTTTTGTGTTACCAATATGAAATTAATCATGTTTCATGCTTCTCTGCCAAATTTCAACTCAAACCGTCGTCTCAAACTCATTCAATTGCATATACAAAGTTCAGGACCAAAACGCAAGGATTTCAAAACATATAACCGTCAATTTCAGTGCCCAACGGTCGAGTGTTCCGTAACGGGGATGATCCGTTTCGAAACGCGGGACCATTCCGAAACAAGTTCCGGAACAGGGCTTGGCAGTGGCAAAACCGTTCCAGAACGGCTCTACCCGTTTCGAAACGCCAAGGCCATTTCAGGCCCTCTGTTCCGAAACGGTAGCACCTGTTCCGAAACAGGCTGCCCAGATTGCAGATTTTTTTCTGGTTTATCATGCTTTCAACCAATCAAACATGTTCCAAAGACCCTCAAATCATACCAGCAAGTCATTATATACTTAAGGAACATAAAACATCAACCATTCTCAAACATGGCATCAATTAAGGAAGAACCCAATTCTATAGGCATGCATCCTATATTGAAAACCATTCAAGCACCAAATCACCAAACCAACTTCAAAAGGCCATTTACATGTTCCATCAATATCAAAAGCATAAAACCAACTTAGGGAGTCCAAAACATCTCCCAAAACAACAACATAGGTTCCCATTGCCAAATGCTCAAAAGCTAATAGTGTTAGGAAAACGTTCACCATACATGAGCTTAGTTCTTCACTTGGATTCTTGACCTTCTTGCTGCCCTTTAAGCACTTCAATGCTCTGCATTATTGGTTTAAGAAAAGAGAGAGCGTAAGCACATAGCTTAGTGAGGAATGCTCATTTAAAACATCTCAATAATGCATTAGCAAAACTCCTTTTCAAAACCTTAATTCAAAACAACATTTGATCATGCACATATGTAAATAAAACCAAGCATTTCATGCTTCAAATCATTAACATGTCATATTGGCTTTCAAGTGATATTCATAACCATTTTCCAATTCAAAACACAATCGACAATCAACAATCGGATACGCGGATTACAAGCGTTGTCCCATACGCTTCATACACACTACCAATATCAATGTGGAGCAATGGTACAATCACAACCCCTCAACACCCGTGATGGAGACTATGGTACAATCACAACCCCTCCACATCACTCATTGGTAGTTGTATAACATCACTAACGAGATCACGGGACATACAACACAAGATCCACACATGGACTTTAAACCACCATTGTGATCTTACCATACACAAGGTCCTCAAATGGAATTTTAACCACCATTATGACCTTAACACAAGACCCACCCATGGACTTTTAACCACCATGGTGCTCTTAACCATCTCGTTAGTGTACTTGGATGGAGTCTACGGTACAATCACAACCACTCAACATCCAATGCGACTTTATTCACGGTGCACCCAATCCTATAGCCGGCTAACTATATCCGATTCAAGTAACTTTTAAACCAACACATCACTTGCCAATATACATCATTAAACAACATTAATCCGCTGTTTTAAAGCATTTAACAAAGCCACAAATAATCATGCATTACTATGCATCAAAACCACATTTAACAATGTTCAAAACAAGGACCTCTTACCTTGAGCATCCTTCAACACATGGCTTAAGAAACCAGCATTAACATGCTAAAAAATATGCTTTCAAAACAGAATTTAAACATGCAATTAAAACACATTGCATTCAACCAACTCATGGTTCATCAACAAGAGAGTTTTTCTGAAAACTTACTCTTGAGCTTAGCTAAGTTGTTTAGACTTAAACTAAGCTCCCAAACCTTCAAAACATTGGTTTCAAAGCTGAAAACCAAACTTCACTCACCGATTCCGTTTCACCACTTGCCGAAACACCAATCAAGCTTCCGGATCAACACCACAAGGATCCGAAGATGTCTCCCCTGTTTTAAACACATCAAAGCAGAGGATTAATGCATCATCATGCATTAATATCTTCAACCAAGACACCTAAACTCGCTGCTCTCATCAATACTCACATATCGACTACCAAACACAACCGAAAACACATCCAAACATCTCTACAACACTACCCAGCCAAGATCCATCAAATCCAATCATTCTTAAACCTCAATTAACATCCAAAAAGAATCTAATCACGTCCTTATACCTCCAGCTATAGCAGAACAACAAGATCACCCCAAAAACCACCAAAAACTCAACCAAAACTTAGGAAAATCAACCTATTTGGGATTGCATTGATTAAACCTCAATTTCTCATTAATTATACATCCAATTTACATCAAAAACACATCTCAAAACAGTGCCCAACCATTTCATACGAATTTCATCAAAAATTAACCAAATCTTGCATTTTAAAGCCAAGATCAAGAACACAATTGCAAAACCTTTAATAAAACACAAATCAAGGATTAAGAACTTGGGAATTTCAGTAAAGAACTGAGTATTTAGAGGAGAAGGACGTTCATTCCTCTAAATGTGAGTTTCTCCCTTTTTGGAACCAAGATTCTTGAAAAATCCAATAAGCAAATGCTAAGGTTTTGATGTAGAAATGATTAGAGATCAAATGAAGGTTGAAATCTCATCTTTAGATGTCAAAATTAGAGGGAAATTTGCTGGAGAAAAGTGTTTGGGTTGAGAGAAAAGTTGAGAGAAAAGAAATGGAAAATTTTAGAGAAAAGTTAGTTATGACAAAATATCTTTTTCCCTCCTTTTACATTTAATTAAAAACCATTAATAAATTGATTAATATTAAGAAAAATCTGGAGAAAACTCTTCTTGGGTAAATAGCTCCTTAAAGATTCAAAGTTTCAATCCTTTTTAAAACAATCACCTAGTTTTCGAAAATTACATTTTAGTCACTAACCCAAAATGTCACACTTCCAAACCATTAATAAATGTCACACTAACCCAAAAGAGAATTTTAAGATATTTTTCCATATTTTTAATGCATCCCGAACTAGGCTTTCCTAAAATTACCCTTTTATATTCGAACCGCAACCCGACCGACCCGGTCCAAACCCAAAACTTCTAAGCCCAAAATTGGGGTGTTACAACTCTCCCCCCCCCCCTTAAGAAATTTCGTCCTCGAAATTTACCTGAAGGAAAGAGGTACGGAAACTGCTTCAACATGTCATCCTTCCGTTCCCACGTGGCTTCTTCAACACCACGATGTTTCCACAACACCTTTACCAGCTCAATGGTCTTGCCTCGAAGAACTTTACTATCCGAATCCAGAATCTTCACCGGTTCCTCATCATAGGACAAATCTGGATTCAATTCCACTTCTTCCACAGGCATCACATGTGAAGGATCTGATCTATACTTCCGAAGCATAGAAACATGAAACACATCATGAATCTTTTCCAATTCTTACGGTAACCTCAACTTGTACGCAACAGGACCCACACGCTCAATCACCTCGTATGGTCCAATGTATCTAGGGCTCAACTTACCCTTCCGGCCAAACCTCATCACCTTTTTCCAAGGCGAAACTTTCAAAAACACACGGTCACCCACCGCATACTCAATCTCCTTACGCTTCAGATCCGCGTAAGACTTTTGCCGATCAGAAGCTGCCTTCAAGCGTTCACAAATGAGCTTCACCTTCTCGGTGGTTCCTTTCAACAAAGCTGGCATCGAAACCAACTTCTGACCCGTTTCAGCCCAACAAAGAGGAGTCCTACACTTCCTCCCGTACAAAGCTTCATAAGGTGCCATTTGAATACGTGCCTGATAACTATTATTATAGGCAAACTCAACCAAAGGCAAATGTTTCTCCCAAGAGCCCTGGAACTCAATCACGCAGCACCTCAACATATCCTCCAAAACCTGAATAACACGCTCGGACTGTCCATCCGACTGCGGATGATAAGATGTACTGAAATTCAACCGTGTACCCAAGGCCTGGTGCAAACACTGCCAGAAACGCGATGTAAACCTCGGATCCCTATCCGACACAATCGACTTAGGCACACCATGCAGCCGCACAATCTCAGCAACGTACAGCTCCGCAAGCTTATCCAAAGTGTACGTAGTATGCACAGGCAAGAAATGCGCACACTTCGTCAGGCGATCCACAATCACCCACACCGAATTCTTCTTCGATGGTGACAAAGGCAAACCAGACACAAAATCCATGGTAATCCTTTCCCACTTCCATTCAGGAATTCTCAACGGTTGCAACAACCCCGAAGGAAACTGATGCTCAACCTTAACTCGCTGACACACCATGCACTTGCTTACAAACTCAGCAACATCTTTCTTCAAACCCACCCAATAGTACTCATCACGAAGATCACGATACATCTTAGTACTACCAGGGTGCATAGCAAAAGGACTACTATGACCTTCAGTCAGAATAGTACGCCTCAACTCAGCATCATTGGGCACTACTATTCGACTCCCAAAACATAACACTCCATCATCATTAAAACAGAAATCCGAAGGCCTATCCTCCGCAATATCCTGAACATGTGGTACCAAAGAATCATCCAACAACTGCTTTTCCTTAATCAACTGAACCAAAGATGGTTTCACTTGCAATTCAGCCACAAGACCACCATCACGCGAAATACTCAAACTGGCAAACATAGCCCTCAACTCAACAGCTACCTTCCTACTCAAGGCATTCGCTACAACATTAGCTTTACCCGGGTGATACTCGATCGTCAAATCATAATCCTTGAGCAACTCCACCCAACGTCGTTGCCTAAGATTCAACTCCTTCTGAGACATCAGATACTTCAAACTCTTGTGATCCGTGTACACAGTACACTTCTCACCATACAGGTAATGTCTCCAGATCTTCAAAGCAAAAACCACTGCAGCCAACTCAATGTCATGCGTAGGATAATTGCGCTCATGCACCTTCAACTGCCGTGATGCATAAGCCACCACCTTACCCTCTTGCATCAGCACACACCCTAAACCAACATAGGACGCATCACTGTAGACCACAAACTCTTTCCCTGATTCAGGTTGAACCAAGATAGGAGCTTGCGTCAAAGCCGCCTTAAGCTTCTCAAAAGCCTGTTGTCTAGCTTCCGTCCACTCATACTTAACATCCTTCTGCAACAACTTCGTCAAAGGTGCAGCAATCTTTGAAAACCCATCCACGAATCTCCGATAGTATCCTGCCAAACCAAGGAAACTACGGACTTCATGAACAGACTTAGGAACCTTCCAATTCATCACCGCCTCAATCTTCTGAGGATCAACACGAATCCTTTCAGCAGAAACCACATGACCAAGAAACACCACTTCTCTAAGCCAGAACTCACATTTGCTCAGCTTGGCATAAAGCTGATTCTCCAACAAAGCTTGCAACACAATTCTCAGATGCCCTTCATGCTCCTCCTCAGTACGCGAGTACACGAGGATATCATCAATGAACACCACAACAAATTTATCCAAGTATTCATGAAATACTCGATTCATCATGTCCATGAAAGCTGCAGGAGCATTCGTCAAACCAAACAGCATCACAAGGAATTCATAATGCCCATACCTCGTCCTGAAAGCTGTCTTTGGCACATCCACATCCTTCACCTTCAACTGGTAATACCCTGACCTTAAGTCAATCTTAGAGAACACCTGCTCCCCGAAAATGATCAAAAAGATCATCAATTCTTGGCAATGGATACCGATTCTTAATAGTCAACTTGTTAAGCTGACGATAATCAATGCACATTCTCATAGTGCCATCCTTCTTCTTCACAAACAAGACCGGTGCACCCCAAGGTGACACACTCGGCCGAATGAAACCACGATCAAGCAACTCTTGCAATTGCGTCTTCAGCTCCTTCAACTCCTTAGGTGCCATTCGATAAGGGGTAATGGACACTGGAGTTGTGTTTTCATACAACTCAATCCCAAACTCCACTTCGCGATTAGGAGGCAATCCAGGCAACTCCTCCGGAAACACACCAGGAAACTCTCGCACCGTCCTGATATCTTGCACACGCAACTCCTTAGAGCTAGGATTCATCACAAAAGCGAGATAAGCTTCGCAACCTTGCCTCAGCATCCGGCTCGCCTCCAATGTAGACACCACATTGGTAAGAAACTTCACATTCTCACCAACCACAACTACCTCATAATCATCCGCAAGCTTCAACGAAACTCGCTTATTCTCACAATCTACTACAGCTCGATGCTCAACCAAGGGACATCTTCTATACAGCTTTCGAGTCACAACAGTCTCACCAAAAAAACTAGTGACACGCATACCAACATCCAAAGACTCAACAGGCAAACCAAGCAATTCAGCATGCTCACGCAATATGTATGAGTGTGTAGATCCAGAATCAATCAAGGAAAGTAATGACAAGGATTGCAAAGTGAAAGTACCTGCGATCACATTCGTGTCATTCCTCCCCTCCCTCTGAGCATACACCCTGGCCTGGCCGCCACCCTCAGACTGAACAGCCACAACATGATCCACATTTCGTCCACCTTCCTCTCTCCGTTGGAAGTTACCACGGCCGCGCCCACGACCTCTCTGCGGTGCAACAACTCCAGGAGCACGTCCCTGGCCACCACCAGCCAACAGAGGACACTCCCTCCTCATGTGATCCGCTAATCCACAGTTCCAGTATGAGTTACCAGCCACCCCAACAGGAGCCTGCACCTCCCTCGCCGCTCGAGGACAATCACGCCTCAAATGGCCACGCGATCCACATGTCCAACATGAGTTCGGATCAGCTCTCGCCTTGTCTCCCTGAGCAGGCGCACCACCACCTCGCTTAGCTGAAGACTGATACTTCCGATCACGTCCTCTCTTGTTCCGACAACCACCGGAACTATTCTCAGGAACTCGCTTACCAGCACTAGAAACAACACTTCTAGAAGATAAACTCAAATTCATCTCAATATCCTTTGCTCTACCAACCAGCACATCAAAATCATTATACTCAGCAGCCAGCATATAAGTCTTCACCTCCGTCACCAAACCATAACGGAACCGTTCACACCTCTCCCGCTCATCAGGGATAAGCTCAGGTGCGTACTGACTGAGTCAGACAAACTGAACCTCGTACTCAGCCACTGACATGCTCCCTTGAGTAAGAGACATGAATTCCCTCTTCTTTTCATCCAAATACCTCACACCCAGATACCTTCTCTTGAAAATGTTCTGAAAGAACGTCCATGTCACATCAGCATCCGCCATCCCAGAGATAGTGGTTGTCCACCAAGTATATGCATCATCTTGCAACAATGATACCACACAGCCCAGCTTCTGAACATCAGAATAATTCATTTGCCCCAAGATTCTCTTGGTACTTTCCAACCAAGACTCAGAACCTTCAGCAGACAAACCCCTGAACTCAGTCCCTCCCAGACTGCGCAAGCGTTCCAAGGGTAGTCTCACACTAGCATCTCCCTGATGCCCAGCTCCTTGAGCTCCAGCTACCGCTGCTCGAAAAGCTCCCGCAATAGCTTGAATCAACACTGTCATGTCAGGAACAGCTTGCCCCTGACCAGCTTCAGGTCCAGCGACCCCAGCACCAGCTGCAACACCAGCTCCTTCACCCCCAGCACCACCACCACCAGGCGGAGGAGGTAAATCCACCACATTTTCAGCATTCTCCTCATTCTCATTTTGAGCCATAGCTCGCGTATTAATCCTCGTTTCTCTACGAGGTGCCATTCACTAAACAATGCAATCACAATGAAATAAACAAAGACAGGCTCAGCAAGGTAAGCAATCCAAGTACTCAAGCTCATTTCCAATTAAAACAAATCATTACATTAGCTTTGATTTGGCAATGGGTCCCTCTAACATGCTTCACCACCACAGCATACATCACAATTGTAACATACTTACAATTCATACAACATACTTTCATTTAACAAGCATACATAGCATCCATACACTCATCACCCACATAACCATTCCCAAATTACTCGAGAACTCAGCTCTGATACCACCAAATGTAACCCCCTTAACCCGGCCTAGACGGTTGAACCGAATTAAGAAGTTTACACGGGGAAAACCAAAGTCAACCCGAAAGTCAACCTTGATTAACGACCCTTTTTTTCTTTTTAAAACTTGTCTAAATGCAAATTAACCCTAGATATGTTCACAAGATCAGCATACTCAAAGATCACCACGATCATAAAACATTTAGGGACTCGATTGCACTATTTATGAACTTAGGGACCAAATTGCAAATTCTGGAAATTATAAGGACTTAACCAACTTTTGTGTTACCAATATGAAATTAATCATGTTTCATGCTTCTCTGCCAAATTTCAACACAAACGGACGTCTCAAACTCATTCAATTGCATATACAAAGTTCAGGACCAAAACGCAAGGATTTCAAAACATATAACCGTCAATTTCAGTGCCCAACGGTCGAGTGTTCTGAAACGGGGGTGATCCGTTCCGAAACGCGGGACCGTTCTGAAACAAGTTTCGGAACAGGGCTTGGCAGTGGCAAAACCGTTCCGGAACGGCTCTACCCGTTCCGAAACGCCAAGGCCATTTCAGGCCCTCTATTCCGAAACGGTAGCACCTGTTCCGAAACAGGCTGCCCAGATTGCAGATTTTTTCTGGTTTATCATGCTTTCAACCAATCAAACATGTTCCAAAGACCCTCAAATCATACCAGCAAGTCATTATATACTTAAGGAACATAAAAGCATCAACCATTCTCAAACATGGCATCAATTAAGGAAGAACCCAATTCTATAGGCATGCATCCTATATTGAAAACCATTCAAGCACCAAATCACCAAACCAACCTCAAAAGGCCATTTACATGTTCCATCAATATCAAAAGCATAAAACCAACTTAGGGAGTCCAAAACATCTCCCAAAACAACAACATAGGTTCCCATTGCCAAATGCTCAAAAGCTAATAGTGTTAGGAAAACGTTCACAATACATGAGCTTAGTTCTTCACTTGGATTCTTGACCTTCTTGCTGCCCTTTAAGCACTTCAATGCTCTGCATTATTGGTTTAAGAAAAGAGAGAGCGTAAGCACATAGCTTAGTGAGGAATGCTCATTTAAAACATCTCAATAATGCATTAGCAAAACTCCTTTTCAAAACCTTAATTCAAAACAACATTTGATCATGCACATATGTAAATAAAACCAAGCATTTCATGCTTCAAATCATTAACATGTCATATTGGCTTTCAAGTGATATTCATAACCATTTTCCAATTCAAAACACAATCGACAATCAACAATCGGATACGCGGATTACAAGCGTTGTACCATACGCTTCATACACACTACCAATATCAAGGTGGAGCAATGGTACAATCACAACCCCTCAACACCCGTGATGGAGACTATGGTACAATCACAACCCCTCCACATCACTCATTGGTAGTTGTATAACATCACTAACGAGATCACGGGACATACAACACAAGATCCACACATGGACTTTAAACCACCATTGTGATCTTAGCATACACAAGGTCCTCAAATGGAATTTTAACCACCATTATGACCTTAACACAAGACCCACCCATGGACTTTTAACCACAATGGTGCTCTTAACCATCTCGTTAGTGTACTTGGATGGAGTCTACGGTACAATCACAACCACTCAACATCCAAGGCGACTTTATTCACGGTGCACCCAATCCTATAGCCGGCTAACTATATCCGATTCAAGTAACTTTTAAACCAACACATCACTTGCCAATATACATCATTAAACAACATTAATCCGTTGTTTTAAAGCATTTAACAAAGCCACAAATAATCATGCATTACTATGCATCAAAACCACATTTAACAATGTTCAAAACAAGGACTGTAACCCCCTTAACCTGGCCCAGACGGTTGAACCGAATTAAGAAGTTTACACGGGGAAAACCAAAGTCAACCCGAAAGTCAACCTTGATTAACGACCCTTTTTTTCTTTTTAAGCTTATCCAGATGCACATTAACCCTAGGCATGTTCACAAGATCAACATACTCAAAGATCATAACAATCGCAGATCGTTCAGGGACTCAATTGCACAAATTACAAGTTTAGGGACCAAATTGTAAATTCTGAAAATTATAAGGACTTAACCCAAATTTAAGTTACCAATATGAAATTAGTCATGTTTCATGATTCTCTGCCAAATTTCAGCTCAAACGGACATCCCAAACTCATCCATTTGCAACAACAAGGTTCAGGACCAAAACGCAAAGGTTTCAAAACATTAAACCGTCAATTTCAGTGCCCAACGGTCGAGTGTTTCGGAACAGGGAAGACCCGTTCCGAAACGCGGGACCGTTCCGAAACTGGTACCGAAACAGGGCCTGGCAGTGGCCAATCCGTTCCGGAACAGTGCTCTCCGTTTCGGAACGCCCAGGCCATTTCAGGCCCCCGTTCCGATACGGTAACACCTGTTCCGAAACAGGTTGCCCAGATTGCAGAAAAATTGCTGGTTTATCATACAATTGACCCATCAAACATGCTCCAAATGCAACCAAACTTTACCAGAAAGTCATTCAACAATCAAGGAACATAATTGCATCAACCAATCATCCACATGGCATCAATTATGAAAATCTCCAATTCTATAGGCATGCTTCCTACTTAGCAACCCATTCAAGCATCAATATACCACAACCACCTCATAAAAGCCAATTACATGTTCCAACAATATCAACAACATAAAACCAACCTTGTCCAACATACACAATCCCATTAAACATCAACATAAGAGATACTTCCCCCATTGCCTTTATTATCTATAGCTATTAACCGAGACATACATCTCAAGTGGAGTTCCCCTTGAATCCCTTGCTTCTCGATGTTCCAACTTCAAATATCTGCATTGATGGACAAAAAGGAGCGTAAGCACATAATGCTTAGTGAGGAAAGCTCAAAACCAAAACACCATCAATGCAGCGAGTCATAAAAACCACTTTTTAAAAGCAAACTCGATTCAATAAACCAAAGCAATGTCTGAAAACCCTTTTCAACAACATGCTTAACATCATGCATTTCCCAAACAAGGAAACCAATGTAACGCCCCGGTTTTGGGCTCAGAAGTTTTGGCGTTGACCGGTTCGGTCAAAGTGCTGATCGAATATATAAGAGTGAATTTAGGAAAGCCTAGTTCGGGTTGCATTAAAAATATGGAAAAATATTCTAAAATCATATTTTAATATATAAAAGTGAACTGTGAAATCAATTTTGGAAAATGAGGTTCGGAAGGTTGACATTTTGGCTAGTGACCAAAATGTAATTTTTGAAAGTTGCGGGACAGTTTTATAAAGGATTGAAACTTTGAATCTTTAAGGAGCTATTATTCCAAAAGGGATTTCTCCAGATTTTTCTAAGATATTTTAAGTCTAAAATCTGATTTTAAAGATTAAGAAAAGAGAGGGGAATCATTTTAACCAATTTCCAACTAATTTTCTATTTTCTCTCAAATTCTCTTTTCTCTCATTTTCTCTCTACCCAAACAAGATTCTCCAGATTTCTTTCTCTGATTTTGACATCTACATCCCTCATTTCAACTCTCATTTGATTCCTAGTCATCCCATCATCAAAACCTCTCAATTTGCAATTTGTGTCATCAAGCTTTTTGGCTCTAAAATGGAGAAATTCAAGTTTGGAGGTAAGAACGTCCTTCTCCTCTAAACTATCAGTTCTTTACTGAAATTCCTAAGTTCTCAATCCTTGATTCATGTTTTATTAAAGGCTTTTCAATTGAGATCTTGATTTTTGGCTAAAATGCAAGATTTGGTGATTTTGGTGAAAATTTCGTGTGATCTGTTTAAGCAGGGTTTTGAGGTGTTAAAATGATGTTAAATGAATGCTAAAATGATTAGAAGTTGAGGTTTAATCAATGCAATCCCGGATAGGTTGAATTTCCTAAGTTTGGCTTGAGTTTTTGGTTGTTTTTGGAGTGTTTTTGGTGATCTGTTATACCTGGAGGTATAAGGACGTGGTTGTGATCATTTTGCATGTTATTTGATGTATAAAAATGGTTAGAAGTGATGGATCTTGGCTGGGTTAAGTTTTGGAAGTGTTTGGAGGTGATTTCGGTTGTGTTTGGTAGCCAAATTGCTAGTTTTGTGAAGAGCAGCGAGTTGTGTTGATGTTGCTGGTGTTTTAATGCATATGGATGCATTAATGTTCTGTTTTTATGTGCTTGAAACAGGGGAGGTTGATCCTTGAGCTTTGGAGGTGTTTTCGGAAGGTTTCGGAAGCTTGGAAAGCTTGTTGGCTAGGCTTGTTTGGTAATCGGTGAGTGGAGTTGGGATTTCAGCTTTTGAAACATGGTTTGAAGGTTTTGGGAGCTTAGTTTAAGTCTAAACAACTTTGCTAAGCTCAAGAGTAAGTAAAGGGGTTTTTGCCTTGGAATTGTGTGAGATTTGGTTTTAAAAATCAAATGTGGTTGATGATTATTATGCAAGTGTTTTTGCATGGTTTAATTCTGTTTTGTAAGCATGTTTAGCATGGTTTAATGCTGGTTTTGGAAGTCAATTGAAAAGGATGCTCAAGGTAAAAGATCCTTGGTTATGTTTATGGAAATTGTGAATTTGATGCATAGTGATGCATGTTGTTCATTGGCTTTGTATTATGCTTAAAAACAGTGAGTTGATGATGATTAATGATGATAATTGTACCCTTTGCATATTGTGTATGCATGTGAATCATTGAGCTAATGATGTGATGACCTTGCATTGTGTTTATGCATGTGGAACATTGGATATTATGGTAAGATGGTTATGTTGGCAAGAGATGTGAATGGTTCTTGGTTCGTTGATCGGGTATAATTAGCCGGCTATAGGATTGGGTGCACCGTGAATAAAGTCGCCTTGATGGTGGAGTGGTCAAGTGTGGACCGGATAAACTCCCCTCAAGTATTCCTAACGAGATGAGGTCAGTGGAGGGTGTGCCCACGGGAGGACCTCGGTTGCTTAAGGTCGTAGTGGAGGTTGTTGCCCACGGTAGACCTTGGTTAAGTAAAGGTTATAAGGTGGTTAAAAGTCCTTATGTGAGAACCTTGTACTTGTTAAGATCACAATGGCAATGGTTAAGTCCATGTGTGGATCTTGTGTGTGATGTCCCGGATCTCGTTAGATGATGTCTACAACTACCAATCGGTTATGCAAAGGTTGTATGGTGGTTGAAAGTCCATACGGGAAGACCTTGTGCATGTCAAGGGTGTATGTCTATACATGGTAACCTTGAGGAAAAGCTAAGGTTGTATGGTGTTTAAAAGTCCATACATGGGAACCTTAGGAGATTGAGGTCAGTGGAGGTTGTTGCCCACGGGAAGACCTTGGATTGGGTAGTGTGTAGGAAGCGTTGGGACACGCTTGTGATCCGCGTATCCGATCGGGTTGAAAGTTGGAAAGTGAATATGGTTGATCTCTTGGAAGCCAATATAATGTTCTTGATCATGTGAAGCATGGGATTGCTTGAAATGATGCATGGTTGCATGTGAAGCATGAGATTGCTTGAAATGATGCATGGTTGCATGTGAAGCATGAGATGCTTGAGTTGATGCATGTTTGCATGAGAAGCATGAGATGCTTGGTAAGATGCATTGTTGCATGAAATGTGTTTGATGCTAGTGAAAGCATGTTACTTGTATGTTGAACAAGTGTTGGTTATCATTTGATAAATGATGCATGAGAGCATGGATTACCTATGTTGCATTGGAGTCATGTATGACTTGTTGTCTAAGGCATGTGAAGATGATGATATGGTTTATGTTGCCTTGGTTAAATGCATGAAATGGTTTGATTGAACTATGGTTTAAAATGGTTTCTTGCTTGATGTGGTTTCCAAGTTAAAGAAAGGTATGTTGCAAATTGGAAGTGTTTTCCATGGTTTTATTTAAAGCTTGGCATATGGTGTTTATGCATGATTTGAACTTGATGTTGAAAAGAGTTTCCGAACATGGTTTTGGAAAGCAAATCGGGTTGGTTTTAATGTGTTTTAAAGACCCGCTGCATTGATGGTGTTTTGGTTTTGAGCATTCCTCACTAAGCATTATGTGCTTACGCTCCTTTTTGTTCATCAATGCAGAATCTTGAAGTTTGGACAGCAAGGAGCAAGGGATTCAAGGTGGACTCCAATGGAGATGTATGTCTCGGTGAATAGCTATAGTTAATAAGGGCAATGGGGTAGAATCTCTCGGATTGATGTCTTGTATTCGTTTATGTTCGGACAAGTATGTTTCAATGTTGTTGTTGTTGCTGAATCATGATTTGGCTTATATGTGTTTGCTTTGGAAAGGTGGGTGCTTAAATGGTTGCTTGAGTAGGAAGCATGCCTATAGAATTGGGGCTTTTCTTATGTGTTGGTTATATGTTGAATTGATGAAGCAATTGTGGTCCTTGCATGTTGTTTGACTATGTGGTATGATTTGGTGATGTTTATTTGAGGTTTGAAGCATGTTTGTTGATGTTTTCAAGTCTATTTCAAGCAGGGGTATCGGTACTCGGGCTTGCGTATCGATACGCCTGAGCTAAATATGCTCATTTCTGCCCAGGCGTATCGGTACGGGTGTGCGGGTATCGATACAAATCTGGGAAAAGTTGAATGCCGTATCGGTACAGGGGATACCGTATCGATACCGTTGCTCGAGTTTGGTTACTGCCTTCCCCGCGTATCGATACGACTTCAGGCGTATCGATACGGGTTCTGTTATTTCGGTTAAAAGTATCTTTAAATGTTTTGTAAAGTTTGCATTTTGGTCCTGAATCTTGTTTGTGTAATTGTTTGAGTTCGGGATGTCCGTCTGAGCTGAAATTTGGCACAGAAGCATGAAACATGATTAATTTTAAGTTGGTAACTTAAAATATGGTTAAGTCCTTAAAGTTTTCAGAAATTACAATTTGGTCCCTAAAGTTGTAATTTGTTCATTTGGGTCCCTGTTTGATCTCTGATGTTTGTGATCTTTGAGCATGGTATTTGTGTGATCACATATAAGGTTAATGTGCATCTAGACAAGTTTAAAAAGAAAAAAAAAGGGTCGTTAATCAAGGTTGACTTTCGGGTTGACTTTGGTTTTCCCCGTGTAATCTTCGTAGTTCGGGTCAACCGTCCAGGCCGGGCTACGGGGGTTACATTTGGTGGTATCAGAGCCAGGTTGCGAAGGTTGGGGAAAACGGTAAGTTGATGTGATGTGAGTTTGATGTTTACCTTGTTGTGTGGTTGGAAGTTGCTTGAAACATGTGTTTCTGAGTATGCTGTTGATGTTTTTGAGCATGTTGCTGGTGTATGCAAGCATGATTTGAGGTTATGGATCTTGGTTGAAATCATGTGGATATGTGTTGATGCTATAAGCTGATGCTATGCATGATGAATGTGTTATGAGCATGTTATGTTGCTAATGTGCTAGTGCTGTTGGATGTTGTTTGGTGTAAGCATGATCAAGGTATGTTATTGATATGCTTGATGTTGTGATATCCATGTTGTGTTGGCTGTTATGTCATGTAAAGGGGGAGGATTCGGGATACCCATTGCCTTATTAATATAGCTATTGTGTTATTTTGGAGTTGGAGTTGAATCCTTGCTTAATGCTGGTCTAACTGGTTTTGTTTGTTTGTTGTGATTGTATGTTGTTGTTGTTAGTGGTATGTCAAAGTTGATGAAGGAATGGAGGATGAGTGAGATGGTTGCTGCCTTGGGGCAGGTTGTTAAGTCAAAGGATTCGCCCTTTTGTAAAGGTGTTTTGTCTCAGTCTTCTGTGACTGGAGTTGAGATGGTAAGGCAAGGGAAGGAAGCTGGTTCCGGGATGGAAAGTTCTTTACCTGTTGTTCAGGAGGTGTTGGAAACATCTCAGGCTACGGTTGAGGTAGAATCAGTGGATGTGCTGGCTAAATGTGTGGGTTTGCCGAAACAGCATTTGTTTGATTTGGGTGCTGTAGAGTACCATGGTTCTTCCCCGGAGATGTTTGAGGTCTGGTTGGCCAATGTAGTTCTGATTTTGGATCAGGAAGGCTGTGATTATGCCTGTAAGCTGGGGAGTGTTGTTTCTCTGATGTTGGAGGATGCTTGTTCTTGGTGGACATCTGTGGCTGTGGCGTCACATATTCCTGATATTGATTGGAATTTCTTTGTATCTGCTTTCTATGAAAGGTATCTTGGAAGGGAATTTCCAAGGGTTGGGCAAGGTGTGGCTGATGCTGTTGGTGAGCAAGTGTTGCTTGAGCAAGGAGTGGGAGCACAGTCATCTGTTTGTGACCGTTGTAAAAGGCAACATGTTGGAAATTGTTGGGGCGCAGGTGTTTGTTGGAATTGTGGTTCCAAGTTGCATGTTAAGCGTGATTGTCCTCATGGAGTGAAGTCAGCTTTGATGTTGGCAAAAGGATCTCAGAAAGGTCGTGGGCGCGACCGGGGCGAGGTTCAGAAGTGGCAGAAAAAGCAGAAGGTTGTGAAGAGCTTGGGAAATGAAGTTTGTTGGAAGTGTGGGTCTGCTGGACACATGAAGCATGATTGCTTGATGTTGGCGCGGAACAGTCAAGGTTTCTTATCGCAAGGAGTTGGTGGTGACCCAGGAGTGTTTGTTGGTGCTGCAAGGGTGCAACCGAAGGATGTTGGTTCCGCAAGGAAGAGAGCTCGTTCGATGAAGCTTCAGGGTGGTGTTATGTTTTCAGGTAACCTTGTTAAGTGATCTTTGCTTTAGTTGCTTAGTTTGGTTTCTGTTGGTTTTTCCTTGCGTGGTAAGTTTAGTCTTGTTGCTAGCATGTTTGGAGTAATGGTAGTTGTGGTTTGGTAATATCTTTGGTGTGAAGAAGGCTTGGGTAAGTATCTTGTGGTTAATGGTTGTTAGTATGATGGAGTTGGATAGGTTAAAGCTGAGTAAGGAGGTTGTTCTTAGACAGATTTTGAGGATGTTATTGGAGGGTGTGAACTGGCATTCATGCACAGTTAAAATCATTGTTATATGCTATATTATATATGTTGGTCCATGCATACATGTGGCATGACATTAGAGGTTTTGCATACATGTACATCAGGCATTGATAGGGCATGTAGGTGATCATGCATACGATGTTCACATACCCTAATAACTAATCGAATCTGTTAGTGTTGTGGTTGGATTAAGTGGAATGATGGGTTTGTAGAGGTTGTTTGGTGCTGAGTGAGAGTGGAATGGCTTGTTGATAGAAGGATAGTGTTTGATGCTCTGAGAGTTTAGTGGTTTGGTGGTGAAGGGTATCTGTTTGTGGTTTGTATCAGCTGAGTGGGTTGTTTGGTTTAAAGGAAGTGGTTGTTCCTTGGTGCTAAGTGTTGTTGTAGCTTGGTGGTTGAGTTTCCGGGTGCTGAAGTGGTTTAGCTTTTAAGTTGCTGTGAAGGGTTGTGTTTGTTCTTGGCAATCTTTGAAGAGTTATGAAGCTGTTGTGTGTGTTTTGGTTCAGTGATGTTCTGGTAGTGCGAGTGTTCTGGTTGAGTATGTAGTGAAGGGGCAGTGAAAGATTGAAGGTTTTCGTTGGTTGTTTGAGTTCTTGTGAGCAGTGGTTGGCTAGTTGAGGTTAAGAAGTTCTGTTTGAAGTTTGTTGATGGTATGTGGAACGGCTAAAGGTTTCAAGTTGAGGTTGTGATGTGATTCTGGTTTTTGGTGCTGGTGAGCTGTTATGGTAATGTTTTGATGGGTGTAAGGATTGTCAGCTTCGTTAGAGAGTTTGTGTGAACAGTTGATGTTTAAGGATTTCTGCTTGTTGGGAAGATCTTTGGAAAAGATTTGGGAATCGCAAGAGTTTTAGAGGCTGAGTGGTTGCCTAGTGGTCAAGTTGGTTTGGTTGTTGTCTTTGTGTGGACAAGTCTTGGGAGTTGTGTGTTACAGTGTTGTCTGCAAAAAGGGCTGAAGTTCTTCAGGTAGATGTTGGGTTGTGTACAGTTCAGTTATGTGAAAGGTTGAATCATGGTTACCTTTGAGAGTTTGGATTTGTGAACAATGTGTGGTGGAGGTTTTGTGTGGAAAGTGATCAGTGTTGTTGATTGAGGCTTTTGTGTTGTCTTGTGTGTGGCTTTGAGAAGGTTGTTGTTCTCTTTTCGCCGGTTGAAATTTCGAGGACGAAATTTCCTAAGGGGGGGAGAGTTGTAACGCCCCGGTTTTGGGCTCAGAAGTTTTGGCGTTGACCGGTTCGGTCAAAGTGCTGATCGAATATATAAGAGTGAATTTAGGAAAGCCTAGTTCGGGTTGCATTAAAAATATGGAAAAATATTCTAAAATCATATTTTAATATATAAAAGTGAACTGTGAAATCAATTTTGGAAAATGAGGTTCGGAAGGTTGACATTTTGGCTAGTGACCAAAATGTAATTTTTGAAAGTTGCGGGACAGTTTTATAAAGGATTGAAACTTTGAATCTTTAAGGAGCTATTATTCCAAAAGGGATTTCTCCAGATTTTTCTAAGATATTTTAAGTCTAAAATCTTATTTTAAAGATTAAGAAAAGAGAGGGGAATCATTTTAACCAATTTCCAACTAATTTTCTATTTTCTCTCAAATTCTCTTTTCTCTCATTTTCTCTCTACCCAAACAAGATTCTCCAGATTTCTTTCTCTGATTTTGACATCTACATCCCTCATTTCAACTCTCATTTGATTCCTAATCATCTCATCATCAAAACCTCTCAATTTGCAATTTGTGTCATCAAGCTTTTTGGCTCTAAAATGGAGAAATTCAAGTTTGGAGGTAAGAACGTCCTTCTCCTCTAAACTATCAGTTCTTTACTGAAATTCCTAAGTTTTGAATCCTTGATTCATGTTTTATTAAAGGCTTTTCAATTGAGATCTTGATTTTTGGCTAAAATGCAAGATTTGGTGATTTTGGTGAAAATTTCGTGTGATCTGTTTAAGCAGGGTTTTGAGGTGTTAAAATGATGTTAAATGAATGCTAAAATGATTAGAAGTTGAGGTTTAATCAATGCAATCCCGGATAGGTTGAATTTCCTAAGTTTGGCTTGAGTTTTTGGTTGTTTTTGGAGTGTTTCTGGTGATCTGTTATACCTGGAGGTATAAGGACGTGGTTGTGATCATTTTGCATGTTATTTGATGTATAAAAATGGTTATAAGTGATGGATCTTGGCTGGGTTAAGTTTTGGAAGTGTTTGGAGGTGATTTCGGTTGTGTTTGGTAGCCAAATTGCTAGTTTTGTGAAGAGCAGCGAGTTGTGTTGATGTTGCTGGTGTTTTAATGCATATGGATGCATTAATGTTTTGTTTTTATGTGCTTGAAACAGGGGAGGTTGATCCTTGAGCTTTTGAGGTGTTTTCGGAAGGTTTCGGAAGCTTGGAAAGCTTGTTGGCTAGGCTTGTTTGGTAATCGGTGAGTGGAGTTGGGATTTCAGCTTTTGAAACATGGTTTGAAGGTTTTGGGAGCTTAGTTTAAGTCTAAACAACTTTGCTAAGCTCAAGAGTAAGTAAAGGGGTTTTTGCCTTGGAATTGTGTGAGATTTGGTTTTAAAAATCAAATGTGGTTGATGATTATTATGCAAGTGTTTTTGCATGGTTTAATTCTGTTTTGTAAGCATGTTTAGCATGGTTTAATGCTGGTTTTGGAAGTCAATTGAAAAGGATGCTCAAGGTAAAAGATCCTTGGTTATGTTTATGGAAATTGTGAATTTGATGCATAGTGATGCATGTTGTTCATTGGCTTTGTATTATGCTTAAAAACAGTGAGTTGATGATGATTAATGATGATAATTGTACCCTTTGCATATTGTGTATGCATGTGAATCATTGAGCTAATGATGTGATGACCTTGCATTGTGTTTATGCATGTGGAACATTGGATATTATGGTAAGATGGTTATGTTGGCAAGAGATGTGAATGGTTCTTGGTTCGTTGATCGGGTATAATTAGCCGGCTATAGGATTGGGTGCACCGTGAATAAAGTCGCCTTGATGGTGGAGTGGTCAAGTGTGGACCGGATAAACTCCCCTCAAGTATTCCTAACGAGATGAGGTCAGTGGAGGGTGTGCCCACGGGAGGACCTCGGTTGCTTAAGGTCGTAGTGGAGGTTGTTGCCCACGGTAGACCTTGGTTAAGTAAAGGTTATAAGGTGGTTAAAAGTCCTTATGTGAGAACCTTGTACTTGTTAAGATCACAATGGCAATGGTTAAGTCCATGTGTGGATCTTGTGTGTGATGTCCCAGATCTCGTTAGATGATGTCTACAACTACCAATCGGTTATGCAAAGGTTGTATGGTGGTTGAAAGTCCATACGGGAAGACCTTGTGCATGTCAAGGGTGTATGTCTATACATGGTAACCTTGAGGAAAAGCTAAGGTTGTATGGTGTTTAAAAGTCCATACATGGGAACCTTAGGAGATTGAGGTCAGTGGAGGTTGTTGCCCACGGGAAGACCTTGGATTGGGTAGTGTGTAGGAAGCGTTGGGACACGCTTGTGATCCGCGTATCCGATCGGGTTGAAAGTTGGAAAGTGAATATGGTTGATCTCTTGGAAGCCAATATAATGTTCTTGATCATGTGAAGCATGGGATTGCTTGAAATGATGCATGGTTGCATGTGAAGCATGAGATTGCTTGAAATGATGCATGGTTGCATGTGAAGCATGAGATGCTTGAGTTGATGCATGTTTGCATGAGAAGCATGAGATGCTTGGTAAGATGCATTGTTGCATGAAATGTGTTTGATGCTAGTGAAAGCATGTTACTTGTATGTTGAACAAGTGTTGGTTATCATTTGATAAATGATGCATGAGAGCATGGATTACCTATGTTGCATTGGAGTCATGTATGACTTGTTGTCTAAGGCATGTGAAGATGATGATATGGTTTATGTTGCCTTGGTTAAATGCATGAAATGGTTTGATTGAACTATGGTTTAAAATGGTTTCTTGCTTGATGTGGTTTCCAAGTTAAAGAAAGGTATGTTGCAAATTGGAAGTGTTTTCCATGGTTTTATTTAAAGCTTGGCATATGGTGTTTATGCATGATTTGAACTTGATGTTGAAAAGAGTTTCCGAACATGGTTTTGGAAATCAAATCGGGTTGGTTTTAATGTGTTTTAAAGACCCGCTGCATTGATGGTGTTTTGGTTTTGAGCATTCCTCACTAAGCATTATGTGCTTACGCTCCTTTTTGTTCATCAATGCAGAATCTTGAAGTTTGGACAGCAAGGAGCAAGGGATTCAAGGTGGACTCCAATGGAGATGTATGTCTCGGTGAATAGCTATAGTTAGTAAAGGCAATGGGGTAGAATCTCTCGGATTGATGTCTTGTATTCGTTTATGTTCGGACAAGTATGTTTCAATGTTGTTGTTGTTGCTGAATCATGATTTGGCTTATATGTGTTTGCTTTGGAAAGGTGGGTGCTTAAATGGTTGCTTGAGTAGGAAGCATGCCTATAGAATTGGGGCTTTTCTTATGTGTTGGTTATATGTTGAATTGATGAAGCAATTGTGGTCCTTGCATGTTGTTTGACTATGTGGTATGATTTGGTGATGTTTATTTGAGGTTTGAAGCATGTTTGTTGATGTTTTCAAGTCTATTTCAAGCAGGGGTATCGGTACTCGGGCTTGCGTATCGATACGCCTGAGCTAAATATGCTCATTTCTGCCCAGGCGTATCGGTACGGGTGTGCGGGTATCGATACAAATCTGGGAAAAGTTGAATGCCGTATCGGTACAGGGGATACCGTATCGATACCGTTGCTCGAGTTTGGTTACTGCCTTCCCCGCGTATCGATACGACTTCAGGCGTATCGATACGGGTTCTGTTATTTCGGTTAAAAGTATCTTTAAATGTTTTGTAAAGTTTGCATTTTGGTCCTGAATCTTGTTTGTGTAATTGTTTGAGTTCGGGATGTCCGTCTGAGCTGAAATTTGGCACAGAAGCATGAAACATGATTAATTTTAAGTTGGTAACTTAAAATATGGTTAAGTCCTTAAAGTTTTCAGAAATTACAATTTGGTCCCTAAAGTTGTAATTTGTTCATTTGGGTCCCTGTTTGATCTCTGATGTTTGTGATCTTTGAGCATGGTATTTGTGTGATCACATATAAGGTTAATGTGCATCTAGACAAGTTTAAAAAGAAAAAAAAAGGGTCGTTAATCAAGGTTGACTTTCGGGTTGACTTTGGTTTTCCCCGTGTAATCTTCGTAGTTCGGGTCAACCGTCCAGGCCGGGCTACGGGGGTTACAACCAACCCTTAGCTTTGATAGCCAAGTAATCCTTTTCAAAGCACAAACTTGCAAAACCATCTATTTAACCAATCCATGCATGAACATCATATGCAAGATTAAATACAAGATCCTTGGAAGACATTCCCACTTCACATCATACTTTTCTCATTCTTGAAAATCATTTCAAAACAAGAAACCTTTAAAATTCACTTGCATCACATGCCCTTTTTAACAAGCCTTCACAAGACTTCAATGCATTAAAGAGACTCCATGCACACATGCACTATTCTCAAAAGATAATCAACACTTGTTCAAGCTAACAAGTAAAACATGCATTTATAGAACATTACACACTTCTCATGCAACCATGCATCATTTCAAGCATCTCATGCTTCATTACATTCAAGAACATTATATTGGCTTCCAAGTGATAAACCATAACCACTTTTCAACTCAACAACCAATCGGATACGCGGATCACAAGCGTTGTCCCCACGCTTCATACACACTACCAATCTCAAGGTCTCCCAAATGGAATTTTAACCACCATTTGACCTTACCATTCAAAAGGTTCTCATATGGAATTTTAACCACCATATAACCTTAACACTCACAAGATCCTCATATGGAATTTTAACCACCATATGACCTTAACATGCACAAGGTCCCCATATGGAATTTTAACCACCATATAACCTTAGCATCAACCATTGGTAGTTGTATAACATCACTAACGAGATCTGGGACATACTTCACAAGATCCACACATGGACTTTACACCACCATTGTGATCTTAACAAGCACAAGGTCCTCAAATGGAATTTTAACCACCATTACAACCTTTGCTTACCCAAGGTCCTCAAATGGAATTTCAACCACCATTATGACCTTAACACAAGACCCACCCATGGAATTTTAACCACCATGGTGTTCTTAACCATCTCGTTAGTGTACTTGGATGGAGTTACCGGTTCACACTTAACCACTCCACATCCAAGGCGACTTTATTCACGGTGCACCCAATCCTATAGCCGGCTAACTATATCCGATTTAAGTAACCAAGAACCACTTACATCACTTGCCAATATAACCATCTTACCACATTAAACCAATGTTTTACAAGCATAACCAAAATGCAAAAACCACCATTTACCATCATCAATCCACTGTTTTGAAGCATTACACAAAGCCATTAAACAACATGCAACACTATGCATCAATTCCACAATTCCAATGTACAAAACCAAGGAACTCTTACCTTGAGCATCCTTCACACATGATTTTCAAAACCATTATTAAACCATGCTATTAAATGCTTCCAAAACAGAATTTAAAACATGCAAATCACATGCATTGCAACCAACAATCACAAGTGCTTTTAAAAACCATTTCAATACACACCAAAGGAGAAATTCCATTTACTTACTCTTGAGCTTAGCTAAGTTGTTTAGACTTAAACTAAGCTCCCAAAACCTTCAAACCTTGGTTAGAAAGCTGAAAACCCAACTTCACTCACCGATACACAAAACAAGGCTAGCCAACAAGCCTTCCAAGCATCCGAAACCTTCCACACCACCTCTAATGCTCACGGATCAATCTCCCCTGTTTCAAGCACACAACAACAGAGGATTAATGCATCATCATGCATTAAAAACACCAGCAACACACCTAAACTCACTGCTCTTAGCAAAACCAACATTTCGGCTACAAAACACAACCGAAATCACCTCCAAACACTTCCAAAACTTAACCCAGCCAAGATCCATCACTTCTAACCATTTACAAACATCAATTAACATTCAAAATGATCCCAAACACGTCCTTTCACCTCCAGCTATAACAGATCAACAAGATCACTCCAAAAACCAACAAAAACTCAAGCAAAACTTAGGAAAATCAACCTATTCGGGATTGCATTGATTAAACCTCAATTACTCATGAATTTAACATTCATTTAACATCAAATTGACACCTCAAAACACTGCCCAATCAGATCATACGAAATTTCATCAAAATCAAGCAAATCTTGCATTTTAAAGCCAAGATCAAGAGTTCAATTGTAAAACCTTTTATAAAACACAAATTAAGGATTGAGAACTTAGGAATTTCAGTAAAGAACTGAGAGTTTAGAGGAGAAGGACGTTCTTACCTCCAAACTTGAGTTTCTCCCTTTTTAGAACCAAAATCTTGAAAATCCAATTAGCAAATGGTGAGGTTTTGATGAAGAGATGATAGAAGATCAAAAGGGAAATGAAATGAGTGATTTAGATGACAAAACCAGAGGGAAAAGTTCTGGAGAAAGATGTTTGGTTTGAGAGAAAAGATGAGAGAAAATGAAAATAGAAAATATGGAAAGTTAGTTGGAAATTCCAAAATATCTTCCCTCCTTTTTAGTTTTATTTAAAAACCTTTAATTAATCATTTAATATCTTAGAAAAATCTGGAGAAACTCCCATTGGGTAAATAGCTCCTTAAAGATTCAAAGTTTCAATCCTTTTTAAAACAGTCACACAGTTTTCGAAAATTACATTTTGGTCACTAGCCCAAAATGTCACCCTTCCAAACCCCATTTTGCAAAATTGATTCCACCATACTCTTATATATAATAAAAGAGGATTTTAAGACATTTTTCCATATTTTTAATGCAACCCGAACTAGGCTTTCCTAAATTCACCTTTATATATTCGAACCACACTCCGACCGAACCGGTCCGAATCCCAAAACTCCTAAGCCCAAAATTGGGGTGTTAAGAGGACCTCTTACCTTGAGCATCCTTCAAAACATGGCTTAAGAAACCAGCATTAACATGCTAAAAATATGCTTTCAAAACAGAATTTAAACATGCAATTAAAACACATTGTATTCAACCAACTCATGGTTCATCAACAAGAGAGTTTTTCTGAAAACTTACTCTTGAGCTTAGCTAAGTTGTTTAGACTTAAACTAAGCTCCCAAACCTTCAAAACATTGGTTTCAAAGCTGAAAACCAAACTTCACTCACCGATTCCGTTTCACCACTTGCCGAAACACCAATCAAGCTTCCGGATCAACACCACAAGGATCCGAAGATGTCTCCCCTGTTTTAAACACATCAAAGCAGAGGATTAATGCATCATCATGCATTAATATCTTCAACCAAGACACCTAAACTCGCTGCTCTCATCAATACTCACATTTCGGCTACCAAACACAACCGAAAACACATCCAAACATCTCTACAACACTACCCAGCCAAGATCCATCAAATCCAATCATTCTTAAACCTCAATTAACATCCAAAAAGAATCTAATCACGTCCTTATACCTCCAGCTATAGCAGAACAACAAGATCACCCCAAAAGCCACCAAAAACTCAAGCAAAACTTAGGAAAATCAACCTATTTGGGATTGCATTGATTAAACCTCAATTTCTCATTAATTATACATCCAATTTACATCAAAAACACATCTCAAAACAGTGCCCAACCATTTCATACGAATTTCATCAAAAATTAACCAAATCTTGCATTTTAAAGCCAAGATCAAGAACACAATTGCAAAACCTTTAATAAAACACAAATCAAGGATTAAGAACTTGGGAATTTCAGTAAAGAACTGAGTATTTAGAGGAGAAGGACGTTCATTCCTCTAAATGTGAGTTTCTCCCTTTTTGGAACCAAGATTCTTGAAAAATCCAATAAGCAAATGCTAAGGTTTTGATGTAGAAATGATTAGAGATCAAATGAAGGTTGAAATCTCATCTTTAGATGTCAAAATCAGAGGGAAATTTGCTGGAGAAAAGTGTTTGGCTTGAGAGAAAAGTTGAGAGAAAAGAAATGGAAAATTTTAGAGAAAAGTTAGTTATGACAAAATATATTTTTCCCTCCTTTTACATTTAATTAAAAACCATTAATAAATTGATTAATATTAAGAAAAATCTGGAGAAAACTCTTCTTGGGTAAATAGCTCCTTAAAGATTCAAAGTTTCAATCCTTTTTAAAACAGTCACCCAGTTTTCGAAAATTACATTTTAGTCACTAACCCAAAATGTCACACTTCCAAACCTCATTTTGTAAAATTGATTTCACCACTCTCTTATATATAATAAAACAGAATTTCAAGATATTTTTCCATATTTTTAATGCATCCCGAACTAGGCTTTCCTAAAATTACCCTTTTATATTCGAACCGCAACCCGACCGACCCGGTCCAAACCCAAAACTTCTAAGCCCAAAATTGGGGTGTTACACCCATTGCCAAATATCAAAACTAAAGTGTATAAAAGCATCACCATACATGAGCTTTGCACTTCCTTGGATGGTCTTAACCTTCTTGCTGCCCAAAACACCTCAATTATCTGCATTATTGGTAAAAGAGAGCGTAAGCACATTTGCTTAGTGAGACATACTCTAAAGAAAACCAACACATTAATGCATACTCAAAACACTTGCTCAAAAACCACTTTCAACGACATGCTCATTCTATCTCATGCTTGAAAACCATTTCAAAGCAAATCTTCATTGAAAACACATGTACCTCAATTCTATCTCATGGATTTTAACCAATGCAAATCTCATGGCCAAACAATACACATGCTTTTGGAAACCAAAGCATTTCATATACAAATCCCATATGCATTTCTCATAAGCATAAATCATCTCATCAATAGGTACATGTGAATCAAAAGCATTTTCTTATATTATATTGGCATTTCACATCTCATTATTACTCGGATATGCGGACAACTTTCTCAACCACTAGACTCTTCCGGTGGAATCTCACATCACCGTACTCACTTGTCTAGTAACATAATTTCCGATGGAATCTCACATCACCGTACTCACATGGCGGAATCTCTCATCGCCACAAAGCTTGGGTATTTCACCAAGTCCTTGTAACCCCCTTAACCCGGCCTAGACGGTCGACCCGAATTAAGAAAGTCACACGGGGAAAACCAAAGTCAACCTGAAAGTCAACCTTGATTAACGACCCTTTTTTTTCTTTTTACTCTTGTCTAGATGCACATTAACCCTAGTTATGACCACTCAAACAACATACTCAAAGATCATAAACATCAGAGATCAAACAGGGACCCAATTGAACAATTTACAACTTTAGGGACCAAATTGTAAATTCTGCAAATTATAAGGCCTTCATCCAAATTAAAGTTACCATATTGAAATTAGTCAGGTTTCATGCTTCTCTGTAAATTTTCAGCTCAAAAGGACTTCCCAAACTCATACAATTGCACAAACAAGATTCAGGACCAAAATGTAAACATTCCAAAACATTTAACTGCCTATGTCAGCCCCCAACGGTCAGACGTTCCGAAACAGGAAGAGCCTGTTTCGAAACGCGGGGCCGTTCTGCAACGCGTACCGATACGGAGGCTGGCAGAGGGCTTTCCGTTTCGAAACGGTGCCTACCGTTTCAGACGCCTGGGTTGATTCAAGGCACCCGTTCCGAAACGATAACCACTGTTCCGAAATGCCCTGCACAGAATGCAGAAATTTGCTTGCATAAACATGCAATTCATCAACCATACATGCTCCAAATGCTATCAAACTTTACCAACAACAAATTCAATATACAAGAAACATATTTGCATCAACAATTCAACATTATATCATCATATATGAAAAGCCCCAATTCTAATGGCATGCTTCCTACATAAGCAACCCATACAAGCATAAAACCTCCAAGACCAAGCATATAATGACCAATTACAAGATCCATCATATTAACATCATTAAGCAAAACTTAGGGAGTTCAAAACACCTCCAAAAACATCCATAATGGTCCCCCATTGCCAAATGCCAAAAGCTAAAAAGTGTTTAAGAAAACCTTCCCATACTTGAGCTTAATCCCACTTGATTGCTTGCCTTCCTTGCTGCCCTCAAAGTACCTTAATGATCTGCATTATTGGTTTAAGAAAACGAAAGAGAGCGTAAGCAAAAGCTTAGTGAGGAATGCTCAATAAAACCATTCAATAATGCATTTATAAAAACACTTTATAAATCATACTTCAAAACATCATATATACATGCTCACTAGCATTCTTAAACAAGCAAAACATGCTTCTATATCAATTCATGTCATATTGGCCACAAGTGATAAATTTCATCTTTTAAAACAAGATCAACATAAGACTCACACATGGACTTTTAAACACCATTGTGATCTTATAATTCTCAAGAACCACACAAGGACTTTTAACCACCTTTGTGTTCTTACAAGTTTCACCCCAAGGACTTTTAAACACCTTAGCCCCAAGGACTTTTAAACACCTTGGCCCATGGTGTAACGCCCCGGTTTTGGGCTTAGTAGTTTTGGGCGTTGACCGGTTTGGTCAAAGTGCTGTTCGAATCTAAAGAGGTGAAATTAGGAAAGCCTAGTTCGGGTTGCATTAAAAATATGGAAAAATGTTCTAAAATCATCTTTTAATATAATTAAGTGAACTGTGAAATCAATTTTGGAAAAAGAGTTTTGGAAGGGTGACATTTTGGCTAGTGACCAAAATGTAATTTTTGAAAGTTTGGTGACTATTTTATAAAGGGTTGAAACTTTGAATCTTTAAGGAGCTATTAATCCAAAAGTAGTTTCTCCAGATTTTTCTAAGATATTTTGAGATTTATTCTGATTTTAAAACATATCAAAAGAGGAGGGAAAGCCATTTTGGCTATTTTGTTAACTAACTTTCCAATTTTCTTTCTCTCATTTTCTCTCAACCCAAACACCTTCTTTCAAGAGAATTGTTTCTGATTTTCTCACCTAAATCTCTCCTTTCAACTCTCTTTTGATTCCAAATCAACATATCTACAAAACCTCATCATTTGCTACTTGATTCATCAAGGTTTTTGATTCCAAAAAGAGGAGAAACTCAAGTTTGGAGGTAAGAACGTCCTTCTCCTCTAAACTATCAGTTCTTTACTGAAATTCCAAAGTTTTCAATCCTTAATTGATGTTTATTTAAAGGCTTTTGAGTTGTGAATTGGATCTTGGCTTATAATGCAAGATTTGGTGATTTTTGATGATTTTCGTTTGATCTGTTAAATCTGTGATTTGAGATGTGTTTTTGATGATATTTGAACTCTAAATTGATAAGGAATTGAGTTTTGATTAATGCAATCCCGGATAGGTTGAGTTTCCTAGGTTTAGCTTGTGTTTCTTGGTTGTTTTTGAGGTGATCTTGTGGATCTGATGTTGCTGGAGGTATAAGGATGTTTGTAGGTTCTTTTTAGGTGTTATATGTTGTTAAAGGATGTTAGGTTTTGATGGTTTATGGCTGGGCTTTGTTGAGAAGTGGTTTGGATGCATTTTCGGTTGTGTTTGGTAGCCGAAAATGGAGTGTGGATGAGAGCAGCGAGTTTAGGTGCTTTCATTGAAGCAATTAATGCATGATGATGCATTAATCCTCTGCTTTGATGTGTTAAAACAGGGGAGGCATCTTTGGATCCAAGAGTTGTTGATCCGGAAGCTTGGTTTGGTGCTTCGGCAAGAGGCGAAGTGGAATCGGTGAGTGAAATTGGGTTTTCGGCTTTGAAACCAATGTCTTGGGAGCTTAGTTTAAGTCTAAACAACTTTGCTAAGCTCAAGTGTAAGTTTTTCGGAAAGTACTCTCTAGTGGTGGCCATGATTTTGTTGTGATGCAATGTGGTTTATTGCATGATTTAAATACTGTTTTGAAATCATGTTTTAGCATGGTATTTGCTGTTGTTGTAAGCCATATGTTTAAGGAAGCTCAAGGTAAGAGTTCCTTGTTTTTGTACATTGATAAAATGTGGTTTGATGCTTTTAAATGCATGATGTATATGGCTTGGTTTAATGCTTTAAAACAGTGGATAAATTGATGTATATTGTCAAGTGATGTTTTGAAAAGGTTAAGGTCACTAAGGTGGTTAAAAGTCCTTGAGTGAGCATTGTATACTTAAGAACATCAAGGTGGTTAAAAGTCCTTGGATGGTTCTTGTTATGGACACAAAGGTGGTTAAAAGTCCTTGTGTGATCCTTTCCATGGTGTTTAAAAGTCCATGGGGCCATGGTGTTTAAAAGTCCATGGGGCCAAGGTGTTTAAAAGTCCTTGGGGCCAAGGTGTTTAAAAGTCCTTGGGGTGAAACTTGATACGGACACAAAGGTGGTTAAAAAATCCTTGTGTGGTCCTTTCCATGGTGGTTAAAAGTCCATGGGCCAAGGTGTTTAAAAGTCCTTGGGGCCAAGGTGTTTAAAAGTCCTTGGGGTGAAAGTTGATGAACTTGTTTTTAAAGAAATGGAACTTATCACTTGTGGCCAATATGACATGTTATGATATGAAGCATGAGATGCTTGTTTTAAGTATGCTTTTGAGCATGTGCAATTGATGATTTGAAGCATGATTTAGAAATGTTTTATAAATGCATTATTGAATGGTTTTATGAGCATTCCTCACTAAGCTTTTGCTTACGCTCTCTTCCGTTTTCTTAATTCAATAATGCAGAACATTAGAGTACTTTGAGGGCAGCAAGAAGGGCAAGCAATCAAGTGAAAGTAAAGCTCAAAGTATGGAAGGTTTCTTAAGTACATTTTTAGCTTTTGGTAATTTGGCAATGGGGGACCTTTGTGTATGTTTTGGGAGAGGTTTTGAACTCCCTAAGTATGTTGAATGTTGATGAGAATGCTGGTTTTAGTGTTTGGCCTTAATATGCTTTAATTGGAAGTTTATGCTTGTATGGCTTGCTTGTGTAGGAAGCATGCCTATAGTTTTGGGGCTTTTCATATGCGATGTTGTTTTGATGAATTGTTGATGCAAGTATGTCTTATATATGTTGAATTGCATGCTGGTAAAGTTTGGTGGCAATTGGAGCATGATTGGATGTTTAATTGCATGTTTAAGAATGCATTTTGGGGCAATCTGTGCAGGGTGTTTCGGAACAGTGCCACCCGTTTCGGAACAGGTGCCTTAAACAAGCCCAGGCGTCCGAAACGGGAGGGACCGTTCCAAAACGGTTTGGCTACTGCTAGCCCGTGTTGCGGTACGCGTTGCGGAACGGCCCCGCGTTTCGAAACGGGCTCTGCCTGTTTCGGAACGGGTGACCGTTAGGGGCTGACATTGGCAGTTAAATGTTTTGAATTGTTTGCATTTTCGTCCTGAATCTTGTTTGTGCAATTGTATGAGTTTGGGATGTCCTTTTGAGCTGAAATTTCACAGTGAAGCATGAAACCTGACTAATTACAAGCTGGTAACTTTAATTTGGGTTAATTCCTCATATTTATCAGAAATTACAATTTGGTCCCTAAAGTTGTAATTTGTTCAATTGGGTCCCTGTTTGATCTCTGATGTTTATGATCTTTGAGTATGTTGTTGTATGATCATATCTAAGGTTTAATATGCATCTAGACAAGATTAAAAAAAAAGGGTCGTTAATCAAGGTTGACTTTCGGGTTGACTTTGGTTTTCCCCGTGTGACTTTCTTAATTCGGGTCAACCGTCTAGGCCGGGTTAAGGGGGTTACATTTGGTGGTATCAGAGCTAAGTTCTCGAGTAATTGGGAATAAATGTGTGCATGATTGAAGTATGTATGCCTTGTATGCTTGTTGTTTGAAAGCATGTTTAGTGGCTTGTGATTTGGATGCAATTGAGATGTATGCTGTGTTGTAGCATGTTGTGGGTACCCATTGCCAAATCAAAGCTAATGAAATGATGTTGATTTTTGAATGAAATTGAGCTTGAATACTTGGATTGCTTACCTTGCTGGGCCTGACTTTGTTTTATTTGCATTGATGTTGCATGGTAAAAGTATGGCACCACGTAGAGAGTTACGAGGTAGTGTGCGAGCTACGGCTCCTAATGAGAATGAGAATGAGGAAAATACGGGTAGTGCGGTGTTACCTCCTCCTCCACCTGGTGGTGGTGGTGCTGAGGGAGGAAGAGCTGAAGCTGCAGCTGGTGCTGGAGCTGCTGGACCAGAGGTTGGTCAGGGGCAAGCTATGCCTGATATGACGATGTTGGTACAAGCTATTGCGGGTGCTTTTCGAGCAGCAGTAGCTGGAGCTCAAGGAGCTGGGCATCATGGAGATGCTGGAGTTAGACTACCTTTGGAGCGTCTGCGCAATCTTGGTGGGACTGAGTTTAGGGGTATGTCTGCTGAGAGTTCGGAAGCTTGGCTAGAGAGTACCAAGCGAATCTTGGGACAGATGAGCTGCACGGATGTGCAAAAGTTGGGTTGTGTTGTGTCCTTGCTGCAGGACGATGCGTATACGTGGTGGACGACCACCACAGCTGGGATGGCTGAAGCTGACATCACTTGGACATTCTTTCAGAATGTGTTCAAGCGGAGATATCTTGGTGTGAGATATCTTGATGAGAAGAAGCGTGAGTTCATGACTCTTACCCAGGGGAGTATGACAGTGGCTGAGTATGAGGTACAGTTTGTGCGACTCAGTCAGTATGCACCGGAGCTGATACCTGATGAGCGGGCAAGGTGCGAGAGGTTCCGTTATGGTCTTGTGACGAATGTGAAAATGTATGTGCTGGCCACCGAGTATGATGATTTTGATGTATTGGTGGGTCGAGCCAAGGATATTGAGATGAACTTGGGTTTATCTGCTAGGGGTGCTGGAGCAAGTGCTGGGAAAAGATCAGCTGAGTTTAGTTCCGGTGGTGGACGGAACAAGAGGGGACGTGATCTGAGGTATCAGTCCTCAGCTAAGAGAGGTGGTGGTGCACCTGCTAGAGGAGGCAATGCCAGAGCTGATCCAAGTGCTTGTTGGATCTGTGGTTCACGTGGTCACATGAAGCGTGACTGTCCTCGTGCTGTGAGGGAGGTGCAAGCTCCTGTTGCGGCAGCTGGTTATGGGTGCTGGAATTGTGGTTCTGCAGACCACTTGAGGCGAGATTGTCCTAGGTTGGCTGGTGATCAGATGCGTGCTCCTGTTGTTGCTGCACCGCAAAGAGGTCGTGGGCGCGGCTGTGGTAATTTCCAGAGGCGTGAGGAAGGTGGTCGCGGAGTAGCCCATGTTGTGGCTATTCAGCCTGAGGGTGGAGGCCAAGCGAGGGTGTATGCTCAGCGTGAAGGAAGGAATTATGCGGATGTGATTGCAGGTACCTTTACTTTGCAATCCTTGTCATTGCTTTCTTTGATTGATTCTGGATCTACGCATTCTTACATTTTGCGTGAGCATGCTGAATTGCTTGGTTTGCCTGTTGAGTCTTTGGATGTTGGTGTTTGTGTCACTAGTTCTTTTGGTGAAACTGTTGTGACTCGAAAGCTTTATAGAAGGTGTCCCTTGGTTGTTCAAGAACATGCTTTTCATGTTGATCTTATGGAGTTGCCCTTTTATGGTTTTGATGTAATCCTTGGTAGGGATTGGCTTGCTGAGCATCGTGCTGTTGTGGATTGTGAAAATAAGCGTGTTTTGCTTAAGCTTGCGGATGATTATGAAGTTGTAGTGGTTGGTGAGAATGTGAAGTTTCTTGCCAATGTGGTGTCTACCTTGGAGGCGAGCAGGATGTTGAGGCAAGGTTGCGAAGCTTATCTAGCTTTTGTGATGAATCCTAGCTCTAAGGAGTTGAGGGTGCAAGATATCAGGGTTGTGAAGGAGTTTCCTGGTGTTTTTCCTGAGGAGTTTCCTGGTTTACCTCCTAATCGCGAGGTGGAGTTTGGAATTGAGCTGTATGAGAATACAAATCCTGTGTCCATTACTCCCTATAGAATGGCACCTAAGGAGCTGAAGGAGCTGAAGACGTAGTTGCAAGAGCTGCTTGATCGTGGTTTCATCGACCGAGTGTGTCACCTTGGGGTGCACCGGTCTTGTTTGTAAAGAAGAAAGATGGCACTATGAGGATGTGCATTGATTACCGTTAGCTGAATAAGTTGACTATCAAGAATCGATATCCTTTGCCGACGATTGATGATCTCTTTGATCAATTTCGGGGAGCGGCTGTGTTCTCTAAGATTGACTTGAGATCAGGGTATTACCAGTTGAAGGTGAAGGATGTGGATGTGCCTAAGACAGCTTTCAGGACCAGGTATGGGCATTATGAGTTCCTTGTGATGCCGTTTGGTTTGACAAATGCTCCTGCTGCTTTCATGGACATGATGAACCGTGTGTTTCATGAATACCTGGACAAGTTCGTTGTGGTGTTCATTGATGATATCCTCGTGTACTCGCGTACTGAGGAGGAGCATGAAGAGCATTTGAGGATTGTGTTGCAAGCTTTGTTGGAGAATCAGCTTTATGCTAAGCTGAGCAAGTGTGAGTTCTGGCTTAAGGAGGTGGTGTTTCTTGGGCATGTGGTCTCAGCTGAGGGGATTCGTGTTGATCCTCAGAAGGTCGAGGCGGTGATGAACTAGAAGGTTCCTAAGTCTGTTCATGAGGTCCGTAGTTTCCTTGGTTTGGCGGGATACTACCGAAGGTTTGTGGATGGTTTTTCCAAGATTCCTGCTCCTTTGACGAAGCTGTTGCAAAAGGATGTTAAGTATGAGTTGACGGAAGCGAGACAGCAGGCTTTTGAGAAGCTGAAGGCGGCTTTGATGCAAGCTCCTATCTTGGTTCAGCCTAAATCAGGGAAAGAGTTTGTGGTCTATAGTGATGCATCCTATGTTGGTTTGGGGTGTGTGCTGATGCAAGAGGGTAAGGTGGTGGCTTATGCATCGCGGCAGTTGAAAGTGCATGAGCGCAATTACCCTACGCATGATATTGAGCTGGCTACAGTGGTTTTTGCTCTGAAGATCTGGAGGCATTATCTGTATGGTGAGAAGTGTACTGTGTACACGGATCACAAGAGTTTGAGGTATCTGATGTCTTAGAAGGAGTTGAATCTTAGGCAGCGTCGTTGGTTGGAGTTGCTCAAGGATTATGATCTGACGATTGAGTATCATCCTGGAAAGGCTAATGTTGTTGCGGATGCCTTGAGTAGGAAGGTAGCTGTTGAGCTGAGGGCTATGTTTGCTAGCTTGAGCATATCGCGAGATGGTGGTCTTGTTGCTGAGTTGCAAGTGAAGCCGTCTATGGTTCAGTTGATCAAGGATAAGTAGTTGCTCGATGATTCCTTGGTGTCTCATGTTCAGGATATCGCGGAGGGTAGACCTTCGGATTTCTGTTTTAATGATGATGGTGTGTTGTGTTTTGGGAGTCGGATAGTAGTGCCTGCTGATGCTGAGTTGAGGCGTGCTATTCTGACTGAAGGTCATAGTAGTCCTTTTGCTATGCACCCTGGTAGTACTAAGATGTATCGTGATCTTCGTGATGAGTACTATTGGGTGGGTTTGAAGAAGGATGTTGCAGAGTTTGTGAGCAAGTGTTTGGTGTGTCAGCGAGTTAAGGTTGAACATCAGGTTCCTTCTGGGTTGTTGCAACCGTTGAAAATCCCTGAATGGAAGTGGGAGAGGGTTACCATGGATTTTGTATCTGGTTTGCCTTTGTCTCCATCGAAGAAGAATTCTGTTTGGGTGATTGTGGATCGCCTGACGAAGTGTGCGCATTTCTTGCCTGTGCATACTACGTTCTCTTTGGATAAGCTGGCAGAGCTGTACATTGCTGAGATTGTGAGGCTGCATGGTGTGCCTAAGTCGATTGTGTCGGATAGGGATCCGAGGTTCACATCGCGTTTCTGGCAGTGTTTGCATCCAGCTTTGGGTACAAGGTTGCATTTCAGTACATCCTATCATCCTCAGTCGGATGGTCAGTCTGAACGAGTTATTCAGATCTTGGAGGATATGTTGAGGTGCTGCGTGATTGAGTTCCAAGGTTCTTGGGAGAAGCATCTGCCTTTGGTTGAGTTCGCTTATAACAATAGTTATCAGGCGAGTATACAGATGGCACCTTATGAGGCTCTGTATGGGAGGAAGTGTAGGACTCCTCTTTGTTGGGCTGAAACTGGTCAAAAGTTGGTTTCGATGCCGGCTTTGTTGAAAGGGACCACTGAGAAGGTGAAGCTCATCTGTGAGCGGTTGAAGGCTGCCTCTGATCGGCAAAAGTCTTACGCGGATTTGAAGCGTAAGGAGATAGAGTTTGCGGTGGGTGACCGTGTGTTCTTGAAGGTTTCGCCTTGGAAGAAGGTGATGAGGTTTGGCCGGAAGGGTAAGTTGAGCCCTATGTACATTGGACCATATGAGGTTATTGAGCGTGTGGGTCCTGTTGCGTATCGGTTGAGGTTACCTCAAGAGTTGGAGAAGATTCATGATGTGTTCCATGTTTCTATGCTCCGGAGGTATAGATCTGATCCTTCGCATGTGATGCCTGTGGAGGAAGTGGGATTGAATCCGGATTTGACCTATGATGAGGAACCAGTGAAGGTTCTGGATTCGGATAGCAAGGTTCTTCGTGGCAAGACCATTGAGTTGGTGAAGGTGCTGTGGAAGCATCGAGGTGTTGAGGAAGCCACGTGGCAGCGGAGGGAAGACATGCTGAAGCAGTTTCCTTATCTCTTTCCTTCAGGTAAATTTCGAGGACGAAATTTCTTAAGGGGGGGAGAGTTGTAACGCCCCGGTTTTGGGCTTAGTAGTTTTGGGCGTTGACCGGTTTGGTCAAAGTGCTGTTCGAATCTAAAGAGGTGAAATTAGGAAAGCCTAGTTCGGGTTGCATTAAAAATATGGAAAAATGTTCTAAAATCATCTTTTAATATAATTAAGTGAACTGTGAAATCAATTTTGGAAAAAGAGTTTTGGAAGGGTGACATTTTGGCTAGTGACCAAAATGTAATTTTTGAAAGTTTGGTGATTGTTTTATAAAGGGTTGAAACTTTGAATCTTTAAGGAGCTATTAATCCAAAAGTAGTTTCTCCATATTTTTCTAAGATATTTTGAGATTTATTCTGATTTTAAAACATATCAAAAGAGGAGGGAAAGCCATTTTGGCTATTTTGTTAACTAACTTTCCAATTTTCTTTCTCTCATTTTCTCTCAACCCAAACACCTTCTTTCAAGAGAATTGTTTCTGATTTTCTCACCTAAATCTCTCCTTTCAACTCTCTTTTGATTCCAAATCAACATATCTACAAAACCTCATCATTTGCTACTTGATTCATCAAGGTTTTTGATTCCAAAAAGAGGAGAAACTCAAGTTTGGAGGTAAGAACGTTCTTCTCCTCTAAACTATCAGTTCTTTACTGAAATTCCTAAGTTTTCAATCCTTAATTGATGTTTATTTAAAGGCTTTTGAGTTGTGAATTGGATCTTGGCTTATAATGCAAGATTTGGTGATTTTTGATGATTTTCGTTTGATCTGTTAAATCTGTGATTTGAGATGTGTTTTTGATGATATTTGAACTCTAAATTGATAAGGAATTGAGTTTTGATTAATGCAATCTCGGATAGGTTGAGTTTCCTAGGTTTAGCTTGTGTTTCTTGGTTGTTTTTGAGGTGATCTTGTGGATCTGATGTTGCTGGAGGTATAAGGATGTTTGTAGGTTCTTTTTAGGTGTTATATGTTGTTAAAGGATGTTAGGTTTTGATGGTTTATGGCTGGGCTTTGTTGAGAAGTGGTTTGGATGCATTTTCGGTTGTGTTTGGTAGCCGAAAATGGAGTGTGGATGAGAGCAGCGAGTTTAGGTGCTTTCATTGAAGCAATTAATGCATGATGATGCATTAATCCTCTGCTTTGATGTGTTAAAACAGGGGAGGCATCTTTGGATCCAAGAGTTGTTGATCCGGAAGCTTGGTTTGGTACTTCGGCAAGAGGCGAAGTGGAATCGGTGAGTGAAATTGGGTTTTCGGCTTTCAAACCAATGTCTTGGGAGCTTAGTTTAAGTCTAAACAACTTTGCTAAGCTCAAGTGTAAGTTTTTCGGAAAGTACTCTCTAGTGGTGGCCATGATTTTGTTGTGATGCAATGTGGTTTATTGCATGATTTAAATACTGTTTTGAAAGCATGTTTTAGCATGGTATTTGCTGTTGTTGTAAGCCATATGTTGAAGGAAGCTCAAGGTAAGAGTTCCTTGTTTTTGTACATTGATAAAATGTGGTTTGATGCTTTTAAATGCATGATGTATATGGCTTGGTTTAATGCTTTAAAACAGTGGATAAATTGATGATAATGATGTATATTGGCAAGTGATGTTTTAAAAAGGTTAAGGTCACTAAGGTGGTTAAAAGTCCTTGAGTGAGGTCCTTTCCATGGTGCTTAAAAGTCCATGGGCCAAGGTGTTTAAAAGTCCTTGGGGCCAAGGTGTTTAAAAGTCCTTGGGGTGAAAGTTGATGAACTTGTTTTTAAAGAAATGGAACTTATCACTTGTGGCCAATATGACATGTTATGATATGAAGCATGAGATGCTTGTTTTAAGTATGCTTTTGAGCATGTGCAATTGATGATTTGAAGCATGATTTAGAAATGTTTTATAAATGCATTATTGAATGGTTTTATAAGCATTCCTCACTAAGCTTTTGCTTACGCTCTCTTCCGTTTTCTTAATTCAATAATGCAGAACATTAGAGTACTTTGAGGGCAGCAAGAAGGGCAAGCAATCAAGTGAAAGTAAAGCTCAAAGTATGGAAGGTTTCTTAAGTACATTTTTAGCTTTTGGTAATTTGGCAATGGGGGACCTTTGTGTATGTTTTGGGAGAGGTTTTGAACTCCCTAAGTATGTTGAATGTTGATGAGAATGCTGGTTTTAGTGTTTGGGCTTAATATGCTTGAATTGGAAGTTTATGCTTGTATGGCTTGCTTGTGTAGGAAGCATGCCTATAGTTTTGGGGCTTTTCATATGTGATGTTGTTTGATGAATTGTTGATGCAAGTATGTCTTATATATGTTGAATTGCATGCTGGTAAAGTTTGGTGGCAATTGGAGCATGATTGGATGTTTAATTGCATGTTTAAGAATGCATTTTGGGGCAATCTGTGCAGGGTGTTTCGGAACAGTGCCACCCGTTTCGGAACAGGTGCCTTAAACAAGCCCAGGCGTCCGAAACAGGAAGGACCGTTCCGAAACGGTTTGGCTACTGCCAGCCCGTGTTGCGGTACGCGTTGCGGAACGGCCCCGCGTTTCGAAACGGGCTCTGCCTGTTTCGGAACGGGTGACCGTTAGGGGCTGACATTGGTAGTTAAATGTTTTGAATTGTTTGCATTTTGGTCCTGAATCTTGTTTGTGCAATTGTATGAGTTTGGGATGTCCTTTTGAGCTGAAATTTCACAGTGAAGCATGAAACCTGACTAATTACAAGCTGGTAACTTTAATTTGGGTTAATTCCTCATATTTATCAGAAATTACAATTTGGTCCCTAAAGTTGTAATTTGTTCAATTGGGTCCCTGTTTGATCTCTGATGTTTATGATCTTTGAGTATGTTGTTGTATGATCATATCTAAGGTTTAATATGCATCTAGACAAGATTAAAAAAAAAGGGTCGTTAATCAAGGTTGACTTTCGGGTTGACTTTGGTTTTCCCCGTGTGACTTTCTTAATTCGGGTCAACCGTCTAGGCCGGGTTAAGGGGGTTACACATGGACTTTTAAACACCATGGCAAGGACCACACAAGGAATTTTAACCACCTTTGTGTCCTTAACAAGAACCATCCAAGGACTTTTAACCACCTTGATGTTCTTAAATAACAAGGCTCACTCAAGGACTTTTAACCACCTTAGTGACCTTAACAAGAATCATCATGGACTTTTAACCACCATGAAGTTCTTAGAATCCACAAGGCTCACTCAAGGACTTTTAACCACCTTAGTGACCTTACCCTTTTTCAAAACATCACTTGCCAATATACTTCATTATCATCAAATAATCCACTGTTTTAAAGCATTAAACCAAGCCATAAACATCATGCATTTATAAGCATCAAACCACATTTTGACAATGCTCAAAAACAAGGAACTCTTACCTTGAGCTTCCTTCAACATATGGCTTACAAAATCAGCAATAACCATGCTAAATCATGCTTTCAAAACAGAATTTAAAACATGCAAAAAAACACATTGCATAACAACCAAACCATGGCCACCACTAGAGAGTTTTTCGAAAACTTACACTTGAGCTTAGCAAAGTTGTTTAGACTTAAACTAAGCTCCCAAGACATTGGTTTCAAAGCTGAAAACCCAATTTCACTCACCGATTCCACTTCGCCTCTTGCCGAAGCACAAATCAAGCTTCCGGATCACCTTCTCTTGGATCCAAAGATGACTCCCCTGTTTTAAACACATTAAAGCAGAGGATTAATGCATCATCATGCATTAATAGCTTCAATGAAAGCACCTAAACTCGCTGCTCTCATCCACACTCCATTTTCGGCCACCAAACACAACCGAAAATGCATCCAAACAACTCCTCAACAAAGCCCATCCATAAACCATCAAAACTAAACATCCTTTAACATCATTTAACATCTAAAAAGAACCTATTAACATCCTTATACCTCCAGCAACATCAGATCCACAAGATCACACCAAAAACAACCAAGAAACACAAGCTAAACTTAGGAAATTCAACCTATCCGGGATTTCATTAATTAAAACTCAATTCTTTATCAAATTAACATTCATTTATCATCAAAAACACACCTCAATTCACAGCTTTAACAGATCAAACGAAAATCCACCAAAATCACCAAATCTTGCATTTAAAGCGAAGATCCATTACTCAACTTAAAAGCCTTTAATAAAACATCAATTTAGGATTGAGAACTTAGGAATTTCAGTAAAGAACTGAGACTTTAGAGGAGAAGGACGTTCTTACCTTCAAACTTGAGTTTCTCCTCTTTTAGAACCAAAAAACTTTAAGAATCAACTAGCAAATGGTGAGGTTTTGTTGATGAGATGATTAGGAATCAAAGGAGAGTTGAAAGGAGAGATTTAGGTGACAAAATCAAAAGGAAATCTCTGGAGAGAAATTGTTTGGGTTGAGAGAAAATGAGAGAAAAGGAAAATTGGAAAATATGGAAAGTTAGTTACAAAATAGCCAAATGATTTCCCTCCACTTTTCTTTTGTTTTAAAATCAGAATTAAACATTAAAATATCTTAGAAAAATCTGGAGAAACTCCCTTTGGGTAAATAGCTCCTTAAAGATTCAAAGTTTCAATCCTTTCTAAAACAGTCACGCAACTTTCAAAAATTACATTTTGGTCACTAGCCAAAATGTCACCCTTCCAAAACTCATTTTGTAAAATTGATTTCACAGTTCACTTTTATATATTAAAAGATGATTTTAGAACATTTTTCCATATTTTTAATGCAACCCGAACTAGGCTTTCCTAATTTCACCCTTTTAGATTCGAACAGCACTTTGACCGAACCGGTCAACGCCCAAAACTTCTAAGCCCAAAACCGGGGCGTTACAACTCTCCCCCCTTAAGAAATTTCGTCCCCGAAATTTACCTGAAGGAAAGAGATAAGGAAACCGCTTCAGCATGTCTTCCTTCCGCTCCCACGTGGCTTCCTCAACACCTCGATGCTTCCACAGCACCTTTACCAACTCGATGGTCTTGCCACGAAGAACCTTGCTATTCGAATCCAGAACCTTCACCGGTTCCTCATCATAGGTCAAATCCGGATTCAATTCCACTTCCTCCACAGGCATCACATGCGAAGGATCAGATCTATACTTCCGGAGCATAGAAACATGGAACACATCATGAATCTTCTCCAACTCTTGAGGTAGCCTCAACTTGTACGCAACAGGACCCACACGCTCAACCACCTCGTATGGTCTAATGTACCTAGGGCTCAACTTACCCTTCCGGCCAAACCTCATCACCTTCTTCCAAGGCGAAACCTTCAAGAACACACGGTCACCCACCGCACACTCAATCTCCTTACGCTTCAAATCCGCGTAAGACTTTTGCCGATCAGAAGCCGCCTTCAAACGCTCACAAATGAGCCTCACCTTCTCGGTGGTTCCTTTCAACAAAGTCGGCATCGAAACCAACTTCTGACCCGTTTCAGCCCAACAAAGAGGAGTCCTACACTTCCTCCCGTACAAAGCCTCGTAAGGTGCCATCTGTATACTCGCCTGATAACTATTGTTATAAGCAAACTCCACCAAAGGCAAATGCTTCTCCCAAGAGCCCTGAAACTCAATCACGCAGCACCTCAACATATCCTCTAAAATCTGAATAACACGCTCAGACTGGCCATCCGACTGAGGATGATAGGATGTACTGAAATTCAACCTTGTACCCAAGGCTTGATGCAAACACTGGCTAAAACGCGATGTGAACCTCGGATCCCTATCCGACACAATCGACTTAGGCACACCATGCAGCCGCACAATCTCAGCAATGTACAGCTCCTCCAGCTTATCCAAAGAGAACGTAGTATGCACAGGTAAGAAATGTGCACACTTCGTCAGGCGATCCACAATCACCCAAACCGAATTCTTCTTTGATGGTGACAAAGGTAAACCAGATACAAAATCCATGGTAACCCTTAACCACTTCCATTCAGGAATTCTCAACGGTTGCAACAACCCTGAAGGAACCTGATGCTCAGCCTTAACTCGCTGACACACCAAACACTTGCTCACAAACTCCGCAACATCCTTTTTCAAACCCACCCAATAGTACTCATCACGAAGATCACGATACATCTTGGTACTACCAGGGTGCATAGCAAAAGGACTACTATGACCTTCAGTCAGAATAGCACGCCTCAACTCAGCATCATTGGGCACTACTATCCGACTACCAAAACACAACACACCATCATCGTTAAAATAGAAATCTGAAGGCCTACCCTCCGCGATATCCTGAACATGCGGTACCAAAGAATCATCCAGCAACTGCTTTTCTTTGATCAGGTGAACCAAAGATGGCTTCACTTGCAACTCAGCTATAAGACCACCATCACGCGATATACTCAAGCTAGCAAACATAGCCCTCAGCTCAACAGCTACCTTCCTGCTCAAGGCATCCGCAACAACATTAGCCTTTCCAGGATGGTACTCAATCGTCAGATCATAATCCTTGAGCAACTCCAACCAACGCCGTTGTCTAAGATTCAACTCCTTCTAAGACATCAGATACCTCAAACTCTTGTGATCCGTGTACACTGTACACTTCTCACCATACAGATAATGCCTCCAAATCTTCAGAGCAAAGACCACTGCAGTCAGCTCAATATCATGCGTAGGATAATTGCGCTCATGCACCTTCAACTGCCGCGATGCATAAGCGACCACCTTACCCTCTTGCATCAGCACACACCCTAAACCAACATAGGACGCATCACTGTAGACCACAAACTCTTTCCCTGATTCAGGTTGAACCAAGATAGGAGCTTGCGTCAAAGCCGCCTTAAGCTTCTCAAAAGCCTGCTGTCTCGCTTCTGTCCACTCATACTTAACATCCTTCTGCAACAGCTTCGTCAGCGGTGCAGCAATCTTAGAAAACCCATCCACAAACCTCCGGTAGTATCCCGCCAAACCAAGGAAACTACGAACCTCATGAACAGACTTAGGAACCTTCCAGTTCATCACCGCCTCAATCTTCTGAGGATCAACACGAATCCCCTCAGCAGAAACTACATGCCCAAGAAACACTACCTCCTTAAGCCAGAACTCACACTTGCTCAGCTTAGCATAAAGCTGATTCTCCAACAAAGCTTGCAAAACAATCCTCAAATGCTCTTCATGCTCCTCCTCAGTACGCGAGTACACGAGGATATCATCAATGAACACCACAACGAACTTGTCTAGGTATTCATGAAACACACGATTCATCATGTCCATAAAAGCAGTAGGAGCATTTGTCAAACCAAACGGCATCACAAGGAACTCATAATGCCCATACCTTGTCCTGAAAGCTGTCTTAGGCACATCCACATCCTTCACCTTCAACTGATAATACCCTGACCTCAAGTCAATCTTAGAGAACACAGCTGCTCCCCGAAATTGATCAAAGAGATCATCAATCCTCGGCAAAGGATATCGATTCTTGATAGTCAACTTGTTCAGCTGACGGTAATCAATGCACATTCTCATAGTGCCATCCTTCTTCTTCACAAACAAGACTGGTGCTCCCCAAGGCGACACACTCGGCCGGATGAAACCACGATCAAGCAACTCTTGCAACTGCGTCTTCAGCTCCTTCAGCTCCTTAGGTGCCATTCTATAAGGGGTAATGGACACAGGAGTCATATTCTCATACAGCTCAATTCCAAACTCCACCTCGCGATTAGGAGGTAAACCAGGCAATTCCTCAGGAAACACTCCAGGAAACTCCTTCACAACTCTGATATCTTGCACCCGCAACTCCTTAGAGCTAGGATTCATCACAAAAGCTAGATAAGCTTCACAACCTTGCCTCAGCATCCTGCTCGCCTCCAAGGTAGACACCACATTGGCAAGAAACTTCACATTCTCACCAACAACAACAACTTCATAATCATCCGCAAGCTTCAACGAAACTCGCTTATTTTCACAATCCACAACAGCACGATGCTCAGCAAGCCAATCCATACCAGGGATTACATCAAAACCATAGAAAGGCAGCTCCATAAGGTCAACATGAAAAACATGATCTTGAACAACCAAAGGACACCTCCTATACAACTTTCGAGTCACAACAGTCTCACCAAAAGAACTAGTGACACGAACACCAACATCCAAAGACTCAACAGGCAAACCAAGCAATTCAGCATGCTCACGCAAAATGTATGAATGCGTAGATCCAAAATCTATCAAGGAAAGTAACGACAAGGATTGCAAAGTAAAGGTACCTGCAATCACATCCGCATCATTCCTCCCCTCCCGCTGAGCATACACCCTAGCTTGACCACCACCTTAAGGGCTGAATAGCCACAACATGGGTCACTCCTCGGCCACCTTCCTCTCTCCGCTGGAAATTACCACGGCCGCACCCACGACCTCTCTGCGGTGCAGCAACAGGAGCACGCACTTGGCCACCAGCCAACATAGGACAATCTCGCCTCAAGTGATCCGCCGATCCACAATTCCAGCACCCATTACCAGCTGCCGCAACAGGAGCTTGCACCTCCCTCACAGCACGAGGACAGTCACGCTTCATGTGACCACGTGAACCACATATCCAACAAGCACTCGGATCAGCTCTAGCATTGCCTCCTCTAGCAGATGCACCACCACCTCTCTTAGCTGAGGACTGATATTTCTGATCACGTCCCCTCTTGTTCCGTCCACCACCGGAACTATATTCAGCTGCTCGCTTACCAGCACTTGACTCAGCACTCTTAGCAGATAAACCCAAGTTCATCTCAATATCCTTAGCTTGGCCCACTAACACATCAAAATCATCATACTCAGTGGCCAACACATACATTTTCACCTCCGTCACTAAACCATAACGGAACCTTTCGCACCTCTCCCGCTCATCAGGTACCAGCTCAGGTGCATACTGACTGAGTCGAACAAACTGCACTTCATACTCAGCCACAGTCATGCTCCCCTGGGTAAGAGACATGAACTCCCGCTTCTTTTCATCAAGATATCTCACACCAAGATACCTTCTCTTGAACACATTCTGAAAGAATGTCCAAGTTATGTCAGCTTCAGCCATCCCAGCAATAGTGGTCGTCCACCACGTATAAGCATCATCCTGTAGTAAAGATACTACACAACCCAGCTTTTGCACATCCGTGCAACTCATCTGACCCAAGATCCTCTTGGTACTCTCTAACCAAGCTTCAGAACCTTCAGCAGACATACCCCTGAACTCAGTCCCACCAAGACTGCGCAAATGCTCCAAAGGTAGTCTAACTCCAGCATCTCTCTGATGCCCAGCTCCTTGAGCTCCAGCTACTGCCGCTCGAAAAGCACCCGCAATAGCTTGTACCAACATAGACATGTCAGGCATAGCTTGCCCCTGACCAACCTCAAGACCAGCAGCTCCAGCACCAGCTGCAGCTTCAGCTCTTTCTCCCTCAGCACCACCACCACCAAGTGGAGGAGGAGGTAACACCGCACTACCCGTGTTTTCCTCATTTTCATTCTCATTCGAAGCCTTAGCTCGCACATTACTTCTCAACTCTCTACGTGGTGCCATACTCTAACCATGCAATCACAATGCAAATAAACAAAGTCAGGCTCAGAAAGGTAAGCAATCGAAGTATTCAAGCTCAATTTCACTTAAAATCAACATCATTTCATTAGCTTTGATTTGGCAATGGGTACCCACAACATGCTTCATCACAGCATAAAACTCAATTGCATCAAAATCACAAACCACTCATCATGCTTTCACTCAACAAGCATACAAGGTATACATACTTCAATCATGCACACATTCATTCCCAATTACTCGAGAACTCAGCTCTGATACCACCAAATGTAACCCCCTTAACCTGGCCTAGACGGTCGACCCGAATTAAGAAAGTCACACGGGGAAAACCAAAGTCAACCCGAAAGTCAACCTTGATTAATGACCCTTTTTTTTCTTTTTACTCTTGTCTAGATGCACATTAACCCTAGTTATGACCACTCAAACAACATACTCAAAGATCATAAACATCAGAGATCAAACAGGGACCCAATTGAACAATTTACAACTTTAGGGACCAAATTGTAAATTCTGCAAATTATAAGGCCTTCATCCAAATTAAAGTTACCATCTTGAAATTAGTCAGGTTTCATGCTTCTCTATAAATTTTCAGCTCAAAAGGACTTCCCAAACTCATACAATTGCACAAACAAGATTCAGGACCAAAATGTAAACATTCCAAAACATTTAACTGCCTATGTCAGCCCCCAACGGTCAGACGTTCCGAAACAGGAAGAGCCTGTTTCGAAACGCGGGGCCGTTCCGCAACGCGTACCGAAACGGAGGCTGGCAGAGGGCTTTCCGTTTCGAAACGGTGCCTACCGTTTCGGACGCCTGGGTTGATTCAAGGCACCCGTTCCGAAACGATAACCACTGTTCCGAAACGCCCTGCACAGAATACAGAAATTTGCTTGCTTAAACATGCAATTGATCAACCATACATGCTCCAAATGCTATCAAACTTTACCAGCAACAGATTCAATATACAAGAAACATATTTGCATCAACAATTCAACATTATATCATCATATATGAAAAGCCCCAATTCTAATGGCATGCTTCCTACACAAGCAACCCATACAAGCATAAAACCTCCAAGACCAAGCATATAATGACCAATTACAAGATCCATCATATTAACATCATTAAGCAAAACTTAGGGAGTTCAAAACATCTCCCAAAACATCCATAATGGTCCCCCATTGCCAAATGCCAAAAGCTAAAAAGTGTTTAAGAAAACCTTCCCATACTTGAGCTTAATCCCACTTGATTGCTTGCCTTCCTTGCTGCCCTCAAAGTACCTTAATGATCTGCATTATTGGTTTAAGAAAACGAAAGAGAGCGTAAGCAAAAGCTTAGTGAGGAATGCTCAATAAAACCATTCAATAATGCATTTATAAAAACACTTTATAAATCATACTTCAAAACATCATATATACATGCTCACTAGCATTCTTAAACAAGCAAAACATGCTTCCATATCAATTCATGTCATATTGGCCACAAGTGATAAATTTCATCTTTTAAAACAAGATCAACATAAGACTCACACATGGACTTTTAAACACCATTGTGATCTTATAATTCTCAAGAACCACACAAGGACTTTTAACCACCTTTGTGTTCTTACAAGTTTCACCCCAAGGACTTTTAAACACCTTGGCCCCAAGGACTTTTAAACACCTTGGCCCATGGACTTTTAAACACCATGGCAAGGACCACACAAGGAATTTTAACCACCTTTGTGTCCTTAACAAGAACCATCCAAGGACTTTTAACCTCCTTGATGTTCTTAAATAACAAGGCTCACTCAAGGACTTTTAACCACCTTAGTGACCTTAACAAGAATCATCATGGACTTTTAACCACCATGAAGTTCTTAGAATCCACAAGGCTCACTCAAGGACTTTTAACCACCTTAGTGACCTTACCCTTTTTCAAAACATCACTTGCCAATATACATCATTATCATCAAATAATCCACTGTTTTAAAGCATTAAACCAAGCCATAAACATCATGCATTTATAAGCATCAAACCACGTTTTGACAATGCTAAAAAACAAGGAACTCTTACCTTGAGCTTCCTTCAACATATGGCTTACAAAATCGGCAATAACCATGCTAAATCATTCTTTCAAAACAGAATTTAAAACATGCAATAAACCACATTGCATAACAACCAAACCATGGCCACCACTAGAGAGTTTTTCCGAAAACTTACACTTGAGCTTAGCAAAGTTGTTTAGACTTAAACTAAGCTCCCAAGACATTGGTTTCAAAGCTGAAAACCCAATTTCACTCACCGATTCCACTTCGCCTCTTGCTGAAGCACAAATCAAGCTTCCGGATCACCTTCTCTTGGATCCAAAGATGACTCCCCTGTTTTAAACACATTAAAGCAGAGGATTAATGCATCATCATGCATTAATAGCTTCAATGAAAGCACCTAAACTCGCTGCTCTCATCCACACTCCATTTTCGGCCACCAAACACAACCGAAAATGCATCCAAACAACTCCTCAACAAAGCCCAGCCATAAACCATCAAAACTAAACATCCTTTAACATCATTTAACATCTAAAAAGAACCTATTAACATCCTTATACCTCCAGCAACATCAGATCCACAAGATCACACCAAAAACAACCAAGAAACACAAGCTAAACTTAGGAAATTCAACCTATCCGGGATTGCATTAATTAAAACTCAATTCCTTATCCAATTAACATTCATTTATCATCAAAAACACACCTCAATTCACAGCTTTAATAGACCAAACGAAAATCCACCAAAATCACCAAATCTTGCATTTAAAGCCAAGATCCATTACTCAACTTAAAAGCCTTTAATAAAACATCAATTTAGGATTGAGAACTTAGGAATTTCAGTAAAGAACTGAGAGTTTAGAGGAGAAGGACGTTCTTACCTCCAAACTTGAGTTTCTCCTCTTTTAGAACCGAAAAGCTTGAAGAATCAACTAGCAAATGATGAGGTTTTGTTTATGAGATGATTAGGAATCAAAGGAGAGTTGAAAGGAGAGATTTAGGTGACAAAATCAGAAGGAAATCTCTGGAGAGAAAGTGTTTGGGTTGAGAGAAAATGAGAGAAAAGGAAAATTGGAAAATATGGAAAGTTAGTTACAAAATAGCCAAATGGTTTCCCTCCACTTTTCTTTTGTTTTAAAATCAGAATTAAACATTAAAATATCTTAGAAAAATCTGGAGAAACTCCCTTTGGGTAAATAGCTCCTTAAAGATTCAAAGTTTCAATCCTTTCTAAAACAGTCACGCAACTTTCAAAAATTACATTTTGGTCACTAGCCAAAATGTCACCCTTCCAAAACTCATTTTGTAAAATTGATTTCACAGTTCACTTTTATATATTAAAAGATGATTTTAGAACATTTTTCCATATTTTTAATGCAACCCGAACTAGGCTTTCCTAATTTCACCCTTTTAGATTCGAACAACACTTTGACCGAACCGGTCAACGCCCAAAACTTCTAAGCCCAAAACCGGGGCGTTACAGTCCTACCCGATGGAATGCCCATCATCAGTCTCTCCCTTTAGATTAAATCCAAAGAGCACGTACGAATTTTTAGTTTATAGTGCACTCTCATCCTATTGATCGATCAATTATATCCCGTAAGTATCTCATCTTCTATGCCAATATAATATGTCAAAATATCATCTCACCAATTGTTTTTCGTGAAACATTTCTCAAATCTTTCTCATCTCATTTCAAAACCATAACATTTGCCATGCTTTAAAACAAAAACTCAAAACTCACCAATGCAACATGTTATTTCATGAAATCATTTCAAGAATCATCTCATGCTACAAATCATGCATAAAACAATAGGAATTTATCTATCTCAAACCATGAGCATGTAAAAGCATTTTAAGGGCAACCACCACATAAATGAGAGCATTCTAGCCAATACTTACTTCCGGACTTAGGAAGGTGTTTCAAACCTTTCCTAAATCCCCAAACCTTGTTTCTTTGTCCCTCAAGGACTTCTAAAACCATTTGCACTCACCGATTACGTTTCGCTTGCTCGCCAAAACGCTATCTAAGCTCCTAGATCAACGCCAAAGGCGTCTGAAGATGTCTCCCATGTTTATAACACATAAGAACAGATGATTAATGCATCATCATGCATTGAAATCATCAGCCACACCTAAACTCGCTGCTCTAGTCAAGAACCTCATTTCGGCTACCAAAAACATCCAAAATCATCTTCAAATTCTCCCAAAACAAAGCCCACCCAAGATCTATCACTTCTAATCATTTCTAAACATCAATCATCATGAAAAACCACCACAAAACTCGTCCTTATACCTCCAGCTATAACAGAACACCAAAACCACCCCAAAAACCACCATTCTAGCATACAAAACTTAGTAATCCAAGCCTATTCGGGATTTGTTTGATGAAACCTCATTTATAACATCAATTACCATCCAAAATACATTAGAAAACAACCTCAAAACAGAGCCTAACCAACAACCACAAAAATCATCAAGATCTTTCCAAAAACCATGAGTTTTAATACAATTTCTTGTTTCTAACATTAAAGAAACTCAAAAATCATTAACAAAGGATTGATAACTTGAGAATTTCAGTAAAGAACTGATCATTAGAGGAGAAGGACGAAGCTTACCTCTAATGGTCGATTCCTCCTTGATTTGGGCAAGTTTTCTTGAAAATCCAATGTGAAAACAAGAGGATTTGGTGAGGAAAAGATTAGGAAACAAAAGGAGATTGAAATATCATCAAAGGGAATGAAAATAAAAGGCTAATTGATGAAGCTAATGCGTTTGGCTAAAAAGAAATTGAGAGAAAATTGACGTAAAGTAGTTATGAAAAGTCAAAGATAGTTTTCCTTTAATCAATCTTTATTTCCTTTAATTAAAACATTATTAAAATCACCCAAAATAAGGAGAAATCTGATTAAAAACATTTTGGTAAAATTAGCTCCTTAAAGATTCAAAGTTTCAATCCTTTACAAAATAGTCACTGTTTAACTTTTGCAAAAACTGTGATTTGGTCACTAAACTGAAATGTAATATTTCCAAACCTTATTTTGTAAAATTGTTTTCACCATAATCATTCATATAATAAATGAGGATTTTTAGGTATTTTCCATATTTTTAAAGCATCCCGAACTAGGTGTTCCCTAAATCTCTTTTTAAGATTCGAACTGTTCTCGACCAGTCCGATTTGAACTCTAAAACATCTAGGCCCAAAATCGGGGCGTTACAACTCTCCCCCTCTTAAGAAATTTCGTCCTCGAAGTTCACCTGGAGGAAAAAGGTAAGGAAATTGCTTCTTCATGTCTTCCTTCCTTTCCCACGTGGCTTCCTCAACACCACGATGTCTCCACAACACCTTGACCAGCTCAATGGTCTTACCACGAAGAACCTTACTGTCAGAATCCAGAATCTCAACAGGTTCCTCATCATATGTCAAATCCGGATACAACTCAAATTCCTCCACATGTATAACATGCGAAGGATCCGATCTATACCTCCGAAGCATGGATACATGAAACACATTATGTATCTTTTCTAACTTTTGAGGTAGTCTCAGCTTATAAGCAACAGGACCTACACGTTCTATCACCTCGTATGGTCCAATGTACCTTGGGCTCAACTTGCCCTTCTGGCCAAATCTCATCACCTTGTTCCAAGGTGAAACTTTCAAAAACACACGATCACCCACTACAAATTCTATCTCCTTATGCTTCAAATCCGCGTAAGACTTTTTCCGATCCGATGCTACCTTCAACCGCTCACAAATGAGCTTTACCTTCTCGGTGGTTCTTTTCAACAAAGTCGGCATCGAGATCAACTTATGTCCTGTTTTAGCCCAACAAAGAGGAGTTCTGCACTTCCTCCCATACAAAGCTTCATAAGGTTCCATTTGAATACTCGATGGTTACTGTTATTATAAGCAAACTCCACCAAACGCAAGTGCTTCTCCCAAGAGCCTTGAAATCCAATGACACGGATCCTCAACATATACTCAAGCACCTGGATAACACGCTCCGACTGTCCATCCGTTTGCGAATGATAAGAAGTACTGAAATTCAGTCGCGTACCCAATGCTTGATGCAAACACTCCCAAAACCTTGCGGTGAACCTCAGATCTCTATCCGACACTAGATTTTGGTACGCCATGCAAACGTAAAATCTCGGCAATGTACAACTCCGCAAGCTTATCCAAGGTGTACGTAGTATGCACAGGCAAGAAATGCGCACACTTCGTAAGGCGATCCACAATCACCCAAACAGAATTCTTCTTTGACGATGATAAAGGCAAACCAGACATAAAGTCCATGGTGATTCTCTCCCATTTCCACTCAGGAATCCTTAACGGATGCAACAACCCTGAAGGAAACTGATGTCCAGCCTTAACTAGCTGACAAACCATACATTTGCTCACATACTTAGCAACATCTTTCTTCAACCCCACCTAATAGTACTCATCCTTCAGATCACGATACATCTTTGTACTACCAGAATGCATAGCAAAAGGACTATTATGAGCTTCTGTCAAAATAGTGCGCCTCAACTCAACATCATTCGGCACCACTATCCGACTCCCAAAACATAAAATGCCACCAACATTAAAACAAAAATCTGATGGCCTACCTTCAGCAATATCCTGAACATATGGCACCAAGGAATCATCCAACAGCTGTTTATCCTTTATCAACTGGGTTAGAGATGGTTTCACTTGAAATTCAACAACAAGACCACCATCTCGCGATATGCTCAAGCTAGCAAACATCGCTCTTAACTCCACCGCCACTTTCCTACTCAAAGCATCGGCCACAACATTGGCCTTCCCCGAATGATACTCGACCGTTAGATCGTAATCCTTAAGCAACTCCACCCACCGTCGTTGCCTAAGATTTAACTCCTTCTTAGACATCAAATACTTCAAACTTTTGTGATCCGTGTACACAATACAATTCTCACCATAGAGATAATGTCTCCAGATCTTTAGAGCAAAGACCACTGCAGCCAACTCAATGTCATGCGTAGGATAATTGCGCTCATGCACCTTCAACTATCGCGATGCATAAGCCACCACCTTACCTACTTGCATCAACACACACCCCAAACCAACATAGGACGCGTCACTATACACCACAAACTCTTTCCCTGATTCAGGTTGAACTAAGATAGGAGCTTGCGTCAAAGCTGCTTTTAGCTTCTCAAAAGCTTGATGTCTCGCTTCCGTCCACTCATACTTAACATCCTTTTGCAACAACTTCGTCAAAGGGGCAGCAATCTTAGAAAATCAATCCACAAACCTCTGATAGTACCCTGCCAACCCAAGGAAACTACGAACTTCATGAACGGACTTAGGAGGCTTCCAATTCATCACCGCCTCAACCTTCTGGGGATCAGCTCGAATTCCTTCAGCCGAAACCACATGACCAAGGAAAACAACTTCCTTTAGCCAAAACTCACATTTACTCAGCTTAGCATAAAGCTGATTTTCCAACAACGCTTGCAAAACAATCCTCAAATGACCTTCATGCTCCTCCTCAATACGAGAGTACACAAGGATATCATCGATGAACACCACAAAGAACTTGTCCAAGAATTCATGGAACACCCTATTCATCATGTCCATGAAAGCAACAGTAGCATTCGTCAACCCAAACGACATAACAAGGAACTCATAATGCTCATACCTCGTTCTAAAGGCTATTTTCGTTTCATCCACATCCTTCACCTTTAACTAATAGTACCTTCACCTCAAATCAATCTTTGAAAACACAGCCGCTCCCCGAAACTAATAAAAAGATCATCAATCCTCGGCAAAGGATACTTGTTCTTGACGGTCAACTTATTCAGCTGACGGTAATCAATGCACATTCTCATCATGCCATCTTTCTTCTTAACAAACAAGACTGGTGCACCCCAAGGTTACACACTAGGCAGAATAAAGCCACGGTCAAGCAACTCCTGAAGTTGCGTCTTCAACTCCTTCAACTCTTTGGGTGCCATGCGATAAGGAGCAACGGACACCGGAGTTGAGTTCTCATACAACTCAATTCCAAATTCAACCTCTCGACTAGGCAGCAAACCAGGTAATTCCTCCGGAAACACTCCAGGGAACTCACACACGGTCCTTATATCCTAAACGCGAACCTCCTTTGAACTAGGATTCATAACAAATGCTAGATAATCCTCACATCCTTGTCGCATCATCCGGCTTGCTTCAAGCGTCGACACCACATTAGCTAGAAACTTCACATTTTCTCCCACCACTACAACCTCATAATCATCCGCTAATTTCAACGAAACTCGCTTGCTTTCGAAATCCACAACGTCTCTATGCTCAACAAGCCAATCCATGCCAAGGATTACATTAAAACCATAAAATGGCAATTCCATATGATCAACAAGAAATACATGATCTTGCACCTTTAAGGGGCATCTCCTATACAACTTTCTTGTTACAACCATCTCACCAAAGGAACTAGTCACACACATACCAACATCTAAAGACTCAACAGGCAAACAAAGCATTTGAGCATGTTCACGCAAAATGTATGAGTGTGTAAATTCAGAATCAACCAAAGAAAGTAACGACAAGGATTGCAAAGTAAAGGTACCTGCAATCAAGTTTGTGTCATTCCTTCCCTCACAATAGGCATACACTCGAGCCTGTCTGCCACCCTCAGGTTGAACAGCCACCACATGCGCCACATTCCTTCCACCCTCATCTCTGTGGCTCAGCTGCTCTTATCGAAGTCTGTCCCTCTCGCAACGGCTCAGGACAATCTTTCTTCATTTGCCCCCGATTACCACAGTTCCATCATGTCTCAAGGTTACCCCAACACTCACCAGTGTGTCTCCTACCACACCAGTTACACTCAGGAGTCCTCAAGAAAGCATTTGGTCCTTGTTGGCCTCTTCCAAGGTTACCACCCCCATGTCTAGCATCAAAAAAGCGGCTTTTTATCCTTATGCCTCTTGTTGCGATCCCTACCATAGTCACGTTCAGCAGCTCGCTTTCCCGAGCTAGATCCTCCTGCTCGGCTCGCCAATCCAAGATTCAACTCAATGTCCTTGGCTCTAGTGACCAAGACATCGAAATTAGTATAATCAGCTTCGAGCTTGTAGGTTTTCACGTCTGCCACCAGCCCAGAACGGGATTGTTCACATCTTTCATACTCACTAGAGATCAGCTCAGGCGCATATTGGCTAAGGCGAACAAACTGAATCTCATATTCAGCCACATACATGCTCCCTTGCACAAGCGACATAAACTCTCTCTTCTTCTCGTCGAGGTAGCGAACTCCCAAATATTTCTGCTTGAACGCATTCAAAAAGAATGTCCAAGTCACCTCAACATCCTCCATTCTAGAGATAGTGGTCATCCACCACGTGTATGCATCACCATGCAACAGTGACACAATGCATCCCAGCTTCTGAACATTGTTGCAGTTCAGTTGTCCAAGTATCCTCTTGGTACTCTCTAACCAAGACTCGGAACCCTCCGGGGTAAAACCTCTAAATTCAGTCCCTCCCAGACTAAGAAGACGCTCCAATGGCAATCTTACATTAGCACCATTCTGTGGTGCAGCTCCATGAGCTCCAGCTACTGCTGCCTTGAAAGCTCCAGCAATAGCCTGAATGAACACGGTCATATCAGGAGCAGCTTGCCCCTGACCTCCCTCGGGTCCAACAGCCCCAGCACCAACTCCAGCAGCACCAACCCCAACTCCACCACCACCATGTCGTCCACCAAGGGGAGGAGGAGGTAGATCCTCAGCATTCTCTACATTCTCATTCTCAGCCATAGATCGAGTATTGATTCTAAGCTCTCTACGTGGCCCCATAATAAAACAATGCATTGAAAAAAATACAACAAATCAATTAGGCATAGTAAGGTAAGTAATCCAAGTACTCAAGCTCATTTCTGAAAACAATTCTTCTCATTAGTAATGATATGGCAATGGGATTCCTAATTATACTCCAAACATAGTATAGCATCTCAAATTCATCTCAATTGAATCATACATCAATATTCATACTTCAAACTTTCACCGAAAAGTCACAAACATACATAACAACATACAATAACCACTTACCAAGCCCCAATTATTCGATAACCTGGCTCTGATACCAACAAATGTAACCCCCTTAGCCCGATCTAGACGCTTGACCCGAACTACGAAGATTACACGAGGAAAACTAAAGTCAACCCGAAAGTCAACATTGATTAACGACCCTTTTTTTCCTTTTTATATTTTCTAGATGCACATTAAGCCTAGGTGATTACATAAGAATCATATGAGAGGAGGGCACATCGATCGAAAACATTTAAGGACTCAATTGCATGAATTACATATTTAGGGACCAAAATGTGATTTTTAGAAAATATAAGGACTTAATAGATTTCAAGCCTACTAATATGTCATTAGTCATGTTACATGCTCCTCTGTCAAATTTCAACTTAAAAGGACATTCCGAGCTCAAGCAATTCCATCCACAACATTCAGGACTACAATGTAAAACACGGAAACTTGAAACAATTATAAAATCATCATCCAACGGTCGCCCGTTTCGGAACATAAACCTTCGTACCGAACAGCCCGTATCGAAATGGTGTTGACCGTTTCGAAACTCGGGTGCGTTCCGAGACCGGTATCGAAACAGGCCTCTCTAGTAGCCAAAGTGTTCCGAAACACCTTTAATCGTTCCAAAACGCTATGGCCATTACAGGCCCCCGTTTCGAAACAGTTAATGGTGGTTCGATACACCCTGCACCGTTACAGCAGAAATTTATGGTTTTTCACCTCTTAGCCCACTCAAACATGCTTCTAAATGCATCATAACATACCAGCAACTCAATTGGACCCTAAAGATCATATTTAAGAACCTTAAGCTAGAGCATGGAATCAAACACATGATCACTCAATCTATATGCATGCTTCCTAAGCCACAAATCCCAAATATAAGCATCCAAACCTCAAACCAAACCATTAGGACCATTTACAACCCATAAAAGCCATCACAAACATGCCACAACTTAGGGAGTTCAAAACACATCTCCCAAAAACAACCTTGGAGTCCCATTGCCAAATATCAAAACTAAAGTGTATAAAAACATCACCATACATGAGCTTTGCACTTCCTTGGATGTTCTTAACCTTCTTGCTGCCCAAAACACCTCAATTATCTGCATTATTGGTAAAAGAGAGCGTAAGCACATTTGCTTAGTGACGCATGCTCTAAAGAAAACCAACACAATAATGCATACTCAAAACACTTGCTCAAAAACTACTTTCAACAACATGCTCCGTCTATATCATGCTTGAAAACCATTTCAAAGCAAATCTCCATTGAAAACACATGTACCTCAATTATATCTCATGCATTTTAACCAATGCAAATATCATGGCCAAGCCATACACATGCTTGTGAAAACCAAAGCATTTCATATACAAATCTCATATGCATTTCTCATAGCATAAATCATCTCATCAATAGGTACATGTGAATCAAAAGCATTTTCATATATTATATTGGCATTTCACATCTTATTATTACTCGGATATGCGGACAACTTTCTCAACCACTAGACTCTTCCGGTGGAATCTCACATCACCGTAGTCACTTGTCTAGTAACATAATTTCCCGTGGAATCAAACATCACCGTACTCACATGGCGGAAACTCTCATCGCCACAAAGCTTGGGTATTTCACCAAGTCCTACCCGATGGAATGCCCATCATCGGTCTCTCCCTTTGGATTAAATCCAAAGAGCACATACGAATTTTTAGTTTATAGTGCACTCTCATCCTATGGATCGATCAATTATATTCGGTAAGTATATCATCTTCTATGCCAATATATTATGTCAAAATATCATCTCTCCTACTGTTTTTCATACAACATTTCTCAAATCTTTCTCATCTCTTTTCAAAACCAAAACATTTGCCATGCTTTAAAACAAAATCTCAAAACTCACCAATGCAACATGTTATTTCATGAAATCATTTCAAGCATCATCTCATGCTACAAATCATGCATAAAAACAATAGGAATTTATCTATCTCAAACCATGAGCATGTAAAAGCATTTTAGGGGCAACCACCACATAAATGAGAGCAATCTAGCCAATACTTACTTCCAGACTTAGGAAGGTGTTTCAAACCTTTCCTAAATCCCCAAACCTTGTTTCTTTGTCCCTCAAGGACTTCTACAACCATTCGCACTCACCGATTACGTTTCGCTTGCTCGCTGAAATGCTACCTAAGCTCCCAGATCAACACCAAAGGCGTTAGAAGACGTCTCCCCTATTTATAACACATAAGAGTAGATGATTAATGCATCATCATGCACTGAAATCATCAGCCACACACCTAAACTCGCTGCTCTACTCAAGAACCTCATTTCGGCTACCAAAAACAACCGAAATCATCTCCAAACTCTCCCAAAACAAATCCCAGCAAAGATCTATCACTTCTAATCATTTCTAAACATCAATAATCATCAAAAACCACTACAAACTCGTCCTTATACCTCCAGCTATAATAGAACACCAAAACCACCCCAAAAACCACCATTCTAGTATACAAAACTTTGGAATCCAAGCCTATTCGGGATTTGTTTGATAAAACCTCATTTATAGCATCAATTACCATCCAAAATACATTAGAAAACAACGTCAAAATAGAGCCTAACCAACAACCACGAAAATCATCAAGATCTCTCCAAAAACCTTGAGTTTTAATACACTTTCTTGTTTCTAACATTAAAGCAACTCAAAAATCATTAACAAAGGATTGATAACTTGGGAATTTGAGTAAAGAACTGATCATTAGATGTGAAGGACTAAGCTTACCTCTAATGGTTGATTCCTCATTGATTTGGGCAAGTTTTCTTAAAAATCCAATGTGAAAACAAAAGGATTTGGTGAGGAAAACATTAGGAAACAAAAGGAGATTGAAATCTCATAAAAAGGAATTAAAATCAAAGTCTAATTGATGAAAGAAATGTGTTTTGCTGAAAAGAAATTGAGAGAAAATGAATTAGAGAAAATTGACGTAAAGTAGTTATGAAAAGTCAAAGATAGTTTTCATGTAATCAATCTTTATTTCCTTTAATTATAACATTATTAAAATCACCCAAAATAAAGAGAAATCTGATTAAAAATATTTTGGTAAAATTAGCTCCTTAAAGATTCAAAGTTTCAATCCTTTACAAAACAGTCACTGTTTAACTTTTGCAAAAACTGTTATTTGGTCACTAAACCGAAATGTAGTATTTCCAAACCTTATTTTGTAAAATTCTTTTCACCGTAATCATTCTTATAATAAATGAGGATTTTTAGGTATTTTTCCAAATTTTTAAAGCATCCCGAACTAGGTGTTCCCTAAATCTCCCTTTACGATTCGAACCGTTCTCGACCTGTCTGATTTGAACTCTAAAACATCTAGGCCCAAAATCGGGGTGTATAGTTTTGCTTGTGTTTATCCCACGAAATGGTTTGGTTAGATACAAGATGGTATGATCTTGTATAAGATGGTTTTTGCTATTTAAAAGCATGTATGATTTTGGGATATGAGATGATTTTTAACCATGCATTGTAAAGTAGTTATGAAAAGTCAAAGATAGTTTTCCTTTAATCAATATTTATTTCCTTTAATTAAAACATTATTTAAATCACCCAAAATAAAGAGAAAACTGATTAAAAACATTTTGGTAAAATTAGCTCCTTAAAGATTCAAAGTTTCAATCCTTTACAAAACAGTCACTATTTAACTTTTGCAAAAACTGCAATTTGGTCACTACACCGAAATGTAGTATTTCCAAACCATATTTTGTAAAAAAAATTTCACCATAATCATTCATAAAATAAATGAGGATTTTTAGGTATTTTTACATATTTTTAAAGCATCTCGAACTAGGTTTTCCCTTAATCTCCCTATAAGATTCGAACCGTTCTCGACCGGTACGATTTGAACTCTAAAACATCTAGGCCCAAAATTGGGGCGTTACAGTTTTTCTTGTGTTTATCCCATGAAATGGTTTGGTTAGATACAAGATGGTATGATCTTGTATGAGATGGTTTTTGCTATTTAAAAGCATGTTTGATTTTGGGATATGAGATGATTTTTAATCATGCATTGTAAAGTAGTTGTGAAAAGTCAAAGATAGTTTTCCTATAATCAATCATTATTTCCTTTAATTAAAACACTATTAAAATCACCCAAAATAAAGAGAAATCTGATTAAAAACATTTTGGTAAAATTAGCTCCTTAAAGATTCAAAGTTTCAATCCTTTACAAAACAGTCACTATTTAACTTTTGCAAAAACTGCAATTTGGTCACTACACCGAAATGTAGTATTTCCAAACCTTATTTTGTAAAATTCTTTTCACCATAATCATTCATATAATAAATGAAGATTTTTAGGTATTTTTCCATATTTTTAAAGAATCCCGAACTAGGTGTTCCCTAAATCTCCCTTTAAGATTTGAACCGTTCTCGACATGTCCGATTTGAACTCTAAAACATCTAGGCCCATAATCTGGGCGTTATAGTTTTGCTTGTGTTTATCCCATGAAATTGTTTGGCTAGATACAAGATGGTATGATCTTGTATGAGATGGTTTTTTTCTATTTAAAAGCATGTTTGATTTTGGGATATGAGATGATTTTTAACCATGCATTGTAAAGTAGTTATGAAAAGTCAAAGATAGTTTTCATTTAATCAATCTTTACTTCCTTTAATTAAAACATTATTAAGATCACCCAAAATAAAGAGAAATCTGATTAAAAACATTTTGGTAAAATTAGCTCCTTAAAGATTCAAAGTTTCAATCCTTTACAAAACAGTCACTATTTAACTTTTGCAAAAACTGCAATTTGGTCACTACACCGAAATGTAGTATTTCCAAACCTTATTTTGTAAAATTCTTTTCACCATAATCATTCATATAATAAATGAGGATTTTTAGGTATTTTTCCATATTTTTAAAGCATTACGAACTAGGTGTTCCCTAAATCTCCCTTTAAGATTAAAACCGTTCTCGACCGGTCCGATTTGAACTCTAAAACATCTAGGCCCAAAATAGGGGCGTTATAGTTTTTCTTGTGTTTATCCCATGAAATGGTTTGGTTAGATACAAGATGGTATGATCTTGTATGAGATGGTTTTTGCTATTTAAAAGCATGTTTGATTTTGGGATATGAGATGATTTTTAACCATGCATTGTAAAATAGTTATGAAAAGTCAAAGATAGTTTCCTTTAATCAATCTTTATTTCCTTTAAATAAAACATTATTAAAATCACCCAAAATAAAGAGAAATCTGATTAAAAACATTTTGGTAAAGTTAGCTCCTTAAATATTCAAAGTTTCAATTCTTTACAAAACAATCAATATTTAACTTTTGCAAAAACTGCAATTTGGTCACTACAAAGAAATATAGTATTTCCAAACCTTATTTTGTAAAATTCTTTTCACCATAATCATTCATATAATAAATGAGGATTTTTAGGTATTTTTCCATATTTTTAAAGCATCTCGAACTAGGTGTCCCTAAATCTCCCTTTAAGATTCGAACCGTTCTCGACCGGTCCGATTTGAACTCTAAAACATCTAGGCCCAAAATCGGGGGGGTGGGGGTTATAGTTTTGCGTTTGTTTATCCCATGAAATTGTTGGTTAGATACAAGATGGTATGATCTTTTATGAGATGATTTTTGCTATTTAAAAGCATGTTTGATTTTGGGATATGAGATGATTTTTAACCATGCATTCTAAAGTAGTTATGAAAAGTCAAAGATAGTTTTCCTTTAATCAATCTTTATTTCCTTTAATTAAAACATTATTAAAATTCCCCAAAATAAAGAGAAATATAATGAAAAACATTTTGGTAAAATTAGCTCTTTAAAGATTCAAAGTTTCAATCCTTTACAAAACAATCACTATTTAACTTTTGCAAAAACTGCAATTTGGTCACTACACCGAAATGTAGTATTTCCAAACCTTATTTTGTAAAATTCTTTTCACCATAATCATTCATATAATAAATGAGGATTTTTAGGCATTTTTCCAAATTTTTAAAGCATCCAGAACTAGGTGTTCCCCAATCTCCCTTTAAGATTAGAACCGTTCTCGACCTGTCCGATTTGAACTCTAAAACATCTAGGCCCAAAATCGAGGCGTTATAGTTTTGCTTGTGTTTATCCCATGAAATGGTTTGGTTAGATACAAGATGGTATGATCTTCTATGAGATGGTTTTTGCTATTTAAAAGCATGTTTGATTTTGGTATATGAGATGATTTTTAACCATTCATTGTAAAGTAGTTATGAAAAGTCAAAGATAGTTTTCTTTTAATCAATCTTTATTTCCTTTAATTAAAACATTATTAAAATCACCTAAAATAAAGAGAAATATGATTAAAAACATTTTGGTAAAATTAACTCCTTAAAGATTCAATGTTTCAATCCTTTACAAAACAGTCACTATTTAACTTTTGCAAAAACTGCAATTTGGTCACTACACAGAAATGTAGTATTTCCAAACCATATTTTGTAAAATTCTTTTCACCATAATCATTCATATAATAAATGAGGATTTTTATGTATTTTTTCATATTTTTAAAGCATCCCAAACTAGGTGTTTCCTAAATCTTCCTTTAAGATTCGAACCGTTCTCGACCGGTCCGATTAGAACTCTAAAATATCTAGGACCAAAATCGGGGCGTTACAGTTTTTCTTGTGTTTATCCCATGAAATGGTTTGGTTAGATACAAGATGGTATGATCTTGTATGAGATGGTTTTTGCTATTTAAAAGCATGTTTGCTTTTGGGATATGAGATGATTTTTAAGCATGCTTTGTAAAGTAGTTATGAAAAGTCAAAGATAGTTTTCCTTTAATCAATCTTTAAATCCTTTAATTAAAACAATATTAAAATCACCAAAAATAAAAAGAAATTTGATTGAAAACATTTTGGTAAAATTAGCTCCTTAAAGATTCAAACTTTCAATCCGTTACAAAACAGTCACTGTTTAACTTTTGCAAAAACTGCAATTTGGTCACTATCCCGAAATGAAGTATTTGCAAACCTTATTTTGTAAAATTCTTTTCACCATAATCAATCATATAATAAATGAGGTTTTTATGTATTTTTCCATATTTTTAAAGCATCCCGAACTAGGTGTTCTCTAAATCTCCCTTCAAGATTCGAACCGATCTCGACCGGTCCGATTTGAACTCTAAAACATCTAGGACCAAAATCGGGGCGTTATAGTTTTTCTTCTGTTTATCACATGAAATGGTTTGGTTAGATACAAGATGGTATGATTTTGTATGAGATGGGTTTTGCTATTTAAAAGCATGTTTGATTTTGGGATATGAGATGATTTTTAACCATGCATTGTAAAGTAGTTATGAAAAGACAAATATAGTTTTCCTTTAATCAATCTTTATTTCCTTTAATTAAAACATTATAAAAATCTCCTAAAATAAAGAGAAATCTGATTAAAAAGATTTTTGTAAAATAAGCTCTTTAAAGATTCAAAGTTTCAATCCTTTATAAAACAATCACTATTTAACTTTTGCAAAAACTGCAATTTGGTCACTACACCGAAATGTAGTATTTCCAAACCATATTTTGTGAAATTCTTTTCCCCATAATCATTCATATAATAAATGAGGATTTTTAGGTATTTTTCCATATTTTTAAAGCATCCCGAAGTAGGTGTTCCCTATATCTTCCTTTAAGATTCGAACCGTTCTCGACCGATCCGATTTGAACTCTAAAACATCTAGGCCCAAAATCGAAGCGTTACAGTTTTTCTTGTGTTTATCACATGAAATGGTTTGGTTAGATACAAGATGGTATGATTTTGTATGAGATGGGTTTTTCTCTTTAAAAGTATGTTTGATTTTGGGATATGAGATGATTTTTAACCATGCATTGTAAAGTAGTTATGAAAAGTAAAAGATAGTTTTCCTTTAATCAATCTTTATTTCCTTTAATTAAAACATTATTAAAATCTCCCAAAATAAAGAGAAATCTGATTAAAAAGATTTTGGGAAAATTAGCTCCTTAAAGATTCAAAGTTTCAGTCCTTTAAAAAACAGTCACTATTTAACTTTTGCAAAAACTGCAATTTGGTCACTACATCGAAATGTAGTATTTCCAAACCATATTTTGTAAAATTCTTTCCCCCATAATCATTCATATAATAAATGAGGATTTTTAGGTATTTTTCCATATTTTTAAAGTATCCCGAACTAGGTGTTCCCTAAATCTCCCTTTAGGATTCGAACCGTTCTCGACCGGTCCGATTTGAACTTTAAAACATCTAGGCCCAAAATCGGGGCGTTATAGTATTTCTTGTGTTTATCCCATGAAATGGTTTGGTTAGATACAAGATGGTATGATCTTGTATGAGATGGTTTTTGCTATTTAAAAGCATGTTTGATTTCGGGATATGAGATGATTTTTAACCATGCATTGTAAAGTAGTTATGAAAACTCAAAGATAGTTTTCCCTTAATCAATCTTTATTCCCTTTAATTAAAACATTATTAAAATCACCCAAAATAAAGAGAAATCTGACTTAAAACATTTTGGTAAAATTAGCTCTTTAATGATTCAAAGTTTCAATCCTTTACAAAACAGTCACTATTTAAGTTTTGAAAAAACTGCTATTTGGTCACTACACCAAAATGTAGTATTTCAAAACCTTATTTTATAATATTCTTTTCATCATAATCATTCATATAATAAATGAGGATTTTTAGGTATTTTTCCATATTTTTAAAGCATCCCGAACTAGGTGCTTCATAAATCTCCCTTTAAGATTCGAACCGTTCTCCACCGGTCCGATTTGAACTCTAAAACATCTAGGCTCAAAATCGGGGCGTTACAGTTTTTATTGTGTTTATCCCATGAAATTGTTTGGTTAGATACAAGATGGTATGATCTTGTATGAGATGGTTTTTGCTATTTAAAAGCAGGTTTGATTTTGGGATGTGAGATGATTTTTAACCATGCATTGTAAAGTAGTTATGAAAAGTCAAAGATAATTTTCTTTTAATCAATCTTTATTTCCTTAAATTAAAAAATTATTAAAATCACCCAAAATAAAGAGAAATCCGATTAAAAACATTTTGGTAAAATTAGCTTCTTAAAGATTCAAAGTTTCAATCCTTTACAAAACAGTCACTATTTAACTTTTGCAAAAACTGCAATTCCGTCACTACATCGAAATGTAGTATTTCAAAACTTTATTTTGCAAAATTCTTTTCACCATAATCATTCATATAATAAATTAGGATTTTTAGGTATTTTTCCATATTTTTAAAGCATCCTGAACTAGGTGTTCCCTAAATCTCCCTTTAAGATTCGAATCGTTCTCGACCTGTCCGATTTGAACTCTAAAACATCTAGGCCCAAAATCGGGGCGTTATAGTTTTTCTTGTGTTTATCCCATGAAATGGTTTGGTTAGATACAAGATGGTATGATTTTGTATGCGATGGTGTTTGCTATTTAAAAGCATGTTTGATTTTGGGATATGAGATGATTTTTAACCATGCATTGTAAAGTAGTTATGAAAACTCAAAGATAGTTTTCCTTTAATCAATCTTTATTTCCTTTAATTAAAACATTATTAAAATCTCCTAAAATAAAGAGAAATCTGATTAAAAAGATTTTGGTAAAATTAGCTCCTTAAAGATTCAAAGTTTCAGTCCTTTAAAAACAGTCACTATTTAACTTTTGCAAAAACTGCAATATGGTCACTACATCGAAATGTAGTATTTCCAAACCATATTTTGTAAAATTCTTTTCCCCATAATCATTCATATAATAAATGAGGATTTTTAGGTATTTTTCCATATTTTTAAAGCATCCCGAACTAGGTGTTCCCTAAATCTCCCTTTAAGATTCGAACCGTTCTCGACCGGTCCGATTTGAACTTTAAAACATCTAGGCCCAAAATCGGGGCGTTATAGTATTTCTTGTGTTTATCCCATGAAATGGTTTGGTTAGATACAAGATGGTATGATCTTGTATGAGATGGTTTTTGCTATTTAAAAGCATGTTTGATTTCAGGATATGAGATTGTAACGCCCCGGTTTTGGGCTTGGAAGTCTTGGGCGTTGACCGGTTGGTCAAAGTGCTGTTCGAATCGTAAGAGGTTAAATTAGGAAAGCCTAGTTCGGGTTGCATAAAAATTATGGAAAAATGTTCTAAAATCATCTTTTATTATAATTAAGTGAACTGTGAAATCAATTTTGGAAAATGAGTTTTGGAAGGTTGACATTTTGACTAGTGACCAAAATGTAATTTTCGCAAATTTGGTGGCTGTTTTAAAAAGGATTGAAACTTTGAATCTTTAAGGAGCTATTTGCCCAAAAGTGAATTCTCCAGATTTTTCTAAGATATTTTAATCCTAAAATCTGATTTTTAAAGGTTTGATAAAAGGAGGGAAACTCATTTTACTATTTTTCTTTCCTAACTTCCTATTTTCTCTTCTCCTTTTCTCTCCAACCAAACATCACCATTTTCAGAGATTTTGATCTGATTTCTTCACCTAAATTCATCTTTTCAACTCACAATTGTTAGCAAATCATTGTGTAATCAAAACCTACTCAATTGCTACAAGTTTCAACAAGGTTTTCATTTCAAAAAGTGGAGAAATCACAAGTTTGGAGGTATGAACGATTCTCCTCTGAACTTTAAGTTCTTTAATGAAATTCCTAAAGTTTTCAATCCTAAATGTATGTTTAATTAAAGGTTTTCAAGTAGATTTATGGATCTTGGCTAATTATGCAAGATTTTGGTGATTTCACTTGATTTTCGTTTGATCTGTTAAATCAGTGTTTTGAGAAGTGTTTTTGGTGTTAAATGATCATTAAATTGATGTGGAAATGAATCTTGATTGATGCAATCCCGGATAGGTTGGGTTTCCTAATTTTAGCTTGAGTTTTAAGGTAGCTTTTGTGGTGATCTTGTGGATCTGGTGTTGCTGGAGGTATAAGGATGGTTGTAGGTTGTTTTTAGATGTTAAATGATGTTAATGGAAGTGTGGTTTTGCTGGTTTGTGGCTGGGCTTTGTTTAGAAGTGTTTTGGATGCATTTTCGGTTGTGTTTGGTGGCCAAAAATGGAGGTTTAGTGAGAGCAGCGAGTTTTGATGCTTTCATTGAAGCAATTAATGCATGATGATGCATTAATCCTCTGCTTTAATGTGTTGAAACAGGGGAGGCATCCTAGGATCCAAGATTTGTTGATCCGGAGGCTTGTTTTGGTGCTTTGGCTTGAAGCGAAGTGGTAATCGGTGAGTGAAAATGGATTTTCAGCTTTTTAACCAAGGGTTGAAGGTTTTGGGAGCTTAGTTTAAGTCTAAACAACTTTGCTAAGCTCAAGTGTAAGTTTTCGGATTACTCTCTTAAGTGGTGGCCATGTTTGATGAAATGTGAAATGATGATTTTGCATGATTTGCTACTGTTTTGGAAAGCATGTTTTAGCATGTTAATTGCTGATGTTTTAGCATGATTTATGCTGATGATTTAAGCCATGTGTTGAAGGTGTCTCTAGGTAAGAGAGCCTTGTTTTTATGCATTGTTAAATGATGATTTAATGCTTTGAAATGCATGATGAAATGGCTTGGTTTAAATGCTTTAAAACAGTGGATTACATGATGTATAAAGTGTGTATTGGCAAGTGATGGTTTACAAAAGTGAAGGTCACTAAGGTGGTTAAAAGTCCTTGAGTGAGCCTTGTTATCTAAGATCATCAAGGTGGTTAAAAGTCCTTGGATGAATCTTGTTGCGGACACTAAGGTGGTTAAAAGTCCTTAGGTGCTCCTTTCCATGGTGGTTAAAAGTCCATGGGGCCAAGGTGTTTAAAAGTCCTTGGGGCCAAGGTGTTTAAAAGTCCTTGGGGTAATTCAAGCTACGGACACAAAGGTGGTTAAAAGTCCTTGTGTGGTCCATTCATGGTGTTTAAAAGTCCATGGCCAAGGTGTTTAAAAGTCCTTGGGGTCCAAGGTGTTTAAAAGTCCTTGGGGAAGGTCGTTGAACTTGATTTCTAAATGAAATGTATCACTTGAGCCAATATGACATGTATAGTACATGAGATGCATGAGATGCATGATTTAATGTTTATGTTGAAGCATGAGATGCTTGTTTAAATGAAATGTGGAAGCATGTTATTGCTTGGTTTTAAGTATGCTTTGAGTATGTGTAAGGTTGTTTACAAGTATGAATTACAAATGGTTTAATTGCATTATTGAATGGTTTTTAAAGAGCACTCCTCACTAAGCTTTGGCTTACGCTCTCTCGTTTTCTTGATTCAATAATACAGAGCATTAAAGTGCATTGAGGACAGCAAGAGGAGGCAAGCAAACAAGTACAAGCAAAGCTCAATGTATGAAGGTTTTATAAGTGTTTTAGCTTTTGTATGTTTTGGCAATGGGGGACCAATGTATTTGTTTTGGGAGGTGTTTAAGACTCCCTAAGTATGTTAAATGTTGCTGTGGTTGTTGGTTTTTGAATTGAACCTTATATGCTTGTTTTGCAAGTTGGTGCTTAAGTAGATAGCTTGTGTTGGAAGCATGACCTTAAATTTGGGGCTTTTTGTATGAGATGTGCTTTTGCTGAATTGATGATGCTTATATGTGTTAAATATGTTTAATTGCATGCTGGTAAAGTTTGGTGATGTTTGGAGCATGTTTGAGTGTCCAATTGCATGATCTAGTATGCTTGTTTGCTGGTTTTTGTGCAGGCGTTTCGGAACAGGGGTGTACCGTTTCGGAACGGGTGCCTTGCATGAACCCAGGCGTCCGAAACGGTATGCACCGTTTCGAAACGGTTTAGCCTCTGCCGTGGCCATGTTCCGGAACCCGTTTCGGAACGGCCCGTGTTTCGGAACAGGGCTAGCTTGTTCCGGAACGGTCGACCGTTAGGGGGCTGTCATGGTAGTTATATGTTTTGAATTGTTTGTGTTTTGGTCCTAAATCTTGTATGATCAATTGCATGAGCTGTGGATGTCCTTTTAAGCCGAAATTTCACAGAGAAGCATGAAATCTGACTAATTTCAAGATGGTAACTCTAATTTGGGTTAAGTCCTTTAATTTATCAGAATTACAATTTGGTCCCTAAAGTTGTAATTCGTTCAATTGGGTCCCTGATTGATCTCTGATGTTTGTGATCTTTTGATACGTTGTCTGTATGGTCACACTTAAGGTTAATGTGCATCTAGATAAGATTAAAAAGAAAAAAAAAAGGTCGTTAATCAAGGTTGACTTTCGGGTTGACTTTGGTTTTCCCCGTGTAATCTTCGTAGTTCGGGTCAACCGTCTAGACCGGGCTACGGGGGTTACATTTGGTGGTATCAGAGCTGAGTTCGCGAGTAATTGGGAATGTGTGTATGCATGATTGAAGCATGGTTTGATTTGTATGCTTGTTGAGTGAAAGCATGTTCAGTGTTATGATATGATGATGTGTATGTGATGCATGTTGTGATGATGCATGATGAGGGTACCCATTGCCAAACAAAAGCTAAAGGGATGATGTTGTTTTTGAAAGAAATTGAGCTTGAATACTTGGAATTTGCTTACCTTGCTGGTCCTGACTTGGTTTATTTTGTATTGTTATGCATGGTAAAGTATGGCACCACGTAGAGAGTTAAGGAGTAGCGCGAGAGCTACGACCCCGGAGGGGAATGTGAATGATGAGCACACTGGTAGTGCTGTGATACCTCCTCCTCCACCTGGTGGTGGTGGTGCGGAGAGGGAAAGAGCTGGAGCTAGAGCTGAGGCAGCTGGTGCTGGAGCTGCAGGACCTGAGGTTGGTCAGGGGCAAGCGATGCCTGATATGTCTGTGCTTGTACAAGCTATTGCGGGTGCGTTTCGAGCAGCAGTAGCTGGAGCTCAAGGAGCTGGGCATCAGGGAGATGCTGGTGCTAGACTACCCTTGGAACGTTTGCGCAGTCTTGGAGGGACTGAGTTTAGGGGTATGTCAGCTGAGAGGTCAGAAGCATGGCTGGAAAGTACCAAGCGTGTCTTGGGGCAGATGAGTTGCACTAATGTGCAAAAGCTGGGATGTGTGGTGTCACTGCTGCAGGGTGATGCTTATACGTGGTGGACGACCACAATCTCTGGGATGGCTGATGCTGATGTTACTTGGACGTTCTTTCAGCATGCGTTCAAGAGGAGATATCTGGGAGTTAGATATCTGGATGAAAAGAAGCGTGAATTCATGTCTCTGACCCAGGGGAACATGAGTGTGGCTGAGTATGAGGTACAGTTTGTACGTCTTAGCCAGTATGCACCTGAGTTGGTACCTGATGAGCGCGAGAGGTGCGAAAGGTTCCGTTATGGCTTGGTGACGGAGGTTAAGACCTATATGTTGGCAGCTGAGTACAATGATTTCGATGTGCTGGTTAGTCGGTCCAAGGACATCGAGATGAACCTGAGTTTATCTGCTAAAGGTGCTGGAGCTAGTTCTGGAAAGAGAGCTGCTGAGTATAGTTCCGGTGGTCGGAACAAGAGAGGGCGCGATCAGAGGTTCCAGTCTTCGTCTAAGAGAGGTGGAGGTGCACCTGCTAGGGGTGGCAGTGCTAGAGCTGACCCTAGTGCTTGTTGGACTTGTGGTTCGCGTGGTCACTTGAGACGTGACTGTCCTCGTGCTGGGAGGGAGGTGCAAGCTCCTGTGATAGCAGCTGGTTATGAGTGCTGGAACTGTGGTTCTGCTGATCATCTGAGACGTGATTGTCCGAGGATGGCTGGTGGTCAAGAGCGTGCTCCTGTTGTTGCAGCATCGCAGAGAGTTCGTGGGCGCGGCCGTGGTAATTTTTAGAGACGAGAGGAAGGTGGGCGCGGTGTAGCTCATGTTGTGGCTATTCAACCTGAGGGTGGAGGCCAAGCGAGGGTGTATGCTCAGCGCGAAGGAAGGAATGATGCAGATGTGATTGCAGGTACCTTTACTTTGCAATCCTTGTCATTGCTTTCTTTGATTGATTCTGGATCTACGCATTCATATATTCTTCGTGAGCATGCTGAGTTGCTTGGTTTGCCTGTTGAGTCTTTGGATGTTGGTGTTAGAGTCACTAGTTCTTTTGGTGAAACTGTTGTGACTCGTAAGCTTTATAGAAGATGTCCTTTGGTTGTTCAAGAGCATGTTTTCCTTGTTGATCTTATGGAGTTGCCCTTTTATGGTTTTGATGTGATCCTTGGTATGGATTGGCTTGCTGAGCATCGTGCTGTTGTGGATTGTGAGAATAAGCGGGTTTCGCTTAGGCTTGCGGATGATTATGAAGTGGTGGAGGTTGGTGAGAATGTGAAGTTTCTTGCCAATGTTGTTTCTTCTTTGGAGGCGAGCAGGATGCTGAGGCAAGGTTGTGAAGCTTTTCTAGCTTTCGTGATGAATCCTAGTTCGAAGGAGCTGAGGGTGCAGGATATCAGAGTAGTGAAGGAGTTTCCTGATGTTTTCCCTGAGGAGTTGCCTGGTTTACCTCCTAATCGTGAGGTGGAGTTTGGTATTGAGCTGTATGAGAATTCCACTCCTGTGTCCATTACTCCCTATAGAATGGCACCTAAGGAGCTGAAGGAGCTGAAGACGCAGTTGCAAGAGTTGCTTGATCGTGGTTTCATCCGGCCGAGTGTTTCGCCTTGGGGTGCTCCTGTCTTGTTTGTGAAGAAGAAAGATGGCACGATGAGGATGTGCATTGACTACCGTCAGCTGAACAAGTTGACTATCAAGAATCGGTATCCTTTGCCGAGGATTGATGATCTCTTTGATCAATTTCGGGGAGCTGCTGTGTTCTCTAAGATTGACTTGAGGTCAGGGTATTATCAATTGAAGGTGAAGGATGTGGATGTGCCTAAGACAGCTTTCAGGACAAGGTATGGGCATTATGAGTTCCTTGTGATGCCGTTTGGTCTGACAAATGCTCCTGCTGCTTTCATGGACATGATGAATCGTGTTTTTCATGAATACCTGGACAAGTTTGTTGTGGTGTTCATTGATGATATCCTTGTGTACTCGCGTACTGAGGAAGAGCACGAAGAGCATTTGAGGATTGTGTTGCAAGCTTTGTTGGAGAATCAGCTTTATGCTAAGTTGAGCAAGTGTGAGTTTTGGCTTGGAGAGGTTGTTTTTCTTGGGCATGTGGTCTCAGCTGAGGGGATTCGTGTTGATCCTCAGAAGATTGAAGCGGTGATGAACTGGAAAGTTCCTAAGTCTGTTCAGGAGGTTCGTAGTTTCCTTGGTTTGGCAGGATACTACCGAAGGTTTGTGGATGGTTTTTCCAAGATTGCTGCTCCTTTGACGAAGTTGCTGCAGAAAGATGTTAAGTATGAATGGACAGAAGCGAGACAGCAAGCTTTTGAGAAGCTGAAGTTGGCTTTGACGCAAGCTCCTATCTTGATTCAGCCTGAATCAGGGAAAGAGTTTGTAGTCTACAGTGATGCATCCTATGTTGGTTTGGGGTGTGTGCTGATGCAAGAGGGTAAGGTTGTGGCTTATGCGTCGCGGCAGTTGAAGGTGCATGAGCGCAATTATCCTACGCATGATATTGAGCTGGCTGCAGTGGTTTTTGCTCTGAAGATCTGGAGGCATTATCTGTATGGTGAGAAGTGTACGGTGTACACGGATCACAAGAGTTTGAGGTATCTGATGTCTCAAAAGGAGTTGAATCTCAGGCAGCGACGTTGGTTGGAGTTGCTCAAGGATTATGATCTGACGATAGAGTATCATCCTGGAAAGGCCAATGTTGTTGCGGATGCCTTGAGTAGGAAGGTAGCTGTTGAGCTGAGAGCTATGTTTGCTAGCTTGAGTATATCGCAGGATGGTGGTCTTGTTGCTGAGTTGCAGGTGAAACCTTCGTTGGTTCAGTTGATCAAGGATAAGCAGTTGTTGGATGATTCCTTGGTGTCTCATGTTCAGGATATCGCGGAGGGTAGACCTTCGGATTTCTGTTTTAATGAGGATGGAGTGTTGTGTTTTGGTAATCGGATAGTAGTGCCTGCAGATGCTGAGTTGAGGCGTGCTATTCTAGCTGAAGGTCATAGTAGTCCTTTTGCTATGCATCCTGGTAGTACAAAGATGTATCGCGATCTTCGTGATGAGTACTATTGGGTAGGTTTGAAGAAGGATGTGGCAGAGTTCGTGAGCAAGTGTTTGGTGTGTCAGCGCGTTAAGGCTGAACATCAGGTTCCTTCTGGTTTGTTGCAACCGTTGAAAATCCCTGAATGGAAGTGGGAGAGGGTTACCATGGATTTTGTATCTGGTTTGCCTTTGTCTCCGTCAAAGAAGAATTCTGTTTGGGTGATTGTGGATCGCCTGACGAAGTGTGCACATTTCTTGCCTGTGCATACTACGTTTTCTTTGGATAAGCTGGCAGAACTGTACATTGCTGAGGTTGTGAGGTTGCATGGTGTGCCTAAGTCGATCGTGTCGGATAGGGATCCGAGGTTCACATCGCGTTTTTGGCAGTGTTTGCATCAAGCTCTGGGTACAAGGTTGCATTTCAGTACATCCTATCATCCCCAGTCGGATGGCCAGTCTGAGCGTGTTATTCAGATTTTGGAGGATATGTTGAGATGTTGCGTGATAGAGTTCCAAGGTTCTTGGGAGAAGCATCTGCCTTTGGTTGAGTTCGCCTACAACAACAGTTTTCAGGCGAGTATACAGATGGCACCTTATGAGGCTCTGTATGGGAGGAAGTGTAGGACTCCTCTGTGTTGGGCTGAAACTGGTCAAAAGTTGGTTTCGATGCCTGCTTTGTTGAAAGGTACCACCGAGAAAGTGAAGCTCATATGTGAGCGGTTGAAGGCTGCTTCTGATCGGCAGAAATCTTACGCGGATTTGAGGCGTAAGGAGATAGAGTTTACGGTGGGTGATCGCGTGTTTTTGAAGGTTTCGCCTTGGAAGAAGGTGATGAGGTTTGGGCGGAAGGGTAAGCTGAGCCCTAGATACATTGGACCGTATGAGGTTGTTGAGCGTGTTGGTCCTGTTGCGTATCGGTTGAGGTTACCTCAGGAGCTGGAGAAGATTCATGATGTGTTCCATGTTTCTATGCTCCGGAAGTATAGATCTGATCCTTCGCATGTGTTGCCTGTGGAGGAAGTGGAATTGAATCCGGATTTGACCTATGATGAGGAACCGGTGAAGGTTCTGGATTCAGATAGCAAGGTTCTTCGTGGCAAGACCATTGAGTTGGTGAAGGTGCTGTGGAAGCATCGCGGTGTTGAGGAAGCCACGTGGGAGCGGAAGGAGGATATGCTGAAGCAGTTTCCTTATCTCTTTCCTTCAGGTAAATTTCGAGGACGAAATTTCTTAAGGGGGGGAGAGTTGTAACGCCCCGGTTTTGGGCTTGGAAGTCTTGGGCGTTGACCGGTTGGTCAAAGTGCTGTTCGAATCGTAAGAGGTTAAATTAGGAAAGCCTAGTTCGGGTTGCATAAAAATTATGGAAAAATGTTCTAAAATCATCTTTTATTATAATTAAGTGAACTGTGAAATCAATTTTGGAAAATGAGTTTTGGAAGGTTGACATTTTGACTAGTGACCAAAATGTAATTTTCGCAAATTTGGTGGCTGTTTTAAAAAGGATTGAAACTTTGAATCTTTAAGGAGCTATTTGCCCAAAAGTGAATTCTCCAGATTTTTCTAAGATATTTTAATCCTAAAATCTGATTTTTAAAGGTTTGATAAAAGGAGGGAAACTCATTTTACTATTTTTCTTTCCTAACTTCCTATTTTCTCTTCTCCTTTTCTCTCCAACCAAACATCACCATTTTCAGAGATTTTGATCTGATTTCTTCACCTAAATTCATCTTTTCAACTCACAATTGTTAGCAAATCATTGTGTAATCAAAACCTACTCAATTGCTACAAGTTTCAACAAGGTTTTCATTTCAAAAAGTGGAGAAATCACAAGTTTGGAGGTATGAACGATTCTCCTCTGAACTTTAAGTTCTTTAATGAAATTCCTAAAGTTTTCAATCCTAAATGTATGTTTAATTAAAGGTTTTCAAGTAGATTTATGGATCTTGGCTAATTATGCAAGATTTTGGTGATTTCACTTGATTTTCGTTTGATCTGTTAAATCAGTGTTTTGAGAAGTGTTTTTGGTGTTAAATGATCATTAAATTGATGTGGAAATGAATCTTGATTGATGCAATCCCGGATAGGTTGGGTTTCCTAATTTTAGCTTGAGTTTTAAGGTAGCTTTTGTGGTGATCTTGTGGATCTGGTGTTGCTGGAGGTATAAGGATGGTTGTAGGTTGTTTTTAGATGTTAAATGATGTTAATGGAAGTGTGGTTTTGCTGGTTTGTGGCTGGGCTTTGTTTAGAAGTGTTTTGGATGCATTTTCGGTTGTGTTTGGTGGCCAAAAATGGAGGTTTAGTGAGAGCAGCGAGTTTTGATGCTTTCATTGAAGCAATTAATGCATGATGATGCATTAATCCTCTGCTTTAATGTGTTGAAACAGGGGAGGCATCCTAGGATCCAAGATTTGTTGATCCGGAGGCTTGTTTTGGTGCTTTGGCTTGAAGCGAAGTGGTAATCGGTGAGTGAAAATGGATTTTTAGCTTTTTAACCAAGGGTTGAAGGTTTTGGGAGCTTAGTTTAAGTCTAAACAACTTTGCTAAGCTCAAGTGTAAGTTTTCGGATTACTCTCTTAAGTGGTGGCCATGTTTGATGAAATGTGAAATGATGATTTTGCATGATTTGCTACTGTTTTGGAAAGCATGTTTTAGCATGTTAATTGCTGATGTTTTAGCATGATTTATGCTGATGATTTAAGCCATGTGTTGAAGGTGTCTCTAGGTAAGAGAGCCTTGTTTTTATGCATTGTTAAATGATGATTTAATGCTTTGAAATGCATGATGAAATGGCTTGGTTTAAATGCTTTAAAACAGTGGATTACATGATGTATAAAGTGTGTATTGGCAAGTGATGGTTTACAAAAGTGAAGGTCACTAAGGTGGTTAAAAGTCCTTGAGTGAGCCTTGTTATCTAAGATCATCTAGGTGGTTAAAAGTCCTTGGATGAATCTTGTTGCGGACACTAAGGTGGTTAAAAGTCCTTAGGTGCTCCTTTCCATGGTGGTTAAAAGTCCATGGGGCCAAGGTGTTTAAAAGTCCTTGGGGCCAAGGTGTTTAAAAGTCCTTGGGGTAATTCAAGCTACGGACACAAAGGTGGTTAAAAGTCCTTGTGTGGTCCATTCATGGTGTTTAAAAGTCCATGGCCAAGGTGTTTAAAAGTCCTTGGGGTCCAAGGTGTTTAAAAGTCCTTGGGGAAGGTCGTTGAACTTGATTTCTAAATGAAATGTATCACTTGAGCCAATATGACATGTATAGTACATGAGATGCATGAGATGCATGATTTAATGTTTATGTTGAAGCATGAGATGCTTGTTTAAATGAAATGTGGAAGCATGTTATTGCTTGTTTTTAAGTATGCTTTGAGTATGTGTAAGGTTGTTTACAAGTATGAATTACAAATGGTTTAATTGCATTATTGAATGGTTTTTAAAGAGCACTCCTCACTAAGCTTTGGCTTACGCTCTCTCGTTTTCTTGATTCAATAATACAGAGCATTAAAGTGCATTGAGGACAGCAAGAGGAGGCAAGCAAACAAGTACAAGCAAAGCTCAATGTATGAAGGTTTTATAAGTGTTTTAGCTTTTGTATGTTTTGGCAATGGGGGACCAATGTATTTGTTTTGGGAGGTGTTTAAGACTCCCTAAGTATGTTAAATGTTGCTGTGGTTGTTGGTTTTTGAATTGAACCTTATATGCTTGTTTTGCAAGTTGGTGCTTAAGTAGATAGCTTGTGTTGGAAGCATGACCTTAAATTTGGGGCTTTTTGTATGAGATGTGCTTTTGCTGAATTGATGATGCTTATATGTGTTAAATATGTTTAATTGCATGCTGGTAAAGTTTGGTGATGTTTGGAGCATGTTTGAGTGTCCAATTGCATGATCTAGTATGCTTGTTTGCTGGTTTTTGTGCAGGCGTTTCGGAACAGGGGTGTACCGTTTCGGAACGGGTGCCTTGCATGAACCCAGGCGTCCGAAACGGTATGCACCGTTTCGAAACGGTTTAGCCTCTGCCGTGGCCATGTTCCGGAACCCGTTTCGGAACAGCCCGTGTTTCGGAACAGGGCTAGCTTGTTCCGGAACGGTCGACCGTTAGGGGGCTGTCATGGTAGTTATATGTTTTGAATTGTTTGTGTTTTGGTCCTAAATCTTGTATGATCAATTGCATGAGCTGTGGATGTCCTTTTAAGCCGAAATTTCACAGAGAAGCATGAAATCTGACTAATTTCAAGATGGTAACTCTAATTTGGGTTAAGTCCTTTAATTTATCAGAATTACAATTTGGTCCCTAAAGTTGTAATTCGTTCAATTGGGTCCCTGATTGATCTCTGATGTTTGTGATCTTTTGATACGTTGTCTGTATGGTCACACTTAAGGTTAATGTGCATCTAGATAAGATTAAAAAGAAAAAAAAAAGGTCGTTAATCAAGGTTGACTTTCGGGTTGACTTTGGTTTTCCCCGTGTAATCTTCGTAGTTCGGGTCAACCGTCTAGACCGGGCTACGGGGGTTACATTTGGTGGTATCAGAGCTGAGTTCGCGAGTAATTGGGAATGTGTGTATGCATGATTGAAGCATGGTTTGATTTGTATGCTTGTTGAGTGAAAGCATGTTCAGTGTTATGATATGATGATGTGTATGTGATGCATGTTGTGATGATGCATGATGAGGGTACCCATTGCCAAACAAAAGCTAAAGGGATGATGTTGTTTTTGAAAGAAATTGAGCTTGAATACTTGGAATTTGCTTACCTTGCTGGTCCTGACTTGGTTTATTTTGTATTGTTATGCATGGTAAAGTATGGCACCACGTAGAGAGTTAAGGAGTAGCGCGAGAGCTACGACCCCGGAGGGGAATGTGAATGATGAGCACACTGGTAGTGCTGTGATACCTCCTCCTCCACCTGGTGGTGGTGGTGCGGAGAGGGAAAGAGCTGGAGCTAGAGCTGAGGCAGCTGGTGCTGGAGCTGCAGGACCTGAGGTTGGTCAGGGGCAAGCGATGCCTGATATGTCTGTGCTTGTACAAGCTATTGCGGGTGCGTTTCGAGCAGCAGTAGCTGGAGCTCAAGGAGCTGGGCATCAGGGAGATGCTGGTGCTAGACTACCCTTGGAACGTTTGCGCAGTCTTGGAGGGACTGAGTTTAGGGGTATGTCAGCTGAGAGGTCAGAAGCATGGCTGGAAAGTACCAAGCGTGTCTTGGGGCAGATGAGTTGCACTAATGTGCAAAAGCTGGGATGTGTGGTGTCACTGCTGCAGGGTGATGCTTATACGTGGTGGACGACCACAATCTCTGGGATGGCTGATGCTGATGTTACTTGGACGTTCTTTCAGCATGCGTTCAAGAGGAGATATCTGGGAGTTAGATATCTGGATGAAAAGAAGCGTGAATTCATGTCTCTGACCCAGGGGAACATGAGTGTGGCTGAGTATGAGGTACAGTTTGTACGTCTTAGCCAGTATGCACCTGAGTTGGTACCTGATGAGCGCGAGAGGTGCGAAAGGTTCCGTTATGGCTTGGTGACGGAGGTTAAGACCTATATGTTGGCAGCTGAGTACAATGATTTCGATGTGCTGGTTAGTCGGTCCAAGGACATCGAGATGAACCTGAGTTTATCTGCTAAAGGTGCTGGAGCTAGTTCTGGAAAGAGAGCTGCTGAGTATAGTTCCGGTGGTCGGAACAAGAGAGGGCGCGATCAGAGGTTCCAGTCTTCGTCTAAGAGAGGTGGAGGTGCACCTGCTAGGGGTGGCAGTGCTAGAGCTGACCCTAGTGCTTGTTGGACTTGTGGTTCGCGTGGTCACTTGAGACGTGACTGTCCTCGTGCTGGGAGGGAGGTGCAAGCTCCTGTGATAGCAGCTGGTTATGAGTGCTGGAACTGTGGTTCTGCTGATCATCTGAGACGTGATTGTCCGAGGATGGCTGGTGGTCAAGAGCGTGCTCCTGTTGTTGCAGCATCGCAGAGAGGTCGTGGGCGCGGCCGTGGTAATTTTCAGAGACGAGAGGAAGGTGGGCGCGGTGTAGCTCATGTTGTGGCTATTCAACCTGAGGGTGGAGGCCAAGCGAGGGTGTATGCTCAGCGCGAAGGAAGGAATGATGCAGATGTGATTGCAGGTACCTTTACTTTGCAATCCTTGTCATTGCTTTCTTTGATTGATTCTGGATCTACGCATTCATATATTCTTCGTGAGCATGCTGAGTTGCTTGGTTTGCCTGTTGAGTCTTTGGATGTTGGTGTTAGAGTCACTAGTTCTTTTGGTGAAACTGTTGTGACTCGTAAGCTTTATAGAAGATGTCCTTTGGTTGTTCAAGAGCATGTTTTCCTTGTTGATCTTATGGAGTTGCCCTTTTATGGTTTTGATGTGATCCTTGGTATGGATTGGCTTGCTGAGCATCGTGCTGTTGTGGATTGTGAGAATAAGCGGGTTTCGCTTAGGCTTGCGGATGATTATGAAGTGGTGGAGGTTGGTGAGAATGTGAAGTTTCTTGCCAATGTTGTTTCTTCTTTGGAGGCGAGCAGGATGCTGAGGCAAGGTTGTGAAGCTTTTCTAGCTTTCGTGATGAATCCTAGTTCGAAGGAGCTGAGGGTGCAGGATATCAGAGTAGTGAAGGAGTTTCCTGATGTTTTCCCTGAGGAGTTGCCTGGTTTACCTCCTAATCGTGAGGTGGAGTTTGGTATTGAGCTGTATGAGAATACCACTCCTGTGGATGTCCTTTTAAGCCGAAATTTCACAGAGAAGCATGAAATCTGACTAATTTCAAGATGGTAACTCTAATTTGGGTTAAGTCCTTTAATTTATCAGAATTACAATTTGGTCCCTAAAGTTGTAATTCGTTCAATTGGGTCCCTGATTGATCTCTGATGTTTGTGATCTTTTGATACGTTGTCTGTATGGTCACACTTAAGGTTAATGTGCATCTAGATAAGATTAAAAAGAAAAAAAAAGGGTCGTTAATCAAGGTTGACTTTCGGGTTGACTTTGGTTTTCCCCGTGTAATCTTCGTAGTTCGGGTCAACCGTCTAGACCGGGCTACGGGGGTTACAGAGATGATTTTTAACCATGCATTGTAAAGTAGTTATGAAAACTCAAAGATAGTTTTCCTTTAATCAATCTTTATTTCCTTTAATTAAAACATTATTAAAATCACCCAAAATAAAGAGAAATCTGATTAAAAACATTTTGGTAAAATTAGCTCCTTAAAGATTCAAAGTTTCAATCTTTTACAAAACAATCACTATTTAAATTTTGCAAAAACTGCAATTTGGTCACTACACCGAAATGAAGTATTTGCAAACCTTATTTTATAAAATTCTTTTCACCATAATCAATCATATAATATATGAGGATTTTTAGGTATTTGTCCATATTTTTAAAGCATCCTGAACTAGGTGTTCCCTAAATCTCCCTTTATGATTCGAACCGTTCTCGACCTGTCCGATTTGAACTCTAAAACATCTAGGCCAAAAATCGGGAGGTTATAGTTTTGCTTGTGTTTATCCCATGAAATGGTTTGGTTAGATACAAGATGGTATGATCTTGTATGAGATGCTTTTTGCTATTTAAAAGCATGTTTGATTTTGGGATATGAGATGATTTTTAACCATGCATTGTAAAGTAGTTATGAAAAGTCAAAGATACTTTTCCTTTAATCAATCTTTATTTCCTTTAATTAAAACATTATTAAGATCACCCAAAATAAAGAGAAATCTGATTAAAAACATTTTGGTAAAATTAGCTCCTTAAAGATTTAAAGTTTCAATCCTTTACAAAACAGTCACTATTTAACTTTTGCAAAAACTGCAATTTCGTCACTACACCGAAATGTAGTATTTCCAAACCTTATTTTGTAAAATTCTTTTCACCATGATCATTCATATAATAAATGAAGATTTTTAGGTATTTTTCCATATTTTGAAAGCATCCCGAACTAGGTGTTCCCTAAATCTCCCTTTATGATTCGAACCGTTCTCGACCTGTCCGATTTGAACTCTAAAACATCTAGGCCCAAAATTGGGGCGTTACAGTTTTCTTGTGTTTATCACATGAAATGGTTTGGTTAGATACAAGATGGTATGATTTTGTATGAGATGGATTTTGCTATTTAAAAGCATGTTTGATTTTGGGATATGAGATGATTTTTAACCATGCATTGTAAAGTAGTTATGAAAAGTCAAAGATAGTTTTCCTTTAATCAATCTTTATTTCCTTTAATTAAAACATTATTAAAATCTCCCAAAATAAAGAGAAATCTGATTAAAAAGATTTTCGTAAAATTAGCTCCTTAAAGATTCAAAGTTTCAATCCTTTACAAAACAGTCACTATTTAACTTTTGCAAAAACTGCAATTTGGTCACTACACCGAAATATAGTATTTCCAAACCATATTTTGTAAATTTCTTTTCCCCATAACCATTCATATAAGAAATGAGGATTTTTAGGTATTTTTTCATATTTTTAAAGCATCCCGAACTAGGTGTTCCCAAAATCTCCCTTTAAGATTCGAACTGTTCTCGACCGGTCTGATTTGAACTCGAAAATATCTAGGCCCAAAATCGGGGCGTTATAGTTTTTCTTGTGTTTATCCCATGAAATGGTTTGGTTAGATACAAGACGGTATGATCTTGTATGAGATGGTTTTTGCTATTTAAAAGCATGTTTGATTTTGGGATATGAGATGATTTTTAACCATGCATTGTAAAGTAGTTATGAAAACTCAAAGATAGTTTTCCCTTAATCAATCTTTATTTCCTTTAATTAAAACATTATTAAAATCACCCAAAATAAAGAGAAATCTGATTAAAACCATTTTGGTAAAATTAGCTCTTTAAAGATTCAAAGTTTCAATCCTTTACAAAACAGTCACTGTTTAAGTTTTGCAAAAACTGCAATTTGGTCACTACACCAAAATGTAGTATTTCCAAACCTTATTTTGTAATATTCTTTTCACCATAATCATTCATATAATAAATGAGGATTTTTAGGTATTTTTCCATATTTTTAAAGCATCCCGAACTAGGTGCTCTCTAAATCTCCCTTTAAGATTCGAACCGTTCTCGACCGATCCGATTTGAACTCTAAAACATCTAGGCCCAAAAACGGGGCGTTACAGTTTTTATTGTGTTTATCCTATGAAATTGTTTGGTTAGATACAAGATGGTATGATCTTGTATGAGATGGTTTTTGCTATTTAAAAGCAGGTTTGATTTTGGGATATGAGATGATTTTTAACCATGCATTGTAAAGTAGTTATGAAAAGTCAAAGATAATTTTCCTTTAATCAATCTTTATTTCCTTTAATTAAAACATTATTAAAATCACCCAAAATAAAGAGAAATCTGATTAAAAACATTTTGGTCAAATTAGCTCCTGAAAGATTCAAAGTTTCAATCCATTACAAAACAATCACTATTTAACTTTTGAAAAAACTGCAATTTCGTCACTACACCGAAATGTAGTATTTCCAAACTTTATTTTGTAAAATTCTTTTCACCATAATCATTCATATAATAAATGAGGATTTTTAGGTATTTTCCATATTTTTAAAGCATCCCGAACTAGGTTTTTCCTAAATCTCCCTGTAAGATTCGAACCGTTCTCAACCTGTCCGATTTGAACTCTATAACATCTAGTCCCAAAATCGGGGCGTTATAGTTTTTCTTGTGTTTATCCCATGATATGGTTTGGTTAGATACAAGATGGTATGATTTTCTTTGAGATGGTTTTTGCTATTTAAAAGCATGTTTGATTTTGGGATATGAGATGATTTTTAACCATGCATTGTAAAGTAGTTATGAAAACACAATGATAGTTTTCCTTTAATCAATATTTATTTCTTTTAATTAAAACATTATTAAAATCACCCAAAATAAAGAGAAATCTGATTAAAAACATTTTGGTAAAATTAGCTCCTTAAAGATTCAAAGTTTCAATCCTTTACAAAACAATCATAATTTAACTTTTGCAAAAACTGCAATTTGGTCACTACACCGAAATGAAGTATTTGCAAACCTTATTTTGTAAAATTCTTTTCACCATAATCAATCATATAATAAATGAGGATTTTTAGGTATTTTTCCATATTCTTAAAGCATCCTGAACTAGGTGTTCCCTAAATCTCCCTTTTAGATTCGAACCATTCTCGACCGGCCCGATTTGAACTCTAAAACATCTAAGCCAAAAATCGGGGGGTTATAGGTTTACTTGTGTTTATCCCATGAAATGGTTTGGTTAGATACAAGATGGTATGATCTTGAATGAGATGGTTTTTGCTATTTAAAAGCATGTTTGATTTTGGGATATGAGATGATTTTTAATCAATGCTTTGTAAAGTAGTTATGAAAAGTTAAAGATAGTTTTCCCTTAATCAATCTTTATTTCCTTTAATTAAAACATTAATAAAATCACCCAAAATAAAGAGAAATCTGATGAAAAACATTTTGGTAAAATTAGCTACTTAAAGATTCAAAGTTTCAATCCTTTACAAAATAGTCCCTATTTAACTTTTGCAAAAACTGCAATTTGGTCACTACACCGAAATGTAGTATTTCCAAACCTTATTTTGTAAAATTCTTTTCACCATAATCATTCATATAATAAATGAGGATTTTTAGGTATTTTTCTATATTTTTAAAGCATCCCGAACTAGGTGTTCCTTAAATTTCCCTTTAAGATTCTAACCGTTCTCGACCTGTCCGATTTGAACTCTAAAACATCTAGGCCCAAAATCAGGGCGTTATAGTTTTGCTTGTGTTTATCCCATGAAATGGTTTGGTTAGATACAAGATGGTATGATCTTGTATGAGATGGTTTTTGCTATTTAAAAGCATGTTTGATTTTGGGATATGAGATGATTTTTAACCATGCATTGTAAAGTAGTTATGAAAAGTCGAAGATATTTTTCCTTTAATCAATCTTTATAGAAGATGTCCTTTGGTTGTTCAAGAGCATGTTTTCCTTGTTGATCTTATGGAGTTGCCCTTTTATGGTTTTGATGTGATCCTTGGTATGGATTGGCTTGCTGAGCATCGTGCTGTTGTGGATTGTGAGAATAAGCGGGTTTCGCTTAGGCTTGCGGATGATTATGAAGTGGTGGAGGTTGGTGAGAATGTGAAGTTTCTTGCCAATGTTGTTTCTTCTTTGGAGGCGAGCAGGATGCTGAGGCAAGGTTGTGAAGCTTTTCTAGCTTTCGTGATGAATCCTAGTTCGAAGGAGCTGAGGGTGCAGGATATCAGAGTAGTGAAGGAGTTTCCTGATGTTTTCCCTGAGGAGTTGCCTGGTTTACCTCCTAATCGTGAGGTGGAGTTTGGTATTGAGCTGTATGAGAATACCACTCCTGTGGATGTCCTTTTAAGCCGAAATTTCACAGAGAAGCATGAAATCTGACTAATTTCAAGATGGTAACTCTAATTTGGGTTAAGTCCTTTAATTTATCAGAATTACAATTTGGTCCCTAAAGTTGTAATTCGTTCAATTGGGTCCCTGATTGATCTCTGATGTTTGTGATCTTTTGATACGTTGTCTGTATGGTCACACTTAAGGTTAATGTGCATCTAGATAAGATTAAAAAGAAAAAAAAAGGGTCGTTAATCAAGGTTGACTTTCGGGTTGACTTTGGTTTTCCCCGTGTAATCTTCGTAGTTCGGGTCAACCGTCTAGACCGGGCTACGGGGGTTACAGAGATGATTTTTAACCATGCATTGTAAAGTAGTTATGAAAACTCAAAGATAGTTTTCCTTTAATCAATCTTTATTTCCTTTAATTAAAACATTATTAAAATCACCCAAAATAAAGAGAAATCTGATTAAAAACATTTTGGTAAAATTAGCTCCTTAAAGATTCAAAGTTTCAATCTTTTACAAAACAATCACTATTTAAATTTTGCAAAAACTGCAATTTGGTCACTACACCGAAATGAAGTATTTGCAAACCTTATTTTATAAAATTCTTTTCACCATAATCAATCATATAATATATGAGGATTTTTAGGTATTTGTCCATATTTTTAAAGCATCCTGAACTAGGTGTTCCCTAAATCTCCCTTTATGATTCGAACCGTTCTCGACCTGTCCGATTTGAACTCTAAAACATCTAGGCCAAAAATCGGGAGGTTATAGTTTTGCTTGTGTTTATCCCATGAAATGGTTTGGTTAGATACAAGATGGTATGATCTTGTATGAGATGCTTTTTTCTATTTAAAAGCATGTTTGATTTTGGGATATGAGATGATTTTTAACCATGCATTGTAAAGTAGTTATGAAAAGTCAAAGATACTTTTCCTTTAATCAATCTTTATTTCCTTTAATTAAAACATTATTAAGATCACCCAAAATAAAGAGAAATCTGATTAAAAACATTTTGGTAAAATTAGCTCCTTAAAGATTTAAAGTTTCAATCCTTTACAAAACAGTCACTATTTAACTTTTGCAAAAACTGCAATTTCGTCACTACACCGAAATGTAGTATTTCCAAACCTTATTTTGTAAAATTCTTTTCACCATGATCATTCATATAATAAATGAAGATTTTTAGGTATTTTTCCATATTTTGAAAGCATCCCGAACTAGGTGTTCCCTAAATCTCCCTTTATGATTCGAACCGTTCTCGACCTGTCCGATTTGAACTCTAAAACATCTAGGCCCAAAATTGGGGCGTTACAGTTTTCTTGTGTTTATCACATGAAATGGTTTGGTTAGATACAAGATGGTATGATTTTGTATGAGATGGATTTTGCTATTTAAAAGCATGTTTGATTTTGGGATATGAGATGATTTTTAACCATGCATTGTAAAGTAGTTATGAAAAGTCAAAGATAGTTTTCCTTTAATCAATCTTTATTTCCTTTAATTAAAACATTATTAAAATCTCCCAAAATAAAGAGAAATCTGATTAAAAAGATTTTCGTAAAATTAGCTCCTTAAAGATTCAAAGTTTCAATCCTTTATAAAACAGTCACTATTTAACTTTTGCAAAAACTGCAATTTGGTCACTACACCGAAATATAGTATTTCCAAACCATATTTTGTAAATTTCTTTTCCCCATAACCATTCATATAAGAAATGAGGATTTTTAGGTATTTTTTCATATTTTTAAAGCATCCCGAACTAGGTGTTCCCAAAATCTCCCTTTAAGATTCGAACTGTTCTCGACCGGTCTGATTTGAACTCGAAAATATCTAGGCCCAAAATCGGGGCGTTATAGTTTTTCTTGTGTTTATCCCATGAAATGGTTTGGTTAGATACAAGACGGTATGATCTTGTATGAGATGGTTTTTGCTATTTAAAAGCATGTTTGATTTTGGGATATGAGATGATTTTTAACCATGCATTGTAAAGTAGTTATGAAAACTCAAAGATAGTTTTCCCTTAATCAATCTTTATTTCCTTTAATTAAAACATTATTAAAATCACCCAAAATAAAGAGAAATCTGATTAAAACCATTTTGGTAAAATTAGCTCTTTAAAGATTCAAAGTTTCAATCCTTTACAAAACAGTCACTGTTTAAGTTTTGCAAAAACTGCAATTTGGTCACTACACCAAAATGTAGTATTTCCAAACCTTATTTTGTAATATTCTTTTCACCATAATCATTCATATAATAAATGAGGATTTTTAGGTATTTTTCCATATTTTTAAAGCATCCCGAACTAGGTGCTCTCTAAATCTCCCTTTAAGATTCGAACCGTTCTCGACCGATCCGATTTGAACTCTAAAACATCTAGGCCCAAAAACGGGGCGTTACAGTTTTTATTGTGTTTATCCTATGAAATTGTTTGGTTAGATACAAGATGGTATGATCTTGTATGAGATGGTTTTTGCTATTTAAAAGCAGGTTTGATTTTGGGATATGAGATGATTTTTAACCATGCATTGTAAAGTAGTTATGAAAAGTCAAAGATAATTTTCCTTTAATCAATCTTTATTTCCTTTAATTAAAACATTATTAAAATCACCCAAAATAAAGAGAAATCTGATTAAAAACATTTTGGTCAAATTAGCTCCTGAAAGATTCAAAGTTTCAATCCATTACAAAACAATCACTATTTAACTTTTGAAAAAACTGCAATTTCGTCACTACACCGAAATGTAGTATTTCCAAACTTTATTTTGTAAAATTCTTTTCACCATAATCATTCATATAATAAATGAGGATTTTTAGGTATTTTCCATATTTTTAAAGCATCCCGAACTAGGTTTTTCCTAAATCTCCCTGTAAGATTCGAACCGTTCTCAACCTGTCCGATTTGAACTCTATAACATCTAGTCCCAAAATCGGGGCGTTATAGTTTTTCTTGTGTTTATCCCATGATATGGTTTGGTTAGATACAAGATGGTATGATTTTCTTTGAGATGGTTTTTGCTATTTAAAAGCATGTTTGATTTTGGGATATGAGATGATTTTTAACCATGCATTGTAAAGTAGTTATGAAAACACAATGATAGTTTTCCTTTAATCAATATTTATTTCTTTTAATTAAAACATTATTAAAATCACCCAAAATAAAGAGAAATCTGATTAAAAACATTTTGGTAAAATTAGCTCCTTAAAGATTCAAAGTTTCAATCCTTTACAAAACAATCATAATTTAACTTTTGCAAAAACTGCAATTTGGTCACTACACCGAAATGAAGTATTTGCAAACCTTATTTTGTAAAATTCTTTTCACCATAATCAATCATATAATAAATGAGGATTTTTAGGTATTTTTCCATATTCTTAAAGCATCCTGAACTAGGTGTTCCCTAAATCTCCCTTTTAGATTCGAACCATTCTCGACCGGCCCGATTTGAACTCTAAAACATCTAAGCCAAAAATCGGGGGGTTATAGGTTTACTTGTGTTTATCCCATGAAATGGTTTGGTTAGATACAAGATGGTATGATCTTGAATGAGATGGTTTTTGCTATTTAAAAGCATGTTTGATTTTGGGATATGAGATGATTTTTAATCAATGCTTTGTAAAGTAGTTATGAAAAGTTAAAGATAGTTTTCCCTTAATCAATCTTTATTTCCTTTAATTAAAACATTAATAAAATCACCCAAAATAAAGAGAAATCTGATGAAAAACATTTTGGTAAAATTAGCTACTTAAAGATTCAAAGTTTCAATCCTTTACAAAATAGTCCCTATTTAACTTTTGCAAAAACTGCAATTTGGTCACTACACCGAAATGTAGTATTTCCAAACCTTATTTTGTAAAATTCTTTTCACCATAATCATTCATATAATAAATGAGGATTTTTAGGTATTTTTCTATATTTTTAAAGCATCCCGAACTAGGTGTTCCTTAAATTTCCCTTTAAGATTCTAACCGTTCTCGACCTGTCCGATTTGAACTCTAAAACATCTAGGCCCAAAATCAGGGCGTTATAGTTTTGCTTGTGTTTATCCCATGAAATGGTTTGGTTAGATACAAGATGGTATGATCTTGTATGAGATGGTTTTTGCTATTTAAAAGCATGTTTGATTTTGGGATATGAGATGATTTTTAACCATGCATTGTAAAGTAGTTATGAAAAGTCGAAGATATTTTTCCTTTAATCAATCTTTATATCCTTTAATTAAAACATTATTAAAATCACCCAAAATAACGAGAAATCTGATTAAAAACATTTTGGTAAAATTTGCTCCTTAAAGATTCAAAGTTTCAGTCCTTTAAAAAACAGTCACTATTTAACTTTTGCAAAAACTGCAATTTGGTCACTACACCGAAATGTAGTATTTCCAAACCTTATTTTGTAAAATTCTTTTCACCATAATCATTCATATAATAAATGAGGATTTTTAGGTATTTTTCCATATTTTTAAAGCATCCCGAACTAGGTGTTCCCTAAATCTCCCTTTAAGATTAGAACCGTTCTCGACTGGTCCGATTTGAACTCTAAAACATATAGGCCCAAAATCGGGGCATTACAGTTTTTCTTGTGTTTATCCCATGAAATGGTTTGGTTAGATACAAGATGGTATGATCTTGTATGAGATGGTTCTTGCTATTTAAAAGCATGTTTGAATTTGGGATATGAGATGATTTTTAACCATGCATTGTAAAGTAGTTATGAAAAGTGAAAGATAGTTTTCCTTTAATTAATCTTTATTTCCTTTAATTAAAAAATTATTAAAATCACCCAAAATAAAGAGAAATCTGATTAAAAACATTTTGGTAAAATTAGCTCCTTAAAGATTCAAAGTTTCAATCCTTTACTAAACAGTCACTATTTAACTTCTGCAAAAACTGCAATTTGGACACTAAACCGAATTGTAGTATTTCCAAACCTTATTTTGTAAAATTCTTTTCACCATAATCATTCATATAATAAATGAGGATTTTAGGTATTTTTCCATATTTTTAAAGCACCCCGAACTAGGTGTTCCCTAAATCTCCCTTTATGATTCGAACTGTTCTCGACCGGTCCAATTTGAACTCTAAAACATCTAGGCCCAAAATCGGGGCGTTATAGTTTTGCTTGTTTTTATCCCAGGAAATGGTTTGGTTAGATACAAGATGGTATGATCTTGTATGAGATGGTTTTTGCTATTTAAAAGCATGTTTGATTTTGGGATATGAGATGATTTTTAACCATGCATTGTAAGATGTGAGTTACCATGGTTTTATGTGTATATTGGCAAGTGAATGATCTATTTTTAATATACGGATACGTTGGTCGACCAAAAAGATGTGAGTGCGCTATAATCTATAAATCGTATGTGTGTCTAGCTCCGTGATGTAATAGGGTGAGCCTATTACGGGTGGTAAAGGTGAGTCTATCACTATTGGTTAGGGGTGAGCCTATACATGTCTGTGTATGGTTTGTGTATCTGATCATTGAGTATAGGGGCGAGCCTATACAAGTCTGTGTATCAGATATTTTTTGTAAAAGTTATAGAGGTGAGTCTATCACAACGGATAGGGGTGAGCCTATGTCGGGATGTTAAAAGCCAATATATGTGTTTATTGTTGCCCATGTATCATGATTATAATGAATGCATAATGGATTATTGTGCATGAGATACTTGATGATGAGATGTTGTATAGGATAAATCTATGCATGTGAATTAAGAAAGTGAGGCTTAATGTGGATTTGCATTATGAACAATGTATGTGAATTAAGCAAGTGAGGCTTAATGTGGATTTGCATTGTGAACAATGCATGTGAATTAAGCTAGTGTGGCTTAATGTGGATTTGCGTTGTGAACAATGCAGGTGGCTAATGATACATGTGGAACATAGTTAAGAATGGTTTGCTTTGGTTTTGACAGTTTGAATTGAGATTGAGCATGATATGGTTTCATCTTGTGTTTTAAAAGTGCATGTTTTAAAGGAAGGCATGCGTTTACAAAGATTGATTTTTTTTGTTTTGAAAATGCTTGATGAATGTTTTGGTTTTATAGCGGTCCTCGTTAATCTTTGTGCTTACGCTCATTTGTTTTATCAATACAGAGAATTGAGCACCTTTGGCAGTGAGCAAACAAGGGATATCCAAGTGGTTTTGTTAAGCAAAGTATGTGCTTTCATCTTAGTGTAATAAGAGGCAATGGGAGGGATTTCTACTCAAGAGTTGCTTGGTGTTATGTGACACCTTGAGCATGTTTAGTTTGTGTTTTGAGACACGTAATTGGTCTCTATATGGTTTGTGGATTTCTATTTGTTATTTTGGATATGTGTTTATAAGTGTTTTAAAGCATGCTTTTATAGTTCCATGATCTTCATGAATTGCCATGCCTAATGCTTATATTGGGGATGGTTGTTAAAGCATTTGTGTTAGAAATGATTGATATAACATGTATGGTGGATATGGATGTGAATAGTTGTTGTTAGATGCATAATTGTGGCTGTTGGTTGTGCATTTCTGGTACGAGTATCGATACTCGGGCTTGGGTATCGATACTCGAAGGCATATTTCAGGCCAAACCACACATGGGTATCGATACGAGTTGGGTTCGTATCAATACGCCTGTGCAAAGTATGAAGGACGTACCGATACACAGGGAAAGGTATTGATACCTTTTCCCCAAATTTGGTTATTTTCTTCCCATGTATCGATACAGGCTTAAGGGTACCGACACCTGACCGTTATTTTCAGTTAAAAGTATCTTTCTATGTTCTGTAATGTTACACTATGGTCCCTGGATTTTGAATGTTCAATTGGTTGAGTTTGGATGGTCCGTTTGTGATAATATTTGACCTGGAAGCTTGTTATATGACTAATTAAGAATTGGTAATCTTTTAATTGGATTAGCCCTTGTAATTGCAGAAATTAAAGTTTAGTCCCTAAATGTTTAATTTAAGCAATTAAACCCCTAATCGAACTCTGTTTGCTGCTCTGTTTCATTTAAAGTGTTTTGTTTAACGCATAGGATCTTAATGCACATCTAGAGAAGATAAAAAGGAAAAAATAGGGTCGTTAATCAAAGTCGGCTTTCACGAGCTAGCTTTGGTTTTCCCTGTGTAATCTTCTTCGTTCGGGCCGAGCGTCTAGGCCGGGATAAAAGGGTTACAGACCCTCACTAGGCATTTATGCTTACGCTCTCCTTTTTCCCAACAATGTAGAAAAATAGCTTGGTTGTGGCAGCGAGGAAGCAAGAGAGGATTCCAAGGGCATTCCATAGCTCAATTATGGTTTTACATTCACCAAATAGTACTAAGTGGCAATGAGAGGGTACCTATATGTTTTGGGAGGTTGTGTTTTGAAACTCTTTGGGTTGTGGCAAGTATATATTACCTATTTGGACTCGTAATTGGCCTTTATTTGTTGGTATTTGGTTTGGGTTGCATTTTGAACTTTATGTGGTTGTTTTCTTAGGAAGCATGCCTATAGATTGTTATATATGGTTATGTTTAATGCTTAGTTTGGTGTCTAACACCTTTGGAATTATGTTGCAACTGGTTGAGATTATGCTAGGAACATGTTAGAATGATTTCAGATATGGATTAATGTGTTAAACACGCAAAAAGTAACATTAGAGGCTCAGGCATGCCGAAACGCGGGCTAGCGTACCGGTACGATATGCTTAAAACAGCCCATGCGGTTTGATACGGGCTGAGCCATTTTGATACACGAGGGCATATCGGTAAAGTTTTGAGTATTTAAAATTCAAGAAGCTCAATTGACAGACACGCACTGATACGGGCCTTGGTGTATCGATAGCTCAGAACTACTCAAGTCGTGCTTTGTGCGATCTCGGTGTAAGTGCCATCTTGATGCCAAAATTAGTGTTTATGATCCTTCGGTTGGCCGATCGTTCCCAAATCCGACTCGAGGGAAGGATTGAAGATACATTGACTTAAAAATTCTTCCCCCACAATTAAAGTGTGCATATTTAGGGGAGAATAATACGCTGCATGTAAACATATCTACTAGCTTAACATTCGACAAAGAGAATAAATTGTTGGATGTTTTATCTCAAGATAAGAAAGCTATTGGTTGGACTATTGCTGACTTGAAAGGTATAAGCCTTACTTTGTGTATGCATAAGATTTTGCTTGTAGATGTTCACAATAGCTCGAATGATCCACAATGGAGACTCAATCAGATCATGAGGATTATGATCATAAGGGAGATCATCAAGTGGCTCGATGTTGTAATCATCCATCCTATTTTAGATAGTTCTTGGGTGAGTCATGTCGAGTGTGTGCCGAAAAAAAGAGGCATGACCGTGATAAAGAAAGATGCTGATGAACTCCTCCCAACCAGAATCGTTACTGGATGGCAGATCTGTATTGACTACCAGAAGCTAAATAAAGCCACGAAGAATGATCACTTCCCTTTGCCATTCATTGAGAAGATGCTCGACAAGCTCGTGGAGAAACCCTATTATTGCTTCCTAGACGGTTACTCTGGGTACAACGAGATTGCAATAGCACTAGAGGACCAAGAGAAAACAACATTCACATGTCCATATGAAATTTATGCCTTTCGCCAAATGCCATTTGGCCTATGCAATGCTCCAGCAACATTCCAGTGTTGCATGATGGCCATATTCTCAAACATGGTGGATTATTTTTTGGAGATCTTAATGGAAGACTTCTCTTTCTTTGGAGACTCATTTGATCAATTTCTAGGCAACCATGCCAAGGTGTTGAAATGATGTGAGGAAACCGATCTTGTGCTCAATTGGGAGAAGTGTCACTTCATGGATGCCGAGGGCATTATCTTAGACCACCATATTTCAAACAAGGGCATTGAAGTGGACAACGCTAAGATAGAAGTCATAGAGAAGCTTCCACCTCCATCACATGTCAAAGCCATTCGAAGCTTCCTTGGCCAAGCCGGTTTCTACATGAGATTTCTCTAAGATCTCAAAGCCTTTGTGCTCTTTGTTGAAGCAGAATTGAGTATTCGAGTTTAATGACCAATGTTGTACAACGTTCGAAACCTTGAGAAAGGAACTCATTTCTGCATCGGTTACAGTGCCCTCTGATTCGTCAAAACCTTTTGAGCTTATATGTGATGCTATTTATTATGTTGTTGGCGCCGTTCTTGGTCAACGTCAAAGTAATATCTTTCATGTTATATACTATGCTAGTCGTACCCTAAATGAGGCACAAATAAACTACACTACCACTGAAAAAGAACTTCTTGTTGTAGTTTTTGCATTTGATAAATTTAGGGCATACCTTATAGAAACTAAATTTATTGTGCATATTGATCATTCGCCAATTAAATATTTAGTTTCTAAATGGGATGCTAAACCTAGAGTTATTAGGTAGATTTTACTATTGCAAGAATTTGACATTGAGGTAGTGGATAGAAAAGGTACTGAAAATCAAATAGCCGTCCATCTCTCTAGGCTTGTAAATGCATGCGATAATGATATTTCATGTGATATTAATGAGGAATTCTCTGATGAGAAGTTATTGAATGATAAGGCACTATCGCAGTATGTTGACATTGTTAACTTTCTTGTTATTGGTATTTTTCCTTGTGGTCTTAGCAGCCAGGGAAGGAAGAAATTCCGCCATGATGCACACTACTATTATTGGGATGAGCACTACTATTGTGTACCCGAGGAAGAACAAGAAGAAATCCTCTACCATTGCCATTTAACTCCATGAAGTGGGCAGTTTGAAGAATAAAGGACTACTGCAAAGGTCCTATTGGAACACCCCCTTCTCAGTCTAGTCGAGAACCAGGTCAAAAGGTGAAACCGATGATCAATACGAAAATTGGTACGATAAATTTTCATTTCGTTATTAACATTTTCAACAATATCATACAATGAATCATTACTACCATGTCACTTAGTCCATACGAAACAATAATAAATCAATTAGGGCTAAATATTAAATATCACAAGTTTTAAGGACCAATCCGTAAATTCAATAATTTATGGGTCCTTCAATGCAATTGATTACACTAGTTTGAAACTCGTTACAAAATTAACCTGCCTGTAAAATTTCATACAATTTGAGGTCTATTAACTTATTCAATTTAATCTTTCAATATTCAGTTGGCTAAACTGTGAACCTTGCAAACTGTTTGATATGCCTTAACTAACTTAATTAACCTCGTATCGAAACACCCTAGGGTTGTTTTGAAACGGGTGGTCAATGGTCAACCTTTGTTGACTTTACCTTTTTGACTGTATTGATACGGGCATGCCATGTATCGAAACGGGTTAACCTCCTTTGACTTTGACATTGACCTGTATCGATACGCTATAAACCTGTATAGAAACGAGGGATTCCAGTGACAAAATATTTCGAAACGACCATGAACCGTTTTGGTATGCCCTATCTCTCAGGTTCAAATTATGCTTACCCGTATCTAAATGCCATCACCCGTTTCTATACGGTATGACCTGTAATGACAGATTTTTGCTGGTATTTATTCAATTTGACTTACCGAATGATGTCCAAAAGCAACGAAACTTCATACACAACATTTCAATGGTATAAAATACTAGCATGCCAAGATTTATGACCATACGAATACGTTTACCATGTTTTGACCTTTATGAGCCAAATATGCACTTTTAACTACTTTAAGCCAAACAAAAAGGCCATTTAGGGCTATCAACAATATTAAAACATACACATAACACAAATATAACAAAATGGGCATAAATGACTAGTTCAACTACTTTAGAGCTTGTAGTGATTTGTCTTGCCTTGATAATTCGATCATTCAACGCATGATCTTTTAACCTGAAATACATGAGATGAGACACGTTAGGCGTACATTGCCTAGTTAGGTAGTCATAAACAATATGATCAACAATATATCAAGTATCTATACACATGATCTCATGCTCATCAATGTCAATGCTATGCAATAATATACAATGTTTAACATATTCATATCATCATTAATCCTTGGATTGAATCAAGATAGTGGATACGCGAATTCCTACGCCTCGCCAAATCAATGAATGGTCTAGTCCCTCTGCCTGTCCAATATGACCAATATCAATACATATCCCTCTGCCTCACCAAATCAATATAGGTCGTAGCCTTAGGACTGTATTCCACTTGTACACTAAGCTCGTGAATTCTATGGCATGCCAATTGTATCTGTAACCCCCGTAGCCCGGTCTAGCCGGTTGACCCGAACTACGAAGATTACACGGGGAAAACCAAAGTCAACCCGAAAGTCAACCTTGATTAACGACCCTTTTTTTTTCTTTTTAATCTTGTCTAGATGCACATTAACCTTAAGTGTGATCATACAAACAACATATCAAAAGATCACAAACATCAGAGATCAAACAGGGACCCAATTGAACAAATTACAACTTTAAGGACCAAATTGTAAATTCTGATAAATTAAGGGATTTAACCCAAATTAAAGTTACCATCTTGAAATTAGTCAGGTTTCATGCTTCTCTGTGAAATTTCAGCTCAAACGGACATTCCAAACTCATACAATTGATCAGACAAGATTCAGGACCAAAACGTAAACAAAACGAAACATCCAAAGATACTTTTAACTGATTTTAACGGTCGGGTATCGATACGCCACGTGTCGTATCGATACTCGGGGAAGGCAGTAACCAAACTCTAGCAACGGTATCGGTACGAGTTACCCCGTATCGATACGGCCATCATACGGTATCGGTACCTGTTCAACCGTACCGATACGCCTGGGCAGGAATGAGCATATTTGGCTCAGGCGTATCGATACGCAAGCCCGAGTACCGATACCCCTGCCTGATTTCGACTCAAAAACCACAACAATCATACTTCAAACTCCAAATTAACATCACCAAACCATACCACTTAATCATACAACATGCAAGAACCATAATTGCATCAACGATTCATCATTTAAGCATCATATGTGAAAAGCCCCAATTCATATAGCATGCTTCCTACTTAAGCTACCATTCAAGTAATAAACCTTCATAAGCAAGCAATATAAATTCAATCCAAAAACCAGCAATTCAAACAATCATTTAACATCCATAGGGAGTCTCAAACACCTCCCAAAACATACACATTGGTCCCCCATTGCCAAATCAACCAAAAGCTAAAATGTTTAACAAAACCTTCCATACATTGAGCTTTACTTGAACTTGTGTGCTTGCCTCCTCTTGCTGCCCTCAATGCACTCTAATGCTCTGCATTATTGAATCAAGAAAACGAGAGAGCGTAAGCCAAAGCTTAGTGAGGAGTGCTCTTTAAAAACCATTCAATAATGCATTTAAAACCATTTGTAAATCATGCTTGTAAACAACCTTTACACATGCTCAAAGCATACTTTAAATCAAGCAATAACATGCTTCCACATTTCATTTAAACTAGCATCTCATGCTTCAACATAAACATTAAATCATGCATCTCATGCATCTCATGTACAATACATGTCATATTGGCTCAAGTGATACATTTCATTTAGAAATCAAGTTCAACAACTTTCCCCAAGGACTTTTAAACACCTTGGACCCCAAGGACTTTTAAACACCTTGGCCATGGACTTTTAAACACCATGAATGGACCACACAAGGACTTTTAACCACCTTTGTGTCCGTAACTTGAATTACCCCAAGGACTTTTAAACACCTTGGCCCCATGGACTTTTAACCACCATGGAAAGGAGCACCTAAGGACTTTTAACCACCTTAGAGTCCGCAACAAGATTCATCCAAGGACTTTTAACCACCTTGATGATCTTAGATAACAAGGCTCACTCAAGGACTTTTAACCACCTTAGTGACCTTCACTTTTACAAACCATCACTTGCCAATACACACTTTATACAACATGTAATCCACTGTTTTAAAGCATTTAAACCAAGCCATTTCTTCTTGCATTTCAAAGCATTAAATCATCATTTAACAATGCATAAAACAAGGTACTCTTACCTAGAGACACCTTCAACACATGGCTTAAATCATCAGCATAAATCATGCTAAAACATCAGCAATTAACATGCTAAAACATGCTTTCCAAAACAGTAGCAAATCATGCAAAATCATCATTTCACATTTCATCAAAACATGGCCACCACTTTAAGAGAGTAATCCGAAAACTTACACTTGAGCTTAGCAAAGTTGTTTAGACTTATACTAAGCTCCCAAAACCTTCAACCTTTGGTTTAAAAGCTGAAAATCCATTTTCACTCACCGATTACCAAACAAGCCTAGCCAACAAGCTTTCCAAGCTTCCGAAACCTTCCGAAAACACCTCCAAAGCTCAAGGATCAACCTCCCCTGTTTCAAGCACATTAAAGAAGAGGATTAATGCATCATCATGCATTAATTGCTTCAATGAAAGCATCTAAACTCACTGCTCTCACTAAACCTCCATTTTCGGCCACCAAACACAACCGAAAATCATCCCAAACACTTCCAAAACTTAACCCAGCCAAGATCCATCACTTCTAACCATTTTTATACATCACATAACATGCAAAAAGATCACAACCACGTCCTTATACCTCCAGGTATAACAGATCACCAATTACACTCCAAAAACAACCAAAAACTCAAGCCAAACTTAGGAAATTCAACCTATCCGGGATTGCATTGATTAAACCTCAACTTCTAATCATTTTAGCATTCATTTAACATCATTTTAACACCTCAAAACCCTGCTTAAACAGATCACACGAAATTTTCACCAAAATCACCAAATCTTGCATTTTAGCCAAAAATCAAGATCTCAATTGAAAAGCCTTTAATAAAACATGAATCAAGGATTGAGAACTTAGGAATTTCAGTAAATAACTGATAGTTTAGAGGAGAAGGACGTTCTTACCTCCAAACTTGAATTTCTCCATTTTAGAACCAAAATGCTTGATGAATCAACTTGTAAATTGTGAGGTTTTGATGATGAGATGATTAGAAATCAAATGAGAGTTGAAATGAGAGATTAAGAAGTCAAAATCAGAGAAAGAAATCTGAGGAAATCTTGTTTGGGTAGAGAGAAAATGAGAGAAAAGAGAATTTGAGAGAAAATAGAAAAATTAGTTAAGAATTGGTTAAAATGATTTCCCTCTCTTTTCTTAATCTTTAAAATCAGATTTTAGACTTAAAATATCTTAGAAAAATCTGGAGAAATCCTTTTTGGAATAATAGCTCCTTAAAGATTCAAAGTTTCAATCCTTTATAAAACTGTCCCGCAACTTTCAAAAATTACATTTTGATCACTAGCCAAAATGTCAACCTTCCGAACCTCATTTTCCAAAATTGATTTCACAGTTCACTTTTATATATTAAAAGATGATTTTAGAATATTTTTCCATATTTTTAATGCAACCCGAACTAGGTTTTCCTAAATTCCCTCTTATATATTCGATCAGCACTTTGACTGAACCGGTCAACGCCAAAACTTCTGAGCCCAAAACCGGGGCGTTACAACTCTCCCCCCCTTAAGAAATTTCGTCCTCGAAATTTACCTGAAGGAAAGAGATAAGGAAACTGCTTCAGCATATCCTCCTTCCGCTCCCACGTGGCTTCCTCAACACCGCGATGCTTCCACAGCACCTTCACCAACTCAATGGTCTTGCCACGAAGAACCTTGCTATCTGAATCCAGAATCTTCACCGGTTCCTCATCATAGGTCAAATCCGGATTCAATTCCACCTCCTCCACAGGCAACACATGCGAAGGATCAGATCTATACCTCCGGAGCATAGAAACATGGAACACATCATGAATCTTCTCCAGCTCCTGAGGTAACCTCAACCGATACGCAACAGGACCAACACGCTCAACAACCTCATACGGTCCAATGTATCTAGGGCTCAGCTTACCCTTCCGCCCAAACCTCATCACCTTCTTCCAAGGCGAAACCTTCAAGAACACGCGATCACCCACTGCAAACTCTATCTCCTTACGCTTCAAATCCGCGTAAGACTTCTGCCGATCAGAAGCAGCCTTCAACCGCTCACAAATGAGCTTCACCTTCTCGGTGGTACCTTTCAACAAAGCAGGCATCGAAACCAACTTTTGACCAGTTTCAGCCCAACACAGAGGAGTCCTACACTTCCTCCCATACAGAGCCTCATAAGGTGCCATCTGTATACTTGCCTGAAAACTGTTGTTGTAAGCGAACTCAACCAAAGGCAGATGCTTCTCCCAAGAACCTTGAAACTCTATCACGCAGCATCTCAACATATCCTCCAAAATCTGAATAACCCGCTCAGACTGGCCATCCGACTGAGGATGATAGGATGTACTGAAATGCAACCTTGTACCCAAAGCTTGATGCAAACACTGCCAAAAACGCGACGTGAACCTCGGATCCCTATCCGACACGATCGACTTAGGCACACCATGCAACCTCACAACCTCAGCAACGTACAGCTCTGCCAGCTTATCCAAGGAAAACGTAGTATGCACAGGCAAGAAATGTGCACACTTCGTCAGGCGATCCACAATCACCCAAACAGAATTCTTCTTCGACGGAGACAAAGGCAAACCAGATACAAAATCCATGGTAACCCTCTCCCACTTCCATTCAGGGATTTTCAACGGTTGCAACAAACCAGAAGGAACCTGATGTTCAGCCTTAACGCGCTGACACACCAAACACTTGCTCACGAACTCTGCCACATCCTTCTTCAAGCCCACCCAATAGTACTCATCACGAAGATCGCGATACATCTTTGTACTACCAGGATGCATAGCAAAAGGACTACTATGACCTTCAACTAGAATAGCATGCCTCAACTCAACATCTGCAGGCACAACTATCCGATTACCAAAACACAACACCCCATCCTCATTAAAACAGAAATCCGAAGGTCTACCCTCCGCGATATCCTGAACATGAGACACCAAGGAATCATCCAACAACTGCTTATCCTTGATCAACTGAACCAACGATGGTTTCACTTGCAACTCAGCAACAAGACCACCATCGTGCGATATACTCAAGCTAGCAAACATAGCTCTCAGCTCAACAACTACCTTTCTACTCAAGGCATCCGCAACAACATTGGCCTTTCCAGGATGATACTCTATCGTCAGATCATAATCCTTGAGCAACTCCAACCAACGTCGCTGCCTGAGATTCAACTCCTTCTGAGACATCAGATACCTCAAACTCTTGTGATCCGTGTACACCGTACACTTCTCACCATACAGATAATGCCTCCAGATCTTCAGAGCAAAAACCACTGCAGCCAACTCAATATCATGCGTAGGATAATTGCGCTCATGCACCTTCAACTGCCGCGACGCATAAGCCACAACCTTACCCTCTTGCATCAGCACACACCCCAAACCAACATAGGATGCATCACTGTAGACTACAAACTCTTTCCCTGATTCAGGCTGAATCAAGATAGGAGCTTGCGTCAAAGCCAACTTCAGCTTCTCAAAAGCTTGTTGTCTCGCTTCTGTCCACTCATACTTAACATCTTTCTGCAGCAACTTCGTCAAAGGAGCAGCAATCTTGGAAAAACCATCCACAAACCTTCGGTAGTATCCTGCCAAACCAAGGAAACTACGAACCTCCTGAACAGACTTAGGAACTTTCCAGTTCATCACCGCTTCAATCTTCTGAGGATCAACACGAATCCCCTCAGCTGAGACCACATGCCCAAGAAAAACAACCTCTCTAAGCCAAAACTCACACTTGCTCAACTTAGCATAAAGCTGATTCTCCAACAAAGCTTGCAACACAATCCTCAAATGCTCTTCGTGCTCTTCCTCAGTACGCGAGTACACAAGGATATCGTCAATGAACACCACAACAAACTTGTCCAGGTATTCATGAAAAACACGATTCATCATGTCCATGAAAGCAGCAGGAGCATTTGTCAAACCAAACGGCATCACAAGGAACTCATAATGCCCATACCTTGTCCTGAAAGCTGTCTTAGGCACATCCACATCCTTCACCTTCAACTGATAATACCCTGACCTCAAGTCAATCTTAGAGAACACAGCAGCTCCCCGAAATTGATCAAAGAGATCATCAATCCTCGGCAAAGGATACCGATTCTTGATAGTCAACTTGTTCAGCTGACGGTAATCAATGCACATCCTCATCGTGCCATCTTTCTTCTTCACAAACAAGACAGGAGCACCCCAAGGCGAAACACTCGGCCGGATGAAACCACGATCAAGCAACTCTTGCAACTGCGTCTTCAGCTCCTTCAGCTCCTTAGGTGCCATTCTATAGGGAGTAATGGACACAGGAGTGGTATTCTCATACAGCTCAATACCAAACTCCACCTCGCGATTAGAAGGTAAACCAGGCAACTCCTCAGGAAAAACATCAGGAAACTCCTTCACAACCCTGATATCCTGCACCCTCAGCTCCTTCGAACTAGGATTCATCACAAAAGCCAGAAAAGCTTCACAACCTTGCCTCAGCATCCTGCTCGCCTCCAAGGTAGAAACAACATTGGCAAGAAACTTCACATTCTCACCAACCACCACCACTTCATAATCATCCGCAAGCCTAAGCGAAACCCGCTTATTCTCACAATCCACAACAGCACGATGCTCAGCAAGCCAATCCATACCAAGGATCACATCAAAACCATAAAAGGGCAACTCCATAAGATCAACAAGAAAGACATGCTCTTGAACAACCAAAGGACACCTTTTATAAAGCTTACGAGTCACAACAGTTTCACCAAAAGAACTAGTGACTCTAACACCAACATCCAAAGACTCAACAGGCAAACCAAGCAACTCAGCATGCTCACGAAGAATGTATGAATGCGTAGATCCAGAATCAATCAAAGAAAGCAATAACAAGGATTGCAAAGTAAAGGTACCTGCAATCACATCAGCATCATTCCTTCCCTCGCGCTGAGCATACACCCTCGCTTGGCCTCCACCCTCAGGTTGAATAGCCAAAACATGAGCTACTCTACGCTCACCTTCCTCTCGCCTCTGGAAATTACCACGGCCGCGCCCACGACCTCTCTGCGGTGCTGCAACAACAGGAGCACGCTCTTGACCACCAGCCATCCTCGGACAATCACGCCTCAGATGATCAGCTGAACCACAGTTCCAGCACTCATAACCAGCTGCCATCACAGGAGCTTGCACCTCCCTCCCAGCACGAGGACAATCACGCTTCAAGTGACCACGCGATCCGCAGATCCAACAAGCACTAGGGTCAGCTCTAGCATTGCCACCCCTAGCAGGTGCACCTCCACCTCTCTTAGACGATGGCTGAAACCTCTGATCACGCCCTCTCTTGTTCCGACCACCGGAACTATACTCAGCAGCTCTCTTCCCAGAACTAGTTCCAGCACCCTTAACAGACAAACTCAGGTTCATCTCAATGTCTTTGGACCGACTCACCAACACATCGAAATCATTGTACTCAGCAGCTAACATATAGGTCTTAACCTCCGTCACCAAACCATAACGGAACCTTTCGCACCTCTCGCGCTCATCAGGTACCAACTCAGGTGCATACTGGCTAAGACGTACAAACTGTACCTCATACTCAGCCACACTCATGTTCCCTTGGGTCAGAGACATGAATTCACGCTTCTTTTCATCCAGATATCTAACTCCCAGATATCTCCTCTTGAACGCATGCTGAAAGAACGTCCATGAAACATCAGCATCAGCCATCCCAGAGATTGTGGTCGTCCACCACGTATAAGCATCACCTTGCAGCAGTGACACCACACACCCCAGCTTCTGCACATCAGTGCAACTCATTTGTCCCAAGACACGCTTGGTACTCTCCAACCATGCTTCAGACCTCTCAGCTGACATACCCCTAAACTCAGTCCCACCAAGACTGCGCAAACGTTCCAAGGGTAGTCTAGTACCAGCATCTCCTTGATGCCCAGCTCCTTGGGCTCCAGCTACTGCTGCTCGAAACGCACCCGCAATAGCTTGTACAAGCACAGACATGTCAGGTATCGCTTGCCCCTGACCAACCTCAGGTCCTGCAGCTCCAGCACCAGCTGCCTCAGCTCCAGCTCCAGCTCTTTCCCTCTCCGCACCACCACCACCAGGGGGAGGAGGAGGTAACACAGCACTACCAGTGTGCTCATCATTCACATTCCCTTCCGGGGTCGTAGCTCTCGCGCTACTCCTTAACTCTCTACGTGGTGCCATACTTTACCATGCATAACAATACAAAATAAAACAAGTCAGGACCAGCAAGGTAAGCAAATTCCAAGTATTCAAGCTCAATTTCTTTCAAAAACAACATCATCCCTTTAGCTTTTGTTTGGCAATGGGTACCTTCATCATGCATCATCACAACATGCATCACATACACATCATCATATCATATCATTGAACATGCTTTCACTCAACAAACATATCAACCAAACCATGCTTCAATCATGCATTCACACATTCCCAATTACTCGAGAACTCAGCTCTGATACCACCAAATGTAACCCCCGTAGCCCGGTCTAGCCGGTTGACCCGAACTACGAAGATTACACGGGGAAAACCAAAGTCAACCCGAAAGTCAACCTTGATTAACGACCCTTTTTTTTTCTTTTTAATCTTGTCTAGATGCACATTAACCTTAAGTGTGATCATACAAACAACATATCAAAAGATCACAAACATCAGAGATCAAACAGGGACCCAATTGAACAAATTACAACTTTAAGGACCAAATTGTAAATTCTGATAAATTAAGGGATTTAACCCAAATTAAAGTTACCATCTTGAAATTAGTCAGGTTTCATGCTTCTCTGTGAAATTTCAGCTCAAACGGACATTCCAAACTCATACAATTGATCAGACAAGATTCAGGACCAAAACGTAAACAAAACGAAACATCCAAAGATACTTTTAACTGATTTTAACGGTCGGGTATCGATACGCCATGTGTCGTATCGATACTCGGGGAAGGCAGTAACCAAACTCTAGCAACGGTATCGGTACGAGTTACCCCGTATCGATACGGCCATCATACGGTATCGGTACCTGTTCAACCGTACCGATACGCCTGGGCAGGAATGAGCATATTTGGCTCAGGCGTATCGATACGCAAGCCCGAGTACCGATACCCCTGCCTGATTTCGACTCAAAAACCACAACAATCATACTTCAAACTCCAAATTAACATCACCAAACCATACCACTTAATCATACAACATGCAAGAACCATAATTGCATCAACGATTCATCATTTAAGCATCATATGTGAAAAGCCCCAATTCATATAGCATGCTTCCTACTTAAGCTACCATTCAAGTAATAAACCTTCATAAGCAAGCAATATAAATTCAATCCAAAAACCAGCAATTCAAACAATCATTTAACATCCATAGGGAGTCTCAAACACCTCCCAAAACATACACATTGGTCCCCCATTGCCAAATCAACCAAAAGCTAAAATGTTTAACAAAACCTTCCATACATTGAGCTTTACTTGAACTTGTGTGCTTGCCTCCTCTTGCTGCCCTCAATGCACTCTAATGCTCTGCATTATTGAATCAAGAAAACGAGAGAGCGTAAGCCAAAGCTTAGTGAGGAGTGCTCTTTAAAAACCATTCAATAATGCATTTAAAACCATTTGTAAATCATGCTTGTAAACAACCTTTACACATGCTCAAAGCATACTTTAAATCAAGCAATAACATGCTTCCACATTTCATTTAAACTAGCATCTCATGCTTCAACATAAACATTAAATCATGCATCTCATGCATCTCATGTACAATACATGTCATATTGGCTCAAGTGATACATTTCATTTAGAAATCAAGTTCAACAACTTTCCCCAAGGACTTTTAAACACCTTGGACCCCAAGGACTTTTAAACACCTTGGCCATGGACTTTTAAACACCATGAATGGACCACACAAGGACTTTTAACCACCTTTGTGTCCGTAACTTGAATTACCCCAAGGACTTTTAAACACCTTGGCCCCAAGGACTTTTAAACACCTTGGCCCCATGGACTTTTAACCACCATGGAAAGGAGCACCTAAGGACTTTTAACCACCTTAGAGTCCGCAACAAGATTCATCCAAGGACTTTTAACCACCTTGATGATCTTAGATAACAAGGCTCACTCAAGGACTTTTAACCACCTTAGTGACCTTCACTTTTACAAACCATCACTTGCCAATACACACTTTATACAACATGTAATCCACTGTTTTAAAGCATTTAAACCAAGCCATTTCTTCTTGCATTTCAAAGCATTAAATCATCATTTAACAATGCATAAAACAAGGTACTCTTACCTAGAGACACCTTCAACACATGGCTTAAATCATCAGCATAAATCATGCTAAAACATCAACAATTAACATGCTAAAACATGCTTTCCAAAACAGTAGCAAATCATGCAAAATCATCATTTCACATTTCATCAAAACATGGCCACCACTTTAAGAGAGTAATCCGAAAACTTACACTTGAGCTTAGCAAAGTTGTTTAGACTTATACTAAGCTCCCAAAACCTTCAACCTTTGGTTTAAAAGCTGAAAATCCATTTTCACTCACCGATTACCAAACAAGCCTAGCCAACAAGCTTTCCAAGCTTCCAAAACCTTCCGAAAACACCTCCAAAGCTCAAGGATCAACCTCCCCTGTTTCAAGCACATTAAAGCAGAGGATTAATGCATCATCATGCATTAATTGCTTCAATGAAAGCATCTAAACTCACTGCTCTCACTAAACCTCCATTTTCGGCCACCAAACACAACCGAAAATCATCCCAAACACTTCCAAAACTTAACCCAGCCAAGATCCATCACTTCTAACCATTTTTATACATCACATAACATGCAAAAAGATCACAACCACGTCCTTATACCTCCAGGTATAACAGATCACCAATTACACTCCAAAAACAACAAAAAACTCAAGCCAAACTTAGGAAATTCAACCTATCCGGAATTGCATTGATTAAACCTCAACTTCTAATCATTTTAGCATTCATTTAACATCATTTTAACACCTCAAAACCCTGCTTAAACAGATCACACGAAATTTTCACCAAAATCACCAAATCTTGCATTTTAGCCAAAAATCAAGATCTCAATTGAAAAGCCTTTAATAAAACATGAATCAAGGATTGAGAACTTAGGAATTTCAGTAAATAACTGATAGTTTAGAGGAGAAGGACGTTCTTACCTCCAAACTTGAATTTCTCCATTTTAGAGCCAAAATGCTTGATGAATCAACTTGTAAATTGTGAGGTTTTGATGATGAGATGATTAGAAATCAAATGAGAGTTGAAATGAGAGATTAAGAAGTCAAAATCAGAGAAAGAAATCTGAGGAAATCTTGTTTGGGTAGAGAGAAAATGAGAGAAAAGAGAATTTGAGAGAAAATAGAAAAATTAGTAAAGAATTGGTTAAAATGATTTCCCTCTCTTTTCTTAATCTTTAAAATCAGATTTTAGACTTAAAATATCTTAGAAAAATCTGGAGAAATCCTTTTTGGAATAATAGCTCCTTAAAGATTCAAAGTTTCAATCCTTTATAAAACTGTCCCGCAACTTTCAAAAATTACATTTTGATCACTAGCCAAAATGTCAACCTTCCGAACCTCATTTTCCAAAATTGATTTCACAGTTCACTTTTATATATTAAAAGATGATTTTAGAATATTTTTCCATATTTTTAATGCAACCCGAACTAGGTTTTCCTAAATTCCCTCTTATATATTCGATCAGCACTTTGACTGAACCGGTCAACGCCAAAACTTCTGAGCCCAAAACCGGGGCGTTACAGTATCCAATGTTTATTCAAATCCAAGGTTTCAATGTTCATTTCAGTGTTCAATGTCCAATGAAGATTCCAATGACAAATGATCTCAATATTATCAATGTTTCATAGTTCAATATCAATATACGATTATTTCTTTACAATGTTTCGATGAAATAACTATATCAATGACTATGCACAATGACAATACCAATAACTATGTAGGACATTCAATAACAAACTTACCGACACTTACCAAGATGTTTGATTAACCGTAAAATGCAACTTCTTCAATGACAATATTAGCGATGTAATCTAAAATGTCAAGTAAAGATTCGGGAAGGCTTTTCGCCTAATTCCCGAGACTCTGACTACACTCACCTTACTAATCCGATGCTCCTACGGCTCTCGGATAACAATCCCCTTGTTTCTAGCTTTAGACGGAGACGATGGATGCTCTTTATCAACTTCTTAAGCTAGAAAATCAATAGGAGACTATTAGGATTGATATTACAATATCAAAATCAATATAAAAACATTAAAATCGATATTTGATTTCAATATAGATGACAACGATGCGATATCCATGGATAGTCAAAACCCTAGCTTAAGATTAAGCTCAAAATATCAATGAAATCAATTGAGGAATATAGCTTACCTAATCGATAGCAATGATTCAATATCAATAAAATGAAGAAAAACTAAACTAATGCTTGCTCTCCAATGGAGGTGCTAGCTTAGAGGAAGATGATGATGATGGCAAGAGGCGAGGTGCTTGCTTGAGACTTTCCGTAAGCTTTCTATCCCCTTTTCTTTTGTTTTGCAATTATAAATATTCTTTTAACTATTTAGCTTTCCTTCACATGAAGGAAAGCTCTTAAACTATCCCATTTAGAGAGAAATTTAACTGGGGAGGGGCTAATCGCAAGATTAGTCCCTCAACTCTCACAATACTATAGTTTTGACCTCCAACTTGCAGTTTTCCTCAATTTAGTCATTGTAATGTTTTCGGTACTATTCAATAGGGTTTAATGGCAATGATTTAACTCAATAAGAGTCCGATATCAATAATTAACTAGCTGATACAATGTTTCAATTTTATCAATATGAGATTTTCGATCACCGGGACCTAATTTCGACTAGACCGGATTTGGGGGTGTTACACCTCTCCCCTTAAGAAAAATTTGTCCTCAAATTTTTACCTGAACTGATGAGATGAGGACATTGTTGTTTCATGGTCTATTCAGGCTCTCATGTGGCTTCTTCAATGGCGTTGCTCCTCTAGATCACTTTAACCAACGATACAGTTTTGTTGCGAAGCCTCTTGACTTCTCTTGCTAGAATTTGAATCGGTTCCTCCTCATAAGATAGATTTGGTTGAAGTTCTATAGACTTAGGTTCCACAATGCGCGGAGGATCATAATGATACTTTTGAAGCACCGATACATGAAAACATCGTGGATATTACTCAATTCAGCAGGCAACAATAGTCGATATTCCACGGGGCCAACTCTTCCAATGACTTCAAAAGGTCCAATGAACCGGGGACTCAATTTTCCCTTTTCGCCAAATCTTAAAACCTTCTTCCACGGTGATACTTTGAGGAAGGCTTTCTCACCAACTTCATACTCGATATCTCTTCTCTTAAGATCAACATAAGCCTTTTGTCAGTCAAAGGTGACCTTTAAACGATCGTGAATAACGGTCACCTGCTCTTCAGTCTCTCGAAGCAAGTCAGGGCCTAACATCTTGCCTTCGCCAAGCTCCAACCAACACAATGGAGTTCTGCATCGCCTACCATACAATTCTTCATATGGGGCCATGTGGATTGATGCTTGGTAACTATTATTGTAGGCAAATTCAACAAGGGGTAGAGATTTCTCCCAAGTTCCACCAAAGTCAATAATGCATGCTAGAAGCATGTCTTCCAAGATGTGGATTACCCTTTCTGACTGGCCGTCAGATTGAGGGTGAAAGGTTGTGCTAAGATTAACTTTGGTGCCCAGAGCTCCTTGTAGGGTTCTCCAAAACCGAGATGCTAATTGGGGATCTCGATCGGAGATAATAGACTTAGGTACTCCGTGGAGTCGGATTACTTCCTTGATATACAAGTTAGCTAGTTTAGAGAGGTCGTATAGTATCATGCTTCGCGGGAGTTAACGATAGACAACTAACAAAATCCATAGTGATATTTTCCTGTTTCCATTTCAGCGGATCAATAGGCTGCAATAGCCCGGTAGGAGCACAATGTTCTGCCTTAAAACGTAGGCACGTGAGGCATTTGGAAATAAAATCAACTATGGCCTGCTTCATGCCCGACCACCAATAAAGTTCACGTAGGTCCTTATACATCTTTACAGACTCGGGGTGCACATAAAAAGAACTCGAGTGAGCTTTAGAGAGAATATCAGTGCGAAGAGATTCATCATTAGGACCACAGACTCGGTCATGAAAACTTAAAAGTCCTTCAGAATTAATTTTGAAGTCAAGGTTGTCCGATAGCTTGGAGATAATGGATTGAAGCTCAAAATCTTGCTCTTACAAATCTTTGATTCACAAAACGATGGTAGACTGAACTTGGAGTTCAGCTACAAGACAATGATGCTTCTAAAGTTGGAAGTGAGCGTTAATTGCTCAAGAGGCTACAATATAGCAATGTTACAATAAGTTAACGTACTATACAATACATATGACTCCAGATTCATTTTCAATGCCTACCAGGCAGAGGTTTGCGGCTGAGTGCATCAGCTACAACGTTGGCCTTGCCAGGGTGATAATCAATAACAAGATCGTAATATTTAAGGAGTTCCATCCATCTCTGTTGCCGAAGGTTCAACTCTTTTTGAGTCAAAAGATACTTAAGGCTCTTATGGTCAGTGAAGAGATAACATTTTTCTCTGTAGAGATAATGTCTCCAGATTTTCAATGCAAAGACAACTGCAACCAATTCAAGGTCGTGGGTGAGTAATTCATCTCGTGTGGTTTAAGTTGTCTCGAAGCATAAGCGATGACTTTGCCTTCTTGCATCAATACGCATCCTAACCCGAGATGTGATGCATCACTGTAAACTGTGTAGTCCTTTCCGGACTCAGTTTGGGTTAGACAAGTGCATGGGTCAATACTTGTTTCAATTGATCAAAACTCTGTTGCTGAGCCTTAGTCCAAACAAAAGGAACTTCTTTCCTCAATAAGTTGGTTAAAGGAGCGGCTATCATAAAAAATTCTTTTGCAAATCTACGATAGTAGACATCAAGCCGAAGTAAGCTTCTGACTTCACCAATGTTCTTCGGTGGATGCCAATATACAATAGATTGAATTTTCTTCGGGTCCACTTGAATACCCGGAGCTGACACAATATGTCCTAGAAAGGCAACTTCGGTGAGCCAAAACTCACGCTTTGAGAACTTCGCGTACAACTTCTTCTCTCTTAAGGTCTGAAGCACAATACGAAAATGATCTTGGTGTTCTGCTTCATTCTTAGAATAGCTCAATATGTCATCTATAAGCACCACTACAAATTTGTCAAGGTAGGGTCTAAAAACTCGATTCATCAAATCCATAAAGGCTGACGGTGCATTGGTTAACCCAAAGGGCATCACCAAGAATTCGTAGTGTCCATATCTTGTACGAAAAGCAGTCTTTGGTACATCACACTCCTTAACCCTCATTTGATAATAGCTCAACCTTAAATCGATCTTGGAAAACATAGAAGCATCTTTTAGTTGATCGAACAGGTCGTCTATTCTAGGCAATGTATATTTATTCTTGATGGTTACTTTATTCAATTGTTGATAATCAATACACAATCGCATAGAACCATCTTTCTTTTAACAAAGAGAACCGGAGCTCCCCAGGGCGAAGAGCTCGGTTGAATGATACCTTTGTTCAATAAGTCTTGAATCTGAGTCTTTAATTCTTTTAATTCCACAGATGCCATGCGATATGGTGCAATGGAAACTGGAGCAGTCCCAGGTTGCACTTCGATGCCAAACCCCAGTTCACAAGTTGGAGGCAATCCCGAAAGCTCATCAGGGAAGACACCAGGCAATTCACACACAATGTCAATATCTTGTAGTTGTGCTTTGCCTTTGGTTTCCAGTGTCAAAGCATACAATAATGGAATCTTTGCGTTCATCAGTACAACACTTTCCTTACCCATACCCCGAAGATACAATTTCTTCTTACAACAATCTACCCAAGCTTGGTGCTCACTAAGCCAATCTAAGCCTAGGATGACATCGAATTCATGGATCGGTAAAGCCAACAAATTGGCTAGAAAAAGGAATCCCTTGGATCATTAAGGGGTAGTTCTTGCACACAACTCTTATGGTGACACAATCTCTGTAACGCCCCGGTTTTGGGCTTGGAAGTCTTGGGCGTTGACCGGTTGGTCAAAGTGCTGTTCGAATCGTAAGAGGTTAAATTAGGAAAGCCTAGTTCGGGTTGCATTAAAAATATGGAAAAATGTTCTAAAATCATCTTTTATTATATTTAAGTGAACTGTGAAATCAATTTTGGAAAATGAGTTTCGGAAGTGTGACATTTTGGCTAGTGACCAAAATGTAATTTTTGAAAGTTTGGTGGCTATTTTATAAAGGGTTGAAACTTTGAATCTTTAAGGAGCTATTTACCCAAAGGGAGTTTCTCCAGATTTTTCTAAGATATTTTAACACATAATTCTGATTTTAAAAGAATCAAAAGGAGGGAAAATCTATTTTTAGCTATTTTCTCATTTAACTACCTATTTTCTTCCTATCTTTTTCTCTCAACCCAAACACTCAATTTCCAGAGATCTTATTCTGATTTTCTCACCTAAAAACCTTCTTTCAACTCTCAATTGATTGCAAATCATTGTGTCTTCAAATCCTCTTCAATTGCTTCAAGATTTATCAAGCTTTTCTATTCCAAAAAGAGGAGAAACTCAAGTTTGGAGGTAAGAACGTCCTTCTCCTCTGAACTTCAAGTTCTTTAATGAAATTCCTAAAGTTTTCAATCCTAATTTGATAATTGATTAAAGGTTTTAAGGTTGATTTATGGATCTTGGCTAATTATGCAAGATCTTGATGATTTCACTTGATTTTTGTTTGATCTGTTAAATCTGTGTTTTGAGAAGTGATTTTGATGTTAAATGATCATTAAATTGATGTGGAAATGAGTCTTGATTGATGCAATCCCGGATAGGTTGGATTTCCTAAGTTTAGCTTGTGTTTTAAGGTAGCTTTTGTGGTGATCTTGTGGATCTGGTGTTGCTGGAGGTATAAGGATGGTTGTAGGTTGTTTTTAGATGTTAAATGATGTTAATGGAAGTGAGGTTTTGCTGGTTTATGGCTGGGCTTTGTTTAGAAGTGTTTCGGATGCATTTTCGGTTGTGTTTGGTGGCCGAAAATGGAGGTTTAGTGAGAGCAGCGAGTTTAGATGCTTTCATTGAAGCAATTAATGCATGATGATGCATTAATCCTCTGCTTTAATGTGTTGAAACAGGGGAGGCATCCTTGGATCCAAGAATTGTTGATCCGGAGGCTTGATTTGGTGCTTTGGCTTGAAGCAAAGTGGAAATCGGTGAGTGGATTCGTGAAAATGGTTTTCGGCTTTGAAACCAAGGTTTTGGGAGCTTAGTTTAAGTCTAAACAACTTTGCTAAGCTCAAGTGTAAGTTTTCGGATTACTCTCTTAAGTGGTGGCCATGTTTTGATGTAATGTAAAACGATGATTTTGCATGATTTGGTTACTGTTTTGAAAGCATGATTAAGCATGTTAATTGCTGATGTTTTAGCATGATTTATGCTGATGTTTTAAGCCATGTGTTGAAGGTGACTCTAGGTAGGAGTACCTTGTTTTTATGCATTGTTAAATGATGATTTAATGCTTTGAAATGCATGATGAAATGGCTTGGTTTAAATGCTTTAAAACAGTGGATTATATGATGTATAAAGTGTGTATTGGCAAGTGATGGTTTGTAAAAGTGAAGGTCACTAAGGTGGTTAAAAGTCCTTGAGTGAGCCTTGTTATCTAAGATCATCAAGGTGGTTAAAAGTCCTTGGATGAATCTTGTTGCGGACACTAAGGTGGTTAAAAGTCCTTAGGTGCTCCTTTCCATGGTGGTTAAAAGTCCATGGGGCCAAGGTGTTTAAAAGTCCTTGGGGCCAAGGTGTTTAAAAGTCCTTGGGGCCAAGGTGTTTAAAAGTCCTTGGGGTAATTCAAGCTACGGACACAAAGGTGGTTAAAAGTCCTTGTGTGGTCCTTTCATGGTGTTTAAAAGTCCATGGCCAAGGTGTTTAAAAGTCCTTGGGGTCCAAGGTGTTTAAAAGTCCTTGGGGAAAGTTGTTGAACTTGATTTCATAAATGAAATGTATCACTTGAGCCAATATGACATGTATAGTACATGAGATGCATGAGATGCATGTTTTAATGTTTATGTTGAAGCATGAGATGCTTGTTTAAATGGAATGTGGAAGCATGATATTGCTTGATTTAAAGTATGCTTTGAGCATGTGTAAAGGTTGTTTACAAGCATGATTTACAAATGGTTTTAATTGCATTATTGAATGGTTTTTAAAGAGCACTCCTCACTAAGCTTTGGCTTACGCTCTCTCGTTTTCTTGATTCAATAATGCAGAGCATTAGAGTACATTGAGGGCAGCAAGAGGAGGCAAGCAAACAAGTTCAAGTAAAGCTCAATGTATGGAAGGTTTTGTTAAACATTTAGCTTTTGTATGTTTTGGCAATGGGGGACCAATGTATATGTTTTGGGAGGTGTTTAAGACTCCCTAAGTATGTTGAATGTTGATGTTGTTGCTGGTTTTTGGATTGATTTCTTACATGCTCGTTTTGCAAGTTGATGCTTGAGTGGATAGCTTGTGTAGGAAGCATGACCATTGAATTGGGGCTTTTTGCATGTGATGTTATTTTGTTGATTTGATGATGCTTATATGTCTTAAATATGTTTAATTGCATGCTGGTAAAGTTTGGTGATGTTTGGAGCATGTTTGAGTGTCCAATTGCATGATTAGATATGCTTGTTTGCTGAATTTTGTGCAGGCGTTTCGGAACAGGGGTGTACCGTTTCGGAACGGGTGCCTTGCATGAACCCAGGCGTCCGAAACGGTATACACCGTTTCGAAACGGTTTGGCCTCTGCCGAAGCCACGTTCCGGAACCCGTTTCGGAACGGCCCGTGTTTCGGAACAGGGCTAGCCTGTTTCGGAACGGTCGACCGTTAGGGGGCTGACATGGTGGTTATATGTTTTGATTTGTTTGCGTTTTGGTCCCGAATCTTGTATGATCAATTGCATGAGCTGTGGATGTCCTTTTGAGCTGAAATTTCACAGAGAAGCATGAAACATGACTAATTTCAAGATGGTAACTTTAATTTGGGTTAAGTCCCTTAATTTATCAGAATTTACAATTTGGTCCCTAAAGTTGTAATTTGTTCAATTGGGTCCCTGTTTGATCTCTGATGTTTGTGATCTTTTAATATGTTGTTTGTATGATCACAATTAAGGTTAATGTGCATCTAGACAAGATTAAAAAGAAAAAAAAAAGGGTCGTTAATCAAGGTTGACTTTCGGGTTGACTTTGGTTTTCCCCGTGTAATCTTCGTAGTTCGGGTCAACCGTCTAGACCGGGCTACGGGGGTTACAATCTCCTAGGGGATTGGTTACAGAAATTCTCGATGCTATTGGTTTAGAAGTGTAAAACCTATGTTTGATTTTGATATAATTAAATCTTTAAGGATCAATTTGAAAAACTTAAAATTGTTTTTATAAGTCCCTTAATAAGTTTTAAATCACCAACTCTTTAAAACTGATTTGAAAAACTCAAACTCTAAATATTTTCTAAGTGTTCCAAGGCCAAACTATTGAAAATCGTTCAGGTGTATCGATACGCTCCCAACCGTATCGATACCTTTTTCACTAAGATAGTTACTGTCGGAACACGTATCGATACACTCTTCACCTGTATCGATACGCCCCTTTGTAAAAGTCTAAAAAGTTTGAATGGCGTACCGATACGGCAAGCCCTCGTATCGATACGGTTTTAATAAATTTTTAAATCAAGTCGATTTAAATATTTTGACCGTTGGTGTCAGTTGGTTGGTAACCAAATTTTAAATAGTCGTTGACCCGTATTGATACGCTAAACCCTCGTACCGATACGGAAATCGACAGTGAGTTTAGTTGAGAAAAAGGTATCAATACGGCCTTTACCATTTCGATACCCCGTACCGATACGCTTACGTGCGTATTGATACCCCTTATTTATTGCACACAACGACTCTTTCTTTTCTGAGACAGGTATCGATACGGCTCCCCGTGTACCGATACAAATAGCTGCAGAAGTGCATTTATGGTGGTAAGAGAGGGTTCCAACGGCTCCATTTATGTTCCCAACCACCCAAACGGCTAGAAATCAATGAGAAGGTATAAAAGAGACCTCAAAAAGCTCCAGCAATAACTATTGATCCTCAAGAAAACATCTATACATCAAATCCAAGCAATTATGCAAAAATCTCATATTGTCTAGAAACCCCAATTGTAATTTTCATTCTTATCTTGTTCAATTGGGTTGAGTGCTTGTAATTGGGCTACAATTTGTATTGAGAGATACTCTATTAGCCATCAAATTCTTTGTTACCTTGTTGTGAGGATTGAGTTAAATTTTGGGTAGAAAATTTAACCGAAATTGTAAAGGTTGCCTCCTTAGCCTAGAAAAGGGGAAGATCAATTAGTGGAATTGTTGCAAATCCTTAGTGAAGCTAAGATAGTGGATGTAGAGTTCATTTGGAACTTGAACCACTCTAAAATCCCTTGCCAATCTTTTTAATTTGCAATTTCCACCACACAAACTTTAAATTTCCAATTCACCCCCCTCTTGGTTCATATCGATCTTTCGATCCACTCAACAATTGGTATCAAAGCCTACCTCTTTGAGGATTAACAACCACAAGAGGAGTTCCTTGGAAGAGTGTGATCATCAAATATTAAGAGATGACTTCAACCTCCGGTTCGGGCATGTATGAGTCTCAATCCACTACAAAGCCTCCCTTCTTTAATGGCGATAACTATTCTTTTTGGAAGAATAGAATGCGTGTCGTCATCAAGTCAAATGACTACCTAGTGTGGGATGTCATTGAAGATGGCCCTTATATCCCATTGAAGCAAGATGGTGAAGGCAAGATGGTATTGAAGAAAAAGATGGAGATGAGTGAAGAAGAAAGGAAAAAGATTCAAGTCAATGACAAAGCTCTCCACATGCTCTTTTGTTCTTTCGGTCCGGACATCTATTCTAAGGTCTCATCCATCGAGAGTGCCAAAGAAGTATGTGACACTCTTGAGACTACCTACGAGGGCACCAACGATGTTAAAGGAACTAAGATTGGAATTCTCAATCTTAGTTATGAAAATTTCAAGATGGAGCCCGATGAGACGGTGTCCAAGATGTTTGATCGTTTCTCCACTATTGTCAATGGGCTCAAGGGTTTTGGAGAAATCATACCGGAAGACAAGCTTGTCCGGAAGCTACTCTATTCACTTCCCGAATCTTGGGATGGGAAGAGAACCGCCATCATTGAAGCTAAGAATTTGAAAACTTTAAAGCTTGATGAGCTTGTGGGTTCTCTCCTTACTCATGAGATCATGAAGCAAGGAAGGGGAGAAGAGAAGAAGAAAGAAGAGAAAAGAGTAGAGAAGCTTGAGGTTGAGAAGAAGAAGAAGATGGGAATAGCTCTCAAAGCTAATGCTTCACAACATGAAGAGAGCTCTTCTAGTGAGGAGGATGAACTAGAAGAATTGGCCATGATATCCAAACGATTCTCACGTTTTATGAGGTCCAACCGGGGAAGAAAAATCAAAAGAAAGATGGACTTCAAAAACAAGAACAAAGAAGAAACAAGGGATCCAATCATTTGCTCTGTGTGCAAACAACCCGGCCACATACGTTCGGAGTGGCCTCAACTCAAGAAGAAGGGCTTTGAGAAGAAGAAGAAGCTCAAAGCCAAGCTTGCTACTTGGAGTGATGAGGAGTCATCGGAGGATGACGAACAAGAAGTGGCTAACCTTTGCCTCATGGCACTTGAGGAAGATTCCTCCATGGTAGCCTCTAACTCATCTACTTTAGATATTACATATGATGAATTGAATGATGCATATGATGAGTTACAAGAGGTCTATGATGAATTAGTTGAGAAATATAAAGAGTCGGTCATTAGAAACAAGAAAATTATTTTGGAACTAAATGAGAAAAATGACTCACTCACTCAAGCTAATTCAAAATTTGAGAAAAAGATATTAGGGTTAAAAGATGAACTAAAATTCTTTCAAGATGAAAATGTTGATCTTAATAATCTTTTGTCTCAATGTAATAGTGAACACCAAAAGGTGTTAAATGAGCTAAATGAGCTCAAAAAGTCCTTTAAAAATGTTGGTAGTACCAAGCATGAAATAGGTGAATCCTCTAGAACAAACCAACCTAAGAAAAGGACTAACTACTACAAACAAGGTAGCTTTCCTAGACATAGTAGAGCTAAAAGAATTAGAAGTGTATGGGTTCCTAAGGAACTTGTAAAATCTAACAATATTATTGCTATGTCTTCTTGGATTCCTAAGGGAACCAAGGTTTTGGGAGCTAACACTCATGGACCCAAAATGATTTGGGTACCAAAAACAAAAGCTTAATATCTTTGTTTGTAGGGGGAGCATTGCTACAAGGCCAAAGCACAAAGTTAAAACTCATGGTACCTTGATAGTGGATGCTCAAGGCATATGACCGGAGACAAGAGTAGATTCATGGATCTAAAGCCAAAAAGTGGAGGAGTAGTGACATTTGGTGACAACTCCAAAGGTCACATTAAAGGTATTGGCTCCATAGGTATTCACTCTACTATTCTCATTGAAAATGTCTTGTATGTCGATGGTCTTAAACACAATTTATTGAGCATAAGTCAATTGTGTGATAAAGGATTTAATGTTTTATTTGATAAAAATGGGTGCAAAATTGTAGACATTAAATCTAATAATATTATGCTCATAGGTCATCGCATAGGGAACATATACATGGTGCATCTAGATGACATTCATACATCTCATGCATGCTTAGTTGCTCAAAATGAAAATGATGCATGGTTGTGGCATAGGAAACTAGGACATGCTAGCATAAGTGTTTTAGAAAAACTAGTCTCCCTTAATCTAGTTAGAGGTTTACCCAAGATAAAATTTTCAATTGATAAAATTTGTGATGCATGCTCAAAGGGTAAACAACATAGGTCTTTCTTTAAATCCATTAATGATGTTTCTACTAGTAGATGTTTACAACTTATCCATATGGATTTATTTGGGCCAATTAGGACTATGAGCTTGGGTGGTAAGTCTTATGCTTTTGTACTTGTTGATGATTTTTCTAGATTTACTTGGGTTCTATTTTTAAGTACTAAAGATGAGGCTTTGGAAAAATTCATCACATTTTCAAAACTAACCCAAAATGTTCTTGAACTTAAAATTTCATATATTAGAAGTGATCATGGAACCGAGTTTCAAAATTTAGGGTTTGAAGATTTTTTTAAATGAAAATGGTATTAGCCATAACTTTTCAGCTCCTCGAACTCCTCAACAAAATGGGGTAGTTGAGAGGAAAAATAGAACTTTGCAAGAAATAGCTAGAACTATGCTTTGTGAAAACAATTTACCTAAATATTTTTGGGTGGAAGCCACAAACACCGCTTGCTATATTGTAAATCGAGTAATGATTAGGCCAATTTTAAAGAAAACACCTTATGAGATTTTAAAATTTAAAAAGCCTAACATTAGCTATTTTCACCCTTTTGGTTGCAAGTGTTTTGTTTTAAATAATGGAAAAGACAACTTAGGTAAATTTGATGCAAAAAGTGATGAAGATATTTTCATAGGTTACTCTTTAACCTCTAAAGCCTATCGAGTATTTAACAAAAGAACTTTAGTAGTAGAAGAATCTATTCATGTTGTATTCGATGATAACCTCCTTCCTAGGAAGGATTCTTGTGATGATGATGATGTAGGAATCATAAATGCCTTTGATGGAGGACAAACTTCAAAGGAGGATGAGATTCCAACAAAAGAAGAGGACACACAAGATCCACCTCTTGAAGCCTTGAAGGACTTGGCTCTTGAGGAAAAGGAAGTGAGCTACCCAAGGGAGTTGAACTATGTCAAAGATTGTGAAATCTTGGGTGATCCATCCAAGGGGGTAACCACTCGATCTTCTCTTATATTAATGAATCATGTTGCATTTCTCTCATGCATAGAGCCTAAGAATAATAAAGAAGCATTGAAAGATGACTTTTGGATTATGGCTATGCAAGAAGAGTTAAATCAATTTGAGAGAAGTAGCGTTTGGACATTAGTTGATAGGCCTAGTAATCAATCTACCATAGGAACTAAATGGGTCTTTAGGAACAAGCTAGATGAGAGTGGTAACATTGTTAGAAATAAAGCTAGACTAGTAGCACAAGGTTACACTCAAGAAGAGGGAATAAATTTTGATGAAACCTATGCACCCGTAGCTAGAATGGAAGCCATTAGAATTTTGCTTGCATATGCATGTTATCATAATTTCAAGCTTTTTCAAATGGATGTTAAAAGCGCATTTTTAAATGATTTTATAAATGAAGAAGTGTATGTGGAACAACCACCGGGTTTTGAAGACTCAAAATTTCCAAATCATGTTTTCAAACTTACCAAAGCTTATTATGGTTTAAAACAAGCTACTTGAGCTTGGTATGAAAGACTTTCAAACTTTTTAATTGAAAAAGGATTTGATAAAGGTGAGGTGAACACTACACTTTTTATAAAAATGTATAAAAATGACATCTTAGTAGTTCAAATTTATGTTGATGATATTATTTTTGGTTCTACTAATGAATGTCATTGTCAAGAGTTTGCTAAGTTAATGCAAGGTGAATTTGAAATGAGCATGATGGGGGTGCTCTCATTCTTTTTGGGACTCCAAATCAAGCAAAAGAAGGATGACACCTTCATCAACCAAGCAAAATACATAAAGGATATGCTCAAGAAGTTTGGCTTGGAGAATGCAAAGCCTCAAGCCACACCTATGAGCTCATCTACAAAGCTTGACAAAGATGAAGGAGGTAAGTGTGTTGACTCTAAGCTTTATCGTTCTATGATTGGATCATTGCTTGACCTTACCGCAAGTAGACCGGATATCTTGTTTAGTGTTTGCTTGTGTGCTAGGTTTCAAGCTAGTCCTAGAGAGTCTCACCTTATAGCCGTTAAGAGAATCTTTAGGTACCTTAGGGATACTCCTTGTTTAGGTCTTTGGTACCCTAGAAACTCTACCTTCAACCTTCATGCTTATTCGGATGTGAATTATCGGGGTTGCAAAATCGATAGGAAAAGTACTTCGGGAACTTGTCAATTCCTAGGTAGTATGCTCATATCTTGGTTCTCTAAGAAACAAAATAGTGTAACCTTATCTACCACCGAAGCCGAGTACATATCCTTAGGGAGTTGTTGTGCTCAAGTCCTTTGGATGAACCAACAACTCTTAGATTATGGAATTAAAGTTGAAACCATACCCCTAAAATGTGACAACACTAGTGCAATATGTCTAACAAAAAATCCCATCCAACACTCTAGAACCAAACACATAGAAATAAGGCATCATTTCAATAGAGATCATGTCCTTAAAGAAGATGTGGTTATAGAGTATGTAGACACCTTAAATCAATTAGCGGACATATTTACAAAACCTTTAGACAAAGAGCGTTTTTGGTCCCTTAGGAAAGAGTTAGGTCTAGCTAGCCTATCTTGACCTTTTAGGACCTCTTTTGTGCTTAAATTTACTTGATCTTGTGAAATGCCATGTTTATGTGTTTAGACTCCTAATTTCATCCATGCCTATAGTTAGGGGGAGTATGCTTCTATTAAATATGCTTAGAAATGTTCATTCATCATTTGCATACTTTTAGGAGATGTTAAATTCGAGCCTATAGTTGTTCTTAGAACTAAATATGCATTTCTGGGCATAAGGTATCGATACGGATCTACGCGTATCGATACGTGTTCTTCATTCAGATTCCCAAAATTTATTTTGCTTAAACGGGTATCGATACGATTAAACCCGTATCGATACGGGTCGTTTCGATACGAATCTCCTCCGTTTCGATACGACTCTCTAACGGGCATTTTTGCGGAAATGACGATTCTACCCCCGTATCGATACACCCTCAGGCGTATCGATACTCGATTGCGCAGGCAGCTTTAAATTTGGCTTTTCATGTGTTCAACTTTTACCAAAATTAAAACTCTTCAAAACCTAAAAACCGTAGCCGTTTTTGCCTATAAAAGGGCTCTTCCTCCCTCATATTTTCACACCACAACTCAAAATCTAAAAGAGTTTTTGAATCAAGCAAGGCTTTAAGCTCTCTCTCATCACAATTGTGCTAGAATTTTCTTCAATCTCTCAAGTTTCTATCAAGGTAAAATTTCTTCTTTTTCGTTTTCAATTTTTTTGTTTTGCTTTTGCTTTTAAACTTTTGTTTCTTCAAAATTTCTTTTTCTTCAAAACTTTTTTTATTTTCAATTTTTTTTACCTTGGTTTTTAACCAAAATTGAAGAAATCTTTATGCATGATTTCTCTTTTAGATCATGGCACCAAAGGAATCGAGGAAGCGATCAAGGGTTTCTAAAACCGGTGAATCATCCACTCTTGGAGCGATTGCACGTCCGAACTACACTTCCATCTATGAGCAATCCTTTGAAGGTCCCACGGGTCTAGCTTATTTTCGTCAATTTGAGAATTATAAGATTCGTGCGGAAAGGGTAATATCCATTCCTTTTCTCAACTCGGAACGTTTTAAGTTTGAATATCTTCCTTTGTTTCGACGTTGGAATTTCATGGATTTCATATCTATTCCCGGTTTTTATTATCGTCTTTTGGTTTTGATTTTCTACACTAATGCCAAATGTATTACTCGCAATGGGGAAGTTTTCGCCATTATCTCTTATGGAAATTGGTACAATAAAATTTCATTTCGTTATTAACATTTTCAACAATATCATACAACGAATCATTACTACCATGTCACATAGTCCATACGAAACAATAATAAATCAATTAGGGCTAAATATTAACTATCACAAGTTTTAAGGACCAATTTGTAAATTTGATAAGTTAGGGGTTCTTCAAAACAATTGATTACACTAGTTTGAAATTCATCACAAAATTAAGATGCCTATAAAATTTCATATAGTTTGAGGTTCATTAACTCATCCAATTTAATCTTTCAATATACAATGACTAAACTATGAACCTTGCAAACTGTTTAATATGCCATTAACTAACTTAACTAACCTCGTATCAAAACACCCTAGGGTCATTTCGAAACGAGTGGTCAATGGTAAACCTTTGTTGACTATACCTTTTTGAACGTATCGATACGGGCATGCCCTATATCGAAACGAGTTGACCTCCTTTGACTTTGACCCGTATCGATACGCTATAAACCGTATCGAAACGAGGGATTCCAGTGACAAAATGTTTCGAAACGGCCATGAACCGTTTCGGTACGCCCTATCACTCATGTTCAAATTATGCTTAGCCGTATCGAAACGACATCACCCGTTTCGATACAGTATGACCTGTAATGACAGATTTTTGCTGGTATTTATTCAATTTGACTTACCGAATGATGTCCAAATGATACGAAACTTCATACACAACATTTCAATGGCATAAAGTACTAGCATGCCAAGTTTTATGACCATACGAATACGTTTACCATGTTTTGACCTTTATGAGCCAAATATGCACTTTTTAACTACCTTAAGCCAAACAAAAAGGCCATTTAGTGCCATCAACCATATTAAAACATATGCATATCAATAACATAAAAAAGGGCATAAATGACTAGTTCAACTACTTTTCCACCTTCCTAGGAGTTGTTAAGATCAAAAACATTACTTTAGGGCTTGTAGTGACTTGTCTTGCTTTGATAATCCGATCCTTCTACGCACGATCTTTCAACCTGAAATGCATGAGATGAGACACGTTAGGCATACATTGCCTAGTGAGGTATTCATAAAGAATATGATCAACAATATATCAAGTATCTATATACTTTACCTCATGCTCATCAATATCAATGCTATGCAATAATATACAATGTTTAACGTATTCATATCATCATTAATCCTTGGATTGAATCAAGATAGTGGATACGCGAATTCCTACGCCTTGCCAAATCAATGAATGGTCTAGTCCCTCCGCCTCGCAAATATGACCAATATCAATACACATCCCCTCGCCTCACCAAATCAATATAGGCCGTAGCCTTAGGACCGTAGTCCACCCGTACACTGAGCTCATGAATTTAATGCCATGCCAATTGTATCCAATATTTACTCAAATCCAAGGTTTCAATATTCATTTCAGTGTTCAATGAATATTCCAATGATCTCAATATTATCAATGTTTCATGGTTCAATATCGATATCAATATACGATGATTTCTTTACAATGTTTCAATGACAATAATTATATCAATGACTATGCACAATGACAATACGAATAACTATGTCCGATATTCAATAACAAACTTATCGACTCTTACCAAGGTGTCCGATTAATCATAAAATGCAAATTCTTCAATAACAACATTAGTGATGTAATCTAAAACGCCGAATAAAGATTCGGTAAGGCTTTTTGCCTAATACCCAAGACTTCGACTACACTCACCTTACTAATCCGATACTCCTACAGCTCTCAGATAACAATCCCCTTGCTCCTAGCTTTGGATGGAGATGATGTATACTCTTTATCAAATTCTCGAGCTAAGAAATCAATATGAGACTATTAGGATTGATATTACAATATCAAAATCAATATAACAACATCAAAATCGATATTATATTTCAATATAGATGACAACGATGAGATATCCATGGATAATCAAAACCCTAGCTTAATATTAAGCTTGATATGTCCATGGAATCTAATAACCGATTGAGGAATATATCTTAATCGACCGATAGCAACGATTCGATATCAATAAAATGAAGAAAAACTAAACTAAAGCTTGCTCTCCAATGGAGGTGCTAGCTTGGAGGAAGATGATGAAGATGGCAAGAGGTGAGGTGCTTGCGTGAGACTTTCGGTAAGCTTTCTATCGCCTTCTATTTTGTTTTGCAATTATAAACATTCTTATAACTATTTAGATTTCCTTCACATGAAGGAAAGCTCTTAAACTATCCCGCGTAGATAGATATTTAATTGAGGAGGGGCTAATAACAAGATTTGTCCCTCAACACTTACAATACTATAGTTTTGACCTCCAACTTGCATTTTCCTCAATTTAGTCACTGTATTGTTTTCGGTACTATTCAATAGGGCCCGATGGCAATGATTTAACTCAATTAGAGTCTGATATCAATAATTAACTAGAGGATACAATGTTTGGATTTTATCAATATGAGATTTCCGATCACCGGGACCTAATTCTTACTATACCAGATCTTAGGGTGTTACACCTACTGTCTGGATTCTATTGGTCATTCTTGTTTAGAGTTTCTCAAGCGTACTACAAGGCTTGCGATATATGTCAAAGAACGAGAAACATCTCGAGAATGAACGAGTTATGCATGCAAGTCATACTTGAAATTGAAATTTTCGATGTTTTGGGCATTGACCTCATGGGACTCCTCCCATCTTCTAGTAGACACTTGTATATTCTGCTTACAGTTGATTATGTGTCCAAGTTTATTGAGGCCATTGCGACAACAAAGAATGATGCAAATATCGTCCTATGGTTTTTGTACAAAAATATCTTCACTAGATTTGGAGTACCTCAAGCTATTATCAGTGATGAGGGCAGCCACTTCGACAATAAACTGATCGCTAAGGCGTTGCATAGATAGAGAGTTCACTATAAGATCACCATACCATATCATCTACAAACCAATGGACAAGCTGAAGTGTCCAACCGAGAGATAAAGCAGATCCTTGAGAAAGTGATCAAGCCAAACCGTAATGACATGTTCTTGAAACTAGATGAAGCCTTATGGGCCTATCTGTCTGCGTTCAAAAATCCGCTAGGCATGTCACCCTATAGACTTGACTATAGCAAGGTGTGCCAATTACTGGTTGAGCTTGAGCACAATGGCTTTTGGGCAATCAAGAAGATCAACATGGACTGCCTTTTAGCTAGAAAAAAGGAAGATTGCTCGAGTTGAATGAGTTAGAGGAGCATCACATGGATGCTTATGAGAATGCCAAGATTTACAAGGAGAAAACTAAGAGATGGCATAACAAGAAACTGATGCCGCGAAATTTTGTTGAAGGTCAAAAGGTTTTACTCTACAACTCTCACTTAAAGCTCTTCCCGGGCAAGTTGAAGTCTCGTTGGTCCGGCCCATTCCAAGTCATCAAGGTGTTGTGGACATCAAAGATCTTAAATGTGGTAGATTGTCAAAGTCAACGGTCAACGGTTGAAGGCCTACCAAGGAGCACCAATTCTTCGTGACAAAACTTCAGTCACGCTACTGGATTCTTAAGCATCCAGCTCTATCCCATTAATTTTTCTACATTTTTAGTTTTTCGCATTTTTATATTTTTGAACTTTGATTTATTTTTGCAAGTTTTATTTTATTTTGATTAAAATTTTATTACCAGTTTATTTTGTGGTTTATCTATTTTTGGCAGTTCTTAAAGCAAGAGACTGAATTGGAAAGTCCTAAAATCTCGAAAAGATGAAGACTATTTGGTTGATCCAGTTGACTTGTAATATTATCGTTTAGCGGCCACATGCGAAAAAATGAGAAGAATATTGTGTAATTCATAACACTTTATTCTTTTATTCCTTTTATGATTATACCCATACACCTTTCTCTCCTACTTTAGACATCACCCACTCCCACTCTGTCTGCCCCACTTCCAAGACTCAAACCATAGTGACTGTCGGTCGAGTCCCTGATATACTTGAGGAGATGCAAGAACATCTAAGGCGTATGCCTACACAATGAAACTCATCTACCTCCACCACTGCTTCTACGCCAAATAATGCCTTTCCATCCCCTACACCACCACATGCCCCACAAGAGCATGCCTCATTTGTGCCCCGTATTGGACAACGTACTAAGAGCCAAGCGCGACGAATTGCACCACCATCCTAGTAACTCCTTGGGTAAATTTTCTTTTAGTTTTTCAGTTTTCCCATTTTAATTTTTTGTATTGCATATTTGTTTTCTTCTTTGTTTTTCTCTTCTTTTTGCATTGGGGACAAAGCTTCTATCTTGGAAGAGTACTATCCCAAGTACATATTAGGTAAAATTAAAAAAAATAGGTCTTTAAATAATCTAGACAATTTTTAGAGTTCACTTTACTATGGTTCTATTGTTCTAAAATTGTTGTTGTGTTGATCATGATATTTCTATGATGATTTTGTGTGTTTTGCAAATTGTTAAGAGCTTTTGAGATTTCAGCTTAGGGTTGGAAATGTTGTAGCTTTTATCTCCCACGTTGCATGCTTTCTAAAAACTTAAGAAGCCTTAGGGGAATTCTAGGTCAACTCTATGATGTCATTTAATGTCCTGATTTTAGGCTTAGATGTTTTGGCAAGTCGGGTTGGGCCGCTGGAACCGGTGTCAGTTGTTCGAACCATTTAAAAGATGGTTTAGGGAAATCAAGGTTCAAAATGGGATAAAAATATGATAAAAATTATTAAAATCCTCTAAAATGGTGTATAAGAGGTTGGTTAAATCAATTTTACAAAACGGGTTTCTAAAGTGCACATTTTGGGTAGTGACCAAAATGTAAAGATTTAAAAGTTGGAAAAATGTGTTTTTCAAGAAGAGTCAAAAATCTTAGAATCTTTAGGGAGCTACTTGGAAATTATGCATTTCCCTAATTTGGCATGTGTTTTAAATGTTTACTAAATAATTAAAAAGGTTTTATTTGATTAATTAAGGAAAAATAATTAACCGGTTAATGAAATTTTTGACGAGCTTTTCATTTCTCACTTTCACTTCAGCCCAGCACCCTTTCTTTTCCCTCAATTTTCGAGAAATTCTTTTCTCTCAAATCTTCTTTTGATTCCTATCTATTCCTTATTGATTTTTTTCCATTTTCCTTCAAGTTTCTTCAATCAAATCTTGTCAAATTAGAGGAGAAGCAAGCATTGGAGGTAATTTTCATGCTATCTCTCTAATCTAAGTTTTTTAATGAAATTCCAAAGCAACTTGACTCTTTAATACTGATTTTGATTGAGGTTTTGTTGTTATATTGTTAAACTCTTGAAATCTTGATTGAAGAATAGATTTTAAGGTGATTTTTGGAGTTTGATTTAAATGGCTAGTTTGAGATTGTTTCTAAATGAGTTTTGATAGGTTTTTGGTGTTGAAGTGGAGTCTTAATCATATAGATCCCGAAATCCTTGAGATCTTTAGTTTTTGAAGTGCTTTTGGGTGAGTTTTTGAGGTGTTCTTGAGGAATTTGAGTTGCTTGAGGTATAAGGATGGTTTTAGGTTGTTTTTGGATGTTGATTAATGCCTAAAATGTGTTGGATGAGTTGGGTAATGGCTAGGATGAGGTTAGAGGTCAATCGATTGAGTTTTCGGTTGTTTCGGATGTGTGTTTTGGGGCTTTAGAGTAGGGCTGCGGGATTTCTTGTGTGTGCTGGTGTTTTGGATGCATTTTAATGCATTGAACCAAGTTCAGCGTAGGTCTATAGGTCCATTTTAAAATGTTCCGCTTCCTCAGCCTTATTGTTAATAAAGACCATGCAATCATCGTCGAAAAGAAGATGATTTACTTTAGGTCCTAGTTTGCTAGCTCCAAGCCCAGGAAGCAGATTATGTTGTTGGGCATCTAAGAGATACGCTGATAGACCTTGAGTACATAAGAGAAAACGGAAAAGTGACAAGAGATCGCCTTGTTGAAGACCCCGTTGGGGTTGAAAGAACGGAGAAAAAGAGTTGTTAACCTTAACTGTGAAAGATTTCGAAGAGATGCATCGTATAATGATGGAGACCCAAGAGGGAGCAAATCTCATATGAATCATGATACTCTCATGAAATGACCATCCTACGTGGTCAAAAGCCTTCTCCATGTCTAGCTTAAGAGCAGCTCCATGGAAGGATTTAGTTTGACCAATATTGATAGAGTGTATAATTTCATGAGCAATAAGAATGTTATCAGATATGTTGCACCCTTGGACAAAAGCGGCTTGGTTATTACTTATACAAAATGGTATCGTATGTTTCATTCTATTAACCAGAACCGTAGCGACAATTTTGTAAATAACAGAACATAGGCTAATGGGTCGGAGTTGTCTCATAGTAGTTGGTTCCTTAATTTTAGGAATAAGCACTAAAATTTTCTGGTTAACTGATGCCATATCAGCAGATCCATTAAGGAGGTCCAGACATACCTGGGTGACATTCGCACCTATCGTATCCCAATGTTGTCTAAAAAACCCACTCGGTAGACCATCAATACCAGGGGCCTTCCGTGGATCAATATCACGAAAGGCTAGAAGAATCTCATCAGAACTGAAGGCCCTAGAGAGTGATTCATTCATAGTTGGTGTAATGGAGGCAACTATTTAGAAAGGATCTGATCTAATAAATGAGGGTACGAGGATGTAAAAAAAAGACTGGAAATAGGTGGATGTGATGTTCATAAGATCATTCTCGGCAACACACTAGTTATTATTGGTATCATAAAAGCCATTTATAGTGTTCTTTTTTCGTCGATTATTCGCATGGGCATGAAAGAACTTCGTATTCTTGTCCCCTTGGGCATGCCACAAGTTTCGAGATCTTTGTGCCCAATAGGTTTCCTGCTCATCAAGCAACTTATTAAGTTCAGATCTTGCCGCTAGGTAAGCTTCCTCAGAGGAGGATGTGAGAGGACTTTTAAGATACTTGTTAATTTTTTTAGTAAGGAGTTGAATACGTCTAGTAGTATTATAGCGTTGTTGCGATTGCCAGTCCCCTAGGCAGGGGCCAATTGCATGAAATTTAGCAAGAGTGGGGCTCTGAGTAGTGGGCTAGGTTCGTTTAACTAAATATATACCTTCTTCATTGGTTGCCCAACAATTTTCAAATCAAAATTTGGGTGTAATTTGTCGTGAAGCATGACCTATATGGGGTTCAGTGTCCAAAAGTAGGAAGCAATGATCCGATTTGGCATGAAAATTCGAGAAAATGCGATAGGAAGGGTGAGAAGCTTTCCAAGCCGAATTCCCCACAAACCGATCTAAGCGTTTAAGCATTGTTTGGGTGTTGGGTCCAGTTTTAGTCCAAGTAAACTAACCCGAGGTCGGTTTGCAGTCAAACACATTATTATGTGATAGACAATTGCGAAAATTATTTATTTGAGATCGTGCACGTCGACAACCCCCTTGTTTCTCATTGTCTGATAATATTTCATTTAAATCGCTACCTATAAGCCAAGGAAGGCTACTATTGTCGTTTAGAGAGTCAATTAGATCCCAAGTTTTATTTTTTTGACTTGTTTCAGAATAGCCATGCATTCCAGTAAAAAACATCGAGTAAGATTCAAATTGGATAGAGGTATGAATGAAACAATCTGAGTACGTAATCAAAGAGACACTAAATTGGATAGAGGTATGAATGAAACGATCTGAGTTACTAGGTTCTAAAGAAAATAACTCAACCATGCCTAAAGAAACGCAAAGGTGGGAGCAAGCCGCTTTCTTTAGTTTAGTTTCGCATAAGAATAAAATGTATGGGGAAGTACGTTGGACATATTGTTGGAGATGACGAACTGCCTGGACATTCCCGAGACCCTAACAGTTCCAACATAACACGATCATTTCCCTCGGTGGGGCTGGGAGTCAGCCGCCGCCGGAGAGTTTTTTGAGCTGCTCATCCCAGCTTTTGGAGTAGACGAGGAAGAGAGTTTGGTTTTTTGGGTAGGAGAATCACTTGAATGGGGGAACGTCATTTAGTACCACGATTGGGAAGTATAGGAGCGAAAGCAGGAGCTGTAGCTGCATCATTTGGATAGTTTTTAAGTAGCCAAACTTCAAAGTCATGAATAAGCGAAATATCTGTTTGAAGGAAAGGCTTACGCAGTTCGGCATCCAAATTAAGGGTTTGTTGGACAGTAGGGCTCGGAATACTGTCGTCCTGGACATCCCATTCACCCTCTACAGATTTTTCGGTGATAGGAAAGATTGTGTTCAAAGGCTGAGGAGTCATCACTCTGAGAGGAAGTGTGACTTGTGGAGATTTTCGGTTTAGATGCATTGCTTTCAGGCTCTTTTGCCAGAGTTGGCGCAGATAATGTGTCACCCATGGACTCATCGATATGATTGACATCCTCAACTGGATCTTCAGAAAAAGAGGCAGAATCTCCATCCTTTAGATTACCTATGAATTTAGAGAAGAGAGGAGTGAGTCGTAGATATGAAAATCGATTTAGAAAAGAGAGATGGTGAAGAAGGATAAAGGAAAGACTCGTATCTCTTGGTTCAATAACCGACTTCCCTTTTATGTTCGAATCTGAAGGTAAGAAAAGGTTAGCGAATTCTTTGAGAGTAAAAAAGGAAAGCAAAAGAAGTAGAAATTTCTGTAGAAAGGCAGAAAATAAGAACATACCCACTGGTGGTTGGTTTGAGACAGAGGGAATCTGCCCAACTATTCGAATACGGTCCCTCGGCCCTTGGTCCCGTCGGCGTGGTGTGAGATAACGGAGCAAATCTCCGTATTGTAATTTATCGGGATCATTAACAGATTTGGTAGGGCAGTTGTCAAAAATGTGGCTAACAATGCCACACCCATGACAAAGCAGTGGTAATCGTTCGTATTGAAGTCTACAAGATGTTTTGCGTTCTCCCTTGCTTATGAGGAGGAAACGCCGAACATGTTTAGATGTGTCAAGCATGATTTCGACTCGGAGGAACTCGGTCATATTGCCTTCTCTTTTTCTAGTATCAGTGCAGAGGACAGTCCCTACAATTGCACCAAGGGATTGCCCAACCAGGTTGGCTCTATCAGGGTTATCCACTAGGGGTGCAGGGATGGTGAGGATACAGAACCATATTCGCATTAAGGAAAAAGAATACTCGTTTGTACTTTTAGCCGGGTCAAATTCTGCTAATGCTAGCCATTCGTCTTTGTAAAGCCAAGGGCCACGTTCGAAAACATCATTACGATCTTTTTTCGTAGCAAACTTAATGCGGAAGAAAGATTTCCTGATGATAGAGATACACTAAGTTAGTATTCTTCAATATGCCCTAGAAAGCAGTGAGGACATCCTAGTCATCGATAGGTTTAGAGGAGATAAATTTCCCAATTAGAATTGCTTTCAAATCTTCCTCTTCAAAATCCTAGCCAAAATCAGGGGTATAGATGGAGTCAATTTTTTCGTTGGTAAGGTCAAGGTGATTAAGTTGAGGAAAGGATGATGAAGCCATGGAGATAAGATAGGGAAGCACAGTAGACAAAGCGGAGAGAAGAAGAGGTAGGGTAGTGAACGTAGTAGGGTAATGGTTTAATTCAATTGTCATTATATAAAGGGTGCTTCTAGAGAAATAAGGCAAGAAAGGTTGTTGAGTAAGTAAGGCTGATGGTAATTGAAATAGAGTAAAAGTCTTGGTTGTTTCGGTTTGTAATTAGAATCAAGTCCCTTAGATTATGGGATGAATCATGAAATAAAGTAAATAGATAATAAAAGTAGCGTAGAGATAAGGAAAGAACATGATAAATATTAAGAAAAAAGGTTAAGAAATTTAATTAAGGTCAATTTCCATAAGGTTGTTATCGAAATTGGAATATTAGTAAAGGAAATAAAGTAAAAGTACGGGCTTAATAGAGACAAAATTAAATACAGATCCTTGAAATTTAGGAAAGCCTCATGGTTTAAGGGTAGGAGAGAGAAAGAAGACGGTGAGAATAAGGAAGTAATAAGAGAAAATTTTGCTAAAGATTTCCTTAAGTTTTGGGCCGAGTTTTGAGCATGAATAAAGGAAATAAGAGGAAGGTATTGATTAATTTGATTTGGAATTAAATATGAATCGCTTAAATAGTGGGGGGGGTCTTGAAGATATATGTGGAGATAAGGAAGGTAGGGTGAGTAGAGAAAGGTGGGAGAATAAATATTTATAAAAGATGTATTGACTTGAGTAGTAATTAAAGTAAAATTTCGGGAATTTAGGCTTGAAATTTGTACACGGATAGAGTATTGAAATAATGATTGGGTTAATTTGGGTACGTGTGAGGTATTTAGCTTATAGCACAAGATTGATAGTGCAAAACAAGTGGTGATACATAGAATAATGTATTGGCCATAATTAGTGTAATAGTAGTGCCTTGGTCCCGTTAGGTCATTTGGAAATAGGCTGTTGTTTTTTAGAAGCTTGGAAGTATTGGTGGGGTGGGTAATATAAACATGTATTAGAAGTTGTGAGGAAGAAAATGTTTTCACCATGAGGGTGATCGTAATCGCATCCCTTAAAAGGGCTTGAGATATAACACCTAAGAAGGTGTAGTAAGAATGAATGAAAATGATCATAATATAATTGCAAGCATGACAACCATAGTAGGATAATATGGATAATAAATAAAGTCTTGGAGAATTGGCTAATTGGCATAGCAAAATCCAGAGTCTAATATCATACAAAGACATAAGCCGACATGGATAGAACCAAACATAGATAAGTAAAGGCATTGAAACGCATAAAAGTAATAAGATGAGAAAACCGAGAGATAAAAAATTGTAAAAACAGATAACGAACATAGATCAAACCAACAAAGCAGAAAAACGAAACGATAGAAAGCATAGAAACAGAGCAAGAGGTGAGAGGAAAAATAATTACAGCCTGGGGGAAGATAGGAGAGGGGATAAGAAATATATTACAGTCCAAACGAGCAAAAAATGGGGGATAACAAAATAATAATTACAGGCCATTAAAAGGAAATTAAAATAGAAGGAGATGGAGAGAGCTTGGGTGGAACTGGTGTACTGAGGCAACCGCTTCCAAATGTGTACCTTATCCTCGAAAAATCAAAGAACAAATAAGTAGATAGTTAGAGGAGGAACTAAAAACCCATCTCCATAGTAGAGGGAAAAGAGTAGAATGGGAAAGGGAGACAAATGGAAAATATCCATAGTCCAATGATTAAAGCAAACAAACCATAAAGAAAAAAGAAAATCAGCAACTTCATATGAAAAGAGAGCCTAGGTGTCCCTTGATGAGAACCGAATACATAAGACCATTGAGAAGAAATAAAAAGTGCAAAGTATTCAGGAAATAACCTTAACAAGCAATGTCTACCAGCAAAGTAATGTCTACAGTTAAGGTAGGTCATAGAATAATAATTAGTTATATAGATATCAGATATGCAAGGTAGAATAAATAAAAAACCCATATCCAAGGTGGAGGGGCATAATAGATGGTTATATAAGTGATGAATAACATGGTGGTTATGAGGATTCTAGAACTCGGAGCTGACCAGTATAGATTAAGGTAGCAAATGAGGCCATTAGGGGAAGTGTAGCTAAAGCATAAAGAGGTGATGAAATTGAAAAGAATACAGTCAGGATGGTGAAAGTGTACAGGGGATAAAGGTGACCTCACATTGATAATGGGAGGAGTGTAGAAGTGAGTTACAAAGATAGAAGAATAGAGTACAAAAGTCATCTAGGGGTTATGTGAATAGAAGTGAAACATAACCTTAAGTTTAAGCCAAAAACCATCATAGGGAGACCACATAACAATCTTATAGAGCTCACTAGACAGAGGAGTAGAGGTATATACTAGTATGTTTAAATTTCCCACATGGTGGGTCAGGTGATGTTCCCGTGAAGGGATCGGTAGTAAATCAATAATTTAAAAAACAGAATAACATAAGGGAACATATAGAAAACAGAGGCCTTTAAGCAATGGAGTGATCTTAAAGTAGTAGGGAAAGAGGAAAGAGAGTGACCCATAACAGCTTCGAGCAAGGCATACCATAAATCAATGCATTTACAAGAACTGTGGGAAAGGGTATGGTTGTGATTGTAAAAATGTAAGATCCGAGGGGAATAAATTAAGCACAATACTAGAGAAAAAGAATAATCAAACCCATATTCCATAGATGTGAGAAATAAAGGTATCCAAATCCTGTTAGGGAAGGAGGAGACGGATGTGAAGTTACCCTCGAAATAGAGAAGCCATGACCAACGCTCGGATGGCAGAAACAGAACTGGCCTTTGAAAGCTTTCGAATCGGGTGGGCAAAACACTGGTGCAGATCTGAAACGGGAAGACGAATGAACAAAAGTTAAAAGAGATCTCTAAATGAAAGCAAAAATTAGACGAATAAAAAGGGGATCTGGTAGTGGTGATGAAAATGACGATGTGACTTTAAGAACACTCAAAGTCAGGGGCTTCCCCGTTGGACAGAGGATGGCTACGAGGGTGCCAAAAACCTCCGATGTACCGCGAAAGAAGGTGAAGTGGTGATTCTGGATCTCATTGGGGTGAGAATTTTCCCTCGCAAAATGTAAAGAGATCCAAAAAAATTAGTAAGTTAACAGCAAAATCGGATGAGCAATGGTAAAGAAAAACTAGAATCGATCTAAAAACAGAGGGAAAATAAAGCTAAAATCGATCGAAAGATCATAAGGAAAATAAAAGCTAAAATCGGAGTTAGGGCAGAAGGGGCTCTCGATAATTCATTACCTTGAAGTGCATGGATCTCTTGGTTGGATTGAGCGCCGGTTGGTAGGGGATCAGCTGTGGAGGTGGACGGAGTAGATAAGGCGAGGGGAGTGGTAGAGGGAAAGAGGGAGTGAGGGTTTGAGAAAAAGGAATGAAAAGGAAGGGGAAAGGCACGGGGGAAGGGGAAAAGTGGAAGGAAAAATAGAAAAAAAACCATCAAACACCCAAGAGGGAGCCGAAAGGAATGAGAGAATTTCGAGAGCCGGACAGATGTTAGATAACAAGCTTTCGAGGAGTTGAAGGAAGCTTTGGCGCAAGATTCTGTCTTGATTTAACCAGAATTGGGTAAGGAATTTGTAGTCTATAGCGATGCATCATATGTTGGTTTGGGTTGCGTGTTGATGCAAGGTGAGAAGGTTTTAGCTTATGCGTCCAGACAGTTGAAGCTGCATGCGCACAACTACCCAACACATGATCTTGAGCTCGTGGTGGTGGTTTTTGCTTTGAATATTTGGAGACACAACCTTTATGGTGAAAGGTGTTTGGTTTATACTGACCATAGGAATTTGAAGTATCTTATATCTCAAAAGGAATTGAATCTTAGTCAACGAAGATGGTTGGAGTTTCTTAAGGATTACGATCTGACCATCGAATATCATACGGGTAAGGCCAATGTTGTGGCTGATGCTTTGAGTAGAAAGGTGGTTGTTGAGCTGAGAGCTATGTTTGCTCATTTGAGTATACCGTGTGATGGTGGATTGATAGCCTAGTTGCAGGTGAAACCTTCTTTGATTCAGTTGATTAAGGAAAAGCAGTTGTTGGATGATTCGTTGGTGCCTCAAGTTCAGGTTATAGTTGATGGTAAGGCTACGAAGTTCTATCTTAATGATGTTGGAGTTCTATGTTTCAAAAGTCGGATAATGGTCCCGAAAGATGCTAAGTTGAGGCACACTATTTTGACTGAGGCTCATAGCAGTCCTTTATCTATACACCCTGGTACTACTACGATGTATCATGGCTTGAAGAATGAGTACTATTGGGTGGGTTTGAAAAAGGGTGTGGCTAATTTTGTAAGCAAGTGTATGGTTTGCCAACGGGTGAAGGCTGAGCATCAGTTTCCTTCCGGTTTGTTACAACCTTTGAGGATACCGGAGTGGAAATTGGAAAGGATTACGATGGATTTCGTATCCGGGTTGCCTTTTGACACCATCAAAGAAGAACTCCGTGTGGATGATTGTGGATCGTATTTCGAAGTGTGCACATTTCTTGGTTGTGCATACTACGTATACGTTGGATAAGTTGGTAGAGTTGTATATTGCTGAAATTTTGTGGTTGCACGATGTGCCCAAGTTCATAGAGTCGGATAGAGGTCTGAGGTTCAGCGAGGTTTTGGGAGTGTTTGTATCAAGCGTTGGGTACACGGTCGAATTTCAACGCCTCTTCTTGAGCTGAGGCACGGAAAAAGTTGCTTTCCTTGCCAGATATGCTCAAGGGAACACCTGAGAAAGTGGAGCTCACATAGATTTAAAGCGTAAAGGAATTGAGTTTGTGGTTGGATCGCGCGTTCCTTAAGGTATCGCCTTGGAAGAAGGTGATGAGATTCGAACGTAAGGAAAATCTTAATCTGAGGTTTATTGAACCCTATGAGGTTGTGGAGCGAGTTGGTCCTGTGGTTTATCGGTTGAGGTTGCCTCCCGAATTGGAAAAGATTCATGGTGTGTTTCATGTATCTATGTTACGGAAGTATAGGTTGGCCTCTTCACATGTGATGCTAGTCGAGGGAATTATTTTAAATCCAAATTTATTTATCATGTGATGAGGAACCGGTGTGAATTTTGAATTCGAGTAACAAAGTTTTTCGTGGCAAGACAATTGAGCTTGTGAAGTATTATTATGGCATTGAAGAGTTGAGGAGGTTGAGTGGGAAAGTATGATGGATGGGTTGAGTCAGTTTCGTGCCTTTCTCTTTCAAGCAAAATTTCGAGGATGAAATTTCCTAAGTGGGTGAGAGTTGTAACGTCTTGATTTTGGCCTTAGATGTTTTGGCAAGTTGGGTTGGGCCGGTGGAACCGGTGTCGGTTGTTCGAACCATTTAAAAGGTGGTTTAGGGAAATCAAGGTTCAGGATGAGATAAAAATTCATAAAATCCTCTAAAATGGTGTTTAAAAGGTTGGTCAAATCAATTTTACAAAACGAGTTTTATAAAGTGTACATTTTGGGTAGTAACCAAAATGTAAAGATTTAAAAGTTGGAAAAATGTGTTTTTCATGAAGAGTCAAAAATCTTATGATCTTTAGGGAGATACTTTGCAATTATGCCTTTTCCCTAATTTGGCATGTGTTTTAAATGTTTACTAAATAATTAAAAAGGTTTTATTTGATCAATTAAGGAAAGTTAGTTAATCGGTTAATCAAATTTTTGACGAGCTTTTCATTTCTTAATTTCACTTCAGCTAAATACCCTTTCTTTTCCCTCAATTTTCCAAAAATTCTTTTCTCTGAAATCTTTTTTTGATTCCTATCTTTTCCTTATTGATTTCTTCCATTTTCCTTCAAGTTTTTTCAAGCAAATCTTGTAAAAGTAGAGGAGAAGCAAGGATTGAAGGTACTTTTCGTGTTATCCCTCTAATCTAAGTTCTTTAATGAAATTCCAAAGATATTTGACTCTTTAATACTAATTTTGATTGAGGTTTTGTTGTTAGATTGCTAAACTTTTGAAATCTTGATTGAAAAATAGATTTTAAGGTGATTTTCGGAGTTTGATTTAAATGGCTAGTTTTATATTGTTTCTAAATGAGTTTTGAAAGGTTTTTGGTGTTAAAGTGGAGTCTTAATCATATAGATCTCGAAATCCTTGAGATCCTTAGTTTTTGAAGTGTTTTTGGGTGAGTTTTGAGGTGATCTTGACGAATTTGAGTTGTTGGAGGTATAATGATGGTTTTAGGTTGTTTTTGGGTGTTGATTAATGCCTAAAATGTGTTGGATGAGTTGGGTAATGGCTGGGCTGAGGTTAGAGGTCAATCGATTGAGTTTTTCAGTTGTTTCGGATGGGTGTTTTGTTGCTTTGGAGTAGGGCTACGGGATTTCTTGTGTGTGTTGGTGTTTTGGATGCATTTTAATGCATTGAACCTCTGTTTTGATGTGTTAAAATAAGGAATAATATTATGGAAGCAAGCGAAGTGTTTTTGGAGGCTTCGGAAGGTCGGTAGTTGCGTCGGCAAGCGTACTTTCCCGAGTCGGTGAGTGGAACTTGGTTTTCTAGCGTGGAAACATTTTAGAAAAGGTTTGGGGAACTTAGAAGAGCTTGAAACGCATTACTAAGTTCGGATGTAAGTATAGTTAATTTCTCTCTCGTATTGTGCTAGTTTTGAACCTTTGATTGCACTTTATTTTAATTGCATTTACCTATTATTTTAAAGCATGTTTTGAATATGTGAATTGAGGTTGATGATGCCATGTGGTTTAAGGATGCACTAGGTAAGTGATCCTTGTATGCATGTGTTGATGCATGAGGTTTGAAGCATGGTTTAATGCTTGATTTATGGCTTATCATGAATGCTTTGTAAAACCAATGAGGTATGCATGTGATACGGATTATATTGGCAAGTGATGTTGTATAAAATGTTTTATAAATGAAATCGGATATAGTTAGCCGGCTATAGGATTGAGTGTACAGTAATTAAGTCATCTTGGATGTTGAGGGGTTGTGATTGTACCGAATACTCCATTAAAGTACCCTAACTATTGAAGATTGTTTAAGGTTTCAACGGTTGAGGGTAGCTCCCGGGTGCGAACCTTGTATTTGTCTCATCTCTCGTTAGTGGATTATACATCTACCGATGAGTGGTGTTGAGGGTTGTGATTGTACCATATACTCCACTACGGGTGTCACAACGATGGAGGGTCGCTCTCGTGTGTGACCCTTGTAATACCGGTAGAGTGTATAAAGGGTGTGGGACATGTCACATCCCAAAAACCGGTTTAGTCGGAATTAGGTTCCGATGACCGAGTATTTTATATCGATTCTATAAATTATTCGATTTTGTTAAATTATTCGGGTTTATTATTATTAATTATTTGAGTTTAGTAGAAATTAGGTTCGAAAGCTATTTATTCGGTTTATTATTATTATTATTATTATAAAAAAAGGTAAAAGAATTGCCACGCAATTCCTTCAAAATGAAGGAATTGCTAAGCAATTCCCACGTCCAAGGCCACTCGGCTTAAAGCCACAAATTGTGGCAAATATAAGCCACCAATGCCACACGTGGCAAGTGATGGCATGATAGCCATAAAGGCTAAATGGCCAAAGTTGGCTATAAATAGGAGGCAAGCTTTGGCCGTTCACTGCAAAGTAAGAAAGGGACTTTTTTCTTGGTTGGTCCGAACATAGAGTTACGTGGGACTTTTTTCTTCAGGAGTTTCGTAAGAAATACATTAGTGACCACTATATCGCTGAAAGACGTAAGAAATTTCTCCATCTGACACAAGGAGAAAGACCCGTGGAGTTGTATATTCGAGACTTCTGCAAATATGCGAGGTATGGTGCTGAAATCATACGCACAGAAAAGGAGAAGTGTCGAATGTTCGTTGATGGCCTTCGTGATGAATTACGTCCTCTCTTCGTTGCTTTGGAGATCGGCAACTTCCAAACCCTTGTTAATCGAGCCATTGCTACCGAAGCCTCCCAGAAGGCCTACGAAAAGAGGAAGGAGAACCAAGTACAATCTGAAAAGAGACACCGAGATGAAACTTATTCTTATGAATCTTTCAAGAAAGGGAAGTACCAAGGTTCGAAACAAAACGTGTATTCTCAACCTACCCGACATGAACATTTTGCTAAGCCTCAGCCCATAACTCAGTTCTTTTCTAGTGATGGCCCTGAAGAAAGCTTTGATGGCTCGAAACAAGAAACAGGACATTCGATTTGTGACTTCTGCCAACACAGGCATCCTAAAGGGCAATGCCGTAAGAAATCGGGAGCTTGATTTTTTTGCGGTGAAATGGGTCATCATATTCAATATTGCCCTAAGAACAGATCCGCCTCTGCAACAGTCAATTCGCCCCCCGCTCAATCATTTCGAGGCAAGGGAGTGAGACAAGAATCCTTCGAAAAGCTTGGAGGATCATCTAAGACATCGTACCGACCCGAATCTAAAGCCTCTGCACATATGTACCATATGAAGGGCAAGGAGTAAGAGGGTGATCGTCAGTACTCGGGTAAGAATTCGAGGAAGAATTCTTTTTAAGGGGGAGAGAGTTGTCACATCCTAAAAACCGGTTTAGTCGGAATTAGGTTCCGATGACCGAGTATTTTATATCGATTCTATAAATTATTCGATTTTGTTAAATTATTCGGGTTTATTATTATTAATTATTCGAGTTTAGTAGAAATTAGGTTCGAAAGCTATTTATTCGGTTTATTATTATTATTATTATAAAAAAGGTAAAAGAATTGCCACGCAATTCCTTCAAAATGAAGGAATTGCTAAGCAATTCCCACGTCCAAGGCCACTCGGCTTAAAGCCACAAATTGTGGAAAATATAAGCCACCAATGCCACACGTGGCAAGTGATGGCATGATAGCCATAAAGGCTAAATGGCCAAAGTTGGCTATAAATAGGAGGCAAGCTTTGGCCGTTCACTGCAAAGTAAGAAAGGGTTCAAGAAATTAATAGGATAGACCGAGTGAGAGAGAGAAATAATTATACGATCCAGTGTTAGATTGGTGGTCCGATATTTTCGATATAGTAATATCGAATTTATGCAGACGTCGGGGTAAGCTCAAATTCTTGGTTGGTCTAAGTTTCGGTATCGAGTTTGATTAATAGTTTTATATTTATTCGATATTGTCTTGTCGGTCCTAACCGATTCCTATTTAACCTAGTCCAAGAAATCGAGAAAGGACAACCGTGAACCAAGGAAAAAGGCGTCGTTATTCGAGAACCTTAATATCAAGGTGAGTGTAGATGCATTTGTCTCGGGTGACACGGTGTCATTCCGATCTTTGTTTCTATGTTCTGATATATGAGTGTAGTCGTGTCAGGGGTAGGCTCGGTGCTGCCCCGTTGCATTAATTATGAATTTATCTGCATCTGGTAAGTTTCTATGATTCATAGTATGATTATTGTTGTCATAAAAATCATTGAAGCATTGACATATAGAATCATTGACATGTGTTATTGCTACTGTCTATTGCTATGACCATATGATTGTTGAGATGTTATCATTGAACCATTGATATCGAACTATTGTTATCGAACCTTGGGATCGAAGTATTGGATACAATTGGCATGCCATAGAATTCATGAGCTCATTGGTACGGGTATTGGGCTTCGGCCATTGGTGCGGAGGAGGGATGTGTTGTCTGTTGGTCAATTGGTGCGGAGGAGGGATTATGACATGACCATTATTGTTGGTGATGTGGTGGAATTCGCGTATCCAAATACTGTTGAATCGGTCCAAGGGAAAATATTGATTATTGATATTATTTGTTATTAAATCATGATATTACCGTTCTTGACATGATACTATGTTTTTACTATTGAATAAAGAGCATGCCATGTTTATTGCATAATTGATATTGTGATTGTCATCAAAGCATGATAAATGACATATCATGTTCATTCATTGTTATTGGCTACCTCACTTAGACTAAGTAAGTCTAATGCATTCATTTTCATAACATTTCAGGCTAACAAAGTGTTCGGTCCGAGATCAGAGCAGTCAAAGGATCGGCAAGTCACTACAAGCTAAGAGTAATGTATTTTGTCTTTCTGAAGTCCTAGTATGGTGGCAAAGTAGTTAAAGTAATTATACTAGTTTTGTGGCCTACTATTGTGTATATGTTGCTTGTGTTTTGTATAATGTTTTAAAGCTATAATGATTTTTGAGTTAGTAATAAAAATTTACATATTTGACACTAAAATATTGTTTAAAAGTCTAAGATTTATGTTTCCGATCTCCGTTATGTTTTTCGGTAGCGCTCTCCGACCCGGTTCTCTACCAAGCCGGGAAGGGGGTGTTACATTTGTGGTATCAGAGCTAGAGTTTAGTCGGTTCTGGACTAAACCTATGCATGTTTCTATTGTATGTTATGTTACTTTGCCACCTAGGAGTTATTCTGTTGTGACTTGTCGACTGATCCGATCTCTTTGTTTATAGATGTCTAACTCTAAGCGAGCTCAAAATGATGAGTATATCGATGATTCCTCCACGCACGGTGGGGAAGTTAGAAGAAGAGAACCTTTGAATCCGAAAAACCTCCCTGTACAGAATCCTGAACCTGAAATACAACCTGCTCAAGCCGAATGTTTTAAGAACATGGCTGATATGTTCAAAATGCTTGTGACTACCTTGAGGACTGAACAACCCTATCAGACCTCTATTGTCTCTGACATAAACACCCGAGCTCCCATTAAAAAGCTTACACAGTATCCGGTCTACACCTTTTCTGGTCAAGATCTAGATAACCCTGAAATCGCGGAGTACTGGCTAGAGAATACTCTGAAGGTGTTAAACAAGCAAATGAAGTGCCCTGAGGAGCACAAATTAGAGTGTGCCTTAGCGCTGATTTCTGAAGAGGCCCAGAGTTGGTGGGAAACTGTGACTCTCACCGTACCCAAACATAGAGTTACGTGGGACTTTTTCCTTCAGGAGTTTCGTAAGAAATACATTAGTGACCATTATATCGCTGAAAGACGTAAGAAATTTCTCCATCTGACACAAGGAGAAAGACTCGTGGAGTTGTATATTCGAGACTTCTGCAAATATGCGAGGTATGGTGCTGAAATCATACGCACAGAAAAGGAGAAGTGTCGAATGTTCGTTGATGGCCTTCATGATGAATTACGTCCTCTCTTCGTTGCTTTGGAGATCGACGACTTCCAAACCCTTGTTAATCCAGCCATTGCTACCGAAGCCTCCCTGAAGGCCTACGAAAAGAGGAAGGAGAACCAAGTACAATCTGAAAAGAGACACCGAGGTGAAACTTATTCTTATGAATCTTTCAAGAAAGGGAAGTACCAAGGTTCGAAACAAAACGTGTATTCTCAACCTACCCGACATGAACATTTTGCTAAGCCTCAGCCCATAACTCAGTTCTTTTCTAGTGATGGCCCTGAAGAAAGCTTTGATGGCTCGAAACAAGAAACAGGACATTCGATTTGTGACTTCTGCCAACACAGGCATCCTAAAGGGCAATGCCGTAAGAAATCGGGAGCTTGCTTTTTTTGCGGTGAAATGGGTCATCATATTCAATATTGCCCTAAGAACAGATCCGCCTCTGCAAAAGTCAATTCGCCCCCCGCTCAATCATTTCGAGGCAAGGGAGTGAGACAAGAATCCTTCGAAAAGCTTGGAGGATCATCTAAGACATCGTACCGACCCGAATCTAAAGCCTATGCACATATGTACCATATGAAGGGCAAGGAGCAAGAGGGTGATCGTCAGTACTCGGGTAAGAATTCGAGGACGAATTCTTTTTAAGGGGGAGAGAGTTGTCACATCCTAAAAACCGGTTTAGTCGGAATTAGGTTCCGATGACCTAGTATTTTATATCGATTCTATAAATTATTCGATTTTGTTAAATTATTCGGGTTTATTATTATTAATTATTCGAGTTTAGTAGAAATTAGGTTCGAAAGCTATTTATTCGGTTTATTATTATTATTATTATAAAAAAAAGGTAAAAGAATTGCCACGCAATTCCTTCAAAATGAAGGAATTGCTAAGCAATTCCCACGTCCAAGGCCACTCGGCTTAAAGCCACAAATTGTGGGAAATATAAGCCACCAATGCCACACGTGGCAAGTGATGGCATGATAGCCATAAAGGCTAAATGGCCAAAGTTGGCTATAAATAGGAGGCAAGCTTTGGCCGTTCACTGCAAAGTAAGAAAGGGTTCAAGAAATTAATAGGATAGACCGAGTGGGAGAGAGAAATAATTATACGATCCAGTGTTAGATTGGTGGTCCGATATTTTCGATATAGTAATATCGAATTTATGCAGACGTCGGGGTAAGCTCAAATTCTTGGTTGGTCTAAGTTTCGGTATCGAGTTTGATTAATAGTTTTATATTTATTCGATATTGTCTTGTCGGTCCTAACCGATTCCTATTTAACCTAGTCCAAGAAATCGAGAAAGGACAACCGCCAACCAAGGAAAAAGGCGTCGTTATTCGAGAACCTTAATATCAAGGTGAGTGTAGATGCATTTGTCTCGGGTGACACGGTGTCATTCCGATCTTTGTTTCTATGTTCTGATATGTGAGTGTAGTCGTATCTGGGGTAGGCTCGGTGCTGCCCCGTTGCATTAATTATGAATTTATCTGCATCTGGTAAGTTTCTATGATTCATAGTATGATTATTGTTGTCATAAAAATCCTTGAAGCATTGACATATAGAATCATTGACATGTGTTATTGCTACTGTCTATTGCTATGACCATATGATTGTTGAGATGTTATCATTGAACCATTGATATCGAACTATTGTTATCGAACCTTGGGATCGAAGTATTGGATACAATTGGCATGCCATGGAATTCATGAGCTCATTGGTACGGGTATTGGGCTTCGGCCATTGGTGCGGAGGAGGGATGTGTTGTGTGTTTGTCAATTGGTGCGGAGGAGGAATTATGACATGACCATTATTGTTGGTGATGTGGTGGAATTCGCGTATCCAAATACTGTTGAATCGGTCCAAGGGAAAATATTGATTATTGATATTATTTTTTATGAAATCATGATATTACCGTTCATGACATGATACTATGTTTTTACTATTGAATAAAGAGCATGCCATGTTTATTGCATAATTGATATTGTGATTGTCATCAAAGCATGATAAATGACATATCATGTTCATTCATTGTTATTGGCTACCTGACTTAGACTAAGTAAGTCTAATGCATTCATTTTCATAACATTTCAGGCTAACAAAGTGTTCGGTCCGAAATCGGAGCAGTCAAAGGATCGACAAGTCACTACAAGCTAAGAGTAATGTATTTTGTCTTTATGAACTCCTAGTATGGTGGCAAAGTAGTTAAAGTAATTATACTAGTTTTGTGGCCTACTATTGTGTATATGTTGCTTGTGTTTTGTATAATGTTTTAAAGCTATAATGATTTTTGAGTTAGTAATAAAAATTTACATATTTGACACTAAAATATTGTTTAAAAGCCTAAGATTTATGTTTCCGATCTCCGTTATGTTTTTCGGTAGCGCTCTCCGACCTGGTTCTCTACCAGGCCGGGAAGGGGGTGTTACAGGACAACCCTTGGTAATCCGTGTATCCGATATATGCTTTTGAGATTGTTGTTTATCACTTGTGAGCGAATATAATGAAATGAAACATTGTGGTAAATGTTGTAAATGCATAATTTGAAAGATGCATGTTTTGGTTTAAGCTTAGCATAAATGTGATTATGCTTTGAAGGCTTGTATTATGGGTAGCAATGGTTTAATTTCTGGATTTATATGTATCATGTTACATGATGTTCATTATAATGTTTTTGAGGTTATAGTGCATGTTTTGGCAAAGGAAGCTTGATGGTTTTGAATTGAGTGAAAAATAGTTTTGTGCATTGATGATGTTTTTTATTTGAGCAATCCTCACTAAGCTTGTATGCTCATGCTCTTTTTGTTCATCAATGCAGTCAATTTAAGCTTTGGAGGCAGCACTTTCAAGGGAGTCGGTGGAAGACTTTGATTGAATGTAAGCTTTGGTTTTGGACTAGTGTAATATGGCAATGGGTGTGTCCAATGCTTTAAATGTTGTTGCTTTCATATTTTCCGTGTTTGTGCAAGTTTGATATGCGTATTTAGTTGAGTTAATGACCTTTGAGTTTTGGTTTATGCTTGAATATGCAATTTGGCCTTTTGGTGCTTTTAACTTCTAGGAAGCATGCCTTTAGTTCCGTAGCTTTTTATGCTATGATGTTGCTTATGCTTCGTACATGTGGTCATTGATGTGTAGTTAAGTTTTCAATGTGTTAGGGCATGGGTCGGGATGGTTTCGGAGGGCATAAAGTGATTTAAACCGGCTTTTTAGAACATTGCATGCCCAGGCGTTTCGAAACACTCTTACCTGTTTCGAAACGGTGGCCTGAAATGGCCTTGGTGTTTCGGAACAATGAGACCTGTTTCAGAACATTTTGCCTCTGTGAACCATCGTACCAAAACGTGTCTTGAGGAGTTTTGAAACGAACGCGCGTATTGAAACGATCAGTTGTGTTTCGAAACGGTCGTTCTGATACGGGGCATTCTATTCCGAAATGTTAGATCGTTGGACTTGTTTTTGAATTGTTTCGAGTCTATGTTTCTTACATTTTCGTCCCTGTTTGCCTCGTGTGCAATTGGATGAGTTCTAAATGTCATTTTGAGCTGAGATTTCACTGAGAAGCATACAATGAACCTAATTAAAGGTTGGTAACTCGAATTTTCTAATAACCCTTATAATTTATTGAATTTACAAAATGGTCACTAAGCCTTAATCGGCTTTAATCGAAGGGCGATTATGTTGGTGTTTTATCCAATGTTTGTGTACGTACACATAGGAACCTAAGTTGCATATAGACAAGATAAAAAAATAAGGTTGTTTATTGAGGTAAACCTTCCCTGGTTACGTTAATATTCCCCGCGTGATCCGTTCGATTCGGTCTATCGACCAGGCTAGGTCGAGGGGGTTACATGCCAATGAATAATTTGATGTTAATGAACTGAATGCTCAATTTAGAAATAAAAAGCTTAGATAAAACACTAAGAAGAATCGAGAAAAAAATAAAGATCAAATTGATTGATAAATTGATGCCAAAGGCAAACTGTTGAGGTACACTCTTCTATGCATCTTGCTAGCTTAGTACACTGGGTGAGTTGTGTTTGCTCCATTTAACTTTCCCTGGTAGGAATAGTTGCATAGCATAAGAGTGAATAAAAGTCTTCAGGGGATGACTCTGCTCATAGGGCTCGGGGATGGGCTGTTTGCTCCACTCCATCTTCATGCCTAAAGAGTAGTTTTGATAACCTGAAGACCCAAGGATACAATTTAATGAAATTAAAAAGAATTAAAGGAGTAAAACATCATGCTAAAAAGAAGAAGAAAAATGCTAAGTCAATAATAGAGAGCAATCCTTGAGATTTTCTAAGGTCATTAAGTGATAAATGCATGTGGCACAACACTCACTACACCTACAATAAAATTGATCCTATGAACAAATCTGTGAGCTATGCTACTTTGCATATCTTTATTATTTTTAAGGATTGAGTTAATGCTACAGCATGTCTTGGAACTTTTGAAACCATAACTTAATTGGAACCTTTGAAGCGATATGTTGTTTTTAGTTTAGTTGGAACCTTTGATACCTTAGTTGGAACTTTGGAAACCTTAGGTTCTCGACTATTGTCTTTAGTATAAATCTAGGTTTGCATTGCTTGAGGACAATCAATAGTTCAAGTTTGGGGGGTATTTGAAGTGTAACACCCCTGTTTTGGGCTTAGGAGTTTTATAGGTGGTTTAGGGTCTGATGAACTTATATTAGAGATTATGGTTAGTTCAGGGTTGGTTCAGGGAAAACTTGGTTCGGGATGTGATAAAATTATGAGAAAATTCCTAAAATCCTCTTTAAATATATATTAAGGAATAGTGAATCCAATTTTGGAAAATGATTTTTAGAAGATCGACATTTCTATTTAGTGACTAAAACACAAAAATGGAAAACTATTTTTAAAGGACTATTTTAAAATAGGGCCAAAGCTTAGAATCTTTAGGGAGATAATATGATATTAATCAATTGTTCCTTTAATTGGCCATATTTTAAATGTGTTTAATTAAAAGGAAATAAATAGAGGTTTTTATAAAATGGGAATTAGTTTTTATAAAATCTAGTTTGATGTAACTTCTATTTTCTCTATTTTCTCATCATCCAAACATCTCTTTTATCTCAAAACTTCAAGAGATTTTCATATTTCCAGTTCTTTTTTATTTGCAAATGATTTCCTTGATGTTTTCTCCATTTATCTCAAAGGATTCTTGCAGGTTTTTCAACAAATCTTGTCAATTGAAGGAATAAGCAAGGATTAGAGGTAGTTTTCGTTCATCTCCTCTAATCAAGGTTCTTTATTGAAATTCCCAAGTATTTGGCTCTCTAATTATATTTCTTAACAAGATTTCATGATTAATTTGATAAAAATGGTTAAATCAAGCTTAAATGATAATTTTGAATGATTTTCGTATTGGTTCTGATTTCGCAGAGTTATGGTTGATTTTAATATTGTTTTGGATGTTAAATAATGTTGAAATAAAGTTTTGATCATATAAATCCCGAAACAAGTTAGATCTCTAGTTGTTTTGGTTAGTAGCTTTTGGTTTTTGTGGTGTTAAAGTGAAATTATGGTTGCTGGAGGTATAAGGATGCAAATAGGTTGGTTTTGGTTGTTAATTGATGATTAAAAATGGATGGAAGTGTTAGGCTTTTGTTGGGCCGTGTTTGTAGTGTAATCGAAGGTGTTTCCGGTTGTTTCATGTAGGCGTTTTGGTGTTTTTGGGCAGAGTAGCGTAGTAGGTTTGTTTGCTGGAGATTTTAATGCATTGTGATGCATTAATCCTCTGTTCTTGGGTGGTATAAACATAGGAGAACATATCGGAAGCAATCAATGAAGTTTCGTGAGCTTTGGACGCTTGGCTTCATGTCGGCTAGTCGAGGTTGCGCATGTCGGTGAGTGAGAACGTGAATTTCATGTTTGAAAAGCTTTAAAAGATGATTTGGGAACTTAGTGGTAAGCTTGAAACACTTAACTAAGTTTGGAACTAAGTGAAAGAAATTTTCTCTCTCGGGTGTGCTATTATGTGATGATTTATGCATTGTTTTGGTTTAACGGATTTACCAACTGTTAAAGCATGTTTTAAGAATGTGTTAAATATTTTTAAAGATGTGATGTTGTAGGATGCACATGTCAAGTGATCCTTGTAAGCATATGACTTATACTTGTGATTTTAAACATTGTTTAATGCTTGGAAATGTGATTTATTGATGATGCTTTGAAAACAGTGAGGTAAGTGTTAAATGTGAATTATATTGGCAAGTGATGTTGTGAAAATGGTTTATAAATGATATAGGATATAGTTAGCCGGCTATATGATTGAGTGCACTATAAAAAGTCGCCTTGGATGTCGAGGGGTTGGTGTCTCGTGTCTCTATCCAAGTACCCTAACAATCGACGAGGTTGGTGTCCCGTCTCTCGTTAGTTGTTAAGCATCTAACCGATTATAGGGTTGGTGTCCCTATGGGTTGTGATGGTACCCGGTTGATATAGTACCTATGGTTGTGAATGTACCATTTTCGATTAAGATAGCTTGAAGTGTCGAATAGACACTTGTTGAATCCGTGTATTTGATATGTGTTTTTGAGATAAGAACTTTTATAATGACCACTTGTAAGCCAATATAATTGATAATGTATCATGAAATGGTTTATGTTGCACAATGTGGTTTATGCATGTTTTACTCTTTAAGCTTTGCACATGGTAACTATGCATGGGAAGGCTTAAATGGAGTGTGGAATTGGAACTTGTTGATGATTCATGATACATGTAGCATGAGGTTTAAAATGCTGATTTTTGTTTAAGGAAAGTGCGTGGTTTTAAAAGGGCATGATGGTTTTCAAATGAAGTTTTAGTAAATTGAAATGAAATTTCATTGTGGACATAGAAAATGGTTTCAATGCATTGATGGTGTGTTGTTTTTGAGCCTCCTCACTAAGCCTTGTGTGCTTACTCTCTCATTTGTCCATCAATGCAGATAATTGAGGTTTTGGAGGCAGCAAGTAGCAAGGGATCATAAGAGACTTCATTTGAAAAAGTATGTTTCAATTAGATTATATGTAACAAGGGCAATGGGGGATCCGTTGTGTTGTTGGGAGATTTATGTAAGCTCCCTTTTGAGCTCGCTTATTTTGCTGAGTTAATCTTGTAAAATGTCGTTGGTATTTGGTTTATGCTCTTCTTTGCATTTTGGTATCTTGCTTGGCTTGTATGCTAGGTTGCACGCCTCTAGTTTACCTTTGATGCAAATTGACATGTTATGATGTTGAATTTGCCATGAATGATTAAGGATTGATGTTTAGATATGTTGTATGCATGTTGGATTGATTATGAATGCATTAAAGTGTGAAAAACCAGCAAAAAGTGTCATTACAGGCCTAGGTGTTTCGGTACACCCAAGGTTGTACCGAAATGGTGAGCCCGAAATGACCTAAGGGTTTCGAAAGAGGGAGGGTCGTTTTGATACGGGTTTGTCTAATTTGGCTACTAGAATGATGTGTATCGAAATGGGTTGGAGGCAATATTAAAATGTGATCGTGTACCGAAAAAAGCTGTTTCGATACAGGGCTCCTTGTTCCAAAACAACTTGGTGTTAAGTTAGCTAATGGAATCTTTTGAAGTTTTGTTTCTTTACTTTTCATTCCCTTATTGTTATGGATGCAATAAAATGAGTTTGGATGATTGTTTCGAGCTGAGACTTGACACAATGGTATGTAATATGACTAATTAAAGGTTGGTAAATTTAAAATAGATGAAGTTCTTGTGAATCGCTAAAATTACAAAATGGTCCCTAAAACGTGTTTGAATCCAATTGAGTGTCCAATCGAAGTCTGTTTGAGATGTTAATCATTCCGCTGGGAGTCTTTACACATATGATAATGTTGAGCATCTAGACAAGATAAAATGAAAAAATAGGGTTGTTTATTGAGGTAAATCTTCCTAGTTTACTTCAATATTCCCCATGTGGCCCGCTCAGTTCGGTCTTTCGCCCAGACCGCGTCGAGGGGGTTACATGATGACTATGTAGATAACCTATTTTGTGTACGCTTTTTCCTTAGATTTTTTCATGTGTTTAGGTTCATATAGTTACATTTAGGAATGATTTTCATGTAGTTTGCATATAGTTTGGGAGTTATGGTGCTTATGTTTAATGGAGAAGGTAGTGCGTTTTAGTGGTACTTGTGTAGGAATCTATTGAGGCAAAGGAGCGTTGGATTAGTAGAGTGGCATCCCTCTCATGTTGAGCTAACAAGGTATTAGAGTTGTAGATGAATTAGACTTTGGCACACATGGATTCTCACTTGATATGAAACTCATTGAATGAAGCGGGAAAGCAAGATCCTCTTTAAGAGGCTTCGTGCTTTAGGGTTTCTAAACCTTAGCTTTTCTTCCTATATAAAGAAGACTTCGACAACAAACAAAGGGATCTTGATCTTAGACAGCAACCCTTAGTCTTCAACTATCGAAGAACCACCTAAATCGAGGTCTAGAGTAGTCTCCTCACAACAAGAGCCATCGAGAGAGGCTTGAGAAGTGCGGGACCTACAACACAATTAGAGAGCTTGGAGGAGAACGTCGAGGAAGCTTGTTTCTTTCTTTCCCTTGCGTGATACACTGCCATGTTCTTTAATACGTTTATTATGGATGTTTTAGGCTCAAACATGAGCTAAATATTTTTGTTGGGTTTATTGTTTTAGGATATTGTGTTTTGATTAGTTTTTTAATGCTATATCCTTTTTGTTTATCTATTCTTTTCATTGTTCTCATGAGTAGTTATTGTAAGAGCTATCGAAATAAGTCTTTTTAACTATTGACATATGGCTTAATATCGAGAGAGTTAGGTTATACAAACGTGAACAATGGAGCTTAAGCTATTAACTTAGGTTCTAATTTGGCTTAGACATAATTTTAGGATTTCAATGACTAATAAGGGGAACTTGAATAGAAAATAGAGTTGTTAGGGTTCACGAAGACATGTATTACCTTAAGCATCATTGTTATCAACTTCTAGGCATTGAGAGAGTTGGAAGTTAATTAGAAAACCCTGCCGAATAGGTAAATACATAATTAGTTTATGCAAACATGTATTGCCAACCGCGATAGAATTCAAATGAGTAATCAATATAATTCCTAGGCAATAAACCCAGCTTCCAGAATCATTTGAATGTATTCTACATCATCTTCTTGTTTTGATCATTCCTATCTTTACCTTTATTACATTTAGTTTTGATAATCATCATCAAATCGATACTTGTTCACCAACTCTTATATGATCGCTTCTTATTTGTTAATCCAATCCTTGTAGGTTCAACACTCTACTTTATCACTTTATTACTTGATCAACGAGTATACTTGCTCTAAATTGTATACCTATTTACAAAAATCAGATAACAAGTGTTACATTTGGTGGTATCAGGGCCATTTTCAACAACCTCAAACTGATAAAAATTTAGTCTGGCTACACCGAGTAGTGTCTGGGCATATTCATATATGTTTTGATCATAAATCGAATGTTTGTGGTAAGTTGAGAACATATTGCCTATTACATATATGTTTTAAATGATTTTGTTGGTTTTTCTTGGATCACTTGCCAGTTAAAAACTATTAACTCGCGTGAGTGCTTGGAAAAAGGGTGGAAAACGTATTGGAAAAGTAATAAAACAGTGCCAAAGGTTGAGTCTTTTGCGTGCAAGTATACACGGTCCGCAAGTAATATAGTAGTGAGTTGAGTATCGTCTCCATATGAATTGGCCAAGAGTTTGAATGCTTTGATTGTTTACTTATCAAGGAAATTGTTGTTTGATTTGAGAGTTGTTTGAAAATGATTTAAAAGAAAAATAAAATAAAAATAAAACAGTGTTGGCAAGGAGAGTGTCAAATGAGTGATGAGCGTTTGCAAGGGATGCCTGGTTTTCACGCTACAAATGCCATGCCTGCCTTTAATAAAGTAGTGCCTTGGCATCATTTAACGAGTAATTTCAAAGTTGGCAAAGCCTCTTTCGATGGTCGATGCCCAAAATTAACCATGTAAAAAACCCTTATATTTCTATAGTGAATGTTTTTTTTTTCAGAAATCAATTTGATTAAGTCCCAATCTATTCTTCTAACGGGTAGATTCACTTCAGAAGTAAGCTCATCTACTTGAACATCTACTTTCGAAGCATCTCGTCTTAGTATCTGGCAATAGATCGTTGCCTACTAAGTCTGCTAAGATATTAAGGTTTAATAAGCAAATAATGCCAGCATTCGCTTTGCACAATTTTGATGAAACATTAAGGACCATGTATGACAGGGAAAACAATGCCGAAGCATTTCCATTATTAAAAACTATACATAAAAAAGGCGTTCAACGAAAACATCCCCCACCAACTATTAAATTAGTTTATGGTGAGGGTATCAAACCAAAAACCTTCAACATAAACCTTCAGGCTCTTGGTCAAGTTGGTCGAACCACGTCTCCTTGGTACAGCCGGTCGCTGATGGATAACTCAACCTTTCCAAAGTCCTTCACCCCCACACACGATCTCCTCAAATGTTTTGCCAAACACCGAGAAATCATCCATGAATACTTCCAAGTTATGCTCAATCATGTCAGAAAAAATGGCTATCATGCAACGTTTAAAGTTTTCGGGACATTACACAACCTCAATGGCATTCTTCTTAAAGCATATGTCCCATATGGACACGTAAAGGTGGTTTTCTCTTGATCATCAGGAGCGATTGTAATCTAGTTATAACATGAATAACCATCCGAAAAACAATAAAAAGCTTTACCTTCCAGCCTATCTAACATTTGGTCGATGAAAGGCAATGGGAAGTGATCCTTCCTCGTGGCTTTATTTAGCTTTATGTAGTCCATGCACACTCTCCATCATGTGATAGTCCAGGAAGGTATCAATTCACCCTTGCTATTTTGTACCACTGTCATGCCACCCTTCTTTTGCACGCATTGTACCGGGCTAACCCATGAGCTATTGCAAATGGGGTAAATTATCCCGGCATCAAGCCATTTGATAATCTCCTTATTTACTACTTCTTTCATGCTCGGATTCAGCCTTCTCTAACTTTCAACAGTTTTGTCATGGTATTCCTCCAAGATGATTTTGTGCATGAAAATGGTTGGGCTTATACCTCGGGTATCAGCCAAGGTCCAACCCAAAGCTTGCTTATTTTTGCTTAATATTTCCAGCAATCTTCCCTCCTGATCATTAGTGAGAGCAGCATCAATGATCACTGGAAAAGTTGAGTTTCTACCTAGATAAGCATACTTGAGGTGGGTGATCTAGCAATGGTTTTAGCTCAAATTCTTGTGGCTCCTCAATTGATGGTTTTGGTGCCTTAATTTCTTTGCCGGCCAACTCTAATGGCTCGAAATAACTCACATCTTCAGCCTCCAACGCTGGTTATTTAGGTTCTTCACTCGTCTCATCATTACCCACCAGTTCGCTGTCATCAACATATGTGTCTTGGCACAACTGTGCCACATCCAAAGTAAAAATGGACTCCATCATCTCATCGGTTTTGTAGTCATCTGGTTCATCTACACATTTCAAAGCTTGAAACACATTGAATGTAACATGTTGGTCATTCATGCGCATTATAAGTTCACCCTTATTAACATCAATCAAAGCCCTACCCTTGGAAAGGAATGGTCTACCCAAAATAATTGGGACATCAATATCCGCCTCGTAATCTAAAATCATGAAATCATCTGGAAAAATGGATTTGTCTACCTTTACCAACACATCCTCAATCTTACCCTTAGGATGTGTAAAGGATCGATCTGCCCGCTGAAGTGTCTTTCTAGTAGGTATTGCTTCTATGCCAAGCTTTTTGAAAATTGACATTGGCATTAGGTTGATGCTAGCTCCTAGGTCACACAGTGCCTTGCCCATTAATCTGTTTTCGATGGTGCAGGGAATAGTAAAACTTCCCGAATCTTTCAGCTTCAGTGGCAATCGATTGAGTATCATGCCACTACATCCTTTAGTGAGAGTATGGTCTTAAAATCTCCCAACTTTCTCTTTTTGGACAAAATGTCCTTCATGAATTTGACATAGTTGGGCATTTTCTCAAGAGCCTCTACCAATGGTATGTTGATTTGCAATTGCTTAAGAACCCCTAAGAATTGCTTAAATTGTTTTTCTTGCCTATGCTTTCGAAGCCTTGCAGGAAATGGTGTTGGTGGATAAGCAAATGTCAGTTCCACTGGCTCTGCCAAGGTGGTGCTGGCATCTAACTCATGTCTGGCAGTGGTATGTTGCTTGGCATTAGGTATTGGTCTGGCATCAAAATATTGTCTTGCATCATAAGCTATTGTTTCTTTCTTCTCTGCTTCTTTAAAATCATATGCTGGCAATGTAACATCCTAAACTGGACTTGGTAGAAGACATAGTCTAGAATGCCTAAAGAAATACAAAATATTGTAATCGTGAAGCCTAAACAAGCATTCAAACAAGATTTAGACAAATCTTGAGGTCCGAGCAACCATTCGAAAGGCAATCAAACAAACTAGTCATGGATAAAAATTATAACACTCAAAATCATAACCTAGTCATATGTCTTGATATAAACTTTCCTAAGCTTCCTTTCATTTAAGGTTTTAGAAGACATGATATAGATTACTTTTATATACAAGATCATTCTTTAATTCGATATGATTACATTGCTTAACATAAACAACGTGATCTTTTGGTAACACCTTAAACCAGTCATAGGAAAAATCCAAACTAAGGTATTAAGGAAAAAAACTCATATAACTATATGTGGAACAAGGCACAGTTTGAACAAGGAGCCTGAGAAACTTGAAAACACTTTACTAGAGTTCAAACAGCCTACTTTGACATCATTCACATAAACACACTAATTGTTTCTTTTATGTCCAACCTCAAGCATTAATCGATGAAGATAAGGAAGGGACTTCGAGACTATAACACACCCAAACCAAATATATTACTTCATAATTTTTAATCTAAACTTGTTTCCAATCATTCATAGTAACCAAACAATTATTAGGAGTCCTAGTAATATTACTATATCAAGGACGAAAGCAATTAAGAAACCTAGACCCAAATTAATCTAATAACCACACTTGTAGTAGTCGTCAATCCCCACACAAAACATCATAAACAACCACAAAAAATAGCTTATATACATACCATAGGATCATTTAGTATTTACATCATCATGTATGCAACCTATTCAAAAGTTTTACAAATATGTGCCACTATTATGGAGTTCTAAAAATAGACTACAAAACATACTTTTACTAGTCTGTAGGATCTTTCTTGATCTCACCAAAGATGGACAAAAAGTGATATCCTGGAACAAATCAAGAAAAAGACTCTAAGTAATGGTTATACATGTCAAAGTAATATTTATAAAGCTCTACTCTAATTCAATGGATTCGGTTTACAAGGGTTGCTACTATCTCGTTGTCTTTTCCTTTTCAAGCTTGGACCTAAGAAATTTGAATGGTTCAAGAACAAAATGAGTACACAAGACTTACATTTTCCTTATTCAAGCATGTTAAGATGAAATAACCATTACTTTTGATTTATAGATCAATTACAAAGCCAACAATTTATAATTCTGAAGTCCAATTACTTGAACCAAGACCATAGCATGATATGCCAGTTGCTATTCATTCCTACATGTAGTATCATATTGTTTATATTCCATTTTTCATAGCCTTGACAAGAGAACAACATAGATACACAATATCACATTCAACTGGTCATTAAACAAGGGTACCGTAGTACCGAAATCTCTGTTTCAATTTATCGCATTACAAGGGTACCAAAGTACCAATCAAGGGACCGTAGGCTAAATCATGTTGAGCTCAGAAACCTAATGGTGTGCCAACGTATCTAAACTAACTCTAACCAAGGCGTTCTTACATTCATTTCATTATTTATTATTTTCTTAATTCATGAGGAAGTTTTAATAGCAAGCAATCAAAGTACAAACTCTTATGCCTAAATGTATTTGTTTTAATAGCAAGCAAGCAACCAATGTACCAAGCTTAAGAAAGCTTACCTCAATGCAACTCATTAAGCAATTGAGCATCCAACCAATTACGATACAACTATTAGCTAAACTTCAAATTTAAATACCAAAAATGCTCGAAATGGCCATAAGCTCATTCTGAGACTTAAATGTATACTCACAGTTTTGCTAAGCTCTAATTTGGATCTCAGATTGCAATCCCTTTATGGCTCTCTACTCGTTGGTCCACTCTAGCCTCCTCTCCCAAGTTTAGGTATGCATTACATCCCATATTATTGTTATTCTTAACTGCATTTTAGGCATATTTAGGTGCATGCATGCATTATTAAAGTATTCTTTGCTTTGCCTTGTTTTTGTTGAATATCTTTAAATTGGTGGGAAAAGATATTGTTTTAGTTTAGTTTTAGTTTCAGGTTCTAGAAACTATCAGGAGGAGGAGAAATCAGAGGAGCAGATCAACAAAGAGAGAGACGTTGCCGAGTAGATACTGCCGCCATATCTACCGCCTAGGGCAATAACTTAGGGAATTGGTGAATTGGAGTGCGATTGGAAGAGCATAATTTTTTGAATCCAATGAGCTCATCCATGCAATTTACTGAAGCCGAAAACATTGGACAAAGCTGCTAAAAGAGAAAATGTCTAAGGCAGCCTAAGCTTACTTGCAGCACAAGGAGTCCAACTCTGAGTCAAAGAAGTTAGAATTAAAGGATGCATTCATTGTAAAAGCTACTTTATACCCGATCTTACTTTGTATTTTGGAAATCTAGACATGCCCTATATATACCTGATCTTACTTTGTATTTTGAAAATCTAGACATCTTGGCATAGCTTAGTTTCTCTTGTGTTTTCTTGCCGCCACTATGTTCTAAATTCTCTAGGGTTTCGGTTGTGTTATAAAGTAGTTGTGAGAACGGTTGTTTAGGTTCAAGTTTGTTATCGCAATAAATTCAAGGTTTTCTTATTTCATGTTCTTCATTGTTTTCAATTGAGTTCAAAAGATCGATTGTGAGCAATCCATTTGTTTGGCATCGAGAGAGTCAAACTCACGAAAGAAGTAAGCACGATCTCATCCATACCAGATGTTGATCAATCAAGCTTACACATAGGTTAGGGTTTAAGGCGGCTAAAGAGGACGAACCAAAGGTTGTTGTTCATTGCAAGATTCACGCCGAAATGTATAATCTACAGCGGGCATCAACAGTATTCTAACTTAGACATAAGCTGAATCATTCTCGAACCATTCTACCGAGCCTTGAAGGTCTACCGACTGTCGAGCCAATTCTATGTTCCACCTTTCGAGGCAGCAAAAGTTGTTGAAGCACCAATATGCCATCTTCTGTCGAGGCAGCAAAGTCTGGCAGCACAATACAACTTGACCATTCAACATAGTTTCACACTACGAAGCATCATAACCTGACCCATTCCATCAATCTGATCTTTTCTCTTAATTACTTGAGTTTATTTAATTTTGAATCTCTTACAAACTGAAACTGACTTGTGCATTTAAATATTCTTTGTGCGGGAATTTATATTTAAGTTAGTTGTCCAATCCTCGTGGGAGACGATATCTTTTATATTATAACTTGACAAGAGTGTGCACTTGCCCTCATATTTAGAAAACAGCCTAACGCTCTACAAGTTTCTGGCACCGTTGTCAGGGATTGGAAACAGTAAATTCGTCTTTATTTTCTTGCACCCTAATTTTATTGCATGTAATTTCAGTTTTTTTATTATTCGAAAAAAAGAATATTCAGGTGCACTACAAGTCAAGAGCATCAACATGTGGGAAAGTTATTGTGATTATTGTGAAGGCAATCAAGCGTTTGAATGTTGCCCTCATCTTTTTGCAGTAGAAATGTCGAGAAAAACCACTCGAGAGTGGATGTTTGAATACGAACAACAAATGTCGTTGCTGCAGTTGCCGCTGCAGCAGCAAGATTTTTCATGGTATAATCAAGAATCTCAAAAAAAAATTACCATAATAGTTTTGCTGCAGAAATCGACATGCCCTGGCAATATAGTTACCCGCAAGAGCAATCAAAATCCCTGGAGGGCACACTTCAAACTTTCCTCGCACTCACACATAAAGTGTCAACTGCTATGGACACCAACATCTTTAAGATGGATGCACTTCTGAGCAATCAAATCCTCATTAATGCCATAGATGAACCTAAACACGATGTTTCAGCAACTTCAGCCATGACAACTAGTGATCCCCAACAATTAAGTCTGGGGGATACTGATGTCCCAATACAAGAGGATGAAGAGCAATGCGAAGAAAGATCTCTAATGTGTGAGGAACAATTAGAACCTCCAAGCCAAGAGGATGAAAAACACTGCCCGAACAGCAAGATTGACAGCTATTTTGGCAGCTACCTAGAACCTTGCCCAAGAGACGAACTAAGTAGTGAAAGGACAATACCTGAATAAAGCAATCCAACAGCAACACCTAGTGAGGCCGACAAAGGAATTGATGATGGCACGACAACATCACATGCTTTGGCAAATAGGCCTTCCACGACAGAAGCCTCAACAACAACGCCCGCCTCGACAGAAGCCTCGACAACTATGGACTATATATCGAGATGAGTCGATGCTGGCAGATTTAATGCCATCAAAATCTCTACTGATGGAGATTTTCGATGGGCATAAAGAAAACGGTGTTGGGAGTCATGAAGCTTTTCCGAAAATTGAGTTTTCCCTTGACCTGCATAACATCATGACAAAAGACTGTCACAACAACTGGTTGTCACAGTAGCTGCCTCGGCAGCAAAAGCAACTTTCCACCATAACGAACTTCGACAAAGATGAGGTAAGTACATGGATAGATAGAGATATAAATTTTCCTAATAACTCGATACATGGTGCAGGTGGATTACAAGAAGTATCGGAAACGACCCTTTTAAGCTCAAACTGATAAGGGAGTAGTTACTTTAGAATATGCATACCAAAGAACTCCTAGAGTAACAAAAAAAATTTAAGTTTTTTATTTTTCACATCTTTATTTTATTTAGGATTGGATTTTAATTGCAATTTATTTTCCATATTTTTATATTTTTCAGATTTTAAATTTTCTTTATTTATTTAATTTCAGGTTTAGTAATAAATAAGCAGTACCAAGAAGAAGGCCCAACAAGGAGCTCGCCCACCATGTCGTCGGAACAGCCGAGGGCAGCCCAATGACCAAAACGCGTAACGGCTAGAATACCGCCAACGGCTACAGTCTAACAGGCATTTAATATCGTAACATGTGCCGCAAGATCTGCCCGTTGGGAATTTAATGCTGCCACGACATCTTTCAGCAACCCCTATATATACCTCACTATTTCATTCATTTTCGTCACTTGATCTCCTTGTTTAACCTCTTCTTCGTCAACATGCTTTCTTACTATTTTCTATTTTCAGTTTCGTTTCAAAATATAAATTGTCTCACCACTATGGCATCATAACAATCCAAACCCCCTTTCCAGCGATTCTTCTCCGAATAAGATTAAAAGAGACACAGAACGCAATTCACCAATCGATCAGTATGAGAGGAGCAAGTTTTCACTACTTGAAACAAACGGGAGATTTAAGTCTCGAGCCCACCCTCTTTGAGAAGGTACACAGTCAAGGATGGGAGAAACTCGCCAAGCAGCCTGAGGTGGAAAATATCACACTCGTTAGAGAGTTCTACACCCACCAACCCCCGCTCAGAAATATCATTTGTCTTCGTCCGAGTGGAGGCAGTAAAACACAATGCCGCCGCCATTAACAGATTCTACGGGCTAGAGATGGACGATAATCCCCATGAGGAATGGCGGCAGACATTAACAGTAGAGGACTACGATAAAATGAAGGAGCGGCTATGCGAACCAAGCACCTCATGGCTTCCAGGGAAACACAGTGGGTCTGTGCAGCGCCGCCATCTGCTGCCAGAGGCAATGTTGTGGAATAGCTTCATCAAAAGACGTATGCTGCCCACCTTCCACAACTCATCAGTTGATCGACCTCGTCTCGCCCTGATCCACTCGATTATGAACAACCGGCCAATCAACGTGGGGAGGTATAATTTGCAAAGAAATCTACAGATGCTATAGAAAGTTGAAGGGAAAGCTCTATTTTCCCTCCCTCATCACATGATTGTGCGCGAACTTCAACGTTCCCAGCGACTCCAAGGATGTGATGACACCATCAGGGGAGGGCTAGACCAGAAAAAGCATGCTTTAGATGATGCAGGCGCCGGAAACAGAGCCAATCACATCGTCCCAGCCATCTACCGCCCACACAGCCACACCGACATCAAGAGGCATTATTGAGGCTGCCCAAAACCCTGAGGTCATCCAGTTGCTCCACACACTGATCGAAAGCAACAAGAGAATTGAGCATCAGCAACTGACCTTCTTGAAGTACGTAGGGGAAGTTCAAGAGGCCTTTGTGGCATATCTTTTGCAATGGTTTTCCAATGACAGCTCCTCATTGCCCAGATTTCCAGAGGACTTGGCCGCCGCAGCTGAACCACGAGAGGCTACACCCCCAGAAGCTACTGCCCACCATGCCGCCTTCCACCGCCAGATGCTTTCTCCCGCAAGATCCCCATCATACTCAGCCACCTCCTCTTCCTACACTGTGGCAGACACTCCAGAGAGGCATCACCAACAATTCTCTCCAGCTATCACAGTGGCAACAGTGGCAGACACCTCCACTTCCAAGGATTCTGGGCTACAGACGGTAGAAACCAGGGAACCAATGGCCACAGCAGAACCATCGGCAGCACCCAAGATTGAACCAAGCAGGAAAAGGAAGTGGCATATAATCTCGGATGAGCCGGAGGATGAGAACTCGAAAACTGAATCAGTCCACATTGAAGCTCCACGCCCTACGCCTAAGAGAGTCCAGACGTCGCGCACAACAAAGATTTCACCTGCCAAGCCTACTGTCAGGACCTATGCTAGCCGCCGTCTGGCCATCCAATCATCATCTTCCTCGTCCGCCTCAGAAAGTCTAGCAACATCTCCACAATCGGACAACTTCTAGCGTTGTTTTCTTTTTTTATTTCTTGTTTTTCTGTTTAAACTATTTTTCTTGTCCTTTATTTTTTTGTGCATTGAGAGAAATGTCCATTCGAGTTTGGGGGGATTAGCACTCATTTATTGTTTAGGCATTTGTACTTGCCTTAAAATTAATCAAAAGAAAAATTTTGTTATAACTTGTGCCTTATGATAGGATAGCCGATTTTAAATTTTTCGCACAATAAAAAAGAACTTAATTTTTGGGAAAAGCATGAAGAAAACTTATAATTTTTCTATAAATGCCTACAATCAAAAACATCATTGTTACTTGCTGAATTTGAGTGAATTTCTCATAAACACTGCCTGCTTGAATTATTTGTAAAATTCTAACATAGTTACAGGAAGCCGCTGTGACAGACAACAAACAGAAAAAAGAAAAGCACTGCCACGACAGAAAAAAGGAAAGATATGTTGTTTTACTCTAGAGGTGCCTGAAACAGGCTCTAGGAAGAATCATGTGCCAAGGACACTCTACTGCTATCAAAGTCCATGTATTTGAAATTTTTTGAAGTGACAGACAAGTTAGCATGAGTGAATGAAAGTCTTCACGGGATGGCTCTACTCAATAGGTTCGGGGTTTTGTAGTTTTCTCCTATCTTGATTTCAGACCTCAAGAGTAGTTGTGATGAGTTGAAGCCCTTACTGCCATGATTAAAAAATGTCTTAATTTTGTTGCCTTGGCAGCAACCTTATATTACCTTGACAACATCTTCGTTTACTTGGATTATACTTCAGATTCAGCTTGTACACAGTCTCTCCACACACTGCATTAGCATTATAGTTTAATTCTAAGGTAATTCAAGCTATTTTCCTTTCACTAATCTATTGATAGGTGCCACGGCCTTGAGGTGCTAAATCAAGTTTAAAACAGGTTTTTCCTTTCTGATTTAGGTAATGGAAAGTATATTTAGGTTTGCATTTCTTGAGGACAAGAAATAGTTCAGGTTTGGGGTGTGTAAAGTGCTCATAAGTCTTATATTTTGTATGCATTATGTAACCCCCTCGACCCGGCCTGACCAATAGACCGAATTGAACGGATCACGTGGGGAATATTGAAGTATACCGAAAAGGTTTACAACAATAAACGACCTTTTTTTTCTTTTCTAGATGCAACTCAGGTTCCTATGTGTACGCACACAATCAATGGTTAAAACATCAACACATTCGCCAACTAATTAAAGTCGATTAAGGTTTAGAGACCATTTTGTAAATTTGATGAACTTTAAGGGATTTTACAAAATTTAAGTTACCAACCTTCAATTAGATTCATTACATGCTTCTCGGTGAAAACTCAGCTCGAAAAGACCTTTAGAACCCATCCAATTGCATACAAGGCAAACAGGGACCACAATGCAAGAAACAGAAACTCAAATGAATTCAAATTATGCACTCAACGGTCTAGTGTTTCGGAACATGGAACCCTGTATCGGTAAGGCCGTTCTGAAACATTGATGTCCGTTTTGAAACGCAGGACCATTCTGAAACCCCTCCAGACACGTTCCGATATAATGGTGCACAGAGGCAAAATATTCCGGAACGAGCCTCACCATTTCGAAACATCAAGGCCATTTCAGGCCACCGTTCCGAAACATGCAAGGGAGTTACGAAACGCCTGGGCCTGCAACTTTCTAAAAAGTAGGTTTAATTCAGTTTTCACCATCTGGAACCATCCCGACACATGTCCTAACATACATACAACTTAAATACTTATCAATGGCAACTCATATGTAGCATAAACAACATCAAGGCATCATTCTCATAAGCTACGGAACTAAAGGCATGCTTCCTAGAATTTAAAAGCACCAAAAGGCAAAATTCCAAGAGCAAGCATAAAACCAAACACAAAGGCCATTTACAAGTCAAAATATGCATCTTAAACTTGCACTAAACTAGAAAATACCAAACCAACAACATTCAAGCATTGGACACCCCTATTGCCTTTATTACACTAGTCCAAAACCAAAGCTTACCTTCAATCAAAGTCTTCCACCGATCCCCTTGCAAGTACTGCCACCAAAGCTTAAATTGACTGCATTGATGAACAAAGAGACCATAAGCATACAAGCTTAGTGAGGATTGCTCAAATCGAAAACATCATCAATGCACAAAACCATTTTCACTCTTTTCAAAACCATCAAGCTTCCTTTGACAAAACATGCACTTTAACCTCAAAACCATTGTAACGAACATCATGTAACATGATACGCATAAATCCAACAATTAAATCATTGCTACTCATAATACAAGCCTTCCAAGCATAATCACATGTATGCTAAGCTTAAACCAAAACATGTATCTTTCAAATTATGCATTAACAACATTTTCCTCAATGTTTCATTTCATTATATTGGCTCACAAGTGATAAGCAACAATCTCAAAAAACATATATCGGATACATGTATTACAAGGGGTTATCCCACACCCTTCATACACTCTATCGGCTTTACAAGGCTCACACACGAGAGCGACCCTCCATCGCTGTGACACTTGTGGTGGAGTATTCGGTACAATCACAACCCCTCAACACCACTAATCGGTAGATGTATAATCCACTAACGAGAGATGGGACACACACAAGGTTCGCACCTGGGAGCTACCCTCAACCGTTGCAACTTTAAAAAAATCCTCAATCGTTAGGGTACTTGGATGGAGTATTCGGTACAATCACAACCCCTCAACATCCAAGGCAACTTGTTTATAGAGCACTCAATCCTATAGACGGCTAACTATATCCAATTTCATTTATAAACCACTTTAATCAACATCACTTACCAATATAATCCATATCTCATGCATTCCTCACTATTTTTACAAAGCATTCATGATAAGCCCTAAACAAGTATTAAACATGCTTAAAGCCTCATGCATCAACACATGCATACAAGGATCACTTACCTACTGTATCCTTAAACCACATGGTATCATCAACATCATTTCTCATATTCAAAACATTCTTTAAACAGTAGGTAAATGCAATTAAAACCAAGTGCAATCAAAGGTTCAAAACTAGCACAATCTGAGAGAGAAATTCACTTTACTTACTTCCGAACTTAGTAAAGCGTTTCAAGCTCTTACTAAGCTCCCCAAACCTTTTCTAAAACGTTTCCATGCTGGAACGAAGTTCCACTCACCGACTCGCGAAACCACGCTTGCTGACATGACTACCGATCGTCTGGAGCCTCCAAAACCACCTCGTTTGCTTCTGGACTACTATCCCATGTTTTCAACACATCAAAATAGAGGTTCAATGCTTTAAAATGCATCCGAAACTTCATCACACACAAGAAATCCCACAGCCCTGCTCTAAAGCATCAAAACACCCATTTGAACAACTGAAAACTCAATCAATTGACCTATAACCTCAGCCCAGCCATTACCCAACTAATCCAAAGCATTTTAAGCATTAATAAACATCCAAAAACAACCTAAAACCATCCTTATACCTCCAGCAACCCAAATACCTCAAGAACACCCCAAAAACTCACCTAAAAGCACTTCAAAAACTAAGGATCTATATGATTAATACTCCACTTCAACACCAAAAACCATTCAAAACTCATTTAGAAACAATCTCAAACCAGATATTTAAATCAAACTCCGAAAATCACCTTAAAATCTATTTTTCAATCAAGATTTCAAGAGTTTATCAATCTAACCACAAAACCTCAATCAACATCAGTGTTAAAGAGTCAAATATCTTTGTAATTTCATTAAATAACTTAGATTAGAGGGATATCATGAAAATTACCTCCAATCCTTGCTTCTCCTCTAATTTGGCAAGATTTGCTTGAAGAAACTTGAAGGAATATGGAAGAAATCAATAAGCAAAAGGTAGAACTCAAAAGTGGATTTGAGAGTGAAGAAAAATCTGGAGATTTGAGAGAAAATGAGAAGTGTTTGGCTGAAGTGAAAGAGAGAAATGAAATTTATCGTGAAAACTTCTTAACCGGTTAACAACTTTTTAATTAAACCAAACTAAATGCCTTTTTAATCTTTAATAACATTTAAACCACATGCCAAATTAGAGAAAAGGCATAATTTCCAAGTAGCTCCCAAAAAGATTCTAAGATTTTGACTCTTCTTGAAAAACATTTTTTTCGAACTTTTAAATCTTTACATTTTGGTCACTACCCAAAATGTATACTTTCGAAAACTCGTTCCGTAAAATCAATTTGACCAACCTCTTAAATATAATTTTAGAGGATTTTAGGAATTTTTATCATATTTTTATCCTATCCCGAACCTTAATCTCCCTGAACAATCTTTTAACGGTTCGAATAACCGACACCGTTTCCACCGGCCCAACCCGACTTGCCAAAACATCTAAGCCAAAAACTGGGGCATTACACATTCCATCTCATTATTGCTATTCTTAAGTGCATTTTGGGCATTTTTAGGTGCATGCATTATTTACAGTATTCTTTGCTTTGCATTGTTTTTGTTGAATATCTATAATTTGGTGGGAAAATATATTCTTTTAGTTTAGTTTTAGTTTTAGGTTCTAGAAGCTTACAGAAGGAGGAGAAATTAGAGGAGCTGATGCTGAGGCGACAAACCAAGGAGTTGTACTGAAGTAGTTCAACATAGAGAGAGACGTTGTCGAGTAGCTGTCGCCGCCATATCTGCCGCCCAAGGCAGCAACTTAGGGAATTGGTGAATTGGAGTGCGATTGGAAGAGCATAATTTTCTAAATCCAATGATCCCATCCATGCAATTTACTGAAGCTGGAAATAGCAGACATAACTGCCAAATGAAAAAATGTCTAAGGCGGTCTAAGCTTACTTGCGGCATAAGGAGTCCAACTTCAAGTCAAAGAAGTCAGAATTAAAGGATGCATTCAATGCAAAAGCTATTTTATACCCGATCTTACTTTGTATTTTGGACATCTAGACATGCCCTATATATACCCGATCTTACTTTGTATTTTGGAAATCTAGACATCTTCGCATACCTTAGTTTCTCTTGTGTATTCTTGTCGCCGCTATGTTCTAAATTCTCTAGGGTTTGGGTTGTGTTGTAAAGTAGTTGCAAGAACGGTTGTTTAGGTTCAAGTTTGTTATCGCAATAAATTCAAGGTTAGTTTCTCTTGTGTTTTCTTGTCGCCAATATGATCATTTAACCTATCTATTACATCAAATACCTTTTTTAAATTACATATATAGGAAACAAAGCAATCCTATCACTTAGGTGACCACCTTATTCTAATTTCCAGCAATATGACAACATGTACCAACCTTTGTTCTCAATTCGATATATCCAATTGACCAACTATACCTCTTGAATCGATTATACTTAAAATCAAACTATAAATATGTATGTACCTATATAATTTTACTAACTAGCAATCAAATATATCATGCATTTCAAGTTCACTAGATCGATTCATGTAGGGAAATTGGCAAAAGAACTAACTCTACTTATCCATTGTTGAGCAAGAGATTAATGGAGCCTTTAGAATTTTGATAGATCAAGCTATTTCCATGGAGTCTTCTATTTCATTCTTCTCTCTCTAATCTTGGTTAAGGGTCGAAGACAATGAAAATGTTTAAGTGATTTCTTCCCCCCCCCCCCTAGCCAAGTGTTCTCTTACTCCATGCCACATGGATTAATGTGGTTAAGACACATCTTTAGGACCATTCCTTCTTTTGATTTTACATGCAAGATTTTTTATTTTCAATAACATCAATTCGATCCTCTTAATTTGGTGATAAATTCTTATTTCTTTTCACTTATGATCCTAATTGTGATAAATTCTTTAATATAACCACTATCAAGAATTCAAGGTGATTATAAAAAATGAATAATTCTCTCAAGCCCTAATTTGTGATGTTACATATCCCCCCTTAAATTAAATTCGTCCTCGAATTTACCTGAAGTGAATAAGTGAGGATATTAATCCTTAATTGTGGCTTCTGGTTCCCAAGTGGCTTCTTCAAGTTTATGGTTTCTTCGGAAAACTTTGACAAGAGGTACGGTTTTATTTCTAAGTCTCCTAACTTCACAATCTAATATCTTTATCAGTTCTTCCTCGTAGGAAATATTTGGATCAAGTTCTACATCCTCGGGTTCCAGTATGTGGGACGGATCTGAATTGTACTTATGGAGCATAGAAATGTGAAAGACATTATGAACCTTACTAAACTCATTTGGAAGAGCCAATTTGTAGGCTACAGGACCAATCTTCTCCAAGATTTTGATGGGTCCAATGAACCAAGGGCTAAGCTTCCCTCTTTTACCAAATCTGAAAATCTTTTTCCAATGTGATACTTTCAGAAATACCCAGTCTCTCACCAAGTAATGAATTTCTATTCTTTTGGTATTGGCATAGGCCTTTTCCTATCAAAGGCCTCCTTGAGTCTACTATAGATAATATGAATCTGCTCCCAAAACTTTGCTTTCTCCCAATTGTGACCAACATAAAGGGGTTCGACATTTTCTCCCATATAAGGCCTCGAATGGGTCCATTTGAATAGAAGATTGATAGATGTTGTTATATGAGAATTATGCCAAAGGTAAGTACTTTTACCAATTCTTTCTTTACTCCATGATACAAGCTTGTAATATGTCTTCGAGAACTTGAATTACCCTGTAACCCCCTTAGCCTGGCCTAGACGGTCGACCCGAACTACGAAGATTACACGGGGAAAACCAAAGTCAACCCGAAAGTCAACCTTGATTAACGACCCTTTTTTTAATCTTGTCTAAATGCATATTAACCCTAGATATGTTCATAAAATCAGCATACTCAAAAATCACAGCGAACGGAAAACATTTAGGGACTCAATTACACAACTTATGAATTTAGGGACCAAATTGCAAATTCTGGAAATTACGACGACTTAACCAAATTTTAAGTTGCCAATATGAAATTAATCATGTTTCATGCTTCTCTGCCAAATTTCAACTCAAACGGACATCTCAAACACATTCAATTGCATAAACAAAGTTCAGGACCAAAACGCAAGGATTTCAAAACATATAACCATCAGTTTCAGTGCCCAACGGTCGAGTGTTCCGGAACAGGAATGATCTGTTCCGAAACGCGGGACCGTTCCAAAACTCGTTGCGGAACAAGGCTTGACAGTGGCAAATCCGTTTCGGAACAGCTCTACCCGTTTCGAAACGACAAGGCCATTTCAGGCCCTCTGTTCCGGAACGGTAGCACCTGTTCCAAAACGCGCTGCCCAGATTGCAGATTTTCTTCTGGTTTAATTCACTTTCAACCAATCAAACACATTCCAATGACCCTCAAATCATACCAGCAAGTCATTATACACTTAAGGAACATAATAGCATCAACCAAACTCAATCATGGCATCATTCAAGGAAAATCCCAATTCTATAGGCATGCATCCTATAATGAAAATCATGCAACCATCAAAACACCAAACCAATTAACAAAAGGCCATTTACATGTTCCATCATTGTCAAAAGCATAAAACCAACCTAGGGAGTCCAAAACATCTCCCAAAAACACAAACTAGGCCCCCATTTCCAAGTGCCAAAAGCTAAACAAGTTATGAAAATTGTCACCATACATGAGCTTAAGCTTCCACTTAGATTCTTGACCACCTTTCTGCCCCTTTAAGCACTTCAATGCTCTGCATTATTGGTTTAGGAAAGAGAGAGAGAGTAAGCACATAGCTTAGTGAGGAATGCTCATTTAAAACATCACAATAATGCATTAGTAAAACCCTTTTCAAGACTTTAGTTCAAAACAACATTTAATCATGCACATATGCATATGAACCAAGCATTTCATGCTTCAAATCATTAACGTGTCATATTGGCGTTCAAGTGATAATCATAACATTTTATAATTCAAAACACAATCGACAATCGGATACGCGGATTACAAGCGTTGTCCCATACGCTTCATACACACTACCAATATCAAGATGGAGCAAATGGTACAACCACAACCCCTCAACACCCGTGATGGAGACTATGGTACAATCACAACCCCTCCACATCACTCATTGGTAGTTGTATAACATCACTAACGAGATCTCGGGACATACAACACAAGATCCACACATGGACTTTTAACCACCATGGTGTTCTTAACCATCTCGTTAGTGTACTTGGATGGAGTTTACGGTACAATCACAACCCCTCAACATCCAAGGCGACTTTATTCACGGTGCACCCAATCCTATAGCCGGCTAACTATATCCGATTCAAGTACTTTTAAACCAAACACATCACTTGCCAATATACATCATTTAACAACATTAATCCGATGTTTTAAAGCATTTAATAAAGCCATTAATCATCATGCATCATTATGCATTAAAACCACATTTATCAATGTACAAAACAAGGATCTCTTACCTTGAGCATCCTTCAACACATGGATTATAAAACCAGCAATAAACATGCTAAAATATGCTTTCAAAAACAGAATTTAGACATGCAAACAAATCACTTCGCATTCAACCAACTCATGGCTCATCAACAAGAGAGTTTTTCCGAAAACTTACTCTTGATCTTAGCTAAGTTGTTTAGACTTAAACTAAGCTCCCAAAACCTTCAAAACATTGGTTTCAAAGCTGAAACCCAAACTTCACTCACCGATTCCGTTTCTCAAGCTCGCCGAAACACCAATCAAGCTTCCGGATCAACACCACAAGGATCCAAAGATGTCTCCCCTGTTTTAAACACATCAAAGCAGAGGATTAATGCATCATCATGCATTAATATCTTCAACCAAGACACCTAAACTCGCTGCCCTCATCAACACTCACATTTCGGCTACCAAGCACAACCGGAAACACATCCAAACACCTCTACAACACTACCCAGCCAAGATCCATCAACTCCAACCATTCTTATACAACAATTAACATCCAAAAAGGATCTAATCATGTCCTTATACCTCCAGCTATAGCAGAACATCAAGATCACCCCAAAAACCATCATTAACTCAAGCAAAACTTAGGAAAATCAACCTATTCGGGATTGCATTGATTAAACCTCAATTTCACACCAATTATACATCCAATTTACATCAAAAAGACATCTCAAAACAGTGCCCAATCATTTCATACGAATTTCATCAAAATTAAACCAAATCTTGCATTTTAAAGCCAAGATCAAGAACACAACCATAAAACCTTTAATAAAACTCAAATAAAGGATTGAGAACTTGGGAATTTCAGTAAAGAACTGAGTATTAGGAGAAGGACGTTCATACCTCTAAATGTGAGTTTCTCCTTGTTTAGAACCAAGATTCTTGAAAATTCAATAAGCAAATGCTAAGGATTTGATGTAGAAATGATTAGAGATCAATTGAAGATTGAAATCTCATCTTTAGATGTTAAAATCAGAGGAAAATTGGCTGGGGAAAAGTGTTTGGGCTGAGAGAAAAGTTGAGAGAAAAGAAATGGAAAATTTTGAGAAAAGTTAGTTATGACCACAAAATATCTACTTCCCTCATTTTCCCTTTTATTAAAAATCATTAATTAAAACTTTAATATTAAGAAAAATCTGGAGAAAACTCTTCTTGGGTAATTTAGCTCCTTAAAGATTCAAAGTTTCAATCCTTTTAAAACAGTCACCAACTTTTCAAAAATTACATTTTAGTCACTAACTTGAAATGTCACATTTCAGAACCTCATTTTGTAAAATTGATTTCACCACTCTCTTATATATAATAAAAGAGGATTTTAAGATATTTTTCCATAATTTTAATGCATCCCGAACTAGGCTTTCCTAAAATCACCCTTTTATATTCGAACCGAAATCCGACCGATCCGGTCCAAACCCAAAACTTCTAAGCCCAAAATTGGGGTGTTACATACCCTCTCTGATTGACCATCAGACTGAGGATGAAAGGTCATGCTTAAGTTGACTTTGGTTCCCAAAGCATTTTGTAAAGATTTCCATAACTTCGAAGTGAATCGAGAATCTCTATCAGAGATTATGAAAGTAGGTATTCCATGTAAACGTATCACCTCCCAAATGTAAATTTCTGTCAACTGATAGAAGCTTAAATTTATTCTCATGGGTAGAAAATGAGTTGCCTTTGTTAATTGGTCCACTATTACCCAAATAGAATAATTTTTCTTAGGAGATAAGGGAAAACCACTAAATAAATCCATGGTTATGTGTTCACATTTCCATTTAGGTAGTTCAATAGGCTGTAGAAACCCCGAGGGAATCCTAAATTCGACCTTTATCCTTTGGCATGACAAGCACTTGGAGACAAACTCAGTAATGGTTGATTTCATTTTAGGCCACCAATATAGTTCTTTCAAATCTTTATTCATCTTGTTAGACCCAGGATGGATCGAAAGAGGATTATTCTGTTCTTCAATAAGTATTTCTTTCTTCAAAGTTTCATCGTTTGGTACACATATTCTATTTCTAAAATAGAGTAGTCCATTCGATTTTAAGGATAAATCTGGACTGGGTTCGACTTTCAACTTCCACAGGATACTTTAGATTTTCGGATCAGATCGTTGAAGTTCAGCTTAAAGTTTTTTATTCTTCTAAAGTCGAAAGTGAGCATTGATTGCACCCGAGACTACAAAACTAGTGTAATATTACAATTATTATCGGAGTAGTTCAACAAGGCTAGGCTTCGAAATGATTTAAAAAGGGTCTTACCATTTGGCAATTTGTGGCTGAGTGCATCAGCTACAATGTTTGCTTTTCCTGGAAAGTAATCGATAATCAAATCATAACCTTTAAGTAATTCTAACCATCTCCTTTGCCTGAGATTTAGGTCTTTTTGAGTTTAAAGGTATTTGAGGCTTTTGTGATCGGTATACAAATAACACCTTTCACAGAATTAATAATGTCTCCATATTTTGAGGGCAAAGATAACCGCAGCCAGTTCAAGGTCGTGGGTTGGATAATTTAACTTGTGAGGCTTCATTTGTCGAGAAGCATAGGCCACAACTTTGTTGTCTTGCATAAGAACACACCCGAGACCTAAATGGGAGGCATCACTAAAGATTGTGAAGTCCTTTCTGAACTCAGGTTGTACCAAAACCGGGGCATGAGTAAGAGCTTGTTTTAATTGATCAAAACTACGTTGCTAATTCTCAGACCACACAAATGCTTCATTCTTCCTAAGGAGCTTGGTCAGGGCCGCAACTAGAGTAGAAAATCCTTTTATGAATCTTTGATAATATCCAGCTAATCCTAGAAGACTTTTAACTTCTCAAACATTTCTAGGCGGCACCCAATCAACAATCTTCTGGGTCTTTTTCGGATCAACTTTGATTCCACCTGCAGAAATTATATGTCCAAGGAAGGATACTTTTGACAACTAAAAATCACATTCGCTTAACTTCGCATATAATCGATGTTCTCGAAGAGTTCGCAGTACAATTCGAATATGGTTTGAATGTTCTTCTTTTCTCTTGGAATAGACAATTATATCATCAATGAAAACTACTACGAACTTGTCTATAAAGGGCTTAAAAACTCGATTCATGAGATCTATAAATGTATCTGGAGCATTAATCAGGCCGAAAGGCATTACAAGGAACTCAAAATGACCATAACGAGTTCTGAATGTTGTTTTCGGAACATCAACTTCCTTCACTGTCATTTGATAATAGCCTGAGTGAAGGTCGCTTTTAGAAAACACACAAGCAACCTTAAGCTGATCGAATAGATCTTCAATTCGAGGTAATGGATACTTGTTTTTAATCATGAGTTGGTTGAGTTGCCAGTAGTCAATACACAATCTCAGAGTCTCTTCCTTCTTCTTAACAAACAAGATCGGAGCTCTCAAAGGAGATGAACTAGGTTGAATGAATCTTTTATCTTGCAAATCTTGTAACTGCTCTAGAGTTCTTACAAATCGATTGGGGCCATCCTGTAAGGGGTGATGAATACAAGATTGGATCTAGGTTGGACTTCAATCTTGAATTCTACTTCTCGATTCGGTGGTAACCCCGGAAGTTCCTCAGGAAAAACATCGGAAAATTCAGAAACAAAAGGAATTGAGTAAATGCCAAAATCAAGTTCGTCTCGTCTAATCATAGCAGAAAAGATAGAATTAGCTTTATTATCAATCAAAACTATGGATTCTTTTCCTAGGCCACAGATAAAGAGTCTCTTTTTATAACAATCTGCCCAGGCTTGGTTTTTCCCCCAACCAATCTAATCCTATAATTAGATTGAATTCATCAAAAGTTAAAATTAGCAAGTCGGCATGGAAAGCAATGCCCTGGATGAATAAGGGATAATCTTTGCATATTTGATTCACTACCACCCTATCTCCTAATGGATTAGTAGCAACAAGATTATAACCAATAACTTTAGGGGTTAACCTAAAATTCTCAATTAATTTAGAACAAATAAAAGAATGATTTGACCCTGAATCCAATAAAGCATAAACTGGATTAGAAAGGAGTTCGATAGTACTCGTTATAACATCAAGGGAGTCTTCCTCTTCTCGACCCCGAACATGGTACACTTGAGCAGGGGGCCGAGATTCTTGATGTGTAAAGGCTAGATCCTGACTCTGATTTTTCCCAGAATTCCCTGATTGAGCTTGTTTCGGCCTTTTTCTCCGAGGTGAGGTTGCTAGATTGAAATTTGATTAAGCCCGGGCAGCATTCTTGTTTTGATTATGAGGACAATCTCTAACAAAATGGTCCAATCCCCCACATTGAAAACAAGCATTCGATTGTTTCCTACACTGGCCCGAGTGATAATTCTGGGAAAAGTTGCAAATATGAGACTGTGGATCCCTACCCTAATTCCCCAAGCTATTAATCGAAATTGTAGGTGCTGAAGACTTAATTATCGTCTGAGGCTTCAAGGTGAAGTTACTCTTTGGAGAATAGATATAATTTTAGGAGTTTCCTCCTTGATTCTTCGGTTCCTTGGAAGGCCATAGAAGCTTACTTTCGAACCGAGGTCTTTTATACGTCTTAGAGAAATTTTTCTTTCTCTTCTCTGTAACATTCATCTTGGTATCGTTGTACCAAAATTTCTATTTCAATTTATCACATTGCAAGTGATACCAATTCTAATTCAAGTGACCGTAGGGACCGTAGGCCATACCAATCTAGAATTCCTAAAGAAATACCAATTCTAATTCAAGTGACCATTAAACAAGGGTATCGTTGTACCAAAATATCTATTTCAATTTATCACATTGCAAGGGTACCAAAGTACCAATCAAGGGACCGTAGGCCATATCAAGCTGATCTCAGAAACCTAATGGCGTGCCAATGTATCTAAACTGACTCTAACCAAGGAGTTCTTACATTCATTTCATTATTTCTTATTTTCTTAATTCATGAAGAAGTTTTAATAGCAAGTAATCAAAGTAAAAACTCTTATGCCTATATGTATTTGGTTTACTAGCATTTGTATCTTAAACATTAAAAGGATCAAGCTTAAGAAAGCTTACCTCAATGCAACTAGTTAAGCAATTGAGCATCCAACCAATTATCATATAACTATTAGCTAAACTCAAATTTAAATATCAAGAATGCTCGAAATGTCCATAAGCTCATTCCGAGACTTAAATGTATACTCACAGTTTTGCTAAGGTCTAATTTGGATCTCAGATTGCAATACATTTTTGGCTCTCTACTCGTCGATCCACTCTAGCCTCTTCTCCCAAGTTTTCTTCTTGATCTATCATATATATATATATATATATATATATATATATATATAAGAGTTAGGATTTTTAAACTCTAATCATTTCCTTTAAGCTAATTGATTGAAACAAATTTGTAATTCCATAACATTCTTATGCTCTTGAACCAATAATTCGATCAATTACTTCAAATTTTCTTCATAACAGAGCAGACAAGATATTCTAACATTGTCAATTCTTAAAACAGTCCACACATAGTCATTATACTCCCAAAACAACATCCTATCTATAGTCTACAATTGCATATGCAAATCAATTCCCCCTCAGAATTTTTATTCAATTGTAACAACCCCTAAAACAGTCCCAACCTTATTGATTTTAACTCAAATAGTCCCAGATTTTTATGCATTAACATAGCAGCCCCTAAATTAATTTTCCTTGAATAAGAATGTAACAATATGATCCTTTACCCTATCTATTACATCAAATACCTTTCTAAAATTGCATATATTGGAAACAAAGCAATCCTATCACTTAGGTGACCGCCTCATTGTAATTTCCAGCAATTTGACAACATGTACAAACCTTTGTTCTTAATTCGATATATCCAATTGTCCAATTATACCTCTTGAATCGATTATACATAAAATCAAACCATAAACATGTATGTACCTATATAATTTTACCAACTAACAATCAAATATATGATGCATTTCAAGTTCACTAGATCGATTCATGTAGGGAAATTAGCAAAAAGAACTTACTCTACTTATCCATTGTTGAACAAGAGATTAATGGATCCTCTAGAATTTAGATAGATCAAGCTATTTCCATGGAATCTTCTATTTCCTTCTTCTGTCTCTAATCTCGATTAAAGGTGGAAGACAATGAAAATATTTGAGTGATTTCTTTTACCCCCCCCCCCCTAGTCGAGTGTTCTCTTACTCCATGCCACATGGATAAATGTGTTTAAGAGACGTCTTTAGACAAATCTTGAGGCCCAAGCAACCATTCAAAAAATAGACTACAAAACATACTTGTACTAGTCTGTAGGATCTTTACATCCACACAAAACATCATAAACAACCACCAAAAACAGCTTATATACATGCCATAGGATCATTTCGTATTTACATCCTCATGTATGCAACCTATTCAAAAGTTTTACAGACATGAGCCACTATTATGGAGTTTTAAAAATATACTACAAAACATACTTTTACTAGTATGTAGGATCTTGCTTGATCTTTCCAAAGTTGGACAAAAAGTGATATCCTGGAACAAATCAAGGTAAAGACAAGAAGTAATGGTTATACATGTCAAAGAAATATTTATAAAGGTTTACTCTAATTCAATGGATTCGGTTTACAATGGTTGCTACTATCTCATTGACTTTTCCTATTCAAGCTTGGACCTAAGGAATTCAAATGGTTCAAGAACAAAGTAAGTACACAAGACTTACATTTTCCTTATTCAAGCATCCTAAGATGAAATAAATATTACTTTTGATTTATAGATCCATTACTAAGCCAACAATTTATAATTGTGAAGTCCTATTGCTTGAATCAAGATCATAGCGTGATATGCCAGTTGCTATTCATCCATACATCTAGTATCATATTGTTTATATTCTATTTTTCATAGCCTTGACTAGAGAATAGCATAGATACACAATATCACATTCAAGTGATCGTTAAACAAGGGTATCGTTGTACCAAAATCTCTATTTCAATTTATCACATTGCAAAGGTACCAAAGTACCAATCAAGGGACCGTAGGCCATATCAAGCTGATCTCAGAAACCTAATGGCGTGCCAATGTATCTAAATTGACTCTAACCAAGGAGTTCTTACATTCATTTCATTATTTCTTATTTTCTTAATTCATGAAAAAGTTTTAATAGCAAGTAATCAAAGTACAAACTCTTATGCCTATATGTATTTGGTTTACTAGCATTAGTATCTTAAACATTAAAAGGAACAAGCTTAAGAAAGCTTACCTCAATGCAACTAGTTAAGCAATTGAGCATCCAACCAATTATCATATAACTATTAGCTAAACTCAAATTTAAATATAAAAAATGCTCGAAATGTCCATAAGCTCATTCCGAGACTTAAATGTATACTCACAGTTTTGCTAAGGTCTAATTTGGATCTCAGATTGCAATCCATTTTTGGCTCTCTACTCGTCGATCCACTCTAGCCTCTTCTCCCAAGTTTTCTTCTCGATATATATATATATATATAAAAGAGTTAGGATTTTTAAACTCTAATCATTTCCTTTAACCTAATTGATTGAAACAAATTTGTAATTCCATAACATTCTTATGCTCTTGAACCAATAATTCGATCAATTACTTCAAATTTTCTACATAACAGAGCGACCAAGATATTCTCACATTTCCATTTCTTAAAACAGTCCACACATAGTCATTATACTCCCAAAACAACACCCTATCTATAGTCTACAATTGCATATGCAAATCAATTCCCCCCCAGCATTTTTATTCAATTGTAACAGCCTCTAAAACAGTCCCAACCTTAATGATTTTAACTCAAACAGTCCCAAATTTTTATGCATTAACATAGCAACCCCTAAATTAGTTTTGCTTGAATAAGCATGTAACAATATGATCCTTTAACCTATCTATTACATCAAATACCTTTCTAAAATTGCATATATTGGAAACAAAGCAATCCTATCACTTAGGTGACCACCTCATTGTAATTTCCAGCAATTTGACAACATGTACAAACCTTTGTTCTTAATTCGATATATCCAATTGTCCAATTATACCTCTTGAATCGATTATACTTAAAATCAAACCATAAACATGTATGTACCTATATAATTTTACCAACTAGCAATCAAATATATGATGCATTTCAAGTTCACTAGATCGATTCGTGTATGGAAATTAGCAAAAGAACTTACTCTACTTATCCATTGTTGAACAACAGATTAATGGAGCCTCTAGAATTTAGATAGATCAAGCTATTTCCAGAGAAATCTTCTATTTCCTTCTTCTGTCTCTAATCTCGAATTAAAGGTGGAAGACAATGAAAATATTTGAGTGATTTCTTCCCCCCCCCCCCCCAACCGAGTGATCTCTTACTCCATGCCACATGGATTAATGTGGTTAAGACACATCTTTAGGACCATTCTATCTTTTGATTTTACAGGCAAGATTCATTTTTTCAATAACATCGATTCGGTCCTCTTAATTTGGTGATAATTCTTATTTCTTTTCAGTTATGATCCTAATTTTAATAAATTCTTTAATAAAACCACTATCAATAATTCAAGGTGATTATAAAAAATGAATAATTCTCAAAAGCCCTAATTTGGGTTGTTACAGGCATTAGTATTTCAGTTGGGCAACTAGTTGGTTGCTTTGCAACAATCTTATTCTCGTGTTGTTTGCCACTAAAAAGAGTTACAATTTTGTATTGCCCATTGTCTTTATGTCAACCATCCTCTGTATCACTTGGCAACGCTCCCTGGGTTCGATTGTTGAGTGCATTGGGAATCTACCCAAGTTGAACCTCCAAGTTTCTCATTGATGCTACCAAACTCTAGATTGTTGCATCATTCCTCTCCATGTACTCCATGAGAGTGTTTCCTTGGTTATATCTATGGCCTTGCTGAAAATTGTTTTGGGTTCATTGTGGCATGGCATTCTGATTGAATGTTGCCATGGCATTGTTATTCTGCCTCTGGGCATTATTGTTCTGACGCTGGGCATTGTACTAGTTACCTCCTCGATTTCCCCAAGCTAAATTTGGGTGTTGTCTCCAAATTGCATTGTTAGTATTGGTGTTAGAATTATAGTAATGACCAAAATTACCAATAGAATTTACCAAATCATTTTTTGATAGGGCAATCATCCGTATAATGATCTTCTCCACATTTTGTGCAAAATGGTTCTAATGCCTTGACTTCTCAGGAATCATTACTCTTTTGCAAAGTTTTCACAATGCTAGTAAGATTGGAAATTTGAGCATTGATGGATGTAAGTGCACCTAGCTCATATTTTCCAACTGATTTTGTGTCAGTCTCTAGTCTGGCAATGGGATACTCAAAATCATTGGCAACAATCCCCTCAAGGATGCTAACCGCTTTTGTGTAATTCTTGTCCAAAAGTGAACCATTTGTCAAAGAATCAACAAGTGTCCTAGCATGTGCATTAAGTCCATTGTAGAAGGTCTCTATTTGAGTCCAATTGAGAAGCCCATGCATAGGAAACCTCAACAAGTCTTTGAATCTCTCCCAAGCTTCATATAAGGTCTCGTCATCTACTTGCCTAAATGTTGTGATCTCGTTTCTCAGTCTGGCATTAAGCTTAGGTGGTTGAAATCGCAATAAAAACTTCTAGCATAGATCTGCCCATGTAGTCATCGACCCAAGTGGCAAAGAACTTAGCGACATTTTCGATCTATCTCTAAGGGAAAATGTGAACAGTTTTAGCTTCATTTTATCCTCCGGAACTCTAGGTTGCTAAAATAATTGGCAAACTTCCATGAATTGCTTCAAGTGTTGCCTTGGATCTCCAGTGGGTGATCTGTCGAACTGACCTACATTCAAAAGAGTTTAAATCATTACCGGTTTAAGTTCAAAATTGGTAGTATTTACCTTTGTGCCAACTAAGTTTGGCATCAAATTGTCAACATTTGGTGCCAAGTGCTCTCTAATAGGTTTTCTATGGCATTTTCCACTACGGGTGCGGCAGGGGCAACCGGTAACTCTCTGTGTATAGGTGGATTTGCTTGATTGTGTGGGACACCCTTTACTCCTCCATTAGCATTTTGAGCCATCTCTTTGATTTTTTTTTTTCAGTCTGTGATAGGTTCATTCAATTTCAGGGTCGAATGGTTGATAGTCTATAGGGAGGTTCCTAGTCATACACCGAACAAAAAATAAGTAAAATAAAACAAAAAAAGTAAAAGTAAAACAATAAACTTCGTTTCTATCCCCAGAAACGATGTCAAAAACATGTAGACTCGCGTGAGTGCTTGGCAAAAAGGTAGAAATGTATTGGAAAAGTAATAAAACAGTGCCAAAGCTTGAGTCTTTTGCGTGCAAGTATACACGGTCCGCAAGTAATATAGTATTGAGTTGAGTATCATCTCCACAGAGATTGGCAAAGAGTTGGAATGCTTTGATTGTTTACTTGTCAAGGAAAATGTTGTTTGATTTGAGAGTTATTTGAAAATGATTTAAAAATAAAACAATGATGGCAAAGAGAGTGTCAAATGAGTGATGAGAGTTGGCAAGGGATGCCTTGGTTTCATGCTACTCATACCATGCCAACCTTTAATAAAGTTGGCAAAGCCTCTTTCGATGGTCAATGCCCGAAATTAACCATGTAAAAACCCTATATTTCTATAGTGAATGTTTTTTCATATATTAATTTGATTAAGTCCCAATATATGTTCCTAAGGGGTAGATTCACTTTAGAAGTAAGCTCATCTACTTGAGCATCTTCTTTCGAAGCATCTCGCCTTAGTATCGGGCAACAGATCATTGCCACCTAAGTCTGTTAAGATATTAAGGTTCAATAAGCCAACAATGTCAGCTCTTTGTAAAGTGCTCATAAGTCTTACATTTTGTATGCATTCCATCCCATATTATTGCTATTCTTAAGTGCATTTTAGGCATATTTAGGTACATGCATGCATTATTTACAGTATTCTTTACTTTACCATGTTTCTATTGAATATCTTTGATTTGGTAAGAAAAGATATTGTTTTAGTTTAGTTTTAGTTTCAGATGCTAGAAGCTGTCATGGGGAGGAGAAATTAGAGAAGCGGGTGTTGAGGCAGCAAACCAAGGAGTTGTACGGAAGCAATTCAACATAGAGAGAGATGTTGCTTAGTAGCTGCCGCCGCCATATCTGTCGCCCAGAGCAGCAACTTAGAAAATTCGTGAATTAGAGTGCAATCGATAGAGTACAATTTGTTGAGTCCATTGAGCCCAACCACTCAATTTACTGATGTCGAAAACAGCGGACAAAGCCGCCAAAAGAGAAGATCAAGGCTTACTTGCGGCACAAGGCAGCGACAAGAGAAGTCCAAATTAAAGTCAAAGAAGTCAGATTTAAAGATTGCATTTAATGTAAAAGCTACTTTATCATGAGGAAGACTTCTACTCCAAGGAGGACTTAACCTAGGCCATGCCCTATATATACTTGATCATATTTTGTATTTTAGACAATCTGAGAACCTTCCTAGTCAGCAATAGCTTAGGTTTCTCTTGTGCTTCCTTGCCACCGCTATGTTTTAATTTCTCTTAGGGTTTGGGTTGTGTTGTAGAATAGTGTGAGAACGGTTGTTTAGGATTAAAGTTTGTATTTGCAATAAAATTTAAGGTTTGCTTATTTCATGTTCTTCATTATTTGCAATTAAGTTCGAAAGATTTATTGTGAGCAATCCATTTGTTTGCCATCGAGAGAGTCAAACTCACAAAAGAAGTAAGCACGATCTCATCCGTACCAAGTGTTGATCAATCCAGCCTAGACATAGGTTTGGGTATAAAGCGACTAAGAGATGATGAATGAAAGGTTGTTGTTCACTGCATGATTCACGTCGACGGGTGTTATCTGCAGCTGGCATCAACAGTATTCTGACTTAGACATAAGCATGATAACTTCAAAAGCGTTCTGCCGAGCTTTGAAGGACTGCCGAACTTGCCGCCGAGCCATTCTTCCATTCCACCTGCCGAAGCAGCGAAAGTTGTTGAAGCACCAATATGCCATCATCCGCCAAGCCAGCACAGTCTGGCAGCACAATACAACTTAACCTATTCAACGCAGTTTCACACTACGAAGCAGCATAACCTGGCCCATTCTATCAACCTGATCTCTTCCTTAAATTACTTGTTTTTATTTACTTTACCTTTAAACAAACTGAAATTTAATTGTGCATTTAAATATTCTATATGCAGGGATTTACATTCGAATTTGGATGTCCAATCCTCGTGCGAGATGATATCTTTTATACTATAACTTGACAAAAGCGTGCACTTGCGCTCATTATTGGAGAACACCCAAACGCTCTACAAGTTTTAGGCGTCGTTTTTGGGGAGAAGGAGAGTCGGGGATCGACAACAATAAATTCGTCTTTATTTTTCTGCACTTTTATTGGATTTAATTTCAGTTTTTTATTTTTTCCTTTTTATTCGAAAAAACAGAATTTTACAGTTTTCTTGTCTAGTGTATGACCAGAGCCCACCCTCATCCGAAATCGTTTACATAGACGAGATCGAACGAAGAGCAAGAAAACTAAAGAAAGAAGTAAGAGAAACTCTCGAAGAAGCTAAGGAAAAAGTAAAAGCAGAAGCAGCCATGCATAACGGCCAAAACAGCAACCCTGGAAACAATGCCCGAGACGGCATGGACAAGAAGCAAGAACCGCCGCATGGGTAGCACCCCCATTTTAGCCCAGGCAGCTACAGTATGTGCGCTCCACCAGGGACTACTTGGAGCACGATTTCAGAGGATTTGATCCAACTGTGGCAGAGCCTAAAATTGAAGTAGATCACATCGAGCTGAAAATGGTGATGTTCAACATGATAAACACGTTGGGGTAATTTGGAGGAACTGCCATGGAAGATGTAACCCCCTTAGCTCGGCCTAGACGTTTGACCCGAACTATGAATATTACACGGGGAAAACCAAATTCAACCCAAAAGTCAACCTTGATTAATGACCCTTTTTTCTTTTATCGTTTCTAGATGCTCAATATTAACCTATATGTTTAGCAAATTACTTCAGCGAAAGCGGCACAGCGAACGGAACACAAACAAGGACTCAATTGAAAAGAATAATATTTTAGGGACTAAAATATAAATTCTCAAATTTATAAGGACTAAACGAGTTTTAATGTTACCACTCCAAAATTAATCACATAACATGCCACCATGTCAAATTTCAACTCAAACGTATCATTCAAACTCATCGAATTAAGCAACCAACATTTAGGGACCAAAATGCAAGAAATAGAAACTCAAAACAGTTCAAAATTCAAACCCAGCGGTCAGACATTTCGATACGAATGGCCATGTACCGAAATGGTTGTTTCAAAACATGATTGACCGTTTTGATACTCGGGTGCATTCCGAGACCCGTATTGAAACACCCCTTCCAGTAGCCAAAACTTTTCGATATGCCTTCACCCGTTCTGAAACCTTATGGCCATTTCAGGCCCTTGTTCCAAAACAGGCAAGGGCGTTCCGATACGCCTTGCCCTGCAACAGCAGATTTTGCTGGTTTTTCATGCTTAAACACATTCAAATCATTCCCGAGACATGCCACATCAAGCATACAACATGGAAACATATCAACAATCATCATATCGAGGTATTAGCTATAACATGGCAATTAACGTGCAAGTAAGAGCACTAAAGACATGCTCCCTAGCCCACCCAAAACAATAACAAGCCAAAACCATCATCCATAACCAAGATCATACTGTAAAGGCCAATTACATCTCAAAAGTAACTAACCAACATGCTCAAGCAAAGGGGAAAACATTCTCAACCATGCAATAGCATAAACCCCACCCATTGCCTTTTATTACACCGAAGCAAAACCACATACTTTGCAAGATTAAAAGCTTGGATTCCTCTTGCCTACTTGCTGCCTTCAAAGCCTAGTTTTCTGCATTGATGAAACAAAAGAGCGTAAGCACAAAGCTTAGTGAGGATCGCTAAATAACATTCATCAATGCATGTATATTTTGCAAAACCAACACTTTACATCTGATGCCATTTTATAAAACATGTCTTCTCAAGACCTCAATGCACTTTTTAACCACATGCTCATATGCATCATTTTAAAACAGCAAATAAACCTTTGCTCATGCTTTAAACAAGCATCACATGCATTCTTGCATCATACACATATATCTCATGCATCATTACATCATTTACAAGCATCTCATGCTTCACATTATTCATTTAGATTATATTGGCTTACAAGTGATAATCCATAAACCATTTCAACACAAGACACAATCGGATACGCAGATTACAAGCGTTCTCCCTCACGCTTCATACAAACTACCGGACTACACAAGGTGGAGATTAATGGCACAATCACAACCCCTCAACACCCGTGATAGAGATTAATGGCACAATCACAACCCCTCAACCTCACTCATCGGTAGTTGTATAATTCCACTAACGAGAGTATGGGACACATACACAAGACTCACACCCGGGACTAACCATTCACCGTTGTGATCTTAACCTCAATCGTTAGGGTACTTGGATGGAGATTACGGAACAATCACAACCCCTCAATATCCAAGGCGACTTTATTCATGGTGCACCCAATCCTATAGTCGGCTAACTATATCCTATTAAAGTAACCAAAACCAATTTTCATCACTTGCCAATATAATCATTTAACCACATTAATCCATTGTTTTACAAGCATAACCACAATGTCTTTTCCACAAGCATCACATGCTTAAATTCATATGCATTCAACACATGCAAACCAAGGATCACTTACCTAATGGATCCTTAACATAATCGCATTAAAATCCAGCATTAAACCACACTTAAACATGCTTAAAAACAATGAACAAATCCACTCTTACATCAAGTGCAATTTCATCAAACATAGCACATTTCCAAGAGATGGATTACCGAAACACTTACACTTGAGCTTAGTTAAGTGTATCAAACTTACACTAAGCTCCCAAGACCGCACTCAAAGCGTTACAAAGTAGGAAATTGCATTTCCACTCACCGATACGCAAAGCCTTGTTCGCCGACACAGAAATTACACATCCGAAGACTCCAAAATCACCTCGTTTGCTTCCGGATCAAGATTCCATATTTTCACATCATCAAAACAGAGATCTAAATGCATTAAAATGCATTCTAACACCAGCAACAATTCACAAACTCGTTGCCCACTCAAACTACACCAAAATACCCTTCCAAAACAACCGAAAACTCAATTGATTGCTTCCTAAACCAAGTCCAGCCATCATACATCACTTCCAAACAATTATCAACATCAAAACACATCTAATAAACATCCTAACTCATCCTTATACCTCCAGAAAGAAAGATTCCACCATTTCACCCCAAAATCTCACTTAAAACTACCAAGAAACTCAAGGATCTCAAGGATTTCGGGATCTATGTTATCAACACAACATTTTAACATATAAATCAACTTAGAACTCAATTAAAATCAATACAAAATAGAGCTTAACTCATCAAGTCCTAAAATCAAGATTTCATCCACAATTTCACAAGATTTTGATCTCCAATCAAAACTATATTGAAAACTCAATCAAAAATAGTATTTAGAAGCAAAATATATTGGGAGTTTCAATAAAGAACTTTGAGTAGAGGTTGAGAATGGGATTTATCTCCAATCCTTGCTTCCTTCAATAGATGACAAGTTTTCCTTGCTTAAATCTTGAAGAATTAAGAAAGATCTCTTGAAAATGATTTAGGAAATGTTGAGAGAGATTTTGGGAGAAAGAATTCTGGAAAAATATGAGAGAAAATTGTGTTTGGCTGAAAATGAGAGAAAATTGGTAGTTACATAAGTGAAAATCTCATTAACTACCTTTTAATTAATTAATATAAAAATCCAATTAAAATCGTTTAATTAAAAACCCTTTTAAATCACATGTCATATTGAATAAAGATCAATTTGACTTTAAGCCCCCTAAAGATTCTAAGAGTTTGGCTTCCACTTTAAAAATCACATTTTTTCCAGTTTTGAAACTTTACAATTTGGTCACTACTCCAAATGTCCATTTTCCAAAACCCTTTTTTGTAAAATTGATTTGACGAACCTCTTAAACACATTTTAGAGGATTTTAGAAATTTTTATCACAATTTTATCCTATCTTGATCCTTGATTTCCTTAAATCACCTTACGCGATTCGAACCGTTCTCAACCGGTCTGATCCGATGTCTAAAAACATCTAGGCCCGAAACCATGGTGTTACAGAAGATGCTCGGTAGCACTTAAGGGGGTTCCTTGACATTTGTAGAACTTTTAAGATACATGGAGTCCATCAAGATGTGCTTGAGTTGAGACTATTTCCTTATTCATTTAGGGATAGGGCAAAAAACAGTGGCTGAATAACCAACAAGCAGGATTGTTTAGCACTTGGACAGAGTTGTGCAAGGACTTCCTAGATCGTTTCAACCCTTCAAACGTAACAGAAAGATTAAGAAAAGAGATCACTGCTTTCTAACAAGAGGATGATGAACTGATGTATGAAGCGTGGGAACGGAACCAACAGATGCTAAACAACTGTCCGCTTCACAATTTTCCAACCTTGACTCAAGTGTCAATGTTCTACAATGGAGTCAATCAACCGACGAGAATGATGCTTGACGCTTCAGCCAATGGAATAATCCTAGACAGACCACCCGAAGAGGCACTACAGATCCTGAACAGGATCGTGAAAAACGACTACAAATTCCCTATACCCTGTCGCGGCAGCGTGAGGCGACTAGCTGTTGCGAATGAAGTAGAAACCACTAAATCCGTTACTGCCCGCCTGGATAAACTGACATAGCTAGTGATGAATAAGGTCAAATCCATTGAGAAAACATATGAGGTTAAAGATTTGGAGCCCTTCTGTGACGAGTGTGGGGGCAACCATGATTCCTTCGAATGCAACGAATCTACCAATTTCATGGGAACATATGAGAGGAACAGTAGGACCAACACTAACACGTACAATCCGGGCTGGAGAAAGCATCCAAACTTCTCCTAGAGTAACCCTAACACAGCTGTAAAATCCAACCCAGCAACAAGGAGGATATCAGCAGAACCTGTCCCGACAGCAACCTCAGTAACAACCAAATACGAAAAATAATTCACTCGAATCTACTTTACATACTTTTATGTCTCGTACTAGTGATTTTATTGTTCATACTAATAAATTTATTGACAAGGCTGAGTCTTTCATGGACATGACTGAGATGCGGTTGCAAAATCAGGAGGCAGCAATCAAGAACCTGGAAACCTAGTTCGGGCAGTTCACTCAGATCATAAACAATGGGTCAATGGGTGCATCATCTAGCAACACAGAGGCCACAACAAAACCCACTTATGAATAGCATTCCATGGTAACACAACAATTTGAGGCCCATGCAGATGACAGCATCCCTGAGACATATGATCCTGAACCCCCACAGTTCAGATTTCCCTTTGAGAAACACATCCAGGACATCCGTCAACCGCCGCCCTTCCCCCAAAGACTCAAATGGAAAAGGCAAGAGCACCAGTTCAAGAAATTTTTAGATATGCTTAAGTAGATACACATCAACATCCCACTCATGAAAGCCATACAAAACATGCCCAATTATGCGAAATATTTGAAAGATATGGTTTCCAAGAGAAGGAGAGTTGGGGAATTTGAGATGATAGTCGTCACTGAAGAATGCATGGCAATGTTGCATAACAAGGTGCCGTCCAAGAGGACAGATCCAGGCAACTTTGTTATTCCATGCAAGATAGGTAATAACAATGACATGAGAGCTCTATGTGACTTAGGAGCCAGTATAAACCTGATGCCCAAGGTTGTCTTCGACAAATTAGGAATTAGGAAAGCAAAACCAACTTCCATCATGCTCAAGTTAGCTGACCATTCCTTTGTGCAACCAGAGGGAAAAGTCAAAGACATCCTTGTACGAGTGGGCAACTTCATTTTCCCAGCTGATTTCCTCATCTTAGAATGTGAGGTAGATGAGAACGCCCCATCATTCTTGGGCAACCATTCTAGGCCACGGGTAGAACATTAATAGATGTATAGAATGGGGAGGTAATAATGAGGGTAGATAAGCAGAGCATAAAGCTAAATGTCTTACAACCCATGCACCCAGCCAAGGAAAAAGAAGGATGCAAAGACACACAGGATGCCAAAATCAAGATAGAGACAGAGCAGAGCAGTAGCCGCCAAGGCAGGAAGCAGAGAAAAACTAGGGACCCCGAGGAACAAGAGGACCCACCAAAAAGAAAGCAAACCAACTCAGGAAGTGGTTATGTTTGGGGGATGCATCTCAACGCACTCCCAACATAACTTAACTTATTTTTAATTTCATCTTTTTCTTTATTTTTATGTTTTAGGATTAGATTTTAATTTATTGCAATTTATTGTCCACGTTTATATTTTTCATATTTTAAGCTTTCTTTATTTTCAGCATTTAAGTATTTTAGGAATAAAGAAGCAGGACCAACAAGAAGGCCAAAGAAGGAGCCCGCCCACCACGCCGTAGAAACAGCTGAGGGCAGCCCAAAGACAAAAGCGCGTAACGGCTAGAATACCTCCTACGGCTAGCTCCCAATGGCTACAGTGTAACGGGCATTTAATCCCGTAATATGCACCAAAAAATATGCCCGTTGAATTTAATGCCACTGCGGCATCTCTCGACAACCCTTATAAATACCCCCACCATTTTTTTATTGTATCTCCTTGTTAACCTCTTCTTACCAGCATGTTTTCTTACATATTTCTTTTTAGGTTAAGATTATAAACCATCTCACCACTATGGCATTATCACAATCCAAACCCTCTTTCCAGCGATTCTTCTCCGATTTAGATCAAAAGAGGCACAAAACGCAATTTGCCAATCGATCAATATGGGAGGAGCAAGGGTTTCGTTACTCACAACAGACGAGAGATTTAGGTCTCAAGCTGCCCACTTTGAGAAGATACACAGTCAATGATGGGAGATTTTCGCCAAATAGCCCGAGGTGGCAAATATCACAATAGTCAGAGACTTCTATGTCCACCACCCCCGCCCAGAAATAATGTTTGTCTTCGTCCGATGGGAGGCAGTAAAACTCAATGCCGCCACAATCAACAGATTCTAAGGGCTGGAGATGGACGATAATCCTCATGAGGAATGGCGGCATACATTGACAATAGAAGACTATGATAGAATAAAGGAGCAGCTTTGCGAACCAAACACCTAATGGCATGCAGGTAAAGACAATGGGTCTGTGCAGCGCCGCTGTATGCTACCGAAGGCTATGCTGTGGAACACTTTCATCAAGCGACGCCTGCTACCCACCTCCCACAACTTGACAGTTGATCGGCCTCGTCTTGCCCTGAACAATTCAATCATGAACAACCAGCCGATCAATGTAGGAGATATCATATGCAAAGAGATCTACAAATGCTACCAGAAGTCGAAGGGCAGACTCTATTTCCCCTTCCTCATAACTAGATTGTGCACAAATTTCAATGTCCCCACCGATTCCAAGGACGTGATGACAACGACAACGGACGGCTGGACCAGGAAAGTCAGGATCCAAATGATGCAGGCGTCTAAAACAGAGCCGATCACACCATCTCAGCCATCGGCCGACCACACAGCTGCCCCGGCAGCAAGAGGCAGTACTGAGGCTGCCCAAAACCCTAAAGTCATCCAGCTACTCCACACAATGATCAAAAATAACAAGCGAATTGAGCAGCAGCAGCTGACATTCATGAAGTACGTTAGTGAGGTTCAAGAGGCCTTTGTGTCCTATTTGTTGCAGAAGTTTCCCAATGACGACCCCTCACTGCCCAGATTTCCAGAAGACTTGGCCGCCGCAGCTGAACCCAGAGAGGCTACACCCCTAGATGCTGCTGCCTGCCACGCCACCTTCTGCCGCCAGATGCCTTCTCCCGCAAGATACCCATCATACTCAGCCATCTCCTCTTCGAACACGATGGCAGACACTCCTAAAAGGCATCACCAATAATTCTCTTCAGCCACCACAGCGGCAACGGAAGAGCTACACCTTTCCAAGGATTTTGGGCAGCATACGGCCGAAACCAGGGAACCAATGGCCATAATAGAACCAACGGAAGCACCGATGGTAGTGACCAGCAAGAAAAGGAAGCGGCACATCATCTCAGTGGAGCCGAAAGATGAGGAATCAGAGATAGAACCGGTCCACACTAAAGCTCCTCGCCCTACGAGAGTCCGGCCGCTGCGCACAACAAAGAATTCACCCGCCAAGACAGCGGCCAGGACCTCTGCCAGCCGGTGCCTGATCATCCAAAAATCTTCTTCCTCCTCTGCCGCAAACACTCCAGCAACATCTCCACAATCAAACAACTTCTAGCTTTGGTTTCTTTTCTCTTTTTATTTCTTTTTTTTCTATTTTAATTATTTTTCTTGTCTTTTATTTTTTTGTTTTTAATTTGGTGCATTGAGGGCAATACCCATCTCGAGTTTGGAGGGATTAGCACTCATTTATTGTTTAGGCATTCTTAGATCATATAGTTGCATATGTACTTCACTTTAAGTTAATCAAAAGAAGAAAAAAATTGTTAGAAATTGTGCCTATGATAGGATAGACGATTTTAAATTTTTCGCACCATAAAAAATTAAACTTAATTTTGAGGAAAGCATGAAGAAAACTTAGAATTTTTCCATAATTGCCAAAAGTCAGAAACACTATTGTTACTTGCTGAATTTGAATGAATTTCTGGTCAACATTGCCTACTTGAATTATTTATAAAATTTTAAAATGGTTGCAGGTAGCTGTCGCGGCAGACAACAAACAGAAAAAGAAAAGCATTGCCACGACATGAACAAATAAAGATATGATGTTGTACACTAGAGGTGCCCGAAACAGGCTCTAGGAAGAATCATGTGCCAAGGTCACTCTGCTGCTATCAAAGTCCATGTATCTAAAAAAATTTAAAGTGACAGACAAATTAGCATGAGTGAATGAAAGTCTTTACAGGATGACTTTACTCAATGGGTTCGGGGTTTTGTAGTTTGCTCCTATCTTAATTTAAGACCTAAAGAGTAGTTGCCCTTACTGCCATGATTGTAAATTGTGCTTAATTGTGTTGCCTCGGCAGCAACCTTATATTACCTTGACAGCATCTTTGTTTACTTAGAATATTCTTCAGATTCAGCATGTACACAATTTCTACACACACTGCACTGGCATTATAGTCTAATTCTAAGGCAATCTATGTTATTTTCCTTTCACTAAACTAATGATAGGTTCCACGGCCTTGAGGTGCGGAATCAAGTTTAAAATAACGTTTTTCTTTCAGATTAGTGCAAGGGCAAGTATGTTTAGGAGTGCATTGCTTGAGGACAAGCAATAGTTCGAGTTTGGGGATGTGTAAAGTGCTCATAAGCCTTATATTTTGTATGCATTCCATCTCATATTATTCCTATTCTTAAATGCATTTTAGGCATATTTAGGTACATGCATGCATTATATACAGTATTCTTTACTTTACCATGTTTCTATTGAATATCTTTGATTTGGTAAGAAAAGATGTTATTTTAGTTTAGTTTTAGTTTTAGATGCTAGAAGCTTTCAAGAGGAGGAGAAATCAGAGGAGCGGATGCTGAGGCAGCAAACCAAGGAGATGTACAGAAGCAGTTCAACACAACGAGAGATGCTATCGAGTAGCTGCCACCGCCATATCTGTTGTCGAGGGTAGCAACTTGAGAAATTGGTGAATTGGAGTGCGATCGGTAGAGCATAATTTGTTGAGTCCATTGAGCCCAACCACTCAATTTACTGATGTCGGAAACAGAGGACAGAGTCGCCAAAAGAGAAGATCAAGGCTTGCTTGCGGCATAAGGCAACGACAAGAGTAGTCCAAATTAAAGTCAAAAAAGTCAGATTTAAAGATTCATTTAATGCAAAAGCTACTTTATCATGAGGAAGACTTCTACTCCAAGGAGGACTTAACCTAGGCCATGTCCTATATATACTTGATCATATTTTGTATTTTAGACAATCTAAGAATCTCCCTAGTCGGCAATATCTTAGGTTTCTCTTATGCTTCCTTTTCGCCGCTATGTTCTAATTTCTTTTAGAGTTTAGGTTGTGTTGTAGAGTAGTGTGAGAACAGTTGTTTAGGAATAAAGTTTGTATTTGCAATAAAATTCAAGGTTTTCTTATTTCATGTTCTTCACTATTTGCAATTAAGTTCGAAAGATTGACTGTGAGCAATCCATTTGTTTGGCATTGAGAGAGTCAAACTCACGAAATAAGTAAGCACGATCTCATCCATACCAGGTGTTGATCAGTCAAGCCTAGACATATGTTTGGATTTAAAGCAACTAAGACAGGACGAACCAAAGGTTGTTGTTCATTGCACGATTCACGCTGACAGGTATTATCTGTAGCGGGCATCAACAGTATTCTGACTTAGGCATAAGTAGGATCACTTTAGAAGCGTTCTGTCGAGCCTTGAAGGACTGCCGAACTTGCCGCTGAGCCATTCATCCATTCTACCTGCCGAGGTAGCGAGAGTTGTTGAAGCACCAATCTGCCATCATCTGCCGAGGCAGCACAGTCTGGCAGCGTAATACATCTTAACCTATTCAACGCAGTTTCACACTACGAAGCAGCATAACCTGGCCCATTCTATCAACATAATATCTTCCTTAAATTACTTGTGTTTATTCACTTTTCCTTTAAACAAATTGAAATTTAATTGTGCTTTTAAATATTATATGTACAGTGATTTACATTCAAATTTGGTTGTCCATGTAACACCCTAATTATCCCCCAAATTATCGAAACTCTAATTCGTTAAATCCCTAATTTGTAACCTAATTTTTAGGAATTTTAATATGAATACCTAATTGAATTCGAGTGGCCTAATTGGGAAATTTTGAACTTCTCGGGTAATTTTGTAAATGTGCCAGTTTTAGGGCCCTTAATGGGCAATTTACCCAAAAACTAGGGTAAAAGCCTAGTTTGACATTTCAGCTTCATTTTCTCTTTTCAGCTGCACTTCCCTCTTTCTTTTTCCTTTTCTTTTCGAACCAAACCCCTTCTTTTACGTTTAAACTTCGACAAAGGAGTAATCGGTGGTCGTGCATCAAACCAGGACTACTGGGGCGTTCACTGTGATTGCGCGAGCAAAACCCAGTCTTGGGGTTGCTCGCTCATTCTCGTTATCCGCCGGGAAAAGAGACTGAAGCCTTCATGCACCCTCGTGCCACCGTCGATTGCTTAGAAACGGTTCAGCATCATTCGAATCGTCTCCGTTTGCTTCAAGACTCCAGTTCTGCCGCCCTCTCCGACGTTCTCTTTCATTTTCGTCCGAATTCATTTGGGTAAGCATTGTTTTTCGCGGTTGGTTGTGTATGGGATCGTGGGATGTGTGTGGCATTCAAGTTTGGTGTAAGTCGGCCGGAGAAGGGTCGATATTGGTCGTCATGGTGTGGCCATCGGTGTGCCGCGTTGTCAAGGGTTGTAAACCCTAGTAACCAGATCTGGTATGGTGATGAGGGAAGGAGTTCGGGCTATGTGGGGTATTGGGTTATAACCCAAATCAGTTTTGAGCCAGAGTGTGTGTGGGTGTGGGAGTTGGTTTGGATCGAGCCCACTTTTGGACCCCAAGTGAGAGTGGACCGAATCGGCTTGGGCTGAACCGGTTGCATCTGAACCAACCCACGAATCGAGACAATTAGACTGAAACATAATTATCAAACCAGACCGTCAAAGTGCAGTTTGAACCGAAGTGGGTGAAATCAAGATGATGTCATCTGCTCACGCAAGGGATGATGTAAGCTGCTGATGTCAGCATTGAATGGATGACATCAGTAGTTTGACTTTGACTGTTGACTTTTTCAGTCAAAGTCAACCTTTACATTTTTCAACGCCCCGATTCTAGACTCGCACCCCGTTTTTTCAAATTCAATCTCGAATAGCTGTTTTTGGCCTTTTTAATTAATTTATGTTTAGTTAAGAAATTATGGAAAAAAAATTGGTTTCTGAATCGAATTTCGTTTGCGTTCAGGTGACATAGATTCGAACACTGAGATTCTTCCTCCTCCTCCGCCTGGTAAACCTCCTGCATCTCAGCCTTCGAGTTTCGCGCGTATGTGAATTTAAATAAGTTTATGTTTAGTAGCTTGTGGCATAGTAGTAGTGAATATTAATTTAGTGAACCTTTGTAGTTATCGGTCATGTTTCACCTGCTTCTAGTTCTGAACGTGGGAGACGTCACTCTCGACGTTGAGCTGTTAGCTGTCTAAGGTGTGTTCTCTGCTTGTGCTATATTATATGTGTTGTTGTTGTGTGATGTCTGTTTGCGGAATATGTTGTGATCTAAGCTATGTGTTATGTTGTATGCAATTCTTTTAAGCATCATACATCAAAATCTGAATAATAATTATCGGACTAAATGCTCATGCATTTTCGGACTAATAATGTTGCATTCGGATTAGAATCGGAATATTCATGTCATATCATTCGGGTGGGAAAATGTACGGAGGAAGGTCAATTGTTTCACCCTTCGGGCTGAATTCCACTTTGGACTAGTGACGATGTAGAGAGTGGTTCAGGGGAACCTTACTCTTCGGACGGTGATGTAGATGGGTACATGACATAGAATTAGCTGCATCGCGCTATGCATATCTGTGTATTTGATTGTCTGCTGAAATGACTTGTGATCGAATGATTCTTGTGTTACTCTGATTTATGCACTTTAGAGACACACTGAGCTTAATAGCTGACTCCCCCTTAGCTTCTATTTCAGATTCTCAGACATAGAAGTTCGATATTTGGAGGACCACAGTTTTCAGTACGGATACTATTAGGTTCCCAAACTTACTTTAGTTTTACCAGTAATTTTATTACTTGGTTATTTTATGTATTTTCAATTACTTTTACATTTATTCGGAATTTTAAACTGTATAGAATGCATGTGAAGTTTATTCAGACATTTCTGATAATTTATTTGGTATTGTTTATCAATACGACTGTGTTTTTAAAATATGGATTTAATGTGAAACGACACCATTTTTAATTAATACTTCGAATATTAATTTTCGGAAACCTAATAATAATTTTACTTGAGGGACACGTTTTCAACCTGACTTCCTAGATTCGATCCATAACCCTTGGGTCAGGTTTAGGGGGTTACAGTCCAATCTTCGTGGGAGACGATATCTTTTATACAATAACTTGACAAGAGTGTGCACTTGCGCTCATAATTGGAGAACACCCAAATGCTCTACACTTTTGCTTGGCACAGTTTTGGTAAAACATTAAAGAACATGTCAGATAGGGAAAACAATGCCGAAGCATTTCCATTATTAAAAACTAAACATAAAAATAGCGTTCAACGCAAACATCCCCCAGCAACTATTTAATTAATTCATGGTGAGGGTATCAAACCAAAAACCTTCAACGTTTTCCAAACATATCATCATGTACAAATAAAAACAACTTAAACAATGATAATTGGCGAGAAAGGGGTCTCTCAATGCAGCCCTTCAAGGTCCAGGCTCTCGTTAAAGCTAGTCGAACCATGTCTCCTTGGTGCAGCCGGTCATTGATGGATCACTTGATCTCTCCAAAGTCCTTCACCCCCCCCCCACACACACACACACGATCTCCTCTATCGGTCTTTAAATAGGCGTGCAAGGAAGACTAGGATAAGCTTTTGTATTTTGAATGCTCAAAGGATAAGGGGTGTGATCATATTATCCAGATTTGAATGTGAGTTGATCAGGTTGGAGTTGATGTTATTCTGTCGTCGCTGCTCTTGCAATCAAGCTTGGCATGCTTTATCCGCTATTTTTCAGTAATTGATCCAATTGCTATTTTCTCGTATCTTGATCTGATCCTAGTTTTTCGGGTTCAACTATTTCTTGGTCGGGCATCAAATTCCTCTACTCTGCCAATCGGTGCTTTGGCAATATTTTGTCCATTTGTGCCAACTGCATCTTGGCATTCCCTCTCGTGTTGTTGTGTTTTGCCTACTGCTATGTTAAACCTGCAAAAAAAATGCCAATAAAACAACCCTTCACACTAGCATAGACAAAATTCTTGACTCCTAGTGCAAATGCATAAAATTAACAACTAAATGCAACAAAATGTACTCAAAAGCAAGCAAAAGCATTGTAAAATAGGCATGAAAATCACTACTTTTGAAGAGCTAACAAAAACCCTACATCATTTTGTTTGTATATGTTTTGTTGTGCCTCATTGTTGTGTTGAGACTCGAGCTACCATATCAGGTGGAGCTAATGCTAATCTGATTGATGAGAATGAACTTTTGCCATCGCCGCCTACTTTGCAAGGTCCTTATTTGGGTGACCTGATGTTAGTGATTCAGGCGACCACTAAAGTATTTCATCAGGTTTCTGGTGCAAATAATCCTCCACCTGCCCTAGTTAATCCTACTCATCGAGGTCAACATCTTTGGTGTTTGAGGAAATTGGGTGGCACTAAATTCCATGGGTTGATTGAAAATGATCCAATGGAAACTAAGCAATGGCTTAAGAGAGTCGACCAGATTTTAGAGCAAATGGTTTGTAATGATGTCGATAAGTTTGGATGCATACCATTAGTGGACTACGAATAGTGTTGGAGTGACCGTTGATCGAATGAAATGGACATTTTTGAGAAATTTCAAAATATAATTATTTGGGAAATCAACATCAGGATGCTCGTAAGAGGGAATTCATGAGTTTGGTGCAGAGAAAGATGTTTGTGGCTGAGTAAAAAGTTAAATTTATTAGATTGAGTCAGTACGTACTTCAGAAGTATTAAAAGGGAGCATTGCTCATTATTTAGTTTTGGTTTGATTAGACATATTATATGGTTGCATCGGATGTGGATTAGTTTGATGCTATGGTTAACAAACCCAAGTAGATTGAGGAAACTTGGGATTGCCTATTCAACCTATTATTTTTTATTCCAAAAAGAGGATTGGTGAATCTTCTAAGTATTTTGGGAAGTCATCTAAATGAGGCTGAGATCATAAGTATCATTAGGACACGAGATGTGATGACAGGTGTGCTCAGACTAATCAGTTTGTTTTTACGACTAAGGCAACAACGTGTAAGCATTATGGTCGTTGACATCCTGCAGAGTGTTAGAAGTTGTCTAGTGCTTGTTTCTGATGTGGACCTACGAATCATGTTATTCAGGATTATCCTAGACGCGAGGGTGATGAATAGAATCGCATTATTATTGTTGTTGTGACTGCTCCTGCTATAGGTCGAGGTCGTGGTATGGGTTATTCTTAGAGACCAGTTGGGGGTCAGAGGACTATTGCTCATAATGTTGCAATCCATGCTGAGATTGAAGGTCGTGCTCGTGTCTATGCATACAAGGAAGCTCGCAATGCTACGGATGTGATTACTTGTACTTTTCCCGTGTTCATAAATTTAGTGGTGCCCACACACCTAGCATCTGCGAGTGTGAGAACAATGAAGAAGATCTTTCAGTGGAAGTGTATATCTAGCAGAAGTTCAGCTCGTGGAAAACAATTCGGACACTTTTGTGTCAAGAATAATATATCACAACGATATTGGATTCTCAAATACAAGGTACTTGATTATGGATTGTATTTATTGTATTTAATATCACGTTTCATTCATTTAAAAGAAAAATTTTAAAAGCTTCCGCTACATCTTTTTCTAGTTTTTCTAAAGTGGGACTAACAATTTGCCTCAAAGTTCAGGGCGTGATTAATCTAATACATAGATCTTCTTAAGATTTTCTCTCTATTCTATGTATGGATTCAAATATATAGAGGGTGACATCTTAGGATTTATGATATGTTAATATGATTATATGAAAACAAGTATTGATGAATTTTATTTTTTACGTGTTATTTTCTAAGGTTGTGATTCCTAGAATTAGATCGATTGTACTTAAATTATTTTGGATGTGTAATTAGAACGTGGACTATCATCTCCACGTAGAATATTAAACATAGAAATCTATGTTAGACGGAAACGGACTAGGAATTTTGTAAATAATTGAAGCAAGAAGATCAAGGCACAAGTAGGTGATTTTCGGCATGTTCATAGGTTACCAAGCATTTTTTTCAAATCATGTTTTTACTTAGCAGTCGATATATGTTTGATGTGTGACACCCTAATAACACCCTAGAAGAAATTAAAAGCATAAATGCGTTAATAATAGTAAAAGAAATTAAAAGCATAAATGTGTTAATAATATAACCATAGTGGGATTACATGGAGAAGAAGTGATCCATGTGTCCTTCCTAAATGTGATAATCGGCCAGCTATGATAGTAGACCAAACATGTGTTAAGTAAATTTTGCATCCTCATTTTGCTTCATCTTCTTCACCGAACAAAGAGAGAGAGAGAAAGTGAGCTGAGAATCAAACAAAATCTGGAGATTTAGAACTTTAGAACTCATGCATGTTGCTGGGATTTAGAGCTAGATAGATCAATTATCCATGCATGTAGACAGATTTCAAGTACAACTATAGTGTTACCCGATTGCATCTATTGTATTTAGCTTTGTTTTAAATGATTTTTGAGTTTGTTTGAATCTGGAAATTCATGTTGAAATGCTTGATTGTTCATAAATATTGCTGGGTTCATGTTAGTGTTGAAAACAAACTGGAAATGTAAAGCTAAAACAAGCTAGAACACATGAATTGTCCAGATTCACACCTATAGGATACCCTGTAGAAATCTTGAATTTTGAACATGTTAGAGGCCAAACTGAAAAATTTTCAGTAGGACAAAGTTGTAGAAAATTGAATTTAATAAAGGATAGAGGTCTTGGATTCATGAAATTTTTCATAAGATTGCTGAAAAATGAGTTAGAACAAAATTGGTTCAGTGTAAGATTGAATCTGAAAATTCTGGGTTAATTCGACAATTCTGGAAAATTTGGGATTAATTTGCTAGTTAATAAATTCTGTAAAATTTGCTAAGAAATAGGGGATTTGATGAATGATTGGAAAATAATTTGTTTTGAATGAATTATGGCTTGTTTGATAGGTTAAAGGTGGCTAGAATGCCTAATATGCTAACATGGGCTAATCTGGAAAATGATTAAGTTACAGGACTGAATTGCCCTGTTTTGGGACCAAATAAAACATGAAAATGCAGTATATAAACATGTTAAACAATGGTTAAAATCCCATATTTCAATTAATTATGATTCCTAGTTAAAAAGTACATTAAAGTCTCCTAGAAAGACAAGTTGGCAGATTAAGCCCCTGAAAAATGCCCTGTTTTCAATTGCAATTCTGTATTTATTGAGAAATGAGAAAAATATGTGCTTTACATGGTTTTAAAGCTGTGTGAATAAGATTTCTATATTGGTAAAGAAATTGAAATTTAGATTTGTGGTTAAAAATTATGACCAGATTAGTGAGAGTTACTCAAACTGACATATTAGAGTCAGTTTCAATTTGTCTAAGTGTTGATGTATGTATAAATGAGTATATATGATTGAATTGAGTTCTAACATGATTCTTGTATGTTGTTTAAATGTTTAAGATCAAGATTGTGAGGAATATTTAGAAGATACAAGAGCTGGACATTCAAATAAGAAGAGCAGGGGAATAGTGATCAAAGATTCAAACTAGCTTCGAGTATTGTGAGTGTAGTTATCTTTAGGGTTAGGATTAATATCTTAACCAATGTTTTTATGTTACTTGATGAATTAAAATGAAGCATGAAATGAATCTAATGAAGGTTTAGTAATTTAAAATGTAATGGAAGAAGGATTAAAAGTAATGAATAATATGTTACCTGTTTAGTGCTAGTTAAGGATGTTAGTGATCTTTGTGGTTTGCTATGATATATTAGCTAATTGAGTTTCATGAGATGGATTGATATGTGGTCTTAAGCTACATCTTTAATGTGTATTTGAGTGAAATAATATGATAAGCTTGCTGGAAATTATTTGAATAATATTCTTGTATAGATTTGGTGAAATAGATAACATGTATTAGCAATATGACCTTATAATGTGTTTGTGAAACCTTTGGTTGATGTTACAGGAAATTTAAAAGACTTAATAAGTCCTTGGTTGACTAATGGTCCTTAGGTAGAAGGGCATGCCTTAGAGTCTTGAGCTCCACTGTTAAAGGTGGTTAGTCGCCTATTGATGCTTTGTGCATCTATTGTTACAGGTTACAAGTTTTATGGTGTAGTTAGACACCTTGATACAATTGTGTGTCTACTGATTATTGATGCTTGTACATCTATTGTTATATGTTGGTACATGATACCTATTGACTTGATTATCTGGTCCATTAAATCATCCAAGGCAAAACTTAATGATCTTTCAATAAGATTATACATAATGTTGGAAATAATGAAATGTTATGTGTTTATATGTTACATGAAATGATATGTTTAAAATACATAGTGTTATACAATAAAAGGAATATTTTTTAAAGATGATATTAAAGATGATATCATGTTTTGACATATTGTTAAATGATTGAATATGAACATTGATGTTTGAATCTTGTTCTCTAATTGTGTTATACAATAAAAGGAATATTTTTTAAGATTATACGTATGTCTTAATGATTTGTTCATATGATATGAATGAAATTAATACTTGAGCATGAAATGGATTAGCTAAGTGAGCTTTGTTTGGTCTAAGCCTAGCTAAGTAACCTTTGATATATGAAATAAGACATTAAAAGTTTGAATTAGTAAATTATAGGAACTGCCTCACTAAGTACAAATTGTACTTATCACTCTTCTATTTCCTTCTTCCAAATAACATGTCTATGATATCGGAAAGCTATCTATTTTGATCCGGTAGCAATCACAAGCCAAGACTCAAGTATGATATAATTTTTCTTAGACTCCTAGATGGTGGCATAGTTACATGTTAGTTGTCACTTGCATCTTGGAAATTTGAACATGTTAGTAGGATTGTACATATGAAAGATATGTTAAGTTTGATATGTTATATGTAAACATATGTATGTCTATGTTTTGGATGATGTTTATATATGAAAGGTTAACTATGTCTTACTGATAATCCATGAAAGGTTATTTGATGTTTTGGTTGGACTGATATGAATGTTTATAGGACAATTGTATCTAGACTGATTGAATGGTTATGAGATTGATTGTATACATGTTTGATAGGTCTTAAATGATATGCTAGATGATCATGTGTATGGTCTAATTAAATTCTAGGTTATATAACATGGAAGTCGAATGCTTGCAAGCTTGATTTGGGTTTAGTTTGATTGAATATTTATTAGTATAATAGTTTGGATTGATAGTTGTATATGTAACATGTGTATATATTTTTATGTGTAATAGCCGAATGTAATGTAGGAATGTTTTGTATTAGATTGAGTCTTATATAGTCGCATGAAAGGGTAAACATGAACAATAAGTGATATGATTGCATAGCATGTTTATATGTATGACATGTTAGTATATGATTGTTAATGTTTGTGATTAACATGTTTAAAAGGTTAGGTTGCTTTGAAAGTGATCACATGATTAGTATGAATGAGATGTTAAATGTTAAGTCATATGAAAGTTTTTGTTGGCTCAGCTATATGTATAGAAATTATATGGTTCATATGTTGTGCTCTCTGATTGCCTGATTGATCGTTATATGTTTTGATGTTATGATTACATGTTTACATGATTGAATGATATGTTATGTAACCCCCTCGTCCCGGTCTGGCCGGATGACCGGTCCGAGTGGGCTACACGGGGAAAACCGAAGCGAAACGCGTTAAGGTTCCCCTCGGTTAGCAACCCTATTTTTTTTCATTTTAATCTTGTCACATTCGGACCCCAAACCACATTCAAACAGCCCAATTTTAATCTTGACTAAAGGCATCTTAGTACCTATGTGCTTTTCTCTTTGAAAAGGCCAACAAAGTTCAAACAGTGCATTTTTAAGTAAAGGTTTCGAAACCTCCACAAATAGTTTCGAAACCTAGACTAGCAGTAAGGTCTGGAACCCAGATTTCTGCAAAGGTTTCGAAACCTTACCCATGGTTTCGAAACCCTCTTCCATGGTTTCGAAACCGTCCTCAAAGGTTTCGAAACTTAGGCTGGCAGTGAGGTCTGGAATTCCAGATTTTGCAAAGGTTTCGAAACCTTCCTCAAAGGTTTCGAAACTTAAGCTGGCAGTAAGGTCTGGAATCCCAGATTTCTGCAAAGGTTTCGAAACCTTACCCATGGTTTCGAAACCATTGTGCAGGGGAGCACTTACTGCTTAACTCTAAAGACTTCCTATGGAAAAAGAACATAAAGAGCATACATAGCCATACATAAGAGCTTAAAAAGGGCTAAAGGCACACAACACCAATAACCCAAGTCTAGAGGCATACGTCCTAGATTAAACATACTCCAACATACTCAAACATACTCAAGGCATGAATATGAACAATCATACATACATGGTAAATTATACATTAAGAGCCTTTCATACAAGCATGCTTGAAGACATTGATAGACAAAAGCACCATTCATCACATAAAGGTTTACATGCCATCAAGCAATATTTATAGGTCAAACAAGGCATCCAAGAATCAAACCAATATCGACATACATCGAAACTCAAATCATCAATTCCTATCCCATTGCTTAACTATTACAATCTATTACTTAAAGTTCATACATTGAGCTCACCAAAAGCAACACTTGGAGACTTTTCCTTGCCTTTGCCACCCACAAGCTATTTATCTGCATTGTCGAACAAAAGAGAGCGTAAGCATAAAAGCTTAGTGAGGGTAAGCTCATAAAACAAACCTTCAACAATGCAGGGTCCAAGCACGAGCAATTTCCATAATGAAATGCATGTTCTTACCTCCGATCCGCATAAGCCAAAATGATCATGATGCATGAACATATAATCAACATCATGCCATGCTCAACAACCCATAAGCTCGACGTACGAAGATACATAACTCAATGCATTAACCACATCATATATCAATTCATAAAGGGCATCACATTTCACAACAAGCAAGTATATATATATATATATATATATATATATATATTTATATACATGATCTCATATTGGCATACACATACAACCTCATATTGGCACCTAGCTATGACTCGAATACGCGGATAACCCGTTGGAACGCATTTCCAACAACAACATTACCTCGATGGGATTCCACTCATCATCGGTCCTTGCATGGGTGGGATTTCACTCATCACCACATGCCCTACGGATGGGATTCCACTCATCATCACGTAGAAATATATAAAAGCTTTTGGTGGAATATTACATCACCGTACTTCTCCTTGGTGCCTTAACGCCATCAAGGCCACGTATGTTTTTGACTCAATTTGTGTGCACACTCATCCTAATGATCGATCATTGTACCCAAGCATACTAGTGCCAATATAAATCAAATTCCACAACCTTTTACAATATCAATTTCAATATAATATCTGTACTTAGCACGTACTCATTATGATTCTCCAAAATCATGCAATCCACATCATAACCTCATTTCACAAACCAACACCACATGTATGTCATCCGAACAATTATCTCATCATATATCCACATTGTATTTGTCATCAACATGCAATATAAAATCAATACACTAAGCCATACTTTCACATACATGTGTATCACATTATACATAATCATCATGAAGCATAACAATAATTAAAGAGTACATCCAAGGTCTCTAACTAAAGCTTAGGATTAGGCTACCACTCTAACCCTAACTCTAGGTGGGTCTACCAAGCCCAACCTAGTTCACATGCTTGAACCAACCACTTAAAAACCAATTTAAAAACATTAACTACTCACATCTACCTCCAAGCTCAAGTAGTAAGCAACCATGGTCTTCAATTTCCGGATTTGTTCCCACGGCTTCACCAACTCAAAACCTCGCTTCTAATCACCTCAACACAAGCATAACAACCTCAAATCAACTCAAACATCAAAGTGGCTAACCCGAAATACAATTTAAACATCAAACCCAACATTTCCATGTCATGATCAAACCCCAACTTTATCAAATTCGAGCAGCCCATAAACCATGACCAAAACTCAAGTTTCCAACACATTTTATACTCACAAATGATTGCTAAATTCAGCCACAACATCAACCCATAGGTGCAAGCCAAGCTCCAACAATTTCCAACCCCAAACAATCACCAAAATTCCCATTTTCGTACTCCTATTTTACCCAGCAGAAAATTCCATTTTCAAACACCCAAATGACATCTAAATGGTCCCAAAACATCCTCCTAGCATACATATACCATCAGCCCTCTAATTACACTCTAAAACCCACCAAAAATCAACTTTTTGACACCTTAAAAATGGGTCTAAGAACCCACTTCGGATTTTCATCAAAATTCAACCAAATTAACATATAATGTGTATTTTAACATGAATAAACAAAGCCCCAACTCAATTTATCAAAACAAAATGAAAAACCCCTTCAAAATCCAAACTTTGATATAAACCCTAATTTTCAAAACTCCATAACTTTAAAATTTATGACCATAGGTAGATAGGGGATAAAGAGGAGAGTAAGAATATGATTTTACCTTTCAAAAACCCCTTGAATCGAAGTTGAAATCGAATGGAATATAAGCTTTGAAGTTTGAGAGGGTTTGAAGATGGTGATATGGTTTCCAACGTTTGGGAGGGTGAGTTGGAGAGAAGATGACAACTTTAATTTTAAAGTTGTCTTGCCTTTTAAAAACATTTGGGTAAAATTGCACTGTAGGTCCCTCCCTTTTTATTAAAGCTCAATACACCACATTTTAGGTTGAATTGTTTTAATTATATTTTATTGACTCGAACTATAAACCCGGCTAACTCCTAGCCCCAAAACACGGGTGTTACAACTCTTCCCCACTTAAGGAAATTTCGTCCCCGAAATTTATCGGAGAGTAAGAGTCACTGAAACATGCTTCTCCATACTTCCCTTGTCTTCTCACCACAACATTTTAACCAACTCGAATGACTTACCACACAACATTTGCTATCTGACACTAAGATCTCAACTGACTCTTCAAGGCATGTCAATTTCAAACTCAACTCAATCTCTTCTACAAACATAGCACAGAACATGTCTGACTCACACTCCCGAATTATGGATTCACAGACACATCACAACCCTCTTTCTAACTCTGGTGGTAACCGCAACAGATCTAGCCCGACTCACAACTCATACAACATTGTTTAAAAACTTGACCGATGACTTTCTCTGACTGATCATCTAACTTCATCAACCAACCAAACACTATGCAGACGTCTCCAAAAACAATCTAATTGAAGTCTCGGATCTTTATTACCCACTTCCATTAGGAACCTTCCACGGATGTAACAAACTAGAAGAAAACTGACGCTCGGTCTCAACACACTGGCAATTCACGCACTTACTCTCATACAGAACCACATCATTCATCCACTCAATTCAGAAGCATTCATCTTCAACCCACAATACGTCTTCATACTACTCAGATGCAATACAAATGAACTACCGTGTGCTTCGGCTAAAACAATACGTCTCAAAATACTATGTCAATCGGTACAACTATTCTGTCTCTAAAAATACAAACTCTATCATCTCTGAAACTGTATTCTGACGGTCTTCCTTCCACAATGTCTTGCAACTGTTTCTCTTCAAGCATTCTGACTCAATGTATGTTTAACATGAAACTCGGCCACAAAACTGTTATCCTTCGGTAAACTGAATTTCGGCAAATACATCTCGCAACTCAACTACTAATCTAACAACAATTACACTCGGAACATCGGTCACTACATTGACTATCTTCGGATGGTACTCAATCTTGATATTACAGTCTTCAAGCAGTTCTAACACTTCATGCTGTTCAAGTTTCCACCCTTCCTAAGTCTTCAAATATTTCAAGTTCTGATGATACGTACATATACACTGTGCATTTTTTTTTGCTTTACGGCTTTGTCTCTAAGTCTTCGAAGTAAGTACAACTGTATTTAACTCTAAGTCTAGTGTCGAATAACTCCTCTCTCGGTCCTTCAACTATCTCGATGAACAAGTCACAATCTTCTGTCTTGCATAAGCACACAACCTAATCCCACATGTAATACATCACTACAGTTCACAAGTTCTTTCACTAGTATAGGCTGGATCAAGGTCGAAGCTCTCTTCAAAGTCTCTTTCAGTTTCTCAAGGGCTCATTGTCTCGCATCTAACCACACAACTGAACATTCTTCTGTAGTAATCTATCAATGGAGCAACTATCTTCAAAAGACTAGTTACAGTTCTCTGAAAGTAACAATGCTAGACCTAGGAACTATAGACATCTGTCACAGTCTTCAATTTCTTCCAACTCATATCTTCTTTTGCCTACTTGGGATTTACTCTAACACTCTCGGCTGATCTACATGTCCGAGGAGAACATCTTCATTACTCGGAGTTCACGTTGCACAACTTGGCATACAACTGATTCCCTAAAAGGTTCTACCACATTAACTTCAAAGCTTGTCATGGCCTTCTTTGGTACGTCAAATTTTCTCACTTTCAACTGGTAGTAAACGGATCTCCAATTAATCTTCAAAAAGACCGAAGCACACACTAACTGACCAACAAATCACTGACACTCGAAAACTGATGCTAACCATTCACTGTCACTTGTTTCGACTGTCTGAAATCCAAACACATTCTTGTATTGTCTTCTCTCTTCTTCACAAATTGTACTGTTATAATCTAAGATGACGTACTAGGCCTAATGAGTCTAAGGTCCAGCTAATCTCGAAGTTATTTCTTCAACATTCTCAATTCTTCCGGGATTCATAAGTTACAGAGCAAACAAAACTGAAGCAACCTCGGAGACGGTCTCAATAACGAACTCTTCTTCCCTATCAAGATACAAACCGGCAATTCTTCCAAACACTTCTAGGAAAACACAAACTATTCTAGCATTTTGCGGTCTAATCTTCGTTCAAAATCAAATTCATCACACTTGCTAAGCAAGCCCGCCAACTAAACTCAATCAATCTTCGACCTCCAAAGCTAGATCAACATTCGACAAGAAGTTCACATCCTCACCTACCACTACAGTCTCACAAAAATCTGCAACTTCAAGGAAACTCTCTCTTTGTCTCAACGTTTACACTAACTCTGTGCTCTTCAAGCCAAACCTTGTCAAAAGGTACATCAAAACCGTAGGAAGACGATCACTTCACATCTACTAGAAACTAGTAACTCTGAACCACCAACGACATCTTCTGTACATCTTTCTGATCACTACTATCTCCCAAAAGGCTAGTCACATGTGTCCCTACATCTAAGGTCTCAACAAAGATATCTAATTTCTTACATGCTCACGCAAAAGGAGGTATCCGCAGAAATTGTAACTTCACATGTACACAACTGATAGTCTTCGGTCCTCTTGTTTTCAGACTGGTTCTTCAACAAAATCTGACTCTTCTAAACTGTTCTTAGAGCATTTCGTAACTTCAAGATTCAATTATGACCACACACAAATAGTCATGCTGGACTTGTTCTACCCCTAACAAACAACCTGGAGTCAAAGCTCAAGACTCCCCTCTCGGCTCAACTGTATCGGAAGTGACTTCATCTCTTCCGCTTGCTGAAAGACAACTCAACGTATACTGACCCAATCACACAAACTAGCTCCCACTCACGGACGCTGACCGACTGTCTTGCATTAAAATCATAGGCCGAACCCCAACGGTCACCAACTAACACTTCACCAGGCATGTTCAAACTTGCATACTTGCTAACGATGTACAGAGATACAGATTCGGAATCAACTGGAGGAAACAACTTAATATTGTACCAAGGGCTTATCGGTTAGAACATCAACACCACTCTAACTCCCACTCATGTGCCTTCACTTCTTCTTACCGATTAATGTCAGAGTTGATCACATCGTCCCTCATCCACAGGAATCAACCCACATACACACCGTCTCAAACGAACAAATTGTACCTCAAATCCGGTACAACCATACCTCCCTAACTAAGATGATAGACCCCCTCAACATCGTCCACCTTTTCAGAAACTACGACTTCTACTTACCGAAAAGCAATTAAATAAACAACAACATCAACAGTAAAACATACAAGATTGGGTTAGCAAGGCAAGGCTTCCAAGTGGCTCAAGTATGTTTCCCTCACTTAAAATCTCTTTTTCGATGTAATGGTAGCAATGGGACTCTACGAAACATGTTTCAAACAAATCAATACACATACATGCTCAACCAAGCATATAACAAGGCTTACTTGCTAAACAAGCAAACATATGCGCACGATCAAACAACATACATTCTCAATCAAACAATCATACATCACAACATTCACGGATAACAAGCAACGTGCTTACATGGCAAGCAAACACCGTGCATATCAATCATAAAACACAACTTACCTCACTTACCTGCCCAAGGTCTCGGAAACCTTAGGCTCTGATACCAACAAATGTAACCCCCTCGTCCCGGTCTGGCCGGATGACCAGTCCGAGTGGGCCATACGGGGAAAACCGAAGCGAAACGCGTTAAGGTTCCCCCTCGGTTAGCAACCCTATTTTTTTCATTTTAATCTTGTCACATTCGAACCCCAAACCACATTCAAACAACCCAATTTTAATCTTGACTAAAGGCATCTTAGTACCTATGTGTTTTTCTCTTTGAAAAGGCCAACAAAGTTCAAACAGTGCATTTTTAAGTAAAGGTTTCGAAACCTCCACAAATAGTTTCGAAACCTAGACTGGCAGTAAGGTCTGGAACCAAGATTTCTACAAAGGTTTCGAAACCTTACCCATGGTTTCGAAACCCTCTTCCATGGTTTCGAAACCGTCCTCAAAGGTTTCGAAACTTAGGCTGGCAGTGAGGTCTGGAATCCTAGATTTTGCAAAGGTTTCGAAACCTTCCTCAAAGGTTTCGAAACTTAAGCTGGCAGTAAGGTCTGGAATCCCAGATTTCTGCAAAGGTTTCGAAACCTTACCCATGGTTTCGAAACCATTGTGCAGGGGAGCACTTACTGCTTAACTCTAAAGACTTCCTATGGAAAAAGAACATAAAGAGCATACATAGCCATACATAAGAGCTTCAAAAAAGGGCTAAAGGCACACAACACCAACAACCCAAGTCTAGAGGCATACGTCCTAGATTAAACATACTCCAACATACTCAAACATACTCAAGGCATGAATATGAACAATCATACATACATGGTAAATTATACATTAAGAGCCTTTCATACAAGCATGCTTGAAGACATTGATAGACAAAAGCACCATTCATCAAATAAAGGTTTACATGCCATCAAGCAAAATTTATAGGTCAAACAAGGCATCCAAGAATCAAACCAATATCGAAATACATCAAAACTCAAATCATCAATTCCTATCCCATTGCTTAACTATTACATTCTATTACTTAAAGTTCATACATTGAGCTCACCAAAAGCAACACTTGGAGACCTTTCCTTGCCTTTGCCACCCACAAGCTATTTATCTGCATTGTCAAACAAAAGAGAGCGTAAGCATAAAAGCTTAGTGAGGGTAAGCTCATAAAACAAACCTTCAACAATGCAGGGTCCAAGCACGAGCAATTTCCATAATGAAATGCATGTTCTTACCTCCGATCCGCATAAGCCAAAATGATCATGATGCATGAACATATAATCAACATCATGCCATGCTCAACAACCCATAAGCTCGACGTACGAAGATACATAACTCAATGCATTAACCACATCATATATCAATTCATAAAGGGCATCACATTTCACAACAAGCAAGTATATATATATATATACATGATCTCATATTGGCATACACATACAACCTCATATTGGCACCTAGCTATGACTCGAATACGCGGATAACCCGTTGGAACACTTTTCCAACAACAACATTACCTCGGTGGGATTCCACTCATCACCGGTCCTTGCATGGGCGGGATTCCACTCATCACCACATGCCCTACGGATGGGATTCCACTCATCATCACGTAGAAATATATAAAAGCTTCCGGTGGAATATTACATCACCGTACTCCTCCTTGGTGCCTTAACGCCACCAAGGCCACGTACGTTTTTGACTCAATTTGTGTGCACACTCATCCTAATGATCGATCATTGTACCCAAGCATACTAGTGCCAATATAAATCAAATTCCACAACCTTTTACAATATCAATTTCAATATAATATTCGTACTTAGCACGTACTCATTATGATTCTCCAAAATCATGCAATCCACATCATAACCTCATTTCACAAACCAACACCACATGTATGTCATCCGAACAATTATCTCATCATATATCCACATTGTATTTGTCATCAACATGCAATATAAAATCAATACACTAAGCCATACTTTCACATACATGTGTACCACATTATACATAATCATCATGAAGCATAACAATAATTAAAGAGTACATCCAAGGTCTCTAACTAAAGCTTAGGATTAGGCTACCACCCTAACCCTAACTCTAGGTGGGTCTACCAAGCCCAACCTAGTTCACATGCTTGAACCAACCACTTAAAAACCAATTTAAAAACATTAACTACTCACCTCTACCTCCAAGCTCAAGTACTAAGCAACCATGGTCTTCAATTTCCGGATTTGTTCCCACGGCTTCACCAACTCAAAACCTCGCTTCTAATCACCTCAACACAAGCAAAACAACCTCAAATCAACTCAAACATCAAAGTGGCTAACCCGGAATACAATTTAAACATCAAACCCAACATTTCCAAGTCATGATCAAACCCCAACTTTATCAAATTCGAGCAGCCCATAAACCATGACCAAAACTCAAGTTTCCAACACATTTTATACTCACAAATGATTGCTAAATTCAGCCACAACATCAACCCATAGGTGCAAGCCAAGCTCCAACAATTTCCAACCCCAAACAATCACCAAAATTCCCATTTTCGTACTCCTATTTTACCCAGCAGAAAATTCCATTTTCAAACACCCAAATGACATCTAAATGGTCCCAAAACATCCTCCTAGCATACATATACCATCAGCCCTCTAATTACACTCTAAAACCCACCAAAAATCAACTTTTTGACACCTTAAAAATGGGTCTAAGAACCCACTTCGGATTTTCATCAAAATTCAACCAAATTAACATATAATGTGTATTTTAACATGAATAAACAAAGCCCCAACTCAATTTATCAAAGCAAAATGAAAAACCCCTTAAAAAACCAAACTTTGATATAAACCCTAATTTTCAAAACTCTATAACTTTAAAATTTAAGACCATAGGTAGATAGGGGATAAAGAGGAGAGTAAGAATATGATTTTACCTTTCAAAAACCCCTTGAATCGAAGTTGAAATCGAATGGAATATAAGCTTTGAAGTTTGAGAGTGTTTGAAGATGGTGATATGGTTTCCAACGTTTGGGAGGGTGAGTTGGAGAGAAGATGACAACTTTAATTTTAAAGTTGTCTTGCCTTTTAAAAACATTTGGGTAAAATTGCACTGTAGGTCCCTCCCTTTTTATTAAAGCTCAATTACACCACATTTTAGGTTGAATTGTTTTAATTATATTTTATTGACTCAAACTATAAACCCGGCTAACTCCTAGCCCCAAAACACGGGTGTTACATGTTATATGTGTTCTGTTTGCGTAACGCCTCTCGCTCTTAACCCGGGCATGGGGTGTTACATGATGTGAATCTTTGGAATTCTAATAAATTTAGTATTCTGAACATGGTGAAATTAGATTTCAAAAAGGATTTCATCTACATGGATTTTGAGAAAACTAATAAGAACCCTAGGATAACCCTAGATTTACTATTTTTCTTCATTTGATCAAGTAATTGAAATATGTTTGATTTGAATTGTTTTAATAATTTCACTATTATGAAGATTATGGTAAATTCAGATGTCAAAATTGAGATCAATAAGAATACCAAAATGTAAATCGATAAAGACCCAAAGGTTTTTGGGTAAACTTCGGTTATTAGTTTAAATGGTTATTCGAACTCTGTTTGATGTGAACCCTCATACAATTAGTGTTTAGAACATCATGGAGAAAACAAATTTCGAAAACAAGCTCAAACAACTGAGAATCAGAAATTTTGGATTCAAGCTAAGTCTTAAGAATTAAGGATTTTCGAGAAATTTTTAATTTCTTATTTTCTTGAAATTAATTCGTGGAATATGACTTAAAATAAGACCAAAAGGTTTAGAAAACATTCGGGGTGAAGCTTGTGATGGTTCTTGATAGTTTGACCCATATCTAAGGAGGTTCAAGACCCAAAGTATGCTTTGGATGTACATTATAATCTCTTTTTTTTTGTATTTTCTAAGAAGAAACCATGGAAATCTTAGCCGGGTATTTTATTTATTATTCATTTTATTTATGATGGATGAATGATTGAAAATAAAAGTTGGTTATTTAGACTAAGGATAGGCGCCACTCAGATTTATCGAGATTTGATCATGCATGGATACTAGCTTAAAAATCTTAAAATGTTTTTAAAATATTTAGTGGGAGAAGGTCCCTAAACTAGACCTACGTCCTCCATTAAATATTCCTATATGAAAGAAAATAATGTCTCTATTTGGAATGAGTCGGTCGCACCCTAAGGTAGGCGTCTACCACCGTTAGTATACTAGATGGAATTTCCCTATTTAAGGGACAATGAAAACATATATAAGTCGTTTAGGTTGCCACAAGGTTGATCCAAATAGCCTATAGAATGTTTATCTCATTGTATCAATGGTTATACACTCAAGATCGATTTAATTAGTAACTCCCTCATGGAGCTCTACTAAGTTAAATCGATGGCCAAAGTGAAACGATTTTAATATGTGTGCATAGTCCCATATTAATTGGATGCATGGTCTTTCGTGTTCTTATTGGTAACTCTATGGATTGTCCTAAGATGAACATAGAGTGATGGGTGTGAGAATTATCGCTGCAAAGGTTACGTATTTTTCAAAGGTTTTATGTAAGTAAAAATGATTACATACACGTTTATTATATTTGCAAAATTGTGAAAGTATGATACTTGTTTGTGCATAACTAGATACATTTATGGAAATTTATTTATGTTTTAGTTTGATATGGCACCATCACCTCTGATAAATATTCTCACTGAAAACAATTTAACCGATAACAACTATAAAGACTGGAAAAGAAACTTGCACAATCTCTTAAGTTGTGTGAGAAACACAAATTCGTGGTGGATGAACCTTGTCCAAATGATGTGAATATTCAAGTTCAATATCGTTGAAAAGAATCCAACGAAATAGCTCGTTGCTATATCTTGGCGAGTATTTCGTGTACTCTATAGGAACAACACAAGAGTTATGTGAGAGCTAATCAGAACATGAACAATCTGGAAGACATGTTCAGAGGCCAAGCTATATTGAGTCGACATTCAACTATTTCTAGCCTGATGAACTACAAGCAAAAATTTGGGACTCCGATGGAAGATCATATGCTCATGGTTATGGGTTTTTCCGTTGAAGCTGGAGAAAATGGGGCTAAGCATGACTATAACACCTAGATCGAGATGGTATTCAAATTCTTGTCTAAAGAATTTGCTGGCTTTCGAGCAGCTTGTAACTTAGGAAACAAGGAATTGAACTAACTCAACTCGTGAAGGAACTCAAATCATATGAGCTGATGTTGAATGATGGGAAACCTATTCAGGAAAAAGGAGAAGCTAATCTGGCAGTTGCTTCATCTACTGGTAAGAAGAAGCAATCCAAAGGTAAGAAATTTACTTCAACTTCTAATCTGATCAAGGTGAACAAGAAGAAGACAAAGAAACCAAAGGATAAGGAAAAATCCAAATGCATATTCTGTGGCAAGAAAGGGATTCTAGGGAACAACCTTTAAATACAGGCTAAAGAACGGCTGACCTGTTTACCGGGTAAAAAGCGGTACACAAATTGTTACATGAAGGGTACACAAATTGGTACAATATTGTAATAGAAGAATGTATATACAGTTTTATTAAAAAGATGCACTGTTTACCTTCTAAAATGCGGTACACAAATTGTTACATGATGCGGTACACAAATTATTACACTTTTGTAATAGAAGAATGTATATACCCTTTTATAACACATGTACAAATTTTTAGAATGGATTATGTACGTGTAAGGAAATGTGTACATAAACAAATTTTGACCTGAAAGCATACTTTGGTACAATATTTGTATGGAACTGTGTATATACATATATTACTAGCAAATATACAAAAATTGTTACAAATTTGTAAGAGGAAAAGGTATATACCTTTTCTTTTACACGGTTTCACGAAGGTTGGAAAATGACTTTTACTTGTAAGGAAATGTGTATATACAGAATTTCTTACCCGAAAAGCATATTTTAGTACAATAGTGGTATGGAACTGTGTATATACATATATTACTAGCAAATATACAGAAATTAGTACAATTTTGTAAGAGGGAAAGGTATATACATTTTCTTGTACACGGTTTCACGAAGGTTGAAAATGGACTTTTACTTGTAGGGAAATGTGTACATACATAAATTCTTACCCGAAAAGCATAATATTTTACAAGTTTTGTTAAGATTTGTGTATATACTCTTAATAGGACGAATTGTACAGGAATTGGAACAAATGTGTAAGATGAAACGGTATATACCTTATATATTACATTGTTACGAAGGTTGAAAATGGGTCATTACTTGTAGGAAATGTGTACATACACAATTTCTTACCCGTAAAGCATATTTTCGTAAAAGTTATGTAAGGAGTTGTGAATATACACGTAATAGTACCCAATGTACACAAAATAGTACAAATTGGTTTGAGGAAATGTTATATACCTTATTTATTACAAAATGTTGGGTAGAACTCTGTACGTATACTTTTTTATTACACAAAATTTCCATGGGTCGTCGAAATGTCCAATTTGTTTGTAAGGAAATGAGTACATACAGATATTCATACCCAAAAACATACTTTCGTAGAATGTATGATAATGGCATCGAAACCAGGTAAAGGTGGGTTCGGTTCTGGTTTTGCAGAATGGTCAAAAGTTAGTCTTTTGTGTAGCATCGAAACCTTGTATATAGGGTTTCGGTGCTGGTTGAGTGCGAAAATATTTGAAGGTCTTTAACCTTATGAGTTGAAAATTAACACTTAGTTTGGTTTAGCAGAGAACGATCATATCAAAACTAAAGATGAAGAAATTTATGAAAGAAATAAAATGCATTCCAAACAACGTTTTTCAAATACATTAGACATTAAAAAAAGAAACATAATAAATCCTCCCCAGTCCTCATTCATGCCCCGGGAAACGACCTGCATGCCCGCTGCCACCCATGGCACTGGAACCAGCCTCTGGTTGGTGCTGACCAACCATCTCTGCATAAGATCGGATCTCATATCTGACCCTATTGTTGCCTAATGAACAAAACATGTATGCATTAGTATGAGAAGAAGTGCATCTTGTAGAAAAGAAGAAACTGATGATAGAGACAACCTTGAGAGTGGTGGCGGTTGAAGTAGTCTATGTCCTCTTTGGTAGGCATGTAACCATAAAGTTGGCGCGCTGTGCCTGGACCATAGAAGATGCCTTGACATTGTTCCCAACCTTTTCTATCGAAACCTTAGGCAGCAAACTAGTTATGCAGATGTTGAGCGTCGAGATAACCTCTTGCAGTGCTCTGAAAAATCAAAAGGCTCATCCCACGATGGTCGTCGGGTCCGTATGAATGGCGAGGCTTGGCAATAGTATCATAGGAACTGAAATAGTTCCACAGCTCTTGGTTTCCCATACCAGTCCACTGAAGCATAAAATGCAAGAGATTAGAAGTGAAGCAATTGTAATAATATTGAAAACATAATTCAAATTTGTTAAATAACTACCTTCCCAGCAACATCCTTTTCCAGCCTTGTGTTCATTATCATGACCATGGGCGGCCAGAGTATTTGGTGATCATGAACCTCGTTGTTTGCAGGCAGGGGGCAGGCAGTATTAGCAGCAGTCGGATCATCTCTCAAAGCAGTCCATTGGCCAAAAGCTTGACCCTGAGGAATAGAAGAAGTGCCCTTGTAAGCAATTCCTCATCCAAGAGCTCAGCAAATTGGCGATGGAGCCTGAGCTTTGCTCCACCTTTCGTTCTGGCATGTGTCAGTAGGGAGTGAATGCTAGTAAACTTGTGAGAGGCACCAGGACCTCCTTGGCAGGCTGGACAAACCCATTTTGTAGAAGGGTCAGTGATGCTCAGCATTGTAGCGATGGCCTGGAAAAAGTTGCTGAACCATTTGCTTCGTCTGAGAGTGTCATGGCTCGGTTGATCGTCGTCATCAGAATTGAAATATAAATCATCCTCAGAATTTGAGTCAGACTCAAATTCTAGTTTCCTCTTGGAGAATTGGTGAGGATTGTTTTTGGAAGATCTGCTTGAACTCATTTTAAAGGAAGGAAGTTTAAAGTATTTGGTTCTGAAGAGAATATAAAGAAAGAAGGGTTGAGATGAGTATAGCGAATTTTTGATGTTGTAAAGAGTATAGAGAAGAGTTGTAAATTTATAGGGAAATTCAGTTGGGAGGGAAAGTGAAAAAGTGAAAAGGCTAAATCATTTTTCTTGGTTTCGAAAAAGTATTTGGTTCTATGGAGGGTTACCTACTTCTTGAGAAGGCACGCTGTGTGTCTGTTCATTGAACGAGGTACATGAACATGAACCCCTTCATTAATGAGAAGACAGAAAACTGAAAAGGCTGAATCGTTTTGCTTGGTTTCAAAACCAGCTGTAAACACGATGAGGAAGATGAAACGGTTCATGTGATTATAGTGAAAAGACAGAACACTGAAAAAGCAAGATTCCTTTTACTAGGTTCGATACCATCTGAAGGGGATTCGAAACTATATACAGTTATTAGTAGCATAATGTACACAGATTGGTACAAGTTTCCAAAAGAAATCGATATATACATGACTTTATTACACAGTTTCACGAAGGTTCAAGTTGGGTCATTTAATTGTTAGGAAATGTGTACATACATAAATTGTTAACCAAATGCAAAGTACATCATTTTGAGGGGCATCGAAACCACCACAAAGGGGTTTCGGTGCCTGTTTGAAGTGTAGAAAAAGTTACTACCTTGTTCGTACAAGCCATCTATAAGGTTATGCGATTATACATAAAATATTAGCCCTTTCATGTAATTGTTTAGGGTTTAAAATGCCTCATGAGATGTCTGTTCATTGAAGCAGGTGATGACAGCAACTGAAAAAGGCTGACTCGTTCTGGGGGTATCGAAACCAGCATTATTTTTGGGTAACACGCAACGGTACAGGTGATGACAGTGAAAAGATAGAACACTGAAAAGGCGGATTCCTTTTACTGGTTTCGAAACCATATTAAGGGGTTTCGGTACTGTATACACATAGTACTTGTAAGAATTGTACAGAAATGCGTATTCGTTGTACATGATGTGTAGGGGGTATCGAATCTACAGATAAGGGGTTTCGGTGCTATGTTTTTGTAGGGGGCATCGAACCCAGACGTAAGGGGTTTCGGTGCCTTTTGGTTTCGAAACCTCCTTAAGGGGTTTTGGTGCCTTTTGGTTTCAAAACCTCCTTATGGGGTTTCGATACTCTATACACATATCTTGACATACACAGTGTAGACCTTTTTTTACAAAGAGTTGTACATAAATGTGTAGTCTTTGTACATGATGTTGTTTTTTGTACAAAACTGTAAATGTATCATGTAATAAGTACAAAAATTTTGCCAATAAGATTTCTGAATATATAACATTGTATGTTGTATTTACAGAGATACAAAAGACGATCACACATATGCTTCGGTGATGTCATTGCATTTGACACAACGTACAAGGGTAACATGTATGGCCGGCCTATAATGCCTATTGTTGGTGTTAATCACCACCATGAAACCATTATCTTCGGTGTGGCAATTTTAGCAGACGAGACTGCAGACACATTTGAGTGGGTACTTACTGAGTTCTTGCAGGCAATGTCTAACAAAGCTCCTGTCTCAGTCGTCACGGATGGTGATAGGGCCATGCACAGGGCTATCAAGACAGTGTTCCCATGTGCACATCATCGCATATGTTCCTGGCATCTTTCTCGAAATGCCCAAGAAAACGTAGGTGATCCCAAATTTACATCCGCCTTTACACGGTGCATGTCCTCTTGGTGGACAATTGAGGAATTCGATCGCTAGTGGAGCTCAGTTATGAAAGATTTTAACGTGGAGCAGCATCCCTGGGTTGTGGAGAAGGATCACACGGTTGGTATGTGGGCACAAGCATATCTCACAGGACATTTCTTCGCAAATCTTCGCTCCACACACGCTGCGAATCTATGAATTCCGCCCTCAACATTATCCTCAAACATAAGAAGACATTTCTTGAAGTTGTCCGTGCCATTGAGAAGGGAATAAATGACATGCGCATAAATGAGTTGAACGAAGAATACAAAAATTCTTCCTCGAAGCCTTTCCCAATGACCAAATTGCATGACCTTGAAGGGAGTGCAGCTGACATCTTCACTCGGGCATCGTTTGAAAAAGTTCAGAAGGAACTCAAATATGAGACATTGTATCGTGCTCTCCATCCGATACTTACGACTGAAGGTGCACGAACGTATCGTTTGACACAGTATAAGGATCCGGAAGCCATCTATGAAGTTGTGCTTGATGTCACAACAAATAACATTACATGCAGTTGTCGGAAATTTGAGACGATCGGCCTTCCATGTCGCCATCAACTGCACGTTCTTAAGTTGGAAAACTTCTCCGACATCCCAAATTGCTTAATACTACCGCGGTGGACAAAAAATGCTAAGGTATCTGCTCCATCTTATCTTCACAGCGAAGTCTGTCCTGAAATAAGACAAATGTCTCGATTTGCATCGCCACGCTCACTTTCATCGCGGTTGTGCTACCTTGCGTCTCAAACAGACGAAAGTTTCAAAACCACAAAAGATGAGTTACTACGACTAACTGCTCAATTTGACCAGTCTGTAACATTCAATGACTCCTCATCACATAGGGTAAGCCAAAACAGCGTTTGAGACCCGCAAAAGAAGGACGCAAAACGAAAGCAGAAAATAAACACTAATTCGTCCACAAAACGGATGAATCAATGTTCATTTTGCAAAATGGAGGGACACAATAAGAACACATGCCCGGGACTGAAGCTTCAACTTCCAACGGGAACTACGGAACTTGACGTAGACATGTCCCAACCATAATGCAAATGTGATTCAAATCACTGTAAGTAAAACCTAACCAAAGATATCCTCTGCAGACATACGAAATCATGTGCATATGCTACTTTTATCCACTGAAATTTATCATATATTGCAAAATTTCTGTACAAGCGTTTTACCACATTGTGGCCCTGAAATTGCATAATATACATTCAAAATGTGTACATTTCACTCTTACCTAACCTATTTATGCTTGCAGCACATGTCATATACAAAATGTTTTCAGTTCATATACATCCAAACATGGTTACGACCCATAAAAAAGTGGGTTCCTTTACGCAATGCCACGCCACAAACAAAAAGTCAAAATCCATTGCCATCCACTCACCACTGCCCCATCCCCTAACATGTTCTTCACCAAACAAAATTGTATTAGATTACAATAATGAACAACACGTCCTAATGCATTCAAATACATAATAAACAAAGCATTCAGTCCTAAAGCCTTACCATTTCGGACGCTTAAAAGTGCCATGTTTTGGAACCTTTGGTTCGTTTGCCTTCATGTACCATTGACCTACAGCAACATTGACAGTCCTCCGCAATTTATTCTTATCATGACTGATAAGTTCGTACAAAAGAATCATCCGATCTCATTTTCCAACGCTCTATTAAGACAAGTACAAACAAACTAAGCTTTTATTAAAGAGCATTATAGTATACATGACCAAAGTAAGGAAAGTTGAATGAAGATTAACCTAAACCCTTACCACTTCCCCTATATGCTTCTCATTCCAAAGCTGCATCCATCTGATGCAAAACATACCACAATCATCTCTGTTAGAAAACAAATCCATGTTAACATAATACCACAAGTAATCCTTCCCAATTTGTTAAACAAAATTAACACAAAGTACTAGAATATAACAACTCTGTACCCATTATCCTGATGTTTGACTTTTTCCACCATCACGCGCAGATCGGTCAACGGCCTTGATGGTGAGCCAAACACTTGGACAAACTTCTTATCTTTTAAACATTCTTTTAGACTATTGGTCTACATGCAGAAACATTTTTTCTGTTTTTACATACTCGGTAACATCTTAAACAATGGAAGAATAAAAGTTCGTAGTTCTCGATTATTACCAGGTTCTCGGCCATACACACTCTTGCACCATTGCCTCGGGTATTTGGCAAGCTGTCCAGTAGCTTCACTACACCAGCATCAATATCGACGACACACATAAACCAATGAGTGTTGTTCTCATTCACGGGGATAAAGAGCTGAAACAAGCAACGATTTCCATTGTAATATACAGATGACATGAAAGTGCATGAGATGTTTAATTTATTAATGCTTCTTCGTACCACTTTACAGTCTGTCAACAAGCCATACGGATTGCCAACCTTACGCCAATACTCAGCGATTGTACCAACATTTACTCCTTGCAGAAGCTGAGACTACAATAGATCATTTATTATTAACCATGTATCCTTACAAAACCATATCCACTTGTTCATAATAGACATAAGATTCTTTAATATTTAACTTACACTCAATGTACACGGGATGTACCCTCTCCTTCTTTTAGATTTCTTCCTTATATCTTCATCAACAATGGTAAAACCAACAGCATCTATAACCTAAACCACAAACATATAGCAACTTTCATACTAAATTTCTTCAAATATATACAAAATGCTTACAAGGAATTGTGAAACCTACTAACCATTGAATTCACCCACCATCCAGGTCGTATCGTATCTGCATCGCTTACAGACAAATATGAGTGCCCAAAATCTGCAATTGATTTACTGCACCCATACAAAAACACTTACATATTATATTGAACAGAACAACATCATTGAGGATTACTTTCAGATTCAGATTGCTTATGATTCAGGCAATGGCGTATTCCATATATAGTCACAAGTGTTTTTTGCTGACTTGCCTACTCCTTCAGGTACTTGGACGTATGTCAGTATCTGCAATGCTTACACATTTGTTGTTCAATACTTAATCTACTTAATAAGACAAATAAGTACTTCACGTTAAAATATATAAGTTTTATTAGAAAACCTCATTAGTTATTCAACCACTAAACAATTAGTTTGAATAACATTAGAATTTCATCCATATTTGTCTATAATAAATGTAATCATACACACACAGCATTTATTGTGGACACAAATCCTACTTAAACCAAACATTGTCACACATCATTCTTCATTCAATGGCTGACTTTATTCATGTTCCGAGTTCGAATTCCTACTCTTATTCCTTTGCCGCTAACCTTTGCAGTAGCTATTGCTGTTGTCTTGCCCTACAAGTTAACACAAACAATATCAACAACAATAATCTCAATCCTTAACTTCATGAAAGATTGATCAAATGAACTTATTATACCTTTTTCATTGTTTTCGGTACAGCAACGGATTCTTCATTCAACCACTCGACATCGTCCTCCATCATTGGGTCCTCCTCAATATGAACTCCTTTGTTCGGATCAGAAACTTTGACTTGCCCTTTGTCAACCACTTCTTCTCCTTCTTTAACATGAACAACAATTTCTCCATCAGATTTCCTCAACGACTTCTGCAATTCTATCATGTTCTCATTTAAACTCTTGCATTCCTCCTTCAATTCCCTTATACTCTCTTCGATTTCTTTTTCCTTCTCCACACGGGCTTGCAGACTATCTTTTATTCCACCCAACTCTAACAGTACAGTCTGCAGCATATCCATAACAACATCATTTGTTCCATTCTTTCGATCCCTTCTTCCCCTTCTTCCCCTTCCACTTTCTCATCATCATACCCAAATACCTGCAAACATCATCAGTAAATCATTTCATATAACCACAACATCCTATATAATACTAGGTTGGTTTAACCCACTTACCTTGGGTTTTTTTGGATGGCTTTCTTCCTTCAGGCTATTTACAATCTCCCTTACTTCCTTCTTGTTGCCCCATGCATGTATGCGACCGCGACCTTCAGAGGCAGCAACTATTCTGCTCGCGACTGCACTCCAAAAATCAAATAACCTCACCTACATTTATTATTCATCAAAACATTATAATCTACCTCAATAAACTCAATCCCATGAAACAAATGCTACGTTCGAACAAAACATACTTTTAAACATATATTACCTCTAATATCGCGATGCATCCGGTCATGTATGCCAAACCACCACGAACTTTCCAGTTCTCTACTCCATCAAGTAACTTGTTGTATGCATATTTGCACCAATTGAGATTTCCCTTCAACCCCTCTGGGCACAACAACCGTAAATGTTCCGAGGAAGGCATATTGTTCGCACTTAGACTTATAAAAACACCAACAATGAAAAGAACGACGCGAGCTTTCAACTCGTCTCCCTCAAATTTACCGCTAAGTATGTCCTCCTCAAGTTCATTCACCTTGGCATCCCTCTTTATTCCGTACTTCGATGCCATTTCTTTTGCATTAACATTTCTCGTTCCAATTTCAACTTCGACTCCTTCATTCTTCAAACCCAAAATAGCCTCCACATCTTCCACCAACACTGGAATTTTATGTCCATCAAATTCCATGATCGACCTCTGGACATCAAAATTCTCTACTAAAGTGCGACATAGGTTGCGATGAATTGCTCTCGGTTTTATTTCCAGTAAAGGACCAAACCCTAACTCATGTACCACACCCTCAATATTCATCTTCCTCATCTCTTCAAACACCTCTGACAGCTTAATGAGGCTACATCTTGAAGACTTCTCCTACAACATTTCATAAATACATTATTTACTTCACTCTTACACAAATATACCTAATGTTAGAACAATTTCATCTCTTTCTCCATAAATAATTTCAAAAATTCACTTACCTTTTTCTCTTTCTCTTCCTCAGGTACTACAATATCCTTCACATTGGAGGCTTTCCATTCAGCTAGAGCCTGCTTCTGCTCCTCGAACATTTTTTGATAAGGCTCCTTTTCATCTTCACTCATCTGCCTCCACCTCAAACCCAATGCTTTTCTTTCCTGTATCAATCTCACAATTAGTCCAATACAAATATCATGTACACTTAACAAACCATTACACAACACACTTACATTGTTGTTCATTATCTTCTCCCCCTCCAAACGTTTACATTCTACTTTACTGTAAAACATAATTTCTCTGTTAACTTATGCAACTCATATTTAATAAATTTGACAGTTCTATATACATTCAACTTCAACTTACTAGAATTGGAAATATGTTGTACATATCTTAGGTGCCTTTGCATCCCCTTTATGAGACTTCTTCTTATGTTTCATTGTCTGCAACGTGCACCTAAAATAATCAAAGATTGAAACCAGTTTTTTACATACTACTTTCCGAACTTGACATACTACTTCAAATCAACTATTTGATCTTAAGAAACAATCATACCTTCCAACACATTCAATACTATAGCTGTAGAGAATATGCAAACCAATTTTTAAACCAAATACAAGAACCATCTCAGCCAACATTCATAACCAATACATGCATTTCAACTAAATGATTCTTACAAATCCAATCTCCTCGACAATATTTCTTTCTCCTTTTATTACAATTTCTAACATTTATCACTAACTAACCTAACTAAACCATCACTTAATTATTTAACCTTATTTATTTTGTTATTCAAGAACACAGTGAAAGAATTCAACACTTCTTCTTTGGTTATCTTTTTTAACTACTGTTAAACACTTCTTCTAACTACTGTTATCTTTTTTTTCCAAAAACCCTAAACAGAACACTAACCAAAAACACCCAAAATTTCTTCCAATCCAATCTCCTCTACAACATTGATTATAAAGTACAAAGAAATCCACATTCGAACGATTTATAAAAAAACCTTCACCATTTGCAATGTGGTTTCGCTGAAATAGAAAAAAAAACCGAAAAAAAGGAAGCAAGAAGCAAGAACTTACCTACAAATCGTGCTCAAACCCAACCTCCTCGACAAAATTCCTTCAGATTTTCTTCTTTGGTTGATGCAAAAACCAGCTTCGTCCTCTTGGGTTCGATGCCCTAAAGTTTTGTTTTTCTTTTCCCGCTCGTCGTTTTTTACTCAACTTATACCATCATTAAAAGGGTTACCGGTTCAACGGGTAACCTTATGTCCTGTTTTTTTTCAATCCAACGGCCTATATTAAACCGGCTCCATCTAATGGTCTTTTTTTCTTGGTTTGTATTTAGCCTGTTTTTAAGCCGCCTGTTTTTAGAAAAGGCCCAAGAAAGGTCATTTTAAAGCTGACTCCAAATATTATCAAGTTGCGAAAGAAAAGAAAGGTAATGGACTCTTAGCCATTGAAACTTGCTTAGTGGAGGGTCATTGACTATTGAACCACTAATCATGATTGTGTTTTCATTACAAGGGTTCAAGGAAACGAAGAGTCTGCTTGACATGAGCATCTCGTTATGAACTAAAGAAAGAAGCAATATGCTGATAAAATTAGTGGGAGAAGTATGTCTTTAATTCTGGAAGAATTTGAGTTTTAGGATTGTTTTCTGTACCTACATTTAAGACGAATTTAATTTCCATGTCATGTTTAATAAATGTCATTTGTTTGTGACATTTAATAAAAAGACTGTGAATAAAATTGAACTTTGTTAAACATAGTTAGATCAATGCTAAATTATGCATAAAACAATTTGAGGTTTATACACTGTAAATTGTTATCTTCTAAATGGTGTACTGACTAAAAGTGCACCGAAAACTCCATTTAGGATGTAGCTTGGCAAGAAGCCCAACCTAAGTCTTCTTAGGAATGGAGATGTTCGACACACATAATGGATAAGCATGCAAAGCAGTTTTACTCGTGATTGTAACACCCTTGACCCGGCCTAGTCATTAGACCCGAACTAAGAATATCACATTGGGTTTGCCGAAGCAAACCCGAACTTACTTACTCGAATTACGGTCTATTTTTTTTATATATCTAGATGCATTATTAAGACTTATGGTGTTCATACAAGCAATAGTTCAATTTTCATTCGATATGATCATCGATAAGGTACTCAATTGAAAATACAAGCATTCTAGGGACCAAAATGTAAATCCAAATAATTATAAGGGCTAATACAAGTTTTAGGTTATAAGTACTTAATTAATTATATTTCATGCTAGCGTGTCAAATTTCAGCTCAAACGAATAACAAATAAACATCCAATTTAGCCAAATATGAAATTAAGGACCAAATGTAAAACTTCCAAAAATACAGGGACTAACACGTTCATAAAAGAACTTTTACTGCAATTCGCTATATTAAGCATGCTTGCAAAATATCACGTTAAACAGATATTATTTGCTTATTCAATTGATACAACAACATATGGTGACCAAATTGCAAAAAATCTAAACTTGGTAAAGCTCATTAACTAAATACACCATCGGTCGTACTGGTACACAATATATTGTACTGGTATAAAAAACATCGAAGCAATTATTGAAATCGGTATGTAGCAGGTCGTACCGGAACTCAGCTACGTGTACCGAAACTCGATCAAGCGTACCGGAACCCACGTCCATTACTTGTTACTAAAATGACCTCGCGTACCGATACCGCACCAAGTGTACTAATAAAGACTGCACTAAATTGCATCTTAGGGATTCGAATCCCAAGCCGAGCATATTCAAATTACTTACAAACAACACTAACATGATTCTAACATTATACCATCATTAAACAAGTAGGCTCGAGTTACATGCCAATTATTAAACACAATTCATATTCATACAAGTAATCTAGATGCATGCTTCTTAACAATATAAAGCATTATCGAATAAGCATCAAAGGGTCAAGACCTCAAACATAGGCTATAGATCAACTAAGAAATAGAATCACATGACCATGTGTACACTTAGCACACAAGCACTCAATCCAATCATTATTTAAACCATTTTCAATCATTAGATCATAACCATCAAATGTGCTTGGCATTAAATAAAACCATCATCGTACACATTAAATAATTTCATCATCCAACGTAATATAAACTCCAACCATATAATCAAGTGTTATACAAAATAATATTCCAATGATTAACTCACATTGTCTTATTACAAATAATGATAACACCATAAAACATTCTCTTTAGAACACTTGTCATGGGATCACTCATTGCTTCGAACTACAACCCCGCACTTGCTTAATTCACTGCATTGACGGAAGAGAAAAGAGCGTAAGCATATAATGCTTAGTGAATGCGCTCTAAAGAATAAAACATCAATGCATTTCCAAAATCAAATTCGATATTAGAAACTCATATTAAGGCGAGTCAAACTCATTATTTTTAAAGAATTTAAGTAAAACATGTTTATTCGAAACATATACTTCATGATTTCATAACAATATTTTCATTGTCAAGACATTAAAATAAAACATGCTTGATTAAATCATAAGCAACCTATCTTTCGGCATAAACCATGCATTCATTGTAAAATAAGATATGAGTGTAAAGCCAACACAATTTGCTTATTTTTTTTTTGAAAATATAACATGCATAACAACCGTATGCAAAATAGTTTTCCACTTTAATTCATATATATTAGCAATTAGTGTGACTCTCAATAAATCATTGTTCTTTTTATAAAACCACATCGGATACACGAATTTTTCGGTAGACTTACATCTACCAAACCATACCTTGACTCGGAGAGTCTCACCTCAATCCTACTTAAAAGTACACCATCAACTTGAGTAACCTAATTAAATCGCATACCACAAGTGACAATCCAACATTCCAAGTAGCCTAGTTAAACTGCTTTTCTCAAGGATCGTGGTGTGATCGACTTAACATATTATAGTGCACTTTAAACACTATGACATGCCAACTATATCTGATACTTTATTTCCATTTGTCACATAGTCGATATACATTTTTAAACACATTTACTTATTGTTTTTAATATGTATTTAACAAAATATTTACATATGCAAATTTACATTGCCCAAGGCAACAACCACTTTTTATTTAGAAACTATTTTTCAATGCTCTTATACATTCATATTGTTGATAAATCAATCATTGCATGTCTTTTAAATGATGCATAAAACAGAAAGTAAATTAATTATGCTTTTATACTAAAACATGTAAATCAAGTCTCATTTCAAATCGATAGTCAAAAGGAAAAATAGAGAAAACTTACTTTTGAGCTTAGCTTAATTTGCTAGGTTTAGATTAAACCCCCAAAGTCATAAATCAAACCTCTTTAAATAATCAAAAACACATTTGCACTCACCAACTTAAATACCCAAAATAATCACTTTATTAAAATACCCCGCGACAATTAAAACTCATATTGTTCGAACAATTACACAACGTCATGCACGAAATACCTCTTTTCTCTTTTTCACGACACTGCAGCAAACCATAACATTCCCTTCTTTTTTATTTTTCTTATATATTATTTCACGCCCCTCAACATTGAAATAATTGGCACCCATATATGCGCCCAGGGCTGCAGCAGTCGTGCACCATCAGCCCTTCGAAGGGCAAGGCGTGGCTGCTCTGCTCCGAACAGCACCCTGTTCGAACACCTTTTAATTCCTTTCATGCATTTTATCAAACATACACAATACACACTTGATCAAATAATTAAATCAACCTTTCTACCAATCACCTCATTCAAGAACATAAATCTAAACTTAACTAATTCAATTAACTCCGGTGCCAATTTCATAAAATTGATTTTAGATTTATCTTACCCATAAAATTAAGTTTCAATCAAACTAAAACATCTTGATTTTATCTATCAAATCACAGTCATTCCTTTATCATCCAAAAATCAATTAAATCAAATTAAATTCATTTTAATTCATGAACTCTAATAAAAATGATAGATAATCAATTTAAATACAATTAGAGAACCTTTAAAAATTAAAAACTTATCCAATTAATATCAAAGATGGAATTTGAAAACATCATCCTCCACTTGAACGTAAATTCTAAGAATATTTGATGAAGACTATAGCTCTTGCTAGATTAATGATTAGAGACCATTTAGGATATAAAAAGGCTGAAAAATCAAGAAAAAAAATCAATGTTCATTAAATTGTATTTGAAAAATTCAAGAGAAAAAATGAGAGAAAATTTTGGATGTGTTTTTTTCATCTTTGGAAAAACAATAACCGTCATCTCCTTTTGTTAAAAATGAGAGGAAAAATATATATTAATAATTAGTTTAATAATACCAATAAAATATCACTTTAATCCTTTTTTAAAATATTGTCATCACTAACATTTTACAAGTATTGCAAAATAGTCATTTTTAATTTAATATTAAATCAACTCATTTAAGAATTTCTCAAAACTAAATTCCATATTTTAATAAAATCATTAAATATATACTTTCAAAAATATTTGCCATAATAAATTTATCGAAAACCAATTTAATCAACTCAAATTATTTTATGAAATTAATTAATTAGCTAAAGCCTAACCTAAAATTTCAACTCGATTCCGATAAATTACTCAAATCTTTTAGCCTATTTTCCGGGATGTTATAGTGATTATTTATGTGCATATTAGTAGGATACCCTAATGGAATGATTGTTTTATAATCCCAGAAACTAAACTATAAAGGTGTCAACTCATGCAACATTCCTCAAGGAAAGTTACATGAATGACATTAAACCTCGAATTAAATTCTTACTCGAGAAGTTGGGAGAAATAAAACAAATCTATAAGTTATTGTCTCGAAATCAATTTGAAGTGAAAGACCTACAAAGGATCAATAGCATAGGGAGCTTGGACGTAGTGGGAGAATCTCTAAAATACTGGATTTCTTTATGTACCAAACTGAAATTGTTGAGCATGTAGAGGATGATCCACCCACCCACATACGAAAATGCTATACAGGAAGTTGATTCCAAATCTTGGAAGAAGGCTATGGCTGCTAAAAACGGATTCTATAAAATCCAATTTCATTCTAAGACAAAATGGATTAAAGCTATAGGGTGTAAGTAGATCTACAAGTAGAAACAACCCAAGGGATACATAGCAAAACAAAATTATGTAAGTTATAAAGATTTATCTATAGACTCAAACAAGCATCATGCTCATCGAACTAAAGGTTTGATCAAACGATCAAAAGATTCAGTATTAAAGGACGATATGGTGGTCTTACTAGCCTGGTAAAATGATGATATTTTATTCATTGGGAATGATGATATTTTAGGGTAGGAGCTATACATATCCAACTATTGCAGAGTATTGTTTGAAGGACCTAAATTGGTTATTTGTTGAAAAGAACTTGAGGGTCGTTGTTTCACTACTACTGGTAACTGGTAGGGATGTAAAAACAGGTAATCGGACGGGTTTCAGGTCGGGTACTGTTAGGTCGGGTAAAATCGGATACAGGTCATTTCAGGTCATTTTTCTGTTTTGACTCGACTCGGGTCGGGTGCGGGTCCATTTCAGGTCGGGTCTATTTCAGGTCGGGTCCGTTTCAGGTCCGGTCAAAACAGGTCGGGTCCGAAGCAGATAATTGACAGGTTAATTCGGGTTCAGATACACTTCAGGTCGGGTCCATTTCAGGTTAGGTCCATTTCAGGTCGGGTCCGTTTCAGGTCGGGTCCGTTTCAGGCCGGGTCCATTTCAGGTCGGGTCCATTTCAGGTCGGGTTCATTTCAGGTCGGGTTCATTTCAGGTCGGGTGCATTTCAGGTCGGGTGCATTTCAGGTCAAGTAATTTCAGGTCGGGTAGTTTCAGGTCGGGTAATTCAGGTCAGGGTATTTTCGGATTTGAAATTCGTATTGAGTTTGAGTTCGGTACAACCGTATAAGTAGTTGATAGACTTTAGGTTGGCCTCCATCAATCGTCATTGATTTGAGTTAATTATTTAAAGTCATATCAAATTAAAATTATAAAACATTGCAGTAATTAAAAAAATAATGAAAAGTGTCAATTTGGACTGAAAAAGGGGTCAATTTGGATTAAAAATAAACTTTCACATATTATAATGAACAAAAATATCAAATTAAAATTATAAAACATTAGATAGATTTAAAAGAAAACAAGGAAAATGTGTCAATTTGGAATAAAAATAAAGTTTTGGGACTATAATGAACAAAAATATCAAATTAAAAGTATAAAATTAGAGTAATTAAAAAAAACAATAAGTAGAGGTCAATTTAGAATAAAAATAAAGTTTTAGGGTCTAGAATGAACAAAATTTCAAATTAAAATTATAAAACATGATGAATTAAAATATATACAAGGGTCAATACATAATTAAAATAAAGTTAAGGGACTGGAATAAAGAAAATATTAAATTAAAATAATTAAACATTGGACAAATTTAAAAAATAAACGTGGGCCAATTTGGAATAAAAATAAAGTTTTAGGGTATAGAATGATGAAAATATCAAATTAAAATTATAAAATATTGGACGGATTAAAAAAATAATGAATATGAGTTTGGGGTTCATACATTTATAGGCACATTTACATATATACATTAGGGTTTAGGGTTTAGCGAAAACTTATTAATGGTTTAGGGTTCATACATCGATAGATACAAACATACTTACATACATTAGGGTTTAAGGTTTAGAGTTTATGTTTTAAGTGTTTAGGTTTTAGATTTAAGGGTTTAAGGTTTAGAGTTTTATGAAAACTTCATTAAGTGTTTATGGTTTAAGGTTTAGGTTTAGTGTTTATGGTCTAGGGAGAAATTCATTATGGGTTTAGGGCTCATACATTGATAGCTACATCTATACATACTTATATATATATATTAGGGTTTAGGGTTTAGGATTTATGGTTTATGGTTACTTGTTTAGAGTTTAGGGTGTAGCGAAAACTCATTAAGAGTTTACGGTTCATATATTGATAGATACAAACACACTTACATACATAAGGGTTTGGGGTTTAGAGTTCATGGTTTATGGGTTTATGTTGTGGATTTAAAGGTTTAGTGTTTATGGAAAACTACATTAAGGGTTTAGGCTTTAGACATTGATAGATATATACATACATACTTACATATATTAGGGTTTAGGACTTAGGGTTTAGTGTTTAGAGTTTAAGGTAAAACTCATCAAGGGTTTAGAATTCATACGTTAATAGATATATACATACTTATATACATTATAGTTTAGAGTTTAGGGTTTGGGGTTAGGATTTAGGGTCTATGATTTGATGAATTTAAAGTGTTGATAAATGTAAAATATTAACTATTAACTTTTTAAATCAATTTAAAGTGTTAAATAATATTTCTGTTAAATATACATGTATAATCAATTTAATATATATGTATAAAAAATTGTATTTAAATATTTATCTCACGCTTCTAAGTTTTAAATTTTATTAAATAATTCAATATGCTTAGTATTAACTCATTTAATATAAATTATTTGTGGCGTTAATAACTTAAAAATTTTATTAAATTAATAACTTGTGATGGACGAATTAAAAATAAATTATTTAAAATTAAAATTATTTTATTAATTATGATCATTAAATTAAATTTTTATTTTATTAAAAATTTTAATTAGAGGGAAAGTTAAAAGTTAAAAATATTTTAGTTTTTAATTTAGAGGGAAGTTTGTGCAACCAAATTTGGGGGGGGGGGGATTTTAGATTAAAAAGTTGGGGGGAAAATTGATGGGGGGAGGCGGCAAATTGAGTGAAAATGGATGGGGAGGTTTTTTTTTTGAATTTGTTATTTAAGGGTTAATTACCTTTTAGGCCCTTCCTTAATTAGATGCTTAGGGTTTAGATTATTTAAGTTTTAGTTTGTTTTTTTTAGTGCTAATTTTTGGTATAGTTTCTTTAGATTTAATTAAACATGGTTGAACTAAAAGAATGATTAGCATGTCACAACTCACATGTGTCCCCAATTTTCTGGTCTAATAACAATTTAGGTCTATATAAGTATAATTATTAGATAAACTATGTATTGTCCCTAAATTTTGAGTTTGAATACTTATTAAGTCCTTGTAATTTTGAAATTCAATATTTTAATTCCACCAAATGTTTAATCTTGATTTCTCCTTTGTATTGAAATAAAGTATTTTATGTGAGATAAATTATGTCTTTGCTATAAGATCTGAGAGCTAATATTATTACAAACAAATTTCTTGTATTTTATCAGTTCAGATCAAGAACAGGTCGGGTCACTTAACAGGTCGGGTTTAAAAGCAGGTCGGGTCCATTTCAGTCGGGTTCAAAACAGGTCGGGTCCATTTCAGGTCGGGTCCATTTTCAGGTCGGGTCCATTTCAGGTCGGGTAAAATCGGATATCGGGTCAATTCAGTCGGGTAATTTCGGTTATTTGCCAGGTCGGCTTCGGGTTCGGGTTCTTTTCAGTCGGACGCAGGTCGGGTTTCAGGTCCAAATTAACAGGTCCAATTCGGGTTCGGGTCGTTTTCAGTCGGACGCAGATCGGGTTCGGTTGCTACAGTAACAGGTTAAATTCGGGTTCGGATCAACAACAGTCGGTTGCAGATCGGATTCGGGTCAACAAAAACTCGGGTCAAATCAGGTTCTGACTCGGGCAGGTTTCAGTCAGGTTACCAGGTTCTGACTTGTTTTTACATCCCTAGTAACTGGTGGGAGTTTGTGGAGTATTTCTGAGACACATTCTAAGATTATTATGTTGGTACGAAATGTCGATGAGATTTCATGAATTTAAAGCAAAATGACACGCCCGTTGATAACTACGAGATTAAGTTTATGGGGCTTATCATTTCTGCGTTTAGGTTGCTTACTGTTCACCAAACTATATTAAAATAGTTTTTTGATGGTTAAATTTTTAAAAATTACAAAATAAACATCACTTGTTAGTTTTTGTTAACTATTAAGGAGATGATGTGACATAATATGTAAAATACAGTTGGACACACACTTAAACACTTAAATACTTTCTTTATCTAGTTTGTCAATTTCACTATTACTATACAAAATCTATAACACAACAATATAAATAAGTCTAAAATTTTTGAAAATCTCTTTTTTGTTATAAATAAAATAACAAAGAAAAATAATAAGAACAAAGAACAAGAATGGAAGAACAAAGAGATGAGAGAAAGAGGAAGATTTGTATTATTCTCAAAAATAGACTTGTATACAATACCTTCATCAAGTCATCTATTTATAGGCATAAGAAGTACATATTACATTGAACTCTAATTAAATGAGATAATATTCCTAATGATAAAGTAAATCAATCTCCTTAGATAAAGTTCTAATCATGATAGACATACACATAGATAAATATTCATATCACTCTCATTTGGATGTCTATGTAGATAATGTGCCTCGTTAAAACCTTACTAAGATAAAAACCCAGTGGGAAAAAATTCTTTAGTGAAGGAAAAAGAGTACACACATCTTTGATACGCATAACATGTTGCCTCATTAAAAATCTTACCAGGAAAACCCATTGGGACAAAACCTCGGTCAAGAGAAAAGGAGTGCAACGCGTATTTACTCCCCCTCATGAAAACACTACTAAAGATCTTTGAATCTTCATAATTCAACCTTGAATACTATTTTCTAAAGATAGCGGGGATGAAACTTTGGAGTAATATTTTCCATGATGTAACCACCTTCCATTATCTCTACACAAGATAGCATTTGTATCATATCTTGTGAAAGTAAATCAATAACTTCTGGATATGTTGGGTCAATGGTCTTAGCCAAACACATTTTTTGCTTGCCTTGTGCATAACAATTATTTCTACAAGATTTGAGAAGACATCGACGAATGTTTGAAGATCTAAATGTAATGATCTTTGTATATTCATAGATATTTCTTGACCAGCTAATATATAGTGCTTCAAGAACAATAAAAGATATAATTATCTTTATTCACATCCAACAATCTTACAACTATTGGGATACTCAATAGATATGATTTATTCATATTGAATCTTCTTTAAGGTTTTTTCAACTTATGTCTATTCATAGACAAAAAGAAATATATAAAAATGCTCGATCTTCAGATCAAGATAAACTTGATGTTAAGATTCAAGTACTTGTATTGACATCACTTTATGAGTTTCCAATTTGAAGCTATTTAGGAGTTCTAAAATTATCATAATGGATCTTGATCCAAACTCCTTTATAAAATACATAAGGAAACCTGATCATTCTTATAGTATTTTCTCAATTAGTATTCACTAAGAAAATTATACCAAATGCACCAAAATATTCATGAGACATGTCTAAATAAATTTCCTCGGAAATTTCCAAATGCTTCTAGCATTTTAAATCCTTCAAGGATAAATATGGATCCACAAGTAATTAGACGCATGCAAAATTTTTCACAACTGCCAAAGTAATTGCATCCACCATGAAGTAATTAAAACTTTTCATAAATCATAGTTCAAGTCATATTTACGACTACTTATTTTTCCCTCACTTGCATTACACATTTAGGTGTTTGGACTACTGGTCCAAATACTTCTATTTTAGAAGTTCAAAACGTCTTTCAACATCGGTCAATTCGATATCTATGCTTCTGGATAGATTTTATACAAGATCATCGATTTCTTTCTTTACTTCTATAGAAGTATTTTATGTAAAATTGTTGTCGACAACTTTCCAATTTTCTGGTTCCATTCTCGTAATGACATAACTCATCAAGATCTATTCAAGATTTCAATCTTTATTTCAAGTACCTAAAACTCTTAAAGAGTTTTATTATTAGTTATGTCTTGGGTCTCTTTAGGAGCACTCGCCTCCAATATATGACCATCTCATAATACTTTTCATTTACGAGAATTTTGATCATTGGAACCATTTCAACTATCATGCTTCAAGCATGATTTACATCCACTTGCTCTAACATGTAATTTAAATTTAGAGCATTTCAGCTGGTACATGAGACTTAATTACTCTTATTGGGTCAGTAAATATGTCTGGCAGTTGACATGAAATAACATGAATTATCTTATGAACTTTTAGTTCATATTCGATGATCTAGATAATGATAATTCATTTCCTTCTTTATCCAGGTGATTATTCTCTCCCCCTGATGTTGAGAAAAATCATCTAATAAATGATTCTCCAATTAATGTTTATAATTTAAACATAAAAGGAGACTCGTACTCAATATATATTCTCAACCCTTTTTACTTGCCCATTTTGTGTGTTATGGTGGAGCAATTCAACTATATATCGCACATTCAAAAATTCAAAAATGGGAAATATGACTTCTGACCAAAAGTCAAATCATAATAGGGAGTTTATTATAACTCGTTGGCTTGATGCGTATAAGTGTTGCTATATGTAAATACCATATAAATAATAAATGTTTTGTTCTCACAGTTTAGCTATTAAATAGGAGGCAACCAATTAAAAATTTGCTAAACCGTATTTTTCATAATCAATAGATTTTGTAACAACCGATATAGCCTAAAATATAAACCCACAAGCTTTTGCAAAATGAATAGTCTAATTGCATAATCTGAATCCTTTTAGAATCAATCTCACAAACTTCTGGTTGTAAGTTGATAAAACAATGTAGATGGATCTACTAAAATCATATAAAACTTTCCACATTTGTGGATATATGAGCCTATATTTCGTTCAGATATGCAAGACATGCAGTCTCAACTTCAGCACAAGAACTTCAAGTTCTAATTCTTTTGATAAGTGGCATCAACTATATCCTTTGAGAACAAACAACACAAGAACTTCAAGTTCTTTTAGTAAGTGGAATTTAATCAATTCTATTAAGCAACACAAGAGCTTCATGTTCTTTAATAAGTGGAATTTAATCAATTCCTTTGCGAATAAGCACCACAAGAACTACAAGTTCTTTTAATACATGTGCATGTAAATCTCAATAATTTATGACCATTATTGATCATGATGGTCTAACCGATCATGCCAACTATATATATATGTGTGTATATATCTCTGAATTTGTAAACTCCTTGTTTTCCATAACATGTAATTCAATCTCACTTGTACATGTCTAGTACGACCATCAAAATTGTTCCTTTAAATAGGAATATATTTAGCTCTTTCGGAGCTTTCAATTGAAATTATCTTTTGGTAGCAATATATAGCTCTTCTAGAGCTTTCAACTGACTTTTTGGCTAACAGAACTTATATTCATATTGACTTATTTCAAATGCCAATTGATAACATATGTTATCTATAATTCTAAAAAGAATATTTTGCGAACTCATATTGTTCTCTAAAAATTTCCACTTCTAGTGGTGACAATATTATTACCATTAGAGGTAATTATTGCAATAATCACAATTATGCACTTTTCATAATGTGTTTTCTCTCAATAACTTATTGCTCTTCTGGAGCATCAATACTTTTAGTACTTTGAGATATAGTACTCACATTTTTTCATTGCATTTAAATGGAAAAATATATCTTATGCTTCTGCTAAGCATAAATCGTCACCATAAATTATATTTGATAAGTAATCATGTTAAACAAAATAAATAATATGATAATATATAAATATAAATATTAACATGAATATAAGTATAAAATGTAAATAATTAATGTATAAAGTAAATATACATAAAGCAAAATAAATAAAAAGATAATTAATTCTCTTTAAAGTTATGAGAATAATTAGAAGATGATTTGTTCCATTCGAGGGTTATAAGGAAATCAACAACGTCTAAATGAGTTGGACTAACAATGTCCAAATAAGCTGGACCAATATCATCTTTGTCATTTTTCGCAAACATAATTTACTTTTATTTTCTTTCCTTTATCATTCAATCATTGTTGATTTTTTCAACGTACGATAAGTACGTGACCAATGGTTTATAACATCACATTGGTAATAAAAAGATTCCACTTTCTTAGAATGATCTTTATCGCTCTTCTTATCATTATAACCTCACTACCAGTGGGTAGAAGTATTCTTAAAATAACCATATTTTTCATGTCTATATTCATAGCCTCGACCACGACCACAACTTCTAATGTGGTTTTTATTCCTTCCATAATATAATCTCACATTCACTTCAGGGAATGGAGTAGAGCTAGTGGGCCTTTGAAACCTTTTTCATATATCCTTATCACAGAGAACAAAGATTTAATCCTCGTACACGGCATTGTTAAACCTGCCCACAAGGTCATTTAAAAACCTCATTTGAGACCAGTAGCCTCGCAGAACGGGATGTCCAGCCAATATACTTGGATTATATAAAAATTATATCTCTAATTGAATAATGATTTACCATGTTTTCATTCACTTCAGGAAATGAAACAGTTTCAATAATTGCATGAAATAAACATCATGTTTGCATTCACTTTAGGGAATGCCCCATCATTGATAATCGTATGGAATAAACATCATGCTTTGCATTCACTTCAGGGAATGCCTCCCATAAAACTTTTTGGATCAAGACAAATTTTTGTAACTTGAAATTGGGAGAAGTCTATGGTCGAATTTTCCGACGAAGAAGAAATATTGCTTTCGAGCAAATATAGACTTTATAATAATCTTCTTGTAAATACAAAATCATCATGATTTATCGCACTTTAAAACCATATTTTAAAGGATAAAAATAAAAATAGAGTTTACCAATATTGTGTTTCCTCTCGAGGACGATGGAGACATAGCAAACGACCAAGAAAACTTCTCATAATCTCTTTATATCATGTTCTTACCACGCCATTTAAATATATCATGTAAAACTCAAAATACGGTTAAAATATCAACATTTATCAAAAAAACAAGATATATATATATATATATATATATATATATATATATATATATATATATATATATATATATATATATTGATATTTAAATAAGAGTAAAAATAATAATTAAAATAAAAACTTACCTCATTAAAGTACTTAATTTAGTAATTGTTGCTATTAAAGATATGAAATATGTGGGTTGGGTTTAAGCCACAACAGAATGAGCGATAGGTCCTACGGGTGATGGTTCCCTGGAGTCCTTTGGATACAATTGAATCGTCGGGCATTCTCTAAATCTAATGTGTTTGGAACATGAACGCCGATTCTACAAGTTTCTCGTTGCTCATTGCTGACCCTTTTGGTTCCCGATTGTTCCGCCATGCTCACCAACGTGGATATATAGTGGATATTTCGATTAATATCATATCGAAATATATTTTCGACAACCACCAACAGAAGCTATGATAATTGAGCGAGATCGTGCTGATAACGTGTTATAAATAAAATGACAAAGAACAATAATAAGAACAAAAAACAAGAATGGAAGAACAAAGAGATGAGAGAAAGAGAGAGATTTGTATTATTCTCAAAAATAGACTTGTATACAATACCTTCATTAAGTTATCTATTTATAGGCATAAGAAGTACATATTACATTGAACTCTAATTAAATGAGATAATATTCCTAATGATAAAATAAATTAATCTCCTTAGATAAAGTTCTAATCATGATAGACATACACATAGATAAATATTCATAACATTTTTTAAATTTTTAATTTTCTTATAATGTAGAGTACTTTTCTATATAATATAAATAATTTATTATTTTTAATAATTTATCACTTTATACCTTTTGGTATTTTTAAATTTTTTGTTTTTATTTTAGTAGTATTTTTAATATTTTAATAATATATTTTATATTTTTAATTTTTTAATTTTTTAAATTCTTAATTTTTATTAAATATTGCATAAAAATAATTTACCTCTCGAACTTCCTAAAGTCATTGTCAGTCTTGAACTTCTTAAAAAATCAATTTTACTCTCAAACTTCTTAAAAGTTTAAATGTTACCCTTCTACAACGTCAGCACCGTTAAAAGGTACGTCAGAACATTAACATTTAATGATTATTCAATACGAACTCATAAACAAAATACGCCTTAAGTCTTATTTTTCAGAAAGCAGTCAATTTCTAAAAAACAGGAAAGCACTTGATTATATACATATACATTTGTTTTTAAAAAAATATTTTATATAAATTATAAAACGAATTATATATACAATACATTAACAATTTCAAATATCATATTTTATTTATAAAATTATATCGTATTCATAGACAACCAGACTTATAAAAGGTGACCTTAAACTCGGGATTAGAAATTAGGAAAATAATGTAGTTAGATAAAGAAAATTCAGAGGTCAACGAGCCAACAAGTAGCCTTAATACGAGGCGTCCGATAGGGCGGGAGAACGGATCCCTATCGTTTGATCCAAGGAACTTTACTTTATTGGTAATCTAATAAACAAAAACAGAGAATGAAATCACGCGGTTCCCAAAAGAAATTATAAATCCGACGGTGTGGAATTTTGAATAATTTGGACGGCGATGATGAAGCCCACATGGAACCAATAGGTAACTAACAGTGGCTTATTAGAAGCTGCACGGCCACCTCCCTATCAATTAGGATGGATAAAGGGAGACCAGATGGGGTCATCCTTTGAAATTTTAAAATTTATGTATGATTTTAAATTATTTTAAAATTATTTTATGTATCTTTTATTAAAATTATATTTTTATTTTATTAAAATTTTATAAATTCGTCTCATAATATAAAATTTTTACATCAAATCTGCTATCAAATGCGGTCAATGAAAATGAAGATAAAAGCCAAAACACAATTTGGTCAAACCAACAAGCGGCACGCACGTCTTGAATGATGAATCTTGATCCACCTCAGTTTAAAATCTTCTTGTCAAATGTCACACGCAATTAATTTCTTGATTTTTTATTTTTAAATATTTTAAGAGTTGTTGTATACATGCACAATAAAAATGATCCGGGATGACAACAAGTCAGATTTTTAAAGATTATACAATTTAACTATTCAATATTATTAAAATAATTAACTCTGCTCTTGTGGCACGACTTTTCTCTGCTCTTGTGGCACGATTTTCTTTTTTTCATCTGGTTTTTTTCCACGTTTCTATCTCTTTGATTCTACCTTTTTGGTTTTTTTCTGATCTGACACTCTGCCCACGGATATGGCTACTGTTGAGGATAACTTGGCTGGGTTATCGATTGAAGATGATGAAGATGTGGGCGTACGGATTGACTTGGAGGAAGGGGAATCTGATCTCTCCTATGCCCATTGTTTTGTTGGCACTTTTCTTACGACAAGTGTAATTCGTGTTCCGACGATGCGTACGACTTTGGCAAATGTGTGGCATCCACCGGGAGGGATATCCATTTCGGAGTTGGGGGAGGGGAGGTTCTTATTTCGATTTTATCATGTTATTGATGCTGACCGTATAGAAAAGGATGGCCCTTGGAGTTTTAACTCCCATTTGTTGGTCTTACACCGTTTACAGAATGGGGAGGATCCATTGACTGTTCCACTTGTTACTGTTGATTTCTGGGTGGCGGTTTATGATGTTCCAGTGGGTTTTATGTCGGCTAAAGTGGCTCGTGTTCTTGGTGATTTCATTGGAAAGTTTATTGATTATGATCCAGCTCCGGGTAATTTAGGATACAAACGTATAATGAAAATACGTACGCGGGTGGATATCAGAATGCCATTGAAAAAGAGGAAAAAAATTGTTGCTTGCAAATGGGTAGTCGCAATATGTGCGGTTCGAGTATGAGAAGTTAACCTTGTTCTGCTTTCTATGTGGAAAACTGGGGCATGGTGAGAGCTTCTGCTCGTTACGTTTCACTGAAGGAGGACGTGACTTACCATTGATTTGGGACGCCTCCATTCGGGCGCCAAAATGATGAGGAGATTCGTAGTATCGCTCTGGGCGCCAAGAGCGAGGGTGAATTGGCTTAAGAATGGTGATAGGAACACGAGATTCTTCCACAATTTTTCCAATAAGCGAAAGAGGATGAATAAAATTAATAGACTCATTTATGATGATGGTTTGGTGCACGAAGATGAGGAGGAGATTCGTAGTATCGCTCTGGGCTATTATTCAAATCTTTTTACTACTGCTGGTATGTGCAATCCTGATGTTGTCCTACAAGGAATCACACCGTGCATTACTCAGGAGGATAATGATCGTTTGATGCGGGATTTTACAAAGGATGAGGTTTACTCAGCTTTACAGGCTATGAGCCCGCTAAAGGCATCTGGGCCTGACGGGATAGGAGCGGTGTTCTATCAACGGTATTGGGCCTTGGTGGGTGAGGAAGTTTCTCAGTATTGTATTAACGTCATTAAGGGAGTTGATTCAATCGAAGAGATTAATAAGACCCACATCGTCCTTATCCCTAAGGTGAGTGATGCTAGACACATGAAACATTTCCGTCCGATTAGCTTATGTAATGTATTACTGAAGATTATTACAAAGGTTCTAGCTAACCGGTTTAAGGAGGTGTTAGGTGGCTGCATTGATGAAGCCCAGAGTGCGTTCGTTTCGGGTCGGTTAATAACTGACAATATAATCGCGGCATATGAGGTACTGCACTCGTTTAAGAAAAGACGTATTAGCAGGAAGGGATTCTTTGCCCTCAAATTGGACATGAGCAAAGCGTATGACCGAGTCGAATGGGACTTTCTAGAAGCTATGATGTGTAAGATGGGTTTCTCCGATATTTGGGTCCAAGGACTCATGGGATGTGTGCGTACAGTTTCAGATGGGGTGGTGATTAATGGGATTGTGTCTGAGAGCTTCACCCCGTCACGTGGTTTACGGCAAGGGGACTCGCTAAGCCCATACCTTTTCCTCATTTGCGGGGAAGGCCTATCCTCTTTAATTCGGAAAGCATCTTCAACGGGTATGATTCAGGGTGCAAGAATTGCTCGTAGCGCCCCACTGGTTTCGCATCTTCTTTTTGCTGATGATTCTTTGATTTTTAGTAATGCTACTGTTGAAAGTGCTACTTATCTTAAAAATCTATTGAGTACGTATGCATGGTGCTCTGGCCAATTGGTAAACTATGACAAGTCCCATGCTTTCTTCAGCTCGAATGTCACTCAACAAGTTAGGACTGAAGTATGCAGTGTCCTTCAAGTAACAGAAGAATGCAACCCAGAGAATTACTTGGGCCTCCCTGCTGTAGTGGGGAGAAATAAGAGGAGGGCTTTCAAGTATCTACTCGATCGAGTGGACTCTAAGACTAATGGACTGGGCTCAAAGAATCTTTCGCAAGGAGGTAAGGAAATTTTGATAAAATCAATTTTGCAATCTATTCCTTTATTTGCGATGTCGTGCTTTCTCTTACCGGGTGCATTTTGTAAAGAAATGGAGGCCAAAATTGCTCAATACTGGTGGCAACGTTCTCAGTTAAAGAAAGGGGTGCATTGGTGTACTTGGGTTGAGCTGAGTAAATTGAAAGAGGATGGTGGGCTGGGTTTCAGGGATATGGGTAAATTTAATATAGCCCTCATGGCCAAACAAGGATGGAGGCTGATTCAGGAACCTGGATCACTAGTGGCCCGTCTTCTTCGTGCAAAGTATTTCTCGGGCTCGACTTACCTTAAGGCTGAGTTAGGATCCTCCCCGTCCCTGATTTGGAGAAGTATCTGGTCAGCTAGGGGTCTACTAGAAAAAGGATTAGGCTGGTCCATCGGGCCAGGGACCTCAGTGTCGGTGTGGAATGATTACTGGTTGTCGGTGCTCCCAGCAAGAAAAATGGAGTCCGCAGCATCCAATCAGGTCTATTTGGTCTCAGATCTAATCCATCAAGAGGATCGAAATTGGAATACTACGTTGGTAAATTCTATTTTTAATTAGAATGAAGCCAACCTAATCTTAAGCATTCGATTACCGAGCTATTCTCAGTCATATGTTTTCCGTTGGCAGGGAGAGAAGTCGGGTATTTATACTGTACGTAGTGGGTATAAACTGCTCATTAAGAACCAGCAATGGACTATTCCTACAGATAGTCTTTACAAGTACATTTGGAGTGCTGATTGCCCCCTAAAGATGAGAATCATAGGATGGCGTTTTTCAAAGAATTATGTTCCTACTTTCCATAACCTTATGATTAAGAGAGTGGTTTTTAATCCTGTATATCCTAGATGCGGAATAGGGATAGAAGATGTTTTGCATGTGATTCGCGATTGTTGGTTCTCGGGGGCTATTTGGAATGCTTTGAATGTATACTGGTCTACTACAGCAAGAGATTACGGTTTTCATGACTGGTTTCTGCAGCTCTTTCAAAATACAAGTAGTCATCTCCATCGCCAGCATATAATTACAGGATGGGCATTACGGAACTCTAGAAATAAGCTGGTGCATGAGAATGTAAACCAGGGAATTGAGGATGTTCTTACCCTTATTAAAAGCTACTGTTCAGATATCACCAATCTCACATCCCTGGCACGGTATCTCCAGCAACGTAGCTCACCTGGATGGTGCCCTCCATCAGAACCTGACATCAAAGTAAGTGTGGATGCGAGTTACAGAATGCAGGTATTACAGTCAAGCTCAGGGATAATCATTCGGAATTGCGAGGGGTTGATAATGGGGGTTGCCTATAAATTTAATCACAACATTACCTTTTCGTTCGTGGCGGAGGCGGTGGCCGTGCTTCAAGGCCTTGAGTTTGCGGCGGAGTTAGGGTTCCGATCAGTGGTTGTAGAGAGTGATTCCCGGACGGTGGTTGCAAAATTGAACACCAATGTTACTGATTTATCAGAGATAGGGCAAATAACGAGAGATATTAAAATTTTTTCTTACCGATTTGTCTCGTGCCGCTTCGTATTTACCAGACGAGAGGGAAATCGATCTGCACACGCAATGGCGATGGAGGGTCTCACGGCGGCTAGGGATGGTGCATGGATTGAAGAAGCCCCATCCTCTGTTCAGATTCTGGCCGAGGAAGACTGCCGTTTTCAGGATCCGCCGTAGATATATGGTCTCCAATCTTTTATTTCTGAGGGATTTCATAAAATACCCGGCCGTGGGCCGAAACCCTCGTTTTTTCATCTTCCTGTTATGCTCCTCCATATCTGTGCTCTTGGAAGGGAAGATGGTGTTGGCTGCATTTTTTGTTTCTATTTGGGGCGTCCGAGTCTCTTCAGTACCCTAGGGCTCTGGAAGCTTCCTTAAATGTTTTATTTTTCTTGCCTTTCTTTTAAGTTTTAAACTGTTCTCTTTATTTTATTGTTTAGTATGTTATAGTTTAATAAAGGCATCCGACTTTTTGATATAAAAAATAAAAATGATCCCACATTTTTTTTAAAAAAAGAGAATCTAAAATTACTGGGTTAGATGCTTGTAAAAACAACAAAAAATAATTATTAATTAGTGATAAAAGACATAAGAAAAACAAAATAATATTATAGTTTATAAATTTTATCATTTGTCACACTCATTTTTTATTCAAAGGTTATTTTATTATGTGTCTCAAAAATTATTTTATTACGTATAAAAGTATTTATTTATTTTAATTAAGGGTCATATTTTAATAAATTACACAAAACGTCTTAAATTTTTGAACAATTTCAGAAATATTTCAAAAATAAAATTATTTTTTAGTTTATCCTATTTTATCTGTATTAGTTTTTATGTGTTTATATGTTTTTAGTTTTTCCTATTTTATCTCCAATCACAAACAAAACTCACTTTTCCACGACGGTAATTTTAAAAAAATCAATAAAAATTAATTTATTTAATTTCTTATTTTTAAAAAAAATTAATAAATTTTTTCATTTCATTGAATATGAAAGTTAGTTGACTAACTGTTTCTATCTACAGATGGACTATTTTGATCCGAAATAAAATGTAAAGGGTGAAAGTAGATTAAAAACGAATAGATGTCAAAATAACTATTCAATACAACGTTAGACATTTTTTTACCTCATGCCTATAATTTTTTATAACTAAATGTATGCCTTAATATAATATGCATGTAATTCGGTGGATGATTTTGGCATGGACTATACACAAGAAGACAAGAAGTCATACCCTGATTATCTCGAGCGCTGAATGAAGAGGTTGTCTCTCTGTCAATGTATATAATATTCATGTTATTGTGTATGATATACTTCTACTAAATTTTCTTGTATTATATAATCGGGCAATGTTATCAAAAGGTCTCATTTTTTATTATTTATGTATAAAAATTAATTTTTGATCTAGTATTCTTTACAGTAATTCGTCTAGCTGGTATGATAAGTTTTATGGTTTTTTATCTTAATGAAATTTGCTTGATATATTTGACGTGTTCCATGAGTTTTTTAATTTTTTAATGAGAGCACTGAAGTCTTTAAGTTTTAAAAGAAATAAAAATTTATGGAACTCACATTCTTGTCAGACATTATCAGAATACAATTTTTCGTTAAGAATCAATTCAATCACATAAATATGTATGAATGAATATGCAACACAGTATGACATGCACCCAACTACATCAACATCCGAAGAGTAAGGTTCCCCAGAACCACTCTCAACCTCGTCACCATCCGAAGTGGAATCCAGCACGTAGGGCGAAACCATTGATCCGAAGTAGACATCAACCCGAAGGATGAAGCTACTAAACTTCCTCGTACAGAATCCCAACCATAATGAGATGACATAAAATCCGAGTTCTGAATCTGAATGCATTGTTTATCAACATAAATGCATAATCATATAATCTGATATACAATAATCTGAATCTGATAACACACAGATATATATATATATATATATATATATATATATATATATATATATATATATATATATATATTGGATGAGGTAACAACATACTAAACAAGTCAAATATCACAGATCATCGGAATGTTATTACCATACAACATCAGACCACATCATATTTAAAATTCAATCCATTAACACATATACATACAGAGCACTGCAAACAGATAGCACATAAGAAAACACACCTCAGGTAGCTAACACTCAACGTCGACGGTGACGTCTCCCACGCTCAGCTCTATCTCTAGGTCGATCAGAATCAGCTCCTATAATAATTGAATACACCATCAAAGTACTACTACTATGCCAAGACACTTATAATATAAATACCAAATATATTATTATTTAAACTCACGAGCGGATCCCGATGTCTGAGCAACAGGAGGTCGTCCAGGTGGAGGAGGAGGAAGGATCTCAGTATCCGAGTCAATGTCGTCTACAAATAAGAATAATTCCAATTAATTTCCCGATATTCAAATCTTCAAATACTAAGTATAATCGAATAAAAGTGGTCAAAACGATCTTTCGGGTTCGAATTTGGGAAAATGGGCAGCAAAATCAAAATCAGGACGTCGAAAAACATGAAATAGGCCTTTTTTGAAAAAGTCAACGGCCAACGGGTCAACGGCCACCGGGTCAAAGGTCAACGGATGACGTCATCGCACATGTCAGCCTGTTCGGTTCTGGAGAAGGGTCTGGTTCATTTCTGACTCGGTTTGGTTCACTTAGTTCGGTTCAACAATATAAACCGATTCAGTCACTCCGGTTCGGTATAGCCCACACACTTGGATTCAACCCGGATCTTGGGCTCTCACCAACCCAACTTGGTTCAGCCCACTCTCACACCTTTGGGTCTAACCCAAACCCAACACACAATACCTAGCCCAACCCTAATACTCATCACCCTTAGCAAACTAAGAACCTTCAAAACAACCCTCATGACGGCATCGGTCGCCGACATCACTCCGATGTCCTTATATGGTCATTTTTTTGACCAAAGCACCCCAAATCAAACCGCACACAACACAAAAAACAACACGCAACAAAACTCTCACCTACAAACCCAAATCGGACGCAACAACCAAAACAAATTGAGGAAGATGGTGACGCGGTAGAATACCGAATGGTTTTCAAACCGTTTTCGACGAAGAACGACGACGAGCAAGCAAACACGGGACTGGGTTTCGATCGCGCAGCCACGGGGTTTCGAATGACGGTCTAAAATCGAAGAGCGGCTGGCGATTGGTGTCTCACCGGAGCTTAATCATAAAAATGACGGTAAGGGGATTTAGTTTTGCACGAGAGAGAAAGAGAGAACCAGAGTTGGGGGCTTGCGGCGCAAAATGGGTCTCATAACTGAAAACACATATTTAAATCACCCAAAAATGGGTAGATTACAAGACAAGCCATCACAATTTCTAGGGTTCATGAAACGACACCAAAACTTTGCTACCTTTGCAATTTAGTCACTGAAATTCCGAAAATACCCAATTTAATCACTGAAATTCAATTAGGTTTGCATCTTAAAATTACTAATTATTAGGGTTTTTAACTTAGGGATTTCAAATAAATTAGGGTTTAAAATTAGGCAGAAATTGGGGTGTTAAAACTCTCCCCCCGTTAAAATAGAAATTTCGGCCTCGAAATTTACCTAGAGCAAAAAGGTGCGGATATTGAGCTCAGATGACAGTCTTGGGCTCCCACGTAGCCTCATCATGACTACGACCACACCACAGGACTTTGACCATCTTAATGTTCTTCCTTCTGAGAACCTTTTTATCCTAGGCAAGAATCTCAATAGGCTCCTCCTCAAAACGCAAATCAAGACAGACCTCAATATCCTCAACAGGCATAACATGTGACGAATCAGGATGACAACGTCTCAACACTAAAATATAGAAGACATTGTGAATAGTTGAAGCTCTTGTGGTAGCTCTAGCTGATAGGCAACGAGTCTGACTTGACGAATAATCCGATAAGGGCCAATGTAACGAGGACTCAGCTTGCCTTTCCGACCAAACTGAAATACCTTCCTCCAAGGAGATACTTTCAAGAAAACATCATCACCCACTTCAAACACAAGATCACGACGTCTCAAATTTGCATAAGACTTCTGTCTGTCAAAAGTAGCTTTAAGCTGATCCCGAATCAACCTAACAGTGTGCTCAGCCTCATGCACAATCTTAGGTAACAACAATATGTGCTCATTCAACTCAGTCCAACCAATAGGTGATCGACATTTACGTCTATACAGAGCCTCATACGGTGTCATCTTAATACTGGCATGATAATTGTTATTATTAGCAAACTCTGCAAGCGGCAAAAAATCCTCCCAACTACCTCTAAAATCAAAAATACAACTCCTCATCATATCCTCAAGAATCTGAATCACACGCTAAGAATAACCATCTGTATGTGGATGATAAGATGTACTGAAGTTCAATCGAGTACCCAAAGCAGAATGAAGAGACCCCCAAAATTTGGAAGTGAACCTCGGATCTCTGTTAGAAATAATAGATGACGGTACCCCGTGAAGTCGAACAATCTCAGAAATATAAAGTTGAGCTAACTTATTTAAAGAATAATCAACTCGGACAGGAATGAAATGCGCAGACTTCGTCAGGCGATCAACAATAATCCAGAAGAAATCCTTCTTAGAAGGAGTCAAATGAAGTCAACTAACAAAGTCCATAGTCACGCGCTCCCACTTCCACTGAGGAATCTCAATACGCTGAAGTAACCCAGACGGACGTCGATGCTCTACTTTGACTTTCTGACAGGTCAAACATCTCGATAAAAATCCGACGACGTCCCGCTTGAGACCTTTCCACCAGTACCTTTCATGAAGATTCGTATACATCTTGTCACCACCATGATGCATAGAATAAGGACTGTCATGGGCCTTATGGAGAATAACCTGTTTTAACCCAGATTTCCTCGGAGTACAATATCGGCCATGGAAACATAATACCCCATCCTGATCAATCGAGAAATATCGAGATGTACCTTCATGCACCTCTCTAATACGATGCATCAAAAATGGACCACTAGGCTGCTCAGCTCGAATATCAGACATCAATGTAGGAATAACCCGAAGTTCTGCCAACAGACTGCCATCGTCGTACAAACTCATCCGAGCAAACAAAGCTCTCAAATCTGAAATGGCGTTACGACTCAATGCATTAGCAACGACATTAGCTTTACCCGGATGATACTCAATCTCACAATCATAATTCTTGAGAAGCTCTAACCAGCGACGTTGTCTTAGATTAAACTCTTTCTGAGTGAGGAGGTATTTCAGACTCTTATGGTCTGTATAGATATAACACTTCTCTCCGTAGAGATAGTGTCTCCAGATCTTAAGTGCGAAAATAACAACAACAAGCTCTAGATCGTGGGTAGGATAGTTACACTCATGTGGTTTCAACTGTTGAGACGCATAAGCCACTACCTTTTCGTCCTGCATCAGAACAGACCCCAATTCGGTGTACAAAACATCACTTTAAACAATATAAGTCTTACCAGGCTCAAGCTAAATCAAAATTGGTGCTTCAGTCAACACAAACTTAAGCTTCTCGAAACTAGACTGCTGAGCCTCAGTCCAAACGAAGGGAACATCCTTCCTCAGAAGTTTAGTTAACGGAGCAGCAATGGAAGAGAAACCCTCAACGAATCTCCGATAATAACCAGCTAAACCTAAGAAGCTTCGAACCCTCAAGAACATTCTTGGGCTGCTTCAAACTCATAATAGCCTCGACCTTCTTTGGATCAACCTGAATACCCTGAGTAGAAACTATATGACCCAGAAACATAACCTCAGAAAGCCACAATTCACACTTACTGAATTTTGCACACAACTGTTTCTCTCGCAGAGTTTGTAACACAATCCGAAGATGTTCCTCATGCTCTGCCTCAGATCTAGAATATACCAGTATATCATCAATAAATACCACAACAAAGTGGTCAAGATGGGGTTGAAACACCATATCCATCATATCCATAAAAGCAACAAGGGCATTAGTCAACCCAAAAGGCATCACAAGGAACTCATAATGACCATATCGTGTCCGGAAAGCTGTTTTGGACACATCAGAATCCTTAACCTTGAATTGGTAATAACCAGATCTCAGGTCTATCTTAGAGAATACCGTAGCTCCCTGGAACTGGTCAAACAAATCATCAATACGAGGAAGATGATCTTTGTTCTTGATCGTCAGCTTGTTCAGCTTCCGATAATCTATACAGAGTCGAAGTGTCTCATCCTTCTTCTTAACAAACAAAACAGGAACTCCCCAAGGAGAAACACTGGGTCGAATGAAACCTTGATCCAACAGTTCTTGTAACTGAATCTTCAACTCTTTAAGTTCTTTCGGTGCCATCTGATAAGGTGCCATAGACACAGGAGCTGTACCCGAATAAATATCGATGCCAAACTCAACCTCATCCTGTTTCGGCGGTACCCCAAGTAATTCTTCCGGAAAAATGTCTGGAAAGTCTTTCACAACTAGAATCTTATCTAAACCGGAATCAGACTGTCTCAGATCAAGGATATAGGCAAGATAAGCAATAGACCTTTTCCTGATCATGTTCTCAGCTTTGAGAGCTGAAATGATATTAGATAGGAACCCTCTGCGCTCACCAATCAGAATCACCTTACGATCATCAGATGTTCTCAGTGTAGCCCTTTTCTTTTCATAGTCTAAAGCAACATGGTGAGCAGACAACCAATCCATACCTAGGATAAGATCGAACTCCCCAAAGGGTAACTGCATCAATCAACTGGAAAGATCTCCCCTTGAATCTCAAGAGGACAATTCCTGTATACTTTAGTAACTTCTACAGGATTACCCACTGGACTGTTAACAGTAACAACACTAATAGTATCCTCAATAGAAATCTCAAGACCCCCAAACACAGAACTCGCAACATACGAACGAGTCGAACCACTATCAAGTAGAGCAAAGTACGAAATATAAAGGATAGAGAATGTACCGGAAATAGCATTTGGCACATCACGATCCTCGTGACTCCTAGTAGAATAAACTAACCCTGGCTATCTAGCCCATGATCCTACTGATCCTCTACTCGGAGCTGGTCTACCTCTACTAGCAAAACCCGAAGTAATGGATCTGACCTGACCTCTTGCCCTGGCGGGAGTCTGTACTGATGCTTGAGATTGAGTAGTAGTAAAAGCTAAGGGAGGTGGAACCGGACAATCTCTGAAACGGTGCTCGAATGAACTACATCTTAAACAAGCTCCAGTCTGCCTCCTACACTCGCCCAAATGCCACTTCTTACAAAAAGGACACTGTGACACCCCTCGAGTACCAGTCGAACCACCAACACTAGCAGTCGAAACAGAAGAAGTCATTGGTCTAGCTCTCATATAACTCTACTGGTCTGACTCATCTCTAGCTCTCTTCCTAGACTGATTCCCCTGACTATGCTGAACTGGAACTAACGCTGGTCTCTTTCCTTTATCAGATCCATGCAACTCAAGTTGTCTCAGCTCTGCCTCATTACGCTCAGTTGTCCTAGCTCGTCGAGTAATATCCTTGTATTCCTTGTCCATATCTAGAGCAACACCGACCTTTATCGTAGGACGCAATCCCTTCAGAAACCAATCACATTTGTCCTTCTCAGTGGTCACTAATCTAGGGACATACTGAATCAATCTCATAAACTCGATCTCATAACATTCACAGACATATCATTCTGCCTCAGATTCATAAAATCATCTCTGCACTTGTAACGCCCCGGTTTTGGGCTTAGTAGTTTTGGGCGTTGACCGGTCGGTCAAAGTGCTGTTCGAATCTTAAGAGGTGAATTTAGGAAAGCCTAGTTCGGGTTGCATTAAAAATATGGAAAAATGTTCTAAAATCATCTTTTAATATAATTAAGTGAACTGTGAAATCAATTTTGGAAAATGAGTTTCGGAAGGGTGACATTTTGGCTAGTGACCAAAATGTAATTTTTGAAAGTTTTGTGGCTGTTTTATAAAGGGTTGAAACTTTGAATCTTTAAGGAGCTATTTACCCAAAGGGAGTTTCTCCAGATTTTTCTAAGATATTTTAAGTCTAAAATCTGATTTTAAAGGATATTAAAAGTGGAGGGAAAGCCATTTGGCTATTTTTGGATTTTGTAACCAACTTTTCCTAATTTTCTTTCTCTCATTTTCTCTCAACCCAAACACTTCTTTTCCAGAGAATTGGATCTGATTTCTTCACCTAAATCCCTCCTTTCAACTCTCATTTGATTCCTAATCAACATATCTTCAAAACCTCTTCAATTGCTACTTGTTTCAACAAGGATTTTGATTTCAAAAAGAGGAGAAACTCAAGTTTGGAGGTAAGAACGTCCTTCTCCTCTAAACTATCAGTTCTTTACTGAAATTCCTAAGTTTTCAATCCTAAATTGATGTTTTATTAAAGGTTTTTAAGTGGTGAAATGGATCTTGGCTTATAATGCAAGATTTTGATAATTTTTGATGATTTTCGTTAGATCTGATTAATCTGTGATTTGAGATGTGTTTTTGATGTTAAATGAACTCTAAATTGATAAGGAATTGAGTTTTGATTGATGCAATCCCGGATAGGTTGAGTTTCCTAAGTTTAGCTTGTGTTTCAAGGTTGTTTTTGAGGTGATCTTGGTGATCTGATGTTGCTGGAGGAATAAGGATGTTAATAGGTTGTTTTTAGATGTTATATGATGTTTATGGAAGTGTGGTTTTGCTGGTTTATGGCTGGGCTTTGTTTAGAAGTGGTTTGGATGCATTTTCGGTTGTGTTGGTGGCCGAAAATGGAGGTTGAATGAGAGCAGCGAGTTTAGGTGCTTTCATTGAAGCAATTAATGCATGATGATGCATTAATCCTCTGCTTTGATGTGTTGAAACAGGGGAGGCATCTTTGGATCCAAGAGTTGTTGATCCGGAAGCTTGATTTAGTGCTTTGGCTTGAAGCAAAGTGGAAATCGGTGAGTGAAGTTGGGTTTTCAGATTTTAAAACCAAGGTTTGGAGGTTTTGGGAGCTTAGTCTAAGTCTAAACAACTTTGCTAAGCTCAAGTGTAAGTTTTCGGAATTTCTCTCTAGTGGTGGCCATGATTTTATTGTGATGCAAAATGGTGATTTGCATGTTTTAATTACTGTTTTGAAAGCATGTTTTAGCATGGTATTTGCTGATGTTTTAAGCCATATGTTGAAGGAAACTCTAGGTAGGAGTTCCTTGCTTTTGTACATTGATTAAATGTGGATTTGATGCTTTTAAATGCATGAGGAATATGGCTTGGTTTAATGCTTTAAAACAGTGGATTAAATGATGAAAATATGTATATTGGCAAGTGATGTTTTGAAAAGGTTAAGGTCACTAAGGTGGTTAAAAGTCCTTGAGTGATCCTTGTTACTTAAGAACATCAAGGTGGTTAAAAGTCCTTGGATGATTCTTGTTGCGGACACTAAGGTGGTTAAAAGTCCTTAGGTGATCCTTTCCATGGTGTTTAAAAGTCCATGGGGCCATGGTGTTTAAAAGTCCATGGGGCCAAGGTGTTTAAAAGTCCTTGGGGCCAAGGTGTTTAAAAGTCCTTGGGGTGATTCAAGCTATGGACACAAAGGTGGTTAAAAGTCCTTGTGTGGTCCTCATTCATGGTGTTTAAAAGTCCATGGCCAAGGTGTTTAAAAGTCCTTGGGGCCAAGGTGTTTAAAAGTCCTTGGGAAGTTGATGAACTTGTTTAAAGAAATGGAAATTGTCACTTGAGCCAATATGACATGTTATGTTTATATTGAAGCATGAGATTGCTTGTTTAAAGTATGCTTTTGAGCATGTGCAAAGGTTGATTTTAAGCATGTTTATAAATGATTTTAGTTGCATTATTGAATGGTTTTTAAGAGCATTCCTCACTAAGCTTTTGCTTACGCTCTCTTCATTTTCTTAATTCAATAATGCAGAGCATTAGAGGACCTTGAGGGGCAGCAAGAAGGGCAAGCAATCAAGTTCAAGTAAAGCTCAATGTATGGAAGGTTTTATAAGCACTTTTTAGCTTTTGGGTAATTTGGCAATGGGGGACCAATGTGTATGTTTTGGGAGGTGTTTGGAACTCCCTAAGTATGTTGAATGATGATATGAATGCTGGTGTTTGGATTGGATCATTACATGCTTGTTTTGGAAGTTTTGTGCTTAAATAGCTAGCTTGTGTAGGAAGCATGCCTATAGAATTGGGGCTTTTTGCTTATGATGTTGTTCTGATGATTTGATGATGCCTATGAATCTTATATATGTTGAATTGCATGCTGGTAAAGTTTGGTGGCATTTGGAGCATGTTTGAATGATCAATTGCATGTTTTGGAATGCCATTTGCTGCAATTTGTGCAGGGTGTTTCGGAACAGTGTGCACCGTTTCGGAACGGGTGCCTTGAATGAACCCAGGCGTCCGAAACGGTATGCACCGTTTCGAAACGGTTTGGCCTCTGCCAAGCCCGTGTTCCGGAACCCGTTGCGGAACGGCCCGTGTTTCGTAACGGGGTCAGCCTGTTTCGGAACGGTCGACCGTTGGGGGCTGACATTGGCAGTTATATGTTTTGGATTGTTTGCGTTTTGGTCCTGAAACTTGTTTGCGCAATTGTATGAGTTTGGGAAGTCCTTTTGAGCTGAAATTTCACAGAAACGCATGAAACCTGACTAATTTCAAGTTGGTAAGATTAACTTGGGTTAAATCTTCTTAATTAACAGAAATTACAATTTGGTCCCTAAAGTTGTATTTTGTTTAATTGGGTCCCTGTTTGATCTCTGATGTTTGTGATCTTTGAGTATGTTGTTTGTGTGATCACAATTAGGACTAATGTGCATCTAGACAAGAATAAAAAGAAAAAAAAAAGGGTCGTTAATCAAGGTTGACTTTCGGGTTGACTTTGGTTTTCCCCGTGTGACTTTCTTAATTCGGGTCAACCGTCTAGGCCGGGTTAAGGGGGTTACATTTGGCGGTATCAGAGCTGCGTTCTCGAGTAATTGGGAATGTTTGTATGCATGATTGAAGTATGTTTGGCTTGTATGCTTGTTGTATGAAAGCATGTTCAGTGGCTTGAGATGTTGATGCATTTGAGATGTATGCTGTGATGTTGCAAGTTGAGGGTACCCATTGCCAAACAAAAGCTAAAGAAAATATGTTGATTTGAATGAAATTGAGCTTGAATACTTGGATTGCTTACCTTGCTGGGCCTGACTTGTTTTATTTGCATTGTTATTGCATGGTAAAAGTATGGCACCACGTAGAGAGTTACGAGGTAATGTGCGAGCTGCGGCTCAGAATGAGAATGAAAATGAAGAGAACACGGGTAGTGCTGTGTTACCTCCTCCTCCACCTGGTGGTGGTGGTGCGGAGAGGGAAAGAGCTGAAGCTGCAGCAGCTGGTGCTGGGGCTGCAGGACCAGAGGTTGGTCAGGGGCAAGCTATGCCTGATATGACGATGCTGGTACAAGCTATTGCGGGTGCTGGTGTTAGACTACCCTTAGAGCGTCTGCGCAGTCTTGGTGGGACTGAGTTTAGGGGTATGTCTGCTGAGAGTTCGGAAGCTTGGCTAGAGAGTACCAAGCGTATCTTGGGTCAGATGAGCTGCACGGATGTGCAAAAGTTGGGCTGTGTGGTATCCTTGCTTCAGGATGATGCTTATACGTGGTGGACGACCACAATCTCTGGAATGGCTGAAGCTGATGTGACTTGGACATTCTTTCAGAATGTGTTCAAGAGGAGATATCTGGGAGTGAGATATCTGGATGAGAAAAAGCGTGAATTCATGACTCTTACCCAAGGGAGCATGAGTGTGGCTGAGTATGAGGTGCAGTTTGTGCGACTCAGTCAGTATGCACCTGAGCTGATACCTGATGAGCGGGAGAGGTGCGAAAGGTTTCGTTACGGTCTTGTAACGGAGGTAAAGATGTATGTGCTGGCCACTGAGTATGATGATTTTGATGTGTTGGTGGGCCGAGCCAAGGACATAGAGATGAATTTGAGTTTGGCTGCGAAAGGTGCTGGAGCAAGTTCTGGTAAGAGAGCTGCTGAGTATAGTTCCGGAGGTGGACGGAACAAGAGGGGACGTGATTCGAGGTATCAGTCCTCAGCTAAGAGAGGTGGTGGTGCTTCTGCTAGGGGTGGTAATGCTAGAGCTGACCCTAGTGCTTGCTGGATCTGTGGTTCACGTGGCCACATGAAGCGTGACTGTCCTCGTGCTGTGAGGGAGGTGCAAGCTCCTGTAGCGGCTGCTGGTTTTGGGTGCTGGAATTGTGGATCTGCAGACCATTTGAGGCGTGATTGTCCGAGGTTGGCTGGTGAGCAGGTGCGTGCTCCTGTTGTTGCTGCACCACAGAGAGGTCGTGGGCGCGGCCGTGGTAATTTCCAGAGGCGTGAGGAAGGTGGTCGTGGAGTGGCCCATGTTGTGGCTATTCAGCCTGAGGGTGGAGGCCAAGCTAGGGTGTATGCTCAGCGCGAGGGAAGGAATGATGCAGATGTGATTGCAGGTACCTTTACTTTGCAATCCTTGTCATTGCTTTCTTTGATTGATTCTGGATCTACGCATTCATACATTTTGCGTGAGCATGCTGAACTGCTTGGTTTGCCTGTTGAGTCTTTGGATGTTGGTGTTCGTGTCACTAGTTCTTTTGGTGAAACTGTTGTGACTCGAAAGCTTTATAGAAGGTGTCCCTTGGTTGTTCAAGAACATGTTTTTCACGTTGATCTTATGGAGTTGCCCTTTTATGGTTTTGATGTAATCCTTGGTATGGATTGGCTTGCTGAGCATCATGCTGTTGTGGATTGTGAAAATAAGCGTGTTTCGCTTAAGCTTGCGGACGATTATGAAGTGGTTATGGTTGGTGAGAATGTGAAGTTTCTTGCCAATGTTGTTTCTACCTTGGAGGCGAGCAGGATGCTGAGGCAAGGCTGTGAAGCTTATCTAGCTTTTGTGATGAATCCTAGTTCTAAGGAGTTGAGGGTGCAAGATATCAGGGTTGTGAAGGAGTTTCCTGGTGTTTTTCCTGAGGAGTTGCCTGGTTTACCTCCTAATCGCGAGGTGGAGTTTGGAATTGAGCTGTACGAGAATACAACTCCTGTGTCCATTACTCCCTATAGAATGGCACCTAAGGAGCTGAAGGAGCTGAAGACGCAGTTGCAAGAGCTGCTTGATCGTGATTTCATCCGGCCGAGTGTGTCACCTTGGGGAGCACCGGTCTTGTTTGTGAAGAAGAAGGATGGCACTATGAGGATGTGCATTGATTACCGTCAGCTGAACAAGTTGACTATCAAGAATCGGTATCCTTTGCCGAGGATTGATGATCTCTTTGATCAATTTCGGGGAGCTGTTGTGTTCTCCAAGATTGACTTGAGGTCAGGGTATTATCAGTTGAAGGTGAAGGATGTGGATGTGCCTAAGACAGCTTTCAGGACAAGGTATGGGCATTATGAGTTCCTTGTGATGCCGTTTGGTTTGACAAATGCTCCTGCTGCTTTCATGGACATGATGAACCGTGTGTTTCATGAATACCTGGACAAGTTCGTTGTGGTATTCATTGATGATATCCTTGTGTACTCGCGTACTGAGGAGGAGCACGAAGAGCATTTGAGGGTTGTGTTGCAAGCTTTGTTGGAGAATCAGCTTTATGCTAAGCTGAGCAAGTGTGAGTTCTGGCTTAAGGAGGTGGTGTTTCTTGGGCATGTGGTCTCAGCTGAGGGGATTCGTGTTGATCCTCAGAAGATTGAGGCTGTGATGAACTGGAAGGTTCCGAAGTCCGTGCATGAGGTCCGTAGTTTCCTTGGTTTGGCAGGATACTACCGGAGGTTTGTGGATGGTTTTTCCAAGATTGCTGCTCCTTTGACGAAGCTGTTGCAGAAGGATGTTAAGTATGAGTGGACAGAGGCGAGACAGCAGGCTTTTGAGAAGCTGAAGGCGGCTTTGACGCAAGCTCCTATCTTGGTTCAGCCTGAATCAGGGAAAGAGTTTGTGGTCTATAGCGATGCATCCTATGTTGGTTTGGGGTGTGTGCTGATGCAAGAGGGTAAGGTGGTTGCTTATGCGTCGCGGCAGTTGAAGGTGCATGAGCGCAATTACCCTACGCATGATATTGAGCTGGCTGCAGTGGTCTTTGCTCTGAAGATCTGGAGGCATTATCTGTATGGTGAGAAGTGTACTGTGTACACGGATCACAAGAGTTTGAGGTATCTGATGTCTCAGAAGGAGTTGAATCTTAGGCAGCGGCGTTGGTTGGAGTTGCTCAAGGATTATGATCTGACGATTGAGTATCATCCTGGAAAGGCTAATGTTGTTGCGGATGCCTTGAGTAGGAAGGTAGTTGTTGAGCTGAGGGCTATGTTTGCTAGCTTGAGCATATCGCGAGATGGTGGTCTTGTTGCTGAGTTGCAAGTGAAACCATCGTTGGTTCAGTTGATCAAGGAAAAGCAGTTGTTGGATGATTCCTTGGTGTCTCTTGTTCAGGATATCGCGGAGGGTAGACCTTCGGATTTCTGTTTTAATGATGATGGGGTGTTGTGTTTTGGTAGTCGGATAGTAGTGCCTGCTGATGTTGAGTTGAGGCGTGCTATTCTGACTGAAGGTCATAGTAGTCCTTTTGCTATGCACCCTGGTAGTACTAAGATGTATCGTGATCTTCGTGATGAGTACTATTGGGTGGGTTTGAAGAGGGATGTTGCAGAGTTGTGAGCAAGTGTATGGTGTGTCAGCGAGTTAAGGCTGAACATCAGGTTCCTTCTGGGTTGTTGCAACCGTTGAGAATCCCTGAATGGAAGTGGGAGAGGGTTACCATGGATTTTGGATCTGGTTTACCTTTGTCTCCATCAAAGAAGAATTATGTTTGGGTGATTGTAGATCGCCTGACGAAGTGTGCGCATTTCTTGCTTGTGCATACTACGTTTTCTTTGGATAAGCTGGCAGAGCTGTACATTGCTGAGATTGTGAGGTTGCATGGTGTGCCTAAGTCGATTGTGTCGGATAGGGATCCGAGGTTCACATCGCGTTTCTGGCAGTGTTTGCATCAAGCTCTGGGTACAAGGTTGCATTTCAGTACATCCTATCATCCTCAGTCGGATGGTCAGTCTGAGCGAGTTATTCAGATCTTAGAGGATATGTTGAGATGTTGCGTGATTGAGTTCCAAGGTTCTTGGGAGAAGCATCTACCTTTGGTTGAGTTCGCTTATAACAATAGTTATCAGGCGAGTATACAGATGGCACCTTATGAGGCTTTGTACGGGAGGAAGTGTAGGACTCCTCTTTGTTGGGCTGAAACAGGTCAAAAGTTGGTTTCGATGCCAGCTTTGTTGAAAGGGACCACTGAGAAGGTGAAGCTCATTTGTGAGCGGTTGAAGGCTGCTTCTGACCGGCAAAAGTCTTACGCGGATTTGAAACGTAAGGAGATAGAGTATGCGGTGGGTGACCGTGTGTTCTTGAAGGTTTCGCCTTGGAAGAAGGTGATGAGGTTTGGCCGGAAGGGTAAGTTTAGCCCTCGGTACATTGGACCATATGAGGTGGTTGAGCGTGTGGGTCCTGTTGCGTATCGGTTGAGGTTACCTCAGGAGTTGGAGAAGATTCATGATGTGTTCCATGTTTCTATGCTCCGGAAGTATAGATCTGATCCTTCGCATGTGATGCCTGTGGAGGAAGTGGTTTTGAATCCGGATTTGACCTATGATGAGGAACTGGTGAAGGTTCTGGATTCGGATAGCAAGGTTCTTCGTGGCAAGACCATTGAGTTGGTGAAGGTGCTGTGGAAGCATCGAGGTGTTGAGGAAGCCACGTGGGAGCGGAAGGAAGACATGCTGAAGCAGTTTCCTTATCTCTTTCCTTCAGGTAAATTTCGAGGACGAAATTTCTTAAGGGGGGGAGAGTTGTAACGCCCCGGTTTTGGGCTTAGTAGTTTTGGGCGTTGACCGGTCGGTCAAAGTGCTGTTCGAATCTTAAGAGGTGAATTTAGGAAAGCCTAGTTCGGGTTGCATTAAAAATATGGGAAAATGTTCTAAAATCATCTTTTAATATAATTAAGTGAACTGTGAAATCAATTTTGGAAAATGAGTTTCGGAAGGGTGACATTTTGGCTAGTGACCAAAATGTAATTTTCGAAAGTTTTGTGGCTGTTTTATAAAGGGTTGAAACTTTGAATCTTTAAGGAGCTATTTACCCAAAGGGAGTTTCTCCAGATTTTTCTAAGATATTTTAAGTCTAAAATCTGATTTTAAAGGATATTAAAAGTGGAGGGAAAGCCATTTGGCTATTTTTGGATTTTGTAACCAACTTTTCCTAATTTTCTTTCTCTCATTTTCTCTCAACCCAAACACTTCTTTTCCAGAGAATTGGATCTGATTTCTTCACCTAAATCCCTCCTTTCAACTCTCATTTGATTCCTAATCAACATATCTTCAAAACCTCTTCAATTGCTACTTGTTTCAACAAGGATTTTGATTTCAACAAGGATTTTGATTTCAAAAAGAGGAGAAACTCAAGTTTGGAGGTAAGAACGTCCTTCTCCTCTAAACTATCAGTTCTTTACTGAAATTCCTAAGTTTTCAATCCTAAATTGATGTTTTATTAAAGGTTTTTAAGTGGTGAAATGGATCTTGGCTTATAATGCAAGATTTTGATAATTTTTGATGATTTTCGTTAGATCTGATTAATCTGTGATTTGAGATGTGTTTTTGATGTTAAATGAACTCTAAATTGATAAGGAATTGAGTTTTGATTGATGCAATCCCGGATAGGTTGAGTTTCCTAAGTTTAGCTTGTGTTTCAAGGTTGTTTTTGAGGTGATCTTGGTGATCTGATGTTGCTGGAGGAATAAGGATGTTAATAGGTTGTTTTTAGATGTTATATGATGTTTATGGAAGTGTGGTTTTGCTGGTTTATGGCTGGGCTTTGTTTAGAAGTGGTTTGGATGCATTTTCGGTTGTGTTGGTGGCCGAAAATGGAGGTTGAATGAGAGCAGCGAGTTTAGGTGCTTTCATTGAAGCAATTAATGCATGATGATGCATTAATCCTCTACTTTGATGTGTTGAAACAGGGGAGGCATCTTTGGATCCAAGAGTTGTTGATCCGGAAGCTTGATTTGGTGCTTTGGCTTGAAGCAAAGTGGAAATCGGTGAGTGAAGTTGGGTTTTCAGATTTTAAAACCAAGGTTTGAAGGTTTTGGGAGCTTTGTCTAAGTCTAAACAACTTTGCTAAGCTCAAGTGTAAGTTTTCGGAATTTCTCTCTAGTGGTGGCCATGATTTTATTGTGATGCAAAATGGTGATTTGCATGTTTTAATTACTGTTTTGAAAGCATGTTTTAGCATGGTATTTGCTGATGTTTTAAGCCATATGTTGAAGGAAACTCTAGGTAGGAGTTCCTTGCTTTTGTACATTGATTAAATGTGGATTTGATGCTTTTAAATGCATGAGGAATATGGCTTGGTTTAATGCTTTAAAACAGTGGATTAAATGATGAAAAGATGTATATTGGCAAGTGATGTTTTGAAAAGGTTAAGGTAACTAAGGTGGTTAAAAGTCCTTGAGTGAGCCTTGTTACTTAAGAACATCAAGGTGGTTAAAAGTCCTTGGATGATTCTTGTTGCGGACACTAAGGTGGTTAAAAGTCCTTAGGTGATCCTTTCCATGGTGTTTAAAAGTCCATGGGGCCATGGTGTTTAAAAGTCCATGGGGCCAAGGTGTTTAAAAGTCCTTGGGGCCAAGGTGTTTAAAAGTCCTTGGGGTGATTCAAGCTATGGACACAAAGGTGGTTAAAAGTCCTTGTGTGGTCCTCATTCATGGTGTTTAAAAGTCCATGGCCAAGGTGTTTAAAAGTCCTTAGGGCCAAGGTGTTTAAAAGTCATTGGGAAGTTGATGAACTTGTTTAAAGAAATGGAAATTGTCACTTGAGCCAATATGACATGTTATGTTTATATTGAAGCATGAGATTGCTTGTTTAAAGTATGCTTTTGAGCATGTGAAAAGGTTGATTTTAAGCATGTTTATAAATGATTTTAGTTGCATTATTGAATGGTTTTTAAGAGCATTTCTCACTAAGCTTTTGCTTACGCTCTCTTCGTTTTCTTAATTCAATAATGCAGAGCATTAGAGGACCTTGAGGGGCAGCAAGGAGGGCAAGCAATCAAGTTCAAGTAAAGCTCAATGTATGGAAGGTTTTATAAGCACTTTTTAGCTTTTGGGTAATTTGGCAATGGGGGACCAATGTGTATGTTTTGGGAGGTGTTTGGAACTCCCTAAGTATGTTGAATGATGATATGAATGCTGGTGTTTGGATTGGATCATTACATGCTTGTTTTGGAAGTTTTGTGCTTAAATAGCAGCTTGTGTAGGAAGCATGCCTATAGAATTGGGGCTTTTTGCTTATGATGTTGTTCTGATGATTTGATGATGCCTATTAGTCTTATATATGTTGAATTGCATGCTGGTAAAGTTTGGTGGCATTTGGAGCATGTTTGAATGATCAATTGCATGTTTTGGAATGCCATTTGCAGCAATTTGTGCAGGGTGTTTCGGAACAGTGTGCACCGTTTCGGAACGGGTGCCTTGAATGAACCCAGGCGTCCGAAACGGTATGCACCGTTTCGAAACGGTTTGGCCTCTGCCAAGCCCGTGTTCCGGAACCCGTTGCGGAACGGCCCGTGTTTCGAAACGGGGTCAGCCTGTTTCGGAACGGTCGACCGTTGGGGGCTGACATTGGCAGTTATATGTTTTGAATTGTTTGCGTTTTGGTCCTGAAACTTGTTTGCGCAATTGTATGAGTTTGGGAAGTCCTTTTGAGCTGAAATTTCACAGAGACGCATGAAACCTGACTAATTTCAAGTTGGTAAGATTAACTTGGGTTAAATCCTCTTAATTAACAGAAATTATAATTTGGTCCCTAAAGTTGTATTTTGTTTAATTGGGTCCCTGTTTGATCTCTGATGTTTGTGATCTTTGAGTATGTTGTTTGTGTGATCACAATTAGGACTAATGTGCATCTAGACAAGAATAAAAAGAAAAAAAAAGGGTCGTTAATCAAGGTTGACTTTCGGGTTGACTTTGGTTTTCCCCGTGTGACTTTCTTAATTCGGGTCAACCGTCTAGGCCGGGTTAAGGGGGTTACAGCACTTAGCTATATACTCAGCTCCGACATATCGATCACGGAAAGCCTGTCTGAAATGATCCCAAGTAACCTTACTAGCTGGAGTAACAAGCTCCTCAGCCTCCCACCAATTCTGGGCTTCACCCTGCAGCAGTGAAATGACAACCATGAGTTTCTGATCGATAGGATAATCCATCTCAACAAATAGTCGTTGAAGCTTCTTCAGCTAGTACTCTGCATCTGCCAGGTATGTACCCGTCTTTCCATCGAACATAGTCATTACGGTGCTAGAAACTCTGTGGATATGGGTCTCCGAACACTCTCAGACGGACGAAGGTATCTCAATAGCTCTCTCTAAACAGTAACGACATTCGTGCCCACTGTCTCACTATCCCCTTAATCACGAGGACCACTACTCTGAGCAGGCTGAACATGTGGGTCTCCTCCACCAGTCTGATGAGCTCCAGTCTGCTGAACTCCTGTTTGGTCCACATGTTGTTCCTCCACATTCCCACCCTGGACATCACCCTTGTTTTGTATCAAACCCTCAAGAGGTAGAACATCACTATCTGCAGTCACAGTACGACCTCGACCTCGGCCACGACCTCGACCAACCGCTACTCTTGAACTTCTCTGAGGTGACATAGTAGTATATCTACAAAAGACAAAATCCTAAGATTATAATCGGTACTTGGAGACCTTATTCAGAATATGTATAAATATTATTCATAAAAGTTTATAAGTTTTTTCTGAAATTCCCATTTTACCCGAAAACATTTGATAATGCATGCAAAAATTTATTTTTGATTTAAAATTGATTTAAATAATCCATGCCGAGTGTTGAACATGTCTCTGATACCACTAAATGTAACCCCCTAAACCCGACCTGGAAGAACCGGGTCGAATATAAGGAGTCAAGCTCAAAGCTTGCCCCTCACGTAAGTATCCTGATTCAAAAACTTTAATTCAAAAATAGATAATAATAATATCGCATAATACATATTGATAAAATCTTCCTGAAAATATTAAATATTCAAAATGTACATGCATGATAAAATGTAATAACCCAAATAAAACGTTCGAAATCTAAAAATTAAACACAATCTGATAAAACGTATAATATAAATAATTCCAAGTATCATACTGATAATAACAAATAAAGTTGAATAACGAGGTCCTCCAAGTATCGTAGCCTAGACCTGAGTATCTGAAATAAAAACTAAGGAGGAGTCAGCGAAAACGCTCAGTGTGTCTCTACAGTGCAAACAGACTAACAGAATCATCATATCAACAAAGTCAACCAAACGTTATCAGAATGCAATTTTATGCTAAGAATCAATTCAATCACATAAACTACTGGTATGAATGAATATGCAACACAATATGACATGCACCCAACTACATCACCATCCGAAGTGTAAGGTTCCCTAGAACCACTCTCAAACTCGTCACCATCCGAAATGGAATCCAGCCCGTAAGGCGAAACCAGTGATCCGAAGTAGACATCAACCTGAAGGAAGAAGCTACTAAACTTCCCCATACAGAATCCAAACCATAATGAGATGACATAAAATCCGAGTTCTGAATCTGAATGCATTGTTTATCAACATAAATGAATAATCACATAATCCGATATACAATAATCTGAATCTGATAACATATATATATATATATATTTATATATATTGGATGAGGTAACAACATACTAAACAAGTCAAATATCACAGATCATCAGAATGTTATTACCATACAACATCAGACCACATCATATTTACAATCCAATCTATTAACACATATACATACAGAGCACTGCAAACAGATAGCACAGAAGAGAACACACCTCAGGTAGCTAACACTCAATGTCGACGGTGACGTCTCCCACGCTCAGCTCTATCTCTAGGTCGGTCAGAGTCATCTCCTATAATAATTAAATACACCATCAAAGATACTACTACTATGCCAAGACACTGATAATATAAATATCGAATATATTATTATTTAAACTCACAAACGGATCTCGATGTCTAAGCAATAGAAGGTCATCCAGGTGGAGGAGGAGGAAGGATCTCAGTATCCGAGTCAATGTCGTCTACAAATAAGAATAATTCCAATTAATTTCCCTATATTCAAATCTTGAAATACTAAGTATAATAGAATAAAAGTGGTCAAAATGGTCTTTCGGTTTTGAATTTGGGAAAACGGGCAGCGAAATCGGAACCAGGACGTCGAAAAACAAGAAATAAGCCTTTTCTAAAAAAGTCAACGGTCAACGGATGACGTCATCGCACACGTCAGCCGGTTCGGTTCTGGAGATGGGTCCGGTTCATTTCTGACTCGGTTCGGTTCAACAACTTGGACCGGTTCGGTTTAGCCCACACACTTGGATTCAACCCGGATCTTGGGCTCTCACCAACCCAACTCGGTTCATCTCACTCTCACCCATTTAGGCCTAACCCAAACCCAACACACAATACCTAGCTCAACCCTAATACTCATCACCCTTAGCAAACTAACAACCCTAAACAAAACCCCCATGACGACATCGGTCGCCGACATCACTCCGATGACCTCATATGGTCATTTTTCTGACCAAAGCACCCCAAATCAACCCGCACACAACACACAACCAAACGCTCAACTACAAACCCAAATCGAACGCAGCAACCAAAACAAGTGGAGGAAGATGGTGACGCGGTAGAATATCGAACGATTTTCGAACCATTTTCAGTGAAGAACGACGATGAGCGAGCAAACCCGGGACTGGGTTTCGATCGCGCAGCCAGGAGGAGTCAAATGGCAGTCTAAAATCAAAGAACAACTGGCGATTGGTGTCTCACCGGAGCTTAATCAGAAAAATGACGGTAAGGGGATTAAGTTTCGCACGAGAGAGAAAGAGAGAACCAGAGTTGGGGGCTTGCTGCGCAAAAGGGGTCTCAAAACTGAAAACACATATTTAAATCACCCAAAATGGGTAAATTACAAGACAAGCCATCGCAATTTCTAGGGTTCATGAAACGGAACCAAAACTTTGCTACCTTTACAATTTGGTCACTGAAATTCCGAAAATACCCAATTTAATCTCTAAAATTCAATTAGGTTTTCAACTTAAAATTCCCAATTATTAGGTTTTTTAACTTAGGGACTTCAAATAAATTAGGGTTTCAAATTAGGCAGAAATTAGGATGTTACACTTGTCATGCAAATTCCATTAAAAATAAAAAAAGAAACTAGCCATACATGTTAGATAAGTTCTATTAAAAGATTAAAAACATCATAAAACTTGACATACTAACCATGCGAGTTTTTGAAAAGGATGTTTGATCGAGAATTAATATTTTTAGATTGTAAAATCCATAAATAATGCTAAAATTTGCATATTTGGGTATGTCCCATGTAATTGTCTCTCATTCCCTAAATTGTTAAAAAGATATTATATTTATCAATCTTTCAATTACGTTAGTTTTAGTAAGTCTACCAAATCTCCAACTATTGGATAGTTAGGTGATGTTTGATGTTTTTTAAAATAATAAACGTTAAATTTTAGGTGTTTAAAATTTAAGTGTTGCATGTAAGCTATATAACTTTTTGATATTTTATTTAAATTTTTTTTGTTTAAACAATATGCAGATTAGGTCATACAACTATATGTTCTAAATAAAGCACAACAAGTTCTACTACTTCATTGCCATTAAGCACCATATGGAGGCCATTTTGAAGGTACTCGTATAACAACCAAAGTTCTTCAGTCTAAATTTTATTGGTCTAGTCTTTTCAAAGATGCACACGAATTCTACAAGTGTGATCGATGCAAATGAATCGGAACAACTTAAGGAGTTATTTGACTATACCGGTAATATTGAATGGTCTAGAAGTATAATTTATGTATACCTAGACGAAGTCGATAATTATGGAATTCCTTCAATTATAATTCATGATTCGAACGTCAATCTAGAAATGACTATGATTCAGTGTCTTCTTTATGCAATTAGCAAGGACTCTTGAGTAATAAATTGGCATGTTTAGTGTGTTCCATGATTACATGATTAATCTTCCTGATTGGAAACCAGTCTATCTAGTCTGATCCTAAGTGATCCTATTATCTGGAGTAAAAACAGGACTTCTGGTTCATGATTTCTGATATAAGTATATCTGATTCATGGTACTTCATTTCTACTGATTAAACATATGTTTGTATCCTGAATTCCTGACATATTGCTACCGAATACTAAATTGACTGTTACCATTCAGAACTATTTACTGGGTACTGGGATACTAATTGAAGATACTAGGTTCGACCTTGATCAGGTTGGTAATTCCGCCCGTATTAGGTTCCTAGCTTCGGCTAGGGTAATTCTGCACTGGACCTAAGGCAACCCCTTAGGTCGATACCTACACCCATTAGGCCTAGGCTAACACCCGTATTAGGTTCCTAGCTTCGCCTAAGGTAATTTTGCGCATACCTAAGTTATTCCCTTAGGATGGTACCCACGCCCAAGAGGCTCGTGTTAATGGCGATATATGATACCATTATGGGGAATTGCATATTGGGGCACGGTTGAAGGATAGTTAAGAATTTAAAATGAATCTTGCTGCTACTTGAATTATGTGCTTGTTTGCGATGTGTAGTGTACTATAAATGATACGCAAATATGGTGCAAGTATACAAGTCGAACGAGTAATAAAGTGATGAGTGAGTATCGTCTCCACAGGGATTGGAGGTATTCACAGTTTGCTGTAACAATAAAGATTGAACTTTTTGCAGATGACAATGCTATAGTAAAAGAGATAGTTTAAAATAATGCTGAAGCAAAATAGTGCAGAGAAAGATAAGACAACAATATGATAAACATGTCCCCTTTCTCATGCGAAACTCACTACGAAATGACTTGCTGGGAAAGATGGACAACCTAAACTAAGCTTCTTAACGATACTAAGGCTCTTCAGTTGTCTTCTATGCTAGGCGGGATTTGCTAAAAGTGTTCCTAAACTCTCTCTAGCCAAGAAACTGGGAGTCAGAAATGCTACAGCCATACCTCTCGGTGTAAACTCTTAACACTCTCATACCCTTCACAAACTATCCTTTTTAGCCATTAAAACCTATCACTTATCTCTAAGGTAGGTTAGAGTTTGCCTCTCGACAGCCACTCCATTGCTTATGGGGGTTCTAAGGCTAGCTCCCTCGATTACTAACCTCAACACACACTTAAAGAACGACCATCTCTCGAGAGCTCTTACAACTTTAAGGAAATGAAAACGCATAAGCAAAGCATAGAACATGATAAACACTGAAAAAGCTATATCATGCATTAAAAAGTACTTAAAATAAAATCATCCATCAAACACAAGCTACCTAAAATAGTTTGTGGCTGGCAATATCATCCAACGTATCATTGCGATAACATCACCGAAGATAAAGACATGAAAAGGAGATGCTAAAGCGACAGAAAGAAAGGTGAACTCCCTCTCTTCCATGGACTGCCCGACTGTCTTAGGCCCACTGCCTCTCTCGAGGCCGGTGAGGCCACTCCTTGGAGCTTCAACGATGGAGGACACCAAGCGGAGAAGATGAAGATGAAAACTTCTCTCTCCTTTTCTCTCTCTAGCTCTCTCCCGCCTCTTTCTCGCGTGTCTTTTTTCTACTCCCTTTTTTTCTTTCCAAGATTCTCTTTATATAGCGAAGGCTCTAGGGTTTTGTGCCCTAAAGATTCCTTGATACTTCCAAGGAATATCCATCGACAAGCTCTGCCACGAGGGGACAAGGAGGACAGTCTGCAGGTGGGTACCGGCTGCTGCACATGTCAGATCGTCCTTTTCTGCATGTTCACATGCTTTTGTAGCTCACGTGCTTCTCACGTGCTGGCCAATATTCACTTCCACTATGCTATAGCAATTCCTGGCACCAGCTTTCTCTCTTGACTCCTTTCATGCGCACCAACAAACCTAAAACCAACCTTCCGAGCAGTACCCCTCAATATGAACCAATAACCAGCAAAAATAAAGATGCACCAAGAAGAAGAAAATGCAACCTAAATGCTATAGTATGAACTCAAGAATCGGCAAATGTTGTAGCAAAAAGGTATGAAATTAAGGATATTTGTGTAGTTATCACACTCTCAAACTTAAGCTATTGCTTGTCCTCAAGCAATGAGTAGAACAGAACAAAGGAATTACTATGGCAAAGATTTAACCTAGAGGATTGCTATGGCAACATCTCAGTCCTCAGAAATAACTTAGGCAATTAAATGTAAACAACTAGAAGTGAGATCCTTACGAACATCCTTAAGACTAAGATGTGTGTGTGTGTGCGTGGCTGCCTTCCTCTTATACTTAAGCTAGTAAGACAAATTTTAGAGGAAGCTCCCAAATTATACCCTAACTATGTTCTCTTGTTCTTTTCTAATTTTTAGACTCCCAAAGATATAGGTTTTCTGCTACGAAGGGTGTCAGCTCATCACACATATCGTTCTTAACTCTATATGAACAGGGAGCAAACCTCTTAGCCCCGAGCTAATAGAAAGAGGCATCCCGTGACAACTTTCATTCACTCATATGCTATAGCAAAACTTTATTTCTTCTATTTTTTAAACATAGTATGCTATAGGAAAGCAGAGTGTCCTTCTACAAATATGTTGTAGCATTTATTCGTTTGTTTGAGCAAATGGTCATCTAGTTTTTCTTAAGTTCCCTAGAGTTTACATATCAGAGTTCACTAGGGTTCTTCCTAAATTTTTTTTCTAATGAACTTACTTATAGAAAGAGAGCAGTTGTGTAATTTTTTTAAACAACTACATCCTAAGGTCAGTTCTACAGATCTCAACTGATTGTGTTTTTTTCTAACTTAGTTTAAGCCTTTAAGATTTCATCGTCAGACATCATAGATATATTCATAGGCTGTCTCTAGACTAAACAAAATACAATAGTAAAGATTTTGTTCTTTTCTACTATGCATATGCTAAAACAAAATACTAACTATGAACACCAACACCCCCAAACTTAAGGGATGTAGTGTCCTCAATGCATGAACTAATCTATATTATATGCCATGAAAAATAAAAAAAATGAATTAAATAAAAAGAAAAAAAGTTAGTTACCTCCTGGGTGCAGAGGCTATGTGGTGTTGCTGGTGTTGTCCATGGAAGTTTCAGACGAGTAGTGGTGGGGATCTGAGACATCATCCACACTCTCGGAGGAGACTAACTAAGCACTAGGTGAAGATCGGACACGACCGGTGGTATGTTTGATGCGTGTATTTGATCTGGATGTTGTAGCATCTGCTGTTGGAGCTTTGGTCGGCTCAGGTGTAGGTGTTGGGGTTGTCTCCTTTTGAGGGAGGTCCTCATGATCACTCGATATATGTTCTGGCTCAGGCAGTGGGTTATCTGGTCTTGAAGGTGCATGGTTGGTTGTCTTCCTACTGCGTTTTCTCTTTTTGGTCGAGGTGGGTACTGGGTTGGTCTCTTCGACAAAATGCGGAACCAAAGGAGTTTCTTTTTCTGGCTGGGCAGTAAGAGTCGCATGCGCCTTCTTTCTCGGAGTCTTCTTCTTGACAACGGGTTGGGGTGAGCTAGGGTCATTAGGGGACACTGTGCTTGCTGTAGCAGTGGTGGGGGCTTGCAATAACTCCATGGGGAATAGTGGAAATGACACGTTCTAGTCTGGTAGGAGTTTGTTGAAGCAGAATGCTATGGCACCATCGCGATGATGGGCGTACTTGACGTGCCTTCATCAGGTTGAGCTCAGCGCTCAATGCTTTTGTTGTGGCCACCAATGTTGCTACCCATGTTGCAGCAAAGCTTTTAGCACCTCCTTCCACTATTTGCTGAGGCACATCTTCATTGAATCCTCGGAGCTCCGTGAAGAGGGCTGGAGTTAGACCTGTCTTTCCTGAAATAGTTGCATCCACAAGATCGTCTATAAAGACGTCTTTTCTTGGCCTCAGGTTTGAGGCGTCCTCTCTCGACTGACCTGTTGTTTTCCAGTACCGTTCTCTCAAAACAAATGTCCTCTAACACCTCGTGTTGTGTTTGTGCGTCCATAGTTGTCACAAAAGTGGTGTGATGGTCCACAGTGTGCTTTAGCCCATAGAACTTGTTAATTGCTGCTGCAGTAAACTTTATCTGTTCGCCTCGTACATGAATCGTAGACTGTGTGGGACTTGTGAGGTGTGCGTAGAACTTTATTACTAGTGAGGCACAGATCTCCTCAGGGTGAGCATCGAAGGTCTTCCATTCATGCTTTCCAATGACGTCCATGACTGTCTGATCAAATTGATCTTCTTCCTCTTTAGGGTATTTAAACCCTAGCTCCGGAAGAACATTCCTCTCTTTAATTTTCGTCCATCGCTCCTTTTGTGCTTCATCGAAAAACTTATAAATTTCTAGGACTGGTGGTCTTTTAGGGCGATCGGAAGTTTCAAGGGCATTCTTGCAACGAGCCATGGAGGTTTTTGTTGAAAATAGGGGAGGAGTGAATATGTGAGGGAAAAGTGGTCAAGGTTGTTTGGTGTTTTGGGGAGAAAATCGAAGAGATGAAGGGGAAGAAGAAAAAATTGAGTGTTGAAGAAGATGAAGAAGTTGAAGGGACGAGTGATAATGATGAAGAAAATATGGGAAGTTGAAAAAGGTGAGGGGAAACATATGAATTAATGGAAGAGGGGAGTGATGGGGACGTGTATTGGCTTTAGGGGAGAGAGAAAAGGTGAGAGTTAATGCGATGGTTGACGGATGGAGAGAGAATATGTAGGTTTTTGTGGCTAGGGTTTCAACTCATTAATTAGGTGAATATTCTTTCTCTTGCTTTTTGTTTTTTTCTCTCTTTTTTAATTCATCCTCTCCCAGTTTTTCGAATAAAACCTCTCCTTATCTTTTCTTTCCCCCCTTTTTTTGTACTTCTAAAAGTAGATAAAAACAAACTCCATGTCCTTCTCCCTTTTGCTACCAACCCATGTAGACATCATGCTCTCCTGCCTCTGTACCTGACATCGTACTATGAAAGAGAAAGCTTGTACGAGGGTCACGTGAAAAGATATGAAAATAAAGACAAAGATAACACAAAAACTAAGCTAAAAAGGAAAGAATTATTTATAAACATGCTATAGCACAAAGGATAGGGTTTTTGAGGGGAAAACTTTCAAGGATCGTGCAGATCCAAGTGTGACTTGTCTCTAAGGATAGGGGCTCCATTGTACACCTTTAGGCATTGTCCATTGACTTTGAAGACTTCTTCATCGTCCAACTTCTTAATATCAACCGCGCCATGAGGGTACACCTTGTGTATGATGAATGGTCCTGACCACCTTGATTTTAGTTTTCCAGGAAAAAGCTTTATCCTGGAATTGTAGAGAAGCACTTGTTGACCTTCTGAGAAATGCCTTGGCAAAATATGTTTGTCATGCCACTTCTTGGTTTTCTCCTTGTAAATGCGAGCATTCTTATATGCTTGGGCTTTAAATTCCTCAAGCTCTAGCAACCTCTTTTCACCAGCCAGTTGGACATCCATGTTGAGTTTCTTGATTGCCCAATAAGCTTTATGTTCAAGCTCAACGGGGTAAATGATAATCCTTTCCAAATACGATCCTGAAGGGTGACATGCCCAAAGACGTCTTGAAGGTTGTTCTATATGCCCAAAGTGCTTCATGCAACTTGGGGGACCAGTCTTTTCTCTTAGGATTAACCACCTTCTTCAAGATTTGCTTGATTTCTCGGTTGGAAACTTCAGCCTGTCCGTTCGTCTGTGGATGATATGATGTAGCAATCTTGTGCCTGACTCCATATCAATGCAATGCTTTAGCAATGAGTTTGTTGTCAAAGTGAGTTCCTTCATCACTGATGATGGCTCTAGGTGCTCCGAACCTCGTGAAGATGTTCTTGTGAAGGAACTTCATGACCGTCTTAGAGTCGTCCTTGGGGTGGCAATAGCCTCCACCCATTTTGACACGTAGTCGACTGCTAGCAAAATATATAGATCTCCATATGATGCGGGAAATGGGCCCATGAAGTCAATTCCCCACACATCAAAGATTTCAACCTCCAAAATATTTTTGCGGTGGCATTTCATTCCACCTGAAGATGTTCCCCATTCTTTGGCATCTATCATAAGTCTTGTAGAACTCATGTGCATCCTTGAAAAGTGTAGGTCAATAGAATCCTGCTTGAAGAATTTTTGCAACAGTCCTAGCACCACCAAAATGCCCTCCACATGGTGATGAATGACAATGGTACATAATGCTATGGTATTCTTCTTCTGGAACACATCTCCTTATGATTTAATCAGGACATTTGTTGAACAGGTAGAGTTCATCCCAATAGTAGAATCTTGCATCATGTCTGAATTTCTTGAGTCCCTGGCTAGATAAATCAGGAGGCAGAAAATACCACTAACAAGATAGTTAACAATATCAGCATAGCACGAAATTGTTGTAGCAGCTAACAGTTTCTCATCAGGGAATTCCTCCTTAATTTCAGTTTCACTACCTTTTGCGATAGCATTTTCTAGCCTAGATAGATGATCAGCTACCTGGTTCTCACATCATTTCCTATCTCTAACTTCTAAATCAAATTCTTGCAGCAAGAGTATCCATCTAATAAGTCTAGGTTTAGCATCATTTTTACTCACTAAGTACTTAATGGCTGAATGATCGGTACGAACTATAACCTTAGTGCCTATCAAGTATGACCTAAACTTATCAAAGGCAAATACTACAGCAAGCAATTCTTTTTCAGTAGTGGTGTAATTGATTTGTGCATCATTCAAAGTGCGACTAGCATACTAAATAACATGAAAGAGTTTACCTCGGCGTTGTCCAAGTGCTGCACCGACGGTGTAGTCACTTGCATCACACATCAGCTCAAATGGCTCGTTCCAATCAGGTGGAATGACAACTGGTGCTGAGATAAGCTTCTCCTTCAGTTCTTGAAATGCACTATGGCAATCTTTGTCAAACACAAATGGTTGATTTTGTTGTAGCAAATTGCATAGCGGCTTTGAGATCTTCGAAAAATCCTTGATGAATCTCCGGTAGAAGCTAGTATGCCCTAGGAAGCTTCTTTCTCCCTTGACAGTAGTGGGGGAGGTAATTTTTCAATGACCTCGACCTTTGCTTTTTCAACTTCTATCCCTTGCTTTGAGATCTTGTGACCTAAGATTGTTCCTTCCGTTACCATGAAATGGCATTTTTCCTAATTGAGCACCAAGTCAGCTTCCTCACACCTCTTTAGGACCTTGGCGAGATTGCCCAAGCATATTTCGAAGTCATCTCCGGAGACCGAGAAATCATCCATGAAAATTTCTAAAAAATCCTCGACCATGTCTGAAAAAATAGCCAACATACATCTTTGAAAAGTTGCTGGGCATTACCGAAACCAAAGGGCATTCTCCGAAAAGCGTAAGTTCCATAAGGGCATGTGAAAGTCGTCTTCTCTTGGTCTTCAGGTGCTATAGCAATTTGATTGTACCCAGAATACCCATTGAGGAAACAATAGAATGCCTTGCCCGCTAGTCGATCCAACATCTGATCAATGAATGGGAGGGGGAAATGGTCCTTCTTGGTTGCCTTGTTGAGCTTCCTATAGTCCATGCAAATCCTCCACCCCGTGACGGTTCTAGTAGGCAATAGCTCATTCTCCTCGTTGCTTACCACGGTCACGCCTCCCTTCTTCGGTACACATTGCAACGGGCTGACCCATGAGCTATCGGATATCGAGTAGATTACTCTAGCATCAAACCACTTTATTATCTCTTTCATCACCACATTCTTCATGATTGGGTTTAATCTCCTATGGGGCTCAACTAAATTGTTGTGACAATCATCAAGCAAAATTTTGTGCATATATATAGCAGGGCTTATACCCTTCTATTCAGTCATAGTCCACCCTAGCACATTTTTATATTGTAGCAACATATTTAATAAACTAGTTTCTTGCTTAGGTGTGAGACTAGATGAGATTATCACAGGCAAAGTTTCATTGCTCCCTAAGTAAACATATTTAAGATGTGATGGCAAAGGTTTTAGTTCTAGTGTAGGTGCATGCTCAAGGGAAGGCTTAGGAGGTACAAATTCTGAAAAATCAAGAGGTTCAAAGTGCGTACATGGTCTAGCCTCGAGTCGACTAGACTGCTCCAATTCCCTTGAGAGGTCTTCTAGGTCTGAATCATCATCCTTGCAGAGCGCTTCAAACTCTTCCATTTGCATCTCATTGCTACAGCAAAACTCAGCAGTTCCATTCTGTGCTGTAGCATCTATAAATTGGCATACTCCTGAATTGTCTGCATACTTGAGGGTGTCATGAATATTGATCGTGACCGTTTGATCAGCCACTCGCATCGTGAATTCACCCTTCTCACAATCGATCAAAGCTCACCCGATGGCTAAAAATAGCCTACCCAATATGATGGGTGTGTTGCTGTCAGCTTCACAGTCGAGGATTAAGAAGTCGACTGGAAAGATAAATGGGTCCACTTTTACACAACATCTTCAACTCTTCCTTCTGGGAGCACATGAGAGTGATCTGCTAGCTGTAGCGCAACCTTGGTGGGTTGTGACTCTCGTATTCCCAGTTTTAGAAAAATCGACTTAGGCATCAAGTTAACACTCGATCCCAAATCTCTAAGTGCTCTTCCAACAAACTTATCGCCAATAGAACATGGGATAGCAAAGCTACCTAGGTCCTTCCTCTTAGGTGGCATCTTACTCCATATAGAATAGCATTCTTTTGGTATAGCGATAATTTCTTACTTCTCGACCTTCCTCTTTTTCGTGACTATATCCTTGAGGAACTTGGCATATGTTGACATCTGATCAATGGCCTCTAGAAATGGGACATTGATATGTAATTTGTCCAGGATATCCATGAATTTTTGGAATTAAAGGTCTTCTTTCTGCTTCTTGATTCGTTGAGGAAAAGGAGGTGGGGGTCTAACTTCAATTCTCTAGACTGGTGAAGTTGCATCTTTTGTTGTAGCAAAAGCAGGCTCCTCCTCTGGTGTTTCTTTTTCTATGACTTCCTCACCCTTCTCTTCAACTGGAGGATCTTGTAAGTTGTCTTCTTCTTGAGGCAAGTTGGGCTGAGATTCCTCCTTCTTTTTTCCCCCAAACTTGTCTTCCTTGCTAATTTCCTTACCACTCCTTAATGTGAGTGCGCTGCATTGTTCCTTGCTATGGTGCTTAGTGGCTTCAGTGTCACTAGGTAGACTTCCTTGTGGTCCCGCATACAAGGTTTGAGCTATCTGACCAACTTGTGTTTCTAAGGCTCGGAGAGAGAAACTATGGCTTTGCAATAAGGCTCATTGATTCTTAATGTTTGTTGCATGATCCTATAGCAAAACTTTCGTGGTTCCCATGAAATCTTTTGTCATAGCCATAAATTCTTAGAATGTAGTCTCCAACGAACTGTTTGATAAAGATGCTGATCCCTTGTGACCTTGACATGGCATCATCTGGTTAGAAGATGGTGCTTCGATCAGATTTTGTTGTGGCTCTGGTTGTGCATAATTGTTGTGCCCTTGATTACCCCAACTGAAATTTGGATGCTGACACCATCCTGGGTTGTAGGTATTAGAGTATGGATTGTTGTTGCGGTTATAATTCCCCACATAGTTGGCTGAATCTTGATTGTCAGGGCATTCACTCAAATGGTGATTGCCATCGTATCTGAGACATGAGGTTGCAGACTTCACTTCCTTGACTTCGTTGGGACGTTGGAGGTTCTTTAGCATATTTGTGATAGCAACTAAATGGGTGGCTACCGAGTCATCAGCTTCACTATCTCGAACTACTTAGTTTCTCCTCCCCGTTCCAAGCCTTATGGTCGGGAACTAGTAATCATTGTTGGCTACCCTATCAAGAATGTTGAATGCTTCCTCCGGTGATTTGTCTAACAAGGTCTCATTTGCTGAAGCATCTAACATCATCCTTGTAGGACCATTCACTCCATTATAGAACATAACCACTTGGGTCCAATCATGAAAACCATGATTTGTGCACTTCCTCAATAATCCCTTGAATCGATCCCAACACTCGTACATGGATTCCTCATCAGCTTGACGAAAAGAAGCAATATCATTTCTCAACTGAGTGTTTCTATTGGGTGGATTATACCGTAGCAGAAAACTTTTGCATAGATCTGTCCAAGTCTCCATTGATCCAGCTGGCACTCCACTTAGCCATACTCTAGCACGATCACGTAAAGAATATGGAAACAGTTTAAGTTTTAGTACATCCTCGTGCACTCCTTGCTGTCTGAACGAATCACAAACTTCCAAGAAAGCACAGATATGTTGTCTTGCATCTTCGTGAGGCATACCTTCAAATTGACTAATAGTGTTCAACATGTTGAACATAACAGGTTTAAGCTCGAACTAGACTGCCTGAATTTCTGGAGCTACTATTCTGGAATAGAGATCGTCCAAGATAGGAGTCAAATGATCTCTAATGGCTCGAGGTCGAGCCGCTTCTCCCAGGCCACTTGCCATAGCATCTTCGTTACCTTGAGGTGGTGGTATTTCTTCGTTCATGTTTCTAGTCTCTTCTCTTCGAACACGTCTCCTAAGTCTCAAGAAATGCTCGATTTCAGAAATAGGTGATTGCAGGGGTCCTCTAGGTCGTCTCTGGTCATGCACTAGCAGGACACCTGAAAAAGAAAAATGAAAAATTCTAGATAAATATGTACAAAAACAAGAAGAACAAGCGATATAAACAAAAAACCGTAAACAATCAATTGACAATCCCCGACAACGGTGCCAAAAACTTGTTTGCGATGTGTAGGGTACTATAAATGATACGCAAATATGGTGCAAGTATACACGTCGAACGAGTAATAAAGTGATGAGTCAGTATTGTCTCCACAGGGATTGGAGGTATTCACGGTTTGGTGTAACAATAAAGATTGAACTTTTTATAGATGACAATGCTATAGTAAAAGAGGTGGTGTAAAATAATGCTGAAGCAAAACAGTACAGAGAAAGATAAGACAACAATATGATAAACATGTCCCCTTTCGTATGCGAAACTCACTACGAAATGACTGGCTGGGAATGATGGACAACCTAAACTAAGCTTCTTAACGATACTAAGGCTCTTCACCTGTCTTCTATGCTAGACGAGATTTGCTAAAAGTATTCCTAAACTATCTCTAGCTAGGAAACTGAGAGTCAGAAATGCTACAGCCATTCCTCTCGGCGTAAACTCTTAACACTCCCATACCCTTCACAAACTATCCTTTTTAGCCCTTGAAACCTATCACTTATCTCTAAGGTAGGTTAGAGTGTTCCTCTCGATAGCCACTCCATTGCTTATAGGAATCTAAGGCTAGCTCTCTCGATTACTAACCTCAACACACACTTAAAGAACGGCCAACTCTCGAGGGCTCTTACAATATTAATGAAATGAAAACTCATAAGCAAAGCATAGAACATGATAAACACTGAAAAAGCTATATCATGCATTAAAAAGTACTTAAAATAAAATCATCCATCAAACCCAAGCCACCTAAAACAGTTCGTGGTTGAGCAATATCATCCAACGTATCATTGCGATAACATCACCAAAGATAAAGATATGAAAAGGAAATGTTAAAGCGGCAGAAAGAAAGGATAACTTCCTCTCTGTCATGGACTGCCCGACTGTCTTAGGCCCACCGCCTCTCTCGAGGCTTGTGAGGCCACTCCTTGGAGCTTCAATGATGGAGGACACCAAGTGGAAAAGATGAAAACTCCTCTCTCATTCTCCCTCTCTAGCTCTCTCCCGCCTCTTTCTCGCGTGTCTTTTTTTTTCTACTCCCCTTTTTCTTTCCAAGCTTCTCTTTATATAGTGAAGGTCTAGGGTTTTGTGCCCTAAAGATTCCTTGATACTCCCAAGGAATATCCACCGACAAGCTCTTCCACAAGGGGACAAGGAGGACAGTCTGCAGGTGGGTACCGGCTGCTGCACATGTCAGGTCGTCTTTTTCTACATGTTCACGTACTGGCCAATATCCACTTCCACTATGCTATAGAAATTCATGGCACTAGCTTTCTCTCTTGACTCTTTTCCTGCGTACCAACAAACCCAAAACCAACCTTCCGAGCAGTATCCCTCAATATGGACCAATAACCAGCAAAAATAAAGATGCACCAAGAAGAAGAAAATGTAACCTAAATGCAGTCTAAATGCTATGGTATGAACTCAAGAACAGGCAAATGTTGTAGCAAAAAGGTATGAAAACAAGGATATTTGTGCAGTTATCAGTGCTCGTGGAATATAATGTTTACTGTAGAGTTACAATCATATGTATTAACTTAGCATTGTTGGAACACACTAGACTCCTTGGTTTACTTAACTAAATCCATCACTTTTCTGATTCTCTGGACTGTAGGCTCTACTCTTGATACTCAATGATTGGATAAAGAACAACTTTGTTATCTTCAAATATAACGTTACACTGAAATATAAAATCGTAAATGGAGTTCGTTATTGTCTGAAATGTCAGGACAATGTAATGCATGCCATATACTTGCATGTTCTTACAACATCATTTGACAGTTCTGTATTACTGAGCTTTCCCAAGCTCATGTTGTTTTACCATCGCAGATTAGATGAAATCTATCATGGTAAGGTGACCGACATCAGTGTTTGGAGTTTTCTCGGTGTTGCTTTTGGAGTACAGTACCGGTATAGTTAGTGGGCATGTATGACGTGTATTGTTTTATACTAGTGTCTGTGATATGCTTTCCAAACTACTATTCTATGTTTACATGAATTTCTGAAATGATATTTTATACAGAAGTTTGTTTTACAATTTTAATGTATTTAAAGAAAATAATTTTATACGAGTTTTACTCTAGGTCACTCTTGTGACCCTAATGTGACTTCTTAGGAAACGTGGTAACACATAGGTGGGTCTAGGGGGTTACATTTAGTGGTATCAGAGCTTAGAGTTGCGTCTTTCTGGTAGATCGGACGATCATCTATCATAGGGTGTCTTGTCTGTACATGCCCATAGATCATAACCGTACTCCTCTGAGCCGGAACTCTTATGTCAAATCCTTTTTCTTAAATAAGGGATTCTAACTATTTTGTCCATCATAGCTCGATATGTTCTGGCAAGAAATACCTGTAACGTTTGTTTGTGATTCAGATTTGCTTGGTGGATTTGAATCTGGATAAAGGACCTGATATGGTTCATGCATGTGAAATTGAAGATCTGATTCTGATTGAGAATAAATGTTTGATTATGTGAGGTAATCAATATAACATTACATGTAAGGCTATTTGATGATATTTTTTATGTTTGAGAATAGAAGGAAATTTGATAAAAGTAGTATAAATTCAAAATAAAGATGTTCGTGAACGTGGTGAATGTGCAAATTCTGTGGTGTCTCCGTTATACACGAAGGAATCAATTGTCTGGAAATTTTGTTGAAGCTAAGTGATATTTGTTCAAGACCTTGGTTATGTTTGATGAGCAAAGTGAAAGATATTTCTGGGAAAATGTGGCAAGGTGTACCGAGATATATTTTGACTAAAATCTGGTGGTTATATCGTGATTCTAGAAAGTCCTATTGGAGGCCTTGGGCCCGGTCCGGCCTTGAACCGAGCCTTTCGAACCGGCCAAAGATCCAACAGAACCGGCTTGTTTTAATATAAGCCCAAAACCCAAGGCTAACCTGACCCGACCCGACCCTTGTCTGACTCGAACCTGACCCGTTTGACCCGAACCCGACTCGAATTGAGTCAACCTGTCGACCGAGTCAACTCGCCCGAGTTAACCTGCATGAGTCAACTCAGCGAGTCAACTAGCCTGCGTCAACCAGTTGACCAGTGATGCTAGCATGACGTTAGTGTTGACTTTGACTGCTGACGTCAGCGTTGACTTTGGCCAAAAAGTCAACTTTTTTCAAAAAGCCATATTTTATGTTTTTTGACGTCATGAGTATGTTTTTAAAGCCCGTTTCGTGAAATTCTAACCTGAAGGCCTCTGAATCTAACCTTGAACCTGAGTTTGCTTATGTATTTAATTATTGAGTAAAGTGCAATGTGAATAAGGATTGATTTTGGATTTTGATTAATTGAAGGTAATCACATTTCATGGTATCTAAGTTTTTGAGGGACATCGAATTCGAGTTCGAGGGTAGTCGAATGGAGTATCATAACTCGACCGTTATAGCAAGGATTAAAGGTAATACATTACTACCTCTTGTTTGCTTTATGAACATGTTGGTATTTGGTTAATGTATGCATAATTATGATGGAGTGTACTGTTAACTCTACTTAAGTCAAATCTAATACGAAAAATATAAGTATGATAACTTAGATAAGATCAAAATACTTGAATGAGAAGATTAATAATCGGAAGGATCTTGAGATTAATGAATGGTTAATAAGGCAATTAATCTCCAAACCCAATAAATAGTGGCAAAGGGATTCAACGTAAAAATATATATTTGGATATGAAATTACGAAAATGCCTTTGAGGCATAAGAATGACTAAAATACCCTAGAATTGAAAGCAATGTAGAAATTTACACTAGATCTGGTAAAACAACTTGATTCGTCTGAAAACCTCGAACTACTTGGAAAGTTATGGTAACAAGATTTGAACCTTCAAAATTGCTAATTGCTTGGTTTCCTTAAATATTGAATAAATCTCTAAAAATAGATTTACGGAAAGCTATTCGTACGTCTGAATTAATCAAGTGAATCAAAACACTGAATTGATTGAAATGAAAAAAAAAGATTGGTAATATTGTTTAGGCTAAATTAATCGAAATATTCGTAATGATCAAAAAGACTGAAGTATCCTCATCACTGGAATGTTTAAGTTAACTGGAAATGATGGATAACCCTCAGGTTCTGGAATGAATGAATTGTTTGAAAATATCGGAAGCACCGAAATGAATGAAACACCATCGAGTTCTTAAATGATTGAAATACTATAAATGGTTCAATTGGTAGAAATGACGGATATATCTCGAGCTCCAAAATGACTAAAATACTCTCTTGACTAGTATAAGTAATTTTCCTTTGATAAAATTCTAGAAATACCAATAAAGCTTAAAATGACTAAAATATCACTAAGGGTTATGAAGCATGACTCACGTGCTTCAATCACTTATGATATTAATATAAGGTTAGAAGATTTTTCGCACGGAATATAAGTTCGACTACTCACTGGTAAGTCTTTTGGTGAAATATGAAGGTGACAATTCAGATATACAATAATGTTGTTTTTTTTGAAATGATACATGTGAAGTGCATATGCTTGAATATTTGGTAAGTACTGCAAGGTTGGGGTATATTAGTTCGAATGGATTTAGAGGCTCGATAAATTGTTGGAAATCCTAAATGTTGCAAATCATCGTTTTATCATTATTGGGCTAAACTACGAAATTTCCCCTACTTGTAAAATGACCAAATTACCTCGAGTGTTAAAATGACCAAATTACCCTTTGAGAAAAACTACTGGAGCTCTCTTGATATATCCAGAATCTTGATTGATCATGATATACCCGAACTCTTAAAATATGTCATGATATATATGAATCCCTACATAACCATGATATACTAGTAATACTAAATGGTCTTGAAGTATAATTCTTGTATATCTAGAAGAAGTTGATAATTATGGAATTCTTTCAATTATAATTCATGATTCAAAAGTCAGTCTAGAATGAACTATGATTCGGTGTCTTCTTTTTGCAATTAGCAAGGACTCTTAAGTAATAAATTGGATCGTTTAATGTGTTCCATGATTAATCTTCATGATTGGAAACCACTCTATCTAGTCTGATCCTAAGTGATCCTATTATTTGGAGTAAAACCATAACTTCGAGTTCTTGATTTTTTATATAAGTATACAGGATTCATGGTTCATGATACTTTATTTCTACAGATTAAACATATGTTTGTATCCTGAATTCCTGACATACTACAACCGAATACTGAATTGACTGTTACCATTCAGAACCGTTTTACTGGGTACTGGGATACTGATTGAAGATACTAGGTTCAGCCCTAATCAGGCTGGTAATTTCACCCATATTAGGTTCCTAGCTTCATCTAGGGTAATTCCGCTCGTACTAGGTTCCTAGCTTCAGCTAGGGTAATTCCTCTTGGGACCTAAGGTAACCCCTTAGGTCGATACCTATGCCCGTTAGGCCTAGGTAACGCCTTTATTAGGTTCCTAGCTTCGGCTAGGGTAATTCTGCCCGGACCTAAGGTATTCCCTTAGGATGGTACTCACGCCCAAGAGGCTCGGGTTAATGCTGATATATGATACCGTTTTGGGGAATTGCATATTGGGGCACGGTTAGAGGATAGTTAAGAATTTAAAATGAACCTAGTTGCTACTTGAATTACGTGCTCGTGTAATATAATGTTTACTACAAATTTACAATCGTATGAATTAACTTAGCATTGTTGGAACACACTAGACTCCTTGGTTTACTTAACTAACCATGAAGCAACTTTAAAATCATTGGAAACTCAAGTTGGGCAATTCGCTCAAATCCTAAACTCGAGACCAATGAGCGGTTTGCCTAGCGATACTGAGGTCGCAAGAGGAATAACTCATGAGCAATGCAAGGCAATCATCATACGAAGTGGTAAGCAACTCAAGGAACCCTGAGTTCATGAAATAGAGTAGACATAATCAAAGGAGTCGATGGCCTCGGCAATGCCGAGTAACGTTGCCTCAGCAATACCCAACAACATTGCCTCGGCAATGCCTGATAACACTGCCTCGGCAATGCTCGACAAAGAGGCCGCAGAAAACTAGAAGGCATCTAAAGGTCCTGATTCAATGTCTCAAATCAAATTCCCATACAAGAAACGAATTGATGACATTTGACTTCCACCACCGTTCCCACAGAGGTTGAAACGGCAAAAACAAGAATACCAATTCAAGAAGTTCCTCGATATCTTGAAGCAAGTCCACATAAACTTGCCTTTGGTAGAAGCAATCGATCAATTGTCGAACTACGCCAAGTTACTTAAAGACATTGTCTCTAAGAGAACAAGAATAGGGGAATTTGAAATCGTTGCTGCAACAGAAGGATGTATGGCCATGATGCACAACCGAATGCCACCTAAGCTGAAAGATCCCGACAGTTTCACCATACCATGTGTGATTGGGAATCACTATGTCGAAAAGGTATTATGTGATCTTGGAGCAAGCATAAACCTTATGCCGAAATCAACCTTTCAACGATTGGGAATAGGGAAGGCGAGACCTACTATAGTGATGCCACAGCTTGTTGATAGATCTTATGTTCATCTAGAGGAAAAAATAGAGGATATCCTGGTAAGAGTTAATAAATTTATTTTCCATGCTGACTTTATTGTTTTGGATTATGAAGCAAATGAGTTCGCACCTATTATCCTTGGGAGGCCATTCCTAGCTACGAGAAGGACCTTGATCGACGTTGAGAGAGGGGAACTCACCATGAGGGTAAATGATCAGCAAATCAAGTTGAATGTTTTCCACACCCTTAAACAAGCCAATGACCCAGAAGAATGTCAAGTCATCCATGCCACAACCGAGTTCGATTTTGACATGGAGAAAGATTGCCTTTGCAATTGCCTCAGCAATTGTTGTGGCGATTGTCTTGGCAATTGTTTTGACAACTTTCTTAACCCTGAAGAGCATAACAATGTTGAGCATGAAAAATCCAACTGGATAGCTAGTCATCCATGTAAGTATTTCAAACCATTAGATTATTTAGGGGAGGAAAGAAAGATCGAAAAGCCCTCTATCGAGCAACCTTCTATTCTTGAATTGAAACCATTACCAGGGCAATTGAAATATGTTTATTTAGGAACCAATAACACATTGCCCGTAATCATCTCTTATAAGTTGCAGCTTGAACATGAGCAAAGATTGATCGACATGCTAAAGATGCACAAAAAGGCAATAGGATGGACAATCGTCGGTTTGAAGGGAATTAGCCCAGCGGTTTGCATGCATAAAATCCTTTTGGAGGACGATCATAAACCGACCATAGAGGTGCAAAAGAGGCTTAACCAAGTCATGAAAGAGGTAGTAAGGAACGAAATCATCAAATGGCTTGATGCTAGTATCATCTATCATATCTCTGATAGTACATGGGTAAGTCTGGTGTAATGTGTACCGAAAAAGGGAGGTATAACGGTGGTAAGTAATGAAAATAATGAACTAATCCCAACCAGGACTGTGATCGGTTGGAGGGTTTGCATGGATTACCAAAAGTTGAATAAAGCCACTAGGAAAGATCACTTTCCTTTACCCTTTATTGATCAAATGCTTGACCATCTTGCAGGTAAACCTTTTTATTGTTTTCTTGATGGTTATTCAAGTTATAATCAAATTGACATAGCACCAGAAGACCAAGAAAAGACCACCTTTACATGCCCATACGACATTTATGCCTTTCGAAGGATGCCATTCGAATTATGCAATACCCCGAAAACCTACCAGCGATGCATGATGGCAATTTTCTTTGAAATGGTAGAAGATTTTTTTGGAAATCTTCATGGACGATTTCTCGGTATTTGGAGATAATTTCGACAATTGCCTAGGCAATTTGAAGAAAGTACTCATACGATGTGAGGAATCCGATTTGGTCTTAAATTCAAAGGAGTGTCACTTTATGGTGGATGAAGGCATAGTTCTCGGCCACAAAATCTCATCTAAGGGAATTGAAGTCGACAAAGAAAAAGTGGATGTGATCAAGAAACTGCCCCAACCAACTTCAATCAAGGGAATTCGGAGCTTCCTGGGATATGCAGGTTTTTATAAAAGGTTTATAGAAATTTTTTTTAAGATCACTAAACCTCTGTGTAACTTTCTTGAACATGATAAAGCCTTTGACTTCGATGACTCGTGCATCAAAGCATTCGAGACCCTGAAACAGAAACTTGTAACCGCACCAATAGTAGTTCAACCAGACTGGACATTGCCCTTTGAACTTATGTACGATGCAAGTGATTTTGCAGTAGGAGCAGTCCTAGGCCATCGAACATGTAAGATCTTTCATGTGATCTACTACGCTAGTAAAACTCTTAATGAGGCGCAAGTGAACTACACCACTACCGAGAAAGAGTTACTAGCCGTAGTGTTCGCTTTTGATAAATTTCATTCATACATGATTGGAACCAAGGTAATTGTTCATACTGACCATTCGACAATTAAGTACATATTTGCCAAGAAAGATGTCAAACCTCGTTTAATTCGTTGTATTTTACTTTTACGAGAGTTTGACATTGAAATTAAGGACATGAAAGGTACCGAGAATCAAGTTGCCGGCCACTTGTCCCGGCTGGAACAAGGAGAAAATGATATCGAAAACACAGAAATCCAAGAAGCATTCCCGGATGAGCAGCTACTCATTGCCTAGACAATTTCGACCAGCATTGCCACGGCAACCATTGCCCTGGCAATGGCACAAGGGATTGCCTCAGCAATACCATCGGCAACAGTCGTAGCACTAGCTTCAACAACACCATGGTATGTCGATCTTGTAAATTTTTTAGTTAGTGGTATATTATCGTATAACCTTACTCACCAAGGGAAGAAGCGGTTTCGACATGATGCTAAGCATTATTATTGGGATGAGCCTCTTTTGTTTAAACAATGTGCAGATCAGGTTATAAGAAGGTGTGTCCTGGAAGAAGAATAACAAAATGTGCTCGAACAATTCCATTCTTCAACTTATGGATGCCATTTTGGAGGGACACGAACCGTGGCCAAAGTCTTACAATCAGGATTGTATTGGCCTACACTTTAAAAAGATGCCCAATAATTTTACAAACAATGCGATCGTTGTCAACGAACAAGCAATATCTCAAGGTGACACGAGATGCCCTTACAAAATATCCTTAAAGTCGAACTATTCGATGTTTGGGGAATTGATTTCATGGGACCTTTTCCGTCTTCATGTGGGAATCTCTACATCCTCCTTGCTGTTGACTATGTATCAAAATGGGTTGAGGCAATAGCAACTCCAAACAACGATTCCAAAATCGTGCAAAAATTCCTTTAGAGAAGCATATTCACACAGTTTGGAATGCCAAGAGCAATCATCAGCGATGAAGGCAAGCACTTCGATAACAAGATAATTTCCAAGGTGTTGCAAAGATTTGGAGTGACACACAAAATTGCCACAGCATATCATCCACAAACAAATGGGCAAGCTGAAATTTCTAACCAAGAGTTGAAGAATATCCTTGAGAAAGTAGTCAACCTCTCTCTCAAGGATTGGTCTCTTTGACTTGATGATGCACTTTGGGTCTATTGGACAGCATTCAAAACACCATTAGGCATGTCCCCTTTCCGACTTGTCTACGGATAAAGTTTTCATCTACCGGTGGAAAACGAACATAAGGCGTACTAGGCAATCAAAACTATGAATATGGATTGTGAGAGTGCTGGAAAAAATGACTAATGGACCTCAATGAGATAGAGGAGTTTCGTGCCTTAGCTTATGACAATGCGAGAATCTACAAGGAGAAAACTAAGTGTTGGCATGACAAGAAGCTATTGTCGAGGCAATTCTTGCCCGAGCAATTAGTCCTCCTTTTCAATTCTCCGCTGAAACTTTTCACGGGAAAATTACGATCAATATGGTCCAGACCTTTTGAAGTTGTCAAGCCATTCTCCCATGGTGTCGTAATATTCAAGTCCATAAAATATAACCATGAATTTAAAGTTAATGGACAAATATTAAAGCACTACACCGCACACATGCCATGCGCAATAAGGAAATGATTACTTTAGGAGATGCGTGACAATGCTCTTCTTTAGTATTTTTAATTTTTGCTTTTATTTTTCCAAATTTTTTATTTTATTTTTAGGATAAGGAGTAATTTTTATTTTATTGCCAATAAATATTTCCTTTATTTTTGCTTTTTAGAAAAGAAGTTAAAGTGAAGAAGAATTGGATTCATGGACCGGAATACAGTGGCTGGTTTTTAGGAGATATGGGTTGATTTTTAGGGATTTTAATCCCACATAAAGTCCACCTTTTGCCCAAATTGCCCCCCCAGATCTCCCATAGCCAACCGACTATTCCCCTTCCCCATGCATTACTTGCCGCCACTCAAGCCAATCCCATTCAAGATTTCAAACTTGAATTTCAAATCTACAATCATCACACCCACCCTATTTAATACCCCTCCTATAACACTCAACAATCACCGTCTTATTTCATCTCTTTCACTTAAACTTCAAGGATTTTCTTTTCTTCTATTTTCTTGATTTTAGTGGTTTCTCACAACAACCCACATCCACCATGGCCTTGAAACTCAAGATATTGGAATACCTACAATAAAGCCAAGAATCGACCTTCAAGAAGTATGCAACACCAGCAATTGAGAAAAGGTACTTCAAGAACTTCGCCAACCGGAAGGTATGGGAAGAACAAGGTTTTTTCTACTCCTCCCACACGGATTTTGGTTTGGAGCTATTCGACATATGCTTGATCGAGTACCAAAAGTGGCAAATCTTTTGCCATCAACTAAACCGAGCAACGTCCATTGGGTTAGGGAATTCTATGCTCACTCCCCGAACCCAAACAATTTGTATGTGTTCGTTCATGACAATGCAATCCTCATTGATGTCGATACCATCAACACCTTCTACGGGATTTACATGAAGAAAGATGAACATCAAGAGTTCGTTGACAATCTCACCCCGGACGATTACAAAAACATACTCGAGGATCTCACCATTGTCGGCACAACATGGAATGAGGGCGCATTTAGAGGCACGGTAAACCGCCAAAGGCTTAAGCCCGAGGTAAAACTTTGGAATAAATTTGTGAAAACATGCCTAATGCCCACCTCACACAACACCACGGTTGATAAACTAAGACTTTTTCTCATTCACTCTATCTTGCACAATCGTATTATCAATATTGGTGCTATAATATACAATGAGATGTTTGTTTGTAGCCAAAAGGAGAAGGGAACTCTCTACTTCTCAAGCCTAATAACCGAGTTGTGTGAGAAACACTATGTGCCTAGTGATCCGATGGATGAGAAAATGCCTCAACGGAAGGGATGGACGAGAGAAAGATACATCCAAATCATGGGAATAATTAAAGCCGAGCCACAATCAATCGTTGCCCAAATGATTCCCGAGACAACCCCTTCGGGCAATGAACCAGCAACCTCTCCTACAAATGCCAAGTCAAGCGAACCGACAACATCAACTCTTGAACAACTTACCAACATGATCCGACCACTTGCCAATCGAATCGAAGCCATAGAGAAAAGGAAAATGTCGTTCATGAGGTATATAAAGGATTACAACAATGCCATCATCCGATTGATCCTTGAAAAATACACTGACAACTCGGTAAGGTTCCCAATTTTTCTTGTCGATCTCATTGCCTTGGCTATGCCTACTGCCACTGCCTCAGCAATGCCCAAAGCCCCTGCCTCGGCAATACCTGCAGCCTTCGTCTTGGCATCACTGTGAGCTTTCTCGGGTCATTGTAACTTGTTTTTCCTTTCTTGCATGCATCTTTATTTTCTTGTCATTAAATTTCATGTAATCATGCATTGGGGACAATGTTTCTCTTGAGTTTGGGGGGATTACTTGTTTTTAGTTTAAGATTGTTTTAATGCATTCATCCTTAGGAAGTGCATTTAGGTTGCATATGTAATTCCCATGTTTTTAATTAAATCTAATTGCTAGGAGTTGTTGAATTTCTAATGATAAATCTTAAGCACCACACCTAATTGAAAGAACTTTAATTTAAGGATTGCATGAAAATGACTTAGAATTTTAGTATGATGCTAAAAATTAATTGACACATATGTGGCTTGTTGATTGAGAGAGACTTAGTGAACTTAGGTTGCTTAGAATTTGGGCAAATTAAAAAAAATAAATTCGCTAGAGGTGCCCGAAACAGGCTCTAGCCAAAGTGTTGAAAATCATGTGCTTAGGATACTCTGCTGCTATAACATGTCCATTTAAATTGAAAACATTAAAAGTGAAGGACACATTATCATGAGTAAATGAAAGACTTCAAGGGATGACTCTACTCAATAGGTTAGGGGGTTCGTTGTTTGCTTCAATCTTATTTTCAAGCCTAGGAAAGTAGTTGTGATGAGCTGAAGCCCTAAAATGTCATGGTTTATGGATTAATAAATGCCCTGGCAATTAAATTAATAAGAACCTAGTGCTCACATAAGACTCTTGATGAATCAACTTGCACACAACTATGCACACACATGATCACAAGCATTATAGTTTGGTTCCGGGAAAATTCATGTTGTCCAAACACTCATCCTAATTTGTGCCACGATTTTGAAGTTTGAAGGCAAGTCTAAAGCATGTCTCTTTTGATTAAATTCTTGGCAAGAAATTGTTAGTTTACATTGCTTGAGTACAAGCAATAGTTCGAGTTTGGGGGTGTGTTAAGTGTGTAAAAGTACTAATTTTCTACCCTTTTTCATCTCAATTATTGTTAGACCTAGGCATATTTAGGTTGCATTATTAGTCATTCATGTATATTAAATTATTTTCTTCCTTGCCATGCTTGATTATCTTTAATTGCTTATTTGGTGGAAAAGGTACTTCTAGGTATGTGTATTGTATATATGCATTGTAAAACATTCATTGTCGCGGTAATTCATTGTCGAACCCTGCCGAATGATCCTGACCGAGCAGAAACCGAGCCGTACTGTGTGATGCTGAGCACGCCTGGCCGAGAGAAGACGACCGAGAGACCGCTACCAGGTCATTCCCGTGCTGAACTATGTCGAGCCATTGCTGAGGTAATGCCCGTGCAATTTCTGACAAGGGAGAAAAAGAACAAAATGGTAGGCGACTTGAAGGGCGTAAAGAGTTTAATTTTTAGAGATAATTTACATGAAGATCGAAGCTTGGAATTACATAAAGAGGTTGAAGGAGATTAAATTCCATGAAAATAAGAGGAGTTTTAGAAGGAATAAAATAATAGAATAAAAGAGATTTAATTCTTTTATTGTCTTTAATTCTAACTTAACTTCCTCCTCAAGGATGACTTTGACCTATCCATCTCCTATAAATAAAGACCCCAAGTCGTAAATCAAAGGAGAGGAGGGAGAGACAAGAGGATAAAGATCGATTGAAGACCAAGCCTGCTCAAAGTTCTTTTATTTTTCTTTCTTGTTTGGTTGATGTTCTTGTTGGGAATTAATCTTGTGTTGTTCCCCATCCCAACTATGAACTAAACTATCTTAGGCTAGGGTTAATTTGTCTAGTAGTTGTGAGAAAACGTTTGGATTTTGTTTAGGTTTTTGTAATCCAAATTAAGTTCAATGTTTGCTTATTCTTGGTGTTTATCTTTACTTGCAATTGAATCGGAGAGGAAATTTTGATTGCATCCATTTATCTAATATCGGGAGAGTTAGATTCAAAAACGAATAAGCATGGTTTTTGCCCAAATCGGTGAAGACTAATTCGGCTTAGGAATAAGTATGAATTTCAACGGCTAAGAGAGGTGTTAGATCGATTGATGTTCACCCTTGGTTCACGTTGGGAGGTATTATCAAGGCTTGCACATTGATAGATTTTTTACTTAGGGATAAGAAGAAACCACTGAAGAACGATTTGCCGAACCTTGAAGGTTGTCGCCAAATTGCCCAGACAGTAGTTGTTTTCGTTGCCCAGACAACCGCTTTACCAATTTCCCAAGCAATCACCTTGTGCATTGCCCATACAATCATATTGCCCATTGCCAAGGCAATCATCATGTCCATTGCCGAGGCAATCAAGCTTCCTCTTGCATGCAAAACCAAGACTCTTCCATTCGAATTACACACTACGACGCAATATAATCCGACCTGTTCTCTCATTATGTCAACTTATCTCTTTAATTTATTCGTTTATTTTAGTTTAGTAGATTATTCAACCCAAAACTATTACTTGTGTTTTTACTTTTCAGTGTGAGACGATAGATTCTAGAAGTAGCACCAATCCCTGAGGAGACGATATATTTCTATACTATAACTTGCGACATGTATACTTGCACAAATTGCGAAGCACTCAAATCACGCAATAGGCACCACCTGTTGAGAAGGTGCTTGAATCGAGGCATCCCACCCTAGAGGAAGCCCTTGTGCACCATGGGATATTCGAATGGACAATAACCCTTACTATGCCCAAGTTTTCCACAAAGGAAACGTAAAAGTGTTAGTTCTCATAAAAACTTAATAAAATGGTATTTACCATTTAGAAAGAGTAGTTTCTTTTCATTTTTAATGTGATACAAATACACATACGACCCTTGATGCGCATAATTCACTTATAACCCAACGAGATTGCTTGAGAATCATATTCAATAAAATTGCACATAAAGTTACCATCCTTGTGCAACCGATTCTATCATGAAAACGTACAACGTATCATAAACAAACACCCAGAAATCCAAATGAGTCAAAGAAATTGCCATCAAATCATCACCCTCCTTCAATCCGTATAGAACTACAGATACAGATTAAAATACCATGGTCCATCATTCTCAATTCTATCTATATCTTGAAAGATGAGAAAAAGAAAGCGATCTTTCCTAGATATGAAATAATGATTTTCCTGATTGGATGCAATATATTTGCGACCTTCGATCTTGTCGATTGGAAATTGATTATACTTGCGGTCAAAAAGGATCCAACAAATCAGTGCTTGAAAGAGACAATTGATGAAGTCAACTCTCTTTTCATTTGTAAAGTTTTTTCTTCATCCGTATCAGTCATTAGACTCGTTAAATTAGCTTCTATTCCATCCATCATAAGCTTTGAAAGACATAGAGAAAAAAAAAGAAATAGAGAAAAATGTGTTACAAGTAGTAGAGGAAAACGTGTCATAAAGAGTTGAGAAATGGGTGCAAAGTAATATTCTTTTTACTTGGCTCTTGATCTAAATTTTATTTACATAAACCTGAACTCACTCACCCCGCACACAGGGACATAGTCAGAAATCAAACTCTAAAGGGAAAAGGTATAATTAGTAACAAATATGGGGGGACAATTTCCAAATAAATTAAAATTAAGGGTCCAAATATGTATATATACCAATTAATATCAATAAAATTTCTATATTTTTAATATAAAATGTTTTTTTGGAGGGGGTGGGGACAACTGCTCTCCTTCACTTCGGGAAGTTTAGCTGTGAGGCAGATTAGAATGAGGTTGACCGGTTGTACCGGTATCATGTTCCAACATAAATTCTTATGAGGCTATAACATAAATTAATGTAACAGTAAGAAAAACGGTAGTTACACAAATGTTTACCCGATAACATTAATTTTTACAAAACATATAAGATTTTTGGTTGCTACATAAGTTCTTACGGAACCTATTTAAACTAATAGAGTAATTGTTTCAAAAAATGTTATAACACAAATTCTTACCCAAGATAACCAAATCCAAAACCCTTTCAACTTATGGTAAGAAATTTTATTATAACTTAAACTCTTAGAGGATGACATTATTTCTTACACAACTCATTAGATTTTGGGTAAGTACACAAATTCTTCTGGAACCAACATAAACCCATACACAAATGGCACTAGAATATGTTAAGAAATTGTGTTATGACATAAAATCGTAGAAGATAACATTCTTTGTTATCCAACTCATAAGAAGTATGGTAGCAGCACAAATTGTTACAACACCTACAATAATTATTACAGAACACGCAAGAAAAAAGGTAATAACATAAATTCTCACCACATATCACCAAATCTTAAACCAACGAAACTTATGTTAGGAAATTGTGTTGTAACATAAACTCTTAAAGGATAACTTTATATCTTATCAAACTCATACAAAATATAATATCTACACAAATTGTTACGAAACCTACATAAATCATTATAGAATCGATACGAAAAAAAGGTAATAACATAAATTCTTACTCCATATCACCAAATCTTAAACCATCAAAACTTATGGCAGGAAATTGTGTTATAACATAAAATCTTAAAGGATAACTTTATATCTTACAAGACTCATTAGAAATAGGGTACCTACACAAATTGTTACAAAATCTACATAAAGTTTTATATAACTTGTAAGAAAAATGGTTATATCACAAATTGTTACGCTATATCACCAAATCTAAAATCAGCAAAACTTATGGTAGGAAATTATGTTATAACATAAACTATTAAAGGATAACTCTATATTTTATCAAACTCAAAAGAAATAGGATGCCTATACATATTGTTACAAAATCTACAAAAATTATTATAGAAGTGGTAAGAAAAAAGGTAATAGCAGAATTTGTTACCCCATATTACCAAATCTAAAACCAGCGAAACATGTGGTAAGAAAATTGTGTTATAACATAAACTCTTAATGGATAACCATATCCGTTACTGAACTCATAAGAAATAGGGTACGTACAGAAATTGTTACGAAATGCACATAAATTATTATAGAAAGGTTAAGAAAAAAGTAATAACACAAATTCTTACCCCACATCACCAAATCTAAAACCAGCGAAACATATGGTTAGAAATTATGTTATAACATAAAATCTTAAAGGATAACTTTATATCTTACCAAACTCATAAGAAATAAGGTACCAACCCAAATTGTTACAAAATCTACATAAATTATTATAGAACCGGTAAGACAAAAGGTAATAACACATATTCTTATCCCATATCACCAAATCTAAAACCAACGAAACTTATGATAAGAAATTGTGTTATAACATAAAATCTTAAAGGATAACTTTATATCTTACCAAACTCATAAGAAATGAAGTAATTACACAAATTGTTACGAAACCTACATAAATTATATTACATGTAAGACAAAAGGTAATAACACAAATTCTTACCCCATATCACAAAATCTAAACCAACGAAACTTATGATAATAAATTGTATTATAACATAAATAACTATATTTCTTACCAAACTTATATAAAATAAGATGCCTACACAAATTGTTACAAAACATACATAAATATTATAGAACCGATAAGAAAAGAGGTAATAACACAAACTTTTACCTCATATCACAAAATCTAAAACCAGCGAAACTTATGGTAGGAAATTGTGTTATAATAAAAACTCTTAAAGTATAACTTTATATCTTACCACACCCATAAGAAATAGGGTACTGTAGAAATTGTTACAAAACCTACGTAAATTGTTATAGAATCGGTAAGTAAAAATGTGATAACACAAATTCTTACCCGAGATCACCAAATCCAAAACCTTTTCAATTTATGGTTAGAAATTGTGTTATAACCTAAATTCGTACAAGATAACATTATTTATTACCAAACTTATAAGATTTTGAGTACTTACACAAATTCTTACTGAATCTACATAAGCTTTTACTGAAATAGTAATAAAAAATGTTATAACACAAATTCTTACCCGAGAACACCAAATCCAAAACCCTTTCAACTCATGGTAAGAAAGTATCGATATTGTTCTTACATAATCGATATTTTTCTTGCCGTACTGGTACTACTATGTGTTATGCTAAACTTTTACCCAAAACATTATTTCTTACCAAACACATAAGATTTTAGGTTCATTCACAAATTGTTACGAGACCACACAAATTCTTACCAAAATGGTAAGAAAAAAAGTTATTACCCAAGTTCTTACCTGAGATCACCAAATCCAAAACCCTTCAAATAATTAGTAAGGATTTAGGTTATAACTTGTTTTCTTACATTTATGGTAAGAATTTATGTAGGACATAAAATCGGATATGTTTGATAAGAAATAATGTTTTCGGGTAAGATTTTAGGTTATAACATAAATTCTTACCATGCGTTTGAACAGTTTGAAATTTGATTAACTATGGTAAAAATTCAGGATTTCATTAACCCTAAACATTCAAGCTTAAATTTTTGATGGCATCTGATTAGCCTTTGAAAGATTCATGTAGATGATAAAGAGTAATGAACCTTTTTCAGTTTCAGAATGAGCATAATTTGACTATTGATTTTTCAAAACACGTATTGCCAAAGATTAAATTCTAGGTCGTTTATTACATTCAATTTGCTTGATCGGGCTCTCTTCCCATTTAGCACTCATTATATCATCGAACCCATCATTTGGTCTCGGACAATTGCTATTCATACATTTATTTAAGGGTAAAGTACACATATGGTCACAGAACTTTGGTAAAAAAACAAAATGGTAATCAAACTTTCAAAAATCACAAAATGACAATTAAACTTTATGTTTTATAACAAAATGGTAACTAGACGTTAAATGTCGTTAAGTGACTGTAATAAAATTTGGTATAATAACACAATTAGTACTTTATATTTATACATTCAATCAATTTAGTCCTAATTCGAAATGTAACCCCCTCGACCCGCCTATGCAATACAACGGATTCTAGGAAGCCACATTAGGGTCACAAGAGCGACCCACAATGAAAATACACATGAAAACATTTTTCTTTCTCAAAACGCTTATTAAACTGTAAAATAAACTTTTGTTTAAAATACAATTTCAGGAAAACATTTAAGCGCATAACAAAAATTTCAGAAAGTGCTTTACAGACTCTATCACAAAACCATACGTGACATACATGACATACATGCCCACTAACTATACAATACCGTACTCCAGAGGCAACGCCGAGAGAACTCCGAACACTGATGTCAAACATTAGGTCATGATATTTTCTTTTAACCTGCGATGGTAAAAACAACGTGAGCTTGGGAAAGCTCAGTAATACAGAACTACCAAAAGATGCTATAAGCTCATGCAGACATATGGTAGGCATAACATTTTCATGATGTTTCAAGTAGTAAAAGTCCTTTATTTCTGTTCTACTATTTCGAGGTTACATCATACTCAAGAATAGTGATATTTGTTCTTTAATCAGACCTTGAGAATTAGACAGAAATTATATAGGCTGGTAACATACGAGGTAGGAATTAGAGAGTTTGACGTCTAGTGTGTTCCAATAAGTGTAGATAAACATACATAAGTACTTAAAATCATATCATATGAGCACATAACAGATTAAATGCAAATGTTCAATGATCATACAGAAGTTTACAAGAACTACCCTCCAACCTTACACCAATATGCAGTCCTCAGAACTGCATCCATAAGGACTTACCCTAGGCTCGATGGGCATAGGTGCCACCTAAGGGGCTGCCTTAGGTCCATAAGGACTTACCCTAGGCCCGATGGGCATAGGTGCCACTCAAGGGGAGACCTTGAGTCCATAAGGACTTACCCTAGGCCCGATGGGCGTAGGTGCCACTCAAGGGGAGACCTTGAGTCCATAAGGATTTACCAGCTTGATCAGGGCTGTACCAACAGAGACTTCATAACATAACCCAACAGTATACCCCAGATAGTAATCGGCGTTCAGATTCCAGACATGAGTAACATGATACAAGTAACAGACATATTTTATTCAGAGTATCAGAAACAGAAGTTCATGCTTTTGACAGATAAATGGGCATACTATCGAGCAAAGCAGACATTTTCAGCATTCACCATGCAAACAAATTGTATCATCATAGGTTAAACTAACATGCCATACTAACAAATTCATCAAACAGTCAGACAATACCATCACAGATCAAACGATCACATACCAAGTATACAGATTGAGCTGACATATATTAGGTAGGCAGAGAATGTCATCATATATCAAGTTCATCAAACATAATATTATTCATGATCAAATAATTATACAATTCATTCAACAGAATATAACACACATAGAACACACTAGATGGAATATTTTATTTCCTGAAGATACTCGGCATTTTCAGAAGGGGACGCATTAAACTTTTGACAATTTAGACGAATTTCCAGAACAAGGTTCCTATTAGAAAGGGGTTCGTAAAACGATTCATATTATGTATTCAAGAATTGGTACATCAAGATCTTAGAAAGTTTGGATATATCATGAGTACTTTAGTCATTTAAGCTTACAAGGGCATTATGGTCATTTTATTATACATGGGCATTTTGGTAATTTATACCAACGAGGCATAAACAGTCGCTCAGAAAATTTAATTTACTCATCACTTTTTCAGTCATGCATTCAGAGATTTCTATGATAAGATCTTTTGCGATATCGGATACATCCAGGGTTGTTCTGGTCACAATGGCCAACAAGGGCGTTTTGGTCATTTAACTATCAGAGGTGATTTTATAGCTTAGCCCAAAAATGATAAAATGACGATTTACAATAGTTAATAATTCCAGAAGTTTTTCAAGCCTTCAACTGTTCGAACTAACTTATTCCTACCTTGCAGTACTAACCAACTCTTATAATAATATCAGGAGTGATTAACAAACATGAGCGTGCTTCCTAACACTTAGGGGCAGTTTAGCCCTTAAAGTCTTTAGAATTCACAGGGTTTCATCAAATGCATAATTGTATATTTTACTCAAGAGAGCATTTCAGTAAATTTAGAAATTGGGATAAATTCACCGTTTTTGTCAAATCTTACTATTTAGCACCTCTATCGTTTACGTACTCGGTAGAGATTAAGTCATTTTAATTCTTTCGGCCCTTACAGACGGTTTACTCATTTTAGAACTTAAGGGTAAAATTGTTATTCTGATTAATTAAGAAATTCGGTGCTCGAAGGCACTACAGTCTTTTTGGTCATTACGATCATTTCGATTAATTCATTCCTTACTGTCGTACGGATCAGCTTAAGAATACAACAATAATTCCAGTAATTTCACCTTTAGGCGTTATACCTTCATGTGTTATACAGAGCTTGGAGGAATTTCAAGTTTCTTTTAGTATCACACACATTTGAATAATGATACTGAAGTCTTTTCCAAAAGAACATACATCTTGGGTAGTGTAATTTGCATAATCAGGTCGAATGCAGATTTTTAGGTCATTTCCTTTATCAGAGGGGTAGTTTAGTCATACTTATGCTCTAAGGGCATTTTCGTCATTTCATAATTAATATCTCTCACTTCGTATCTTGAACCTCGATTCTCACGCACTGATGATTGAGTTGCGGATTAACTGAATTTAATTATTAGAACTTATGATATTGTTAGCCCATTAATAGTCTTATTCGGATAATTTGGTCTTATTAATATTCGTACTTATTGCTCGAATCTGATTCAATTTAAGCAGAAATTACAGTATACGTCATCATAAGCATGCATGCGTTAACCGGATATCGACATGTACCTAAAGCATACAAGAGGTAGTAGTGTATTACCTTAAATCCTTGCTATATCAGTCAACCATGGTACTCCATTCGATCACTCTCGAACCCGAATGCGACGTCCTCAACATTCCGAATACAAGGAACCTTGAATACCTTCAATCGCACAAATTCCAATTTCAGTCCTTAATCACATTGCTCATAATTGATGATAAAAAAAATACATAAGCAAACTCAAATTCAAGGTCTCATTCGGAGGCTTTCGGGTTAGAATTTCATGAAACGGGCATCAAAAACGGACTCAGGACGTCGAAAAACATGAAATAGGAGTTTTCGGAAAAGTTGACTTTTTGGTCAACGGTCAAAGTCAACGCTGACGTCAGCAGGTCAACGCTGACGTCAGCAGGTCAGCGCTGACGTCAGCAGGTCAGCGCTGACGTCAGCAGGTCAACGCTGACGTCAGCAGGTCAATGGTCAACATGGTCAGAGTCAACGCTGACATCAGCAGGTCAATGCTGACGTCAGCAGTCAACTGATAAGAGTCAACTGAGTTGACTCGGGCTGACTCGGACGAGTTGACTCGACTGACTCGGGTTGACTCGGGTTGACTCGGTTCGGGTTTCTGGATCGGACAGACGGGCTGGGTTAACGGGTCGGGTCGGATACGGGTTGGACCGAAGTCGGGCTTGGGCTCATAGGTTGGGCCGAGTTTGGTTTAGGTTGACTCAGACCGGTATAAACCGGATCAATTCGATTTACTTACCCAAAACATTCCGTTCACCGGAAATACGCCGGAGAGGTCGTCGGACGGTCATCGGAGGTCCGAAATGGTGCGATTTCACCTGCAAAAGATAGATCTTCAATAAACCACTTGAACCAAACCACACAAACATGAAAATAGGTCGGAAATCCGTCGAAAACTACGTTACAAAGGACATGGGTTGTCGGAAATGACGAAGCGCCGATGAGGGCCCTACCGGCGGCGGAACAGAGGGTGGTCAGTTGGGTTTTGCTCTCCTCCGTATGCTGAACACGCCTGCACGGTCGACGCACCTTGCCGATGACGGAGGCAGCCAGAACGGAGGAGAACAGAGGCGGCTTCAAAATGGGTCTCGACGAAGCTTCAACTCGCTCTCAACGGCGAACGGCGCGACGCACCGGCGAGTGGGGAGTAGGGTTTTTAACACGGACAGACGGGGACCCCGATGGCGGTGGCCGTGAGCAACACGGACGTCGGACGGCGGCTGAAACGTTGGCAATCAGAGGCAGCGGGGCAAGGGTTTCCTGACGAAGCCTAACCGGATAACCACGGTGAACGGCCGCGAGTGGCTGGTGGCGTTAGGCTCTCGGCACGACGGCGAGCACGCCGATGGTGGTCGTGCACACCACCGATCGACGGTGGCCGAGATCGAGGCTAGGGAAGGTGGAGAGACTATAGAGATTCTAGATCTCTCTCTCTCGATGAAGAAGGGATAGCTGGTAGCTGAAGGGGTTCAAACCTTTATTTAATTTTGGTATAATTTAAACAATAAACATAAAACAGAACTTAGGTAAACTATAATCAGAAATTACCTTAGCTCACACGGCTAAGTTACATGAACTCCACTTAAGAGGTCATGGGTTCAAAACCCACTGATTGCACTTTTACTAATATTTTTCATTTTTCAATCTTTTTTTTGGTGTTACACGAAACAATTCACTAAATTTATCCCTCGTTATTTACGCATTCTTTCAATTTGGTCATTAAAGTAAAATTCTAAAGTATGGTAACATGGTAAATAATTACAATTAATTTTTTATAGGAACTCGAAAACTCGACTCGATTCGAATCGAAAAAAAAATCAAATAAAGTTTGAGCTGTAAAATATGACGCGTCAACTCGAATAACTCGAAATTTTTTTGACTCGACTCGATCGAACGCTCATCTCTATCTTAAGATATGACACGTCAACTCGAATAACTCGAAATATTCGAATATTTTAAATCATTTTTTCCTTTTAAATCGAATATTTTTTGAAATAAAATATTTAATATTTTCATATTTAAATCACATCGAATATTTAATAACTACTTTAAATATTTAATTTAAAAATATTTGATTTAAAAGAAAAAATGATTTAAAATATTCGAATATTTAATAACTACTTTAAATATTCAATTTAATTTAAAAATATTCGATTTAAAAGAAAAAATGATTAAAAATATTTGAATATTTAATAATTATTTTAAATATTTTTTCTTTTAAATATTCGAATCTTTAATAACTACTTTAAATATTTATTAAATATTCGAATATATTAAATCAATTTTTTCTTGTAAATCGAATATTTTTAAATTAAATCGAATATTTAAAGTAGTTATTAAATATTCTATGTGATTTAAAAGAAAAAATGATTTAAAATATTCTAATATTTCGAGTTATTCGAGTTGACGCGTCATATCTTAAGATAGAGGTGAGCGTTCGATCGAGTCGAGTCAAAAAATTTCGAGTTATTCGAGTTGACGCGTCATATTTTACAACTCAAACTTTATTTGAAAATTTTTCGATTTGAGTCGAGCTTTTGAGTTCCTATAAAAATTTAATTAAATATACAAATATTTTTTTCTTTTAAATCAAATATTTTAAATTAAATCGAATATTTAAAGTAGTTATTAAATATTCGATGTGATTTAAATATAAAAATATTAAATATTCTATTTTAAAAATTATTTGATTTATAAGAAAAATGATTTAAAATATTCGAATATTTCGAGTTGACGCGTCATATCTTAAGATAGAGGTGAGCGTTCGATCGAGTCGAGTAAAAAATATTCGAGTTATTCGAGTTTACGCGTCATATTTTACAACTCAAATTTTATTTGAAATTTTTTCGATTCGAGTCAAGTCGAGTTTTTGAGTTCCTATAAAAATTTAATTAAATATTCGGATATTTTAAATCAATTTTTTTCTTTTAAATCGAATATTTAAAGTTGTTATTAAATAATTGATGTGATTTAAATATGAAAATATTAAATATTTTATTTAAAAAAATATTCGATTTAAAAGAAAAAATGATTTAAAATATTCGAATATTTCGAGTTATTCGAGTTGACGTGTCATATCTTAAGATAGAGATGAGCGTTCGATCGAGTCGAGTCAAAAAATTTTGAGTTATTCGAGTTGACGCGTCATATTTTACAACTCAAACTTTATTTGAAATTTTTTTCGATTCGAGTCGAGTTCTCGAGTTCCTATAAAAACTTAATTGTAATTATTTATATGTTACCATACTTTGGAATTTTGCTTTAAGGACCAAATTGAAAAAATGCATAAATTACGAGGGCTAAATTTAGTGAATTGGTTCGAATTAGGGTTAAATTGATTGAATGTATAAAGATGAAGGACTAAAATTTAATATAAATGATAAATAAATTCTAGTTTTAAAGTTATTATATGAATCCGGATATTATTACAAATACCCTAACGAATACTAGTTTTAAATCAATTGCATTCAAGTTTAGTACAGAAACTGCCCTAACCGTAACCATCAAATTGGTAGAAATGGTTGATCTTTTTATGTTGAAATGGTTTAACAAAATGTGAAAAAGACAAAGCTGAAAGCGTGTGTGGTTGAACAAAAGAATAAATATAAAATATTTTTGTTAAATATTTCCTGATAAAATTTTGATTTGATAAATTAGTCTATATTTAAATCAATAAATGAATACGTAGTTCAAATCATAAATAAAGTAAAAAAGATGAACTAATTTATTTTATATTTGTATTGTATTCATAATTTTTTGTTTCATAATCGTATTTGAATTGAAATATCATATATTTATATAAATTTTAATTGTGTTATTTATATTTTAACATTATATGTTGTTCAAAACAGTGAAATCTAACTTTTTGGATGGTGAATATTGGTAATCCAATCGAAACAATAAAATGATTATAAAAATTTGCATGCACGTTCAGACAACTAACTTTGATTTTGACCCCAGAAAACATAAATTAAACCAAAGGAAAATAAGCTTATAAATTCCAAGTCAATCGAATCGAGTTAACAAACCAATTGAAACACTTAATTTAAGAGTTCAAATTCCCAAGTCTGAACCTCAAAATTCCCCCAAAAACAAAGCAATTTTGATTTTCCAATGACGAGAGGTCATCATATTACTTCTTCTGCCTCTGCTTTTTGGATCGTGGGATGCGTTGTTCTTCTTAGCTGGGTTTCTTCCTCCGCTGCAGCGGCCGGAGGTTACAGGAAAGAGCAGGCAAGAGATAGGATCGTGAAGCTACCGGGACAGCCGCGGAAAGTGGAGTTCTCGCAATTCTCGGGGTACATTACTGTGGACGCGCACGCTGGTCGAGCGCTGTTTTATTGGTTGATGAATGTCCCAGCTAAAAGTCGACCGGAATCCAAGCCCTTGGTTTTATGGCTCAACGGTGGGCCTGGTTGTTCCTCTGTGGCATATGGGGCCTCCGAGGAAGTGGGTCCCTTTCGAGTTCGATCCGATGGAAAAACTCTTCGTTTGAATCCCTACGCTTGGAATCAAGGTCAGATATTCATCCATCCATCCAATTTCGACAAATTGTAAAAAAAAAAATAACTTACACTCTAAAGATGGACAAAACTAGTGAAATAATGTTGAAATAACTTAAGAAAATGGGGGTAGTTAGAAATTTATTTAGGGATCTACGGTTGTTGATTTTACGGTAACAAGAAGAGCTGGCGTGTGTTCTTGACGAGATTGAGAAAGTTGCCATACGTTTCAAATGAGTTCCATAATTTTATTTTTTAAAATCACACTAAAGTTGTCAAGAAAACATGACGACTTAGCTTAGATTTTGAGATGAAAATGAAAGGAAAGCAAAAGTGAGGAACTAGAGAAGTTGATGATTGAATTTTTAACTATGGGACGGAAATAAAAGAAGATAAAATTGGGAGATTTGAGTGAGAAATTAGAGAAGTTGGGGGACTGAATAAAAAAATTCATACTAACTTTTCCAAGAAGGATTTTTTTATTTAAATTCAGTCCCCAACTTCTCAAGTTTCTCACTTCAGTCTCCCAAGTTTGTCTTCCTTTTATTTTAGTCACAAAATCAAAGCAAAACCATGTTTTCTTGACAACTTTAGTGTGATTTAAAAGAAAAATAAAAGTAATAAAACTTGTCGGAAATACACGACTTATCCAACCTCGTCGCGAACACACGATGACTCTTTTTAGTATTTTAAAATCAACGATAGATATCTAAATAATTTTATCCTAACCGTATTTATTTATTTGTTTAATTTTTTATTCCAAGAGAAATATTTCTCTACATTTTCCCTAAAGATGAGAAAATTATACTCACGTTTTTTCGTTTTCCTTTTTTAATCCAAACCTAACCTATTTCACTGAAAAAACAAAACTTTTTAAAAGAGAGGGATCGAAAATTGATAATTTTGTGCAAACCTTTTAATGTATCTACGTGAGTTTGGATTTTGTTTTTCATATCAAAACCCATTATAAAATTTATCATCAGTTGATTTAAACACGACTCAGTTTATACTTAGAAATAATTTTATTCAAATGGTATATATGTATTTTTTAGAAGACTAATTCAATTTGACACATTTATGCATAATCTAAAAGAGTAAAACAAAAATAAAACATGATAATCGGATAGAAAAAGAAATTATAAATTGTATAGAAAATTGAGAAAATGTTAATTCAAATGCGAATTATATATATATAATTTTTTTGTAGAGGCAAATTTGCTATTCATTGATTCACCAGCGGGTGTGGGATTTTCTTATTCAAATACTTCGTCTGATATATATACTGTGGGCGACAAGAGGACAGGTACACATATATATATATATCTTAGCAATCACAAAGAAATGAAAAATCGTCATGCAACAACACAAATTTGTCAAGAATTAGTTAGCCTAACTTTAAGTAATTCTTTAATTTATTGGTTTAACCCAATTAGCCGGTCCATATAGTTAGAGTTGGTATATTAATAGTTAATAATTAGTGTTACATAAATTGTTTAAAATTGATACATTCATGTCATGTTAATATTATTATTGTATTATATTATATGTCATGTTTTCAATAGTTTTTTTATTGTACTGTGTCAAACAATTTTTGGTCTACAAAATTATTTTTAAAAGGTAGTTTCATGTTTAAGATTTGAACTTCGATATTTGTAACTTTTTATCCAAACAAAAAAATTAGAATCTACTTACACACAATGTAAATTAATAGGACCAGCTAAATTCTCGAACAACTAATTGTTTAATATTTGTATGGAAATGCAGCGGAAGATGCATACACATTTCTTATGAAATGGTTAGAGAGGTTCCCAAATTACAAACACAGACCTTTCTATATAGCTGGAGAAAGCTATGCAGGTTAAATTGTTTTTTTCTTTTCATACCAACCCCCATTGTTTAATTAATTAACATGTTGCTTTATTGTTAGATAACGTAATTTTCTTTCTCTTTTTTGGCAAAGCAATTGTCAACTCTTGTGCTAATTCTTTGATTTGGACAATTTTTAGGTCATTATATTCCTGAGCTATCTCAAGTTATCGTCCGTCGCAACAAAGGAGTGAAGAATCCCATCCTTAATTTCAAAGGGTTTTTGGTCAGTCCAAATTCATTCAAATAACCACCATTTCTTTAATTCCTTCACTTACTTTTATGGTCAATTTTTTAATTTATTACTATAATAGTAGATTTATTAAGGCTTCCCGAAATTTTTGCAAAAAAGTTAATTAAGTATCTAATTTTTTTGTACTCAATTAAACCCTTAAACTAGAGAAAAAAATTAAATTAGCCTTTTGACCAACGTTAACCGTTAACTTTAACAGTTTTTTTAAATTTTTTGACACATGTCGCAACATGATAATGTCACTTGTCATTTCTAAAAACTTTTAAATTTTAAGAAAAAACTAAAAAATTCTAGAGAATTCTAAAAATTATTTTATAATATAAAAATATTTTTAAATTATAATTTATTTTAAAATAATAAATAATATTTTTTCAAAAGATTAAAATATTTTATAAAATTACAAGATTAAAAATATTAAATAATACAATGATAAAAATTAATTTTTAAAATAACTTTTATTGTTTTATATTTTTATATATTTTTAATATTTTTAAAATATAGTTTAAAAATAAAAATAACTTTTATTCTCTTATATTTTCAAATTATTTTTATACTTGTCTAATAATATTTATTTTTTTAGTTTTTAATATTAATTTTTTAAATATTATAATATTTTGTAAAATTATTATTTTAAATAAATTTAGAAATTAAAAAATTACATTTTAAAAATATTTAAAAAAGTAAATTTAAAAATTCCAAAAAAGGACAAGTGGCGTTATCCTATTGTGACACGTGTCAAAATGAATTCTTTTTTAAAAAAGAATTGTTAAAGTTAACGGTCAACATTGGTCGAATGGTCAAATTAATTTTTTCCCCTTGAGTTTTAAGGCTTAATGGGGTGTAGAAAAAGTTTAGGGGCTTCATTAATTTTTATTTTAGTTTTTTGTAAAAGTTTAAAGATTTGTTGAACCTTTAAGCCATTTATTAACGAATCCATTTTTTTTGAATAAATATGTCAGAATATTTTTAAAAAATTGGGATTGGAAAATAAGACATAACCTATTAAAAAATAATGTGCTTTTAATGTAGATTGACTTAATGGTTTATTTAGTCCCAAAACTCATATTAATTAATCAATTTAGTCCCTCTAAATTTTTTTAATTAAGCCATCAAAATCGTGATTTGCATCAATTTAGTTATTTGACTGGAACCATTGTTGACATGATAGTCAACAATGCTGATGTGGTGGTCCACGGTATTGACATGAAAGTTCACATGTGATGATAACGTGAAAGAAGTGCTGAGTTGATTTTTTTAGAAAGTTTGAGAGTTTATTTAATCTTTAGGTAAAAAAGTTAAAAATAAATAAAATTTAATTTTACAAATATACAAAATTCTTAAAATTACTAACAAATAAAAACAATATTAAAAATTGAAAAAAAAACATTAAAAATATAAAAAGTTCTAAAATATTAAATAATAAATTATTTAAAACGTTTAAAAATTGAACACTTTCATTGAAAAATTCTTCGATTGCATATTGTCAGCATGAGTCTAATATGTATCGTCACATCAGCACCACAACAGTCAATGATGGTTATCGTCCGTTAAAAGGCTATATTGATGGAATTCGTGAGTTTAAGGACCTAGTAGAATGCAAATTTTATTAAAAAAATAAATTAATTATTTGATACAAGGGCTAAAGTACTCATTAAGCCATATAGATTTGTCTAATGGTACGGTTATATATACGGTCTGATAAACTTGACTAATGGTACCATTTGACAAGGACTTCATACATTTTGATTGGCTTATTCCGGTCCAAATTACTACTTACTAATAAAAGTATATTTACATTTAATGATAAGAATATAAATATAAATATAATTTAAGTATTTCCTTACTTTTAATTGTAATTGGGATTTTAAATCACCTCATGTTTGGTTAATATAATTAAAAAAAATTGGGCTACTGCCTAAGCTGGTCATCGAACTAAAAAAGCCATTATGGTTCTATTCAAACATTTTAATATATATTGCTTAACATAAATTCAGCCGGAACTATAAATGCTTTGATTGAAAGTCTTGTATATGAAGTTGAGTCACTGTGATTAATTTTAAAAATTGGAGCAGTTGGGGAATCCAGTTTTGGATGATTATCACGACAACATTGGGTCACATGAGTATTGGTGGAACCATGGGTTGATATCGGACTCAACGTACGATGAGCTAAAGAAATGGTGCAGAAACGACACATTTTTATTCCCAAAAGATGGGTGTAACAATGCTTTGAATGCTGCTTTTGAGGAGTTTGGAGACATCAATCCTTATAACATCTACGCCCGTCCTTGTAATGCCATTTCCAAACAAAACCATCATTTGGTAACCTCACTAATTTCACTCTTTCATTTTGATGTTCAAAATTACTGTGTTTAATGTTTTTCTTTTTGTTCAAAATTACTGTGTTTATGTTATGTCAGCCATGGAGATTCAGAGGAAATGACGAATGTGTAGTACCATATACCAAAACATACATGAATAATCCATGGGTTCAAAAGGCTCTCCATGCAAATATTACTCATCTTCCTTATCCTTGGACTACCTGCAGGTTTCATCATTTTTCTACTATTTTTTTTTTAAAACTAATAGTTTAGGGTACTATTTATTTTGTATTTATCTTACTAAAATAAGTGCTCAAACAATCTCATTTTCATTTTTTTTTTGAATATACTGGTGCAATGCAAGTGTAGCATCTGTTCAACTTTCTGAGTTTTTTCAAAGACGGCACACACAACATGTATAATATGAATAAACTAAAGGCATGTGTAAAATTGCAGTTCCACTATTAGACGAAACTGGACTGATTCTCCAAAGTCAGTGCTTCCTATCATCAAACAACTTATTGAAGCTGGCATTAGAATTTGGATATTCAGGTAATTTAATTTCCTTCTCCAAACTCATTTTAATAATATTTCTTTAACATAAAAAATGGAATTTATTTGCTGTGAGCAGTGGGGATACAGATGCTGTATTACCTTTGACAGCAACCAGATATTCGATTAAAGCACTCAACCTCCAAACCAACATCAGCTGGTATGCTTGGATTGATGATCAGGCTGAGGTATTTAATTTTTTAACCTTTATTTTCCCCCTTGGAACTAAATTTAATTTCATCATATATATATATTATTAAATTTAACAATTTTTTGTGTGTAATATATTAAAAAATTTCAGGTTGGCGGTTGGAGTGAAGTGTACAATGGGTTAACCTATGTGACAGTGAGGGGAGCAGGGCATGAAGTTCCATTGACTCAACCTCAACGTGCGTTGCATTTGTTCAAGTATTTCTTGATGAATTTGCCCCTCCCTTCTTCACTTTTCGAGTAATTGTTATTTATCATTTAGCCTTCTATTTGTTTGTTTATTATATATGAATATCATGTTTATATTTATATATAGTGCAACCATTGGCAGAAAATTACAGAAAAAAGAGTAGAAAGATTCTATTAGGGTTCAATATATATGGTGAGTGATTGTATTATTACAATCGTTTGTTGTTATATACATATAGTGACAATAATTTCATTAATTTGAGGATGATTGGTATGTATCCGTTGATATTATCACGTGCGTTGATGTTTTTTTTTTCTTTCAATTTATACATTTACCAATCGCGATGCCATGAAATTTGGTTTGGTTAAAATATATCATGTATTTTTAGAAAACAATTTCCATCTCAATCTAAAATTCGGACTAGATGTTTTGACTAATTTAGTAAAAAAAATTTAGCTCGACAATAATTAATTGGGAAACTGCATATTTAATTCTCCACCTATGTCTGCGTTACTGTTTTAGTGTAACACACCAATCTCGATCTGGATTCGAAGTGCTACATTCGAGTCACTCAAAATCTGATCCAACAAACTTCCATTTGAAAACCTCAAGTTTAGCCATCTTTCAAAACAACAAATCATTCGTGATTCATTTAATTAAATAAACAATATAAAACAGTTTACAAAACATGTGCTCTAAGTTTAAAACATCGTGTATCAAAATAATATTCCAAATAGAGTTTACAGACTCAACCACTATAAGGTCCTATGAATACAATAGCCCAAAACTAAACATCAAGTATTGTACTCTAAAGTGATGCGGTGCTGGGAAATCCCTCAACTATGTGCTCATCTATCATGATCAACCCACCAACCTGTGAACCGAAACAACGATCTCGAACGCTAAGCTTACAAAGCTTAGTGGTACATTTATACTCTACCATAATTCGTGATTATCATAAAATAAGCATGCGAGATAAATATAGTCTAGAGAGCATAGATAAGGCTTCACTATTTATGAGTCATCATCTAGCATACAAAAGCTAGAGTTCTTAGATCACCTATCTCAAGGAATAAATAAGTCTACAAGAAGTCTTACATGTCCCACAATGCTTCACCATACTCGAGGTTACTCAGCCTATCAAGTTAAAACATCCATAAGCTATCATCCATAGCATCCGTAACAACATATATAATTTAAATCCACATATCACTGTGTACTAGCCAACGAAGCCTTACTTTACTCGTGCTCACACAGCCGTCAGGTTACCTGTGCTCACACAATCCTCAGGATGAATGGACCATATTCGGATCATCATAGCCGCAGATACGTCATGAACGTACTTGGATCACATTAGCCATAAGTCGTCCTTACCCGAGGTCACTCATCCATCAGGTTATTTGACTTCACTTAGCCTATCGAGTAGGTTCTGACCGCACCCTAATCACTCAGCCATCGGGTAGGTTGGATGTACTTGATCACACAACCATGAGTAGACATCCCTTTATAAAAGTATCGTAGTGCTAACTCTTGGACATCTAGATTCCTTTACAACAACCATAATATAAGACATGCTCTCCGAGCACTCATACACCTCACCAAGATGTATGTGGCACCAAGCCAATCTATCAAGCAAATGCCCCCAAGGCATAACATCAACCGACATGGTTATCTCTCGATTCATAATTATCATCTTATCAAGTGCCCACCTGGCACACAAGGACAACATCATCATATTTACCAACCTCTATGGTTACTATCATAAACAAGTTGCCCAATTAAGTTAACGAGTTGTTACACATTATGCTCGTATAAAGGGTTAATTTCCCAATTCACAATTTTATAGCTTTTTTTATCTCATCAAGAGTCCATTGGATCATATTCCATGATTTTTCAGCCTTCATGACTTAAACTTAACATTTTTTGGCAGAATGCCCAATTGGTACCTGTACTGCCCTCGCGTACCGGTACGATACCCCTAAAGATAACCTTTACATCCATATCTTTTCAAAGGCTAAGATAAAATATCCCTAGTTTTTCTAAGGCTCAACTAGAACCTATCCCTCAATTACGAGGTCTTGACAATGTAAACTTAATACTTCTCTAGGTGGTTGTTTGCACAATTTTGGCTCACTAGGATTGGACTAAAAAATATAAGAGATTACAAAGAAAAAGACGATTAAACACTACGCTCTTGATCTTTAAGTCTAGATGTTCATCCTCTTCTTTTTCAAGTGTCACTGACTTGTATTTATAGTGTGGAATGAAAAACTAACCGTTGGGGACTTTAACTCCAACCATAAATGCATTTCTGTAACCTTGAGTATCAGTACTCAAAAGTGGGTATCAGTACCTGCCAAAATAAGAAAGAGTCGTTGCACATAAATACAGAGCGCATCGGTACGCGATACATCTATATCGGTATGTTACTTCGGGTATCGATACGAAGGCTTTCATATCGGTAGGCGATGTGCTATCTGGAATCTTAAAACAAAAGCGTATCGATACATTGCATTGTCGTACCGGTACGGGCAGCTTCGTATCGGTACTAGGAGTATCATACCGATATCGAATGCATGTTTTAACTTTTAAATGCCTTTGAAAATATTTGTTTGAGTAAAAAACACTTTAAAACAATTATAAATATATTTTTCAAGTATTTTGGACTTTGAAATATTTTTGCAATTTTGTTTAAGTCCAAAAACATTTTTAATTGAGTTATATCAAAATAAATATATCAACAACTTCCTTCAGCCCTTTGCATTAAACCCTAGCTTAAAGAAACCCAAAAGTTTCACAAGAAACTCTTTCATTTTCTTTTTCCCCAAAACTCATCCCCACCACAATGTTGCGCTGGAAGAATGTCATATGTGAGGCTAGTTCCTCTCAAGGACCACAACCTTGGCAAATCAAAAAGTTCTTCAACAATGATGTGAAAGCCATCTTCAAATAAATGCAAAAGTGAAGGGTCTGTTTTGAACAAGATTTTGATTTTCCTACCACAAATGAACAAGGTTTTTATAAGGAAGTAATGGAGATCGTTGAGAAGCAACAATGGACAATGTTCTACCAACACCCCGGACCAATTGCTATGACAATTTTTCAGGAATTTTATGCTCATCTCATAAACCCTCCACATGCCTTCAACTTTGTAAGAGGCGAATGGTTAGAACTCACTGCTATAGCAATTAGTTGGTTCTTCAAATTAGAGGAACTTATTGATTTACACACCCTTTTGTGAAGACTGCTAACAAGGCTACATACCAACAAGTACTCAAGGACATCTACTTCCAGGGAACGGAATGGACAATCTCCACCAACAATTGTTACTCTGTGTAGAGGCTCCGCCTTAAGCCGAATGAAAAGTTGTAGAACCATTTTTTAAAGACTTGCCTCATGCTAACACTGCACCATACCACGATGTCCCTTATAATAATGCTCATCTTGCATTCTATTATGAAGGGCATGCCTATTGATGTAAGATAGATTATTGTAGATAAGATCTACGCATGCAATAAGATGAAGTCTAGTCTATTGATGTTCCCCAGTTTGATCATTGTGTTATGCTATCAAAAGGAGATATATAAGGATGCTTTTGATAAGACTTCTAAGAAAAAGCAATGGAGGGAAGTTTTAGCGCCTTTGCTACAGTGAGGCTACAATCCCTCACCCAATCCACAAAGAGCATACAAGGTCAAATCAACCTTCTGAAAGACAATCTAAAGACCTTCTTCAACTATGTGAAGGATGACGACTAAGGATTACTTGTTATCTTTAAAGAATTATTGTCGAACAAGATTGTGGAGGTCCTAATTTTTCCTAAAACACTGCTTGTTTCTACATCTAGAGAAATTGTCCAATAAAAGAAGCTGGTGAATGTCACAACAAATCAGGCCACCCCACAAATTGGAAAAGGGAAAATCCTAATGTATGCTGATCCTACCCAAGAAAAAGACCCTATACAATTTGAAAGTGATGAAGAGCCGAGTGATGATGGACCAACATCACCTGTCCCACCAACCACAACAGGTTAAAGCCAGACTAAGAAGCGGGCGGGGCGTATTTAGGACGCTCCTACTTCATATGGCTTTGAAGAAGAAATGACTCTCGCCCCTACCCTAGAACCACCCTTAGTATCATTTATGCTGAAGAAGCGTGTCAAGCACATAGGCCACAAGTCCCTCCCCACCTTTGAGTTAAACTTTAAGCCAAGTACATTTGCATTTCATTTAGTCTAGTTGTAGTTGCATCGAGGACAACACTCACTTCAAGTTTGGGGGAGGGTATTGTCCGTAGCTAGTTGTTAGATGTTAGCTTATATATTTTTAATTTTTCTATGGTAAATTTTTTTCTTGAAACTGTTGTGGTCGATTTGATGTTGTGTAATGATGATAACTATTTTGGTTGTAAATTGAATTTAAATGACTACCAGGGTTCAGTAGAATTGACTCTGTGATTTGTTTCTCTACTCTTAATTTGTACACAATTGCATGTTCTCAATGCTTAAGAGCTTTAGAAAACTTTTAGGAAGACTCTTGTATGCCTTAACATAGCTTAAAAGAAAAAGAAAAAAATGCCCAATATTAGCATAGACGCTTAAACCAAATCTTTCTTGAGACAAAAAAAAAAAAAGAAAAAAAAAAAGAAAAACAAATGTTGAATAAATGACAAAGACATAGTTGTTTAGGGACATTCCTATGTGCAGTGCTAGCTTAGTACACTGAGGAAGTTATATTTTCTCCATTTAACTCTTCCAAGTAAGAACAGTAACTAGTGCTTATGAGTGAATGAAAGCATTCATGAGATGACTCTACTTTAAAGGCTCAAGAATGAGGTGTTTGTTCCACTTCATCTTTAGGTCTAGGACAGTATGTGTGATAAGTTGAAGCCCCTAAAAATAGTTTAAAAAATAATGAAAAATGATAGGAGTAAAGTGTGCTGAAAATAAAAAAGCTAGGGGTAAAATAAAGACCACATATAAGAATTTTCTAAATCTGTTAAGCATAAATTAGATACAATTCTCAACATACACATATATTTGTAGAGAATATAGTCTTGGGGAAAATATCTTAGAACCTTGATAAGTTTTTCATGTTGATGTCGTTTTTTCTGAGGGCTGAAAATCTAACATAACTTGTCTTGAGATTAATCTTTGCCATAGCATTTTAGCTACTATAGCACTTTAGTTTTTATTGCTTGAAGACAATCAATAATTCAAGTTTGAGGGTGTGTTAACCATGTATAAAGGGTATATTTCATGCCCTTTTACTTGGGTTATTACTTAGTTTTGAGCCCATTTTATTGCATTTAGTAGCATTTAGTATGAATTCTTGGTGTTTATCCTTGTTCTTGATTGATTTACTTAAAGTCGTTATAATGAGGGAAAGATAGTTATTTTGGTGGTGGTTTTTGCAAGTTTTCAAGTGAGCGGTTAAAGTGGTGAAATGCCTAGGTAATTCAAAGACAAGGAGCGTGCATATTACTAGCATCATTTCTAGGAGCAAGAAGACAAGATTAGAAATTGGTCTCTTCACACTCAGTAAAAAAGGGCATCTGACAGTCGTTATTCTATGCACGTGAAAGGAATATTCCCTAGGTCACTATTGAAGGTTGAGGGCAACAAACCCTAGGAGCCTCCACTATATAAGGACAAGTGTTAGGCTTGATAGGCTTGATTTCCTTCAACTTTTATGGATTGCCAAGTGGTGGAGAAGTTGAATTTTTGGGTGATTGAGGTGTGGAAGCTAAAAGATAAAAGACACGATAATTTAGAGTGGTTCGACTCTCTAACAAGCACCTACATCCACTACCTTAGCTTCCCACTAAGGATTTCACAATCAATCCACTAATTGATTCGTCCCCTTTTCTAAGATTAGGAGGAAACTCTTACAACAATCAAAGCTTTCTAGCCCAAAGCTTGATCAAACCCTCTCTACAAGAGATAAAGATAAGAAAACTAAAATCCCTCTTACAAGGTTGATGTTTGCACACTAAAGCACTCACTCAAACCTAAAAACTTGAGTAAATTTGACAATTTAGGCTCACAAGTGTTGTCTATACAAAGAATGAATAAATTAGGCTCTAAAGACAATTTGACATCATATAGTTGTTGACAATTGAAGCATTGGACTTCCCTTGATTCTTAAAGGTCCCTTTTATACTCCCAATTGAGTTTGTAGCCGTTGAGGACCGTTGGGTTTAATTAGAGCCATTGGAGACTTTATTTTCTACCATAAATGCAGTTCTGCAACTACTCATATTGAAACAGTACATGTCTGTTTCAAAACACGACTAAAATAGAAATAGTTGTTATGCGCATTGAAGAGGCCGTATCAAAACATCTTGGGTCGTATCAGAACGCCCGTATCGAAACGCCTAGTGTCGTATCAGAACAAACTGCAATTCAAATAGTCGTTATAAAATAGCCGTTGGGGTTATAGCCGTTAGGGTGTATGCTATGTGGGCGTATCGAAACACTAAAGGGTGTTTCGAAACCATACCTATCTGTATCAAAATAGATAGGCCATGTATCGAAACAGATTCTGACAATTTCAAAACGTATCGATATAGATTATGCTTTTATCAAAATGGGTACATTAAAAACACTAGTTTGGCTACTTAAAAACGTTTTAAACATTGCCAAAACCTTTTGAAACATCCTCAAACTTATTTTCAAGTTGTTTTTTACTTAGAGAAATGTTTTAAATTCTTTTCAATTAAGTCTAAAACATTTTTCAATTATTATATCAAAACATATATTTCTACAACAAGAGAATGAACATTTAAAGGAGAAATAGAATTTTAGAGATAAAATAGCCTCTCTTCTCTCTTTTTTGGGTCGACCACCATCATTGAGTGTAAGTAATGATAGCAAGCTTTCGAAAGAAGCTTGCGAAGCTCGAGCAAGCTTGTGATTACACAAGGGGCCCCTTAGTCTTTGTTTATTCTTCTTGCGTGTTCACCATTTTGTTAAATGTTTATCAAATACTTTATGATGGATGTTATTTACTCTGCCATGAGCTGATTTAACTTGGCATGATTTTAGTTTTGGATGATTATGGTTTATCTTTAATGAATGTCGTAGCATTTTTGTTATCTACCTACTTTGTTCATTGTGTTGAGTGATTAGGTTATTAAGAGCCCTTGGAAGTTGGCCATAGTCTGGTTTGATGATTAATATCGGAAGAGTTAAGCTATGTCTTAATGAACAAAGGGGTTTGATTGGGAAACTTAACCCTAACTCGCTTTAAGAATAAGGTAGAGCTTCATACGACTAAAAGGAGTATGTTTTAACTGATAATCTCTTGCTATGGTCCACGAAGGAATGTATTGATTTAGCATTTTATCATCCAATCTCTTGCTAGGAATAATGGACGGGGCAGATTAGTAAATCATATGATTCTTCAGTAAACCTAGCCTCTTATTCATCCTAATCATCTGTCATTTGTGTTAGCTTGTTGGTTTATCTCTTAATTCGCGTTTCTTTCTTCTTTTACTATAGCATTTATCTTTATGTTTGCGACAACCATTATCACTTCACCATTTATTCCTAATTTCAATAGTGCAACTTCTTTGAATTGAATCACTCTAATCCTTGAGAAAATGATACTCGATACTTACTATTATTAGTTGAACGATGTGTATACTTGCACTCATTGCGCATATATATACAACACAATAGAGTCATTAGCAGAAGTTCTTTGGGTGAAACTTGATCGTGAATCGGTTGTATCAGTGATGTCCATTAAAGATTCAATGACATGTCCTTCCCGTGGATTTAATAGATTTATCTTTTAATGAATTCTATGTTATTCTAGGAGTAGAATAGTTAACGGAACACCGGGCTATTTTAGATTTTGAATTGAAGTAGATTTGTTTGAGACTCGAAGATAACTATGCGGTTGTAACACCCATTACTTGGCCTAGATGGATAGACCCGAATGCAGATGATACATTGATCACCGAAGTAATCCAAATACTTAAAGACAATAAAAATGTCCTAATTTTAAACTTTTAATCATACAAACATACATCGGAAGTACGTAGCTGTAGATCGTTTAGGTGTTCTCTAAATATGAGCGCAAGAAAACACTCCTGTCAAGTTATAGTATAAAAGATATCGTCTCCCACAGGGATTGGACAAATTGATTCAATTCTTAGTTCCTGCACAAGAAAAGTAAATGCACAATTAAGTTGATTGTTTGAGAAGAAAAGTAAAATAAAAACACAAGTAAGTAAAAGAGAATAGATCAGGTTGAAAGAATGGGTAGGGTTACGCTGCTGCTTAGTGTGAAACTGCGTTGAATAGGACAAGTTGTTTTGCGCTGCCAGACTCTGCTGCCTCGGCGGGGGATGGCAGGTAAGCGACTGAGACCTACCTTGGCAGGGGAATGGATTTGTGTCTCGGCAGCAAACTCGACAGAACTACAAGGCTCGGTAGAACGCTTTGAAAGTGAACCCGCTTATGTCTAAGTCAGAATTTTGTTGATGCCCACTGTAGATAATACCAGTCGCGGCGTGAATCATGCAAAAACAACAATGTTAACTCATTCTCTTTTATCCACCTTAAACCCTAACCTATGTCTAGGTCGGATTGATCGTACCGTCTATAGATGAAATCGTACTTACTCCTTTAATGAGTTCGACTCTCTCGATACTGAACAAATGGATAGTAATCAACTAATCTTTTGCCTTAATTGAAAACTATGAAGCACATGAAATAAGTAAACCTTGAAGTTTTATTGCAAAAACAAACTTGAAATCCTAAACAACCGTTCTCACACTAATTACAACATAACCCAAACCCTAAGTTGTTTTGAAGTACAATTACAATGAGTATATATATGCATTATCTAGGGCTAGTCCTTCTTGGAGTAGAAGTCTTCAAAGTAGCTTTTTTCATTAAATGCAACTCTAAATGCTGACTTCTTTAAGTTGAATGAGGACTTAATCACACTGCCTTGCTCCGCAAGTAAGCTCGAGTTCCTCCTTTGGCGGCTCTGCCTGGTGCTATATTTATCGAAAAATTGAGTGGACAACATCGATAGAATTAGGATTTTCTACTCTACAAATAGCACTCAAGTTCTCCAACTCCATAGTCTGCTGTCTTGGGTGGCAGGTACAACGGTGACAGCTACTCGACAGCTGTTGTCTCTGTCTAGGACTGCATCAGTACAGCTCCTTGGTCTGCTGCCTCAGTATCATGTCCTCAAATTCTCTTTCTTTCTGTTAGCCTTCAGTACCTGAAACTAAAACTAAGCTAAAACAGTACCTTTTCCTTACCAAATGAAAGATAATCTATAAAAGCATGGCAAATTAAAGAAATACTGTAAAATGTAATGCATGGTCCTAATTATGCCTAAAATGCACTAAAAACAGCAATAATATGAGATTGAATGTGTATAAAATATAGAACTTATGGAAACTTTACACACCCCCAAACTCGAACTATTGCTTGTCCTTAAGCAATGCAACCTAAACATATTTGCCCTTATATTAACAAGAAAAAAACCTGTTTTCAACTTGACTTTTACCTCAAGGCCGTGGAACCTATATTAGATTAGTGAAAGGAAAATAGCAAGAAATAACTCAGAATTAATCTTTTAATGCTAGTGCAGTGTGTGCATAACTGTGTACAGGCTGAATATGCAGAATAACCAAATAAACAAAGATGTTGTTATGATATATAAGGTTGTTGCCAAGACAACACAATTAAGCACAATTATTTAATCATTGAAATGAGGGCTTCAGCTCAACACAACTACTCGTCCAGGTCTGAAATTAAGATAAGAGAAAACTACAAAACCCCGAACCCATGGAGTAGAGTCATCTCGTGAAGACTTTCATTCACTCATGCTAATTTGTCTATCACTACAAATTTTTTTTAAGATTCATGGACTTTGATAGCAGCAGAGTGTCTTCGCATATGATTCTTTCTAAAGCCTATTTCAGGCACCTCTAGGGATAGACATCATATAATTTTTCTTTTGTCTTTCTTTGGCAGTGCTTTTCTTTTTCTGTTTCTGTTTCCTGCCTCGACGGCGTCTTGCAACCATTGTTAGAACTTTGCAAAGAATTCTAAAAACAAAGCAGGCAGTGTTCATTAGATATTCTAACAAATTCATCAAGTAATAGTAGTGTTTGACAATTCTAGAAATTAAATAAAAAAATTCTAAGTTATTTTTCATGCTTTTCCCAAATTAAGTTCAATTTATTTATTGGTGCGAGAATAACTAATCGGCTATCTATCATAGGCACAAGTCATAACAAATTTTTCTATTCTGATTAATAATAAGGCAAGTACAATGCAACCTATATGCTACTAAGTATGCTTAAACAAAAATGTGAGAGCTATCCCCCCAAACTCGAGATGGGCATTGCCCTCAATGCACAAAAATAAAAAATAAAATAAAAAAACCAGAAAAATAAATACTAGTGAAAAAAGAGAAAAAAAACAGAAAAATAAAGAAGAAGATAAAAGAAAAAACTCTAGAAATTGACTGAGGGTTGAGAGGAGGCTTGAGTCTTTGCTGTTGAGGAGGAGGAGGAAGATTGGATGATTAGGCGGTGGTCGACAGATGTTCAGGCGGCAGACTTAGCAAGGGAGACCTTGGCTGTCCGCGACGGCTGGACTCTTTTTGGAGATGGACGAGGTTCTTCTTGAGGTTCGGCATGAGGAGCGGCAGAAGGGGCTTCGCTCTCTTCTGATTCTGTTTCGTCGTCCACTGGCTCGGTGGCTATGATGTGCCACTTCCTCTTCCTAGTTCCTTCCTCTGTTGGTGCTGTCGGAGGGTCTATTGCCATTGGGATGGCTGCTTCTGTTGCTGCTGTTGCTGGCGGCTGTTGCTGCACCTCTTTTGCTGAGGATGTGTTGGCCACTGTTGTCTCTGTGCAGATGGGGGAATAATGTTGTTGATGCCGCTGTGGGGAGTCTGCCACCATGTTGGAAGCGGAGGTGGCTCAGTACGATGGGTAGTGTGTCAGAGACGACATCTATCTACGGAAGGCGGCGTGGCGGGCAGCTGTGGCTGAGGGTGTTCCTTGTTCTATGGCAACTACGACAGCTAGATCTACAGGGTAGGGTGGCAAGGTGGGGCCGTCATCGGGATACTTCTACAGGAGACAAGCCACAAAGGCCTCTTGGACCTCCCCCACATACTTCATGAAGGTTAACTGCTGCTCGATCCTTTTGTTGCTGTCGATGATGATGCGTAGCAGAGTGAGGACTTCACTTGTTGGGGCAGCTTCAGTACTGTTGGGGGCGGCTGGAGTGGTTGGTTGGGTGGCAGAGGGCTAGCTGGGGGTGATGGGCTCTGTCTCTGGGGCCTGCATCATCTGCAGGTGGACTTTTTTGGTCCACCTCTCCTTGGCGGTTGTCATCTCATCCTCAGGGTCGGTTGGGACGTTGAAATTAGCACAAAGGCCGGTTATGAGTGACGGGAAGTATAGCATGCTCTTCGTCTTTCGGAAGCAAATGTGGATCTCCTTGCATATGATCTCCCCAACATTGATGGGCCGGTTCATCATGATGACGTGGATGAGTGCAAGGCGCGACTGATCGATAGTGGAGATTTGGGAGGTGGGCAGTAGATGCCTCTTGATGAAAGTAATCCATAGCATTGCCTCGGGTAGCAAATGACGACGTTGGACAGAGCCGCCATACTTTCCTGCAAACCAAGGATTGCACAGCTTGGCCTAGAACTTATCGTAGTCGGCCATCTCTAGGCCGTAAAAGTTGTTGATTACGACGGTGTTCAGCTTGGCAGGTTCCCCTCGGACATATACGAATGACAACTCTAGGCAGGGATGATAGGCATAGAATTCTCTGACCAAATTGATGTTGGCCATCTCCGGCTGCTGTGAAAACATTTCCCACCCCTTGCTGTGGATGGTCTCGAATAGGGTGGGCTCTAAGCCAATGTCTCATGTTTGCTTCGTGTAGTGGAAACCTTGCTCCTCCCAAATTGCCTGTTTGGCAAACTGATCTCTGTATCTTTTCTCATCTACCCTAGAGTAATATCGTTGGAAGGTGGGTGTAGATTGGGATGCGGATGCCATGTGTGAGACGGTTGTAATTAACTGAAACTTAAAAGGAAATATTGTGAGAAGAGAGAGCAATGGATTCAAGAAGAATATAGCAAGGAGATGAAAGTAAAGTAAATGAATGAGGTGAGAAGGGTTTCAATAGAGTCTGCCAAGAGGTGTTGTGGCGGCATTAAATGCCCAACGATCCAGTTGTATCGCGCACGTTACGAGATTTTTGCTCGTTACTTCTGTAACCGTTGGCAGCTAGCCGTTAGCAGGCTACTAGCCGTTACGCGCTGTCTGCGCTGGGCCGCCCTTGGCTATCTTGGCAGGATGGTGGGCGGGCTCCTTGTTGGACCTTCTTCTTGATCCAGCTCTTTTATTCCTAAGCTTGAAATAAAAATAAATATAATTAAATACTAAAGTAAGTTCTGAAAAATAAAATGTGAAAAAAATAAATTCAAAATCTAATCCTAAGGAAAATAAATTGTAATAAATTAAACTCTAATACTAATGCATAAAAATAAAAATAAAGAAAATATAAAAATAAAAATTAAGTTATGTTGGGAGTGCATTTGGGTGCATCTCCCATACATAACCACGTCCTAAGGGGATTTGGCTTTTCCTTCCCTCTTGGGGGTCCTTCTTTTCTTTAAGGTGGTGTGCTATTGGGTCCTTCAGCCTACTCTTTGGTCCACCGTGACAGCTGTTGCCTTGACCTGTCTCTGTGCTGATTTTGGCGGCCTGAGTACTAGGGCATCCTTCATTTTCCTTTTTGGGGGTTGTAGCACATTTAACTTGATGCTCTAGTTGTCTACTCTCATGGTCAACTCCCCATGTTCCACATCTATTAGAGTTCTGCCCGTGGCCAAAAATGGTCGCCCAAGGATGATAGGGGCTTTCTCGTTGGCCTCACAGTCTAAGATGAGGAAATCAGCTTGAAGAATAAGGTTACCCATTCAAACAAGGATGTCTTCGATCTTGCCCTCTGGTTGTACAAAAGAATGGTCAGCAAGTTTCAGCATGATGAAGGTGGGTTAGGCTTGCCCAATTCCCAGTTTATCGAAGACTGCCTTAGGCCAATACCAGTCGCGACGTGAGTCATGCAAAGAAAGCAATGTTAGCTCGTCCTCTTTTAGTTACCTTAAACCCTAACCTATGTCTAGGCTAAATTGATCACACCGTCTATAGATGAAATTGTACTTACTCCTTTCGTGAGTTCGACTCTCTCGATACCGAACAAATGGATAGTAATCAATTAATCTTCCGCCTTAATTGAAAACTATGAATCACATGGAATAAGTAAACCTTGAAGTTTTATTGTAAAAAAAAACTTGAAATCCTAAACAACCATTCTCACACTAATTACAACATAACCCAAACCCAAAGAGAAATTTAAAACATAATGGCGGCCAGAAAAACCTAAACTATGCCTAAGGGAAAACCTAAGTTGTCTTGAAGTAATATTACAATGAGTATATATAAGCATTAGCTAGGTCTAGTCATTCTTGGAGTAGAAGTCTTTAAAGTAGCTTTTTGCATTAAATGCAACTCTAAATGCAGACTTCTTTGAGTTGAATGTGAACTTAATCACGTTACCTTGCTCCGCAAGTAAGCTCGAGTACCTCCTTCGTCGGCTTTGCCTGCTGCTACAGTCATCGAAAAATTGAGTGGACAACATCGATAGAATAAGGATTTTCTGCTCTACAGATCACACTCCAGTTCTCCAATTCTATAGTCTGTTGTCTTGGGCGGTAGGTACGGCAGCGGCAGCTACTCGGCAGCTGCTGTCTCTGTTTGGGACTGCATCAGTACAACTGCTTGGTCTGCTGCCTCAGCATCATGTCCTTAGCTCCTCTTTCCTTTTGTCAACCTTCAGTACCTGAAACTAAAACTAAGCTAAAATAGTACCTTTTCATTACCAAATAAAAGATAATCTATAAAAGCATGACAAAGTAAAGAAATACTGTAAAATTCAACGCATGGTCCTAATTATGCCTAAAATGCACTAAAAACAACAACAATATGAGATGGAATGTGTATGAAATATAGAACTTATGGACATTTTACAGTAGCACAACTAGATGGGCTTAAGTTCCAACCTGCTTTACAATCACTAAGTAAGTCACAAAACACACAAGAGCAAAGAAGTAAATTCACATGCATGCATAAAAATCACATGTCAAAACTTAAATCTTGTTGCATAAACATATTCTACACACTCAATATGGGTAGCATATGAAACATGGCAGCACTACCTTTGGTCAAAAGAGTTTATCATCCATACTGATCATGAGGCATTAAAGCACATTAGGGGACAACATAAGCTAAACAAGAGGCATGCAAAGTGGGTTGAGTTTCTTGAAGCCTTTCCTTATGTGATCAAGTATAAAAAAGCTAAGGAAAACATTGTTGCTGATGCACTATCACGCAGGTATGCCCTTCTTAACACTTTGGACTCTAAATTGGGATTTTCTCTCAATAAGGAATTATACGAGTATGACCCTGATTTTGGCGAAGTATATAAGCTTTGTGAAAAATGTGCACATGATAAGTTCTGTAGGGACAATGGATACCTATTCAAGGAAGGGAAGCTTTGCATTCCACAAGGATCCATTCGAGAGTTACTCCTCGAGGAAGCACATGGTGGTGGATTAATGGGACATTTTGGAGTAGCTAAGACCTTGAGCATGCTTCAAGAACACTTGTATTGGCCGAAGATGAAACAAGATATTGAGAGACTATGTGACCGTTGTATCACATGTAGAAAGGCCAAGTCAAAAGTGATGTCCCACGGCCTATATACTCCATTACCTATTCCTAATGCACCTTGGATGGATATATCCATGGATTTTGTACTTGGGCTGCCTCGTACGAAGAATTGCAAAGATTCCATCTTTGTAGTAGTGGATCGATTCTCTAAAATGGCTCATTTTATTCCTTGTAATAAGACTAATGACGCTTCGCATGTTGCTAATTTGTTTTTCAGAGAAATCATGAGATTGCATGACGTTCCAAGAACTATCGTATCTGATCGAGATGTGAAGTTCTTAAGCCATTTTTGGAGAACATTATGGAATAAGATTGGAACCAAGTTGTTGTTTTCCGCATCAAGTCATCCACAAACAGATGGTCAAACTGAAGTGGTGAACCGGGTATTGTCCATGTTGTTGAGGACAATCATCAAGAAGAATTTGAGAACTTGGGAGGAAAGCTTGCCACACGTGGAGTTTTCTTACAACCGGTCCATTCATTATGCCACTAAAATGTCACCATTTGAAATAGTGTATGGTTTCAATCCTTTGACCCCATTAGATTTATTACCTTTGCCTGTTGATCAAATTGTGAATAAAGATGGAAGAAACAAGGCTGAATTTGTCAAGACGCTCCATCAACAAGTGCGGGACAATATCGAAAAGAGAACCATGCAATATGAGCAGCAAGCTAACAAGGGACGAAAATGAGTAATCTTTGACTCGGGGATTGGGTTTGGCTACACATGAGGAAATAAAGGTTCCCAGCACAACGTAAGTCAAAATTGATGCCTAGAGGGGATGGACCCTTCCAAGTAATCAAGCGTGTCAATGACAAGGCCTATCAACTAGACCTCCCAGGTGAGTATAATGTTAGTGCAACTTTCAATGCGTCTAATTTATCTCCTTTTGATGTAGGAGACGATTTGGGGAAAATTGCTTTCAAGAGGGAGGGAATGATGTGATCACAACCCGCAAGGACCCAGAGAAATTTCCCAGTGGACCTATGACTCATGCTAGGTCCAAGAAGTTCCAAGAAGCTATGGGAAATTTGTTTAGTTGAAGCTTGAACTTGAAGGGAGAAACACCAGCTTTGATTGAACAATGCAACATCCTACTCGTGCATGAGTTTGAATGAGTTTTTCTTAAGTTATATATATATATATATATATATAATTTCAGCATGCGTGCATGAATAAATAAGCCCTAATGTTCATCTAAGCATTCTGATTCATTTCTGCTTGTCTAGAACATTTAAGCATGTTAGTTTACTTAATGTGTGTCATTTTCTTAATTCATGTTAGTTTTCTTCTGATTGTGAGTCATTTAGTGTGGTGGTTATTTAACTAAATTAGTTCATTCTATGCAACTAGTTTCATTAATTTAACTAGCTCATTAAAATTGTTTTGGCATTTACTTTCGCTTTTTTTAAGCAAAGTTGTTATCTAATGGTTGTTTAATGTGTTGTAATTAGAGAATTCAATTGACAAATGGTTGATCATCTTCTCAAGATAGACAAGGATTTTACCACCAATTGAAGGCACTTGAAGACACATCAAGGCTGAACGGTTACCATGCAATTGAAGAGAACAAATTTCCATACTTGAAGGCTTTAACACCACTTAAAGAGCTACTTTAAGCCTTCTTAAAGTTGATCAGTTATTGGATCAAGGAAGACACGCCAATAAGGCCTTCATTGTCATCATTTAAGGGAGAGTAATGGTATGGATTAAAACATCATTTAAGGGACAACACTTAAGGATGGAATTCAATGGCCACTTAAGACATGTTTGAAGCTGTTTCTTTACAAGATCAAACATCAGTCAACTTGTTCGCCATTTTTGGTTTAGATCCAAGAAGATTTTGGTTTTTATGTCTTCATCAAACTTATTCCCCTATTTCTTACATTTCTAACGCATTTTGAATCATCTCAATCTGATATCGGGAGCTTGAGATATGATTGTTTTTTTCTAAAGACAGTGTAGACTGGAATTTCAATACGGAAATAAACATCATTCAAATTTAAGATACCATTCAAAGATGAATTCAATGTTGTTGGTTCATTATTCAAGAAAATCCTTTTTCATTTTGCCTCTTTAACATCACTAGCCCATTAAAGGAGAATGAATGGCAAGTTACTCAAGTTGGCAGCTCATGGGTTTCTTTCTTTGGACGACATGGTTGTCCACATTCATCCTTATCCAACACCAACTTTTCAGCTATCAATTGGAGAAGGAGTAACCTAAGCTTTTATATGCCTTTAACACCGGCATAATGAGTCTTTAATCCTTGTCTAGCCCATTCAATTTGTTGTTGCCTTACACCTATAAATAGGCAGCCATTTTCTATTGTAAGAGACTTTTGGTCATATTATAAACTTTGAGAGTGTTCTCTTTTTCTTGTTCTACAAGAACTTTATCGGCTTCAAGTGGACTCTTCTGGCATTCTGCTCATCTCATTTTGTTATGTTGTTGGTTCCTTGTTGTTAATAACTAGTGGGTCACAATCCATCTCCTTCCACCCAAATTCTGGTTTGTGAATTTTATAAAGTTCCGGTCTTCACTTTTTAGTGTTGGTTCATCTTTGTTTCACGCCAACACACTTACACTATCATTTCATTTCACCATCCATCACTCCATCTTCCATTTACACATATCATTTTCACCCATTCACCTTATCATTCCCCCTTTCATATCATATCTTAAGTATCCGCCATCATACCAAAATTCACCATCACCTATCCTTTAAAAAAACTCATTTATGCATTTTTTGAAACACGTACTTGAGTCACGATCGGGCAAACACACAAACAAATTCGGTCACAACACAATTGGATTCGTATCAAAATGTTTGAAAAGTGTTTTTGTCAAAAACCAGCCCTAATTTAACTCTTCGTCGAAACTGTATTGGTACGCTTGTATAGCGTATCGATACGCTTTGCCCTAATTTTTTAATTTGATTTTAACACTGTATCGATACACGTGATTGTATCTATATAGTTTGACTTGTATCACATTCCTTGATGAACTCGTATCGATACGCTTTTAGCCGTATCGATACGCCTTTACCCGATATTGCAATTTGATAGTTTTAAGTTCAAAAATCCAACTTTAAACGTCCCTAGATGCATGTGAATGACATATGAACAAGTTTTAATGGAAAAAATCAATGCATACTCCCCTAGCAACATGCATAGATGCAAAAGAGGCAAATTAACACAAGCATAAATATCAACCAATTTCAAGCAAATTTTTGACCATTTGGGACCTAAAATGGTCAAGAAAGGCTAGTTAAACCTAACTCTCTCCTAAGGGTCCAAAAACACTCTTTATATAAAGGTTTGGTAAATATATCCGCTAATTGGTTCAAGGTATCAGCATATTGTAACACCCGAGTTTAGGGGTCGGGTGAAAATAATATTTTAATATTATTTTGAGTTCGGTTTTGCAAATTAAATAATAAAATATCTTATGGGCCTCGGAATTTCAAAATGTTTAAGGCTATGTTGGGCCTATCTCTTAAGTCCAAATCCATAGGCTTTAAGAGATGTGGGTTTAGCCATTCATTAATGGCATTTTGGTAAATTGTAAATTGAAGGAGAAATAAGATGACAAAAGGGGGTTTTATTTTAAAGGAGATGCTCATCTTCTTCATTCCACCATTTTTGAAAACCTAAAACCCCTCTTACCCCCTAAAGCACTATTTCATCAAATCTCTTCATCAATTCAAGGGCTCTCTTTGAGGTAATTGTGTTTTTGAATTCTCCTCATGATTTCCAACATTTTCATAGCTTTAGTTTTCATAGAAATCATCTTTTTGAGTTTTTGAAGCTTTCAAGTTTGAAGAAAAGCATGAAACTTTAATAGCTTTTTGGGTTGTTTTGATTAATAGAGTTGAGTTTTGATCTAACCTTTCCCAATGGAACATTATATCTCAATTTGGTTGGGTTTTATAAAGAATCCCGAAATGGGTTTTTAGGGGTATATTTAAAGTGTCAAAATTTGTGTTTTTGGAATGGTTTTGTGAAGAATTGTTGGGCTGATGTTATAGCAACATTGGGTGGGTGTTTTTAGATGTTTTGTGATGATTTTTGAGAGGTTATAATGTTAGTTTGATGGGATTCCCGTAGCTACTGCTGTAGGTGATTTTTAGGAGTGGAAATTAAGAGTTTTTGAAGTGTTTGTGTGGGGAAATGAAGGGCTGATGGTTGTACATCATTATGATGATGTTTTGGACATGTTTTGGAGTGTTTTAAGTGTTTAAATTGGGAGGTAATGGCTGAGTTTTGCTGGAGTACGAAAATGGGATTATTTGGGAGTATTTCGGCTTTGAATTGTTGAGAAAATGTTAGAGAATTGAGAGCTAATGTGTAACAGTAAATTTGTGGTTGATCAAGAGGTTAATACATTGCTTTTGATTGATTAGAAACAACGGATTTAGCCTCGGGAGGTTCGGGCACGATTCCGGAAGTTGTGGAGGCTTGGGTCGGCTTTGCTTGGTTTGCTTAAGGAAATATGGTGAGTGGTTAATGTTTTAATTTGATTTTCAAAGGTTGGTTCAAGCATGTGGATGTGGAAATGTTTTCAAGAATCGTTTTGGTTCAAAGATGGTTTGAAAGAGTTTAGATTGGGCTTGAAAAGTCAATCTAAACTCAAGAGTAAGTTGATGTGTCTCGCCTCTTTAATTTCCCCTTTTATCATTTGTTTTTCATTGCTTGAAATGATATTTTGATATGCATGAAATTCCAATACTTTGGGAAGAAGCATGTTGCTTAATATTATATCGTTGATCATGTATGATGGTAATAATGGTGATGTTGATATGCCTTGTAAGATGTGTGTAAGTTGGTGCAGGTTGTGCACGAAATTGGTGAGTAAGACCATTTGTGTTTGGTGAGATTGTAAGTAGTAAGTGATGCCTAATTGTGGATTTTGTTACAACTTGTTTTGGTTGTGCATGATATAGTGAGTACATGTCGAATGATAGTGATTGTATATCGTGTTGCATTGTTGGTGTCGAACCTCACGTGATGGTTGTCGTTGCTCCGGTGATGTGTAGTCCCGCCGGTAGCGAGTGATATAAGACTCCGGTGATGTGTAGTCCCACCGGTAGTGACTAGTAGAAGAGTACTTTGACGTGTAGTCCCATTGGAAAACTACTAGTCGAAACGGTGATGTGTAGTCCCACCGTGTGTGTTTTGGTTATGCTTGTGCATACCATGTGTGCTCATGTTGTATCTCACTATATCATTCTCTTTTATGGTTTTGCTTTAATCTAGGATCATGCCTTTAAGCATACCATGAAGTGTGATGCCATGATAAATATCTATATTATTGAATTGTGGTTGAACTTGCATGTTAGTAAAAGGATTATGTAGTTGAATGGATCTTTTGTGTTGGCCTTTATCTTTAAAGAAAGCTTTGAACCCTGCATTGTCGTTTTTATGTTTTTTGAGCTTCGCTCACTAAGCTTTATGCTTGCGCTCTCCTTTTTCCGGCAATGCAGATCCTTAGCTTGGAGTTAGCAAGGAGCAAGAAAAGGGCGTCCAAGCGTGTGGTGGTTTGCTCAAGTATGATTTATTAAATAATGTAGTAGCCTAGCAATGGGAAATGCGACGTGTTTTAGGAGCGTGTATCTAGACTCCTTTGTGTTGGCTTTATGTTGTTAATGCCTTATGTTGATGCATTTGTAAACCATGTTATGTTGATGCCTAAGTGTTTGTTGGGAGGCTTATAGCCATGTCTTTTGGATGCTTGTGTTGCTTTGGCTTTTGGATGTCATGCTTGGCTTGTAAAATCATGTTTAGATTGCTTTATATGAATGTTCTATGTTTGTTTGCTAAGGCATGAAACTCATATATGCTATGTATGCCTTCTTTTGAATGAATACGTGAATTCCTTGGTTGAATGATGTGTGTTCATGTTGGGTGCTTTGTATGGCTAGATTTCAGTTAAATGAGGTGGTATGAATGCTTGGATGTGTCTAGGGAGGTTTTGATTTGCATCTAGAGTGTGAGCCTTATATGTTTTTGCTGAAATTGGAGTATTGCAGAGCAGGGCGTATCGGTACGCCTAAGGGCCGTATCGATACGGTCTTGCCTGCAGAACTTAGTTTTGGATGGGCGTATCGATACACGGGGGTGTATCGATACGGTCCCAACTCTCTGGAATTCAGAGGAGTTGGTGGGTTTAGGTTGTATCGATACGGGGTTGTAGCGTATCGGTACGGTTCCATCTCGTTGACCTCGAAATGTTGACCGAGAGGGGCGTATCAATACGCTCAAGGGCTGTATCGATACGGTCTTCCCTGAGTTGACTGAGAGGGTTGACTTTGGTCAAGGCGTATCGATACCCTCTATAGGTGTATCGATACGGCCTGCTTAAAAAGGAAAATTGGGTTGTTTAATTGCACGTCTTGTGGGTTTTGTATCCGTGTTTGTTCGCTGCGTGTCCTATCACATAGGAGTTAATAAAGGCATCTAGAAAAGATAAAGAAAAGAAAAAAAATAGGGTTGCTAACCGAAGGGGAGCCTTAACGTGTTTCACTTCAGTTTTCCCCGTGTAGCCTACTCGGACCGGTCAGCCGTCCAGACTGGGACGAGGGGGTTACACATATTCTAGAACAACATCATTTTTCAACACATGGTCTCTAATAAAATGATGTCTAATTTCTATATGTTTGGTTCTAGAGTGTTGGGTGGGATTCTTAGTAAGACAAATGGCACTAGTGTTGTCACACCTAAGGGGTATGGTTTCTACTTGAATACCATAATCTAAGAGTTGTTGCTTCATCCAAAGGACTTGAGCACAACAACTCCCTAAGGATATGTACTCCGCTTCGGTGGTAGATAAGGATACGTTATTTTGTTTCTTAGAGAACCAAGATACGAGCATACTACCTAAGAATTGGCATGTCCCGGAGGTACTTTTCCTATCTATCTTGCATCCCTCATAATTTGCATTCGAATAAGCATGGAGGCTAAAGGAAGAATCTTTAGGATACCAAAGACCTAAGTTAGGTGTGTCTCTAAGGTACCTAAAAATTCACTTAATGGCTACTAAGTGTGATTCTCTAGGAGTAGCTTGGAACCTAGCACACAAGCAAACACTAAACATAATATACGGTCTACTTGCCGTAAGGTAAAGCAAATAACCTATCATATATCGATAAAGCTTAGAATCAACACACTTACCTCCTTCATCTTTGTCAAGATTTATAGAAGAGCTCATAGGGGTGGCTTGAGGCTTTACATTCTCCAAGTCAGACTTTTTGAGCATATCATTCACATACTTAGCTTGATTTATGAAGGTTCCATCATTCCTTTGTTTGATTTGGAGCCCCAAGAAGAATCAGAGCTCCCCCATCATGCACATCTCGAACTCACCTTGCATTAGATTAGAAAATTCTTTGCAATAACATTCATTAGTAGAACAAAAAATAATATCATCAACATAAATGTGCACTACTAAGATGTCATTACTATATCTTTTTATGAAAATTGTAGTGTACATCTTACCTTTTTCAATCAAAAAGTTTGAAAGTTTTTCATACCAAGCTCTAGGAGCTTGTTTTAAACCATAAAGAGCTTTGGTTTAGTTTAAAAACATGATTTGGAAATTTTGAATCCTCAAAACCCGGTGGTTGTTCAACATACACTTCTTCATTTATAAAACCATTTAGAAAAAGCACTTTTTACATCCATTTGAAAAAGCTTGAAATCATGGTAACATGCAAATGCTAGAAGCATCCTAATAACTTCCATTCTAGCTACGAGTGCATATGTTTCATCAAAATCAATTCCCTCTTCTTGAGTGTATCCTTGAGCAACAAGCCTAGCCCTGCTTCTCACTATGTTACCACTCTCATCTAGCTTATTCCTAAAGACCCATTTAGTTCCTATAGTAGATTGATTACTAGTCCTTTCAACTAATGTCCATACTTCTCTCAAATTGATTCAATTCTTCTTGCATGGCCAAAATCCAAAAATCATTTTTAATGCTTCTTTGGTATTTTTAGGCTCAATGCATGAAAGAAATGCAACATGGTTCATTAATTTGAGAGAGGATCTAGTAGTTACCCCCTTGGATGGATCACCCAAGATTTCACCACCTTTGACATAGTTGAACTCCCTTGGTTATGTCACCTCCTTTTCCTCAAGAGCCAAGTCATTCAAGGCTTCAAGAGGTGGATCTTGTGCATCTTCTTCTTTTGTTGGAATCTCATCGACTTTTGACGTTTGTCTTCCATCAATGGCTTCAATGATCCCTACATCATCATCATCACAAAAATCCTTCCTCGGAAGGAGGTTATCATCGAAAACAACATGAATAGACTCTTCTACTACTAAAGTTCTCTTATTAAATACACGATAGACTTTAGAGTTTGAAGAATATCTTAAGAATATAGCTTCATCACTTTTAGCATCAAATTTACCTAAATGGTCTTTTCCATTGTTTAAAACAAAACACTTGCAACCAAATGGATGAAAATAACTAATGTTAGGCTTCTTAGATTTTAAAATCTTATATGGTGTTTTCTTCAAAATTGGCATAATCATTACTCGATTTATAATGTAGCAAGCGGTATTTGTGGCTTCCACCCAAAAATATTTAGGTAAATTGTAACACCCCAATTTTGGGCTTGGAAGTTTAGGGTCTGAACCGGACCGGTCTAATTTTTGGTTCGAATATAAAAGGTGGTTTTTAGGGAAAGCCTAGTTCAGGATGCATTAAAAATATGGAAAAATATCTAAAAATCCTCTTTTAATATATATAAGAGAGTGGTGAAATCAATTTTACAAAATGAGGTTTGGAAATATGACATTTTGAGTTAGTGACTAAAATGTAATTTTTGAAAAGTTCATGACTGTTTTGAAAGGATTGAAACTTTGAATCTTTAAGGAGCTAATTTACCCAAGTGAGGATTTCTCCATATTTTTCTTGATTTTTAAGACTCGTTTAATGTTTAATTAATAAAAAGAAAAGAGGGAAAAGTGATATTTTAGTTTCATAACTAACTTTTACCAAAATTTTCCCATTTCATTTTCTCTCAAAATTTCCTCAGCCAAACACATTTCCACAGCAACTTTCCTTTTGATTTTCACACCTAATGAAGAGTTTTCAATCCCCAAATGATTCCTAATCATTTCTACATCAAATCCTAACCATTTGCTTAATGAATTTTCAAGGATTTTGGCTCTAAACAAGGAGAAATCCACATTTAGAGGTATGAACGTCCTTCTCCTCTAAATACTCAGTTCTTTACTGAAATTCCCAAGTTCTCAATCCTTAAATTGAGTTTTATTAAAGGTTTTAATGTTGTGATCTTGATTTTGGCTTAAAATGCAAGATTTGGATTTAATTTTGAAGAAATCCGTAATAGATGATTGGGCTCTGTTTTGAGATGTCTTTTTGATGTATTTTGGATGTTTAGACGATGTGAAATGGAGGTTTAATCAATGCAATCCCGAATAGGTTGATTTTCCTAAGTTTTTACTTGTGAAAATGGTGGTTTTTGGGGTGATTTTGATGTTCTGCTATAGCTGGAGGTATAAAGACGTGATTAGGTCCTTTTTGGATGTTAATTGATGTCTAAGAATGATTAGAATTGATGGATCTTGGCTGGGTAATGTTGTGGAGGTGTTTGAATGTGATTTCGGTTGTGTTTGGTAGCCGAAATGTGAGTATTGATGAGAGCAGAGAGTTTAGGTGTTTTGGCTGATAATTTTAATGCATGATGATGCATTAATCCTCTGCTTTGATGTGTTTAAAACAGGGGAGACAACTTCGGATCCTTGTGGTGTTGATCCGGAGGCTTGAACGGCGTTTCGACAAGCTTGCGAAACAGAATTGGTGAGTGAAGTTTGGTTTTCAGCTTTGAAACCAATGTTTGAAGGTTATGGGAGCTTAGTTTAAATCTAAACAACTTAGCTAAGCTCAAGAGTAAGTTTTCGGAGAAACTCTCTTTTTGATGAACCATGAGATGGTTGGGTGCAATGTGTTTAATTTCCATGTTTAAATTCTGTTTTGAAAGCATATTTTAGCATGTTTAATGCTGGTTTGAAAGCCATGTGTTGAAGGATGCTCAAGGTAAGAGATCCTTGATTTGGACATTGATAAATGTGGTTTGATGCATAGTGATGCATGATTGCTTAATGGCTTTGTTTAATGCTTTAAAACAGTGGATTGATGATGGTAAATGATGTATATTGGCAAGTGATGAGTTGGTTTAAAAGTACTTGAATCAGATATAGTTAGCCGGCTATAGGATTGGGTGCACCGTGAATAAAGTCGCCTTGGATGTTGAGGGGTTGTAATGGTACCGTAAACTCCATCCAAGTACACTAACGAGATGTTTAAGAACATAATGGTGGTTAAAATGCCATGTGAGGATCTTGTGTTGTGTCCCGTGTTCTCGTTAGTGATGTTATACAACTACCAATGAGTGATGTGGAGGGGTTGTAATTGTACCGTAGACTCCATCACGAGTGTTGAGGGGTTGTGATTGTACCGGTAAACTCCACCTTGAGTGTTTGGTAGTGTGTATGAAGCGTATGGGACAACGCTTGTAATCCACGTATCCGATTGTGTTTTGTGATGAAAAATGGTTTTGGATTATCACTTGAAAGCCAATATGACATGTTGATGTAATGAAGCATGAGATGCTTGTTTTGTATGCATTGTTGCATGAGAAATGATGTTTATGAATTTAAAGGCCTTTGAAAGGTGTTTTACAAAGTGCATTATTGTGTTGTTTCATTAGAGCATTTCTCACTAAGCATATGTGCTTACGCTCTCTTTCTTGAACCAATAATGCAGAGAATTGAAGTGCTTAAAGGGCAGCAAGGAGGTCAAGAATCCAAGTGAAAGTCTAAGCTCATGTATGGTGACTATTTTTACAACACTATTAGCTTTTGGTATTTGGCAATGGGAACCTAGATTGTGTTTTTGGGAGATGTTTTGGACTCCCTAAGCTTGGTTTGCTGCCTATGATGTTTGGAACATGTAAATGGCCATTTGGTATTTGTTTTGAAGATTTGATGATAGCTTTATTTCCATTTATAGGTTGCATGCCTATAGACTTGTGGTTTTTCCTAATTGATGCCATGATTGAGTTTTGATGATGCAAATATGTTCCTTTAATGTATGATGACTTGTTGGCATGATTAGGAGGTCATATGGGTGTGTTTGATGGGTCGAAAGTATGTTAAACCAGAAAAATTCTGCATTTCTGGGCAGCCCATATCGGAACGGGTGCTACTGTTTCGGAACAGGGGTCCTAAAATGACCTTGGCGTTTCGAAACGGGTAGAGCCGTTCCGAAACGTTTTTGCTACTGCCAAGACCTGTTTCAGAACAGGTTTCGAAACGATCCCGCGTTTCGGAACGGACATTCCCCGTTTCGGAACACTTGACCGTTGGGCACTGAATCTGATGGTTATATGTTTTGATATCTTTACGTTTTGGTCCTGAACTTTGTTTATGCAATTGTTTGAGTTTGGGATGTCCGTTTGAGATGAAATTTGGCAGCGGAGAATGAAACATGACTAATTTCATAATGGTAACTTAAAAATTGGTAAGTCCTCTTAATTTCCAGAATTTACAAATTAGTCCCTAAATTTGTATGTTGTGCAATTGAGTCCCTTATTGTTTTCCGATTGCTGTGATTTTTGAGTATGCTTATCTCAAGAGTACGCCTAGGGTTAATATGAATTTAGACAAGGTTTAAAAGAAAAAAAGGGTCGTTAATCAAGGTTGACTTTGGTTTTCCCCGTGTAATCTTCGTAGTTCGGGTCAACCGTCTAGGTCGGGCTAAGGGGGTTACATAAATTATTTTCACAAAGCATGGTTCTACCCATTTCTTCTAAAGTTCGATTTTTCCTCTCAACTACCCCATTATGTTGAAGAGTGCGAGGTGCAGAAAAATTGTGTCTAATCCCATTTTCATTTTAAAACTCTTCAAAACCTAAATTTTGAAACTCGATTCCATGATCACTCCTAATATGAAAAATTTTAAGCTCAAGATCATTTTGAGTTATTTTTGAAAATGTGATAAATTTTTCTAATGCCCCATCTTTTGTACTTAAGAATAGAACCCCAAGTAAACCTAGAATAGTCATCAACAAGTACAAAAGCATACGATTTACCACCCAAGCTCATAGTCCTAATTGGCCCAAAAAGATCCATATGAATCAATTGTAAACATCTACTAGTAGAGACATCATTAATGGATTTAAATGAGGTTCTATGTTGGTTACCCTTAGAGCATGCATCACATATTTTATCATTAGAGAACTTAAGTTTGGGTAAACCTCTAACTAGATTAAGGGAAATTAATTTCCCTAAAACACTCATGCTATCATGTCCTAATTTTCTATGCCAAAGCCATGAGTCATGTTCATCATGTGCAACTAAACATGCATGAGATGTGTTAATGTTATCTAAATGCACCATGTAAATATTTCTTATCCTATGCCCTATGAGCATCAATTGATTCGTTTAATGTCCATTATTTGCAACCATTTTATCTAATAGAACATTAAAACCTTTATCACATAATTGACTAATGCTCAACAAATTATGTTTAAGACCGTTGACATATAAGACATTTTCAATGGAAATAGAAAAATGATTACTAATGGAGTCAATTCCTTCAATGTGGCCTTTGGAGTTGTCACCGAGAGTTACTACTCCACCACTCTTTGGCTTTGTTCCAAGAATCTACTCTTGTCATTGGTCATGCGTCTTGAGCATCCACTATCAAGGTACCATGAGTTTTGACATGAAGCTTTGGCCTTATAGCAATTCCCCCTACAAACAAAGAAATTAGGCTTTGGTTTTTGGTGTCCAAATCATTTTGGGTCCATGTGTGTTAGCCCTCAAAACCTTGGTTTGCTTAGGAATCCAAGAAGCAATAACATTCATATTATTGGAAACAATGAGTTCCTTAGGAACCCGAACACTCCTAATTCTTTTATTTTTAGATTGCTTAGAAAAAATTCTTTGTTTATGATAAAAAGGTTTTCTTTTTACATATTGGGTTTTAGAAGAATTTTCTTTTTCAAAATTGTTTCTCCCAATAGTAATAGAAGTTTTAAGATTATCCACCTCCTTTGTGTGATAATCTTGAAAATCGGAAAGAAGTTTTTCAAGGTCAAGATTTTTCTTCTTAAGATCATTTGAAATATTTATCAAGTATAAAATCTTCTTTTCCAATTCCGAGTTAGATTTTGAAAGAAACTCATTTTGAATTTTCAAATCGGAAATATTTTTCTTATTTCTCGAAATTGACTCTTTATATTTTTTAACTAACTCATCATAGACCTTTTGCAACTCATCATATGCATCATGAAGTTCATCATAGGTAAAATCAAAATTAGATGAGTTGAGGTTTACCTTTGGATCATCATCAATGGCCATGAGGCAAAGGTTAGCCACTTCCTCCTCCTCGGATGACTCCTTGTCACTCCAAGTTGCCACTTGAGCTTTGAGCTTGTTCTTCTTCACAAAACTCTTCATCTTTAATTGAGGGCCCTTAGATCGGATGTGGACGGATTTCTTACACTCATAACATATGATTTGGTCATTCTCCTCTTCTTTACTCTTGTTCTTGAAGTCCCCTTTTCTATTGAACTTTCTCCATCGGTTGGACTTAATGAAGCAAGTGAATCATTTGGCCAACACGGCCATCTCATTATCTTCATCTTCACTAGAATCGCTTTCATGATATGAAGCTTTAAGAGTGATTCCAATCTTCTTTTTATCAACTTCCTTCTTTTCAACCTTCTTCTCCTCCGTCTTCTTTTCTTCTTCTCTTTCCTTCTTCACGATCTCATGGGTAAGTAGAGATCCAACAAGAGCATCTATCTTGAGAGTCTTCAAATATCTAGCTTCAATAATGGTCGTTCTCTTGCTATCCCACGATTCTAGAAGAGAATACAACAACTTCCTCACTATCTTGTCTTCGGGAATGATTTCACTGAAACCCTTCAATCCATTGACGATGACCGAGAATCGATCAAACATCTTAGAGACACTCTCGTCGGGATCTATTTTGAAGTTTTCATAGCTTAGATTGAGTAGCCTGATCTTTGTTTCCTTGACATCGCTAGTTCCCTCATATGTTGTCTCAAGGGTGTCCCAAAATTCCTTGACATTCTCGATCGAAGACACCTTGGAGTAGATATCCGGACCAAGAGCACAAAAGATGACATGTAAGGCTTTATCGTTGACTTGCATCATTCTTTTATCATCTTCAGTCATTTCGACTTTGACCTTTGGGACAAGTCTTCCTTCATCATCTCTCTTCATTGGAATATATGACCCTTCTTCAACTACATCTCATACCATGTAGTCGGTAGATTTGATGAAGAGTCTCATCCTATTCTTCTAATATGGGTAGTTATCCTCATTGAAGAATGGTGGTTTGGTGGTAGATTGAGACTCATAGAGGTTGGAAGTGGAGGTGGATGCCATTTCTTGACTTGTTGTTGATCAAACTCTCCTTGAATTGACTCAAGAGGGTTGTAATCCTTCCAAAGAGTGTAGCTCTGATATCAATTGTTGAGTTGATCAAACAATTGCAAATGGCCAAGAGGGGGTGAATTGACGATAAAAAATTTAAGGGTGGAAATTGGAAGAATAAAATTGAGACACAAGGCAATTAGAGTGGTTCAAGTTCTCCAATGAACTCTACATCCATTACCTTAGCTCCCACTAAGGATCTTCAACCAATCCACTAATAGATTCTTCCCCTTTTCTTGGATGAGGAGGAAACCTTATAATTTTGATTAAGCTTTCTACCCAAAGCTTAATCCACTCACTTTTACAAGAAAGAGTTTTTGGTAAACTTTACAAGTTCCTCTCTAAGGATAATATTTACCCAATTACAATTAAACACTCCCCAAACTCACAATAAAAAATATAATGAAAATTACAAAGGAGTTGGGTACAAAGATTTGACTCTAAAAAGAACAAGGTTTGGATTTGAGTGCTTTGATGTTGCTTGTAGGTTCAATAGTTGTTGTTGTGGCATTTGAAACTTGTTTCTATACCCTTGTGTTGATTTCTAGCCGTTTGGGTGGTTGAGATCATCAATAGAGCCATTGGGCTGTAATTTCCTACAATAAATGTTGCTCAACAACCTACCGTATCGGTACGGCTCGTTGGCGTATCGGTACCTATATCAAATAAAAAGAGCCGATGTGACTGAAAAACATGGTGTATCGATACGCTTCGAGGGCATATCGGTACGGATAGCCGTATCGATACGAAATTTGCTCACTGGAATCCTAAGTTGAGTTTTGTTAAAAAGCGTATCGGTACGCTCCCTTAGCGTATCGATACCGTTCAACGGTCATTTAAAACTTAGGATACCAACTAACTGACAATCCAACGTTCGAAAATTAAATGCAAGGATTTTGCAAATGTCAGCATATCGTATCGATACGGTGACATGTCGTATCGGTACTCTATAGCAAAATAATATTTTAATAAGAAAATTGTATCGATACGGTTTCAATGCGTATCAATACGCTACAGCTTAAAGTCTTGCCCAGATGAATATTGTATCGATACGGGGTTATACCGTATCGGTACGCTATGAAAGATTAAAATTTCAGTGTTGAAAAACGTATCGATACGCATAAGGGTATCGATACGCCTGGGCATTTGTTGAAGTTTAGCTTGAAAACACATGAAAAAACTTAGTGAATTTTGAACTTTTAAGTATGTTTTGACTTGAAATATTGTTTGGTTCAAAATGGCTTGTCAAAATGTGAGTCTTTGGAAAAATACTTAACATTTTATTGTTTTACGATTTAGCCCAAAAGTTAAATTTCAAAATCAATTTTGATTTCACACACACACATATATATATATATATATACATATATATATATATATATATATATATATATATATATATATATATATATATATATATATATATATATTTAATCTTATCCATCTATTTAACACTTAACTTTGAACTCGGATAACATGAACACTTACAAGTTATACCCTTGGCCAAATTAAGAAAGCCTCACAAATCTTGACAAAATACTTTAACGAATCTAATTAAATTAAATAAAAGCATGATTAATTAAATCTTAAAAATATTGGATAGCTTAATGATAGATTTTTAAAAAAAATTTGTAACTTTGTGAAAAAATTTAAAGTTTCAAGTAGCCTAGTTAAAATTTTCACAATCTATAATGCAACCCTGATAAACTTGTAACCTTACTCAATGCATGCAGCCTCGATGATATAAACACTGTAGAGCTTCCACATGCATCAGTTCTGCACTTTAACTACGGCAGCTGGCAAGAACAATAGTTCTTGACTTAAGACAAAATGGTGCTCTATATCAAAATAAGTTTCATGGGATGCTAAAGTATTTGCAACAGAAATTTATAAACTTCTGGATACAGAAAACCGATTCAAAGGTCAACAATATTTTGGTAGGTAAATTCAAGACATATCTTAGAAGTCAATTCAGGACATATATTCTTGGAGGAAGCCATATCTCAACGATTACAATTCAACCAAACGACGGCGAGAGGGAAAAAACTGAGACGAAAATAATACAACTATTATATATAAACTTTAGAAGTAAACAAATGTGACAATCTGAGGTGAAAAAAAAATATTTGTAACCACGTTTTTAAAACTACTTTTAAGTATCCTACATTTTGAAGAAAATATTTGTTTAAAAGAAAATTTTCTTTTAAAAATTTGAGTTTCAGAAAACAATAAAAACTTTGAGTTGCCACCGATCACTTAAGTAGGCCAGACACCATAAAAAATCAGAGATTCGTTTTAAAAAAGGTTCGGGAGTGGGTTACATGTGGGGAAGGGTTAGCACCCCATCACGCCCGGAAATCGATACCCATTAATTAGGTATTCTTAATCAAAAATTGACCTTAATTGTACGAGCTTTATCAAATTGGTGGGTTTGAATTAATCGAACATTTAATTAATAAGGATGACGATACACCGGACCATAGATTATACTGACATCGAATAAGCCCGACTGCCATGTTAATTTATAGTTCGACTTTTGTACGTCAACTTTATGCATGATGCAAACATTTAAATATAATGTCGTGATATTGTCAATTTTAAATTAATGTTTACCTCCAGGATGTGAGAATTAATTTAAATATTTGACCAACATCCATTAAAGCAGGACTGTTACGACGCAAACAATGAAATTAATAAATACTTTTTAAAAAAATTAAGTTAATTAATAAGCAATTAAAATAAAGAGTCTCATGATGACAATTAAAATGCATGGCCAAAACAAATAAACAAGCGTGTGAAATGAATACTAAATACTATATGATAAGGTATTATATATTTAAAACATAGCTTAGTTTCGATAGACTTATATATACAATATTTTAAGGCTATACATTATATGATATATGTAAGGTATATGATATATATTCTGTGTAAAAACGCATACTATATAATTAACTATACACTATACTTATATATATATAAGCTATACACATCGCTCGAAATCATATACATACCTTATACCTATATACAAACTATATAATATATACAAATATTATACTATATGTTATATATGCTAAGAGCTTCAAGTTATAAATATATATACCATACATTATTATGTAATGAACATCAAGCCACTTTTATGTCACCACAAAAACATACCATTAATTATCTACATATTACACATAACATGGTAAGAACAAATAAAACATAAATGACTAAAATATAAGAAAAAATATACAAAGCAGAAATTAAAATGCATGATAAACAAGGGGATTAAACACTGAAATTAGGACCAAAATGAACAAAATTTAAAATTTAAGGGACTAAAAGGGGGTTAAACCATTTTAAAGAATCGATTATCAACAATGAGGATGAAATTAAAAACATTTGAAAAGTTGAAGGACCGCGAAAGAGGATTTTGAAATGAGGAGGGGCTTCAGGCGAAATTTCAAAAATGCAAAGGGATTTAATATGGGATAAAATCATTTTTAAAAGCTTAAACAAGTATAAAACCCACTTTAAAAATCACCCAGACTCTTTCCTTCTTTCTTCAAACTAAAGAGAAGAGAGCTCAACTTCTTTGAAAACTCTATGGGCGCCACCTTATACCGCCGCTCCGGCCGCCGCTAGTCGGCGTCGGTGTACCAAAACCTTAACTCAAAAACACCTTCTTCTTCCTCTGAACCCAAATCTAAAATCCGTTTTAAAAGAAAATGAACAAAAAGTACTTTTTACCTTAAAATCGAAATCTCCTCTCACGAAATCCTGGGCCGATTCACCGCGTACGGCTTTGGGACGGAAGCCGAAGGAGCTTATTACCAGCGAGACTCAAAGAGACGGGGGGAAAGCCAACAAACTCGAAGGTAAACGAAAACTTTGGCCCCTTTTTTATTTTTATGCTTCGAAATGAAAAAGAAGAAAAAAGATACCTCATAAGATGATTTTTGTTTTCTATTTCTTTCTCTGAAATCCCTGATTGATGCTTAGGGTTTACAAATGGTTTGGCTTTCTATTTTAAAGCCGAAATTACATCAATTTGTTTACATAAAATAAAATCATGAAAATTTTTATTGGTTGCCTCTGTCAATTCTGGCGTTTTTGTGCATCCTCTGAAATGTCGGTTGGTCTCTACGTTTTTTGTTTTGATTCATCCTCCATCCTGACATTGTTGGTTGGCCTTAGCATTTCGTGTTTTTTAAATTTTGTTTTCTTTTGTCACTTGTGCCGACGTGGTGGAACGACGACGGCGATGACAACGGTCGTGCGTACTAGACACTCAAGAGTGGAGAAGGCTGAAACATCGCGTGTGCGGGGCTTGTGTCCTCCACGCGGCACTCCAAAGGTCACGGGCTTCAATTTGGACCGTCAGATCATTCTCGATTTGACGGTGGTCAATAGGTTGTGCCAGAAAGAAGGAATTAGGGTTTTCCTTTTTTCGTTATCAGATCAGAGATTTAAAGTTTTGGGCCATATTGGGCCTTATGTAATACATATATGTTTTGAGCTTTTGTAAGTATATTGTTATTTATATATATACAACTCAGGCTTCTAATATTTAGCTTATACATATCGAGCTCTCTTTTTTTAGTTTCTTAGTCTCTTTTTAGTTTAGTCTAATAACAATAAATAATAATAATAATAATAATAATAATAATAATAATAATAATAATAATAATAATAATAATAATAATAATAATAATAATAATAAGGGTAAAGTATGCCAGGTACCACCGAACAATAGGGTGTGACCTGTTTTTACCATCAACCTTTTAATTGGTCTAAACTTACCACTAAACTTTATTTTTCGACCCGTTTATACCACCATGCTGTTAAATTGTTAACTCTGTGATGACATGGACGCTGCACCAAAACGGCGTCGTTTTGGTGCCGCTATTTTGATAATAAATGACCCAAAACGACGTCGTTTTGTTAGAGAAAATATGTGAAATTGTGCACTCAATAGGATTTGAACCTAAAACCGTAAGCATCAAAGACAACCTCTTAACCACCAAGCCAACCTAATATATTTGAATTATTTTTAGCACAAATAATATATACTCCAAACTGTAGTTTGTCATATAAATATATTATTGCTAATATAAAAATATTCAAATATTGGTATACATATATTAATACATAAATAATAAATTAAATGAAAATATATAAATATTTTTCTATTATTAATAATATTAAATATATAAATAGACAAATATATTATTATAAAAATTAAAAGACTAATTTTCAAAACAAAATTTGTTTAAATAATCTAAAATTAAATAAAATCTTAATCCCTAAACCCTAACCCTAAACTATAAACTTTAAACCCTAAAATTTTATTCATAAACAAATAATATTAAAATATATAAACAAATAATATATTATTATAAAAACTAAAAAACTGATTTAAAAATATAAAATTTTTAAAATTTACGAAAAGACCCAAAAATTCACCAAAATCTTAGGGGTTTATGGTTTAGGGTTTAGGGTTTAAGGTTTAGGATTTTGGTGAATTTTTTGGGTCTTTTCGTAAAATTTAAAAAATTTATATTTTTTAAATCAGTTTTTTAGTTTTTATAATAATATATTATTTGTTTATATATTTTAATATTATTTTTTTATGAATAAAATTTTAGAGTTTAAAGTTTATAGTTTAGGGTTAGAGTTTATGAGTTTAGGGATTAAGTTTTGTCGAATTTTAGATTTTTTAAACAAATTTTGTTTTGCAAACTAGTCTTTTAGTTTTTATAATAATATATTTATCTATTTATATATTTAATATTATTAATAATATAAAAATATTTATACATTTTCATTTAATTTATTATTTGTTATGAATATTTATCTATGTGGATGTCTATCATGATTAGAACTTTATCAAAGGAGTTTGATTTATTTATTATTAGGAATATTATCTCCATGAATTAGAGTTTAATGTATTATGTACTTCTTATGCCTATAAATAGATGATTCATTGAAGGCATTGTAGACAATTCTATATTTGAGAATAATACAAATCTCCCTCTTTCTCTCATCTCTTTGTTCATCTTATTCTTATTCTTGTTCTTCTTTATTTTATTTACAACACGTTATCAGCACGAGACTCTAATCACTGAGGTCTTCATCGTTATAATTCAAAAGAAGTTACCGGGAAGAATTCGATTATAGAATAAACCAAAGATAAGCTTTTTTTTCTCTCCTTATTTTTTTAGTTACCGATTGTCTTTCTCTTTATATTTTAACTTTGTTTTAAATTTTTTTTGAAAATTTTGGAAGTATGTTTGATTTTATTCGAACATTGGAAAGAGATAAATTTGTGGCTTCTCACAAACCAAAAGATGAATCGACAGAGACGAAGAGGAAACGATGGAATCGACTAAGGTTTGTTAAGCGAAAGTATTTGTGGGTTTTCATCTTTGGTACTCAACTGCTTATGCTTTTCATACTTAATTATTATTATTTGTGTTTGTATATTTGTAAATTCATGAAGTTTGATGATGGTGCATGTAAAGCATGTTCGATTTACTGACTATACTTTATAATTATGAATAACAAAGTTATGTACGTAGAACTATGGTAGTTTTTCATATAAATTAATTAAAATACGTACTCTAGGTTTAAGGGTTTTTTTTAGTAACAAAGATCTGTACATTAATGAAACACCTTTGTTGGTTTAATTTTTTTTAAAGAGAGAATTATGACATAGATCCTCTGATTTCTAATATATTCAATTCAGCCCATACATATAGATCTTATTATTATGGTTTCATATATGTTTATTTTTGACACAATGGTTGAACTTTGTATTAATATCAATATGTGTTTATATTATTTTATTTGATGATATTGATATTTTAACCATGTATTGAGTTTTACATGTATTTAAATGACTTGGAAAGAGACACGACATTATGAGAAGATGTTTTGGTCATTTGCTACGTCTCCATTTTCCTCGAGAGGAAAACTAATATCGGTAAATTCTTATTTTATTTTTTTATTCTTTAAATTATGATTTTAATGTGCGATAAATCATGGTGAATTTCAATCTATAAAAAGATTGTTATAAAGTCTATAGTTGCTCGAAAGCAATTTTTCTTCTTTGTCGAAAAACTCGACCATAGACTTCTCCCAATTTCAAGTTACGAAAATTCTTCTTGATCCAAAAAGTTTTATGGGAGGCATTCCTTGAAGTGAATGCAAAGCATGATGTTTATTCCATGCGATTATCAATGATGGGGCATTCCCTGAAGTGAATGCAAGCATGATGTTTATTCCATGCAATTATCAATGATGGGGCATTCCCTGAAGTGAATGCAAGCATGATGTTTATTCCATGCAATTATTGATCTGTTTCATTCCCTGAAGTGAATGCAAACATGGTAAATCATTATTTAGTTAGAGACATAATTTCGATATAATCCAAGTATAATTGGTTGGACATCCCGTTCTGCGAGGCTACTGGTCTCAAAGGAGGTTTTTAAAGGACCTTGTGGACAGGTTTAACAATGTCGCGTACGAGGATTAAATCTTTGTTCTCTATGATAAGGATATGTGAAAAAGGTTTTAAAGGCCCACTGGCTCTACTCCATTCCTTGAAGTGAATGTGAGATTATATTATGGAATGAATAAAAAATCACATTAAAAGTAGTGATCGTGGTCGAGACTATGAATATACATATGAAAAATATAGTCGTATGAAGAATACTTCTACCCGCTGGTAGCAAAGTTATAAGGATGAAAAGAGTGATAAAGATCATTCTAAGGAAGTGAAATCCTTTTACCAATGTGATGTTATAAACCATTGGTTTCGTACTTGTCAAACGCCAAAGTATTATGGACTTTATCCATAATCATGAATGATAAATGAAATAAAATATAAACAAAATTTGTTTATGGTGAAAATAATTATGGCGTTACTGGTCCAACTCAATTGAATATTGTTAATTTTCTCATAACCCTTGAAGGGAATAATTTACCATTTATTTTATTTCCCTTATAACCTCTAACAGGAATAATTGGTTTTTTATTTTTTTTATATTAATTCGTTTTATTTATTATTTATTTATGTTAGTTTGCTTTATGTTTATTTATTCCACATATTATTTATTTACGATTTATGTTAATTTATTATTTGAAGAATATGATTACTTCCGGAATAAAATATACAATGAATTGTGGCTATTTATGCCTAGAATTGTGGCTATTTATGCCTAAAATTGTGGCTATTTATGCCTAAAATTGTGGCTATTTATGCCTAGCAGATAATGCAAGTACTCATATTGTACTTAAGCATAAGAAATATCTTTCCCATTTAAATGTAAGGGGAAATATGAGTAGTATTTCTCAAAGTACTAAAATATCAATACTTCGGAAGAGCACTTGAAAGTTTATCTCTGATAGATAATCGACTTGATATGATGTGCTATATTTTATATTTTTCATTCCTCGAAGTGAATGATACAAAGTACATATTTTCATTACCTGAAGTAAATGAAATAAAGCACATTTTGAAAGGTGCACAATTATGCATTTCTCGATTAAAATGCAAGGGAATAATGTGAGTACTATATCCGGAAGTACTAATATCACAAAAGGCTCTGGTTGAGCAAATATGTTATTGTCAAATGGAACTTTATTCCATATTCACAGTGCGTTATACTCGTCAAAGTCATAAAGAGAGCAATATGAGTTCGTAAACTATCCCTTTGGGAATTATTGATAACATATGTTATCAATTGGCATTTGAAATAAGCCAATATTGATATAAGTTTTGGTAGCCAAAAAGTCAGTTGAAAGCTCTAGAAGAGCTATATATTACTACCAAAAGATGATTTCAATTGAAAGCTCCGAAAGAGCTAAATATATTCCTATTTAAAGGAACAATTTTGATGGCCGTACTAGACATGTACGAGTGAGATTGAATTACATGTTATGGTAAACAAGGAGTTTACAAATTCAGAGATATATACACATATATATAGTTGGCATGATCGGTTAGACCATCCTGATCAATGGTGCAGAAATTATTGAGATTTACATGCACATGTATTAAAAGAACCTGTAGTTCTTGTGGTGCTTATTCACAAAGGAATGAATTAAATTCCACTTATTAAAGAACGTGAAGTTCTTGTGTTGCTTAAAGGAATTGATTAAATTCCACTTACTAAAAGAACCTGAAGTTCTTGTGTTGTTTGTTCTCAAAGGATATAGATGATCCCACTTACCAAAAGAATTAGAACTTAAAGTTCTTGTATTGAAGTTGAGACTGTATGTCTTGCATATCGGAACGAAATATGGGCCCATATATCCACAAATGTGGAAAGTTTTATATGATTTTAGTAGATGCATCTACATTGTTTTATCGACTTACAACCAGAAGTTTGTGAGATTGATTCTAAAAATATTCAGATTATGCAGTTAGACTATTCGTCTTGAAAAGCTAGTGGGTTTATATTTTAGGCTATATCAGTTGTTACAAAGCCTATTGATTATGAAAAATATAGTTTAGCAAAATTTCAATTGGATGCCTCCTATTTAATAGCTAAACTATGAGAACAAAAGAGTTATTATTTATATGGTGTTTCCATATAGCAACACTTATACGCATCAAGCCAACGAGTTATAATAAACTCCCCGTTATGATTGGTTTTTGGTCAGAAACCATACATTTCCCATTTTATGATTTTTGAATGTGCGCTATGAATTGCTCCACCACATCGCACAAAATGGGTAAATAAAAAGGGTTGAGAATATATATTGAGTACGAGTCTCCTTTTATGTTTAAATTCTTAAACATTAATTGGAGAATCATTTATGACATGATTTTTCTCAACATCAGGGGGAGATAATAATCAGCTGGATAGAGGAAAATGAATTATCATTATCTAGATCCTCGTATATGAACTAGAAGTTCATAAGATAATTCATGTTATTACATGTCAACTGCCAGACATATTTACTGACCCAATGAGAGTAATTAAGTCTCATATACCAGCTGAAATGCTCTAAGTTTAAATTACATGTTAGAGCGAGAGAATGTAAATCATGCCTGAAGCATGATAGTTGAAATGGTTCCAATGATCAAAATTCTCGTAAATAGAAAGTAATATGAGATGGTCATATATTGGAGGCGGGTGCTCCTGAAGAGACCCAAGACATAACAAATAATAAAACTCTTGAAGAGTTTCAGGTACCTGGAATAAAGATTGAAATCTTGAAGAGATCTCGATGAGTTATGTCATTACGAGAATGGAACCAGAATATTGGAAAGTTGTCGACAACGATTTTACATAAAATACTTCTATAGAAGTAAAGAAAGAAATCGAGGATCTTTTATAAAATCTATCCAGAAATATAGATATTGAATTGGCCAATGTTGAAAGACGCTTTGAACTTCTAAAATAGAAGTATTTGGACCACCAGTCCAAACACCTAAAGGTGTAATGCAAGTGAGGCACAAATAAGTAGTCGTAAATACGACTTAAACTGTGATTTATGAAAAGTTTTAATTACTTCATGGTGGATGCAATTACTTTGGCAGTTTTGAAAATTTTACATGCGTCTAATTATTTGTGGATCCATATTTATCCTTGAAGGATCTAAAATGCTATAAGCATTTGGAAATTTCTGAGGAAATTTATTTAAACATGTCTCATGAATATTTTTGGCGCATTTGGTATAATCGCCTTAGTGAATACTAATTGAGAAAATACTATAAGAATGATCAGATTTCCTTATGTATTTTATAAAGGAGTTTGGATCAAGATCCATTATGATAATTTTAGAACTCCTAAAGAGCTTCAAATTGGAAACTCATGAAGTACTTTCAATACAAGTACTTGAATCTTGACATCAAGTTTATCTCGACATGAAGATCGAGCATTATTATATATTTCTTTTGTCTATGAATAGACATAAGCTGAAAGTATCTTAAAGAAGATTCAATATGAATAGAGCATATCTATTGAGTATCCCAATAGTTGTAAGATTGTTGGATATGAATAAAGATAATTATATCTTTTCTTAGTCTTGAAGCACTATATATTAGTTGGTCAAGAAATATATATGAATATACAAAGATCATTACATTTAGATCTTCAAACATTCGTTGATGCCTCCTCAAATGTCGTAGAAATAATTGTTATGCACGAGGCAAGCCAAAAAATGTGTTTGGCTAAGACTATTGACCCAACATATCCAAAAGATATGTGGATTTACTTTTACAAGATATGATAAAAGCTATCTTGTGTGAAGATAACGCAAGATGTATATCTCAGTTTGAAAGTGGATACATCATGGAACATATTACTCCAAAGTTTCATCCCTCACGATCTTTAGAAAAATGATATTCAAGATTAAATTATGAAGACTCAAAGATCTTCTGTGATGTTTGCATGAGGGGGAGTAAATACGCGTTGCACTCTTTTTTCCTTAACCGAGGTTTTGTCCCAATGGGTTTTCCTGGTAAGGTTTTTAATGAGGCAACAAGTTATGCGTATCAAAGATGTGTGTACTCTTTTTCCTTCACTAAAGAATTTTTTTTTCTCCCACTGGGTTTTTATCTTAGTAAGGTTTTAACGAGGCACATTATCTTCATAGACATCCAAGGGGGAGTGTTATGAATATTTATCTATGTGGATGTCTATCATGATTAGAACTTTATCAAAGGAGTTTGATTTATTTATTATTAGGAATATTATCTCCATGAATTAGAGTTTAATGTATTATGTACTTCTTATGCCTATAAATAGATGATTCATTGAAGGCATTGTAGACAATTCTATATTTGAGAATAATACAAATCTCCCTCTTTCTCTCATCTCTTTGTTCATCTTATTCTTATTCTTGTTCTTCTTTATTTTATTTACAACATTATTTATGTATTAATATATGTATACCAATATTTGAATATTTTTATATTAGAAATAATATATTTATAAGACAAACTACAGTTTGGAATATATATTATTTGTGCTAAAAATAATTCAAAGATATTAGGTTGGCTTGGTGGTTAGGAGATTGTCTTTGATGCTTAAGATCTTAGGTTCGAATCCTATTGAGTGCACAATTTCACATATTTTCTCTAGCAAAACGACGTCGTTTTAGGTCATTTATTATCAAAATAGCGGCACCAAAACGACGTCGTTTTGGTGCCGTGTCCATGTCATGGTAAAAACAGGTCACACCATATTGTTCGGTGGTACCTGGCATACTTTACCCTAATAATAATAATAATAATATAGTAATAAAAATATAATAATAATAATAATAATAATAATATGTCCAATTAAATAAAAAATAATAATAAGTATAATTATAACAACAAGATGACAATGATAGAAAGATAAATATATACTAATTTTTTTCTTTTTTTTCGATTGGATAACATAAAAGAATATGATGGCAACACTTAGTAATTTTCTTTGGGTTTTAATAAGAAATCACATAATGTAAACTAGTTAAAGTTAAACAAAGCCCATATATTTTTTTATTTATAGATAGTAATAAAATATAAAAAGCTCATTACTACAAAAAAAAAACGGGTCTACCCCGGACAAAATTAGCGATTACAGCTACCCCTCTTTGCTTATCCTTATGAAATAAGAATAAAGCAAAGACCATAAGCACTAATTTTGTCCTACTTTCCTGTTGGACGATTTGCTCCTTTAGAACGACAGTGAACAAATCTAAATAACTTGTCTTCCCAGAGCAGCAAAAACAAACTGGGTAACGCTAGCATGTTCTTCCAAAACGGCAATGAATCGACCAGATAGCAAATGATTCATTCCTTCGAAGCGACGGTGAATAAATCCAAATAACTTTGCTTTCCTGAAACGGCGAAAACAAGCTGAGTTTCGAGAAAAATATCATTTTGGAAGGGATATAATTGAGAAATTTGAATATTGAGAAAAATGTCCTTATGGAAGGGATAAAATTGAGGAATTTGAGTTTTGGGAGAAACGTCCTTTGAGAAGGATAAAATTGAGAATTTTGAATTTTGAGAAAAACATCCTTTTGGAAGGGATAAAATTGAGGAATTTGAATTTTGAGAAAAACATCCTTTTGGAATGAGTAAAATTGAAGAATTTGGATTTTGAGAAAAACATCCTTTTGGAAGGGATAAAATTGAGAAATTTTGGATTTTAAGAAAAACGTTCCTTTTGGAAGGAATAGAATTGAGAAATTTTGATTTTTAAGAAAACCATCCTTAAGAAGGGATTAAAAATCGGGGATTGGAAGACCATTTGGAATCTTAATTATGCAAGTCGCAGGACTCTTGATTCTTATGAGATCTATTTCTCCTCTCGTGAAGCTGTAGATCCACATTTTATCAATCTTCAAATGCATGTTTAAAATAAACATAATGCTATGATAGTATGAGTTAGCATGCTCCTAATCATAGTGACGTCTAGCTATTAATGATGCATGAGCGTATTTCATGATACAAAGATGCATGTGGTCATGAGAATGCAAAGGTGCATGAATTTAGCTCGTCTTCGTTCTCTAGAGCCGCTGGTCGTCATCCTGGGACTACAACCGCTCATCAATCCCATGTCCAGACAAAATTTGCCCCCAAACTTGCGCTGCTCATTCTTCGAGCCAAGTGACCTCAGTCGTATTCAGAATCATTAACCAAGTACTTTCAAGCCTTATGCCATCTCTCATCTATTTTGATTCGAAATCTTTTGTGCAAAAGCCTTTGTTGCCCTACGGACAATGATGCCCCTTCACGACAAGTTAAGTTCAATGGTCCTTCGTCATCCCACATCATGTAGCGCCTCTCATCTTAGGGCCTCGCTGATGGTGATGCATTTATCTCTGAAGCAATACAAAGAAATCCCTTTGTTTAAAATATGTCTATTTGATGATTGTCATTCTAATGTAAGATGCCCTTTTAGATTAACATATAGAACCTTAAAACAAAAATCTTAATTAAAAGAAAAAACAAAATAGGATGGCCCGGATATCAAATGCAAGAGCGTCTAGATTCAACCTCCCGGTGATCATTTCAAGCATAGCTTGTGCCTACGAAGACTTTGAATGTTGTGGTGATATTTGAAGTTGTGAAATTTCTCCCAAATTGCTCGATTCATCCTCAAGATTATGGTATTCGCTTGATTCGTTCGAATACCACTCCTTCTAGTTCTCATCATCTTTCTCCGTTCATAAATATGTTCAAACTATCCGGCTTTTGTATAGCCTATAGAGCACGAAAAATGTTACCCTAAGAACTCCAAGTGTGAGTGTGTGCTTTTGATTGTAATTAATATTGTGTCAGTGTCCTCAAGGATTCATTTTCGGGACTTATTCAATTTGTTCATTCATTTATTTTTTTCTTAGGGGAATTCAACTCATCACAGTCCTTTGTCTCGAGGATAATGATGGAGCATACAACAATACCCCGAGTTACTCGGCATAGTCACGATGTTGAAAATATTACCATCACTCATGAAGTGAAGAGTTTTGGGCTTCAATGGAGTGCCCTCAAAATTCCACACTCTTATCTGAAAATGCCTATCGCCAAGTTTTGAACATTGGAGTGCTTTTTGATTAATTTTGAAAGAAAATGTCTATTACCATGCTTTGAAGGTTAAATCAATTCGTTTTGTTTTGGAACACTCTATTTTTCTTTTTAGGCACATTCAAGCAACTTTATTTGGGCTTTCCTAGGATATTTCCTTATCGCCGAACATCATCGAAGGAATAGTAATCTTTCTTCTCGCGCTATACCGACCAGAGCGGACTGAGTGAGAAATCACACTTCATCGTTATCAGAACATTCGATTGATCTCTTTCAATAGAATCAATGCCACATCATGCATATGATATCCGAGGACATACGAGGGTAAGAAAGGGATATACATATATATGATTTCAAGGCTATTGTATGTTAAGCAAAATACATTTTTTATTAGAAAGAAAACTCGCAAACATACCAAGTGCCCTTACAAAAAGGTCATTGTTATCTTCGAGCAAATGATAGCAACTTTGGTTCCGTGTATTAATTCAAGAGAAAATGCAACATGCAAGGAAATTTAAAGACATGAACTCCTAAAGAGTAAACCGGGAATTAGCACCTCCCCAAAAGTCGTGTTCAGAAATTCAAAAGACCATTCTCAATCAGATTCTGAACCTTGTTCTTCAGAGCCCTACAATTCTCCGTGGTGTGGCATGTACTTCCCACATGGTAGTCACACACGACAATAACATCATAACCATCGAGATAGGGAGGATCCTTTGGTTTAGACTGAACCGGAGTCGGAAGTTTCTTCTCAATAAGCATTGTGAGCAAATCAGTGTACGAAATAGGAACTGGATGAAGAATCATTAGAGGCTTTGCAAACCAAGATGATTAATTACGGGAGCGGCCACGAAGCTTATATTTTGGGTGCGAACCCACCATATGAACCTGAGAGTCCTGCCCCTTGTGGGTGGTTGTATTGAAGGATTGATAACAAAAGGTTCTTAAAGGTTGAGGCCTCCGAACGGTCTCCTGAGACTTGGGTAGGGTTTTCAGCAACACCTTTTTCTCTTAGGCATGATTGCATCAACTGGGATATTTCTTTCATTATGTCTTGTTGGGACTTGATGATGGTGTCCCTTAACTCTTGCTGAGTTCGTTCCATATGACCTCTTAAATTGGCCTCTAGCTTAGCAAAACTTTCCTCTATTTTCTTCTTTTTGTGTCGGGTAAAATGCAGATGCGGAATCTTTGATGGCTAAGAATATTGCCATGAACCCCCAACAATTAATTTTATTTGTTTTATGATTGAATGCATGCAATGTGTCATTTGTAAAATAGAGATAGATAATTACAGATAATTAATAAAAAACGCATAACTGAAATGCAAAGAAGCATTGATTCGACGAACATTCTCATTAAAAAACTTTTCATAACGAAGATCGAGTCTCGTTACCACGAGTAAAGAACATAACCACCACATAGGGCATAACTAAAACATGAGTCCCTTCTCCACCAATAATTGGGTTGGCCTTTGCTTATCTTGTAATCAGTCTTAAACTTCGAGATTCTTTAACTCGTCATTACAGACTCTTTCTCCCGTTATGAAAGTCTTAAATTTTGAATTGTTTTCAAATCAATACTTCATTATGGAATGTCATGAATATGCAAAACAGAATACGACAAGACAATAAATGGGTTAGCAACAGAATAATGAATATCGAATATAAAGCAAATAAAACACATACCAAAACAGATTAACAACAAAAGGCCTGTCAACATGAATTCTAATTTGCTATGGTTGTCTGCATGGCTCTAATGGGGTGGGCTCCCTAGATTCTCACGCATGGGTTCGGTTCTAATTAAAGGTACCCAAACCTATCTTATTACCTACTATGGCAACAAGAACACCATTTCCGGCCCATTATAGGCTTCTGAATTGGTTTCGGTTCGAGGGAAAGCACGACCTATAGACGTGAAGGGCTGCTCACGTGTCAAAGGCGTGGATTCCGGAAGTGAATTACTGATGTAACTCTCTCGTCCCGGTCCAGACGCTTGACCGATCCGAGTGGGCTACACGGGGATAACCGAGGCGAAACCCGTTAAGGCTCCACTTCGGTTACCGACCCAAGGAAAACTTTTTCTTTAATTATCTTTTCTAGATGCCTTATTATATAGCCTATGTGAACAAACGACAGTGGAAGCAACGAGCAAAGCGAACAAACGAACTTAAGACATAAAACAGCCCATTTTACCTTTTTAAAGCAGGTCGTATCGATACTCTAAGAGAGGGTATCGATACGCCTTGACCAAGTCAACGGCCCAAGGTCAAACCAGGGAGACCGTATCGATACAGCCCTTGGGCGTATCGATACACCCTCCTCAGTCAACATCTCGAAGTCAACGATACAAACCCATATCGATACACCCAAGACCCGTACCGATACGCCAAAATCTCCCTAATATCTCAGATTTCTAGTGAGGAATTAGCGTATCGATACGCCCTCGTGTATCGGTACGCTAGGCCAAACTTGAGTCCAGAAGGGTAGGACCGTATCGATACGGCCCTTAGGCGTACCCATACGCCCTGCACTGCAATGCTCAAGTTTGCAGCCTAAGACTCTCAAACACGACTCTAGATGCATTTTAAGACTTCCCTAGCCACGTTCAAACATTCATACAACACCTAACAACCAAAATCTAAGCATACGAGGCACCCAACACGAACAAACATCATTCATTCAAGGAATGCATGCATTCACTCAAAAAGAGACATACATAGCATATATGAGGTTCATGCCTTAGCAAACAAACATAGAGCATTCATAAAAGGCAGTCTAAACATGGTTTTACAGGCCAAGCATGGCATCCAAAGCCAAAACAACACAAGCATTTAAAGGAGTCTAACATGCTCCTAAACAAACCAACATTCAACATACATCAAAGCTCAAATCAACAACACCTATCCCATTGCTTGACTATTACAATCTTTCAATTTAAAGTTCATACTTGAGCTAACCAAAAGCGACACTTGGAGGCCTTTCCTTGCCCATGCCACCCACAAGCTACCGATCTGCATTGTCGAACAAAAAGGAGCGTAATCATAAAAGCTTAGTGAGGGTAAGCTCATAAAATAAAGCTTCGACAATGCAGGGTCCAAGCACGAGCAACAACCAAGATAGAATGCATGATCTTACCTCCGATCGACAACAGCTAAAATATACATGATGCATGAACATATACTCAACACCATGCCATGATCAATAACTCATAAGTCCAACACATGAAGATACATATATCAATGCATTAACAATAACATGTATCAATCCATATTGAAATTACATTTCACATAATATTGGCACATATATAATCTCATATTGGCACCTAGTTATGACTCAAATACGCGGATAACACGTTGGAACTCACTTCCAACACAACCATTACCTTCGGTGGGATTACACTCATCACCGGTTCTCGCGAAGGGGATTCCACTCATCCTCACGCCTCGTCGATGGGATTCCACTCATCACCGACTAATATATAAAGATTTCCGGGCGAACCCGTACTCCTCCTTGATGACTTAACGCCACCAAGGCCACACGCGAATTTGACTCTCATGTGCACACTAACATCCTAATGATCGATCATTGTACCCAAGCATACTAGTGCCAATATTAAACACAATCCATAACCTTTCACAACATCATTTCATATCAACTTCCGTGCTTAGCACGTACTCACCATGATCACTATCATGCACAATTTACAATTCAAACCACATGCATAACAATGCATCAATCCATGCCTCAACAACATGTATAACACAATATACATAATTACCATAAACACAAATAAACAAGAGGCATAACGAGCAATTAGGAGTTCAACCAAAAGTTTCCTAAACTAAGCTTGAGATTAGACTACCACTCTAATCTCAACTCTAGGTGGGTTTACCAAGCCCAACCTAGGTTCACATGCTTGAACCAAAATTTAAAAATCATTTGAAAACAATAACCACTCACCGACCACTCCATTAGCACAAGCCGACTAGCCTACCAAGCATCCAAGTTTCCAGATTCGAGCCTGAAGCTTCTCCATTGTTTTCTCTTGCTTCTAACCATTCAAAAACGATACATTAGCCCCAAATCAGCCACAAACCCAAGGTTTAACACCAACACACAAATCCACTACAATTCTCACAATTCAAAGCCAAGTTCCTCCTTCAAATTCCCATTTTCGTGCTTCCACAAAGACCCATAAAAAATCAGCAATGTAGTCATTCAAAGCACTCTTAAACATGTTCAATAAACTACCCAAACATAGTATAACCATCAGCCCCCATTTTCCAACACATAGCAACCCCAAAACTCAACTTAAAACCCTTCCAAACACCCCTCAAAACCCAAATTCGGGAATCTCACTAAAACACTTTAAAAATCATATATGTTGGACCTCTTGGTTCATAAACAACTCATATATCATTAACAAATCAATATCTTTCGTTAAACACAATAAAGGTAGCATTTTTATTCAAATCCCCCAAAAACTCAAATTCTAAAATCATGGACAAAAATGAAAACTAGTTGTACTTTCAAAGAGAAGAAGATGAGAGCAAGATGGGAATGTAATTATCATTCAAAACCGAGCCAAAATGGAGGAGAAAGAAGATGGAATAGTGAGTTGGAGAGGAAAGGGGGTTTTCACGTGAAGAAGAGAAAATGAAGAAGATGAAGATAGCTCTCTTCTTTTTGGTTAAAAGCTCATCTTTTTCAAACTTTGAGTTATTTATAAAAACGCCATTAATGAGATGACAAATTCTCATTTATCCTAAAATCCATGGGATTTGATTCTCAAAACAATTTTAGTCCAACATAAATGTTTGCTTCAAATATATGAAGCCCAAAATAATATTTTATTATTTTAAATTTTAAAACCGAAACCCGAACCATTATTTTAATAATATTTTCACCCGACCCCCAAACTCGGGTGTTACAACCGACACGTGGAGGGATGCTCACGTGGGTATATGACGTTTCACTCCCACTTAAGGGACGGAGCTCGGGTATAGAACTTTATGATCATGATGCAACACATGTCAGTGATTCCTTAGAAATTAAATGAAAAATCAATTCGAAAACCACCAATTATCAAAGCCTGTGCAATCAATGTCACATTTTCAAGAAAGAATCAACCTCATTAAAGTCAACTCAAATTTCAATAATTTTCATCATTAAAAGCAAAAATATTTTTTTGGCCTAACTCTCTTTTCGTTAAAAAAATCAGTCCCCATTGGAGTCGTCAAACTATAGCGACGTTTTTTTATAAAAAAAAACTTTTAAGTATCCCACTTTTTGAAGAAAATATTTGTTTAAAAGGGTAATTTCTTTTGAAAATTCGAGCTTCAGAAAAAAAAAATGGAGTCGCCACCGTTCACTTAGGTAGGCCAGACACCATAAAAACCAAAGATTCATTTTGAAAAGGGTTCAGGAATTGATTGCGTGTGGGGAAGGGTTAGCACCCCTATCACGCCCAGAAATCGGTACCAAAATATTTGTTGCTTTTAATTGATGGAAATTTTTTAAATTTAAAATGCATTTACTTAGGTGTTCTTAATAGAAAATTGACCTTAATTCTACGGGCTTTATCAAATTGGTGGGTTTGAATTAATCGGACATTTAATTAGTAAGGATGATGATACATCGGACCATAGATTAAACCGACATTGAATAAGCCCGACTGTCGTGTTAATTTATAGTTCAACTTTCGTACGCCACCTTTATGCATGATGCAAATATTTGAATATGATGTCGTGATATTGTAAATTTTAAATTAATGTTTACCTCGAAATGGTGAGAATTAATTCAAATATTTGGCCAACATCCATTAAAGCAGGACTGTAACGATGCAAATATCGAAATTAATAAATATTTTTTTTAAAAAAATAAGTTAATTAATAAGCAATCAAAATAAAAGATCTCATGAATAACAATTAAAATGCATTGGCAAAACAAATAAACAAGCGCGTGAAATGAATACCAAATACTATATGATAAGATCAAATTACACTGTGTAAAACTTTTTAAGTTTTACATGTTTTTTGGATCGTTGGATGAGTGAAACGGATGGATGAGATTAACAGTAAAATATTTGAAGATTATCACTTGAGAATTAAAAACACGGAGTTAATCTCAACCATACATTTCTCCCATCCAACGATCCAAAAAACGTGTAAAACTTAAAGAGTTTTACACAATGTAAGTTGATCCTAACTATATATATATATACACACATAATATATACTTAAAACATAGCTTAGTTTCGATAGACTTATATATATATAATATTTTAAGGCTATACATTATATGATATATGTAAGGTATATGATATATATTGTGTGTAAAAACGCATACTATATATATAAGCTATACACATAGCTCGAAATCATATACATACCTATATACAAACTATATAGTATATACAAATATTATACCATATGTTATATATGACAAGAGCTTCAAGATATAAATATATATACCATACATTACTATGTAATGAACATCAAGCCACTTTTATTTCACCACAAAACATAACATTAACTATACACATATCACACATAACATGGTAAGAACAAATAAAACATAAATAATGACTAAAATATAAGAAAACAATATACAAAGCAGAAATTAAAATGCATGATATACAAGGGGATTAAACACTGAAATTAAGATCAAAATGAACGAAATTTAAAATTAAAGGGACTAAACAGGGGTTAAACCATTTTAAAGAATCGGTTATCAACAATGAGAACGAGATTAAAAACATTTGAAAAGTTGAAGGGACCGCGGAAGAGGGTTTTGAAATAAGGAGGGGCTTCAGGCGGAATTTCAAAAATACAGAGAGATTTAATATGGTATAAAACCATTTTTAAAAGCTTAAAAAAGTATAAAACCCACCTTAAAAATCACTCAAACTCTTTCCTTCATTCTTAAAACTAAAAAGAAGAGAAGTTTTCAACTTCTCTGAAAACTCCATGGGCGCCACTGTATGCCGCCGCTTCGGCCGCCGAGAAAACTCTATGGGCGTCACTGTATGCCGCCGCTAGCCGGCGCCGGTGTACAAAAACTTTAACTCAAAACCACTTTTTTCCTTCCTCTAAACCCAAATCTGAAACCTATTTTAAAAGAAAACAAACAAAAAAACCCTTTTGCCTTAAAATCGAAACCTCCTCCCACAAAATCCTCGGCCGATTCACCGCGTACGGTTTCGGGACGAAAGAAGAAGGGGCTTATTACCGACAAGACTCGAAGAGACGGGGGGAAAGCCAACAAACACGAAAGTAAACGAAAACCTTAGTCCTTTTTTTTATTTTTATGCTTCGAAATGAAAAAAGAAGGAGAAAGATACTTCAAAAGATGATTTTTGTTTTCTATTTCTTTCTCTGAATTCCTCGATTGATGCTTAGGGTTTACAAATGGTTTGGCTTTCTCTTTTATAGCCGAAATTACATCAATTTGTTTACATAAAATAAAATGCCTTTGTCGATTATGGCGCTTTTGTGCATCCTCTAAAATGCCGGTTAGTCTATGTATTTTTTGTTTTGATTCATCCTCCATCCTAACATTGTTGGCTAGCTTTAGCATGTCGTTTTTTTTTACATTTTGTTTTCTTTTGTCACATGTGCCGACGTGGTGGAACGACAAGGACAACGGTCGTGCATACCAGACACTCAAGAGTGGAGAAGGTTGAAACGCCATGTGTGCGACACGTGTGGAGAAAACTGAACGGTCGTAGCAAAGGTGTGTCCTCCACGCGACATTCCAAAGGACACGGGCTTCAATCTGGACCGTCAAATCATTCCCGATCTGACAGTGGTCAATAAGCTGCGCCAGAAAGAAGGAATAAAAGTTCTCTTTTTTTGTTATTAGATCAAAGCTTTTAAGTTTTGGGCCATATTGGGCCTTATATACATATATGTTTTAGGCTTTTGTAAGTAGACTGTTATATATATATATATAGATATATACATACTCGAGCTTTTATTATTTAGCTTATACATATCGTGCTCTTTTTTTAGCTTCTTAGTCTCTTTTCAGTTTAGTCTAATAATAATAATAATAATAACAATAATAATAATAATATTGATAATAATATAGTAATAATAATAATAATAATAATAATAATAATAATAATAATAATAATAATAATATGTCCAAATAAATAAAAAATGATAATAAGTATAATTATAACAAAAAGATGACAATGATAAGAAGATAAATATATACTAATTTTTTCGGTTTTTTCGATTGGATAACATAAAAGAATATGATAGCAACACTTAGTAATTTTCTTTGGGTTTTAATAAGAAATCACATAATGTAAACTAAACAAAGCCCATACATTTTTTATTTATTTTTTTGAACGGTTTAACTGCCTTTATTATTAATAAAGACAAGGAGACCAACAACCTCATTAAAAACCCCCTAATCCTATGTGGAGAAAAGAGTATTGTTGACACCTGTAACATAATTAAAGAAATAAACCCGACCTTCATAAAGAAAAAAAGAGTAAACGTCGCAGTTAAACACCCACCCTTGAGACAACCAAACACTGTTGTCGGAGAAACCAAAGGATGGGTTCTGGAAAAACAAACGGGGTCAAAATATGGGATGCCCGTTCGTCAAAGAGGGTAAATGACCCAATCAGTTCGCCGGAACCGCTACGCCCCTATCTTTCTCAACTGCTCTCATCACCGACAAGGGAGCTTCTTCGATCCAAATCTGTCGCGAGGGAAATGAACCGCCCAACCTAGCCAAGACATGCGCCGGAAGATTCAAACTCCGTCGAACAAATCGAAAGGTAATATGTTCAAAACTCCGACCAATAGCTTTAATATTTGCCACAACCGCTGCAATATTTGACCGATCCGGGTTGGGGGAAGTGATTTTGTTAATGACAGAGAGAGCATCCCCCTCCACAACCAGCCGACGGAACCCTAGCTCAGCCGCCGTTGAAACAGATTGGAAGCAAGCCAGTGCCTCCGCTAACTCCAGTGTCGACACAAATGGGTTTGGGTAAGTCCATGCTGCCATAATCTGACCGTCCGTGTCTCTGTATATAAAACCCGAAAAAGAGGAAAGGGTAATAGAATTGAAATGTGCATCAAAGTTGATTTTGATGAAATCAACTGGAGGTAACCATGAACCGATGTTTGCAGGGGGAAGAGTGGCGGGTTGGGAAGCAAACACATCGAGCTCTAGGAGGAACATAGTCACAAAACGGCCAACATCCAGGTGTGATTGGTAAGAATTCTCATAGATAATTTTGTTTCTTGTAGCCCAAATTGCCCAAAGTACTGTAATTAGAATTCTTCGATTGGCCAAACTCATAGGCGCAAAAAAATCAGCCATCCATTTCAAGTATGTTTGCACCCCATCCCATATTGTAATCGTAATGCTAAATAGGTCTAACACCTGCCTCACAAAGGAGCACTCATAAGATAGATGAAACACAGATTCATAATCTGGACTGCATAACAAGCATTTAGAATTGACATTAATCTGCCTAGCTCTTAGATTAGAAGAAGTAGGGAGGAAATTCATAACCAGTCTCCAAAAGTGGATTTTAATTTTGGCCGGTAGATTTGTTGCCCAGCTAGTTGCGAAAAATGTTGATCGCAGTCATTCTGAAGTTGGTTCGGATCACCAGAGTGAGTAGCGGATGTGTTTATGAGCCATCTGTACCCACTACGAACTGTATAAAGCCCGGATTTGTCACCTCTCCAGTAAATAGAATCAGGTTCAGAAGCAAGAGGGAGGGGCATACATAGTATCTGATTAGCAACAGAATTAGGAAATAGATTCTGGATAACATCAATCTTCCATCTATGTGAATCTTGGTCAATTAACTCGGAAACAAAAGTATAACCAGGATTAACAAGAACCTGATTAACTCTCCCATTTCCTTTACCCATTATCCAAGCATCAGACCAAATATGCGTTGAGGAACCATTAGCCACCCTCTTACCAATCCCCAACTCAAGTAGACCCCTTGCACTTCGGATACTTTTCCACGTATACGACGGCTGTAAACCAAGCTCAGCATTTAGGAAATCAGTACGGAGGAAGTATCGACCTTTGAGAACACGTGCCAGCAGACTATTAGGTTTTGTAATGAGATTCCATCCATGCTTAGCTAGGAGAGCTATGTTAAACTTAGCTAAGTCACGAAATCCCATGCCCCCTGCTTTCTTAGGTAAACAAAGTGCACTCCAGCTAGACCAATGAATACCTTTCTTAGAGCCACTGTTACGCCACCAAAAGCGATTCATAATAGATTCGAGATCATTACAAATAGCCTTGGGAAAAAGGAAACATTGCATGGCATAAATCAGTGTGGCTTGAAGGACGAATTTCACAAAAACTTCTTTACCTCCCATTGAAAGGTGTCGGTTATTCCAGTTATCGGTGAGCTTATGAAGCTTATCTCGAAGACCTGCAAAGGCTGCTTTTTTGCATCGTCCAACCATCGTTGGAAGACCAAGATACTTCTCAGGATTGGCAGAAATACGGACACCAAATATGTTACTGATAACTTCTCTCGTAGGAGGGGGGACATTAGAACTATAATAAATCAAAGATTTGGAGAAGTTAACCTGCTGTCTTGATGCTGCCTCATAGATTTCAAGAAGGTGCTTGATTCTATTTGCCTCATCAACGGTACTCCTACCAAACACAATGCTGTCATCCGCGTAAAAAAGATGGGTAATAGGGATACCGTACCTTCCAGCCTTCGAGCCATGTAACCGTCCAACAGAGTGCTCCGCATTTATAATCGATGACAGGCCTTCAGCACAAATAAGAAAAAGGTAAGGGCTAAGAGGGTCTCCTTGTCTAAGACCCCGAGTTGGTAAAAACGTATCACCATTAACCCCATTGATGTTAACCGAGTAGGAGACCGACGTTACACAATTCATAATTCTGTCCACGAAGCTGCTATGTATGCCCACTTGAAGAAGCATCCGCCGAAGAAAATTCCAATCCATCCGATCATAAGCCTTAGCCATGTCGAGCTTCAGAGCAAAGTTCCCAATAGATCCAGTTCTCTTCAGTTTCATCGAATGTAGGAGCTCATAAGCAATTAGGATGTTATCTGTAATAAGTCTTCCTGGCACAAAGGCACTCTGGGACTGGTCAATACATTGGTCAAGCACACACCTTAATCTGTTCGCAAGGACCTTAGCAATGATCTTATAAAGGACATTGCAAAGGCTGATCGGTCGATACTGGCCCATGCAAGAAGGATCATCCACTTTTGGAATAAGAATAATCGAGGTCAAGTTGATGTTCGACAGCTCAGTTTTGCCCATCAACACCGAAATACAATACCCGGACACTTCATCACCCATTATAGCCCAAAACTTTTGATAGAAAAGGGCAGGAAAACCATCCATACCAGAAGCTTTAAAAGGGGCCATTCCTTTTACAGCAACGTAAATTTCCTCTTTTGTAAAATCCGAGAGTAAACTGGAATTCATATCTGCAGAGATTGAGGAATGGACAGCATCCATAAGAATATTTGTATTTGCAGTAGGGAGACTGGTGAATAAATTATGGAAATAGGAATTAGCAATCGTAGTCATATGTTCTATATCCGTAACTCTACTACCATTTACATCATCAAGCTTCCGAATTAAATTGTGCTTCTTCCTAAACTTTGCCCAATTATGAAAAAACGCAGTATTGCGATCTCCCTGTTTAAGCCAATTGACACGGGCCTTCTACTCCTAGAAAATCTCGTCCTTATCAGCTTCCATGTTTAAGGCAATCTTAACATCGAGCAATTGTGCTAAATTCTCATCATCCGGGTCCTGCAAAGAAAGTTCAGCAGGCTTCGCATTAAGATAGGCTTTCTTGGAAGTTCTACTACTTTTCAAACCACGACTCTAGAGCTTAATACAATCCGCCAATTTATTGAGTTTCTCTGGAATATCATCAGACAAGGAAGCCCATTTACTACGAATAAGATCCTCAAACCCTTCCTCAAAAACCCAGCTCACATCAAACTTGAAAAAGGACCGCCGTATTTGATCATCGCCTTGGGGTGGTGTAGTATTAACAAGGACCGGGCAATGATCCGAGATTGTGTGAGTAAGGTGGTGCACAAAGAATTGAGGGAATAACGCACGCCACGCCGGATTTGACACTCCTCTACCCAGGCGCTCACGGATGTTGGTAGCCGGTATCCTCCCCCTCTCCCACGTATACCAATTCCCTTCATAGCCCAAATCCGCCATATCACAATAAAAAGGGGCCTCTCTAAAATCCTGCATATTCCTTTCAGAGCAAATTCTCCCACCACGTTTTTCATCCGCAAGTAAAATTTCGTTAAAATCACCTATAACAAGCCACAGAGTGAAAGGATCAGAATTGAGAGATCGGATAAGTTGCCATGATAAGTGGCGAGCTGAATCAACCGGATTCCCATAAAATCCAGTAAATCGCCAAGTAATATTATTATCAGCATCAAAAAAATCCACATCAATGTAAGAAAGAGTAAAAGAACGGATGGTAGCATTCAAATTCGGTGCCCATCCAAGAGAAAGACCACCTCTTGAACCTTCCGCTGAAACATCACAACCATTAACATAACCACATCTTCGTCTAACACGTTGCATTTTTTAAGACGAAATTTTTGTTTCCATCAGAAACATAATTTGGGGACGAATCTCCCTCAGTTTGTTACTGAGGCGCCTAATAGCCCGTAGATTCCCCAGACCACGGACATTCCAGCTAAGAATTTTCATTGTGAGCGGCGAGCCTTGTTATCTAGGCTGGCCGATAGAGGGGTATTACCTCCCGATGAATCACTGGGCAAAGAAACATCACAAGGGGTGTTAACGCGTGGGCGTTTTGCTGCTTCATGACTTAGAGGATTTTCTTCCGAAGTATTTTCCATAATAATATCCATTAATCGGTTGGGCCCATTCGAGGACCCACTTGTTGACCCAAAGCCCGGGGGAACCACAGTTGACTTTAAGGGGCTTGAATTGGAAGGAAATCTAGATAATCCTTGAACTTTAGCCAATGGGGAATCTACTGTAATTACTTCACCAATCCTATTGCCGCTACTATCGCCCAAATTGGGGCTAGCACTGGACGGAGAGAAACCTACCGGCTCACGTAGCCAGATACTGGTCGGGACAGCGTTTCGTCGGCGAGGGGCTCGGAGGGACAAGTCCCAGCCGAATTGAGCAGGATCAACCTTGATATCCACTCTCAGAGGGCAGAAGCTCTCACCGTGCCCAAGTCTGCCGCATAAAAAACAGAACAACGTCAACTTTTCGTATTCAAATCGAACATAATGTTCTTTACCATTTGTAAGCATAAGTTTTTTCTTCCTCTTTAGGGGCTGATGGATGTCCAGGCGGACACGAACACGCATAATACTTCTGTAACTTAAAGCAAAATCACTAAAGTCATATTCTTCAAAGGAACCGATAAAATTGTCGATCGAGCGAGCCACCCTGTCGGACCTAAATCCGTGCGGAACATTATGAATTAAGACCCAAAAACATACATGCGTGAGAGGGACAGTATTGGGATCGTCACCCTGTTGTAGACGATGAAGAACAAGAAGATGGGAGTTGAAATTCCACGGGCCACCTGATTCAATTCTATCGGCGTCAACATTGTTATACAAACAGAACAAAAATCTGCCCCCACCCAAATCTGAAATAGAAATGCCAGCGATGGGATGCCAAACATTTGCCAGGGTCGATTTCATGGAGAGGAAGTGTATCACACTCGTTGTAAAGAAAGCCCCAACAAAGCAAAAATCAAGCGACACTAAAGCAATCTGATTTCCTTGTTCCATATCCAAACAGTCATCCTCCCCAAGGCCCAGTGAGAGATCAGCCTTGGTTCTTTCAATAGCAGACATATCGTGCAGCCAAAGTAACAAAAGAAAACGTGCAAAGGAGCAGAAGAAGAAGGAAAAAACGAACGGAACAGCGTGCGATGAAGCAGAGGAAGGCGTGCGATGAAGCAGATTGTTACATTTTACATTTTTTATTTATAGATAGTAGTAACATATAAAAAGCTCATTACTACAAAAATAAATAAAAAAACAAGTCTACTCTAGACAAAATTAGTGATTACAATATTATAAAAAAAAGACATCCAAAAAGTTCTATGCACATATTGCTAACAGAGCTGGTGAAAAATAGAATCTTACGTAAATGTACAATGAAGAATTCATCTTCCACTTTCTTGTTTAGAACGAGTAGCGTGTGTATCTTCAATTTGTCGTGTGAGGAGTGAAATTCCATAATGCGAGGCACTAGAGGCAGCATAATAGGAAGTCACAGTGAGTTGAGCAAACTTTGGAAGTGCATAACCTGCAAAGTCATATCACACAAACACAAACAAAGTTGAAAATCATTAACACATTCTAGTTCTCAAGTTTATTGCTAATCTAGAGTAATCATTCAAGTGAAATGCACTTGTAACCGCAGTCAAATTAAACAACTAAAAAAGAAAAACACCATAACCACAAGATATGAAGCTGAAGCAAAGGTACCTCGTACTCAGATTTCACAAAAAAAAAATAGATACATTGGGTGAACCTTTCAGAAAAATAAATGCATCTTTCAAAGATCTTTAAGGTTAAAATAATTGTGAGGTTTAGGGAGAAAACAGCAGCAATCAAAAGAATTATGACCGAAAAACAAATAGGAAAGATGGTACTTAAGAAAACTTAGGGTTATAAAACCCTCTATTTTCTTTCTATTAGTTCGAAAAAAATACCGTTCAGATTATTTATACTAGTGTTAGAAATAAAGTTTTAATCCTATCCCTAGATTTAAACGCTAAAAATAATCCTAGCCCTAGATTAAACCCTAATGATCTATATGCCTAATAATTAATAAGACTAAAATAATAAAATAACATAATAGTAAAAGCTCCTGCACCATTCTCCCTGGCTTGAAGAAGTTCGACTCCAATGAGAACTTTCCCCACTTCAACATAAAATTATAGATGAAGAGCCCCATTGGTTAGTTCAGCAGTAACTTTCTAAGAGAACTCTCTGAGATATGTTGGCTTCCGTATGTGAATCTGTCCCTTTATCCACAACAAATCCCTTATTTTCTAGTTCTTTTGTGTCAAGCTTCAGTAACAGTGTTTATACTTGTTTTTTCTTTTGGAATGTCATGAGCTGGACCTGCTGACAGTTGATTTATCATCTACCTTACCCAATCTCTTGTTTGATATATGGGCAGTAGGAGTATTTCTGCTCTCACTCCCAGCAGGTTCAGCATTTAAAGTAGCCGTTGGAAATTCCATAGAACCAATCATTGATCAAGAATATCAATACTTTCAATCTATTGTGGTGATAACCACTCTTCAAATCAATCATCGGAAATTCCATAGAACCAATCATTGATCAAGAATCTCATTTAACCAAGGTATCCTCACAAGAATATGATTAGACCTGGCAAACTTGACCCGAGACCCGAAACCCGAACCGAATTACCCGAACCGAAACCCGATTTTGACCCGAACATGATGATCCGAAGTTCACCCGAAACCCGAACAGAACCAAAATTTTTTGTTGAACCGAAATGGACCCGAACCGAAAGCTGAACCGAATATCGACCCGATTTTAACCCGATTTTGACCCGATTTTAACCCGAATATCTATTTTTAACAATATAATAAATAATAAAAAGAAGTATGTTTTATTATCTTTTTATACTATATCATAGAAGAGATTGTTCCTCTTGTCAAAGTTGTGGTATAATAACATTTTATGTTATTTTACGTTTCAATATTAATTAAATAAACTAATTTTTAAATTTAAATTTTTAAATTTAGTTTTAGAATTATTTTAATTATGTCCGTGATTTATGCTTTTAGATTTTAGTTAGCTCAATTAGATCCTAAGTTTAATAAATTAATTCATTTCAGAAATTATTATTATTATTATTATTATTATTATTATTATTATTATTATTATTATTATTATTATTATTATTATTATTATTATTATTATTACATATAATAAACTTTGATTTAATATAATTATACATAAAAATTTGATATGGATACATGAAGCTTTGATTTAAATATTTAATCAAATTCAAATGCATAGATTAACAAGTTGAATCAGAATTAATCTCATACATCAATAACTCTAAACTAAACCATAAATACTAAACCTCAAACCTTTAACCCAACTCAAATCGAATTGACCCGAAAATTTAAAAGTTGACCCGACCCGAAATCGACCCGAAATCGACCCGATTTTGACCCGACCCGAAAGCGACCCAAACGACCCGATTTTGACCCGAACTGAAAGCGACCGATCCGATATTGACCCGACCCGAAAACAACCGATCCGATTTTGACCAGATCCAATACCCGAACCGAATTCGACTCAACACAGACCCGAATTAGACCCGAACCCGAACCGAACTGACCCAAATCTAAACCAATTCTAGATAGACCTGAAATGACCCGAACCGAAATGACCCGAACCGAACCCGAACCGAATGACCCGATTGCCACCTCTAAATATGATCCATAGCCATAGGAATATCACAAGGCTTTATCATCTAGCCCAATGTATTAAAACTGAACAGCTAAGAAAATTGAAAGAAGATGACAGACATAATTGAATAGGGATAAATAAAAGGGTAAACTACTGCAGGGGTCACTTTCGTTTCCCGTTTGTACAGATTTAGTAACACTTTTGAAAAGTGTCAATAAGTGGTCATCTACGTTTTCGATGTGTAAAGACTTGGTCACTTCGACGTTATAGTCCGTTAATCCCCTAACGGATTGCTGATGTGGCGTAATTAATTAAATGTCAATATCCACGTGTATTCCCACGTGGATAATAACGTTGGAAGGTTGCAGAATCCCCACTTTCTTCAACAAAGATGAACAAGTCTGTGAAGGATAAACAAAGATTATCCTTTGAATCACCAAGAAATAAATTCAAGCCCAGTATACAGTGTGATAGATAACCATATAACAATCACCCAGATTCTTAACTACCCAAAAAAGCAACATGAAAAGAACTTCACCCAGAAAACACAATGCTAAATTCTGCTTAGTAATCATCAAATTGCAAATTCCTATTAATTCAAATGAAAACAACTTACTAGTAATCTTTGATGCGATATGTTGTTGCTCCTAAGTGTACAAAGGCAAATCAGCCCAAGCACCGGAGACATGGCCGTTCTCACAGACATATGCTCGAACAACTGGCTCTCCGTCGTCGTGGTACCCGAAAACCCGCCTCAAACAGAAAGCAGAATGCAAATCCCACGTCTGTTTGCAAGAGCAGAAGGCGTAGTTCAGATTGATCTTGCGTCTGTTCCCATCGTTTATCGTCCTCCACACACAGGATCTCTTGAAGTTCTTGAAAATCCCTCTGAAAAGCATGTAATTTCGCTTCTCTGTGTGAATGCATCCCGGCCAATCGCAAATGTATAAGCAATCGCCTCGGAACCAGCTTGCTAACAACTTGTTGCCTTGTTCCCGGCTTAAGTTCCAAACGCCGTACGCTAGATGAGATCTAAGCGGTCTCGATATCTTCCTTCTTTTACCAACGGAAAGCTCACGCCGGCGTTTTATGCCTTTGTCGTCGATTGTTTCTACTGTATAACCATCCATCGACTCAGACGCAGAAGATACGGTGTCGTAACATAGATCATCGAAAAGGGACCAGGAAGAATCGGACCCGGGAACGTTAACTTCCGGATCCGGATGGGGACTCCTTTCCGTTTTGCTGGAATACGACTCGATGGACGGCGTCGGGGACTATATCGCGTTTAAAACCGAAATCTGAGTGCCCGAGAAGGACGCCGACGTGGTGGGGGCCTAGGCAGCAGACAGAGAGCTTATGGAGAGAGGCCCAGCCGCCGGGCGAAACGGACGATGAGGAGAGGAGATCGGCGGAAACGGAGGGGATGGTTTTGGAGCATTTTTGTTTAAAGCAGATGTTGCGAATTAGGGAAGAGAATTTGTTGTAGACGCAAGCGAGACAAGACCAGCTCCTGGGTCATCTTCGAGCTTCGAGAAGATGTTCAGAACGACGTCGTCGGAGAGTTCCGAGAACGACGACTCCGTCATTTTCAAAGTGGGAAATCTGTTGACGTCGTCAAGACGGTGGAGCAGCTGAAACGTGGGAATACACGTGGATATTGACATTTAATTAATTCCGCCACATCAGCAATCTGTTAGGGGATTAACGGACTATAACGTCGGAGTGACCAAGTCTTTACACATCGAAAACGTAGATGACCACTTATTGACACTTTTCAAAAGTGGTAACTAAATCTGTACAAACGGGAAACGAAAGTGACCCCTGCAGTAGTTTACCCTAAATAAAAAGGTTCTGGGATTTTTCAGCAACCTACTTTATTAAAACTCTCTAAATGATAATAAATAAAAGACTGGTCCTAATAACCCTCTAGTAGTGTATTTATAATTGAACTCTTACTTACAGCCAAATTAACTCTCTAGTCGAACACTTAATAAGAGTTCTATGGTAATCACATTGAAGAAAACAAAAATAATCTTCAAATAATTAAACTTAGAAGAGTAAGGAGAAGGAGAAAGCGAGCAGGAGATGAGGAGAAGAGGAGGAGAAGGAAAAACACAAAAAAACATAAAAAAACAAACTTGAAAAAGTTATTTTGATGCCCCTAGTATCAAATATGATACGGCAAGAAAGGTTTGAAAAGACGAACTTAAGACACATGTATCAACAGCAAGAAACCACTTGCTAAATGCTTTGATTGATGACAGAAGCACACAACATTTTAGCTCTTTTACTAGATAACTAACCCAACGACATTCGGTATTCATAGACAGAAAAATTAAATTACTCACAAAACATTGCATGCCATATTTACCGTAACATGCAAGGGAAGTGTGCAGGTTAAAAGGGGATGCGTGTAGCAGAGCAATTCATAAAAGAGAACATTTAATTGACATGCTACCAGAGTAGTAGTATACTTGAGTGGTTACCACTTATATGACAAAGGATTATAATTAACTTTTGGATGATAATAATTGAGACAAAAACTTATTGTAATATTCTCTAAATCAAATTAATGGATTTATCTGTTAATCTTTTATAAGTCGAGCAACTTTTGCTAAATTAAAAATGTTAGGATCAATTTTCTGTTGTTCTTTCCTACTTGCAACATATGACAAAAAACATGAATATTACTGTAAAACTCTCACATTACCCGCTGCTGATAGTGCAATGCAAATTGAACATTCTACATAATTTTAGATGTACTGAACATTCAACAATAGGACCAGCATTTATTAGAGGACTTCATAAATAATATGATATACTTTGTGAAAATCTTGTATTTCACTTTTCTTCAAAAGCTGATGCAAATATGCTCAATCCAATAAAGAATGAAATGTGTAAAAATGTGATCATGCTACTTTACAACTAGAGTGCAAGAACAAGCTTATACCTCCAAATGCAGCACTGGCACCAGAAAACATTAGTAGCAGCGGAATCTGTAAACAAATAAGATAGTAGAATTCAATTAAGTGAGCTTTAGAAGATGCAAATAAAATTGTTTTACCCGCCATGAAAAGGGGAAAATGTGTTGGAGAAGTCTAACAGATTGAAACGGTTGGAAATGTGTTGTTACTGAGGTCTAAACCCGTAGAAGCAAGGTTGGCAATAAGATCTAGTACATTATGTTTATTATTTCTTATGCATTGATGGTCTCTAGTAGTTACCATCAGTTATTGTGTGTTTAATTTATGTTGTTCATTATCATCCCTAGAAACTTGTTGACGGTTATATGTACTAGAAATAAGGAAAAACAGGGCATGTTTTTTTGGGTCAGTTTCAGGCTAGTTTAGTGAGGAAAAGGTCCCTCGAAGTACCTTGTAGTGTGTAGTAGGAAATTATGTATGTATTCTGACATTGGCTGTAAATGTTATTGAATTAGTCTATAGTTCCTAACAAAATGCAACTTAGAACATAGAAGAGGCATACCCCAGTTATAAAAGGGAGCCACTTAGGTCCCTTGATGTGATTCTGAAGGAAAGGAATCCCTGAAAATAGAAAATCATAAGAGATGTTTGTACAAAAGAAAAAAATTCAATGAAAACAAAAGGAGCCTAATAATACCTGTGTTAAAGCCATGTACTGCACTAAACATTCCCCCGATACCAGAGCCAGCCTATTTGCAGACAAATAGAATGTGAAATTTGTCAAGTAAAAGAATTGAGACAGTAGCAGCTTAATATGCCAGACTGAAAGTACCATTTTCTTTTACCAGCGGCAAAATACACAGATCTTTGGAAAAGAGACAGTACTACAATTTTCAATTAATACACATATTTTAACAGCATAAATAAAATTAGTGTCCTAACAAATCAAGATCACATATATTGGTAATGATATCTAGAAGATAGCATTTGAATGATTCAATTACATAAGAAACAATTTTATTTTCAAACTTCAAAAAGGCATGCCCTAGCTTACATTCAAAGTAAAACCCTATGTTAGCGAGATTCCGGGTGGATGTCAAAAATAGCTATATGTGAAACACGGATAAAATTCTATTGGACATAAAGGTTAAAGCATTTTGAAACTTGCTAATTAGTCTAAGCTGGGATATAATAGTTATTGAAATTCAGCTAACCCAAAAGACTAATTACATATGAAAGTAACCCTAAACTACAAATTAGAAATTTGGGGGTTCATTGAATCGTGTAAAAGAAAACAGGGAGGAAAGGAACCGACCACTGCAGTGGCATCATGTAAAACAGAAGTAATTGTCCATTCAGCTTTACCCTGCATAAGAAATAAGAATTACAAGTTAATAAAACAAAAAGCGGTAATCAACGGATTGCGTTACGAAACAGAGAGAAGAAGAAGAAGAAGAAGAAGAAGAAGAAGGGATTACGGAATCCGGGTTCAAGAGAGAGAGACAACGAGGGCAACGAGCGGAGCCTAAGCCAGGGTTGATGGTTGGATCATGGTACAGGTTCCCATTCCTTAGCTTTTCCTCATATACTTCTCTTGTCCCCATTCTTCCGATCAGCCAAGCCCTCTCTTTCTCTGCTCTCAACCAACCAAATTTAAATTTGAAAAACCCAGAAGCACAAGTCTTCCGAATTTCTGTTGTAACGCTCCATATTTGGGCTGAGGAAAGAAAAAAAAAGGGTTACTTGCAGAAGATGTTTTTTAAATTAGTACCTAAATTCTGATTGAGTAAGAAATTATTAGTATTATTCTAATCAGGTCCTTTCTTTAGTTTATGAGTTGTGTCGTTATCTTATTGTTACGCATGTATATTTTTATAATTTCTTTATTTTTTTTCTTCGTTCTTTTTCACTGTTCATTAATTTTTCTTTTTCATAAATAAATAAATAATAATTTATGTTATAATTAAAAATAATATTTATATGTGTATCAATTATAATTTGTTGCATACTACTTTAAAGTTTAGGGAAAACTACACCGGCTGTTTTGGTCCTCAAACTATGTTTTTCGGCAAATTCGTCCCTTCTGTTACATAGTTCTCTTGTTTTGGTCCCCGACGTTAAATAGCTAACGGTTTTGCTGATGTGGCATTTTTAAATATTTTTTTAATCATTTCTCTCTCCTCTTATATTATTTTTATTTAATTTTATTCACCCAATCATATCGTGACACGTGTCACTACCCTATTACTTGAAAAAAAACCCAAAATCCTTAAAAAGTCATTTGGCGTCGCTGGGATTCGAACCCAGGACCACCAACACATAAAGCATGCACATGAACCAACTATGCTAGGTTAGTTACTTGATATAAGTCTACTAACATTTGTATTTAAGTTGTACAAATTAACCCAAAAAAGAACCTAAAAATACAATTGGTGCCACCGAGATTCAAACCCAGGTAACTAGCATGGAAGGCAATATTTGAACCCAGGTAACTAGCGAATCATTGCTGATTATTCTGTTTACCAGTATGGTGGATGTGGTGTTGTTCTTCGAGGTACCCTTGTTTTCTCTTATCTCTTTCATTTTTTCCCTAGTTGTTTGTTTGGTTGATGAGAATGTTGCTGGGGAAAATCGATTTTGGATCTTTTGATCGATGTTAACCTTGTTGCTATAAATGTTGAAACTTGAACCAATTGCTTAAATTGAAGGGTTAGGTGTAGTTAAGGCATGGGTCATGTCTGGTGTTTTTTACCTTGAAATCGTATTCGATTCGAATTGTTAGTTAGTTCTTTGCTATAATGTCTTTAATTCATTGATGATTAGGCCTACCAGTTTCCTAAAAAATGAAAGAACCGAGGGAAATTTGCTAAAATGTCATAACAGAACTTTCTGGACTAGTTTAGTTGCAATCAAAATAATGAACCCACTCGAGGTCAAGGCTTGATTTTGGGTTATTGTTGTTTTCTTAACCTTGCTTTCCTAGTTTTAATAGTGGGATGTTGTTTGCTTAACAGCAAAAATCAGGAATCCTGAAGCAGATACTTTATCCGACAAATCGGAAGAAGATAGGCTTGGCGGAGTTTCTAACAAATCCCAAACTTCCTCGGAGAAGGGAATAGTAGAGTCGAGTGATGCTTCTGATGCAGATGTTAAATCAATTGCTGGTTTTTTATGTCTGATCAAATGGATCCGGAGAATAATGTTGCTGAGTGTTTTGATAGAAGTAGGAATGAATCTAAGGTTGCCGGTGATAAATGGTCTGTCGAAAATGCAAATTATATTAGCAGGAACAAGGATGAGATAGTGAATTCCAACGACATGCCTTATGCGCTGGTTAATTTGTGTTTTTAGGTTTTTTTGGGTTAATTTTTACAACTTAAATACAAATGTTAGTAGACTTGAATTAAATAACCAGCCTAGCATAGTTGATTCACGTGCATGCCTTATGCGCTGGTGGTCTTGGGTTCGAATCCTAGCGACACCAAATGCATTTTAAGGATTTTGGGGGTTTTTTTCCAAGTAATAGGGTAGTGACACGTGTCACGACATGATTGGGTGAATAAAATTAAATAAAAATAATATAAGAGGAGAGAGAAATGATTAAAAAAATATTAAAAAATACCACTTCAGCAAAACCGTTAGCTATTTAACGCCGGGGGACCAAAATAGGAGAACTATGTAACAGAAGGGACGAGTTTGCCGAAAAACATAGTTTGGGGACCAAAACAGGAGAAAGGTGATAATTAGGGGACCACCAGTGTAGTTTTCCCTAAAGTTTATTAAACACATCAGTTTGTTTTTGTTTCTTACTGTGAAATACGTCGTTGCGAAACACGGCTTTGTTTAAGTTGTTATGTTTAAAACGTGTTGGTTAGGGAGTTCTTCAAGGATAGTTCTTCTGCGCTTGACGAGCACCACTATTAACAAGCACCAATGAGTACTAATAGGTTAATTTATGAAATTTTTAAATTCAAAGTACTTTATGCGTAATTATATTTTTTAAAAAAAATTAAAAGTATAATTTAATTAAAGTATTTTTTTAGTTTTAAATTTATTTTAAATTAATATAAATTATCTCAAATAAAAAAATCCTAGGTTTTTTTTGCTTTGAAATTAACCCAGTTGTCGCCTCACCCACCGCCAATCGCTGTCGTCGCCGACAACCTTTACCACCGCCGCTGCCGACAACCACCGTCACCGTCGTCAACAGCCGCCGTCAGTCCTAATCCTTCATTGCAATTAGGTAATTTATCCCCAATTTTTGAAACCCTAATTATCTTAAATTTGATTCGATTTAAGTATTTTTCACTTGATTTTCATTCAATTTATCCCCAAATCCCAAAATCAGTTGCAGCAATCCAATTTTTTTATTGATTCGCAAAAATAATGGCCGATTCGAACCCCTAAAAAGTGCAGTTTGTCGCGCATACCGGTACTGTAAGAATACTGTACCGGTACGTAGGGGTTAACTGTACCGGTACGCCAGGCGTATCGGTACAGTTTTTGTCACTAGACTTTTTTGTTTTCTATACGTACCGGTACGGTACACTTACCGTACCGGTACGCCTGGAATTTTTGTACGGTGCATGCTTCTTGAGGTTTTATTTTTACCTTTTTATTAAGTTTCATTAGATTAAATTTTGCTTTCATTTACTTGTATTAAATTGTAGGGGTTTTTTTTCGAGATGGTCGATATCGTAGACATCGAAGATAATGAAGATCTAGAAAAAATTGAAGCTGCGGAGTTCAAGCCCTATATCGAGGACAGAGAACGTAGACTTAATTATGAAGAAGAAGAAGAACCTCATCTTGATGTTGACGATGCAAAACAAATAGATGATGAGAAGACCCTTGACTATTTCATCGACAAAAGCATATGGAATAAGATTGGTAAAGAATTAAAGGATTATGATGAGAATGATATGAGTATGCTAAAGTGGAAAACTTTAGACAACTTCGTTGAATTTTACCATACCTATGCTAAAGTGAAAAAGTTCGGAGTTCGAGTCGACCAGACAGTGAAAAGTAGAGCTACAAATCAAATAATTGCAAAGAAAATGGTGTGCCGTAAGGAGGGACATAGAGACGAAAAGTGGTATAACTTGCCAAACAGAAAATGTATACAAAGACCGGACATCAGAGTTAGTTGTGGGGCATTTATTAGATTTAAATTGGACGAACGTCGTCATTATTGGAAAGTTGTGAAATTCTAGGAAGAATATAATCATGATATGGTTCACGCAACACATGTTGCATATATCAGGTATGTAATTTTTATTAATAATTCAATTGATAGATACTAAATTCTAGCTGATTATATATTTAATGATTTTTTTATTTTAGGTCATTCCGAAAAATTAGTCAATTAGATGAGCTGAAGATAAAAAGCATGCACCACTCTGGAATTACTCCAAGTAGGATAATGCGAAATTTCGTGAATGAAGATGGTTCAATTCAGAATGTTGGTGTGAAACAAATATTTTAATTTTGATATAACTAAAAACCTAAAGACTAAATCGAAAATGTCAAAACGAATTTTAAGTCCTCAAAACACCCCTATATAATTTCAAGATTATGCCAAAGTTAAAAACAAAGTTTTTCAAATATTTTTCTGAGTGTTTAAAGCCAAAACAGTGATTTTCAAGCTCCTGTTTCGAAACGGCCTAAGGCGTTTCGAAACGTTTTCATCACTGTCAACCTCTGTTCCGAAACGTGTATCGAAACACTTGAACCTGTTTCGAAACGGTCTCATACGTTTCGAAACAGTTCTTCAATTTTAATTTGAAAAACATAACGGTTGTTAAATTAATTGACCTATTTTACAAAGATAAATAGGGTGTTTCGAAACGGGCTAAGATTGTTTCGAAACGACCCTTGACAGTAGCAAAATCGTTTCGAAACGAGGCCAAGCGTTTCGAAACAGTTCTTCAGTTTAAATTGAAAATATGACCGTTGAAATTGTTTTTAACTGATTTTCTGAAAACCGTTAGGGTGTTTCGAAACGGGCTAAGACTGTTTCGAAACGAGCCTTGACAGTGGCAAAAGTGTTTCGAAACGGCCCTAAGGCGTTTCGAAACGGGCTCTTAAATGCACCCCAACGGCTCTTTCTATTTTAGTCCGTTCCGAAACAGGTACCCCGCATTTCGAAACGGGTTGTTACAGACTGCATTTATGGAGGTGAGATAACATCCCAACGGCTCTATTGATGAGTGCAACAACCACAACGGCTAGAAATCAATGAGAAGGTATAAAAGGGACCTCTAAAAGCTCCAGCAACAACTATTGATCCTAAAGCAAACATCAAAACATCAAATCCAAGCAATTGTGCAAAAATCCCATTTTGTCTAGAAACCCCAATTGTTATTTTCATTCATATCTTGTTTAATTGGGTTGAGTGCTTGTATTTGGGCTATCATTTGTATTGAGAGATACCTTATTAGCCAACAAATTTCTTTGTTCACTTGTGTGAGGATTGGGTTGAATTTTGGGTAGAAAATTCAACCGAAATTGTAAAGGGTTGCCTTCTTGTCCTAGAAAAGGGGAAGAGCAATTAGTGGAATTGTTGCAAATCCTTAGTGAAGCTAAGGTAGTGGATGTAGAGTTCATTTGGAACTTAAATCACTCTAAATCCCTTGTCTATTATTTTTTATTTGCAATTTCCACCACAAAACCTTTAAATTTCCAATTCACCCCCTCTTGGTCTATATCGATCTTGCGATCCACTCAACAATTGGTATCAGAGCCTAACTCTTTGAGGATTAACAACCACAAGAGGAGTTCCTTGGAAGAGTGTGATCATCAAAATATCAAGAGATGACTTCAACCTCCGGTTCGGGCATGTACGAGTCACAATCCACTACAAAGCCTCCCTTTTTCAACGGTGATAACTATTCTTTTTGGAAGAATAGAATGCGTCTATTCATCAAGTCAAATGACTATCTAGTGTGGGATGTCATTGAAGATGGGCCATTTATTCCATTGAAGCAAGATGGTTTTGAAGAAGAAAGTGGAGATGAGTGAAGAGGAGAGGAAAAAGATTCAAGTCAATGATAAAGCTCTCCACATGCTATTTTGTGCTTTCGGCCCGGACATCTATTCAAAGGTCTCATCAATTGAAAGTGCCAAAGAAGTGTGGGACACTCTTGAGACTACTTATGAAGGCACCAACGATGTTAAAGAAACTAAGATTGGAATTTCCAATGATGTTTGATCGTTTCTCCACGATTGTCAATGGGCTAAAAGGCTTTGGAGAGATCATACCGGAAGACAAGCTTGTCCGGAAGCTACTCTATTCACTTCCCGAGTCTTGGGATGGGAAGAGAACCGCCATCATCGAAGCAAAGAATTTGAAAACTTTGAAGCTTGATGAGCTTGTGGGTTCTCTCCTTACTCATGAGATCATGAAGCAAGGAAGGGAAGATGAGAAGAAGAAAGAAGAGAAAAGGGTAGAGAAGCTTGAGGTTGAGAAGAAGAAGAAGATGGGAATAGCTCTCAAGGCTAAAGCTTCACAACATGATGAGAGCTCATCTAGTGAGGAGGATGAACTTGAAGAATTGGCAATGATAGCCAAACGATTCTCACGCTTTATGAGGTCCAACCGGGGAAGAAAAATCCAAAGGAAGATGGACTTCAAGAGCAAGAACAAAGAAGAAGGAAGGGATCATATCATTTGCTTTGAGTGCAAACAACCCGGCCACATACGTTCGGAATGCCCTCAACTCAAGAAGAAGGGGTTTGAGAAGAAGAAGAAGCTCAAAGCCAAGCTTGCTACTTGGAGTGATGAGGAGTCATCGGAGGATGACGAACAAGAAGTGGCTAATCTTTGCCTCATGGCACTTGAGGAAGATTCCTCCATGGTAACCTCTAACTCATCTATTTTAGATTATGAAGAATTAAATGATGCATATGATGAGTTGCAAGAGGTATATGATGAATTAGTTGAGAAATATAAGGAGTCGGTCATTAGGAATAGAAAGATTATTCTAGAATTAAATGAGAAAAATGACTCACTTACTCAAGCTAATTCTAAATTTGAGAAAAAGATATTAGGATTAAAAGATGAACTTAAATTCTTTCAAGATGAAAATGTTGATCTTAATAATCTTTTATCTCAATGTAATTGTGAACACCAAAAGGTGTTGGGTGAGCTAAATGAGCTCAAAAAGTCTTTAAAAAATGTTGGTAGTGTCAAGCATGAAGTAGGAGAATCCTCTAGAACACACCAACCTAAGAAAAGGACTAACTACTACAAACAAGGTAGCTACCCTAGACATAGTAGAGCTAAAAGAATGAGAAGTGTATGGGTTCCTAAGGAACTTGTTAAATCTAATAATATTATTGCTATGTCATCTTGGATTCCTAAGGGAACCAAGGTTTTGGGAGCTAACACTCATGGACCCAAAATGATTTGGGTACCAAAAACCAAAGTTTAATATCTTTGTTTGTAGGGGAGCATTGCTACAAGGCCAAAGCACAAAGTCAAAACTCATGGTACCTTGATAGTGGATGCTCGAGGCACATGACCAGAGACAAGAGTAGATTCATGGATCTAAAGCCAAAAAGTGGAGGAGTAGTAACATTTGGTGACAACTCCAAAGGCCACATTAAAGGTATTGGCTCCATAGGTAATCACTCTACTATTCTCATTGAAAATGTATTATATGTCGATGGTCTTAAACACAATTTATTGAGCATAAGTCAATTGTGTGATAAAGGATTTAATGTTTTATTTGATATAAATGGATGCAAAATTGTAGACATTAAATCTAATAATATTATGCTCATAGGTCATCGCATAGGGAATATATACATGGTGCATCTAGATTACATTCATACATCTCATGCATGCTTAGTTGCTCAAAATGAAAATGATGCATGATTGTGGCACAGGAAGCTAGGACATGCTAGCATAAGTGTTTTAGAAAAACTAGTCTCCCTAAATCTAGTTAGAGGTTTACCCAAGATAAAATTTTCAAATGATAAAATTTGTGATGCATGCTCAAAGGGTAAACAACATAGGTCTTCCTTTAAATCCATTAATGATGTTTCTACTAGTAGATGCTTACAACAAATCCACATGGATTTATTTGGGCCAATTAGGACTATGAGCTTGGGTGATAAGTCTTATGCTTTTGTGCTTGTTGATGATTTTTCTAGATTTACTTGGGTTCTCTTTTTAAGTACTAAAGATGAGGCTTTGAAAAAATTCATCACATTTTCAAAATTAACCCAAAATGATCTTGAACTTAGAATTTCACATATTAGAAGTGATCATAGAACCGAGTTTCAAAATTTAGGGTTTGAAGATTTTTTAAATGAAAATGGTATTAGCCATAATTTTTCGGCTCCTCGAACTCCTCAACAAAATGGGGTAGTTGAGAGGAAAAATAGAACTTTACAAGAAATGGCTAGAACTATGCTTTGTGAAAACAATTTACCTAAATATTTTTGGGCGAAAGCCACAAACACCGCTTGTTATATCGTAAATCGAGTAATGATTAGGCCAATTTTAAAGAAAACACCTTATGAGATTTTAAAATCTAAAAAGCCTAACATTAGCTATTTTCACCCTTTTGGGTGCAAGTGTTTTGTTTTAAATAATGGAAAAGATAACTTAGGTAAATTTGATGCAAAAAGTGATGAAGCCATTTTTATAGGTTACTCTTTAACCTCTAAAGCCTATCGAGTATTTAACAAAAGAACTTTAGTAGTAGAAGAATCTATTCATGTTGTATTCGATGATAACCTCCTTCCTAGGAAGGATTCTTGTGATGATGATGATGTAGGAATCATAAATGCCTTTGATGGAGGTCAAACTTCAAAGGAGAATGAGATTCCAACAAAAGAAGAGGACACACAAGATCCACCTCTTGAAGCCTTGAAGGACTTGGCTATTGAGGAAAAGGAAGTGAGCTACCCAAGGGAGTTGAACTATGCCAAAGATGGTGAAATCTTGGGTGATCCATCCAAGGGGGTAACCACTCGTTCTTCTCTTAGATTAATGAACCATGTTGCATTTATCTCATGCATAGAGCCTAAAAATATTAAAGAAGCATTGAAAGATGACTTTTGGATTATGGCTATGCAAGAAGAGTTAAATCAATTTGAGAAAAGTAATGTTTGGACATTAGTTGATAGGCCTAGTAATCAATCTACAATAGAAACTAAATGGGTCTTTAGGAACAAGCTAGATGAGAGTGGTAACATTGTAAGAAATAAAGCTAGACTTGTAGCACAAGGTTACACTAAAGAAGAGGGAATAGATTTTGATGAAACCTATGCACCCGTAGCTAGAATGAAAGCCATTAGGATGTTGCTTGCATATGCATGTTATCATAATTTCAAGCTTTTTCAAATGGATGTTAAAAGCGCATTTTTAAATGGTTTTATAAATGAAGAAGTGTATGTGGAACAACCACCGGGTTTTGAAGATTCAAAATTTCCAAATCATGTTTTCAAACTTACCAAAGCTCTTTATGGTTTAAAACAAGCTCCTAGAGCTTGGTATGAAAGGCTTTCAAATTTTTTGATTGAAAAAGGATTTGAAAAAGGTAAGGTGGACACTACACTTTTTATAAAAATGTATAAAAATGACATCTTAGTAGTTCAAATTTATGTTGATGATATTATTTTTGGTTCTACTAATGAATTTCATTGTCAAGAGTTTGCTAAGTTAATGCAAGGTGAATTTGAGATGAGCATGATGGGGGATCTCTTATTCTTTTTGGGACTCCAAATCAAGCAAAAGAAGGATGGCACCTTCATCAACCAAGCAAAATACATAAAGGATATGCTCAAGAAGTTTGGCTTGGAGAATGCAAAGCCTCAAGCCACTCCTATGAGCTCATCTACAAAGCTTGACAAAGATGAAGGAGGTAAGTGTGTTGACTCTAAGCTTTATCGTTCTATGATTGGATCTTTGCTTTACCTTACCGCAAGTAGACCGGATATCTTGTTTAGTGTTTGCTTGTGTGCTAGGTTTCAAGCTAGTCCTAGAGAGTCTCACCTTATGGTCGTTAAGAGAATCTTTAGATACCTTAGAGGTACTCCTTGTTTAGGTCTTTGGTATCCTAGAGACTCTACCTTCAACCTTCATGCTTACTCGGATGCGGATTATGGGGGTTGTAAAATCGATAGGAAAAGTACTTCGGGAACTTGTCAATTCTTAGGTAGTATGCTCATATCTTGGTTCTCTAAGAAACAAAATAGTGTAGCCTTATCTACCACCGAAGCCGAGTACATATCCTTAGGGAGTTGTTGTGCTCAAGTTCTTTGGATGAAGCAATAACTCTTAGATTATAGAATTAAAGTTGAAACCATACCCCTAAAATGTGACAACACTAGTGCAATTTGTTTAACAAAAAATCCCATCCAACACTCTAGAACCAAACACATAGAAATAAGGCATCATTTCATTAGAGATCATGTCCTTAAGGAAGATGTGGTTATAGAGTATGTAGACACCTTGAATCAATTAGCGGACATATTTACAAAACCCTTAGACAAAGAGCGTTTTTGGTCCCTTAGGAGAGAGTTAGGTCTAGCTAGCCTATCTTGACCTTTTAGGACCTCTTTTGTGCTTAAATATGCTTGATCTTGTGAAATGCCATGATTATGTGTTTAGACTCCTAATTTCATCCATGCTTATAGCTAGGGGGAATATGTTTATGTTTGAATATGTTTTGCATGCTCATTCATGACATCTATGCATGTTAGGCCTAAGAAAAATTCATTTTTCTGCACTTTTAGAGCCTCATCTGCACTTCCAGGCCCAGGTGTATCGAAAAGGGTGACCCTGTTTCGATACGGATACCTTAAATCCAGTTCTGAGAGAAGGGCGTTTCGAAACGCCTCCAATGCGTTTCGAAACGTTTTGGCTACTACCAAGGGGTGTATCGAAACGTGTTTCGATACGGGTCAACAGGGCTTCGATACGGTCAACACCGTATCGAAACAGTCAGCCGATGGTCTCAAAACGGTCAAACTCTAGTCGTCCCGTTTCGAAACGGTCCTGACCGTTCCGAAACGACATCGCAGATTGCTTTATTTAGGGCTTTTAATGTTAAAATTCTACTTTTTATCAAACTCTTAAAAAACCCTAAAACCCTAAACCGCCTCCCTCTCTATAAATACCCTCTCAAACTCTTTGTTTTTCACAAAATTGTGAGGGGTTTTACTCCTAAACTCAAGTCTAAGCAAGTTTCATCAACATCGTGCAAGGATTTTCATCGAATCATCCAAAATCCCTAACTAAGGTATTTTTTCCCTTTTTTTATTTTTCTTTCAATTAATGTTTGAATCTTAGGTTAGAAAATTTTAGTTTTGTATAAATTATACGTTTTCATTTGTGGGTTTTCCATATCTTGTAAAAAAATTTCAAAATCTCAAAATTTTTTATTCGAATATAAAATTTTTCAGTCGTATTTTTCTTTACTGTTTTTTTTTCTTTTTTGTTTATTTTAATTTTGTTTCAAAAACCTAAGTGGGATTTATTATTGGATTGATTTTAAATATCAATGCATACACTTAATTTTAAAATATACTTGCTTAATGTTTTTAGATGGCGGAACAAGCTAACAAAAAGCGTAAGGCCGTTCAAACCGGTGATTCGAGCATTCGTCCGAATCTTGCTCTCCTTTTTCAGAAATCCCTTAAAACTAATGAGATGCGAGCTCGCTTCACTTATGTCAAGGATTTCGAAGTTCGTAGAGAACGTGTCATTGATCTTGATTTCCTCAATTTCGAGCGGTTCCTATTCCGTTATCTCGATCGTTTGAGTGAGTGGAATCTTCTCTTTTTGTTGAGCATTCCGGATATTCGCTACAAACATATGGTACTCATTTTTTACTCTAATGCTCGTTTTATTTATGATGAGACCAAGACCGAGATTATAGGAATTGAATCTTTAATATTGGGTAAAAAGTTTGTTGTTGATATTGCTCTCTTGGAGTCAACTTTCAAACTTAAAGATGAAGGTCTTGAGGATGAACGTCACTTTGGCACTTTCACCGGTCCGGCACTTACTTTGGACGTGCACGATCGCTTTCTTCACTTGATGGTTTCATGGTTCTTTCGACCTTCCGGAGGTAAATATTCTCATATCCGTCAAGTTGATCATTTTTGGCTTGAATGTTTCCGTAGAGGTGAGCGCCCTAATGTGCCTAAGATTATTTTTGCCGAGATGGTCAATAATATTAAGCTTATTGACACAAATGAGTTGAAATCTTTTACTTATGGCACAATCTTGAGCTACATCTTTAATGACCTTGGTATCGATTGTACCTACGACTCTCCGGAACCTCGCAAGTCCAAGATTGGTGAGTCCTCTCTACGCAAATCCGGGTTTCGTTATTTGAATGATGTTTGGGAAAGAGTTGATAGAGAAGCTCCTCCTCCTCCCGTTGGTCCTCCACCGCAAGTTCAAGTTGGAAACAATGAAGCCCTTACGGCTCTCATCACCGAGCGGTTCAATGCTTTGGATACTAGCATTGCTTCGGGTTTTGATGCCATGGACAATCGTTTGAAAAATGTCGAGGATCGCCTTCATACTCTTGAGACTTCCCATTCAAATTTGGATTTGTCCTTCTCTACTCTCTATGGGCAATGGACGAAGTTTCACCGTTCTCAAGTCAAGAGCGACGATGAGACTTCCGATGATGATGACGAGGATTAGGACTATCATATCATATCATATCATATCATATCATATTATTTATGCTTTTTAGGTTTAAGATTGCATCTTTATGTTTTATTATGTTTTAAGAACCTATGCCTTTGATCTTTTATTTGGGATTTTATGTTGAACTTAATGTTGGTTTATGTTTTGGATATTTTGATATAATGAATTAATATTATTGTTTCTTATTAATGCTTATTGGTACTAATCCTTTGTCTTCTCTATGAGCTTTCATTATTCTTTTTGATCTAACAAAAAGGGGGAGAAGAAAATTTAAGAGCCACAAACTAAAATTCGTTTTAAATGTTTAAAAGGTTTTTTTTCAAGTTTTACAATTTGAATTTCAAGTCAAACAATTTCTTTTAAACTTTAAAAACCTATCTTAAATTAAGGGGGAGTTAGAATATTTTCAAAACTTTCAAAATTCTTAAAAATTCTAACTTTGGTTTTGTTATATCAAAAAGGGGGAGATTGTGAAACAAATATTTTAATTTTGATATAACTAAAAACCTAAGGACTAAATCGAAAATGTCAAAACGAATTTTAAGTCCTCAAAATATCCCTATATAATTTCAAGATTATGCCAAAGTTAAAAACAAAGTTTTTCAAATATTTTTCTAAGTGTTTAAAGCCAAAACAGTGATTTTCAAGCTCCTGTTTCGAAACGGCCTAAGGCGTTTCAAAACGTTTTCATCACTATCAACCCCTGTTCCGAAACGTGTATCGAAACACTTGAACCCGTTTCGAAACGGTCTCATACGTTTCGAAACAGTTCTTCAATTTTAATTTGAAAAACATAACGGTTGTTAAATTAATTGACCTATTTTACAAAGATAAATAGGGTGTTTCGAAACGGGCTAAGACTGTTTCGAAATGACCCTTGACAGTAGCAAAACCGTTTCGAAAGGAGGCCAAGCGTTTCGAAACAGTTCTTCAGTTTAAATTGAAAATATGACCGTTGAAATTGTTTTTAACTGATTTTCTGAAAACCGTTAGGGTGTTTCGAAACGGGCTAAGACTGTTTCGAAACGACCCTTGACAGTGGCAAAAGTGTTTCGAAACGGCCCTAATGCGTTTCGAAACGGGCTCTTAATTGCACCCCAACGACTCTTTCTATTTTAGTCCGTTCCGAAATAGGTACCCCGCGTTTCGAAACGGGTTGTTGCAGACTGCATTTATGGAGGTGAGATAACATCCCAACGGCTCTATTGATGAGTGCAACAACCACAACGGCTAGAAATCAATGAGAAGGTATAAAAGGGACCTCTAAAAGCTCCAGCAACAACTATTGATCCTAAAGCAAACATCAAAACATCAAATCCAAGCAATTGTGCAAAAATCCCATTTTGTCTAGAAACCCCAATTGTTATTTTCATTCATATCTTGTTTAATTGGGTTGAGTGCTTGTATTTGGGCTATCATTTGTATTGAGAGATACCTTATTAGCCAACAAATTTCTTTGTTCACTTGTGTGAGGATTGGGTTGAATTTTGGGTAGAAAATTCAACCGAAATTGTAAAGGGTTGCCTTCTTGTCCTAGAAAAGGGGAAGAGCAATTAGTGGAATTGTTGCAAATCCTTAGTGAAGCTAAGGTAGTGGATGTAGAGTTCATTTGGAACTTGAACCACTCTAAATCCCTTGTCTATTATTTTTTATTTGCAATTTCCACCACAAAACCTTTAAATTTCCAATTCACCCCCCCTCTTGGTCTATATCGATCTTGCGATCCACTCAACAGTTGGTTTTCTACCCAAGGACTTGTACAACTATCTGGATAGAATTAGACGAGAAGAAGTCCAAGATGGCGATGGTGAAACAGTGATGGCATATTTATATGGGAAGCGAGAATCTGATCCTTTCTTTTTTGTTAGACACACGAGGGATGAATCCGGACACTTGGAGAAGTTGTTCTGGTCTGATGGTGTATCACACGCCGACTATAAACAATTTGGTCATGTACTTGCATTTGATACAACTTACAAGTGTAACACATACAACAAGCTGTTTGTTGTTTTGGTTGGTGTCAATCATCATCGAAACACGGTGTCATTTGGATGTGCATTGATTGTGAACGAGGAAGAGGATACATATGTGTGGGTATTAGAATAGTTGATCGAAGCGGGAGATGGGTACAAACCGCTTACTGTTATTACTGATAGAGATAAGGTTATGGCAAATGCCATTTCTCGAGTACTACCCGGGGCAAAACATAGATTGTGTTTGTGGCATATCATGAGGAACGTGCTTTCTCATATGGAACCTGATTTCCTTGATAGCTTTATGAGATGCGCTGACATGTGTAGGATGCCATCTGATTTTGAAAGTGCCTGGAAAGAACTAGTGGAAAAGCACAACGTTCAAGGAAAAAATGGGTAGAGGAATTATATGAAGATAAAGAGAAACGGGCAGAAGCATATTTGCAAGATACTTTTATGCATGTAACATTATATACACTTTAATTTAATATATTATTTACTGTATCTAATGTAATTAATAAATATTTTTTGTGTGTAGCAATGAGGACTACTCAACGGTGTGAATTAATGAATAAAACATTGAAAACTTGGTTGGACAAAAAGGTGACGTTGTACTGATTCGTTGAGAACTACCATAAACACCTACAAACTCTAAGATGGGAGGAGTCTCATCAAGATTACAAATCAATGGATGAAGAATCGTATTGTGACGGTGTGTTGGAAACTCTCAAGCACAATGCAGTCAAGGTATATACGTGAAATTCTTTTGCTACATTGTGTAAAGAAATGTCATGAGAGTTATTATTTAGTCAAAAAAGCGAATTTTGGGATGAGTGCATGTGTTATTGGCTAGAGCATGTTGAAAAGGAGAAGTGGTATCTTGTACTTAAAAATATGACACATGATACCATGTACCGTTGCTTTATGAAGTTGCAGTCTGTTAGATTTCCATGCCGCCATATGTTCGCCGGGTTGAAATATGAAAAGGCTAAGGAAATACCACAAGGGTGCATAATGAAACGATGGGCTATCTACGCGAAGAAAGATGTTGGACTTGAAAATAAGAATGCATATTTCGAAGATAATAATCCAGCAATAATTCAAGCCAGATATTCAACTCTAGCCTCTTATTGTATGACCGTATGTCACTGTGCATCACATACATTGAGACTTTCAATGAAGTTAAAGATCAATTTGCAAAAATGAGTCTAAAATTGCAAACGGTTAAAGTGAGATCTAATAAGAGAAGCAGTAAAGGTAAAGAGACTCTTGGAATTAGCGATCCTATAGTTCTTGAAACTGGAAGAGGAAAACCCAAGAGAACGAAGTTCCAAGATTCATCGTCCAACCCAAAACGTGTTGCATATGATGAGGATGTCACGTTGGACTCATATAAAATATCTGAACCTTCTCCGAATAAGCCTTCAGATTAGGATACGAGCCATATTGATAAAGTTCAGAATTTTAAATTAGCTGGATACATGCCCAACACATACAAACAAAACGACATCTCGAAGGTAATTAAATATGAATTATTCAAATAATTATACTTTCTTGTTATGTATATTGATAATATAATATGTTTTGTGCAGCCTGCTTATACTCGTGAATTGAAAATTATGGAAAAAGATCCAACCATTTTGGATTGGCAACCAAATAATGCTTGGTAGTGCACGGTCTCCTCCAAAAATCAGAGTGTTTGTTCTTGTAAGTCATTCATTCATTGAGTTATAAATATGGTTGTTTCAGTGCGCTTGGTAATTTTTACGAATATTCTTTGTAATGATAAACAGGACACTGCATGTGCATGCCTTGATAGCATATGGGACAAGATGCGAAGCAACTACTACATGATGTACGGAGGTTGAAACTTTCATTGTTTTCTCGGTCCATTGGGAGATTAGGATGATTAAGTTTTGATTTTTTAAAATTTTTAAAATTGTTATTGTGAAGTATATTATACATTCTTATTCGGTTTGGTTTATTTTTATACGTTCAATGTTTATTTTTATATATTTTTCTTGATTTTTTAAACCTTTATTGCTTTCAATGCTGTACCGGTACGGTTACTTAACCGTACCGGTACGACCGTACCGATACGCTATTTAACAATAGTGATACTGTATTGGATTTCCAAATTCCAGTAACCCTTTCTCGTACCGATACTCAATCTGTATCGGTACGATTTATACTCACTGAAAAAATTTAAATACAGTACCGTATCGGTACGCCTAAATTGCGTATCGGTACTATCGTACCGATACGCGCGGCACTGCCCCTATATATAGCCCCCACTCAATTTTCCCCCAATCCTAAAACCTAAAATCGACTCCCCTCTCTAAAATCCGGCCATTTCACTATTGCATTGCAAATTTGGGAAGGATTGGGCATACCCAACACATTTATTTCATCCATTTCAAGAATTATTGAAGGTATTTCAAAAATCTAACCTTTATTTTCTTCATTGTAAATGTTAGGGTTCCTTAGGGTTTTAGGTTTTTATTATTTGTTATGAAAATTTTATATTATTTTAGCATGTTTCCATCCATATTGGTATTATTTGTTAGTAAAATGGTGGTAGTAAAACAACTATTGATGAAATTCATCGTATTAAATAATGGTGATTTATATTTTGTCACAAAATGGTGGTAGTAAAATAGTGATATATATTCTGGCTCAAAAATTTTGAATGATAGGTTAGGGTGATTTGCAAATGGTAGGTTATTTAAGTATTTAAGTTGGCTAAATGGTAGTAGTAAAATTGTTGAGTGGATCAATGGATTGATCAAAGCCAAGAGGGGGTGAATTGGGTTTTTAAAATTTGTTGGAGAAAGTGGAATGATTAAAATTGAAGAACAAGGCAATTTAGAGTGGTTCAAGTTCCAAATGAACTCTATATCCACTACCTTAGCTACCACTAAGGATTTTCCAACAATCAACTAATTGCTCTTCCCTTTTTTCAAGGCTTGGGAAGTAACCTTTACAATACCGGTCAAATTTTTTACCCAAAATTTGACCAAACCCTCACAAGAATAGAAAGAAGAATTTAAGGTAAGAAAATATCTCTCAATACAAGTTTGCCCCTTTAAATACAAGCACTCAACCCAAATTGGAATACAAGATTGGAATTACACACAACACAATATGGGATTTTACAAGAATGAAAATTAGGCACTTTGAGCTTGGATTTTTGTAAGGATGTTTCTTTTGGATGCAATAGTTGTTGCTAGTCTTCAATTGACTTCATTTTGTACATTCTCCATTAATTCTAGCTGTTTGGGTGATTAGGGTATTGAATATAGCCGTTGGGACCCTCTCTTTCCACTATAAATGTACTTCTACAGCCTACCGTATCGGTACGCGGGGATCCGTATCAATACATGTCTCAAAACAGAAAGAGTCGTTGCACAATTACAAGAGAAGTGTATTGATACGCGTGTAAGCGTATTGGTACGGGTTAGAGAAGTGTTTCGGTACGGGCAAGACCGTATCGATACAATTATTCCCACAAAGCTCACTGGAAGATTTCGTATCGATACGGGTAAGAGTGTATCGGTACGGGACAACCAATTCTTTAAAAATCTGTTACCTAACAATTGACACCAACGGTCAAAAATATTTAAGGCTTTCGAATTTAAAATTCCATTAAATCTGTATTGATACGGGGGACACCATTTCGGTACGCCATTCAAACTCCTTCAGTTTTTATAGAGAGAGCGTATCGATACAGGTTCAATTTGTTTCGATACACTGTTTCGATACGGTAAGGGGCGTATCGAAACACATTTCTCTAGTGGCCTAGTTTGTAAAAAAGGTATCGATACGGCTAGGAGTGTATCGATACGCATATGCGATTTCAATAGTTTGGCCTTGGAACACTTAGAAAATATTTTAGAGTTTGAGTTTTTCAAACTAAAGTGAAGCCTTGTTGATTTGAAACCTTTTTGAGGAGCTTAAAATATATTTCAAGTTTTTCAATTTAATCCTTAAAATACTTTGTTATATCAAAATCAAACATATGTTTTACAATCTCCCCCTTTTTGATATAACAAAACCAAAACTTGAAAATTTTTAAGACTTTGAAAAACTTTGGAAAACAACTCCTCCTTAATATTAGCTAGGTAAAATTTAAGTTAAAATTTAAAATTTTAAGTGAGCTTGTTCCCTCTCCCCCTTTTTGTTAGATAAAAAATAGAGACATAGGCAAAAGGCATAAATAATAACCAAGCAACGTATAATAAATAAACATTAAGTTCATAACAAAGGAAACGCCAAAATAAAATCCAAATAACAAAAATCAAAGCATAGGTTTTAAACTTAATCCTAAAAAACATAAATCAAAGTGCATAAATAGAAATCCTAAATGACATGAATGGAATGCAAAAATAATCTACTACTCTTCTCCATCGCCATCTTCATCATCTTCATCGTCCTCTTCGTTGATGTCATCATTATTTCGCCTAGATTGACGCCACTAATCATGAAAAGTGGTAAGAGAGATGTTCACCGAATTGTGACCGCCTTCAAGAGACGTGAGACGCGTCTCCACATTTTTCACTCGATCTTCAAGTCTTGTGAAACGTGTGTCCATGGCGGCAAACCCTGAGTTCATGACTTGATCCATGGAAGCAATTCCCGTGCGTAAGCCCGTGAATTGTTCATTGAGAAAAGTCATAAGAGCATCCATGGATGGTGGAGAAGGAGCTTGAGGATTGGCAATCTCTTTCAGAATCGCATCGCTAGGAAGCTCGGAGAGACGAAGCCAACTACCATTGAAGTAATGAAACTTCCCCCTAGAAAGAGATCTTTCATTAATAGGATCGGTGAGGGGTGTCGGGTAGTCGTGAGAACAATCAATCTCCTTTTGAGTGAAGAAATAACTTAAGGCGGTTCTATATGTGAATGAAGTGAAAAGAGTTGTATGGCGGTGTTGCACGAGATAGACAATCTCTGCAAACATGATGCGAGCAAGATTTGGTTGTTGTCTCTGACGAAAACACCGAATCCAAAAATCATCTACTTGGCGGATGGTTGAATATTTCCCTCCTGAAGGCCTAAACCACCAAGTAATCATCAAGTGAAGGATTTAATCTTGAGCGTTGAGAACCGTCACCGAACCTCCCAAGACATGACCAAGGGAATTCTCATCTTCGATACCCTCATCTTCTAACTTAAAAAACAGCACAAAGAGATGGAACATCGACGATAATCTTTTTGCCCATGAGATAGGAGTTGACGGCAACAACATTACCCGAGGGATCATTGACACACTTGGCATTGGCATAGAATATCAAAACCAAATTGAAAAAGAAAAAGTCTGGGATTTGTATAAAATCCATAAATTTCCATTCTTGGAGCAAAGATAAGTAGACAAACTTGAAGCACTCCGAATTAAGGAAAGGAACGGAAATCACCCTCTCTGGATGAATCTTATAATTTTGAAAGGTGCGAAAATAGTTGAGTTCCTCGGTGGTTCGAAAACATCTTTGATAGATTAGGGTCAAATTAGGGCGAGTACCATCTCTGGGATTGGAAGCTTAACCGACTTCACTAGTACGCGCTCTCTTTTTGGGTGCCATTATCTAGAGAAATTTATCAACACAATGTGTATGCATTATTTTTCTCAATCAACTCATGTAAATCAATAATCAAGGTTTAAAAAAAATTGAAGGATAAAAACAAAAAACAAAACAAAAATTTTGTTTTTGAAGAAGCAAAAATAAAACAAAAGGAATTTAAAACGAAAATCACAAAGAAAATAAAAGGAGAAAAAGAATTTTATACCTTGATATTGATATAGAGAGGAATAGATGAAGAACTTGCACCAATTTGATAGAGAGCTTTAAAAGCTTAGCTTGATGTTGAAAAACCCTCAAGAGATTTTGAGTTTGGTGGTGAAAATATGAGGGATTGAGAGGCTTTTTATAGAGTAAAAACGGCTAGGGTTTTGAAATTTTAATTTTGGTAAAAGTGAAACTCTTTTAATGCCATTAATAAGCTGTCTGTGCAATCGAGTATCGATACACCAAAGGGTGTACCGATACAAGGGTAAAATGGTAATTCCTTGGAAACACGTGTCAAGGGACTGTATCAAAACAGATATCATCCGTATCGAAACGTTCACAGCTCGTATCGAAATGGGTTTAACCATATCGATACTCGTATTAGAGAAAATGCAGTCTGGTCAACTAATTAAGTACTCGTATCGATACGCATAAGGCTGTATCGATACCCTATGCCCAGAAATGCATTTTTGGCTTTTAGAACAACCAAAGGCTCGACTTTAACATCTCCTAAATGAATGCAATTGATGAATGAGCAAGTCTAATCATATTCTATTAGAAGCATACTCCCCATAGCTATAAGCATGGTTTCAATCAAAATCAACAACACATAAACATGCATTTTCACAAATTCAAGAAATTTTAACCTCAAAAAGAGTCCTAAAGGGTCAAGGTAGGCTAGTTAGACCTAAATCTCTCCTAAGGGACCAAAAACACTCTTTGTCTAGAGGTTTGGTAAAAATGTCCGCTAGTTGGTTAAAGGTGTCAACGTACTCTATAACAACATCTTCCTTAAGGACACGATCTCTAATGAAATGATGCCTTATTTCTATATGTTTAGTTCTTGAGTGTTGGATGAGATTTTTGGTTAAGCATATAGCACTAGTGTTATCGCACTTAAGGGGTATGGTTTCAACTTTAACTCCATAATCAAAGAGTTGTTGCTTCATCCAAAGGACTTGAGCACAACAACTCCCTAAGGATATGTACTCGGCTTCGGTGGTAGATAGAGCTACACTATTTTGTTTCTTAGAGAACCAAGATATGAGCATGCTACCTAAGAATTGGCAAGTTCCCGAAGTACTTTTCCTATCAATTTTACATCCCTCATAATCTGCATCCGAATAAGCATGAAGGTTGAAGGTTGAGTCTCTAGGGTACCAAAGACCTAGACATGGAGTATCTCTAAGGTACCTAAAGATTCTTTTAACGGCTATAAGGTGAGACTCTCTAGGACTAGCTTGAAACATAGCACTCAAGCAAACACTAAACAATATATTCGGTCTACTTGCGGTAAGGTAAAGCAAAGATCCAATCATAGAGCGATAAAGCTTAGAGTCAACACACTTACCTCCTTCATCTTTGTCAAGCTTTGTAGATGAGCTCATTGGTGTAGCTTGAGGCTTTGCTTGCTCCAAGCCAAACTTCTTGAGCATATCTTTCACGTACTTTTCTTGATTGATGAAGGTGCCATCCTTCCTTTGTTTAATTTGGAGTCCCAAGAAGAATGAGAGCTCCCCCATCATGCTTATCTCGAATTCACCTTGCATTAACTTAGCAAACTCTTTGCAATGACACTCATTAGTAGATCCAAAAATGATATCATCAACATATATTTGCACTACTAAGATGTCATTTTTATATCTTTTTATGAAAAGTGTAGTGTCCACCTTACCTTTTTCAAAACCTTTTCAATCAAAAAGTTTGAAAGTCTTTCATACCAAGCTCTAGGAGCTTGTTTTAAACCATAAAGTGCTTTGGTTAGCTTAAAAACATGATTTGGAAATTTTGAATCTTCAAAACCTGGTGGTTGTTCCACATACACTTCCTCATTTATAAAACCATTTAAAAATGCACTTTTCACATCCATTTAAAAAAGCTTGAAATTATGATAACATGCATATGCAAGTAACATCCTAATAGCTTCCATTCTAGCTACGGATGCATAGGTTTCATCAAAATCTATTCCCTCTTCTTGAGTTTAACCTTGAGCAACTAATCTAGCTTTGTTTCTCACAATGTTACCACTCTCATCTAGTTTATTCCTAAATACCCATTTAGTTCTTATAGTAGATTGATTACTAGGCCTTTCAACTAATGTCCATACATTACTTCTCTCAAATTGATTTAACTCTTCTTGCATAGCCATAATCCAAAAATCATCTTTTAATGCTTCTTTAATGTTCTTAAGCTCAATGCATGAGATAAAAGCAACATGATTCATGAGTTTTAGAGAAGATCTAGTAGTTACCCCCTTGAATGGATCACCCAAGATTTCACCACCTTTGACATAGTTGTACTCCATTGGGCAGCTCACTTCCTTTTCCTCAAGAGCCAAGTCCTTCAAAGCTTCAAGAGGTGGATCTTGTGCATCTTCTTCTTTAGTTGGAATCTCATCCTCCTTTGAAGTTTGTCCTCCATCAAAGGCATCAAGGATTCCTACATCATCAATCATCACAAGATTCCTTCCTCAGAAGGAGGTTATCATCGAAAACAACATGAGTAGACTCTTCCACTACTAAATTTCTTTTATTAAATACATGATAGGCTTTAGAGTTCAAAGAGTATCCTAAGAAGATAGCTTCATCACTTTTAGCATCAAATTTACCTAAGTTGTCTTTTCCATTAATTAAAACAAAGCACTTGCAACCAAATGGATGAAAATAGCTAATGTTAGGCTTCTTAGATTTTAAAATCTCATAAGGTGTTTTCTTTAAAATTGGCCTAATCATTACTCGATTTACAATGTAGCAAGTGGTATTGTGGCTTCCGCCCAAAAATATTTAGGTAAATTGTTTTCACAAAGCATGGTTCTAGCCATTTCTTGTAAAGTCCTATTTTTCCTCTCAACTACCCCATTTTGTTGAGGAGTTCGAGGAGCCGAAAAATTGTGGTTAATACCATTTTCATTTAAAAACTCTTCAACGCCTAGATTTTGAAACTCGGTTCCATGATCACTTCTAATGTGAGAAATCTTAAGTTCAAGATCATTTTGAGTTAATTTTGGAAATGTGATGAATTTTTCTAAAGCCTCATCTTTTGTACTTAAGAATAGAACCCATGTAAATCTAGAATAGTCATCAACAAGAACAAAAGCATACGATTTACCACCCAAGCTCATAGTTCTAATAGGCCCAAAAAGATCCATGTGGATCAATTGTAAACATCTACTAGTAGAGACATCATTAATGGATTTAAAGAATGATCTATGTTGTTTACCCTTAGAGAAAACATCACATATTTTATCATTTGAGAATTTAATCTTGGGTTTAAATCCATGAATCGACTCTTGTCTCCGGTCATGTGCCTCGAGCATCCACTATCAAGGTACCATGAGTTTTGGCTTTGTGCTTTGGCCTTGTAGCAATGCTCCCCCTACAAACAAAGAGATTAAACTTTTATTTTTGGTACCCAAATCATTTTGGGTCCACGAGTATTAGCTCCCAAAAGCTTGGTTCCCTTAGGAATCCAAGGTAACATGGCATCAACATTATTAGACTTGACAAGTTCCTTAGAAACACATACACTTCTAATTCTTTTAGTTCTATTATGCCTATAGGAGCCACTTTGTTTGTTGTTATTGTTCTTTCTATTAGGTTGGTTTGTTCTAGATGATTCACCTATTTCATTTTTCACATTACCAACACTCTTGAAAGACTTTTTGAGCTCATTAAGCTCATCTAACATCTTTTGGTGTTCAATATTGCATTGAGAAATAAGATTGTTTAAGTCTACATTTTCATTTTGAAAGAAATCAAGTTCAACTTGTAAACATAAGATATTTTTCTCAAGTTTCAAGTTAGCTTGAGAAAGTAAGTCATTTTTAGCATTTAATTCCGGAATTATCTTTTTATTTCTTAAAACGGACTCTTTATACTTCTCAACTAACTCATCGTATACCTCTTGTAACTCATCATAAGCATCTAGAAGTTCATCATAAGTAAATCAAAAGTAGATGAGTTAGAGGTTGGCCACTTCATGTTCCTCATCCTCGGATGACTCCTCATTACTCCAATTAGCAAGCTTGGCTTTGAGCTTCTTCTTCTTCTCAAAGCCCTTATTTTTGAGTTGAGGGCAATCGGAACGTATGTGACCCGACTTTTTGCACTCAAAGCAAATGATTTGATCCATCTCTTCTTCTTTTCTTTTGTTCTTGAAGTCTATCTTTCTTTGAAATTTTCTCCCTCGGTTGGACTTCATGAACCGTGAGAATCGTTTGGCTATCATGGTCAATTCCTTAAGGTCTTCCTCCTCACTAGAAGAGCTCTCCTCTTGTAGAGATGCCTTGGAAGCAACTTCTAGCTTCTTCCTTTTCTCTTCCTTGCTTCATGATCTCGTGTGTAAGAAGAGACCCAACAAGCTCATCAAGCTTCAAAGTTTTCAAATTCTTTGCTTCAATGATGGTCGTCCTCTTACCATCTCAAGACTCCGGAAGAGAGTATAGAAGCTTTCTCACTAGCTTATCTTCGGGAATTACTTCACCGAATCCTTTAAGGCCATTGACGATGATCGAAAATCGATCAAACATCTTTGAGACGCTCTCATCGGGGTCCATCTTAAAATTCTCATAGCTCAAGTTTAGCAACCCAATTTTTGTCTCTTTCACATCTCTAGTGTCCTTATAAGTCGTCTCCAAAATGTCTTACACTTCCTTTGCGCTTTCGATAGATGAAACCTTTGAGTAGATATTCGGACCAAGTGCACAAAATATGATATGTAGAGCTCTATCATTGACTTGCATCTTTCGTCTATCTTCCTCGGTCATCTTTGACTTTACTTTCGGAACTAGTCTTCCTTCATCGTTTCTCTTAACCGGAATGTAGGGGCCTTCTTCCACTACATCCCAAACCATGTAATCCGTTGACTTGATGAAGAGATGCATACGATTCTTTCAATATGGGTAGTTGTCCCCATTAAAGAATGGCGGTTTGGTGGTTGATTGTGACTCATAGAGGTTGGAGGTTGAAGTAGATGCCATGGCTTGTCTTTAGAATAGATCACACTCTTCTAGAAACTCCTCTTGTGGTTGTTAATCCTTCAAAGAGGCAGGCTCTGATACCAATTGTTGAGTGGATCAATGGATTGATCAAAGCCAAGAGGGGGTGAATTGGGTTATTAAAATTTGTTGGAGAAAGTGAAATGACTAAAATTGAAGAAAAAGGCAATTTAGAGAGATTCAAGTTCTAAATGAACTCTACATCCACTACCTTAGCTACAACTAAGGATTTTCCAACAATCCACTAATTGCTCTTCCCCTTTTCAAGGCTTAAGAGGTAACCTTTACAATACCGATCAAATTTTCTACCCAAAATTTGACCAAACCCTCACAAGAATAAAAAAAAGAATTTAAGGCAAGAAAAATATCTCTCAATACAAGTTTGCCCCTTTAAATACAAGCATTCAACCCAAATTGGAATACAAGATTGGAATTACACACAACACAATTTGGGATTTTACAAGAATGAGAAATTAGGCACTTTGAGCTTGGATTTTTGTAAGGATGTTTCTCTTGGATGCAATAGTTGTTGCTAGTCTTCAATTGGCTTCATTTTATACCTTCTCCATTAATTCTAGCCGTTTGGGTGGTTAGGGTATTGAATATAGCCGTTGGGACCCTCTATTTCCACCATAAATGCACTTCTGTAGCCTACCGTATCGGTACGCGGGGATTCGTATCGATACCTATCTCAAAACAGAAAGAGTCGTTGCACAATTACAAGAGAAGCGTATCGATACGCGTGTAGGTGTACCGGTATGGGTTAGGGAAGTGTTTCGGTACGGGAAAGACCGTATCGATACAATTATTCCCACAATGCTCACTAGAAGATTCCGTATCGATACTGGTAAGAGCGTATCGCTACGTGACAACCAATTCTTTAAAAATCTGTTACCTAACAATTGACACCAATAGTCAAAAACATTTAAGGCTTTCGAATTTAAAATTCCATTAAATCTGTATCGATACGGGGGACACCGTATCGGTACGCCATTCAAACTCCTTCAGTTTTTATAGAGAGAGCGTATCGATACAGATTCAATTTGTTTTGATACACTGTTTCAATACGGTAAGAGGCGTATCGAAACACATTTCTCCACTAGCCAAGTTTGTAAAAAAAGGTATCGTTACGGCTAGGAGCGTATCGATACACATATGCGATTTTCAATAGTTTGGCCTTGGAACACTTAGAAAATATTTTAGAGTTTGAGTTTTTCAAACCAAAGTGAAGCCTTATTGATTTGAAACCTTTTGAGGGGCTTAAAAATCTATTTCAAGTTTTTCAATTTAATCCTTAAAACACTTTGTTATATCAAAATCAAACATAGGTTTTACAAAAATGCTATTACTAGTTTGCACAAATTTTGTTGAGTTAAGTTAGATTTTATTGGTTAGTAAAATGGTAGTTTGCACAAATTTAAGTTGGTTAAATGGTAGTAGTAAAATGTTATTACTAGTTTGCACAAAATTTATTTTTTTGTTTATATACATTGTGCGTAATATTTTTGCAGGGTTTTTAGTTTAAAATTGCACCAAAGTCTAAACATGGTACAAAACGTCAACGCATAAATGTATCTTCTTCGAGTCAACCTAGAAACAACCTTGAACCTGAATCTCAACCCATTTTACCTACCACATTTAATTCATGTTTTGATGAACCTAGAATACAAAACCAAAGGCCAAACTTTGAACTGTTCAAAAATTTTGATCTTAGAGATGAGCGTATTGTAGATTTTTAACTTTATGTCTGACCCTACTTTTAAATTCCCTTACATGAAGTATATGAGGCGATGGGAATTTATGCAAATGCTCTAACTCAGTCCTGAAAAATATCCCACTTTAGTCCGGATTATTGTTTTCCAACGCTCGGTGTATTGTTGATGAAACCGGTAAGAGTGTTATTGCCATAGAGTCTTACCTTATGGGGAATTCCTTTTTGCTAGACACCGAAATCATTTGTTCTCATCTGGGTCTATAAAATACCGGTCTAGATAATGAGGATGTATACATAGATGGTGCTCCAGACACTGACTCTGTTACTTCCCTAAATGCCCATGACCGCTATCTACATCTCATCGTCACTTGGTGGTTTCGACCATCATGAGGTAAGTATTCCACCATTAGGAATGTCGATTCTTGGTGGATTCAGTGCTTCCGCACTGGCCAGCGAATCAATCTTGGCTAGATAATTTTTTTCAACCTAGTATACATCGTCAACAACCGTCGAACCGGTCGTGTAACCTCCTTTTACTATAGTACTGTCCTTAGCCATATCTTTGAGAATGAGAACATCAATTGTTTCATAGATATTCCTTTCCCTTTAAAAAATACTATTGGTGCTGCATCTCTTCGAAAGGCCGGTTTTCAACTCATCAATGGCGAGTGGATTCATGCTCAACGACCAAATCAACCACCTCGACCAGCTCGTCGTTAGGTAGTTGCTCGAGCACCTGAGGGCGAGGTTTCTTTAGCCTCACTTTCGAAGATGATCGCTCAGATAGAGGGTCGCATTATGAGTCGTTTTGATGCAGTTGAGGAGCGTATAGAGTGGTTGGAGTATTCAGTTGACCTCCTTCATGATGATGGCGATGGCGACGATGACGATGGCGGCGACGATGCACTCGAGGCTTAGTTTTTTGTTACTTGGATTATAATTTTTATGGACTATGATGGAACTTTTTCTGGATTATGATAGAACTTTTTTATGGATTATGCTTGCTATTCTTTTATGATGGTTACTTTTTTATGGATTATGTTGGAACTATTGGAAGTTTTTAAGTTGGAGTATTCACATGTTATCATTTTATGTATGGATTATGGATTATGAATTGGAAAATCCTATATTATGCTAGAACTTATGTTAGAGTATTCACTTGTTGTTCTTTTATGGATTATGTTGGAGTATTCACTTGTTATTCACTTGGATTGTTCTTTTTGTTATCAAATATGTTATGGAGTTTATGAGTTATTGTATGGATTATATGAATTCTGAATTTTTATGTATGTAACGTAAAAGGTAAAAATAACGTAATTGTTGTATAAATGAGAAATTTTTCTTCAAAAAAGTACTAGCATGAACCAAAATAATAAAAAAACATAAAACATTAAGTGTTCAAATTAGTCAAAAGGAAAAGGAAATGACCCAAAAAATGTTTCACTACAATTCAAAATTTCTTAATCCTCGGCTACTTCATCTTTTGTGGGCAATTTAAATAGATCAACTTCTTTGTGATTGCTACAAACAAGTTTGGCCAAAATTCTCAATCATTCAACTCCCATTTCTTCTGTCTACACAATAGAAATATAATGTTAGTCAAATATCACACTTTTTCAAAACGAAACTACATGGTATACTTTACCGTGAAAAAAATCTTCGACCAGTCACTTTTGTTATCGGCTTCTATATACTTTAATGTATACATGCCACAATCATCCCTGAATCAAATATGAAATAAATTAATCTATTAACAAAGAAAAAATTAGAGAAAAAACATAATATTTTTAAACTTATATTACTTACGAATTTGGATGCTTCGGTACTTGTACGCAATTGAATGAAAATTCTACGACATCTTTAAATAATCGACCCAAATGAGCATGACCCCCAAACCAAACTAGAGCTTTAGTCAACTGTATAAACCGTGAAAAAACATTAAGATATCGATAGTTAAACACTATTCATATATTAGTTCCTATAAATGAGTTAAGGACTTACTATATTTTCTGCAATCTTTTTACGCGCTCTAGTAGCACCAAAAGAGTCAAAAGCGTAATTATGTCTCTCAGCAACATCAACAACTAATAAAAACCAGTGACCTTTTGCATCATATAAAGACACATATACCTGCGAAATCATGTAAGTTCAAAATCACTGTCAACTACATAAAAACAAAATACAAACTGTAAATATACTTGCTCAACATTACTACTATCATTAGGCATAAAGTCATCTATCCAGCGGGTATGGAATTTGAAAAGACTATGTTGCGATCCAACCTTCTTATCAGGTGAAAAATCTTGAATCAGAGTTTATGAAAAACAAAAAAATGGATAATATCATCAACTGAAAATAATGTTATTTCTAGGTAGTCTATAAATATATTTTTTTACCTGAAAAGACAAAGGGAGATATAACTTTTTTGGCATTGGCTCTTGTCTCAAATGCAAATCGTAGACATAGATATTGATGAACTATTAAATATTAAAAACAAAAAATTAGTAATGTTAACAACAAACAAAACAAAACAAAATTATTATAACATGCTACATTACCCAATCATATAACCAATTTTCTGGAAAAATAGTGCGAGCATTGCCAACGTCCAACAGATTGTTTTTTTGCCATGTAAAGAGTCATGACTGTATCATCCCAAGTAGCAATATTCATGCAAACTCTGGTTTCTTTAAGCGTATCCTTGAATTTTTTGTAGAATTTTCCTTGAATTTTCCTTACGTCCTTCTGCTAACGTATCACCTGGCTTAGAACAATACTGCATGAAATACATTAATTAAACTCTTACAAATGATAATAACCAGAAAATTACATGTCGATATTTATAAATAAATTTTTTTTGTAGAATCTAAACCTTTTTTCCTTAATTTTTTTGAGCATGTAGGATCAAATCTTTCAATTCTTCTTCACTATCAACATCATAGACATTGTTCATGTTTCCAACCTTCACAATTAAAGAGTAATTAATCACATATGTAATTCAAATGACATATTTGTATATTATTTATTTCAAATTTACACCCTAGAAAGAATTTTTTTCTCATTACCACCTCATTTTTTTTCGGGAGCATCAACCTTCCATGTTTCTCCACTATCTCGTAAAGTTGTGTTTTTTCCTGTTATCATATGTCAAATATTATTTTTAAGTAAAATATGCTAAATTACAAATAAAAAAAATATTTATCTATACTTTTGTATTCACTCCAGAAGTTCGAGCTCTCTTTTTTTGATGTCATATCTTTCGACTTCAGATCATCTGTAACATCAGAACGTGCAGTCGAACTTCTCTTTGACAATGACTTCTGACCGTTAGACATTTTAGGCCACATTTTTTTATTTATTGGTGTTTCATTCAACGTAACTAGTTGACTAGAAAATCACTGTGGACTAAATTCAAATTTAAATAAATTGATCGAAATTTCTGGAAAACCATCCCTATTAATCTTAATGTTTTCTTCTGAAATAGCTTCAACTTTGCTTTTACCACTACGTTCTAATGAGGGAGAAAAATCCATATCACAATTAATAAATGGAGACATAATCGGTATTTTAATACCACTCACATTTTCTTCCTTCATTGCCCCGACAGTTAGTTCTTCTTCCCCGTGAGATTTATTCTCTAAACCATTAACATTCATTGGCTCGTTGTATAAGTTCATATCTTCAGGTATACTCTTTAAATCTCCTCCCTCTAATGATTTATTATGTACAACCTCTCCTTTTAGTGAATCACCATCTTGTTTTGAGCATTTTACATTGCTCGTTACTAATATGGACACTAATTTCACAAATTGGCCATTTAATTTTTCAAAATGGGAATTCATTTTCACAAACTCCTTTTCAATATTTTGCACAGATTGAATGAGTGTCTCGAACTTCTAATCACTCTGATAATGAGTGCTTATGTTTTCCTCAAGTACAACTCCACGCTTTTCCTATAAGTACATAAAACACTAATCTCAACAAAAACTATTTAAGACAAGCATTGAAAGTTCAAGTAATTATTATAAATGTACCTCGGTGTTTGTCTTCCTCGAACACATGTTGATATGACGCTTGCACTTCATCATTGTTGTATCTTGTTTTGAAGGCGTTAAATTTAGATCCATCATTACATCAAAGAGGTTAATTTTAAGTAAGAACAATTTGCAACATTTGAAGCTAGCGTACCGGTACGCCATCAGTACCGTACAGATACTGGTTTGGTAATAGTAACGTACCAATATGGTAAAATTATCGTACCGGTACTACACGATATCGCTGAAAATCCAGTGACCAAAAACTGTATCGGTACACATACCATACCGGTACAGTAATATCCAACGTACCGGTACACGTGAGAGTACTGTACCGGTACGGTAAGTTATCACTGATTTTCCAGTGGCTAAAAACTATATCGGTACACATAGCGTATCGGTACGGTATTCTCACGCGTACCGATACGCGAATAATACCATACCAATACGTGCGGCGAACAACAAAATTGGGGGTTTCGGATCGGCCATTAATTTTACGAATCAATCAAAAAAATTGGCTTGCTGAAACTGATTTTGAGGTCTTAGCAAAGGCTTTGGGGTTCTCAATTTTAAATTACACAAGCCAATTAACATAATTTGGTTAGGGTGTTGATTAGGGTTTCAAAAATTAGGGATAAATTACCTAATTGCAACAAAAAATTAGGACTGGTGGCGGCTGTCGGAGGCGGCGGCTGGCGGCGACGGCTGCGTTTGGCGGTGGGTGCGGCGAAAATTGGGTTAATTTCAAAGCAAAAAAAACCTAAGATTTTTTGATTTGAGATAATTTATATTCATTTAAAATAAATTTAAAACTAAAAAAGAGTAATTTAATTAAATTACACTTTTAATTTTAAAAAAAATTATAATTACGCATAAAGTACTTTGAATTTAAAAATTTTATAAATTAATCTATCAGTGCTCATCGGTGCTCGTCAATAGTGGTGCTCGTCGTTACTCGACCAGCGCTATAAAATTTCCCGTTATCCAATAGTTGATTATTGAATTAAATTCATATTTTTCCTTAGTTGTTTAGGGTTATTTCTCTAATGAGTATTTATAAAACTCGATCTTGATTCGTCGATGAATTAAAATTTAAAAAAAAGTAATATTTTTTAACAATAAAAATTTATTAAATTATATTCAAAGTGATAGGATTACAAAATAATCCCATTGTAAATATATATATATTATACAAAAATAGAATGGAAAACCTATTGTAATTAAAAATATATATATATTATGCAATATATATATATATATATATATATATATATATATATATATATATATATTATAAAAAGCAACATTTTAAATCAAAAGCCTATTGTAATTAAGGTTGTCTGCCAAAATAGAATGGAAAACCCGGATGGTTGGATAGGTTACAACTTGCAAATTTATTTTGCAAATAATGTTTTCTAGTTTTATATTATACATCATATTTTTATTAAAACATATATTTTATTTAATTAAACGATATTTAATTTTAAATTTAATTTTTAACTTGTTATTGCTTCAACATCAAAAATATTAAGACAATTGATCCAAGTTATTGGATTGAAAATTAGAGCCTTGACCAGTTTGATTTTCGGAATAGGTTTTTACCCAACCAAAAACTTAATAAAATTGTGGCTAAAGGAAAAAACAATTATTAAAAAAAATGATGCACACCGTTGAATACCATTAATTTTTATGATTTTTAAATAATTATTAAAAAATTTAAAGGCTCGACATGCTATTAATCATATTTCCAAATAAAATTAAAAGTAATTATTCTATGAATCATTCTCACAATCTCATAAATAGTCATACCCAATTAAATAAACACACGTCATTTTTATTTTCCACATAATATTTTTATATAAATTAAAATTTACAAATCATTACTTTCTTCCTCATACCTCATTAAAGACCTCGCCGAAGCTGCGAGCTCACAACGTTTGCAACTCAACATGACAAAGACGGCGTCTATGAGTTGTCTTGTATATAACTCAAGCACGGGGACATGCTAATGCGCACATTGGTGCAACTCGAACTCGATTGTGCCAAAGCTCCGGTCCATAAAGATGCTGCCTGCAAATATTGTTGCATTCATGCTTCTTGCTGCCATTGATGACTTATAAGGGACGAGTCAGGATTTTCTGTGTAACTCTAGTTTCATTTGTTACATATCTTTTATAAATTATTATTTTATGAGTTAAGATTGGAATGTAGTGATTTCATTAATAATAATTTTTTTTTTTTCTCTTTTGATTTGTGGGTTAAGTTTTTTGGTGTTTTTTATTTAAACGATTTTATTCATTAACATATTAGAATAAATATATGAGGTATGGGGTGAAGATGATGATTTGTAAATTTTAATTTATAAGAAAATATTAGGTGAAAAGCAAAGATGATGTGAGAATATTTAACCAGGTAGGACCATGGATGAGATTGTGACAATAATTCACGAAATAATTTCTTCTAATTTTATTTTAAAATATGATTAATTACATGTCGAACCTTTGAGATTTTTAATAATTACTTAAAAGTCATTAAAAATTAATGGTGTTTAGTAGTGTATTGTTGAAGCAACTTCAGTGAGTGGAACAACGACGACGAAGACTGAACGAAGATGGACATCAGAGAAAATGAAGAAAGGGAAAAAGAAGATGAGCCCTAGAATTTACAGAGATGAGAGAATGGGCCTGCTTGTTTAATTGATTTTCTGAAAATATTGATAATGGGTACATATCATGTGAACCTGGGCTTTGATCCAATCTACTTATTTATACAAGATAGCCTAACAAACTAATCGGTCTAAAAAATTAACTGAATCCAATATGGGTCAGCTCTGTGACATGCTAAAGTCCAACTTTTAAAGATTAGCTAAAAAGTTCTGGGTTTCGGTAGAATATCCAAGTCCTATTCTTTATTACTTCTAACATTCACCTCACTTTCTGTTTCTTGTACACTTGAACCAGAAACCACATTTAAATTCCTTCTGAAGAATGCAAATTGTTGAGCTATCAACGGCTTAGTAAAAAATCGGCAATTTCAAACCCATATAAGCTCAGCAGTAGCATCGACTAAACTTCTATATTCAGCTTCGATAGTGGATCTCGAAACTAAACATTGTTTCTTTGAACTTCACGAGAGCAAATGACAACTAAAATACACACAATGACCGGAAATAAATCTTCTATCATCTTCATCGATACCCCAATCAGCATCGGAAAAGGTAACAAGAATAAGATGGCTGGTATGTAGAACAGGAAACCGCAAAACAAAATCAAGAGTTCCTTTCAGATGTCATAGTATCCTTTTTATTGCATTCCGGTGAGTAACTGTAGGGCATTGCATATATTGTGCAATTTTGTTAACTGTATATGAAACATCCGGAAAAATATGTCATATATAGAGTAATGCTCCCACAATGTTGTGGAAGCTAGTAACCTCAGTAAACAACTCACCATCATACTTTTTGAGCTTTGGCAAGACAATCATAGGAGTATCAACTTGCTAGCTTCGCTCATTTGTGTCCTTTGCAACAATTTAAAGGTATATTTCTTTTGATTAAGAAAGACTCACCTGGCTTATATCAATGCTTCAATTCCCAGAAAATAGTCTAAGACACCAAGGTCTTTCAAGGAAAATTGATCGTGGAGTTGTTGTTTGACTTGTGCGATATGTTCTCCGGCAACCTCCCTAAAATAGGGAGTATGGTTTCCAATTTTTTTGTTCGTTTCATTCGAAGGGTGTGACCCTTGTAGGTTCATGCAACGTTAGCAGCAAAATTAGAACTGTTCTAATTTTACAAACAATGAGTGGCATCTAGCAATACATCATTGCTACCTAAGTTGCATGAAGTCATGGTTTGACTTTCCTAATTCCTGAATAAACTTCCTTTATGTATTTCATCCTTTTGTCCTTTATATCTTTGATGAACACAAGCCATGGGTTAGTCACACTTGCGTTGTCCATCTAGTGTTTCTTGATGTCTTGAGTAGATTATGATAAACGAATCTCTATGATATCTCATATCATAATATTCGAGCATGGCCATGCATTTTCTAATCTCACTCAATCAAGTGGCCGAAGATATTTCTCCCATTATGTAGGAGGGACAAATCCTTTCTTGATCAACCATATTTCACTACATAGGTCATCACGTATCCAATCATCAGTCTTTATAATGTAGTCAGTTACGACACACGTTTGACTATGTCAAAATATGTAAATCTTTATGTTGAAATCATGTTGATCTCAAGTCTGAGGATTATACATATGTTTATCATGAGCAATGTTGTGACTGTCACATAATTACCCAAGAAACATGCTCATAGCGGGTCAATCCAGTATGTTGTTCTCTAACAAATACTTATGTGTTGATTTTGACATCTCTATGTCAATGACAACACTTGTTATCAATCAACCACATATTAGTCTTTATATATTATCACTGTCCATACCCGTAATAATATTCGACTAAGGATTCTATTTAACAATAATCGTATTATTGTATGGACATTATTATCCAATGGTTAGTTTGATGCACATAAAGATACCAAATGATAATAACGACAATGCCATTACTTGATAAATCTACTAAAATAGTATGTCTATTCAATCATCATATGATTGGTCTTTGGGATTATTCCAACACAGTTTTCATCCTACGAGGTGTTAACTAACTTGGCCTAGAGATAGGTTAAGAGTTTCAGCGGCTAAGAGAAGTGTGTGGTTGGTTGGTGTTTGTCTTTGGTTTACGCCAAGAGGTATGGTCAAAGTTCATCCATCAACAGTGTTTCGAGCTTAGAGATAAGGAGGAATCATTCAAGGATGCTTTGCCGAACCTTAAGAGCATCTGCCCAAGAGCAAGAGATTACCGCGGTAGAGACTCAACCTTTGTGGTCACGGCAGAGACTTAGGTTACTGCCACGGCAATTTTGTGTTGTTGCATTCAAGAACGAAGACAAGTTAATAGGATTCCACGCTATGACGCATTCTAATCCGACCCATTCTCTCAACTTGATTTTCTATTTACTTTATCTTATGGCTTATTTTAGTTTTAGTACTTTAGTTTATTCAAACAACCCAACTCATCTGTATTTTTACTTTAATTGTTTTGTAGTGCGAGGAAGTAAGACCAAAAGGCTAGCTCAATCCCTATGGAGACGATACTCGATATACTTATCATTATATTACTTGAGACGTGTACACTCGCACTATTGCAGGGCACTTTTACGCGAGCATCAAGTACTGCACTTTGGAACTCATTTGAAACCAAAGGACAGTCAACGGCTTCTGCATCTTTAGAATATGAAGGCTGATCAAATACCGATGAAAAACTAGCACTTGTTACACCTTCAAATGGTGAACAATCAGTACCAACATCAATTTCTGTGCGCGGAGAAATATTTGTTCCTTCATGTTGAACAATTTTTTAGCATCAACACCTTCAGCTGGTGGAAAAGTATCAGCTCCTTCAGGCTGACCAACTTCATCTTAATGATTTGATGAACCAGCAGGTTCATCTGTGGTATAAGCCTCGCTACCAAGAATAGGTTCTTCAGTCTCGGTACACACATTAGGAACTGAAATAATAGGGACTGGTGCAGAATCGAGTCAAAATGACTGTAGGTCTTTAGCTGAAGACGTTGTAAATGGAAAACACACTTATCAAATTTAACATGTCGAGTAACATAATTCCAACCTCGAGTGTCAAGGCAGGTACCCATGATGCTTTGGTGAGTATCCTAAGAAGATGAATTCACGAGATTGGAAATTAATCTAGTGTTTATTGTAAGGTCAAAGAAATGGGTTGCAAGCACACCCAAATATCTGGAAAAACCATAATTCGGTTTTCTTACAGTTAACTTCTCATAAGGGGACAAATTATTGTGATGGTAGTCGATTGATAATATATGTAGAATTCAACACAACATGTGACCAATATTTAAGAGGCTCGAACAAGAAGGCACAACATAGTATCAATAATTTGGCGATGCTTTCTTTCCACAACACCGTTTTGTTGTGGCGTATAGGGGTACATTATATGATGTTGAATTCCCAACACGCTCAACTTACTTACTAAAGCTTGAAACTCTCCCCCACCATCGGTTTGGACAACCTTAATAACCAAATAAAATTAAATTTTAACTAACGCAAGAAACACATAAAAAATAACAACACTTCGCTTTGAATCCTTAGTAAGTAATTCTAACAGCTTCTCGTACACATGTCCACAAAGGAACATAATAAGAAAAACCACCATACATTATGGGAGCAGGTCTCTAAACATCCATCTCGACGAGCTCAAATATAATTGTATACTCGATGGTAAACGACTGAAAAGGTAGGGCATGTGCTTTACCCATTTGACATGCTTCATAAACTGATTTTCTATCTAGGTGGACTGCTTTATTCAATGTTAAATCGAGCACTTTAGGTGAAGGATGTCCGAGCCTCTTGTGCCACATCCAATAGGGAGAATTGTCTTTATTCATTGTTGTATGATGAACCAAAACATTATTGGGCACTAATAGAACAAGAAAACAATATAAACCACATACTTGTACGCCACATAGCAGCATTGCCCCTGTTTTTTCATCCTTCACATAACATTAAGTAGAATGATACTAAAAAAAGACCTTATTTTCAGAACCACATCTAGAAACCGATAGCAAATTTTGAGATACGTCGAGCACATGAAGCAATCTATAAACTATCTAAGTTTGACTAGATGCATATATAGTAGAATGTCCGACATGAACCATACTGATGGAAGTATCATCACCCAAGTGCACTTTATCCTGACCACTATAACACATAATTGTACTCATAGTAGACTTACTGTTAGTGACGTGATATGTCACATCAGAGTTAGGGTACCACAATACCGAGCCAAACCCAACACTAGATGTAGTCAACGAATTGACTTGAGATGATTCTCTATTGCACCCGATGTTCCTGTAGAAGAATTAACAAACAGCTCATAGCACTGCTCAAGAGTATCATACTGATAGTGGAAAATGTTGGCTTGTGGTGCATCGAATTGTTGAGATTGCTGTGACGTGACATCTTTGGAGCCCTCATCAAACTAATACCAGCAGATGTCCACCATGTGCCCTATCTTGCCACATAGATGTCATTGTGTTGTGACCTTCCTCGGGAATGACCCATTCGACCAACACCAGCTCTCTAGCCTCTACCTCGATCTTGACTAGCATAAGACCTTGTGTATTCTAGTCTGCCAAAAGATTCAACAGACTGATATTGGGATAGATTGATCCCAATTAGCACCTCGACCGGATCAGAAAGCCTAGACTCTGTATCAACTAGTAGGGACACAACTCCCTTCAGCGAAAATGGCTCTAAGATCACAGTGATTACAGCAACGAACGGGGCAAGCTCAGCTGGGAATCCATTTAAATTATTGGCAATGTGCTCGACCTCTGAAACCTTGTGACCAGATAAGGACAGTAAATCAAAAATTGATTTGATTTTGACAGTGTACTCCCGCATGCGCATCGCTTCTTTTTTCATCGATCCAAGCTTGTAGTGAAGGTGCGTCACCTTCGCTGTCGACATCTTTGAAAATAAACCGGTAATGACACTCCATATTTTTGTAGACATATATGCTCCAACTAGTTAGGGAAGAATATCATAGCTTACCGTTGACAGAAGCCACAACGCTAGGGAGTTATCTTGTTTCACGAAGTTAATGTATTTGAGATTCACGATCCGTTCTCCACTTGCTCGCTGAATAATCTTGATAGGCTTCGAAGTTTCTAGATCCATAAATTCCTCTAATATAAGGTCTCGAATGGTGAGTATTACTTGTTGCTTCTAGAGGATGAAGTTAGAGTCATCCAAATAGACGTTGATTCGCTTGTTGGAGAACATTTGAGCTATAGAATCATCACCATTGTGAATCATAATCGACTCATTCGTAATGGACTCGATCAGAGTCACCATACTTGTTCGCCAACAATCTCGAGCTTTAGAGCAAGAAGATTTGTTTCTCACGAACGACAATGACTACTAGAAAGCTATCGTAGTGGAAACCATAACTCTAATACCATGTTGAAGAAGCTCGGGCGAGTGGAAGATCGGTGACGAAGACTGAACGAAGATGAAGATTCGAGAAAATGAGGAAAGGGAAAAGGAAGATGAGCCCTAGAATTTACAGAGATGAGAAAATGGGTCTACGTGTTTTATTGATTTTCTGAAAATATTGAGAATGGGTACAAATCACGTGAACCTGGGTTTTGACCTAATCTACCTATTTATATAAGATAGCCTAACAAACTAACCGAATCCAGTATGGGCAAGCTGTGTGACAGGTTGGACTCCAACTATTGAAGACTGGCTAGAAAGTTCGGGGCTTCGGTAGAATATTCAGGCCCTATTCTTTATCACTTCTAATTTGTATTGTGTTAGTGGTGTTCAGCGATGTGCGTCGCCCGTACTAGAATTTTCTTATAAAATATATAAAATCAAATTAACACAAAAGTATCGTAGCCGTCAAGCTGCTCATCTCTGTTTCCTCATTTTCCTTAGGTGATGGGTTCTAAACCACTAGGAACACCCCCTTTCTTCCTTTAAAGTCTATTTCCTCTCACATCTAGATAGAATTTATCTAAATAAATAAATACATTTTATAATATAAATTTTTGTTTCATAAAAATGTAAATTTTTAGTTTTTTTAATTAAATTATGCTTAATTAATTTGTTATATCAATTAGGGTGAGCAAAATTAGACTCGACTAGAGAAACTGATTTTTTTACTTGACTCGACGCTAAAAAACTCTACTTGAATTGACTCGAATCGTAATTTTCATAAATTTGTTTCAACTCAAAAAATATTTCTAGTTAAGTTTTAAGTTATAAAATAGAACTTTGAATGACTTGATTTTTTTTGTAATTAGCAAATTGGTTTTCAAGTTCAAGTTGAGTCTCTCAACTATGTTTGACATAAGTATATCCCATATGAAAAATATGAATAAATATATATGTATATCATATATGGTTATATAAAGTTTTTAAATTTTGAATCACTTAGAATTATAAGAATATAAACGTTTATAATTAAATTTGAACAGAAACTCGAACAAATCGAATTTCATAAAACTCGAGCCAAATTATTTTTTTTTATGAAATAGAACTCGTCAACTTCACTAATTCAAAATTTTTTACCCAACTCAATTTAACGTTCAACACTAATATCAATCCAAATAAACCCTTAAATATTAATTTATAGATTATGGACAACGATAAAAAACCTGGCAATAATTATTAATTTCGCTTTAAAACTATAACCGGGGTTCACATGTTGTCCCGTTGCAATCATAAAATCCCATAAAGTAAAGCATCCATATAAACCAAATTGTCAGTGATGATTATGGACAATTCGCCTTTGATCCAAAATTATAAATCAATGTATTAGGTTTCAGAAAACGACAACTAACTATCTTAAGATTATTGAGACAGGATGTTGAATCTAGGGGATATTCTGTGCAGCACTTCTTACAATTTGGCTAAAACAAGATAATCTTATACAAATTTTTAATAAGTTAATAAAAATTTATGTAATTAACAAATAAATATCTAAAATAAAAACTACAAATATTTTTACTTAATTGATAAGAATTTATGTAGTTAATTTTTACCCAGTCATACCTAAAGTTTTGTAAGTGAAACATGGTTAGAAAGAATAGTAACACGACAATTATCATTTCGAGTTGAGTTTTAAGGAGTAGAAGGTCAATTATTGATTTCAATTAGCATAAGAAAACAATCAGATTCCCAAGGAACTAGTTTGGGTGTGGATAAACTTGGACATTAAAAATGTGCAAGCTTTCGGCCCTTGAAGCTGCATGGCCAAGAACAATTACAAGAGTAAAGGTTTCCGAAAGAATTAACACAAAGTCCGGCAGCGGCAGCACCCCATTTTGCAGAACATTGGTCCTTGCAAGTTTGAGGGTCACATTTTCCATTGCCGGGAGCAGGAATGACATCGTGGCAAGTCTCTTGCCCAACTGCTTCAGGCATCATCCATGCAACTGCAATAAATTGGATACGTATGTATTAAAACTAATGCTGTAATAAAAAGAAGATGCTTTTGAATGTTAAAAACGAAACATAACAAAATTACCTAAGAAAACAAAGAAAAGAGTAACAATATTGTTATACGAAAACTTAGCCATCTTTCAGTCTTCAGAATCAATAGCCTAAGAGTATTATGTATAAGGGAAAGGGGTGGGTAAGTGTTTTATAAGCTGAGCGTGTTTCAGAAATAGAAGGATAATTAAGTCTGATAGCATAAAATCTTATTAATTTGATTCTCTTTGTTTTTTCCTTTTCGGAGGGTTAGATGAAATTTGCTGACTCGAGTACTATTTTTGAATTATTATAGAAAGTTATCAATAACATTTGAACAAATTCTAGGAAATTCTCGTGGTTAATTTCGTTCATTTTTTGTTGCTTAATTTACTCGCTTTACTTTTTCTTTTTAATGAAAATCGTCTACCCTAACTATGTCCTATTGGTATTTCCATTTTCAAATAGCGAGTTTAGGGTTTTGGGTTTAAAGTTGGGACTTAGGGTTAAGGTGAGGGAATTAAGAGTAGGGTGTTTTGGTTTAGAGTTTAGTATATAAAAATTAGGGTTATGACTTAAAATTTAATTTTCAAGCATTTTTTAATAAGGAGCATATAAAGAGACATGATTAGGGGTAAATTTTTGTTTTATTTTTTTATATAGAAACTTTGTCTAGTAATTCAAGGTTTTGCAGTTGACTTTACGTTAGTTTCCGTTTGAGTCACCTGGCCTACAACAATTGGTTGCGCATGGATATGGTTTTATTAATCCAACTGTAGCAGACGACCCAACATTTAACCCATCATCAAACTTAATTCATCCTTATCGCCAACACCTAGGGCGTAAATTAGAAATCGGAATGTTGAAGGCAAAACTCGACTCGACTCGAAAGTTCGCGAACTCAAAATTATTAAGTTTTAATTATATTTGAAAATAAAAATTGGAGCTCAAACTAAAACTAAACTCTAATTTTCTAACATTTATTCCCCAAACTCTATCATTTATTGTTAACTTAACCTAACCATAAATCTCAAACAATACTCTAAACCCTTAATTAACCCCAAAATTACATCCTAATTAACCAATGTAATATAATATATTATATTTTAGAGTAGCTCACGAGCTTTTTGAGTCGGGTATTGAGTAGCTCATCTCTACTTGTTAAGAATTCGAGTTGAATTTGAACTTAAATCGAGTCTAATGCAGTCGAGCCTGAATCGGATCAAACTCGAGTAGCTCGCAATATGTCTCGTCTCATATACAACCCTACCCTCACCTAATGCCTTAGTAGTTTCCTTTTGAAGACCAACAATACTTTTAGGAATCAAAGCATCTTTCCCTTTATTGTTCTTCTTGTCTTATCAGCATTGTTGACCAAATTAATATTAATTTCTGGTAAATTAGGCCCTAAATTCGGATCGTTGTTCCCACCAATATCCTGCAGGATTTGGAAACGTGAGTTACTCCTTGGTCCGGAATAACCGTAGATTCCGTACTTTCGTTTCTTGGTATTCTTCTCCGATTCGCTGCTACCATCCAAAGGAGAAAGTATTCATAGACCTTACTCATCACTTAAGATATGATTTTTTTGAAATACTTAAGATATGATATTAACAATTAAATTAATATTCATCATATATTTTTTGCATATTATGCTCACATATAAGTATTGCCCAAAAATCATATATTTTAGGCTTAAGGGTATTAAAAGCCCTCAAACTTTTAAAAGAAAATCAATTAACCCTTAAATTATTATTGCACTCAATTAAGCCCTTAATCTCTAAATTTGCATCAATGTACCTCTTTAACTAACGGAATCCGTTATCGACCGTTAGTCCTGTTAAAAGGTGCCGACTTGTTTCACTAGAATTGGCGCCAAGTCACACTGACATGGTAATAAAATAATTTAATAAAAAATGAATTAATTAAAAAATACCGTCCAAAATTATTGAGATTTTAAAACTCATATTAATCTCCAAGATTTAGCACTCCAAAATTCAGAAAACTCTAATCCAGTAATCTTAAAATTCCTAAATCAGATTTGTCATTTAATTACTCTTATTATTTTCCTTCATTCGTTCATCAGCGTCGATAAGCTAGTATTTCGTTCCTCTCTGAATTGATATCAGGTAAGATTTGTTTGTTATAATTTTTCATTTCTAACTTTACTGCTTCTAATCAGACTTACTCTATAATTTATAAGATTTTCTTATCTTATTTTCATTGTTTGTTTTTACTTTGGCAGTATAAATTTACTGACAGCAAAAACTTCATAAAAAATACTCACTTTGTCGATGATTGTTGTGAGGTGTTAATATTCAAAGTAAGTATTTTGAAATAAAATAGAAAATGCAGTGTCAATTATTCAAATTCAAATATTAATGTCAATCCTCATTTATGTTATTTTATATTCATCCTTGTTATTTTCTTTTGTGATGTGTAAATTTGATAATTTTGCTACTTCAAATCAAGCTTATACCAACGATATCTTGTGCTTGCCTTTTTCTTTAATCTCCAAATTTTCCATCAATCATATTCTTTGTTGATGATTTTATTGTAAATGTTCATTGCAACAAATTTATTAATTTATGATGAAATTTTTATATAATGTTGTGTATAATGTCACAAAATATATTATAATCATGATGTTTTTTGTTTTCGTCATAAATAGCAAATAATAGAATATTATTTTTGACAAATATAAAAATCGTCATTGCTTTTTGTCACTATATGTTTGGCGCTTAAAAAAATTCGAGAGAAATATTTCAATGATGTTTTGATAAAATGGTGACATTGTATAATCATCACCAATTAAATGAATGTATTAGTGACAAATTATTATTATAACAATTTAATATTTAATTAGTGACGTTGAAAATTTATCACCAATAAACTTTATTTGTGGCAATTTAATTCGTCAAATTTTAAAAGAAAAAAAAATGACATTTTACTTTTATCGCGAAAAAGTGATTTAAAGTGATGAAAACAACTACTTGTCAGTAATTGTTACATCTCTTATATTTTATGACGAATTTAAAAAATATCATGAAACTGTGTCATTTAATATTTTAGGAGATTTTTACATTACTTTTGATTATGTAACGGTGCTAAGTGATGTATATTATCGATTTAGGTGAAATTTTGTTGAATGACATGTCGCATTGTAAGGCACCTCATTAGAAATTTTATCTTGAATAAATCAACATGATAGTTTGTAAGGCACCTCAGTAATTGTAAGGTTTAATATCAAATTTAGTGCACAAACTATCATGTTCTTACTTTTTAAGTGCTTAAACTATTTTTTATCCCTTTTAAGTGTTTTAATTATTTCGTTTTCTCCTTTTAGATGCTTAAATTATTTTTGTCCCTTTTAAGTGTCCATTTTATTTTTTTGGTCAAAATAGATGCCCAAACTATTTTTTTAGTCAAAATAGGTGCCTCGATTTGACCTTAAAAGGGACAAAAATGATAGTTTGTGCATCTTAAAGGGACAAAAATAGTTTAGACACCTAAAATGAGAAAATATGATAATTCAAACGCCTAAAAAGGACAAAAAATAGTTTAGACACTTAAAAAGAAAAACATAATAATTTGAACATTTATTTTAACATTAAATCTTCTGAAAAAATAAAGTGGCTCGATAACTTTAATGTACGATACATTTTGAGGAGATTTTCCAGTGTTTTCAGTTTTATTCCTGTTATGAATATGTATTATACTATCTCTTGATCATAGATATTTTAAAGGAAAATGTAAAAATAATAACTGAAAATTGATCATGTGATTTTACTTTTACAAATACATTTCTACGTTTTCCATGAAAATACATTAATGTAGTTAGAAAAAAATTGATGCTACTACCTGATCAGAGAAATACTTATAAAGATTCAATATATTTATATTCGGATATAGAACCAACAATTTGGAAACATAAAGTATTATCTAAGCAATAAAAAAAGGAAAATTACATATTTAGTACTCCAACTATACCTGCTTTAATGTTTGGGAAAACTACCCCACTGACCACTAAATAAATTGGCGATACTTATTTTGACCACCGAACTATAGAAAACGTCAATCAGACCACAAAACTTATAAAATCAACCTATTTTGACCACCGCCGTTAAAAATCTAACGGTGGAGTGACGGAACTGCCACGTGGCAATTGACGAAAAAATTTAAAAATTATACATTCGGTCCCTATTATTTACACATTCTATCAATTTAGTCCTAATTTTAAATTAATAAAACAATACACGTGTTATAATATATACCTCTTTACACATTCTCTCAAGTGTAAAGCCTATGGCTTTGCCACTACACCAAGCACAACTTTGTGTTATAATACTCCCGATATAATATATACGTCTTATTAGTTTCTACATTTATAAGCCAAAAACTCAAACCCTAAACACTAATTTTACATATATAAATCATAATCCCTAAACTCTAACTCTAAACCTTAAAACTTTCAAAATAATTTCACGCTAAATATTTCAAATTAAACCCTAAATATTTAGCGTGGAATTAATTTGAAATTTTTAGGGTTTAAGGTTTGGGTTGAGGTTTAGGGTTTAATTTGAAATATTTAGCGTGAAATTAATTTGAAAGCTTTAGGGTTTAGGGTTTAATTTGAAATGTTTAGCGTGAAATCAATTTGAAATTTTTAGGGTTTTGGGGTTTATGGTTTAATTTAAAATATTTAGCGTGGAATTAATTTGAAAATTTTAGGGTTTAAGGTTTGGGTTGAGGGTTGAGGGTTTAATTTGAAATATTTAGCGTGAAATTAATTTGAAATATTTATGGTTTAGGGTTTAATTTGAAATATTTAGCGTTAAATTAATTTGAAATTTTTAGAGTTTTGGGGTTTAGAGTTTAATTTAAATCATTTAGCATGGAATTGATTTGAAATGTTTAGGGTTTGGGGTTTAATTTGAAATATTTAGCGTGAAATTAATTTGAAACGTTTAGGGTTAGAGTTTAGGGTTTGAGATTTATATATATGTGAAATTAGTGTTTAAGGTTTGAGCTTTCGGCTTATAAATGTGGAAACTTATAAGATGTATATATTATATCTGGAAAATTATATCATAAAGTTGTGCTTGATGCAGTGGCAAAGCCATTGGCTTTACACCTGAGAGACCCATGTTTGATTCCTACTAAATGCAAAGATGAGAAATTTATTTTTTCACCTCTAAATTGGTGGTGACACGTGTCACCACCTGATTGGAGGGGGAAAATAAATTAATAAAATCAAATATAAATAATTAAAGTCCTCCAATAAGGTGTTGACATGTGTCACCATTTAATTAAATAATTTATTATTTTATTAATTTAAAATTAGGATTAAATTGAAAGAATGTGTAAATAATAGAGACCAAATGTGTAATTTTTAAATTTTTCCGTCAATTGCCACGTGGCAGTTCTGCCACTCCACCGTTAGGTTTTTAACGGCGATGGTCAAAATAGGTTGATTTTATAAGTTCAGTGGCCTGATTGACGTTTTCTATAGTTCGGTGGTCCAAATAGGTATCCCCAATTTGTTTGGTGGTCAGTGGGGTAGTTTTCCCTTAATATTTTGGTATCAAAACTATTATTTTTGGAAAAAAATGGTACATAACATTACGTTTTTGTTCTGTTTTGGTACCCCGTCCATTAAAAATTAATAGAGATGTTGACGTGGCTTGGTATAATCACAATTTTACTCCCAAACACTTATATAGATGATCAATTTAGTCCAAAATCCATTAATTTAAAACAGCATCTTAATTTTGGGGTAAAATTGTAAATTATGTTCGACTAGAAGAAGAAAAATGAGGAATTTACAAATTTGATCAAAAATTTAAAATAATGTTTAAATTAATAGAATTTTAGACTAAATTGATAGAATATATAAGTTTTTGGACTTAAACTATTATTAAACCAAGCCACGTCACCATTTTCGTTAGCTTTTAACAATCGGGGGTACCAAAATAGAATAAAAACATAACGTTAGATACTATTTTGCCAAAAATAATAGTTGGGGGTACCAAAACACTAACATAGACATAGTTGAAGTACTAAATATGTAGTTTTACCTAAAAATAAAACCAAAGAAATTGATAATATGATAGGAATGTGATACAAAATTAAATTATAAACTTCTTAAGTGTTCAAAACAAAATAAAATGAAAAATTCAACAATGTTTATAAAAAAAAGTTAACAATCACTCGTTTCATATTGAAACAACACAGTTAAGTAGGTTCTATGTCAGTATCATATTCATCACTTTCAACTTCATCTCTTCGACGTCATTTTCACTATCTTGATCAGAGTTAACCAAAGTATTTACGTTATCTACAATATTGCAGTTAATAACATTTGCAACAATAACATCCCTATGTAAAGATATATTTTTTAAAATTTGTATTTCCGTGTTGCAATAAAAAAATTGATTTTACTCCACTAATGTTATATTATAACATATTATACAAGCGAAAGTGGGTAAACTACTTACAATATTATAAAGGGTGAAATTTGATACATTGCCAGTGTAAAATGAATTTGCACAAGCATGTCTATTTTCAAGTAAAAATAAAAAATAAAAAATTTTAACCTTTAAATCCTAAAGCTCTAACCTAAACCCTAAATTCTAACAATGAATGTAACGACCCGAATTTCAAAAATTCGTGAGTCTGTTTAACTTGAATCTTAGGCCTTGCATTTTGATCCGACACTTTGGGCCGAATCTCGGGACCTTAATAGGCTTTCTTTTCATAGTTGAGTTTGGGTGTTTGGTTGTGGAATGGCTGGGGGAGGTTGGAGGGACTTAGAGGTAAATTACCTCATTTTGGATGAAGGAGGGATGGCTCCTCTTTATTTCTCTATAGAAATGTGGGTGCATGATATCATCATTGTCCCCTTGTCTTCTTTCCTCACCCATTCCCCATTCCCCCAACTCCCACACACAAAAAATGTGGAATCTTTATCATATTAAGTGAGAATCTTAGATTTGTTGTTGAGGGCAGTGTACTCTACATCAAGTGATTTATCTGTGAAGGTAAGGATGGAAGGATATGGTGATGAGTGAAAAAATATGAGTTTTGGTGGGGGTTGAAGAGGAAGAACGAGAATGGAGGATTTAACTCCACTTTTGGTTGTAAAGTTCTATCTTTCGTATCTTATAACCTTCCAACAATGTCGTAACTCATTTTACAACATCTCTTTGTAGTGAAAGAAGTAGGAGAGGCTTCCAAAGTCCAAGGGAAAAAGATGGCTTGAGGGCTTGAGTTAGAAGCTTCTTTTGGTTGTTGTAGGAGTAAGGTTAGTAACTTCCAACTCCTTTTGTTTCATACACATCCTAAGGGTGATGCGTAAAACCAAAACTTTGATTTTGATATAAAAAATATTTTAAGGACCAATTTGAAAAGAAGATAAATTTTTAAGTCCTCAAACTTCCAAAAATTGACAAGCAAAATGTTTAAGTCAAAACTCAAGTTCCCATAAATTATTCTAAGTATTTTCCAAGCCAAAACAATGATTTTTGACTAAAAATTTCGATACACCCCTTAGGTGTTTCGAAACAATTTGAAACTGTAAAGGTTGGGCTCGAAACGAGAGAACTCGTATCGATACGGTAGTATCGAAACGGTCTCGATTGTTTCGATACGAGTTTTGAAAGTTTGTTTAAAAATGTGACCGTTGCTTTGTCATAACCATTTTATTGAAAGTTAGTTAAGCGTATCGATACACACACTTAAGGTGTGTTTCGATACGAGTTTTCACAGTTTCAAAATGTTTCGATACGGTCTTATCACGTTTCAAAACAAGCTCATTCAGTATCGAAACGACCACGATCGTTTCGATACGATCTCTTAAATGCTCCCAACAAATGTTTCTGTTTTTGCCCCGTTTCAATACAAGTGATGTCATTTCGGTATGGGTAGTTGCAGAACAGGATTAATGGTGGGAAGATGAAGTCCCAACGGCTATAATCACCCAAATGGCTAGAAATCAATGAGAAGGTATAAAAGCAAGCATTTTGAGCACCAGTAACAACTATTGAACCTTCAAGAATCATCCAAGCATCAAATCCAAACCCTTGTGCCTTTTATTGTCAAATCCTTGTACCCAACTCTATTAAGTGTTCCATTCTTATTTGTATTGTGAGTTTGGGGAGTGATAAATTGTATTTGGGTAAACAATTCATCATTTGAGAGGAATTTGTAAGGTTTACCATTTTTTCAATTGTAAAGAATGTTTCAAATTAAGCTTTGGGTAGAAAGCTTAATTTCTTTGTAAGGTTTCCTCCTCATCCAAGAAAATGGGAAGAATCAATAGTGGATTGGCTGAAAATCCTTAGTGGGAGCTAAGACAGTGGAGGTAGAGTTCATTTGAGAACTTGAACCACTATAAATCTCTTGTGCAAATTTTTGTTCATCCATTTCTCTCCTTTCAAATTTTTAATTGTCAATTCACCCCTCTTGGCTAATTGCATTGTTTGATCAACTCAACAATTGATATTAGAGCCACACTCATCGAGAGGATTACAACCCTCTTGAGTCAATTCTAGGAGAGTTTTGATCAACAACAAGTCAAAGCAATGACATCCACCTTCATTTTCAACCTCTGTGAGTCTCAATCCACCACCAAACCACCATTCTTCAATGGGGATAACTACCCATATTGGAAGAAACAGATGCGACTCTTCATCAAGTCCACCGACTACATGGTATGTGATGTAGTTGACAAGGGCCATACATTCCTATGAAGATAGATGGTGAAGGGAGACTTGTCCCAAAGGTTAAAGCCGAAATGACCGAAGATTATAGAATAAGGATGCAAGTCAATGATAAAGCCTTGCATATTATCTTTTGTGCTCTTGGTCTGAATATCTACTCAAAGGTGTCTTCAATCGAGAGCGCCAAGGAAGTTTGGGATACCCTCGAGACAACATATGAGGGAACTAGCGATGTCAAAGAGACAAAGATCGGGCTACTCAATCTAAGCTATGAAAACTTCAAGATGGATCCCGATGAATGTGTCTCCAAGATGTTTGATCGATTCTCAGTCATCGTCAATGGATTAAAGGGTTTCGGTGAAATCATTCCCAATGACAAGCTAGTGAGGAAGTTATTGTATTATCTTTCGAAATCTTAGGATAGCAAGAGAACGACCATCATTGAAGATAGAGATTTGAAGACTCTCAAGCGCGATGCTCTTATTGGATCTCTACTTACCCATGAGATCATGAAAAAAGGAAGAGAAGAAGAAAAAAAGATGGAGGAGAAGAAGGTTTAGAAGAAGAAAGTTGAGAAAAAGAAGATTGGAATCGCACTTAAAGCTTCTTACCATGATAGCGATTCTAATGAGGATAAAGATGAGGAGATGGCCATGTTGGCCAAACGATTCACTCGTTTCATGAAGTCCAACCGAGTGGGAAAATTCAATAGAAAAGGGGACTTCAAGAACAAAAGTAAATAAGAAGAGAAGAACCAAATCATTTGTTATGGGTACAAGAAATCCATCCATATCCGATCCGAGTGCCCTCAATTGAAAAAGAAGCGTTTTGGGAAGAAGAACAAGCTCAAAGCTCAAGTGGCAGCTTGGAGTGACGAGGAGTCATCCGAGGAGGATGAGGAAGTGGCTAGCCTTTGCCTCATGGCCATTGATGATGATCCAAAGGTAAACCTCAACTCATCTAATTTTGATTTTACCTATGATGAGCTTCATGATGCATATGATAAGTTACAAGAGGTCTATGATGAGTTAGTTGAAAAATATAAAGAGTCAATTTTAAGAAATAAGAAAAACATTTCCGATTTGAAAAATCAAAATGATTCTCTTTCAAAAACTAACTCCGAATTGGAAAAAAGGTTTTATATTTGATGAATCTTTCAAATGATCTCAAAAAGAAAAATGTTGATTTAGAAAAACTTCTTTCTGATTTTCAAGATCATCACACCAAGGAGGTGGATAATCTTAAAACCTCTATTACTATTGGGAGAAATAATTTTGAGAAAGGAAATTCTTTAAAAACCCAATATGTAAAAAGAAAACCTTTTTATCCTAAACAAAGAAAATTTTCAAAGCAATCTAAAAATAAAAGAATTAGGAGTGTTTGGGTTCCCAAGGAACTCATTGTTTATAATAATGTGAATGTTATTGCTTCTTGGATTCCTAAGGGAACCAAGGTTTTAAGAGCTAACACACATGGGCCCAAAATGATTTGGGTACCAAAAACCAAAGCCTAATTTCTTTGTTTGTAAGGGGAGCATTGCTACAAGGCCAAAGCTTCATGTCAAAACTCATGGTACCTTGATAGTGGATGCTCAAGACACGTGACCAGTGACAAGAGTAGATTCATGGAATTCAAGCCAAAGAGTGGTGGAGTATCTACTTTCGGTGACAACTCCAAAGGCCACATTGAAGGAATTGGCTCCATTTGTAATCACTCTTCTATTTTTATTGAAAATGTATTATATGTCAACGGTATTAAGCATAATTTATTGAGCATTAGTCAATTATGTGATAAAGGTTTTAATGTTCTCTTTGATAAAAATGGTTGCAAAATAATGAACATTAAAACAAATCAATTGATGCTCATAGGGCATAGGATAAGAAATATCTACATGGTGCATTTAGATGACATACATTCATCTCATGCATGTTTAGTTGCACATGATGAGAATGATGCATGGTTGTGGCATAGAAAACTTGGGCATGTTAGCATAAGTGTTTTAGAAAAATTAGCTTCCCAAAATCTAGTAAGAGGTTTACCCAAACTAAATTTTTCATTAGATAAAATATGTGATGCTTGTGCCAAGGGTAAACAAAAAAGAACCTCATTTAAACCCATTAATGATGTTTCGACTAGTAGGGTATTACAACTAGTTCACATGGATTTATTTGAGCCTATTAGAACTATGAGCTTGGGTGGTAAGTCATATGCATTTATTTTGGTAGATGGCTTTTTTTAGATACACTTGGGTTTTATTCTTAAGTACTAAGCATGAGGCTTTAGAGAATTTTATTACTTTTACAAATATTACCCAAAATGATCTTGATCATAGAATTTCACACATTATAAGTGATCATGGAACCAGATTTCAAAATATTGGTTTTGAAGATTTTGTAACGAAAATGATATTAGCCATAATTTTTCGGCTTCTCGCACTCCCAAACAAAACAGTGTAGTTGAGAGGGAAATAGAACTTTTGAAGAAATGGCTAGGACTATGCTTTGTGAAAATAATTTACTTAAGTATTTTTGGGCGAAAACCACTAATACGACTTGTTACATTATAGATAGAGTAATGATTAGGCCCATTTTAAAGAAAACACCTTATGAGATTTTAAACTCCAAATAGCCTAACATTAGTTATTTCCACCATTTTGGTTGTAAATGTTTTGTTTTGAACAATGGAAAAGACAACTCGGGTAAATTTGATGCTAAAAGTGATGAAGCAATATTTTTGGGTTATTTCATAAACTCTAAAGCCTACCGAGTATTTAATAAAAGAACTTTAGTTGTTGAAGAGTCTGTACATGTTTTCGATGATAACCTCCTTCCGATGAAGGATTCTTGTGATGATGATGATGATGTAGGGATCATTGAAGCTATTGATGGAGGACAAACATCAAAGGTGGATGAGATTCTAACCAAAGAAGAAGATGCACAAAATCCACCTCTTGAAGCCTTGAAAGATTTGGCTCTTGAGGAAAATGAGGTGACATACCCAAGGGAGTTCAATTATGTCAAAGGTGGTGAAATCTTGGGTGATCCATCCAAGGGGGTAACTACTAGATCCTCTCTTAAACTAATGAACCATGTTGCATTTATTTCATGCATAAAGCCTAAGAATATCAAAGAAGCATTAAAAGATGATTTTTGGATATTGGCTATGCAAGAAGAACTTAATCAATTTGAGAGAAGTAAAGTATGGACATTAGTTGAAAGGCCTGGTAATCAATCTGCCATAGAAACTAAATGGGTTTTTAGGAATAAACTAGATGAGAGTGGTAACATAGTGAGAAACAAGGCTAGGCTTGTTTCTCAAGGTTACAGTCAAGAAGAGGGAATTGTTTTTGATGAAACTTATGCACCCGTTGCTAGAATGGAAGATATTAGGATGCTTCATGCATTTCCATGTTACCATGATTTCAAGCTTTTTCAAATGGATGTAAAAAGTGCTTTTCTAAATGATTTTATAAATGAAGAAGTGTATGTTGAACAACTACCGGGTTTTGAGGATCCTAAATTTCCAAATCATGTTTTTAAACTAACCAAAGCTCTTTATGGTTTAAAACAAGCTCCTAGAGCTTGGTATGAAAGACTTTCAAACTTTTTGATTGAAAAAGGTTTTGAAAAAGGTAAGGTGGATACTACACTTTTCACAAAAAGATATTGTAATGACATCTTAGTAGTACAAATTTATGTTGATGATATTATTTTTGGTTCTACTAATGACTGTTATTGCAAAGAATTTTCTAAGCTAATGCAAGGTGAGTTCGAAATGAGCATGATGGGAGAGCTCTCATTCTTTTTGGGGCTCCAAATCAAGCAAAGGAAGGATGACACCTTCATCAATCAAGCAAAGTACGTGAATGACATGCTCAAGAAGTTTGGCTTGGAGAATGTGAAACCTCAAGCCACTCCTATGAGTTCTTCTTTAAAGCTTGAAAAAGATGAAGGAGGTAAGTGTGTTGATTCTAAGCTTTATAGATCTATGATAGGTTCTTTGATTTACCTTACCGCAAGTAGACTGGATATTGTGTTTAGTGTTTGCTTGTGTGCTAGGTTCCAAGCTAGTCCTAAAGAATCACACTTAGTAGCCATAAAGAGAATTTTTAGATACCTTAGAGACACACCTAACTCAGGCCTTTGGTATTCTAAGGATTATTCCTTTAACCTTCATGCCTTTTCGGATACGGAGTATGGGGGATGCAAAATAGATAGGAAAAGTACCTCCGGGACATGTCAATTTTTAGGTAGTATGCTCATATCTTGGTTCTCTAAGAAAAAAAATAGTGTAGTCTTATCTACCACCGAAGCGGAGTACATATCTGTAAAACCTATTTTTGATTTTGATATAATTAAATCTTTAAGGATCAATTTGAAAAACTTAAAATTGTTTTATAAGTCCCTTAATAAGTTTTAAATCACCAACTCTTTAAAACTGATTTGAAAAACTCAAACTCAAAATATTTTCTAAGTGTTCCAAGGCCAAACTATTGAAAACCGTCTAGGTGTATCGATACGCTTCCAGCCGTATCGATACCTTTTTTACAATGTTGGCTACTAGAGGAATTCGTTTCGATACGCCCTTAACCGTATCGAAACACCGTATCGAAACAGATTCAATCTGTATCGATACGCTCCTTTGCAAAGTCTGAAAGAGTTTGAATGGTGTACCAATACGACTCCACCTGTATCGATACTGTTTTAAAGAATTTTTAATTCAGATCGTTTTAAATGCTTTCGACCGTTGGTGTCAGTTGTTAGGTAACCAAATTTCAAATTGGCAGTTGACCCGTATCGATACGGTAAACCCTCGTATCGAAACGGAAACTTCCAGTGAGCTAAGTCGAGAAAAAGGTATTGATACGGTCTTAGCCATTTCGATACCCCGTATCGATACGCCTACGTGCGTTTCGATACTCGCTATTTATTATGTACAACGACTCTTTCTTTTTTGAGATAGGTATCGATACGGCTCCCCGAGTATCGATACAGATAGCTGCAGAAGTGCATTTATGGTGGTAAGAAAGGGTTCCAACGACTCTATTCAATTCCCCAACCACCCAAACGGCTAGAATTAATAGAGGAGGTATAAATTGAAGTCCTTTGAAGGCCAGCAACAACCACTCAACCTACAAGCATCATTAAAGCAAAAATCTAAACCCTTGTGATCTTCAAAGTCAAATTCTTGTACCCAACTCTAGTGTTTTCATTGTTATCTTGTATTGTGAGTTTGGGGTGATTGAAATTGTATTTGGGTAAACATTTATCCTTTGTGAGGAATCATTTGAGTTTACCAAATCCTTCTCTTTGTAAATTGAGTGGATTAAGCTTTGGGTAGAAAGCTTAATCAAATTTGTAAGGTTACCTCCTCATCCAAGAAAAGGGGAAGAATTCAAGTAGTGAATTGGTTGAAAATCCTTAGTAGGAACTAAGATAGTGGATGTAGAGTTCATTTGGAGAACTTGAACCACTCTAACTACTTGTGTCATCTTTTATTTTTCACTCATTCCTCCCACCAAATTTTTTATTGCCAATTCACCCCCCTCTTAGCCATTTGCAATTGTGTGATCAACTCAACAATTGGTATCAGAGATACACTCATTGGAAGGATTACAACCCTCTTGAGTAGATTCTAGGAGAGTTTGATCAACAACTAGTCAAGCAATGGCATCCACCTCCAACTCCAACCTCTATGAGTCCCAATCTACCACCAAGCCACCATTCTTCAACGGGGATAACTACCCATATTGGAAGAATAAGATGAGGCTCTTCATCAAGTCTACCGACTACGTGGTGTGGGATGTGGTTGAAGAAGGTCCATACATTCCTATGAAGAGAGATGGAGAAAGACTTGTCCCAAAAGTAAAAGCTGAGATGACGGATGATGAAAGAAGAAGGATGCAAGTAAATGACAAAGCTCTCCATGTGATATTTTGTGCACTTGGTCCGGATATCTACTCCAAGGTGTCTTCAATCGAAAATGCCAAGGAGGTTTGGGATACCCTCGAGACAACATATGAGGGAACTATTGATGTCAAGGAGACAAAGATTGGGCTACTCAATCTAAGCTATGAAAATTTCAAGGTGGATCCCGATGAAAGTGTCTCCAAGATGTTTGATCGATTCTCGGTCATTGTCAATGGTTTGAAGGGGTTCAGTGAGATCATCCCCGAAGAAAAACTAGTGAGAAAGTTGTTGTACTCTCTTCCGGAGTCATGGGATGGCAAGAGAACGACTATTATTGAAGCTCGAGATTTGAAGACTCTCAAGCTTGATGCTCTTGTTGGATCTCTACTCACCCATGAGATCATGAGGAAGGGAAGAGAAGAAGAGAAGAAAATGGTTGAGAAGAAGGATGTTGAGAAGAAGAAGGTTGGAATCGCTCTTAAAGCTTCATGCCAAGAATGCGATTCAAGTGAAGATGAAGATGAGGAGATGGCCATGTTGGCCAAACGGTTTACTCGCTTCATGAAGTCCAATCGTGGAAGAAAGTTTATTAGAAAGGGAGACTTCAAGAGCAAGAGTAAGGAAGAGGAGAAGGACCAAATCACTTGCTATGAATGCAAGAAGCCGGGTCACATCCGTTCCGAATGTCCTCAATTGAAGAGGAAGAGCTTTGGGAAGAAGAACAAGCTCAAAGCTCAAATAGCAACTTGGTGTGACGATGAGTCATCCGAGGAAGAGGAGGAAGTGGCCAATCTATGTCTCATGGCCATTGATGATGAACCAAAGGTAAATTCTAACTTATCCAATTTTGGTTTTACTTTTGATGAACTTCAAGATGCTTATGATGAATTGCAAGAAGTTTACGATGAGTTAGTAGGAAAATATAAAGAATCCATTTTGAAAAACAAGAAAACCATTTCCGATTTGAAAATTCAAAATGAGACATTTTCAAAAGCTAACTCCGAATTGGAAAAGAAAGTTATGTTTTTAGTAAATCTTTCGAATGATCTTAAAACGAAAAATCTTGAACTTGAAAAACTTCTTTCCGATTTTCAAGATTATCACACAAAGGAAGTGGATAATCTTAAAACAACAATTGCTATTGGAAAAAACAATTTTGAAAAAGGAAATCATTCTAAATCCCAATATGTAAAAAGAAAGCCCTTTATTCCTAAACAAAGAAATTTTAATAAGCAATCTAGAGGTCAAAGAGTTAGGAGTGTTTGGGTTCCTAAGGAACTCATTATTTCTAATAATATGAGTGCTATTGCTTCTTGGATTCCTAAGGGAACCAAAATTTTGAAGGCTAACACACATGGACCCAAAATGATTTGGGTACCAAAAATCAAGGCCTAATTTCTTTGTTTGTAGGGGGCATTGCTACAAGGCTAAAGCTTCAAGCCAAAATTCTTGGTACCTTGATAGTGGATGCTCAAGACATATGACCGATGACAAGAGTAGATTTGTAGAACTAAAGCCAAAGAGTGGTGGAGTGGTAACTTTCGGTGACAACTCCAAAGGCCACATTGAAGGAATAGGCTCCATTGGTAATCACTCTTCTATTTTCATTGAAAATGTTTTGTATGTCAACGGTCTTAAACATAATTTATTAAGCATTAGTCAATTATGTGATAAGGGTTTTAATGTTTTATTTGATAAAAGTGGTTGCAAATTGTAAACATTAAAACAAATCAACTAATGCTCATTGGTCATCGCATAGGGAACATATACATTGTGCATCTAGATGACATTCATTCATCTCATACATGCTTAGTTGCACATGATGAACATGACTCATGGCTTTGGCATTGAAAATTAGGACATGCTAGCATGAGTGTCTTAGAGAAATTAATTTCCCTTAATCTAGTTAGAGGTTTACCCAAACTTAAATTTTCTAATGATAAAATTTGTGATGCATGTTCAAAGGGTAAACAACATAGAACTTCATTTAAATCCATTAATGATGTCTCTACTAGTAGATGTTTACAATTGATTCATATGGATATTTTTTGGCCTATTAGAACAATGAGCTTGGGTGGAAAATCATATGCTTTTGTGCTTGTAGATGACTATTCTAGGTTTACTTGGGTTCTATTCTTAAGTACAAAAGATGAGGCTTTAGAAAAATTCATCACATTTTCTAAAATAACTCAAAATGATCTTGAACTTAAAATTTCTCACATTAGAAGTGATCATGGAACCGAATTTCAAAATCTAGGTTTCGATGAGTTTTTAAATGAAAATAGGATTAGCCATAATTTTTCCGCACCTCGCACTCCTCAACAAAATGAGGTAGTTGAGAGGAAAAATCGAACTTTAGAAGAAATGGCTAGAACCATGCTTTGCGAAAATAATTTACCTAAATATTTTTGGGCGGAAGCCACAAATACCGCTTGCTATATTATAAATCGAGTAATGATTAGGCCGATTTTGAAGAAAACACCTTATGAGATTTTAAAATCTAAGAAGCCTACCATTAGCTATTTTCATCCTTTTGGTTGCAAGTGTTTTGTTTTGAATAATGGTAAAGAGAACTTAGGTAAATTTGATGCTAAAAGTGATGAAGCAATTTTCTTAGGGTACTCTTTAAACTCTAAAGCCTATCGTGTGTTTAATAAAAGAACTCTAGTAGTTGAAGAGTCAATACATGTTGTTTTCGATGATAACCTCCTTTCGAGGAAGGAATCTTGTAATGATGATGGTGTAGGAATCCTTGATGCCATTGACGGAGGACAAACGTCAAAGGTGGATGAGGTTCCAACTAAAGATGAGGATACACAAGATCCACCTCTTGATGCCTTGAAAGACTTGGCTCTTGAGGAAAAGGAGGTGTCTTACCCAAGGGAGTTCAACTATGTCAAAGGTGGTGAAATCTTGGGTGATCCATCCAAGGGGATAACTACTAGATCCTCTCTCAAATTAATGAACCATGTTGCATTTCTTTCATGCATTGAGCATAAAAATATTAAAGAAGCTTTAAAAGATGATTTTTGGATTTTGGCCATGCAAAAGGAATTAAATCAATTTGAGAGAAGTAAAGTTTGGACATTAGTTGAAAGGCCCAATAATCAATCTACTATAGGAACTAAATGGGTATATAGGAATAAATTAGATGAAAGTGGTAATATAGTGAGAAACAAGGCTAGGCTTGTTGCTCAAGGCTATACCCAAGAAGAGGGAATTGATTTTGATGAGACATATGCACCTGTAGCTAGGATGGAAGCTATTAGGATGCTTTTAGCATTTGCATGTTATAATAATTTCAAGCTTTTTCAAATGGATGTGAAAAGTGCCTTTTTAAATGGTTTTATAAATGAAGAAGTGTATGTTGAACAACCACCGGGTTTTGAGGATTCAAAACTTCCAAACCATGTGTTTAAACTTACAAAAGCTCTCTATGGTTTAAAACAAGCTCCTAGAGCTTGGTATGAGAGACTTTCAAATTTCTTAATTGAAAAGGGTTTGAAAAAGGTAAGGTGGATACTACACTCTTCATAAACAGATATAACAATGACATCTTAGTAGTACAAATCTATGTTGATGATATCATTTTTGGTTCTACTAATGAGTGTTATTGTAAAGAATTTTCTAAGCTAATGCAAGGTGAGTTCGAGATGAGCATGATGGGGGAGCTCTCATTCTTTTTGGGACTCCAAATCAATCAAAGGAAAGATGGCACCTTCATAAATCAAGCTAAGTACGTGAATGATATGCTCAAAAAGTTCGGCTTGGAGAATGCAAAACCTCAAGCCACACCTATGAGTTCTTCCATAAAGCTTGACAAAGATGAAGGAGGTAAGTGTGTTGATTCTAAGCTTTATAGATCCATGATAGGTTCTTTGCTTTACCTTACCGCAAGTAGACCAGATATTATGTTTAGTGTTTGCTTGTGTGCTAGGTTTCAAGCTAGTCCTAAAGAATCACACTTGGTTGCCATTAAGAGAATTTTTAGATACCTTAGAGACACACCTACCTTAGGCCTTTGGTATCCTAAATATTCTTCCTTTAGCCTTCATGCTTATTCAGATGCGGATTATGGGGGATGTAAGATAGATAGGAAAAGTACTTCCGGGACATTCCAATTCTTAGGTAGTATGCTCGTATCTTGGTTCTCTAAGAAAAAAAATAGCGTAGCCTTATCTACCACCAAAGCGGAGTACATATCCTTAGGAAGTTGTTGTGCTCAAGTCCTTTGGATGAAGCAACAACTCTTAGATTATGGTGTTGAAATAGAAACCATACCCCTTAGGTGTGACAACACTAGTGCCATTTTTCTCACTAAGAATCCCATCCAACACTCTAGAACTAAACACATAGAAATTAGACATCATTTCATTAGAGATCATGTTTTGAAAAATGATGTTGTAGAATTTGTTGACACCTTAAACCAATTAGCGGATATATTTACAAAACCTTTAGATAAAGAGCGCTTTTGGACCCTTAGGCGAGAGTTAGGCTCAACTAGTCTTGCTTGACCCCTTTTCGGTCCCAAAATGTCAAAATTTGCTTGAAATTGTTTGTGATTCATGCTTATGTTAATTTTGTTCTTTTTGCTTCTATGCATGTTGCTAGGGGGAGTATGATTCTTTTCAAATATGCTTAGAACTGTTCATTCATCATTTGTATTCCTTTAGAAGGTGTTAAAATCGAGCCTATGGTTGTTCTTTAGGCCTAAAATGTATTTCTGGGCATAGGGTATCGATACGGCCCTACGCGTATCGGTACGAACACTTCATTAGTTTCCCAAACTTCACTTTGCCTTAAACGGGTATCGATACGGTTAAACTCATTTTGATACGAGCTTCAATCGTTTCGATACGAATTTCATCCGTTTCGATACGATTCTTCAACGGGCATTTTTATGGGAATTACGTTTTTACCCCCGTATCGATACACATTCAGGCGTATCGATACGCGATTGCGCAGGCAACTTTAAATTTGGCATTTAAAGTCTTCAACTTTTACCAAAACTAAAATTCTCAAAACCCTAAAAACCCTAGCCGTTTTTAGCCTATAAATAGGCTCTTCCTCCCTCATATTTTCACACCACAACTCAAAAACTTAGAGAGGATTTCAAATCAAGCAAAGCTCTAAGGGTTTTTCTCATGAAATTTGGTGCTAGGCTTTTCTTCATTCCTCTCTAATCACTATCAAGGTAAAACACTTTCTTTTTCTTTTTCAATTTTTTTGTTTTGTTTTTATATTTGTCTTCTTAACAAAATTTTGTTTTTCAAAATTTCTTATTCAAATTTTATTTTCCAATTTTTTTTACCTTGATCTTTGATTTCTCAATGACTTGAATGAAGGAATCTAAATGCATACACTTGTTTTCTAGTTCATGGCACCCAAGGAATCTAGGAAGAGATCTCGTGTTACTCAAACCGGTGAATCATCTAATCCCGGAGAGGTTGCTCGTCCAAATTACACCCAAATCTATGAACATTCCTTTGAAACCCCCGGAGCTCTCACATATTTTCGTCAATTCGAAAACTACAAGATTCGTCCGAAAAGGGTAATTTCTATTCCTTTTCTTAACTCGGAGCGATTCAAATTTGAATATCTTCCTTTGATCCAACTTTGGAATTTTATGGATTTTCTCTCCATTCCCGGGTTTTATTTCCGTCTTTTGGTTTTGATCTTTTATACTAATGCCAAATATCGTGTTAATCGCAATGAGGTTGTTACCGGAATTAGTTCCTATCTCATGGGCAAGAAAATCCTCCTTGATGTAAAATCTATATGTGAAGTTTTTAAGTTGGAGGATGAAGGCCTTGATGATGAGAATGCTTTAGGCCATGTTCTTAGTGGTTTCGTCACCGCCCTTAATGCTCAAGATCGGATCCTCCATTTGATGGTCTCTTGGTGGTTTAGGCCTTCCGGAGGAAAGTACTCCACAATCCGTCAAGTGGATGACTTTTGGATTCGTTGCTTCCGTGAGAGAAAACGTCCAAACCTTGCTCGTATCATGTTTGCGGAGATTGTTTATCTTGTGTAACATCGCCACACCTCTCTTGTCACCTCCTTCACCTATGGTACGACCCTAAGCTATTTCTTTTTGAAAAAGGATATTGAGTGCTCGTTTGACTTCCCAACTCCCCTCACCGATCATATTGATGAACGCTCTCTTGCACGGTGTAAGTTCCATTATTTTAATGGTAGTTGGTTACGTCTTTCCGAGCTACCACCCGAGGCCGCAGCAGAATTGGAAAATCCTCAAGGTGATCAAGCTCCTCAAGCTCATCCACCTCCTCCTCAACCTTCTATGGATGCTCTTATGACCTTCCTTAATGAGCAATTCACGGGGTTGCGCACGGATATGGGGAATCATCTTACCGCTTTTGAAACAAGCTTTGACACAAGGATGACGAACATGGAGAATCGTCTAACCTCTCTTGAAGGCGGTCATAACTCCTTGAATATTTCCCTCTCCGCCTTCCATGATGAGTGGCGTAATAGCATGAGGAATGATGCTCCAATTGAAGATGAAGAGGAAGATGATGGAGAAGGCGATGATGATGCCTAGTAGCTTCTCCTTGCATCTCATGCATATCATCTAGGATATTTCTATTTATGCACCTTTGTTTCATGTTTTTAGGACTAAGTTTGCTTTATTTTAAACCCATGCTTTGATTTTCTGTTTTGTTGGATTTTTAAGTTGATGTTATGCTTTATTTTGAACTTAATGATATTTATGTTGCCTATTTATACCTTTGCCTATGTTATGCACTTTACTTTGTCTCAATTTTTTTTGATCTAACAAAAAAGGGGGAGAGGGAAGCTCACAACACTTAAAAAAATTAATTTCCAACTTAAAAGTTACCTAGCTCATATTAAGGGGGAGTCAATTATGCAAAGTTTTTCAAAGTGTCAAAAATTTTAAGTTTTAGTTTTGTTATATCAAAAAGGGGGAGATTGTAAAACCTATGTTTGATTTTGATATAATTAAATCTTTAAGGATCAATTTGAAAAACTTAAAATTGTTTTATAAGTCCCTTAATAAGTTTTAAATCACCAACTCTTTAAAACTGATTTGAAAAACTCAAACTCAAAATATTTTCTAAGTGTTCCAAGGCCAAACTATTGAAAACCGTCTAGGTGTATCGATACGCTTCCAGCCGTATCGATACCTTTTTTACAAAGTTGGCTACTAGAGGAATTCGTTTCGATATGCCCTTAACCATATCGAAACACCGTATCGAAACAGATTCAATCTGTATCGATACGCTCCTTTGCAAAGTCTGAAAGAGTTTGAATGGTGTACCGATACGGCTCCACCCGTATCGATACGGTTTTAACGAATTTTTAATTCAGATCGTTTTAAATGCTTTCGATCGTTGGTGTCAGTTGTTAGGTAACCAAATTTCAAATTGGCAGTTGACTCGTATCGATACGGTAAACCCTCGTATCGAAACGGAAACTTCCAGTGAGCTAAGTCGAGAAAAAGGTATCGATACGGTCTTAGCCGTTTCGATACCCCGTATTGATACGCCTACGTGCGTTTCGATACCCCTTATTTATTATGTACAACGGCTCTTTCTTTTTTGAGACATGTATCTATACGACTCCCCGAGTACCGATACGGATAGCTGCAGAAGTGCATTTATGGTGGTAAGAAAGGGTTCCAACGGCTCTATTCAATTCCCCATCCACCCAAACGACTAGAATTAATAGAGGATGTATAAATTGAAGTCCCTTGAAGGCCAACAACAACCACTCAACCTACAAGCATCATCAAAGCAAAAATCCAAACCCTTGTGCTCTTCAAAGTCAAATTCTTGTACCCAACTCTAGTGTTTTCATTGTTATCTTGTATTGTGAGTTTGGGGTGATTGAAATTGTATTTGGGTAAACATTTATCATTTGTGAGGAATCATTTGAGTTTACCAAATCCTTCTCTTTGTAAATTGAGTGGATTAAGCTTTGGGTAGAAAGCTTAATCAAATTTGTAAGGTTACCTCCTCATCCAAGAAAAGGGGAAGAATTCAAGTAGTGAATTGGTTGAAAATCCTTAGTGGAAAATAAGGTAGTGAATGTAGAGTTCATTTGGAGAACTTGAACCACTCTAACTACTTGTGTCCTCTTTTATTTTTCACTCATTCCTCCCACCAAATTTTTTATTGCCAATTCACCCCATCTTGGCCATTTGCAATTGTGTGATCAACTCAACAATATCTTTAGGGAGTTGTTGTCTTCAAGTCCTTTGGATGAAACAACAACTCTTAGATTATGGTATCCAAGTAGACACTATACCCCTTAAGTGTGACAACACTAGTGTCATTTGTCTCACTAAGAATCACATCCAATACTCTAGAACTAAACACATAGAAATTAGGCATCATTTTATTCAAGATCATGTTGTGAAAAATGATGTAGTTCTAGAATACTTCGACACCTTAAACCAATTAGCGGATATTTTTACCAAACCTTTAGATAAAGAGCATTTTTGGACCCTTAGGAGAGAGTTAGGTTTAACTAGCCTTTCTTGACTCTTTTAGGTCCCAAATGGTAAAAATCTTGCTTGAAATTAGTTGATATTCATGCCTATGTTAATTTGCATTATTTTGCTTCTATGCTTGTAGCTAGGGGGAGTATGTAAATCTTTTTGCCTATATTCTTTGCTCATTCATCACGATCATGCATTTTGAATCGATTAAAAATCGATTTTCCACAACTTTGTGCCCAAACTGCACATTCTGGCATATGTGTATCGAAACGGGTACCTCTGTTTTAATACAAGCTACCTCAAAGGAGATTATTGAACCAAACTGTATCAAAACGGACAAATTTTTTTTGAAACATTTTGGTTCTGGAACAATCTGTATCGAAACACCCTTCATTTGTTTCGATACGGAAATCTTTGTGGGAATCAATACAGTCAAACATGTATCAAAATGGTCATATGGTTTCGGAACGGTCGAATTCGTTTCGATACGTCTGTTTCGATACGACTCTACTTGTATTGAAACACGTATCCAGAAAAGCTTCTATTTAAAGGGTTTCCATCTTTAAAATAACTTTTCATCAAACCTAAATTTCTCAAAACCCTAACCCTAATTTTTCCTTTAAATACCCATCAATCCTAAACTTTTTTCACTCAAATCTTGAGGGTTTTTAGTCTTCAACTCAAATCTAAGCAAGATTCATCAAGTTTGTGCATCTACATTCATCTATTCCTCCAAAATCCCAAATCAAGTTATTTTTCTATTTTCTTTTTCTTTTCAATTTTCATTTGAATTCTCTGGTTTAAAATTATTTATTTTGTATAAATTACATATTTGTACTATGGGTTTCAAAGTTTTATCAAAATTTTGTTCAAAATTCAATTTTTTTATTCGAATATAAATTTTTTTAATCGTATATTTTTTTCATCTCAGTTTTTTTTCAAATTATCTTCTTAAAAAAATTTATATATTGTATATATTTAAACATAGATTATAGGATATCCATTGGATTTAATGTGAATTTTAATGCATACATTATTTGCTTGCTTAAAACGTTTTAGGCTTTTAAATGACTCACAAGAAGCGAAAGATCGAAGATACGAGCGAAGGATCTAAAGCTGTTGTTGACGATTCTTCTCATCTAAACTTAGCTCTTCTTTTCACAAAGAGTCTCAAAAACAATGATGCTCAAACCAACTTCAAGCTCTCCCAAGACACTATCATTCGTCGTGAATGTATGGTTGATATGACCTTCCTTGACTTTGAACGCTTTTATTTCAAATATCTACCTCTTTTACATCGTTGGGGATTTTTATTTTTCATGACTATACCCGATATTCTTTACCGTAACCTCATTTTGCTGTTTTATGCAAATGCCCGGTGAGTGAATAACCAAGACCATTCCTAAGTCATTTCCATTGAGTCATTTCATATGGGGAAAAAGATCCGAATTTAGCCATCAACTTTGGTCAATTTCCTAGGCCTTGTCGATGAAGGTATTGAAGATGAGACTTCTTTAGGCTCTAAAACCGGCTCGGTTCTCTCCTTAGATGTTCATGATCTTTTCTTACATCTCATAATCCCTTGGTGGTTCCGTCCTTCCAGAGACAAGTTTGCTCACATCCGCCAAGTTGACAACTTTTGGCTAGAGTGCTTCCGTCAAAAAACGCAACCAAACCTCGTGACGATCATGTTTGCCGAGATGGTGCATTTAGTTAGGCATCGTGGTTCCGAATCCATCCAATCTTTCACCCATGGGACTGCATTGAGATACATTTTCTTCAAGTCTGGGATTGATTGTTCTTGTGACTATCCGGAGTCTCTCAAGCAAAAGCTCGATGGAAGTACCCTCCTAAGGTTCGGGTATCGCTACGTTCTAGGTGAGTGGGTTCGTATGGATAGAGGGGCAAGAGATCCTCTATTTGATCCTCCACCTCAAGCTTCTATTTCTCCTCAAAACAATTATGCTCTCTTATCTCAATACGCAATTCACCAGCTTGCAAACTGACATCTCTTCCGGATTTGCTGCTATCGGCACACGTTTCACTGCTTTGGAGAAATGCGTTCTTAATGTGGAAAATCATCTCTCTTCTCTTGAGACTCAACATGCTTCGATGGATCTCTCCTTCACTGGATTCTATGGAGAATGGAAACACTTTAGGAGAAGTCAAGAGGAAGATAAAGACAAAGATGAAAATCATAGAGATGATGAGGATGGTGGCGATATGGATCCCTAGACTAGTTTGCATCTCATATCATATCATATTATCTAGTTTTCTTTTTATACATTGTTTAGCTTTTGAACTATATTTTTTCCTATGTTATGCTTTTAGGTATTAAGTTTGGATTTATGTTCTTTGCTTTGGATTTATGGACTTAATAAATTATGTTGTTTTGCTTTGGTATACTATTAATGCCCTTTTATTTCTCATTGAATTATGCCAATTTTGATCTAATAAAAAGGGGAGAAGTGGATCCAAGTTTGAAATTTTGCAACTAAATTATAAAAACCTATCTTAAATTGAGGGGGAGTAAGTTCTACAAAGTTCTCAAAACTTAAAATATTTATATTTGGTTTTGTTATATAAAAAATAGGGAGATTGTAAAACTAAAACTTTGATTTTTTGATATAACAAATATTTTAAGGACCAATTTGAAAAGAAGATAAATTTTTAAGTCCTCAAACTTCCCAAAATTGACAAGCAAAATGTTTAAGTCAAAACTCAAGTTCCCATAAATTTTTCTAAGTGTTTTCCAAGCCAAAACAGTGATTTTCGACTAATCGTTTCGATACACACCTTAGATGTTTCGAAACGATTTGAAACTATAAAGGTTGGGCTCAAAACGAGAGAACTCGTATCGATACGGTAGTATCGAAACGGTCTCGATCGTTTCGATAAGAGTTTTGAAAGTTTGTTTAAAATGTGACCGCTGCGTTGTCATAACCGTTTTATTGAAAGTTAGTTAAGCGTATTGATACACTTAAGGTGTGTTTCGATACAAGTTTTCACAATTTCAAAATGTTTCAATACGGTCTTGTCTCGTTTCGAAATGGGCTCTTTCAGTATCAGAATGACCACGATCTTTTCGATACAGTCTCTTAAATGCTCCCAACGGCTCTTTCTGTTTTGCCCCGTTTCGATAGAGGTGATGTCATTTCGATACGAGTAGTTGTAGAACACCATTAATGGTGGGAAGATAAAGTCCCAGCGGCTATAATTATGATGTCAACCACCCAAACGGCTAGAAATCAATGAGAAGGTATAAAAGCAAGCATTTTTTAGCACCAACAACAACTATTGAACCTTCAAGAATCATCCAACATCAAATCCAAACCCTTGTGCCTTTATTGTCAAATCCTTGTACCCAACTCTATTAAGTGTTCCATTCTTATTTGTATTGTGAGTTTGGGGAGTGATAAATTGTATTTGGGTAAACAATTCATCCTTTGAGAGGAATTTGTAAGGTTTACCATTTTCTCAATTGTAAAGAGTGTTTCAACTTATGCTTTGGGTAGAAAGCTTAATTTCTTTGTAAGGTTTCCTCCTCATCCAAGAAAAGAGGAAAAATCAATAGTGGATTGGTTGAAAATCCTTAGTGGGTGCTAAGGTAGTGGAGGTAGAGTTCATTGGAGAACTTGAACCACTATAAATCTCTTGTGCAAATTTTTGTTCATCCATTTCTCTCCTTTCAAATTTTTAATTGCCAATTCACCCCCTATTGTCCAATTGCATTGATTGATCAACTCAACATGATGCCTTGTATGCTTGATTTGGGGATTTGAGTGTTAAATGCTAAAAAATGCTTGTTAATGGTAAATCGGTGATTTGATGTTAATAACATGTAAAAATGGTAGTAAACCACCCTAAATGACTCTTATAAACTGTTTGGGATGATTTCTCGAGCCTATAAAGCTATTTTGATATTTAGTATCGGTATACGGGGAGCTCATACCGGTGCCCTAGTGTTTTAGGTTGAAGAATTTTGTTCGATTGAGACGAACTATGAGAGGGATACCAATATAGTATGCAACCAGTTCTGGTACACCATGTAATCTTGTATCGGTACAGGTTGACATATATCAGTACACCAAGGCTTAGGAAAATTCTAGTAAGCCATTTTGGTATCGATACGCTGTGAGTATCAGTACCTAGGGGTACCGTACTGGTACGCGAAAGCTTGTACCAGTACCCATTAGCATTCTACCCAAAATGTTGATTTTTTCCTTGAGGGATAAAAATTGTAAGATTCGATCCAATAGACCCATAATAACCAGAAATGAGTTTTAAACTGAGAAACTAAGAAAATCACTTATAGCTCTTTGAAGTGCATGGTTTTTCCCTCGATTTATAGGTCTTATTGTCCCTACATTGGCATCCATTGCATCCATTTTTTCATATTTTCTAGCTTAGTTCACGTGGCTCAAGTTTTGTATATTTCTACCTTTTTGTCGTTGCAATGCTAATGTCCCTGCAGAGGTTGTCATCACCACTGCAGCCAGTTCGACATTGCATTTGCCAGCTGTCTAGTCTGTTTGAGGATAAGAATGAATATGCCATCTGTCGTTTCTGTTACAACAAATTTGAACGATGTTGAGCACGCAAATAATATACAGGACAAGTTTCCTTCCTCAGGTGGCCTATATAAGGACGATTTTGGGGGAAAGAGAAAGTCACGCCATTCTTATTTTTCATATCATCTTCAAACTCCGAGCTTTTATCCTCATCCCATGGCGGCTTAAGCTTATTTTCTAGAGATCTAAGGCGAAGTGAGGCAGATTTATCTGAGGAAATGAAGAGTCGAGTGCTGAATCGAGGAAATATCTTGTTATCTTCTTAAACTTCTCTTTATTTTGATGGTTTTTTAGAGGTTTACTTGTATTTGCGCTCGTGTTGACTATGGTTTAATTTTCTAAAGCTTGTTGAACTTATTTAAACTATTCTCTAAGTTTAATATATTTCAGTGTTAGCTTTTTCTTAAGCTTTAATTGTTGGATTTGATTTATGTTTTGCATGAGAATGTTAAAACTAGTCATTGACATCGACGAATGCAGTGACGAGTCAGATTAACGAGTTTTCTACAATGAAAGTTATATGGATGCAACAAAAGTTGATCCACTCGTTCAAGGGGCCTTAGACTTGACTTACGATGAAATTTGAAATCGATCTTCATACCTGAGTCAATAGTTGAAGGTTGAATAGAAGTTGATACTCAAGCAGACCACTACATCGTTCAAGTTGATCCACTTGATCTTTCCGCCGAGCTGAGCCAAGGAGATCCATGCTTATTCTCATTATTCTCTATCTTTTATTAATATTTTTTATTTCTATCACATTAAATCGTTTACTCTCCTTTTTACATTAATATTGCAACCACCATTTCACCCGCAACTACTACTTTCACATTACTGTATTGTAGCGACATAAGAATAAACGTAATACACCATCCTCATGGGATCGATATTCAAACAAGATTACCTTGTTTCTTTTCTTACTTTGACAATGTAGCTTGCACTAAAAATGTGACGTTTTCACACCAATCAAGTTTTGGCGACGTTGCTAGGGATGGCGTTATTATGTTCTTATATTACTGATTGCAATTCTGTTTTCTTTATTTAAGTTTGTAGTTGTTTCTAATAGTTTTATTTTTGTTTTTGTTTTCCTTTTTATTTCTTTGTTCATGTGTTGTATGACCATAAGTGCCACTACAACACTCCACGTACCAGATCTAGAAGTTGAGAGAACTTTTAGAAGGAGGATTCGTCAAAATAGTGGAATGGTGAGAAATCTAGTAAACAACGAATGAATTTCTCATGCTCAAGAAAACCCACAACTACACCCACCAGCCAGAACCAAACAATTCATGAGGCTGTTGTAAAGTGTCCATAAGTTCTATGTTTCATGCACATTCCATCTCATATTATTGATGTTTCTAAGTACATTTTAGGCATAATTAGGATCATGCATTGCATTTTACAATATTCTTTACTTGGCCATGCTTTTTATTTATTATCTTTTATTTGGTAAAGAAAAGGTATTGTTTTAGCTTAGTTTTAGTTTTAGGTACTAAATGTTGGTAGAAGGAGAGAGGAGCTGAGGACATGATGCTGAGGCAACAAACCAAGAAGCTGTACTGATGCAGTTCTAGAAAGAAACAGTAGCTACCGAGTAGCTGTCGCCGCCATACCTACCGCCCAAGACAGCAAACTGAGGAATTGGAGAACTAGAGTGCGATCTGTAGAGTAGAAAATCCTTATTTTGACGATGTTGTCCACTCAATTTTCCGATGACTGTAGTAGTAGGCAGAGCCGTTGAAGTAGGAATTTGAGATTACTTGTGGAGTAAGGCAATGTGAAGAAGCCCACATTCAACTCAAAGAAGTCATAGTTTAAGGTTGCATTTAATGCAAAAGCTACTTTGAAGACTTCTACTTCAAGAAGGACTAGACCTAGCTAATGCCTATATATACCCATTGTACTTTTACTTCAAAAAAAACTTAGGTTTTCCCTTGGGCATAATTTAGGTTTTCTTGCCGCCATTATGTTCTAAAATTCTCTTTGGGTTTGGGTTATGTTGTAATTAGCATGAGAACGGTTGTTTAGGATTTTAAGTTTGTTTTTGCAAATAAAGCTTCAAAGTTTGCTTATTCCATGTTCTTCATTGTCTTCAATTAAGGCGAAAGATTAGTTGATTACTATCCATTTGTTCGGTATCGAGAGAGTCGAACTCACGAAAGGAGTAAGTATGGTCTTCACCTTAATCAAGTGTTGATCAATCCAGCCTAGACATAGGTTAGGGTTTAAGGTGGCTAAAAGAGAACGAATCAAACATTGTTGTCTTTGTACGATTCACGTCGTGACTGGTATTATCTGCAAGGGGCATCAACAACATTCTGACTTAGACATAAGCGGGGTCACTTTTGAAGCGTTTTGTCGAGCCTTGTAGTTCTGCCAAGTTTTCCGTCGAGACACAAGTCCATTCCCTTGCCGAGGCAGCGAGAGTGTCTCAGCAGCCTATCTGCTATCCCCCGCGGAGGCAACAAAGTCTGGCAGCGCAAAGCAACTAATCCAATTCAACACAGTTTCACTCTAAGCAGCATAACCCAGCCCATTCCATCAATTTGAACTCTTCCCTTATATTTACTCACGTTTTATTTTATTTTCCTCTCAAACAATTCAACTTATTTGTGCATTTAATTTTCCTTTGTGCAGGAGTTACGATTCGAGTTAAGTTGTCCAATCCCTGTGGAGATGATATCTTTTATACTAGTACTTGACAGGAGTGTGCACTTGCGCTCATATTTAGAGAAGACTAAAACGCTCTACAATTTTTGGGTGCCTGTAGAGCGTCTAGGTGTTCTCTATTTATGAGTGCAAGTGCACATTCTTGTCAAGTTATAGTATAAACGATATCGTCTCCCACAGGGATTGGAGGAACTTCTATGAGTGGTTTCCTGCACAAAGATTTAGTAAATGCGCAATTAAATCTCACGATGTGGAAAATTAAAAACATAAATAAAATAAAGATAGTGATGAGAGGGATGATAGGGAGAGATTTGGTCGATAGACTGGGTAAGACAATTGCAGCTCAGTAGCGTGAAAACTACACTGTAAAGCTTAAGTATGTTTTGCGCTGTTGTAGCGGGTCACTGCCCCTGCAACTTTCGCTGTCTCGGCAGGTGGAACGGAAATAAGTCCTGGCGTCAAGTCTGGAAGACATTCCAAGTTTGGCAGGATAGTCAACAGTGATCCTCCCTATTTCTAGGCAATGATGCTCGAACACTCACATGATGTAGGCAATATCTAGCAATCTCAGCGTAAACCTAACACAAGCAAGTCCATTCGATTGGTGATCCCTTTTAGCCGCTGAAACTTGTGAACTTGTTAGGAACCAAGTTAGTCACGCCCCAACATGTTGTGATCGTGCTTAACCCTTTCGTGAGCCTTACATTTTCGTGCCCGACAAATGGATTCTCTCAACTGACTGGTGTGAACTAATTGAAAGAATGAAGTGCATAGATTAAGCAAACTTTGGAATTTTATTGAAAACAACTCAAAACTACTACAATCGTTCCTCACATCTACTTTACATACAAGTGCCTAAAACCCTAAGAGAGTTGGGCCGCGATCCCCAACAACTCCCATCTACCTAGCTACATCTCTGCTATGCGACTATTCAAGCACGCATCCCCTCATACCTCGTCATGCCCCTATACCCTCACATACATTGGGTATATATAGGGCTCACGGCCTAAGTTTGAGTCATCCTTGATGTAGAAGTTCTTAAAGTATTTTTACATTAAATACAGACTCCTTTTTGACTTAAATGTGGACTCTTTGGACGTTGCCTTTTTATGCAAGTAAGGAGAAGTACTCCTACTTATCGATCTTGGATCAGCTCTACCGGTCGCTGCAGGCTTCAGAAGATTGCAAGATCGGGTTCGTTTGGCTTGGGAAATTGCCCTCTTTCAATCGCGGCCCATCTTGGTTAAGTCGGTGTAACTCCTGCCTGGGCGACACTTGGCAGCAATGCTACTTCGGCAGTGTCCTTGGCGGCATCTGGAACTGCTTCAGTACAACTCATATTGTTCCAGCTTTTCTTGTCCTCTCCTCTCCTTGCTATAGCACCTGAAAATAAAAACTAAACTAAAACAATATCTCTTCTTTACCAAACATAAAATATTCAATAAAAGCATGGTGAAAGAAAAAATATTGTTATTATGCATGCAATGCACCTAAATATGCCTAAACGTGCTTAAGAACAACAATAATAAGGGCAGGATTGTGTACAAAATATAGAACTCGTGGACACTCTACACACCCCCAAACTCGAACTATTGCTTGTCCTTAAGCAATGCAACCTAACTGGTAAAACTGCCCCTTTCACAAAATTAATAGAAACTTTAGCCTTTAACTTGATTTCTTACCTCAAGGCAGTGGCACCTATTTATGTTAGTGATAGGGAATAGCATGAAATAACTTAGATTTTTATTTTCTTAATGTCAATGAAGTGTGTGCAGGTCTGTGTTCATGCTAAATATGCTGAGATAATTAAGTTAACAAAGAATGCCTAAAATAATGAAATTACTAAAAAGGATACTAGTTTATAGAGTAGCGCAAACTTTGATTTGGAAGCCTTCAATCAAGTTGTTGCAAGAACTAAGAGCTCTAGACTCAATCAAGAAAGCTATGGGCAGATCTGAAAATTCAATAGAAAAGAGAAGGGCTTTTCTTGAAAATTTTAGATTCAATGCTGGAAATTTAAAGAAAAGAAGACAATAAGGAAGATTAGAAGATGAATAATAAGAATATAACGAAAAAGATTTAAAAAGATGAAGAGAAGAATAGGTAAAACAAATCTGAAATTTCCAGCTTTGTTTATGGAATTATGGGAGATGGCGTGATGATTGAAGATGAAGATGGCTTGTGATTTGTTGTTGTTGTTTTGTCATCGGCACCCTCTTAGACGCAATTATCTAAGCAAGCAACCTCAAGCGGCTCTAACCCACCCTCCTAGACGCAATTACCTAGGCAAGAAAGAGTATGAAGATGATCTCCCTCACAAGAACTCGTCGAACTTATGTTGAAGAAGACTTCTAAGGCACAAGTAATCAGCACTTGCAAAAACAAACTCACTAAATATTTCATTAATCAAAGAAAATCTGAATTACAATGGTGGAGGCTTCATCCTTTTATAGGTGAAGGATAGCCAAAGTAATCTAACTTCTACTAAAACAAGGAAACCCTAATTTAATTAAAAAAATAAAAGAAAAACAGCCTTTAAACTCCTTGTGCTTGGGCTGCAAGCGATAAGCTAATAAGTGCATGTGATACGCTGATAAGAGTTGCTTGGGAGAAGGGTGGCTGGTTCCAAAGTATATAAAACCCTAAAAACATAATTTAAATGTTAATAATTAAATTGGGCTAAGTCTAATTCATCCAAAAGCTTTATATAATAGCCTTTGGGTTGAATTTTACAAAATCACGTATCTAGTTTTCTGCATGTGCAGTCTTCAGTAAAATGGACGTATCTTGAGTTCCCGATGTCCGATTGATGCGTTGGAAAGGTAACTGAATGACGGTCAATTTTTTAGAAGACAACTCTGCCTAGAAATACTTGGATCCCATCCGAAAAGTCATCAGAAGTTGGCTGACTTTCCCGACTTCACAAACATATTCAGCTTCTTGTCCAATATGCATTGCTTTAGCCCTCCCATGCATGTATCATTCCCCCTCTCCTCAAAAGGATTCGTCCTTGAATCAGAAATAGTAAAAGAAGGACGTTTAACAATGGCAATGGAAAAGGAATCTTTGTCATAGGTGGAGTGATCCAATTGAGCTCCTCTCAATGGTTCAACAAAATCCTGAAAAAAAAACTCAAAGCCTCTCGAAACAATGATGTTATGGTTAGGTACAAAAGAATCTCTCTTTATCTTTTTCTCGCCTTTTTCATCTGGACATTGTTCGACTTTTACCTCATGTTTCTTTTCACTCACCAAAATTGGGCCATTAATTTGACTTTTATTCCTCTCGGCCTCTCGACTCTCGGTCTTTTTCAAATAAGATAACCCACATACCCAATTTCTCTCACAAATAATATCATCGAAATACAATTTCTGTAGAGGATGAAATGGTTCTAACATAATGATAGGGTGAGAATCAAATAAAAGGTTAGAATCACACTTACTTTCTTGGGAGGTTGTTGATGAATCAAGAGAACTCACTACTAAGCATGAAAGATTGTCTTGATTTATGGGTTCAAGTGTTTCTTCTTCCGAAACGTCATCTTCTAAAAGTATTTTCTCATTATTGGGTATGGTTAAACTCTCAGTAGTGACATCCTCCACGTGTTCTCGAGGATAACAAATTTCTTCGACATCTTGCTTTCCTTAGTCTTCTTCGACACGACTCACCGATGGTTGTTCATTATCCTTTTGGAATAGTGATGATTCTTTTTCCTTCGACGTCCTACTACTAGATTCTAATAGTGCACTAGTAGGGCTGTGAAAAGATGAAGGTTGAGATGTACCTTTATCAAAAGAGGAGTATTTCTTCCGACAAGTCTTAGATTCTTGTTGTTGGTAATGTTCGGGAACAAATCGCTCTCTCATGACTTTTTTAGTTCAGCCCATGTTCTTATTTTGGCTTCACCTTTGAGACGCCTATCTTGTTGTAATAAACGCCACCATAGTACTGCATATTCCTCAAACTTTAGGGCCACTAATGGAGCTTGATTGTAACGCCCCGGTTTTGGGCTCAGAAGTTTTGGGCATTGACCGGTTCGGTCAAAGTGCTAATCGAATATATAAGAGTGAATTTAGGAAAGCCTAGTTCGGGTTGCATTAAAAATATGGAAAAATGTTCTAAAATCATCTTTTAATATATAAAAGTGAACTGTGAAATCAATTTTACAAAATGAGGTTCGGAAGGTTGACATTTTGGCTAGTGACCAAAATGTAATTTTTGAAAGTTTGGTGACTGTTTTATAAAGGATTGAAACTTGGAATCTTTAAGGAGCTATTATTCCAAAAAGAGTTTCTCCAGATTTTTCTAAGATATTTTAAGGTTTTATTCTGATTTTAAACATAAAGAAGGAGGAGGGAAAGTCATTTTGACTATTTCTTAACTAACTTCTCATTTTCTTCCAATTCTCCTTTTCTCTCATTTTCTCTCAACCCAAACACATTTCTCCATATTTTCTCCTCTGATTTTGTCACTCAAATCTTCCTTTTCAATTCTCTTTGGATTCCTAATCATCTCTACAACAAAACCTCTCCATTTGCAAGTTGTTTCATCAAGCTTCTTGGTTCTAAATTGGAGAAATTCAAGTTTGGAGGTAAGAACGTCCTTCTCCTCTAAACTATCAGTTCTTTACTGAAATTCCTAAGTTCTCAATCCTTGATTTGTGATTTGTTAAAGGCTTTTCAATTGAGATCTTGATTTTGGCTTAAAATGCAAGATTTGGTGATTTTGGTGAAATTTTCGTGTGATCTGTTTAAGCAGGGTTTTGAGGTGTCAAATTGATGTTAAATGAATGCTAAATTGATTATAAGTTGAGGTTTAATTAATGCAATCCCGGATAGGTTGAATTTCCTAAGTTTTGCTTGAGTTTTTGGTTGTTTTTTGGAGTGTTTTTGGTGATCTGTTATACCTGGAGGTATAAGGACGTGTTTGTGATCATTTTGGATGTTAATTGATGTTTAAAAATGGTTAGAAGTGATGGATCTTGGCTGGGTTAAGTTTTGGAAGTGTTTGGAGGTGATTTCGGTTGTGTTTGGTAGCCGAAATGTTGGATTTGTGATGAGCAGCGAGTTGTGTTGTTGTTGCTGGTGTTTTAATGCATAAAGATGCATTAATGCTCTGTTTTTGTGTGCTTGAAACATGGGAGTTTGATCCGTGAGCTTTAGAGGTGTTGCGGAAGGTTTCGGATGCTTGGAAGGCTTGTTGGCTAGCCTTGTTTTGTGTATCGGTGAGTGAAGTTGGGTTTTCAGTTTTTAAACCAAGGTTTGAAGGTTTTGGGAGCTTAGTTTAAGTCTAATCAACTTTGCTAATCTCAAGAGTAAGTAAATGGAGTTCTTTCTTGGTTTGTGTTATGAAATGGCTTTTAAAGCAATTGTGGTTGATGATTGATATGCATGTGTTTTGCATGATTTAAATTCTGTTTTGAAAGCATATTGTAAGCATGGTTTAATGCTGGTTTTGAAAGCCATATGTGAAGGATGCTCAGGGTAAGAGATCCTTGGTTTTGTACATGGAAATTGTGGTTTTGATGCATGGTATTGCATGATGTTTAATGGCTTTGTGTAATGCTTTAAAACAGTGAACTAATGATGGTAAGTGATGGTTTTTGCATTGTGATTATGCATGTGAATCATTGGGCTAATGATGGTAAGTTGGTTATATTGGCAAGTGATGTAAGTGGTTCTTGGTTCGTTGATCGGATATAGTTAGCCGGCTATAGGATTGGGTGCACCGTGAATAAAGTCGCCTTGGAGGTGGAGTGGTTAAGAGTGAACCGGTAAACTCCCTTCAAGTATCCTAACGAGATGGTTAAGGTCATAATGGAGGTGGAATGCCCATTCGAGGACCTTGGTTAAGCAAAGGTTATATGGTGGTTAAAAGTCCATATATGAGAACCTTGTGCTTGTTAAGATCACAATGGAGGTGTAATGCCCATGTGTGGATCTTGTGTAGGGTGTCCCGGATCTCGTTAGTGATGTTATACAACTACCAATCGGTGATGCAAAGGTTGTATGATGTTTAAAAGTCCATACATGGGAACCTTGTGCATGTCAAGGTTGTATGGTGTTTAAAAGTCCATACATGGGAACCTTGGGAAAAGTTGAGGTTGTATGGTGTTTAAAAGTCCATACATGGGAACCTCGGGAAAAGTTGAGGTTGTATGGTGTTTAAAAGTCCATACATGGGAACCTCGGGAAAAGTTGAGGTTGTATGGTGTTTAAAAGTCCATACATGGGAACCTCGGGAAAAGTTGAGGTTGTATGGTGTTTAAAAGTTCATACATGGGAACCTCGGGAAAAGCTAAGGTTGTATGGTGTTTAAAAGTCCATACATGGGAACCTTAGGATGTTGAGGTCAAATGGTGTTTAAAAGTCCGTTTGGAGACCTTGGATTGGTAGTGTGTATGAAGCGTGGGGGACAACGCTTGTGATCCGCGTATCTGATCGGGTTGTTGAGTTGAAAAGTGGATGTGGATGATCACTTGGAAGCCAATGTAATGTTCTTGATTATAAAGAAGCATGAGATGCTTGAAAGGATGCAAGGTTGCATGAAAAGTGGTTAATGCTTGTGAATGCATGTTTACTTGTTAAGTTGAACAAGTGTTGATTATCATTTGGTAAATGATGCATGTGTGCATGGAATCTCTTAAATGCATTGGAGTCTTATTAAGACTTGTTTTAAAAGGCATGTGATGATAATGTTGTGGTTTATATATTGCCTTGGTTTAATGCATGTGTTGGATTGATTGAATAAGTGGTTTTAAAGGGTTTCTTGCTTGAATGGTTTTCAAGTATAAGAAAGGTATGTTGTGGAATGGAGGTGTTTTCCAAGGTTTTGAATTTAGCTTTGCATAAGGTGTTTATGCATGAGATGGCTAAATGGACGATTTTGCATGTTGTGCTTTGAAAAGGTTTTTCCTAGCTTGCTAAGCTAAGGGTTGGTTTTCATGTATGTGCAATGCATGGTTTTAAGCATGATGTTGAAAAGGGTTTTCAAACTTTGCTTGGTAAACAATTCGGGTTTGTTTTAAAAGTGTTTTATGACCCGCTGCATTGATGGTGTGTAACGCCCCGGTTTTGGGCTTAGAAGTCTTCGGCGTTGACCGGTTTGGTCAAAGTGCTGTTCGAATCTAAAAGGGTGAATTTAGGAAAGCCTAGTTCGGGTTGCATTAAAAATATGGAAAAATGTTCTAAAATCATCTTTTAATATAATTAAGTGAACTGTGAAATCAATTTTGGAAAATGAGTTTTGGAAGGGTGACATTTTGGCTAGTGACCAAAATGTAATTTTTGAAAGTTTGGTGACTGTTTTAGAAAGGGTTGAAACTTTGAATCTTTAAGGAGCTATTTACCCAAAGGGAGTTTCTCCAGATTTTTTCTAAGATATTTTAAGACTAAATTCTGATTTTAAATGATATTAAAAGTGGAGGGAAAGCTATTTGGCTATTTTGGATTTTGTAACTAACTTTTCTCAATTTTCTTTCTCTCATTTTCTCTCAACCCAAACACTTTCTCTCCAGAGAATTGGATCTGATTTTCTCACCTAAATCCCTCCTTTCAACTCTCTTTTGATTCCTAATCAACATATCTACAAAACCTCATCATTTGCTACTTGATTCAACAAGGTTTTTGATTCCAAAAAGAGGAGAAACTCAAGTTTGGAGGTAAGAACGTCCTTCTCCTCTAAACTATCTGTTCTTTACTGAAATTCCTAAGTTTTCAATCCTTAATTGATGTTTTATTAAAGGCTTTTAAGATGTGAATTGGATCTTGGCTTATAATGCAAGATTTGGTGATTTTTGATGATTTTCGTTAGATCTGATTAATCTGTGTTTTGAGATGTGTTTTTGTTGTTAAATGAATATTAAATTGATAAGGAATTGAGCTTTGATCAATGCAATCCCGGATAGGTTGAGTTTCCTAAGTTTAGCTTGTGATTTAAGGTTGTTTTTGAGGTGATCTTGTGGATCTGAGGTTGCTGGAGGTATAAGGATGTTAATAGGTTGTTTTTAGATGTTATATGATGTTGAAAGATGTTAGGTGTTGATGGTTTATGGCTGGGCTTTGTTGAGAAGTGGTTTGGATGCATTTTCGGTTGTGTTTGGTGGCCGAAAATGGAGTGTGGATGAGAGCAGCGAGTTTAGGTGCTTTCATTGAAGCTATTAATGCATGATGATGCATTAATCCTCTGCTTTGATGTGTTAAAACAGGGGAGGCATCTTTGGATCCAAGAATTGTTGATCCGGAAGCTTGAATTGGTGCTTTGGTTTGAGGCGAAGTGGAATCGGTGAGTGAAAAATGGTTTTCGGCTTTGAAACCAATGTCTTGGGAGCTTAGTTTAAGTCTAAACAACTTTGCTAAGCTCAAGTGTAAGTTTTCGGAAATACTCTCTAGTGGTGGCCATGATTTTGTTGTGATGCAATGTGGTTTATTGCATGATTTAATTACTGTTTTGAAAGCATGATTTAGCATGGTACTTGCTGTTGTTGTAAGCCATATGATGAAGGAAGCTCTAGGTAAGAGTTCCTTGTTTTTGTACATTGATAAAATGTGGTTTGATGCTTTTAAATGCATGATGAATATGGCTTGGTTTAATGCTTTAAAACAGTGGATTTAATGATGAAAATGATGTATATTGGCAAGTGACGTTTTGAAAAGGTTAAGGTCACTAAGGTGGTTAAAAGTCCTTGAGTGAGCCTTGTTTACTTAAGAACATCAAGGTGGTTAAAAGTCCTTGGATGGTTCTTGTTGCGGACACTAAGGTGGTTAAAAGTCCTTAGGTGATCCTTTCCATGGTGTTTAAAAGTCCATGGGGCCATGGTGTTTAAAAGTCCATGGGGCCAAGGTGTTTAAAAGTCCTTGGGGCCAAGGTGTTTAAAAGTCCTTGGGGTGATACTTGATGTGGACACAAAGGTGGTTAAAAGTCCTTGTGTGGTCCTCTTTCATGGTGTTTAAAAGTCCATGGCCAAGGTGTTTAAAAGTCCTTGGGGCCAAGGTGTTTAAAAGTCCTTGGGAAAGTTGATGAACTTGTTTTCAAGAAATGGAATCTATCACTTGAGCCAATATGACATGTTATGTTATGAAGCATGAGATGCTTGTTTTAAGTATGCCTTTGAGCATGTGCAATTGATGATTTGAAGCATGATTTATAAATGTTTTATAAATGCATTATTAAATGGTTTTTAAGAGCATTCCTCACTAAGCTTTTGCTTACGCTCTCTTTCGTTTTCTAAATCAATAATGCAGAACATTAAGAGGATTTGAGGGCAGCAAGGAAGGCAAGCAATCAAGTGGTGATTAAGCTCAAAGTATGGAAGGTTTTCCTAAGTTCATTTGGCTTTTTGGTAATTTGGCAATGGGGGACCAATGTATATGTTTTGGGAGAGGTTTTGAACTCCCTAAGTATGTTGAATGTTGATGTGAATGCTGGTTTAAATGTTTGGCTTCTATATGCTTGAATTGGAAGATTATGCTTGAAAGGCTTGCTTGTGTAGGAAGCATGCCTATAGATTTGGGGCTTTTTGCATATAATGTTGTTTTGATGAATTGATGATGCAAGTATGTCTTATATATGTTGAATTGCATGCTGGTAAAGTTTGGTAGCATTTGGAGCATGATTGGATGTTTAATTGCATGTTTAAGAATGCATTTTGGGCAAATCTGTGCAGGGCGTTTCGGAACAGAGCCACCCGTTTCGGAACAGATGCCTTAAACAAGCCCAGGCGTCCGAAACGGGAGGGACCGTTCCGAAACGGTTTGGCCTCTGCCAGCCCGTGTTGCGGTACGCGTTGCGGAACGGCCCCGTGTTTCGAAACGGGCTCTGCCTGTTTCGGAACGGGTGACCGTTAGGGGCTGACATTGGCAGTTATATGTTTTGAATTGTTTGCGTTTTGGTCCCGAATCTTGTTTGTGCGATTGTATGAGTTTGGGAAGTCCTTTTGAGCTGAAATTTCACAGTGAAGCATGAAATTGGATTAATTTGAAGTTGGTAACTTTAATTTGGATTAAGTCCTCATATTTTTCTGAAATTACAATTTGGTCCCTAATGTTGTAATTTGTTCAATTGGGTCCCTGTTTGATCTCTGATGTTTGTGATCTTTGAGTATGATGTTTGTGTGAACACAATTAGGGCTAATGTGCATCTAGACAAGATTAAAAAGAAAAAAAAGGGTTGTTAATCAAGGTTGACTTTCGGGTTGACTTTGGTTTTCCCCGTTTGACTTTCTTAATTCGGGTCAACCGTCTAGGCCGGGTTAAGGGGGTTACATGGTGTTTTGGTTTTGAGCATTCCTCACTAAGCATTATGTGCTTACGCTCCTTTTTGTCCATCAATGCAGATTCTTGAAGTTTGGACAGCGAGAAGCAAGGGATTCAAGGAGGACTCCATTTGAGATGTATGTCTCGGTGAATAGCTATAGTTAATAAAGGCAATGGGGGTAGAATCTCTTGGGATGTGGTTTATGTGTTTGTATGTGTTCGAACAAGGATGATTTTATGTTGTTGATGTTGTTGGAACATGTATTTGGCTAATATGAGTTTGATTTGGAAGTTTATGCTTGAATGGTTGCTTGTGTAGGAAGCATGCCTATAGATTTGGGGCTTTTCATATATGTTGATATATTGTTGAATTGTTGATGCAAGAATGTCTCATATATGTTGAATTGCATGTTGGTAAAGTTTGGTGGCTTTTGGAGCATGTTTGGTTGATCAATTACATGTTTAAGTATGCTTTATGCTGCAATCTGTGTAGGGTGTTTCGGAACAGTTGACACCGTTTCGGAATGGGTGCCCTGAACCAAACCAGGCGTCCGAAACGGGTGACACCGTTTCGAAACGGAATGGCTACTGCCAGACCCCCGTTGCGGTACGCGTTGCGGAACGGCCCCGTGTTTCGAAACAGGCTCTGCCTGTTTCGGAACGGGTGACCGTTGGGGGCTAACATTGGCGGTTAAATGTTTTGAAATGTTCGCATTTTGGTCCTGAATCTTGTATGTGCAATTGTATGAGTTTGGGATGTCCGTTTGAGCTGAAATTTGGCAGAGAAGCATGAAACATGACTAATTTTAAGTTGGTAACTTAAAATCTGGTTAAGTCCTTAAAGTTTTCAGAAATTACAATTTGGTCCCTAAAGTTGTAATTTGTTCAATTGGGTCCCTGTTTTATCTCTGATGTTTGTGATCTTTGAGTATGATGTTTGTGTGATCACAGTTAGGGTTAATGTGCATCTAGACAAGATTAAAAAGAACAAAAAAGGGTCGTTAATCAAGGTTGACTTTCGGGTTGACTTTGGTTTTCCCCGTGTGACTTTCTTAATTCGGGTCAACCGTCTAGACCGGGTTAAGGGGGTTACATTTGGTGGTATCAGAGCTGAGTTGCGAATGTTTGGGGAAAACGGTAAGTTGTGGTGATGTGTGTTTGGTGTTTACCTTGTTGTGTGGTTGAAAGTTGGATGAAACACGTGTTTCTGAGCAAGTTGTTGATGTTTTCAAGCATGCTTTGTGGTTATGAATATTGGTTGAGCTTATGTGGATTTGTGCTGATGTTGTGAGCTGGTGATATGCATGGTGAACATGTAATGAGTATGTTATGTTGCTTATATGCTGTTGCAAGTGGATGCTGTTTGGTGTAAGCATGATCAAAGTATGTTGTTTGATATGCTTGATGTTGTGATATCCATGTTTGTGTTGACTGTTATGTCTTGTAAAGGGGAGGATTCGGGATACCCATTGCCTTATTAATATAGCTATTGTGTTATTTTGGAGTTGGAGTTTGAATCCTTGCTTAAAGCTGGTCTAACTGGTTTGTTTGTTTGTTTGTTGTGAATGTTTTTTGTTGTTAGTAGTATGGCGAAGTCGGTGAAGGAATGGCAGTTGGGTGAGATGGTTGCTGCCTTGGGGCAGGTTGTTAAGGCATGGAATTCACCCTTTTGTAGAGGTGTTTTGTCTCAGTCTTCTGTGCCTGGAGTTGAGGTGGTAAGGGAAGGGAAAGAAGCTGGTTCTGTGATGAAGAGTTCATCATCTGTTGTTCAGGAGGTGTTGGGAACATCTCAGGCTGTGGTAAAGGTAAAGTCAGTGGATGTGCTGGCTGTGCGATGTGGGTTTGCCGAAGCAGCGTTTGCTTGATTTGGGTGCGGTGGAGTATCATGGTTCTTCGCCGGAGATGTTTGAGGCCTGGTTGGCCAGTGTGGTTCTGATTTTGGATCAGGAAGGCTGTGATTATGCCTGTAAGCTGGGAAGTGTTGTTTCTCTGATGTTGGAGGATGCATGTGCCTGGTGGACATCTGTGGCGGTGGCGTCACATATCCATGATATTGACTGGGATTTCTTTGTGTCTGCCTTTTATGAGAGGTATCTTGGAGAGAAGTTTCCAAGGGTTAAGCAATGTGAAGGTAGTGCTGTGGTGGAGCAAGTGTTGCTTGAGCAAGGGGTGGAAGCTCAGCTACCTGTGTGTGATCGTTGTGAAAGGCGCCATGTTGGAGGTTGTTGGGGCGCGGGTACTTGTTGGAACTGTGGTTCTAAAGTGCATGTGAAGCGTGATTGTCCCCTTGGGGTGAAGTCAGCTTCGGTGATAGTCAAAGGGTCTCTGAAAGGTCGTGGGCACGGCCGAGGCAAGGTTCAAAGGTGGCAGAAAGAGCAGAAGGTTGTGAAGAGTTTGGGAAATGAGAATTGCTGGAAATGTGGGTCTGCTGGACATATGAGACGTGATTGTTCGATGTTGGCTCGGAACAGCCAAGGTTCTTTACCGCAAGGAGTTGGTGGTGACCCTAGTATGTTAGCTGGTGCTGCAGTGGTGCGGCAGGAGGATGATGGTTCCGCGAGGAAGAGAGCTCGTCTGATGAATTTTCAGGGTGGAGTTGTGTTTTCAGGTAACCTTGTTAAGTAATCTTTGCTCTAGTTACCCTGGTTTGGTTTCTGTTGGTTTTTCCTTGTGTGGTAAGTCTAGTCTTGTTGCTAGCATGTTGGGGTAATGGTTGTAGTTTGGAGATATCTTTGGTGTGAAGAAGGTTTAGTGAGTATCTTGTGGTTAATGGTTGTTGGAATGATGGAGTTAGATAAGTTAGAAGTGTGGTAGGAGGTTGTTTTTAGACAGACTTTGAGGATGTTATTGGAGGGTGTGAACTGGCATTCATGCACAGTTAAAATCATTGTTATATGCTATATTATATATGTGCTGGTCCATGCATACATGTGGCATGACATTAGAGGTTTTGCATACATGTACATCAGGCATTGATAGGGCATGTAGGTGATCATGCATACAATGTTCACACTCGCTAATAACTAATCGAATCTGTTAGTGTGGTGGTTGGGTTAGGTTGGATGATGGGTTTTTAGAGATTGTTTTGGTGCTGAGTGGAAGTTGGAAGTAGTGGAGTGTATTAAGCTAGTGCTGGAGATGGTGAGAGTAGTATAGGCTGTTGGTAGAAGGATAGTGTTTGTTGCTTAAGGAGTTTAGTGGTTTGGTGGTGAGGAGTACCGGTTGAGGTTAGAATCGGTCAGGTGTTTTGAATAAGCTAAGTGGAAGGGGTAGTTCCTTGGTGCTAAGTGATGTTGCAGTTTAGTGGTTGTGTTTTCAAGTGCTGAAGCAGCTTAGCATTTAAGTTGTTGTGGAAAGGTTGTGTTTGTAAGTGTTGGTTCTTAGCAACCCTTGAGGAGTTGAGAAGATGTTTTGTATGTTTAAGCTGGGCGATGTTCTAAGGCAGGTGTTGTGGTCAAAGTTTGTGGAGGATAGGCAATGAAAGATCGAAGGCCATTGTTGTTTGAAAGGGATTCTTGTGAGAAGTGGTTGATTGGTTGTGAGTATGTGAATTTCTTTTGTAGTCAGCTGGTGGTGTATGATACGGTTGGCGGAGTTGAGTTGGGGTTGTGATGTAAATTTTGGAATCTGGGTGAGTAGTCCTTGTGAGTTGTTCTGGTAGTGGTGGTGACGGATGTGAAGGAATGTTAGCATTCGTTGAGGAGTTTGAGTAAGCGGTTGGTGCTTAAGAATTTATGCTTGTTGGGAAGATCCTTGGAAGAGGTTTGAGAGTTGCAAGAGTTTGGAAGCAGAGAAGTTTGCATAGTGGCTGTTTTGGATTGGTTAGTGTCACTGTGTAAACAAGTCTTGGGAGTTGTGTGTTGCAGTGATGTGTGCTGTAAAAGTTGAAGTTCTTCAGGTTGATGTTGGGGCTGTGTATAGTTCGGATATGTGAAAGGTTAAGTTGTGGTTATCCTTGAGTGTTCTAGATTTTGTGAACAGTATGTGGTGGTGTTGAGTTTGGTGGAGTTTTTGTGTGGAATGTGTTCAGTGATGGTTGAGGTTGTTGTGTTGCCTTGTGTGTTGGTTTGAGAAGGTTGTGGTTCCCTTTTTGCCAGTTGAAATTTCGAGGACGAAATTTCCTAAGGGGGGGAGAGTTGTAACGCCCCGGTTTTGGGCTCAGAAGTTTTGGGCATTGACCGGTTCGGTCAAAGTGCTAATCGAATATATAAGAGTGAATTTAGGAAAGCCTAGTTCGGGTTGCATTAAAAATATGGAAAATGTTCTAAAATCATCTTTTAATATATAAAAGTGAACTGTGAAATCAATTTTACAAAATGAGGTTCGGAAGGTTGACATTTTGGCTAGTGACCAAAATGTAATTTTTGAAAGTTTGGTGACTGTTTTATAAAGGATTGAAACTTTGAATCTTTAAGGAGCTATTATTCCAAAAAGAGTTTCTCCATATTTTTCTAAGATATTTTAAGGTTTTATTCTGATTTTAAACATAAAGAAGGAGGAGGGAAAGTCATTTTGACTATTTCTTAACTAACTTCTCATTTTCTTCCAATTCTCCTTTTCTCTCATTTTCTCTCAACCCAAACACATTTCTCCATATTTTCTCCTCTGATTTTGTCACTCAAATCTTCCTTTTCAATTCTCTTTGGATTCCTAATCATCTCTACAACAAAACCTCACCATTTGCAAGTTGTTTCATCAAGCTTCTTGGTTCTAAATTGGAGAAATTCAAGTTTGGAGGTAAGAACGTCCTTCTCCTCTAAACTATCAGTTCTTTACTGAAATTCCTAAGTTCTCAATCCTTGATTTGTGATTTGTTAAAGGCTTTTCAATTGAGATCTTGATTTTGGCTTAAAATGCAAGATTTGGTGATTTTGGTGAAATTTTCGTGTGATCTGTTTAAGCAGGGTTTTAAGGTGTCAAATTGATGTTAAATGAATGCTAAATTGATTAGAAGTTGAGGTTTAATTAATGCAATCCCGGATAGGTTGAATTTCCTAAGTTTTGCTTGAGTTTTTGGTTGTTTTTTGGAGTGTTTTTGGTGATCTGTTATACCTGGAGGTATAAGGACGTGTTTGTGATCATTTTGGATGTTAATTGATGTTTAAAAATGGTTAGAAGTGATGGATCTTGGCTGGGTTAAGTTTTGGAAGTGTTTGGAGGTGATTTCGGTTGTGTTTGGTAGCCGAAATGTTGGATTTGTGATGAGCAGCGAGTTGTGTTGTTGTTGCTGGTGTTTTAATGCATAAAGATGCATTAATGCTCTGTTTTTGTGTGCTTGAAACAGGGGAGTTTGATCCGTGAGCTTTAGAGGTGTTGCGGAAGGTTTCGGATGCTTGGAAGGCTTGTTGGCTAGCCTTGTTTTGTGTATCGGTGAGTGAAGTTGGGTTTTCAGTTTTTAAACCAAGGTTTGAAGGTTTTGGGAGCTTAGTTTAAGTCTAATCAACTTTGCTAAGCTCAAGAGTAAGTAAATGGAGTTCTTTCTTGGTTTGTGTTATGAAATGGCTTTTAAAGCAATTGTGGTTGATGATTGATATGCATGTGTTTTGCATGATTTAAATTCTGTTTTGAAAGCATATTGTAAGCATGGTTTAATGCTGGTTTTGAAAGCCATATGTGAAGGATGCTCAAGGTAAGAGATCCTTGGTTTTGTACATGGAAATTGTGGTTTTGATGCATGGTATTGCATGATGTTTAATGGCTTTGTGTAATGCTTTAAAACAGTGAACTAATGATGGTAAGTGATGGTTTTTGCATTGTGATTATGCATGTGAATCATTGGGCTAATGATGGTAAGTTGGTTATATTGGCAAGTGATGTAAGTGGTTCTTGGTTCGTTGATCGGATATAGTTAGCCGGCTATAGGATTGGGTGCACCGTGAATAAAGTCGCCTTGGAGGTGGAGTGGTTAAGAGTGAACCGGTAAACTCCCTTCAAGTATCCTAACGAGATGGTTAAGGTCATAATGGAGGTGGAATGCCCATTCGAGGACCTTGGTTAAGCAAAGGTTATATGGTGGTTAAAAGTCCATATATGAGAACCTTGTGCTTGTTAAGATCACAATGGAGGTGTAATGCCCATGTGTGGATCTTGTGTAGGGTGTCCCGGATCTCGTTAGTGATGTTATACAACTACCAATCGGTGATGCAAAGGTTGTATGGTGTTTAAAAGTCCATACATGGGAACCTTGTGCATGTCAAGGTTGTATGGTGTTTAAAAGTCCATACATGGGAACCTTGGGAAAAGTTGAGGTTGTATGGTGTTTAAAAGTCCATACATGGGAACCTCGGGAAAAGTTGAGGTTGTATGGTGTTTAAAAGTCCATACATGGGAACCTCGGGAAAAGTTGAGGTTGTATGGTGTTTAAAAGTCCATACATGGGAACCTCGGGAAAAGTTGAGGTTGTATGGTGTTTAAAAGTCCATACATGGGAACCTCGGGAAAAGCTAAGGTTGTATGGTGTTTAAAAGTCCATACATGGGAACCTTAGGATGTTGAGGTCAAATGGTGTTTAAAAGTCCATTTGGAGACCTTGGATTGGTAGTGTGTATGAAGCGTGGGGGACAACGTTTGTGATCCTCGTATCTGATCGGGTTGTTGAGTTGAAAAGTGGATGTGGATGATCACTTGGAAGCCAATGTAATGTTCTTGATTATAAAGAAGCATGAGATGCTTGAAAGGATGCAAGGTTGCATGAAAAGTGGTTAATGCTTGTGAATGCATGTTTACTTGTTAAGTTGAACAAGTGTTGATTATCATTTGGTAAATGATGCATGTGTGCATGGAATCTCTTAAATGCATTGGAGTCTTGTTAAGACTTGTTTTAAAAGGCATGTGATGATAATGTTGTGGTTTATATATTGCCTTGGTTTAATGCATGTGTTGGATTGATTGAATAAGTGGTTTTAAAGGGTTTCTTGCTTGAATGGTTTTCAAGTATAAGAAAGGTATGTTGTGGAATGGAGGTGTTTTCCAAGATTTTGAATTTAGCTTTGCATAAGGTGTTTATGCATGGGATGGCTAAATGGATGATTTTGCATGTTGTGCTTTGAAAAGGTTTTTCCTAGCTTGCTAAGCTAAGGGTTGGTTTTCATGTATGTGCAATGCATGGTTTTAAGCATGATGTTGAAAAGGGTTTTCAAACTTTGCTTGGTAAACAATTCGGGTTTGTTTTAAAAGTGTTTTATGACCCGCTGCATTGATGGTGTTTTGGTTTTGAGCATTCCTCACTAAGCATTATGTGCTTACGCTCCTTTTTGTCCATCAATGCAGATTCTTGAAGTTTGGACAGCGAGAAGCAAGGGATTCAAGGAGGACTCCATTTGAGATGTATGTCTCGGTGAATAGCTATAGTTAATAAAGGCAATGGGGGTAGAATCTCTTGGGATGTGGTTTATGTGTTTGTATGTGTTCGAACAAGGATGATTTTATGTTGTTGATGTTGTTGGAACATGTATTTGGCTAATATGAGTTTGATTTGGAAGTTTATGCTTGAATGGTTGCTTGTGTAGGAAGCATGCCTATAGATTTGGGGCTTTTCATATATGTTGATATATTGTTGAATTGTTGATGCAAGAATGTCTCATATATGTTGAATTGCATGTTGGTAAAGTTTGGTGGCTTTTGGAGCATGTTTGGTTGATCAATTGCATGTTTAAGTATGCTTTATGCTGCAATTTGTGCAGGGTGTTTCGGAACAGTTGACACCGTTTCAGAACGGGTGCCCTGAACCAACCCAGGCGTCCGAAACGGGTGACACCGTTTCGAAACGGAATGGCTACTGCCAGACCCCCGTTGCGGTACGCGTTGCGGAACGGCCCCGTGTTTCGAAACAGGCTCTGCCTGTTTCGGAACGGGTGACCGTTGGGGGCTAACATTGGCGGTTAAATGTTTTGAAATGTTCGCATTTTGGTCCTGAATCTTGTATGTGCAATTGTATGAGTTTGGGATGTCCGTTTGAGCTGAAATTTGGCAGAGAAGCATGAAACATGACTAATTTTAAGTTGGTAACTTAAAATCTGGTTAAGTCCTTAAAGTTTTCAGAAATTACAATTTGGTCCCTAAAGTTGTAATTTGTTCAATTGGGTCCCTGTTTGATCTCTGATGTTTGTGATCATTGAGTATGATGTTTGTGTGATCACAGTTAGGGTTAATGTGCATCTATACAAGATTAAAAAGAAAAAAAAGGGTCGTTAATCAAGGTTGACTTTCGGGTTGACTTTGGTTTTCCCCGTGTGACTTTCTTAATTCGGGTCAACCGTCTAGACCGGGTTAAGGGGGTTACATTGATCTTCCTCGGGATATCTGTAACAATCAAACAAGAAATCAACCTTATTTTCTCAATCACAATAACCATCAGGATCATACATTCCTTGAAAATAAGGTATTCTGAAATTTGGGATAGCCAAAGTGTGTGCGGTTCGCCTTGGTTCAGTTCACCTTTCTTCACAAAAATTGAACGAATGCTTCAGTTTGGTCAAGGAAGGCTTTCCTCAATAAATAGAACCCAAAGTATCATGTTGTTTTGCACGAGGTTTGTCTCTGTGAAACATCCTGGAACACTCAAATTTACAAAGGTGAAAAACAAAAGAAAGAAAACTAGGAATCTCACTAAACACTCCAAGAAAGAAATACTTAGCGAGGCAAGTATGCCGATCTTGTACTCTTTAAAGACCTTCCTGCCACAAGTCAACAAGTTATAATCGGAGTTTAATCCAAACAATAAGTCCTATTTGTACTAGGAGTCCAATGAAAGGTATAACACCAATTGAATTCTAGTTTCAAGGAGAAAGAAAGGTATGCAACTTTTAATTTCCTACTAACACAAGAATAAAGAAAGTGTTAGATAATGTATAGAAGACAATAAAAAGGTAAAACAAATGAAAACAAGTAGTTAAGAATGAAAGAAGATCAGAAAACACGAAAAAACCCTAAAATATGCAGCAACTTGATCCACATTGTTCGAGGTGTTCCCGAAGTCAAAAAATTCTGAATTTTTTTGGTGACTCCTACAATAGTGTAGATCTAATCTGGAAATTTTCAGCTCAAAATTTGTTCGTTTGATTTTTGCGAATTTTCCCCTTTTGTTCGAATTTTTCACCCAAAACGCCAAAATTCTTGCCAAGAATCGTCCCAAATTTTATACCAAATGATCGAGTAGCGCAAACTTGGATTTGAAAGCCTTCAATCAAGTTGTTGCAAGAACTAAGAGCTCTAGACTCAATCAAGAAAGCTATGGGCAGATCTGAAAATTCAATAGAAAAGAAAAGGGCTTTTCTTGAAAATTTCAAGAAGGAAGATAACGAAAAAGATTAAAAAAGATGAAGAGAAGAATAGGTAAAACAAATCTGAAATTTCCAGCTTTGTTTATGGAATTATGGGAGATGGCGTGAAGATTGAAGATGGCTTGCAATTTGTTGTTGTTGTTTTGTCCTCAGCACCCTCTTAGACGCAATTGTCTAAGCAAGCAACCTCAAGCGGCTCTAACCCACCCTCCTAGACGCAATTACCTAGGCAAGCAAGAGTGTGAATATGATCTCCCTCACAAGAACTCGTCGAACTTATGTTGAAGAAGACTTCTAAGGCACAAGTAATCAACACTTGCAAAAACAAACTCACTAAATATTTCATTAATCAAAGAAAATCTGAATAATCTGAATTACAATGGTGGAGGCTTCATCCTTTTATAGGTGAAGGATAGCCAAAGTAATCTAACTTCTACTAAAACAAGGAAACCCTAATTTAATTAAAAAAATAAAAGAAAAACAGACTTTAAACTCCTTGTGCTTGGGCTGCAAGTGATAAGCTGATAAGTGCAAGTGATGCGCTGATAAGAGTTGCTTGGGAGAATGGTGGATGGTTCCTAAAGTATATAAAACCCTAAAAACACATTTTAAATGTTAATAATTAAATTGGGCTAAGTATAATTCGTCCAAAAGCTTTATATAATAGCCTTTGGGCTGAATTTTACAAAATCTCGTATCCAGTTTTCTACATGTGCAGTCTTGAGTAAAATAGACGTATCTTGAGTTCCCAATGTCCGATTGATGCGTTTCAAGATGCTTTGGAAAGGTAACTGAATGAAGGTCAATTTTTTAGAAGACAACTTTGCCCAGAAATACGTGGATCCCATCCGAAAAGTCATCGCAAGTTGGCTGACTTTCCCGACTTCACAAACATATTCAGCTTCTTGTCCAATATGCATTGCTTTAGCCCTCCCATGCATGTATCACTAGTTGCTGCCTTGGCAGCACAATTAGGCACTTTTTTCATCTTTTTTTTAATCATGGCTTTAAGGGCTTTAGCTCATCACAACTATTCTCTGGGTCTGAAGCTAAGATAGGTGCACTCTACGAAACTCTGGACCCTTTGAATAGAGTCATCCCATGAAGGCTTTCATTCACTCTTGCTAATTTGTCCGTCACTTGGTTTAGATATGTGGACTTTGATAGCAGCGAAGTGTCCTTGCTCATTATCCTTCCTAGAGCCTGTTTCGGGCACCTTTTGGCTATTTAAACTTTCTGCCTAGAGCCTGTTTCGGGCACCTCTAGGGTTTCCATCATCTTTGTTTTGCTGCCTTGTACTGCCGTGGCAGCAAACCTGTATCCAATCAAGGAATTTTTATTAAGTAAGGCAGGCAGTGTTAAACTTAAAACTCAAGCAAAATTTCAGCATTTATCAGACAAGTGTAAAGATAATTGGCAGAAAGAAAGAAAATTCTAAGTATTTTTCATGCTTCTTCCCAAAGTTAGAGTAAATTTTTTAGTATGGTGCGAATATAAGTAGTCGGCTAATCTATCATAGGCACAAGTTTTAAACTAAAAATTTCTACTTCATTAAGTGCTAGGGGCAGAATTTACATATGATCCTATATGCTACTAAATGAACCTAAAAAACAAAGAGGACTATTCCCCCCAAAACTCAAGGTTGGCATTGTCCTAAATGCCTTTATACAAAACATAAAATAAAACAAAAATAAAACATAAAACATAAAACATAAAAAGAAAAATTAGAAAAATAAAATAAAACATTAAAATTAAAAAGAAAAGAAAATGGTGCTATAAACTCCCCTCTATTGCTACTGCGTCAAAGGAGGATGCTGAGGAGGTGGGCAGGTCTAGGCGACGCATGGCATATGGTCTGTCAGCTGGGCTTTTTTTCTTGCTACGCGGCAGCTGGATGCAGCTGGGGTGGGTTTCTTGGATGGTACTTCATGTCCTCCACCCTGGGGCTCTGTTGCTGACCGCTTTCTTTTCCTTACTACCTCTACCGGTTCTTCATCGAGGGAGTTTGAGACCTCCATATCTAAGTCATCGACGTCTTGGGCAGCGACCTCTTTTGCTATTGGGGAGGCAGCGGTGATCTCCTCCTCCTTTTCTGATTCGGATGCGGAGGTGAAATCGTATGGCTGGATGGGAGGTTGAGAGGTTCTTCTCATGAGACGATGATGTGGCCCCTCGTTGTCGTTGACGGCAAAAGTAGCAGCTGGTCTTGGTGTGATATGGATCGACTTGGATGTTGCTAACTCCGTTGGGAAAGCGGGCAAGTGCGAGCCACCGTCTTGGTACTTGTGAAGCAAGTAGGCTACAAAGGCCTCTTGCACGTCCGTGACATATTTGGTGAAGATAACCTGTTTGTGCTCGATCCTTTGGCAGCTTTCAACTAGGCTGCGCAGCAGGGGGATCACGACGGACGAGAAGGCAGTTTCAGTACTGCCCACTGCGGCTGGGGTGACGGTAGCTTGGGACGGCGGCTGGGTGGTTGAAGGTGTGTCTGGTTCCGGTTCATGCATCATCTACTGGCATGCCCTTCTTGTCCATCCTTCCATTGCAGGAAGTATTTTGTCCTTGGGGTGTGTGTTGAGTGGATCGAATGATCGAAATTAACCAAGAGGGGGGTGAATTGGATTTTTAAAAGTTTAGGTGGTGGAAATTGCAAATTAAAAAGATAGACAAGGAATTTTAGAGTGGTTCAAGTTCCAAATGAACTCTACATCCACTACCTTAGCTTCACTAAGGATTTGCAACAATTCCACTAATTGCTCTTCCCCTTTTCTAGGCTAAGGAGGCGACCCTTTCAATTTTCGGTTAAATTTTCTACCCAAAATTTAACCCAATCCTCACACAAATAGAACAAAGATTTTGTTGGCTAAGAAAGTATCTCTCAATACAAATTGTAGCCCAATTACAAGCACTCAACCCAATTGAAAATGATAAGAATGAAAATTACAATTGGGGTTTCTAGACAATATTGGGATTTAGGCACAAATGCTTGGATTTGATGTTTGAATGTTTGCTTTTGGATCAATAGTTGTTGCTGGAGCTTTTAGAGGTCCCTTTTATACCTTCTCATTGATTTCTAGCCGTTGTGGTTGTTGCATTCATCAATAGAGCCGTTGGGAGTGTTATCTCACCTCTATAAATGCAGTCTGCAACCACCCGTTTCGAAACGCCCGACCCTGTTTCGAAATAGACCAAAATAGCAAGAGCCGTTGGGGTGCATTTAAGAGCTCGTATCGAAACAGTATTTACCCGTTTCGAAACACTTTTGCCACTGTCAAGGGTCGTTTCGAAACGGCTTGAACTCGTTTCGAAACGCCTTAACGGTTACTTAAAAATCAGTTAAAAACTTGCAACGGTCATATTTTTCAAATCAAATGAAGAATCGTTTCGAAACACCTGATGTCGTTTCGATACGGGTTCTCTATGTTCTATAGTTGTTTCGATACTTGTTTCGAAACATGGGTTGGCAGTGTTGAAAACGTTTCGATACCCGTTTCGAAACATGGGTTGACAGTTTCAAAATCGTTTCGAAACGCCTTAGGCCGTTTCGAAACAGGGACTCGAAAAACATTGTTTCGGCATTAAGAACACTTAGAAAATATTTGGAAAGCTTAGTTTTTAACTTAGGCATATTCTTTAAATCATATGGGGATGTTTGAGGACTTAAAAATTTGTTTTGACATTTTCAATTTAGTCCTTAGGTTCTTTAGTTATATCAAAATTAAAATATCGGTTTCACAATCTCCCCCTTTTTGATATAACAAAACCAAAGTTAGAATTTTTAAGAGTTTTAAAAATTTTGAACACATTATAACTCCCCCTTAATTTAAGATAGGTTTTTTAAAGTTTTTTAAAAAGGTTTTAACTTTGAAATTCAAGTTTTTTTTAAATCATAAAAACACTTTAAACATTTAAAACTAATTTTTGGCTCTTAAATTTCTTCTCCCCCTTTTTGTTAGATCAAAAATAAGAAATGATACGTATTCGATTGTGTGATGACCGAATTCGTATGTGATGTTGCCCGATCATGATTCTAGTATGAAGTTGCAAACTTGAAACTTGAGTGTGGAAGTGATGTATATGGAATGAAGATGGTGAAAGTTGTTGTTTTAATAGGTGTTGGAATGGTTGGTGATTATGGTTTGAAAGATAAATGTAAGGGGAAAAAGTGGATAGAAGTTGATATGGATATATGGAATAGAATCGGTGTAGAACAAGGAAGAACCAACAAGATAGTGAATGTTGACCCAAACCTTACACGTTCTTACCCTTTGTGAAATGATGGAAGAAGGTTGGATTGTGACCCTTTAGCTATAATTGAGCTAAGAACCAAAAATATAATCAAATGGAAGTGATGGTGGAATGGTGGAACGTGACCCGCTAGCTAGAAAGCTAGGAACCAACGCTATAAATAGAATGAAATGAAAAGGGAAAATTTGCCAACAAGACTAGCTTGAAAGCCGATAAAGTTCTTAAAGAACAATGAAGAGAACACTCTCATATATTTTTCTCAAAAAAAGGTCTCTTACAAAGGCAAATGAGCATCCTATTTATAGTACATGGTAGCCTAGAATTTGAATGGACAAAACAATGCATTAAGGCTCAAATTTATGACTTTCAATGGTTTGTCTTCAATCCTATCAAGTGTGGCTGGCCATTTGTGTAATTTAGAATGAATTTGGACATAATAAGGCTTTAATGAAGACTTATACACGTCCAAGTGATGCATCCTTTGATATTCCACTTGCTTGGCTCTTAAAAGTGCATGTAGATGACTTGGAATGAATCTGCCCATGTTTGCATCTAAGTGTATGTGTCTCTTCCACATCCTTTCTTTATTTCTCAACTTTATATACTGAATAAAAGCATAATAAAGTCTTCTAAATGCTTCATCCCCCATGGAATTCAAAAAGACTCTCTTTGAATGGTGATAAAGATGGCATGTCTCCTTGAAGAAGATGAAAAGTCTTCAATTGTTTCCATCTCAATCTCAACGTATAATGACACTAAAAACACATAAAATATTAATCAAAATATGATAAAAATGTTATGCAAACTTAAAGAATTAATTGGACAAGTTCAATGAATGAACTAGTTTAATTAATGAACCTACATGCTTAAATGAAACACATACATAAGTGAAGTATTTTCATAAATGAAGTGCTTGCATAAATGCATAAACAAGCATATTTATTCTCGTAGAATGAATGAACTATTATGCAACTACTCATGCAAATTCTTATGCAACTACTCATGCAAATTCTTATGCAACTTATTTCAACTTTCCAACAAACTCAAAACGTTGCAAGATCTAATTGTTGCTGTCATTTCTTCATTCATTTTCCAGCATTGGCAAAGCAAACTTTCCACAGCATCTTGAATCATTTTAGCTCTTGCACCAGTCATAGGACCTCTAGGAAATTCATTGGAATTCTTGCTGGTTGTGGTCACATCATTCCCTCCCTCTTGAAAGCGATTTGCCCCCAAATCGTCACCTGCATCATAAGGGGATAGATCAGCAACATTGAAAGTAGCACTCACATTATACTCACCGGGAAGGTCTATTTGATAAGCATTATCATTAATCCTCTTGACCACTTGGAAAGGACCATCTCCTCGAGGCATAAGTTTCGATTTGTGTTGGGCTGGAAACCTCTCTTTCCTCAAGTGCAACCAAACCCAATCTCCGGGTTCAAAAGTTATTCGTTTCCTCCCTTTGTTAGCTTGCTGCTCATATTGCTTTGTTCTCCTCTCAATGTTCTCCCGCACTTGTTGGTGAAGCTTCTTCACAAATTCAGCTCTATTTTGCCCATCCTTATTTTTGAATTGATCAATAGGCAAAGGAAGCAAATCAATTGGGGTCAAAGGATTGAAACCATATACCACTTCAAATGGAGAACATTTAGTGGCGTAATGCATGGGGCGATTGTATGCAAACTCAACATGTGGCAAGTCCTCTTCCCAAGTCCTTAGATTCTTGCGTATAATTGTCCTAAGAAGCATGGACAATACACGATTGACAACTTCAGTTTGGCCATCTGTTTGTGGATGACAAGTTGTAGAAAACAACAGCTTTGTTCCAATCTTATTCCATAACGTCCTTCAAAAGTGACTCAAGAACTTCACATCTCGATCAGACACAATAGTTCTTGGAACTCCATGTAATCTCACAACTTCCCTAAAAAACAGATTAGCAATATGGGAAGCATCATTAGTCTTGTTGCATGGAATGAAATGAGCCATTTTTGAGAATCTATCTACTACAACAAAAATGGAATCTTTGTTATTCCTTGTGCGTGGAAGTCCTAGCACAAAATCCATGGAAATATCCTCCCACGGAGCATTTGGAATTGGTAATGGTGTGTAAAGTCCATGGGGCATGACTTTGGACTTTGCCTTCTTACATGTGATGCAATGCTCACACCACTTCTCCACGTCTCGTTTCATCTTTGGCCAATGCAAATGTTCTTGCAATATAGAGTGCGTTTTGGCCACTCCAAAGTGTCCCATTAGTCCTCCACAATGGGCCTCTTTGATAAGCGATTCTCTAATGGATCCTTGAGGGATACAAAGCTTTCCTTCCTTGAAAAGATAGCCATCAACCCTACAAAACTTCTCATATGTTCCTTTTTCACATGCTTTGTAAATTTCACCAAAATCATAATCAGATTCATAAAGCTCTTTGATTAAGGCAAAACCTACCAATCTAGAATCCAAAAGGTTAAGAAGAGTATACCTTCTTGATAAAGCATGAGCAACAACATTTTCCTTACCCTTCTTATATTTGATAACATATGGGAATGTTTTTAGGAATTCAACCCACTTGGCATGTCTCTTATTAAGCTTGTGTTGTCCCTTCAAGTGTTTCAGCGCCTCATGATCCGTGTGGATGAAAAACTCCTTAGGCCATAGATAGTGTTGCCACGTTTCTAATGCCCTTATGAGAGCATACATCTCCTTGTCATAAGTTGAATAATTTAGAGTTGCTCCACTCAATTTCTCACTGAAATATGCAATAGGACGTCCTTCTTGAGATAATACAGCTCCAACTCCTAAACCTGATGCATCACATTCAATTTCAAAAACTTTATCAAAATCAGGTAAAGATAATAAGGGTGCATTGGTTAAAAGTTGTTTAATCAAACAAAAAGACTTCTCTTGTTCATCTCCCCAAAAGAAGCTAGAGTTCTTTTTGATAACTCTGGTCAAAGGTGCGGCTATGGTGCTGAAATTGGGAACAAACCGACGATAGAAACTAGCAAGTCCATGAAAACTCCTCACTTGACTAATGTTAGTAGGTCTCGGCCATTCCTCAATTGCTTTAATCTTTTCTTGATCAACCTCCAAACCCTTTGAACTAACAACAAAACCTAAGAACACAACTTTGTTAGTGCAAAATGTACATTTTTGTAGGTTAGCATACAACTTTTCTTTTCGCAAAACATCCAATACTAACCTTAAATGTTGAGCATGATCATTCAAAGTTTGGCTATACACAAGTATGTCATCAAAATACACCACACAAAACTTAACCAAGAATGGTTGAAGTATATGATTCATTAACCTCATGAATGTACTTGGTGCATTAGTTAAGCCAAATGGCATAACCAACCACTCATACAAACCTTGCTTGGTTTTGAATGTTGTCTTCCACTCATCTCTTTCTCGCATTCTTATTTGGTGGTACCCACTCTTAAGATCAATCTTAGAAAAGATGTTAGAACCACTTAATTCATCAAGCATATCATCTATTCTAGGCATAGGATGATGATACTTTACCGTTATCTTGTTCACTGCTCGACAGTCCACACACATACGCCAAGTTCCATCCTTCTTAGGTACAAGTAAAACCGGCATGGCACATGGACTAAGGCTCTCTCTCACATAGCCTTTTTCCATTAACTCGGATACTTGTCTTTGCAACTCCTTAGTTTCTTCCAGATTGCTTCTATATGCTGGTCGATTTGGAATGATGGCTCCGGGAATGAAATCAATTTGATGCTCTATTCCTCGAATTGGTGGAAGCCCATTCGGAATCTCTTCCGGAAACAAATCTTCAAATTCCTGCAATAAAGAGACAATAAAAGATGGCAAACCAGGATCAAGATCATTAGTGTTCAAAAGATTTTCCTTGTACATGAGTACAAGTGCCCATTTCTCTGAAAGCAAACACTTTTTGATCTCTTTCTCTCTTGCAAAAAGAATGGTTTGTTTTCCCTCATTTTTGTCACTCTCTTTGGATTTAAACTCTTTTTCTTTCTCTTTGGCTGTTTTGAAACTCTCTCTCAAGTGGATTTGGTCTTTATGGACTTGTTTTGGTGAAAGAGGGCTAAAGTGATTTTTTTGGTTTGATGGGTGAAAGTGTAACGATTGGTATAACCATCATGTATAGCCTTTTTATCGAATTGCCACGGTCTCCTCAACAAGATATGGCTAGCATGCATTGGTACAACATCACACAACACCTCGTCTTTGTATTTTCCAATGGAAAATGGCACAAGAACTTGCTTGGTGACTTTGAGTTCTCCCCCATCATTGAGCCATTGTAGCTTGTAAGGATGAGGATGCTTTGTTGTTGCCAATCTAAGCTTCTCTACCATCAAAGTACTAGCAACATTAGTACAACTTCCTCCATCAATAATGACAAAGCATACCTTTTCGTTTACATGGCTGCGAGTGTGGAAGATGTTCTCGCGTTGATCTTCTCCTTCTATGGCTTGCACGCTTAGGCTTCTTTTCACAACAAGAACCTCACCATCTACAGCATGTTCCATCTCTTCTTCTTCTTGGATAGGAACATCATCTTCTTCCTCCTCTTGGTCAGTTTCGATCTCTCCATCTTCTCGAATGAGCATTGTGTTGCGATTTTGACATTGGCTAGCAATGTGACCTCGCCCCAAGCATTTGAAGCATTGCACATCACGGGATCGAACTGGCATGGCGGTGCTCTTTCCCTTACTAGTTTCGGCAATGGGTTTGGCACTCTTTGTTGGAACGCTTCGTTCATTAGGCGTAAAGGATGCCTTCTGTTTGTAGGTACCATGTCCCCATTTAGAAGAAGAGCCTCCATAGGCACGAGTTGTGCCCTTCCTTTTGAGTTGCCTCTCGACCTTCATGGCCATATGAACCATGTCTTCGATCTCCACATAATGTTGCAACTCAACAATGGCCGCAATATTAGGATCAAGGCCAGATAGAAATATGGCCATGGTGGCTTCTCGATCCTCATCAATGTTGGCTTGGATCATGGCTACTTCCATCTCTTTGAAGTAATCCTCAACAGTATGGTTACCTTGGATGAGATTTTGAAGCTTGTTGAACAACTCCCTATGATAGTGAGTTGGAACGAACCTCCTACGCATAACAACCTTCATCTCATTCCAAGTAGAAATTGGATGTTCGCCATTGTGTCTCCTGCTAGATGTCAACTGATCCCACCATATTAGTGCATAATCTGTAAATTCAATGGCTGCAAGTTTTACCTTCTTAAGCTCGGAGTAGTTGTGGCACTCAAAGATGTGCTCAACTTTTTTTCCCATACAAGATAAGCTTCAGGATCCGTTCTTCCTTGTAAAGAAGGAATGGTTATTTTGATGTTGCTAAGATTATCATCAACTCTTGGCCGAGCTCTTTGGTACCTAGGTTCTCGACGCCTCAAACTTTGCTGGGAGGCTCGCTCGTCTATGAGTTCTTCATCCACCTCTCCCTCATACTCTTCCTCGTGATCTGAATTATGCCTTCGTTGAGATCTTTCCTCCAAATGATCTAATCGTTCTTGCATCGGCTCCAACCTTTGTTGCAACAACCTGTCCATCTCTCGGATAATATCTTGAGGATTGGAGTTAGTTGCATCTATGTTAACATTATTACTAGAACCAATAGTGTTTCTCACGGAATCTTGAGACATGATTAACTAATAAACCTCACTAGCACAAATTCTCACCGTTACACTCCAAGGAAAACACTCACACTCGTGTTTCACTCGGGATGGCTTTTACCCTTGATGTGCACTCTTGCCTTTTACCGCTCTTGTTCTCCTATCAAAGTCCTTAGAGAACTTACTCAAGGCTTAACAAGTTTGCTTGTGGAAATTGGCTGAAAGAAAGGGTTTAGAAAAAAAAAGGCTATAGGTAGAAAAGTAGAATGATTAGAAAATAACAAGGCAATAGGAAATAATAATTTGCTGAAATGGGTAACACCAACAACAACCAAACTTCCTTTTTTTCTTTTTTTTCTTTTTTTCTTTTTTTTCTTTTTTTATGCAAACCGGGAGAGAGAAACACTTAACTTATTGAATCAAAATAGCTCTGATGCCAAATGATACGTATCCGGTTGTGTGATGACCGAATTCGTATGTGATGTTGCCCGATCGTGATTCTAGTATGAAGTTGCAAACTTGAAACTTGAGTGTGGAAGTGATGTATATGGAATGAAGATGGTGAAAGTTGTTGTTTTAATAGGTGCTGGAATGATTGGTGATTATGGTTTGAAAGATAAATGTAAGGGGGAAAATGGATAGAAGTTGATATGGATATATGGAATAGAATCGGTGTGGAACAAGGAAGAACCAACAAGATAGTGAATGTTGACCCAAACCTTACACGTTCTTACCCTTTGTGAAATGATGGAAGAAGGTTGGATTGTGACCCTTTAGCTATAATTGAGCTAAGAACCAACAATATAATCAAATGGAAGTGATGGTGGAATGGTGGAACGTGACCCGCTAGCTAGAAAGCTAGGAACCAACACTATAAATAGAATGGAATGAAAAGGGAAAATTTGCCACAAGACTAGCTTGAAAGCCGATAAAGTTCTTAAAGAACAATGAAGAGAACACTCTCATATATTTTTCTCAAAAAAAGGTCTCTTACAAAGGCAAATGAGCATCCTATTTATAGTGCATGGTAGCCTAGAATTTGAATGGACAAAACAATGCATTAAGGCTCCAATTTATGACATTCAATGGTTTGTCTTCAATCCTATCAAGTGTGGCTGGACATTTGTGTAATTTAGAATGAATTTGGACATAATAAGGCTTGAATGAAGACTTATACACGTCCAAGTGATGCATCCTTTGATATTCCACTTGCTTGGCTCTTAAAAGTGCATGTAGATGACTTGGAATGAATCTGCCCATGTTTGCATCTAAGTGTATGTGTCTCTTCCACTTCCTTTCTTTATTTCTCAACTTTATATGCTGAATAAAAGCATAATAAAGTCTTCTAAATGCTTCATCCCCCATGGAATTCAAAAAGACTCTCTTTGAATGGTGATAAAGATGGCATGTCTCCTTGAAGAAGATGAAAAGTCTTCAATTGTTTCCATCTTAATCCCAACGTATAATGACACTAAAAACACATAAAATATTAATCAAAATATGATAAAAATGTTATGCGAACTTAAAGAATTAATTGGACAAGTTCAATGAATGAACTAGTTTAATTAATGAACCTACATGCTTAAATGAAACACATACACAAGTGAAGTATTTTCATAAATGAAGTGCTTGCATAAATGCATAAACAAGCATATTTATTCTCATGGAATGAATGAACTATTATGCAACTACTCATGCAAATTCTTATGTAACTACTCATGCAAATTCTTATGCAACTTATTTCAACTTTCCAACAAACTCAAAACGTTGCAAGATCTAATTGTTGCTGACATTTCTTCATTCATTTTCCAGCATTGGCAAAGCAAACTTTCCATAGCATCTTGAATCATTTTAGCTCTTACACGAGTCATAGGACCTCTAGGAAATTCATTGGAATTCTTGCTGGTTGTGGTCACATCAAGAAACAAGGCTCATAGAGAAGATATATGGTTAATACCAATAAGCATTAAGCAATAAGCAACAATAATATTAATTCATAAAATTAAAATATCCAAAACATAAATCAACAATAAGTTCAAAGCATAATCCAAAATAAAACTTAAAACATAGGTTCATAAAACATAATGGAAATAAAGATGCAAACTTAATCCTAAAATGCATAGATAATATGATATGTCATGAATGTCCTAGGCCTCGTCGTCACCATCATCATCCGAAGTCTCATCATTGCTCTTGACTTGAGAACGACGAAACTTCATCCATTGGCCATAGAAGGTGGAGAAGGACAAATCCATGTTCGAGTGGGAATTCTCAAGGGATTGGAGTCGATCCTCTACATTTTGCAAGCGAGTGTTGATGGCACCAAAACTCGAAGCCATGTTAGTGTCCATGGCATTGAACTGCTCGGTAATCAAAGCCGTGAGAGCTTCATTGTTCGCAACTTGAGCTTGCGGTTGAGGTTCAACGGGAGGAGAAGGAGGAGGAGGTGCTTCCCTATCAACACGTTCCCAAGCATTGTTCACATAGTGAAAACCGGACTTACGGAGAGAGGACTCACCAATTTTTGATTTGCGGGGTTCCGGAGATTCGTAGGTGCAATCGAGACCAATCTAGCTAAAGATGTGACTTAAGATCGTTCCATAAGTGAAAGATTTCAAGGCATCGATGTCACGAAGCTTAATATTGTTAACCATCACGGCAAATATGATCTTAGCAACATTAGGGCGCTCACCACGACGGAAACACTCAAGCCAAAAATAGTCAACTTGACGGATGTGAGAATATTTACCTCCGGAGGGGCGAAGGAACCATGAGACCATCAAATGGAGGAAACGATCGTGCGCATCCAAAGTAAGCACTTGACCGGTGTGAGAACCAAAGTGACTCTCATTCTCAATTCCGACATCCTTAAGAGAAAATGTAGACTCCAAGAGAGGGACATTAACAACAAACTTTTTCCCCAAAATATAAGATTCAATCCCAACAACTTCGGAATTTGTTTCATCATTGATAAGGTGAGCATGGAGTAAAAGAGAAGTACCATGTGTTTGTAGCAAATGTCCGGGATGCTCAACAAAACAAGAAGATCCCATTCTCTCAAACGCTCGAGGTAACGGAAAAGAAATCGCACGGAGTTAAGGAAGTTGAGATCAATCACACACTCACGACGAACTTCGTAGTCCTTGACATATTTGAAACGTTCTCTCAGCTCTGTAGTTCGAAGAGATTTTTGAAAGAGCTGGGCGAGATTTGGACGCATACTCGAGCCACCGGATTGAACGAACTTACGCTTTTTGCTAACATTTTCCGAAGCCATCCTAAAAACATTAAGCAAGCAAGTTTTTTTTAGAAAAAAATTAAGTGTATGCATAGATTTCTAAATTCAATCCAATGATAAATCCCACTTAGGTTTAAAAACAAGTTTTTAAAATCAAATAAACAATTTAAACAAAACAAAAAGAATTTTTAGAGAAAAACAATAAAAAAAATACGAGTGAAAATTTTTATATTCGAATCAGAAAAATGAAGATTTTGAAATTTTTTTACAAGATATGAAAAACCCAAGCATAAAAACATATAAACTATACAAAATAAAATTTTCTAACCTAATATTCGAATACAAATTGAAGGAAAAAGAAAAAGAGGAAAAATACCTTGATTTGGGATTTTGGATGAATGGATGAAAATCCTTGCACAATATTGTTGAAACTTGCTTAGACTTGTGATTTAGAGAAAAACCCCTCAAGATTTGGTGAAAAAAAGAGGTTTAGAGGGTTTTTATAGGAAAAATTTGGGTTAGGGTTTTTAGGGTTTGGGAGAGTTTTAATTAAAGTGGAACTTTAACATTAAAAGCCCTTTTTAAAGCAGTCCGCGAATCCGTTTCGGAACGGGCTTGACCGTTTCGAAATGCGGGCACGAAGGTTTGATCATCTTTTGGTCTTCAGCTGACCGTTTCGATACGGGGTTGACCGTATCGAAGCCCCGTTGACTCGTATCGAAACTTGTTTCGATACACCCCTTGGCAGTAGCCAAAACGTTTCGAAACCCTGTTAAGGCGTTTCGAAACGCCCTTCTCTCAGATATGAATTTAAAGCATCCGTATCAAAACAGGTTGACCCGTTTCCATACACCTGGGCCTGGAAGTGCAGATGAGGCTCTAAAAGTGCAGAAAAATGAATTTTTCTAAGGCCTAACTTGCATGAATGACATGAATGAGCAGGAAAAACATATGCAAACATAAACATACTCCCCTAGCTATAGGCATGGATGAAATTAGGAGTAAAAACACATAAACATGACATTTCACAATATCAAGCAATTTTAAGCACAAAAGAGGTCCTAAAAGGTCAAGATAGGCTAGCTAGACCTAACTCTCTCCTAAGGGACCAAAAACGCTCTTTGTCTAAAGGTTTTGTAAATATGTCCGCTAATTGATTTAAGGTGTCTACATACTCTATAACCACATCTTCTTTAAGGACATGATCTCTAATGAAATGATGCCTTATTTCTATGTGTTTGGTTCTAGAGTGTTGGATGGGATTTTTTGTTAAACATATAGCACTAGTGTTGTCACATTTTAAGGGTATGGTTTCAACTTTAATTCCATAATCTGAGAGTTGTTGCTTCATCCAAAGGACTTGAGCACAACAACTCCCTAAGGATATGTACTCGGCTTCGGTGGTAGATAAGGCTACACTATTTTGTTTCTTAGAGAACCAAGATATGAGCATACTACCTAGGAATTGACAAGTTCCTGAAGTACTCTTCCTATTGATTTTGCATCCCCCATAATCCGCATCTGAATAAGCATGAAGGTTGAAGGTGGAGTCTCTAGGGTACCAAAGACCTAAACAAAGAGTATCTCCAAGGTACCTAAAGATTCTCTTAACGGCTATAAGGTGAGGCTCTCTAGGACTAGCTTGAAACCTAGCACACAAGCAAACACTAAACAAGATATCCGGTCTACTTGTGGTAAGGTAAAGCAATGATCCAATCATAGAACGGTAAAGCTTAGAGTCAACACACTTACCTCCTTCATCTTTGTCAAGCTTTGTAGATGAGCTCATAGGTGTGGCTTGAGGCTTTGCATTCTCCAAGCCAAACTTCTTGAGCATATCCTTTATGTACTTTGCTTGATTGATGAAGGTGCCATCCTTCTTTTGCTTGATTTGGAGTCCCAAAAAGAATGAGAGCTCCCCCATCATGCTCATCTCGAATTCACCTTGTATTAGATTAGCAAACTCTTGACAATGACATTCGTTAGTAGAACCAAAAATAACATCATCAACATAAATTTGAACTACTAAGATGTCATTTTTATACATTTTTATAAAGAGTGTAGTGTCCACCTTACCTTTTTCAAAACCCTTTTCAATTTAAAAGTTTGAAAGTCTTTCATACCAAGCTCTAGGAGCTTGTTTTAAACCATAAAGAGCTTTAGTGAGTTTGAAAACATGATTTGGAAATTTTGAATATTCAAAACCCGGTGGTTGTTCCACATACACTTCCTCATTTATAAAACCATTTAAAAACGCGCTTTTTACATCCATTTGAAAAAGCTTGAAATTATGATAACATGCATATGCAAGCAACATCCTAATGGCTTCCACTACGGATGCATAGGTTTCATCAAAATCTATTCCCTCTTCTTGAGTGTAACCTTGTGCTACTAGTCTAGCTTTATTTCTCACAATGTTACCACTCTCATCTAGCTTGTTCCTAAAGACCCATTTAGTTCCTATGGTAGATTGATTACTAGGCCTATCAACTAATGTCCAAACGTTACTTCTCTCAAATTGATTTAACTCTTCTTACATAGCCATAATTCAAAAATCATCTTTCAATGCTTCTTTTATATTCTTAGGCTCTATGCATGAGATAAATGCAACATGATTCATTAATCTAAGAGAAGATCGAGTGGTTACCCCCTTGGATGGATCACCCAAGATTTCACCATCTTTGACATAGTTAAACTCCCTTGGGTAGCTCACTTCCTTTTCCTCAAGAGCCAAGTCCTTCAAGGCTTCAAGAGGTGGATCTTGTGTGTCCTCTTCTTTTGTTGTTCGAATCTCATCCTCCTTTGAAGTTTGTCCTCCATCAAAGGCATTTATGATTCCTACATCATCATCATCACAAGAATCCTTCCTTGGAAGGAGGTTATCATCGAATACAACATGAATAGATTCTTCTACTACTAAAGTTCTCTTGTTAAATACTCGATAGGCTTTAGAGGTTAAAGAGTATCCTATAAAAATAGCTTCATCACTTTTTTGCATCAAATTTACCTAAGTTGTCTTTTCCATTATTTAAAACAAAACACTTGCAACCAAAAGGGTGAAAATAGCTAATGTTAGGCTTTTTAGATTTTAAAATCTCATAAGATGTTTTCTTTAAAATTGGCCTAATCATTATTCGATTACCAATATAGCAAGTGGTGTTTGTGCCTTCCGCCCAAAAATATTTAGGTAAAATTTTTTCACAAAGCATGGTTCTAGCCATTTCTTGCAAAGTCCTATTTTTCCTCTCAACTACCCCATTTTGTTGAGGAGTTCGAGGAGCCGAAAAATTGTGGCTAATACCATTTTCATTCAAAAAATCTTCAAACCCTAAATTTTGAAACTCGGTTCCATGATCACTTCTAATATGAGAAATTCTAAGTTCAAGATCATTTTGGGTTAGTTTTGAAAATGTGATGAATTTTTCTAGAGCCTCATCTTTAGTACTTAAAAATAGAACCCAAGTAAATCTAGAAAAATCATCAACAAGTACAAATGCATAAGATTTACCACCCAAGCTCATAGTCCTAATTGGCCCAAATAAATCCATATGGATTAGTTGTAAACATCTACTTGTAGAAACATCGTTAATGGATTTAAATGAAGACTTATGTTGTTTACCCTTAGAGCATGCATCACAAATTTTATCGTTTGAAAATTTTATCTTGGGTAAACCTCTAACTAGATTAAGGGAAACTAGTTTTTCTAAAACACTAATGCTAGCATGTCCTAGTTTCCTATGCCACAACCACGCATCATTTTCATTTTGTGCTACTAAGCATGCATGGGATGTATGTATGTCATCTAGATGCACCATGTATATGTTCCCTATGCGATGACCTATGAGCATAATATTATTAGATTTAATGTCAACAATTTTGCATCCATTTTTATCAAATGAAACATTAAATCCTTTATCACACAATTGACTTATGCTCAATAAGTTATGTTTAAGACCATCGACATACAAGAATTTTCAATGAGAATAGTAGAGTGATTACCTATGAAGTCAATACCTTTAATGTGGCCTTTGGAGTTGTCACCAAATGTCACTACTCCTCCACTTTTTGGCTTTAGATCTATGAATCTACTCTTGTCTCCGGTCATATGCCTTGAGCATCCACTATCAAGGTACCATGAGTTTTGACTTTGTGCTTTGGCCTTGTAGCAATGCTCCCCCTACAAACAAAGATATTAAGCTTTTGTTTTTGATACCCAAATCATTTTGGGTCCATGAGTGTTAGCTTCCAAAACCTTGGTTCCCTTAGGAATCCAAGATGACATAACAATAATGTTATTAGATTTTACAAGTTCCTTAGGAACCCATACACTTCTAATTCTTTTAGCTCTACTATGTCTAGGAAAGCTACCTTGTTTGTAGTAGTTAGTCTTTTTCTAAGGTTGGTTTGTTCTTAAAGATTCACCTATTTTCATCTTGAAAAAATTTTAGTTCATCTTTCAACCCTAATATCTTTTTCTCAAATTTTGAATTAGCTTGAGAGAGTGAGTCATTTTTCTCATTTAGTTCCAAAATGATTTTCTTATTCCTAATGACCGACTCCTTGTATTTCTCAACTAATTCATCATAGACCTCTTGTAACTCATCATATGCATCATTTAATTCATCATATGTAAAATCTAAAGATGATGAGTTAGAGGTTACCATGGAGGAATCTTCCTCAAGTGCCATGAGGCAAAGGTTGGCCACTTCTTGTTCGTCATCCTCTGATGACTCCTCATCACTCCAAGTAGCAAGCTTGGCTTTGAGCTTCTTCTTCTTCTCAAAGCCCTTCTTCTTGAGTTGAGGGCACTCCAAATGTATGTGGCCGGGTTGTTTGCACTCGAAGCAAATGATTTGATCCCTTGCTTCTTCTTTGTTCTTACCTTTGAAGTCCATCTTCCTTTGAATTTTTCTTCCCCGGTTGGACCTCATAAAGCGTGAGAATCGTTTGGCTATCATAGCCAATTCTTCTAGCTCATCCTCCTCACTAGAAGAACTCTCCTCAAGTAGTGAAGCTTTGAGAGTTATTCCCATCTTCTTCTTCTTTTCAACCTCTAGCTTTTCTACTCTCTTCTCTTCTTTCTTTTTCTCTTCTTCCCTTCCTTGCTTCATAATCCCATGTGTAAGGAGAGAACCCACTAGCTCATCAAGCTTTAAAGTCTTCAAATTTTTAGCTTCATTGATGGCGGTTCTCTTCCCATCCCAAGATTCGGGAAGTGAATAGAGTAGCTTCCGGACAAGCTTGTCTTCCGGTATTGTCTCTCCAAATCCTTTGAGCCCATTGACTATGGTGGAGAACTGATCAAACATCTTGGACACGTCTCATCGGGCTCCATCTTGAAATTCCAATCTTAGTTTCTTTGACGTCATTGGTTCCCTCATAGGTAGTCTCAAGAGTGTCCCACACTTCTTTGGCACTCTCAATGGATGACACTTTGGAATAGATGTCCGGACCGAATGAACAAAAGATCATGTGGAGAGATTTGTCATTTATTTGGATCTTTCTCCTTTCTTCCTCACTCATCTCCACCTTTTTCTTCAAAACCATCTTGCATTCACTATCTTGCTTCAATGGAATGTAGGGGTCATCTTCAATTACATCCCAAACCAAGTAGTCATTGGACTTGATGAAGAGGCGCATTCTATTCTTCCAAAATGGATATTTGTCACCATTGAAGAAGGGTGGCTTTGTAGTGGATTGAGACTCATACATGCCCGAACCGGAGGTTGAAGCCATCTCTTGATTTTTGATGATCACACTCTTCCTAGGAACTCCTTTTGTGGTTGTTAATCCTCAAAGAGGTAAGCTCTGATACCAATTGTTGAGTGGATCGAATGATCGAAATGAACCAAGAGGTGGGTGAATTGGATTTTTAAAAGTTTAGGTGGTGGAAATTGCAAATTAAAAAGATAGACAAGGAATTTTAGAGTGGTTCAAGTTCCAAATGAACTCTACATCCACTACCTTAGCTTCACTAAGGATTTGTAACAATTCCACTAATTGCTCTTCCCCTTTTCTAGGCTAAGGAGGCAACCCTTACAATTTTGGTTAAATTTTCTACCCAAAATTTAACCCAATCCTCACACAAATAGAACAAAGATTTTGTTGGCTAAGAAAGTATCTCTCAATACAAATTGTAGCCCAATTACAAGCACTCAACCCAATTGAAAATGATAAGAATGAAAATTACAATTGGGGTTTCTAGACAATATTGGGATTTAGGCACAAATGCTTGGATTTGATGTTTGGATGTTTGCTTTTGGATCAATAGTTGTTGCTGGAGCTTTTAGAGCTCCCTTTTATACCTTCTCATAGATTTCTAGCCGTTGTGGTTGTTGCATTCATCAATAGAGCCGTTGGGAGTGTTATCTCACCTCCATAAATGCAGTCTGCAACCACCCGTTTCGAAACGCTCGACCCTGTTTCGAAACATACCAAAATAGAAAGAGACGTTAGGGTGCATTTAAGAGCCCGTATCGAAACGGTATTTACCCGTTTCGAAACACTTTTGCCACTGTCAAGGGTCGTTTCGAAACGGCTTGAACTCGTTTCGAAACGCCTTAACGATTACTTAAAAATCAGTTAAAACTTGAAACGGTCATATTTTTCAAATCAAATGAAGAACCGTTTCGAAACACCTGATGTCGTTTCGATATGAGTTCTCTATGTTCTAAAGCAGTTTCGATACTTGTTTCGAAACATGGGTTGACAGTGTTGAAAATGTTTCGATACCCGTTTCGAAACATGGGTTGACAGTTTCACAATCGTTTCGAAACGCCTTAGGCCGTTTCGAAACAGGGACTCGAAAAACACTATTTCGGCTTTAAGAACACTTTCAATTTAGTCGTTAGGTTCTTTAGTTATATCAAAATTAAAATATTCGGTTTCACAGTATGTCGGCACGCGAAAGTTTGCACATAGGCCTGTGATGAGTGCAGGGAAGAAGATAGGTCCCTTGGCGTTTGGCTTTTCTGTGTGGACATAGATCTCCCTCAGGATTACTTCGCCAACATTGATTTGCCGCCCCTTCATAATGTTGTTGATAAGGGCAAGTTATGGCATGTTTACTGTTGATCCCTGCGTGGTGGGCTTCAAGCGGCGTTGGACAAAGTTGCTCCAATGAGCTGCCTCCGGCAGCAGGTCGCGGCGGTTGACTGACCCATTGTTTTTGCATGTTAACCACTTGGTGTTGGGCTTACAGATCTCTTTCTTAATCTTGTTGTAGTCAGCCGCCGTTAGGTAGGACCCCCATTCTTCTCATGGATTTCCGCGGATATCATTGTTGTAGAATCTGTTAATCATATCTGTTGTGAATTTAGCACCTTCTCCGCGGACATACACGAAAGGATTTCCTGGTGTAGGTTTGTGGGCGTAAAACTCTTGCACACGGTTGCTGTTTATTCCTTCTGGCTGTCGTGCAAAGAGGTCCCAGCCCATGTTGTGGATCCTTTCGAATAGGGAGGGCTCGAGGCCAAAACCCCCCATCAGGCTGGGTATATTGGAATCTCATTTCCTCCTATAGTTGTCGCTCTCTGTAGTATTCCTTATAGGTTGCCTCGACAGTTGGGTTCAAGAACCTTTTGAAAAGAGGTTTGGAGGTGGCGGGGGGTTGCTGCGATGTGGCCATAGTTGTGAGACGGTTGTTTTTCCTAAAGAACGAAAAAAAGAACGTGAAAGAAAGTAAAGCAAGGGAAATCTTGAAAGCAAAGATAGCAGAAAGAAATGAGAGTAAATGAGAAAGCAAAGTGAAGAACGGGGAGAGAATAGTTGGTCTTATATAGCCGCTTCTCTATGCTGCCTTGGCGGGTACGCTGTCAATGGGCGGCATTTATTACAGTGCAAATAACGGGATTCTAGCCGTTACGCAGATAGTCGTTTCGCTCGTTGTGGCAAATGTAGCCGTTGCGGCTAGCCGTTATGAAGCTACTAGCCATTATGCTCATCTGCCTTGGCCGCTGGATGGGCTTCTCCTTTATTCTTTCATCTTTCTTGATCTTGCCTCCATTCCTAACCCGAAGTAAATTAAATAAAAAAATTAAATAAAAATTAAATCTAATCCTAATACATAAAAATAAATTAAAAATAAAAATTAGGTTATGTTGGGTTATGCTTTTCCCAAACATAACCACTTCATGAGGGATTTGTGTTTGGCTTTACGTCTGGGTATGTCCTTCCCCTCCTCAAGTGGATGTTGCTGCCATCTTTGCCGCCCTGGCGAGACAAACACCAAAAAAACAAAGGGGCATATATATATATTTTTTATTTTTTAAGCAAATAAATAAACAGAGATTTAATGTGCAAAAACTAAAGTAGAAGTACAGAAATTCAAACATAGTTGTTGTTGCCAATCCCCGGCAACGGCGCCAAAAACTTGTAGAGCGTCTAGTTGTTCTCTATTTATGCACAACATGTTGGGGAGAGAATTGGTCGATAGATTGGGTAAGATAATTGCAGCTCAGTAGCGTGAAGACTGCATTTTAAAGCTTAAGTATGTTTTGCGCTGCCATGAATTGATGCCTCAGTGGGTATGGCGGGCGGCAGGCTACGACCATGCCACGCGGCCACAGTGGGTCACTGCCCCTGCAACTTTCACTATCTCGGCAGATGGAACGGAAATAAGTCCTGGCGGCAAGTCTGGCAGACATTCCAAGTTCGACGGGATAGTCGACAGTGATCCTCCCTATTTCTAGGGAAGGATGCTCGAACACTCATGTGATGTAGGCAATACCTAGCAATCTCAGCATAAACCTAACACATGCAAGTCCATTCGATTGGTGATCCCTTTTAGCCACTAAAACTTGTGAAGTTGTTAGGAACCAAGTTAGTCACGCCCCAACATGTTGTGACCGTGCTTAACCCTTTCGTGAGCCTTACACTTTCGTGCCCGACAAATGGATTCTCTCAACTGACTGGTGTGGACTAATTGAAAGAATGAAGTGCATAGATTAAGCAAACTTTGGAATTTTATTGAAAACAACTCAAAACTATTACAATTGTTTCTCGCATCTACTTTACATACAAGCGCCTAAAACCCTAGGAGAGTTGGGCCGCGACCCCCAACAACTCCCATCTACCTAGCTGCATCTCTGTTATGCGGCTATTCAAGCACGCATCCCCTCATACCTCGTCATGCCCATATACCCTCACATACATTGGGTAAATATAGGGCTCATGGTCTAAGTTTGAGTCCTCCTTGAAGTAGAAGTTCTTAAAGTATTTTTACATTAAATATAGACTCCTTTTTGACTTAAATGTGGACTCTTTGGACGTTGCCTTCTCCCGCAAGTAAGGATAAGTACTTCTACTTATCGATCTTGGATCAGCTCTACCGGCCGCTACAGGCTTCAGAAGATTGCAAGATTGGGTTCGTTGGGCTTGGAAAATTGTCCTCTTTCAATCGCGACCCGTCTTCGTTAAGTTGGTGTAACTCCTGCCTGGGCGACACTTGGCGGTAATGCAGCTTCGGCAGCGTCCTTGGCGGCATCTAGAACTGCTTCAGTACATCTATTATTGTTCCAGCTTTTCCTCTCCTCTCCTTGTTATAGCACCTGAAAATAAAAACTAAACTAAAACAATATCTCTTCTTTACCAAACATAAAATATTCAATAAAAGCATGGTGAAAGAGAAAATATTGTTATTATGCATGCAATGCACCTAAATATCCCTAAATGTGCTTAAGAACAGCAATAATAAGGGCATGAATGTGTACAAAATATAGAACTCGTGGACACTCTACAGCGCCGCTACCGGGGATTGGTAACAGCAAAATCTTTTTTAATTTCTGCACCTTTATTTATTTGCTTTTAATTTTTAATTTTATTTTTATTAGAAAAAAAAGTATTTTACAGTTTCCTTTGCTAGTGCATGACCAGGGAAAACCCAAATGACGAAATCGTTTATTGTGACGATATCGTACGAAGAGCAAGAGAACTTAAAAAGGAAATCAGAACAGCCCTAGGGAAAGCTAAAGAAGGGGGAAAAGCAGAGGAAATCATGGAAGAAATAAACGACAACCATGCCAACAATGCTCAGAACGGTAAGGATGGGCTGCAAGACCCGCTGCCTAGAGAACAGTAGCAAGTTCCACCTAGGCAGCCGCCCCTATTCTGCCCAAGTAGCCACAGTACGTTCAAACCACCAGGGATTATTTGGAACATGACTTCAGAGGGTTTGATCCTATAATGACAGAACCTGAAATTGAGGCGGGTCACTTTGAGCTGAAGCCCGTGATGTTTAACATGATCAACACTTTGGGGGAATTTGGAGGGATGGCCACAGCAGATGCTCGACAACAATTAAGAGGATTCCTGCACATATGTAGAGCCTTCAAAATACCCGGAGTCCATCAAGATGTGCTAAGGCTGAGGTTATTCCCCTATTCACTGAGGGATAGGGCAAAACGGTGGTTGAACAACCAGACAGCAGGATCATTCAACACATGGACAAAGTTGTGTAAGGATTTCTTGGATCGTTTTAGCCCATCTAATGTCACCGACAAATTGAGAAACGAGATCACAACTTTCTAACAAGGGGATGATGAGCCAATGTATGAAGCATGGGAGCAGTACCAACATATGCTAAATAATTGTCCGCTTCATGGTTTTCCGGCTTGGACACAGGTGTCAATGTTTTACAACGGGGTAAACTACCCAACTCGAATGATGATTGATGCCTCAGCTAACGAAATCATCCTCGACAGACCACCAGAGGAGGCACTGCGGATCCTGAACTAAGCTGCCAAAATGACTATAAGTACCCAATAGCTCACCGAGGCGGTATTAGGCGGCTAACAGTTGTGAACGAAGTGGAAGCCTCAGAATCTGTCAGTACCCGCCTCGACAAGATGACAGAGCTGGTTATGAACATGGTTAAACCAACTGGAAAAGTCTATGAGGCCAAGGTTGTAGAACCATTCTGTGATGAGTGTGAGGGCAATCATGATTGCTCTGAGTGTACTGCATCTGCCAATTTCATGGGAGGATGTGAGAGGAACAGTAGGCCCTCCACAAACACATACAACCCTGGATGGAGAAATCATCCAAATTTCGCCTTGAACAATCCTAAAATTGCTTCCAATCCACAACAGCAATAGGGAGGTTACCAGCAGAACTAGTCCAAACAGCAAGCTCAGCAACCATAGATCAATTCACTAGAAGAAACTTTACAAACTTTTATATTTAACACTAGTGAATTTATTGTTTGCACTAATAAATTCAATTATAAAACTGAGTCCTTTATGGGCAGGACGGAGATGAGGATGAACAACCAGGAAACTGCAATAAAGAACCTAGAGACCCAGTTTGTATAGTTTACTGCAATCTTCAGTAGTAGGACAATGGGTGCAACATCTAGCAGTACAGAGGCAGCAGCTAAACCCACATATGAGCAGTGCAAAGTCATATCAACCAGAAGTGGGAAACAGTTGGATGATCCTAGAATGGAAAAGGCAACAAAGGAACAGTCAGCACAGACATAACTACCTGCACGACAGCACCAACACCAGTCGCACCGGTAGATGAGCCTGACAGCATCCATGAAGCAGATGATCATCCAAAGATAAAGTTCCTATGCAAAGAATGTATAGAGGACATCCGCCTGCCATCACATTTTCCCCAGAGGCTTAAGCAACAGAAGCAAGAGCACCGGTTCAGGAAATTCTTGGATATTCTGAAACAGATGCACATAAATATCCCTCTCATAGAAGCCATTCAGAACATGCCCAATTATGCAAAATACCTAAGAGATATGGTTTCTAAGAGGAAAAGAATTGGGGAGTTCGAAACAGTCGTTGTGACAAAATAGTGCATGACTATGTTGCACAACAAGCTACCGCCCAAGAAAACAAATCCGGGCAATTTTGTTATACCATGCATAATAGGCAGCAAGCACGAAACAAAAGCCCTGTGCGACTTAGAAGCCAGCATAAACTTGATGCCTAAGGCAGTCTTCGACAAACTAGGAATTGGGCAAGCCAAACCTACCTCCATTATGTTGAAACTTGATGATCATTCATTTGTACAACCGGATGGAAAGATTGAAGACATCCTAGTACGAGTGGGCATCCTTATTTTTCCAGCAGACTTCCTCATTTTAGACTATGAGGCAGATGAAAACGCCCCAATCATCCTTGAGCGACCATTCTTGGCCACGGGCATAACGCTAATAGATGAGGAGCATGGGGAGCTGATCATGAGGGTAGACAATTAGAGCATCGAGTTAAATGTGTTACAACTCTCAGAAAAGGAAAAGGAAGGACGCCCAAATGCTCAGCCAAAATTAACACAGAGACAGGCCAAGACAACAACTGTCATGGCAGACCCAAGGGCAGGCTGAAGGAACTAGCAGCACACCGCCTTAAAGAACATGAGGACCCCCTAGGAGGGTAAGACAAGAAACACCACCTCAGGAAGTGGTTATGTCTGAGAGATGCACCCAAATGCACTCCCAACATAACTTAATTATTTTTATGTTTATTTTCTTTATTTTTATTTTTATTTTTATTTTTATGCTTTAGGAATAGAATTTAATTTTTTGCAATTTATTCTTTTTAGATTAGTTGAATTTATTTTCCACATTTTCAATTTTTCAGAATTTATTTTAATATTTAATTACCTTTATTTTTATTTCAGGCTTTAGGAATAAAAGAGTTGGATCAAGAAGAAGGCCCAACAAGTATCCCACCCACCATCCCGCCAAGACAGCCAAGGGCGGCCCAGCGTAGACATCGTGTAATGGCTAGCTGCCAATGGCTACAGAAATAACAGGCAGAAATCCCGTAACGTGCGCGAGACAACTTGCACGTTGGACATTTAATGCCCCACGACACCTCTCGACAACCATTATTTAAACCTCATTCATCTCATTCATTCATTCATTTTACTTTCACCTCCTTGATATATTCTTCTTGAATCCATAGCTCTCTTTTCTCACAATATTTTCTTTAAGTTTCAGTTATATCTAAACCGTCTCACACATGGCATCAACATCAGCACCCAAACCCACCTTCCAACGCTTCTACTCCAATGCAGATAAGAAGAGATACAAAATGCAGTTTGCAAAACAAGCAATTTGGGAGGAGCAAGGGTTCCACTACACAAAGCAAATAGGGGACTTTGGCTTAGAGCCCACCTTATTCGAAACCATCCACAGCAAGGGATGGGAAATATTCGCATGGCAGCCGGAGATGGCCAACATCACTTTGGTCAGAGAATTCTATGCCCATCACCCATGCCTAGAGTTGTCGTTCGTCTATGTCCGAGGGGAGCATGTCAACTTGAACGCCACCGTGATCAACAACTTCTACGGCTTAGAGATGAACGACAACCCTCACGGGGAATGAAGGCAGTCACTGACGGCTGCCGACTACGACAGACTCAAGGCCAAGTTGTGCAAGCCCAACATGTCGTGGTTGGCAGGAAAGCATGGCGGCTCTGTCCAACGCTGCCACCTGCTGCCCAAGCCTATGTTGTGGATTACCTTTATCAAACGTCATCTACTGCCCACCTCCCACAACTCCACTGTCGACCGGCCGCGCCTTGCACTCATCCACAACATCATGGTAAACCGGCCAATCAATGTTGAGGAGATCATATGCAAGGAGATCCACAACAGCTTCTGCAAGACAAAGGGTAGGTTGTACTTCCCATCTCTCATCACAGGTCTTTGTGCCAACTTCAACATCCCAACTGACCCAGAAGATGAGATGACAACTGCCAAAGAGGGGTTGACCAAGAAAGTTCACCTGTAGATGATGCAGGCCCAAGAGACATAGCCCATCACCCCAGCCATCCCTCTACCGCCCAGCTAGCCACTCTAGCCACCCCCGGCAGTACTTAAGCTGCCCCGACCAATGAAGTCCTCACTCTACTGCGCACCCCCACTGACAGCGAAAAACGGATTGAGCAGTAGCAATTGACCTTCATGAAGTACGTGGGGGAGGTACAAGATGCCTTTGTGGCATATCTTCTTCTGAAATTTCCAAACGACGGCCCCACCTGCCAAACTTCCCTGCCGCCCTCGCCGCCGTAGCTGCAGCCAGAGAAGGCACACCATTAGAAGAAGCTGCCCACCATGCCGCCTTTCGCCGCCAGATGTCGTCTTTGACGCACTTAATACAAGTTTAGGGACTCAATTGCACTTAATACAAGTTTAGGGACCAGAATGTAATTTTTGTAAAATATAGGGAATTCATTGATTTTAAGATTACCATTATGAAATTAATCATGTTTCATGCTTCTCTGCCAAATATCATCTTAAAAAGACATCTCAAGCTCAAGCAATTGCAATTACAACATTTAGGACTAAAATGTAAATCATACAAACATCAAAACAATTCAAATCTGGGTCCAACGGTAACCCGTTTCGGAACGCCTACTCACCGTACCGGAACGATGTTGACTGTTTCGGTACGCGGGTATGTTCCGAGACCAGTTCCGGAACATGTCATTCCAGTAGCCAAATGTATCAAAACAGCCCCTTACGTTTCGAAACGCCAAGGTCATTTCAAGCCCCCGTTCCGAAACACCATAGGGTGTTTCGATACACCCTGCCCAGAAACAGTAGTAAATGCTGGTTTTTCACTCAAAAATACTCAAACATGCCCCAAAGACTCTCAAAAACATACCAGCAGTCCAACATACATATAAGGAACACATTTGGGTCATTCTAACACGAACATAGCATCAAATACAAAATCTCATCATTCTAGAGGCATGCTTCCTATCACAAACCCGAAATAAGCAATCCAACCTCAAATCAAACAATTAAAGCCATTTACAACTCAAGCAAGCTAACACAACATGCCACAATCCTTAGGGAGTTCAACATATCTCCCAAATACAATTCTTGGTTTCCCATTGCCATTATATCAAAACTAAGTGTGTGAAAACTTCACCATACATGAGCTTAGACTTCCTTGTATGAACTTAGCTTCCTTGATGCCCGAAAACACCTCAATTATCTGCATTATTGGTAAAAGAGAGAGCGTAAGCACAAATGCTTAGTGAGGCATGCTCTAAAGAAAACCAACACAATAATGCACATCTTGAAAACACTTTCTCAAATGCTTTTAAACCACATGCTCATTCTATCTCATTCTTGGAAACCTTTCAAAGCAATTTCTCATTGAAAACACATGTACCTTCATTCTATCTCATGCATTTAAACCAATGCACAACTCATGGAAAAGCCAAACTCATGCTTGTACTCTAAAGCATTTCATAAACAAACCACATATGCATTTCTCATAGCATAAACCATTTCATCAAAGGTACATGTGAATCAAAAACCATTACATATTTTATATTGGCATTTCACATCTCTTATTAGTCGGATATGCGGACATCTCACTAGACATTTCCGGTGGCATCTCTCATCACCGTACTCACTCGTCTAGCAACATAGTTTTCGGTGGAATCTCACATCACCGTACTCACATGGCAGAATCTCTCATCGCCACAAAGCTTGGGTATTTCACCAAGTCCTACCCGATGGAATTCCCATAATCGGTTCTCTCCCTTTGGCTTAACCAAAGAGCACGTATGAATTTTTAGTTTATAGTGCACTCTCATCCTATTGATCGATCAATTATATCCGGTAAGTATCTCAACATCTATGCCAATATATTATGTCAAATCATCATCTCACCTACTGTTTTTCATGCATTAAATCTCAAACATTTTCATCTCATTTCAAAATCATAACATTTGATATGCTTTAACATAAAAGCTCAAATCTCAACTATGCAACATGTTACTTTATGAAATCATTTCAAGCATCATCTCATGCTATAATTCATGTATAAAAGCAGTAGGAATTCATCAATCTAAAACCATGAGCCTGTAAAAGCATTTTAGGGGCAATCACCACATTCAAGAGAGCAATCTAGCCAATACTTTCTTCCGGACTTAGAAAGGTGTTTCAAACCTTTCCTAAATCCCCAAACCTTGTTTCTTTGTCTTTCAAGGACTTATAAACCATATGCATTCATCGATTATGTTTCGCTTGCTCGCTGAAACGCTATCTAAGCTTCCGGATCAACTCCAAAGGTGTCCAAATATGTCTCCCCTGTTTTAAACACATAAGAGCAGAGGATTAATGCATCACCATGCATTGAAATCATCAGCCACACAACTAAACTCGCTGCTCTACACAAAAGCCACATTTCGGCTACCAAACACTACCGAAAACACTTCCAAACTCTTCCAAAACCAAACCCAGCCAAGATCAATCACTTCTAATCATTTCTAAACATCAATTAACATCAAAAACCAACACAACCACGTCTTTATACCTCCAGCTATAACAGAACAGCAAAATCACCTCAAAAACCATCATTCTAGCAAGCAAAACTTAGGAAAAACAAACCTATTCAGGATTGTATTGATAAAACCTCATTTATAACATCAATTAACATCTAAAATACATTAGAAAACCATCTCAAAACAGAGCCCAGTCAATCACCACGAAAATCTTCAAGACCTCTTCCAAAATCTTGAGTTTTAAGCCAATTTCTTGTTTCTAACATAAAAACCACTTAAAAATCATTAATAAAGGATTGATAACTTGGGAATTTTAGTAAAGAACTGATAATTAGAGGAGAAGGACGAAGCTTACCTCTAATGTATGATTTCTCCTTGATTTGGGCAAGTTTTCTTGAAAATTCAATGTAGAAATCAAGTGGATTTGATGAAGAATTGATTAGGAATGAAAGAGTGATTAAAATCTCATCAAATGAAGTGAAAATCAAAGTAAATTTTCTGGAGAGATAGTGTTTGGTTGAAAGGAATTTGAGAGAAAATAAAATGAGGGAAAATTTGTGAAAAGTAGTTATGAAAATTCAAAGGTGGTTTTCTCATTTAACCACCTTCATTTTCTTTAATTAAAACATTACTTAAATCACCCAAATTAAGGAAAAATCTGATGAAAATATTTTTGGTAAAATTAGCTCCTTAAAGATTCAAAGTTTCAATCCTTTACAAAACAATCACTACTTAACTTTGCAAAAACCGCGATTTGGTCACTACACTGAAATGTAGTATTTCCAAACCTTATTCTGTAAAATCGATTTCACCATTCTCTTTTATATACTAAATGAGGATTTTTAGATAATTTTCCATATTTTTAAAGCATCCCGAACTAGGTGTTCCCTAAAACTCCCTTTTAGATTCGAATCGTTTTCCAGACCGATCCGGTTCAGACTCTAAACATCTAGGCCCAAATTTGGGGTGTTACAACTCTCCTCCTCTTAAGAAATTTCGTCCTCGAAATTTACCTGGAGGAGAAAGGTAAGGGAACTGCTTCTTCATGTCATCCCTTCTTTCCCATGTGGCTTCCTCAACACCACGATGCCTCCACAACACCTTAACCAGCTTAATGGTCTTACCCCGGAGAACCTTACTGTCCGAATCCAAAATCTCAACTGGCTCCTCATCATAGGTCAAATCTGGATTCAACTCAACTTCCTCCATGGGCATAACATGCGAAGGATCTGATATATACCTCCGAAGCATGGATACATGAAACACGTTATGTATCTTCTCTAGCTCTTGTGGTAGCCTTAGCTTATAAGCAACATGACCCACATGTTCTATCACCTCGTATGATCCAATATGTCTAGGGCTCAACTTACCCTTCCGGCCAAATCCCATCACCTTCTTCCAAGGTGAAACCTTTAAGAACACACGGTCACCCACCGCAAACTCAATCTCCTTACGCTTCAAATCCGCGTAAGACTTCTGTCGATCAGAGGCTGCCTTCAACCGCTCACAAACGAGCTTCACCTTTTCAGTGGTTCCTTTCAACAAAGTCGGCATCAAGACCAACTTTTGTCCCATTTCAGCCCAGCAAAGAGGAGTTCTGCACTTCCTCCATACAAGGCTTCATAAGGTGTCATTTGAATACTTGCCTTGTAGCTATTGTTATAAGCAAACTCCACCAAAGGCAAGTGCTTCTCCCAAGAGCCTTGAAACTCAATCACGCAGCACCTCAACATATCCTCAAGCACTTGGATAACACGCTCAGACTGTCCATCCGTCTGCGGATGATAAGAAGTACTGAAATTCAGCTGCGTACCCAATGCTTGATGCAAACACTCCCAAAACCTTGCCGTGAACCTCGGATCTCTATCTGACACTATAGATTTTGGTACACCATGCAGACGAACAATCTCAGCAATGTACAGCTTTGCCAGCTTATCCAAGGTATACGTAGTATGCACAGGTAAGAAATGCGCACACTTCGTAAGGCGATCCACAATCACCCACACCGAATTCTTCTTTGATGGCGTCAAAGGCAAACCAGACACAAAGTCCATGGTGATCCTCTCCCATTTCCATTCAGGAATCCTCAACGGCTGCAACAACACCGAAGGAAACTGATGCTCAGCCTTAACCTGCTAACAAACCATGCACTTGCTCACATATTCCGCAACATCTTTCTTCAACCCCACCCAATAGTACTCATCCTTCAGATCACGATACATCTTTGTACTACCAGGGTGCATTGCAAAAGGACTACTATGAGCTTCAGTCAGAATAGGACGCCTCAACTCTACATCATTTGGCACTACTATCCAACTTCCAAAACATAGAACCCCATCATCATTAAAACAAAAATCTGATGGTCTATCCTCAGCAATACCCTGAACATGTGGCACCAAAGAATCATCCAACAACTGCTTATCCTTTATCAACTGAACTAGAGATGGTTTCACCTGCAATTCAGCCACAAGACCCCCATCTCGCGAAATGCTCAAGCTAGCAAACATAGCCCTTAACTCCACAGCCACTTTTCTGCTCAAGGCGTCAGCCACAACATTGGCCTTTCCCGGGTGATACTCAATCGTTAGATCGTAATCCTTAAGCAATTCCACCCATCGCCGTTGCCTAAGATTCAACTCTTTCTGAGACATCAGATACTTCAAACTCTTGTGATCCGTGTACACAGTACACTTCTCACCATAAAGATAATGTCTCCAGATTTTCAAAGCAAAAACCACCGCAGCTAACTCAATATCATGCGTAGGATAATTGCGCTCATGCACCTTAAACTGTCGCAATGCGTAAGCCACCACCTTACCCTCTTGCATTAGTACACACCCCAAACCAACGTAGGATACGTCACTGTACACCACAAACTCTTTTCCTGATTCAAGTTGAACCAAGATAGGAGCTTGCGTAAAAGTTGCCTTAAGCTTCTCAAAAGCTTGTTGTCTCGCTTCCGTCCACTCATACTTAACATCCTTTTGCAACAACTTTGTTAAAGGAGCAGCAATCTTTGAAAATCCATCCACAAACCTCCGGTAATATCCTGCCAACCCAAGGAAACAACGGACTTCATGAACAGACTTAGGAGGCTTCCAATTCATCACCGCCTCAACCTTCTGAGGATCAACTCGAATCCCTTCAGCCGAAACCTCATGACCAAGGAACACAACTTCCTTTAGCCAAAACTCACACTTGCTCAGCTTAGCATAAAGCTGATTTTCCAAAAGCGCTTGCAAGATAACTCTCAAATGACCTTCATGCTCCTCCTCAATACGAGAGTACACAAGGATATCGCCAATGAACACCACAATGAACTTGTCCAAGTATTCATGGAACACTCTATTCATCATATCCATGAAAGCAGCAGGAGCATTCGTCAAGCCAAACGGCATTACAAGGAATTCATAATGCCCATACCTCGTTCTAAAGGCTGTTTTCGGCACATCCACATCTTTCACCTTAAGTTGATAGTACCCTAACCTCAAGTCAAACTTTGAAAACGCAGCCGCTCCCCGAAACTGATAAAAAAGATCATCAATCCTCGGCAAAGGATACCTGTTTTTGATGGTCAATTTGTTCAGCTAACGATAATCTGTGAACATCCTCATTGTGCCATCTTTCTTTTTCACAAACAAAACTGGTGCACCCCAAGGTGACACACTAGGCCGAATGAAACCACGGTCAAGTAGTTCCTGAAGTTGCGTCTTCAACTCCTTCAGCTCTTTGGGTGTCATGCGATAGGGAGCAATGGACACTGGAGTTGTGTTCTCATACAACTTACCTCTCGACTAGGTGGCAATCAAGGCAACTCCTCCGGAAACACTCCAGGGAACTCATATACAGTTCTTATATCCTGAACTCGCAACTTCTTTGAACTAGGATTCATAACAAAGGCTAGGTAAGCCTCGCAACCCTGCCACAACATTCGACTTGCTTCTAATGTAGACACCACATTGGCAAAAAACTTCACATTCTCACCCACTACCACCACTTCATAATCATCCGCAAGTTTCAACGAAACTCGCTTGCTTTCGAAATCCACCACGGCTCTATGTTCAACAAGCCAATCCATGCCAAGGATTACATCAAAGCCATAGAATGGCAACTCCATGAGATCAACAAGAAAAACATGATTTTTCACTTTCAAGGGACATCTTGTATACAACTTCCTTGTTACAACCGTCTCACCAAAGGAACTAGTCACACGCATACCAACATCCAAAGACTCAACAGGTAAACCAAGCATTTGAGCATGTTCACGCAATATGTACGAGTGTGTAGATCCAGAATCAATCAAAGAAAGTAATGACAAGGATTGCAAAGTAAAGGTACCTGCGATCACATCCGTATCATTCCTTCCCTCGCAATGGGCATACACTCGAGCCTGACCGCCACCCTCAGGTTGAACGGCCACAACATGTGCTACGTTCCTGCCACCATCATCTTTACGCTAAAAATTACAACGGCCGCGCCCACGACCCCTCTGTAGCTCAGCTGCTCTCACCGGAGCATGTCCCTCTCTCAGAGGCTGAGGACAATATTTCTTCAAATGCCCTCGGTTACCACAATTCCAGCATGTCCCAAGGTTACCCCAACACTCACCATCATGCCTTCTACCACAACGGTAACATTCAGGAGTCCTCAGAACAGCATTAGGTCCTTGCTGACATCCACCAGGGTTACCACCCCCACGCCTAGCATCATAATGCGGCTTCCTATCCTTGTGCCTTTTGTTGCGATCTCTACCATAATCACGTTCAGCCGCTCGCTTTCCAGAGCTAGATCCACCAGCTCGACTTCCAAACCAAGATTGGATTCAATGTCCTTGGCTCTAGTGACCAAGACATCGAAATATGTATAGTCAGTCGCAAGCATATATGTCTTGACATCTGCTACCAGCCCATAACGGAATCGTTCGCACCTCTCCGGCTCACTAGGGATTAGCTCAGGCGCATACTGACTGAGGTGAACAAACTAAATTTCATATTCAGCCACTGACATGTTGCCTTGCACGAGAGACATAAACTCTCTTTTCTTCTCATCGAGGTAACGTACTCCCAGATACTTTCGCTTGAACGCATTCAAGAAGAACGTCCAAGTCACCTCGTCATCTTCCATCCCGGAAATAGTGGTCGTCCACCACGTATAAGCATCACCATGCAGCAGTGACACAACACAACCCAGCTTTTGCACATTGTTGCAGTTCATCTGACCCAAAATCCTCTTGGTGCTCTCCAACCAAGACTCAGATCCTTCCGGAGATATGCCTCTGAACTCAGTCCCTCCTAGACTGCGAAGACGTTCTAAAGGTAACCTCACATTAGCATCATCCTGATGCGCAGCTCCATGAGCTCCAGCTACTGCTACCTGGAAAGCTCCAGCAATAGCCTGAATCAACATGGTCATGTCCGGAGCAGCTTGCCCCTGCACACCCTCGGGTCCAGCAACCCCAGCACCAGCACCCGCATTACCAACTCCAGCACCACCACCACCGGGTGGTCCACTACCAGGGGTAAGAGGAGGTAGATCTTCAGCATTCTTGACATTCTCATTATCAGCCATCGATCTAGTATTGATTCTCAGCTCTCTACGTGGCCCCATTACAAAGAAAACAATGCACTGACAAAAATGCAATAAACACAATTAGGCACAATAAGGTAAGTACTCCAAGTACTCAAGCTCATTTTCAAAAACAATTCTTCTCATTAGTTTTGATATGGCAATGGGATTCCCAACCACACTCCAAACATAGCATAGCATCACAAAATCATCTCAATTGAAGCATACTCCAATAACCATACATCAATCTTTCACCAAGAAGACACATCATGCATAAACACGTACATCACCCACATATCAAACCCCAATTATTCAGTAACTTAACTCTGATACCAAAAAATGTAACCCCCTTAGCCCGGCCTAGACGCTTGACCCGAACAATGAAGATTACACGGGGAAAACCAAAGTCAACCCTGATTAACAACCTTTTTTCATTTTAATCTTGTCTAAATACATGTTAACCCTAAATGAGTACTCACGAGTCATGATTAAGAAAGGCATAGGGATCGGATAACATTTAGGGACTCAATTGCACTTAATACAAGTTTAGGGACCAAAATGTAATTTTTGTAAAATAGAGGGACTTCATTGATTTTAAGATTACCATTATGAAATTAATCATGTTTCATACTTCTCTGCTAAATATCATCTTAAAAAGACATCTCAAGCTCAAGTAATTGCAATTACAACATTTATGACTAAAATGTAAAGCATGCAAACATCAAAACAATTCAAATTTGGGTCCAACGGTAACCCGTTTCAGAACGCCTACTCACCATACCGGAACGCTGTATCGGAACAGCGTTGATCGTTTCGGTACGCGGGTATGTTCCGAGACCAGTTTCGGAACATGTCATTCTAGTAGCCAAAATGTATCGAAACAGCCTCAGGCGTTTCGAAACGCCAAGGCCATTTCAAGCCCCCGTTCCGAAACACTATAGGGTGTTTCGATACACCATGCCCAGAAACAACAGTAAATGCTGGTTTTTCACTCAAAAACATACTCAAACATGCCCCAAAGACTCTCAAAACATACCAGCAGTCCAACATACATATACGGAACACATTTGGGTCATTCTAACACGAACATAGCATCAAATACAAAATCTCATTATTCTAGAGGCATGCTTCCTATCACAAACCCAAAATAAGCAATCCAACCTCAAATCAAACAATTAAGGCCATTTACAACACAAGCAAGCTAACACAACATGCCACAATCCTTAGGGAGTTCAACATATCTCCCAAATACAATTCTTGGTTTCCCATTGCCATTATATCAAAACTAAGTGTGTGAAAACTTCACCATACATGAGCTTAGAATTCCTTGGATGAACTTAGCTTCCTTGATGCCCGAAAACACCTCAATTATCTGCATTATTGGTAAAAGAGAGAGCGTAAGCACAAATGCTTAGTGAGGCATGCTCTAAAGAAAACCAACACAATAATGCACATCTTGAAAACACTTTCTCAAATGCTTTTAAACCACATGCTCATTCTATCTCATTCTTGGAAACCTTTCAAAGCAATTTCTCATTGAAAACACATGTACCTTCATTCTATCTCATGCATTTAAACCAATGCACAACTCATGGCAAAGCCAAACTCATGCTTGTACTCTAAAGCATTTCATAAACAAACCACATATGCATTTCTCATAGCATAAACCATTTCATCAAAGGTACATGTGAATCAAAAACCATTACATATTTTATATTGGCACTTCACATCTCTTATTACTCGGATATGCAGACATCTCACTAGACACTTCCGGTGGCATCTCTCATCACCGTACTCACTCGTCTAGCAACATAGTTTCCGGTGGAATCTCACATCACCGTACTCACATGGCGGAATCTCTCATCGCCACAAATATTGGGTATTTCACCAAGTCTTACCCGATGGAATGCCCATCATCGGTTCTCTCCCTTTGGCTTAACCAAAGAGCACGTACAAATTTTTAGTTTATAGTGCACTCTCATCCTATTGATCGATCAATTATATCCGGTAAGTATCTCAACATCTATGCCAATATATTATGTCAAATCATCATCTCACCTACTGTTTTTCATGCATTAAATCTCAAACATTCTCATCTCATTTCAAAATCATAACATTTGCTATGCTTTAACATAAAAGCTCAAATCTCAACTATGCAACATGTTACTTTATGAAATCATTTCAAGCATCATCTCATGCTATAATTCATGTATAAAAGCAGTAGGAATTCATCAATCTAAAACCATGAGCCTGTAAAAGCATTTTAGGGGCAATCACCACATTCAAGAGAGAAATCTAGCCAATACTTACTTTCGGACTTAGGAAGGTGTTTCAAACCTTTCCTAAATCCCCAATCCTTGTTTCTTTGTCCCTCAAGGACTTCTAAACCATACGCAATCACCGATTACGTTTCGCTTGCTCGTCGAAATGCTATCTAAGCTTCCGGATCAACTTCAAATGTGTCTGAAGATGTCTCCCATATTTTAAACACATAAGAGCAGAGGATTAATGCATCACCATGCATTGAAATCATCAGCCACACACCTAAACTCGCTGCTCTACACAAAAGCCACATTTCGATACCAAACACTACCAAAAACACCTCCAAACTCTTCCAAAACCAAACCCAGCCAAGATCCATCACTTCTAATCATTTCTAAACATCAATTAACATCAAAAACCAACACAACCACGTCCTTATACCTCCATCTATAACAGAACATCAAAATCACCTCAAAAACCATCATTCTAGCAAGCAAAACTTAGGAAAAACAAACTTATTCGGGATTGTATTGATAAAACCTCATTTATAACATCAATTAACATCAAAAATACATTAGAAAACCATCTCAAAATAGAGCCCAATCAATCACCACGAAAATCTTCAAGATCTCTTCCAAAATCTTGAATTTTAAGCCAATTTCTTGTTTCTAACATTAAAACTACTTAAAAATCATTAATAAAGGATTGATAACTTGGGAATTTCAGTAAAGAACTTATCATTAGAGGAGAAGGACGAAGCTTACCTCTAATGGATGATTTCTCCTTGATTTGGGAAAGTTTTCTTGAAAATTCAATTAAGAAATCAAGTGGATTTGATGAAGAATTGATTAGGAATCAAAGAGTGATTAAAATCTCATCAAATGAAGTGGAAATCAAAGTAAATTTTCTGGAGAGAAAGTGTTTGGTTGAAAGGAATTTGAGAGAAAATAAAATGAGGGAAAATTTGTAAAAAGTAGTTATGAAAAGTCAAAAGTGGTTTTCTCATTTAATCACCTTCATTTTCTTTAATTAAAACATTAATTAAATCACCCAAATTGAGGAAAAATCTGATGAAAATATTTTTGGTAAAATTAGCTCCTTAAAGATTCAAAGTTTCAATCCTTTACAAAACAGTCACTACTTAACTATGCAAAAACTGCGATTTGGTCACTACACCGAAATGTTGTATTTCCAAACCTTATTTTATAAAATTGATTTCACCATTCTCTTTTATATATTAAATGAGGATTTTTTAGATATTTTTCCATATTTTTAAAGCATCCCGAACTAGGTGTTCCCTAAAACTCCCTTTTAGATTCGAACCATTTTCCAGACCGATTCGGTTCAGACTCTAAACATCTAGGCCCAAATTTGGGGTGTTACAGCGATAAACCCTCCAACAACACCAACGGAAGGAACATGAAGAGGAAGCGGCACATCATAGCCGCTGAGCCAGTGGACGAGGAGACAAAATCCGAGGAGAGCGAAGCCCCTCCAGAAGAACCTCGTGAAGAACCTCATGAAGAGCTTCGCTCAACTCCTAAGGGAGTCCATCCGCCACGGACAACAAAGGTCTCACCAGCCAAGTCTCTCGCCCGGGCATCTTCCGGCCTCCGCCTTGTCATCCAATCCTTCGTTTCCTCCTCTGCCGCCAAGACCCAAGCCTCCTCTCAACCCTCAACCAATTTCTAGAGTTTTTTTCTCTTTTCTTCTCTTTATTTTATTTTTCTATTTTTATCTTAATTGTATTTTTTGTTTTTATTTTGTGCATTGAAGGCAATGCCCATCTCGAGTTTGGGGGGGTTAGCACTCATTATTTTTGTTTATCCATATTTTAGGGCATTCTAGGTTGCATTATGTACTTGTCTTAGAAAATTAATTGGAAAGAAATTTTTTTAGAACTTGTGCCTATAATAGTCTAGACTTTAAATTTTCGCACCAAGTTAAAATGAACTTAATTTTGGAGGAAAAGCATGAAGTAAACTTAGGATTTTTCTATAGTTGCCAAAATTTAAAAACACTACTGTTACTTGCTGAATTTGTTTGAGTTTCTGATAAACATTGGTTGTTGAATTATTTGTATAATTCTAACATGGTTGCAGGAAGTTGCCGTGACAGGCAACAAACAAGATAAACAAAAGCACTACCAAGGCAGGAAAAAGAAAATTTTGTATGTTGTCTATCCCTAGAGGTGCCCGAAACAAGCTCTAGGAAGAATCATGTGCAAGGACACTCCGTTGCTACCAAATTCCATGAATCTGAAGCCCTTATTGCCATGATTATTTAATTGTGCTTAATTATGCTATCTCGGCAGCAACCTTGTATATCATGACAACATCTCTGTTTACTTAGAATATTCATCAGATCCAGCCTATACACAATTCTACACACACTTCACTGGCATATTATAGTTTAATTCTGAGGTAATACATGTTACTCCCCTCTCACTAATCTAATGACAGATGCCACGGCCTTGAGGTGTTAAATCAAGTTTAAAACAAAAATTTCTTTCCGATTAGTTTAAAAGGGCAAGTATATTTAGGTTGCATTGCTTAAGGACAAGCAATAGTTTGAGTTTGGGGGTGTGTAAAATGTCCATAAGTTCTATATTTCATGCACATTCCATCTCGTATTATTGTTGTTTTTAAGTACATTTCAGGCATAATTAGGATCATGCATTGCATTTTACAGTATTCTTTACTTGGCCATGCTTTTTATTTATTATCTTTTATTTGGTAAAGAAAAGGTATTGTTTTAGCTTAGTTTTAGTTTTAGGTACTAAAGGCTAGTAGAAGAAGAGAGGAGCTGAGGACATGATGCTGAGGCAGCAAACCAAGGAGTTGTACTGATGCAGTTCAAGATAGAGACAACAGCTATCGAATACCTGCCGCGCTCTACATGCCGCCCAAGACAGCAAACTGAGGAATCGGAGAACTGGAGTGGCCAAGCGTTCTTCATTCTGAAAGGCTTTCATGTTTTTGCCGATTTTGTCCTTTAAAATTTTATTCACCGGCATCTGGTAAGTGGCCAAGCGTTCTTCATTCTGAAAGGCATGACACTGTAACCGAAGAGCCTATCCTCCATGATGAAAGAGGTTTTCTCTTGATCTTGTAAGTTCATCTGGATCTGGTTATAGCTTGAAAATGCATCCATGAAACTCATATACTTGTACTCGGCTGTGGAGTCTACCAATCTATCTATGAAGGGGAGTGGAAAACTATCCTTCGGGAAAGCCTTATTAAGGTCCATGAAGTCGATGCACGTCCTCTAGTTTTCACTTTATTTCTTCACCATGATGACATTAAATAGACACTCCGGGTATGCCACTTCCTATATGAATTTGGTCGTCGTGAGCTTGTTCGTTTCTTGCCTTGCTCCTTGTATCTTATTAGTGGCTAATCTTTATTTCTTATATTTCGTCGGCTTCGCAGAGGGCATGGCATTAAGCAAATGCATGATTATTGAGGGACCGAATCTAGGTATATCTACACCAGACCATGTAAACACGTATGAATGCGCTCTCAAAAATCTCATCAATGAGCATTTTTCCAACTTGGGAAGAGTGGAAGAAATGTGTGTTATCTTTTCTTTATCTCCCTCAAAGAGGGGAAAATTCTCAGTTTGCTCAGTGAACTCTACCCTCCACAACTCCATGTATCTGGCAACATTGAGACTCTCTAAACCAAGCTGCAATCGGTCTAATACATTAATGCCTCTGTTAACGTGTATCGATACATATTGTTGAGTTGAGGGTATCACGGATGTAACATCCCAAAATCTGGGTCGTAAGTTGGGTAGATCCAATTTAAGAATTAAGTTGAATGTAAACTAATTAATTAATATCGAGATTTTCTTAAGGTTTGAATAAATAATTTTGATTTATCCGATGTGTCAAAATAAATCATTAGCCTATTTTATATTTTTCATAAAATGTCAGTTTTAATCGTACGACTTTAAAAGAGTCGAATTGATTTTAAGTGAGATTTTGGTGAATTTATTGTAAAAGGTTTTGTGACTAAATTACAAGAAAAATATAAGTTAAGAATCTTTAAGAGAGAAATTGACCATTTGTTGTTTTAACCAAAATTCCCTCTCCTTTCTTTCTCAAATATACCGGACGGTTACTATAGAGCTTAGCTCTTCATGTTCTATTTTCTCCTAAATTGATTTTTTCTTGATTTCCAAACACTCCAAAATATTTCTTATAGATTTCTATTCAATTTCTAAATATTTTCTTCGCTAATTATTTTCTAAAACACTAGCAATTTATCAAAATCCTATCTCATTTTAGTTCTTCAAATTGACGTCATTTTCAAGGATTATTCTTCAAATTTGTTTTTCATTGATGATATTTCACATGTTATGTATTCGTAATTTTTTATTTTAATTGTGTTTTAATATAAAAACTATATTTAATTGTGAAATAGAGCTTTGATGATGGAATCATAATTTCTAATATAAATTTGAGTGTTTGTATTGGGTTGTGAAGGTTTTTTATGGGTTAATAAGAATCTAATGATTAGGTTATTCTCATTCATCTAGCAAGTTTAATTAAAATCTTGGTGTTTGTAACATCATGGTATTTGGTACAAGTAAACCGTTTGCACCGGTCTTATATTATTATAAAATTTTAGTGTTTTCAACCATTTCAGTGTATTTTTTACTCAATTTGATCAGGGTTGGTGCTGCCGTGCTGGTGAGGGATGAGGCGATATCGATATAGAGAAATCATCGACGATAAAGAACGGCAGAAACGACAACATCTAGAGTTTTGTTAATTGGAAAACATTAAGCTAAGTTAGATTAAATATAAGATAAAAAAGATTAGACCTTTAATTTACTTATTAAGATACATTAGTCATATTTGATAACTTATTAATGATTAGGTTATTGTCATTCGTCTAGCATGTTTAATTCAAATCTTGATGTTTGCATCATGGTATTTAGTACAAGTACAACCATATGCACTAGTCTTAAATTACGATAAAAATTTAGTGTTTTCAACCGTTTCAATGTATTCTTGACTCATTTTTTATTGGAGTCGGTGTTGTTGAGGGATGAGGCGACGTTGGTATAAAGAAATCGCTGACATGAAAGAGCGACAGAAACGACGACAACATCTATGGTTTTGTCAATTGGGGAAGAGGAAGCTAGGTTAGATTAAATATAAGATAAAAAAAATTAGACCTTTAATTTACTTAATAATAGTTTTTTATGAATACAATTTAATTAAAATTTAAATAGTAATTATTATCATAATAAGAGTTTATTATTTTTAATTAAAATAATAATGATAATACGAAAAAAGTGGTATAAGGAGTGTTTTAATAAATTTTATTTTCAAAAAAAATAGTTATGCTTTAGGTCTAAATGATTTTAAAAAGTTATTAAAGTAGTTAATGATACATATCAATGCATATGACTAATTGTACATATCGGTGCATGACGTTTACTCTAGTCTCATCCATATTACAGATAAAAAATTAAAATTTATTATTTATTTATGAAATTAATAGATATGTGTGTTATCTTTTTAAAAGAATATAAATTTTAAAATACCAAATTCAATGCCTACTATTATTAATATTATTATTATTATTATTATTATTATTATTATTATTATTATTATTATTCAATGTCTAATATTTTTTTAGTTTAACCACCTATTTAAGATTCGTTGGCCGACTAATTCATATCGGGTTTTGCAGAGACTATTACGGGGATGATCCACATACTCTAATTTTTCCATTCACAATGTCAAAATTTGAATTTTTTGACATTGCTTAAAGAATCTAGTATCTCATCTTAGTACACCAACTGATTGTGGTATTTAATGTCTAATATTAATCCCGACTAAGCAATGTTTTTCTATATAATTTTACTATTATTTTTTTGGATTTTTTTACCAAATTTTACATGGAAATAGATAGATAAATAGGCATATTACAATTGCATTAATTTATTTATTAGATGAAGGCACTATTTCGCAATTAGCGGATGACGGATTATATTAACTAATAACTGATTGCATTAGTTGATTTAACTAGCGGATTGTATTAGATGATTGTATAAAAGTGTTTGGTAAAATTAACGGGTAGCTGATAGCTGTTAGATTATTTAAATAAGCAAAATAACATATAAGGACATGATTATATTCAATACTTGTTTGAATAGTTTATTAGTTATCAATATTTTGTATTTAATTAATATTAATTAGATCTATAAAATTATTTTTAATATAATTTTTTTTAAATATATTCGAATGATTTATATATTAATTTATTATTTATATAATTATTTTAATATAATATAATTAATTAATAAATTTAAATACACATATAAATATGTGATAATAAAAAGAAAAAAAGTAAATATGATTAGCTTATAAATAGGGTGAGAAAATATTTAATTTATGTTATTTTAAGATTTTTAGTAACTGGTAAGGCTAAAAGAGTATTTACAACTCTAATATCAAACTTCTAATATCAAAAAGCTCTTATTATGAGTTTTTTAAAATTAGCGATTTCATCTTAATCCGCTCTTTCAATTAGTTATTCACCAAATACTGAGCCGAAAACTTTTTGACAATTTAAACGATAAATGTCGAAACTTCAATTTACAAAAATAAAACAACATAAATATTTTTTATTGTATGTAAAATAAAGATCTTATAATTGGATTAATTTGTATCCTTCAAATTTTTTTATTTCTCTTTAAATATATAATTTTTTGAACAATCTTTAAATATATAAAGATATTATAAATAGGGCTTTCCTTTTTCTCATCCTATGTAAAACCCTAATAATCATTCCGATCTATTCATTTCCCCCTCTCCTTCTCTTTATCTCTCTTAAAAATCCTAACTTTTCTTCGGTTCATTCCTTCGATCATTTCTTGTCTCAAAACCCTAAATTCATTCACAAGATCTGTTGTGGGTTCTTTTTTTTGTTGATAAATCGTTGCTGTTGTGGTTTCTTGGTTGTTTCTATTTGGAATTAATTCAAGAAGTCTTCTAGGGTTTGTTTACTCGAAAAAAAAGAGGACGATTGCCAAGGCTGGCGGGTTTTCGGATCATGTAAATGGCGGATCGGCCTGGAATCCGCCTTGATAAGATTGCGCGTTATTTCGAGGTCATTTCTTGTTCTGCTGCTGTTGTTAGCGTAGGATTTGGTTTTGATAGGTTTGCAAAGCCGTGACCGTTGCGAACTGTAACCGGAAAAGGAAGTCCGAGAAGTTGAAGCATGCTGAGCGTGCTACGGGTGCACCTCCCTTCTGATATACCAATTGTTGGCTGCGAGCTCACGCCTTACGTGCTCTTACGCCGACCCGATAAGACTGTTACCACCGATGATGTGCCTGAGTCGGCCCCTCTTGATAGTCACTTCTTGAGGTACAAGTGGTAAGTGTTTTTAAATCCGTCAAAGTGTCATCTTTTAGGTATTTTCTTGATTGGTAGCGGGGTATGTCAATGCCTAAGCTAATTTGATTTAGTTTTTCAAGTAAATGTGTGAACTTAATGGATAATTAACAATTTAAGTCTTTCTTTTTTTCTTTTTATATATTTTTGGGTATATGCATCCTGGATAGTTTTCATGTTGTCCAATTGGATTTTGAGCTAGTTTCTTGGGTTTTTTATTAGTTGATTGTTTTCAGTGAATGTATGAAATGCTTTTTGTAGGTGGCAAGTGGTTTGCATTGAGAAAAATTCTCATATGTTCGATGTTTTTTTACACTTTTTGGTGATTTTTTTTCTTTTGGGTAGTTCTCATTTTAGCCAATGGGGGTTTAAGTTTTTTTTTTTGGATATGGTATATTTGACTGTTTTTAGTAAATACATTGTGTGTAAACTTCTTGAGTGGTCACTAAATCCAAAAGGGTTTGTGTGGAATTGTGGTTAACAAGTTAAGTTTTTCCACCTGTTCCTTTGGAGATTGTTTGTTTTTTTGTTACTCTGTGTGCTAGTTTTATCTTGTACGTGTATTGATGTGTATTTTGTAATTTTTGAAGGCATAAGAAGTAGTTTCTTGATTCTGGTTAAGGTTTTGAGTTTCATGCAATTTTGTTTGCTTTAACTTTGATTTGGTCTTTGCCGATTTATAACCGCTAAAGTTGTTGCAATTGAACCCTGTCTTTATGTGCTGCCTTTGCTTAAATGGACTTATGCTCCATATATATAAGCTGTCATGAGGACTAGGCTCAATGAGCTTAAATCTTCCATCAATAACAATATTCGTTTTAGTTGTTTTCATTCTTGTGGCTACCTGGCATCACTATATCTGTGAAAGCTTGTACGAAAGTGTCAACTTAATATTTTGGTCATAAGTAGAAAAAATCATTCAGCTAAAAGATTAGATGCACAACAATCACCCAATGTTAACTTGGGATGGAAACTTGAATGTGATATAATGGTTGCCTTATGTTTCATCAAAAAGATTCTAGAACTTTATTCTTCGTTTTGACATCAGTTACATTTAGCAGAAATATGATAAAGATGATAAGTGAAATGTGAAGTTGAGGTTATTGATTGTTCAGTCTTGTATGGTATTTAGGTGAAATTTATACTTGGTTTTGATATCAATTATATGTATTAATATGACAAAGATGATTAGTGATTTTTTTGTCCTTGTATTGTAGTTAGGTGAAATTTATACATTGGTTTTGACATCATTTACATGTATTAATATGATAAAGGTTGCTGATAAAATATAAAGTTGAGTTTATTGATTATTCACTCGTATGTTTTTTTGTCGACTTTATACTTTGGTTTTGACATAGTTGCATGTAGCAATGTGATAAATTTAGATTTATTAACTATTCAGTCTTTGGATGGCATTTAGGTCTTTTCATTTGAAGAAAGCCTTTAATCGCAATAGAATACAATCTTCGTTATTGATTTAGACAAGGAGACATGCTTTGGGTGCATTGTAGTTTCACTTAACTTTGAGATGATATTATGCATTTTTTTGTGATTGCTGGATTCTTATATTGGAAAATGTGTTATTTTGACTGTATCTTGTGCACCTGTTGCAACTTGCAAGCTTCCACTATTTTGTGTTGTCTTCCTGTGGGATTAGGTTGGTATGTATATGTTAAGTTGATTGTTTCAAAATTTTCCATATATACTATAGCTGTTTAATACATGGTGCTCTTTGTGTCGGTTTTGCAGGTATCGGATACAAAGTGATAAAAAAGTTGCTGTGTGTAGTGTACATCCCTCTGAGCAAGCCACATTGCAGTGCTTAGGTTGTGTTAAGGCTAAAATACCTGTTGCTAAAAGTTACCATTGCTCTCCAAAGTGCTTCTCAGATGCGTGGCAGCATCACCGTGTTCTGCATGACCGTGCTGCAAGTGCTGTAAATGAAAATGGAAACGAGGAGGAAGAGATATTTGGCCGTTTCAATAGCTCGGGTTCTGGAGTTATTAATGCTAGCTTAACTGGATCAGCATCAAGCACTAGCTTGACAAATGGTTCAACACCTCTGTATCACGCTGCAGTTACACAGAGGAGTGGTGGTGAAACCTGGTTTGAAGTTGGACGCTCTAAAACATATACACCAACAGCTGATGATATTGGTCATGTTCTCAAGTTTGAGTGCGTTGTCGTTGATGCCGAAATGAAACTACCTGTTGGACATCCCAATACTCTTTTGACATCTCGTGTTATTCCAGCACCTTCCCCTAGTCCTCGGTGCTTGATCCCAGTAAGCGGAGCTGATATGTTGGGGAATCTACATTCAGATGGCCGTATTTCATCCTCTGGAAGTTTTACTGTTCTCTCATACAACATCTTGTCTGACTCATTTGCCAGCAGTGAGTTATACAGTTATTGCCCTTCATGGGCCCTTTCTTGGCCATATCGCAGGCAGAATTTGTTGCGGGAAATCATTGGTTATCGTGCAGACATTGTCTGCCTTCAGGAGGTAATACTCAGTTAATGTTTCAGAAGTTTCATTTCGATCCAAGACACATCTTTGAAGTTTTGTTATTGACAAATAATTGCTGTTATGTTCAATGATTACTGTTGTATTTTTGGCTTGGAAATGTCTGATCTGCACATTCATCAATCTTACTACTTTAGATTTGGGTTTATGCTTAGTTGTCTCTCTTTTTATATGATATATACACACACATGTGTGTGTAGATAGTAATGCAAAAAGAGTACTATTTTGCCCTTTACTTTTTATAAGAATAAATGTTGGGAGCTTAAAGAACTAAGAAGAGATCTTAGTTAAACGTGAAGCAATGTTTTCGAATACTAGACTTTGTGACGGTGGATTCATCTAATATTACTGCCTTTGGGCCTCTAGATGATGTGACTCAATATCAACTGTTCTCATCTTTGCAGGTGCAAAACGACCATTTTGAGGATTTTTTTGCTCCTGAGCTGGACAAACATGGATATCAAGCTTTATACAAGAGAAAGACAAATGAGGTTGCTTAATAACTTGATTCTCATTTCACTGGTTTATAATATGACTCTTCTATGCATAATTTCTGTTGTTAATAATGCAGGTTTACAGTGGAAATATCCATACAATTGATGGCTGTGCAACATTTTTCCGTAGAGATAGATTTTCACATGTCAAAAAATATGAGGTTTGGGAATATTTTTATCATGGTATGTGGACTTGTACATGTTTTTTATTGTGATAAAGTAAATCATGTCTTTTGCAGGTTGAATTTAATAAGGCTGCTCAGTCGTTGACTGAGGTTGCTGTTCAAACTACTCAGAAGAAAGCTGCTTTAAATCGTTTGGTTAAGGTAATAAATATTTACATCTAATTTGAATCCAATCCATTCTCTTATGGTAAATAGTTCTCTGATGCTAATGATATCATGGGAACTCATTTTGTCTGCAGGATAATGTTGCACTAATTGTGGTTTTGGAAGCAAAGTTTAGTAATCACGGAGCTGAAAATCCTGGGAAGAGACAGCTTCTTTGTGTGGTAAGGATTGTTAATTTTATTTTTCTATGTTGTATATCCCTAGCCTATTCTATGATCGCGTCTGCTGTAATTTGCATAGTTTTTATTTGGTGCATTATTTATGATAAAAATATGAATAATTTTTTTTACCGGTAATGGGCTATGTTACCTGACTTTTGTCCTATACAATCTGAAAAGAATTTGCAAAATGGTCTACCTATGTTTCATTAAGTAGTGTACGGCTTGTTTCCTAGGAATCTAGCCTGTCAATTGATCTGGTTGGTAGATTGGTTCGTCGAGACATGTTTAGAGCCATAACATTTCTATAGGCCATTGCCATTGCATGGTAAGCCTTTGTGTCGGTTCTTTTTTGTCATCAATTTTTAAAATTTTTTTTGGCTTTGCAACAAAACAAGGTCAATGAGGCAGCTTGCTTGTGAATGACAATCAGATTCCAGCAATTTTTTGACTGGTCAACATCCTATTTGGATAAGATTGGTTTGATTATTAGTTTTGTGTTTTGATTTTCTTACCCCCCTTCTAATTCTTTATTGATAATTTTTTGAACCCTGACATGAGGTGTTGAGCGTACTTGGGCTATTCTTTAGATTTCATGAAAGTAACTTGATTAAATGAATGATATTCTTTGCAACTCTTTCATAATTCCTAGGTGTATCATGTAACTGTTTCCTACTGTTCCTGGTTTTGGAATACAGGCAAACACACATGTAAATGTTCCACAAGAGCTCAAGGATGTCAAAATCTGGCAGGTTCTAATTTTTCTCTAACATGTACAATTACTGACGTGTTTCTATAATTCAAAATTTGCACTCATTTTGGTCCTTTTAATTTTAAATCAGGTGCATACTCTCTTAAAGGGATTGGAGAAAATAGCCGCTAGTGCAGACATTCCAATGTTGGTGTGTGGAGATTTTAATTCTGTTCCAGGAAGGTAAACCTGTTATCCTTTACATGATAGATTATTTAGTGCTTCCAATCCATTTTATTGGCATTTAACTTTTGCAATATCTAATGCACTGTCAAATGTTCTGCAGTGCACCCCATTCACTTCTTGCTATGGGAAAGGTAGATCCAATGCATACAGATTTATTGGTAGATCCTCTTGCGATTTTGCGACCTCACAGCAAGTTGACTCATCAATTACCACTGGTATAACTATTGTCTATAAATGAGCAGCTTCCAGAGGTTACTTATGTTTATAGCCTTACCATCACTGTTAAGGATCTTCCAATGTTTGTTTTCGAGAGAACAAAGGAAACAACCTTCGGTTGAAAAATGTGGCGGTTATATAACATACCATTGATCACGCTTTGACTCAAGTTTTTTCGAACAGGTTAGTGCTTACTCGTCCTTTTTAAGAGGTGTTGGTCTTGGTCTGGAGCAACAGAGGAGAAGAATGGACCCTGCAACCAATGAACCTTTATTCACAAATTGCACGAGAGATTTTATCGGCACCCTAGACTACATATTTTACACAGGTGGGTTTCTCTTTTTCGAAACAATTTATTGTATTCAAATTTCTAATTTAAGATTTTGGTGTAATTAAATGCCAGATGTGAATTGTAAGTTAATGGAGTTGCTTATGACTCGTTTGATTTTGTGGTTCAGCGGACTCGTTAACAGTTGAGTCATTATTGGAACTCTTGGATGAGGATAGCTTGAGGAAAGATACAGCACTTCCTTCTCCGGAGTGGTCTTCTGATCATATAGCTCTGTTAGCTGAATTTCGGTGTGTGCCTAGGCCGAGACGCTGACGCGTCTAAGGTAAATGCTGTTATGACCTTTTTAAAACAATAGAAGATATGCAACTAAAGGGCTCTTCAAAGTGTCCTGAAAGGTTGCTACTGTTGTTTAGGTGTTGGAAGATGGATGGCCCATGGTAGATCATGCTCCATATTTGTTTTAAGGCATCTCATTGAGGGATCCTTGCTGTGATCTGCTGCTTTGTAATATGTTGTGTCACAAATCTTTGTTTCATAGGAAAATCATTTCATTTTTTTCCTCAATAGAAATGCCCAGCGGCTCAGTATAGTATATAATTAGTGACCAAAGCTAGCATTAAGTTGCATTTTGCATTTTCCGCTCTAGGGAAATGGGATTCTTTTTCCTTCACAACTTTTGCAGCTTTAGAAATCCAAAAAAGATTGCAGGTAAGCTGATGATATTTGTTAATCATTTTCTGGAGTGAATGCACTAAGATTCAGTTGACCACGATAAGGCAATGAATTACATCCTGCCCAAAGCTCTCGTTTCTTTTATGATTTGATTATTTATTTATCCTTTTTGTTTTTCTATCTATTTATAAATTCAATAGAAGCAAAAGAATAAACTTAGGCAATAAAGGAATAAAAGAAAAACTTAAACCGATAAAGACTAAATTTTAACCTTGTCAAGTGTTAATTTGATCGATCCATGTATTTCTTTTCTCTGAATTTTTGTTTTTATCTTTTTCTGCTGGAAATTGACCATACTATTGTTTTAAACGAAGGGGTTGTGAAATTATTTCTTGAGAATGGACTCAGCTGGGCCAATCCCTTCCTCTCTGATTAACCGAAACATTAATTTTACTCAAAAAATTGTTCGTGTCTGATGATATTGACAATGCTCAAGTTTCTAAGTTTGCAGCAAGAAGTAAGAGAGTTCTGATTATGTTATAGTTTGTTGCATTTCTTTAATGCTATCATAATGATTGTTTGGCATAAAACTTCAATTACAAGAATGCAAAATGATTGTTAAATTTACTGATACAGTTTAGTTTTATTTAAATTAAGATATTAAAAAGTTCCCTTTCCTTTTCACTTGAACTATGAGTTGATGTGTCCGGCAACATATTTTTTTTAAAATACTTCAGTCTTGGTTTAGAAGAATGGTTCCTAATGCCTCTCTGCCTCTCCCTTGCTTTCACTATTAATTTATGTAAAACTAATAATTAATTTTTATATAACAAATAATTCAAGGGCCAAATTGCAAAGTAAATAAATTATTAAGTAATCAAAATACTTATCTTTGACAAGTAAAATTTACACTTAAAATGTTTTGAAGTCAAAACTTAAATCCCATAAATTTTTTTAAGTGTTTCAAACTCAAAATACACAAAATTGCCTAGGTGTTTCGAAATACTCCAAAGTGTTTTGATACGTTTTGCCACTGGATGGAACTGCTTCGATACATCCTTCATTTGAGCTTTTGATTTTTAAGTGTTGTTTTGAAACGGTTTATACCCGTTTTGACAAAGGGGTTAAGTAATTTTAAAATTGGACATTAAATGAACTAGCCATCACTTGTCAGAAACAATTTTTTAAAGATTTAGTTAAGTGTTTCGATATACCCCTATGTTGTTTCAAAACAGAAGTTTGCAGTTTCAAAATATTTTGATACAGTCTGTTTCCGTTTTGATACGACCCTCTTATTTCATGTTACCATTTCGATATAGCCTATAGTTGTTTCGATACAGGTCCTTTTTACAAACAATATCTCTTTCTTTTTTTGGTGTCCGTTTCGGTACATGAGTATCGTGTTCCGATACGGGTAGTTGCAGAACATCATTTATGGAGGGAACAGAGAGCCCCAACGACTCTATTGATGATCTCAACCACCCAAACGGTTAAAAATCAATGAGAAGGTATAAAAACAAGTCTCCAAAGCTACAACAACAATCATTGAACCTTCAAGCAAAATCAAAGCATTCAATCCAAACCCTTGTGCATTTAGTGTCAAATTCTTGTACTCAACTCATTTGAAATTTTTTATTGTAAATTTTTTTAGAGTTTGAGGAGTGTTTATGTGTAATTGGGTAAACAATTAGCCTTTGAGAGGTACATGCAAAGTTTGCCAATCTTCCTTTATAAAAGAGTGACATTGGATCAATCTTTGGGTAGAAAGATTGATCGATTTGTAAGGTTTTCTCCTAAGCCGAGAAAAAAGAGACGAATTCAAGTTAGTGAATTGTTGAAATCCTCAGTAGGGTGCTGAGGTAGTGGGTGTAGAGCTTGTTCGAAGCTTGAACCACTCTAAAATTGCCTTATCTTCATTTTTAAATTATCCATTTGCACCCATAAATTTTTATTCCACCAATTCACCCCCTCTTGGTGATTACCTATCATTTGATCAACTCAACAATTGGTATCAGAGTTACACTCATTGGAAGGATTAACACCCTCTTGAGTAGATCTTGGAAGAGTTTGGTCAAGTGCACTTCAATCGACATCTTGCTATGGCATCCACCTCCGGCCAAAACCTCTACGAGTCTCTATGCATCACCAAACCACCATTCTTCAATTGGGATAACTATCCTTATTGGAAGAACCAGATGCGACTCTTTACCAAATCAAACGACTACATGGTGTGAGACGTGGTAGAAGACGATCCTACAATTCCAATGAAGAGAGATGGTGAAGGGAGGCTTGTTCCGAAGACCAAAGCTGAAATGACCGATGAAGATAGAAGAAGCTTGCAAGTCAACGACAAAGCCTTGCACATAATCTTTTGTGCTCTCGATCCCGACATATACTCAAAGGTGTCTTCAATCGAAAGTGCTAAAGAAGTGCGGGACACCCTAGAGACTACATATGAATGAACAAATGACGTCAAGGAGGCAAAGATTGGATTGCTCAATTTGAGTTATGAAAACTTCAAAATAGAAGCCGATGAAAGTGTCTCTAAGATGTTTGATTGGTCATCGGTCATTGTAAATGGACTAAAGGGCTTCGGTGAAGTTATTTCCAAAGATAAGCTAGTTCAGAAGCTACTCTACTCCTTTCCGGAGTCTTAGGATGACAAGATGACGACCTGTTGAGTGTGTAAAAGTTCTATTATTTACACCCTTTTAACCCATATTTCTGCTGCATTCAAGCACCATTTCATTGCATTTAGGCCAGTTTACAGCAAAACATCACAAATATATAAAAGGCACGAATTCTACTAAAAATGGCTGTTTTTGGTAGGTTTCTGCCGTCGTAGACGGTGAAGGCAGGCGCAGGGCAGATAAGCAGAAGAACTGAACTGGACAAGCAGACGAAGAGGACGATGCTGCCATGGAGCTGCCGTGACAGCAGAGGACGACAGCAAGTTGCTGCCATAGTAGACGGAGAAGGCGGGCGCAGGGCAGAGAAGCAAAAGAGCTGAACTGGACAAGCAGACAAAGAGGACGAAGCTGCCATGGATCTGCCGTGGCAGCAAGGTGACAGCAGTTTTGTGGAGAGAAAAAGCAAAGTGGACCTCGATAGATAGAGAAAATTATGCTCGTTTGTCGTCTGAAAACCATATATTTTTCCAAGCCCCGGATCAAAAGATATGTCAAGCCAAAGCTCAAAGAAAGGAAATCCCAAGAAACAGGAAAGGCGGCTGAAAAGTAGGATACTTGGAGATTAAGTCTTTATTAGAATCTTACTTTTAATTAAAGTTGTAATCCTTGTTAACTTAGAATACTTGAGCCCAAAGCTTATATAAGGGCATAGATTTTAACCTAGGAGACATCTTCCCCATAACCGACAACTAAAACCCCTCCGCTGTTTACCCGTCGTTTACCCGCCGTCGACATGTTCTAAATTCCCCCTAGGGCCACGAGTTGTTTTGTAAAGTAGTTGCAAGGGTTGTTTTGTTTTAGGATTTTCCAAGTTCAATAAAATAAACTTCAAGTTCTCTTATTTCGGTTTTAATATCTTGCAAGAGCATCGAGAGAGCATTGTGAGGTTATCTATTTACTTAGCATCGGGAGAGTTAAGTATACGAAAGAGATAAGAGCGCGTTCTCTAGTTTATAGTTGAACCATCTCGTGCCTAGGGATAGGGCGAGGTTAAGTGGCTAAGGAAGAATTCATACATATCGGTGTTCATCCTTCGATTCACGTCGGGAGGTATCATCAAAGACGTGATCATCGACAGACTTGGACCTAGGGATAGGCCAAGGCAGATCTGGGATTCTTGCCAAACTTGAAGAACGGAGTTGGTGTGTTTGCTGCCGCGACAGCCAACGGACAGCCGCCGCGACAGGTGCTGTCGGCGACGGGCGCGACGACAGAACTAGATTTCCTAAGCACTGCAATACCTGCACTACTGAGCAATTCAATACCAGCCCATTCTCTCTATCTTGATTTCTCTACTTTTATTTTCCAGTATTCTTTATTATTTTCGTGACAATATCTTAATCTATTCTTTTCCCCTGGTGCAGATAGCGAAGGAAAGGGTTAGCCCAGTCCCTGTGGAGACGATATCCGATACTCTAGTATCACTTTATTACTTGCGACGTGTACACTTGCACTCAATTGCGATAGACACTTTTACACGCAACAAGTTTTTGGCGCCGTTGCCGGGGACTGGCAACACACTCTTACCCTAGCTTCTGCACTTTTCTTTTATTTTTATTTTTATTTTATTATTTTTTTTAACAAAAAAAAACTCAGGTGAAAATACCGGTTCAAGGGCATCAACATGACAGGAAAAACTATTCGAGAGCTGATGTGGGAAAGTTCTTGCAATTATCGTAAAGATATGCTGCCACGACAGCAACAGGGGCAACAAATGTTGATGCCGCAGCAGCAAAATTTTTTATGGTACGATCAAAACCCCCAAAATTTTTCATACCATAACAATTTTGCTACAGAACGCGACCTGCCCTGGCAATGTCATCATCCTCAAGAGCAGTCAAAATCCTTAGAAGACACACTGCAAGCCTTCATGGCACTCACTCAAGAAGTGTCGGTTTCTATGGATGCAAGTATCGCCAAGATGGATGAACTCTTGAGCAGACCAGTCCTCATTCATGCCACAGATGAACCTGAAATCCTGAGGCAAGATGACGAGGATGCCCATGTGAAGGAATACCCAACATATGATCAGTCTGAGCAACAACTTGCCATGGCAATGATCGAGGAGCCGGAATGGAGCAACACCGCGACAACGCTGAGTGAAATTCAAGAGAATGTCACGACAGCAACCACTTCTGAGGCAGAAACCCCAGTCAAAGCGGCAACTGCCGCCTCGACAGCAACTGCCGCCTCGACAGCAACTACCGCCTCGACAGAAACTGCCGCCTCGACAGCAACTGCCGCCTCGACAGCAACTGCTGCCTCGACAGCAACTGCCGCCTCGACAGAAACTGCCGCCTCGACAGCAACTGCCGCCTCGACAGCAACTGCCGCCTCGACAGCAACTGCCGCCTCGGCAGCAACTGATGCTGAAGCAGCAACTACATCAGATGCAAATTCTCAACCCACCACCTCGATTATGCCTGACCAAGATTGCACACATCCATCCCTGTCATGGCACTCGCACGACCACCTAGAAGAGCTACCCAATGACAATGCCTCACCGATGGAATATGAGCAGGTAATAAACGAACCTTTTGAATTATATGAAAACTCACCAATTCCATTGCAGGTATTTGAGGAACCAACGTCGGTGGACACAGAATCATCAAAGTCTCTACTGATGGAGATCTACGAGTGATCAACAGAATTTGATATAGAGAGTGATGGCACCTACCAATGTCCCATTGACCTGCAAAGTAACCTGATAAAGAACTGTCAAAATAATTGCCTGCCGTAGCAGCAGACACGACAGCAAGGGATATATTCAACCACAACAACATTCAACGAAAACAAGGTAAGTTTGTGGCCGAATGTCAATTTGATTATTTCTAATCATATATTCATGCCCTCAGAAACATTACCAAGAAGGGAGGACTTCATGGACTACAAAGGGAAGAGAAAGAAAGGAGCCCCCAACATGAGAATAATCACCAGATGGAGGGTACGGATGGACTTCAAGAAGTACCGGAAACGACGCTTCAAGCATTATCAGGGGACTGAAGCCCCATGAATGCAGGAAGTGGTTACCTTAGAAGATGCCTCACCTGGCATCCCTAATTTAACCTAAATTTTATTTTTATTTTTATTTTTATTATTTATTAGGAAATAAGGTTTATTTTATTCGAATAATGCTTTTAGGAAATAAGGGAGCCAAGAAGAACAGGAGAAGTGAACCCAGCCCACCACCCATCCCTCAGCCCAACAAAGCCCAATATTGAAGCCTGTCGTTACGGCTGCCATGACAGACGCGGAAAAGACAGGCTGTCACCATGCTGTCACGACAGACGCGTGACAGACACGGAAACGTTTGTCAGATGCATCAGACACGCTAAAGCTCGACAGCCGCCCCGTTATTCGCGCCTGCCGTTACAGCTTCAACGGGCAGCAATTCCTTTTCTACAAAACCCCGTTTCATTTTCACTCACTTCTGCTTTTCTTACTTGTTCTCCATCTTTAGTTCTCATTTGCTTTCATTTACTTTTCACAACCCTTGCACTAACATGTCTTCCAGAAAAACCCGCCGCAATGCTGCCTCTACTTCTTCGTCGGCAGCAACTCCCCCACAGTCCTTTGCAACCAGAGATCATTGGGAAGAACAAGGCTTCATTTATACTCCAAAGGCAAAGAATCTAGGCCTCAAGCCTTTCATCACCTACTGCCTCCATACCATCACCTGCCCCGACGGCAGCTGGCAGCACCCATGCCGAAACATCTGCTCGAGGAACAAAGCGACCAGTGCCCTCGGATGACCTTGCTGCCTTTGTTGCTGGATTCTCTTCCTCCTCCGTCTGGACAGACAGTGACATTGAACCCTCTATTCAGAGGAACCTGTCGAAGGACTTTACACTGGTAAAGAGGCAGAAAATAATGGCAGATAAGAAAACTCTGCCAAGGGCTAGCAGCAGCAGTGACAGCAGCGGCAATAGCTCTGATATTCAGGTTGTACAGCAACCACCCCAACCCGCCCCGCGAACCAGAACCCGCCGCCAGATCCGCCTCAGCAGCAGCAGTGAAGACAATGATTAAAATTTAAGTTTCTTATCTTCTTATTGCTGCCTGCCATATATATTTTTTGATGTACTGCCTTCATATGTTTTCATTTTTATTTTGTCATTTGCATTGAGGGCAATGCAACCCTCGAGTTTGGGGGTGGCAACCCTCCATATTCATGGAGTACACCTTAGTTAAATTTTGTGTCTTTTACTTAGTACTTTTCAAAAAAAAATCTTGAAAATTTTGGCTTAAAACTGTGAATTGAACTTGCCTGTCGTGACAGCTCTGTCGTGGCAGCATCTTTAGGATAGTTTAAGGAGAAGTTTAGAGCCTTTCTATAGTTCTGAAAACTTAAACACCATTGTGACTGTTATACTGCATAGACTTCTTTTAGCCAAACTAGAATAGGAAGCTTAGCACTTGAATAGCCCCTAGAGGTGCCTAACACTGGCTCTAGGAAAGAAGTTTAGAAAAAGAGACTCAAAAATCCTAGAGGTGCCCGAAACTGGCTCTAGGAAGTCAACTAGAGGTGCCCGAAACTGGCTCTAGGAAGTTAACTAGAGGTGCCTAAAACTGGCTCTAGTAAAACTTTAGCTTGAAAAATAGAGAAATCGAGTCAAAACAAAAGAAGCATGATAATGTGCCTTCAAAAAGATAAACTTTGGCATAAAAATTCAAGTTAAGAGTTGAATATTCTAGTGAAACTAAGAGAGTCTTAGCATATAACTGTTAACAAGCTTGCACACACTGCACGAGGACTATAGTGAGATTCTGGACAGATCCTAAATTATCCGACAGGTTGCTGCCGCCACAGGGAACGAACGACAGGTAAAGGAAAGTTTACTGTTTGAAAGCCAAAACAAAAATATTTCATTTTTCTTAGGTCTTAATTGCTTGAGGACAAGCAAAAACTTGAGTTTGGGGGTGTGTTGAGTGTGTAAAAGTTCTATTATTTACACCCTTTTAACCCATATTTCTGCTGCATTCAAGCACCATTTCATTGCACTTAGGCCAGTTTACAGCAAAACATCACAAATATATAAAAGGCACGGATTCTACTAAAAATGGCTGTTTTTGGCAGGTTTCCGCTGTCATAGACGGTGAAGGCAGACGCAGGGCAGATAAGCAGAAGAGCTGAACTGGACAAGCAGACGAAGAGGACGATGCTGCCATGGAGCTGCCGTGACAGCAGAGGACGACAGCAAGTTGCTGCCATAGTAGACGGAGAAGGCGGGCGCAGGGCAGAGAAGCAGAAGAGCTGAACTGGACAAGCAGACAAAGAGGACGAAGCTGCCATGGATCTGTCGTGGCAGCAGGGTGACAGCAGTTTTGCGGAGAGAAAAAGCAAAGTGGACCTCGATAGATAGAGAAAATTATGCTCGTTTGTCGTGTGAAAACCATATATTTTTCCAAGCCCCGGATCAAAAGATATGTCAAGCCAAAGCTCAAGGAAAGGAAATCCCAAGAAACAGGGAAGGCGGCTGAAAAGTAAGATACTTGGAGATTAAGTCTTTATTAGAATCTTACTTTTAATTAAAGTTGTAATCCTTGTTAACTTAGAATACTTGAGCCCAAAGCTTATATAAGGGCATAGATTTTAACCTAGGAGACATCTTCCCCATAACCGACAACTAAAACCCCTCCGCTGTTTACCCGTCGTTTACCCGCCGTCGACATGTTCTAAATTCCCCCTAGGGCCACGGGTTGTTTTGTAAAGTAGTTGCAAGGGTTGTTTTGTTTTAGGATTTTCCAAGTTCAATAAAATAAACTTCAAGTTCTCTTATTTCGGTTTTAATATCTTGCAAGAGCATCGGGAGAGCATTGTGAGGTTATCTATTTACTTAGCATCGGGAGAGTTAAGTATACGAAAGAGATAAGAGCGCGTTCTCTAGTTTATAGTTGAACCATCTCGTGCCTAGGGATAGAGCGAGGTTAAGTGGCTAAGGAAGAATTCATACATATCGGTGTTCATCCTTCGATTCACGCCGAGAGGTATCATCAAAGATGTGATCATCGACAGACTTGGACCTAGGGATAGGCCAAGGCAGATCTGGGATTCTTGCCAAACTTGAAGAACGGAGTTGGTGTGTTTGCTGCCGCGACAGCCAACGGACAGCCGCCGCGATAGGTGCTGTCGGCGACGGGCGCGACGACAGAACTAGATTTCCTAAGCACTACAATACCTGCACTACTGAGCAATTCAATACCAGCCCATTCTCTCTATCTTGATTTCTCTACTTTTATTTTCCAGTATTCTTTATTATTTTCGTGACAATATCTTAATCTATTCTTTTCCCCTTGTGTAGATAGCGAAGGAAAGGGTTAGCCCAGTCCCTGTGGAGACGATGTCCGATATTCTAGTATCACTTTATTACTTGCAACGTGTACACTTGCACTTAATTGCGGTAGACACTTTTACACGCAACACGACCATCATCGAAGCTTGAGATTTGAAGACTCTTAAGCTAGACGCCCTTGTTGGATCTCTACTTACCTATGAGATTATGAAGCAAGGGAGAGAAGAAGAGAAGAATAAGGAAGAGAAAAAGGTAGAGAAGCAAGAGGTTGAAAAGAAGAAGCTAGGAATCACACTCAAGGCATCATACAACGAAAGTGATTCTAGTGAGGAGGAGGAGGATGAAGAGATGACCATGTTGGCCAAACGATTCACTCGATTCATGAAGTCCAATCGAGAAAGAAAATTCAATAAAAGAATGGACTTCAAGAATAAAGGAAAAGAGGAAGAAAATGATCAACTCATTTGTAATGAGTGCAAGAAGTTCGACCATATTCGAACCGATTGCCCTCAATTGAGGAAGAAGAGCTTTGGGAAGAAGAATAAGCTCAAGGCTCAAATGGCAACTTGAAGTGATGATGAGTCATCCGAGGAAGTGGCCAATCTTTGCCTCATGGCCTTTGAGGAGAACCACATGGTAAACTCTAACTCATCTCTTACTTATGATGGATTATATGATGAATATGATGAGTTACAAAATATTTATGATGAATTAGTTGGAAAATATAAAGAGTCCATTTTAAAAAACAAGAAAATTATTTTCGATTTGAAATCTCAAAATGAGTCTCTTTCAAAAACTAACTCTGAATTGAAAAAAAGGTTTTATATTTGATAAATCTTTCAAATGAGCTTAAAAAGAAAAAATTTGATGTTGAAAAACTTCTTTCTAATTTTCAAGATTATCACACAAAGGAAGTGGATAATCTCAAAAATTCTCTTACTATTAGAAAACTTGCTCTTGAAAAGAGAAATTCTTCAAAAACTCAATATGTTAAGAGAAAACCATTTTACCCCAAACAAAGAGGTTTTCAAAAGCAATCCAAAGTTAAAAGAGTTAGGAGTGTATGAGTTCCTAAGGAACTCATTGTTTCTAATAATGTAAACGCAGTTGCTTCTTGGATTCCTAAGGGAACCAATTTTTGGGGAGCTAACACTTGTGGACCCAAAATTGTTTGGGTACCAAAATCAAAGAACTAATCTTTGTTTGTAGGGGGCATTGCTACAAGGCCAAAGCTTCAAGTCAAAACACATGGTACCTTAATAGTGGATGCTCAAGACACATGACCGGAGACAAGAGTCGATTCATAGAGCTCAAGCCAAAGCATGGTGGAGTGGTGACTTTTGGTGACAACTCTAAAATCCATATTGAGGGTGTTGGCTCTATTGGTAATCTCTCATCCATTCTCATTGAAAATGTATTACTTGTCAATGGTCTTAAACATAATCTTTTGAGCATTAGTCAACTTTGTGATAAATGTTTTGATGTTCATTTTGATAAAAATGGGTGTAAAATTGTGAACATTAAAACAAATGAATTAATGCTCATTGATCATCGCATAGGAAATATTTATATGGTGCATTTAGATGACATACATTCATCTCATGCATGTTTAGTTGCACATGATGAGAATGATTCATGATTGTGGCATAGGAAACTAGGGCATGCTAGCATAAGTGTTTTAGAAAATATGGCTTCCCAAAATCTAGTTAGAGGTTTACCCAAACTAAAATTTTCATTAGATAAAATATGTGATGCTTGTGCTAAGGGGAAACAAAAGAGAACCTCATTTAAACCCATTAACGATGTTTCGGCTAGTAGGGTATTACAACTAATCCACATGGATTTATTTGGTTGTAAATGCTTTGTTTTAAACAATGGAAAAGACAACTTAGGTAAATTCTATGCTAAAAGTAATGAAGCAATATTTTTAAGGTATTCCCTAAATTATAAAGCCTACCGTGTATTTAATAAAAGAACTTTGATTGTTGAAGAGTCTATACATGTTGTTTTCGATGATAACCTCCTTTCGAGGAAAGAATCTTGTGATGATGATTATTTAGGGATCATTGAAGCCATTGATGCATGTCAAACATCACAGGTGGATGAGATTCCAACCAAAGAAGAGGATGCAAAAGATCCACCTCTTGAAGGACTTGGCTCTTGAGGAAAATGAGGTGACATACCCAAGGGAGTTCAACTATGTCAAAGGTGGTGAAATCTTGGGTGATCCATCCAAGGGGGTAACTACTAGATCATCTCTCAAACTTATGAATCATGTTGCATTTATCTCATGCATAGAGCCTAAAAATATCAAAGAAGCATTAAAAGATAATTTTTGGATATTGGCTATACAAGAGGAGCTTAATCAATTTGAGAGAAGTAAAGTATGGACATTAGTTGATAGGCCTAGTAATCAATCTACTATAGGAACTAAGTGGGTATTTAGGAACAAACTAGATGAGAGTGGTAACATAGTGAGAAATAAGGCTAGGCTTGTTGCTCAAGGTTACACTCAATAAAAGGGAATTGATTTTGATGAAACATATGCACTCGTAGCTAGAATGGAAGCTATTAGGATGCTTCTTACATTTGCACGCTATCATGATTTCAAGCTTTTTCAAATAGATGTAAAAAGTTCTTTTCTAAATGGTTTTATAAATGAATAAGTGTATGTTGAACAACCACCCGGTTTTGAAGATCCAAACTTTCCAAACCATGTTTTTAAACTAACAAAAGCTTTATACGATTTGAAACAAGCTTCTATAGCTTGGTATGAAAGACTTTCAAACTTTTTAATTGAAAAGAGTTTTGAAAAAGGCAAGGTGAATACTACACTTTTCATAAAAAGATATGACAATGAAATTTTAGTAGTTTAAATATATGTTGATGATATTATTTTTGGTTCTACTAATGAATTTTATTGCCAAGAATTTTCTAAGCTAATGCAAGATGAATTTGAGATGAGCATGATGGGAGAGCTCTCATTTTTCTTGGGACTCCAAATCAAGTAAATGAAAGATGACACCTTCATAAATCAAGCTAAATACATCAAGGATATGCTCAAGAAGTTTGGCTTGGAGAACGTAAAGTCTTTAGCCACTCCTACGAGATCATCAATTAAGCTTGACAAAGATGAAAGAGGTAAGTGTGTTGATTCTAAGCTTTATCGTTCTATGATTGGATCTTTGCTTTACCTTATCGCAAGTAGACCCGATATCATGTTTAGTGTTTGCTTGTGTGCTAGGTTTCAAGCTAGTCCTAAAGAATCACACTTAGTTGCCATTAAGAGAATATTTAGATACGTTAGAGATACACCTTGTTTAGGTCTTTGGTATCCTAGAGACTCCTCATTTGACCTTCATGCCTTCTTCGATACAGATTATGGGGATGTAAGATAGATAGAAAAAGTACCTCCGAAACATGTCAATTCTTAGGTAGTATGCTCGTATCTTGGTTCTATAAGAAACAAAATATCGTAGCCTTATCTACCACCGAAGCGGAGTATGTAATCCCCTTAGCCCGGCCTAGACGGTTGACCTGAACTACGAATATTACACGGGGAAAACCAAAGTCAACCCGAAAGTTAACCTTGATTAATGACCCTTTTTTTTCTTTTTAATCTTATCTAGATGCACATTAACCCTAGGCGTACCCTTGAGAAAAACATACTTGAAAAGCACAGCGAACGGAAAGCAATAAGGGACTCAATTGCACAACATACAAAAATTTGGGACCAAATTGTAAATTCTAGAAAGATGAAGGACTTAGCTGATATTTAAATTGCCAATATCAAATTAATCATATTACATGCTTCTCTGCCAAATTTCACCTCAATCGGACATCTCAAACTCAAGCAATTGCAAATACAAAATTCAGGACTAAAACGTAAAGCTTGCAAACCTTAAACCATTCAAATCAGTGCCCAACGGTCATCTGTTTCGGAACGGGGGTTGAACGTTCCGAAACGCGGGTTCATTTCGAGACCTGTATCGAAACAGGGCTTGGCAGTGGCAAAAGCGTTTCGGAACGGCCCTATCCGTTTCGATACACGAAGGCCATTTCAGGCCCCCGTTTCGAAACGTTAGTGCCCGTTCCGATACGGACTGCCCAAAAAGTACAGAATTTGCTGGTTTAACATACAATTAATCACTCAAACACATCCTAATGACTTCCTAATCATGCCAACAAGTCATCACACATATAAGGCACATGTTTGCAACATCAAAACACATTCATGGCATCAATTAGGAAAATTCACAAGTCTATAGGCATGCTTCCTAGTATCCAAAGCAAACAACCATCAAAACATCAAAGCAAGCACCAAAATGGCCATTTACAAATCCAAATCATTTAAGGCATCATGCCACAACTAGGGAGTCCAAAACATCTCCCAAATCACATCCTAGGGTTCCCATTGCCAAATACCAAAAACTAATAATGTTGTGAAAAAGTCACCATACATGAGCTTAGCTTTCCCTTGGATTCTTAGCCTCCTTGCTGCCCTCAAACACCTCAATTATCTGCATTATTGGTTCAAGAGAGAGAGCGTAAGCACAAATGCTTAGTGAGGCATGCTCTAAAGAAACAACACAATAATGCATTTTATAAAAACACTTTCCACAAAGCCCTTTTAACACATAAACATCTTTTCTCATGCAACATTGCATTCACATCAAGCATCTCATGCTTCATTAACATTAACATGTCATATTGGCTTCCAAGTGATAAACCATAACCATTTACAACAAAAACATAATCGGATACGCGGATTCCAAGCGTTTTCCTATACGCTTCATACACACTACCGAACACACAAGGTGGAGTTTACCGGTACAATCACAACCCCTCAACACCCGTGATGGAGTTTAACGGTACAATCACAACCCCTCCACATCACTCATCGGTAGTTGTATAACATCACTAACGAGAACACGGGACACTCAACACAAGATCCACACATGGACTTTTAACCACCATTGTGATCTTAACCATCTCGTTAGTGTACTTGGATGGAGTTTACGGTACAATTACAACCCCTCAACATCCAAAGTGACTTAATTCACGGTGCACCCAATCCTATAGCCGGCTAACTATATCCGATTCAAGTACTTTTAAACCAACACGTCACTTGCCAATATACATCAATTATCATCAATAATCCACTGTTTTAAAGCATCTAAAACAAAGCCATTTAACAACATGCATCACTATGCATCAATCCACATTTTTACAAATCAAACCAAGGATCTCTTACCTTGAGCATCCTTCAACAAATGGCCTTTAAAACCAGCATTAATCATGCTAAAACATGCTTTCAAAACAGAATTTAAACATGCAATTATCAACAAAAGCATCGAACCAATCCATGGCTCATCCAAGAGAGTTTTTCCGAAAACTTACTCTTGAGCTTAGTTAAGTTGATTAGACTTAAACTAAGCTCCCAAACCTTCAAACATTCGATACAAAGCTGGAAATCCAACTCCACTCACCAATTCCGTTTCGCAAGCTTGCCGAAACGCCATTCAAGCCTCCGGATCAACACCACAAGGATCCGAAGATGTCTCCCTTGTTTTAAACACATCAAAGCAGAGGATTAATGCATCATCATGCATTAAAATCTTCAGCCATTACACCTAAACTCGCTGCTCTCACCAAATCTAACATTTCGGCTACCAAACACAACCGAAATCACTTCCAAACTCTTCCACAACATTACCCAGCCAAGATCCATCACTTCTAAACATTCTTAAACATCAATTAACATTCAAAAAGAACCTAAACTCGTCCTTATACCTCCAGCTATAACAGAACGCCAAGATCACCCCAAAAACCACCATTTTCACAAGCAAAAACTTAGGAAAATCAACCTATTCGGGATTGTATTGATTAAACCTCAATTACACATCATTAAACATCCAAAATACATTAAAAAGCCATCTCAAAACAGAGCCCAAACAATCACCACGAATTTCTTCAAGATTTATTCCAAATCTTGAGTTTTAAGCCAAAATCAAGATCACAACATTAAAACTTTTTTATAAAACTTAATTTAAGGATTGAGAACTTGGGAATTTTAGTAAAGAACTGAGTATTTAGAGGAGAAGAACATCCTTACCTCTAAATGTAGATTTCTCCTTGATTAGAGCCAAAATCCTTGAAAATTCAATAAGCAAATCAAAAGGTTTTGATGTAGAAAGGATTAGGAATCAATTGATGGTTGAAACCTCATCATTTGGTGTGAAAATCAAAATAAATGTTGCTGCAGAAATGTGTTTGGCTGAGGGAATTTTGAGAGAAAATGAGATGAGAAAGTTTTTAAGAAAGTTAGTTATGAAAAGCTAAAATATCATTTTCCACTTTTCCTTTAATTAATTAAACATTAAATGGATCATTAAAATCTAAGAAAAATCTGGAGAAATCAATCTTGGGTAATTTAGCTCCTTAAAGATTCAAAGTTTCAATCCTTACAAAACAGTCACCACTGAACTTTTCAAAAATTACATTTTAGTCACTATTTCAAAATGTCACACTTCCAAACCTTATTCTGTAAAATTGATTTCACCACTCTCTTATATATATTAAAAGAGGATTTTTAGATATTTTTCCATATTTTTAAAGCATCATGAACTAGGCTTTCCCTAAAACCACCTTTTATATTCGAACCGAAAATCAGACCGGCCCGGTTCAGACCCTAAACTTCCAAGCCCAAAATTGGGGTGTTACAGAGTACATATTCTTAGGAAGTTGTTGTGCTCAAGTCCTTTGGATGAAGCAACAACTCTTAGATTATGGTGTTCAAGTAGATATCATACCCCTTAAGTGTGACAACACTAGTGCTATTTGTCTTACTAAGAATCACATTCAACACTCTAGAACCAAACATATAGAAATTAGACATCATTTCATTAGAGATCATGTCTTGAAAAATGATGTAATTTTAGAATATATTGATACCTTGAATCAATTAGCGGATATATTTACCAAACCTTTAGATAAAGAACATTTTTGGACCCTTAGGGGAGAGTTAGGTTTAACCAGCCTTCCTTGATCCTTTTAGGTCCCAAATGGCCAAAATTTGCTTGAATTTTGAATGATGATCATGCTTATGTGATTTTTTTCTCTTAATGCATCTATGCTTGTTGTTAGGGGGAGTATGCATCAGTTTTTGTTCATATAACATGCTCATATATCATTTATATGCATTTAGGCTCAATCTAAGTTGGCTCTTTGGATATGAAACTGCCCAAAATGCATTTCCTGGCAAGGATGTATCGAAACAACTAAATCTGTTTCGATACGGCTTAATTTAAGATGATTCCGGTAATGAATCGCATCGAAACGAGTTCTTTGCGTATCGAAACAAGGTCAACCTGTATCCAAACGAGTCTGGTACCGAAACGGCTCGATAGCATTTCAAAACGACTGTTCAGATACGCCAAGTGGCGTATCGAAACATTATCGCGCAGATTATTTTAAATGGATTTAAAAGAGTATCAAACTTTAATTAAAACACCGACTCTTTTTTTCTCTCAAACCCTAACCAAAAACCCCTATATAAACTCTTCAAATCCCTTAATTTTTCACATCAAAACCTAAATTTTTTTAAGGGTTTTCAATCTTCACATCAAGGCTAGAGCTTTGCAAGCAATTTGGTGCATCAATCATCCCTCATTCATCCATTATCCCATATCAAGGTATAAAACATTTCTTTTTTATTTTAAATTTTCGTTTAATTTAAAGGTTGTTTTTAATTCCTTTTTGTATAAAACATATACATATTGTATGAGTTTTCAAGTTTTTGCAAAAATTCTTCAAAATCTAAATTTTTTTTATTCGAATATAAAATTATACCGTATATTTTTAATTTGTTTTTTTGAAAGTCTTTTTACCAAAAATTTGTTTTATACTTATATATATATATATATTAAACTATATTGTATAGTTTTTATCAATACCTTGATTATCAGATTGTATATTGAATTGAATTTGGTTTATTTACGCATACATATGTTTTTGTGTCTTGATTTCCTTCTAGATTTCGAATATGGGCTCTAGGAAGAGAGTACGAACCAATGAGGCTGGTGGAAGCTCCAACACCGATGACGATTCCACTCGTCCCAACTTCACTTTACTCTACCAAAAGTCTCTTCGAAACAAAGATGCCTATACCAATTTCAAGCTATTTCAAGATCATGATATACGTCGTGAGCGTATCGTTTCTATACCCTTTTTGGATTCCGAACGATTTCAATTCTGCTATCTTGATTTATTGAGGCGTTGAAATTTCATGTCTTTTTTGGGCTTACCCGGTACTTTGTATCGTAACATGGTTCTTCTCTTCTATGCCAATGCTCGGTGTATCTCCAATGGCAGTCAAGTGGTTGCCACTGAGTCATATCTAATGGGGAAGAAGTTTAGGGTTGATCTAGAAACTTTGGTCAATGTTTTCAAGTTTGAAGATGAGAGAATTTCGGATGAGTACTCGTTGGGACATACCCTTGGTGGCTCCGTCACAGTTCTTGATGCTCATGATCGCATCCTTCATCTCATGGTCTCGTGGTGGTTTCGTCCTTCCGAAGGAAAATTCTCCCACATCCAGCAAGTGAGCGATTTTTAGATTCGATGCTTTTGTGAGGGACGTCAACCAAATCTTTATCAAATCATGTTTGTCGAGATGATGTATTTTGTCCAAAATCGCAACTCGGATCTTGTCACCTCCTTCACCTATGGCACCGCCTTAAGCTACTTGTTCTCAAAGTTGGGGATCTATTGATCTCTTGACTATCTAGAACCTCTCAAAGATCCCATCGATGAGCGCACACTTCTCCAGAGCAAATTTCATTTCATTGATGGAGAGTGGACTCGTGTCGAGAATCCTCCTCAAGTTACGGTCCACGAACCTCAACCTCAAGTTGCTCCACCAAATAACGAAGCCCTCATGACCTTCCTTACCGAGCAATTTAATGGCCTGCGCACTCACATGGACTCCGGTTTTGCCACTCTTGATTCTCGCCTCACTTCCGTGGAGGGACGTAGCCAAAGTGTTGAGAATCGATTCACTTCGGTTGAAACTCAACAAACTTCTATGAATGTGTCCTTTACCGGCTTCTATGGTGAATGGAGACAATTCCGAAGGAGCTCGGCCAATGATCACGTTGAAGATGATGATGAGCCTCAGATCTTTGCATTCCATAGCATATCATCTAGTTTAGGATTTCTCTTTTTATCCACCAATTTATGTTTTTGCTTTAAGATCTATGCTTTGATTTATGTTTGGATATTATGTTTTAAGTATTAAGGTTTGGATATTATGTTCGGAGATTATGAACTTATTTTGCTTTGATTTCTAATGCTTAATGAAATTATATTGTTTTATCTTTGCATTGATTTTGATCTAACAAAAAGGAAAGAAGGGTTAAGCTAAATTTTTCAAAATCTTTTTTCAAAAACTAGCTTAAATTTAGGGGAGTTTACTTAAAAATTCTTTCGTTTTATTATATAAAAAAAGGGAGATTGTAAAGCTAATATTTGATTTTAATATAACAAATAATTCAAGGGCCAAATTGCAAAGTAAATAAATTTTTAAGCAATCAAAATACTTACCTTTGACAAGTAAAATTTACACTTAAAATGTTTTGAAGTCAAAACTTAATCCCATAAAATTTTCTAAGTGTTTCAAAGCCAAAATACACAAAATTGTCCAAGTGTTTTGAAACACCCCAAAAGTGTTTCGATATGTTTTGCCACTGGAAGGAACTGTTTCGATACGTCCTACACCCGTTTCGATACAACCTTCATATGTGCTTTTGATTTTTAAGTGTTGTTTCGAAATGGCTTATACATGTTTCGATATAGGGGTTAAGTAATTTTAAAATTGGGCATTAAATGAACTAGCCATCACTTGTCAGAAACAAACTTTTGAAGATTTAGTTCAGTTTTTCGATACACCTCTATGCTGTTTCGAAACAGAAGTTTACAGTTTCAAAACGTTTCGATACAGTCTATTTTCGTTTCGATACGACCCTCTTGTTGCATGTTACCATTTCGATATAGCCTATAGCTATTTCGATACGGGCCCTTTTTTCACACACAATGACTCTTTCTTCTTTTGGTGTCCGTTTCGATACAGTGGCCTCGTGTTCCGATACGAGTAGTTGCAGAACAACATTTATGGAGGGAAGAAAGAGCCCCACCGACTCTATTGATGATCTCAACCACCCAAACGACTAGAAATCGGTGAGAATGTATAAAAACAAGTCTCTAAAGCTACAACAACAACCATTGAACCTTCAAGCAATATCAAAGCATTCAATCCAAACCCTTGTGCATTTAGTGTCAAAATTCTTATACCCAACTCATTTGAAATTTTTCATTGTAAATCTTTTCAGAGTTTGGGGAATGTTTATGTGTAATTGGATAAACAATTAGCCTTTGAGAGGTACATACAAAGTTTGCCAATCTTCCTTTGTAAAAGAGTGATATTTGATCAATCTTTGAGTAGAAAGATTGATCGATTTGTAGACGAATTCAAGTTAGTGAATTGTTGAAATCCTCAGTAAGGTGCTGAGGTAGTGGATGTAGAGCTTGTTCGAAGCTTGAACCACTCTAAAATTGTCTTGTCTTCATTTTTAAATTATTTATTTGCACCCTTCAATTTTTATTCCACCAATTCACCCTCTCTTGGTGATTAGTCATCATTTGATCAACTCAACAATTTACTTGTTATTGTTCTGAAACTTATACTGCATTTTAGAAGAGACTAACGTCATATTAAAAATCGTTAATAGAGATGAAGAAGATTTTGTTAAAATATTCATTACTCAAGAATTCGTCAAAATATTCGAACTTATAATCGGGTCGTGACTTTGGAATTATTGGGGAAGAAGATAAGGGTGTTTTAAGTATTTTAATATTTTTATTTTATTTATTTATTTATTTAAAAATAAATAAAAAATAACATGACACGTTCTAATTAGTCAAAATAATTTTTTTAACGGTAATAGGTAATATGGGTAACAGAAAAACATTAGGGGACAAAAGTGGTCAAAATAAACTTTAAGGGACAAGTTGAAAAACAAATAAAGTTTAGAGGGGAAAAATATATTAAACATTTGATCAAACATAAACTCGATTATAGTTTCCAAAACCTCAAAGGAAAAAAAGTATATATATATATATATATATATATATATATAATGCACTAAAAAAAGTACATGCTAAAGTGCAGATGCACCTGTAGACAGACTTGACTGGTTAGTTTCCTTTGATACTATCCGTCTCAACAATTAGCCATGTCAATCCTCATTAAAACATGTCTTATGTTAGAATATATATATGTCCTATGATAGGATCTGTTTATACAGTGTAAAATCTTTAAATTTTACACATTTTTTGAACCGTTGGATGAGTGAAAAAATGGATGAGATTAACAGTAAATATGTGAAGATTATCTCTTAGAAAAAAAAAGTAAAAAGTTAATATGAGCATCATTAAAAATAAATAATCCAGTATAAAGTGTGAGCTAATCCCACGCACTTGTCACCCCTGGAGCATATGCACTACCACCATAATTGTTAGGAATTCCATATGCACTACCACCATAATTGTTAGGAATTCCATATGCACTAACACCATTCCCTCCACCGTAGTAATCCAGATTCTTACCAAAAGAACTTTCCCTTCGGAAATCACGCCCACCGAAACGCCCCGTCCCAGATCGTCGATTTTTGCTACCTCCATAAGGAGCCCGGGATGCATAACGGGTGAGCCATGCTGGTACCTCTTGATTTGCTTCTTGCATTAGCTCCGCTAGAGGCCTTGCCAGAGACATATTCCCCTCATTAAAGAAAGCTGTAGCCAACCCTGATTTACCAGCACGGCCAGTCCTTCCAATCCGATGGACATAATCATCAATGTCATTGGGGAGATCGAAGTTGACCACATGAGCTACATGGGGTATGTCAAGACCACGAGCAGCCACATCAGTTGCTACTAAAATTGGGGTCTTTCCAGTCTTGAACGATCTCAATGCTAGTTCCCTTTCCTGCAAATACACAAGCATTATTTAAAGTTCCTTCTTTCTATATCAAGGTAAATGTATAGTATATGGCATACACATCTCAGAACAAGCTTTCACTAAAAACACTGTTGTGCAAAGCTTAGAATCGGGCCATTTATAGAATTCTAGAAAACATCAGAAATGTTTTTCAAATAAAAAATGGATCACTGAAGATGAGATGATTAGAAGAGAGAATGAACGCCACTCTAATGCAGTAATCACAGGGATTAGTTATCTAACAAATGCCATAATACAAAATCCAAATCATTTATCTCAGTCTCCCAACAAAGTACTTAATCTTCAGGTTTCCATGCAGAAAGAACTCACCGGAATGATAGTGTACCACCGAATAGAATAAATAAGATTACAATATACATGGCCAAAGAGAAAATTAAAATGGTCATAATATCAAACGACACACTTGAAAGATAAGTATATAATTCCAACAAACCACAAAGACGATATTCTTTCTCTCGTCTTTAGCAAAAAAAATTCTAAACAATTACCTGCTGAGTCCTATCACCATGGATGGTGGTTGCTGGGAATCCATTAAGGCACAACCAATGTTCCAATGAATCAGCACCTTTTTTGGTCTCCACAAAAACTAATGTCAAAGCTTGCTGAAAAGTAAAACACAACTATCAAACAGCTAATAAGAATCTTAGACCTACTACTGACTAAATACCAGAATTAACACCCTGAATGGTAAATACTTATCGGAACACACATCCAAATTGACTTCAATTGAAAAATATATGGAGAAAGAAGTGTTGTTAAGGGTGCATGGCTTACTGTTACGTGCAAATAATTATTAGGGTTAACTACTAGGATGGCCACTTCTGTTTTCCTACAGAATTGGTCACCGATTCTAAAAAACGATCAATAAGGTTACTTACGTTTTTGGGGCGTAAACTTTTAGTCACTCAGTTGTTTGTTGTCGTTAAATGTTAACGGGAAGCTGATATGAGATAATAAAAAAAAAGATAAATTACCTAGACAATACCTACACTATTACTTCACTCTTATTTTGACCACCGAAATAAAAATAATTTGTATAATTACACATTTAATCCTCTACCTTTATATTTTTTTATTTCTTCTCTCCTCTACCATCTTCCATATTCTTCTTCAGCTAACTTAATCTTCAATTTTCTATTATATTAATCCTCAATTCACACTGTATATTATAATTCACCACCGTATATATTCATGTTTCTATTATATTTAATTTTCTGTTGAGGGAAATGACCGCCATGCCCCAGCGACCAAAGGGGTGTTGTTAGGGGCAGCGATTAACGGCGGAAGCGGTGGCGATTTGGGGGTTTAGGTAATTTTAGGAATTTGAGGACTGCTTTGTAAAATTTCAAAAAAAATTGAAAGATTAAAAATTTTGAGTTGAAGATTACAAACATTACTTGAAACATGGATATATACGGTGATGAATTATAATATATGGTGTGAATTGAAGATTAATATAGTAAAAAATTAGAGATTAAATTAGATGAAGAAGAAATAAAAAAATTATAAATGTAGAGGATTAAATGTGTAATTATACAAATTGTTTTTTATTTCGGTGGTCAAAATAGGAGTGAAGTAATAATTTAGAGACTGTCTAGGTAATTTATCATTTTTTTCTTGTTTCAGATCAATTTTCTGTCAAAGGTTAACGGCAACAAACAATTATGTGACCAAAAGTTTATGCCCAAAAACATAAGTGACCTTATTGGTTGTTTTTCAGAATTGGTGACCAACTCTATACTAGGGGAAACATAAGCGATCATCCTATGAGTGCTCGGTGGTGATTAGAGGATATTTAGGAATCAGATTTTATTATCAACACATTATTTTTACTAGGAAATATATTGCAATTTTAATTTCTTGATTTCTTAGATGTCTTTCCTTACTAGCAGACTTATTTCCTTATTATTCCATGTAACCTCTCTATAAGAGGTATTCTGATATTCAATAAAATCAAGTATTTTAAACCTAAATTATAGATCATCTCCCAAATGTCTCGAGGTGGATTCTCCCTTTCACGAGAATCATAGCTAGAAGGCGAAACAAGACAACGGCCCAACGCAATGCTATACCTGGGACCATAACACGTACTCTAAGCACTAGAACCCTTGTATTGCCTGACGCGCGAGGCTAAAAAAAATTATGGTTGCTAAGTGAAGCAAGGCACAATAATGGATGTGTGTCGGTGTATATTGTATAAAATAAGTTTAAGATGTGTAAATAATTTTAATAATGAACTCTAAGTGAAGCAAGGCACAATAATGCATGTTTCTGCAAAACATGCACAGTTTTCCTTTGTTTTTGTTGGCCAAATATGTATGATTTCCCTACAATCCCATGACTCAAACATTGAGAAGTAAAGAGACTGATTGTATCCCCTTCTTTTACTAGTAACAATGATGATGATGATGAGAACTTCAATACAGCAAGCTTTTCTTGCACTTAGTGTCTTATGAAACAGCATGCGTAATCAACTTTGACTTGATCGAAAATGTCTTAGGACCAAAGCAATTTCCTTAACTAGCACTAAGGCATAGCAACCAGGTGCACACCTTAACACATTCGGATATAGTAACTTCAATAAGTAAGTAATACATGATAGTCTCACATTACCTTGCCATGAGCTCCATTTTCCTTCTGTGCATGAAGAAGATCCATGAGATGGCTTCTCTTATCAGACTCGTGAACAAATTCAACCCTTTGAACAATCAAATCTGTACTTGAACCAACCCTCCCAACAGCCAAGAATATATAATTTGAAAGAAAATCAGAGGCAAGTCTCTGCAAAGCCACCAATTCACAAAGAATTATGTGATGTAATCTGGATAGCCTTCTTTTTATTATCGAAAACTCACAATTATCTTGATTGCATTAGAAATTTACACTAAAGCAAAATTTAAGGTAAAATTTTACTTCTTCTGGACTGGTAAATTTTGAAACTGAGATAACTAACCCCAGCAAATCATTTGCTGCTCTGAGCTATAGAAATCGTAAATACAGTTTTACTCTGATAAATTAACAATTTTCATTTTCTACAAAACATATAGAAGTAGCAAAAAGAATTGAAACAGGCACAAAAATTATATTCCAGAACATGAAACTCACTCGTAACTTGAAAATTTTTACTGTTATGTGTGAAAACATGAGTGACATATATCGTGAAATACTATAACCAACATGGAAACCTTATCTAACAGTTATAAACAACCTGTATCTCTCTTGGAAAGGTGGCACTAAACAACATTGTCTGTCTCACACCCCGATTAGGCATGTCCATTTGTTCCACTATCTTTCTGATTTGTGGTTCAAAACCCATATCAAGCATGCGATCTGCCTCATCAAGGGCCAAGTATCTAATCATCTGCAATGACAATCTAGCCCTCTCTAGCAAATCAACCAATCGTCCTGGAGTTGCCACAAGAATATCAACTCCTCTGTCCAGCTCTCGCAGCTAAGTATAAAACAGAGAATTAGTAAAAAACGAAAAAGAAAATAGTTACAGAGAAGAAGGGGTCTGTGAGGAGACTAATAAGCTTAAGAGTCAGCAGATATATTTACAGACGACAGACAATAAATAAAGGATCCCATAAGGACATAAAAGTGAAAAGTCGGGCAACATAATTAGAAATAGTGCAATACTAAGTATCCTTGATACCTAATCTAAACAAGCTAGTATCCTATTAGGCTATTACCACCATTCAACATTACCAAATATTCCAGGGAGAATATGTCCAACAGCTTGTGAAACACTAACAACTCCCTTCCCACCCCAGCCCAATGAGGACGGTACTGAAATTAGACCCCTCCCCAAAAAAGAAACAACCTATTTGAAACAAACCAAGAACTAGTGAGTCAAATTAGCAATCTATCATCATCAAGGTTCCTCCTATGAGTAAATAAACCCTTTCCACTTTTGTTAGTTCCGTATGTGAGAAAAAAAGAAGAAAAAGTAAAACAACATAAGTTTTAGAAAGAAATCCTAAAGACAAATCCAATAATGTGGTTAATGCCAATATATAAATAAAGAATAAAACTTGTAGTACAAATACATATGACATAGAAAAGTTAATTAGATTAGCGTGAAACATAGTAAACAAGTACGATGCATGTGAGAGGGGAACGAAAATTATAGGAAGAACCCTTTGTTATGTGGTATAAGATGGCCAATTGCATTAAAAGAGAGAAAATATAGAGCAAAAATGATACGGAAAACAAAACACAAGGCGATAACAACCTGTTGATTAATTGGTGCTCCTCCATATGCAACTACCACCTTGACACCAGTTTGATAGGAGAACTTTTTGGCCTCATCGTGTATCTGAAAGTGCATCATTATCAATAAAATCAATTCAAAAAACTCATTAAACCATTCTAAAAGATTACGTTACATGTTCTAACAATCCCACCTGACAGGACAGCTCCCTTGTGGAGGATAAAATAAGAGCAAGAGGGTAAACGGTTCGCGCTACACATGGTCTCTGTACATACTGCTCCCGCATAATGCCACTAATAATTGGAAAGCAAAAAGCAGCTGTCTTCCCTGACCCAGTTTGAGCACAAGCCATGAGATCTCTTCCAGCTAATGCTATAGGGATAGCATGGCGTTGAATTGGAGTCGGTTTCACATACTTGCACCTTCTAATGTTTTGATTCAACAGATCCCCTAAATCTATCTCAGCAAATGTATTTACAGGCGGTGGTACATTTTCACCGCTAGTTTCCACCGGAATATCCTCGTAGGCATCGAAATTGATTCCCGTATTCTCTTGCTCACTGAAAGCTCGTTCGCCATCATTGTTTTTATCATCAACATCATCATCAAAGGGGTTTACTTCCCTTTCTCTCATATCCCAACCTCTACTTCTATTATTCCAACCACTGCCGCTGCCACCTCCTCCAACTACAGCTCCGGCATAAGCATAACCCGGACCCAATCGCCCCTGTTCGGGCTTAGGTGGGCCGCCGCTCCATCGGTGGCCCTGGGACCCACCAGGGGTCCCGCTGAAAGCTGTCCTCTCAGTAGCCGGACCTAGCAGGTTAGGTGCGTCTGAAGCTTGACGGTTACGAAGGTGGGGCGGGACATACGTGGATCGAGTTGGCCGAGGTACGGAACTGTTGTCTGAAACTGCAATTTCAGATGCAGAGTTCGCTGCAGAATCTGCCCACGAAGTTCTCATTATTTCGCAACCTAAGAAAACCAGATAAATATCCTAACAAAAAGAAAAGAAAATAAAATCCTCCAAAAAGTATTATTATCCTCTCCCTTCTTGTTTATCAGACCTAGTTAATGGAAATGCAAGCAAAGGCAACAGAAAGAAAACATTAAAAAATGCTAAAAACAGCCATTAATAAACACACAAAATGCTGAAAAGGCATAAAGAATAGGAAGGAACAAGAAATAAAACTACGAGAATTGATGAGAGGAGCAGCAGAACCTTGTTTGGAAATTCTTTTGAAAGATAGGGTCAGGGAGCTGAAAAATCGGGTGCCTTTATTTATTTTTATGATTTTCAAAAATAAATCAAAGCTTCTTCTTTTCTTGTCTTTTCTTTTCTTTTGGGTTTGTTCTGTTGCAGATGGGACAAAACAAATGTGAGAGAGAAAATCTACAAAAAAAAAAATACTTTGACGACCGTACAATTTGAGGCTTGCGTCATAAATAAAGCTCCCTAACGGCGTCTTAAATCTGTGTTTATTAGTATTAGGCAAAATTAGTTGGATATTATCCATGTTTTTAAAACTATAGCAACCCTTAAATTATTTTTAAATCTATGACATTTTTTACAATAATTTTTAAGGTTAGATTACTTTTTATTCGACCTCATTAAAAATTAAAAAAATGAAGACAAGATACTTTCAATCAGATTTTATAAAAAAATAATAAAAAAAAGTAAGTGAAGGCCTCATGAAAAAAAATTGTAGAGGACTAATTGTTTTCAATATGATCTGAACAAAAAAAAGAGTTAAGGTCGGTTTGATTACCATTCGACCTCATGACAAACTGAAAAAAAGATTCGATTCTAGCAGTGCGAGCAGTGATAAGCCTTTTTAGTCTGAAAAAAAAATTCGATTCAGACGGAGCAGACCGGGCAATAATAAGCCTTTTCAATCTAAAAAAATAAAATTCGATCCAAAGTTATTGAATAGAATGTAGGGGTATTGAATTTAAATTTTGAATGATTATTAAATAGATTGTAGGGGTAAATTATGGAAAATTTATGTATTATTTTATGTGTTGTGTTTTTGTGTTAAATAAGTGAGGTTAAAGGTAAAAGTTGAAGAAAGTCTGAAAAGAAATTGAGTAAGAAAGAGAAGAAAAAAGTGGAGGAAGAAATTTTGAATTTTTTTTAGTAAGTTAATTTTTACATTTTATTTTGAATATGTAGATTGTTTGTTTATTTTTATTTTGTTGTTTAGGTAAAAAAATCGTAACAATATAACATTTATGATAATTTTGATTTATGTAATTTGATTCAAAAATATATATGATTTTGTACGTGCAGAGACAATGAGCAACGTGTATATGGACGTTATCCATTACGATGGAGAAATTGTGAAAATTGATAACGATGTCGTATTTGACTCGAAAAACACTACAAAAATGAAGTTTTCAAAGAACATTTTTCTTCGAGAGCTGAAACATGACATAGAAAGAAAAATATGAGCTGAGATTGTTTGTTTGCGGTACCGGTGGAAAACAAGTGATGATCTAGTCAGATATTATACAATAGCTCTTAAAGATGATGATGATGTTGGACTCATGATTGTAGAGCATGATTCAATATGTATTCGAAGTGTTGAGTTACATGCTAAGTTGCGTGGGAGATATGACGATTCGAGCCCGTCTAGAAATGTATTTGGAAGTTCTTCTCAAATGGGTTTCGGTAGTGCGATTGAGGACCAACCATATAGGTTTGGAGACAGTTTTGTTGCTATGTTGGAAAGTGAGACATCAAATGCATTTTATCCATATGCCAGACCTTCGATGTTCCCAACGATTGAGCCGACAATTGATCCGAGTATTGGCATTGATGTTAAAAATTTCCAAGGCCGATGGGGAGAAATGCTTCCTGATTCTAGTGAAGATGAAGAAATCGCAGATCTCGATTTGAGTGGTGATGACCTTGGTGATGAGGCTGTTTTTTGTGATGGTGAGTTCGTGTCGGGTGGGGATGACATTACATGGTCCAAATTTCCTACTCACGTGAACTTAATAGATTACGATATGATGAGGGCACATGAATACCCAGTTATGCCACAAGTATGTTCGGGTTCCTCTGATGAATCATTGGTTGGGATGCATGTTGCGCGTAATAAGTGCTTCGCAATTGGTGTAAGTGTACACGTCGCAAGTAATAAAGTGATTTGAGTATCGAGTATCGTCTCCACAGAGATTGGTGCTACTTCGGAAATCTACTTTCTCACACTGAAAAATAAAGACACGGGTGATAATAGTTGGATTGAATAGACATGTAAAATAAAGAAAGCGAATAACTTAAAGAGAAGTTGAATGATTGAGAGAATAGGCGAATTATCGTAAGTTGAAGTATGATAGTCGAAAGGATCGTCTCAGTAAATGAGTGCAACAAAAAAACAACCTTATGTCGAGTTGAACAAGCGTCGGAAAGAGACATATAAAGAATATACAACAATCTAAGAAAATAAGGTAACAATTGTATAAAGAATGCAGGATAAGCTTATTGAAGCAATATTTGGATTCGCGTAAGTTATATAATCGAATGTAGAATGTTTCCACAAGGTGTAGCCTGATACAATTGTCAGAGTTGTTTAAAGAAATGAAAAGGAAGATGATTGGCTATGTTGTTGAACAAATTGGGTTTATTTTTCCTTTTTGTTTTCACAACTTCCTTCTCATTTTTCTCTTGCACTTTCTATTTCACTTCCGTTCTAAATCAATCACAAAATCATCCCAACCGTTCGTTTTCCTTTTATCTTCGATCCCTATTCTTTGATTTTTTATCAACCCCTCTCATTCACCGCATTACCCAAACGATGCAATAACTACAACCTACCACATGTAAATGAAAGTTATAAACTTATTTAAATTTTCAAAAATTAATCTTACCTTGAAGGTGAGGAATTAGTGTTTTTCTGGTATGTTGCTTTAATGGGTTAAATAAATTTTAGTAATCCTTTCATTGAATTCATTTTTTTATATAGATTTTCGTTTTTAGAAAATTTTTAGATAGTAGAGTTCTCTACTTTGGGCATTTTTGTATAGACTTGATTGAGATTTACATGTTGGGGAAGGAGATTTCATCGTATATCCAATTCCTAAAAAATCAACTTCAACTCAAGGACCAGTTCAATTCAACACCTATTTTTCTTGTTCCAAAATGATGTTAGGACATGACCCACTTTTCTTTCTTTGGCGACGATATTTTTGCCAGAAACGGTGCGTGGGTCGGTAAGTATAGTCTCGACGTATTGGGGTTTGGTTTGGGGAAACCTTTGAGGCGAGATGGGGATAAAGGCACGCTAGAGATGAATGGTCGAGTGTTCTTTATTCTTAGGTTTGTTTTCTGAAGAACATGATGAACATGATCTCAGTGTTCATGGATTTTTTGAGTTTTTAATATTGAAATGAAGAAAACAAAGGCTAGAAGTTGAGAAAAATAACGTAAAAATAAATTAAAAATTGAAATAAGACTTTAATTAATTGATTGGTTAGAATATTTATTTTTATATTTTTAAAGTTTAAAGATAAAATTGGAAAGTAATGAAGCCTTAAGGACTAATCTTACAATTATTCAAAAAATAAAAGATAAAATAAGGACTAAATTGATTGAATGTGTAAATATGAGGGTTAAATGTGCTATTATACAAAATTTTGTAACTGTTGTGTCACCCGTCTAACGGCACTTAACGGAAATTAGCGTTCGAGTGACCATTACACAATGAAAACGTAAGTGGCCATAACGGTTGAATTTAAAAATCGATGACCAAAAGTGTACAGACCCTAAACATAAAGTGACCATTCCAATAGTTTACCCTTACTTAAAAGAGTTCTAAATAAATTATAATAGTGAACTTAACATAACCCTAATCAAATTATATATATATATATATATATATATATGCCAGGGGTTTCATTCACTCGTTTTTCAAAAGGAATCAAAACTACAAAATCTCCTATTTACGGAAAAAAAAGAGGAACTAGCATTTCATTAGCCGTTTGTCGTTCATTCGCGTGTGAATATTTATAGGAAATAGTCGTCTTCCGTTGATTTTTTATCGTTCATTCACGTGTGAATACTTATAGAAAGTGATCGTCTTTCAAAAAAAAAAACAACGCCTCAACAAAACATAATAAATGTCATTCGTTAATATAATCGAATGAGAATTTTGGGAAATTTTCATAGGATATATTTTTCCGTTGAATTCTTAATGATTTTATATCAATTTTTGCCTATGAATTCCAACAGGTGTCTACTACATTATCAAGAGGATCAGCCGATAGTATAAGCATAGGGTCAATCGGCGATGCAAAATTCGGTGGATGGTTGCTATTAGGGTCGCTGTTAGGGTTTTTCATTGATTTCTTGATTTAGAATGCATCATTAGCACCAGGGATGTAAAAACAGCTAATCGGACGGGTTTCAGGTCGGGTATTGTCAGGTCGGGTAAAATCGGATACAGGTCATTTCAGGTCATTTTTCTGTTTTGACTCGACTCGGGTCGGGTGCGGGTCCATTTCAGGTCGGGTCCATTTCAGGTCGGGTCCATCTCAAGTCGGGTCCATTTCAGGTCGGGTCCATTTCAGGTCGGTTCCATTTCAGGTCGGGTCAAAACGGGTCGGGTCCGAAGTAGATAATTCACAGGTTAATTCGGGTTCGGATACACTTCAGGTCGGGTCCATTTCAGGTCGGGTCCATTTCAGGTCGGGTCTGTTTCAGGTCGGGTCCATTTCAGGTCGGGTCTGTTTCAGGTCGGGTCCGTTTCAGGTCGGGTCCATTTCAGGTCGGGTCCATTTCAGGTCGGGTTTATTTCAGGTCGGGTAATTTCAGGTCGGGTAATTTCAGGTCGGGTAGTTTCAGGTCGGGTAATTCAGGTCAGGGTATTTTCGGGATTGAAATTCGTATTGAGTTTGAGTTCGGTACAACCGTATAAGTAGTAGATAGACTTTAGGGTGGCCTTCGTCAATCGTCATTGATTTGGAGTTAATTATTTAAAGTTATATCAAATTAAAATTATAAAACATTAGAGTAATTAAAAAAATAATGAAAATGGGTCAATTTGGATTAAAAATAAAGTTTCACGAATTATAATGAACAAAAATATCAAATTAAAATTATAAAATATTAGACAGATTTAAAAGAAAACAAGGAAAATGGGTCAATTTGGAATAAAAATAAAGTTTTGGGGACTATAATGAACAAAGATATCAAATTAAAAGTATAAAAATTAGAGTAATTAAAAAAACAATAAGTAGAGGTCAATTTAGAAAAAAAATAAAGTTTTAGGGTCTAGAATGAACAAAATTTCAAATTAAAATTATAAAATATGATGAATTAAATATATATAGGGGTCAATATGGAATTAAAATAAAGTTAAGGAACTAGAATATAGAAAATATTAAATTAAAATAATAAAACAATGGACAAATTAAAAAAATAAATGTGGGTCAATTTAGAATAAAAATAAAGTTTTAGGGTCTAGAATGATGAAAATATCAAATTAATATTATAAAACATTGGACGGATTAAAAAAACAATGAATATGAGTTTAGGGTTCATACATTGATAGGTACATTATACATATATACATAGTTAGATACATTAGGGTTTATGCTCAAGGGGAAATTCATTAAGGGTTTAGGGTCCATACATTGATAGGTACATACATACATACTTATGTATATTAGGGTTCAGGGTTTAGGGTTAAGGGAAATTTCATTAAGGGTTTAAGGTTCATACATTGATAGGTACATATATACATGCTTACATTCATTAGGGTTTAGGGTTTATGATTTATGGTGTAGGGTTTAGATTTAAGATTTAAGGGCTCAGGGTTTAAGGTTTAGGGAAAATTTATCAAGGGTTTAGGATCCATACATTGATACATACATACTTACATACATACATTAAGGTTCAAGGTTTATAGTTTATGGTTTAGAGATTTAGGTCGATGATTTAAAGGTTTAATGCTTAGTGTTTATGGAAAATTTATTAAGGGTTTAGGGTTCAAATACTGATGGGTACATATATACATTGTTACACATATTAGGGTTTAGGGAAAATTTATTAAGGGTTTAGGGTTCAAATACTGATAGATACATATATACATTGTTACACACATTAGGGTTTAGGGTTTAGGTTTGGAGTTTAAGGTTTAGGGTTAAAGGAAATTTTATTAAAGGTTTAGCGTTCATACATTGATAGGTACATACGTACATACTTACATACATCATGGTTTATGGTTTATGATGTAGAGTTTAGGCTTAGGATTTAATTGTTTAGGGTTTAAGGTTTAAGGAAAATCCATTAAGGGTTTAGGGTTCATACATTAATACATACATACATATATACTTACATACATCAGGGTTTTGAGGGTTGAGTCTAGGTTTTAAGGGTTTAGGGTTTATGATGTATGATTTAGGGGTTTAGGATTTAAGGGTTTAAAGTTCATACATTAATACATAAAATTAAAAGTCAAAACCATGAACCCTAAACCAAAAATAAAACTCTAAACCCTAAACTAAAACACATAAACAAATTAATTTTTTTTCCAGGAAAACAAATAAATAGCTGACAAAAATTAAAATATTGGAGGCAAACCAAATAGTAAAAGAAAAACAATTAAGTGGCGCCTTTTTTTGATTCATTTAATGAAAGCTCATCATTTTTTAGATTTTGGCGGGTGGCGAAATGGAATAAAGCTATATTTATCAATGGCGTTTCAGTCATTTCATAGCCAATGTGCTAGGGTTTCGCGTCCCGTTTATATTTAGTTTTTGGAAGCAAAACCCATCTCCGGTTTCCAAGAGTTTTCTTCTTCTGCTCTCTCTCCCGCCTCGTTTTCTTTTTCATTCCTCTCTTCCTTCCAACACACCTACATAAGAAGCTGAACCCATATCCGGTTCTCATCAATCCGGCTCATAAAAGCTGCTTCTGAGCCTGAAAAAGGAAATTCCACCGCTACACAGACCAAGAAAGCTGAAGAAACCACCGGTGCTCAACATCAATCTCAAGCCCCTGCTGCTAAGCCACCTCCAAAAAGCCTGTTTATTCCAGTGAGTTTTCTCTGAATTAAACAATTCCTTCAATTATCGGTTTAAGTTATTTGGGTTTGAAATGATGAAAGTGGCTTTGGTTTTGGGCAGTGAAGAAAGGTCAGATTGTGAGGGTGGATAAAGAAAAGTATCTCAACAGTATTAATGTAAGTGAAAAATGAATTGATTTTGTTTCTTTTCTATATGGGTTGTCTTCTTATTATTACATAGTCTGCTAAAAGTGCAGGGAATTGGATTTGGTTGTTTTTTTAAATTGCTGCTTGAACTTGTATTGGATTTTCTATAGCATGAAATTATAGGAATACTGACATTTTTTTATTCTGTTTTAGTATCTATCTGCAGGACATCACCCATATTACAAAGGCTTGGACTACATATATGAAAACCGTGGTGAGGTGCTACTTTGGAGCCATTGAGTACCAAAACCTTTTTGCCCCTTTTTTTGTTTTGTTTAGGACCCCTTTGTTGGCCATTAAATCATCTGCAACCTGCTTGATGATGGTAGGTTCTGGAACTGCGTATTTTTTAGACTGGAGAATACGCTTTTGTAAGAAATTTTCTTCGCTGACTTTGCCTTATTACTTCGGTTCTTGATCAGAAATCATGCTAGTTCAATTTCCTCCTTGTCTATGGCATTTTCATTCTTAAGCTTAAGCTAATGTGATATAATGATGAACTGTTTTATTATACATTATGTATGAACATTTTGAGAACTTTAATGTTAATCTGTTATATGTTTTCCTGTTAAAAGAATAATAGTTTTCAGCAGCTATGATAATTGTACTCTGTTCAATTTTATTTTGCCGGACTTTAAGTCAATCAGAGTTGCATCTAGCTGAGCATGACTATTTTACAGGTTGCGTGGGTCGGCATCCCAACTGCACCGGCTTGGCTTCCCACGGATATGCTTATCGAGGTACTGTACTACTGTTACTAACTCGTTTCATTGGCTACTTGATATACGCTGCATGTTGATTTGGCAAACTAGACCTTTGCCTAGTTTTAATGCTGCTCACGTCTGTCGGTTTGCATTCTTGAGATCCTTAACACTGAATGAACCATTATATCATTAGGTTGTTAGTTTGTCAAATTAGTATTTGGCTTGATTTCAAATCTAAGTGTTTTACTTCTTTATGCATCAGCCACTGCACAATTAAGCTACCAACATGCATGTTTATTGATAAAGGTTCAAAATTATAGACAATTCTAGTTCCATCCAATAAGCTACAAGCATATACTAGAGGAAGAAGATCGGCGAACCATCTGAGAAGAACCTAAAATAGACCAGCGAACCATCTGAGACGAACCCGAATTTCCGATGAATGAATTAACACTAAACCTGAATTTCGAACTCGAAAACATGCAGCTTGAATGGTTGGTAGGAAGGAGATGCAAGTTATCATAACTGTGAAGATAAGTGATGCACATTTCTTGAGGGTAATTACAGTACTTTGCATGTGCGTGACATGAGCACTACGCACTGTTCAACGTTCACTGAATTTGTAATGAAGTTGGGACCAATGTCAGTAAATTAGTTCCAGACATTTCCCCCAGGCAATTTATACCGTGTCTAAAATCTACCATCCAATGTTCACATATTCATTCTTAATATAAATGAGTTGATGCAGGGGTATACGGCATTTCTTTGTATAACGTTCTACAAAATGTAGTTGATTGTTCAATCACTCCATCACTGTAAATAAATGTTGTACAATGTCATGTTTTTGGAAAATGACAGGTTCATGAATTTTCAGACTGCCTAAAGAATTCCACCAGCTTGGTTCTCAGCCATCTTCGGATGTGATCTCATCACCTTTACCCGGAGTGCTACCTGAACATTGCTCGGGATGTAAGACGCGGTTGATGTCGGGAAAAAAGTGGTAGACAGAACGTAAATTCATAGATAGATGTTATTTATTACCTTGTTATCAGAACCGAACTCAATAACATCAGAGGGGAGGATACGAGTAGGAACATTCGGGGGCAGCATTGATCTTCTTCCTCCATGACTGCACATTGGATGAACAACCAACTTTTAGCTCTTTGGAGAGGCGGCCCAACTGGTCCAAAGAGAAGAGAAGAGATCAAAGAAAAACCCTAAAAGTTTAGGGGAAAATTTGAAGCAGAGATTGTATTGAACTCTTTTTTAGGTTAATTATCAAGTATTCAAATATTAATAAAAAATAGGCCTTATATTGTATTTTCTATGTTTCTAGCTGATAATAGTGAATATTCGTTTAGTAGTTCAAATTACTAAAGATTAGATAATAATAATTAATAATTCTATAATTTTGTTCGATTAATAAGAAAACAATTATCTTGAATCTGTTATAACTTAACATATATTAGTGTTGCCCATAACTATGTTGGTTTCTTACCAGTTACCCATAATTAACTGTTGGTAGCATTTAGATGAGATAACTCGATGAAGAATTATCTGGTAGCAAAGTGCTTTTAGCTTTGCTATAAGATCTGAGGGCTAATTTTATTACAAACTTGTATTTTGTGACATTCAGTTTATAAAATTATAAGTGTAAATTTTTATCTTGTATTTTTTTTTTACATTTTGTATTGATATTTTTTAAGTAATAAAGTATTCATAATCTGAAATTCTAGTTATTTTTATTTTATATATGTTAATTTTTTTACTTAAGTGTATGAATTTTATTTTATATCTTAACTTAATTCTACATTTTGTAACTTAAGACAACAATTACTTAATTTGTTCTAATTAAGTAATATCATATATTTTATAATTTTATCAATTTTGAACTGCAAAAGTTGTAGGAAGACTTACAATTTTTATAACTTGAATTTGTTAAGTATAAAAAATTAAAGTTGTAGACTTTCAAATTTTTTATAATTTCTAAATTTACTTAATCGTTTTTCAATTATAAATGTTATACATAAGTTATAATTTCACTAAGTTTTACAAACTTGAAGAATCTGTTAACTGTTAAGTATAAAAAAATAAAATTGTAGACTTATAAAATTTTAGACTTATAAATTTTTGAACTACAAATGCTATACATATATATGTTATAACTTTAGTAAATTTTATGAACTACAAATAAGTTTACAATTGTTATTTAATTTTTTATAATTTGTAAATTTATAATTTTATTCAAGTTAATGAATAAACTTTAAAATTAAAAACAACTCTTCATTTAATTTTTTATTTTCATAAATTATCAATTACTTATTCTTTTTTCAAACTTTAGTACTTAATATATATATGTATGCGCGCATATACATCACCTATATCAATATATGTAAGTGTATATGTATATACATTATATATGTATATGATATATCAACTTTTATAAATTTTTTAATTCATCATGTCATAGGTTTCGGGTTAATTTCAGCTCAGGTCAAGAACAGGTCGGGTCACTTAACAGGTCGGGTTTAAAAGCAGGTCGGGTCCATTTCAGTCGGGTCCATTTCAGGTCGGGTCCATTTCAGGTCGGGTCCATTTCAGGTCGGGTCCATTTTCAGGTCGGGTCCATTTCAGGTCGGGTCCATTTCAGGTCGGGTAAAATCGGATATCGGGTCAATTCAGTCGGGTAATTTCGGTTATGTGCCAGGTCGGCTTCGGGTTCGGGTTCTTTTCAGTCGGACGCAGGTCGGGTTTCAGGTCCAAATTAACAGGTTCAATTCGGGTTCGGGTCGTTTTCAGTCGGACGCAGATCGGGTTCGGTTGCTACAGTAACAGGTCAAATTCGGGTTCAGATCAACAACAGTCGGTTGCAGATCGGGTTCGGGTCAACAAAAACTCGGGTCAAATCAGGTTCTGACTCGGGAAGATTTCAGTCAAGTTACCAGGTTCTGACTTGTTTTTACATCCCTAATTAGTACACTTACATGTAAACAATTTATTTTATTAGTGAAACATTCCAATGCGCACAGAAAAACTAACTAACCTGCTACTCTCAATAAATTATATTTTTTATGTTTTAAAATTGTCCCATTCAAATTATTATATTAAAAAATTTAATAATTTTTATAAGATAAATTTACTTTTCTATCTTTTTAGTATTTCAACAAAAATAAAACTTTATTTTCTAAATGTAAATTTATCATTTAAATTATTTTACACCACGTAATTTTTTTCTTAAAATTTCGTGAGAAGTCAATATATGATAAAATAAGTAGTACATGGAGTATTTCTTTTGCCGGTAAGTAACCTGCTAATTGGGAGATGTTCTAGGATGAAACCTCTAATTTGAGGCTAATTTAAGGCTGACCGGTTGTGAAGGTTATAAGTTCGAACATAATTTATTACAAAATTTGTACATAATTGATTACAGAAAGTGCAATTAAAAAGGTATATACATAGTTTATTACAAGATATCACAAAATCCAAGAAACCTCAACAAAGGGTAAAAACTATGTACATACATATTTTAAAAGTATGAAAACGTAATTTGTTACAAAAGTATGGTAAATTAAGTATGTACTTAATTTATTACATGTTGTACGTAATTTGTTACACAGTCTGTAATGAAAACGGTATGTACTTAAATTATTATACGACATCACCAAAACCTAAAACAGCTTAACCAAGGGTAATAAACTATGTACATACCTAGTTTCTTACACGAAAACCTAATTTGTTACAAAAAGTATGAAAAATTATGTACTTAAATTATTACAAGTTGTACGTAATTTGTTACAAAATCTGTAATGAAAACGGTATGTACTTAAATTATTACACGACATTACCAACCCCAAAAGTACCTCAACCAAGGGTAATAAACTATGTACATACATAGTTTCTTACACGAAAACCTAATTTGTTACAAAAGTTATGAGAAATTAAGTATGTACTTAATTTATTACACGTTGTACGTAATTTGTTACAAAATTTGTAATGAAAAAGGTATGTACGAAAATTATTACAGGAGATCACCCACCCCAAAAGTACTCAACCAAATGTAATGAACCATGTACATACAAAGTTTCTTACACGAAAACGTATTTTGTTACAAAAAACATGAGAAATGAAGTATGTACTTAATTTATTACAACATGTACGTAAGTTGTTACAGAATTTGTAATAAAAAAAGTATGTACCGAAATTATTACAAGAGATCACCAACCCCAAAAGTACCTCAGCCAAGGGTAATAAACTATGTACATACATAGTTTCTTACACGAAAACCTAATTTGTTACAAAAAGCATGAGAAATTAAGTATGTACTTAATTTATTACACTTTGTACGCAATTTGTTACATAATCTATAATGAAAATGGTATGTACCTAAATTATTACACAAGATCACCAATCCCAAAAGTACATCAACCAAGGGTAATAAACTATGTACATACATATTTTCTTACACGAAAAACTAATTTGTTACAACAAGTATGATAAAATAAGTATGTACTTAATTTATTACACATTGTACGTAATTTGTTACAGAATTTGTAATGAGAAAGGTATGTACGTCAATTATTACATGAGATCACCAACCCCAAAAGTACTCAACCAAATGTAATAAAATATGTACATACAAAGTTTCTTACATAAAAACGTATTTTGTTACAAAAAGCATGAGAAATGAAGTATGTACTTAATTTATTACAACTTGTACGTAAGTTGTTACAGAATTTGTAATGAAAAAGGTATGTACCGAAATTATTACAAGAGTTCACTAACCCCAAAAGTACCACAACCATGGGTAATAAACTATGTACATACATAGTTTCTTACACGAAAACCTAATTTGTTACAAAAAAGCATGAGAAATTAAGTGTGTACTTAATTTATTACACTTTGCACGTAATTTGTTACAAAATCTGTAATGAAAATAGTATGTACCTAAATTATTACACGAGATCACCAATCCCAAAAATACCTCAACCAAGGGTAATAAACTATGTACATACATAGTTTCTTACACGAAAACCTAATTTGTTAAAAAAAGTATGTACTTAATTTATCACACGTTGTACGTAATTTGTTACATAATTTGTAATTAAAAAGGTATGTACCGAAATTATTACACGAATCACCAACCCCAAAAGTACTCAACCAAAGGTAAGAAACTATCAGCATACATAATTTCTTACACTAAAACATAATTTGTTACAAAAAGTATGACAAATTTAGTATGTACTTAAATTAAGTATGTACTTAAATTATTACAAGTTGTTCATAAGTTGTTACAGAATTTGTAATGAAAAAGGCATGTACCGATTTTATTACACGAGATCACCAACCTCAAAAGTACCTCAACCAAGGGTAATAAACTATGTACATACATAGTTTCTTACACGAAAACCTAATTTGTTACAAAAAGCATGAGAAATTAAGTATGTACTTAATTTATTAAATGTTGTACGTAATTTGTTACATAATCTGTAATGAAAAGGGTATGTACCTAAATTATTACACGAGATCACCAATCCCAAAAGTACCTCAACCAAGGTTAATAAACTATGTACATACATAGTTTCTTACAAGAAAACCTAATTTGTTACAAAATGTATGATAAATTAAGTATGTACTTAGTTTATTACACGTTGTACGTAATTTGTTATAGAATTTCTAATTAAAAAGGTATGTACCGAAATTATTAAACGAGATCACCAACTCCAAAAGTACTCAACCAATGCTAATAAATTATGTACATATAAAGTTTCTTACACAAAAACATATTTTGTTACAAAAAACATTAAAAATTTAGTATGTACTTAATTTATTACACGTTGTACATAATTTGTTACAGAATTTGTAACGAAAAAAGTATGTACCGATTTTATTACACAAGATCACCAACCCTAAAAGTACCTCAACCAAGGGTAATAAACTATGTACATACATTGTTTCTTACATGAAAACCTAATTTGTTACAAAAAGTATGATAAATTAAGTATGTACTTAATTCATTACACGTTGTACGTAATTTGTTACAGAATTTGTAATGAAAAAGGTATGTACCGAAATTATTACAAGAGATCACCAACCCCAAAAGTACTCACCCAAGGGTAAGAAACTTTGTACATACATAGTTTCTTACATGAATACCTAATTTGTTACACCATGTACGCCTTGTATGCAGTGTGTTATACAATTTTTAATAAATATTGTTGGTACCAAAATCCTTACCAAAATAAAATAATTCAGCATTATAAATGCAACATATAAATCCAAATATAAAAACTATTATAGAGTTGCAACTAAAACCAACTTAGTAATCCAAAGTGCTTACCAATAAATCCAAATTAGTAATCCAAACAAGTACATCAAAATAAGTCCAAAATTACAAAGCATACATGCTAAGCTTCCGGTTCATCATGAGTAGATGTAAACGGGAAAAGATGAGTATGAACATCATGCATGTCATGCTCCAACGATGTCACATGACCATCTAAGGTGCGAAGCATACTTATAGTATCCTCATGAGAGCTATGAAGAAATGCATCAATGTTGTTGAACCGAGTGAGCATAGCAACGTACATGGAATCAACAGTCATGGTATGTGGAGCATCCAGATGAACAACATTTCTTGGGTGAACATGAGCTTCATCTTCATCCTTTTGTGAACCCATTCACCATTAATAAACCCCTAGCCAGTCTTTTTAGTAATTTTCTTATCAATCTTGCTCTTCAGAGGAACGACGCGATCAACAGAAGTGTCAATATTTAACTTCTCAAATATATGGCTTAGAACGCATGCGAGTGCATCATCCACCGGAGGGGCGAAAGAACCATATGGTGAAAAGATGTAAGAGCCTATCATGTATATGAAGATGGGTAGGACTATGATCAACAAACTGGATAGGAACACCCTCAGGTTATTTAAAGACACCACTATAAGGGACACCTAAATGGTCAGCTATACTCTGCGCAGTGATTTCAATCTCGACACCCATTAGATAGGAATCAATCCTAAAAACCTCGGAATAAGAATCACGAACAAGAGTAATATTGGAATAGAATGCCCTAACAAGGTTATGAAAAACACGAGGTTTAATGTCAAGATAATCCATCCAACCCCATTCGACAAACAAAGGAAAGAACTCAAATTGATAGAGCTCAGAAGTTAAAAAGTTTAAATCTATAGTCCGTTCCGCTCTAATCTCTCTGGTTTCATAAATTTGATGAAAGCGTTGAAGACATTCGAGATCTTGAAAACAAAGACTCAAGAAGTTAGGGTTTTCAGATTGAGGCTGAGGTTTATTACTACGGGAATTTTGAACTCTTTCAAGACGAGGACGTTTAGTTCTAGTAGGCTTAGTTTTAGGAGGCATGATTTAAAAAATGTTAACAACAATTGGCTTAAAAAAGTTAGTTGGAGACTTTTATCAAACAATTGGCGGTCATCAATTTTAAATAGTTTTAGGAGGCGTTTGAGAATGGTTAGATGAGACATCCTGTAAGAAACATAATGTATGGCATATTAGAGCAATAGAAAGTCATCAATTTTATCTACATGATGATTTTCATATACAAAATCCATTTTATATATTTTTAATGAACTTATGGCAAAGATTACCAAACATGAAGAACTATCATGATTAAAGATGAATTCAAACATTAGATGCAACACAATGTAAATTGTAAAGAAGTTTTCATTCAAAAAAGAACACCAAATTTCTTAATTAAAGGGCATTGGAAAAGATGAGTTATACATGAAATGTACCTTAGAAGATTGGTGGAGATATTCGCAAAACATGAAAGGAGGGCAAATGTTTAGGAGAAGGAGGGAAGATCAATTTTTTTTTGTAACACTCGGGTTTAGGGGTCGGGAGTTGAGGGTGTGAATCGGGTTCGAGTCGTTGGGCTCGTTTTAATTAAATGAGCCTTGCTTTAAAATTTAATATGGGCTTGGTTTAAATAAAAGGGGCTTGCGGATCATTAAGGGCATTTTGGTAAATTTTTAAATAAAGGGAAAAAAGATGAGTAAAAGGGGGGATTTTTAATATTCATCTTCTTCCTCCCCTTTCCAAATTAAAAAGTCACGACCTAAAACCTCTCATCAACCCAAAACACTATTCCATCAAAGTTCTTCACCATTTCAAGTGTTTTCAACGAGGTGAACATGTTTTTGACTTCTCCTCTTTATTCCGAACGTTTCTATGGTTTTATTTTCGCATAAACACCATTGTTGAGGTTTTCAAGTTTTGAAGAAAATGATGAAGCTTTAATGGCTTTTCGATTTGCTTTTGATTTGTAGAGTTAAGATATGTTTTAATCTTGCCCTTAAGTACTTTATAACTCAAAATGGTGGGGTTTTATCAAAAATTTCGAAATGGGTTTTTGTGGGTATTTTAAAAGGGTGAAAATGTGGGTTTTTGAGGTAGTTTGGTGTAGGAGAGTAGGGCTGATGTTATAGTAATTCTTGAGGGTTGTTTTGAAGGTGTTTAGTGTTGATTTGGGTGTTGGGAGTAGTGGTTTTCTACTGGGTTGTGTGTGAGCTCGAAAATGAGGATTTTTGGGTTGGTTCATGGTTTGAAATTGTAGAGAATTGGCCTTGTGGTTGTAGTTTGGGTTGTGATAGTGTTTTTGTGAATGATTGGTTGAGTAATGTGTTGTTTTTGCTTGGTTAGAATTAAGAGAAACCGTTGGAGAAGCTTTGGGCTCGATTCCGGAAAGTGTGGAGACTTGATTCGGCTTTTCTCGGTTTGCTTAAGGGAGTTTGGTTAGTGGATCATTTAAAATGGTTTTAAATTGGTTCAAGTGTGTGGTTGTGGTGTTGGATTGTGCTTGGTAGGCCAATCCAAGGTAGAGGTTAAGTTGGTAGCTTAATCTCTTGCGTGTTTTATGAGTTTTGCTTAATGTGCATAATGTGGACTTGTGAAGTATGTGTTGTTTATGCATGTTGTTATACACATTGATGTATGTGGTGTTTGATATGTTGAAATGCATGATGTATTATCATGGTGAGACTTATTAGTATGATTGGAACTAGTTAATTACCGGGTATAAATGATCGATCATTAGGATGAGTGTGCACACAATTGAGTCAAATTCGCGCGTGGCATTGGTGACGTGTAGTCATCAAGGAGGAGTACGGTGAAGTAATATTTCACCGGAAAATGTTATGACGTGATGATGAGTGGAATCCCATCCGTAAGGGCATGTGATGATGAGTGTAATCCCATCCATGCAAGGAACGATGATGAGTGTAATCCCACCGGAAGGTAATGTTGTTGTTCAGTACGTTGGGGGTGAAAATCCCAACGGAAGTAATCCGCATATCCGAGTAAACTAATAGTTGCCAATATACTTGTTCATGCGTGGTTGTTGTTAAGATAATTGTTATATCTTGTTGAGCATAACATGGGGTAAGATGCCATGTTCACGTGTTCTCGTAGTTGTGGCTATGTTGTTATGTTGGTGCATATGTATGCTTGTAAAATGTCTTAAGGATAGTATGCTTTGAACCCTGCATTGTCGTTGTTTTTGTTTTAGAGCTCCCTCACTAAGCTTCTAGCTTACGCTCTCGTTTTCGACAATGCAGATCCTTAGCGTGAAGTTAGCAAGGAGCAAGGAAAGTGCATCCAAGCTTGTAGTATTTGCTCAAGTATGGTTTAGTAAATAATGTAGTAGTTTAGCAATGGGGATGCTACGTGTTTTGTAGGAGCGTGTATCTAGACTCCTATATGTTGGCTTTTGTTGTTAATGCCTTTGACGTGGGTTCGTAAACCAAGTTTTTTTGTTGCCTAAATGTTTGTATTTGAAGGCTTATAACCATGTTCTATGAATGCTTATGTGTTTTGTTTAAAAGCATGTAAACCTTGTTATGCAATGTATTTTGGTGGATGCTTGTTTCTTTAAATGATTCGGATATCATTGAGGCACGCGCTTTGAAAATGTCGGTGTTAGAACATCACAAGTTATGAATTATTTCACCCAACAGTCGGGTGGATTCCATAATGTTGGCTTTATTAGAAAAGATCTGTACAACTCCCTGCATTGAACCGTTCATGCTGAAATTAGTGATGGTGATGTAAATGCACTGCTGGCTTATTTTGACTGTAAGAAAGACCAAGATAGTGGCTTCTACATGGAGTTCAACCTGGATGACTCTATGAGATTGCAAAATATTTTCTGGTGTGATTTAACGTCAAGGTCGGACTACTCATGCTTCGATGACATCATTGTATTCGACACAACGTACAAGGCTAATACATATGGCCGGCCTCTGATGCCTGTTGTTGGTGTCAATCACCACCATCAGACCACTATCTTCGGTGTTGCAATTACGGCCGACGAGACCACTGATACTTTTGAATGGGTGTTGCGGTGTTTTCTGGAAGCTATGTTCAACAAGGCTCTAGTTTCAGTCGTGACAGACGGGAATAGAGCCATGCAACGGGCTATAAATATGGTGTTCCCGCTTGCTCAACATTGCATATGTTCATGGCACCTGTCCCTAAATGCTCAGGAAAATATTGGTGATAAAAAGTTTACTGCTGCATTTAGCATATGCATGTCATCTTGGTGGACAATTGAGGAATTTGATCGAGAATGGAGTTCATTTGTCCAACAATTTAACGTGCAAAACCATCCTTGGGTGGTGGAGAAGGAGCAGACTCAACATTTCTGGGCACAAGCATATATTACTGGCCATTTTTTCGCCGAAGTTCGGTCGACACAAAGGTGCGAGGCCATGAATGTTGCACTGGCTATTGTGCTTTAGTGTAAGAAGACATATATAGATGTTGTACGTTCCATTAAAAATGGTAATAATGAGATGCGCATAAAAGAGTTGAAGGTAGATTTCTTCACTACACAAAGTAAACCTTGCCCAATTACGAAAATGACTGACCTTGAAGGGAATGCAACTGAAATGTATACCCGGACATCGTTTGCAAAATTTCAGAACGAACTTAAACATGAGACGTTGTATCGTTTTATACACCCGATTGTCAAAAATAGGGAATCACAGACTTATCATTTAACAAAGTACAAGGATCCAACAAAAATGTACGAGGCTGTGCTTCATATGGACTCGCTGAACCTCACATGTTCTTGTAGGAGATTTGAGTCAATCGGGATTCCATGTAGGCATCAACTGCATGTTCTTAAGCTTGAAGATTTTTCCGAGCTACCTAAATCCTTGATTCTACATCAGTGGACAAAAAATGCTAAGATTTCAGCTATAACACCCCAAAATTGGGCCTAGATGTTTAGAGTCTGAACTGGATCGGTCTGGGAAACGGTTCGAATCTAAAAGGGGGTTTTATGGAACACCTAGTTCGGGATGTTTTAAAAATATAGAAAATACCTAAAAATCCTAATTTAATATATAAAAGAGAATGGTGAAATCAATTTTACAAAATAAGTTTTGGAAATACTACATTTCGGTGTAGTGACCAAATCGCAGTTTTTGCAAAGTTTAGTAGTGACTGTTTTGTAAAGGATTGAAACTCTGAATCTTCAAGGAGCTAATTTTACCCAAAATTTTTTTATCAGATTTTCCCTAAATTTGGGTGATTTAATTAATATTTTAATTAAAGAAAATAAAGGTGATTAAAATAGAAAACCACCTTTGACTTTTCATAACTACTTTTCACAAATTTTCCCTCATTTCATTTTCTCTCAAAATCCTTTCAACCAAACACTTTTTCTCCAGAAAATACACTTTGATTTCTACTTCATTTGATGAGATTTCAATCACTCTTTGATTCCTAATCAATTCCTCATCAAATCCACTTGATTTCTACATTGAATTTTCAAGAAAACTTGCCCAAATCAAGGAGAAATCATCCATTAGAGGTAAGCTTCGTCATTCTCCTCTAATGATCAGTTCTTTACTGAAATTCCTAAGTTATCAATCCTTTATTAATGATTTTTAAGTGGTTTTAATGTTAGAAACAAGAAATTGGCTTAAAACTCAAGATTTTGGAAGAGATCTTGAAGATTTTCGTGGTGATTGATTGGGCTCTGTTTGGAGATGGTTTTCTAATGTATTTTGGATGTTGAATGATGTTATAAATGAGGTTTTATCAATCCAATCCCGAATAGGTTTGTTTTTCCTAAGTTTTGCTTGCTAAAATGATGGTTTTTGGGGTGATTTTGGTGTTCTGCTATAGCTGGAGGTATAAGGACGTGGTTGTTAGTTTTTGATGTTGATTGATGTTTAGAAATGATTAGAAGTGATGGATCTTGGCTGGGTTTGGTTTTGGAAGAGTTTGGAGGTGATTTTGATAATGTTTGGTAGCCGAAATGTGGTTTTGTGTAGAGCAAAGAGTTTAGGTGTGTGGCTGATGATTTCAATGCATGATGATGCATTAATCCTCTGCTCTTATGTGTTTAAAACAGGGGAGACATCTTCGAACACCTTTGGAGTTGATCCGGAAGCTTAGATAACATTTCGGAAAGCAAGCGAAACGTAATCGGTGAGTGCGTATGGTTTTAGAAGTCCTTGAGGGACAAAGAATCAAGGTTTGGGGATTTAGGAAAGATTTGAAACACCTTCCTAAGTCCGGAAGTAAGTATTGGCTAAATTGCTCTCTAGAATGTGGTGTTTTCCCCTTAAATGCTTTTACATGCTCATGGTTTTAGATTGATAAATTCCTACTGTTTTTATGCATGAATTATAGCATGAGATGATGCTTGAAATGATTTCATAAAGTAACATGTTGCATAGTTGAGATTTGAGCTTTTATGTTAAAGCATAACAAATGTTATGATTTTGAAATGAGATGAGATTGTTGAGACTTTAATGCATGAAAAACAGTAGGTGAGATGATGTTTTGACATAATATATTGGCATAGATGTTGAGATACTTACCGGTTATAATTGATCGATCAATAGGATGAGAGTGCACTATAAACTAAAAATTCGTACGTGCTCTTTTGTTAAGCCAAAGGGAGAGAACCGATGATGGGCATTCCATCGGGTAGGACTTGGTGAAATACCCAAGCTTTGTGGCGATGAGAGATTCTGCCATGTGAGTACGGTGATGTGAGATTCCACCGGAAACTATGTTGCTAGACGAGTGAGTACGGTGATGTGAGATGCCACCGAAAGTGTCTAGTGAGATGTCCACATATCCGAGTAATAAAGAGATGTGAAATGCCAATATAAAATATGTTATGGTTTTTGATTCACATGTACCTTTGATGAAATGGTTTATGCTATGAGAAATGCATATGTGGTTTGTTTATGAAATGCTTTAGAGTACAAGCATGAGTTTGGCTTTGCCATGAGTTTTGCATTGGTTTAAATGCATGAGATAGAATGAAGGTACATGTGGTTTCATTGAGAAATTGCTTTGGAAAGGTTTCCAAGCATGAGATAGAATGAGCATGTGGTTTAAAAGCTTTTGAGAAAGTGTTTTCAAGCTATGCATTATTGTGTTGGTTTTCTTTAGAGCATGCCTCACTAAGCATTTGTGCTTACGCTCTCTCTTTTACCAATAATGCAGATAATTGAGGTGTTTCGGGCTTTAAGGAAGCTAAGTTCATCCAAGGAAGTCCAAGCTCATGTATGGTGAAGTTTTCATACACTTTAGTTTTGATAGATTGGCAATGGGAAACCAAGAATTGTATTTGGGAGATGTGTTACCCTAAGGTTGTGGCATGTTTGTTTTATCTTGTTTGGGTTGTAAATGGCCTTAATTGTTTGATTTGAGGTTGGATTACTCATTTTGGGTTTGTGATAGGAAGCATGCCTCTAGAATAATGAGATTTTGTGTTTGATGCTATGATTGTGCTCGAGTGTTCCAAATATGTTCCTTGTATGTATGATGACTTGTTGGTATGATTAGAGTGTCATTGAGGCATGTTTGAGTATGTGTTGGAGTGAAAAACCAGCATTTGTTGCTGTTTCTGGGCAGGGTGTATCGAAACACCCTATGGTGTTTCGGAACGGGGGCCTGAAATGGCCTTGGCGTTTCGAAACGTGAGGGGCTGTTTCGATACATTTTAGCTACTAGAATGACATATTTCAGAATTGGTCTCGGAACATACCCGCTTACCGAAACGGTCAACACCGTTCCGATACGGCGTTTTGGTACGGTGAGTAGGCATTTCGAAACGGGTTACCGTTGGACCCATATTTGAATTGTTTTGATGTTTGCATGCTTTACATTTTAGTCCTAAATGTTGAGATTGCAATTGCTTGGGCTTGAGATGTCATTTTAAGTTGAAATTTGGCAGAGAAGCATGTAACATGACTAATTTTATAATGGTAATCCTAAAATCAATGAAGTCCCTCTAATTTGCAGAAATTACAATTTGGTCCCTAATCTTGTATGAAGTGCAATTGAGTCCCCATATATTATCCGATCGTTGTGCCTTTCTCAATCATGAATCGTGAGTACTCACTTAGGGTTGACATGTATCTAGACAAGATTAAAATAAAAAGGGTCGTTAATCAAGGTTGACTTTCGGGCTGACTTTGGTTTTCTCCGTTTAATCTTCGTAGTTCGGGTCAATCGTCTAGGCCGGGCTAAGGGGGTTACATCAGCTCTGTCTTTTATCGACTTCAATATGTCACCGGAATTGAAGCAGATGTCTCGATTTGCATCTCAACGATCACTATCATCGCGTTTGTGCTTCATTGCATCGCAAACTGATGAAAGCTTTCGAACTGCGAAAGACGAGATAGTTAGATTAACTTCTGAGTTTGATGACTCATGTTCGCTGAAAAAATCATTATCTCATAACGATACCAAATGCAACGTTCGAGACCCGCCAAGGAAACCAAATAAACACAAACAAAATAAAAAACAGAACTGCCAACCTCAAGAACTTACCATTGTTCGTTTTGTAATCTTGAGGGTCATAATAAAAACACGTGTCCGACTTTGAAACTTTAACTTCCTACAGCTTCGCGTGGCACATCGTCAAGTTGTTTTCAAGGCGACATGGAATTTGTAGAACACCTACACATCTTAGGGGATGAACGAAGTGTGAGCCATAAATTTCTTGTTTTTTTATGTGTTATGGTTTAGTATTACAATTTAACACATGTTTTCTTCCGCGCTTCACTTAGGACCAATCAAACGCGTGGAATGAAGATGATCAAGCTTACAATATATCTCCGCATGCGACATCGAAGGTAATATTTCTTTCAACCCATCTACTTCGACACTAATATTTATTGTCCGTACGAATGATTTTCATACTACTAATGCTATATAACGTGATGTCTTACAGTACCTCCATTTTATGAGTTACCCCTAATTTCACCCATCTACTTTTTGTTCAAACAAAGACTAAATTAGTGGAAGTGCTACCATACTTTATCTCATTTCATGGTCAGATCAGGTCACGACTATAAGAATTTATTTTGTAAGGAATGTCGTACATTGATTTACATAACGTTACCATTGCATAATATTTTGAATCAATCTGTGCTTATCCTTAATACCATATAACGTGCAAGATACTTTCCGGTAACATTTATTCAATTTTTCTTTTCATGTTACCCACTTGATAATATGCCCCATAAGGAATCTATCCAATAATGATTATAATGAATATATAGTTCTCAATATGCAAACTTAACAATCACAAATACATCATTTCATTCATCAACTAAACATGTAAACTTTACAACACTGAAACTTTTCATTTGACTTCAAATAACTACAAAAGCTATTTGACATTTTCCCATACACCTACTTCTAAGTATTGTTCTAACTGTACCCAAATATGTAAATTTAACAATCACAAATACATCATTTCATTCATCAACTAAACCTGCAAACTTTACAATAGTGGAACTTTTCATTTGGCTTCAAATAACTACAAAAGCTGTTTAGCATTTCCCCTACTCCTACTTCTAAGTATTGCTCTAAGTGTACCCCAAATATTTAAATTAATGAAGACATTTTTTTCTTCTTCCGATGCCAATTTAAAAAGGAGCAATAATATTACCAAATACAACAAAATATGTGAATCAAATTTCACCCATACAAAAGGGGATGTAAAATACCTCAGAACCGTTTCTCAAAAAAACTGTGCATTTCAACTTGTCAAACACCGACTTCAATCTGTTAATTACTTGCTCTGAAGCAGCTACATGCCATAACTGATTCAAGATATGCGGCTTTTCCTCTCTTCCCTCCCCTTACATAGTCGGGTAGTTGTGGATCCTTTGCGGATTTCTGTTGCATCTACTCCTAACTGCCGCTTACTATTTACATGCCATTTTTTTTAATGATGGCGAGAACCAAAAACATGTTTGCTAGCTATGAAGATTGCGTTTAATCTATCTTACCTTGGTTATGTAGATTTTTATTTATTTATTTATGATTTCCTTTTTTTATCTTGCAGTTCATCGTATCTTTTTTGGGCTTGGTACGGGAGATAGAAATGTTAAATATTTAGTGTGTTTTGGTTTCTGAGAAATCATCTCATCTGCTTTCACTATTAACAGGGTGAGACATTAAATATAATGATTCTATTTTTTCCCTTTATAATTCAGGTGTTGAGCTGCCTATCTTACCTTGGTTATGTAGATTTTTATTTATTTATTTTGGGGTGGAATAACCCTGCAAGTGAGTTCCTTTATAATGTCAATTTTATCAGGTTTAGGGTCTTCGGTTCCAACTTCCAAGTTAGGAATACGTCATGTCCTGGTAATTTGAGTATTCGTGGCGTGTCTCAACTTTTTATTGTCATTATTGTGTTTAACATATATCCTATTTATGTATATAAAAACTTTTTTTAAACAATACCTACAATTTAGGGGAGAGAAAGAAGAAATATTTTTGTTGGGTATCGAACCTAGGATCTAGGGGAGGGGAAGAGGAAATGCTTCAACATTTAGGGGACGTCTAGTTCGTCCTCATTCTCACCAACCTGAAAAAGATTATTACCAACAATAACTTTTTTTTGTTAACATTGCAGGAATGTGATTCCCACTCTTCCTTTAGGTATTTGTCAATTCCTGCCACTTTGGACAAAATTACCTTTGAAGTAATGAGTTTTCTTAATTTAGGTTTTGTAGCATATTTAAATGGCATAAAGTTATTAAATAATTTTATTTTATATTAGTTTAATATATAAATAGTTTTACATATATTAAAAAAGTATTTTAATATTTAAATAAAAAAATTCGATAAAATGTCTAAATAGTTTATAAATTTTCTATAAAATTTTGGTAAGAAAATAAAATTGACACATAACATATTATAAGGAGAATCTTTGAGTTTATTGGTTTTATATTCTATTTTCGTAACAATCCTTATAAATTAGTGTTTCATGATACGATCATCTCTTATTTATCATTTTTTTGACTATATGCAAATTTATTATTTATTTTATTATTTCAATTGTGCTTCAATATTTGAGGAACATGTTTATTTAAAAATTATTTTATATTAATTTAATATTTAAAAGTGGTTACCATTAAATGTTTATTTATTTGAATTTAATTATAAAAATTTTAATATTAATAAAATATATATTTTATATTGTTTATACTAATTATATTAATAATATGCTAAGCATAATTGTAGGAATCTTCAAGCAAATATTTTTAAATTAAGAGTTTTGCTATACACAGCTCTAAAGGTTGTGTATAAAAACTATTAGATTCTAATTATTAATGGTTACTTTACTTTTCAATAGAATCTATTAGAATGTAATAATTACATTTCTAAAATATTAAACATCATTGATTCAAACTAATGTGGTGGTGACACGTGTCACCACATCAACAATGAAAATAAATCATATTTTGAGGGCACAAGGGGTTGAACCTACATCACCTACATCCCCAAGAAGTATATGCAAGTAAGTTAGCCGCTAGACTAAGGCTTTGCTTGATATGAAGGATGAAAACATAGAAGGATGAAAAATTTATTAATCAAATGGTTAAAATTCAAAGTAATAAGGTGGTTATGAATCTTCACTATTTAATTAACATATTTTCATTCTTCTTCATCCTTTATAACAAGCAAAGCCTAAATCTCAAATATAGTCATATTTTATCATAAATTAATTTTAAATTAAGAAAAACTAACCCCCTTCTCCCAAAGGATAAAGGTGACTTGCAGCAGCAAGGACTCAAACTCCTAAAGCATGAAAGGTCCAAGTTAGAACCAAATGTGCTAGGCCAAGATTTTGATTTCATTCAACTAAAATTTATATTCAACGTATATTAAGTTATCGATAATACAAGATAAAATATGTAAGCTAAGGGAGTGATTCGAACACAAGACCTCATTGATATAATTTTAAATGTTTAAACATCAAGATACATTATTAAGTTATGATATTTTTAACTTAAATTGTGATTAAAATTAAAAATTAAATTAGATTTTATTTTTTCACGTTGTTCAATAATGAAAAAATTAATTAATATTTATTTTTATAAAAGAATCTTAAATTATTTTTAAAAATAAATTAAGAATATTTATTTATAATAAAACATAAACTTTTAAATTATGCTTATTTATCATTTTTAAATGATTTAAAATCAAGATCTAAATAATTTTTTTAAATAATTTAAATTTTATAAATAATTATTATTAATTTAATTTTTAAAATAATTTAATATTCATTTTATAAAAACAAATAAATAATTATTTAATTAATTTTTTTCATTATCAAAAAACAAAGAGAAAATATTAAATCTAGTTTGATTTTTAATTTCAATCACAATTTAGTTGAATATAATTTAAGTTTAAAGTGTAACACCCGGGTTTGGGGGTCGGGTGAAAATAATATTTAAATAATGTTTCGGGTTTCCCTTCTTGTCTTAAAAATTCATTTTATATGTTGGATCAAATTTGAAATTAAATTACAACCCAAAATTTCATGAATTTTAGGATTTTTGGTGATAGCCATTCATTAATAGCAAAGTGGTAAATATTTGGAACTTTTAAAATAAACACTCTTATTTCAAACACTCTACTATTCATCTTCTTCTCTCCTCATCCATTTTGTTTCCAACGACAAAAACCCCATTCCCCTTAGTTACTAGTCCATCACATATCTTGCTCATTGTTGAAGATTTTTTAAAGGTAAACTCGTTTCTGACCTGTCCTCAACATTCTCTACAAGCTAGTATCATTAGTTTTAATAAAGCTCATGATTTTTGTATTTTGGGGTTTTGAGATTTTTGATTAAAAATGTCATCTTTACTATCTTTAACTTAAGATTTTGATTTGTTAATGTTATATGAGCTGTTTACTACCTACAAGGTCCAACATAGTTGATTTTTACATGGTTTTATGGTGTTTCACGAAATTGGGTTTTAGGGAGGTTTTTGAAGGGTTTTAGGTTGAGTTTTGGGGGTGTTAAATGTGGAAATTAGATGGCTGATGGTTGGGCTATATGTAAGGGTTGTTTTGGAGGCTTTTGGGAGTAATATAAGTGTTGGAAACATTGATTTTGGGCTATGCTTTAGGGCTGCTCGGGAATGAAGGTTTTGAGAGTTGTTCTTAGCTTGAATCTTGTGTTTTGTGTTTGAATTGTGTTCCGGGCTTGCTACACTTAGTCGTGGACTGAATTATGATTTGTTTTGATTGTGTTGGGATGATTAGAAGCAAGAAATCTTGTTGGTGAAGCCTCGGGGACGAATCTAGAGAATTTGGTGACTTGAGCTTGGTTTTCGGCTCTCACTTGGGTAGCAAAGGTGAGTAGAAAAGTCAAACTTTGATTATTTTTCGAATTGGAACTCTTGGGGGTTTGGGTAGGACCTAGAGGGTTCACCTAAACCCAAGTATAAGTTATTTCCTCCTACCCTTTTTGCTATGTGTTGATGAGTGTATATATGATGTGGTATCATGTGCATCTTGAGTTGTTTACACCATTGTTGTTGTGTAGTCGTGTTGAAGTCGTGCCTCACGTGATAGTTGTCTTAACTACGGTGATAAGTGGTCCCATCGGTAGTGACTAGTAGTAGAGTAAGATGATGAGTGGTCCCATCGGAAAACTACTAGTCGAACGATGATGTGTGGTCCCACCGTGTGTATGTTGGTTGTGCATGTGCAAACCATGTGTAGTCTTGTTGTGATAATCATTCGTGCATCCATCGATTTATTGTCAATTATGAAAAGTGTTTTGAAAACTGCATGCTTGTTGAATTATAGAGCTTCTCTCACTAAGCTAGTTAGCTTACGCTCTCCTTTATTTCCAACATGCAGATCGTTAGAGTTCAGCATGCAAATGGGCAAGGGAGGAGCTTTTGGAGTTCTCAAATTAACTCAAGTATGATTTATGTATTTGTAATAATGCCTAGACGATGGGGGTGTAGACTTGTAGGGGTTGGTGTCATACTCCTTAGTTGATTTTGTGTTTTGATGAGCATGCTAAATTGTTGACTTTATGTTGGCCATTTGTATGTCTTTATATTGTGGATCGTAGACCTTGTTTTACTTGATGCATGTGTGCCTTGTGGTTGGGGACCAATGCCCTTTCTATGAGTGTTAAGTGTGTTTGCCTAAGGCATGATGTGTTAAATGCTATGTATGAATCTTGTTGATGTGATGTTTACTTGAATGGCCTTTATATGTATGTTGAATGTTGATCCTTGAATGTATGGCTCTTACCTGTTTGTTGAGTCGTAAGCATGTCTATATAGGGTGCCTTGTATCTAGAATTTATGTATGTAGATGTATGAAGGTTTTAGCTGTGTTTTTGGACAGCAATGTGCCATAAACCAGCTAAAACTAGTCTGCTCGCAGAGGGTGTATCGAAACGGTTGGTCCCATTTCGATACGACCTCTTATTTCAGGCCAGGCGTTTCGGTATGCCAGGGGGTTGTTTCGATACGTTTTAGCCACTGGAAATCTGAGATTTTGCCGATAAATTTAAGTATCGAAACGGGCTTTGGTGTTTCGGAATGGTCTTCGTATCGTTGACCACGAGAAGTTGACCGTTGAGGGTGTTTCGGAACAGTTGACCACCGTTGCGATACGGTCTCCTCGTGTTGACTTGGGCCTGTTGACTTATTCAAGGCGTTTCGATACACTCATTGGGTGTTTCGAAACGGCTTACAGATTAAACTAAAATGGACTATTTTTGGAATGATGTTGGGTTGATCGTTTCGTTTGTTTCTTCCGTTGTTGTCCTTTCATATAGGATTAAATAAATCCATTTAGACAAGATAATAATTAAAGAAATTTTCTAGGGTTGCTAACCGAAGGGGAGCCTTCGCGGGTTTCACTTCGATTTTTCCCGTGTAGCCTACTCGGACCGGCCAGTCATCCAGACCGGGACGAGGGGGTTATAGTTGGTGGTATCAGAGCCTGAGGTTTCCGAGACATCAGGTAGGTAAGTGAGGTAAGTTTGAGTTGTTATGTGTTGCTATGCCTCGATTTGTGATTTTACCATGTATTGCATAAAGTTTGCTTGCTAGTACAGTGTTTGAAAACATGCTTCAGTGGTCTATTTCTGGTTGGGTTAAGGGCTAGTCAAATGTCCCCATTGTTAGGTGTTGTTGTCAAAAAGGGAAAATTGTTTTGGTTTAATGAGCTTGAGAACTGAAGTCCCTGCCCTTTTGCTAACCTAACGTTTTCCTTGTTTGTTGTGTGTTTATTGTTTTAGATATTGTTTTACTATGGTGAGACCGAGAGGGCAACCTAGAGCGGGTGACCAGGCACCTGGAGGTGAGCCTCCTGCTCCTCTTGCTCCCGGTGGTAATGGAGTGGGTGGTGAAGGTGATGTTCCTCAGGCTGGTGCTCAAGTCGGAGGTGATGGTAATGGGCCTCAAGCCGGTGCTAATGTAGGAGGTGTTGGGGCTCAGGCGGGTCAGGGTCCAGCAGGCGCGAACATGACTCATCTAATCCAGACTATAGCCGGGGTTTTTCAGACAGCTTTGGCCGGTGCACAAGTTGCAGCACCACCCCAGGGTGCGGGGACATGATTACCCCTAGAGAGGCTTCGTAACTTGGGAGTAGTTGAGTTTCGTGGGTTGACTCCAGAGGGTTCAGAGGGGTGGCTTGAGAGTACTACTCGCATCTTGGGTCAGATGGAGTGTTCGGATGCCCGTAAGTTGGGTTGCATTGTCTCCTTGCTTCAGGGGGACGCTTATACTTGGTGGACCACTATTACTTTGGGGATGGCTGAAGCGGATATCACGTGGGAGTTCTTCAGAAATGCTTTCAAGAGGAAGTATCTTGGGGTTCGGTACTTGGATGAAAAGAAGAGAGAGTTTATGACCTTGGTTCAAGGTAACAGGACCGTGACTGAGTACGAGGTCCAGTTTGTGAGATTGAGCCAGTATGCTCCTGAGTTGGTCCCTAATGAGGGGGCACGGTGTGAGTGCTTTCGATATGGGTTGACTAAAGATGTGAAGACCTACATGCTTGCCTCTGACTACACTGAGTTCGATGTTTTGGTCTCTAGGGCCAAGGATATTGAACAAAACTTGGGCTCTAGTGCACGAGCTAGTGGATCCGATTCTGGAAAGAGACATGCGAACTGGGATAGAGATCATGCCAAGAGGCATAGGGATAGGAGGTACCAGCCCGATTCGAGACATAGGGGTGGTAACTATGGTCAGGGACATCAGGGCCAATGAGCTGTGATGCACACACTAGAGTGTAATAGGTGTGGGAGACTCCATCAGGGCGAGTGTGCGGGTACCTTTGGGCCGTTTTGGAATTGTGGATCTCGAGACCACATGAGGAGTAATACCCCAAATTTGGGCCTAGATGTTTAGAGTCTGAACCGGATCGGTCTGGAAAACGGTTTGAATCTAAAAGGGAGTTTTAGGGAACACCTAGTTCGGGATACTTTAAAAATATAGAAAAATATCGAAAAATCCCCATTTAATATATAAAAGAGAATGGTGGAATCAATTTTACAAAATAAGGTTTGGAAATACTACATTTCGGTGTAGTGACCAAATCACAGTTTTTGCAAAGTTAAGTAGTGACTGTCTTGTAAAGGATTGAAACTTTGAATCTTTAAGGAGCTAATTTACCAAAATGTTTTCATCAAATTTTTCCTTAATTTGGGTGATTTAATTAATGTTTTAATTAAAGAAAATGAAGGTGATTAAATTAGAAAACCACCTTTGACTTTTCAAAACTACTTTTCACAAATTTTCCCTAATTTTATTTTCTCTCAAATTCCTTTCAACCAAACACATTTTCTCCAGGAAATACACTTTGATTTTCACCTCATTTGATGAGATTTCAACCTCTCGTTGATTCTTAATCAATTCCTAATCAAATCCACTTGATTTCTACATTGAATTTTCAAGAAAACTTGCCCAAATCAAGGAGAAATCATCCATTAGAGGGGAGACATCTTCAGAAACCTTTGGAGTTGATCCGGAAGCTTAGATAGCGTTTCGGCGAGCAAGCGAAACGTAATAGGTGAGTGCGTATGGTTTTAGAAGTTCTTGAGGGACAAAGAAACAAGGTTTGGAGATTTAGGAAAGGTTTGAAACACCTTCCTATGTCCGGAAGTAAGTACTGGCTAGATTGCTCTCTTGAATGTGGTGATTGCCCTGACTTTCGGGTTGACTTTGGTTTTCCCCGTGTAATCTTCGTAGTTCGGGTCAAGCGTTTAGGCCGGGCTAAGGGGGTTACATTTGTTGGTATCTGAGCCAGGTTATTGAATAATTGGGGTTTGATATGTGGATGATGTATGTGTTTATGCATGATGTATCTTCTTGGTGAAAGAATGATGTATAATTAGTGGTGTATGATTCATTTGAGATGATTTTGTGATGCTATGCTATGTTTGGAGTGTGGTTGGGGATCCCATTGCCATATCAAAACTAATGAGAAGAATTGTTTTCGAAAATGAGCTTGAGTACTTGGATTACTTACCTTGTTGTGCCTAATTGTGTTTATTGCATTTTTGTGAGTGCATTGTTTTCTTTATAATGGGGCCACGTAGAGAGCTGAGAATCAATACTAGATCGATGGATGATAATGAGAATGTCGAGAATGCTGAAGATTTACCTCCTCCTCCCCCTGGTGGTGGACCACGCGGTGGTGGTGGTGCTGGAGCTGGTAATGCTGGTGCTGGGGTTGCTGGACCCGAGGGTGTGTAGGGGCAAGCTGCTCCTGACATGACCATGTTTATTCAGGCTATTGCTGGAGCTTTTCAGGCAGCAGTAGCTGGAGCTCATGGAGCTGCGCATCAGGATGATGCTAATGTGAGGTTGCCTTTGGAACGTCTTCACAGTCTAGGAGTGACTGAGTTCAGAGGCTTATCTCCGGAAGGATCTGAGTCTTGGTTGGAGAGCACCAAGAGGATTTTGTGTCAGATGAACTGCAACACTGTGCAGAAGCTGGGTTGTGTTGTGTCACTGATGCATGGTGATGCTTATAGGTGGTTGACGACCACTATCTCCGGGATGGAGGATGATGAGGTGACTTGGACGTTCTTCTTGAATGCGTTCAAGCGGAAGTACCTGGGAGTACGTTACCTCGATGAAAAGAAAAGAGAGTTTAAGTCTCTCGTGCAAGGTAACATGTCAGTAGCTGAATATGAAATTCAGTTTGTTCGTCTAAGTCAGTATGCACCTCAGCTAATCCCTAGTGAGCGGGAGAGATGCGAACGATTCCGTTATGGGCTAGTTGCGGATGTCAAGACTTATATGCTTGCGGCTGATTACACAGATTCCGATGTCTTGGTCACTAGAGCCAAGGACATTGAATCGAATCTTGGTTTGGCTAGTCAAGCGGGTGGATCTAGCTCTGGAAAGCGAGCGACTGAACGCGAGTATGGTAGAGATCGCAACAAGAGGCATAAGGATAGGAAGCCACATTATGATGCTAGGCGTGGGGGTGGTAACTCTGGTAGAGGTCAGCAGGGACCTAATGCTGTTCCGAGGACTCCTGGATGTAACCGTTGTGGTAGAGGGCATGGTGGTGAGTGTTAGGGTACTTTGGGACATGCTGGAATTGTGGGAACCGAGGACATTTGAAGAAAGATTGTCCTTAACCGCTGAGAGAGGGACATGCTCCGGTGAGAGCAGCCGAGCCACATAGAGGTCGTGGGCGCGACCGTGGTAATTTTCAGCGTAGGGATGATGGTGGCAAAAACGTAGCACATGTTGTGGCCGTTCAACCTGAGGGTGGCGGCCAAGCTCGAGTGTATGCCCATCGTGAGGGAAGGAATGATACAGATGTGATCGCAAGTACCTTTACTTTGCAATCCTTTTCATTACTTTCTTTGATTGATTATGGATCTACACACTCGTACATATTGCGTGAACATGCTCAGATGCTTGGTTTACCTGTTGAGTCTTTGGATGTTGGTATGCGTGTGACTAGTTCCTTTGGTGAGACGGTTGTAACGAGGAATTTGTATAGGAGATGTCCCTTGAAAGTGCAAAATCATGTTTTCCTTGTTGATCTCATGGAATTGCCATTCTATGGCTTTGATGTAATCCTTGGCATGAATTGGCTTGTTGAACATAGAGCTGTGGTGGATTTCGAAAGCAAGCGAGTTTCGTTGAAACATCCTGATGATTATGAAGTGGTGGTGGTGGGCGAGAATGTGAAGTTTCTTGCCAATATGGTGTCTACATTAGAAGCGAGTCGGATGTTGCGGCAAGGTTGCGAGGCTTACCTAGCCTTTGTGATGAATCCTAGTTCAAAGGAGGTGCGGGTTCAGGACATAAGAATTGTACGTGAGTTCCCTGGAGTGTTTTCGGAGGAATTACCTGGATTGCCGCCTAGTCGAGAGGTGGAGTTTGGGATTGAGCTGTATGAAAACACAACTCCGGTGTCCATTGCTCCCTATCGCATGGCACCTAAAGAGCTGAAGGAGTTGAAGACGCAACTTCAGGAGTTGCTTGACCGTGGCTTCATTCGGCCTAGTGTGTCACCTTGGGGTGTACCGGTCTTGTTTGTGAAAAAGAAGGATGGCATGATGAGAATGTGCATCGATTATCGTCAGCTGAACAAGTTGACTATCAAAAACAGGTATCCTTTGCCGATGATTGATGACCTTTTTGATAAATTTCGGGGAGCGGCTGTGTTTTCAAAAATTGATTTGAGGTCAGGGTACTATCAGCTAAAGTTGAAAGATGTGGATGTGCCGAAAACAACCTTTAGAACGAGGTATGGGCATTATGAGTTCCTTGTAATGTCGTTTGGTTTGAGGAATGCTCTTGCTGCTTTCATGGACATGATGAATAGAGTGTTCCATGAATACTTGGACAAGTTCGTTGTGGTGTTCATCGACGATATCCTTGTGTACTCTCGTACTGAGGAGGAGCATGAAGGTCATTTGAGAGTTGTCTTGCAAGCGCTTTTGGAAAATCAGCTCTATGCTAAGCTGAGCAAGTGTGAGTTTTGGCTAAAGGAAGTTGTGTTCCTTGGTCATGTGGTTTCGGCTGAAAGGATTTGAGTTGATCCTCAGAAGGTTGAGGCGGTGATGAAATGGAAGTGTCCTAAGTCTGTTCATGAAGTTCGTAGTTTCCTTGGGTTGGCAGGATACTACCGCAGGTTCGTGGATGCATTTTCGAAGATTGCTGCCCCTTTAACGAAGTTGTTGCAAAAAGATGTTAAGTATGAGTGGACGGAAGCGAGACAACAAGCTTTTGAGAAGCTTAAGGCATCTTTGACGCAAGCTCCTATCTTGGTTCAACCTGAATCAGGGAAAGAGTTTGTGGTATACAGTGATGCATCCTACGTTGGTTTGGGGTGTGTGCTAATGCAAGAGGGTAAGGTTATGGCTTACACATCACGTCAGTTGAAGGTACATGAGCGCAATTACCCTACGCATGATATTGAGTTAGCTGCAGTGGTTTTTGCTTTGAAAATCTGGAGACATTATCTTTATGGTGAGAAGTATACAGTGTACACGGATCACAAGAGTTTGAAGTATTTGATGTCTCAGAAAAAGTTGAATCTTAGTCAACGACGATGGGTGGAGTTGCTTAAGGATTACGATCTAACAGTCGAGTATCACCCGAGAAAAGCTAACGTTGTGGCGGACGCCTTGAGTAGGAAAGTGGCGGTGGAGTTAAGGGCGATGTTTGCTAGCTTGAGCATATCGCGAGATGGAGGTGTTGTTGCTAAATTGCAAGTGAAACCATCTCTGGTTCAGTTGATAAAGGATAAACAGTTGTTGGATGATTCTTTGGTGCCACATGTTCAGGATATTGCTGAGGATAGACCATCAGATTTTTGTTTTAATGATGATGGAGTTTTATGTTTTGGAAGTCGGATAGTAGTGCGGAATGATGTGGAGTTGAGGCGTACTATTCTGACTGAAGCTCATAGTAGTGCTTTTTCTATGCACCCTGGTAGTACAAAGATGTACCGTGATCTAAAGGATGAGTACTATTGGGTGGGTTTGAAGAAAGATGTTGCGAAATATGTGAGCAAGTGCATGGTTTGTCAGCGGGTTAAGGTTGAGCATCAGTTTTCTTCGGGGTTGTTGCAACTGTTGAGGATCCCTGAATGGAAATGTGAGAGGATCACCATAGACTTTGTGTCTGGTTTGCCTTTGACGCCATCAAAGAAGAATTCTGTGTGGGTGATTGTGGATCGCCTTACGAAATGTGCGCATTTCTTACCTGTGCATACTACGTATACCTTGGACAAGCTTGCAGAGCTGTACATTGCTAAGATTGTACGTTTGCATGGTGTACCAAAATCTATAGTGTCAGATAGGGATCCGAGGTTCACGGCAAGGTTCTGGGAGTGTTTACATCAGACATTGGGTACGCGGCTGAATTTCAGTACTTTTTATCATCCGCAAACGGATGGTCAGTCCGAGCGTGTTATCCAAGTGCTTGAGGATATGTTGAGGTGCTGTGTGATTGAGTTTCAAGGCTCTTGGGAGAAGCACTTGCCTTTGGTGGAGTTTGCTTATAATAATAGCTACCAGGCAAGTATTCAAATGGCACCTTATGAAGCCTTGTATGGGAGGAAGTGCAGAACTCCTCTTTGCTGGGATGAAACGAGACAAAAGTTGGTCTCGATGCCGACTTTGTTGAAAGGAACCACCGATAAGGTGAGGCTCATTTGTGAGCGGTTGAAGGCAGCCTCTGATCGGCAAAAGTCTTACGCAGATTTGAAGCGTAAGGAGATTGAGTTTGTGGTGGGTGACCGTGTGTTCTTAAAGGTTTCACCTTGGAAGAAGGTGACGAGATTTGGCCGGAAGGGTAAGTTGAGCCCTAGATACATTGGACCATACGAGGTGATAGAACGTGTGGGTCCTGTTGCTTATAAGCTGAGGCTACCACAGGAGCTAGAGAGCATACATAATGTGTTTCATGTGTCCATGCTTCGAAGGTATCGGTCGGATCCTTCGCATGTTATGCCCGTGGAGGAAGTTGAGTTGAATCCAGATATGACCTATGATGAGGAGCCAGTCGAGATTTTGGATTCGGACAGTAAGGTTCTTCGTGGTAAGACCATTAAGCTGGTTAAGGTGTTGTGGAGGCATCGTGGTGTTGAGGAAGCCACGTGGGAAAGAAGAGATGATATGAAGAAGCAGTTTCCTTACCTTTTTCCTCTAGGTAAATTTCGAGGACGAAATTTCTTAAGAGGGGGAGAATTGTAACACCCCAAATTTGGGCCTAGATGTTTAGAGTCTGAACCGGATCGGTCTGGAAAACGGTTCGAGTCTAAAAGGGAGTTTTAGGGAACACCTAGTTCGGGATACTTTAAAAATATAGAAAAATATCTAAAAATCCTCATTTAATATATAAAAGTGAATGGTGGAATCAATTTTACAAAATAAGTTTTTGCAAAGTTAAGTAGTGACTGTTTTGTAAAGGATTGAAACTTTGAATCTTTAAGGAGTTAATTTTACCAAAATGTTTTCATCAGATTTTCCTTAATTTGAGTGAATTAATTAATGTTTTAATTAAAGAAAATGAAGGTGATTAAATTAGAAAACCACCTTTGACTTTTCAAAACTACTTTTTACAAATTTTCCCTCATTTTATTTTCTCTCAAATTCCTTTCGACCAAACACATTTTCTCCAGCAAATACTCTTTGATTTTAACCTCATTTGATGAGATTTCAACCTCTCTTTGATTCTTAATCAATTCCTCATCAAATCCACTTGATTTCTACATTGAATTTTCAAGAAATCTTGCCAATATCAAGGAGAAATCATCCATTAGAGGGGAGACATCTTTGGACACCTTTGGAGTTGATCCAGAAGCTTAGATAGCGTTTCGGCGAGCAAGTGAAACGTAATCGGTGAGTGCGTATGGTTTTAGAAGTACTTGAGGGACAAAGAAATAAGGTTTGGGGATTTAGGAAAGGTTTGAAACACATTTCTAAGTCCGGAAGTAAGTATTGCTAGATTGCTCTCTTGAATGTGGTGATTGCCCCTAAAATGCTTTTACATGCTCATGGTTTTAGATTGAGAAATTCCTACTATTTTTATGCATATTTTATAGCATGTGATGATTCTTGAAATGATTTCATGAAGTAACATGTTGCATAGTTGAGATTTGAGCTTTTATGCTAAAGCATAACAAATGTTATGGTTTTGAAATGAGATGAGAATGTTTGAGAATTATTGCATGAAAAATAGTAGGTGAGATGATGTTTTAACACAATATATTGGCATATATGTTGAGATACTTACCAGATATAATTGATCGATCAATAGGATGAGAGTGCACTATAAACTAAAAATTCGTACGTGCTCTTTGGTTAAGCCAAAGGGAGAGAATCGATGATGGGCATTCCATCGAGTAGGACTTGGTGAAATACCCAAGCTTTGTGGCGATGAGAGATTCCGCCATGTGAGTACGGTGATGTGAGATTCCACCGGAAACTATGTTGCTAGACGAGTGAGTACGGTGATGAGAGATTCCACCGGAAACTATGTTGCTTCAGTCAGAATAGCACGCCTCAACTTAGCATCATTGGGCACTACTATCCGACTCCCAAAACATCCATCATCATTAAAACAGATATCCGATGGTCTATCCTCAGCAATATCCTGAACATGTGGCACCAAGGAATCATCCAACAACTGCTTATCCTTAATCAACAGAACCAAAGATGGTTTTACTTGCAACTCAGCCACAAGACCCCCATCTCGCGAAATACTCAAACTGGCAAACATAGCCCTCAACTCCACTGCCACCTTCCTACTCAAGGCATCCGCTACAACATTAGCTTTTCCCGGATGGTACTCGATCGTCAGATCGTAATCTTTAAGCAACTCCACCCAACGTCGTTGCCTAAGATTTAACTCCTTCTGTGACATCAGATACTTCAAACTCTTGTGATCCGTGTACACAATACACTTCTCACCATACATATAATGTCTCCAAATTTTCAAAGCAAAGACCACCGCAGCTAACTCAATATCATGCGTAGGATAGTTGCGCTCATGCACCTTCAACTGGCGCGATGCATAAGCCACCAGCTTACCCTCTTGCATCAACACACACCTCAAACCAACATAGGATGCGTCACTGTACACTACAAACTCTTTCCCCGATTCAGGTTTAACCAAGATATGAGCTTGCATCAAAGCTGCCTTAAGCTTCTCAAAAGCCTGCTGTCTTGCTTCTGTCCACTCATACTTGACATCCTTCTGCAACAACTTCGTCAAAGGAGCATCAATTTTTGAAAATCCATCCACGAACCTCCGGTAGTATCCCGCCAAACCAAGGAAACTATGGACTTCATAAACAGACTTAGGAGGCTTCCAATTCATCACTGCCTCAATCTTCTAAGGATCAACAGGAATCCCCTCAGCAGAAACCACATGACCAAGGAAAACAACTTCCCTGAGCCAGAATTCACACTTGCTCAGCTTAGCATAAAGCTGATTCTCCAACAAAGCCTGCAACACAATCCTCAAATGCCCCTCATGCTCCGCCTCAGTACGAGAGTACACAAGGATATCATCAATGAACACCACAACAAACTTGTCCAAGTACTCATGGAACACTCTATTCATCATGTCCATAAAAGCTGCAGGAGCATTCGTCAAACCAAATGGCATCACAAGGAACTCATAATGCCCATACCTCGTTCTGAAGGCTGTTTTTGGCACATCCACACCCTTCACTTTCAGCTGGTAATAACCTGACCTTAAGTCAATCTTTGAGAACACAGCCGCTCCCCGAAACTGATCAAAAAGATCATCAATCCTCGGCAATGGATACCGATTCTTGATAGTCAACTTATTCAGCTGACGGTAATCGATGCACATTCTCATAGTGCCATCCTTTTTCTTCACAAACAAGACCGGTGCACCCCAAGGTGACACACTCGGCCGAATGAAACCACGATCAAGCAACTCCTGAAGTTGCGTCTTCAGCTCCTTCAACTCCTTAGGTGCCATTCGATAAGGAGTAATGGACACTGGAGTTGTGTTTTCATACATCTCAATTCCAAACTCCACCTCTCGGTTAGGAGGCAAACCAGGTAACTCCTCCGGAAACACACCAGGAAACTCTCGCACAGTCCTAATATCTTGTACTCGCAACTCCTTAGAGCTAGGATTCATCACAAAGGCTAGGTAGGCTTCACAACCTTGCCTCAGCATTTGGCTTGCTTCCAATGTAGAAACCACATTGGCAAGAAACTTTACATTCTCACCAACCACCACTACCTCATAATCATCCACAAGTTTCAACGAAACCCGCTTGTTCTCAAAATCCACCACAACTCGATGTTCAACAAGCCAATCCATACCAAGGATTACATCAAAACCATAGAATGGCAATTCCATGAGATCAACAAGAAAAACATGGTTTTGCACTACCAAAGGACTTCTTCTATATAACTTCCGTGTCACAACAGTCTCACCAAAGGAACTAGTTACACGCATACCAACATCCAAAGACTCAACAGGTAAACCAAGCAATTGAGCATGTTCATGCAATATGTATGAGTGTGTAGATCCAGAATCAATCAAGGAAAGTAATGACAAGGATTGCAAAGTAAAGGTACATGCGATCACATCCATATCATTTCTCCCCTCTCGCTGAGCATACACTCGAGCCTGGCCACCACCCTCAGGTTGGACAGCCACCACATGTGCCACATTTCTCCTACCATCATCTCTGCGCTGGAAGTTACCACGGCTGCGCCCACGACCTCTCTGTGGTGCAACAACCCTAGGAGCACGTCCCTGACCACCATCGGCCAACAAAGGACACTCCCTCCTAATGTGGTCTGCCGAACCACAATTCCAGCATGAATTATCGGTCACTGTCACAGGAGCCTGCACCTCCCTCGCTGCTCGAGGACAATCATGCCTCAAATGGCCACGCGATCCACACGTCCAACACGTGTTCTGATCAGCTCTCATCTTGTTTCCCTGAACAGGCGCACCATGCCCTCCATTACCACGCCTGGTAGAAGACTGATACCTCTTATCTCATCCTTTCTTGTTCCGTCCACCACCGGAACTATACTCAGTAGCTCTTTTGCCCAAGCCAGAACTAACACCTCTGGAGGACAAACCCAGGTTCTGCTCAATGTCCTTTGCCCTACTCACCAGCACATCAAAATCCGTGTACTCAGCTGCAAGCATAAAGGTCTTCACGTCCGTCACCAAACCATATCGGAAACGCTCACACCTCTCCCGCTCATCAGGGATAAGCTCAGGTGCGTACTGACTAAGACAGACAAACTGGATCTCATACTCAGCCATCGTCATGCTTCCTTGCACAAGAGACATGGATTCTCTTTTCTTCTCATCCAGGTATCGCACACCTAGATACTTTCGCTTGAACGCGTTCAGAAAGAACGTCCAAGTCACATCAACATCCTCCATTCCGGAGACAGTGGTCGTCCACCAAGTATACGCATCATCATGTAACAGCGATACTACACAACCCAACTTCTGCACATCATTGCAGTTCATTTGTCCCAATATCCTCTTGGTACTTTCCAACCAAGATTCGGAACCCTCGGCAGATAAACCTCTGAACTCAGTCCCTCCCAGACTGTGAAGACGTTCCAAAGGTAATCTCACGTTAGCTTCACCCTTATGCACAGCTCCGTGAGCTCCAGCTACTGCCGCCTGAAAGGCTCTAGCAATAGCCTGTATCAATACAGTCATGTCAGGAGCAGCTTGCCCCTGCACAGCTTCAGGTCCAGCGACCCCAGCACCAGCACCAACACCAGCATTTTCACCTCCAGCACCACCACCACCGGGTGGTCCACCACTAGGAGGAGGATGTATATCCACAACGTTCTCAACGTTTTCCTCGTTCTCATTCTGAGCCATAGCTCTCGTATTCATCCTCATCTCTCTACGAGGCCCCATTTTACTAGAAAAACAATGCACTGACACAAATGCAATAAACATAATTAGGCTCAATAAGGTAAGTAATCCAAGTACTCAAGCTCATTTTCCAAAAAATAATTCCTTCCATTAGTTTTGATATGGCAATGGGTTCCTCTAACATGCTTCAACATAGCATAATATCACAATTGCAACATACTTTACAATTCATACATCATACTTTCATTTAAAAGGCACATCATGCAATCACACATACATCACCCATATAACCATTCCCATTTACTCGAGAACTCAGCTATGATACCACCAAATGTAACCCCCTTAGCCCGGCCTAGACGGTTGACCCGAACTACGAAGATTATACGGGGAAAACCAAAGTCAACCCGAAAGTCAACCTTGATTAACGACCATTTTTTTTCTTTTTAAACTTGTCCAGATGCTCATTAACCCTATGCGTATTATTGAGAAACATTGATGTTAAAAGCTCAACGATCAGATATCAATAAGGGACTCAATTGCACAAAATATAAATATTAGGGACCAAAATGTAAATTCAGGAAAGTTGGTGGACTTAACTGATTTTAATGTTACTAATACTTAATTAGTCAGATTACATGCTTCCCTGTCAAATTTCACCTTAAACGGACATCTCGAACTCATGCAATTGCAAATACAATTTTCAGGACTAAAACGTAAAGCTTACAAACATCAAAACCATTCAAATCAGTGCCCAACGGTCACCTGTTACGAAACAGGGTTGACCGTTCCGAAACACGGGTTCGCTTCGAGACTTGTTTCGAAACAGGGCCTTCCAATGGCCAAACTGTTTCGATACGGTCACCAGCCGTTTCGAAACACCAAGGCCATTACAGGCCCCCGTTTCGAAACGCCTGTGAGTGTATCGATACGGGTTGCCCAGAAACTGCATAATTTTGCTGGTTTAACATGCAATTAACTACCCAAACACATCCTAATGACTTCCTAATCATGCCAACAAGTCATCATACATATAAGGACATGTTTACAACATCAAAACACGTTCATGGCAACAATCATGGAATTCCACAAGTCTATAGGCATGCATCCTAGAATCGAAAACCAAGCAACCAACAAAACATCAAATCAAGCATCATAATGGCCATTTACAATTCCAAACCATCAAAGGCATCATGCCATAATTAGGGAGTCCAAAACATCTCCCAAATCACAACCTAGGTTCCCATTGCCAAATATCAAAAACTAATAGTGTTGTGAAAACATCACCATACATGAGCTTAGCATTCCCTTGGATTCTTAGCCTCCTTGTTGCCCTCAAACACTTCAATTATCTGCATTATTGGTTCAAGAGAGAGAGCGTAAGCACAATTGCTTAGTGAGGCATGCTCTAAAGAAACAACACAATAATGCATTTTATAAAACACTTTTCACAAAGCTTTCCATCACATAATCATCATTATTCATACAACCTTGCATACATATCAAGCATCTCATGCTTCAATAAAATCAACATGTCATATTGGCTTTCAAGTGATAATCCATAACCATTTACAACATAAAACACAATCGGATACGCGGATTACAAGCGTTGTCCCATACGCTTCATACACACTACCGAACACACAAGGTGGAGTTTACCGGTACAATCACAATCCCTCAACACCCGTGATGGAGTTTAACGGTACAATCACAACCCCTCAACATCACTCATCGGTAGTTGTATAACACCACTAACGAGAACACGGGACACACAACACAAGATCCACACATGGACTTTTAACCACCATTGTGATCTTACCTTTCTCGTTAGTGTACTTGGATGGAGTTTACGGTAAAATTACAACCCCTCAACATCCAAGGCAACTTAATTCACGGTGACCCAAAGTAATGAGAAAATGACTTGTAACTGTGAAGCTATAAGGTATCACCCAATCCTATAGCCGGCTAACTATATCCGATTCAAGTACTTTAAAACCATCACATCACTTGCCAATATACATCATTTATCAACAACAATTCACTGTTTTAAAGCATTTAATCAAAGCCATTCATCAACATGCATCACTATGCATCAAATCCACATATACAACATATCAAAAACAAGGATCTCTTACCTTGAGCATCCTTCAACATATGGCTTTCAAAACCAGCATTAACCATGCCAAAATATGCTTTCAAAACATAATTTAAACATGCAATTTATCAACAAATGCATCGAACCACTCCATGGCTCATACAAGAGAGTTTTCCCGAAAACTTACTCTTGAGCTTAGTTAAGTTGCTTAGACTTAAACTAAGCTCCCAAAACCTTCAAACATTCGTTACAAAGTTGGAAATCCAACTTCACTCACCAATTCCGTTTCGCAAGCTTGCCGAAACGCTGTTCAAGCCTCCGGATCAACACCACAAGTATCCGAAGATGCCTCCCCTATTTTAAACACATCAAAGCAGAGGATTAATGCATCATCATGCATTAAAATCTTCAGCCATTACACCTAAACTCGCTGCTCTAACCAATTCTAACATTTCGGCTACCAAACACAACCGAAATCACCTACAAACTCTTCCAAAACATAACCCAGCCAAGATCCATCACTTCTAACCATTTCTAACCATCAATTAACATCCAAAATGAACCTAAACTCGTCCTTATACTTCCAGCTATAATAGAACACCAAGATCACCCCAAAAACCACCATTTTCATAAGCAAAAACTTAGGAAATTCAACCTATTCGGGATTGCATTGATCAAACCTCATTTACACATCATTAAACATCCAAAATACATTTAATAATCATCTCAAAACAGAGCCCAAACAATCACAACGAAATTCTTCAAGATTTCCTCCAAATCTTGAGTTTTAAGCCAAAATCAAGTTCATATCATCAAAACCATTTATAAAACTTAAATTAAGGATTGATAACGTGGGAATTTCAGTAAAGAACTGAGTATTTAGAGGAGAAGAACAACCTTACCTCTAACTGTAGATTTCTCCTTGATTAGAGCAAATTTTCTTGAAAATCCAATGTGCAAATCAAAAGGATTTGATGTAGAAAGGATTAGGAATTAATTGTTGATTGAATCCTCATCAATTGAATTGAAAACCAATGGAAAAGTCGCTGGAGAAAAGTGTTTGAATGAGGGAATTTGAGAGAAAAAGAGATGAGAATTTTTTTAAGAAAAGTAGTTATGATTTTAACAAAAGGTAGTTTCCTCTTTCATTCAATTAATTAAACATTAAATAAAACACTTAAATTTAATAAAAATCTGGAGAAATCATTCATGGGTAAATTAGCTCCTTAAAGATTCAAAGTTTCAATCCTTACAAAACAGTCACCACTGAACTTTTCAAAAATCGCATTTTAGACACTATTTCAAAATGTTGCATTTCCAAACCTTATTTTGTAAAATTAATTTCACCACTCTCTAATACATATTAAAAGAGGATTTTTAGATATTTTTCCATATTTTTAAAGCATCTCGAACTAGGCTTTCCCTAAAACCTCCTTTTATATTCGAACTAAAAATCAGACCGGTCCAGTTCAAACCCTAAACTCCTAAGCCCAAAATTGGGGTGTTACACGCGTAGAGAGATGAGAATGAATAGAAGAGCTATGGCTCAAAATGAGAATGAGGAGAATGTTGAGAATGTTGTGGATTTACCTCCTCCTCCTGGTGGTGGACCACTCGGTGGTGAGGGTGCTGGAGCTGGTAATGCTGGTGCTGGTGCTGGGGTCGCTGGACCTGAAGGTGTGCATGGGCAAGCTGCTCATGACATGACCGTGTTGATTCAGGCTATTGCTGGAGCCTTTCAGGCAGCAGTAGCTGGAGATCATGGAGCTGCGCATCAGGATGATGCTAATGTGAGATTGCCTTTGGAACGTCTTCGTAGTCTGGGAGGGACTGAGTTCAGAGGTTTATCTCCGGAAGGATCTAAATCTTGGTTGGAAAGAACCAAGAGGATTTTGGGGCAAATGAATTGCAATAATGTGCAGAAGTTGGGTTGTGTGGTGTCACTGCTGCATGATGATGCTTATACGTGGTGGACGACCACTGTCTCTGGTATGGAGGACAATGATGTGACTTGGACGTTCTTCTTGAATGCGTTCAAGTGAAAGTATCTGGGTGTGCTGTAACACCCCAATTTTGGGCTTAGAAGTTTTGGGTTTGGACCGGGCCGGTCGGGTTGTGGTTCGAATATAAAGGGTGAATTTAGGAAAGCCTAGTTCGGGTTGGATTAAAAATATGGAAAAATATCTTAAAATCCTCTTTTATTATATATAAGAGAATGATCAAATCAATTTTACAAAATGAGGTTTGGAAGAGTGACATTTTGGGTTAGTGACTAAAATGTAAATTTTGAAAACTTGGTGACTGTTTTAAAAAGGATTGAAACTTTGAATCTTTAAGGAGCTATTTACCCAATAAGAGTTTCTCCAGATTTTTCTGAATATTAATCAATTTAATTAATGGTTTTTAATTAGTTGAAAAAGGAGGGAAAAGATATTTTGGCATTTTAACTAACTTTTCCCAAATTTTCCATTTTCTTTTCTCTCAACCTTTCTCTCAACCCAAACACATTTCTCCAGCAAATTTCCCTCTGATTTTGACATCTAAAGATTAGATTTCAACCTTCATTTGATCTCTAATCGTTTCTTCAACAAAACCTTAGCATTTGCTTGTTGGATTTTCAAGATCTTGGTTCCAAAAAGGGAGAAACTCAAGTTTAGAGGTATGAACGTCCTTCTCCTCTAAATTCTCAGTTCTTTACTGAAATTCCCAAGTTCTCAATCCTTGATTTGTGTTTTATTAAAGGTTTTACAATGGTATTCTTGATCTTGGCTTTAAAATGCAAGATTTGGTTAATTTTTGATGAAATTCCTATGAAATGATTGGGCACTGTTTTGAGGTGTTTTCTTAATGAATTTTGGATGTATAATTGATGAGAAATTGAGGTTTAATTAATGCAATCCCGAATAGGTTAATTTTCCTAAGTTTTGCTTGAGTATTTGGTTGTTTTTGGGATGATCTTGATGATCTGCTATAGCTGGAGGTATAAGGACGTGATTAGATCCTTTTTGGATGTTAATTGAGGTTTAAGAATGTTTGGAATTGATGGATCTTGGCTGGGTAGTGTTGTGGAGTTGTTTGGATGTGTTTTCGGTTGTGTTTGGTAGCCGAAAATGGAGAGTGGATGAGAGCAGCGAGTTTAGGTGCTTTCATTGAAGATATTAATGCATGATGATGCATTAATCCTCTGCTTTGATGTGTTTAAAACAGGGGAGACATCTTCGGATCTTGGTGGTGGTGATCCGGAAGCTTGATCGGTGTTTCGGCAAGTTGCGAAACGGAATCGGTGAGTAGATTTTGGTTTTCAGCTTTGAAACCAATGTTTTGAAGGTTTGGGAGCTTAGTTTAAGTCTAAACAACTTTGCTAAGCTCAAGAGTAAGTTTTCGGAAAAACTCTCTTGTTGATGAACCATGAGTTGGTTGAATGCAATGTGATTTGTTTGCATGTTTTAAATTCTGTTTTGAAAGCATATTTTAGCATGTTTATTTGTTGATTTTATAAGCCATGTGTTGAAGGATGCTCAAGGTAAGAGATTCTTGTTTTTGAACATTGTTAAATGTGGTTTTGATGCATAACGATGCATGATGATTATGGCTTTGTTAAATGCTTTAAAACAGTGGAATATTGTTGTTAAATGATGTATATTGGCAAGTGATGTCTTGAGAATGGTTAAGAACACTATGGTGGTTAAAAGTCCATAGGTTGTTCTTGTATTAAGAACAACATGGTGGTTAAAAGTCCATGGGTGATTCTTGTACTAAGGTCACAAAGGTGTTTAAAAGTCCTTGTGTGAGCCTTGTGTATGGTAGGGTCACAAAGGTGGTTAAAAGTCCTTGTGAGGACCTTGTGTATTGTAAGAACACCATGGTGGTTAAAAGTCCATGGGTGATTCTTGTGTTAAGGTCACAAAGGTGGTTAAAAGTCCTTGTGTGGACCTTGTGGATTGTAAGAACACCATGGTGGTTAAAAGTCCATGGGTGATTCTTGTGCTAAGGACACAATGGTGGTTAAAAGTCCATGTGTGGTCCTTGTGAATTGTAAGGTCACAATGGTGGTTAAAAGTCCATGTGTGGATCTTGTGTTGATTGTATTTTGAGATGGAAAAAGATTATGATTATTACTTGTGGCCAATATGACATGTTAATAATTTGAAGCATGAAATGCTTGTTTTAAATGCTTATGTGCATGTATAAATGTTGTTTTGAACTAAGGTTTATAAAGGTGTTTTATAAATGCATTATTGAGTTGTTTTAAATGAGCATTCCTCACTAAGCTATTTGCTTACGCTCTCTCTTTTCTTGAACCAATAATGCAGAGCATTGAAGTGCTTATAAGGGCAGCAAGAGGTCAAGAATCCAAGTGAAGAATTAAGCTCATGTATGGTGAAAGTTTCTTAACACTATTAGCTTTTGGCATTTGGCAATGGGGAACCTATGTTGTTGATTTGGGAGATGTTTTGGACTCCCTAAGTTGGTTTTATGTTGTTGTTGATGAGGGTACATGTAATTGGCCTTTGTGAAGTTGGTTTGGTATTATGGTGCTTGAATGGTTTTCTACATAAGATGCATGCCTTTAGAATTGGGGATTTGCTTAATTGATGCCATGTTTGAGAATGGTTGATGCTATTATGGTCCTTGTGCATGTAGTGTCTTGCTGGTATGTTGTGGTTGCCTTTGGAACATGTTTGAGGGGTCAATTGTATAATAAACCAGCAAAATCTCTGCAATCTGGGCAGCCCGTTTCGGAACAGGTGCTACCGTTTCGGAACAGAGGGCCTGAAATGGCCTTGGCGTTTCGAAACGGGTAGACCCGTTTCGGAACAAAGATGCTACTGCCAAGCCCTGTTTCGGATCTTGTTGCGGAACGGTCCCGCGTTTCGGAACGGATTATCCTCGTTTCAGAACACTCGACCGTTGGGCACTGAAATTGACGGTTATATGTTTTGAAATCTTTGCGTTTTAGTCCTGAACCTTGTTTATGCAATTAAATGAGTTTGAGATGTCCGTTTGAGCTGAAATTTGGCAGAGAAGTATGAAAGATGATTAATTTCATATTGGTAACTTTTTATTGGGTTAAGTCCTTATAATTTTCAGAGTTTGCATTTTGGTCCCTAAAGTCATAACTTGTGCAATCGAGTCCCTGAATGTTCTTTGATTGTTATGATCTTTGAGTATGCTATTCTTGTGAACATATCTAGGGTTAATGTGCATTTAGATAAGACTTAAAATAAAAAGGGTCGTTAATCAAGGTTGACTTTCGGGTTGACTTTGGTTTTCCCCGTGTAAACTTCTTAATTCGGTTCAACCGTCTGGGCCGGATTAAGGGGGTTACATTTGGTGGTATCAGAGCTGAGTTCTCGAGTAATTGGGAACTGATGAATGGGTGTTAAGTGCTTGAATGTTTTGTATGTTTGGTGAATGAAAGTATGTTGTGTGAATTGTAAGTATATTGCAATTGTGATGTATGCTGTGGTGAAAGCATGTTAGGGGGACCCATTGCCAAATCAAAGCTAATGTAATGATTTGTTTTTAAGTGGAAATGAGCTTGAGTACTTGGATTGCTTACCTTGCTGAGCCTGATTTTGTTTGTTGCATTGTGATTGCATTGTTAGTGAATGGCACCTCGTAGAGAATTGAGGGTTAATACGCGAGCTACGGCTCAAAATGAGAATGAGGAGAATGCTGAAAATGCTATGGATTTACCTCCTCTGCCTGGTGGTGGTGGTGCTGGGGGTGAAGGAGCTGATGTTGCAGCCGGTGCTGGGGTCGCAGGACCTGAAGCTGGTCAGGGGCAAGCTGTTCCTGACATGTCAATGTTGGTTCAAGCTATTGCTGGTGCTTTCCGAGCAGCGGTAGCTGGAGCTCAAGGAGCTGGGCATCAGGGAGATGCTGGTGTTAGACTACCTTTGGAACGTTTGCGCAGTCTGGGAGGGACTGAGTTCAGGGGTTTGTCTGCTGAAGGTTCTGAGTCTTGGCTGGAAAGTACCAAGAGAATCTTGGGACAAATGAATTGCACTGATGTGCAGAAGCTGGGTTGTGTGGTATCATTGTTGCAAGACGATGCTTATACTTGGTGGACAACCACTATCTCTGGGATGGCGGATGCTGATGTGACTTGGACGTTCTTTCAGAATGTGTTCAAGAGAAGGTATCTGATTGTGAGGTACCTAGATGAAAAGAAAAGGGAATTCATGTCTCTTACCCAAGGGAGCATGTCTGTAGCTGAGTACGAAGTTCAGTTTGTCCGACTCAGTCAGTACGCACCTAAGCTTGTCCCGGATGAGTGGGAGAGGTGTGAAAGGTTCCGTTATGGTTTGGTGACGGAAGTAAAGACGTATATGTTGGCTGCTGAGTATAATGATTTTGATGTGCTGGTTGGCCGAGCCAAGGACATTGAGATGAACTTGGGTTTATCTTCTAGAAGTGCTGGTTCTAGTGCTGGTAAGCGAGTTGCTGAGTATAGTTCCGGAGGTGGACGAAACAAGAGGGGACGTGATCAAAAGTATCAGTCTTTAGCTAAGCGAGGTGGTGGTGTGCCTGCTCAGGGAGGCAAGGCAAGAGCTGATCCGAACGCATGTTGGACATGTGGATCGCGTGGCCATATGAAGCGTGATTGTCCTCGAGCTGTGAGGGAGGTGCAAGCTCCTGTTGTGGCGGCTGGTAATTCGTGCTGGAATTGTGGATCTACGGATCACATGAGGAGAGAGTGTCCTATGTTGGCTGGTGGCCAAGGGCGTGCTCCTGTAGTTGTTGCACCACAGAGAGGTCGTGGGCGCGGCCGTGGTAACTTCCAGCGTAGGGAGGATGGTGGACGTAATGTGGCCCATGTTGTAGCTGTTCAGCCTGAGGGTGGCGGCCAGGCCAGGGTGTATGCTCAGAGGGAGGGGAGGAATGACACGGATGTGATCGCAGGTACTTTTACTTTGCAATCCTTGTCATTACTTTCTTTGATTGATTCAGGATCTACACACTCATACATATTGCGTGAGCATGCTGAATTGCTTGGTTTGCCTGTTGAGTCTTTGGATGTTGGTATGCGTGTCACTAGTTCTTTTGGCGAGACTGTTGTGACTCGAAAGCTTTATAGAAGATGTCATTTGGTTGTGCAAGATCATGTTTTTCCTGTTGATTTTATGAAGTTGCCTTTCTATGGTTTTGATGTAATCCTTGGTATGGATTGGCTTGTTGAGCATCGATCTGTAGTGGATTGTGAGAATAAGCGAGTTTCGTTGAAGCTTGCGGATGATTATGAGGTTGTTGTGGTTGGTGAGAATGTGAAGTTTCTTACCAATGTGGTGTCTACATTAGAGGCGAGCCGGATGCTGAGGCAAGGTTGTGAAGCTTGCCTAGCTTTTGTGATGAATCCTAGTTCTAAGGAGTTGCGTGTGCAAGATATCAGGACTGTGCGAGAGTTCCCTGGTGTGTTTCCTGAGGAGTTGCCTGGATTGCCTCCTAATCGCGAAGTGGAGTTTGGGATTGAGCTGTATGAGAACACGACTCCAGTGTCCATTACCCCTTATAGAATGGCACCTAAGGAGTTGAAGGAGCTGAAGACGCAATTGCAAGAGTTGCTTGATCGTGGTTTCATTCGGCCGAGTGTATCACATTGGGGTGCACCGGTCTTGTTTGTGAAGGAGAAGGATGGCACTATGAGAATGTGCATTGATTACCGTCAGCTTAACAAGTTGACTATCAAGAATCGGTATCCATTGCCGAGAATTGATGATCTTTTTGATCAATTTCGGGGAGCAGCTGTGTTCTCTAAGATTGACTTAAGGTCAGGGTATTACCAGTTGAAGGTGAAGGATGTGGATGTTCCAAAGACAGCTTTCAGGATGAGGTATGGGCATTATGAGTTCCTTGTGATGCCGTTTGGGTTGACAAATGCTCCTGCAGCTTTCATGGACATGATGAATCGAGTATTTCATGAATACTTGGATAAATTTGTTGTGGTGTTCATTGATGATATCCTCGTGTACTCGCGTACTGAGGAGGAGCATGAAGAGCATTTGAGAATTGTGTTGCAAGCTTTGTTGGAGAACCAACTTTATGCCAAGCTGAGCAAGTGTGAGTTCTGGCTTAGGGAAGTGGTGTTTCTTGGTCATGTGGGTTCTGCTGAGGGGATTCGTGTTGATCCTCAGAAGATTGAGGCGGTGATGAATTGGAAGGTTCCTAAGTCTGTTCATGAGGTCCGTAGTTTCCTTGGTTTGGCGGGATACTACCGGAGGTTTGTAAATGGGTTTTCAAAGATTGCTGCACCTTTGACGAAGTTGCTGCAGAAGGATGTTAAGTATGAGTGGACGGAAGCGAGGCAACAGGCTTTTGAGAAGCTTAAGACGGCTTTGACGCAAGCTCCAATCTTGGTTCAACCTGAATCAGGGAAAGAGTTTGTGGTGTATAGCGATGCGTCCTATGTTGGTTTGGGATGTGTGCTGATGCAAGAGGGTAAGGTGGTGGCTTATGCTTCACGGCAGTTGAAGGTGCATGAGCGTAATTATCCTACGCATGACATCGAGTTGGCTGCGGTTGTTTTTGCTTTGAAGATCTGGAGACATTATCTGTATGGTGAGAAGTGTACTGTGTACACTGATCACAAGAGTTTGAAGTATCTGATGTCTCAGAAGGAGTTGAATCTTAGGTAGCGACGTTGGGTGGAGTTGCTCAAGGATTATGATTTGACGATTGAGTATCACCCTGGAAAAGCTAATGTTGTAGCAGATGCCTTGAGTAGAAAGGTAGCTGTTGAGTTGAGGGCTATGTTTGCCAGTTTGAGTATTTCGCGTGATGGTGGTCTTGTGGCTGAGTTGCAAGTGAAACCATCTTTGGTTCAGTTGATTAAGGAGAAGCAGTTGTTGGATGATTCCTTGGTACCGCATGTTCAGGATATTGCGGAGGACAGGCCTTCGGATTTCTGTTTTAATGATGATGGAGTGTTGTGTTTTGGGAGTCGGATAGTAGTGCCCAATGATGCTGAATTGAGGCGTGCTATTCTGACCGAAGGTCATAGTAGTCCTTTTGCTATGCACCCTGGTAGTACTAAGATGTATCGTGATCTTCTTGATGAGTACTATTGGGTGGGTTTAAAGAAGGATGTTGCTGAGTTTGTGAGCAAGTGCATGGTGTGTCAGCAAGTTAAGGCTGAGCATCAGTTTCCTTCAGGGTTGTTGCAACCGTTGAGAATTCCTGAATGGAAGTGGGAAAGGATTACCATGGATTTTGTGTCTGGTTTACCTTTGTCACCATCGAAGAGGAATTCAGTGTGGGTGATTGTGGATCGCCTGACGAAGTGTGCGCATTTCTTGCCTGTGCATACTACGTACTCTTTGGATAAGCTTGCGGAGCTGTACATTGCTGAGATTGTGCGGCTGCATGTTGTGCCTAAGTCGATTGTGTCGGATAGGGATCCGAGGTTTACATCGCGTTTCTGGCAGTGTTTGCATCAAGCTTTGGGTACAAGGTTGAATTTCAGTACATCTTATCATCCGCAGTCGGATGGTCAGTCCGAGCGTGTTATCCAGGTTTTGGAGGATATGTTGAGGTGCTGCGTGATTGAGTTTCAGGGCTCTTGGGAGAAACATTTGCCTTTGGTGGAGTTTGCCTATAATAATAGTTATCAGGCAAGTATTCAAATGGCACCTTATGAGGCTTTGTACGGGAGGAAGTGTAGGACTCCTCTTTGTTGGGCTGAAACGGGTCAGAAGTTGGTTTTGATGCTAGCTTTGTTGAGAGGAACCACCGAGAAGGTGAAGCTCATTTGTGAGCGTTTGAAGGCAGCTTCTGATCAGCAAAAGTCTTACGCGGATTTGAAGCGTAAGGAAATTGAGTATGCGGTGGGTGACCGTGTGTTTTTGAAGGTTTCGCCTTGGAAAAAGGTGATGAGGTTTGGCCGAAAGGGTAAGTTGAGCCCTAGGTACATTGGACCATACGAGGTGATTGAGCGTGTGGGTCCTGTTGCGTATAAGTTGAGGTTACCTCAAGAGTTGGAAAAGATTCATGATGTGTTTCATGTTTCTATGCTTCGGAAGTATAGATCGGATCCTTCACATGTGATGCCTGTGGAAGAAGTGGAATTGAATCCGGATTTGACCTATGATGAGGAACCGATGAAGATTCTGGATTCGGATAGTAAAGTTCTTCGAGGCAAGACCATTGAGTTGGTAAAGGTGTTGTGGAAGCATCGTGGTGTTGAAGAAGCCACGTGGGAACGGAAGGATGACATGCTGAAGCAGTTTCTGTACCTCTTTCCTTCAGGTAAATTTCGAGGACGAAATTTCTTAAGGGGGGAGAGTTGTAACACCCCAATTTTGGGCTTAGAAGTTTTGGGTTTGGATCGGGCCAGTCGGGTTGCGGTTCGAATATAAAGGGTGAATTTAGGAAAGCCTAGTTCGGGTTGCATTAAGAATATGGAAAAATATCTTAAAATCCTCTTTTATTATATATAAGAGAATGATGAAATCAATTTTACAAAATGAGGTTTGGAAGAGTGACATTTTGGGTTAGTGACTAAAATGTAATTTTTGAAAACTTGGTGACTGTTTTAAAAAGGATTGAAACTTTGAATCTTTAAGGAGCTATTTACCCAATAAGAGTTTCTCCAGATTTTTCTGAATATTAATCAATTTAATTAATGGTTTTTAATTAGTTGAAAAAGGAGGGAAAAGATATTTTGGCATTTTAACTAACTTTTCCCAAATTTTCCATTTTCTTTTCTCTCAACCTTTCTCTCAACCCAAACACATTTCTCCAGCAAATTTCCCTCTGATTTTGACATCTAAAGATTAGATTTCAACCTTCATTTGATCTCTAATCGTTTCTTCAACAAAACCTTAGCATTTGCTTATTGGATTTTCAAGATCTTGGTTCCAAAAAGGGAGAAACTCAAGTTTAGAGGTATGAACGTCCTTCTCCTCTAAATTCTCAGTTCTTTACTGAAATTCCCAAGTTCTCAATCCTTGATTTGTGTTTTATTAAAGGTTTTACAATGGTATTCTTGATCTTGGCTTTAAAATGCAAGATTTGGTTAATTTTTGATGAAATTCGTATGAAATGATTGGGCACTGTTTTGAGGTGTTTTCTTAATGAATTTTGGATGTATAATTGATGAGAAATTGAGGTTTAATTAATGCAATCCCGAATAGGTTAATTTTCCTAAGTTTTGCTTGAGTATTTGGTTGTTTTTGGGATGATCTTGATGATCTGCTATAGCTGGAGGTATAAGGACGTGATTAGATCCTTTTTGGATGTTAATTGAGGTTTAAGAATGTTTGGAATTGATGGATCTTGGCTGGGTAGTGTTGTGGAGTTGTTTGGATGTGTTTTCGGTTGTGTTTGGTAGCCGAAAATGGAGAGTGGATGAGAGCAGCGAGTTTAGGTGCTTTCATTGAAGATATTAATGCATGATGATGCATTAATCCTCTGCTTTGATGTGTTTAAAATAGGGGAGACATCTTCGGATCTTGGTGGTGGTGATCCGGAAGCTTGATCGGTGTTTCGGCAAGTTGCGAAACGGAATCGGTGAGTAGATTTTGGTTTTCAGCTTTGAAACCAATGTTTTGAAGGTTTGGGAGCAGAGTTTAAGTCTAAACAACTTTGCTAAGCTCAAGAGTAAGTTTTCAGAAAAACTCTCTTGTTGATGAACCATGAGTTAGTTGAATGCAATGTGATTTGTTTGCATGTTTTAAATTCTGTTTTGAAAGCATATTTTAGCATGTTTATTTGCTGATTTTATAAGCCATGTGTTGAAGGATGCTCAAGGTAAGAGATTCTTGTTTTTGAACATTGTTAAATGTGGTTTTGATGCATAACGATGCATGATGATTATGGCTTTGTTAAATGCTTTAAAACAATGGAATATTGTTGTTAAATGATGTATATTGGCAAGTGATGTCTTGAGAATGGTTAAGAACACTATGGTGGTTAAAAGTCCATAGGTGGTTCTTGTATTAAGAACAACATGGTGGTTAAAAGTCCATGGGTGATTCTTGTACTAAGGTCACAAAGGTGGTTAAAAGTCCTTGTGTGAGCCTTGTGTATGGTAGGGTCACAAAGGTGGTCAAAAGTCCTTGTGTGGACCTTGTGTATTGTAAGAACACCATGGTGGTTAAAAGTCCATGGGTGATTCTTGTGTTAAGGTCACAAAGGTGGTTAAAAGTCCTTGTGTGGACCTTGTGGATTGTAAGAACACCATGGTGGTTAAAAGTCCATGAGTGATTCTTGTGCTAAGGACACAATGGTGGTTAAAAGTCATTGTGTGGTCCTTGTGAATTGTAAGGTCACAATGGTGGTTAAAAGTCCATGTGTGGATCTTGTGTTGATTGTATTTTGAGATGGAAAAAGATTATGATTATCACTTGTGGCCAATATGACATGTTAATAATTTGAAGCATGAAATGCTTGTTTTAAATGCTTATGTGCATGTATAAATGTTGTTTTGAACTAAGGTTTATAAAGGTGTTTTATAAATGCATTATTGAGTTGTTTTAAATGAGCATTCCTCACTAATCTATTTGCTTACGCTCTCTCTTTTCTTGAACCAATAATGCAGAGCATTGAAGTGCTTATAAGGGCAGCAAGAGGTCAAGAATCCAAGTGAAGAATTAAGCTCATGTATGGTGAAAGTTTCTTAACACTATTAGCTTTTGTCATTTGGCAATGGGGAACCTATGTTGTTGATTTGGGAGATGTTTTGGACTCCCTAAGTTGGTTTTATGTTGTTGTTGATGAGGGTACATGTAATTGGCCTTTGTGAAGTTGGTTTGGTATTATGGTGCTTGAATGGTTTTCTACATAAGATGCATGCCTTTAGAATTGGGGATTTGCTTAATTGATGCCATGTTTGAGAATGATTGATGCTATTATGTTCCTTGTGCATGTAGTGTCTTGCTGGTATGTTGTGGTTGCCTTTGGAACATGTTTGAGGGGTCAATTGTATAATAAACCAGCAAAATCTCTGCAATCTGGGCAGTCCGTTTCGGAACAGGTGCTACCGTTTCGGAACAGAGGGCCTGAAATGGCCTTGGCGTTTCAAAACGGGTAGACCCGTTTCGGAACGAAGATGCTACTGCCAAGCCCTGTTTCGGAACGGTCTCGCGTTTCGGAACGGATTATCCCTGTTTCGGAACACTCGACCGTTGGGCACTGAAATTGACGGTTATATGTTTTGAAATCTTTGCGTTTTAGTCCTGAACCTTGTTTATGCAATTGAATGAGTTTGAGATGTCCGTTTGAGCTGAAATTTGACAGAGAAGTATGAAAGATGATTAATTTCATATTGGTAACTTTTAATTGGGTTAAGTCCTTATAATTTTCAGAGTTTGCATTTTGGTCCCTAAAGTCATAACTTGTGCAATCGAGTCCCTGAATGTTCTTTGATTGTTATGATCTTTGAGTATGCTATTCTTGTGAACATATCTAGGGTTAATGTGCATTTAGATAAGACTTAAAATAAAAAAAGCGTCGTTAATCAAGGTTGACTTTCGGGTTGACTTTGGTTTTCCCCGTGTAAACTTCTTAATTCGGTTCAACCGTTTGGGCCGGATTAAGGGGGTTACATGTGCGATACCTAGATGAGAAGAAAAGAGAATTTATGTCTCTTGTGCAAGGAAGCGTGACGGTAGCTGAGTATGAGATCCAGTTTGACTGCCTTAGTCAGTATGCACCTGAGCTAATCCCTGATGAGCGGGAGAGGTGTGAACGTTTCCGTTATGGATTGGTAACGGATGTGAAGACTTTTATGCTTGCGGCTGAGTATACAGATTTTGATGTGCTTGTGTGTCAAGCGAAGGACATCGAGCATAACTTGGGTTTGTCTTCTAGAGGCGTTAGTTCTAGCTCGGGAAAAAGAGCTGCTGATCATAGTTCTGGTGGTGGACGGAACAAGAGAGTACGAGATAAGAGGTATTAGTCTTCTGCTAGGCGTGGTAATGGAGGACATGGTGCGCCTGTTCAGGGAGATAGGATGAGGGCTGATCAGAACACGTGCTGAACGTGTGGATCTCGTGACCATTTGAGGCGAGATTGTCCTCGAGCAGCGAGGGAGGTTCAGGCTCCGGTTGCGGTGACAGGCAACTCATGTTGGAATTGTGGTTCGGCAGACCACATGAGGAAGGAGTGTTCTTTGTTGGCCGGTGGTGGTCAGGGACGTGCTCCTGGGGTAGTTGCACCACAGAGAGGTCGTGGGCGCGGCCGTGGTAACTTTCAGCGCAGAGATGATGGTGGGAGGAATGTGGCATATGTTGTGGCTGTTCAACCTGAGGGTGGTGGCCAGGCTCGAGTGTATGCTCAACGTGAGGGGAGGAATGATACGGATGTGATCGCAGGTTCCTTTACTTTGCAATCCTTGTCATTACTTTCCTTGATTGATTCTGGATCTACACACTCGTACATATTGCGTGAACATGCTAAAATGCTTGGTTTACCTGTTGAGTCTTTGGATGTTGGTATGCGTGTGACTAGCTCTTTTGGTGAGACGGTGGTGACACGGAGGTTGTATAGAAGATGTCCCTTGAAAGTACAAAATCGTGTTTTTCTTGTTGATCTCATGGAATTGCCATTCTATGGTTTTGACGTAATCCTTGGTATGGATTGGCTTGTTGAACATCGAGCTGTAGTGGATTTTGAGAACAAGCGAGTTTCGTTGAAACTTGTAGATGATTATGAGGTAGTGGTGGTGGGTGCAAACGTAAAGTTTCTTAGTGATGTGGTGTCTACCTTGGAAGCAAGTCGGACGTTGCGACAAGGTTGCGAGGCTTATCTAGCCTTTTTCACGAATCCAAGTTCGAAGGAGGTGCGCGTTCAGGATATAAGAATTGTCCGTGAGTTCCCTGGGGTGTTTCCGGAGGAGTTACCTGGGTTGCCGCCTAGTCGAAAGGTGGAGTTTGGAATTGAGCTGTATGAAAACACAGCTCCAGTGTCCATTGCTCCCTATCGCATGACACCTAAGGAGTTGAAGGAATTGAAGACACAACTTCAGGAGTTGCTTGACCGTGGTTTCATTCGGCCGAGTGTGTCACCTTGGGGTGCACCGGTCTTGTTTGTGAAGAAGAAGGATGGCACTATGAGAATGTGCATCGATTATCATCAGCTGAACAAGTTGACTATCAAGACTCGATATCCTTTACCGAGGATTGATGATCTTTTTGATCAGTTTCGTGGAGCGGCTGTGTTCTCTAAGATTGACTTAAGGTCATGATACTACCAGCTTAAGGTGAAAGAAATGGATGTGCCAAAAACAGCCTTCAGAACGAGGTATGGGCATTATGAGTTCCTTGTAATGCCGTTTGGCTTGACGAATGCTCCTGCAGCTTTCATGGACATGATGAATAGAGTGTTCCATGAATACTTGGACAAGTTTGTTGTAGTGTTCATTGATGATATCCTTGTGTATTCTCGTACTGAGGAAGAGCATGAGGGGCATTTTAGGATTGTGTTGCAGGCGCTGTTGGAAAATCAGCTTTATGCTAAGCTGAGAAAATGCGAATTCTGGCTTAAGGAAGTTGTTTTCCTTGGTCATGTGGTTTTTGCTGAGGGGATTCATGTTGATCCTCAGAAGATTGAGGCGGTGATGAATTGGAAGCCTCCTAAGTCTGTTCATGAAGTCCGTAGTTTCCTTGGGTTGGCAGGATATTACCAGAGGTTTGTGGATGGATTTTCGAAGATTGCTGCCCCTTTGACGAAGTTGTTGCAAAAGGATGTCAAGTATGAGTGGACAGAAGCAAGGCAACAAGCTTTTGAGAAGCTTAAGGCAGCTTTGACGCAAGCTCCTATCTTGGTTCAGCCTGAATCGAGAAAAGAGTTTGTGGTGTACAGTGATGCATCCTATGTTGGTCTGGGGTGTGTGTTAATGCAAGAGGGTAAGGTGGTGGCTTATGCATCGCGCCAGTTGAAGGTGCATGAGCGCAATTATCCTACGCATGATATTGAGTTAGCTGCGGTGGTTTTTGCTTTGAAGATTTGGAGACATTATCTATATGGTGAGAAGTGTACGATGTACACGGATCAAAAGAGCTTGAAGTATCTGATGTCTCAGAAAGAGTTGAATCTTAGGCAACGACGTTGGGTGGAGTTGCTTAAGGATTACGATTTGATGATCGAGTACCATCCGAGAAAAGCTAATGTTGTAGCGGATGCCTTGAGTAGGAAGGTGGCAGTGGAGTTAAGGGCTATGTTTGCCAGCTTGAGTATTTTGCAAGATGGAGGTCTTGTGGCTGAATTGCAAGTGAAACCATCTTTGGTTCAGTTGATAAAGGATAAGCAGTTGTTGGATGATACTTTGGTGCCACATGTTCAGGATATTGCTGAGGATAGACCATCGGATTTCTGTTTTAATGATGATGGAGTTCTATGTTTTGGAAGTCTGATAGTAGTGCCGAATGATGCGGAGTTGCTGCGTACTATTCTGACTGAAGCTCATAGTAGTCCTTTTGCTATGCTCCTTGGTAGTACGAAGATGTATCGTGATTTAAAGGATGAGTACTATTGGGTGGGTTTGAAGAAAGATGTTGCGGAGTATGTGGGTAGGTGCATGGTTTGTCAGCAAGTTAAGGCTAAGCATCAGTTTCCTTCAGGGTTGTTGCAACCGTTGAGGATTCCTGAGTGGAAGTGGGAAAGGATTACCATGGACTTCGTGTCTGGTTTGCCTTTGTCGCCATCGAAGAAGAATTCGGTGTGGGTGATTATGGATCGCCTTACGAAGTGTGCGCATTTCTTACCTGTGCACACTACGTATACCTTGGACAAGCTTGCAGAGTTGTACATTGCCGAAATTGTGCGTTTGCATGGTGTACCAAAATCTATAGTGTCGGATAGAGATCCGAGGTTTACATCGCGTTTTTGGGAGTGTTTGCACCAAGCTTTGGGTTCGCGGTTGAATTTCAGTACTTCTTATCATCCACAGTCGGATGGACAGTCTGAGCGTGTTATCCAAGTGCTTGAAGATATGTTGAGGTGCTGTGTGATTGAGTTCCAAGGCTCTTGGGAGAAGCATTTGCCTTTGGTGGAGTTTGCTTATAACAATAGCTACCAGGCAAGTATTCAAATGGCACCTTATGAAGCCTTGTATGGGAGGAAGTGCAGAACTCCTCTTTGCTGGGCTGGAACAGGTCAGAAGTTGGTCTCGATGCCGCTTTTGTTGAAGGGAACCATCGAGAAGGTAAAGCTCATTTGTGAGCGATTGAAGACAGCTTTTGATCGACAGAAATCTTACGCGGATTTGAAGCGTAAGGAGATTGAGTTTGCGGTGGGTGACCGTGTCTTTTTGAAGGTTTCACCTTGGAAGAAGGTGATGAGGTTTGGCCGGAAGGGTAAGTTGAGCCCTAGGTATATTGGACCATACGAGGTGATTGAACGTGTGGGTCCTGTTGCGTACAAGTTGAGGTTGCCGCAAGATTTGGAAAAGATACATGATGTGTTTCATGTCTCTATGCTTCGGAGGTATAGATCAGATCCTTCGCATGTTATGCCTATGGAGGAAGTGGAATTGAATCCAGACTTGACCTATGATGAGGAGCCGGTTGGAATTCTGGATTCGGACAGTAAAGTTCTTCGAGGTAAGACCAATAACTTGGTTAAGGTGTTGTGGAGGCATCGTGGTGTTGAAGAAGCCACGTGGGAAAGGAAGGATGACATGAAGAAGCAGTTTCCTTTCCTTTTTCCTCTAGGTAAATTTCGAGGATGAAATTTCTTAAGAGGGGGAGAGTTGTAACACCCCAATTTTGGGATTAGAAGTTTAGGGTTTGGTCGGATCGATTTGAGAAATAGTTCGAATATAAAAAGAGGTTTTAGGGAAAGCCTAGTTTGGGATGCTTTAAAAATATAGAAAAATATCTAAAAAATCCTCTTTTAATATATATAAGAGAGTGGTGAAATCAATTTTACAAAATAAGGTTTGGAAATGCTATATTTCGGTGTAGTGACCAAAATGCGATTTTTGCAAAGTTTTGTAGTGACTGTTTTGTAAAGGATTGAAACTTTGAATCTTTAACGAGCTAATTACCCAAAATGTTTTTCTCCAGAATTTTCCTTAATTTGGGTGATTTAATTAATGTTTTAATTAAATAAAAGAAAAGGAAAACTACCTTTTAATTTTCATAACTACCTTTTCTCTAATTTTCTCTTATTCCTTTTTATCTCAAAATCCTATCATCCAAACACTTTTTCTCCAGAAACTTTCACATAGATTTTCACCTCAATTGATGAGATTTCCATCATCTATTGGTTCCTAATCAATCTTGCATCAAATCCTTTTGATTTCCACATTGAATTTTCAAGGAATTTGGCCCAAATCAAGGAGAAATCATCATTTAGAGGTAAGATTGTTCTTCTCCTCTAAATACTCAGTTCTTTACTGAAATTTCCAAGTTGTCAATCCTTAATTTAAGTTTTATAAATGGTTTTAATGTTAGAAACATGATTTTGGCTTAAAACTCAAGATTTTGAAAGAGATCTTGAAGAATTTCGTTGTGATTGATTGGGCTCTGTTTTGAGGTGGTTCTTTAATGTATTTTGGATATTAAATGATGTTAGAAATGAGGTTTTATCAATCCAATCCCGAATAGGTTGTGTTTCCTAAGTTTTTGCTCAAGAAAATGGTGGTTTTTGAGGTGTTCTTGGTGTTCTGTTATAGTTGGAGGTATAAGGTCGAGTTTAGGATTGTTTTTGATGGTGATTGATGTTTAGAAATGTTTAGGAGTGATGGATCTTGGCTGGGTAAAATTTTGGAAGAGTTTGGAGGTGATTTCGGTTGTGTTTGGTAGCCGAAATGTTGGTTTTAGGTAGAGCAGCGAGTTTAAGAGTGTTGGCTGAAGATTTCAATGCATGATGATGCATTAATCCTCTGCTTTGACGTGTCTAAAATAAGGGAGACATCTTCGAACACCTTTGGAGTTGATTTGGAAGCTTAATTGGTGTTTCGGCAAGCAAGCAAAACGTAATTGGTGAGTGGAGATGGTTTTCCAGCTTTGAAACGATTATTTGGAGGTTTTGGGAGCTTAGTTTAAGTCTAAACAACTTAGCTAAGCTCAAGAGTAAGTGTTCGGAAAAACTCCCTCAGATATGCTAAGATGTGGTTTGATGCATTAGTTATAAAATGCATGTTTAATTTCTGTTTTGGAAGCATGTTTTAGCATGATTAATGCTGGTTTTGAAAGCCATGTATTGAAGGATGCTCAAGGTAAGAGATCCTTGGTTTGACATGTTATTAATTTGGTAATAATGCATGGAGATGCATGATGTTAAATGGCTTTGATTAATGCTTAAAACAGTGAATTGATGATGGAATTTGATGTATATTGGCAAGTGATGAAATGGTTTTTAAGTACTTGAATCGGATATAGTTAGCCGGCTATAGGATTGGGTGCACCGTAAGTAAAGTCACCTTGGATGTTGAGGGGTTGTGATTGTACCGTAAACTCCATCCAAGTACCCTAACGATTGAGGTAAGATCACAACGTTGGTTGTAAATTCTGTGTGTGGATCTTGTGTTATGTGTCCCTTACTCTCGTTAGTGGAATTATACAACTACCAATGAGTGGTGTTGAGGGGTTGAGATTGTACCGTTATACTCCACCACGGATGTCACATCAATGGAGGGATTGCTCTTGAGTGTGAATCTTGTGTAGTCCGGTAGTGTGTATGAAGCGTATGGGACAACGCTTGTAATCTGCGTATCTGATTGCGTTTTGTGTTGAAATGGTTATGAACTATCACTTGAAAGCCAATACAATGTATTTAAATGTAACGAAGCATGAGATGCTTGAAAATGATGCAAGGTAGCATGAGAAAGAGTTGAGCATGTGGTTTTAAAGCTTGTTGAAAGTGTTTTCTAAAATTGCATTGTTGTATTGGTTTTACTTAGAGCATGCCTCACTAAGCATTTGTGCTTACGCTCTCTCTTTTACCAATAATACAGATAATTGAGGTGTTGTATGGTGAAGTTTTCGTACACTATTAGTTTTGATAATTTGGCAATAAGAACCTAAATTTTGTTTGGGAGATGTATTAAACTCCCTAAGGTTGTGGCATGTGTGCCTTGGTTGATTTGGATTGTAAATGGCCTTTTATGCTTGATTTGAAGTTTGTTTGCCTACTTGGTTTTGATAATAGGAACCATGCCTCTAGACATGTGAAATTTCATGTTTGATGTTATGAATGTGTTTAGGAGTTCTAAACATGCACCTTATATGTTTGTTGACTTGTTGGTATGTTTGGGAAGTCATTAGGATGAGTTTGAATGGGTTTATGTATGAAAAACCAGCAAAATCTTAAGTTTCTAGGCAAACCGTATCGAAACACTCTCTGGTGTATCGAAACGGGGGCTTGTAATGGCCTTCGTGTTTCGAAACGGCTGGAGGCTGTTTCGAAACGATTTGGCTACTGGAAGGCCTCGTTTCGGAACCAGTCTCGGAACCAACCCGCACATCGAAACGGTCAACGCCATTTCGATCTTGCGTTTTGATACGTCATGTGGGTGTTCCGAAACAGGAGACCGTTGGGCACTGATTTGAATGGTGCTGAAGTTTGCAAGCCTTAAATTTTAGTCCCAAATGTTGGTGTTGCAATTGCTTGCGTTTGAGATGTCCAATTAAGTTGAAATTTGGCAGAGAAGCATGAAATGGGACTAATTTCATATCGAGAACTTTAAAATCAGTTATGACCTTCTAATTTACAGAAATTACATTTTGGTCCCTAAACTTGTAATAAGTGCAAATGAGTCCCTCTTTGTTGTTCGATCGCTGTGCCTTCCTCATAAATGTTTCATGAGTACTCACTTAGGGTTAACATGTATCTAGACAAGATTAAAAAAAGGGTCGTTAATCAAGGTTGACTTTCGGGTTAACTTTGGTTTTCCTCGTGTAATCTTCATAGTTCGGGTCAACCGTCTAGGCTGGGCTAAGGGGGTTACAACAACGGTGAGTAGAAATGTCAAACTTTGATTTGTTTTCGAATTGGAACTCTTGGGGATTTGGGTGGGACCTAGAGGGTTCACCTAAACCCAAGTGTAAGTTATTTCCTCCTACCATTTTTGCTATGTGTTGATGAGTGATTATATGATGTGGTATCATGTGCATCTTGAGTTGTTTACACCATTGTTGTTGTGTAGTCCTGTTGAAGTCGTGCCTCACGTGATGGTTGTCTTAACTACGGTGATGAGTGGTCCCACCGGTAGTGACTAGTAGTAGAGTAAGATGATGAGTGGTCCCATCGGAAAACTACTAGTCGAACGGTGATGTGTGGTCCCACCGTGTGTATGTTGGTTGTGCATGTGCAAACCATGTGTAGTCTTGTTGTGATAATCATTCGTGCATCCATCGATTTATTGTCAATTATGAAAAGTGTTTTGAAAACTGCATGCTTGTTGAATTATAGAGCTCCTCTCACTAAGCTAGTTAGCTTACGCTCTCCTTTATTTCCAACATGCAGATCGTTAGAGTTCGGGAGGCAAGTGGGCAAGGGAGGAGCTTTTGGAGTTCTCAAATTAGCTCAAGTATGATTTACGTATTTGTAATAATGCCTAGACGATGAGGGTGTATACTTGTAGGAGTTGGTGTCAAACTCCTTAGTTGATTTTGTGTTTTGATGAGCATGTTAAATTGTTGACTTTATGTTGGCCATGTGTATGTCTTTATATTGTGGATCGTAGACCTTGTTTTACTTGATGCATGTGTGCCTTGTGGTTGGGGACCAATACCCTTTCTATGAATGCTAAGTGTGTTTGCCAAAGGCATGATGTGTTAAATGCTATGTATGAATCTTGTTGATGTGATGTTTACTTGAATGGCCTTTATATGTATGTTGAATGTTTATCCTTGAATGTATGGATCTTACCTGTTTGTTGAGTCGTAAGCATGTCTATATAGGGTACCTTGTATCTAGAATTGATGTATGTTGATGTATGAAGGTTTTAGCTGTGTTTTTGGACAGCAATGTGCCATAAACCAGCTAAAACTAGTATGCTCGCAGAGGGTGTATCGAAACGGTTGGTCCCGTTTCGATACAGACTCATGTTTCAGGCTAGGCATTTCGGTACGCCAGGGGGGTCGTTTCGGTACGTTTTAGCCACTGGAAATCTGAGATTTTGTCGATAAATTGAAGTATCAAAACGGGCCTTAGCGTTTCGGAACGGTCTTCATATCGTTGACCACAAGAAGTTGACCGTTGAGGGTGTTTCGGAACGGTTGACCACCGTTTCGATACGGTCTCCTCGCGTTGACTTGGGCATGTTGACTTAGTCAAGGTGTTTCGATACACTTCTTGGGTGTTTCGAAACGGCCTGCATATTAAACTAAAATGGACTATTTTTGGAATGATGTTGTGTTGATCGTTTCGTTTGTTGCTTCCGTTGTTGTCCTTTCATATAGGATTAAATAAATCCATTTAGAGAAGATAATAATTAAAGAAATTTTCTAGGGTTGCTAACCGAAGGGGAGCCTTCGCGGGTTTCACTTCGGTTTTCCCCGTGTAGCCTACTCGGACTGGTCAGTCATCCAGACCAGGACGAGGGGGTTACATAAAGTATCGCAACTTATTAGTTTAACTTGGTGTTTTAATATTTATCATTGAGGTCTTGTGTTTGAATCATTCCCCTAACTTAAATATTTTATTTTGTGTTGTTGGTAACTTAATATACGTTAAATAAAGATTTTAGTGGAAATGAAACAAAATCTTGGCCTAACACATTTGGTTTATTCTTGTCATTTTCATAGTGATAACTATATGTATAATTGAATATGTCATAATCTATGTAGTGAGATATGGTTGATCAAGATATGATTTACCCCTCGTACATAATAGGAGCAATATCTAAGGCCACTTGATTGAATGAGACTAAAAATGCATAACCATACTCGAATAAGTTGATATGAGATATCATAAATAATTCGTTTATATTAGATATCGAGAAATATTAGATGGACTATACAAGTGTGACTACTCCATGACTTGTGTCCAATCTAGATATAAATTATAGTAGGAAGTAATGCATGAAAGGAGTTAATCACGAAGAGGTTATGTCGAATCATGACTTCTTGTAACTTAGGTGACAATGACACATTGCTAGATGTTGAGTTGAGTGGGGCTCGATTCGTTCAACCGATGTGGCTCACCAAGTGGTGGAGAGGTGGATTTTTGGGTGGAAGGGTTGTGGAAGCTAAAATGCTAAGTGACACAATGATTTATAGTGGTTCAACCTTCTAACCAAGGTCTACATCCACTACCTTAGCTCCCCACTAAGGATTTCCAATCAATCCACTATTGATTCGTCCCCTTTTCTAGGCTTAAGAGGTAACCCTTATACACAATCAAGCTTTCTACCCAAAACCTTGATTGAAACCCTTTCTTACAAAGAGAAACAATAAGAAAACTTAAATCCCTCTAATAGGTATTTGTTTGCACAATTTAGCACTCACCCAAAACCTAAAACACTTGAGAAAATTTGACAATTTTGGCTCACTAGTGTTCGTCTATACAATAAATGACAGTTTAAGCTCTAAGACAATCTTTGATCATTTGTTGTTTGAAAATATGAGCATTAGCCTTCACTTAATGCTTGGAGGTCCCTTTTTTACTTCCTTGATGAGTTTATAGCCGTTGCTAGCCGTTGGGATAGAATTGGAGCCGTTGAGGACTTTAATTCCAACCTTAAATGCAGTTCTGCAACTCTCCATTTCGAAACAGCCGTGCCCGTTTCGAAACACCCTTTAAGTAGAAAGAGACGTTGCAGTCTGACGTGGACCCGTATTGAAACGCTTTAGTCTGTTTCGAAACACCTGTTTCGAAACGCCTATCCCCGTATCGAAACAACCTGCATTTAAAAGTTAGTTGGGAAATAGCCGTTGGGGTTTATGACTGTTGTGGTCAATGCCACGTAGGCGTATCGAAACGGCAAAGCCCGTTTCGAAACACTGGACAAAAATCTCATCCAGGGAATGCCCGTTTCGACACGAGTATCGAAACGTTTTTGCTACTGGAATTCCCGTATCGAAACACCCTAAGGTGTTTCGAAACGCCTGGACAGTTTTGTGAAGTTTGGCTTTGAAAAACATGTAAAACCCTTTTAAAAACTTCCCTAAACATAATTTCAAGTTGTTTGGACTTTGGAAATGTTTAAAATACTTTTTAAGTCAGTCCAAAATATTTTTCAATTATTATATCAAAACATTAGTTCTACAATCTCCCCCTTTTTGATATAATAAAACTCACTTGAAAAATTGTTTGGGATTCTCCCCCTTTAACTTTAAAAATGTGAATAAGAGATTGAAGATATGAAATCAAATAAAGCTCCCCCTTATTCATTTTAAAATTCAATTTTTCAAACCATTTCTCCCCTTTTTGTTATATCAAAAAGAATTTAAAACATTAAGTTCAAAATAACAATAGAGGTAAAAATTGACAAAAATAAGAATTTGGTTTTAAAATGGCTCCCCCTTACTCAAAGCATCATTAAAAATGTTAGTCCAACATATACGATCATCTAGTTGAATTAAATAAAATTTAAAACAAATAAATGCAAAAACAACTAGATTTTTACCAACACTTGAACCCAAGGGAGGATGTGAAACCTTCCTTCTTCAAGTGTTCTTTCTTGTGTGCATGGAGCTCCCCCTCAATGTTTGACTTGTTGAACATCTCCATCACACCTAGCAAAAGACAATCAAGTAATTTTTGGTATCCAAATTGCTTTGGATCCATGAACATTAGTAGCACAAATTTTAGTCCCCTTATTAATCCATTTTTCAATGTCATCATTTTTAATTGAAGTGGTTAGTCCTTTTGGGACCCAAACACTTATAAAACATTTTCCTTTTACAAATCTAGGGGCACTAGATTGTCTTACATAAAAATTTGATTTTCCAACATTGTTTTTCTTTTCAAGCTCTTTGGAAATCAAATCCTTTTCTTCTTGAACTTTTTGAAGCAAATTTTGTAAATCAAAACATTTTAATTCAAACTCTTCGAGTTTTGCTTCAAGTTCAAGTTTGGTTATAGAAATCAAATAATTTTGAATTCTTAACTTTGAAATCAATTTATTGTTTTTCAAAATGTGATTTTTAAACTCTAAAACCAAATCATCATAGGCATCTTGTAATTCATCAAAAGAATAAGAACATGAAGTAAGTGAATTAGAAGTTACCCTTGAATCTTCTTCGATGGCCATAAGGCAAAGGTTGGCTTGTTCATCGTCGGTGGAGTCCTCATCACTCCAAGTAGCCACATGTGCCTTCTTCTTATGGCTTGAAGTGCTTGCCCTCTCCTTTTTCTTGGAATCTCGTTCAAGCTCTCTCAAGGCTTTCTTCATGAACGGGGCACACTTCTTGAAGAGATGAACTATCTCTTCATCTTCATCCTCCTCTTCACTTGAGTAGACATGATGACAAGTGGAGGATTTGAGAGCCATGGCACTTGCATTGATGCCAAACCCTTTGATTTTCTTCTCTCCAATAGCTCTAATTTCTTCCCTCTTCTTCTCATCTTCTTTATTCTTCTTCATGATTTGATGAGTAAGGAGTGACCCCATGAGTTCATCAAGCTTCAAGGTCTTCAAATTCTTGGCTTCGATGATGGAGGTCCTCTTTGAGTCCCAAGACTCGAGAAGTGAGTAGATGAGCTTTTGAACAAGCTTTTCCTCCGGGATGGCTTCTCCATAGCCTTTGAGACCATTGGTTATAGTGGAGAACCTATCAAACATCTTCTCGATGTTCTCTCCCGGATCCATTTTGAAGTTCTCATACTCTAAGGTTAGGAGTCCAATCTTGGTCTCCTTGACTTCATCGGTTCCCTTGTATGTGACTTCAAGCTTGTTCCATACCTCATTGGCACTCTCACAAGAAGATATCTTCACGTAGATGGTTGGGCCAAAAGCACAAAACAAGAAGTGCAAGGCTTTGCAATTAAGCTCCATCCTCTTGCGATCGTTGGCACTCCACTCCGCTTTGCTTCTTTGAGGCACGAACGGACCATCTTCAACTATATCCCATAGCTTGTAATCTCTAGATTTGATGAAGAACTTCATCTTTGTCTTCCAATGGGCATAGTGGGTTCCGTTAAAGAAAGGCGGTTTGTCGATTGATTGTGCCATTTGAGCCGGTTGATGAAATAGTGATCGAGCTTGCCGTATCTTCTCAATAGGATGTGAATCCTCTTCAATTGAGCCAAGCTCTAATACAAATTGTTGAGTTGAGTGGGGATCGATTCGTTCAACCGATGTGGCTCACCAAGTGGTGGAGAGGTGAATTTTTGGGTGGAAGTCTTGTGGAAGCTAAAATGCTAAGTGACACAATAATTTATAGTGGTTCAACCTTCTAAACAAGGTCTACATCCACTACCTTAGCTCCCCACTAAGGATTTCCAATCAATCCACTATTGATTCGTCCCCTTTTCTAGGCTTAAGAGGTAACCCTTATACACAATCAAGCTTTCTACCCAAAACCTTGATTGAAACCCTCTCTTACAAAGAGAAACAATAAGCAAACTTAAATCCCTCTAATAGGTATTTGTTTGCACAATTTAGCACTCACCCAAAACCTAAAACACTTGAGCAAATTTGACAATTTTTGCTCACTAGTGTTTGTCTATACAATAAATGACAATTTAAGCTCTAAGACAATCTTTGATCATTTGTTGTTTGAAAATATGAGCATTACCTTCACTTAATGCTTGGAGGTCCCTTTTATACTCCTTGATGAGTTTATAGCCGTTGGGATTGAATTGGAGCCGTTGAGGACTTTAATTCCCACCATAAATGCAGTTCTGCAGCTCTCCGTTTCGAAACAGCCGTGCCCGTTTCGAATCACCCTTTAAGTAGAAAGAGTCGTTGCAGTTTGATGTGGACACGTATCGAAACGCTTTAGTCCGTTTCGAAACACCCGTTTCGAAACGCCTGTCCCCGTATCGAAATGACCTGCATTTAAAAGTTAGTTGGGAAATTGCCGTTGGGGTTTATGACCGTTGTGGTCAATGCCACGTAGGTGTATCGAAACGGCAAATCCCGTTTCAAAACGCTGGACAAAAATCTCATCCAGGGAATGCCCGTTTCGATACGAGTATCGAAACGTTTTTGCTATTGGAATTCCCGTATCGAAACGCCCTAAGGTGTTTCGAAACGCCTGGACAGTTTTGTGAAGTTTGGCTTTGAAAAACATGTAAAACCCTTTTAAAAACTTCCCTAAACATAATTTCAAGTTGTTTGGACTTTAAAAATGTTTTAAATACTTTTTAAATCAGTCCAAAATATTTTTCAATTATTATATCAAAACATTAGTTCTACACTAGATGTCACTCATTGTTTGTAATGTTATAATTGTTTTAATATTTACTACTAACGTTAAAAAAACCTACATGGTCACACACAGTTAAAACTAGCAAATATTAAACGAATTCTACATATACAAATTTGTTGTACACGAATTTAGTTAAATTACTATATATTTGGTATATATATATATATATAATTTAACTATTAGATAAATATCATAAGAAAAATAATTGTAATTATAACTCTTTAATTATAATTCGATATATATATATATATATTGAAATCTTAATTAAAGTTGAATTGGGATTACATATATTAGTATATGTAATGAAATCTTAATTAAGGCTGAATTAAGATCATTTATATTAATATATATTGAAATGCTAACTAAGATGAATTGCGATTATATATATATTTATTGAAATCCTAATTAAAGTTGAATTGGGATTACATAGTTAAATTAGGATTATAATATATATATATATATATATATATATATATATATATATTGAAATTCTAATATGATTTGAATTAGAATTACGAAAGTTGTACAAAGGCATGACAAATCTAGCAGTCATTAATGCTTTTCCGAAAAACCCTTTAAATAGTTTAAAGTGTTTCATTTGCTCGTTCTATCTAGGCGAACTAAGTAGAGGTCGGAGCATTATCGTTGCGGCTTAGAAATCGACATCGTGGAATCGTGATTGAGTCTTTGTCTTCTCCAATTTTAGAATTTCAGATATTAAACATGTAATTTTTTACCCTTACTCACCCCGATTCGTTCCTTGTACATGGAAAAAATTTTCATTGCGCCATTGGTTGTACCAAAGTAGCCCAACATACTTAACCAACTTACATTACTTTTTTCTTGTAGTTCTTTTGGATAGTTGTATATTACTAAGCTTGCAAAGCTCAACATTCAAATTTTTACTAGCGCAAGTCGTTAGATTTTGTTGTGTTCAAGTCAAGCAATCGACGTTCGTTATAGGAGTTCCAACTGCTTGTTATCTAAGTACAATCTAATCACTTTAGTTGGGCTTGCATTATTGTAGGACCCTTATTAGTGATTTCTAGTCTGTAAACTCTTTTATATTTCTCGATAATCTAATTTTTTAGAACTGTCGTTGTTGATTGTCAAAATGGATAGGGTCGGAGATAGTGGTCGATATGGCTATTTCGGGTTGGAGTTGGTATATCATTCTCGTGTCGTAGGCAATGGCCTCTAGAATGGGTCCACCTCTAGAATGGGATCTACCCTTATTCTATTTTATACTAGCTATGACTTGACGTTTTAGGTAGGTTCTACGGACCCTAAACCACCTTTGAAACTCCTAGGCCCAAAACCGGGGCGTTACATTTTTATATTGGAAACTAAAATAGCTTGGCTTTGTATTCTCCTTGCCTTACTATAAATAGGGCTTTTTAGATGTATGCTGTGGTTAATTGATTTAAGAGTGGCTCACTTTCTCGTGTGCAAACTTTTTTTCTGTTTCCTTTTGCCTAGCAATTTTGAGTGTTCTGAGTTGAGGGGAAGGATAGAAAACATATCTATAATGATGAAGTATATGAAAAAACTTTGTTTTACATATCCTGAGTGTAACAGCCCCTTCTTGGCCTGGTCGAGAACCGGGTCGGAGTGTGCTACCGATGAACTGTATGTTGATCGGTGCAATAAAATTTCATTTCTTAATTGACAATTGATTAATATTATACAAACAAAACATTACCAGATATATATCTTAGTCCATTCGACTCCTTGTAAAACAATATTTAAACGCTTAGGACCCATTCTTAACTATTACAAATTTTAGGGACCAAACTATAAATCTGGTAAATCAAAGGTTCTTAAATGCAACCAATTGTACTACACTGAAATTCAATACAATATTAACAAGCCTGCAAAATTTCATATAACTTGGAGTTCATTCACTCATTCAATTTAAACATCCAATACTTAGTGATCAAACTGTAAACTTTACAAACTGTCACATAGTGCCTTTTAACTAACTTAACTAACCCTGTATCGAAACACCTTCAAGTCGTTTCGAAATAGGTGAACAATGGTCAACTTAAGTTGACTTTTCCTTTAAACCGTATCGATACGGGCAAGCCCTGTATCGATACGGGTTGACTCCCTTTGACTTTGACCTGTTTCGGTACACTAAAGACCCGTATCGAAACAATGAATTCTAGTAGTAAAATGTTCTGATATCGCCTCAGACCGTATCGAAATGCTTTGTTCTTAGAGTCCAATTATGCCTAACCGTTTCGATACGCCATCACCCGTATCGATATGGTCTGACCTGTAATGACATATTTTTGCTGGTTTTTAATCGAATTGACCTGCCAAATGGTATTCAAATGCAATGAAACTTTGCACACAACTTTAAAATGTCATAAAATATTGGCATGCCAAATTTCATCATCAAATGAATACGTTTACTAGGTTTTGACCTTTATGAGTCAAATATGCCATTTTTACCAAGTTATAGCCAAACCAAAAGTAATATTTAGGCCCTTAACCACTTTTCATCTCTTACACATATTAGGCATAACAAAACAAGCCTATAAGACTAGTTCAACTACTTTGCCACCTTCTTAGGAGTTCTTAAGGTCAATTTACATTACTTGGCTTGTAGTGACTTGTCTTGCTGCGACTTGTCCGATCTTTTAAAGGAGGTCGATTCTTCAACGTGAAATGCATGAAATAAGACATGTTAGGCATGTATCGCCTAGTGAGTTAGTCACAACAATATGAATAACAATGTATAAAGTTTTTGCACAATCTCATGCTCAACAATGTCAATGCAATATCTCAATATACAATGTTTAACGTATCAAATTCATTATTAATCCTTGGATTGAATCAAGATAGTGGATAAGCGAATTCCTACGCCTCACCAAATCAATGAATGGTCCAATACCTCCGCCTCACCAATATGACAAATACCAACACATCCTTCCGTCTCGCCAAACCAATACATGTCGTAGCCTTAGGACCGTAGTCCACCCGTACACTGAGCTCATGAATTCTATGGCATGCCAATTGTATCCAAAGTCCATTCAAATCCAAGGTTTCAATACCAATGTCAATAATCAATGATAATTTCAATAACCAATGTCCTTAATGTTACCTATAGTGAGCATAACTCAATGTCAACATTTCATAGTTTCGATGTTAATATTATTATCTGATGGTTCTTTCACAATGTCTCAATATCAATTGTTATATCGATAACAATGCACGATGACGATACCAATGACCATGTCCAATGTTCAATACTAACACACCGATGCTTACCAGTGGATCCGACTAACAATCCGATGCAACTTCCTTAAAAGGAATGTTAATTATTAAACCAAAATCAACACTAGTGGATTCAGGAAGGCTCCTCTCCTATTCCCGAGACTCCGACTACAGTCACCTTAGAATCCGATGCTCCAACGGCTCTCGGATGTCAACTCCCTTGTTCCTAGCCTTTGGTGAATTTGATGGATGTTCCTTTTCGTTGTCTTGAGCTAGGAACTCAATAGGGAGACTATTAGGATCAATAATACGATATCAAAATCAATATAACATTATCAAAATTGATATCTGATTTCAATATAGATGACAATGACGAGATACACATGGATGGTTGAAACCTAGCTTAAGATTAAACTCAATACATCCATGGAATCTAATAACCGATTGAGGAATATAGCTTACCCGATCAATAGCAACAATTTGATAACGATAAATCGAAGAAAAACGAAGCTTGAAACTAGCTCTAATGGAGGTGCTTGCTTGGGTAGGAGACGATGAAGATGTAGAGTTTTGGAGAGGTATTTCCTTGACTTAGTAATCAGGTAAGTTCTATTCTTGCCCCCTTTTCTTGTTTTGCATAAATTTTAAGCTATTTCACTTTCTTTCAATTGAAGGAAAGCTCTCAGACTATCCCATGTAGGTGGGATTTTAATTAAGGAGGGGCTAATTGCAAGATTAGTCCCTCAATTCTCACTATACTATGGTTTTCCTCTCTAACTTGCATTTTCCTTAATTTAATCACTGATTAGGTTTCGATACTATTCAATAGGGTCCAATAACAATGATTTAACTCAATTAGAGTCCAATATCAATGATTAGCTAGCCAATACTATATTTCCGATCACCAGAACCTAATTCTAACTAGACCGAATTTTGGGGTTTTACACTGAGGGTGTTATTTAGTGTCTGGGTTATTTGTATCGACCAACAATAGTATTCAGAAGGCTATCTGTAGCCTTCAGATGGTGTGTTCGGGATATCTTGAAAGCAAGGTTCTCTAAATACCATCATGTGTTGGTGTTTAGAACTACATTGGGACGCAGCGGATGCAGGTTGGTTTGTCCAACCTATGAATGTGAAGGGAATTTTCTTAGTTGCTTGTATATATAAGACCAAGGTGGCTGTTTGCTCATCGGTTCCGGTGCTTGTGGCGTCGACAACTCTGAGCATGAGTTGCTCGCACCTGACGTTCTTACTGTGGAGCTGAAGCGAAAATATGAGAGATATCCATCATCTCTGTGTATTCTGGATGTTTCATTAAGAAGCCTCTTTTTATTTTCCCTACAAGAGGAGTTGCTCTGGATTTATGGGCTTTTCCAGATTGAGCTTAGTAGAGATATTGACAAGTGTTTTCCGTTTTCCCCTTACATGGGTTTTATGATTGTAGTATTTTATTTATTCTTGTTTGTACAAGAGAGTTTTGTTTTTATCAGCACTGGGTGTGTTATGGTCGCTTAATTTGTATTGATTCGTTTGCATATAAATTGATTTTTTAATGAACATAATTTTGTTTTCTCTGCATATGGTATTTGTTAGTTGTGATGTTCCTGTTTTCGTATTTAGATTCACGAACATGATTATTTTTTGAACAAACTATGCGAGTTTTATTTCTTATAAATCACATACTTTTTTATCAATTGTGTGGCCATGATGAAATCAGGAGTGGGAGTGAAGTTTGTGGGTCATGGAGGATTTTGTATTTTCACAGTTTTGCATGATCATGCTGCCTTTTCCTTAGGGTGAACTCTTGCCCTCTAGTGGAGAAAGAATGTATGGGGAATGGGTGGTGAGTTTGAAATTATGCTTGTACTCTAGTGTTCATATTGTGCTTTCCTCCCTTTGGGATGGCTATAGCTTTTTCAATTATTTATTTTCTGTATGTTTATCAGTCTTGTGTATAAATAGCTTGATTATTTATTGTTATGAGCAGTGTAAACCAATGTCAACTTTGTGGATGAAGGCTACTTGTATTCAAGCTATATCATTGTGTGCTATAGGCAATTTTATTAATTTTTGAGAAACTTTGTTACTTTTGGCGTCGGTATATTACTTTGGAAGCGGCGATCGTTGTGCTGATTCCTTTATACGCACTTCTTGAAAGTGGCGGACACTCATACGACCCTTTGTTTATTTTTAGCTCACTTGCTTCGGAATCGGTGATCGTTGAGTTGATTGCTTTTTGCACAGTTCTTGAAAGTAGCAGACGCTTGTACGATCCTTTGTTTATTTGGCTCGCTTGGTTTGGAAGCGGCGATCGTTGATCTAATTCCTTTATGCACAATTCTTGAAAGCAGCGGATGCTCACACAATCCTTTCTTTAATTTAGCTCGCTTTCTTTGGAAGCGGTGATCATTGAGTTGATTCCTTTATGCACATTTCTTGAAAGTGGTGGATGCTCATTCGATCCTTTGATTATTTGGCTCGCTTGATTTGGAAGCGTCGATCATTGAGCTAATTCCTTTATGCACACTTCTTGAAAGTGGCAGACGCTCATACGGTCCTTTGTTTATTTTAGCTCGCTTTCTTTGGAAGCTGATATCGTTGAACTGATTCCTTTATGCGCACTTTTTGTAAATGGCAGACGCTCATACGATCCTTTGTTTATTTAGCTCACTTTCTTTGGAAGTAGTGATCGTTGAGCTGATTCCTTTATGCACACTTCTTGAAAGTGGAGGATGCTCATACGATCCTTTTTTTATTTTACCTTGCTTGCTTTGGGGGATTGTTGAGCTGATCCCTTTATGCAGACTTCTTAAAAGTGGCGAACGCTCATACGATCCTTTGTTTATTTGGCTCGCTTTCTTTGCAACATTAGACATCAAATGTGACTAACATTATGTGCATATCGCTTTCATTAAATAATTCGTAGAGTTTTAAAGATAAAACTTTTTGAGGTGCATGGCATTCCACGTTCTTAGAACTTATTTTTCCATCGAGGTCTGCGAGTTAATATGATCCAATTCCAATCACCTTGTAGACTTCACACGGTCCTTCCCATGTGGGGGCCATCTTCCCCTCTCGATCAATGGTTTACTAGTCTCTTTATTCTTTAATACTAGATCCCCAGGCCGAAAATGCTTGCTATTTACGCACGAGTTGTAGTAGTTCGCGACAACTTGGTTCCTTGCTTCTACCATTATCTCAGATTTGGCTCTAGCTTCTTTGAGCAGATCGAGACGTATTTAGAGGGCTTCATTGTTCGTATCAGCATCATACTGCATGGTTCTGTATGTTGGGACTTCTATTTCTGCTGGTATAACAACCTCTGTACCTATTAACACTTCAAAAGTACCATTTTTCCTATATATATTGCCATGCTTTTGCTTTTCTTTGAGTATATATTCATGCATTTAGTTAGTAAAAATCATGCCTTTGCATAAGGGAGTTAGGGAACGCTTCTTTTTCCAGAGTAAAGGTGTATTTCTTTGCTTTGGTGTGTAGGGAAAATTAGGAGCAGGAGCAGGACAAGAACATAATATGAGTAGTTGGTGGAGCAGAGCGAAGGAGTAGAAGAGAAATGCTAAGTCGAGTTGGCAGAAGAAGGACGAGGATTGCCAGACTTGGTTGGAAAATGAAGGATGGCCAATGTTAGCCATTGGTCAAAGATCCAATCAGCCCTAATTTCAAACGAGTAGATAAGAGGATAAAGAGGATAACACGCTTATCTCAAGTGCGTAACCAACTTTAAAATTTAAACCTAATCTAGGATTTTCATGTGTGCTTATTTAAATTAATCCCAATGAAGAACATGGAGATCAACTCAATCAAGGAGGCTGCTCCGTGGTGAAGAGGGCGGACTGTGGTTCTACTAGGCTAAGACCGAGGACTTTTGATCCATTGAAGGGATGCATCGACAGACCTCCTTCTTTGTCCATTTCTCTTTCATTTTAATTCTGATTTTTAAGATGGGTTTTGCTAAAAATGATATGGTGTTGATGGTTTCCCCAACCATGAACTAAATTCATAAGTTGGTTGGGGATGTTTTAGTGATGAATGATCAATTATTGTTCAGTCTTTAATAATTGAATGCCTTGGAATTTTTATTTATCTTGCTAGTGCTTCGTTTTCTTTAATTGTTTGTCATATGACTGTTGGCACCACATGCTTATTATCTCTTAATATCTTAACAGACTTAGTAGTTAACGATTAATTGCCAGATACTAAGGTGAGAAGCTTCGAAAGAAGATGTTCAAGTAGATGAGCTTACTTCAGGAGTGATTCTACCCCGTAGGGGGCGTTTGGTTCGTGGAAAAGATCATTACCGGGGTAACAATCTTTTTCGGAATGACATTTCCTTGTCTGGTTTGAGAGCATTCCCCATATGGGGTAATAGTTTTTTCCTAATAGTGTCACTTTCCCCCTAAATGGTGGGAATGTCATTCCCACCAATTTCTTAGGTATTTGTCAATTCCCACCCATTTGGACTATATTGCCCCTAAGTTAATAAATTTTTCATGTAGATCCTTTGTTTGAATTTTTAAGTAGATAACTAATTATTTACGGTATAAATTAATTAAATATTATTTTTCTCAAAATTAATTTACTACTTAAATGGTGATACACATATTTAAATATTGTTTTAGTATTTAATATATTTTTATTAATATTTTATTTATGATGTTTATAGGTTATATGTTGGATTGCATATTGCTTGAGAATTAATATGATATTAGTTGGAGTTTTTAATTTTATCTTTTAATTTATAAGATTTTTATCATATTATAAAACATTTTAGTATGTTAAATTTATGATCTAAAATTTTTATCACTATTTTACAACCTGAGATTTATTTTATTATTTACTTTAATTTATTTGACAATTTGTCCTACGTAATAAAAAATTAAGAAATAGAACATATTAAACGTTTACCATTTGAAAATTTACAAAATTATTTTAATAGAGAGTAACGAAGATATGCAAATATAAAATATATTTTTAATTTTTTAATATAATAATTATATTAATAATATGATAAATATATAGTTGGTGCAAATTTTAGATAGTATAATAAAAATAGTTCTATAACTTGTATATATTTTTAACTCATTATTGAAAGTTTAACATGTTAAAAAGAAAATATAAAACCTAGATAATTTGGTAAATTTTACTTCTAGGTAATTGTTGAGCTTAATAGGTGTCACAATTTTAGTGCAAGTATACACGTTGCCAAGTTATAGTATAAAAGATATCGTCTCCACAGGGATTGGTGCTACTTCTAGAAATTATCATCTCGCACTGTGGAAAAGTAAAAACACAAGTAATGGCTTGGTAGAGAGCAACTGAAATAAAGATAGCAAGTAAACTAAAAGATTGAGTATATATGATGATAAAGCAAGACGGATTATGTTGCGTCGTAGTGTGGAAGTTGAATGAATCTATCTTAGTTTTGAATGATATCGACCACTTGATTGCCTCGACAATGGGCAAGATAATTGCCGCGGCAAGGAACATAGCTATTGCCTAGGCAATTGAGCGACAAACTTCAAGGTTCGACAAAGCGTTCTTCAATGGTTCCTTCTTATCCCTAAGTCGAAACTCTATTGATGTGCAGTCCTTGATAATACCTCCCAGCGTGAACCAAGGGTGAACACCAATCAATCTTGTGCTTCTCTTAGCCGTTGAAACTCATACTTATCCTTAAGTTGAATTAGTTTTCACCGATTGGGATGAAAACCATGCTTATTCATTTTGTGAGTCTAACTCTCCCGCTATTAGACAAATAGATGCAATTACAATATCCTCTCCCGATTTGATTGCAAGAAAAAGTAAAACACCAAGAATAAGCAAACCTTGAACTTAATTGCATTAACAAAAACCTAAACAAATTACATTCGTCTTCTCACAACTACTAAACAAAATAATCCTAGCCTAAGAAAGAATTAGAACACAATGGCGATGATAAGCACTCTACTAAACCCCTAAGCCTCTCGATCTTTAGATATCTTGATGGTGGCATATGGGTCTTGTTTTTATAGGGCATGGCATTGCTGAGTCCTTCTTGGAGTAGGATGACAAGTTGGAGTTCAATATAACTTCAAAAAAGAGATGAATCTCTTTTAATTCATTATTTTATTCCTCCTTATCGTTTTTCTATCTTTGACCTTCCTTTGGCTTTTTAATGGCCTTCCTCTGCTCTGATATTCATGCAAAGTGTCTCTAAAAATTCGGCATTTTATGCTCTTCAAGTGACATGCCACTTTGCATATTTTCTCCCTTGTCGGTACTTGTCTGGGCATTGCCTCCGTAATGGCTTGGTCCTTACCTCGGCAATGGTTTGTCTGTTTCTTCTGCTTCGACAGGGCTCATTCTTGGTCCAATATTCCTTGGTAAGGCTTGACGTTAAAGGATGGCCTGGTCTGGATCGTCAGATGATGGTTCTGCACCTATTCTTCCCTTTCCTTCACTACCGCGACAATGCTTGCCTGGGCAGTGGGTAGTGAAATCTGCATAAGAGCAAAACACATACCAAAGCAGAACCTTTTCCATCAAATATAATCAAATAAAGATGATCAAGTATTGCAACATTAAGAACAGTAAATTGTGTATGTATGATTAGTAATGCATCTAAAATAGGCTTAAGTCTAACAATAATTGAGTAATAAGGGTCCTAAAACGAATACTTTTATACACCTAACAGTAATCTTATATACCACCAACCAAACACTATAATTTTACATTATTGCCTAATAAACCAAACAAGGTAATGTAACATACCCAAGGTAATGTTACATTACGAGAATCTTATTCCCAGTGGTAATCTTATATTCTGTGAAGCAAACACACCCTTAGGAGTAAAGATTAAGACTTTTTCAAGTTAATTATTGAAAAAATATCACTATAGACATATAGGAGTTAATCATAGTTCACTTAGGGTATTGCCATCGACAGAGGCAGTACTAACTTAAAATATGCTCAGCAATAAAACCAAAGATGAAAATTATTAATTGCTGGGAGAGCTAGCGTGAAATCCGAACTTCCCTTGCCAACGCCAACATCCATCTGAATATATTTGTTTGCCAAACTGCCTGAACCTGCATTACATTTTCCCTTAGTCATTAGTCTTAATCCAAAATCCAAATTTCAAATCAAAATCATATATCTCATTTCACAAGTGAAATCGTGGCATTGAATTACTGGACAATCCCTGTGGATACGATACTCAGCTCACTGCTGCATTATTTACTGATTGTGTATACTTGTATGCAAAAAGACCTAAACTTGGCATTATTTACTGGCATACTTATACTCATTTATTGATTATTTTCAAGCGATAGTCAGTTGACAGTACCGTACGTGAGATTGAATGGTGTATCTCCTGCTTTTGGTTATCTAGGGATTTAATATAAGTATATTTACATCTATTAGATGGAAAATAATATAATAGTGATATTGTGAGCATGTGTTTAATGTACTTGTTACATGTACCTGTGTGGGAAGTTGTTTGAGGCGCCCATAATATTCATGGCAATTTTTCTATCTACTCTCCCTTTGCATCACCCACCCTCTTTTTAAACACATACATTATCTTCTTGTTAACCGCTTCAACCTGACCATTCGTCTACGGGGATTTGACTGAACTTTGGGTTAGCGTGATGTGGAAACCCATGCATAATTCCTTGAATCTTTTATGGAATTGAGTCCCATTATCTGTGATTATCGTATGGGGGATATCAAATATACAAATTATGGATTTCCATAAGAAGTTCTCCATTTGCCTTTCTGTTATCGTCGCTAGCGGCCCCGCCTTTATCCACTTGGTGAAATAGTCCACCGCAACTACCAAATACATTTGTTGACCCGCTGCCAATGGGAATGGGTCGAAGATGTCAATACCCCAAATCGCAAACGGTCAGTGACTTTTGATGGATTTAAGTAACAATGTTGGTTTCCTCGAGATTGGGGCTAACTCTTGACAAGGTCGCACTTGCTTATGAGTTCTTTAGCGTCTTTTCGCATTGTGGGCCAATAGTAGTCGATCTGATTACTTTCTTGGCTAAGGAAAACGAACATGAGTGGTTTCCGCTAACCCCTTCGTGGATTTCTTGTAGCACCAACTTGGCCTCCTCAGGTCCTAAGCATCGCAAAAGTGGTTGTGTAAATTCTCTCTTATACTCAATGTCGTTTATGATGGTGTACTAGGCGGCTCGTTGCATTAATTTAAGTCTTTGGGTCTTATTATTAGGCAACATTCCTATCTTGATGTATGTCGTAATTGGAGTCATCCAAGTATCTCTTGTATCAAGTTGATACACTTGGCTTTATTATGCAAAAGAAGGGCACTGTCGATATTCTATCAAAACCCTGCCCCTCCTTTGAATTTCGAGTGTTGTTTCTAATTTGGCCAAAGCGTCTGCTCTGGCGTTTTCTCCTCTATGTATTTGTGTTATGACGTACTGACTAAATTTTCCTAATAGTCTTGCATTGTAGAGGATTAGTTCTACAAAATTTTGCTGCATGTGAAATAAAATAAGATAATTATGGATAATATGATGCGTAAATATAAATGAACTTGTTGTGACCTGTCACCCTTTGATTGTAACCCCCTTAACCCAGTCTAGACGGTTGACCCGAATTAAGAAAGTCACACGGGGAAAACCAAAGTCAACCCGAAAGTCAACCTTGATTAACGACCCTTTTTTTTCTTTTTAATCTTGTCTAGATGCACGTTAGCCCTAATTGTGATCACACAAACATCATACTCAAAGATCACAAACATCAGAGATCAAACAGGGACCCAATTGAACAAATTATAACTTTAGGGACCAAATTGTAATTTCTGAAAACTTTAAGGACTTAACCAGATTTTAAGTTACCAACTTAAAATTAGTCATGTTTCATGCTTCTCTGCCAAATTTCAGCTCAAACGGACATCCCAAACTCATACAATTGCACATACAAAATTCAGGACCAAAATGCGAACATTTCAAAACATTTAACCGCCAATGTCAGCCCCCAACGGTCACCCGTTCCGAAACAGGCAGAGCCCGTTTCGAAACACGGGGCCGTTCCGCAACGCGTACCGCAACGGGGGTCTGGCAGTAGCCATTCCGTTTCGGAACGGTGTCACCCGTTTCGGACGCCTGGGTTGGTCCAGGGCACCCGTTCCGAAACGGTGTCAACTGTTCCGAAACACCCTGCACAGATTGCAGCATAAAGCATACTTAAACATGCAATTGATCAACCAAACATGCTCCAAAAGCCACCAAACTTTACCAACATGCAATTCAACATATATGAGACATTTTTGCATCAACAATTCAACAATATATCAACATATACGAAAAGCCCCAAATCTATAGGCATGCTTCCTACACAAGCAACCATTCAAGCATAAACTTCCAAATCAAACTCATATTAGCCAAATACATGTTCCAACAACATTAACAACAACATTGAATCATCCTTGCCCGAACATAGACGAATACATAAACACATTTCAAGAGATTCTACCCCCATTGCCTTTATTAACTATAGCTATTCACCGAGACATATATCTCAAATGGAGTCCTCCTTGAATCCCTTGCTTCTCGCTGTCCAAACTTCAAGAATCTGCATTGATGGACAAAAAGGAGCGTAAGCACATAATGCTTAGTTAGGAATGCTCAAAACCAAAACACCATCAATGCAGCGGGTCATAAAACACTTTTAAAACAAACCCGAATTGTTTACCAAGCAAAGTTTGAAAACCCTTTTCAACATCATGCTTAAAACCATGCATTGCACATACATGAAAACCAACCCTTAGCTTAGCAAGCTAGGAAAAACCTTTTCAAAGCACAACATGCAAAATCATCCATTTAATCATCCCATGCATAAACACCTTATGCAAAGCTAAATTCAAAACCTTGGAAAACACCTCCATTCCACAACATACCTTTCTTATACTTGAAAACCATTCAAGCAAGAAACCCTTTAAAACCACTTATTCAATCAATCCAACACATGCATTAAACCAAGGCAATATATAAACCACAACATTATCATCACATGCCTTTTAAAACAAGTCTTAACAAGACTCCAATGCATTTAAGAGATTCCATGCACACATGCATCATTTACCAAATGATAATCAACACTTGTTCAACTTAACAAGTAAACATGCATTCACAAGCATTAACCACTTTTCATGCAACCTTGCATCCTTTCAAGCATCTCATGCTTCTTTATAATCAAGAACATTACATTGGCTTCCAAGTAATCATCCACATCCACTTTTCAACTCAACAACCCGATCGGATACGCGGATCACAAGCGTTGTCCCCCACGCTTCATACACACTACCAATCCAAGGTCTCCAAATGGACTTTTAAACACCATTTGACCTCAACATCCTAAGGTTCCCATGTATGGACTTTTAAACACCATACAACCTTAGCTTTTCCCGAGGTTCCCATGTATGGACTTTTAAACACCATACAACCTCAACTTTTCCCGAGGTTCCCATGTATGGACTTTTAAACACCATACAACCTCAACTTTTCCCAAGGTTCCCATGTATGGACTTTTAAACACCATACAACCTTGACTTTTCCCAAGGTTCCCATGTATGGACTTTTAAACACCATACAACCTTGACTTTTCCCAAGGTTCCCATGTATGGACTTTTAAACACCATACAACCTTGACATGCACAAGGTTCCCCCGTATGGACTTTTAAACACCATACAACCTTTGCATCACCGATTGGTAGTTGTATAACATCACTAACGAGATCCGGGACACCCTACACAAGATCCACACATGGGCATTACACCTCCATTGTGATCTTAACAAGCACAAGGTTCTCATATATGGACTTTTAACCACCATATAACCTTTGCTTAACCAAGGTCCTCGAATGGGCATTCCACCTCCATTATGACCTTAACCATCTCGTTAGGATACTTGAAGGGAGTCTACCGGTTCACTCTTAACCACTCCACCTCCAAGGCGACTTTATTCACGGTGCACCCAATCCTATAGCCGGCTAACTATATCCGATCAACGAACCAAGAACCACTTACATCACTTGCCAATATAACCAACTTACCATCATTAGTCCAATGATTCACATGCATAATCACAATGCAAAAACCATCATTTACCATCATTAGTTCACTGTTTTAAAGCATTATACAAAGCCATTAAACATCATGCAATACCATGCATCAAAACCACAATTTCCATGAACAAAACCAAGGATCTCTTACCTTGAGCATCCTTCACATATGGCTTTCAAAACCAGCATTAAACCATGCTTACAATATGCTTTCAAAACAGAATTTAAATCATGCAAAACACATGCATATCAATCATCAACCACAATTGCTTTAAAAGCCATTTCATAACACAAACCAAGAAAGAACTCCATTTACTTACTCTTGAGCTTAGCAAAGTTGATTAGACTTAAACTAAGCTCCCCAAAACCTTCAAACCTTGGTTTAAAAACTGAAAACCCAACTTCACTCACCGATACACAAAACAAGGCTAGCCAACAAGCCTTCCAAGCATCCGAAACCTTCCGCAACACCTCTAAAGCTCACGGATCAAACTCCCTTGTTTCAAGCACACAAAAACAGAGCATTAATGCATCTTTATGCATTAAAAACACCAGCAACAACAACACAACTCGCTGCTCATCACAAATCCAACATTTCGGCTACCAAACACAACCGAAATCACCTCCAAACACTTCCAAAACTTAACCCAGCCAAGATCCATCACTTCTAACCATTTTTAAACATCAATTAACATCCAAAATGATCACAAACACGTCCTTATACCTCCAGGTATAACAGATCACCAAAAACACTCCAAAAACAACCAAAAACTCAAGCATAACTTAGGAAATTCAACCTATCCGGGATTGCATTAATTAAACCTCAACTTCTAATCAATTTAGCATTTATTTAACATCAATTTGACACCTCAAAACCCTGCTTAAACAGATCACACGAAAATTTCACCAAAATCACCAAATCTTGCATTTTAAGCCAAAAATCAAGATCTCAATTGAAAAGCCTTTAACAAATCACAAATCAAGGATTGAGAACTTAGGAATTTCAGTAAAGAACTGATAGTTTAGAGGAGAAGGACGTTCTTACCTCCAAACTTGAATTTCTCCAATTTAGAACCAAGAAGCTTGATGAAACAACTTGCAAATGGTGAGGTTTTGTTGTAGAGATGATTAGGAATCCAAAGAGAATTGAAAAGGAAGATTTGAGTGACAAAATCAGAGGAGAAAATCTGGAGAAATGTGTTTGGGTTGAGAGAAAATGAGAGAAAAGGAGAATTGGAAGAAAATGAGAAGTTAGTTAAGAAATAGTCAAAATGACTTTCCCTCCTCTTTCTTTATGTTTAAAATCAGAATAAAACCTTAAAATATCTTAGAAAAATCTGGAGAAACTCTTTTTGGAATAATAGCTCCTTAAAGATTCAAAGTTTCAATCCTTTATAAAACAGTCACCAAACTTTCAAAAATTACATTTTGGTCACTAGCCAAAATGTCAACCTTCCGAACCTCATTTTGTAAAATTGATTTCACAGTTCACTTTTATATATTAAAAGATGATTTTAGAACATTTTTCCATATTTTTAATGCAACCCGAACTAGGCTTTCCTAAATTCACTCTTATATATTCGATCAGCACTTTGACCGAACCGGTCAATGCCCAAAACTTCTGAGCCCAAAACCGGGGCGTTACAACTCTCCCCCCCTTAGGAAATTTCGTCCTCGAAATTTCAACTGGCAAAAAGAGAACCACAACCTTCTCAAACCAACACACAAGGCAACACAACAGCCTCAACCATCACTGAACACATTCCACGCAAAACTCCACCAAACTTAACACCACCACATACTGTTCACAAAATCTAGAACACTCAAGGATAACCACAACTTAACCTTTCACATATCCGGACCGTACACAGCCCCAACATCAACCTGAAGAACTTCAACTTTTACAGCACACAACACTGCAACTCACAACTCCCAAGACTTGTTCACACAGTGACACCAACCAAACCAAATCAGCCACTATGCAAACTTCTATGCTTCCAAACTCTTGCAACTCTCAAACCTCTTCCAAGGATCTTCCCAACAAGCAAAAATTCTTAAGCATCAACTGCTTACCCAAACTCCTCAACGAAAACTGACATTCCTTCACATCTGCCGCTATCATTACCATAACAACTCACAAGGACTACTCACCCAAATTCCAAAATTTACATCACAACCCCAACTCAACTCCGCCAACCGTACCACACTCCACCAGCTGACTTCAAAAGAAGTTCACATACTCACAACCAATCAACCACTTCTCACAAGAATCCCTTTCAAACAACAAAGGCCTTCGATCTTTCATTGCCTATCCTCCACAAACTTTGACCACAACACCTGCCTTAGAACATCGCCCAGCTTAAACATACAAAACATCTTCTCAACTCCTCAAGGGTTGCTAAGAACCAACACTTACAAACACAACCCTTCCACAACGACTTAAATGCTAAGCTGCTTCAACACTTGGGAACACCATCACTAAACTGCAACATCACTTAGCACCAAGGAACTACCCCTTCCACTTAGCTTATTCAAAACACCTGACCGATTCTAACCTCAACCGGTACTCCTCACCACCAAACCACTAAACTCCTTAAGCAACAAACACTATCCTTCTACCAACAGGCTATACTACTCTCACTATCTCCAGCACTAGCTTAATACACTCCACTACTTCCAACTTCCACTCAGCACCAAAACAACCTCTAAAAACCCATCATCCAACCTAACCCAACCACCACACTAACAGATTCGATTAGTCATTAGCGAGTGTGAACATTGTATGCATGATCACCTACATGCCCTATCAATGCCTGATGTACATGTATGCAAAACCTCTAATGTCATGCCACATGTATGCATGGACCAACACATATATAATATAGCGTATAATAATGATTTTAACTGTGCATGAATGCCAGTTCACACCCTCCAATAACATCCTCAAAGTCTGTCTAAGAACAACCTCCTAACTCACCTCTAACTTATCTAACTCCATCATTCCAACAACCATTAACCACAAGATACTCACTAAAACCTTCTTCACACCAAAGATGTTTCCAAACTACCACTATCACCCCAACATGCTAGCAACAAGACTAAACTTACCACGCAAGGAAAACCAACAGAAACCAAACCAGGGTAACTAGAGCAAAGATTACTTAACAAGGTTACCTGAAAACACAACTCCACCCTGAAAATTCATCAGACGAGCTCTCTTCCTTGCGGAACCATCATCCTCCTGCCGCACCACTGCAGCACCAGCTAACACACTAGGGTCACCACCAACTCCTTGCGGTAAAGAACCTTGGCTGTTCCGAGCCAACATCGAACAATCACGTCTCATATGTCCAGCAGACCCACATTTCCAGCAAACTTCATTTCCCAAACTCTTCACAACCTTCAGCTCTTTCTGCCACCTCTGAACTTTGCCTCGGCCGTGCCCACGACCTTTTAGAGACCTTCTGACTATCACCGAAGCTGACTTCACCCCAAGGGGACAATCACGCTTCACATGCACTTTAGAACCACAGTTCCAACAAGTACCCGCGCCCCAACAACCTCCAACATGGCGCCTTTCACAACGATCACACACAGGTAGCTGAGCTTCCACCCCTTGCTCAAGCAACACTTGCTCCACCACAGCACTACCTTCACATTGCTTAACCCTTGGAAACTTCTCTCCAAGATACCTCTCATAAAAGGCAGACACAAAGAAATCCCAGTCAATATCATGGATATGTGACGCCACCGCCACAGATGTCCACCAGACACATGCATCCTCCAACATCAGAGAAACAACACTTCCCAGCTTACATGCATAATCACAGCCTTCCTGATCCAAAATCAGAACCACACTGGCCAACCAGGCCTCAAACATCTCCGGCGAAGAACCATGATACTCCACCGCACCCAAATCAAGCAAACGCTGCTTCGGCAAACCCACACATCGCACAGCCAGCACATCCACTGACTTTACCTTTACCACAGCCTGAGATGTTCCCAACACCTCCTGAACAACAGATGATGAACTCTTCATCACAGGACCAGCTTCTTTCCCTTGCCTTACCACCTCAACTCCAGGCACAGAAGACTGAGACAAAACACCTCTACAAAAGGGTGAATTCCATGCCCTAACCACCTGCCCTAAGGCAGCAACCATCTCACCCAACTGCCATTCCTTCACCGACTACGCCATACTACTAACAACAACAAATATTCACAACAAACAAACAAACAAACCAGTTAGACCAGCTTTAAGCAAGGATTCAAACTCCAACTCCAAATAACACAATAGATATATTAATAAGGCAATGGGTATCCCGAATCCTCCCCTTTACAAGACATAACAGTCAACACAAACATGGATATCACAATATCAAGCATATCAAACAACATACTTTGATCATGCTTACACCAAACAGCATCCACTTGCAACAGCATATAAGCAACATAACATACTCATAGCACTTTCATCACGCATATCACCAGCTCACAACATCAGCACAAATCCACATAAGCTCAACCAATATTCATAACCACAAAACATGCTTGAAAACATCAACAACTTGCTCAGAAACACATGTTTCATCCAACTTTCAACCACACAACAAGGTAAACACCAAACACACATCACCACAACTTACCGTTTTCCCCAAACATTCGCAACTCAGCTCTGATACCACCAAATGTAACCCCCTTAACCCGGTCTAGACGGTTGACCCGAATTAAGAAAGTCACACGGGGAAAACCAAAGTCAACCCGAAAGTCAACCTTGATTAACGACCCTTTTTTTTCTTTTTAATCTTGTCTAGATGCACGTTAGCCCTAATTGTGATCACACAAACATCATACTCAAAGATCACAAACATCAGAGATCAAACAGGGACCCAATTGAACAAATTACAACTTTAGGGACCAAATTGTAATTTCTGAAAACTTTAAGGACTTAACCAGATTTTAAGTTACCAACTTAAAATTAGTCATGTTTCATGCTTCTTTGCCAAATTTCAGCTCAAACGGACATCCCAAACTCATACAATTCCACATACAAAATTCAGGACCAAAATGCGAACATTTCAAAACATTTAACCGCCAATGTCAGCCCCCAACGGTCACCCGTTCCGAAACAGGTAGAGCCCGTTTCAAAACACGGGGCCGTTCCGCAACGCGTACCGCAACGGGGGTCTGGCAGTAGCCATTCCGTTTCGGAACGGTGTCACCCGTTTTGGACGCCTGGGTTGGTTCAGGGCACCCGTTCCGAAACGGTGTCAACTGTTCCGAAACACCCTGCACAGATTGCAGCATAAAGCATACTTAAACATGCAATTGATCAACCAAACATGCTCCAAAAGCCACCAAACTTTACCAACATGCAATTCAACATATATGAGACATTTTTGCATCAACAATTCAACAATATATCAACATATACGAAAAGCCCCAAATCTATAGGCATGCTTCCTACACAAGCAACCATTCAAGCATAAACTTCCAAATCAAACTCATATTAGCCAAATACATGTTCCAACAACATTAACAACAACATTGAATCATCCTTTCCCGAACATAGACGAATACATAAACACATTTCAAGAGATTCTACCCCCATTGCCTTTATTAACTATAGCTATTCACCGAGACATACATCTCAAATGGAGTCCTCCTTGAATCCCTTGCTTCTCGCTGTCCAAACTTCAAGAATCTGCATTGATGGACAAAAAGGAGCGTAAGCACATAATGCTTAGTGAGGAATGCTCAAAACCAAAACACCATCAATGCAGCGGGTCATAAAACACTTTTAAAACAAACCCGAATTGTTTACCAAGCAAAGTTTGAAAACCCTTTTCAACATCATACTTAAAACCATGCATTGCACATACATGAAAACCAACCCTTAGCTTAGCAAGCTAGGAAAAACCTTTTCAAAGCACAACATGCAAAATCATCCATTTAACCATCCCATGCATAAACACCTTATGCAAAGCTAAATTCAAAACCTTGGAAAACACCTCCATTCAACAACATACCTTTCTTATACTTGAAAACCATTCAAGCAAGAAACCCTTTAAAACCACTTATTCAATCAATCCAACACATGCATTAAACCAAGGCAATATATAAACCACAACATTATCATCACATGCCTTTTAAAACAAGTCTTAACAAGACTCCAATGCATTTAAGAGATTCCATGCACACATGCATCATTTACCAAATGATAATCAACACTTGTTCAACTTAACAAGTAAACATGCATTCACAAGCATTAACCATTTTTCATGCAACCTTGCATCCTTTCAAGCATCTCATGCTTCTTTATAATCAAGAACATTACATTGGCTTCCAAGTGATCATCCACATCCACTTTTCAACTCAACAACCCGATCGGATACGCGGATCACAAGCGTTGTCCCCCACGCTTCATACACACTACCAATCCAAGGTCTCCAAATGGACTTTTAAACACCATTTGACCTCAGAATCCTAAGGTTCCCATGTATGGACTTTTAAACACCATACAACCTTAGCTTTTCCCGAGGTTCCCATGTATGGACTTTTAAACACCATACAACCTCAACTTTTCCCGAGGTTCCCATGTATGGACTTTTAAACACCATACAACCTCAACTTTTCCCAAGGTTCCCATGTATGGACTTTTAAACACCATACAACCTTGACTTTTCCCAAGGTTCCCATGTATGGACTTTTAAACACCATACAACCTTGACTTTTCCCAAGGTTCCCATGTATGGACTTTTAAACACCATACAACCTTGACATGCACAAGGTTCCCCCGTATGGACTTTTAAACACCATACAACCTTTGCATCACCGATTGGTAGTTGTATAACATCACTAACGAGATCCGGGACACCCTACACAAGATCCACACATGGGCATTACACCTCCATTGTGATCTTAACAAGCACAAGGTTCTCATATATGGACTTTTAACCACCATATAACCTTTGCTTAACCAAGGTCCTCGAATGGGCATTCCACCTCCATTATGACCTTAACCATCTCGTTAGGATACTTGAAGGGAGTTTACCGGTTCACTCTTAACCACTCCACCTCCAAGGCGACTTTATTCACGGTGCACCCAATCCTATAGCCGGCTAACTATATCCGATCAACGAACCAAGAACCACTTACATCACTTGCCAATATAACCAACTTACCATCATTAGTCCAATGATTCACATGCATAATCACAATGCAAAAACCATCATTTACCATCATTAGTTCACTGTTTTAAAGCATTATACAAAGCCATTAAACATCATGCAATACCATGCATCAAAACCACAATTTCCATGAACAAAACCAAGGATCTCTTACCTTGAGCATCCTTCACATATGGCTTTCAAAACCATCATTAAACCATGCTTACAATATGCTTTCAAAACAGAATTTAAATCATGCAAAACACATGCATATCAATCATCAACCACAATTGCTTTAAAAGCCATTTCATAACACAAACCAAGAAAGAACTCCATTTACTTACTCTTGAGCTTAGCAAAGTTGATTAGACTTAAACTAAGCTCCCAAAAACCTTCAAACCTTGGTTTAAAAACTGAAAACCCAACTTCACTCACCGATACACAAAACAAGGCTAGCCAACAAGCCTTCCAAGCATCCGAAACCTTCCGCAACACCTCTAAAGCTCACGGATCAAACTCCCCTGTTTCAAGCACACAAAAACAGAGCATTAATGCATCTTTATGCATTAAAAACACCAGCAACAACAACACAACTCGCTGCTCATCACAAATCCAACATTTCGGCTACCAAACACAACCGAAATCACCTCTAAACACTTCCAAAACTTAACCCAGCCAAGATCCATCACTTCTAACCATTTTTAAACATCAATTAACATCCAAAATGATCACAAACACGTCCTTATACCTCCAGGTATAACAGATCACCAAAAACACTCCAAAAACAACCAAAAACTCAAGCAAAACTTAGGAAATTCAACCTATCCAGGATTGCATTAATTAAACCTCAACTTCTAATCAATTTAGCATTCATTTAACATCAATTTGACACCTCAAAACCCTGCTTAAACAGATCACACGAAAATTTCACCAAAATCACCAAATCTTGCATTTTAAGCCAAAAATCAAGATCTCAATTGAAAAGCCTTTAACAAATCACAAATCAAGGATTGAGAACTTAGGAATTTCAGTAAAGAACTGATAGTTTAGAGGAGAAGGACGTTCTTACCTCCAAACTTGAATTTCTCCAATTTTGAACCAAGAAGCTTGATGAAACAACTTGCAAATGGTGAGGTTTTGTTGTAGAGATGATTAGGAATCCAAAGAGAATTGAAAAGGAAGATTTGAGTGACAAAATCAGAGGAGAAAATCTGGAGAAATGTGTTTGGGTTGAGAGAAAATGAGAGAAAAGGAGAATTGGAAGAAAATGAGAAGTTAGTTAAGAAATAGTCAAAATGACTTTTCCTCCTCTTTCTTTATGTTTAAAATCAGAATAAAACCTTAAAATATCTTAGAAAAATCTGGAGAAACTCTTTTTGGAATAATAGCTCCTTAAAGATTCAAAGTTTCAATCCTTTATAAAACAGTCACCAAACTTTCAAAAATTACATTTTGGTCACTAGCCAAAATGTCAACCTTCCGAACCTCATTTTGTAAAATTGATTTCACAGTTCACTTTTATATATTAAAAGATGATTTTAGAACATTTTTCCATATTTTTAATGCAACCCGAACTAGGCTTTCCTAAATTCACTCTTATATATTCGATCAACACTTTGACCGAACCGGTCAATGCCCAAAATTTCTGAGCCCAAAACCGGGGCGTTACACTGATGGTATTTGAGGAGTATTTCATCATGAACTTCATATTCGCATGTTAGTAGTTTAGCCACCCGCTGTGAATCGGTAAATATTTGTAGTGAATTTACCTTAAGCCTTGCCGCAAGCTCTAAACCCACTACCAAAGCTTCACACTGTACTGCATTATTGGATAGGGCGAACGCGATGCTAAGTACATATTGTCATTCCTCTTTTGCGTTGGGTGCGCTTAACAACACACCCGATCCTGCTCCATTAATAGCTACTAACTCGTCGATATGCAAGGTTCAAGGTAGGGTGCTTGTAGTCTGTTCCCTTTCGAACCAGAGGGAAACTGTTGCACTGCCTAATCCTTCTCACCGACGTTAGTGTTTTCAGCGAGTGAAGTTTTTTGAGTTGCGAGCGTGCACTCCGTGACAAAGTCGGCCAAAAATAGATCCTTGACTGCTTTCCGTGTTCGATACTCAATTCTGAATTCACTAAGCTCCACCCCTATTTTAACATCCGACCTTGAAAATCCACCTTTCCTCATACATCTTTGAAAGGTTAGTCTGTGAGGACAACTATCTGATATGCTTGAAAGTAGTGGCGAAGCTTTCTGGCTATTGTTACCAAGGCAAAAACCAATTTCTCCACTATCACATACCTCTTCCCTGCTGGTTGTAGGATCCTACTGATATAATAGACTGGCCTTTGGATGTTATCCTCCTGTCGGACCAGTATTACTGCTTTAGTTTCATCGGTGGCTGCCAAGGTACATGTGTAAGATTTCCCCCTCTCTAGGCACTACAAGCATGTGAGGACTAGCTAAGTATCTTTTCAAATGGTCAAATGGTTTCTGAAAATCCTCTATCCACCGAAAAGGGCCTTTCAAAGCTTCAAAAATGAGAGGCGCTTATCTGTTAACCTGGACATAAATCTGTTTAACGCGACTTGTGATGGATTTTCTGGGTTCCAAGTAGAAACTTAAGCATTTAACCTACTTTGCTTGAGTCTCTCTCTCTCTCTCTCTTTTAATCTAATCGACTAGAGCCAATTTTTGGCACCTTTAGTGATTAACCTAGAGTCAATTTTGGGCACCTCTAGTATTTCCTTAAGCTGGAGCCGGTTTTAGGCACCTCTAACTTTTTACCCAAATTTTTTCGAAGTAAATGTCATAAGTGTCCTAGATCTCCTTAAATCATTCACGTCACAAAAGTATAAAATTTTTGTTTTCAGCCTCATAGTGTGATTCTAAGTATTTTCCATGCACATCCTAAAATTGAAAGCTATCTAGCAAAAAAATTAAGGCTACGGTAAAGAGAGAGACATCTATTGCCGAGGCAATAATTTCATTGAATTAAATTCTAAGGCAATTGATAAGCATGCCTTTTCTATAGATGTGACAAAAAGAATTTACTAGCTGCTTCCCCTCAAACTCGAGAGAAGCATTGCCCTCAATGCACGCTCATACACAAAATATAAAATAAAAGGCAAGAGAGGAATAAAAAACTTACAACAATGGGGACATGGATGAGTCATCATTGTCGTCTTGGATAATCAATTTCCTCCTTGCTGTTTTCTTGATCATCTTGGTTGCCCTTGGTATTTGGTGACGTGTCGAAGGTGTCGGTTCGACTTTCTTGGTGACTTCCTCTTCATCGTCATTGTTTAGGCAAATTTCTACAGTGGAAGAGGCCTTGCATTTCTTGGGGGATGGAACCGGAGCGGTCTTGGCTTGAGGTGTAACTAAATCGCTTATGTCGGAGAAGTCGGACCACATCTCGGTTTGGGTCGACTCTATGGCAGGTGCCTTGCCTTTGTTGGTTTCCGCAGTAGCGGCAACTGGGATTGTCGAGGTAATGTTTTCCTACATTGCCGAGGTAGTGGTTGTCTTCATTGCCGAGGCAGTGTCTTTGGCTGTTGCCATAACATAGGTTCTTGGTGTTTTTGAGGCAAGGATGTCGGCAAGGAAAACTGGGAACTGCACCGTGCTCTCTGGGAACTTCCTAAGATCACTTGAGTGATGGAGTTGGTGAAGTCCCTTGTGAATTGCATGAACATGTTCTACCGTTTGTCCATCGTTTCGAGTTTCTATGCAAGGTGCTGGAGGGTGGTTGCCGCGAGAGAGTCGGCTGGTCTTGCAGGGGCAATTCCCGAGGAGGTTGCCGCAACAATGCCTTGCACCGTGGTGGAGTGGGGCTCGACCTCTGTTATTTGCATGATTATTTAGTATTGGGCCTTCGACCATCCTTTTCTCGTCGGTGTGAATTTGTTAGCTGAATCGATTGGCACCTTCTTTTGTTTGCACAAGCCGGTGATGAGGCTCGGGAAGTAAAGGCAGCCCTTCTCTTTCTGGCTACACATACAGATCTCTTGGATATAATAGAACTAACGTTAATAATCCTATTATGCATGATAGAGTGAATGAGTGCAAGCCTCGCTTTGTCTACAGTTGTGTTGTGGGATGTAGGCATTAAATTCCTTGTAACGAAAGTGTTCCAAAGTTTAGCCTCGGTCCGAAGCCTTTGGCGGTTTACCGTTCCTTTCTAGGCACCTTCGTTCCTAAAAATACAATAATGTAAATAACATTAAATAAAAATAACACTGTAATCCTAAAAATTTAAAGATGTGGAAAACAAATAAAAATTAAAAGAAAAAGAAAAGTTAATATACTAAAGGGGTGCATGGGGATGCATCTCCTAAAGTAATCACTTCCTTCTCTCTCATAACATGGGTGCCAGTGTAGTGCTTTAATCTCTGCCCATTGGATTTAAATTCATGTCCGTCTTTTGTATACTTGATTGTCACAGCACCATGGGGGAATGCTTTGACAACTTCGAGAGGTCCAGACCATCTCGATCGTAGTTTCCTTGGGAATATCTTCAATCGAGAATTGAAGAGGAGGACTAATTGCCCAGGCAGGAATTTCCGCGACAATAGCTTCTTTTCATGCCAACACATAGTTTTCTCCTTGTAGATTCTTGCATTGTCATAAGCTAAGGCACAAAACTCCTCTATCTCATTAAGGTTCATTAGGCGTTTTTGTCCAGCACTCTCCCAATCTATGTCAACGGTCTTGATTGCCCAATATGCCTCGTGCTCGATCTCCACTGGTAGATGACATATTTTACCTTACACAAGCCGCATGGGTGACATGCCCAATGGTGTTTTGAAGGCTGTCCTACAGGCCCAAAGTGCATCATCAAGTCAAAGAGACCAGTCCTTGTGTGAGGGGTTGACTACCTTCGCAAGGATATTCTTCAACTCTTTATTCGAGATTTCGGCATGTCCATTGGTTTGTGGATGGTATGTCGTGGCAATTTTATGTGTCACTCCAAATTTCTGCAATGCCTTGGAAATGAGCTTGTTGTCAAAGTGCTTGCCTTCATCGCTTATGATTGCCCTTGGCATTCCAAACCGTGTGAAAATATTTTTTTTGTAAGAATCTTTGTACGATTTTTGAGTCATTTTTTTGGTGTTGCAATTGCCTCTACCCATTTGAACACATAGTCAACGGCAAGTAAGATGAAGAGATTCCCACATGAAGATGGGAAGGGCCCCATGAAATTGATTCCCCAATTGTCGAACATCTCAACTTCAAGGATTTTCTGCAAGGACGTCTCGTTTCGTCTTGAAATATTTCTGGTGCGTTGACAACGGTCGCATTGCTTGTAGAAAGCTTGGGCGTCCTTGTAGAGAGTCAGCCAGTATAATCCAGATTGTAAAACCTTGGCCGCCATGCGTGTCCCTCCAAAATGTCCTCCACAAGGTGAAGAATGACATTGTTGGAGCACATCTTGTTGTTCTTCTTCATGGACACACCTTCTTATAACCTGATCTGCGCATTGTTTAAATAAAAGAAGCTCGTCCCAAAAATAATGCTTAGCATCATGTCGGAACAACTTACTTCCTTGATGAGTAAGGTTATAAGGTAAAATAACATTGACAAGGAAATTCACAAGATTCACATACCAGGGTGTCGATGAAAGTGTTACGACAGTTGCTGAAGTTATTGTCGTGACAATACTATCGATAATTGCCGAGGTAGAGCCCATCTGCGTTGCCGAGGCAGTGCCTGTCTGGGTTGCCGAGGCAGTGCCTGTCTGGGTTACCGAGTGTTTACGTGTGTGGTGTACTATAAATAATACGCAAATATGGTGCAAGTATACACGTCGAACAAGTGATACAGTGATAAGTGAGTATCGTCTCCATAGGGATTGGTTGTGTTTCGAGTTGAGTTTAAGCACACAAGTCACGAAATGTAAATAGAGAATGTTGTGGCTAATCAAGGCAGAGGAATAAATGTTGTAGCAATAAAGATAGTAATAGTAAAGCAATGGGATAGGTGTCGTTGTTTGAGCCTTTGAAGTATGTTATGTTGGTTGTTAGGAGCATGCTAGACTCCTTTCATATGTTGTATTGATTTGGCTTTTTGATTGTATGCCTTGCCTGTAAACCATGTTGGATTTGCTTATCTTATTTTGTCTAAGTGTTGGTCTTGTTGAAGTTTGTTGCCTTTGTGTAAATGCCATGAATGGATGTTTCATCTTGTGCCTTGTGTGTTTGAGCATGTTTGACATAGGATCTATGCCTCTAGTTCATGCTTGTAAGTGATGAGTGTTGTTTGGGGTCGTTTAGGGCCCTTAGAATTGTTGAGAAATGCCTAAGTCTGGTTTTTGAGGGTTGCAGACAGCCCGCGTTTCGAAACGAGCTGGGCCGTTTCGGAACGGGTAAGGCTTCAAGGACCCCGTATCGGAATGCGTTTCGATACGGTTTGGCCACTGAGAGCCCATGTTCCGATACGGGTTTTGGAACATTTTGGCTACTGGAAATCTGAGAAATTGCTGAGATGAAAGCGTTTCGAAACGGGTCTAAGGGTTTCAAAACGGTCAAAATCTCGTTGACCACGAGAAGTTGACCGTTGAGGGTGTTTCGGAACGGTTGACCTCTGTTTCGATACAGCCTCCTCGTATGGCTTGGGGCAGTTGACCTGGTCAAGGGCGTTTCGATACGCCTCAATGGTGTTTCGAAACGGCCTGTCTAACGAAGTAAAATTGGGCTGTTTAAATGTTGTTTTGGGTTCTGATGTTTGACTTCCGCTTTTTATTCCGCTGTTATGATCACATAGTATTTGAATGAGGCTTTAGAAAAGATTAAATTGAAAGAAAAAAAATTAGGGTTGCTAACCGAGGGGGAACCTTAATGGGTTTCGCTACGGTTTTCCCCGTGTGGCCTACTCGGACCGGTCATCCGGCCAGACCGGGACGAGGGGGTTACTCAACTATGAAGAACATAGAATAAGCAAATCTTGGAGCTTTCTTGCAAAAACAAGCTTAAAAATCCTAAACAACCGTTCTAACACTAATTACAACATAACCCAAACCCAAAGAGAATTTTAGAACATAATGGCGGCAAGAAAACTTAAACTATGCCTAAGGGAAAACCTAAGTTGTTTTGAAGTAAAAGTACAATGGGTTTATATAGGCATTAACTAGGTCTAGTCCTTCTTGAAGTAGAAGTCTTCAAAGTAGCTTTTGCATTAAATACAACCTTAAATTCTGACTTATTTGAGTTGAATGTGGACTCATTCACGTTGTCTTGCTCCACAAGTAATCTCGAATTACTCCTTCGACCGCTCTACCTGCTGCTACAGTCATCGGAAAATTGAGTGGACAACATCGTTAAGATCAGGATTTTCTGCTATAAAAATCGCACTCAAGTTCTCCAATTCCTCAGTTTGCTGTCTTGGGCGGCAGGTAGGGCTGCGACAGCTACTAGGTAGCTATTGTCTCTGTCTTGAACTACATCAGTACATCTTCTTAGTTTGCTGCCTCAGCATCATGTCCTTAGCTCCTCTCCCCTTCTGTCAGCCTCTAGTACCTGAAACTAAAACTAAACTAAAACAATACATTTTCCTTACCAAATAATAGAAAATCAATACAAAGCATGGCAAAGTAAAGAATACTGTAAAATGCAATGCATGAACCTAATTATGCCTAAAATGTACTAAAAACATCAATAATATGAGATGGAATGTGCATGAAATATAAAAATTATGGACACTTTACACTTCACTTGCAACTCAACTATCAATCCATCATCTTGCGATATGCTCAATCAAGAAAACATCGCTCTCAACTCTACGACCACCTTCTTACTCAAGGCATTGGCCACAACATTAGCCTTTCCAAGATGATACCCTATCGTCAGATCGTAATCCTTGAGCAACTCCAACCATCTCCGTTGCCTAAGATTCAACTCTATCTGAGACATTAGATATTTCGGACTCTTATGATCCGTATAGACCACACACTTCTCACCGTAAAGGCAATGCCTCTAAATCTGTAAAGACATCACAACTACAACAAGCTCTAGATTCTGAGTAGGATAATTGTGTTCATACACCTTCAATTGTCTAGATCCATACGCCACAACCTTCCCACCTTGCATCAACACACAACCTAGACCAACATACGATGCATCACTATAAACCACAAACTCCTTACCCGATTTAGGTTGAATCAAGACATGAGCTTGCGTCAAAGCTTTCTTCAACTTCTCGAAAGCTTGTTGTCTAACATCCGTCCACTCAAAACAAATATTCCTATGCAAGAACTTGGTTAACGATGCAACAATCATAGAGAAACCCTCCATAAACCTTTGATAATATCCTGCCAAACCAAGGAAACTACTCACTTCAGTCACCAATTTAGACGTCTTCCAATTCATCATCGTCTCGATCTTATGTAGGTCAACTCGAATACCCTCCGCCGACACCACATGTCCAAGGAAGATAACTTCCCTGAGCCAAAACTCGCACTTGCTCAACCTAGCATAAAGCTGGTTTTCCAACAACACTTGCAACACAATTTGTAAATGCTTATCATGATCCTCCTTAGTATGAGAGTACACGAGAATATCATCTATAAACACTACCACGAACTGATCAAAAAACTCATGAAACACACGATTCATCATATCCATGAATGTAGCCGGTGCATTAGTCAAACCAAACGACATCACCAAGAACTCATAATGTCCATACCTTGTATGAAAAGCTGTCATAGGCACATCTACTTCCTTTACCCTTAATTGATAATATCAAGACCTCAAATCAATCTTAGAAAACACTGAAGCACCTCGAAGCTGGTCAAACAAATAATCAATCCTTTGCAGAGGATACTTGCTCTTAATCGTCAACTTGTTCAGTTGTCGATAATCTATACACATACGCATCGTGCCATCTTTCTTCTTTACAAACAAGACCGGTGCACCCCCAGGTGAAACACTTGGCCTAATGAACCCTCGATCTAGCAACTCTTGAAGTTGCGTTTTCAACTCCTTCAGCTCCTTTGGTGCCATCAGATAAGGAGCAATAGACACTGCATTCGTATTTTCATACAACTCAATGCCAAAATCAACTTCTCTGTTTGATCACAGACCATGCAACTCTTTTGGAAAGACACCAAGAAACCCACATATTGTTTGTATTTCTTGTACTCACACCTCCTTTTTACCATGACTCATCACATAAGCAAAGAAATCTTCACATCCCAACTCCATCATACGACTCTCTTCAAGAGCCGAAATTGCATTGGACAAGAATTTCACATTCTCACCCACGATTACCACTTCGTAATCATTTGCAAGTTTCAAGGTAACTCTCTTAACATCAAAATCGACCACAGCCCTATGCTCGATAAAAAAATTCATCCCAAGGATTACATCAAAACCATAGGAAGGCAACTCCATTAAATTAACTACAAAGACATGACCTTGAACAGATGAAGGAGATCGCCTATACAACTTACTCGTAACAACATTTTCACCAAAGGAACTAGTTACATGCATTCCCACATCTAACATCTCAACAGGGATATCAAGCAAATGTGCATGCTCACTCAAGATGAATGAATGCGTAGATCCATAATCAATTAAAGCTAACAATGACAAGGATTGCAAAGTGAAAGTATGTTGAGTGGATCGAAAGATCGATATGAACCAAGAGGGGGTGAATTGGGTTTTAAAGTTTGTGTGGTGGAAATTGAAAATTAAAAAGATTGATAAGGAATTTTAGAGTGGTTCAAGTTCCAAATGAACTCTACATCCACTACCTTAGCTTCACTAAGGATTTGCAACAATTCCAATAATTGCTCTTCCTCTTTTCTAGGCTAAGGAGGCAACCCTTACAATTTTCGGTTAAATTTTCTACACGAAATTTAACCCAATCCTCACACAAAGGTAACAAAGAATTTGATGGCTAAGATAGTATCTCTCAATACAATTTGTAGCCCAATTACAAGAACTCAACCCAATTGAAAAAGATAAGAATGAAAATTACAATTTGGGTTTCTAGACAATATGGGATTTTAGCACAAATGCTTGGATTTGATGTATGGATATTTGCTTTAGGATCAATAGTTGTTGCTGGAGCTTTTAGAGGTCCCTTTTATACCTTCTCATTGATTTCTAGCCGTTGTGGTTGTTGCACTCATCAATAGAGACGTTGGGGATGTTATCTCACCTCCATAAATGCAGTCTGCAACAACCCGTTTCGGAACGCGGGGTACCTGTTTCGAAACGGACTAAAATAAAAAGAGCCGTTGGGTGCATTTAAGAGCCCGTTTCGAAACGTGTTGAAGCCGTTTCGAAACACTTTTGCCACTGTCAAGGGTCGTTTCGAAATAGCCTGAGCCCGTTTCGAAACACCCTAACGATTTCAAAAAAATCAGTTTAAATCATTTGTAACGGTAATATTTTCAAATCAAAATGTAGAACAGTTTCGAAATGCTTGGACTCGTTTCGAAACAGTTTTGCTACTATCAAGGGTCGTTTCGAAACTGATTGTGCCCGTTTCGAAACACCCTATTGATCTTTGAAAATTCAGTTAAAAAATATTACAACGGTTATAGTTTTTCAAATCAAAATGAAGAACCGTTTCGAAACGCTTGAAGTCGTTTCGATACGGGTTCATGTGTTCTAAAGCCGTTTCAAACGCGTTTCGCAACAGGGGTTGGTAGTGATGAAAACGTTTCGAAACGCCTTAGGCCGTTTCGAAATAGGGACTTGAAAATCACTGTTTCGGCTTTAAACACTTAGAAAAATATTTGAAAACTTTGTTTTTAACTTTTGCATAATCTTAAAATCATATGGGGATGTTTGAGGACTTAAAAATTCGTTTTGACATTTTCAATTTAGTCCTTAGGTTTTTAGTTATATCAAAATTAAAATATTGGTGTCACAATCTCCCCTTTTTTGATATAACAAAACCAAAGTTAGAATTTTTAAGAGTTTTGAAAATTTTGAACATATTCTAACTCCCTTTTAATTTAAGATAGGTTTTTAAAGTTAAAAAAAAATTTAACTTTGAAATTCAAGTTTTAAAACTTAAAAACACTTTAAACGTTTAAAACGAATTTTTGTTTTTGGCTCTTAAATTTCTTCTCCCCTTTTTGTTAGATCAAAAAGAATAAATAAGGCTCATAGAGAAGACAAAGGATTAATACCAATAAGCATTAACTAATAAGCAACAATAATATAAATTCATAAAATTAAAATATCCAAAACATAAATCATCATGAAGTTCAAAATATAATCCCAAACAAAAGATCAAAAGCATAGGTTCCTAAAACATAATGAAACATAAAGATGCAATCTTAAACCTATAATGCATAAATAATATGATATGATATGAAAGTCCTAGGCCTCGTCACCACCATCATCATCATCGGAAGTCTCATCATCACTCTTGACTTGAGAACGGTGAAACTTCGTCCATTGGCCATAGAGAGTAGAGAAGGACAAATCCAAGTTTGAGTGGGAAGTCTCAAGAGATAGGAGGCGATCCTCGACATTTTGCAAACGAGTGTCGATTGCACCAAAACCCGAAGCAATGCGAGTATCCAAGGCATTGAACCGCTCGGTAATGAGAGCCGTAAGAGCTTCATTGTTTCCAACTTGAACTTGCGGTGGAGGTGCAACGGGAGGAAGAGGAGCTTCTCTATCAACACGTTCCCAAACATCATTCACATATCGAAACCCGGACATGCGAAGAGAGGACTCACCAATCTTGCACTTGCGAGGTTCCGGGGAGTCGTAGGTGCAATCGAGACCGAGAAGCTAAAGATGTGGCTCAAGATCGTGCCATAAGTAAAAGATTTCAACTCATTGGTGTCAATAAGCTTAACATTATTGACCATCTCGGCAAAAATGATCTTAGCAACATTAGGGCGCTCACCTCTACGGAAACATTCAAGCCAAAAGTGATCAACTTGGCGGATATGACAGTATTTACCTTCAGAAGGACAAAGGAACCATGATACCATCAAGTGAAGAAAATGATCGTGCGCATCCAAAGTAAGTGCCGGATCGGTGAAAGTACCAAAGTGGCGTTCATCCTCAATTCCTATATTCTTAAGGGCAAAGGTGGGCTCCAAGAGAGCAACATTAACAATAAACTTTTTCCCTAATATGAAAGATTCAATCCCTACAACCTCGGTCTTGGTTTCATCATTAATAAGACGAGCATTAGAGTAAAAGATGAGTACCATATGTTTGTAGCGAATATCCGAGATGCTCAACAAAGGAAGAAGATCCCATTCACTCAAACGCTCGAGGTAATGGAATAGGAATCGCTCGGAGTTAAAGAAATCAAGATCAATGACACGTTCAGGACGAACTTCGAAATCCTTGACATATGTGAAAGGAGCTCGCATCTCAGTAGTTTGAAGGGATTTCTGAAAGAGCAGAGCGAGATTCGGACGTATGCTCGAATCACCGGTTTGAACGGACTTACGCTTTTTGTTAGCTTGATCCGACATCCTAAAAAATTAAGCAAACATGTTTTAAAATTAAGTGTATGCATCGATTTTTAAATTCAATCCAATAATAAATCCCACTTAGGTTAAAAAAATTAAAACAAAGAAAAAATTAAAAAAAATAGTGAAAGAAAATACGACTGAAAAAATTTATATTCGAATCAAAAAATTTAAGATTTTGAAAAGTTTTTACAAGATATGGAAAACCCAAACATGAAAACATATAGTTTATACAAAAATTAAATTTTCTAACCTAAGATTCGAACATAAATTGAAAGAAAAAGAAAAAGGGGAAAAATTACCTTAGTTTGGGATTTTGGATGAATGGAGAAAAATCCTTGCACAATGTTGATGAAACTTGCTTAGACTTGAGTTTTAGAGAAAAACCCCTCAAGATTTGGTGAAAAACAAAGATGTTTAGAGGGTTTTTATAGGGAGAAAGTCGGTTTAGGGTTTTGAAGAGTTTGAAGTTAAAGTGACTTTTAACATTTAAAGCCCTAAAGAAAGCTATCCACGAAACCGTTTCGGAACAGTCGAGACCATTTCGAAACGCTAGCATGAGGGTTTGACCTTCTTGAGACTTTCAGCTGACCGTTTCAATACGGTGTTGACCGTATCGAAGCCCTGTTGACTCGTATCGAAACACGTTTCGATACACCCCTTGGAAGTAGCAAAAGCGTTTCGAAACCCTTTGGAGGCGTTTCAAAATGCCCTTCTCTCAGACATGAATTTAAGGTATCCGTATCGAAACAGGGTCACCCGTTTCGATACACCTGGGCCTGGAAGTGCAGATGAGGCTCTAAAACTGCAGAAAAATGAGTTTTTCTAAGGCCTAACATGCATAAATGACATGAATGAGCAGGCAAAACATATGCAAACATAAACATACTCCCCCTAGCTATAAGCATGGATGAAATTAGGAGTCTAAACACATAAACATGGCATTTCACAAGATCAATCAAATTTAAGCACAAAAGAGGTCCTAAAAGGTCAAGATAGGCTAGCTAGACCTAACTCTCTCCTAAGGGACCAAAAACGCTATTTGTCTAAAGGTTTTGTAAATATGTCCGCTAATTGATTTAAGGTGTCTACATACTCTATAACCACATCTTCTTTAAGGACATGAACTCTAATGAAATGATGCCTTATTTCTATGTGTTTGGTTCTAGAGTGTTGGATGGGATTTTTTGTTAGACATATTGCACTAGTGTTGTCACATTTTAGGGGTATGGTTTCAACTTTAATTCCATAATCTAAGAGTTGTTGCTTCATCCAAAGAACTTGAGCACAACAACTCCCTAAGGATATGTACTCGGCTTCGGTGGTAGATAAGGCTACACTATTTTGTTTCTTAGAGAACGAAGATATGAGCATACTACCTAGGAATTGACAAGTTCCCGAAGTACTTTTCCTATCGATTTTGCAACCCCCATAATCCACATCCGAATAAGCATGAAGGTTGAAAGTAGAGTCTCTAGGGTACCAAAGACCTAAACAAGGAGTATCTCTAAGGTACCTAAAGATTCTCTTAACGGCTATAAGGTGAGACTCTCTAGGACTAGCTTGAAACCTAGCACACAAGCAAACACTAGACAAGATATCTGGTCTACTTGCGGTAAGGTAAAGCAATGATCCAATCATATAATGGTAAACCTTAGAGTCAACACACTTACCTCCTTCATCTTTGTCAAGCTTTGTAGATGAGCTCATAGGTGTGGCTTGAGGCTTTGCATTCTCCAAGCCAAACTTCTTGAGCATATCCTTTATGTACTTTGCTTGATTGATGAAGGTGCCATCCTTCTTTTGCTTGTTTTGGAGTCCCAAAAAGAATGAGAGCTCCCCCATCATGCTCATCTCGAATTCACCTTGCACTAACTTAGCAAACTCTTGACAATGACATTCATTAGTAGAACCAAAAATAATATCATCAACATAAATTTGAACTACTAAGATGTCATTTTTATACATTTTTATAAAAAGTGTAGTGTCCACCTTACCTTTTTCAAATCCTTTTTCAATTAAAAAGTTTGAAAGTCTTTTACACCAAGCTCTAGGAGCTTGTTTTAAACCATAAAGAGCTTTGGTAAGTTTGAAAACATGATTTGGAAATTTTGAGTCTTCAAAACCCGGTGGTTGTTCAACATACACTTCTTCATTTATAAAACCATTTAAAAATGCGCTTTTAACATCCATTTGAAAAAGCTTGAAATTATGATAACATGCATATGCAAGCAACATCCTAATGACTTCCATTCTAGCTACGGGTGCATAGGTTTCATCAAAATCTATTCCCTCTTCTTGAGTGTAACCTTGTGCTACTAGTCTAGCTTTATTTCTTACAATGTTACCACTCTCATCTAGCTTGTTCCTAAAGACCCATTTAGTTCCTATGGTAGATTGATTACTAGGCCTATCAACTAATGTCCAAATGTTACTTCTCTCAAATTGATTTAACTCTTCTTGCATAGCCATAATCCAAAAGTCATCATTCATTGCTTCTTTAATATTCTTAGGCTCTATGCATGAGATAAATGCAACATGATTCATTAATCTAAGAGAAGATCGAGTGGTTACCCCCTTGGATGGATCACCCAAGATTTCACCATCTTTGACATAGTTGAACTCCCTTGGGTAGCTCACTTCCTTTTCCTCAAGAGCCAAGTCCTTCAAGGCTTCAAGAGGTGGATCTTGTGTGTCATCTTCTTTTGTTGGAATCTCATCCTCCTTTGAAGTTTGTCCTCGATCAAAGGCATATATGATTCCTACATCATCATCATCACAAGATTCCTTCCTTGGAAGGAGGTTATCATCGAATACAACATGAATAGATTCTTCTACTACTAAAGTTCTTTTGTTAAATACTCGATAGGCTTTAGAGGTTAAAGAGCAACCTATGAAAATAGCTTCATCACTTTTGCATAAAATTTACCTAAGTTGTCTTTTCCATTATTTAAAACAAAACACTTGCAACCAAAAGGGTGAAAATAGCTAATGTTAGGCTTTTTAGATTTTAAAATCTCATAAGGTGTTTTCTTTAAAATTGGCCTAATCATTACTCGATTTACAATATAGCAAGCGGTGTTTGTGGCTTCCGCCTAAAAATATTTAGGTAAATTGTTTTCACAAAGCATAGTTCTAGCCATTTCTTGCAAAGTTCTATTTTTCCTCTCAACTACCCCATTTTGTTGAGGAGTTCGAGGAGCCGAAAAATTATGGCTAATACCATTTTCATTTAAAAATTCTTCAAACCCTAAATTTTGAAACTCGGTTCCATGATCACTTATAATATGTGAAATTTTAAGTTCAAGATCATTTTGGGTTAGTTTTGAAAATGTGATGAATTTTTCCAAAGCCTCATCTTTAGTACTTAAAAATAGAACCCAAGTAAATCTAGAAAAATCATCAACAAGTACAAAAGCATAAGACTTACCACCCAAGCTCATAGTCCTAATTGGCCCAAATAAATCCATATGGATAAGTTGTAAACATCTACTAGTAGAAACATCATTAATGGATTTAAAGGAAGACTTATGTTGTTTACCCTTAGAGCATGCATCACAAATTTTATCATTTGAAAATTTTATCTTGGGTAAACCTCTAACTAGATTAAGGGAGACTAGTTTTTCTAAAACACTTATGCTAGCATGTCCTAGTTTCCTATGCCACAACCAAGCATCATTTTCATTTTGTGTAACTAAGCATGCATGAGATGTATGAATGTCATCTAGATACACCATGTATATGTTCCCTATTCGATGACCTATGAGCATAATATTATTAGATTTAATATCTACAATTTTGCATCCATTTTTATCAAATAAAACATTAAATCTTTTATCACACAATTGACTTATGCTCAATAAATTGTTTTTAAGACCATCGACATACAAGACATTTTCAATGAGAATAGTAGAGTTATTACCTATGGAGCCAATACCTTTAATGTGGCCTTTGGAGTTGTGACCAAATGTCACTACTCCTCCACTTTTTGGCTTTAGATCCATGAATGTACTCTTGTCTCCGGTCATATGCCTTGAGCATCCACTATCAAGGTACCATGAGTTTTGACTTTGTGCTTTGGCCTTGTAGCAATGCTCCCCCTACAAACAAAGATATTAAGCTTTTTTTTGGTACCCAAATCATTTTGGGTCCATGAGTGTTAGCTCCCAAAACCTTGGTTCCCTTAGGAATCCAAGATGACATAGCAATAATATTATTAGATTTTACAAGTTCCTTAGGAACCCATACACTTCTAATTCTTTTAGCTCTACTATGTCTAGGAAAGTTACCTTGTTTGTAGTAGTTAGTCTTTTTCTTAGGTTGGTTTGTTCTTGAGGATTCACTTATTTCATGCTTGACACTACCAACATTTTTAAAAGACTTTTTGAGCTCATTTAGCTCATCCAACACCTTTTGGTGTTCACTGTTACATTGAGACAAAAGATTATTAAGGTCAACATTTTCATCTTGAAAGAATTTTAGTTCATCTTTTAACCCTAATATCTTTTTCTCAAATTTTGAATTAGCTTGAGTGAGTGAGTCATTTTTCTCATTTAGTTCCAAAATAATTTTCTTGTTTCTAATGACCGACTCTTTATATTTCTATACTAATTCATCATAGACCTCTTGTAACTCATCATATGCATCATTCAATCCATCATATGTAAAATCTAAAGTTGATGAGTTAGAGGTTACCATGGAGGAATCTTCCTCAAGAGCCATGATGCAAAGGTTAGCCACTTCTTGTTCGTCATCCTCTGATGACTCCTCATCACTCCAAGTAGCAAGCTTGGCTTTCAGCTTTTTCTTCTTCTCAAAGCTCTTCTTCTTGAGTTGAGGGCACTCTGAACGTATGTGGTCGGGTTGTTTGCACTCAAAGCAAATGATTTGATCCCTTGCTTCTTCTTTGTTCTTGCTTTTGCAGTCCATTTTTTTTGGATTTTTCTTCCCCAGTTGGACCTCATAAAGCGTGAGAATCGTTTGGCTATCATAGCCAATTCTTCTAGCTCATCCTCCTCACTAGAAGAGCTCTCTTCAAGTAGTGAAGCTTTGAGAGCTATTCCCATCTTCTTCTTCTTCTCAACCTCTAGCTTTTCTACTCTTTTCTCTTCTTTCTTCTTCTCTTCTTCCCTTCCTTGCTTCATAATCTCATGAGTAAGGAGAGAACCCACAAGCTCATCAAGCTTTAAAGTCTTCAAGTTTTTAGCTTCAATGATGGCGGTTCTCTTCCCATCCCAATATTCAGGAAGTGAATAGAGTATCTTCCGGACCAGCTTGTCTTCCGATATGATCTCTCCAAAACCTTTGAGCCCATTGACTATAATGGAGACCCGATCAAACATCTTGGACACCGTCTCATGGGCTCCATCTTGAAATTCCAATCTTAGTTTCTTTAACATCGTTGGTTCCCTCATAGGTAGTCTCAAGAGTGTCCCACACTTCTTTGGCACTCTCAATGGATGACACTTTAGAATAGATGTCCGGACCGAATGAACAAAAGAGCATGTGGAGAGCTTTGTCATTTACTTGAATCTTTTTCCTTTCTTCTTCACTCATCTCCACCTTTTTCTTCAAGACCATCTTGCATTCACCGTCTTGCTTCAATGGAATGTAAGGGCCATCTTTAATGACATCCCACACTAAGTAGTCATTTGAGTTGATGAAGAGACGCATTCTATTCCTCCAAAAAGAATAGTTATCACCATTGAAGAAGGGAGGCTTTGTAGTGGATTGAGACTCATACATGCCCGAACCGGAGGTTGAAGCCATCTCTTGATATATGATGATCACACTCTTCCAAGGAACTCCTCTTGTGGTTGTTAATCCTCAAAGAGGTAGGCCCTGATACCAATTGTTGAGTGGATCGAAAGATCGATATGAACCAAGAGGGGGGTGAATTGGATTTTTAAAGTTTGTGTGGTGGAAATTGCAAATTAAAAAGATTGACAAGGAATTTTAGAGTGGTTCAAGTTCCAAATGAACTCTACATCCACTACCTTAGCTTCACTAAGGATTTGCAACAATTCCACTAATTGCTCTTCCCCTTTTCTAGGCTAAGGAGGCAACCCTTACAATTTTCGGTTAAATTTTCTACCCAAAATTTAACCCAATCCTCACACAAAGGTAACAAAGAATTTGATGGCTAAGATAGTATCTCTCAATACAATTTGTAGCCCAATTACAAGCACTCAACCCAATGGAAAAAGATAAGAATGAAAATTACAATTGGGGTTTCTAGACAATATGGGATTTTAGCACAAATGCTTGGATTTGATGTATGGATATTTGCTTTAGGATCAATAGTTGTTGCTGGAGCTTTTAGAGGTCCCTTTTATACCTTCTCATTGATTTCTAGCCGTTGTGGTTGTTGCACTCATCAATAGAGCCGTTGGGGATTTTATCTCACCTCCATAAATGCAGTCTGCAACAACCCGTTTCGGAACGTGGGGTACCTGTTTCGAAACAGACTAAAATAGAAAGAGCCGTTGGGTGCATTTAAGAGCCCATTTCGAAACGTGTTGAAGCCGTTTCGAAACACTTTTGCCACTGTCAAGGGTCGTTTCGAAACAGCCTGAGCCCATTTCAAAACACCCTAACGGTTTCCAAAAAATCAATTAAAAACATTTGTAACGGTCATATTTTCAAATTAAAATGAAGAACAGTTTCGAAACGCTTGGACTCGTTTGGAAACAGTTTTGCTACTGTCAAGGGTCGTTTCGAAACTGATTGAGCCCGTTTCGAAACACCCTATTGATCTTTGAAAATTCAGTTAAAAATATTACAACGATTATAGTTTTCAAATCAAAATGAAGAACCGTTCTGAAACGCTTGAAGCCGTTTCGATACGGGTTCTTGTGTTCTAAAGTCGTTTCGATACGCGTTTCGGAACATGGGTTGGCAGTGATGAAAACGTTTCGAAACGCCTTAGGTCGTTTCGAAATAGGGACTTGAAAATCACTATTTCGGCTTTAAACACTTAGAAAAATATTTGAAAACTTTGTTTTTAACTTTGGCATAATCTTAAAATCATATGGGGATGTTTGAGGACTTAAAAATTCGTTTTGACATTTTCAATTTAGTCCTTAGGTTTTTAGTTATATCAAAATTAAAATATTGGTTTCACAAAGTACCTACAATCACATCAGTGTTATTACGTCCCTCGTGATGTGCATACACCCTCGCAGGACCACCACTGTAACACCCCGAAAACCGGTCTGGTCGGAAATAGGTTCCGATGGTTGAATTTTGGTGTTAAAAATCTTAAATTTTGATTAGTTTATGTTCTAAAATTTTATGAAACCTAAAAGTCAAGTTAAGTTGGTTTTATGTGCCCAAATTAACGTTTCTGGGCCAGGTGTTCCGATACGGTCCAACGGTAATAACTACCTTTTGGCATTTTGCAAGACCGTATCGAAACGGCCTCGACCGTTCCAAAACGGTACCCTGCAGAAAATAGGGCAAGTGCCCAAAAGTCAGAGAAATCGGCCCTTAGATGAGTCACCTGCTTGCTTGGCACCCTTACATGTGATTTTAAGGCTGAGAAGATGTCTTGTGGTCAGTAATTGATGAGAAATGATGAGGAGTGTTGGTTTAAGCAAACCCTCTCCTAAGGGAAATGTTTTGATTGGTTCCTAAGGATGGCAAACCCTTTAAGGTAGGAAACCCTCCTATTGGCTGCTAGGGAAGGTGGGAATTATTTATTAATTCCTCAGCCCTCTATAAATATAAGAAAGATGGTAAGGGCTTTGTTTTGATTTTTCCTACGAAAGCCTAAAACACCTTCTTCCCTAATTAAGCTAGCACCTCTATTGTTGTCTTCTACCTTGAGCTTAAGCAAGCACCTCCATGAAAGATTAATCAAAGCTTTGATTCCCCTTGTTTAAGAAGCTCGTGTTGTACGTGCCATCATAAGAGAAAGAGAGAGGGCTCAATCATCGATCGAGGTATTATCGACCTTAGGAGCTTTAGCTGATCAAGGTGAGTGTAGTAGCGTCTCGGGTTAGGCGTGGCCTACTCGATTATGTTTTCATTTTGTTAATATTAACCTTGAGTTAGTGGTTTTACTCCATCGATTGTGTGTTGGTAAGTACATGGTAAGGTTGCATCAATTCTTTAATTTACACTAAGTTCATTGTTGTCATGTAATATGTATGGTTACAATATGATGTTGATATGAACTATGAAATATAGTTAAGGACCTTGGATTCGAGGTATGGGATACGGTTGGCATGCCAATGAATTCATGAGCTCTGTGGAAGAAGAATGACTTGGTGTAGTGGAGGGATGTGTTGTGTGATGGTCAAAACCGGTGTAGTGGAGGGTATGGACCATGATGTTTATGAATGGTGTAGTGGTGGAATTCGTGTATCCGTATACAAGGAATCGATCCAAGGGAAATTATGAAATCAAGATAGTAATGTGCCATGAGGCCATGATGATGATTTATGTTATGTTATGACTATGAAGTATGCTATGACATTGCATGGTTATATTATGATTCATTAAAGCATGTATAAAGCATGGTATACGTTATTCTTTGTTATGTGACTACCTCACTAGGCAAGTGTGCCTAATGCATTTCATGCATCCATTTCAGGATAAGCAAGTAGAGGGGATCGAGACCGGAGAAGTTGGAACGTTGCACAAGTCACGACCAAGTACAAGTAAAGTGTTTTGTCATTTAAACTCCTAGTATGGTGGCAAGGTCTAGGTATTAGGCTCAGTATGCTCGTTTTGTATGTCTATGGGCTATCAAGGTGTTTTCGGTATTAATGAAAGAAGAAATGAGCTTATATGTATTAAGTATGTATGGCATAAAGGTCTTTGTTGTGTTAATTTGGTAAACTAAGTAAATGGCTTCCAATGTCCTTAAAACTTGGCATAACAGTAGTTCGTAACTTCATAATGAAGTGGGTAAAGTTTCATTGAAATTGGACTAAGTTTGCTAAGCTAAACTGATCAAAAACCAGCTGTAATTTATTATTCCAGATCCACCGTATCGAAACGGGTGACGACGTTTCGATACGGGTAGGTATAATTCGAGTATGGGAAGCAGGGCGTACCGAAATGGTTAAGGCCCGTTTCGATACGTTTTTGCTATTGGAGACCCTTGTTTTGAAACGGGTTTCGAAACGGGTCTAAGTCAAGTCAAGGTCGGTCAACCCGTACCGATACGGGTCAAGCCGTATCGAAATGGTTAAGGAGGAAAAGTCAAAATTTTGGCCTTGGTCAAGCCATACCGAAACGGCTTAGGGCGTTTCGATACGGGCAGCTTCTTTTGGTTTTTTTATGAGGTTAAATGGATTAACTTGAGAGCCCAGTAAGGATCACAAGAATAGAGATTAATAGGATTCAGTTACTAAGCCCATATGTTTAAAAAGGTACATTAAGTTTAATAAGTCAAGACTATTTTTGAAGAAAAAGAGTTAAAAAGATTTTCTGCATCGTTTTCGGTAACACTCTCCGACCCGGTTCTCTACTAGGCCGGGAAGGGGGGTGTTACAATTGTGGTATCAGAGCTAGAGTTTAGTCGGTTCTGGACTAAAATTAAGTATGTTTATATTATATGAGGTGTTACTTTGCCACCTAGGAGATATTCTGTTAAGAATTGTGACTTGTCAACTGATCTGATCCCTTTTATACATATATAGATATGTCTCGTACTAACGAAGCTTGTAACAATGAGTCTGCTGCTAATTCCTCGAATGGTGGCGAGGAAGTGCAAGGAGGAAATCCTCCGAATCCAAGAAACCCACCTGTTCAGAATGTAGAGTCTGAAGCACCTGCCGCTCAGGCAGCATGCTATCAGAACATGACTGATATGTTCCAGCAATTTTTGAATGCGATAAAGGCTAGCCAAGTAGTGCAACCTACATTGCCTGTTGCTCCACCTTTTCGAGCCCCAATAAATAAGTTGTCGCAATACAGAGCTTATACCTTTACTGGTCGAGACGATGATGATCCCGAAATAGCCGAGTATTGGTTGGATAATACCATGAGGATTTTGGATAAGCAGTTAAGATGTTCGGATGAACATAAGCTTGAATGCGCTCTCGCATTGCTTGCTGATGAAGCTTTACAGTGGTGGGAAACTACCGTTCTTACTGTCCCAGAGGAAACAGTGAATTGAGAATTCTTTCTGAGAGAATTCCATAATAAGTATATAAGTGAATTTTACATTGCCAAGAGGCGAAGCATTTTTCTTCATCTTCAGCAAGGAGGGCGACCAATCGAACAGTACATCCACGACTTTTGTAAATATTGTAGATATGGTGCAGACTTTATCAAGAAGGAAGAAGAGAAGTGTCGGATGTTTATCGCAGGACTTAACGATGAGTTACGACCCATGTTTACCGCCTTGAGTATTTCAAACTTTCAAGATCTCGTAAACAGAGTTAAAGCTACGGAAGGAGCGAAGATAGCTCAGAAAGTTAGCGGATCCAATAAGTTTGAAAAGAGAAGTCGAGATGAATCTCATATCTCGGGGTCTTCTAAGAAGTGGAAGCATTACGATTCGAATCAAAAGGTGTACTCGCAACCTTCTCAGTTTGAGCATGTTGATGGGACTATGGAAAGTATTGATGGATCGGGACAATGAATGAAGTTTCAAGTCTATGGCTTTTGCCGACACAAACACCCAGAGGGACAATGTCGCAAGAAAACCGGAGCTTGTTTCTTTTGTGGAGAAATGGGGCATCTTAGGCGAGACTGTCCCAAAAACAAGTTTGCTAATTCGACCTCTGTTCAATCCCTTCGAAGCAAAGGAGTAAGACAAGAGTCCTTCGGAAAGTCAGGAGTTTCATCTAGAGCATCATATCGACCTGAAATGAAAACTTCTGCACAGATGTACCACATGAAGGGCAAGGAACAAGTGGATGTTCAAGACCACATTCCAAGTAAGAAATTTATTCTTTATGTTACAATATAGATCAAGAAATCCTTGCCTAGATAAGACGTATGGCATGAATGATGACTCACCCTACAAGTTAGACACCTAAGTGATTAGCCACCAATATAAAGTGCAAAGTGTCAAGTGGATACGAAGAGGTGAAAGGATAAATTTTAGAAGAAGTTTTGATTAGGTCCCTGGAAAGGTGGGAAAAAGAAAAAAATTGAATTTCTATATATATATGATAGTTATCTCTAGCAATAATAAGACCAAAACCCACCTCTGTTTTAAAAATTTAAAATAAGTGTTCTCTCGGAGAAATTCCTCATTCTTAAGTGATATCGGACTCGGTCAAGAAACCAAGTGAGTCAAAGCAAGAAAAGTCTCCTTGTAGCTTTTGCCAAAACGATCATCCGATTGGACGGTGCCTAAAGGAAATGGGAGTTTGTAGCAGTTGTGATAAGAAGGATCATCTTGTTCGAGATTGCCCTAAGAAATTTCTCATGAAACGTCGACGTGTAAGCGCGAAGCGATCATGGCCAGAAGGATTAGGAAAAGTGAATTCCTCATCTCCAGAAGATTCTGATCCCGAAGAGTGCATGGATGAACAAACCGAAGTTTCAGGTAAGAATTCGAGGACGAATTCTTTTCTAAGGGGGGAGAGTTCCCAGACTCAAATTATACCTACCCGTATCGAAACGTCGTCACCCGTTTCGATACGGTGGACCTGGAATAATAAATTACAACTGGTTTTTGATCAGTTTAGCTTAGCAAACTTAGTCCAATTTCAATGAAACTTTACCCACTTCATTCTGAAGTTACGAACTACTGGTATGCCAAGTTTTAAGGACATTGGAAGCCATTTACTTAGTTTACCAAATTAACACAACAAAGACCTTTATGCCATATATACTTCATACATATAAGCTCATTTCTTCTGTCATTAATACCGAAAACACCTTGATAGCCCATAGACATACAAAACGAGCATACTGAGCCTAATACCTAGACCTTGCCACCATACTAGGAGTTTAAAAGACAAAACACTTTACTTGTACTTGGTCGTTACTATCTTGATTTCATAATTTCCCTTGGATCGATTCCTTGTATACGGATACACGAATTCCACCACTACACCATTCATAAACATCATGGTCCATACCCTCCACTATACCGGTTTTGACCATCACACAACACATCCCTCCACTACACCAAGTCATTCTTCTTCCACAGAGCTCATGAATTCATTGGCATGCCAACCGTATCCGATACCTCGAATCCAAGGTCCTTAACTATATTTCATAGTTCATATCAACATCATATCGTAACCATACATATTACATGACAACAATGAACTTAGTGTAAATTAAAGAATTGATGCAACCTTACCATGTACTTACCAACACACAATCGATGGCGTAAAACCACTAACTCAAGGTTAATATTAACAAAATGACAACATAATCGAGTAGGCCACGCCTAACCCGAGACGCTACTACACTCACCATGATCAGCTAAAGCTCCTAAGGTCGATAATACCTCGATCGATGCTTGAGCCCTCTCTCTTTCTCTTATGATGGCACGTACAACACGAGCTTCTTAAACAAGGGGAATCAAAGCTTTGATTAATCTTTCATGGAGGTGCTTGCTTAAGCTCAAGGTAGAAGACAACAATAGAGGTGCTAGCTTAATTAGGGAAGAAGGTGTTTTAGGCTTTCGTAGGAAAAATCAAAACAAAGCCCTTACCATCTTTCTTATATTTATAGAGGGCTGAGGAATTAATAAATAATTCCCACCTTCCCTAGCAGCCAATAGGAGGGTTTCCTACCTTTAAGGGTTTGCTATCCTTAGGAACCAATCAAAACATTTCCCTTAGGAGAGGGTTTGCTTAAACCAACACTCCTCATCATTTCTCATCAATTACTGACCACAAGACATCTTCTCAGCCTTAAAATCACATGTAAGGGTGCCAAGCAAGCAGGTGACTCATCTAAGGGCCGATTTCTCTGACTTTTGGGCACTTGCCCTGTTTTCTGCAGGGTACCGTTTCGGAACAGTCGAGGCCGTTTCGATACGGTCTTGCAAAATGCCAAAAGGTAGTTATTACCGTTGGACCGTATCAGAACGCCTGACATCCGTTTCGATACGCCTTAGCTAGGCCGTTTCGATACGGGTCCTAGGCGTATCGAAACACCTGGCCTAAAAACGTTAATTTGGGCACATAAAACCAACTTAACTTGACTTTTAGGTTTCATAAAATTTTAGAACATAAACTAATCAAAATTTAAGATTTTTAACACCAAAATTCAACCATCGGAACCTATTTTCGACCAGACCGGTTTTCGGGGTGTTACAACCACCGTCGGGTTGAACATCCACAACATGTACTACAACTCTCTGTCCATCCTCTATACGCTTGAAATTACCACGATCGCACCCACAGCCTCTATGTGGCCCAACAACAGGTGCCCGACCCTGACCACTTCTAGCCATCAAGGGACAATCACGCCTCAAATGATCAGTCGATCCGCAACTACAACAAGAGTTAGCCGCCATAGCCACAAGAGCCTACGTCTCTCGAGCTATACGAGGACAATCTCGCCTCAAGTTCTCATGCGATCCACATGCCAATAAGCATTTTGTTCATATCTCACTTTGTTACCATGAACTAGCGCACCACGCCCAACATTACCTCGCCTCGCCTCAGGCCGGTATCTACGATCACAATGCCTCTTATATTGTCCACCACCAGGACCAGTATCCACGGTTCTCTTACCCGAGCTAGAGCCACCCACGCGAGAGGGCAAGCCCAAACTTTGCTCGATATCCTTGGCTCACGTCACCAACACATCAAAATCTTTATAATCGGAGGCCAACATGAAAGTCTTCACCTCCTGCACCAAGCCATAACGGAAGCGATCACATCGATTCCTATCACTCGGCACCAATTCATGAGCATACTGGCTCAAACGAACGGATTGGACCTCATACTCAGCCATTGTCATGCTACCTTGAACCAAGGATAAGAAGTCATGCTTCTTTTCGTCCAAGTATCTAACTCCTAGATACTTCTTCTTAAAGGCAGCTTGAAAGAACTCCCAATCCACCTCATTGGGCTCTATAGCCGCAATCAGAGTCATCCACCAACTGTATGCATCACCATGCAACAAAAAAACAACACATCATAGCTTACGCGCTTTATTGCACCCCATTTGATCCAAAATGCGGATCGTACTAGCCATCCAAGCCTCGGATGCTTCAGAAGACAACCCACAATACTCAACGCCTCCCAAAATTCATAAGCATTCCAACGGCAAACCCAATTGCCCAGCAACAGGTGGTTGCACTTTCACTCCAGCAATAGTAGCCTGGAATGCCCCAATCATCACCTGAACCAAAGGCGTTAAATCACCCAACACATGACCAGCTTGTCCATGTCTTCCTTGCTCCCCACCTCCAAGTGGAGGTGGTGGAGGAGGTAGATTGCCACCAGGCAGAACCTCATTCTCCTAATTCTCTTGCTCACTAGCAGGAGCAATCGTACCCGAACGTAGCTCGCTCCTCGGTCCCATTGTGCTATTATAATTAAGGCATAATAATAAAGCAAAACAAGAAATCAAGTTAGCTTCAAGCATGGATCCAAGACTTTGAATTCAATTTAAAAATCACTTTACTAAAGTAATAAGGCAATGGACATCCCAATTTCCCCCAAACATCGCATAAGGCATACAACATACATATCACAAACATCTTGCACCACAATCAATCAAATTTAGCCCACAACATCATCATGTATATAACAACTCACACATACATCACAATCATCATACATGGCATCAATATCATTAGATCATCATTAACATGCTTATAACAATCACCGTGCAAAGCAAACATCATCAATCATTTAAAATCACATCACATCAACTTACCATTAACTTACCATCATCCCATTCTTTCGTAACTTGGCTCTGATACAACCAAATGTAACCCTCTCGACCCAACCTAGGCGATAAACTGAATCGAATGGGTCACACGGGGAATATTGAAGCAAACCAGGAAGGTTTACCTAAATAAACGACCCTATTTTTTTCTTTTTTATCTTTTCTAGATGCTGGTTAAAATCCTAAGTGTTTATCACCGCAACGGTACACTCACAACTCAAACGGACAACGATTAAGGTTTGATTGCATTCAATTACGATTTCAGGGACCATTTTGTAATTTTATAAAATTACAAGGATTTTTTTATTTTTAAGTTACCAACCTTTAATTACACTTTACATGCCCCTCTATCAAAACTTAGCTCAAAATAATCATTCATACTCATTTAATTGCATCCACAACATTCAGGGGCTAAAACGTAAAGAATCAGAACTTCAGAACATTCCATCAACTAACATAACTGATAGCCATTTCGGTATAGGCTAACCCTATATCGAAATTAGTGTATCGAAACATGCTCATCTGGCTCAGAACACGAGCATGTATCGAAACAAGCTCATCAGGCTCATCTAACTTAACGATTTCTAGTAGCAAAACGTACCGGAACGGACCACACCTGTTTCGAAACCCCTAGGCCATTTCAGGCTCACCGTTTCAGTACAGACTCAAGTGTACTGAAACACCTGGGCCTGTAATGACACTTTTTGCTGGTTTTTCATACTTATATCCATCCTAAACCAATCCAACATGCTTCCAACATGCTTCCAACATATTCAAGCATCAATCCTCATACATTTATGGCATATTCAACAACAAATCATGACAAATTGTATCAATGGTAAACTATAGGCATGCGACCTAGCAAATAAGCCACTCAAGAGTCAAAACTCAATCCAATGCACAATCCATCAATTAAAGGCCTTTTACAAGTTTAAAATCATAAAGCAAACATGCTCAAAAGGGGTGTTCATACACATCAGCCAAATAGACCATGGGACCTTCGTTGCCCTTAATACTCTAGTCAATGAAATGTAACATACTTTCAAAGCGAAGTCTCTTATAACCCCCTTGTAAGTTGTTGCCTCCAAGCACTCAATTATCTGCATTGATAGACAACAAAATGTAAGCATACAAGCTTAGTGAGGAGTGCTCAAAACCAAAACACCATCAATGCATAAAAACCATCTTCTATCATTTGAAAACAATCATGTCCTTTTATTAACCATGCACTTTCCTTAACAAATCAGCATGTTAAACATTATTGATACTTATCCGGTTGTGTGATGACCGAATTCGTATGTGATGTTGCCCGATCGTGATTCTAGTATGAAGTTGCAAACTTGAAACTTGAGTGTGGAAGTGATGTATATGGAATGAAGATGGTGAAAGTTGTTGTTTTAATAGGTGCTGGAATGGTTGGTGATTATGGTTTGAAAGATGATTGTAAGGGAAAAAATGGATAGAAGTTGATATGGATATATGGAATAGAATCGGTGTGGAACAAGGAAGAACCAACAAGATAGTGAATGTTGATCCAAACCTTACACATTCTTACCCTTTGTGAAATGATGGAAGAAGGTTGGATTGTGACCCTTTAGCTATAATTGAGCTAAGAACCAACAATATAATCAAATGGAAGTGATGGTGGAATGGTGGAACGTGACCCGCTAGCTAGAAAGCTAGGAACCAATGCTATAAATAGAATGGAATGAAAAGGGAAAATTTGCCACAAGACTAGCTTGAAAGCTGATAAAGTTCTTAAAGAACAATGAAGAGAACACTCTCATATATTTTCATCAAAAAAAAGTCCCCTACAAAGGAAAATGAGCATCCTATTAATAGTACATGGCAGCCTAGAATTTGAATGGACAAAACAATGCATTAAGGCACCAATTTATGACATTCAATGGTTTGTCTTCAATCCTATCAAGTGTGGCTAGTCATTTGTGTAATTTAGAATGAATTTGGAAATAATAAGGCTTGAATGAATGCTTACACACGTCCATATGACGGATCATTTGATATTCCACTTGCTTGGCTCTTAAAAGTGCATGTAGATGACCTGGAATGAATCTGCCCATGTTTGCATCTAAGTGTATGTGTCTCTTCCACTTCCTTTCTTTATTTCTCAACTTTATTGGCTGAATAAAAGCATAATAAAGTCTTCTAAATGCTTCATCCCCCATGGAATTCAAAAAGACTCTCTTTGAATGGTGATAAAGATGGCATGTCTCCTTGAAGAAGATGAAAAATCTTCAATTGTTTCCATCTTAATCCCAACGTATAATGACACTAAAAACACATAAAATATTAATCAAAATATGATAAAAATGTTATGCAAACTTAAAGAATTAATTGAACAAGTTCAATGAATGACCTAGTTTAATTAATGAACCTACATTCTTAAATGAAACACATACATAAGTGAAGTATTTTCATAAATGAAGTGCTTGAATAAATTCATAAACAAGCATATTTATTCTCATGGAATGAATGAACTATTATTCAACTACTCATGCAAATTCTTATGCAACTACTCATGCAAATTCTTATGCAACTTATTTCAACTTTCCAACAAACTCAAAACGTTGCAAGATCTAATTGTTGTTGTCATTTCTTCATTCATTTTCCAGCATTGGCAAAGCAAACTTTCCACATTATCTTGAATCATTTTAGCTCTTGCACGAGTCATAGGACCTCTAGGAAATTCATTGGAATTCTTGCTGGTTGTGGTCACATCAGTCCCTCCCTCTTGAAAGCGATTTGCCCCCAAATCGTCACCTGCATCATTTGGAGATAGATCAACAACATTGAAAGTAGCACTCACATTATACTCACCGGGAAGGTCTATTTGATAAGCATTATCATTAATCCTCTTGACCACTTGGAAAGGACCATCTCCTCGAGGCATAAGTTTCGATTTGCGTTGGGCTGGAAAACTCTCTTTCCTCAAGTGCAACCAAACCCAATCTCCGGGTTCAAAAGTTATTCGTTTCCTCCCTTTGTTAGCTTACTGCTCATATTGCTTTGTTCTCCTCTCAATGTTCTCCCGCACTTGTTGGTGAAGCTTCTTCACAAATTCAGCTCTATTTTGCCCATCCTTATTTTTGAATTGATCAATAGGCAAAGGAAGCAAATCAATCGGGGTCAAAGGATTGAAACCATATACCACTTCAAATGGAGAACATTTAGTGGCGGAATGCATGGAGCGATTGTATGCAAACTCAACATGTGGCAAGTCATCTTCCCAAGTCCTTAGATTCTTGCGTATAATTGTCCTAAGAAGCATGTACAATACACGATTGACAACTTCAGTTTGGCCATCCGTTTGTGGATGACATGTTGTAGAAAACAACAGCTTTGTTCCAATCTTACTCCATAGCGTCTTCCAAAAGTGACTCAAGAACTTCACATCTCGATCAGACACAATAGTTCTTGGAACTCTATGTAATCTCACAACTTCCCTAAAAAACAGATTAGCAATATGAGAAGCATCATTAGTCTTGTTGCATGGAATGAAATGAGCCATTTTTGAGAATCTATCTACTACAACAAAAATGGAATCTTTGTTATTCCTTGTGCGTGGAAGTCCTAGCACAAAATCCATGGAAATATCCTCCCATGGAGCATTTGGAATTGGTAATGGTGTGTGAAGTCCATGAGGCATGACTTTGGACTTTGCCTTCTTACATGTGATGCAATGCTCACACCACTTCTCCACGTCTCGTTTCATCTTTGGCCAATGCAAAAGTTCTTGCAATATAGAGTGCGTTTTGGCCACTCCAAAGTGTCCCATTAGTCCTCCACAATGGGCCTCTTTGATAAGCGATTCTCTAATGGATCCTTGAGGGATACAAAGCTTTCCTTCCTTGAAAAGATAGCCATCAACCATACAAAAATTCTCATATGTTCCTTTTTCACAAGCTTTGTAAATTTCACCAAAATCATAATCAGATTCATAAAGCTCTTTGATTAAGGCAAAACCTACCAATCTAGAATCCAAAAGGTTAAGAAGAGTATACCTTCTTGATAAAGCATCAGCAACAACATTTTCCTTACCCTTCTTATATTTGATAACATATGGGAATGTTTCTAGGAATTCAACCCACTTGGCATGTCTCTTATTAAGCTTGTGTTGTCCCTTCAAGTGTTTCAGCGCCTCATGATCCGTGTGGATGATAAACTCTTTAGGCCATAGATAGTGTTGCCACGTTTCTAATGCCCTTATGAGAGCATACATCTCCTTGTCAAGTGTTGAATAATTTAGAGTTGCTCCACTCAATTTCTCACTGAAATATGCAATAGGACGTCCTTCTTGAGATAATACAGCTCCAACTCCTAAACCTGATGCATCACATTCAATTTCAAAAACTTTATCAAAAGCAGGTAAAGATAATAAGGGTGCATTGGTTAAAAGTTGTTTAATCAAACAAAAATACTTCTCTTGTTCGTCTCCCCAAAAGAAGCTAGAGTTCTTCTTGATAACTCCGGTCAAAGGTGCGGCTATGGTGCTGAAATTGGGAACAAACCGTCGATAGAAACTAGCAAGTCCATGAAAACTCCTCACTTGACTAATGTTAGTAGGTCTCGGCCATTCCTCAATTGCTTTAATCTTTTCTTGATCAATCTCCAAACCCTTTGAACTAACAACAAAACCTAAGAACACAACTTTGTTAGTGCAAAACGTACATTTTTGTAGGTTAGCATACAACTTTTCTTTTCGCAAAACATCCAATACTAACCTTAAATGTTGAGCATGATCATTCAAAGTTTGGCAATACACAAGTATGTCATCAAAATACACCACACAAAACTTACCCAAGAATGGTCGAAGTATATGATTCATTAACCTCATGAATGTACTTGGTGCATTAGTTAAGCCAAATGGCATAACCAACCACTCATACAAACCTTGCTTGGTTTTGAATGCTGTCTTCCACTCATCTCCTTCTCGCATTCTTATTTGGTGGTACCCACTCTTAAGATCAGTCTTAGAAAAGATGTTAGAACCACTTAATTCATCAAGCATATCATCTAATCTAGGAATAGGATGACGATAATTTACCGTTATCTTGTTCACTACTCGACAGTCCACACACATACGCCAAGTTCCATCCTTCTTAGGTACAAGTAAAACCGACATGGCACATGGACTAAGGCTCTCTCACATAGCCTTTTTCCATTAACTTGGATACTTGTCTTTGCAACTCCTTAGTTTCTTCCAGATTGCTTCTATATGCTGGTCGATTTGGAATGATGGCTCTGGGAATGAAATCAAGTTGATGCTCTATTCCTCGAATTGGTGGAAGCCCATTCCGAATCTTCTCCGGAAACAAATCTTCAAATTCTTGCAATAAAGAGACAATAAAAGATGGCAAACCATGATCAAGATCATTAGTGTTCAAAAGATTTTCCTTGTACATGAGTACAAGTGCCCATTTCTCTGAAAGCAAACACTTTTGATCTATTTCTATCTTGCAAAAAGAATGGCTTGTTTTCCCTCATTTTTGTCACTCTCTTTGGATTTAAACTCTTTTTCTTTCTCTTTGGCTGTTTTGAAACTCTCTCTCAAGTGGATTTGGTCTTTATGGACTTGTTTTGGTGAAAGAGGGGCTAAAGTGATCTTTTTGGTTTGATGGGTGGAAGTGTAACGATTGGTATAACCATCGTGTATAGCCTTTTTGTCAAATTGACACGGTCTCCCCAACAAGATATGGCTAGCGTGCATTGGTACAACATCGCACAACACCTCGTCTTTGTATTTTCCAATGGAAAATGGCACAAGAACTTGCTTGGTGACTTTGAGTTCTCCCCCATCATTGAGCCATTGTAGCTTGTAAGGATGAGGATGCTTTGTTGTTGCCAATCTAAGCTTCTCTACCATCAAAGTACTAGCAACACTAGTACAACTTCCACCATCAATAATGACAAAGCATACCTTTTTGTTTACATGGCAGTGAGTATGGAAGATGTTCTCGCGTTGATCTTCTCCTTCTATGGCTTGCACGCTTAGGCTTCTTTTCACAACAAGAACCTCACCATCTACAGAATGTTCCATCTCTTCTTCTTCTTGGATAGGAACATCATCTTCTTCCTCCTCTTGGTCAGTTTCGATCTCTCTATCTTCTCAAATGAGCATTGTGTTGCGATTTGGACATTGGCTAGCAATGTGACCTCGCCCCAAGCATTTGAAGCATTGCACATCACGGGATCGAACTGCATAGCGGTGCTCTTTCCCTTACTAGTTTCGGAAATGGGTTTGGCACTCTTTGTTGGAACGCTTCGTTCATTAGGTGTAAAGGATGCCTTCTGTTTGTAGGTACCCTGCCCCCATTTAGAAGAAGAGCCTCCATAGGCACGAGTTGTGCCCTTCCTTTTGAGTTGCCTCTCGACCTTCATGGCCATATGAACCATGTCTTCGATCTCCACATAATGTTGCAACTCAACAGTGGCCGCAATATTAGGATAAAGGCCGGATAGAAATTTGGCCATGGTGGCTTCTCTATCCTCATCAATGTTGGCTCGGATCATGGCTACTTCCATCTCTTTGAAGTTATCCTCAACAGTACGGTTGCCTTGGGTGAGATTTTGAAGCTTGTTGAACAACTCAGACGACCTTCATCTCATTCCAAGTAGAAATTGGATGTTCACCATTGCGTCTCCTACTAGATGTCAACTGATCCCACCATATTAGTGCATAATCTGTAAATTCAATGGCTGCAAGTTTTACCTTCTTAAGCTCGGAGTAGTTGTGGCACTCAAAGATGTGCTCAACTTTTTTTCCCATGCAAGATAAGCTTCAGGATCCGTTCTTCCTTGGAAAGAAGGAATGGTTATTTTGATGTTGCTAAGATTATCATCAACTCTTGGACGAGCTCTTTGGTACCTAGGTTCTCGACGCCTCAAACTTTGCTGGGAGGCTCGCTCGTCTATGAGTTCTTCATCCATCTCTCCCTCATACTCTTCCTCGTGATCTAAATTATGCCTTCGTTGAGATCTTTCCTCCAAAAGATCTAATCGTTCTTGCATCGGTCCCAACCTTTGTTGCAACAACCTGTCCATCTCTCGGATAATATCTTGAAGATTGGAGTTAGTTGCATCTATGTTAACATTATTACTAGCACCAATAGTGTTTCTCACGGAATCTTGAGACATGATTAACAAATAAACCTCACTAGCACAAATTCTCACCGTTACACTCCAAGGAAAACACTCACACTCGTGTTTCACTCGGGATGGCTTTTACCCTTGATGTGCACTCTTGCCTTTTACCGCTCTTGTTCTCCTATCAAAGTCCTTAGAGAACTTACTCAAGGCTTAACAAGTTTGCTTGTGGAAATTGGCTGGAAGAAAGTGTTTAGAAAAAAAGGCTATAGGTAGAAAAGTAGAATGATTAGAAAATAACAAGGCAATAGGAAATAATAGTTTGCTGAATTAAGTAATACCAACATCAACCAAACTTCCTTTTTTTCTTCTTTTTTTCTTTTTTTCTTTTTTTTCTTTTTTATGCAAACCGGGAGAGAGAAACACTTAACTTACTGAATCAAAATATCTCTGATACCAAATGATACGTATCTAGTTGTGTGATGACCGAATTCGTATGTGATGTTGCCCGATCGTGATTCTAGTATGAAGTTGCAAACTTGAAACTTGAGAGTGGAAGTGATGTATATGGAATGAAGATGGTGAAAGTTGTTGTTTTAATAGGTGTTGGAATGGTTGGTGATTATGGTTTGAAAGATGAATGTAAGGGAAAAAAATGGATAAATGTTGATATGGATATATGGAATAGAATCAGTGTGGAACAAGGAAGAACCAATAAGATAGTGAATGTTGATCCAAACCTTACACGTTCTTACCCTTTGTGAAATGATGGAAGAATGTTGGATTGTGACCCTTTAGCTATAATTGAGCTAAGAACCAACAATATAATCAAATGGAAGTGATGGTGGAATGGTGGAACGTGACCCGCTAGCTAGAAAGCTAGGAACCAATGCTATAAATAGAATGGAATGAAAAGGGAAAATTTGCCACAAGACTAGCTTGAAAGCCAATAAAGTTCTTAAAGAACAATGAAGAGAACACTCTCATATATTTTCATCAAAAAAAGTCCCCTACAAAGGCAAATGAGCATCCTATTTATAGTACATGGCAGCTAAGAATTTGAATGGACAAAACAATGCATTAAGGCTCCAATTTATGACATTGAATGGTTTGTCTTCAATCCTATCAAGTGTGGCTGGCCATTTGTGTAATTTAGAATGAATTTGGACATAATAAGGCTTGAATGAAGACTTATACACGTCCATGTGATGGATACTTTGATATTCCACTTGCTTGGCTCTTAAAAGTGCATGTAGATGACTTGGACTGCCCATGTTTGCATCTAAGTGTATGCGTCTCTTCCACTTCCTTTCTTTATTTCTCAACTTTATTGGCTGAATAAAAGCATAATAAAGTCTTCTAAATGCTTCATCCCCCATGGAATTCAAAAAGACTCTCTCTTTGAATGGTGATAAAGATGGCATGTCTCCTTGAAGAAGATGAAAAGTCTTCAATTGTTTCCATCTTAATCCCAACGTATAATGACACTAAAAACACATAAAATATTAATCAAAATATGATAACAATGTTATGCAAACTTAAAGAATTAATTGAACAAGTTCAACGAAGGACCTAGTTTAATTAAGGAACCTACATGCTTAAATGAAACACATACATAAGTGAAGTATTTTCATAAATGAAGTGCTTGCATAAATGCATAAACAAGCATATTTATTCTCATGGAATGAATGAACTATTATGCAACTACTCATGCAAATTCTTATGCAGCTACTCATGCAAATTCTTATGCAACTTATTTCAACTTTCCAACAAATTCAAAACGTTGCAAGATCTAATTGTTGCTGTCATTTCATCATTCATTTTCCAGCATTGGCAAAGCAAACTTTCCACAGCATCTTGAATCATTTTAGCTCTTGCACGAGTCATAGGACCTCTAGGAAATTCATTGGAATTATTGTTGGTTGTGGTCACATAAATTATGCAACAAGTATTATGAACTCAACATGAAATCCATTGCTATCACTTAACTTAAGCCTTCGCATGCATAGCTACCATATGCAAATGTTAAAGGGTAAAACATGCATTTACAAAATATGCATCATTAATCATTTCATAATACTTTATCAATTATATTGGCTCACAAGTGATCGTCAACATTTTCATTTCTCAAAATCGCATCGGATACATAGATTCCCAAGTGTTGTCCCAAACCCTCATACATTCTCACCGCATCTCAAGGTTCACACACGGGAGCTACCCTCTATCGTTGTGAAACCCGTGGTGGAGTATTTGGTACACCATTAAAACCCCTCAACACCACTCATCGGTAGATGTATAACCCCACTAACGAGAGACAGGACATTTTACACTTTCCTCAATCGTTAGGGTACTTGGATGGAGTATTCGGTACACTCACTACCCCTCAACATCCAAGGGGACTTGTTTATAGTGCACTCAAACCTATAGCCGCCTAACTATATCTGATTTCATTTATAAACCAATTTTCACAACATCACATCCCAATATAATTCTTATTTAGCACAATCCTCACTGTTTCAAAGCATCACCAATAAGCCACATTTCCAAGCATCAAACCATGCTTCATAAAACATGTATAAGCATATACATACAACGATCCCTTACCACGTGCATCCTTTATCAATATATCATCAAAAATAGTAAATCACTTACTTTAAATCATGCTTTGAACAGTAGGTAAAACACATATAAAATCAAGTTGTTAGGCTTCATAGGCTCGATTTCCTTCAACCGTTTTGGATTGCCAAGTAGTGGAGAAGTTTAATTTTTGGGTGATTGAGGTGTGGAAGCTAAAAGAATAATGACATGATAATTTAGAATGGTTCGACATTCTAACAAGCACCTACATCCACTACCTTAGCTTCCCACTAAGGATTTCACAATCAATCCACTTGAGTAAAGTTGACAATTTAGGCTCACAACTGTTGTCTATACAAAGAATGGATAAATTAGGCTCTAAAGACAATTTGACATCATATGGTTGTTGACAATTGAAGCATTAGTCTTCCCTTGATTCTTGGAGGTCTTTTGAGTTTATAGTCGTTGAGGACAGTTAGGGTTGAATTGGAGCCATTGGAGACTTTATTTCCCACCATAAATGCAGTCCTGCAACTACCCGTATCGAAACGGTACCAACCTGTTTCGAAACACGACTAAAACAGAAAGAGTTGTTATGCGCATTGAAGAGGCCGTATTGAAACACCTTGGGTTCTATCGGAACGCCCATATCAAAAGACCTTGTGCTGTAACACCCAAATTTTGGGCTTAGAAGTTTAGGGTCTGAACCTGACCGGTCTGATTTTCGGTTCGAATATAAAAGGTGGTTTTAGGGAAAGCCTAGTTCGGGATGCTTTAAAAATATGGAAAAATGTCTAAAAATCCTCTTTTAATATATATAAGAGAGTGGTGAAATCAATTTTACAAAATAAGGTTTGGAAGTGCAACATTCCGAAATAGTGACTAAAATGCGATTTTTGAAAAGTTCAGTGGTGACTGTTTTGTAAGGATTGAAACTTTGAATCTTTAAGGAGCTAATTTACCCAAGAATGATTTCTCCAGATTTTTCTTAGATTTTAATGATTTAATTAATGTTTAATTAATTAAATGGAAAGTGGAAAACCATATTTTAGATTTTCATAACTAACTTTTCTTAAAACTTTCTCATCTCATTTTCTCTCAAAATTCCCTCAGCCAAACACATTTCTATTGATTTTCACAACAATTGATGAGGTTTCAATCATCAAATGATTTCTAATCCTTTCTACATCAAATCCTATTGTTTTGCTTATTGGATTTTCAAGGAAAATGTCTTTAATCAAGGAGAAATCTACATTTAGAGGTAAGGATGTTCTTCTCCTCTAAATACTTAGTTCTTTACTGAAATTCTCAAGTTATCAATCCTTAATTGAATTTTTATAAATGGATTTAATGTTATGAACTTGATTTTGGCTTAAAACTCAAGATTTGGAAGAAATCTTGAAGAAATTCGTGGTGATTCTTTGGGCTCTATTTTGTGATGGTTTTTAAATGTAATTTGGATGTTAAATGATGTGTAATTGAGGTTTGAACAATGCAATCCCGAATAGGTTGAATTTCCTAATTTTTTGCTTATGAAAATGGTGGTTTTTGGGGTGATCTTGGTGCTCTGTTATAGCTGGAGGTATAAGGACGAGTTTAGGTCCATTTTGGATGTTAATTGATGTTTAGGAATGGTTAGAAGTGATGGATCTTGGCCTGGTTATGTTGTGGAGGAGTTTGGAAGTGATTTCGGTTGTGTTTGGTATCCGAAATGTTAGATTTGGTTAGAGCAACGAGTTTAGGTGTGATGGCTGAAGATTTTAATGCATGATGATGCATTAATCCTCTGCTTTGATGTGTTTAAAACAGGAGAGGCATCTTCGTATACTTGTGGTGTTGATCCGAAGGCTTGATCGGCGTTTCTGCAAGCTTGCAAAATGGAATTGGTGAGTGAAGTTGGGTTTTCAGCTTTGAAACCAATGTTTGAAGGTTTTGGGAGCTTAGTTTAAGTCTAATCAACTTAACTAAGCTCAAGAGTAAGTTTTCGGAAAAACTCTCTTGTGTGAACCATGGTGTGGTTCGATGCATTTGTTGATAAATTGCATGTTTAAATTATGTTTTGAATGCATGTTTTAGCATGGTTAATGCTGGTTTTGAAAGCCATAGGTTGAAGGATGCTCAAGGTAAGTGATCCTTGGTTTGATATGTTGAAAATGTGGATTTGATGCATAGTGATGCATGTTGTTTAATGGCTTTGATTAAATGATTTAAAACAGTGAATTATTGATGATAAGTGATGTATATTGGCAAGTGATGTGTGGTTTTAAAGTACTTAAATCAGATATAGTTAGCCGGCTATAGGATTGGGTGCACCGTGAATTAAGTCGCCTTGGATGCTGAGGGGTTGAGATTGTACTGTAAACTCTATCCAAGTACACTAACGAGATGGTTAAGATCACAATGGTGGTTAAAAGTCCATGTGTGGATCTTGTGTTTAGTGTCCCGTGTTCTCGTTAGTGATGTTATACAACTACCGATGAGTGATGTTGAGGGGTTGTGATTGTACCGTTAAACTCCATCACGGGTGTTGAGGGGTTGTGATTGTACCGGTAAACTCAACCTTGTGTGTTCGGTAGTGTGTATGAAGCATATGGGACAACGCTTGTAATCCGCGTATCCGATTGTGTTTTATATTGTAAATGGTTATGGTTTATCACTTGGAAGCCAATATGACATGTTGATGTTAATGAAGCATGAGATTCTTGGTGTGTATGCAATGTTGCATGAGAAACGATGATTATGTGTAAAAAGGCTTTGTGAAAAGTGTTTTATAAAATGCATTATTGTGTTGGTTCTTTAGAGCATGCCTCACTAAGCAATTGTGCTTACGCTCTCTCCCTTGAACCAATAATGCAGATAACTGAGGTGTTTGAGGGCAGCAAGGAGGCTAAGAATCAAAGGGAAGGCTAACCTCTTGTATGGTGATGTTTTCACAAAACTATTAGTTTTTGATATTTGGCAATGGGAACCTAGGATGTGATTTGGGAGATGTTTTGAACTTCCTAGTTGTGGCATGATGCCTTAAATGATTTGGATTTGTAAATGGCCATTTTGATGCTTGTTTTGGTGCTTTGATGGTTGTTTGGTTTTGGACACTAGGATGCATGCCTATAGACTTGTGGATTTCCTTGATTGGTGGCATGCATGTGTATGGTGTTGCAAACATGTACCTTATATGTATGAAGACTTGTTGACATGATTAGGAAGTCATTAGGATGTGTTTGAGTGGTTTAATGTGTGTAAAACCAGCAAATTATGCAACTTCTAGGCAATCCGTATCGGAACGGGCACTAGCGTTTCGAAACGGGGGCCTGTAATGGACTTCGTTTATCGAAACAGATAGGGGCCGTTTCGAAACGAATTGGCCACTGCCAGACCCTGTTCCGATACAGGTCTCGGAATGAACCCGAGTTTCGAAACGATCAACCCTGTTTCGAAACAGATGACCGTTGGGCACTGATTTGAATGGTTTTAAGGTTTGCAAGCTTTACGTTTTAGTCCTGAATAATGTATTTGCAATTGCATGAGTTTGAGATGTCCGTTTAAGGTGAAATTTTACAGAGAAGCATGTAATATGGTTAATTAAGTATGGGTAACCTTAAAATCAGTTAAGTCCTCCATCTTTCCATAATTTACATTTCGGTCCCTAATATATATGATTCGAGCAATTGAGTCCCTTAATGTAATTCGATCGATGTGCTTTTCATGTATGTGTTTCACAAGAGTGCGCTTAAGGTTAATGTGCATCTAGATAAGACTTAAAAAGAAAAAAAGGGTCGTTAATCAAGGTTGACTTTCGGGTTGACTTTGGTTTTCCCCGTGTAATCTTCGTAGTTCGGGTCAACCGTCTAGGCCGGGCTAAGGGGGTTACATTTGGTGGTATCAGAGTTGAGTTCTCATGTAAATGGGAATGGTTATGTGGGTGAAGTATCTGTGATTGCATGATATGCCTTTTAAATGAAAGTTTGATTTGTGAATTGTAAGTATGTTGCAATTGTGATGTTATGCTGTGTTGAAGCATGTTAGAGAAACCCATGGCCATATCAAAACTAATGAAAGGAATTGTTTTTTTTTAAATGAGCTTGAGTTCTTGGATTTCTTACCTTGTTGAGCCTAATTATGTTTATTGCATTGTGTCATTGCATTGTTTTAGTGAATGGGACCTCGTAGAGTGACGAGAATTAATACGCGAGCTATGGCTCAGAACGAGAATGAGAACAATGCTGATAATGTTGTGGATATACCTCCTCCTCCTGGTGGTGGACCACCCGGTGGTGGTGGTGCTGGAGGAGAGAATGCTGGTGTTGGTGCTGGTACTAGGGTCGCTGGACCTGATGTTGTGCAGGGGCAAGCTGCTCCTGACATGACAGTTTTGATACAGGCTATTGCCGGAGCCTTTCAGGCGGCAGTAGCTGGAGCTCACGGAGCTTCGCATCAGGGAGATGCTGGTGTGAGATTACCTCTAGAACGTCTTCGCAGTCTAGGAGGGACTGAGTTCAGAGGTTTATCTGCTGAAGGTTCCGAATCTTGGTTGGAAAGTACCAAGAGGATATTGGGACAAATGAACTGCAATGATGTGCAGAAGTTAGGTTGCGTAGTATCGTTGTTGCATGATGATGCATATACTTGGTGGACAACCACTGTCTCCGGGATGGAGGAAGCTGATGTGACTTGGACGTTCTTTCTGAACGCGTTCAAGCGAAAGTATCTAGGTGTGTGATACCTGGATGAGAACGAAAGAGAATTTATGTCTCTTGTGCAAGGAAGTATGTCAGTGGCTGAGTATGAGATCCAATTTGTCCGCCTTAGCCAGTACGCACCTGAGCTTATCCTTGATGAGCGGGAGAGGTGTGAGTGTTTCCAGTATGGTTTGATGTCAGATGTGAAGACCTTTATGCTTGCAGCTGAGTAAACGGATTTTGATGTGCTGGTGAGTAGGGCAAAGGACATTGAGCAGAACCTGGGTTTGTCTTCCAGAGGTGTTGGTTCTGGCTCGGGCAAAAGAGCTGTTGAGTATAGTTCCGGTGGTGGACGGAACAAGAGAGGACGCGATAAGAGGTACCAGTCTTCTGCTAGGCGTGGTAATGGAGGGCATGGTGCGCCTGTTCAGGGAGACAGGATGAGAGCTGATCAGAACACGTGCTGGGCGTGTGGATCGCGTGGCCATTTGAGACGTGATTGTCCTCGAGCAGCGAGGGAGGTGCAGGCTCCTGTGGCAGTGGCTGGTAATTCGTGCTGGAATTGTGGTTCGGCAGACCACATGAGAAGGGAGTGTCCTTTGTTGGCCGGTGGATGACAGGGATGTGCTCCTGGAGTTGTTGCACCACAAAGAGGTCGTGGGTGCGGCCGTGGTAACTTCCAGCGCAGAGATGATGGTGGGAGGAATGTGGCGCATGTGGTGGCTGTCCAACCTGAGGGCGGTGGCCAGGCTCGAGTGTATGCGCAGCGAGAGGGGAGGAATGACACAGATGTGATCGCAGGTACCTTTACTTTGCAATCCTTGTCATTACTTTCCTTGATTGATTCTGGATCTACACACTCATACATATTGCGTGAACATGCTCAATTGCTTGGTTTGCCTGTTGAGTCTTTGGATGTTGGTATGCGTATAACTAGTTCCGAAATGGTGGCCACTGTTCCGAAACGGCCTGCACAGAATGCAGAAACATGCTTGCCTAAACATGCAATTGGCCAACCAATCATGCTCCAAATGCTACCAAACTTTACCAGCAACAAATTCAACAAACAAGAGACATATTTGCATCAACAATTCAACATTATAACATCATATATGAAAAGCCCCAAATCTAAGGCATGCTTCCTACACAAGTAAACCATTCAAGCATAAAACCTTCAAAAACCAAGTACATGAAGGCCAAATACAAAACCATCATAATTCACAACATTAAACAAACTTAGGGAGTTCGAAACATCTCCCAAAACATCCATAATGGTCCCCCATTGCCAAATGCCAAAAGCTAAAGTGTATAAGAAAACCTTCCCATACTTTGAGCTTAACTTTCACTTGGTTGCTTGCCTTCCTTGCTGCCCTCAAAGCACCTTAATGTTCTGCATTATTGGTTTAAGAAAAAGAAGAGAGCGTAAGCAAAATCTTAGTGAGGAATGCTCATTAAAAACCATTCAATAATGCATTATAAAACTCATTTATAAATCATACTTCAAAACATCATTTATACATGCTTACAAGCATTCTTAAACAAGCAAATCATGCTTCCATATCAATACATGTCATATTGGCCACAAGTGATAAATTTCATCTTTTAAAAACAAGATCCACATAAGACTAACACATGGACTTTTAAACACCATTGTGATCTTATAATTCACAAGGACCACACAAGGACTTTTAAACACCTTTGTGTCCTTACAAGTTTCACCCCAAGGACTTTTAAACACCTTGGCCCCAAGGACATTTAAACACCTTGGCCCATGGACTTTTAAACATCATGGCAAGGACCACACAAGGAATTTTAACCACCTTTGTGTCCTTAACAAGAACCATCCAAGGACTTTTAACCACCTTGATGTTCTTAAGTAACAAGGCTCACTTAAGGACTTTTAAACACCTTAGTGACCTTAACAAGAATCATCATGGACTTTTAACCACCATGAAGTTCTTAGAATCCACAAGGCTCACTCAAGGACTTTTAACCACCTTAGTGACCTTAACCTTTTTCAAAACATCACTTGCCAATATACATCATTATCAAGAGATAATCCACTGTTTTAAAGCATTTAACCAAGCCATAAACATCATGCATTTTTAAGCATCAAACCACATTTAAACAATGTTCAAAAACAAGGAACTCTTACCTTGAGCTTCCTTCAACATATGGCTTACAAAACCAGCAATAACCATGCTAAATCATGCTTTCAAAACAGAATTTAAAACATGCAATAAACCACATTGCACAACAACCAAACCATGGCCACCACTAGAGAGTTTTTCCGAAAACTTACACTTGAGCTTAGTAAAGTTGTTTAGACTTAGACTAAGCTCCCAAGACATTGGTTTCAAAGCCGAAAACCCAATTTCACTCACCGATTCCACTTCGCCTCTTGCCGAAGCACAAATCAAGCTTCCGGATCACCACCACTTGGATCCAAAGATGACTCCCCTATTTTAAACACATCAAAGCAGAGGATTAATGCATCATCATGCATTAATAGCTTCAATGAAAGCACCTAAACCCGATGCTCTCATCCACACTCCATTTTCGGCCACCAAACACAACCGAAAATGCATCCAAACAACTCCTCAACAAAGCCCAACCATAAACCATCAAAACTAAACATCCTTTAACATCATTTAACATCTAAAAAGAACCTATTAACATCCTTATACCTCCAGCAACAACAGATCCACAAGATCACTCCAAAACAACCAAGAATCACAAGCTAAACTTAGGAAATTCAACCTATCCGGGATTGCATTAATTAAAACTCAATTCCTTATCAAATCAACATTCATTTATCATCAAATTAACACCTTAAAACACAGCCCAATCAGATCCAACGAAAATCGACCAAAAATCATCAAATCTTGCATTTAAAGCCAAGATCCACTACACAACTTAAAAACCTTTAATAAAACATCAATTTAGGATTGATAACTTAGGAATTTCAGTAAAGAACTGAGAGTTTAGAGGAGAAGGACGTTCTTACCTCCAAACTTGAGTTTTCTCCTCTTTTAGAACCAAAAACCTTGAAGAATCCACTAGCAAATGGTGAGGCTTTGTTGATGAGATGATTACCAATCAAAAGAGAGTTAAAAGGAGAGATTTAGGTGGCAAAATCAGAAGAAAATCTCTGGAGAGAAAGTGTTTGGGTTGAGAGAAAATGAGAGAAAGGAAAATTGGGAAAAATAGAAAGTTAGTTGCAAAATAGAGAAATGACTTCCCTCCACTTTTCTTTATGTTTAAAAATCAGAATTAAAACATAAAATATCTTAGAAAAATCTGGAGAAACTCCCTTTGGGTAAATAGCTCCTTAAAGATTCAAAGTTTCAATCCTTTTTAAAATAGTCACGCAGTTTTCAAAAATTACAGTTTGGTCACTAGCCAAAATGTCACCCTTCCAAAACTCATTTTGTAAAATTGATTTCACAGTTCACTTTTATATATTAAAAGATGATTTTAGAACATTTTTCCATATTTTTAATGCAACCCGAACTAGGCTTTCCTAATTTCACCTTTTTAGATCCGAACAGCACTTTGACCGAACCGGTCAACGCCCAAAACTTCTAAGCCCAAAACTGGGGCGTTACAACTTTCCCCCCTTAAGAAATTTCGTCCTCGAAATTTACCTGAAGGAAAGAGATAAGAAAACTGCTTCAGCATGTCATCCTTCCGCTCCCACGTGGCTTCTTCAACACCACGATGCTTCCACAGCACCTTTACCAACTCCATGGTCTTGCCACGAAGAACCTTGCTATCCGAATCCAGAACCTTCACCGGTTCCTCATCATAGGTCAAATCCGGATTCAATTCCACTTCCTCCACAGGCATCACATGCGAGGGATCAGATCTGTACTTCCGGAGCATAGAAACATGAAACACATCATGAATCTTCTCCAACTCTTGAGGTAGCCTCAACTTGTACGCAACAGGACCCACACGCTCAACCACCTCATATGGTCCAATGTACCTAGGGCTTAACTTACCCTTCCGGCCAAACCTCATCACCTTCTTCCAAGGCGAAACCTTCAAGAACACACGGTCACCCACCACATACTCAATCTCCTTACGCTTCAAATCCGCGTAAGACTTTTGCCGATCAGAAGCTGCCTTCAAACGCTCACAAATGAGCTTCACCTTCTCGGTGGTTCCTTTCAACAAAGCCGGCATCGAAACCAACTTCTGACCCGTTTCAGCCCAACAAAGAGGAGTCCTACACTTCCTCCCGTACAAAGCCTCATAAGGTGCCATTTGTATACTTGCCTGATAACTATTGTTATAAGCAAACTCTACCAAAGGCAAATGCTTCTCCCAAGAGCCCTGAAACTCAATCACGCAGCACCTCAACATATCCTCCAAAATCTGAATAACACGCTCAGACTGACCATCCGACTGAGGATGATAGGATGTACTGAAATTCAACCTTGTACCCAAGGCTTGATGCAAACACTGCCAGAAACGCGATGTGAACCTCGGATCCCTATCCGACACAATCGACTTAGGTACACCATGCAGCCGCACAATCTCAGCAATGTACAGCTCTGCTAGCTTATCCAAAGAAAACGTAGTATGCACAGGCAAGAAATGCGCACACTTCGTCAGGCGATCCACAATCACCCAAACCGAATTCTTCTTTGATGGTGACAAAGGTAAACCAGATACAAAATCCATGGTAACCCTTTCCCACTTCCATTCAGGGATTCTCAACGGTTGCAACAACCCTGAAGGAACCTGATGCTCAGCCTTAACTCGCTGACACACCAAACACTTGCTCACAAACTCCGCAACATCCTTTTTCAAACCCACCCAATAGTACTCATCACGAAGATCACGATACATCTTGGTACTACCAGGGTGCATAGCAAAAGGACTATTATGACCTTCAGTCAGAATAGCACGCCTCAACTCAGCATCATTGGGCACTACTATCCGACTACCAAAACACAGCACACCATCATCGTTAAAACAGAAATCCGAAGGCCTACCCTCCGCGATATCCTGAACATGTGGTACCAAAGAATCATCCAGCAACTGCTTTTCTTTGATTAGCTGAACCCAAGATGGCTTCACTTGCAACTCCGCCACAAGACCACCATCACGCGATATACTCAAGCTAGCAAACATAGCCCTCAGCTCAACAGCTACCTTCCTGCTCAAGGCATCCGCAACAACATTAGCCTTTCCAGGATGGTACTCAATCATCAGATCATAATCCTTGAGCAACTCCAACCAACGCCGCTGCCTAAGATTCAACTCCTTCTGAGACATCAGATACCTCAAACTCTTGTGGTCTGTGTACACCGTACACTTCTCACCATACACATAATGCCTCCAGATCTTCAGAGCAAAAACCACTGCAGCCAGCTCAATATCATGCGTAGGATAATTGCGCTCATGCACCTTCAACTGCCGCGATGCATAAGCAACCACCTTACCCTCTTGCATCAGCACACATCCTAAACCAACATAGGACGCATCACTATAGACCACAAACTCTTTCCCTGATTTAGGCTGAACCAAGATAGGAGCTTGCGTCAAAGCCACCTTAAGCTTCTCAAAAGCATGCTGTCTCGCTTCTGTCCACTCATACTTAACATCCTTCTGCAACAACTTCGTCAAAGGGGCAGCAATCTTAGAAAACCCATCCACAAACATCCGATAGTATCCCGCCAAACCAAGGAAACTACGAACCTCATGAACAGACTTAGGAACCTTCCAATTCATCACCGCCTCAATCTTCTGAGGATCAACACGAATCCCCTCAGCAGAAACTACATGCCCAAGAAACACCACCTCCTTAAGCCAAAACTCACACTTGCTCAGCTTAGCATAAAGCTGATTTTCCAACAAAGCTTGCAACACAATCCTCAAATGCTCTTCATGCTCCTCCTCAGTACGCGAGTACACGAGGATATCATCAATGAATACCACAACGAACTTGTCCAGGTATTCATGAAACACACGGTTCATCATGTCCATGAAAGCAGCAGGAGCATTTGTCAACCCAAACGGCATCACAAGGAACTCATAATGCCCATACCTTGTCCTGAAAGTTGTCTTAGGCACATCCACATCCTTCACCTTCAACTGGTAATACCCTGACCTCAAGTCAATCTTAGAGAACATAGTTGCTCCCCGAAATTGATCAAAGAGATCATCAATCCTCGGCAAAGGATACCGATTCTTGATAGTCAACTTGTTCAGCTGACGGTAATCAATGCACATCCTCATAGTGCCATCCTTCTTCTTCACAAACAAGACCGGTGCACCCCAAGGTGACACACTCGGCCGGATAAAACCACGATCAAGCAATTCTTGCAATTGCGTCTTCAGCTCTTTCAGCTCCTTAGGTGCCATTCTATAAGGGGTAATGGACACAGGAGTTGTATTCTCATACAGCTCAATTCCAAACTCCACCTCGCGCTTAGGAGGTAAACCAGGCAACTCCTCAGGAAACACTCCAGGAAACTCCTTCACAACTCTGATATCTTGCACCCGCAACTCCTTAGAGCTAGGATTCATCACAAAAGCTAGATAGGCTTCACAACCTTGCCTCAGCATCCTGCTCGCCTCCAAGGTAGACACCACATTGGCAAGAAACTTCACATTCTCACCAACCACAACAACTTCGTAATCATTCGCAAGCTTCAACGAAACTCGCTTATTCTCACAATCCACAACAACACGATGCTCAGCAAGCCAATCCATACCAAGGATTACATCAAAACCATAGAAAGGCAGCTCCATAAGGTCAACATGGAAAACATGGTCCTGAACAACCAAAGGACACCTCCTATACAACCTTCGAGTCACAACAGTCTCACCAAAAGAACTAGTGACACGAACACCAACATCCAAAGACTCAACAGGTAAACCAAGCAATTCAGCATGCTCACGCAAAATGTATGAATGCGTAGATCCAGAATCTATCAAGGAAATTAATGACAAGGATTGCAAAGTAAAGGTACATGCAATCACATCTGCATCATTCCTTCCCTCACGCTGAGCATACACCCTAGCTTGACTTCCACCCTCAGGCTGAATAGCCACAACATGGGCCACTCCTCGACCACCTTCCTCTCTCCGCTGGAAATTACCACGGCCGCGCCCACGACCTCTCTGCGGTGCAGCAACAACAGGAGCACGCACTTGGCCACCAGCCAACATAGGACAATCTTGCCTCAAGTGGTCCGCGGATCCACAATTCCAGCACCCATTACCAGCTGCCACAACAGGAGCTTGCACCTCCCTCACAGCACGAGGACAGTCACGCTTCATGTGACCACGTGAACCACATATCCAACAAGCACTCAGATCAGCTCTAGCATTGCCTCCCCGAGCAGATACACCACCACCTCTCATAGCTGAGGACTGATACTTCTGATCACGTCCCCTCTTGTTCCGTCCACCACCGGAACTATATTCAGCTGCTCGCTTTCCAGCACTAGTACCAGCACTCTTAGCAGATAAACCCAAGTTCATCTCAATGTCCTTAGCTCGGCCTACCAGCACATCAAAATCATCATACTCGGTAGCCAGCACATACATCTTCACCTCCGTCACTAAACCATAACAGAACCTTTCGCACCTCTCCCGCTCATCAGGTACCAGCTCAGGTGCATACTGACTGAGTCTAACGAACTGAACTTCATACTCAGCCACCGTCATGCTCCCTTGGGTAAGAGACATGAACTCACGCTTCTTTTCATCAAGATATCTCACACCAAGATATCTCCTCTTGAACACATTCTGAAAGAATGTCCAAGTTACATCAGCTTCAGCCATTCCGGCTATAGTGGTCGTCCACCACGTATAAGCATCATCCTGCAGCAAGGATACAACACAGCCCAGCTTTTGCACATCAGTGCAACTCATCTGACCCAAGATCCTCTTGGTACTCTCTAACCAAGCTTCATAACCTTCAGCAGACATACCCCTGAACTCAGTCCCACCAAGACTGCGCAAACGCTCCAAAGGTAGTCTAACTCCAGCATCTCCCTGATGCCCAGCTCCTTGAGCTCCAGCTACTGCTGCTCGAAAAGCACCAGCAATAGCTTGTACCAACATAGACATGTCAGGCATAGCTTGCCCCTGACCAACTTCAGGACCAGCAGCTCCAGCACCAGCTGCAGCTTCAGCTCTTTCTCCCTCAGCACCACCACCACCAGGTGGAGGAGGAGGTAACACCGCACTTCCCGCATTTTCCTCATTTTCATTCTCATTCGGAGCCGTAGCTCGCACATTACTTCTCAACTCTCTACGTGGTGCCATACTCTAACCATGCAATCACAATGCAAATAAACAAAGTCAGGTCCAGCAAGGTAAGCAATCCAAGTACTCAAGCTCAATTTCATTTAAAAAGCAACATCATTACATTAGCTTTGACTTGGCAATGGGTACCCACAACATGCTTCATCACAGCATACAACTCAATTGCATCAAATTCACAAGCTACTCATCATGCTTTCACCCAACAAGCATACAAAGCATACATACTTCAATCATGCACACATTCATTCCCAATTACCCGAGAACTCAGCTCTGATACCACCAAATGTAACCCCCTTAACCCGGCCTAGACGGTTGACCCGAATTAAGAAAGTCACACGGGGAAAACCAAAGTCAACCCGAAAGTCAACCTTGATTAACGACCCTTTTTTTTCTTTTTACTCTTGTCTAGGTGCACATTAACCCTAGTTATGATCTTACAAACAGCATACTCAAAGATCATAAACATCAGAGATCAAACAGGGACCCAATTGAACAATTTACAACTTTAGGGACCAAATTGTAAATTCTGTAAAATATAAGCACTTCATTCAAATTAAAGTTATCATCTTGAAATTAGTCAGGTTTCATGCTTCTCTGTAAATTTTCAGCTCAAAAGGACTTCCCAAACTCATACAATTGCATAAACAAGATTCAGGACCAAAATGCAAACATTCCAAAACATTTAACTACCAATGTCAGCCCCCAACGGTCACGTGTTCCGAAACAGGGAGAGCCCGTTTCGAAACGTGGGGCCGTTCCGCAACGCGTACCGAAACGAGGGTTGGCAGAGGGCTTCCCATTTCGAAACGGTGTCTCCCATTTCGAAACGGTGTCTCCCGTTTCGGACGCCTGGGCTACATACAAGGCACCTGTTCCGAAACGGTGGCCACTGTTCCGAAACGGCCTGCACAGAATGCAGAAACATGCTTGCCTAAACATGCAATTGGCCAACCAATCATGCTCCAAATGCTACCAAACTTTACCAGCAACAAATTCAACAAACAAGAGACATATTTGCATCAACAATTCAACATTATAACATCATATATGAAAAGCCCCAAAATCTAAGGCATGCTTCCTACACAAGTAAACCATTCAAGCATAAAACCTTCAAAAACCAAGTACATGAAGGCCAAATACAAAACCAGCATAATTCACAATATTAAACAAACTTAGGGAGTTCGAAACATCTCCCAAAACATCCACAATGGTCCCCCATTGCAAAATGCCAAAAGCTAAACTGTATAAGAAAACCTTCCCATACTTTGAGCTTAACTTTCACTTGGTTGCTTGCCTTCCTTGCTGCCCTCAAAGCACCTTAATGTTCTGCATTATTGGTTTAAGAAAAAGAAGAGAGCGTAAGCAAAAGCTTAGTGAGGAATGCTCATTAAAAACCATTCAATAATGCATTATAAAACTCATTTATAAATCATACTTCAAAACATCATTTATACATGCTTACAAGCATTCTTAAACAAGCAAATCATGCTTCCATATCAATACATGTCATATTGGCCACAAGTGATAAATTTCATCTTTTAAAAACAAGATCCACATAAGACTCACACATGGACTTTTAAACACCATTGTGATCTTATAATTCACAAGGACCACACAAGGACTTTTAAACACCTTTGTGTCCTTACAAGTTTCACCCCAAGGACTTTTAAACACCTTGGCCCCAAGGACTTTTAAACACCTTGGCCCATGGACTTTTAAACACCATGGCAAGGACCACACAAGGAATTTTAACCACCTTTGTGTCCTTAACAAGAACCATCCAAGGACTTTTAACCACCTTGATGTTCTTAAGTAACAAGGCTCACTTAAGGACTTTTAACCACCTTAGTAACCTTAACAAGAATCATCATGGACTTTTAACCACCATGAAGTTCTTAGAATCCACAAGGCTCACTCAAGGACTTTTAACCACCTTAGTGACCTTAACCTTTTTCAAAACATCACTTGCCAATATACATCATTATCAAGAGATAATCCACTGTTTTAAAGCATTTAACCAAGCCATAAACATCATGCATTTTTAAGCATCAAACCACATTTAAACAATGTTCAAAAACAAGGAACTCTTACCTTGAGCTTCCTTCAACATATGGCTTACAAAACCAGCAATAACCATGCTAATTCATGCTTTCAAAACAGAATTTAAAACATGCAATAAACCACATTGCACAACAACCAAACCATGGCCACCACTAGAGAGTTTTTCCGAAAACTTACACTTGAGCTTAGTAAAGTTGTTTAGACTTAGACTAAGCTCCCAAGACATTGGTTTCAAAGCCGAAAACCCAATTTCACTCATCGATTCCACTTCGCCTCTTGCCGAAGCACAAATCAAGCTTCCGGATCACCACCACTTGGATCCAAAGATGACTCCCCTATTTTAAACACATCAAAGCAGAGGATTAATGCATCATCATGCATTAATAGCTTCAATGAAAGCACCTAAACCCGCTGCTCTCATCCACACTCCATTTTCGGCCACCAAACACAACCGAAAATGCATCCAAACAACTCCTCAACAAAGCCCAGCCATAAACCATCAAAACTAAACATCCTTTAACATCATTTAACATCTAAAAAGAACCTATTAACATCCTTATACCTCCAGCAACAACAGATCCACAAGATCACTCCAAAACAACCAAGAATCACAAGCTAAACTTAGGAAATTCAACCTATCCGGGATTGCATTAATTAAAACTCAATTCCTTATCAAATCAACATTCATTTATCATCAAATTAACACCTTAAAACACAGCCCAACCAGATCCAACGAAAATCCACCAAAAATCATCAAATCTTGCATTTAAAGCCAAGATCCACTACACAACTTAAAAAGCTTTAATAAAACATCAATTTAGGATTGAGAACTTAGGAATTTCAGTAAAGAACTGAGAGTTTAGAGGAGAAGGACGTTCTTACCTCCAAACTTGAGTTTTCTCCTCTTTTAGAACCAAAAACCTTGAAGAATCCACTAGCAAATGGTGAGGTTTTGTTGATGAGATGATTAGCAATCAAAAGAGAGTTAAAAGGAGAGATTTAGGTGACAAAATCAGAAGAAAATCTCTGGAGAGAAAGTGTTTGGGTTGAGAGAAAATGAGAGAAAGGAAAATTGGGAAAAATAGAAAGTTAGTTGCAAAATAGAGAAATGACTTCCCTCCACTTTTCTTTATGTTTAAAAATCAGAATTAAAACATAAAATATCTTAGAAAAATCTGGAGAAACTCCCTTTGGGTAAATAGCTCCTTAAAGATTCAAAGTTTCAATCCTTTTTAAAACAGTCACGCAGTTTTCAAAAATTACATTTTGGTCACTAGACAAAATGTCACCCTTCCAAAACTCATTTTGTAAAATTGATTTCACAGTTCACTTTTATATATTAAAAGATGATTTTAGAACATTTTTCCATATTTTTAATGCAACCCGAACTAGGCTTTCCTAATTTCACCTTTTTAGATTCGAACAGCACTTTGACCGAACCGGTCAACGCCCAAAACTTCTAAGCCCAAAACCGGGGCGTTACAAGTTCCTTTGGTGAGACCATTGTGACACAGAAGTTGTATAGAAGATGTCCCTTGGTTGTGCAAAATCATGTTTTTCATGTTGATCTCATGGAATTGCCATTGTATGGTTTTAACGTAATCCTTGGTATGGATTGGCTTGTTGAACATCGAGTTGTGGTGGATTTTGAGAATAAGCGAGTTTCGTTGAGGCTTGCGGATGATTATGAGGTAGTGGTGGTTGGTGAGAATGTGAAGTTTCTTGCCAATGTGGTGTCTACATTGGAAGCAAGTCGGATGCTGAGACAAGGGTGTGAAGCTTATCTGGCCTTTGTGATGAATCCTAGCTCTAAGGAGTTGTGAGTCCAAGATATCAGGACTGTGCGAGAGTATCCTGGTGTGTTTCCGGTGGAGTTACCTGGATTGCCTCCTAATCGAGAGGTGGAGTTTGGAATTGAGCTATATGAAAACACAACTCCAGTGTCCATTACACCTTATCGAATGTCGCCTAAGAAGTTAAAGGAGCTGAAGACGCAACTTCAGGAGTTGCTTGATCGTGGTTTCATTCGGCCGAGTGTGTCACCTTGGGGTGCACCGGTCTTGTTTGTGAAGAAAAAGGATGGCACTATGAGAATGTGCATCGATTACCGTCAGCTGAACAAGTTGACTATCAAGAATCGATATCCATTGCCGAGGATTGATGATCTTTTTGATCAATTTCGGGGAGCGCCTGTGTTCTCTAAAATTGACTTAAGATCAAGTTATTACCAGTTGAAGGTGAATGATGTGGATGTGCCAAAAACAACCTTTAGGACGAGGTATGGGCATTATGAGTTCCTTGTGTTGTCGTTTGGTTTGACGAATTCTCATGCAGCTTTGATGGACATGATGAATAGAGTGTTCCATGAGTACTTGGATAAATTTGTTGTGGTGTTCATTGATGATATCCTTGTGTACTCTCGTACTGAGGAGGAGCATGAGGGGCATTTGAGGATTGTGTTGCAAGCTTTGTTGGAGAATCAGCTTTAGGCTAAGCTGAGCAAGTGTGAATCCTAGCTCAGGAAAGTTGTGTTCCTTGGTCATGTGGTTTCTGCTGAGGGGATTCATGTTGATCCTCAGAAGATTGAGGCATTGATGAATTGGAAGCCTCCTAAGTCTGTTCATGAAGTCCGTAGTTTCCTTGGTTTGGTAGGATACTACTGGAGGTTCGTGGATGGATTTTCAAAGATTGTTGCACCTTTGACGAAGTTGTTGCAGAAGGATGTCAAGTATGAGTGGAGAGAAGCGAGACAGTAGGCTTTTGAGAAGCTGAAGGCAGCTTTGACGCAAGCTCCTATCTTGGTTCAGCCTGAACCAGGGAAAGAGTTTGTAGTGTACAATGACGCATCCTACGTTGGTTTGGGGTGTGTGTTGATGCAAGAGGGTAAGGTGGTGGCTTATGCATCGCGCCAGTTAAAGGTGCATGAGCGCAATTATCCTACGCATGATATTGAGTTAGATGTGGTGGTTTTTGCTTTGAAAATTTGGAGACATTACCTGTATGGTGAGAAGTGTATTGTGTACACGGATCACAAAAGTTTGAAGTATCTGATGTCTCAGAAAGAGTTGAATCTTAGGCAACGACGTTGGGTGGAGTTGCTTAAAGATTACGATCTGACGATCGAGTACCATCCGGGAAAAGCTAATGTTGTAGCGGATGCCTTGAGTAGGAAGGTGGCACTGGAGTTGAGGGCTATGCTTGCCAGCTTGAGCATTTCGCGAGATGGAGATCTTGTGGCTGAATTGCAAGTGAAACCATCCTTGGTTCAGTTGATAAAGGATAAGCAGCTGTTGGATGATTCCTTGGTGCCACATGTTCAAGATATTGCTGAGGATAGGCCATCAGATTTCTGCTTTAATGATGATGGAGTTTTATGTTTTGGGAGTCGGATAGTAGTTCCCAATGATGCTGAGTTGCGGCGTTCTATTCTAACTGAAGCTCATAGTATTCCTTTTGCTATGCACCCTGGTAGTACTAAGATGTATCGTGATCTTAGAGATGAGTACTATTGGGTGGGATTAAAGAAAGATGTTGCTGAGTATGTGAGCAAGTGCATGGTTTGTAACCCCCTTAACCCGGCCTAGACGGTTGACCCGAATTAAGAAGTTTACACGGGGAAAACCAAAGTCAACCTGAAAGTCAACCTTGATTAACGACCCTTCTTTTTCTTTTTAAAACTTATTTAAATGCACATTAACCCTAAACATGTTCACAAGAACAACATACTCAAAGACCATAACCATCAGAGAACATTCAGGGACTTAATTGCACAAATTACAACTTTAGGGACCAAATTGTAAATTCTGAAAATTATAAGGACTTAGCCCAATTTAAAGTTACCAATATGAAATTAATCATTTTTCATGCTTTCCTGCCAAATTTCAGCTCAAACGGTCATCTCTAACTCATTCAATTGCAATAACAAGATTCAGGACCAAAACGCAAACATTTCAGAACATATAACCATCAAATTCAGAGCCCAACGGTCGAGTGTTCCGAAACAGGGAGGACGTGTTCCGAAACGCGGGACCGTTCCGAAACGGGTTCCGAAACATGGCTTGGCAGTGGCATTTCCGTTCTGGAACGGTTCCTCCCGTTTCGGAACGCCTAGGCCATTTCAGGCCCCTGTTCCGAAACGGTAGCACCCGTTCCGATACGGCCTGCCCAGATTGCAGAAAATTAGCTGATTAAACACTTAATTGACCAATCAAACATGCTCCAAATGCCACCAATTTATACCAGCAAGTCATTCAACATTCAAGGAACATAATTGCATCAACCAAACATCAACATGGCATCAATTATGAAAATCCCCAAATCTATAGGCATGCTTCCTACTTAGAAAACCATTCAAGCATCAATATTCCAAAACCACCATACAAAGGCCAATTACAAGTACCAACATCAATATCAACATTAAACCAACTTAGGGAGTCCAAAACATCTCCCAAAACAACAACATAGGTCCCCCATTGCCAAATACCCAAAAGCTAATAGTTTTAGGAAAATGTTCACCATACATGAGCTTAAAACCTTCACTTGGATGCTTGACTTCCTTGCTGCCCCAAAATGCACTTCAATGCTCTGCATTATTGGTTTAAGAAAAGAGAGAGCGTAAGCAAAAGCTTAGTGAGGAATGCTCATTTAAAACCACACAATAATGCATTTATAAAACACCTTTATAAACCTTAAATCAACCATCATTTGCACATGCACTTAAGCAATTAAAACAAGCAATTCATGCTTCAAGTTCATAACATGTCATATTGGCCACAAGTGATACATTCAACATAAGATCCACACATGGACTTTTAAACACCATTGTGTCCTTAACAAAAATCATTCATGGACTTTTAAACACCATGACAAGGACCACACAAGGACTTTTAAACACCTTTGTGCCCTTAACAATAATCACCCAAGGACTTTTAAACACCTTGGTGTTCTTAAATAACAAGGCTTACACAAGGAATTTTAACCACCTTTGTAACCTTAACCAAGAACCAACCATGGACTTTTAAACACCATGTTGTTCTTAAAATACACAAGATTCACACAAGGACTTTTAACCACCTTTGTGATCTTAACCAAGAACCAACCATGGACTTTTAACCACCATGTTGTTCTTAAATAAACAAGGCTCACACAAGGACTTTTAACCACCTTTGTGACCTTAACCATCACTTGCCAATATGCATCATTAACAACAATATTCCACTGTTTTAAAGCATTTAACAAAGCCATAAACATCATGCATTTTTAAGCATCAAACCACATTAAAACAATGTTCAAAAACAAGGATCTCTTACCTTGAGCATCCTTCAACACATGGCTTATAATCTCAGCAAATAAACATGCTAAATACACTTTCAAAACAGGATTTAAAACATGCAAACAAACCACATTGCATACAACCAATCCATGGTTCAACATCAAGAGAGTTTTTCCGAAAACTTACTCTTGAGCTTAGCTAAGTTGCTTAGACTTAAACTAAGCTCCCAAACCTTCAAAACATTGGTTTCAAAGCTAAAAACCAAAATCCACTCACCGATTCCGTTTCGCCACTTGCCGAAACACCAATCAAGCTTCCGGATCACCACCACAAGGATCCAAAGATGACTCCCCTGTTTTAAACACATCAAAGCAGAGGATTAATGCATCATCATGCATTAATATCTTCAATGAAAGCACCTAAACTCGCTGCTCTCATTCACACTCCATTTTTGGCTACCAAACACAACCGAAAATGCATCCAAACAACTCCACAACACTACCCAGCCAAGATCCATCAAATCTAAACATCCTTAAACATCAATTAACATCCAAAAAGGATCTAACCACACCCTTATACCTCCAGCTATAACAGATCATCAAGATCACTCCAAAAACAATCAAGAATTCAAGCAAAACTTAGGAAAATCAACCTATTCGGGATTGCATTGATTAAACCTCAAATTCTCATCAATTTAACATTCATTTAACATCAAAAAGACACCTTAAATCACTGCCCAAACAGATCATACGAATTTTACCAAAAATCACCCAAATCCTTCATTTAAAAGCCAAGATCAAGAACACAACCTTAAAACCTTTTATAAAACACAAATTAAGGATTGAGAACTTGGGAATTTCAGTAAAGAACTGATAATTTAGAGGAGAAGGACGTTCATACCTCAAAACTTGAGTTTCACCCTTTTGGAACCAAGATTCTTGAAAATCCACTTAGCAAATGACAAGGTTTTGATGAAGAGATGATTAGAGATCAAAAGAGAATTGAAATGTGTTATTTAGATGACAAAATCAGAGGGAAATGCTCTGGAGAAATGTGTTTAGTTTGAGAGAAAAGATGAGAGAAAATGAAAATGGAAAATGTGGAAAGTTAGTTGGAAAATGCCAAAATATCTTCCCTCCTTTTTAGTTTTATTTAAAAACCATTAATTAAATCTTTTAATATTTAGGAAAAATCTGGAGAAACTCCCATTGGGTAAATAGCTCCAAGATTCAAAGTTTCAATCCTTTTTAAAACAGTCACATAGTTTTCGAAAATTACATTTTGGTCACTAGCCAAAATGTCACCCTTCCAAACCTCATTTTGTAAAATTGATTTCACCATTCTCTTATATATAATAAAAGAGGATTTTAAGACATTTTTCTATATTTTTAATGCAACCCGAACTAGGCTTTCCTAATTTCACCTTTTTATATTCGAACCGCACTCCGACCGAACCGGTCCAAACCCAAAACTTCTAAGCCCAAAATTGGGGCGTTACAACTCTCCCCCCCTTAAGAAATTTCGTCCTCGAAATTTACCTGAAGGAAAGAGGTACGGAAACTGCTTCAGCATGTCATCCTTCCGTTCCCACGTGGCTTCTTCAACACCACGATGCTTCCACAACACCTTTACCAACTCAATGGTCTTGCCTCGAAGAACCTTGCTATCCGAATCCAGAATCTTCACCGGTTCCTCATCATAGGTCAAATCCGGATTCAATTCCACTTTTTCCACAAGCATCACATGTGAAGGATCTGATCTATACTTCCGAAGCATAGAAACATGAAACACATCATGAATCTTTTCCAACTCTTGAGGTAGCCTCAACTTGTACGCAACAGAACCCACACGCTCAATCACCTTGTAACCCCCTTAACCCGGCCTAGACGGTTGACCCGAATTAAGAAAGTCACACGGGGAAAACCAAAGTCAACCCGAAAGTCAACCTTGATTAACGATCCTTTTTTTTTCTTTTTAATCTTATCTAGATGCACATTAACCCTAATTGTGATCACACAAACAACATACTCAAAGATCACAACATCAGAGATCAAACAGGGACCCAATTGAACAAATTACAACTTTAGGGACCAAATTGTAATTTCTGATAAATTAAAGGACTTAACCCAAATTAATCTTACCATCTTGGAATTAGTCAGGTTTCATGCTTCTCTGTGAAATTTCAGCTCAAAAGGACTTCTCAAACTCATACAATTGCAAAAACAAGATTCAGGACTAAAATGCAAACATTTCAAAACATATAAAGATACTTCCAACCGAAATAATAGACACGTGTCGATACGCCTGGAGTCGTATCGATACGCGGGGAAGGCAGTAACCAAACTCCAGAGATGGTATCGATACGAAATCCCGCGTTTCGATACGGCATTCATATTTAGCCTAGACGGTATCGATACCCTCACAACCGTACCGATACCCCTGAGCAGAAATGTGCATAATTGGCTCATGCGTATCGATACGCAAGCCTGAGTATCGATACCCCTGCCTGAAATCGACTCAAAATCAACATCATACATGCTTCAAACCTCAATTTAACAACACCAAATCATACCACATAATCAATCAACATGCAGGGACCATAATTGCATCATCAATTCAACATATGATCATCACATATGAAAAGCCCCAATTTAATGGCATGCTTCCTACATAAGCTAACCATTCATGCATAAACCTTCACAACCAAGCATAATAAGGCCAAATATAAAACCAGCAATCTCATCAACATTCAACATACTTAGGGAGTTCCAAACATCTCCCAAAAACATACACATAGGTCCCCCATTGCCAAATCACCCCAAAAGCTAAAGAGTACTTATAAAACCTTCATACATTGAGCTTTACTTGAACTTGTATGCTTGCCTTCCTTGCTGCCCCTCAAGGTCCTTTAATGCTCTGCATTATTGAATTAGAAAAGCAAGGAGAGCGTAAGCAAAAGCTTAGTGAGGCATGCTCTTTAAAAACAATTCAATAATGCAATTAAAACCATTTATAAACATGATTAAAATCAACCTTTGTACATGCTCAAAAGCATACTTAAAACAAGCAATCTCATGCTTCAACATAAACATTAAACAAGCATCTCAGGCTTCACAATATACTTAACATGTCATATTGGCTCAAGTGATACATTTCATTTATTAAAACAAGTTCAACAACTTTCCCAAGGACTTTTAAACACCTTGGCCCCAAGGACTTTTAAACACCTTGGCCATGGACTTTTAACCACCATGGATGAGGACCACACAAGGACTTTTAACCACCTTTGTGTCCATAGCTTGAATCACCCCCAAGGACTTTTAAACACCTTGGTCCCAAGGACTTTTAAACACCTTGGCCCCATGGACTTTTAAACACCATGGAAAGGATCACCTAAGGACTTTTAACCACCTTAGTGTCCGCAACAAGAACCATCCAAGGACTTTTAACCACCTTGATGTTCTTAGGTAACAAGGCTCACTCAAGGACTTTTAACCACCTTAGTGACCTTCACTTTTTCAAAACATCACTTGCCAATATACATCATATTCATCATTTAATCCACTGTTTTAAAGCATTAAACCAAGCCATTTTCATCATGCATTTCAAAGCATCAAACCACATTATTTCAATGTATAAAAGCAAGGTACTCCTACCTAGAGTTACCTTCATCATATGGCTTACATCATTAACAAAATCCATGCTAAAACATGCTTTCAAAACAGTAATTAAAACATGCAAAACATCACTTGCATCACAACCAAGATCATGGCCACCACTAGAGAGAAAATCCGAAAACTTACTCTTGAGCTTAGCAAAGTTGTTTAGACTTAAGCTAAGCTCCCAAAACCTTCAAACCTTGGTTTTAAAAGCTGAAATCCAATTCCCACAAACTCACTCACCGATTTCCACTTTGCTTCAAGCCAAAGCACCAAATCAAGCTTCCGGATCAACCAAACTTGGATCCAAAGATGCCTCCCCTGTTTCAACACATCAAAGCAGAGGATTAATGCATCATCATGCATTAATTGCTTCAATGAAAGCACATAAACTCGCTGCTCTCATCCAACCTCCATTTTCGGCCACCAAACACAACCGAAAATGCATCCAAACCACCTCTAAACAAAGCCCAGCCATAAACCAGCAAAACCTCACTTCCATAAACATCATATAACATCTAAAAACAATCTATTAACATCCTTATACCTCCAGCAACATCAGATCACCAAGATCACCTCAAAAACTACCTTGAAACACAAGCTAAACTTAGGAAACCCAACCTATCCGGGATTGCATCAATCAAAACTCAATTCCACATCATTTTAGAAATCATTTAACATCAAAAACACCTCTTAAATCACAGATTACTCAGATCTAACGAAAATCATCAAAAATCATCAAGATCTTGCATAATAAGCCAAGATCCATAAATCAACTTAAAAGCCTTTAATTAAACATCAATTTAGGATTGAAAACTTAGGAATTTCAGTAAAGAACTGATAGTTTAGAGGAGAAGGACGTTCTTACCTCCAAACTTGTGTTTCTCCACTTTTTGGAATGAAAAACCTTGATGAAACTTGTAGCAATTGAAGAGGTTTTGAAGAAACAATGATTAGGAATCAAATGAGAGTTGAAAGGAGGAATTTAGGTGAGAAAATCAGAAACAAATCTCTGGAAATGGAGTGTTTGGGTTGAGAGAAAAAGAGAGAAAGAAAATGAGAAGTTAGTTATGAAAATTAGCCAAATAAGCTTTTCCCTCCTTTTTGATATCTTTAAAATCAGAATTATAACTCAAAATATCTTAGAAAAATCTGGAGAAACCACTTTTGGATTAATAGCTCCTTAAAGATTCAAAGTTTCAACCCATTATAAAACAACCACCAAACTTGCGAAAATTACATTTTGGTCACTAGCCAAAATGTCACACTTCCAAAACTCATTTTCCAAAATTGATTTCACAGTTCACTTAATTATATTAAAAGATGATTTTAGAACATTTTTTCAATATTTTTAATGCAACCCGAACTAGGTTTTCCTAATTTAACCTCTTACGATTCGAACAGCACTTTGACCGACCGGTCAACGCCCAAGACTTCTAAGCCCAAAACCGGGGCGTTACAGCTCTCCCCCCCTTAAGAAATTTCGTCCTCGAAATTTACCTGAAGGAAAGAGATAAGGAAACTGCTTCAGCATGTCTTCCTTCCGCTCCCACGTGGCTTCCTCAACACCTCGATGCTTCCACAACACCTTCACAAACTCAATGGTCTTGCCACGAAGAACTTTGCTATCCGAATCCAGAACCTTCACCGGTTCCTCATCATAGGTCAAATCCGGATTCAAAACCACTTCCTCCACAAGCATCACATGCGAAGGATCAGATCTATACTTCCGGAGCATAGAAACATGGAACACATCATGAATCTTCTCCAGCTCCTGAGGTAACCTCAACCGATACGCAACAGGACCCACACACTCAACAACCTCATACGGTCCAATGTATCTAGGGCTCAACTTACCCTTCCGACCAAACCTCATCACCTTCTTCCAAGGCGAAACCTTCAAGAACACACGATCACCCACCGCATACTCTATCTCCTTACGCTTCAAATCCGCGTAAGATTTCTGCCGGTCAGAAGCAACCTTCAACCGCTCACAAATGAGCTTCACCTTCTCGGTGGTCCCTTTCAACAAAGCCGGCATCGAAACCAACTTTTGACCAGTTTCAGCCCAACAAAGAGGAGTCCTACACTTCCTCCCATACAGAGCCTCATAAGGTGCCATCTGTATACTCGCCTGATAACTATTGTTATAAGCGAACTCAACCAAAGGCAGATGCTTCTCCCAAGAACCTTGGAACTCTATCACGCAGCATCTCAACATATCTTCCAAAATCTGAATAACTCGCTCAGACTGACCATCCGATTGAGGATGATAGGATGTACTGAAATGCAACCTTGTACCCAGAGCTTGATGCAAACACTGCCAGAAACGCGATGTGAACCTCGGATCCCTATCCGACACAATCGACTTAGGCACACCATGCAGCCTCACAATCTCAGCAATGTACAGCTCTGCCAGCTTATCCAAAGAAAACGTAGTATGCACAGGCAAGAAATGCACACACTTCGTCAGGCGATCCACAATCACCAAAACATAGTTCTTCTTTGACGGAGACAAAGGTAAACCAGATACAAAATCCATGGTAACCCTCTCCCACTTCCATTCAGGGATTGTCAACGGTTGCAACAAACCAGAAGGAACCTGATGTTCAGCCTTAACTCGCTGACACACCAAACACTTGCTTACAAACTCCGCAACATCTTTCTTCAAACCCACCCAATAGTACTCATCACGAAGATCACGGTACATCTTAGTACTACCAGGGTGCATAGCAAAAGGACTACTATGACCTTCAGCCAGAATAGCATGCCTCAATTCAGCATCAGCAGGCACTACTATCCGACTACCAAAACACAACACACCATCCTCATTAAAGCAGAAATCCGAAGGTCTACAATCACCCACACCGAATTCTTCTTCGAAGGTGACAAGGGTAAACCAGATACAAAATCCATGGTAATCCTTTCCCACTTCCATTCAGGATTCTCAACGGTTGCAACAACCCTGAAGGAACCTGATGCTCAGCCTTAACTCGCTGACACACCATGCACTTGCTTACAAACTCCGCAACATCCTTCTTCAAACCCACCCAATAGTACTCATCACGAAGATCACGATACATCTTAGTACTACCAGGGTGCATAGCAAAAGGACTACTATGACCTTCAGTCAGAATAGCACGCCTCAACTCAGCGTCATTGGGCACTACTATCGGACTCCCAAAACACAACACTCCATCATCATTAAAGCAGAAATCCGAAGGCCTACCCTCCGCAATATCCTGAACATGGGGTACCAAGGAATCATCCAGCAACTGCTTTTCCTTGATCAACTGAATCAAAGATGGTTTCACTTGCAACTCAGCCACAAGACCACCATCGCGCGAAATACTCAAACTGGCAAACATAGCCCTCAACTCAACAGCTACCTTTCTACTCAAGGCATCCGCTACAACATTAGCCTTTCCAGGGTGATACTCAATCGTCAAAACATAATCCTTGAGCAACTCCACCCAACGTCGCTGCCTAAAGTTCAACTCCTTCTGAGACATCAGATACTTCAAACTCTTATGATCCGTGTATACAGTACACTTCTCACCATACAGGTAATGTCTCCAGATCTTTAAAGCAAAAACCACCGCAGCCAACTCAATGTCATGCGTAGGATAATTGCGCTCATGCACCTTCAACTGCTGCGATGCATAAGCCACCACCTTACCCTCTTGCATCAACACACATCCCAAACCAACATAGGACGCATCACTGTAGACCACAAACTCTTTCCCTGATTCAGGTTGAACTGAGATAGGAGCTTGCGTCAAAGCTGCCTTAAGCTTCTCAAAAGCCCGCTGTCTCGCTTCCGTCAACTCATACTTAACATCTTTCTGCAACAGCTTCGTCAAAGGTGCAGCAATCTTAGAAAACCCATCCACAAACCTCCGGTAGTATCCCGCCAAACTAAGGAAACTACGAACCTCGTGAACAGACTTAGGAACCTTCCAATTCATCACCGCCTCAATCTTCTGAGGATCAACACGAATCCCCTCAGCAGAAACCACATGCCCAAGAAACACCACTTCACTTAACCAGAACTCACACTTGCTCAGCTTGGAATAAAGCTGATTCTCCAACAAAGCTTGCAGCACAATCCTCAAGTGCTCTTCATGTTCCTCCTCAGTACGCGAGTACACGAGGATATCATCGATGAACACCGCAACAAACTTATCCAGGTATTCATGAAACACACGATTCATCATGTCCATGAAAGCCGCATGAGCATTTGTCAAACCAAACGGCATCACAAGGAACTCATAATGCCCATACCTCGTCCTGAAAGTTGTCTTAGGCACATCCACATCCTTCACCTTCAATTGGTAATACCCTGACCTCAAGTCAATCTTAGAGAACACAGCTGCTCCCCGAAATTGATCAAAGAGATCATCAATTCTCGGCAAAGGATACCGATTCTTGATAGTCAACTTGTTCAGCTGACGATAATCAATGCACATCCTCATAGTGCCATCCTTCTTCTTCACGAACAAGACCGGTGCACCCCAAGGTGACACACTCGGCCGAATGAAACCACGATCAAGCAACTCTTGCAATTGCGTCTTCAGCTCCTTCAACTCTTTAGGTGCCATTCTATAAGGGGTAATGGACACATGAGTTGTATTCTCATACAGCTCAATCCCAAACTCCACCTCGCGATTAGGAGGCAATCCAGGCAACTCCTCAGGAAACACACCAGGAAACTCTTTCACAACCCTGATATCTTGCACACGCGGCTCCTTAGAACTAGGATTCATCACAAAAGCTAGGTAAGCTTCACAACCTTGCCTCAGCATCCGACTCGCCTCCAATGTAGACACCGCATTGGCAAGAAACTTCACATTCTCGCCAACCACAACTACCTCATAATCATCCGCAAGCTTCAATGAAACTCGCTTATTTTCACAATCTACTACAGCTCGATGCTCAGCAAGCCAATCCATACCAAGGATTACATCAAAACAATAGAAAGGCAACTCCATAAGGTCAACAGGAAAAACATGATCTTGAACAACCAAAGGACATCTTCTATAAAGCTTTCGAGTCACAACAGTCTCACCAAAAGAACTAGTGACACACACACCAACATCCAAAGACTCAACAGGCAACCCAAGCAATTCAGCATGCTCACGCAATATGTATGAATGCGTAGATCCAGAATCAATCAAGGAAAGTAATGACAAGGATTGCAAAGTAAAAGTACCTGCGATCACATCCGCGTCATTTCTCCCCTCCCGCTAAGCATACACCCTGGCTTGGCCGCCACCCTCAGGCTGAATAGCTACAACATGGGCCACTCCCTGACCACCTTCCTCTCTCCGCCGAAAGTTACCACGGCCGCGCCCACGACCTCTCTGTGGTGCAACGACAACAGGAGCACGCACTTGGCCACCAGCCAACATAGGACACTCTCTCCTCATGTGATCCGTAGATCCACAGTTCCAGCACGCATTACCAGCTGCTACAACAGGAGCCTGCACCTCCCTCACAGCTCGAGGACAATCACGTTTCATATGGCCACGCGGACCACATGTCCAACACGCACTTGGATCAACTCTAACGTTGCCTCCCCGAGCAGGTGCACCCCCACCTTGCTTAGCTGAGGACTGATACTTCTGATCATGTCCCCTCTTGTTCCGTCCACCACCGGAACTATACTACGCAGCTCGCTTACCAGCACTTGACCCAGCACTTCTAGCAGATAAACCCAAGTTCATCTCAATGTCCTTTTCTCGGCCCACCAGCACATCAAAATCATCATACTCGGTAGCCAGCACATACATCTTCACATCCGTCACCAAACCATAACGGAATCTTTCACACCTTTCTCGCTCATCCGGAACAAGCTCAGGTGCGTACTGACTGAGTCGAACAAACTGGACCTCATACTCAGCCACAGACATGCTCCCCTGGGTAAGAGACATGAACTCCCTCTTCTTTTCATCTAGGTACCTCACACCTAGATACCTTCTCTTGAACGCGTTCTGGAAGAACGTCCAAGTTACGTCAACTTCCGCCATCCCAGCGATAGTGGTTGTCCACCACGTGTACGCATCATCATGCAACAATGATACCATACACCCCAGCTTCTGCACATCAGTGCAACTCATCTGACCCAAGATTCTCTTGGTACTCTCTAACCAAGATTCCGAACCTTCAGTGGACAAACCCCTGAACTCAGTCCCTCCCAGACTGCGCAGACGTTCCAAGGGTAGCCTAACTCCAGCATCTCCCTGATGCCCAGCTCCTTGGGCTCCAGCTACTGCTGCTCGAAAAGCACCAGAAATAGCTTGCACAAACATCGTCATGTCAGGAATAGCTTGCCCCTGACCAGCTTCAGGTCCAGCGACCCCAGCACCAGCTGCAACATCAGCTCTTTCACCCTCAGCACCACCACCAGGCGGAGGAGGTAAATCCATAGCATTCTCAATGTTCTCTTCATTTTCACTTTGAGCCATAGCTCGCGTATTAACCCTTACTTCTCTACGAGGTGCCATACTAACAATACAATCACAATGCAAATAAAACAAAGTCAGGCTCAGCAAGGTAAGCAATCCAAGTACTCAAGCTCATTTCCACTTAAAAACAACATCATTACATTAGCTTTGATTTGGCAATGGGTACCCACAACATGCTTCACCCTAGCATACACCACAATTGTAACATATATACAATTCACTCAGCATGCTTTCACTCAACAAGCATACAAAGCATACATACTTAAATCATTCACATACTCATTCCCAATTACTCGAGAACTCAGCTCTGATACCACCAAATGTAACCCCCTTAACCCGGCCTAGACGGTTGACCCGAATTAAGAAGTTTACACGGGGAAAACCAAAGTCAACCCGAAAGTCAACCTTGATTAACGACCCTTTTTTTCTTTTTAAAACTTATCTAAATGCACATTAACCCTAAACATGTTCACAAGAACAACATACTCAAAGACCATAACCATCAGAGAACATTCAGGGACTTAATTGCACAAATTACAACTTTAGGGACCAAATTGTAAATTCTGAAAATTATAAGGACTTAGCCCAATTTAAAGTTACCAATATGAAATTAATCATTTTTCATGCTTCCCTGCCAAATTTCAGCTCAAACGGTCATCTCTAACTCATTCAATTGCAATAACAAGATTCAGGACCAAAACGCAAACATTTCAGAACATATAACCATCAAATTCAGAGCCCAACGGTCGAGTGTTCCGAAACAGGGAGGACCTGTTCCGAAACGCGGGACCGTTCTGAAACGGGTTCCGAAACATGGCTTGGCAGTGGCATTTCCGTTCCGGAACGGTTCCTCCCGTTTCGGAACGCCTAGGCCATTTTAGGCCCCTGTTCCGAAACGGTAGCACCCGTTCCGATACGGCCTGCCCAGATTGCAGAAAATTAGCTGATTAAACACTTAATTGACCAATCAAACATGCTCCAAATGCCACCAATTTATACCAGCAAGTCATTCAACATTCAAGGAACATAATTGCATCAACCAAACATCAACATGGCATCAATTATGAAAATCCCCAAATCTATAGGCATGCTTCCTACTTAGAAAACCATTCAAGCATCAATATTCCAAAACCACCATACAAAGGCCAATTACAAGTACCAACATCAATATCAACATTAAACCAACTTAGGGAGTCCAAAACATCTCCAAAAACAACAACATAGGTCCCCCATTGCCAAATACGCAAAAGCTAATAGTTTTAGGAAAATGTTCACCATACATGAGCTTAAAACCTTCACTTGGATGCTTGACTTCCTTGCTGCCCCAAAATGCACTTCAATGCTCTGCATTATTGGTTTAAGAAAAGAGAGAGCGTAAGCAAAAGCTTAGTGAGGAATGCTCATTTAAAACCACACAATAATGCATTTATAAAACACCTTTATAAACCTTAAATCAACCATCATTTGCACATGCACTTAAGCAATTAAAACAAGCAATTCATGCTTCAAGTTCATAACATGTCATATTGGCCACAAGTGATACATTCAACATAAGATCCACACATGGACTTTTAAACACCATTGTGATCTTACAACTTCCAAGGACCACACATGGACTTTTAAACACCATTGTGTCCTTAACAAGAATAATTCATGGACTTTTAAACACCATGACAAGGACCACACAAGGACTTTTAAACACCTTTGTGCCCTTAACAAGAATCACCCAAGGACTTTTAAACACCTTGGTGTTCTTAAATAACAAGGCTTACACAAGGAATTTTAACCACCTTTGTAACCTTAACCAAGAACCAACCATGGACTTTTAAACACCATGTTGTTCTTAAAATACACAAGATTCACACAAGGACTTTTAACCACCTTTGTGATCTTAACCAAGAACCAACCATGGACTTTTAACCACCATGTTGTTCTTAAATAAACAAGGCTCACACAAGGACTTTTAACCACCTTTGTGACCATAACCATCACTTGCCAATATGCATCATTAACAACAATATTCCACTGTTTTAAAGCATTTAACAAAGCCATAAACATCATGCATTTTTAAGCATCAAACTACATTAAAACAATGTTCAAAAACAAGGATCTCTTACCTTGAGCATCCTTCAACACATGGCTTATAATCTCAGCAAATAAACATGCTAAATACGCTTTCAAAACAGGATTTAAAACATGCAAACAAACCACATTGCATACAACCAATCCAGGGTTCAACATCAAGAGAGTTTTTCCGAAAACTTACTCTTGAGATTAGCTAAGTTGCTTAGACTTAAACTAAGCTCCCAAACCTTCAAAACATTGGTTTCAAAGCTGAAAACCAAAATCCACTCACCGATTCCATTTCGCCACTTGCCGAAACACCAATCAAGCTTCCGGATCACCACCACAAGGATCCAAAGATGACTCCCCTGTTTTAAACACATCAAAGCAGAGGATTAATGCATCATCATGCATTAATATCTTCAATGAAAGCACCTAAACTCGCTGCTCTCATTCACACTCAATTTTCGGCTACCAAACACAACCGAAAATGCATCCAAACAACTCCACAACACTACCCAGCCAAGATCCATCAAATCTAAACATCCTTAAACATCAATTAACATCCAAAAAGGATCTAATCACACCCTTATACCTCCAGCTATAACAGATCATCAAGATCACTCCAAAAACAATCATGAATTCAAGCAAAACTTAGGAAAATCAACCTATTCGGGATTGCATTGATTAAACCTCAATTTCTCATCAATTTAACATTCATTTAACATCAAAAAGACACCTCAAATCACTGCCCAAATAGATCATACGAATTTTACCAAAAATCACCCAAATCTTGCATTTAAAAGCCAAGATCAAGAACACAACCTTAAAACCTTTTATAAAACACAAATTAAGGATTGAGAACTTGGGAATTTCAGTAAAGAACTGAGAATTTAGAGGAGAAGGACGTACATACCTCTAAACTTGAGTTTCTCCCTTTTGGAACCAAGATTCTTGAAAATCCACTTAGCAAATGACAAGGTTTTGATGAGGAGATGATTAGAGATCAAAAGAGAATTGAAATGTGTTATTTAGATGACAAAATCAGAGGGAAATGCTCTGGAGAAATGTGTTTGGTTTGAGAGAAAAGATGAGAGAAAATGAAAATGGAAAATGTGGAAAGTTAGTTGGAAAATGCCAAAATATCTTCCCTCCTTTTTAGTTTTATTTAAAAACCATTAATTAAATCTTTTAATATTTAGGAAAAATCTGGAGAAACTCCCATTGGGTAAATAGCTCCTTAAAGATTCAAAGTTTCAATCCTTTTTAAAACAGTCACACAGTTTTCGAAAATTACATTTTGGTCACTAGCCAAAATGCCACCCTTCCAAACCTCATTTTGTAAAATTGATTTCACCATTCTCTTATATATAATAAAAGAGGATTTTAAGACATTTTTCCATATTTTTAATGCAACCCGAACTAGGCTTTCCTAATTTCACCTTTTTATATTCGAACCGCACTCCGACCGAACCGGTCCAAACCCAAAACTTCTAAGCCCAAAATTGGGGCGTTACATGGTTTGCCAGCGAGTTAAGGCTGGGCATCAGTTTCCTTCTGTAACGCCCCGGTTTTGGGCTCAGAAGTTTTGGCGTTGACCGGTTTAGTCAAAGTGCTGATCGAATATATAAGAGGGAATTTAGGAAAACCTAGTTCGGGTTGCATTAAAAATATGGAAAAATATTCTAAAATCATCTTTTAATATATAAAAGTGAACTGTGAAATCAATTTTGGAAAATGAGGTTCGGAAGGTTGACATTTTGACTAGTGACCAAAATGTAATTTTTGAAAGTTGCGGGACAGTTTTATAAAGGATTGAAACTTTGAATCTTTAAGGAGCTATTATTCCAAAAAGGATTTCTCCAGATTTTTCTAAGATATTTTAAGTCTAAAATCTGATTTTAAAGATTAAGAAAAGAGAGGGAAATCATTTTAACCAAATCTTAACTAATTTTTCTATTTTCTCTCAAATTCTCTTTTCTCTCATTTTCTCTCTACCCAAACAAGTTTTCCTCAGATTTCTTTCTCTGATTTTGACATCTACATCTCTCATTTCAACTCTCATTTGATTCCTAATCATCTCATCATCAAAACCTCTCAATTTGCAAATTGTTTCATCAAGCATTTTGGCTCTAAAAGGGAGAAATTCGAGTTTGGAGGTAAGAACGTCCTTCTCCTCTAAACTATCAGTTCTTTACTGAAATTCCTAAGTTCTCAATCCTTGATTCATGTTTTATTAAAGGTTTTTCAATTGAGATCTTGATTTTTGGCTAAAATGCAAGATTTGGTGATTTTGGTGAAAATTTCGTGTGATCTGTTTAAGCAGGGTTTTGAGGTGTTAAAATGATGTTAAATGAATGCTAAAATGGTTAGAAGTTGAGGTTTAATCAATGCAATCCCGGATAGGTTGAATTTCCTAAGTTTGGCTTGAGTTTTTGGTTGTTTTTGGTGTGTTTTTGGTGATCTGTTATACCTGGAGGTATAAGGACGTGGTTGTGATCTTTTTGCATGTTAGTTGATGTATAAAAATGGTTAGAAGTGATGGATCTTGGCTGGGTTAAGTTTTGGAAGTGTTTGGAGATGATTTCGGTTGTGTTTGGTAGCCAAATTGTTAGATTTGTGGTGAGCAGCGAGTTGTGTTGATGTTGCTGGTGTTTTAATGCATAAGGATGCATTAATGTTCTGTTTTTATGTGCTTGAAACAGGGGAGGTTGATCCTTGAGTTTTGGAGGTGTTTTCGGAAGGTTTCGGAAGCTTGGAAAGCTTGTTGGCTAGGCTTGTTTGGTAATCGGTGAGTGGATTTGTGAAAATGGTTTTCGGCTTTGAAACCAAGGTTTTGGGAGCTTAGTTTAAGTCTAAACAACTTTGCTAAGCTCAAGTGTAAGTTTTCGGATTACTCTCTTTAAGTGGTGGCCATGTTTTGATGAAATGCGAAATGATGATTTTGCATGATTTGCTACTGTTTTGGAAAGCATGTTTGAGCATGTTAATTGCTGATGTTTTAGCATGATTTATGCTGATGTTTTAAGCCATGTGTTGAAGGTGTCTCTAGGTAAGAGTGCCTTGTTTTTATGCGTTGTTAAATGATGATTTAGTGCTTTGAAATGCATGATGAAATGGCTTGATTTAAATGCTTTAAAACAGTGGATTACATGATGTATAAAGTGTGTATTGGCAAGTGATGGTTTGTAAAAGTGAAGGTCACTAAGGTGGTTAAAAGTCCTTGAGTGAGCCTTGTTATCTAAGATCATCAAGGTGGTTAAAAGTCCTTGGATGAATCTTGTTGCGGACACTAAGGTGGTTAAAAGTCCTTAGGTGCTCCTTTCCATGGTGGTTAAAAGTCCATGGGGCCAAGGTGTTTAAAAGTCCTTGGGGCCAAGGTGTTTAAAAGTCCTTGGGGAATTTCAAGCTACGGACACAAAGGTGGTTAAAAGTCCTTGTGATGTCCATTCATGGTGTTTAAAAGTCCATGGCCAAGGTGTTTAAAAGTCCTTGGGGTCCAAGGTGTTTAAAAGTCCTTGGGGAAAGTTGTTGAACTTGATTTCATAAATGAAATGTATCACTTGAGCCAATATGACATGTTTTGTACATGAGATGCATGAGATGCATGATTTGATGTTTATGTTGAAGTATGAGATGCTAGTTTAAATGAAAAGTGGAAGCATGTTATTGCTTGATTTAAAGTACGCTTTGAGCATGTGTAAAGGTTGTTTACAAGCATGAATTACAAATGGTTTTAAATGCATTATTGAATGGTTTTTAAAGAGCGCTCCTCACTAAGCTTTGGCTTACGCTCTCTCGTTTTCTTGATTCAATAATGCAGAGCATTAGAGTGCATTGAGGGCAGCAAGAGGAGGCAAGCACACAAGTTCAAGTAAAGCTCAATGTATGGAAGGTTTTGTTAAACATTTTAGCTTTTGGTCGATTTGGCAATGGGGGACCAATGTATATGTTTTGGGAGGTGTTTAAGACTCCCTAAGTATGTTAAATGTTGCTGTGGTTGTTGGTTTTTGGATTGATCTCTTATATGCTTGGCTATGAAGGTTTATGCATGAAAGGTAGCTTAAGTAGGAAGCATGTCATTTAAATTGGGGCTTTTCATGTGTGATGGTTATGAGTTGAATTGTTGATGCATTTATGATCCCTGCATGTTGTATATCTATGTGGTATGATTTGGTGATGTTAACCTGAGGTTTGAAGCATGAATGGTATGAATTTCAAGTCGATTTCAGACAGGGGTATCGGTACTCGGGCTCGCGTATCGATACGCCTGAGCCAAATATGCTCTTTTCTGCCCAGGCGTATCGGTACGGTTGTGGGGGTATCGATACTCATCTGGGTAAAGTTTGAATGCCGTATCGGTACAGGGGATATCGTATCGATACCGTTGCTCGAGTTTGGTTACTGCCTTCCCCGCGTATCGATACGACATCAGGTGTATCGATACCTGACCGTTAAATTCAGTTAAAGGTATCTTTATATGTTTTGCTTTGTTTACGTTTTAGTCCTGAATCATGTTTGATCAATTGCATGAGCTGTGGATGTCCTTTTGAGCTGAAATTTCACAGAGAAGCATGAAACCTGACTAATTTCAAGATGGTAACTTTAATTTGGGATAAACCCCTTAATTTATCAGGATTTACAAATTGGTCCCTAAAGTAGTAATTCGTTCAATTGGGTCCCTGTTTGATCTCTGATGTTTGTGATCTTTTGATACGTTGTTTGTATGGTCACACTTAAGGTTAATGTGCATCTAGATAAGATTAAAAAAAAAAGGGTCGTTAATCAAGGTTGACTTTCAGGTTGACTTTGGTTTTCCCCGTGTAATCTTCGTAGTTCGGGTCAACCGTCTAGACCGGGCTACGGGGGTTACATTTGGTGGTATCAGAGCTGAGTTCTCGAGTAATTGGGAATGTGTGTATGCATGATTGAAGCATGGTTTGGTTTGTATGCTTGTTGGGTGAAAGCATGTTTAGTGATATGATATGATGATGTGTATGTGATGCATGTTGTGATGATGCATGATGAGGGTACCCATTGCCAAACAAAAGCTAAAGAGATGATGTTGTTTTTGAAGGAGATTGAGCTTGAATACTTGGAATTTGCTTACCTTGCTGGTCCTGACTTGTTTATTTTGTATTGTTATGCATGGTAAAGTATGGCACCACGTAGAGAGTTAAGGAGTAGCGCGAGAGCTACGACCCCGGAAGGGAATGTGAATGATGAGCACACTGGTAGTGCTGTGATACCTCCTCCTCCACCTGGTGGTGGTGGTGCGGAGAGGGAAAGAGCTGGAGCTGAGGCAGCTGGTGCTGGAGCTGCAGGACCTGAAGCTGGTCAGGGGCAAGCGATACCTGACATGTCTGTGCTTGTACAAGCTATTGCGGGTGCGTTTCGAGCAGCAGTAGCTGGAGCTCAAGGAGCTGGGCATCAGGGAGATGCTGGTGCTAGACTACCCTTGGAACGTTTGCGCAGTCTTGGTGGGACTGAGTTTAGGGGTATGTCAGCTGAGAGGTCTGAAGCGTGGTTGGAGAGTACCAAGCGTGTCTTGGGACAAATGAGTTGCACTGATGTGCAGAAGCTGGGATGTGTGGTGTCACTGCTGCAAGGTGATGCATATACGTGGTGGACGACCACAATCTCTGGGATGGCTGATGCTGATGTTACTTGGACGTTCTTTCAGCATGCGTTCAAGAGGAGATATCTGGGAGTTAGATATCTGGATGAAAAGAAGCGTGAATTCATGTCTCTGACCCAAGGGAACATGAGTGTGGCTGAGTATGAGGTACAGTTTGTACGTCTTAGCCAGTATGCACCTGAGTTGGTACCTGATGAGCGCGAAAGGTGCGAAAGGTTCCGTTATGGTTTGGTGACGGAAGTTAAGACCTATATGTTAGCTGCTGAGTACAATGATTTCGATGTGCTGGTTAGTCGGTCCAAGGACATTGAGATGAATCTGAGTTTGTCTGCTAAGGGTGCTGGAGCTAGTTCTGGAAAGAGAGCTGCTGAGTATAGTTCCGGTGGACGGAACAAGAGAGGGCGTGATCAGAGGTTTCAGTCCTCGTCTAAGAGAGGTGGAGGTGCACCTGCTAGGGGTGGCAATGCTAGAGCTGACCCTAGTGCTTGTTGGATTTGCGGTTCACGTGGTCACTTGAAGCGTGACTGTCCTCGTGCTGGGAGGGAGGTGCAAGCTCCTGTGATAGCAGCTGGTTATGAGTGCTGGAACTGTGGTTCTGCTGATCATCTGAGACGTGATTGTCCGAGGATGGCTGGTGGTCAAGAGCGTGCTCCTGTTGTTGCAGCATCGCAGAGAGGTCGTGGGCGCGGCCGTGGTAATTTTCAGAGGCGAGAGGAAGGTGGGCGCGGTGTAGCTCATGTTGTGGCTATTCAACCTGAGGGTGGAGGCCAAGCGAGGGTGTATGCTCAGCGCGAAGGAAGGAATGATGCAGATGTGATTGCAGGTACCTTTACTTTGCAATCCTTGTCATTGCTTTCTTTGATTGATTCTGGATCTACGCATTCATACATTCTTCGTGAGCATGCTAAGTTGCTTGGTTTGCCTGTTGAGTCTTTGGATGTTGGTGTTAGAGTCACTAGTTCTTTTGGTGAAACTGTTGTGACTCGTAAGCTTTATAAAAGGTGTCCTTTGGTTGTTCAAGAGCATGTCTTTCCTGTTGATCTTATGGAGTTGCCCTTTTATGGTTTTGATGTGATCCTTGGTATGGATTGGCTTGCTGAGCATCGTGCTGTTGTGGATTGTGAGAATAAGCGGGTTTCGCTTAGGCTTGCGGATGATTATGAAGTGGTGGTGGTTGGTGAGAATGTGAAGTTTCTTGCCAATGTTGTTTCTACCTTAGAGGCGAGCAGGATGCTGAGGCAAGGTTGTGAAGCTTTTCTGGCTTTTGTGATGAATCCTAATTCGAAAGAGCTGAGGGTGCAGGATATCAGGGTTGTGAAGGAGTTTCCTGATGTTTTTCCTGAGGAATTGCCTGGTTTACCTCCTAATCGCGAGGTGGAGTTTGGTATTGAGCTGTATGAGAATACCACTCCTGTGTCCATTACTCCCTATAGAATGGCACCTAAGGAGCTGAAGGAGCTGAAGACGCAGTTGCAAGAGTTGCTTGATCGTGGGTTCATCCGGCCGAGTGTTTCGCCTTGGGGTGCTCCTGTCTTGTTTGTGAAGAAGAAAGATGGCACGATGAGGATGTGCATTGATTACCGTCAGCTGAACAAGTTGACTATCAAGAATCGGTATCCTTTGCCGAGGATTGATGATCTCTTTGATCAATTTAGGGGAGCTGCTGTGTTCTCTAAGATTGACTTGAGGTCAGGGTATTATCAGTTGAAGGTGAAGGATGTGGATGTGCCTAAGACAGCTTTCAGGACAAGGTATGGGCATTATGAGTTCCTTGTGATGCCGTTTGGTTTGACAAATGCTCCTACTGCTTTCATGGACATGATGAATCGTGTTTTTCATGAATACCTGGACAAGTTTGTTGTGGTGTTCATTGATGATATCCTTGTGTACTCGCGTACTGAGGAAGAGCACGAAGAGCATTTGAGGATTGTGTTGCAAGCTTTGTTGGAGAATCAGCTTTATGCTAAGTTGAGCAAGTGTGAGTTCTGGCTTAGGGAGGTTGTTTTTCTTGGTCATGTGGTCTCAGCTGAGGGGATTCGTGTTGATCCTCAGAAGATTGAAGCGGTGATGAACTGGAAAGTTCCTAAGTCTGTTCAGGAGGTTCGTAGTTTCCTTGGTTTGGCAGGATACTACCGAAGGTTTGTGGATGGTTTTTCCAAGATTGCTGCTCCTTTGACGAAGTTGCTGCAGAAAGATGTTAGGTATGAGTGGACAGAAGCGAGACAGCAAGCCTTTGAGAAGCTGAAGTTGGCTTTGACGCAAGCTCCTATCTTGATTCAGCCTGAATCAGGGAAAGAGTTTGTAGTCTACAGTGATGCATCCTATGTTGGTTTGGGGTGTGTGCTGATGCAAGAGGGTAAGGTTGTGGCTTATGCGTCGCGGCAGTTGAAGGTGCATGAGCGCAATTATCCTACGCATGATATTGAGTTGGCTGCAGTGGTATTTGCTCTGAAGATCTGGAGGCATTATCTGTATGGTGAGAAGTGTACGGTGTACACGGATCACAAGAGTTTGAGGTATCTGATGTCTCAGAAGGAGTTGAATCTCAGGCAGCGACGTTGGTTGGAGTTGCTCAAGGATTATGATCTGACGATAGAGTATCATCCTGGAAAGGCCAATGTTGTTGCGGATGCCTTGAGTAGAAAGGTAGCTGTTGAGCTGAGAGCTATGTTTGCTAGCTTGAGTATATCGCAGGATGGTGGTCTTGTTGCTGAGTTGCAAGTGAAACCTTCGTTGGTTCAGTTGATCAAGGATAAGCAGTTGTTGGATGATTCCTTGGTGTCTCATGTTCAGGATATCGCGGAGGGTAGACCTTCGGATTTCTGTTTTAATAAGGATGGGGTGTTGTGTTTTGGTAATCGGATAGTAGTGCCTGCAGATGCTGAGTTGAGGCATGCTATTCTAGCTGAAGGTCATAGTAGTCCTTTTGCTATGCATCCTGGTAGTACAAAGATGTATCGCGATCTTCGTGATGAGTACTATTGGGTGGGTTTGAAGAAGGATGTGGCAGAGTTCGTGAGCAAGTGTTTGGTGTGTCAGCGAGTTAAGGCTGAACATCAGGTTCCTTCTGGTTTGTTGCAACCGTTGAAAATCCCTGAATGGAAGTGGGAGAGGGTTACCATGGATTTTGTATCTGGTTTGCCTTTGTCTCCGTCGAAGAAGAATTCTGTTTGGGTGATTGTGGATCGCCTGACGAAGTATGCACATTTCTTGCCTGTGCATACTACGTTTTCCTTAGATAAGCTGGCAGAGCTGTACGTTGCTGAGGTTGTGAGGTTGCATGGTGTGCCTAAGTCGATCGTGTCGGATAGGGATCCGAGGTTCACGTCGCGTTTTTGGCAGTGTTTGCATCAAGCTTTGGGTACAAGGTTGCATTTCAGTACATCCTATCATCCTCAGTCGGATGGCCAGTCTGAGCGAGTTATTCAGATTTTGGAGGATATGTTGAGATGCTGCGTGATAGAGTTCCAAGGTTCTTGGGAGAAGCATCTGCCTTTGGTAGAGTTCGCTTACAACAACAGTTTTCAGGCAAGTATACAGATGGCACCTTACGAGGCTCTGTATGGGAGGAAGTGTAGGACTCCTCTGTGTTGGGCTGAAACTGGTCAAAAGTTGGTTTCGATGCCTGCTTTGTTGAAAGGTACCACCGAGAAAGTGAAGCTCATATGTGAGAGGTTGAAGGCTGCTTCTGATCGGCAGAAGTCTTACGCGGATTTGAAGCGTAGGGAGATAGAGTTTGTGGTGGGTGATCGCGTGTTCTTGAAGGTTTCGCCTTGGAAGAAGGTGATGAGGTTTGGGCGGAAGGGTAAGCTGAGCCCTAGATACATTGGACCGTATGAGGTTGTTGAGCGTGTTGGTCCTGTTGCGTATCGGTTGAGGTTACCTCAGGAGCTGGAGAAGATTCATGATGTGTTCCATGTTTCTATGCTCCGGAGGTATCGATCTGATCCTTCGCATGTGTTGCCTGTGGAGGAGGTGGAATTGAATCCGGATTTGACCTATGATGAGGAACCGGTGAAGATTCTGGATTCAGATAGCAAGGTTCTTCGTGGCAAGACCATTGAGTTGGTGAAGGTGCTGTGGAAGCATCGCGGTGTTGAGGAAGCCACGTGGGAGCGAAAGGAGGATATGCTGAAGCAGTTTCCTTATCTCTTTCCTTCAGGTAAATTTCGAGGACGAAATTTCTTAAGGGGGGGAGAGTTGTAACGCCCCGGTTTTGGGCTCAGAAGTTTTGGCGTTGACCGGTTTAGTCAAAGTGCTGATCGAATATATAAGAGGGAATTTAGGAAAACCTAGTTCGGGTTGCATTAAAAATATGGAAAAATATTCTAAAATCATCTTTTAATATATAAAAGTGAACTGTGAAATCAATTTTGGAAAATGAGGTTCGGAAGGTTGACATTTTGGCTAGTGACCAAAATGTAATTTTTGAAAGTTGCGGGACAGTTTTATAAAGGATTGAAACTTTGAATCTTTAAGGAGCTATTATTCCAAAAAGGATTTCTCCAGATTTTTCTAAGATATTTTAAGTCTAAAATCTGATTTTAAAGATTAAGAAAAGAGAGGGAAATCATTTTAACCAAATCTTAACTAATTTTTCTATTTTCTCTCAAATTCTCTTTTCTCTCATTTTCTCTCTACCCAAACAAGTTTTCCTCAGATTTCTTTCTCTGATTTTGACATCTACATCTCTCATTTCAACTCTCATTTGATTCCTAATCATCTCATCATCAAAACCTCTCAATTTGCAAATTGTTTCATCAAGCATTTTGGCTCTAAAAGGGAGAAATTCGAGTTTGGAGGTAAGAACGTCCTTCTCCTCTAAACTATCAGTTCTTTACTGAAATTCCTAAGTTCTCAATCCTTGATTCATGTTTTATTAAAGGTTTTTCAATTGAGATCTTGATTTTTGGCTAAAATGCAAGATTTGGTGATTTTGGTGAAAATTTCGTGTGATCTGTTTAAGCAGGGTTTTGAGGTGTTAAAATGATGTTAAATGAATGCTAAAATGGTTAGAAGTTGAGGTTTAATCAATGCAATCCCGGATAGGTTGAATTTCCTAAGTTTGGCTTGAGTTTTTGGTTGTTTTTGGTGTGTTTTTGGTGATCTGTTATACCTGGAGGTATAAGGACGTGGTTGTGATCTTTTTGCATGTTAGTTGATGTATAAAAATGGTTAGAAGTGATGGATCTTGGCTGGGTTAAGTTTTGGAAGTGTTTGGAGATGATTTCGGTTGTGTTTGGTAGCCAAATTGTTAGATTTGTGGTGAGCAGCGAGTTGTGTTGATGTTGCTGGTGTTTTAATGCATAAGGATGCATTAATGTTCTGTTTTTATGTGCTTGAAACAGGGGAGGTTGATCCTTGAGTTTTGGAGGTGTTTTCGGAAGGTTTCGGAAGCTTGGAAAGCTTGTTGGCTAGGCTTGTTTGGTAATCGGTGAGTGGATTTGTGAAAATGGTTTTCGGCTTTGAAACCAAGGTTTTGGGAGCTTAGTTTAAGTCTAAACAACTTTGCTAAGCTCAAGTGTAAGTTTTCGGATTACTCTCTTTAAGTGGTGGCCATGTTTTGATGAAATGCGAAATGATGATTTTGCATGATTTGCTACTGTTTTGGAAAGCATGTTTGAGCATGTTAATTGCTGATGTTTTAGCATGATTTATGCTGATGTTTTAAGCCATGTGTTGAAGGTGTCTCTAGGTAAGAGTGCCTTGTTTTTATGCGTTGTTAAATGATGATTTAGTGCTTTGAAATGCATGATGAAATGGCTTGATTTAAATGCTTTAAAACAGTGGATTACATGATGTATAAAGTGTGTATTGGCAAGTGATGGTTTGTAAAAGTGAAGGTCACTAAGGTGGTTAAAAGTCCTTGAGTGAGCCTTGTTATCTAAGATCATCAAGGTGGTTAAAAGTCCTTGGATGAATCTTGTTGCGGACACTAAGGTGGTTAAAAGTCCTTAGGTGCTCCTTTCCATGGTGGTTAAAAGTCCATGGGGCCAAGGTGTTTAAAAGTCCTTGGGGCCAAGGTGTTTAAAAGTCCTTGGGGAATTTCAAGCTACGGACACAAAGGTGGTTAAAAGTCCTTGTGATGTCCATTCATGGTGTTTAAAAGTCCATGGCCAAGGTGTTTAAAAGTCCTTGGGGTCCAAGGTGTTTAAAAGTCCTTGGGGAAAGTTGTTGAACTTGATTTCATAAATGAAATGTATCACTTGAGCCAATATGACATGTTTTGTACATGAGATGCATGAGATGCATGATTTGATGTTTATGTTGAAGTATGAGATGCTAGTTTAAATGAAAAGTGGAAGCATGTTATTGCTTGATTTAAAGTACGCTTTGAGCATGTGTAAAGGTTGTTTACAAGCATGAATTACAAATGGTTTTAAATGCATTATTGAATGGTTTTTAAAGAGCGCTCCTCACTAAGCTTTGGCTTACGCTCTCTCGTTTTCTTGATTCAATAATGCAGAGCATTAGAGTGCATTGAGGGCAGCAAGAGGAGGCAAGCACACAAGTTCAAGTAAAGCTCAATGTATGGAAGGTTTTGTTAAACATTTTAGCTTTTGGTCGATTTGGCAATGGGGGACCAATGTATATGTTTTGGGAGGTGTTTAAGACTCCCTAAGTATGTTAAATGTTGCTGTGGTTGTTGGTTTTTGGATTGATCTCTTATATGCTTGGCTATGAAGGTTTATGCATGAAAGGTAGCTTAAGTAGGAAGCATGTCATTTAAATTGGGGCTTTTCATGTGTGATGGTTATGAGTTGAATTGTTGATGCATTTATGATCCCTGCATGTTGTATATCTATGTGGTATGATTTGGTGATGTTAACCTGAGGTTTGAAGCATGAATGGTATGAATTTCAAGTCGATTTCAGACAGGGGTATCGGTACTCGGGCTCGCGTATCGATACGCCTGAGCCAAATATGCTCTTTTCTGCCCAGGCGTATCGGTACGGTTGTGGGGGTATCGATACTCATCTGGGTAAAGTTTGAATGCCGTATCGGTACAGGGGATATCGTATCGATACCGTTGCTCGAGTTTGGTTACTGCCTTCCCCGCGTATCGATACGACATCAGGTGTATCGATACCTGACCGTTAAATTCAGTTAAAGGTATCTTTATATGTTTTGCTTTGTTTACGTTTTAGTCCTGAATCATGTTTGATCAATTGCATGAGCTGTGGATGTCCTTTTGAGCTGAAATTTCACAGAGAAGCATGAAACCTGACTAATTTCAAGATGGTAACTTTAATTTGGGATAAACCCCTTAATTTATCAGGATTTACAAATTGGTCCCTAAAGTAGTAATTCGTTCAATTGGGTCCCTGTTTGATCTCTGATGTTTGTGATCTTTTGATACGTTGTTTGTATGGTCACACTTAAGGTTAATGTGCATCTAGATAAGATTAAAAAAAAAGGGTCGTTAATCAAGGTTGACTTTCGGGTTGACTTTGGTTTTCCCCGTGTAATCTTCGTAGTTCGGGTCAACCGTCTAGACCGGGCTACGGGGGTTACACCTTCTGGGTTGTTGCAATCGTTGAGGATTCCTGAGTGGAAGTGGGAAAGGATTACCATGGACTTTGTGTCTGGTTTGCCTTTGTCACCATCGAAGAAGAATTCGGTGTGGGTGATTGTGGATCGCCTCACGAAGTGTGCGCATTTCTTACCTGTGCATACTAAATACACATTGGATAAGCTTGCAGAGCTGTACGTTGCTGAGATTGTGCGGCTGCATAGTGTGCCAAATTCGATCGTGTCGGATAGGGATCCGAGGTTTACATCGCGTTTTTGGGAGTGTTTGCATCAGGCTTTGGGTACACAATTGAATTTTAGTACTTCTTATCATCCACAGTCGGATGGACAGTCTGAGCGTGTTATCCAAGTACTGGAAGATATGTTGAGGTGCTGTGTGATTGAGTTTCAAGGCTCTTGGGAGAAGCATTTGCCTTTGTGTGGAGTTTGCTTATAACAATAGCTACCAGGCAAGTATTCAAATGGCACCTTATGAAGCCTTGTACGAGAGGAAATGCAGAACTCCTCTTTGTTGGGCTGAAACAGGTCAGAAGTTGGTTTCAATGCCAGCTTTGTTGAAAGGAACCACCGAGAAGGTGAAGCTCATTTGTGAGCGATTGAAGGCAGCTTCTGATCGACAGAAGTCTTACGCGGATTTGAAGCGTAGGGAGAATGAGTATGTGGTAGGTGACCGTGTGTTTTTGAAGGTTTCGCCTTGGAAGAAGGTGATGAGGTTTGGTCGAAAGGGTAAGTTGAGCCCAAGGTACATTGGACCATACGAGGTGATTGGGCGTGTGGGTCCTGTTGCGTACAAGTTGAGGTTGCCGCAAGAGTTGGAAAAGATTCATGATGTGTTTCATGTCTCTATGCTTCGGAGGTATAGATCGGATCCTTCGCATGTTAAGCCTATGAAGGAAGTGGAGTTGAATCCAGACTTGACCTATGATGAGGAGCCGGTGGAAATTCTTGATTCAGACAGTAAAGTTCTTCGAGGCAAGACCATTGATTTGGTAAAGGTGTTGTGGAAACATCGTGGTGTCGAGGAAGCCACGTAAGAAAGGAAGGATGATATGAAGAAGCAGTTTTCGTACCTCTTTCCTCTAGGTAAATTTCGAGGACGAAATTTCTTAAGGGGGAGAGTTGTAACACCCCAATTTTGGGCTTAGAAGTTTAGGGTCTGAACCAGACTGGTCTAATTTTCGGTTCGAATATAAAAGGTGGTTTTAGGGAAAGCCTAGTCCGGGATGCTTTAAAAATATGGAAAAATATCTAAAAATCCTCTTTTGATATATATAAGAGAGTGGTGAAATCAATTTTACAAAATAAGGTTTGGAAGTGCAACATTTCGAAATAGTGACTAAAATGCGATTTTTGAAAAGTTCAGTGGTGACTGTTTTGTAAGGATTGAAACTTTGAATCTTTAAGGAGCTAATTTACCCAAGAATGATTTCTCCAGATTTTTCTTAGATTTTAATGATTTAATTAATGTTTAATTAATTAAATGGAAAGTGGAAAACCATATTTTAGATTTTCATAACTAACTTTTCTTAAAACTTTCTCATCTCATTTTCTCTCAAAATTCCCTCAGCCAAACACATTTCTACAGCAACATTTCTATTGATTTTCACAACAATTGATGAGGTTTCAATCATCAATTGATTTCTAATCCTTTCTACATCAAATCCTATTGTTTTGCTTATTGGATTTTCAAGGAAAATGTCTTTAATCAATGAGAAATTTACATTTAGAGGTAAGGATGTTCTTCTCCTCTAAATACTCAGTTCTTTACTGAAATTCTCAAGTTATCAATCCTTAATTGAAGTTTTATAAATGGATTTAATGTTATGAACTTGATTTTGGCTTAAAACTCAAGATTTGGAAGAAATCTTGAAGAAATTCGTGGTGATTCTTTGGGCTCTGTTTTGTGATGGTTTTTAAATGTAATTTGGATGTTAAATGATGTGTAATTGAGGTTTGAACAATGCAATCCCGAATAGGTTGAATTTCCTAATTTTTTGCTTATGAAAATGGTGGTTTTTGGGTTATCTTGGTGTTCTGTTATAGCTGGAGGTATAAGGACGAGTTTAGGTTCATTTTGGATGTTAATTGATGTTTAGGAATGGTTAGAAGTGATGGATCTTGGCTGGGTTATGTTGTGGAGGAGTTTGGAAGTGATTCAGGTTGTGTTTGGTAGTCGAAATGTTAGATTTGGTTAGAGCTGCGAGTTTAGGTGTGATGGCTGAAGATTTTAATGCATGATGATGCATTAATCCTCTACTTTGATGTGTTTAAAGCAGGAGAGGCATCTTCGGATACTTGTAGTGTTGATTTGGAGGCTTGATCGGCGTTCGGCAAGCTTGCGAAACAGAATTGGTGAGTGAAGTTGGGTTTTCAGCTTTGAAACCAAAGTTTGATGGTTTTGGGAGCTTAGTTTAAGTCTAATCAACTTAACTAAGCTCAAGAGTAAGTTTTCGGAAAAACTCTCTTGTGTGAGCCATGGTGTGGTTCGATGCATTTGTTGATAAATTGCATGTTTAAATTCTATTTTGAATGCATGTTTTATGTTGCGTGTAAAATAGTCTACCGCAATGGTAGTGCAAGTATACACGACGCAAGTAGTAAAGTGATACGAAGTATCGGATATCGTCTCCACAGGGATTGGGCTAATAGCTTCACCTTAATTCACTGCACGAAGTAAAGAAAACATTTGAGAAAGTTGTCACGAAAATAATAAAGTAAACGTAAATAAAAGAGTAAAGATATCAAGATAGAGAGAATGGGCTGGTATTGAATTGCTCAGTAGTGCAGGTATTGCAGAGTTTAGGAAATCCAGTTCTGTCGTCGCACCCGTCGCGGACAGCACCTGTCGCTGCAGCAGTCCGTTGATTGTTGCGGCAGCAAACTCTCAACTCAGTACGTTCAAGTTTGGCAAGAATCCCAGATCTGCCTTGGCCTATCCCTAGGTCCAAGTCTGTCGATGATCACGTCATGATGATACCTCCCGGCGTGAATCGAAGGATGAACACTGATGTTTATGAATTCTTCTTTAGACACTTAACCTCGCCCTATCCCTAGGCACAAGATAGTTCAACTATAAACTAGAGAACTTGCTCTTATTTCTTTCGTATACTTAACTCTCCCGATGCTAAGTAAATAGATAACCTCACAATGCTCTCCCGATGCTCTTGCAAGATATTAATAACCAAAATAAGAGAACTTGAAGTTTATTTTATTGAACTAAAAATTCCTAAAACAAAACAACCCTTGCAACTACTTTACAAATCAACCCATGGCTCTAGGGGGAATTTAGAACATGTCGGCGGCGGGAAAACGGCTAGGGGTTTTTGGTTATCGGTTATGGGGTATTCGATGTGCCCTAGGTTAAAATACATGCCCTTATATAAGCTTTGGGCTCAAGTTATCTAATTTAACAAGGATTACAACTTTAATTAAAAGTATGATTCTAATAAAGACTAAATCTTCAAGGAATCTACTTTCCAGCCGTCTTCCTTGTTTCTTGGGATTTTCTCTCCTTGAACTTTGGGCTTGACATATCTTTTGATCTGGGGCTTGAAAAAATATATGGTTTTCACACGACAGATGGGCTGAATTTTCTCTATCTGTCGAGGTCCACTTTGCTTTTTCTCCTCAAAATTGCCGTCGTCCTTTGCTGTCACGGCAGCACCGTGGCAGCATCATCCTCTTTGTCTGCTTGTCCAGTTCAGCTCTTCTGCTTCTCTGCCCAGCGCCTGCCCTCACCGTCTACTGCGGCGGCAACCTGCAAAAATAGCCATTTTTAGTAGAATCTGTGCCTTTTAATATATTTGTGATGTTTTGCTGTAAACTAACCTAAATGCAATGAATAATGCTTGAATGCAACAGAAATATAGGTTAAAAAGGTGTAAATAATAGAACTTTTACACACTCGACACACCCCCAAACTCAAGTTTTTGCCTTCCCTCAAGCAACTAAGGCCTAAAAGAAAAATGAAATATTTTTTTTTGGCTTTCAAACAGTGAACTTTCCCTTACCCGTCGTTCGTTCCCTGTGACGGCAGCAACCTGTCGGATAATTTAGGATCTGTCCGGAATCTCACTATAGTCCTCGTGCAGTGTGTGCATATGCCAAGACTCTCTTAGTTTCACTAGAATATTCAACTCTTAACTCGAATTTTTATGCCAAAGTTTATCTTTTTGAAGGCACATTTTCATGCTTCTTTGATTTTTTTTGTTTTGACTCGATTTTTCCATTTTTCAAGCTAAAGTTTTACTAGAGCCAGTTTTAGGCACCTCTAGTTAACTTCCTAGAGCAAGTTTCGGGCACCTCTAGTTAACTTCCTAGAGCCGGTTTCGGGCACCTCTAGGGCTGTTGAGTCTCTTTTGCTAAACTTCTTTCTTAGAGCCAGTGTTAGGCACCTCTAGGGGCTATTCAAGTGCTAAGCTTCCTATTCTAGTTTAACTAAAAGAAGTCTAAGCAATATAACAGTCACAATGGTGTTTAAATTTTCAGAACTATAGAAAGGCTATAAACTTCTCCTTAAACTAACCTAAAGTTACTGCCACGACAGAGCTGTCACGACAGGTAAGTTCAATTCACAGTTTAAGCCAAAATTTTCAGTTTTTTTCAGATTTTTTTAAGAAAAATAACTAAGTCAAAGACACAAAATTTAACTAAGATGTACTTGGACTCCATTAATATGGAGGGTTGCCACCCCCAAACTCGAGGGTTGCATTGCCCTCAATGCAAATGACAAAATGAAAACATATGAAGGCAGTACATCACAAAATATAAAAATAGCATGCATCAATAAGAAAATAAGAAACTTAAATTTTAAGCATTGTCTTCACTGCTGCTGCTGAGGCGGATTTGGCGACGGATTCTGGTTCTTGGGGCGGGCTGGGGTGGTTGCTGTACAACCTGAATGTCTGAGCTGCTGCTGCTACTGTCACTGCTGTCACTGCTGCTGCTGGCCTTTGGCAGAGTTTTCTTGTTGGCCATTCTTTTCTGCCTCTTTACCGGTGTAAATTCTTTCGACAGGTTCCTCGGAATAGAGGGTTCAGTGTCGCTGTCTGCCCAAACGGAGGAGGAAGAGAACCCAGCAACAAAGGCAACAAGGTCATCCGATGGCACTGGTCGCTTGGTTCCTCGAGCGGATGTTTCGGCATGGGTGATGCCGGCTGCCTTCGGGGCAAGTGATGGTATGGAGGCGGTAGATGGTGTTTGTGGGGTTGCAGCATGTGTAGGTGTGTGGGCAGGGGTGGGGACAGTGAAGTAGTGGGCAGGGAAGGTGGGGAAAACAACATCAGGGAAATTTAAAGTATTGTGAATAAAATTTACCGTGGATGTGGCAAAGTCCTTGATGAATGTCATGAGGCCCAACTGTCTGTCCTCCATTCTTTGAATGGCAGCTAGGATTTGATTGGAGGGATCTGCCGGAGCAGCTGCTGCGGCGGCAGGTTCAGGATTTGGCTGCTCTGATGATTCGGCTGGGGCGGCAGCGGGGTTGAAAGATGAGAGAGGGGTTGCCACTGTCAGCTCCATGAGGCTGATGATATTCTTTTCTGTCCAACCTCGTCCTTTCACTATGGAATCAGTGTCGGCTTCCGACACATCATGACAGCTGCAGAGGGACGTGATGAGGTAGGGGAGGCAAAGGAGGGCCGTCGGTCTATGTGCACTTTCCAAAATACTCTCTCGCATATAACTTCCCACATTAATTGGTCGTTCATTTAGAATAGAGTGTATTAAGGCTAACCTCTGCTGGTCAACGGTGGTGTGATGCGACGACGGTAGGATCCTCTTTTTGATGAAGGCATTCCACAGTTTTGCCTCCTGCAGCAGCTGCCCCCTCTTCACTGTGTGAGGATTTTTTCAGCTTGTGTCCCATTCAGTCCCTTCTTTCGTCAGTTCTGCCATGACAGCGTCATAGGCAGCATTATCCAAAGTGTCAAGGAACTGCTGGTGAGCATCATCATTGGGGCCTAGGTAGAGGCCATATAAAGAGTTGATACGCTCGGCTGTGAACGACACCTCTTTCCCTCTGACAGTCACTACTATCGCCGTCTTGCTGCTGATGGCAGCATAAAATTCCCTCACCAGCGTCTCGTTCATCTCTGCTGGTTGCTCTGCAAATGATTCCCATAATAGAGCTCTAATCTTCCTTGCGATGAAAGGCATGAGGCCCAGATTAATTGCCTTTGGAGTGTAAATGAAGCCTCGTTCTTCCCACAGATCTCTGGTTGCAAAGGACTGTGGGGGAGTTGGTGCCGGTGAGGAAGTAGAAGCAGCACTGCGGCGGGTTCTTCTAGAAGACATGTTAGTGCAAGGGTTGTGAAAAGTAAAAGAAAGCAAATGAAAACTAAAGGGGGAGAGCAAGTAAGAAAGGCAGAAGTGAATGAATATGAAAATGAAACGGGGTTTTATAGAAGAGGAATTGCTGCCTGTTGAAGTTGTAACAGCAGGCGTGAATAACGGGGCGACTGTTGAGCTTTAGCGTGTCTGACGTGTCTAACACACGTTTCTGCGTCTGTTACGCGTCTGTCACACGTTTCCGCGTCTGTCGTGACAGCTTGGTGACAGCCTGTCTTTTCCGTGTCTGCCGCGGCAGCTGGAACGACAGGCTTCAATATTGGGCTTTGTTGGGCTGATGGATGGATGGTGGGCGGGGTTCACTTCTCCTGTTCTTCTTGACTCCTTTATTTCCTAAAAACAATAAATATAAAAACATTATTCGAATAAAATAAACCTTATTTCCTAATAAATAATAATAATAAAACAAATAATTAAAATTTAGGTTAAATTAGGTCTGCCAGGTGGGGCATCTCCTAAGGTAACCACTTCCTGCATTCCTGGGGCTTTAGTCCCCTGATAATGCTTGAGGCACTGTCCGTTGACTTTGAATTGGTGCCCGTCTTTTAATGATCGGATTGTGATGGCACCATGGGGAAAAACTTGTACGACTTGGAATGGGCCCGACCATCTAGATTTCAGTTTTCCTGGGAAAAGTTTCAGTCTAGAATTGAACAACAATACAATCTGCCCTGGGCAGAACTGTCGTGGCAGCAACTTCCTGTCATGCCACTTCTTAGTTTTCTCCTTGTAGATTCTTACATTGTCGTAGGCCATTGTCCGTATTTCTTCAATTTTGTTCAGATATAACAGCCTTTTCTGGCCTGCCCTGTCCAAGTCCATATTCAGTGCCTTGATCGCCCAGTACGCTCTGTGCTCTATCTCGACAGGCAGATGACATGTTTTTCCATAAATCAATCGATATGGAGTCATGCCCAATGGAGTCTTAAAAGCTGTCCTATATGCCCATAACGCATCATTGAGGAGTAAAGACCAATCTTTCCTAGTTGGCTTAACCATCTTCTCAAGAATGTTCTTAACTTCCCTATTAGATATTTCAGCTTGTCCATTAGTCTGTGGGTGATATGCTGTCGCGATCCGATGCTTGAAACCATATTTCTTCAAGGCGGCAGCAATAACCCTATTGTCGAAATGTCTCCCTTCATCACTGATAATCGCCTTAGGGATGCCAAACCTAGAAAAAATGTTTTTGTGTAAAAACCTTTGGACTGTCTTGGCATCATTCTTTTGAGTGGCGATAGCTTCAACCCACTTAGAGACATAATCTATTGCTAAGAGGATGTATAAATTTCCACATGAAGATGGAAAAGGTCCCATAAAATCAATCCCCCAAACGTCGAAGATTTCGACCTCTAGAATGTTCTGCAGCGGCATCTCGTTTCTCCTTGAGATGTTTCCTGTCCTTTGGCACTTGTCACAACTCTTGTAGAAGGTTTGTGCATCTTTATATAGTGACGGCCAATAAAACCCTGACTGCAGCACCTTGGCAGCAGTTTTGTTGCCTCCTAAGTGACCTCCATACTGTGAAGCATGGCAGTGATGAAGAATGTCTTCTTGCTCTTCTTGTGGTACACACCTCCTTATAACCTGATCTGCACATAGTTTGAAAAGAAGAGGTTCGTCCCAATAATAATGCTTAACATCATTTTGGAACCTCTTCCTGGCTCGGTAATTAAGATCAGAAGGAATTATTCTGCTAACTATAAAATTAACGAAATCAGCATACCAGGGGAGTTCAGAAGACTTACCTGCCGCCATGGTTGTTGCGGCAGTGATTGCGGCAGCAAAGAGCTGCTCATCTGGGAAGGTCTCCAGTATGTTTGTCTCATCTATTGGTAGACTTCGTCCCTTCTCCAACCTTGACAAGTGATCTGCTACCTAATTTTCTGTCCCTTTTTTGTCTTTGATTTCAAGGTCGAATTCTTGCAATAGCAGGATCCACCGTATCAATCAAGGCTTTGCATTCTTTTTCCCGAACAAATACTTCAGGGCAGAATGGTCTGTGTGCATTATTACCGTCGTCCCAATTATGTAAGAACGAAACTTGTCAATGGAGAACACCACAGCTAATAGCTCCTTTTTTGTGGTGGTGTAATTCACTTGGGCGTCATTCAGTGTCTTGTTGGCATAATATATGACATGAAATAGCTTGTCTTTCCGCTGCCCAAGTGCTGCCCCGACAGCATAGTCACTAGCTTCACACATAATCTCAAATGGCTGTGTCCAGTCTGGTGGCTGTACTATTGGGGCTGTTACCAGTTTTTCCTTCAGAACCTTGAATGCTTCAGTACATTCATCATTGAAGTCAAAGGGTTGGTTCTACTCTAAAAGATGGCATAGGGGCTTGGTTATTTTTGAGAAATTTGCAATAAATCTCCGATGAAAACCAGCATGTCCCAAGAAACTTCTAATACCCTTGACTGTGGTCGGTGGCGGAAGCTTCACGATCACTTCTATTTTAGCCCTGTCGACTTCTATCCCACGGCAGCTAATCTTATGGCCAAGGACTATCCCTTCATCCACCATAAAGTGGCATTTTCCCAATTTAAGACCAGGTTTGCTTTTTCACATCTTTCAAGTACCTTTTGTAGATTGCCGAGACAGCTCTCAAAATCGTCTTCAAAGACTGAAAAATCATCCATAAAAATTTCAAGGAAGTCCTCTACCATATCGGAGAATATGGCCATCATGCACCTTTGGAAGGTGGCGGGTGCATTGCATAATCCAAACGGCATTCTCCTAAAAGCATAAGTTCCGTAGGGGCATGTGAAAGTCGTCTTTTCTTAATTCTCCGGTGCGATAGCAATTTGATTATAACCTGAATAACCATCAAGAAAACAATAGTAAGGTTTACCCGCTAATCTATCAAGCATTTGATCAATAAAGGGTAAAGGAAAGTGGTCCTTTCGGGTAGCTATGTTAAGCTTCTGATAGTCCATACAAACCCTCCAACCGGCCACAGTCCTGGTTGGGATTAACTCATTGTTTTCATTGGTCACCACGGTCATTCCTCCTTTCTTTGGAACACATTGCACCGGGCTCACCCATTTGCTGTCGGAGATGGCGTAAATAATACCAACATCTAACCATTTGATTATCTCTTTACGTACCACCTCTTTCATCGCATGGTTTAGCCGCCTTTGGGCATCTATAGTCGGCTTATGATCTTCCTCTAAAAGGATTTTGTGCATGCATAGCGCCAGACTAATGCCTTGAATATCAGCTATCGTCCATCCAATCGCCTTTTTGTGCTGCCGCAGCATCCCTATTAGCTGTCGTTCCTGTTCCTACGGCAGCTTAGAAGAGATGATTACGGGCAACGTATCATTTGAACCAAGAAAAGCATATTTTAGCTGCCCTGGCAGGGGCTTCAGTTCTAAGGCAGGGGGTTCAACAGTAGATGGCTTTTGGATTGCATGGTTATCTGAAGTATAATTTAAAGGTTCGAATAACTTACCTGGATCCTTCTTTTTCTAGGGTGGCTGCCGATGAAGAATACTCATGCAACCTTCTGTCATCTTTACCGTTTCAAACTCCCCAAGTTTAGATTTCTTTGACATGACATCCTTGAGAAATTTGGCATAACCGGGCATCTCCCTAACGGCATCTAACAGCGGAATATTAATATGAACCTGCTTAAAAATATCATAAATCTTTTTGAGCTGAGATTCTTGCTTAGCTTGCTGTAACCGTTGAGGAAAAGGAGGTGGCGGACGATAATCAGAAATACGCCCTTCCCACTGCATACGAATCTGAGGAGGTTTAGGTTCATCAATTTTCTCCTCTCTCGCTTCTGCTGTCGTGACAGGCTCATCGGCAGCAGTTTGTTTATTACCTATCGGGGCAGCTTCCTCGGCAGGTCTGTCCAAGGCTGATTTCCTTACTGTTTCAGCTTCTTTTTCCGGCCCTAGTAATTTCTTCCCACTCCTAGTAGTAATAGCTTTACACTGCTCATGTGTGGACTGCCTAGCATTTTCAATATTACTAGGGAATCCTCCAGTCTGCCTCGGCTTAATATGTTGGGAAACCTGACCCATTTTTGTCTCCAAAGATTTCAGAGTAGCTTCATGATTCGTCATCCGCATCTCTGTTTTATCCATGAATGTCTCTATTTTCTTGACAAACTGATTCATATTCTCAATATAAGTACCTGTCTGAGACATAAAAGTGGCAGCTGGTTGCTGCTGTTGCTGCTGCGGCGACAGTTGCTGTCGCGTCAGCAATCTAGGTCCTCCCTGATTCTGATTGTGTGCTTGAGGATTCAGGGCATTATTAGGATTACTCCAAGAAAACTTGGGATCCTTCCTCCAATTTGGATTATAATTGTTGGCATTGTAATCCGGCTTGTAGTTTCCAACATATTTTCCTTCTTCTAACTGTATAGGACACTCGTCCGAACTATGATTTCCCTCACAGATGTCACATACCTCCACAACAGCAAATCCATGTTGTGCATCATCATTCAATAACCTTTTCATTGCTTTAGTAAGGAATGCTACATGTGATTTCATCGTGCTGTCGGCCTCATAATCCTTGACAGCTAGTACCCGTTTACCTCCTCTTCTTGCTGTCGGAAACTGCTCCTCATTCTTAGCCAGATTTTTTAATACTTGCATTGCCTCTTCCGGATCTTTATCCAATAATAGTCCGTTTGCTGCTGAATCAATTCGAATACGAGTTTGTAAGTTGGCAGCATTATAAAACTTAGTTACCTGATTCCAGACGAGGAATCCATGCATTGGGAAGTTTCGCAGAAGAGTAGTAAATTTGTCCCAGACCTCGTGCATCGGCTCGTCATCTTCTTGTTAAAAAGTAACAATTTCATTACGTAATCGCTCAGATAAATGCGAGGGATTAAAACGAGATAAAAATTCACAAGATAAGTCTGCCCAAGTTCTAATTGAACCCGACGTAAGTTTATTCCACCAAGTCTTTGCTCTGTCCCTCAATGAATGGGGAAATAACTGAAGCCTCAGTATCTCCGGATTAACTCCTGGTAGTCTAAACGAACCACAAATTTCCTAGAACATTTTTAGATGCTCCCTAGCATCCTCTGTAATAGCACCACTAAATTGACCGGCATTGTTGATCATACTAAACATGACAGGTTTCAGCTCGAAGTTGTCAACATCTATGTCCGGCAACGTGGTCTCCAGTTCTACATGATCGTTCAACATGTAGTCACGACAGGACCGTCGTCTGGCAGCGGCGGGCGGGTCGCCGACAGGCGGGTCGTTTCCATTGTGGGCCATCTTCTCTAGCTGTTCCTCAAGGTACTCGTTCCTGGTTAGTAAGTGACGAAGTTGTTTCTTGAGATTGAATGATCGTTCGATTTCCGGATCTAATGGATACTCAGGATCTTCACCTCGTTTCGATCTGCGCATAAACAAGAAACCTTGTGAAAAGCAAGAGTTGAATGCACCAAAGAAAAACAGAAAAATAAAAATAAAATAAAAATAAAAACGAAAAGTGCAGTAAAAGAAAAGGTAGAGTTATGTTGCCAATCCCCAGCAACGGCGCCAAAAACTTGTTGCGTGTAAAATAGTCTATCGCAATGGTAGTGCAAGTATACACGACGCAAGTAGTAAAGTGATATGAAGTATCGGATATCGTCTCCACAGGGATTGGGCTAATAGCTTCACCTTAATTCACTGCACGAAGTAAAGAAAATATTTGAGAAAGTTGTCACGAAAGTAATAAAGTAAACGTAAATAAAAGAGTAAAGATATCAAGATAGAGAGAATGGGCTGGTATTGAATTGCTCAGTAGTGCAGGTATTGCAGAGTTTAGGAAATCCAGTTCTGTCGTCGCACCCGTCGCGGACAGCACCTGTCGCGGCAGCAGTCCGTTGATTGTTGCGGCAGCAAACTCTCAACTCAGTACGTTCAAGTTTGGCAAGAATCCCAGATCTGCCTTGGCCTATCCCTAGGTCCAAGTCTGTCGATGATCACGTCTTGATGATACCTCCCGGCGTGAATCGAAGGATGAACACCGATGCTTATGAATTCTTCTTTAGCCACTTAACCTCGCCCTATCCCTAGGCACAAGATAGTTCAACTATAAACTAGAGAACTTGCTCTTATTTCTTTCGTATACTTAACTCTCCCGATGCTAAGTAAATAGATAACCTCACAATGCTCTCCCGATGCTCTTGCAAGATATTAATAACCAAAATAAGAGAACTTGAAGTTTATTTTATTGAACTGAAAATTCCTAAAACAAAACAACCCTTGCAACTTCTTTACAAATCAACCCGTGGCCCTAGGGGGAATTTAGAACATGTCGGCGGCGGGAAAACGGCTAGGGGTTTTTTGTTATCGGTTATGGGGTATTCGATGTGCCCTAGGTTAAAATACATGCCCTTATATAAGCTTTGGGCTCAAGTTATCTAATTTAACAAGGATTACAACTTTAATTAAAAGTATGATTCTAATAAAGACTAAATCTTCAAGGAATCTACTTTCCAGCCGTCTTCCTTGTTTCTTGGGATTTTCTCTCCTTGAACTTTGGGCTTGACATATCTTTTGATCTGGGGCTTGGAAAAATATATGGTTTTCACACTACAGACGGGCTGAATTTTCTCTATCTGTCGAGGTCCACTTTGCTTTTTCTCCTCAAAATTGCTGTCGTCCTCTGCTGTCACGGCAGCACCGTGGCAGCATCATCCTCTTTGTCTGCTTGTCCAGTTAAGCTCTTATGCTTCTCTGCCCAGCGCCTGCCCTCACTGTCTACTACGGCGGCAACCTGCAAAAACAACCATTTTTAGTAGAATCTGTGCCTTTTAATATATTTGTGATGTTTTGCTGTAAACTAACCTAAATGCAATGAATAATGCTTGAATGCAGCAGAAATATGGGTTAAAAGGGTGTAAATAATAGAACTTTTACACACTCAACATTTTAGCATGGTTAATGCTGGTTTTGAAAGCCATATGTTGAAGGATGCTCAAGGTAAGAGATCCTTGGTTTGATATGTTGAAAATGTGGATTTGATGGATAGTGATGCATGTTGTTTAATGGCTTTGATTAAATGCTTTAAAACAGTGAATTATTGATGATAAGTGATGTATATTGGCAAGTGATGTGTGGTTTTAAAGTACTTAAATCGGATATAGTTAGCCGGCTATAGGATTGGGTGCACTGTGAATTAAGTCGACTTGGATGTTGAGGGGTTGAGATTGTACCGTAAACTCCATCCAAGTACACTAACGAGATGGTTAAGATCACAATGGTGGTTAAAAGTCCATGTGTGGATCTTGTGTTGAGTGTCCCGTGTTCTCATTAGTGATGTTATACAACTACCGATGAGTGATGTTGAGGGGTTGTGATTGTACCGTTAAACTCTATCACGGGTGTTGAGGGGTTGTGATTGTACCGGTAAACTCCACCTTGTGTGTTCGGTAGTGTGTATGAAGCGTATGGGACAACGCTTCTAATCCGCGTATCCGATTGTGTTTTATATTGTAAATGGTTATGGTTTATCACTTGGAAGCCAATATGACATGTTGATGTTAATGAAGCATGAGATGCTTGGTGTGTATGCAATGTTGCATGAAAAACGATGTTTATGTGTAAAAAGGCTTTGTGAAAAGTGTTTTATAAAATGCATTATTGTGTTGTTTCTTTAGAGCATGCCTCACTAAGCAATTGTGCTTACGCTCTCTCCCTTGAACCAATAATGCAGATAACTGAGGTGTTTGACGACAACAAGGAGTCTAAGAATCCAAGGGAAGGCTAAGCTCTTGTATGATGATGTTTTCATAAAACTATTAGTTTTTGATATTTGGCAATGGGAACCTAGGATGTGATTTGGGAGATGTTTTGGACTCCCTAGTTGTGGCATGATGCCTTAAATGATTTGGATTTGTAAATGGCCATTTTGATGCTTGTTTTGGTGCTTTGATGGTTGTTTGGTTTTGGACACTAGGATGCATGCCTATAGACTTGTGGATTTCCTTGATTGGTGTCATGCATGTGTTTGGTGTTGCAAACATGTACCTTATATGTATGAAGACCTGTTGGCATGATTAGGAAGTCATTAGGATGTGTTTGGGTGGTTTAATGTGTGCAAAACCAGCAAATTATGCAACTTCTAGGCAATCCGTATCGGAACGGGCACTAGCGTTTCGAAACGGGGGCCTGTAATGGCCTTCGTGTATCGAAACGGATAGGGGCCGTTCTGAAACGAATTGGCCACTGCCAGGCCCTGTTCCGATACAGGTCTCGGAACGAACCCGAGTGTTGAGTGTGTGAAAGTTCTATTATTTACACTCTTTTAACCCATATTTCTGCTGCATTCAAGCATCATTGCATTACACTTAGGTTAGTTTACAGCAAAACATCACAAATATATTTAAGGCACAGATTCTACTAAAAGATGGCGTATTTTACAGGTTGCTGCCATAGTTGACGAAGAAGGCAGGCGCAGGGCAGAGAAGCAGAAAAGCTGAACTGGACAAGCAGACGATGAGGACGATGCCGCCATGGATCTGCCGTGACAGCAAGGTGACAGCAGCCTTATGGAGAGAAAAAGCAAAGTGGACCTCGACAGATAGAGAAAATTATGCTCGTCTGTCGTGTGAAAACCATATATTTTTCCAAGCCTCGGATCAAAAGATATGTCAAGCCAAAGCTCAAGGAGAGGAAATCCCAAGAAACAAGGAAGGCGACTGAAAAGTAGGATACTTGGAGATTAAGTCTTTATTAGAATCTTACTTTTAATTAAAGTTGTAATCCTTGTTACCTTAGAATACTTGAGCCCAAATCTTATATAAGGGCATAGATTTTAACCTAGGAGACATCTTCCCCATAACCGATAATCCCAAAACCCTCCGCCGTTTACCCGTCGTCGACATGTTCTAAAAATCCCCTAGGGCCACGGGTTGTTTTGTAAAGTAGTTGCAAGGGTTGTTTTGTTTTAGGATTTTCCAAGTTCAATAAAATAAACTTCAAGCTCTCTTATTTTGGTTATTAACATCTTGCAAGAGCATCGGGAGAGCATTGTGAGGTTATCTATTTACTTAGCATCGGGAGAGTTAAGTATACGAAAGAAATAAGAGCAAGTTCTCTAGTTTATAGTTGAACTATCGCGTGCCTAGGGCTAGGGCGAGGTTAAGTGGCTAAGGAAGAATTCATACACATCGGTGTTCATCCTTCGATTCACGCCGGGAGGTATCATCAAAGACGTGACCATCGACAGACTTGGACCTAGGGATAGGCCAAGGCAGATCTGGGATTCTTTCCAAACTTGGAGTACGGAGTTGGTGTGTTTGCTGCCGTGACAGCCAACGGACAGCTGCCGCGACAGGTGCTGTCGGCGACAGGCACGACGATAGAACTGGATTTCCTAAGCATTGCAATACCTGCACTACTGAGCAATTCAATACCAGCCCATTCTCTCTATCTTGATATTCCAACTCTTTTATTTACGTTTTTCTTTATTATTCTCGTGACAACTTTCTAAACTATTCCCTTTACTTTCGTGCAGTAAACTAAGGTGAAGTCATTAGCCCAATCCCTGTGGAGACGATATCCGATACTTCGTATCACTTTACTACTTGCGTCGTGTACACTTGCACTACAATTGCAATAGACTCTTTTACACGCAACAAGTTTTTGGCGCCGTTGCCGGGGATTGGCAACATAACTACACATTTCTTTTATTGCACTTTTCGTTTTCGTTTTTGTTTTTGTTTTTCTTTTAATTTTTCTTTTTCTATTTTTCGTTAGTACTTTCAACTCTTGCTTTTCACGAGGTTTTCTTGTTTATGCGCAAATCTAAAAGAGGTGAAGATCCTGAGTATAAATTAGATCTGGAAATTGAACGTTCTTTCAATCTCAAGAAACAACTTCGCCACCTTTTAGACAGGAACGAGTACCTTGAGGAACAGCTAGAGAAGATGGCCCGTAATCCGCCCGCTGGTGGAGGTATACCGTCTGTCGGCGACCCGCCTGCAGCAGATGGACGACGGTCATGTCGTGACTACATGTTGAACGATCATGTAGAGCTGGAGACCACGCTGCCGGATATTGATGTTGATAACTTCGAGCTTAAACCTGTCATGTTTAGTATGATCAACAATGCCGGACAGTTTAGTGATGCTATGACAGAAGATGCTAGGGAGCATCTCAAAATGTTCCAGGAAATCTGTGGTTCGTTTAGGCTGCCAGGAGTTAATCCGGAGATACTAAGGCTTCGGTTATTTCCCCATTCATTGAGGGATAGAGCTAAAACTTGGTGGAATAAACTTACGCCGGGTTCAATTAGAACTTGGGCAGACTTATCTCGTGAATTCTTATCTCGTTTTAATCCTTCGCATTTATCTGAGCGATTACGTAATGAAATTGCTACTTTTCAACAGGAAGATGACGAGCCGATGCACGAGGCCTGGGACAGATTTACTACTATTCTACGGAACTGCCTAATGCATGGATTCCCTGTCTGGAATCAGGTAACTAAGTTTTATAATGCTGCTAACTTACAAACTCGCATTCGAATTGATTCTGCAGCAACTGGACTATTATTGGATAAAGATCCAGACGAGGCATTACAAGTTTTGAAAAATCTGGCTAAGAATGAGGAGCAGTTTCCGACAGCGAGAAGAGGGGGTAAACGGGTACTTGCTGTCAAGGATTATGAAGCCGACAGCACTATGAAATCACAGGTAGCATTCCTTACTAAAGCAATGAAAAGGTTATTGAATGATGATGGATTACAAGGATTTGCTGTTGAGGAAGTATGTGATATCTGTGAGGGAAATCATAGTCGGGATGAGTGCCCAATACAAGTAGAAGAGGGAAAATACGTTGGAAACTACAAGCCAAATTATAATTCCAAAAATTATAATCCCAATTGGAGGAAGGATCCAAAATTTTCCTGGAGTAATCCTAATAATGCTCTGAATCCGCAAGCACACAATCAGAATCAGGGAGGACCTAGATTGCTGACGCGACAGCAACTGCCGCCGCACCTGCCGCCGTAGCAGCAACAACAGCCACCAGCTGCCACGAGCAGTATTTTGGAACAGACTCTGGCCACCTTTATGTCTCAGACCGGTACGTACATTGAGAATATGAATCAGTTTGTCAAGAAGACAGAGAATTTCATGGATAAAACAGAGATGCAGATGACAAATCATGAAGCTACTTTGAAATCTCTGGAGACACAAATGGGTCAGGTTTCTCAACATATTAAGCCAAGGCAGAATGGAGGTTCCCTAGCAATACTGAAAATGCTAGACCGCCCACACATGAGCAATGTAAAGCGGTTACTACTAGGAGTGGGAAGAAATTACCAGGGCTTGAAAAAGAAGCCGAAACTGTAAAGGAACCTGCCTTGGATAAACCGACAGGTGACAAACAGACTGCTGCCGATGAGCCTGTCACGACTGCAGAAGCGACAGAGGAGAAAAAAGATGATTACCGTCCTCAGATTTGCATGTAGTGGGAAGGACGTATTGCTGATTACCGTCCCCCACCACCTTTCCCTCAACGGATACAGCAAGCTAAGCAAGAATCTCAACTTAAAAAGATCTATGATATTTTTAAGCAGGTTCATATTAATATTCCGCTGTTAGATGCCGTTAGGGAGATGCCCGGTTATGCTAAATTTCTCAAGGATGTTATGTCGAAAAAATCTAAACTTGGGGAATTTGAAACGGTAAAGATGACAGAAGGTTGCATGAGTATTCTCCATAGGCAGCCACCCCAGAAAAAGAAGGATCCGGGGAGCTTCGTCATACCTTGCATAATCGGAAATAAATTTGTGGGTAAGGCACTTTGTGATCTTGGTGCTAGTGTTAATTTAATGCCAAAGTCTGTTTTTCAGAAATTAGGTATTGGAAAGGCGCGGCCCACGACAGTAACTCTGCAGCTGGCAGACCGCTCTTACGTTCATCCAGAAGGAAAAATTGAAGATATTCTGGTAATAGTGGATAAGTTTATTTTTCCTGCTGACTTTCTTGTTTTAGATTGTGAGGCAGACGAAAACGCACCAGTCATCCTTGGGCGACCCTTCTTAGCCACGGGAAGATCACTGATTGATGTGGAGAAAGGAGAACTCACCATGCGAGTGAACGATCAAGAGATTAAGTTGAATGTTCTCCAAGCGATGAAACATGCTGATGTGGACGAGGAATGCAAGGCTATCACTGATGTTACCCTTGATCAATCCTGCACCAGGTCGGCTGTCACGATATTAAATTTGGACACTGCCGCGGTAGCCATCTACATGTCTGTCACGACAGCAACGACGACAGCACCAACGACAGCAACTCCTCTGATTCCAATACATCTGATACTGAAGATTAGAAGGAGGTAAACTGGTTAGGCAATCGTCCAGGTAAGTTATTCGAACCTTTATATTATACTTCGGATAACCATTTAATCCAAAAGCCATCTACTGTTGAACCACCTGCCCTAAAACTGAAGCCCCTGCCAGGGCAACTTAAATATGCTTTTCTTGGTTCAAATGATATGTTGCTCGTAATCATCTCTTCTAAGCTGTCGCAGGAACAGGAACGACAACTAATCGACATGTTACGACAGCACAAAAAGGCGATTGGATGGACGATTGCTGACATTCAAGGCATTAGTCCGACGTTATGCATGCACAAAATCCTTTTAGAGGAAGATCATAAGCCAACTATTGATGCCCAAAGGCGGCTAAACCATGCAATTAAAGAGGTGGTGCGTAAAGAGATAATCAAGTGGTTAGATGCTGGTATTATTTACGCCATCTCCGACAGCAAATGGGTAAGCCCGGTGCAATGCGTTCCCAAGAAAGGAGGAATGACCGTGATAACCAATGAGAACAATGAGTTAATCCCAACCAGGACTGTGACCGGTGGGAGGGTTTGTATGGACTATCGGAAGCTCAACAAATCTACCCGAAAGGACCACTTTCCTTTACCCTTTATTGATCAAATGCTTGATAGATTAGCGGGTAAACCTTACTATTGTTTTCTTGATGGTTATTCAGATTATAATCAAATTGCAATCGCACCGGAGGATCAAGAAAAAACGACTTTCACATGCCCCTACAGAACATATGCTTTTAGAAGGATGCCGTTTGGACTATTTAATGCACCCGCCACCTTCCAAAGGTGCATGATGGCCATATTCTCCGACATGGTAGAGGACTTCCTTGAGATTTTTATGGATGACTTTTCCGTCTTTGGAGACGATTTTGAGAGCTGCCTCGGCAATCTACAAAAGGTACTTGAAAGATGTGAAAAAGCTAATCTTGTTTTGAATTGGGAAAAATGTCACTTTATGGTGGATGAAGGGATAGTCCTTGGCCATAAGATTAGCTGTCGTGGGATAGAAGTCGACAGGGCTAAGATAGAAGTGATCGAGAAGCTGCCGCCGCCGACCACAGTCAAGGGCATTAGAAGTTTCTTAGGGCATGCTGGTTTTTATCGGAGATTTATCGCGAATTTCTCAAAAATCACCAAGCCCCTATGCCATCTTTTGGAGCAGAATCGACCCTTTGAATTTAATGAAGAATGTACTGAAGCATTCAAGGTTCTGAAGGAAAAACTAGTAACAACCCCCATAGTACAGCCACCAGACTGGACACAACCATTTGAGATTATGTGTGATGCTAGCGACTATGCTGTCGGGCCAGCACTTGGGCAACGCAGAGATAAGCTGTTTCATGTCATATATTACGCCAGCAAGACACTGAATGACGCCCAAGTGAACTAGACCACCACAGAAAAGGAGCTGTTAGATGTGGTGTTCTCCATCGACAAGTTTCGTTCTTACATACTTGGAACGAAAGTAATAGTGCACACAGACCATTCTGCCCTTAAGTATTTGTTCGCGAAAAAGGACGCAAAGCCTAGACTGATACGGTGGATCCTGCTATTGCAAGAGTTCGACCTTGAGGTCAAGGACAAAAAGGGGACAGAAAATCAAGTGGCAGACCACTTGTCAAGGTTGGAGAATGGACAGAGTCTACCAATAGACGAGACAAACATACTGGAGACCTTCCCAGATGAGCAGCTCTTTGCTGCCGCAATCGCTGCCGCAACAGCCATGGCGGCAGGTAAGTCTTCTGAACTCCCTTGGTATGCTGATTTTGTTAATTTTATAGTTAGCGGAATACTTCCTTCTGATCTTAATTATCAAGCCAGGAAGAGGTTCCAAAATGATGTTAAGAATTATTATTGGGATGAACCTCTTCTTTTCAAAATGTGTGCAGATCAGGTTATAAGGAGGTGTGTACCACAAGAAGAGCAAGAAGACATTCTCCATCACTGCCATGCTTCACAATATGGAGGTCACTTAGGAGGCAACAAAACTGCTGCCAAGGTGCTGCAGTCAGGGTTCTACTGGCCGACATTGTATAAAGACGCACAGGACTTCTACAAGAACTGTGACAGGTGCCAGTGGACAGGTAACATCTCGAGGAGAAACGAGATGCCACTGCAGAACATTCTAGAAGTCGAGATCTTCGACGTTTGGGGGATTGATTTTATGGGACCTTTTCCATCTTCATGTGGAAATCTATACATCCTCCTAGCAGTGGACTATGTCTCTAAGTGGGTTGAGGCCATCGCCACTCAAAAGAACGATGCCAAGACAGTCCAAAAGTTTTTGCACAAAAACATTTTTTCTAGATTTGGCATCCCTAAGGCGATTATCAGTGATGAAGGGAGACATTTTGATAATAGGGTTATTGCTGCCGCCTTGAAGAAATATGGTGTCAAGCACAGAATCGCGACAGCATACCACCCACAGACCAATGGACAAGCTGAGATATCTAATAGGGAAGTCAAGAACATTCTTGAGAAGATGGTTAAGCCAACTAGGAAAGATTGGTCTTTACTCCTTAATGATGTATTATGGGCATATAGGACAGCTTTTAAGACTCCATTGGGCATGTCTCCATACCGACTGATTTACGGAAAAACCTGTCACTTGCCTGTCGAGATCGAGCACAAAGCATATTGGGCAATCAAGGCAATGAACATGGACTTGGACAAGGCATGCCAGAAAAGACTATTAGATTTGAACGAGATCGAAGAAATACGGACAATGGCCTACGACAATGCAAGAATCTACAAGGAGAAAACTAAGAAGTGGCATGACAGAAGTTGCTGCCACGACAGTTCTGCCCAGGGCAGCTTGTGTTGTTGTTTAATTCTAGGTTGAAACTCTTCCCAGGGAAGCTAAAATCTAGATGGTCTGGCCCATTCCAAGTGGTACAAGTTTTTCCCCATGGTGCCATCACTATCCGATCACTAAAAGACGGGCACCAATTCAAAGTCAATGGACAACGCCTCAAGCATTATCAGGGGACTGAAGCCCCAGGAATACAGGAAGTGGTTACCTTAGGAGATGCCCCACAAGGCATCCCTAATTTAACCTAAATTTTATTTTTATCTATTTTTATTATTTATTATTTATTAGGAAATAAGGTTTATTTTATTCGAATAATGTTTTTATATTTTCTGTTTTTAGGAAATAACAGTGTAACACCCCGGTTTTGGGCTTAGAAGTCTTGGGCGTTGACCGGTTTGGTCAAAGTGCTGTTCGAATCTAAAAGGGTGAATTTAGGAAAGCCTAGTTCGGGTTGCATTAAAAATATGGGAAAATGTTCTAAAATCATCTTTTAATATAATTAAGTGAACTGTGAAATCAATTTTGGAAAATGAGTTTTGGAAGGGTGACATTTTGGCTAGTGACCAAAATGTAATTTTTGAAAGTTTGGTGACTGTTTTAGAAAGGGTTGAAACTTTGAATCTTTAAGGAGCTATTTACCCAAAGGGAGTTTCTCCAGATTTTTCTAAGATATTTTAAGACTAAATTCTGATTTTAAATGATATTAAAAGTGGAGGGAAAGCTATTTGGCTATTTTGGAGTTTGTAACCAACTTTTCTCAATTTTCTTTCTCTCATTTTCTCTCAACCCAAACACTTTCTCTCCAGAGAATTGGATCTGATTTTCTCACCTAAATCTCTCCTTTCAACTCTCTTTTGATTCCTAATCAACATATCTACAAAACCTCATCATTTGCTACTTGATTCAACAAGGTTTTTGATTCCAAAAAGAGGAGAAACTCAAGTTTGGAGGTAAGAACGTCCTTCTCCTCTAAACTATCAGTTCTTTACTGAAATTCCTAAGTTTTCAATCCTTAATTGATGTTTTATTAAAGGCTTTTAAGATGTGAATTGGATCTTGGCTTATAATGCAAGATTTGGTGATTTTTGGTGATTTTCGTTAGATCTGATTAATCTGTGTTTTGAGATGTGTTTTTGTTGTTAAATGAACATTAAATTGATAAGGAATTGAGCTTTGATCAATGCAATCCCGGATAGGTTGAGTTTCCTAAGTTTAGCTTGTGATTTAAGGTTGTTTTTGAGGTGATCTTGTGGATCTGAGGTTGCTGGAGGTATAAGGATGTTAATAGGTTGTTTTTAGATGTTATATGATGTTGAAAGATGTTTAGTGTTGATGGTTTATGGCTGGGCTTTGTTGAGAAGTGGTTTGGATGCATTTTCGGTTGTGTTTGGTGGCCGAAAATGGAGTGTGGATGAGAGCAGCGAGTTTAGGTGCTTTCATTGAAGCAATTAATGCATGATGATGCATTAATCCTCTGCTTTGATGTGTTAAAACAGGGGAGGCATCTTTGGATCCAAGAATTGTTGATCCGAAAGCTTGAATTGGTGCTTTGGCTTGAGGCGAAGTGGAATCGGTGAGTGAAAAATGGTTTTCGGCTTTGAAAACAATGTCTTGGGAGCTTAGTTTAAGTATAAACAACTTTGCTAAGCTCAAGTGTAAGTTTTCGGAAATACTCTCTAGTGGTGTCCATGATTTTGTTGTGATGCAATGTGGTTTATTGCATGATTTAATTACTGTTTTGAAAGCATGATTTAGCATGGTATTTGTTGTTGTTGTAAGCCATATGATGAAGGAAGCTCTAGGTAAGAGTTCCTTGTTTTTGTACATTGAATAAATGTGGTTTGATGCTTTTAAATGCATGATGAATATGGCTTGGTTTAATGCTTTAAAACAGTGGATTTAATGATGAAAATGATGTATATTGGCAAGTGATGTTTTGAAAAGGTTAAGGTCACTAAGGTGGTTAAATGTCCTTGAGTGAGCCTTGTTTACTTAAGAACATCAAGGTGGTTAAAAGTCCTTGGATGGTTCTTGTTGCGGACACTAAGGTGGTTAAAAGTCCTTAGGTGATCCTTTCCATGGTGTTTAAAAGTCCATGGGGCCATGGTGTTTAAAAGTCCATGGGGCCAAGGTGTTTAAAAGTCCTTGGGGCCAAGGTGTTTAAAAGTCCTTGGGGTGAAACTTGATGTGGACACAAAGGTGGTTAAAAGTCCTTGTGTGGTCCTCTTTCATGGTGTTTAAAAGTCCATGGCCAAGGTGTTTAAAAGTCCTTGGGGCCAAGGTGTTTAAAAGTCCTTGGGAAAGTTGATGAACTTGTTTTAAAGAAATGGAATCTATCACTTGAGCCAATATGACATGTTATGTTATGAAGCATGAGATGCTTGTTTTAAGTATGCCTTTGAGCATGTGCAATTGATGATTTGAAGCATGATTTATAAATGTTTTATAAATGCATTATTGAATGGGTTTTAAGAGCATTCCTCACTAAGCTTTTGCTTACGCTCTCTTTCGTTTTCTAAATCAATAATGCAGAACATTAAGAGGATTTGAGGGCAGCAAGGAAGGCAAGCAAACAAGTGGTGATTAAGCTCAAAGTATGGAAGGTTTTCCTAAGTTCATTTAGCTTTTGGTAATTTGGCAATGGGGGACCAATGTATATGTTTTGGGAGAGGTTTTGAACTCCCTAAGTATGTTGATTGTTGATGTAAATGCTGGTTTGAATGTTTGGCTTTTATATGCTTGAATTGGAAGATTATGCTTGAAAGGCTTGCTTGTGTATGAAGCATGCCTATAGATTTGGGGCTTTTTGCATATGATGTTGTTTTGGTGAATTGATGATGCAAGTATGTCTTATATATGTTGAATTGCATGCTGGTAAAGTTTGGTAGCAATTGGAGCATGATTGGATGTTTAATTGCATGTTTAAGAATGCATTTTGGGCAAATCTGTGCAGGGCGTTTCGGAACAGTGCAACCCGTTTCGGAACAGGTGCCTTAAACAAGCCCAGGCGTCCGAAACGGGAGGGACCGTTTCGAAACGGTTTGGCCTCTGCCAGCCCGTGTTGCGGTACGCGTTGCGGAACGACCCCGTGTTTCGAAATGGGCTCTGCCTGTTTCGGAACGGGTGACCGTTAGGGGCTGACATTGGCAGTTATATGTTTTGAATTGTTTGCGTTTTGGTCCCGAATCTTGTTTGTGCAATTGTATGAGTTTGGGAAGTCCTTTTGAGCTGAAATTTCACAGTGAAGCACGAAACCTGACTAATTACAAGCTGGTAACTTTAATTTGGGTTAAGTCCTCATATTGTCTGAAATTACAATTTGGTCCCTAAAGTTGTAATTTGTTCAATTGGGTCCCTGTTTGATCTCTGATGCTTGTGATCTTTGAGTATGATGTTTGTGTGATCACAATTAGGGCTAATGTGCATCTAGACAAGATTAAAAAGAAAAAAAAGGGTCGTTAATCAAGGTTGACTTTCGGGTTGACTTTGGTTTTCCCCGTGTGACTTTCTTAATTCGGGTCAACCGTCTAGGCCGGGTTAAGGGGGTTACATTTGGTGGTATCAGAGCTGAGTTCTCGAGTAATTGGGAATGTTTGTATGCATGATTGAAGTATGTATGCCTTGTATGCTTGTTGTTCGAAAGCATGTTTAGTGGCTTGTGATTTGGATGCAAATGAGTTGTATGCTGTGATGTAGCATGATGTGGGTACCCATTGCCAAATCAAAGCTAATGAAATGATGATGTTTTTGAATGAAATTGAGCTTGAATACTTGGATTGCTTACCTTGCTGGGCCTGACTTGTTTTTATTTGTATTGATATTGCATGGTAATAGTATGGCACCACGTAGAGAGTTAAGGAGTAGCGTAAGAGCTACGACCCCGGATGGGAATGAGAACGAAGAGAATGCGGGTAGTGCTGTGTTACCTCCTCCGCCACCTGGTGGTGGTGGTGCGGAGAGAGAAAGAGCTGGAGCTGCAGCAGCTGGTGCTGGAGCTGCTGGACCAGAGGTTGGTCAAGGGCAAGCTATGCCTGATATGTCTGTGTTGGTGCAAGCTATTGCGGGTGCTTTTCGAGCAGCAGTAGCTGGAGCTCAAGGAGCTGGGCATCAGGGAGATGCTGGTGTTAGACTACCTTTGGAGCGTTTGCGCAGTCTTGGTGGGACTGAGTTCAGAGGTATGTCTGCTGAGAGTTCTGAGGCTTGGCTAGAGAGTACCAAGCGAATCTTGGGCCAGATGAGCTGCACGGATGTGCAAAAGTTGGGCTGTGTGGTATCCTTGCTTCAGAATGATGCTTATACATGGTGGACGACCACAATTTCTGGGATGGCTGAAGTTGATGTGACATGGACATTCTTTCAGAATGTGTTCAAGAGGAGATATCTTGGTGTGAGATATCTTGATGAAAAGAAACGTGAATTCATGACTCTTACCCAAGGGAGCATGAGTGTGGCTGAGTATGAAGTGCAGTTTGTGCGACTCAGTCAGTATGCACCTGAGCTGATTCCTGATGAACAGGAGAGGTGCGAAAGGTTTCGTTATGGTCTTGTAACGGAAGTGAAGATGTATGTGCTGGCCACCGAGTATGATGATTTTGATGTGTTGGTGGGCCGAGCCAAGGACATAGAGATGAATTTGAGTTTGTCTGCGAAAGGTGCTGGAGCAAGTTCTGGTAAGAGAGCTGCTGAGTATAGTTCCGGAGGTGGGCGGAACAAGAGGGGACGTGATCAGAGGTATCAGTCCTCAGCTAAGAGACGTGGTGGTGCACCTGCTAGGGGTGGCAATGCTAGAGCTGACCCTAGTACTTGTTGGATCTGTGGTTCACGTGGTCACATGAAGCGTGACTGTCCTCGTGCTTTGAGGGAGGTGTAAGCTCCTGTTGCGGCAGCTGGTTTTGGGTGCTGGAATTGTGGTTCTGCAGACCACTTGAGGCGAGATTGTCCTAGGTTGGCTGGTGATCAGATGCGTGCTCCTGCTGTTGCTGCACCACAGACAGGTCGTGGGCGCGGCCGTGGTAATTTCCAGAGGCGTGAGGAAGGTGGTCGTGGAGTAGCCCATGTTGTGGCTATTCAGCCTGAAGGTGGAGGCCAAGCGAGGGTGTATGCTCAGCGTGAGGGCAGGAATGATGCAGATGTGATTGCAGGTACCTTTACTTTGCAATCCTTGTCATTGCTTTCTTTGATTGATTCTGGATCTACGCATTCATACATTTTGCGTGAGCATGCTGAATTGCTTGGTTTGCCTGTTGAGTCTTTGGATGTTGGTGTTCGTGTCACTAGTTCTTTTGGTGAAACTGTTGTGACTCGAAAGCTTTATAGAAGGTGCCCCTTGGTTGTTCAAGAACATGTTTTTCATGTTGATCTTATGGAGTTGCCCTTTTATGGTTTTGATGTGATCCTTGGTATGGATTGGCTTGCTGAGCATCGTGCTGTTGTGGATTGTGAAAATAAGCGTGTTTCGCTTAAGCTTGCGGATGATTATGAAGTAGTTGTAGTTGGTGAGAATGTGAAGTTTCTTGCCAATGTGGTATCTACCCTGGAGGCGAGCAGGATGCTGAGGCAAGGTTGTGAAGCTTATCTAGCTTTTGTGATGAATCCTAGCTCTAAGGAGTTGAGGGTGCAAGATATCAGGGTTGTGAAGGAGTTTCCTGGTGTTTTTCCTGAGGAGTTGCCTGGTTTACCTCCTAATCGCGAGGTGGAGTTTGGAATTGAGCTGTATGAGAATACAACTCCTGTGTCCATTACTCCCTATAGAATGGCACCTAAGGAGCTGAAGGAGCTGAAGACGCAGTTGCAAGAGCTGCTTGATCGTGGTTTCATCCGGCCGAGTGTGTCACCTTGGGGTGCACCGGTCTTGTTTGTGAAGAAGAAGGATGGCACTATGAGGATGTGCATTGATTACCGTCAGCTGAACAAGTTGACTATCAAGAATCGGTATCCTTTGCCGAGGATTGATGATCTCTTTGATCAATTTCGGGGAGCTGTTGTGTTCTCTAAGATTGACTTGAGGTCAGGGTATTATCAGTTGAAGGTGAAGGATGTGGATGTGCCTAAGACAGCTTTCAGGACAAGGTATGGGCATTATGAGTTTTTGGTGATGCCGTTTGGTTTGACAAATGCTCCTGCTGCTTTCATGGACATGATGAACCGTGTGTTTCATGAATACCTGGACAAGTTCGTTGTGGTGTTCATTGATGATATCCTCGTGTACTCGCGTACTGAGGAGGAGCATGAAGAGCATTTGAGGATTGTTTTGCAAGCTTTGTTGGAGAATCAGCTTTATGCTAAGCTGAGCAAGTGTGAGTTCTGGTTGAAGGAGGTGGTGTTTCTTGGGCATGTGGTCTCAGCTGAGGGGATTCGTGTTGATCCTCAGAAGATTGAGGCAGTGATGAACTGGAAGGTTCCTAAGTCTGTTCATGAGGTTCGTAGTTTCCTTGGTTTGGCAGGATACTACCGAAGGTTTGTGGATGGTTTTTCCAAGATTGTTGCTCCTTTGACAAAGTTGTTGCAAAAGGATGTTAAGTATGAGTGGACGGAAGCGAGACAGCAGGCTTTTGAGAAGCTGAAGGCGGCTTTGACGCAAGCTCCTATCTTGGTTCAGCCTGAATTAGGGAAAGAGTTTGTGGTCTATAGCGATGCATCCTATGTTGGTTTGGGGTGTGTGCTGATGCAAGAGGGTAAGGTGGTTGCTTATGCGTCGCGGCAGCTGAAGGTGCATGAGCGCAATTACCCTACGCATGATATTGAGCTGGCTGCAGTGGTCTTTGATCTGAAGATCTGGAGGCATTATCTGTATGGTGAGAAGTGTACGGTGTACACGGATCACAAGAGTTTGAGGTATCTGATGTCTCAGAAGGAGTTGAATCTTAGGCAGCGGCGTTGGTTGGAGTTGCTCAAGGATTATGATCTGACGATTGAGTATCATCCTGGAAAGGCTAATGTTGTTGCGGATGCCTTGAGTAGGAAGGTAGCTGTTCAGCTGAGGGCTATGTTTGCTAGCCTGAGCATATCGCGGGATGGTGGTCTTGTTGCTGAGTTGCAGGTGAAACCATCATTGGTTCAGTTGATCAATGATAAGCAGTTGCTGGATGATTCCTTGGTGTCTCATGTTCAGGATATCGCGGAGGGTAGACCTTCGGATTTCTGTTTTAATGATGATGGTGTGCTGTGTTTTGGGAGTCGAATAGTAGTGCCTGCTGATGCTGAGTTGAGGCGTGCTATTCTGACTGAAGGTCATAGTAGTCCTTTTGCTATGCACCCTTGTAGTACTAAGATGTATCGTGATCTTCGTGATGAGTACTATTGGGTGGGTTTGAAGAAGGATGTTGCAGAGTTTGTGAGCAAGTGTATGGTGTGTCAGCGAGTTAAGGCTGAACATCAGGTTCCTTCTGGGTTGTTGCAACCGTTGAAAATCCCTGAATGGAAGTGGGAGAGGGTTACCATGGATTTTGTATCTGGTTTACCTTTGTCTCCATCAAAGAAGAATTCTGTTTGGGTGATTGTGGATCGCCTGACGAAGTGTGCACATTTCTTGCCTGTGCATACTACGTTCTCTTTGGATAAGCTGGCAGAGCTGTACATTGCTGAGATTGTGCGGCTGCATGGTGTGCCTAAGTCGATTGTGTCGGATAGGGATCCGAGGTTCACATCGCGTTTCTGGCAGTGTTTGCATCAAGCTTTGGGTACAAGGTTGCATTTCAGTACATCCTATCATCCTCAGTCAGATGGTCAGTCTGAGCGAGTTATCCAGATCTTGGAGGATATGTTGAGGTGTTGCGTGATTGAGTTCCAAGGTTCTTGGGAGAAGCATCTGCCTTTGGTTGAGTTCGCTTATAACAATAGTTATCAGGCGAGTATACAGATGGCACCTTATGAGGCTCTGTACGGGAGGAAGTGTAGGACTCCTCTTTGCTGGGATGAAACTGGTCAAAAGTTGGTTTCGATGCCAGCTTTGTTGAAAGGGACCACTGAGAAGGTAAAGCTTATCTGTGAGCGGTTGAAGGCTGCTTCTGATCGGCAGAAGTCTTACGCGGATTTGAAGCGTAAGGAGATAGAGTATGCGGTGGGTGACCGTGTGTTCTTGAAGGTTTCGCCTTGGAAGAAGGTGATGAGGTTTGGCCGAAAGGGTAAGTTGAGCCCTAGATACATTGGACCATATGAGGTTGTTGAGCGCGTGGGTCTTGTTGCGTATCGGTTGAGGTTACCTCAGGAGTTGGAGAAGATTCATGATGTGTTCCATGTTTCTATGCTCCGGAAGTATAGATCTGATCCTTCGCATGTGATGCCTGTGGAGGAAGTGGAATTGAATCCGGATTTGACCTATGATGTGGAGCCGGTGAAGGTTCTGGATTCGGATAGCAAGGTTCTTCGTGGCAAGACCATTGAGTTGGTGAAGGTGCTGTGGAAGCATCGAGGTGTTGAGGAAGCCACGTGAGAGCGGAAGGAAGACATGCTGAAGCAGTTTCCTTATCTCTTTCCTTCAGGTAAATTTCGAGGACGAAATTTCTTAAGGGGGGGAGAGTTGTAACGCCCCGGTTTTGGGCTTAGAAGTCTTGTGCGTTGACCGTTTTGGTCAAAGTGCTGTTCGAATATAAAAGGGTGAATTTAGGAAAGCCTAGTTCGGGTTGCATTAAAAATATGGAAAAATGTTCTAAAATCATCTTTTAATATAATTAAGTGAACTGTGAAATCAATTTTGGAAAATGAGTTTTGGAAGGGTGACATTTTGGCTAGTGACCAAAATGTAATTTTTGAAAGTTTGGTGACTGTTTTAGAAAGGGTTGAAACTTTGAATCTTTAAGGAGCTATTTACCCAAAGGGAGTTTCTCCAGATTTTTCTAAGATATTTTAAGACTAAATTCTGATTTTAAATGATATTAAAAGTGGAGGGAAAGCTATTTGGCTATTTTGGATTTTGTAACCAACTTTTCTCAATTTTCTTTCTCTCATTTTCTCTCAACCCAAACACTTTCTCTCCAGAGAATTGGATCTGATTTTCTCACCTAAATCTCTCCTTTCAACTCTCTTTTGATTCCTAATCAACATATCTACAAAACCTCATCATTTGCTACTTGATTCAACAAGGTTTTTGATTCCAAAAAGAGGAGAAACTCAAGTTTGGAGGTAAGAACATCCTTCTCCTCTAAACTATCAGTTCTTTACTGAAATTCCTAAGTTTTCAATCCTTAATTGATGTTTTATTAAAGGCTTTTAAGATGTGAATTGGATCTTGGCTTATAATGCAAGATTTGGTGATTTTTGGTGATTTTCGTTAGATCTGATTAATCTGTGTTTTGAGATGTGTTTTTGTTGTTAAATGAACATTAAATTGATAAGGAATTGAGCTTTGATCAATGCAATCCCGGATAGGTTGAGTTTCCTAAGTTTAGCTTGTGATTTAAGGTTGTTTTTGAGGTGATCTTGTGGATCTGAGGTTGCTGGAGGTATAAGGATTTTAATAGGTTGTTTTTAGATGTTATATGATGTTGAAAGATGTTTAGTGTTGATGGTTTATGGCTGGGCTTTGTTGAGAAGTGGTTTGGATGCATTTTCGGTTGTGTTTGGTGGCCGAAAATGGAGTGTGGATGAGAGCAGCGAGTTTAGGTGCTTTCATTGAAGCAATTAATGCATGATGATGCATTAATCCTCTGCTTTGATGTGTTAAAACAGGGGAGGCATCTTTGGATCCAAGAATTGTTGATCCGGAAGCTTGAATTGGTGCTTTGGCTTGAGGCGAAGTGGAATCGGTGAGTGAAAAATGGATTTCGGCTTTGAAACCAATGTCTTGGGAGCTTAGTTTAAGTCTAAACAACTTTGCTAAGCTCAAGTGTAAGTTTTCGGAAATACTCTCTAGTGGTGGCCATGATTTTGTTGTGATGCAATGTGGTTTATTGCATGATTTAATTACTGTTTTGAAAGCATGATTTAGCATGGTATTTGCTGTTGTTGTAAGCCATATGATGAAGGAAGCTCTAGGTAAGAGTTCCTTGTTTTTGTACATTGAATAAATGTGGTTTGATGCTTTTAAATGCATGATGAATATGGCTTGGTTTAATGCTTTAAAACAGTGGATTTAATGATGAAAATGATGTATATTGGCAAGTGATGTTTTGAAAAGGTTAAGGTCACTAAGGTGGTTAAAAGTCCTTGAGTGAGCCTTGTTTACTTAAGAACATCAAGGTGGTTAAAAGTCCTTGGATGGTTCTTGTTGCGGACACTAAGGTGGTTAAAAGTCCTTAGGTGATCCTTTCCATGGTGTTTAAAAGTCCATGGGGCCATGGTGTTTAAAAGTCCATGGGGCCAAGGTGTTTAAAAGTCCTTGGGGCCAAGGTGTTTAAAAGTCCTTGGGGTGAAACTTGATGTGGACACAAAGGTGGTTAAAAGTCCTTGTGTGGTCCTCTTTCATGGTGTTTAAAAGTCCATGGCCAAGGTGTTTAAAAGTCCTTGGGGCCAAGGTGTTTAAAAGTCCTTGGGAAAGTTGATGAACTTGTTTTAAAGAAATGGAATCTATCACTTGAGCCAATATGACATGTTATGTTATGAAGCATGAGATGCTTGTTTTAAGTATGCCTTTGAGCATGTGCAATTGATGATTTGAAGCATGATTTATAAATGTTTTATAAATGCATTATTGAATGGGTTTTAAGAGCATTCCTCACTAAGCTTTTGCTTACGCTCTCTTTCGTTTTCTAAATCAATAATGCAGAACATTAAGAGGATTTGAGGGCAGCAAGGAAGGCAAGCAAACAAGTGGTGATTAAGCTCAAAGTATGGAAGGTTTTCCTAAGTTCATTTAGCTTTTGGTAATTTGGCAATGAGGGACCAATGTATATGTTTTGGGAGAGGTTTTGAACTCCCTAAGTATGTTGATTGTTGATGTAAATGCTGGTTTGAATGTTTGGCTTTTATATGCTTGAATTGGAAGATTATGCTTGAAAGGCTTGCTTGTGTAGGAAGCATGCCTATAGATTTGGGGCTTTTTGCATATGATGTTGTTTTGGTAAATTGATGATGCAAGTATGTCTTATATATGTTGAATTCCATGCTGGTAAAGTTTGGTAGCAATTGGAGCATGATTGGATGTTTAATTGCATGTTTAAGAATGCATTTTGGGCAAATCTGTGCAGGGCGTTTCGGAACAGTGCAACCCGTTTCGGAACAGGTGCCTTAAACAAGCCCAGGCGTCCGAAACGGGAGGGACCGTTCCGAAACGGTTTGGCCTCTGCCAGCCCGTGTTGCGGTACGCGTTGCGGAACGACCCCGTATTTCGAAACGAGCTCTGCCTGTTTCGGAACGGGTGACCGTTAGGGGCTGACATTGGCAGTTATATGTTTTGAATTGTTTGCGTTTTGGTCCCGAATATTATTTGTGCAATTGTATGAGTTTGGGAAGTCCTTTTGAGCTGAAATTTCACAGTGAAGCATGATACCTGACTAATTACAAGCTGGTAACTTTAATTTGGGTTAAGTCCTCATATTGTCTGAAATTACAATTTGGTCCCTAAAGTTGTAATTTGTTCAATTGGGTCCCTGTTTGATCTCTGATGCTTGTGATCTTTGAGTATGATGTTTGTGTGATCACAATTAGGGCTAATGTGCATCTAGACAAGATTAAAAAGAAAAAAAAGGGTCGTTAATCAAGGTTGACTTTCGGGTTGACTTTGGTTTTCCCCGTGTGACTTTCTTAATTCGGTTCAACCGTCTAGGCCGGGTTAAGGGGGTTACAAACAGAGTCAAGAAGAAAAGGAGAAGTGACCCAAGCCCACCATCCATCCATCAGCCCAACAGAGCCCATTTATTGAAGCATGTCGTTCCAGCTGCCGCGCAGACACGGATAAGACAGGCTGTCAACAGACTGACACGGCAGACGAAGAAGCGTGTGGCAGACGCGTAACAGACGCATAAATGCGTGACAAACGCGTCAGACACGCCAAAACTCAACAGTCGCCCCGTTATTCACGCATGCCGTTACAGCATTAAATAGGCAGCAACTCGACCGCTATAAAACCCCGTTCTCGTTCTCATTTTCCTCACTTATGCTTATTCTTCCTTGCTTCCTCCTCTCGTTTTTATTTGATTTCTTTACTTTCACAACCCTTGCAACTAATATGTCTTCTAGACAGACCTGCCGCAGTTCTGCTTCAGCCTCTTCATCAGCAGCAGCGTCGCCCTTCGCAACCAAAGACTTATGGGAAGAAAGAGGTTTCGTCTACATCCAAAAGGCACCGAACATGGGGCTCCGACCATTCATCGCGAAGGCGATAAGGGCTCAGCTATGGGAGCAGTTTGCAGAACAACCTGCAGAATTAAATGACACATTGGTGAGGGAGTTCTACGCTGCCATCGACAGCAGGACGGCGACATCCGTCATTGTCCGAGGGGTAGAGGTACCATTCACAGCCGATAGTATCAACCATATGTATGGCCTTTATTTTGGTCCCAACAACGATGCCCACCAGCAGTTCTTGGACACCCTCGACTCTGCCGCCTACAGTGCTGTCATGGCAGAGGTGACAGAAGAAGGAACGGAGTGGAATACAAGCAAGAAAAACCCCAACTCCGTAAAAAGGGGGCAGCTGCTCCCAGAAGCAAAGCTATGGAACGCTTTCATCAAGAAGCGTATCCTGTCGTCCTCCCATCACACGACGGTGGACCAGCAGAGGCTCGCCCTCATTCATTCGATCATGCACGACCGGCCTATCAACGTGGGCCGCTATATGAGGGAAAGTGTCTTGGACTGCACATATCGATCCACCTCACGCCTCTGCCTACCGTTCATGATCACCTCTCTCTGCCGCTGCGCTGCTGTTCCGGAGGCATCCACCGATAAATTGGTCCAAGGACGAGGCTGGACCGATAACAACATTACCAGCCTCATGGAGCTGATAGTCGCAACACCTATCTCCTCCTTCAACCCGGCTGCCTCCCCAGCAGAATCATCCGAGGAACCTGCCACTGAACCTGCCCCTGAACCTGCCGCAACAGCCGCCCAGACAGACCAATCTGCCCAAATCCTTGTCGCCATACAGCGGGTGGAAGACAGACAGATGGGGCTGATGACATTCATCCGGGATTTGCCAACTCAACGGTAAATTCATTACAAATACTTTACATTATCCCGATGTTATTTTCCCCACTTTCCCTGACCACTATTTCCACATCCCCACCCTTGTCCACACACCTACACCACATGCCTCCCCACATGCACATTCTGCTGCTTCCACCCCATCACCTGCCCCGACGGTAGCTGGCAGTCCTCCAGCCGACACCCCCGCTAGAGGAACGAAGCGACAGCCCTCTGATGACATCGATGCCTATGTTGTTGGTTTCTCCCCTTCCTCTGTCTGGGCTGACAACGAGGCAGAACCTCCTATTCGGAGGAATTTGGAGAAGGAGTTCACGCCTGTCAAGAGGCAGAAACACGTGGCAGACAGAAAACTAATGCCCAAGGCCAGCACCACCACCATCAGCACTTGGGATAGTGGCAGCAGCTCAGACATCCAGGTCGTGGAGCAACCTGCCCAGCCTGCCCCACATCTTAGACGCCGCCGCCAGATCCGTGTCAGCAGCAGCAGTGAAGACAACGATTAAAATTTAAGTCTTTTATTTTCTTTTTATTGCTGCATGCTTTATTTCTATTTTGTGATGTACCTGCCTTCATATTTTTGTTTTTCTGTCATTTGCATTGAGGGTAATACAACCCTCGAGTTTGGGGGTGGCAACCCTCCATTTTAATGGAGTCTTAGTACATCTTTAATTAATTGTCGTGTCTTTATTCATTTATGTCTAAAAAAACTGTTGGCTTAAAACTGTGAAGTAAACTTACCTGTCATGATAGCTCTGTCGTGGCAGCATCTTTAGGACAGTTTAAGGAGAAGTTTAGAGCCTTTCTATAGTTCTGAAAAACTTAAACACCATTGTGACTGTTATATTGCTTAGATTTCTTTTAGCGAAACTAGGATAGGATGCTTAGTACTTGAATAAGCCCCTAGAGGTGCCTAACACTGGCTCTAGGAAAGAAGTTTAGCAAAAGAAACTCAAAAACCTAGAGGTGCCCGAAACCGGCTCTAGGAAGCTAACTAGAGGTGCCCAAAACTGGCTCTAGTAAAACTTAGCTTGAAAATAGAAGAAAAAGAAGCATGAAAATGTGTCTTCAAAAATAAACTTTGGCATAAAAATTCGAGTTAAAAAGTTGAATATTCTAGTGAAACTAAGAGAGTCTTAGCATATAACTATTCACAAGCATGCACACACTGCACGAGGACTATAGTGAGATTCCGGACAGATCCTAAATTATCCGACAGGTTGCTGCCGTCACAGAGAATGAGCGACGGGTAAGGGACAGTTCACTGTTTGAAAGCCAACACAAAAATATTCATTTTTCTTTTAGGCCTTAATTGCTTGAGGGTAAGCAAAAACTTGAGTTTGGGGGTGTGTTGAGTGTGTAAAAGTTCTATTATTTACACCCTTTTTAACCCATATTTCTGCTGCATTCAAGCATCATTGCATTACATTTAGGCTAGTTTACAGCAAAACATCACAAATATATTTAAGGCACGGATTCTACTAAAAGATGGCGTATTTTGCAGGTTGCTGCCATAGTTGACGAAGAAGGCAGGCGCAGGGCAGAGAAGCAGAAAAGCTGAACTGGACAAGCAGACGATGAGGACGATGCCGCCATGGATCTGCCGTGTCAGCAAGGTGACAACAGCCTTATGGAGAGAAAAAGAAAAGTGGACCTCAACAGATAGAGAAAATTATGCTCGTCTGTCGTGTGTAAACCATATATTTTTCCATGCCCCGGATCAAAAGATATGTCAAGCCAAAGCTCAAGGAGAGGAAATCCCAAGAAACAAGGAAGGCGGCTGAAAAGTAGGATACTTGGAGATTAAGTCTTTATTAGAATCTTACTTTTAATTAAAGTTGTAATCCTTGTTACCTTAGAATACTTGAGCCCAAAGCTTATATAAGGGCATAGATTTTAACCTATGAGACATCTTCCCCATAACCGATAATCCCAAAACCCTCCGCCGTTTACCCGCCGTCGACATGTTCTAAAAACCCCCTAGGGCCACGGGTTGTTTTGTAAAGTAGTTGCAAGGGTTGTTTTGTTTTAGGATTTTCCAAGTTCAATAAAATAAACTTCAAGCTCTCTTATTTTGGTTATTAACATCTTGCAAGAGCATCGGGAGAGCATTGTGAGGTTATCTATTTACTTAGCATCGGGAGAGTTAAGTATACGAAAGAAATAAGAGCACGTTCTCTAGTTTATAGTTGAACTATCTCGTGCCTAGGGATAGGGCGAGGTTAAGTGGCTAAGGAAGAATTCATACACATCGGTGTTCATCCTTCGATTCACGCCGGGAGGTATCATCAAAGACGTGACCATCGACAGACTTGGACCTAGGGATAGGCCAAGACAGATCTGGGATTCTTGCCAAACTTGGAGTACGAAGTTGGTGTGTTTGCTGCCGCGACAGCCAACGGACAGCTGCCACGACAGGTGCTGTCGGCGACAGGCGCGACGACAGAACTGGATTTCCTAAGCATTGCAATACCTGCACTACTGAGCAATTCAATACCAGCCCATTCTCTCTATCTTGATATTCCAACTCTTTTATTTACGTTTTTCTTTATTATTCTCGTGACAACTTTCTAAATTATTCCCTTTACTTTCGTGCAGTAAACTAAGGTGAAGTCATTAGCCCAATCCCTGTGGAGATGATATCTGATACTTCGTATCACTTTACTACTTGCGTCGTGTACACTTGCACTACAATTGCGATAGACTCTTTTACACGCAACACCGAGTTTCGAAACGGTCAACCCCGTTTCGAAACAGATGACCGTTGGGCACTGATTTGAATGGTTTTAAGGTTTGCAAGCTTTACGTTTTAGTCCTGAATAATGTATTTGCAATTGCATGAGTTTGAGATGTCCGTTTAAGGTGAAATTTTACAGAGAAGCATGTAATATGGTTAATTAAGTATGGGTAACCTTAAAATCAGTTAAGTCCTCCATCTTTCCAGAATTTATATTTTGGTCCCTAATATATATGATTCGAGCAATTGAGTCCCTCAATGTAATTCAATCGTTGTGCTTTTCATGTATGTGTTTCACAAGAGTGCGCTTAAGGTTAATGTGCATCTAGATAAGACTTAAAAAGAAAAAAAAAGGTCGTTAATCAAGGTTGACTTTCGGGTTGACTTTGGTTTTCCCCGTGTAATCTTCGTAGTTCGGGTCAACCGTCTAGGTCGGGCTAAGGGGGTTACATGTGTCGTATCGGAATAGCCTGCAATTCAAATAGTCGTTGGGAAATAGCCGTTGGGGTTATAGCCGTTGGGGTGTATGCCACGTGGGCGTATCGAAACACCAAAGGGTGTTTCGAAACAACACATATATGTATCAAAATAGGTAACCCCTGTATCGAAACGTGTTCGGGCAGTTTTAAAACGTATCGATACAGATTATGCATGTATCAAAACGGGTACATTAAAAACACTAGTTTTGCTACTTAAAAACGTTTCAAACATTGCCAAAACCTTTTGAAACATCCTCAAGCTTATTTTCAAGTTGTTTTTGACTTATAGAATATTTTAAATTCTTTTCAATTAAGTCCAAGACATTTTTCAATTATTATATCAAAACATATATTTCTACAATCTCCCCCTTTTGATATAATAAAATCAACTTGAAAAAATGTTTGGGATTCTCCCCCTTAGTATTTTAAAATTTTGAATAAGAGATATTAAAATTTGAATGAAGTTAAAGCTACCCCTTATTCTCTTGAAGAATCAACTTTTCAAATCAGTTCTCCCCCTTTTGGTTATATCAAAAAGAATTTAAAAGACATTAGGCTCAAAATAACTTATGAGGTTTAAATAATTTTGACACAATTAAAAGCTTTCGATTTTAAAATTGGCTCCCCCTTACTCAAAGCATCAAATATAGTTAGTCCAATAATATGATAATCTAGTTGTAAAAAAACAATATAACTAAAAACAAAAGCGACTAGAAATTTTACCAACTTGAACTTCAAGGGAGGATATGAAGCCTTCCTTCTTCAAGTTTTCTTCCTTGTGTGTATGGAGCTCCCCCTCAAATTTGGACTTGTTGATCAATCTCCATCACACCTAACATAAGTAAATCAAGTAATTTTTGATATCCAAATTGCTTTGGATCCATAGATGTTAGTAGCACAAAATTTAGTCCCATTAGGAATCCATTTTTCAATTTCATCCTTTTTAGTTGAACTGCTTAGTCCTTTTGGGACCCAAATACTTCTAAAACATTTTCTATTTACAAATTTAGGGGCACTAGATTGTCTAACATAAAAAATTGATTTTCCAAAACTATTTTTCTTTTCAAGCTCTTTGGAAATCAAAACTTTTCCTCTTGAACTTTATGAAGCAAATTTTGTAAATCAAGTTCAATTTTTGTTTTAGAAATAAAATCATTTTGAAATTTCAGATTTGAAACAACTTTCTTGTTTTTCAAAATGTGATTTTTAAACTTTAAAACCAAATCATCATAGGCATCTTGTAATTCATCAAAAGAATATGAACATGAGGTAGATGAATTAGAAGTTACCCTTGAATCTTCTTTGATGGCCATAAGGCAAAGGTTGACTTGTTCATCGTCGGTGGAGTCTTCATCACTCCAAGTAGCCACATATGCCTTCTTCTTATGGCTTGAAGTGCTTGCCCTTTTCTTCTTCATTGATTCACGTTCGAATTCTTTTATTAATTTCTTCATGAATGGGGAACACTTCTTGAAGAGATGAACTATCTCTTCTTCTTCATCCTCCTTCTCGCTTGTATCAACATGGTTACACTTGAAGGATTTGAAAACAACGACATTGACATGAATGCCTTGCTTCTTGATCTTCTTTTACATCTTCTTCTTCAAAGGTAGAGATATCATCTCATTGGTAAGAAGATATCTAATTAGCTCATCATGCTTGAGCTTCTTCAAGTCTTTGGCTTCAATAATGGTCGTCTTCTTTGAATCCCATAACTCAGGAAGTGAATAGATCACCATCCGAACAAGTTTGTCTTCCAAAATCTCCTCTCCAAAACCTTTGAGTTGATTGACATTTGTGGAGAATCGGTTAAACATCCTCTTGATGTCTTCATCCGGGTCCATCTTGAAGTTCTCATACTCTAATTTGAGAAGACCAGTCTTGGTCTCCTTTACTTCGTTGGTTCCCTCGTATGTGACTTCAAGTTTGTCCCAAACTTCCTTGACATCTTTACAAGAAGACATATTATCATAGATGTTTGGGCTAAATGCACAAAAGAGGATGTGCAAAGCCTTTTAATTAAGATACATCTTCTTGCGATCATCAGCACTCCAATCCTCCTTTCTTCGTTGTGGCATGAACAAACCATCTTCAACTATGTTCCAAAGCTTGTAATCCTTGGATTTGATGAAGAACATCATTCTTGTCTTCTAATATGCATAATTGGTTCCGTCGAAGAATGTTGGCTTGTCGATGGATTGCGCCATTTGACCGGTTGATTGAAAGTTGTAACGAGCTTCTCGGATCGCCTCAATAGGATGTTAATCCACTTCGATTGAGCCTTGTTCTGATACCAATTGTTAGGCTTGATAGGCTCAATTTCCTTCAACCGTCATGGATTGCCAAGTAGTGGAGAAGTTGAATTTTTGGGTGATTGAGGTGTGGAAGCTAAAAGATAAAAGACACGATAATTTAAAGTGGTTCGGCCTTCTAACAAGCACCTATATCCACTACCTTAGCTTCCCACTAAGGATTTCACAATCAATCCACTAATTGATTCATCCTCTTTTCTAGGATTAGGAGGAAACTCTTACAACGAACAAAGCTTTCTAGCCCAAAGCTTGATCAAACTCTCTCTACAAGAGATAAAGATAAGGAAACTAAAATCCCTCTTACAAGGTTGATGTTTGCACACTATAGCACTCATCCAAACCTAAACACTTGAGCAAATTTAACAATTTAGGCTCACAAGTGTTGTCTATACAAAGAATAGATAAATTAGGCTCTAAAGACAATTTTACATCATATGGTTGTTGACAATTGAAACATTAGTCTTCCCTTGATGCTTGGAGGTCCCTTTTATACCCCCAATTGAGTTTATAGCCGTTGAGGACCGTTGGGGTTGAATTGGAGCCGTTGGAGACTTTATTTCCCACCATAAATGCAGTTTTTCAACTGCATGTATCGAAACGGTACCAACCTATTTCGAAACACGACTAAAATAGAAAGAGTCGTTATGCGCATTGAAGAGGCAGTATCTAAACAACTAAGGTCGTATCGGAACGCCTGTATTGAAATGCCTAGTGTCGTATCGGAACAACCTGTAATTCAAATAGTCGTTAGGAAATTGTCGTTGAGGTTATAGCCGTTGGGGTATATGCCACGTGGGCGTATCAAAACACCAAAGGGTGTTCCAAAACAACACCTATATGTATTGAAACAGATAACCCCTGTATTGTAACGGGTTCTGGCAGTTTCAAAACGTATCGATACAGATTATTCCTGTATCGAAACGGGTACATTAAAAACACTGGTTTGGCTACTCAAAAACGTTTCAAACATTTCCAAAACCTTTTGAAACACCCTCAAACTTATTTTCAAGTTGTTTTTGACTTAGAGAATATTTTAAATTCTTTTCAGTTAAGTCCAAAACATTTTTCAATTATTATATCAAAAGCATAGATTTCTATAAAAGTACATCAACAAACTCATAGTAGCACAATCCGAGGGAGAAAATCACTTTACTTACTTCCGAACTTAGTAAAGTGTTTCAACCTTTCACTAAGTCCCAAAACCACCTTTTAAGTGTTTCAAAGTTGGAAAACTCATTTGCACTCACCGACACGAAACTAAGATTCGCCGACGTGAATTAAAGCGTCCGAAGCCACCAGATCTTCATTGATTTCTTCCAAAGTATTCTCCCTTGTTTATACCATACAAGAAAAGAGGATTAATGCATCATAATGCATTAAAATCACAAGCAACTTAAACAAACTCACTACTCTGCCCTAAAGCACCAAAATACCCATCCGAAACAACTGAAATCACCTTCGATTTCTCCCTAAACTCAACCCAGCCATAATCTAAAACTTCCATCCCATTTTAATCATCATTCAACAAAAAAAAACACCCTAATCTCATCCTTATACCTCCAGCAACTAAGATTTCACATTAACACATCAGAAACTCAAAACCTAACAATCTAACAATTAGAGATCCAACTCATTTCAGGATTACTTTCATAAAGGCTTTATTTCCACGTCATTTAACATTCAAATTGTAATTAAAATCAGCCTCAAATCAATCAAAACAGTGCCCGAACGAAAATCTTGAAAATCATCTCATAAGGCTCAATTTAGCAAATTCATTAATTAATTTACAAAAATATTGTTAATAAACAAAACTAGAGAGCCAAAGACTTGAGAATTTCAATAAAGAACATTGATTAGAGGAGAGAAACGAAAGATCTTCTCTAACACAAGCTTTCCCCTTGATTTGCAATGATTTTGGTGAAATCCTTCAAGAAAACTCTAGCTAGTTGAAGTAGAAATCCATGAGCATCATTTAGAAATAAAAAATAGATAGAATGAGATGAATCTATGAAGATTTTAGTGATGAAAAGAGAGTTTGGCTGCGGGTAAAGTTGAGAGAAAAGTTTTGGAGAAAGTAGTTACATTAGAAAATGTTTAGGCTATTAAAATCTCTTTTAATGAAACTCTTTAATTAAAACATTTAAGTAAATCGTTTAGAACATTAAATCAAGAGAAATAGCAGAAACCAACTTGGTGTAATATCCCCCTAAGGATTCGAAGTTTTGACTCTCTTCGATTTAGCTATTAAAACAAAACTTTCAATTTTTTACATTTTGGTCACCAAACCAAAATGTCGACTTTCCAAAAATCATTTTCCAAAATTGGCTTCACTTTCCCTCAATACATAATTAAATATGATTTTAGAAAACTTTCACTTGATTTTATCACATCCCGAACTAAGGTTTCCCTGAACCAACTCTAAACTAACCCAAATCTCTAATCTAGATTCATCGAACCCTAAACCACCCTTAAAACCTCTAGGCCCAAAACTAGATGTTATAGATCATTCATCCTCATTGTGAGTTCTCCTCTTTCAACGTCGATCAAGGTTCTTCCCATAGCTCGGAATGGCCTCCCAAGGATAATAGGTGCAAACTCATCTGCTTCACGGTCTAAAACAATAAAGTCATAAGGGGAAATAAATGTATCCACTCTTACTAGGTTATCTTCAATTTTTCCCTCTAAATGAACATAGGATCCGTCAACAAGTTGTAGCATCACTGTGGTGGGTCTCGCCTTCCTTATACCCAATCGTTGGAAGACTAACTTCGACATAAGGTTTATGCTTGCTCCAAGATCACATAGTGCCTTCCTGACATAGTGATTGCCAATCACACACGATATGGTGAAATTGTTGGGATCTTTAAGCTTAGGTGGCATTTGGTTGTGCAACATGGCCATACATCCTTCTGTCACAACAGCAGACTCAAATTCCCCTATTCTTGTTCTCTTAGAGACAATATCTTTAAGGAACTTGGCGTAGTTCGACATTTGCTCTATTGCTTATACCAAGGGCAAGTTTATGTGGACTTGTTTCAAGATGTCCAGGAACTTCTTGAATTGGTATTCTTGTTTCTGTCGTTTCAACCTTTGTGGGAACGGTGGAGGTAGTCAAATGTCTTCAACCAGTTCCTTGCATAGGAATTTGATTTGGGGCATTGAATCAAGACCTTCAGATGCCTTCTTATTTTCCGTAGTGTCTGTGTCAAGCATCATTGAGGCGATGGCATCGGGCTTTGCCGAGGCTGTGTTGTTGGGTACTGTCGCGGCATCGTTACTGGGCATTGTCGCGGCAATTGGCTCCTCTAATTCTATTTCCTTTGTTTCATGAACTCGTGGTTCCTTGAGTTGTTTACCACATCGTGTTGTGATTGCCTTGCATTGCTTATAAGTTGTTCCTTGTGCGACCTCAGTATCAATAGGCAAACCGCCCATTGGTCTCGAGTTGAGGATTTGAGCGAATTGCCCAACTTGAATTTCCAATGATTCCAGCGTTGCTTCATGGTTCTGCATTCTCATTCAGTCCTGTCCATAAAAGCATCATTTTTCTTTATGAATTTATCAGTATTATCCATGTATGCACTAGTTTGAGACATGAAAGCATTTAGGAAGTTTTCCAAAGAACTGAATGTCATGTATTATTATTGCGACATTTGTTGTTGCATTGATTGTTGAGGTATTTGTTGCTGAGGCATGTTCTGTTGGAATCCCAATCCTAGAGCATTCTGATTGTTCTGATTCATGGCCTTTTTAGGGTTGCTCCGTGAGAAGTTCAGGTGTTTTTTATAGGCCGGATTATAGGTGTTGGACATCGCATTGCTGTTCCGGTTGTAATTTCCAACATAAAACTCGACTTTGGATTATGTGGACATTCAATGGTTACCATTACATAAATCACTTGTTGAACCTACTACATTGACCTCATGTGAATTACTTAGTCTTTGCATGTTCTTAACCAAATTGGGTAAGGTTGCCAATTGTGAAAGAATTGAATTTGATGATTCAAGCTCCTTTGTGGTGGCATGGTGTCTGACTCCTTCTCTCATGGCTGTTGGGAATTGATAGTCGTTTTTAGCCAGCCTATTTAGGATTTCCATTGCTTCCTCCTGTGGCTTGTCTAGGAGTATGTCTTTTGCCGAGGCAACTAACATCTTTCTCATTAGGGTGTTTGCTGCATTGTAGAACATTGCCAAATGTGTCCACAATGGGAATCCGTGTAAAGGGCATTTGTGTAAAAGTTCTTTGTATCGCTCTCAAGCCTCGTGATGGATTCATCATCAGCCTGCCGAAATGAAGTGATTTCATTACGTAACTTATCGGTTAAATTTGTAGGATTAAATTTCTCAAGGAAATCATGATATAAGTCATTCTAGGATTCTATAGATTAAGCTTGAATGCTATTTAACCAGTTTTTGCCCTATCCCTCGGTGAATAGGGAAAGAATTTTAGCCTCAAAATATCCTCATGGACTTCTTGTATTTTGAATGAATTGTAAATTTCCAAGAAGGATTTGAGGTGTTGTCTAGCATCTTCAGTTTCTGAGCCGAAAAAATGACCCATGGTATTGATCATGTTGAACATTACAAGTTTTAACTCAAAGTAGGTAGCTTCGATTGTAGGTGTTACAACTCATGGATTCGGTCTGTTGAGATCTTCTTCTAAGTAATCTCGGACGGTTAGGTTTCTTACTTGAGCAAACTAGGGAGGCTGAATTGCTCCGTCTCCTGCTGTGGCATTCCTGTTGTCGTTTGCATTATGATTGCAAATTACATGTGCCATTTCTCCTTTCAGTTTTTGCTTCATTTTTAGGTAGGTGCCTTCAATCTCTGGATCAAGCGGATAAACCGTGCCTATTGGATATGCCCTGGTCATACATCAATGAAAAACCAAATTTTGTTAATTCCTTGTGAGGCTGAACAATAAAAAAGTAAAAAAAGTGCAAGAAAAAAACAAAGTCGCTATTGCCAATCCCCGACAACGGTGTCAAAAACTTGTTGCGCGTAGTAGGTGTCGCAATTTTAGTGCAAGTATACACATCGCTAAGTTATAGTATAAAAGATATCGTCTCCACATGGGTTGGTGCTACTTCCATAAATTATCGTCTCACACTGTAGAAAAGTAAAAACACAAGTAATGGTTGGGTAGAGAGTAAATGAAATAAAGATAGCAAGTAAACTAAAAGATTGAGTAGATATGATGATAGAGCAGGCCAGATTATGTTGTGACATAGTGTGGAAGTTGAATGAAATTGTCATGGTTTTGAATGGAATCGACCACTTGATTGCCTCGGCAATGGGCAAAGCTACTACCGCGGCAAGGAACACAGCTACTGCCTGGGCAATTGAGCGACAACCTTCAAGGTTTGGCAAAACGTTCTTCAATGGTTCCTTCTTATCCCTAAGTCAAAAATCTATTGATGTGCAGGCCTTGATAACACCTTCAAGCGTGAACCAAGGGTGAACAACAATCAATCTTACGCTTCTCTTAGCCGTTGAAACTCGTACTTATCCCTAAGTCGAATTAGTTTTCACCGATTGGGATGAAAATCATGCTTATTCGTTTCGTGAGTCTATCTCTCTCGATATTAGACAAATAGATGCAATTGCAATATCCTGTCCCGATTTGATTGCAAGAAAAAGTAAAACACCAAGAATAAGCAAACCTTAAACTTAATTGTATTAACTAAAACCTAAACAAATTACAATCGTCTTCTCACAACTACTAAACAAAATAATCCTAGCCTAAGAAAGAATTAGAACATAATGGCGATGATGAGCACTCTACTAAACCCCTAAGCCTCTCGATCTCTAGATGTCTTGATGGTGGCGGATGGGTCTTGGTTTTATAGGGCATGGCCTTGCCAAGTCCTTGGAGTAGGATGACAAGTTGGAGTTGAATATAACTTCATAAAATAGAAGAATCTCTTTTAATTCATTATTTTATTCCTCCTTATCAGTTTTCTATCTTTGACCTTCCTTTGGCTTTTTTAATGGCCTTCCGCTACTCCGATCTTCATGCAAAGTGTCTCTAAAAATTTGGCATTTTATGCACTTTAAGTCACATACCACTTTGCATATTTTCTACCTCGTCGGTACTTGTCTGGGCATTGCCTCGGCAATGGCTTGGTCCTTGCGTCAGCAATGGCTTGGTCCTTGCCTCAACAATGGTCTGTCAACTTCTTCTGCATCGACAGAGCTCGTTCTTGGTCCAGCGTTCCTTGGTAAGGATTGACGTCAAAAGATGGACTGGTCTGGATCGTTGGATGATGGTTATGCACCTTTTCTTCCACTTCCCTCACTGTCGCGGCAATGCTTGCCCGGGCAGTGGTTAGTGAAATCTACATAAGCACAAAACACATACCAAAGCAGTACCTTTTCCACCAAATATAATCAAATAAAGATGAAAGATGATCAAGTATGGAAACGTTAAGAACAATAAATTGTGTATGTATGATTAGTAATGCATCTAAAATAGGCTTAAGTCTAACAATAATTGAGTCATAAAGGGTCCTAAAATAAATACTTTTATACACCTAACAGTAATCTTATATTGCTCCAACCAAACACAATAATTTTACATTTCTGCCTAAGAAAGCAAACAAGGTAATGTAATATACCCAAGGTAATGTTATATTACGAGAATATTATTCCCAGAGGTAATCTTATATTCCATGAACCAAATGCACCCTTAGGAGTAAATATTAAGACTTTGTCAAGTTAAGTATTGAAAAAACATCACTATAGACATATAGGAGTTAATCGTAGTTAGCGTATGGTATTGACATCGACAGAGGCAATACTAACTTAAAATATGCTTAGCAATAAAACTAAAAAAGAAAATTATTTATTGCTGGGAGAGCTAGCATGAAATCCGAACTTCCCTTGCCAACGCCAACATCCATCTAAATACATTTGTTTGCCAAAGTGCCTGAACCGGCATTACATTTTCCCTTAGTCATTATTCTTAATCCAAAATCCGAATTTCAAATCAAAATCATTTATCCCATTTCACAAGAGAAATTGTGGCATTGAATTACTGGACACTTGTACGCAAAAAAGATCTAAACTTGGCATTATTTACTGACATATTTATCCCATATCATTGATGTATTACTCGCTGACCCTGTACACTTGTACGCAAAAAAGATCTAAACTTGGCATTATTTACTAACATATTTATACTCATTTATTGATTATTTTCAAGCGTTAATCAGTCGACAGTACCATATGTGAGATTGAATGGTGTATCTCTTGCTTTTGGTTATCTAGGGATTTAATATAAGTATCTTTAAATCTATGATAGGGAAAATAATATAATAGTGGTATTGTGAGCATGTGTTTAAAGTACTTGTTACATGTACCAATGTGAGAAGTTGTTCGAGGCGCCCATAATTCATGGCAATTCCTCTGTCTACTCTCCCATTGCATCACCCACCATCTTTTTAAGTGCATACATTATCTTCTTGTTAATCGCTTCAACATGACCATTCGTCTACGGGGATTTGACTGAACTTTGGTTTAGAGTGATGTGGAAACCCTTGAAGAATTCCTTGAATCTTTTATGGAATTGAGTCGCATTATCTGTGATTATCGTATGAGGGATATTGTATCTGTAAATTATGGATTTCCATAAGAAGTTCTCCATTTGCCTTTCTGTTAGTGTCGCTAACGGCTCTGCCTCTATCCACTTGGTGAAATAATCCACCGCAACTACTAGAAATTTTCGTTGAGCCGCTCTGCAAATGGGAATGGGTCCAAGATGTCAATACCCCAAATCACAAATGGTCAGCAACTTGTGATGGATTTAAGTAACATTGTTGGTTGCTTCGAGATTGGGGCGAACTCTTGACAAGGTACACACTTTCTTACGAGTTCTTTCACGTCTTTTCACATTGTGGGCCAGTAGTAGTCTGTATGATTACTTTCTGGGCTAAGGAATGTGAACCTGGGTGGTGTCCGCTGACCCCTTCGTGGATTTCTTGTAGCACCAACTTGGCCTCCTTAGGTCCTAAGCATCACAAAAGCGGTTTCATAAATTCTCTCTTATACAGAATGTCGTTGATGATGGTGTACTGGGCGGCTCTTCGCATTAATTTAAGTCTTTGGGTCCTATCATCGAGCAACATTCCTATCTTGATGTATGTCATAATTAGAGTCATCCATGTATCTCTTGTATCAAGTTGATACACTTGGCTTTATTATGCAAAAGAGGGGTACTCTTGATATTATATCAAAACCCCTGTCCCTCCTTTGAATTTCGAGTGTTGTTGCTAATCTGGCCAAAGCGTCTGATCCTGGGTTGTCTCCTCTAGGTATTTGTGTTATGGCGTACTGACTAAATTGTCGTAATAGTCTTACATTATAGAGGATTAGTTCCACAAAATTTTTCCGCGTGTGAAATATTCGCCTGTTAGTTGTTTAGCCACCTGCTGTTAGTTTTTTTCATTATGAACTCTTGACAAGGTACACACTTGCTTATGAGTTCTTTCACGTATTTTCGCATTGTGGGCCAGTAGTAGTCTGTCTGATTACTTTCTGGGCTAAGGAATACGAACCTGGGTGGTGTCCGCTGACCCCTTCATGGATTTCTTCTAGCACCAACTTGGTCTTCTTAGGTCCTAAGCATCACAAAAGCGGTTTCACAAATTCTCTCTTATTCAGAATGTCGTTGATGATGGTGTATTGGGCGGCTCTTCGCATTAATTTAAGTCTTTGGGTCCTATCATCGAGCAACATTCCTATCTTGATGTATGTCATAATTAGAGTCATCCAAGTATCTCTTGTATCAAGTTGATACACTTGGCTTTATTATGCAAAAGAGGGGTACTCTCGATATTATATCAAAACCCTACCCCTCCTTTGAATTTCGAGTGTTGTTGCTAATCTGGCCAAAGCGTCTGCTCCGGGGTTGTCTCCTCTAGGTATTTGTGTTATGGCGTACTGACTAAATTGTCGTAATAGTCTTGCATTGTAGAGGATTAGTTCCACAAAATTATTCTGCTTGTGAAACATTCGCATGTTAGTTGTTTAGCCACCAGCTGTTAGTTTTTTCATTATGAACTTCATATTCTCTTGTTAGATGATTAGCCACCAGCTGTGAATTAGTAATTATTTGTAGTGAATTTACCTTAAGGATTTCCGCAAGCTCTAAACCCATCGACATGCAATGTCCAATGGCAGTGTGTTTGTAGTCTCTTCCCTTTCATCCCAGAGGGAAATTGTTGCACTACCTAATCCTTCTCACCAGCGTCAGCATTTTCAGCGAGCAAAGTTTTTTGAGTTGAGAACGTGCACTCTACGACAAAGTCGGCCAAAACATGCGCCTTTATTGCTTTATGTGGTTGATACTCAATTCCGAATTCACTAAGCTCCACCCCCATTTTAACATTCGCCCTTGAAAATCCACAATTCCTAATACATCTTTTAAAGGTTGGTCTATGAGGACAACTATATGATGTGCTTGAAAGTAGTGGCGAAGCTTTCTGGATGTTGTTACCAAGGAGAAAACCAATTTCTCCACTCTCGCATACCTCTTCTCTATTGGCTGTATGACCCTACTGATATAATAAACTGGCCTTTCTGTGTTATCCTCCTATCGGACCACTACTACTACTACTACTACTACAGTTTCATCGGTGGTCGCCAAGGTACATGAGTAAGATTTCCCCCTCTCTAGGAACTGTGAGCATGGGAGCACTAGCTAAGTATCTATTCAAATGGTCGGATGGTTTCTGACAGTCCTCTGTCCCTTGGAAAAGGCTTTTCAAAGCTTTAAAAAACGGGAGGCACTTATCTGTTAACCTGGACATAAATCTGTTTAGCACGACCACTTTGCCTTTGAGTTTCTAGATATCCTTGATGTTTGTTGGTGGTGCCATATCTAAAATTGCCTTTATCTTTTCTAGATTTTCCTCGATGCCCCTTTTCGAGATTAGGAAACCTAGAAATTTCCTGCCCCTACCGCGAAGGCACATTTTTCAGGATTGAGACACATTTTGTACATGCATAAAATATCGAAGACTTCCTGCAGGTCGACCAAGTGTTGCTCAAAAGAAGTACTCTTGGTTAGCATGTCATCCACGTAAACTTCCATATTTCTTCCTATTTGATGATGGAAAATCTTATTGACCAACCTTTGGTACATTGCTCCTACATTCTTTAATACAAAGGACATTACCTTGTAGCAGTAGAGGTCGTCCTCGGTAATGAAGGTCATTTTTTCTTTGTCCTGTATTGCCATTACGATCTGGTTGTATCTAGAAAAGGCGTCTATGAAGCACATGAATTTATGACCTTTTGAGGCATTCACATCTATCAATGGATGGTAACAGAAAACTATCCTTTGGGCACACCTTGTTAAGATCGGTGAAGTCTACACACATCCGCCACTTGCCACTAGGCTTCTTCACCATGACTACATTCACTAACCAATACGGGTACTTGGTTTCTTCAACGAAATCTGCCATGATAAGCTTTTGCGTTTCCTGTCTAATGGCCTACACCTTATTCTCCAAAAATTTTCTTCTTTCTTGCAAATAGGTTTTATGACTGGATCAACAGGTAAGGAATGCTCAATAACAGTTGGGACTATCCCGGGTATGTTCGCAACCGACCACGCGAAAACATCAGTTTTGTCTCGCAATAACCTTATCAAGCTTCTTCGACTTTGATTGCCTAACCATGCTACAATTCTTGTGGTTTTCTCAAGCTCATCTAGGTAAATCTCCACTATTTCCATCGCTTCTACCAGCTCTGGCTTCTTGAGCTTTTCACCTTCCCTGAGGTCTAGGCTCTTGAGGGTCATCATAACTTTATTCAAAATACTAACCTCGGGTCCTTTTTGTGGTGGTGGAGCTTCTACACTAGTGTGCCCATGGCCCTTCTATTTCTAAGCTAGGTGGAGTGAAAGAATATGGCACTGCCTTGCTGTCTTTCGATCGGTCTGCATGGAGCCTTCTCCTAAGGGTGTTGGAAACTTGACTTGTAAGTAGAAAGGGGCGACCATCATTTTGGCTTTTCTCATCAAGGGTATGCTGAAGAGGGTATTGAAATAAGAGAGACTATAAATGACAAAAAAATAGTCGTTTGCCTGTCATTATCTCCCATGATTGAGGGGAGTTGGATGGAACCCTACACCTTAATGGGTTGGCCGCCAAACCGGTATATCAAACCTGTCGGCCTCAATTCCAAATTCAGAATCCCCATTTGCTTAAATGCGCTCCAAACCAACATTTCCACAACACTACCTGTATCAACCAAGGTGTTGCCCAAGGTGTGCGTCCTGACGGGAGAGGTAGTGCTCTCTATATGTGCATCCTGCGTTTGGAGCTTGACTCATTCCACTGCACGTCCGTTCCGATTAACATGTGTACAACACCCCTACCATCTGAGTTACTTCCTCTGCTTCCTAGCCCCTGAGGCTGCTGCCCCCCAATTTCTTTACCCCTGTTTTTCTTGGGCAGTTGCCTGATTAGTCTCTCGCTCTTCAATTCTGCAACTTGATGTTGTTCAGCCAGGTCATACATGAACTTTCATTGTCGTTTAAACTGTTGTAGCTTTTGCATGGTCTCTAGCGCTGACCAACTCGCTTGGCCACCATTCTCCACTGCTTTCTCATATGGGTTTACCTAGTTATCCCTGCCCATCTTCAGAATCCTCAATTTTACAAAAAAATCTAGAGGTCATGTGTTCGCTCCACGCTCACCACACCAATTTTTTATTGTCAAAATGGAAAGGGGTCGGAGACGGTGGTCTGATGGTGGTCGAGATTGCTATTCCATGTTCGAGTTGGTATACCGTTCTCGTGTTGTAGACAATGGCCTCTAGAATGGGATCTGCTCTATTCTCCCTGTTGTATGTTCTGTTTTATACTACTCGGATAGGTTTCATGATCGGGTTGTCGTGGCATTTCGATTGGACCAGCTATGACTTGATGTTTTAGGTTCAGCCTTTCGCCCATGGTGATCACGTGCTTAGTCGCGTAATCGTTGGGTGTGACATTGGCAGTAGCTTCGCTTGTCTACCATAGATTGTGAAGGACATCGCATAGTTCGAGGGTGATCCCACGCATTGTGGTTCGTAGTGACTGCGTATGTGACATCCTCTGTGTTATGTAGCTCGTGGTCTTGTTCAATGTTCGTGAGCTGTTTGGACTTGACATGTGGCAGTGAGTATTCGGAGGTACTAACAGTCTGTAATGTATCTTCTTGCCAATACACAAAACCACAAGAAAAGGAAATAGAAATAGAGATATAACTAGAGGAAGAGAAGAGAAAGATAATATATTTAGAGAGGAAAAGGTTATTTTTTATAACCAATTTCATGTCTATGGCTCAATTTATTGCTGACTTAGCTGCCACACAGTTCTTCACTTGGTCCCACGTTCAAAATACAATCCTTATGTAACTATTTTTAACTGTGGAACTCCACTTTTGTACTCGAATTTTACGATTTATAATTTTCCTTTAGTTATTTAAGTTGTTCGCTTTTGAGCCTGTGTTCGAACCAGTTTTTGTTTGGTCATTTTTATGAGCCGAATGTGATGCTCACGAACTCACCAGATTTTCTAAGTCAAGTTTCGGGAGTTACACGCACGTTCTCAATTTGTCTTTTCCCACTACCTTCAAACACCCTTGTACCATCTCTCCATGTTCTCACCCATAACCCTTAATCATAACCAACTCCAAGCCATATTATTTAATCCTCAACAAATTAACAACAACGAGAGTTAAATGGTTCTCGATGATCGGAATCTTACAAAAATGAAACTGAAAACAATGAGTTTTAGAAAAGTAGTGAAAATTTTGAAAGAAAAGAAGGAAGGAAAAGCTTACCTTCGGTTGAGGTGCAAATTGATCCAACGATGAACCAAAGAGATCGAAAAATTGATATTCGAGAGGTTTTTAGTAAAAACCAACACCATGTTTGGACTCAGGGTCGAAATTTGCGAACTATGAATTTTGATTATCATGCCAGTTGGTGACGATGTTCTGGACGAAGAACGGTACCGGTGGATAGCGAAAATGATTGTTGTTGGCATAGTCACCAAAGATTGGCTTATGCTGCTGACTAATTCTCTAAGTTGGCTCAATTTGTTGCTGACTTAGCTGCCAAATGGTTCTTCACTTGGTTCCACGTTCATAACAATACCATCCCTTGGAAAAAGAACCTTGTCTTCAAGGTTCAACAACTCATTCATCATGTGTGTCCGTCGAACCAATTCATTTGCCAACAGATCAATTGTTTCTTCATCGGCTTGAGTTATAGTGGAGTCCCCTTCCCATTGAATAATTTCACCAAATAATTTATCCATAATCAATGATCTAAAGCCATAAGGGACTTGCGTGTCTATAAATTCATTAATAAGGATAAGCATTGCTTCTCCACAAATTGAACATAACCCAACATCCATTAAAACGCCAACAAGATTCCACCCTGTGATTACCTCAAAAAATTTCAAGTTCAAGTTGTTGACCACAACATCAAGGGTAGCTGATATACGTATGCTCATGCCAACTCCTTTCAAACCAAAAGACAAGTATACAATTTTTTGATCAGCAAACTGTATGATTTTATTCAAAGGGAAAAAGCATACTGCGTGACGAGTCATACGCCTCGTTAAAAACCTCCCCAGTGGAGGAAACGAGTATGATATGACCCGTCAAATAAAACAAACACCACCAAGTCTATCATAAACAAGCCACAAAAAGCGAGCAACGATCCACACCCTCCTTTGCCAATACATCGGCGAAACCATTAGCCTCTCTAGGCACATAACAAAACTGTATCTCGTAAGAGGCCTGACAAGCTTGAACAATCGCAGTAAACATTCCCACAAACGCCACGGCCTTTTCGCCGATCGTTTAGCCCAACTCAATGCAACCTGCGAATCCGACTCAATAATCACGCATTAATTTCGCCAACTCTTGTCCACAACCAAACTCAAAGCAAATGCTATAGCCCGTATTTCAGCTTCATTCGATTCCATCGCTGCCAACGGCACCGAGAACAGCCCCAAAATCTGACTCTCCTCGTCACGCATCACACCCCCAAACCCCGAAGGACCCGACTTACCCCTCGTAGAGCAATCTAAATTGAACTTTAACACCCCCAAGATCGGTGGCTGCCAACACACCCCAATCCGCACCTTCCTCGCTGTCGAACTAAGTACAAGAGCGGACGGACACGTCCACCATACTGAGTCAGGCATCAACTCTCCCTCCGCACCAACTTTAATCCAGTAGAAAGATCTCAGCTACACCAAGAAGCATAGAGCTTCCATCGACACGCATTTGCCGCGAAAAACAAGTTCATTACTAGCCAACCATAATGACCATAACAAGGCACTGACACTCGCCACCCACCATCGCCTCATGCTACTAGTAAAAGCACAATGTAAATGTTCAACATAAAAATCAGCAAAACTCACCGGTAAAGGTGTCGATAAAGCCCACCAATTGCGCAACCAAACCCAAAATTTCAGCACACTCTTACATTCATAGAATAGGTGCGCAATCAATTCTTCCGATACCGCACCCCACGGACATTTACCTTGATCTTCACTCAATGGCAGCCCGCGAATTCCCAAGAAATCCGCTGTCGGCAATCTCCGCAACCATATAAACCAAAGAAATGCTTGAACCTTTGGCGGTACCAAGACTTGCCAAGCGAAACATTCTCCAATGTTATCATCGCCAAACTTATCCAACATCAACAGTTTGGACAATGCCTTTTCCGAAAATTCCCCATGTTCATCCGAACGCCAAATGAGAGTGTCAAGGCGATTTCCCCACAAATGCACCCCAGACACCAACTCGCGTAACACCCTCAACCGGTCAAGCTCAAATCCACGCAAATGTCGTCGAAAAAGAATTTCCCAATGCCCATGCTCAAAATTCTTATCCAGTGCATAATCACTAACCCATGCCAATTTATTTATTTCCAACGAGTACAATCGCGGAAACATATCTTTCAGATGTTGTTGCGTTATACACGGATCGAACCAGAACAAAACAATCCGCCCATTACAAACCTTCCACTGAAAACCCGACATTCCCAAATGTCGATCGATGCTAGCAGCACAGGAATTAATCACAATCTGTTTCCACACTATAGACATTGCCGATAATCTTTCTGTATTAAATCGCCACCATTGAGTATTTCACCATACTTCGCTGCGATTAATCTACGCCACAACGAGTCACGGTGATTTGCATAACGCCAAACCCACTTGGTTAACAATGCCATATTTTTAACCCTCAAATCCACCACACCCAACCCTCCTAGATGTCGAGGCCAACACACAACCTCCCAACCTACCCTACTCATCTTTCGTTCAAGTCCATCACCACCCCAAAGGAATGCACGACGAATCCGATCCAATTGCGCTATTACCCCTTTTGGAACCATAAACAATCCCATATAAAAAATAGGTAATGCTGATAACATTAAGTTTACCAATGTTACTCGTGCAGCAAAAGACAGTGATGCGCGCTTCCACCCGGCTAGCTTGTGTCGAATGTTAGCTATGACAGGCTCCCAAACCGACAATATCCGCGGATGAGCCCCTAATGGAAAGCCCAAATAAGTAAACGGCAACACACCCTGTTTACAACCCAACATCTCAGCCACAGATGCACCCAACTCTTCTTCCACGCCAATGGCATACAATGAACTCTTGGCGAAATTAATCCGCAAGCCAGAACATGCCTGAAAACAGTGCAAAATGCGTTTGATGTTGCGTGCAACATCTACTGATGCTTAGAAAAACAAAATTGTGTCGTCGGCAAACTGCTAGTGAGATAAAAACACCCCCGATACTACCTCCACCACACGTACTAAACCAGCCGACTCGACATTACCCAACATCAAATACAATGCTTCTGCAACTATAATGAACAGCAAGGGCGATAACGGACATCCCTGACGCAGTCCACGCCCCATCCTAAATTCCTTAGTCGCGCTGCCATTTAACAAGACCGACAAACGGGCTGAACCAATACATTCCTTAAGCCAAGCTCTCCAAACCGCGCAGAACCCCATCCGAGATAATATTGAGTCTAGAAAATTCCAGCTTACACAGTCATAAGCTTTGGCGAAGTCTAGCTTCAAAAAAAACAACCCTTCTTCTCTTTGTCCCAGCGAGTGTATCACCTCCGTGGCCAATAGAACCCCATCCACTAACTGCCGGCCTTTAACGAACGCAGATTGTGTATCGCTAATTAAACCCCCCAGCACTAGTTGGAGTCTATTCGCTAAGAATTTAGCCAACACTTTATACATGGAATTAACCAAACATATGGGACGATACTCACCTAACAGCTGAGGCGATGCCACCTTTGGTAACAGCACTATAAATGTAACGCCCCGGTTTTGGGCTTGGAAGTCTTGGGCGTTGACCGGTCGGTCAAAGTGCTGTTCGAATCGTAAGAGGTTAAATTAGGAAAGCCTAGTTCGGGTTGCATTAAAAATATGGAAAAATGTTCTAAAATCATCTTTTAATATAATTAAGTGAACTGTGAAATCAATTTTGGAAAATGAGTTTTGGAAGGGTGACATTTTGGCTAGTGACCAAAATGTAATTTTCGCAAGTTTGGTGGCTGTTTTATAAAGGGTTGAAACTTTGAATCTTTAAGGAGCTATTTACCCAAAGGGAGTTTCTCCAGATTTTTCTAAGATATTTTGAGTTATAATTCTGATTTTAAGTATATCAAAAAAGAGGGAAATCTCATTTTGGCTAATTTCATAACAAACTTCTCTATTTTCTTTTTCTCTTTTTCTCTCAACCCAAACACTCCATTTCCAGAGTTTTGTTTCTGATTTTCTCATCTAAATTCCTCCTTTCAACTCTCATTTGATTCCTAATCATTGTATCTTCAAATCCTCTTCAATTGCTACAAGTTTCATCAAGGTTTTTCATTCCAAAAAGAGGAGAAACTCAAGTTTGGAGGTAAGAACGTCCTTCTCCTCTGAACTTCAAGTTCTTTACTGAAATTCCTAAGTTTTCAATCCTAAATTGATGTTTAATTAAAGGCTTTTAAGTTGATTTATGGATCTTGGCTTATTATGCAAGATCTTGATGATTTTTGATGATTTTCGTTAGATCTGATTAACCTGTGATTTGAGAGGTGTTTTTGATGTTAAATGATCTCTAAAATGATGTGGAATTGAGTTTTGATTGATGCAATCCCGGATAGGTTGAGTTTCCTAAGTTTAGCTTGTGTTTCAAGGTAGTTTTTGAGGTGATCTTGGTGATCTGATGTTGCTGGAGGTATAAGGATGTTAATAGATTGTTTTTAGATGTTATATGATGTTTATGGAAGTGAGGTTTTGCTGGTTTATGGCTGGGCTTTGTTTAGAAGTGGTTTGGATGCATTTTCGGTTGTGTTTGGTGGCCGAAAATGGAGGTTGGATGAGAGCAGCGAGTTTAGGTGCTTTCATTGAAGCAATTAATGCATGATGATGCATTAATCCTCTGCTTTGATGTGTTGAAACAGGGGAGGCATCTTTGGATCCATGATTGGTTGATCCGGAAGCTTGATTTGGTGCTTTGGCTTGAAGCAAAGTGTAAATCGGTGAGTGAGTTGTGGAAATTGGATTTCAGCTTTTAAAACCAAGGTTTGAAGGTTTTGGGAGCTTAGCTTAAGTCTAAACAACTTTGCTAAGCTCAAGAGTAAGTTTTCGGATTTTCTCTCTAGTGGTGGCCATGATTTTGATGTGATGCAAAATGATGATTTGCATGTTTAAATTACTGTTTTGAAAGCATGTTTTAGCATGGTATTTGCTGATGTTTTAAGCCATATGTTGAAGGTAACTCTAGGTAGGAGTTCCTTGATTTTATACATTGAAATAATGTGGGTTGATGCTTTGAAATGCATGTTGTAAATGGCTTGGTTTAATTCTTTAAAACAGTGGATTATGTGTTGAAAAAGATGTATATTGGCAAGTGATGTTTTGAAAATGTTAAGGTCACTAAGGTGGTTAAAAGTCCTTGAGTGAGCCTTGTTACTTAAGAACATCAAGGTGGTTAAAAGTCCTTGGATGGTTCTTGTTGCGGACACTAAGGTGGTTAAAAGTCCTTAGGTGCTCCTTTCCATGGTGTTTAAAAGTCCATGGGGCCAAGGTGTTTAAAAGTCCTTGGGGCCAAGGTGTTTAAAAGTCCTTGGGGTGATTCAAGTTATGGACACAAAGGTGGTTAAAAGTCCTTGTGTGGTCCTCATTCATGGTGTTTAAAAGTCCATGGCCAAGGTGTTTAAAAGTCCTTGGGGCCAAGGTGTTTAAAAGTCCTTGGGGAAAGTTGTTGAATTTGATTTAATAAATGAAATGTATCACTTGAGCCAATATGACATGTTAAGTATATTGTGAAGCATGAGATGCTTGTTTAATGTTTACGTTGAAGCATGTGATTGCTTGTTTTAAGTGTGCTTTTGAGCATGTGCAAAGGTTGATTTTAATCATGTTTATAAATGGTTTTAATTGCATTATTGAATTGTTTTTAAAGAGCATGCCTCACTAAGCTTTTGCTTACGCTCTCCTTGCTTTTCTAATTCAATAATGCAGAGCATTAAAGGACCTTGAGGGGCAGCAAGGAAGGCAAGCTTACAAGTTCAAGTAAAGCTCAATGTATGAAGGTTTTATAAGTACTCTTAGCTTTTGGGGTGATTTGGCAATGGGGGACCTATGTGTATGTTTTTGGGAGATGTTTGGAACTCCCTAAGTATGTTGAATGTTGATGAGATTGCTGGTTTTATATTTGGTCTGTAAATGCTTGGTTATGAAGGTTTATGCATAAATGGTTAGTTTATGTAGGAAGCATGCCATTAAAATTGGGGCTTTTCTTATGTGATGATTATATGTTGAATTGATGATGCAATTATGGTCCCTGCATGTTGATTGATTGTGTGGTATGATTTGGTGTTGTTAATTTGAAGTTTGAAGCATGTATATTGTTGATTTTGAGTCGGTTTCAGGCAGGGGTATCGATACTCGGGCTTGCGTATCGATACGCATGAGCCAAATATGCACATTTCTGCCCAGGGGTATCGGTACGGTTGTTTGGGTATCGATACCGTCTAGGCTAATTATGAATGCCGTATCGAAACGTGGGATTTCGTATCGATACCATCTCTGGAGTTTGGTTACTGCCTTCCCCGCGTATCGATACGACTCCAGGCGTATCGATACGTGTATGTTATTTCGGTTAAAAGTATCTTTACATGTTTGAAATGTTTGCATTTTAGTCCTGAATCTTGTTTTTGCAATTGTTTGAGCTTGGGATGTCCGTTTGAGCTGAAATTTGGCTGAGAGGCATGAAACCTGATTAATTTCAAGACGGTAACTTTAATTTGGACTAAGTCCTCATATTTATCAGAATTTACAATTTGGTCCCTAAAATTGTTATTTGTTCAATTGGGTCCCTGTTTGATCTCTGATGTTTGTGATCTTTGAGTATGTTGTTTGTATGATCACAATTAAGGTTAATGTGCATCTAGATAAGATTAAAAAGAAAAAAAAGGGTCGTTAATCAAGGTTGACTTTCGGGTTGACTTTGGTTTTCCCCGTGTGACTTTCTTAATTCGGGTCAACCGTCTAGGCCGGGTTAAGGGGGTTACAATAAAGGCGCAATTTGCACCCTTCGGCAACAAGCCACTCGCGTGAAATTGTTCAAAAAACGCAACACGTCGTGTCGCACCACCTCCCAGCCTTTCTTATAAAAATATAGAGTAAAACCATTGGGGCCTGGTGCCTTCGATCCATCACACTCCCATAATATCTTTTTAATTTCCTCCATCGTGAAAGGCATTATCAAATGCTGCCTATCAGCCTCTATTAACATTCGAAACCCGCCATCAAATTGCCAATCTCCCGCCCGCACATCACCAGCAAAGTGTTTAGTAAACTCAGCAACCACAAATTTACGCATAGTCACAGGCACTGTAATCCACTTTCCCTCAATCACCAAACCTGGTATATAATTTCTAGCTATACGTAATTTTGCCGCTCTATAGAAATAAGCCGTGTTGCGGTCTCCCAAGCGTAACCATGTAGCTCTCGACTTTTGACGCCACATAGATTCCTTATTTCCCATAGCACACCATAACGCCCTCATCTACCGTTGTCTCGCGTCCTCCACCTCCTCAATATCCCCACCCTCGACCATAGCTTCATCTGCCTTTTCAAGTTGCTGTTGCATGTCCACAATGATTTTATTCACATCCCCAAAATTGTCTTTGTTCCATCGTTTCAGAAACCTCTTCAAATGTCTCAATTTTACCACAATGTTGTCGTTACCAACACCCAAAACAATCAACCGACACCATTCATCTGCTATCTTACTAACATTTGATCGTCCATCCATCCAACAATTGAAAAATCTAAACGGTCGTGGCCCCCAATCACAATTGTTGCATTGTAACAACAATTGTGTGTGATCAGAAACTACCCTCGCCAACGCTTCCTGTTGTATTGAATTAAATCCATCTAACCAAGCTGAAGATATCAAGTATCGGTCTATCCGACTACAATGATTTCCGTGTCCGAACCATGTAAATCTCTTTCCCATTAACGGTAAATCTACCAATCCCGCACCTTGCACGAATTCCCCAAAAGCTTCCATCTCTGCACCCCTATCAGATACCCCTATGCGATCCGACTCATGTAAAATGGCATTGAAATCGCATGCGACACACCACGGCCCCTCAAAACCACACATCTGATTTAATATTGAATCCCATACTACTCTCTGTCCAGCAATTTCCGTAGGGGCATATATCGCCACTATGCAGCACACCACAACCTCTTGCTGCCAACCACCCTGAAGCACAATATAATTACGTTTAGTATCAACATTTTCCAAATGAAATCGGTTACCTTCCCATATAACCAAGATGCCACTGGAAGCTCCCACCGATGGTGAGAACGCCATCTCAAAACTATCCGAAATACCACAAATTAGACACCCAAATTGATAACACCTCCTCTAGTTTTGTCTCATGCAACAACACCATATCTACATAATTTTTCCTTGTCACTTCGCGAACACTTCGACGCTTCGCGCCACCGCCCAAACCCCTGACATTCCATGACAATAATTTCATCAGTCACAAACCTCGACTTTCCCCGACAATAATCCGAGAAACGTCCTTGATAATATCTTCCTCCCTCCCACTCGATTTCACGCCAATTAAAGAGCCCAATTTTACCGTTTCCGCTGCCTCACTCTCTATATCTCGGGACCGTGTTGGACCACTACCGTTACCCCTTCCCCCACTGTTTTTGTTGAATATTTTGATTGACAACCCCCCAAAATAGTCCCCTTCTTCACTCGAACATCACGGCTAGCACCTTGCAATTGTTCATTCCCAATTATCTTCCTAACTTTGCAATACGCTTGTCCTATTTGAATTAATTCAGGTTGGACTAGACCAGATTTTGGTGCAATCGAATGTATAATAGGAGGGGAGTTTTGTACCTCATGTATTTTCTCGCCTGTGTTGATCAAATCCCCCGTCCCCATTTCATCTAAATTATTTGAATTAGCAATTCCAGCTATGGACAAACTCTCACATTGTGGGATATTCTCAACAAACTCTAGAGTCCTAATTCCACCTTCCTTCTCAATTAACAGACTGACTATTCTCACTGGATCTGGCGGCTGCTCATCTGACGACCGGACCTCCACCTGGAGTGTCTGCTGATCCGCCGACCGGTCCTCCACTTGGACATCATCATGCACATATGCATCATGCTCCCCTGCACCCTCTTGTAACTCTGTCCCTTGCGAATCAATCCAAGCATTATTCATCACCCAATTCACCCGATCATCCCTATGAAAACCTTGTGCCTCCGGTTCCAGCTCACACGGACCGTGTATGGTTGCAGCGAACTGCCCAACACGCTCTTCCCCTCCTATGTCGGATCCCTGGGCTGAATTTTTCTCATCCTCGTTCGTCTTCCATTCGCAACAATCACACTCAACTTCGGGACCTTTTTCATTCATTTCTAACACAAGTACCCAGTAATCTGCGTTGTCTACCTTGACACGGATTCGTTCCTCAATGCGATTGAATGTTGTTGTCTCCACCATGATTCTGCCACAATCAAACGATGTAGGCGTTTCCGTGTCGTCGTCTAGGCAAATCAAAGATCCCCACAGGTGAGCGATGTTTGTGAATGTTTGTTTATGCCAAAGATGTATCGGCAGCCCCACTACCGATAACCACACCCTTCTTGATTCTACTTGAATTGACGGTGACCAAATCTCCACTCTATCGAAACATTCTTTAAAGTGATCCATCTTCATCACCCTGTCTCGTACTATCGCCGATGTACACATCAATATCACCATGTGACCGGACAAACGCATTATTGAAAAGCCGTCATGCTTTTCCACCTTTAATCTCTCCGCCAGTGTTTTAATGCTATAGGGATTCAAACACCATCCTACCGCGCACCATTGAAGAACAACCCATTTGTCTTCATCGACGAATGCCTTTTATCTCTCTGCAGTTATCGTTCCCCCTCCACTATCGGCATTGCTGACGATCTATGTTCCTTGTTTCTAATCGATTTCGACGCCTCTCCCGACCCCCGACTCACCTCTCCATCCCTTTTTCTATTGATCAGTGCCGTTCTTCCCTTCCAAGCCTTCGTGACTCTTATACGGGCACCATAAATCCATTTCCTATTTAATCTTTCAATCACACGATCAGCATCCTCTTGCGATGCCATTCGAACGAAATCAAATCGTTGTCCATCTCGTGCCATTTGATTGGGGATGATCACATCCTTTACAACCCCATGCATGTTGAATACTTGCCATAGGCCCTTCCAGTGTATTGTACTCGACAATCCTCCCACGTACGAAGTCCACACCCGTTGCACAGACTGATCACGCTGTCCCTGAAGGGAATCCCTAACGCTTTCTTGATGATCGCTGGCATTGTGATGCTTCTCGGCGTGTTCCCTTGCGAGGCGATCCCACAATCCCATCTTCTCGTTGGAAGACTACTCCGTGCACGACAAGTATACAATTTCATTGACAACATTGGCAATGATGATGGCAACTGAATCTGATAGAGTGATAATGAACCTTTTCCCCATTATCATGTTACGATCTACATCATCGTCAATCGTGACACCAAACTGTAGCGGCTCAACTTTAGAGTTTGATTTTTTTAATCTCATGCAAACTTCTTTCTTCTTCCAAGTTTGTATTATGTTCTGGTGCACTGCATGTAGTTGATAGGGCTTACGCTCATCGCATTTTTGTGGAAGAGCCTGGTTCACAAAAAAATCACCCTAGAATTGTGTACCCAAAGAGGACTTTGGAGAAGGGCATCTCAATCTCAATCTGACTTATGCAAGTGGGTTAGTTGTTTGCGGATAACCTCGAAGTCAAAAATTGACTTCACTACATTTGTGAATCTGGTGAAAGCACCAACTTTGTCATCATAACACAGTAACCAGAATGTTATCATTTCCGAAGAAGACATCATTCTACCAGGTACATGGGGGGGAAGAGGTGAATGATTCTTAACATCCCGAGATCCTATAGCAAACGATGCTCCTTGAGAACTTAATGAACGGTTTGATGATGGGTGGACTTCAGGCCTAGGACCAAAAGACATAGATGACTTTCCAGTTGTGTTGAGAGGAAAATAATCATGATGTCGAGGTGGATTTTCTATTAGTTGTTGAGAAACATATTTAAGCGCTTTCCTAACTGCATCTAATTCCCCTAAAATATGAACTAGTTTATCGGAAGCTGAAGCACACACAATAAGTTTGTCTCTTGGTAGAATTTGAATATGTTTCTTGCTCTCAACAAACATTTGCTTAATCACACTTCCACTTCTACCAAACAAGGAGCCAACTAGATTGGAAAGAACAAATAACCTTACAACCATCATGAAAAAAATTAACAAATTCCTCGTTAATTCCATATGCATCTCTCTCTACTTCAATCATTCTTTTTAAAACAAGTAATCACGCCTTCCGTGCATAGTAAGTTTCATTTGCAGATTTTAAACCTTTCAAATAGTCACTTGATAAGTCAAAAACCTCTACATCAAAGTGTCCATCGGGGTCCAAAACATTTGCAACACCGATTGTACTAATGTCTATATTTGGTAGATCTTCAGCAATCAAGTATTCTATTATTATTTTCCTATTCTCAAAGATCTTATCAACGATGGCCTTTAGAGCAGGTCCATCGTTTTTCATGTTGTACTTAGATTCAAAATCCTCATTAGGACCACCTGGATTATGATTAGCTTCCACAATAAGGACACCACTTACTTTGGATTCATCCACACCAATTCTTTCATGTATTATTGATACATCATGAATTGAAATCAGCTCATTTTGACAAACCCATACGTGTCTTACTCAATTTGCAAATGGCATTTTATTCTTATTAAAATCCACTTTTGAGTTCCCTTCATGCCATTTCAATGTTCTCTCCATCACCAAAAGTCGAAACATAAAAGGGTCATTCACCTTAACTACTTCTTTCTCGTTAGACTCTTTCTTTGACTATCTATTTAAACAATCAATGGATGTAAATTTACTAACAAAGTATGTCGGTAGTGCTTCATGTCCATCCATAGTAGTGATTTTCACAATTTCAGTGATTTCACTCTGCCTTTGATGGTTGATCATTGGCTCATGAATAATGACCAAGAATTGCGGCCTCTCCTCTAATCGATCATTCCTTGCTGCTTCATTCTTGATGCACTGTGGTAACCTTGTAAAAAGCATACATTTTCATGCCTTTTTAATTAGTTATTTGCTTGTCTTTAAGCTCATTTCATTTGCATTTAGCTGCATTTGGTTCATATAGTTGCATGTGGTGTTGTTAGTTTGGTTGTTTTGATTTAATTAAGAAATGAGTGCTGATTGAAGAAGGGTTGTTGTGGTATGGTGTTATGCATGTATGCAAGGGAGTGTGGCTGAGCAAAGAAATGTTGTTGCATTTTGGACGACAATTCAGGGGCGCAGAAAAGGACAAAGCAACGAAGATATTTTCTAGCCCACGAGAGGAGAACCCCCATTTGTCTGTTGTTCCTGGTATATCTTAGTGAATATTCCCTAGGACACACAAGGAATCTTTAGGGCACAAAACCCTAGGAGCCTCTTGTATATAAAGGACAAGATAACCACATAAAGGGGAGAGCTAGAAAAAGTTACTTTTGGGTGCTAAGAGTGAGGATAAAAGGTGGCTGCTTCCCATCTTCTTCCTCAACTTGGTGTCCTCCATTGTAGAAGCTCCAAGGGGTGACCTTGCTGGCCTTTGAGCGAAGCAGAAAGTCTAGTGTGGTTCGTGGCAGTTCAAGGCAGCACTAAAGATTTTCCTTTTCTTTGCTATTTGCTTTAACTCTTTTTATTTTGGAAATGGGTTGTTTAAGACGAATGGTGATGCATGAACTAACTTTAGATGGCTTGGGTTTGTTTTGGATGATTTTGTTTTAGTTTTTAATAGATGTTTGGCATGTTTCCAGTTTTATATGTTTGTCTATTGTTTTATTGCCTTAAGTTTGTAAGAACTTTCGATAGTTAGTGTCACGCCCCTGGACTTTATAACCGAGACGTGCGGCTCTAGGTGCTCATGAGATGGTGAGGCGCCTAGATTAGCCTCGCGGATCTAAGCTAGAATGCTTAGATCGGTGCGGAAACGAGATGTTGGCGGTAAGAAAGGGAACACGAGATAGTTTGGGCGAAGCCCCTAAAGTTTTATTTGATTGAATGGAAATAAAGGCTGAAACCTAACAAAGCTTAAAGCAATTCGAAAACAAAGACAAAAAGCAAATAATGAGGCAGGGGTAAGCCTCCTTAAATAGCCCCTCTAATCCTAATCCTACTCCAAATAGGATAGCTAGTATACTTGTCCTTCAAGGAGAAGTTATCCTAGTCCTAAATGGATTCTAAGTCCCTAAAACCCTAAGGGAAGCCTTGTGTGCGCGGAAGGCAGGCCCAAGCTTGTGTGCGGACCGTGCTTGGGCCCGTGGGGTGCGGTTGGGCGGCCTTGTCCGGTTCTTCCGCGCGCGCTGCTGTCGCACCCTAGGGTGCGGCGTCGTCGGTTGGATCAGGCCCGTGGTGTGCAGCGGGATCGGCCTGCACGGTGCTTGTGCGTGGGCTGTCGTCGGGCCCCTCGGTTTGCTTGTTTCTTGGGCGTGCGCTGCTCCTAGCCCCCTGGTGTGCGGTGAGATCGGGCCGTAGGGTGCGGTCCGTGACATTCTCCCCCACTGGTTCTGGCGACGCCCTCGTCGCTCGGCTAAGGTGATATCGATTTATTTGGTCCTTGAATTGCCATAGATCCAAGGCTGGTTCCCAACTCCCTTCACTGTCGGGAAGCCCTTTCCAAAGGACAAAGTACTCGTGTCTCGGTGGATGGCCCACTCGTCGGATGGATCTTTCCGCTTGGATGTCCTGAACTTCATTGTCGTAGGAGACTTTTACTCCAACGGGTGCTCGATGTGATTGGGTTCGATCCGGGTCTGACTCGTCTTGATGGAAGGGTTTGAGTAAACTTACATGAAACACCGGATGAGCTCGGATTGTCGCAGGTAACTCTAGTCGATAGGCCATGGTGCCTATTCGCTTGACAACTTTGAATGGCCCTTCATACCTTCGCACAAGTCCCTTGTTTACAGTGGGATTGCACAAAATCCCGGTTAACTTTGCAAGGACTAAATCCCCTTCTTGAAAGTTTACGTCTCGACGCTTTGTATCTGCCCACTTCTTGGTTCGTTTTCCCGCTTTGTGTAAACAAGCTCGGGCTAGTTCGTGATGTTCATGCCACTCCGTGGTGAACTTGTGTGCTGCTGGATTGGGCCCGTCGTATTTGGTTGCAACCGTGTGGGGTGTGAGCGGTTGTTGTCCCATCACAATCTCGAATGGGCTTTGGTTGGTTGCTTCACTTCGTTGAAGATTATAGGAGAATTGGGCCACGTCTAGTAATTTTGGCCAGTTACGTTGGTTGATGTTCACGTAGTGTCTGAGATAGATTTCCAACAAGGCGTTCACCCGTTCGGTTTGTCCGTCGGTTTGGGGGTGGACACTTGTTGAAAAGTTCAAACTTGACCCCATGAGTTTGAACAGTTCCGACCAGAATCTTCCTGTGAACCGTGTGTCTCGGTCACTAATGATAGTCTTGGGCAATCCCCAATACTTTACCACATATTTGAAGAAGAGGCGGGCTGCTTCTTCGGCTGGGCATACTTTCGATGCTGGGATAAATGTGCCGTACTTGGAAAATCTGTCCACAACTACCATGATGCTGGACAGGCCGTCGGTGTTGGGCAAGCCGACTATGAAGTCCATGGATATGCTTTCCCATGGTCTCTCGGGAATGGGCAGCGGTTGTAGCAATCCTGCGGGTTTTTTCATCTCGATCTTGTCTTGTTGGCATACAAGACAACTCTTCACATATGTCCCCACATCCTCGCTCATGTGTGGCCAATAGTACTGTTCGCTAATCAAGGCCAACGTTCGGTCCATCCCTGGGTGTCCAGCCCACTTTGAATCGTGGCATTCCTTTATGATTTCTTTACGTAGCTCACCGAATTGAGGAATGTAGAGGCGGTGGCCTCGGGCATAAAGTAAGTCTTCCTCGAGCCAGAATCTTCGGGTTTTGCCTTCTTTTGCATAGTTGATGAGCATCTTGGCGGTTGGGTCGTGGGGCAGCCCTTCCTTGATGCGATCTAGTAATTGTCCGTTCGGCGAGCTTACAAACTCTATGGCATACCTTCGGCTTAGGGCATCAGCAACTAAGTTGATTTTTCCCGGTTTGTATTCCAAGGTAAAATCGAATTCGGCAAGGAACTCTTGCCAACGAGCTTGCTTTGAGGACAGCTTTTTCTGGGTCTGGAAGTAGCTGTTAGCGACGTTGTCTGTGTAAACGACGAACCGAGACCCAAGTATGTAGTGTCGCCAAGTGCGTAGACAGTGTACTACTGCAGTCATCTCTTTCTCATGAACCGAGTATCTCTTCTCGGTGTCATTTAGCTTTCGGCTTTCATATGCGACTGGATGTCCTTCTTGCATAAGGACCCCTCCGATGGCTACGCCGGATGCATCGGTGTGAACTTCGAAGGGTTTGTTGTGATCTGGTAACTCCAGCACTGGTTCACTTGCCATGGCTTGTTTCAAGTTCTCAAAGGCTTGCTTGCAGTCTTGGTTCCAATCCCATGCCTTGTCCTTTTTCAGCAAATTGGTCAAGGGTGTGGCGATTTTAGAATAGTCTTTGACGAACTTTCGATAATAATTGGCTAGCCCCAAAAAGGACCTTAACTCCGTTACTTTGGTTGGCAGTTCCCAGTCCACAATGGCTTGAATTTTGGCTACATCCATTCGGATTTTCCCTCCTCCGACAATGTGGCCGAGGAATGGAACTTCTTCTTGGGCAAACGAGCACTTTTCTTCCTTGACATATAGCTCGTTTTGCCGTAGGACTTCGAACACCTTCCGCAAGTGTTCAACATGCTCCTCGATGGTCTTGCTATAGATCACGATGTCATCAAGGTAAACTACAACGAACCGATCAAGAAAGGGTTGTAGTACCTTATTCATAAGAGTGCAGAATGTGGCGGGAGCGTTTGTGAGGCCGAAAGGCATCACTAAGAATTCATACGAACCGTAGCGTGTCACACAAGCTGTCTTTGGTTCGTCTCCTTCGGCGATCCTTACTTGATAATATCCGGACCGCAAGTCTAGCTTGGTGAACCACCTCGCACCACCAAGCTGGTCAAACAAATCGGCTATTAAGGGAATCTGGTATTTGTTCTTGACGGTGAGCTTGTTCAATGCCCGATAGTCGATGCACATTCGTAGGGTCCCGTCTTGTTTCCGTTGGAAGAGTACTGGCGCACCGTAGGGTGCTTTAGAGGGTCGGATGTATCCTGAATCGAGGAGTTCTTTTAGTTGGCGACGTAACTCCTCAAGCTCGGGTGGAGCCATCCGATAAGTGCCCCGGGCTGGTGGCTTTGCATTTGGAACAAGCTCGATTTTGTGGTCCACTTCCCGCTTTGGTGGGAGAGTTTTGGGCAGCTCTGGGGGCATAACATTCCTCAACTCGGCTAGCACTGTTTTGACCTCGTTGGGAACCCTCTGGGCTAGGGGCGGCTCCTTGTGTACCAACGAAGCTAAGTATGCGGGTTCTTCCTTGCGCATCCCCTTGTTGAATTGTATGGCTGACACTACTTTGGCATTAACTCCCGTTTGTCGGTTCATCGGGACCATACAAGGGTGTACTGGGTCTAGTATGCACAAGCAGTTTGCGAAAGGGACGGGGAAGGCCTTAACCCGGTCTAGAAAACTAATGCCCATTACTAAATCGAAGTCGTCAAGGGGAATTACCTTGATTGCTTCTTTACCGGTCCATTCACCTATGACAAGCTTGATTCCTTTTGCTACCCCGGCAATTGGAGTCTCCTTGGAATTTACGGTTTTAATGAATCCTCCTGCCTTTTCGACGGTAAGGCCAAGTCTCTTGGCAGTTTGTTCTGACATAAACAAGTCGGAGGCGCCGGTGTCTACTAATGCGCTTAGCTTTCGGCCTGCCACGGTGATGTCCACGAACATCAGCCCCTTTTTCTTGGAGCCCTTCTTAATTTCCATGGAACTGATGATGGAATTTAGTTTGGGGGCCTCCTTCTCATCCTCGACATCCTCGGAGTCTTCCTCTTGGATGGCTGCCGCTTTTTCGAGCTGGGGACAGTCCCTTTTCATGTGATTACCCCCGCAATTTTAGCAACTAAAGTTGGTGTTCTTTTCCCAGGGCTTTCGGAATTTGAAGTCTCCATTTGCTGCCTTCCTATTTCCGTCCTTGGTACCCACTTCTTTACCCTTTCCGCCATTGCTCTTGTGCTTCGGTTTATGTTTCGGAGTGTCTGACTTTCGATATTCAAATTCTGCAAGGGAGTCGGCTAACTCTAACGCTTTGGCAAGTTCTTGGACTCCTGCTCGGTGTAGTTCCATCTTTGCCCAACGTTGTAGTCCGTTTTTGAAGGCAAAGAGGGCATCGGCTTCACTCATACCTCGGATTTGAAGCCTAAGTTCAGTGAACTTGTTGACACATTCCCGGATCCCGCCGTCATGCTTTAGCTGGTAAAGCTTCTCGCGAGCTTCCTCTTGAGCATTCTTTGGATAGAAGTGCTCCTTGAACTGAAACTGGAACTCCTTCCACGTTTTGATGGGAATCGTCCCATCCCTTGATTGAGAACAACTATGTCGCCACCATAGTAGTGCGGCATCAACCAAGTAGACAGAAGCGGTGTTTACCTTGGTGTTCTCGTCATCGATGCCCGTGAGTCGGAAGTACTGCTCCAACCCCCATATGAAGTTGTCCACTTCTTGGGCGTCCCTTGCCCCTTTGAACTGCTTTGGTTTTGGCACATCGATCTTGGGTTTGACATCCATTGTCTTGCCCACCATGCCGGACAATACGGCATTCTTGTAGAGGGTCAGCTCGGCATTGAGCTTTTCGATCTCCCCCAACAATTCCCCCCTCATTGCCTCCATTGCAACTTGAAGGGAGACGTCCTGTTGGTTCAGCTTCTCGTATGAAGAGTCGAGGAGACTTTGAACCCCTTCTTTGAGTTCGTCTTTGAGAGGAACGAACTTTTCTTCCAGCTCTTCCAAGCGATCATTAATAGAGTCGAGCGACTCAACTGTCCCTTTGGCATTGATCTTGAGACGCTCTATTTTATCTTCAAACGATGTAAAACGATCCTTCGAAGCAGCTCTTTTCTTATCGTGGCCTTTGTCCGCAGCTTTGTCGGGAACCTTCTCGGGAACCTTGTCGGTGGTCTGGGCCTCCACGCCCTTTGGTGCTGAACTGATCTCGTCTTTCTTTGCCATAACGAGCAATTATCGTAGCTCTGATACCACTTGTCACGCCCCTGGACTTTATAACCGAGACGTGCGGCTCTAGGTGCTCGTGAGATGGTGCGGCGCCTAGATTAGCCTGGCGGATCTAAGCTAGAATGCTTAGATCGGTGCGGAAACGAGATGTTGGCGGTAAGAAAGGGAACACGAGATAGTTTGGGCGAAGCCCCTAAAGTTTTATTTGATTGAATGGAAATAAAGGCTGAAACCTAACAAAGCTTAAAGCAATTCGAAAACAAAGACAAAAAACAAATAATGAGGCAGGGGTAAGCCTCCTTAAATAGCCCCTCTAATCCTAATCCTACTCCAAATAGGATAGCTAGTATACTTGTCCTTCAAGGAGAAGTTATCCTAGTCCTAAATGGATTCTAAGTCCCTAAAACCCTAAGGGAAGCCTTGTGTGCGCGGAAGGCAGGCCCAAGCTTGTGTGCGGACCGTGCTTGGGCCCGTGGGGTGCGGTTGGGCGGCCTTGTCCGGTTCTTCCGCGCGCGCTGCTGTCGCACCCTAGGGTGCGTCGTCGTCGGTTGGATCAGGCCCGTGGTGTGCAGCGGGATCGGCCTGCACGGTGCTTGTGCGTGGGCTGTCGTCGGGTCCCTCGGTTTGCTTATTTCTTGGGCGTGCGCTGCTCCTAGCCCCCTGGTGTGCGGTGAGATCGGGCCGTAGGGTGCGGTCCGTGACATTAGCCTTTACTTAAGTGTTAGATTAGCTTAGTGGTCGAGAGAGCTAAGCTTAGATCACGTAGACAAGGGGTTGGCTGCCTAACTCACCTTAGAGATAAGAATAGAGTTTCAATGACTAAAAATGGTAGCCCGTAAACTATAAGTAGATTACTAGGGTTCACGTTGAGAGGTATTGCCGTAGCATTCTGACTGTTAGGTTTCTTACTAGAGATAGTGTAGAAACACCATAAAAACCCTGTTGAGCTTAGTTTGAGTTGGAAGGTGTTCGATAAACATTAGAACTAGACATAGGAGTCCTTAGCAAACCCAGCCTGTCATTCCCAATAGAGAGTTTCACATACAATCGAGGACCTTGTAGCTTATTCAGTTCACTTCAATTTTATTTAATTGCTTTTGCTACAACATTTCTGATATTTTCCCACTAGACAATACTCACTCATCACTTTACTACTTGTTTCGATTTTTATACTTGCACAATTTGAGTATCATTTATACTACACCACACAACACAATAAGTGTTTTGTCTCGTTGCCAGGAATTGGCAACTGGTCATTTTAGGTTTAGTTTTTAAATCGTTTTTATTTTTTCTTTTTGTATGGATTTATTTGTTGTTTTTGTTTGTCTCTTTTTCAGGTTTGTACTGGTGCATGACCCAAAGAAGACCCGACGAACCCACACTACCCTATATTCCTAAAATCGAACATCTTTTTTTCCGAATACAAGAAGCTCTTAGAATCATGAACGGAGCTCATAATCAAGGCATTACACCAGTTGGAAATCAAGATAATCGTGTTGCTGCAACAAATGGAAACCAGGGCGCGGAAGCTAAAGCTCCCCCACGTCTTATTAGAGATCACTTAAATCCTATTTTGGATGTTCTCGACCCTGCAACCGTAGCTCCCAAAGTTCAAGCAGCTCACTTTGAGCTTAAACATGTGATGTTCAACATGTTAAACTCGATTGGACAGTTTGGTGGATCGCCTCAAAAAGATGCAAGACAACACATCCATACATTCTTGGAGGTCTGTGACTCATTTAGACAACAAGGGGTGCATGGAGATGTGCTAAAGCTGAAATTATTCCCGTATTCACTATGTGATCGAGCACGAGAGTGGTTGAGTGGAGTACCAGCCGGTTTGATGGAATCATGGACAGACTTGTGCAAAAGTTTTTCCTGAGGTATAATCCACCCAACAGGAAAACCCATCTAAGGAATGATATTGCTTCCTTTCGTCAACCTACTAACGAGTCGATGTACGGGTGTTGGGATAGATTCAAGGGACTGTTGCGCAAATGCACAAATCATGGTTTTCATGATTGGATGCAAGTGGTGATGTTCTACAATGGTGTTAATGCTCCCACGAGGAGGATGCTAGATGCTTCAGCAAATGGAACTTTGCTGGACAAGTCGCCCGAAGGAGCATTTGACATCCTTGATTATATAGCCAACAATGACTACCAATTTTGTTCTTTGAGATTAGGAATGGGGAGGAAGACTCAAGGAACACATGATCTTGATCCAGATGATTCGGTTGCAGCTCAATTATCATCCATCAAGAATATGCTAAAGAATCTTCATTTCCTAAGGAGGTGAAGGAAGTGAAGACTGCATCTACTTGTCTCCGTTGTGACGAAAACCATCATTTGACCGAGTGCCCATAAAACAACGAGTCTACTAACTATGTGGGGAATTATAGTAGAAACAATAACCCCTACTCAAACACCTGCAACCCAAAATGATGTCAGCATCCTAACCTTTTTTGGGAAAATCAAGGAAACAACAATTCTGGTGGCTCGAATCAGCAACAAAATCTAAATGAACCCTCAGGTTTCTAGCAAAATATGCCATGGCAAAATAACAAGGGTTCAACATCTTCATCAACCAACAATTCTTTGGAAGCAAATTTCAAGGATTTTTTGACAACTTTGAAAGACTTCATGACAAAAATGAGAGATGTACTTCAAGAACACTCTACGTCTATTAGAAGTCAAGGGGCAGTACTACAAAGCCATAGCTTATCCTTGAGAGCTTTGGAAACCCAAGTAGGTCAAATCGCTCAAGCTTTGCATGTTAGACCTCAAGGAAATCTGCCTAGTGATACTGAAGTCACTAAAAGTCATGGCAAGGAGCAGTGTAGTACACTCACTTTAAGGAGTGGCACCCAACTCAACAAAGAAGATAAGTTTGGGGGAAGAAGAAGGAGGATTATATCCCTAAAACTATGTAGAAAGAATCTGATGAGAAAGAGGAATAAGCTCATGAGAAGGAGAAGGAGGAGGAATTGTCAAATGAACTTCCTGATGGAAGATTGAATGCAACAACGAAAGAAAGATCCCCACCAATAGAGGAAGAAGTCAGACCCCTACCACCCTTCCCTCAAAGATTGAAGTAGCAGAATGATGATCTCTAATTCAAGAAATGTGTGGATGTTCTTAACCAGCTGCATATCAAGGTCCCATTTTTGGAGGTTGTTGATCAAATGCCCACTTATACTAAATTCCTCAAGGATATTGTTACCAAGAAGAGAATTGTTGAGAGGTATGAGACAATTGCTACAACAAAAGAATGGTATTCTGTGTAGAGTAAATTTCTACCCAAACGGAAGGATCCGGACCACTTTATAATCCCATGCTTCATTGGTAACAATTTTGTGGGTAGAGCCTTATGCGATCTTGGGTGTAGTGTTAATCTAATGCCCAAGTCTTTTTTTATGAAACTTGGTATGGGAGAAGCAAGGCCTACAACTGTTATTTTGCACCTAGTCAACCAATCTCATGTCTGTCCAGAAGGAAGGACTGAAGATGTTGTGGTGAAAGTTGACAAATTTGTATTCCCAGTTGACTTCCTCATTCTCGATTGTGAAGCGGATGACAACATAACCATAATCTTGAAGGTGGCCATTATTAGCCACCAGACGTATATTGATTGATTGTGAAAGGGTATGAGAGTTGCTGTTCAGAGGGTGATTATAAATGTCTTCGACACCCTAAGATATATGGATGAACATGAGGAATGCCAACACATAGATGCTATGGAAGGAGAGGAAGCCGCTAATTTTTGTTGGAGCAAGTTCTTGCAAATTGAGGATTATTTAAAACTCAAGGAAGAGGAGCTTAAAGATTTCAAGGATCTTGAATAGTTCAAGGAACTTGAGGAGTTCCCAATAAAGGTTCAGCAATCCAGCATGCTCATAGCTAGACCAGGTACGCACTTTGAGCCTTTAGATTTTTCTGAATTTACTCCTCCAAAACCTTCACTTAAGCATGCACCTACATTAGAATTGAAGCCTTTACCAACACACCTTAAATATGTTTATCTCGGTAATAATGAGACTTTTCATGTGATAATTTCTTCTAGTCTTACACCTAAGCAGGAATCTAGCTTGATAAATATGTTAGCTCAACATAAAAAAGCTCTAGGTTGTACTATGGCTAACTTGAAGGGCATAAGCCCTACTATTTGCATGCACAAAATTTTGCTTGATGATTGTCCCAACAATTCGATTGAACCCCATAGAAGGCTTAACCCAATCATAAAGAAGGTGGTGATGAAGGAGAAAATCAAGTGGCTCGATATTAGTGTTATCTACCCAATATCCAACAGTTCACAGTTTAGCCCGGTACAATGTGTACCCCTAAGAATGGAGGCATGACTATGTTAAGCAATGAGGACAATGAATTGTTGCCAACAAGAACAGTAACAAGATGGAAGATATGCATGGACTATCAGAAGCTCAACAAAGCAACCAAGAAGGACCATTTCCCCCTCCCATTCATCGATCAAATGCTAGATCGATTGGCGGACAAATCTTTTTACTGTTTCCTCGATGGATACTCAGGGTACAACCAGATTGCTATAGCACCCGAAGATCAAGAGAAGACACATTTCACATGCCCCTACATTACTTATGCCTTTAGGAGGATGCACTTTGGTCTTTGCAATGCTCCAGCCACTTTTCAGAGATGCATGATAGCCATTTTCTCGGACAAGGTTAAAGAATTCTTGGAGATCTTCATGGATGACTTCTAAGTCTCTGGAGATGACTTTGAGTCATGTTTGGGCAACTTGGCAAAAGATACTCAAGAGGTGTGAAGAAGCTGACTTTGTTCTCTATTGGGAGAAGTGCCATTTTATGGTGACGGAAGGGACTGTATAAAGGTGGACAAGGCAAAGGTTGAGGTGATCGAGAAGCTACCTCCCCTACCACTGTGAAGGTGTTATCTTTCCAAAAGTACTATTTTAATGACAATCTTACAATGTTTTTGCTTGTTTTTAGCTACATTAAGTTGCATTATGATGTTAAAATCATGCATTTACATAAGGAGTGAGGAATTATGTCTATGTCAGTATGAAAGGTTGTTTTGTTGGCAATTTTGCATGTTTGGCATAATATTTGGCATAGAAAAATTAACGAAGGAAAGGATGCCAAAAAGAATGCCAAGATGTTGTTGACACAACATTGCCAAGCGTCGGCTGGCATAGCAAAGGAACTCGATGCAATGCCAAGTAGCTGATGAACCCGAAAACATAGGACCATATTAGGCTGCGAGAAAATATGGATTGGATCAATCTCCAAGAAAATAACAGATGAGTATTGTCGTGCTTGGTAGGTAGAATTATGCCAAGCCAGGATGCTAGAGCAACGTTGGCACAAAAACGTCAGCCCTAGCCTTATCAGGTTATCACATGTTCAACCTTGCACTCCAAACAAAGGATAAGGTGATCACAAGCCTTATCCCTTGTGCATTCAAATTTTAAATGCAAAGGCTTGCCCTAAGGCTTCTACACAAGACTATTTAAGGAGGAGATCGATCATCACTGAAGAATGAATTGAAGGAGGAGAAAAAGACGATGAAAAAGATGAAGGCTTGAACTTGAGAAGCGATATGCAACAATAGAGAAGGAGGAATCGGAGACAACAAGATTGAAGGCTTGAAGATTCCATGAGACATCGGGAATCCATTGAAGGGTTACATCGAGAGACCTCCTTCCTTGTTTTAATTCTTGTTGAACTTTTGTATTTCTTTCTTATGTTTAAGAATGATTTCAACCCTATCTTTGTTGTGTTTTATGTTTAGTTGTTAATAATTCAAATTCCCTAACATTGTTCGTTTATCTGGCTTGCTTTACTATTTTCTAACTGTCTTGCCAAGCGGGAGCTGGCATTACTATTTTTTTAAGGGTAAAGTACACTGATGGTAAGTGAACTTTGATGCAAAAAACAAAATGGTAACCAACCTTTCAAAAATCTCGAAGTAGCAATTAAACTTTAGATTTTGAAACAAAATGGTAACTAGGGCGTTAAATCCCGTTAACCCCTAACGGAAATCTGACGTGTATGCCACATCCCACCCAGTTTTCCACGTCATATATAAAAAATAATAAAACTTGAACGACCCTTGAAGTAGAACCCAAATTCGGAGCTTTGGCCTCGACGATTTCAGAAGACCTTCCGGTTCCGGTTGCTTCTTTTTTATATGGATTCCTCTCCGAGTCGTTATGAAAGAGTGACCAGAGCGTATTTCGAGCCCTAACGTCACAAGATTTCCTCTGAGGTTCAAAAACCCCTAAGAAACCCTCGTTCTTCGAGGCCGAGAAAGATGCCTCACCGCAGCAGCACTCGTTCAGAAGCCACTCGATCACACTATGTACATAAACAAAGATGCCGACACGGCAGCAGCACCACCGCCGCCAATCATTTCCGACACGCCTTGTAACCCGGTCCAGAAGCCACCACCACCCGCTCCGGGTCCATATAAGCCGACTCGGCGTCCTCCGCTCCCTCACCGCACTCTTCCCCTCTCCTGATATCATGCACCGCCGCAGCCCCTCCACTCATTATAGCCTATTGAAGCTGCGCCTATAATGAAGCCGTCGTTGCCTCCTGTGCCCTGGCTTTCGCCTGCCAAACGTGCGCCTCCACGTTAAGTTGCGCCAAGCGTGCCTCCAACTCTGCATTCCGGCGAGTTGCTTTCTCCACTTCCGCTTCTTTATCCCTCAGCCTCCTCACCACCGATTCCTCCGCTGCCCCCAACAGCGCTCGGTAGTACCTATGCCTTTTCTCCACTAAGGTAAGCCGCAATGCCTCCCCCTTCAAAACAAAAATTAAAAAAATTGTCACTCCACAATTTTCCTCAAACAAAAAATCGACCAAAACCCAATTCAAAGAAAGAAAAATGTGGGGTACCTGGGCTTGAAGAAATTGGTCCAATTCTTCTCTCTGGCGTTTGATTTGGGTACCCAAATCATCGGATATTACCAACCATAAAGCAGAGGAATTGGGAACAAGATTCTGATTTTGGTTTTGGTTTTGCTGTAAATGCTGCTGTTGGTCGCCAAAAGATAAGCGGAGTCCGGTGGAAACTACATTGGGTCTTTGGAGTTGAGAAATGTCTATCAATTGAGTCGGTTGCGGTTGCGTTTGCAAAGAAAATGAATTGATCGGCGCCGCCACTGCCGCTTCTCTTCTTCTTTTCCTCGGGTTGTTATTATTACTGGTATTGTTGTTGAAGAACATGTGGGATTGATCAACATAAACTCCTCCTTGCTGCTGCAATGGAAACTCATCTTGCCCACTTCTGGAAAAAAAACATATGCCAAAAAAGAAGAACACATAAATCACGATTTCCAGGGAAGGAAAGGCAAAGAAAGAAAAAGGACAAACCTGTTTAAAAGCAGGACATTTGAAGGGTATTGAGCTTGAACGACCATTGAAGGCGAATTGAAAGAAGATGAAGAATGAATCAAAGAATGGCTCAACAAACCCAAATCAGCCTTCTTTTTTCTTGTTCTCTGGTTTCTTCATTTGGTTTCTCGCCAACATTTTGCCTTGGCCTCCTTGTTTTTGATATATAGGTAGAAGAAGAGAGAGAGAGAGAGAGCTCATATAGCTTGGGAAGGAACCCGAGTCGGTTACTCCCTCCACCGGAAGGCTTGAAAATGGCTTTAAGTGCGGCGGTAGCAGTGATGGCGATTGGAGGCTTCCGAGAAGAAGATGAAGCAGCGACAGAAGAAGTAGAAGAAGACTCAAGAACATGGAGACGTTTGCAGAGGCATAAAGGGCAAAAGCTAGTGAAACGCTCTTCAGGGTGTCGATGACAGGAAGTAGAAGGGCGGAGGGGCTGCGGTGGTTGAGGTTCTGGCGCTAATGCTGGGGGAGGAGGAGGCTCCACGTTGGGATTCATAACCGATAGTTAAGATAAATGGGGTAAAACCTAAATACTCATCCCATATGTGCTCCAGTTTTATTATTTTTTATATATGACGTGGAAAACTGGGTGGGATGTGGCATACACGTCAGATTTCCGTTAGGGGTTAACGGGGTTTAACGCCCTAGTTACCATTTTGTTTTAAAATCTAAAGTTTAATTGCTACTTCGTGATTTTTGAAAGGTTGGTTACCATTTTGTTTTTTCCATCAAAGTTCAGTTACCATCGGTGTACTTTACCCTTTTTTAAATACTTTGCCAAGCAAGAGCAGGCATTGTTGGCCTATTGCTCCTCAATATCTTAAAAGACATGGGTGGCAACGATCAGTTGCTAGATACTAAGGTGAGATACTTCGAGAGAAGATGTTCAAGTAGATGAACTTACTTCGGGAGTGAGTCTACCCCTTAGGAGTATAGATTGGGACTTAATCAAATTGATTTATGAAAAACATCGCTATAAAGATATATGAGTTTCTGCATGGTTAATTTTGGGCATTGCCATCGAGAGAGGCAATGCCAACTTTGAACCTACTCGGCAATCAATGCCAAGGCAGGACATTATTACTAGCCGGCATTGCTAGCATGAAATTCAGATATTCTTTACCAAAACTTTGTTATCATTCTTGCATCCATTGTTTGCCAGACTGTTATCAATTCAACATCCTAATCTTTACTTTACTTTAGCTTATTTTACTTCTAGTCTCTTACGCCATTCATTACCTCAATCATTTTTACTATCTAGTTCGCAAGTATTAATCGTGACAATTAATTCCTAGGCAATCCTTGTGGAGACGATACTCAACTCACTACTATATTACTTGATGATCGTGTATACTTGCACGTAAAAGACGTATTCTTGGCTTTGCTTTTACTTGCATGTTTACATTGAATACTTAATCTTTTTCAATGCAATATTATGTCAATAGAAGGGCATTAGAAGTTTCTTGGGCCATGCAGGCTTCTATAAGAGGTTCATCAAGGACTTTTCCGAGATCTTCAAACCATTATGCACTTTGCTACAACAAAACCAACCTTCATATTTGATGATGATTGCTACAGCGCGTTCAAGGAACTAAAGGAGAAACTTATCTAAGCACCCATCGTTGTTCCACCAGATTGGTCCTCACCATTTGAGCTGATGTGTAATTCAAGTGACTATGCAGTGGGGGCAACACTAGGGTAACGCCGAGGTAAACTCTTTCATGTTATTTACTATGCTAGGCACACCTTAAATGATGCACAAATCAACTACACCAGTACTGAAAAAGAATTGTTGGTTGTTGTGTTTGTCTTTGATAATTTTAGAGCATACTTGATAGGCACTAAGGTCATTGTTCACACTAATCACTCAGCCATTAAATACCTAGTGACTAAAAAGGATGCTAAACCTAGACTTTTTAGGTGGATACTTCTCTTGCAAGAATTTGACCTAGATGTTAGGGATAGGAAAGGGAGTGAAAACCAAGTGGCTGATCATCTATCTAGGCTAGAAAACAAGGCTGAAAACAGTGATGAACAAGAAATTAAGTAGGAATTCCCCAATGAGAAAATATTATATGCTACAACAATGTCGTGGTATGCTGATATTGTTAACTTTCTTTTTAGTGATATTTTGCCTCCTGATTTGAATAACCATGATAGAAAGAAGTTCAAGCATGATGTGAGATTCTATTTTTAGGACGAAGCTTATTTATTCAAGCAATATGCTGACCAAATGATAAGAAGATGTGTCCCCTAAGAGAAGTAAAAGAGATCATACTCCATTGCCACTCATCATCGTGTGGAGGCCATTTTGGAGGAGCTAGGACTGCCACAAAAGTCCTCTAATCAGGGTTTTACTAGCCAACACTCTTCAAGGAAACACATGAATATTGCAAAACTTGCAATAGATGCACACGGACAGGAAATATTTCTTGAAGGCACGAAATGTCGTTGCAAGGCATCCTGGAAGTGGAACTCTTTGATGTGTGGGGAGTAGATTTCATGGGACCATCTCCTTCATCAGTTGGGGATCTCTACATCTTGTTGGTAGTAGGTTATGTGCCAAAATGGGTTGAAGTAGTGGCTACACCAAAGAGTGACTCCAAGACCATTTTGAAGTTCCTTCACAAGGTTTGGAGAACCACGAGCCAGCATTAGTGATGAGGGGACTCACTTTGACAATAAGTTGATTGCCAAGGCATTACAAAGATACGGGGTGAGACAAAAAATTGCTACGACATATCACCCCCAGACCAATGGACAAGTTGAGATCTCCAATCGAGAGATAAATCAGATACTTTAAAAGATAGTCAATCCAAAGATAAAATACTCGTCTCTAAGGCTTGATGAGGCACTATGGCCTATCACACAACTTTCAAGACACCCTTGGGAATGTCCCCATTTAAGCTTTTCTATGGTAAGGCATGTCATCTTCCTATCGAGCTTGAACAAAAGGCTTATTGGGCCATCAAGAAGCTCAACATGGATGTCCATCTAGCTGGATAAAGGAGGCTGGTGGGGCTTACCAAGATGGAAGAGTTTAGGGCCCATGCTTATGAAAATGCACGGTTGGAGAAGGAGAAGAGTAAGAAGTGGCATGATAAACATATTTTACCAGGGCATTTTTCAGAAGGTCAACAAGTGATCATCTATAACTCAAGGCTCAAACTCTTCCCTGGCAAGTTGAAGTCTCAATGGTCAGGCCCCTTCTTAGTATTCAAGGTCTATCCCCACTGTGCAGTGGAAATCAAGAACTTAGACGACGATATTGTCTTCAAGGTCAATGGCCAACGAATAAAGGTCTACAATGGAGCTCCTATTCTGCGGAACAAGTCATCGTTGCTCCTCCATGACCCTTGAGAGTTTGAACCCCTTACTCTCTTTAATTTTGCTATAGCATTTTAATGTTTTTATGTTTATAAATAATTTAGTTTGTCTTTTTATTAGTCATACTTTCATCATTTATTTTAATTGCTCTTCGTTTTATTTTATTTTATATTATGTTGTTGTTTTGTTTTTATTCCATGTCAGACTTACATAGAGAGCTGTAGGTGGCACACCAGGGCTTGATTTAAGGAGACAAGCTTTTTCATATTAGGGTTAGGGAAGCGGAATAAAGCCAAATATTTTCCCAAATTTGGGAGGCGACATTAAAGAAGCAAAAAGGGAGGGATTTTTATTCCTTTTAAAACGTTTAAAACCCTAGACAATCATCATTTTTTCATATTCTCTTGCCTACTTTTTACCCTACATTAACTCCCTATCATATCACATCTTTTCCCACGCCTCACAACCGCCACATCACCTTCTCTCTCTCCTTTACTTATGTCAGTTTCTTTCCACTCACTTCCCTCTTCATAATTGCTTTTGTTTCTTTTACCTCTTTCTTCCCTTAAACTATAACTTCCTCTCCCTTCAACTTCTTCGACAACTAAAATCCCCATTAAAACCAAACTTCTTCATCTTTCATCTCTTCCACAACCTTCAACCCACAAGAACAATCATCAAAACCAAAGCGAAAAAAATCCCCACCTTTTTCTTGCAAACATGGCCCGCTGCAAGACTGTTACTGGTGCTTCAAGTAGTGCTCAAACCCAATCCGCAGTGGAGATCAAAAAGTTCTTCAATGAAGCGGCCAAGGCGCGCTTCCAACATCTCAAGGAAAGGAATGTCTTTCTGGAACAGGGTTTCAAATACCCTACTAAAGAGGAAGAGAGTTTTGACAAGGAAGTAATGGATATCATCTCCAAGCACAACTGGGAACCCTTTGTCAAACACCCAAGCGATATATGTGTGCCCTTGGTGAAGGTGTTCTATGCGCACTTAACAAGCCCTACACAATCTAGTGTGTACGTGAGGGGTGACCAAATTAAGTTAACGGTCGCCGCAATCAACAAGTTTCATGGCTTGAAGAACGTGGTGGAGGACTTATGCTTTAGTGGAACTCAATTGGACCCCTCCAACAAGTTTGTGGAATGTGAACACCTCAAACTTGAGGCCAAGGTATGGATCCACTACGTTAAGACCTGGCTGATGCCCACGTCCGACCACATCACGGTGTACATAACCAGATTCCTCATGCTGCACTCCATCCTCAATGGCCATCCAATCGATGTTGGGAAGACAATATTGGATGAGGTATATTCTTGCGTTAAGCGAAAATCAAGCCCATTGATTTTCCCTAACTTTATTATAACATTATGCCAGAAGAAAGAAATTTTTGAAGACCCCGAAGTGGACGAGGTCAAGGCAGGGAAGAACCCCCTCACTCTAGACTAGATTCTAGGGTTAAGGAGCTTTGAAGAAGATGCCCCAACGGAGAAAATTACTGGAGGGGCTAAGACGTTTGCAACAGCAAGAGTTGCTTCGCTGGTAGCCTCAACACAATGCTCGGGTATAGACATGGAAGAGATGCGCAACAACTTGACAACCTTCTTTAGGCATGTCAAGGAAAGAGATGCAATACTCAATACCTATCTGAAAGAGAAGCTGGCGCATATGGAAGTGAACTTCCCCACCTTCCCCGATGACTTATTTATTGCCGCAAAGGATCTTGCCACCATGAGAGATAGCACATCCCGTTCAACACTTGCTACAAAGAAAAACATTGCACCGCGTTCGAAACCTACCCAAGGAGAGACAACTACAAAAGAAACCCCAACTGCAAGCAAAGCTCGTTCACAACCCCAGGCCTCAACTCAAGAGAAAGCCCTCACTGATGCCACTATAGACCAAAATAAGAAGAGAAAGAGAAATAGAAAGGAACCAATACAAGCCCCGCCGACCGAAGAACCTACCGATGACCCTATCACCATCGAGAGTGATGAGGAGGACTTGATGGACCACACTCATATACCATCACCTTACCTGACTCCAGATGTCACAGCAAAGACAAAAACTCGCCAGAAGCGCACGGTAGGTCGTGTATGAAACACCCATACCGAGAAGAGTGATTCTTTCGAAACGGAAGATGATGATAACCAGCTCGAGTAGGAAGCCTAGAAAGAAGAAGCCTCACCACCAGAAACGGATGCCACTGACCTACTCATTGCTTCACTGAAGAAGAAGGGCATCAAGCACAAGGCAACCAGAACAACACCACCAAAGTAGGACCCCAACGAGGTACCTTTGCATTGCATTTGTAGTGTTCAAGTTTGGGGGGGAGGGGAGTAGTGTTCATAGTTAGTCATTTGCATTTGTAGTTAGAAATATAATTTTGATATGGCATGTTGTTTAGTTTAGAGACAGTTTTGTGAATAAATTGAGGATGTCCAATGATGAGTAATTTTTTTATGGCTTTGGATTGGTTGAATGTTTATGACTGTTGATATTGGTAGAACTAACTTTAGGACTTGATGCTTTGTGATTAAACTATTACACGATTGCATGCTCTTTATTCTTAAGAAGGATTAGAGATTTTTTTTGTAAAAACTCTTGCATACCTTAGTATGTATAATATTAATGAACTTGAATGATAATGAAGCCATGAAAGGCTTGTTTGAACTCCCTTTTTGTTTATTACATATGTTGGGAAATAAAAAAAAAATGTTTCAGCATAGTTGTAGAGGGACACTTCGGTTTGTGTTGCATTGCTTGGAAACCTTACTTAAATAAATGGCAGCAACATCAAATGAGTGAATGAAAGTAGTCACGGGATTACTCTACTTACTAGCTCGGAGATGAAATGTTTGCTCCATATTCATCTATAGCTGAGGATGGTAGTTGTGATGAGTTGACTCCCCTCGTAATAGTTTAAAAAAGTTAGAATTATGGGAGTAAAAATGTGATTAAATTTTCCAATGCATACTAGGGTAGAATAGAGAACTTAGCTAGAAATTTTCTAACTTTGTTAAGAATAGATTGGATGCAATTACGCACACACAATGCAAAGAATCTAGTCTTAAGGTATAGTTCTTAAAATCTTGATTTGTCTTGCATATGAATCTTATATTTTTTTTGAAGACTGGAATTTTTCCATAGCATTATCTTGGACTAAACTTTGCAATAGCATTCTCTTTGTTTTTCTCTACTCATTGCTTGAAGACAAGCAATGGCTTAAGTTTGGGGGTGTGATAACCTTGTAAAAAGCATACATTTCGTTCCTTTTTACTTAGTTATTTTCTTGTCTTTAAGCTAATTTCATTTGCATTTAGCTGCATTTAGTTTATATAGTTGCATATGGAGTTGTTAGTTTGGTTGATTTGATTTAATTAAGAAATGGGTGGTGCTGCTTGAAGAAGGGTTGTTCTGGTATGGTGATGTGCAGATATGCAAGGGAGTGTGGCTGAGCAAAGAAATGTTGCGACATTTTGGACGGCAATTCTAGGAGAAAAAAAGGACAAAGCAACGAAGATATTTTCCACCCCACGTGAAGAGAACCCCCATTTGTCTATTGTGCCTAGTATATCCTAGGGAATATTCCCTAGGACACACAAGTAATGTTTAAGGCACAAAACCCTAGGAGCCTTCAATATATAAAGGACAAGATACCCACATAAAGGGGAGAGCTGGAAAAAGTTATTTTTGGGTGTTGTAAAGTGTCCAAAAGTCCTATATTTCATGCACTTTCCAACACTTATTATTACTGTTTTCTAGCTCATTTTAGGCATAAGTAGGTTCATGCATAACATTTTACAATATTTCATTGTTCTGCCTTACTCTTATAACTTAATATTTATTTGGTGAACTAGAGGTATTGTTCTAGTGTATTCTTTCTTGTAGGTACTAACAGCTGAACGAGGGAACCGAGGAACGGAGGACACAACGCTGAGAAGAAAACCCAGTAGTTGTACTGAAGTAGTTCCAACTGAAGTAAGTTGCTGTCGAGCATTTGTCGAGTATCTGCCGAGCAAAAGTTGCTGCCAACCTTGCTGGCCTCGGCAGTTGACTATGGAGGTTTGGAGAATCGGAGCGCGATTTCTAGAGCTAAAACTCATGATTCTATCACCGATGTTCACATGATTTTCTGACATCTGTAGTAGCGGCTAGGGCTGCCGAAGCGAAACTCCCAAGCTTACTTGCGGGCTAAGGAAAACAAGGAAGAGTCCATATTCCAAGCAAATAAGTTAGCATTTAATGCTACATTAAAGAAGAAAAGCTACTTTAGAGGACTTCTACTCCAAAGAGAGCTTGGCCTAGTTTTAAGTCTATAAATACGCATTGTACTTCTAGTTTAAATCATCCTAGGTTTTCTATAGACTTTACTTGTGCTCTTCTCTGCCGCCATGTTCTAAATCTCCATTGGGTTAGGGTTATGTTGTAACTAGAGTGAAACAGTTGTTTTAGGTTTTTTAAGTTATTCCTTCAATATAATATTTCAAGTTTACTTAATCCATTGTTCTTCATTCTTTCAATCTTTCCACACTAGTCGTTTGAGAGAATCTATCTTTCGGGCACGAAAATGCAAGACTCATGAAAGAGTTAAGTACGATCACAACGGGAGGCACGACTAACTTGGTTCCACACTAATCCACAAGTTTCAGCGGCTAAAAGGGATCTCTAACCGAGTTGATTGATTTGGTTCCACACTATTCTTCAAGTTATCAATCTCGAGCATCCTAACCTAGAAATAGAAGGGATCACTGTTGACTATCCTGCCGAACTTGGAGTATCTGCCAGACTTGCCGCTAGGACGTCTTTCCATTCAACCTGTCGAGACAGTACACACCCTTACAGTGGCAGTGACCTGTTGCGGCCGCGTGATGGGGTCGTAGTTTGCCGCCCATCTACCCGCTGAGGCAATATATCGTAGTAGCAAAGGATAACTCATACCTAATTCAACACAGTTTTCATACTAAGTGGCAGCATAATCATGCCTGCTCTATCAACCTGATTCACCTCTTCTCTTTTACTTGTGTTTTTATTTACTTTTTGATCTCAACCAATTATTCACTTGTGCTTTTACTTTACTTTGTGCAGGAACTAAAGAACGAGACAAGTTGTCCAATCCTCATGGGATTCGACATCTTTTATACTCTAACTTGACAGGAGTGTGCACTTGCGCTCCCACAAAAAGGGAACACCTTCACGCCCTACAGGTGGTAAGAGTGAGGAGAAAAGGCGGCTACTTCCCATCTTCTTCCTCAACTTGGTGCCCTCCATTGTAGAAGCTCCAAGGGGTGGCCTTGCTGGCCTTTAAGAGAAGCAACAAGTATAGGGTGGTTTGTGGCAATCTAAGGCAGCACGAGAGATTTTCCTTTTCTTTGTTGTTTGCTTTAACTCTTTTTATTTTGGAAATGGGTTGTTTAAGAAGAATAATGATGGATGATTTACACCCAGTCATGAACTAACTTTAGATGGCTTGGGTTTGTTTTGGACGATTTTGTTTTAGTTTTTAATAGATGTTTGGCATGTTTCTAGTTTTATATGCTTTGTCAACTGTTTTATTGCCTTAGGTTTGTAAGAGCTTTCGAGAGTTAGCCTTTACTTAAGTGTTAGATTAGCTTAGTGGACGAGAGAGCTAAGCTTAGATCCACGTAGATAAGGGGGTTGGCTGCTGAGAGGCACAACTATAACTCACCTTAGTGATAAGGATATAGTTTCAATGACTAAAAAGGGTAGCACATAAACGATAAGTAGTTATCTAGGGTTCAAGCTGAGAGGTCTTGTCGTAGCATTCTGGCTGTCAGGTTTCTTGCTAGAGATAGTGTAGAAACACCATAGGAAACCCTATCGAGCAAAGTTTGAGTTGGAAGGTGTTTGACAAACATTAGAACTAGACATAGGGTTCCTTAGCAAACCTAGCATGTCATTCACAATAGAGAGTTTCACATACAATTGAGGACCTTGCAGCTTATTCAGTTCACTTCATTTTTATTTAATTGCTTTTGCTACAACATTTTTGATATTTTCCCACTTCCTATCACATTTATATTTAGTTTATATTTTTGTGCTTAAACCTAAATTGAAATACCTCCAATCCATGTGCAGACGATACTCACTCATCACTTTACTACTTGTTTCGACGTGCATACTTGCACTATTTGCGTATCATTTATAGTACACCACACAGTGCAACACACTACATGAAGTTGATGGGGCTTACACTCATCGCAGTAACCGAGAATGAAGGCATCTTTTCAAAACATCAATGCACTGACGTGTCATTCTAAAACGGTGATTGTCCCTTGCTAACCAGAATTTGTTGATCCCCAATTTCATAGTTTGTCAGTGTTGGTAATTCATCGAACACCTAGTGGACTTTCATCCCTAGTTCATCTAGCTTAGCCTCAAATTCTCTGATGTCACTAAGTTAACCCTCATCCAATATACCTAGCTGAGCCAACATTTATTTTAATTGTCTAAGCATTTCTATGAGAATTTCCTTGTTTTGCTTTATCATTTTTGTATTCGCTTCATATGTTTTAATGATGGTCACTATGGGTTTGGACTCTCAATGAAAGCACCTATGTAATGAATCTTCCCGCAAATACACGAAATGACGAGAAAAAGAAATAGAAATAGAGATAGAACTAGAGGAAGAGAAGAGAAAGATAATAGATTTAGAGAGGAAAAGGTAATTTTTTATAACCAATTTCGTGCCTATTACAAAACCACGTATTTCCCTATTATACCCAAGGTTGTTGGCATAGTCATCCAAGGTTGGCTTCTGCAGCTGACTAATTCTCTAAGTTGACTCAATTTATTGATGACTTAACTGCCACATTGTTCTTCACTTGGTCCCACGTTCATAACACAGTCCTTATGCAACTATTTTTAACCATGGAACTCCACTTTTGTACTCCAATTTTCTGATTTATAATTTTGCTTTAGTTACTTCAGTTGTTCACTTTTGAGTTTTGAGTCTGTGTTCAAACCAGTTTTTGTTGGGTAATTTTTGTGAGCCGATTGTGATGCTCGTGAACTCTCCAGATTTTCTAAGTTAGCTTTTTGGTGTTACACCCACGTTCCCAGTTTGTCTCTTACCACTTCCTTCTAATACCCTTGTACCATCTCTCCATGTTCTCACCCATAACCCTTAATCATAACAAACCCTAAACCATATTATTTAATCCTCAACAAATCAACAACAACAAGCGTTAAGGAGTTCCTGATGATCGAAGTGTTACAAAAATGAAATTGAAAACAATGAGTTTTAGAAAAGTAGTGAAAAAGTCGAAAGAGAAAAGGTAGGAAAAGCTTACCTCCGGTTGAGGTGCGAACTGATCCAACGATAGACCAAAGAGATCAAAAAGTTGATATTCGAGAGGTTTTAGTAAAAACCAACACCATGTTCGGACTCAGGGTCGAAATGTGCAAACTATGAATTTTGATTATCATGACCGTTGGTGATGATGTTATGGAAAAAGAACGGTACCGGTGGATGGAAAAATTGAAGAACAGATCAACGATCAAATGCTACAAAGAGAAAAAAAAGGAAAAGGAAGAAAAAAAATAATTTTTGGGTGTATTTATCACCCAAAACGACGTCATTTTGAGAGGACTCTTCGTACTCATAACGACATCATTTTTGAAAACTAATACGTGCGTGACTGACTCGCTCTGAGAGGATCTGCACATTTTAGAATCCTTTGGGTAAATTATCTTATGATCCTTGTGCATTTACTTGTATTTTAATTATTTTTTGTATGTTTGGTTGTAATTTAGCCAATCTAACTTCTATTTATTTCAATTATGTTAAATTTCTTATTATTCTCATTTAATTTTTCATTTTTTCCGTAGGTCATAACTCGTCTATTTATTTAATTTTATATTATTTATCGTCCTTGTTTCACCTACATTTTATTATTATTACTAGCATTTTTAAAAACTTTCTTTTACTTTACAAAATCGAGACAACATGTATTTTTAATTAGGCACTAATTTTTTAGTATCGTGAGAGTACTTTGACTTTTTTTTGCGTAACTAACCTTTAAACCTGATTCTGATTTCGAAGTTAAACGTAGACTAAATTTATGAGTATACGATCGTATCTAGTCTAAAATAAATTGGGCTGAAATTCAATTTAGCCTTAGAGTTCAATAAAAATCAATTCCATCCAAAATAAAGCTTTACATTCGAGGTTTCAAACAATTCAGTCTAAATACAATAAAAATGAAATTTGAACCCAGACAAAAATGTGTCTGTACACTGGTGTTTTAGAAATCTAAATATTTGGACATGTATCGCTTTCTTTGAGGGTTAATGTTAAGGACTAAAGTGATAAACTGAATGAAAATTTAGGGGTTAAATTAACTATAAAAGAAGTTAGGGTAAACTACATTTAACACCCCGGTCCTGATCCCGATCCAAAATACTACATTCGAGTCACCCAAAATCTGAACCATTTTTTTACAAGTAATAGATTTAACCTTTATTCAAAACATTAATACATCAAATACTCCAAATAATTAAATAAACAACACAAATCAAATTACAAAATACAAGCTCCAAGATTATACATTGTATATTAAAATAATATTTCAAAATAGTTTTACAGACTCAACAATTATAAGGTCCTATGAATACTTAGCCCACTAAATACGAGTATTATACTCTGACAAACGCCGCTTGTTGGAATCCCATACAGACAGTGCTCCGCAATCCCACGATTAACCTACGCACGATAACAATGATTCTGAGTGTTGAGCTTACAAAGCTCAGTGGTACACATCTATTCCACTATGCTTCATGCTAATCATAAACATAAGCATACGAGCTAGTACGATCAGTAAGGAGAGATAATAATCATGTGGAACTACTACTAGTCGCCTAAACACATGCTCACAACATACAAGTTATCATACATGGAATACAAGGCCCAACCATACCCAGGATTCCACTAGATCATTCAGGCGAAAGCACACAAGGTTTTAACCACAAATAGTGGTAGTCAAACATGTAAACCGGATACCACCTTAACATCAGTTCCTTCTTTGGCTACATACCCGGAAACACCTTGCCATCGTGCAGTAGCATGAGTCATCTACTCAGAAACACATAGCCATAGAGTAGAGGACCACACCTACTAAAAAACACACAATTATCGAGTAAGGGTCATCGCATACTCGAAAACACACAGCAATCGAGTAGTGGCATGTCGTATTTGGAAACACATAGCCATCGAATAAAGAGTGTCTCTGTTGCGTGTAAAAGAGTCCTATTGCAAATAGTGCAAGTGTACACGACGCAAGTGGTAAAGTGATACTTGGAGTATCGGATATCGTCTCCACAGGGACTGGAAATAACTTTATCCTTCAATTGTTGCACAAGAGAGAGAAATAGTTTAATTGGTTTGTGAAGTAATCTCGATGAACAACTAAAATAAAAGAGTAAAGAATCAGGTTTAAGAAATAGGCTGGTATTGATCTGCTCAGTAGTGCAGGTGTTGCACTGTAAGAGGAACTTTTGTTCTGTCGTCGTCCCTATCGCGGCAGCACCTGTCGCGGCTGAAGTATGTTGATATCGCGGAAACGATCACACAACTTTGTACTTCAAGCTTGGCAAGAATCCCTTCTATGACTTGTCCTATCCCTAGGCACAAGTTCTGTTGATGGACACTTATTGGATAATACCTCCCGTTGTGAATCAAAGGGTGAACACCAATGTTGTTGAATTCTTCTTTAGCCACTTAACCTCGTACTTATCCCTAAGCCGAGATGGTTTAACCATAAAATGGAAAACGCGTATTTATTTCGTTTGTATGCTTGACTCTCCCGATATCAAACAAATGGATAACCTTACAATGCTCTCTCGATACTCTTGCGAGATACGAAAAACAGAATAAATAAACTTGAAGCTTTTTATTCCTTTACAGAAAATTCCTAAAACAGTACAATCCTTGCAACTACTTTACAGAATCAACACTTAGCCCTAGGGTAAGTTTAGAACATGGTGAAGAGAGGAAACGACAAGGGTTTTAGGGAAGACGGTTAGGAATGAGATATCTTTCCCTAGGTCGAATTACATTCCTTTATATAGGCCTTGGGTCTAAGTTTTCTAATATGGCAAGATTACAAGTTTAAACTAAAGTACAACTCTATTATAGATTAAATCTTTTGAGTAGATGTCTTTAATTCGTCCTCTTTTCTTTCTTTGAGTTTCTTTCTTGGACATTGGGCTTGACCTTCAATCTGCCTCAGGGTTCAGAAGAATATATGAGTGGTCCACGACAGACCGGCTTGAAATCCTCTCAATGTCGAGCTGCACTTCACTTTTCCACTTCACCCTTCTGTCGTCATGGCTGCCACGACAGCGTTTGCTCCTCGACTCCAGTTCTGTGATCCAGCTCTGCTCCTTTGCAACCCTGAGTCTGCCGCAGCAGATACCTGCAAAAGTGACCAAAATTAGTAGCAACTGTGCCATTTTATTTAGTTGTGATGTTTATGCATAAATCTATCCTAAATGCAATGCAATATGCTTGAATGCAGTAGAAATATGGGTAAATGAAGGGTAAAATATAGAACTTTTATACACTCAAGACACCCCTAAACTCAAGTTCGTGCTTGCCCACAAGCAAATACGACCTAACTAAAAATATTTTTTTTGGCTTGGCTTAATTCAGTGAACTTTCTTTACCTACTACACATTTCCTATCAAGAGCAATACCTTTTCGGGGGTTTCTGGATCTATCTAGAACAATGATATAGTTCTTGTGCAGTGTGTGCAGGTTTTGTGAATAACTATGTGCCTAGACTCCTTTAGTTTACCAGAATAGTCATGCTTACAAACTTGAGTTTATGCCAATTCATTTTTTCTGGAGGCAATTCTTAGGCTCCTTTAGTTTTTTTTCTGACTCTTGACTTAACTGCATCTTTTATGGAGGCAATTCTTAGGCTCCTTTAGTTTTTTTCAAACTTAAGCTCAAAGAGAAATCTCCATAAAATCAGTGCAAGGCAGTTTTGCAAGCAAATGAGTCTGAATATTTTTCTTTCTTTTATTCCATTCCTAGAGCCAGTGATAGGCACCTCTAGGGGCAACTCAAGTTGGTAAATATTCCTATTCCAGTGCACTAAAGAAGTCTATATAGAATAAGATTCACAAAGGGTGTTTTACAATTCAGAATTATAGCAAGGCTCTAGACAGTTCCTAAAACTTCCTAAAGGCACTGTCACGACAGAGTATGTCGCGGCAGGTAAGTTCAGTTCAAAGACACAACTAATGACTTCATTACTGGAGGTATGCCCACCCCCAAACTCAAGGGTTGCATTGTTCTCAATGCATGACAGAATAAAAATGAAAAACAGAAAAGAAAATACATCACAAAATAGATAAAATAGCAAATACAACAAAATATAAGAAAAAAACTTAATTTGAGGAGCTGTCGTCGCTGATGTGCTAATTTGGGGCTGCCGGTGGGCAATGACCTTAATGGCAGGGGCTGGCAGGTTGCTGGGGGACGTAGAGGCCATTTTCTTCTTTGCCTCTCGAGGTGGTTGGACACATGTCGGATAGTTGCGTGGAGGCTGGTCCAGGACCTCGAGATCATCATCGGAGTTGTTGTTGCTGCTGCTGGCAGATCTACCTTGGCAGGGTCCTTTGATAGTCTCATTGAGCTTCTTCCTTTTCATCGGAGGGTAGTCCTTTGAGATGTCTCGGGCCATGGAGGGCTCTGAGTCAGAATCCTGCTAGACGAAAGAGGAGGAGAACCCTTCAAAGTATTTGGGGTCGATCTCTAGTAGGGGTTCCTTTCTCTTCTCTCCTCTGGCAGTGGTAGACTGTCTTCCGCCTTCGCCTGTCGTGGTAGGGGTAGGTGTGGAGGCAGCAGAGGGAGTTCTGGGGCTCGCAGCAGGGGAGGGCGCAACAAAGAAGTTTTCTGGGAAGGAGGGGTATTGCACATGGGTAAAATGTAAATCATTTTGAATGAAATTTACCGTTGTGGCTGTGAAGTACCTTATAGAGCCCATAAGTCCGAGTTGTCGTTCCTCCATCCTTTTTAGCATCGTCGGGATTTGGCTAGAGGTGTCTACCAGTGGTGCTGCTGCTGTCTGCTGTGGGTCTGCTGTGACAGGTTCAAGGGAGCTGGGGCCTGCCGTCGGTTCTGTCGTGGCAGAAGGGTTGATGTACGACAGAGAAGTGGTAGCTTTCAACTCCATCAGACTGTAAATATTCCATTGCGTCCACCCTTTTCCTTGGACCTTGACGTCCTCCTCAATTTCAGGTACATTGTTGCCACGATAGATGGTGGTGATGAGGTAGGGAATATGAGGGGACTCGACGGTTGGGGGCACACTCGAAGATTCCATCTCGGACGTAGCGGTCGATATTAATTTGCCTCTCGTTTAAGATAGAATGGACAAGGACTAACCTCGGTCTATCGACAGTGCTTTTGTGGGAAGTAGGCATCAGGCGCTTTTTGATGAAGTGATTCCACAGTTTGGCTTGTGGAGTCAGCTGGGTTCTCCTCACGGTCTATCAATGTGTAAGGTTGTCGTTAAACTCCGTTCCTTCTTCTGTAACCTCTGCCATGACAACGTCATAGTCTGCCGGCGACAGACTATTCACAACCCTTCTATGAGCGTCCTCCTTCTTGCTCACGTACAACCCGTATAATGTGTTGATGGATGCAGGCTCGAGAGAAATTTCCTTGCCTCGAACGGTTACTATCGCGACATCCTTACTATCAATGGCAGCGTAGTATTCTCGGACGAGGGTTATATTCATTTCCTCGGGTTGGGCAGCAAATTTCTACCACTTGAGGGCTTGAATCTTCTTGGCTATGAAACTTTCTAGCCCTAGGTCTCCCGTTTGTTGTGTGTAGATGAACCCTCGTTCCTCCCACATTTCCCTCTTTTGGAAGGAACTGTAGTTCCTCTTGGCAGATTCTGTGGAAGCGAACCGGTTGGGAATGATATTGTGACTTGGGGTTGATACTGTCGTGGCGGAAGTGGAGGCAGCATTGCGGCTAGTGTGTCTGCTGGCCATTGCAAGGACTATAGCAAAAATAAAAAGAAAATTTTGAGATCTAAAATAGAGGAAGCAGGTTGCGGCGAGTGTGTCTTTAAAGGCATGTGTGAATAACGGGGCCAACTGTTACGCGGTTTCTAACGCGTCTGTCACGGGTTTCCATGTCTGATGCGCGTCTGTTACGCGTTTGCGTGTCTGTCGCGATAGCTCCGTGATAGGATGTCTTCTCTGTGTCTGTCGCGACAGCTGGTGATAGGATGTAACGACAGGCTCGTCCATTAGGCTTTTTGGGCTGTTGTGAATGCGGTGGGCTGGTTCATTCCTCCCTATTGCTTTGCTTCCTTTATTTTCTAAAAATACTTAAATATATAAACTAAATTAAAATCTTGGATCCTAAAAATCTTAATTCCTAATAAATAAATAAAATAAAAACTAAGTTAAATTAGGGATGCCTTGAGGGGCATCTCCTAAAGTAACTACTTCTTGTATCCATGGGGCTTCAGTCCCCTGATAATGCTTGAGTCTCTGTCCATTGACCTTGAACTGGTGCCCATCCTTTAGGGATTTGATTGTAATGACACCATGGGGGAATACTTGGACAACCTGGAAAGGACCAGACCACCTAGATTTAAGCTTTCCTGGGAAAAGCTTCAACCTAGAGTTGAACAATAACACATGTTGCCCTGGGCAGAACTGTCGTGGCAGCAACTTCCTGTCGTGCCACTTCTTGGTTTTGTCCATGTAGATCTTGGCATTGTCGTAGGCCATTGCTCGAATTTCTTCAATTTCATTCAAGTCTAGTAGCCTTTCTGTCCAGCCTTATCCCAGTCTATATTTACTGCCTTGATAGCTCAGTAAGCTCTGTGTTCTATCTCAATAGGTAAATGACAGGTTTTCCCATAGATGAGTCGATAGGGTGACATTCCCAATGGTGTTTTGAACGATGTTCTATAGGCCCATAGTGCATCATTGAGATGTAGAGACCAATCCTTTCGAGTGGGTTTAACAATCTTCTCAAGTATGTTCTTTACTTCTCTGTTGGATATCTCGGCTTGCCCATTGGTTTGAGGGTGGTATGTTGTTGCAATCTGGTGCTTTACTCCGTATTTTCTTAAGGCAGCAGCAATTACCCTGTTATCGAAATGTCTCCCCTCATCACTAATTATCGCCCTTGGGATGCCAAATCTGGAGAAGATGTTCATGTGAATAAATCTTTGAACAGTTTTGGCGTCGTTCTTCTGAGTGGCGATCGCTTCTACCCACTTTGACACATAATCCACTGCCAGTAAAATGTACAAATTCCCACAAGATGCTGGGAATGGTCCCATAAAGTCGATTCCCCATACATCGAAGATTTCAACCTCTAGTATGTTCTGTAGTGGCATCTCATGCCTTCTTGATATGTTCTAGTCCTTTGGCACTTATCACAGCCTTTGTAAAAAGCTTGTCCATCCTTGAACAGTGTGGGCCAATAGAGACCGGGTTGTAGAACCTTGGCAGTGGTTTTGTTTCCACCTTGGTGTCCTCCATAAGGAGAAGCATGGCAGTGGTGAAGAACAACTTTCTGTTCGTCTCGTGGCACACATCTCCTAATAATCTGATATCCATAGTGTTTGAAAACAAGAGGTTTGTCCCAATAATAATGTTTTGCATCATTTTGGAACCTCTTCCATGCTTGGTAATTAAGCTTAGGAGGTAATACCCCACTTACAATGCAATTAACAATGTCAGCGTACCAATAGGTTTCAGAAAGCGTACCTACCGCCATGGCTGTCGCGGCAGTGCTGGTGGCAGCAAACAACTGCTCATCTGGGATGGTTTCCAATATGTTGGTCCTATATGTGGATTGACTCCTTCCTGTTTCCAGCCTTGACAAGTGGTTTGCTACTTGGTTCTTTGTTCCTTTTTTATCCTTGATATCAATGTCAAATTCTTGCAGCAGCATAATCAAATGTATCAATCTAGGTTTTGCATCCTTTTTCGTGAACAGACACTTCAGTGCGGAATGGTCTGTATGGACCACCACCTTTGTTCCAAGTATGTACGGACGAAACTTGTCGATTGAGAACACCACTGCTAATAGCTCCTTCTTTGTCGTGGTGTAGTTGGCTTGGGCATCATTCAATGTTTTTCTGGCATAATAAATCACATGGAAGAGCTTATCCTTCCTCTGCCCTAGTGCTGCCCCGACAGCGTAGTCACTGGCATCACACATTAATTCAAATGGCAAACTCCAGTTTGGTGGCTGTACGATCGGGGCTGTTACCAGCTTCTCCTTCAGAATTCTGAATGCCTCAGTACATTTAGAATTAAAATCAAAGGGATGATTCTGTTCCAACAAGTGGCATAAGGGTTTGGTAATCTTCTAGAAATTTGCGATAAATCGTCGATAAAACCCGACATGCCCTAAGAAACTTCATATCCCCTTGACTGTGGTGGGTGGCGGCAGCTTTTTGATGACCTCTATTTTGGCTCTGTCCACCTCCATGCCACGTCAGCTCACCTTGTGGCCCAGTACTATTCCTTCATCCACCATTAAGTGGCATTTTTCCCAGTTCAAAACCAAGTTCGCCTCTTCACATCTTTCAAGAATCTTCTACAAGTTGCCTAAACAACCTTTAAAGCAGTCTCCAAAAACGGAAAAGTCGTCCATGAAAATCTCTAGGAAATCCTCCACCATGTCGGAGAATATTGCCATCATGCACCGTTGAAAGGTCCCTGGTGCATTGCAGAGCCCAAATGGCATTCTACGAAAGGCGTAGGCGTCGTATGGGCATGTGAAGGTAGTTTTCTCTTGGTCCTCCGGTGCAATTGCTATCTGATTATAACCTGAGTAACCATCAAGAAAACAATAGTAAGGTTTCCCTGCTAATCTATCAAGCATTTGATCAATAAAAGGTAAGGGAGAATGGTCCTTCTGGGTATCTTTATTAAGCTTAAGGTAATCCATACAAACCCTCCAACCGGTCACAGTCCTAGTTGGGATTAGCTCGTTTTCTTCATTGGTTACCATGGTTATGCCTCCCTTTTTGGGCACACACTGCACCGGGCTCACCCACTTGTTATCCGAGATGGCGTATATGATTCCGACGTCGAGCCATTTGATAATCTCTTTCCTCACCATTTCTTGCATAGCCTCGTTCAAACGTCTCTGGGCATCAATAGTCGACTTATGATCATCCTCCAAGAGAATCGTGTGCATGCATAATGCCGAGCTGATGCCTTGGATATCAGCTATAGTCCATCCAATGACCTTCTTATGTTGTTGTAGCATTCTGATTAGTTGTTGTTCCTGTTTCTGCATTAACTTGGAAGAGATGATTACGTGTAACGTATCATTTAAACCAAGAAAGACATATTTGAGCTGCCCTGGCAAGGGCTTAAGATCTAGAACATGTGGCTTTTTAATCGAAGGCTTCTGGATTATATGTTCATTCGAGGTATAATTTAGAGGCTCGAAGAACTTACTTCGACGAGTGCCTATCGAATTTACCTCCTCAAGACCTTCAGTGTCGGATGTTTTTGAGTCGGAGGAGTCACTGTCGTTGTTGTCGCTGTGACAGTCTTCCGGGTGACTGCGGTGGCAGTGACTAAACTGTCTGTCGTGGCAGCTTGACCTGATGTAGGGTTGGTCAAGGACTACTTTAGAGATTGCTTTGCACTCTTCTTCTGCATCAGCCTATTTAAATTCTTCGAGAATATTGAGTTTGATTTCTCGATCATTCACTCTCATGGTCAGTTCTCCTTTCTCCACATCGATCACAGTTCTGTCTGTGGCTAGGAAGGGTGTAACGCCCCGATTTTGGGCTTAGAAGTCTTAGGCGTTGACCGGTTCGGTCAAAGTGCTGATCGAATATATAAGAGTGAATTTAGGAAAGCCTAGTTCGGGTTGCATTAAAAATATGGAAAAATGTTCTAAAATCATCTTTTAATATATATAAGTGAACTGTGAAATCAATTTTGGAAAATGAGGTTTGGAAGGTTGACATTTTGGCTAGTGACCAAAATGTAATTTTTGAAAGTTTGGTGACTGTTTTATAAAGGATTGAAACTTTGAATCTTTAAGGAGCTATTATTCCAAAAAGAGTTTCTCCAGATTTTTCTAAGATATTTTAAGGCTTTATTCTGATTTTAAAGTTTATGAAATGTGGAGGGAAATCATTTTTACCATTTCATAACTAACTTTTCTATTTTCTCTCAATTTTCCTTTTCTCTCATTTTCTCTCAACCCAAACACATTTCTCCAGATTTCCTTCTCTGATTTTGTCATCTAAATCAATCATTTCAACTCTCTTTTGATTCCTAATTATCTCATCAACAAAACCTCTCAATTTGCAAGTTGTTTCATCAAGCTTTTGGCTCTAAAAAGGAGAAACTCAAGGTTTGGAGGTAAGAACGTCCTTCTCCTCTAAACTATCAGTTCTTACTGAAATTCTTAAGTTCTCAATCCTTGATTTGTGATTTGTTAAAGGCTTTTTCAATTGAAATCTTGATTTTAGCTTAAAATGCAAGATTTGGTGATTTTGGTGGAATTTTCGTGTGATCTGTTTGGGCAGGGTGTTGAGGTGTCAAATTGATGTTAAATGAATGCTAAATTGATTAGAAGTTGAGTTTTAATTAATGCAATCCCGGATAGGTTGAATTTCCTAAGTTTGGCTTGAGTTTTTGGTTGTTTTTGGAGTGTTTTTGGTGATCTGTTATACCTGGAGGTATAAGGATGTGTTTGTGATCATTTTGGATGTTAATTGGTGTTTAAAAATGGTTAGAAGTGATGGATCTTGGCTGGGCTAAGTTTTGGAAGTGTTTGGAGGTGATTTCGGTTGTGTTTGGTAGCCGAAATGTTGGATTTGTGATGAGCAGCGAGTTGTGTTGTTGTTGCTGGTGTTTTTAATGCATAAAGATGCATTAATGCTCTGTTTTTGTGTGCTTGAAACAGGGGAGTTTGATCCGTGAGCTTTAGAATGTTGCGGAAGGTTTCGGATGCTTGGAAGGCTTGTTGGCTAGCCTTGTTTTGTGTATCGGTGAGTGAAGTTGGGTTTTCAGCTTTTAAACCAAGGTTTGGATGTTTTGGGAGCTTAGTTTAAGTCTAAACAACTTTGCTAAGCTCAAGAGTAAGTAAATGGATTTCTTTCTTGGTTTGTGATTATGAAATGGCTTTTAAAGCAATTGTAGTTGATGGTTGATATGCATGTGTTTTGCATGATTTAAATTCTGTATTGAAAGCATATTGCAAGCATGGTTTAATGCTGGTTTTGAAAGCCATATGTAAAGGATGCTCAAGGTAAGAGATCCTTGGTTTTGTACATGGAAATTGTGGTTTTGATGCATAGTGTTGCATGTTAATCAATGGCTTTGTGTGATGCTTAAAAACAGTGAATTGATGATGGTAAATGATACTTTTTGCATATTGGTTATGCATGTGAATCATTGGACTAATGTGATAATGGTTTTTGCATTATGCTTATGCATGTGAATCATTGGATTATCATGGTAAGATGGTTATATTGGCAAGTGAGGAAAATGGTTCTTGGTTCGTTGATCGGATATAGTTAGCCGGCTATAGGATTGGGTGCACCGTGAATTAAGTCGCCTTGGAGGTGGAGTGGTCAAGAGTGGACCGGTATACTCCCTTCAAGTATCCTAACGAGATGGTTAAGGTCATAATGGAGGTTGAATGCCCATTCGAGGACCTTGGTTGAGCAAAGGTTATATGGTGTTTAAAAGTCTATATATGGGAACCTTGTGCTTGTTAAGATCACAATGGCGGTGTAAGTCCATGTGTGGATCTTGTGTGGGGTGTCCCGGATCTCGTTAGTGATGTTATACAACTACCAATCGGTGATGCAAAGGTTGTATGGTGTTTAAAAGTCCATACATGGGAACCTTGTGCATGTTGAGGTTGTATGGTGTTTAAAAGTCCATGCATGGGAACCTCGGGAAAAGCTAAGGTTGTATGGTGTTTAAAAGTCCATACATGGGAACCTTAGGCTTGTAAGGTCAAATGGTGTTTAAAAGTCCATTTGGGAGGCCTTGGATTGGTAGGGTGTATGGAGCGTAGGGACAACGCTCGGAATCCGCGTATCCGATCGGGTGTTGAGTTGAAAAGTGGATGTGGTTGATCACTTGGAAGCCAATGTAATGTTTTTTATTATTAAAGAAGCATGAGATGCTTGAAGTGATGCATAATTGTATGTGAAGCATGAGATGCTTGAAAAGATGCATGGTTGCATGAAAAGTGTATAATGCTTGAAAAGATGCATAGTTGCATGAAAAGTGGTTAATGCTTGTGAATGCATGTTACTTGTTAGGTTGAACAAGTGTTGATTATCATTTGGTAAATGATGCAAGTGTACATGAAATCTCTTTAGTGTATTGGAGTCTTGCTAAGGCTTGTTTTAAAAGGCATGTGATGATAATGTTGTGGTTTATATATTGCCTTGGTTTAATGCATGTGTTGGATTGATTGAATAAATGGTTTCAAATGGTTTCTTGCTTTATTGGTTTTCAAGTATAAGAAAGGTATGTTGTGGAATGGAAGTGTTTTCCAAGGTTTTTAATTTAGCTTTGCATATGGTGTTTATGCATGGAATGGCTAAATGGATGATTTTGCATGTTGTGCTTTGAAAAGGTTTTCTTAGCTTGTTAAGCTAAGGGTTGGTTTTCATGTATGTGCAATGCATGGTTTTAAGCATGATGTTGAAAAGGGTTTTCAAGCTTTGCTTGGTTAACAATTCGGTTTTGTTTTAAAAGTGTTTTATGACCCGCTGCATTGATGGTGTTTTGGTTTTGAGCATTCCTCACTAAGCATTATGTGCTTACGCTCCTTTTTGTCCATCAATGCAGATTCTTGAAGTTTGGACAGCAAGGAGCAAGGGATTTAAAGTGGACTCCAATTGAGATATATGTCTCGATGAATAGCTATAGTTAATAAAGGCAATTGCGGTAGAATCTCTCGGGTTAATGTGTATGTGTTCGTTTATGTATGGTCGAAGATGTTTTTATGTTGATGATGTTGTTGGAACATGTTTTGGCTTTAATGAGATTGATTTGGAATGATTGTGCTTGAATGGTTGCTTGTGTAGGAAGCATGCCTATAGATTTGGGGCTTTTTGTATATGATACTATTTTGATGAATTGTTGATGCAAGAATGTCTCATTTATGTTGAATTGTATGTTGGTAAAGTTTGGTGTCTTTTGGAGCATGATTGGATGGTTAATTGTGTGTTTGAGTGAGCAAAATGCTGCAATCTGGGCAGGGCGTTTCGGAACAGTTGACACCGTTTCGGAACGGGTGCCCTGCATAAACCCAGGCGTCCGAAACGGGTGCAACCGTTCCGAAACGGTTTGGCTACTGCCAGACCCCCGTTGCGGTACGCGTTGCGGAACGGCCCCGTGTTTCGAAACGGGCTTTGCCTGTTTCGGAACGGGTGACCGTTGGGGGCTGACATGGGCGGTTAAATGTTTCAGAATGTTTGCATTTTGGTCCTGAAACTTGTTTGTGCAATTGTATGAGTTTGGGATGTCCGTTTGAGCTGAAATTTGGCAAAGAAGCATGAAACATGATTAATTTTAAGTTGGTAACTTAAAATCTGGTTAAGCCCTCAAAGTTTTCAGAAATTACAATTTGGTCCCTAAAGTTGTAATTTGTTCGGTTGGGTCCCTGTTTGATCTCTGATGTTTGTGATCTTTGAGTATGATGTTTGTGTGATCACAATTAGGGCTAATGTGCATCTAGGCAAGATTAAAAAGAAAAAAAAAGGGTCGTTAATCAAGGTTGACTTTCGGGTTGACTTTGGTTTTCCCCGTGTGACTTTCTTAATTCGGGTCAACCGTCTGGCCCGGGTTAAGGGGGTTACATTTGGTGGTATCAGAGCCAGGTTTGCGAATGCTTGGGGAAAAACGGTAAGTTGTTGTAATGTGTGCTTGTTGTTTACCATGATGTGTGGTTGAAGGTTGGTTGAAACACGTGTTTCTGAGCAAATTGTTGGTGTTTCTGAGCAAATTGTTGATGTTTCTGAGCATGTTGCTGATGTTTCCAAGCATGTTTTATGGTTATGAATTTTGGTTGAGTTTATGTGTAAATGTGCTGATGCTGTGAGTTGGTGTTATGCATGATGAAAGTGCTATGAGTATGTTATGTCGATAATATGTTGTTGCAAGCGGATGCTGTTTGGTATAAGCATGATCAAAGTATGTTGTTTGATATGCTTGATGTTGCGATATCCATGTTGTGTTGACTGTTATGTCATGTAAAGGGGAGGATTCGGGATACCTATTGCCTTATTAATATAGCTATTGTGTTATTTTGGAGTTGGAGTTTGAATCCTTGCTTTAAGCTGGTCTAACTGGTATGATTGTTTTGTTGTGATTGTTTGTTGTTGTTAGTAGTATGGCAAAGTCGATGGAAGAATGGCAGTTGGGTAAGATGGTTGCTGCCTTGGGGCAGGTTGTTAAGGCATGGAATTCACCTTTCTGTAGAAGTGTTTTGTTTCAGTCTTCTGTGCCTGGAGTTGAGGTGGTAAGGCAGGGGAAAGAAGCTGGTTCTGTGATGAAGAGTTCGTCACCTGTTGAGCAGGAGGTGTTGGGAACATCTCAGGCTGTGGTAAAGGTAAGGACAGTAGATGTGCTGGCTGTGGGATGTGTGGGTTTGCCGAAGCAGCGGTTGCTTGATTTGGGTGCTGTGGAGTATCATGGTTCTTCACCGGAGATGTTTGAGGCCTGGTTGGCCAGTGTGGTTCTGATTCTGGATCAGGAAGGTTGTGATTATGCCTGTAAGCTGGGGAGTGTTGTTTCTCTGATGTTGGAGGATGCGTGTGTCTGGTGGACATCTGTGGCGGTGGCGTCACATATTCCTGATGTTGATTGGGATTTCTTTGTATCTGCTTTTTGTGAAAGGTATTTTGGAAGGGAATTTCCAAGGGTTAAGCAATGTGAAGATAGTGCTGTTGTGGAGCAAGTGTTGCTTGAGCAAGGAATGGAAGCTCAGCCACCGGTATGTGATCGATGTAAAAGGCGCCATGTTGGTGGTTGTTGGGGCGCGGGTACTTGTTGGAATTGTGGTTCTAAAATGCATGTTAAGCGTGATTGTCCTCTAGGGGTGAAATCAGCTTCAGTGATCGCCAAAGGGTCGCTGAAAGGTCGTGGGCACGGCCGAGGCAAGGTTCAGAGGTGGCAGAAAGAGCAGAAGGTTGTGAAGAGTTTGGGAAATGAGAACTGCTGGGAATGTGGGTCTGCTGGACACATGAGACGTGATTGTTTGATGTTGGCTCGGAACAGCCAAGGTTCCTTACCGCAAGGAGTAGATGGTGACCTTGGTGTGTTAGCTGGTGCTGCAGTTGTGCCGCAGGAGGATGATGGTTCCGCAAGGAAGAGAGCTCGTCTGATGAATCTTCAGGGTGGTGTTGTGTTTCCGGTAACCTTGTTAAGTAATCTTTGCTCTAGTTACCCTGGGTTGGTTTCTGTTGGTTTTCCTTGCGTGGTAAGTTTAGTCTAGTTGCTAGCATGTTTGGGGCAATAGTTGTAGTTTGGAAGCATCTTTGGTGTGAAGAAGGTTTTAGTGAGTATCTTGTGGTTAATGGTTGTTGGAATGATGGAGTTAGATAAGTTAGAGGTGAGTTAAGAGGTTGTTTTTAGATGGATTTGAGGATGTTGTTGGGGGGGGTGAACTGGCATTCATGCACAGTTAAAATCATTGTTATATGCTATATTATATATGTGCTGGTTCATGCATGCATGTGGCATGACATTAGAGGTTTTGCATACATGTACATCAGGCATTGATAGGGCATGTAAGTGATCATGCATACGATGTTCACACTCGCTAATAAGTAATCGAATCTGTTAGTGTGGTGATTGGGTTAGGTTGGATGATGGGTTTTTGAAGGTTGTGTTGGTGCTGAGTGGAAGCTAGATGTAGTGGAGAATATTAAGGTAGTGCTGGAGATAGTGGGAGTAGTATAGCCTGTTGATAGAAGGATAGTGTTTGTTGCTTAAGGAGTTTAGTGGTTTGAGTAGCTAGGTGGAAGGGGTAGTTCCTTGGTGCTAAGTGATGTTGCAGTTTAGTGGTTGTGTTTTCAAGTGCTGAAGCAGCTTAGCAGTTAAGTTGTTGTGGAAGGGTTGTGTCTGTAAGTGTTGGTTCTTAGTAACCTTTGAAGAGTTGAGAAGATGATCTGTATGTTTAAGCTGGGTGATGATCTAATAAGACAGGAGTTGTGGTCAAAGCTTGTGGAGGATAGGCAGTGAAAGATCGAAGGTTTTTGTTGGTTGTTTGGGTTCTTGTGAGAAGTGGTTGGTTGGTTGTGAGTATGTGAGCTTCTTTTGAAGTCAGCTGGTGGTGTGTGTGACGGTTGACGGAGTTGAGTTGGGGTTGTGATGTAATTTTGGAATCTGGGTGAGTAGTCCTTGCGAGTTGTTATGGTAATGATATTGGCAGATGTGAAGGAATGTTAGCATTCGTTGAGGAGTTTGAGTAAGCAGTTGATGCTTAAGAATTTTTGCTTGTTGGGAAAATCCTTGGAAGAGGTTTGAGAGTTGTAAGAGTTTTGGAAGCAGAGAAGTTTGCATAGTGGCTGATTTGGTTTGGTTGGTGACACTGTGTGAACAAGTCTTGGGAGTTGAGTGTTACTGTGATGAGTGCTGTAAAGGTTGAAGTTCATCAGGTTGATGTTTGGGCTGTGTGCAGTCCGATTATGTGAAAGGTTAAGTTGTGGCTATCTTTGAGTGTTCTGTATTTTTTGTGAACAATATGTGGTGGTGTTGAGTTTGGTGGGGTTTTGTGTGGAAAGTTTTCAGAGGTGGTTGAGGCTTTTGTGTTGCCTTGTGTGTTGGTTTGAGAAGGTTGTGGTTCTCTTTTCGCCGGTTGAAATTTCGAGGACGAAATTTCCTAAGGGGGGAGAGTTGTAACGCCCCGGTTTTGGGCTTAGAAGTCTTGGGCGTTGACCGGTTCGGTCAAAGTGCTGATCGAATATATAAGAGTGAATATAGGAAAGCCTAGTTCGGGTTGCATTAAAAATATGGAAAAATGTTCTAAAATCATCTTTTAATATATATAAGTGAACTGTGAAATCAATTTTGGAAAATGAGGTTTGGAAGGTTGACATTTTGGCTAGTGACCAAAATGTAATTTTTGAAAGTTTGGTGACTGTTTTATAAAGGATTGGAACTTTGAATCTTTAAGGAGCTATTATTCCAAAAAGAGTTTCTCCAGATTTTTCTAAGATATTTTAAGGCTTTATTCTGATTTTAAAGTTTATGAAATGTGGAGGGAAATCATTTTTTCCATTTCATAACTAACTTTTCTATTTTCTCTCAATTTTCCTTTTCTCTCAACCCAAACACATTTCTCCAGATTTCCTTCTCTGATTTTGTCATCTAAATCACTCATTTCAACTCTCTTTTGATTCCTAATTATCTCATCAACAAAACCTCTCAATTTGCAAGTTGTTTCATCAAGCTTTTGGCTCTAAAAAGGAGAAACTCAAGGTTTGGAGGTAAGAACGTCCTTCTCCTCTAAACTATCAGTTCTTTACTGAAATTCCTAAGTTCTCAATCCTTGATTTGTGATTTGTTAAAGGCTTTTTCAATTGAAATCTTGATTTTAGCTTAAAATGCAAGATTTGGTGATTTTGGTGGAATTTTCGTGTGATCTGTTTGGGCAGGGTTTTGAGGTGTCAAATTGATGTTAAATGAATGCTAAATTGATTAGAAGTTGAGGTTTAATTAATGCAATCCCGGATAGGTTGAATTTCCTAAGTTTGGCTTGAGTTTTTGGTTGTTTTTGGAGTTGTTTTGGTGATCTGTTATACCTGGAGGTATAAGGATGTGTTTGTGATCATTTTGGATGTTAATTGGTGTTTAAAAATGGTTAGAAGTGATGGATCTTGGCTGGGCTAAGTTTTGGAAGTGTTTGGAGGTGATTTCGGTTGTGTTTGGTAGCCGAAATGTTGGATTTGTGATGAGCAGCGAGTTGTGTTGTTGTTGCTGGTGTTTTTAATGCATAAAGATGCATTAATGCTCTGTTTTTGTGTGCTTGAAACAGGGGAGTTTGATCCGTGAGCTTTAGAATGTTGCGGAAGGTTTCGGATGCTTGGAAGGCTTGTTGGCTAGCCTTGTTTTGTGTATCGGTGAGTGAAGTTGGGTTTTCAGCTTTTAAACCAAGGTTTGGATGTTTTGGGAGCTTAGTTTAAGTCTAAACAACTTTGCTAAGCTCAAGAGTAAGTAAATGGATTTCTTTCTTGGTTTGTGATTATGAAATGGCTTTTAAAGCAATTGTAGTTGATGGTTGATATGCATGTGTTTTGCATGATTTAAATTCTGTATTGAAAGCATATTGCAAGCATGGTTTAATGCTGGTTTTGAAAGCCATATGTAAAGGATGCTCAAGGTAAGAGATCCTTGGTTTTGTACATGGAAATTGTGGTTTTGATGCATAGTGTTGCATGTTAATCAATGGCTTTGTGTGATGCTTAAAAACAGTGAATTGATGATGGTAAATGATACTTTTTGCATATTGGTTATGCATGTGAATCATTGGACTAATGTGATAATGGTTTTTGCATTATGCTTATGCATGTGAATCATTGGATTATCATGGTAAGATGGTTATATTGGCAAGTGAGGAAAATGGTTCTTGGTTCGTTGATCGGATATAGTTAGCCGGCTATAGGATTGGGTGCACCGTGAATTAAGTCGCCTTGGAGGTGGAGTGGTCAAGAGTGGACCGGTATACTCCCTTCAAGTATCCTAACGAGATGGTTAAGGTCATAATGGAGGTTGAATGCCCATTCGAGGACCTTGGTTGAGCAAAGGTTATATGGTGTTTAAAAGTCTATATATGGGAACCTTGTGCTTGTTAAGATCACAATGGCGGTGTAAGTCCATGTGTGGATCTTGTGTGGGGTGTCCCGGATCTCGTTAGTGATGTTATACAACTACCAATCGGTGATGCAAAGGTTGTATGGTGTTTAAAAGTCCATACATGGGAACCTTGTGCATGTTGAGGTTGTATGGTGTTTAAAAGTCCATGCATGGGAACCTCGGGAAAAGCTAAGGTTGTATGGTGTTTAAAAGTCCATACATGGGAACCTTAGGCTTGTAAGGTCAAATGGTGTTTAAAAGTCCATTTGGGAGGCCTTGGATTGGTAGGGTGTATGGAGCGTAGGGACAACGCTCGGAATCCGCGTATCCGATCGGGTGTTGAGTTGAAAAGTGGATGTGGTTGATCACTTGGAAGCCAATGTAATGTTTTTGATTATTAAAGAAGCATGAGATGCTTGAAGTGATGCATAATTGTATGTGAAGCATGAGATGCTTGAAAAGATGCATGGTTGCATGAAAAGTGTATAATGCTTGAAAAGATGCATAGTTGCATGAAAAGTGGTTAATGCTTGTGAATGCATGTTACTTGTTAGGTTGAACAAGTGTTGATTATCATTTGGTAAATGATGCAAGTGTACATGAAATCTCTTTAGTGTATTGGAGTCTTGCTAAGGCTTGTTTTAAAAGGCATGTGATGATAATGGTGTGGTTTATATATTGCCTTGGTTTAATGCATGTGTTGGATTGATTGAATAAATGGTTTCAAATGGTTTCTTGCTTGAATGGTTTTCAAGTATAAGAAAGGTATGTTGTGGAATGGAAGTGTTTTCCAAGGTTTTTAATTTAGCTTTGCATATGGTGTTTATGCATGGAATGGCTAAATGGATGATTTTGCATGTTGTGCTTTGAAAAGGTTTTCTTAGCTTGTTAAGCTAAGGGTTGGTTTTCATGTATGTGCAATGCATGGTTTTAAGCATGATGTTGAAAAGGGTTTTCAAGCTTTGCTTGGTTAACAATTCAGGTTTGTTTTAAAAGTGTTTTATGACCCGCTGCATTGATGGTGTTTTGGTTTTGAGCATTCCTCACTAAGCATTATGTGCTTACGCTCCTTTTTGTCCATCAATGCAGATTCTTGAAGTTTGGACAGCAAGGAGCAAGGGATTTAATGTGGACTCCAATTGAGATATATGTCTCGATGAATAGCTATAGTTAATAAAGGCAATGGGGGTAGAATCTCTCGGGTTAATGTGTATGTGTTCGTTTATGTATGGTCGAAGATGTTTTTATGTTGATGATGTTGTTGGAACATGTTTTGGCTTTAATGAGATTGATTTGGAATGATTGTGCTTGAATGGTTGCTTGTGTAGGAAGCATGCCTATAGATTTGGGGCTTTTTGTATATGATACTATTTTGATGAATTGTTGATGCAAGAATGTCTCATTTATGTTGAATTGTATGTTGGTAAAGTTTGGTGGCTTTTGGAGCATGATTGGATGGTTAATTGTGTGTTTGAGTGAGCAAAATGCTGCAATCTGGGCAGGGCGTTTCGGAACAGTTGACACCGTTTCGGAACGGGTGCCCTGCATAAACCCAGGCGTCCGAAACGGGTGCAACCGTTCCGAAACGGTTTGGCTACTGCCAGACCCCCGTTGCGGTACGCGTTGCGGAACGGCCCCGTGTTTCGAAACGGGCTTTGCCTGTTTCGGAACGGGTGACCGTTGGGGGCTGACATGGGCGGTTAAATGTTTCAGAATGTTTGCATTTTGGTCCTGAAACTTGTTTGTGCAATTGTATGAGTTTGGGATGTCCGTTTGAGCTGAAATTTGGCAGAGAAGCATGAAACATGATTAATTTTAAGTTGGTAACTTAAAATCTGGTTAAGCCCTCAAAGTTTTCAGAAATTACAATTTGGTCCCTAAAGTTGTAATTTGTTCGGTTGGGTCCCTGTTTGATCTCTGATGTTTGTGATCTTTGAGTATGATGTTTGTGTGATCACAATTAGGGCTAATGTGCATCTAGGCAAGATTAAAAAGAAAAAAAAGGGTCGTTAATCAAGGTTGACTTTCGGGTTGACTTTGGTTTTCCCCGTGTGACTTTCTTAATTCGGGTCAACCGTCTGGCCCGGGTTAAGGGGGTTACAAAGGGTCGCCCCAGGATGATCGGTGCGTTTTCATCTGCTTCACAGTCTAAAACAAGAAAGTCAGCAGGAAAAATAAATTTATCCACTCTTACCAGAAACTCAGTTATCCTTCTTCTTTTGGGGTGGATGCCTATGTAAGATGGTCATGCATCCTTCTGTCATCTTCACCGTCTCGAATTCCCCAAGTCTTGACCTTTTTGGCATTGCATCCTTGAGAAATTTCCTATAACTGGCATCTTCTTGATGACCTCTAACAGTGGTATGTTAATGTGTACCTGCTTAAAAATATCATAGATCTTTTTGAGCTGGTTCTTCTATTTTTGTTTCTGTAATCGTTGTAGAAAAGAAGGTGGAAGACGATAATCTTCAAGACGTCCTTCACATGGTATTCGAATCTGAGGAGGTTTAGGTTCTTCAGCATCCTCTTCTTGCTTATTTGTCCCTTCTGCTATCGTGGCAAGAGTGTCGACAGTAGGTTGTTCTTCCTCTGTCGGGGCAGTGTTCACGGTAGGTGTATCTAGGGTCGGTTCCTCAATTGGTATGTTTTTCATCTCCGGATCTTGTAATTATTTCCCACTCTTAGTTGTAATTGTGTTACACTGCTCATGTGTGGGTTTTCTAGTGACCTCAATATCACTAGGGAATCCTCCGTTCTGCCTTGGCTTGATATGCTGGGAAATTTGGCCCATCTATGTCTCCATAGATTTTAAGGTAGCCTCATGGTTTGTCATCCTCATCTTTGTCTTGTCCATGAATGATTCAGTTTTCTTGACAAAATGATCCATGTTCGCCATGTAAGCTCCTGTCTGTGACATAAATGTTGCCAATGTTTGTTCCAGTATACTAGGTGCGACTGTCGGCTGCTGTTGCGACTGCTGCTGTGGCTGCTGTCGTGATAGAATTATGGGTACCCCTAGTTTTGGTTGTTCTGCATTGGAGGATTCAGTGCATTGTTCGGATTGCTCCAAGAAAACTTAGGATCTGTCCTCCAGTTGGGATTGTAATTGTTGGAATCATAGTTTCTTGGTTTGTTATAATTCCCAACATACATCCCTTCTTCTAACTATAAAGGACAGTCTTCTGAACTGTGATTCCCACTACATGTTTCACATACCTCTTCTGCAGAATATACGGCTTTAGAATCCTTCCGCTGCAGATTTTCCTCTTCTGCAAATTTTCATCGAACTATCAGCTTCATAATCCTTTACAGATATCCCTCGTTTGCCTTATCTCCTAGCTGTAGGAAATTGCTCATCGTTTTTTGCTAAATTCTTCAACACTATCATTGCCTCGTATGGTTCCTTATCCAATATTAGCCCATTCACTGTTGAATCTATTCTCGGAGGAGTGTGTGCATTGGTAGCATTGTAGAATTTGACGACCTGATTCTATACGGGGAATCCATGCATCGGCCAGTTCCGAAGAAGAGTTGTAAATCTGTCCCATGCCTCGTGCATTGGTTCGTCATCTTCCTATTGAAAAGTAGCAATCTCATTATGCAATCTTTTAGATAAATGAGAAGGATTAAAACGAGATAAGAATTCACGAGAGAGATCTGGCCAAGTTCGTATTGAACCTGACGTTAATTTATTCCACAAAGTTTTAGCTCTGTCTCTCAATGAATGTGGAAATAACCGGAGCCTCAGTACTTCCAGATTTATTCCTGGCAGTCTGATCGATCCACAGATTTCTTGGAATGTTTTCAGATGTTCTCGGGCATCCTCTGTTGCAGAACCACTAAACTGGCCAGCGGAATTTATCATGCTGAACATGACAGGTTTTAGCTCGAAGTTTTCAGCTTCCACGTCTAGCAAGGTGGTTTACAGTTCAACATGGCCATTGACCATGTAGTCGCGGCAGGACTGCCGTGCGGCTGCAGGCCGTTCATTCCGGGCATCTTGGGGAGGATCTTCAATAACCCTCTAGTTATTGTTGCGTGGGTCATCTACCCCATCCTTCTACCTTCCGTTCACCATTGCTTCTAGTTACTCCTCAAGATAGTAATTTCTTGCTATCAAGAGTCGAGCTTGGTTTCTGAGTTGATATGTGTGTTCGATTTCGGGGTCTAGTTCGTACTGAGGTTCTTTGCCTCGTCTATATCTACGCATAAGCAAACAAAAAACCTTGTGAAAAGCACATGGTAAACAATGCCACTAAAACATAGAAATAAAAAGAAAAAGTGCAGTAATAGTAATGGTAAAGTTATGTTGCCAGTCCCCGGCAACGGCACTAAAAACTTGTTGCATGTAAAAGAGTCCTATCGCAAATAGTGCAAGTGTACACGATGCAAGTAGTAAAGTGAAACTTGGAGTTTCAGATATTGTCTCCACAGGGACTGGAAATAACTCTATTCTTAAATTGCTGCACAAGAGAGAGAAATAGTTTAATTTGATTGTGAAGTAATCTTGATGAACAACTAAAATAAAAGAGTAAAGAATCAGGTTTAAGAAATAGGTCGGTATTGATCTGCTCATTAGTGCAGATGTTGCACTGTAAGAGGAACTTCTGTTCTGTCGTCGTCCCTATCGCGGCAAAAGTCTGTTGATGTCGCGACAGCGGTCACACAACTCCATACAACAATGTTGTTAAATTCTTCCTTAGCCACTTAACCTCGTACTTATCCCTAAGCCGAGATGGTTTAACCATAAACTGGAAAACGCGTATTTATTCCATTCGTATGCTTGACTCTCCTGATATCAAACAAATGGATAACCTCACAATGCTCTCCCGATACTCTTGCGAGATATGAAAACCAGAGTAAATAAACTTGAAGCTTTTTATTACTTGACAGAAAATTCCTAAAACAATATAATCCTTGCAACTACTTTATAGAATCAACCCTAAGCCCTAGGGAAAGTTTAGAACATGGTGAAGAGGGGAAACAACAAGGGTTTTGGGGTAGATGGTTAGGAATGAGATATCCTTCCCTAGGTCGAATTACATGCCTTTATATAGGCCTTGGGTCCAAGTTTTCTAATATGGTAAGAATACAAGTTTAATCTAAAGTACAACTCTATTAAAGATTAAATCTTCTGAGTAGATTCCTTTAATCCGTCCTCTTTTCTTTCTTTGAGTTTCTTTCTTGGACTTTGTGCTTGGCCTTCATTCTGCCTCAGGGTTCAGAAGAATATATGAGTTGTCCACGACAGACCGACTTGAAATCCTCTCTCCTTCGAGCTCCACTTCACTTTTCTACTTCACCCTTTTGTCGTCATGGCTACCACGGCAGTAGCCACGACAGCGTTTGCTCCTCGACTCTAGTTCTGTGATCCAACTCTGCTCCTTTGCTGCCTTGAGTCTGTCGTAGCAGATACCTGCAAAAGTGACCAAAATCAATAGCAACTGTGCCATTTTATTTAGTTTTGATATTTATGCAGAAATCTATCCTAAATGCAATGCAATATGCTTGAATGCAGCAGAAATATGGGTAAATGAAGGGTAAAATATAGAACTTTTATACACTCAACAATCTCGTACTCGGAAACACACAACAATTGAGTAGATTATGAGGAACGAACACGTACTATAGTACTACTCTGTGGTATTCAGATCCCATCAATTGAATCATGAAATCAATCAAATGCCTACTCGACATATGAGCAACACGATCCCAATGATCCCCTTATTGTTGCTAATCATCAACACAACATTAATTTTACTTTACCGAGTTGTTAATACATTATGGAATAGTATAGAATTAATCTCATTTATTATCTCTATTAATCCATATTTTCACATTAATCAACCCATTAATCGCCGACCTCGATTCCCATCTTTAAGTAGCATTGTAGGTTATCCAGTTCAGTGGGTACTGATACTCAAACACGAGTATCAGTATGGTACCCATGGTACCGGTACTCGAAAATGAGTATCGATATGGTACCCTTGGTACCGGTACTCGAAAATGAGTATCGGTATGGTACCCTTGGTACCGGTACTCGCATGCGTACCGATACTAAAATTGCTTACTAAAATCCTTGAATTTCCTCGAGTACCGATATGGGTCGACCCGTACCGATAAGGTCTAAGTCCATACCAATACATTATTCATGAGTTCGTAGCATTTCCTTGAATTGCGATTTTACAATGCTTCATTCAATCATTCGGGTTGTTTACTAACTTAGTTAATCGGTTAATATCAATTCCAGACTTTATGATCATTTATTCAAATATTATCAATTATTAGACCATTAAGTATAAACTCCATCGAACATTCCAATTTCATATCTCAAGCACTCAAGCAACACAACATGTAAATCAACCAATCATATAATCATACGAATATTCAAACGACCCTACACGGTCTATAAAGCTCATATGAGTCTTAAAATATTCTCAAACTCATCATGCATCTCAAAATTACCAAGTCTTATAATATCGGTCTCAACACATGCTTATTTTCATCTACCTATCTTGCGAACACTAACAAGCAAGGCAATTACACGTATGATGTTCATGAAGCATTTTAGTGTAACGCCCCGGTTTTTAGGCCTAGATGTTTTAGGCATCAGAGTAAGTTGGTTGAACCTAGAGTTGGAGATTCAAGTCTTTAAGAACGGTTCAGGGAAATCATGGTTCGGGATAAGGTAAAAATATGGGTAAAATTTCTAAAATCATATAGATAATAATGGTTAAATCAATTTTGCAAAATGGGTTTCGTAATGTGTACATTTTGGGCAGTGACCAAAATGCAATGTTTTTTAACTTTTGAAAAAATGTGATTTTTAAGGAAGAGTCAAATTCTTGGAATCTTTAGGGAGCTTTATGGAAATTAAGCCTTTTCTCTAATTTGCCATGTGTTTTAAATGTTTAATTAAAGATTAAAGAGAGTGGATTTATTAATTAAAATAGAGGTGATTAATTTGTTAAACAAAATTTGACGTAAGTCTTCATTTCTCATTTTCTATTTAGCCAATCACTCTCCATTTTCTCTCAATTTCCAGATTTCTTCCTTTTTCTTTTTCTCACTTGATTTCCAACTCTTTTATTAAGATTTCTCATGTTTTTCCTCAAGTTTCTTGAAGTGAAAACTTGCCAAATTAGAAGAAAAGCAAGGATTTGAGGTAATTACGTGCTACTCCTATAATCAAGGTCCTTTAATAAAATTCCAAAGTATTTGACTCTTGATTTATGTTTTTAATTAAAGTTTTAATGATTGATTTGGAAAAAATGCATAAATCTTGTTAAAAAGATGAGATTAAATGTGATTTTTCTTTGGGCACTGTTTTGATTGATTTTAAGGTTGATTCGGATGTTCAATGATGTTAATATTGAGTTTTGATCATAAGAATCCCGAAATCAATGAGATCTCTAATTGTCTAAGTTGTTAGTTTTGGGTTTTTGGCTTGGAAGTGTGAAATCTGAGTTGCTGGAGGTATAAGGATGATATTAGGATGTTTTTGGATGTCGATTTATGGTTAAAATGAGTTGTAAGTGTTTGTTGATGACTGGGTTAGGTTTGGTGGTCAATCGAATGTGATTTCGGTTGTGTCGGATTGGAATTTTGGTGCCTTTGAGCAGAGCTACAAGATTTTGGTGTTTGATGGTGGTTTTAATGCATTGAGATGCATTAATACTCTGCTCTTATGTGGTTTAAATAGGAGAGAGTTCTTCGGAAGCTTACGACGAAGTTCTAGGGATATCGAACGTTTGATTTTCACGTTAGCAATTGAGGTTTCACAAGTCGGTGGGTGGAAATGGGATTTCTAGCTTTGAAATGTCTTAAAAGTGGTTTTGGGAACTTTGTGTAAGCTTGAAATGCTTTACTAAGTTCGGAAGAAAGTAAAGTGATTTTCTCCCTCGGATTGTGCTATTATAAGCTTATGGATGCACTTGTTTTCAAATGTGTTTACCTACTGTTTTAAAGCATGATTTGAGTATATGATATGTTGTTGATGACGCCATATGGTTTAAGGATGCACTAGCTAAGTGATCCTTGTATGAATGTGTTTATACATGGTTTTTGAAGCATGGTTTAATGCTTGGAATATGACTTATTATGAATGTTTTGGAAAACAATGAGGTTTGCATTAAAATTGAATTATATTGGCAAGTGATGTTGTGTAAAGTGTTTTGTAAATGAAATCGGATATAGTTAGCCAGCTATAGGTTTGAGTGAACTATAAACAAGTCGCCTTGGATGTTGAGGGGTTGTGATTGTACCGAAAACTCCATCCAAGTACCCTAACGATCAAGGAATCTTTAAGGTGTTGTAACGGTGGAGGGTAGCTCTCGTGTGCGAACCTTCTAAAGTGTCCTGTCCCTCGTTAGTGGGTTATACATCTACCGATGAGTGGTGTTGAGGGGTTGTGATTGTACCGTATACTCCACCACAGTTGTCACAATGGTGAAGTGTCGCTCCCGTGTGTGAGCCTTGAGGTACTGGTAGAGTGTATGAAGTGTTTGGAACAACCCATGGTAATTCATGTATCTAATATGCTTTTTGAGAAATATAATGTTGTTGATCACTTGTAAGCCAATATAATTTATGAAATTGTTATAGGAATGTTTATGATGCATATTATGGAAAATGCATGTTTTACCTCAAAGCTTTGCATATTGGTGGTTATGCATGGAAGGCTTGATTTAAATGTAACAATGGTTATGTTGCTCTGAAGTATTTGATACTTGTTCATGGTATTTAACATGCTGATTTTAGTGATGAACTGCATGGTTTTCAAGGAGGGCACGATGATTTTCAAAAATGTGAAAATGGTTTTAAGCATTGATGGTGTTTTTTGTTTTTGAGCATTCCTCACTAAGATATTAGCTTATGCTCTCCTTTGTCTATCAATGCAGATAACTAAGTGTTTAGAGGCAGCAACTTGCAAGGGGATCTAAGAATACTTCAGTTCGATAGTATGTTTCGGTTATGAACTAGAGTAATAAGGGCAATGAGGGATTTCAAGTTTTGTTTGGATGTTGTCTATAAACACCCTTTGAGCATGTTTGCTATATGCTTTTATACTTGTAAAAGGCCTTTAATTGGTGTTTGAAGTTTTGGTTTGAGATTTGACTCTTGAGTGGCTTATTTGCTAGGTTGCATGCCTTTAGATTTCCATTGATGGAATTGGTCATGTTTTGGTGCTTAATATGTTGCGTATGATTGAGGAATAATGTTTATGATTGATGTATCTATGTTAGAAACATGTTGGATTGGTTTAAGTTGGAATTTTGGGTGAAAACCAGTAAAATATGTCATTGCAGGCCCAAGTGTTTCGAAACACTCGAGCCTGTATCGAAACGGGGTGCCTGAAATGGCCTTGGTGTATCGAAACGAGTAAGGTCTGTTCCGGTGCAATTTGCTGCTGGAAACCATGGTTTCGAAACACATCAAAGGTGTTTCGATACGAGCCCGTGTTTCGAAACAACACTTAGTGTTCCAGAACAAGTGACAGTTATATTAGTCAGTGGAATGTTTTGTGTTTTGGAACATGGCCTTAGTGTTCCGAAATAGGTGGTAGTTAAGTTGGTTAATGGCATGTCATGATGTTCTGATTCTTTTCGTTTTAGTCCCGGAATGGTGTGGATGCTTTTCAATGAACATGAATGATTATTTTGAGCTGTGATTTGACAGTGATGCATGTAATAAGACTAATTAAAGGTTGGCAACATGAATTTGACTTAAGACCCTGTGAATCATGAAAATTACGAAATGTTTTCTAAAAGTCGTAATTGGATGAAATTGATCTACGCTTGAGTTGTGAATGATATGCTCCAATGTTAAACACATAGGAACCTAACTTGCATCAAGACAAGATAAAGAAAAAAATTGGGTTGTTTATTGAGGCAAATCTTCCCGGTTTACTTCAATATTCCCCGTGTGCCTGTTTGGTTCGGTCTACCGGCTAAGCCGAGTCGAGGGGGTTACATTGGTGGTATCAGAGCCAGATTACGAAAGAATATGATAGTGGTAAGTTAATGGTAAGTCAATGTGTTGTAATTGTATGTATTTGGTGATGTTTGTTTTCCACGGTGAATGTTATAAGCATGTTAATGTTGATCAACTGATGGTGATGCTAAGTATGGTGATTGTAATATGAATGTGAGCTTTTATATGTGATGAGATATTGGGCTTAATCTTAATGTTTGTGATGCATGATGGTTGTGACATGTACGTTGTATTCTTTATGCTATGTTTGAGGGGGAATTGGAATGCCCAATGCCTTATTACTATAGTGAAATGCTGTAAATTGAATTCGAAGTCTTGGATCCTTGCTCGAAGCTGGCCAGATTTCTTGTTTTGTTTTATATTCATGCCTTAATGATAATAGCACAATGGGACCGAGGAGAGAGCTACGTTCAGGATCAGTCGTTCCAGATGATGAGCAAAGGAATCATGAGAATGAGGTTCTGTTTGGTGCGAATTTACCTCCTCCTCCACCACCACCACCACCACCAGGGGGTGAGGAGCAAGCGCAACGCGGACATGCTGGTCTGGTGTTGGGTGATTTGACGCCTTTGGTACAGGCGATGATTGGAGCATTCCAGATTGCTGTTGCTGGAGTGCAAGCATAAGTACAATCACCTGCGGGTGGGCAATTGGGTTTGTCGTTGGAACCCTTACAAAGTCTGGGAGACGTTGAGTATTGTGGATTGTCTTCTGAAGAATCTAAGGCTTGGATGGCTAGTACGATCTGGATTTTGGATCAAATGGGATGTAATGATGCACACAAGTTAGGATGTGATGTCTCGTTATTACATGGCGATGCATCTAGTTGGTGGACGACTATGACCGCGGCCATGGAACCCAATGAGGTGGATTGGATTTCTTCCAGGCTGCCTTTAAAAAGAAGTATCTAGGAGTTAGATTCTTGGATGACAAGAAGTGAGAGTTCATGTCCTTGGTGCAAGGAAGCATGATGGTAGCTGAGTACGAGGTCCAGTTCGTACATTTGAGCCAATATACTCCATAATTGGTGCCGAGTGATAGGCATCGATGTGATCGTTTCCGTTATGGCTTGGTACAGGAAGTGAATAATTTTATGCTCGTATCTGATTACACTGATTTTGATGTGCTAGTGACGCAAGCCAAGGATATAGAGCAGATTTTGGGTTTGACCTCTCGCTTGGGTGGTTCTAGCTTGAGTAAGTGAGCTGCAAATTTTGGTCCTAGTGGTGGATAGAACAAGAGAAACCGTGATCGTAGATATCGGCCTGAGGCGAGGCGAGGTAATTTTGGGCGAGGTGCGCTAGCTCAGGGTAAACGAGTAAGGATTGAGCAGAATACTTGCTGGTCTTTTGGATCGTGAGAGCACTTGAGGTGATATTGTCCTCGTGTGGCTCGAGAGGTGCAGGCTCTTATGGCTGAGGCTAATTCTTGTTGGAACTGTGGATCAGCTGATCATATCAGGCGTGAGTGTCCTTTGCTAGCTGGGGTGGTCAAGGGAGAGCACCTTTTGTTGCACCACAGAGAGGCTGTGGGCGCAGTCGAGGTAATTTCCAACGGAGGGAGGATGGGCAGAGAGGTGTAGCCCATGTTGTTGTTGCTCAACCTAAGGGTGGTGGTCCTGCGAGAGTGTATGCGCATCGCAAGGGATGTAATGACACCGGCGTGATTGTAGGTACGTTCACCTTGTAATCCTTGTCTTGGTTAGCTTTGATTGATTCTGGATCTACGCATTCATACATCTTGAGTGAGCATGCACATTTTCTTGATATCCTTGTTGAGATGCTAGATGTAGGAATGCAAGTAACAAGCTCTTTTGATGAAACTGTTGTAACAAGAAAATTGTATATGAGATGTCCTTCATATGTTCAAGGCCATGTGTTCTCAGTTGATTTGATGGAATTTCCTTTCTATGGTTTCGATGTGATTCTTGGGATGGATTGGTTGTCTGAGTATAGAGCTGTAGTTGATTTTGATGTTGAGCGAGTTACCTTAAAACTTGTTGATGACTACGAAGTAGTAATCGTAGGTGAGAATGTGAAATTCTTGTCCAATGCAATTTCGGCTCATGAAGCAAGTCGGATGATGGAGTTGGGTTGCAAAGCTTTTCTAGCTTATGTGATGAACCCTGGTACAAAGGAAGTGCGAGTACAAGACTTACGAATGGTGTGTGAGTTTCCTGGTGTTTTACTGAAAGAGTTGCCTACTTTGCCACCAAATTGAGAAGTTAAGTTTGGCATTGATTTGTATGAAAATACGACTCTAGTGGCTATTACTCCTTATCGGATGGCACCTAAGGAGTTGAAAACGCAACTTCAAGAGTTGCTTGATCGAGGGTTCATAAGACCAAGTGTTTCACGTTAGGGTGCACCGATCTTGTTTGTAAAGAAGAATGATGGTACAATGCGTATGTGTATATATTATCGGCAACTTAACAAGTTGACGATTAAGAACAAGTACCCTTTGCCAAGGATTGAAGATTTGTTTGATCAGTTTCGAGGTGCTTCAGTATTTTCGAATATTGATTAGAGGTCTGAGTATTATCAATTGAAGGTTAAGGATATGGATGTACCCAAGACAACTTTTCGGACAACGTATGGCCATTATGAGTTCTTAGTGATGCCGTTTGGGTTGAAAAATGCACCGGCTGCATTCATGGATATGATGAATCGTGTGTTCCATGAATTCCTAGATCAATTTGTAGTAGTGGTTATCGATGCTATTCTCATGTATTCGCGTACCGAGGAGGATCATGATAAGCATTTACGGATTGTGTTGCAAGTGCTGTTGAAGAATCAGCTTTATGCTAAGCTTAGTAAGTGTGAGTTTTGGCTCAGGGAAGTTGTCTTTCTTGGACATGTAGTGTCGGCCTAGGGTATTCGGGTTGACCCACACAAGATTGAAGAGGTGATGAATTGGAAAACACAGAAGTCGGTGACGGAAGTTATTAGTTTCCTTGGTTTGGCTATATATTATCGAAGGTTTGTTGAAGGTTTTTCTAAGATTGCTGCTCCTTCGACTAATTTGTTGCAAAAGAATGTTCACTTTGAGTGGACGGATGTTAGGCAACAAGCTTTCGAGAAGTTGAAGGAATCTTTGACGCAAGCTCCTGTCTTGATCCAACTAGAATCGGGTAAGGAGTTTGTGGTTTATAGTGATGCGTCATATGTTGGTTTAGGTTGTGTGTTGATGCATGGTGGGAAGGTTGTGGCATATGCATCTAGAAAATTGAAGGTGCATGAGTGTAGAGCGTTTGGGTGTTCTCCAATTATGAATGCAAGTGCACACTCTTGTCAAGTTATAGTATAAAAGATATCGTCTCTCACGAGGATTGGACAGCTGTAAAGCATTTTAGTGTCTCTAAATATGAGCGCAAGTGCACACTCTTGTCAAGTAATAGTATAAAAGATATCGTCTCCCACATGGATTGGACATCTTGATTTGAATCTCAGTTCCTGCACAAAGAAAATTAAATGCACAAATAAGTTGATTTGTTTGAGTTGAAAAGTAAATAAAAACACAAATAAATAAAATGGAAGAATTCAAATTGATAGAATGGGCAGGGTTATACTGCTTCTTAGTGTGAAACTTGAATAGGACAAGTTGTTTTGCGCTGCCAGACTCTACCGCCTCGGCGGGGGATGGCAGATAGGCTACTGAGACGCTCTCGCTGCCTCAACAGGGGAATGGACTTATGTCTCGGCGGTAAACTCGGTAGAACTACAAGGCTCAGTAGAACGTAGTTTTTTTTAGTACCTAAACTATGCCTAAGGGAAAACCTAAGTTGTCTTGAAGTACAATTACAATGAGTATATATAGGCATTAGCTAGGTCTAGTCCTTCTTGGAGTACAAGTCTTCAAAGTAGTTTTTTTGCATTAAATGCAACTTTAAACTCTGACTTCTTTTAGTTGAATGTGGACTTTATCACGTTGCCTTGCACCGCAAGTAATCTCGAGTTCCTCCTTCGGCGGCTCTGCCTGCTGCTACATTTATTGGAAAATTGATTGGACAACATCATTAAGATCGGGATTTTTTACTATACAGATCGCACTCTAGTTCTCCAATTCCTCAGTTTGTTTTCTTGGGCGGCAGGTTAGGCGACGACAGCTACTCGTCAACTGTTGTATATGTCTAGAACTACATCAGTACAGCTCCTTAGTTTGCTGCCTCAGCATCATGTCCTTAGTTCCTCTCTCCTCTGTAAGCCTCTAGTACTTGAAACTAAAACTAAACTAAAACAATACCTTTTCCTTACCGAATGAAAGAAAATCAATACAAAGCATGGCAGAGTAAAGAATACTGTAAAATACAATGCATGAACCTAATTATGCCTAAAAAGTACTCAAAAACAACAATACTATGAGATGTAATGTGTATGAAATATCGAACTTATGGACACTTTACACACCCCCAAACTCGAACTATTGCTTGTCCTCAAGCAATGCAACCTAAACATACTTGCTCTTTAAACTAATCAAAAAGAAAAATTTATGTTTTAAACTTGATTTAACACATCAAGGCTGTGGCACATGTCATTAATTTAGTGAGAGGGGAATAACATGAATTACCTCAGAATTAAACTATAATATGCCAGTGAAGTGTGTGCAGAAACTGTGAACAAGGTGAATATGAAGAACATTCTAAGTAAACAGAGATGATGTCATGATATACAAGGTTGCTGCCGAGACATCATATTCAAGCACAATTTAAATAATCATGGCAATGAGAGCTTCAGCTAATCACAACTACTCTTTTAGGTCTGAAATTAAGATAGGAGCAAACTACAAATCCCCGAACCCAAGGAGTAGAGTCATCCCTTGAATACTTTCATTCACTCATGCTAATTTTCCCGTCACATCAAAAATTTTAGATGCATGGACTTTGATTGCAGTGGAGTGTCCTCGCACACGATTCTTCCTAGAGCCGGTTTCGGGCACCTCTAGGGGTAGACAACATAAAATTTTCTCTTTCCTGTCTTGGTAGTGGTTTTGTTTTTTTGTTTGTTGTATGTCGCGGTAGCTTCCTGCAACCATTGTTAGAATTTTACAAATAATTCAAGCAGACAATGTTTACCAGAAATTGTAACCCCCTTAGCCCGGCCTAGACGGTTGACCCGAACTACGAAGATTACACGGGGAAAACCAAAGTCAACCCAAAAGTCAACCTTGATTAACGACCGTTTTTTTTAACCTTGTCTAAATGCATATTAACCCTAGGTGTACTCTTGAGATAAGCATACTCAAAAATCACAGCAATCGGAAAACAATAAGGGACTCAATTGCACAACATACGAATTTAGGGACCAATTTGTAAATTCTAGAAATTAAGAGGACTTTACCAATTTTTAAGTTACCATTATGAAATTAGTCATGTTTCATGCTTCTCTGTCAAATTTCATCTCAAACGGACATCTCAAACTCAATCAATTGCATATACAAAAATTAGGACTAAAACGAAAAGCTTGCAAACCTCAAAACCATTCAAATCAGTGCCCAACAGTCAAGTGTTTCGAAACGGGTCTAGGCCGTTCAGAAACACCCCTTGGCAGTAGCCAAAGTGTTTCGAAACACCTCTGCCCGTTTCGAAACACCCAGGCCAAAATATGCACCTGTTTCGAAACAGGCAAGGGTGTTTCGAAACACCCTGCCCAGAAACAGCAGAAAGGCCTGTTTTACACTATTTCGACCCACCAAACACGCTCATAAGACCTCCATGTCATGCCAACAAGTCATCAAACATTAAAGGAACACATTTGCATCATCAAAGCTCAATCACGGCCTCAAATAAGAAACACCACAAGTCTAAAGGCATGCATCCTATATAGAAAAGCAAGCAATCATCAAATCTCTAAAACAAAATACCAAATGGCCATTTACATGTTCCAAACACCATAGGCATTAAACCAAACTTAGGGAGTCCAAAACATCTCCCAAAAACACAATCTAGGTTCCCATTGCCAAATACCAAAAGCTAATAGTGTTGTGAAAATAGTCACCATACATGAGCTTAGACTTTCACTTGGATCCTTGACTTCCTTGCTGCCATTAAAGTACTTCAATGCTCTGCATTATTGGTTCAAGAAAGAGAGAGTGTAAGCACGTATGCTTAGTGAGAAATGCTTTAATAAAACAACACAATAATGCACTTTGTAAAAACACCTTTCCAAGGCCTTTAATTTCAAAACATCATTTATCATGCATTTATGCATACAAACCAAGCATCTCATGCTTCAATACATCAACATGTCATATTGGCTTTCAAATGATAATCCATAACCATTTTTCAACTCAAAACACAATCGGATACGCGGATTACAAGCGTTTTCCCATACGCTCCACACACACTACCAAACACTCAAGGTGGAGTTTACCGGTACAATCACAACCCCTCAACACCCGTGATGGAGTCTACGGTACAATTACAACCCCTCCACATCACTCATTGGTAGTTGTATAACATCACTAACGAGAACACGGGACACACAACACAAGATCCTCACATGGCATTTTAACCACAATTATGATCTTAGACATCTCGTTAGTGTTCTTGGATGGAGTTTACGGTACCATTACAACCCCTCAACATCCAAGGCGACTTTATTCACGGTGCACCCAATCCTATAGCCGGCTAACTATATCTGATTCAAGTACTTTTAAACCAACACATCACTTGCCAATATACATCATTTACCATCATCAATCCACTGTTTTTAAGCATTAAACAAAGCCATTAAATAAGCATGCATCACTATGCATCAAACCACATTTATCAATGCCCAAATCAAGGATCTCTTACCTTGAGTATCCTTCATCACATGGCTTACAAAACCAGCATTAAACATGCTAAAATATGCTTTAAAAACAGAATTTAAACATGCAAAATAAACACATTGCATTCAACCATCTCATGGTTCATCAAAAAGAAAGTTTCTCCGAAAAACTTACTCTTGAGCTTAGCTAAGTTGTTTAGACTTAAACTAAGCTCCCATAACCTTCAAAGATTGGTTTCAAAGCTGAAAACCAAACTTCACTCACCGATTCCGTTTCGCAAGCTTGTCGAAACGCCGATCAAGCCTCCGGATCAACACCACAAGGATCCGAAGATGTCTCCCCTGTTTTAAACACATCAAAGCAGAGGATTAATGCATCATCAAGCATTAAAATCTTCAGCCAAAACACCTAAACTTGCTGCTCTCATCAAAACTCACATTTCGGCTACCAAACACAATCGAAATCACATCCAAACACCTCTACAACATTACCCAGCCATAATCCATCAATTCCAATCATTCTTAGACATCAATTAACATCCAAAAAGGACCTAATCACGTCCTTATACCTCCAGCTATAGCAGAACATCAAAATCACCCCAAAAACCACCATTAACTCAAGTAAAAACTTAGGAAAATCAACCTATTCGGGATTACATTGATTAAACCTCAATTACACATCATTTAGACATCCAAAATACATCAAAAAGACATCTCAAAATAGAGCCCAATCATTTAATACGAATTTCTTCAAAATTAAATCCAAATCTTACATTTTAAACCAAAATCAAGATCACAACATCAAAACCTATAATAAAACTCAATTTAAGGATTGAGAACTTGGGAATTTCAGTAAAGAACTGAGTATTTAGAGGAGAAGGACGTTCATACCTCTAAATGTGGATTTCTCCTTGTTTAGAGCCAAAATTCTTGAAAATTCAATAAGCAAATGATGAGGATTTGGTGTAGAAATGATTAGAAATCATTTAGAGATTAAAATCTCAACTTTAGGTGTCAAAATCAAAGGAAAAGTGGTTGTGGAAATGTGTTTGGCTGAGGGAAAATTGAGAGAAAAGGAAATGGGAAAATTTTGGCAAAAGTTAGTTATGAAACTAAAATATCTCTTTTCCCTCTTTTCTTTTTATTTAATAACATTAAATGAGTGTTTAAAATTTAAGAAAAATCTGGAGAAACCCTCCCTTGGGTAAATTAGCTCCTTAAAGATTCAAAGTTTCAATCCTTTTAAAACAGTCACCAACTTTTCAAAAATTACATTTTAGTCACTAACTTGAAATGTCATATTTCCAAACCCCATTTTGTAAAATTGATTTCACCACTCTCTTATATATAATAAAAGAGGATTTTTAGATATTTTTCCATATTTTTAATGCATCCCGAACTAGGCTTTCCCTAAAAACCACCTTTTAAATTCGAACCGTAATTTAAACCGGTCCGGTTCAGACCCTAAACTTCCAAGCCCAAAATTGGGGTGTTACAGAAATTCTAAAAAATTCAGCAAGTAACAATAGTGTTTTTAATTTTTTTTGCAACTATAGAAAAATCCTAAGTTCACTTCATTCTTTTCCCCATAATTTAAGTTCTTTTTATCTTTGTGCGAAAATTTAAAGTTGCATATCCTATCATAGGCAAGTTCTAACAAAAAAAATCTTTTCAATTAATTTTTCTAAGGCAAGTACATTATGCACTCTAATATGCACTAAAATATGCCTAAACATGATGAGTGTTATCCCCCCAAACTCGAGATGGGCATTGCCCTCAATGCACAAAATAAAAACAAAAAAATAAAAAATACAATTAAAATAAAATAAAGAGAAGAACATAAAAAAACTAGAAGTTGGCATATGGTTGGGAGGAAGCTTGTGTCTTTGCTGCTGAGGAGGAGGAGGGGGATCGAATGATAAGGCGGTGGCAGGCAGATGCCCGGACGACAGACTTAGCTGGTGAGGTCTTTGCTGTCTGCGGCGGCTGGACTCTCTTGGGAGTAGGTCGAGGCTCTTCATGGTGTTCTATAAGAGGAGTGGCAGGTGGGGGCTTCACTTTCTTCTGAATCTGCCTCCTCGTCCTCTAGCTCGACGGCTATGTGTAACGACGCTTTTTTTTAATGACCCACATTTTTAGGAAAATCGATTAAAAAGGAGGAAATTCATGTTTCTAAAAACTTTAAAAATTTGGAGTCGCCACCGGCCACTATGGTAGGCCGGACACCATAAAAAACCAAAGCCAGAGATTCATTTGAAAGGGTTCGGGAGTTGGTTACGTGTGGGGAAGGGTTAGCACCCCCATCACGCCTGGAAATCGGTACAAAAATAATTTTTGCTTTTAATCGATGGAAATTATTTAAAATTTAAGATGAATTTAATTAGGGTTTCTTAATTGAAAATTGAACTTTAATCGTACAAGCTTTATCGAATTGGCGGTTTCAAATTAATTAGACATTTAATTAAAAAGGATGTCGGTACACCAGACCAAAGACTAAACCGACATCATATAAGTATGACTACCGTGTTAGTTTAGGGTTTGGATCTCGTACCTCGCCTTTATGCATGATGCAAGCAGATAAAGTATGATGTCATGGTCTTGCTCGTTTTAATTACTTACGAATTTTACCTTTAGATGATGCAAATTAATCCGAATATTCAAGGAATATCCAATAAGCTAGGATATTTCGACCCGAATACGCGAATTAATAAGTATCTCCTTTTTATAATTAGAATTAATTAACATGTAAATTAGAACATTAAAATTCACATGAATGACGATTAAAAGTGCATGCCAAATACGCATTCGAGCAATCAAAAGAAACTAAGACATGTACACATTTAAACCATATATTGCATACATATTAAAAGTATATCATACGCATAAAACCATATATTATATCAATAACAATATAATAACCAACATAGTAAAATTAAAGCCAAGAATAGTGAAAACGTTTTCCCTCTTTTGTCTCGAGAAAACAGAAACCCTAAAATTCCCCCCTTTCTTTGTCTAAACCTTCAAAAATAGTAACCAAAAATACAGTTTTAAAACCCTTTTTTAATGTTTGCTTCCCACCGATTCACCGCGTATGGTATCGGGAGAGACCAAAGGGCTTGTCACCGGCGAGGGGAAACAAACTGACGCGGTGAAGACGAATCGACGTAAAGGTAAAAACATAAACCCTAGCTTTTTTTTGTATGATGCGAAATGAAATGAGAAAATGATATACCTTTGAAAACTTGAGGTTTTTTTACTTTTATTGCTCCGAAAGTCTCCCTATAATGCATAGGATTACAAAGATTGTTTTCGGATTTTATAGCCCGAAATTACAAATTTCCGGTATTACATGAAATTGGAAAATAAATTCCTATTGGTTGTTGTTATTCTTGTTTGTATTCATCTATGATTTTTTGTTTGTTTGCTTATAATTTTCGGTTATTTTGTTGCTCGATTCTGACATTCTTATTTTCTTTGCATGTGAAAGAACAATCGAAGAGGAGGGGACCAGAGGACGACGCGTAGCGATCTTAGTTGTCAGCGAAAGAATCTAGATGGTCCTTGTGGATTCGAAAAGGCGCGCGTGAGGGAGCTGGAGTGTCGTGTGCGATCTACACGAGCACGTTGGGAGCCGAGAAGCCGCACGTGCGGCGCGTGTGGAAATTTGAGGGTCACTGAGAGACGCTCGATCTGCTCCAGATCTAACGGATGAGATAGAGCAGCGCAAGATCCAGTGGAGTAGCTAGGGCTTTTTTCCTTGGGTCGATCTGGACCGTTTGATCTCCTCTCTAGATTTGACGGTCCAAGATGGGCTGTGCAAAACACACAGATTAGCAGATTAGGGTTTTTTAGTTAGGTTGGGCCGAACAGGCCTTATGGTTTAATATGCAATAATAATTTTTGGGCTTTTTTTAATGTGAATGGACTTTTAATATAAATAAACAACGCTTGAATTATTTAATTGTAATGTATTTATATTATTTTTGTATTTTCATATTTGTTTCATAATATTTATAATAATAATAATAACAATAGTGTTATAATAATAATAATAATAGTAATAACAATGTTTTCAATCGAATAATTAATAACCAAATATATTAATCAAATATGAAAATAAATAGTATCACACACACACACACACACACATATATATATATATAGCACTAATAATAATACTAATAATATATTTTTGTTTTGTTTTTGTTTTTTAGTCATATTATGAACCAATCCCATTATTTTAAAAAATAAAAAACGGGTTAACACCCGAGACAAAATTAGTGATTACAGTTGCCCCCTTTGTTTATACTTGTGGAACAAGAATAAAGCAAATACCATAAGCACTAATTTTGTCCAACTTCCCTGTTTAAATCCTGAATCATCGTGTACTTGAACTATTGGCGGTCCGGAAGTCGGTACGGGAAAATGTAACGGTCGCAGAGGCTTGAAGTTGTTCTTCTCATTTCGACATTCTTCAACCCTTCGGATAGAAAATAAAAGCGTCATTCTCTTTGCGCCCGAACGAATAGGCGAGTTCCATTCTCCTCATGCTCGAACGGATAGGCGGGTTCCATTCTCCTCATGCCTGAACGGATAGGCGGGTTCCATTCTTCTCATGCCTGAACGAATAGGCGTGTTCCATTCTCCTCATGCCTGAACAGATAGGCGAGTTCCATCCTCCTTATGCCTGAACGAATAGGCAGGTTCTAAAATTTAAAAGTTTCATTCTCCTCATGCCTGAACGGATAGGCGAGTTCCATTCTCCTCATGCCTGAACGGATCGGTGAGTTCCATTCTCCTTATGCCCGAACGGATAGGTAGATTCCATTCTCCTCATGCCCGAACGGATAGGCAAGTTCCTTTTACTGGAAAAGCTTTAATATACCTGTTAAAATAGGCAAAATAATTCAATGATATGAGTTAACATGCACCTACCCTAAGGATGCGTAACTACAAATGATGCATGAATTATGACATCAAAATTGCTCGGACGCCTTCATCTTTCGGATCGACCACTCTTGACTTTCTTCTTGTTTTCTTCTTTTTCTCAATCTCGTCGGGCTTTATCATCCTTGCCAAATCTCCATCCTTTGTCGCGTCTTGAAAGACGACTGCTGACTTCCATTGGTCAGAATAGACATAACACTTCTTGTAGTGCTCATTCTCGAAACATTGCCCCTACTCGACCTGGGTGCTCAACTATTCTCTTCGTCTTGACTCATCACGTCGACTTTTCTTTTATCGAAACATTAGGAGGGAAGGCACATGCCCCCAAGGCCCTGAACTTTTCTCTTAAGTTCATTAAAGTCCATTTTCATTTTTTGAGGTAGTCAAAGCAGAAACTCACTTTAGGTCCATGAACAGTAGCATGTAAAATCTTACTACTATCCTCTTCATGGCCACCGACAAGCTATCATTTTTATTCATGTCCTTGCATTCTAACCTTTATCCTTGAAGCAATGGGAAGAAATATATTTGTTTCCACTAAAAATTTTAGATTACATCCCAAAATTTCGAAATTAGATGCATTTTCAAAAATTAGACTTTCTTTTCAAATTATGGATATATCATGCTGAATTAAATACCCCGAATATCAAGTGCACAAACGACACTAAGTTGGCTTACCAAGGATTTCCTTAAGCATCATGTGTCTAGGAGACCTCGAAAGCTGAGCTGATGTCTGAGGATTATTTCAGTTTTTTAATCAATTAGATTCACCTTCTATAGGTTACGCCTTTATCATTATTACTTTCTCGTTTCTTTCTAGTTTTGGGGAAGTCAACTCATCACATTCCTTTGGCTTGAAATAATTGATGGAGCAAACAACTAAACCCCAAGCTACTCGGCATTGTCATGATTTAAAAATATTACCATCACTCATGAAGCTAAGGTTTTTGATTCGAGTGGTGCATAGCAACCTTATTGGTCCTTTTGCAACAGAGGAGTGCCCCAAAAATTCCACACTCTTATTCGAAAATGCCTATTACCAGGCTTTGAACATTGGAGTGCTTTTGTTATGCTTTTATTATTCTCGATTTTCTTTTTTCCTTCTTTCTTTATTTTTATTTTTTTCCTTCTTTTTTTCTTTTTCTTTTTTTTTGTTTCTTCTTTTTTAGTATGGAAGATTTCTTGTTATTCTCTCGAATTCCTTAATGCCACGTGTACTCAATAAATGACCAAATTAAATTAGAGTGTAAGTCACATATTCATCATCTCCACAACTTTCAATTTCCACTAGACAAAGGTTACTCGAGATCAACCTTTGGGGTTAAGGTTAATGTCCCTTGTGCAATTGATATACGGGGACTCAATAGACAAATATATACACAAAATGAAGAGATAATTGAAACACAAAACACAATGCATCCTTTCATTGAAATTTAAAAACAATCAGTCTTAGGCCCTTACAAAAAGATCTTTGCTACCTTCGGGCAAAGGGTAGCAAAGTTGATTCAACACATCACTTCAAGGAAAAGATTAAAATGAAGTGAAATGAAAACAAAGAAACACAAACAGAAAGCAAACTTGGATGCATTGAAAACCCCTGACCATTGGTAGACTGGTCACTCATCACAACCCTTAAGCTTCCTCAAGGAACTCAATCTCGTTATTGTCCATCTATTCCTGAACCAACTGCTTTAGTTCTGGACAACACTAAATCTCATGCCCCGTAGTCTGATGGTACTCATAAAATGATTCTTGGCCATCATACACTCCATTCGTACCATTTTCAATCAAGCATGTCGCGCGCAGCTGTTTGAACACCCAACACAGAGGGGACTTGATTTTCGATACTTCCACTCTCACCTTCTTCGCATCCACCTCTTCAAGGGCATTCACGCCTTGACCTCCATGGTTTGAAAGTGGGTTGGTGTAGAGCGTCTAGGTGTTCTCTATTTATGAGCACAAGTGCACACTCTTGTCAAGTTATAGTATAAAATATATCGTCTCCCACAAGGATTGGAGCAGCTTCTACGAATGGTGTCCTACACAAAGATTTAGTAAATTCGCAATTAAATCTCATGATGTGGAAATATAAAAAGGCAAATAAAATAAAGATAATGATGAGAGGGATGATATGGAGAGATTTGGTCGATAGAATGGGTAAGACAATTGTAGCTTAGTAGCGTGAAGATTGCATTGTAAAGCTTAAGTATGTTTTGCATTGCCAAGAATTGCTGCCGCGGCGGGTATGGCGGGCGGCAGGCTACGACCCTGTCACACGACCGCAGCGGGTCACTACCCCTGCAACTTTTGATGTCTCGGTAGGTGGAACGGAAATAAGTCATGGCGGCAAGTATGACAGACATTCCAAGTTCGGCGGGATAGTTGACAGTGATCCTCCGTATTTTTAAGCAAGGATGCTCTAACACTCATGTTATGTAGGCAATACCTAGCAATCTCAGTGTAAATCTAACACAGGCAAGTCCATTCGATTGGTGATCCCACTTAGCTGTTGAAACTTGTGAACTTGTTAGGAACCATGTTAGTCACTCCCCAACATTTTGTGACTGTGCTTAACCCTTTCGTTAGCCTTACACTTTCGTGCCCAAAAAAAGGATTCTCTCAACTTACTGGTGTGGACTAATCGAAAGAATGTAGTGCATAAATTAAGCAATCTTTGGAATTTTATTGAAAACAACTCAAAATTATTACAACCATTTCTCACATCTACTTTACATACAAGCGCCTAAAACCCTAGGAGAGTTGGGCCATGACCCCCAACAACTCCCATCTACCTAGATACATCTCTGCTATGCGGCTATTCAAGCATGCATCCCCTCAAACCTCGTCATGCCCCTATACCCTTACACACATTGGGTATATGTAGGGCTCATGGCCTAAGTTTTGAGTCCTCCTTGAAGAATAAGTTCTTAAAGTATTTTTACATTAAATACATACTCTTTTTTTACTTAAATGTTGACTCTTTAGACGTTGCCTTCTCCTGCAAGTAAGGATAAGTACTCATACTTATTGATCTTGGATCAGCTCTACCGGCCGCTACAGGCTTCAGAAGATTGCAAGATTGGGCTCGTTGGGCTTAGGAAAATTCCCTCTTTAAATTGCGACCCATCTTGGCTAAGTCGGTGTAACTCATGCATGGGTGGCACTTGGCGGCAATGTTGCTTTGGCAGCGTCCTTGGCGAATATGGAACTGCTTCAGTACAACTCCTATTGTTCCAGCTTTTCCTGTCCTCTCCTCTCCTCTCCCTGCTATAGCACCTGAAATAAAAACTAAAATAAAACAATATCTTTTCTTCACCAAACATAAAATATTCAATAAAAGCATGGTGAAAGGGAAAATATTGTTATTATGCATGCAATGCACCTAAATATGCCTAAATGTGGTTAAGAATAGCAATAATAAGGGCAGGAATGTGTGCAAAATATAGAACTCGTGGACACTCTACAGTTTACCTCCACATTGGGTCCCTCTAATTTGACGACCCCAATGTTAATCATGTTTTGCACGAGCTTCTTGAACGCTATGCAATTTTCTATCGTATGCCCCGATACTCCACCGTGGTAATCGCAATGTGCTTTCTCGTCATACTATGGAGGATAAGGCGTCTGGAAAGGGGTAACATGATATGGACGGACCAGATCAGCCTCGTATAGGTGTTTGTACACCTCCTTGTATGGCATGGGTAGGGGTGAAAGACATATTCTCCTTTTCTCTCTTGGGAGCCCTATTTTCTCTTCTATTTGAGCTTTGCGCATTCCCGATTGCGGCTTGAGGCAATGAGATTGTGAGATGCTTAGGAGCCTTGTAAGTACTGGTGTTGTTCACATCATGATCTTTCTTTTTGAATTGCTTCCAAGCATTTTCTCCTCCATCAATTCTACCACTCCTGCTAGAAGCCTCAATACGTTCATCGGTCATAACCATATCTGAGAAAGTACCGCAACAGGGGTTGCAGTTGCGCTGCCACATCTCGCCAACGCTGTGCGTATTCACAGAGGCTCTAATTGTGCCTTTGCTCCAAACCTTGTAGCATGAGTCGGTTTGGGACCATGTCGGTTATATGCTTATACTGATCTGTGAAAGCCTTGGTCAAATCCTTCTAGGACCTAATCTAAGCACGAGTTAACTTATTGTACCACCTCACTGCGGGCCCTGCTAAGTTATCCTAAAAGCAGTGAATTAGCAACCTCTCATTGTCGATGAAATACGTCATCTTTCTACAGAACATGGTTGTATGGGCGGTAGGGCACGTTGTCCCGTCAAACTTCTCAAACTCCATTGTCTTGAACTTGGGCAGGATCGATTATCAGATCTAGAACAACAATGAGATCTCTAATATTCATCTCTTATAACCCTTCTTCTCCCTCTCGTGTCTCTTCTAGTTGCTTCAAGAACTCTGCCTTGACCTTGTTCAAATTCTTAATCTCATCCAAATTTGGAACACTATCCCCGACATTCTCCACATGATTAAAAACCAGACCTGATGGAGCATGGGTAGAGGCGTCCTCCTGATGCGATGTTGCCCATCTCCTTAAGTAGTCGCTCCTTGCGAGGGCTTAGGGGTATCGGTGACAAAACCAGGGGAATACGATGGGTCTCCCATCTCTTGACTAGGGTTTCCAACAACACTCTTTCCTCTTAGATTGGCTTGTAGTAACTGAGATATATCATTCATCATGTCTTGTTGGGACTTGATGATGGTGTCCCTCAATTCTTGCTGAGCTCTCTCCAACCGACCTCTCAAATCGGCCTCAAAGTTAGAAAAACTCTCCTCTATTTGCTTCCTTTGATGGCAAGTAAAGTGTGGATGCGGAATCTTTGATAGTCAAGAATACTGTCATGACCCTCAATAATTAATTTCATGATTTAGCGTATGCAATGTTGTATGCATGACAGAAGCAGATGATTAAAGGCAATAAATTAAAAAAAAACATAATCAAATGCAGGGAAGTATTGATTCGATGAACATCCTCATTAAACAACTTTTCATAACGAAGATAAGAAAATAAATACATAGGGTACAATTTTTAATAAGTTTTTCTCGTCCCCTCCCTTTAAATTAGCGTGTTCTAGAAACTCCATTGCCATGAACTCTATCTCATGTTATGGCAGTTTTCAACTTTAGACTGTTCTCGAATCAACAGTTCATATGAAAATGCAACGAATATGCACACACAAAAATAATGAAACAAAACAAGACAAAAAAGCAAATGGATTAGTAACCACAAATAATGAATACTGAGTAAAAAACATGTAAAGACCTAGCAACATGCATTCTAACTTGCTACGGTTATCCGCATGGCTCTAATGGGGTGGGCTCTCTAGATTATCACACACGTGAGTTCGGTTCAAGCAAAGGGTACCCGAACCTATCTTATCACCTAGTAAGGTAACAAGAACCACAATTCTGGCCCATTACAAGCTTGCGAATTGGTTTCGGTTCGAGGGAAAGCACGACCTAGTGACATAGAGGGTTGCTCACGTGTCAAAGGTCTGGATTCCGGAAGTGAATTACCGACCCGTGGAGGGATACTCACATGGGTATGGGCGTTTCACTCCCAGTTAAGGGATGAAGCTCAGGCATAGAGCTTAATGATCATGATGCAACACATGTCGGTGATTCTTTAAAAGTTAAATGAAGAATTAATTCGAATGCTACCAATTATCAAAGCTTGTATAATTTAAGTCACATTTTCAGAAAAGAACCACTTCATTAAATTAAAACTAAATTTCAAAAATTTCCAACGATTTAGAGCAACAATTATTTTTTGCCTTAACTCTCTTTTTGTTTTGTAAAACAAAATTTGGTCCCCAACGGAGTCGCCATGATGTAACGACGCTTTCTGAAATATCCCACTTTTTTAGGAAAATCAATTAAAAGGGGGGAAATTCATGTTACAAAAAACTTTAAAAATTTGGAGTCGCCACCGGCCACTAAGGTAGGGCGGACACCATAAAAAACTAAAGCCAGAGATTCATTTGAAAGGGTTCGGGAGTTGTTTACGTGTGGGGAAGGATTAACACCCTCATCACGCTAGGAAATCGGTACCAAAATAATTGTTGCTTTTAATCGATGGAAATTATTTAAAATATAAGATGAATTTAATTAGGGGTTATTAATTGAAAATTAAACTTTAATCGTACGAGCTTTAACAAATTGGTGGTTTCAAATTAATTAGACATTTAATTAAAAAGGATGACGGTACACCGGACCAAAGACTAAACTGACATCAAATAAGTCTGATTGATGTGTTAGTTTAGGGTTCGGATCCCGTACGTCACCTTTATGCATGATGCAAGCAGATAAAGTATGATGTCATGGTCTTGTTCGTTTTAATTACTTACGAATTTTACCTTTAGACGATGAAAATTAATCCGAATATTCGAGTAATATCCAATAAGCTAGGATATTTCGATCCGAATACGCGAATTAATAAGTATCTCCTTTTTATAATTAGAATTAATTAAAGTATGATGCAAGCAGATAAAGTAAATGAATAAAATAGGGACTGGAATTAAATAAATGTAAATACGAGGAAAAAAAAGGAAAATGCGTGATGCAATGACAAAAATAGTAATAAAACAATTCGAAATCTGATTAAATTCTGAAAACAAGGGCCAAATTAAAAAGACGCGACAATCTAAAGGGACCGAAATGGTTATTTAACCATTCGAAATCTAATTAAAACCAAATTAAGGACGAAATTAAAAAAGTTTAAATACTTGATGGACCACAGGCGTGGTTTTAGAAAGAGGAAACCCTCGCGACGCAATTACAGGGACACGAAGGTCCTTAAAACATAATTTTACCAATTTAAAACGCCAATAATCTATAGAATCGAACATAAACAGTTTGAGACCCCTTTTGCTAACCCTAAGTTGTCTTATATTCTCCCTCCCTTTTGCTCTCTGGTTTTTCAGCGCCGTTCCGGTCACTATTAACCGGCGCCGGAGAACCAAAAAAACCCTCTACGCCTCTTTTCTTGTTCCGACCTTTCGAAACCAAAAAAAACCCTAAAACTTTATTTTCTTTCAAAAACCTTCGAATTCCCAGAAATTGAAAACATTTCCCCTCTTTTGTCTCGAGAAAATAGAAACCCAAAAAATCCTCCTTTCTTTGTCTAAACCTTCAAAAACAATGACCAAAAATACAGTTTTAAAACCCTTTTTAATGTTTGCTTCCCACCGATTCACCGCGTATTGTCTCAGGAGAGACCAAAGGGCTTGTCACCGGCAAAGGGAAACAAACCGATGTAGGGAAGATGAATCCACGCAAAGGTAAAAACAGAAACCCTAGCTTTTCTTTTTTGTTTTCTTTTTTTGTATGATGCAAAATGAAATGAGAAAACGATATACCTCTGAAAACTTGAGGGTTTTTTTTTTGCTTCTATTTCTCCGAAAGTCCCCCTTTGATGCTTGGGATTACAAAGTTTGGTTTCGGCTTTTATAGCTCGAAATTACAAATTTTCGGTATTACACGGAATTGGAAAATAAAATTCTTATTGGTTGCTTCTATTCTTGTTTGTATTCAACTCTGATTTTCTGTTTGTTTGCCTTTGATTTTCGGTTATTTTCTTGCGCGTTTCTGACATTCTTGTATTCTTTGCATGTGAATGAACGGCTAGAGAGGAGGGGACCAGAGGACGACGCGGAGCGATCGTAGTCGTCAACGAAAGAATCTAGATGGTCGTTGTGTATTCGAAAAGGCACGCGTTAGGGATATGGAGCGTCGTGTGCGATCTGCACGCACGCGTGCGGCGCATGTGGAAATCTAAGGGTCATTGAGAGCCGCTCAATATGCTCCAGATCCAACTGATGAGATTGAACGGCGCAAGATCCAGTGGAGCAGCTAGGGTTTCCTTCCTTGGGTCGATTTGGACCGTTTGATCTCCTCTCCAGATCTGACGGTCCAAGATGGGTTGCACAAAACTCACAAATTAGCAGATTAGGGTTTTTTAGTTAGGTTGGGCCAAACGGGCCTTATGGTTTAATATGTAATAATAATTGTTTTGGGGCTTTTTTAATGTAAATGGACTTTTAATATAAATAAACAGGGCTTTTATTATGTAATTGTAATGTATTTATATTATTTTTGTATTTTCAAATTTTTTCATAATATTAATAATAATAATAATAACAGTAGTGTTAATAATAATAATAATAATAATAATAATAACAATAATAATAAAAACTTATAAAAATAATAGTAATATTAATGTTAACATAATAAGATGGTAAGGTGATATAACATAGTATATTAATAATCTTTAGGGTTTTTCAATCGAATAATCAATAACCAAATATAATAATCAAATATGAAAAATAAATAGTATCGCGCGCACACACACATATATATACCAATAATAATAATACTAATAATATATTTTTGTTTTTTTAGTTTTTTTAGTCATATTATGAACAAAGCCCATTATTTTAAAAAAATAAAAAAGGGGTTAACACCCCGAAAAAATTAGTGATTACACTATGATGTGTCGCTTCCTCTTCCTTGTTCCATCCTTCGTTGGTGCTACCGGGGGGTCAATCGCCATTGGGGCTGATACTTCTACTGTTGCTGCTGCTTCTGTTGATGGCGGCTACTGCTGCACCTCTTATGATGATTATGTGTTGGCCATTGTTGTCGCAGTGCAGATGGGGGAATGATGTTGCTGATGTCGCTCTGGAGAGTCTGCCATCGTGTTGGAAGCGGAGGTGGAAGAAAATGATGGGTAGTACGTTGGAGATGGCATTTTTCTGCGAAAGGCGTCGTGGTGGGCAGCTGCGACGGTGAGATCAGCGGGGTAGGGAGGCAAGGTGGGGTCGTCATCTGGGTACTTCTACAAGAGATAGGTCACAAAGGCTTCTTGGACTCCCCCACATACTTCATGAAGCTCAGCTACTTCTGTTTGATCCTTTTGTTGCTGTCAATGAAGGTATGCAGCAGAGTGAGGACTTCATTTGTCGAGGCAACTTCAGTACTCCCAGGGTCGGCTAGTGTAGCTGGTTGGGTGGCAGAGGGCTGGCTGAGGTGATGGGCTTTATCTCCTGGGCCTACATCATCTGCAGGTAGACTTTCCTGGTCCACCCCTCCTTGGCGGTTGTCATCTCATCCTCGGGGTCGGTTGGGACGTTAAAGTTGGCACATAGGTCAGTGATGAGTGACGAGAAGTATAGCTTGCCCTTCGTCTTGCAGAAGCAGTTGTGGATCTTCTTACATATAATCTCTCCAATGTTTATGGGCCGGTTCACCATGATACTGTGAATGAGTGTGAGGCGTGGCTGATCGACAGTGGAGTTGTGGGATGTGGGAAACATACGCCTTTTGATGAAGGTAATACACAACATTGCCTCGGGCAGCAGGTGGCGGTGTTGGACAGAGCCGACATGCTTTCATGCCAACCACAACATGTTGGGCTTGCACAGCTTGGCTTTGAGTCTATCGTAATCAGCAGCCGTCAGTGACTGCCTCCACTCCTTGTGAGGGTTGTCCATCTCTAGGTCGTAGAAACTGTTGATGACGGCATCGTTTAGCTTGACAGGCTCTCCTCCAACATAAACGAATGACAGTTCTGGGAAGGGATGATGGGCATAAAACTCTCTGACCATTGTTATGTTGGCCATCTCTGGCTACCGTACGAATATTTCCCATCCTCTTCTGTCGATGGTCTCGAACAAGGCAGGTTCTAAGCTAAGATCCCATGTTTTCTTTGTGTAGTGGAAGCCTCGCTCCTCCCAAATTGCTTGCTTGGCAAATTGATCTTTGTATCTCTTCTCATCTGCTCTAGAGCAGAAGCGTTTGAAGGTGGGTTTGGGTGTTGATGTTGAATCCATGTGTGAGACGGTTGTAATTTAACTGAAACATAAAAGAAGATAATTAGCTAGAGAGCAGTGGATGCAAGAATAAGATAGTAAGGAGGAGAAAGTAAAGTGAATGAATAGGGTGAGAAATGTTTATATAGAGGCTGCCAAGAGATGCCGGACGGCATTAAATGTTCAACGGTCAAGTTGTCTCGCGCACATTACGAGATTTCTGCCCATTATTTCTGTAGTTGTTGGCAGCTAGCCGTTATGCGCTGTCTGCGCTGGGTCGCCCTTGGCTGTCTTGGCGGTATGGTGGGCGGGCTCCTTTTTGGGCCTCCTTTTTGCTCAATCTCTTTTATTCCTAAAGCGTGAAATAAAAATAAAGATAATTAATTTCTGAAAAATAAAAACATGAAAAATAAATTTAACTAGTTTAAAATCTAATCCTAATAAAAAATAAATTGCAATAAATTAAATTCAATTCCTAAAACACAAAAATAAAAATAAAGAAAATAAAGATAAAATAATTAGGTTATGTTGGGAGTGCATTTGGGTGCATCTCCGAGACATAACCACTTCCTAAGGTGGTGTTTCTTTTCCTTCCCTCCTAGGGGTCCTCATGTTCTTTAAGGTGGTGTGCTACTGGGTCCTTCAGCCTGCCCTTCGGTCTGTCGTTACAGCTGCTGCCTTGACCTCTCTCAGTGCGTATTTTGGCGGCCTAAGCATCATGGCATCCTTCATTTTCCTTTTCTGAGGGCTGTAGCACATTTAACTTGATGCTCTGGTCGTCTACTCTCATGGTCAACTCCCCATGTTCCACATCTATTAGATTTCTACCCGTTGTCAAAATGGGTCGCCCAAGGATGATGGGGGCGTTTTCATCAGCCTCACAGTCTAAGATGAGGAAATCGGCTTGAAGACTAAGGTTGCCCACTGGAACAAGTATGTTGTCGATATAGTCCTCCGGTTGTACAGAAGAATGGTCACAAAGTTTTAGCATGATGTAGGTGGGTTTGCCTTGCCCAATTCCTAGTTTGTCGAAGATTGCCTTAGGCATCAAGTTTATGCTGGCTCCCAGGTCTCACAGGGCTTTTGTTTCATGCTTGCTGCCAATTCTACATGATATAAAAAAGTTCCCTGGATCTATCTGCTTGGGCGGAAACTCGTTATGTAGCATGGCTATGCACTCCTCTGTTACAACAATTGTTTCGAACTCCTTAATTCTCTTCCTCTTATAAACCATATCCCTGAGGTAATTGGCATAGTTGGACATGTTCTGAATGGCTTCTATAAGAGCTATGTTTATGTGCACCTGCTTCAGAATATCCAAGAATTTCCTGAACTGGTGCTCCTGTTACTATTGCTTTAGCCTTTGGGGGAAAGGTGCTGGCATGCAGATGTCCTCTATACGTTCTTTGCATGGAAACATTATTTGTGGAGGATCATCCGTTTCAGGACTGCTGTCAGATTCAGCTCTCGAGGCGGCTGGTGTTGATGCTGTCGTGGTAGGTAGTTCCTTCAATGCTGGCTATGTCTCTTTTGATTTTTCCATTTTGGGCTCATTCAAATGTTTCCAACTTCTGGTTGATATGGATTTGCACTACTCATATGTGGGGTTGGATGCCGCCTCTGTACTGTTGGATGCTGCTCCCATTGTCTTGCTGCTAAAGATCTCCGTGAACTGCCTAAATTGGGTCTCCAAGTTCTTTATCGCAACCTTTTGGTTGTTCATCCTCATCTCTGTCGTGTCCATGAAAGACTCAATTTTATCAATAAACTTATTAGTACAAACAATAAAATCACAAGTTTTAGACCTAAAAGTAAGAAGAGTTGCTTCTAGTGAATTATTGTTTTGTGGTTGTTGAGCCTACTGTTTGGACTGGTTTTGTTGGTAGCCTCCCCGTTGTTGTTGTGGATTGGCAGCAGTCTTAGGATTGCTCCAGGAGAAGTTTGAATGATTTTTCCATCCAAGGTTATCGTATTCGTGGTTGGCCTGTTGTTCCTCTCGTATCCTCCCATTAAATTTGCAGATGTAGTACATTCAGAGGAATTGTGGTTGCCTCCACACTCATCACAGAATGGCTCTACAGCCTTGGCCTCGTAGACTTTCCCAGTGGGTTTCACCATGTTCATGACCAGCTCTGTTAGCTTGTCGAGGCGCGCATTGACAGATTCTGGGGCTTCCACTTCGTTCACAATTGTTGGCAGCGTAACGACACCCGACGGGCTGTTAGGTACTTATAATCGTACTTGGCGGCTTGGTTCAGGATCCGTAGTACCTCCTCTAGGGGTCTGTCAAGGATGATTCTGTTGGTTGAGGCATCAATCATCATCCGAATTGGGTAGTTCACCCTGTTGTAGAATATTGACACATGTGTCCAAGTCGGGAAAACATGGAGCGGGCAGTTGTTAAGCATTTGTTGATACCACTCCCATGCTTCATACATTTGTTCATCATCCCCTTGTTGGAAGGCTATCTTCTTGTTTCTCAATCTGTCTGTGACATTGGATGGGCTTAAATGATCCAGAAAATCCTTACACGGCTCTGTTCATGTTTTGAATGACCCTGCTAGCTGATTGTTCAACCACTGCTTTGCCATATATCTCAGTGAATAGGGGAATAATCTCAGCCTTAGCCCATCCTGGTGGACTCCGTGTATTTTGAATGCTCTGCATATGTCCAGAAATCTTTCTAAGTGTTGCTGAGCATCTTCTCTAGCAGTCCCTCCAAATTGCCTCAATGTGTTGATCATATTGAACATCACGAGCTTCAGCTCAAAGGGATCCGCCTCAATCTCAGGTTCTGTCATTGTCGGATCGAACCCTCAAAATTCATGTTCCAAGTAATCCATGGTGGTTCGAATGTAGTGTGGCTGCATGGGCGGAATAAGGGGTGGCTGCCTTGGTAAAACTTGTTTTTCTCTGGGCGACGGGTCTTGCTGCATGTCCCTGCCGTTTGAAGCATTGTTGGCAGGGTTGTCATTTTCCATGTTTACCTCTGTTTTTCTTTCTTCTTTAGCTTTCCCTAGGGCTGTTCTGATTTCCTTTTTTAGTTTTCTTGCTCTTCGTTCTATATTGTCGTCATAAACGATTTCTCCTTTTGGATTTGCCCTGGTCATGCACTAGCAAAGGAAACTGTAAATTTCTTTTCGATTAAAAATTAAAAATAATAAAAGCTAAAAATTAAATGCAAATAAATAAAGGTGCAGAAATTTAAAAAACAAATTTCCCTGTTACCAATCCCCGACAACGGCGCCAAAAACTTGAAAAGGGTTTTAGTGTTCTCTAAATATGAGCACAAGTGCACACTCTTGTCAAGTAATAGAATAAAAGATATCGTCTCCCACATGGATTGGACAGCTTGTTCGAATCTTAGTTCCTGCACAAAGAAAATAAATTGCACAAATAAATTGATTTGTTTGAGAAGAAAAGCAAATAGAAACATAAATAAATAAAAGGGAGGAATTCAGATTGATAGAAGGGGCAGGGTTATGCTGCTGCTTAGTGTGTAACTATGTTGAATAGAACAAGTTGTTTTTCACTACCAAACTCTGCTGCCTCGGCGGGGGATAGTAGATAGGATGCTGAGACGCTCTCGCTGCCTCGGCATGGGAATGGCCTTGTGTCTCGACGGCAAACTCGGCAGAACTACAAGGCTCGGTAGAACACTTCGAAAGTGATCTCGCTTATATCTAAGTCAGAATGTTGTTGATGCCCACTACAGATAATACCAGTCGCGGCGTTAATCGTGCGAAGACAACAATGTTAAATCGTCCTCTTGTAGCCAACTTAAACCCTAACCTATGTTAGGCCGGATTGATCACACCATCTATAGATGAAATCGTACTTACTCCTTTCGTGAGTTCGACTCTTTTGATACCGAACAAATGGATAGTAATCAACTAATCTTTTGTCTTATTTGAAAACTATGAAGAACGTGGAATAAGCAAACCTTGAAGCTTTACTGCAAAAAAAAACATAAAATCCTAGGCAACCGTTCTCACAGTAATTACAACATAACCCAAACCCGAAAGAGAGTTTTAGAACATAATGGCAGCAAGAAAACCTAAACTATGCCTAAGGGAAAACTTAAGTTGTCTTGAAGTACAATTACAATGAGTATATATAGGCATTAGCTAGGTCTAGTCCTTCTTGGAGTACAAGTCTTCAAAGTAGTTTTTTGCATTAAATGCAACTTTAAACTCCGACTTCTTTGAGTTGATTGTGGACTTTATCACGTTGCCTTGCTTTGCAATTAATCTCGAGTTCCTCCTTCGGCGGCTCTGCCTGCTGCTACATTCATTAGAAAATTGAGTGGACAACATTGTTAAGATCAGTATTTTTTGCTCTATAGATCGCACTCTAGTTCTCCAATTCCTCAGTTTGATGTCTTGGGCTGCAGGTAGGGCGACGATAGCTACTCGCCAATTGTTGTATCTGTTTGGAACTGCATCAGTACAGCTCCTTAGTTTGCTGCCTCAACATCATATCCTTAGTTCCTCTCTCCTTTTGTTAGCCTCTGGTACATGAAACTAAAACCAAACTAAAACAATACATTCTCCTTACCAAATGAAAGAAAATCAATACAAAGCATGGCCGAGTAAAGAATACTGTAAAATGCAATGCATGAACCTAATTATGCCTAAAATGTACTAAAAAATAGCAATGCTATGAGATGAAATGTGCATGAAATATAGAACTCATTGACACTTTACAACAGCCAAATTCGAATGTAAATCCCTGCACAGAAAAGATTTAAATGCACAATTAAATTTCAGTTTATTTAAATGAAAAGTAAATAAACACAAGGAATTTAGGAAGAAATCGAGTTGATAGAATGGGCCAGGTTATGATGCTTCGTAGTGTGAAATTGTGTTGAATAGGTTAAGATGTATTGTGCTGCCAGACTGTGCTGCTTCGACGGATGATGGCAGATTGGTGCTTCAACAACTTTTGCTACTTTGGAAGGTGCAATGGATGAATGGCTCGACGACAAGTTCGGTAGTCCTTCAAGGCTCGGTAGAACGCTTCTAAAGTAATTATGTTTATGTCTAAGTCAGAATATTATTGATGCCCGCTACAGATAATACCCGTCGGCGTGAATCGTGCAATGAACAACAACCTTTGGTTCATCCTCTCTTAGTCGCTTTAAACCCAATCCTATGTTTAGGCTGGATTGATCAACACCCGGTATGGATGAGAACGTGCTTACTTCTTTCGTGAATTTGACTCTCTCGATGCCAAACAAATGGATTGCTCACAATTAATCTTTCGAACTTAATTGCAAACAGTGAAGAACATGAAATAAGCAAACCTTGAATTTTATTGCAAATACAGACATTAATCCTAAACAACCGTTCTCACACTACTCTACAACACAACCCAAACCCTAAGAGAAATTATAACATAATGGCGGCAAGGAAGCACAAGAGAAACCTAAGCTATTGCTGACTAGGAAATACTCCAATCTAAAATAAAAAAATATGATCAATTATATATAAAGCATGGCCTAGGTTAAGTCCTCCTTGGAGTAGAAGTCTTCCTCATGATAAAGTAGCTTATGCATTAAATGCAACCTTCAAACATGACTTCTTTGACTTTAATTTGAACTTCTTTTGTCTTTGCCTTGTGCTGCAAGCAAGCCTTGATCTTCTCCTTTGGCGGCTCTGTCTGTTGTTTTCGACATCAGTAAATTGAGTGGATGGGTTCAATGGACTCAGCAAATTATGCTCTACCGATCGCATTCAGTTCATCAATTCCTCAAGTTGCTGCCCTGGGCGGTAGATATGGCGACGACAGCTACTCGACAACATATCTCTCTATGTTGAACTACTTTAGTACATCTCCTTGGTTTGCTGCCTAAGCATCCGCTCCTCTGATTTCTCCTCCTCCTGACAGCTGCTAGCATCTGAAACTAAAACTAAACTAAAACAATATCTTTTCTCACCAAATCAAAGATATTCAATAGAAACATGGTAAAGTAAATAATACTGTAAACAATGCATGCATTCCCTAAATATTCCTAAAATGCACTTAAGAATAGCAATGCAATCCTAAACATACTTGCCTTTGCACTAATAAAAAAGAAAAACATGTTTTAAACTTGATTCTGAACCTCAAGGCCGTGGCACCTATCATTAGATTAGTGAAAGGAAAATAACATGAATTACGTCAGAATTAAAATATAATGCCAGTGTAGTGTGTGTAGAAACTGTGTACATGTTGAATCTGAAGAATATTCTAAGTAATCAAAGATGATGTCAAGGTAATATCAGGTTGTTGTTGAGGTAGCACAGTTTACAATCATGGCAGTAAGGGCTTCAGCTCATCACAACTACTCTTTAGGTATGAAATTAAGGTAGGCGCAAACTACAAAACCCCCAATCTCATTGAGTAGAGTAATCCCATGAAGACTTTCATTCACTCATGCTAAATTGTTCGTCACTTCAAAAAATTTCAAATACATGGACTTTGATAGCAGTTGAGTGTCCTTGGAACATGATTCTTCCTAGAGCCTGTTTCGGGCACCTCTAGGGGTAAAACAACATATCTTTCTTTGTTCCTATCATGGCAGTGATTTTCTTTTTATGTTTGTTGTCTGTCGCGGCAGCCACCTACAACGATGTTAGAATTTTATAAATAATCCAAGCAGGCATTGTTTACCAGAAATTCACTTAAATTCAGCGAGTAACAGTAGTTTTTATGACTTTTTGAAATTATATAAAACTTCTAAGTTTTCTTCATGCTTTCCCCAAAATTAAGTTCAATTTTAATGGTACGAAAAATTAAGATCGGCTTATCCTATCATAGACACAAGTTCTAACATTTTTTTTCTTTTGATTAACTTAAAGCCAAGTACATATGCAACTATATGATCTAAGAATGCCTAAAAAATAAATGTGTGCTAATCCCCCCCAAACTCGAGATGGGCATTACCCTCAATGCACAGAATAAAAAAATTAGAACTGAAACTGAAAAATAAACATGAGATAGTGGATATGATTCGGAGGAGTTATCTGCTATGCCGTCAATTGCGGGTTGTGGCAGTTGGTTGAGCAGTGCTGCCTCTGTTTTGCGCGATGGTGTGGTGAGTGGGCTTCTTATTGGGCCTTCTTCTGGGTCTTACTTCTTTATTCCTGAACTAAAACAAATAATTAAATGCTAAAAATAAAGAAAGCCTAAAATATCAAAAATAAAAATGTGGACAATAAATTGCAATAAATTAAAATCTAATCCTGAAACATAAAAATAAAGAAAATGATTAAATTAAAAATAAGTTAAGTTATGTTGGGAGTGCGTTGAGATGCATCTGCCAAACATAACCACTTCTGAGTTGGTTTGCTTTTCTTCCTGGTGGGTCCTCTTGTTCCTCGGGATCCCTAGTTCTGTCATGCTTCCTGCCCTGGCGGCTGTTGCCCTGCTCTGTCTCTATGCTGATTTTGGAAGCCTGTGTGTCTTTGCATCGTTGGGCATCAGGTTTATAATGGCTTTGTACTATGCTTATCTACCCTCATTATTAGCTCCCCATTCTCTATATTTGTTAATGTTCTGCCCGTGTCCAAGAATGGTCACCCAAGAATGATGGGGGCATTCTCATCTGCCTCACAGTCCAAGATGAGGAAGTCAGCTGGGAAAATGAACTTGCACACTCGTACAATGATGTCTTCAACTTTTCCCTCTTGTTGCACAAAGGAATGGTCATCTAATTTGAGCATGATGGAAGTTGGTTTTGCTTTCCCAATTCTTAATTTTTCGAAGACAGCCTTGGGCATCAGGTTTATAATGGCTCCTAAGTCACATAGAGCTCTCATGTCATGGTTGATGCCTATCTTGTATGGAATAACAAAGTTTCCTAGATATATCCTCTTGGGCGGCACCTTGTTATGCAGCATTGCCATGCACTCTTCAGTGACAGCTATCGTCTCAAATTCCTCAACTCTCCTTCTCTTGGAAACCGTATCTTTCAAATATTTCGCATAATTTAGCATGTTTTGTATGGCTTACATGAGTGGGATGTTGATGTGCACCTTCTTAAGTATATCTAGAAATTTCTTGAACCGGTGCTCTTGCTTTTGTTGTTTGAGTCTTTGAGGAAAGGGCAGTGGCAGACAAATGTCATGGATGCATTCCTTACAAAAAAAATCCGATCTGTAGGGGTTCAGAATCATCTGTCTTAGGGCTGTTGTCATCTGTATAGGCCTCAGTTTGTGGTGCTGACATGGCGGGTTGTTCTGGTTGATGTTTCTTTGGCTGCTCAACTCTAGGGACATCCAATTGTTTCCCACTTCTTGTCGTTATTGCTTTACATTGTTCATAAGTGGGTTTCGATGTGGCCTCTGTGTTGCTGGATGATGCACCCATTGACATGTTGTTTATGATCTGAGTGAACTGCCCGAATTGGGTTTCCAGGTTCTTGATTCATACCTCTTGATTTTGCAACCGCATCTCAGTCTTGTTCATGAAGGACTTAGCCTTGTCAATAAATTTATTAGTATGAACAATAAAATCACTAGTACGAGACATAAAAGTATGTAAAGTAGATTCAAGTGAATTATTGTTTGTATTCTGTTGCTGCTACCGAGACAGGTTCTGTTGATATCCTCCTGGTTGCTCGGTTGGATTTGCAGCCGTGTTAGGGTTACTCCATGAATAGTTTGGATGCTTTCTCCAGCCTGGATTGTACGTGTTAGTGTTGGGCATGATGTTCCTCTCACATGTTCCCATGAAATTGGCAGATTCGTTGCATTCGGAGGGATCATGGTTGCCCCCACACTTGTCACAGAAGGGCTCCATAACTTTAACCTCGTATGTTTTCCCAGTTGGTTTGGCCATGATCATCACCAGCTATGTCAGTTTATCCAGGCGGGCAGTGATAGAATTAGTAGCTTCTACTTCATTCGCAACAGCTAGCCGCCTCACATCGCCGCGACGGTCTGTAGGGAACTTGTAGTCATTTTTAGTGATTCTGTTTAGTATCTGTAGTGCCTTCTCGGGTGGTCTTTCTAGGATGATTCCATTAGCTGAAGCGACTAGCATCATTCTCGTCGATTGATTGACTCCATCGTAGAACATTGACACTTGAGTCTGGGTGGAGAAACCGTGAAGCGGGCAGTTGTTTAGCATTTGTTGGTATCGTTCCCACACTTCATACATCGGTTCATCATCCCCATGGCGGAAAGTAGTGATGTCGTTTCTTAACCTATCAGTTACGTTTGAAGGGCTGAAACGATCTAGGAAGTCCTTGCAAAACTCCGTCCATGTGCTAAACGATCCTGCCAGTTGGTTATTCAGCCACTCTTTTTCCCTATCCCTCAGTGGATAGGGAAATAGTCTCAGCTTAAGCACATCTAGATGGACTCCATGTATCTTAAAAGATCTGAAAATGTCAAGGAACCCCCTCAAGTGCTGCCGAGCATCTTCTGTGGCAATTCCTTCAAATTGCTCTATTGTGTTTATCATGTTGAACATCACTGGTTTCAGCTTGAAGTGATCTGCTTCAATTTCAGGCTCTGCCATAGTTGGATCAAATCCTCTGAAGTCGTGCTCCAAGTAATCCCTAGTGGTGCGCACATACTATTGATGCCTAGGCTGAAATAGGGGATGTTGCCCATGCGGCGGATCTTGCTGCCTGTCCATGCCATCTCGAGCATTGTTGACAGGATTGTTGTCTTGGCCATTATACATGGATGACTCTTCTTTTCCTTTTTCCATAGCTTTTCTGAGGGCTTCTCTTGCTTCTTTCTTTAGTTTTCTTGTTGTTCGTTCGATCTCGTCTATATAAACGATTTCGGACGACGGGTGGGCTCTGGTCATACACTAGAGAAGAAAACTATAAAATTCTTTTTTTTCGAATAAAAAGGAAAAATAAAAACTGAAATTAAATGCAATGAAAATGCAAAAAAAAAGACGACGTTATTCTTGCCAATCCCCGGCAACGGCGCCAAAAATTTGTAGAGCGTTGGGTGTTCTCTAATTATGATTGCAAGTGCACACTCTTGTCAAGTTATAGTATAAAAGATATCGTCTCCCACGAGCATTGTGCAGCCAAATTCGAATGTAAATCCCTGCACAAAGAATATTTAAATGCACAATTAAATTCCAGTTTGTTTAAAAGAAAAGTAAATAAACACAAGTAATTTAAGGAAGAGATCGTGTTGATAGAATGGGCCAGGTTATGTTGCTTCGTAGTGTGAAACTGTGTTGAATATGTTAAGATGTATTGTGTTGCCAGACTGTGTTGCCTCGACGGATGATGGCAGATTGGTGCTTCAACAACTTTCGCCGTCTCGACAGGTGGAATGGAAGAATGGCTCGGTGGCAAGTTCGGTAGTCCTTCAAGGCTCGACAAAATGCTTCTAAGTGATTCTGCTTATGCCTAAGTCAGAATACTATTGATGCCTGTTGTAGATAATACCCGTCGGCATGAATCGTGCAATGAATAGCAACCTTTGGTTCGTCCTCTCTTAGCCGCTTTAAACCCAAACATATTTCTAGGATGGATTGTTCAACACCTTGTATGGATGAGACCGTGCTTACTTCTTTTGTGAGTTTGACTCTCTCGATGCCAAACAAATGGATTGCTCACAATCAATCTTTCGATCTTAATTGCAAACAGTGAATAACATGAAATAAGCAAACCTTGAATTTTATTGCAAATACAAACTTTAATCCTAAACAACCGTTCTCACACTACTCTACAACACAACCCAAATCCTAAGAGAAATTAGAACATAATGGCAGCAAGGAAGCACAAGAGAAACCTAAGCTATTGCCGACTAGGAAATCCTCCAATCTAAAATAAAAAATATGATCAATTATATATAAAGCATGGCCTAGGTTAAGTCCTCCTTGGAGTAGAAGTCTTCCTCATGATAAAGTATATTTTGCATTAAATGCAACCTTTAAATCTAACTTCTTTGACTTTAATTTAGACTTCTCTTGTTGTTGCCTTGTGCCGCAAGCAAGCCTTGATCTTCTCTTTTGGCGGCTATGTCTGCTGTTTCCGGTATCAATAAATTGAGTGGATGGGCTCATTGGACTAAGCAAATCATACTCTACCGATCACACTCCAATTCACCAATTTCTCAAGTTGCTGCCCTTGGCGGCAAATATGGCAACGGTAGCTACTCGACATCATCTCTCTCTGTGTTGAACTGCTTCAGTACAGCTCCTTGGTTTGCTGCCTCAACATCTACTCCTCTGATTTCTCCTCCTCTTGACAACTTCTAGCATCTGAAACTAAAACAATATCTTTTCTCATCAAATCAAAGATATTCAATAAAAACATGGTAAAGTAAAGAATACTGTAAACAATGCATGCATGTACCTAAATATGCCTAAAATGCACTTAAGAATAGCAATAATATGAGATGGAATGCATACAAAATATAAGACTTATGAGCACTTCACAATGAGCGCAACTACCCTACTCATGATCTAGAGCTTGCTACAGTTGTGTTCGCCTTGAAGATTTGGAGACATTACCTTTACGGTTAAAAGTGTGTGGTTTACATTGATCATAAATGTTTGAGGCATCTCATGTCTCAGAGGGAGTTGAGTCTTAGGCAACGAAGATGGTTGGAATTGCTTAAGGATTATGATCTTACGATTGAGTATCATCCTGCAAAGGCCAATGTGTTGGTCGATGCCTTGAGTAGGAAAGTGGTTGTTGAGTTGAGAGCGATGTTTGCTCGGTTGAGTATATCGCGTGATGGTGGGTTGATAGCTGAGTTACAAGTTAAACCTTCCTTGATTCAGTTTGTTCCGTTCGTGCAGTGACTTTAAATGATACGCAAATGGTGCAAGTATACACATCGAACGAGTAATAAAGTGATGAGTGAGTATCGTCTCCACATGGATTGGAGGTGAACACAATTTTCGTATCCAATTTGTTATAGTAACCAAATTATAATGTGAGTATGCTGAGGTAGAATAAAGGATGGGAAAAATGTTGTGGCAAAACAAGTAAACAGAGAAGAGATTATCAAATGACAGATAGGTCCTCTCTCAGATACGAAGCTCTCTATGGAATGGATGGCTAGCTCCTGAAGGATAATCCTCTAAAACCTCTTAACACTGCTAATGAATCCTAGTTCTCTCACTATGCTCGGCAGGATTTACTTAGGCTGCTCCTAAACTATCTCTAGCAAGAAAGCTGGGGGACTAAAATGCTAAAGCAATACCTCTCGGCTTGACTTCAACACTCTATTCTCCTAATCTCTATCCCTCTTAGTCGTTTAAACCTATCACTTATCTCTACGGCAGGTTGGATTCCTTCCCCTTGGTAATTACTCAATTGTTTATGAAGATCTAAGGCTAGTTCTTTCGATCACTCCCCCTAGCTAATGCTAAAGCAATGACCCTCTCTCGAAGGCTGTCACACACTACTCTAACTGTCACTATTGGCTAAGTCTTACTCTCTTAATCACTACCCCCATCTGCACCTAGAGAACGACCATCTTTCGAAGGCATCATAAGGAATGGCCTATCTCTTGCGGCGCTAACATCCCTAATCTCTTACAACCCTGGGCTATTTCTAAAGACATGCCAACTCTAGAAGGTGCTTAAGGTAGGGCCTAACTCTCGAAGCACTTACAACCCTAAGCTCTTACAACTTCAAGGCAATTAAGCATAACATAAACAAAACAAAGCTCAAGAGAGAACAGTAAACATCAACATGAGATTAAGAAAATAAAAAGAGAATCATCGAGCAAAACCCAAGCCATCTAAGACAGTTCATGGCTGGGCAATATTCAAACGTATTATTCTCATGCAACCCTCTAGATAAATAAATGCTATAGCAAAAAGGAAAGATAAACTACCAGTTCGCCGGTGGACTGCCATGATTGCCTCAGAAGAGGACGGTGAGGCCACGCCTCAGCTTCCTGATAAAGAACACCAAGTCTGGTCAACGATGAAGTGCTCCTCCCCTCTGTTTTGCTTCCTTTCGCACACTTTTCTCTCGTCCGTCCTCTCCTCCTTTTGCCTTGAAGTGACGAAGCCTTTATATAGTAAGAGGGTGGTGTTCTAGGGTTTTGGTGCTTTGGTATCTCGTTGGAGATCCCAAAGAACATGCTTCGACAAGCTCTGTCCACCAGGGGACAAAAAGGACGGTCTGAAGATGGAGTGCGGCTGCTGCATAAAGCTGCCTGACAGTGTCAGACGTCCTTTCCTGCACTTCACGTGCTTGTACTTTCGTGCGCCAGCTAGCCTTTTTTCTCCTTCTTTGCTATAACATTTTGTTCCTTGCTTCTTCCTTCGCATTCTGCTCTGTCATCCTACACACAAACAACCAAAAGTTACCTTTCACGCAACACCAACTCCACACGAGCCATAAGTTGAAAAGCACCCAAAATATACTAAAATGCAGCCTACATGCAATGTAATGCACCTGAAAAGAAACAATGAGTAAAAATAAACAAGAGGGATGTTATGGCAAGGATTTAGCAAGGAGTTAATACTACAACAGTGTTTCAGCTTTCAGGAAAATATAGGCATTTAATATCAACAACATTTATTTGAGACTGGCAAGAATTTCTCTTAAGAGCAAGCTTCTAGTGAGTGTGTGTGCAAGATTACCTTCGAGCTATGCATGATAAGCGAAGAAAAATTTTCAAGGAAGCTCAATAATAATACCTTAGCAATGAAATTTTCAAGTATTACAGACTCCTACAAAAATGAAAGAGGTACTGTTGCGAAGGGTGTCAGCTCATCACACCTATCGTCCTTAACTCTAGATGAGCAGGGAGCATACCTCTCACCCCCGAGCTAGTAGATAGAGTCATCTCGTGACAACTTTCATTCATTCATGTGCTTTTCATTGCCACTTATTTATTTTGTTTCTTTTTCTATCTCTTTTTTTTAACAGGAGGCCTGAAGACTGCACAACGGAGTGTCCTTCTACAGTTATGCTATAGCATTTATTCAATGTTCAGTTTTTAGGCACAAGGGAGTCTTCTTTTTCTTTTAAGCTCATTTTTCATTCTTTCATGCAAGGCATTACTAAAGTCCTTCCTAAAAAGTTTTCTGAAACCTATCAAGCAGAGAAAGAAAGCAATCTGTGTCTAAAATTATTTTCTATAGCAAACTCACTCCTAAGATAGTTCCTTAAGTCTCATGCAGTTATAATTATTTTAATTTTCAGGCCTATGCCTTTCAAATGATCGTCACTAAGCATCATCAACACATTTGCATATTTCTTCCTAGCTAAACAGAATGTCATAGCAAAACTTTTGTCTAATCTTACGATGCAAATGATATGGTCCTAAACTAAGCGAAGGCGAAACACCCCCAAACTTGGAGATACGTCGTCCTCGATGAAAAAAAAACAAAAAATGTTATGCAAAATGCTGATGCAAAAATAAACTAAAAACAACGAAAACTTCAAAAATGTACCTTATGGGTGCTGAGGTCAATTGTCATTGGTGTCATCTGTGGAGTGGTCGTCGTGCGCCATTGGAACTGTTGAGGTTGCACTGTCATCAGATAGGGTATGGGTCGGATCAGTTGGTTTGACAGTGCGTCCTGATGTGCGTTTGTAGCGTTTTGGCTTGGATGATGTAATGTAACCCTCTTAGCCCGGCCTAGACGCTTGACCGGAACTACGAAGATTACACGGGGAAAACCAAAATCAACCTTGATTAACGACCCTTTTTTATTTTAAACATGTCTATATGCACATTAAGCCTATGTGAATACTCACGAAACTTGGAAGAGAAAGACACATCGACCGGAAAACATTTAGGGACTCAATTGCATAAATTACGCATTTAGGGACCAAAATGTAATTTTTGGAAATTACAAGGGCTTTATTGATTTTAGGTTTACCAATATAAAATTAATCATGTTACATGCTTCTTTGTCAAGTTTTAGCTTAAAAAGACATCCCAAGATCAAGCAATTGCATCCACAACATTTAGGACTAAATGTAAAGCATGGAAACTTAAAACAATTCAAAACAACATCCAACGGTCAACTGTATCGGAACACCCACCCTTCGTCATGAAACGGTCGTATCAAAATGGTGTTGACCATTTCGGTACTCGTGTATGTTCCGAGACCAGTATCGAAACAGGCTTCACCAGTAGCCAATCCGTTTCGAAACAGCTTCATCCGTGCCGAACCACAATGGCCATTACAGGCCCCCATTTCGGAACAGGTGAGGGTGTTTCGATACACCTTGCCCAGTGACAGCAGAAATTGCTAGTTTTTGACATTTCAAGCCATTCAAACATACTTCAATGAGCATCAAAACATACCAGCAACACATTTAGCCACTAAGGAACATATTTAAGACCCTTAAACTAGAGCATGGCATCAAACACAAAAGCACACAATCTAAAGGCATGCTCCCTAGTCTCAACATCAATATAAGCAACCAAACCTCAAACCAAACATTTAGGACCATTTACAACCCTTAAATGCCATCATAAACACGCCACAAACTTAGGGAGTTCAAAACATCTCTCCCAAATACAACCTTGGTTTCCCATTGCCATATATCAAAACTAAAGTGTATAAAAACATCACCATACATGAGCTTTGCACTTTCTTGGGTGTTCTTAACCTTCTTGTTACCTGAAAACACCTCAATTATCTGCATTATTGGTAAAAGAAAGCGTAAGCACAATTGCTTAGTGAGGCATGCTCTAAAGAAAACCAACACAATAATGCATTATTCAAAACAATTTCTCAAAAGCCTTTTTTCTACAACATGCTCATTCTATCTCATGCTTGAAAACCTTTCAAAGCAACTTCTCATTGAAAACACATGTACCACAATTCTATCCCATGCATTTAAACCAATGCAAATCTCATGGCAAAGTCATACTCATGCTTGTAAAACCAAAGCATATCATATACAAATCTCATATGCATTTCTCATAGCATAAATCATCTCATCAAAGGTACATGTGATTCAAAAGCATTTTCATATATTATATTGGCATTTCACATCTCATTATTACTCGGATATGCGGACACATTCTCTAACCACTAGACGCTTCCGGTGGAATCTCACATCACCGTACTCACTTGTCTAGTAACATAGTTTCCGGTGGAATCTCACACCACCGCACTCAGTTGGCGGAATCTCTCATCGCCACAAAGCTTGGGTATTTCACCAAGTCCTACCCGATGGAATGCCTATCACCGGTTCTCTCCCTTTGGATTAAACCAAAGAGCACATACGAATTTTTAGTTTATAGTGCACTCTCATCCTATTGATCGATCAATTATATTCGGTAAGTATCTCAACATCTATGCCTATATATTATGTCAAAACATCATCTCACCTACTATTTTTCATGAAACATTTCCAAATCATTCTCATCTCATTTCAAAACCATAACATTTGACATGCTTTAAAACTAAAGCTCAAATCTCAATTATGCAACATGTTATTTCATGAAATCATTTCAAGCATCATCTCATGCTACAAATCATGCATAAAAACAGTAGGAATTTATCTATCCCAAACCATGAGCATGTAAAAGCATTTTAGTGGCAACCACCACATTTAAGAGAGCAATCTAGTCAATACTTACTTCCGGACTTAGGAAGGTGTTTCAAACCTTTCCTAAATCCCCAAACCTTGTTTCATGTCCCTTGTAACCCCCTTAGCCCGGCCTAGACGGTTGACCCGAACTACGAAGATTACACGGGGAAAACCAAAGTCAACCCGAAAGTCAACCTTGATTAACCACCCTTTTATTTCTTTTTAAACTTGTCTAGATGCACATTAAACCTAGTCATACTCTTGAGATAAGCATACTCAAAAATCACAGCAATCGGAAAACAATTAGGGACTCAATTGCACAACATACGAATTTAGGGACCAATTTGTAAATTCTGGAAATTAAGAGGACTTTACCAATTTTTAAGTTACCATTATGAAATTGGTCATGTTTCATGCCTCTCTGCAAAATTTCACTTTAATCGGACATCTCAAACTCAAGCAAATGCACATACAAAAATCAGGACTAAAACGTAAAGCTTGCAAACCTCAAAACCATTCAAATCAGTGCCCAACGGTCAAGTGTTTCGAAACGGGGATAGACCGTTCAGAAACGGGGCTTGGCAGTAGCCAAAGTGTTTCGAAACACCTCTACCCGTTTCGAAACACCCAGGCCAAATCAAGCACCTTTTTCGAAACAAGCAAGGGTGTTTCGAAACACCCTGCCCAGAAACAGCAGAAAAGCCTGTTTTAATTCGTCTAAACACCATCGAACATACTCTAAATCAATCCTAAACAAAACAAAAACATGCCAAGCATCATAACTACCAAATTGCATTAAAATCTAGATACAAAACAACCACTAGGTGCACCAACTCTTTCCACACATCCAACACTTAATCATGCTTTTAAAACAAGAAGCATAGCATAACAACTTATGAATAAGAAGATTCAAACGTTGCAAGCGTTAAACCACATAGTTCAAATAATAAACCAAACTTGTCCAACATACACAATCTCATTACACATCAATATAAAAGACTCTCCCCCCATTGCCTTTATTATCTATAGCTATTAACCGAGACATACTTCTCAAGTGGAGCTCTCCTTGAATCCTTTGCTTCTTGTTGTCCCAACTTCAATTATCTGCATTGATGGACAAAAAGGAGCGTAAGCACATAATGCTTAGTGAGGAATGCTCAAAACCAAAACACCATCAATGCAGCGAATCATAAATCCCTTTCCAAAAGTAGTTGTAAATCAATAAATCAAAGCATTCGTTGAAAAACCTCTTTTGAAACATCATGCTTTAAACCATGTCTTGCTCAACATGAAAAACAACCTTTAGCTTAGAAAAGCTAAACAATTTACCCCAAAACACATTCTTGCTAAAACCATTATTTAAACCTTTCCATGCATAAACACCATATGCAAGGTTAAACTCAAATTCGTTGGAAAACACTTCCACTTCACAACATACTTTCCATATGCTTGATGGCCATTTCAAAGCAAAACCTTTCGAAAACCATTGGTTCCTTCTAACTATCTCATGCATTCAACAAATGCAAAACACATGAACTACCAAAAACAACATTGCACTACATGCCTTTTAAAACAAGTGCTCACAAGACTTCAATGCACTAAAGAGATTCCCATGCACATATGCACCATTCTCAATATAAGATAAACACTTGTACAAGTTAACAAGTAATACATGCATTCTTAGAACATCACACACTTCCCATGCAACCATGCATCATTTCAAGCATCTCATGCTTCATTACATCCAAGAACATTATATTGGCTTCCAAGTGATAATTCACAAACCATCACAACACAAAACACAATCGGATACGCGGATTACAAGCGTTGTCCCACACGCTTCATACACACAACCGAACAACACAAGGTGGAGTTTACCGGTACAATCTCAACCCCCTCAACACCCGTTATGGAGTAACGGTACAATCACAACCCCTCAACATCACTCATCGGAAGTTGTATAACACACTAGCAAGAGCCGGGACACATCACAAGGCTTACACATGGAGCTTGTAATCCCCTTAGCCCGGCCTAGACGGTTGACCCGAACTACGAAGATTACACGGGGAAAACCAAAGTCAACACGAAAGTCAATCTTGATTAACGACCCTTTTTTTCTTTTTAAACTTTTCTAGATGCACATTAAACCTAGGCATACTCTTGAGATAAGCATACTTAAAAATCACAGCAATCGGAAAACAATAAGGGACCCAATTGCACAAAATACGAATTTAGGGACCAATTTGTAAATTATGAAAATTAAGAAGACTTTACCGATTCTTAAGTTACCATTATGAAATTAGTCATGTTTCATGCCTCTCTGCCAAATTTCACCTTAAACGGACATCTCGAACTCAAGCAATTGCACATACAAAAATCAGGACTAAAACGTAAAGCTCGCAAACTCAAAACATTTCAAAAATATGCCCAACGGTCAAGTGTTCCGAAACGGGTCTAGGCCGTTCAGGAACACCCCTTGGCAGTAGCCAAAGTGTTCAGAAACGGGTCTAGGCCGTTCAGGAACACCCAGGCCAAATCAAGGGCCTGTTTCGAAACAGGCAAGGGTGTTTCGAAACACCCTGCCCAGAAACAGTAGATAGGCATGTTTTAACACCTTTAAACCCCATCAAACATGCTCCAAACCATTCCACAATAAATCAACAACATGCCAAACATCATACCTACCAAATTTCATCAAAATCTAGATACAAAACCACCCCTAGGTGCACTAACTCATTCAACACACCCAACACTTAATCATGCTTTTAAAACAAGAAGCATAGCATAACGACTTATGAATAAGAAGATTCAAACGTTGCTAGCGTTAAACCACATAGTTCAAAACCATAAACCAAACTTGTCCAACATACACATTCTCATTAAACATCAACATAAAAGACTCTCCCCCATTGCCTTTATTATCTATAGCTATTAACCGATACATACATCTCAAGTGGAGCTCTCCTTGAATCCCTTGCTTCTTGCTGTCCCAACTTCAAATATCTGCATTGATGGACAAAAAGGAGCGTAAGCACATAATGCTTAGTGAGGAATGCTCAAAACCAAAACACCATCAATGCAGCGAGTCATAAAACCTCTTTTAAAAGTAAACACATTCCGTTAAACCAAAGCAATGTTTGAAAACCCCTTTTTAAACAACATGCTTTAAATCATGCATTGCTCAAACATGAAAACCAACCCTTAGCTTAGAAAAGCTAAGTAACTCACTTCAAATCACATCCTTGCAAAACCATCAATTTAACCTTTCCATGCATGAACACCATATGCAAAGTTAAATACAAATTCCTTGAAAAACCCTTCCACTTCACATTATACTTTTCTCATATTTGAAAATCATCTCTATGCAAGAAACCTTTGAAAACCACTTACTCCTTCAATCTATCTCATGCATTCAACAAATGCAACATATGAACCACAAAAACAACACTTGCATTACATGCCTTTTAAAACAAGCCTTCACAAGACTTCAATGCACTAAAGAGATTCCATGCACACATGCACCATTCTCAATAGAAAATAAACACTTGTTCAAGCTAACAAGTACTACATGCATTCTTGGTGCATTACACACTTTCCATGCAACCTTGCATCATTTCAAGCATCTCATGCTTCATTACATTCAAGAACATTATATTGGCTTCCAAGTGATAATTCACAAACCATCATAACACACGACACAATCGGATACGCGGATTACAAGCGTTGTCCCACACGCTTCATACACACTTTCGAACAACATAAGGTGGAGTTTACCGGTACAATCACAACCCCTCAACACCCGTGATGGAGTTTAACGGTACAATCACAACCCCTCAACATCACTCATCGGAAGTTGTATAATACACTAGCGAGAGACGGGACACATCACAAGGCTTACACATGGAAGCTACCACAACCATTGTAATCACCTTAACCAAGCTCACACACGGGAGCAACCCTCCACCGTTGTGACACTTAACAAAGCCCACCCATGAGAGCCATCCTCCATCATGGTGACTTTAACAAGGTTCACCCACGAGAGCCATCCTCCATTGTGGTGGCACTAAACCAAGCCCACCCATGAGAGCCAACCTCCATCGTAGTGGCACTAAACCAAGACGACTCAATTCACGGTGCACCCAATCCTATAGCCGGCTAACTATATCCGATTAAAGTAACCAAGAACCACTTACATCACTTGCCAATATAACCATTTTACCTCATTAATCCATTGTTTTTATAAGCATAACCAAAATGCCAAAACCACCAATTACCATCATCATTTCACTGTTTTGAAGCATTAAACAAAGCCATTAAACAACATGCAACACTATGCATCAATTCTACAATTTCAATGTACAAAACCAAGGATCTCTTACCTTGTGCATTCTTCACACATGACTTTCAAAACCAGCATTAAACCATGCTAAAATATGCTTTCAAAACAGAATTTAAACATGCAAATCACAAGCATTACAACCAACAATCACAAGTGCTTTAAAAATCGTTTCATAACACAAACCAAGAGAGAAATTCCATTTACTTACTCTTGAGCTTAGCTAAGTTGTTTAGACTTAAACTAAGCTCCCAAAAACCTTCAAACATTGGTTTCAAAGCTGAAAACCCAACTTCACTCACCGATACACAAAACTAGGCTAGCCAACAAGCCTTCCAAGCATCTGAAACCTTCAACGCCACCTCTATTGCTCACGGATCATTCTCCCCTGTTTCAAGCACATAACAACAGAGGATTAATGCATCAATATGCATTAAAAACACAAGCAACACACCTAAACTCGCTGCTCTTTGCAAAACCCACATTTCGGCTACCAAACACAACCGAAATCACATCCAATCACTTCCAAAACATAACCCAGCCAAGATCCATCTCTTCTAACCATTTTTAAACATCAATTAACATCCAAAATGATCCCAAACATGTCCTTATACCTCCAGCATTAACGAAACACCAAGATCACCCCAAAAACCACCATTTTCACAAGTAAAAACTTAGGAAAATCAACCTATTCGGGATTGCATTGATTAAACCTCAATCACACATCATTTAGACATCCAAAATACATCAAAAAGACACCTCAAAACAGAGCCCAAACATTTATTACGAATTTTAGTCACTAACTCAAAATGTCATATTTCCAAACCTCATTTTGTAAAATTGATTTCACCACTCTCTTATATATAATAAAAGAGGATTTTTGGATTTTTTTTCCATATTTTTAATGCATCCCGAACTAGGCTTTCCTTAAAACCACCTTTTATATTCGAACCGAAAATTCGACCGGTCCGGTTCAAACCCAAAACTTCTAAGCCCAAAATTGGGGTGTTACAGAGCTACCACAACCATTGTAATAACCTTAACCAAGCTCACACATGGGAGCAACCCTCCACCGTTGTGACGCTTAACAAAGTATACCCACGAGAGCCATCCTCCATCGTGGTGACATTTAACAAGGTTCACCCACAAGAGCCATCCTCCATCGTGGTGGCACTTAACCAAGCCCACCCATGAGAGCCATCCTCCATCGTGGTGGCACTTAACAAAGCCCACCCACGAGAGCCATCCTCCATCGTGGTCACACCAATTTCCTCAATCGCTAAGATACTCGGATGGAGTTTACGGTACAATTACAACCCCCTCGACATTCAAGGCGACTCAATTCACAGTGCACCCAATCCTATAGCCGGCTAACTATATCCGATTAAAGTAACCAACAACCACTTACATCACTTACCAATACCATCAATTACCATCATCACTTCACTGTTTTGAAGCATTAAACAAAGCCATTAAACAACATGCAACACTATGCATCAATTCCACAATTCCAATGTACAAAACCAAGGATCTCTTACCTTGAGCATCCTTCAACACATGACTTTCAAAACCAGCATGAAACCATGCTAAAACATGCTTTCAAAATAGAATTTAAACATGCAAATCACATACGTTGCATCCAACCATCACAAGTGCATTAAAAACCAATTCTTAACACAAACCAAGAGAGAAATTTCATTTACTTATTCTTGAGCTTAGCTAAGTTGCTTAGACTTAAACTAAGCTCTCAAAACCTTCAAACATTGGTTTCAAAGCTGAAAACCCAACTTCACTCACCGATACACAAAACTAGGCTAGCCAACAAGCCTTCCAAGCATCCGAAACCATCAACGCCACCTCTATTGCTCACGAATCATTCTCCCCTGTTTCAAGCACATAACAACCAAGGATTAATGCATCATCATGCATTAAAAACACCAGCAACACAACTCAACTCGCTGCTCTACACAAATCCAACATTTCGGCTACCAAACACAATCGAAATCACCTCCAAACTCTTCCAAAACTTAACCCAGACAAGATCCATCACTTCTAACCATTATCAAACATCAATTAACATCCAAAATGATCCCAAACTCGTCCTTATACCTCCATCATTAACAGAACACCAAAATCACCCCAAAAAACACCATTTTCACAAGTAAAAACTTAGGAAAATCAATCTATTCGGGATTGCATTGATTAAACCTCAATTACACATCATTTAGACATCCAAAATACATCAAAAGGACATCTCAAAACAGAGCCCAATCATCCAATACGAATTTCTTCAAAATTAAATCCAAATCTTGCATTTTAAGCCAAAATCAAGATCACAACATTAAAACCTTTAATAAAACTTAATTTAAGGATTGAGAACTTGGGAATTTCAGTAAAGAACTGAGTATTTAGAGGAGAAGGACATTCATACCTCTAAATGTGGATTTCTCCTTGTTTAGAGCCAAAATCCTTGAAAATTCATTAAGCAAATGATGAGGATTTGGTGTAGAAATGATTAGGAATCATTTAGGAATTGAAATCTCAACTTTAGGTGTGAAAATCAAAGGAAAAGTTGTTGTGGAAATGTGTTTGGCTAAGGGAATTTTGAGAGAAAATGAAATGGGAAATTTTTGGTAAAAGTTAGTTATGAAACTAAAAATATCTTTTTCCCTCTTTTCTTTTTATTAATTAAACATTAAATGAGTCTTAAAAATCAAGAAAAATCTGGAGAAATCCTCCCTTGGGTAAATTAGCTCCTTAAAGATTCAAAGTTTCAATCCTTTTAAAACAGTCACGAACTTTTCAAAACTTACATTTTAGTCACTAACTCAAAATGTCATATTTCCAAACCTCATTTTGTAAAATTGATTTCACCACCCTCTTATATATATATTAAAAGAGGATTTTTAGATATTTTTTCATATTTTTAATGCATCCCGAACTAGGCTTTCCCTAAAACCACCTTTTATATTCGAACCGAAAATCCGACCGGTCCGGTTCAAACCCAAAACTTCTAAGCCCAAAATTGGCGTGTTACATCCCTCAAGAACTTCTAAACCATTCGCACTCACCGATTACGTTTCGTTTGCTCGCCGAAACGCTATCTAGGCTCCCGGATCAACACCAACGGCGTCCAAAGATGTCCCCCCTGTTTATAACACATAAGAGCATAGGATTAATGCATCATCATGCATTGAAATCATCAGCCACACTCCTAAACTCGCTGCTCTACTCACAAACCACATTTCAGCTACCAAACACAACCGAAATCATCTCCAAACACTTCCAAAACAAAGCCCAGCCAAGATCTACCACTTTGAATCATTTCTAAAGATCAATCGACATCAAAAACCACCACAACCACGTCCATATACCTCCAGCTATGACAGAACACCAAAACCACCCCAAAAACCATCATTCTAGCCTACAAAACTTAGGGATCCAAGCCCATTCGGGATTTGTTTGATAAAACCTCGTTTATAACATCAATTAACATCCAAAATACATTAGAAAACAACCTCAAAATAGATCCTAATCATCAACCACGAAAATCATCAAGATCTGTCTAAAAACCTTGAGTTTTAAGACAATTTCTTGTTTCTAACATTAAAGCAACTTAAAAATCATTAACAAAGGATTGATAACTTGCGAATTTCAGTAAAGAACTTATCATTAGAGGATAAGGACGAAGCTTACCTCTAATGGCTGATTTCTCCTTGAATTGGGCAAGTTTTCTTGAAAATCCAATGTAAAATCAAGAGGTTTTGATGAGGAAAATATTAGGAATCAAAAGGAGATTGAAATCTCATCAAAAGGAATGAAAATAAAAGGTTAATTGCTGGAGGAAATGTGTTTGGCTGAAAAGAAATTGAGAGAAAATTAAATGAGAGAAAATTGATGAAAGGTAGTTATGAAAAGTCAAAGGTAGTTTCCTTTTAATTAATCTTTATTTTCCTTTAATTAAAACATTAATAAAATCACCCAAATTAAGAAGAAATCTGATTAAAAACATTTTGGTAAAATTAGCTCCTTAAAGATTCAAAGTTTCAATCCTTTACAAAACAGTCATTGTTTAACTTTATAAAAACTGGGATTTGGTCACTACACCAAAATGTAGTATTTCCAAACCTTATTTTGTAAAATTAATTTCACCATAATCATTCCTATATTAAATGGGGATTTTTAGATATTTTTCCATATTTTTAAAGCATCTCGAACTAGGGGTTCCCTAAACCTCCCTTTAAGATTCGAACTGTTTCCGACCGGTCTGATTCGGACTCTAAAACATCTAGGCCCAAATTTGGGGTGTTACAACTTCCTAGCTAAACAAAATGCCATAGCAAAAAAATTTTCTAATCTTACGATGCAAATGATATGGTCCTAAACTAAGTGAAGGCGAAACACCCCCAAACTTAGAGATGCGTCGTCCTCGATGCAAAAAAAAACAAAAAATGTTATGCAAAATGCTGATGCAAAAATAAACTAAAAATAATGAAAACTAAAAAAATGTACCTCATGGGTGCTGAGGTCAATTGTCACTGGTGTCATCTGTGGAGTGGTCGTCATGCGCCATTGAAACTGTTGAGGTTGCACTGTCATCAGATAGGGCAGGGGTCGGATCAGTTGGTTTGACAGTGTGTCCTGCTGTGCGTTTGTAACGTTTTGGCTTGGATGATGTAGCATCCTCAGATGGGGGCACATCGGGATTGGTTCCAGTTGTGGGGGCAGCCTCAGCCATAGGCTGATCATCGTCACTCAAAGTGGTGGTTGGCTCCCTTTGCGATTCAGGTGGCTGTGATGATGTTATAGCAGGTTTTGTGCTTCGTGTTCTCTTCCTGGTGGGTGTGGAAGCAGGATCCATTTGCTATGACTTTTGAGCAGAGGGGTCTCTAGTAGCTGGCTCCGGGGCAAGCATTGGGTTGACTTTCTTCCGAGCTGTCAACTTTCTCTTCTTGCTGGTTGGGGCGTGCTTGTTGTGACATTCTGGTCTTGCGGTTCAGAAGTGACGAGGAGCTCTTTTGAAAATGGAGGAAACGGGATTGCAATTCCCGGTAAGACCTCAGAGAAGCACTGTGGGATAGCCACATCCCTTTGGTTGGCGTATTTAAAATAGGTGCTCAGTTGCACCCTCAAACTGTGAAGCTCTATGGCTAGGTGGGTTGCTTTAGCAACCAATGTTGCATTCCTTGCTGCGGCAAAGCTCTTGGCTCCTCCCTCCAGGGTCTCGTTTGGAGCATCCTTATCAAAGTCCTTCAGCTGAGGAATCTGGGCAGGTGTCAACCCCTTTGGCCCTCCATTCGTTCATCTTTAACCGAGTTTTCAAAAACTTCCTTCCTTCGACAGATGGCGGTTATCAGATTTTGTGAAATCAAAGGGCTTTTTCTTCTCTTAAGGCATGCGTAGACCTCATCCACCACCAATTTCCCTACATCAATTTGTCAACCATTAATTATGGAATGAATAATCAACAGACGGGATAGATGTATTGTGGTTGTGTGCAATGTGGGCATCAGTCTCGTTTGGGGTAGATGATTCCATAATTTTGCTTCAGGCTTTAGCCTCCCCCTCTCCACTGTCATGGTGTTCCGATTGAGTTCTGTCCCTTCAAAACACAGTTCCTTTACGATTTCTTCTTTCGCTTTGTCGTCTAGCCCAGCAGTAAAACTACCATGCTCATCCACTACGTTTTTCAGGCCGTAAAATTTATTCACTGCTACAGCAGTGAATTTCACTTGTTCTCCTCTAACGTGGGCACTTGACTATGTTGGGCTAGTCAAGTGCGCATAGAACTCCTTCACTAATGGGACACATATGCCTTGAGGGTGCTCAACTAGCTTTCTCCAGTTGTGCTTGGCTATGGCATCGAGCAGGGCTGACTCGAAGTTCTCTTTATTTTCCCCAGGGAATCGGAGTCCTTGCTCTGGCAGTAGCTTTCTATCTTTTAGACTTAGCCATCTTTCATGGGCTGCTTCATCGTAGAAGAGTTTGATTTTGTCGGACGGTGGGTTCTGTGAACTGGATGCAGCACCGGAGATATTTTTGCAGCAGACCATTGTTGGAGGCTTGAAGGTAGGTCTTTTGGTCTTTCTTGGGAAACAAATGTTTTTGTTGGGAAGAAAAGAAAGAAAGAGAAGAGTTGAATGGTTTGAGGTTGAGTGAAGAAGATGAAGCGTGAGGACGGTTGGAGAGGAGAGTGGGGGGAAACGTGTAGGAAGTTTCCTTGGGAAACGACTAACCTCTGACTCTCCTTAATGAGTAGAGAAGGTTGAGGGTTATGGGAGCCGTCTTTTGTCAGGAGAGAAAAAGGGGTTCTTAAATGTTTGAAGAAAAAGTAGGGGAGAGAACTAGGTTATATGTGGCTAGGGTTTATTCTCTCTAATAATTCCCCCTTTTTATAATGCCCTTTCTATTCCCCTCCTTATCCTATATCGCTTCAACTCCCAAGTCAAGACAAATTTTGTTCCCTACAAACTCTGATCTCCTTTATCAACCAATAGAATAAATCTCTTTTTGATGTACCACCTGCACGACTGATCAACACTACAGAGGACATGTATTATGATACGGAATTTGCAGAATAATAAATTAAAAGAAAGGACAATTTAAGATAAGAACAAAGGTAAAAACACGCAAAAACAGACTAGCTACTGTTTATTGAAAATGCTAAAGCAAAAAGAAAAAGTTAGGAGGCATACTATCAAGGGTCGGGAATGCTAAGGTGAGACGTAGCTATCCCCACTTTGTTTGAGTGATTTTCAGCATTTTGGTTTCCTTCCCCGGTCAGGCCTTTAAATTCTTTCTCTTGAACTGGTCCAACTAAGGCTTTCTTCTGAATGTTGATGCTACAGCAAAGTTCTTGTAGCTCATCCCATGGTATAGTATTGCAGTGCCTATCTTCCATTGACCTCTCATGAAGGGTGTTATGTATATTGAAGGTAAATGATTCTTCACCCACTCTCAGTGTGACTTCACCCTTCTCACAATCAATCAAGGCTCGCTCTGTAGCTAAAAATGGCCTTCCTAGAATAATAGGAGCATCGATGTCTTCTTCACAATCCAGGATCAAGAAATCAGTCGGGAAAGCCAAATGATCAACTTTTACTATGACATTCTCAATTGTTCCTTCTGGTTGGACTTCAGAGTGATCAGCAAGCTGTAGCGCAACCCCATTAGTCTTGACATTTCTTAACCATAGTTTCTGAAATATGGATTTAGGCATCAGGTTCACACTCGATCCCAAATCACACAATGCTCTTCGAACAAACTTATCTCCTATAGAGTAGGGGATAATAAAGCTTCTTGGGTATTTTCTTTTTGGTAGGTGTTTTCTCCAAATGTAGTAGTATTTCTTTTCCATAACAGTCATCTCGTGATTTTCCACCTTTCTCTTCTTTGTAATGATATTCCTTCTAAATTGAAGATCTTCTTGCTTTTTGAGTTTTTGAGAGAATCATGGAGGTAGTTTGGCCGAAATTGTTGTAGCTTGTTGCTGTAGTAAGCTGGTTGGACTTCGCTCTTTTCACCACCCATACTTATCACCTTGGTTAATATCCGTGCTACTTTGTAGTGTGAGTGCACTGCATTGTTCCTTGCCATGGTGCTTAGTGGCTTCAGTGTCACTAGGCAGACTTCTTTGTGGTCACATATGCAAGGTTTGAACTATCTGGCCCACTTGAGTTTCTAAAGCTTGTAAGGATGCGCTATGATTTTGTAGAAGGACTCGCTGATTTTTTATGTGTGCTACTTGATCTTGTAGCATAACTTTAGTGGTTCCCATGAAATCCTTTGTCATAGCCATGAACTCCTTAAAAGTAGACTCCAATGAAGCTGCAGCTCCCTTTTGGTTTTACCATGTCATATTTTGGCTGAAGTGGTGTGACTCTTGCATATTTTTCTGTGGTAATTGATTGGCCGAAATGTTGATGTACCCCTGATTATCCCAACTCGGGTTTGGGTGTTGACTCCATCATAGGCTGTTGTTGCTATGGTTATAGTTCCTCACATAGTTGGCAGATTCTGGATTATCAGGGCAATCGTTAAGGTGGTGATTGCCATTGCATCTTAGGCATGACTTTACTGCCTTAACTTCCTTCACTTCGTTGGAACGCTGGAGATTTTTTAGCAAATCTGTGATGTTGGCCAACTAATTCAGTATCGAGTTGTCAATTTCACTCTCCTTGGAAGCTTGCCTTCTCCTTCCCGTTCCAAGCCTTGATGTTGGGAACTGATAATCGTTGTTGGTTATCTTGTCAAGGATATCAAATGCTTCTTCTGGTGACTTGTCCAACAGTGTCCCATTTGCTGCAGCATCGATCAACATCCTTGTGGGTGCATTTACACCATTATAGAACATAACCACCTGGGTCCACTCATGATACCCATGGTTGGAGCATTTCCTCAACAATCCTTTAAATCGGTCCCAGCATTCATACATAGATTCGTCATTAGACAGACGAAAGGAAGCTATATCATTCCTCAACTAGGTGTTCGTCATTGGCGGACTATGCCATGGCAAAAATTTCTTCCATAAATCGGTCAAACTTTTAATTGATCCGGCTGGTACCCCACTTAGCCATGTTCTACCATGATCTCTTAACGAATACGGAAACAACTTTAATTCAACACATCCTCATGCACCCCTTGCTTCTTGTAAGAATCACAAATACCCTAGAAGGAACATATATGTTGTCTACCATCTTCATGAGGCAAGCCACCATACTGTCCAATGTTGCTCAACTTGTTGAACATGACGGGTTTAAGTTCGAATTGGGATGCTTGAATTTCTGGAGCTACTATACGGGGATGAAGATAATCCATACTAGGAGTTAGATGATCCATGATGGTTCATGGTCGAGCTACTACTCCCTGACCATTTGCCATAACATCTGCATTAACAGGTATTGGTTCCATGACTCTAGCTTCTCCTGGTCATAAACTAGAAGAATACCCGAAAAGAAAAGTAAAACAACAAAACAGATGAGTATTTACAATGTGGAAATAGAAAGCAAAATGAAAATAAAAACTGTGGACAACCAATTGCCAATCCCCGGCAGTGGCGCCAAAAACTTGCTGCGTTCGTGCAGTGACTATAAATGATACACAAATGGTGCAAGTATACACGTCGAACGAGTAATAAAGTGATGAGTGAGTATCGTCTCCACAGGGATTGGAGGTGAACACAGTTTTCGTATCCAAATTGCTATACTAACCAATTGTAATGTGAGTATGATGAGGCATAACGAAGGATGGGAAAAATGTTGTGCCAAAACAAGCAAACAAAGAAGAGATAATCAAATGACAGATAGGTCCTCTCTCGGATATGAAGCTCTCTATGGAATGGTTGGCTAGCTCTTGAAGGATAATCCTCTAAAACCTCTTAACACTGCTAACGAATCCTAGTTCTCTCACAATGCTCGACGGGATTTACTTAGGTTACTCCTAAACTATGTCTAGAAAGAAAGTTGGGGGACTAAAATGCTAAAGCAATACCTCACGGCTTGACTTCAACACTCTATTCTCTTAATCTCTATCCCTCTTAGCCGTTTAAACCTATAACTTATCTTTAAGGCAGATTGGAGTCCTTCCCCTTGGTGGTTACTCCATTGTTTATGAAGATCTAACGCTAGTTCTTTCGATCACTCCCCCTAGCTAATGCTAAAGCAATGACCCTCTCTCGAAGGTTGTCACACACTACTTTAACTGTCACTATTTGCTAAGGCTTACTCTCTTAATCACTACCCACATCTGCACCTAGGGAACGACCATCTTTCGAAGGCATCATAAGGAATGGCCAATCTCTCGAGGCGCTAACATCCCTAATCTCTTACAACCCTAGGTTGTTCCTAAAGAAAAGCCAACTCTCGAAGGCGCTTAAGGTAGGGTCTAACTCTCGAAGCACTTACAACCCTAAGCTCTTACAACTTCAAGGAAATTAAGCATAACATAAACAAAGCAAAGCTCAATAGAGAACCGTAAACATCAACATGAGATTAAGAAAATAAAAAGAGAATCATCCAGCAAAGCCCAAGCCATCTAAGACAGTTCATGGCTGGGCAATATTCAAACGTATCATTCTCATACAACCCTCCAGATAAATAAATGTTATAGCAAAAAGGAAAGTTAAACTCCTAGTTCGCCGGTGGACTTCCATGATCGCCTTTGGCTCACCGCCTCGGAAGAGGATGGTGAGGCCACGCCTCGGGCTTCCCGATAAAGGACACCAAGTCTGGTCAACGATGAACTGCTCCTCCCCTCTGTTGTGCTTCCTTTCGCACACTTTTCTCTCGTCCGTCCTCTCCTCCTTTTGCCTTGAAGTGATGAAGCCTTTATATAGTGGGAGGGTGGTCTTCTAGGGTTTTGGTTCCTTGGTATCTTGTTGGGAAATCCAAAAGAATATGCTCCGACAAGCTCTGTCCACCAGGGGGAAAAAAAGGACGGTCTGTAGATGGAGTGCGGTTGCTGCATAAAGCTGCTTGACAGTGTCAGGTGTCCTTTCCTGCACTTCACGTGCTTGTACTTTCATGCGCCAGCTAGCCTTCTTTCTCCTTCTTTGCTATAACATTTTGTTCCTTGCTTCTTCCTTCGCATTCTGCTCTGTCATCCTACACATAAACATCCATAAGCTACCTTTCACGCAACACCAACTCCACACGAGCAATAAGTTGAAAAGCACCCATAATATACTAAAAATCAGCCTACATGCAATGCAATGCACCTGAAAACAAGCAATTGCTATAGAAAAGAGGCATAAATATAGAGGTAATAGCGTAGCTATCACAGTTAATTAAGGATAAACAATTGCTTGATGATTCCTTGGTGCCTCATGTTCAAGATATAGCTGATGGTAATGCGACAAATTTTTGTTTCAATGATGATGGTGTTTTATGCTTTAAAAGTCAGATAGTTGTGCAGGAGGATGTTGAGTTGAGGTGCACTATTTTGACTGAAACTCATAGTAGTCCTTTTGCTATGCACCCTGGTACTACCAAGATGTATCGTGGTTTGAAAGATGAGTACTATTGGGTGGGGTTAAAAAAGGATGTTGTTGATTTCGTAAGCAAGTGTATGGTTTGTCATCGTGTTAAAGTTGAGCATCAGTTTCCTCCTGGTTTTCTACAACCTTTAAGGATACCGGAATGGAACTGAGAAAGGATTACGATGGATTTTGTGACTGGTTTGCCTTTGACGCCACCAAAGAAGAACTCCATTTGGGTGATTGTAGATCGTCTTACGAAGTGTGCACACTTCTTGGTTGTGCATACTACGTATACATTGGATAAGTTAGCGGAGTTGTACATTGTTGAGATTATGCATTTGCATGGTGTCCCTAAGTCTATAGTGTCAGATAGAGATCCGAGGTTTACAGCGAGATTTTTGGAATGTTTACATCAAGCATTGGGTACGCGCTTGAATTTCAGCACTTCATATCATCCTTGTACGGATGGACAGTCAGAGCGAGTTATACAGGTGTTGGAGGATATGTTGAGATGTTGTGTGATAGATTTCCAAGGTTCTTAGGAAAAGCAGTTGCCCTTTGTGGAATTTGCTTATAATAATAGCTTTCAGGCAAGTATAGAATTTGCTCCGTATGAAGCTTCGTATGGGAGAAAGTGTAGAACGCCTCTTTGTTGAGCGGAGACGGGGCAAAAGTTGGTTTCCTTGCCGGATATGCTTAAGGGAACAACATAGAACGTGAAGCTTATATGTGAGCGATTGAAAGCTACTTCAGATCGTCAAAAGTCTTACATAGATTTAAAGCGTAAAGACATTAAGTTTACGGTCGGAGATCGTGTATTCTTGAAAGTATCACCTTGGAAGAGGGTGGTGAGATTTGGACGTAAGGGGAAGCTTAGTCCAAGGTTTATTGGACCTAATGAGGTTGTTGAGCGAGTTGGTCATGTTGCGTATCAGTTGAGGTTGCCTCCCGAGTTGGAAAAAATTCATGATGAGTTTCCTGTTTTAATGTTGCGAAGGTATAGATCGGATCCATCTCATGTGATGCGTGTTGAGGAGACTGATTTGAATCCAGATTTATCTTATGATGAGGAACCGATGAGGATCCTTTATTCTAGTATTAAAGTTCTTTGTGGTAAGACGATTGAACTTGTGAAGGTGTTGTGGCGACATCGAGGAGTTGAGGAGGCCACGTGGGAGACCAAGGAGGACATGTTGAAGCAATTTCCGCATCTGTTTCTATCAGGTATAAATTTTGAGGACAAAATTTCCTAGGTGGGGGAGAGTTGTAACGCCCTGGTTTTTGGGCTTATATGTTTTAGGCATCAGTTTAAGTTGGTTGAACCTAGAGTTGGAGATTTGAGTCTTTAAGGATGGTTCTGGGAAATCATTGTTCGGGATAAGGTAAACATATGGGTAAATTTTCTAAAATCATCTAAACTCATATAGATGAGAATGGTTAAATCAATTTTGCAAAATGGGTTTCGTAAAGTGTACATTTTGGGCAGTAACCAAAACACAAAGTTTTAAAACTGTGGAAAAAGTGTGATTTTTCAGGAAGAGTCAAATTTTTAGAATATTTAGGGAGCTTTATGGCAATTAAGCCTTTTCTCTAATTTGACATGTGTTTTAAATGTTTCATTAAAGACTAAAGAGTGGATTTATTAATTAAAAGAGAGGTGGTTAATTTGTTAAACAAAATTTGACGTAACTCTTTCATTTATCATTTTCTCTTCAGCTAGTCACTTTCTCTTTTCTCTCAACTTCTAGATTTCTTCCATTTTCTTTTTCTCACTTGATTTCCAACTCTTTCCTTAAGATTTCTCTTATTTTTCCTCAAGTTTCATAAAGTGAAAACTTGCCAAATTAGAAGAAAAGCAAGGATTTGAGGTAATTTTGTGCTACCCCTCTAATCAAGGTTCTTTAAAGAAATTCCAAAGTATTTGACTCTTGATTTGTGATTTTCATTAAGGTTTTAATGATTGATTTGGTAAAAATGCATAAATCTTGTTAAAAGATGAGATTAAATGTGATTTTCGTTTGGGCGTTGTTTTGATTGATATAAGAATGATTTTAAAGTTGATTTGGATGTTAAATGATGTTAATAATGAGCTTTGACCATAAGAATCCTGAAATCAATGAGATCTCTACTTGTCTAAGTTGTTTGTTTTGGGTTTTTGGCTTGGAAGTGTGAAATCTGAGTTATTGGAGGTATAAGGATGATATTAGGATATTTTTGGATGTTGATTTATGGTTAAAATAGGTTGGAAGTGTTTGTTGATGGCTGGGTTGGATTTTGTGATCAATCGAATGTGATTTCGGTTGTGTCGGATGGGTATTTTGGTGCCTTTGAGCAGAGCTATGGGATTTTAGTGTTTGATGGTGGTTTAATGCATTGAGATGCATTAATCCTCTGCTCTTATGTGGTATAAACAAGGGAGAATTCTTTAGAAGCTTTCGGTAAAGTTCTGGGGACATCGGACGTTTGATTTTCACATTGTCAATTGAGGTTTCGCAAGTCGGTGAGTGGAAATGGGATTTCCAGCTTTGAAACGTCATAAAAGAGGTTTTGGGAACTTAGTGTAAGCTTGAAACACTTTACTAAGTTCGGAAGTAAGTAAAGTGATTTTCTCCCTCAGATTGTGCTATTATGAGCTTATGGATGCACTTGTTTTTAAATGTGTTTACCTACTGTTTTAAAGCATGATTTGAGTATATGATATGTTGTTGATGACGCCATATGGTTTAAGGATGCAATAAGTAAGTCATCCTTGTATGCATGTGTTTATACATGGTTTTTGAAGCATGGTTTAATGCTTGGAATATGGCTTATTGTGAATGTTTTGGAACATAGTGAGGTTTGCATTAAAAGTGAATTATATTGACAAGTGATGTTGTGTAAAGTGTTTTGTAAATGTAATCGGATATAGTTAGTCGGCTATAGGATTGAGTGCACTATAAACAAGTCGCCTTGGATGTTGAGGGGTTGTGATTGTGTCGAAAACTCCATCCAAGTACCCTAAAGATCGAGGAATGTTTAAGGTGTTGCAACGGTGGAGGGTAGCTCCCGTGTGCAAACCTTGTAAGGTGTCTCGTCTCTCGTTAGTAGGTTATACATCTACCGATGAGTGGTGTTGTTGGATGGTGATTGTACCGAATACTCCACCACGGTTGTCACAACGATTGAGGGTAGCTCCCGTGTGTGAACCTTGAGGTGTCGATAAAGTGTATGAAGTGTTTGGAACAACACTTGGTAATCCGTGTATCCGATATGCATTTTGAGAAATGAGAATGTTGTTGATCACTTGTAAGCCAATATAATTGATTAAATCGTTATGGGAATGTTTATGATGCATATTATGGAAAATGCAAGTTTTACCTCAAAGCTTTGCATATTGGTGGATATGCATTGAAGGCTTGATTTAAATGTAATATCCTCAAGGTACCCTAGAAGAAAATAAATTAAGTTGATTAATTAATTGAATTAATCGATCACAAATTAAATATAATTATAGGATTTAGTGGCTAATTCGATGAAATTGAAAATATGAGAGCTAAATTAAGATGACTTAACTAGAATTAAGCTTCAATAAAAAGATTGCATGCAAAAGTTTTAAATAGATCAAGCCTACCCCTTGTAAATAGTTAGTTCTAGAAGAGAGTTGAGGGGTAAAATTGAGTTTTCCCAGCCCTTAATCATCACTTTGGCCAGCCACGTGAGAGAGAAAGGGGATTAGACTTATCCCACTATCAAATAAAACTTTCTTTTCTCCTTCTTCCTTTCTTCTACATTTCGTGAGTTTTAGAGTGAAAAGGGAGAGAATTGTTGCTGGTTTTTCTGGCCATGGAGGGGTGTTGAGCTCAATTTGAAATTAGAATTGAGAGGAATTAGAGATTTTGCAAAGTAAGTAGCCTCTTTGTCACCACTTTGTTAACCGATTAAGTTGGTGCATTTGCATGAGTCTTATTTTGAATTTACTGATGAAAATAATAGTATCATACATGCACGTGTTTTTCATGATCTTAGGATTGAAATATGATGAAGGATTGTACTTGAAATCTGATTTTTGGCTTGAATTAGAGAACCGATTAACCTAAGGACATATTTGAAGATAATGTTAAGGCTTTGGACTAATCTGTAAAATTGAAAGAATTAGTGTTTGAATTGAAATTTTTCAATTAGGAATGAATTCAATATTAGGGTTTTAATTATAAGATTTAGGCTTTGGATTGGCTAAAGGTGACTAAAATGAAGTTAGATTGAAGGAATTAACAAATTAGTTCAATGAATTATGAAAATTGAAATTTGGGACTGCTTTGTAATAATTAGAAAATGCTAGGATTAAAATTGGTTAAATTATGAGTCTGGAGATTTGTTTAAAAAATCAGGGGATTATTTTAGAAAAAATTTAGTAACTCGAATTAAACTTAAAAGGGCTCAATTTGATAAATTAAGCAAAATAGTGAAATCTGTTAAAAACCAGCCCTGTTCCGGAACATCAATTTTGAAAACTCACTATAAATCGTATATAAAGAATTTGAAGCTGAAATTTTGATGGATTAAACATTCATATGTCTATTTTAGTTGAGAGAAAATGAAATTCAATTTGGAGTTGTGTGCTAAAATCTGGAAGTGAATTAATTTAGGCACACCAAAAATGTTTTGAATCATGAATACCAATTTGGTTAAAAAGGATATTGAACCTTTCTAATCATGTATTATAATTGATTTTTGGTATTGTATAAAGAAAGTTATGACCAATTTAGTGACTGGTGCTCAAGTCTGCCAGATTAGGGCAACCTTCAGAAATTGAATTTAGCATTTGCATATTGGTGGTCTAATGCATGATTTAGATACTAATGTCTTTTATATGTATGTGTATGATCAACAAGACAAAGGGATTGACAACTTGGAGGAGGAAGCCAAGATTGGATCATCCCAAAGGAGGAGCAAGGGGATTACTATAAAGGAACAAGAGTAGCTTGGGAGTTTGTGAGTGTAGTTACCCTAGGGTTGGGACTAGTGTCCTAACCACCATTTTTAATTTAATTTTAGGTATGTTACATGCATGATAATGACTTAAACTAAAGCTGGTAATTTAGTAAGGGGAGGAGGCTAAATAATTAAACATGAAAGTATGCTCGAATGGATTGTTTGATATTGTGAATTATGTGTATTATTGGACTGTTTTGTGTGATGCCATGAATGATCGAATGAGGCATGATGTTTCTTGTATGATACTGAATTTGGATGCTATTTAAAGGTTGATACATGTTGGTTTACCATTGCTGATTATTATATGTAAGAATTGAGTATGGTTGCTCTTGATTTAGATGATTGAATAATATGAAAATCCATGTGAAAGCTTGCTGAAAATTTTCATACCATGGTTTGATTGAATAACATCTTGTTGTATCATGATTTATCTTCTATGACATGAAATATGTCAATTTAAAAAAAGCTACAAGTCCCTGGTTTACTAGATGGCTTAGGTAGAAGGGCATGCCTTAGGGTCTAGAGCTTTCTTGATTTGGGTATTGATATACCTTCTTGTATTGGTGATTATACACCTTCTTGATTAGCACCTTGTGTGCCTTGTGAAATGGTACTATATGTACTAGTGGATTTGGTGTCTTAGCACCTACTTGTGATACTATTAGTATATTCTTGTTTAGGTGCAAATGTACCAACTTGTGACTCGGTTACCTAGACCAATCTAATAACCAAGGAAACTTAATTACAAGATTAAACATAAAATTACTTGTCTTGCACGGATTGTTCTTATGATAATTGTTATTGTGACTTGTTTTGCAAGCATTGATTATTGGTATATGACTAATTCGATGAGTGTATGTGATTGAATATGTCATGAGACTATCTAGGTCTTCTTATTAAATACCTTGAATAAGATCTAACTTGTTTTAAAATTTAAATAATAATTGCTACCTCACTAAGTACAACTTTGTACTTATCATCTCTTGTTTCCTTCTTCCCGGCCTAGAAGATTGAACCTAGTTTGATAGCTAATACTTCCTTGATCGAGAGCAAAGACTACAAAGCATAGTAATCATGTATGACTTGATCCCTTCTTGTTCGACTTCTGGATGGTGGCATAGAGTTGGTTTTTGTGTTAGCTATGTCATTCATATGGTGTCTAGATGATATGGTTAATGATGTATATGGTAGTTTGATCTTGGCTTGTAAATATGAACTTGACATGTGATGTTTTGAGACCTTGGATGTAAATATAATATTGGTTATGGCCTTTATATATATGTGATGCTAGAATCATGTTTTGAGACTCGACTTGTAAATATGTTAACTTGGTTTTATAAATGATAGTATGATCTTGTTTGAAATATGGAATGGTTTACATTGTGGATTGAAATGTTGGTTTGATATGCTTGTTTATTGGTTCGTTACCTTGAAATAAATCGAATGGAAATTTATATTGTATGGGTGGATGTTTCGAATAGATTAACAAGGGTTAGGATACATTGTTTTATTGTATGATTCAAATACTTAAGTCACATTTGTATATGATTGAAATTTTATATATAGGTTCACTAAGATGTTAACATTAGAAAATTTTAATGGTAGTTAAGTTTGTAAAATTGAACTTGAATCTCATCCAACTTGGAATTTAATTAAATGTCATGTATATGAATATGTTGGTTTGCTTAGCATTATGGTTGCCCGTTGCTTAATAGCCTTGGATTGGTTTAAGTTGGAATTTTGGGTGAAAACCAGCAAAATTTATCATTACAGGCCCAGGGGTTTTGAAACACTCGAGCCTGTATCAAAACGAGGTGCCTGAAATGGCCTTGGAGTATCAAAACGAGTAAGGTTTGTTCTGGTATGACTTGCTACTGGAAACCGTGGTTTCAAAACACTTCAAAGGCATTTCGATACGAGCCCGTGTTTTGAAACGGGGCTTAGTGTTTCAGAACAAGTGACTGTTATGTTAGTTAATGGAATGTGTTGTGTTTCGGAACAGGGCCTTAGTGTTCCGAAACAGGTGGTAGTTACGTTGGTTAATGGCATGTCTTGAAGTTCTGATACTTTGTATTTTAGTCCCTAAATGTTGTGGATGATTTTCAATGAGCATGAATGATTATTTTTGAGTTGTGATTTGATATGGATGCATGTAATGAGATTAATTAAAGGTTGGTAACATGAATTTAACTTAAGACTCTGCGAATCGAGAAAATTACAAAATGGTCCCCAAAATCCGTAATTGGATGAAATTGATCTACGCTTGAGTTGTGAATGATCCGCTGCAATGTTAAACATATAGGAACCTAATTTGCATCTAGACAAGATAATGAAAAAATAGGATTGTTTATTGAGGTAAATCTTCTTAGTTTACTCTAATATTCCCCGTGTGACATGTTCGGTTCGGTCTACTGGCTAGGCCGGGTCGATGGGGTTACATTTAGAGTTCGAGGTGTAATAACATCAAGCACTAGTGATAAATCCTCATTCGAGCTTCCCGATACTCCACTTGGCTTGATGTCCAATCTCAAATGGTCCTTATATAAAAACGAATACGAAAATAACTTAATTTCATGCATCCCCTATCAATTCACAAGGTCAAATGCATAAAAACAGCTTACTAGGTTTGAATTTGGCAAAATGGACAGCGCCAACGAACTCAAAATGTCAAGAATTCCTCGGGTAGGGTCCTCCGGAAAAAGTCAACGGCATGGTCAAGGTCTAGTGATCTAGTACAGTGCAACTGCACAAGGGCTATAATGCACACGCAGGCAACAATCAGGTGAGGCAGGGTGCACAGGCTTACAGTGCACCCTAGGTGAATGAAATTAGGTGCGTCGCGGTGCACTGAAGCATTTGTGCACCGGCTCTCTATAGTTTTCGCACGCCCACTCTTAGGGGTGGCACGTGTGGTGCCCTCTAGTGGTCGAACAGCGATAGTGAGCTCCATTCTTGCTATGCTAGCGCTAGGGAACACGCCAGTGACCTCGGATTTTAGTTTTGAGCACCAGAGCCACCTTATCTTGAAAACCTACAACTTTTCTTCTTCCACCTCCCATGAAGACGGCTCTAGACGACGATGACGCTGGTACCGTTTGACTCCAGACGGCGAGGGGAGCAAGACGATTTTGGTGGTGAGGCACAGAACAACTTCAATGGTCGTAGATCGGAAAAAAAAAACTCAAGATGGAAGAAGAAGAGGAAAAAGAAAGAAAAGGGGAGAAAAAGGAAGAGAGAGGGGGAAAATATAAAATCTGGATTTTCTCACTCTACTACACCACTTTAATTCAAACTATTGTCTTACAAAAGAGAATGGGTGAATCGCAGCTTAGGCCCTTCAACTTAAAATCTTTATATGATCAGGTCCCTAATTCTTCATAAAATTAATCTTCTAATTTAGTTCCATTTATTTAATCCGCACAATTAAAAGATCTAAACCCGTTTTACTAACTCAAAATTCCATGTCCTTAAACTACATCAGATGTCACTAAATTATTACCACTGACTCGAAAATGCCACCAAACATAAAAAATATTTAAATCTAACTCTAAACTTTACTTTCTGATTCATTTATTCCTCTCCGCTGTTAACTCTTGACAGAACCGTTAACTCAAAATGACGTCGTTTTGGTGTGGCTGTTTTGAAGCCTAAGTTAGCCCAAAACAATGTCGTTTTGTTGGACGAAAAATAAGAAAACTCATGCACTGGGGTTGAACCCAAAAACTTCAAATACAAACTGTAGACCTTAAGCACTAAACCAACATAAAATTATATAATATTTTACCACAATTATTATATATCTCAAAATTACACTTGAAATTAATTCAAATCCTTTTATAACATAAATAATATTAATATATGAATAATGTAAAATGTATTACTTACATACACACTCATATATATATATATATCAATATATAATTAGAAATATTATTTTTATGATATATATTATTTATAATATAAATATATTATTTAAAAACACCCAAATATTCATGACAATAATATATAAAAATCATAAACCATAAATTCCAAACTCCAAATCCCAAAACCTAAACCCTAAACCTTAAGATTTGGGTTTAGAGTTTTTATATATTAGTTATAATATAAATATATTATTTTTATGAATATTTTCGGTTTTTTAAAACAATATATTTATATTATAAATAATATATAAAAATAATATGTTTTTATTTATATATAGAGAGAGAGAAATATATGTATATATATATATTATTTAAATATTGATATTATTTATAGTATTATTTGTTCATAAAATAATTTGGTTAAACCAAATTGATGAGTGCTCGTACTCGAGTATGAATTCGAGTCGCTTATATTTCTCGATCGAAATGAAAGTACATCGGATGATAATGATGGAGGTTTGCAAATGGGCTTGGAATGATAGAATTATGGAAAAGAAATGAGATATGGGAACGGTGATGGTAGATAGGCTTGAAATCGGTTAAGAGGAACCAAGAGAGAACCAACACTATATGTAATGTTGACCCTAGACTTATATAGTTTCATAACTAGTAACAAGGTGATAGGATTGTGACCCACTATCTATAAGGAGATAGGAACCAATGATATCAAAATGGGTTGAACCTTACACTAAGAATAGTGATAAGTGTTGCGTTTTTTTAGTGCAACGCAAACGGTGCAAGTATACATGTCGTAAGTAATAAAGTATCGTCTCCGCATGGATTGGTTTGGGCCACTTTGCTTAGTTGTCACACTGTAAAAATAAATAGAATTGATGATGATAGATGGAGATAAATATCAACTAAAATAAACTAAGTAAAGTAAATAAAGATAAGGGAGTAATCGATTTAAGAGAGTGCGTCGGGTTATCGTGAGTCGTGGTATGCTAATTGAATGGATTATCTTGGTAATTGAGTGCAAGTTCAACTTAATTGCTTCGACAACTGGTAACAATCGGGTTGTTGGGGCAACTGGAATAGCGGTTGTCGGGGTAACTGGTATAACGATGCCTGAGCAACTGATGCAGCGACTGTCTGGGCAACTGGGCGACAACCTTCAAGGTTCAGCGAAACGTTATTCAATGGTTTCTCCTTATCTCTAATTTGAAACTCTGGTTAATTTTGCATGCCTTAATATTACATCCCTACGTGAACCAATGGTGGGAAACAATCGATCTTGCGCTCCTTTTAGCCGTTGAAATTCGCAACTTATCCCTAAGTCAAATTAGTCTTCACCATCGATTGATTGAATAAAGACCATGCTCGTTCGTTTCTTGAATCCAACTCTCTCGATATTAGATAAATGGATGAATTCACAAGATCCTCTCCCAATTCACTTGCAAACAAAATTAAGAACTAAGAATGAACAAACCTTAAATTAAAATTGCAAACTCAAATACCTAAACAACCTAATCGTTCTCAAAACCACAAAAACACAATAACCCAAGCCAAATAAAGTTTAGTTCATGGTTGGGTTCAAAAGATATACAAAGAATAATCTCCCTAGCATGAATCTAATCGAACAAAGAGGAAGAAGAAATCGATGCAGCCCTAATTTTCTCTCCCAATCGAACCTCTCTCTTGAAGTAAACGACTTGACCTTCTTTATATATGAGATGTCTAGGTCAAAGTCTTTCTTGGGGAGGAAGTATCTTTATATAGCATGAACCTCTATCCCTAGTTCGGCATGCTCTTTTTGAGTTTCCATGAAAACTAGTTCGGCATGACCTTTCTGAGTTGTCTCGGCAACTTCCAGCTTGCTTGGGCATTAAATCTTGCATACACAAAACAGCCTCCAACAATATCTTTTTCCACCAAAACAAATCAAAACATGAACTCAAGCATAACCATAAAGGAAACAATGCAAATATGCATGAATAACTAAAAATGCAACTAATATGAGCCTAATTCTAACAATAATATGAGTAAAAAGGGTCATAAAAATAGTACTTTAGAACACTCATCACACCCCAAACTTGAACTATTGCTTGTCCTCGAGTAATGCAAAACTAAAAATTACCTGTCAAGACTTTAATCGTCAAAAACATGCTTCAAACTTGAATTCAAACCTCAGAACCGTGGCACAAAGTATGGTCGCCTTTTAATTTTTTGGATAACACAAAAATTATCCTGAACCAAACTACAATGCTGGTGACAATGTGTGTGCGTAGTTGTGTACAAATTGATCAAGAGGATTCCATATGAACAATAGGTTTTATCAAATTAATTACTGGGGTATTTAATTTTACTAGAACCATTTTCAGGCACCTCTAGCAAAGCAAGCAATTTCTTATTTTAATATTAAACGACTAGAGCCAGTTTCGGGCACCTCTAGTGATTTTTAATATGTTTCGGGCACCTAGAGCCGGTTTCAGACACCTCTAGCAAGAAATTATTTTTAATCCAATTTTAGTTTATGCTAGAGCCGGATAGGCACGTCTAGCACAAATTTTTAATTTCAAATTTACCCAATTTTTAAACAACCTAAGTTCATTAAGTCTCCCTTAATCAACAAGCCACAACCGTGTTAAAAAATCAACATCATAGTAAAATTCTAAGTTTTTTTAATGCAATCCTAAAACTTAAAGGTTCTTTCAATTAAGTGCAGTGGAAAAAATTCATCATTGGATATTCAACAAGTCTTAAGCAATCAAATCCAATCAAAGGCATGTCAAGTAACATATGCAACCTATATGCGATTACAAATGATGAATGCAATTAAACATGAAGCTAACTAGAAACAAACACCCCCCCCCCCCAAACTTGAGAGAAACATTGTCCCTAATGCATGCAATAAAATAAAAGAAAAAACATATAAATAAAAAATGAGATACGATGACTTACTGCGAGAGCTCGTCATCGCTAATGATGAGTTTCCATTGGGCGGTTTGCTTGAGCGTGGTGGTTTCTTTTTTTGGTTGGTGGAGGAATCGATTCCCATGTAGGGGCTACTTCTTCACTCTCGTCATCCATCTCTTCAATTTCCTCGGTGGTGGAAGCTTTGCGTTTGGCCTTAGAAGATGTGGCTGGAGGTGATTTCATGGGTGCTTTGTCTTTTGTTGTAGTTGTCGGGGCGTCATTAGTCTCGGTTGTCTGGGCATTTGCAGTGTCTGTTGGAGTGGCAACTGTTGAGGTAGATGTCGTGGTATGTTATGTTGTAGTTTCCGTGGCAAGTAGTTCGACAGGGAAGATAGGGAATGACACTTTACTGTCCGGGTATTTCACCAGGATGACTTGTGTGATGGCAGTATTGTGGTCCTTCATATACTGCATAAACAATAATTGGCGTGCTTCGATTTGTTATAGCCGGTGTGCCAATGGGCATACGAGGGCCTCAAGTTGATCTGGAGCTGTTGGCCAACTTGCTTGGGCATCAGCACTGGTAGCGGTATCAGGTATTGTCAAGGCAACTTTGGTTTCCCGATCATGGTTTTGAAATTATTTTCCATGGGTTTGTGGTTCTTGTGGGTTCTTTATTGGAAAAACAAAGAAAAACAAGAAAGAAAACTTAAGAGTTCAAGGCTAGGAAACTTCTTATCCCTTGAAACTTTTATCCCTAAAAAATAATCATAAAAAGATAAAAATAAAAATAAAGGAAAAATGAAAATAAAAATATAGATAAAAAGAAAGCTTGAGAAGGGTCGTTTCCGATATTTCTTATAGTCCATCTGTACCCCCCCCCCGATCGAGTGACAATATTGCCCTAAAAAAGTTGGGCCAGTGTGCTCGCAACCACTCCCTTTTACGTTACCATGGTGGAGGTGTCTTTCCTTCGTGTTCTCTTGTAGTCCATGTATACTCTCCACCTTGCTACTGTTCCTGAAGGCATGAATATATTAGTAGAAAAGTTATATCAACACCCAACCAATTAATTACCTCAATATCATCGTTCTCCATCATGGTTGGATGTAGCCTTCGTTGTCGTGGCAATTGCTACTCAAGCCAATTGTTGTGGCAATCAGTTGCCAAAATTTGCTGTAACTCAAGGGAGAAACCAATTTTCTAAAAAGCTTTATGAATCCACAAACTGTTTTCTTTTGGCCTCTCAAACATCTCCATCGGTAGAGATTTTGATGGCTTCAAATCTACCAGCATTGGTTCCTTAAAACATACCTGCAATGGACGATGTGAGTTTTTAAAGAATTTCAAACGTTCAACCATTACCTACTCATATTCCATTGGCAAAGTATTGTCATATCGTTGATCTTGCATGTGGTCGTGCAATATTCGTGGCAAAGGTAGATGAGAGCAAATTGTTGTATCATTACTCTTCTCAGCCTCTTGGAATGTTGTCGCAACATTGCTCTGTTCAGGCTCCTCAATCATTGTCATGGCAATTTGTTGTATAGGCTCATCAAGTGTTTGGCGGTCTTTTCCATTGGCAGGCTCTCGACTTGGCGGTCTTTCCTTCTTTGCATTGTTCATTTTCTTCTTGCCTTGGGACTTCAGTATCCCTAGGACTTAATTGTTGGTGCGTGTTATCCATGGAATTAGTGAGTCTCCTCATTTGATCTATTGAATTGCACATGAATGTATCCATCCTAGCCATCTTTACTTCCATAGAATTTGATAGCCCTTGATTAGATTCGATGAGAGATTCACTTCTAGCCATGAAAGTTTGAAGCGTGTCCTCTAAGGATTTTGAATACTTTTGAGGAGGACTGCATTGTCATTTCATATTTGTTGTCGTGACACTAGGTTGCTGATAAGGACTGCATTGCCGAGGCATGTTTGTTGCTGCAACAAAATTGTCATGGTAAAAAACTTTTGAGCTTTTTGATCATACCATGAAGGATTTTGTTGTCGGTTCCATCTATGGTCCTCCATGTAGTCATATGCATCGAGATTGTAAGGGAAATCTTCAAACATATGATGTTCTCCATAAGAAGTGCATGTGTACAAAGTGGTTGACGCCATAAGATATTCTTGATAAGTCACTTGGAGTTCAACTATGAACAAAGAAAGAGAACACTAACAAATTCAATTAAAATCAAAGTTGTGTTTACAAAAGTAAAATAAGCCTCTATTTATAGGCTAAGGCTAAGGCATATGAATGGATACAAATTGGATGAAATAAAGTAATGTGCATGTTCCATGAATCTTCATTTTTGTCATCCAATGTACTTGTTTTGGGAGTTGAAAGGCTTGAATGTAGCTTGGATCTCCAATGCATTCTCTGAGTGCAAGAAACCTCCAAGCAACTCCCTTGTCGTGCATGCATGCTTCAAAGGATGAATGAATGGTTTTGGTGAATGAATTGAATGCCTTGAATCTTCCCACCTCTTCATTAATGTGCATGTGGCATCCCAAGAGTTTTTTTCCAAGCTTGATGTGGCTAGCCATGTAGGATAAATCTAGGACATAATTTGTGAACAAAAAAATCAAACTATTAATATGTGAAAATAACATATAATGTGACATAAATATGGGAACATAAATAAGTGACAATAATAAAAATATAAGAAATATGTAGCAACAAATAAATTAACTAAAATGTAACAACAATTAAAAACATGTAGTTTCAAATAAATTAAAATGTTCCTTTTTCACTCAATATGTTCACATGCAACAAATTGCATGGATTGCATGGCTCTTGCTCGAGTGAACGACCCTTGTGGAAATTCGATTAGATCGTATTAGGGTGGATCCATGCTCGTATCATCCCCTCCGTCTTTAAAGCGATTTGTCCCCAAATCGTCACCTACATCATAAGGAGACAAGTCAGATATGTTAAAGCTTGTACTAGTGTTATACTCACTTGGATGGTCCAATTTGTATGCATTCAGTGACGGATCTATGTTGAGGGTGGGAGGGGCAATTGCCCCCCTCTAATTTGATGGTCTAATTATATTTTAGGCCATTGATAGTTTTATAACTATTTCAATTAAGTCCTTGCCCCTCCCAAAATTGACTGGTATAATTTGTTTTTAGGACCTTTTAAGTTTTAAAATTAATTAAATTAAGCATTGACCCAAATTTTTATGGTTTAATTGCTTTTAAGATCTTTTAATTTTAAAATTAGTGAAATTAAATCATATCTCCTTTAATTTTTATGCTTTAGTTACTTTTTAAAATCTTGTTAATTCCAAAGTTAAACATTTTGCCCCCCTCATGATTCAATCCTGGCTTCGTCCCTGCATGCATTGTCATTAATCCTTTCAAGAACTTGGAAAGGACCATCTCAATGAGGCAATAACTTCAATCTTCGTTGAGTGGGAAATTGTTCCTTTCGCTTGTGTATCCAAACCCAATATTCGGGATCAAAAATTACTTGCTTGCTTCCCTTGTTGACCTTGTTGACATATTGATCGGTTCTCCTTTCAATGTTTTCCTACACTTGTTGATGTAGATTCCTCACAAATTATAACTTCTTCTTTCCATCTATATGCATAAACTGGTTAGATGGTAAAGGAATTAAATCAAGTGGAGTTAAAGGATTAAAACCATAGACAATCTCAAACGGTGAATGCTTAGTGGCTGAATGTATTAATCGATTGTATGCAAATTCAACATACGACAAACATTCTTCCCACGTTTTCATGTTTTTTTGAATTATGGCTCTTAACAAGGTTGATAGAACCTGATTAACCACTTCAGTTTGGCCATCCGTTTGCGGGAACATGTTGTAGAGAACAATAATTTGGTGCCAAGTTTTCTCCACAAAGTCCCCCAAAAATGAATAAGGAACTTGGTATCTCAATCTGACACAATTGTCTTCGGCATCCCTTGTAGCCGTACCACTTCCCTAAAAAACAAGTTAGCTATATTCAAAATATCATCAGTTTTATTACAAGGAATGAAGTGTGACATTTTAGAAAACATGTTGACTATAATAAAAACCGAGTCTTTTCCATTTTTATTTCGAGAGAGTCCAAGTACGAAATCCATGGAAATATCTAACAAAGGTGCTTCGGGGATTGGAAGTGGTGTGTACAACCCATGGGGTTTGAGGTGCAATTTGGCCTTCTTGCAAGTGATACATCTATCGCATATCCTCTCGACATCATGTCTCGCCTTGAGCTAAAATAAATGCTCACAGAGCATGTCCAAAGTCTTGGTTACGCTAAAGTGGTCCCTAAGTCCCCCTCCATGTGCTTCCTTCACAAGAACATTTCGAATGGATCCTATCAAAAACTCCATTTGTACAAGCCTTGTAATACTCACCAAAATCAAGATCATTGTCATAGAGTTCTTTGATATATGAAAAACCAAGTAATTTAGAATCCAAGGTATTAAAGAGTGCATACCTCCTCGACAAAGCATCGACAACAATATTTTCCTTACCTTTCTTGTACTTGATCACGTATGGAAATATTTCAAGGAACTCTACACATTTAGCATGCCTCTTGTTCAAATTCTTTTGTCCTTTGAGATGCTTTAAGGCTTCATGGTCGGTATGAATCACAAATTCCTTGGTCCAAAGATAGTGCTGCCACGTTTCCAATGATCAACACTTCTCTTTGTCATATATCAGATAGTTGAGAGTTGCACCATTCAATTTCTCGTGAAGGTACGCAATGGGGTGTCCATCTTGAGTGAGAACGGCTCTAATTCCTATTCATGATGCATCACACTCAATCTTAAAAGTTTTGTTAAAATCTGGGAGTGATAACAAAAGAGCATTCGTCAAACAATCTTTGATTAAAACAAAAGATTTTTCTTGTTCCTTACCGCAATGAAAGTTCGCACTTTTTCTTAATGATTCCCGTTAAAGGGTCAGATATATTACTATAGTTAGGAACAAACATTCGATAGAAGCTAGCAAGACCATGGAAACTTCTTACTTGACTTATGCTTGTAGGTCGTGGCCACTCTCGAATCCCTTTTACCTTCTCTTGATCCACTTCAAGTCCTTCTGAGCTGACCACAAATCCTAAAAATATAAGTTTATTTGTACAAAAGGAACATTTCTTTAGGTTTGCAAACAAGGTCTCCTTCCTTAGTACTTCTAATACCAATCTCAAGTGGTGCACATGTTCTTCCAATGACTTTTTGTAAATCAAAATGTCATCAAAGTAAACTACACAAAATTTACCAATAAAAGTATGAAGGGTATGATTCATTAATCGCATAAAAGTACTTGGAGCATTAGTTAGGCCAAAAGGCATAACCAACCGCTCATACAAACTGTGCTTGGTTTTGAATGTGGTCTTCCACTATTCTCCTTCTCTCATCCTTATTTGATAGTAGTCACTTTTCAAGGCGATCTTGGAGAACATGTTAGCTTCGTTGAGTTTATCCAACATATCATCTAAGCGCGGGATCGGATGTCGATACTTGAATGTAATCTTGTTAATCGCTCGGTAATCAACGCACATTCGCCATGAACCATCTTTCTTTGGTACTAACAAGACTAGAACGGCACAAGGGCTTATGATTTCTCGTACATACCCCTTTTCTATCAACTCTTCAACTTGTCTTTGCATCTCTTTGGTCTCTTCGGGGTTGCTTTGGTAGGCTGGTCGATTTGGAATGGTTGCACTACGGATGAAGTCAACTTGGTGCTCAATTCCTCAAATGGGTGGTAAGCCACTCGAAATGTCTTCCGGAAATACTTCTTCAAATTCCTGAATCAAAGAAACAATAGAAGAAAGAAAAGAATCATTAAGTTCGTTAGTGGTAAGCAAACTTTCCTTGTACATAAGCACAAGCAAAGCATGCTTCAAAAGAAAATATTTCCTCACTTCTCTTTCTTTTGCAAAAACACTCAATTTTTCCATCTCATTTTCTCCATTTTCTCGTGTTTTTTCCTTCAAATTCTTTGGTTTTTGACTCATATTCTTTTTGCACTCTCTTTTTTATTCTTATATTGTCTTTTTTGTTTTTACAAAGCTTTCCTTCAAACGAACTTGGTCGTCATGAACTTGTTTTGGCGTGAGACGTGCCAAAGTAACAATCCTTTATGATTTAAAGTGTATCGGTTGGTATAGCAATCGTGCATCACCCAATGATAAAATTGCCAAGGTCTTCCTAATTATAGATGACTGGCTTGCATGGAACCACGTCGCAAAGAACCTCGTCACAATACTTGTCAACCGAGAAAGCAATAAGGGCTTTCTTGGTGACTTTGATCTCGTCTCCGTCATTGAGCCATTGAAGCTTGTATGGTTGTGGATGTTTGGTGGTTGCAAGGCCAAGCTTTTCTATCAACAAGCTACTAGCAACATTAGTACAACTACCACCATCTATATTAAAACTACATATCTTGCCTTGGATGTGGCAACGAGTATGGAAGATGTTTTCTCGTTGTTCTCTCCTTGCACATTTTGGATGCTTAAACTTTGTTTCACGACAAAAGACTTCACCATCAACGACATATTCCAAATCAGCGTGGTCAGTGTGTACTTTGGATTCAACTTCGTCCTCTTGTTCATACTTAATTTCTCCACCATCTTTTAGGAACATTGTAACGCCCTAGTTTTGGGCCTAGATGTTTTGGACATCGGACCGGACCAGTTAGAAAATTCGAGTCGCGTTAGGTGATTTAAGGAAATCAAGGATCGGGATAGGATAAAAATGTGGTAAAAATTTCTAAAATACTTTAAATTATGTTTAAGAGGTTGGTCAAATCAATTTTACAAAAAGGGTTTCGGAAGAGGTACATTTTGGGTAGTTACAAAAATGTAAAGTTTCAAAACTGTGGAAAAATGTGATTTTAAAAGAGGAGCCAAAATCTTAGAATCTTTAGGGAGATTTATGGCAATTTAGCCTTTCCTTAATATGACATGTGTTTTAAAAGGATTTTTAAGTGGTTAAATAAAAAAGTTTTATTTTATTAAAATTAATAAATTAGAAAAGTTAGATTTCATTTGACGTGACTACCTTCCTCTTCTCATTTTTAGCCAAACACCATTCTAACTCATTTTCTCCAGAATTCTTTTCTCCCAAACACTCATCATTATTTTCTAAACATATTTCAAGAGTTCTTTCAAGTTCTTCAAGATTTTTGCTAAGGAAAACTTGTTATTCATTGAGGGAAGCAAGGATTGGAGGTAAATCTCGTTCTCAACCTTCAATCTAGGTTCTTTATTGAAATTCCCAAGATCTTTGGCTTCTAATTAATGTTTTTAGTTGAGTTTTCATTATAGTATTAATTTGAGATTGAAATCTTACAAAAAAATATGATGAAACTCTTGATTTTCGAACTTGTTTTGTTATGCTATGCTTTGGATTGATTTTAATTAAGTTTTGAGGTTGTTAATATGTTGAAAAGAGGTTTTGTTGATATAGATCCCGAAATCCTTGAGATCCTTGAGTTTCTTGATAGTTCTAGTTGGGTTTTTGAGGTGAAATGTTGGAGTAATGCTTGCAGGAGGTATAAGGAAGGGTTTAGGTTGATTTTAGATGTGTTTTGATGTTTATAATTGATTGGAAGTGATGTATGTTGGTTGGGCTTGGTTTAGGAAACAATCGATTGAGTTTTCGGTTGTTTCGGATGGGTAAATTGGTGAAGTTTGGGTGAGCAACGAGTTTGTGATTGGTTGTTGGTGTTGAAATGCATTTTAATGCATTTAGATCTCTATTTTGATGGTGTGAAAACAGAGGATCTTGATCCGGGAGCAAACGAGATGTTTTTAAAGGCTCCGAATGAGTGATTTCCGTGTCGGCGAGCAAGGCTTCGCGTATCGGTGAAAGGAAATGGATTTTCTAACTTTGTAACACTTTGAGTGTGGTCTTGGGAGCTTAGTGTAAGTTTGAAACACTTAGCTAAGCTCAAGAGTAAGTGATTCGAAAGTCTCTCTCGGAATGTGCTATGTTTTTGTTTGAAAATGCACTTGGTGTAAATGTGATTTTATCTACTGTTTATAAGCATGTTTTGAGCATTGATAATGCTGATGTTTAATGCCATGTTGTTAAGGATGCATTTGGTAGATGATCCTTGGATTTGAGAAATATATGTATTTGAGATTAAGCATGGTTATGCTTGTGAACTTGGTATTGTGTTTATGCTTGTAAAACAGTTGAATATTGATGTTAAATGATTATATTGGCAAGTGATGAAAATGGTTTTTTGTTACTTGAATCGAATATAGTTAGCCGGCTATAGGATTGGGTGTACTGTTGTTGAGTTTTTAGGGGCTCGATTCGATCAACCAATTTAGCTCACCAAGTGGTGGAGAGATGGATTTTTGGGTGGAAGGGTTGTGGAAGCTAGAATGTAAAAAGACATAATGATTTATAGTGGTTCGGCCTTCTAACAAGCACCTACATCCACTACCTTAGCTTCCCACTAAGGATTTCACAATCAATCCACTAATTGATTCGTCCCCTTTTCTAGGATTAGGAGGAAACCCTTACAACCGATCAAGCTTCTACCCAAAGCCTTGATCAAAACCCTCTTTACAAAGAGACAAGGAAAGCAAACTTAAAACCCCCTAATAGGTGTTTGTTTGCACAATTAAGCACTCACCCAAAACCTAAAACACTTGAGCAAATTTGATAATTTTGGCTCACTAGTGTTTGTCTATACAAGAATTGACAATTTAAGCACTAAGATACTTTTTGATCATTTGATGTTTGACAATATGAGCATTAGCCTTCTCTTGATGCTTGGAGGTCCCTTTTATACTCCCAAATGAGTTTGTAGCCGTTACTAGCCGTTGGGATCATATTGGAGCCGTTGAGGACTCTAATTCCCACCATAAATGCAGTTCTGTAGCTCCCCGTTTCGAAACGCTCGAAGCCGTTTCGAAACACTCTCAATGTAGAAAGAGCCGTTGCAGTCTGTCAGGGTACCCGTTTCGGAACACCCCTTTGCCGTTTCGAAACGCGTATCGAAACGATATAAGCCCGTATCGAAACGCCTGCATTTAAAAGTTAGTTGGGAAAATAGTCGTTGGGGTTTATGACCGTTGGGGTCATTGCCACGTGGGCGTATCGAAACGGCCTAGCCCGTTTCGAAACGCTGGGCAAAAATCCTGTCCAATAGAAAGCCCGTTTCGAAACAAGTTTCAAAACGTTTTGGCTACTGTAAACCCTTGTTTCGAAACGCCCTAAGGTGTTTCGAAACACCTGGACAGTTTTGTTTAGATTGGCTTGGAAAATCATGAAAAAACCCTTTAAAAAAATCCCTAAACATAATTTCAAGTTGTTTGGACTTTGTAAATGTTTTAAATACTTTTTAAATCAGTCCAAATCATTTTTCAATTATTATATCAAAACATTAGTTCTACAACTGTGAATAAAGTCGCCTTGGATGTCGAGGGGTTGTGATTGTACCGTATACTCCATCCAAGTACCCTAGCGATTGAGGTTAAGATCACAACGGTGGATGTTAATCTCGTATGTGGGTCTTGTGTTATGTGTTATGTGTCACGTGCTCTCATTAGTGGAATTATACAACTACCGATGAGTGGTGTTGAGGGGTTGTGATTGTACCATTATACTCCACCACGGGTGTCATAGCGATGGAGGGTTTCTCTCGTGTGTGAGCCTTGTGTAGTCCGGTAGTGTGTATGAAGTATGTTGCACAACGCTTGTAATCTGCGTATCTGATTGTGTCATTTGTGTTGGTTTTGGTATCATTGAGAATGGATCACTTGCAAGCGAATATAATGTTGTTGATTAATTATTTAAGCATGAGATGCTTGAGGTTTATGCTAGAATGCATGTGATGCTTGGTTTAAGCATGAACAAAATATTATTTGCTATTATTATAATGATGTTAAAAGCATGTAGTTTGAAAAGTTCATTGATGCTTAGAAGAGCATGTTTAAGGGAAGGCATGAGTTTGCAAATGATGATGCAATGGTTATATTTAATGCATTGATGAATGTTGCTTTTAGCGATCCTCACTAAGATATATGCTTACGCTCATTTGTTTCATCAATGTAGAGAAATGAGTATTCAACGCATCTCGATAGCAAGTGGAATCCAAGCTTTTGATTAAACAAAGTATGTAGTTTCACCTTGGTGTAATAAGAGGCAATGGGTGAGATTTCTACTCATATTTGTATTTGGTGATGTTAAACACCTTAAGCATGTTTGGTTTGCTTATTTTGGTTTGTAAATGGCCTTTGAGGATTATTTTGTGCTTGAATATGGATTTTAGCTTTGTATGGTTTTGAAGACTAGGAAGCATGCCTATAATTCTAATGCTTGCATGAATGATGCTATGATTTAGCATGTGTTTCATGTTATTGGTCCTTGATGCTTATACATGTTGTATGTGTAATATGGCATGTATTGGAATGATTTCGAAGGTGAATGTTTGAGAAAACCCAGCAAATTGTGAAGTTGCAGGGCAAGGCGTTTCGAAACACCCTTACGTGTTTCGGAACGATGGCCTGGAATGGTAATGGTGTTTCGGAACCGGTAGGCACGTTCCGAAACATTTTGCTACTAGAAGGCATTGTTTCGAAACGGGTTTCTGAACGCACCCGTGTATCGAAACGGTCAACTTGGTTTCGAAATGGCCGTTCCGATACAGGGTCTTTTGTTTCGAAACACCTGACCGTTGGATTTTAATTTGAATTGTTTCAGGTTTCTATTTTCTTATGTTTTGGTCCCTAAGACTTGAATGCTTAATTAAATGAGTTTGGATGATCTGTTTGTGATGAAACTTGACATGCTTGCATGTAATATGACTAATTTTGGATTGATAACTTTAAAACCCGTTTAGTCCTTATAATTTAGGAAATTTACAATTTAGTCCCTAAAAGATGTTTGTATGCAATTGAACCCCTAATAGAGTTCTGTGTGCTGTGTCGCTTCTGCTAAATCCAATTACTAATCATATAGGATAATAATGTGCATCTAGAAAAGATAAAAAGAAAAAAAAGGGGTCGTTAATCGAGGTTGACTTTTACGAGTTGACTTCGGTTTTCCCCGTGTAATATTCTCAGTTCAGGGCGGGCGTCTAGGCCGGGCTAAGGGGGTTACATTTGTTGGTATCATAGCCAGGTTTTGAAAGAATTGGGATGTTGGTATGTGAAATTGGTATGTATTGATGTATGTTGGTTGAAAAGTATGATTTTGGTTGAATATTGGAGCTTGTGCTATGCTTGATTGATGTGAATCGCATGTGAGATGAATATGATTGTATGTTGATGATGGGATGTTGACATGTGCTGATTTTGGATGATGGAAAGCATGATGAGCATGATATGTTATTGTATGCTATGTAATGATTGAGGGAAATCGGGGTGCTCATTGCCTTATTACACTGATTAAATGTTTTTGTGAACTTGGATCCTTGCTTGAGGCTGGCCTAAATGGTTTGTTTTGTTTTATTGTTATGCCTTGTTAAAAATAGCATTATGGGTCAGAGGAGAGAGCTCAGATAAAACACAATAGTTCCCGCGGCTGAGCAGGGAGACTAGGGTGAGAAGGGGCTGATGTCCCTTATGGTTGAAATTTACCTCCTCCGCCACCACCTGGAGGTGGGGACCAGGAGCAACAAGGACTTGCTAGTCCGGGTTTGGGTGATCTAACGTCGTTGGTTCAGGCGATCACTAGGGCGTTTCAGGCCGCAGTAGTCATAGCGCATGTACAGGCCCTGCAGCTGGGCAGACGGGTTTACCTTTGGAGAGGTTGAGGAGCCTAGGAGCCGTTGAGTTCTTTCGTATGTCTCATGAGACGTCAGAAGCTTGGTTGGCGAGCACGATCTGTATCATGGATCAGGTGGGCTGTAATGATGTGCGCAAGCCGGGGTGTGTTGTTTCTCTTCTCCAGGGGGATGCATATAGTTGGGGGACTACTACCACCGCTGGAATGGAACCCAATGAAATGGATTGGGAGTTTTTCAAGGGTGCCTTTAAGATAAAGTATCAAGGTGTGAGATACTTGGATGAAAAGAAATGCGAGTTCATGTCCCTAGTTCAGGGAACCCTTTCTGTGGTTGAGTACGAGGTCCAGTTCGTACGTCTGAGCCAGTATGCCCCTTAGCTGATGCCTAGTGAGAGGCACTATTGTGATCGCTTCTGGTACAGGTTGGTGCAAGAAGTCAAGACATACATGTTGGTTACGGATTACACCGATTTCAATGTGCTGGTGTGTCGAGCCAAAGACATTGAACAGAACTTGGGTTTGGCATCCCAAGGACTTGGTTTTAGCTCTGGAAAGAGGGATGCTGAGTCTAGTTCGAAGGTGGACGGAACAAGAGGGGACGAGATAAGAGATATCAGCCTGCTAGGCGAGGCAATGTTGAGCATGGTGCACCATCTTAGGGAGATCGGATGAGAGCGGAACATAATACGTGCTGGATGTGTGGATCTCGAGGTCATCTGAAGTGAGATTGTCCTCGAGCGGCTAGAGAGGTTCAGGCTCCTGTAGTTGTAACATGGAATTCGTGATGGAACTGTGGTTCAACGGATCACATGAGGCGAGAGTGTCCCTTGTTGGCTGGTGGAGGCCAAGGACGTACACCTGCTGCAGCTGTACCTCAAAGAGGCCGTGGACGCGACCTAGGGAACTTTCAGAGGAGAGACGAGGGTCAGCAAGGCATTGCACATGTAGTAGTTGTTCGGCCCGAGGGAGGCAGTCCTGCGAGGGTCTATGCTCAGCGCGAGGAGCACAATGATACCGATGTTATCGCAGGTACCTTTGCTCTTCAGTCTTTATCTTTGCTAGCTTTGATTGATTATGGATCTACGCATTCTTATATCTTGAGTGAGCATACGCATTTGCTTGATATACCTGTTGAGTAGCTCGAAGTAGGAATGCAAGTGACTAGTTCTTTTGGTGAGACTATAGTCATTAGAAAGTTGTATAGGAGATGCCCTTTGTCTGTGCAAGGTCATGTGTTTCTTGTGGAATTGATGGAGTTACCCTTCTACGGTTTCGATGTGATCCTTGGTATGGATTGGTTGACTGAGCATAGAGCGGTGGTTGACTTTGATGTCAAGCGGGTCACCTTAAAGCTTGCTGATGATTATGAAGTGGTGATAGTAGGCGAGAATGTGAAATTCTTGTCGAATGTGATTTCGGCTTTGGAAGCAAGTCGTATGCTGAGGATGGGTTGTAAGGCTTATCTTGTTTATGTAATGAATCTTGGCACGAAAGATGTACGTGGGCAGGACATCAGAACTATTTGCGATTTTTCGGGTGTCTTTCTGGAAGAGTTGACTGGGTTGCCACCAAATAGGGAAGTTGAGTTTGGTATCGAGTTGTATGAGAATACAACTCTGGTGTCCATTGCTCTTTATCGCATGGCACCTAAAGAGCTGAAGGAGTTGAAAACGCAACTACAGGAGTTGTTGGATCGAGGGTTCATCTAGCCGAGTGTGTCACCTTGGGGTGCACCGGTCTTGTTTGTAAAGAAGAAAGATGGGTCAATGATAATGTGCATAGATTATTGGCAACTGAACAAGTTGACGATTAAGAACAAGTATCCCTTGCCTAGGATTGATGATCTCTTTGATCAGTTTCGAGGAGCATCTATTTTTCTAAGATAGACTTGAGGTCAGGATATTACCAGTTGAAGGTGAAGGATGTAAATGTACCTAAGACAGCTTTTTGGACAAGTACGTGCATTACGAGTTCTTAGTGATGTCGTTTGGTTTGACCAACGCACCTGCTGCTTTCATGGACATGATGAATCGTGTGTTCCATGAGTTCTTGGATCAGTTTGTGGTGGTGTTCATCGATGATATCCTTGTGTATTCGCGTATCGAGGAGGATCATGATAGACACTTAAGAATCGTTTTGCAAGTGTTGTTGGAGAACCAGTTGTATGCCAAGCTAAGTAAGTGTGAGTTTTGGCTTAAGGAGGTGGTCTTCCTAGGGCATGTTGTATCAGCTGAGGGTATTCGTGTTGATCCGCACAAAGTAAAGGTTGTGATGAGTTGGAAGGTGCCTAAGTTAGTGATAGAGGTACGAAGTTTCCTTGGTTTAGCCGGGTATTACCGAAGGTTTGTCGAGGGTTTCTCGAAGATTGCTGCACCTTTGACCAAGTTGTTGCAGAAGAATGTTCGTTTTGAGTGGACAGATGCGAGGCAGCATGCTTTTGAAAATCTGAAGGAAGCTTTGACGCAAGCTCTTGTCCTAATTCTACCTGAGTCTAGTAAGGAGTTTGTGGTCTATAGTGATGTGTCCGTTGTTGGTTTGGGATGTGTGTTGATGCAGGAGGGTAAGGTGGTAGCCTATGCATCTAGACAGTTAAAGGTGCATTAGCGTAACTACCCTACTCATGATCTTGAGCTTGCAGCTGTTGTGTTTGCTTTGAAGATCTGGAGGTATTACATGTACGGCGAGAAGTGTGTTGTGTTCACGGATCATAAGAGCTTGAAGTATCTCATGTCTCAGAAGGAGTTGAATCTTAGGCAACGCCTTTAGGTGGATTTGCTTAAGGATTATGATCTATCGATCGAGTATCACCCGGGCAAGGCCAATGTTGTGGTCGATGCTTTGAGCAGGAAAGTGACCGTGGAGTTGAGGGCGATGTTTGCTCGGTTGAGCATATCGCGTGATGGTGGTCCTATCGCTGAGTTGAAAGTGAAACCATCTCTGATTCAGTTGATCAAAGATAAGTAGTTGCTTGATGATTCCCTTGTTCCACATGTTCAGGACATTGCGGAGGGTAAGCCTTCGGATTTTAATTTTAATGCTAACATAGTTATGTGCTTTGGAAGTCGAATAGTGGTGCCAGATTATGTTGAGTTGAGGCGCACTATTCTGACTGAAGCTCATAGTAGTCCTTTTGCTATGCATCCTGGTAGTACGAAGATGTATCATGATTTGAAGGATGAGTACTACTGGGTGGGGTTGAAAAAGGATGTGGCTGAGTTCGTTAGTAAATGCATGGTGTGTCAGCGAGTGAAAGCTAAACATCAGGTTCCTTCTGGGTTGTTGCAGCCTTTGAGAATTCCAGAATGGAAGTAGGAGATAATTACCATGGATTTTGTATCTGGGTTGCCGTTGTCACTGTCAAAGAAGAATTCGGTTTGGGTGATTGTTGGTCGGCTCACGAAGTGTGCACATTTCTTGCCGGTGCATAATACGTATACCTTGGAAAAGTTGGCTGAGCTGTACATTGCTGAGATTGTGCGGTTGCACGGTGTGCCAAAGTCCATAGTGTCAAATAGGGATCCAATGTTTACAATGCGATTTTGGGAATTCTTGCATCAAGCCTTGGGTACACGGTTGAATTTCAGTACTTTCTATCATCCTCAGACGGATGGTCAGTCAGAATGTGTGATCCAGGTGCTTGAGGATATGTTGAGGTGTTGCGTAATAGATTTCCAGGGTTCTTGGGAGAATCACTTGCCGCTGGTTGAGTTTGCGTATAACAATAGTTATCAGGCAAGTATCCAAATGGCTCCATACGAGGCTTTGTATGGGAGAAGATGTAGAACCCCCTCTTTATTGGGCTGAAGCTGGGCAAAAGTTGATTTCGATGCCAGCTATGTTAATGGGAACCACCGAGAAGGTGAAGCTCATTTGTGAGCGTTTGAAGGCAGCAGCGGATCGAAAAAAGTCTTACGCGGACCTAAAGCGTAAAGAGATTGAGTTCGCGGTTGGCGAACGTGTGTTCTTGAAGGTATCGCCTTGGAAGAAGGCGATGAGATTTGGGAGTAAGGGTAAGCTTAGCCCAAGGTTCATTGGACCTTACGAGGTTGTGGAGCATATTGGTCTTGTGGCATATCGGTTGAGATTTCCTTCGGAGCTGGAAAAGATATACGATGTGTTTCATGTCTCGATGTTGCAGAGGTACAGATCGGATCCTTCGCACGTGATGCCTGTTGAGGAGATAGAGTTGAATCCAGATCTGTTATATGATGAAGAACCAATGAGGATTCTGGATGTGAGTAGCAAAGTTCTTCGTGGCAAGACGATAGAGCTTGTGAAGGTGTTGTGGCAACACCGAGGAGTTGAGGAGGCCACGTGGGAAAGCAAGGCGGACATGCTGAAGCAGTTTTCGCACCTTTCTCTTTTAGGTAAAATTTCGAGGACGAAATTTCCTAATTGGGGGAGAGTTGTAACGCCCTGGTTTTGGGCCTAGATGTTTTGGACATCGGACCGGACCGGTCGGAAACGGTTCAAGTCGCGTTAGGTGATTTAACGAAATCAATGATCGGGATAAAATAAAAATATTATAGAAAATGCTAAAATCCTTTAAAATTATGTTTAAGAGGTTGGTCAAATCAATTTTACAAAAAAGGGTTTCAGAAAAGGTACATTTTGGGTAGTGACCAAATGTAAAGTTTCAAAACTGTGAAAAAATGTGATTTTAAAAGAGGAGCTAAAACCTTGGAATCTTTAGGGAGCTTTATGGCAATTTAGCCTTTCCTTAATATGACATGTGTTTTAAAAGGATTTTTAAGTGGTTAAATAAAAGAGTTTTATTTTATTAAAATTAATAAAATAGAAAAGTGAGATTTCATTTGACGTAACTACCTTCCTCTTCACATTTTCATCCAAACACCATTCTAACTCATTTTCTCCAGAATTCTTTTCTCCAAACACTCACTCATTATTTTCTAAACAAATATCAAGAGTTCATTCAAGTTCTTCAAGATTTTTGCTAAGGAAAACTTGTCATTCATTGAGGGAAGCAAGGATTGGAAGTAAATCTCGTTCTCAACCTTCAATCTAGGTTCTTTATTGAAATTCCCAAGATCTTTGGCTTCTAATCAATGTTTTTAGTTGAGTTTTCATTATAGTATTGATTTGAGATTGAAATATTGCAAAAATATGATGAAACTCTTGATTTTCGAACTAGTTATGTTAAGCTACGTTTTGGATTGATTTTAATTAAGTTTTGAGGTGGTTAATTTGTTGAAAAGATGTTTTGTTGATATGGATCCCGAAATCCTTGAGATCCTTGAGTTTCTTGATAGTTCTAGTTCGGTTTTTGAGGTGAAATGTTGGAGTAATGCTTGATGGAGGTATAAGGAAGGGTTTAGGTTGATTTTAGATGTGTTTTGATGTTTATAAATTACTAGAAGTGATGTATGTTGGCTGGGCTTGGTTTAGGAAACAATCGATTGAGTTTTCGGTTGTTTCGGATGTGTAAATTGGTGTAGTTGAGGGGTTGTGATTGTACCATTATACTCAACCACGGGTGTCACAACGATGGAGGGTTTCTCTCGTGTGTGAGCCTTGTGTAGTCCGGTAGTGTGTATGAAGTATGTTGCACAACGCTTGTAATCTGCGTATCTGATTGTGTCATTTTTGTTGGTTTTGGTATCATTGAGAATGGATCACTTGCAAGCGAATATAATGTTGTTGATTAATTATTTAAGCATGAGATGCTTGAGGTTTATGCTAGAATGCATGTGATGCTTGGTTTAAGCATGAACAAAATATTATTTGCTATTATTATAATGATGTTAAAAGCATGTAGTTTGAAAAGTGCATTGATGCTTAGAAGAGCATGTTTAAGGGAAGGCATGAGTTTGCAAATGATGATGCAATGGTTATATGTAATGCATTGATGAATGTTGCTTTTAGCGATCCTCACTAAACTATATGCTTACGCTCATTTGTTTCATCAATGCAGAGAAATGAGTATTCAAGGCAGCCCGATAGCACGTGGAATCCAAGCTTCTGATTAAACAAAGTATGTAGTTTCACCTTGGTGTAATAAGAGGCAATAGGTGGGATTTCTACTCATATTGGTATTTGGTGATGTTAAACACCTTAAGCATGTTTGGTTTTCTTATTTTAGTTTGTAAATGGCCTTTGAGGATTGTTTTGTTCTTGAATGTGGATTTTAGCTTTGTATTGTTTTGAAGACTAGGAAGCATGCCTATAGTTCTAATGCTTGCATGAATGATGCTATGATTTGGCATGTGCTTCATGTTATTGGTCCTTGATGCTTATACATGTTGTATGTGTGATATGGCATGTATTGGAATGATTTCGAAGGTGAATGTTTGAGAAAAACTAGCAAATTGTGAAGTTGCAGGGCAAGGCATTTCGGAACGCCCTTACGTGTTTCGGAACGATGGACTGGAATGGTAATGGTGTTTCAGAACGGGTAGGCACGTTCTGAAACATTTTGCTACTAGAAAGCATTGTTTCGAAACAGGTATTTGAATGCACCCGCGTATTGAAACGGTCAACCTGGTTTCGAAACGGTCGTTCCGATACAGGGTCTTATGTTTCGAATCACCTGACCGTTGGACTTGAATTTGAATTGTTTCAGGTTTCTATTTTCTTATGTTTTGGTCCCTGTGTCTTGAATGCTTAATTAAATGAGTTTGGATGATCCTTTTGTGATGAAACTTGACATGCTAGCATGTAATATTACTAATTTTTTATTGGTAACTTTGAAACCTGTTTAATCCTTATAATTCTAGAAATTTACAATTTAGTCCATAGAAGACGTTTTTATGCAATTGAACCCCTAATAGAGTTCTGTTCGCTGTGTCGCTTCCGCTAAATCCAATTGCTAATCATATAGGATAATAATGTGCATCTAGAAAAGATAAAAAGAAAAAAGGGGGTCGTTAATCGAGGTTGACTTCGGTTTTCCTCGTGTAATCTTCTTAGTTCGGGTCGGGCATCTAGGCCGGGCTAAAGGGGTTACAAACATGACCCTTTTGTTTGGACACTTACTAGCAATATGTCCCCTCCCTAGACATTTAGAGCACTTGATGTCACGAGTTCGATTAGGTGCGGCCTCGACTTTTCCTTTATTCGACTCTTTGTCTCGCTTATTAGGCTTTGATGTCTCGACATTGTCTTTACTCCGGAAAGTGGTGTCCTTTTTGTAGGCCCCTTGCTCCCACTTGGTCGTTGAAATTGAAGTAGTAGAGGGTTGAGTAGTACCTTTTCTCTTTTGTTGTTTTCCACTTTAATTGACATTTGAATCATGTCCTCAATTTCGATATAGTGTTGAAGTTCTACTTTGTCGGCAATGTCACGATTAAGACCGACTAAGAACCTTTCCATGGTAGCCTCTCGATCTTCCTCCACATTGGCGTGAATCATGGCAATTTCTATCTCTTTATAGTAATCCTCCACGCTCCGATTTTCTTGTGTGAGACTTTGGAGTTTTTGGAACAAGTCCCGGTGGTAATGTGTTGGAACAAATATCCTCCTCATGATGGCTTTCATTTCATTCCAAGTCGACACTGGCCGCTCACAATTTTCTCTCCTACTCAAAGTTAATTGATCCACTAAATGATAGCATAATCGGAAAATTCAATGGCGGTAAGTTTAACTTTTTGTTTTTGGAGTAGTTGTGACATTCAGAGACAAGTTCAACTTTCTTCTCCCACTCCAAATAGGCTTTCGGGTCAGTCTTCCCTTGAAAAGGAGGAATAGTCATTCGGATGCTACTAAGATTGTCATACACTCTGTTTTAGTTCCTTGAACCTTGATTCCTCAGTGCTTGGTGCATATCATTAAAGTTGGAACCTTGGTCACTTCCTCTTTCACTTTGACTATATTACTCATCTTGATTTTGCCTAAGTGAGACTCATGGCCTCCTAGAACCATGAGATGAACTTTGTTCGAATATTTCCTCCAAACGACCCAAACGCTCTTCCTTTGTTGTTAGTTGGATTTGAAGAAATCTATTCAACTCTAGGATCAGACTTTGTTGCACTCGATTGAGGTTTTCTTTACAGCCATTGTCTTGTACTGAAGCATCAGACATGATGTACCTTGCCAAAAATATTAATAATAAAAGAAAAAAACTCACCAAAATTCGCTTGAAAATAAAGAAACACTCCACTCGTGTTTGCTCTCGATGTTGGCTTTTATCCACTCTAATGCTCTCACACACTCTTGCCTTTTACCACTCTTGTTTTTTCTTTAAGTGCTGAAGAAAACTACTTTGAACTTACAAAAAAAAATTGTTGTGGAATCGGCTTCAAAATTATATGTATGGTAGGAAAGATGATTAGGGAAATAAGGGAAGGCTAATAAAGAAAAGGCTAGAAGATGATGTGTGGCTACAAATTGTAAGAAACAAATAATGGGAAAAGAGCCTTGTACTCGACAAAACACTTTTGATTCATCCTTTTATCGATCTTTCTCTTTCTTTATTTCGTTTCTTTTGCTTCTTTGTTTTATTTTACAACCTGAAAAGAAAAAAAGAAAAAAATAAGATTGATAATTGAATAATAAACGAACGAGTACCTTGATTTAACTAGCTTTCATGCCAAATGATGCGTGCTCGTTGTTGAGTGTGTAAAAGTTCTATTATTTACACCCTTTTTAACCCATATTTCTGCTGCATTCAAGCATCATTGCATTGCATTTAGGTTAGTTTTCAATAAAACATCACAATTATATAAAAGGCACGGATTCTACTAAAAGATGGCTATTTTTGCAGGTATCTGTCACAGTAGATGTCGAAGGCAGGCGCAGGACAGATAAGCAGGAGAGCTGAACTGGACAAGCAGCTGAAGAAGACGAACCTGTCATGGACCTGTCGTGACAGCATGGTGACAGCAGATTTATGAAGAGGAAAAGTGAAGTGGACCTCGATAGATAGAGAAAAATCTGCTCGTCTGTCGTGTGAAAGCCAAATATTTTTCCAAGCCCCGGATCAAAAGATATGTCAAGCCAAAGCTCAAGGAGAGGAAATCCCTAAAAGCAAGGATGCGGCTGGAAAGTAGGAGACTTTAGAGATTTAGTCTTTATTAGAATCTTACTTTTAATTAAAGTTGTAATCCTTGTTACCTTAGATAACTTGAGCCCAAAGCTTATATAAGGGCATAGATTAAACCTAGGGCATAACCGATTACCCCATAACCGAAACCTAAACCCTGCCGTTTACCTGTCACCGATATGTTCTAAATTCCCCTAGGGCTACGGGTTGTTTTGTAAAGTAGTTGCAAGGGTTGCATTGTTTTAGGATTTTTTCAAGTTCAATAAAATAAACTTCAAGTTCTTTTATCTTGGTTTTAATATCTTGCAAGAGCATCGGGAGAGCATTGTGAGGTTATCCATTTACTTAGCATCGGGAGAGTTAAGTATACGAAAGAGATAAGAGCGCGTTCTCTAGTTTATAGTTGAACCATCTCGTGCCTAGGGATAGGGCGAGGTTAAGTGGCTAAAGAAGAATTCATACACATCGGTGTTCATCCTTAGATTCACGCCGGGAGGTATCATCAAAGACATGATTGCCGACAGACTTGTGCCTAGGGATAGGGCAAGGCAGATCTGGGATTCTTGCCAAGCTTGAAGTACGGAGTTAGTGTTCGCTGCCGCGACAGCTAACAGACAGACGCCGCGACAGGTGCTGTCGGCGACGGGTGCGACGACAGAACTGGAGATCCTAAGCAATTCAATACCTGCACTACCGAGCAACTCAATACCAGCCCATTCTCTTTATCTTGATATCTTACTTCTTTTATTTGCGTTTTCCTTATTATTTTCGTGACAACTTCTCATAATTATTTCCTTTACTTCGTGCAGTGAATTTAGGTGAAGCTATTAGCCCAATCCCTATGGAGACGATATCCGATACTTCGTATCACTTTACTACTTGCGTCGTGTATACTTGCACTATAATTGCGATAGACTATTTTACACGCAACAAGTTTTTGGCGCCGTTGTCGGGGATTGGCAACATAACTACACCTTTCTTTCCTTGCACTTTTTGTTTTTGTTTTTATTTTTGTTTTTGTTTTTGTTTTTATTTTTATTTTCTTTAATTTTTCTTTTGTGTTTTAAACTCTTGCTTTTCACGAGGTTTTCTTGTTTATGCGCAGATCTAAAAGAGGCGAAGATCCTAAGTATAAATTAGATCCGGAGATCGAACGTTCCTTCAATCTCAAGAAACAGATTCGCCACCTTTTAGACCGGAACGAGTACCTTGAAGAACAGCTAGAGCAGATGGCCCGTAATCAGCCTGCCGGTGGAGAAATCCCGTCTGTCGGTCACCCGCCCGCGGCAGGTGGACGACGGTCATGTCGTGACTACATGCTAAACGATCATGTAGAACTGGAGACCACGCTGCCGGATATTGATGTTGACAACTTCGAGCTTAAACCTGTCATGTTTAGTATGATCAACAACGCCGGACAGTTTAGTGGTTCTGCGACAGAAGATGCCAGGGAGCATCTCAAAACGTTCCAGGAGATCTGTGGTTCGTTTAGACTGCCAGGAGTTAGTCCGGAGATACTGAGGCTTCGGTTATTTCCCCATTCATTGAGGGACAGAGCTAAAACTTGGTGGAATAAACTTACACCGGGTTCTATTATGACTTGGGCAGATTTAACTCGTGAATTTTTGTCTCGTTTTAATCCTTCACACTTAGCTGAGCGATTACGTAATGAAATTGCTACTTTTCAACAGGAAGATGACGAGCCAATGCACGAGGCCTGGGACAGATTCACAACTCTTCTTCGAAACTGCCCAATGCATGGATTCCCCGTCTGGAATCAGGTAACTAAGTTTTATAATGCTGCTAACTTACAAACTCGCATTCGAATTGATTCTGCAGCAAATGGACTATTATTGGATAAAGATCCGGACGAGGCCCTGCAAGTTTTGAAACATCTGGCTAAGAATGAGGAGCAGTTTCCAACCGCTAGAAGAGGAGGTAAACGGGTACTTGTTGTCAAGGACTATGAGGCCGACAGCACTATGAAATCGCAGGTAGCATTCCTTACTAAAGCCATGAAAAAGTTATTGAATGATGATGAACTACAAGGATTTGCTGTCGAGGAAGTTTGTGCTACTTGTGAGGGAAATCATAGTAGGGATGAGTGCCCGATAAATATAGAAGAGGGAAAATATGTTGGGAATTACAAGCCGAACTATAAATCCAACAACTACAACCCTAATTGGAGGAAGGATCCCAAATTTTCCTAGAGTAACCCTAACAATGCTCTGAACCCACAAGCACATAATCAGAATCAGGGGGGTCCTAGATTGTTGACGCGACAGAACCTGCCGCAGAACCTGCCCCCTCAGCAACAACAGCAGCCACCACCTGCCACGAGTAGTGTATTAGAGCAGACTCTGGCCACCTTTATGTCTCAGACTGGTACGTATATGGAGAATATTAATCAGTTTGTCAAGAAGACGGAAAACTTTATGGATGAAACCAAGATGAGAATGACAAACCATGAAGCTACCTTGAAATCTCTCGAGACACAGATGGGTCAGGTATCGCAGCATATTAAGCCACGGCAGAATGGAGGTTTTCCTAGCAATACTGAAAATGCTAGACCACCCCCACATGAGCAATGTAAGGCAATTACTACTAGGAGTGGGAAAAAGTTACCAGGGCCGGAAAAAGAAGCTGAAACAGAAAAGGAACCTGCCTTGGATAAACCTGCCGAGGAAGCTGCCCCGACAGGTGATAAACAGACTGCTGCCGATGAGCCTGTCACGACAGCAGAAGCGACAGAGGAGAAAAAAGATGAGTATCGTCCTCAGATTCGCATGCAGTGGGAAGGACGCATTGCTGATTACCGTCCTCCACCACCTTTTCCGCAACGGATACAACAAGCTAAGCATGAATCTCAACTTAAAAAGATTTATGATATTTTTAAACATGTTCATATTAATATTCCGTTGTTAGATGCTGTTAGGGAGATACCCGGTTATGCTAAATTTCTCAAGGATGTTATGTCGAAAAAATCTAAACTTGGGGAATTTGAAACGGTAAAGATGACAGAAGGTTGCATGAGTATTCTTCATCGGCAGCCACCCCAGAAAAAGAAGGATCCGGGGAGCTTCATCAAACCTTGCGTATTTGGTGACAGATTTGTGGGTAAGGCATTATGTGATCTTGGTACTAGTGTTAATCTAATGCCCAAATCTGTTTTTCAGAAACTAGGTATTGGCAAGGCGCAACCCACGACAGTTACCCTACAGCTAGCCGACCGCTCTTACGTTCACCCCGAGGAAAAATTGAAGATATTTTGGTAAGAGTGGACAAGCTTATATTTCCTGCTGACTTTCTTATTTTAGATTGTGAGGCAGATGAGAACGCACCAGTCATCCTTGGGCGACCCTTCTTAGCCACGGGGAGATCATTGATTGATGTGGAGAAAGGAGAAGTCACCATGCGCGTGAACGATCAAGAGATTAAGTTGAATGTTCTCCAAGCAATGAAACATGCTGATGTGGATGAAGAATGCAAGGCCATCATTGAGGTGACCTTTGATCAACCCTGCATCAGGTCGGGCTGCCGTGATATAAAATTTGGTCACTGCTGCGACAGCCATCTACAGACCTGTCGCGACAGCAATGACGACAGCAACGACGACAGCACCGACGACAGCGACTCCTCTGAATCCGATACATCTGATACTGAAGGTCATGAGGAGGTAGACTGGTTAGACCATCGTCCAGGTAAGTTATTCGAACCTTTGAATTACACTTCGGATAACCATTTAATCCAAAAGTCATCTACTGTTGAACCACCTGTCTTAGAACTTAAGCCCCTGCCAGGGCAGCTTAAATATGCTTATCTTGGTTGTGATAACACACTGCCCGTAATCATCTCTGCTAAGCTGCCGCAGGAACAGGAACGACAGCTGATCGACATGTTAAGGCAGCACAAGAAGGCGATTGGATGGACGATAGCAGACATTCAAGGCATTAGTCCGGCATTATGCATGCACAAAATCCTCCTTGAGGAAGATCATAAGCCGACTATAGATGCCCAAAGGCGGTTAAACCATGCGATGAAGGAGGTAGTGCGTAAGGAAATCATTAAATGGTTAGATGCTGGAATTATATACGCCATCTCCGATAGCAAATGGGTAAGCCCGGTACAATGTGTTCCCAAGAAAGGAGGCATGACCGTAATAACCAACGAAAACAATGAGTTAATCCCAACCAGGACTGTGACCGGTTGGAGGGTTTGTATGGACTATCGGAAGCTTAACAAAGCTACCCGAAAAGACCACTTTCCTTTACCCTTTATTGATCAAATGCTTGATAGATTAGCGGGTAAACCTTACTATTGTTTTCTTGATGGTTACTCAGGTTATAATCAAATTACTATTGCACCAGAGGATCAAGAGAAAACGACTTTCACCTGCCCCTACGGAACATACGCATTTAGGAGGATGCCGTTTGGACTCTGTAATGCACCTGCCACTTTCCAAAGGTGCATGATGGCTATATTCTCCGACATGGTTGAGGACTTCCTTGAGATTTTCATGGATGATTTTTCTGTCTTTGGAGACGATTTTAAGAGTTGCCTCGGCAACTTACAAAAGTGTTGAGTGGATCGAAAGATCGATATTTACCAAGAGGGGGGGTGAATTGGAAATTTTAAGGATTGTAGTGGAAATTGGCAAATTAAAATTGAAGGACAAGGAATTTAGAGTGGTTCAAGTTCCAAATGAACTCTACATCCACTACCTTAGTCTCACTAAGGATTTGCAACAATTTCACTAAATTGATCTTCCCCTTTTTTAGGACAAGGAGGCAACCCTTTACAATATCGGTTGATTTTTCTACCCAAAAATCAACCCAACCCTCACACAAGAAAACAAAGGAATTTGTAGGCTAAATAAGTATCTCTCAATACAAATGATAGCCCCAATACAAGCACTCAACCCAATTTTACAAAATATGAATGAAGAACACAAATTGGGATTTTACACAAATTTGGGATTTTTGCTCTAATGCTTGAATTTGATGTTTGGATGTTTGCTTGAAGTTCAATAGTTGTTGCTGATGCTTTTGGATGTCCCTTTTATACCTTCTCATTGAATTCTAGCCGTTTGGGTGGTTGGGGACTTAATTAGAGCCGTTGGAACCCTCTCTTACCACCATAAATGCACTTCTGCAGCTACCGGTATCGGTACGCGGGAAGGAGTATCGGTACCTGTCTCAGAAAAGAAAGAGCCGTTGTGTGCATTTAATACAGGGGTATCGATACGCACGTAAGCGTATCGGTACGGGGTATCGAAACAGCAAGGGCCGTATCGATACTATTTTGTGAACTTAGCTTACTGTCCAACCTCCGTATCGGTACGGAATTTAGGCGTATCGATACGGGTCAACTAACTTTTAAAGATTGGTTACCAACCAACTGACACCAACGGTCATATTTTTTAAACCGACTTATTTTAAAAAATTATAAAGCACGTATCGATACGGGGTTAGCCGTATCGGTACCGTATTCAAACTCATTGAATTTTAACACAGGGGAGTATCGATACTAGGGTTTGGGGTATCGATACCAGGGTTTGGCAGTGACCAAGTTTGGCAAAATGGTATCGATACGCTAGGTGCTGTATCGATACGCCTGGACGTTTTTGAGTGGTTTTGCCTTGGAACACTTAGACAATATTTTGAGTTTGAGTTTTATAAATCAGTTTCAAAGTGTTGGTGTTTTTAAAAACTTATTAAGGGACTTAAAAACTAATTTTAAGTTTTACAAAATAATCCTCAATAATTTAATTATATCAAAATCAAACATAGGTTTTACAATCTCCCCCTTTTTGATATAACAAAACTAAAACTTAAAATTTTTGAAAAATCTTCATGAAGAACTCCCCCTTAATATAAGCTTGGTAACCTTTGAATTTAAATCAAAATATTTTAAAGTGTAAGCTAGTTTCTTCTCCCCCTTTTTGTTATAGCAAAAAATCTTTGAGACAATTAAGTGCATAAAGAAATCAAAGGTATAATAAGCAACATAGGTATTTATTCATTAAAGCAACATACTTAAAATCCAAACAAAGGCAAAAATAGAAATCAAAGCATAGGTTTTAATCCTAAGACAAACTTAATCCTAAAAACATAAAGCATAGGTGCAAAATAATATAAAGTCCTAAATGATATGCATGACAAACAAGAGAAAAACGTCTAAGCATCGTCTTCGTCGTCTTCATCTTCTTCATCATCATCTCCTAAAGGCTCATTGGTGCGCATACTATTACGCCACTCATCATGGAAAGCGGCAATGGAGATATTCAAGGAATTTTGCCCACTTTCAAGAGATGTGAGGCGATTCTCAAAACCCGTCATCCTCGTGTCAAAAGTAGTTTCCATGGATGTGAGACGAGTATTCATGTCCGTACGTAATCCGGTGAATTGCTCATTAAGATAGGTCATGAGAGCATCCATATTGGGTTGTTGGACTTGAGGGGCTTGAGGAGCTTGAGGAGCTTGAGCCGCTTCATGCATTGCGGCAACTTCCGGTGGTAACTCGGCAAGACGTACCCATTCACCATTAACAAAAGAGAATTTTGCCCGAGCAAGGGAGTGCTCATCAATAGGATCGGTGAGTGGAGTTGCAATGTCATATGAGCAATCAATTCCCTTTTTAACAAAGAAATAGCTCAAAGCCGTACCGTATGTGAAGGAGGTGACATGAGGGGTGTGACGATGTTGAACGAGATAGACTATCTCCGCAAACATAAGACGAGCAAGATTTGGTCGTTTGGCTTCACGGAAACACCGAATCCAAAAGTCATCCACTTGACGGATGGTGGAATATTTTCCTCCGGAGGGGCGAAACCACCACGATACCATCAAATGTAGAATTCGGTCATGAGCATTGAGGGCGGTAACGGATCCACTTAGAACATGCCCCCCATGGTGCTCATCATCGAGGCCTTCATCATCCAACTTGAAAACCTCACAAATAGACTCGACATCAAGGGCTATTTTCTTCCCCATAAGATAGGAGTTAATTGCAACAGCTTCCCCATTTCGACTAACACATCTCGCATTAGCATAAAAAATCAAAACCAAGAGACGATAAAAAATACCGGGAATAGAGAGAAAATGGATGAAATTCCAACGATGAAGCAAGGGGAGATATTCAAACTTGAAACGCTCCGAATTGAGAAAAGGGATGGATATTACCCTTTCGGCACGGATCTTGTAATTCTCATACTGACGAAAGTGATTGAGACCCGAATTGCTTTCAAAGGATTGCTCGTAGATAGTCGAGTAGTTAGGACGAGCAATCACTCCAAGGTTGGAGGATTCACCGGCTTGATTAGCCCTTTGTCGCTTCCTCGATGGCTCTTTTGGTGCCATGATCTAAGAGAGAAATTAAGCAAGGGAGATTTCTTCAATTTGAGTAATTATCAAAAAAAAAATTAAAGAGAAATTTTGGCAAGAAAAAAAATTAGAAGAAAAAAAATTAAACAAAGGCAGATTTAAAACAAAAAAAAGAAAGGTGATTACCTTGATAGAAACTTGAAGAGTTGAAGAAAACTTGCACAAAGATGAGAAAGAGAGCACAAAGCCTTGCTTGATTTGAAAAACTCTTTTAGGTTTGAGTTGAGATGTGAAAAATATGAAGGAGGAAGTGCCTTTTTATAGGCAAAAACGGCTAGGGTTAATTAGGTTTTGAAAAGTTTGAATTTAGGTAAAAGTTGAACTCATTAAAGGCTAATTAAAGCCATCAGCGCAGTCGGGTATCGATACGCCCGATGGTGTATCGATACGGGGGTAAAGATGTCTTTTTGCAAATATGCCCGTTGGAACAGTCGTATCGAAACGGAGGGGTCCGTATCGAAACGACCTGTATCGGTACGAGATGAACCGTATCGATACGCGTGAAGCGAAAAGAATTCTGGGAAACGAAATGAAGAACCGGTATCGATACGCGTATACCTGTATCGATACGGCAAGCCCAGAAATGCATATTTGGTACAAAGAACAACCAAAGGCTCGAACCTAATCTCTCCTATGAGTATGCAAATGATGTATGAGCAGTTCTAAACATATTTTGACAGAAACATACTCCCTCTAACTATAGGCATGGAAGAATTTTGGAGTCTAAGCATACAAACATGACATTTCACAAGATCAAGCATATTTAAGCACAAAAGAGGTCCTAAAAGGTCAAGATAGGCTAGCTAGACCTAACTCTCTCCTAAGGGACCAAAAACGCTCTTTGTCTAAGGGTTTTGTAAAAATGTCCGCTAATTGATTCAAGGTGTCTACATACTCTATAACCACATCTTCCTTAAGGACATGATCTCTAATGAAATGATGCCTTATTTCTATATGTTTGGTTCTAGAGTGTTGGATGGGATTTTTAGTTAAGCATATTGCACTAGTGTTGTCACATTTTAGGGGTATGGTTCCAACTTTAATTCCATAATCTAAGAGTTGTTGCTTCATCCAAAGGACTTGAGCACAACAACTCCCTAAGGACATGTACTCGGCTTCGGTGGTAGATAAGGCTACACTATTTTGTTTCTTAGAGAACCAAGATATGAGCATACTACCTAAGAATTGGCAAGTTCCCGAAGTACTTTTCCTATCAATTTTGCAACCCCCATAGTCCGCATCCGAATAAGCATGTAGGTTGAAGGTAGAGTCTCTAGGATACCAAAGGCCTAAACAAGGAGTGTCTCTAAGGTATCTAAAGATCCTCTTAACGGCTATAAGGTGAGACTCTCTAGGACTAGCTTGAAACCTAGCACACAAGCAAACACTAAACAAGATATCCGGTCTACTTGCGGTAAGGTAAAGCAAGGATCCAATCATAGAACGATAAAGTTTAGAGTCAACACACTTACCTCCTTCATCTTTGTCAAGCTTTGTAGATGAGCTCATAGGAGTGGCTTGAGGCTTTGTATTCTCCAAGCCAAACTTCTTGAGCATATCCTTTATGTATTTTGCTTGGTTGATGAAGGTGCCATCCTTCTTTTGCTTGATTTGGAGTCCCAAAAAGAATGAGAGCTCCCCCATCATGCTCATCTCAAATTCACCTTGCATTAGCTTAGCAAACTCTTGACAATGACATTCATTAGTAGAACCAAAAATTATATCATCAACATAAATTTGAACTACTAAAATGTCATTTTTATACATTTTTATGAAAAGTGTAGTGTCCACCTTACCTTTTTCAAAACCTTTTTCAATTAAAAAGTTTGAAAGCCTTTCATACCAAGCTCTAGGAGCTTGTTTTAAACCATAAAGAGCTTTGGTAAGTTTGAAAACATGATTTGGAAATTTTGAATCTTCAAAACCCGGTGGTTGTTCCACATACACTTCTTCATTTATAAAACCATTTAAAAATGCGCTTTTAACATCCATTTGAAAAAGCTTGAAATTATGATAACATGCATATGCAAGCAACATCCTAATGGCTTCCATTCTAGCTACGGGTGCATAGGTTTCATCAAAATCTATTCCCTCTTCTTGAGTGTAACCTTGTGCTACAAGTCTAGCTTTATTTCTCACAATGTTACCACTCTCATCTAGTTTGTTCCTAAAGACCCATTTAGTTCCTATTGTAGATTGATTACTAGGCCTATCAACTAATGTCCATACATTACTTCTCTCAAATTGATTTAACTCTTCTTGCATAGCCATAATCCAAAAGTCATCTTTCAATGCTTCTTTTATGTTTTTAGGCTCTATGCATGAGATAAATGCAACATGGTTCATTAATTTAAGAGAAGAACGAGTGGTTACCCCCTTGGATGGATCACCCAAGATTTCACCATCTTTGACATAGTTCAACTCCCTTGGGTAGCTCACTTCCTTTTCCTCAATAGCCAAGTCTTTCAAGGCTTCAAGAGGTGGATCTTGTGTGTCTTCTTCTTTTGGTTGAATCTCATCCTCCTTTGAAGTTTGACCTCCATCAAAGGTATTTATGATTCCTACATCATCTTCATCACAAGAATCCTTCCTAGGAAGGAGGTTATCATCGAATACAACATGAATGGATTCTTCTACTACTAAAGTTCTTTTGTTAAATACTCGATAGGCTTTAGAGGTTAAAGAGTAACCTATAAAAATAGCTTCATCACTTTTTGCATCAAATTTACCTAAGTTATCTTTTCCATTATTTAAAACAAAACACTTACACCCAAAAGGGTGAAAATAGCTAATGTTAGGCTTTTTAGATTTTAAAATCTCATAAGGTGTTTTCTTTAAAATTGGCCTAATCATTACTCGATTTACAATATAACAAGCGGTGTTTGTGGCTTCCGCCCAAAAATATTTAGGTAAATTATTTTCACAAAGCATAGTTCTAGCCATTTCTTGTAAAGTTCTATTTTTCCTCTCAACTACCCCATTTTGTTGAGGAGTTCGAGGAGCCGAAAAATTATGGCTAATACCATTTTCATTCAAAAATTCTTCAAACCCTAAATTTTGAAACTCGGTTCCATGATCACTTCTAATGTGTGAAATTCTAAGTTCAAGATCATTTTGGGTTAATTTTGAAAATGTGATGAATTTTTCCAAAGCCTCATCTTTAGTACTTAAAAAGAGAACCCAAGTAAATCTAGAAAAATCATCAACTAACACGAATGCATAAGATTTACCACCCAAGCTCATAGTCCTAATTGGCCCAAATAAATCCATGTGAATTAATTGTAAGCATCTACTAGTAGAAACATCATTAATGGATTTAAAGGAAGACTTATGTTGTTTACCCTTAGAGCATGCATCACAAATTTTGTCATTTGAAAATTTAATTTTGGGCAAACCTCTAACTAGATTTAGAGAGACTAGTTTTTCCAAAACACTAATGCTAGCATGTCCTAGCTTCCTATGCCATAACCATGCATCATTTTCATTTTGAGCAACTAAACATGCATGAGATGTATGTATGTCATCTAAATGCACCATGTATATGTTTCCTATGCGATGACCTATGAGCATAATATTATTAGATTTAATGTCAACAATTTTGCATCCATTTTTATCAAATAAAACATTAAATCCTTTATCACACAATTGACTTATGCTCAATAAATTATGTTTAAGACCATCGACATATAAGACATTTTCAATGAGAATGGTAGAGTGATTACCTATGGAGCCAATACCTTTAATGTGGCCTTTGGAGTTGTCACCAAATGTTACTACTCCTCCACTTTTTGGCTTTAAATCCATGAATCGACTCTTGTCTCCGGTCATGTGTCTCGAGCATCCACTATCAAGGTACCATGAGTTTTGACTTTGTGCTTTGGCCTTGTAGCAATGCTCCCCCTACAAACAAAGATATTAAACCTTGATTTTTGGTACCCAAATCATTTTGGGTCCATGAGTGTTAGCTCCCAAAACCTTGGTTCCCTTAGGAATCCAAGATGACATAGCAATAATATTATTAGATTTTACAAGTTCCTTAGGAACCCATACACTTCTAATTCTTTTAGCTCTACTATGTCTAGGGTAGCTACTTTGTTTGTAGTAATTAGTCCTTTTCTTAGGTTGGTGTGTTCTAGAGGATTCTCCTACTTCATGTTTGACACTACCAACATTTTTTAAGGACTTTTTGAGCTCATTTAGCTCACCTAACACCTTTTGGTGTTCACTATTGCATTGAGACAAAAGATTATTAAGATCAACATTTTCATCTTGAAAGAATTTAAGTTCATCTTTTAATCCTAAAATCTTTTTCTCAAATTTAGAATTAGCTTGAGTGAGTGAGTCATTTTTCTCATTTAGCTCTAAAATGATTTTCTTGTTTTTAATGACCGACTCTTTAAACTTCTCAACTAATTCATCATATACCTCTTGCAACTCATCATATGCATCATTTAATTCTTCATATGAAAAATCTAAAGTAGATGAGTTAGAGGTTACCAAGGAGGAATCTTCCTCAAGTGCCATGAGACAAAGGTTGGCCACTTCTTGTTCGTCATCCTCCGATGACTCCTCATCACTCCAAGTAGCAAGTTTGGCTTTGAGTTTCTTCTTCTTCTCAAAGCTCTTCTTCTTGAGTTGAGGGCACTCCGAACGGATGTGGCCGGGTTGTTTGCACTCATAGCAAATGATGGGATCCTTTCCTTCTTCTTTGCTCTTGCTCTTGAAGTCCATTTTTCTTTGGATTTTTCTACCCCGGTTGGACCTCATGAATCGTGAGAATCGTTTGGCTATCATAGCCAATTCTTCAAGTTCGTCCTCATCACTAGATGAGCTCTCATCAAGTTGTGAAGCTTTAGCCTTGAGAGCTATTCCCATCTTCTTCTTCTTTTCAACTTCAAGTTTCTCTACTCTTTTCTCTTCTTTCTTTTTCTCATCTTCCCTTCCTTGCTTCATGATCTCATGAGTAAGGAGAGAACCCACAAGCTCATCAAGCTTTAATGTCTTCAAGTTCTTTGCTTCGATGATGGCGGTTCTCTTTCCATCCCAAGCTTCGGGAAGTGAATAGAGTAGCTTCCGGACAAGCTTGTCTTCCGGTATGATCTCTCCATAGCCCTTTAGCCCGTTGACAATTGTGGAGAATCGATCAAACATCTTTGACACCGTCTCATCGGGCTCCATCTTGAAATTTTCATAACTAAGATTGAGAAGACCAATCTTAGTTTCCTTGACATCATTGGTGCCTTCATAAGTAGTCTCAAGTGTGTCCCACACTTCTCTGGCATTTTCAATGGAAGAGACCTTTGAGTAGATGTCCGGACCGAAAGCACAAAAAAGCATGTGGAGAGCTTTATCGTTGACTTGAATCTTCTTCCTCTCCTCTTCACTCATTTCGGCTTTCTTCTTCAACACCATCTTGCCTTCACCATCTTGCTTCAATGGAATGTATGGCCCATCCTCAATGACATCCCATACAAGGTAGTCACTTGACTTGATGAATAGCCTCATTTTGTTCTTCCAAAAGGAGTAGTTGTCACCATTGAAGAAAGGAGGCTTGGTGGTTGATTGTGACTCGTACATGCCGGAACCGGAGGTTGAAGCCATCTCTTGATATTTTGATGATCACACTCTTCCAAGGATCTCCTCTTGTGGTTGTTAATCCTCAAAGAGTTAAGCTCTGATACCAATTGTTGAGTGGATCGAAAGATCGATATTTACCAAGAGGGGGGGTGAATTGGAAATTTTAAGGATTGTAGTGGAAATTGGCAAATTAAAATTGAAGGACAAGGAATTTAGAGTGGTTCAAGTTCCAAATGAACTCTACATCCACTACCTTAGTCTCACTAAGGATTTGCAACAATTTCACTAAATTGATCTTCCCCTTTTCTAGGACAAGGAGGCAACCCTTTACAATATCGGTTGATTTTTCTACCCAAAAATCAACCCAACCCTCACACAAGAAAACAAAGGAATTTGTAGGCTAAATAAGTATCTCTCAATACAAATGATAGCCCCAATACAAGCACTCAACCCAATTTTACAAAATATGAATGAAGAACACAAATTGGGATTTTACACACATTTGGGATTTTTGCTCTAATGCTTGAATTTGATGTTTGGATGTTTGCTTGAAGTTCAATAGTTGTTGCTGATGCTTTTGGATGTCCCTTTTATACCTTCTCATTGAATTCTAGCCGTTTGGGTGGTTGGGGACTTAATTAGAGCCGTTGGAACCCTCTCTTACCACCATAAATGCACTTCTGCAGCTACCGGTATCGGTACGCGGGAAGGAGTATCGGTACCTGTCTCAGAAAAGAAAGAGCCGTTGTGTGCATTTAATACAGGGGTATCGATACGCACGTAAGCGTATCGGTACGGGGTATCGAAACAGCAAGGGCCGTATCGATACTATTTTGTGAACTTAGCTTACTGTCCAACCTCCGTATCGGTACGGAATTTAGGCGTATCGATACGGGTCAACTAACTTTTAAAGATTGGTTACCAACCAACTGACACCAACGGTCATATTTTTTAAACCGACTTATTTTAAAAAATTATAAAGCACGTATCGATACGGGGTTAGCCGTATCGGTACCGTATTCAAACTCATTGAATTTTAACACAGGGGAGTATCGATACTAGGGTTTGGGGTATCGATACCAGGGTTTGGCAGTGACCAAGTTTGGCAAAATGGTATCGATACGCTAGGTGCTGTATCGATACGCCTGGACGTTTTTGAGTGGTTTTGCCTTGGAACACTTAGACAATATTTTGAGTTTGAGTTTTATAAATCAGTTTCAAAGTGTTGGTGTTTTTAAAAACTTATTAAGGGACTTAAAAACTAATTTTAAGTTTTACAAAATAATCCTCAATAATTTAATTATATCAAAATCAAACATAGGTTTTACAAAAAGGTACTTGAAAGATGTGAAAAAGCTAATCTCGTTTTAAATTGGGAAAAATGTCATTTTATGGTGGATGAGGGGATAGTTCTTGGCCATAAGATTAGCTGCCGTGGGATAGAAGTCGACAGGGCCAAAATAGAGGTAATTGAGAAGCTGCCGCCGCCAACCACAGTTAAGGGCATTAGAAGTTTTCTAGGGCATGCCGGTTTTTATAGAAGATTTATTGCGAATTTCTCAAAAATCACGAAGCCCCTATGTCATCTCTTAGAGCAGAACCGACCCTTTGACTTTAATGAAGAATGTACTGAAGCATTCAAGGTTCTGAAGGAAAAGCTAGTGACAGCCCCCATAGTACAGCCACCAGACTGGACACAACCATTTGAGATCATGTGTGATGCCAGTGACTATGCTGTCGGGGCAGCACTTGGGCAGCGCAAGGACAGGCTGTTCCATGTCATATACTACGCCAGCAAAACATTGAACGATGCCCAAGTGAACTATACCACCACAGAAAAGGAGCTGTTAGCTGTGGTGTTCTCCATCGACAAGTTTCGTTCTTACATACTTGGGACGAAAGTAATAGTGCACACCGATCATTCTGCCCTTAAGTACTTGTTCGCAAAGAAGGATGCAAAGCCTAGGTTGATACGATGGATCTTGCTATTACAAGAGTTCGACCTTGAAATCAAAGACAAAAAGGGGACAGAAAATCAGGTGGCAGATCATTTGTCGAGATTGGAGAAGGGACAGAGTCTACCGTTCGATGAGACACACATACTGGAGACCTTCCCAGATGAGCAGCTCTTTGCTGCTGCAATCGCTGTTGCGACAGCTATGGCGGCAGGTAAGTCTTCTGACCTTCCTTGGTATGCTGATTTCGTTAATTTTATAGTTAGCGGAATATTACCTTCTGATCTTAATTATCAAGCCAGGAAGAGGTTCCAAAATGATGTTAAGCATTATTATTGGGACGAACCTCTCCTTTTCAAAATGTGCGCAGATCAGGTTATAAGGAGGTGTGTACCACAAGAAGAACAAGAAGACATTCTCCATCACTGTCATGCTTCACAATATGGAGGACACTTAGGAGGCAACAAAACTGCTGCCAAGGTGCTGCAGTCAGGGTTCTACTGGCCGACACTATATAAAGATGCACAGGACTTTTACAAGAACTGTGACAGGTGCCAGCGGACAGGTAACATCTCGAGGAGAAACGAGATGCCACTGCAGAATATTTTAGAAGTCGAGATCTTTGACGTTTGGGGGATTGATTTTATGGGACCTTTTCCATCTTCATGTGGAAATCTTTACATCCTCCTAGCAGTGGATTATGTCTCCAAGTGGGTAGAAGCAATCGCAACTCAAAAGAATGATGCCAAAACAGTCCAAAAGTTTTTGCACAAAAACATCTTTTCTAGATTTGGCATCCCTAGGGCGATTATCAGTGATGAAGGGAGACATTTTGACAATAGGGTAATTGCTGCCGCCTTGAAGAAATATGGTGTCAAGCACAGGATCGCGACAGCATACCACCCACAGACCAATGGACAGGCTGAGATTTCCAACAGGGAAGTAAAGAACATTCTTGAAAAGATGGTTAAACCAACTAGGAAAGATTGGTCTCTACTTCTGAATGATGCATTATGGGCATACAAGACAGCTTTCAAGACTCCATTGGGCATGTCTCCATACCGTTTGATTTATGGGAAAACCTGTCACCTGTCTGTCGAGATAGAGCACAAGGCATATTGGGCAATCAAGGCAGTAAACATGGACTTGGACAAGGCAGGCCAGAAAAGGTTGTTAGATTTGAATGAGATCGATGAAATACGGACGATGGCCTACGACAATGCAAGGATTTACAAGGAAAAGACTAAGAAGTGGCATGACAAGAAGTTGCTGCCACGTCAGTTCTGCCCAGGGCAGCTTGTGTTGTTGTTTAATTCTAGGTTGAAACTCTTCCCAGGGAAGCTTAAATCTAGATGGTCTGGCCCGTTCCAAGTGGTTCAAGTTTTTCCCCATGGTGCCATTACAATTCAATCATTAAAGGACGGGCACCAATTCAAAGTCAATGGACAACACCTCAAGCATTATCAGGGGACTGAAGCCCCAGGAATACAGGAAGTGGTTACTTTAGGTGATGCCCCACAAGGCATCCCTAATTTAACCTAATTTTTATTTTTATTTATTATTATTTATTAGGAAATTAGGTTTATTTTATTCGAATAACGTTTTATTTTTCTAATTTCAGTTTTTAGGAAATAAAGGAGTCAAGTGAGAAAGAAGAAGTGGCCCAAGACCACCGCCCATCCACCAGCCCAATAAAGCCCATTTATGATAACCTGTCGTTTCAGCTGCCGGCGCAGACGGACTTGACAGGCTGTCAACAGGCTGACACTGCAGACGCAGAAGCGTGCGGCAGACGCACAGCAGGCGCATAAATGCGTGTCAGACGCGTCAGACACGCTACATTCAATCTGCCGCCCCGTTATTCCCGCCTGCCGTTGCGGCATTAAATGGGCAGCTACTCGACCGCTATATAAACCCCTTCCCCCTTTCATTTTTTCCTCACTTCTGATTTTTCTCTCTTGTATTCTCCTCTAGTTTTATCTATTTTCTTTCTTTTTTCAGCCCTTGCAACCAAAATGTCATCACGACAAACCCGTCAGAACGCTGCTGCCGCTTCTTCTTCAGCAGCAGCATCCCCGTTCGCTAAAAAAGAACTATGGGAGGAGCGTAGCTTCATCTATAACAGAGATGCCCCCCATATGGGACTCCGGTCGTTCATCATGCAGGCCATAACAGCACAACTTTGGGAGGATTTTGCCGAGCAGCCGGCAGAGCTTAATGATACATTGGTCCGAGAATTTTATGAGGCCATCGACAGCAAAATGGCGACATCTGTCACCGTCCAAGGAGTGGCAGTTCCCTTCACCGCCAGCAGCATCAACCATGTGTTCGGCCTCTTCTTTGGCCCCAATGATGATGCTCACCAACAATTTTGGGACACCCTCGACGCTGCCGGACATGATGCTGTCATGAGGGAGTTGACAGAGGCGGGAACGACATGGAGCACCAGTAAGAAGAACCCCAACTCCGTCAATAGGGCGCAACTACTCCTTGAGGCGAAACTATGGAACGCTTTTATCAAAAAGCGTATCCTGCCCTCGTCCCACCATACGACAGTCAACCGACAGCGGCTGGCCCTTATCCACTCCATTATGCACAACAGGCCCATCAATGTGGGCAGATACATGAGGGACAGCATCCTCGACTGTGCTTTCCGCACAGACTCACGACTCTGCCTGCCGTTCACCATCACCGCCCTCTGCCGCTGTGCTGCCGTACCAGAGGAACCCTCCGACAAAATCAAGAAGGGCAGCGGCTGGACAGACAGCAACATCTCCAGCCTCATGGAGGTCATAGTCGTATCGCCACTCAATGCCTTCGACCCCAACGCCCCTCCTGCTGATTCCGATGATGAACCTGCCACCGAACCTGCCCCAGAAGCTGCCACCAACACCGCTCCGGCAGATCAGAACGCCCACATCCTTGCTGCCATCCTGAGGGTAGAGGAGCGCCAAATGGGTTTGATGACCTTTATCCGTGACTTCTCCAATGCAACGGTAAATTTCATCACTAATACGTTGAATTTTTTGGATGTCATCTTCCCCACCTTCCCCGCTCATTATTTCAATATCCCCTCCCCCACTCCCACACCATCTGTCTCTCCCCACGGAGAATCTGCCTCCTCCACACCATCCCCGACGGCAGCCGGCAGCCCTCCGGCAGACACCTCCCCTCGAGGAACCAAGCGAGCTGCCACTGATGACAGCCCTCTTGTCCGGAGAAATTTGGACAACGACTTCACGCGGGTAAAACGTATTAAGCACGTGGCAAACAAGAGACGGATGTCCAAAGCCATCACTAGTAGCAGCTGGGATAGTGGCAGCAGTTCCGATGTCCGACTAGTGGAGCCATCTGCCCCTCAACCTGTTGATCAACCTGCTCCGGAACCTGCCCAGCCCCCTCCACAGCGCAGACGCCGCCATCAGATCCGCGTCAGCAGCAGCAGCGAGGACAGCGAATAAAAATTTCAGTTTTTATTTTTTCCTTTACTGCTGCCTGCCTTTATATTTTGTGATGTACTTTTATTTATTTTGTTTTTCTTTATTTTTCATATCATTTTGCATTGAGGGCAATGCAACCCTCGAGTTTGGGGGTGGCAACCCTCCATTCTAATGGAGTCTTAGTACATCTTTTATTAATTATTGTGTCTTATTTTTATTTAAGTTCTTTTAAAAAAAATCAGAAAAATCAGAAAATTTAAACTGTTGGCTTAAAATTGTGAAGTTAACTTACCTGTCATGACGGCTCTGTCGTGGCAGCATCTTTAGGACAGGTTAAGGAAAAGTTTAGAGCCTTTCTATAGTTCTGAAAACTTAAACACTTTTGTGACTGTTATACTGCTTAGATTTCTTTTAGCCAAACTAGAATAGGAAGCTTAGAACTTGGATAGCCCCTAGAGGTGCCTAACACTGGCTCTAGGAAAGAAGTTTAGCAAAAGAAATTCAAAAAAAAAAACCTAGAGGTGCCCGAAACCGGCTCTAGGAAGCTAACTAGAGGTGCCCAAAACTGGCTCTAGAAAAACTTAGCTTGAAAATAGAAGAAAAAGAAGCATGAAAATGTGCCTTCTAAAAAAATAAACTTTGGCATAAAAATTCGAGTTAAGGAGTTGAATATTCTAGTGAAACTAAGAGAATCTTAGCATATAACTGTTCACAAGCATGCACACACTGCACGAGAGCTATAGGGAGATTCCGGACAGATCCTAACCTTTCCGACAGGTTGCTGCCGCCGTAGAGAATGAGCGACAGGTAAGGGACAGTTCACTGTTTGAAGGCCAACACAAAAAAAATTTTAGTTTTCTTTTAAGTCTACATTGCTTGAGGGCAAGCAAAAACTTGAGTTTGGGGGTGTGTTGAGTGTGTAAAAGTTCTATTATTTACACCCTTTTTAACCCATATTTCTGCTGCATTCAAGCATCATTGCATTGCATTTAGGTTAGTTTTCAATAAAACATCACAATTATATAAAAGGCACGGATTCTACTAAAAGATGGCTATTTTTGCAGGTATCTGTCACAGTAGATGTCGAAGGCAGGCGCAGGACAGATAAGCAGGAGAGCTGAACTGGACAAGCAGCTGAAGAAGACGAACCTGTCATGGACCTGTCGTGACAGCATGGTGACAGCAGATTTATGAAGAGGAAAAGTGAAGTGGACCTCGATAGATAGAGAAAAATCTGCTCGTCTGTCGTGTGAAAGCCAAATATTTTTCCAAGCCCCGGATCAAAAGATATGTCAAGCCAAAGCTCAAGGAGAGGAAATCCCTAAAAGCAAGGATGCGGCTGGAAAGTAGGAGACTTTAGAGATTTAGTCTTTATTAGAATCTTACTTTTAATTAAAGTTGTAATCCTTGTTACCTTAGATAACTTGAGCCCAAAGCTTATATAAGGGCATAGATTAAACCTAGGGCATAACCGATTACCCCATAACCGAAACCTAAACCCTGCCGTTTACCTGTCACCGATATGTTCTAAATTCCCCTAGGGCTACGGGTTGTTTTGTAAAGTAGTTGCAAGGGTTGCTTTGTTTTAGGATTTTTTCAAGTTCAATAAAATAAACTTCAAGTTCTTTTATCTTGGTTTTAATATCTTGCAAGAGCATCGGGAGAGCATTGTGAGGTTATCCATTTACTTAGCATCGGGAGAGTTAAGTATACGAAAGAGATAAGAGCGCGTTCTCTAGTTTATAGTTGAACCATCTCGTGCCTAGGGATAGGGCGAGGTTAAGTGGCTAAAGAAGAATTCATACACATCGGTGTTCATCCTTAGATTCACGCCGAGAGGTATCATCAAAGACATGATTGCCGACAGACTTGTGCCTAGGGATAGGGCAAGGCAGATCTGGGATTCTTGCCAAGCTTGAAGTACGGAGTTAGTGTTCGCTGCCGCGACAGCTAACGGACAGACGCCGCGACAGGTGCTGTCGGCGACGGGTGCGACGACAGAACTGGAGATCCTAAGCAATTCAATACCTGCACTACCGAGCAACTCAATACCAGCCCATTCTCTTTATCTTGATATCTTACTTCTTTTATTTGCGTTTTCCTTATTATTTTCGTGACAACTTCTCATAATTATTTCCTTTACTTCGTGCAGTGAATTTAGGTGAAGCTATTAGCCCAATCCCTGTGGAGACGATATCCGATACTTCGTATCACTTTACTACTTGTGTCGTGTATACTTGCACTATAATTGCGATAGACTATTTTACACGCAACACTCGTCCTCGAGTATGATTTCGAATCGCTTATAGTTCCTTATTGAAATCAAAGTTGAATGATTATGATGGAGGTTTGCAAATGGGCTTGGAATGATAGAAAAGAAACGAGATATGAGAACGGTGATGGTAGGTAGGCTTGAAATCGGTTAAGGGGAACCAAGAGAGAACCAACACTATATGTAATGTTGACCCTAAACTTATACGATTTCTTAGCTAATAACAAGGTGATAGATCGTGACCCACTATCTATAAGAAGATAGGAACCAACGATATTAAAAGGGGTTAAACGCCTCACTAAGGATAGTGATAAGTTCGAAAAGAAAGAGGTTGACGCCACAAGATATTCTTGATAAGTCACTTGGAGTTCAATTAAGAACAAAGAAAGAGAACACTCTCAAATTCAATTAAAATCAAAATTGTGTTTACAAAAGTGAAATAAGCCTCTATTTATAGGCTAAGGCCAATGCATATGAATGGATACAAAGTGGATGAAATAAAGCAATATGCATGTTCCATGAATCTTCAGTTGTGCCATCCAATGTACTTTTTTCAGGAGGTGAGAGGTTTGAATGTATCTTTGATCTCCAATGCATTCTCCAAATGCAAAAAACCTCCAAGCAACTCTCCTCGCTGTGCATACAAGCTTCAAAGGATGAATGAATGGTTTTGGTGAATGAACAAATGTATTTAATGCCTTGAATCTTCCAACCTCTTCATGCATGTGCATGTCGCATCCCAATAGTCTTTCTTCCAAGCTTTATGTGGCTAGGTATGTAGAATGTATCTAGAACATAATTTGTGAACACAAAAATAAAATTAATAATAGGCGAAAGTAACATATAATGTGACATAAATATGAGAAAATAAAAACGTGACAATAATAAAAATATAAGAAACATGTAGCAACAAATAAATTAACTAAAATGTAACAACAATGAAAAACATGTAGTTTTAAATAAATTAAAATGTTCCATTTTCACTGAATATGTTCACATGCAACAAAGTGCATGGATTGCGTGGCACAAGTCCAACGTCCAAAGCTTGCCCAATGTCCCAAGCTTGTTCGATTAATTCTACGAGAGCTTCCTTGAATTGTTTGGCTCTTGCTCGAGTGACCGGCCCTCGCAGAAGCTCGATTGAATCGTCTTTGGGTGGATCTATGCTCATATTACAAATGGATAAGTTTATATTATTTAAATAAAAATATATTATTTTTAATACAAATATATTATTTAATAAACTCAAAATATTCATAAAAATAATATATTTATATTATAAATAATATATAAAAAACTCCAAAACCCCATATTTTAAGAGTTAGAGTTTATGATTTGAGGTTTAGAGTTAGAGTTTATAGTTTGTGGTTTAGGGGTTTAGGGGTTTTATATATTATTTATATGAATACTTTGGGGTTTTTAATAAATAGTATAAAAATAATATATTTTTATTTATATATATTGCTATATGTGTAAATAATATATTTTATAATATTTATACATTAATATTATTTATAGTATTATTTATTTCATAAAATAATTTGAATTAATCTCAAGTGTAATTTGACATATATAATATTTGTGGTAAAATATTATATAATTTTATATTGGTTCAGCGATTAAAGCTTACCCTTTGTATTTAAAGGTGTGTGTTTTTCCCCTGTAAAACGACGCAGTTTTGAGCTAAATAATGTTGTTTTGAGTTAACATTTTGTTAAAGTTAACAACAACATAGTGGCGTTTAGTGTTATATTTAAACATTGTGAAAGTTTGGTGGTATTTTTAAGTAAGTGATAATAGTTTACCAAAAGAGAGTTAAACGAAGAAAATGAAAATTTCAGGGTAGAATAGGTATTAAGCCTAAAGTTTAACGGCAGTTCTAGTTCTAGGATAGATCTACATACCGAAACTGCAAGAGACAAAAGGGGAGGTTGAAAGGAAAGATAAACATAAAGAGTTTCCCAATTACAGATCCATTTGTTTGCAGTTATCTTGAGGAAGTGGAAGACCCAACACGGGAGAGCTAATTAAACCAATCCAACAATGGAGAAAAGAAATGAAGGAAGTGAATGGAGATCCGAAACTGAAGAATATGAAATGATTTCTAACCCAACTGTATTTCACAAGTTTAGAAATGGAGTTCCTGTAAGTGGGTTTGTCTTACTTTTTTTTTTCTTATCAATTTTATTTCTCTCCCTAAGCTTAAAGATTGTGCCTGTTGATTTAAAAAAAAAACACGCACTGGGTTTTCAAAAAGAAAGGGAATTTATGGCCGGTGAAAATAGATTTTAGCTTGTTTTGTTTCTAGTTGAATTTGTAGTTATTGTAATTGAAGTCAGGTTCTTCTTTCTTCTTTTCCTCATTTTCTTTTTAAGGATTGTTTGGCTTTCATATTTATCCATGTGTTGAACCTAGGTGGACTCTGGAAAGCCTGCAATTGACACAAGGAATGATGAAACTGTAAGAACAGTGGAAGTATCAAAATGGGATTTCAATGAAATATCAGATAATGTGCCACAGCAGATTGCTGTTAGTTCAACTCTTCTCTCATTTTCCCTATTTTTTTATGTCAGTCAGATTGGAATGTAGAATTGAAGAATCCATTTAACCTACATAAAATTATTCTTTGTGGACTAATCTGGGTTTAGTTAAACCTTTGGTATATTGTGGGGCTTCAGGTTGATACTGATGTTAAGGAAAATAAGATGATAGAAACTGTACAAGCAGTAACATGTCGAACCGAGGGAAATGGTGATAAAGCTGGCTCTAAGGAGGTCTCTGATATTTGTTCCTTGTCTTCAGTGGATGAAGGTTTGATCTTGAATATTAGCTCTGGAACAAGCACCGGAGATATGGTGTCAGCAGAGGAAGAAACTGTAAGTAGATTAGGTTTTAAATCTTATTGTTGGGCCAGAATATTACAGAATTCTCTATTCAAATAGTTGCTTCACCATGAAAGCATCAATCTCTTCTCAGGATTGAAAATGATGAAAAACATGGAGCTTTGTATTTATCAAGATGATATTTGGGATTTCTGTGCTTTTAGGTTGATGCTGGACTGAAGGAAATGCATGCAGAGAAAGCTAAATGTGAAGAAACAGTAAAATCTCCTGCAAAGAACACCGTGCTACGGAGTCATCTTGTAAGTTTAGTACTTGTATACAAAAACCGGTTTAAAACATTTAGTGTCGTGAAAATGTAATAAAATGCAGTTTTGAAAGATTTTCTCTTGTGATGATTTGTTCTACTTTTCCAGCAGAAACGAAGATATTTTGATCTTCCAAATGGCAACTGGGTTAGGTGTCTCAATTATGGAGAAGATCATTCTGCACCAGTTAACAGCACGTTGAAAAAGCGAGTGAAAGTACGCTTCCTAAGCAGGAATCAACAGCATATTGGAAAGCATTGCTCACAGGTTTCGTGTCATTTACCTCAGGATTTCCCATATCGGTTAAATGTGATGTGCCATCTTGTATTCTCTAGTCTTATGCAATCACAAACCACTAAAAGAATTGATAATGCATAGAAGTCACAACTCTAGAATGATGAATTTGTTAGACCTAATCAAACAGCAGATGAATTTGATTAACTGGATGCGGCTTTAATTTGAAAAATCCTCATTTCCCAAATTGGCATGATAAGATCTTTGGTTGATACATTATTCTTGACACTTAATTGTTGGTTTCTAAGATAGAGGACCTTAGGTGACTGAAATAACTAGGGGTGGGAATTGGGCGGAGCGGGGACGGTTTTGCATTCCCCACTCAGTCCCTAATACTTGCAGGGACGGTTTTTGGAAATCCCCATTATATACTTCGGGGATTTTTTGGTCCCCATCCCTATCGGATCCCCACGGTTTTGGAGAATCCCCGTACCCAAAGTTAGACAAAATTTACTAATTTATGGACCAAATAGATGGTCGATTTCAATTTACAAGTCATATACTCGATAAGCTTAGAAATATCCAAATCTTAATATATTAAAACATATACTCAACATTAAATACCCAAAATCAAATCTCCAAAATTACAACATAAATGATAGTTTTAGTTTTACAAACAATAAACAAACTATTTAAAAGCTATAATAACAACTTAACATGTAGCGATTTTTTGTAGTTAAATCAATCTAGCATGTGGTACTTGATGATGCTCTTGTACTCTTGTTTTGATCCTTCTTATCATCAACCTATAATATGAAAAGTAAATATCATATGCATCAAATAATATAAAAAGTAAATATCATAGATTCATATGCATCAATAATACAAGAATTAAGCAGAAACTAAAAGGGTAAACTTCTAGAGAGGTCACCCAAACTTAATAAGGTTTAAACAAAAGGCACAAATATCTCAATGGACTGAAATATTGATAATAAGATAGGTTATACAAGTAAATGAGAGTCAAGTATATATATATTTTCTAAATTTTGTAAAAATCAGTGACCCTTGCGGATATTTTTCGGGGATACCCACGGTTATTTATACGATTACGGTTTGGTTATTCTCACGGTTCGGATATAACAATCCTCGTCCCCATCCCCATCTCCATTTGAGTTTCGGTGATAAAACTTCGCCTATCCCCGTCCCCATGGGCGAAGATTTCGATTATTCCCCATCCTATCGGTTCGGATCCTCACGGTTTTTGGATATTCCCCACCCAACTCCCACCCCTAGAAACAACGCCGTTGATATTCTTACATTAGTATATTAGCGTCCTTCTTTTTTCTTCTACTTTTCTTTTCTCCCTCCAACCTTCCCAATCTTGGTAGATATGTCCATTTTTAATTGAACATGATGTTCACTTTATGAGATTTCTTTGCTTTTTATTGATTCAACCTTGATATTTCAGCAGGGCCAATATTGTTTTGTCTGCAGAGGAACATTCCACCATCCCCATGATTGTCCAAAGAAACAAGAAGAAAATAATATTATTTGTTTAAGATGTGGGGATTCCGGACATGATATGTTCTCTTGTAGAAGTGATTATTCTGTTGATGATCTCAAGGTCTTTTTCATTATCTGTTATGCGTTTACAAAATCACCTATTTATCACTATGAATATTTATCCTAATATTTTTTTTTCATTTTGATGGGGAATGGGGATCTGAATCTGGCTTATTGAGAAGGCGGGGGGATACATACTCCTATATATCTTTGAGCCAAATGCTTTATTTTCTTCAACTTGGTTTTGTTTTATGAGATTACTAGTTATGTATACAAGTAGAACTTACAATCAGAATGATTACTTTGTTGCAAACAGAAAATTCAATGTTACATTTGCAAAGATTTTGGTCATCTCAGCTGTGTCAAACTTCCAGATACAAGTCCAACAAAAGTTTCCTGCTATAATTGCGGTCAGTCTGGCCATTTGGGATCTGTAAGTCCAATCTTTCCACCTGTTTATGGCTTGGTTTATGCCTGTGTTAGAACCATATTTGTTTTAACTTATTGTGATAACTGTACTAGGATTGCTCAAAGTGTCCCAAAGCTATTCGGGGATCAAAATCCCCTGCTTTATGCTACAGGTGCAGAGAGGAAGGTCATTTTGCACGAATGTGCACTCTCCCTAGGAAGGTCTGTTTTGAAGAACTCAAGTTTATTTCACGATGTGTGTGTGCCCATGCCGTGTTTGCTTAATCATAGGTGTAAAGAAACACTAATGCAGAGAAACTGTTCATTATTATCAGCACATCGAAATGATGAAAAGAATTTCTTCCCCTTGTGCAGCATGCTAGGAGAGTTCATGCTGAAGTGAGATCACTAGGGTCTAGTTCTGCTCCACCTGTTCTTGAGCCTCAAAGTGGTGCCAACGACGGAAAGGGCGAAACACAAGAAAGTCTAATCATCAATATCGTTCAATAAAGATGGAATCATTATTAAGCTTTCTCTAAACAGCTCTGTGGAGAATCGAGGCAGAATTCACGACGACTCCTACAATGTGCAAGTTTTGTCAATGGTCATCGATTCCTGCATCATGGAATTCCAGGTTTAAAAGTGTACTATCTCAAATTTTGGTGCTGAGGATCATTACCTTTGAAAGACTGAAGGGCTGAAGCTAGTCAAGATTGTAAGTAGGAATACATTGAATGTATGCTGCCAAGATCCACCAGAACTTGGAACTGTAAGCTTACAACACCATTAAACTCTCGAATTGAAAACTCCTTAGTCCCCAATAGATAGCTTTCTCTTTTGGTCGATTGACCACTTTATGCTTTTCTCATGATAATGAAACCATAGGGGAGCTCTTGTTTGTTTAGTGGAGCCTTGTATTTAACATTCAACCTAACCACCAATTTCTGTTTTACTTATTTGTTTCAAAGTTAAATGTAAAAGGATTAAATTACTTGCTTTTATAGCAGAAAAAACCGGTTTGCTCTTAAACCCCTATAGTGTGGAGAGAAGACCCATCAAGTAGTTTAATCTATTCCTTCTTTGCTCCAAGAAGATGATGAAGAAAATGACCAATTTCATATTTATCACCTTCATTGTATTATTGTTTCATTGGCTTGTGTTAGAAATGAAATGATGCTGAGTTAGTAGCCAAAGGACAAATACAAAATGAAAATAAAAAAAAAACATGCAGTTGAGTTCGATTGCTCAAGGGATGCTTGTTTAGAAGTTACTAAATTGGGACTCAACTCAAATTAAATATTGAGTGCAATAAGAACACATGTTACAATAAAAAAATTAATTTAAATTTCAAATATCTTGTTGAGAAAAAACAATCTCAAACCTGAAAGTAATAAAATATTGGGTAAACTATACAGATGACCACTGAACTATGAGTTTGGTGTCAAAATTATCATTATATTATTTTTTTCCGCAAATGCACCACACAACTATTTAAATGGTTCCATTTTAGCCATACGCCGTTAAAAAACGAAAAAAATTAACGGAACTGTTAAAAAAATTGGTATAATTACACATTTGGTCTTCTATATTTATACAATATATCAATTTTGTCCTAATTTTAATCTAATAAAATAAATTGGAGGGGAAAATTAATTAATTTAGTTACATAAAAATAACTAAAATCCCCCAATAAGGTGGTGACACGTGTCACCCTAATTGGAGTAGGAAAAATGAAAACCAAGGAACTGCTCTTGGTAGGAATCAAACATGAAACCTTAGGGGTGTAGCACGCATGAGTTTGCCACTGATCCAAACATATACTTGTGATATGCAATACTAATAATAATCATAGCAAAATATCATATATGGCCCACAAGGCCCAATCATATTCAGGATCTCTCCAGATCATTCGAGCAAAACACACCATGTCATAACCACAAACCTGAGGCGTGGTATATGTGTTATACATATTTAAAAAGAAAATATGCATCAAACTTGCCAGCCAGGGTGCTAGCCTCTTCCTTTACTTCTCTCAACTGTAGTTCAGTCTGTGTCTTGGCAGTCTGACAATCATCAATATACCCGACAAGTAAGTTCAGCTTCTCTACAGGCTCTAGAAATGCTGAGTCAACTGAAATAACAATGTGATCAATGGATTCAACTACCTTTTGCAATTTGTTATTGCTCTCGAACAAGAACTTCTCAAATTGATCCTTTTCCTCTTTCATAGATGCAAGGTTGCTCTCAAACATTGAGATGCGCTCCAAATCAGCATACAAAGTACTGATCTTCCCTGTGCACTCAGCAACTCTAGACTCTTCCTGTTGTAACTCAAGCCTCAGCTTCTCAATTTCTGACTTCTTTTCCTCCAGAAGAACTTTCAAGTTTTCTCGCTCTTGCACCAATCCCTTTCCTTTCTTAACCGCCATTGTTAACTTCTCCCTCAACAGACCAAATTTCTTCTCTGACCGTTCTAGATCTTTTTACAAAATACCTTTGTCCCCCTTCAAACCAAAAAGTTCCTGAGAAATTACTTTGAACAGATTCGACAGATCATTCAGTTGTGACCTCACCATCATATCTTCTTCTAGTAATTCCTTATAAATCATCAACTCCAGATCCCTAACATACAAAAGAAACTGATATTTGTCAAAAAGTGCTGCATCAACAAAAGGAATCTCCACAGATAAACTTGTTTGTTCTTGTATCTTCTCTAAGCACCTATCAATTAGCATGGGTAGATTAGAATACGTCTCTTCAATCCCATCTTGATCCCCCATCACTTTTCTGGAACCCTCTACCAACAATTGAAGCATCTGATCTTTTTCTGATGAAAGTTGATGGACCTTCTCAACTACATTTTCATATTTATTTGTGAGATCGTCCAACTCCTTTTGAATTTTATCCTTCACAGTTAGTTTTGCTGCAAGTGAATCACTTAAATTATATATCACATATATTATTATATACTTGTATGTTTTTTCTTTCTCCATATGTATAGCATATATTATCATTAGTATTGCATATCACAAGTATATGTTTGGCTCAATAGCAAACTTGTGTGTGCTACACCCCTAAGGTCCCAGGTTTGATTCCTACCAATTTTTATTAGATTAAAATTAGGATAAAATTGAATAATTAATTTATTTTATTAGATTAAAATTAGGAAAAAATTGATATATTGTATAAATATAGAGGACCAAATATGTAATTATACCAATTTTTTAACAGTTCCGTTAACTTTTTCGTTTTTTAAATGACGTGTGGCTAAAATGGAACCATTTAAATAGATGTATAGTGTATTTGCGGCAAAAAATAATATAGTGGTCATTTTGACACCAAACTCATAATTCAGTGGTCATCTGTGTAGTTTACCCTAAAATATTAAATAAACATGAAAAACACTTTGTTTAACCATGAAAAAGAATACGAAAAGTAGAGTTTCCTGAAACTGCCACTTATTTTGAGTTCTGATGAGCTGAAAACCACATTAGTGGCTTCCATTGGAGTGGGAAAATTATTTTCTCAAGTATTGTACCATTGTTTTAATTTTTCAATAAGTAATGTCTGTGGGAATAAAACCCAACTTCATTGTACATACTATTGTTTTATTAAAAAATGTTAAAAGACTTCCATTTTTACATTGGCTTCACACCAGACTTCAATTTTTTAATTGAAAAAGAGAACCATAAACAGTGAGGTGGGATTGTATTCTCACCGACTTTACCTTGTACTGTTTAAAGTGCAATAGCTTGAAAAATAAAAATACTAATACAACATTTCGAGGATTTTTTTACTGCAATATCTGAGCAATTTCCCCCACATTACATTAGGCACTCTCGTTCTGTTTGCAACAAAAATGAACTAAACTGTATCGATCAGTGGCGAAGAAGCGCAAGAGAAAAAAAAAGTTTCTTTAAATATTCATTTTTTTGATCAAAAGTGACTTTCATTAAATACGGAAAAGGAACAACATAGACACGAACCAAAACCAGCAACCGCTGGGAAAAGGCCAAAGAAAGCCAACAACAAACAACGAGCCACACAGGGCCTTACAAAGCTTGGGAAACAACAAGGCGGAGCAAAACCAATGTAAAACAAAGACGAAGGCCAAAAGGCCATACAGAGCCCAACAGAAAACACGCACAGAACCACCGAAAAAACACCTGGGATATCCCAGAAAGACACATCCAACGGCTCAGCCGTGGATCGTGTTATCAAGACGACAAAGCCTGGACGATACCGGAAAAGATCGCAAGGGAATCTCCATGAACTCTTCCCGAGAACAGCAGCCGTGCCTGAGAGCTCTATCCAGAGGCAGGCTTCCAATGCATAGACATTGGTCCTTATCAAGGCATCATCCGCTGAATCCCCGGATGTGAAGAAGGCATGAGTCATCCGAACCTCTTCCCAATCCTGATTTGTCGCAAACATAGAGAAAAGAAACAAACGACCTACAAACATACCCATCACTAACGAAAATCGAACACCACGATGAAGGGCAAAAACACGCCGCTACCAACCGCTCCTTCCAAAAGTCAATAGCGGGGACCAATAACATCATTCATGATGCGGATAGCTCCTAAAAGAGCTATCCGCATTAACATAACCGAAGGCTGAAACGTCAATAGTGGGCTTGAAAGATTTCATCCTTGAATCTGGGCCAGAGGACGTTGAAAAAGAGGATATAAGCATTTGACCCGGCTCAAGGCCCAGTTTGACTTGGGGGGGACCATATCCCGCAAAATCCGTGATAGACCAGCTGGATTTGTACACTTTTGTGGGCCGTCCAATGTGTTGCAGAATACCAGACTGCAGCCGGAGGAAAAGACCGAAATGCCCTTATCGGAAAAGCCAACCTCACGAACCATTCGGGCTGTGACAACAGGGAACCACTTGGAAATTTTTCGGCCGAGCCACCAGTACCAGTCCAGGGTGCGGCTGCCGGGCTAGGCGAAGAAGCTTCAGCGGCAACCCCGACCCCCGAAACTTCCGGCTCACAGATTATCCACCCTATTTTCCACACTCAAAGTTCGAGCCTTTCCCCTATGGTCATGACCACTCCGACGATCGTGGCCCCTAAAGGATTCTGCCTGGCTTGGTCTTTTACCGTCACCGACTCGACGAAGAAAAAATGGCTACCCTCGTCGCCACCGCCCCTACAAAGCTCCACCTCGAAACCACGCAGGAAACCACCAAACCGGCGCGCGTCTCTGCAGATCCGGCACCGACGCGCAGACTCCGGGGAAGACGACGCAACCACCGGCTCGCAACGTGCGACTGTCGGAGGAGAGACAAAACCGACACCTAATTTGAGCCAACGTCGAACGAGAAAGAGGCTCTGTGGGGAAGCGCGTGAAAGCGCGTTCAATAAGTCACAGGCCATTGTGTTGTTCTGAAGCCTGATGTATACGAAACTCTTCTTTAAATATTCATTGACCGTATTCTAACTTGTCAACTTAATTAACAAACCGTCCAGAAGACAAAAAAGTTAAGTTATGAAATACTTGATTTAAACAACGTAATTGTCCACTCCCAAGCTCCTTCCAATTTCTTAATTAACAAAAAAGTTTCTTTTATTTCATCCTTCTTCTTGGTGGCACAAACAAGTGAATAACAGCAATAAGAATGACAAGAACAAGGATCCAAGCAACCGGTGAGGATTGCAAAAAAGACACTTGAACTGTGGTTCCTAGTTCCTTGTTTACCTGTTAGATGATCAGCTCATCCGCCAAACATTCAGCTATGGTCTTAATGTTTCTGAATGCAGACTCACCAGCGCCAGTGGTAAGGAGATAAATGGCTTGATTCACACGACCAAGAGGAGAAATATCAACAGCTTGACGCCTGACAACACCAGCAGAACCAGAACCAATACGAGGTCCACTGTTACATAGATCGGTCCAATTAAGCTAACTCAGAATCAATAGATCTATGAATTAACATCATCTGCTACTTAAGAGGTTAACATCAGCAGCTGCCAATACATTTGAAACAGAAGATACTGAATAGGCTACCTGTTGACAATAGCATCAACAATGACTTGAACTGGATTCTGATCAGTCAGGCATGCTTCACAATCCTGACAGCCATAAGCTTCTTCCCATTGTTTCGACCATGCATCGCCTCTCGACAATCGGGCACTGAGCCTTCCTGAAACGCTTAACCAAGTAAAGCCCAGCAGTTTGTGGCACATAGGTTGCATGCTTGGAAGGTTGAACACCGATGTAGTCACTCAAAGAGATATCATTGACCTTTAAATAAATCATTCATATCAAGGATCAGGCCAAATAATTGTAATTATCAAATAGAACATAAAGCTAGGAACTAATTCTTTCAATGCAAGAGTCTTAAGACACTTGGAAAGACAATGTAACACACAAAATAAACACTTTCACAAAACATAAACACAAACTTTTAGTATACACAAATCGTCAATCTTCCGAATCATAATTAACATCAAATAGGATAAAAAAAAGCTTCAAACTCAGAGCACAACAATACGGATGTTGTTAAGTCAATCTGGATTGAACATGGATTGGCAAGTTCAAAACATAAATTCAATCCATTCATAAAACCATAACAAGATGATCTAGCAAATAAAATTAAGACAAAAACAATGAACTATTTCCTACGAAAACAGAGTTCCCTTTATTTCAATTCTCTAGTACAAGTAGATCCACTTGAAAAGACCAAATAATCAACATACTAAAATGCTATGAAGCACTTTATTCTCGTCCGGCGTACCCGATACGTTTCCGGGCTTACTTTGAATGGCCCTGTTTAATTAAAACAAATGTATGGGCTCTTCCTTAAGTTTAATTTAAATGTATGGGCGGGTTTTTGGCCGTCCCGAACCCGACCCGAAAATTTAAAATTAAAATCAACCCGAGTTTAATATATTTTTATCCCCAACCTAATCCGATATAATAAAAAGTATAACTCGACTCCGACCCAACCCCGAAAATTTAGTAAAAAAACCCGATTAAACTTGACCCAACCCGAAGAAAATTAATAAAAATGTTAAATATAATATATTTAAATATATTTATTTATATATAAATCGATTCAGGGCGGGTCGGGAAATTTCCACCCTAAACCTGACCCGACTTAAACCTATTTAAAACCCAACCCGACCCAAAACCTGAAAATTTTAAAAAAAAATCTGACCATATCGGATCGGGTCATTATAAGTCTGATAGTTATTTAAGTCAAAAGAAAATTATTTTGACTAATAAGATGTTGACACGTCACAAAGATTTTTTTGACAAATAGATAGTTTAAGGATTAAAAGAAAAAATGACACAGTTTAGGTGCTTATTTTGACCAAAAATGATTTAGGGACTTAAAGTGACCAAAATGATAGTTTAAGGACTTAAAGTGACAAAAATGATAGTTTAGGAGCTTATTTTGCCCAAACCATAGTTTAGGGGCTTAAAACAAAAAAAATGTATAGTTTGAGGGCTTCTTTTTGGTTTAAGCCAAATCTTTATTATAAGATAGTATTTGTTCCAATTCATTAACCATTTGACAATGCACACACTTTGAAGACAAAGCGAATTGAACTCGAGTCTTTTAGGATGAACATCGTCCTCTGTTTTTTTTTTTACATAGATCACTCGTTAGATTCAAATTTTTGTTAGTTGTTTCAATCTTTTTATATAATGATATTAAAAACGTGGCTCAACATATGACCATATTAAAATGTGTCACGTGACACTTTAGATCAAATAATTAAATGCCATGTGTCGTTAAAGAATATTTTATATATAATTTTTTCTAGTTTTTAATAAAATATATAGAAAATGCTTAAGAGTGTCAAAAGTTCCTAAACTTTTGGAGAAAAAAATCAATTAAGCCCTTCAATTTTTTCCACCCAATTAAACTCTTAAACCCATAAATTTAACCTATGTGCCCTTTTGATTGGCTGAATCTATGTTCAATGTGACAATGCTGATGTGATGGTTCATGGTGCTGATGTGACAGTCCATATTAAAAAAATGATGTCATGAAATAAGGTTTAATTGATTTTTTTAAAATTGAGGGTTTAATTGATTTTTTATAAATTTTGAGGGTTTATTTAATCATTAAACAAAACTAAAATATATCAAAAATAAAAATTATAAAAATAAATATTAGAATTACTAAAAATAAAAATCAAGGAATATAAGGTTGTTATTGTAACGACCGAATGAGAGGGTAAATAGGTAATGAAAATGACACTAAACCGTGAAACTATGCTCAAATTGACAAGGACGACACATAAAATGTAACCCCCTCGTCCCGGTCTGGCCGGATGACCGGTCCGAATGGGCTACACGGGAAAAATCGAAGTGAAACCCGTTAAGGCTCCCCTTCGGTTAGCAACCCTATTTTTTTCATTTTAATCTTGTCTAGAGGAGTATTAAAGTCCTAAGTGATCAAACAGCGGAACAACATACACGAGTCAATCAAACGAACCCAAAACAACATTTAACAGCCCAATTTTAAACTTGACTGCAGGCGGTATCGATACGCCTAAGGGGTGTATCGATACACCTTGACTAGGTCAAAAGGTCAGAGTCAACCCTTGGAGACCGTATCGATACACCCAAGGAGTGTATTGATACTCTCCCCAACGGTCGACTTCTTACGGTCAACGCTAGGAAGACCGTATCGGTACACCAGAGGCTCGTATCGATACCAAGTTGGACAGTAACTTCAGTGACCAAAAAGGTATCGATACGCCCCCTCGTGTATCGAAACGAGTGGCCTGGAACAAGAAGGTCGTATCGATACGGGTCTAACCGTATCGATACCCCTGCTCTGCAATTCCTCAAATCCGAACTTGGTAACCTCTCATACGATTCTAGATGCACTTTTGGACACTCCTAAGCTCATACAACCATACATCCATCAAACCACAATCGGGAATTAACATGGGAGGCACTTAATCTAACGAAAAACATACAATTCAAGACTCCATGCAATTTCACAAAAAGAAGCATGCTTAGCAAACACAAGGCATTATACACAAGGTAGTCAAGCATATGGCATACATAGGCCAACAACATACATGTTTAGGCATGTGCAAATAAACGACATGAGAATCATAGGTCACAATCCAAGAAGCAAGCACAACACAACATGAGTTTATCATGCTCAAACATAACCTCCTAAGGAGTTTGACCTCAACTCCTAAAACTCTATACCCCATTGTCTAGGCATTATTACAAAAGCAAATCATACTTAAACTTGCTTGAGAACTCCAAAAGCTCCTCCCTCGCCCGCTCGCCTCCCGAACTCTAACGATCTGCACGTTAGAAACAAAAAGAGCATAAGCCAACTAGCTTAGTGAGAGAGGCTCTACAATTCACAACATGCAGTTTTCCAAAGTACGATTTATATGCAAGAAAGCAATGGATGCACAAGGGTCTATCTCAACCGCAACACATGGTTTGCACAAGCACAACCAACATACACGTACGGTGGGACTACACGTCACCGTTTCGACTAGTGGATTTCCAATGGGACTACACATCAAAGTACTACCCTACTAGTCACTACCGGTGGGACTACACATCACCGTAGTTTAGACCACCATCACGTGAGGCACGAACTCAACACGACTACAACATTAACAACTTAAAATGCATTCAATGATCACAACGTATACACAATCAACATATCACAACAACATGAGAGTAGAGAGGCTTACACACGGGTTTAGGTGACCTCTCAAGGTTCCACCCAAACCCCAAAAGAATCCATATCGAGCACAATGTAAAAACCAATAATTCTACTCACCGTTGCTACCCAAGAGAAGATCGAAGACCAAGCTCAAGACTCCAAAATCCCCGGATTTGTCCCCGAAGCTTCTCCAACCAAAATTCTCGTTTCTAGTCATTCCAACACCAAGTAAACAATCCCAAATCAGTCCATATTCCAAAATAATCAACCTGGATTACATACCAAGCACAAGACATCAATTTTTCCATTGAAAACAAGCTCAAAAATCCAAAATCCGAGCAGCCCTTAAACACCCCTTAAAACCATTGATTTCAACCTTCAAATTACTCCCTAAAGCCTTCAAAACAATACTTACATATAGCTTAACCATCAGCCCTCTTATATTCACCTAAAATACCCCCAAAACTCAACTTAAAACCTCCCACAAACCTCCCCAAAACCCCATTCCGGGAAACACCCCAAAGCTTCATAAAAATCATACCCAAAGGTCCCTTGGGACTCAAAACAACTCATATAACATTTATAAATCGAAAACCTAAGTTAAGGATGATAAAAATGACATTTTTACTCAAAATTTCAAAACACCCAAATTACTAAAATCATGAGTTTTCTAGAAAATAAAGGTATGTGCTAGTAGAATATAATGAGAGCAAGTAAAAAACGACCTTACCTTTGAAAAACCTTCAAGAATGGGTGAGTTATGAAATGGAATAGTGCTCAAAAGGGGAGAGGGTTTTTTTTGTCGATGGAATGGATACTAGAGGGGAAGAAGATGACTAAAAAAAACATTATTTAGGTTGGTTTAAAATTAAAGGTCCAAAGACCTAAATGCCCTTAATGAAAAAGGAAAACCACAATAGGTGCCACCCATGGCCATGTGGGCTTGTTTAAGAATATGGTCCAACTTAATTTTATTTGTCTTAAAACCTGAGGCCCAAACCATTATTTTATTATTTAAAATTTGGAACCGAAACTCGAACTATTTTTAAATTATTATTTTCACCCGACCCCCGAACCCGGGTGTTACATAAAAACTACACTCAAATTGACCACCCTACAACTCAATCATACACCAAACCTTGGGTCCCTAAACAGAAACCCACAACTTGAAGGGAACCCCCCCAAACATCACTGAGTGAAAGGACTGCCAGCGTTGTTGTACTATTTTCATGGCTAATCTACCATCACATCTTCATTGGCAAGAGTTATGACATGTGTTTGATAGGCGCAATGTGGTGGTCGATGCGTTTGTACGACAAAAGAGGCATTTCGATTTGGCTTTGTAAGAGAATGGCACCCGCAAGAGATGCAAATTGAGTAATCGCAGGTGTTTGAGGAATTAGTGAATGAATTGAGCAAGGTGAATATAAAATGCTTTCATTTGATGAGAATTGTCGGATCGATGGTTTTTACTAATGTTCAACATCGTGTAAGAGAGACGAATTTTTTCTATGGAATTACACTCGTTTGAACAAGGGAGGGTGCTTATTAAGACATCTTTTCTATTATAGAACCAGAGGTAGAAGGGGGATTTTTCCGAATTAGAGTGCAGGAATGGGAACATTCATCTCCGTTTTGTGATGGTGAAATGGAGACACATGATAATGGCGAAACTGAATCCTCAAGCTCAAGTTTGGAGGTTCGCGAAAAAATACCTTCAATAGATGTAGTAAGGTCACGTGAAGACAACCCTTATGAAGATTGTATTTCACTAGTGTCTCGGGGCGAACCTGGTGACGAGGAATGTTGAGGATGTGGTTGTAAGGGATGGCTCACCTAAACTTTTTTTTGTCTCCGGTGATACCAATTATATCGGAGGTAACCATTTGAGTCTAATGAGTGACACAGTGATGCCAGATTCGTTGGATGAACCTGTTACGATACAAGAACCAATGAACCACACCACCCATGGAGTGTCGAGTCAGCAAGAGAATGCACAGCTGGAGATTGACAAACCAACACAGCCACGTAGAGGGATGAGAGAAAGGAGGCCTCCAACAACCTTGACGGATTTTGTCCGCTACTGAATTGGTTAGGAGAGATTTACTATTTAACAATCAAGGATTGTAAAGAAATGGATCATCGAAAAACTTATCAAAAACTCTATTATATTTTCCCTGAAATCCATCTTCTTCTTTATCTGTTATTTAATTCCGTTCTGGTAGTTGCGGGATACTTGGAGTCCCTATCAATTGGTGCTTTCGTTGACTCGTTCCATGGTTAATAACACCGAGGCAATCAAAGCTTTACAGGATTCGACGGCTTCCTTACAGAAACATGCCAAAAATCAGAACCGATGGAATGATGCTACTAAGAAAACCCTCCAGGACATGGCCAAGTTGTTAGCTAGGATTGCGACGTCGTTGGGAGGTTCTGCTTCTTCGGCACACGAGGCTGATCACACGAAGCTACTGAGAAAACCCTCCAGGACATGGCCAAGATTCGTGCTGACATGCCTGATGCTTTTCCTTTTGCCCCTCGCCCTGCCCAGGTTGAGCTTCCGATCTTCACCGGAGTAGATCCTGAAGAATGGCTAGCTTCTGCTGAGGATTTTTTTTTTTGAGTTTTATCAGACTGAAGACCACCACAGGGTCACCATGGCATCCTTTTGTGTGGAGGGCACAGCGAAACGTTGGTATCGCTGGATGCAACGACAACGTCAGTTATCGGGGTGGAATCATCTCGTGGAAGCCATTCACCGTCGTTTTGCTATCACTGAGATTGAATATCCAGAGGGACAACTCACAAAGCTCATTTAGTCATCCACCGTGGAGGAATACCAGTCCCGGTTCGAGGAAATGACACTGTGAACGACGGCATCCTTGTCGGAGGACTTCCTCACTTAGTGTTTTATTTCTGTGCTTCGTTCTGATATTAAAAACGAAGTGTTGGGTCAGCGGCCCACGTCAATGCATGAAGTGGTCACCTTGGCCCACTTCTTTGAAGCCAAATCGGGAGATCTAAAGAAATCAGCGTCAAAGGGTTTTGGGGTTAAGTCAACGCCCGCATTCAACACTTCCCCTTCTACCACGCTCGGTCCCAAACCATCCCCTGGGCGTCCTCCGCCGTTCGACCCTTCTCCACATAAACCAAATCAGCCACGGCGATTGACGACAGCTGACGCACAAGAACGCCGAGACAAAGGGTTGTGTTATTATTGCGACGAGAAGCACATCAAAGGGCACCGCTGCAAGGAACCTCAATTTTTCCTTCTCGATGAGGAAATTTCCGAAGAAAATCCGACGCTGACGGAACCAGGTGAAGTTGAATTAGATGGGCATGGGCTGGGGAACAACGAACAGTTGCTCGTCTCGTTTAATGCCTTGGCCGGCTGTGTCACTCCAAACACGCTGCGGGTCAAGGGCATCATCAAGGGTCGCGAGGTGAGCATTTTAATCGATGGGGGTAGTACCCACAATTTTATTCAGACGCGAACGGCCAGGTATCTTGGGTTAACCATCACACCAGCTTCGCATTTCAAAGTACTCGTGGGCAATGGCGCTACCTTACAGAATGAAGGGTGTGTGCAGAATTTGAAATTGGTGGTTCAAGGCACGACGGTGACGACATATTTTTATGTTCTGCCAATGGAAGGTACAAATATGGTATTGGGGGTGGCTTGGATGGCCACATTGGGTCCTGTTACCATGGACTTTTCCACGCTTCAATTTCAGTTCGCTAATGCCCAAGGTACACACGTCTGGCAGGGAGAATCACGACCGATGCCACAACCACTTTGTCTCCAATATTTGCGACGCATAGGCGATACGAAAAAAATCTTAGAATGCTACACTTTACAAGTTTGGGAGGGGGACGGTTTCATGCCCACTATTGAGCAGACAGAGATGTGCCAATTAATTGAAGAATTCAGGGATATATTCCAACCACCTACAACACTACCACCAGCGAGGGACTTTTATCACGCCATCCACTTAGAACCGTCGAGCTCAGCTGTGAATGTGAAGCCCTATCGTTATCCTTATTTCCAGAAAGCTGAGGTAGAACGTCAGGTCCAGCAACTACTTGATCAGCAATTCATCAGAAGAAGCCAAAGCCCTTTTTCTTCCCCTGTGTTGTTGGTTAAAGAAAGGATGGCACGTGGCGATTCTGCGTTGACTATAGAGCCCTTAATGCTGTCACCATTAAGGACAAGTTTCCGATCCCCACCGCGGAGGAACTATTTGATGAGTTAGGAGGGGCACAGTTTTTCTCCAAGTTGGATCTCCTCTCGGGGTACCATCAGATTCATGTTCGAGCTTCAGACGTGCACAAAACGACATTCCGCACACACGAAGGCCATTACGAATTTCTCATAATGCCATTCGGCCTCACCAACGCACCCTCCACCTTCCAGGCTGCCATGAACGAGGCATTCAAGTCCTTTCTGCGTCGATTTGTTTTAGTTTTTCTAGATGATATCTTGATCTACAGTGGCTCTTGGCAAGATCATTTGCATCATGTGTGATTAGTGTTGACCAGGTTAAGGGATTGTGGGTTGGTGGCAAAGCCCTCTAAATTCGTCTTTGGCCAAGACAAGGTTGAATATTTGGGGCACTTGGTGACACGCGATGGGTTGGCAGTCGATCCCCAGAAAATTTAGGCCATTAAAGTGTGGCCACAACCGACTGACTTGAAAGGGGTGCGAGGATTTTTAGGACTCGCTGGTTATTATCGCAAGTTCATTAAAGGACTTGCCTCAATTGCTGCTCCCTTGTCTGATTTTTTGCGTAAGGATGTTCCTTTCACGTGGACAGAAACAACACAAGCTGCTTTCGACAAACTCAAGAGTTATTTATGCTCTTCTCCCGTTCTTGGCTTGCATGATTTCACTATGGGCTTCATTTTGGAAACCGATGCATCGAGAGTGGGTATTGGAGCTGTTTTACACCAGGGTGGGAAGTCGATAGCTTTCTTCAGTTAAAAGTTAAGTCCCCGAATACAGGCCGCTTCAACGTATCATAGAGAGATGTTTGCGATTACACAAAGTGTGGGGAAATGGAGGCAGTATTTACTAGGACGAAGGTTCGACATTATCACTGACCATAGATCCTTGAGGGAACTGAACCAGCAAACTATTCAGACCCCGGAACAACAGAAATGCTTATCCAAGCTAATTGGGTATAATTTTGAAATCAAGTATCGACCAGGAAAAATGAACATCATGGCCGATGCCTTATCTAGGGAAATGGAAGGGAGCTATCTGGCTTTCTCTAGGCCAATGTTTGGTGTCCTTGAAGATATAAGAGCTGCTACTGCTACGGATCCAGAATTGAGTAAAATTCAAGCTTCGCTCCTTGACACTGATCACAATATGGGTGACTACAAAGTACACGATGGGTTACTGATCTTCAAGGGACGTATTATGGTCCCAAACGAAACTGCTCTCCGAGCGTTGTTGTTGCGAGAGTTTCATGGTTCCAAACCAGTTGCCATGCTGGTATCAATCGAACCTATCAGCGTGTAGCAGTGAATTTTTGTGGCAACACTTGAAGTGAGGCGTCAAAAAGTTTGTTCAGGATTGTCAAACTTGTCAACGTATGAAGCATGAATGCTTGAAACCAGCTGGCCTCTTACAACCCTTGCCGATTCCTGAACAGGTCTTCGAAGATTTGTCCCTAGATTTCATTGTGGGTTTGCCGAAATCGAATGGGAAAGAAACCATCCTCGTTGTGGTCGATTATCTCTCCAAATATGCTCATTTCTTTTCCCTGCCCAAGAAATTTGACGCTATCACTGTGGCCAGAACATTGGTGCAAGGCGTAGTGAAGTTACATGGCATTCCTAAGTCATTGGTGAGTGATCGGGACAAGGTTTTCACTAGCGAAATTTGGAGTGAAATGGCACGACTTCAAGGAACCGAGCTTTGCATGAGTTCTGCCTACCATCCCCAAACAGATGGGCAAACTGAGGCAATCAACAGATGCTTAGAGATGTATCTGAGGTGCATGGTCGCTGCTGATCCAAGTAAATGGGAGACTGATTTGCCCTGGGCCGAATATTGGTACAACACCTCGTTTCAAAGTTCTATAGGCATGACACCATTCCGAGCACTATATGGCAGAGATCCTCCCATTTTGGTTGATTATTTAGAGGGTACTACACGAAATGACCAGGTGCATAACGCTCTCAAGGATTGCGATGAGCTGCTTCGAGTTTTGAAGAAAAATTTGTGGCAAGCCCAGAACAGAATGAAGACTCAGGCAGATCAGCATCGCCGAGAATTGGAGTTAGAGATAGGAAGTTGGACATTTGTGAAACTTCATCCATATCGTCAATTATCTCTTCGCTTGTGCCGTCAACAAAAGTTTAGTCCACGTTTCTTTGGACCATATCAGGTTAAGAAGAGGGTAGGTGCCGTGGCATATAAATTGAAACTTCCTGACTCTGCTCGAATCCATCCAGTTTTTTTCACATCTCCCAACTCAAGCCATGTCGGGGACAACCACTGCAGCAGGTTACACCTTTACCACTTCTGTTCGATGGCACTGACACGCTGGAAGATGGTCTGAACCTTGAGGACAAGGTTCCTTTTGAAGGGGAGGGTACTGTTACGATACAAGAACCAATGAACCACACCACCCCTGGAGTGTCGAGTCAGCAAGAGAATGCACAGCTGGAGATTGACAAACCAACACAGCCACGTAGAGGGATGAGAGAAAGGAGGCCTCCAACAACCTTAACGGATTTTGTCCGCCACTGAATTGGTTAGGAGAGATTTACTATTTAACAATAAAGGATTGTAAAGAAATGGATCATCGAAAAACTTATCAAAAACTCTGTTATATTTTCCCTGAAATCCATCTTCTTCTTTATCTATTATTTAATTCCGTTCTGGTAGTTGCGGGATACTTGGAGTCCCTATCAGAACCATATAGGGAACAACACATCTTAAGATGGGACATGATAAGAGATTTGCGCGTCATTGGATGGCCGATGAGAACGTTGATAAGGTCTCACGTTCGGAGGAAGTACGAATGAAGCCGAATATTGTTATGTGTGTGCAGGAGGTGGATTTCATTCTCGGCATTTAAATAGATCTCGAGCCGAGAATGTGAGGGCACATATAGCGGATTTGGTGGAACATAATGGTGTGAACCGTAAAGTGAAAAGTATCAGATATTGTCTTAAGCTTTCTTAATCCGAAGGAGCGTATTACAACTGAGAAGAAACTGAAAAAGGGTAGAGGTATACCTCGCAAGAACCCTTACAATGTACAAGATTTTGCGAATGGTTCTTTGTCTGATTCAGACTCCTTAATCGGAAACAAAGTATATTGTGGGAGGCAAAAGAAATGCCCGAGATATGGAAGTTGGTGGGAGCAGAAACTATAGGCAAGGAAGACGACATTGTGAGAGATTTAGCACGAATCATTGAAGCGAGGGAAAATGGGCCAATGGCATTATGTGTTGAGTGTGGTGTAGTGGATCTTACGAGGTGGGGGACGACATCAAAAGGTGGGATGTACATGACTTGATTCAGCAACAACAATGTGTTGAGACATTGATACATGGAAAGGAGAAGGAGCGAGTTGGTGAATGGTTTGACTTTTATGAGTAGCATGTGAGCTGTTTCTGGATGCCAAGTAGTATGCACAAAAGGAGTCTATTGCCTCTGTGGGAACATGAATTAGTAGTTGGTATTTTTCTTGTTCTTTCTTTTGGGTTTTTCTTTTCGTTTGATATAAACTAGTAGGTGTACTCTTTTCCTTCGATTAGGATTATGAGGTTTTTAATGAGACACATGTTGGTTCTTCTTGTATGATTATTTTATCCAGTAAAATCATATTTTGTTAAGCAAAATATAAGTTATTGTAATGACCCAGATTTTGAGTCAATTGGCTAGAATTGACCCGAGTCTTGGCTTAGTGATTTTCGTTGAGTAATTTGACTTACTAGGTTCAGTTCGATAAATTCATGATTTAATTGAAGGAATTAAAAGTTGAAAACTTGAATATTTAGGAAAGTTTAGAAGTTTGGGGGGTTTAAAGGACAAATTACCCATTAATGAAAAAGTTGACTACACACCTTTAATTGCTTCTTGTTTGGACGTTGGCAAGAGAGACAAAAATATTCTTTCATACTACACTATATCACTCATTTTATTTCTTTTTCACCCTCTTATTCTCTCTTGAGAGCACCATGTTACTTTGATCCAAAAACCCAACCTTTAGTAACCTATAGTTTCATTCAAGATTTAAGAATCAAATTTTAGTAATCTCCTTATCAAGAGCACAAGACCAATATTTCTAAAAAGGGTGGCAAGAGCTTTTGGAGGGTTTTAAGATCTAAGGGGATTCAAGCTCATTCTAGTGTTTTGATTTCGTTTTATATATTTACTAATCTTCTAGGAGTGTAATAACTTGTTTTTACACCTTTTTGATTAGTGAAAGATGTCAGGGAAGCTTTTAACATCAAGAACAAAGAGAAGGCTTGAAGGGGAGCTTGAATTATGAGGCATTTCAGGATTGCTTAGTAAGGTTGTACATTTCAAACTTTTGAAGTACTTCCTCTAGTTCATAAATGTGATTGCTTTGCATGATTGTATTGAGCTTGTTGGTGTTTTTGGTTGATAAGCATGTTAATGATGGTAGAGTGTATTTTTATAGTTTAAAATGTTGTTTGATGACTCTAATATGTCCCTAGAGGCCTTAATAAGTTTTGATGATTATTAGGACTCATGTATAGGTTATTAGAGCCATATTTGAATTGATTTTTGATTGGGTTGAAGGTCTCGATGTCCGATGAACATGGTTTGGTACCTCTTGTGTTTCTAGGAAAATATGGGCAACTTAGATGTGTGTATCTACTATTCCGACACGTAATAAGTGCAAGCATACACTGTCAACACAAGTAATAAAGTGGACACACACGAGATGTGTGTTTCAGGTTTTCAAATCCCATGAGGACTGATATAATTTGTAGTTGTTACTGAATGTGAGTAGATTAAACAAGTGTATAAGTGGGTCAGGAATGCAAGTGAGAAAATAGAGCTAAATTCAAAAAGAAACTGAAGAAGGGTTCCTGGTACTTCCGTTTGCATCAAACGAGTTATGATCAAAACAAATATCTAAACCTAACATAACACTTGTCGAGTTGTTTATCTCTTTGCCACGATACGACACTGACGATGAGAGATGCTCTTTTGAGACCTCAAATGAATATACTGAGGCTAGCGCCCCATTGTGCTACTTGACCTAGCATGTCGGTACACCCGCCATCCAGATGTCGGAACGACAATCCCTAACTAAGCCCCAATGTGTCACTTGACTTAGCTAGGCAGTAACTTTCATTACTCATGGTGCTAAACCATTTTACATTCACTGCTATTGGAAGGTTAAATGCACCTACCACACATACATGCATGTATATATATATATGCAATAGTAAATAATAACATAGTCATTAACAAAGAGCATCAAACCAAGGGTTACTATACTAAGCAAAGAGTTAAGTTCTACATAGATAAAGAAATAAAAGTTAAAAAATACCATTAATTCTCAGATCACTCAAGATCCTCAACAAGTAACACAACTCGTATCAGGTATATGAACTCGATTGGTGAAGCTTGTGGTGACCAATGCTACAACTCGTCGATCTAGGGGACTTTTTGCCGCCCTGCTGCTTCCTTCAGCACCATGACCTCCAAGCTTTCTAAGCTTTCATAGCCATATCCATTTTCTTGGGAAATTTTCTCTAAGAAAACTTTCCAAACAAACCTCATTTTCTTGCAAGCTAGGGTCCTCTATGTATAGGCAGATGAGGGAGAAATGAAACACCAATAATGAAACACTCCAATTTTGGGTCTAGAAGATTCGGTAAGGTTTCGAGGTCCGGAAGACCGGTGTTGAGAGTTGTGGATGAGTTCAGGGAAAGTGGTCTTCGGATGGTAAAAAAAATATGAAATAAATTTATAAAATCCTTAATAATTATAAATAAGGCTTTGGTAAAATCAATTTTGGAAAAACGTTTTCTAAACCATGACATTTCAGTTTAGTGATCAAAATGTAAAGATTGCAAAATCTGTTTTTAGTGATCATTTTGTAAAAGAGTCAAAACATAGAATCTTTAAGGAGCTAAATTGGCTGGGCCAATATAGTTATTTTCCCCTTTATTTTTGACTATTCAAATATTTTTAAAAAAGGGTTTTACAATTAAAATTAAAAAAGGTTGATAATCTTTTCTCATTTTACGTCAAAAGCACATTTTGAAGCTCTTCTCATTTTCTTTTTAGCCAAACAAACATCTAGGCTTATTTTCTCAAAGGTAAATGGTGTTTCTTATTGATCTAATGCTTTCAAAAGGTTTTCCTATCTTATATCTCTAAAACCCATGTTCTATTTTTAGTTTTCTCAAGTGTTCTTTGCTAATCAAGGGGGAAATACTATCATTGGAGGTGAGCGACGAAATTCTCCTATGATGTAAGGTTCTTTATTGATATTCTCATGTTTTTTATTCTTTTATTTATTAAGGTTAAGATTTTTTAAAAGGTTTCTAATGAAAATTTGGGTAAAATTTGGTAAAATGAGCTCTTTCGGGTGATTTTCGTTGAGATCTGTTAAAGCTGAGTTTAATGTTGTTTTGGGCTTTGTTTTTTATGTGGAATAATGTTGAGATGATGAGTAAATGATAGAAATCCCGAATTTGGGTTTTATGTTGATGTTTGGTGGATGTAAAAGTGAGTTTTTGGGTGAGTTTTGTGATCAATCAATAGCTGGTTGCATACTGATGATGGGTTGATGTTTTTAGATGTTTATTCATGTGTTTTGAAGATGTATAATGCTGGGTTTTTGCTGGAAGTTGTCCAAGTTGAGTTTTCTGATGTTTTCAGTTTGTTTCGACAATGTTTCGATAGGCGATTAGAATGAGTTGTTGAATCTCTATTTTTCAGAAAGTTAGAGTGTTGAAAATATCTCTAATCCTCTATTTTGGGTTGATTAGAAGCATGGGTTGAAGATCTAGATTTGTTGGACACATTTGTGGGCGAACCGGGAAGCTAAAAAAGTGTTTCAGCTTGATTTTTGGTTTTCGCTGGTGAGTGGAAATGTTTTTAACACCTTAACAAGGTTAAAGAAGCATTTTGGGAGTTTGGGTTGTGTCGTTATGCCAATCCAAGCTCAATAGTAAGTTTTGAGTAATTTTGGTATTTTCGCCGTTTTACATGTTGAGCATGTTTTGATAATGAGCATATCATTTTTAATGATGTTTTTCCATTATTGTTGTGCATCAATGCATGTTGATTTTGTCCCATGAGAATACCATGTGATTTATGAAAATGTTGTTTGAGTTCATGCTATGCATGGACTTGTGTTTATGGTATATGAGATGTGTTTGGGAAGGTGTTTAACCCCGATGTAAAACAGTGAAATGAGATGTTGCGATGAGTATATTGACACATGCGTATCTTTATATCGGATAGATTGATCGATCAATATGATGTGAAGTGCACTATAAGTATAAACTTCGCGCGTGAGATAAATTCTTTGGTTTCACAATAGGGGTTGTGCTATTGTGATGCGAGTGATAGGGGTTGTGCTATCACCAACGGGCAATGCGAGTTGTGGCATCTCGGCCGAAGTGAGATTGTGGTGAGGGTTGTTTCACCATGTAGCTTGATGAGGGTTATGCCATCAAGGTGTCCGCTTATTTGAGCAACGTGTCAAAGATGCCGGTATACTCATTCGCTTATGATTTCAATATGAACTTGGTAAACTCATATGGTTATGTGTACATGCTTGAAACATGCAAGTTGAAATGGAGCCGATAGGCTTGGTTTGCATATGTGGTTAACATATGGTTTATGCATGGTTGATGCATGCATTGTGCCTATGGCATGTGGTTGCATTTGCTTATACTTGATTTAAGTATGGTATGTTTGAAAGGAAATGATTTGCGAAAGTGATTTTAAGAAATTGTTTTGGTTTCCAATGTAACACCCAATTTCGGGCTTAAGAGTTTAGGGTCTGAACCGAACCGGTCTGAGAAATGGTTCGAATATAAAAGGGAGTTTTAGGGAAAGCCTAGTTCGGGATGCTTTAAAAATATAGAACAATATCTAAAAATCCTCATTTAATATATAGGTGAAATTAATTTTACAAAATAAGGTTTGGAAATGCTACATTTCGGTGTAGTGACCAAATCGCGATTTTTGCAAAGTTTGGTAGTGACTGTTTTGTAAAAGATTGAAACTTTGAATCTTTAAGGAGCTAATTTACCAAAAATGTTTTCATCAGATTTTTTCTTAATTTGGGTGATTTAATTAATGATTTAATTAAATAAAATAAAGGTGATAAACTAAATTTGACTTTCATAACTACTTTTCTCTAATTTTCTCTCATTTCATTTTATGTAAAAATCCTATCAACCAAACACTTTTTCTCCAGCAAAATTCACTTTGTTTTCCACTTCATTTGATGAGATTACCATCACTCATTGATTCCTAATCAATCTTTCAACAAATCCACTTGATTTCGATGAGAGGTTTCGATGATGGGCATTCCATCGGGTAGGACTTGGTGAAATACCCAAGCTTTGTGGCGATGAGAGATTCCGCCATGTGAGTACGGTGACGAGAGATTCCACCGGAAGCCATATTGCTAGACAAGTGAGTACGGTGATGCGAGATTCCACCGGAAGAGTCTAGTGTAGAAATGTGTCTGCATATCTGAATATTAATGAGATGTTAAATGCCAATATAAATGATGAAATGGTTTTTGTTACACATGTACCTTTGATGAAATGATTTATGCTATGAGTTATGCATATGAGATTTGTTTGGAAATGCTTTGACGATACAAACATGTGTATGGCCTTGTCATGAGTTTTGCATTGGTAAATGCATGAGATAGAATTGAGGTACATATGGTTTCAATGAGAAGTTGCTTTGGAAGGTTTTCATGCATGTGTTAGAATGAGCATGTTGTTCAAAAGCTTTTGATGGAAGTGTTTTCAAATGTGCATTATTGTGTTGGTTTTTCTTTAGAGCATGCCTCACTAAGCATTTGTGCTTACGCTCTCTCTTTACCAATAATGCAGATAATTGAGGTGTTTTCGGGCATCAAGGAAGCTAAGTTCATCCAAGGAAGTCCAAGCTCATGTATGGTGAAGTTTTCATACACTTTAGTTTTGATAAATTGGCAATGGGAAACCAAGATTTGTATTTGGGAGATGTGTTGAACTCCCTAAGGTTGTAGCATGTTTGTTTTGGCATGTTGGATTGTAAATGGTCTTATTTGCTTGTTTTTGGGGTTGGATTTCCTATTTGTGTTTTTAAAATTAGGAAGCATGCCTCTAGACTAATGAGATTTCATGTATGATGCTATGATTGTGTTTGTGTATTCCAAATATATACCTTGTATATATGTCGACTTGTTGGTATGATTAGAAAGTCCTTGGGATGTGTTAGATTAGGTTTTTGAGTGAAAAACCAGTCCTTGCTGCAGCTTCTGGGCAAACCGTATCGAAACACCCTCTAGTGTTTCGAAACGGGGGCCTATAATGGCCTTCGTGTTTCGAAACGAGGGAGGCTATTTTGAAACGTTTTGGCTACTGGAATGCCATGTTTTTGAACGGGTCTCGAAACGGGTGGGTGTTTTGATCCAGTGTTTTGATACGACATGTAGGTGTTTCGAAACGAGTGACCGTTAGACACAGATTTGAATTGATCTGATGTTTGCATGTTTTACATTTTAGTCCTAAATGTTGAGATTGCAATTGCTTGAGCTTGAGATGTCCAATTAAGATGAAATTTGGCAGAGAAGCATGTAACATGACTAATTTCATATTGGTAACCTTAAAAGCAATGAAGACTTTCTAATTTACAGAAATTACATTTTGGTCCCTAAACTTGTATATAGTGCAATTGAGTCCCTATATGTTATCCAATCGCTGTGCCTTTCTCAATCGTATCTCGTGAGTACTCACTTAAGGTTAAAAATCATCTAGATAAGGTTAAAAAGAAAAAAAGGTCGTGAATCAAGATTGACTTTCGGGTTGACTTTGGTTTTCCTCGTGTAATCTTCGTAGTTCGAGTCAATCGTCTAAGTCGGGCTAAGGGGCTTACATTTGGTGGTATCAGAGCTTGGTTCTCGTATAATTGGGGTTTGTTATGTGGGTGATGTATGTGTAATTGCATGATGTGCCTTTTGGGTGAAAGAATGTTTTGTGAATAGTGATGTATGATTTCAATTGTGATGTGTTTGTGATGTTATGCTATGCTGGAGTGTGATAGGGGATCCTATTGCCATATCAAAACTAATGAAGAGGAATTGTTTTCGAAAATGAGCTTGAGTACTTGGATTAGTTACCTTATTGTGCCTAATTGTGTTTATTGCATTTTTGTCAGTGCATTGTTTTCTATAAAATGGGGCCACGTAGGGAGTCGAGGATAAATACAAGAGCTATGGCTCAGAATGAGAATGAGGAGAATGCTGAGAATCTACCTCCTCCCCCTGGTGGTGGACCACCTGGTGGTGGTGGTGCTGGAGCTGGTAATGATGGTGCTGGTGCTAGGGTTGCTGGACCCGAGGGTGCTCAGGGGAAAGCTGCTCCTGACATGACCATGTTGATTCAGGCTATTGTTGGAGGTTTCCAGGCAGCAGTAGCTGGAGCTCATGGAGCTGCACATCAGGATGATGCAAATGTGAGGTTGCCTTTGGAACGCCTTCGCAATCTGGGAGGGACTGAGTTCAGTGGTTTATCTCCGGAAGGATCTGAGTCTTTGTTAGAGAGCACCAAGCGGATTTTGGGACATATGAACTGCAATAATGTGCAGAAGCTGGGTTGTATTGTATCACTGCTGCATGGTGATGCTTATACGTGGTGGACGCCCACTATCTCTGGGATGGAGGATGATGAGGTGACTTGGACGTTCTTCCTGAATGCGTTCAAGCAGAAGTATCTGGGTGTGCGTTACCTAGATGAGAAGAAAACAGAGTTTATGTTTCTTATGCAAGGTAGCATGTCAGTGGCCGAGTATGAAATTCAGTTTGTCTGCCTCAGTCAGTATGCACCCGAGCTAATCCCTAATGAGCGGGAGAGGTGTGAACGATTCCGTTATGGGTTGGTAACGGATGTGAAGACTTTTATGCTTGCGGCTGATTATACAGATTTCGATGTCTTGGTCACTAGAGCCAAGGACATTGAGTCAAATCTTGGTCTGACTAGTCGAGCGGGTGGATCTAGCTCTGGGAAGCGAGCGACTAAACGCGATTATGGTAGAGATCGTAACAAGAGGCATAAGCATAGGAGGCCACATTATGATGCTAGGCATGGGGGTGGTAACCCTGGTAGAGGTCAGCAAGGACCTAATGCTGTTCTGACGACTCATGAGTGTAACTGTTGTGGTAGATGGCATGGTGGTGAGTGTTGGGGTAACCTTGGGACATGATTGAATTGTGGGAACCGTGGACATTTGAAGAAGGATTGTTCTCAGCCTCTGCGAGAGGGACAGGCTCCGGTGAGAGCAGCTAAGCCACAGAGAGGTCGTGGGCGCGGCCGTGGTAATTTTCAGCGCAGAGATGATGGCGGCAGGAATGTAGCACATGTTGTGGCCGTTCAACCTGAGGGTGGTGGTCAGGCTCGAGTGTATGCTCATCGTGAGGGAAGGAATGATACGAATGTGGTCGCAGGTACTTTTACTTTGCAATCCTTATCATTACTTTCTTTGATTGATTCTGGATCTACACACTCGTACATATTGCGTGAACATGCTCAAATGCTTGGTTTACATGTTGAGTCTTTGGATGTTGGTATGCGTGTGACTAGTTCCTTTGGTGAGACAGTTGTAACACGGAAGTTGTATAGGAGATGTCCCTTGAAAGTGCAAAATCATGTATTTCTTGTTGATCTCATGGAATTGCCATTCTATGGTTTTGATGTAATCCTTGGTATGGATTGACTTGTTGAACATCGAGCTGTAGTGGATTTTGAGAGCAAGCGAGTTTCGCTGAAACTAGCAGATGATTTTGAAGTGGTGGTGGTTGGTGAGAATATGATGTTTCTTGCCAATGTGGTGTCTACATTAGAAGCGAGTCGAATGCTGAGGCAAGGTTGCGAGGCTTACCTAGCCTTTGTGATGAATCCTAGTTCAAAGGAGTTGCGCGTTCAGGATATCAGAACTGTACGTGAGTTCCCTAGAGTGTTTCCGGAGGAGTTACCTGGATTGCCGCTAGTCGAGAGGTGGAGTTTGGAATAGAGCTGTATGAAAACACAATTCCTGTGTCCATTGCTCCCTATCGCATGGCACCTAAGGAGCTAAAGGAGTTGAAGAAGCAACTTCAGGAGTTGCTTGACCGTGGCTTCATTCGGCGTAGTGTGTCACCGTGGGGTGCACCGATCTTGTTTGTGAAGAAGAAGGATGGCATTATGAGAATGTGCATCGATTATCGTCAGCTAAACAAGTTGACTATCAAGAATATGTATCCTTTGCCGAGGATTGATGATCTTTTGATCAGTTTCGGGGAGCCGTTGTGTTTTCCAAGATTGACTTAAGGTCTGGATATTATCTGCTTAAGGTGAAAGATGTGGATGTGCCGAAAAAAGCATTTAGAACGAGGTATGGGCATTATGAGTTCCTTGTAATGTCGTTTGGCTTGACGAATGCTCCTGTTGCTTTCATGGACATGATGAATAGAGTGTTCCATGAATACTTGGACAAGTTTGTTGTGGTGTTCATCGACGATATCCTTGTGTACTCTCGTACTAAGGAGGAGCATTCATTTGAGGGTTGTCTTGCAAGCGCTTCTGGAAAATCAGCTTTATGCCAAGCTGAGCAAGTGTGAGTTTTGGCTAAAAGAAGTTGTGTTCCTTGGTCATGTAGTTTCGGTTGAGGGGACTCGTGTTGATCCTCAAAAGGTTGAGGCGGTGACGAATTGGAAGCCTCCTAAGTCCGTTCATGAAGTCCGTAGTTTCCTTGGGTTGGCAGGATATTACCAGAGGTTTGTGGATGGGTTTTCAAAGATTGCCGCCCTTTTGACGAAGTTATTGCAAGAAGATGTCAAGTATGAGTGGACAGAAGCAAGACAACAAGCTTTTGAGAAGCTTAAGGTAGCTTTGACGCAAGCTCCTATCTTGGTTCAACCTGAATCAGGGAAAGAGTTTGTGGTATATAGTGACGCATCTTACGTTGGTTTGGGGTGTGTGCTAATGCAAGAGGGTAAGGTGGTGGCTTATGCATTGTGACCATTCAAGGTGCATGAGCGCAATTATCCTACGCATGATATTGAGTTAGCTGCAGTGGTTTTTGCTTTGACGATCTGGAGACATTATCTTTATGGTGAGAAGTGTACTGTGTACACGGATCACAAGAGTTTGAAGTATTTGATGTCTCAGAAAGAGTTGAATCTTAGGCAAAAACGTTTGGTGGAGTTTCTTAAAGATTACGATTTGATGATCGAGTACCATCCGAGAAAAGCTAATGTTGTGGCAGATGGCTTGAGCAGGAAAATGGCAGTGGAGTTAAGGGCTATGTTTGCTAGCTTGAGTATTTCGCGAGATGGAGGCCTTGTGGCTGAATTGCAAGTGAAACCATCTTTGGTTCAGATAATAAAGGATAAGCAGCTGTTGGATGATTCTTTGGTGCCACATGTCCAGGATATTGTTGAGGATAGACCATCGGATTTTTGTTTTAATGATGATGGAGTTCTATGTTTCGGAAGACGGATAGTAGTGCCGAATGATGTAGAGTTGAGGCGTACTATTCTGACCGAAGCTCATAGTAGTCCTTTAGCTATGCACCCTGGTAGTACAAAGATGTATCGTGATCGGAAGGATGAGTACTATTGGGTGGGGTTAAAGAAAGATGTTGCGGAATATGTGAGTAAGTGTATTGTTTGTCAGCGGGTTAAAGCTGAGCATCAATTTCCTTCAGGGTTGTTGCAACCGTTGAGGATTCCTGAATGGAAGTGGGAAAGAATCACCATGGACTTTGTGTCTGGTTTACCTTTGTCGCCATCGAAGAAGAATTCGGTATGGGTGATTGTGGATCGCCTTACGAAGTGTGCGCATTTCTTACATGTGCATACTACGTATACCTTAGATAAGCTTGCAGAGTTGTACATTGCTTAGATTGTGCGTCTATATGGGGTACCAAAATCGATAGTGTTGGATAGAGATCCGAGGTTCACATCGCGATTTTGGGAGTGTTTGCATCAAGCTTTTGGTACGCGGCTGAATTTCAGTACTTCTTATCATCCACAGTCGAATGGACAGTCTGAGTGTGTTATCCAAGTGCTTGAGGATATGTTGAGGTGCTGTGTGATTGAGTTTCAAGGCTCTTGGGAGAAGCATTTGCCTTTGGTGAAGTTTGCTAATAATAATTGCTACCAGGCAAGTATTCAAATGGCACCTTATGAAGCCTTGCATGGGAGGAAGTGCAGAACTCCTCTTTGCTGGGCGGAAACAGGTCAGAAGTTGGTCTCGATGCCGGCTTTGTTGAAAGGAACCACCGAGAAGGTGAAGCTCATTTGTGAGCGGTTAAAGGCAGCTTCTGATCGGCAGAAGTCTTATGCGGATTTGAAGCGTAAGGAGATTGAGTTTGCGGTGGGTGACCATGTGTTCTTGAAGGTTTCACCTTGGAAGAAGGTGATGAGGTTTGGCCGGAAGGGTAAGTTGAGCCCTAGGTATATTGGACCATACGAGGTGATTGAACGTGTGGGTCCTGTAGCTTATAAGCTGAGGCTACCACAAGAGTTGGAAAAGATACATGATGTGTTTCATGCCTCTATGCTTCAGAGGTATAGATCGGATCATTCGCATGTTATGCCTGTGGAGGAAGTGGAGTTGAATCCAGATTTGACCTATGATGAGGAGCCGGTTGAGATTCTGGATTCAGACAGTAAAGTTCTTCGAGGTAAGATCATTGAGTTGGTTAAGGTGTTGTGGAGGCATCGTGGTGTTGAGGAAGCCACGTGGGAAAGGAAAGATGACACGATGAAGCAGTTTCCTTACCTTTTTCCTCAAGGTAAATTTCGAGGACGAAATTTCGTAAGAGGGGGAGAGTTGTAACACCCCAATTTTGGGCTTAGGAGTTTAGGGTCTGAACCGGACCGGTCTAAGAAACGGTTCGAATATAAAAGGGAGTTTTAGGGAAAGCCTAGTTCGGGATGATTTAAAAATATAGAAAAATATCTAAAAATCCTCATTTAATATAATAAAGGTGATTGGTGAAATCAATTTTACAAAATAAGGTTTGGAAATGCTACATTTCGTTGTAGTGATCAAATCGCGATTTTTGCAAAGTTTGGTAGTGACTGTTTTGTAAAGGATTGAAACTTTGAATCTTTAAGGAGCTAATTTACCAAAACTGTTTTCATCAGATTTTTCCTTAATTTGGGTGATTTAATTAATGATTTAATTAAATAAAATAAAGGTGATAAACTACCTTTGACTTTCATAACTACTTTTCTCTAATTTTCTCTCATTTCATTTTCTGTCAAAATCCTATCAACCAAACACTTTTTCTCCAGCAAAATTCACTTTGTTTTCCACTTCATTTGATGAGATTTCCATCACTCATTGATTCCTAATCAATCTTTCAACAAATCCACCTGATTTCTACATTGTATTTTCATGGAAACTTGCCCAAATCAAGGAGAAATCATATTTTAGAGGTAAGATTGTTCTTCTCCTCTAAATACTTAGTTCTTTACTGAAATTCCCAAGTTGTCAATCCTTTATTTAAGATTTATGAATGGTTTTGGTGTTGGAAACAAGAATTTGGCTTAAAACTCAAGATTTTGGAAGAGATCTTGAAGATTTTCGTGGTAATTGATTGGGCTCTGTTTTGAGATGGTTTTCTAATGTATTTTGGATGTTAAATGATGTTAGGAATGAGGTTTTATCAATCCAATCCCGAATAGGTTGTTTTTCCTAAGTTTTTGCTTGTGAAAATGGTGGTTTTTGGGGTGATTTTGGTGTTTTGTTAAAGCTTGAGGTATGAGGACGAGTTTAGGATTGTTTTTGATGTTAATTGATGTTTAGAAATGTTTAGAAGTGATGGATCTTGGCTGGGTTATGTTTTGGAAGAGTTTGGAGGTGATTTCGGTTGTGTTTGGTAGCCGAAATGTTGGGTTTAGGTAGAGCAGCGAGTTTTGGAGTGTTGGTTGAAGATTTCAATGCATGATGATGCATTAATCCTCTGCTTTTATGTGTCTAAAACAGGGGAGACATCTTCAGACACTTTTGGTGTTGATCCAGAAGCTTAATTGGCGTTTCGGCAAGCAAGCGAAACGTAAATTGGTGAGTGCGATTGGGTTAGAAGTCCATGAGGACAAAAATACAAGGTTTGGGGATTTAGGAGAGGTTTGAAACACCTTCCTAAATCCGGAAGTAAGTATGGTTTGAATTGCTCTCTTTAAAGTGGTGTTTGCCCCTAAAAATGCTTTTACATGCTCATGGTTTGAGATTAATAAAGTCCCACTATTTTTATGCATGATTTATAGCATGAGATTATGCTTATAGAGTTGTCATGAGATGGCATGTTGCATTGAAGAGATTTGAGCTTTCGGTTTGAAGCAAAGTATGATTTATGTTTTGAAATGTGATGAGAAAACCTTTGAGTTATATTGCATGAAAAACAGTAGGTGTGGTGATGTTTTAACACATTATATTGGCATAGATGTTGAGAAACTTATCGGATATAATTGATCGATCTATAGGATGAGAGTGCACTATAAACTAAAAATTCGTACGTGCTCTTTGGTTAAGCCAAAGGGAGATATTCCGATGATGGGCATTCCATCGGGTAGGACTTGGTGAAATACCCAAGCTTTGTGGCAATGAGAGATTCCGCCATGTGAGTACGGTGACGAGGGATTCCACCGGAAGCCATATTGCTAGACAAGTGAGTACGGTGATGCGAGATTCCACCGGAAGAGTCCAGTGTAGAAATGTGTCCGCATATCCGAGTATTAATGAGATGTTAAATGCCAATCTAAATGATGAAATGGTTTTTGTTACACATGTACCTTTGATGAAATGATTTATGCTATGAGTTATGCATATGAGATTTGTTTAGAAATGCTTTGACGATACAAGCATGTGTATGGCCTTGACATGAGTTTTGCATTGGTAAATGCATGAGATAGAATTGAGGTACATGTGGTTTCAATGAGAAGTTGCTTTGGAAGGTTTTCAAGCATGTGTTAGAAGGAGCATGTTGTTCAAAAGCTTTTGATGGAAGTGTTTTCAAATGTGCATTATTGTGTTGGTTTCTCTTTAGAGCATGCCTCACTAAGCATTTATGCTTACACTCTCTCTTTACCAATAATGCAGATAATTGAGATGTTTTCGGGCATCAAGGAAGCTAAGTTCATCCAAGGAAGTCCAAGCTCATGTATGGTGAAGTTTTCATACACTTTAGTTTTGATAAATTGGCAATGGGAAACCAAGATTTGTATTTGGGAGATGTGTTGAACTCCCTAAGGTTGTGGCATGTTTGTTTTGGCCTGTTGGATTGTAAATGGTCTTATTTGCTTGTTTTTAGGGTTGATTGCCTATTTGTGTTTTTAAAATTAGGAAGCATGCCTCTAGATTAATGAGATTTTATGTTTGATGCTATGATTATGTTTGTGTGTTCCAAATATGTACCTTGTATGTATGTCGACTTGTTGGTATGATTAGAAAGTCCTTGGGATGTGTTAGATTAGGTTTTTGAGTGAAAAACCAGTCCTTGCTGCAGTTTTTGGGCAAACCGTATCGAAACACCCTTTAGTGTTTCGAAACGGGGGCCTGTAATGGCCTTCGTGTTTCGAAACGAGGGAGGCTGTTTCGAAACGTTTTGGCTACTGGAATTCCATGTTTCGGAATGGGTCTCGAAACGAGTGGGTGTTTCGATCCAGCGTTTCTATACGGCAGGTAGGTGTTTCGAAACGAGTGACCGTTGGACACAGATTTGAATTGATCTGATGTTTGTATGTTTTACATTTTATTCCTAAATGCTGAGATTACAATTGCTTGAGCTTGAGATGTCCAATTAAGATGAAATTTGGCAGAGAAGCATGTAACATGACTAATTTCATATTGGTAACCTTAAAATCAATGAAGACCTTCTAATTTATAGAAATTACATTTTGGTCCCTAAACTTTTATATAGTGCAATTGAGTCCCTATATGTTATCTAATCGCTGTGCCTTTCTCAATCGTATCTCGTGAGTACTCACTTAAGATTAACAAGCATCTAGATAAGATTAAAAAGAAAAAAAGGGTCGTGAATCAAGGTTGATTTTCGGGTTGACTTTGGTTTTCCCCGTGTAATCTTCGTAGTTCGGGTCAATCGTCTAGGCCGGGCTAAGGGGGTTACATCCAAAATGAAGTTGGTTTTCAAAACTACATTGTTGTAGCTTGGTTTTGAGCCCCTCTCACTAAGCTTCGTAGCTTACGCTCTATTTTCCAACAATGCAAATCCGTAGACTATCTTGGAAGGCAACAGTGCAAGGGAAGTGATTCAAGTGCCCGCTTCAAGCTCAAGTATGGTTTCGTTTAGATAATAGTGTGTGAGGAAATAGTGATAGACCTTTTTTATATTTTGGGAGTGTTTTGTAGACTCATTCTGTTGCGAGCATGTTCATTATGCCTTGGTTGGCTTGTTTATACCTTCAGCTTAATGGTTTTGGCTATATATCTTATTTTGCTTAGTTCATGGATCTTGATGTTCTTATCTTGTCGTTGGTTTATCCTGAGTTAGTCATCTTGCTTATATGTGAGTTTGGATGTTTTCTCTTAGTGTTTGTGTGCTTATCTTGTTGTTATCTTGTTGCATGTGTTGATTGGAACCAAGGGAAATAGCGTTGAAGATGCTTGGTCTACAGATTTTTCTGTTCTGTTGCAGGGTGTTTCGAAACATGCTCGAACGTTTCGGAGCGACCCTTATTTTGGCCTTTGTGTTTCGGAACGGGTATCGAAACGGGCTATGTAGGGCCGGAACGGGTCTAACCATTTCAGAACAAAAGCTCTCTGGAATTTTAAATGTTAGACCCGTATCGATACCATCGTGGGTGTTTCGAAATGAGGGTCGTTGGAAGTTAGTTAAGAGCATCCTTGAAGTTGTTTTTCTTGCGTTTTGGTCCAAGCTTGATGTGTTATCAATTGAGTTTGATTGAGGGCTTGTTTTGAGTTGCATTTCTGCATGGAAGTATGAAATGAGACTAATTTTAAAGTGATCACCTTAATTTCATCCTAGGCCCGTGTTTTATGCTAGTTTTTCATTTTGGTCCCTGGTTGCTCGGTTGATCGTTTGGTGCTCGTCTTGTCGTGTTTTCTTCCGCTGTGTGTTCTTAAATATAGGGTTTAACTCGAGCATCTAGAAAAGATATTAATCAACGCATTTAGGGTTGCTAATCGGAGGGAATCTCCAGATTTTTCTTCAGTTAGTCCCGTGTGATCTGCTCGATACGGTCTGGTGGCTAGGCCAGGTCGAGGGGGTTACAAATAAGAAGACAACACTTGTTGGCTCTCTCTTGTGGTTCATCCCGACAAGTCTTTTTTTTGATGTAGCGGGCAGACTGTGCCTTCATATATTGTCTAGTACCTCATCCTCGACATTTTTGCAATGCAACAAGCAAACTACGACCTTGACCACCATTGTAGTCCTGGATCATATATTAGTTGTATTGGGGCACCCGTGAAGGTCAGGCTCTCTTTGTGGTCCTGTGTAACACCCCAAAATCCGGTCTAATCGGAATTTTAACATTGATATGGTCTAAATATTGTAACAGCTAGCTAATTGTTGATATCTGACTCTAATTGAGCTAAACTATTATCATTGGACTCTATCGAATAATATTGAAACCTATATAGTGGCTAATTTGAGAAAAATGCAAGTTGAAGGGCAAAACTATAGTACAATGAGAGTTGAGAGACTAATCTTGTGATTAGGCCCTCCACAATTATATTTCCACCTACGTGGATCAATTTTTGAGCTTTTCTTCAATTGAAGGAAAGCCATCGGTTAAGAATTCACAATAAAAGAAAAGAATAGTTAAGAAAAAAGGGAACAAGAGACTTACCCGAAATATTGAAAGCAAGCACCTTCTTCTTCATCATCTTCTTCCTTGAAGCATACACCTCCATTGGAGATAGCTTTAAGCTTTTCTTTTCATTCTTTTTATTGATATCAAATCATTGCTATCGATTGGGTAAGCTATATTCCTCAATCGGTTATTTGATTCCATGGATGTATTGAGTTTAATCTTTTGCTAGGGTTTTGACCATCCGTGGATATCTCATCGTTGTCATCTATATTGAAATCAGATATTGATTTTGATATCGTATTATCAATTCTAATAATCTCCCTATTGATTTCCTAGCTCAAGACAACGAAAAGAAGTATCCATCAAATTCACCGAAGGCTAGGAATAAGGGACTTGCCATCCGAGAGCCGTAGGAGCATCAAATTAGTAAGGTAAGTGTAGTCAAAGTCTCAAGATTAGGCGAGAAGCCTTCCCGAATCTTTTATTGATGTTTTTGATCATATTGCTATCAATATCATTGCAGAAGTCGCATTGGATTGTTAATCAGATTCATAGGTAAGTGTCAGTAAGTTGTTATTGAATATCTGACATAATTATTGGCATCGTTATCATGCATTGTCATTGATATGGTTAATGTTATTGAAATAGTGTAAAGAAATCATCGGATATTGATATTGACATTGAAACATGGCATATTGTAAATGAAACACATTTTCTATTGATAATATTGAAGTCATTGGTCATTGAAATTCTCATTAAACATTGAATATGGATACATACATTGAAACCTTGGATTTGAATGGACAATGGATACAATTGGCATGCTATAAAATTCATGAGCTCAATGTACGGGTGGACTACGGTACTAAGGCTACACCTATATTGATTTGGCGAGGCGGAGGGATGTGTATTGATATCGGTCATATTGGCGAGGCGGAGGGATTAGACCATTCATTGATTTGGTGAGGCGTAGGAATTCGCGTATCCACTATCTTGATTCAATCCAAGGGTTAATGATGAAATTACTATGTTTAACATTGGATTTGGGTGCATAAGTATTGACATTGATGATCATGAGATCATATATAAATATATATACTTTATACATTGATGTTCATGCTGTATATGACTACCTCACTAGGCGATGTATGCCTAACATGTCTCATCTTATAAATTTCAGGTTGAAAGTCCACTGCGTTTGAAGATCAGATAGTCGAGGCGAGACAAGTCACTACAAGCTTAAAGTATTGTATTTTGACCATATGAACTCCTAGGAAGGTGGCAAAGTAGTTGAACTGGTCTTTTGTGCATATTTGATATGTGTGTAATGTGTGTAAGTCATAATATGGTTAAAGGTCCTGAATTGGCTTTCGGTTTGGCTAGAAGTGGCATATTTGGCCAATAAAGGTCAAAATCTAGTAAACATATTCGAATGGTGATTAAGTTTGGCATGCTAGTAGTTTATAACATTGAAATGTTGTATGTAAAATTTCACTGTGTTTGAACATGGTTTGGTAGGTTAAATCGAATAAAAACCAACAAAAATCTGTCATTACATGTCAGGTCGTATCGATACGAGTGATGACGTATCGAAACAGTTAGGCATAATTGTACTTTAAGAACAAAGCGTATTGATACGGCCTGAGGTGGTATCGAAACATTTTGCTACTGGAATTTATTGTTTCAATACGGGTCTTTAGTGTATCGAAACGGGTCAAGGTCAAAGGGAGTCAACTCGTACCGATACAGGGCTTGCCCATATCGATACGATTTAAAGGATGAAGTAAACTTAGACTGACTATCGTACACCTGTTTCGAAATATCTTGAAGGTGTTTTTGTAACCCCCTTAGCCCGGCCTAGACGGTAGACCCGAACTACGAAGATTACACGGGGAAAACAAAAGTCAACCTGAAAGTCAACCTTGATTTACGACCCTTTTTTTCATTTTAATCTTGTCTAAATACTTGTTAACCCTAAGTGAGTACTCACGAAACACAGTTGAGAAAGGCACATCGATTGGACGACATATAGGGACTCAATTGCACTTCACACAAGATTAGGGACCAAATTGTAATTTCTATAAATTAGATGGACTTCATTGGTTTTAAGGTTACCATTGTGAAATTAGTCATGTTACATACTTCTCTGCCAAATTTCAACTTTAAAAGACATCTTAAGCTCAAGCAATTGCAATCTCAACATTTAGGACTAAAATGTAAAGCATGCAAACCGCAAAACAATTCAAATTTGGGTCCAATGGTCACCCGTTTCAGAATAGCCACCTACCATATCGAAACGCTGTATCGAAAGGGAGTTGACCGTTTCGATACGCGGGTATGTTCCGAAACCAGTTCCGAAACATGGCATTCCAGTAGCCAAATCGTTCCGAAACAGCTTCCACCGTTTCGAAACACAAGGGCTATTACATGCCCCCGTTCCGAAACACTAGAGGGTGTTTCGATACGGTTTGCCCAGAAACAGCAGCAAATGCTGGTTTTTCACTCACTAGCCTATACAAACATATCCCAAAGACTCTCTAATCATACCAACACGTCATCATACATATAAGGAACATACATGGAACACTCAAACACATTCATAGCATCAAACACAAAATCTCATTAGTCTAGAGGCATGCTTCCTAATATCAAAACCCAAATAGGCAATCAAACCTCAAAACAAGCAATTAACGCCATTTACAATCCAAACAAGCCAAAACAAACATGCGACAACCTTAGGGAGTTTAACATATCTCCCAAATACAATTCTTGGTTTCCCATTGCCAAACTATCAAAACTAAAGTGTACGAAAACTTCACCATACATGAGCTTGGACTTCCTTGGATGAACTTAGCTTCCTTGATGCCCGAAAACACCTCAATTATCTGCATTATTGGTAAAAGAGAGAGCATAAGCACAAATGCTTAGTGAGGCATGCTCTAAAGAAAATCAACACAATAATGCACACTTTGAAAACACTTTCATCAAAAGCTTTTAAACCACATGCTCATTTCTATCTCATGCTTGGAAACCTTTCAAAGAGATTTCTCCTTGAAACCACATGTACCTTCATTCTATCTCATGTATTTAAACCAATGCAAAACTCATGGCAAAGCCAAATTCATGCTTGAACTCTAAAGCATTTCATAAACAACCACATATGCATTTCTCATAGCATAAACCATTACATCAAAGGTATATGTGAATCAAAATCCATAACATATTTTATATTGTAATTTCACATCTATTTATTACTCGGGTATGCGGACATCTCACTAGACACTTCCGGTGGCATTTCTCATCACCGTACTCACTCGTCTAGCAACATAGTTTCCGGTGGAATATCACATCACCGTACTCACATGGCGGAATCTCTCATCGCCACAAAGCTTGGGTATTTCACCAAGTCCTACCCGATGGAATTCTCATCATCGGTCCTCTCCCTTTGGCTTAACCAAAGAGCACGTACGAATTTTTAGTTTATAGTGCACTCTCATCCTATTAATCGATCAATTATGTCCGGTAAGTATCTCAACATCTATGCCAATATATTATATCAAATCAACATCTCACCTACTGTTTTCATGCATTAAAACTCAACATTCTCATCTCATTTCAAAATCATAACATTTGCTATGCTTTAACATAAAAGCTCAAATATCAACTATGCAACATGTTACTTAATGAAATCATTTCAAGCATCATCTCATGCTATAATTCATGCATAAAAACAGTAGGAATTTATCAATCTAAAACCATGAGCATGTAAAAGCATTTAAGGGGCAATCGTCACATTCTAGAGAGAAATCTAGCCAATACTTACTTCCGGACTTAGGAAGGTGTTTCAAACGTTTCCTAAATCCCCAAACCTTGATTCTTTGTCCCTCAAGGACTTCTAAAACCATACGCACTCACCAATTACGTTTCGCTTGCTTGCCGAAACGCTAACTAAGCTTCCAGATTAACTCCAAAGGTGTCCAAATATGTCTCCCCTGTTTTAAACACATAAGAGTAGAGGATTAATGCATCATCATGCATTGAAATCATCAGCCACACACCTAAACTCGCTGCCCTACACAAAAACCACATTTCGGCTACCAAACACTACCGAAATCACCTCAAAACTCTTCCAAAATCAAACCCAACTAAGATCCATCACTTCTAATCAGTTCTAAACATCAATTAACATCAAAAACTAACACAAGCACGTCCTTATACCTCCAGCTATGGCAGAACACCAAAATCACCCCCAAAACCACCATTTTAACAAGCAAAAACTTAGGAAAAACAACCTATTCGGGATTGGATTGATAAAACCTCATTTATAACCTCATTTAACATCCAAAATACATTAGAAAACAATCTCAAAACAGAGCCCAACCAATCACCACGAAAATCTTCAAGATCTCTTCAAAAATCTTGAGTTTTAAGCCATATCCTTGTTTCTAACATTAAAGCCACTTAAAAATCATTATTAAAAGATTGAGAACTTGGGAATTTCAGTAAAGAACTGATCATTAGAGGAGAAGGACGAAGCTTATCTCTAATGGATGATTTCTCCTTGATTTGGGTAAGTTTTCTTGAAAATTCAATGTAGAAATCAAGTGGATTTGTTGAAGGATTGATTAGGAATCAATGAGTGATGGAAATATCATCAAATGAAGTGGAAATCAAAGTAAATTTGTTGGGGAAAAGTGTTTGGTTGATAGGATTTTGAGAGAAAATGAAATGAGGGAAAATTAATGAAAAGTGGTTATGAAAAGTCAAAGGTAGTTTTCACCTTTATTTTATTTAATTAAATCTCCAAAACTAAGCAAAAACCTGATGAAAACAGTTTTGGTAAATTAGCTCCTTAAAGATTCAAAGTTTCAATCATTTACAAAACAATCACTACTAAACTTTGCAAAAACTGCGATTTGGTCACTACACCGAAATGTAGTATTTCCAAACCCTATTTTGTAAAATTGATTTCACCATTCTCTTTTATATATTAAATGAGGATTTTTAGATATTTTTCTATATTTGTAAAGGATCCCGAACTAGGTGTTCCCTAAAACCCCCTTTTAGTTTCGAACAGATTCCCAGACCGATCTGGTTCAGACTCTAAACATCTAGGCCCAAATTTGGGGTGTTACAACTCTCCCCCTCTTAAGAAATTTCGTCCTCGAAATTTACCTGGAGGAAAAAGGTAAGGAAACTGCTTCTCCATATCATCTCTTCTTTCCCACGTGGCTTCCTCAACACCACGATGCCTCCACAACACCTTAACCAGCTCAATGATCTTACCTCGAAGAACTTTACTGTCTGAATCCAGAATATCAACCGGCTCCTCATCATAGGTCAAATCTGGATTCAACTCAACTTCCTCCACAGGCATAACATGCGAAGGATCCGATCTATACCTCCGAAGCATGGAGACATGAAACACATCATGTATCTTCTCCAACTCTTGTGGTAGCCTCAGCTTATACGCAACAGGACCCACACGTTCTATTACCTCGTATGGTCCAATATACCTAGGGCTCAACTTACCCTTCCGGCCAAATCTCATCACCTTCTTCCAAGGTGAAACCTTTAAGAACACACGATGACCCACCGCAAACTCAATCTCCTTACGCTTCAAATCCGTGTAAGACTTCTGTCGATCAGAAGCTGCCTTCAACCGCTCACAAATGAGCTTCAGCTTCTCGGTGGTTCCTTTCAACATAGCCGGCATCGAGACCAACTTCTGACCCGTTTCAGCCAAGCAAAGAGGAGTTCTGTACTTCCTCCCATACAAGGCTTCATAAGGTGCCATTTGAATACTTGCCTGGTAGCTATTATTACAAGCAAACTCCACCAAAGGCAAATGCTTCTCACAAGAGCCTTGAAACTCCATCACGCAGCACCTCAACATATCCTCAAGCACTTGGATAACACGCTCAGACTGTCCATCTGACTATAGATGATAAGAAGTACTGAAATTCAGCCGCTTACCCAAAGCTTGATGCAAGCATTCCCAAAATCGCGATGTAAACCTCGGATCTCTATCCGACACTATAGATTTTGGTACCCCATGCAGACGCACAATCTCAACAATGTACAACTCTGCAAGCTTATCCAAGGTATACATAGTATGCACAGGTAAGAAATACGCACACTTTGTAAGGCGATCCACAATTACCCACACAGAATTCTTCTTTGACGGCGACAAAGGAAAACTAGACACAAAGTCCATGGTGATTCTTTCCCACTTCCATTCAAGAATCCTCAACGATTGCAACAACCCTGAAGGAAACTGATGCTCAGCCTTAACCCGCTGACAAACCATGCATTTACTCATATATTCCGCAACATCTTTCTTCAAACCCACCTAGTAGTACTCATCCTTCAGATCACGGTACATCTTTGTACTACCAGGGTGCATAGCAAAAGGACTACTATGAGCTTCAGTCAGAATAGTACGCCTCAACTACACATCATTTGGCACTACTATCTGACTTCCAAAACACAGAACTCCATCATCATTAAAACAAAAATCCGATGGTCTATCCTCAGCAGTATCCTGAACATGTGGCACCAAAGAATCATCCAACAAATGCTTATCCTTTTTCAGTTGAACCAGAGATGGTTTCACTTGCAGCTCAGCAACAAGACCTCCATCTTGCGAAATGCTCAAGCTAGCAAACATAGCCCTTAACTCTACCGCCACTTTCCTGCTCAAGGCATCCGCCACAACATTAGCTTTTCTCGGATGGTACTAGATCGTTAGATCGTAATCCTTAAGCAACTCCACCCAACTTCGTTGCCTAAGATTTAACTCTTTCTGAGACATCAAATACTTCAAACTCTTGTGATCCGTGTACACAGTACACTTCTCACCATAAAGATAATGTCTTCATATCTTCATAGCAAAAACCACTGCAGCTAACTCAATATCGTGCGTATGATAATTGCACTCATGCATCTTCAACTGTCGCGATGTATAATCCACCACCTTACCCTCTTGCATTAGCACACACCCCAAACCAACGTAGGATGCGTCACTGTACACCACAAACTCTTTTCCTGATTAAGGTTGAACCAAAATAGGAGCTTGCGTCAAAGCTGCCTTAAGCTTCTCAAAAGCTTGCTGTCTCGCTTCCGTCCATTCATACTTAACATCTTTTTGCAACAACTTTGTTAGAGGGGCAACAATCTTTGAAAATCCATCCACAAACCTCCAGTAATATCCTACCAACCCAAGGAAACTACGAACTTCATGAACAGACTTAGGAGGCTTCCAATTCATCACCGCCTCAACCTTCTGAGGATCAACATGAATCCCCTCAGCTGAAACCATATGACCAAGGAACACAACTTCCTTTAGCCAAAACTCACACTTGCTCAACTTAGCATAAAGCTGATTTTCCAGAAGTGCTTGCAAGATAATCCTCAAATGACCTTCATGCTCCTCCTCAGTACGAGAGTACACAAGGATATCGTCGATGAACACCACAACGAACTTGTCCAAGTATTCATGGAACACTCTATTCATCATGTCCATGAAAGCAGCAGGAGCATTCGTCAAGCCAAACAATATTACAAGAAACTCATAATGCCCATACCTCGTTCTAAAGGCTGTTTTCAACACATCCACATCTTTCACCTTAAGCTGATAATACCCTGACCTCAAGTCAATCTTTGAAAACACAACCGCTCCTCGAAACTGATAAAAAAGATCATCAATCCTTTGCAAAGGATACCTATTCTTGATAGTCAACTTGTTCAACTGACGATAATCGATGCACATTCTTATAGTGCCATCCTTCTTTTTCACAAACAAGACCGGTGCACCCCAAGGTGACACACTAGGCCGAATGAAGCTGCGGTCAAGCAACTCCTGAAGTTGCGTCTTCAATTCCTTCAACTCCTTAGGTGCCATGCGATAGGGAGCAATGGACACCGGAGTTGTGTTTTCATACAACTCAATCCCAAACTCCACCTCTCGACTAGGCGGCAATCCAGGTAACTCCTCCGGAAACACTCCAGGAAACTCACGTACAGTTCTAATACCCTGAACGCAAAACTCCTTTGAACTAGGATTCATCACAAAGGTTAGGTAAGCCTCGCAACCCTGCCTCAAAATTTGACTTGCTTCCAATGTAGACACCACATTGGCAAGAAACTTCACATTCTCGCCCACTACCACCACTTCGTAATCATCCGCAAGATTCAACGAAACCCGCTTGCTTTTGAAATCCACTACAGCTCTATGCTTAACAAGCCAATCCATACCAAGGATTACATCAAAGCCATAGAATGGCAATTCCATGAGATCAACAAGAAAAACATGATTTTGCACTTTCAAGGGACATCTCCTATACAACTTTCGCGTTACAACCGTCTAACCAAAGGAACTAGTCACACGCATACCAACATCTAGAGACTCAACAAGTAAACCAAGCATTTGAGCATGTTCACGCAATATGTACGAGTGTGTAGATCCATAATCAATCAAAGAAAGTAATGACAAGGATTGCAAAGTAAAGGTACATGCGATCACATCCGTATCATTCCTTCCCTCACGATGGGCATACACTCGAGCCTGACCGCCACCCTCAGGTTGAACGGCCACAACATGTGCTACGTTCCTGCCACCACCATCCCTGGCTGAAAATTACCACGGCCGCGCCCATGACCTCTCTGTGGCTCAGCTGCTCTCACCGGAGCCTGTCCCCCTCTCAGAGGCTGAGGACAATCTTTCTTCAAATGTCCACGGTTCCCACAATTCCAGCATGTCCCAAGGTTACCCCAACACTCGCCACCATGCAGTCTACCACAACGGTTACACTCAGGAGTCCTCAAAACAGCATTAGATCCTTGCTGACCTCTACCAGGGTTACCACCCCCACGCCTAGCATCATAATGCGGCCTCCTATCGTTATGCCTTTTGTTGCGATCTCTACCATAATCGCGTTCATCCGCTCGCTTCCCGGAGGTAGATCCACCCGCTCGACCGGCCAGACCAAGATTCGATTCAATGTCCTTGACTCTAGTGACCAAGACATCGAAATCCATATAATCAGTCGCAAGCATATAAGTCTTCACATCCGCTACCAACCAATAATGGAATCGTTCGCACCTCTCCCGCTCACTAGGGATTAGCTCAGGCACATACTGACTGAGGCGAACGAACTGAATATCATACTCAGCTACTGACATACTGCCTTGAACAAGAGACATAAATTCTCTTTTCTTCTCATCTAGGTAACGCACACCCAAATACTTCCGCTTGAACGCATTTAGGAAGAACTTCAAAGTCACCTCATCATCCTCCAACCCAGAGATAGTGGTCGTCCACCACGTATAAGCATCACAGTGCAGTAGTGACACAACACAACCCAACTTCTGCACATTATTGCAGTTCATCTGACCCAGAATCCGCTTGGTGCTCTCCAACCAAGACTCAGATCTTTTCGAAGACAAACCCCTGAACTCCGTCCCTCATAGACCACAAAGACGTTCCAAAGGCAACCTCACATTGGCATCATCCTGATGCACAACTCCATGAGCTCCAGATACTGCTGCTTGGAAAGCTCCAACAATATCCTGAATCAACATGGTCATGTCAGGAGCAGCTTGCACCTGCGCACCCTCAGGTCCAGCGACCCCAGCACCAGCACCACCACCACCGGGTGGTCCACCACCAGAGGGGAGGTAAATTTTCAGAATTCTCAGCATTCTCATTACCAGCGGTAGATCTAGTTTTGATTCTCAGCTCTCTACGTGGCCCCATTATATAGAAAACAATGCACTGACAAAATGCAATAAACACAATTAGGCACAATAAGGTAAGCAATCCAAGTACTCAAGCTCATTTTCGAAAACAATTCCTCTCCTTAGTTTTGATATGGCAATGGGATCCCCTATCACACTCCAAACATAGCATAACATCACAAAAACATCTCAATTGAATCATACATCATCATTCATACATCACACTTTCACCAAGAGTCACCATCATGCATAAACACCTACAACAACCACATACCAAACCCCAATTATTCGAGAACCAAGCTATGATACCACCAAATGTAACCCCCTTAGCCCGGCCTAGACGGTAGACCCGAACTACGAAGATTACACGGGGTAAACCAAAGTCAACCTGAAAGTCAACCTTGATTTACGACCCTTTTTTTCATTTTAATCTTGTCTAAATACTTGTTAACCCTAAGTGAGTACTCACGAAACACGGTTGAGAAAGGCACAGCGATCAGACGACATATAGGGACCAAATTGTAATTTCTATAAATTAGAGGGACTTCATTGGTTTTAAGGTTACCATTATGAAATTAGTCATGTTACATACTTCTCTGCCAAATTTTAACTTTAAAAGACATCTCAAGCTCAAGCAATTGCAATCTCAACATTTAGGACTAAAATGTAAAGCATGCAAACCGCAAAACAATTCAAATTTGGGTCCAACGGTCACTCGTTTCGGAACAACCACCTACCGTATCGAAACGCTGTATCGAAACGGTGTTGACCATTTTTGTACGCGGGTATGTTCCGAGACCAGTTCCGAAACATGGCATTCTAGTAGCCAAATCGTTCCGAAACAACCTCCACCGTTTCGAAACACAAGGGCTATTACAGGCCCCCGTTCCGAAACACTAGAGGGTGTTTCGATACGGTTTGCCCAGAAACAGCAGCAAATGCTGGTTTTTCACTCATTAGCCCATACAAACATATCCCAAAGACTCTCTAATGAGACCAACAAGTCATCATACATATAAGGAATATATATGGAACACTCAAACACATTCATAGCATCAAACACAAAATCTCATTAGTCTAGAGGCATGCTTCCTAATATCAAAACCCAAATAGGCAATCCAACCTCAAAACAAGCAATTAAGGCCATTTACAATCCAAACAAGCCAAAACAAACATGCCACAACCTTAGGGAGTTTAACACATCTCCCAAATACAATTCTTGGTTTCCCATTGCCAAACTATCAAAAATAAAGTGTACGAAAACTTCACCATACATGAGCTTGGATTTCCTTGGATTAACTTAGCTTCCTTGATGCCCGAAAACAGCTCAATTATCTGCATTATTGGTAAAAGAGAGAGCGTAAGCACAAATGCTTAGTGAGGCATGCTCTAAAGAAAATCAACACAATAATGCACACTTTGAAAACACTTTCATCAAAAGCTTTTAAACCACATGCTCATTTCTATCTCATGCTTGAAAACCTTTCAAAGCGATTTCTCCTTGAAACCACATGTACCTTGTAACCCCCTTAACCCGGCCTAGACGGTTGACCCAAATTAAGGAAATTACACGGGGAAAACCAAAGTCAACCCGAAAGTCAACCTTGATTAACGACCCTTTTTTTTTCTTTTTAATCTTGCCTAGATGCACATTATCCCTAGATCTATTCATAAGATCATCATATTCAAAGATCATAACCATCAGAGATCATTCAGGGACTCAATTGCACAAATTACAACTTTAGGGACCAAATTGTAAATTCTGTAAATTATAAGGACTTAACCCAAATTAAAGTTACCAATATGAAATTAGTCAAGTTTCATGCTTCTCTGCAAATTTTCAACTCAAACGGACTTCCCAAACTCATAGAATTGCACAAACAAGATTCAGGACCAAAACACATACATTTCAAAACATATAACTGCCAATGTCAGCCCCCAACGGTCAGATGTTCCGAAACGGGGAGAACCTGTTTCGAAACGCGGGACCGTTCCGCAACGGCTTCCGAAACGAGGCCTGGCAGAGGCAATTCCGTTTCGGAACGGTACCTTCCGTTTCGAACGCCTGGGCCACTACAGGGCACCCGTTCCGAAACGGTAGCTGTCGTTCCGATACGGCCTGCACAGAATGCAGTAAATTGGCTGCTAAAACACACAATTGACTTACCATACATGCTCCAAAAGCCACCAAACTTTACCAGCAAGACATTCAACAAGTAAGGAACATATTTGCATCAATCAATCATCATTATAACATCAAATATGAAAGGCCCCAAATCTAATGACATGCTTCCTACTAAGCAAACCATACAAGCATTAAAACTCCAAACCAACCACATAATGGCCAATTACAAGTACCAACATTATTGACAACACTAAACAAACTTAGGGAGTTCAAAGCATCTCCCAAAACCATTTATAAAACATCAATTAAGGATTGAGAACTTAGGAATTTCAGTAAAGAACTGAGAGTTTAGAGGAGAAGGACGTTCTTACCTCCAAACTTGAATTTCTCCCTTTTTAGAACCAAAATCTTGAAAATCCAATTAGCAAATGGTGAGGTTTTGTTGAAGAGATGATTAGCAATCACAAGAGGATCAAAATGTGTGATTTAGGTGACAAAATCAGAGAGAAAAGATCTGGAGAAAGATGCTTGGTTTGAGAGAAAATGAGAGAAAATGAAAATGGAAGATTTGAGAGAAAAATTAGTTAGAATAGGAAAATATCTTCCCTCCACTTTTCTTTTGTTTAAAAATCAGAAATAAATCATTTAATATCTTAGAAAAATCTGGAGAAACTCCCTTTGGGTAAATAGCTCCTTAAAGATTCAAAGTTTCAATCCTTCTTAAAACAGTCACGCAGTTTTCAAAAATTACATTTTGGTCACTAGCCAAAATGTCGCCCTTCCAAACCTCATTTTGTAAAATTGATTTCACAGTTCACTTATATATATTAAAAGAGGATTTTAGAGCATTTTTCCATATTTTTAATGCAACCCGAACTAGGCTTTCCTAATTTCACTCTTTTATATTCGAACAACACTTTGACCGAACCGGTCCAAGCCAAAAACTTCTAAGCCCAAAACCGGGGCGTTACAACTCCCCCCCCCCCCTTAAGAAATTTCGTCCTCGAAATTTACCTGAAGGAAAGAGGTACGGAAACTGCTTCAGCATGTCATCCTTCCGTTCCCACGTGGCCTCCTCAACACCTTGGTGCTTCCACAACACCTTCACCAACTCAATGGTCTTGCCACAAAGAACCTTGCTATCCGAATCCAGAATCTTCACCGGTTCCTCATCATAGGTCAAATCCGGAGTCAATTCCACTTCCTCCACAGGCATCACATGCGAAGGATCAGATCTATACTTCCGGAGCATAGAAACATGAAACACATCATGAATCTTCTCCAACTCTTGAGGTAGCCTTAACTTATACGCAACAGGACCCACACGCTCAATCACCTCGTATGGTCCAATGTACCTAGGGCTCAACTTACCCTTCCGGCCAAACCTCATCACCTTCTTCCAAGGCGAAACCTTCAGAAACACACGGTCACCCACCGCATACTCAATCTCCTTACGCCTCAAATCCGCGTAAGACTTTTGCCGATCAGAAGCTGCCTTCAAACGCTCACAAATGACCTTCACCTTCTCGGTGGTTCCCTTCAACAAAGCAGGCATCGAAACCAACTTCTGACCCGTTTCAGCCCAACAAAGAGGAGTCCTACACTTCCTCCCGTACAAAGCCTCATAAGGTGCCATTTGAATACTTGCCTGATAACTATTGTTATAAGCAAACTCCACCAAAGGCAAATGTTTCTCCCAAGAACCTTGGAACTCAATCACACAACACCTCAACATATCCTCCAAAATCTGGATAACACGCTCGGACTGACCATCCGACTGAGGATGATAAGATGTACTGAAATTCAACCTTGTACCCAAAGCTTGATGCAAACACTGCCAGAACCGCGATGTGAACCTCGGATCCCTATCCGACACAATCGACTTAGGCACACCATGCAGCCGCACAATCTCAGCAATATAAAGCTCCGCAAGCTTATCCAAAGAGAACGTAGTATGCACAGGCAAGAAATGCGCACACTTCGTCAGGCGATCCACAATCACCCAAACAGAATTCTTCTTCGATGGTGACAAGGGTAAACCAGATACAAAATCCATGGTAACCCTTTCCCACTTCCATTCAGGGATTCTCAACGGTTGCAACAACCCTGAAGGAACCTGATGCTCAGCCTTAACTCGCTGACACACCATACACTTGCTCATCACGAAGATCACGATACATCTTAGTACTACCAGGGTGCATAGCAAAAGGACTACTATGACCATCAGCCAGAATAGCACGCCTCAACTCAGCATCATTGGGCACTACTATCCGACTCCCAAAACACAACACACCATCATCATTAAAGCAGAAATCCGAAGGCTTACCCTCCGCGATATCCTGAACATGAGGCACCAAGGAATCATCCAGCAACTGCTTTTCCTTGATCAACTGAACCAAAGATGGTTTCACTTGCAACTCAGCCACAAGACCACTATCACGCGAAATACTCAAACTAGCAAACATAGCCCTCAGCTCAACAGCTACCTTCCAACTCAAGGCATCCGCAACAACATTAGCTTTCCCGGGGTGATACTCAATCGTCAGATCATAATCCTTGAGCAACTCCACCCAACGCCGCTGCCTAAGATTCAACTCCTTCTGAGACATCAGATACTTCAAACTCTTGTGATCCGTGTACACAGTACACTTCTCACCATACAGATAATGCCTCCAGATCTTCAAAGCAAAAACCACCGCAGCTAACTCAATGCCATGCGTAGGATAATTGCGCTCATGCACTTTCAACTTCCGCGATGCATAAGCCACCACCTTACCCCCTTGCATCAGCACGCATCCCAACCCAACATAGGACGCATCACTGTAGACCACAAACTCTTTCCCTGATTCAGGTTGAATCAAGATAGGAGCTTGCGTCAAAGCTGCCTTGAGCTTCTCAAAAGCCTACTGTCTCGCTTCCGTCCACTCATACTTAACATCTTTCTGCAACAGCGTCGTCAAAGGTGCAGCAATCTTAGAAAACCCATCCACAAACCTCCGGTAGTATCCTGCCAAACCAAGGAAACTACGAACCTCATGAACAGACTTAGGAACCTTCCATTTCATCACCGCCTCAATCTTCTGAGGATCAACACGAATCCCCTCAGCTGAAACCACATGCCCAAGAAACACCACTTCACTTAACCAGAACTCACACTTGCTTAGCTTAGCATAAAGCTGATTCTCCAACAAAGCTTGCAGCACAATCTTCAAATGCTCTTCATGCTCCTCCTCAGTACGTGAGTACACGAGGATATCATCAATGAATACCACAACGAACTTGTCCAGGTATTCATGAAACACACGATTCATCAAGTCCATGAAAGCTGCAGGAGCATTTGTCAAACCAAACGGCATCATAAGGAACTCATAATGCCCATACCTTGTCCTGAAAGCTGTCTTAGGCACATCCACATCCTTCACTTTCAACTGATAATACCCTGACCTCAAGTCAATCTTAGAGTGTAACGCCCCGGTTTTGGGCTTAGTAGTTTTGGGCGTTGACCGGTTTGGTCAAAGTGCTGTTCGAATATAAAAGGGTGGAATTAGGAAAGCCTAGTTCGGGTTGCATTAAAAATATGGAAAGATGTTCTAAAATCATCTTTTAATATATATAAGTGAACCGTGAAATCAATTTTACAAAATGAGGTTTGGAAGGGTGACATTTTGGCTAGTGACCAAAATGTAATTTTCGAAAACTGCGTGACTATTTTAGAAAGGATTGAAACTTTGAATCTTTAAGGAGCTATTTACCCAAAGGGAGTTTCTCCAGATTTTTCTAAGATACTTTATGTGTTAATTCTGATTTTTAAACATAAAGAAAGTGGAGGGAAGTTATTTCTAACTAATTTTCCTAAAATCTCATTTTCCTTTTCTCTCATTTTCTCTCAACCCAAACACATTCTCTCCAGAGCTTTTCCTCTGATTTTTGTCACCTAAATACCTCTTTTCAATTCTCTTTGGATTCCTAATATTCTCATCAACAAAACCTCACCAATTGCTAATTGGATTTTCAAGATTTTGGTTCTAAAAGAGGAGAAACTCAAGTTTGGAGGTAAGAACGTCCTTCTCCTCTAAACTCTCAGTTCTTTACTGAAATTCCTAAGTTCTCAATCCTTAATTGATGTTTTATAAATGGTTTTTAAAGTTGTGTAATGGATCTTGGCTTAAAATGCAAGATTTGATGATTTTTGTTGGATTTTCGTATGATCTGTTTAAGCAGGGTTTTGAGGTGTGTTTTTGATGATAAATGAATGTTAATTTGATAAGGAATTGAGTTTTAATTGATGCAATCCCGGATAGGTTGAAATTCCTAAGTTTAGCTTGTGATTCTTGGTTGTTTTGGAGTGATCTTGTGGATCTGTTGTTGCTGGAGCTATAAGGATGTTATTAGGTTCTTTTTAGATGTTAAATGTTGTTGAAGGATGTTTAGTTGTGATGGTTTATGGCTGGGCTTTGTTGAGGAGTTGTTTGGATGCATTTTCGGTTGTGTTTGGTGGCCGAAAATGGAGTGTGGATGGGAGCAGCGAGTTTAGGTGCTTTCATTGAAGCTATTAATGCATGATGATGCATTAATCCTATGCTTTGATGTGTTTAAAACAGGGGAGTCATCTTTGGACCCAAGTGGTGGTGATCCGGAAGCTTGATTTGTGCTTCGGCAAGAGGCGAAGTGGAATCGGTGAGTGAAATTGGGTTTTCGGCTTTGAAACCAATGTCTTGGGAGCTTAGTCTAAGCCTAAACAACTTTACTAAGCTCAAGTGTAAGTTTTCGGAAAAACTCTCTAGTGCTGGCCATGGTTTGGTTGTTGTGCAATGTGGTCTATTGCATGTTTTAAATTCTGTTTTGAAAGCATGATTTAGCATGGTTATTGCTGATTTTGTAAGCCATATGTTGAAGGAAGCTCAAGGTAAGAGTTCCTTGTTTTGATCATTGTTTAAATGTGGTTTGATGCTTAAAAATGAATGATGTTTATGGCTTGGTTAAATGCTTTAAAACAGTGGATTATTTGATGACAATGATGTATATTGGCAAGTGATGTTTTGAAAAAGGTTAAGGTCACTAAGGTGGTTAAAAGTCCTTGAGTGAGCCTTGTGGACTCTAAGAACTTCATGGTGGTTAAAAGTCCATGAGTGATTTTTGTTAAGGTCACTAAGGTGGTTAAAAGTCCTTGAGTGAGCCTTGTTACTTAAGAACATCAAGGTGGTTAAAAGTCCTTGGATGGTTCTTGTTAAGGACACAAAGGTGGTTAAAAGTCCTTGTGTGGTCCTTGCCATGGTGTTTAAAAGTCCATGGGCCAAGGTGTTTAAAAGTCCTTGGGGCCAAGGTGTTTAAAAGTCCTTGGGGTGAAACTTGTAAGGACACAAAGGTGGTTAAAAGTCCTTGTGTGGTCCTTGTGAACTATGAGATCACAATGGTGTTTAAAAGTCCATGTGTGAGTCTTATGTTGATCTTGTTTAAAAATGGAATTTATCACTTGTGGCCAATATGACCTGTATTGAAATGGAAGCATGTATTGCTTGTTTAAGAATGCTTGTAAGCATGTATAAATGAAGTTTTGAAGTATGATTTATAAAGTGTTTTATAGATGCATTATTGAATGGTTTTTAATGAGCATTCCTCACTAAGCTTTTGCTTACGCTCTCTTCCGTTTTCTTAAATCAATAATGCAGATCATTAAGGTGCTTTGAGGGCAGCAAGGAAGGCAAGCAATCAAGTGGAAGTTAAGCTCAAGTATGGGAAGGTTTTCTTAAATACTTTTAGCTTTTGGCATTTGGCAATGGGGGACCTATGTGGATGTTTTGGGAGATGTTTTGAACTCCCTAAGTATGTTTAATGTTGTTGATAATGCTGGTTTTTGTAATTGGCCATTATATGTTTGGTTATCAAGTTTAATGCTTGAATGGTTTGCTTGAGTAGGAAGCATGCCTATAGATTTGGGGCTTTTCATATATGATGACATAATGATCAATGGTTGATGCATATATGTCTCTTGTATGTTGTATGAGGTGCTGGTAAAGTTTGGTGGCAATTGGAGCATGATTGGTTGGTCAATTGCATGTTTAAGCAATCATATTTCTGCATTCTGTGCAGGTCGTTTCGGAACAGTGACTACCGTTTCGGAACGGGTGCCTTGTAGTAACCCAAGTGTCCGAAACGGGAGACACTGTTTCGAAACGGAAAGCCCTCTGCCAGCCCTCGTTTCGGAACGCGTTGCGGAACGGCCCCGTGTTTCGAAACAGGCTCCCCCTGTTTCGGAACATCCGACCGTTGGGGGCTGACATTGGTAGTTAAATGTTTTGAAATGCTAGCATTTTGGTCCTGAATCTTGTATGTGCAATTGTGTGAGTTTGGGAAGTCCGTTTGAGCTGAAAATTTGCAGAGAAGCATGAAACCTGATTAATTTCAAGATGGTAACTTTTATTTGGGTTAAGACCTTGTAATTATCAGAATTTACATTTTGGTCCCTAAAGTTGTAAAGTGTTCATTTGGGTCCCTGTTTGATCTCTGATGTTTATGATCTTTGAGCATGTTGTTTGAGTGATCATAACTAGGGTTAATGTGCATCTAGACAAGTTTAAAAAGAAAAAAAAGGGTCGTTAATCAAGGTTGACTTTCGGGTTGACTTTGGTTTTCCCCGTGTGACTTTCTTAATTCGGGTCAACCGTCTAGGCCGGGTTAAGGGGGTTACATTTGGTGGTATCAGAGCTGAGTTCTCGAGTAATTGGGAATGAATGTGTGCATGATTGAAGCATGTATGCTATGTATGCTTGTTGAGTGAAAGCATGATGAATGATCTGTGATTTTGATGCAATTGAGTTGTATGCTGTGGTGAAGCATGTTGTGGGTACCCATTGCCAAATCAAAGCTAATGTAACGATGATGATTTTAAATGAAATTGAGCTTGAGTACTTGGATTGCTTACCTTGCTGGACCTGACTTTGTCTATTTGCATTGTGATTGCATGGTTAGAGTATGGCACCACGTAGAGAGTTGAGAAGTAATGTGCGAGCTACGGCTCCGAATGAGAATGAGAATGAGGAAAATGCTGGAAGTGCGGTGTTACCTCCTCCTCCACCTGGTGGTGGTGGTGCTGAGGGTGAAAGAGCTGAAGCTGCAGCTGGTGCTGGGGTCGCTGGACCTGAGGTTGGTCAGGGGCAAGCTATGCCTGACATGACGATGTTGGTACAAGCTATTGCTGGTGCCTTTCGAGCGGCAGTAGCTGGAGCTCAAGGAGCTGGGCATCAGGGAGATGCTGGTGTTAGATTACCTTTGGAACGTTTGCGCAGTCTTGGTGGGACTGAGTTAAGGGGTTTGTCTGCGGAAGGTTCTGAATCCTGGATGGAGAGTACCAAGAGGATCTTGGGTCAGATGGGTTGCACTGATGTGCAAAAGCTGGGGTGTGTTGTATCCTTGCTACATGATGATGCTTATACGTGGTGGACGACCACTATAGCTGGGATGGCTGAAGCTGATATAACTTGGACATTCTTCCAGAATGTGTTCAAGAGAAGGTATCTTGGTGTGAGGTACCTGGATGAAAAGAAGCGTGAGTTCATGTCTCTTACCTAGGGGAGCATGACTGTGGCTGAGTATGAAGTGCAGTTTGTGCGACTCAGTCAGTATGCACCTGAGCTGGTACCTGATGAGCGGGCGAGGTGCGAAAGATTCCGTTATGGTTTAGTGACGGATGTGAAGATGCATGTGCTGGCTACCGAGTATGATGATTTTGATGTGTTGGTGGGCCGAGCCAAGGATATTGAGATGAACTTGGGTTTATCTGCTAGAGGTGCTGGAGCAAGTGCTGGTAAGCGATCTGCTGAGTTTAGTTCCGGTGATGGACGGAACAAGAGGGGACGTGATCAGAAGTATCAGTCCTCAGCTAAGAGAGATGGTGGTGCATCTGCTCGGGGAGGCAATGCTAGAGCTGATCCGAGTGCTTGTTGGATTTGTGGTTCACGTGGTCATATGAAGCGTGATTGTCCTCGTGCTGTGAGGGAGGTGCAAGCTCCTGTTGCGGCAGCTGGTAATGGGTGCTGGAATTGTGGATCTGCAGATCACTTGAGGCGTGATTGTCCTATGTTGGCTGGTGGCCAAGTGCGTGCTCCTGTTGTTGCTGCACCACAGAGAGGTCATGGGCGCGGCCGTGGTAATTTCCAGCGGAGAGAGGAAGGTGGTCGGGGAGTGGCCCATGTTGTGGCTATTCAGCCTGAGGGTGGAGGCCAAGCTAGGGTGTATGCTCAACGTGAAGGGAGGAATGACGCGAATGTGATTGCAGGTACTTTTACTTTGCAGTCCTTGTCATTACTCTCCTTGATAGATTCTGGATCTACGCATTCATACATTTTGCGTGAGCATGCTGAATTGCTTGGTTTGCCTGTTGAGTCTTTGGATGTTGGTGTTCGTGTCACTAGTTCTTTTGGTGAGACTGTTGTGACTCGAAAGCTTTATAGAAGGTGTCCTTTGGTTGTGCAAGAACATGTTTTTCATGTTGACCTTATGGAGCTGCCTTTCTATGGTTTTGATGTGATCCTTGGTATGGATTGGCTTGCTGAGCATCGTGCTGTTGTGGATTGTGAAAATAAACGAGTTTCGCTGAAGCTTGCGGATGATTACGAAGTTGTTGTGGTTGGTGAGAATGTGAAGTTTCTTGCCAATGTGGTGTCTACCTTGAAGGCGAGCAGGATGCTGAGGCAAGGTTGTGAAGCTTACCTAGCTTTTGTGATGAATCCTAGCTCTAAGAGTTGCGTGTGCAAGATATCAGGGTTGTGCGAGAGTTCCCTGGAGTGTTTCCTGAAGAGTTGCCTGGTTTACCTCCTAATCGTGAAGTGGAGTTTGGCATTGAGCTGTATGAGAATACAACTCCTGTGTCCATTACCCCTTATAGAATGGCACCTAAGGAGCTGAAGGAGCTGAAGACGCAGTTGCAAGAGTTGCTTGATCGTGGTTTCATTCAGCCAAGTGTGTCACCTTGGGGTGCACCGGTTTTGTTTGTGAAGATGAAGGATGGCACTATGAGAATGTGCATTGATTACCGTCAGCTGAACAAGTTGACTATCAAGAATCGGTATCCTTTGCCGAGGATTGATGATCTCTTTGATCAATTTCGGGGAGCAGCTGTGTTCTCTAAGATTGACTTGAGGTCAGGGTATTATCAGTTGAAGGTGAAGGATGTGGATGTACCTAAGACAGCTTTCAGGACAAGGTATGGGCATTATGAGTTCCTTGTGATGCCGTTTGGTTTGACAAATGCTCCTGCTGCTTTCATGGACATGATGAACCGTGTGTTTCATGAATACCTGGATAAGTTTGTTGTGGTGTTCATTGATGATATCCTCGTGTACTCGCGTACTGAGGAGGAGCATGAAGAGCATTTGAGGATTGTGCTGCAGGCTTTGTTGGAGAATCAGCTTTATGCTAAGCTGAGCAAGTGTGAGTTCTGGCTTAAGGAGGTGGTGTTTCTTGGGCATGTAGTTTCTGCTGAGGGGATTCGTGTTGATCCTCAGAAGATTGAGGCGGTGATGAACTGGAAGGTTCCTAAGTCTGTTCATGAGGTTCGTAGTTTCCTTGGTCTGGCGGGATACTATCGGAGGTTTGTGGATAGTTTTTCTAAGATTGCTGCACCTTTGACGAAGCTGTTGCAAAAGGATGTCAAGTATGAGTGGACGGAGGCGAGGCAGCAGGCTTTTGAGAAGCTGAAGGCGGCTTTGACGCAAGCTCCTATCTTGGTTCAACCTGAATCAGGGAAAGAGTTTGTGGTCTACAGTGATGCATCCTATGTTGGTTTAGGATGTGTGTTGATGCAAGAGGGTAAGGTTGTGGCTTATGCATCGCGGCAGCTGAAGGTGCATGAGCGCAATTATCCTACGCATGATATTGAGTTGGCTGCAGTGGTCTTTGCTTTGAAGATCTGGAGACATTATCTGTATGGTGAGAAGTGTACTGTGTACACGGATCACAAGAGTTTGAGGTATATGATGTCTCAAAAGGAGTTGAATCTCAGGCAGCGGCGTTGGTTGGAGTTGCTCAAGGATTATGATTTGACGATTGAGTACCATCCTGGAAAGGCTAATGTTGTTGCGGATGCCTTGAGTAGGAAGGTAGCTGTTGAGCTGAGGGCTATGTTTGCCAGTTTGAGTATTTCGCGTGATGGTGGTCTTGTGGCTGAGTTGCAAGTGAAACCATCTTTGGTTCAGCTGATCAAGGAAAAGCAGTTGCTGGATGATTCCTTGGTGTCACATGTTCAGTATATCGCGGAGGGTAGGCCTTCGGATTTATGTTTTAATGATGATGGTGTGTTGTGTTTTGGGAGTCGAATAGTAGTGCCCAATGATGCTGAGTTGAGGCGTGCTATTCTGACTGAAGGTCATAGTAGTCCTTTTGCTATGCACCCTGGTAGTACTAAGATGTATCGTGATCTTCGTGATGAGTACTATTGGGTGGGTTTGAAAAAGGATGTTGCGGAGTTTGTGAGCAAGTGTTTGGTGTGTCAGCGAGTTAAGGCTGAGCATCAGGTTCCTTCAGGGTTGTTGCAACCGTTGAGAATCCCTGAATGGAAGTGGGAAAGGGTTACCATGGATTTTGTATCTGGTTTACCTTTGTCACCATCGAAGAAGAATTCTGTGTGGGTGATTGTGGATCGCCTGACGAAGTGTGCGCATTTCTTGCCTGTGCATACTACGTTTTCTTTGGATAAGCTTGCGGAGCTGTACATTGCTGAGATTGTGCGGCTGCATGGTGTGCCTAAGTCGATTGTGTCGGATAGGGATCCGAGGTTCACATCGCATTTCTGGCAGTGTTTGCATCAAGCTTTGGGTACAAGGTTGAATTTCAGTACATCTTATCATCCTCAGTCGGATGGTCAGTCAGAGCGTGTTATCCAGATTTTGGAGGATATGTTGAGGTGCTGCGTGATTGAGTTTCAGGGCTCTTGGGAGAAGCATTTGCCTTTGGTGGAGTTTGCTTATAACAATAGTTATCAGGCAAGTATTCAAATGGCACCTTATGAGGCTTTGTACGGGAGGAAGTGTAGGACTCCTCTTTGTTGGGCTGAGACAGGTCAGAAGTTGGTTTCGATGCCGGCTTTGTTGAAAGGAACCACCGAGAAGGTGAAGCTCATTTGTGAGCGGCTGAAGGCAGCTTCTGATCGGCAAAAGTCTTACGCGGATTTGAAGCGTAAGGAGATTGAGTATGCAGTTGGTGACCGTGTGTTCCTGAAGGTTTCGCCTTGGAAGAAGGTGATGAGGTTTGGCCGGAAGGGTAAGTTGAGCCCTAGGTACATTGGACCATATGAGGTGGTTGAGCGTGTGGGTCCTGTTGCGTACAAGTTGAGGCTACCTCAAGAGTTGGAGAGGATTCATGATGTGTTTCATGTTTCTATGCTCCGGAAGTATAGATCTGATCCTTCGCATGTGATGCCTGTGGAGGAAGTGGAGCTGAATCCGGATTTGACCTATGATGAGGAACCGGTGAAGGTTCTGGATTCGGATAGCAAGGTTCTTCGTGGCAAGACCATTGAGTTGGTGAAAGTGTTGTGGAAGCACCGTGGTGTTGAGGAAGCCACGTGGGAGCGGAAGGATGACATGCTGAAGCAGTTTCCTTATCTCTTTCCTTCAGGTAAATTTCGGGGACGAAATTTCTTAAGGGGGGAGAGTTGTAACGCCCCGGTTTTGGGCTTAGTAGTTTTGGGCGTTGACCAGTTTGGTCAAAGTGCTGTTCGAATATAAAAGGGTGGAATTAGGAAAGCCTAGTTCGGGTTGCATTAAAAATATGGAAAAATGTTCTAAAATCATCTTTTAATATATATAAGTGAACTGTGAAATCAATTTTACAAAATGAGGTTTGGAAGGGTGACATTTTGGCTAGTGACCAAAATGTAATTTTTGAAAACTGTGTGACTATTTTAGAAAGGATTGAAACTTTGAATCTTTAAGGAGCTATTTACCCAAAGGGAGTTTCTCCAGATTTTTCTAAGATACTTTATGTGTTAATTCTGATTTTTAAACATAAAGAAAGTGGAGGGAAGTTATTTCTAACTAATTTTCCTAAAATCTCATTTTCCTTTTCTCTCATTTTCTCTCAACCCAAACACATTCTCTCCAGAGCTTTTCCTATGATTTTTGTCACCTAAATACCTCTTTTCAATTCTCTTTGGATTCCTAATCATCTCATCAACAAAACCTCACCAATTGCTAATTGGATTTTCAAGATTTTGGTTCTAAAAGAGGAGAAACTCAAGTTTGGAGGTAAGAACGTCCTTCTCCTCTAAACTCTCAGTTCTTTACTGAAATTCCTAAGTTCTCAATCCTTAATTGATGTTTTATAAATGGTTTTTAAAGTTGTGTAATGGATCTTGGCTTAAAATGCAAGATTTGATGATTTTTGTTGGATTTTCGTATGATCTGTTTAAACAGGGTTTTGAGGTGTGTTTTTGATGATAAATGAATGTTAATTTGATAAGGAATTGAGTTTTAATTAATGCAATCCCGGATAGGTTGAAATTCCTAAGTTTAGCTTGTGATTCTTGGTTGTTTTGGAGTGATCTTGTGGATCTGTTGTTGCTGGAGCTATAAGGATGTTATTAGGTTCTTTTTAGATGTTAAATGTTGTTGAAGGATGTTTAGTTGTGATGGTTTATGGCTGGGCTTTGTTGAGGAGTTGTTTGGATGCATTTCCGGTTGTGTTTGGTGGCCGAAAATGGAGTGTGGATGGGAGCAGCGAGTTTAGGTGCTTTCATTGAAGCTATTAATGCATGATGATGCATTAATCCTCTGCTTTGATGTGTTTAAAACAGGGGAGTCATCTTTGGATCCAAGTGGTGGTGATCCAGAAGCTTGATTTGTGCTTCGGCAAGAGGCGAAGTGGAATCGGTGAGTGAAATTGGGTTTTCGGCTTTGAAACCAATGTCTTGGGAGCTTAGTCTAAGTCTAAACAACTTTACTAAGCTCAAGTGTAAGTTTTCGGAAAAACTCTCTAGTGGTGGCCATGGTTTGGTTGTTGTGCAATGTGGTCTATTGCATGTTTTAAATTCTGTTTTGAAAACATGATTTAGCATGGTTATTGCTGATTTTGTAAGCCATATGTTGAAGGAAGCTCAAGGTAAGAGTTCCTTGTTTTGATCATTGTTTAAATGTGGTTTGATGCTTAAAAATGAATGATGTTTATGGCTTGGTTAAATGCTTTAAAACAGTGGATTATTTGATGACAATGATGTATATTGGCAAGTGATGTTTTGAAAAAGGTTAAGGTCACTAAGGTGGTTAAAAGTCCTTGAGTGAGCCTTGTGGACTCTAAGAACTTCATGGTGGTTAAAAGTCCATGAGTGATTCTTGTTAAGGTCACTAAGGTGGTTAAAAGTCCTTGAGTGAGCCTTGTTACTTAAGAACATCAAGGTGGTTAAAAGTCCTTGGATGGTTCTTGTTAAGGACACAAAGGTGTTTAAAAGTCCTTGTGTGGTCCTTGCCATGGTGTTTAAAAGTCCATGGGCCAAGGTGTTTAAAAGTCCTTGGGGCCAAGGTGTTTAAAAGTCCTTGGGGTGAAACTTGTAAGGACACAAAGGTGGTTAAAAGTCCTTGTGTGGTCCTTGTGAACTATGAGATCACAATGGTGTTTAAAAGTCCATGTGTGAGTCTTATGTTGATCTTGTTTAAAAATGGAATTTATCACTTGTGGCCAATATGACATGTATTGAAATGGAAGCATGTATTGCTTGTTTAAGAATGCTTGTAAGCATGTATAAATGAAGTTTTGAAGTATGATTTATAAAGTGTTTTATGAAGGCATTATTGAATGGTTTTTAATGAGCATTCCTCACTAAGCTTTTGCTTACGCTCTCTTCCGTTTTCTTAAATCAATAATGCAGATCATTAAGGTGCTTTGAGGGCAGCAAGGAAGGCAAGCAATCAAGTGGAAGTTAAGCTCAAGTATGGGAAGGTTTTCTTAAATACTTTTAGCTTTTGGCATTTGGCAATGGGGGACCTATGTGGATGTTTTTGGGAGATGTTTTGAACTCCCTAAGTATGTTTAATGTTGTTGATAATGCTGGTTTTTGTAATTGGCCATTATATGTTTGGTTATCAAGTTTAATGCTTGAATGGTTTGCTTGAGTAGGAAGCATGCCTATAGATTTGGGGCTTTTCATATATGATGACATAATTATAGATGGTTGATGCATATATGTCTCTTGTATGTTGTATGAGTTGCTGGTAAAGTTTGGTGGCAATTGGAGCATGATTGGTTGGTCAATTGCATGTTTAAGAAAGCATATTTCTGCATTCTGTGCAGGTCGTTTCGGAACTGTGACTATCGTTTCGGAACGGGTGCCCTGTAGTAACCCAGGCGTCCGAAACGGGAGACACTGTTTCGAAACGGAAAGCCCTCTGCCAGCCCTCGTTTCGGAACGCGTTGCGGAACGACCCCGTGTTTCGAAACAGGCTCCCCCTGTTTCGGAACATCCGACCGTTGGGGGCTGACATTGGTAGTTAAATGTTTTGAAATGCTTGCATTTTGGTCCTGAATCTTGTATGTGCAATTGTGTGAGTTTGGGAAGTCCGTTTGAGCTGAAAATTTGCAGAGAAGCATGAAACCTGATTAATTTCAAGATGGTAACTTTTATTTGGGTTAAGACCTTGTAATTATCAGAATTTACATTTTGGTCCCTAAAGTTGTAAAGTGTTCATTTGGGTCCCTGTTTGATCTCTGATGTTTATGATCTTTGAGCATGTTGTTTGAGTGATCATAACTAGGGTTAATGTGCATCTAGACAAGTTTAAAAAGAAAAAAAAAGGGTCGTTAATCAAGGTTGACTTTCGGGTTGACTTTGGTTTTCCCCGTGTGACTTTCTTAATTCGGGTCAACCGTCTAGGCCGGGTTAAGGGGGTTACATAGAGAACACAGCAGCTCCCCGAAATTGATCAAAGAGATCATCAATTCTCGGCAAAGGATACCGATTCTTGATAGTCAACTTGTTCAGCTGACGATAATCAATGCACATTCTCATAGTGCCATCCTTCTTCTTCACAAACAAGACTGGTGCACCCCAAGGTGACACACTTGGCCGAATGAACCCACGATCAAGCAGCTCTTGCAACTGCGTCTTCAGCTCTTTCAACTCTTTAGGTGCCATTCTATAAGGGGTAATGGACACAAGAGTTGTATTCTCATACAGCTCAATTCCAAACTCCACCTCGCGATTAGGAGGTAAACCAGGCAACTCCTCGGGAAACACACCAGGAAACTCCTTCACAACCCTGATATCTTGCACACGCAACTCCTTAGAGCTAGGATTCATCACAAAAGCTAGATAAGCTTCACAACCTTGCCTCAGCATCCTGCTCGCCTCCAAGGTAGACACCACATCGGCAAGAAACTTCACATTCTCACCAACCACAACAACCTCATAATCATCCGCAAGCTTCAACGAAACTCGCTTATTTTCACAATCCACCACAGCACGATGCTCAGCAAGCCAATCCATACCAAGGATTACTTCAAAACCATAGAAAGGTAACTCCATAAGGTCAACATGAAAAACATGATCTTGAACAACCAAAGGACACCTTTTATACAGCTTCCGAGTCACAACAGTCTCACTAAAAGAACTAGTGACACGCACACCAACAGCTAAAGACTCAACAGGCAAACCAAGCAATTCAGCATGCTCACGCAATATGTATGAATGCGTAGATCCAGAATCAATCAAGGAAAGTAATGACAAGGATTGCAAAGTAAAAGTACCTGCAATCACATCCGCGTCATTCCTCCCCTCCCGCTGAGCATACACCCTAGCTTGACCTCCACCCTCAGGCTGAATAGCCACAACATGAGCTACACCCCGACCACTTTCCTCTCTCCGCTGGAAATTACCACGGCCGCGCCCACGACCTCTCTGTGGTGCAGCAACAACAGGAGCACGCATTTGGCCACCAGCCAACATAGGACACTCTCGCCTCAAATGATCCGCAGATCCACAATTCCAGCACCCATTACCAGCTGCCGCAACAGGAGCTTACACCTCCCTCACAGCTCGAGGACAATCACGTTTCATGTGACCAAGTGAACCACATGTCCAACATGCACTCGGATCAGCTCTAGCATTGCCTCCCCGAGCAGGTGCACCACCACCTCTCTTAGCTGAGGACTGATACTTCTGATCACGTCCCCTCTTGTTCCGTCCACCACCGGAACTATACTCAGCAGCTCGCTTACCAGAACTTGCTCCAGCACCTCTAGCAGATAAACCCAAGTTCATCTCGATGTCCTTGGCTCGACCCACCAGCACATCAAAATCATCATACTCGGTAGCCAGCACATACATCTTCACATCCGTCACTAAACCATAACGGAATCTTTCGCACCTCGCCCGCTCATCAGGGACTAACTCAGGCACATATTGACTGAGCCGAACAAACTGCACTTCATACTCAGCCACAGTCATGCTCCCCTGGGTAAGAGTCATGAACTCCCGCTTCTTTTCATCTAGGTACCTCACACCTAGATACCTTCTCTTGAACGCATTCTGAAAGAATGTCCAAGTTACATCAGCATCAGCCATCCCAGAGATTGTGGTCGTCCACCACGTATAAGCATCATCTTGTAGCAAGGATACTACACAACCCAGCTTTTGCACATCAGTGCAACCCATCTGACCCAAGATCCTCTTGGTACTCTCCATCCAAGATTCAGAACCTTCCGCAGACAAACCCCTGAACTCAGTCCCTCCTAGACTGCGTAAACGTTCCAAGGGTAGTCTAACACCAGCATCTTCCTGATGTCCAGCTCCTCGAGCTCCAGCTACTGCAGCTTGAAAAGCTCCAGCAATAACTTGTACCAACATCGTCATGTCAGGCATAGCTTGCCCCTGACCAGCCTCAGGTCCAGCGACCCCAGCACCAGCTGCAGCTTCAGCTCTTTCACCCTCAGCACCACCACCACCAGGTGGAGGAGGTAACACCGCACTTCCCGCATTCTCCTCATTCTCATTCTCATTCGGAGCCGTAGCTCGCACATTACTCCTCAACTCCCTACGAGGTGCCATACTCTAACAATGCAATCACAATGCAAACAAACAAAGTCAGGCCCAGCAAGGTAAGCAATCCAAGTACTCAAGCTCATTTTCATTTAAAAACAACATCATTACATTAGCTTTGATTTGGCAATGGGTACCCACAACATGCTTCATCCCAGCACACAACTCAATTGCAACATATCACAATTCATTCAATCTTGCTTTCACTCAGCAAGCATACAAAGCATACATGCATAAATCAACCACACAATCATCCCCAATTACTCGAGAACCTGGCTCTGATACCACCAAATGTAACCCCCTTAACCCGGCCTAGACGATTGACCCGAATTAAGGAAATTACACGGGGAAAACCAAAGTCAACCCGAAAGTCAACCTTGATTAACGACCCTTTTGTTTCTTTTTAATCTTGCCTAGATGCACATTATCCCTAGATGTATTCATAAGATCATCATATTCAAAGATCATAACCATCAGAGATCATTCAGGGACTCAATTGCACAAATTACAACTTTAGGGACCAAATTGTAAATTCTATAAATTATAAGGACTTAACCCAAATTAAAGTTACCAATATGAAATTAGTCAAGTTTCATGCTTCTCTGCAAATTTTCAACTCAAACGAACTTCCCAAACTCATACAATTGCACAAACAAGATTCAGGACCAAAATGCATACATTTCAAAACATATAACTGCCAATGTCAGCCCCCAACGGTCAGATGTTCCGAAACGGGGAGAACCTGTTTCGAAACGCGGGACCGTACCGCAACGGGTTCCGAAACGAGGCCTGGCAGAGGCAATTCCGTTTCAGAACGGTACCTTCCGTTTCGAACGCCTGGGCCACTACAGGGCACCCGTTCCGAAACGGTAGCCGTCGTTCCGATACGGCCTGCACAGAATGCAGTAAATTGGCTGCTAAAACACACAATTGACTTACCATACATGCTCCAAAAGCCACCAAACTTTACCAGCAAGACATTCAACAAGTAAGGAACATATTTGCATCAATCAATCATCATTATAACATCAAATATGAAAAGCCCCAAATCTAATGACATGCTTCCTACTAAGCAAACCATACAAGCATTAAAACTCCAAACCAACCACATAATGGCCAGTTACAAGTACCAACATTATTGACAACATTAAACAAACTTAGGGAGTTCAAAGCATCTCCCAAAACATCCACATAGGTCCCCCATTGCCAAATGCCAAAAGCTAAAAGTGTTTAAGAAAACCTTCCCATACTTGAGCTTAACTTCCACTTGATTGCTTGCCTTCCTTGCTGTCCTCAAAGCACCTTAATGCTCTGCATTATTGGTTTAAGAAAGAGAGAGAGAGCGTAAACAAAAGCTTAGTGAGGAATGCTCATTTAAAACCATACAATAATGCATTTATATAACTCATTTATAAACAATACTTCAAGCAACATTAAACATGTTCTTAAACATTTAAAACAAGCATCTCATGCTTCAAGTTCATAACAAGTCATATTGGCTACAAGTGATACATTTCACATAAGATCCACACATGGACTTTTAAACACCATTGTGATCTTATCCCCATGGACTTTTAAACACCATGGCCCATGGACTTTTAAACACCATGGCAAGGACCACACAAGGACTTTTAACCACCTTTGTGTCCTTAACAAGAATCATCCAAGGACTTTTAACCACCTTGATGTTCTTAAGTAAACAAGGCTTTCCAAGGAATTTTAACCACCTTGAGCCTTAACCAAGAACCAACCATGGACTTTTAAACACCATGTTGTTCTTAAAATTCACAAGATTCTCACAAGGACTTTTAACCACCTTTGAGATTTAACCAAGAACCATCCAAGGACTTTTAACCACCTTGATGTTCTTAAATATACAAGGCTCACACAAGGACTTTTAACCACCTTTGTGACCTTAACCATCACTTGCCAATATGCATCATTATCATCAAATAATCCACTGTTTTAAAGCATTTAACCAAGCCATAACAACATGCATCTTTAAGCATCAAACCACATTAAAACAATGTTCAAAAACAAGGATCTCTTACCTTGAGCATCCTTCAACACATGGCTTATAATCTCAGCAACTAACATGCTTAATCATGCTTTCAAAAACAGAATTTAAAACATGCAAACAACTACATTGCATACAACCAAAACCATGGTTCATCCCCAAGAGAGTTTTCCCGAAAACTTACTCTTGAGCTTAGCTAAGTTGCTTAGACTTAAACTAAGCTCCCAAACCTTCAAAACATTGGTTTCAAAGCTGCAAACCAAAATCCACTCACCGATTCCGTTTCGCCTCTTGCCGAAACACCAATCAAGCTTTCGGATCACCACCACTTGGATCCAAAGATGACTCCCCTGTTTTAAACACATCAAAGCAGAGGATTAATACATCATCATGCATTAATATCTTCAATGAAAGCACCTAAACCCGCTGCTCTCATCCACACTCCATTTTTGGCCACCAAACACAACCGAAAATGCATCCAAACAACTCCTCAACATCACCCAGCCAAAATCCATCAAAACTAAACATCCTTAAACATCATTTAACATCTAAAAAGGACCTAACAACATCCTTTTATCTCCAGCAACAACAGATCCACAAGATCACTCCAAAAACAACTAAGAATCACAAGCTAAACTTAGGAAATTCAACCTATCCGGGATTGCATTAATTAAAACTCAATTACTTATCAATTTAACATTCATTTAACATCAAATTAACACCTTAAAACACAGCCCAATCAGATCATACGAAAATCCATCAAAAATCACCAAATCTTGCATTTAAAGCCAAGATCCATTACACAACTTTAAAACCATTTATAAATCATCAATTAAGGATTGAGAGCTTAGGAATTTCAGTAAAGAACTGAGAGTTTAGAGGAGAAGGACGTTCTTACCTCCAAACTTGAATTTCTCCCTTTTTAGAACCAAAATCTTGAAAATCCAATTAGCAAATGGTGAGGTTTTGTTGAAGAGATGATTAGCAATCACAAGAGGATCAAAATGTGTGATTTAGGTGACAAAATCAGAGAGAAAAGATCTGGAGAAAGATGCTTGGTTTGAGAGAAAATGAGAGAAAATGAAAATGGAAGATTTGAGAGAAAAATTAGTTAGAATAAAAAAATATCTTCCCTCCACTTTTCTTTTGTTTAAAAATCAGAAATAAATCATTTAATATCTTAGAAAAATCTGGAGAAACTCCCTTTGGGTAAATAGCTCCTTAAAGATTCAAAGTTTCAATCCTTCTTAAAACAGTCACGCAGTTTTCAAAAATTACATTTTGGTCACTAGCCAAAATGTCGCCCTTCCAAACCTCATTTTGTAAAATTGATTTCACAGTTCACTTATATATATTAAAAGAGGATTTTAGAACATTTTTCCATATTTTTAATGCAACCCGAACTAGGCTTTCCTAATTTCACTCTTTTATATTCGAACAGCACTTTGACCGAACCGGTCCAAGCCAAAAACTTCTAAGCCCAAAACTGAGGCGTTACATACCTTCATTCTATCTCATGCATTTAAACCAATGCAAAACTCATGGAAAAGCCAAATTCATGCTTGAACTCTAAAGCATTTCATAAACAACCACATATGTGAATCAAAATCCATAACATATTTTATATTGGCATTTCACATCTATTTATTACTCGGATATGCGAATATCTCACTAGACACTTCCGGTGGCATCTCTCATCATCGTACTCACTCGTCTAGCAACATAGTTTCCGGTGGAATCTCACATCACCGTACTCACATGGCGGAATCTCTCATCGCCACAAAGCTTGGGTATTTCACCAAGTCCTACCCGATGGAATGCCCATCATCGGTCCTCTCCCTTTGGCTTAACCAAAGAGCACATACGAATTTTTAGTTTATAGTGCACTCTCATCCTATTGATCGATCAATTATATCTGGTAAGTATCTCAACATCTATGCCAATATATTATGTCAAATCAACATCTCACCTACTGTTTTTCATGCATTAAAACTAAATATTCTCATCTCATTTCAAAATCATAACATTTGCTATGCTTTAACATAAAAGCTCAAATCTCAACTATGCAACATGTTACTTAATGAAATCATTTCAAGCATCATCTCATGCTATAATTCATGCATAAAAGCAGTAGGAATTTATCAATCTAAAACCATGAGCATGTAAAAGCATTTAAGGGGCAATCACCACATTCTAGAGAGCAATCTAGCCAATACTTACTTCCGGACTTAGGAAGGTGTTTCAAACCTTTCCTAAATCCCCAAACCTTGATTCTTTGTCCCTCAAGGACTTCTAAAACCATACGCACTCACCAATTACGTTTTGCTTGCTTGCCAAAACGCTAACTAAGCTTCCGGATCAACTCCAAAGGTGTCCGAAGATGTCTCCCTATTTTAAACACATAAGAGCAGAGGATTAATGCATCATCATGCATTGAAATCATCATCCACACACCTAAACTCGCTGCCCTACACAAAAACAACATTTCGGCTACCAAACACTACCGAAATCACATCCAAACTCTTCCAAAATCAAACCCAGCCATGATCCATCACTTCTAATAATTTCTAAACATCAATTAACATCAAAAACTAACACAACCACGCCCTTATACCTCCAGCTATGGTAGAACACCAAAATCACCCCAAAACCATCATTTTAACAAGCAAAAACTTAGGAAAAGCAACCTATTCGGGATTGGATTAATAAAACCTCATTTATAACATGATTTAACATCCAAAATACATTAGAAAACCATCTCAAAACAGAGCCCAACCAATCACCACGGAAATCTTCAAGATCTCTTCCAAAATCTTGAGTTTTAAGCCAAATCCTTGTTTCTAACATTAAAACCACTTAAAAATCATTAATAAAAGATTGAGAACTTTGTAATTTCAGTAAAGAACTGATCATTAGAGGAGAAGGACGAAGTTTACCTCTAATGGATGATTTCTCCTTGATTTGGGCAAGTTTTCTTGAAAATTCAATGTAGAAATCAAGTGGATTTGTTGAAGGATTGATTAGGAATCAATGAGTGATGGAAATATCATCAAATGAAGTGGAAATCAAAGTAAATTTGCTGGAGAAAAAGTGTTTGGTTGATAGGATTTTGAGAGAAAATGAAATGAGGGAAAATTAATGAAAATTTGTTATGAAAAGTCAAAGGTAGTTTTCACCTTTATTTTATTTAATTAAATCTCAAAAATTAAGGAAAAATCTGATGATAACATTTTTGGTAAATTTGCTTCTTAAAGACTCAAAGTTTCAATCATTTACAAAACAATCACTACTAAACTTTGCAAAAACTGTGATTTGGTCACTACACCGAAATGTAGTATTTCCAAACCCTATTTTGTAAAATTGATTTCACCATTCTCTTTTATATATTAAATGAGGATTTTTAGATATTTTTTATATTTTTAAAGTATCCCGAACTAGGTGTTCCCTAAAACCCCCTTTTAGATTCGAATAGATTCCTAGACCGATCCAGTTCAAACTCTAAACATCTAGGCCCAAGGTGGGGTGTTATAGTTTCGATACAGGGTTAGGTAAGTTAGTTCAGAGGACTGAAACAGAAGGTTTGCAATGTTCACAATTTGGTCACTAAACTTTGAATGATGAAATTGAATGGGTAAATGAACTCCAAATTGTGTGAAACTTTGCATGTATGTTAATAATGTATTGAATTTCATTGTAGTATAATCAATTATATCGAGGAACCTCTAATTTATCGAATTTATAGTTTAGTCCCTAAAACTTATAATAATTTAGAATTAGTCCTAAATGATTAATTATTCCTTCATAAGGATTAACTGGACTAAGATGCATTGTGGTAAACCGTTATTGTATATTATTGTTTTAAATGTTGAGTATAAAAATGAAATTTTATTGTATTGTTCACTGTGTTGTTCATTAGGATCACCTTTCGACCCGGTTCTCGACTAGTCCGGGAAGGGGGTGTTACATCCTGAGTGGTCCCATGCTCTCTCATATGAACAATTATGTTGTGACTCTTGTATAATAGAGGAAACTCCTTATTTTCTATCTTTCCACGTGCATTAGCACACAAGTCATGCATCTCTATTTTGATAAGAATATGCCAAGTACCTACAAAAAGGAATAAAATACAAAACTTCATAAAATGCAAGAGAAAAGCTACATAAAGAAAAAAATACATACAAACAAGAAAAAATCATAAGTAAAGGCGGTGCAGAAATATATGTACATATGAGAGTTATCACATCCCCAAACATACGCTTTTGTTTTTCATCAAGAAAAATTTATAATGTATCAAAACAGAAACAATAAACCAACAATCAAGTCATGAAATTGTTCAAGCACATATTCAAGTCTCTTCACATAATATACTATCCTCAGTTCTAGACAAGCTGGACAAATCTAAATTATCTAAGGTTGACAAAAAATGTGCAACTCAAACAAATCATAGATTCATATCACAAGGAGTAGCATAGAGTGCATTGTGTGCCCTTGTGTCGAAACGTTAGGTTTACTCTGTGACTAATTGAAATTCAATATTTAACTTTGCATGCTTTGCATTTTAACATAGTTCTCAAGTCTTTTTTTCTAAGTACTGAGAGAAGGGAGGTCGTTACATAAACATTGACTTCGCCATGTTTCGACCTCATTGACATAAATAAAATATATATTCTCCTATTTTGTTTGTCGATATTTACACTCATGTTGGAATAGAGGAGTGTCCCTTCTTTTGCTCACAATTGCATCGATATTACCACATGTTTTTGTTGAGCATTTTCTTTCGATATTACCACATTTTTTACTCAAGTACTCAAAGACGAGTTTGTCGTGACAAAGTCAAATAAGTCTCTAAGTCGACACAGATGCTAACTTATTCTTTGATCTTTCTTCTACTTAGATTCAATTCTCAGAGTTCATACTAACCAAGTTTCTAAATTCTAAGTATCCCATATGAAATCATCAAACATCCTATGATAAAAATTCAAAAGAGATTATTTTTCTAAAAAAATTAAAACTGTACTACAAAGATGTCGATACAAAATGAAATATTGATTGATGCAAAAGAAAAACCTAGAACTAATACTAATAACTAACTAAGGTACTAAACCTCGAAACCTACTTGGCGCAACATCTCTGGTGCACAAAAAATTAAACATGTTAAAGATGAAAACAAAGAAATGAAAAATACTCCCCTAAGTGTCAGTGTTGACAAGGGTAGTGGAAGTTCCTTGCTGCTACTGTTGTTGTTGTTCACTTGTTCTCACGATCTCTCTTTCCAGTTCCTCGCTTTTTCCATACTAATCGAGATGAATTTTCTTCTTCACTTGCTATTGTCTTGATAGTTTCTTGGGCGGTAGGATCAACTTCTTCAATAACCAAAGTCTTCCTTGCTCTCTTCCTTTTCATAAACCTTTTTGTTGCATTGTCATAGATGCGCAAATAGTTCAAGTACACGCACCGCAAAAGTAATAAAGAGTGAGATTATCGTCCCCACAGGGATTGAATGATTCAATTCAAAGAAATTCGAAGAATTTGCACTTAAAAAGTATTAAATGATTAATGGTAGAGGGTTGTTAAGAGCGTAAAGTACATGTTGTAGTAGAAGATAACTGCAAGTGAAGGAATAAACTGAGCATAATCAAGCTCACAACACAAATATAAAGATGGATGAAAGGTTGGGTTTACTGATGAATCATATATGCTCAACTGCTTTGCAAGCTACAACAAAACACTATTGCCCTACTATTCAACAGAGCTTCCAAATGAGTGTCTACACTATGTCTAGTAAGAGACTAATAACGAAATGCTAAATCAATACATGTCTGCGTGAATCCCAATAAAATGTTTGTTGGGATCGAAATACTTAAACTAAAGACCGCCAAGGGGGTTGAAATGCTCCTTGTTAAGTTGATCAATTGAATCGAAAATGGCCAAAAGGGGAGTGAATTGGCTTTTTAAAATTGAAGGGAGAAAATTGAAAAATGGAAAATTGAAGACAAGACAATTTATAGTGGTCCAAGCTTAGAACAAGCTCTACATCCAGTATCTTAGCTCCCACTAAGGATTTTCAACCAATTTCATTAGAATTTCGTCCCCTTTTCTCGGATAAGGAGGAAACCTTACAAATCTGTTAATGTTTCTACCCAAAGATTAATCAAGGCTCTCTCAAATACAAAGAAGATTGACAATCTGAAAAATGTCTCTCACAAGGTTGATAGATTGCCCAATTACACTTAAACACTCCCCAAACTTGAAATAAGATAATATAATGAAAGATTACACAAGTGGGGTGTAGACTCTCGGCGTGAATGGTTAATTGCTGGCAATAGGGCATAAAAGATGTTGGTAATGTATGAAAATAGTTCCAAGTAAAGTCTATTGCGTGCAAGTATACACAGTCTGCAAGTAATACAACAGTTAAGTTGAGTATCGATCCCACAAGGATTGTGTTTGGAATTCGATTGCTTTGCAGGGTTACTTGTCTTCGAGAAAAAAATTGATTTAGATTGAAGGTGGTTTAAGATAAAGCTAAAATAAAATAAGAGAAATAAAAGTAATGAAACGTTGGCAAGAGAGAGTTTTAGCAAAAGATAAATGTTGGCAAGGGGTGCTTGGCAATCACGTTAGTCATGCCCTACCATCCGCAAATAAATCCTGTCTTGGCATTGGTTTGTTGAGCAGGTTCAAAAATGATGGCATTGCCTCTCTCGAAGGTAATACCCTAAATTAATCAAGTAAAAACCCTTATATCTCTATAATGTAGTCTTTCTTTAATTAATTCGATTAAGTTCCAACCTTTACTCTTGAGGGGTAGATTTCACTATCGAAGTAAGTTCATCTACTTGAACATATTCTCTCGAAGTATCTCACCTCAGTATCTAGCATTCGATCGTTGCCACCCAAGTCAGTTATGATATTGAGTTGCAAAAGCCCAACTAAGCTAGCTGTCACTTGGCATATTATTTTAAAATAAGGAGAGCCAGCTCCCGCTTGGCATTACTCTTTGAAAACTAAAAGCATGCTAGATAGAACAAAACATTGCCAACACAATGGTGATTTATTCTAAAGAAAGAGAATGTCATAACGTTAAACCAAACATCCCTCACCATTAAGAAATTAGTTCACGGTGGGGTTAAAAACCAACAAACCAATATCGTTTTCAACAATCATCATCTTGAAAACAAAATTAAAATAAAATAATGGACTAAGGATGGGCTAGGAGAGTTTCTCTCGATGCAACACTCCATGGCCAGGCTTAGGTCGACGGTTGAACTCCGGTTTCTTTCGCACACGATTTCTCTCCGATCATCCCCTCATTGCTTGATCAATTTGCCTTTATATAGGCGTGTAAGGAAAGGATGAGGTAAGCCTTTGTATTTATATTTAAAATGATCAATGGATAAGAGATAGAGCTATATCTGGTCATTTTGATAGCTTATCCTCTCGGTGTGATAGCTTATCAGGCTAGAGCTGACATCATCGTGCCAATGCTCCTCTGGCATTGCTGCTTGGCATGGTCATGCCAACCGCACTTGGCAACGCTTTCTATATTTTTGGGAATTTATCAAATCTCTATTTCTTCGCGGCCTGAGTTGGTCCTATTTTTTTCGGAGTTACCAACTTCTTGGCCTGGCATTAAGTACTCTTCTATGCCAACCGGTGCTTGGCATTGTTCGTCCTTCCGTGCCAACGACAACCCGACATCCTTCTCGGCGTCACTTCTTTCCTTCCATGGTCTGCTCTACACTGGCAGCAATGGTGCCAGCTGCTACGCTATCCTACAAAAAGAAGTCAAATAGTGAAAATGCATGCTTTCTAAATCCCAAAACTTAATGCAAATGCATGCTTTCTAAACCTAAATGCAACTAAACCTACTCAAAAGACAAGAAAAAGCAAGTGAAATAAGCATATAAATTAGTACTTTTGGAGCGTCAACACTCCCCCACACCTAACTCATTTCTTGTCCTCAAGTAATGAAAAAGATAAAAAAATAAAGACAAAAATTTAAAAATAGTGAAAATTATACCTCAGCATAAGTTTTGGGTGGCATATTAACAGATGCTGGCAAGCAGACGTTGGCATAGATCTATCCTCAGTAATCTCGATGCAATGATGCCAATCATTTAATGAATTCAAGAGCAGCAATATTACTCTAGGCCTAGGTCATGATAGTGCATGAAGTGTAGCCAATGTGCATCAAGTGTCCACTAATTCCCTTAGTCGAATCTACTTCAAAAACTCATATTTTAAATTTTTTTTTACTGCCAAGGGCTTCTTTTGGCATTATCTTTAGCTTACTTCGCGATACTGTTTAGTGTGAGAAAAACGACGGAGCATACCACAATTTCCCACCTTAATCATGACATCATTAGGTTTTCTCTTCAACTCACACCCTAAAGTTTTTTACTTGAGCACGAAGAGGGAGCATACCACGAAGTCCCAAGTTCCTATTATCTCTAAGGTAGAGGAAAGTTAAAATTTTCATTTTCATGGCAGAACATTGCTGCCTTATTTTCTATCTTTTTACCCTGGCATCAACATATTTTTTTCTGAGCATGGTTTAAAAAAGCCTAAGTTTGCTAGGGAACTAGATGCATACTACATGTTTAGTGTAAATCAATTCCCCAAAACTAGAGATCAATTGGAAAGCAATCATGGCATCATTATTCTGCTGGCATATGCATTAAAGATTTAAATTTTCCTTATCGGATAGAAACCTAAGTCAAATTAAGCTTGCTTACAAGTGTTAATATGCTTCAAAATCAAGCCAAGACAAAATTTTCTTTTACACTTTTTTAGTGGTTCGGTATGCAAACCTAATCTAAACTACATGGCATGGCATACAAATAGAAAAATAAACACGAAATGCATGGCATGGCATAATGTGAAGGAATGCACACCCCCAAACCCAAGATGTGCATCATCCTCAATGCATGAAATAAGACATATTTACAAAGAAATACGAAAAAAATAAAAATGCATGATCATGAAATAAAAATAAATATGAAATGTAAAGAGTTTAGGATGAAGAGGACTCCCCCTCGGAGACTCCTCCTTTGGCGGCACGGGCTTCCTCTTGTAACTTGGCACGAGTCTTTCGTTGGTCAAGGTCCCATGATCAGAGGCTGCTCAGTTTCTCCCACCCCATCCTGGCTTTGACGCGACTGTAGTGGCAGGGGTCTCTTTGACAATTTTTTTACTGGCGTCGAGGATGTTGGCGTGGCAGCAGACTCGGCAGGGACCGCAGGTTTCTTGGCATAGTCATGGGCATCCCTATACAATGTTGGCTAATAAAATCCTGACTATAGAGCCTTAACAACAATCTTCATTCCTGCAAAGTGTCCTCCATATAGTGCGAAATGGCATGATTGCAAGATAGCAAGTTGCTCATCTTCTGGCACACAACGATGGATCACTTGATTGACACATTGATTAAATAGGAATGACTCATCCCAATAATATTGTCGGACATAGCGCAAAAAAACATTTCCTGGCATTGTATCCCAAATCTGGTGGCATGATCTTACTTACTAGAAAATAGACTATGTCGGCATACCAAAGCGTGGCACTGACCGCGAGTATATACTCGACAGGGAACTCATCTCTGATGGCATAGGTTTTATCATCCTCTAAATGGTGTTCTAGTCTAGATAAATGGTCAGCTACTAAGTTTTCACTACCTTTTTATCTCAAATTTCGAGGTCAAATTCTTGGAGTAGGAGCGTCCATCAAATCAATCTTGGCTTGGCATCCTTCTTTGCCAAGAGATACTTAAGTGCCGAGTGATCTGTAAAAACAACAACTTTATTACCTATCAAATTAGATCTGAATTTATCAAAATCAAATACAATTGCAAGAAATTCTTTCTTAGTTGTAAAGTAGTTAAGTTGTGGTTCATTCAAGGTTCTGCTGGCATAATAGATAGCATGGAAAACTTCGCCATGCTGCTATCCCAATACTACGCCAACGACTTTGTCGTAGGCATCACACATGAGCTCAAAGGGCTCATTCCAATCTGGTTCCACAACTACTTGGGTATTGATCAATTTATCCTTAACAACCCGAAACTCTCTCAAACAATAATCTTCAAAAGCAAAAGTTGCACCTTTTTCCAATAACAAGCATTATAACTTAGATATCTTAGAAAAATCATTAATGAATCTTCGATAAAAACCTGCGTATCCTGAGAAACTTCTTATACCTTTAACACTTGTGGGAGGTGGTAGTTGCTTAATTACTTCTACTTTTGCTAGATCAACCTCTAGTCCTCACTTGATTACCTTGTGTCCAAGAACAATGCCCTCCTTCACCATGAAGTGGCATTTTCCCAGTTTAACACTAGGTTTGTTTTAATGCATCTTTTTAGTACATGTTCCAAATACAGAATACAATCCTTAAATGTGTTACCAAACATTGAGATATCATCCATAAACACTTCCATGTTATGCGCAATTAAATCGGAAAAAATAGACATTATACAACATTGAAACGTCGTAGGTGCGTTGCACAAACCGAATGGCATTCTTCTAAAAGAAAATTTTCCATATGAACAGGTGAATGTCGTCTTCTCCTGGTCATCGAGGGCTATTACAATCTGATTATAACTTGAATAAACATCTAAAAAGAAATAGAAAGCTTTACCTGCCAGCTTGTCTAACATCTGGTACTTGTGTACCTTAACACGTGACTCGATTACCTAGTCGTACTATCTACCAAGGCAAAAACAATTACTAAGCTTGTAATAAGACATGTTACATGGTTAATAAATGAGAAACTTGCTATAAGCTATTGAACTTCTAGTGAAATGAAATCATATGACTAAAACGATGTAAATGCTAACTTGATTAGCTCACTGTTTGAAAGACAAGCTATATTGAAAAAGATCCTATTCGAATATGGGATTTGATGACAGTTTGACCCTTGATAAATCCTTGCTTGCTCGATTCTTAAAATTTTATAATCAACTATATGTCTGGTGTGTTCCTTTCTATATTGGTTTGAATTAAGACTTGGAATTGAACATGATTGGTCTTGGCATGCTTGAACTATTCAAATGGATTATTAATGATTAGTCTAAGACATGTTAAAATTGATTAAGACCTAGTTAGATTAAACTTGAAAATAAGGCCCTAAAAATTTAAAGGAAGTAAGTGAAATTAACTCATTACCCTTGAACGTGCTACTTGACTTATTTGACTTGATTGAACTAAGAGCATGAAATGGAATTGTGCAAAATGAGATGTCATTACTCGATTGCTAAATCACGTGATTGCTAGATGCATAGCAAACTTGATATGTTAATTGTAGTCTTGATCCCTGGTGTACCTAGATTAAATACAACAAAATTTAGTTGATAAATGATCATTTAAGTTGGCTTGAACAATGTTTTAAACGAATAGGGTTGGGGTCCAAAATTATTAGCTTGGTCAAATGATATATAAACTTAATTTGCTTGATTAAATTCAATAGGAGACATCTTAAGGATTTAAACTTGATAAAATGAATGTAAAAGTCAGCTCAATGAACTTAACACGAATTGGGTCTAATATTGTACAAAAAGTTATAGTTTCACCAGGGTAGCTTGATCTTATTATGTTAAAATCTTGAAATTGAATGATGTGAGAAACTAGCTTGTCGATTGAATTGCACTTGAAATATTTGAGGGATTGATCTAGTCTTGATCAAATTAAATAGACTCACTTGTTTAATTAAACTATTCGACTAGAGATAGAGAGTCCTAATGAATTAAGAAGCTTAAAACCTAGCCTAGTGAAATCTACCCTGAATACTCTGTAGGTCCAATTAAGAGCTGAAATTTTTATGGAATGAACCTTAGTATGTCTAATTTCATTAGTAGAAAACATAATTAAATCAGATCTGATTTGTAAGCTGAAATCTGGAGATGAAAATCTCTGGAGAGCGCAAACTGTCCAGAAATTTAATTGCCCTATCTTGGAACTAAAAATTGTAGTAATTGGGAAAACATTAAAATGAATGGTCTAAACGGTTGTGAATAGGGTTATATAAGCTTTCTAAAGATATAAAATTTTTGAAATTCTGACGTACGAAATGAAAATTATAAGTATTTAAGTGATCAGTGCTCATGCTGATTGGCAGCAACAATATTGGTGTTCTAGGCAGTTTTGTAAATTGTTTTGAAAACAGTTTTGGGACAGTGTTTACTGCCCTATTTTACATGAATAGAAAGATAAACATTTGAAGTCATATAGATTGGTTTAGGAAAATGAATGTGTTGTTAGATTCATGTATGCTAAGTACTAGTAATGTTACTATGACTGAATGATTAAGTGAGTTTGTAATAATAATGAACTTACATGGATAAATTGATGAACTTATTAATTTGAATTTATTCGTTACTTAAAAGATAGATATAAATATAATTGATCCTTGTTTGTATGGAGTTATGATTGCTTGTTCCTTGAAACTTATGCTATGGTGTAAAGAGGTCCCCATGTTTTAATGTAAAGTATAGACAACTTGTCTAGATTGCCTAGTTCTTGTATAAATAATGGTTGCTTGAATGATGTTTGAACTATAAGCTAAGAGTTGATCTAACTTGTTTAAGGCTTAGACAAGTTATAATTGAAATAAGGACCCCTGAAATCTAATAACTTGATAGATTTTTGATGCTACCTCACTAAGTACAATCTTGTAATTATCACTCTTGTTTGCATTCTTTCCAAACCTCGGGTGAAATCCATCCCGATCAGTAGGTTGACATTTAATTAGCTTCCTTATATTTGAAGCAAGGCATGCAAGATTTGAAGTATGTTATTGTAATTACTTTGATGTACTCCTAGTTGGTGCTACTAGATTTGTGTATAAGTCCTATAGGTCATGCATATGGATGTTTTGTAAATGTATATAAGATTTGATTAAGTATTGTAATGAACCAAATCACTTGTATGCTTTAAAGTCTAGATTATGTTAAGTGAGTAAAACATGATAACTCAATGAAACTATTGGTTTAATGGCTACATAATTAAGGTAGAATGAAATGTAACGATAACCAACTTATTCTATGTTGTAAATCGAATGCTTAAGTAAGGATTGTAGCCTTAAATCGTTGTCTAAGTTACATGGTTTGTCATTGTTGAATATGCAGCTGGAGTCAAATGATAACATTTTTGAATAGAAGTCATAAGTGTCTAAGTCTGTAATATCATAAATGGTTATAAGCTTTATTAAGATTGAGTGTTAATGATAACTTGCTATATGAGCATCTCATCTTTTAGAAGTTGAGTTCTAATTGATAAGAGAAAAAAATTTAATTGACCCGTAATTTCTTATTTCGTTTGTTCGTTTTCTCATGTTAACGCTTCTCGCTCCTAACCCGGGCGAGGGGTGTTAAAAGTTTGGAATCAGAGCTTAGGTTTAACCGATTTATCGGACTAAACCAGGCCAATCATGCATCATATAGGAAAATTGTGCCACCTAGGAGTTAAACATTGTTTGGTATGCTCAGAACGAATGGAAGTTCTGAGTTGATAGTATAATATCTTAGAAGAAATTCGAGGGAGAACTTCTTTAAAGGGGGAGAGTTGTAACACCCTAATTCCTAGACAAGCATTCTTGCAAGCTCAATTGCCTAAGTTAATAGCTTAATTAAATTAAAACTTAAGCTAATTTGATTAAGAAAGGACTTAATTGAAAGATTAGATAAAACTAATGGCCAATTTAAAAGGATCTATTTGAATGTAAATAAAAACATAAAGAATGCATGCCAAATTATGATGTTCCATAGGCTACCCTTGATTTAGTTTATAATTAAAGATTAATTAAGGACAAATTTGTCAATTCCTAAGTGCATTAATAAGATAAATGGTATCATCTTCTTCTTTTCTCCTTAGCTAGGGAATAAGATAGAGAGAAAGTGAGAGAGGAAATTGAGGGAAGATGCCATTGATAAGGAAAAACAAAGCTTGCATGCTAGTGAATTTGTGTGAGAAATTAAGCTAAGAGCAAAGTAAGTTCATCTTCACATATGCCTATTCAAATAGATGGTGTTATTTTGATTAATTTGTTTGTTTGGTGTTTTAGATAGATTTAGATGTTATAAATGTTAATAGATGATGAAATTGAGGATTTGGTGAGGTGAATTTAAAGATTGAACCATAGGTAACATGTAAGAATGTATAATAATTGAGTTGATGCATGTAATCACCTAGTCGAATTGATTCAGGGTTTAATTGGTGAAATTAATCAGTAAATTGAATAGGAGGTGATATTAGCAACTTATCACCTAGACGAGATCATGAAAAATTGGTTGAATGTAGTTTTGATTGAGTTAAACAAGGCTTCTTTAATGAATCTAGCCTTCCAATTAATTGTACGAGAGAATTCCCTTTGGGTTCGGTTGCTACATTGTAAATACAAATACATGGAGAAAAATCCCAACTACGTTATCTCAATGTTGTAGCTCACTGTTGTAGAAGGGTATTAGCCTGTTTTGGGACGACGTGCGCAACAATGTGCATTGGAATATCGGCAATAGGTAAGGTGTTGATTTTTGGTATGATCCATGGATCAAGGGGCTTGGTCCTTTGATTCAATATGTTTTCGAGTTTGCTGGTCCATACATTGTGCGCCAATCATTGGCTTCTTTGGTTAAGTCAGATGGTTCGTGGAACTGAGAAGTATTGCAACTGATACTCGTTGCTTCGGTACTGCTGCACTTGGTCGCTGTGCCTGTACCGCGATGGTGCTTCTCTACAGACACGGTGGCATGGTCGGGTGAGGTCTCTGGGGCTTTCACGATCAAATCCGCTTATAAGGTTTGTTTGGGTAATGGTTCGATGGATGTGGATAAATCATGGAGTGTTGTGCATCGCTTTAAGGGTTTACAAAAAATTCAAATCTTTGTTTGGGTAGCAATTATTGAGCAAGATAAATTAAATGAGTTTATGTCTTTATCTAACAGAGAGTGGATTGTTATGAATCTGTCGCATCCATAGTATTTTGGTGGTGAGCAACAAGATTGTGATCTATTCTTCGGTGATGTGATTTGGAATATTTGGTTGAGTCAAAATGTCGTTTCTTTTGATAATCCTTTAGATGATCCTGATCCCATCTTAGAACGTAGTAGACGTTTGGTTGCACTTTCTTTGGAGGTGATTTCTAATTCCCGGAGGATCTATGCATATCCTATGGCGAGATCGAGTAGTTGTGTTGCATGGTCATTGCTAGAGGATAGATGGATTAAGATCAATACGGACGGTGCTCGATGTACAATGAATGGTTTTGCCTAGTGTGGAGGTGTTGCGCGTGATCATAATGGTTTATGGAAATTTGGATTTTCGAAATTCATCAGCACTTATTCAGTTCTTGAAGCTGAACTATAGGGTGCTTATTTAGGTTTATTGATCGTATGGAATCATGGTTTTCAGAGAATCGTTCTTGAGATTGATAGTTTGGATGCTCTACATATTCTACGGATCGATAAAGATTTGCTTGGAAATTGTGCTTTGGCTAGGCATTTATTTGATCGACGACAACGGTCTTGGGAGGTAAAGTTGAGCCATACACCACGTGAGGCAAATACGGTTGCGGATGGCCTTGCCAAACTCGCTAGTCCTAAAAATTTGGAGGTGTTGCATTTTTTGTACCCCCTGATTCAATTCTACAGCTTCTTCATGAGGATTTGGATAGGAATTTTTAGGTATTTAGTTGTTTTATTAGCTTTATACTCGATGTATTTTAGACGCTTGATTGCTTTGATTGTAATTACTTCCATGTGTACTCTTATTCCTCCATTTAGGTTTAGGGAGGTTTTTTAATGAGGCCTATGAGAGTAATCCCCCTTTTATCAAAAAATAATTGATGGAATTGAAATTGATAAGGAAAGTGGTCACCTAGCTAGCTTAATCACAACTTAGCGACTATTTTGCATAAATTGAAAGAATTGGGATTGAATTGGACTAAAATGAATGTTGGTAAGGTAAGCCAAATACATGGGAGGGGTTAAATTGAATGTTCGATAACTTGGATTTCATGAATTAAAACTAAATGAATGGTTTTAAGTGGTCAAATGGCAGAATAGGCAAAACTGGACTAAACTGTAAAGTTGGTAAAATTGATGACTTAGCTAAATTAAACAGGAGTCTATATTAACTTGAAATAACATGGGAAAATAGGGTAAATAATGGTAAAATGGCTAAAATGAACTAGTAAGGGTCCTAGGTGAATTAGCCTTAAAAGTGGATTGAAATTGTAATTTGGGCAGATTCAAAACTGTGAAATTGACCTTACTTTAACTAATAAACTGTATTGATCTAGAAAAGATAAAATCATGAACCATACATGGTTAAATAGATAAGTAAATAAGCTTATGTTGTATAAAGTAAATAACCATACATGGTTAAACGATATAAAGTAATTGAAATTCCAACTTACGAATTAAAAAAATATAGTCGAATTAGTGAAGGGTGTGCAAACTGCCAGAATCTGGAAAATAGTTTAATGCTTGTAATGAAATGTATGAATTGAATTTGATTTGATTTTCATCCATGCTTATGTTGTATTAATACTAGATTAAGAAAATGGTAGAAAGGATGGATAAATACCGGGATGAGAATGAGGATTCGAGTATCCCGTAACTTTGGGATACAAGGTGAGTGTAGCTATACTTAGGGTTGGGACTTAGATCCTAACCACCCTTACATGTCTACTTTATTGTTCAAATAAATATGCCATGAAATGAATCTAATTTCTACTTGGTAAATGATTAAAGGAATAATGCCTAATTGGAACCTTGGTAAAATGTACATGACTTGATAATGGAAAATGGAATGTGAAATATGATGCTTGATTCTTATGATGGAATGGACTCAATAAAGACTTGGTAATTAAATGAACTAGTTATGTAGCTCGATAATAGGACTAAAGAAAGTGTTTACTTGGATTTTTCCTTGTTTGAATCTCGATACGTACATGTATATGTGGTAGAATCTTGCTGCCTAGATTGTAAGTTAATACTTATTGGCCTGTCTTCGTTAATTCAAATGGTTGTATACCCCAGTTGTATTCTTGATTGAAATATGACTTAATAAGGTAGATGATTAAAAAGATCCTTGTAGAACCTTACCTTGTAACAATTATTTAATGACAACACGGATAAGTTTATGATTTCTTAAACCTGCCCAGTAAGTAATAAATACTTGAAAACAAATCAAATGTACTTTCTTGTCTTGAATAGATCATTCGAATTGTTGGATGATCTAGTGATCTTATTGATACTTGTGGATGCTTGAATGTAGTATTTGCTAGAATTTGTGAAACCATGTAAAATGAACTGAGTTTCACTTGATTTAGAGACTTGGAATGAAATTGATCTTGCTATGCTTGTTGCCTAATCACTTGTTGTGTGATTACTTGAAATAAAACATTCAAAAAGATCTTGGTTGCTAGTTGGTCTTAGGTAGAACGACATTCCTTAGACTCTAGAGCTCGATTTAATATGTGGTGTATAAGACACCTTAACACAATAGGTACCTTATGCACCCTAATATGTGGTGTAGAAAACACCTTCTTGATCAAGTACCTTGTGTACCCTAATATGTGGTGTAGCAGACACCTTCTTGATCAAGTACCTTGTGTACCCTAATATGTGGTGTAGCAGACACCTTCTTGATCAAGTACCTTGTGTAAAAGACACCTTAACATGATTCGGTACTTGTGTACCTTAACACGTGACTCGATTACCTAGTCGTACTATCTACCAAGGCAAAACAATTACTAAGCTTGTAATAAGACATGTTACATGGTTAATAAATGAGAAACTTGCTATAAGCTATTGAACTTCTAGTGAAATGAAATCATATGACTAAAACGATGTAAATGCTAACTTGATTAGCTCACTGTTTGAAAGACAAGCTATATTGAAAAAGATCCTATTCGAATATGGGATTTGATGACAGTTTGACCCTTGATAAATCCTTGCTTGCTCGATTCTTAAAATTTTATAATAAACTATATGTCTGGTGTGTTCCTTTCTTGATTGGTTTGAATTAAGACTTGGAATTGAACATGATTGGTCTTGGCATGCTTGACCTATTCGAATGGATTATTAATGATTAGTCTAAGATATGTTAAAATTGATTAAGACCTAGTTAGAGTAAACTTGAAAATAAGGCCCTAAAAATTTAAAGGAAGTAAGTGAATTTAACTCATTCCCCTTGAACGTGCTACTTGACTTATTTGACTTGATTGAACTAAGAGCATGAAATGGAATTGTGAAAAATGAGATGTCATTACTCGATTGCTAAATCACGTGATTGCTAGATGCATAGCAAACTTGATATGTTAATCGTAGTCTTGATCCCTGGTGTACCTAGATTAAATACAACCAAATTGAGTTGATAAATGATCATTTAAGTTGGCTTGAACAACGTTTTAAACGAATAGGGTTGGGGTCCAAAATTATTGGTTTGGTCAAATGATATATAAACTTAATTTGCTTGATTAAATTTAATAGGAGACATCTTAAGGATTTAAACTTGATAAAATGAATGTAAAAGTCAGCTCAATGAACTTAAAACGAATTGGGTCTAATCTTGTACAAAAAGTTATAGTTTCACCATGGTAGCTTGATCTTATTATGTTAAAATCTTGAAATTGAATGATGTGAGTAACTAGCTTGTCGATTGAATTGTACTTGAAAAATTTGAGGGATTGATCAAGTCTTGATCAAATTAAATAGACTCACTTGTTTAATTAACCTATTCGACTAGAGATAGAGTCTTAATGAATTAAGAATCTTAAAACCTAGCCTAGTGAAATCTGCCCAGAATTCTTTGTTATGGGTAGAAACTTTAAAAATTCACCATAAATTATGTAGGTCGAATTAAGGGCTGAATTTTTTATGGAATGAACCTTAGTATGTCTAATTTCATTGGAAGAAAATAAAATTAAATTCTGATTTGTGAGCTGAAATTTGGAGATGAAAATCTCTGGAGAGCAAAAACTGTCCAGAAATGTAATTGCCCTATCTTGGAACTAAAAATTGTAGTAATTGGAAAAACATTAAAATGAATGGTCTAAACGGTTGTGAAGAGGGTTAAATAAGCTTTCTAAATATACAAATGTTTTGAAATTCTAACTTACGAAATGAAAATTATAAGTATTTAAGTGATCAGTGCTCATGCTGATTGGCAACATCAATATTGGTGTTCTAGGCAGTTTTGTAAATTGTTTTGAGAACAGTTTTGGGACAGTGGTTACTGCCCTGTTTTACATGAATAGAAAGATAAACGTTTGAAGTCATATAGATTGGTTTAGGAAAATGAATGTGTTGTTAGATTCATGTATGCTAAGTACTAGTAATGTTACTATGATTGAATGATTAAGTGAGTTTGTAATAATAATGAACTTACATGGATAAATTGATGAACTTATTAATTTGAATTTATTCATTACTTAAAAGATATATATAAATATAATTGATCCTTGTTTGTATGGAGTTATGATTGCTTGTTCCTTGAAACTTATGCTATGGTGTAAAGAGGTTCCCATGTTTAAATGTAAAGTATAGACAACTTGTCTAGATTGCCTAGTTCTTGTATAAATAATGGTTGCTTGAATGATGTTTGAACTATAAGCTAAGAGTAGATCTAACTTGTTTAAGGACTAGCCAAGTTAAAATCAAAATAAGGACCCCTGAAATCTAATAAATTGATAGATTTTAGAGACTACCTCACTAAGTACAATCTTGTACTTATCACTCTTTTTTGCATTCTTCCCAAACCTCAGGTGAAATCCATCCCGGTCAGTAGCTTGATATTGAAGTTAGCTTCCCTGTATTTGAAGCAAGGCATGCAAGATTTGAAGTAGGTTATTGTAATTACTTTGATGTACTCCTAGTTGGTGGCTACTAGATTTGTGTATAAGTCCTATAGGTCATGCATATGAATGTTTTGTAAATGTATATAAGATTTGATCAAGTCTTGTAATGAACCAAATCACTTGTTTGATTTAAAGTCTAGATTATGTTAAGTGAATAAAACATGATAACTTAATGAAACTATTGGTCTAATGACTACATAATTAATGTAGAATGAAATGTAAAGATCACCAACTTATTTTATGTTGTAAATCAAATGCTTAAGTAAGGATTGTATCCTTAAATGGTTATCTAAGTCACATGGATTGTCATTGTTGGATATGTAGCTTGACTCAAACGATAACATTGTTGAATAGAAGTCATAAGTGTCTAAGTCTGTAATATCCTAAATGATTATAAGCTTTATTAAGATTGAGTGTTAATGATAACTTTCTAGATAAGCTTCTCAGCCTTTAGAAGTTGAGTTCTAATTGATAGGAGAAAAAATTTAATTGACCCGTAATTTCTTGTTTCGTTTGTTCGTTTTCTCGTCGTAATGCTTCTTGCTCCTAACCCGGGCGATGGGTGTTACGAAGCATGTGAAATAGGCATATAAATTAGTAATTTTGGTGCCTAAACATGGGGTTACAAGAATTTGACTCTAATAGCTCAACGGTTTTGATATATGCTTAGATTGTTGCAAATAGGCTCAATAGTTGTTGATGTAGATTTAGAAGCTTGTTTATATACCCTTGCTTTGGTTTCTAGCCGTTCTAGTGGTTCAGATCATCAATAGAGCCGTTGGGTTTCATTTCTCCCGCAATAAATGCATTTCTGCAACCTATCGTATCGGTACTTGAACAACCGTATCGATACCGGTATCAAAAATAGAAAGAGCTGTTGTGCACAATTAAGAGGGCGCATCGATACGCGTATGGATGTATCAGTACGTGCATAGTGTAAACATAGGGGCGTATCGATACTCTAAGACCGTATCGATATGGATTTTTCAACTTGTAATCATGAGTAAAACTTTAGAAAAAAGTGTATTGATACACTATATGGGCGTATCAATACGGTCCAAGACCATTTGAAATTTTGCTGAAATCATAACTGACAAGCAACAGTCAAAAACTTTAAATGTAAAGATTTATCAAATCAGATCAAACTGTATCGGCACGCTAAGCCTTAAAGTTAAGCCTAGATAAAATACCGTATCGATAAGGGTATAACCGTAACAGAACCCGTTTGTTGATTAAAATTCTAGAACCTGAAAACTGTATCGATACAACTATAGCATATCGATACGCCTTAGCGTACAAGTAGGTTTTGGGCTATAACACTTAGAAAAATTTTGCTTGAACAATTTATTTGACTTAGAAACATTTTGGTCCAAGTTTGCTTGTCAATTTGTGATACTTTGAAATAATTAAAAATTTATTTTCTTTTACAATTAGGTCCTTAGACACTTTGTTATATTAAAATCAAATTAGGTTTTACAATCTTCCCCTTTTCATATAAGAAAACCAAAGTAAATTTTTAAGTATTTTGAAAACTTTAAAAAGTTTACTTTTCCTTAATTTAAGATTGGTTTTAAAAAGTTTGTAAAAATTTATGTTTTACACTTCTCCCGCTTTTTTGTTAGATCAAAATCAATGCAAATAATCATGAATATAGACAAGATAGAACTATAATGTACAAATTTAAAGCATAATAAGAAACATAATAGCATTAAAATGCAAAGTAAAATCCAAAGGAATAATAGTTCTAAATAACTTCAAACTTAAATCCAAACTTAATCCTAAAAACAAAATCAAAGCATAAGGTTCCTAAACATAAAGGTGCATAAATAAAAAAAAGGAAATCCTAAAATAATATGTAATGAAATGATATGCTCAAAGACTACTCGTCCTCATTGTCTTTTTCCTCGTCCTCTTCGTCTTCATCATCACGGTTGCCTTGAGATTTTTGAGTATGATTGAGCCAAGCACCATGGAAAGCAGTGAGATAGACATCCGTGGAAGTTTGTTGTTGTTCAAGGGCCTTGACTCGATCCTCAAATGATGTAAAGCGAGTATCAATGGCCGCAAATCCCGCATTCATGTTGTAACATCCCGGTTTAGGGTCTGGAAGATCCGATGAGGTTTAGAGGTCCGAAAGACTGATGTTGAGTGTTTTGAGTAAGTTCAGGGAAAGAAGTCCTCGAGTGTTGGAAAAAATGTGAAATAAATCTTTAAAATCCTTTTTAAATATGTCAAATGTTTTGGTAAAAGAAATTTTGGAAAAACGATTTTTGGGCCATGACATTTTGGTTTAGTGACCAAATTGTAAAGTTTGCAAAATCTGTTTTTAGTGACCATTTTGTAAAAGAGTTAAAACATTGAATCTTTAAGGAGCTATTTTGGATGGACCAATTTGGTTATTATCCCCTTTTATTTTGACTATTGAAATATTTGAAAATAGCTTTTATGATTTAATCAAAATAGGGTTTATCTAAAATCTCATTTTTACGTCAAAAACATTTTCAAGCTTTCTTATATCCTCTCCTGAGCAAAACAGCATTTGAGCTTGATTTCATCAAGGTAAAAGTGTTTTCTTATTAATCTATTATTGTTAAATGGTTCTGCTACCTTGATTTCCTAAAAACCAAGTCTATTTCATTGTTTTCCTCAAGGTTTTTTTGCCAAACAAGGGGTAATAGCTAGCATTGGGGGTGAGCAACGTGATTCTCCTCTAATGTAAGGTTCTTTAATGAAATTCCCATGCTTTGATTCTTTTAAATGCTAAGGTTTTATTCTCTTGTCTTAATCTTAATGAAATTTGGCTAAAATTGATGAAAATAAGCTTTTGGTAAGATCTGTTAATGCTAGGTTTGTTGATGTTGTTACTTTTGTTTTGATGTGATTATTATGTTGAGTTGATGGATGAATGGTAGGAATCCCGAAATGGTGTTGGGTTTTGAATTTTTGAAGTATGAAAAAGTGAGTTTTGGGTGAATTTTGAGATGAATCAATAGCTAGTGTTGATACGATGTCGAGATGATGTTTTTATATGTTTATCCACGTGTTTTAATGTTATCTAATGCTAGGTTTTGCTGGAGATTATTTGAATTGAATATTTTCGATGTTTACAGCTTGTATCATATTTATTCGATAGGTGTTTTGGTTGAGTATTTGAATCTCTGCTTTCCAGCAAATTTGTGTGTTGAAAGTATCTATAAATCCTTTGTTTTGGATTGGTTAGAGGCAGGGATTGAAGATCCGGATTTGTTGAACTCAATTGTGGGCGAACCGGAAAGCTAGAAAAGGGGTTTCAACTTGTTTTGGTAATCACTGGTGAGTGGAAATGATTTTTACTATTTTATCAAGGTTGAGGAAGTGTTTTAAGGGTTTGGGTTGAGCCATTAGGCCAATCCAAGCTCAAGGATAAGATTTGGTGTTGTTTTAGCTTTTCGCCTTATTATTTTTGATCATATTTTGAATCATGTGCATGTCATTTTAAATGATGCTTTCTCTGCTGTTGTTATGCATTAAATGCATGTTGTTATTGTCCCATATGAATGCCATGTTATATTTTGAATGTTGGCTGAGTTCATGCTATGCTTGAGCTAGTGATTATGGCTTTTGGGATGTGCTTTGGGGAGGTGGTTATCCCCGATGAAAACCAGTGGTTTATGATGTTGCGATTAGTATATTGACACATGAGTTATATTGAATAGATTGATCGATCAATAGGATGTTAAGTGCACTATAATTATGAAATTTGAGCATGAGAAATTCTTCGTTTCACAATAGGGGTTGTGCTATCACCAATGGGCAATGCGGGTAGTGGCATCCCAACCGAAGTGTGTTTATGGTGAGGGTTGTTTCACCATGTGACTTGATGGGGGTTGTGCCATCAAGTTTTCCGCTTATCCGAGCTACGTGTCAATGATGCCGATATACTCAATCGCTTATTGTTTCAATATGAGCTTGGTAAACTCATATGGTTATACTTATGTTTGAAGCATGTGTTTCGTAAAGGAGCCAGTAGGCTTGGTGGGCATATATGGTTCATATATGGCTTATGCATGGCTGATGCATGTTCTTTGCCTATGGCATGTATGGTTGCATTGCTTAATCTTGTTTCAAGATAGCATGTTGAAAAGGAAATGTTTTGGAAATGATTTGTGAAAGAGATTTTAAGAAATTATTTTGATTTCTAAATAAGGATTGTTTTCAAAACTGCATTGTTGTAGTTGGTTTTTGAGCTTCACTCAATAAGCTTTATAGCTTACGCTCTCTTTTTCCAACAATGCAAATTCGTAGACCCTTTGGAAGGCAACGATGCAAGGGAAGTGATCCAAGTGTCCGCTTTTAGCTCAAGTATGACCTTGCATAGATAATAGTGTGTGTGGCATTTAGGGTGAACCTTGTTTATGTCCTTTGGAGTGTTTGTGAACTACTTGTGTTGAAACCATGTTGACGTTTATCTTGATGGCTTGTTCTTACCTTATGTCATGTGGTTGTGGTTTTGGACCTTGTCCTTCTTATGTTGAATATTGAAGCTTTCTTTTAAAGTGTATGTAAAGCATGTTTATGTTTCTCTTGATCTTGAACATGTGTGATGACTAGTTTTAGTGTATATATGTTGATCTTGCTGTTTCTCTATTGTATGTGGTGATTAGAATCAAGTTAAATACCCCTAGAGATGCTTAAATTACAGTTTTGTTGTTTCTGTAGCAGGGTGTTTCGAAACTGGCTCGAACGTTTCGGAACAACCCTTGTTTTTGCCTTGGTGTTTTGAAACAAGTATCAAAACGGGCTAAGCAGTGCTGGAATGGTCTCAAGCCGTTTCCGAACGTTTCGCTACTGTGACTCACCCTTCCAATACGTGTATCGAAACGGGGGTCGTTGAAGTTAGTTAAAGGCATCTTTAAAGTTATTTTTCTTGCGTTTTGGTCCTAGTTTATGCTGCTTTCAATTGTTGATGTTTTTATGCATGTTTTATTTTGCATTTCATCACGGAAGCATGAAACGAGTTTAATTAAACAATGATCTCCTTTATTACATCATAAGTCTCTATATTATGCTAGTTTTGAATTTTGGTCTATGGTTACTTTTTTGTTCGAATCGATGCTTGATTGTTGTTCTTTCTTCCGCTGCGTGTTCGATAACTTAAGTTTAAATCTGAGCATTTAGAAAAGATATTAATCAACGCGTTTAGGGTTGCTAAATGGAGGAAAATCTTTGGATCTTTCTTCGTTTAGTCCCGTGTAGTCAACTCGATACGGTATAGTGGCTAGGCCAGGTCGAGAGGGTTACATCTGTTGGTATCAGAGCCAAGTTTCCTTTGGAAAGGCTTGCCTTGGTTGTCGTGCAACCAGAAAGGTAAGTGAGGTAAGTGTGTTGTTGTGGTGCATGCTTGTTTGTTGAGGTTTCTTGCTGGGTAAGGTACTCATTGCCACATACTATTATCAGGAAAAACACATATATAATACTTGAGCACCTTGGACCCTTGACGTTTGTGACCTGAATCTTTTCCTTTTGTATATTCTGTTGTTTTTGTAGCATTGTATTTGTTGTTATGGCTAGACTTAAAAGAGGTCAGGTGGGTGGTGAACCGCGTGACGATCCGGTTGAGGGTGCTGGGCATCCGCTAGAGGGAGTATTACCTCCTCCTCCTCCTCCAGGTGGTGAGGCTAATGTGCGAGGTGAGGAACCTAGTGGTGGCCTGGGTCAGGCCGGAGTTGATATGAGCCCGTTGATTCAGGCTATTTTTGGAGCTTTTCAATTTGCGTTGGCTGGGTTACAGGCAGCTGCACCGCAGCATGGTCAGAGGGAAGGGTTACCCCTCGAGAGGCTCCGTAGTTTGGGTGGAGTAGAGTATCATGGGTTATCGCCCGGGGAAGCTGAGGCATGGTTAGCTAGTACTACCAGGATTTTGGGTCAGATGGAGTGCAGTGATGCACGTAAGCTTGGTTGTGCGGAATCTCTGCTTTAGGGTGACGCGTATGTCTGGTGAACTACGATCACCGCGAGTATGGCTACTACTGATATCACTTGGTATTTCTTCCGTTCTACTTTCAGGAAGAAGTATTTGGGGCTGAGGTACCAAGATGAGAAGAAGTGCGAGTTCATGACCTTAGTTCAGGGGAACATGACCGTTTCAGAGTATGAGGTTCAATTTGTTAGACTGTGTCAATATACTATTGAGCTAGTTCCTACTGAGAAGGAACGTTGTGAGTGGTTTCGATATGGTTTGACCGAGGGAGTGAAGACCTATATGTTAGGTACTGATTATACAGATTTTGATGTGCTAGTAGCTCGAGCCAAAGATATAGAGCATAGTCTTGGTTTGTCTTCTAGGGGAGGTGGGTCTAGTTCAGGGAAACGACCTGCAGAGTGGAATCGCGATCATGCCAAGGGGCACAAGGACAAGATGCAGCATTTTGATCATAGACGTGGGGGTGAAAACCCCGGGCGTGGCCATCAAGGCCAAGGTTTTGCTCATCGTGCACCCGAATGCACCAAGTGTTGTAGATCTCATCCATGAGAGTGATGGGGAACCTATGGTACATGCTGGCAATGTGGATGGAAGGATCATCTCAAGATAGATTACCCTCAGCTAGCTAGAGGTGGTCAGGCACCGCCACGAGCTATCGAGTACCAGCGAGGCTGTGGGCGCGGCCGAGGGAACTTTCAGCCACGAAACGAGGGACAAAGGAATGTGGCACATGTAGTTGCAGTTCAACCTGAGGGAGGCGGACCAACGAGAGTGTACGCACACAGAGAGGGCAGGAACGACACCGATGTTATTGCAGGTAATTTCATGTTACAGTCTTTGACATTGCTTTCGTTGATTGATTCTGGTTCTACGCATTCTTATATTCTGAGTGAGCATGCTAAGATGTTGGATGTACCATGCGAGATACTTGATGTGGGTATGAATGTGACTAGTTCCTTTGGCAAGACAGCTGTGGTCAGAAAGATGTATCGCAGATGTCCGTTGATGGTTCAGGGTCATGTGTTTCCAGTTGATATGATGGAATTGCCTTTCTATGGGTTTGATGTGATATTAGGAATGGATTGGTTGGTAGAGCACAAAGCAAATGTAGATTTTGAGACTAAGCGAGTGAGCTTGAGATTGTCGGATGATTATGAAGTAGTAGTGGTTGGTGAGAATGTTAAATTCTTATCCAACGTAGTTTCTGCTTTAGAGGCTCAAAAGATGATAGATCAGGGATGTCAGGCGTACCTAGATTATGTGATGAATTCGGATATGAGTATGGTTTGACCAAAAGACATTAGAGCAGTTTGTGACTTTCTTGAGGTGTTTCCTGAAGAGTTGCCTGGTTTATCACCGAATAGAGAAGTCGAGTTTGCTATTGAGTTGTATTCTGATTCAGCTTTTGTATCGATTGCTCCGTATCGGATGGCTCCGAAAGAGTTGAAAGAACTGAAGACTCAACTTCAGGAATGATTAGATTGTAGTTTTATCCATCCGAGTATATCACCTTGGGGTGCATTAGTGTTGTTCGTTAAGAAGAAAGACCAGAGTATGCATATGTGTATTGATTACCGTTAGTTGAATAAGTTAACTGTGAAGAACAAGTATCTGTTGCTGAGGATAGATGATTTGTTTGATCAGTTGCAGGATGCATCAGTGTTCTTGAAGATAGACTTGAGATCTGGGTATTATCAGTTGAAAGTGAAGGAGCAAGACATACCGAAGACAGCTTTCCGTACACGTTATGGCCATTTTGAGTTTTTGGTGATGTTGTTTGGGTTGAGTAATGCACCATTCGAGTTTATGAACATGATGAACTATGTGTTTCATGAGTTCCTAGATCAGTTTGTTGTGGTATTTATTGATGATATACTAATTTATTCGTGTGCTGAGGAAGACCATGATAAACATTTGCGACTTGTGTTGAAGACATTGCTAGATAATCGGTTTTATGTGAAGTTGGGAAAATGCGAGTTTTGGATTAGAGAGGTAGTCTTTCTAGGGCATGTTGTGTCAGCGGATGACATCAGAGTTGATCCTAAGAAAGTGGAAGCTGTTGTGAATTGGGAGCAACCAAAGTCTGTGACTGAAGTTCGTAGTTTCTTAGGCTTAGCGAGCTACTATCGTCGGTTTGTAGAAGGATTTTCTAAGATAGTTGCTCCGTTGACGAAATTGTTGCAAAATGATGTTAGATATGAGTGGATAGAAGCGAGACAGATGTCTTTTGATCTCTTGAAAGATGCGTTGACTAGAGCACCTGTGTTAGTGCAACCGGTAATAGGGAAAGACTATGTGATTTATAGTGATGCTTCATATATAGGCCTAGGTTGTGTACTGATGCAAGATGGGAGAGTTGTTGCATATTCCTCGAGACAGTTGAAGACTCATGAAAAGAACTACCCCACGTATGATATCAAATTAGTCGTTGTTGTGTTTGCTTTGAAAGTGTGGAGACACTATTTGTATGGTGAGAAATGCACAATGTATACCGATCATAAGAGTCTGAAGTATTTGATATCTCAGAAAGATTAGAATCTTCGACAGCGTAGATGGGTCGAGTTGTTTAAGGACTATGATCTTACTATTGAGTACCATCCGGGTAAAGCTAATGTGGCAGTTGATGCGTTGAGTAGGAAAGTGGCCGTTAAACTTCGAGCAATGTTTGCTAGGTCGATTTTGTCGTATGATGGAGAGTTGATCGCAGAATTGCAAGTGAAACCTTCTCTTGAACAGTTGATCCGTGAGAAACAGTTGCAAGATGGTTCCTTAGCTTCACATGTTCAGGATATTGCGGAAGGCAAACCGACCGAGTACAGTTTCAGTGATGGTAATGTTTTGTGTTTCAAAGATAGAATTGTTGTGCCTGAAGATGATGATTTGCGACGCACCATTTTGAATGAAGCACATACTAGTTTGTTTGCTATGCGTCCCGGTAGTACGAAGATGTACCAGGATTTGAAGAATGATTACTTCTAGGTTGGTTTGAAAAGGGATGTGGCTGAGTTTGTAAGTAAATGCATGGTTTGTCAGCGAGTGAAGGCCGAACACCAGTTTCCGTCAGGATTGTAACAGCCTTTGCGGATTCTATAATGTAAATGGGAGAGGATAACCATGGATTCCGTGTCAGGTCTACCGTTGTCTCCTTCACAAAAGAATTCAATTTGGGTGATAATGGATCGACTCACCAAGTGTGCACATTTCCTAGCTGTTGACACGACTGGTTCTTTGGATAAGTTGGTTGATTTGTATATCTGTGAGATAGTGAGATTGCACGGGGTACCGAAGTTGATTGTATCAAATAGAGATTAGAGGTTCACATCGAGGTTTTGGGATTTCTTGCATAGTGCTTTGGGTAGCCGATTGAATTTCAGTACCTCGTATCATCCTCAGTTAGATGGTCAGTCAGAGCGAGTGATACAAGTGCTTGAAGATATGATACGTTGTTGTATTATTGATTTCCAAGGTTCGTGGGAGAAACACCCGTCGTTAGTTGAGTTTGCTTATAACAACAGTTATCAGGCTAGCATTCAGATGGCACCGTTTGAGGCTTTGTATGGTAGGAGGTGTAGAACTCCGGTTTGTTGGGCAGAAGCCGGTCAGAAATTGGTATCCTTACCTGCTATGCTTAAGGGCACTACTGAGAAGGTGAAGTTGATATGTGAACGCTTGAAAGCATCAACCGATCCACAGAAATCATATGCCGATTTGAAGCGTCGTGAGATTGAGTATGCTGTGGGTGAGAAAGTCTTTTTGAAAGTGTCACCATGGAAGAAAGTGATGAGATTTGGTAGAAAAGGTAAACTTAGTTCAAGATTCATTGGCCCGTATGAGATAGTGGGACGAGTTGGTCCTGTGGCTTATAGATTGAATTTGCATCCAGAATTAGAGAAGATACATGATGTATTCCATGTTTCTATGCTTCGGAAGTATAGGTCAGATCCATCACACGTAATGCCTATTGAGGAAATCGAATTGAACCCAGATTTGTCATATAATGAGGAACCGATCGAGATATTAGCTACGGACAACAAGGTTTTGCGTGGTAGATCTATAGAGTTGGTCAAAGTGAAGTGGCGACACTGAGGTGTTGAAGAAGCCACTTGGAGAGAGGAAAGACGACATGAAGCGTCAGTTTCCGCATCTTTTTCCATCAGGTAAATTTCGAGGATGAAATTCCTTAAGTGGGGTAGAGTTGTAACATCTTGGTTTAGGGTCTGGAAGATCCAATGAGGTTTTGAGGTTCGAAAGATCGGTGTTGATTATTTTGAGTAAGTTTAGGGAAAGAGTTCCTCGGGTGTTGGGAAAAATATGAAATAAATCTTTAAAATCCTTTTTAAATATGTGAAAGGTTTCGGTAAAAGCAATTTTGGAAAAACGATTTCTGAACCGTGACATTTTGGTTAAGTGACCAAATTGTAAAGTTTGCAAAATCTGCTTTTAATGACCATTTTGTAAAAGAGTCAAAACATTGATTCCTTAAGGAGCTATTTTGGCTGGACCAATTTGGATATTATCCCCTTTTATTTTGACTATTCAAATATTTTAAAATAGCTTTTATGATTTAATCAAAATATGGTTTATCTAAAATCTCATTTTTTACGTCAAAAACCATTTTCAAGCTTTCTTATCTCCTCTCTTTAGCAAAACAACATTTGAGCTTGATTTCCTTAAGGTAAAAGTGTTTTCTTATTAATCTATTATTGCAAAATGGTTCTCCTACCTTGATTTCCTAAAAACCCAAGTCTATTTCATTGTTTTCCTCAAGGATTTTTGCCAAACAAGGGGTAATAGCTAGCATTGGGGGTGAGCAACGTGATTCTCCTCTAATATAAGGTTCTTTAATGAAATTCCCATGCTTTGATTCTTTTAAATGCTAAGGTTTTATTCTCTTGTCTTAATCTTAATGAAATTTGGCTAAAATTGATGAAAATAAGCTTTTGGTAAGATTTTTGGGCAAGATCTGTTAATGCTAGATTTGTTGATGTTGTTACTTTTGTTTTGATGTGATTATTGTGTTGAGTTGAAGGATGAATGGTAGGAATCCCGAAATGGGGTTGGGTGTTGAATTTTAAAGTATGAAAAATTGTGTTTTCGGTGGATTTTGAGATGAATCAATAGCTGGTGTTGATCTAATGCCGAGATGATGTTTTTAGATGTTTATCCACGTGTTTTGATGTTATCTAATGCTGGGTTTTGCTGGTGTTTATCCGAATTGAGTTTTTTCGATGTTTATGTCTTGTATTAGATTTATTCGATAGGTGTTTTGGTTGAGTATTTGAATCTCTGCTTTCCAGCAAATTTGTGTGTTGAAAGTATCTCTAAATCCTCTATTTTGGATTGGTTAGAGGCAGGGATTGAAGATCCAAATTTGTTGAACTAAATTATGGGCGAATCAGAAAGCTAGAAAAGGGGTTTCGGCTTGTTTTGATAATCGCTGGTGAGTGGAAATGATTTTTACAGCTTTATCAAGGTTGATGAAGTGTTTTAAGGGTTTGGGTTGAGCCATTAGGCCAATCGAAGATCAAGGGTAAGATTTGGTGTTGTTTCGGCTTTTCGCCTTATTATTTTTTTATCATATTTTGGATCATGTGCATGTCATTTTAAATTATATGTTCTCTGTTGTTGTTATGCATTAAATGCATGTTGTTATTGTCTCATATGAATGCCATGTTATATTTTGAATGTTGGCTGAGTTCATGCTATGCTTGAGCTTGTGATTATGCTTCTGGGATGTGCTTTGGGGAGGTGGTTATCCCCGGTGAAAATCAGTGGTTTATGATGTTGCGATGAGTATATTGACAATAGGGGTTATGCTATTGTGAAGTGCACTATAATTATGAAATTCGCGCGTGGGAAATTCTTCGGTTTCACAATAGGGGTTATGCTATTGTGATGTGTGTGGTAGGGGTTGTGCTATCACCAACGGGCAATGCAGGTAGTGGCATCCCGGCCGAAGTATGTTTATGGTGAGGGTTGTTTAACCATATGACTTGATGGGGGTTGTGCCATCAAGTTGTCTGCTTATCCGAGCTACGTGTCAATGATGTCGATATACTCAATCGCTTATGCATGTTTGATGCATGTTCTTACCCTATGGCATGTATGGTTGCAATGCTTAATATTGTTTCAAGATAGCATGTTGAAAAGGAAATGATTTTGGAAATGATTTGTGGAAGAGATTTTAAGAAATGGTTTTGATTTCTAAATGAGGATTGTTTTCATAACTGCATTTTTGTAGTTGGTTTTTGAGCTTCGCTCACCAAGCTTTATAGCTTACGCTCTCTTTTTCCAACAATGCAGATCCGTAGACCCTTTTGAAGGCAACGGTGCAAGGGAAGTGATCCAAGTGTCCGCTCTTAGCTCAAGTATGATCTTGCTTAGATAATAGTGTGTGTGGCAATGAGGGTGAACCGTGTTTATGTCCTTTGGAGTGTTTGTAAACTCTTTGTGTTGAAACCATGTTGACGTTTATCTTGATGGCTTGTTCTTACCTTATGTCTTGTGGTTGAGGTTTTGGACCTTGTTCTTCTTATGTTGAATCTTGAAGCTTTCTTTTAAAGTGTATGTAAAGAATGTTTATGTTTCTCTTGATCTTGGAAATTGGACATGTGTGATGGCTAGTTTTAGTGTATATATGTTGATCTTGTTGTTTCTCTGTTGTATGTGGTGATTAGAAGGTAGTTAAATACCCTTAGAGATGCTTAAATTACAGTTTTGTTGTTTCTGCAGTAGGGTGTTTCGAAAAGGGCTCGAACGTTTCAGAACAACCCTTGTTTTTACCTTGGTGTTTCCGAACGAGTATCGAAACGGGCTAAGCAGGGCCGAAACGGTCTCAAGCCGTTTCAGAACGTTTCGCTACTATGAAGCATTGTTCCGATACGCGTATCGAAACAGGGGTCGTTGAAGTTAGTTAAAGGCATCTTTAAAGTTATTTTTCTTGCATTTTGGTCCTAGTTTATGCTGCTTTCAATTGTAGATGTTTTTATGCATGTTTTATGTTGCATTTCATCATGGAAGCATGAAACGGGTTTAATTAAACAATGATCACCTTAATTACATCATAAGTCCATATATTATCCTAGTTTTGCATTTTGGTCTCTGGTTGCATTTTTGTTCAAATTGATGCTTGATTGTTGTTCTTTCTTCCGTTGCATGTTTGATAGCTTAAGTTTAAATCTGAGCATCTAGAAAATATATTAATCAACGCGTTTAGGGTTGCTAAACGGAGGGAAATCTTCAGATCTTTCTTCGTTTAGTCCCGTGTAGTCCACTCAATACAGTCTGGTGGATAGGCCGGGTCGCGGGTGTTGAGTGTGTAAAAGTTCTATTATTTACACCCTATTTAACCCATATTTCTGCTGCATTCAAGCATTATTCATTGCATTTAGGTTAGTTTACAGCAAAACATCACAAATATATTAAAAGGCACAGTTTCTAATAAAAATAGCTATTTTTGTAGGTAGCTGCCGTAGAAGACGGTGAGGGCAGGCGCTGGGCGGAGAAGCAGAAGAGCTGAACTGGACAAGCAGACAAAGAGGACGATGTTGCCATGGTGCTGCCGTGACAGCAGATGACGACAGCAATTTCGTGGAGGAAAAGCAAAGTGGACCTCGACAGATAGAGAAAATTCAGCCCGTCTGTCGTGTGAAAACCATATAATTTTCCAAGCCCCGGATCAAAAGATATGTCAAGCCCAAAGTTCAAGGAGAGGAAATCCCAAGAAACAAGGAAGACGGCTGGAAAGTAGATTCCTTGAAGATTAAGTCTTTATTAGAATCATACTTTTAATTAAAGTTGTAATCCTTGTTAACTTAGATAACTTGAGCCCAAAGCTTATATAAGGGCATGTATTTTAACCTAGGGGGATACCATATCGAAAACCTCATAACCGATAACCAAAAATCCCTAGCCGTTTACCCGCCCCCGACATGTTCTAAATTCCCCTTAGGGCCACGAGTTGATTTGTAAAGTAGTTGCAAGGGTTGTTTTGTTTTAGGAATTTTCAGTTCAATAAAATAAACTTCAAGTTCTCTTATTTTGGTTATTAATATCTTGCAAGAGCATCGGGAGAGCATTGTGAGGTTATCTATTTACTTAGCATCGGGAGAGTTAAGTATACGAAAGAAATAAGAGCAAGTTCTCTAGTTTATAGTTGAACTATCTCGTGCCTAGGGATAGGGCGAGGTTAAGTGGCTAAAGAAGAATTCATACACATCGGTGTTCATCCTTCGATTCACACCGGGAGGTATCATCAAAGACGTGATCATCGACAAACTTGGACCTAGGGATAGGCCAAGGCAGATCTGGGATTCTTGCCAAACTTAAAAGTACTGAGTTGAGAGGTTGCTGCCGCGACGATCAACGGACTGCTGCCGCGACTGGTGCTGCCGCGACAGGTGATGACGACAGAACTGGATTTCCTAAACTCTGCAATACCTGCACTACTGAGAAATTCAATACCAGCCCATTCTCTCTATCTTGATATCTCTACTCTTTTATTTACGTTTACTTTATTATTTTTGTGACAAACTCTCAATATTTTCTTTACTTTTGTGCAGTGAATTAAGGTGAAGCTATTAGCCCAATCCCTGTGGAGACGATATCCGATACTTCGTATCACTTTACTACTTGCGTTGTGTACACTTGCACTACCATTGCGATAGACTATTTTACACGCAACAAGTTTTTTGCGCCGTTGCCGGGGATTGGCAACATAACTCTACCTTTTCTTTTGTTGCACTTTTTGTTTTTATTTTCGTTTTTGCTTTTATTTTTATTTTTCTGTTTTTCTTTGGTGCGTTCAACTCTTGCTTTTCACAAGGTTTCTTGTTTATGCGCAGATCGAATCGGGGTAAAGATCCTGAGTATCCATTAGATCCGGAAATCGAACGATCATTCAATCTCAAGAAACAACTTCGTCACTTACTAGCCAGGAACGAGTACCTTGAGGAACAGCTAGAGAAGATGGCCCACAACGGAAACGACCCGCCTGCCGCTGCCAGACGACGGTCCTGTCGTGACTACATGTTGAACGATCATGTAGAACTGGAGACCACGCTGCCGGATATTGATGTTGACAACTTCGAGCTGAAACCTGTCATGTTTAGTATGATCAAAAATGTCGGTCAATTTAGTGGTGCTGTTACAGAGGATGCTAGGGAGCATCTCAAAACGTTCCAGGAAATCTGTGGTTCGTTTAGACTGCCAGGAGTTAATCCAGAGATACTGAGGCTTCGGTTATTTCCCCATTCATTGAGGGACAGAGCTAAAACTTGGTGGAATAAACTTACGCCGGGTTCAATTAGAACTTGGGCAGATTTGTCTCGTGAATTCTTATCTCGTTTTAATCCTTCACATTTATCTGAGCGATTACGTAATGAAATTGCTACTTTTCAACAGGAAGATGACGAGCCGATGCACGAGGCCTGGGACAGATTTACTACTCTTCTACGGAACTGCCCAATGTATGGATTCCCCGTCTGGAATCAGGTAACAAAGTTTTATAATGCTGCCAACTTACAAACTCGTATTCGAATTGATTCAGCAGCAAACAGACTATTATTGGACAAAGATCCGGACGAGGCAATGCAAGTATTGAAAAATCTGGCTAAGAATGAGGAACAGTTTCCGACAGCAAGAAGAGGGGGTAAACGGGCACTAGCTATCAAGGATTATGAGGCCGACAACACGATGAAATCACAGGTAGCATTCCTTACTAAAGCAATGAAAAGGTTATTGAATGATGATGCACAACATGGATTTGCTGTCGAGGAGGTATGTGAAATCTGTGAGGGAAATCATAGTTCGGATGAGTGTCCTATACAGTTAGAAGAAGGGAAATATGTTGGAAACTACAAGCCGAATTACAATTCCAACAACTATAATCCCAATTAGAGGAAGGATCCCAAGTTTTCTTGGAGTAATCCCAATAATGCCCTGAATCCTCAAGCACACAATCAGAATCAGGGAGGACCTAGATTGCTGACGCAACAGCAACTGCCGCCACAACTGCCGCCGCAACAGCAACAACAGCAGCCACCAGCCGCCAGCCGCCACTAGCAGTATAATGGAACAGACCCTGGCCACTTTTATGTCTCAGACAGGTACTTATATTGAGAATATGAATCAGTTTGTTAAGAAAACAGAGACATTCATGGATAAAACAGAGATGCGGATGCCGAATCATGAAGCTACTCTGAAATCTTTGGAGACACAAATGGGTCAGGTTTCCCAACATATTAAGCCGAGGCAGACTGGAGGATTCCCTAGAAATACTAAAAATGCTAGGCAGACCACACATGAGTAGTGTAAGGCAATTACTACTAGGAGTGGGAAGAAATTACCAGGGCCGGGAAAGGAAGCTGAAACAGTAAAGGAACCAGCCTTGGACAGACCTGCCGAGGAAGCTGCCCCGACAGGTAACAAACAGACTGCTGCCGATGAGCCTGTCACGACAACAGAAGCGACAGAGGAGAAAAATGATGAACCCAAACCTCCTCAGATTCGTATGCAGTGGGAAGGACGAATTGATGATTATCGTCCCCCACCTCCTTTTCCTCAACGGTTACAGCAAGCTAAGCAAGAATCTCAGCTCAAAAAGATTTATGATATTTTTAAGCAGGTTCATATTAATATTCCGCTGTTAGATGCCGTTAACAGATCATCAAAACACTCCAAAAACAACCAAAAACTCAAGCCAAACTTAGGAAATTCAACCTATCCGGGATTGCATTAATTAAACCTCAACTTCTAATCAATTTAGCATTCATTTAACATCAATTTGACACCTCAAAACACTGCCCAAACAGATCACACGAAAATTCCACCAAAATCAAGCAAATCTTGCATTTTAAGCTAAAATCAAGATTTCAATTGAAAAGCCTTTAACAAATCACAAATCAAGGATTGAGAACTTAGGAATTTCAGTAAAGAACTGATAGTTTAGAGGAGAAGGACGTTCTTACCTCCAAACTTGAATTTCTCCTTTTTAGAACCAAAAAGCTTGATGAAACCACTTGCAAATGGTGAGGTTTTGTTGTAGAGATAATTAGGAATCCAAAGAGAATTGAAAAGGAAGATTTGAGTGACAAAATCAGATGTAAATCTCTGGAGAGAAAGTGTTTGGGTTGAGAGAAAATGAGAGAAAATGAAAATTGGGAGAAAATGAAAAGTTAGTTGCAAATAGCCAAAATGGCTTTCCCTCCTCTTTCTTTATGTTTTAAAATCAGAATAAAGCCTTAAAATATCTTAGAAAAATCTGGAGAAACTCTTTTTGGAATAATAGCTCCTTAAAGATTCAAAGTTTCAATCCTTTATAAAACAGTCACGCAACTTTCAAAAATTACATTTTGGTCACTAGCCAAAATGTCAACCTTCCGAACCTCATTTTTCAAAATTGATTTCACAGTTCACTTATATATATTAAAAGATGATTTTAGAACATTTTTCCATATTTTTAATGCAACCCGAACTAGGCTTTCCTAAATTCACTCTTATATATTCGATCAGCACTTTGACCGAACTGGTCAACGCCCAAAACTTCTAAGCCCAAAACCGGGGCGTTACAACTCTCCCCCCCCCCGTAGGAAATTTCGTCCTCGAAATTTCAACTGGCGAAAAGGGAACCACAACATTCTCAAACCAACATACAAGGCAACACAACAGCCTCAACCACCACTGAATACTTTTCACACAAAACTCCACCAAACTCATCACCACCACATACTGTTCACAAAATCCAGAACACACAAAGATAGCCACAACTTAACCTTTCACATACCCGGACTGTACATAGCCCCAACATCAACCTGAAGAACTTCAACTTTTACAGCACACATCACTGTAACACACAACCCCCAAGACTCGTTTACACAGTGACACCCACCAAACCAAATCAGCCACTATGCAAACTTCTCTGCTTCTAAAACTCTTGCAAACTCCCAAACCTCTTCCAAAGATTTTCCCAACAAGCAAAAATTCTTAAGTATCAACTGCTTACCCAAACTCCTCAACGAATGCTAACAATCCTTCACATCTGCCACCATCATTACCATAACAACTCACAAGGACTACTCACCCAGATTCCAAAATTTACATCACAACCCCAACTCAACTCCGCCAACCATATCACACACCACCAGCTGACTACAAAAGAAATTCACATACTCACAACCAACCAACCACTTCTCACAAGAATCCAAACAACCAACAAAAACCTTCGGTCTTTCATTGCCTTTCCACCACAAACTAAGACCACAACACCTGCCTTACTAGAACATCGCCCAACCTGACATACATAACATCTTCTCAACTCCTCAAAGGTTTCTAAGAACCAACACTTACAAACACAGCCCTTCCACAACAACTTAAATGCTAAGCTACCCCAGCACTTGGAAACACAACCACTAAACTGCAACATCCTTTAGCACCAAGGAACTACCCCTTCCACTTAGCCATTCAAACCACTTGACCGATTCTAACTTCAACCGGTACTCTCCACCACCAAACCACTAAACTCTTTAAGCAACTGTCACTATCCTTCTACCACAAGCTACACCACTCTCACTAATACTAGCAACTAGCTTAATATACACCATTACTTCTAACTTCCACTCAGCACCAACACAACCTCCAAAAACCATCATCCAACCTAACCCAACCACCACACTAACAGATTCGATTAGTTATTAGCGAGTGTGAAAATCGTATGCATGATCACCTACATGCCCTATCAATGCCTGATGTACATGCATGCAAAACCTCTAATGTCATGCCACATGTATGCATGGACCAGCACATATATAATATAGCATATAACAATGATTTTAACTATGCATGAATGCCAGTTCACACCCTCCAATAACATCCTCAAAATTCGTCTAAGAACAACCTCCTACCTCACTTCTAACTTATGTAACTCCATCTTACCAACAACCATTAACCACTAGATACTCACTCAAGCCTTCTTCACACCAAAGATGTTTCCAAACTACAACTATTACCCCCAACATGCTAGCAACAAGACTAAACTTACCACGCAAGGGAAAACCAACAGAAACCAAACTAAGGTAACTAGAGCAAAGACTACTTAACAAGGTTACCTGAAAACACAACACCACCCTGAAGCTTCATCAGACGAGCTCTCTTCCTCGCGGAACCATCATCCTCCTGCCGCACCGCTGCAGCACCGGCTAACACACTAGGGTCGCCACCGACTTCTTGCGGTAAGGAACCTTGGATGTTCCGAGCCAACATCAAACAATCACGTCTCATATGTCCAGCAGACCCACATTTCCAGCAATTCTCATTTCCCAAACTCTTCACAACCTTCTGCTCTTTCTGCCACCTCTGAACCTTGCCTCGGCTGTGCCCACGACCTTTCAGAGACCCTTTGGCTATCACCAAAGCTGACTTCACCCAAAGAGGACAATCGCGCTTCACATGCACTTTAGAACCACAGTTCCAACAAGCACCCGCGCCCCAACAACCTCCAACATGGCGCCTTTCACAACGATCACACACCGATGGCTGAGCTTCCACTCCTTGCTCAAGCAACACTTGCTCCACAACAGCACTACCTTCACATTGCTTAACCCTTGGAAACTTCTCTCCAAGATACCTTTCATAAAAGGCAGATACAAAGAAATCCCAGTCAATATCATGGATATGTGACGCCACCGCCACAGATGTCCACAAGGCACATGCATCCTCCAACATCAAAGAAACAACGCTCCCCAGCTTACAGGCATAATCACAGCCTTCCTGATCCAAAATCAGAATCACATCGGCCAACCAGGCCTCAAATGTCTCAGGTGACGATCCATGATATTCCACAGCACCCAGATCCAACAAACGCTGCTTCGGCAAACCCACACATCCCACAGCCAGCACATCCACTGACTTTACCTTTACCACAGCCTGAGATGTTCCCAACACCTCTTGAGCAACAGGTGATGAACTCTTCATCACAGAACCAGCTTCTTTCTCCTGCCTTACCACCTCAACTCCAGGCACAGAAGACTGAGACAAAACACCTCTACAGAAGGGTGAATTCCATGCCTTAACAACCTGCCCTAAGGCAGCAACCATCTCACCCAACTGCCATTCTTTCACTGACTTCGCCATACTACTAACAACAACAAACATTCACAACAAAACAAACAAACCAGTTAGACCAGCTTTAAGCAAGGATTCAAACTCCAACTCCAAAATAACACAATAGCTATATTAATAAGGCAATGGGTATCCCGAATCCTCCCCCTTTACATGACATAACAGTCAACACAAACATGGATATCACAACATCAAGCATATCAAACAACATACTTTGATCATGCTTACACCAAACAACATCCACTTGCAACAGCATAATATCAACAAAACATACTCATAGCACTTTCATCATGCATTAAACTAGCTCACAACATTAGCACAAATCCACATAAGCTCAACCAAGATTCATAACCATAAATCATGCTCGAAAACATCAGCAACTTGCTCAGAAACACGTGTTTCAACCAACTTTCAACCACACAACATGTAACCCCCTTAACCCGGTCTAGACGGTTGACCCGAATTAAGAAAGTCACACGGGGAAAACCAAAGTCAACCCGAAAGTCAACCTTGATTAACGACCCTTTTTTTTCCTTTTTAATCTTGTCTAGATGCACATTAACCTTAATTGTGATCATGCAAACAACATATCAAACGATCACAAACATCAGAGATCAAACAGGGACCCAATTGAACAAATTACAACTTTAGGGACCAAATTGTAAATTCTGATAAATTAAGGGACTTAACCCAAATTAAAGTTAACAACTTGAAATTAGTCAGGTTTCATGCTTCTCTGTGAAATTTCAGCTCAAAAGGACATCCACAGCTCATGCAATTGGTCATACAAGATTCAGGACCAAAACGCAAACATCTCAAAACATATAACTACCATGTCAGCCCCCTAACGGTCGACCGTTCCGGAACAGGCTAGCCCTGTTCCGAAACACGGGCCGTTCCGAAACGGGTTCCGGAACATGGCCTCGGCAGAGGCTAAACCGTTTCGAAACGGTGCATACCGTTTCGGACGCCTGGGTTCATGCAAGGCACCCGTTCCGAAACGGTACACCCCTGTTCCGAAACGCCTGCACGAAAATCAGCAAACAAGCATACTAGATCATGCAATTGGACATTCAAACATGCTCCAAACACCACCAAACTTTACCAGCATGCAATTTAACACATTTAGGACATATGAGCATCATCAAAACAACAAAATAACATCACATGCAAAAAGCCCCAAATCAATGGTCATGCTTCCAACACAAGCTATCTACTCAAGCATCAACTTGCAAAACAAGCATATATGGTTCAATCCAAAAACCAGCAACAACATTAACATTCAACATACTTAGGGAGTCTTAAACACCTCCCAAAACACATATACATATTGGTCCCCCATTGCCAAAACATACAAAAGCTAAAACACTTATAAAACCTTCATACATTGAGCTTTACTTGTACTTGTTTGCTTGACACCTCTTGCTGCCCTCAATGCACTCTAATGCTCTGCATTATTGAATCAAGAAAACGAGAGAGCGTAAGCCAAAGCTTAGTGAGGAGTGCTCTTTTAAAACCATTCAATAATGCAATTAAACCATTTGTAAAACATGCTTATATAACAACCTTTACACATGCTCAAGGCATACTTTAAATCAAGCAATATCATGCTTCCACATTTCATTTACACAAGCATCTCATGCTTCAACATAAACATTAAATCATGCATCTCATGCATCTCATGTACTATACATGTCATATTGGCTCAAGTGATACATTTCATTTATGAAATCAAGTTCAACAACTTTCCCCAAGGACTTTTAAACACCTTGGACCCCAAGGACTTTTAAACACCTTGGCCATGGACTTTTAAACACCATGAATGGACCACACAAGGACTTTTAACCACCTTTGTGTCCGTAGCTTGAATTACCCCAAGGACTTTTAAACACCTTGGCCCCAAGGACTTTTAAACACCTTGGCCCCATGGACTTTTAACCACCATGGAAAGGAGCACCTAAGGACTTTTAACCACCTTAGAGTCCGCAACAAGATTCATCCAAGGACTTTTAACCACCTTGATGATCTTAGATAACAAGGCTCACTCAAGGACTTTTAACCACCTTAGTGACCTTCACTTTTACAAACCATCACTTGCCAATACACACTTTATACATCATGTAATCCACTGTTTTAAAGCATCTAAACCAAGCCATTTCATCATGCATTTCAAAGCATTAAATCATCATTTAACAATGCTTAAAAACAAGGCTCTCTTACCTAGAGACACCTTCAACACATGGCTTAAATCATCAGCATAAATCATGCTAAAACATCAGCAATTAACATGCTAAAACATGCTTTCCAGAATAGTAACAAATCATGCAAAATCATCATTTCACATTTCATCAAATTATGGCCACCACTTAGAGAGAGTAATCCGAAAACTTACACTTGAGCTTAGCAAAGTTGTTTAGACTTAAACTAAGCTCCCAAAACCTTGGTTTCAAAGCTGAAAACCATTTTCACAAATCCACTCACCGATTTCCACTTTGCTTCAAGCCAAAACACCAAATCAAGCCTCCGGATCAACAAATCTTGGATCCAAGGATGCCTCCCCTGTTTCAACACATTAAAGCAGAGGATTAATGCATCATCATGCATTAATTGCTTCAATGAAAGCATCTAAACTCGCTGCTCTCACTAAACCTCCATTTTCGGCCACCAAACACAACCGAAAATGCATCCGAAACACTTCTAAACAAAGCCCAGCCACAAACCAGCAAAACCTCACTTCCATCAACATCAAAACACATCTAAAAACAACCTATAAGCATCCTTATACCTCCAGCAACACCAGATCCACAAGATCACCACAAAAGCTACCTTAAAACACAAGCTAAACTTAGGAAATCCAACCTATCCGGGATTGCATCAATCAAGACTCATTTCCACATCAATTTAATGATCATTTAACATCAAAATCACTTCTCAAAACACAGATTTATCAGATCAAACGAAAATCAAGTGAAATCATCAAGATCTTGCATAATTAGCCAAGATCCTTAAATCAACCTTAAAACCTTTAATCAATTATCAAATTAGGATTGAAAACTTTAGGAATTTCATTAAAGAACTTGAAGTTCAGAGGAGAAGGACGTTCTTACCTCCAAACTTGAGTTTCTCCTCTTTTTGGAATTGAAAAGCTTGATAAATCTTGAAGCAATTGAAGAGGATTTGAAGACACAATGATTTGCAATCAAATGAGAGTTGAAAGAAGGTTTTTAGGTGATGAAAATCAGACTTAGATCTCTGGAATTGAGTGTTTGGGTTGAGAGAAAAAGATAGAGAGAAAATAGGTAGTTAAAAGAGAAAATGGCCAAAATAGATTTTTCCCTCCTTTTGATTCTTTTAAAATCAGAATTATGGGTTAAAATATCTTAGAAAAATCTGGAGAAACTCCCTTTGGGTAAATAGCTCCTTAAAGATTCAAAGTTTCAACCCTTTATAAAATAGCCACCAAACTTTCAAAAATTACATTTTGGTCACTAGCCAAAATGTCACATTTCCGAAACTCATTTTCCAAAATTGATTTCACAGTTCACTTAATTATAATAAAAGATGATTTTAGAACATTTTTCCATAATTTTTATGCAACCCGAACTAGGCTTTCCTAATTTAACCTCTTACGATTCGCACAGCACTTTGACCAACCGGTCAACGCCCAAGACTTCCAAGCCCAAAACCGGGGCGTTACAACTCTCCCCCCCTTAAGAAATTTCGTCCTCAAAATTTACCTGAAGGAAAGAGATAAGGAAACTGCTTCAGCATATCATCCTTCCGCTCCCACGTGGCTTCCTCAACACCGCGATGCTTCCACAGCACCTTCACCAACTCAATGGTCTTGCCACGAAGAACTTTGCTATCTGAATCCAGAACCTTCACCGGTTCCTCATCATAGGTCAAATCCGGATTCAATTCTACTTCCTCCACAGGCAACACATGCGAAGGATCAGATCTATACTTCCGGAGCATAGAAACATGGAACACATCATGAATCTTCTCCAGCTCTTGAGGTAACCTCAACCGATACGCAACAGGACCCACACGCTCAACAACCTCATACGGTCCAATGTATCTAGGGCTCAGCTTACCCTTCCGACCAAACCTCATCACCTTCTTCCAAGGCGAAACCTTCAAGAACACACGATCACCCACCGCAAACTCTATCTCCTTACGCTTCAAATCCGCGTAAGACTTCTGCCGATCAGAAGCAACCTTCAACCTCTCACAAATGAGCTTCACCTTCTCGGTAGTCCCCTTCAACAAAGCAGGCATCGAAACCAACTTTTGACCAGTTTCAGCCCAACACAGAGGAGTCCTACACCTCCTCCCATATAGAGCCTCATAAGGTGCCATCTGTATACTCGCCTGATAACTGTTGTTGTAAGCGAACTCAACCAAAGGCAGATGCTTCTCCCAAGAACCTTGGAACTCTATCATGCAGCATCTCAACATATCCTCCAAAATCTGAATAACTCGCTCAGACTGGCCATCCGACTGAGGATGATAGGATGTACTGAAATGCAACCTTGTACCCAGAGCTTGATGCAAACACTGCCAAAAACGCAATGTGAACCTCGGATCCCTATCCGACACGATCGACTTAGGCACACCATGCAACCTCACAACCTCAGCAATGTACAGCTCTGCCAGCTTATCCAAAGAAAACGTAGTATGCACAGGCAAGAAATGTGCACACTTCGTCAGGCGATCCACAATCACCCAAACAGAATTCTTCTTCGACGGAGACAAAGGCAAACCAGATACAAAATCCATGGTAACCCTCTCCCACTTCCATTCAGGGATTTTCAACGGTTGCAACAAACCAGAAGGAACCTGATGTTCAGCCTTAACGCGCTGACACACCAAACACTTGCTCACGAACTCAGCCACATCCTTCTTCAAGCCCACCCAATAGTACTCATCACGAAGATCGCGATACATCTTTGTACTACCAGGATGCATAGCAAAAGGACTACTATGACCTTCAGCTAGAATAGCACGCCTCAACTCAGCATCAGCAGACACTACTATCCGACTACCAAAACACAACACCCCATCCTCACTATAGCAGAAATCCGAAGGCCTACCCTCCGCGATATCCTGAACATGAGACACCAAGGAGTCATCCAACAACTGTCTTTCCTTGATCAACTGAACCAACGAAGGTTTCACTTGCAACTCAGCAACAAGACCACCATCCTGCGATAAGCTCAAGCTAGCAAACATAGCTCTCAGCTCAACAGCTACCTTCCTACTCAAGGCATCCGCAACAACATTGGCCTTTCCAGGATGATACTCAATCGTCAGATCATAATCCTTGAGCAACTCCAACCAACGTCGCTGCCTGAGATTCAACTCCTTCTGAGACATCAGATACCTCAAACTCTTGTGATCCGTGTACACAGTACACCTCTCACCATACAGATAATGCCTCCAGATCTTCAGAGCAAAAACCACTGCAGCCAGCTCAATATCATGCGTAGGATAATTGCGCTCATGCACCTTCAACTGCCGCGACGCATAAGCCACAACCTTACCCTCTTGCATCAGCACACACCCCAAACCAACATAGGATGCATCACTGTAGACTACAAACTCTTTCCCTGATTCAGGCTGAATCAAGATAGGAGCTTGCGTCAAAGCCAACTTCAGCTTCTCAAAAGCTTGCTGTCTCGCTTCTGTCCACTCATACTTAACATCTTTCTGCAGCAACTTCGTCAAAGGAGCAGCAATCTTGGAAAAACCATCCACAAACCTTCGGTAGTATCCTGCCAAACCAAGGAAACTACGAACCTCCTGAACAGACTTAGGAACTTTCCAATTCATCACTGCTTCAATCTTCTGAGGATCAACACGAATCCCCTCAGCTGAGACCACATGCCCAAGAAAAACCACCTCTCTAAGCCAGAACTCACACTTGCTCAGCTTAGCATAAAGCTGATTCTCCAACAAAGCTTGCAACACAACTCTCAAATGCTCTTCGTGCTCTTCCTCGGTACGCGAGTACACAAGGATATCATCAATGAACACCACAACAAACTTGTCCAGGTATTCATGAAAAACACGATTCATCATGTCCATGAAAGCAGCAGGAGCATTTGTCAGACCAAACGGCATCACAAGGAACTCATAATGCCCATACCTTGTCCTGAAAGCTGTCTTAGGCACATCCACATCCTTCACCTTCAACTGATAATACCCTGACCTCAAGTCAATCTTAGAGAACACAGCAGCTCCCCGAAATTGATCAAAGAGATCATCAATCCTCGGCAAAGGATACCAATTCTTGATAGTCAACTTGTTCAGCTGACGGTAATCAATGCACATCCTTATCGTGCCATCTTTCTTCTTCACAAACAAGACAGGAGCACCCCAGGGCGAAACACTCGGCCGGATAAAACCACGATCGAGCAACTCTTGCAACTGCGTCTTCAGCTCCTTCAGCTCTTTAGGTGCCATTCTATAGGGAGTAATGGACACAGGAGTGGTATTCTCATACAGCTCAATACCAAACTCCACCTCGCGATTAGGAGGTAAACCAGGCAACTCCTCAGGGAAAACATCAGGAAACTCCTTCACAACCCTGACATCCTGCACCCTCAGCTCCTTCGAACTAGGATTCATCACAAAAGCTAGAAAAGCTTCACAACCTTGCCTCAGCATCCTGCTCGCCTCCAAGGTAGAAACAACATTGGCAAGAAACTTCACATTCTCACCAACTACCACCACTTCATAATCATCCCCAAGCTTAAGCGAAACCCGCTTATTCTCACAATCCACAACAGCACGATGCTCAGCAAGCCAATCCATACCAAGGATCACATCAAAACCATAAAAGGGCAACTCCATAAGATCAACAAGAAAGACATGCTCTTGAACAACCAAAGGACACCTTCTATAAAGCTTACGAGTCACAACAGTTTCACCAAAAGAACTAGTGACTCTAACACCAACATCCAAAGACTCAACAGGCAACCCAAGCAACTCAGCATGCTCACGAAGAATGTATGAATGCGTAGATCCAGAATCAATCAAAGAAAGCAATGACAAGGATTGCAAAGTAAAGGTACCTGCAATCACATCAGCATCATTCCTTCCTTCGCGCTGAGCATACACCCTCGCTTGGCCTCCACCCTCAGGTTGAATAGCCACAACATGAGCTACACCGCGCCCACCTTCCTCTCGCCTCTGAAAATTACCACGGCCGCGCCCACGACCTCTCTGCGGTGCCGCAACAACAGGAGCACGCTCTTGACCACCAGCCATCCTCGGACAATCACGCCTCAAATGGTCAGCAGAACCACAGTTCCAGCACTCATAACCAGCTGCCATCACAGGAGCTTGCACCTCCCTCCCAGCACGAGGACAGTCACGCTTCAAGTGACCACGGGAACCACAAATCCAACAAGCACTAGGGTCAGCTCTAGCATTGCCACCCCTAGCAGGTGCACCTCCACCTCTCTTAGACGAGGACTGAAACCTCTGATCGCGTCCCCTCTTGTTCCGACCACCAGAACTATACTCAGCAGCTCTCTTTCCCGAACTAGCTCCAGCACCCTTAGCAGACAAACTCAGATTCATCTCAATGTCCTTGGACCGACTCACCAACACATCGAAATCATTGTACTCCGCAGCCAACATATAGGTCTTAACTTCCGTCACCAAGCCATAACGGAACCTTTCGCACCTCTCGCGCTCATCAGGTACCAACTCCGGTGCATACTGGCTAAGACGTACGAACTGTACCTCATACTCAGCCACACTCATGCTCCCTTGGGTAAGAGACATGAATTCACGCTTCTTCTCGTCCAGATATCTAACTCCCATATATCTCCTCTTAAACGCATGCTGAAAGAACGTCCAAGTAACATCAGCATCAGCCATCCCAGAGATTGTGGTCGTCCACCACGTATAAGCATCACCTTGCAGTAGTGACACCACACATCCCAGCTTTTGCACATCAGTGCAACTCATCTGTCCCAAGACACGCTTGGTACTTTCCAACCATGCTTCTGACCTCTCAGCTGACATACCCCTAAACTCAGTCTCACCAAGACTGCGCAAACGTTCCAAGGGTAGTCTAGCACCAGCATCTCCCTGATGCCCAGCTCCTTGAGCTCCAGCTACTGCTGCTCGAAACGCACCCGCAATAGCTTGTACCAGCACAGACATGTCAGGCATCGCTTGCCCCTGACCAGCCTCAGGTCCTGCAGCTCCAGCACCAGCTGCCTCAGCTCCAGCTCTTTCCCTCTCCGCACCACCACCACCAGGTGGAGGAGGAGGTATCACAGCACTACCCGTGTGCTCATCATTCACATTCCCCTCCGGGGTCGTAGCTCTCGCGCTACTCCTTAACTCTCTACGTGGTGCCATACTTTACCATGCATAACAATACAAAATAAAACAAGTCAGGACCAGCAAGGTAAGCAAATTCCAAGTATTCAAGCTCAATTTCTTTCAAAAACAACATCATCTCTTTAGCTTTTGTTTGGCAATGGGTACCCTCGTCATGCATTATCACCACATGCATCACATACACATCATCATCACAAATCACTGGACATGCTTTCACTCAACAAGCATACCAACCAAACCATGCTTCAATCATGCATAACAACATTCCCAATTACTCGAGAACTCAGCTCTGATACCACCAAATGTAACCCCCTTAACCCGGTCTAAACGGTTGACCCGAATTAAGAAAGTCACACGGGGAAAACCAAAGTCAACCCGAAAGTCAACCTTGATTAACGACCCTTTTTTTTCCTTTTTAATCTTGTCTAGATGCACATTAACCTTAATTGTGATCATGCAAACAACATATCAAACGATCACAAACATCAGAGATCAAACAGGGACCCAATTGAACAAATTACAACTTTAGGGACCAAATTGTAAATTCTGATAAATTAAGGGACTTAACCCAAATTAAAGTTACCAACTTGAAATTAGTCAGGTTTCATGCTTCTCTGTGAAATTTCAGCTCAAAAGGACATCCACAGCTCATGCAATTGGTCATACAAGATTCAGGACCAAAACGCAAACATCTCAAAACATATAACTACCATGTCAGCCCCCTAACGGTCGACCGTTCCGGAACAGGCTAGCCCTGTTCCGAAACACGGGCCGTTCCGAAACGGGTTCCGGAACATGGCCTCGGCAGAGGCTAAACCGTTTCGAAACGGTGCATACCGTTTCGGACGCCTGGGTTCATGCAAGGCACCCGTTCCGAAACGGTACACCCCTGTTCCGAAACGCCTGCACGAAAATCAGCAAACAAGCATACTAGATCATGCAATTGGACATTCAAACATGCTCCAAACACCACCAAACTTTACCAGCATGCAATTTAACACATTTAGGACATATGAGCATCATCAAAACAACAAAATAACATCACATGCAAAAAGCCCCAAATCAATGGTCATGCTTCCAACACAAGCTATCTACTCAAGCATCAACTTGCAAAACAAGCATATATGGTTCAATCCAAAAACCAGCAACAACATTAACATTCAACATACTTAGGGAGTCTTAAACACCTCCCAAAACACATATACATATTGGTCCCCCATTGCCAAAACATACAAAAGCTAAAACACTTATAAAACCTTCATACATTGAGCTTTACTTGTACTTGTTTGCTTGACACCTCTTGCTGCCCTCAATGCACTCTAATGCTCTGCATTATTGAATCAAGAAAACGAGAGAGCGTAAGCCAAAGCTTAGTGAGGAGTGCTCTTTTAAAACCATTCAATAATGCAATTAAACCATTTGTAAAACATGCTTATATAACAACCTTTACACATGCTCAAGGCATACTTTAAATCAAGCAATATCATGCTTCCACATTTCATTTACACAAGCATCTCATGCTTCAACATAAACATTAAATCATGCATCTCATGCATCTCATGTACTATACATGTCATATTGGCTCAAGTGATACATTTCATTTATGAAATCAAGTTCAACAACTTTCCCCAAGGACTTTTAAACACCTTGGACCCCAAGGACTTTTAAACACCTTGGCCATGGACTTTTAAACACCATGAATGGACCACACAAGGACTTTTAACCACCTTTGTGTCCGTAGCTTGAATTACCCCAAGGACTTTTAAACACCTTGGCCCCAAGGACTTTTAAACACCTTGGCCCCATGGACTTTTAACCACCATGGAAAGGAGCACCTAAGGACTTTTAACCACCTTAGAGTCCGCAACAAGATTCATCCAAGGACTTTTAACCACCTTGATGATCTTAGATAACAAGGCTCACTCAAGGACTTTTAACCACCTTAGTGACCTTCACTTTTACAAACCATCACTTGCCAATACACACTTTATACATCATGTAATCCACTGTTTTAAAGCATTTAAACCAAGCCATTTCATCATGCATTTCAAAGCATTAAATCATCATTTAACAATGCTTAAAAACAAGGCTCTCTTACCTAGAGACACCTTCAACACATGGCTTAAATCATCAGCATAAATCATGCTAAAACATCAGCAATTAACATGCTAAAACATGCTTTCCAGAACAGTAACAAATCATGCAAAATCATCATTTCACATTTCATCAAATTATGGCCACCACTTAGAGAGAGTAATCCGAAAACTTACACTTGAGCTTAACAAAGTTGTTTAGACTTAAACTAAGCTCCCAAAACCTTGGTTTCAAAGCCGAAAACCATTTTCACAAATCCACTCACCGATTTCCACTTTGCTTCAAGCCAAAACACCAAATCAAGCCTCCGGATCAACAAATCTTGGATCCAAGGATGCCTCCCCTGTTTCAACACATTAAAGCAGAGGATTAATGCATCATCATGCATTAATTGCTTCAATGAAAGCATCTAAACTCGCTGCTCTCACTAAACCTCCATTTTCGGCCACCAAACACAACCGAAAATGCATCCGAAACACTTCTAAACAAAGCCCAGCCACAAACCAGCAAAACCTCACTTCCATCAACATCAAAACACATCTAAAAACAACCTATAAGCATCCTTATACCTCCAGCAACACCAGATCCACAAGATCACCACAAAAGCTACCTTAAAACACAAGCTAAACTTAGGAAATCCAACCTATCCGGGATTGCATCAATCAAGACTCATTTCCACATCAATTTAATGATCATTTAACATCAAAATCACTTCTCAAAACACAGATTTATCAGATCAAACGAAAATCAAGTGAAATCATCAAGATCTTGCATAATTAGCCAAGATCCTTAAATCAACCTTAAAACCTTTAATCAATTATCAAATTAGGATTGAAAACTTTAGGAATTTCATTAAAGAACTTGAAGTTCAGAGGAGAAGGACGTTCTTACCTCCAAACTTGAGTTTCTCCTCTTTTTGGAATTGAAAAGCTTGATAAATCTTGAAGCAATTGAAGAGGATTTGAAGACACAATGATTTGCAATCAAATGAGAGTTGAAAGAAGGTTTTTCGGTGATGAAAATCAGACTTAGATCTCTGGAATTGAGTGTTTGGGTTGAGAGAAAAAGATAGAGAGAAAATAGGTAGTTAAAAGAGAAAATGGCCAAAATAGATTTTTCCCTCCTTTTGATTCTTTTAAAATCAGAATTATGGGTTAAAATATCTTAGAAAAATCTGGAGAAACTCCCTTTGGGTAAATAGCTCCTTAAAGATTCAAAGTTTCAACCCTTTATAAAATAGCCACCAAACTTTCAAAAATTACATTTTGGTCACTAGCCAAAATGTCACATTTCCGAAACTCATTTTCCAAAATTGATTTCACAGTTCACTTAATTATAATAAAAGATGATTTTAGAACATTTTTCCATAATTTTTATGCAACCCGAACTAGGCTTTCCTAATTTAACCTCTTACGATTCGCACAGCACTTTGACCAACCGGTCAACGCCCAAGACTTCCAAGCCCAAAACCGGGGCGTTACACAACATGGTAAACATCAAACACACATCACAACAACTTACCGTTTTCCCCAAGCATTCGCAACTCAGCTCTGATACCACCAAATGTAACCCCCTTAACCCGGCCTAGACGGTTGACCCGAATTAAGAAAGTCACACGGGGAAAGCCAAAGTCAACCCGAAAGTCAACCTTGATTAACGACCCTTTTTTTTCTTTTTAATCTTGTCTAGATGCACATTAGCCCTAATTGTGATCACTCAAACATCATACTCAAAGATCACAAACATCAGGGATCAAACAGGGACCCAATTGAACAAATTACAACTTTAGGGACCAAAATGCAAACAATTCAAAACATTTTACTGCCAATGTCAGCCCCCAACGGTCACCCGTTCCGAAACAGGCAGAGCCCGTTTCGAAACGCGGGGCCGTTCCGCAACGCGTACCGAAACACGGGCTGGCAGTAGCCAAACCGTTTCGGAACGGTCTCTCCCGTTTCGGACGCCTGGGCTTGTTTAAGGCACCCGTTCCGAAACGGCAGGCACTGTTCCGAAACACCCTGCACAGATTGCCCCAAAATGCATTCTTAAACATGCAATTAAACATCCAAACATACTCCAATAGCCACCAAACTTTACCAACATGCAATTCAACATATATGAGACATACTTGCATCAACAATTCAGCAAAATATCAACATATACGAAAAACCCCAAATCTATAAGCATGCTTCCTACACAAGCAACCATTCAAGCATAAACTTCCAAATCAAACTCATAGAAGCCAAATACATGTTCCAAATCAACAATTCATCATACCTTGTGTAATCGGAAATAAATATGTGGGTAAGGCACTTTGTGATCTTGGTGCTAGTGTTAATTTAATGCCAAAATGTGTTTTTTCAGAAATTAGGTATTGGAAAGGTGCGGCCCACGACAGTAACTCTGCAGCTGGCAGACCGCTCTTATGTTCATCCGAAAGGAAAAATCGAAGATATTCTGGTAAGAGTGGATAAATTTATTTTTCCTGCTGACTTTCTTGTTTTAGATTGTGAAGCAGACGAAAACGCACCAATCATCCTTGGGCGACCCTTCTTAGCCACGGGAAGATCACTAATTGATGTGGAGAAAGGAGAACTCACCATGAGAGTGAATGATCAAGAGATTAAGTTGAATGTTCTCCATTCTATGAAGCATGCTGATGCAGACGAGGAATGCAAGGCTATCACTGAAGTTACCGTTGATCAACCCTGCATCAGGTCGAGCTGTCACGATATAAAAATTGGTCACTGCCGCGGCAGCCACCTACAGGACTGTCACGACAGCACTGATGACAGCACCGACGACAACAACTCCTCTGATTCCGATACATCTAATACTGAAGATCAGGAGGAGGTAAACTGGATAGGCGATTGTCCAGGTAAGTTATTCGAACCTTTGAATTATACTTCGGATAACCATGCAATCCAAAAGCCATCTACTGTTGAGCCACCTGCCTTAGAACTGAAGCCTCTGCCAGGGCAGCTTAAATATGCTTTTCTTGGTTCAAATGATACTTTGCCCGTAATCATCTCTTCTAAGCTGTCGTAGGAACATGAACGGCAGCTAATAGGGATGCTGCGGCAGCACAAAAAGGCAATTGGATGGACGATAGCAGATATTCAAGGCATCGGTCCGGCGTTATGCATGCACAAAATCCTTCTAGAAGAAGATCATAAGCCGACTATAGATGCCCAAAGGCGGTTAAACCATGCGATGAAAGAGGTGGTGCGTAAAGAGATAATCAAATGGTTAGATGATGTTATTATTTACGCCATCTCTGACAGCAAATGGGTGAGCCCGGTGCAATGCGTTCCCAAGAAAGGAGGAATGACCGTGGTGACCAACGAAAACAATGAGTTAATCCCAACCAGGACTGTGACCGGTTGGAGGGTTTGTATGGACTATCGGAAGCTTAACAAAGCTACCCGAAAGGACCACTTTCCTTTACCCTTTATTGATCAAATGCTTGATAGATTAGCGGGTAAACCTTATTATTGTTTTCTTGATGGTTATTCAGGTTATAATCAAATTGCAATCGCACCGGAGGATCAAGAAAAGACGACTTTCACATGCCCCTACGAAACGTATGCTTTTAGGAGAATGCCGTTTGGATTATGTAATGCACCCGCCACCTTCCAAAGGTGCATGATGGCCATATTCTCCGATATGGTGGAGGACTTCCTTGAAATATTTATGGATGATTTTTCAGTCTTTGGAGACGATTTTGAGAGATGTCTAGGCAATCTACAAAAGGTACTTGAAAGATGTGAAAAAGCAAATCTAGTCTTGAATTGGGAAAAATGCCACTTTATGGTGGATGAAGGGATAGTCCTTGGCCATAAGATTAGCTGCCGTGGGATAGAAGTCGACAGGGCCAAAATAGAAGTGATCGAGAAGCTGCCGCCGCCGACCACAGTCAAGGGTATTAGAAGTTTCTTGGGACATGCTGGTTTTTATCGGCGATTCATTGCAAATTTCTCAAAAATCACCAAGCCCCTATGCCATCTTTTGGAGCAGAACCGACCCTTTGACTTTAATGATGAATGTACTGAACCATTCAAGGTTCTGAAGGAAAAACTGGTAACAGCCCCAATAGTACAGCCACCGGACTGGACACAGCCATTTTAGATTACGTGTGATGCTAGTGACTATGCTGTCGGGGCAGCACTTGGGCAGCGGAGAGATAAGTTATTTCATGTCATATATTATGCCAGTAAGACGCTAAATGATGCCCAAGTGAACTACACCACCACAGAACATGAGTTATTAGCTGTGGTGTTCTCCATTGGCAAGTTTCGTTCTTACATACTTGGAACGAAGGTAATAGTGCACACAGACCATTATGCCCTGAAGTATTTGTTCGCGAAAAAGGATGCAAAGCCTAGATTGATACGGTGGATCCTGCTATTGCAAGAATTCGACCTTGAAATCAAGGACAAAAAAGGGACAGAAAATCAGGTGGCAGATCACTTGTCAAGGTTGGAGAAGGGACAGAGTCTACCAATAGATGAGACACAGATACTGGAGACCTTCCCAGACGAGCAGCTCTTTGCTGCCGCAATCGCTGCCGCGACAGCCATGGCGGCAGGTAAGTCTTCTGAACTCCTCTGGTATGCTGATTTCGTTAATTTTATAGTTAGCGGAATAATTCCTTCTGATCTTAATTATCAAGCCAGGAAGAGGTTCCAAAATGATGTTAAGCATTATTATTGGGACGAACCTCTTCTTTTCAAAATATGTGCAGATCAGGTTATAAGGAGGTGTGTACCACAAGAAGAGCAAGAAGACATTCTTCATCACTGCCATGCTTCACAGTATGGAGGTCACTTAGGAGGCAACAAAACTACTGCCAAGGTGCTACAGTCAGGGTTTTATTGGCCGTCACTGTATGAAGATGCACAAATCTTCTACAAGAACTGTGATAGGTGCCAGAGGACAGGTAACATCTCAATGAGAAACGAGATGCCGCTACAGAACATTCTAGAAGTCGAGATCTTCGACGTTTGGGGGATTATTTTATGGGACCTTTTCCATCTTCATGTGGAAATCTATACATCCTCCTGGCAGTAGATTATGTTTCTAAGTGGGTTGAAGCCATCGCCACACAAAAGAATGATGCCAAGACATTCCAAAAGTTTTAACACAAAAATATCTTTTCTAGGTTTGGCATCCCTAAGGCGATTATCAGTGATGAAGGGAGACATTTTGACAATAGGGTTATTGCTGCCGCCTTGAAGAAATATGGTGTCAAGCATCGGATCGCGACAACATACCACCCACAGACCAATGGACAAGCTGAAATATCTAATAGAGAAGTTAAGAACATTCTTGAGAAGATGGTTAAGCCAACTAGGAAGGATTGGTCTTTACTTTTCAATGATGCATTATGGGGATATAGGGCAGCTTTTAAGACTCCATTGGGCATGTCTCCGTACCGATTAATTTATGGGAAAACTTGTCATCTACCTGTCGAGATAGACCACAGAGCATACTGGGCAATCAAGGCAGTAAATATGGACTTGGACAGGGCAGGACAGAAAAGGTTGTTAGATCTGAACGAAATTGAAGAAATCCGGACAATGGCCTACGACAATGCAAGAATATACAAGGAGAAAACTAAGAAGTGGCATGACAGGAAGTTGCTGCCACGACAGTTCTGCCCAGGGCAGCTTGTATTGCTATTCAATTCCAGACTGAAACTCTTCCCAGGGAAGCTGAAATCTAGATGGTCTGGCCCGTTCCAAGTTGTACAAGTTTTTCCCCATGGTGTCATCACAATCTGATCATTAAAAGACGGGCACCAATTCAAAGTCAACGGACAGTGCCTCAAGCATTATCAGGGGACTAAAGCCCCAGGAATGCAGGAAGTGGTTACCTTAGGAGATGCCCCACCTGGCATCCCTAATTTAACCTAAATTTTAGTTTAATTTATTTTTGTTATTTATTATCTATTAGGAAATAAGGTTTATTTTATGCAAATAATGTTTTTATGTTTATTGTTTTTAGGAAATAAAAGAGTCAAGAAGAACAGGAGAAGTGAAACCAACCAACCATCCATCCATCAGCCCAACAAAGCCCAATATTGAAGCCTGTCGTTCCAGCTGCCGCGGTAGACACGGAAAAGACAGGCTGTCACCATGCTGTCAAGACAGATGCGGAACCATGTGACAGACGCGTAACAGACGCAGAAACGCGTGTTAGACACGTCAGACATGCTAAAGCTCAACAGTCGCCCCGTTATTCACGCCTGCCGTTACAGCTTCAACGGGCAGCAACTCCTCTTCTATAAAACCCCGTTTCACTTTCATTTTCATTCACTTCTACTTTTCTTACTTGCTCTCCCCATCCAGTTTTCATTTGCTTTATTTTACTTTCAACAACCCTTGCACTAACATGTCTTCCAGAAGAACCCGCCGCAGTGCTGCTTCAACATCTTCATCGACAGCACCTACCCCACAGTCCTTTGCAACCAAAGATCTATGGGAAGAACGAGGCTTCAGTTACACTCCAAAGGCAATTAATCTGTGCCTCAAGCCTTTCATCGCAAGGATGATTAGAGCTCTTTTATGGGAATCATTTGTGGAGCAGCCAGCAGAGATGAACGAGACGCTGGTGAGGGAATTTTATGCTGCCATCAGCAGCAAGACGGCAACCGCAGTGACTGTCCGAGGGAAAGGTGTGCAGTTCACAGCCGAGCGCATTAACTCTTTGTATGGCCTCCACCTAGGCCCCAACGATGATGCTCACCAGCAGTTCCTTGACACTTTGGATGATGCTGCCTATGACGCTATCATGGCAGAACTGACGGAAGAAGGAACTGAATGGAACACAAGCCGGAAAAACCCTCACACAGTGAAGAGGGGGCAGCTGCTGCCGGAGGCCAAACTGTGGAATGCCTTCATCAAGAAGAGGATTCTGCCGTCATCACATCACACCACCGTTGACCAGCAGAGGTTAGCCCTAATACACTCCATTCTAAATAAACGACCCATTAATGTGGGGAGTTATATGCGGGAGAGTATTTTGGAAAGCGCCCATAGACCGACGGCCCTCCTATGCCTTCCCTACCTCATCACGTCCCTCTGCCACTGTCATGATATGCTGGAAGCCGACACCGATCGCATAGTGAAAGGACGGGGCTGGACAGACAAAAATATCATCAGCCTCATGGAGCTGACAGTGGCAACCCCTATCTCATCTGTCCACCCCGCTGCCGCCCCAGCTGAATCATCAGAGCAGCCAACTCCTGAACCTGCCGCCGCAGCCGCTCCGACAGACCCATCCACTCAAATCCTTGCTGCTATTCAAAGGATGGAGGACAGACAGCTAGGTCTCATGACATTCATCAGGGACTTTGCCGCATCCACGGTAAATTTAGAATACTTTAAATTTTCCTGATGTTGTCCTTCCCACCTTTCCTGCCCACTACTTCACTGTCCCCACCCCTGCCCACACAACTACACCTGCTGCCACACCACATACACCGTCTGCTGCCTCCATTCCATCACCTGCCCCGATGGCAGCCGACAACCCTCATGCCGAAACATCCGCTCGAGGAACAAAGCGACCGGTACCTTCGGATGACATTGCTACCTTTGTAGCTGGATTCTCTTCCTCATCCGTCTGGGCAGACAGCGACGCTGAACCCTCTATTCGGAGGAACCTGTCGAAAGAATTTACACCGGTCAAGAGGCAGAAAAGAATGGCAAACAAGAAAACTCTGCCACAGGCCAGCAGCAGCAACAACAGTAGCAGCAGTGACAGCAGCAGCAGCAGCTCTGACATTCAGGTTGTACAGCAACCACCCCAGCCCGCCCCAAGGACCAGAATCCGCCGCCAAATCCGCCTCAGCAGCAGCAGTGAATACAGTGCTTAAAATTTAAGTTTCTTATTTTCTTATTGCTGCCTGCTATTTATATATTTTGTGATGTACTGCCTTCATTTATTTTCATTTTGTCATTTGCATTGAGGGCAATGCAACCCTCGAGTTTGGGGGTGGCAACCCTCTATATTAATGGAGTCCAGGTACATCTTAGTTAATTGTTGGTGTCTTTTACTCAGTTATTTTTTTTCTCAAAAAAAACTGAAAAGATTGAAAATTTGGCCTAAAGCTGTGAATTGAACTTACCTGTCGTGACAGCTTTGTCGTGGCAGCAACTTTAGGATAGTTTAAGGAGAAGTTTAGAGCCTTTCTATAGTTCTGAAAACTTAAACACCATTGTGACTGTTATACTGCTTAGACTTCTTTTAGCCAAACTAGAATAGAAAACTTAGCACTGAGAGTAGAAAAGAGAGTAGAATCTCAGGAAACCTAGAGGTGCCCAACACTGGCTCTAGGCAGATAACCAGAGAAAAACTTCTAGAGGTGCCTATCACCGGCTCTAGACAGTTAACTAGAGGTGCCTGAAATACTGGCTCTAGTAGAAAAAAAGAAGAAATTAGAAAAAAAGAAATAACTAGAGGTGCCCAGTTCTGGCTCTACTAAGAAGAAGAAAGAAATTAGTCTCGTAAGAAATCAGTCTCTAAACAAGCTAAAGTATAATATTCTAGTGAAACTAAGAGAGTCTTGGCATATAACTGTTCACAAGCATGCACACATTGCACGAGGACTATAGTGAGATTCCAGACAGATCCTAAATTATCCGACAGGCTGCTGCCGTCACAGGGAATGAACGACGGGTAAGGGAAAGTTCACTGTTTGAAAGCCAAAACAAAAATATTTCATTCTTCTTTTAGATTTTAGTGGCTTGAGGGCAAGCAAGAACCTGAGTTTGGGGGTCGTTGAGTGTGTAAAAGTTCTATTATTTACACCCTATTTAACCCATATTTCTACTGCATTCAAGCATTATTCATTGCATTTAGGTTAGTTTACAGCAAAACATCACAAATATATTAAAAGGCACAGTTTCTACTAAAAATAGTTGTTTTTGCAGGTAGCTGCCGTAGAAGACGGTGAGGGCAGGCGATGGGCGGAGAAGCAGAAGAGCTGAACTGGACAAGCAGACAAAGAGGACGATGCTGCCATGGTGCTACCGTGACAGCAGAGGACGGCAACAATTTCGTGGAGGAAAAGCAAAGTGGACCTTGACAGATAGAGAAAATTCAGCCCGTCTGTCGTGTGAAAACCATATAATTTTCCAAGCCCCGGATCAAAAGATATGTCAAGCCCAAAGTTCAAGGAGAGGAAATCCCATGAAACAAGGAAGACGGCTGGAAAGTAGATTCCTTGAAGATTAAGTCTTTATTAGAATCATACTTTTAATTAAAGTTGTAATCCTTGTTAACTTAGATAACTTGAGCCCAAAGCTTATATAAAGGCATGTATTTTAACCTAGGGGGATATCATATCGAAAACCCCATAACCGATAACCAAAAACCCCTAGCCGTTTACCCGCCGCCGACATGTTCTAAATTCCCCTTAGGGCCACGGATTGATTTGTAAAGTAGTTGCAAGGGTTGTTTTGTTTTAGGAATTTTCAGTTCAATAAAATAAACTTCAAGTTCTCTTATTTTGGTTATTAATATCTTGCAAGAGCATCGGGAGAGCATTGTGAGGTTATCTATTTACTTAGCATCGGGAGAGTTAAGTATACGAAAGAAATAAGAGCAAGTTCTCTAGTTTATAGTTTAACTATCTCGTGCCTAGGGATAGGGCGAGGTTAAGTGGCTAAAGAAGAATTCATACACATCGGTGTTCATCCTTCGATTCACGCCGGGAGGTATCATCAAAGACGTGATCATCGACAGACTTGGGCCTAGGGATAGGCCAAGGCAGATCTGGGATTCTTGCCGCGACGATCAACGGACTGCTGCCGCGACAGGTGCTGCCGCGACGGGTGACGACGACAGAACTGGATTTCCTAAACTCTGCAATACCCGCACTACTGAGCAATTCAATACCAGCCCATTCTCTCTATCTTGATATCTCTACTCTTTTATTTACGTTTACTTTATTATTTTTGTGACAAACTCTCAATATTTTCTTTACTTTTGTGCAGTGAATTAAGGTGAAGCTATTAGCCCAATCCCTGTGGAGACGATATCCGATACTTCGTATCACTTTACTACTTGCGTCGTGTACACTTGCACTACCATTGCGATAGACTATTTTACACGCAACAGCGGGGGTTACACATGTTCGTATCTAAAGAAACAATATTAGTCCATAAGGATGTGAATTGCTCATTTAGATGCGCCATGAGTCCACCCATGGAAGTTTGAGCTTCTTGGACTTGTGGACCCTGTGGAGCGACCGGAGGAGGTTGATCGTCTTGAGTAGGAGGTCGATTAACACGAACCCATTCATGATGAATGTACTCAAAGTGAGCACAAGCTAGGGAGTGTTCATCGATCGGCTTGCCTAGAGGCTCGACGGCATCATGGGAACAATCGATCTCCAAGGAATGTAACAAAAAGCTCAAAGTCATGCCATAGAAGAAGGACTTGACGTGATTGGTGTGACGGTGTTAAACAAGATAAAACAAGTTGGCAAACATAATTTGGCAAAAGTTTCGGTGCTCACCCTCACGAAAACAAAGGAGCCAAAAAGCATCAACTTGACGAATGGTAGAGAATTTCCACCAAAAGGAAGAATCCACCAAGTGATGATAAGATGGAGGATACGGTCATGGCCATCAAGGACGGTTATGAAGCCAAGTTAAGAATGGCCCAATAAGTATTCATCATCAATTCCCAAATTTTCAAAACCAAAAACGTTACATAAAACACTTTGGTCAATTTGAAATTTCTTTCCCATAAAGATACGATTCAATAGAAAATACACTTTCCCTAGCTTGATCATGGATGCAATGGGCATTAGCAAAGAAAATCAAAATAAGATTTTGATATAAAATCGGGGGTACACTTAGAAAAGTCATGAATTTTCATTGTTGTAACAATCCAAAATATTTGAACTTAAAACGTTCGGAGTTTAGAAAAAGGATTGAAACAACTCTTTCATCCCGGATTGAAAAAGTTTTGTATTGTTTATAATGAGCCATAGCCGAAGGGGATTGAAAACTTTTTTGAATAATAAAACCAAGGTTCGGTTTAGTAATACCCTCATTTTTCGAATTGGGATTGGATGAAATAGAAGTCAATTCTTTCCTTGGTCTCTTTTCCAGCCCCATAATAACCTGAAAAACATCAAAAACATTCGAAAACAATGTATGCAATTATCATTACATTTGATCCAATAAACATTCAAATAATTCAAGGTATTGATAAAAATGCTATATTTTATATGTTAAAAATATATACAAGTATAAAAACTAATTTTAGTAAAAAGAATTTTGAAAAATAGTTTACAAAAATATACTATATATTTATATATTCGAAACAAAAATTTTCAGATTTTAAAGAATTTTTTCGAAAACTTCAAAACCCATACAATAAATATAATATGTATAAAAAGTTTGTGGAAAACAATGAATTAAATGAAACGAAAATTAAAAAGAAAGAAACAAGATTTTATACATTGAGTAATGGATTTGGATGAATGAAGGATGATGAATGCACCAAATTGATAGCAAAGCTTAGCCTTGATGTGTTGATGAAAACCCTCAAGAGATTTTGAGTTTGGTGTGAAAAATCAAGAAGATTAGAGGGGTTTTTGTAGAACTAATGTTTTGATATAATAATTGAAAAATGTTTTGGACTGATTTAAAAAGAAATTAAAACTATTTCCAAATTCCAAATAACTTGAAACTATATTTAGGGGATGTTCTTTAAGGGTTTTACATGTTTTTCAAAGCCAAACTAAAAAAACCTTCCAGGCGTTTTGAAACACCCATAGGTGTTTCGATACGAGGTCTTCCAATGTCAAATCGTTTTGATACTGGTTTCGAAACGGGTCCTTTCTGGAAGAGGTTTTTGCCTAGCGTTTCGATACAGGCTATCCCATTTCGATACGCCCACGTGGCATCGACCAAAACGGTCATAAACCCCAACGGATATTTCCCAACTAACATTTAAGTGTAGATCATTTCGATACGAGTGTTCCGAAACGGCCAAGAGCGTTTCGATACGGGTGTTCTGAAACGGCCAAGAGTGTTTCGATACGGGTGTTGCAACGACTCTTTCTACTTGAAGAGCGTATCGAAACGGGTTCGAGCGTTTCGATATGGTTAGCAGTAGAACAACATTTATGGTGGGAAATTATGTCTCCAACGGCTCCAATTCAACCCCAACGGCTAGTAACGGCTACAAACTCATTGAGGAGTATAAAAGAGACCTCCAAGCATCAAGATATGGTTAATGCTTCAATTTTCAATCAACAAATGATCAATAATTGTCTTTGTACTTAAATTGTCATTTCTTTGTATAGACAAACACTAGCGACCCAAAATTGTCAAATTTGCTCTATTGCTTTAGGATTTGGGTGAGAGCAAAATTGTGCAAACAAATACCTATTAGAGGGATTTAAGTTTGCTTATCTTTTCTCTTTGTAAAGAGGGTTTGATCAAGGCTTTGGGTAGAAAGCTTGATCGGTGTATAAGGGTTTCCTCCTAAGCCTAGAAAAGGGGACGAATCAATAGTGGATTGATTGAAAATCTATAGTGGGAGGCTAAGGTAGTGGATGTAGACATTGGTTAGAAGGTTGAACCACTCTAAAATCATTGTGTCTCTTTATCTTTTAGCTTCCACACCACATCCACCCAAAATTCCACTTCTCCACCACTTGGTGAGCAAGATCAGTTGAAGGAATAGAGCACCCTAAAACTCTACAGTTTTTATAGTGAAAAACGACTAGGGTTTGAGAGGAAAAAAGGAATTGTGTTTTAATTAAAAGGAAACACCCATTTAATGCCAATTTAAACTCCAACGCCATACCGCATCGATACATTAACGTGACATATTGATCCATCGTATTAGTACAATTTTCATACTGTATCGATACGCATGACTGTATCGATATAGTTAAAACTGTATCGACTCCCAATCGGTTACCCGTATCGATATGATATTACCCGTATCGATACCTTTTTACCAGAAATGGATTTTTGAGCTAACTTGAGATCAAAAATTAGATTTTAATCGATCCTAAATGCATGTTTATGATTAATGAGCAACATTTATTGACTAAAACAAATACATACTCCCCCTAGCAACAAGCATAGATGCGTCAAGAAGAAAAAACACATAAACATGATCATCATTCAAATTCAAGCAAATTTTTGAATTTTAAGGGCTTTAAAAGGTTAAGATAGGCTAGTTAGACCTAACTCTCTCTTAAGATTCCAAAAATGCTCTTTGTCTAATGGCTTTGTAAAGACATCCGCTAGTTAGTTTGAGGTATCAACATACTCTAGAACAATGTCATTTTTGAGGACATGATCCGTAATGAAATGGTGTGATATCTCTATGTGCTTAGTTCTAGAGTGTTGGATGGGATTCTTAGTGAGACATATGGCACTAGTGTTGTCACACTTAAGGTGTATGATACCTACATCAATTCCATAGTCTAGAAGTTGTTGCTTCATCCAATGGACTTGAGCACAAGAACTTTCGGCTGATATATATTCTGCTTCAGTGGTGGATAAGGATACACTATTTTGTTTCTTAGATAACCAAGATATGAGCATACTAACTAGGAATTGGCAAGTGTCGAAGGTAACTTTTTCTATCAATCTTACAACCCCTATAATCCACATTGGAATAAGCATGTAGGTTAAAGGAAGAGTCTCTATGATACCAAAGGCCTTGGTTGTTAGTTGGTCATAGGTATAGTGTCATGCCATTGAGTCTAGAGCTCTCTTTTGTTTCGGTGGACTACGGTCCAGGGCCAAGGCCATTATGTGGTGACAGTGGGAGGGATGTGTGATATGGTCTTTGGCGACAATAGGAGGGAAATGACCAATGTCTTGTTTCTGGTGACAGTTGGGTGATGACACATTACCTTGACAAACTATACACCAAGGTTGAACTAAAAGATTAATAAATAACAATTTTATCATGAGTTTACTTGCTACTTGCAATGCATACTTGAATTGGAGAATGTTCATACTTGAATTGATATGTAAAAGTACTACTTGCAAATGTTACTTGAAAGACAAGCTTGATATGAATCATGTTTATACTTGACTTGAGAATTATGAAATTGGCTTGCACATGATACTTGATTGAACTGAGATGCGCTTAAGCTTGAATTGGGATCTATGTTCATTGCTTGTCAATGCTATTCGAATGTTATAAAGAATTGAGACATGATTAAACTTGTTTGAAACTATATTTCTTGCCCATTTACTTGTGTGTTATAAAGTACATGTTGTCAATGGTGGTGGAAATAAATGATTATATGTTTATATACTTGAATAGATCCCTTGAATACTACACTTACCCATGAGCTTGAAAGCTACAAACCTTAACTAGATTTACTAGATTAAACAATACTTGTTCTAATAAATGGTTAGAACTAGGAGCTACCTCACTAAGTACATCTTGTACTTATAGACCTTGTTTCCATTCTTCCCACCCTACATGTTAATTAATATTGAAGTCAGTTCCTTAAGCTTTAAGCAAGACACAAGCAAAGCTAGAGTATGAATCCATACTTATTTTGTTATGCTTATAGTTGGTGGCACCTAGACTTGTGTATAGATGGTGCTAGATCATGCATTTTGTTCTTTGAAAAGTTTGTATATACTCGACCTTGATGTTTAATGCTGGTATTTACAGGGTTATTAAGACTTGACACTTGTATGTCTTAAGTTTCTCATGGATGAGATAAACAAGGCCTGCTGAATGTTGGAAATGATACTTGGTGTACATGAACTAGTTATAGCCGAATGTGTTTGGAAATGAAACATTATATGCTTAGCTTACTTGTATGCTCTATTCGAATTGATCATTGAGTTATGGTAGCTTGCTCCTAGTTCGAGAGATAAAGGTAATGATAGCTAGTCATAGATTCTAAATGTTCTTAATCTTGTTTGAGGATATGGTTATTTGATATATGTTTTTAATGTATGCACTTAATAGCATGTTTAGTTAAACCAACATGATTTCTTACATGTCTTGAATTTGATATCCTAGAATACCATGCTTAGTTAATTTGAATTGAGTATGTCATTGTAAACATGTTAGTTCATTGTCATAAGATATTTCAAGCTGCGAATACATGAGATTGGATTGAAATGAATGTGATCACTTGAATAAGTAGTAAACATCCTTGAATGTAGTTTGAAAGTGATTAATCAAATTGGTAACTTATAATGAATAAGAAGTATGTTCATGCTTGTGTGATCGAATTTGAATGTCTACGTTCCTTGTTAGTCTGGCAACTCATCTAATAGAGATGAGTTCGAAATTTTATAATTGTTTCATGTTTTCTCGTGTGTTCCCAACACTCCCTAGCCAGTTTACTCCTAAATCGGGTGGGGTGTTACATTTATTTGTATCGGAGCTTAGGTTTAGTTGATTCTAAGACTAAATAGGGCTATCATGCATCTTAGAAGGATAATTGTGCCACCTAGGAGACAATTGTGAAGTATAGGCTCGTGTTCCTTGCTTAATTGAACTCCTTTTTGTTCTATTTAAACATAGAATGTCTGAAACAAGACTTGCTCAAGACGATGAAAGTCCTGAAAGCTCCTCGAAAGAAGGAGGTAGTGTGAGGATGGAGGAAAATCCTCAAAAACAAGCTGAACCTCTTCAGGAAGCCCCTGCTATTCATCCTGTACAAAGAGAATGTCTCCTTAGCATGAAGGAGATGTTTGATCACTTAGTAACAACTCTAAAACATGATCATCTCGTTGCACCTCCTGCTGCTGTGCCAAACAAAGCTCCAATAAAAAAATGGTTCAACACCAAGCTTATACATTCATTGGTTCAGATGAGGCCAACCCTGAAGCAGCCGAGTATTGGCTAGAGGCTACTACTCGAATCTTGACCAAGCAACTACCTTGTTCTGATGAACATAAGCTCGAATGTGTCATAGCTCTACTGACAGACGAAGTGTTGAGTTGGTGGGAAACCACAAACCTGATTGCTCCTTCTAACACTATTACATGGAAATTCTTTCTCAAGGAATTCAAGAAAAAGTATATTAGAGAATAATACTTAGCCGAGCATCGGAAATGTTTCTTGTACCTGAAGCTAGGTGGAAGACCTATTGAGCAATACGTCAGTGACTTCTGTAAGTATTGCAAATATGGTTCAGAATATATCAAGACTGATGTACACAAGTCCATAATGTTCATAGATGGCCTCAATGATGAATTAAGTCTCATATTTACTTCTCTAGGGATGAAATATTTCAAAAATATGGTTAACTGAGCCATTGCAACTAAATCAAAGATGAAGGCCTCAGAAAAGCATAAAGGTGGTAGTACCCGGGATGATAAAAGATCCATGAATGAAGACAAGCCTCATTGGCAGTCTAAGGAGCCTAAGTATCATAGAGAGAACTCCTTGACCTTTACTCATGTTCAGAAGAGTAATTTCATACCGAGACCTCAATCTGTGTCCAAGCCTTTGACCTCGGTCATCTCTGTTAATAGTACGGGGAATTCTGGTAAAGCTGTTCAAATCCATACTTGCAAGTTCTGCCAAAAGCACAACTCGGGCCAGTGTAGAACTCAATCGAACATATGTTACTTGTGTGGAGGTTCAAATAACTATATAAAGGATTGTCCTCAGGATCCTAACAAGCTCCCCGAGGTAAACTCCCGTGAATGCTAGCTTTGCATCATCATTTCGAAACAAAGGTCCTAGACAAGCAAATCTAGGAACTAGGGGAAGAACATAGGTCAAAACTCGACATATACTCATCAAGAATTCTGGGCCCATGCTAGAATCTATCATATTCGGGGAAAAGAAGATAAAGAGTCAGCTGATGTCATAGCAGGTATCATTGAGTTAAATACAAGTCTTGTTTATGCTTTAATCGATTCGGGATCTACTCACTCTTTTATTTGTTCATCCTTGATTGTGAAATTGAATTTGAAACCTGAAACCTTTAAACAAGGGCTAGTAGTTTTGAACCCTATAGGGGGAATTATGACCATAAATTTTGTTTATAGATATTGTCCCCTATACATTCGAAATATTCCCTTGTTAGGGGACAATCTCTGATTGTTACGAGGTTTAAGAAAGGAATCCATCCTGATTTTGGTTAGGGAAACACCGAGCCTGGGTAGATTGCCGAAATTGAAGACTTTAACTCCGAGGTTTAGAAAAGGAATCAATCCTTCTTATTGATAAGAAACCTACCTCGATCTTTGCTGCTATGATTAAACAAGAAGAACTTGATTTTGGCCTACCAAACGTTCCAATTGTATCTGAGTTTCCAGATGTTTTTCCCGAGGAACTCCCTGCTCTACCTCCAACTAGAGAAGTAGAGTTCAGGATTGATGTCCAGCCTAGAACAAATCCGGTTTCCATTACACCCTATCGAATGTCACCAGTTGAGTTGAAGGAACTCAAGAATCAACTCTAGGAATTACAAGATAAAGTCTTCATTACTCCCAGTTTGTCTCCCTAGGGTGCTCTAGTCTTGTTTGCGAGGAAGAAAGACGAGACTATGAGACTCTATATTGACTATAGACAATTGAAAAAACTCACCATCAGGAATAAATATCCCCTGCCAAGGATTGAAGATCTTTTTGATCAACTCAAGGATGTTGTAGTGTTTTCAAAGATCGATCTTCGATCGAGTTACTACCAGATGAGGGTGAAAGAAGAAGATGTACCCAAGACAACCTTTCAAACTTGTTATGGTCATTAAGAATTCACTGTAATGTCATTCGGGTTAACGAATGCCACGGCTGCATTCATGGATCTCATGAATCGTGTATTGAAGCCCTAACTCAATAAATTTATGGTCGTTCTAATTGATGACATATTAGTGTATTCTCGGAACAAGGATGAACACTCTGAACACCTCCAAATTGTGTTGCAAACCCTCTGAAAAAGTCAATTGTTTGCAAAGTATAACAAATGCGAGTTTTGGCTATCAGAAGTGTCGTTTCTCGGACATGTCATCTCGGTAGAAGGGATCAAAGTAGATCCAAAGAAGATTCAAACTATTATGGATTTGAGACCTTCGAGAAATGTGGGTGAGATCAAAAGCTTTCTCGGTTTAGTTGTGTGACACCCTAAAAATTACCCTAGAAGAAATCCTAAGAAATTAAAATTAAAAGTGTAAACATTTGGCTAAACCTAATATGATTACAAGATTAAAGTAATGAAATGAATAATTGTAAGATTCAAGTGACATGTTAAATTAATTACAAGTGTATATTATAAGTTAAGTAAGAATTAAAAGTAATAAATGTACACATAATGTATATGATTCATAGTGGAAATTGAATTATATAATGTATACATATATATACATTCTCGGTGAGATTAGATATATATATATATATGCATATATATATGAAATCATAATGTAGTAATTAGAAATTAATTGAATAAATATTAATAATATAAAGTTATAATATATGTATATTATAGTGGGAATACATGGCTAACAACTATCCCTTGTGTCAATGAAACTAGAAAACAATCGGCCTTGCTTTGGAACAAGGGTAACACTTGTCCCCATTTGCTTTCTCATAATCTTTCTCCTTTATTCAACCAAACCAACCTAAACTGAGAGAGAGAGAGAGCTTGAGAGCTTCAGAAATATGGAGATTATTGAAGGAAAAATTCATGCATGTGCTGGAAATTTAAACTAGAAGATCATAGGGTTCATGCATGTTCATAAATTTATGTAAGTATTCTTGTTTTAACCGGTTTTGCTTTGGGATTTATTCGTTGTTTGGATGCTTTCTGGGTTCAATCTTCCTGGAAATCTTGTTTATAATTGTTTGATCATGTATTATGATTATTAGGTTCAGGTTAGATTAGAATCAGATCTGGAAAAAATGCATGAATTCAAGCTAGAACACAAAACTGCCCAGATTCGTGCTAGTTGAATAATCCTTATAAAATTGGATTTTTGAGCATGTTAGGGTTCGAAGTGGAAAAATTTATGTAGCACAAAGTTGTAGAAAATTTAAATTTCTATAGAATAGAGGTCTTGGAATGATGAAAATGATCACAGGATTGCTGTAAAATAAGTTAGAACAAAACTGGTCGCGTGAATAAATCTGGAGAAATTCTGGCTAAATTCGGTAATTCTGGAAAAAGGGATTTAATTCCTAGCTAATAAATTATGGAAAATTTGCTAAGAAACAGGGGATTTGATGAATGAGTGGAAATTAACTTGTTTAGAATGAATTATAGCTTAAATGATAGGTTAAAGGTCACTAGAGTATTTAAGACACTATACTGGACATGTCTGAAAATGATATAATTAAAGGACTGATTAGCTCTGTTTTTGAAACAAATGAAACTTGAAAATACAGTGTATAAACATGATAAAATATGGTTAAAAGCCCAGATTTAAACTAGTTATAATTCCTAGTTAAAATGTACACTAAATTAACCTAGTTAATCTAGTGGACAAAATAGGTCCTGAAAAATGCCATGTTTTCAAATGCAATTCTGTATTGACATAGACATAAGAAAATATCAAACTTATATGGATTGAAAGCTGAATAAATAAGCTTTCTGGATCGATAAAGAAATCTAAGTTTGGACTTGTGAGTAAAAAATATGACCAGATTAGTGATTATTACTCAAAGTGGCAGTTTAGGGACAGTTTCAAATTGTTAAAGTGTTTGTGTTTGTATAAATGAATATATATGATCGAAATGAGTTCTACTATGATTCTTATATGTTGTTTGAATATTCAAGATCAAGATTGTGAATAGTTATTGGAGGATTCAAGAGTTGGGCATTCAAATAGGAAGAACAAGGGCATAGTGATAAAAGAATCATCATAGCTTGGAGTATCATGAGTGTAATTAACTTTAGGGTTAGGACTAGTGTCCTAACAAATGTTTTTATGTTTGTTTGAAGAATTAACATGAAGTATGACACGAATCTAATAAAGATTTGGTAATTAAAATGTAATGGAAGAAGGACTAAATAAAATGGATAATAAGTTACTTGTTTAGTGGTAATTGATGATGTTAGTGTTCTTTGTGAGTTGCTATGACTTGTTGGCTATTTGAGCTCCATGAGATGGACTTATATGTGATTCTAAGTGACTGTTTTTTTATGTATATTTGAGTGAAATGGTATGATAAGCTTGCTAGAAATTATTTGAATGATGTCCTTGTATATATTTGGTGAATTGGTAACATGTATTGGCTATATGACCTTATAATATGTTTGCGAAACATTTGGTTGATATTGTTAAAAAATTAAAAGACTTAATAAGTCCTTGGTTGACTAGTGGTCCATAGGTAGAAGGGCATGCCTCAGGGTCATGAGCTATACTGATTTAAAGGTGGTTAGTCACCTATTGAAACTTTGTGCATCTACAGTTACAAGTTACAAGCTATATGGTGTAGTTAGACACCTTAATACATTGTGCATCCACTGATCTTTGGTGCTTTTTACATCTACTGTTATGTGTTGGTACTTGGTACCTATTGACTTGATTACCTAGTCCATTTAATCATCCAAGGAAAAACTCAATAATCTTGCACTAAGACTATACATGATGCTTGAAATGATGAAATGTTATATGTTCATATGTTGCATGGAATGATATGTTTAAAATGGATAGTGACCCTAATAAAATGATATGAAAATGTGTTCAAATGATATGATATGATATGATATGGTATTTTACATGATTACGTGAATTGAAAATGATCTCTTTTGAAGATGCACCTATTCGAATGGTATTTGAAGATGATGCCATGTTTAAACAAATTGCTATATGACTGAATATGAACATTGATGTTTTGATTCTTGTTCTTTGATTATGTTATACAATGGTATGAATGTTTGTTATGAATTATGAGTATGCTTTTATGATTTTCTTTCATGATATGAACGAAAATAGCTGAGGCTTCTTAAGCATGAAATGGACTAGCTAGGTGGGCCTTGTTTGTTCTAAGCCTCGCTAGGTAACCTTGAGTATGTGAAATAAGACATTAAAAGATTCAATTAGTAAGTTATAGAAACTTTCTCATTAAGTACAATTTGTACTCATCACTCTTATGTTTCCTTCTTCCAAAATAACAGGTCTCTGATATCTAAAAGCTATTTGTTTTGATCCGGGAGCAATCACAAGCCAAGACCCAAGTATGATATAGCTTTGCTTAGACTCCTAGATGGTGGCATAGTTATATGTTAGAATGTCACATGCATTTTGGAGTTTTGGTTATGTTAGTTTAGATTGTACATATGAAAGATATGTTAAATATGATGTTTGATATGTTATAAGTGAAGAAGTTTTATGATCTGATTTTGGATGATGTTTATATATGTGTTTGAATGATTATGTCTTGATGAAGACTTTAGTAATGTTACATGATGTTTAAGGATGTGAAGAATTCGAATGGATTGAGGTACTGGTTGATATGTTCAGTTTTTTTAGGAGAATTGCATCAAGAGTGTGTCCTGATTACGTGATTGTATTCAAGGGAATTATGATGTTTAATGGTTGATTAGATTTTGTATTTGTTTTGTATGCATGATTTTAGATGAAATAGTTATCTAGATGATGGATTGAATTGTATCAATGTAATTGTTATAAGATATTCGAATATTGGGTTGTCTTAGAACCATTTGAACATGATGTTTCATGTATATAATGTTAAGTTAGTTGTACCTTGTCTCAAATGTTAAGCTAAATTGTGGATATGTTTTATTAGGATGAATGTCGAATGCCCCTATATGTATGTCATAGTTTGATTTGATGATTAGTGCAAGTATGCTAGATTATATGTTTAGAAAATTTTTGTTGGCTCACCCATGTGTATATTGTCTTGTTATATGATCATATGTTTACATTTTATAGTATGTTAATGTTATAAATTATGCACTCTGTGGTATTGTTGAGTATGCTCTAATTATATGTTTACATTGTTTTATGATCTGTTATATGTTCTGTTGTGTAACGCCTCTCGCTCCTAACTCGGACGTGGGGTCTTACATAATGTGGTAATCAGAGCTTTAGGTTATAGGTCCTAAACTCGTCTGAAACATATCATGCATCATATAGGTTTGCACTATGCCACCTAGGAGTCTTATATCGAACTACTTGTGATTTTGCTCTCTAAATTCGATCTTATTTGAATTATTAATAGAATGTCTGCAACTAATCTGGCCCGAGACAATGAAAGTATCAATGGATCGTCAAATAACGGGGAAAGTGTCGATATGCAACCCCCGGTTCAACCTGAACAACCTCGAGTGCAACCTCGAGAACAAGCTCCTCTACAGCCTGAAAAACTGACACTCCAATTTTCCCAACGAGAATGACTCCTTAGTATGAAGGAGATGTTCGATCAACTTTTGACGAATATAAAACAAGATCAATTAGTCCATGTTGTTGATCCAAGCAGAGCCCCGATAGAAAAACTCGCTCATCATTGAGCTACTTCATTCACTAGCGCAAATGAGGAGAAGCCAGGAGAAGCCGAGTATTGGCTCAAAAGAATGACTCAGATTCTTACCAAACAACTTCAGTGCTCTGACAAGCATAAACTTGAATGTGCGGTCGTGCTATTAGCCAACGAAGCCCTAAGTTGGTGGGAGACTACGACTCTGACCGCCCCTACTGAGTCAGTAATGTGGAAGTTCTTTGTTGACGAATTCAACAAGAAATACATTAGTGAACAATATCTGGCTGATCGCAGAAAGAAGTTCTTGTATCTGAAACAGACCAATCAGCCGATTGAACAATACTTTGTCGATTTCTACAAATACTACAAGTATGGATCTGAATACATTAAAATCGAGAAAGACAAGAGCCAAATGTTCGTCGACAGACTAAGCGATGAATTGAGTCCAATGTTTACCACCCTTGGTATTACAGACATTCAAACTCTTGTAAACCGAGCCATCGCAACCGAATCCAAACTAAGAACCACTGAGAAACGGAAGAGCAGTTATCGGGCTGACAAGAAGCGAAAGGGTGAGGATAAGTCTAGGTGGTCAAAGAAGTCCAAACATCAAAAAGAATCCTCCTTCACCTACACTCATGTTACTCGAAGTAACTTTCCATCAAAGTCTCAAAACTCGAGTAAGACGACCATCCCAGTTGTCTCTGTTAACAGCACAGAAATACAGAGAAAGTCCCTACTTGCAAATTCTGTGAAAATCAACATTTCAGCCAGTGCCAAATCCAGTCTAATCTATGTTTTGCCAGTGGTGGTGATGACCACTATGTTCAGGACTGCCCAAGGAAAAATGAGCAAGCTCCTGCTCGACATTCTTCTAATCCGAGCTTTGTGCCATCTGGTCGAAACAAAAACCCGAGCAAGCTCGGTCGAGTAATCAGAGGAACGGCAAGGCTATCCATTCAAAAGCTCCTACTCACCAAGAATCACGAGCCCCAACTTGCGTCTACCATATTCGCAACAAAGAAGAAGAAGAATCTCCCGATGTCATTGCGGGTACGGTGGAACTGAACCTTAATCATGTTTATGCTTTGTTAGATTCGGGATCAGCGCATTCTTTTATTTTCTCATATTTGTTAGATGAATTAAAATTGAAACCTGAAATAGTAAAATTGAGCCTTGTAGTTTCAAACCCGATAGGGAGAAACTTGCCAATTAACTTGATCTGTAGAGACTGCCAAATCACTGTTCGAAATGTTCCTTTCTCTTGTGATCTATATGTGTTACCCAATTTTAGTTCGATCTAGTTTTAGGACTAGATTGGTTGGGAAAAACATGAAGCCTGGGTAGATTGTCAAAATCAAAGATTGTACTTAGGAGGTTTAGGAGAAGATTGATTATGTTGATTGACAAGAAACCGACATCTATTTTTGTCGATATGGCTTTACAAGATGAACTTTATTTCAGTTTACTTGAAATGTTGATTGTATCTGAATACGTTGATGTTTTTCCTAAGGAAGTCCTTGGCCTACCTCTAACTCGGGAAGTTGAATTCAAGATTGAAGTTCAACCCGGGACTAGTCCTATATCCATTACGCCATATCTGGTGGCACATGTTGAACTGAAAGAATTGAAGAAGCAAATCCAGGAACTTGAGGACAAGGGATTCATACTACCCATTATATCTCCCTGGGGATGCTCCTATCTTGTTCGTGAAAGAGAAGGATGGTACGTGCTTTGTGTCTTTTAAATATTTTTGTGAAAATTTATTGTTGTGGAACTAAGTTTGTGATTTGCACTTTAGAGACACATTGAGCTTAATAGCTGACACCCTCTTAGTTGCTGTTTCAGATTCTCAGACATAGGCTTTCGGTACTTGGAGGACCACAATTTATCAGATTTATTTCAGTTTTCAGTATGGACATTTCGGATTTACATAACTATTCTATTTTAGTTATTATTTTGGGATTTATGTAATTTTAGTTACTTATACATTTATTTGGGATTCTTAACTGTTTTAGCATGCATGGGAATTTTTATTTGGATATTTGAATAATTTATTTTATGATATTTTTATTTTTACGACCACGTTTTTTAAAAGAACTTATTGTGGAACGACATCGTTTTCAATAAATAACCTAATTTTTTGTTTTATAAATTATTGAAAACTAAAATTTATTACTTGAGGGAAAAGTTTTCAACGGTGACTTCCTAAATCCGGTCTTTTCTTCTAGGTCGGGTTTAGTGGGTCACATAATGCCATTCAGTTTAACAAATGCCCATGTTGCTTTCATGGACCTGATGAATCGAATATTCAAACCTTATCTTGATAAGTTCGTTGTTGTTTTTATCGACGGCATTCTTGTCTAATCTCGGAACAAGGAAGAACATGCTGATCATCTTTGGATTGTGCTACAAATGCTCCGAGAACACCAACTATTCGCCAAGTTCACTAAGTGTGAATTTTTGTTATCCGAAGTCTCATTCCTCGGACACGTCATTTCATCCGATAGACTCAAAGTCGACTCCAAGAAAATCCAAACCATTCTAGATTGAAGATCTTTGAGAAATGTAAGTGAAGTTCAAAGTTTTCTAAGTTTAGCTGGATACTACCGAAGATTCGTGAAAGGGTTTTCGGTGATTGTCGCGCCGTTAACCAAACTCCTTTGAAAGAATGAAGTCTTCGAGTGGTCAGAAAAACAGAAACGAAGCTTCAACCAACTCAAACAATTATTGACTCATGTCCCAATCCTTATTCAACCTGAATCGGGAAAAGAGTTTGTTGTGTACAGCGATGCATCACATTCAAGTCTTGGATGCATTCTGATGCAAGAAGGTAACATGATCACATACGCCTCCCGAAAAGTAAAGCCTCGTGAATTGAATTATCCTACACGTGATCTCGAGCTTGCGGCTATTGTGTTCGCGCTCAAAATCTGGCGACACTACTTGTATGGTGAAAGATGCAAGTTGTTCACCGATCACAAGAGTCTCAAATATCTGCTCACTCAAAAAGATCCGAACCTATGACAAAGGAGATGGTTGGAGTTACTCAAAGACTATGACCTGATCATAGATTATCATCCGGGAAAAGCTAACGTGGTTGCCGACACTCTTAGTCAAAAATCAAACCTTGGTAAGTTTTTTTAAATTCTCGAAAATCTAAAAAACGTTCAAACTTGAATCCAAAGTGACCATTCGAATTCTTTCTTGATACTCAAGGAAGAATTCGATCACTTCCTTGTCAAGCAAGGAAGCCTTCAAATTGTATCTTGTTTTCTAAGTAACATGTTCGAATTTTTTATTTGTAGCTTCCTTGGCTATTAACGCGCATTTCCGACTATACAAGGCTCGAAATTATCTATGTGAACTACAGAAAATCATTTCTAAGCTTGAGTCTAATCCCGACTTTTTCGTTAAATCGAACGGTCTTCTTTATTTCAAAGATAGAATTTGTATTCCTAATAGCAAGGAATTACAAGAAGAAATCCTACAAGAAGCTCATAAAAGTTCTTTCTCGATCCACCCATGATTGGTTAAGATGTACAAGGATCTCAAGCCCTTGTATTGGTGGTCTGGAATAAAAACGGCTATCAACGACTTCGTAGCGAAGTGTCTAAATTGTCAACGAGTCAAAGTTGAGCACCGTGTTCCTACTGGATTACTTCAACCTCTTGAATTTCTATAATGGAAATGGGAACGAATTACAATGGATTTTGTGACCGGTCTTCCTTGCACGCCAAGAAAGTGCGACGCTATCTGGTAGTTGTTGATCGTTTCACCTAGTTAGTACATTTCATTCTGGTACGTATGTATCTCAGTTTAGAAGCCTTAGCCGAAATATACATTTAGGAAGTCATTCGTTTACACGGAGTTCTGACTTCAATAGTCTCTGATTAAGATCCCCGATTCACATCTCGATTTTGGAAGACGCTACACAAAGCCCTCGGAACTAAGTTGAATCTTAGCAAAGCTTTTCATCCGCAAAGTGACGGACAATTCGAACGTGTGATTCAAGTTCTCAAAGACATGCTCAGAGCTTGTATCATCGATTTCAGAAAGAACTAGGAGAAATCGCTACTGCTAGTAGAATTCACATACAACAATAGCTATCAGTCTTCCATTCAAATGGCTCCTTTTGAAGCGTTGTATGGAAGAAAATGTCGAATGCCCCAATGTTGGTCTGAACTTGGAGATAATAAAGTGTTATGAGCTCAATTACTTCGGGAAACCGAAGAACAAGTTCAAATCATTCACTCCCGATTGAAGCAAGCTTTTGATCGTCAAAAGTCCTACGCTGATCAGAAACGTAGAGACATTAAATATGAAGTCAGATATAAAGCCTTTCTTAAAGTCTCTCCTTGGAAGAAAGTATTCTGGTTCGGCAAAAGAGGAAAAGTAAGTCCTTAGTTTATCGGACCATTTGAAGTTATAGAAAGAATTGGTCATGTGGCCTATCGACTCGCACTTCCTTCTGAGTTTGATAAAATTCATAATGTCTTCCACGCCTCAATGCTACGACGCTATCGATCTGATCTGTCTCACATTCTTGAGCCTGAAGAAGTTGAACTTAATCCCGACCTTCATATGAAGAAGAGCCTATTCAAATTCTTGATCGGGAAGTTAAAAGTCTTCGAAACAAGAATGTTTCCCTCGTTAAAGTTCTATGGAGAAATCATAAAGTCAAAGAGGCTACATGGGAACCCGAGGATACGATGTGAAAGCAATATCGTCATCTATTCAATTTAGGTAAATTCAAGTGCAAATTTATTTTAAGGGGGGAGGAGTTGTGACACCCTAAAAATTACCTTAGAAGAAATCCTAAGAAATTAAAATGAAAATTGTAAACATTTGGCTAAACCTAATATGATTACAAGATTAAAGTAATGAAAAGAATAATTATAAGATTCAAGTGACATGTTAAATTAATTAGAATTGTATATTATAAGTTAAGTGAGAATTAAATGTAATAAATGTACACATAATGTATATGATTCATAGTGGAAATTGAATTATATAATATATATATATATATACATTCTCGGTGGGATTAGATATATATATATATATATATATACATATATAGATAGGAAATCATAATGTAGTAATTAGAAATTAATTGAATAAATATTAATAATATAAAGTTATAATATATATATATATATATATATATATATATATATATATATATATATATATTATAGTGGGAATACATGGCTAACAACTATCCCTTGTGTCAATGACACTAGAGAACAACCGGCCATGCTTTGGAACAAGGGTAACACTTGTCCCCATTTGCTTTCTCATCATCTTTCTCCTTTATTCAACCAAACCAACCTAAAATAAGAGAGAGAGCCCTTGAGAGCTTGAGAAATCTGGAGATTATTGAAGGGAAAATTCATGCATGTGCTGGAAATTTAAACTAGAAGATCATAGGTTTCATGCATGTTAATAGATACATGTAAGTATTCTTATTTTAACCGATTGTGCTTTGGGATTTATTCGTTGTTTGGATGTTTTCTGGGTTCAATCTTGCTGGAAATCTTATTTAGAATTGTTTGATCATGTGTTATGATTATTAGGTTCATGTTAGATTAGAACCAAATCTGGAAAAAAACTGCATGAATTCAAGCTAGAACACAAAGTTGCCCATATTCATACTAGTTGAACACTCTCTATAAAATTGGATTTTTGAGCATGTTAGGGTTCGAATTGGAAAAATTCACGTGGGAAAAAGTTGTAGAAAATTTAATTTAATATAGGATAGAGGTCTTGGAATGATGAAAATGATCATAGGATTGCTGGAAAATTAAGTTAGAACAAAACTGGTCACATGAAGAATAAATCTGGAGAAATTCTGGGTAAATTCGATAATTCTGGAAAATTAGGGATTTAATTTGTAGCTAATAAATTCTGGAAAAAATGCTAAGAAACAAGGGATTTGATGAATGAATGGAAAATAACTTGTTTAGAATAAATTATAGCTTAAATGATAGGCTAAAGGTCACTAGAGTATTTAAGACACTATATTGGACAAGTCTGGAAAATGATATAATTAAAGGATTGATTTGCTCTATTTTGAACTAAATGAAACTTGAAAATACATTGTATAAACATGATAAACTATGGTTAAAATCCCAGATTTAAACTAGTTATAATTCATAGTTAAAATGTACACTAAAGTCACCTAGTTAATATAGTGGACAAAATAGGTCATGAAAAATGCCCTGTTTTCAAATGCAATTCTGTATTAACATAGACATGAGAAAAATATGAAATTTATATGGATTTAAAGCTGAATGAATAAGATTTATGGACTGGTAAAGAAATCTAAATTTGGACTTGCGAGTAAAAAGATATGACCAGATTAGTGAGTGTTACTCATACTGGCAATTTAGGGACAATTTCAAATTGTCTAAGTAATTGTGTTTGTATAAATAAATATATATATATGTGTGTGTGTGTGTGTGATCAAAATGAGTTCTAATATGATTCTTATATATTGTTTGAATATTCAAGATCAAGATTGTGAAGAGTTCTTGGAGGATTTAAGAGTTGGGCATTCAAATAGGAAGAGCAAGGGCATAGTGATCAAATAATCATCATAGCTTGGAGTATCGTGAGTGTAGTTTTCTTTAGGGTTAGGACTAGTGTCCTAACCAATGTTTTTATGTTTATTTGATGAATTAACATGAAGTGTGAAATGAATCTAATAAAGATTTGGTAATTAAAATGTAATGGAAGAAGGACTAAATGAAATGGATAACATGTTACATGATTAGTGCTAGTTGATGATGTTAGTGTTCTTTGTGATTTGCTATGACTTGTTGACTATTTAAGCTTCATGAGGTGGACTTATATGTGATTCCATGCCACTTTTTTTATGTATATTTGAGTGAAATGCTATGATAAGCTTGCCGGAAATTATTTGAATGATGTCCTTGTATAGATTTGGTGAATTGGTAACATGTATTGGCTATATGACTTTATAATATGTTTGTGAAACATTTGGTTGATATTGTTAAAAAAATTAAAAGACTTAATAAGTCCTTGGTTGACTAGTGGTCCTTAGGTAAAAGGGCATGCCTTAGGGTCATGAGCTCTCCTGATTTGAAGGTGGTTAGTCACCTATTAATGCTTTGTGCATCTACTATTACAAGTTACAAGCTATATGGTGTAGTTAGACACCTTGGTACATTGTGTATCTACTAATCTTTGGTTCTTTGTGCATCTACTGTTATATGTTCGTACTTGGTACCTATTGACTTGATTACCAAGTCCATTTAATCATCCAAGGCAAAACTCAATAACCTTGTAATAAGACTATACATGATGCTTGAAATGATGAAATGTTATATGTTCATATGTTGTATGGAATGATCTGTTTAAAATGGGTAGTGACACTAATAGAATGATAGGAAAATTTGTTCAAATGATATGATATGATATGATATGATATGGAATTTTACATGATTACATGAATTAAAATTGATCTCTTTTGAAGATGCGCCTATTCGAATGGTATTTGAAGATGATGCCATGTTTGAATAAATTGCTATATTATTGAATATGAACATTAATGTTTTGATTCTTATTCTTTGATTGTGTTATACAATGGTATGAATGTTTCTTATGAATTATGAGTGTGCTTCTATGATTTGCTTACATGATATGAATGAAAATAGCTAAGACTTCTTGAGCATGAAATGGACTAGCTAGGTGGGCCCTGTTTATTTTAAGACTAGCTAGTTAACCTTGAGTATGTGAAATAAGACATTAAAAGATTTAATTAGTAAGTTATAGGAACTGCCTCACTAAGTACAACTTGTACTTATCACTCTTCTGATATCTAAAAGCTATCTATTTTGATCCGGGAGCAATCACAAGCCAAGACCCAAGTATGATATAGCTTTGCTTAGACTCTAGATGGTGGCATAATTATATGTTAGAATATCACATGCATTTTGGTGTTTTGGTTATGTTAGTTTGGATTGTAAATGTGAAAGATATGTTAAATATGATGTTTGATATGTTATAAGTGAACAAGTTGTATGATCTTGTTTTGGATGATGTTTATATATGTGTTTGAATGATTATGTCTTGATGAAGACTTTAGTAATGTTACATGATATTTATGTATGTGATGAATTTGAATGGATTGAAGTATTGGTTGATATGTTAAGTTGTTTAGGAGAATTGCATCTAGAGTTCATCCTGATTACGTGATTGTATTCAAGGGAATTATGATGTTTAATGGTTGGTTGGATTTTGTATTTCTTTTGTATGCATGATTTTAGATGAAATAGGTATCTAGATGATGGATTGAATTGTATCAATGTAGTTGTTATAAGATATTTGAATATTGGGTTGTCTTAGAACCATTCGAACATGATGTTTCATGTATATAATGTTAAGTTAGTGGTACCTTGTCTCAGATTTTAAGCTTATTGTGTATATGTTTTATTAGGATGAATGTCGAATGCTCCTAAATGTATGTCGTAGTTTGATTTGATGATTAGTGTAAGTATGTTAGATTATAAGTTTAGAAATTTTTTGTTGGCTCACCCATGTATAAATATTCTTGTTATATGATCATATGTTTACATTTTATAGTATGATAATGTTATAAATTACACACTCTATGGTATTGTTGAGTATGCTCTAATTATATGTTTACATTGTTTTATGATCTGTTATGTGTTCTGTTGTGTAACGCCTCTTGCTCCTAACCCGGACGTGGGGTGTTACAAGTCAGGAATTATCGACGATTTGTAAAGGGGTTCTCCTTCATAGCCGCATCCTTTTCTAAGCTACTTTGCAAGGATGAACTCTTTGATTGGTCGGAGAAGCAACAAAGAAGCTTCAAACAGCTTAAACAAGCTCTTACTCATGACCCGGTTCTTATCCAACCAGAATAGGGAAAAGAATTCACTGTGTATAGCGATGCATCTCATTTGGGCTAGGATATGTCCTAATGAAAGAAGGGAATGTGATAGCTTATTCCTCACGTCAATTGAAGCCGCATGAGTTGAATTACCCTACAAATGATTTGGAATTGGCAGCTATCGTGTTTGCTCTCAAAATATGGAGACATTACTTGTATGGAGAGAATTGCTACTTGTACACGAATCATAAAAGTCTCAAGTACCTCCTAACTAAAAAAGATTTGAATTTAAGGCAAAGAAGGTGATTAGAACTGCTTAAAGATTATGATTTGGTTATAGACTATCATCCAGGGAAAGCAAATGTGGTTGCTGATGCCCTTAGTCGCAGACCATACTCGGGTAAATCCTTGATTTTAAATATTGAATGTTATCTTTGAAATAATCCATTCCTAATTCTCATAAGTAACCTTGTAATCTCTTTCGTAGCTCCCTTGGTAATCAATGCACGTTTTTGTTTATGCAAGGGACGGAAATTTCTATCCGAACTCTAAGTTCAATCTAATTTAATCTCGAGAATCAAAGATCTTCAACAAACTGACCCGAATCTTCAGAGTATCATGTTAAAGCTGGATTCAGAACCTAATCCTGATTTCTCCATGAAGCCGAATGGGTTGCTCTATTTCAAGAATAGAGTGTGTGTTCCCAATAATGAAGAATTAAAGAAAGAGATGTTACAAGAAGCTCATCAAAGTTCCTTCTCGGTACACCCTAGGCCGGTCAAAAAGTATAAAGACCTGAAACCACAGTATTGGTGGCCAGGCATGGAGTCAGCTATTACAGACTTTGTATCAAAGTGTCTGACTTGTCAAAGGGTCAAAAACGAGCACAGAGTCCCCACGGGATTGCTTCAACCTATCGAATTGCCTTAGTGGAAATGGGACCATATAAATATGGATTTTGTTAGTGGTCTTCCTTCAACCACAAGAAAGAACGATGTTGTGTGGGTGATTGTTGATAGATTCTCAAAGTCTGCACACTTCATCCCTATTCGAATGAATATTAGCTTGGATATCTTGGCCGAACTATAAATTTGTAAATTGATTCGATTGCACGAGGTACCTACATCTATAATCTCCTATCGAGACCCCAAATTTGCTTCTCGATTTTGGAATTCCTTCCAAAAAGCTTTAGGGACCAAAGTGCATCTTAGCATAACTTTTCATCCACAAACTGATGGACAATCTGAAAGGATAATTCAAGTACTCGAAGATATGTTGCGTGCTGGTGTAATAGACTTCGGAAAGAACTGGAAAAGTCTGTACCCCTAGTAGAGTTTTCCTACAATAATATCTACCAAGCATCTATTTAGATGGCTCTATTTGAAGCCTTATACGAGAGAAAATGCAGGACTCCCTTATGTTGGTTTGAATTGGGAGAAAATAAAGTCTTGGGACCACAATTGCTTACAGAAACTGAAGAGCAAGTGCAGATCATTCATAGTCGATTGAAGGAAGCTTTTAGTAGGCAAAAAGCCTATCCAGACTTTAAAAGAAGAGTCATTCAGCACAATGTATGAGACAAAGTCTTTCTTAAAGTATCTCCTTGGAAGAAAGTCTTCATATTTGGAAGAAAATGAAAGCTCAGCCCCAAATTTATCGGACCTTTTGAGATCATTGAAAGGATAGGTCATGTGGCCTATCGTTTGGCTCTCCCTAGTGAATTCGATAAGATTCACAACGCGTTTCACATATCTATGCTTAGAATATACAGATCTGATCCATCCCACGTTTTAGAGCATGAGAAGGTTGAATTGAATCCCGACTTATCATATGAAGAAGAACCAGTTCAGAATTTGGGATATGAAGTTAGAAAGCTAAAAAAATCGGGCCTTTAGTGAAAGTGTTATGGAGAAACCATAAAATGGAAGAAGCAACGTGGGAGTCAGAGGCAATCATGAGGATGCAATACCCTCACATGTTTAACTCGGGTAAATTTGAGGGCGAATTTATTTTAAGGGGAGGAGGATTTGTAACACCCCAAAATTAGGGGCTAAAAGGATTAAACATATTAAGAGTAGTCATTGAACCTTAAGTTAGTAATTTAATTCTTAGGCTCCGCAATTTAGGACCATAAAATTAAGAAGTAACCATTAAGTGACTAAATCGAGAGGACTACATTGTAACAATTAGAGGGTGGGACGTTTGCATGTAATGTGATAATTAGGAAAGGCCTAGATTAGGTGTCATTTACAAGATGTATACATGTGGCCTAAGGAGAGCTTAGGCTTGGCTAAGTGGGAAAAAAAGAGGAGAGAACCACTATGTTCTTCTTCTCCAATGAATCGGCCAAACCCTTAGAGAAAGAAAAAGAGGAGAGAACTTCATAGATTTGCTTGGTTAGTTAAATTTTGGGGAAGCCACATTGAGTCCTTATTTGATTGTGCATAAGAAGAGTAAGCACCTTTTTATTTGATCTTCTCTAAGAATGGAATTGTAGATGTTATGCTTGAATTGGTTATTGATTGTTGCTTGATTTCCTTGAATTGGTATAAACATGAAATTGTTGTGACTTTGTTAACCATGGATGAAAGCTTTCGATTATAGAGTCATGTAATTAAAATTGTAGTTTGAATTACTTATGAAATCGTGGCATAGATAAAGTGATGGGCTTTCTTGAAAATGAGTTATATAGTGATTAAAATTGTTAAACATCCGAATGTAATAATTGAATGGTGGAAAATTGAGATTAGAATGAATGTAGTCACATTTAATTGCTAAATTGCTAATTGGGGAATGTTTTGAAAGAATGGATAGTTCATGGATTAAATGGAATGAGTTAAGGAATGAATTTTGTAAGATAATACTAGTGAAAAAAACTACTTTAATTGTATGCTGGACTGATTTGTTTATATAAGAAGCATGTGGACTGTTTTTGTGTACAAATATGTTTGGGACTAAATTGGAATCATGGATAAATAAGGGACTGTTTTGACATCATAGAAACAGAGGAGAGACTGATTTAAGGTTATAAGAAGTTATTATCACTTTAAAAGAAGCGTTAGATTGAATGTATAACAAATTAAAGATGATATGAACACATGAAAATTGTATGTACAAGTTAGGGGTTGTTTTGTAAACCCCTACGTATAATATGGATTGTTTTGCCTTAAAATGTGAACGGTGGACTCTTTTAGAAGAGAATGAATGAATAAAGGAGCTTGCTGCCCTGTTTTGATTGCTTGAAAGGCTATAAATTGTTTAAAATGTGTATACAAGTTGTTAGGTCATTATGTATGTATGTGCTTAGTAGAATGGTTTTGAATTATTTTGAAATGGATGCTTGAATGTTTTGGATAGTTGCTGATTTTTTAGTCCATTGTACTGAATGAATCACAGAACAAGGAGTGGGCCTTGTTGAAGAAGAAAGAGTTGGTCAAGCTAGTGGCAAACAAAAAGGGGTTCAGATCCAAGATCAAAAGTAGCATGGATGACTTGTGAGTGTAGCTAAATATAGGGTTAGGACTTAGGTCCTAACCAAATATACATGTTTATAATTTCTTGTTTGGTTATTATGTTATGATATTAGAATTGACTAAGCATGATATTGAAGAATAAGGGAAGAATGATTTAAGCTTAAAGATGAAATTTAACACTAGTAAGAACTTGGTACAATAAATGAAATGAACTCTTCTACCTTGAGTGACAATCAAATGCTTGCTTGTGTATCTAGAATGTTTTGAATGCTTATATGTACCGATGTAATGATAATGATGCTTGTAAATGTGATACGGAGACTTGAATTGAGATAATGCTATATGCTTAAGCCTAGTGTATGTTAAATGTTAGTATGAGTAACATGAGAAATCCATGACTTGGTGAGCTAAGGCTGATATAGCCTAAGGGCTTAATATGATCTTGTTATACATTACATGAATGTGATCCCTTGAATAAACTATTGTCTTGACTTGAACATGAAATGCTTGAACAAATGATACATAATTGAACAAGCCTTGGTTGTTAGTTGGTCATAGGTATAATGGCATGCCATTGAGTCTAGAGCTCTCTTGTGTTTGGGTGGACTACGGTCCACGGCCAAGGCCCTTATGTGGTGACAGTAGGAGGGATGTGTGATATGGTCTTTGGCGACAGTAGGAGAGAAATGATCAATGTCTTGTTTCAGGCGACAATTTGTTGGTGACTCGTTACCTAGACAAACTATACACCAAGGTTGAACTAAAAGATTAATAAATAAGAATTATATCATGAGTTTACTTGCTACATGTAATGCATACTTGAATTGGAGAATGTTCATATTTAAATTGATATGTAAAAGTACTACTTGCAAATGTTACTTGAAAGACAAGCTTGATATGAATCATGTTTATACTTGACTTGAGAATTATGAAATCAGCTTGTACATGATACTTGATTGAATTGAGACGTGTTTAAGCTTGAATTGAGATCCATGTTCATTGCTTGTCAATGTTATTCGAATCTTATAAAGAATTTAGACATGATTAAACTTGTTTGAAACTACATTTCTTGCTTATTTACTTGTGTGTTATAAAGTACATATTGTCCATGGTGATTGGAATAAATGATTATACGTTTATATACTTGAATAGATCCCTTGAATAATACACTTACCCATGAACTCAAAAGCTACAAACCTTGACTAGATTTATTTGATTAAATGATACTTGTTGTAATAAATGGTTAGAACTAGGAGCTACCTCACTAAGTACATCTTGTACTTATAACTCTTGTTTCCATTCTTCCCACCCTAAATGTTAATTAATCTTGAAGTCAGATCCTTGAGCTTGAAGCAAGACACGAGCAAAACTTGAGTATGAATCCATACTTATTTTGTTATGCTCCTAGTTGGTGGCACCTAGACTTGTGTATTAATGATGCTAGATCATGCATTTGTTCTTTGGAAAGTTTGTATATACTCGACCTTGATGTTTAATGTTGGTAATTACATGGTTATTAAGACTTGATACTTGTATGTCTTAAGTTTCTCATGGATGAGATAAACAAGGCCTGCTGAATGTTGGAAATGATACTTGGTGTACATGAACTAGTTATAGCCGAATGTGTTTGGAAATAAAACAATATATGCTTAGCTTACTTGTATGCTCTATTAGAATTGATCATTGGGTTATGGTACCTTGCTCCTAATTCGAGAGATAAAGGTCATGATAGCTAGTCATGATTTCTAAATGATGTTAATCTTGTTTGAGGATATACTCATTTGAGATATGGTTTGAATGTATGCACTTAATATCATGTTTATTTAAACCAACATGATATGCTTACATGTCTTGAATGTGATATCCTAGAAGACCATGCTTAGTTAATTCGAATTGAGTATGCCATTGTAAGCATGTTAGTTCATTGTCATAAGATAGTTCAAGCTGCACATACATGAGATTGGATTAAAATGAATGTGATCTATTCTAAGTGTGTTATTCAAATGCTATACATGATCACTTGAATAAGTAGTAAACATCCTTGAATGTAGTTTGAAAGTGATTAATCAAATTGGTAACCTATAATGAATAAGAAGCATATTCATGCTCGTGTTATCGAATTTGAATGTATACGTTCCTTGTTTGTCCCTCAACTCATCTAATAGAGATGAGTTCGAAAAATCTTAAATGTTTCATGTTTTCTCGTGTGTTCCCAACATTCCCTAGCCGGTTTACTCCTAAACTGAGTGGGGGTGTTACACTATATACAAGAGAAATGAGAAAATAAGACTTAAATGTTATTTCTCTTGATCATTATCTTTGGATGTGTTCTCTAACCATCTTTAAGTGCTCGTGGCTTGATTTTATAGTGTGAAATGTGAATCTAGCCATTTATAACTGTCAGGGGTGGTTTTGGAGCCGTTGAAGGGTGAAAAAACAGCCTTAAATACACTCATGCAACTATCGGTATCGATACTCAACATGGTGTCTCGATACATGCTTAAAAAGGAAAGAGCCGTTGCAAAATTTTAGGGGGTAAGTGTACTGATTGGGCATACCGATACTGACTGGGCGTACCTGTACTAAACCGCCTCTCTGAAATTTCAGAAAATTTCGCGTATCGGTACCGGTACTAAAAGCTATTTTTTGACACTAAATGTATTTTGGAAGTATTTGATTATGTAAAAAAATACATAAAATCATTTTGAACATATTTTCAAGTTATTTGGACTTTGAATTATTTTTGCAATATTTGAATAAGTCCAAAAACATTTTTCTTTTAAATTGTTATATCAAAATATTTTTCTCAACAAAGTTATGTATTAAACCCTACTCCTTTTAGTCATTTAAACCTTTCCTTGTGTCTAAGGTGAGTTAAGGTCTAAGCTTCCCAGCTAAACCTCATCGTCCATTAGATTTAACCTAACTTTTTCGATATTGGGTAACATATATAGATTAAGGGCAACTTTCGAGAGTTCTTACAAATCTAAGGAAGATAAATAATGAACAAAGCAAGTAAGTAGCAGAAATGCTATAACATTTTTTCAATTCATGATTTTTGTGGTGGAAAGGTTCAAATACAACTTGATAATCGCATCCAAACAGCAGATGTTGTTTGAGAACCAACAAAATATGGCAAAATGTGTGGTTAGTGAAGATAGGCGTGATTAAGGGTCTGCTCACCTGCTCGATTGCAGACAACTTTGATTGGAATGATCATTGATCCTTCAAGACCAAGCCCTTTGGTAGTGAGAACAATCTGTTGTTCTTAGAGCTGTGAGACAGAAATTTACTCGTTTATTAGAGAAGATTTGCGCCTCAAGAATCTGATCATAATCCAGTTGATCAATAACAACATCTGGTGGTGCCATTGGAAGACTCCGAATCAAGAAACCAAAGCAGAAGAAGAATACAATATAGTGAAACCGAAAGTAAATATAATCTAACCTAGCAAGTAATATCATGTTGAGCATACAAAAAGAATCTAATAAAGGAAGAGAATCAATGAGTCTTTCAGTGTTTAACACAATGAGTTGGGCTCTTTATTTAAGCAACAAGCTCAAGGAGCTTTCAAAGCAACTGTAATTAGTTATAACTGCATAACAGTATAACAACCCTACTAACCTTATGAATACGCATTGATTAACACTTGGTAGGCTTAAAATAGTTTTATCCCTAATGATTTTAAATTTTATCATTATCAATCTTTCAATTTCTCAGCCTAAAAACTATAATAGGGGATGGAAATCCTCTACCCCTTTTCGGTGCCCCTACATATGCCCTCACGCTCAAAATTAACTTTAGGGTTTAGGGTTTAGGGTTTTAAGTTAGGGGTTGTGGTTAGGGTTTAGGGAATTTAGGATAGGGTGTATTTTTTAGGGTATAGGGTGTAGGGTTTAGGATTTAGAATTTAGGGTTAGGGCTTAAATTTTAATTTTGTAGTGTTTTTTTAGTGTTGGGGCATATGTAGGGGCACCGAAAAGGGCCAGACGAATTTTATCCAATAATAGGCATCATAATAATCATTGCAAATAGATAAAATAGTAATTGTCCTTTTTTAACAAAAAATAATAATTGCCGATTGAATGAAAATAATGCTCAAGTTGCTAAAAAAGGGCGGAAAGTAAAAACTAAAAATATTTTAAAGCCAAATCGTGCCAAAATTATCCAATGTGCTAATACAACGTTACAACACACTATTGTATCCTCGTGAAAGAAAAAAAAAATACACATTTAGAATAAAAAAGTTCAACTCAACTCAAGCTGCTTCTAGCCTCCTACTTACTGCCTTCTTTTGGTGGCTTCACAATAAGAACGGGGCAGTTCGCATGGTGCGCACAATAGTCGCTCACACTTCCTAAGAAAGCTCTGCAACCAAAATTAGCTTATATACATATGGTTAGCAGATAACCATAGCACATGATTCCATTAATAAACATGAAAACGACACGTTTAAACACGTGACCCAATTTTCTTTTGAAGTTGAAAGTTTTAATTTTAGCAAATTACAGAGTCTTCTAAATCTTTGAACCGTCTCTGTTTGAATTACATATTACGATTACTCTCGAACACTGGACTAGGACAGTTATGATTATAAAAAAAGAATGGAAAATGGATCACCTCTTAATCTTTCCAAGGTTGCGATTGCCTATCACAAGAAGATCGACATGCATTTCTTGGGTTGCTCGGCATATCTTCTCCTTAGGGTCCCCTTCAAATATCAAAGTCTCCACTTCAACATTCTGCACGCAAAATAATAAAGTATCACATGCATGTAAATTTACTTTAATTTATTAATTGAAAATCATATACTATATGCCAATGGATGCATCGAATTGGCTAACAAGTTCAATACGAAGATAGGTCAATATGGAGGATTGTTTAATGGTTTATATGTAGGCATATGCTTACTTTTTTATCTTTGCACAGATCGGATGCACGGGCGAGTAATGCTTTCGAAATGTGTTCTTGACCTTTCTTTATCGATTCCTCAACTGAAGCTGGTATGTAAAATGCTGTTGAAGCTTGTAAACACAAGAATTAATTAAATATATATATTATCATCAAATAAACGAAACTGGTACGGAAAATCAATAGTTTTACAACTATCAGTCTTTATACTTGAAGAAAAATTTGTCAAAAATCCTCGTTCTCTTTTCGGTGTCCCTTTTATATGCCCCAACACTAAAACTTATTAAAGAAATTTAAATTATGCTAAATTTAAATCCTAAACCTTACACCCTACACTCAACAAAATACACTCAACCTCAAATTCTTTAAACTCTAAATATAAGTTTCAAACCTTACTTAAATTTTAGTATGAAAATATATATAAGAGCACTAAAAAAGTAAAAGGTTTCTATTCTTGAAAGTGGGACAATAGTGGTTAATAATTTTCATGTTATCCATTTTTTTTTGGATGGACAGCCGCGCTCAAATGATAGCCTAATAGAGAAGATGAATTCCCTACGGTTATATCATGGGAAATCTGACGGTGGTACGGAGTCTAACCTTATAATTACCATGTTTAGTAAATAAGGGTTCGAGCTAATATTAGAGGTTTGAATAGTTAAGTTTGTTAATTTGAATAGCATATTAAAATATAATAAAAAATTTCTAAATAACCTAATAATTAATTAAATTGTATTTTAACCTTTTTACCCTTATAATTATCAAAAATTTCACAAATAACCTAAATTTTAACTGTTTTTCTATTTTAATTCTTCACCATCACGTATTTACATTGTGACATTTGTAAGTTAGTACTTTTTATTTTTGTTATTCTCAAATATTTATATTTATATTTATATTTAATAATTAATGAAATTATATTAAAAATAATTATATAAATAATAAATTAATATACAAATTCTTCAAATATGCTTAATAATATTATATTAAAAAATTATTTTTCATAATCAAATTAATTAAACAAATATCGAATATAACTATGCCCTTATATGCCATTTTGCTTGTTTAAATAATCAAATATCTATCAACTATCCATTAATTTTACCACAGTTTTGTACAACCCGCTAATCAAATCAACTAATGCAATCAGTTAATTTAATCTGCTACGAGAGCGAATATATGATGGATGGAGTATAATAGTCTTTATTGCTAGTTGATAAGTTTAGTTAGTAAGTGGAAGTAAACTTGATATTTGTGTTGTCAAAGACAATGCAACTTTTTGATGAGGTTGTTTCGGACGATTTTAAATTGTGTGATTGATGTAGTCGGATGGGTGGTTGTGGAGAGATATTGTCGGAAAAGTTTGGTAAGCGAAGAGAATATAATAGGTATAAAAAGAATAAAAGATTACTTGTCCAAAAACGGACAGGGGAGATGCTACCTGTACCTCCTGGTCCAGCAGGAACATAGTAAAGGTGGAAAGGCTGGTGAACATGAACTAGACTCAGAGTTATGAGCCGCAAGCCATCCTCCTCCTCGTTAGCTGCAGCAGTTATATTGCAACCACAAACGTTGTGCAGGGTCCATCGGAGTGCATTGAAACTCTCATCACTCTCGTCAATACCCACCATTACTCTCATCGTTCTCACCCCTCGTTCATTCAACTGCGGCGACTTTCCTTCCCTTGATTCCATTATAGAAATCGGATTCTTTCCTTCACTTCATATATATTTATACTAATTAATCTCTTATGGGTACTGCTATGAATATGATTCATCGAAATTAGACGTGTAAGTTTACAAGCAAAGGAAGGAAACGTGGCAGCCATGCTATGCATGGAGGACAAATTTCCAATTACTCCTAAGCAAAAGAAATGGGCGCTTGTCAATAGTTGTGAATCTCAGCTTCTTACTCGGCACAGTTTTGGCGATGCATGTTTTTGTTTTTTTCCTCAATGCACCTTTATCCATAAGGTTTACTTGTTTTTTCCGTTGAATATTTATTTATTTTTATTCACCGATTTCTAACAAACAAAAATGCTTCTACTTAACTGTCATATAAGTGCTCAAATTATACCATTTTTTAAATATAAGTACTCAAATTATATTTTGGGCCAAATAGGTGCTTCACCGTGACGGACGTTAATTTTTTTTTTCTGTTATTCATTTTCTCAGCAACCAAACAAGAAATTTTCTCACTCAAAATCCTCCACACGGTTCAGAATAGAGCATTATTGACAAAATGGTCTTGGCGGTATGCTAGGGATGAATCGTCTTTGTGGAGAGCCATCATCGTGGCAAAATATGGCGAGGCGGCCCAGTGGTGGCGATTTAACTCTGCATACAGGGGTTCGATGTCAGTTATTTGGAAACATATTGTCCAAACTGTGAGCTCGGATAGTGTGTAAAAGTTCATGGGTGAGCCTAGTTTTGTTTGGAAGGTTGGTGATGGTTCGCGAGTTTTATTTTGGTTTGATGTGTGGTGTGTTGAGGAACCATTGAAGGATATATTCCCTCAGTTATTTTCGATAGTGGCGAATCGATTGGCTTTGGTCGCTGACCTTTCCGATGGGGGTAGCTTTCAGCATGACCCCTGGGAGAGTTTCTTTCGTCGAGGCTTGCGTTCGTTTGAGCTTCGACAACTTCGGGAGCTCATCTCGCTCTTGGGACCTATGAGGTTGCGGCATGGTGCAGTTGATATGTTAGTCTGGACACCGGATACACATGAGACATTTTCAGTAAAGTTTCTATCACGTCTGCTTATGTTGGACAAGGTGGGAGGGAGTGATTTTGGTTAGTGCTTTGCGTGGAAAGTTCTCGTACCTCCCAAGGTTCAGGCATTTTTGAGGTTCACATGGCTGCGCCATCTACCAACCTTTGATTTTTGAAGCTTCGTGGCATCGTTTTGGATGAGCAGCAAGGTTTGTGTGTTTGGTGTCGCGAGAGGGAGGAGGAGATTGATCACTTGTTTTTCCTATACCCGTTTGCCCAAGGAATTTGGGATTGGTTTAGGCGTTGGTGGGGCGTGTCTTTGTCGATGTCGAGGACTTTTTCTAACTTTTTCTGACTAGGATTTCATTGTTCATTCACGGGCACTTCAAGGCTTTTATGGGTGTCGAGCATTGCAGCATTGTTGTGGTCCATATGGCTTGCGCGAAATGAGTGTGTTTTAGCTGTAAAATTCTATCGGCTTCGGAGATTTGCTTCTTGGTTGAATTGCGCTCATTTTATTGAGTGAAGACGTTAAAAAAGGGGCTGTTTGTTAGTGAGTCTTTATGGTGGGATTGCCCGAGCTTGTTCAGTGAGTTTGTAGTTTCCAAGACATGTCGTGTGGGGGTGAGTTGGGAGCCTCCAATTGGGGACACGCTAAAATTTTCGGTTGATGGTTCTGCTCGTGGTAAGCTAGGGCCTACAGGTTTTGGAGGTGTTTTGCGTGATGCACATGGTTGAATTCTAGCTCTTTTTTCTGGTCCACTTGGTTCCCTTGATTCCAATGTAGCGGAGTTACGGGCAATCGTTTTTGCGTTGAATTTCTTTGCAGCTTCTAAATGGGCATCTCGTCCCCTCGTGGTGGAGTCGGATTCCAAAATTGCTCTAGGTTGGGTGTTGCATTTGGAACGGCAACCTTGGCTTTTGTGGGAGATTTTTGGTTTGATTGATCAAGCCTACCTCACTTTGGGGTCTGTATGCTTTAATCACATTTTCCGTGAGGCGAATCGGTTAGCGGATGCGCTAGATAAGGAAGTGGTGACGCAGGCATCTTTATTTCAGGCCTTTGTATGATTGTTTCTTTTGTGAGGGGTGTTGTGTTCCGTTGTTGTTTTTTCCTTTTTCGTCCACGTGTCGTACTCTTTTCCTCCGTTAGGCATAGAGAGGTTTTTAATGAGGCACACGTGTGACTCGGGTTGTATATTTTCCCATTAATATACAAATTTTTTGCTGATAAAAAATCCTCTACATAAGAATCCAAGATTTTTTAGGGGGTTGAAGCAACTCTTTAGCTTTTTTGTTTGAAATCACAGTTTTAGTTTCTGCCATATCTATTGTTCCTTATTCCGTTTCAAGCTCGAAATCTAGTTTTAATTAGTTTAAGAAATTTTCTCGCCCAAAAGCGTCGTTATGTTTCAGATTGATTTTAATTAGTTCAAGAGACATAGCAAAACCCTGTTTTCTTTCAGTCATCGTTGGAAGACAAATATGAGTTTTTCAAGAAGCTTGCGACAAATCTGGGTTTTTCAAGATTGAGAAGTCATAAAATTATGGTAGGATTGAAATAAGTCTTTCAAGTGAAAACCATTTATGCCAAAACCAAAATAGCAAAGAAGAAAATTGGTGAAAGAAAATTTTGGGTTCCATGAATCAAATATGGGTTTTTTGATACGAGAGATGAGGGAAATTTGATGGGGCAATGGGGGTAAATGGGGAATTTCAACTCTTTAAAATATTTTATTAATTTTATTTATTTTCAAATATAATTTTAGAAATTTAAAAAAGATGACATGTGTCAGATAACAATGAAAATTAATGTTGTCACAGTGAGACGCCTATTTGGGTCACAGATTAAAACGTTAGGCACATATTTGACCCAAAATATAGTTCAAGAACCTATATGGAAAAAAGGTTATAGTTTGGGTACTTATTTGACGCTTAAGCTTTTTTATTATTCTTTTTATTCTCCAACACTAAAAAATCAAATTTTAAGCCTTAATCATAAATGTTAAATCCTAAAAAATATACCCTACACCGGATACGCTAAACTATAATCCTAAGCCCTAACCCTAAACGTTAATCCTAATTTTTTAATGTTGGAACATAAATAGGGGCACAAGACAAGGGCAGGCGATTTCTACTCATCTCTAACATTTACAAATGTTATAATATTATAATATTAGCTTAATTCACCTTTTCACTCTAACATTTACATTTTTTTTTCAAATTTGGTATTTAATATAGTGTAAACTATACTATTAGCCTTCGTACTTTTCATCGAACCTTTAAAATTTTCATTATAATCACTAAAATTTTAATTTACTTTCATTATGGTCACTATCGTCACTTACCATGTAACACCCCAAATTTGGGCCTAGGTGTTTAGAGTCTGAACCGGATCGGTCTAGGAATTTGTTTGAATCTAAAAGGGGGGTTTTAGGGAACACCTAGTTCGGTATGCTTTAAAAATATAGAAAAATATCTAAAAATCCTCATTAAATATATAAAAGAGAATGGTGAAATCAATTTTACAAAATAAGGTTTGGAAATACTACATTTCGGTGTAGTGACCAAATCGCAATTTTTGCAAAGTTTAGTAGTGACTGTTTTGTAAAGGATCGGAACTTTGAATCTTTAAGGAGCTAATTTACCAAAAATGTTTTCATCAGATTTTTCCTTAATTTGGGTGATTTAATTAATGTCTTGATTAAAGAAATTAAAGGTGATTAAAATAGAAAAACTACATTTGACTTTTCATAACCACTTTACTCTAATTTTCTCTCATTTCATTCTCTCTCAAAATCCTATCAACCAAACACTTTTTCTCCAGCAAATTTCCTTTGATTTCCATTTCATTTGATGATATTTCTATCACTCATTGATTCCTAATCAATCCTTCAACAAATCCACTTGATTTCTACATTGTATTTTCAAGAAAACTTGCCCAACTCAAGGAGAAATCATCCATTAGAGGTAAGCTTCGTCCTTCTCCTCTAATGATCAGTTCTTTACCGAAATTCTCAAGTTGTCAATCCTTTATTAATGTTTTTGAAGAGGTTTTAATGTTAGAAACAAGAAATTGGCTTAAAACTCAAGATTTTGGAAGAGATCTTTAAGATTTTCGTGGTGATTGATTGGACTCTGTTTTGAGATGGTTTTCTAATGTATTTTGGATGTTAAATGAGGTTAGAAATTAGGTTTTATTAATCCAATCCCGAATAGGTTGTTTTTCCCAAGTTTTTGCTTGTTAAAATGGTGGTTTTGGGGTGATTTTGGTGTTCTGCTATAGCTGGAGGTATAAGGACATGGTTGTGTTAGTTTTTGATGTTAATTAATGTTTAGAAATGATTAGAAGTGATAGATCTTGGCTGGGTTTGATTTTGGAAGTGTTTGGAGGTGATTTTAGTGGTGTTTGGTAGCCGAAATGTGGATTTTGTGTAGAGCAGCGAGTTTAGGTGTGTGGCTGATGATTTCAATGCATGATGATGCATTAATCCTCTGCTCTTATGCGTTTAAAATAGGGGAGACATCTTCGGACACCTTTGGAGTTGATCCAGAAGCGTAGATAGCGTTTCGGCAAGTAAGCGAAATGTAATCGGTGAGTGCGTATGATTTTAGAAGTCCTTGAGGGACAAAGAATCAAGGTTTGGGGATTTGGGAAAGGTTTGAAACACCTTCCTAAGTCCGGAAGTAAGTATTTTCTAGATTGCTCTGTAGAATGTGGTGTTTGCCCCTTAAATGCTTTTACATGCTCACGGTTTTAGATTGATAAATTCCTAATGTTTTTATGCATGAATTATAGCATGAGATGATGCTTGAAATGATTTCATAAAGTAACATGTTGCATAATTGAGATTTGAGCTTTTATGTTGAAGTATGACAAATGTTATGATTTTGAAATGAGATGAGAATGTTGAGTTTTAATGCATGAAAATAGTAGGTGGGATGTTGATTTGACATAATATATTGGCATAGATGTTGAGATACTTACCGGATATAATTGATCGATCAATAGGATGAGAGTGCACTATAAACTAAAAATTCGTACGTGCTCTTTGGTTAAGCCAAAGGTAGAGAACGGATGATGGACATTCCATCGGGTAGGACTTGGTGAAATACCCAAGCTTTGTGGCGATGAGAGATTCCATCGGAAACTATGTTTCTAGACGAGTGAGTACGGTGATGAGAGATGCCACCGGAAGTGTCTAGTGAGATGTCCGCATATCCGAGTAATAAATAGATGTGAAATGCCAATATAAAATATGTTATGATTTTTGATTCACATGTACCTTGATGTAATGGTTTATGCTATGAGAAATGCATATGTGGTTTGTTTATGAAGTGCTTAGAGTACAAGCATGATTTTGGCCTTGCCATGAGTTTTGCATTGGTTTAAATGCATGAGATATAATGAAGGTACATGTGGTTTCAATGAGAATTTCTTTGAAAGATTTCCAAGCATGATATAGAAATGAGCATGTGGATTAAAAGCTTTTAACGAAAGTGTTTTCAAGTTGTGCATTATTGGTTGGTTTTTCTTTAGAGCATGCCTCACTAAGCATTTGTGCTTACGCTCTCTCTTTTACTAATAATGCAGATAATTGAGGTGTTTTCGGGCATCAAGGAAGCTAAGTTCATCCAAGGAAGTCCAAGGTCACGTATGGTGAAGTTTTCATACACTTTAGTTTTGGTAGATTGGCAATGGGAAACGAGAATTGTATTTGGGAGATGTGTTAAACTCCCTAAGGTTGTGGCATGTTTGTTTTGGTTTGCTTGAATTGTAAATGGCCTTAATTGCTTGTTTTGAGGTTGGATTGCCTATTTGGTTTTTGATATTAGGAAGCATGCCTCTAGACTAATAAGATTTTCTGTTTGATGCTATGAATGCGTTTGAGTGTTCCGAATATGTTCCTTATATGTATGTTGACTTGTTGGTATGATTAGAGAGTCATTGGGGTATGTTTAAGTAGGTTAATGTGTGAAAAACCAGCATTTGTTGCTGTTTCTGGGCAAACCGTATCGAAACACCCTCTAGCGTTTCGGAACAGGGGCCTGTAATGACCTTCGTGTTTTGAAACAATGGAGGCTGTTTCGGAACGATTTGGCTACCAGAATGCCATGTTTCGGAACTGGTCTCGGAACACACCCGCGTACCGAAACGATAAACACCGTTTCGATCCAGTGTTTTGTTACGGCAGGTGGGTGTTCCGAAACAGGTGACCATTGGACACATATTTGAATTGTTTTGAGGTTTGCATGTTTTACATTTTAGTCCTAATTGTTGAGATATCAATTGCTTGAGCTTGAGATGGTATTTTTAGGTTGAAATTTGGCAGAGAAGCGTGTAACATGACTAGTTTCAAAATGGTAACCATAAAACCAAAGAGGTCCCACTAATTTACAGAAATTACATGTTGGTCCCTAATCTTGTATGAAGTGCAATTGAGTTCCTATTTATTATCCAATCGATGTGCCTTTCTCAATCATGTTTCGTGAGTACTCACTTAGGGTTAACAAGTATCTAGATAAGATTAAAAAGAAAAAAAAGGTCGTTAATCAAGGTTGACTTTCGGGTTGACTTTGGTTTTCCCCGTGTAATCTTCATAGTTTGTGTCAATCGTCTAGGCTGGGCTAAGGAGGTTACATTTGGTGGTATCAGAGCCAGGTTCTTGTATAATTTGGGTTTGGTATGTGGTTGTTGTATGATGGTGACACTTTGGTGAAATTGTGATGTATGAATGGTGATGTATGATTCAATGGAGATGATTTTGAGATATTATGCTATGTTTGGAGTGTGTTAGGGGATCCCATTGCCATATCAAAACTAATGAGGGGAATTGTTTTCGCAAATGAGCTTGAGTACTTGGATTACTTACCTTATTGTGCCTAATTATGTTTATTGCATTTTTGTCAGTGCATTGTTTTCTATATAATAGGGCCACGTAGAGAGCTAAGAATCAATACTAGATCGACCGTTGGTAATGAGAATGCGGAAGATTTACTTTCTCCCCTTGGTGGTGGACCACCCGGTGGTGGTGGTGCTGGAGCTGGTAACGCTGGTGCTGGTGCAGGGGTCATTGGACCTGAGGGTGCGCAGGGGCAAGTTGCTCCTAACATGACCATGTTGATTCAGGCTATTGCTGGAGCTTTCCAGGCAGTAGTAGCTGGAGCCCATGGAGCTGCGCATCAGGATGATGCCAATGTGAGGTTGCCCTTGGAACGTCTTTGCAGTCTAGAAGGGACTGAGTTAAGAGGTTTGTCTCTGGAAGGATATGAGTCTTGGTTGGAAAGCACCAAGCGGATTTTGGGGCAGATGAACTGCAATAATGTGCAGAAGTTGGGTTGTGTTGTATCACTGCTGCATGGTGATGCTTATACGTGGTGGACGACCACTATCTTTGGGATGGAGGATGATGAGGTGACATGGACATTCTTCATGAATGCGTTCAAGCGGAAGTATTTGGGTGTGTGTTACCTAGATGAGAAGAAAAGAGAGTTTATATCTCTTATGCAAGGCAGTATGACAGTAGCTGAGTATGAAATTCAGTTTGTCTGCCTCAGTCAGTATGCGCCTGAGTTAATCCCTAATGAGCAGGAGAGGTGCGAACGATTCCGTTATGGGTTGGTAACGGATGTGAAGACTTTTATGCTTGCGGCTGATTATACGGATTTCGATGTCTTGGTCACTAGAGCTAAGGACATTGAGTCGAATCTTGGTCTGGCTAGTCGAGCGGGTGGATCTAGCTCCGGGAAACGAGCGGCTGAACGCGATTATGGTAGGGATCGCAACAAGAGGCATAAGGATATGAGGTCACATTATGATGCTAGGCGTGGGGGTGGTAACCATGGTAGAGGTTAACAAGGACCTAATACTGTTCTGAGGACTCCTGAGTGTAATCGTTGTGGTAGACGGCATGGTGGCGAGTGTTGAGGTAACCTTGGGACATGCTGAAATTGTGGGAACTGTGGACATTTGAAGAAAGATTGTCCTCAGCCTCTAAGAGAGGGACATGCTCCGGTGAGAGCAGTTGAGCCACAAAGAGGCTGTGGGGGCGGCCGTGGTAATTTTCAGTATAGGGATGATGGTGGCAGGAACGTAGCACATGTTGTGGCCATTCAACCTGAGGGTGGCGGACAAGCTCGAGTGTATGCCCATCGTGAGGGAAGAAATGATACAGATTTGATCGCAGATACTTTTACTTTGCAATCCTTGTCATTACTTTCTTTGATTGATTATGGATCTACACACTCGTACATATTGCATGAGCAAGCTCGAATGGTTGGTTTACCTGTTGAGTCTTTGGATGTTGGTATACGTGTGACTAGTTCTTTTGGTGAGACAGTTGTAACGCGGAAGTTGTATAGGAGATGTCCCTTGAAAGTGCAAAAGCATGTTTTTCTTGTTGATCTCATGGAATTGTCATTCTATGGTTTTGATGTAATCCTTGGTATGAATTGGCTTGTTGAGCATAGAGCTGTAGTGGATTTCGAAAGCAAGCGAGTTTCGTTGAAACTAGCGGATGATTATGAGGTGGTGGTAGTGGGCGAGAATGTGAAGTTTCTCCCCAATGTGGTGTCTACATTAGAAGCAAGTCAAATGCTGAGGCAGGGTTGCGAGGCTTAGCTAGCCTTTGTGATGAATCCTAGTTCCAAGGAGTTGCGTGTTCAAGATATAAGAACTGTACGTAAGTTTCCTGGAGTGTTTTCAGAGGAGTTACCTGGATTGCTGCCTAGTCGAGAGGTGGAGTTTGGGATTGAGCTGTATGAAAACAAAACTCTGGTGTCCATTGCTCCCTGTCGCATGAAAGCTAAAGAGCTGAATGAATTGAAGATGCAACTTCAGGAGTTGCTTGATCGTGGTTTCATTCGGCCTAGTGTGTCACCTTGGGGCGCACCAGTCTTGTTTGTGAAGAAGAAGGATGGAACTATAAGAATGTGCATCGATTATCGTCAGCTGAACAAGTTGACTATCAAGAATAGGTATCATTTACCGAGGATTGATGATCTTTTTTATCAATTTCAGGGAGCGGCTGTGTTTTCAAAGATTGACTTGAGGTCAGGGTATTATCAGCTTAAGGTGAAAGATGTGGATGTGCCGAAAACCACCTTTAGAACGAGGTATGGGCATTATGAATTCCTTGTAATGCCGATTGGCTTGACGAATGCTCCTGCTGCTTTCATCGACATGATGAATAGAGTGTTCCATAAATACTTGGACAAGTTCTTTGTGGTGTTCATCGACGATATCATTGTGTACTCTCGTACTGAGGAGGAGCATGAAGGTCATTTGAGAGTTGTCTTGCAAGCGCTTCTGGAAAATCAGCTTTATGCTAAGCTGAGCAAATGTGAGTTTTGGTTAAAGGAAGTTGTGTTCCTTGGTCATGTGGTTTCAACTGAGGGGATTCGTGTTGATCCTCAGAAGGTTGAGGGTGATGAATTGGAAGCCTCCTAAGTCTGTTCATGAAGTCCATAGTTTCCTTGGGTTGGCAGGATATTATCGGAGTTTTGTGGATGGATTTTCAAGGATTGCTGCCCCTTTGGCAAAGTTGTTGCAAAAAGATGTTAAGTATGAGTGGACGGATGCGAGACAACAAGCTTTTGATAAGCTTAAGGCAGCTTTGACGCAAGATCCTATCTTGGTTCAACCTGAATCAGGAAAAGAGTTTGTGGTGTACAGTGACACATCCTATGTTGGTTTGGGGTGTGTGCTAATGCAAGAGGGTAAGGTGGTGTCTTATGCACCGCGACAGTTGAAGGTGCATGAGCGCAATTATCATACGTATGACATTGAGTTAGCTGCGGTTGTTTTTGCTTGGAAGATTTGGAGGCATTATCTTTATGGTGAGAAGTGTACTGTATACACGGATCACAAGAGTTTGAAGTATTTGATGTCCCAGAAGGAGTTGAATCTTAGGCAACGATGTTGGGTGGAATTTCTTAAGGATTACGATCTAACGATCGAGTACCATCTGGGAAAAGGTAACGTTGTGGCGGATGCCTTGAGCATGAAAGTGGCGGTAGAGTTAAGGGCTATGTTTGCTAGCTTGAGCATTTCGCGAGATGGAGGTCTTGTGGCCGAATTGCAAGTGAAACCATCTCTGGTTTAGTTGATAAAGGATAAATAGTTGTTGGATGATTCTTTGGTGCCACATGTTCAGGATATTGCTGAGGGTAGACCATCGGATTTTTGTTTTAATGATGATGGAGTTCTATGTTTTGGAAATCGGATAGTAGTGCCAAATGATATGGAGTTGAGGCGTACTATTCAGATTGAAGCTCATAGTAGTCCTTTTGCTATGCACCCTGGTAGTACAAAGATGTACCGTGATCTGAAGGATGAGTACTATTGGGTGGGTTTGAAGAAAGATGTTGCGGAATGTGTGAGTAAGTGCATGGTTTATCAGTGGGTTAAGGCTGAGCATCAATTTCCTTCAGGGTTGTTGCAACAGTTGAGGATTCCTGATTGGAAGTGGGAAAGAATCACTATGGACTTTGTCTGGTCTGCCTTTGTCGCCATCGAAGAAGAATTCAGTGTGGGTGATTGTGGATCACCTTACAAAGTGCGCGCATTTCTTACCTGTGCATACCACGTATACCTTGGATAAGCTTGCAGAGCTGTACATTGTTGAGATTGTGCGTCTGCATGGTGTACCAAAGTCTATAGTGTCCGATAGAGATCTGAGGTTTACATCGCGATTTTGGGAGTGCTTACATCAAACTTTGGGTACGCGGCTGAATTTCAGTACTTCTTATCATCCACAGTCGGATGGACAGTCTGAGCGTGTTATCCAAGTGCTTGAGGATATGTTGAGGTGCTGCATGATTGAGTTTCAAGGCTCTTGGGAGAAGCATTTGCCTTTGGTGGAGTTTGCTTATAATATTAGCTACCAGGCAAGTATTCAAATGGCACCTTATGAAGCCTTGTATGGGAGGAAGTGCAGAACTCCTCTTTGCTGAGCTGAAACAAGTCAAAAGTTTGTCTCGATGTCGGCTTTGTTGAAAGGAACCACCGAGAAGGTGAAGCTAATTTGTGAGCGGTTGAAGGAAGCTTCTGATCGGCAGAAGTCTTACGAGGATTTGAAGCGTAGGGAGATTGAGTTTGCGGTGGGTGATCGTGTGTTCTTAAAGGTTTCACCTTGGAAGAAGGTGATAAGGTTTGGCCGGAAGGGTAAGTTGAACCCTAGGTATATTGGACCATACGAGGTGATGGAACGTGTGGGTCCTGTTGCTTATAAGCTGAGGCTAACACAAGAGTTAGAGAAGATACATGATGTATTTAATGTCTCCATGTTTCAGAGGTATAAATCGGATCCTTCGCATGTTATGTCTGTGGAGGAAGTTGAGTTGAATCCAGATTTGACCTATGATGAGGAGCCGGTTGAGGTTCTAGATTCAGACAATAAAATTCTTTGAGGTAGGACCATTGAGTTGGTTAAAGTGTTACGGAAGCATCGTGCTGTTGAGGAAGCCACGTGGGAAAGAAGAGATGATATGAAGAAGCAGTTTCCCTACCTTTTCCTCCAGGTAAATTTCGAGGACGAAATTTCTTAAGAGGGGGAGAGTTGTAATACCCCAAATTTGGGCCTAGATGTTTAGAGTCTGAACCGGATCGGTTTGGGAATTTGTTTGAATCTAAAAGGGGTTTAGGGAACACCTAGTTCGGGATGCTTTAAAATATAGAAAATATCTAAAAATCCTCATTAAATATATAAAAGAGAATGGTGAAATCAATTTTACAAAATAAGGTTTGGAAATACTATATTTCGGTGTAGTGACCAAATCGCAGTTTTTGCAAAGTTTAGTAGTGACTGTTTTGTAAAGGATTGGAACTTTGAATCTTTAAGGAGCTAATTTACCAAAAATGTTTTCATCATATTTTCCTTATTTTGGGTGATTTAATTATGTTTTAATTAAATAAATTAAAGATGATTAAAATAGAAAAAGTACCTTTGACTTTTCATAACCACTTTTCTCCAATTTTCTCTCATTTCATTTCTCTCAAAATCCTATCAACCAAACAATTTTTCTCCAGCAAATTTCCTTTGATTTCCATTTCATTTGATGAGATTTCCATCACTCATTGATTCCTAATCAATCCTTCAACAATTTCACTTGATTTCAACATTGTATTTTCAAGAAAACTTGCCCAAATCAAGGAGAAATCATCCATTAGAGGCAAGCTTCATCCTTCTCCTCTAATAATCAGTTCTTTACTGAAATTCCCAAGTTTTTAATCCTTTATTAATGTTTTGAAGAGATTTTAATGTTAGAAACAAGAAATTGGCTTGAAACTCAAGATTTTGGAAGAGATCTTGAAGATTTTCGTGGTGATTGATTGGGCTCTGTTTTGAGATGGTTTTCTAATGTATTTTGGATGTTAAATGATGTTAGTAATGAGGTTTTATCAATCCAATCCAGAATAGGTTGTTTTTCCTAAGTTTTTGGTTGTTAAAATGGTTGTTTTGGGGTAATTTTGGTGTTCTGTTATAGCTGGAGGTATAAGGACGTGGTTGTGTTAGTTTTTGATGTTAGTTGATGTTTAGAAATGATTAGAAGTGATGGATCTTGGCTGAGTTTGATTTTGGAAGAGTTTGGAGGTGATTTATGTGGTGTTTGGTAGCTGAAATGTGGATTTTGTGTAGAGCAGCGAGTTTAGGTGTGTGGCTGATGATTTTAATGCATGATGATGCATTAATCCTCTGCTCTTATGTGTTTGGTAGCCGAAATGTGGATTTTGTGCCGACGTGACATGTTTACTTCTTCATTTTCTTTTTCTTTTTCCTCCATGGCTAGTAAATTCGTATCAAACTCTTTACTTCTTCCTCTTCAAACATCAACTTTTCCTCTTCTATTTATTCTCAATCAAAACTAAAATTCGTATAGAAACCACAAGTTTGAGTTGAATATAGAAATTCATATAGATGTTGTAGGAGAACTAATAAATCAGAATATAAAAAATTACCATTATCAGTCGAACAAAGATGTAACACCCCAATTTTGGACTTTGAAGTTTAGGGTCTGAACGGGACCGGTCTAGTTTTTGGTTCGAATATAAAAGGTGGTTTTAGGGAAAGCCTAGTTCTGGATGCATTAAAAATATGGGAAAAAATCTAAAAATCCTCTTTTAATATATATAAGAGAGTGGTGAAATCAATTTTACAAAATGAGGCTTGGAAATATGACATTTCGAGTTAGTGACTAAAATGTAATTTTTGAAAAGTTTGTGACTGTTTTGAAAGGATTGAAACTTTGAATCTTTAAGGAGCTAATTTACCCAAGGGAGGATTTCTCCAGATTTTTCTTGATTTTAAAGACTCATTTAATGTTTAATTAATAAAAAGAAAAGAGGGAAAAATGATATTTTAGTTTCATAACTAACTTTTGTTAAAAATTTTCCATTTCATTTTCTCTCAAAATTCCCTCAACCAAACACATTTCCACATCAACTTTTCTTTTTATTTTCACACCTAATGATGAGTTGTCAATCCTCAAATGATTCCTAATCATTTCTACACCAAATCTTCATCATTTGCTTATTGAATTTTCAAGGATTTTGGCTCTAAACAAGGAGAAATCCACATTTAGAGGTATGAACGTCCTTCTCCTCTAAATACTCAATTCTTTACTGAAATTCCCAAGTTTTCAATCATTAAATTGAGTTTTATTAAAGGTTTTAATGTTGTGTTCTTGATTTTGGCTTAAAATGCAAGATTTAGATTTAATTTTGAAGAAATTCGTATTGGATGATTGGGCTCTGTTTTGAGATTTCTTTTTGATGTATTTTGGATGTCTAAATGATGTGTAGTTGAGGTTTAATCAATGCAATCCCAAATAGGTTGGTTTTCCTAAGTTTTTACTTGAGAAAATGGTGGTTTTTGGGGTGATTTTGGTGTTCTGCTATAGCTGGAGGTATAAGGACGTGATTAGGTCCTTTTTGGATGTTAATTGATGTCTAAGAATGTTTAGAAGTGATGGATCTTGGTTGGGTAATGTTGTGGAAGTGTTTGGATGTGTTTTCGGTTGTGTTTGGTAGCCGAAATGTGAGTTTTGATGAGAGCATAGAGTTTAGGTGTTATGGCTGAAGATTTTAATGCATGATGATGCATTAATCCTCTGCTTTGGTGTGTTTAAAATAGGGGAGACAACTTCGGATCCTTGTGGTGTTGATCCGGGGGCTTGAACGACATTTCGGCAATCTTGCGAACGGAATTGGTGAGTGAAGTTTGGTTTCAGCTTTGAAACCAAAGTTTGAAGATTATGGGAGCTTAGTTTAAGTCTAAACATCTTAACTAAGCTCAAGAGTAAGTTTTCAGAGAAACTCCCTCTTTGATGAACCATGAGATGGTTGGATGCAATGTGTTTAATTTGCATGTATAAATTCTGTTTTGAAAGCATATTTTAGCATGTTTAATGATGGTTTTGAAAGTCGTGTGTTGAAGGATGCTCAAGGTAAGAGATCCTTCGTTCGACATTGATAAAGCTGGTTTGATGCATAGTGATGCATGATTATTTAATGGCTTTGTTTAATGCTTTAAAACAGTGGATTGATGATGGTAAATGATGTATATTGGCAAGTGATGTGTTGGTTTTAAAGTACTTGAATCGCATATAGTTAGCCGACTATATGATTGGGTGCACCGTGAATAAAGTCACCTTGGATGTTGAGGGGTTGTAATGGTACCGTAAACTCCATCCAAGTATAGTAACAAGATGTCTAAGATCATAATGGTGGTTAAAATGCCATGTGAGGATCTTGTGTTGTGTGTCCCGTGTTCTCGTTAGTGATGTTATACAACTACTAATGAGTTATGTGGAGGGGTTGTAATTGTACCGTAGACTCCATCACGGGTGTTGAGGGGTTGTGATTGTACCAGTAAACTCCACCTTGAGTGTTTGGTAGTGTGTATGAAGCGTATGGGACAACGCTTGTAATCCGCGTATTCGATTGTATTTTGTGATGAAAAATGGTTATGGATTATCACTTGAAAGCCAATATGACATGTTGATGTAATGAAGCATGAGATGCTTGGTTTGTATGCATTGTTGCATGAGAAATGATGTTTATGAATTTAAAGGTCTTTGAAAGGTGTTTTGCAAAGTGCATTATTGTGTTGTTTCATTAGAGCATTTCTCACTAAGCATGTGTGCTTACGCTCTCTTTCTTGAACCGATAATGCAGAGAATTGATGTGCTTAAAGGGAAACAAGGAAGTCAAGAATCCAAGAGAAAGACTAAGCTCTTGTATGGTGACTATTTTCACAACACTTTTAGTTTTTGGTACTTGGCAATGGTGACCTTGATTGTGTTTTTGGGAGAAGTTTTGGACTCCCTAAGTTTGGTTTAGTGCCTATGATGTTTTGAACATGTAAATGGCCATTTGGTATTTGTTTTGGAGATTTGATGATTGCTTGATTTCCAATAATACGATGCATGCCTATAGACTTTTGGTTTTTCCTATTTGATGCCATGATTGAGTTTTGATGATGGAAATATGTTCCTTTAATGTATGATGACTTGTTGGCATGATTAGGGGGTCATAGGGATGTGTTTGATGGGTCGAAAGTGTGTTAAACCATAAAAATTCTGCATTTCTGGGCAGCCTGTATCAGAACGGGTGCTATTGTTTCGGAACAGAGGTCTAAAATGGCCTTGGCGTTTTGAAACGGGTAGAGCCGTTTCGAAACGTTTTTGCTACTACCAAGCCCTGTTTCAGAACAGGTTTCGAAATGGTCCCGCGTTTCGGAACGGTCAACCCCCGTTCCGGAACACTTGACCGTTGGGCACTGAATTTTATGGTTATATGTTTCGAAATTCTGCATTTCTGGGAAGCCCGTATCGGAACGGGTGCTACTGTTTCGGAACAAGGGTCTGAAATGGCCTTGGCGTTTCGGAACGGCTCTACCCGTTCCGAAACGTTTTTGCTACTGCCAAGCCCTATTTCGGAACAGGTTTCAAAACGGTCCTGTGTTTCGGAACGGTCAACCCCCGTTCCAGAACACTTGAGCGTTAGGCACTGAATTTTATGGTTATATGTTTTGAAATCTTAAAGTTTTAGTCCTAAACTTTGTTTATGCAATTGATTGAGTTTGGGATGTCCGTTCGAGATGAAATTTGGCAGAGAAGCATGAAACATGACTAATTTCATAATGGTAACTTAAAAATTGGCGAAGTCCACTTAATTTCCAGAATTTACATTTTGGTCCCTAAATTCGTATGTTGTGCAAATGAGTCCCTTATTGTTTTCCGGTTGCTGTGATTTTTGACTATGCTTATTCCAAGAATACGCTTAGGGTTAATATGCATCTAGACAAGGTTAAAAAGAAAAAAAAGGGTCATTAATCAAGGTTGACTTCTAGGTTGACTTTGGTTTTCCCTGTGTAATCTTTGTAGTTCAAGTCAACCGTCTAGGCCGGGCTAAGAGGGTTACATTTGGTGGTATCAGAGCTGAGTTCTCGAGTAATTGGGAATGTATATGTGGGTGATATGTTTATGATTGCTTTGTATGCTTTTTGAGTGAAAGTATGGTGTGTGGATTGTAAGTATGTTGCAATTGTGATGTATGCTATGGTGAAGCATGTTAGAGGGACCCATTGCCATATCAAAACTAATGAAATGATTTGATTTTAATTGGAAATGAGCTTGAGTACTTGGATTCTTACCTTGCTAAACCTAATTATGTTTATTGCATTTGTGTTAGTGCATTGTTAGTGAATGGGACCTCGTAGAGAGACGAGGATTAATACATGAGCTATGGCTCAAAACGAGAATGAAGGGAATGCGGAGAATGTAGTGGATTTACCTCCTCCACCCGGTGGTGGTGGTGCTGGAGGTGATGGAGTTGGTGCTGGTGCTGGGGTCGCTGGACCTGAAGCTAGGCAGGGGCAAGCTCCTCCAGACATGACAATACTGATTTAGGCTATTGCTGGAGTCTTTCAGGTGGCAGTAGCTGGAGCTCATGGAGCTGGGCATCATGGTGATGCTAATGCTAGATTACCTTTGGAACGTTTGCGCAGTCTGAGAGGGACTGAGTTCAGGGGTTTGTCTGTAGAAGGTTCTGAGTCTTGGTTGGAAAGTATGAAGAGAATTTTGGGACAAATGAACTGCAATGAGGTGCAGAAGCTAGGGTGTGTGGTGTCGCTGTTGCACGATGATGCGTATACATGGTGGACAACCACTATCTTCGGAATGGAGGATGCTGATGTAACTTGGATGTTCTTTCTGAACGCGTTCAAGAGGAAGTATCTGGGTGTGCGATACATGGATGAAAAGAAAAGAGAGTTCATGTCTCTTAATCAAGGTAGCATGTCAGTGGCTGAGTACGAGGTTCAGTTTGTTCGTCTCAGTCAGTAAGCACCTGAGCTTATCCCTGATGAGCGAGAGAGGTGTGAATGTTTCCGTTATGGTTTGGTGACGGAAGTGAAGACCTATATGTTGGCCGCTGAGTACACTGACTTTGATGTGCTGGTTAGCAGACTGAAGGATATTGAGCTGAATTTGAGTTTATCTTCTAGAGGTGCTGGTTCTTGTGCGGGCAAGCGAGCTACTGAGTATAGTTCTGGTGGTGGACGGAACAAGAGAGGACGTGATCAAGGTATCAGTCTTCGGCTAGGCGTGGTGGTGGAGGGCAAGGTGCGTCTGTTCAAGAAGACATGGCGAGAGCTGATTAGAACACATGCTGGGCATGTGGATCACGTGGTCATTTGAGGCGTGATTGTCCTCGGGCAGCGAGAGAGGTGCAAGCTCCTATTGTGGTGACCGGTAATTCGTGCTGGAACTGTGGTTCGACGGACCATATGAGGAGGGAGTGTCCTTTGTTGGCCGATGGTGGTCAGGGACGTGCTCCTGGAGTTGTTGCACCACAGAGAGGTCGTGGGCGTGGCCGTGGTAACTTCCAGCGCAGAGAGGATGGTGGAAACAATATGGCTCATGTGGTGGCTGTTCAGCCTAAGGGCGGTGGCAAGGCCTGAGTGTATGCTTAGAGGGAGGGGAGGAATGACACGGATGTGATAGCATGTACTTTCACTTTGCAATCCTTGTCATTACTTTCCTTGATTGATTCTAGATCTACACACTCATACATATTGCGTGAACATGCTCAATTGCTTGGTTTGCTTGTTGAGTCTTTGGATGTTGGTATCCGTGTAACTAGTTCTTTTGGTGAGACTGTTGTGACACGAAAGCTTTATAGAAGATGTCCCTTGGTTGTGCAAGACCATGTTTTTCATGTTGATCTTATGGAATTGCCTTTCTTTGGTTTTGATGTAATCCTTGGTATGGATTGACTTGTTGAACATCGAGCTGTGGTGGATTTTGAGAATAAGCGAGTTTCGTTGAAGCTTGCGGACGATTATGAGGTAGTGGTGGTGGGTGAGAATGTGAAATTTCTTGCCAATGTGGTGTCTACATTGGAAGCGAGCCGAATGCTGAGGCAAGGTTGTGAAGCCTATCCAGCCTTTGTAATGAATCCTAGCTCTAAGGAGTTGCGAGTGCAAGACATCAGGATTGTGCGAGAGTTTCCTGGTGTGTTTACGGAGGAGTTGCCTGGATTGCCTCCTAATCGCGAAGTGGAGTTTGAAATTGAGCTGTATGAAAACACAACTCCAGTGTCCATTACTCCTTATCGAATGGCACCTAAGGAGTTGAAAGAGCTGAAGACGCAACTTCAGGAGATGCTTGGTCGTGGTTTCATTCGGCCGAGTGTGTCACCTTGGGGTGCACCGGTCTTGTTTATGAAGAAAAAGGCTGACACTATGAGAATGTGCATCGATTACCGCCATCTTAACAAGTTTACTATCAAGAATCGGTATCCATTGCCGAGAATTGATGATCTTTTTGATCAATTTCAGGGAGCGGCCGTGTTCTCTAAAATTGACTTAAGGTCAGGGTATTACCAGTTGAAGGTGAAGGATGTGGATGAGCCAAAGACATCATTCAGAACGATGTATGGGCGTTATGAGTTTCTTGTGATGCCGTTTGGTTTGACGAATGCTCCTGCAGCTTTCATGGACATGATGAATAGAGTGTTCCATGAATACTTGGATAAATTTGTTGTGGTGTTCATTGATGATATTCTCGTGTACTCTCATACTGAGGAGGAGCATGAGGGGGATTTGAGAATTGTGTTGCAGGCTTTGTTGGAGAATCAACTTTATGCCAAGCTGAGCAAGTGTGAGTTTTGGCTTAGAGAAGTTGTGTTCCTTGGTCATGTGGTTTCTGCTGAAGGAATTCGTGTTGATCCTTAGAAGATTGAGGCAGTGATGAATTGGAAGCCTCTTAAGTCTGTTCATGAAGTCCGTAGTTTCCTTGGTTTGGCGGGATACTATCGGAGGTTCGTGGATGGGTTTTCAAAGATTGCTGCACCTTTGACGAAGTTGTTGCAGAAGGATGTTAAGTATGAGTGGACGGAAGCAAGACAACAGGATTTTGAGAAGCTTAAGACAACTTTGACGCAAGCTCCTTTCTTGGTTCAACCTGAATCAGTGAAAGAATTTGTGGTGTTTAGCGACGCGTCCTACGTTGGTTTGGGATGTGTGTTGATGCAAGAGGGTAAGGTGGTGGCTTATGCATCGCGTCAGTTGAAGGTGCATGAGCGCAATTATCCTACGCATGACATTGAGTTAGCTGCGGTGGTTTTTGCTTTGAAAATTTGGGACATTACCTGTATGGTGAGAAGTGTACTGTGTACACGGATCACAAGAGTTTGAAGCATCTGATGTCTCATAAAGAGTTGAAACTTAGGCAATGACGTTGGGTGGAGTTTCTTAACGATTACGACTTGACGATCGAGTACCATCCGGGTAAAGCTAATGTTGTAGCGGATGCCTTGAGTAGGAAGGTAGCAGTGGAGTTGAGGGCTATGTTTGCCAGTTTGAGCATTTCGCGTGATGGTGATCTTGTGGCTGAGTTGTAAGTGAAACCATCATTGGTTCAGTTGATAAAGGAAAAGCAGTTGTTGGACGATTCCTTGGTGCCACATGTTCAGGATATTGCTGAGGATAGGCCATCGGATTTCTGCTTTAATGATGATGGTGTTTTGTGCTTTGGGAGTCGAATAGTAGTGCCCAATGATGCTGAGTTGAGGTGTGCTATTCTGACTGAAGCTCATAGTAGTCCTTTTGCTATGCACCCTGGTACTACTAAGATGTACCGTGATCTACATGATGAGTACTATTGGGTGGGTTTAAAGAAAGATGTTGCTGAGTTTGTGAGCAAGTGCATGGTATGTCAGCGAGTTAAGGCTGAGCATCAGTTTCCTTCAGGGTTGTTGCAACCGTTGAGGATTCCTGAGTGGAAGTGGAAAGGATTACCATGGACTCCGTGTCTGGTTTGCCTTTGTCACCATCGAAGAAGAATTCGGCGTGGGTGATTGTGTATCGCCTGACGAAGTGTGAGCATTTCATACCTGTGCATACTACGTACACTTTGGATAAGCTTGCGGAGCTGTACATTGCTGAGATTGTGCGGCTGCATGGTGTGCCAAAGTCGATTGTGTCGGATAGGGATCCGAGGTTTACATCGCGTTTCTGGCAGTGTTTGCATCAGGCTTTGGGTACACGGTTGAATTTCAGTACATCTTATCATCCGCAGTCGGATGGACAGTCTGAGCGAGTTATCCAAGTGCTGGAGGGTATGTTGAGGTGTTGTGTGATTGAGTTTCAGGGCTCTTGGGAGAAACATTTAACTTTGGTGGAGTTTGCCTATAATAATAGCTATTAGGCAAGTATTCAAATGGCACCTTATGAAGCTTTGTACGGGAGAAAGTGTCAGACTCCTCTTTGTTGGGCTGAGACAGGTCAGAAGTTGGTTTCGATGCCAGCTTTGTTGAAAGGAACCACTGAGAAGGTGAAGCTCATTTGTGAGCGATTGAAGGCAGCTTCTGATCGGCAAAAGTCTTACGCGGATTTGAAGTGTAAGGAGATTGAGTATGCGGTGGGTGACCGTGTGTTTTTGAAAGTTTTGCCTTGGAAAAAGGTGATGAGGTTTGGCCGAAAGGGTAAGTTGAGCCCTAGGTATATTGGACCATACGAGGTGATTGAGCGTGTGGGTCCTATTGCGTACAAGTTGAGGTTACCGCGGGAGTTGGAAAAGATTCATGATGTGTTTCATGCCTCTATGCTTCGGAAGTATAGATCGAATCCTTCGCATGTTATGTCTGTGGAGGAAGTTGAGTTGAATCCATAATTGACCTATGATGAGGAGCCGGTTGAGGTTCTGGATTCAGACAATAAAATTCTTCGAGGTAGGACCATTGAGTTGGTTAAAGTGTTGCGGAAGCATCATGGTGTTGAGGAAGCCACGTGGGAAAGAAGAGATGATATGAAGAAGCAGTTTCCCTACCTTTTTCCTCCAGGTAAATTTCGAGGATGAAATTTCTTAAGAGGGGGAGAGTTGTAATACCCCAAATTTGGGCTTGGAAGTTTAGGGTCTGAACCGGACCGATCTAGTTTTTGGTTCGAATATAAAAGGTGGTTTTAGGGAAAGCCTAGTTCGGGATGCATTAAAAATATGAAAAAATATCTAAAAATCCTCTTTTAATATATATAAGAGAGTGGTGAAATCAATTATACAAAATGAGGCTTGGAAATATGACATTTCGAGTTAGTGACTAAAATGTAATTTTTGAAAAGTTCGTGACTGTTTTGAAATGATTGAAACTTTGAATCTTTAAGGAGCTAATTTACCCAAGGGAGGATTTCTCAAGATTTTTCTTGATTTTAAAGACTCATTTAATGTTTAATTAATAAAAAGAAAAGAGGGAAATGATATTTTAGTTTCATAACTAACTTTTGTTAAAATTTTCCGATTTCATTTTCTCTCAAAATTCCCTCAGCCAAAAACATTTCCACAACAACTTTTCTTTTGATTTTCACACCTAATGATGAGTTTTCAATCCTCAAATGATTCCTAATCATTTCTATACCAAATCCTCATCATTTGCTTATTGAATTTTCAAGGATTTTGGCTCTAAACAAGGAGAAATCCACATTTAAAGGTATGAACGTCCTTCTCCTCTAAATACTCAGTTCTTTACTGAAATTCCCAAGTTCTCAATCCTTAAATTGAGTTTTATTAAAGGTTTTAATGTTGTGTTCTTGATTTTGGCTTAAAATGCAAGATTTGGATTTAATTTTGAAGAAATTCGTATTGGATGATTGGGCTCTGTTTTGAGATGTATTTTTGATGTATTTTGGATGTCTAAATGATTTGTGATTGAGGTTTAATCAATGAAATCCCGAATAGGTTGATTTTCCTAAGTTTTTACTTGAGAAAATGGTGGTTTTTGGGGTGATTTTGGTGTTCTGCTATAGTTGGAGGTATAAGGACGTGATTATGTTCTTTTTGGATGTTAATTGATGTCTAAGAATGTTTAGAAGTGATGGATCTTGGCTGGGTAATGTTGTGGAAGTGTTTGAATGTGTTTTCGGTTGTGTTTGGTAGCCGAAATGTGAGTTTTGATGAGACCAGCGAGTTTAGGTGTTATGGCTGAATATTTTAATGCATGATGATGCATTAATCCTCTGCTTTGGTGTGTTTAAAATAGGGGAGACAACTTCGGATCCCTGTAGTGTTGATCCGGGGGCTTGAACGGCGTTTCGGCAATCTTGCGAAACGGATTTGGTGAGTGAAGTTTGGTTTCAGCTTTGAAACCAATGTTTGAAGGTTATGGGAGCTTAGTTTAAGTCTAAACAACTTAGCTAAGCTCAAGAGTAAATTTTTGGAGAAACTCCCTCTTTGATGAACCATGAGATGGTTGGATGCAATGTGTTTAATTTTCATGTTTAAATTCTGTTTTGAAAGCATATTTTAACATGTTTAATGCTGGTTTTGAAAGCCATGTGTTGAAGGATGCTTAAGTTAAGAGATCCTTGGTTCGACATTGATAAAGGTGGTTTGATGCATAGTGATGCATGATTATTTAATGGCTTTGTTTAATACTTTAAAACAGTGGATTGATGATGGTAAATAAGGTATATTGGCAAGTGATGTGTTGGTTTTAAAGTACTTGAATCAGATATAGTTAGCCGACTATAGGATTGGGTGCTCCGTGAATAAAGTCGCCTTGGATGTTGAGGGGTTGTAATGGTACCGTAAACTCCATCCAAGTACACTAGCGAGATGTCTAAGATCATATTGGTGGTTAAAATGCCATGTGAGGATCTTGTGTTGTGTGTCCCGTGTTCTCGTTAGTGATGTTATACAACTATCAATGAGTGATGTGGAGGGGTTGTAATTGTATCGTAGACTCCATCACGGGTGTTGAGGGGTTGTGATTGTACCGGTAAACTCCACCTTGAGTGTTTGGTAGTGTGTATGAAGCGTATGGGACAACGCTTGTAATCCACGTATCCGATTGTGTTTTGTGATGAAAAATGGTTATGGATTATCACATGAAAGCCAATATGACATGTTGATGTAATGAAGCATGAGATGTTTGGTTTGTATGCATTGTTGCATGAGAAATGATGTTTATGAATTTAAAGGCCTTTGAAAGGTGTTTTGCAAAGTGCATTATTGTGTTGTTTCATTAGAGCATTTCTCACTAAGCATGTGTGCTTACACTCTCTTTCTTGAACCGATAATGCAGAGAATTGAAGTGCTTAAAGGGCAGCAAAGAAGTCAAGAATCCAAGAGAAAGACTAAGCTCATGTATGGTGACTATTTTCACAACACTTTTAGTTTTTCGTACTTGGCAATGGGGACCTAGATTGTGTTTTTGGGAGAAGTTTTGGACTCCCTAAGTTTGGTTTAGTGCCTATGATGTTTGGAACATGTAAATGGCCATTTGGTATTTGTTTTGGAGATTTGATGATTGCTTGATTTCCAATAATAGGATGCATGCCTATAGACTTGTGGTTTTTCCTATTTGATGCCATAATTGAGTTTTGATGATGCAAATATGTTCCTTTAATGTATGATGACTTGTTGGCATGATTAGGGGGTCATAGGGATGTGTTTTACGGGTCGAAAGTGTGTTAAACTAGAGAAATTCTGCATTTCTGGGAAGCCCGTATCGGAACGGGTGCTACTGTTTCGGAACAAGGGTCTGAAATGGCCTTGGCGTTTCGGAACGGCTCTACCCGTTCCGAAACGTTTTTGCTACTGCCAAGCCCTATTTCGGAACAGGTTTCAAAACGGTCCTGTGTTTCGGAACGGTCAACCCCCGTTCCAGAACACTTGAGCGTTAGGCACTGAATTTTATGGTTATATGTTTTGAAATCTTAAAGTTTTAGTCCTAAACTTTGTTTATGCAATTGATTGAGTTTGGGATGTCCGTTCGAAGATGAAATTTGGTAGAGAAGCATGAAACATGACTAATTTCACAATGGTAACTTAAAAATTGGTGAAGTCCTCTTAATTTCCAGAATTTACATTTTGGTCCCTAAATTCGTATGTTGTGCAATTGAGTCCCTTATTGTTTTCCGGTTGCTGTGATTTTTGAGTATGCTTATTCCTAGAGTACGCTTAGGGTTAATATGCATCTAGACAAGGTTAAAAAGAAAAAAAGGTTGTTAATCAATTTGACTTCCGGGTTGACTTTAGTTTTCCCCGTGTAATCTTCGTTCGGGTCAACCGTCTAGGCCGAGCTAAGGGGGTTAAAAAGATGTCAGATGAAGTAAAATGCAAGAATCAATCCAATTATCACATATTGATACAAAATGTCAGTTTTCAGAAGTGAGTCAAACACCTTTTGAAAAAAAGTCAATTTGCCAAGTTTGAGCTAAAACACTTGAGCTATCAAGTGAGTTGAGTTTGAATACTTTAGTTCTTAAATTGAGAATTTTGCAAGACTAAACAATTTTTCCCCTTCAAATGAAAATTTTGGTTTCTTATTACGATACTTGTGTGTTTTAACCGCCTCCCCTCGCTTATTCCATTAAAAGAAAAAAAATTGTGTATTTTTAGTTATATATTGAAAGCTCCATTATGATTTTTATTGAAAGATTATATTGGCAATTTGTAAATATTAGTTAAAGTTATGAGTTAGATTCAACAATTAGTTTGTTAGTCTATTATTAGCAAGATAGTTAGACTACCAATGTGTTATTAATACCCTCTTAATGTAATGTAAAGTTATTGAGAATGGAAATTCGAGCATTATTCATCTCTTATTTCCAATTTTAACATGGTATAAGTGATCCTGGTTCATTAGCCCATTTTCTATTTCTTTTATTTGGCCCCTTTTAGCCCGCGTTTGTGTATTCTTTCCTAATTCTCTATTTCGATTAGGGATTTGTTCTCCATTTTCATTTCTATTACGATGTCTACCGAATACGACTACGCTCGTCCCTCCACCATTGACCAATCCTTCTGCCAGTTCTCAAGTGATTGAGTTCAACCATTATTTTTGTTTTTGAATCCTTATGATACTCTAGGAAGTGTTCTAGTCTCACATCATCTTCTTGGCATTGAAAATTATAGTATTTGGAGTCGCTCTATGCGCACTGCTCTCCTGGCCAAGAATAAGCTTGACTTTGTTGATGGTGATTATCGGAAGGAGGGTTGTGATGCTTCATTTCAGTCTAAGTGGGAACAATGCAATGTGTTTTTCCTCTCTTGTATTTTAAACATTGTTTCTTTTGATCTTTCTACCACTATTGTGTTCGCCTCTAGCGCCACTCATGTCTAGAAGAATTTGATAAGGTTGATGGTTCTAGGGTTTTTTCCTACATTGGAAAATTGCCACCCTAGGTTAAGGTGATTCGTCTATTTCCACATGTTTTACTCGATTGAAACTGTTATGGGATGAGTATAGCTCTCTCATTCCCATTTCAGTTTGTGAGTGTAATGTTTCTGTTCGAAAATTCCACGCATCTGGATCAACAGAAATTGTCGAAACTAAGAGAAAACAAAAACCAAATATAAAATTTAAGGAAAAGAAATACCGACGGTCAACGATCACCACTGAGACCAGTGTCATCACTAACCAATCTAAAAAAAAACAAACAATTCTAAATAGAAAAAAAGCGACACTGGAAACTCCGACAACTATTATTTTATGAATTGAAATCCACTAGTTTTATTGAGCGAGGATATATCCAAAATTACAATGAAAGTTTACATCCTAGTAAAAAAACACATAATTCGGACAAATTCATATAACCATTGAAACAAGAAACTAGCATCTCGAGATCATAAGAGGACCATACAAGGAAAAAGTAAAAATTCAACCCAAAGACTCAAAACAAAAGATAGATAAAAACACCATCAAAGATCGACGATGAAAGGTGAAATCAACAACAAACAATATAAAAATATATATTACAATAAGGCTCATTGACAACACAATCATTACCACAACTCAATCGCGAACAAAAAACGATGATTGTGAGTGTTTATCCTGACGATAAACATTGAGATCAATGCCCTTAATCCTTCCCTTTTGCAAGTTTTCAAGCTCATTTAGGTTGCATTTAGGTTAGAATATATATATATATTTGCATGTAGATAGGGAGTTACATCACATGTGCTTTAAATGTCATAAAAATTGGTGCTTTTCATTGGAAATGTGGTGTTTTGTGGTGGATGTACATGATGCTGGAGCAGAAGAGGAGTAGATCACATGGTTGAAGCTGACAAGGCATAAAGAGCTGGAGATGAATATATCTCTACCCACATGGACTTTCTCCTGGATACACACTGGCTTTCTTTAAATCTGCGCTTACTTTAAGGTACAAAAACCTTAGTTTGACCTCTATATAAGGAAGACTTGGACGCTACTCAAGGGGGAACAGATCAAAAGAGAGCACAATTTAGAAGACAATCCTAGTCTGAGCTTGCGGAGAACCACCAGGGTGAAGCCTGGCTATTCTCCTTATCAAACGACGGCATTGAGAGAGGCTGGTGGAGAGGAGGCCTGCAGCTCAATTGGACGACATGGAGGGAGTTTTGTCGAGGACGCTCAACTGCTTTCTTTTCTTGCTTGATAAACTGATGTACTTTATACTTTTAATTATGGTTGTTTTAGGCTCAAACATGAGCTAAACCTTTTTAGTTGGGATTATTGCATCCCAAGATTTTAGGTTTTGATTATTCTATTTCAATGCTTTAGTTTCTCTTATCTTCATCTATTATGTTCATATTCTTAATGGGTAGTTAATCGTAAGAGCTATTCGAGAGAGGCATGTTAACAATTGATATGTGGCTTAGTATTCGAGAGAGTTAAGTTAGACAAATGTGAGCAGTGGGGCTAAGATATCAACTTAGTCTTAATCTGGCTTAGACATATGTTTAGGGTTTCAAAGACTAAACAAGAGTTCTTAAACAAATAATAGAGTCATTAGGGTTAACGCAAACATGTATCACCTTAACTACAATGTTATTAACTTCTAGTCATCGAGAGAGTCAGAAGTTCATTCGAAAATCTTGTCGAGTAAATGAAGAACTTAAGGGTTTACGCATACATGTATCACCCATCACTATAGCACTAATATATGTAATCCATCATATATACTTAGCAATAATCCCAACCTCCATAATTAATTGTTTAGTCGATGTAGCCGTTTGTCTTTACAATAGCTATCTTTAGATTACTTAAATCATTTTAATTAAACCAATATTCACCAATACATGCAAACACATTCTTAAGCATAATAACTTTGTAGTTATTGATCTAATTCTCGTGGGTTCGACATTATACTCTCACTTTATTACTTGATACGACGAATATACTTGCTCTAAAGTGTATCACTATTCGACAAGCATCAAGTTTTTGGCGTCGTTGTCGTGGATTGGCAATTGATAATTACATTGTAGTTGCGCTTAGGACTTCTATTTTCTACATTTAATTTTTTTCGTTTATTCTCAAGAGCGTTCTAGTGCATGACCAGAAGGTCCAACACACAACCTCTCTTTCTATACAATCTAGAGCTCGAAAGAACTTTGAGGAAACTGTGACAAGAGAACATAAATATGGTGAATGTAAACGAGAACCCCCTGAGGACATACTTGACCGTGTCGTACCTCCAGTAGATGGACATGAAGTTAGAGCGGATAATAATGGCTAGTAGGATCCACCACCTGCCAGTCCCAGAAGACACATTAAAGACATCATTGAGCCCGTTTATCAACAAGCTTAATCTAGTGATTGTGGTACATGACCTAGGGACGGCCAACTTTGAGCTAAAGCATGTTATGTTCAACATACTCAACAATATTGGACAATTTGGAGGATCCGCAAGAGAAGATGCTCGTGAGCACATCCAATCTTTCTTGGAAGTCTGTGATTGTTTCAAGCAACCAGACATAACTACTGTTGCCTTGTGACTCATGCTATTCCATGTCTCCCTGCACAATCGAGCTAGAGCATGGTTGAAAACTTGTTCCACATGATCTATTAAATCTTGGGATGACTTCTGAAGCAAGTTTCTGCACCGATATGATCCACTGAATGTGTACAAAAAAATAGAAGTGACATCATATCATTCCAACATTAGGATGATGAATCCATGTATAAAGCATGGGATAGATACAAAGATCTGCTTCGGAAGTGCTCGATCCTTGGATTCATAGATTGGTTACAAGTCACGACGTTCTATAATGGGGTCAATGCACAAACAAGGATGATGACCGACTCGTCAGCTAAAGGTACTTTCTCGATAGGAACCTAACGAGGCTTTCAAGACATTTGACATGATAGACAACGCTGACTACCGGTTCCCAAGAGGGAGATTGAAGCCTGGACCTAAAGCAGGTGGAATACTCCAATTGGATAAGTCTCAGACTATAGCAGATCAACTCTCTACCATCACTAACATACTTAAGAACATACAAGGAACCTCCAATGTCCGAGAAGCAAAGGTGGTGCAATACACTTGTGAGCATTGTCATGGGGAACATCTGTCGAGTGAATCACCTCAACAACAAGAATCTAGATGCTACATAGGGAACAACAACACAAATCCCTACTCCAACACCTACAACCCAAGGTGGAGGCAACATCTAAATTTTGGTTGGGGAGATAACAAGGGCAATTCATGAGCACAACCAGTTACATCAACTGACCCTCCTAGATTCCAAAAGACTCAGTGGTAGAACCAGGGAGCTTCTAACTCCAATTCTAATTCTTGTGATAATTCTTATCAATCGTTTATGGAAACTGTTTATATCATTATGCAGGATCAAGTAGTCCACTTAAAGAATCATAGAGAGATGCTCAACATGCAAGCTGCCATGTTGCAAAACCAGCAATCGATCATGCCAAAAAAAGACTGGCTCGATTAGGTCCTTGTAGACTCAAGTTGGGCAGATTGCCCAGATGTTGAAGACGAGAACACCTGGTGGACTACCTAGTGATAATGAAGTCACTAAGGCCTTTAATGTTGAGCAATGCAATTCCATCACTCCGAATATAAAGCTAACGATGCACCTGCATCCAATAAGCCACAAGATGATCCCAGACCGCTTCCTTCAATCCCACTGAGATTGAAAGCTCAGAAACCCAGTACCGGAAATTTCTAGAGATGATTAAACAGTTGCACATCGATGTCCCACTTTTGGAGGCCATCGATCAAATGCCTATCTATGAAAAGTTTCTAAAGTAGATCGTGACAAAGAAAAAGAAGGTGAGTGATGTTGAAATTGTCACCACCATGAGCGAGTTAGTGGCCGTGTTGAGAGATTTGCCACCCAAGATGAAGGATCCTTGCAGCTTCACCATTCCATGCTCAATAGGCCACAACTATTCTGGTCGTGCCTTAACTGATCTTGGTGCAAGCGTGAACTTGATTTTGAAATCTGTGTTCAAGCGACTAGGGATGGGAAAAGCAAAGCCTACGCCGGTGATTGATAACTACACAAATATCCTTGTTTTCATATCTTTTTGCTATAGCATTTTCCTGTTCTTGAGTTCATACCATAGCATTTAGACTGCATTTAGGTTGCATTTTCTTCTTCTAGGTGCATCTCTATCTTTGCTGGTTATTGGTCCATATTGAGGGGTACTGCTTGAAAGGTTGGTTTTGGTTTGTTGGTGCGCAGGAAAGGAGTCAAGAGAGAAAGCTAGTGCCAAGAATTGCTATAGCATAGTGGAAGTGGATATTGGCCAGCACGTGAGAAGCACGTGAGCTGCAGAAGTACGTGAACATGTAGAAAAGGACGACCTGACATGGTCAGCTCGGTGCAATGTGTGTCGAAGAAGGGAGGCGTGATTGTGGTAAGCAACAAGGAGAATGAACTATTGCCTACTAGAACCGTCACAGGGTGGAGGATTTTCATGGACTATAGGAAGCTCAACAAGGCAACCAAGAAGGACCATTTCCCCCTCCTATTCATTGATCAGATGTTAGATCGACCAGCGGGCAAGGCATTCTATTGTTTCCTCAATGGGTATTCTGGGTACAATCAAATTGCTATAGAACCCGAAGACCAAGAGAAGACGACTTTCAGATGCCCTTATGGAACTTACGCTTTTCGATGAATGCCCTTTGGTCTCTACAATGCTCCAGCAACTTTTCAAAGGTGTATGCTGGCTATTTTTTCAGACATGGTCGATGATTTTTTAGAAATTTTCATGGATGACTTATTAGTCTCTGGAGATGACTTCGACACATGCCTGGGCAATCTCAACAAGGTCCTAAAGAGGTGTGAGGAAGCTGACTTGGTGCTCAATTGGGAAAAATGCCATTTCATGGTAACAGAAGGAACGATCTTAGGCCACAAGATCTCGAAGCAAGGGATAGAAGTTGACAAAGCAAAGGTCAAGGTCATTGAAAAACTACCTCCCCCTACTACTGTCAAGGGAGTAAGAAGCTTCTTAGGTCATGCTGACTTCTATCAAAGATTCATCAAGGACTTTTCGAGGATCTCAAAGCCGCTATGCAATTTGCTACAGCAAAATCAACCATTTGTGTTCGACAAAGATTGCTATAGCGCGTTTCAAGAACTGAAAGAGAAGCTTATCTCAAAACCGGTTGTCATTCCACTTGATTAGAATGAGCCATTTGAGCTAATGTGTGATGCAAGTGACTAGGTCGTCGGTGCAGCACTTGGACAATGCCGAGATAAACTCTTTCATGTTATTTATTATGCTAGTCGCACTTTGAATGATGCACAAATCAATTATACCACCACTGGGGAAGAATTTCTTGATATAGTATTTTCCTTTGATAAGTTTAGGTCATACTTGATAGGCACTAAGGTTATAGTTCATAATGATCATTCAGACATTAACTACTTAGTGACTAAAAATGGATGCAAAACCTAGACTTATTAGGTGTATACTCTTGCTGCAATAATTTGACTTAGAAGTTAGAGATAGGAAAGGATGTGAAAACCAGGTAGCTGATCATTTATCTAGTCTAGAAAATGCTATCACACAAGGTAGTGAATCTGAAATTAAGGAGGAATTCCCTGATGAGAAACTGTTAGCTGCTACAACAATTCTGTGGTATGCTGATATTGTTAATTATCTTGTTAGTGATATTTTGCCTCCTGATTTATCTAGCCAGAGACTCAAGAAATTCAGACACGATGCAAGATTCTACTATTGGGATGAACCCTACTTGTTCAAGTAAAGTCCTGATCAGATCATAAGGAGCTGTGTTCAAGAGGAAGAATACCATAGCATTCTGTACCATTGTCATTCATCACCGTGTGGAGGGCATTTTGATGGTGCTAGAACTGTTGCAAAAGTTCTTCAAGCATGATTCAATTGGCTTACACTTTTCAAGGATGCACACGAGTTTTACAAGACTTGTGATGGATGCTAAAGAACGGGGAGCATCTCCAAGCAGAATGAAATGCCACTGCAAAATATTTTGGAGGTTGAAATCTTTGACGTGTGGGGAATTGACTTCATGGGCACGTTTCCCGCATCATATGGGGATTTATACATTTTGCTAGCAGTTGACTACGTGTTAAAATGGGTGGAGGTTGTTGCCACCCCGAGGAACGACTGCAAGACGGTCATGAAGTTCCTTCACAAGAACATCTTCACGAGGTTTGGAGCACCTAGAGGCATCATCAGTGATTAAGGAACTCACTTTGAAAACAAGTTTATTGCTAAAGCATTACATCGATATGGAGTCATGCACAAGATTGCTACAACATATCATCCGCAGACAAACGGACAAGCTGAAGTCTCCAACTGAGAAATCAAGCAAATCTTGGAGAAGGTGGTTAATCTTAAGAGAAAAGACTGGTCCCCCGAGTTGGATGGAGCACTTTGGGCATATAGAACAACCTTCAAGACGCCTTTTGGAATGTCACCCTTCAAGCTCGTATTTGGCAAGGAGTGTCATTTACCCGTCAAGCTTGAACACAAAGCTTATTGGACAATCAAAAAACTCAACATGGATGCCCAAGTAGCTGGTGAAAGGAGGTTACCAGAGCTTAATGAGCTGGAAGAATTTAGAGCCCAAGCATATGAGAATGCTCGCATTTACAAGGAGAAAACCAAGAAATGGCATGACAAACATATTTTTCCAAGACATTTCTCAGAAGGTCAACAACTTCTTCTCTACAATTCCAGGATAAAGCTTTTTCCTGGAAAGTTAAAATCAAGGTGGTCATGACCATTCATTACACACAAGGTGTACCCTCATGGCGTGGTTGATATCAATAAGATGGATGATGGTGCAATCTTCAAAGTCAATGGCCAACGCCTGAAGGTGAACAATGGAGCCCCTATACTCAGAGACAAGTCACACCTGGATCTTCACGATCCTTGAAAGTTTGCCCCTAAAAAACTCTACCTTTTATGCTATAGCATGGTTATAAATCATGCTTTTCTTTTTAGTTTAGTTTTTGTGTTATCTTTGTCTTTATTTTCATATCTTTACACGTGACCCTGGTACAAGCTTTCTCTTTCATAGTACAATGTCAGGTACATAGGCAAGAGAGCATGCTGTCTACAGGGATTGGTAGCAAAAGGGAGAAGGACATGGAGTTTGTTTTTATCTACTTTTGGAAGTACGAAAGAAAATGGGAAGAAAGAGAAAAAGGAGAGGTTTTATCCGAAAAGTAATGGAGGGTGAATTAAAACAAGAGAGAAAAACAAAAAGCAAGAGAGAGAATATTCACCACTTTAATGTGGTGAAACCCTAGCCTCAAAAACCAACATATTCTCTCTCCAGCTGTCACCCATCACAATAACTCCCAATTTTTTCTCACTCCCTTAAAGTCGACACACATCCCCATCACTCCCTTCTTCCATTTAATTCGTCTGCTTCCCCTCACCATTTTCAACTTCCAATACTTTATTCATTATTACCTGTCCCTTCAACTTCTTCATCTCTTTCAACACTCAACCCTTTCTTCTTCCCTTTCATCTTTTCTTTTTCTCCCAAACACCGAAAAAGCCTTCACCACTTTCTCCCTCACATATTCACTCTGCCTATTTTCAACAAAACCCTCCATGGCTCGTTGCAAGAATGCCCATAAAACTTCTGACCGCACTAAAAAACCACCAGTCCTAGAAATTTCTAAGTTTTTCGATGAAGCAAAAAAGGAGCAATGGACGAAACTCAAAGATAGGAATGTTCTTCCGGATTTGGAGTTTAAATACCCTAAATAGGAAGAAGATCAGTTTGATCAGGCATTCATGGACGTCATTGGCAAGCATGAATGGAAAACCTTCACCGCTTACCCTGAGGAGATCTGCACCTCACTAGTATAGGAATTCTACGCTCATCTCACAAGCCCCACTCAATCCACTATCAATGTGCGAGGCAAGCAGATAAAGTTTACTGCTGCTGCAATTAACAACTTCTATGGGCTAAAGCATCCTGTAGACCACCACACCACTTTTGTGATGACTATGGACGCGCAGATACAACGCAAGGTGTTGTAGAATATTTGTTTTGAGGGAATGGTGATGGACAACAACAAGTTAGTCGGGATAGGATGCCTCAAACCTGAGGCCAAGGTATGGAACCATTTTGTGCGACATAAGGTTATGCCCAATCTACACACTGCCACAATACACATCTCTAGGTTGTTTCTTCTCCACTCAATATTACATGGTAGACGCATTGACATACGACATATTATAGTGGATGAAGTGTATGCTTGTCTAAAAAGGCCTCGTAGTCCTCTTGTTTTCCCTAACCTAATAACTACTTTGTGTAAAAGAAAGGATGTCTTTATATACGGTCTAGTGGATGCAACTATTTCACGAAAGACAGACTAACTCCAGCCCTCGTCACTGAACTTTGAGGATTCAATGAAGATGTGCCTCAGCAAATAGTGGAGGGTGGTGCAAAAACCTTTGCTGCTGCACGGGTAGCAGCATTGGTGGCCACAACAAAGGAATTGAGCGCTGAGGTCAACATGATGAAGGCACATCAGTGGGCATACTTCAAGTATGCCCATCATCGTGATGGTGTCATAGCATCCTGCTTCAACAAACTCCTACCGAACCAGAATGTGTCCTTTCCTCTATTTCCCCTGAAGTTATTGCAATCCCCCACCACTGCTGCAGCAAGCCGAGTGCCCCCCAATCAAAGCAAAGTTTACCCTAGCTTAGTCCAGCCCGCTGCTAAGAAAAAGACTGCAAGAAAGAAGATGCTTGAGACTCCTACTGCCCAACCATAAAAAGAAACTCCCTTGGTTCCACCTACTGTCAAAGAAACCACCCCAGTGGCTACCGTGACCAAGAAAAGAAAACGTAGTAGGAAGGCAACCAATCATGCACCGTCACGTCCGGAAAACCCACTTCCTGAGCCGGATCTTGTACCAAGTGATCATTAGGACCCCCTTCAAAAGGAGACAACCCCAACACCTACGCCTAAGCCGACACAAGCACAAACAGCGGATGCTACAACATCCAGACCAAAGACACGCATCAAACATACTGTCGATCGTGTCCGATCTTCACCCAATGCTCAGTCAGAGTCCTCCGAGAGTGTGGACGATGTCGCAGATCCCCACCACTACTCGTCTGAAACTTCCATGGACAACACCAGCAGCACAACATAGCCTCCGCACCTAGGCGGTAACTAACTTTTCTTATTTTATTTCATTATTTTTCATCATTTTTTCATGGCATATAGTATAGATTAGTTCATGCATTGAGGACATTGTATCCATTAAGTTTGGGGGTGTTGGTGTTCATAGTTAATATTTTTCTTTAGCATATGCATAGTAGGAAAGAACAAAATTTTTACTATAGCATTCAATTAGTATAGAGAAAGTCTATGAGTATATTTATGATGTCTGACGATGAAATCTTAAAGGCTTGAACTAAGTTAGAAAAACACAATTAGTTGAGATTTGTAGAACTGACCTTAGGATCTAGCTGTTAAATTTTTTTTACACAACTGCTCTTTTTCTATAAGTTCGTTAGAAATTTTTTTTCAGAAAGAACCCTAGTGAACTCTGATATGTAAACTCTAGGGAACTTAAGAAAAACTAGACGACCCTTTGCTCAAACAAACAAATAAATGCTACGGCATATCTATAGAAGGACACTCCGCTTTTCTATAGCATGTTAGTGTTTAATATATATATATATATATATATATATATATATATATATATATTTAATAATAAAGTTTTTGTTGAGTGGATCGAAAGATCGATATAAACCAAGAGGGGGTGAATTGGAAATTTAAACGTTTTGTGGTGGAAATTGCAAATTAAAAATAGTAGACAAGGGATTTTAGAGTGGTTCAAGTTCCAAATGAACTCTACAACCACTACCTTAGCTTCACTAAGGATTTGCAACAATTCCACTAATTGCTCTTCCCCTTTTCTAGGCTAAGAAGGCAACCCTTACAATTTCGGTTGAATTTTCTACCCAAAATTCAACCCAATCCTCAAAACAAAAGAACAAAGAAATTTGTTGGCTAATGAAGTATCTCTAAATAAAAATGATAGCCCAATTACAAGCACTCAACCCAATTGAACAAGATATGAATGAAAATTACAATTGGGATTTCGAGACAATAAGGAATTTTTGCACAATAGCTTGGATTTGATGAATAGATGTTTTCTTGAAGATCAATAGTTGTTGTTGTAGCTTTTGGATGTGTCTTTTATACCTCCTCATAGATTTCTAGCCGTTTGGGTGGTTGGGAACATAAATGGAGCCGTTGGAACCCTCTCTTACCACCATAAATGCACTTCTGTAGCTACCAGTATCGGTATGCGGGAAGGTGTATCGGTACCTGTCTCAGAAAAGAAAGAGTCGTTGTGTGCAATAAATAAGGGGTATCGATACGCGCGTAAGCGTATCGGTACGGGGTATCGAAACGATAAGGGTCGTATCGATAACTTTTTCTCAACTTAGCTCACTGCTGATATCCGTATCGGTACGGGGGTTAGGCGTATCGATACGGGTCAACGACCTTTTAAAGTTTGGTTACCAACTAACTGACACCAACGGTCTTATTTTTTAAACTGACTTATGTTTAAAAATTGTAAAGCCCGTATCGATACGAGGGTTAGCCGTATCGGTACGCTATTCAAACTCTTTGAATTTTAACATAGGAGCGTATCGATACGAGGGTTTATCGTATCGATACGTGTTCCGACAGTAACCAAGTTTGGCAAAAAGGTATCGATACGCTTGGTAGTGTATCGATACACCTGAACGATTTTCAATGGTTTTGCCTTTGAACACTTAGAAAATATTTTGAGTTTGAGTTTTACAAATCAGTTTTAAAGTGTTGGTGTTTTAAAACTTATTAAGGGACTTATAAAAACAATTTTAATTTTTACAAATTGATCCTTAAAGATCTAATTATATCAAAATCAATCATAGGTTTTACAATCTCCCCCTTTATGATATAACAAAACTAAAACTTAAAATTTTTGTCATTTTTGAAAAACTTTACAAAGTTAATTCCCCCTTAATATAAGCTTGGTAACCTTTGAATTAAAATCAATATTTGAAGTGTGAACTAGTAATTGAAATCAAAATATTTGAAGTGTGAGCTAGTTTCTTCTCCCCCTTTTTTGTTAGATCAAAAAATCTTTGAGACAATTAAGTGCATAAAGAAATCAAAGGTATAATAAGCAACATAAATTTTATTCATCATAGCAACATACTTGAAATCAAAATAAAAGCAAAAAGAAATCAAAGCATAGGTTTTAATCCTAAAACAACCTTAATCCTAAGAACATAAAGCATAGGTGCATAAAATAGAAAATCCTAAATGATATGAATGATATGCAAGAAGAAACGTCTAGGCATCGTCTTCATCATCTTCATTATCATCTCCCATAGGCTCATTAGCCCGCATACTATTACGCCACTCATCATGGAAAGCGGCAATGGAAATATTCAAAGAATTGTGGCCGCTTTCAAGAGATGTGAGGCGATTCTCCATACCCGTCATCCTTGTATCAAAGGTAGTTTCCATTGAAGTAAGACGAGTATTCATGTCCGTGCGCAACCTGGTAAATTGCTCATTGAGATAGGTCATGAGAGCATCCATGTTGGGTTGTGGGACTTGAGGAGCTTGAGGAGCTTGAGCCTCTTCAAAAACGGTGACGGCTTCCGGTGGTAACTCGGCAAGACGTACCCATTCACCATTAAGATAATGAATTTTGTCCGAGCAAGAGATCGCTCATCAATGGGATCGGTGAGAGGAGTTGGGTAGTCATAAGAGCAATCAATATCTTTTTTTAAGAAAGAAGTAACTCAATGTCGTACCATATGTAAAGGAGGTGACGAGAGTTGTGTGACGATTTTGCACGAGGTAGACGATTTCTGCGAACATGAGTCGAGCTAGATTTGGTCGCTTTTTCTCACGGAAGCACCAAATCCAAAAATCATCCACTTGACGAATGGTGGAATATTTTCCTCCGGAGGGACGGAACCACCAAGACACCATCAAATGTAAGATCCGGTCTTGAGCATTTAGGGCGGTGACGGATCCATGAAGAACAAGCCCCAAAGCATGCTTATTATCGATGTCTTCATCGTCTAGTTTGAAAACCTCACAAATAGATTTGACATCTAGAATAATTTTCTTCCCCGTGAGGAAAGAGCTAATTGCAACAACTCACCCATCACGACTAATACATTTGGCATTAGCACAGAAAATCAAAACCAAAAGGCAATAGAAAAAACCGGGAATAGAGATGAAATCCATGAAGTTCCATCGACGAAATAAAGGTAGATATTCAAACTTAAAACACTCGGAGTCGAGAAAAGGAACGGAGATTACCCTTTCGGAACGGATCTTATAATTCTCATATTGACTAAAATGAGTTAAACCCGAGTTGCCATCAAAGCATTGCTTATAGATGATTGAATAGTTTGGACGAGCAATCGCTCCAAGGGTGGATGATTCATCAGCTTGATTAACCCTTGTACGCTTCCTCGATGGTTCTTTTGGTGCCATGATCTAAAAGAGAGATTAAGCAAAAAGGATTTCTTCAATTTGAGTAAAAATCAAGGTAAAAAACTTTTGAGAAAAAAATTCAAGAAATTTTTTTGAAGAAAACAAAGGTTTTGATAAAAAGATGAAACAAAATAACAAAACAAAAAAATTGAAAAAGAAAATAGAGAAATTACCTTGATAGAAACTTGGAAGATTGAAGAAAAACTAGCACAAAGATGAGAGAGAGAGCACAAAGCATTGCTTGATTCAAAAACTCTTTTAGATTTGAGTTGAGGTGTGAAAAATATGAAGGAGGAAGGGCCTTTTATAGGCAAAACGGCTAGGGTTAATTAGGTTTTGAAGAGTTTGAATTTTGGTAAAAGTTGAACTCATTAAAAGCTAAATTTAATGTCATCTGCACAGTCGAGTATCGATACGCATGAGGGTGTATCGATACGGGGATAAAATTGTCTTTTCCGCAAAAATGCCCGTTGGAAAGTCGTATCGAAACAGAGGGGTCCGTATCGAAACCACCCGTATGCAAATGATGAATGAGCAGTTCTAAGCCCAGAAATACATATTTGGTTCAAAGAACAACCAAAGGCTCGAACTTAACATCTCCTAAAAGTATGCAAATGATGAATGAGCAGTTCTAAGCATATTTTAACAGAAGCATACTCCCCCTAACTATAGGCATGGATGAAATTAGGAGTCTAAGCATACAAACATGGCATTTCACAAGATCAAGCATATTTAAGCACAAAAGAGGTCCTAAAAGGTCAAGATAGGCTAGCTAGACCTAACTCTTTCCTAAGGGACCAAAAACGCTCTTTGTCTAAGGGTTTTGTAAATATGTCCGCTAATTGATTCAAGGTGTCTACATACTCTATAACCACATCTTCCTTAAGGACATTATCTCTAATGAAATGATGACTTATTTCTATGTGTTTGGTTCTAGAGTGTTGGATGGGATTCTTTGTTAAACATATTGCACTAGTGTTGTCACATTTTAGGGGTATGGTTTCAACTTTAATTCCATAATCTAAGAGTTGTTGTTTCATCCAAAAGACTTGAGCACAACAACTCTCTAAGGATATGTACTCGGCTTCGGTGGTAGATAAGGCTACACTATTTTGTTTCTTAGAGAACCAAGATATGAGCATACTACCTAGGAATTGACAAGTTCCCGAAGTACTTTTCCTATCGATTTTACAACCCCCATAATCCGCATCCGAGTAACATGAAGGTTGAAGGTAGAGTCTCTAAGATACCAATGATCTAAACAAGGAGTATCTCTAAGGTATCTAAAGAGTCTTTTAACGGCTCTAAGGTGAGACTCTCTAGGACTAGCTTGAAACCTAGCACACAAGCAAACACTAAACAAGATATCTGGTCTACTTGTGGTAAGGTAAAGCAAAGATCTAATCATAGAACGATAAAGCTTAGAGTCAACACACTTACCTCTTTCATCTTTGTCAAGCTTTGTAGATGAGCTCATAGGAGTGGCTTGAGGCTTTGCATTCTCCAAGCCAAACTTCTTGAGCATATCCTTTATGTATTTTGCTTGGTTGATGAAGGTGCCATCCTTCTTTTGCTTGATTTGGAGTCCCAAAAAGAATGAGAGCTCCCCCATCATGCTCATCTCAAATTCACCTTGCATTAACTTAGCAAACTCTTGACAATGACATTCATTAGTAGAACAAAAAATAATATCATCAACATAAATTTGAACTACTAAGATATCATTTTTATAAAAAGTGTAGTGTCCACCTTACCTTTTTCAAATCCTTTTTCAATCAAAAAATTTGAAAGTCTTTCATACCAAGCTCTAGGAGCTTGTTTTAAACCATAAAGAGCTTTGGTAAGTTTGAAAACATGATTTGGAAATTTTGAATCTTCAAAACTCGATGGTTGTTCCACATACACTTCTTCATTTATAAAACCATTTAAAAATGTGCTTTTAACATCCATTTGAAAAAGCTTGAAATTATGATAACATGCATATGCAAGCAACATACTAATGGCTCCCATTCTAGCTACGGGTGCATAGGTTTCATCAAAATCTATTCCCGCTTCTTGAGTGTAACCTTGTGCTACTAGTCTAGCTTTATTTCACACAATGTTACCACTCTCATCTAGCTTGTTCCTAAAGACCCATTTAGTTCCTATTGTAGATTGATTACTAGGCCTATCAACTAATGTCCAAACATTACTTCTCTCAAATTGATTTAACTCTTCTTGCATAGCCATAATCCAAAAGTCATCTTTCAATGCTTCTTTAATATTTTTAGGCTCTATGCATGAGATAAATGCAACATGATTCATTAATCTAAGAGAAGAACGAGTGGTTACCCCCTTGGATGGATCACCCAAGATTTCACCATTTTTGACATAGTTCAACTCCCTTGGGTAGCTCACTTCCTTTTCCTCAAGAGCCAAATCCTTCAAGGCTTCAAGAGGTGGATCTTATGAGTCCTCTTCTTTTGTTTGAATCTCATCCTCCTTTGAAGTTTGTCCTCCATCAAAGACATTTATGATTCCTACATCATCATCATCACAAGAATCCTTCCTAGGAAGGAGGTTATCATCGAATACAACATGAATAGATTCTTCTACTACTAAAGTTCTTTTGTTAAATACTCGATAGGCTTTAGAGGTTAAAGAGTAACCTAGAAAAATAGCTTCATCACTTTTTGTATCAAATTTACCTAAGTTGTCTTTTCCATTATTTAAAACAAAACACTTGCAACCAAAAGGGTGAAAATAGCTAATGTTAGGCTTTTTAGATTTTAAAATCTCATAAGGTGTTTTCTTTAAAATTGGCCTAATCATTACTCGATTTACAATATAGCAAGCGGTGTTTGTGGATTCCGCCCAAAAATATTTAGGTAAATTGTTTTCACAAAGCATAGTTCTAGCCATTTCTTGCAATGTTCTATTTTTCCTCTCAACTACCCCATTTTGTTAAGGAGTTCGAGGAGCCGAAAAATTATGGCTAATACCATTTTCATTTAAAAAATCTTCAAACCCCAAATTTTGAAACTCGGTTCCATGATCACTTCTAATATGTGAAATTTTTAGTTCAAGATCATTTTGGGTTAATCTTGAAAATGTGATTAATTTTTCCAAAGCCTCATCTTTAGTACTTAAAAATAGAACCCAAGTAAATCTAGAAAAATCATCAACAAGCACAAAAGCATAAAACTTACCACCCAAGCTCATAGTCCTAATTGGCCCAAATAAATCCATGTGGATTAGTTGTAAGCATCTACTAGTAGAAACATCATTAATGGATTTAAAGGAAGATCTATGTTGTTTACCCAAGCTCATAGTCCTAATTTTGAAAATTTTATCATGGGTAAACCTCTAACTAGATTTAGGGAGACTAGTTTTTTCTAAAACACTTATGCTAGCATGTCCTAGCTTCCTATGCCACAACCATGCATCATTTTCATTTTGTGCAACTAAGCATGCATGAGATGTAAGAATGTCATCTAGATGCACCATATATATATTCCCTATGCGATGACCTATGAGCATAATATTATTAGATTTAATGTCTACAATTTTGCATTCATTTTTATCAAATAAAACATTAAATCCTTTATCACACAATTAACTTATGCTCAATAAATTGTGTTTATGACCATCGACATATAATACATTTTCAATGAGAATAATAGAGTGATTACCTATGGAGCCAATACCTTTATTGTGGCCTTTGGAGTTGTCACAAAATGTTACTACTCCTCCACTTTTTGGCTTTAAATCCATGAATCTACTCTTGTCTCCGGTCATGTGCCTCGAGCATCCACTATCAAGGTACCATGAGTTTTGACTTTGTGCTTTGGCCTTGTAGCAATGCTCGCCCTATAAACAAAGATATTAAGCTTTTGTTTTTGGTACCCAAATCATTTTGGGTCCATGAGTGTTAGCTCCCAAAACCTTGGTTCCCTTAGGAATCCAAGATGACATAGCAATAATGTTATTAGATTTTACAAGTTCCTTAGGAACCCATACACTTCTAATTCTTTTAGCTCTACTATGTCTAGGATAGCTTCTTTGTTTTTAGTAGTTAGTCTTTTTCTTAGGTTGGTGTGTTCTAGAGGATTCACCTATTTCATGCTTGAAACTACCAACATTTTTCAAAGACTTTTTGAGCTCATTTAACTCACTCAACACCTTTTGGTGTTCACTATTACATTGAGATAAAATATTATTAAGATCAACATTTTCATCTTGAAAGAATTTTAGTTCATCTTTTAATCCTAATATCTTTTTCTCAAATTCTGAATTAGCTTGAGTGAGTGAGTTATTTTTCTCATTTAGTTCTAAAATAATCTTTTTATTCCTAATGACCGACTCTTTATATTTCTCAACTAATTCATCATATACCTCTTGTAACTCATCATATGCATCAGTTAATTCTTCAAAATCTAAAGTAGATGAGTTAGAGGTTACCATGGAGGAATCTTCCTCAAGTGCCATGAGGCAAAGATTAGCAACTTCTTGTTCGTCATCCTCCGATGACTCCTCATCACTCCAAGTAGCAAGCTTGGATTTGAGCTTCTTCTTCTTCTCAAAGCCCTTCTTCTTGAGTTGAGGGCACTCTGAACGTATGTGGCCGGGTTGTTTGCACTCAAAGCAAATGATAGGATCCCTTCCTTCCTCTTTGTTCTTGCTTTTGAAGTCCATCTTTCTTTGTATTTTTCTTCCCCGGTTGGAACTCATAAATCGTGAGAATCGTTTGGCTATCATAGCCAATTCTTCGAGTTCATCCTCCTCACTAGACGAGCTCTCTTCATGTTGTGAAGCTTTAGCCTTGAGAGCTATTCCTGTCTTTTTCTTCTTCTCAACCTCAAGCTTCTCTACCCTTTTCTCTTCTTTCTTCTTCTCATCTTCCCTTCCGTGCTTCATGATCTCATGAGTAAGGAGAGAGCCCACAAGCTCATCAAGCTTCATAGTTTTCAAATTCTTTGCTTCAATGATAGCGGTTTTCTTCCTATCCCAAGACTCGGGAAGTGAATAGAGTAGCTTCCGGACAAGTTTGTCTTCCGGTATGATCTCTCCAAAGCCCTTTAGCCTATTGACAATCGTGGAGAAACGATCAAACATCTTTGACACCGTCTCATCGGGCTCCATCTTGAAATTTTCATAACTTAGATTGAGAATTCCAATCTTTTTTTCTTTAACATCGTTGGTGCCTTCATAAGTAGTCTCAAGAGTGTCCCACACTTCTTTGGCACTTTCGATGGATGAGACCTTTGAATAGATGTTCGGACCAAAAGAACAAAATAGCATGTGGAGAGCTTTATCATTTACTTGAATCTTTTTCCTTTCCTCTTCACTCATCTCCACTTTCTTCTTCAAAACCATCTTGCCTTCACCATCTTGCTTCAATGGAATATATGGGTCATCTTCAATAACATCCCACACTAGATAGTCATTTGACTTGATGAAGAGACGCATTCTATTCTTCCAAAAAGAATAGTTATCACCATTGAAGAAGGGAGGCTTTGTAGTGGATTATGACTCGTACATGCCGAAATCGGAGGTTGAAGTCAGCTCTTGATATTTTGATGATCACACTCTTTCAAGGAACTCATCTTGTGGCTGTTAATCCTCAAAGAGGTAGACTTTGATACCAATTGTTGAGTGGATCGAAAGATCGATATAAACCAAGAGGGGGTGAATTGGAAATTTAAAGGTTTTGTGGTGGAAATTACAAATTAAAAATAGTAGACAAGGAATTTTAGAGTGGTTCAAGTTCCAAATGAACTCTACATCCACTACCTTAGCTTCACTAAGGATTTGCAACAATTCCACTAATTGCTCTTCCCCTTTTATAGGCTAAGGAGGCAACCCTTACAATTTCGGTAGAATTTTCTACCCAAAATTCAACCAAATCCTCACAACAAAAGAACAAAGAAATTTGTTGGCTAATGAAGTATCTCTCAATACAAATGATAGCCGAATTACAAGCACTCAACCCAATTGAACAAGATATGAATGAAAATTACAATTGGGATTTCTAAACAATAAGGAATTTTTGCACAATAGCTTGGATTTGATGAATAGATGTTTTCTTGAAGATCAATAGTTGTTGCTGTAGCTTTTGGATGTGTCTTTTATACCTCCTCATTGATTTCTAGCCATTTGGGTGGTTGGAAACATAAATGGAGCCGTTGGAACCCTCTCTTACCACCATAAATGCACTTCTGCAGCTACCAGTATCGGTACGCGGGAAGGTGTATCGGTACCTGTCTCATAAAAGAAAGAGTCGTTGTGTGCAATAAATAAGGGGTATCGATATACGCGTAAGCATATCAGTACGGGGTATCGAAACGGTAAGGGTCGTATCGATACCTTTTCTTCAACTTAGCTCACTGTCGATATCCGTATCGGTAGGAGGGTTAGGTTTATCGATACGGGTCAATGACCTTTTAAAGTTTGGTTACTAACCAACTGACACCAACGGTCATATTTTTTAAACCGACTTATGTTTAAAAATTATAAAGCCCGTATCGATACGAGGGTTAGCCGTATCGGTACGCTATTCAAACTCTTTGAATTTTAACTCATGGGCGTATCGATACGAGGGTTTACGGTATCGATACGTGTTCCGACAGTAACCAAGTTTGGCAAAAAGGGATCGATACGCTTGGTAGTATATCGATACACCTGAACGATTTTCAATGGTTTTTCCTTGGAACACTTAGAAAATATTTTGAGTTTGAGTTTTACAAATCAGTTTTAAAGTGTTGGTGTTTTAAAACTTATTAAGGGACTTATAAAAACAATTTTAAGTTTAACAAATTGATCCTTAAAGATCTAATTATATCAAATCAAACATAGGTTTTACAGTTTTGCTATAACAAATGAGTGAATGAATGTTGTCACGGGATGACTTTGCCTACTAGCACGGGGGTGAGAGGTTTGCTCCATGCTCATCTAGAGTTAAGGACGGTAGGTGAGATGAGCTAACACCCTTCGTAGTAGAAAACTTATATCTTCGAGAGTCTAAAAATTATAAAAGAACTAGAGAAAATGGTTAGGGTATAATTAGGAAGCTTCCTTGAAAGTTTGTCTTACTAGCTTAAGTATGGGAGGAAGACAACCACGCTCACAGGCACAGTACTTAGTCTTAAGGAATGTTCTTAAGGATATCACTTCTAGTTGTTTATATTTAATTGCCTATGTTATTTCTGAGGACTGAGACGTTGCCATAGCAATCCTCTAGGTTAAATCTTTGCCATAGTAATTCTTTTGTTCTATTCTACTCATTGCTCGAGGACAAGCAATAGCTTAAGTTTGAGTGTGTGATAACTGCACAAATATCTTGTTTTCATACCTTTTTTCTATAGCATTTTCCTATTCTGGACTTCATACCATAGCATTTAGACTGTATTTAGGTTGCATTTTCTTCTTCTGGGTGCATCTCTATCTTTGCTAGTTATTGGTCCATATTGAGGGGTACTGCTCGGAAGGTTGGTTTTGGTTTGTTGGTGCACAAGAAAGGAGTAAAGAGAGAAAGCTAGTGCCAGGAATTGCTATAGCATAGTGGAATTGGATATTGGCCAGCACGTGAGCTGCAAAAGCACATGAAAATGTAGAAAAAGGACGACTTGACATGTTCAGCAGCCGGAACCCACCTGCAGTCTGTCCTCTTTGTCCCCTCGTGGCAGAGCTTGTTGAAGGATATTCCTTAGGATTTTCAAGGAATCTTTAGGGCACAAAAACCCTAGAAGCCTCCACTATATAAAGAGGGAGAGAAGCTTGGAAAAGATATAGATGTGACGCAAAAAGAGAGGCGGAAAAGAGATAGAGATAGAAAAGGAGAGAGAAGTTTTCATCTTCGTCTTCTCCACTTGGTGTCCTCAATCGTTGAAGCTCCAATGAGTGGCCTCGCCGGCCTCGCGAGAGGCGGTGAGCCTAAGACAGTCGGGCAGTCCATGGCGGAGAGGGAGGTTACCTTTCATTCTATCGCTTTAGTAATTCCTTTTCATATCTTTATATTTTGTGATGTTATCGCAATGATACGTTGGATGATATTGCCCAGCCACGAACTGTTTTAGGTGGATTGGGTTTGATGGATGATTTTATTTCAAGTAATTTTTAATGCATGATATAGCCTTTTTTAGTGTTTCTCATGCTCTATGCTTTGCTTATGCGTTTTCATTTCCTTAAAGTTGTAAGAGCCCCCGAGAGTTGGACGTTCTTTAAGTGTGTGTTGAGGTTAGTAATCGAGAGAGTTAGTCTTAGAACCCCCATAAGAAATGGAGTGGCTGTCGAGAGGCAGACTCTAACCTACCTTAGAGATAAATGATAGGTTTCAAGGGCTAAAAAGGATAGATCGTGTAGGGTAGGGGAGTGTTAAGAGTTTACGCTGAGAGGTATGGATGTAGCATTTTTTACTCCTAGTTTCTTGGCTAGAGATAGTTTAGGAACACTTTTAGCAAATCCTGCCTAGCATAGAAAATAGCTGAAGAGCCTTAGTGTCGTTAAGAAGCTTAAGTTAGGCTGTCCATCATTCCCAGCTAGTCATTCCGTAGTGAGTTTCACATACGAAGGAGGGCTTGTTTATCATATTGTTATCTCATCTTTCTCTGCACTATTTTGCTTTAGTATTATTTTACACCACCTCTTTTACTATAGCATTGTAATCTGCAAAAATTTCAATCTATAGTTTTACAGCAAACCGTGAATACCTCCAATCCCTGGGAAGACGATACTCATTCACTCACTTTATTACTCGTTCGACGTGTATACTTGCACCATATTTATGTATCATTTATAGTACACTACACGCAAGCAACATTGATCCTTCAATTGACCGATAGATCTCAAATCTAACCCGAGGGTAGGATTGAAGATGTGTTAGTTAAGGTAGATAAGTTTTTCTTTCCGGCAGACTTTATCATCCTTGATTGCGAAGTTGATGAGAATGCTCCAAACATTTTGGGGAGACCATTCTTGACTACCGAACAGATTGTGATCGATTGTAATAATGGCAATTTCACCATGAAGATGAAGGACCAAAAGATCATATTCAACGTCTTCACCACACTCAAGTGCGTGGATAACTATTAAGAATGCCAGCTCGTGGAAACTGAAGAAGTCCTAATTAAAAAATTTTGCGTTGTAAGGGTGTACTATAAATGATAAGAAAATAGTGCCAGTATACACATCGAACAAGTAGTAAAGTCACGATTGAGTATCGTCTCCACAAGGATTAAAGGTAAATTGATTCAAGTTCAGGCACACAAAACAAAAACTAGAATGTAAATGAAATATCAAGTAGAAACATGTGAAGAAATGTGATATCAAACAACATAAATAAATCTGAATTAAAATAAGGACACTTCAATCATCCTCTCACATGTACGAATCTCTCTAATGGAATGATTGGCTGGGCTTGCTAAGGACTTGTATGTCTAAACCAAAAGAATGTCTAGAACTACCTTACCCACAATGTGCTTGACAAAGTTTGCTTAGGTGTTTCTAGACTATCTCTAGCAAGAAACCTGACAACCAAAATGCTTTGGAAATACCTCTCAGTGTGAACCCTAGCAAGCTATCGATGAAGTTCTACTCCTTTTAGTAGTTCAAACTCTATTCTTATCTCTAAGGTGAGTTAGGGTTTTGTCTCTCAGCATCAAACCCCCATTGTCCACGTGGATCTAAGCCTATCTCTCTCAAATATTTAGATATCAAACACCTAAGCTGAGGCTAACTCTAGAAAGCTCTAACAAACTTAGGGCATAAAAGATCAATGGACAAAGCATGGAATGAACAAGGAAGCAACTTAAACATTCAATCAAGTTTAAAACATAAAAACCAAAACAAGCCCAAGCCACTTAAAATCATTTCATGGCTGGGCAAATATCATCCATAATCATTCGTTTAAAACAATCCATCCAAATAAAGGAAATGAAACAACAAAGCAACTAAGGGAAGGGAAAACTCCAAAGCTGTCGTGGAATGTCGTGAACCACTTTAAGCCTCGCTACTTCTCTCAAAGTCTAACGAGAACACCCTTTGGAGCTTCAACAATAGACGACACCACGATGGAGAAGATGGAGGAAGGTAGCTGCCTTTCTCTCTCCTTTTTAGTTCACAAAATATCCTCTTTTTCGACTCTCCCTTTACTATGGGTGTCTTGACCTTTCTATAGTGAGGGCTCCTAGGTTTTTGTGCCCTAAATTCCAAGGGAATATTCCCTTCACATGTAGGCTCACAACTGGTTGATAGGTTCACGTGCAAGGCTGCAAAATATCCTTAGGTCTTTGTCCTCCAACGTGCCCAGAAATGCTATCTAAAATGCTATGTCATTTTCCCTGACAGCTCCTCATTTCCCTGCACAACACCATACCAAACAAAAACCCTCCACAACATCACCATTCTTGCAAATAAACAAAGATTACAAAACTAGCAACACCAAATGCAACTACATGAGCTAAATGCAACTATATGCTATGAAATAAGATGAAATGGGCTTGATTTCTCGCAATAACCTAAGTAAAAAGGCATGAAATGTTAACCTTTTACAAGGTTAACACACCCTCAAACTTAAGCTATTTGTTTTCCTCGAGCAATACAAAGAAAAAAACAGAAAAATGTTACAACATCAAATCTGTTCAAGGCAAAGCTATGTCAAAATTTCAGTCCTTAGAACATACATGCTTCAACGTGAAAGACAACTTTGATATATTAATAACTACTCTTAGAGGGCAATATCCTAAAGAATGCAAGTGTGATGAATACATCCTCTCCGTGCTTAACAAAGCTAGAAGATCATTAGCTTAATTCTCGAGTTTTCTCTAGCTTTTCTTGATCAAGATTTCTTTTTCCTTGAGGTGTGCCAGCTCATCACAACTATCGTTCCTAACTCTAGATGAGTATGGAGCAAACATCTCACCCCTAAGCCGGTAAATAGAAAAATCCCGTGACAACTTTCATTCACTCATTTGATGTTGATGCCATTTATTTCAATGCAATATCCAGGCAAAACAACACAAAGTGGAGTGTCCCTCTTCAACTATGCTTCAACATTTATACATATTTCAACGTAAATAGATAAAAAGGAAACTAATTAAGCCTTTAAGCTTTCAATTTTTAGGTTTATTCTACATATTTTAAACTAAGGCATACGATAGTTCTTTCACCAAAAATCATCTAACCTCCATAAGCATAAAGAGAATGCAATCATGTAACAATTACATAACAAAGGATTAGGTCCTATAGGCAGTTCTACCAATCTAAAAAAGTCACAAACATGCAATCCATTTACAACCATAAAATTTAAGTTCTCATCATCAGACATCTTTAATTTATTCATAAAATTATCATTATACTAACTAAATTCCATAGCAAGGTTCTATTCATTATTGAATGCTAAAGAAAATGATAAACGATGAACACCAACACCCCAAACTTGAAACATGCAGTGTCCTCAATACATAAAAATAAAATGAACTAATCTATAATGCAAATGAAAATGCAGGTTACCTCCTAAAAATCTACTTTGGTGTTGCCGTCTTGGTGGCTTTGTGCTTGATTTTTGGTTTCTTCTTCAGTTCTGCAATGGGCTCGTTGGCCTCATCTTATGGGGTTGGTTGGTTGTCCGGGTCCTCCTCAGTCAGTTGGTTATCGATAGCTTCTTCAGTATCATCATCAGATTGGGTATTCCATGTACGACATGCCGTGTGCTTTAGGTGACTCCTTGTTGTCGCTGTAGTATCTAGAGTAGGGGCAGATTGTGATGCATGAGCTTCTTTAGCTATCTCCTCTTCTTCGCTGTCAAGGTTGACATGATCTTCAATTGGTGGTTCCAATAATGGTGGGGTACTTAGGTGAGCTTTTCCTTTCTTTTTCCTCACTGTTCGAGGACTTTGTCTGGCGATGGAAGTGGTTTTCATTTCTGGGGTAGGTGTTGGAGTTACGGATGGGTCTTTTCTCGAAATAGGTGGTGGTCGTTTTGTCGAGGTTGCTTTCAGAGCTGGTGTAGCTTGCTGGATTGGCTGGTCCTTCTTGGGCGTTGACAAGGCATCAGGGAAGGGTGGGAAGTCAATCGCCGTGTATGGGAGCATCTCTTTGAAGTAAGAGTTAATGGTTGTATCCTTTTCCTTGACATACTTGAAATAAGTTGTCAAGCTTCCCTTCATCTCTTCCATCTCATCTTGCATGCACTTAGTAGATGCAACGAGGGCTGCGATTCTTGCGGCAACAATGGTTCTGGCTCTATCGTCTAACGTTTCTGCTGAAGCATCCTCATCAAATACCCTCAGTCTAGGGATTTGGTTGGGGGTTAATGGACCCTTTCCCTTCTCGATTTCGTCCCCTTGAGGGTCCTCAAAGACTTGCTTTTTGCAGTAGAGCGCCATGATGAGATTAGGAAATATGAGAGGGCTCAACTTCCTCTTTAAGCAGGACTAGACTTCCTCAACAATCAGTTTTCCCACATCAATTTGTCGTCCATTGAGGATGAAGTGAAGTAGAAGTAACCTGGTGATGTGCACCGTAGAAGTATGGGTGGTGGGCATCAAGTGAGACTTCAGGTAGTGGTTCCATACTTTGGCTTTATGCTTGAGGCGTCCTCTCTCAACAACCTTGCTTGTGGGGTCTAATTCCGTATAAGAAAGACACAAGTCCTCCAAGACTTCCTTGTATGTCTAAGCATCCGCGATTTTGGCAAAGGAGGTGTGATTGTCCATGACGTTCTTTAACCCATAGAACTTGTTGATCGCATTAGCAGTGAACTTAATTTGGTCCCCTCGTACATAAACGACGGATTGAGTGGGACTCGTCAAGTAGGCATAGAAATCCTTGACCAAGGAGACATAGATGTTGTCATGGATTTAGAAAAAGGTCCCCAATCGTGCTTAGAGATGACATCCATGATTTCCTTGTTGAAGCCTCATTCCCCTTCCAATGGAACTATCAAGCCTTGTTTTGGGTAAACCTTGCAATCTTTTAGCTATTGGAATCGTTCCTTAGCTCCGTTGTCAAAGAACATTTTGATTTCAACAGCTGGTTGGGCACTACTAGAAGCGTTGGTGACGTTCTTGACACGAGCCTTGCTTGACGAGGTGCGGCGGATATTTCTTTAACGATTAAGGTTTTGGGGGAAGTTGTAACATGTTTTGTGAGGAAGTAGAAGATGAGCTTGAAGGTTATGAAAATAAAGTAGAGGAAGATGGAGTGATGAGAGGTAGACAGTAAGGTAACTGACACAAGTTATTGGAGAGAGAAGGGTGAGGGTGGCAGTTTTGAGTTATGCGGAAGAGAGAGGTTATGACAAGTTTTTAATGAAAAACAAAAAAAAAAGAGGAGAGAGGTTGTGTATGGTAATGATGAACTAGTGTTTTTTAATGTTTTATGGGAATAAAATCCCTCCATTTTTACCTTTTTAATGTCGCCCTCAGATTAGGAGAAAGCTTGGCTTTATACTTCCCTTGAGTGTAAAAAGGACAAAGACCAACCTAATTTAAAGTTGCGCCAACCCTGCATGAAACCCTAGCCTGCCACCTACAACGATGTGGTTGAATCTAACAACAAAGATTAAAGAAAACACAAAAACTTGAAATAAAATAAAACGATTAAGGGACAAAAAGACAAAAGCAAAAATAACCTTATTTATGAACAATAAGAACTCAAAATGCTATAGAAAATTAAGAGTTAAGAGGGTGCAAACTCTTGTGGATCATGGAGAAGCATGGCTGGTTTGTCTCGCAAGATGAGAGCTCCATTGTAGACTTTTGACATTTTTCCATTCACCTTGAAGACAACTTCATCGTCAAGTTTCTTGATCTCAACAACATCATGAGGGTACACTTTGTGCACAATAAAAGGATCTGACCATCGTGATTTTAGCTTCCCTGAGAAGAGTATAATTTGAGAATTATAGAGGAGTACTTGTTGGCCTTCAACAAAATGACGTGGAAAAATATGTTTGTTATGCCACTTCTTGGTTTTTTTCCTTGTATAGGCGTGCATTCTCATAAGCTTGAGCTCTAAATTCCTCCATCTCGTTTAGCTTCAATAGCCTCTTCTCTCCAGCTAGCTAAGCATCCATATTGAGCTTCTTGATTTCCTAATAAGCTTTGTGTTTGAGCTCAACGAGGAGGTGACATGCCTTGCCATAGACGAGCATGAAGGGAGACATTCCCAAAGGTGTCTTAAAAGTTGTTCGATGGGCCCATAAGGCTTCATCAAGTCTTGGAGACCAATCCTTCCTTTTGGGGTTAACTACCTTTTCCAATATATGCTTAATTTCTCGATTCGAAATTTTAGCTTGGCCATTGGTCTGAGGGTGGTATGGAGTAGCAATTTTATGCCTCACTTCATACTGCTGCAATGCTTTTGTAATGAGTTTGTTGTCAAAGTGGGTGTCTTCACCACTTATGTTGGCTCTTGGGCTCCAAATATTGTGAAGATGTTCTTGTGAAGGAACTTCAAAATAATCTTGAAATCATCCTTCGGTGTAGCTATTGCTTCAACCCGTTTAGACACATAATCCACAACTAATAAGATGTATAGATCTCTAAAAGATGATGGGAAGGGTCCCATGAAATTTATTCCCCATACATCAAAGAGATCCACCTCCAAAATGCATCGCAATGGCATTTCATGCCTTCGTGATATGTTTCCCATTATTTGCCATCTATCACATACCTTGTAGAATTCATATGCACCCTTGAAGAGTGTGGGCCAATATAATCTTGATTGTAGGACCTTTGTAGCCGTCCTAGCTCCTCCAAAATATCCTCTATACAAAGATGAATGGAAATGGAATACAATCTCTTTTTGCTCCTCTTCGGGGACACATTTTTGAATCATTAGGTCCGCACATTGCTTGAACAAATAAGGCTTGTCCCAAAAGTAGAATCGCACATCATGCTTGAATTTCTTTTTGCCCTGACTATTCAAATCATGAGGAAAATACCACTAACAAGAAAGTTAATTATATCATCATACCATGGAATAGCTGTAGCATAAAATATTTTCTCATCAGGGAATCCCTCCTTAATTTCTAGGTCATATTTACTTTCAATCTTGTTTTCTAGCCTTGAAAGATGATCAACAACTTGATTTTCACAACCCTTTATATCCCTAACCTCTAAGTCGAATTCTTACAATAGAAGTATCCACCTAATAAGTCTAGGCTTAGCATCTTTTTTTAGTCACTAAGTATCTAATTGCAGAGTGATCGATGTGTACAATGACCTTAGTGCCTATCAAGTATGCTCTAAACTTATCAAATGCAAACACAACATCAAAGATTTCTTCTTCGATGATTGTGTAATTTATGTGTGCATCATTTAAGGTGTGACTAGCATAGTGAATAACATGGAAAAGTTTACCTCAACGTTGTCCAAGTGCTACCCCGACTGCATAGTCACTTGCATCACACATAAGCTCGAATGGTGAAGTCCAATATGAGGGAACAACTATAGGTTCTGAGATAAGTTTCTCCTTGAGTTCCTTGAATGCGATGTGGCAAGCATCACCAAGCACGAAGGGCTAGTTTTGCTATAGCAAAGTGCACAATGGCATGGAGATCTTCGAAAAGTCCTTGATGAACCTTTTGTAGAAGCCAGAATGGCCCAAGAAACTCCGAATGCCCTTCACGATGGTGGGAGAAGGTAGCTTCTTCATCACCTCAACCTTCTCCTTGTCCACCTCTATTCCTTTTTGTGCAATCTTGTGGCCCAGAACGATCCCTTTGGCCACCATAAAATGACATTTCTCCCAATTGAGTACCAAGTCCTCTTTTTCACATCTTTTTAGCACCTTTTCCAAATTACCCAAGCATCACTCAAAGTCATCTCCGAAGATTGAAAAATCATCCATAAAGATCTCCAAAAACTCTTCAACCATCTCCGAGAAGATGGCTAGCATGCATCTTTGAAAGGTGGCTAGACCATTGTAAAGACCAAGGGGCATCCTCCTAAATGCGTAAGTACCATAAGGGCATGTGAAGGTTGTCTTCTCTTGATCCTTCGATGCTATAGCAATTTGGTTTTACCCTGAGTATCCATCGAGGAAACAATAAAAGGCTTTGCCCACCAATTGATCCATCATTTGATCAATGAATGGAAGGGGAAAATGGTCCTTTTTGGTTGCCTTTTTATGCTTTTGATAGTCCAAGCAAATCCTCTACCATGTGACGGTCCTTGTTGGTAAGAGTTCATTGTCCTCATTTCTCACTACGATCATGCCTCCTTTCTTTGTTACACATTGCACCACGCTGACCCACGAACTGTTGAATATTGGGTAAATAACTCCAGCATCAAGCCATTTGATTATCTCCTTCATCACCACCTTCTTCGTGATTAAGTTAAGCCTTCTTTGGGGTTTGATAGAATTACTGTGGCAATCATCAAGCAAAATTTTGTGCATACAAATAGTAGGGCTTATACCCGTCAAGTCAATCATTGTCCAACCTAAAGCTTTTTTTATATTTAGCTAACACATTTATCAAACTAGATTATTTCTTAGGTGTAAAAGTAGAAGAGATTATCAAAAGCAAAGTCTTATCGCAACCTAAATAAGCTTATTTAAGGTGTGATGGTAAGGGCTTTAATTCCAATGTGGGTGCATGCTCAAGTAAGGGTTTTGGAGGTGTAAATTCAGAAAAATCTAAAGGTTCAAATTGCGTACCTAGTCAAGCTAGATTGCAACACCTCCATTGGGAACTCCTCAAGCTCCTCGAATTCCTCATTGTCATCTGAATTGAGCTTCATATAGTCCTCAACTTCTAGAAAATTACTGCAGCAAAATTTTGCAGCTTTCTCCTCTGTTGTAGTATCCATGTATTGACACTACTCATGTTCATCAACATATTTGAGGAAGTTGAAGACATTTATGGTCACCTTTTGATCAGCCACTCTCATGGTGAATTCACCCTTTTCAGAGTCAATCAAGATCAAGCCAGTGGCTAAGAATGGTCGCCCCAACATAATTGGTGCATTCTAATTGGCTTCACAATAAAGAACGAGGAAGTCGTCTGAGAAAACTAATTTTCCCAACTTCACCAAAACATCTTTGATCCTTCCTTCTGGAAGAACGTGGGATCGGTCCGCTAGTTGCAAAAGAATGATGGTAGGCCTTACATTTCCCATGCCAAGCTTCATAAAAACTGTATTGGGCATTAAATTCACACTAGATCCAAGATCGCATAATGTTTTCCCTAAATATTTATCATCTATTGAACACAGGATGATGAGGCTGCCTGGATCATTTCTTTTAGGTAGCAAACTGTTCAACACATAATAGCACTCTTTTGTTGTAGCAGAAGTCTCAAGCTCCGCAACCTTCCTTTTCTTGGTGACAATATCTTTTAAGAAACTTTGTGTGAGTGGGCATTTGATTAATGGCTTCCAAGAATTGGACATTGACGTGTAGCTGGTAAAGGATGTCTACAAATTTCTTGAACTAAAGGTCTTCATTATGCTTCTTCAATCTTTGAGGTAAGGGTTGTGGAGGTCGGACTTCTTCCTCTACTGGTGTGGGTCTATCCTTTGTTGTAGAAAAATTTTATCTTCCATCAGTACGTTCACTTGTCGAGCCCTCACTCTTGTCCTTCTCAAGAGATGAATCTTCTTGAACTTTAGATTTTTCTTGCACAATTTTGGGGTTAGAATCTTCAGCTTTCTTCCCCCAAACTTATCTTTCTTGTTAAGTTGGGTGCCATTGCTTAAAGTAAGTGCACTACATTGCTCTTTTTCATAAGGTTTAATGACTTCAGTATCACTAGGCAAACTTCCATAACGTTGAACTTGTAAGGCTTGTGCTATTTGACCTACTTGAGTTTCCAAAGCTCTCAAGGATGAGCTATGACTTTGTAGCAGCGAACCTTGGCACTTGATAGATGATGCATGATCTGGAAGTAAAGCATTTGTGGACGTCATAAAGTCTCAAAGAGTATCTTCCAAAGAATTGTTGTTTGATGAAGAGGCCGAACCCTTGTTGTCATTTTGCCATGGCATATTTTGTTGGAAACCTTGGGGTCCAGTCTGGTTTTGTTGCCGATTCGAGCTTCTAATATTGTGGTTTCCTTGATTCCCCATAGTAAGATTTAGATGTTGACGCCATCCTGGGTTATAGGTGTTTGAATAGGGGTTGTTGTTGTTTCGATTGTAGTTCCCTACGTAGTTGGTAGACTCCTAGTCTTCTGAGCACTCGCTCAAATGGCGACTTCCATCACAACGAACACAAGTTGTTGCAACCTTAACTTCCTTCACCTCATTTGGACGTTGGAGATTCTTCAACATGTTTGTAATGGCCGACCATTGAGCTGAAACAGAATCATTAGCATCAACCTCAAGTTTCCCACGAGTCTTCCTTCTTGCTCAAAGTCTAGTAGTGAGAAATTGGTAGTAATTGTTTGATATCCTATCAAGGATATCAAATGCTTCTTCAGGCGACTTGTCCAGCAAAGTTCCATTTGTTGAAGCATCTAGCATCATTCTCATGGGAGAATTAACACCATTGTAGAACATCACGACTTGTGTCCAATCTTGAAAACCATGATTTGTGCATTTGCGAAGCAGTCCCTTATATCTATCCCAACACTCGTCATCAGCATGAAGAAAGGAGGCAATGTCATTCCTTAGTTTAGTGTTCATGTTAGGTGGATTATACCGATACAAAAAGCTTTTCAATAGATCGACCCATGTTTCCATTGAACCAGTGGGTACTCCACTCAACTAAGTTCGTGCTCGATCGCGCAATAAGTAAGGAAATAACTTAAGCTTCAACACATCTTCATGTACACCTTGTTGTTTAAAGCAGTCACATACTTACAAGAATGCATGAATGTGTTGCCTTCTTTTTTCACAAGGCGATCCACCAAATTGACCAATTGAGTTCAACATGTTGAACATCACTAGTTTGACTTCGAAGTGGGCTGACTAAATTTTGGGAGCTACAATCCCAGGGTTTAGATCATCCAAGATCGGATTCAAATGATCTCTAATAGCTCGTGGATGAACTGCAACTCCGCCATTTGCTGCAGCATTAGGATCTTCATGATTATTACCTGGTTGACCTCCTTGGTTACGACCTCTATACTTGACTTCTAAAGCTTGTTGTGTACGTCTTCTTTCACGAAAAAATTGTTCAATCTAAAGAACTAACGGTAATACGGGTTCGTTGGCTCTTCCTCGGGTCAAGCAACAACACAACACCAGAAAGAGATAAACAAAAATATCTAGTTAGTCTATACAAAAAGAAGAAATAAAATGATGCAAAAATTTAACTTAAAATGACCAATTGCCAATTCCCGACAACGACGCCAAAAACATGTTGCGTTGTAAGGGTTTACTATAAATGATACACAAATAGTGTGTAACGCCCCGGTTTTGGGCTTAGAAGTCTTGGGCGTTGACCGATTCGGTCAAAGTGCTGATCGAATATATAAGAGTGAATTTAGGAAAGCCTAGTTCGGGTTGCATTAAAAATATGGAAAAATGTTCTAAAATCATCTTTTAATATATATAAGTGAACTGTGAAATCAATTTTGGAAAATGAGGTTCGGAAGGTTGACATTTTGGCTAGTGACCAAAATGTAATTTTTGAAAGTTTGGTGACTGTTTTATAAAGGATTGAAACTTTGAATCTTTAAGGAGCTATTATTCCAAAAAGAGTTTCTCCAGATTTTTCTAAGATATTTTAAGGCTTTATTCTGATTTTAAAGTTTATGAAATGTGGAGGGAAATCATTTTTACCATTTCATAACTAACTTTTCTATTTTCTCTCAATTTTCCTTTTCTCTCATTTTCTCTCAACCCAAACACATTTCTCCAGATTTTCTTCTCTGATTTTGTCATCTAAATCACTCATTTCAACTCTCTTTTGATTCCTAATTATCTCATCAACAAAACCTCTCAATTTGCAAGTTGTTTCATCAAGCTTTTGGCTCTAAAAAGGAGAAACTCAAGGTTTGGAGGTAAGAACGTCCTTCTCCTATAAACTATCAGTTCTTTACTGAAATTCCTAAGTTCTCAATCCTTGATTTGTGATTTGTTAAAGGCTTTTTCAATTGAAATCTTGATTTTAGCTTAAAATGCAAGATTTGGTGATTTTGGTGGAATTTTCGTGTGATCTGTTTGGGCAGGGTTTTGAGGTGTCAAATTGATGTTAAATGAATGCTAAATTGATTAGAAGTTGAGGTTTAATTAATGCAATCCCGGATAGGTTGAATTTCCTAAGTTTGGCTTGAGTTTTTGGTTGTTTTTGGAGTGTTTTTGGTGATCTGTTATACCTGGAGGTATAAGGATGTGTTTGTGATCATTTTGGATGTTAATTGATGTTTAAAAATGGTTAGAAGTGATGGATCTTGGCTGGGCTAAGTTTTGGAAGTGTTTGGAGGTGATTTCGGTTGTGTTTGGTAGCCGAAATGTTGGATTTGTGATGAGCAGCGAGTTGTGTTGTTGTTGCTGGTGTTTTTAATGCATAAAGATGCATTAATGCTCTGTTTTTGTGTGCTTGAAACAGGGGAGTTTGATCCGTGAGCTTTAGAGGTGTTGCGGAAGGTTTCGGATGCTTGGAAGGCTTGTTGGCTAGCCTTGTTTTGTGTATCGGTGAGTGAAGTTGGGTTTTCAGCTTTTAAACCAAGGTTTGGATGTTTTGGGAGCTTAGTTTAAGTCTAAACAACTTTTCTAAGCTCAAGAGTAAGTAAATGGATTTCTTTCTTGGTTTGTGATTATGAAATGGCTTTTAAAGCAATTGTGGTTGATGATTGATATGCATGTGTTTTCCATGATTTAAATTCTGTTTTGAAAGCATATTGTAAGCATGGTTTAATGCTGGTTTTGAAAGCCATATGTAAAGGATGCTCAAGGTAAGAGATCCTTGGTTTTGTACATGGAAATTGTGGTTTTGATGCATAGTGTTGCATGTTAATCAATGGCTTTGTGTGATGCTTAAAAACAGTGAATTGATGATGGTAAATGATACTTTTTGCATATTGGTTATGCATGTGAATCATTGGACTAATGTGATAATGGTTTTTGCATTATGCTTATGCATGTGAATCGTTGGATTATCATGGTAAGATGGTTATATTGGCAAGTGAGGAAAATGGTTCTTGGTTCGTTGATCGGATAAAGTTAGCCGTCTATAGGATTGGGTGCACCGTGAATTAAGTCGCCTTGGAGGTGGAGTGGTCAAGAGTGGACCGGTATACTCCCTTCAAGTATCCTAACGAGATGGTTAAGGTCATAATGGAGGTTGAATGCCCATTCGAGGACCTTGGTTGAGCAAAGGTTATATGGTGTTTAAAAGTCCATATATGGGAACCTTGTGCTTGTTAAGATCACAATGGCGGTGTAAGTCCATGTGTGGATCTTGTGTGGGGTGTCCCGGATCTCGTTAGTGATGTTATACAACTACCAATCGGTGATGCAAAGGTTGTATGGTGTTTAAAAGTCCATACATGGGAACCTTGTGCATGTTGAGGTTGTATGGTGTTTAAAAGTCCATGCATGGGAACCTCGGGAAAAGCTAAGGTTGTATGGTGTTTAAAAGTCCATACATGGGAACCTTAGGCTTGTAAGGTCAAATGGTGTTTAAAAGTCCATTTGGGAGGCCTTGGATTGGTAGGGTGTATGGAGCGTAGGGACAACGCTCGGAATCCGCGTATCCGATCGGGTGTTGAGTTGAAAAGTGGATGTGGTTGATCACTTGGAAGCCAATGTAATGTTTTTGATTATTAAAGAAGCATGAGATGCTTGAAGTGATGCATAATTGTATGTGAAGCATGAGATGCTTGAAAAGATGCATGGTTGCATGAAAAGTGTATAATGCTTGAAAAGATGCATGGTTGCATGAAAAGTGTATAATGCTTGAAAAGATGCATGGTTGCATGAAAAGTGGTTAATGCTTGTGAATGCATGTTACTTGTTAGGTTGAATAAGTGTTGATTATCATTTGGTAAATGATGCAAGTGTACATGAAATCTCTTTAGTGTATTGGAGTCTTGCTAAGGCTTGTTTTAAAAGGCATGTGATGAGAATGTTATGGTTTATATATTGCCTTGGTTTAATGCATGTGTTGGATTGATTGAATAAATGGTTTCAAAGGGTTTCTTGCTTGAATGGTTTTCAAGTATAAGAAAGGTATGTTGTGGAATGGAAGTGTTTTCCAAGGTTTTGAATTTAGCTTTGCATATGGTGTTTATGCATGGAATGGCTAAATGGATGATTTTGCATGTTGTGCTTTGAAAAGGTTTTCTTAGCTTGTTAAGCTAAGGGTTGGTTTTCATGTATGTGCAATGCATGGTTTTAAGCATGATGTTGAAAAGGGTTTTCAAGCTTTGCTTGGTTAACAATTCGGGTTTGTTTTAAGAGTTTTTTATGACCCGCTGCATTGATGGTGTTTTGGTTTTGAGTATTCCTCACTAAGCATTATGTGCTTACGCTCCTTTTTGTCCATCAATGCAGATTCTTGAAGTTTGGACAGCAAGGAGCAAGGGATTTAAAGTGGACTCCAATTGAGATGTATGTCTCGATGAATAGCTATAGTTAATAAAGGCAATGGGGGTAGAATCTCTCGGGTTAATGTGTATGTGTTCGTTTATGTATGGACGAAGATGTTTTTATGTTGATGATGTTGTTGGAACATGTTTTGGCTTTAATGAGATTGATTTGGAATGGTTGTGCTTGAATGGTTGCTTGTGTAGGAAGCATGCCTATAGATTTGGGGCTTTTCATATATGATACTATTTTGATGAATTGTTGATGCAAGAATGTCTCATTTATGTTGAATTGTATGTTGGTAAAGTTTGGTGGCTTTTGGAGCATAATTGGATGGTTAATTGTGTGTTTGAGTGAGCAAAATGCTGCAATCTGGGCAGGGCGTTTCGGAACAGTTGACACCGTTTCGGAACGGGTGCCCTGCATAAACCCAGGCGTCCGAAACGGGTGCCACCGTTCCGAAACGGTTTGGCTACTGCCAGACCCCCGTTGCGGTACGCGTTGCGGAACGGCCCCGTGTTTCGAAACGGGCTTTGCCTGTTTCGGAACGGGTGACCGTTGGGGGCTGACATGGGCGGTTAAATGTTTTAGAATGTTTGCATTTTGGTCCTGAAACTTGTTTGTGCAATTGTATGAGTTTGGGATGTCCGTTTGAGCTGAAATTTGGCAGAGAAGCATGAAACATGATTAATTTTAAGTTGGTAACTTAAAATCTGGTTAAGCCCTCAAAGTTCTCAGAAATTACAATTTGGTCCCTAAAGTTGTAATTTGTTCAGTTGGGTCCATGTTTGATCTCTGATGTTTGTGATCTTTGAGTATGATGTTTGTGTGATCACAATTAGGGCTAATGTGCATCTAGGCAAGATTAAAAAGAAAAAAAAAGGGTCGTTAATCAAGGTTGGCTTTCGGGTTGACTTTGGTTTTCCCCGTGTGACTTTCTTAATTCGGGTCAACCGTTTGGCCCGGGTTAAGGGGGTTACATAGTGCAAGTATACACATCGAACAAGTAGTAAAGTCACGATTGACTATCGTCTGCACAGTGATTCGAGGTAAATTAATTCAAGTTTAAGCACACAAAACAAAGACTAGAATGTAAATGAAATAGCTAGTAGAAACAAGAGAAGAAATGCAATAGCAAACAACAAAAATAAAGCCGAATTAAAACAAGGATACTTCAAACGTCCTCTAATGTGTACAAAGCTCTCTGAGAGAATGATAGGCTGGGCTTGTTAAGGACTTCTATGTTTAAACCAAAAGAATGTCTAGAACTACCTTACCTACAACTTGCTCGAAAGAGTTTACTTAGGTGTTTCTAGACTATCTCTAGCAAGAAACATGGCAACCATAATGCTTTGGCAGTACCTCTCAGCATGAAACCTAGCAAGCTACTCATCGATGAAGTTCTACTCCTTTTAGTAGTTGAAACTATATCCTTATCTCTAAGGTGAGTTAGGGTTTTGTCTCTCAGCATCAAACCCCCATTGTCCACGTGGATCTAAGCCTAACTCTCTCAAATATTAAGCTATCAAACACCTAAGCTAAGGCTAATTGTCGAAAGCTCTTACAAACTTAGGTCATAAAAGAACAATGGACAAAGCATGAACTGAACAAGGAAGCAACTTAAAAATTCAATCAAGTTTAAAACATAAAAACCAAAACAAGCCTAAGCCACTTAAAATCATTTCATGAATGGGAAAATATCATCCATCATCATTCGTTTCGAACAACCCATCCAAATAAAGGAAATGAAACATCAAAGAAACTAAGGGAAGGGAAAACTCCAAAGGTGTTGTGGACTGTCGTGAACCACTTTAATTCCACTACTTATCTTGAAGGCCAGCAAGAACACCCATTGAAGCTTCAACAATGGAGGACACCACAATGGAGAAGATGAAGGAAGGCATCTGCCTCTCTCTCTCCTTCTTAGCTCACAAAATATCCTCTCTTTTGGCTCTCCCTTTAATGTGGGTGTCTTGTCCATTGTATAGTGGGGGCTCCTAGGGTTTTGTGCCTTAAATTCTAAGGGAATATTCCCTTCACATGTGGGCTCATAACTGGCTAATAGGTTCGCCTGTAAGGCTGCAAAATATCCTCAGCTCTTTGTCCTCTAGCGCGCCCATAAATGATATCCAAAATGTTATGGCATTTTCTGTGCACAACTCCTCATTTCCCTACACGTCGCCATTCCAAACAAAAACCCTCCACAATAGCACCATTCTTGCAAATAAACAAAGATAACAAAACTAACAACACCAAATGCATCTACATGAGCTAAGTGCAACTATATGCTATGAAATGAGATGAAATGGGCTTGATTTCTCGCAATAAGTTAAGTAAAAATGTATGAAACGTTAACCTATTACAAGGTTAACACAAGGCCATGCATGAAGCTGAGGAAGAAGGTAATACGGAGATGGAACAAACCAATGTTGTGCTCACGCGGCCAGGTAGAACTTTTGAACCTTTGGATTACGCTAAGTTCAAATCTCCTAAACCTTCACTTGAACATCCATCGGTAATTGAACTTAAACACATTCCCCCTCATTTAAAGTATGCATACCTAGGGGAAAATGATTCATTACATGTTGTGATATCTGCTTGTTTAAATCATGACCAAGAAGCTAAATTATTAAATGTTCCGTCGAGACAAAAAAAGCCATTAGTTGGACTATTGCTGACAAAAAGGGATTAACCATACTTTGTGCATGCATAATATTTTGCTTGCAGATAAACCAGAAAAGTTCGATAGAACCACAACAGAGACTCAATCCTATCATGAGAAAAGTGGTTATGAAAGAAATCATCAAGTGGCTTGACGCTGGAATCATCTATCCTATCCATGATAGTTCATGGTTGAGCCATGTTCAGTGTGTACCCAAGAAATGAGGGATGACTATGATCAAGAATGATGATGATGAACTCCTCCCCACCAGAACTGTAACTCTATGGTGAATATATATTCATTATAGGAAGCTAAACAAGGATACGAAAAAAAGGATCACTTCCCACTGCCATTTATTGATCAAATGCTTGACAAACTTGCAGGGAAACCGTACTATTGCTTCCTAGATGGTTACTTTTGCTACAACCAGATCACCATCGCACCTGAAGATCAAGAAAAGAATACATTCACTTGCCCATATGACGTTTATGCTTTTTGCATGATGCCCTTTGACCTATATATTTGTTGATGAATATTAGAGTTTTAGTTCTACCTAGACTCTTGTAAATATTATCTAATAGTAGTTAAGTTGTACATAAACTCTAACTTAATTATCTTAGATAGAGTTTAACTAGTGAGGAATCCTACTTGGTGTATAACTCGATGTACTCGGTCTATTAAGTAGACTTCTATGTAAATTAAGAAAAAGGTGCAAAAAAAACAGAGAAATTGATTTTTCTTATTTGGAAATTCCCTTTTTTACATGGTATTAGATTCAAGTTAGTTGATCCAACCTAAAAACCCTAAAATAAAAACCATGATTACACCAAAATCCTCTGAAAGGAATATATCTTTTCTTGCTAATTGTACGTCTACAAATTGGGTTGTGGACTTTGGTGCATCAGACCATATGACAGGGAATATTCATATCTTCCACAAACTTAACTATGAGAAGTCTACATCTTCACTAAGAACAAGAGATGGCTCATTGTCAGTTATTGTAGGAAGTGATTCTGTTAAACTTAGTGACAATATTTTCTTGCCTAATGTGCTTTATGTCCCTCAACATGCTTGCAACCTTATATATGTTAGCAAATTATATGATGATCTCCAATGTGATGTTAAGTTTAATTTGAATGGTTATGAATTTCAGGCAAGGGCTTAAGGGACAATGATTAGCACTGATAGGCTGAGTAATGGGCTCTACATATTTCATGGCCTATCTCCACATAAACAAGTTAATTCAAGCCGCTACTGTAACACCCTTTCCTAGTCTGGTCGAGAACCAGGTCAGAAGGTGATACCGACGAACAATACAATATCAGTGTAGTAAAATTTCATTTATTATCACCATTTAAAACAATAATTAATGAAATAACATTAAATCAATACCCAACATGCTTCTTAAACCAATTATTCTGTTACGAAACAGTAACTATCCAATTAGGACCAATTTATAACTATTACAAGTTTTAGGGACAAAATTGCATATCTGACAAATTTGAGATCCTTTTATGTAGTTGACTATACCTTAATGAAATTTATTACGGTAATAACAAATCTGTAAAATTTCATACAATTTGGAAATCATTTACTCATTTAATTCAAACATCCAAAACTTAGTTATCAAATTGTAAACTCTGCAAACTACCAGATTATGCCTAGCTTAACTAACCATGTATCGAAACACCTTAAGTTTGTTTTGAAACACGTGAATGATTGTCAACCTAAGTTGACTTGTCCTTTGAACTGTATAGATACGGGTAAGCCTTGTATCGGTACAGGTTAACTCCATTTGACCTTAACTTTGACCCGTTCCGATACACTAAAGACCCGTATCGAATCAGTGAATACTAGTAGCAAAATCTTCCGATACAGCTTCAAACCGCAATGAAACGCTCTGTTCCTAGGATCCAATTAAGCTTAACCGTTTCAATATGCCATTACATGTATCGATACGGCATGACCTGTAATGACAGTTTTTTGCTGGTTTTTAATCGAATTGACCTGCCAAACAATTTTTAAATGCAATGAAACTTTAGACACAACTTTTTAATGTTATAAACTAATGGCATGCCGACTTTCATTAACATGTGAATACGTTTACTAGGTTTTGACCTTTATGAGCCAAATATACAATTTTTGTCAAGTTATAGCCAAACCAGAAGTCATTGTTAGGCCCTTCACCACTTTTAATCTATTACACATATTGGACATAATAAAATAGCCATATGAGACTAGTTCAACTACTTTGCCAACTTCCTATGGGTTCTTAAGGACAATTTACATTACTTAGCTTGTACCGGCTTATCTTGTCGCGACTTGTCCGATCTTCAAAAGGGGTCGATTCCTCAACCTAAAATGCATGAGATGAAACATGTTATGCGTACATCGCCTAGTAAAGTAGTCACAACAATATGAATAACATTGTATGAAGTTTTTACATAATCTCATGCTTATCAATGTCAATGCAATGGCTCAATATACAATGTTTAACATATCAAATTCATTATTAATCCTTAGATTGAATCAATATAGTGGAAACGTGAATTCCTATGCCTCGCCAAATCAATGAATTGTCCAATTCTTCTGTAACCCCCTTAGCTTGGCCTAAACGTTTGACCCAAACTACGAAGTTTACACGGGGAAAACCAAAGTCAACCCGAAAGTCAACCTTGTTTAACGACCCTTTTTTATCTTCTCTAGATGCTCAATATTAAACTATATGTTTAGCAAATTAACTCAGCAAAAGCGGTACAACGAACGGAACCCGAACAGGGACTCAATTGAAAAGAATTATCTTTTAGGGACTAAAACATAAATTCTCAGATTTATAAGGAGTAAAAGAGTTTTAATGTTACCAGTCCAAAATTAATCACATAACATGCCATCAGGTCGAATTTCAACTCAAATGGATCATTCAAATTCATTGAATTAAGCAACCAACATTTAGGGACCAAAATGCAAGAAACAGAAACCCAAAACAGTTCAAAATTCAAACCCAACGGTAAGGCGTTTCGATACGGATGGCCCTGTATCGAAACGGTCATTTCAAAACAGGGTTGATCGTTTCGATACTCGGGTGTGTTCCGAGACCCGTATCGAAACACCCCATTCCAGCGGGAGAATTGTTTCGATACGTCCTCACCTGTTCCGAAACCTTATAGCCATTACAGGCCCCTATTCCGAAACAGGCAAGGGTGTTCCGATACGCCTTGCCCTACAACAATAGATTTTGCTAGTTTTTCATGCTTAAACACATTCAAAACATTCCCGAGATATGCCACATCATACATACAACATGGATACATATCAACAATCGTCATAACGAGGCATTAGCTATAACATGGCAACCAACATGCAAGTAAAAGTACTAAAGACATGCTCCCTAGCCCACCAAAACAATAACAAGCCAAAACCATCATCCATAACCAAAATCAAACCATAAAGACCAATTACATCTCAAAAGTAACTATTCAACATGCTCAAAGCAAAGGGAAATCATTCTCAACCATGCAATAGCATAAACCCCACCCATTGCCTTTTATTACACCCAAGCAAAACCACATACTTTGCAAGATTAAAAGCTTGGATTCCTCTTGCCTACTTGCTTCCTTCAAAGCCTAGTTTTCTGCACTGATGAAACAAAAGAGCGTAAGCACAAAGCTTAGTGAGGATCGCTAAATAACATTCATCAATGCATGTCTCATATTTTGCAAAACCAACACTTTATGTAACCCCCTAAACCCAGCCCAGAAGAATTGGGTCAAATCTAGGAAGTAGCGATTGGAAACTTGTCCCTCAAGAAACAATTTAGGTTAAAATATTTTGTAATTCAAAAGAATCGATTAAATAAATAAAACTCACCAAATATTCCGATTAAAATAAAACTAAATCTTTTGAACGACATTCCGATAATTAATTAAAATCTCTGAAAATAAATTCATAAATGCATGCATCCAATAAATCCCAAATTATAGACAGTCCCAATGTCCATATTACACAAATATCCCAAACAATATTAAAATAATAATTCTGAGGTAACAGAAAAGTTCGTACTGAATAATAAGTTATCTGAATAAACAAGAGATGCTCCAAGTACCGATCGCCTAAAAAGTCTGAGATATCTGAAAAGTAAAAACTAAGGGGTGTAAGCTAAAGAGCTTAGTGTGTCTCTAAAGTGCAACCGAAAACAAAACAAAACAAGATAGTATTTTATTTTTTGATAAAGACTTTTCTGAAAACACAACAAAACCAGATCATGATATGATGTCTGATGCACATGAATCATAGCACACATCTCTGAAACACCGAAAAGTAAGGTTCCCCAAAACCTACTTTCCCCATCGTCACCATTCGAAGTGGAACTCAGCCCAAAGGTTGAACCACTGATCCAAAGCGGAATTCAGCCTGAAGGGTGAAACCACTGAACTTCCCCGAACAAATCTCAAACCATATACCCATAATGACATGATGCAAATTTTAAAATCTGAGTCTCATCCGAAAATTGAATTATGAAAATTCAAGTTGCACAATACTATAAATCTGATGTTTTATGATTCCGAAAATCTTATCTTTCACTTAAATCACAGTTCGATTCTAAGTAACTTCTATACCATCCGAAGAATTGAAGGACAATCATACTTTATGCCATGGTTCTGAGGATTGAAGTCAAGTACGAAATAGAATTTTTGATGATTAAAGTCTTGGCAGATAATTTTTAGTTTTGCATTGCTTGAGAACAAGCAATAGTTTGAATTTGGGGGTGTGATGAGTATGCAAAAGTACTATTTTTATTCCTTTTTACTCATATTATTGTTAGACATAGGCTCATATTAGCTGCATAATTAGTCATTCATGCATTAATTCATGTTTCTTTTCAGAGTTAAGCTTGATTACATAGTTTGGTGATTTTTGTGGAAAAAGAAACTGCTTTGGTGCTTTATTTGCGCAGGTTAGGATTTCCGTGGTAAATTGCAAATTGCCGAGGCAATTCAAGAAGGATATACTGGACAAATTGCCGAGGCAATTCAGGAATGACCTACCGGACAAATTGCCAAGGCAATTCAGGAATGACCTGTCGAACCAGTGGCTGAGGCAATCACTGACAATTGAGGATAAGATGAAGTAGTAGCCGAAATTGATGACTGAATAAACCCAACATGGCGTGAAGCAAAGATAAATCCTAGAAGAGTTGGAGTTCCATGAAAAGATCAAAAGGAGATTAAGTTCAATAAAAATAGGCAGAGTTTTTGGAGGTTAAATAAATAGAAGAGATTTATCTCTTTAATCCTATTTAATTCCAACTTAACTTCCTCCTCAAGAAAGACTTTGACCTAGCCACCAACTTCAAAAGGAGATTCGATTGAGAGAAAAACACCAATGGGGTGTCGAATTCTTCTTCTTCCTCTTAGTTCAATTATATTCATGCTAGGGAGATTATCCTTTGTATATCTTTCAAACCCAACCATGAACTAATTTTATTTGGCTTGGGCTATTATGTTTTGTGATTGTGAGGACGATTAGATTTGTTTAGGCATTTGAGTTTGCAATTTTAATTCAAGGTTTGTTTATTCCTTGTTCTTAATTTTGTTTGCGAGTGAATTGGGAGAGGATCTCATTAATTCAACCACTTATCTAATATCTGGAGAGTTAGATTCAAGAAACGAATGAGCACGGACAGTAACCCCCTTAGCCCGGCCTAGACGGTTGACCCGAACTACGAAGATTACACGGGGAAAACCAAAGTCAACCTGAAAGTCAACCTTGATTAACGACCCTTTTTTTCTTTTTAATCTTGTCTAAATGCATATTAATCCTAAGTGTACTCTTGAGATGAGCATACACAAAAATCACAGCAATTGGAGCACAAACAAGGACTCAATTGCACAACATACGAATTTAGAGACCAAATTGTAAATTCTGGAAATTATAAGGACTTAACCAGATTTTGAGTTACCATTATGAAATTAATCATGTTTCATGCTTCTCTGCCAAGTTTCAACCCAAACGGACACTCTGAACTCAAGCAATTGCATAAACAAAGTTCAGGACTAAAACGCAAGAATTTCAAAACATATAACCATCAGATTCAGTGCCCAACGGTCGAATGTTCCAAAACGGGGAAGTACCGTTCCGAAACGCGGGACCATTTCGAAACCTGTTGCAGAACAGGTCTTGGCAGTAGAAAATCCGTTCCAGAACGGCTCTACCTGTTTCGAAACGTCATGGCCATTTCAGGCCATCTGTTCCGAAACGGTAGCACCCATTCCGATACGGGCTGCCTAGAAATGCAGAATTTTACTGGTTAAATTCACTTTTGACCCACCAAACACTATCATATGACCTTCCCATCATACCAACAAGTCATCAAGCAATAAGGGATCATATTAGCATCATCAAACAACAAACATGACATCATTTGGGATAAACTCCAAATCTATAAGCATGCATCCTATAATGAAAGTCATGCAATCATCAAATCACCAAATTCAAATACCAAATGGCCATTTACATATCCAACATCATCATAGGTATTAACCAAACTTAGGGAGTCCAAAACATCTCCCAAAAACACAATCTAGGTTCCCATTGCCAAATGCCAAAAGGTAAAAGTGTTGTGAAAATAGTCACCATACATGAGCTCAAGCAATCATCATAGGCATTATTGGTTTAAGAAGAGAGAGAGCGTAAGCACATAGCTTAGTGAGGAATGCTCAATTAAAACATCACAATAATGCATTTGTAAAAACACCTTTACAAGGCCTTTAGTTTCAAAACAACATTTATCATGCATTTATGCATACAAACCAAGCATTTCATGCTTCAAATCATCAACATGTTATATTGGCTTTCAAGTGATAATCCATAACCATTTTACAACTCAAAACAGAATCGAATACGCGGATTACAAGCGTTGTCCCATACGCTTCATACACACTACCAATATCAAGGTGGAGTTTACCGGTACAATCACAACCCCTCAACACCCGTGATGGAGACTATAGTACAATCACAACCCCTCCACATCACTCATTGGTAGTTGTATAACATCACTAACGAGAACACGGGACACACAACACAAGATATACACATGGACTTTTAACCACCATTGTGATCTTACGTTGAGCATCCTTCAACACATGGCTTGTAAAACCAGCATTACACATGCTAAAATATGCTTCCAAAATAGAATTTAAACATGCAAATAAAACACATTGCATTCAATCATCTCATGGTTCATCAAAAAGAGAGTTTCTCCGAAAACTTACTCTTGAGCTTAGCTAAGTTGTTTAGACTTAAACTAAGCTCCCATAACATTCAAACATTGGTTTCAAAGCTGAAAACCAAACTTCACTCATCGATTCCGTTTCGCAAGCTTGCCGAAACGCCGATCAAGCTTCCGGATCAACATCACAAGGATCCGAAGATGTCTCCCGTGTTTTAAACACATCAAAGCAGAGGATTAATGTATCATCATGCATTAATATCTTCAACCAAGACACCTAAACTCGCTGCTCTCATCAACACTCACATTTCGGCTACCAAACACAACCGAAATGACATCCAAACACCTCTACAACAATACCCATCCAAGATCCATCAATTCTAAGCATTCTTAGACATCAATTAACATTCAAAAAGAACCTTAACACGCCCTTATACCTCCAGCTATAGCAGAACATCAAAATCGCCTCAAAACCACCATTAACTCAAGCAAAACTTAGGAAAATCAACCTATTCGGGATTGCATTAATTAAACCTCAATTACACATCATTTATACATCCAATATACATCAAAAAGACATCTCAAAACAGAGCCCAATCATTTATTACGAATTTCCACAAAATTAAATGCAAATCTTGCATTTTAAGCCAAAATCAAGAACACAACATCAAAACCTTTAACAAAACTCAATTTAAGGATTGAGAACTTGAGAATTTCAGTAAAGAACTGAGTATTTAGAGGAGAAGGACGTTCATACATCTAAATGTGAGTTTCTCCTTGTTTAGAGCCAAAATTCTTGAAAATTCAATAAGCAAATGATGATGATTTGGTGTAGAAATAATTAGAAATCAATTAGAGATTGAAATCTCAACTTTAGATGTGAAAATCAGAGGGAAAGTGGCTGAGAGAAAAGTGAGAGAAAAAGAAATGGGAAAATTTTGAGAAAAGTTAGTTATGAAATCAAAAATATATATTTCCCTCTTTTTCCTTTTATTAAATATCATTTAATAAATCTTTAATATTAAGAAAAATCTGGAGAAACCTCTTCTTGGGTAAATTAGCTCCTTAAAGATTCAAAGTTTCAATCCTTTTAAAACAATCACCAACTTTTCAAAAATTACATTTTGGTCACTAACTTGAAATGTCACATTTCCAAACCTCATTTTGTAAAATTGATTTCACCACTCTCTTATATATAATAAAAAGAGGATTTTTAGATATTTTTCCATATTTTTAATGCATCCCGAACTAGGCTTTCCCTAAAATCACCTTTTATATTCGAACCGCAATACGACCGGTCTGATTCAAACCCAAAACTTATAAGCCCAAAATTTGGGTGTTACAACTCTCCCCCCTTTAGAAATTTCGTCCTCGAAATTTACCTGAAGGAAAGAGGTACGGAAACTGCTTCAACATGTCATCCTTCCGTTCCCACGTGGCTTCTTCAGCACCATGATGCTTCCACAACACCTTTACCAACTCAATGGTCTTGCCTCGAAGAACTTTACTATCCGAATCCAGAATCTTTATCGGTTCCTCATCATAGGTCAAATACGGATTCAACTCTATTTCCTCCACAGGCATCACATGAGAAGGACCCGATCTATACTTCCGAAGCATAGAAACATGAAACACATCATGAATCTTTTCCAACTCTTGCGGTAACCTCAACTTGTACGCAACAGGACCCACACGCTCAATCACCTCGTATGGTCCAATATACCTAGGGCTCAACTTACCCTTCCGGCCAAACCTCATCACCTTTTTCCAAGGCGAAACTTTCAAAAACACACGGTCACCCACCGCATACTCAATCTCCTTACGCTTCAAATCTACGTAAGACTTTTTCCGATCAGAAGCTGCCTTCAAACGCTCACAAATGAGCTTCACCTTATTAGTGGTTCCTTTCAACAAAGCTGGCATCGAAACCAACTTCTGACCTGTTTCAGCCCAACAAAGAGGAGTCCTACACTTCCTCTCGTACAAAGCTTCATAAGGTGCCATTTGAATACTTTCCTGATAACTATTATTATAGGCAAACTCCACCAAAGGAAAATGTTTCTCCCAAGAACCATGAAACTCAATCACACAACACCTCAACATATCCTCTAACACTTGGATAACATGCTCAGACTGTCCATCCGACTGCGGATGATAAGAAGTACTGAAATTAAACCGTGTACCCAAAGCCTGATGCAAACACTGCCAGAAACGTGATGTAAACCTCGGATCTCTATCCGACACAATCGACTTTGGCACACCATGCAGCCGCACAATCTCAGCAATATACAGCTCCACAAGCTTATCCAAAGTTTACATAGTATGCACAGGCAAGAAATGCGCACACTTCGTCAGGCGATCCACAATCTCCCACACCGAATTCTTCTTCGATGGCGACAAAGGCAAACCAGACACAAAGTCCATGGTAATCCTTTCCCACTTCCACTCAGGAATCCTCAACGGTTGCAACAACCCTGAAGGAAACTGATGCTCGGCTTTAACTCGCTGACATACCATGCACTTGCTTACAAACTCAGCAACATCTTTCTTTAAACCCACCCAAATAGTACTCATCACGAAGATCACGGTACATCTTAGTACTACCAGGGTGCATAGCAAAAGGACTACTATGAGCTTCAGTCAGAATAGCACGCCTCAACTCAGCATCATTGGGCACTACTATCCGACTCCCAAAGCATAAAACTCCATCATCATTAAAGCAGAAATCTGATGGCCTATCCTCCGCAATATCATGAACATGTGGCACCAAGGAATCATCCAACAACTGTTTTTCCTTAACCAACTGAACCAAAGATGGTTTCACTTGCAACTCAGCCACAAGACCACCATCACGCGAAATGCTCAAACTGGAAAACATAGCCCTCAACTCAACAGCTACCTTCCTACTCAGAGCATCCGCTACAACATTAGCTTTACCCGGATGGTACTCAATAGTCAAATCGTAATCCTTAAGAAACTCCACCCAACATCGCTGCCTAAGATTTAACTCTTTCTGAGACATCAGATACTTCAAACTCTTGTGGTCCGTGTACACAGTACACTTCTCACCATACAGGTAATGTCTCCAAATTTTCAAAGCAAAAACTACCGCAGCCAGCTCAATGTCATGCGTAGGATAATTGCGTTCATGTACCTTCAACTGTCGTGATGAATAAGCCACCAACGTAGGACGCATCACTATACACCACAAATTTTTTTCCTGATTCAGGTTGAACCAAGATAGGAGCTTGCGTCAAAGCTGCCTTAAGCTTCTCAAAAGCTTGCTGCCTCGCTTCCGTCCACTCATACTTAACATCCTTCTGCAACAACTTCGTCAAAGGTGCAGCAATCTATGAAAACCCATCCACGAACCTCCGATAGTATCCTGCCAAACCAAGGAAACTACGGACTTCATGAACAGACTTAGGAGGCTTCCAATTCATCACTGCCTCAACCTTTTGAGGATCAACACGAATCCCCTCAGCAGAAACCACATGACCAAGAAACACCACTTCTCTAAGCTGGAATTCACACTTGCTCAGCTTGGCATAAAGCTTATTCTCCAACAAAGCTTGTAACACTATCCTCAAATGCCCTTCATGCTCCTCCTCAGTACGAGAGTACACGAGAATATCATCAATGAACACCACAACAAATTTATCCAAATATTCATGGAACACTCTATTCATCATGTCCATGAAAGCTGCAGGAGCATTCGTCAAAGCAAACGGCATCACAAGGAACTCATAATGCTCATACCTCGTTCTGAAGGCTGTCTTTGGCACATCCACATCCTTCACCTTTAGCTGATAATACCCTGGTCTTAAGTAAATTTTAGAGAACACAGCCGCTCCCCGAAATTGAACAAAAAGATCATCAATTCTCGGCAATGGATACCGATTCTTGATAGTCAACTTGTTAAGCTGACGGTAATCAATGCACATTCTCATAGTGCCAACCTTTTTCTTCACAAACAAGACCGGTGCACCCCAAGGTGACCAACTTGGCCGAATGAAACCACGATCAAGCAACTCTTGAAGTTACGTCTTCAGCTCTTTCAACTCTTTAGGTGTCATTCGATAAGGAGTAATGGACACTGGAGTTGTGTTTTAATACAGCTCAATCCAAAACTCCACTTCGTGATTAGGAGGCAATCCAGGCAACTCCTCTGGAAACACACCAGGAAACTCTCGCACAGTCCTGATATCTTGCACTCGTAACTCCTTAGAGCTAGGATTCATCACAAAGGCGAGGTAGGCTTCACAACCTTGCCTCAGCATCTGGCTCGCTTCCAATGTAGACACCACATTAGCAAGAAACTTCACATTCTCACCAACCACCACTACCTCATAATCATCCGCAAGCTTCAACGAAACTCGCTTATTCTCAAAATCTACTACATCTCGATGCTCAACAAGCCAATCCATACCAAGGATTACATCAAAACCATATAAAGGCAATTCCATAAGATCAACATGAAAAACATGGTCTTGCACAACCAATGGACATCTTCTATAAAGCTTTCGCGACACAACAGTCTCACCAAAAGAACTAGTTACACGCATACCAACATCCAAAGACTCAACAGGCAAACCAAGCAATTGAGCATGTTCACGCAATATGTATGAGTGCGTAGATCCAGAATCAATCAAGGAAAGTAATGACAAGGATTGCAAAGTGAAAGTACTTGCGATCACATCCGTGTCATTCCTCCCCTCCCTCTGAGCATACACTCTGGCCTGGCCACCACCCTCAGGCTGAACAGCTACAACATGAGCCACATTCCTTCCACAATCCTCTCTACGCTGGAAATTACCACGGCCGCGCCCACGGCCTCTCTGTGGTGCAACAACTCCAGGAGCACGTCCCTGGCCACCACCGGCCAACAGAGGACACTCCCTCCTCATGTGATCCGTCGAACCACAGTTCCAGAACGAATTACCGGTCACCACAACAGGAGCCTGTACCTCCCTCGCTACTCGAGGACAGTCACGCCTCAAATGACCATGCGATCCACATGTCCAACATGTGTTCAGATCAGGTCTCGCCCTGTCTCACTGAACATGCGCACCTTGCCCTCCACCACCACGCCTAGCTAAAGACTGATACTTCAGATCACGTCCTCTCTTGTTCCATCCGCCACCGGAACTATACTCAACAGCCCGCTTGCCCGCATTAGGACCAGCACCTTTAGAAGATAAACCCAAATTCAACTCAATATCCTTCGCTCTACCAACCAGCACATCAAAATCAGTGTACTCAGCACCCAACATATAGGTCTTCACTTCCGTCACCAAACCATAACGGAAATGTTCACACCTCTCCCGCTCATCAGGGACAAGCTCAGGTGCGTACTGACTGAGTCAGACAAACTGAACCTCATACTCAGCCACCGACATGCTCCCTTGAGTAAGAGACATGAATTCCCTTTTCTTTTCATCCAGGTATCGCACACCAAGATACCTCCTCTTGAACGCGTTCAGAAAGAACTTCCAAGTCACATCAGCATCCTCCATTCCGGAGATAGTGGTTGTCCACCAGGTATACGCATCGTCATGCAACAGCGATATCACACAGCCCAGCTTCTGCACATCATTACAACTCATTTGTCCCAAAATTCTCTTGGTACTTTCCAACCAAGACTCAGAACCTTCAGCATACAAACCCCTGAACTTAGTCCCTCCCAGACTGCACAAGCGTTCCAAAGGTAGTCTAACATTAGCATCTCCCTGATGCCCAGCTCCTTGAGCTCCAGCTACCACCGCCCGAAAGGCTCCAGCAATAGCCTGAATCAGCATTGTCATGTCAGGAGCAGCTTGCCCCTGCCCAGCTTCAGGTCCAGCGACCCCAGCACCAACACCAGCTCCCTCACCCCCAGCACCACCACCACCAGGTGGAGGAGGTAGATCCACAACATTTTCAGCATTCTCCTCATTCTCATTTTGAGCCATAGCTCACGTATTAATCCTCGTCTCTCTACGAGGTCTCATTCACTAAACAATGTAATAACAATGCAATAAAAAAAAGTCAGGCTCAGCAAGGTAAGCAATCCATGTACTCAAGCTCATTTCCAATTAAAAACAAATCATTTCATTAGCTTTGATTTGGCAATGGGTCCCTCTAATATGCTTCACCACAGCATACACCACAATTGTAACATACTTACAATTCATCAATCATAATTTCACTCAACAAGCATACAAAGCAATCATACACACATCACCCACATAACAATTCTCAAATACTCGAGAACTCAGCTCTGATACCACCAAATGTAACCCCCTTAGCCCGGCCTAGACGGTTGACCCGAACTACGAAGATTATACGGGGAAAACCAAAGTCAACCCGAAAGTCAACCTTGATTAACGACCCTTTTTTTCTTTTTAATCTTGTCTAAATGCATATTAATCATAAGTGTACTCTTGAGATGAGCATACACAAAAATCACAACAATTGGAGCACAAACAGGAACTTAATTGCACAACATACGAATTTAGAGACCAAATTGTAAATTCTGGAAATTATAAGGACTTAACCAGATTTTGAGTTACCATTATGAAATTAATCATGTTTCATGCTTCTCTGCCAAGTTTCAACCAAAACGGACACTCTGAACTCAAGCAATTGCAAAAACAAAGTTCAGGACTAAAACGCAAGGATTTCAAAACATATAACCATCAGATTCAGTGCCCAACGATCGAATGTTCCGAAACGGGAAAGTACCGTTCTGAAATGCGGGACCGTTTCGAAACCTGTTGCGGAACAGGTCTTGGCCAAATCTGTTCCGGAACGACTCTACCTGTTTCGAAACGCCATGGCCATTTCAGGCCATCTGTTCCGAAACGGTAGCACCCGTTCTAATACGGGCTGCCCAGAAATGCAGAATTTTACTGGTTAAATTCACTTTTGACCCACCAAACACAATCATATGACCTTCCCACCATACCAACAAGTCATCAAGCAATAAGGGATCATATTAGCATCATCAAACAACAAACATGGCATCATTTGGGATAAACTTCAAATCTATAGGCATGCATCCTATAATGAAAGTCATGCAATCATCAAATCACCAAATTCAAATACCAAATGGCCATTTACGTATCCAACATCATCATAGGTATTAACCAAACTTAGGGAGTCCAAAACATCTCCCAAAAACACAATCTAGGTTCCCATTGCCAAATGCCAAAAGCTAAAAGTGTTGTGAAAATAGTCACCATACATGAGCTTAAGCTTCACTTAGATCCTTGACCACCTTGCTGCCCTTTAAGCACTTCAATGCTCTGCTTTATTGGTTTAAGAAGAGAGAGAGCGTAAGCACATAGCTTAGTGAGGAATGCTCAATTAAAACATCACAATAATGCATTTGTAAAAACACCTTTACAAGGCCTTTAGTTTCAAAACAACAATTATCATGCATTTATGCATACAAACCAAGCATTTCATGTTTCAAATCATCAACATGTTATATTGGCTTTCAAGTGATAATCCATAACCATTTGACAACTCAAAACACAATCGGATACGCGGATTACAAGAGTTGTCCCATACGCTTCATACACACTACCAATATCAAGGTGGAGTTTACCGGTACAATCACAACCCCTCAACACCCGTGATGGAGACTATGGTACAATCACAACCCCTCCACATCACTCATTGGTAGTTGTATAATATCACTAATGAGAACACGAGACACACAACACAAGATACACACATGGACTTTTAACCACCATTGTGATCTTAACCATACACAAGATCCACACATGGACTTTTAACCACCATGGTGATCTTAACCATCTCTTTAGTGTACTTGGATGGAGTTTACGGTACAATCACAACCCCTCGACATCCAAGGTGACTTTATTCACGGTGCACCCAATCATATAGCCGGCTAACTATATCTGATTCAAGTACTTTTAAACCAACACATCACTTGCCAATATACATCGTTTAACAACATCAATCCATTGTTTTAAAGCATTTAACAAAGCCATTAAACCATCATGCATCACTATGCATCAAAACCACATTTATCAATGTTCAAAACAAGGATCTCTTACCTTGAGCATCCTTCAACACATGGCTTGTAAAACCAGCATTACACATGCTAAAATATGCTTCCAAAACAGAATTTAAACATGCAAATAAAACACATTGCATTCAACCATCTCATGGTTCATCAAAAAGAGAGTTCCTCCGAAAACTTACTCTTGAGCTTAGCTAAGTTGTTTAGACTTAAACTAAGCTCCCATAACCTTCAAACATTGGTTTCAAAGCTGAAAACCAAACTTCACTCACTGATTCCGTTTCGCAAGCTTGCCGAAACGCCGATCAAGCTTCCGGATCAACACCACAAGGATCCGAAGATGTCTCCCCTGTTTTAAACACATCAAAGCAGAGGATTAATGCATCATCATGCATTAATATCTTCAACCAAGACACCTAAACTCGCTGCTCTCATCAACACTCACATTTCGGCTACCAAACACAACCGAAATGACATCCAAACACCTCTACAACAATACCCAGCCAAGATCCATCAATTCTAAACATTCTTAGACATCAATTAACATTCAAAAAGAACCTTAACACGCCCTTATACCTCCAGCTATAGTAGAACATCAAAATCGCCTCAAAACCACCATTAACTCAAGCAAAACTTAGGAAAATCAACCTATTCGGGATTGCATTGATTAAACCTCAATTACACATCATTTATACATCCAATATACATCAAAAAGACATCTCAAAATAGAGCCCAATCATTTATTACGAATTTCCACAAAATTAAATCCAAATCTTGCATTTTAAGCCAAAATCAAGAACACAACATCAAAACCTTTAACAAAACTCAATTTAAGGATTGAGAACTTGAGAATTTCTGTAAAGAACTGAGTATTTAGAGGAGAAGGACGTTCATACCTCTAAATGTGAGTTTCTCCTTGTTTAGAGCCAAAATTCTTGAAAATTCAATAAGCAAATGATGATGATTTGGTGTAGAAATGATTAGAAATCAATTAGAGATTGAAATCTCAACTTTAGATGTGAAAATCAGAGGGAAAGTGGCTGGGGAAATGTGTTTGGCTGAGAGAAAAGTGAGAGAAAAAGAAATGGGAAAATTTTGAGAAAAGTTAGTTATGAAATCAAAAATATATATTTCCCTCTTTTTTCCTTTTATTAAATATCATTTAATAAATCTTTAATATTAAGAAAAATTTGGAGAAACCTCTTCTTGGATAAATTAGCTCCTTAAAGATTCAAAGTTTCAATCCTTTTAAAACAGTCACCAACTTTTCAAAAATTACATTTTGGGTTCTAACTAGAAATGTCACATTTCCAAACCTCATTTTGTAAAATTGATTTCACCACTCTCTTATATATAATAAAAGAGGATTTTTAGATATTTTTCCATATTTTTAATGCATCCCGAACTAGGCTTTCCCTAAAATCACCTTTTATATTCGAACCGCAACCCGACCGGTCTGATTCAAACCCAAAACTTCTAAGCCTAAAATTGGGGTGTTACACGGTCTTTATTCAATCAATCAATGGTGAAGAATAATTCGACTTAGGGATAAGTTGCGAATTTCAACGACTAAAAAGGAGCGCAAGATCAGTTGTTGTCCACCCTTGGTTCACACAGGGATGTATTATCAAGGCATGCACAATTAATCAGTGTTTCAAATTAGGGATAAGGAGAAACCATTGAAGAACTCTTCGTCGAACCTTGAAGGTTGTCACCCAGTTGCCAAGGTAATCGCTCCACCACTTGGCCAGGCAATCTGACTATTTCCAAGGAAATTGAGTTGCTCTTACACTCAATTACCAAGACGATTCATTCAACTATCACTGCACGACTCACGATAATCCGGAATACTCTCTTAAATCAATCACTCCTTTCTATTTTCTTTATTCTGCTTAGTTTATTTTACTTATTATTCATCTCTATCAATCTATTTATTTTTCAACGCAATAATTTAAGTAAAGTGACCCAAACCAATCCCTGTGGAGACGATACTCAATACTTATCATATCACTTTATTACTTGCGATGTGTATACGTGCATCGTTTGTGTTGCACTCAAAACACGAAACAATTATTGTGCATATTGATCATTCTGCCATTAAATACCTGGTATAAAAGAAAGATGCCAAACCTAGACTTATTAGATGTGTAACACCCCTAACCTGACTTATGATTAAACCAAATTAGGAAGTGTTTCAAGAAAAAACAAACAAACAAACAAACAACAAAGATGAACGTTCAAGGCAACTAGTAACGGTAACGATTATTTATAACAATTTTTAAGTAATTTTTAGGTTAGATTCATAACCACACAGACTAACTTAGAGATAATGTTAGGTCATCTTACTATTACATCAGAAAGCTAAGTCTAAGCCATCCCAATAAACAAAGCATTCGAATGGAATCCATGAATAACTTAGACAACAAGCATCCCATTTTACTATAACCATATGTAAAAAAAATGCTATTTGAAACACCTTATAGAATTACCTTGTTCATTAATCTATACATCCTAAAGTCTTTTGAATGAATCATGTTTAAGAATTCCCATTTAATAGCATACTAGTGGGTAACACTAGATCATAGCAAAAGTATGAGGACAAACAACGTATATAATCGAACTATGAGATTCCTTTAGTTATGCATCCAAATTTTAAAACCATGATAAGCAAGCTTTTATTCCCATTTAACCACATACATACTAATAAGATTTAGTTGAGCTATTCACATTCACATACATATCACCCAATACGAAAACCACAATTAAATAACATTTCTAACAACAAGTCTAGCATTGCTTATCCAATAAGTAACCAATCAAATATCATCACTACTTATCTTAATCGCAATAAACCATTTATACAACGAGATAAAGTCATATCAACATAATTTAGCATCAATGCATCCAAAAAGGCATATAAGGCCATTTACATAAGGTCATAACTCTTTTATAGACTTATATACATATGAAACCAAAAGATCATTCAAATGCACTATGCAAACTTAACATAGATGTGCCACCGTCTAGGAGTTCAAAAGGAGAATTACAAACATACTTCTTGTACTTGTGATCTGACTGAAGCTCGAAAGGTAAATACAACCAAGCTTTATCCTGAAAAGGTAGTGAAAGAATTTCATAAGTATAAATATACTTAATGAGGCAATGTGAATTAGCTAAAAGTAAACCAACTGACTTATCCCTTTTAATAATAGTTTATTAAACAATCATGAATCTAAGCTTGGACAAGAAGTTAGCTAATCCAAATAAGGTTTCCGAATAAACACATGAACATTTCATGGCTTCCAAACAATCATAAACATCTGAATATTCAATCAATTCAAACATATAGGCATTTTGTCAAGCATGACTAATCACACTATAACATATAATAATTAAGATTACTTGTCTTGTTATACAAGTCATCATCATAATTCATTACTTAACATATAAACTTTCTTGGTTTCTTTTGTCATATCCTTGTGATTCAAGCAACTTATTTCATTTGTCTATCTTTTCTTTAAATCATGAATAGTACCTTTTACTCATTAACATATATTTATTTATAATTACAAAATGGTCCAAATGTACTTATATATGTATGTATTTTTTGAAACGGCCTTTAAATCCTGAACACACACACACACACACACACACACACACACACACACACACACATATATTCAGAATAGCCCAATACATATTTGTATTCATTTAAAACATTCCTTAAATCGTGTGTATACATATATAGATTCCAAATAGTCCACTATATATTTGAATTTATCCAAAACAGTCCTTAAAACATATGTATATTTTTATAGAATCAAACAGTCCATTATTTACTAGTATTATCCAAAACAGTCCTTAAAACATATGTATACTTTTATAGAATAAAAACAGTCCATTATTTACTAGGATTTATCCAAAACCCTCCTTAAAACATATATACACTTTTATAGAATCAAAACAATCCATTATTTACAAGGTTTTGTCCAAAACAATCCTTAATTCATATGTTTACTTTTATAGAATCAAAACAATGCATTATTTACTAGGACTTATCCAAAACAGTCCTTAAAACACATGTATACTTTTATACAATCAAAACTGTCCATTATTTACTAGGATTTGTCCAAAACAGTCCTTCATATGTATACTATTATAGAATCAAAACAGTCCATTATTTACTAGGATTTATCCAAAACAGTCCTTAAAACATATGTATACTTTTATAGAATCAAAACAGTCCGTTATTTACTAGGATTTATCCAAAAAAGTCCGTAATACATATGTATACATTTATAAAATCAAAACAGTCCATTATTTAGTAGGATTTAACAAAAATAGTCCTTAATACATATCTATACTTTTATAGAATCAAAATAGTCCATTATTTACTAAGATTTATCCAAAATAGTTCTTAATACATATGTATACTTTTATAGAGTCAAAACAGTCCATTATTTAGTAGGATTTATCCAAAACAGTCCTAACATTTAAACATGAAAAATAAAACAGACAAATGATCAGGCAAGCTCTTAACAAGGATCCCAAGACTTTCAAAACCAATTTAAAACATTTCACTAGATAATAAGGCAATGGACATCCCAATTTCTCCCCAACATTGCATAAAGCATACTACATGCATACTTTAACCATCATATGACTCAAGCATCAAGATTCAGCCCAATCATCATCGTGGAACAATTCACATCCATATTCATTCATCATGTATAGAATCACTATCACACATTCAACATAAGCATGCTTAAACATTCACTAGATAAAGCAAATATCACCAAAATACATACCCACATCACAAATCACTTACCAAAAACTTACCATCATCCCAACCTTTCGTAACCTGGCTTTGATACCACCAAATGTAACCCCCACGTCCTGGCTTGGCCGATAGACCGAACTGAAGTGATCACACGGAGAATATTGAAGTAAATCGAGAAAATTTACCTCAATAAATGAACATATTTTTCTTTTTATCTTGTCTAGATGCAACTTAGGTTCATATGTGTACGTACACAAGCAGCGGATAAAACACCAACATAATTGCCCCTCGATTAAAGTTGATTAAGGTTTAGGGACCATTTTGTAATTTTCATAAATTATAAGGGTTATTAGCAAATTCGAGTTACCAACCTTTAATTAGGTTCATTACATGCTTATCAGTTAAAACATAGCTCAAAATGACATTTAGAACTCATCAAATTGCATACAAGGCAAACAGGGACCAAAACGTAAGAAGCAGAAACTCAGAACAATTTAAAAAAAAGTTGGGATTGCTCAAAATGACACCCCCATTTCCCTTATTACACTAGTTCAAGAACACAACATACTTTTAGCAAATGTCTTGGAAGATACCCTTGAAGATGCTGCCTCCAAAGTTTAATTATCTGCATTGATGAACAAAGAGAGCATAAGCATACAAGCTTAGTGAGGATTGCTCAAAACCACACACATCATCAATGCTCAAAACCATTTTTCATTCTTTCGAAACCATTATGCCTTTCTTGGAAAAACATGTACCTTTTCATCAATCTCATTGTATTAAACATCATGCATCATGATTCATATGAATTCAACAATTAAACCATTGCCACTCATATTCCAAGCTTTCCAAGCAAAAACACCATTATGCTAAGCTTAAACCAAAACATGCCTCTTTAAAATTATGCATTAGCATCATTTTCCACAATAATTCATTTCATTATATTGGCTCACAAGTGATAAGCAACAATCTCAAAAACATATATCGGATACACGAATTACCAAGGGTTGTCACACACCCTTCATACACTCTGCCGGCAATTCAAGGTTCACACACAAGAGCGACCCTCCATCGTTGTGACACCCGTGGTGGAGTATTCGATACAATCACAACCCCTCAACACCACTCATCAGTAGATGTATAATCCACTAACGAGAGACATGACACACACAAGGTTCACACTCGAGAGCTACCTTCGATTGTTGCAACCTTAAACAATCCTTAATCATTAGGGTACTTTGATGGAGTATTCGGTATAATCACAACCCCTCAACATCAAAGGCGACTTGTTTATAGTGCACTCAATCCTATAGCCGGCTAACTATATCTGATTTCATTTATAAAATATTTTATTCAACACTTGCCGATATAACCCATACCTCATGCATAACTCACTCTTTTTACAAAGCATTCATGATAAGCCATAAATCAAGCATTAAACCATTCTTCAAATCTCATGCATCACCACATGCATACAAGGATCACTTACCTAGTGCATCCTTAAACGACATGGCATCATCGTACACATTTTATAAATTCAAAACATGCTTTAAAACAGTAGGTTAATGCAAGTAAAATCAAGTGCAACCAATTGTCCAAAACTAGCACAATCCAAGAGTAAAAATTTACTTTAATTACTTCCAAACTTAGTAAAGCATGTCAAGCTCTTAGGAAGTCCCAAAACCTTTCCTAAATCGTTTACACGCTGGAAAACCAAGTTCCACTCACCGACTCGCAAAAAAAATGCTTGTCGACGCAACTATCGATCGTCTGAAGCCTCCAAAACACTTTGTTTGCTTCCGGAATACTATCCCATATTTTCAACACATCAAAACAGACGTTCAATGCATTAAAATGCATCCAAAACACCAGCACTCACAAGAAATCCCGTAGCCCTGCTCTAAAGTACCAAAACACCCATCCGAAACAACAAAAAACTCAATCGATTGCCTCTAACCTCAGCCCAGCCATTACCCAACTCATCCAACACACTTTAGGCATTAATCAACATCCAAAAACAATCTAAAACCACCCTAAAACCTCCAGCAACTTGAATACCTCTAGAACGCCTCACAAACTCACCCAAAAGCACTTCAAAAACTAAGGATCTCAAAGATTTCGGGATCTATATGATTAAGACTCCACTTCAACACCAAAAACCTTTCAAAACTCATTTAGAAACAATCTCATATTTTCAAAAATGCTTGTCGACGCAACTATCGATCGTCTGAAGCCTCCAAAACACTTTGTTTGCTTCCGGAATATTATCCCATATTTTCAACACATCAAAACAGAGGTTCAATGCATTAAAATGCATCCAAAACACCAGGACTCACAAGAAATCCCGCAGCGCTGCTCTAAAGTACCAAAACACCCGTTCGAAACAACAAAAAACTCAATCGATTGCCTCTAACCTCAGCCCAGCCATTACCCAACTCATCCAACACACTTTAGGCACTAATCAACATCCAAAAACAATCTAAAACCACCCTAAAACCTCCAGCAACTCGAATACCTCTAGAACACCTCACAAACTCACCCAAAAGCACTTCAAAAACTAAGGATCTCAAAGATTTCGGGATCTATATGATTAAGACTCCACTTCAACACCAAAAACCTTTCAAAACTCATTTAGAAACAATCTCAAACCAACCATTTAAATCAAACTCCGAAAATCACCTTAAAATCTATTTTTCAATCACGATTTCAAGAGTTTAACAATCTAACAACAAAACCTCAATCAAAATCAGTATTTAAGAGTCAAATATCTTTAGAATTTCATTAAAAACCCTAGATTATAGGGTTAGCACGAAAATTACCTACAATCCTTGCTTCTCCTCTAATTTGGCAAGATTTGCTTGAAGAAACTTGAAGGAAAATGGAAGAAATCAATAAAGAAAAGATAGGAATCAAAAGAGGATTTGAGAGAAAAGGATTTCTGGAAAATTGAGAGAGAAGGGAGAGTGTTTGGCTGAAGTGAAAGTAAGAAATGAAAAGCTCGTCAAAAATTTTATTAACCGATTAACTAACTTTCCTTAATTAATTAAATAAAACCTTTTTAATTATTTAATATACATTTAAAACACATGCCATGTTGGGTTTATTTGGGGCTCGATTCGATCAACCAATTTAGCTCACCAAGTGGTGGAGAGGTGGATTTTTGGGTGGAAGGGTTGTGGAAGCTAAATTGAAATGTGACACAATGATTTATAGTGGTTCAACCTTCAAACCAAGGTCTACATCCACTACCTTAGCTCCCCACTAAGGATTTCTCAATCAATCCACTAATTGATTCGTCCCCTTTTCTAGGATTAGGAGGAAACCCTTACAACCGATCAAGCTTCTACCGAAAGCCTTGATCAAAACCCTCTTTACAAAGAGATAAATAAAGCAAACTCAAAACCCTCTAATAGGTGTTTGTTTGCACAATGAAGCACTCACCCAAAACCTAAAACATTTGAGCAAATTTGACAATTTTGGCTCACTAGTGTTTGTCTATACAAGAAATGACAAATTAAGCACTAAGACAATTTCTTGATCATTTGATGTTTGACAATATGAGCATTAGCCTTCTTTTGATGCTTGGAGATCCCTTTTATACTCCCAAATGAGTTCGTAGCTGTTACTAGCCGTTGGGGATGAATTGGAGCCATTGAGGACTTTATTTCCCTTCATAAATGATGTTCTGCAGCTACCAGTATCGATACGCGTGGAACAGTATCGATACGGCCTTCATAGGAACTAGTCGTTGGGCTCTTGCCAGCATAGGCGTATCAATACGCTTGAGGGCGTATCGGTACGAGTCCACATTTGAATGGCCGTTGGGAAATAGCCGTTGGGGTGGTTGAACTGGGATCGGTACGCTTACCTAGCGTATCAAAACGACCCCGGTCTGTATCGATACGGCAAGGGCCTGTATCGATACGGGTTTTGACAGTGGCCAAACTGAGGTAAAAAGGTATCGGTACGGGGGTTTACCGTATTGATACGGGTGCTCTGAAATCACTAGTTTGGCTATTAAAAACATGAAAAATCTCTGTCAATAACCTTTTAAAATATCTCAAACATAATTTCAAGTTGTTTGGACTTACAAACACGTTTTAAACTCTTTTCAAATTAGTCCAAAACATTTTTCAATTATTATATCAAAACATTAGTTCTACAATCTCCCTCTTTTTGATATAATAAAACTAACTTGAAAAATTGTCTGGGATTCTCCCCCTCTAACTTCAAAAATATGAATAAGAGATTAAATGAATGAAATCAAATAAAGCTCCCCCTTATTCATTTGAAAATTCAAATTTTCAAACCATTTTCTCCCCCTTTTTGTTATATCAAAAAGAATTTAAGCATTAAGTTCAAAATAACAATAGAGGTAAAAACTTTGACAAAAATAATAATTTGGTTTTAAAATGGCTCCCCTTACTCAAAGCATCATTAAAAAAAATGTTAGTCCAACATTTATGATCATCTAGTTGAATAAACTAAAATTAAAACAAATAAATACTAAAACAACTAGATTTTTACCAACACTTGAACTCAAGGTAGGATGTGAAGCCTTCCTTCTTCAAGTGCTCTTCCTTGTGTGTATGGAATTCCCCCTCAATGTTTGACATGTTGAACATCTCCATCACACTTAACAATAGACAATCAAGTAATTTTTGGTATCCAAACTGCTTTGGATCCATGAACATTAGTAGCATAAATTTTAGTCCCCTTAGGAATCCATTTTTCAATGTCATCCTTTTTAATTGAAGTGGTTAGTCCTTTTGGGACCCAAACACTTCTAAAACATTTTCCTTTAATAAATCTAGGGGCACTAGATTGTCTAACACAAAAATTTGATTTTCCAAAATTGTTTTTCTTTTCAAGCTCTTTGGAAATCAAATCCTTCTCTTCTTGAACATTTTGAAGCAATTTTTGTAAATCAAAACATTTTGATTCAAACTCTTCAAGTTTTGCTTCAAGTTCAAGTTTGGTTTTAGAAAGCAAATTATTTTGAATTTTTAACTTTGAAATCAATTTATTGTTTTTCAAAATTTTGCTTTTAAAATCTAAAACCAAATCATCATAGGCATCTTGTAATTCAGCAAAGGAATAAGAACATGAAGTAGATGAATTAGAAGTTACCCTTGAATCTTCTTCGATGGCCATAAGGCAAAGGTTGGCTTGTTCATCGTCGGTGGAGTCCTCATCACTGCAAGTAGCCACATGGGCCTTCTTCTTATGGCTTGAAGTGCTCTCCCTCTCCTTTCTTTTAGGTTCTCGTTCAAGCTCTCTCAAGGCTTTCTTCATGAACGGGGCACACTTCTTGAAGAGATGAACTATCTCTTCATCTTCATCCTCCTCTTCACTTGAGTAGACATGATTGCAAGTGGAGGATTTGAGAGCCATGACACTTGCATTGATTCCAAGCCCTTTGATTTTCTTCTCTCCCATAGCTCTAATTTCTTCCCTCTTCTTCTCATCCTCTTTTTTCTTCTTCATGATTTGATGAGTAAGGAGTGACCCCATGAATTCATCAAGCTTCAAAGTCTTCAAATTTTTGGCTTCGATGATGGCGGTCCTCTTTGAGTCCCAAGACTCGGGAAGTGAGTAGATGAGCTTTCGAACAAGCTTTTCCTCCGGGATTGCTTCTCCATAACCTTTAAGACCGTTGGTGATGGTGGAGAACCTATCGAACATCTTCTCGATGTTTTCCTCTGGATCCATTTTGAAGTTCTCATACACTAAAGTTAGGATCCCAATCTTGGTCTCCTTGACTTCATTTGTCCCCTCGTATGTGACTTCAAGCTTGTCCCATACCTCCTTGGCACTCTCACAAGAAGACATCTTCTCATAGATAGATGGACCAAATGCACCAAATAGAATGTGCAAGGCTTTGCAATTTAGTTCCATCTTCTTGCGATCGTCGGCACTCCACTCCGCTTTACTTCTTTGAGGCACGAACTGACCATCTTCAACTACACCCCATATCTTGTAATCTTTTAATTTGATGAAGAAATTCATTTTTGTCTTCCAATGGGCATAGTGAGTTCCGTCAAAGAAAGGCGGTTTGTCGACTGATTGTGTCATTTGAGCCGGTTGATGAAGTAGTGATCGAGCTTGTCGGATCTTCTCAATAGGATGTTAATCCTCTTCGATTGAGCCAAGCTCTGATACTAATTGTTGGGTTTTTTAGGGCTCGATTCGATCAACCAATTTAGCTCACCATGTGGTGGAGAGGTGGATTTTTGGGTGGAAGGGTTGTGGAAGCTAAATTGAAATGTGACACAATGATTTATAGTGGTTCAACCTTCTAACCAAGGTCTACATCCACTACCTTAGCTCTCCACTAAGGATTTCTCAATCAATCCACTAATTGATTCGTCCCCTTTTCTAGGATTAGGAGGAAACCCTTACAACCGATCAAGCTTCTACCCAAAGCCTTGATCAAAACCCTCTTTACAAAGAGATAAATAAAGCAAACTCAAAACCCTTTAATAGGTGTTTGTTTTCACAATGAAGCACTCACCCAAAACCTAAAACACTTGAGCAAATTTTACAATTTTGTCTCACTAGTGTTTGTCTACACAAGAAATGACAAATTAAGCACTAAGACAATTTCTTGATCATTTGATGTTTGACAATATGAGCATTAGCCTTCTCTTGATGCTTGGAGATCCCTTTTATACTCCCAAATGAGTTTGTAGCCGTTACTAGCCGTTGGGGATGAATTGAAGCCGTTGAGGACTTTATTTCCCTTCATAAATGCTATTTTGCAGCTACCAGTATTGATACGCGTGGAACGGTATCGATACAGCCTTCATAGGAACTAGTTGTTGGGCTCTTGCCAGCATAGGCGTATCAATACGCTTGAGGGCGTATCGGTACGGGTCCACATTTGAATGGCCGTTGGGAAATAGCCGTTGGGGTGGTTGAACTGGGATCGGTACGCTTACCAGTCGTATCGAAACGACCCCGGTCCGTATCGACATGGCAAGGGCTTGTATCGATACGGGTTTTGACAGTGGCCAAGCTAAGGTAAAAAGGTATCGGTACGAGGGTTTACCGTATCGATACGGGTGCTCTAAAATCACTAGTTTGGCTATTAAAAACATGAAAAATCTCTGTCAAAAACCTTTTAAAATATCTCAAACATAATTTCAAGTTGTTTGGACTTACAAGCACGTTTTAAATTCTTTTCAAATTAGTCCAAAACATTTTTCAAATATTATATCAAAACATTAGTTCTACATGCCAAATTAGGGAAAAGGCATAATTTCCAAGTAGCTCCCTAGAGATTCTAAGATTTTTGACTCTTCTTGAAAAACACATTTTTCAAATTTTAAATCTTTACATTTTGATCACTACCCAAAATGTACAGTTTAGAAAACTTGTTTTATAAAATTGATTTGACCAACCTATTAAACATCATTTTATAGGATTTTAGGAATTTTATCATATTTTTATCCCATCCCAAACCTTGATTTCTGTAAGCTGCCTTTTAAATGGTTCGAACAACCGACATCGGTTCCACCGGCCCAATCCGACTCGCCAAAACATCTAAGCCCAAAACTGGGGCGTTACATGTGTGATTATTAAAGATGAATGCAACTAAACATGAAACTAACTATAAACAAATCCCCCCAAAAAACAACTCGAAAGAAGCATTTTCCTCAATGCATGCAAGTACTAAAATCAAAGATAAAATAAAATGCAAATGAGTTAGTTGGAAAGGTTTGTAACCTTGTATGATGAGCTTGTTTCGGGCCGTTTACTTGATTCTTTGTCCAGTTCATGGTGGCTGGATGGGTGTGGCTGGTACCGCGTGAATAGCATTAGTGTGCCAAGGGGCATAACATATATTCGATTTGATCCATGTTTGCTGGGGCAGGTTCACTTGTCTGGGCATCCGTAGTTGCCGAAGCAATTGTTGTTGCCTAGGCAGTGGTCGGTGCAGGGGATTTTCTTGGCATGGTGGTTGTGAGTCTTGATGTGGGAAAACAAAGAAAACTACTATATCTTAAAAAGAAAACAACCAACAATAAATAAAACTATCCTAAAGTAACTGGAAATAAAAATAAGAAATAAAACCAAAATTAAGTTCAAAATTAAAAACAAAACAAAAAATAAAAATAAAAATACGGAAGGAGAGCATGATCATGCATCTCCTAAAGTGACAACTTCTTTGTTGCGCTCCATATGGGTGTCGGTATAGTGATTTATTATTTGTTTGTTAACTTTGAATTCAAGTTCATCAGTGGACTTGATTATCACAACACCATGGGAGAATGGCTTTACTACCTCGAATTGTCTAGACCATCTCGATCTCAATTTTCCCGAGAAGAGTTTCAGCCAAGAATTGAAGAGGAATACTAATTGTGCGGGCAAGAATTGCCGAGGCGATAGCTTCTTATCATGCCAATGCTTCATTTTCTCCTTGTAGATTCTTGCATTGGCGTATGCTAAAGCACAAAATTCTTCTATCTTTTTAAGGTCCAGCAAACGCTTCTGCCCAGTACTATCCAAATCCATGTTCACAGTTTTTATTGCCCAAAATGCCTTGTGCTCGATCGCCACCAGTAAGTGGCAAGTCTTACCATAGACAAGTCGGAAGGGAGACATACCTAGAGGTGTTTTGAATGCAGTGCAGTATGCCCAAATTGCATCATTAAGTCTCAATGACCAATCCTTCTTATAGAGATTTACCACTTTTTTGAGAATACCCTTTAACTCACAATTGGAAATTTCAGCTTGCCCATTTGTCTGTGGGTGATATGTCGTGGCAAATTTGTGTGTCACGCCAAAGCGTTGCAACATCTTGGCAATGAGTTTGTCGTCAAAGTGCTTTCCTTCATCATTGTTTATTGCCCTCGGCGTTCTGAACCGTGTGAATATATATTTCTGTAGAAATCTCTGCACGGTTTTTGAGTCGTTCTTGAGAGTTGCAATTGCTTTGACCCATTTAGACACATAGTTGATGAAAAGTAAAATGTAGAGGTTTTCACATGAATAAGGGAAAGGCATCATGAAATAAATCCCCCACACATCGAACAACTCCACTTCAAGGATGTTCTGCATTGGCATCTAGTGTCGCCTAGAGATATTCCCCATTCGTTGACAATGATCACATTGTTTGTAAAATTCTTGGGCATCTTTGTAGAGTGTGGGACAATGCAAACTGGATTGTAAAACTTTGGCCGCAGTGCGGGTGCCTCCAAAATAGCCTCCGTATGGTGAATCATGGCATATCCTAAGCACGTTTTGTTGTTCTTCCTCGGGAACACATTGTCATATAACCTGGTATGCACATTGTTTAAACAAAAGAGGCTCATTCCAATAATAATGCTTAGCATCATGCTGGAATCACTTCTTTCCTTGGTGAGTAAGAACATAAGGTAAAATACCACTGACAAGGAAATTAACTAAATCTGCATACCATGGTATTGCTGAGGCATCAATTCTTGTCGAGGCATGAGCAATTGGAGTTGCCGAGGCATCAATTCTTGTCGAGGCATGTGCAATTGGAGTTGCAGAGGTATGCACACTTGGAGTTGTCGAGGCATCAATTCTTGTCGAGGCATGTGCAATTGGAGTTGCAGAGGTATGCACACTTGGAGTTGTCGAGGCAACTAACATTTTCTCATCCGGGAATGCATCGTATATCTCCATATCTGTGTATTCCTCTCTATTATGTTATAAGTGTGACAAGTGATCGACAACTTGATTTTTTGTCCCTTTCTTGTCCTTAATTTCATTGTCAAACTCTTGTAATAGTAATATCCAACAAATCAAACGAGGTTTGGAATCTATCTTTGCAAAAAGGAACTTAATTGCCAAGTGATCGATATGAACAGTTACCTTATTCCCAATCAAGTAGGAGCAAAATTTGTCAAAAGCAAAAACCACGACTAGTAACTCTTTTCATTAGTGGTGTAGTTTAATTGGGAACCATTAAGAGTTTTACTAGCTCAGTATATCACATGGAAAATTTTACCTGTTCATTGGCCTCGAACTACTCCTACTGCAAAATCACTTGCATCACACATGATCTCGAAAGGTAAAGTCCAATCGGGTGGAACAACAATGGGTGTCGAGGCAAGTTTTTCTTGAAGGGTTTTGAATGCTTGGATGTAAGAATCATCAAAATTGAAAGCCTTGTCCTTTTCCATGTTACCGAGGTAATTGTCGAAGTCATCCCCAAACACAGAGAAATCGTTCATGAAGATCTCTAAGAAGTCTTCAACCATGTCACAAAAATTGCAATCATGCATCTTTGGAAGGTTGTTGAGGCATTGCATAATCCGAATGACATCCTTTGAAAAGCATAAGTGTCGTATAGGCATATGAAGGTGGTCTTTTCTTGGTCATTTGGTGCTATGGCAATTTTGTTGTAACTTGAGTAACCATCAAGAAAACAATAAAAGGGTTTACCTGCAAGACAATCAAGCATTTGATCAATAAAGGGTAAAGGAAAGTGATCTTTCCTAGTAGCTTTATTCAACTCACAGTAATCCATGCAAACCCTCTAACCGGTCATAGTCCTAGTTGGGATTACTTCATTGTTTTTATTACTTACCATAGTTATACCTCTCTTTTTTTGGTACACATTGTACCAGACTTACGCATGTACTGTCGGAGATTGGATAGATGATATCGACATCTAGCCACTAGATGATTTCTTCTCTCAAGACTTCCTTCATCACCCGGTTAAGTCTTCTTTGTGCCTCAATCGTCAGTTTATGATCATTTGTCAAAAGGATTTTGTGCAAACATACCGTCGGACTAATTCCCTTCAAGTCGGCAATTTTCCACCCTATTTCCATTTTGTGCAACCTTGTGAAATTGTCGAGATCTTTTAGCTTAGGCGGCATTTGGTTATGCAACATGGCCATACATCCTTCCATCACAGCAACAGTTTCGAATTCCCCTAGTCTAGTTCTCTTAGAGACAGTGTCTTTAAAGAATTTAGCATAGTTTGGCCTTTGTTCTTTCACCTCGACCAATGGCAAGTTAATGTGAACTTGCTTTAAGATGTCAAGGAACTTCTTGAAATGGTATTCTTAATTTTCCTGTTTCAACCTCTAGGGAATGATGGTGGAAGTCGGATGTTCTCAATCCTTTCATTGGTTTGGAACTTGATGGATGGCATTGCGGAGGCATCCGGACTTGTCGAGGCATGTGCAGTTGCCAAGGCATATACGGTTGCCGAGGCATCAGAACTTGCCGAGGCATGTTCAGTTACCGAGGCATTCTCTGATTCATCAGTTTTGATAGAGGTTTTTTCACTGAACTCATCTTTTTGGACAAAAGGCTACTCTTTCGGTTGATTGTTCTCCTTTTAGTGATCTTGGGCTTCTCTAAGTTGTCAGCCACTATGAGTGGTGATTTCTTTGCACTGCTCATGGTTTGATCCTCTTGTGACTTCAGTATCGCTAGGCATAATGCCCATAGGTCTCGTGTTCAAGATCTATGCAAATTTCCCAAATTGCGTCTCCAAGATTTGAGAGCTGCCTCCTGGTTTTACATCTCATCTTAGTCCTATTAATGAAAGTGTCAGTTATTTCCATGAATCTATTATTATTATCCATATAAGATTGAGTTTGTAACATGAAAGCATTAAGAGAATTTTCAAAAGAATTGGATGGTATTGATTGTTGATGTGGCATCTATTATAGTGGCATGCTCTACTAGAATCCTGATACTTGTGTATTCTAATTGTTTTGGTTGAGTGCATTGTTCAGATTACTAGAATCTCGATGCTTTTTCCAGGTCAGATTGTATGTGTTGGACATTGCATTGTTGTTTTGGTTGTAGTTTCCAACATAAAAGCTAGATTTTGGGTTCTGCGGACACTCAGAAGAATCACGGTTACCGTTATATAAATCAATAATTCAATATACTACCTTGATCTCCTGTGTGTTTCTTGGTTGATGTATGTTTTTAAATAAATTGGTAAACATAGCCAATTGTGTGAGATTTGCATCTAATGACTCAAGCTCATTTATCATGGCATGGCGTCTGACTCCTCCTCTTTTGGTAGTTGGGAGCTGATAATCATTTTTAGCAAGCATGTTCAAGATCTCTATTGCTTCTTCTAGTGGCTAGTCTAGGAGTATGTCGTTTGCCGAGGCATCTAGCATCATCCTTGTCGGCGTGTTCACTGCATTGTAAAACATCATCACTTGTGTCCATACTAGGAATCTGTGTAGGGGACATTTGTGAAACTATTCTCTATATCGCTCCCAAGCCTCGTACATGGATTCTTCATTTGCCTGCCAAAAAGAAGTAATTTTGTTACGTAACTTATCAGCCATATTTGTAACACCCCAAAAATTACGCCCAAATTGTAAACCCTAGATTTGAAAAAAAAATCTCTAATTTAAAAACTTAATTTTGAAATCCCTAAATTCAAAACTCTTTTTATTTGAGAATTTTAATTCAAAAACCCTAATTTTAAATTCTTATGGCCAAATTGAAAATTTTAAGAGTTAAATGATCTTTAATAATAATTTTACGAATTTATAAAACAAATCAAAAGTTTGAGGACCTGTTGGGTGATTAACCCATTTTGTTTTCAAATACAAATCAAATTCGGCATTTTCAGTTTTGTCCCTTTATAACTACAATTCTTTTATATTATTATTTTATTCTAAAAATCCCTCCCCTTTGTTTTATCACCGAAACTATGTTTTTTACCCATTTAGTAATTCAAAACAATGTTTCCCTCAATGCCGTGTGGTTTTAATTTTATGATATTCTCCTATTATTATTATTATTATTATTATTATTATTATTATTATTATTATTATTATTATTATTATTATTATTATTATTATTATTATTATTATTATTATTATTATTATTATTATTATTATTATTATTATATGTATTCTATTCCTGATTGAAAACCTAAACCTAAACGTGTGTATATATATATTGGTTCTTAAGTTTAAATGCCGTAGACCAGGCGTCCAACTTTTTTTCCCTATGTCACCGTCAACATTAAAACCCTTTGTCGAATTATAAAATTTCTATGCTATTATTCGGCTGCTCCAACCTAATGTTGAGTATCTTTCCGATCTCTTTTATTTCACATGTATACTTCCATGATTCGGTTGTTAGCCACGATCTATATCTGTGCTACTCATGTTTCGATCCAACAAAACCCAATATTGGATTTGAGTGCGATGGATACTGTTTCCGATGTTAGAGCTATTGTTGCTTAAGGTGTGTTTTCTTCTGGTGCTATAATTAAATTATATACTATTTTTCTATGTGTTGGTGTTTTACCTCTTGTGATTATTTATATGTATTATGGTTTGTATGGTTGACATCATATGCATACGATTTTAGAATGTGTTTTAATTATGATTTATGAAATATTTGATTTATGAAACATCGGATTTTCGGAACTATGATTTATGAATTTATGGACTATGGTTTATGAAGTATGTTTACGGAATATCGGATTTATGGAACTGTATTTATGGAATTTGATTTTTAAACATCATATATGTATGAGCATGGGTTGGGATTTGTACGGAGGAAGTTCAGTGGTTTCATCCTTCGAGCTGAATTCCACTTCGGATCAGTGGTTCCACCCTTCGGGCTGAGTTCCACTTCGGATTGGTGACGATGTAGAGAGTGGTTCTGGGGAACTTTACTCTTCGGATGGTGATGTAGTTGGGTGCATTGCATTGCGCTTGTGATTTGTGTTATGCTTTAAAAGATTTTATTCAAAATAATATTATGTTTTATAATTATGGTTTTTCTTGCACTTTAGAGACACACTAAGCTCTTTAGCTTACTCCCCCATAGTTTCGTCTTACAGATATCTTTGGGCTTTTGGCGACGTGGTTCTTGGAGGATCTCATATTTTATTCGATTATTCTATTATTCAGTATGGAACTATTTTAGTTATTCAAATTATTATTTATTATTTTTTTTCATGTTATTTATGTTTTTCGGATAATTTCAACATTCTTTTATTATGGTTTTATTTTAAAGATTTTATTTAAACATTCGAATATTTATTATGATACTTATGTTTTATTTATTATAAGTTATTTATCAAATATTGTTATTTTATTTTAATTAAAATATAATTTTCAAAATTGGATTTCTTGAGGGTAAAGTTTTCAATTGTGACTTCCTAAATTCGGCTATTTCTTCTAGGCCGGGTTTAGGGGGTTACAATATTTGTAGGATTAAATCTAGCAAGGAATTCACAATATAAATTTGTAACACCCCTCGCTCAGCAAGCATTTACATCTACTATGACTTATTGGGCGGCAACCATTTCATTTAAAACACACCGATTTGGGCAGCAAGCTACATATACATTTCATACCAATTTGGACAGCAATAAACATATACAATTCAAGCCAAATTTGGGCAGCAAACACATGTACAATTCAAGCTAAATTGGACAGCAAACAACATATAATCACATTTTCATCTTGGCAGCAACATTTCATAGTTTCACATCACAACATAGTTCATTTAAAATCTCAACTAAGTACACATATTCATTCCATATCATAAGGGCTAATACCCAACTTGTTCATTTAAACATATATCATTGTTCTAATCATGTTTTGCCTTGGATGATTAATGAACTAGGTAATCAAGTCTTTCGTGTAACATGTAACTTTAGATACCTAAGGTATCAAAATATCTCGATATCACATATCATATAACAGAGGATGCATAAGCATCAATGTTGACTTACCAACATTTATTTATCAAGGTGACTAACCACCTTACAGGTTCATAGGTGACTAAACACCATCCTAGAATAAAGATCAGAGGAGCTCAATGATTCTAAGGCATGCCCTTCTACCTATAGACACTAATCAACCAAGGACTTTACTTATCTTTTATATCCAACAAATTCATTTTATTTGTTTATCAAACACAAATTCACATATTCATGTACATATTCAATCATGTTTACAATGTGAACACTCAAGACATGCTCAATCAAATTTCCAGCAAGCATTTGACATCATTTCAATCTTACAACTATCATTATACAGTAGTTAAATCATCATTCAATCTTAATTCATATAGCTAAATCAATCCATTACTCAAAGCAATACACATAGGCATAAACTAACTTATCTAGATAGCAACATTCACTTAGTTCATAGTTCATTCCTTTAATCCTTCTTCCTTAGTATTTTAATTTACCAATCCATTATTAAGTTCATTACATGCTTCATTTTAAATCATCAAAAAACTATAAACATATTGGTTGAGACACTAATCTCAACCCTAAATTAGCTACACTCACAAATACTTCCGAGCTCAATTTGCTTCCTTGATGGTGATGTCCTTTCCCCTTTTCCTAGCTTGTTCACTCCTTGATTCTTCTTGTATTTCTTCACCAATGTGATCTTAGATCATAACAAAACATAAATGACACTCATTAGAATTAAATTCAAGCTTATAAACTCATTTACTTGAACAAAATCACCTAAACATATGAATCTGCCCCCTAAACTAGAAGTTTGAGTAACATCTACTAAACTGGCCATAACTCTTTACTCACAACTCAAAATTAGGAGTCCTTTAACATTCTAAAAAGCTTATTCACACACCTTTACAACCATGTATAGCACATATTTTTATAATTTCCCTATCAATACTGCTTATTGTTTGAAAATAGGGCATTTTCAAAAACCTATTCTGCAACTGTTTACAACTAACAACTTAAGTGTTCATTTAACCTACATTTCACTACTTGTTTAATTCCATGTTTTTAAACACATATGCATACATGTTTGCTTCCAAGTGTTCTAGATTTGCCCAGATTTGCTTCCAAGTGTTCTAGCTCGTGTTAACCATACATTTAAGCCATTTTTCTTTACAAACCTATATATTTTCATTCATTTAGAATGTCTCCTATTTCAAGATAAATTTTCCAGAATTTTATTTGATCATTATAACCCCTTAAGATTTATTTTTACACAACATATATCATTTAAGTCTAATTTCATTCATTTTTGGGCCGTCAGATTGCAAGTTCATTTTCAGCCACTTAAGTTATCATTTTTCGACACCATAGACCATTTTTATAGTACTTTCAATGATGTAAAACCATTCGAATTTTCATTACAAAATAGGGCATTGCATGAACCCTAATCTGGGCAGATTCAACCTAAGTTCATGTTCATATTAAATTTCTAGAAAGTCATCTCTCTTTTCTTAAACCCAGCTATCAAACAACTTATTAACTCAATTTTAAACACATTTCCATCAACAATACTCAATCCAATTCAACAGAACAACTATAAACCATGAATATACAACCGGTAATTTAAACATACTTAATTGAACTATAATTTCAAATGCATGCAAGCTTTCTTTCAATCTTTAGAGCTTTTAATCTCTTTTTTACAGCCCTCTCTCTCTCTAGATTTTCTATAGTTTCGGTTGGTTTTTGGCCGAATGAAGGAGATGATGATGCAAATGGTGATTACAAGTGTTTACCCTTATAACTTGTTTGGTCATTTGCTTCGTAGAAAAAGGAACACATGGATCAACCTTTGCCATGTAATTCCACTTTGTTTTCTATTTAATTCCCACTATAGTCATATTATATTATTTAATCTTTTAATTATTATTATTTAATTTCATATATATATATATAATCTACTTTACCGAATAATTATATAAGTACATACATATGTCTTAGTTCATTTCCAATGATCATGTACATAATATATATATATATATACTTACATTGTATTAATTTTCTATTTCACCTAACACATGTATTCATTATATAAATTTAACTTACATGTCAATTATAATTTTTCATTTTATTATTTTGATCATATTAGTTTATCAAAATGTTTACACCTTTCGTTTTTAACTTCTTAAAAATTCTTCTATGGTAGTTTTAGTGTGTTACAAAATCAGTCCAAGATCTTATTGATCCGGATGGAATACTATTCAACCACGATTTTGCCCTATCCCTCAGTAAAAATAGGGGAATAATTTTAGCCTCAAAATATCATCATGGACTCCTTGTAGTTTGAATGAATTGCAAATTTCCAGGAAAGATTTGAGATGTTGTATGGCATCTTCAGTTGTCGATCCGCCAAATTGATTGATTGTATTTATCATATTGAACATTACTGGCTTTAATTCGAAGCGGGCAACTTCAATTGCTGGTGTGACTACTCCTGGGTTTTGGTCGTTGAGATCTTCCTCTAAATAGTCTCGAACGGTTCGGTTCCTTGCTTGAGCTAGTTGAGCTGGAAAAATCGCTCCACCTCCTGCCGTGGCAACTTGATTGTCGTTGGCATTGCTATTGCTGACTTGATCTGCAATTGCTGCTCTCAGTCTTTGTCTGAGTCTCTGGCGGGTACGTTCAATTTCTGTATCAATGGGATATTCTGGAGTTGTCGAGTTTGCCCTGGTCATACACCAATGCAAAACCAAATTTTGTTAACCCTTTTGAAACTGAACAATAAAAAGTGAAAATAAATAAAAATGCAAGAAAATAAAAACAAAGTCACAATTGTCAATCCCCAGCAACAGCGCCAAAAACTTGTTGCGCGTAATAAGTGCTTTGCAATTGGAGCATGTGTACACGTTGCAAGTTATAGTATAGAAAGATATCATCTCCACGAGGATTGGTGCTACTTCATGAGTTTAACTTCTCGCAATGTAAAATAAAAACACAAATTGGTAATTGTAGGAGATCTAACTAACAAGTAAAATAAAATAGCAATAAAATAAAAAAATGATGTAATCAAGTAAGAAAGAGTAGGTCGGGTTATCGTGAGTCGTGGTTAGATAATTTAATGGATCGTCTTGGTAATTGAGTGCAAGAGCAACTCAATTGCCTTGGCAACTGGTAACAATTGGATTGCCTGTGCAGCTAGTATAGTGATTGCCTGGGCAACTGGAATAGAAATTGCCTAGGCAACTGGGCGACATCCTTCAAGGTCGACGAAGCGTTCTTAAATGGTTTCTCCTTATACCTAATTCGATACAATAGTTAATTGTGCATGCATTGATAATAAATCCCTGTGTGAACCAAGGGTGGAAAACAACCGATCTTGCACTCCTTTTAGCCATTGAAATTCGTAACTTATCCCTAAGTCGAATTAGTCTTCACCATTGTTTGATTGAATAAAGACCATGCTCATTCATTTCTTGAATCTAACTCTCTCGATATTAGATAAATGGAAGAATTCACGAGACCCTCTCCCAATTCACTTGTAAACAAAGTTAAGAACCAAGAATGAACAAACCTTGAATTAAAATTTCAAACTCAAATTCCTAAACAATCCAATCATTCCCACAACCACAAAAACACAATAACCCAAGCCAAATAGAATTAATTCATAGTTGGGTTTAAAGGAAACACAAAATGAAATATCCCTAGCATGCATCTAATCGATACAAGAAGGAAGAAGAAGAAGATGTCGAGCAGCCCTCACTCTTGAATTCTCTCTCTCTATTGCACATCTCAAGTTGGTGGCTTGGCCTCCTTTATATAGGAGATGGCTAGGTCAAAGTGTTTCTTGAGGATGAATTTAAGTTGGAATTAAATATAATAAAAGAAATAAATCTTTTATTTTATTTTTTATTCCTCTTAAAACTCCTCCTAAATCTCTTGGAATTTAATCTCTTTTTGATCTCCAATTCTTCTAGGATTTATCCTTGCTTCTAGAATTTTTCCTGAATTAAATGAATTTTTCCTATCAAAATATGCAACTCCTCATTCTTCTTGTCCTCAATTGCTTCGGGAATTAAATCTTGCACATAAGCACACAAAACACACATTCGCAATATCTTTTTCCACTATAATAACTAAATTATGAACTCAAGCATGACGGTGAAAGAAATTATGGAAATAAGCATGAATGCCTAATAATGCAACTAAAATGTTCCTAAGTCTAAAAACAATATGAGTCAAAAGGGTCATAAAATTAGTACTTTTGAACACTTAACATTCGACACTGAGAATCGATCCATTAGGATTTGTAACTCAAGAGGTAGCCACCTAATTAAAGTTAATGCGATTGGAATACGTGAAAGTCAAGTGCTCAAAGACGTCAAGAAAATAAGAGCATGGTGAAACTAATTGAGAATCATTAGCTGCCAAATATGGAACCTTGAATGGACATTCCCGTTAAAGTCTTCAGCACATCCAACCAACATCTTGTGAAGCAGAGCTCATCTAGACGTTTGACCAGAAGAAGTTGTTAATTTCCACATGCAAATGATTGAACATTTTAAGGAAAAGAGCAAGCAATTGATTGAAGAAACAAGAATGCTCGTTGATAGGATGATCTTAATTCAAGACTCGATGAGAACATGAGCTAGAAGGGGCATGTCCTTGTGCTGGCAAACAAAAATTGAAGAATTGTTGAGTGGCTGAAATTTTCTCAAGTTTTCCTTGAAAAAAGATTGACAGTTAGACAATAGGAGGTCCGTCTGCACTTTTAGGACTTTTACTGAATAATACCATGAACCATCCCAATTTCTTTTACCCGCGAGCATTGGGGGTCCTTTGTAAGGGAGGTTAATTTGGTTTATATGTATTTGATGCTTGTTTCTTACATAATTTTTCTCAAATGGAAAACATGCATCATAAAATATTTATTCTCTTCAATTATATGTACATGTTCCTAATTTCATTGCAGACCCCTACTATTCATTGTATAAATGATTCAGATTGTATTTCCGAAGTAAAGTGATTCATATGATTAACAGAGGTAGATGAATGCGAAGATGAAGAAGAAGTTGATGTCTCTATGGAATTACCAAGGCTGATCAAAAATGAGGAAAACAGATTCTGCCTCATAAGCAATAAATCGAGATTTTGAATTTGGGGACTTGAGATAAAAAAACGAAAAATAAAGATTCATTCAACTTCCTCAGCAAAAACCAAGTGTGATTTGATTGAATTGCTGCAAGAATTCAAATGACATCTTCGCATGGTCATGCTAGGATATACCAGGGGTAGATACAGACAATGTTATGCACAAGTTACTCAAGAGGCCTAAATGCAAGACTGTTCAGCAAAAGCTTAGAAGAATGAGTCTAGAAATGTTGCAAAAGCAATTTGATGATGAATTCCTCAAGATGGTTGAGATCTTGATAAAGTGGTCCCGAAAGACAAGACTTATTGATCCAAACAAGGCAGAGAAAACAACATTTACAATCATGTGAGACTCATTTCACTACAAGCTAATGTCATTTTGATTAAAAGCATTCGGAAACTATACAATGTTTAGATGTTCTCTAAATATGAGCACAAGTGCACATTCATGTCAAGTACTAGTATAAAAGATATCGTCTCCCACAGGGATTGGACAGCTTAACTCGAATCGTAATTCATGCACAACAGAAAATTATATGCACAAATAAGTTGAATTGTTTATGAAGAAAGTAAATAAAACAAAAGTAAATAAAGAGAGAAGAGATCACTTTGATGGAATGGGTCGGGTTATGCTACTGCGTAGTGTGAAACATCGTTGAATAGGATAAGTTCCTTTGTGCTGCCAGACTTCACTGCCTCGGCGGGAGATGGCAGATTAGCTATTGAGACGCTCTCGCTAACTCAAAAGTGGAATGGGCGTGTGTCTCGGCGGCAAACTCGGAGTACTTCAAGGCTCGGCATAACGCTTTGAAAGTGATCCTGCATATGTCTAAGTCAGAATGTTGTTGATGCCCGCTGCAGATAATACCAGTCGTGGCGTGAATTGTGCAAAGATAGCAATGTTTGGTTCGTTCTCTTTTAGCCGCCTTAAACCCTAACCTATGTCTAGGCTGGATTGATCAACGCTTGATTAAGGTGATGACCATACTTGCTCCTTTCGTGAGTTCGAATCGCTCGATATCGAACAAATGGATAATAATCAACTAATCTTTCACCTTAATTGAAATCTATGAAGAACATGGAATAAGCAAACCTTGATGTTTTATTGCAAAAATAAACTTTAAATCCTAAACAACTATTCGCACACTAGTTTACAACAAAACCCAAACCCAAAGAGAATTTAAAACATAATGGCGGCAAGAAAACCTAAATTATGCCTAAGGGAAAACCTATGTTGTCTAAAAGTAAAAATACATTGGGCATATATAGACATTAGCTAGGGCAAGTCCTTCTTGGAGTAGAAGTCTTCAAAGTAGCTTTTACATTAAATGCAACCTTTAATTCCGAATTCTTGGAGTTGAATGTGGACTTCTTCATGTTGCCTTACTCCACAAGTAATCTCGAACTCATCCTTTGGCGGCTCTGCCCGCTGCTACAGTTATCAGAAAATAGATTTGATGGCCTCGTTAGAGTCAAGATTTTCTGCTCTACAGATCGCACTCCAATTCCTCAGCTTGCCGCCCTGGGCGGCAGGTATGGCGGCGGCAGCTACTCGGCAGTGTCTGTCTGTATCTGGAACTACATCAGTACAGCACCTTGGTTTGCTGCTTCAGCATCATGTCCTCAGCTTCTCTCTCCTTCTACCAGCCTCTAGTACCTGAAAGTAAAACTAAACTAAAACAATACCTTTTTTCTTACCAAATAAAAGATAATCAATAAAAGCATGACAAAGTAAAGAATACTGTAAAATGCAATGTATGATCCTAATTATGCCTAAAATATACTCAAAAATAGTAATAATATGAGATGGAATGTGCATAAAATATAGAACTTATGGACACTTTACACACACCCCAAACTCGAATTATTGCTTGTCCCCAAGCAATGCAACCTAAACATACTTGCCCTTTAAACTAATCAAAGAGAAAAAAAAAATTGTTTTAAACTTGATTTAGCAACTCAAGGTCGTGGCACCTATCATTAGATTAGTGAGAGGGGAATAGCATAAATTACCTCAGAATTAAATTATAATGTTAGTGAAGTATGTGCAGAACTATGTACAGGCTGAATCTGAATAACATTCTAAGTAAACAAAGATGTTGTCATGGTGTATAAGGTTGCAGCCGAGGCAGCATAGCTAAGCACAATTAATAATCATGGCAATAAGGGCTTCAGCTTATCACAACTACTCTTCTAGGTCTAAAATTAAGATAGGAGCAAACTAAAAAACCTTGAACCCATTGCGTAGATTCCTCTCGTGAAGACTTTCATTCACTCATGTTAAATTGTTTGTCACTTCAAGGATTTTCAGATTCATGGACTTTGATAGCAGTGGAGTGTCCTTGCACATGATTCTTCCTAAAGCCAGTTTCGAGCACCTCTAAGGAAAGACAACATAAAAATTTATTTCATGTTGTGGCAGTGCTTTTGTTTTTCCTGTTTGTTGTGTGTCACGGTAGCTTCCTACAACCATATTTTTCAAATAATTCAAGCAGGCAATGTTTACCAGAAATTCTAACAAATTCAGCGAGTAACCGTAGTGTTTCAATTTTTGGCAATTATAGAAAAATCCTAAGTTTACTTCATGCTTTCGCCAAATTGAAGGTCTTTGTAACTTGGTGCAAAATATTTTAAAGTCGGCTATCCTATTATAGGCACAAGTTCTAACAAAAAAATTTGATTAATTTTTAAGGCAAGTACATAATGCAACCTAATATGCACTAGTTATGCCTAAATATGATGAGTGCTAACCCCCCTAACTTGAGATGGGCATTGCCCTCAATAGACAAAGCAGAATAACTGAAAAATAAGTATAAGAAAAGGGGAGGAGACTTAGGTTTAGGTGTTATTTGCTATGCTGTCAATTGCGGGTTGTGGCAGCAAGCTGCCACCCTCTGCTATGCTTGGCGGTTTGATTCTTAAGGGTCTGAATTTTTATAATTAGTTGTGAGACGGGAATAAAAAGAAAATAAAATCTAGTCTTAAAAACCTACTCCTAATTAGATAAAGCGGTAATGATGTGTGAAGTAAAATTTAGGTCACAGTGGGATGGGCATCCCCCAACGTGAATACTTCCTGTTCTCTCCGGACAGAATTTCCTACGTAGTGCTTCAATCGATTCCCATTAACTTTGAATTATGTCCCTCCATTTACAAGTTTTACTGTCACGGCACCATGTGGGAAAGCTTGGACCACTTCGAACTGTCCGGACCATCTAGATTTTAACTTCCTGGGAAATAATTTGAGGCGGGAGTTGAACATCAACACGTGCTACCCGGGCAAGAACTGCCTTTGTTGAATCTTTCTATCGTGACATGTTTTGAATTTTTCCTTGTACAGCTTAGCGTTCTTGTATGCCCCCCGCTGAAATTCCTCCATTTTGGTCAGATCAAGTTATCTCTTTTCGCCAGCCTGTTTCAAATCTATGTTCACTGCCTTGACTTCCCAGTATGCCTTGTGTTCTATTTTGACAGGGAGGTGGCAGGCCTTGCCGTATACTAGTCGATATAGGGACATTCTGAGTGGCGTTTTGTATGTTGTCTGGTATGCCCAAAGAGCATCGTCTAATTTCAACGACCAATCTTCCCTATTTGGATTGACAACTTTTTCCAAGATAGTTTTAACCTCTATGTTCGATATTTTTGCCTGCCCGTTTGTTTGTGGATGGTATGTCGCGGCAATCTTGCGCTTAACACCAACTTTTTGGAGTTCCTTGGCAATTAGCTTGTTATCAAAATGGGTGCCCTCGTCACTAATGATGGCTCTTGGAATCCCAAACCTTGTGAATATATTCTTGCGTAGGAATCTATGGACGGTCTTTGCATCATTGTGAGGGGTGGAAATGGCTTCTACCCTCTTGGAGACATAATCGATCGCTAGGAGGATGTACATGTTGCCACAAGAAGATGGGAATGGTCCCATAAAATCTATCCCCAAAACATCGAATAATTCAATCTCTAGGATGGTTTGTAGGGGCATTTCGTTCCTTCTCGAGATATTTCATGTTCTTTGGCAACTATCACACTATTTGTAGAAGGCTTGGGCATCTTTATGTAATGTTGGCAAAAAAACATGATTGGAGTACTTTTGATGTCGTGTGCTGTCCTCCATATGGTGCTACGTGGCACTATGATAGTATAGCTTGTTGTTCATCCTCCAAGACACACCGTCTAATGACCTGATCTGCACAGTTTTTAAACAAGAAAGGCTCGTCCCAAAAATAATGCATAGCATTATGTTGGAATCCTTTCTTTCCTTGGAAGTTAAGTTCATAAGGTAAAACACCAGTTACAAATTAATTCACGATGTCTGCGTACCAGGGTGTGGCTGTCGATGTTGCTGTCACGGCTTCTTCATGGACAGCTAGTGAGATTCCTTCAATTTCAAGGGCAGCTACCAGAGCAGAGGCTAGTAACAACTGTTCATCAGGGAATGCATCATGGATTTCAATGGTGGATGTCTTTCCTTGTCCATTCTCAAGCCGAGATAGATGATACACCACTTGATTTTCTGTGCCCTTCTTGTCTTGGATTTCCAGATCAAACTCTTGTAGCAGCAGAATCCAATGGATGAAGCGAGGTTTTGCATCCTTCTTTGTGAACATGTACCTCAAGACAGAATGATCTATTTGAACTATCACCTTTTTCCAATTAGGTAGGGTCAGAACTTATCGAAGGCGAACATTATTGCCAATAATTTCTTTGTGGTGGTGTAGTTGGTTTGGGCAGGATTCAGCATTTTAGTAGTGTAGTAGATTGTTGCGTGTAAAATAGTCTTTCGCAATTGTGGTGCAAGTATACACGACGCAAGTAGTAAAGTGATACAAAGTATCGGATATCGTCTCCACAGGGATTGGGCTAATAGCTTCACCTAGATTCACTGCACGAAAGCAAAGGAAATATTTAAGAGAATTGTCACGAATATTAAATTAAAAACGTAAAAAAATTGAGATATCAAGATAGAGAGAATGGGCTGGTATTGAGTTGCTCAGTAGTGTAGGTATTGAATTGCTTAGGATCTCTAGTTCTGTCGTCGCACCCGTCGCCGACAGCACCTGTCGCGGCGTCTGTCCGTCAGCTATCGCAGCAGCGAACACTAACTTTGTACTTCAAGTTTGGCAAGAATCCCTGATCTGCCTTGCCCTATCCCTAGGCACAAGTCTGTCGATGATCACGTCTTTGATGATACCTCCCGGCGTGAATCGAAGGATGAACACCGATGTTTATGAATTCTTCCTTAGCCACTTAACCTCGCCTTATCCCTAAGCACGAGATGGTTCAACTATAAACTAGAGAACGCGCTTTTATCTCTTTCGGATACTTAACTCTCCCGATGCTAAGTAAATAGATAACCTCACAATGCTCTCCCGATGCTCTTGCAAGATGTTAAAACCAAGATAAAAGAACTTGAAGTTTATTTTATTGAACTTGAAAAATCCTAAAACAAAGCAACCCTTGCAACTACTTTACAAAACAACCCGTAGCCCTAGGGGGAATTTAGAACATATCGGTGACAAGTAATCGGCAGGGTTTAGGTTTCGGTTATGGGGTAGTCGGCTATGCCCTAGGTTTAATTTATGTCCTTTATATAAGATTTGGGCTCAAGTTATCTAAGGTAACAAGGATTACAACTTTAATTAAAAGTAAGATTCTAATAAAGACTAAATCTCTAAGGATTCCTACTTTTCAGCCGCCTCATTGTTTCATGGGAATTCTTCTCCTTGAGCTTTGGCTTGACATATCTTTTGATCCGGGGCTTGGAAAAATATTCGGCTTCCACACGACAGACGAGCAGATTTTTCTCTATCTATCGAGGTCCACTTCACTTTTCCTCTTCTTGAATCTGTTGTCATCACACTGTCACGACAGGTCCGTGACAGGTTCGTCTTCTTCAGCTGCTTGTCCAGTTCAGCTCTCCTGCTTATCTGCCCTGCGCCTGCCTTCGACATCTACTGTGACAGTTACCTGCAAAAATAGCCATCTTTCAGTAGAATCCGTGCCTTTTATATAATTGTGATGTTTTATTGAAAACTAACCTAAATGCAATGCAATGATGCTTGAATGCAGCAGAAATATGGGTTTAAAAAGGTGTAAATGATAGAACTTTTACACACTCAACACACCCCCAAACTCAAGTTTTTGCTTGCCCTCAAGCAATGAAGACTTAAAAGAAAACTGAAAATTTTTGTGTTGGCCTTCAAACAGTGAACTGTCCCTCACCTGTCGCTTATTCTCTATGGCGGCAGCAACCTGTCGAAAGGGTTAGGATCTGTCCGGAATCTCCCTATAGCTCTCGTGTAGTGTGTGCATGCTTGTGAACAGTTATATGCTAAGACTCTCTTAGTTTCACTAGAATATTCAACTCCTTAACTTGAATTTTATGCCAAAGTTTACTTTCTTTTAAAAAGGCACATTTTCATGCTTTTTCTTCTATTTTCAAGCTAAGTTCTTCTAGAGCCAGTTTTGGGCACCTCTAGTTAGCTTCCTAGAGCCGGTTTCGGGCACCTCTAGGTTTTTGATTTTTGCTAAACTTCTTTCCTAGAGCCAGTGTTAGGCACCTCTAGGGGCTATCCAAGTTCTAAGCTTCCTATTCTAGTTTGGCTAAAATAAGTCTAAGCAAGATAACAGTCACAAAAGTGTTTAAGTTTTCAGAACTATAGAAAGGCTCTAAACTTTTCCTTAACCTGTCCTAAAGATGCTGCCACGACAGGGCCGTCATGACAGGTAAGTTAATTTCACAGTTTTAAGCCAACAGTTTAAATTTTCTGATTTTTTTTTTTTGAATTTTTTTTTAAAAGAATAAATGACTAATAAGACACAACAATTAAACAAAAGATGTGCTAAAGACTCCATTAAATATGGAGGGTTGCCACCCCCAAACTCAAGGGTTGCATTGCCCTCAATGCAAAATGACACTAAAACAAATAAAGAAAAACATGAAAAATAAAAATACATCACAAATATATAAGGGCAGGCAGCAATAAGAGAAGAAAAAGAAATAAAAACTTAAATTTTATGCGTTGTCCTCATCACTGCTGCTGACGCGGATCTGATGGTAGCGTCTGCGTTGGGGAGGTGGCTGGGCAGGTTCCTGGGCAGGTGGATCAACAGGTTCATCGGCCTGTTGAGGTGCAGGTTCTTCCTCCGGTTGGGGGACAGGGTCGTCAGCAGGTTGAATGACAGGTGGCTCTACTAGTCTGATATCAGAACTGTTGCTGCTGTCCCAGCTGTTACTCGTGATGGCCTTGGACAGCATCCTCTTGTTTGCCACATGTTTGATTCTTTTCACCCGCGTAAAGGCGCTGTCCAAGTTTCTCCGGACAAGAGGGCTGTCGTCAGTGGCAGCTCGCTTGGTGCCTCGAGGGGAAGTGTCCGCCGGTGGGCTGCCGGCTGCTGTCGGGGAAGGTGTGGAGGAGGCAGATTCTCCATGGGGAGAGACAGGTGGTGTGGGAGTGGGGGAGGGTATATTAAAGTAATGGGCGGGGAAGGTGGGGAAAATGACATCCGAAAAATTCAAAGTGTTGGTAATAAAGTTTACCGTTGCGTTGGAGAAGTCGCGGATGAATGTCATTAAACCCATCTGCCGCTCCTCTATCCTCAAGATGGCAGCTAAGATGTCGACGTTCTGACCTGCCGGAGCGGTGTTGGTCGCAGCTTCTGGGGCAGGTTCGGTGGCAGGTTCATCATCAGATTCAGCAGGTGGGGCGTTTGGATCGAAGGCGTTGAGGGGCGTTACGACGATGATCTCCATAAGGCTGGAGATGTTGTTGTCGGTCCAGCCGCTGCCCTTCTTGATTTTGTCTGAAGGGTCCTCCGGTACGACAGCGCAGCGGCAGAGGGCCATAATGGTGAAGGGCAGGCATAGTCGTGAATCTGTTCTGAAGGCACAATCGAGAATGCTTTCTCGCATGTACCTGCCCACGTTGATCGGCCTGTCATGCATGATAGAGTGGATGAGGGCAAGCCGCTGCCTGTTGACTGTCGTGTGGTGGGATGAGGGCAGGATACGCTTTTTAATAAAAGCGTTCCATAGTTTAGCCTCGGGGAGCAGCTCTGCCCGGTTGACGGAGTTGGGGTTCTTTTTGCTGGTGCTCCAGGTTGTGCCCTCCTCTGTCAATTCCCTCATGACAGCATCGTGGCCGGTAGCGTCGAGGGAGTCCCAAAACTGTTGATGAGTGTCGTCATTGGGGCCAAAGAAGAGGCCGAAGACATGGTTGATGCTGCTGGCGGTGAAAGGAACTGTCACTCCTCGGACGACGACAGATGTCGCCGTCTTACTCTCGATCGCCTCGTAGAATTCCCTAACCAGAGTGTCGTTAAGCTCTGCCGGCTGCTCGGCAAAGTCTTCCCAAAGTTGCGCCGTAATGGCCTTCATAATGAACGGCCGGAGTCCAAAAAGAGGAGCATCTCTGTTATAGATGAAGCTCCGTTCCTCCCAAAGTTCCTTGTTGGCGAACGGGGATGCTGCTGCGGAAGAAGAGGCGGCAGCAGCATTTTGGCGAGTCTGTCGTGAAGACATTTTTGGTTGCAAGGGCTGAAAAAGGAGAGAAAATAGATAAAACTAGAAGAGAATACAAGAGAGAAAAATCAGAAGTGAGGAAAAAATGAAAGGGAGAAGGGGTTTATATAGCTGTCGAGTAGCTGCCCATTTAATGCCGCAACGGCAGGCGGGAATAACGGGGCGGCAGATTGGATATGACGCGTCTGACACGCATTAATGCGTCTGCGGAGCGTCTGCCGCACGCTTCTTCGTCTACCGTGCGTCTGTTGACAGCCTGTCAAATCCGTCTGCGCCGGCAGCCGAAACGACAGGTTACCATAGATGGGCTTAGTTGGGCCGATGGATGGGCGGTGGTCTTGGGCCACTTCTTCTTTCTCACTTGTCTCTTTTATTTCCTAAAAACTGGAATTAAAAACAAAACATTATTAAAATAAATCTAATTCCTAATAAATAATAATAAAATAAAATAAAAATAAAACTAGGTTAAATTAGGGATGCCTTGTGGGGCATCACCTAAGGTAACCACTTCCTGAATTCCTGGGGCTTCAGTCCCCTGATAATGCTTGAGGCGTTGTCCATTGACTTTGAATTGGTGCCCGTCTTTTAATGATTGAATTGTAATAGCACCATGGGGGAAAACTTGAATTACTTGGAATGGACCAGACCATCTAGATTTGAGCTTCCCTGGAAAGAGTTTCAACCTCGAATTAAACAACAACACAAGCTGCCCTGGGCAGAACTGTCGCGGCAGCAACTTCTTGTCATGCCACTTCTTTGTTTTCTCCTTGTATATTCTTGCGTTGTCGTAGGCCATTGTCCGTATTTCCTCGATTTCATTCAAATCTAACAGCCTTTTCTGACCTGCCTTGTCCAAGTCCATGTTTACTGCCTTGATTGCCCAATATGCCTTGTGCTCTATCTCGACAGGCAGGTGACAGGTTTTCCCATAGATCAATCGGAATGGAGACATGCCCAATGGAGTCTTGAAAGCTGTCCTGTATGCCCATAATGCATCATTCAGAAGTAAAGACCAATCTTTCCTAGTTGGTTTGACCATTTTTTCAAGAATGTTCTTCACTTCCCTGTTGGAAATCTCAGCCTGTCCATTGGTCTGTGGGTGGTATGCTGTCGCGATCCTGTGCTTGACACCATATTTTCTCAAGGCGGCAGCAATTACCCTGTTGTCAAAATGTCTCCCTTCATCACTGATAATCGCCCTATGGATGCCAAATCTAGAAAAGATGTTTTTGTGCAAAAACTTTTGGACTGTTTTAGCATCATTCTTTTGAGTTGCGATTGCTTCTACCCACTTGGAGACATAATCTACTGCTAGGAGGATGTAAAGATTTCCACATGAAGATGGAAAAGGTCCCATAAAATCAATCCCCCATACGTCGAAGATCTCGACTTCTAGGATATTCTGCAGTGGCATCTCGTTTCTCCTTGAGATGTTACCTGTCCGCTGGCACCTGTCACAGTTTTTGTAAAATTCCTGTGCGTCCTTATACAGTGTCGGCCAGTAGAAACCTGACTGCAGCACCTTGGCAGCAGTTTTGTTGCCCCCTAGATGTCCTCCATATTGTGAAGCATGACAGTGATGGAGAATGTCTTCTTGTTCTTCTTGTGGTACACATCTCCTTATAACCTGATCTGCGCACATTTTGAAAAGAAGAGGTTCGTCCCAATAATAATGTTTAACATCATTTTGAAACCTCTTCCTGGCTTGATAAGTAAGATCAGAAGGTAATATTCCGCTAACTATAAAATTAACGAAATCAGCATACCAGGGAAGGTTAGAAGACTTACCTGCCGCCATGGCTGTCGCGACAGCTATTGCGGCAGCAAAGAGCTGCTCATCTGGGAAGGTCTCTAGTATGTGTGTCTCATCTACAGGTAGACTCTGTCCCAATTCCAACCTCGACAAGTGATCTGCCACCTGATTTTCTGTTCCCTTTTTGTCTTTGATTTCAAGGTCGAATTCTTGTAATAGCAAGATCCATCGTATCAACCTAGGCTTTGCATCCTTCTTTGCGAACAAGTATTTAAGGGCAGAATGATCGGTATGCACTATTACCTTCGTTCCAAGTATGTAAGAACGAAACTTGTCGATGGAGAACACCACAGCTAACAGCTCCTTTTCTGTGGTGGTATAATTCACTTGGGCATCATTCAATGTTTTGCTGGCATAATATATGACATGAAACAGCCTGTCCTTTCGCTGCCCAAGTGCTGCCCCGACAGCATAGTCACTGGCATCACACATGATCTCAAACGGTTGTGTCCAGTCTGGTGGCTGTACTATGGGGGCTGTCACTAGTTTTTCCTTCAGAACCTTGAATGCTTCAGTACATTCTTCATTAAAGTCAAAGGGTCGGTTCTGCTCTAAGAGATGACATAGGGGCTTTGTGATTTTTGAGAAGTTTGCAATGAATCTCCTATAAAAACCAGCATGCCCTAGGAAACTCCTAATGCCCTTGACTGTGGTTGGCGGCGGCAGTTTCTCTATGACTTCAATCTTTGCCCTGTCGACTTCTATCGCACGGCAGCTAATCTTATGGCCTAAAACTATCCCTTCATCTACCATAAAATGGCATTTTTCCCAATTAAGAACAAGATTAGCTTTTTCACATCTTTCAAGTACCTTTTGAAGGTTGCCGAGGCAGCTCTCAAAATCGTCTCCAAAGACGGAAAAATCATCCATGAAGATTTCAAGGAAGTCTTCAACCATGTCGGAGAATATTGCCATCATGCACCTTTGGAAAGTGGCAGGTGCATTACAGAGTCCAAACGGCATCCTCCTAAATGCGTATGTTCCGTAGGGGCAGGTGAAAGTCGTTTTCTCTTGGTCCTCCGGTGCAATAGCAATTTGATTATATCCTGAATAACCATCAAGAAAACAATAGTAAGGTTTACCCGCAAATCTATCAAGCATTTGATCAATAAAGGGTAAAGGAAAGTGGTCTTTTCGGGTAGCTTTGTTAAGCTTCCGATAGTCCATACAAACCCTCCAACCGGTCACAGTCCTGGTTGGGATTAACTCGTTGTTTTCGTTGGTTATCACAGTCATGCCTCCTTTCTTGGGAACACATTGCACCGGGCTTACCCATTTGCTATCGGAGATGGCGTAAATGATACCAGCGTCTAACCATTTAATTATTTCCTTACGCACTACCTCCTTCATTGCAAGGTTCAACCGCCTTTGAGCATCAATAGTCGGCTTATGATCTTCCTCTAGGAGGATTTTGTGCATACATATTGCCGGACTAATGCCCTGAATGTCTGCTATAGTCCATCCTATCGCCCTTTTATGCTGCCTCAACATGTCGATCAGCTGTCGTTCCTGTTCCTGTGGCAGCTTAGCAGAGATGATTACGGGTAGTGTTTTATCACTACCAAGATAAGCATATTTAAGCTGCCCTGGCAGGGGTTTTAGTTCTAAGACAGGTGGTTCAACAGTAGATGGCTTTTGGATTAAATGGTTATCCGAAGTGTAATTCAAGGGTTCGAATAACTTACCTGGGCGATGGTCTAACCAGTCTACCTCCTCATGACCTTCAGTATCGGATGTATCGGATTTAGAGGAGTCGCTGTCGTCGATGCTGTCGTCGTTGCTGTCGTGACAGGCTTGTAAATGGTTGTCGCAGCAGTGACCAAATTTTATATCCTGGCAGCCCGACCTGATGCAGGGTTGATCAAAGGTCACCTCAATGATGGCCTTGCATTCTTCATCCACATCAGCATGTTTCATTGCTTGGAGAACATTCAACTTAATTTCTTGATCGTTTACACGCATGGTGAGTTCTCCTTTTTCCACATCAATCAATGATCTTCCTGTGGCTAAGAAGGGTCGCCCTAGGATGACTGGTGCGTTCTCATCTGCTTCACAATCTAAAATAAGAAAGTCAGCAGGAAAAATAAGTTTATCCACTCTTACCAAGATGTCTTCAATTTTTCCCTCGGGGTGAACGTAAGAGCGGTCGGCTAGCTGTAGGGTAACTGTCGTGGGCCGCGCCTTGCCAATACCTAATTTCTGAAAAACAGATTTGGGCATTAGATTAACACTAGCACCAAGATCACATAATGCCTTACCCACAAATTTATCTCCGATTACGCAAGGTATGAGGAAGCTCCCTGGATCCTTCTTTTTCTGGGGTGGTTGTCGATGAAGAATACTCATGCAACCTTCTTGCATCCTTACCGTTTCAAATTCCCCAAGTTTAGATTTTTTAGACATGACATCCTTGAGAAATTTAGCATAACCGGGCATTTCCCTAACAGCATCTAACAACGGAATGTTAATATGAACCTGTTTAAAAATATCATAAATCTTTTTAAGTTGAGATTCATGCTTAGCTTGCTATATCCGTTGCGGAAAAGGTGGTGGAGGACGATAATCAGCAATGCGTCCTTCCCACTGCATGCGAATCTAAGGTCGATACTCATCTTTTTTCTCCTCTGTCGCTTCTGCTGTCGTGACAGGCTCATCGGCAGCAGTCTGTTCATTACCTGCCGGGGCAGCTTCCTCGGCAGGCTTATCCAAGGCATGTTTCTTTTCTGTTTCAGCTTCTTTTTCCGGCCCTGGTAACTTTTTCCCACTCCTAGTAGTAATCGCCTTACATTGCTCATGAGGGGGCGTTCTAGCATTTTCAGTATTGCTAGGGAATCCTCCATTCTGCCGTGGCTTAATATGCTGCGACACCTGACCCATTTGTGTCTCTAGAGATTTCAAGGTGGCCTCATGGTTTGTCATTCTCATCTTAGTTTCATCCATAAAGTCTTCCGTTTTCTTGACAAACTTATTGATGTTATCCATATACGTGCCGGTCTGAGACATAAAGGTGGCCAGAGTCTGCTCCAATATACTACTCGTGGCAGGTGGTGGCTGCTGTTGTTGCTGAGGCGGCAGGTTTTGCGGCTATGGCTGCTGTCGCGTCAACAATCTAGGACCCCCCTGATTCTGATTATATACTTGCGGATTTAGAGCATTGTTGGGGTTACTCCAGGAAAATTTGGGGTCTTTCCTCCAATTAGGGTTGTAATTGTTGGAATTGTAGTTTGGCTTGTAATTTCCAACATATTTTCCTTCTTCTATATTTATAGGGCACTCATCCCTACTATGATTTCCCTCACATGTAGCACAAACTTCCTCGACAGCAAACCCCCGTACTTCCTCTTCACTCAATAAGTGTTTCATGGCTTTAGTGAGGAATGCTACCTGTGATTTCATAGTGCTGTCGGCCTCATAATCCTTGACAGCAAGTACCCGTTTACCTCCTCTTCTTGTGGTTGGAAACTGCTCCTCATTCTTAGCCAGATGTTTCAAAACTTGCAAGGCTTCGTCCGGATCTTTATCCAATAATAGTCCATTTGCTGCAGAATCAATTCGAATGCGAGTTTGTAAGTTAGCAGCATTATAGAACTTAGTTACCTGATTCCAGACGGGGAATCCATGCATTGGGCAGTTTCGAAGAAGGGTTGTGAATCTGTCCCAGGCCTCGTGCATTGGCTCGTCATCTTCCTGTTGAAAAGTAGCAATTTCATTACGTAATCGCTCAGCTAAATGAGAAGGATTAAAACGAGACAAAAATTCACGAGTTAGATCTGCCCAAGTCATTATAGAACCCGGTGTAAGTTTATTCCACCAAGTTTTAGCTCTATCCCTTAATGAATGAGGGAATAACCGAAGCCTCAGTATCTCCGGACTAACTCCTGGTAGTCTAAACGAACCACAGATCTCCTGGAATGTTTTGAGATGCTCCCTAGCATCTTCTGTCGCGGAACCACCAAACTGTCCAGCGTTGTTGATCATACTAAACATGACAGGTTTAAGCTCGAAGTTGTCAACGTCAATGTCCGGCAGCGTGGTCTCCAGTTCTACATGATCGTTCAGCATGTAGTCACGACATGACCGTCGTCCTCCTGCCGCAGGCGGGTCACCGACAGGCGGGATGTCTTCACCGGCAGGCTGATTGCGGGCCATCTGCTCTAGCTGTTCTTCAAAGTACTCGTTCCGATCTAAAAGGTAGCGAATCTGTTTCTTGAGATTGAAGGAACGTTCGATCTCCGGATCTAATTTATACTCAGGATCTTCGCCTCTTTTCGATCTGCGCATAAACAAGAAAAACTTGTGAAAAGCAAGAGTTTAAAACGCGAAAGAAAATAAAAATAAAAACAAAAACAAAAACGAAAATAGAAACAAAAAGTGCAAGGAAAGAAAGGTGTAGTTATGTTGCCAATCCCCGGCAACGGCGCCAAAAACTTGTTGCGTGTAAAATAGTCTTTCGCAATTGTAGTGCAAGTATACACGACGCAAGTAGTAAAGTGATACAAAGTATCGGATATCGTCTCCACAGGGATTGGGCTAATAGCTTCACCTAGATTCACTGCACGAAAGCAAAGGAAATATTTAAGAGAATTGTCACGAATATTAAATTAAAAACGTAAAAAAATTGAGATATCAAGATAGAGAGAATGGGCTGGTATTGAGTTGCTCAGTAGTGTAGGTATTGAATTGCTTAGGATCTCTAGTTCTTTCGTCGCACCCGTCGCCGACAGCACCTGTCGCGGCATCTGTCTGTCAGCTATCGCAGCAGCGAACACTAACTCCGTACTTCAAGTTTGGCAAGAATCCCTGATCTGCCTTGCCTTATCCCTAGGCACAAGTCTGTCGATGATCACGTCTTTGATGATACCTCCCGGCGTGAATCGAAGGATGAACACCGATGTTTATGAATTCTTCCTTAGCCACTTAACCTCGCCTTATCCCTAAGCACGAGATGGTTCAACTATAAACTAGAGAACGCGCTTTTATCTCTTTCGGATACTTAACTCTCCCGATGCTAAGTAAATAGATAACCTCACAATGCTCTCCCGATGCTCTTGCAAGATGTTAAAACCAAGATAAAAGAACTTGAAGTTTATTTTATTGAACTTGAAAAATCCTAAAACAAAGCAACCCTTGCAACTACTTTACAAAACAACCCGTAGCCCTAGGGGGAATTTAGAACATATCGGTGACAGGTAATCGGCAGGGTTTAGGTTTCGGTTATGGGGTAGTCGGCTATGCCCTAGGTTTAATTTATGTCCTTTATATAAGCTTTGGGCTCAAGTTATCTAAGGTAACAAGGATTACAACTTTAATTAAAAGTAAGATTCTAATAAAGACTAAATCTCTAAGGATTCCTACTTTTCAGCCGCCTCCTTGTTTCATGGGAATTCTTCTCCTTGAGCTTTGGCTTGACATATCTTTTGATCCGGGGCTTGGAAAAATATTCGGCTTCCACACGACAGACGAGCAGATTTTTCTCTATCTATCGAGGTCCACTTCACTTTTCCTCTTCTTGAATCTGTTGTCATCACACTGTCACGACAGGTCCGTGACAGGTTCGTCTTCTTCAGCTGCTTGTCCAGTTCAGCTCTCCTGCTTATCTGCCCTGCGCCTGCCTTCGACATCTACTGTGACAGTTACCTGCAAAAATAGCCATCTTTCAGTAGAATCCGTGCCTTTTATATAATTGTGATGTTTTATTGAAAACTAACCTAAATGCAATGCAATGATGCTTGAATGCAGCAGAAATATGGGTTTAAAAAGGTGTAAATGATAGAACTTTTACACACTCAACATAGATGACATGGAAGATTTTGTCAATGTGCTGTTCTAGGGTGGCTCCAACGGCAGTATCGCTAGCGTCACACATTAGCTCAAACGGTTGGCTCCAATCAGGGGGAACTACCACATGTGTTGTCACTAGCTTCTCTTTTAGGGTTTTGAATGCTTCCAATCATGCCTCATCGAAGTTGAATGGTTTGTCCTGTTCTAACAAGGTACACAGTGGTTTAGAAATTTTAGAAAAAATTTCAATGAATCGATGATAAACCTGCATGTCCTAGGAAACTTCGAATGCCCTTGACAACGGTTGGTGACGGCAAGTTGGCAATCACTTCGATCTTGGATTTTTCTACTTCTATTCCTTGTGCAGAGATTTTATGCCTCTGGATTATCCCTTCATCGACCATAAAGTGGCATTTTTCCCAATTGAGTACCAGGTCTATTTTCTTGCATCTAGTGACTACTTTCTCAAGGCTGCCAGGGTAGCTATTAAAGTTGCTATCGAAGACAGAGAAGTGGTCCATAAATATCTCCATGAAGTCTTCTATTATGTCGGATAAAATAGCCATCATGCAGCGATGGAATGTGGCAGGGGCATTGCATATTCCGAATGGCATTCTTCAGAAGGCATAAATGCCATATGAGCATGTGAATGTTGTTTTGGCCTGGTCCTCCAGTGCAATGGAAATATTGTTATAACTTGAGTATCCATCCAAAAAACAATATAAAGGTTTTCCAGCAAGGCAGTCAAGCATTTGATCAATAAAAGGTAACAGGAAATTATCCTTTTTATTGCTTTATTTAACTTGCGGTAATCCATGCATATTCTCCAACCAGTTACTGTTCTAGTTGGAATTAACTCATTATTGTCATTGCTTACCACAATTATTCCACCTTTCTTTGGTACACATTGTACCGGGCTTACCCATTCGCTGTCAGAGATGGGATATATGATACCAGCATCTAACCATTTGATGATATTATTTTTGATGACTTCTCTCATGGCATCGTTTAATCTCCTCTGAGCATCCACAATTGGCTTTTGATCATGTTCGAGCTGGATTTTGTGCATGCAGATTGCTGGGCTTATTCCATTTATATCTGTAATGGTCCAACCTGTTGCCTTCTTGTGCTGCCGCAGCAGTGCTATCAGTTTTTGTTCCTGTGTAGGCTGCAACTTGAAGGAAATTATTACAGGCAGTGTGTCGTTTGTTCCCATGTAAACATACTTAAGTTATGCAGGTAAGGCTTTTAATTCAAGAGTGGGGTTGTTTGATAGATGTTTTGAACATTTTACCCCCCTTTTCTGTATAATTCAACAGTTCGAAGTACTTACCTGGCATGTTAGCTATCTAGTATGCTTCTTCTTGTTCCTCTAGTTTCTGTTATGTCCACTCATTGCATTGTTTATCTTCTGGGAAATTATCTAAATGGCTATCAAGACAGCTATCGAGGTTGTTGCCCGGGCAATCGTGATGTAGGCAGGGTCTGTTAGCTTGAAAAATGAACTCTGAGATGGCCTCTATTAGATGACATTCCTCCGGATCATCAGCTTGTTTCATGGTTCGAAAGACGCTCAACTTTACTTGTTGATCATTGACCCTCATTGTAAGTTCACCTTTTTCAACATCAATTAGTGTTCTGCTCGTAGCTAGGAATGGTTGCCCTAGGATTATTGGGGCCCTTTCATCTGCTTCACAGTCTAGTACAAGAAAGTCAGCAGAAAAAATGAAGTTGTCCACCTTCACCAAGATGTCTTCAATTTTTCCTTCTGGTTGTACATATGTTCTATCGGCTAGCTGTAACATTACAGTCGTTGGACGGGCGTCTCCTATCCCTAATTTCTGGAAAACAGACTTGGGCATTAGGTTGATGCTTGCCCTTAGGTCACATAATGCACGTACGTAATAGTTGTTGCCTATTTTACAAGGAATTATGAAACTGCCCAGATCTTTCTGTTTGGGTGGTGCCTTATTGTGTAGCATTGCCATGCATTCCTCTGTTATTGCCACTGTCTCAAATTCCATGATCCTTGTTCTTTTGGATACCATAATCTTTAGGAACTTCGCATAGTTGGGCATTTGTTCGATCAACTCTACCATGGGAAGATTGATTTTTACTTACTTCAGAACATCTAGGAATTTTCTAAACTGCATATCATGTTTCTGCTTTTTTCAATCATTGGGGGAATGGTGGCGAAGGTGTGGTGTCTACAATTTTTGCCTTGGGGAAGATCTTATTGTGCAAGGCAGTACTGGTTCAGAGTATGTTTGTTCATTCATAGTGTCATCTATCAGCCCTTTTTCCAGTTCCACGTTGCCTTTCTCAGGTGCTGCCGCAGTGGGGTGTCTGGCAGCTGGGACTGGATTGGCAGGTTTTGTTTCTCTCGCAGCAGAAATTGATGGCTCTTGTAGTGTTATCCCACTTCTAGTTGTTATAGCTTTGCATTGCTCATCGGATTTCCCTTTCTTGGTTTCTATATCACTAGGTAATCCACCCATTGGCCTAGTGTTAACATTCTGGGTGAACCGTCTGAACTGGGTGTCAAGATTCTTTATCGTAGCTTCCTGGTTGTTCATCCTCATCTCCTTCTTGTCCATAAACGACTCAGTTTTATCAATAAACTTATTAGTACGAACAATAAATTCACTAGTATTTGACATAAAAGTTTGTAAAGTTGCTTCTAGTGAATTGTTTTATGGTTGTTGAGCTTGTTGTCTAGACTGGTTCTGTTGGTAACCTCCTTGTTTTTGTTTAGGTTTAGCAGCAGTTGTAGGATTCCTCCAGGGGAAGTTTGGATGATTCCTCCACCCAAGGTTGTATATGTTCGTGGCTGGCATGTTGTTCCTCTCGTATCCTCCCATGAAATTGGCAGATGTTGTACATTCGGGGGAACGCGGTTACCCTCACACTCATCACAGAATGGCTCTACAGCCTTGGCTTCATAGACACTATTTATTGTGAGCTTAGTTTGTGTAAACACTCACCTTGTAAGGTAGTTAGTTTACCATACAAACCTTGTAACATATCCAATACTAGAGACCTTCTTTTTCATACTAAAATGAGAGCGTTGGTGTGGATTCAAGCTTCAAAATAGGCGCATTTTGACTATTGCGATGGTTGGTGGGATGACCCCCTCTCTTGCTTAAGCCTTGTTAACCCAGTTCATACTTCTTCCTCTCAAGCTTCGATGAAATTCCATGTGGCTAGTTTTACGAAATCCAACAGTGCAGGTTGTGGGGGGGTTCTCTGCTCCAACAATGGAGCCATTAGGGCTCTTTTCTCTGGCCCTTCCAATGGCATCAGAGTGTTGGTAGGTGAGTTTTTAGCCATTAAAACAGCTCTAATCATTTTCTTAAACGCAGGTTGGGCAGAGAAGGAGATGATGGTTCTAGAAACCAGTTCGATTGTGGCGATAGATTGGTCTCATAAACCACTATTTCGCCCTCGCTTTTGGTGATCGACTCTGGCTTGCATCGATCAATTAATACATAATATCGACTAAGTTTTCTTCCAAAGATCCTCATATCCAAGTTGCTCAAATGCTTCTTTGCTCGCCAGAGACGATGCTTATAAGAGGGAATTGTTTCAAGCTTGGTGGTAATATATTCGTTGTTCTGTCTTAATTTGTTTAGATATTTACTCAATGCTTTGCTGGTTTCTATGATCGAGTTGTAATCGTGTTATTTTGCCCTTCATTTCCCCCGAATACGTGTACTTTTTTCCTCCATTAGGTTTAGGGAGGTTTTTAACGAGGCACTCATTCGGGTGTAGGCACCTTTTAATTATCTAATAAATTCATTTTCCGAGCAAAAAAAAACAAACCTTGTAAAAGAGAGAGGTTCTAGTTTAGCCTTAGAAAAACTAGAGTGATTCTATCATAGCCATATAAAAGATATAGTTGTAAAGGTTGCCTCCTAAGCCTTGAAAAGGGGAAGAATTCATAGTGAATTGGGAAATCCTTAGTGGTGTACTAAGGTAGCAGATGTAGACTCGGTTGGATAGTCGAACCACTATAAAATCCTTGTACAATTTGTCTACCTTTCTTTTAATTTTTAGCCAATTCATCCAATGACCAAATACAACCCACTTGACGGTTTTCAAAGATCGATTCGAGCGTGCTTCAAGCCTAACAATTGGTATCAGAGCCTCGTCTCCATCAAAGGACTAACATACAAGAGTAAAGATCATTTGCTTGAAGTCCACCGTTAAAGAAAATGGTAAGATTTGAAGAAGGCCGCTCTATCTCGTGTCCTCCGCTCTTCGAAGAAGAAGCATACTTCCAATGGTGCAACATCATAAAGTATTTCATCAAATCTCTTGATTTTGAGGTTTGGGTATCATTGAAGATGGTTACTAGGAATCTTCTAAGAAGAAGAAGAAGAAGTAAAGGAGTGTAAAAAACATGAAGGCAAAGCTAGACGCCAAGGCCATGCACACTCTTCTTTGTGGCATCAATGAAGACGTTTCCAAGAAAGTCTCCACATGCAAAAGTGCCAAAGAAATATGGGAGAAGCTTGAGAAACTCTATGGCAACAAGAAGGGAGAGAAGAAAAATGATGTTTTATCCTATGCAAACCTCCTCTCAGTCCCTAATGTGGATGGTGTTAAGTAGGGGTGTATACGGTTCGGTTTCGGTTTAATCTGGTAAGCTATTTTAGTAGCCATCGGTTTTCGGTTCGGTTAACCTCGGTTTTCGATTTTTCCATATTAACGTTAGTTTTTGAAATTTTTTATTTTATTTTGACAAAATAACTTTATTTGATGACTTTTAAACAATAAGAGTTAAAGTTTTAAAGTGTTTTTCATAAATATTTATTAAAAACTTAATTTTTAAGTGAATAATATTAATTAAAAATGCATTTATAATATTTTAAGTATAAAATACATATTTTTACATTAGAAAAACAATTATAAATTAAATAAAATATCAAATTTGGTTCAATTCGGTTCGATTCGGTTAACCACGGTTTGCAAACTTATGAACCATAAACCGCCTAAACGCCTCGGTTCGGATCGGTTTTCGGTTTTGCGGTTCACCATGCTCAGCCCTAGTGTTAAGGCTCTCAATGAGCCCAATGTATCTTATAACTCTAGTTATTCAAATTCTTATTCATTTGATGAGTTACAATATGATTTTGATGAATTATTTTTGGAATTTGAGACCATGAATTCCAAATTTAAGAAAATGATTTCTAAAGTTGAATTGAAAATGATTTTCTTTTGAAATCAAAATTTGGTTTTGATAACGAGGACGACATTTTGAAAAAATGATTTAGAGTTTTCAAAAATGAGCAATGAAGTTTTCGAAAAAGAAAATCTTGATTTGAAAGTTAAGCTTGAATGCTTAACAAAAGAAAAAGAAATTGTTTCTAATAATTCATCTCATCCCATAATGACAAAATGTTCACGTTGTCATTATCATGGTCATTCTTTGCATACTTTTCCTATAAAGAAAATAAAATCTTATAGGATTAGACAAGTATGGGTTCCTATGGGAGCTAGGGACATTGAAACTAATGTCAAAGGATCCAAAGCATTTCGGATACCAAAAATCAAGTAAATGTCTCTTGTAGGTGTGTTAGAGCAATGGCGAGAAAAGTAAAGATATGAAAATTCTCTAGTCGCACAAGTGAAGAAGATAGGTAACCTCTAATCTTAATGTATTTGATTATAAATCATTCAGTTGCCTATTTTGATGATAAATGTTCACGCATCATTGCTTATTTATATTTATAACTGCATGACATTTTATGATGCTTTATGCATATGAATCATATTGTTTCTTTCATATGTTTGCATAAAGATTTACAATCTTGGATAAATTGAATTTCATATGTTTTAAATTAATTTGATTCAATGGTGAAATTCAATCTCTTAATTGTCAAAATTTGTGCTAAAATTTTAATGTAATGCTTTAGTAAGAGGGAGTTTCAATAAAGAACATGTCATTAGAGGAGAAGAGCGAACCTACCTCTAATGATGAGCTCTTCCTCCATTTTTGAAAAGAAACCCAAAGAAAATGAAAGAGAATATGAGAGATTCAATAGATAATCAATAGAAAAAAAGTAAATCTTTTAAATCCAAATCAAAATTAGAGTTTACCTTTGAAATCTTGTTGTTTGGATAAAGGGATTTTTAAAGAAAAAGTGAGAGAAGAAAAATTATGTCAAATCTTTGTAAAAAGAATGAAAAACCGTTAAAACTTCCCTCAAACTTTTTAATATGATTTACTTAATTAAAATTGTAAAACAGTCGGAAAAGTCCTTATTAGCCTTTGGTAATATTGCTCATTAAAGATTCAAAGTATTGGCCTTTTACGTTTTTGCCATTTAACCAAACTCTACCATTTTTTATATTTTGGTCACTAAATGTAAAATCTATGTTTAATTTTGATATAACAAAGTGTTGTAAGGACCAATTTATAAAACTAGAAATAAATATTTAAGTCCCCTAAAAGATTTCAAATCATCAAGGCTTTGCTCTAGTTTGAAAATCTCAAACTCCAAAATATTTTCTAAGTGTTCCAAGGCCAAACTACTCAAAAACGTCTATGAGTATCGAGACGCCCCTACCGTATCGATACCTTTTATACAAACTTGGCTACTAGAGACAAACATTTCGATACGCTCCTTACCGTATCGAAATAGGGTATCGAAACAGATTCCATCTGTATCGATATACTCTCTCTATAAAATCCCAAGGAGTTTGAATCGAGTACCGATATGGTTTCACCCGTATCGATATAGTTTAAAACATTTTAACAATTCAGAGCTTTAAATATTTCGACCGTTGCCTTGTTTGTTGGTAGGTAACCAAATTTTAAAGACGTGGTTAATGAGTATCGATACGCTCTTACTCGTATCGATATGATTTCCTCTAGTGAGCTATGTTGGAAAAATTGCATCGATGTGGTCTTACCCGTATCGAAAAGGTTCCCTAACTCGTACCGATACGCCTGAACGCGTATCGATACGCCTATCTTATATTTGTGCAACATCTCTTTCTTTTTTGAGACATGTATCGATATGCTTCCTCGAGTACCGATACGGTGGGCTACAAAAATGCATTTATGGTAGAAAGAGAGGGTTCCAACGGCTATAATCAATTACCTAACCACTCAAACGACTAGAATTAATGGAGAAGGTATAAAAAAACAAGCTCATTGAAGACCAGCAACAACGATTGAATTCTAGAGAAACATCCATACACAAAATCCAAGCTCAAGTGCCTAAATTCTCATTCTTGTAAAATCCAAATTGTATTGAGTGAAATTATTATCTTGTACTTTAATTTGGGTTGAGTGCTTGTATTCAAAGGGGCAAATTTGTATTGAGAGGTATTCTTATTGCCTTCAATTTCTTCTTTGTAACCAAGTGAGGGTTTGGTCAATTTTTGGTAAAAAATTGACCGGTTTTGTAAAGGTTTCCTCCTAAGCCTAGAAAAGGGGAAGATCAATAAGTGGAATTGTTGGAAAATCTTTAGTGGGAACTAAGGTAGTGGATGTAGAGTTCATTTGGAACTTGAACCACTATTATTTCCTTGTTCTTCATTTTTATTCATTCCACTTCACTTCTAAAATTTTAAAAACCCAATTCACCCTTCCCCTCTTGGCTTTGATCAATCCTTTGATCCACTCAACAATTGGTATCAGAGCTTACCTCTTTGAAGGATTAACAACCGAAAGAGGAGATTCTACGAAGAGTGTGATCATTAACAAAGCAATCCATGTCATCTACCTTAAGCTCTAGCTTGTACGAGTCTCAATCGATCACCAAACCGCCTTTCTTCAATGGTGACAACTATTCTTTTGGGAAGAACCGAATGTGTCTCTTCATAAAGTCAAGTGATTACCTTGTTTGGGATGCTATAGAGGATGGTCCCATCATTCCGATGAAGAGAGATGATGAAGGAAGACTAGTGCCGAAAAGAAAAGGAGAAATGAGTGAAGATGATCGAAAGAAGCTTCAAATCAACGACAAGGCTCTTCACATGTTATTTTGTGCTTTTGGACCGAATATCTACTCCAAAGTTTCTTCCATCAAAAGTGCTAAAGAAGTGTGGGATACACTTGAGACAACCTATAAAGGGACAAGCGATGTGAAGGAAACAAAGATTGGAATTCTCAATCTTAGCTATGAGAATTTCAAGATGGAGCCCGACAAAATCATATCAAAGATGTTCGATCACTTTTCAACCATCGTCAATGGGCTAAAAGGTTTTGGAGATATCATCCCGAAGGACAAGCTAATCCGGAAGCTACTTTACTCTCTTCCCGAGTCTTGGGATGGGAAAAGAACTACTATCATCGAGGCAAAGAACTTGAAGATACTAAAGCTTGATGAGCTAGTTGGTTCTCTCCTAACTCATGAAATCATGGAGCAAGGAAGGGAAGATGAAAAGAGAAGGAAGAAAGAAGATGGGAGAAGCTTGAGGTAGACAAGAAAAAGAAACTATGAGTGTCTCTTAATTCTTTTCTACATGAGGAGAGCACTTCTAGTGAGGGGGAAGATCTTGAAGAATTTGCTATGATAGCCAAGAGATTCTCACGGTTTATGAGGTCCAACCGAGGTTGAAAGTTTCAAAGAAAGATGGACTTCAAGACCAAGAACAAAGAAGAAGAAGAAATGGATCTGATCATATGCTATGAGTGCAAGAAACTGGGTCATATCCGTTCTGAGTGTCCTCAACTCAAGAAGAAGGGTTTTGAGAAGAAGAAGAAGCTCAAAGCCAAGCTTGCTACTTGGAGTGATGAGGAATAATCTGAGGATGAGGAACAAGAAGTGGTCAACCTTTGCCTCAGAGCTATTGAGGAGGATTCTAAGGTAACATCCAACTCATCTACTTTTGATTTTACATATGATGAATTGCATGAAGCATATGATGAGTTACAAAAGGTGTATGATGAGTTAGTTAAGAAGTATAAGGAGTCCGTTTTGAAAAATAAAAGAGTCATTTCGGATTTGAATACTAAAAATGATATAATTTCTCAAGCTAACTTGGAATTTGAGAAAAAGATTTTATGTCTACAAAATGAACTTGAATACTTTCAAAAAGAAAATGTAGATTTAAATAATCTTATTTCTCAATGTAACATTGAACACCAAAAGGTGTTAGATGAGCTCAATGAGCTCAAAAATTCTTTCAAGAGTGTTAGTCCTTTGAAAAATGAAATAGGTGAATCGTCTAGAACCAACCAACCTAAGAGAAAGAATTTTAGCTACAAACAAAGTGGCTTCTATATGCATACTAAAACTAAAAGAATTAGAAGTGTATGAGCTCCTAAGGAACTTGTTAAATCTAATAATGTTAATTCCATGTCACTTTGGATTCCTAAGGGAACCAAGCTTTTGGAAGCTAACACTTGTGGACCCAAAATGATTTAGGTACCAAAAATCAAAGCCTAAATTCTTTGTTTGTGGGGGAGCATTGCTACAAGGCCAAAGCATAAAGCCAAAACTCACGGTACCTTGATAGTGGATGCTCGAGGCACATGACTAGAGACAAGAGTCGATTCATTGAATTAAAGCCAAAAAGTAGATGAGTAGTGACATTTGGTGACAACTCCAAAGGCCACATTGAAGGTATTCGCTCCATAAGTAATCACTCTACCATACTCATTGAAAAGGTGTTGTATGCCAATGGTCTAAAACATAATTTATTGAGCATTAGTCAATTGTGTGATAAACGATTTAATGTCTTATTTGATAAAAATGGGTGTAAAATTGTTGACATTAAATCTAATAAAACAATGATCATTGGTCATCGAATAGGAAACATATTTATGGTGCATCTAGATGACATTCATACATCCCATGCATGTTTTGTTGCACAAAATGAAAATGATGCATGGTTATGACATAAGAAACTAGGACACGCTAGCATTAGTGTTTTAGAAAAACTTGTTTCCCTGAATCTAGTTAGAGGTTTACCCAAGATTAAGTTCTCAAATGATAAAATATGTGATGCATGCTCTAGGGGTAAACAACATAGATCATCCTTTAAATCCACTAATGATGTCTTTACTAGTAGATGTTTACAATTGATTCATATGGATCTTTTTTAGGCCTATTAGAACTATGAGCTTGGGTGGTAAATCTTATGTTTTTGTTCTTGTTGATGACTATTCTAGGTTTACTTGGGGTTCTATTCTTAAGTACAAAAGATGAGGCTTTAGAAAAATTCATCACATTTTCTAAATTAACTCAAAATGATTTTGAGCTTAAAATTTCTCACATTATAAGTGATCATAGAACCGAGTTTCAAAATCTAGGTTTTGAAGAGTTTTTAAATGAAAATGGTATTAGCCACAATTTTTCGGTACCTCGAATTCCTCAACAAAATGGGGTAGTTGAGAGGAAAATAGGACTTTACAAGAAATGGCTAGAACCATGCTTTGTGAATACAATTTACCTAAATACTTTTGGACAGAAGCCACAAATACAGTTTGGTTGTTGCTCTTAATGTTTGTGTGCTTATCTTGTTGTTATCTCATTGCTTGTGTTGATTAGAACCAAGGGAAATAGCCTTAGAGATGCTTGAACTGTAGATTTTTATGTTCTGCTGCAGGGTGTTTCGAAAACAGGCTCGAATGTTTCGAAACGACCCTTATTTTGGCCTTTGTGTTTCGGAACGGGTATTGAAACGGGCTAAGCAGGGCGGATACGGGTCTAACCGTTTCGGAACGAAAGCTCTCTGCAATTTTAAACGCCAGACCCGTATCGATACCATCAGGAGTGTTTCGAAACGGGGGTCGTTGAAAGTTAGTTAAGAGCATCTTTGAAGTTGTTTTTCTTGCATTTTGGTCTCTGGTTGCTCGGTTTATTGTTTGATGCTTGTCTTGTCGTGTTTTCTTCTGTTGTGTGTTCTTGTAATATAGGGTTTAACTCGAGCATCTAGAAAAGATATTAATCAACGCGTTTAGGGTTGCTAATTGGATGGAAATCTCTAGATTTTTCTTCGGTTAGTCCCGTGTGATCCGCTCGATGTGGTCTGGTGGCTAGGCCAGGTCGAGGGGGTTACACCCTCGAACGCAAGATCGTTCTACGCGGAAGCTAATAAAAGAACAACTAAAAGTGATGTCAACAAGAATAACGAAGAACACTTAAGAACAACGAAGAATGCTCAGAGATTTTAGAGTAAATGCTTCTTCTATTACTCAAAGAGAATGAATTGAATGAGATGATTACAACTGAGCTGAGGAGCCTGTATTTATAGCTGAACTCCCTCAGATCCAACGGTACAGTTTAAATTACATTGACGGTCGAGATTAACTCTATGTCTTTATAAAATCTCTAAATATCACAACATTATCTAAATAATATATTCAGATAATATAAGTGATAAGTAAGATGGCTTATCACATTTATCATTTCAAATTATCCTGGTAAATATTCCATGGATTTTACCAAGTCTGGTGGGCTTTCGGGCTTTCTAGTATTCTTCAAGTGCCAGGCCAAGTTCTATGGTTTTGGCGAGTCCGTCACTCTGCATACAACCTCTTCAGCTGATGTTTGCGCCAATGACTCGGTCCCAAAAGTTTGGTTCGTGACAAATGCATGCAATAAAACCATTTAATTACCACTACGACCCAATACATGTAAAGTGGAAAATACTTAACTTTTTATTAAAAAAAATGTTGATTCCAATAACAACAAATTGTGGGATTCTTTTAAAGTAATTATGAAATTTTAGCCATTGTATGTTTTTCTGTTTCTTCTTCATCTAATAACCTGGATGTGGAGGTCTCCTGAATTTTGTTTGATGAGAGACGAGATTCAAAACAAATTGATCTCTTTGCGAATTGATCTATTTGCTTCGATTGCCTCTCTTCTTCATTTTCTCTTTAGGAATTTCTTTCCCATTATCTATTTAAATTTCATTTTTTGTTTTTTTATTACAAATTTGGAACAAATTCAAAAGCTTTGCTTCCCATTGGATTGATGACAGAGATCAGTATCTGGGATCTATTAGTTTGGATTGGTGGTTGCATGCCGTTTGTGGGTTTTCCTAGAAGAGGCTGTTTGGAGCAGAAAAAACGCTGGACTTTGGGGTTTGTTCTAGGCCTTTGATTATTTTTTTTTTCCGATTTTTGTTTGCTCTTTAATGGAATTATCAGGGACCCATTTTGATGTTGCAATTCAAAAGAGAGAGTTGATAATTACACAGACGTGAGGATTTGGGAAATTTCGATGGGGAACACGTGTGCAGGACCAACTAATGTTGGTGGTGCGAATGGATTTTTTCAATCTGTCACGCAGGCGGTCTGGCGGCAAAGGCCGGGTGATCAGGAGCAGATGCCGGATAATGGTGAAGGAAATACTGGTTCCGTTGCAACCAGGAACAATGCCCCTGATCCGGTTAAGATCCCGAATGAGGAACCGAGGAAACCCCAAAGGCCAAAACACTTGAGAAGGTTGTCAACCATGCAACTCGAGTCAGTGCTAGGAAGGAAAACTGAGAACATGAAAGATTTATATAGCGTGGGGCGTAAGTTAGGGCAAGGACAATTTGGAACAACGTTTTTATGTGTGGAGAAAGGCACTGGGAAAGAGTTTGCCTGCAAATCCATTGCCAAGAGGAAGCTGATCTCGAACAACGATCTGGAAGATGTTAGAAGGGAAATTCATATAATGCACCATCTAGCAGGTCACCCAAATGTGATACAAATCATAGGTGCTTATGAAGATGCTGTGGCTGTTTATGTTGTTATGGAGCTTTGTGCTGGTGGGGAGCTTTTCGATAGGATTATTCAGAGAAGGCATTATACAGAGAGAAAGGCAGCCGCGCTCACCAGGATAATAGTTGGCGTTGTGCAAGCATGCCATTCTCTTGGTGTTATGCATCGTGACCTCAAGCCTGAAAATTTCATATTCGTTAACCAGGAAGAGGAGGCACCACTTAAAGCAATCGACTTTGGGCTTTCAATGTTTTTCAAACCAGGTATTTCCCTAGGGGTCACACCTTTTCTTTTTGTTCATTGGTGAGAATTGTGTAGTCTCATTAGAATTAGGAACTTTTAATCAAATTGTGTCTGTTTGAATTTGAATCATTTGATCTTTTTTCTTTTTGGTTGCATTTTTCCCACTTTGCTGTTATGAACATGGCTAACGCTTTCCATAATAATCTTTTTGGCGCATGAATAGCAGCTGGATAAATGCTTGACTAACATTTTGTTATCTTCTTGGACAGTTGGACCAAATTTTTTCATTTGACATATTTGTTGTCACTTTATCTATGGAACTATTGAGTGCACAGATTCCTACTTTTTAATTTTATATCACATATGATCATTCTGTGAGCATAATAAAGTCTGTCTCTCAAGTTTACAAGGAAACCAGAATTTTCAATTGCTAGAATATTAGGTCCTGTAATTCCCCTTCTTTGAAGTGAATTTCAAAAACCTTACCCAACTGATACTGTGCTAAATGTCTAACTGGTTTTTGTTTTATCTTAGATTAAAAGTCACAAATTCTGTTATATTCAATCTGTTAATAAATTCTTAGTTACTACTACAGAGAAGTATATGCAGTCCTTGTATGGAAATCTTCTTGGCATATAAATTAGTTTTAGACCCATGTTACAGCAACATCTGGAGTTTATTTCTTGTACCAAAGAAAGGAAAACAAGAAAGGTGGGGTTGGGGATGGGGTGGATAGGGGCTAGTGCAATGTCTCCGTCGTTTTTCTTGTCTATGATGAAGCAATTGTATAAATTAGTCCAACACACGGCAGTATAACCGCTTTTCATCTTTAGAGTGTGATCATATCTAGCCAGGTCAAAGCCTCATCATTGGCTTCATTTGCATGGTTCCACTCATCTTTATGGAAGATTTTATTTCAATCTACTCTATTGTCTGGGAACTAATCCTTTTTCCTCTAGGTCAAATATTCAATGAGGTGGTTGGAAGTCCCTATTATGTGGCTCCAGAAGTGTTGCTGAAGCACTATGGTCCAGAATGTGATGTTTGGAGTGCTGGAGTGATCATTTATATTTTACTTTGTGGAGTCCCCCCATTCTGGGATGGTGAGTGTTTTGCTGCTTCTGGTTCCAATATTTTGAAGCATCAGTAAATGCTTCTAGGCACAGGTCAATTACTTCCCATTTATTTTTTCTACCAGAAACAGAGCACGGGATATTTGAGCAGGTTTTGAGAGGTCAACCTGACTTTACAGCAGAGCCATGGCCTAGTATCTCTAACAGTGCAAAGGACTTGGTTCGACGGATGCTTGTAAAGGACCCTAAAAAGCGGTTGACAGCCTATGAAGTTCTTTGTGAGTATGCATAGATCTTCCTCTCTCTAGTCATTCTGTTATTTAAGCACATATGGTGAACTTGAATATTATTTTATTTGGAAAGCATTGAATTTGTTCTGTCTATTTCAACTGAATGTCATCACATATTGGTGAATTACATTGGATATACTTTCCGGGAACAACTTTGATTTGGCTAAAAATGGATGCATTTAGTGAAATGCATATTGTCATGCATTATGACCTAATACTGTCCCATTTATGTTAATCTAGCGAATGATCATTTAAGAACCACCTAGATGTGGGCATCTTAGGTTAACTGTTGCATTATAACTTTTGCTTAGACTACAAAGTAATTTGTCCAATTTATCTTAGAAGTTAAATTTGAAACCGATTTATTGGCAATCGTAGATTATGACCTAATATTGAAGGAGAATGAAAAAAAAAAGTAATTGTAGATAATAGACATTTTCTGAAGAGAATCAAATTGAATTTTTTGTTTTCTCCCTTAATTTTATTAATTAACTATATGGGAATATATCATCCAAACATCCTATACTAGGTAATAATAGGATGGAAATCCTCTGCCCCTTTTCGGTGTCCCTACTTATGCCTCTATACTTAAAATTAGGTTTAGGGTTTAGGGTTTATGGTTAGCGTTTAGAGAATGTAGGGTGTAGGGTGTAGGGTGTAGGGTGTAGGGTGTAGGGTGTAGGGTGTAGGGTGTAGGGTGTAGGGTGTAGGGTGTAGGGTGTAGGGTGTAGGGTGTAGGGTGTAGGGTGTAGGGTGTAGGGTGTAGGGTGTAGGGCTTAGAATTTAATTTTGTTGTGTTTTTAGTGTTGGGGCATAAGTAGGGGCACCGAAAAGCGGCAAAGGATTTTTATCCGTAACACTATATTACACTAAATACATTATATTTGGTAGGCTAAAGGGCCAAATTTGCCCTTGTAGTAATCCGAAATCAGCAATGTTGCCCCTATCTTTTATTGTTTGTAATTTTTCCCTCAAAGTCAGTCAATTGTAGCAATTTTGCCCTTTGACCGACGTTAACCGTTAAAGTGTTGACGTGGCAGTTAACGATGAAGTCATTCATGCAATTTTGCCCTCAAGTCATTCAATTGCAGTAATTTTGCCCTCGGTTTATTTAATTTTTAAATAAAATTGGATAAATAATTTATATTTTCGAGTTGAACTTTTACAAACAGAATATATGAAAAATCGATTAACAAATTGGTGTAAGTTTCCTTTAGGTCCCTGGTAATTTTAAAAATAAGCAAAGTGATAAAACATAAATAAAATATTCAAAAAAATTATTGAAAATAAAAACTAATATAAAAATTAAAATGTATTAGAAATTATAAAATGATAAAATATAAATATAAAAATTGGTAATTTTAAAAATAAGCAAAGTGATAAAACATAAATAAAATATTCAAAAAATTATTGAAAATAAAAACTAATATAAAAATTAAAATGTATTAGAAATTATAAAATGATAAAATATAAATATAAAAATTTAAAAGTATTTATAAAGTATTAAAAAATGAACAATTTCACCCAAAAAAAATCGCTTTTCTACATCAAACTAATGCTCATTAATATTTGATAAGTTTTATTACTACTCTAATGGAAGTATGATTCCTTTAAAAATATGTTCAAGGAATATGAGTTGGCTTAGCATAACCAGAAACAGTCGAAGAGTTTTTCAATGGTTTTTATAAATATTTTGAAATTTTAATTGTTTATATTTATGTTTTATCATTGGATGAAAGTGTTCATTTTTAATACTTTATAAATACTTTTAAATTTTTTATTTTTATTTTTTTCCTTTTATAATTCCTAATACATTTTAATTTTTATATTAGTTTTATTTTTAATATTTCTTTTGAATATCTTATTTATTTTTATTAAGATTATGTATTTTTTAAAAAAAATTGAAGAATGTTTTGATTTTTTGTGAGAGTTCTCACTTTGTTTATTTTTAAAATTATCAAGGACCCAAAAGATATTTACATTAATTTGTTAATTGATTTTCATATATTCTGTTTATAAAAGTTTAACTCGAAAAACTAAATTATTTATCCAATATTATTAAAAACTAAAATAAACTGAGGGGGAAATTGCTGCAAATGAATGACTTCACTGTTAACTGTCACGTCAACACTTTAACGGTCCACGTCGGTCAAAGGGCAACATTGCTACAATTGACTCACTTTGAGGGTAAAATTACGAAAAATAAAAAGTAGAGGCAACATTGCTAATTTTGAATTACTACAGGGGCAAATTTGACCCTTTAGCCTATTTGGTCCTATAAAATCAGCCTATAAATCTGTAACAAACCACAATACGTCTACACTCCCCTCAAGCTGGTGAATATACATTGTAGAGTCCCAGCTTGGATGTTATCTTATCCAAGTTAGTTTTTGGTAGTGCCTTGGTAAGAGCATCAACTAGCTAGTCTTTGGTAGGGACAAGTGGAGTTTTGCTTCTTCGTGATTGACTTTCTCTAAAATGAACTATCTGTCAATCTCCACATGCTTGGTTCTGTCATGGTGGACTAGGTTCATGACAATGTTGATAGCTATTTGGCTGTCACTGTAGAGGTTAATGTTTTCACATTGATTAAGCCCCAAATCTATAAGCTATTTTTTCAGCCATATATACCTTCACAAATTCCAAGTGCTAGAGCTCTATACTCGGCTTCAGCATTGCTCCTTGCCGCAACCGACTGCTTCTTGCTTCTCCATGTAACCAAGTTACCCCAAACAAACGAGCAATATCCACTCATGGATCTTCTGTGTAGTAATTTTGCTACCCAACTGGAATCAATGAAGATCTCGACTATTCTATCTTCACTCTTCTTAAAAAATTAAGCCATGTCTAGGAGTTTTCTTTAGATATCTTTGGATTCTATGAACTGCATCAAGATGTTTATCCCTACGATCACACATATGCCGGCTTACAATGCTGACTAGAAAAGCTATATCTGGTCATGTGAGAGACAAGTAAATTAGCTTTCCTACTAGCCTTTGGTACTGCTCCTTGTTAACAAGATTTCCTAACTCATCTCTTCTTAGTTTCAAGTTGATTTCCATAGGAGTGTTTGCTGGCCTGCATCATATCATTCCGCTTTCTGAAAGTAAATCAAGGATATATTTCCTTTGATTAATGATGATGCCAGCATCAGACCTTGCCACTTCCATTCCTAGGAAATATCTAAGGCTTCCAAGATCTTTAGTTTCAAATTCACTAGCCAGATGTTTCTTCAACTCTTCTTTTTTTGTCACATTGTCTCTAGTAATAACAATATCGTCTACATAGTCAATTAGAATTACTTTTCTTCCATCAGGTGCTATTTTTACAAACAAAATATGGTCAGCTTGACACTGCTTGTAACCATTTTTAATGATTACCTTGGTAAATCTTTCAAACCGGGCCCTTAGAGATTGTTTAAGACCATACAAAGATTTTTTCCAGCTTGCATACCTTGTTGTCGCCTATTGTTTCTTTCATTCCTAGAGGGACTTGCACATAGACCTCTTCCTCCAACTTCTCATTCAAAAAGGCATTTTTATGTCCAATGGATGTAGTTTCTAGCCTTTATTAACTGCTAAGGACAACAACACCCTTATTGAGTTCAATTTGGCCACTGGTGCAAATGTTTCCTGGTAGTCAATGCCATAGGATTGTGTAAATCCTTGAGCTACTAGCCTTGCCTTGAATCTCTCCACACTTTCATCAGAGTTCTATTTTACGGTAAACACCCATTTGCAGCCCACTGGTTTTTTTCCTTGTGGTAATTCAACTGTGGTCCAAGTCTTGTTGCTTTGAAGTGCATTGGTTTCCTCCTTGACAGCTTTCCTCCACTCATGATCTGTCATAGCCTCCTCTATTGGTAATTCAAGGAGATGTCTATTTTTTCGTTCAGAAACACCATTTTGAGAAGGGGTGTCAACACATGAGGTTTGATGGAGAATACTGTGCTCAAGTATGTATTTTTGAAAAGGACCTGAAACATACTCGTTTGCATTATCACTTCTCAAGTTTTGTATAGGTGTACTAAAATGGGTTCGAATTCAACACAAAAGGAAGAGAAATGAGTAAACAATTCAAAACGAGATTTCATGAAATAAAGTCATGCCATTCGAGAATAATCATCAACAAAAGTAACAAAATATCAAAAACTAGGTTTAGAAGTAACACGACTAGGATCCCAAACATTAGAGTGGACTAACTAAAAGGGAGCAAAGTGTCACGGACTTATTCTTTCAAGCTTAAATCCGTGTGACACTAGCACTCTCGGCACGATGCTAGTCAGCCTTAATGTCGCAACGCTATGGCAAACACAAAGAGCAAACGAGATTACAAGGAAAGAACCTTGTATTAAGCAACAGAAGCTTTACAAGAGGACTTCTTAGGTTATTTACAAATGAGGGAGGTGGCCCTATTTATAGGCCCCCACCTCCTCAACGGACGGCTAGGATCATTTTGATCCAACGACTACAATTTTGCCTCCTAAAATATCTAAGGGATCTAAACTATTCTAGAGATTTCTATAGGATTCTACATATATCTCTAAGGACCTAAAGTATTCTAGATAACTCTTGTAGATCTACACATTTCTATAGGTTTCTAGAATGTTCCAAACGTCTCTAGAGTAGTCCTGATTCTTCCATAGTCTTCCAGGATCTTCTATAACATTCTAGATCCTTCTAGAATGTTCTAGACGCTTCCAGCATGTTCCAGGTTTTTCTAGAATGTTCTAGAATCTTCAAGAATCTTCTAGAGTCTTCTAGAATCTTCCAGGGCGTTCTAGGTGTCTCTAGACCTTTGGAGAGCCTCTCGGATCGTTCTAGACTTGTGTAGGACCTCCTGGAACCTCCTAGATTCATGTAGGGATGTCTTAAGAGGGTTGTGGGCCTCTCTAGGCCGTTCTAGATCCTTCTTTGGTTCATGCTTGGCCTTAAAACGTCCAAGGCTCTTCGTTTTGCCTTGGTTGGCCCGAGTGCACCTAGGGGGCACTCCTCGGTCGATCCTGGTGCACTTTGGCGGGGCGTGACAAAAGGCTCGTTTATTGACTCTAAGACTTGAACTAAGGCGATGATGCTTAGCAAATTGGCAAGACTCACAATCTAAAGACTTTAAGTTGGAAAATTGAGGACAAAGTTCTTCAAAGGAAGTGAAGGAGACCTAATCGACAACATTCTTCAAAAGGAGTGATAATCCAAGTGCAAGCAACAAATTCTCGTTCTTGGGTGTCAAGGATGTAAAGACCATCAAACTCATGTTGTTTACCAATAATCTTCGTTAAGAGATCATGAAACAAACAATAACCTGGAAAAATGAGACAACAATTAAGGCTATGTTTAAGCTTGCTAACTGACATCAGATTAAAGGATAATTGTGGTAAACTCAAAACAGATGACAAAGTAAGAGATGGAGTAGGATTCGAGGTGCCAAGGCTAATAACATTGGATGTAGAACCATCGACTAAAGTAACAAAAGTGATAGATGGATGGGTTTAAAAGTGAGAAAGAATATTGGGGTTACCTGTCATGTGATCTGTAGCACTAGAATCAATGACCCATTTTGTTGAGGTGGAAACAAGACATGTATTGGGTTTACCTGGCTCGAAAAGGGCAAAAGCAGGACTGGAAGGTTCTTTCATAATTTCTTAAAGGTGAAGGAACTTGGAATACTCATCCGCAGATATTGTAATAGCCGGTGAAAAAGTGTCTATACTAGAAGCAACATGAGAAAATTGAGTTTTCTTAGATTGCAGCTTCCGACAACCACGCTTGATATGGCCCGGTTTATGACAATAGTGACACAACTTCTTTGTGCTCTTGTCCATTAACTCCAAACTGTTAATCAGATTTATTGGACCCTGGCCCCATGTATCTATTAGGGCCACCACTTTTGGAATGTTTATTTCTAGAATCGGAATTGGGAAGAATTTTTGGTACGACGGGCCCTCCAGAAAACATCGTCTAGACTGGAAATTTCTGAACTAGAAAGGATCTGAGATTTGGCAATCTCAAATTCTGGCAGAAGATTGGCTAGAAAGCTCATAATTGTCGTTTTCTCTCGCTGGCTCCGTTGGACCTCTATATCATCACTGAAAGGAAGCAACATATTAAGCTCTTCATGTCTTTTTGAATTCCATAAAGTAACTGGTTAGAGTTCGGTCTTCTTTATCAGTCTTGTAAAAGCTCTAACAAACATCATAGATACGAGAGAAATTTCCTTTACGAGCTTGAGGGGAGTGTAGGTTAGAGACTTGTAGAGATTTACTTCTATTGTTGTAAATATTATCCTAATTAGTAGTTTAAATGTATAGCGACTCAATCTTTACTTTTAGCTAAAGGTTAACTCTAGAAGAGGACTACTAGGACTTAAACTCTTTGTACTTAGTCTATTAAAGACACTTTCTGTGTATACTTGAATTATGAAATATAATTGAGAAAGAATAAATATCTTTTCTCTACGCGCTCCTATCTTCTACAAAATCAAGCACATACTTTGGGATAAGAAGGTTGATTTTTACTTTTGTTAACTTCAACGCCCAAGAAACATTGACATCCCAAGTCTTGGGTATGAAACGGAGAAAGAAGAAAAAACACCAAAGACAAAATTCCACTAGAGTCAGTACTAGTGATTGTAATATCATCAACATATACAACTAACAAAATAATGCCTACATCAGATTTTTTATCGAAATCATAATGATTTGACTTGTTCTTTTTTCATCCCGAACTTCTTAATAACCCGACTTAAAGCCTATTCGACTGTTTTACCTCTTAAAATATTTGGTTGTATTGTCTTCATTCATAATTCAACCCCTAATAAGTCCAAGTTAGATCCTAGGTCTTTGAAGTGTGTACTAGTTGGTTATTCTTCACTCAAGAAGGGCTATAAATGTTATCATCCTCCTTCTCAATGATTTTTTGTTACTATGGATCTTACATTCTTTGAGCAGAACCCTTACTTTCCTCAGGCTGCAATTCAGGGAAAGACGTGGGATGACTTTCAACCTTCACCTTTTCAATCTTCTTTTTTTCAGTATCCTCCTCAACCCTAGGTAATCTCTTCAAATATTTCTATACTATCAAATCTTGAACCCACTAATTCACCATTATCCGAACATACATTAACACCTACACCTATTCAAGACGCATCCACCCCTTCCAAAACTCCTCAAAACTCTTCAAAAACCCTACACCTCCTCCTAAACAAATTTTAACCTATGTAAGAAAAAAGAAAACTATACCAGAGGCTATTTTGCAATCTAACACTCGCCGTGAGTTAGAATTGAGTCCATTTGTCGACATGGAGGATGAAGGTAATACAATCAGAGAGTCCACTATTCCTAACCTTGATGATTTTCCTATTGCAATTAGAAAAGGGGTTAGAAAGTGTACTAAACATCCCATTCAGAAGTTTGCTGGTTACAGTTCTTTGTGGCCATCTTTCAAAGCCTTTACAACAAGTCTAAATGAAGAACATATCCCTTCAACTGTTGATGAGGCACTAAGGCATCCTAAGTGGAGAAGAGCTATTGAAGAAGAAATCAGTGCCCTTGAGAAAAATGAAACCTAGATAATAACAGATCTTCCCCAAGGTAAAAACCTGTTGGTTGTAAGTGGGTTTTTTTTGTAAAATATAACTTTGATGGTAGTGTCCAGAGATATAAAGTGAGGCTTGTGGCTAAAGGTTATACACAAACTTATGGGATCGACTACACAGAAACTTTTGCTCCAGTAACAAAACTCAACACTATTCGGGTATCACTCAGTCTAGCTGTCAATTTTGATTGGAAGTTGTATCAACTTGATGTGAAGAATGCATTCCTTAATGGAAAGTTAGAAGAGGAGGTTTATATGAAGATTCCACCTAGTTTGTGACCAATCGAAGGAGATCAGAAAGTTTGCAAGCTCAACAGGTCATTGTATGGTCTGAAACAGTCCCCTCGAGCTTGGTTTGATAGATTCACCAAAGCTATTTTGAAAGATGGATACAAGCAATCTTTGGCGGATCAGACTCTCTTCATTAAGGTAACCTCTAAACAAAAGTTATCTTAATTGTTTATGTAGATGATATAATTGTAACAGGAGAAGATGAGGAGGAAATCGGATGTTTAAAAAATATTCTACAGAGAGAATTTGAAATAAAGGATTTGGGGCAGCTTCGATACTTTCTTGGTATGGAGGTTGCTAGGTCAAGTAAAGGACTGGTGATTAATCAAAGGAAATATGTCCTTGATTTGCTCTCTGAAGCGGGATGCTTGGGTGTAAACCAGCGGATACACCAATGGAAGTTGGCCTGAAGTTCACTAAAAAAACAAGTACTCCAGTTGACAAAGAAAGGTTCCAAAGAATGGTGGGAAAACTAATTTATCTATCCTTAACTAGGCCAGACATTGCTTTTCCAGTAAATGTGATTAGTCAGCATATGACAAATCCTAATGAAGAACACATGGCAGCAGTTAACAGAATTCTCAGGTACTTGAAGAAAACCCCTGGACACAGCTTACTCTTCAAAAAGATAAAGGATAGAAGTGTGAAAATCTTTACAGACTCAAGTTGGGCAGGAGAACTAACGGAGAGGAGATCGACAAGTGGGTACTGCACATTTGTTTGGGGCAATCTTGTGACTTGGAGAAGCAAGAAGCAATCTGTGGTATCCAGAAGCAGTGCTGAAGCATAATTTCGAGCTTTAGCACTAGGAATGTGTGAAGGAATTTGGCTACTCAAGTTGCTTAAAGAATTACATACTGACCAAGAAGACAAGTTCGAGGTCCTGTGCGATAATCAATCAGCAATTCAGATTGCAAAGAATCCATTTCAACATGATAGAACAAAACATGTTGAGATAGACAAGCATTTTATTTCAAAAAAAAATTACCAGTAGCTATTTTGTCATATATTCCTACAGAAGGTCAACTAGCAGATGTTCTCACAAAAGCCTTATCCAAAACAGTTTTTGATGGTTTTCTATTCAAGCTGGGACTATACAATGTATACTCACCAGCTTGAGGGGGAGTGTAGGATATTGTCGATTGTAAATAATTTAGGATTAAATTCCTAAGAGTTAGTAGTTAACTACACTTATTATATTATGTAAATAGATTAGGATTAAAACTCCTAAAGAGTCCTAAGTCTTGTAAGAGTTAGAAGTTTTGTAATACTAGGAGTCCTTATCCTAGTTTAACTCCTAAAAGACTCTATAAAAAGGAGTCTTATGTTGTATCTTTTTCAACGTGAAATAACAGAAAAAAACTTTCTGTTTTTCTATTCTTTCTACATATATGCTACTCAAAATCGGTCCTACATTGATATGTTTATTTTTTCTTTCTTTTCCATGCTTTTCGTGGGTCCTTGGAAGGACATATCTTCCATTTCCAGATATGCATCGGTCACATGCATAGTACACAAGTACTTCAGGAAATGAAAGAGTCTGAGCAACATAGGTTTATATTTCTTCTTTGAGTGAATATCGTTGTGACAACAGACACTAATTCTATTCTGAAACACAAAGGAACTTGGACGACAGTGGAGAATTTTATTTCAGTTACTTAAGAAGAATTGTCATTTATATTTTGATTGGTGTTTCCTTTCCGCAACATCAGCCAAGGACATCTTTGGTAAAAAAAAAAAGCATCAGCCAAGGACTTCAAACACTTAGATTTATCATACTAATACCTCTTCAAGTCCAATTATTTTGTCTGTGTGAAAGCATTTTATCATTTTTGAAAAAGAAAAAAAGTCAAGACTGATGTATTGCATTAACTGTCTCTTTACCATATACGGATTATTTATATTCCTGTATCTTGGCAGGTCACCCTTGGGTTCAGGATGATGGTATTGCTCCAGATAAACCTCTTGATTCTGCTGTCCTATCTCGTTTGAAGCAATTTTCTGCTATGAACAAGCTGAAGAAAATTGCCATTAGAGTTAGTACCCAGACTCATGTTAACTATCTGATCCGAAGTTCATAGTGGTTGTGGAAAATTTTCAAATTGAATGGATGAATGAAACATGTTGAATGGAATGAGCAACTTCTTAATGATAAAGACTAAGAATCTTTATAAAATTAGATGCTTAATTCACTTTATATCATGCAGTTGCTGTAATTTAGTTTTCCAGGGGCCATGGCATCTTTTTATATAAATATATATATATATATATATATATATATGTATGTATATAAATTTCTTATCAGAAGTTGTATTTATCTATTTAGGTCATTGCTGATAACCTATCGGAAGAGGAAATTGCAGGCCTGAAAGAAATGTTTAAGATGATAGATGCAGATAATAGTGGGCATATCACTCTTGAGGAACTGAAAATTGGTTTGGAAAAAGTTGGTTCTAATCTCAAGGATTCTGAGATTAATGGGTTGATGCAAGCGGTAAGCCTCTTTCTACTGAATAAATCTCAGTCCTTTTCCTGTTTTATTGTTAAGTGCCAGCTAAAAACACATGGGGTAGATAGGCCTATCTGTTTCGCATGGTCAGATTTTTTCTAAGTGTTCTGCGAATCTTTGAAAAACTCAATTAGTAAACCATTAGTTGAGATGTTTCGAGAGAAGAATCAAGAAATAGGATAATAGCTTAAGTTGTTAGAACAATAATTTTTTTCTACATTTTAATCTACATTCTCCATTCATCATCTCAAATGTGAGAACAACCGGCATATGCATGGCGTAAGAATGACCAGTGAGGCACCTAAGCAACATTGTTGCTGATTTGTAGTTTTCTTCTATAAAAACTGCAGGCAGATATTGATAACAGTGGTACTATAGACTATAGTGAGTTCATAGCGGCCATGCTTCATATAAACAAGATCCAAAAAGAGGATCATCTGTTTGCGGCTTTTAACTACTTCGACAAAGATGGAAGTGGCTACATCACTCCAGATGAGCTTCAACAGGCCTGTGAGCAGTTTGGCTTGCATGATGTTCACTTGGAAGATGTAATATGCGAAGTCGACCAAGATAATGTAAATGCTAAACAAGCTGACTGTTTAACTTCCGTTTTCACTTAAAAATGTATCTTAGTTAAAGATGCCGTTGATTTTACATACTTACCTCGATTATCTCAATGTCATCTCTTCAGGATGGGCGTATCGATTATAGCGAGTTTGTGGCTATGATGCAAGACACAAATTTAGCCATAAATCACAAAACATGCAAGTACTGATACATCATCTTGCTATGGTGAGACTCCTTAATCCATATTTCTTTACATCTGACTACAATTTTGATCTTTAACCTTGGACCTTAGAGGCAATCCTTGCTGTATATCAGAAAGTTGGACAGTTATTTGCCTTGTCTGAAATTTGTTAGCAGTTATCACTTGACTGTACTGAGCTGTGTTACTCCGACTTTCATTTTTCTTGAAGCACCTATGTCTGATACCTATGTGGCTATGTCTAAAACATACCCGAACATGAGTATGGCATCCAAAGCATGTTTTAACCATTTATATCAATTACTTGCATGATTTCATCTGAACTGACAGGTACTTACCCATGTTCTACACAAATTCTTGAGCAGCTCTGATAGAAATTTTATTATGTTCAATGCTTTTTCCAGTAGCGATGCTGGTGGCTGGTAAGGTAAACTCGATCATACGGTACTTCCATCGTGCTACCATAATTTGCCTTTAAGAAAGGCCACCATATCTAGATTCTAAGAAGGTTATGCAGATAAAATGCCGTAAAATAGCATGTAAACTTTTGCCGGCGAAGATCGGATTCTTGACAAGGAGCTCCCATGGCAGAGGGGTCAAAGCTTATACGAACCCATATTTTTTGCACCAAGTTGATGGCTTGCTTCGCAGGTTTCCCCCTGCCTTGAATGGCTTCTGTAATGTTCTTAACTTTTTTTGTAGAAAAACGGACCACTTGGTTCAATTTTACATGTCCTCGAATGTGGACCGTTGCAAGAACAATGAAACCGATTGGTTATTTCAACCCCTTTTAATTTTAACCATCACGCAACAACTTATGACTTTACATTCCACAATGATAAGTTTTTTTTTTTAGCTTAAAAGGTTAATTTCATCAATTCAACTCTTATAATTTCATCAATTCAGCTCTTATAATCTTTTAAAACCAACAATGTTGCACATATTTTTTAATTTCATTAATTTAATCCTCAAACTCTTGAGTTGCATCAATTTCGCTCATTGATTGTTGTTGACTAATAGATTCATTATTACGAATGATCTTTTGCCGTGTCAGACATTTCGTTGTTAAATAGTTAGTAGTATTTGAGTTAGCATGTTTACATGTCATTTTTTTAATAAATCAATGTCATCCAATAAAATAACGACGAGTCAATTTTAATGATATAGTAGTACAATAAACGTGATTTTTTTATTTTTTTTATTTTAAAAATAAATAATTAGTTCTAAAACTCGCCATATGTACTATCGCGTCATCAAAATTGACCCGTTATCATTGACTTGGCAAAACATTTGGTGATAGCAATTAATGTGGAAACAAATAACAACCACATGCACAGAATTTAACGACTGTCACTTAACATCAATCAAAGTGTGAGATTAATACAATTTAAAAGTTTGAAGGCTAAAAAGGAATGTTACTATTATTGATTTTGGAAGATTATAAAGACTAAATTAATACAATTTAAAAAGAGATGTAACATTGTTGATTTAGAATTATTACAAGAATAAAATTACTCTTTAAACATTTTATTTTTATTGAAGATGAGAAAAAAATTGAACTTTCATTATATTATAAATATTTAGATATTAATTGTTTTAACATAATGTAAAATATTTATACTTAATATTCATATTTTTTCGTGTGTGCATATATAATATTCGAATACCAAATAAATAAATAGTTCAAAATATATAATATAGAGTCCATTTTACATATCTAATACCCATTTTTATTATGCAAAGCCCAAATACAAGTATTAGGCCCGAAATACATATTTTGGCAAACCCATTTACAATACATACTCGTCTGCCAACTTAAACAAACACAAAAAAACATCTAAGCCCAATTTGTGTTTTTTTTTTTGCCCAACCTGGCCACGTGTCGCTCTCCAATTGGTTCCCATTCATTTAATGTGGATTGCTTCTCCGAATGGACCCAACTACCATCGCCAGTGACGTCAGCGCGCTCTTTAATATAAATAAAGAGAGAGAGAAAGTCATTACTGGGCAATAAATGTACAATCATTACCAAAATTAAAAGGAGAGAGAAAAGGGAGTCAAAGGGGGCTTATCAGAGAAGAGATATCGTCGCTGGGATATTGAATAGACGTCGTTAACTGCTGCCGGAGTTGCAACCACACAACGAGAGATATATTTCGATCACGTTGTTTCGTTCTTCACATAAAAAAATACAAACGAGTCAGGTTAAACCCTAAATCTAAGAAGGACAGTAATAAAATAGGCTAAAATTAATTAAAAGGCTAGATTTAAAGTTGCATGTTCAAATCCGAGACGAAAAGCCTAGATTCATAGGCGAGATAAAAAGATCTAAAAAAGAAGAGAAGTGAGAGGCTTATCTGTTCGAGTGTTTTCGTGGTCGGTTTGAGTGAAGCTGAAATGTTGACGGAGTATTTATTGACGTCGGTGGAGTCGAAAATGAGTAAGAGTGTTTGATTTGGGTAGATCTAGGTTTAGTTTGGGGAAGATTGGGTAAGATCCTGTTGGATTTGGGTAGCTTTAGGTCGATTTTGGTTTTAGATTTGGATTTAGAGGAGAAAATGAAGGAGATTTAGGGTTTTTAAGGTTTCAGCACGGTGGCCAGAAATCGCCATGCGGTGGTCGGAGTTGTATGTTTAATCGGGGAAGGTGATTAGAAGTGAGGCTGAGGAAGATGACCAGAGACAGCGATCGATAGTAGCGGCGTCGCCTCCGGTGGCTGGTTTCTAGGTTTGGTATTATTTGGTGGAAGAGAGTTGAGAGAGTTTGGGGTTGGGGTGAGTCGAGATCGAGTTGGAAATAGAAAAAATGGGCGAGTGGAACTGGGTTAGGGGTTTTATAGGCTTAGGCGTGTGATGTCGTTTTTGGAGTCGAGTAGGATAGGGTCTGAGTTGGAAATGTATTAAACTTTTTGTGTTGAGATACATTTTTAATATAAATTGAAGTGTCCTTATGTATTTGGACGTTATAAAACTTATATTCGTCCAAAATGTATTTTCCTGCAAAAGGATATTCCCATTCGAAATGGAATCCATTTAACGATTAAAAAATTTAATTAAACTCAGATTAATGTTTGAAATGCCAAAATGCTACGTGGAATTAATGAGATACTGATACGGGCGTTTGTAGGGGTGCTAACCCTTCCCTACACGTAACCGACTCTTGAACCCAAATTTTATTAAAATAATCTTTTGTCTGCTTTTTATGGTGTTCGGTCTACCAAAGTGATTAGTTGGACTCCAAAATGACTTTAGAGATAAATAAAAGCAATTTGAACTAAAAATGAAAAAAGACGCTAATTTCAAGATCAAGTTAAAACGAAAAACTTTAATTTTCTAAAACCCTAATCTTCATGTTGTTTTTTCCACAAACAAATTTTAAAAAAACGGTCGCAACAATATTATATGAATTGTGTATATACAAAATTTGAGGTGGAGGAATTGAAGATAGAATTATTGGAGGAATCAAATCCATTTTCTTGAGAATGAAATAGGTCCCTTATCATGAGTATCATATACGGTTAGGACAGAGTTTCCTATCGCATAGAATTACGAGTAGAGTTGCGAATGTACTATTTAAATTGACAGGATATGATTGAGTAAAGGAGAGATCGTTTGCAACGCTCTACAACAATGTTTTAATTAAATATATCTAATAATTGAATGACCCATAATTGAGTAATTTAAGTGTAACTTTTAATAATTAGATGACTCGAATATAACTTTACCTATAATTGAGAGACCTAAATGTAATTTTTAATAATTAAATAACTCAAATATAACCGTACCTATAATTTAGTGGCCTCCATTGTAATTTACCCTATTTAAAACCTCTCAGTTAAAAAACAACGTTTATTTTTAAGATATTTGAATTTAAATAGCTTTATTTAGAAGATGTACTTGCGTTATCAAATGATTAAGAATATATATATATATATATATATATATATATATATATATATATATATATGGAAAATTCTACAACGTGCGATGAACACCGATGAACAGCACTAATGATGAACATTGATGAACACCATTAAATTAATTAATAAAGATTTAAAATTTCAAGGACTCGTCGAATAATTAATACTTACTTTAAAAATTCAATTAAATTAGTTTATATATATATATTAAAATTTTATTTTTTAATAAGGGTAAACTATATATTTAGTACCTCACCTATTTATGTATTTCTATTAAACCCTCATTATTTAAATGTTATCAATTTGACCCTATTCTTTATAAAACAATAATTTAACCCTTAACCCTCAAGCTAAAACCTTAAACTCTTAAACCTTAAACCCTTAAACTCTTAAACTTATACCCTAAACCATATACCCTTAAAAATAATTCTTGCTTTTGATTTATATATATTCTTTATTCTTAACTTTTGAAGAATTATATAAGACCGAGACCTGGTTACAGAGTCATGTTGTTCGGTATGATCAGGTTCTTTTTTATGCGTTTTTGAGAGAATTTTGTGAGGTCTGTTGGCTGTGAAATCTAGGTTAAAATCAATTCATTAGAATATTCATTGTATAATTAGGCTTCCAAATTTGAACCACATCAGAATTAGGGTTTATAGCAAATCAAATTAGGTCAGTTAATGTACAGTTTTTTGGGCCAAGCCTTGCTGCAGTTTGTGTGAAGGGTGCAAATATAATTGCGGGATTTTTATTTAGTTGATTAAATTATTTAATTCAATTTCTTTTTTACATTTTTGTAATTTTTTTAAATAATTTGGGTTAGTCTCCGGGTAATGGTTTTATTTGTATTTCAGTTAAACTATATACTGGGATTTTTATCTTCTTTTACCATGATTTTTGGCCTTCTAAACCATGTGAATTATAAATTTGATTAATTTCAAACTTTTTTCTGTAATATGCATGTCCGTCTTACGGTTTATGTTCGGGGTGCGAAGTTACCCTTTCCAACAATGTTGTTTTCAAGGATTGAACTCATGTAGTATAATGTGTCTTACTAACTCCAAAACTTATTAGTCGATTAATTTTAATTCTAAAAATTATTTTAAATATTAAATAAACGCAAATCAAAAGCAAAAATATTAGTCTTATTTCTATGGATGTTGAAAACATTATTACTATAAAAGAAAATATTGTAGCTTGTTTTTGAAGGGTAAATTACACCAAGATTACTCAATTATGTGTTTAATATATATATATATATATATATATATATATATATACAAATGTTGATTAGGACCAAATCAGCATTTGTGGCAATCAAGTATAATATATGTGTTTAATATATAAGCTCTATCTGTGTATGGTTAACCAGTAGTAAGCTAGCCTCTTTTTAATGGGAACATTGCTATAATATTCAACATTCTATAAGGACATAATTCTTCCGACATTCTATGCATAATTTAATTGGCAGTGCTATGGAATAATTAAAATCAAGGAGTTTAATTGTTTTTGTAGGCGTTCACCATTCATATCAATAGTCACATGAAGAACATAACTGTGGCGTTGTCGGTTGATGACAAATTATTCCCTATCCCTATGAGTTGTGTGATGATATTGAAGAAGCTCTCAAACTCATCAAGATTACCACCATTGATGTGAATTGTGAGGGGTCTGATGAGTAGTTAATTAATAATAATATGTCTGTCATTTTTAGTATCAAAATTGGATTATTGAAGAGTTGTTAGTTATTTTTTGGGTATATAGTTTAGGGTATAGGTTTAATAGTTTAGGGTTTTAGGTTGAGGGTTAAGAGTTAAGAATTAAATTATTTTTTATAAAAAATAGGGTCAAATTGAAATAACATTTAAATAATGAGGGTTCAATAGAAATACGAAAATAAGTGAGGTACTAAATATATAGTTTACCCTTATTAAAAAATAAAATTTTAATATATATAAAAATTAATTTAATTGAATTTTTTAAAGTAATTATTAATTATTTGATGAGCCCTTAAAATTTTAAATTTTTATTAATTAATTTAATGGTGTTCAACAATGTTCATCATTAGTGGTGTTCATCGGTGTTCGTCGCACGTGGTAGACTCATCCTATATATATATATATATATATATATATATATATATATATATATATATATATATATATATATATATATATATATATATATATTATCTTATCATTGTCTTTAAGGTTATTAGAAACGTAAAGGATATTTTATGTACTTACTTAAGGATTAATATCCTATACAGTGGCGGTGGAAACTGAAAGTTTCCACAAGCGCCTTAGTTTTAGGGTATAGAAAATTAATTTAGGGTATAGGGTTTAGGGGTAGGTGTTTAAAATTTAGGAATAGTTGTTTCAATTTAAGATTTAGGGTTATAATTTAGGGTTTATAGGTTAGGGTTTAGTTTTTAGGGTAATATGGTGAGGATTTAGGTTTTAACCTATAAACCTTAAATTGTAACCCTAAACCTTAAATTGAAACAATTATCCCTAAATTCTAACCCCCTACACCTAAACCCTATACCCTAAACTAACTCCCTATACCCTAAAACTAAGGCGATTGTGGAAACTTTCAGTTTCCACCGCCTGTGTATAGAATATTTATCATTTACTTAAATATTGTAAAATTTTAAAGAGAAAATTATATGTGTGTCCATCAAACTATCATACTTTTTCTGTTTTGGCTACTCAACTATTTTTTCATCAAAATTATTCCTCACGTTAGATACATTTTTTATTTTGGTTCCTCTCCGTTAAAAAAACTAACAACAATGGTGATATGCATTTTTTAAATATATTTTAATCATTTCTCTCTCATTTCCACATTATTTTTATTTAATTCTATTCAACCAATCCAGTGGTGACACATGTCTCCACCATATTAATTGAAAAATATCAAAACCAAACCACTTTTAGAGACTAGAAATCAAACATGTGCCCACAACATGAAAGTGCAGCACGAAAACCAACTGGGCTTAGTTTTTTATTCAACTCCACTAATATTTATATATAGGAAAATTTTACAACGTGCGACGAACACCGATGAACACCACTAATGATGAACATCGATAAACACTATTAAATTAATTAATAAAGATTTAAAATTTTAAGGACCCATCATACAATTAATAATTATTTTTAAAAATTCAATTAAATTATTTTTATATATTAAAATTTTATTTTTTTAAGAAGGGTAAACTATATATTTAGTACCTCATCTATTTCTATATTTCTATTGAAACCTCATTGTTTAAATATTATTTCAATTTGACTCTATTCTTTATAAAATATAATTTAACCCTTAACCCTCAACCTAAAACCCTAAACTATTAAACCTTAAACCCTTAAACTCTTAAACATATACCCTAAACCATATACCACTAAAAATAATTTCACTATCGTCTTATTTTCCCTAATGTGAAATATATGTATGGGATCATGACCGGGTCTATGGAGCTTTATCTGAAAAAGTTAAGGCATTATGCTGCGGATGTGCCACTTGTAACCGGTGATTATGGTGCTTCTGAGGGGTGGATTGGGGCAAATATCAACCCAACTCTGCCACCTGAGCCGGCTACTTATGCTGTGCTTCCTAATATTTGGTATTTTGAGTTCATTCCTCTGAAACAGAATGTTGAGGAACCGAACCCAATCGGCCTGACTGAAGTTAAGGTCGACGAAGAATATGAGGTTATCATCACCAACTTTGCAGGTACCTAATTATTTTAGTCTTACTAAAAAATACTATGCATTTACAACAATCAATTCCTTAAATTGTTGTTTCAACTGTAAATCCGAGGTTTGTATAGGTATAGGTTAGGGATGTGGTCAGGGTTACGGGCTTCCATAACTCGACCCCAGAGCTGAAATTTATCGGCCGAAGAAATCTCATGCTGACCATAAACTTTGACAAGATCACCGAGAAAGATTTACAGCTCGCCGTGGAAGAAGCGGCCAAGTCAATCGCGGAGGAAAAGCTGGACCTGGTTGATTTCTCTAGCCACGTCGATGTATCGATCGACCCCGCTCATTACGTGATATTTTGGGAAATTAGCGGGGAAGTAAGCGAAGAGGTCCTGCAAGAATGCTGCAACTATTTGGACCGTTCGTTTCTGGAGTATGACTATGTTAGCGCCCGCAAGGTTAATACCATCGGTCCCCTGGAGCTCCGAGTCGTTCGGAAGGGAACGTTCCAGAAGATTCTGGAGCATTACCTGGGGTTAGGAGCTGCTGTTAGTCGGTTTAAAACACCGCGTTGCGTAGGGCTTAGGGTATATGTTTAAGAGATTCAATTCATCGATTATTGTGATTAATTGTGATGGCCTCTTTATCTCAAATAAGATGATAATATTAATTCTAAGAGATTCGAGTTTAATTAATTTTGATATATGTAAAAATTAATTTAATTGAATTTTTTAGCAGAATTCAACAATTCATTGAATTGAATTGAATCGATGATGGTGAAATTATTTTTAATGGTATATGGTTTAGGGTATATGTTTAAGAGTTTAAGGTTTAATAGTTTAGGGTTTTAGGTTGAGAGTTAAGGGTTAAATTAACTTTTTTATAAAGAATAGAGTCAAATTGAAATAATATTTAAATAATGGGGGTTCAATAGAAATACGGAAATATGTGAAGTACTAAATATATAGTTTACCCTTATTAAAAAAATAAAATTTTAATATATAAAAATAATTTAATTGAATTTTTAAAAATAATTATTAATTGTATGATGAGTCCTTAAAATTTTAAATCTTTATTAATTAATTTAATAGTGTTCATCGATGTTCATCATTAGTGGTGTTCATCGGTGTTCGTCGCACGTGGTAGACTTATCCTTATATATAACATATATTATGTTACCAACAACATAAAATAAAATATAAAGGTTAGGGGACTGGCTCAAATACAAGATCCCATTGATAAAATTTAAATATTTAACCACTAGATTAAACTAAGAAGTTGTTAAATTATATTTAACTAAATTTTGATTAAAATTAAAAATCAAACTAGATTTAATTTTGTCACTTTGTTCGTTAATGAAAAAATTAATTTAAGATTCATTTATTTATTTTTATAAATTTAGATATGAAATTATTTTAAAAAGTAATTTTGATAATATCTATTTATGATACAATATAAACTTTTAAATTATATTTATTTATTAATTTTAAATGGTTTAGAATTAGAATCTAAATAATTATTTAGATCCAAATTTTAAGTCATTTAAAATACTTATTAAATATAATTTATAAATTTATATTCTATCATTAATAAATAATATTAATTTTATAGAAATAAATAAATATTTAATTACTTTTATTATTATAGAACAAAGTGAAAAAAAATCTAGTCTGATTTTTAATTTTAAAGACAATTTAGTTATGTAACACCCAAAGTATTTGAGTTAAAAAATAAGAAAAAGAAAAGAAATGATTGAAAAGAGGTGCTGCTAAGGGGTTTGAACTCATACCCCTTAGCCTTGTGAGACAAAGGCTTAACCATCAAAGCTACATGTATTTCTGGTTTCATCTTACTCGATTTAAATTTTATATTATATGTGATGATTATACCCAAATAATTTAAGCTTGATCTGACTCCCCAACTACCCCTCTAAAAAATGCATGTTCGAATTTTGAGAGAACATAGAAGGTTCTGAACTCTCTCCTCAAACACCCCCTCGTTGTCGCCGATCTCGGCCATCGACTATCCGTGGACTGCACTGCTGCCACCGTTGTGCTCGACGTTGCACTTCGACCACGACCATGGCAGCCACTCGCGATGTTTCGTTGTCATTCATCGTGGAGGTCGTGTTGAAGCTATCGTAAAACTCTCCCGCGAACCTCACTATTTTCCTCCGTTTCCGGTCGTTCTCGTCGTCGGCTGAGCGCGTCGTCGGTGCAGACGTGACCGGCGGGTAGAGATCCACGAAATCCCTTTGATTGATCACCGTTCCAGCATCAGTAAGGGCCTCACCAAAGCCGCGTGCTTTCCGGCCATTTTGTTTCTGTTTGGGGTAAGATCCGGCGAGCTTCCGGTTAGTTTTATGTCGTTTTTTATGGAATGAAACTCAAGACTATTGAGCTCCATTTTCCAGGTTGAAAATTGCTTTTTCCGATCGTCGGTGAGGATTCTGGTGATCGTTCGACGACCATATTCATTTTCGGTAAGTGGGCTGGGCATAATGGCCCAATTCTTTTCGAATCGGTCCAAACCCGAATCGAGCCCACCAACCCGACCCGTGTCTGACATGACCCAAACTCGTATCCGACCCGAATCGATCCAACCCGACCTGTATCCGAGCCCAACCCGTCTACCGAGTCAACTCAGCCCGAGTCAGTTTAGTGAGTCAGCCGAGTCAACTTAGTTGACCTCTACCTGTTGACCCGCTGACGTCAGCGTTGACCTGCTGACGTTAGTGTTGACTCCGACCTCGTTGACCTGCTAACGTTAGCATTGACTTTGATCGTTGGCCAAAAAGTCAACTTTTTGCGAAAACTCCTATATTATGTTTTTTCGATGTCTTGAGTCTGTTTTTGAAGCCCGTTTCGCAAAATTCAAACCCGAAAGCCTCCGAATCTGACCTTGAACTTGATCTTGTATATGTATTTAATTATTCAGTTAAGGGTACTGTGAATAAGGACTGAAATGTGAATTTGTGTAGTTGAAGGTACTTATAGCTCCTTGAAATACGAATTGTTGATGGATGTCGAATTCAAGTTCGAATGCAATGGAATGAGGTCTCATGAATTGACCGTTATAGCTCGGAGTTAAGGTAATACATTACTATCTCTTGTATGCTTTATGAACATGTTGGTATTTGTTAATGCATGCATAAAAATGATGATGATTACTGTTAATTCTACTCAATTCAAACCGAATATGGAAATGATTACGGTAATCTAGATAAGATTGCAATGCTCGAATGAGAAGATTAATAAATCAGAAGAATCTAGAGTTCAATAAGTAATTAATGAGGCAGCTAATCTCCAAATATGATTATTAGTGTCAATTGATAAAATGTGAAAAATATTTGGATATGAAATTACGAAAATTCCCTCAAGGTATGAGAATGACTAAAATACCCTTGAAATTGGAAGCGATCGAGAAATCTACGCTAGATATGGTAAAATAAACCGATTTATTTGAAAACCTCGAACTACTTGGAAAGCTATGGTAACAAGAGTTAAACCTTCGAGATTGTAAGGTGTTAGGTCTCCTTGGATTTGGAATGAATCTCCGACTATGGATTTAGGGGAGTATATTCATACCCATGAATTAAGCAAGTGACTCAAAATTCTAAATTTATTGAAATGACTAAAAGTACTAGAAATACTGATATGGTTAAACTAATCAGAATGATCATATTGACCAAAAAGGGCTGAAGTGTAACCCCCTCGTCCCGGTCTGGCCGGTTGACCGGTCCGAGTGGGCCACACGGGGAAAACCGAAGCGAAACTCATTAAGGTTCCCCCTCGGTTAGCAACCCTATTTTTTTTCTTTTACTTAATCTTTTCTAAAGTTCATTTAAGTCCTATGTGATCAAACATCGGAATAAAATACATGAGACAAACATTCGATCCCAAAACAGCAATTAAACAGCCCACTTTTAATATTTTAAACAGGCCGTTTCAAAACTGTACCAAGGGCTTATCCACTATAACATAGATACCACCTGACTCCCACTCATAGGTCTTCACTTCTTTTCACTAACTAATACCAGAATCGGTCCCATCGTCCCTCACCAACAAGAATCAACTCACATACACACGGACTCGAGCAAACAAATTGTACCTCAACTTCGGTACGACCATACTCCCCAAACTATAGCAAAGAACTTCCTCCACCTCATCCACATTTTCAAAACCACAACTTCCACTTATCGATTCACGGCCCACACACTGGCCCCAAACTTATTAAAAGCAATAAATCAATCAACAATTTAACATACAAGTTGGGTTAGCAAAGGAAAGGTCCAAGTGGCTCAAGTATGATTTCCCTCACTTAATATCCTTTTTCCGATGTAATAGAAGCAATGGGACTCTACTAAACATGTTTCAACCAAATCAGCACACATACATGCTCAACCAAGCATAATACAAGGCATACTTGCTAAACAAGCAAACAAATGCGTACGATCAAACAACATGCATTCTCAATCAAACAATCACACATCACAGCATACACGGGTAACGAGCAACATGCTTTTAAACAAACAATCAACATACTTGTCATACAAGCAATCATACTTACAAAGCAAGCAAACACCGTACATATCAATTCAAAACTTAAACTTACCTCACTTACCTGCCCAAGGTCTCGGTAACCTTAGGCTCTGATACCAACAAATGTAACCCCCTCGTCCCGGTCTGGCTGGTTGACCGATCCGAGTGGGCCACACGGGGAAAACTGAAGCGAAACCCGTTAAGGTTCCCCCTCGGTTAGCAACCCTATTTTTTTCTTTTACTTAATATTTTCTAAAGTTCATTTAAGTCCTATGTGATCAAACAGCGGAATAAAATACATGAGACAAACATTCGATCCCAAAACAGCAATTAAACAGCCCACTTTTAATATTTTAAACAGGCCGTTTCGAAACACCCTTGAGGCGTATCGAAACGCCTTGACCAGGTCAACTGTCCCAAAGCCTCTATAAGGGGCCGTATCGAAACGGTGGTCAACCGTTCCAAAACGCCCTCAACGGTCAACTTCTCGTGGTCAACGAGATTTTGACCGTTTCGGAACCCTTATACCCGTTTCGATACACCTTCATCTCGTGAATTTCTCAGAATTCCAGTAGCCAAAACGTTCCGAAACGCGTATCGGAATAGGGGTTTCAAAGGCCATACCGTATCGAAACGCGTTCCGATACGGGGTCCCTGAAGCCTTACCCGTTCCGAAACGACCCAGCCCGTTTCAAAACGCGGGCTGTCTGCAGCCTTTTGAAATTCAGATTTAAGGGTATTTCAACAAGTATGAAGGTCCCATAGGACCCCTAAAGGCACACAAAACCATCAAACAAAGTCTAGAGGCATACATCCTAGATTTAACATACTCAAAAACATACAAGCATGGATTTAGACAATCTTTCATACATAGCAAATTACACATTAAGAGCCTTTCATACAAGCATGCTTGAAGACATTAAAAAGAACCAATAAGCATCATACATCTCAAATAAGTTTACATGTCATTCAAGCAACTTAAGCATCCCTAAGCCATCCATCATACAAGCATTTGGCAAGATACATCATGCTTACAAATCAAGTCAACCATAGACATACATCAAACTCAAACCAACAATACCTATCCCATTGCTTTACTATTACAATCTTTAAATTTAAACATCATACTTGAGATAACCGTAAGCAACACTTGGAGGCCTTTCCTTGCCCTTGCCACCCTCAAGCTATTGATCTGCATTGTCGAACAAAAGAGAGCGTAAGCATAAAAGCTTAGTGAGGGTAAGCTCTTTAAAAACAAACCTCGACAATGCAGGGTCCAAGCACGAGTTACCACCAAGATAAAATGCATGACCTTACCTCCGATCCACGCGAGCCATAAATATAGATGATGCATGAACATATATTCAATATCATGTCATGCTCAACATATTTAAATCCACAACATATGAAATCACATATATTAAACCATGTTAGCAACACCTCCCAAAACACATTGGCTCACAATTAACCACATATTGGCAATATAAACTACAATCTGTATTGGCACCTAGCTATGACTCGAATACGCGGATAACCGTTGGAACTCACATCCAACAACTCAACCATTACCTGACGGTGGGATTCCACTCATCACCGTTCACGCGGAGGGGATTCCACTCATCCTCACGCCCCGTCGATGGGATTCCACTCATCACCGACTAATATAAATACAATTTCCGGGCGAACCCGTACTCCTCCTTGGTGACTCAACGCCACCGAGGCCACGCGCGACTTTTGACTCATGTGTACACACTAACATCCTAATGATCGATCATTTGTACCCAAGCATACTAGTGCCAAATACTACACATTTCATTAATCATTCATAATATCAATTCATAACACTTCCGTGCTTAGCACGTACTCACCATGATCCTCGGATCATGAAACCACCTCATAATATCATTTCACATGCCAACACCACATGTACATCATTAACAACCATATTACCTTATATTTTACACATGTGTATAACCATATCATATCTATCATCAACATGCATATAACAATGCATCAACATGCCTCAACATACATGTATACAACATATACTTAATCAACACCATCGCAATTTAACATGGGGCATATACAACCGTTAAAAGTGCAACCAAGGTCTCTAATCAAAGCTTGGGATTAGGCTACCACTCTAATCCCAACTCTAGGTGGGTTTACCAAGCCCATCCTAGGTTCACATGCTTGAACCAAATACTCAAAACCATTTGAAAATATTTAACCACTCACCTAAGCTTCCAAGCTCTAAGCCAAGCAAGCAATCATCTTCAATTTCCCGGATTCGGTCCCAAAGTCTCTTCCACGTTTCCTCTTGCTTCAAGTCAAACAAAACACTTACATTACTTCCCAATTCAATGCTAATTCAATCATCCATCTACTTTGCAAATCACAACCCATTTCCACAATTTTCCAAACCACATAACATCCTAAAACCCCAATTTTCGTGCTCTCCCAAAGGCTTGCTGAAAAATCAATTTCCAAACATCCAAATGACTTCCAAAACATCCCAAAACACTCTCATACCATAGGTAGACCAACAACCCATCAATTTCAACATAAAACCCACCAAAAACTCAAGTTTTACAACCTTAAAACTAGCCTTAAGACCATACTACGAATTTTCATCCAAAATTAACCAAATTAACATATATGGTGTATTTCATCATGCTTAAACAAAACCCCAACCTAATTTATCAAAACAAATCGAAAAACCCCATTAAAACCCCAAATTTCCATATAAACCCTAATTTCTCAAAACCCATATTTTCGAAATTTAAGACAATATACAAGTAGAGGTTGAAGAGGAGGTTAAGAAAATATAATTACCTCTTAAAATGGTGTTGAAATCGGGTGCTAAAATAAATGGAATAGTAACTCAAAGCTTGAAAGGTTTTAGAAATGGTGGGGGCTTTCAAATGTGAAAAGGGGAAAGAATGAGGGAGGAAGACAACTTTAAAATAAAGTGGTCTTGCTTTATTTAAAACTTGGGTAAATAGCAACATAGGTCCCTCCCTTCATATTAAAACTCAATTAGACCATTATTTGAAATTGAATCGTTTTAATTAAGTTTTATTTGACCCGAACTAATACTCGGCTAACTCCTAGGCCCGAAACACGGGTGTTACATGAAGTATCCTCGGACACCGGGGTTTGCAAATTAACCAGAACAATGGATAAACCTTTGAGTTCTTAAATGAATGAAGTGGTTGGAGGTGCCGAAATTTCTTGAATGACTAAAACACCCAAGTACTTAAATGATTGAAATACTATAAATGATTCAATTGACATGAATGATGGATATCCCGAGCTTCAAAATAAATGAAAATACCCCTTGACTAGAAGTAAATTACCCTTGATAAAATTCTGGAAGTGCCAATAAAGATAAAAATGACTAAAATGTCCCTAAGGGTTGAAGCATGACTCATGTATGTCGATCACTCCTGATATTAATGTAAGGATGAAAGTTTTTCTGTACAGAAAATAAGTTTGACTACTCCATGACGAGTCCTGTGGTGAAATATGAAAGCAACCGTTCAGATATACGATGCAGCTGGATACATTAGTAGGGTTGGTTAGTACTGCAAGGTTGAGATATGTTAGTTTGAATGGTTTTGGAGCCTCGATAAACTTCTGGAAATCTTAAATAATGTAAATCATCATTTTATCATTATTAGATTAAATTACAAAATCGCCTTTGATAGTTAAATGACCACAATGCCCTCGTCTGCCAAAGCAATCAAAATAGCCACGAATGTATTTTGATATCGTGAAAGATCTTGACATAGAAATCTCTGAATGCCAGGTTGGAAACCTGATGAGCAAATAGAATTCTCGGGCCACTGTTTATGCCTTGTTGCTATAAATTACCAAAATGCCCATATGTGATAAAATGACCATAATGCTCTTGTAGGCTTAAATGACTAAATCACTCATGATGCGTCTAAACTCTCAAAGATATTGATGTATCACCTCCTGAATATCTGGGTTAAACCATTAGTACAAACCCCCTTTTAATAGGGGCCTCATTTCAGAAATCCGTTCAAATTGTCAAAAGTTTAATGTGTCCCCTTCCGTAACTGCCAAGTATCTCCAAGAAATGATTTGTCCCACATAGTGTGTTCCACGTGTGCTACACCCAGTTGAATGTGTTATATGACTATTACATGTTAGTAAACAATCTAATGACTTAATTATGAACGATGATATGCTTGATGAAATGATGAACTGGACATATGATAACATTTTCTGCCTACTCGTTGTAAGTCCGCTTGATCTGTATACTTAGTATATGACTGTTCCATGTGGTTACTTGATCTGCGATAATATTGTTTGTCTGCCTGATGTAAGTAATAATATAATATGTTAGCTTAACCTATGATGGTACACTATGTTTGCATGATGAATGATAATATCGTCTGCTCAATGGTATGCCCATATATGTGTCTAAAGAGCATGAACTTCTGTTTCTGATACTCTGAATAGAATATGTCTGTCACATGTATTCTATTACTCATGTCTGGAATCTGAACACCGATTACTATCTGGGGTATATTGTTGGGTTATGTTATAAAGTTTCTGCAGGTGCATCCCTGATCCAGCTGGTAAATCCTTATAGACTCTAGGTCTCCCCTTGGGTAGGTGTCGATGCTTTAGCACGGGTAAATCTTTATGGACCTAAGACAGCCCCTTAGGTGGCACCTATGTCCATCGGGCCTAGGGTAAGTCCTTATGGATGCAGTTCTGGGGGACTGCATATTGGTGTAAGGTTGGAGGGTAGTTACTAGTAAACCCTCGTATGTACTTGAACATTTGCATTGAATTGTTATGTGTTCTCATGATATGATTGGTATGCATTTATGCCTGTTTGATATGTACCTATTGGAACACACTAGACATTAAACTCGTTGTTTCCATCTTCGTAATCTATCAGCTTGTATAATTCTCGTTTGTTACTCGATGATTGAATAAAGAACAAGTATCGTTATTCTCAAGTATAACGTTACCCTGAAATAACGGAAAGGAAAAGAAGACTGTTACTACTTGGAACATCATGAAAATGTTATGCCTACCATATATCTGCATGAGCTTATAACAACTTTTGGTAGTTCTGTATTACTGAGCTTTTCTAAGCTCACGTTGTTTTTACCATCGCAGGTTAAAAGAATATATCACGGTATAATATTTGACATCAGTGTTCGGAGTTCCCTCGGCGTTGCCTCTGGAGTACGATACTGTATAGTTAGTGGGCATGTATGTTATGTATTGTTTTATGATAGTGCCTGTAAAACATTTTCTGAAAATTTTGTTATGTGTTTAAACGACTTCCTAAAGTGGTATTTTAAATAGAAGTTGATTTTTACGGTATAATAAGTGTTCAAAAAATGTTTTTATGTGTATTTTCATTGTGGGTCGCTCTTGTGACCCTAATGTGACTTCTTAGGATCTATTGTAACGCATAGGTGGGTCTAGGGGGTTACAAGTTAAATATTATTTAAGTTAAAATTATTACAATTTATTAGTTTAATTTGGTGGTTAAATATTTAAATTTTTATCAAAGAGGTCTTGTGTTCGAGTCACTCCCTTAGGTTTTCTATTTTATTTTGTATTGTTGGTAACTTAATACACGTTAAATATAATGTTAGTGGAATTGAATAAAAAACTTGGCCTAGCACAGTTGGTTTTTGCACTGCCTTTTCATGTTGTGGGGCGCAGGTTTAATTCCTAGTCTCCACAAATTGTTTGGTTTTTATTTTTCTTTGATTTTCTTCGACCAATATCGTGAACACACGTGTCACTACATGATTGGTTGAATAAAATTAAACAAAAATGATGTGGGAAGGAGAGAGAAACGATTAAAAAATATGTTACGTTAATGTTGCCGTTAGCTTTTTAACGAAGAGGACCAAAATAGGAAAAATATTTAACGTGAGCGACAATTTTGATAAAAAAAATAGTTAGGTAACCAAAACAAGAAAATAGTGATAGTTGGATGACCACCCGTGTAACTTTCCTAATTTTAAATGTAATAATAATGATGTCAATTAACTTAAAAATATTAAACATTTAAGTTTAATATATATTTAAATCTTATTTATATAAGTCAACAATTTTTAAAAGAAGTAATTAAAAGCACTGGAGACATCTTTTCTCTCGTACATTGTAGGGGTGGGAGAAATTACCCGACCCGATTGACCCGGCCCAAATACCCGATGACCCGAATTAAATTAGACGGGTAATACTCGAAGAAATTTTTTTTTCGGGTTGGGTACCCGACCCTGTTTTTATCTCGGGTACTCGGGTCGGGACTGGGCCGAAAATATGGTCCCAGTTGGGTACCCGGTGACCCGATTATATATATATATATATATATATATATATATATTTTATTTATTTTAATTATAATTATAATATATATTTTATTTTATTATTTTTAATTAAAAAAATTAAAATTAAAACTATCAAAAAACAAAAACATCACGACACAAGAGTCTGCCCTCCCGACATTTTGAATTTTCCCCCAAATCTCCTCAAATCCCTAATCCAAATCCCCCCCACATCCCGGCGGTCCTCCACCACGGCTCCACCTTGTCGTCGACTCGTCGCCGCCGGCTTCAGCACTCAGCAGTCAGAAGCACTGCAGCAGTCCACCCTCGTTCGCCACTGGTTTGCAGTCGAGTAGAAGCCTTCTGCCGCCCGTTGGTCCGTCGTTCGCCCACCGCCACCGGTCAGTCGTTCGCTCACCGTCACCGGTCAGTCTTGTTTTATGCTGAGTTGCTTAATGAATGCTGAGTTCAATGTTACTGTAATTTGTTTGTATGCTTATTTTAATCAAGCAAATGAGGCAGATGACTGCAAATGTGAGCATTACATCATTCATTAGGATTAAAACCAAATTTAGTTGAAAAACTGGCGGGTACCCGAATTTCGGGTACCCAGAAAAAGCGAGCCAGAACAGGGTTTGAGGTACCCGGATAAACCGGGTACCCGACAATTTCCACCCCTAGTACTTTGTAAATTTAATACTCATCGGAAGTAAAATTTCTTCCTGCCTAAATAGAAACGGTTAGATAAAATCTTGTTTATTTTCAAAAAAATCTTATTTATACGCATATTCGTCTGATATTATTATTGGAATCATAGGTTTCCATAAATATTCGATCCAACACAGAGCACACTAACACCAAGAAAAAAATGTAAGGTACAAAAAAAGATGGGATATGCCAATAAGTTTTTTTTTTTTAATCCTCTACAGTTTCAGGTATAAAAATCTTGATGAATTCCGTAGGGATGACACGTAACCCACAACCCATGTTCTGGTAAAAAAGAGGAGCCACCGGACTTGCATTTGGATCCAATTCCACTCAGGCACTCATTCTCAATCTCCGTGGCCACCCCGTTTCATCCTCTCTTTTTCTTTCAGTTAGGTAAGTTCACTCCTAGTTTTCGCTTCTTTTTACGTTTATTTATTTGATAGCGAGTGGATTTTTCAGAAGCTTTGATTTGCTTGATTAACGTGATTTATCAGTTTTGAGTTTTTGTTCATCCCCCTATTCTGTGTGCTTTTGAATTGTTAGGATTGTTTTTTTTTATAAACAAAATAATGGAGTAGAAGCTTTCTCATGCTTATCTTTTGTTTCTTTTAACAAAAAATTAGATTGTTTTCTTTCAATGTAATTAAAAGAATATATTCAATTTCTTTCTGTTATTATTGTTTTTTTTTCTTCATGCCATTTGTTGGCAATTTTGATTGATTTCGATTTTTGTTAGTCTTAATAATATTGTTATTAATTGGTGGGAAATTAAGCCATCTATCATTTTTATGGCATTTTGTCAATAATTTTACAAAGTAGTTTCTGCAAGACAATCCTTACTCAGTTCATAGTTTATTTATCTATAGGATTTTAATTGGTACAATACTCATGGATCGGATTACTATGGCTGCGCGTCTCATGATTGTATCCGACCTTGATCATACCATGGTATGCATTTATCTTTGAATATTTGCTTTAATTTTCAGAGATTTTTCTTCTATGGTTTCTTAATTCAATATGATGAGCTTTTTCCTTTTGCAGGTTGATCATCATGATCCTGAAAACATGTCTTTACTTAGGTTTAATGCCCTGTGGGAGTCGAATTATCGTCATGACTCTCTGCTGGTTTTTTCCACTGGGAGGTCACCTATACTGTACAAACAGCTAAGGAAAGAGAAACCCATGCTGACTCCTGATATAACTATCATGTCAGTGGGAACCGAGATAACATATGGCAACTCGATGCTGCCGGATGATGGGTGGGTTGAAATTCTGAGTCAGAAATGGGATAGGAACATAGTCACTGAAGAAACCAACAAGTTTCCTGAGCTCACACTTCAGGTCTACTTAATATATGCTTTTAACTGCAACCTTATATTTTAAACATTGAGATTGTTCTGTTGAGTGTCTTCAGTGCAACTGTATATTTAGATCCTGGTCTTGATAACTTTGATGAATTCAAGCATGTTGGATCATGCAGGCAGAAACAGAGCAGCGACCACACAAGGTTAGCTTTTATGTTGACAAGACTAAGGCCCAAGTAGTGATGAAGGAACTTTCAGACTGTTTAGCAAAGCGAGGGGTATGATTCAACTTACTATCAAGGATGCAATGCATCCGACTATATGCACTTTTCCCAAGTAAATATGCTTTGAAATATGTACATCAGACTACATCACATTGGTATTCATTTTCTTCATCTTGCTTGCTTGGTTGTTTCATGTTCACTGAAAGTTGTATTGCTGTCATTAACTAGTGTCTTATTTTGTGCCAGTTGGATGTTAAAATAATTTATAGTGGCGGAATGGATTTGGATATATTACCACAAGGTGCTGGCAAAGGACAGGCCCTCGCATATTTACTAAAGAAGTTTAAGACCGAGGGAATACCACCTGTAAATACTCTTGTTTGTGGTGATTCTGGGAATGATGCTGAACTCTTCAGCATTCCAGATGTGTATGGAGTCATGGTTGGTAGCCTTAAGCCTTTTATATAATTCAGAGTTACTAGCCCCTTAGAAATTGCAGTTATCTTTGAGGTCTATTAATCTTTTTCCCTCTTCAGGTCAGCAATGCCCAAGAAGAATTGTTGCAATGGCATGCTGAAAATGCGAAAGGTAACCCTAATATAATCCATGCTAAAGAAAGGTGTGCAGCTGGAATCATAGAAGCCATTGGACATTTTAACCTTGGTTCAAACTCTTCTCCGAGAGATGTTGCTAATTTTGTGGAGTGTAAGCTAGACCATGTCAATCCAGGTTTTGAAGTAGTGAAATTTTATGTGTTCTATGAGCGATGGAGGCGAGGGGAGGCTGACAACTGTGAGCTTTATCTAGCAAGTATGGAAGCTTCTTGTGTAAGTTACTGCCCTACCTTTCCTTCCATTGTTATGTTTTCTCATGGTACTTATCAGTTCATCAGAATTTGGCTACATCTTATGTTCCTCTTACTATTAGGTAAAAAAGGTGGCAACAACCATGTAACTTTTATCAGTTTATTTTGAGGTGGTGCATCTTTGGCTTTTATTTTTTGTTTAATTTGAACTCTTTACACATTGGAAATTTTATTCATAATACCTGCCATGATTCAAAACCCATCGCTGAACAGGATGAATTATATAGGTGTGTTGGTGAATCGGGTCTTTTAATACATTCCCTTTTTGCATTTTGCCATATGAATTTAGGCATGAATTCTTTATTGTCTTTGTTTCTTCCATCTCTGTTTTATGTAAAATGTGACCAACCTGCAGCACCTCAGGGATGAAAAGTTGTGGGACATTTTGGGTAAGCATGCTTGGTAACTAGGAAAAGGAACAGTTAAAAGTGTATCAATTTGTACTTCAGTGATATCATGTATCTTAAACACGATTTTATAATACGATGATAAACTAAGAACAACATCCACACTTAGCCAAAGATTAGAATTTTTCATGGGTGTGTATCTAGGGACGGGTGCAAGATTTTATGCTAGGGGTGCAAACTTTTATGAAGTTATATTATAAATTTAGGGCGTGCAAATTACAAAATTTTAGTGGTCTGAAATTAGATCATCAATAGAAAATATAAAGAAAATACCTAAATTACATGGGAATTTCCAGGGGTTTGACAAACCCCAGCACCCCATTCGGTCCATCCCTGTGTTTATATACAAATTGTAATGCATACCGATCAGTTTTTGGATGAGCTTGTGGTGAGTCACATATTTACCTAACTCCTGTGAGTATGGTTTTCTTGACCTAACATTTCTATAAGAAATATGGTTTCCTTTTTCATTTACCTGAGTAAAATCTAATTTTGAGTTTTTTAATCTTACTAATTTGTACCACGCATAAACTCTGTTATTTTTCTTAGGATCCGTCTGCTATCGTTGTCTTTCCATCTGCTGTTGAGAAAACACTTCTTGAATGCATACACACATTGAAAGGGTGTTACGGAGACCAAAAGGGTAAACAGTTCCGGGTCTGGGTGGATCGTGTATTATCCACACCAATTGGCTCAAGCACATGGCTGGTGAAGTTCGATAAGTGGGAATTATGTGGTGAGAGTGATTTCTTTATAAAATTGCCTTGTAATTTTCTTTGCTTTGCAGAACTTTCTTGTGATTGCCACTGATTTCTGACTTTTCATTGACTTGCGTTTTGTTGCAGGAGATGAGCGTTGTTGTTGTGTGACCACTGCTAAAATAAATGCTAAGGTAAGAACTGTTAAAATACTAGATTATGTTTGTTTGACGCTTTTGCTATTGCCCTCTTCTAAAATACGGAAGTAAAATATTTGAGCAGCAAAAGCATCAAACAAATGGAGCTTTAAACATGTTAATATATCCGTGAAGATTGATTAACATAAGGTGGTTACCTTTATATTGGCAGGGATCCGGTGCTTTAGACGGGTACGCTTGGGCGAATGTGCAGCAGAAGTGGTTAGAAGGATATGAAAAGAAGGATGATTCAACCTGGCTTTTCTAAAGTACACTGCAACAACATTCTGACTCTGGAATCAGTATAAAAATTCTATATGAATAAATGTAGCCAAATTTTAATACTTTATTTTTCTTCTTTTACATATATTTGAGTAACTAATATGCAACTTAGGAGATGGTATTGGCTTATCTCTCCTTTTCTTTTTAAATCTTATTTTCTATGCTCATGCAGTTTATACTGTATCTATGAGTTTGAAGTTTGCATCATGCGCAGGATTTCAAACTCTTACTGCATCTAGAATTGCTTATTTGCATGGTTTCTCATTTGGCACCATATTAGTTTTTTTTTTGGAATAAACAACCCCTCAACCATTTCATTTGGTCTAAATATACCTTTGTTGGATGGAAACTGCTAGTCAACGGTTGATGTTGACTAGACTAACTACGTGTTAAAATCTGCTAATATGTCAGCACCATATTTGCCACGTGTCACTATCCGTTTCGGCCCGGTGTTAGCATGATAGCCGTCCATGTGTCACCATAAAGAAGGGTATAATAAAATAATTTAAAAAAATCTTACGTGGCAAAATAAATTTTAGGGTAAAGTACACAGACGGTCACTGAACTTTGGTAAAAAAAACAAAATGGTAACCAAATTTTTAAAAATCACAAAATGGCAATTAAACTTTATGTTTTATAACAAAATGGTAACTAGACGTTAAATCCAGTTAAGTCTCTGTTATAAAATTTGGTATAATAACATATTTAGTCCTTCATATTTATACATTTAATCAATTTAGTCATAATTCGAAACAATTCACTAAATTTAGCCCTTGTTATTTACGCATACTTTCAATTTGATCCTTAAAGCAAAATTCTAAAGTATGGTAACATGATAAATAATTACAACTAAATTTTTATAGGAACTCGAAATCTCGACTGGAATCAAAAAAAATTTAAATAAAGTTTGAGTTGTAAAATATGACGCATCAACTCAAATAACTCAAATTTTTTTGACTCGACTCAATCGAACGCTCATCTCTATCTTAAGATATGACGCGTCAACTCAAATAACTCAAAATATTCGAATATTTTAAATCATTTTTTCTTTTAAATAGAATATTTTTAAAAATAGAATATTTAGTATTTTTATATTTAAATTATATCGAATATTTAATAACTACTTTAAATATTCAATTTAATTAAAAAATATTCGATTTAAAAAAAATTAATTTAAAATATTCGAAAGCCTTACAAAAGTTTGTCGCCTCTTCGTTACTTAACCAAACCAAGCAATGTAGATCTATTCCAAACCCAACTTTAAATATGGATTCCATGGCGGTTTTCATGAACAAATCCTACAAATATGAAACAAAAAATCACACACACAAATTGGGCATTTCTTTGTAAATAATAATTACTAACAACAATAATAAAGTGGGATTGGATTACTGATTTGAAATTCAATAACTTGACCCGACACCGCATTCTTTGAGATTGTTGTAGTCAAATTTGTAACGTTCTTTCTGAAAATCGAACAATTAAAGTCTCTAAGAACTATGGTCGAGAACTCATAGCTCGCAAGCTTCTGTTGCTGCCGCCATTTGTCTCCATCGGCAGCAAAAATCCCATCTCCCCAAAGCTCTGAAACATTTTCCTGCATATGTTTACCTTTTGCATATTTGTTGAAACTGGTTTTCAGTATGTGCTGTACGTTTCGCGTGTCGGCAGTGGAGATTTTATTTTAAGGGCTAAATTAAATGAATGCGTAAATAACGAGGGTTAAATTTAGTGAATTATTTCGAATTAGAATTAATTTGATTGAATGTATAAATATTAAGGACTAAATGTGTTATTATACCAAGTTTTATAACAGAGACTTAACTGGATTTAACGTCTAGTTACCATTTTGTTATAAAAATTAAAGTTTAATTGCCATTTTGTGATTTTTAAAAGTTTAGTTACCATTTTGTTTTTTTACCAAAGTTCAGTGACCGTTTGTGTACTTTATCCTAAATTTTAACACGTGTCAAGTCCAGTCAGAATCAGCCGTTAACTATCAATTGAATGACAATTTTCATCTAACAAGGGCATATTTAGACCAAGTTAAAATATTAAAAGTTGCTTGCTTTAAGAAAAATAAAGAGCCAAATGATAAAATATGCAAACGTTATAACATCTTTTGTTATTTTGCTTATTTTATACTCGCTCTTCCGTTGTTTATCTTCGTTCAGCCAGGTAATAAATAGTTATGTTTCGGCTTAATTTTCAAATTATATTTTGTAGGGCTGTAAATGATATAAATTTAAATAAACAAATATAAGTTTATGTTCCTTAGATTTTTTAAGCATGTTTGTAGTCGATGAGAGTTTATAAATTAATTTTGTGTTTTTTTAAACTATATATATTTGTATCCTTTTACTTAATGTCTGTACATATAATTAAATAAGTTCGCAAACGATTAAGAATCTATTTATGAATAAAGATAATTCTAGAATGGGCGACGCACACCACTGAATACAATTAACGTAACACACCGATGAACACATGTAAAATTTAAAATTTTTACATTGTGTGGTAAATACATAAGCAAATGACTCTATTCCAGGAAATTACCGACGGAATAGATATATGAGAAAATGACTCGACCCAGAAAATCATCGGATGAGTATATATATAAGCAAATCACTCGACCCTAGGAAATCATTAGGGGAGTGAATATATCGGAAAATGACCCAACTCCGATAAATCATCAGTGGAGAGAATATATCAACAAATGACTCGAGTCTGAAAAATCATCGAAAGAGTGAGTATATATGCAAATGACCCGACTCTTGGAAGTCATCGGAGGAGTGAATATATTAGAAAATAATTTAACTCCAAGAAATCATCACATGTATCTGTAATCACTAATTTTATCCGGGTGTATATTATTATTTTAATAATGTTCTAATATTAATAGTGTTATTATTATTATTATTATTATTATTATTATTATTATTATTATTATTATTATTATTATTATTATTATTATTATTATTATTATTATTATTATTATTATTATTATGTAATTACCATGCACTGGCGGTGGAAACATTTTGTTTTCACAATCGTCTTAATTTTAGGGGTTAGGGGGTTCAATTTAGGGTTCTTAGTTTATGGGTTTAGGTTTATATGCTTAGAATTTAGGGATTATGATTTGAATTTAGAGTTTAGGGTTAGAATTTAGGACTTATAGATAAAAACTTAAATCTCTACCATATTACATTAAAACCTAAACCCTAACCTCTAAACCTTATACCTTAATACTAAACCCTAAATTCTAACCACAAACTCTAAATTCTAAACCCCTAAAGTGGATCCATAACCCCTGAAATTAGGGCGCTTGTGAAAACAAAATATTTTTACCGCCAGTGCATCACATATTTTCCAATTATTATTAGTATAAATATCATAATAAAATAGATCGTAATATAAACAAATAAAAACTCAATAATATTATTAATGTCCAAGTCAATTAACATGTATAATCTGAAAACTCCAAAACAATACATATGGCTCGTTTGACCCGACCCTATCAGAAAACCCTAACCTTAAACTTTATCCTTTTGCACATATAAGATTTGGCCGTTCGATCAGATCTGATCTAACGGTCCAGATGAAGGTAGAGGTGACCGACCAACTTCCCCACGCGTGAGTGAAGCACACCACCGAGATTGTTGGCATTCCCACGCCCCCACGTGCTCGACGCTTTATCTTCCCCATCTACGTGACCTCATCGCTAGAGATCACGCTGCCAACCGTATGACCACCGGCTCTCTTCAACCATCGTTCAGGAAAAAAATATTAAAAAAAGGGTGAGCTTTTGATCCGTTTTTGCAAATGAAGGGAAATGATACATGTTTTTAAAATTTGGCTTTTATACCTGGTTCAAAAATTGGTTTTATCCGTTATTAAGCCCATCTACCCTATACTATTCAAAGCCTGGGTTCCTCCACTATTTTTACTCCTATTTTGATTTAGTCCTCAACCATGCCAAGAACCATTGGTATAACCGATGTTTTGGTCCTTGTCCCCCTTTTCCCTTAAATTCTTGTCCCCTTGTATATATAGTTTATATAATGTATATATATATATATATATATATATATATAGTTTTCATATAGTATATAGTATAATATATATATTCTCTTCTTTGAGCAAGTACATTTGGCTAGTTGGTCAAGTTGGTCATCTTTGTTTCCCATATTCCCGTAGGTCATGAGTTCGGGACCCACTAGAAGGACTCCCTTCCATATATATATATATATATATATATATATATATATATATATATTAAACCACACAGTATTTAGAATTTGTTTTTATGTAGTATATATGGTGTATAGTTTCACATCTTACTATATGTTCAATTACATATATCCGTTTCCTGTATGGTATAATATATGTTGTGTGGCATGTAGTATATGATATGGATTATTTCTTGTGTGTGTTATTGTCATTTAATATTCATGCCTTTTTTTAGTTCATGTTTATTTATTCATGCCTTGTTTTTGTACATTTGCCATGTTCATTCGTATGTTTGATTTGCCGTGTTGTATTATATTGTATCCGAGATATAAACTGTCAATGCGGTGCTCTCCTTTTCGAGAATAAATTTGGCTAGTACTTAAGGAGTGTAATACCCTAAATCCTAGCTTAAGAATATTGAAGCCAAATTACCTAAGTTGATAGCTCAATTGAACTTAAACATAAGCTAATTAGATTACCTAAGGACTTAAATGAAAGATTGAATGAAATGAATGACCAAATTATAATGACTAAACCGAATTTAATAAATAAATAGAGGAATGCATGATAAATTCTCCAATTCTCGAATTGCCCTTGCTTAATCACATGACTAGTGACTAATTAAAGGACATTTTGGTCCTTTCTCTAATCCACTTAAGGTGGATTATCATCTCCATCTTCCTCATTTCTTCATCCTAGCCGAACACCTTAGAGAAACTAGTGAGAGAGTGAGATTTGAGAGAACACCATTGTTGAAGAAGAAATTAAGCTTGCATGTTCATGATCTTCCATAGGAATTAAGCTAGAAAACAAAGTAAGTATACTCTTGCTCTTGTTATTCGAATAGATGATAAATTTGATTGAATTGGGTTAGTTGATGCTTGTATATGAATTTAGCTATTATACATGCTTGTTAGATGCTTGAATTGATGTTGCAGCTAGGTAAATTTGAAGAATGAACAATAGGTATTATGCTAGAATTGTTCAAACATTGAATTAGTGCACTTAGCATATTAGCCGAATGGAATTAGAGTCAAATTGATGAAATTGGTGTGTCAATTGAATAAGAGAAATGTTAACAAGAAATCACCTAGGAGAAATCATGTAAAATGGATAATTGAAGTCTTGATTCAGCTAGGTCGATAATGGAATGGAAGAAATTGAAATAATAAGGAAACTAGTCACATCTTAATCTACTAAGAGGGACTGTTCTAGAAAAATTGTTAAATTAGGGACTGAAATGGATTATTTAGGGACTAATATTAACATGTAAAAACAGGGTAAAAAAAGGGAAACTAAGGTCTAAAGGGCTGGTATGAACTTGTAAGGGTCATAGGTTAATTAGCTCATTAAAGTGGACCTAATTGCAACCTGGCAGTTTTAATCTTGTAAAATTGACATGTCTTTAACTTAAAATTTGTATTGATTTATAAGGGCTAAAAATATGAGGCATATATGGTTGAAAATATAATTAATTTATCTTTCTAACGGTGTAAACGAATCTAAATTCCAACGTATAGATCAATAGATATAGGCAAATTAGTGAAGGGTGTGCAAACTGCCAGAAGCAGAAAAAATTTAGTATTGTAGTGTAAAAATGTGCTTGATTGTATGAGTATATTGATGAATTGGTTCTAACATGATTTCTATCATCTTGTGTATGGCTTGCTAGAGCAAGGAGTGGAGGAAATTGGTGAAGCCAATAGAGTTGGACATTCAAAGGATAGGCAAAAGGGGATAGCTATACAAGACTAAGCTTGCTTGGAATTTTGTGAGTGTAGTTTTACTTAGGGTTGGGACTTAGGTCCTAACCAACACTAAATTACATGTCTATTTTCTTGCTTGAGAACTATGCCATGGAATGAACCTAAATTATATTGGTAACTTGACAATAAGGGAAGAAAGGAGTTAACAAAGACTTGAAAATCTAATATGTTGGTAATGTAACTTGCTAATGAAAATGAATCAAATATGCTTTCTTATTTTGAGTGGTTCATTCGAATTTCTTGATGGTCTAATTGATCTTTCTTAATGCTTGAAATCCTTGAATACTTTATTGATGAACCACTGTGTAAATGGCCTAAGGGCTTAATAAGAACTTGATCTTGAAATGATTGATATTTAAACACTTATGTGTGATTGCTTGGTAATAAAAGAATTAAACAAGTCCTTGGTTGATAGTTGGTCCTAGGTAGGACGACATGCCTTAGAGTCTAGAGCTCATTGTGTCAGGGGACTACGGTCCAGCACTACGGTGCATCTCGTGGCGACAGACGGAGGGTACGTATATGTGGTCTTTGGCGACAGTAGGAGGGTTGACCAGCACTACGATGCATCTTGTAGCAGTTCGGTGCATCTTGTGGCGACAATTGGTTTGAGACTTGATTACCTAGACTTAACTAAAGGCCAAGGCAAAAACTTGATAATAAGATTAAAATGAATTAAGCTATTCTTGATTACGAAACTGTGTGCCCTTAATTCTTGACCTACATGGATAAAATGAATGAATTGAGAAACTTGTTACCATAAGATTGCTTTTATATTGAAATCAAACATAGTAATATAGGACCTTATTCGAATGAAATCATGTGATTGCTTGCTTGAAGTTGTATAATTCTCGTGAATGTATTTCTTGCTTGATTGGTGTGATATAAGTCCTTGAATTGAATGGTTTGATCTTGATATGCTAGAGCTATTTGAATAGACCACTATAGACTAAACAGAGACTTGCTAAAATTGGATTAAGGCCTAGATAGGTTATGCTCAAACTAAAACTTGATAAGCTACTAGTTCTAGATACTACCTCACTAAGTACACTATGTACTTATCACTCTCATTTCCCTTCTTCCCGAACCTCAGGTTTAAAGTGATCGAAAGCTACTCATTCCTTGAGCCGAGAAATTACACAAGTGAAGGCAAAAGTATGGCTTGTTATCTATTTGTAATACTCCTAGATGTTGGCTTTAGTCTTTTGTGTAGACTTGATAGGTCATGCATTTTGGGTGCATATAAAGTGTGCATGTAAAACATGATCAAGACTAGTAATGTTTGAAGATACTTTTGGATGTAACTATAAGTATGTATGTAATGGTCTTTGGAAAACACTATGATCTTATCTTGAGAATGAATGAACTAGAATTGTGTTTATAAGCTTGTTGAATTCTAATTGGGCATTGAATCTAAGTACTTGAACTTGCTAGATTGATTCTAGATATGTCTAGTTTAACTTGACCCTAATCGAATGGTACTAGGAAATTCTAGGTTGCTTGCTTAATTCACTTGTATGCCTTAGAAGTCAAGACTAAACTGCATGTATTGATCATGATAATTCAATGAATTTAATGGTCTAATTGATGCGCATAATTGGAAGGATTTGTAGAGAACTTGATCCTAATCTATGTTTGGATTTGAATGTTTAGGTGAACATGTTAGTAATTAGTTAAAAGGGTAACCAATATGGATTATTAGGCTTGATCGAATGGTGATGAGTAACTTGTTAAGCAAGTAATTTGAAAAAGAACAAAAAATGGCCCTAAAACTTGTATAAGTTATCTTGATATCTTGTTTCTTGTCCAGATAACGCTCCTCGCTCCTAACCCGGGCGAGGGGTGTTACAAGAAGTTGGCGGTGGTTTTCTTTTATTCCTTGAACATCGGAGCCCTTTAAAATGAACTATCATGTATAATCAAATTTTAATTTAAATGTTAATTTAACTCGCAAGATCCGATATTAATAAAATGATAATTGATTTGTTATCAAGTTTGGGCGTGGTGGGGGTACAAACCCTTCCCCACACGTAACCGACTCCCAAACCCAAAAAGTAAAAATCTAGTTAGTACCTATAAACACCTACTGCCACCTGCCGAAACCAAAATGAGTAAGATTGTGGACGATGTAACATAAGGGGCATCCGGCGATAAGCATAACAACGCACGCGGATTACAACGCATAGGATCACCGGCGAACTGTACGATACCCTTCTCAATCTGTGGCGAATAGACAATACTACGAGCGACATCGTATCTCATCCGGCGGCCATGTAGCTATACACATGCCCACTACGGATGACGAGGGGAACCTATAACATTAAGTCATAGCTAGTCCAGTCAACGCGCCACGACAACCCTATCATGACACATGTCCAAGTGGTATAAAACTGGACATGCATCAAGGAGATCGAGGCAAATAGATCACCCCAGATACCATTACCCACTAACAACAAGAGCAATACACAAGCTCCGACCCAAAACAGCCATCTCGACCACCATTAGACCACCATCTCCGGTCCCTGTCTATTTTAACAATCAATAATTGGTGCGGCGAGCATGGACGAACACGTGACCTTCAGATTCATCAGTAAGCTTAAAAGTCCTAGAGCATGGGTGGAGACAACCAAGAGCACCTAGAGGAAAAAACAACTGAGGATGACACTTTGACATCCCAACCAGTGACTGTGACCGGTGAAAAAGCCGTAGAGGATGATGTACAAATAGGACAATCGGCGACATGGGCTATTCAACAACTACAACAAATCCAATAGAGTTTTCGACATCAGCTTTCGGAACAGCCTCCCCCATGGTTTACAACAGGATATGGCACACAACAGGAGAGAGGAACGTCACCATCAGAGGGCAGTAACCAGCAATTTTCGTAACCCCTCAGTTTTGGGCTTAGGAGTTTTTAGGTTGGGTTTAGGGTCTGTTGGACTGAGACTAGAGATCCAGGTTTGTTCGGGATTGGTTCAAGGAAAACCTAGTTCAGGAAGTGATAAAAATATGAGAAAAATTTCTAAAATTCTTTTAAATATATATAAGGGTTTGGTGAAGTCAATTTCAGAAAACGACTCTTGGAAGGTGGACATTTTGGTTTAGTGACTGAATCGTAAAATTGGAAAAACTATTTTTAATGACTATTTTTTAAAGAGCCAAAACATAGAATCTTTAGGGAGCTAATGCAATTATAATCATCTATTCCATTAATTTGACATGTTTTAGTTGTGTTTTAATTAACATGGATTAAAAAGGTTTTGGTTAAAAAGGGAAATTAATATTTTAAGCACATTTTGATGTAACTTCCATTTCTCTTTTTCTCATCATCCAACCACCTATTTTCTTTCAAAACTTCCAGAGATCTCTTCCTTTTCATTTTACTTTAATTTCCAAATGATTTACATGGAGTTTTCTCAACTTGTTTCAATGGATTCTTGAAGATTTTCAATCAAATCTTATCAATTGAATGAATAGCAAGGGATTTGAGGTAATTTTCATGCTTCTCCTCTAATCAAGGTTCTTTAATGAAATTCCCAAGTATTTGACTCTTTAATTGTGTTTCTTAACAAGGTTTCATGATTGATTTGAAGAAAACGGCTAAATCAAGCTTTGAATGACGATTTTGTGTAATTTTCGTAATGGATATGTTTTGGCTGGTTTATGATTGATTTTAATCATGTTATGGAAGTTTATTAATGTTGAGATTGAGGTTTAAGCATGGTAAACCCGAAACTATTTGGATCTCTAGTTTTTTAGGTTGTAAGAATTAGGTTTTTGTAGTGTTAATGTGATTTTGTGAATGCTGGAGGTATAAGGTTGATAATAGGGTGATTTTGGATGTTAATCAATTATTATAAATGGTTGGAAGTGTTAGGTTTTGGCTGGGTTGAGTTTGTAGAGTAATTGATGATGTTTTAGGTTGTTTCAGATGGGCGTTTTGGTGGTTTTGGGCAAGGCAACGTGGTAGGTTTGCTTGCTAGAGTTTTGGGTGCATTGAGATGCATTAAACCTATGTTCTTATGTGGTTAAAACATGGGAGAATGTTTTAGAAGCAACCAATGAAGTTTTGGGAGTTTTGGACACTTAGTTTCACATCGGCTAGTCAAGGTTCCGCGTGTCAGTGAGTGAGAACGTGGATTTCAGCTTTGAAATGTTTTAAAGGTGGTTTTGGGAACTTAGATGTAAGCTTGAAATGCTTTTCTAAGTTCGAAAGTAAGTATAAGGAATTTCTCTCTCGGTTGTGCTATTATGAAATGGTTTTTATGCACTCGGTTTAAATTTATGTTACCTACTGTTAAAGCATGTTTAAAGCATGTGGCTTGCTATTTTTAATGATGTGTTGAAGGATGCACATGGTAAGTGATCCTTGTAAGAATACGTTTTATACTTGTGATTTAAAGCATGGGTTAATGCTTTGGAAAAAGATTTATGATGATGCTTTTAAAATAGTGAGGTATGTGGTAAAATGAGAATTATAGTGGCAAGTGATGTTATGAAATTGGTTTATAAATGTTATCGGATATACTTAGCCGACTATAGGATTGAGTGCACTATAAAAAAGTCTCCTTGGATGTTGAGGGGTTTATACGGTGTACCGAATACTCCATCCAAGTAGCCTAACAATTAAGGTATGTGCGTGGTGTCCCGTCTCTCGTTAGTGGGGTTATACATCTACAGTTCAGTGGTGTTGAGGCGTTTATACAATGTACCGAATACTTCACCACGTGTGTCACAACAATGAAGGGTAGCTCACGTGAGTGAACCTTGAGATGCCGGTGAGAATGTATGAAGTGTTAGGACAACACTTGTGAATTCGTGTATCTGATATGTTGTTTTGAGAAATGAACTTGTTAAATGATCACTTGTAAGCCAATATAATTGTTGATGTGTCATGAGGTGGTTTATGTCATATAATGTGGCTTGTACATGTTTTACTCTTTAAGCTTTGCATATGGTAGTTATGCATGGGAAGGCTTAAATTGATTGTTAGGAATGGAACTTAATGTTGATTCATGATACATGTTGCATAAGGTTTACTATGCTGATTTTTGATTAAGGAATGTGCATGGTTTTTAAAGGCATGACGGTTTTCAAATGGCGTTTGAAGTAATTGAAATGAGATTTCAATGTGGACTTGGAAAATGGTTTTAATGGATTGTTGGTGTTTTGTTTTTGAGCACTCCTCACTAAGCCTTGTGTGCTTACACTCTATTTTGTCCATCAATGCAGAAAATTGAGGCTCGGAAAGGCAGCATGAAGTAAAGGATCAAAATAGACTTCATTCTCAAAAGTATGTTTCGTTTTAGACTATAAGTAATAAGGGAAATGGGGAATCCGTTGTGTTTTTGGGAGATTTGTGTAAACTCCCTATTGGAGCAAGTTTAATATGCTGTTTAGACTTTAAATGGCCTTTGGTAATTGGTTTGTGCTTTGCTTTGCATTTTGGTACCTTACTTGGCTTGGTTCCTAGGTTGCATGACAAATTTCCATGATATGATGTTGAATATGCCATGAATGATTGAGGTTTGATGTTTGGATATATTGTATGTATGTTGGAAGCATGCTTGAGTGGTTATGAGTGCATTAAAGTGTGAAAACCAGCAAAACGTGACATTAAATGCCAGGTGTTTCGATACGCCTAAGGCTGTATCGAAACGATGAGCTTGAATTGGGCATTGGGTTTTGAAACAGAAAGGGGTGTATCAAAACAGGCTCGAGTATTTTGGCTACTAGAATTTCGTGTACCAATATGCCTTGGGGACCGTATCGATACGGGTTCGTGTTCCGAAACACCCAGATCTGTTACGAAATAGGGTGTATCGATACATGGGTTAGTGTATCGATACACAAAGCGTTAAGTTAGTTAATCATAATCTTTTGAAGTTCTTTTTCTTTACGTTTTAGTCCTTGAATGTTGTGGATGCAATTAAATGGGCTTGAATGATCAGCTTGAGCTGAGATTTAACACAATGGCATGTAAAATGACTAATTAAAGGATGGTAACTTAAAATTTGAAGAAGCCCCTATAATTTGATAAAATTACAAATTGGTCTCTATCACATGCTTATAATCAGTTGAATGCCAAATCGATGTCTGATTGAGTTGATGTTTCCTTCGCTGCGAGTCTAAACACTTAGGGTAATAACTTGCATCTAGACAAGATAAAAAGAAAAAAAATAGGGTTGTTTATTGAGGTGAACCTTTTTGGTTTACTTTAATATTCCCCGTGTGACCCGTTCGGTTTGTTATCGCATCCAAGCCGTGTCGAGGGGGTTACATTTTGTGGTACCAAAGCCAAATTTCAAAGGAATGGGATATTGGTAAGTTGATGGTAAGTTGTTGTAACGTAATTTCAAAATTGTACGTTGATTGTTTACTTTGCATGATGATTGTTATATATGTGTTGTGGTGGATTCAATCATGTTGTTGTTATGCATGGTGATTGCTATATGCATATTGGTTGAGATATGCTATGTGGAGTAAGTTTTTGAAAGATTGGGATGTTGGTAAGCTGGTATGGTGATGTGAATCGAAATCTGTTGTTTGCTATGCACGGTATTTGTGATATGTATGTTGATTGCTTTATGCCATGCTTGGGGGAAATTGGGATACCCATTTCCTTATTACTATAGTTTGAAATTTTTTTATTGGAATTGGAAGTCTTGGATCCTTGCTTGAAGCTGGCCTGAATGTTTTGTTTTGTTAGTTTATTATCATGACTTAAATATTTATTTTAGCTCAATAAACCGAGGAGAGAATTGTGATCTAGTATGATTGTTGTTGCTGTTGGGCAAGGAGTGGAGGAGTGTGTTATGTCTCCTGGGGTTTGATGCCCCGAAGTAAGTACAACTTGGGCCAGTGTTAGGTGACATGGCACCTGGGACATACGCGATGTTTAGAGCTTGAGAAGCTATTAATGCTGGAGTGCATGAGACTGCACCAGCTGATGGACAACTGTGAGACGCTGTTAGAATGCTTCTGTAGTTTGGAAGAAGTTGAGCTCGAGGGTTGTCACCTGAGGTATCCATGGAGTGGATGGCCTATACTAATGGGATTATGGAACAAATGGGGTGTAATGATGCCCATAGATTGGAGATGTGTTGTATCTAAGTTGTCAAGAGATGTGTGCAGTTGGTGGACAACTGCAGTTGTGGGCTTGGATCCCGATGTTGTTACATGGGAGTTCTTTTGAACTGTTCTTAAGAAGTATCTGAAAGTTAGATACTTGGATGACAAGAAATGTGAATTCATGGCATGGGTTCAAGACTGTAAGTTTGTGGTCAAGTTTAAGGTACAAATTATTTAGTTGAGCGGGTATGCTTCTAAATTGGAAATGGATGTGAGACATCAATGTGATTGATTTTTTATGGGTTGGTACTTGTTGTTAGGCTATATATGTTGGTTTTTGGCTACACCGTTTTTGACGTGTTGGTTACACGGGCGAAGTGCACTGAGCAGAACTTGGGTTTTTCAATTCGTGTAAGAGGTTCTAGCTCTAGAAAGAGAGTTGCAGACTCTGGTTTTAACGGTAGTCAGTGTAAGAATAGTCATGCTAAAAGGTATCACCTGTGTTGAGGTGATGTGGTGGTAATATTAGGCAAGGATCATAGGGTCAGTGTGTCTGGGTTTGAGTAGCATTTGATACCTATTAGGTATGTGGCTCGTGTGACCACGTGAGGCGATATTGTCCACGTTTGATCTATGAGGTTTAGATTTCTGCACGTGATGTTGTTAATGCTTTTTAGAGTTGTGGCTTGAACGATCGTTTCAGAAGTGTTTGATGTAGGAATGCAAGTAACTAGTTCATTTGGTGAAATGGTGGTTACAAGTAGGTTGTTTAGGAGACGTCCTTTATCTGTTCAAGGACACGTGGTTGCAATTGATTTAATGGAATTGCCTTTTTATGGTTTTGATGTAATCCTTATGATGTATTGGTTGACCGAACATAGGGCTGTGGTTGATTTTGATACAAAGCGATTTACCTTGAAACTTGTTGATGATTACGAAGTGGTAATCATGGGCGAGAATGTTAAATTCTTGTCCAATACTGTTTCAGCCTTAGAAGCGAGTCATTTAATAGAATCGGGTTGTGAGGCTTTCTTAGCCTATGTTATGAATCTAGGATCAAAGGAAGTGCGTGTGCAGGACATACGTACTATATGTGAGTTTTTGGGTGTATTTTCAGAAGATTTGCCTAGGTTGCCGCCGAATAGAGAGGTTAAGTTTGACATTGAGTTGTATAAAAATACGACTCCAGTGTCTATTTCTCCCTATCGAATGGCTCCGAAAGAGTTAAAGGAGTTGAAGACACAACTTTAGGAGTTGCTTGATCGAGGGTTCATTAGGCCTAGTGTTTCACCCTGGGGTGCACCGGTTTTGTTTGTGAAGAAGAAAGATGACACGATACGGATGTGTATAGATTATCGACAATTGAACAAGTTGACGCTTAAGAATAAGTATCCCTTGCCAAGGATTGATGATTTGTTTGATCATGTTTGAGGTGCTTTAGTGTTTTCTAATATTGATTAGAGGTCTAGGTATTATTAGTTGAAGGTAAAGGATGTGGATGTGCCTAAGACCACTTTTCGTATGAGGTACGAGCATTATGAGTTTTTGGTGATGCTATTTGGTTTAACGAATGCACCTGTTGCATTCATGGACATGATGAATCGCGTGTTTTATGAATTCTTGGATCAGTTTGTGGTTGTGTTTATTGATGATATTCTCGTGTACTCTCGTACCGAGGAGGACCATGATAAGCACTTGTGGATTGTATTGCAAGTTTTGTTGGATAATCAGCTTTACGCCAAGTTGAGTAAGTGTGAGTTTTGGCTTAAAGAAGTTGTCTTTCTTGGACATGTGGTGTTAGCCGAGGGTATCCGAGTTAATCCACATAAGATCGAGTCAGTGATGAGTTGGAAAACGCTTAAGTCTGTGATGGAAGTCTGCAGCTTCCTTGGGTTGTTGGGTTATTACCGTAGATTTGTGGATGGTTTTTTCAAAGATTGCTGCTCCTTTAACCAAGTTGTTGCAAAAAGAATGTTCGCTTTGAGTGGACGGATGATAGACAACGAGCTTTCGAGAAGTTGAAGGAAGCTTTAACGCAAGCTCTTATCTTTATTCAACCCAATTCAGGTAAGGAGTTTGTGGTTTATAGTGATACATCGTATGTTGGTTTGGGTTGTGTGTTGATGCAAGATGGAAAAGTTGTGGGTTATGCATCTAGACAATTGAAGGTGCACGAGCGCAACTATCCTACTCATGATCTTGAGCTTGCCGCAGTTGTGTGTGCTTTGAAAATTTGGAGGCATTATCTTTATGGCGAGAAGTGTGTTGTTTATACGGATTATAAGAGTTTGAAGTATTTGATGACACAAAAGGATTTAAATCTTAGGCAACGAAGATGGTCGGAGTTGCTTACAGATTATGACTTGACAATTGAGTATCATCCATGGAAAGCTAATGTGGTGGTCGATGCTTTGAGTAGGAAGATAGCGGTTGAGTTGAGAGCCATGTTTGCGCAATTGAGTGTGTCGCAGAATGGTGGATTGATAGCTGAGTTGCAAGTGAAACCTTCCTTGGTTCAATTGATTAAGGAGAAACAATTGCTTGATGATTCATTGATACCACATGTTCAGGATATAACAGATGGTAATTCGACAGACTTTTGTTTTAATGATGATGGTGTTTTGTGTTTTAAGAGTCGAATAGTTGTGTCGAATGATGTTGGGTTGATGTGCACTATTATTGAGTTGGGTTGAAAAAGGATGTTCCTGATTTTGTGACTAAGTGTATGTGTTGTCAGTGCGTGAAAGCTGAGCATCAGTTTCCTTTCGGACTGTTGCAACCTTTGAAGATACCAGAATGGAAATGGGAGAAGACTACGATGGATTTCGTGTCTGGGTTGATGCTAACATCAACCAAGAAAGATTCCATTTGGGTGGTTGTTGATCGTGTAACCCCCGTAGTCCGGCCTGTACGGTTGGCCCGAACTACGAAGATTACACAGGGAAAACCAAAGTCAACCCGAAAGTCAACCTTGATTAACGACCCCTTTTTTTTCTTTTTAATCTTATCTAGATGCACATTAACCTTAGATGTGATCACACAAACACCATGCTCAAAGATCACCAACATCAGAGATCAAACAGGGACCCAATTGAACAAATTACAACTTTAGGGACCAAATTGCAATTTCTGAAAACTTTAAGGACTTAACCAGATTTTAAGTTACCAACTTGAAATTAATCATGTTTCATGCTTCTCTGCCAAATTTCAGCTCAAACGGACATTCCGAACTCATACAATTGCACAAACAAGTTTCAGGACCAAAATGCAAACATTTCGAAACATTTAACCGCCCATGTCAGCCCCCAACGGTCACCCGTTCCGAAACAGGCCAAGGCCGTTCCGAAACACGGGCCGTTCCGCAACGCGTTCCGCAACGGGGGTCTGGCAGAATGCTTTCCGTTTCGGAACGGTGACACCCGTTTCGGACGCCTGGGTTCATGCAGGGCACCCGTTCCGAAACGGTGTTGCCTGTTCCGAAACGCCTAGCCCAGAATGTTGCATTTTGCTCACTCAAACACACAATTGATCAATCAAACATGCTCCAAAAGCCACCAAACTTTGCCAACATGCAATTCAACATAAAAGAGACATACTTGCATCAACAATTCAACATATAACCATCACATAAGGAAAGCCCCAAATCTATAGGCATGCTTCCTACACAAGCAACCATTTAAGCACAACCTTTCAAAGCAACCTCAATTAAACCAATTCATGATTCAACATCATTAACAACAGTATTTAAACATTCATGATCAACACATACGATCACCATAACAACAATTCGAGAGATTCTACCCCATTGCCCTTATTAACTATAGCTATTCACCGAGACATACATCTCCATTGGAGTCCACCTTGAATCCCTTGCTCCTTGCTGTCCAAACTTCAAGATTCTGCATTGATGGACAAAAAGGAGCGTAAGCACATAATGCTTAGTGAGGAATGCTCAAAACCAAAACACCATCAATGCAGCGGGTCTTTAAAACACTTTAAAACCAACCCGATTTGCTTTCCAAAACCATGTTCGAAAACTCTTTTCAACATCAAGCTCATAACCATGCATTAACACCATATGCCAAGCTTTAAACAAAACCATGGAAAACACTTCCAATTTGCAACATACCTTTCTTTAACTTGGAAACCACATCAAGCAAGAAACCATTTAAAACCATAGTTCAATCAAACCATTTCATGCATTTAACCAAGGCAACATAAAACCATATCATCATCTTCACATGCCTTAAACAACAAGTCATACAAGACTCCAATGCAACATAGGCAACTCATGCTCTCATACATCATTTATCAAATGATTATCAACACTTGATCAACTTACAAGTAAACATGCCATCACTAGCATTATACACATTTCATGCAACAATGCATCTTACCAAGCATCTCATGCTTCCCATGCAAACATGCATCAATTCAAGCATCTCACGCTTCACATGCAACCATGCATCATTTCAAGCAATCCCATGCTTCACATGCAACTATGCATCATTTCAAGCATCTCATGCTTCACTATGATCAAGAACATTACATTGGCATCCAAGTGATCAACCACATTCACTTTCCAACTTATCGATTCGATCGGATACGCGGATTACAAGCGTGTCCCAACGCTTCCTACACACTACCCAATCCAAGGTCTTTCAAATGGGCAACAACCTCCATTTGACCTTAACAACCTAAGGTTCCCATGTATGGACTTTTAAACACCATACAACCTTAGCTTTTCCTCAAGGTTACCATGTATGGACTTTCAACCACCATACACCCTTGACATGCACAAGGTCTTCCCGTATGGACTTTCAACCACCATACAACCTTTGCATAACCGATTGGTAGTTGTAGACATCATCTAACGAGGTACGGGACATCACACACAAGATCCACACATGGACTTAACCATAGCCATTGTGATCTTAACAAGTACAAGGTTCTCACATAAGGACTTTTAACCACCTTATAACCTTTACTTAACCAAGGTCCTCGAATGGGCAACAACCTCCATTATGACCTTAACAACTTAGGTCCTCGAGTGGGCAACAACCTCCACTATGACCTCTTCTCGTTAGGAATACTTGAGGGGAGTCTAACCGGTCCACACTTGACCACTCCGCCTTCAAGGCGACTTTATTCACGGTGCACCCAATCCTATAGCCGGCTAATTATACCCGATCAATGAACCAAGAACCTTTCGCATCACTTGCCAATATAACCATCTTACCATATTATCAAATATTCCACATGCATAAACAAAATGCAAGGCCATCTCATCATTAGCTCAATGATTCACATGCATACACATAATGCAAAACCATCACATCATTAGCTCAATGATTCACATGCATATCAATCATCATCCACTTTTGATTTTTAAAGCCAAAACATACACAATCCAAGAGCAAAAACTCATCCACTTACTCTTGAGCTTAGCAAAGTTGTTTAGACTTAAACTAAGCTCCCAAAAACCTTCAAACCTTGTTTCAAAAGCTGAAATCCCAACTTCACTCACCGATTACCAAACAAGCCTAGCCAACAAGCTTTCCAAGCTTCCGAAACCTTCCGAAAACACCTCCAAAGCTCAAGGATCAACCTCCCCTGTTTCAAGCACACAAAAACAGAACATTAATGCATCCTTATGCATTAAAACACCAGCAACATCAACACAACTCGCTGCTCATCACAAAACTAGCAATTTGGCTACCAAACACAACCGAAATCACCTCCAAACACTTCCAAAACTTAACCCAGCCAAGATCCATCACTTCTAACCATTTTTATACATCAAATAACATGCAAAATGATCACAACCACGTCCTTATACCTCCAGGTATAACAGATCACCAAAAACACTCCAAAAACAACCAAAAACTCAAGCCAAACTTAGGAAATTCAACCTATCCGGGATTGCATTGATTAAACCTCAACTTCTAATCATTTTAGCATTCATTTAACATCAATTTAACACCTCAAAACACTGCTTAAACAGATCACACGAAATTTTCACCAAAATCACCAAATCTTGCATTTTAGCCAAAAATCAAGATCTCAATTGAAAAGCCTTTAATAAAACATAAATCAAGGATTGAGAACTTAGGAATTTCAGTAAATAACTGATAGTTTAGAGGAGAAGGACGTTCTTACCTCCAAACTTGAATTTCTCCATTTTAGAGCCAAAAAGCTTGATGAACCAACTTGTAAATTGAGAGGTTTTGATGATGAGATGATTAGGAATCAATTGAGAATTGAAATGAGAGATTTAGATGTCAAAATCAGAGAAAGAAATCTGGAGAATCTTGTTTGGGTAGAGAGAAAATGAGAGAAAAGAGAATTTGAGAGAAAATGGAAAATTAGTTGGAAATTTAGTTACAAATGATTTTCCCTCCTTTTCTAAATCTTTAAAATCAGATTTGAGTCATAAAATATCTTAGAAAAATCTGGAGAAATCCTTTTTGGAATAATAGCTCCTTAAAGATTCAAAGTTTCAATCCTTTATAAAACTGTCCCGCAACTTTCAAAAATTACATTTTGGTCACTAGCCAAAATGTCAACCTTCCGAACCTCATTTTCCAAAATTGATTTCACAGTTCACTTATATATATTAAAAGATGATTTTAGAATATTTTTCCATATTTTTAATGCAACCCGAACTAGGCTTTCCTAAATTCACTCTTATATATTCGATCAGCACTTTGACCGAACCGGTCAACGCCAAAACTTCCGAGCCCAAAACCGGGGCGTTACAGATCGGTTTACAAAGTGTGCACAATTTGTTCTTGTGCATACACCGTATAATTTGGATAAGTTGGCGGATTGGTATATTGCTGAGATAGTGTGTATGCACGAAGTGCCCAAGTATATAGTTTCGGATAGAGATCCGCGGTTCACAACAAGGTTTTGGGAGTGCTTGCATTGAGCTTTGGGTAAACGGTTGAATTTCAGTACTTTGTATCATCCTCAGACGGATGGTCAATCTGAACGTGTGATTCAAATTTTGGAAGATATGTTGAGATGTTGTGTTATTGAGTTCCAAGGAACCTTGGAGAAACAATTGACTTTAGTGGAGTTTGCATATAACAAAAATTATCAAGCTAGTATACAAATTGCACCGTATGAGGCTTTGTATGGTAGAAGGTGTCGTACGCCTTTGTGTTGGGTGGAGGTTGGAGAAAAGCATATCTCCTTGCCGATGTGTTGAAGAGCACAAATGAGAAGGTGAAGTTTATTTGTAATTGTCTAAAAGCTACCTCGGATTGTTAGAAATGCTACGTGGATTTGAAGCATAGGGAGATTGAGTTCGCGATTGGTGATCACGTGTTTTTAAAAGTGTCACCTTGGAAGAAGGTGATGGGGTTTGGACGTAAGGGTAAGCTTAGTCCAAGGTTTATTGGACCATATGAGGTTGTAGAGCGTGTTGGTCCTGTTGCGTATCGGTTGAGGTTGCCTCCCGAGTTGGAGAAAATTCATAATGTGTTTCATGTGTCGATGTTGCGGAGATATAGGTTGGATTCGTCGTATGTTATACCAGTTGATGATATTGAGTTGCTACCATATTTATCTTATGATGAGGAACCTGTAACGCCCTGGTTTTGGGCCTAGATGGTTTAGACATCAGGTCGGACCGGTCAAGAACGGTTCGAATCGCGTAAGGTGATTTAAGGAAATCAAGGATCGTGATAGGATAAAAATGTGGTAAAAATTGCTAAAATCCTCTAAAAATATGTTTAAGAGGTTATTCAAGTCAATTTTACAAAATGAATTTCGAAAATGGGACATTTTGAGTAGTGACCAAATTGTAAAGTTACAAAACTGGGAAAAATGTGATTTTAATGTGGAAGCCAAAATCTTAGAATCTTAAGGGGTGATTTAAGTCAATTTGACCTTTCCTCAATATGACATGTGTTTTAAAAGGCTTTTAATTAAATGGATTTAATTGGGTTTATATTAATTAATTAATAAAGTTAGTTAATGTGAGATTTTCAATTACGTAACTACCAACTCTTTCTGATTTTCAGCCAAACACTAATTCACTCATCTTTTTCCAGAATTCTTTCTCCCAAAAACTCTCTCAACATTTTCCAAACCAATTCCAAGAAATCTTTTCCAATCCTTCAAGATTTTGCTAAGGAAAACTTTTCATTCATTGAGGGAAGCAAGGATTGGAGGTAAATCCCGTTCTCAACCTCTAATCTAAGTTCTTTATTGAAATTCCCAAGATATTTGGCTTCTAAATACTATTTTTGGTTGAGTTTTAACTATAGTTTTGATTGGAGATCAAAATCTTGTAAAAACTTTGTTGAAATCTTAATTTTTGGACTTGATGAGTTAAGCTCTATTTTGTGTTGATTTTAATTGAGTTCTAAGTTGATTAACATGTTAAAATGACGTGTTGATAACATAGATCCCGAAGTCCTTGAGATCATTGAGTTTCTTGTTAGTTTTAAGTGAGTTTTTGAGGTGAAATGGTGGAATCTTGCTTTCTGGAGGTATAAGGTTGGGTTAGGTTGTTTATTTGATGTGTTTTGATGTTTATTATGGTTTGGAAGTGATGTATGTTGGCTGGGCTTGGTTTAAGAAGCAATTGATTGAGTTTTCAGTTGTTTCGGTTGGGTAAATTGGTGTAGTTTGGGTGAGCAACGAGTTTGTGAATTGTTGCTGGTGTTGGAATGCATTTTAATGCATTTAGATCTCTGTTTTGATGATGTGAAAACAGGGGATCTTGATCCGGAACCAAACGAGGTGTTGTTGGAGGCTCTAGAAGGATAATTTTCGTGTAGGCGAGCAAGTCTTTGCGTATCGGTGAGTGGAAATGCAATTTCCTGCTTTGTAACGTTTTGAGCGTAGTCTTGGGAGCTTAGTGTAAGTTTGATACACTTAGCTAAGCTCAAGAGTAAGTGAATCGAAAATCCCTCTCTTGGAAATGTGCTATGTTTGATGAAATTGCATTTGAGTTGAGTGTGGATTTGATTATTGTTTTTAAAGCATGTTTTAAGCATGAATGTTGTTGGATTTTAATACCATTATGTTAAGGATGCACTAGGTAAGTGATCCTTGGTTTTTCATATGAATATGCATATGATGTTAAGCATGTTATGCTTGTGGAAATGGCATTGTGGTTATGCTTGAAAAACAGTGGATTGTTGATGTTAAATGATTATATTGGCAAGTGATGAAAATGGTTTTTGGTTACTTTAATCGGATATAGTTAGCCGGCTATAGGATTGGGTGCACCGTGAACAAAGTCGCCTTGGATGTCGAGGGGTTGTGATTATACCATATACTCCACCCAAGTACCCTAACGATTGAGGTTAAGATCACATCGGTGGATGTTAATTCCGTGTGTGGGTCTTGTGTTATGTGTCTCGTGCTCTCGTTAGTGGAATTATACAACTACCGATGAGCGGTGTTAAGGGGTTGTGATTATACCGTTATACTCCACCATGGGTGTCACAATGATAGAAGGTTGCTCTCGTGTGTAAACCTTGTGTAGACCAGTAGTGTGTATGAAGTGTGTCGCTTGTAATCCGCGTATCCGATTGTGTCTTGAGTTGAAATGGTTTATGGATTATCACTTGTGGGCCAATATAATGTTAATGATAAATGTGAAGCTTGAGATACTTGTAAATGATGAAAGAATGCATGAAATACTTAGTAAAGCATGAGCAATGGTTTAATTGTTGTTTAATATGTTACTTATGAGCATATGTTATTAAATGCATTGTTGTCTTGAGAAGACATGATTTATGAAAAGGCATGTGATAAAAGTGGTGGTTTTGCAAGTCATATGAAATGCATTGATGAATGTTGTTAGCGTTCCTCACTAAGATATATGCTTACGCTCTTTTGTTTTATCAATGCAGATAATTGAGCATTCAAGGCAGCCCAAAAGCAAGGGGATTCCAAGGCTTTGTAAAATAGATGTATGTGGTTCACCTTTAGTGTAATAAGTGGCAATGAGTGGGATTTCTATTTCTTGATTTTTATCGGAGGTGTTTGTTGTTTCTAGCATGTTTAGTTTCTGATTGTAGACTTGTATTTGACCTCTTTATGGTTCTATGGTTTAATTGTGGTGTTATACCTTTGCTATAGCTTAGTATCTTAAGCATGCTTGAATAGCTTAAATGTTACCTTAGTATGATGTGGTTGAGGAGTATGCTTTGCTGTTGATGATGTTTATAAGTCTATTAGATGGATTATATCATGTATGCATGATTTGAGCTTGTTTGGATGGTTTTAGTATGTTTAAAAGATGTTGGAATGAGCCAATATGGTATGCGTATCAATACTCGGGGAAGTGTTGTTGAGTGTGTAAAAGTTCTATCATTTACACCTTTTTAAACCCATATTTCTGCTGCATTCAAGCATCATTACATAGCATTTAGGTTAGTTTTTAATAAAACATCACAATTATATAAAAGGCACGGATTCTACTGAAAGATGGCTATTTTTGCAGGCATCTGTCACAATAGATGTCGAAGGCAGGCGCAGGGCAGATAAGCAGGAGAGCTAAACTGGACAAGCAGCTGAAGAAGACGAACCTGTCATGGACCTGTCGTGACAGCATGATGACAGCAGATTTATGAAGAGGAAAAATGAAGTGGACCTTGATAGATAGAGAAAAATCTGCTCGTCTGTCGTGTGGAAGCCAAATATTTTTCCAAGCCCCGGATCAAAAGATATGTCATGCCAAAGCTCAAGGAGAGGAATTTCCATGAAACAAGGAGGCGGCTGAAAAGTAGGAATCCTTAGAGATTTAGTCTTTATTAGAATCTTACTTTTAATTAAAGTTGTAATCCTTGTTACCTTAGATAACTTGAGCCCAAAGCTTATATAAAGGGCATAGATTAAACCTAGGGCAGAGCCGACTCCCCCATAACCGAAACCAAAACCCTGTCGTTTACCTGTCACCGATATGTTCTAAATTCCTCCTAGGGCTACGGGTTGTTTTGTAAAGTAGTTGCAAGGGTTGCTTTGTTTTAGGATTTTTCAAGTTCAATAAAATAAACTTCAAGTTCTTTTATCTTGGTTTTAATATCTTGCAAGAGCATCGGGAGAGCATTGTGAGGTTATCTATTTACTTAGCATCGGGAGAGTTAAGTATACGAAAGAGGTAAAAGCGCGTTCTCTAGTTTATAGTTGAACCATCTCGTGCTTAGGGATAAGGCGAGGTTAAGTGGCTAAGGAAGAATTCATACACATCGGTGTTCATCCTTCGATTCACGCCGGGAGGTATCATCAAAGACGTGATCATCGACAGACTTGTGCCTAGGGATAGGGCAAGGCATATCAGGGATTCTTGCCAAGCTTGAAGTACGGAGTTAGTGTTTGCTGCCGCGACAGCTAACGGACAGACGCCGCGACAGGTGCTGTCGGCGACGGGTGCGACGACAGAACTGGAGATCCTAAGCAATTCAATACCTACACTACTGAGCAACTCAATACCAGCCCATTCTCTCTCTCTTGATATCTCAATCTTTTATTTACGTTTTTACTTTAATATTCGTGACAATTCTCTTAAATATTTCTCTTTACTTCGTGCAGTGAATTTAGGTGGAGTCATTAGCCCAATCCCTGTGGAGACGATATCCGATACTTAGTATCACTTTACTACTTGCGTCGTGTACACTTGCACTACCATTGCGATAGACTATTTTACACGCAACAAGTTTTTGGCGCCGTTGCCGGGGATTGGCAACATAACTACACCTTTCTTTCCTTGCACTTTTTGTTTTTATTTTCGTTTTTGTTTTTGTTTTTATTTTTACTTTTCTTTAATTTTTCTTTTGTGTTTTAAACTCTTGCTTTTCACAAGGTTTTTCTGTTTATGCGCAGATCGAAAAGAGGTGAAGATCCTGAGTATAAATTAGATCCGGAGATTGAACGTTCCTTTAATCTCAAGAAACAGATTCGCCACCTTTTAGACCGAAACGAATACCTTGAAGAACAGCTAGAGCAGATGGCCCGTAATCAGCCTGTCGGTGAAGAAATCCCGCCTGTCGGTGACCCGCCCGCGGCAGGTGGACGACGGTCATGTCGTGACTACATGCTGAACGATCATGTAGAGCTGGAGACCACGCTGCCGGATATTGATGTTGACAACTTCGAGCTTAAACCTGTCATGTTTAGTATGATCAACAATGCCGGGCAGTTTGGTGGTTCTGCGACAGAAGATGCTAGGGAGCATCTCAAAACGTTCCAGGAGATCTGTGGTTCGTTTAGACTACCAGGAGTTAGTCCGGAGATACTGAGGCTTCGGTTATTCCCCCATTCATTGAGGGATAGAGCTAAAACTTGGTGGAATAAACTTACACCGGGCTCTATTATGACTTGGGCAGATTTAACTCGTGAATTTTTGTCTCGTTTTAATCCTTCACATTTAGCTGAGCGATTACGTAATGAAATTGCTACTTTTCAACAGGAAGATGACGAGCCAATGCACGAGGCCTGGGACAGATTCACAACTCTTCTACGAAACTGCCCAATGCATGGATTCCCCGTCTGGAATCAGGTAACTAAGTTTTATAATGCTGCTAACTTACAAACTCGCATTCGAATTGATTCTGCAGCGAATGGACTATTATTGGATAAAGATCCGGACGAGGCCCTGCAAGTTTTGAAACATCTGGCTAAGAATGAGGAGCAGTTTCCAACCGCTAGAAGAGGGGGTAAACGGGTACTTGCTGTCAAGGATTATGAGGCCGACAGCACTATGAAATCACAGGTAGCATTCCTCACTAAAGCCATGAAACACTTATTGAGTGAAGAGGAAGTACGAGGGTTTGCTGTCGAGGAAGTTTGTGCTACATGTGAGGGAAATCATAGTAGGGATGAGTGCCCTATAAATATAGAAGAAGGAAAATATGTTGGAAATTACAAGCCAAACTACAATTCCAACAATTACAACCCTAATTGGAGGAAAGATCCCAAATTTTCCTGGAGTAACCCTAACAATGCCCTAAATCCGCAAGCATATAATCAGAATCAGGGGAGTCCTAGATTGTTGACGCGACAGCAGCCGCAGCCGCAGAACCTGCCGCAGAACCTGCCGCCTCAGCAACAACAGCAGCCACCACCTGCCACGAGTAGTATATTGGAGCAGACTTTGGCCACCTTTATGTCTCAGACTGGTACGTATATGGAGAACATCAATAAGTTTGTCAAGAAAACGGAAGACTTTATGGATGAAACTAAGATGAGAATGACAAATCATGAGGCCACCTTGAAATCTCTAGAGACACAAATGGGTCAGGTGTCGCAGCATATTAAGCCACGGCAGAATGGAGGTTTCCCTAGCAATACTGAAAATGCTAGACCGCCCCCACACGAGCAATGTAAGGCGATTACGACTAGGAGTGGGAAAAAGTTACCAGGGCCGGAAAAAGAAGCTGAAACAGAAAAGGAACCTGCCTTGGATAAGCCTGCCGAGGAAGCTGCCCCGACAGGTGATAAACAGACTGCTGCCGATGAGCCTGTTACGACAGCAGAAGCGACAGAGGAGAAAAAAGATGAGTATCGTCCTCAGATTCGCATGCAGTGGGAGGGACGCATTGCTGATTACCGTCCTCCACCACCCTTCCCTCAACGGATACAACAAGCTAAGCATGAATCTCAACTTAAAAAGATTTATGATATTTTTAAACAGGTTCATATTAACATTCCGTTGTTAGATGCTGTTAGGGAGATGCCCGGTTATGCTAAATTTCTCAAGGATGTCATGTCTAAAAAATCTAAACTTGGGGAATTTGAAACGGTAAGGATGCAAGAAGGTTGCATGAGTATTCTTCATCGGCAACCACCCCAGAAAAAGAAGGATCCAGGGAGCTTCCTCATACCTTGCGTAATCGGCGATAAATTTGTGGGTAAGGCATTATGTGATCTTGGTGCTAGTGTTAATCTAATGCCCAAATCTGTTTTTCAGAAACTAGGTATTGGCAAGGCGCGGCCCACGACAGTTACCCTACAGCTAGCCGACCGCTCTTACGTTCACCCCGAGGGAAAAATTGAAGACATCTTGGTAAGAGTGGATAAACTTATTTTTCCTGCTGACTTTCTTATTTTAGATTGTGAGGCAGATGAGAACGCATCAGTCATCCTAGGGCGACCTTTCTTAGCCACGGGAAGATCATTGATTGATGTGGAGAAAGGAGAACTCACCATGCGCGTAAACGATCAAGAAATTAAGTTGAATGTTCTCCAAGCAATGAAACATGCTGATGTGGATGAGGAATGCAAGGCCATCATTGAGGTGACCTTTGATCAACCTTGCATCAGGACGGGCTGCCAAGATATAAAATTTGGTCACTGCTGCGACAGCCATCTACAAGCCTGTCATGACAGTGACGACGATAGCACCGACGACAGTGACTCCTCTGAATCCAATACATCTGATACTGAAGGTCAAGAGGAGGTAAACTGGTTAGACCATCGTCCAGGTAAGTTATTCGAACCCTTGAATTACACTTCGGATAACCATTTAATCCAAAAGCCCTCTACTGTTGAACCACCTGTCTTAGAACTTAAGCCCCTGCCAGGGCAGCTTAAATATGCTTATCTTGATTGTGATAACACACTGCCCGTAATCATCTCTGCTAAGCTGCCGCAGGAACAGGAACGACAGTTGATCGACATGTTGAGGCAGCATAAAAGGGCGATAGGATGGACGATAGCAGACATTCAGGGCATTAGTCCGGCAATCTGTATGCACAAAATCCTCCTGGAGGAAGATCATAAGCCGACTATTGATGCCCAAAGGCGGTTAAACCTTGCAATGAAGGAGGTAGTGCGTAAAGAAATAATTAAATGGTTAGATGCTGGTATTATTTACGCCATCTCCGATAGCAAATGGGTAAGCCCGGTGCAATGTGTTCCCAAAAAAGGAGGCATGACCGTGATAACCAACGAAAACAATGAGTTAATCCCAACCAGGACTGTGACCGGTTGGAGGGTTTGTATGGACTATCGGAAGCTTAACAAAGCTACCCGAAAAGACCACTTTCCTTTACCCTTTATTGATCAAATGCTTGATAGATTAGCGGGTAAACCTTACTATTGTTTTCTTGATGGTTACTCAGGTTATAACCAAATCGCTATTGCACCAGAGGATCAAGAGAAAACGACTTTCACCCGCCCCTACGGAACATACGCATTTAGGAGGATGCCGTGTGGACTCTGTAACGCACCTGCCACCTTCCAAAGGTGCATGATGGCTATATTCTCCGACATGGTTGAGGACTTCCTTGAGATCTTCATGGATGATTTTTCTGTCTTTGGAGACGATTTTGAAAGCTGCCTCGGCAACCTTCAAAAGGTACTTGAAAGATGTGAAAAAGCTAATCTTGTTCTTAATTGGGAAAAATGCCATTTTATGGTAGATGAAGGGATAGTTTTAGGCCATAAGATTAGCTGCCGTGGGATAGAAGTCGACAGGGCAAAAATAGAGGTCATAGAGAAGCTGCCGCCGCCAACCACAGTCAAGGGAATTAGGAGTTTTTTAGGGCATGCTGGTTTTTATAGGAGATTCATCGCCAATTTCTCAAAAATCACGAAACCCCTATGTCATCTCTTAGAGCAGAACCGACCCTTTGACTTTAATGAAGAATGTACTGAAGCATTCAAGGTTCTGAAGGAAAAGCTAGTGACAGCCCCCATAGTACAGCCACCAGACTGGACGCAACCGTTTGAAATTATGTGTGATGCTAGTGACTATGCTTTCGGGGCAGCACTTGGGCAGCGCAAGGACAGGCTGTTTCATGTCATATATTATGCCAGCAAAACATTGAATGATGCCCAAGTGAATTATACCACCACAGAAAAGGAGCTGTTAGCTGTGGTGTTCTCCATCGACAAGTTTCGTTGTTACATACTTGGAACGAAGGTTATAATACACACCGACCACTCTGCCCTCAAGTATTTATTTGCAAAAAAGGATGCAAAGCCTAGGTTGATACGGTGGATCTTACTATTACAAGAGTTCGACCTTGAAATCAAAGACAAAAAGGGGACAGAAAATCAGGTGGCAGATCACTTGTCGAGGTTGGAGATGGGACAGAGTCTACCTGTAGATGAGACACACATACTAGAGACCTTCCCAGATGAGCAGCTCTTTGCTGCCGCAATAGCTGTCGCGACAGCCATGGCGGCAGGTAAGTCTTCTAACCTTCCCTGGTATGCTGATTTCGTTAATTTTATAGTTAGCGGAATATTACCTTCTGAGCTTACTTATCAAGCCAGGAAGAGGTTTCAAAATGATGTTAAACATTATTATTGGGACGAACCTCTTCTTTTCAAGATGTGTGCAGATCAGGTTATAAGGAGATGTGTACCACAAGAAGAACAAGAAGACATTCTCCATCACTGTCATGCTTCACAATATGGAGGACACTTAGGAGGCAATAAAACTGCTGCCAAGGTGCTGCAGTCAGGGTTCTACTGGCCGACACTGTACAAGGACGCACAGGAATTTTACAAAAACTGTGACAGGTGCCAGCGGACAGGTAATATCTCGAGGAGAAACGAGATGCCACTGCAAAATATTTTAGAAGTCGAAATCTTCGACGTTTGGGGGATTGATTTTATGGGACCTTTTCCATCTTCGTGTGGAAATCTTTACATCCTCCTAGCAGTAGATTATGTCTCCAAGTGGGTAGAAGCAATCATAACTCAAAAGAATGATGCCAAAACGGTCCAAAAGTTTTTGCACAAAAACATCTTTTCTAGATTTGGCATCCCGAGGGCGATTATCAGTGATAAAGGGAGACATTTTGACAACAGGGTAATTGCTGCCGCCTTGAGAAAATATGGTGTCAAGCACAGGATCGCGACAGCATACCACCCACAGACCAATGGACAGGCTGAGATTTCCAACAGGGAAGTGAAGAACATTCTTGAAAAGATGGTTAAACCAACTAGGAAATATTGGTCTCTACTTCTGAATGATGCATTATGGGCATACAGGACAGCTTTCAAAACTCCATTGGGCATGTCTCCATTCCGATTGATCTATGGGAAAACCTGCCACCTGCCTGTTGAGATAGAGCACAAGGCATATTGGGCAATCAAGGCAGTAAACATGGACTTGGACAAGGCAGGCCAGAAAAGGCTGTTAGATTTGAATGAGATCGATGAAATACGGACGATGGCCTACGACAACGCAAGAATATACAAGGAGAAAACAAAGAAGTGGCATGACAAGAAGTTGCTGCCACGTCAGTTCTGCCCAGGGCAGCTTGTATTGTTGTTTAATTCTAGGTTGAAACTCTTCCCAGGAAAGCTTAAATCTAGATGGTCTGGCCCGTTCCAAGTGGTTCAAGTTTTTCCCCATGGTGCCATTACAATTCAATCATTAAAGGACGGGCACCAATTCAAAGTCAATGGACAACGCCTCAAGCATTATCAGGGGACTGAAGCCCCAGGAATACAGGAAGTGGTTATCTTAGGTGATGCCCCACAAGGCATCCCTAATTTAACCTAACTTTTATTTTTATTTTAATTATTTATTATTATTTATTAGGAATTAGATTTATTTTATTCAAATAATGTTTTGTTTTTAATTTCAGTTTTTAGGAAAGAAAGGAGTCAAGTGAGAAAGAAGAAGTGGCCCAAGCCCACCGCCCATACATCAGCCCAATAAAGCCCATTTATGATAACCTGTCGTTTCAGCTGCCGGCGCAGACGGATTTGACAGGCTGTCAACAGACGCACAGCAGACGAAGAAGCGTGCGGCAGACGCACAGCAGACGCATTAATGCGTGTCAGACGCGTCAGACACGCAATATCCAATCTGCCGCCCCGTTTTTCCCGCCTACCGTTGCGGCATTAAATGGGCAGCTACTCGACCGCTATATAAACCCCTTCCCCTTTTCATTTTTCATCACTTCTGATTTTTCTCTCTTGTTATTCCCTTCTAGTTTTATCTACTTTCTTTCTTTTTTTCAGCCCTTGCAACCAAAATGTCTTCACGACAAACCCGTCAGAATGCTGCTGCCGCTTCTTCTTCAGCAGCAGCATCTCCGTTCGCTAACAAAGAACTATGGGAGGAACGGAGCTTCATCTATAACAGAGATGCCCCTCTTTTTGGACTCCGGCCGTTCATTATGAAGGCCATTACGGCACAACTTTGGGAGGACTTTGCCGAGCAGCCGGCAGAGCTTAACGACACTCTGGTCAGGGAATTTTACGAGGCGATTGAGAGTAAGACGGCGACATCTGTCGTCGTCCGAGGAGTGACAGTTCCTTTCACCGCCAGCAGCATCAACCATGTATTCGGCCTCTTCTTTGGCCCCACTGACGATGCTCATCAACAGTTTTGGGACACCCTCGATGCTGCCGGACATGATGCTGTCATGAGGGAGTTGACAGAGGAGGGCACGACCTGGAGTACCAGCAAGAAGAACCCCAACTCCGTCAACAGGGCAGAGCTACTCCCCGAGGCAAAATTATGGAATGCTTTTATCAAAAAGCGTATCCTGCCCTCGTCACACCATACGACAGTCAACAGACAGCGGTTGGCCCTCATCCACTCTATCATGCATGACAGGCCCATCAATGTGGGCAGGTACATGCGAGACATCATTCTCGATTGTGCCTTCCGATCAGATTCACGACTATGCCTGCCCTTCACCATTACTGCCCTCTGCCGATGCGCTGCCGTACCGGAGGACCCTTCAGAAAAAATCAAGAAGGGCAGCGGCTGGACAGACAACAACATCTCCAGCCTCATGGAGATCATTGTCGTATCGCCCCTCAACGCCTTTGATCCAAACGCCCCACCTGCTGAGTCTGATGATGAACCTGCCACCGAACCTGCCCCAGAAGCTGCGACCAACACCGCTCCGGCAGATCAGAACGCCCACATCTTAGCTGCCATCCTGAGGATAGAGGAGCGCCAGATGGGTTTGATGACATTCATCCGCGACTTCTCCAATGCAACGGTAAATTTCATTACCAATACTTTGAATTTTCCGGATGTCATTTTCCCCACCTTCCCCGCCCATTTTTTCAATATCCCCTCCCCCACTCCCACACCACCTGTCTATCCCCACGAAGAATCTGCCTCCTCCACACCTTCCCCGACAGCAGCCGGCAGCCCACCGGCGGACACTTCCCCTAGAGGCACCAAGCGAGCTGCCACTGATGACAGCCCTCTTATCCGGAGGAACTTGGACAGCGCCTTCACGCGGGTGAAAAGAATTAAGCATGTGGCCAACAAGAGGATGCTGTCCAAAGCCATCACGAGTAACAGCTGGGACAGCAGCAGCAGTTCTGATGTCCGACTAGTGGAGCCACCTGCCCTTCAACCTGCTGACGACCCTGTCCCCCAACCGGAGGAAGAACCTGCACCTCAACAGGCTGATGAACCTGTTGATCAACCTGCTCCGGAACCTGCCCAGCCACCTCCCCAACGCAGACGCTACCATCAGATCCGCGTCAGCAGCAGCAGCGAGGACAACGCATAAAATTTAAGTTTTTATTTCTTTTACTCCTCTTATTGCTGCCTGCCCTTATATATTTGTGATGCACTTTTATTTTTCGTGTTTTTCTTTATTTGTTTATGTGTCATTTTGCATCGAGGGCAATGCAACCCTTGAGTTTGGGGGTGGCAACCCTCCATATTTAATGGAGTCTTTAGCACATCTTTTGTTTAATTGTTGTGTCTTATTAGTTAAGTTCTTTAAAAAAAAATCAGAAAAATAAGAAAATCTAAACTGTTGGCTTAAAACTGTGATGATAACTTACCTGTCATGACGGCTCTGTCGTGGCAGCATCTTTAGGACAGGTTAAGGAAAAAGTTTAGAGCCTTTCTATAGTTCTGAAAACTTAAACACTTTTGTGACTGTTATATTGCTTAGATTTCTTTTAGCCAAACTAGAATAGGAAGCTTAGAACTTGGATAGCCCCTAGAGGTGCCTAACACTGGCTCTAGGAAAGAAGTTTAGCAAAAGAAAATTCAAAAAACCTAGAGGTGCCCGAAACCGGCTCTAGGAAGCTAACTAGAGGTGCCCAAAACTGGCTCTAGAAAAACTTAGCTTGAAAATAGAAGAAAAAGCATGAAAATGTGCCTTCTAAAAGAAAGTAAACTTTGGCATAAAATTCAAGTTAAGGAGTTGAATATTCTAGTGAAACTAAAAGAGTCCTAGCATATAACTGTTCACAAGCATGCACACACTGCACGAGAGCTATAGGGAGATTCCGGACAGATCCTAACCCTTCCGACAGGTTGCTGCCGCCATAGAGAATGAGCGACAGGTAAGGGACAGTTCACTGTTTGAAGGCCAACACAAAAATTTTCAGTTTTCTTTTAAGTCTTCATTGCTTGAGGGCAAGCAAAAACTTGAGTTTGGGGGTGTGTTGAGTGTGTAAAAGTTCTATCATTTACACCTTTTTAAACCCATATTTCTGCTGCATTCAAGCATCATTACATAGCATTTAGGTTAGTTTTTAATAAAACATCACAATTATATAAAAGGCACGGATTCTACTGAAAGATGGCTATTTTTGCAGGCATCTGTCACAATAGATGTCGAAGGCAGGCGCAGGGCAGATAAGCAGGAGAGCTAAACTGGACAAGCAGCTGAAGAAGACGAACCTGTCATGGACCTGTCGTGACAGCATGATGACAGCAGATTTATGAAGAGGAAAAATGAAGTGGACCTCGATAGATAGAGAAAAATCTGCTCGTCTGTCGTGTGGAAGCCAAATATTTTTCCAAGCCCCGGATCAAAAGATATGTCAAGCCAAAGCTCAAGGAGAGGAATTTCCATGAAACAAGGAGGCGGCTGAAAAGTAGGAATCCTTAGAGATTTAGTCTTTATTAGAATCTTACTTTTAATTAAAGTTGTAATCCTTGTTACCTTAGATAACTTGAGCCCAAAGCTTATATAAAGGGCATAGATTAAACCTAGGGCAGAGCCGACTCCCCCATAACTGAAACCAAAACCCTGCCGTTTACCTATCACTGATATGTTCTAAATTCCTCCTAGGGCTACGGGTTGTTTTGTAAAGTAGTTGCAAGGGTTGCTTTGTTTTAGGATTTTTCAAGTTCAATAAAATAAACTTCAAGTTCTTTTATCTTGGTTTTAATATCTTGCAAGAGCATCGGGAGAGCATTGTGAGGTTATCTATTTACTTAGCATCGGGAGAGTTAAGTATACGAAAGAGGTAAAAGCGCGTTCTCTAGTTTATAGTTGAACCATCTCGTGCTTAGGGATAAGGCGAGGTTAAGTGGCTAAGGAAGAATTCATACACATCGGTGTTCATCCTTCGATTCACGCCGGGAGGTATCATCAAAGACGTGATCATCGACAGACTTGTGCCTAGGGATAGGGCAAGGCAGATCAGGGATTCTTGCCAAGCTTGAAGTACGGAGTTAGTGTTTGCTGCCGCGACAGCTAACGGACAGACGTCGCGACAGGTGCTGTCGGCGACGGGTGCGACGACAGAACTAGAGATCCTAAGCAATTCAATACCTACACTACTGAGCAACTCAATACCAGCCCATTCTCTCTCTCTTGATATCTCAATCTTTTATTTACGTTTTTACTTTAATATTCGTGACAATTCTCTTAAATATTTCTCTTTACTTCGTGCAGTGAATTTAGGTGGAGTCATTAGCCCAATCCCTGTGGAGACGATATCCGATACTTAGTATCACTTTACTACTTGCGTCGTGTACACTTGCACTACCATTGCGATAGACTATTTTACACGCAACAAGTGTATCGATACGCTAAGGCAAAAATGAGGCATTTCTGTACAGGGGTATCGAAATAGATTGCCCGCGTATCGATACACCTAGGCCAAGTCTGAAGGCCGTACCGATACGCGGGGAAGCGTTTCGATACACTCAACCCTTCTTTAGCTACTGTCTTCCCGCGTATCGATACCGGCTCAGGTGTATCGATACGGGTAGTTAAATTTCAGTTAAATGTATCTTTTAAAGTTTGGAAATGATGCATTTTGGTCCCTGTTTACGATGTGTGCAATTGAATGAGTATGGATGATCCGTTTGAGCTGAAATTTGGTATGAGGGCATATTACGTGACTAATTAAAGGTTGGTAACTTTAAAATCTTGATAGTCCCTGTATTTTATTGAAATTACAGTTTAGTCCTTAAAATTCAAATGTATGCAATTGAACTCCGATCGCTGTGTTGTTTTTACCTAATCGCTTCGCTGAACATATAAGATAATAATATGCATCTAGAAAAGATAAAAAGAAAAAAAGGGTCGTTAATCGAGGTTGACTTTAACGAGTTGGCTTCGGTTGTCCCCGTGTAATCTTCTTAGTTCTGGTCGGGCGTCTAGGCCGGGCTAAGGGGGTTACAAAACCTGTTGAGATTCTTGATTCTATTATTAAAGTTCTTCGTGGTAAGATGATTGAAATTGTGAAGGTGTTGTGGCGTCATTGAGGAGTTTTGGAGGCCACTTAGGAAAGCAAAACGGACATGTTAAAGCAGTTCCCACACCTTTTTCCTCTCGGTAAAATTTCGAGGAAAAAATTTATTGAGTGAGAGAGAGTTGTAATGCCCCTGTTTTGAGCTTAGGAGGTTTTAGGTTGGGTTTAAGGTCTGTTGGACCGAGACTAGAGATCAAGGTTAGTTCGGGATTGGTTAAGGGAAAACCTTATTCGGGAAGTGAGAAAAATATGAGAAATTTTCTAAAATATTTTTTAAATATATATAAGGGTTTGGTGAAGTCAATTTCGGAAAATGACTTTTGGTTTAGTGACGAAATCGTAAAAATGGAAAACCTGTTTTTAATGGCTATTTTGTAAAAGAGCCAAAACTTAGAATCTTTAGAGAGCTAATGGAATTTTAATAAGCTATTCCCTTATTTTGACATGTTTTAATTGTGTTTTAATTAACATGGATTAAAAAGGTTTTGGTTAAAAAAGGAAATTAATCTTATAAACACATTTTGACGTAACTTCCATTTCTCTCTTTTTCTCATTAGCCAACCACCCATTTTCTTTCAAAACTTCAGAAGATCTTTACCTTTTCATTTTACTTTGATTTCCAAATGATTTTCATGGAGTTTTCTCAACTTGTTTAATGGATTTTTGAAGATTTTCAATCAAATCTTGTCAATTGAAGGAATATCAAGGAATTAGAGGTAATTTTCGTGCTTCTTCTCTAATCAAGGTTCTTTAATGAAATTCCCAAGTATTTTTCTCTTTAATTGTGTTTCTTAACAAGGTTTCATGATTGATTTGAAGAAAATGGCTAAATCAAGCTTTGAATGATGATTTTGTGTAATTTTTGTAATGGATCTGTTTTGGCTGGTTTATGATTGATTTTAATCATGTTTTGGAAGTTTATTAATGTTGAGTTTGAGGTTTAAGCATGGTAATCCCGAAACTATTTGGATATCTAGTTGTTTAGGTTGTTAGAATGGGGTTTTGTGGTATTAAGGTGATTTTGTGAATGCTTGAGGTATAAGGTTGATAATAGGGTGATTTTGGATGTTAATCAATGATTATAAATTGTTAGAAGTGTTAGGTTTTGGCTGGGTTGAGTTTGTAGAGTAATCGATGATGTTTTAGGTAATTTCGGATGGGCGTTTTGGTGGTTTTGGGCAAAGCAACGTTGTAGGTTTGTTTGCTGGAGTTTTAAGTGCATTGAGATGCATTAATCCTCTGTTCTTATGTGGTTAAAAAGGGGAACGTTTCAGAAGCAACCAATGAAGTTTTGGGAGTTTGAGACATTTAGTTTTGCATTGGCTAGTCAAGGTTTCGCGTGTCGGTGAGTGAGAACATGAATTTCAGCTTTGAACTGTTTTAAAGGTGGTTTTGGGAACTTAGATGTAAGCTTGAAAAGCTTGTCTAAGTTCATAAGTAAGTATAAGGAATTTCTCTCTCGGTTGTGCTATTATGAAATGGTTTTTATGCACTTGGATTGAATTCATGTTACCTACTGTTAAAGCATGTTTAAAGCATGTGGCTTGCATTTTTTACTGATGTGTTGATGAAGGATGCACATGGTAAGTGATCCTTGTAAGAATACGTTTATACTTGTGATTTAAAGCATGAGTTAATGCTTTGGAAAATGATTTAATGGTGATGCTTTGAAAACAGTGAGATATGTGGTAAAATGAGAATTATATTGACAAGTGATGTTATGAAATTTGTTTATAAATGTTATCGGATATAGTTAGCCGGCTACATGATTGAGTGCACTATAAACAAGTCGCCTTGGATGTTGAGGGGTTTATACGGTGTACCGAATACTCCATCCAAGTACCATAACTATTGAGGTATGTGTGTGCGGTGTCCCGTCTCTCGTTAGAGGGGTTATACATCTACCGATGAGTGGTGTTGAGGCGTTAATACGGTATACTGAATACTCCACCACGAGTGTCACAACGGTGGAGGGTAGCTCCCGTGTGTGAACCTTGAGATGGCAGTGAGAATGTATGAAGTGTTGGGACAATACTTGTGAATCCGTGTATCTAATATGTTGTTTTGAGAAATGAACTTGTTAAATGATCACTTGTAAGCCAATATAATTGTTGATGTATCATGAGGTAGTTTATGACGTAAAATGTGACTTGTACATGTTTTACTCTTTAAGCTTTACATATGGTAGTTATGCATGGGAAGGCTTAAATTGAGTGTTAGCAATAGAACTTGCCGTTGATTCATGATACATGTTGCATAAGGTTTATTATGCTAATTTTTGATTAAGGAAAGTGCATGGTTTTTAAAGGCATGGGTTAATGCTTTGGAAAATGATTTATGATGATGCTTGTAAGAATACGTTTTATACTTGTGATTTAAAGGCATGGTTTTTAAAGGCGTGTGTTAATGCTAATTTTTGATTAAGGAAAGTGCATGGTTTTTTAAAGGCATGGGTTAATACTTTTAAAGGCGTGGTTTTTAAAGGCAAAATGGTAAGTGATCCTTGTAAGAATACGTTTTATACTTGTGATTTAAAGCATGTGTTAATGCTTTGGAAAATGATTTATGATGATGCTTTTAAAACAATGAGGCATGTGGTAAAATGAGAATTATAGTGCCAAGTGATGTTATGAAATTTGTTTATAAATGTTATCGGATATAGTTAGCCGGCTATAGGATTTAGTGCACTATAAACAAGTCTCCTTGGATGTTGAGGGGTTTATAAGGTGTACCGAATACTCCATCCAAGTACCCTAACGATTGAGTTATGTGTGTGGTGTCCTGTCTCTCGTTAGTGGGGTTATACATGTACCGATGAGTGGTGTTGAGACGTTTATACGGTGTACCAAATACTCCACCACGTGTGTCACAACGATGAAGGGTAGCTCTCATATGTGAACCTTGAGATGCCGGTGAGAATGTATGAAATGTTGGGACAACACTTGTCAATTCGTGTATCTGAGATATTATTTTGAGAAATGAACTTATTAAATGATCACTTGTAAGCCAATATAATTGTTGATGTGTCATGAGATGGTTTATGTCATATAATGTGACTTGTACATGTTTTACTCTTTAAGCTTTGCATATGGTAGTTATGCATGGGAAGACTTAAATTGAGTGTTAGGAATGGAACTTGTTGTTTATTCATGATACATGTTGCATAAGGTTTATTATGCTGATTTTTTATTAAGGAAAGTGCATGGTTTTGAAAGGCATGACAATTTTCAAATGGCGTTTGAAGTAATTGAAATGAGATTTCAATTTGGACTTGGAAAATGGTTTTAATACATTGGTGGTGTTTTGTTTTTGAGCACTCCTCAGAAAGCCTTGTGTGCTTACGCTCTATTTTGTCCATCAATGCTGAGAATTGAGGCTCAGAAAGGAAACATGGAGCAAGGGATCAAAAGAGACTTCATTCTCGAAAGTATGTTTCGGTTTAGACTATAAGTAATAAGGGCAATGGGGAATCCGTTGTATTTTTGGGAGATTTGGGTAAACTCCATATTGGAGCAAGTTTAATATGTTGTTTTAGACTTGTTAATGGCCTTTGGTAATTGGTTTGTGCTTTGCTTTGCATTTTGGTACCTTACTTGGCTTGGTTCCTAGGTTGCATGCCTATAGTTTACCTTTGATGCAAATTGCCATGATATGATGTTGAATATGCCATGAATGATTGAGGTTTGATTTTTGGATATGTTGTATGTATGTTGGAAGCATGCTTGAGTGGTTATGAGTGCATTAAAGTGTAAAAAACCAGCAAAATGTGACATTACAGGCCCAGCTGTTTCGATACGCCTAAGGCTGTATTAAAATGGTGACCTTGAAATTGGCATTTGAGTTTCGAAACAGGGATGGGTGTATCGAAACAGGCTCGAGTATTTTGGCCATTGGAATTTTGTGTACCGATATGTATTGGGGACCGTATCAATACGAGTTCATGTTCCGAAACACCCAGACTTTTTCCGAAACATGGTGTATCAAAACAGGGCTGAGTGTATCGATACACAAAGCTGTTAAGTTAGGTAATCGGAATATTATGAAGTTCTGCTTCTTTACGTTTTAGTCTTTGAATGTTGTGGATGCAATTAAATAAGCTTGGATGATCAGCTTGAGCTGAGATTTGACACAGTGGAATGTAACATGACTAATTAAAGGATGGTAACTTAAAATTTGAAGAAGCCCCTGTAATTTGCTAAAATTACAAATTGGTCCCTATCACATGCTTATAATCAATTGAATGCCAAATCGATGTCTGATTGAGTTGATGTTTCCTTTGCTATGAGTCTAAACACTTAGGGTAATAATGTGCATCTAGACAAGATAAAAAGAAAAAATAGGGTCGTTTATTGAGGTAAACCTTCTCGGTTTTCTTCAATATTTCCCGTGTGACTCGTTCGGTTCGCTCTCTCGTCCAGAAAGGGTCGAGAGGGTTACAATTTATGGAAATGCAAGAAAGGATGAAGAGCATAGAGGGAGCTTTATTGTTATCGAAACAAAAATTTAAGCAGCAACAAAAGTTCATGTAGGAACGGGGTGAGCATCATAGAGTCGCGAAAGAGAGGTGTGAATAATTAATTAGGCAATTGGCCAGGAAGGCCAGAGGCAAGGCGGTTCAAGAGGAACATGCTTCCCCCCATCAAGGTGCTGGGGGGTGACGACCTCGAGAGATTGAAGAAGACTGTGAAGATTCTTAGGACATGGATTATAGTCTCACCGAAGATGATGAACAACAAGCGTTAACGGTAAAGATGGAGCAGCTAGAGAAGAATTTTCAAAGCATCCAGAGCCTTCGGCAGAACAATCGTTCTCCAAATCCTCGAAGGTATAAAAACAAACCTCTATCTGCAGATGTAGGGCGTGTAGGTGTTCCCTTTTTTGAGAGCGCAAGTGCACACTCCTTCCAAGTTATAGTATAAAAGATGTCTAATCCCACGAGGATTGATCATCTTGGTTTGTTTTGTAGTCCCTGCACAAGGTAAAGTAAACACACAAGTAAAGTGATTGATGGGATGAATAGTAAAGTAAAGTAAAACATAAATAATAAAGGAGGTGATTCAAATTGATAAAACATGTAGGGTTATGATGCCACTTAGTGTGAAACTGAGTTGTAATAGGCTAAGTTGTTTCGTGCTGCAACGATATGCTGCCTCGGCGGGTATGGCGGGCGGCAGGATACGACCCTACCACACGGCCACAGCGGGTCACTGCTTTTGCAACTTTTGCTGTCTCGGCATGTGAAATGGAAATAAGTCTCGGCAGCAAATCTGGCAGATACTCCAAGTTCAGCGGGATAGTCGACAATGATCCTCCATATTTCTAGGCAAGGATGCTCGAAACGTAGCGTGACGTAGGCAATACCTAGAAATCTTAGCGTAAACCTAACACATGCTAGTAAACTCAGTTGGTGATCCCTTTTAGCCGCTGAAACTTGTGAACTTTTGGGAACCAAGTTAGTTATGCCTCAGCACGTTGTGACCGTGCTTAACCCTTTCGTGAAGTTGACACTTTCGTGCCCCCTAAACGGATTCTCTCAACTGACTGGTTAGGACTAATTGAAAGAATGAAGCGCATAGATTAAGCAAACTTGGAATATTTTATTGAAAAACAACTCAAAACCTAAAACAACCGTTTCACAACTAATTTACAACAAAACCCTAACCCAAATGAAGTTTAGAACATGGCGACGGCAGAGAACACTAGCTATGTCTATAGAAAACCTAAGATGTTTTGAACTAGGAGTACAATGAATATTTATAGACAATAACTAGGTTTAGTCATCCTTAGAGTAGAAGTCCTCAAAAGTAGTGTTGAGTGCATAAATATTCTATATTTTAGCACCCATTTATCCATAATATTGATGCACTCAAGCATGTTTAGCTGCATTTTAGGATAGATTTTGCATAAACATCACAAATGACTAATTATTACACAAATGCTGCTGATTTCGGTTAATTCTTGCAGGCACCTGTCGTGGCAGCATCCAGGGCAACAGAGGGACAAAAGATAACTGTCGTGGCAGAATCTAGGGCATCAGAGGAACAGAAGCTAACTGTCGTGGCAGAATCCAGGGCAGCAGAGGAACTTAAGAGCTAGAGTGAAGAAAACTGCCTCATACATCACTGTCGTGACAGTTGCCATGACAGTTGTCGTGACAAAAGTGGCGACAATGTTGAAGCAAATTGCCTTATAACTCGCTGCCGTGACAGAGGTGGCGATAGTGAAGAAGAAGAGATGGAAAATGCGAAGTGGAGTTCGACTGATAGAGGATTTCAAGCCTAATTTTTAGAGACCACTCGCATAATTTTTGGAGCCCGGAAGCATAAGGAAGGCCTTGCCCAAAGTTTGAGGAGAAAGTCAAAACAAGAAGATAGGGTGAACTAAAGGACGTTTATTCAAAGATTTAATCTTTAATGAATTGTACTTTAATTCGAACTAGCATTCTTGGCCATTGGAAAAACTTGTACCCAAGGCCTGTATATATGCTTGTAATTCGACCTCGAGAAGGATAACCTAGCTCCTAGCCGTCTTCCATCATAAACCCTAGCTTTTCCCTTTCCATCATGTTCTAAACCTTCCCCAGGGCTAAGGGTTGATCTTGTAAAGTAGTTGTAAGGGTTAAACTGTTTCTTAGGATTTTCTGTTCAATCAATAAAACTTCAAGTTTACTTACTCTGGTTTCAACATCTCATAAGAGTATCGGGAGAGCATTGTGAGGTTATCCATTTACTTAATATCGGGAGAGTTAAGTATACGAAGGGAGTAAATACGAGTTTTCCAGTTTATGGTTAAACTATCTTGGCCTAGGGATAGGTACAAGGTTAAGCGGCTAAAGAAGAATCCGCAAACATCGATGTTCATCCTTCGATTCACGTCGGGAGGTATCATCCAAGACGTGTTCATCGACAGAACTTGGACCTAGGGATAGGACGAGCCACAACCGGGGTTCTTGCCGAACTTGAAGTACATAGATGTTGTTCGCTGCCGCGACATCAACATACCTCTGCCGCGACAGGCTCGGCGACATATGCAACAGAAGTCCTCTGAACAGTGCAACACCTGCACTACTAAACAAATCAATACCAGCCTACTTTCTCAATCTGATTTCTTCATCTATTTCCCTTGTCTATTTTAGTTTACCTTCAAGATTATTCAAACTCTTTATTAAATTTATTTATTTTCTTATTTATGGAAATTAATTCTAGAGTTGTCCCAATCCCTGTGGAGACGATATCTTTTATACTATAACTTGACACGGGTGTACACTTGCGCTCCAATTTAATAGGACTCTTTTACACGCATCAAGTTTTTGGCGCCGTTGCCGGGAATTGGCGCACAACTTCGTTTTTTTTCTTCTACACTTATATTTATTTTCTTGCCTTATATTATTCGTTTTTTCTTTTATAAAAAAAACTCAGGTGCAATATAGGTTCAAGGGCATCAACATGTCAGGAAAAACCATTCGAGAGCTGATGTGGGAAAGTTATTGCAATTACCGTAAAGGTAATCATGCTCTCGAAAGTTGCCCCCATTTTTTCGGTGAATATATGGACAACCAACGATGGAACCAACAAGCACAAGATATGCCGCTACAGCAGCAACATGGACAACAGATGTCACTGCCGCAACAGCAAAATTTTTATGGTATGATCAAAACCCACAAAATTTTTGGTACCATAACAGTTTTGCTGCAGAACCCTACATGCCCTAGCAATGTCATCATCCTCAAGAGCAGTCAAAATCCTTAGAAGACACACTGCAAGCCTTCATGGCACTCACTCAATAATTGTCGGCTTCTATGGACAAAAGAATCGCCAAGGTGGATGCAATCTTGATCACACCGGTCTTCATTCATGCCACGGATGAACCTGAAATCCCGAGGCAAGATGACAAGGATGCAGTGAAAGAGACTGCCCAACACATGATGATCTTGAGCAGCAACTTGCCTTGGTAATGATCGAGGAGCCTGAACGGAACAACACCGCAACAACACCAAGTGAAGTTGAGAAAAATGTCACGACGGCAACCACTTTCGAGGTAAAACAGAAACCACTGCCGAGGCAAAACCTCAACCCACTACCTCGACTATGCCCGAAAAAGATTGCATACATCCACCTTCGCCATGGCACTCGCACAACAACATGCAAGAGCAACCCGATGACAATGCCACACCAATGGAATATGAGCAGGTAATAAATGAACCTTTTGAATTCTTTGAAAACTCACCAATTCCATTGCAGGTATTTGAGGAACCAACGTTGGTGGATTTAGAATCATCGATATCTCTACTGATGGAGACCTACGAGTGGCCAACAGAAATTGATATAGGGAGTCATGGCACTTTCCAATGTCCCTTTGACCTGCAAAGCAACCTGAAAAAGGACTGTCAAAATAACTGGCTGCCATAGCAGCAGATACGACATCAAAGGCTAATTTCCACCATAACAAACTTCGATGAGAATGAGGTAAGTACATGGTTGGATATAGATATATTTTTTCCTAAACATATGTTCATGTGTTTAGGAACAATGCCAAGATGGGAGGACTTTATGGACTACAAAGGAACCAGAAAGAAAGTCACCTCCACCATGATAAAACAAAAAAGGAGTAGCCACGAGCACATTGGCCCAACCCTTTTTGGGCAAAATTGTAACTCGATGGAGGGTGCGGATGGACCATAAGAAATATCGAAAACGACGCTCCTCATATTTTATTTAGTTTTAGCTTTTAATTTCGTTATTTTAGGATAAGAGTTTCAAGGATTAATTCCCTCTTGAACTCTTAAGTTTTTATTTTATTTGTTTTTCTTGTCTTTTCCAATAAAGAACTCACAGCAACCTAAAAACCCAAGGCCATTAAGACATGGAGTTCTCTGCCGCGATAGTATCTAGTGTCGTTGCCCTGGCAGCAGAGGAGGCATCCTTTGAAAGGTTGGCAACCTAGGCACCCACCACTCGACAGTACTGATGCTATCGCCCTGCGCCCGCCACCCAACATCATCTGCCCACCCTACCGCGACAGTGGAGACGACAGTAGAAGCATCAGCAAAAGCAACAGTGAGCTTGAGATTCAGGATAAAGCTCCAAAAGTTTCACCTAAAAGAAACTGCCCGCCGACAGCTCTGCATAGACAGAAGCAGTGACGACATCACTTAAACTTAAGTTTTTTTACTCTTTTTGTCGTCTTTGCATCTCTTTGAAATTTGTGATGTTTTTATATTTCTGTTTGTCATGCATTGAGGACAATGCAACCCTCGAGTTTGGGGGTAGGTAGTCCTCCTTTTATTAATGAACTTATCATATTTTGTGTTTCATAACTATTTATTTTGTGTCTAAAAAAATTGGCTTAAGTTTTTGAACTTCTGTTATCTACCGCGGTATTCTCTGTCGTGACAGTAACTTTAGAATGTTTTACGAAGTATTTAGAGCCTTACTATAGTTCTGAACTCTTAAAAACACCTTTGTGACTTATATGTTGCTAAGACTCTGTTAGCAAACTTAGAATAGGAAGCTTAGCCACTTGAGTTAGGAAGACTAGCTATGTCTATAGAAAACCTAAGATGTTTTGAACTCGGAGTACAATGAATATTTATAGACAATAACTAGGTTTAGTCATCCTTAGAGTAGAAGTCCTCAAAAGTAGTGTTGAGTGCATAAATGTTCTATATTTTAGCCCTCATTTATCCATAATATTGATGCACTCAAGCATGTTTAGTTGCATTTTAGGATAGATTTGGCATAAACATCACAAATGACTAATTATTGCACAAATGCTGCTGATTTTGGTTAATTCTTGCAGACACCTGTCGTGGCAGCATCTAGGGCAGCAGAGGGACAGCAGATAACTATCGTGGCAGAATCCAGGGCAGCAGAGGAACAAATGCTAACTGTTGTGGCAGCATCCAGGGCAGCAGAGGAACAAAAGAGCTGGAGTGATGAAAACTGCCTCATACATCACTGTCGTGACAGTTGCCGTGATAGAAGTGGCAACAATGTTGAAGCAAACAGCCTTATAACTCACTGATGTGACAGAGGTGGCGACAGTGAAGAAGAAGAGATGGAAAATGCTAAGTGGAGTTCGACTGATAGAGGATTTCAAGCCTAATTTTTAGAGACCACTCATATAATTTTTGGAGCCCAGAAACATAAGGAAGGCCTTGCCCAAAGTTTGAGGAGAAAGTCAAAAAAAGAAGATAGGGTGAACTAAAGGACTTTTATTCAAAGATTTAGTCTTTAATGAATTGTACTTTAATTCGAACTAGTATTCTTGGCCATTAGAAAAACTTGTACCCAAGGCCTATATATATGCTTGTAATTCGACCTAGAGAAGGATAACGTAGCTCCTAGTCGTCTTCCATCATAAACCCTAGCTTTTCCCTTCTCCATCATGTTCTAAACCTTCCCCAGGGCTAAGGGTTGATCTGGTAAAGTAGTTGTAAGGGTTAAACTGTTTCTTAGGATTTTCTGTTCAATCAATAAAACTTCAAGTTTATTTACTCTGGTTTCAACATCTCATAAGAGTATCGGAGAGCATTGTGAGGTTATCCATTTACTTAATATCGGGAGAGTTAAGTATACGAAGGGAGTAAATACGAGTTTTCCAGTTTATGGTTAAACTATCTTGGCCTAGGGACGGGTACAGGGTTAAGCGGCTAAAGAAGAATCCACAAAAATGGGTTTTCATCCTTCGATTCACGCCGGGAGGTATCATCCAAGACGTGTTCATCGACAGAACTTGGACCTAGAGATAGGACGAGTCCCAACCGGGGTTCTTGCCGAACTTGAAGTACATAGTTGTTGTTCGCTGCCGCGACATCAACAGACCTCTGCCGCGACAGGCTCGGCGACATATGCAACAGAAGTCCTCTGAAGTTGTCCCAATCCCCATGGAGACGATATCTTGTTTATTCATCTATTTCTCTTGTTTATTTTAGTTTACCTTCAAGATTATTCAAATTCTTTATTAAATTTATTTCTTTTCTTATGTAGGAAAATTAACTTTGAAGTTGTCCCAATCCCCGTGGAGACGATATCTTTTATACTATAACTTGACACGTGTGTACACTTTTGCTCCAATTTAATAGGACTCTTTTACATGCATCAAGTAGCTTTCCACATTTAATGTGACTTTAAACTCTGACTTCTTTGAGTTGAATGCGGACTTCATCATGTTGCCTTGTCCCGCAAGTAATCTTGAGATTTTTCTTCGGCGGCTCTGTCCGCTGCTACAGATGTCGGAAAATTGCGTGATCGGCACCGTTAGAATCAAGATTTTATACTCTGTCAATTGCACTCAAATTCTCCAACTTCTCAGTTTTCTGCCCTAGGCGCCACGGGGCAGCAATGAGCGGCAGTAGGAAACACTAGGCGCCACTAGGTAGCACTGGGCGGCACTGGGTTGCACTAGGCTCACTTCGCTGCCCTCGTCTACTGCCTCAGCATCCTCTCATCTGGCCTGTCCTCCTCCTGTCAGCTTCTAGCCCTGGAAAAATAATTCTACACTAAAACATCTTTACTTCACCAAATAACATATATTCAATAAAAGCATGGAAAAACAAAGAATACTGTATTTATGCAATGCATGACCTAATTATGCCTAAAATGTACTTAAAAACAACAATAATATGAGATGGAATGTGCATGAAATATAGAACTTTTAGACACTTTACACACCCCCAAACTCGAACTATTGCCTGTCTTCAAGCAATGCAACCTAAACATACTTGCCCTTATAGTAACCAGAAAGAAAAACCTGCTTTCAACTTGATTTCATACCTCAAGGCCGCGCCACCTATATTAGATTTAGTGAAGGGAACATAGCAAGACAATAACTTAGAATTGATTTCCAATGCCAGTGCAGTGTGTGCAGGACTGTGTACAGGTCGAATATGCAGAATAACTAGATAAACAAAGATGCCGTTACGATTTATAAGGTTGCTGCCGAGGTAGTTTAGTTAATCATAATATTCTAATCATGGCAATGACGACTTCAGCTTATCACAACTACTATTCTAGGTCTGAAGTTAAGATAGGAGCAAACTACAAAACTCCGAACCCGTGGAGTAGAGTCCTCCCGTGAAGACTTTCATTCACTCATGCTAATTTATCTGTCACTTCAAAACTTTAAGATTCATGGACTTTGATAGCAGCGGAGTGTCCTCGCACATGATTCTTCTTAGAGCCTGTTGCGGGCACCTCTACGGTAAAACATCAATATTCTTTGTTTTTACTTCTATTGCCGTGGCAGTGCTGCATTTTGCCTGTTTCTTTTTTCTGCCTTGGTGGCTACCTGCAATCATTGTTAGAATTTTGCAAAGAATTCTAAAAATAAGCAGACATTTTGCGCGTGTTCCGCACGTGCTCGGTCCAGCCCCAAACCCCAGCCCCGATAAACCCTAGCACGGCAGCGAGGTTTTCCATCCGCCGTCCTCCGGTCACGACCGGTGACATTGCTGGTTCCGGGCGAACCGCCTCGCTGACGCTGTCATGTGTCCATCAACGCTACTCGTCGCCGCCGCCTGAGGTCATCGGAATCTGCAAAAAACCGAAACAAATTGTTGGACCCTAGGCCCAAATCAAGGGGAAAATTTAGCTTCATTTTTTAACCGAATCGAGATATTTTTAGGGGTTTTGCCAAGAATCAAGTTCCTTGTCTGATTTTAGCTCCAATTTGGGGATTGGAATCCGAAGTTAGCTTGATTTTCAAGCTCAAGAGCTTGTATAAATACCTCCTTCACCCCTTTGTTCTTCACCCAATTCAAGAGAAAAATACACTTGAAAACAAGTAAAAAAGCTTAAAAAAGAATTCCGAAAAATTCTTAAAAAATTCTCAAGAGTTGCTGGAAATTTTGGAGGTGAAGTTCGAGCTTGGGGGAAAATTTTCGAAAGTAATTGGGAGCGTTTGAGAAGTTCACATTCGAGTTCTTCGTTCTTCTTTTCGGTAAAATTTCTCTCTTTTCTTTTTAGTTTTTTAGTAATTTTCATACTTGTTCTTGGTTGAATTTTTGTGTTTGTGGTTGTGGTTGTGTTTGTGTGGATTTTACGTTGTATTCTTGAAGTTGGAAAATCGTTTCGTGATTCCGGTAACGTTTTCATTCTAAATTTTCGATTATTTTTTTTATTTAATCTTTAAAAGAAATTGCATGCTTTAAGAATGTTGTTTAGGAGTTTTTTGTCTTTAGAAATAAAATATTTGAACCTCAAAAGTGTTGCTTTAAAAATGTAAGAATAAAATTGAGTTAATGTTGCTTTTAATAAAAACTAAAATTTACGGATTAAATTAAAAAGATAATAATTCATGCGTGGGAAAGTAATAAAAGGGGCTTGATTTGAAAAAAAAATGAAAGAGTTTTTCTTGAAATTTAGTTTAAATAATAAAGAAGGTTAAGCAATTTTATTTAACAAGTTGTTTTAAAGAAGAAGTAAATAAAGATGTTTTTTTTTTAAAAGTAAGTAATATAGTTTTCAAACAAAAAAATTTAAGAAGGGGTTTTAAATAAAAGCTTAGAGTTTAGGAGAAATAAAGTTTGAAAAACTATAAAGAAAAAATCATTTAAAATAAGGTTTATTATAAAAAGTCATTTTAAAGAAAAGCTTTTTAAAAATAGAAAAAAAGTTTTTAAAGAGAAACTCTTTTTTGAAATGAAAAATATAAAAAAGAAAATAAAAATGAAAATAACTAAAAATGTAAAAAGAGACGGAGGAAGGGTATTGGTTTAAAAAGAAAAAAGAAGAAAGAAAATGTTTTTTAAAAGAAACAAATAAAAGTAAAACACAAAAGAAAAATCGAGTTTCTTGTTAGTTTTTTTTAGAAATAGGTTAAAACGTAGGACTAGGTTTTAAAAGCTTAGATAGAGACGTTTTTGTTGAAAAATTTACTTGACAAAAAAAAGACACACTTAAGCAAACTTAAACCTTTAACTAGGAATAAAAGATTTAGACTTTTTCGGATTTTTAAATAATTAAACTTAGAATAAATAAAAATGCTCAAGACATTGAATTCTTGTTGCTTGAAAAAGTGAAAAAATTAATTTAATGTGGTGTCTTATCAAACGGGAATGACGGGTTAGCGCCAGAAATGTTGGCAGTGATTAAAGTTCATCTCCCGGGCGATAAGGCCGTTGAAATAGACCGATATTCATTAAACGGACAAATAAAATCGAACCTTTGTGAACTTGCAAATTCCAATTTTTGAAAACGATTTAAAAATCAATTAGGTACCAATTTTGGGCGTCGTGGAGGTGTTAACCCTTCCCCACGCGTAACCGACCCCTGAACTTGTTTTCTGGTTTTCGTAGACCAAAAACGTTGTTTTATTAAAAAAAATGTTTTCTCTAAATAACCCCGTTTTAAAGTGTTTCAATCACACTTTTTCAAAAAGATTGGTGGCGACTCCATTGATTTTAATGTTTTCCAAAAAGTTGAAGCCTTCTAAAAAAGGGTTGCAACAGCTTGGCGACTCCACTGGGGACGTGTTTTTGTTTTTAAAATAAAAACAAAAGAGGATCATGCCACAAATTGATTTTAAATGGGTTTCAAAAAAAGTTTTTTTTTAAATGTGGAATTTGCCAGTTCACAATAGGTTAAATTTATTTGTCCGTTTAAATGAATATAATTCTATTTTACGCATTTAAGACTTAATTTCAAGCTCTATTCCAGAGCTTTTTCTCGTTCGTTTAAGTGTGGGGGAACACGCTTTGCTCATGTAAGAATACTGATTATTCGTATGAGTCGAGCAAGTACCTTCGGGACTCATTCCCTGTGTCTTTGTAAGGATATTGATTCTTCGAGAAGGCATCAGTGGTGAGTCCTCCTAAGTTGAACTCGATTCGTTTGGAGCCTATAATGGGTAAGAATCGAGGGCCTTGCTACCCTTAGTAGGGGACAACAATGACAGCTCGGGTACCTATTTAGAATCGAACCAATTTTGAGAATTTAGAGCCCACCCCAATAGAGCCATGCAGAAAGCCTAGGATGTTGAGTCTGGTCAATGTCAGAAGAATAATTCATGGAGACATGTCCTGGAATGTTGGAATGACAACCCAGAATTATCATGCAATTAAATTGTTTTGGATCTTTTAGGTTTTATTTCTTTTTTTAAAAAAGTACTAACCTTTTTGTGTGTGAGTTTTGTTTTGGTTTTTGAGGCATCTTTATTTTTTGCATACATCCCATATTTGGAGGGGGTCAATTCCAAAGCATGTTGCTCAATCAGAAAAAGCTTTTTCCATGGATGGAAGATACCTAAAGGAGGAGGACAACGCACAAACAATGAGAATTTTTCGAATGATCACGTGGAGGAAACATCGAAGTATGCTCGCATCAGTGCCAAGCAGAATACCATAAGTTGCAAAGTGTTATAGGATCACTTTGACGATCCAAACAAGTTGAATTTGAAAATGATTATTGGTCTACTCAGCTTAGGGGCAACGGCAAAAGGACCCATGAGCGAGACGAGTGCGATAAGAGCATCACATCCTAAATTGAAGACGTAGCAAAGCCTGTGATGTCAAGAAGTTACGTTTCTTCGCCCCACGTTAGATCGAAGGTAGGAACAAGGCTCGAAAGTTTGATCAAAGAAATAAGTGCTCAAACCGAGACATTTTTGTAGGATCTTCGTCATCCAATGGAGGATACATGTAGAGAAACACCTTAATAGAATTGATGACCCTTCGCCTGCATTCATGCTTTAGCATACATACATTTGCTTCCATGCATTTGTTTTTTTTTTCTTGCATTAAATAATGTTTTGATCATTGCATTCATACATGTATGTAAAAAGAGTAATTTTGGGAAATTTCATTTAAGTAGAAAAGATCTCGCGCAAACACGACTTGAGTCCTGACCATTGAGGAAAGATTAACAACTCTGGAAGCAAATCAAAAGAGCATCCATGATAAGCTTGAGAAGATGGAAAATGATCTGAAGAAAAAGATTGAGATATCACACCGAAAAACAATCAGCCAAATCGCAACCATGTTTGGGTTCAAAGACCCAGAAGCGAGAGAAGACACCAACACTTTCCCAAAGATAGCTTTTGTACATTCACGAATGCAAAAGGAAGTGGTTTCGCCTAAAGTCAAGATCTCACCCCATTTTGTAGAATTTTCTACCCGTACTGGATTAAAGGACAATACCAATGAGGTTCGCAGCCACAAGGTGCCTGACCTCAATGAAGTAACTGACGAGGCAAAGATCGAGAGGAAATGGGAAGATCACTATCAGAAGCTGGAGGAGATGATTAAATCTTATCAAGAAGGAAGAAATTATGGTGGCATAAATGCAGGAGATTTGAGTCTCGTACCTGACCTGGTGGCTCCTCCAAAGATTAAGGCCTCTGACTTTCAAAAGTATAATGGAACTACATGCCCTTTGGAACATTTGACCATGTACTGTCAAAAAATGTCGCCACACTTGGAAAATGAGAAATTACTGATTTTTTGCTTCCAAGACAGTCTATCTTGGACTGCTATGTGATGGTATGCTCAACTGAGTCGGGTCAACATATGCACATTGAGAGATTTGTCAAAAGTTTTCCCCAAACAATATGAGTATGTGACAGATATGGCCCCAAGTAGGATCGCACTATAGAACATGGAATAAAAGCCCAATGATAGATTCTACCAGTATGATCAGAGATGGAGAGATGTGGCAACCCAAGTACAACCTCCGCTGACGGAAAATGAGGTTACTCCAATGTTTGTGGAGACTCTAAATGGTCCTTTATATGATTACGTGTTAAATCACGCCATCGAAGGTTTTGCACACATGGTCATGAATGGAGAATTGATATTGGCAACCATTAGAAGTGGAAGACTCAAAGAAGAAGAATATGTCGAACATATTTAGAGTTTCATCACGAAGTTGATGGAGGCAAGATTGGCTGGAATTCATGCTTTTCTGAAGTAATGCTTATTTTTCTCCAGACAGTTGGGATCATAACTAGAATCAACCCTTTTGCTTTTGCCCGTGAGCATTAGGGATCTTTTGTAATAGCTTTTATGTTAATCTACTTGTTTAAAGATGCATTTTTTCCATGTGGCAAACATTTCTCTTTTTTGTTTCATCATTTTCCCTTCCTTTCATTCCTCATCCATTTCTTTTCAAGCATACATCTTCTTTGCAGAGATCCTATTATTGATTGTATGTATGATTCTTGAATCTAACCCCGAGATAGGGGGAAATGTGTGCTCAGGATTAATGGGAAATCACATTTACAGATTATGAGTGAATTTTCCTCTCAAACATAGTTGTTAGGGTCCTTGAATGAAGTGATAACTCTAAAACATCTACCAACTAAAGACTGCTTCTATTCGACCGTATTTGTGTGTGAAATGACATTTGTCATTCCTTCATTTCCCATCACAAATAAGAAAATGAAAAATCCATTTGTTGTCCCCTTTGGGCCTAATATTTTTCTTGTAATTTAACCCTAACCAAGGATCACCCCCACACTGGGAGCAAAGAGGATGAAAATTGCAAGCAAAGGAACACAACAAGTAAATGTCCTAAACTGAAAATGAAAAGGACACAAAAAGGAAAAAAATGAAAAAGAAAAAAAAGAAAGAGAATGAAAAAGAAGAAAAGAAAAATAACGGAAAAAGGAAAAAATAAGAATTAGAATGAAAAAGAAAAAAAAGAATAGCAAAAAGAAAAAGAAGAAATGTGAAGGGAAATTTGAAATAAATCTTTCAAACGAGATGTGTGCCAGAAAAAGAAATGAACTATAGGGTGAAAACCCAAAATAAGCAGTCTAGAGTGATCCAAAGAATAAAAGAAGAAGAACAGAAATTTCATCAGGAAAAGTTGATCATTGCTTTAATCACCTTTAAACATGTATTTGAGCCTATATACCTTTCTTTGGCAACCTGAGCCTAGCCTACATTACAAGCCTTAAAAGACCATTTGGATCACACATGAATATTTGAGAGAAGAAGTTCGTCTTCAGAACACATTCTGCCTAATTGAGTTAACTTTTCTTCAGGGTCCTCGAGCTTCTAATGTCTGATTTGAGATTAGAAAGTGGGAGATTTTAAATTTGGGGAGTGTGTGAGTAAAAGAGAGCAACCAAAAAGTGGGGCACTATCCGGTTGATGGATTCTTGAATCATTCATGCTATGAATGTTGGGGCATCTGACTTTTCCCTATTCTTATGTTTGCCATGACTATTTTTTTAAGATCCCCATTTTTAGCCTTTTCTTGCGTTTGCTATGACTTTTTTCCTTTTGAACTATCATTTCTAGCCTTTTCTTGCATCTTACAAGAAGGCTGACATAGATTCATGAAAAACAAAAGATTTTTGGGTATTGATCTCAACTATAGAAGTCCATGAATGGATGTTTTCATCACTTCGAAAAATAATTGAACCTTATTTTGAATGGGGGCATCGCCTTGCATGAGAAGGTAAAAAAGAAAAAGAAGCACATGTGTTGAAGAGTTTGAAGTGAGTCGTGTTGTCAAGAAAGATCCACATATAAGATGTAGAAGCTCAAAAGCATGAAAAGAGGTAGAATTGCACTTGAGAAGCAAACCATGCCATCAGATTAGGGGCATTTTATGTTGTCCAATGATTTAAGGCCCTTAGTATTAATAGGAATGAGAAGAAGAGATTAAAGCGCCAATATCATTCGAAGATATTCAAGGTGGAAATAAGCTTTCACATGCAAGCAATTCAAGATGTCCTTTAGGGGCAAGAATTTGGAAACTCACAAGAAGAATGGAAGATGCTCAATATTTCAAGGGGCGTATGAAGACTTGAAGCTTTTAAGACCACACAAGAAAGCCTTTCATTCATCATTGATGTATCAACTACAATGATAGTAGATCTTAAGATATTTTCCTACGAAGATCAAATGTTTTCAAGAATATGAATGGTGAAGCAATGATAGTTGAAGAAGTCTGTCCTTCCAACCAAGAGTATAAGATCACTAGATTAAGAGGGAAAGTTTGCAAAGATCAAATGTTTTCCATGAGTTGGAAAAAAATTACAGTGGAAAATTAATTATGAGAAAAGAATTCAAAAGAAGTGAGACACGCATTCATGTTTTAGGCATCCCTAGGGGCATGCACATCATAATTGCATTGAATATCACATTTTTCGGGTACATGAAGGATTTTTCAGCAAAAGAACCTGCTTATTCATCCAAGCATAAGAAGGATGAAATTTTCAGAAGATTCGTTTATCCGTTCAAGCGTAAGGAGAATGGATTTCACTTATTCATCCAAGCATAAGAAGGTTGAAATTATTCAGAAGATTCGCTTATCTGTTCAAGCGTAAGGATACTGGAGTTCGCTTATTCATCCAAGCATAAGGAGGATGAAATTTTTCAGAATATTTTCTTATTTGTTCAGGCGTAAGGAGAATGGAGTTCGCTTATTCATCCAAGCATAAGAAGGATGAAATTTTTCAGAAGATTCACTTACCCATTCAGGCGTAAGGAGAATGGAGTTTGCTTATTTATCCAGGCATAAGGAGGAAGAAATTTTTTAGAAGATTCGCTTATCCGTTCAGGCGCAAGGAGAATAGAGTTTGCTTATTCATCCAAGCATGAGGAGGATGAAATCTTTTGGAGTTCGCTTATTCATCCAAGCATAAGGAGGATGGAATTTTTCAGAAGATTCACTTATCTGTTCAGGCGTAAGGAGAATGGAGTTTACTTATTCATCCAAACATAAGGAGGGTGAAATTTTTCAGAAGATTCACTTATCCGTTTAGGCGTAGGGAGAATGGAGGTCACTTTTTTATCCAAGCATAAGGAGGGTGAAAATTTTCAGAAGATTTGCTTATCCGTTCAGGCGTAAGGAAAATGGAGTTCGCTTATTTATCCAGGCATAAGGAGGATAATTTTTTTAGAAGATTCACTTATCCGTTCAGGCGTAAGTAGAATGGAGTTTGCTTATTTATCCAAGCATGAGGAGGATGAAATGTTTTGGAGTTTCCTTATTCAACCGAGCATAAGGGCATATGAAACCTTTTGAAGCATGTTTGCTTATTCATCCAAGAATGAGAAGGATGACATCTTTTGGAGTTTGCTTATTCATCCAAGCATAAGGGGGATGAAACATTTTGAAGCGTGTTTTCTTATTCATCCAAGCATAAGGAGGTTGAAATTTTTCAGAAGAATCTGCCTATCTGCTTTGGGAGAATAAAACCTATCTTAGCTATTCGAGCATAGAACCAACCTATCCGTTTGGGCATTTGGAGAATCGAATCCGCTCATCTATTCGGGCATCTGGAGAATAGAACATGTCTATCCATTTGGGCATTTGGAGAATGGAATCCACTCATCTATTCGGGCATCTGGAGAATAGAACATGCATATCCGTTCTGACAACAGGAGAATGGAGCCAACTGGAAAATCGGTGAAAATCAATGCCTTTTGGTCTTTGCTTTATCCCTGTTACACAAAGATAAGCAAAGAGGGGCTGTTGTTATCACTAGATTTTCACCCACCATTGTCAAATAATAAATAAAATAAAATAAAACTTGTTTTTCTTAAAGTAATAATAAAGGCCCTTCTAAATAAAAGAACCCCATAAAGCCCATCCCAAGAAGCTCATTTTTTAAAACCCATTTTAAAAAATAATAATAATAAGCCCATCTTGAAATGAGAAAGCCTACCTTTAAAAAAACCATTTGGGTAAAATAAAAGGAAATAAAAATTAATAATAAATGAAAAGGAAATAAAAATGACAGCAAAAAATAATAAATGAAAAAAAGTATAAAAAATAGTAAAAAGGAAAAAAAAGACCACGCGCACGGCCACGCGCTCGGTCCAGCCCCAAACCCCAGCACCGATAAACCCTATCACGGCAGCGGGGGTTTCCATCTATCGTCCTCCGGTCACGGCCGATGACGTTGCTAGTGCCAGCCGAACCGCCTTGCTGTCGCCGTCATGTGGCCATCAACGATGTTCGTCGCTGCCGCCTGTAGTCACCAGAATCTGCAAAAATCCGAAACAAATGGTGAGACCCTAGGCTCGAATCAAGGGGAAAATTCAGCTTCATTTTTAACCGAATCGGGATATTTTTGAATGGTTTTGCCGAGAATCAAGTTCCTTGTCTAATTTTGGCTCCAATTTGGGGATTGAAATCCGAAGTTAGCTTGATTTTGAAGCTCAAGAGCTTGTATAAATACCCCATTTGTTCTTCACCCAATTCAAGAGAAAAATACACTTGAAAACAAAGCAATAAATCTTAAAAAAGAATTCCATAAAATTCTTAAAAAATTCTCAAGAGTTGCTGGAAATTTTAGAGGTGAAGTTTGAGCTTGGGGGCAATTTTCCAGAAGCAATTAGGAGCATTTCGAGAAGTTCATATTCGAGTTCTTCGTTCTTCTTTTCGATAAAATTTCTCTCTTTTCTTTTCTGTTTTTTTAGTAATTTTCATACTTGTTCTTGGTTGAATTTTTGTGTTTGTGTTTGTGTGGATTTTAGGTTGTGTTCTTGAAGTTGGAAAATCGTTTCGTGATTTCGGTAACGTTTTCATTCTAATTTTTTGATTAGTTTTTGATTTAATCTTTAAAAGAAATTGCATGCTTTAAAAATGTTGTTTAGGAGTTTTTGATCTTTAGAAATAAAATATGTGAACCTTAAAAGTGTTGCTTTAAAAATGCAAGAATAAAATTGAAATTTAGTTTAAATAAAAGGGGCTTGATTTGAAAAAATAATAATAAAAGAATTTTTCTTGAAATTTAGTTTAAATAATAAAGGAGGTTAAGTAATTTTATTTAAGAAGTTATTTTTTAAGTAAAAGTAAATAAAGAAGTTTTTTTTTAAGTAAGTAATATAGTTTTCAAACAAAAAAAAACAAAAGAAAATAAATTTTAAAAAATGGGTTTTAAATAAAAGTTTTGAGTTTAGGAGAAATAAAGTTTGAAAATGTATAAAGAAAAAATCATTTAAAATAAGGTTTATTATAAAAAGTCATTTTAAAGAAAAGCCTTTTAAAAATGGAAAAAAAATTAAAGAGAAACTTTTTTTGTGAAATGAAAAATATAAAAAAGAAAATAAAAAAGGAAAACAAAACTAAAAAATGTAAAAAGGGGCAAAGGAAGGGTATTGGTTTAAAAGAAAAAAAAGAAGAAATAAAAAGTTTTTTCAAAAGAAACAAATAAAAGTACAACACAAAAGAAAAGTCGAGTTTCTTGTTAGTTTTTTTAGAAATAGTTTAAAACTTAGTACTAGGTTCTAAAAGGTTAGATATAGACGTGTTTGTTGAAAAATTTAAGTCACAAAAAAAGACACACTTAATCAAACTTAAACCTTAACTAGGAATAAAAGATTTAGACTTTTTAGGATTTTTACATAATGAAACTTATAATAAATAAAAATGCTCAACACATCGAATTTTCTTGTTTCTTGAAAAGTGAAAAATTAATTTAATGCGGTGTCTTATCAAACGGGGATGACGGGTTAGCACAAAAAATGTTGGCAGTGATTAAAATTCATCTCCCGGGCGATAAGGTTGTTGAAAGAGTCTGATATTCATTAAACAGACAAATAAAATCGAACCTTTGTGAACTTGCAAATTCCAGTTTTGAAAACGATTTTAAAATCAATTAGGTACCAATTAGGTACCAAAACCGTTGTTTTATTGAAACAAAATGTTTTTATTAAAATAACCTCGTTTTAAAGTGATCCAATCACACTTTTTCAAAAAGATTGGTGGTGACTCCGTTGATTTTAAAGTTTTCCAAAAAGTCGAAGCCTCCTAAAAAGGGTTGCGACACATAGTCAATTTTCTTAATCCCAAATTAAAAACAACTCTCTATTTCCATATGGCATATCAAATATCTAATAAAGATGATTTCTACAACTAGTTCAACAGGCGCATATTTCAACCATAACACACTAAACATCTATATTCTACACATTTGAGGTTTGAAACCTTAACCAATAGTTATAATCAATCCAAACCAAGCCTTGAGACTCAAGTGATAGCCTAGATACACAAATCCCCAACCAAAATTATCGCCAAATAAAAAGGTACTCAAAGTACTGGTCAATCCCTCCTACTATCTCCAAGTGACCACAAAACTTGTAACACCCCTACCCGGCCTGGTCGAGAACCGGGTCAGAGTATGCTATCGGTGAACCATTCAATGATTGGTGCGTGGATTTTGATCTAAAGGTGACAAGATTGGACTTAAACTCCACTAATAAACAATACAAATTTCCAAATAACCCCTTATGAGCCTACAATTACTCAATTAGAACCAGTTTTAAACCCTTACAAGTTTTAAGGACTAAATCATAATTTCAGCATTTTAGTGATCATTTTCTAAAATTAGGCTTATTACAATGAAATTCATCATATATAAAATGGCCATGTAAATTTTCATGATATTCAGAGTTCATTTACCTTCCCAATTAGACTATACCCGATTCGGTGACCATTTTGTGAACAACGCAAAATTGTGATCTATGGCGTTTAACCGAATTAACTGTCATCGTACCAATACACTTAAGGTTGTATCGTTACACTAACCTAATTTCCATTTTCCATACTTGAAGGTGACAAGACTGTATCGATACGGTTGAGAGCCGTACCGATACTGGTTGACCATGTTGACTCAGTATCGATACGCCTTGACCCCGTATCGATACCATTTTTGTTTCCAAATTCCAGTAGCCAAAATCCGTACCGATACGCCTAGGATGTATCGATACTCCCCTTTTGACCAATGTTTACCTGACCAAATATGCAAGGCCGTATCGATACATCATCAACTGTATCGATACGTCGTGCTCTGTAATAATAGAATTTTGCTGGTTTTTATTCGATTTTACCTACTAAACATTATCTAAATACAATGAAACTTTACACACAATATTTCAATGCTATAAACTACTGGCATGCCCAATTTTAGGATCATTTGAATTTGTTTACTATGATTTCACCTATTAGGGCCAAATATACCATTTTATTCACTTTTAACACATCAAAAAGTCATTTTAGGGCCATAATACCTTACACACAACATACGCGAAATATACACATCCAAAATACCACAAGTGACTAGTTTAGCTACTTTGCCACCGTTCTAGGAGTATATAGGGACAAAATACTTTACTCTAGCTTGTTTGTGACTTGCCCAACTTCTGACTTCTCGATCTGATAACTCGATCACCCTAAAATGCATGAGATGAAATGCATTAGGCATACTTTGCCTAGTTAGGTAGTCATAAGCAATGTTAATATCGATATTATGTATTTTCATCCTTACAATAATAATGGCTATACAATGAATCAATGATAACAAAGCAATGACCATGCTCAATTGCAATAGTATCATATTTTAGTAATAACCCTTGGGTCGATTCCAGATAGTGGATACGCGAATTCCTACACCTCGACAAGTCAATGGATGGTTTATATCCTCCGCCTCACCAATGTGACCAATATCATAAATCACCCCTCCACCTCGCCAAATCAATATAAGTCATAGCCCTAGGACTGTAGTCCACCCGTACACCGAGCTTATGAATTCTATGGCATGCCAATTGTATCCAATGTGCTTCGAATCCAAGGTCCGGTGACAATATCATTTATCAATGTTCAATGACAATTACAATGTTCAATGCTTCCATTATCCTTATCAACAAACAATGTTCTAATATCAATGTTCAATAACAATAAGGGTGGCAATGTTCAATGATCTCAATGACAATATCAATGGCGATGATTGATTTTCAATGTTTCGAGAACAATAAATATGTTAATAGCAATGTACGATGACAAATGACAATATCAATGTCCGATATTCAATGTTATACTTACCGATACTTACCAAAGTATCCACTTAATGGTTCGATGCAACATCCCTTAGAAATTGAGTAAAGAATGATAAATTCAATAGCAATGAAATAGGGAAAGGCATCGAGCCTAATCCCGAGACTCCGACTATACTCACCTCGTTAATCTAAAGCTTTCAAGGCTCTCGGATAGCAATCCCCTTGTTCCTAGGTTCCGGTGGTGACGGTGGGTGATTTCTCTCCACTTCTTAAGCTAGGTAAACAATAGGAATTGGTTAGAATCGATGGTATGGTATTGAAATCAATATAACAATACCAATTCGATATTTATGCTCGAAATAACAATCGGCTATTAGATTGAGAGGTTTTCCATGAATTAGCTTACTAGCCCCACAATTTCAATTGGAAATTAATCGAAACATATCCATGGATTCAATAAATTGGTTGGGGAATTCATCTTACCCAGCCGATAGCTAGCTATTACTATAGATAATTTTAAGAGAACTTAAGTAACCAAGGGAGGTGCTTTCTTGAACTCATGGAAGAAGATAGAAATGGTGGTGCTTGCTTAAAAATTTAGGGAAAAGATGATAGATTTAGTGATTAAGACATTCGAGTGAATTTTCTAAGCCTTTCAAAAAACCTTTAGTGACCGAAAGCTTTCTTTCTATTGAAGGAAAGCAATCTGCACATCCCACGTAAGTGGTAACCAATTTGGAGAGGTGCTAATCGCAAGGTTGGCCCCTCAACTTTCAATGCTTCATGCTTTTGTCCCATAATTCTCGATTCTTACAAGTTAGTTAACAAAATACTTCTGATAAAGTTAGATAAGGTCTTGTAAACATAAATTGACTCTATTAGAGTCCAAAATCAATATAATTGACCACCCAGTCAATGTCAATGCAATATTTGGACCTTTCCAGTGTAGGGTCTCCAATCGCCGGAACCCAATTTCGACTAGACCGGGTTTTTTGGGAAGGTCGCTAGCCTGTCCCGAGACTTTAAACTACACTCACATTTTTTTCAGCTAGCTTTGATCCTGGATTATGATTCCTTTCTGTCTATCTACTCTTTGATCTACTTTAGCCCCATTTTTCTTTGATTTCCTCTTGGTCTAACATAATAGAAAGCATAATCACATATCAAGCAAACACTTAACAAATACTCATTGCATAACCACACATAAATCATGTATATACAAGGATTCACCCAAAACAGTCTCGTTTCATAATGTAGATACAAGTACATACTCGAAACAATACCCAAATATCTTTAAAACATATTAAACTAGTCCAGTTATTTTACATGGGTGCAAACACAACCTTTTACTCATAATCACTCAATTTTTGTGCTCCAAAATAGTCCTATGTGGTTCCTAAATTTTCAATTTCTGCCCTGTTTTATTCCGTACAATTACCTACTACATAAAAGCCCCAAAAATACTTGTTTTCAAACAAAACATTCCTCTTAATCATACAAATATAATTTCCATGTTTAATACACAACAAGATGTTTTAAAAGCATACACACATTCTTCTTTCATCCAACAACCCCCTAATTACACTAATAGTAACATAAAATCATACCTCAATTTTTAGCATCTTGTACATATTTTATCAAGTACACACTAGAACACTTCACTTTCAATCTATTTAAAAGTTTTACTATTAAGCAGCATGACTAAACCGAAACATGTTTTAAAGATCACATGACATGTGAATTTATCCTTACATCATTCGAATGGTTTATCAAGAAATTGATAGCATCACTTCCTTCTACAAGGTATATATATATATATATATTCTAAACACAAACATCCTATCATGCAATTGAATTCATAATCTATCCTTACATATTTCAAACCTTCAAGCATAATTCTACATGAATGAAAAGAAAACAAGATAATTACCTTTCTTTCAGGACTCCAATCGAGAATTCTATCCACAAAATTAGTTAAAAACTCAACATATATGGTTTCCCTCACTACTCTCTCACTAAAGGTCATGAACACATGAAGAAGATGAAGAACAAAGATTGTTCATCCTCCTCACTTGGCTCGTTCATCCAACGCCAACCCACACTTGTTTGAGTGTGAGACTGCCACCAATACAAGCCCTCCAAATCCCATTATTTTTACATGCAAACCGGTCACTATGCTAAGATTTTCTTTTAGCCTATCACAATAAGTAGCACACTAATCAAGCTTTATTATTTAGTCCCTTTATTTATTTATGCTCTCAATTCCATAGACGTCTTTAATCGGTTTAAGTTCTGAACCTATTAGTTAGTACTTCTAAGCTATACTTTGGGATATTACACTTGATCATTCAAATTTTTACATGCAAACCTTCCATTAATCAAGGTCATCAGTTTAGACCATTCTATTTTAGCTAGTATACTATACAAGTTTCACTTTTGGTCCTTAACTTATTTAATTTTCTATTCTCTAGATATCCTAAATCAATTTGAAACACATTCAAGATAGCAACATACTTCTATGCCGTATTTTGGGATGTTACAAATACTCTAAGCTAATTACTTTAAAAACTTATATGTCTATAGCGTAGTTTATAAATAATTAACTAGGAAAAGTTTTAAACTTCACTCCTAAAGGGTAGATTATAACACCCTAAAAATCGGCCTAGTTAAAATTGGATTCCGACGATCGAAAATCCAACATCAGAAAGTCAAAATATTGCACTGACTTTCGACCTAGTGGTCAATTAATCAAGTATTGAACCCTAATTAAGCATTATTATTGATTAAGGACCATATTGAAGCTATTGAAACATGGTTTAGGGATCTAATTATGAAAATTGAAGGTCTAGGGGGTAAAAGTGTAAGGTTTGAGGAATTGAAGGACCAATCATGTAATTGGCCCCTCCCAAGTCTCATTACCCAATACGTGGGGTGCCAATAATACTTTTCTTCATTTGAAGGAAAGCTTTTTGGCTATTAAAAATTTAATTAGGGAATATGAGGGGATATTGAAGACTTGCCCAATTAGGAAATAGGGATAAACATTTTATTCATCATTTTCTTCCTTGGAAGTAAGCACCTCCATTGGAGGATATCTAAAGCTTTGATTTTCTTCATATTATTGATCCTAGATCACTCCCATCGACTTGGCAAGGTAAGCCCATCGTTGTTCAATTTTATTTCTATGAGAATTAATGGAGAAATCAAGCTTTGGAATCTATCAAAATATAGATAAATTTCCATGGAATTTCAAGTTATGCTTTTATCGATTATATGGATAATTGTGGATATATATGTGTTTATTTCTATTAAGATTATTGAAATCATAGTAATACCCTTTCCTATATTGTTTTGATAGCTCAAATCGTTCCTAGTGAGGGAACGCCCATTTCATTGAAACCTACCAAACAAGGGGATTGCCATCCGGGAGCCTTGAAGGTCTCGGAAGTTTATTTCTATTAAGATTATTGAAATCATCAGTGAGTGTAGTCGGAGTCTTGGGATTGGCTAGGTGCCTTCCCGATTTCATTTCTATCGTTTATTTTATAGCTAACATGTTACAAGGATCCATTGCATCGAGTCCTCTTATGGGGTATTATTGGTAAGCAACAGTGAGTTTATTGCATTGAATTATTATTAATCAAAACATTGTTATTTCCATCGACATCATTGAAACATTGATACAAGATTATCTTGATCATTGGACATTGCTATTGAACTATTGACATTGCTATTGTTACCATTATTGTAATTGATATTGTTATTGGTTTAATTACTGAACCTTGGATTCGAAGGGACTATGGATACAATTGGCATGCCATAGAATTCATGAGCTCATTGGTACTGAATGGATTACAGTCCTTGAGCTAAGGCTCTATTTGTCGATGTTGGCGGGATGTGTGTGATATTGGTCTTTTTGGCAATGCTGGAGGGATTTCACCATTCATTGATTTGGCGATCTTGGTTGGGAATTCACATATACACTATCTCATATCGATCCAAGGGTTAAAGCTATTGAAATCATTGTTATAGCATGTGTTGATATGCATTTATATTGATGAAATATTACGAGCATTATCGTCATTCATTGTATTATTCGTTTTATTGTTATTGACTACCTCACTAGGCTAAATAAGCCTAATGCATCTCATTTCCATGCATTTCAGGTTAAAAAGGGCCAAAGGTCGAGGATTGGGAGAAGGACAAGTTTTGCAAGTAACTTCACAAGTCCATGTAATGCTCCTTTTGTTTAGAAACTCCTAGAATGGTGGCATATGAACTAAGCATGAAATAGTATTTTTGATGATGTTACATGCTTTGACATGAATTTGATATGGTTTCTATGATGGTGACGGAAGTAATATTGTGATAGAGTTTGTGAACGTGTTGTATGTTGATTTTTATATGTTATGCATGTTAAATAAGGTGTAATGAATGTTTAAGTGGTGTAAGTCTTTGTTATTGTCTAGTGTAAGTCTTTGTTATTGACTGGTGTAATTCTTTGTTATTTGACTGGTGCAAGTCTTTGAAACTATAGGAGTCTAATAGAAGGTGTTATAGATCTCTGATAAGTATAAAAACTTATAGATATGTATAATATGGGTGGTATTTCATGAATATGCAGTTAAGTTTGAATAAGAACTAGTATTTTAAGAGATTTATATTTTAGTCCTTAAAGAGTAAAGGACTAAATTGGACATGTTATCGACCTCTGATTATTCTAGAAATTTTCATATATGTATGTCATTTATTGAACTTCATAATATACATCTACTTTTGATCCATGGAATATATATATATATATATAATCTGATAATTAGAAAATTATTCCTCGAGTATTGTAGGCTTAAATTGAGAAGGTTATTGTATTTCAAATGTACTGATCTATTGTCTTATTGCATCGAATAAATAATTGTTGAATCATTGTATTGCACCAAAGCACTGTCAGATCACCGAAATTATTGTACATAACATCGTTATTGTTCACCGGTAGTGTCTCTGACCCGGTTCACTACTAGATCGGGAAGTGGGTGTTACATTTGTGGTATCAGAGCCAAAGTTTAGTCGATTCTAGGACTAAACCAAGGCATGTCATGTAGCATTGCATTGCATATGCCACCTAGGAGTTATTTTATACAATATTTGTGACTTGCAGCTGACCCGATCCTTTTTCTTTTTATAGTATATGAGATTTCTGATCAGGATACTCAACATCAGGATATTGACCATTCCATTGGCTCCTCCGCTCACGAAGGGGAAGCTAGGAGAGATGAGCCTCCGACCTATCTAGAAGTGCAAAATACTAAGGTAAACCCACCATCGATACATATTGCTAAGCATGAATACTTTACAAGCATGACAGAGATGTTTAAGCAGTCCATGGTCTCTATGAGGCCTGAACAAGGGGTTCAGCTTTCTGTGGCTACTTCGTCGACTCATAGAGCCCCTCTCGATAAATTGGCCCAACATTGGGCCTATACCTTCGCTGGTAAAGATGATGATAATCCTGAGATAGCTGAATACTGGTTAGACTACACCCTAAGAATTTTGAATAAGCAACTTCAGTGTTCTGATAAACATAAGCTTGAATGTGCATTGGCCCTTATTGCTGATGAAGCCCAAAATTGGTGGGAGACTACTATACTCATTGTTCATGAGGGAGTTGTTACTTGGGAATTTTTTTGAAGGAATTTCGTACGAAATGTATCAATGAATATTACTTAGCAAAAAAGAAGAAGAATATGCATGCACCTAAAGAGGGGAGGAAGACCTGTTGAACAATACATACATGACTTCTGCAAGTATTGTAAGTATGGGGATGAGTATATCAAAATCGAAGAGGAGAAGTGTTGTATGTTTATTGACGAACTGTGTGATGAACTTCGCCCTTTGTTCACTGCATTGGGGATCACGAATTTTCAAAATCTGGTTAACCGAGCTATTGCTACCGAACCTCGCAAAAAGGCTAGAAGATTTGGAGGGGCACAATCTGACAAGATGTTTCGAGATGAATCCCGTCCCCACCTACCTCCAAATAAGGCAAGATATCAAGGGTCTAAGTAATCTACATTGCATTAGCCTGCTGGATCCAGTTACATTGCAAAACCTCAAAGCCTGACCCACCTTGCTTCGAGGGTTAACTTTATGGAAAGTACTGGTGGGTCGAGTAGGGACTCCTAACATCCTATATGTACATATTGCCAGAGGAGACATATTCCAGGCTAGTGCCGTAAACAGATAGGAGATTGTTACTTCTCTGGTGAGCAAGGCCACTTCATTAGAGATTGCCCTATGAACACCTCCAAACCCATCGCACCAACTAATATTGCGTCCCCGTCTTAATCTTTCAAGGGTAGGGGACAAAAACAAACATCATTGGGAGCTACAGGGGAACCTAGTGGCTTGACAAGGACCCCAAATCGACAAGAATCTTAGGCTTCTGCTCAGGTGTATCATGTGAGGAGAAGGGAGGAGGATGATCCATACAATATTGCAAGTACTATTGAACTACATTATCGTCCTGTTTCTGTACTGATAGATCCTGGATCAACTCATTCCTTTATAAGAACTGTATTGATAAATAAGTGTAATTTATCGTCTGAGCCTATAGATACCAAGCTTACAGTAACAAACCCACTAGGTGAAAGTGTTATAATTAACCTAGTATGCAAGAATTTCCCCCTTAATGATTCAAGGAATTCTTTTTCCGGCCAACATCATGGCCTTCCATATTCATGAATTTTATGTCATATTGAGGCTTGATTGGCTCGGTAAACACCAAGCCTGGGTGGACTATAGTAAGAAGAAGTTGTATCTTCGATGTCTTGGCAAGGAGAGTATAACCCTCATGAACACTAGAAGCAATAACCCATCATTATACGCCATAGAAGGTAATAATGAGGGAGAACCACAATTGCAAGATATCGATACCGTACAAGAATTTTCCGATGTGTTTCTGGATGAACTTCCGGGTGTGCCACCCATCTGTGAAGTTGAGTTTGGGATTGAAGTGCAACCTAGATCCACCCCAATTTCCATTGCAACCTATCGGATGGCTCTGATAGAACTCAAGAAACTTAAAGTTCAAATCTAAGACTTGTTGAATAAGGGTTCCATTCGACCGGGTTCTTCACCTTGGGGAGCTCCAGTCCACTTTGTTAAGAAGAAAGATGGGTTCATGTGCCTTTGCATTGACTACCGACAATTGAATAAGATGACTGTCAAGAACAAGTATCCCCTCCTGAGGATTGATGATCTTTTTGACCAACTCAAAGATGCCACCATCCTTTCTAAGATCGATTTAAGGTTTGGGTATTACCAGATGAAATTCAAGGAATGTGACATACCCAAGACTGCTTTTCGTACAAGGTACGACCACTATGATGTTTTGGTCATGCCCTTCGGGTTAACCAATGCATCGGCTGCTTTCATGGATCTCATGAACCAGGTTTTCAGACCCTATCTTGATAAGTTCATAGTGGTGTTCATTAATGACATATTAATATACTCCAAGAACCAAGCTAAACATCGATATTTTCTCCATATCGTACTTCACACTCTCCGAGAGAAGCGATTTTATGCCAAGTTTAGCAAGTGTGAGTTATGGCTCACTGAAGTCTCATTTTTGGGACATATTGTGTCAGCAGCGGGTATTCAAGTAGACCTAAAAAAGATTCAAGCTATCATTGAATGGAGGCCACCGAAGAATATTGGAGAGGTTAAGAGTTTTCTCGATCTTGTTTGTTATTATAGGAGATTCGTTAAAGGATTCTCAATAATAGCAACACCATTGACAAAGCTTCTACGAAAGGACATTCCTTTTGAGTGGAACGAGAAGCAACATCGTAGCTTTGACCAGTTCAAACAAGTATTAAATCATGCACCAGTCCTAACCCAACCTGAGTCTGGCAAGGACTACACAGTTTACATTGATGATTCATATATCGGGTTAGGATGTGTACTGATGCAAGAAGGCAAGGTTATTGCATATGCTTCAAGACAACTAAAGCCACATGAAATGAAATATCCCAGCCATGATCTTGAATTGGTTGCAGTTGTGTTTGCATTGAAAATCTGGAGGCATTATCTCTAAAGAGAAAAATGCTATCTATTCACCAATCACAAAAGTCTCAAGTACCATTTTATTCTAAAACAGCAGAATCTTCGACAAATGAGGCGCATGGAACTCTTAATATATTATGATCTTGTCATTGAACTCATAGTCAAGTTATTACATTGTAGCCCTTCGAGCTATTAATGCTCATTTCAAGCTTAGGAAGCACCGACCCTTAGTAGCTGAACTCCAGATTCAGTCTACCAATGTAACAATGATCAAGTCACTGCAGGACCAAGATCCTGAATTACAAGCCATTGTGTAGAACTAATGTTTTGATATAATAATTGAAAAATGTTTTGGACTAATTTGAAAAGAATTTAAAACTTGGTTTTAAGTCAAAACAACTTGAATTTATGTTTGAGGTATTTTAAGAGGTTTTTGGCAAAGATTTTTCATGTTTTTAATAGCCAAACTTGTGTTTTCAAAGTACCTGTATCGATACGGTTGTACCAGTACCGATACCTTTTTGCCCCAGTTTGGCCACTGTCAAAACTCGTATCGATAGAGGCCCTTGCCGTTTCAATACGGATCGGGATCGTTTCGATACGCCAGGTAAGAGTACCGATCCCCTTTCAACCAACCCCAACGGCTATTTCCCAACTGCCATTTAAATGTGAACCCGTACCGATACGCCCTCAAGCGTATCGATACGCCTAGGCTGGCAAGAGCCCAACGGCTAGTTCCTCATGAAGGTCGTACTGATACGGTTCCACGCGTGTCGATACGGATAACCGCAGAACAGCATTTATGAAGGGAAATAAAGTCCTCAACGGCTCCAAATCATCCCCAACGGCTAGTAACGGCCACAAACTCAATTGGGAGTATAAAAGGGACCTCCAAGCATCAAGAACAAGTTAATGCTTCAATTGTTATAGCATTATGATGTCAAAATCTGTCTAGAGCTTTAATTGTTTATTTCTTGCTTAGACAACACTTGTGAGCTTACATTGTTAAATTTGGTCAAGTGTTTAGGTCTTGGGTGAGAGCTTAGAATTGCAAACAAACACCTTTTAGAGGGATTTCTAGTTTGCTAAGTCTTTCTTTGTAAAGAGAGTGTTCCTTCAAGCTTTGGGTAGAAAGCTTTGAGGGTTGTAACGGTTTCCTCCTAATCCGAGAAAAGGGGACGAAATTCTTAGTGAATTTGTTGGAAATCCTTAGTGGGGAGCTAAGATAGTGGATGTAGACCTTGGTTAGAAGGTTGAACCACTATAAATCCTTGTGCCAAATTGCCAAATTTTCACCTCCCACTAAAACACCCAATTATCCAACTTCACCACACTTGGCGAGCAAGAACGGTTGATCGAATCGAGCCCCTAAAATCTCAACAATTGGTATCAGAGCTTGGCTCAATCGAAGGGGATTCACATCCTATTAAGAAGATCTGGCAAGCTCGATCAAAATTTCATCAACCGGTTCAATGGCACAATCAATCGACAAACCGCCTTTCTTCGACGGAAATCATTATGCCCATTGGAAGACAAAGATGAAATTCTTCTTGAAGTCAAGTGATTACAAGTTATGGGAGATAGTTGAAGATGGTCCGTTCGTGCCTCAAGGAAGAAAAGCGGAATGGAGTGCCCCCCTTAGCCCGGCCTAGACGGTTGACCCAAACTACGAAGGTTACACGGGGAAAACCAAAGTCAACCCGAGAGTCAACCTTGATTAACGACCCTTTTTTTCTTTTTAACCTTGTATAAATGCATATTAATCCTAGGTGTACTCTTGAGATAAGCATACTAAAAAATCACAGCAATCGGAAAACATTTAGGGACTCAATTGCACAACATACGAATTTAGGGACCAATTTGTAAATTCTGGAAATTAATAGAACTTTACCAATTTTTAAGTTACCATTATGAAATTAATCATGTTTCATGCTTCCCTGTCAAATTTCATCTCAAACGGACATCTCAAACTCAATCAATTGCATATACAAAAATCATGACTAAAACGTAAAGCTTGCAAACCTCAAAACCATTCAAATTAGTGCCCAACGGTCAAGTGTTTCGAAACGGGTCTAGGCCGTTCAGAAACACCCCTTGGCAGTAGCCAAAGTGTTTCGAAACACCTCAGCCCGTTCCGAAACACCCAGGCCAAAATATGCACCTGTTTCGAAACGGGCAAGGGTGTTTCGAAACACCCTGCCCAGAAACAGTAAAAAAGTCTGTTTTTCACTCTTTCGACCCACCAATCATGTTCGTATGACCTCTATAACATGACAACAAGTCATCAAACATTAAAGGAACATATTTGCATCATCAAAGCTCAACCACGGCCTCAAATAAGAAAAACCACAAGTCTAAAGGCATGCATTCTATAATGAAAATCAAGCAATCATCAAATCTCCAAAACAAAATACCAAATGGCCATTTACATGTTCCAAACACCATAGGCATTAAACCAAACTTAGGGAGTCCAAAACATCTCCCAAAAACACAATCTAGGTTCCCATTGCCAAATACCAAAAGCTAATAGTGTTGTGAAAATAGTCACCATACATGAGCTTAGACTTTCACTTGGATCCTTGACCTCCTTGCTGCCCTTAAAGCACTTCAATGCTCTGCATTATTGGTTCAAGAAAGAGAGAGCGTAAGCATGTATGCTTAGTGAGAAATACTCTAATAAAACAACACAATAATGCACTTTGTAAAAACACCTTTTCAAGGCCTTTAATTTCAAAACATCATTTATCATGCATTTATGCATACAAACCAAGCATCTCATGCTTCAATTCATCAACATGTCATATTGGCTTTCAAGTGATAATCCATAACCATTTTTCAACTCAAAACACAATCGGATACGCGGATTACAAGCGTTGTCCCATACGCTCCATACACACTACCAACACTCAAGGTGGAGTTTACCGGTACAATCACAACCCCTCAACACCCGTGATGGAGTCTACGGTACAATTACAACCCCTCCACATCACTCATTGGTAGTTGTATAACATCACTAACGAGAACACGGGACACACAACACAAGATCCTCACATGGCATTTTAACCACCATTATGATCTTAGACATCTCGTTAGTGTTCTTGGATGGAGTTTACGGTACCATTACAACCCCTCAACATCCAAGGCGACTTTATTCACGGTGCACCCAATCCTATAGCCGGCTAACTATATTCGATTCAAGTACTTTTAAACCAACACATCACTTGCCAATATACATCATTTACCATCATTAATCCATTGTTTTAAAGCATTAAACAAAGCCATTAAATAACCATGCATCACCATGCATCAAACCACATTTATCAATGTTCAAAACAAGGATCTCTTACCTTGAGCATCCTTCAACACATGGCTTACAAAACCAGCATTAAACATGCTAAAACATGCTTTCAAAATAGAATTTAAACATGCAAAATAAACACATTGCATTCAACCATCTCATGGTTCTTCAAAAAGAGAGTTTCTCCGAAAACTTACTCTTGAGCTTAGCTAAGTTGTTTAGACTGAAACTAAGCTCCCATAACCTTCAAACATTGGATTCAAAGCTGAAAACCAAACTTCACTCACCGATTCCGTTTCGCAAGCTTGCCGAAACACTGATCAAGCCTCCGGATCAACACCACAAGGATCCGAAGATGTCTCCCCTGTTTTAAACACATCAAAGCAGAGGATTAATGCATCATCATGCATTAAAATCTTCAGCCAAAACACCTAAACTCGCTGCTCTCATCAAAACTCACATTTCGGCTACCAAACACAACCGAAATCACATCCAAACACCTCTACAACATTACCCAGCCAAGATCCATCAATTCCAAACATTCTTAGACATCAATTAACAGCCAAAAAGGACCTAATCACGTCCTTATACCTCCAGCTATAGCAGAACATCAAAATCACCCCGAAAACCACCATTAACTCAAGTAAAATCTTAGGAAAATCAACCTATTCGGGATTGCATTGATCAAACCTCAATTACACAACATTTAGACATCCAAAATACATCAAAAAGACATCTCAAAACAGAGCCCAATCATTTAATACGAATTTCATCAAAATTAAATCCAAATCTTGCATTTTAAGCCAAAATCAAGATCACAACATCAAAACCTTTAATAAAACTCAATTTAAGGATTGAGAACTTGGGAATTTCAGTAAATAACTGAGTATTTAGAGGAGAAGGACGTTCATACCTCTAAATGTGGATTTCTCCTTGTTTAGAGCCAAAATTCTTGAAAATTCAATAAGCAAATGATGAGGATTTGGTGTAGAAATGATTAGAAATCATTTAGAGATTGAAATCTCAACTTTAGGTGTGAAAATAAAAGGAAAAGTGGCTGTGGAAATGTGTTTGGCTGAGGGAAAATTGAGAGAAAATGAAATGGGAAAATTTTGGCAAAAGTTAGTTATGAAACTAAAATATCTCTTTTCCCTCTTTTCTTTTTATTAAATAACATTAAATGAGTCTTTAAAATTTAAGAAAAATCTGGAGAAACCCTCCCTTGGGTAAATTAGCTCCTTAAAGATTCAAAGTTTCAATCCTTTTAAAACAGTCACCAACTTTTCAAAAATTACATTTTAGTCACTAACTTGAAATGTCATATTTCCAAACCCCATTTTGTAAATTGATTTCACCACTCTCTTATATATAATAAAAGAGGATTTTTAGATATTTTTCCATATTTTTAATGCATCCCGAACTAGGTTTTCCCTAAAATCACCTTTTATATTCGAATCGAAATTTAAACCGGTCCGGTTCAGACCCTAAACTTCCAAGCCCAAAATTGGGGTGTTACAACTCTCCCCCCTTAAGAAATTTCGTCCTCGAAATTTACCTGAAGGAAGAAAGGTACGGAAACTGCTTCATCATGTCATCCTTTCGTTCCCACGTGGCTTCCTCAGCACCACGATGCTTCCACAACACATTTACCAACTCAATGGTCTTGCCTCGAAGAACTTTACTGTCCGAATCCAGAATCTCCACCGGTTCCTCATCATAGGTCAAATCCGGATTCAATTCCACTTCCTCCACAGGCATCACATGAGAAGGATCCGATCTATACTTCTGAAGCATAGAAACATGAAACACATCATGAATCTTTTCTATCTCTTGCGGTAACCTCAACTTGTACGCAACAGGACCCACACGCTCAATCACCTCGTATGGTCCAATGTACCTAGGGCTCAACTTACCCTTTCGGCCAAACCTCATCACCTTTTTCCAAGGTGAAACTTTCAAAAACACACGATCACCCACCGCATACTCAATCTCCTTACGCTTCAAATCCGCGTAAGACTTTTGCCGATCAGAAGCTGCCTTCAATCGCTCACAAATGAGCTTCACCTTCTCGGTGGTTCCTTTCAACAAAGCTGGCATCGAAACCAACTTCTGACCTGCTTCAGCCCAACAAAGAGGAGTCCTACACTCCCTCCCGTACAAAGCTTCATAAGGTGCCATTTGAACACTTGCCTGGTAACTATTATTATAGGCAAACTCCACCAAAGGCAAATGTTTCTCCCAAGAACCCTGAAACTCAATCACGCAGCACCTCAACACATCCTCTAACACCTGGATAACACGCTCAGACTGTCCATCCGTCTGCGGATGATAAGATGTACTGAAATTCAACCGTTTACCCAAAGCCTGATGCAAACACTGCCAGAAACGCGATGTAAACCTCGGATCTCTATCCGACACAATTGACTTTGGCACACTATGCAGCCGCACAATCTCAGTAATGTACAGCTCCGCAAGCTTATCCAAAGTGTACGTAGTATGCACAGGTAAGAAATGCGCACACTTCGTTAAGCGATCCACAATCACCCACACCGAATTCTTCTTCGACGGCAACAAAGGCAAACCAAACACGAAGTCCATGGTAATCCTCTCCCACTTCCACTCAGGAATCCTCAACGACTGCAACAACCCTGAAGGAAACTGATGCTCAGCCTTAACTCGCTGACATACCATGCACTTGCTTACAAACTCAGCTACATCTTTCTTTAAACCCACCCAATAGTACTCATCACGAAGATCACGGTACATCTTAGTACTACCAGGGTGCATAGCAAAAGGACTACTATGAGCTTCAGTCAGAATAGCACGCCTCAAATCAGCATCATTGGGCACTACTATCCGACTTCCATAGCATAAAACTCCATCATCATTAAAGCAGAAATCCGATGGCCTATCCTCCGCAATATCCTGAACATGTGGCACCAAGGAATCATCCAACAACTGCTTTTCCTTAATCAACTGAATCAAGGAAGGTTTCACTTGCAACTCAGCCACAAGACCACCATCACGCGAAATGCTCAAACTGGCAAACATAGCCCTCAACTCAACAGCTACCTTCCTACTCAAGGCATCCGCTACAACATTAGCTTTACCCGGATGGTACTCGATAGTCAAATCGTAATCCTTAAGCAACTCCACCCAACGTCGTTGCCTAAGATTCAACTCTTTCTGAGACATCAGATACTTCAAACTCTTGTGGTCCATGTACACAGTACACTTCTCACCATACAGGTAATGTCTCAAAATTTTCAAAGCAAAAACCACCGCAGCTAACTCAATGTCATGCGTAGGATAATTGCGCTCATGCACCTTTAACTGACGCGATGCATAAGCCACCACCTTACCCTCTTGCATCAACACACATCCCAAACCAACGTAGGACGCATCACTATACACCACAAACTCTTTCCCTGATTCAGGTTGAACCAAGATAGGAGCTTGCATCAAAGCTGCCTTAAGCTTCTCAAAAGCCTGCTGTCTCGCTTCCGTCCACTCATACTTAACATCCTTCTGCAGCAACTTCGTCAAAGGTGCAGCAATCTTTGAAAACCCATCCACGAACCTCCGATAGTATCCTGCCAAACCAAGGAAACTACGGACTTCATGAATAGACTTAGGAGGCTTCCAATTCATCACTACCTCAATATTTTGAGGATCAACACGAATCCCTTCAGCAGAAACCACATGACCAAGAAACACAACTTCTCTAAGCCAGAACTCACACTTGCTCAGCTTGGCATAAAGCTGATTTTCCAACAAAGCCTGTAACACAATTCTCAAATGCCCTTCATGCTCCTCCTCAGTACGAGAGTACACGAGAATATCATCAATGAACACCACAACAAATTTATCCAAGTATTCATGGAACACTCTATTCATCATGTCCATGAAAGCTGCAGGAGCATTCGTCAAACCAAACGGCATCACAAGAAACTCATAATGCCCATACCTCGTTATGAAGGCTGTCTTTGGCACATCCACATCCTTCACCTTCAGCTGGTAATACCCCGACCTTAAGTCAATTTTAGAGAACATAGCCGCTCCTCGAAATTGATCAAAAAGATCATCAATTCTCGGCAATGGATATCGATTCTTGATAGTCAACTTGTTAAGCTGATGGTAATCAATGCACATTCTCATAGTGCCATCCTTTTTCTTCACAAACAAGACCGGTGCACCCCAAGGTGACACACTCGGCCGAATGAAACCACGATCAAGAAACTTCTGAAGTTGCGTCTTCAGCTCTTTCAACTCCTTAGGTGCCATTCGATAAGGAGTAATGGACACTGGAGTTGTGTTTTCATACAGCTCAATCCCAAACTCCACTTCGCGATTAGGAGGCAATCCAGGCAACTCGTCCGGAAACACACCAGGAAACTCTCGCACAATCCTGATATCTTGCACTCGTAACTCCTTAGAGCTAGGATTCATCACAAAAGCGAGGTAAGCTTCACATCCTTGCCTCAGCATCCGGCTCGCTTCCAATGTAGACACCACATTGGCAAGAAACTTCACATTCTCACCAACCACCACTAACTCATAATCGTCCGCAAGTTTCAACAAAACTCGCTTATTCTCAAAATCCACTACAGCCCGATGCTCAACAAGCCAATCCATACCAAGGATTACATCAAAACCATAGAAAGGCAATTCCATAAGATCAACATGAAAAACATGATCTTGCACAACCAAGGGACACCTTCTATAAAGCTTTCGCGTCACAACAGTCTCACCAAAAGAACTAGTTACACGCATACCAACATCTAAAGACTCAACAGGCAACCCAAGCAATTGAGCATGTTCACGCAATATGTATGAGTGTGTAGATCCAGAATCAATCAAGGAAAGTAATGACAAGGATTGCAAAGTGAAAGTACCTGCGATCACATCCGTGTCATTCCTCCCCTCCCTCTGAGCATACACTTTGGCCTGGCCACCACCCTCAGGCTGAACAGCTACCACATGAGCCACATTCCTTCCACCATCCTCCCTGCGCTGGAAGTTACCACGACCGCGCCCACGGCCTCTCTATGGTGCAACAACCCCAGGAGCACGTCCCTGACCACCATCGGCCAACAGAGGACACTCTCTCTTCATGTGATCCGCCGAACCACAGTTCCATCATGAAGTACCGGTCACCACAATAGGAGTCTGTACCTCCCTCGCTGCTTGAGGACAATCATGCCTCAGATGACCACGCGATCCACATACCCAACATGTGTTCTGATCAGCTCTCGCCTTGTCCTCCTGAACAGGCACACCTTGCCCTCCACCACCACGCCTAGCTGAAGACTGATACTTCCGATCACGTCCTCTCTTGTTCCGTCCGCCACCGGAACTATACTCAGCAGCTCGCTTGCCCGCACTAGAACCAACTCCTCTAGAAGATAAACCCAAATTCAACTCAATGTCTTTTGCTCTACCAACCAGCACATCAAAGTCAGTGTACTCAGCAGCCAGCATATAGGTCTTCACTTCCGTCACCAAACCATAACGGAAACGTTCACACCTCTCCCGCTCATCAGGGATAAGCTCAGGTGCGTACTGACTGAGTCGGACAAACCGAACCTCATACTCAGCCACTGACATGCTATCTTGAGTAAGAGACATGAATTCCTGTAGAACTAATGTTTTGATATAATAATTGAAAAATGTTTTGGACTAATTTGAAAAGAATTTAAAACTTGTGTTAAGTCCAAACAACTTGAAATTATGTTTGAGATATTTTAAAAGGTTTTTGGCAAAGATTTTTCATGATTTAAACAGCCAAACTTGCATTTTCAACGTCCCAGTATTGATACGGTTGTACCCGTACCGATACCATTTTGCCCCAACTTGGCTACTGTCAAACCCCGTACCGATACAGGCCTCTGCCGTATCGATACAGTCGGGATCGTTTCGATACGCCAGGTAAGCGTACCGATCCCATTTCAACTACCCCAAAAGCTATTTCCCAACGACAATTCAAATATGGACCCGTACCGATACGCCCTCAAGCGTATCGATACGCCTCAGCTGGCAAGAGCTCAACGGCTAGTTCCTATGAAGGCCGTATCGATACCGTTCCACGTGTATCGATACTGGTAGCTGCAGAACAGCATTTATGAAGGGAAATAAAGTCCTCAACGGCTCCAATTCATCCCCAACGGTCCTAAACGGCTATAAACTCAATTGGGAGTATAAAAGGGACCTCCAAGCATCAAGAGAAGACTAATGCTTCAATTGTCAATCAACAAATGATCAAGAAATTGTCTTAGTGCTTAATTTGTCATTTCTTGTATAGACAAACACTAGTGAGCCAAAATTGTCAAATTTGCTCAAGTGTTTTAGGTTTTGGGTGAGTGCTTCATTGTGCAAACAAACACCTATTAGAGGGTTTAAGTTTGCTTTATTTATCTCTTTGTAAAAGAGGGTTTTGATCAAGGCTTGGGTAGAAGCTTGATCGGTTGTAAGGGTTTCCTCCTAATCCTAGAAAAGGGGACGAATCAATTAGTGGATTGATTGTGAAATCCTTAGTGGGGAGCTAAGGTAGTGGATGTAGGTGCTTGTTAGAAGGCCGAACCACTATAAATCTTTATGTCTTTATTCTTTCTAGCTTCCTAAACCCTTCCACCCAAATATCCACCTCTCCACCACTTGGTGAGCATAATCGGTTGAACGAATCGAGCCCCACACATCCCAACAATTGGTATCAGAGCTTGGCTCAATCGAAGGGGATTAACATCCTATTGAGAAGATCCGGCAAGCTCGATCACTTTTTCATCAACCGGCTCAAATGGCGCAATCCATAGACAAACTGTCTTTCTTCGACGGAGCTCACTATGCCCATTGGAAGACCAAGATGAAGTTCTTCATCAAATCAAAAGATTACAAGTTATGGGATGTAGTTGAAGATGGCCCGTTCATACCTAAAAGAAGTAAAGCGGAGTGGAGTGCCGACGATCGCAAGAAGATGGAGCTAAATTGCAAAGCCTTGCACATTCTATTTTGTGCATTTGGTCCATCCATCTATGAGAAGATGTCTTCTTGTGAGAGTGCCAAGGAGGTATGGGACAAGCTTGAAGTCACATACGAAGGGACAAACGAAGTCAAGGAGACCAAGATTGGGCTCCTAACCTTGGAGTATGAAAACTTCAAAATGGATCCGGAAGAGAACATCGAGAAGATGTTTGATAGATTCTCCACCATCACCAATGGTCTTAAAGGTTATGGAGAAGCCATCCCGGAGGAGAAGCTTGTTCGAAAGCTCATCTACTCACTTCCCGAATCTTGGGACTCAAAGAGGACCGCCATCATCGAAGCTAAAAATTTGAAGACTTTGAAGCTTGATGAACTCATGGGGTCTCTCCTTACTCATCAAATCATGAAGAAGAACAAAGAGGATGAGAAGAAGAGGGAAGAAATTCGAGCTATGAGAGAGAAGAAAATCAAAGGGCTTGGCATCAATGCAAGTGCCATGGCTCTCAAATCCTCCACTTGCCATCATGTCTACTCAAGTGAAGAGGAGGATGAAGATGAAGAGATAGTTCATCTCTTCAAGAAGTGTGCCCCTTTCATGAAGAAAGCCTTGAGAGAGCTTGAACGTGAACCTAAAAGAAAGGAGAGGGCAAGCACTTCAAGCCATAAGAAGAAGGCACATTTGGCTACTTGGAGTGATGAAGACTCCACCGACGATGAACAAGCCAACCTTTGCCTTATGGCCATCGAAGAAGATTCAAGGGTAACTTCTAATTCATCTACTTCATGTTCTTACACTTTTGATGAATTACAAGATGCCTATGATGATTTGGTTTTAGATTTTAAAAGCCACATTTTGAAAAACAATAAATTAATTTCAAAGTTAAAAATTCAAAATGATTTGCTTTCTAAAACCAAACTTGAACTTGAAGCAAAACTTGAAGATTTTGAGTTAAAATGTCTTGATTTACAAAAATTGCTTCAAAAAGTTCAAGGAGAAAAAGATTTGATTTCCAAAGAGCTTGAAAAGAAAAACAATCTTGGAAAATCAAATTTTTATGTTAGACAATCTAGTGCCCCTAGAATTGTGAATGGAAAATGTTTTAGAAGTGTTTGGGTCCCAAAAGGACTAACCACTTCAACTAAAAAGGATGAAATTGAAAAATGGATTCCTAAGGGGACTAAATTTTGTGCAACTAACGTCTATGGATCCAAAGTAATTTGGATACCAAAAATTACTTGATTGTCTATTGTAGGTGTGATGGAGATGTTCAACAAGTCAAACATTGAGGGGGAGCTCCATGCACACAAGGAAGAACACTTGAAGAAGGAAGGCTTCACATCCTCCCTTGGGTTCAAGTGTTGGTAAAATTTCTAGTTGTTTTGATTTAATTAGTCTTATTTTTAGTTTATTCAACTAGATGATCATATTTGATGGACTAACTTTTTTTGATGATGCTTTGAGTAAGGGGGGGGCCATTTTCAAACTAAATTCTTATTTTTGTCAAAAGTTTTTACCTCTATTGTTATTTTGAACTTAAATGTCTTAAATTCTTTTTGATATAACAAAAAGGGGGAGAAATGGTATGGTTTGAAAAATTGAATTTTCAAATGAATAAGGGGGAGCTTTATTTGATTTCATACATTTAATCTCTTATTCACATTTTTAAAGTTTAAGGGGGAGAATTCCAAACAATTTTTCAAGTTAGTTTTATTATATCAAAAAGGGGGAGATTGTAGAACTAATGTTTTGATATAATAATTGAAAAATGTTTTGGACTAATTTGAAAAGAATTTAAAACTTGTGTTAAGTCCAAACAACTTAAAATTATGTTTGAGATATTTTAAAAGGTTTTTGGCAAAGATTTTTCATGATTTAAACAGCCAAACTTGCATTTTCAACGTCCCAGTATCGATACGGTTGTACCCGTACCGATACCATTTTGCCCCAACTTGGCTACTGTCAAACCCCGTACCGATACAGGCCTCTGTCGTATCGATACGGTCGGGATCGTTTTGATACGCCAGGTAAGCGTACCGATCCCATTTCAACTACCCCAACGGCTATTTCCCAACGGCAATTCAAATATGGACCCGTACCGATACGCCCTCAAGCGTATCGATACACCTTAGCTGGCAAGAGCTCAACGGCTAGTTCCTATGAAGGCCGTATCGATACCGTTCCACGTGTATCGATACTGGTAGTTGCAGAACAGCATTTATGAAGGGAAATAAAGTCCTCAACGGCTCCAATTCATCCCCAACGGTCCTAAACGGCTATAAACTCAATTGGGAGTATAAAAGGGACCTCCAAGCATCAAGAGAAGATTAATGCTTCAATTGTCAATCAACAAATGATCAAGAAATTGTCTTAGTGCTTAATTTGTCATTTCTTGTATAGACAAACACTAGTGAGCCAAAATTGTCAAATTTGCTCAAGTGTTTTAGGTTTTGGGTGAGTGCTTCATTGTGCAAACAAACACCTATTAGAGGGTTTAAGTTTGCTTTATTTATCTCTTTGTAAAAGAGGGTTTTGATCAAGGCTTGGGTAGAAGCTTGATCGGTTGTAAGGGTTTCCTCCTAATCCTAGAAAAGGGGACGAATCAATTAGTGGATTGATTGTGAAATCCTTAGTGGGGAGCTAAGGTAGTGGATGTAGGTGCTTGTTAGAAGGCCGAACCACTATAAATCTTTGTGTCTTTATTCTTTCTAGCTTCCTAAACCCTTCCACCCAAATATCCACCTCTCCACCACTTGGTGAGCATAATCGGTTGAACGAATCGAGCCCCACACATCCCAACAATTCCCTTTTCTTTTCATCCAGGTATCGCACACCCAGATACCTCCTCTTGAACGCGTTCAGAAAGAACGTCCAAGTCACACCAGCATCTTCCATTCCGGAGATAGTGGTTGTCCACCAGGTATACGCATCGTCATGCAACAACGATATTACACAGCCCAGCTTCTTCACTTCATTGCAGTTCATTTGTCCCAAAATTCTCTTGGTACTTTCCAACCAAGACTCAGAACCTTCACCAGACAAACCCCTGAACTCAGTCCCTCCCAGACTGCGCAAGCGTTCCAGAGGTAGTCTAACATTAGCATCTCCCTGATGCCCAGCTCCATGAGCTCCAGCTACCGCCGCCTGAAAGGCTCCAGCAATAGCCTGAATCAGCACTGTCATGTCAGGAGCAGCTTGCCCCTGCCCAGCTTCAGGTCCAGCGACCCCAGCACCAGCACCAGCACCAACACCGGCTCCCTCACCCCCAGCACCACCACCACCGGGTGGAGGAGGTAAATCCACCACATTTTCAAAATTCTCTTCGTTCTCATTTTGAGCCATAGCTCGCGTGTTAATCCTCGTCTCTCTACGAGGTCCCATATACTAAACAATGCAATCACAAATGCAATAAACAAAGTCAGGCTCAGCAAGGTAAGCAATCCAAGTACTCAAGCTCGTTTCCAATTAAAAACAAATCATTTCATTAGCTTTGATATGGCAATGGGTCCCCCTAACATGCTTCACCACAGCATACACCACAATTGCAACACACTTACAATTCATACATCATACATTCACTCAACAAGTATACAAAGCAATTAAACACTTATCACCCACATAACCATTCCCAAATACTCGATAACTCAGCTCTGATACCACCAAATGTAACCCCCTTAGCCCGGCCTAGACGGTTGACCCAAACTACGAAGGTTACACGGGGAAAACCAAAGTCAACCCGAGAGTCAACCTTGATTAACGACCCTTTTTTTCTTTTTAACCTTTTCTAAATGCATATTAATCCTAGGTGTACTCTTGAGATAAGCATACTAAAAAATCACAGCAATCAGAAAACATTTAGGGACTCAATTGCACAACATACGAATTTAGGGACCAATTTGTAAATTTTGGAAATTAAGAGGACTTTACCAATTTTTAAGTTACCATTATGAAATTAATCATGTTTCATGCTTCCCTGTCAAATTTCATCTCAAACGGACATCTCAAACTCAATCAATTGCATATACAAAAATCAGGACTAAAACGTAAAGCTTGCAAACCTCAAAACCATTCAAATTAGTGCCCAACGGTCAAGTGTTTCGAAACGGGTCTAGGCCGTTCAGAAACACCCCTTGGCAGTAGCCAAAGTGTTTCGAAACACCTCAGCCCGTTTCGAAACACCCAGGCCAAAATATGCACCTGTTTCGAAACGGGCAAGGGTGTTCCGAAATACCCTGCCCAGAAACAGTAGAAAAGTCTGTTTTTCACTCTTTCGACCCACCAATCATGTTCGTATGACCTCTATAACATGCCAACAAGTCATCAAACATTAAAGGAACATATTTGCATCATCAAAGCTCAACCACAGCCTCAAACAAGAAAAACCACAAGTCTAAAGGCATGCATCCTATAATGAAAATCAAGCAATCATCAAATCTCCAAAACAAAATACCAAATGGCCATTTACATGTTCCAAACACCATAGGCATTAAACCAAACTTAGGGAGTCCAAAACATCTCCCAAAAATGCAATCTAGGTTCCCATTGCCAAATACCAAAAGCTAATAGTGTTGTGAAAATAGTCACCATACATGAGCTTAGACTTTCACTTGGATCCTTGACCTCCTTGCTGCCCTTAAAGCACTTCAATGTTATGCATTATTGGTTCAAGGAAGAGAGAGCGTAAGCATGTATGCTTAGTGAGAAATGCTCTAATAAAACAACACAATAATGCACTTTGTAAAAACACCTTTTCAAGGCCTTTAATTTCAAAATATCATTTATCATGCATTTATGCATACAAACCAAGCATCTCATGCTTCAATTCATCAACATGTCATATTTGCTTTCAAGTGATAATCCATAACCATTTTTCAACGCAAAACACAATCGGATACGCGGATTACAAGCGTTGTCCCATACGCTCCATACACACTACCAACACTCAAGGTGGAGTTTACCGGTACAATCACAACCCCTCAACACCCGTGATGGAGTCTACGGTACAATTACAACCCCTCCACATCACTCATTGGTAGTTGTATAACATCACCAACGAGAACACGAGACACACAACACAAGATCCTCACATGGCATTTTAACCACCATTATGATCTTAGACATCTCGTTAGTGTTCTTGGATGGAGTTTACGGTACCATTACAACCCCTCAACATCCAAGGTGACTTTATTCACGGTGCACCCAATCCTATAGCCGGGTAACTATATCCGATTCAAGTACTTTTAAACCAACACATCACTTGCCAATATACATCATTTACCATCATTAATCCACTGTTTTAAAGCATTAAACAAAGCCATTAAATAACCATGCATCACCATGCATCAAACCACATTTATCAATGTTCAAAACAAGGATCTCTTAACTTGAGCATCCTTCAACACATGGCTTATAAAACCAGCATTAAACATGCTAAAACATGCTTTCAAAACAGAATTTAAACATGCAAAATAAACACATTGCATTCAACCATCTCATGGTTCTTCAAAAAGAGAGTTTCTCCGAAAACTTACTCTTGAGCTTAGCTAAGTTGTTTAGACTTAAACTAAGCTCCCATAACCTTCAAACATTGGTTTCAAAGCTGAAAACCAAACTTCACTCACCGATTCCGTTTCGCAAGCTTGCCGAAACGCCGATCAAGCCTCCGGATCAACACCACAAGGATCCGAAGATGTCTCCCCTGTTTTAAACACATCAAAGCAGAGGATTAATGCATCATCATGCATTAAAATCTTCAGCCAAAACACCTAAACTCGCTGCTCTCATCAAAACTCACATTTCGGCTACCAAACACAACCGAAATCACATCCAAACACCTCTACAACATTACCCAGCCAAGATCCATCAATTCCAAACATTCTTAGACATCAATTAACATCCAAAAAGGACCTAATCACGTCCTTATACCTCCAGCTATAGCAGAACATCAAAATCACCCCAAAAACCACCATTAACTCAAGTAAAAACTTAGGAAAATCAACCTATTCGGGATTGCATTGATTAAACCTCAATTACACAACATTTAGACATCCAAAATACATCAAAAAGACATCTCAAAACAGAGCCCAATCATTTAATACGAATTTCATCAAAATTAAATCCAAATCTTGCATTTTAAGCCAAAATCAAGATCACAACATCAAAACCTTTAATAAAACTCAATTTAAGGATTGAGAACTTGGGAATTTCAGTAAAGAACTGAGTATTTAGAGGAAAGGGACGTTCATACCTCTAAATGTGGATTTCTCCTTGTTTAGAGCCAAAATTCTTGAAAATTCAACAAGCAAATGATGAGGATTTGGAGTAGAAATGATTAGAAATCATTTAGAGATTGAAATCTCAACTTTAGGTGTGAAAATCAAAGGAAAAGTGGCTGTGGAAATGTGTTTGGCTGAGGGAAAATTGAGAGAAAATGAAATGGGAAAATTTTGGCAAAAGTTAGTTATGAAACTAAAATATCTCTTTTCCCTCTTTTCTTTTTATTAAATAACATTAAATGAGTCTTTAAAATTTAAGAAAAATCTGGAGAAACCCTCCATTGGGTAAATTAGCTCCTTAAAGATTCAAAGTTTCAATCCTTTTAAAACAGTCACCAACTTTTCAAAAATTACATTTTAGTCACTAACTTGAAATGTCATATTTCCAAACCCCATTTTGTAAAATTGATTTCACCACTCTCTTATATATAATAAAAGAGTATTTTTAGATATTTTTCCATATTTTTAATGCATCCCGAACTAGGTTTTCCCTAAAATCACCTTTTATATTCGATTCGAAATTTAAACCGGTCCGGTTCAGACCCTAAACTTCCAAGCCCAAAATTGGGGTGTTACACGACGATCGCGAGAAGATTGAGCTAAATTGCAAAGCCTTGCACATGCTCTTTTGTGCATTTGGCCCAACCATCTTTGAGAAGATGTCTTCTTGTGAGAGTGCCAAGGAGGTATGGGACAAGCTTGAAGTCACATACGAGGGAACCAATGAAGTCAAGGAGACCAAGATTGGGCTCCTAACCTTAGAGTATGAGAACTTCAAGATGGATCTGGAAGAGAACATCGAGAAGATGTTTGATAGGTTCTCCACTATCACCAATGGTCTTAAAGGTTATGGAGAAGCCATCCCGGAAGAGAAGCTTGTCCGAAAGCTCATCTACTCCCTTCCCGAGTCATGGGACTCAAAGAGGACCGCCATCATCGAAGCTAAGAATCTCAAAACCTTAAAGCTTGATTAACTCATGGGGTCTCTTCTCACTCACCAAATAATGAAGAAAAACAAAGAAGAGGAGAAGAAGAAGGAAGAGATTAGAGCGATGGGGAAGAAGAAGATCATGGAGCTAGGCATCAATGCTAGTGCCATAGCTCTCAAATCCTCCACATGCCATCATGTAGATTCAAGTGAGGAGGAAAGTGAAGATGAAGAGATGGCCTATCTCTCCAACAAATTTGCCTTGTTCATGAAGAGCAAAATGGAAAAATCCAAGCATGAATCGATGAAGAAGATGAAGGACTCCCACAAATCCAAAAGGAAGGGATCATCTTCAAAGCAAGCATATGTGGCCACATGGAGTGATGAAGACTCCACCGATGATGAAGTAGCCCACCTATGCTTGATGGCCCTCAATGAGGGGGAGGTAACTTCTAACTCATCTATTTCAAATTCTTATACATTTGATGAGATACAAGATGCCTATGATGATTTGCTTTTGTAATTCAAGGCGTCATTTTCCAAGAACAAAAAGTTGATTTCAAGAATAAAAATTGAAAATGATTTGCTTTCCAAAACAAATCTTGAACTTGAAGCAAAATTGAAAGATTTTGAACAAAAATGTTTTGATTTACAAAATTTGCTTCTTAAAGTTCAAAAAGAAAAAGATTTGATTTCCAATGAACTTGAAAAGAAAAACAATTTTGGAAAATCAAATTTTTATGTAAGACAATCTAGTGCCCCTAGATTTATAAATGGTAAATGTTTTAGAAGTGTTTGGGTCCCAAAAGGACTAACCACTTCAACTAAAAAGGATGAAATTGAAAAATGGATTCCTAAGGGGACTAAATTTTGTGCTACTAATGTCTATGGATCCAAAGCAATTTGGATACAAAAAATTACTTGATTGTCTTTTGCTAGGTGTGATGGAGAGTGATCAACAAGTCAAAAATTGAGGGGGAGCTCCATGCACACATAGGAAGAACACTTGAAGAAGGAAGGCTTCACATCCTCCCTTGAGTTCAAGTGTGCTAAAATCTAGTTGCTTTTACTTTTATTTGATTATTTTTCATTTAAGTCAACTCGTTAATCATATATGTTGAACTAACATTCTTATGATGCTTTGAGTAAGGGGGAGCCAATTTTAAACCAAAAATTTTAAGTGTGTCAAATTTCTTTTACCTCCATTGTTATTTTGAAACTTAATGTTTTAAATTCTTTTTGATATAACAAAAAGGGGGAGAAATGGTATGGTTTGAAAAATTGAATATTTTCAAATGAATAAGGGGGAGTTTTATTTGTTCTCATATCTTTAATCTCTTATTCACATTTTTAAAGTTAAAGGGGGAGAATCCCAAACAATTTTTCAAGTTATTTTTATTATATCAAAAAGGGGGAGATTGTAGAACTAATGTTTTGATATAATAATTGAAAAATGTTTTGGACTAATTTGAAAAGAATTTAAAACTTGTGTTAAGTCCAAACAACTTAAAATTATGTTTGAGATATTTTAAAAGGTTTTTGGCAAAGATTTTTTATGATTTAAACAGCCAAACTTGCATTTTCAACGTCCCAGTATCGATACGGTTGTACCCGTACCGATACCTTTTTGCCCCAGTTTGGCCACTATCAAAACTCGTATCGATACAGGCCCTTGCCGTTTCGATGCGGATCGGGATCGTTTCGATACGCCAGGTAAGCGTACCGATCCCCTTTCAACCAACCCCAACGGCTATTTCCCAACGGCCATTTAAATGTGAACCCGTACTGATACGCCCTCAAGCGTATCGATACGCCTAGGCTGGCAATAGCCCAACGGCTAGTTCCTCATGAAGGTCGTACCGATACGGTTCCATGCGTATCGATACGGATAGCTGCAGAACAGCATTTATGAAAGGAAATAAAGTCCTCAACGGCTCCAAATCATCCCCAACGGCTAGTAACGGCCACAAACTCAATTGGGAGTATAAAAGGGACCTCCAAGCATCAAGAACAAGTTAATGCTTCAATTGTTACAACATTATGATGTCAAAATCTGTCTAGAGCTTTAATTGTTTATTTCTTGCTTAGACAACACTTGTGAGCTTACATTGTTAAATTTGCTCAAGTGTTTAGGTTTTGGGTGAGAGCTTAGAATTGCAAACAAGCACCTTTTAGAGGGATTTCTAGTTTGCTAAGTCTTTCTTTGTAAAGAGAGTGTTCCTTCAAGCTTTGGGTAGAAAGCTTTGAGGGTTGTAACGGTTTCCTCCTAATCCGAGAAAAGGGGACGAAATTCTTAGTGAATTTGTTGGAAATCCTTAGTGGGGAGCTAAGGTAGTGGATGTAGACCTTGGTTAGAAGGTTGAACCACTATAAATACTTGTGTCAAATTGCCAAATTTTCACCTCCCACTAAAACACCCAATTATCCAACTTCTCCACACTTGGCGAGCAAGAACGGTTGATCGAATCGAGCCCCTAAAATCTCAACACATTGTTTCTAAACTTTAGAGTTATCCTGATTCTGGATTCAAAATTAATGTCGAAGGACTCCTAAGCTTCCATGACTAAATATGTGTACCGAATGACAGGTCACTTCAAGATGAAATCCTCAAGGAGGCTCATTGTAGCCCTTTTTTTTGTACACTCGTGTTCAATAAAGATGTACAAAGATCTTCAGGAACCCTATTGTTGGCCTAGCATGAAACAAGCTATTACGAATTATATGTCTAAGTGCCTCACGTGTCAACGAGTCAAGCTTGAGCATCGTGTGCCCACTGGATTATTGCAACCTATTGAGTTGCCTCAATGGAAGTGATAAAGAATCACTATGTACTTTGTTTGTGGACTACCATTAACATCGACCAAGTATAATGCCATTGGGGTCATTATTGATCGTTGCACCAAGTCTGCTCACTTTCTACTGGTTAGAATGGACTACGGTCTTCCTGAGCTAGTTGTCTTGTACATCAAGGAATTTGTCAGACTCCATGGAGTACCCAAGTCTATTATCTCCGATCGAGATCCCCCTTTGCTTCTCAATTTTGAAGAATGTTACAAGGAGCTCTGGGCACCAGAGTTAATCTCAGCACTACTTTTCACCCTCAGCCTGACGGTCAGTCAGAAAGGGTAATTCAGATTTTGGAAGACATGCTTCGTGTATGCATTATTAATTTTGAAGGAACCTAGGAGAAATCCCACCTCTCATTGATTTATTTTTAGAATGATAGCTACCAAGCATCAATTAGATGGCATCGTATGAACATTATATGATAGGAAATGTAGAACTCCTTTGTGCTGGTCTGAACTTGGTGAAGGCAAGGTGTTGGGCCCTGACTTACTTCGAGGAACCGAAGAACAAAGTACCATCATCCATGATTGTCTTAAGGCCACCCTTGATCGACAGAAGACCTATTCTGATCTCAAGAGATGGGACATGCAGTATTCTGTGGGAGAGAAAGCTTTTATAAAAGTGTCCTCGTGGAAGATAATTCTTTGTTTAGGTAAAATAGGAAAGCTGAGTCCCTAATTCATTGGACCCTTCGAGGTTATTGAAAGAATTGGACCTTTGGCTTACTAACTAGAAATGCCTCGAGATATGAGTAAGATCCACGATGTATTCCATGTATCAATGCTCCGCAAGTACCGATCTGATCCATCACACATCATCAAGACAGAGTTTGTTGAGATCAAGCAGAATCTAACCTATGAGGAAGAATGGTACAGATATTGACACAAGAAGTCAAAAGGCTTCGTAACAAAAATATCCCTCTAGTAAAGGTGTTGTGAAGGAGTCACAAGATTCAAGAAGCTACTTGGTAGCCATAAGAGACGATGAAGAAAAAATATCCTCATCTCTTCAGTTTAGGTAAAATTCGAGGATTAATTTTTTTAAGGGGGAAGATTTGTAACACCCTAAAAACTGGCCTAGTTGAAATTGGATTCCGGCGACCGAAAATCCAACATTAGAAAGTCAAAATATTGCATTGACTTTCAGCCTAATGGTAAATTATTCAAGTATTGAACCCTAATTAAGAACTGTTATTGATTAAGGACCATCTTGAAGCTATTGAAACTTGGTTTAAGGATCTAATCATGAAAATTGAAGGTTTGGGGGTGTAAAAATGTAAGGTTTGAGGAATTAAGTGACCAATCATGTAATTGGCCCCTCCCAAGTCTCATCACCCAATACGTGGGGTGCTTATAATACTTTCCTTCATTTGAAGAAAAAAATTTTGGCTATTAAAAAATTTAATTAGAGAATATTATGGGATTTTTAAGACTTGCCCGATTAGGAAAAAGGGATAAATATTTTAGTCATCATCTTCTTCCTTGGAAGCAAGCACCTCCATTGGAAGGTATTTAAAGCTTTTATTTTCATCTTATTATTGAACGTAGATTATTCCCATCGACTTGGCAAGGTAAGCCCATCATTGTTCCATTTAATTTCCATGAGAAATTTATAGAGAAATCAAGCTTTGAAATCTATCGAAATATAGATAAATTTCCATGGAATTTCAAGTTATGCTTTTATCTATTCTATGGCTAATTGTAGCTATATATGTGTTTATTTCTATTAAGATTATTGAAATCATAGTAATCTCCTTACTTATATTGTTCTGATAGCTCAAAACATTCCTTGTGAGGAAACGACCATTTCACAAGAACCTACCAAACAAAGGAATAAAGGGATTGTCATCCGGGAGCCTTGAACGTCTCAGAAGTATCGGTGAGTGTAGTCAGAGTCTTGAGATTGGCTAGGCCCCTTCCCGATTTGATTTCCATCGTTTATTGTATAGCTAACATGTTACAAGGATCCATTGCATCGAGTCCTCTTAAAAGGTATTATTGGTAAGCAACTGTGAGTTTATTGCATTGAATTATTACTCATCGAAACATTGTTATTTCCATCGACATCATCGAAACATTGATACAAGATTATCTTGATCATTGGACATTGCTATTAAACTATTGATATTGCTATTGTTACCATTATTGTTATTGATATTGTTATTGGTTTAATTGCTGAACCTTGGATTCGAAGGGACTATGGATACAATTGGCATGCCATAGAATTCTTGAGCTCATTAGCACTTAATGGATTACAGTCCTTAAGCTAAGGCTCTATTTGCCGATGTTGGCGGGATGTGTGTGATATTTGTCTTTTTGGCGATGTTGGAGGGATTTGACCATTTATTGATTTGGCAATGTTGGTTGGGAATTCACGTATCCACTTTCTCATATCGATCCAAGGGTTAAATTTATTGAAATTATTGTTATAGCTATGTTGAGATGCATTTATATTGAATAAATATTACGAGCACTACCGCATTCATTGCATTATTCTTTGTATTGTTATTGACTACCTCACTAGGCTAAATAAGCCTAATGTATCTCATTTCCACTTATTTCTTGTTAAAAAGGGTCAAATGTCAAGGATCGAGAGAAGGACAAGTTTTGTAAGTCACTTCACAAGTCCATGTAATGTTCCTTGCAAAATTGAAAATACTAAGCGTTCATCGCAAAACACCCCTAGCCAACTTAAAAGTATTAGTTCATGGCTGGGAAAACTATCAACACAATATTGTTTCCAAACATCACCATCAAATTAGAGTTAAAAACTAAGAGAAATGGACAAAGAAGGAGATCCGTCGATGCAGCCCTTCAATGGATCCAGAGCTCTTAGTCACGGCCTGGTCAAACCACAGTTTGCCCTCTACTCTATTTCCTGCATTCTGCCAACTACGCTTGGCATTTGTTTTCTGCTCCGCCTGCTCTCTTCCTGCTCTTGACCTGCCAAACCTGCCTATCATAGCAAGAAAATACACCTTCACTCTGGCAATGAAAACTGTACATTTCTAAACTCCTTAATGCAAATGCATGATTTTACTAGCTAAATGCACAAATATGTACCCAAAGTCAAGAAAAAGCATGGCAAAATATGCATGAAAATAGCTCTTTTGAGGAGTTAACAAAAATTTAGGTAAAAAAAATTTTAAAAAAAATTGCCTGTAAATAGCCTAATATGTTTATGATGGTTCCCTTTGTTATGATTCCATTAACTTTGAAATTGATGTTGCACTAATTATGATTTTCTATGATTAATCTATGTTTAAGACTTTGCAATGTGTTAAGAGCTTTCGTGTTTTGAACTTAGTGTTGAATCTGTTGTAGCCCTTAAAACACATGTTGCATGCCTTCTAAATGCTTAAGAAACCTTAGGGGAATTCTAGGTCGACTCTTTGATGCGAAAGCATGAATTAATGTGAATGTGACGAATGCTCAATGTAGCATGTTAAAGGCTTAAAAACTCCTAGAAAAATCGACAAAATAAAGAGAAAATAATTGAAAACTCGATAACATAAACAAAACTATTGATGAAAACTCTTCCATGAATCTTGCTATCTTAGTACACTAGGTGAGTTGTGCTTGCTCCATTTAACTTTCCCTTGTAGGAATGATAGTACTAACATAAGAGTGGATGAAAATCTTCATAGAATGACACTGCTCGTAGGGCTCACGGATGGGTTGTTTGCTCCACTCCATCTTCAGAGCTGAAGAGTACGTGTGATAAGCTGAACCCGAAGGATACAATTTTCAAACTTAAAAAGAAGGAAGGAGTATAACATTGTGCTTAAAAAGAAAAGAAAATGCAGAGGCGATAATAGAGAGCAATCCTTAAATTTTTCTAAGTTCTAATGCATTACATCTCATTAAGATAGCCGAGGAATGAATTACTGTAACAACATGTCTTGAATCCTTGTAAACATAGCTTGGCTGGATCCTTGGAAATTGTGGGTTGTTTACTATTTTTAATTTTTCTTGTTTTCATTTTCCATTGCTTGAGATTAAGCAACAGTTCAAGTTTGGGGGTATTTGATGACTATGTAGGTATCCTATTTAAGATACCTTTTTTACTTGACTTTTTTATGTTTTCAAGCTCATTTAGTTGCATTTAGGCTAGATTGCATATAGTTTGCATGTAGATAGGGTGTTTGATCAGTGCATAAAAGTTCTATATTTTACCCATAATTTATCCTTATTTTTGCTGCACTCAAGCATGTTTAACTGCATTTTAGGTTATGTTTTGCATAAACATCACATTTAGATAAAACTACGCAGATACTGCTAAATTTGGTTATTTTCGCAGGTATCTGCTGTGACAGCACCCAGGGCAGCAATCGTGACAGCATCCAGGGCAGCAGTCGTGACAGCACCCAGGGCAGCAGTCGTGGCAGCATCCAGGGCAGCAGCTGTGACAGTACCCAGGGCAGCAGTCGTGACAGTATCCAGGGCAGCAGTCGTGGCAGGCGCTGGGTAGTGATGCAGAAAAGCTGGAACTAGCAGTCAAGGAGGACGATGCTGCCAAGGTTGCCGCTGTGACAGCAGAGGACGACATCAGTTTTGAGGAGAAGAAGCAAAGTGGACCTCGACAGATAGAGAAAATTCAGCCCGTCTGTCGTGAGAAAACCTTATATTTTTCCAAGCCCCAGATCAGAAGATATCCCAAGCCCAAAGTTCAAGGAGAGAAAATCCCAAGAAACAAGGAGGACGACTGGAAAGTAGATTCCTTGAAGATTTAGTCTTTATTAGAATCATACTTTTAATTAAAGTTGTAATCCTTGTTAAATTAGATAACTTGAGCCCAAAGCTTATGTAAGGGCATGTATTTTAACCTAGGGCATATCCAATACCCTATAACCGATAACCGATTACCCTAGCCTCCTTCCCAAATTATGTCGTTTTCCTGCCCTCGACATGTTCTAATTTCCCCCTAGGGCCACGGGTTGATTTGTAAAGTAGTTGCAAGGGTTGTTTTGTTTTAGGTATTTTCAGTTCAATAAAATAAACTTCAAGTTCTCTTATTTTGGTTATTAATATCTTGCAAGAGCATCGGGAGAGCATTGTGAGGTTATCTATTTACTTAGCATCGGGAGAGTTAAGTATACGAAAGAAATAAGAGCAAGTTCTCTAGTTTATAGTTGAACTATCTCGAGCCTAGGGATAGGACGAGGTTAAGTGGCTAAAGAAGAATTCATACACATCAGTGTTCATCCTTCGATTCATGCCGGGAGGTATCATCAAAGACGTGATCATCGACAGACTTGGACCTAGGGATAGGCCAAGGCACATCTGGGATTCTTGCCAAACTTGAAGTACTGAGTTGAGAGTTTGCTGCCGCGACAATCAACGGACTGCTGCCGCGACAGGTGCTGTCCGCGATGGGCGCGACGACAGAACTGGATTTCCTAAACTCTGCAATACCTGCACTACTGAGTAATTCAATACCAGCTCATTCTCTCTATCTTGATTTCTCTACTCTTTTATTTAAGTATTCTTTATTATTTTCGTGACAATATCTTAAACTATTCTTTTCCCCTTGTGCAGATAGCAAAGGAAAGGGTTAGCCCAGTCCCTGTGGAAACGATATCTGATACTCTAGTATCACTTTATTACTTGCGACGTGTACACTTGCACTCAATTGCGATAGACTATTTTACATGCAACAAGTTTTTGGCGCCGTTGCCGGGGACTGGCAACACACTCTTACCCTAGCTTCTGCAATTTTCTTTTATTTTTATTTTTATTATTTTTTAACAAAAACTCAGGTGAAAATACAGGTTCAAGGGCATCAACATGCCAGGAAAAACCATTCGAGAGTTGATGTGGGAAAGTTCTTGCAATTACCGTAAAGATATGCTGCCACAGCAGCAACAGGGACAGCAAATGCCGATGCCGCAGCAGCAAAATTTTTTATGGTACGATCAAAACCCACAAAATTTTTTATACCATAACAGTTTTGCTGCAGAACCCGACATGCCCTGGCAATGTCATCATCCTCAAGAGGAGTCAAAATCCTTAGAAGAAACACTGCAAGCCTTCTTGGCACTCATTCAAAAAGTGTCGGCTTCTACGAACGCAAGTATCGCCAAGATGGATGAACTCTTGAGCAGACCAGTCCTCATTCATGTCACGACTGAACTTGAAATCCCGAGGCAAGATGACAAGGACGCCCATGTGAAGGAATACCCAACATATGATGAGTCTGAGCAACAACTTGCCATGGCAATGATCGATGAGCCGGAATGGAGCAACACCGAGACAACGCTGAGTGAAATTCAAGAGAATGTCACGGCAGCAACCACTTCTGAGGCAGAAACCCCAGTCAAAGCGGAAACTGCCGCCTCAGCAGCAACTGATGCTGAAGCAGCAACCACTTTCGAGGCAGAAACCCCAGTCAAAGCGGAAACTGCCGCCTCGACAGCAACCACATCAGAGGCAAATTCTCAACCCACTTCCTCGGTTAAACCCGACCAAGATTGCACACATCCATCCCCGTCATGGCACTCGCACGACCACCTAGAAGAGCTACCCAATGACAGTTCTTCACAAATAGAATACGAACAGGTAATAAACGAACCTTTTGAATTCTTTGAAAACACACCGATTCCATTGCAGATATTAGAGGAACCAACACCGGTGGACTCAGAATTATCAAAGTCTCTACTGATGGAGATCTACGAGTGGTCAACAGAATTTGATATAGAGAGTGATGGCACTTACCAATGTCCCATTGACCTGCAAAGTAACCTGATAAAGAACTGTCAAAATAACTACCTGCCGCAGCAGCAGGCACGACAGCACGGGCTACATTCCACCACAACAACATTTAACGAAAACAAGGTAAGTTTGTGGCCGAATGTCAATTTGATTTTTTCTAATCATATATTCATGCCCTCAGAAACATTACCAAGACGGGAGGACTTCATGGACTACAAAGGGAAGAGAAAGAAAGGAGCCTCTACCATGAGAATAATCACCAGATGGAGGGTACGGATGGACTTCAAGAAGTACCGGAAACAACCCCTCAAGCATCAATAGAACAGGGAGCAGTTACTTTAGGAGATGCCCCTCAAGGCACTCCTAATTTAACTTAACTTATTTTATTGTATTTTATCTTTATCTTATTCTATCTTTATTATTTAAGAATTAGAAATTTGATATTAGTTTTTAGTTTGTTTTTGTTATTAGGTACACAAAGAAAAACCCTTGCAATGATGATACAAGCAACCCGAGGAAGCTCTACCTCCACCCCTGCCGCGGCAGCACTCATACTCTCAGGGCAGCACCCACAGCTCCTCCAACAAAGTCCAAGGAGACTGCCCGCCGACAGCTCCTCATCAAAAGCTCCAGCAGCACAACTTAAGTTTCTTTTTCTTTTTCCTTTTCTCTGTCGCCTGCTGTATATATTATCTTTTTGTGATGTTTCACTTTTCTGTCATTTTATTTTCCGTTTTTCATTTTTATGTCTTGTGTCATGCATTGAGGACAATGCAACCCTTGAGTTTGGGGGTAGGCGGTCCTCCTAATTATTAATATAATATTGCATTTAGTTTTAATTGTGTCGCATTTATTTTATGCAAAAAAATGAAAATATTGAAAACTTTGGCTGAAAACTGTGACTTGAACTTACCTGCTGTGATAGCCCTATCGTGGCAGCAACTTTAGGATAGTCTTTAGGAGAAGTTTAGAGCCTTTCTATAGTTTTGAAAACTTAAACACCATTGTGACTGTTATATTGCTTAGACTTCTTTTAGCCAAACTAGAATAGAAAACTTAGCACTTAGAGTAGAAAAGAGACTAGAATCTCAGGAAACCTAGAGGTGCCCACCACTGGCTCTAGGCAGATAACCAGAGAAAAACTTCTAGAGGTGCCTATCACCGGCTCTAGACAGTTAACTAGAGGTGCCTGAAATACTGGCTCTAGTAGAAAAAAAAGAAATTAGAAAAAAGTAAATAACTAGAGGTGCCCGATTCTGGCTCTAGTAAGAAGAAGAAAGAAATCAGTCTCGTAAGAAAAGAAAAAAAACTCTAAACAAGCTAAAGTATAATATTCTAGTGAAACTAAGAGAGTCTTGGCATATAACTGTTCACAAGCATGCACACACTGCACGAGGACTATAGAGAGATTCCGGACAGATCCTAGATTATCCGACAGGGTGCTGTTGTCACAGGGAACGAACGACGGGTAAGGGAAAGTTCACTTTTTGAAAGCCAAAACAAAAATATTTCATTTTTCTTTTAGGCCTGAATTGCTTGAGGACAAGAAAAGATTCGAGTTTGGGGGTGTGATCAGTGCATAAAAGTTCTATATTTTACCCATCATTTATCCTTATTTTTGCTGCACTCAAGCATATTTAACTGTATTTTAGGTTAAGTTTTGCATAAACATCACATTTAGATAAAACTGCGCAGATACTGCTAAATTTGGTTATTTTCGCAGGTATCTACCGTGACAGCACCCAGGGCAGCAGTCGTGACAGCATCCAGGGCAGCAGTCGTGACAGCAACCAGGGCAGCAGTCGTGACAGCATCCAGGGCAGCAGTCGTGGCAGGCGCTGGGTAGTGATGCAGAAAAGCTGGAACTAGCAGTCAAGGAGGACGATGCTGCCAAGGTTGCCGCCGTGACAGCAGAGGACGACAGCAGTTTTGAGGAGAAGAAGCAAAGTGGACATCGACAGATAGAGAAAATTCAACCCGTCTGTCGTGAGAAAACCTTATATTTTTCCAAGCCCCAGATCAGAAGATATCCCAAGCCCAAAGTTCAAGGAGAGAAAATCCCAAGAAACAAGGAGGACGGCTGAAAAGTAGATTCCTTGAAGATTTAGTCTTTATTAGAATCATACTTTTAATTAAAGTTGTAATCCTTGTTAAATTAGATAACTTGAGCCCAAAGCTTATGTAAGGGCATGTATTTTAACCTAGGGCATATCCAATACCCCATAACCGATAACCGATTACCCTAGCCTCCTTCCCAAATTCTGTCGTTTTCCTGCCCTCGACATGTTCTAATTTCCCCCTAGGGCCACGGGTTGATTTGTAAAGTAGTTGCAAGGGTTGTTTTGTTTTAGGTATTTTCAGTTCAATAAAATAAACTTCAAGTTCTCTTATTTTGGTTATTAATATCTTGCAAGAGCATCGGGAGAGCATTGTGAGGTTATCTATTTACTTAGCATCGGGAGAGTTAAGTATACGAAAGAAATAAGAGCAAGTTCTCTAGTTTATAGTTGAACTATCTCGGGCCTAGGGATAGGACGAGGTTAAGTGGCTAAAGAAGAATTCATACACATCGGTGTTCATCCTTCGATTCACGCCGGGAGGTATCAATCAAAGACGTGATCATCGACAGACTTGGACCTAGGGATAGGCCAAGGCACATCTGGGATTCTTGCCAAACTTGAAGTACTGAGTTGAGTGTTTGCTGCCGCGACAATCAACGGACTGCTGCCGCGACAGGTGCTGTCCGCGACGGGCGCGACGACAGAACTGGATTTCCTAAACTCTACAATACCTGCACTACTGAGCAATTCAATACCAGTACATTCTCTCTATCTTGATTTCTCTACTCTTTTATTTAAGTATTCTTTATTATTTTCGTGACAATATCTTAAACTATTCCTTTCCCCTTGTGCAGATAGCATACGAAAGGGTTAGCCCAGTCCCTGTGGAGACGATATCCGATACTCTAGTATCACTTTATTACTTGCGACATGTACACTTGCACTCAATTGCGATAGACTATTTTACACGCAACAGTGTTATACTACATGCGCTCAAATGTTATATATTGTGGTGCTTTTATGGGAAAGGTAATGTTTTGTGGTGCATGTGCAAGATGCTGGAGGAATGCTGGAGCGGACGACTAGAAAATCTCATGGATGGAGCTGGCGATGAATAAAGAGTTGGAGATGAATCTACTTTGACCCATGTGGACTTTCTCCTAGATATAGAACATTAAAAGATAGCGGGAAAACAATGACCTTTTTTAATGAGTTTGCGCGCGCTTTAGGGTTAGGAAACCCTAGTTTCACTACCTATATAAGAGAGACTTGGAAGACAATTCAAGAGAGCCATATTTTAGACAAAAATCCTAGTCTTAGCTTGCGGAGAAGCACCAGATTCAACGCTAGAGTATTTTCCTCACGAATGACGCCATCGAGAGAGGGCAACGGTGTGGGAGACCTACAACAACAGTTGGATAGCATAGAGGAAGATCGTTGAGGACGCTTGACCCTTTTCTATCCCTTACTTGATAAACTGCCATATTTTTTTATTATGGATGTTTTAGGCTCAGACATGAGCTAAATACTTTAGTTGGGTTTATTGCCTCCGGGGATTTTATGTTTTGATTATTTTATTTGAATGTTATAGTTTGTTTCTCTTTATCTATTTTTGTTCATCGTTCTTCATGCGTAGTTATTGTAAGAGCTATTGAGAGAGGTCTTTTAACTATTGATTTGTGGCTCAATATCAAGAGAGTTAGGTTAAACAGACGTGAATAGTGGGGCTAAGTTGTTAACTTAGTCTTAATCTAGTTTAGGCATAAGTTTAGGGTTTTAACGACTACAAGGGAGTTCTTAAACAAATAATAGAGTTGTTAGGGTTCACGCAGACATGTATTACCTTAGCTTCACTTTTATTAACTTTTGATCATCGAGACAGTCAGAAGTTCATTAAAAAATCCTGTCGAGTAGATAAAGATCTTACTGGTTTACGCATACATGTATTGCTAGTCGCTATAGCATTGAATTAAGTAATCAAGCATATATCCTTGGAAATAAACCCGGCTTCCATAATTATATGTTATTTGACACATACTATGTTCATCTTAATCATAGCTACCTTTACTTTCATTGTTTTTAGTTTTGATAATCAACTCCATCCAATACTTGCACACACATTCTTATGTTCGATAACTTTGTAGTTATTGATCCAATCCTTGTAGGTTCGACACTCTACTCTATCATTTTATTACTTGATTCGACGAGTATACTTGCTCTAAAGTGCATCACTATTCGACAAGCATCATTATGCATTTATAGGATGTATGGCTTTAGACTTCTTGTTTCCTTGCCATAAAAGCTAAAATTTGTTTTATGAATGCTTGAGCATGTGTATTTTATGTTGATACATGTTTAGGAGCATGTTTAGGATGTTTGGAGTTGATTTAGAGGATTTTGGATTGAATTTACATATGTGAATCTATAATTCTGCCAGTAGGTACCAGTACGTACGGTACACATAGCCTACCCGTACACCCCTCTTATGTTTGGTAATTTTGGTTAGAGCATATCGGTACACCCAGTTTCATGTATTGGTATGGCTTACATGAATATCGGCATGAAACCCCCATTTGTTACGAAATAGAGCTACTAGAATTCGGGAAATTATCATGTTTTAGTATAAGCCTTAGTACCTGTACGAATTTCAGTTAATTCAGTTGTAAAGCTTCTATGAATATTTGCATTTTGGTCAATGTATGTTCATGCATCAATTAAATGAGCTAATGATGACCAATTGGCCTGGAATTTTGCATATAGTTATAAAATATAATTTATTTCAGTATGAAGTTTTTAGATTTCCATAAGTCCTTATTATTTTATAAATGTACATTTTAGTCCCTAAACATTTAGATTTCGCAATTGAGCTTGTTTTGGACATCCACTTTGAATGAAATTTGATGTGATGCTTATGTGAGTGATCTAGGACTGTATTTTGCATCTAGAATTGATAATTAATTTTTAAAGTTTTAGTTTTGAGTGATTTTTAGTTCGTTCAAGTTTGGATCTTTTGGTGATCAATGTAACACTTATCAGTCGGGTCTGTTCTTTCTAGACCGGGTAATGGGTGTTACAATGTCACACCCATTTAGGTGATGAAACCTAAATCAAAACTTGTTAATTATTTGATAGAATCAACAAGAGTAAATTGTAACTTGAATTCTTTTGAATTGGTTGAGCTACATGTCAAACAAACCTTAATTCAATAAGTTATAAAGTTACAGATGATTGCTGATAAACTAACGACCAAGCGATAGCAAATGGAGAATGGATAGATGAAAAAAATTGAATTGTATGTTTAGGGATGTTTGAGTTATCAAGGAAAAGTTTGTGTACATGTAAACGAGTCTTTGAGGCATAACATACTTCTAGAGGCTTATAGCAACCCATTCGCTATGAATCATGGATGGAATAAGTTGCATATAGATTTTAAAGAGTTGCATCAATGGTTTCGAATTAAAAAATTATCTATTTGGTATAAAAATGTTTGATGTATCAACAAATTAAGCCTAAACACCTAGTTCTCTCGAAACTGCAACATCTGAGTGAAAATTATGATCGAATTTCCAATTATACTAAGAGAGCAAGATGTGTTGAGTATATCAATCTATGGATAAAAATTGCAAGAGACATTTAGAGTTGCTCAACTTCGTAAATGAAGTATACATCCACTACCTTAGCTACCACACTAAAGATTTCACAAATTTACTAATTTGTCTTTCCTTTGAGGACAAAAAGTAACCTTACACAACTCTCTAAGAATTATACTCCAAAGTATAGAGAATCAATTCCCAAAGAATTAGTACAAAGAAGCAAACTAGAGAAACCTCGCTAATTATTTGTTTGCAATACATGAAAGCTCTCTCCCACCCTAAACATTTGAATAAAAAAGATACAATGAAACTCTCAAGTATTCTTACATGAAATTGAACAATAAAACTCAAGTAGACTTTGAATGTGAAATGAATGCTTTGAATTTGTTGTCTAGTTCATGAATATGCTTTGGAGACTTGTTTATATACTCTCTCATTGATTTCTAATCCTTTTGGTTGTTGGGGAACTAAATATAGTCGTTGAAAGGATTTTTTTCTTTAATTTATGTTGTACTGCAGCCTTGAGTATCAGTACTCGACTTCGGGTATAGCTACATGCATTAAATGCAAATATAGACGCTGGATGGAGCCTATTTCTCAGTACGTTATTTCTCTCGTGCCTATGAAATTTTTCACCTTTTGGATATTGGAGAAGTTCCTCCGTTCATCGTTAAATAGACGTCATCAAAAAGTTAACGGAGGAGTTACAAAAAAACGTTCAATGTCTAAACTTCAATGAGTAAATTGAACGTTTTTAAACTTTAGAGACCAAAATAGTTTTGAGAATAAAGTTCAAGAATGATTTACGTAATTTACTCTTGCAGAGACCTTAAAGATAGCAGGAACCCGTCAAAAGATCTAAAAACAGAGAAAATTAGATGAAACCCGAAAAGTTAGCTAAGTCAGTAAACACCTGCCCCTTCTTCAATCTATATCTTGTGTAAAGCTTCTCCTTGTGTTGTTTGCCGTGGTTTACGAGGGTTTCTTCGCCATCGGCGAAAAGCAGAGACAACATTAAAGCCCTGGTTTACGTACGAGCCTTAGTCCGCCACCTTCACCTCCTATGACCGTTGTGTTCTTTTAAACAACATCCTTGAACAACGAATTTGAGGAAAAAAAAATTGAAATTTGTATCTGTCATTTTCGTTGTTCAGGATCGTTTAGAAGAACATCTTGTTCCTCAACATAAAAAGAAAACCACACATATATGAGGAGAGGTCAATTTGAATAATTTCCTATTTTTTCTGCTTTTTTTCAAGAGAGCGTTTTCGAAATTTAGAGAATCATAAGGTTGAAACCCCAAGAATTTATTTATTTATTTCATTGTTTATCTTTATTTTGATCGACCCTATTAAAATCCAAACAGGTTGTTTTTTATTAGAAGAACAGAAGAGTCTTCATTATTGCATCAAAAAAAGGTTTAAGTCCTTTGACAATGTCTAGCCCGACGGTCCTTAAGAACCCAAACTCCCTTCAACAGCGGCAACTGCTGGCGCACCACAACCGTTCCAGCAGCGGCGAGATCAGCGTAGACAGCAGCATCCCCCCTCGGAGGAAGACCAATGGCAAGTTTGGGGAGGTTTGCGGGGGTACGACCGCTGATGTTGCGGCGGTTTGCTGCTGTTGCCCATGTGGGGTGGCCAACCTGGTCGTTTTAGCAGTATACAAGGTTCCTGCGGGGCTCTGCCGCAAGGCTATCCGGCAGAAGCGGCTGCGGAAGCTGCAGAAAAAAGGGGTGTTTGATCCAAAGAACCATGGTGCCCATTTCCGAGTTAATGATCCGGACTCACTTTGTCCGGATGAATATTTCCAAGACGCCGATTGTTCAGAAGAAACAGAGAAAGCTGTGATGGAACTGGAAAATGAAATGTGGCAAAAGTTCTATGGCACTGGATTTTGGAGAAGCCCCTCTGAAAATGAAGGAGACACGCACAGATTTGAACCTCTCTTAGAGTAAAACAAACAAAACTTCCGATCTTTCTTTGCATTCACTCTTACACGCACATATATATTACATAATTTTTAATCAAATCTATTTCTCGTTTTTTTTTTTTTTTAAATGGGGTGCTGCGATTTTCTAATTCCTTGTCATGAATGAAGAAATCAAAATGGAATTAGCTAGGGTGTTGTGGAATGTTTGGAAAGAAATGTACGTAATATTTTAAGTTTTGGATGCTCGACTTCGAATCTTCATGTTCAAATCCTTGAATTGATCATCACATTTTGTGAGCTCTTTTTTGGATATATATTAATAGAGATTGAATTAAAGTTCTTAATAATATTTTGACATAGGATAAATTATACGAAATATTATTGAACTTTAAGATATGACTCGATTTTACCACTGAACTAAAAAACGACAATATTATACTGCTGAACTTTAGTAAAATGTTTGATTATACCACTGGGCCATTAATTCGGTAACAACTTGATGACGTGGACAGTGACTGAACACGTTGATCATGAATCAAAATAACATCATTTTGGTATAGCTACTTTGATGCCTAAGATAGCTCAAAATGATGTTGTTTTAGAAAATTTTACACTCAAAGAGGTTTAAACCAAGGACCTTCTGGATGAAAGATAACCACTACACCAACTTAGAACCTTGTAATAATTCCAACACAATAATATATATAAAAGATAGGATCCAGTTATACGGTGTAAAACTCTCTAAGCTTTACACGTTTTTTGGATCGTTGGATGAGTGAAACGGGTGGATGAGATTAACAGTAAAATATGTGAATATTATCACTTGAGAAAAAAAGTAAGGAGTTAATCTCAGACATTCATTTCTCTTATCCAACGATCCAAAAAATGTGTAAAACTTAAAAGAGTTTTACACCGTATAAGTTGATTCTAATCCTATATATATATATATAACATCGGTTGAAATTAAATTCATTTATTTCAGAATATAAATATTATTTTTTTGCTTAATTATAAAAGAGGTGTCTAAACTATACATGTTTTTTTTTTGCAATAGGATCCTAAAGTTATTTTTCGCTGAAATAAGTGCCTAATGAATTTTTTTTTTTGCTAAAATAGGTGCCTAAAGTTTCATTTTGTTAGTTTTAAGGTAACGCTGTAAAAAATTATCACCCAATTAGAATTTAACAAGTGTCTTTCAATTTAATTTTTTTCAAATAAAAAAGAAAAATTGTAATTAATTTTTAAAAATGTCTCGAAATTTTCAAAATTCACAACACAGTCATATATCCTAAAACCCCAAACCAAAATCTCAAAATTCATGCCAGTTCCGTCGCTAATAGCCTCGTTGTACCCCACCACCATCGTAGCTATAGTTTCCCGCCCATTTCCCTCAACAACCCACTGTCGGTGATCGACGGGAGGCATACCATTCGATGTCCAATTGACAGGCCTCTTGTTGTTTACCAGTGATGGAAGGTTGTGGGAATTGTGGAGGCTCTGACGACGACAATGGTGGGCTCCGATGTGGCTATCGGTAGTGACAATGGCGTGAATTTTGAGATTTTAAGTTTCAAGTTTTAGGGATTTATGACTGTTTTGTGATCTTTTTAAATTTCAGGATATTTTAATATATTTTCTTTTCATTTTATTTTTGAAATTAAAAATATAAAATGAAAATAAAAGCCACGTATCAAGCTATAAATGGGTGATTGATTTTTTTTTTACAGATTGTCTATAAAACGAGCCAAAATAAAACGTTAGGCATCTATCGTAAAAAAGAGTTGTATTTTAGACACTTATTTTGTAGTTAAGATTTCTGTAAGAGTTTTAAGGTAATTATAAGGTCGTGTTTGTTCTTACATATTTAAACCTTTGGCAAAGCAGACACACTTAACAAAACACAACGATTTGAATCCGAGTCTCCTAGGATGAACATCATCTACTTTCCACGAGGACAACTTGTTAGGTTCAATATTATTTATAATTTATAAATTTATTTTATAAATATATCATTTTTATATATGAATTTTATAAATATCATTTATATCATAAAATTGTATTACGACATCTAAATAATATTTAAAAAATAATATATATATATATATATAATCTCCATAAAAATTAATACTTAAAAATATTATAAAAATAATATATATATATATATATATATATATATATATATATATATATATTTGTTAGTACATACAAATACCTACCGCTACGTGTCAGGCTTTGTAGTAAGCAGAAGGGGAATTGAAGTTGATCTAGACAAAATAAAGGCCATACAAGAGCTTCCACAACCCCCAAAACAGAAACAAGTTTGAGAATTCTTGAGAAGGTTGAATTACATAGCCCATTTCATCTCCCAACTAACGAATAAATGTGATCCAATATTTAGGTTGCTTAGAAAGAACAACTCGGGGACATGGAATGAAGAATGTCAAGTAACTTTAGAAAAGATCAAGAAGCAGTTAACTAATCCTCCAGTGTTAATGTCACTCATTTTAGGGAAACCGTTAATACTCTATCTAACGGTGTTTGAAAATTCAATGGACTGCGTATTAGGGCAGCATGACAAAACTAGAAGGAGGGAAAGGGCAATATATTATGTAAGCAATAAGTTTACTGGCTGTGAATCAAGATATACTATGATTGAAAAAGTATGTTGCGCTCTAGTATGGGCCACTAAAAGGCTTAGGCAATATATGGTGTATCACACCACATGGTTGATCTCACGGTTAGATCCGTTAAAGTTGATGATGGAAGCTCCAACCCTACCAGGAAGAATAGCACGATCGCAGATGTTGCTCTCATAATATGATATTCAGTATGTGAATAAGAAAGTAGTAAAAGGAAGCGCCATAGCCGATTTTCTTGCAAGTCGTGCACAAGATGATTATGAGGCATTAGATTTCAGTTTCCCCAATGAGGATTTGATGTGTATTACGAAAAATGAAGATTCACCAACAGGATCTTGGGTCATACATTGTGATGGTGCTGTAAATGCTCTAGGACGAGGTATTGAAGCATTTTGGCTTCACCGAAAGGAGATCATTATCCTTCCACTTTCCGTTTGATATTCTCCTGCACTAATATTATGGCAGAATACGAGGTATGCATATTGGGCCTAAGGGAAGTCATTGACAAAAAAAAATCCGAAATTTAAAAGTCTATAGGGATTCATCGTTGATCATCTACCAAATATGTGGTGAATGGGAAACAAAAGATGCAAAATTGATAGAGTATCACAAGTTGGTCCTTGAGTTAACTAAAGAATTCGATGTGATCACTTTTAGACATCTCCCAAGAGAAGATAATCAGATGGCTGATGCGTTAGCTACTTTGGCTGCCATGTTTAAAGCAAGTAAGGGTTCTAAGATGATGTCCATTAAGTTACAAATGACGGAGTCCCCGACTCATTGTTACAATGTAGAAGAAGAGACAGATGGCTTCTCGTGGTACCATGATATCTTGCAGTACATAAAGCTTCATCAATACCCAACACAGGCTACAGAAAATGAAAAGAAAATGATCAGGAAAATGGCATCAGGATACATTCTTGATGGAGGAATCCTTTACAAACGAAGTCGATACCAGGTGCTAGTAAGATGTGTGGATGAAAAAAAGCGCAATTGATTTTGAAAGAGGTCCATGAGGGATTTTGTGGAACTCACTCTAGTGGTTTCACCATGTCAAGAAGAATTATGCGTTTTGGATATTACTGGTCAACGATGGAAGAGGATTGCATAAATTATTCCCGCAAATGTCACAAGTGTCAGGTTTACGCTGAGAAGGTTCACGTGCCTCCTCATTCTCTTCATGTCATGTCATCTCCATGGCCTTTCTCTATGTGGGGCATAGACGTTATTGGGCAGATTCATCCAAAGGTGTCAAATAGTCTTCGCTTTATTCTAGTAGCTATTGATTACTTCACAAAGTGGGTGGAAGCGGCCTCATATGCAAATGTAACAAGGTCTACTGTTTGCAATTTCTTAAAGAAGGAGATCGTCTGTTGATATGGTCTACCAGAAAGCATAATCACCGATAATGCCTCTAACTTGAACAACTGAATGATTGTTGCGATCTGTGAGCAGTTTAACATTAAGCACCACAACTCAGTAGTATATCGCCCGAAGATGAACATATCAGTAGAGGCAGCCAATAAGAATATCAAGAAGATAGTTGCAAAAATGACCGATACTTATAAAGATTGGCATGAAAAGTTACCATTTTCTTTGTACGCATATCGAACAGCGGTACGAACATCTACTGGGGAAACTTTGTTCTCATTAGTATGTGGAGTAGAAGTCGTGCTACCAATTGAAGTTGAGATACCATCGTTCTGTGTCTTGATGGAGGCCAAGTTAGACGAAGCATAATGCGTTCATGCAAGGTATGGCCAACTGAATTTGATTGAGGAAAAGAGATTAAAAGCTGTATGTCATGGTCAAATGTACCAAAGGAGAACGATAAGGGCTTATGAAAAGAAGATTCGCCCCAGAGAGTTCCAAGAAGGCGATCTGGTGTTAAAAAAGAAGCTTCCAATTCAAAGTGATCCCTGAGGAAAATGGGCGCTTAATTGGGAAAGACCATACATTGTGACAAAGGTTCTTTCCGATGGACCATTGATTTTAGCTTTGATGGATGGGAATGAGTTTCAAAACCCGGTGAACTTGGATACTGTTAAGAAGTATTAGGCATGAAGAAGAAGAAAAAAGAAAAAAAGAAAAAAAAGAAAAAAAAGAAAAAGAAAAAATTAAAAAGAAAAGGAGGGTTCAAAATGAAAACATGTAAAAGACATTTTGAAACCGAAGGAGGGTCTGAGTTGAAAACTCGTAAAGGGTGGCTCGAATAATTCGTAAGATAGTTTTCGGGGCTCCACAAATTATGCATAGTACTCAAAGTTTCTTAGACAATGGTGGCATTCAAGATTACTTATGACGTTTGATAGGAGGAGTTTGGACTATTGATATTTGAATACTTGTTCCCCTTTATTTTTTATAAACCTTTTTTGTGTTTGCCACAACATTAATAAAATTATTTTTATGGATTTTTCTTTCTTCTTGTTTTCTTCCCTATCATTATTACCATCTTGTTTTTAAATGAGTATCAATGGATTTGACGATCATTTAGATATGCAAAAAGATTTTTGAGCTTTACTTTGAGGATGTTTTGGAAATACATGGACTATGAAGTGTTTCATAATTATTGTTTGGGGCATGGGATGTTAAAATGTTTGAAGAAGAAATAAAGCCTGGTTGCAAATTTCTCAAAAAGGAAGAAAAGCCTTATAAATGTCGTGACGCTTAAGTAGTGTTTCTTAACCATCGACCTTTCTTACATGATAATGAGAGTGATCTTGCAATGTCAAAATTTGACTTAGGAAGCTCATCTTTGAGTACAGAAATATTGACTAATAAAATAGATGAGGACTAAATGTCTCCAATGAAGTGAGACTAAGATATAAAGATCAAGCAGTTCTTCTAGCTAAGAATGCAAATTTAAGTAAGCAAAAGATAAAAAAATGAAGCAAAAGTCAGAGTTGTTCATGACTCAAAGGTGAATCCCAACACAAGGGAAAGGGACCTATCCCCTGGAATGGTGGACGAAGCTAGAAAGCCATGAATAATTGAAAGAGAAGTGAAGCTCGTCGTCTTATCTACGCAAGGTTAGGAGGGAGTTCATGTTAATCTGGTTGGCATCGATAGCCAGAGTTTCATCAAAGTTAAGAAAACAGTTTAAGCAAAAAGCTTTAAAAGGGAAAAAAAAACTTGCCATGCATTCATGTTTTAGACATCCCTAGGGGAATGCTCATCATAATTGTATTGCGTGTCGCATTTGGTTTTTTTCAGGTACATGGAAGACCTGTTCAAATGAGAGTTTGCTTATTCATCCAATCATAAGGAGGATGAAGATTTTCAAAAGATTTGCCTATCTTTTCAGGCATAAGGAGAATGGAGTTTGCTTATTCATCCAAGCATAAGGACGATGAAATTTTTCAGAAGAATCGCTTTTCCGCTCAGGCACAAGGAGAATGAAGTTTGCTTATGCATCCAAGCATAAGAAGGATGAAATTTTTCTGAAGAATCTGCCTATTTGTTTGAGCATTTGGGAGGATAGAACCCAACTCAGCTATTCGGGCATTTGAAAGGGTAGAACCCAACTCAGTTATTCAGGCATTTGGGAGAACAGAACCCAGCTCAGCTATTCGAGCATAAGGAGAATAGAACCATTCTATCCGTTCAGGCGTTTGGAGAATGGAATTTGCTCATCTATTCGGGCGTCTGGAGAATAGAGCATGCCTATTCGTTTGGGCAATAGGAGAATGGAGGCACCCGAAAATCGGTGAAAATCAGTGCATGTTGGTCTTTGCTTTATCTCTGTTGCACAGAGATAAGCAAAGAGGGGTAGTTGTTGTCACTAGATTTTCACCCCACCAATATTAAATAATTTGAAAAAAAATAATAAAATGAGAAATCAATTTTCCCTTAAAATAATAAAAGGCCCACCCTTTATAAAATAAAAAACAACAAAAACTCATCTCAAAAAACCCATTTTTGTAAAGCCCATTTCAAAAGAAAAACAAGCCCACCTTGAAATACAAGCCCGTCCTTTTTAAAAAAGGAAAAATATAATAATAATAATAATAATAATAATAATAATAATAATAATAATAATAATAATAATAATAATAATAATAATAATAATAATAATAATAATAATAATAATAATAATAATAATAATAATAATAATAATAATATAAATAAATAATAATGGTAATAATAAATGTTGAGAAAAAGGGGAAAATAAAATGACAATAAAAATAATAAATGAAAAAAACAACAAAAAACAACACAAAAAGAGAAAAAAACTTCAATATAAATAAAAAGAAAAAGAAAAGGGGAACCAATGTGCGTCACGCGCCAACGCGGGCTGGTTTCTTGAAACCCCTGGATCGACGCACTGCTGGAGCTGATCAGTGTCCACCGGCCACGGCTGCCATCGACGTTGGTGTCGGTCGACACGTTTCGTCGTCGCCGACTCAACGACACCAACGCCGCTCACTGTCATCCACCGTAGCCGCCGAAATCTGCAAAAAAAAAACATAGAGAAAGAAGTCAAAACCTAGGCTCGAATCAAGGGGAACTTCAATCCCGAATTTGAACCAAATCAGTATATTCTTGAGGGGTTTTTTCGAGGATCAAGCCTTGTGTCGGATTTAGGCTTCAATTTGGGGATTAAATTCCGATTTAGCTTGAATTTGACGCCGAAGTTCAACTATAACCCCCCCCCCAAACCCCATTTGTTCATCACACATTTGATCACTTGAAAAAGCTTAAAAAAGAATTCCAAAAATTTCTTAAAAATTTCTCATGAGTTGCTGGAAATTTTGGAGTTGAAGTTCGAGCTTGGGGGCAATTTTTTGGAAGCAATTGGGAGCAATTCGAGAAGTTTATATTCGAGTTCTTCGTTCGTCGTTTCGGTAAAATTTCTTTCCTTTTAGTTGTTTTTAGTAATTTTCATGCTTGTTCTTGGTTGAATTTTTGTGGATTTTAGGTTGTGTTCTTGAAGTCGGAAAATCGTTTCGCGATTCCGGTAACGTTTTCGTTTTAAATTTTCATTTAATTTTTAGTTTAATCTTTAAAAGAAATTGCATGCTTTAAAATGTTGTTTAGGAGTTTATCTTTAGAAATAAAAAATGAACTTTTAAAAGTGTTGCTATTAAAATGTAAGAATAAAATTGAGTTAATGTAGTTTTATTGGAAAACTTAAAGTTAGTGATTTAATTAGAAGAAATAATATTGCATGTGTGGAAATAATAAAAGGGGCTTGATTAGAAAGAAAATAAAGATTTTTTTTTGAAGAAAAAAAGTAAGTGATAAGTTTTGTTTTTAAATGAAAACAAAAGAAAATAAAATTTAAAAGGGGTTTTAAATAAAGTTTAGGGTTTAGGAGAAATAATTTTAAAAATTATAATGAGTAAAAATCTTTTAAAATAAGGTTTTATTATAAAAATCATTTAAAGAAAAAGTCTTTTGAAAAGTGAAAAAAAAGTGTCTTTAAAGAGAAAATATTTTTGTAATAAAAAATACATAAAAAAATAGAAAAAGCTAAAAAATGTAAAAAGGAAAAAAGAAGGTCTTAGTTTTAAAAGTAAAAAAGAAATAAAAGGGTTTTTTTAAAGAAAAAATCGAGTTTCTTGTTTGTTTAAAAATAGATTGAAACTTAGGACTAGGTCTAAAGCTTAGATAGAGACATTCTTGAGTAAAAATTTACTTCACGAAAAATAAAACACACTTAAGAAAATTCAAACCTTTGACTAGGAATAAAAGACTTTGACTTTTTTAGGAGTTTTAAATGATCAAACTTAGAATAAATAAAACTGCTCAACACATTAAAATTTCTATGTTGTTTGTAAAGCGAAATTAATTTAATACAATGTCTTATCAAACAGAAATGACAGGTTAGCGCCAAAAATATTGGCGGTGATTAAAGTTCATCTCCCGGGGGATAAGGCCGTTAAAATAGTTTCATATTCATTAAACGGACAAATAAAGTCGAACCTTCATGAACTTGTAAATTCCAGTTTTGAAAACGATTTTAAAATCAATTAGGTACCAATTTTGTGCGTTGTGGGGTGCTAACTCTTCCCCACGCGTAACTGACCCCGAACCTGTTTTCTAGTTTTCGTAAACCAAAATCGTTATTTTATTAAAACAAAACGTTTTATTAAAATAACCATGTTTTAAAGTGATCCAATCACACTTTTCAAAAAGATTGGTGGCAACTCCGTGTTTTAGTTTTCAAAAACTCGGGCCACTTAAAAAAGGGGTCACGACAATATGGGCACTCTTTTCCCCTAGATTTTCGACCCTGTAAATGTCAGAATTTAGGGAGTTTTTAACGAGGCCCCGATTATTATAAAAAATTGAAGATCAAGAACATAAAATACATTCATTTTATCAAATATCGTGCAAGTAGAAAACTAGATAAGAGGCTAGTTGCAAGATTTTGTACATTCATTATATAAAGCTCATGGACAAATTAGACTTAACCCAACATATTAAACTTGTATTTTTGGATTTTTAAATACCTTAGGATTAGCCCAAATAGGATTTTTAAATGTTACTATTTTTAGGCCTAGTTAATAACTAAACAAATGTAATCATCTCAAATATCATGCACATTCCACCCAAGGTACTCCAAGGAACCCTATTATCATGCATCAACCTCTTTCAAGCCTTTAGGTCAACTTTAACTTGATGGATATGATTGCACCTCACATATTTCCTTGAAACTTGCTGTCCACCCCATATTGGACTCTTTTCAACCATTGATTCATGCAAGATCAAGAGACTAGTTTTTCTACTTCATCTAAACTCCTAAAATCCATCTTAACCATTGGATCAATATTTGATCAAGGGCTCTCATCTATGCCGCCGACTTTAGAGTTCTACTACACTGATTTCTTTGTTATTTTTATTCATTAGTAGTTTATTCTTTTTGTTCATCCTTCGCCTATAAAAGGATGATGTCTCCATTAATTTTCATGATTCATTCGATTAAAATAAAGTCTTTTTGAGTTCATACTTGCAAGAAGTATATATTGTGTTTTTAGTAGCAAATCAATCTTCAAGTTCTTTGGGATTTGTTGTTGTGGATCTTCATACTCCGGGTTAGTCAATTGCAATAAGAAAAGTTGGTTAGAGTCTTATCATGCAGGTTGCCTATTCAATTGTGGGTAGGAGGGTTGCATGGGACATATATCAAGCTATAACGCTATCTTCATCTTCTACATCATCCACCATTGACGCCATCTCTACCAATTCATATTTGAATTTTCATATTTGTTTATCTATCTTTCACGTCTATATTTTCAATACTTTTTGTTTAATTCTTCTGATTTTCATCTATTCTATCTATTTTATCAATTTTCTTTAACTTTGTTCAAACACCCAAGTCATTGTTTTTAAACCTCAAGAACAATCTTCAATCATTCTTGATTGAGTTTAGAGCATAGGATTGTTTCCAAGCAACTATTTGAAAAATCCAACATCCCAAGAAAATTCCGTATCATTTGGTATCAGATTGGGATGTTTCTTGAGGAGATTTCACATGATCTTGATGTTTTTTGGTGAAAAAATAAATAAAAAGAAATATCGCAAAATTCAAACTAAATAATTTTCAGCTCAAAATTTTCATATTACATCTACTTCAATCGAGGAAGCACCACACAAATTTTTAGAATGTTTGAACATTCGGAACACATCAAACGTAATGGATCAAGTTGCTGCATAATTTCAGGGGTTTTTTTTTCTTCTGATTTCCTTTCATTCTTAGCTATTAGTTTTCATTGTTTTACCTTATATTGTTTCCAATACATTATTTACACTTTCTTGCTTCTTGCTCTAGTTGGAAGAATAAAAGTTGCATATTATTCTTTCTCTTTGTAACTATAAATTTATTGGTTTCTTACTTTTCTTTGGATTCTTAAAGCTTTTAGGATTCTTTATTAAGATTTGAACTCCAATATAACTTAGTTGATCATGACAGGACAACTTTAAAGAACACAATATTAGCTAACTTGCCTCTCTAAATACTTATTCCTTTGAGTGATTAATGTGAGTTATTTTTTTATTCCTTTTATTTATAAATTTTCAGGATGTCACATACTACATTGCAATATCTTTTCAAAGATGCATCGAAGCAGTGTTGAGGTTATTCTAGTTTTGATTGAGATGCTATAAATGATAAACTTTGACGATGTTCTACTCAGATATGATGTTGATGAGCATTATTCTGAGTAGCCTCGGCGACGTTCTACTTATGCTAGATACGATCATGATTAGTATGAAGAGTAGTGTTTGAGACATGTTACATGTTTCGAAGAAGAAGAGCTCTTGAATCTTTTGCAATATCCATGCAAAAAATAGCCAATTGGATGGAATGTCAAGAAAGGTTCTTGGAAGCCCTTAGAGCATAATGAAATCCACAAGAACCAGTCCATGTAGAATCCAAGGATGATGAGCCACAACCTAATTCTTCCAATTACAAACCTACTAGTCCGAAGCAAGATGATCACCCAATGGAAAACAACCATGATGACGCACCACAATCATAATGTACAATTGATTCTCTTCATAATTATACTTCATATTCTAATATTAATGCAAATGTTCATATTGAAGAAGAATCATCTTTCAAACAATATCAGGAGTGATAGTGAACAACCAAATAAAGAATAAACTGAAAAATGTGCCGAAATTAAAAAAAATGATATGAGAAGTGAGTTCTAAAAAAACATCAAGAGAAAAGAGGCCTCAAATAATAAAAAGTCAAATTATTGGCCCAATCTTGGGGAGTGAAAAAATATATGCGATAAAATTCGAGAGACAAAAAAAATAGAAAAGGATATGAATTTTTCAAACTGACCATAAAGCAAATTTCCCTAGAGGATGAATACTTTTAAGGAGATGTGGAATGGTACATGCATAGGTGGGGTAAATTAGTTATCTTGGAAAAGAAGTCGAAATTGGTTTCTATTTGTGGAACACATCAATCGCACACCAGGAACTCAAGATACGTTTGTTTTATCGAAGCATGTTCGAGGAGAAAACTAGATATAAGACTAGTTACAGGTTTTTGTAAATTCAACCCAAAAGCTAATATATAAAACTCTTTGAAGAATTAGACTTAACCCAACATTAGTATAATCCATTAAATTCATATTTTTGGGTTTTTAAATACCTTGGTAATAAATCGAACTAGGATTTTTAAGTTTTTTATTTTATTTTAAGGTCTAGTTAATAATTAAACAAAAATAATCAACCAACATATCATGTACTTGCCGCCAAAGCTACTTCAAGGAAACCTAGAAGCATGCAACTCCCTCATTCAAGCCCTTAGATCAACTTTAATCTGATATATCATATTACACCCTCACTTATCTCCTTGAAACTTGCAGCCTACTCCATATTGGACTCTTTTCATCCATTGATAGATGCAAGATCAAGGGGCATGTTTTGCCAGTTCATCCAAACTCTTTAAATCCATCTCAACCATCGAAGCAAGACTTCATCAAGGGATCTCATCCATGCGGTCAACTTTATAGTTCTACTACGTTGAATTCTTTGTTATTTTTATTCATTAGTAGTTTATTGATTCTTTTATCTTTCACCTATAAAATGATGATGCATCTTTCGTTATTTTTCACGATTCCTTTGATTAAAATAAAGTTATCTTTGAGTTCATATTTACAAGGAGTTCATCTTCTGTTTTTTTAGAAGAAAATAAATCTTCACAATCCAAGTTGACTGGTCAACTGCCATTAGGGGTTGGTTAGAGCCCTTATCGTGGAGGTTTCCTATTCAATTGCAGGTAAGAGGATTCCATGGGACATCTATCAAGCCATTAAGCCATTTTCATCTTCTACATCATCCATCATTGACTCCATCTCAACCAATTCATATATGAATTTTCAGATTTGTTTATCTATCTTTCTCGGTTATCTTTTTCAATCTATTTTTGTTTAATTATTATTAGTTTTCATCTATTTTATCTATTTCATCTATTTTCTTTAACTTGTTCTTCGATTTCCAAAAAATTCAAGAAACACCCAAACCATTTTCCTTAAATCTCAAGAACAATATTCAACCATTTTTTATTTAGCTTAGAGCATAGGATTGCTGCCAAAAAACTAATTAAAGAATTCAACATCCCAAGAAAACTCCTATCAAACCTCGTGTCTGTCCATTTTATTTCTTGTGTCAACAATATATACTTGCACTATTTTAAATGTTAGAATACATCACAATGATTTTGCGCCGTTGTCGAGGAATGTCATAGCACTATTCCACTTTATTTCTTGTGTCGACCATGTATGCTTGCACTATTTTAAGTGTCATAACACATGCACCAAATTTAACACATGCACCATATTTTTGTTGGGGAATGTCATAGCACTGTTCGTTTATTATTGCTTTAGGTTTTTGGTTTATTTTATTTTATTTTATTGGTAGGTGTATGACTCGGAGTTATTCTATAGAACTATTTCCAGCTCAGCCAGAATCAGAAAGGTTTTTGGAAGAAGATGACGAAGATTACAACAAGCTATGGAAACTCATGGTGACAATGGTCGAAATGAATGAGGAGACAACATCACTCACTACCACTACAAAATTTAGATGACAACTTACAAGATGAAAATGCAACAAATAGGACTGTGAGGAATTGAAGAAGAGCTTGAAAATGATGAAGAATCATAACAATGGAGGAAAGGAGAAATCACGGGTGAAAGAAAATGAAGAAGAAAGAGGATTGTTTGGGTGAAAGAGAGGCGGCACTCTCTTGTGAATTTTATTAATAAGAACCGTAATACTTTCAATTGAAATCCAACTGATTTATACAAAGAAGATGAACTGTTGGAGTCAGTTGAGAGAAACAGATTCTAACAAACATCCTAACTGTTTCTCGACTGACTCTAACAGTCCTTAAAAACAAAGCACAAATACAAAACGCAAAACTACAATATATAAAACGCACACTATAAAATGCAGGCTTCAATATACAAAACACACACTAACACTAACATTCACCCTACTGATGCACACCTTGATATCTTCTAAGCAACCTTCTTCACAAACCAACCTTTTTCGCAAACCAACTTAGCTTTAGATTCACCTTGTAAGAATGGGGATTACACACAACTTATCTCGATGTCTCTGAAACATGGGAGCAGACAAAGGCTTGGTCATTACATCAACCACTTGCTCATACGAGGGCACTTCATTTACCTGTAGCTGCCCTGCAGCTACCTTCTCCCTTACAAAGAATAGATCCAACTCCACATGTTTCAATTTTGAGTGCATCACAGAGTTTGCTGAAACTACCACAGCACTGGAGTTATCGCACCAAACAACAGCTTTCCCTTCAGGTTTTACACATAACTCACTGAGTAGAGCTTCAATCGAAGTTACTTCTGCAGTTGCACAAGCTACACTTTTATACTCCACTTCAGCAGTGGACCGAGACACAACTTGTTGTTTACGAGAGCACCAAAAAACTGGATTAACAGCAAAATAGATGCAATACTTAGTTGTTGACATTCGATCATCTACATCAGACTCCCAGTCTGCATCAGCAAAACCTACAACTGACAACCGAGAATGCTTAAGAAAACAAAGTCCATAATCAATTGTCCCCTTAAGATAACGCAAAATCCTTTTAACAGCCTGCAGATGACTATCTAACGGAGCATGCATAAACTGACATACTCGATTTACATCATAAGCAATATCAGACCTTGTGTTTACTATATATTGAAGAGCCCCAACTAAACTCCTATATTCTTGAACATTCGAAATTGGTGTACCACCATTAACAGACAGTTTACAACTAAACACCATGGGTGTTGGTAGATCTTTGGACTTATCCAAGCCACTTCGAACCAGCAAATTCATAATATATTTCCGTTCGCTCAAGATCAGACCATTCGAAAAATAGCACACCTCAATCCCCAAGAAAAAATTCAATTGACCAAGATCCTTTAGGGAAAAAACCTTATTCAATTTATCAATGACTTGTTTTACTTCATTGTCATCATTCCCTGTGAGTATTATATCATCAACATATACAAGTAAATACACCATACTATTATCAGTTTTTCTGATAAACATAGAAGCATCAGACTTGGAGGAATTAAACCCCTTCAGTAACCAGATAAGTTCTAAGCTTTTCAAACCATGCCGTTTAGAGGTAATGTTCTACCAACACTAGAGGGTCTGAATCAAGGTATTGTTTGTCTTACTATTAATGGTACATATTTTGAGCTTAAACCAGTTATATTCTAGATGTTACAATCTATGGGGCAGTATTGTGGAACACATCACAAGAACCCTCGTATTCATTTGGCCTCATTTATAGAATATTGCGATTCATTCATACAACAAGAGTTCCACAAGAGGCACTTCATCTGAAACTGTTCCTTTACTCGCTTCAAGATAGAACCAATGAGTGGCTTAGCTCTCTTCATTGAGGATCTGTCTCGACATGGACTGGCCTTGCTAAGAAGTTTTTGCTTCACTTTAGCCCACCAACATTGAATGCAAAGCTAAGGAGAGACATTATTTCGTTCAAGCAACAAGATGATGAGAAACTCTATGACGTCTAAGATCATTACAAGTGCATGAATCTACAATCAAGGATGGTTGCCATTGCATCAACTAATGGAACTCTCTTGGACAAGAGCTATGCTGAAGCTCTTGATATTATCAATAGGATAACTGAAAATGTTTTCAATTTCCTACCTCTAGGATTTCTCAAAGAAAATGGTAGGAAGCACTACACACGATGATAGTACCATGTCGGTACTTTTTAGGCAAGTATCAACACTAAACGACATGGTGAAAATGATTCAACAACGACTACTGCAAGCAGTTCAAACATTCACAAAAGCATGTATTTTCTGTGAGTGACCACACCTTTATGATGAATGCCCTGAGAACCCAGAATCAGTCTGGAGTGTGGGGAATTATAATCACATGGACACCAATGCCTATGAAAATATATACAAACTTATCTTATGGGGATGCTAATGTTGGAAGGCGCAACAAATACAACCAACAATAGTCTAATCAACTTGCTTATCAAAATCAGAATAGCCAAGATATTGCAGTAAGGACAAACATCAAGTGGTTCATCTAAACCATCGTCTTCTCTGTAAGCCTTCAATTCCAGACTGCAAGGTACACTTCCCAGCAATACCAAAGTCACTTGGAGAGAAGGGAAGGCCCATGCAAATGAAAATTACAAGGCCATTACATTGAGAAGTGGAACCAATATCAACATGAAGGTAGTAGGTGAGGAATAGACATCTTCAAATGATGCTGGAATGGAGGTAAATGACTGCAAAAAATCTAATATCGAGGAAATAAAGAAGGATGTGGTATCAACTGAAAAGATTGTACCGAAAAAAGCAAAAACTTCTAAGAGCAAACCATATTTTGTTCAACCTACTGTGTCGAAACATACTAGAGGTAGACCATTGCTTTAATTTCCTTAGAGATTCAAAAAGTCAAAGACCAACCAACAAAGCCAGAAATTAATGGAGATTTTTATAAATCTACATTTCAACATCCTGTTGGTTGAATCCTTCGAGCAAAAACTCAATTACCGCAAGTTCTTGGAGGAATTTTTGTGAAAGAAGATGAGGTTCAATGAATTTAAAACAAGGCTTAATACACTCCCCTAAACTTTAACTATTTTCTCAACTTGCCCCCTAAAGTTCATTTTGAACACTTTTGCCCCCCCCCCCCAAACTTTTTGATGTTACCCATTTCACCCAAAAAGCTAACACCGTTAAAAAAATTGTCCTGACCAACTAGAACTCGACACGTCATCTGATTATTTTTTTCTTAATTTTTATTTAATATATTAAAATATTCATTAAATTAATTTTATTTTACCAAAACTACACTCATCCTCTTCCCCAAATTGGTCATCATTCTCTTTCCCAAACCCAATTTTTTCAAGAGAACTTACCACCACATTGCAGGTAACTTCACCGCAATGTATAAGTCCATATAATTCTCTTAAAGATTCAAGATCATATTGTAAATCCCTAAGTTCCATCACATTTATCGAAATTCTGAGAAGAAATCTTAGAAAAGAATAGAAAACCTAAAATCAAAAACAAGTTTTAATACCAAGATTCAGAGTAAGATTACAACATCAAAGCAAGGAATGTAAATTTTTAAAATTACTAACAACCAAGTCGATATAAAAAGTTAATCAAACTAAGGAAATTGGAATTCTTAGCCTTCAATGATTCTGGTAAACATTTTTCATTGGCAACTCGATTTAAATGTTAACTACTAAGGAATGAAACAATGAATTCCCTTAAAACAATAAAGATGATATACTTACATTTGTATTCAAAGAAAATTTGTGGGCGATGATCATCTGGAAGAGAAAGAGAGAGAGCCAACCATAGAAAACGATTGCTAAAATTTTATGAAAAGTTTAAACCAAAGAAAACCGGCAGCCATGGATGTTCACGAATTTGGAAACAACCCAGTCTCACAAGCCCATCTTTCACAAATTTCCATTAAAATCTGGTTTAATTCATCTTTCAATCCTCTTCATAAAAACCCATCAAAATCCAGGTTATTCACGACCTTATCATTGTCCCTAACGACGAAATCCGTCAAACCACCTCTGTTGGAAGTTGATGTTAACAGTGGGGAAGAGAGACTCGATTGGTGACTGCAAAATTGCAGTGTGTTTACCATGGTTGGTGCTTTGGCGGTAATGGTGACTGCAAAATTGCAGTGTGTTTACCATGGTTGGTGCTTTGGCGGTAATGGTGACTGCAAAATTATTCCTCAAGCTTTCCCCGATGTGTGTTGATCTCTGATCTGGGAAAAATGGGGTTTGAGGAAGAGGACGATGATAAGGATGAAGGGTGGATATGGTAAAAATGAAGATGGGTATTTTAGGTGTTTTAGGAAATTAATTAAATTAATAAATGTTTTAATATATTTATTTTATTTTAAAAATTTAAAATAAATAAAGAAAATTACGTGGTACGTTCTGATTGGTCAAAAAAAAATTTGAACCATAGAGGACAATATTAGTAATGGCGAAAAACGTTAGGAGACAAAAATAGTCAAAATGAACTGTAAAAGATAAGTTGAAAAAACAAATACTAGTTTAGGGGACAAAAAGTGTATTAAACCTTAAAACAATTGCACTTACTTAAGGGTGTAGTGTTATATTGTCGGAACATCCGAGCAAATTTTCCCTAAAGCTTAAAGGCCCATGGACTATTACTATTCCTTATTATTTTGTGAACTTATACATTGGTAAGGCACTATGTGACTTAGATGCTTCTATTAATTTAATGTCTTTGTCAATTTTCAAGAAACTAGAGATCGGTGAAGATTAGGGATGGCAACGGAGCGGATCGGTGTGGGTTTTTGTCAGACCTGACCCGATTTATATATTATATTCAACTCGACTCCAATAATAATTTTATTTCATTTAACCCAACACCGACCCAAGACTTAAAGTATAAATATGCCCTCGATCCAACTCGACCCAGAAACAAACAAAACAGTTTAGAAATAAAATCTATAAAATAAAATAAACACCCTAAAATTATAAAAATAGACTTTCAAACCATAAGAGCTCAAAACAAAGCACTTCAAACTTCAAAATCAGAGGAAAAAATGTAAAATATATACATATAGTAGATTAAATCTCAAACCACAAACTAAAAAACTTAGATTTCAGAACAAAAAACACAACTTTCAACATTTTATATTTAGATTATATGCATGTCTGATTACCATTTCTTAAAGTGTAAAAGAAAAATGAAGATGAAAAAACAGTAGAGACGGTAAAGTGAAAAAGGAAAAAATGGTTCGATAATATATAACCTAAATAATATAAAAGGAAAAAAATGAAAATTGAGGAGAAAGTTATGGAGGCAACAATTGATGAAAGGGAAAGAATTTTTTTTTGAAAAGGTGAGAGTTGAGAAGCGGCAAACTGAAAGAAGAAAGAAAAAGATTTGAAATATGGAAAGATTGGGAGGCGACAGAGAATGAAAAATGAAATGGTTCGGTGGGTTTAACCTAAATGATGTATACATACATAAAGGTATTTCTGTAAATAAATGTAAATATCTCGGGTCGGGTCAAATAAGAGATTTTAAACCTGAGCTGACCCAAAAAATTATTAACAAAGACCTGCCCCGAAACCCGATTTAATAATTACAAAAACCTGCCCTAATCGGGTCAGGACTCGTGGGGTACGAGTATTATTGACATCCCTAGTGAAGCTAGACCAACCAAGATCACATTTTAGTTTTCTGGCCGATAAACCGCCCATCATGAAGTGAAGATTGAAGATGTTTTAGTTCATGTTGAGACAGTTGTCTTTCCAAACGACTTTATAGTGCTACACTATAGAGTTGATGAAAATATACCCATCATTTTGAGGAAACCATTCCTAGTGACCGGGAGAGCTCTGTTTGATATAGAGAAAGGAGAGTTAACCATGAGGTTAGAGGATAAAAGCCTAACCTTTAACATGAGTAGAGTAACTGAGGGTGTCGACACAAGCAACTACAAGGCTATGGCTAGTTAGGATAAAAATATCCAAGATAGGCTTGACCTTTGTACCAACACAAACAAAATGTTAATCTAGGGAAAGATGTTCCCATTTGAAAAAGGAGCTTACAAGATTGTTCAACTTGAGTTCTAGAGAAATCATGAGCCCTCTAATCATTGTTCAAAGAAGCAGCTTTTGGCAGTTGTTGTTAGAAACATAAATCATGTCAACACGTTTGAATATTTTACTAAGGATAACATGGATGTTCTGATTTAGGAGGAACTCAATATTAGTGTTGACATGACTAATGAATGGGCATATGTCAATCATATCTCGGGGATGCAGGACACGGATGTGAAGATGATACGATGCGCTTCACAAAAGAAGGCATTTGTTCTGATGAGGTCTGACACTGGAGATCCGGTGCTGACATGTCTTATCGTGGAAGAAAACCAAGGAACTGACTTTGGTTGGACACCTTGGCCTAGTAACTTTCTTTGACCTATTTTACATTTATATCTTTACTGATTTCAGTAAAGGTTGTTAGTTTTTCTAAGTCTCATACATGAATTTTTAGTCCTTGAGAGTGTTAGTACATTGTCTTTGGTGTATTACAAGGAACACAAAGGGTTAATTTCTAACATACTCAATAGTAACATTAGGTAAGTTGTGGCAACGGTTAAATTTCATTACTGTTGAAATCCCACTGTTGAAGCATTTAAGAGAAAGAGAATTGGTATGTAGCAACACGTTGGCTATGAAGGCTATGTTTGCTAGCGTAACGACATGCCCTTTTGGTCATCCCTCTCTCGTACATTTAAATACGTGAAATTTTTACCCTTATTTTTCACCATTCATCTCTTTAAGTTTTGCTTTATTATTCTGTTTTTATGTTCTCATATTCCTTTTGTATCAAAATTTTCTCAAGCTTTTCATGGACACAAATATGGCACCAAAAAGAGATCTTATTCAACCAGTCAGTACTGAGGTTGACATCAATGCCCACAACAAACCTGTTGAACCTGTCATATATGCTAGATCTGAAGAAATCCTATCTGTGCGGGCGACATTGAGAAGAAAAGATCTCAAATGCACTTTTTATTGAGTAAGTTGTGGCACGAACAATGATTCAATTTAGAGGCTCCACGACCATGAGCTAACTATGGTTATATACTTGAAGCCATAGAAAAGCATGGTTGGATGGCTTTTTCTCAGCACTTTCATGAGAAAATCTTACCCTAACTGGCAAAGGAATTCTATTCTAACCACACTCAAATGGGTACAGTTGTTGTGATAGTCCAAGGAAAGCAGGTAGAGTGGGATGATGAAACAATAAACACGTTCTACGAACTTACAAAGGTTTGAGATGCACATTTTGTCACGGGACTAGGTTTTGACTCGCTAACCCGTGCGGCCTTAGTCGTCGATCTTAAGTCGAGGACTAAGTTAGCCTTCGATTATCTAAGCTGGAGTGCTTAGAACTTGATGCGGCGGAAGCTTTGTGGGAAAATGGGGATGATGGCTAGGCAAGGCAAGAACAATTGGCAAGACAAAGTGAAGAGAAACTTGGAAAACTCTTACTCAAGAGAGATTTACAAAGAGTGAAAGATGAAAACAATGGTGAGGGAAGGGCTTTATTTATAGCCTTGGCCCTCTCGATCTAACGACTAAGGGTGATTCGATCCAAGGGCTATAGATGAATCTTATCCTCCTAAACATGGCAACACTCATATATAAACAAAGTTGCCTAAGTTACTAAGCTATGACATCACACATTTGTTGTCATAGAAGACTTTCCTTGAATAGGCTCCATGGATGCTATCTTTCCATGTGTGTTGGTCAAAGGATGACAAATCATGATGGGTCTTGGTCTCTTGGGCGGATTGGGCTTGGTATGCCCGGGTCTTGTGTCCAAAACCCCCTCCTTAGCATGCTAGGTGCTAAATCGTGCCCTAGGGGTGTGGGCAACTCGGATGGGCTTCCCCTAGGCCCCTCGGTGTGCACGTCGGGTGCAGGCTCGGGCTCCATGGCTTGGGCGGCATGGAGGGTGCTTGGCAAGGCCCCCTCGGGTCCAACTCTCGTGGGCAGGACTTGGGGTGCTTGGCAAGGCCCCCTCGGGTGCGTGTAATGGGCTCCCTCGGGTTCAACTCTCGTGGGCAGCACATGGGGTGCTTGACTTGGCCCCATGGTGCGCTGGAAGTGCCCCAACTCGGCTCTCTCGGATGCGGACACCACAAAAGGGCGTTGTGCATGGCCCCTTGGTGTGTGGTGTTGGCAACTACTCAGGTCCCTCGGTCGGATGAAGGACGTGGTGCGCTAAGATAGGCACCTATGGGTGCGGCTTGCTCGGTCGTGGGAAGTTGGTCTGTGACAATTTACATTGGGTAAAAAATTGTCGACATAAGAAATAGATCATGTGTAACACCCTAATCTCGATCTAGATCCGAAGTCCTACATTCGAGCCACCCAATGTCCGACCCAAAAATTTCCATTTAAAAACCATAAGCTTAGCCACTGTTAAAAAATTTAAACCATCCATAATTCCCTTTAATTAAATAAACAATATAAATCAGTTTAAACAATTGAAGCTCTAAGTTTATACATTGTATATGAAAATAGCATTTCAAAATAGAATTACAGGCCAACACTTGTAAGGTCCTATGAATACATAAGCCCAAGACTAAATAATAAGTATTGTACTCTAAAGTGATGTGGTGTTGGGAAATTCCTTAATGATGTGCTCCTTGATCACGAAGAACATTTAGTCCAAAAACCACTTGAAAAATTGTTTTTGTGAAAACTCCTCATAGAAAAATAAATTTAGAAAAAGAGAAATATTTTTAAAAAAGAATAAAAGCTCCCCCTTTTTCTTTTTGAAATTGTATTTTTCAAACATATATCTCCCGCTTTTTGTTATATAAAAAATAATTCAAAACCAAGCTTGAAATCACATTTAAGTTTAAAACACCAAATGTTGAAAGGTTAAAAACCAATCATTGGAAATTTAGTACAAATTGATAGAAAATATTAATTGTTGGTGTAATGTAGAATAAGATATTTTTTAAAATCAAAAGCTCCCCCCTTAATCAAAGCATTCCATTTAAAAATTTTATTCAAATTTTGACACTTAAGAGATTGAATTTCACCATTGAATCAAGTCAATTTAAAATCACATGAAATTCAATTTTATCCAAGACTTTAAAAAAACTTTGCGAACATATGAATGAAACAATGTGATTCATATGCATAAAGAATCATAAAATGTCATGCACTTATAAATATAAATAAGCAATGATGCATAACCATTTATCAACAAATAGGCAACCGAATGATTTAAAATCAAATACATTAGGATTAGAGGTTACCCATCTTCTTTACTTGTGTGACTAGAGCTTTTGAGATTCTTGCTTTTCTTGCCTTTGCTCCAACACACCTACAAGAGACGTTTACTTGGATTATGGTATCGAAATTGCTTTGGATCCTTTAACATTAATCTCAATGTCTCTAGTTCCCTTAGGAACCCATACTTGTCTAATTTTATAAGTTTTTCTTTTCATAATTGGACAAGTATCTAAAAAATGTCCATGATAATGACAATGTGAGCATTTTGACATTATGGGATGTGATGAATTATTAGAAACAATTTCTTTTTCTTTTGTTAAGCATTCAAGCTTAACTTTCAAATCAAGATTTTCTTTTTTGAAAACTTCATCGCTCATTTTTGAAGACTCTAAATCGTTTTTCAAAATTTTGTTTTGGTTTTCAAAATCAAAGTTTAGATTTCAAAAGAAAATCATTTTCAATTTCAAGTTTAGAAATCATTTTCTTAAATTTAGAATTTATGGTCTCAAATTCTAAAAATAATTCATCAAATGCATCTTGTAACTGACCAAAAGAATATGAATTTAATTCATTTGAGTTAGATGATACCTTGGGCTCATTGAGAGCAATAACACCATCCACCTTTTTAGATGAGAGGAGGTTAGCACTTGGTGGAACTCCATCTTTCTTCTATTCTTTCCCAAAGAATTTCTAAAGTTTCTCCCAAATTTCTTTGGCACTTTTGGATGGGGAGACCTTCTTGGAAATCTCTTCATTGAGGCCACAAAGAAGAATGTGCATAGCATTTGCATTGAGATGGTCCTTCATTGTGTCTCTGACACTCCTTTTCTTCTTCTTCTTAAGAGCTTCCAAATGTCGAGGTTAAAGCTTTGGATGAAATACTTCATGATGTTGCTTTATTGGAAGTAACCTTCTCCTTTGAAGAGAGGAGGACACATGATAGAGAAGCCTTCTTCAAATGAAATAATTGTAGAACCGCTTGCCATTTGAAATTTTGAATCGGTGAACTTCGAGCAATCGATCTTTACTCCTGTATGTTAGTCCTCTGATGGAAACGAGGCTATGATACCAATTGATAGGCTTGTAGCACGCTCGAATCGATCTTCCAAAACCGTCAAGAAGGTTGAAATTGCTTCCCAAATGAATTGGCTAAAACTGAAAAATAGTAGACATTATTTGCACGATGATTTTAGAGTGTTTCGACTACTCAACCGAGTCTACATCCACTACCTTAGCACACCACTAAGGATTTCCCAATTCACTACTGTGAATTCTTTCTTTTGAAGGCAAATGGATAACCTTACAACCCTATATTTTCAATGGCTAAGATAGAACCACTCTAGGTTTTACTTAGGCTAAACTAGAACCTCTCTTTTACAAGGTTTGTTTGGTAAACAAAATACCGCACAAGGTGGGTGTTAACACAATTGAGCTCACAAGAAAGAGTGAAGGATAAAAACAATAAAAATCACTCTCTACAAATATTTACAAGCAAAATTAAGAAAATAAAGACTTAAACTCAATTTCTCTTGAACATTAAGCTTAGATGTTGTTCTAACTTTCTTCAAGTGTCCCAAGTCTTCCTTTTATGTTTAGAATGAGCTACTAGCTGTTTTATGGCCGTTGGGGATGTTTTGGAGCCATTGAGAGTCATTGAAATCGAGCATTAAATGCTCACCTGCACATTGGTTTCGAAACCATTGAAGAGGTTTCAAAACCATTAGAGGTTTTCAAAAGAAAAACTAGCCGTTACATGTGCCTGGTATAGAAACCAGCTAGGTGGTTTCGAAACATGTTCCCAGGTTTGATTTCCAGACCTTACCGCCTCACTGGTTTCGAAACCACTTATAGGGGGTTTCGAAACCTGCATTAAAAACTTGTAAAACCGACTAAAAATTGACTTTAAAAGATATATTCGATATAGGAACAAAATAAAAACATTTTAAACATATTTTCCAAGTTTAGTGGACTTTGAAATATTTTTACAATGTTTGAGTTTAGTCCGAAAACATTTTTCACTTTGTTATATCAAAATTGATATCTTAACAATCTCCCCTTTTTTGATATAAAAAAACCACTTGAAAAATTGTTTTTGTGAAAACTCTCATAGAAAAATAATTTTAGAAAAAGAGAAATATTTTTAGAAAAGAATAAAAGCTCCCCCTTTTCTTTTTGAAATTTTATTTTTCAAACATAACTCCCCCTTTTTGTTATATCAAAAATATTTCAAAACTAAGCTTGAAATCACATTTAAGTTTAAAGCACCAAATGTTGAAAGCTTAAAAACGAATCGTTGGAAATTTAGTACCAATTGATAGAAAATACCAATTGTTGGTGTAATGTAGAATAAGTTTTTTTTAATCAAAAGCTCCCCTTTAATCAAAGCATTCTATTTAATTTTTTTCTTCAAATTTTGACACTTAAGAGATTGAATTTCACCATTGAATCAAATCAATTTAAAATCACATGAAATTCAATTTTATCCAAGACTTTAAAAAAATCTTTTCAAACATTTGAATGAAACAATGTGATTCATATGCATAAAGAATCATAAAATGTCATGCACTTATAAATATAAATAAGCAATGATGCATGAACATTTATCATCAAATAGGCAACCAAATGATTTAAAATCAAATACATTAAGATTAGAGGTTACCCATCTTCTTCACTTGTGTGACTAGAGCATTTGAGATTCTTGCTTTTCTTGCCTTTGCTCCAACACACCTACAAGAGACATTTACATGGATTATGGTAACCAAATTTCTTTGGATCCATTAACATTAATCTCAATGTCTTTAGTTCCCTTAGAAACCCATACTAGTCTAATTTTATAAGTTTTTCTTTTAATAATTGGACAAGTATCTAAAGAATGACCATGATAATGATAATGCGAGCATTTTGTCATTATGGGATGAGATGAATTATTAGAAACAATTTTTTTTTCTTTTGTTAAGCATTCAAGTTTATCATTCAAATCAAGATTTTCTTTTACGAAAACTTCAGTGCTCATTTTTGAAGACTCTAAATCCTTTTTCAAAATTTTGTTTTGGTTTTCAAAATCAAGTTTAGATTTCAAAAGAAAATCATTTTCAATTTCAAGTTTAGAAATCATTTTCTTAAATTTGGAATTCATGGTCTCAAATTCTAAATATAATTCATCAACTACATCTTGTAACTCATCAAAAGAATATGAATTTAATTCATCTGAGATAGAAGATACCTTGGGCTCATCGAGAGCCATAACACCATCCATCTTTTTAGATGAGAGGAGGTTAGCACATGATAGATCTCCATCTTTCTTATCTTTTTTCCCGTAGAATTTTCAACTTCTTCTAAATTTCTTTGGCACTTTTGGATGGGGAGACCTTCTTGGAAATCTCTTCATTGAGGCCTCAAAGAAGAATGTGCATAGCCTTTGCATTGAGATGGTCCTTCTTTATGCCTTTGACACTCCTTTTCTTCTTCTTCTTAGGAGCTTCCAAATGTCCATCTTCGATAATCATCCAAATGTTGAGGTTGAAGCCTTGGATGAAATACTTCATGATGTTGTTCCATTGGAAGTAACTTTTTCCTTTGAAGAGAGGAGGGCACGTGATAGAGCGGCCTTCTTCGAATGAAATAATTGTAGAACCGCTTGCCATTTGAAATCTTGAATCGGTGAACTTCGAGCAATCAATCTTTACTTCTGGATGTTAGTCCTTTGATGGAGACGAGACTCTGATACCAATTGATAAGCTTGTAGCACGCTTGAATCGATCTTCCAAAACCGTCAAGAAGGTTTAAATTGCCTCCCAAATGAATTGGCTAAAACCAAAAAATAGTAGATAATATTTCCACGATGATTTTAGAGTGGTTTGACTACTCAATCGAGTCTACAAGCACTACCTTAGCACACCACTAAGGATTTCTCAATTCACTACTAAGAATTCTTCCTTTTGAGGCCTAAGGGATAACCTTACAACCCTATCTTTCAATGGCTATGATAGAACCACTCTAGTTTTTACTTAGGCTAAACTAGAACCTCTCTCTTTTACAAGGTTTGTTTGGTAAACAAAATACCTCACAAGGTGGGTGTTTACACAATTGAGCTCACAAGAAAGAGTGAAGGATAAAAACAATAAAATCAGTCTCTACAAATATTTACAAGAGAAATGAAGAAAATAAAGACTTAAACTCAAATTCTCTTGAACATTAAGCTTAGATGTTGTCTCTAACTTTCTTCAAGTGTCCCAAGTCTTCCTTTTATGTTTAGAATGAGCTATTAGTTGTTTATGGCCGTTGGGGATGTTTTAGAGTCGTTGAGAGATTGAAATCGGGCATTAAATGATCACCAGCACAGTGGTTTCGAAACCATTAGAGGTTTTCAAAAGAAAAACTAGCCGTTACATGTGCCTGGTATAGAAACCAGGCAGGGTTTCGAAACCAGCAAGGTGGTTTTGAAACCTTTAAGGGGGTTTCGAAACCTGATCTTAGGTTTGATTCTTACCGCCTCATTGGTTTCGAAACCACTTATAGGGGGTTTTGAAAGCTGCATTAAAAACTTGTAAAACCGACTAAAAATCGACTTTAAAAGATATATTCGATATAGGAACAAAGTCAAAACATTTTAAACATATTTTCCAAGTTTTGTGAACTTTGAAATATTTTTGCAATGTTCGAATTTAATCCAAAAACATTTTCACTTTGTTATATCACAATTAATATCTCAACAGAATGAAATGGTTTCTCAAGTCCATTACCCACAAGTTGGTCCTTTTAGGACCAAGAAACTTCAAAAATCTCGCTTGATAACTAAGATATAAGTCATGCTCAAACGACCAACCCCCACCAAGGTAGCATCCACTATTTGAAAGAGTGAATCTATCAAGTGTGATGAAAGCATATACTCTAAAACCCCAACCGACATCTATGATAAAATCTTATACACTAACACTTGCATTTAGACGAATTAATCAATCAAACTTCAACCTCTAAGTTTTTACAAAAACATTTAATTGATTGAAAATCAAAACAAATGTATGAATGCGTAAACCCAAATTCCATCAATGTAACAAATGAACTAAGACAAAGTAAAGATACATGTTATATCATGAGTGGTAATATGTCACCTTTGGCCTAAATGAAAAACTGTCTACTAGAGGCTCAAGTGTCAGCTTTGGTGGTGGATCTTTCAGCTCTTCAACTCTGATATCCTAGCTATGCCCTAGCACTACCTCTCGCAAAACCCCAACAACGTTGTTGCGGAACCAATCCTTAAGAGTGAATTAGAGTAGTATCATCCAAGCTCAGATAGTCCTTCGCCAAGAGACCTTGTGCCCTGCATCTACAGCAAACCCTATGTAACAAGAACGACACTCCAAAATGGTATCAACGACAATGCTCGCAAGCTAATGAAAGTGACGCTCCAATGAAACTGTCAGTGCTCCCATCTAGAGTAGAAGTCAAGGATACTCTATGAAACCTTGATTTGAGTTTCTAATCAACTCTTTTTGGTTGGTTCAAAGCAACTCTTTTTGAACCCTCTAAAACATATAGTCTCCTAGATGAATTATAATAACGACCTATGATTCCTAATTTCCACAAATCTGTCCCCTAGAGTCCTCAGTTTGACTCAGTGTCATGCTCCCAAGTCGCCCACGTGCCTTAGTACTAGTGGCTAACTCTGAGAATGTCCCATGTGGACCAACCGTCATGTGCATCTGAAGGTCAAGTTGTAATCCATGTCTTAAACTCTTACACCTCAACTCCTTGATGGATGCCAACTCTGGGGCATATTTGCTCAGCTGTAATCGATCTATCCCTTTGAAATAGATTCATGAATTGATCTCTCCTCTCATCCATTTGAACCTCGCTAATGTACTTCTTCCTAAACTCATCCATAAACTATTCTTAGGTTGGAAGTACATGTTGTAATCCCATATCAGTAGTCTCCCACCACTCATGGGTATTACCCTTAAGAAATTTGACAATACAATCAAGGATATCCTTTAGACTACCAGTCATCTGCCTAAAAATCCTTTAAGTATCACTCAACCACTAATAAGCTTTGATCGGGTCATCCTCACCTGAACGTGGAAGTCCCTACAGCCATACCTATGATGTTTCTCCATAAATGTCTTGTGAGGTTTGTCAGTATGCCTCAAAATAGCTTGCAAAACTTAAAAGAGAGCGAAGTTCAAGTTATGAAAGTAGTTTCCCCCTCTGTCTCCTAAATATCTTGGAAGGCTCGTATCTCCCACATTCGGGATAGACCCCTTACTTCACGTGAGAAACATGGGTCTCCTCAAGACTTTCATGATCATACTCATCATCACCCGCGATATCAAATTCTAAAATCGCAAAGAAGCATGGAAACATTATTAGGATTCCTAATCTTGAATGAATACAACTTAGATTTAAGGGCTTGTTTTTCATAGACACCTTGCTACAACACCTATACCACCTCGAGGTTTCTAAGAACCGGATAAACCTAAGCTCTAATACTACTAAATATAACACCTTGATCATTATCCGAATCCAAATTGCTATATTCGGGCCATCCAAAGGCTAACCCAAAAATTTCCATCTGAAAATCATAAGTTTAGCCATACTTAAAACATTTAAACTACCCATAATTCCATGCAATTAAATAAAAATATAAATTAGTTTGCAAATTAAAAGATCAGAGTTTATACATCATATATCAAAATAGCAGTCCAAAATAGTGTTACAAACACAACACATGCAAGGTCCTCTAAATACATAAGCCCAAAACTAATAATAAGTATTGTACTCTAAAGAGAGGCGGTGTTGGGAAGTCCCTTAATGATGTGCTCCTTGACCACAAACAACCTACTAAATTGCCTAGTGGTACATTTTTACTCTGCCACACTTTGTGATTATCATAAACTAAGCATGCAAAATCAATATACTCTAGAGGGCATAAATATGGATTCACTATCCATGAATTATCATATAGCCTAATCATGCTAGAGTTCCTAGATCACATATCTTAAGGAATCATAAAAGCATTCACAATTACGACAAGAAGTCTTACATGCTCCATAATGATTCACTATACTTGAGATCACTTAGCCTATCTTGACCATTACATTGTTAAGCTATCTGTCTTATAGCATTAACCATAGCATACAAAATCATTCCAATAATCATTATCTCAAATGAAGTTATCTCTATTGATTTTTAAGATCAAATGATAATGTTGCGGATCCGTTAACCAAAGGTTTAAATCGAGATCAAGTTGAGAAAATATTAAGAAGAATGAGACTAAAGCCCAAGAAAATTTAACGGGCTATGTGAAGGGAAACCCTACCTAGTTGACTGGAGATCCAAAGATCTTGGTTCAAAGGGAAAACCTACTTGCATAAACCTTGTGCAATCATTTTGGGGGTTCTTCTCCTAAGTTCGTTCCTATGATGTAAATAGTGATCAAAAGTGGAATAGGCTAAACAATGTTTTAATGATCATTATGTGCTTCAATGAGCCGAACAAAATATGTCACCTACTTGAGAGTGTAGTGGGGACGCTTCAAGGAGACTATTGGGGTATAATTCTCTCAAACTCTTGCAGAACAATTGAGATGTTCATGGCCAACTGAACATAACCATGAGAACTAAAATCACCTCGTTACGGAGGTAGTTGTGTGAGGTATATCATCGTTTACACAAACGAGAGAACAGTTCAAGGACATCATGTCTACTGGTTAGCTTGTAACCCCCTCTACCCGGTCTGGACGATAGACCGAACTGAATGGGTCAGACATGGAATATTGAAGTAAACCGAGAGGTTTACCTCAATAAACAACCCTAATTTTTTATTTTTATCTTGTCTAGGTGCTCATTATGGTTCTAAGTGATTAACTTCGCAGCGAAATAAATAACAACTCGATCTGACATCGATTTGGGATTCAATTGCACTTTAGGGACCATTTCGTAAATTTAACAAAATATAGGGACTTTTTTACTTTTTAAGTTACAACCTTTAATTAGACATATTACATGCCACTCTGTGAAATCTCAGCTCAAATTAATCATCCAAGCTCATTTAATTGCAAACACAACATTCATGGGTCAAAACGTAAAGAAATAGAACTTCAGAATACTCTATCAACTAGCATAACAACTTGTTATTTCGGTACACGCGTACCGGAATAGGTTCAAATGGCTCAGAACACGGGCCCATATCGAAACACCCTTTGAGGTGTTTTGGAACAAAAACTTCTAGTAGCAAATCGTACCGCAACATGCTTCCCCTGTTTAGAAACCCTTAGGCCATTTCAGGGATGTACAAATCAGCAAACTTGTCTAATATATACATAGTATGCACCGCCAAGAAATGTGCACACTTCGTAAAACAATCAACAATCACCCAAATGGAATTCTTCTGGGACGGTGTCAAACGCAAACCCGTCACAAAATCTATAGTGATACTCTCCCATTTCCATTCTGGAATCTTCAAAGGTTGCAACAATCCAGAAGGAAATTGATGCTTAGCTTTTACTTGTTGAGAAACCATGCACTTGCTAACAAAATCAACGACGTCTCTTTTCAAACTAACCCAATAGTACTCATCCTTCAACCCATGATACATCTTTGTACTACCAGGACACATAGCAAAAGGACTGCTATAAGCCTCAGTCAGAATAGTGCGCCTCAACTCAACATCCTTCTGTACAACTATTCGACTCTTAAAACACAAAATACCATCATCGTTGAGACAAAAGTCTGTTGGATTTCCTTCCGCAATGTCCTGAACATGCGGTACCAACGAATCATCTAACAATTGCTTCTCCTTAATCAACTCCACCAACGAGGGTTTCACTTGCAATTCAGCCACTAAACCACCATCTCGCGATACACTCAACCGAGAAAACATCGCCCTTAACTCCACAACCACTATTCTACTCAAATCATCGGCTACAATATTAGCCTTCCCTGGATGGTACTCAATCGTCAAGTCATAATCTTTAAGCAACTCAAGCCACCTTCGTTGCCTAAGATTCAACTATTTTTGGGACATCAAGTACTTCAAACTTTTGTGGTCCGTGTACACCGTACACTTTTCCCCATAAAGGTAATGCCTCCAGATTTTCAAGGCAAACACCACCGCAGCCAACTTGATGTCATGTATAGGGTAATTACGCTCGTGCACCTTCAACTGCCGAGATGCATAAGCTACCACCCTTCCTGCTTGCATCAACACACATCCCAAACCAATATATGATACATCACTATAAACCACAAATCCTTCTACAGATTCAGGTTGAATCAAGATAGGTACATGTGTCAACGCTTCTTTCAACTTCTCGAAAGCTTGTTGTCGGACCTCCTTCCACTCAAACCTAACATCCTTTTGTAACAACTTTGTCAAAGGAGCAGCAATCTTCGAAAAACCATTCAGAAACCTTCGGTAGTATCCCGCCAAACCAAGGAAACTACGCACCTCATGAACTGACTTAGGTGACTTCTAATTCATCACCGCTTGAACTTTTTGAGGATCAACTCTAATCCCTTCGGCCGACACCACATGACCAAGGAAAACAACTTCCATAAGCCAAAACTCACACTTGCTCAACTTGGCATAAAGCTGATTTTCCATCAAAACTTGCAACACAATCCGCAAATGGTTATCATGATCCTCCTTGATACAAGAGTACATGAGAATATTATCGATAAACACAACCACAAACCTATCAAAGAACTCATGAAACATGCGATTCATCATGTCCCAAAATGCAGCAGGGCATTAGTCAAACCAAAAGGCATCACAAAAAACTAATAATGCCCGTACCTTGTGCGAAAATTAGTCTTAGGCACTTCCACATCTTTTACCTTCAACTAGTAGTATCCAAATCTCAGATCAATCTTAGAAAACATAGAAGCACCCCAAAATTGATCAAACAAATCATCAATCCTTCGCAAAGGATACTTGTTCTTATTTGTCAACTTGTTCAATTGACGATAATCTATACACATTTTCATCGTGCCATCCTTCTTCTTCACAAACAAGACCGGTGCATCCCATGGTGAAATACTAAGCCTAATGAAACCTCTATCAAGCAACTACTGAAGTTGCGTCTTCAACTCTTTCGGAGCCATTCAATAGGGAGCAATAGACACTTGAGTCGTATTCTCGAAAAACTCAATGCCAAACTCCACCTCTCGGTTTGGTGGCAAACCAGGCAACTCTTCTTGGAAGACACCCGGAATTTCACATATTGTCCGTATGTCCTGCACTCCCACCACCTTTGTGCTTGGATTCATCACATAGGCTAGGAAAGCTTCACATCCCAAACGCATCAACTGACTCACTTCAAGAGCCGAAACCACATTAGATAAGAATCTCACATTCTCACCTAAAACTAGCACTTCATAGTCATCGGCAAGTTTCAACGAAACTTGCTTGGTCTCAAAATACAACACAACCCTATGCTCGGTTACCAATCTATACCAAGAATCACATCAGAAGCATAGAATGGAAATTCCATAAGATCAACCTCAAACACATGACCTTGAACAGACAAAGCATCTTTAATGTCACAACTTTGCTAACGACATTTCAACTTATGAAAATTTCCTCAACGTACTTCATTAGCAGCAACTAATCCCCAAAAAAGACCTCGTATTCCAAACATCAACCCCATAAACCACTTTAAACATTCCTTTACTCTTCAAGATTTTAAAGAACCTTTTTGCGATAACTACTTACATTTTATCTTCAACGGTCTCTAAGAAATCATCCGTAAGTATGAACATATGTGTGTATGCAAACTACATGCCCTCGTAGATGCCTATGCATATGTATGCAAAATTTCTAATGTCACGCCCAAGTGCATGCATGTGATGATGTATTTAAATATTACATATAAGTGCTTTGTACTATGAACGACTAATGATTCACACTTACCAACAATATCCTCGGACCGATCACTTGCAACAAAATTCACATCCCCACAACACCTTAGAAGTCTTTGCCAAAATTTACACCCATCCACCTCCAGAATGAAAGCTTCGACATAAAGACTACCCCACATCTTGATTTTTAGTCAAGATTTTCTTAGGTACATCATTGCATACAAAACCACTACCACTCTTGTTAAACTTAAACCCAAGTATTCTCAAAATACTTGATTCTTTGCAACCTCAAATGCCACTAGGACATTCTTCATCTACACGCAAAAATACTAAACCAAAACATCACCATCATTGATGATTACCGTACTAATGCTACATGAAAGGAAATCCCGAACAAACATTCCTACAACCACATTCTTATCTTTCACATTGCCTTAACCAAAACATGTCTCAAGGCTCACATCCCTTGCGTTCATCAGTCGCCAACTCTAGAGTTCGCTAGTTCATCCACACAACTCAACCTCATATTCTGAAACAGTCACATTTCCTTGCACCAAAGACATAAATTCTCGCTTCTTTTCATCATGCTAGCGATCACCAGATTCTTCCTCTTGGAATCATTTCCAAAGAACTCCGAATTACATCAGCATGTTCCGTACCCGTAGTGATGGTCATCCACCACAAAAAAACATCTCCGCGAAGCAAAGATACAACACAACTCAACTTTCATGCATCATTACAACTCATCTAATCAAGAATCTGTCTGGTATTCTCAATATACTCATTAATTTCATTCTCAGCCACATTACTCACATTGACTCCAAGCTCTCGTCTCGGTCCCATTATCAAAATGGTTTTATTAAAAAGAATGCAATAATAAAAACAATCAGGATAGCCAAAAGAAGAATCCAAGGTGCTCAAGTTTTACTTTTCAAAACCAAAATTCTCTTTACATTACTAATAATATGGCAGTGGGTACCCTTAATTTCTTCCCCAACAGCATATAACAATCAAAATTCATGTTATCAAACACCGTGCATCTCACACAGATCAAACAATGATCAAAACATAGCATAATCAATCACCATGCGTAGCATTCATCGAGGATTCAACCGTACAATAATATCACATCAACCTTACCTCCCGGTTCTTTCGTAACCAGGCTCTAATACCACCAAATGTAACCCCCTCGACCCAGTCTAGACGAAAGACCGAACTGAACGTGTCACACGGGGAATATTGAAGTAAACCGGGAGGTTTACCTCAATAAACAACCCTAATATTTTTTCTTTTTATCTTGTCTAAGTTCTCATTATGGTTCTAAATGATTAACTTCGCTGCGGAATAAATAACAACTCGATCGGACTTTGATTTAGGATTCAATTGCACTTTAGGGACTATTTCATAAATTTAACAAAATACAGGTACTTATTTACTTTTTCAGTTACCAACCTTTAATTAGTCATATTACATTCCTCTCTGTCAAATCTCACTTCAAAACAATCATCCAAGCTCATTTAATTGTAAACACAACATCTAGGGGTCAAAAAGTAAAGAAACAAAACTTCAGAATACTCTATCAACTAACATAACAACTTGTTGTTTCGGTACAAGATAGCCCTATATCGAAACAAGCGTACCGAAACAGGTTCACATGGCTCGGAACACAGGCCCGCATCGAAATACCCTTTGAGGTGTTTCGGAACAGAAGCTTCCAGTAGCAAATTTGACCAGAACATGCTTCCCCAGTTTCGAAACTCTTAGGCCATTTCAGGCTCACTGTTTTGGTATAGGTGTAAAGTGTCCATAAGTTCTATATTTCATGCACAGTCCATCTCATATTATTGATGTTTTTAGTACATTTTAGGCATAATTAGGTTCATGCATTGCATTTTACAATATTTTACTCTATCATGCTTTGTATTGATTTTCTGTTATTTGGTAAAGAAAATGTATTGTTTTAGTTTAGTCTGCTGGCTCAGCAAGATGGGAAATTGGAGAACTGGAGTGCGATCTGTAGAGCTAAAAATCTTGATCTTAACGATGTTGTCCACTCAATTTTCCGATTACTGTAGCAGCAGGCAGAGCCGCCGAAGGAGGAATTTGAGCTTACTTGCGGAGCAAGGCAGTGTGAGTAAGTCCACATTCAGTTCAAAGAAGTAAGCATTTAGAGTTGCATTTAATGCAAAAAGATACTTTGAAGACTTCTACTTCAAGAAGGACTAGACCTAGCTAATGCCTTTATATACTCATTGTAATTGTACTTCAAAACAACTTAGGTTTTCCCTTACACATAGTTTAGGTTTTCTTGCCGCCATTATGTTCTAAAATTCTCTTTGGGTTTGAGTTCTATTGTAATTAGTGTGAGAACGGTTGCTTAGGATTTTAAGTTTGTTTTAGCAATAAAGCTTCAAGGTTTGCTTATTCCATGTTCTTCATAGTTTTCAATTAAGGCGAAAGATTAGTTGATTACTATCCATTTGTTCGGTATCGAGAGAGTCGAACTCACGAAAGGAGTAAGTACGATCTCATCTATAGACGTTGCTGATCAATCTAGTCTAGACATAGGTTAGGGTTTAATGCGGCTAAAAAGGACGAATAAACATTGCTGTCTTTGCACGATTCACGTCGCGACTAGTATTATATGTAGTGGGCATCAACAACATTCTGACTTAGACATAAGTGGGATCATTTTCGAAGCGTTCTGCCGAGCCTTGTAGTTCTACCGAGTTTTCCGCCGAGACACAAGTCCATTCCCCTGCCGAGGCAACGAGAGCATCTCAGCAGCCCAACCACCATCCCCCGACGAGGCAGTAGAGTCTGGCAGCGCAAAGCAACTTGTCCTATTCAACGCAATTTCACACTAAGCAACAGCATAAGCCTGCCCATTCTATCAATCTAATTTCTTCCCTTTTATTTACTTATGTTTTTATTTTATTTTTCTTCTTAAACAAACCAACTTATTTGTGCATTTACTTTCCTTGTGCAGGAACAACGAATCGAGTTAAGATGTTCAATCCCTGTGGGAGACGATATCTTTTATACTATTACTTGAGAGGAGTGTGCACTTGCGCTCATATTTAGAGAACACTAAAACGCTCTACAAGTTTTTAGCGCCGCTACCGGGCATTGGTAACAACGAAATTCATTTTTAAATTTCTGCACCTTTATTTATTTGCATTTAATTTTCAGTTTTTATTAATTTTATTTTAATCGGAAAACAAGAATTTTACAGTTCCTTTGCCAAGTGCATGACCAGGGAAAACCCAAAAGGCAAAATCGTTTACGTTGACGATATCAAACGAAGAGTAAGAGAACTCAAAAAGGAGATCAGAACAGCCCTTGGGAAAAGTAAAGAAGTGAGAAAAGCAGAGGAAAGCATGGAAGTAATAAACGACAACCCTGCCAACAATGCTCAGAACGGCAGGGATGGGCAGCAAGACCTGCCGCCCAGAGAACAACATCAAGTTCCACCAAGGCAGTCGCCCCCTATTCTGCCCAAGAAGCCATAGTACATTCGAACCACCATGGACTACTTAGAACATGACTTCAGAGGGTTCGATCCTATAGTGACAAAACTTGAGATTGATGCAGATCACTTTGAGCTGAAGCCTGTAATGTTCAACATGATCAACACATTAGGGCAATTTTGTGGGACTGCCGTAGAAGATGCTCGGCGGCACTTACGAGGATTTCAGGACATATGCAGAGCATTCAAAATACACGGAGTCCACCAAGACGTGCTAAGGCTGAGATTATTCCCTTATTCACTGAGGGATAGGGCAAAGCAGTGGTTGAACAACCAACTAGTAGGGTTATTCAACACATGGATAGAGCTATGCAAGGATTTCCTAGATCATTTCAGCCCATCCAATGTCACAGACAGATTGAGAAACGATGTAACGCCCCGGTTTTGGGCTCAGAAGTTTTGGCGTTGACCGGTTCGGTCAAAGTGCTGATCGAATATATAAGAGTGAATTTAGGAAAGCCTAGTTCGGGTTGCATTAAAAATATGGAAAAATGTACTAAAATCATCTTTTAATATTTATAAGTGAACTGTGAAATCAATTTTGGAAAGTGAGGTTCGGAAGGTTGACATTTTGGCTAGTGACCAAAATGTAATTTTTGAAAGTTGCGGGACAGTTTTATAAAAGATTGAAACTTTGAATCTTTAAGGAGCTATTATTCCAAAAAGGATTTCTCCAGATTTTTCTAAGATATTTTAATGCTTTATTCTGATTTTTAAAGATTATGAAAGGGAGGGAAATCATTTTAACCAATTTCTTAACTAACTTTCCATTTTCTCTCAATTTTCCTTTTCTCTCATTTTCTCTCAACCCAAACACAATTCTCCAGATTTCCTTCTCTGATTTTGACATCTAAATCTTTCATTTCAACTCTCATTTGATTCCTAATCATCTCATCAACAAAACCTCTCAATTTGCAAGTTGTTTCATCAAGCTTTTTGGTTCTAAAATGGAGAAATTCAAGTTTGGAGGTAAGAACGTCCTTCTCCTCTAAACTATCAGTTCTTTACTGAAATTCCTAAGTTCTCAATCCTTGATTTATGTTTTGTTAATGGCTTTTCAATTGGAATTTTGATTTTTGGCTAAAATGCAAGATTTGGTGATTTTGGTGAAATTTTCGTGTGATCTGTTTGGGCAGTGTTTTGGAGTGTCAAAATGGTGTTAAATGAATGCTAAATTGATTAGAAGTTGAGATTTAATCAATGCAATCCCGGATAGGTTGAATTTCCTAAGTTTGGCTTGAGTTTTTGGTTGTTTTTGGAGTGTTTTTGGTGATCTGTTATACCTGGAGGTATAAGGACGTGGTTGTGATCATTTTGTATGTTAATTGATGTATAAAAATGGTTAGAAGTGATGGATCTTGGCTGGGTTAAGTTTTGGAAGTGTTTGGAGGTGATTTCGGTTGTGTTTGGTAGCCAAATTGTTAGTTTTGTGATGAGCAGCGAGTTGTGTTGTTGTTGCTGGTGTTTTAATGCATAAGGATGCATTAATGTTCTGTTTTTGTGTGCTTGAAACAGGGGAGTTTGATCCGTGAGCTTTGGAGGTGTTTGCGGAAGGTTTCAGAAGCTTGGAAGGCTTGTTGGCTAGTCTTGTTTTGGTTATCGGTGAGTGAAGTTGGGATTTCAGCTTTTAAAACAAGGTTTGAAGGTTTTTGGGAGCTTAGTGTAAGTCTAAACAACTTCGCTAAGCTCAAGAGTAAGTGAAAGGATTTTTGCTCTTGAATTGTGTTGTGATTTGGTTTTAAAAGCAAATGTGGTTGATGATTGAAATGCATGTGTTTTGCATGGTTTAATTCTGTTTTGTAAGCATGTTTTTAGCATGGTTTAATGCTGGTTTTGAAAGCCATTTGAGAAGGATGCTCAAGGTAAGGGATCCTTGGTTTTGTATTTGGTAATTGTGGTTTTGATGCATGATGTTGCATGTTGATCAATGGCTTTGTATGATGCTTTAAAACAGTGAATTGATGATGGTAAATGTTACCTTTTGCATATTGGTTATGCATGTGAATCATTGGATTAATGAGGTAATGGTTTTGCATATTGGCTATGCATGTGAATCATTGGATTAATGAAGTAATGGTTTTGCATATTGGTTATGCATGTGAATCATTGGGCTAATGTTGTGATGGTTTTGCATCATGTTTATGCATGTGGAACATTGGATTAATATGGTAAGATGGTTATATTGGCAAGTGATGTAAATGGTTCTTGGTTCGTTGATCGGATATAGTTAGCCGGCTATAGGATTGGGTGCACCGTGAATTAAGTCGCCTTGGAGGTGGAGTGGTCAAGAGTGGACCGGATAAGCTCCCTTCAAGTATCCTAACGAGATGTTTAAGGTCATAATGGAGGTGTTGCCCATTCGAGGACCTTGGTTGAGCAAAGGTTATATGGTGGTTAAAAGTCCATATGTGAGAACCTTGTGCTTGTTGAGATCACAATGGCAGTGTTAAGTCCATGTGTGGATCTTGTGTAGGGTGTCCCGGATCTCGTTAGTGATGTTCTACAACTACCAATCGGTTATGCAAAGGTTGTATGGTGGTTAAAAGTCCATACGTGGGAATCTTGTGCATGTCAAGGTTGTATGGTGGTTAAAAGTCCATACATGGGAACCTTGGGGAAAAAGCTAAGGTTGTATGGTGTTTAAAAGTCCATACATGGGAACCTTAGGATGATGAGGTCATAATGGAGGTTGTTGCCCATTCGAGGACCTTGGATTGGTAGGGTGTAGGGAGCGTAGGGACAACGCTCGGAATCCGCGTATCCGATTGGATGTTGAGTTGAAAAGTGAATGTGGTTGATCACTTGGGAAGCCAATGTAATGTTCTTGATCATGTGAAGCATGAGATGCTTGAAATGATGCATGGATGCATGTGAAGCATGAGATGCTTGAAATGATGCATGGTTGCATGTGAAGCATGAGATGCTTGAAATGATGCATGGATGCATGTGAAGCATGAGATGCTTGAAATGATGCATGGTTGCATGTGAACCATGAGATGCTTGAAATGATGCATGATTGCGTGTGAAGCATGAGATGCTTGAAAAGATACATTGTTGCATGAAAAGTGTATGATGCTAGTGAATGCATGTTACTTGTTAAGTTGAACAAGTGTTGGTTATCATTTGATAAATGATGCATGTGAGCATGAAATATCTATATTGCATTGGAGTCTTGTAAGACTTGCTTTTAAAGGCATGTGAAGATGATGTTATGGTTTTTATGTTGCCTTGGTTAAATGCATGTGATAGAATATTTGAGCTATGGTTTTAAAAGGTTTCTTGCTTGATATGGCTTTCAAGTTTAAGAAAGGTATGTTGTGAAATGGGAGTGTTTTCCATGGTTTTGTTAAGCTTGGCATATGGTGTTTATGCATGATTTGAGCTTGATGTTGAAAAGGGTTTTCAAACATGGCTTTGGTAATCAAATCGGGTTTGTTTTAAAAGTGTTTTAATGACCCGCTGCATTGATGGTGTTTTGGTTTTGAGCATTCCTCACTAAGCATTATGTGCTTACGCTCCTTTTTGTCCATCAATGCAGATTCTTGAAGTTTGGACAGCAAGGAGCAAGGGATTCAAGGTGGACTCCAATGGAGACGTATGTCTCGGTGAATAGCTATAGTTAATAAGGAGCAAGGGATTCAAGGTTTGTGCCTAAAGGGTTGCTTGTGTAGGAAGCATGCCTATAGATTTGGGGCTTTTCTTATATGTTGTTTTTCTGTTGAATTGTTGATGCAAGTATGTCTCATTTATGTTGAATTGCATGTTGGTAAAGTTTGGTGGCTTTTGGAGCTTGTTTGAATGATCAATTGTGAGTTTGAGTGAGCAAAATGCAGCATTCTGGGCTAGGCGTTTCGGAACAGGTAACACCGTTTCGGTACGGGTGCCCTGCATGAACCCAGGCGTCCGAAACGGGTGCCACCGTTCCGAAACGGAAAGCATTCTGCCAGACCCCCGTTGCGGAACGCGTTGCGGAACGGCCCCGTGTTTCGGAACGGGCTTGGCCTGTTTCGGAACGGGTGACCGTTGGGGGCTGACATGGGCGGTTAAATGTTTCAAAATGTTTGCATTTTGGTCCTGAATCTTGTTTGTGCAATTGTATGAGTTTGGGATGTCCGTTTGAGCTGAAATTTTGCAGAGAAGCATGAAACATGATTAATTTTAAGTTGGTAACTTAAAATCTGGTTAAGTCCTTAAAGTTTTCAGAAATTACAATTTGGTGCCTAAAGTTGTAATTTGTTCAATTGGGTCCCTGTTTGATCTCTGGTGGTTGTGATCTTTGAGCATGGTGTTTGTGTGATCACATCTAAGGTTAATGTGCATCTAGACAAGATTAAAAAGAAAAAAAAGGGTCGTTAATCAAGGTTGACTTTCGGGTTGACTTTGGTTTTCCCCGTGTAATCTTCGTAGTTCGGGTCAACCGTCTAGGCCGGGCTACGGGGGTTACATTTGGTGGTATCAGAGCTGAGTTGCGAAGGTTGGGGAAAATGGTAAGTTGTTGTGATGTGTGTTTGATGTTTACCTTGTTGTGTGGTTGAAAGCTGGTTGAAACATGTGTTTTTGAGTATGCTGTTGATGTTTCTGAGCATGTTGCTGATGTATGCAAGCATGTTTTGTGGTTATGAATCTTGGTTGAGTTTATGTGGATATGTGCTGATGCTATGAGCTGATGTTATGCATGGTGAATGCGTTTTGAGCATGATATGTTGCTAATATGCTGTTGCAAGCGGATGCTGTTTGGTGTAAGCATGATCAAAGTGTGTTGTTTGATATGCTTGATGTTGTGATATCCATGTTTGTGATGATTGTTGTGTCATGTAAAGGGGAGGATTCGGGATACCCATTGCCTTATTAATATAGCTATTGTCTTATTTTGGAGTTGGAGTTTGAATCCTTGCTTACTGCTGGTCTAACTGGTTTGTTTGCTTGTTGTGATTGTATGTTTGTTGTTGTTAGTGGTATGGCAAAGTCGATGAAAGAATGGCAGTTGAGTGAGATGGTTGCTGCCTTGGGGCAGGTTGTTAAGGCAAGGAATTCACCCTTTTGTAGAGGTGTTATGTCTCAGTCTTCTGTGCCTGGAGTTGAGGTGGTAAGGCAAGGGAAATAAGCTGGTTCTGTGATAAAAAGTTCATTATCTGTTGAGCAGGAGGTGTTGGGAACATCTCAGGCTGTGGTAGAGGTAAAATCAGTGGATGTGCTGGCTAGATGTGAGGGTTTTCCGAAGCAGCATTTGCTTGATTTAGGTGCTGTGGAATATCATGGTTCTACACCGGAGATGTTCGAGGCCTGGTTGGCCAGTGTGATTCTGATTTTAGATCAGGAAGGCTGTGATTATGCCTGTAAGCTGGGGAGTGTTGTTTCTCTGATGTTGGAAGATGCGTGTGCCTGGTGGACATCTGTGGCTGTGGCGTCACATATTCCTGATATTGACTGGGATTTCTTTGTATCTGCCTTTTATGAAAGGTATCTTGGAGAGAAGTTTCCAAGGGTTAAGCAATGTGAAGGTAGTGCTGTTGGTGAGCAAGTGTTTCTTGAGCAAGGAGTGGAAGCTCAGCCATCTGTGTGTGACCGATGTGAAAGGCAACATGTTGGAAGTTGTTGGGGCGCAGGTGTTTGCTGGAATTATGGTTCTAAGATGCATGTTAAGCGTGATTGTCCTCATGGAGTGAAGTCAGCTTTGGTGTTAGCCAAAGGGTCTCAGAAAGGTCGTGGGCACGGCCGAGGCAAGGTTCAGAGGTGGCAGAAAAAGCAAAAGGTTGTGAAGAGTTTGGGAAATGAAGCTTGCTGGAAATGTGGGTCTGCTGGACACATGAGACGTGATTGTTTGATGTTGGCTCGGAATAGCCAAGGTTCTTTACCGCAAGGAGTTGGTGGTGACCCTGGTGTGTTAGCTGGTGCTGCAATGGCGCGGCAGGAGGATGATGGTTTCGCAAGGAAGAGAGCTCGTCTGATGAAGCTTCAGGGTGGTGTTGTGCTTTCAGGTAACCTTGTTAAGTGATCTTTGCTTTAGTTGCCTTAGTTTGGTTTCTGCTGGTTTTTCCTTGCGTGGTAAGTCTAGTCTTGTTGCTAGTATGTTTGGGGTAATGGTAGTTGTGGTTTGGTAACATCTTGGGTGTGAAGAAGGCTTGGGTGAGTATCTTGTGGTTAATGGCTGTTGGTATGATGGAGTTAGATAAGTTAAAGGTGAGTTAGGAGGTTGTTCTTAGACAGATTTTGAGGATGTTATTGGAGGGTGTGAACTGGCATTCATGCACAGTTAAAATCATTGTTATATGTTATATTATATATGTTGGTCCATGCATACATGTGGCATGACATTAGAGGTTTTGCATACATGTACATCAGGCATTGATAGGGCATGTAGGTGATCATGCATACGATGTTCACGCTCGCTAATAACTAATCGAATCTGTTAGTGTTGTGGTTGGATTAGGTGGGATGATGGGTTTTTAGAGGTTGTTTGGTGCTGAGTGAGAGCTAGAAGTGTTGGAGTTTGGTAAACTAGTTGCTAGTGATAGTGAGAGTGGTATAGCCTGTTGGTAGAAGGATAGTGTTTGATGCTCAGAGAGTGTGGTGGTTTGGTGGTGAAGGGTATCGGTTGAGGTTAGTATCGGTTAAGTGGTTTGTTTAGCTAAAAGGAAGTGGTAGTTCCTTGGTGCTAAGTGATGTTGCAGTTTGAGGTTGTGTTTCCAAGTGCTGAGGTAGTTTAGCTTTTAAGTTGTTGTGAAAGGGTTGTGTTGGTTCTTAGCAACCTTTGAGGAGATCAGAAGCTGTTATGTGTGTTTTGGTTAAGTAATGTTCTGGTAATGCAAGTGTTCTGGTTGAAGTTTGTAGTGAAAGGGCTGTGAAAGATCAAAGGCTTTCGTTGGTTGTTTGGGATCTTGTGAGAAGTGGTTGGCTGGTTGTGGTTAAGAAAGTTCCGTTTGAAGTCAGTTGGTGGTGTGTGGAACGGCTGACGGTTCCAAGTTGGGGTTGTGATGTAATTTTTGGTATGTGGGTGAGTAGTCCTGGTGAGCTGTTATGGTAATGTTATGGCAGATATGAAGGATTGTCAGCTTCGTTGAAGAGTTTGAATAAACAGTTGATGTTTAAGGATTTTTGCTTGTTGGGAAAATCTTTGGAAGAGGTTTGGGAGTCGCAAGAGTTTTAGAAGCAGAGAGGTTGCCTAGTGGCTGAGTTGGATTGGTTGTTGTCTTTGTGTAGACAAGTCTTGGGAGTTGTGTGCTACAGTATTGTCTGCTGTAAAAGCTGAAGTTCTTCAGGTTGATGTTGGGGTTGTGTACAGTCCGGTTATGTGGAAGGTTAAGTCGTGGTTACCTTTGAGAGTTTGGATTTGTGAACAGTGTATGGTGGAGGTTTTGTGTGGAATGTGTTCAGTGTTGGTTAAGGCTTTTGTGTTGTCTTGTGTGTTGCTTTGAGAAGGTTCTGTTTCTCTTTTCGCCGGTTGAAATTTCGAGGACGAAATTTCCTAAGGGGGGAGAGTTGTAACGCCCCGGTTTTGGGCTCAGAAGTTTTGGCGTTGACCGGTTCGGTCAAAGTGCTGATCGAATATATAAGAGTGAATTTAGGAAAGCCTAGTTCGGGTTGCATTAAAAATATGGAAAAATGTTCTAAAATCATCTTTTAATATTTATAAGTGAACTGTGAAATCAATTTTGGAAAGTGAGGTTCGGAAGGTTGACATTTTGGCTAGTGACCAAAATGTAATTTTTGAAAGTTGCGGGACAGTTTTATAAAGGATTGAAACTTTGAATCTTTAAGGAGCTATTATTCCAAAAAGGATTTCTCCAGATTTTTCTAAGATATTTTAATGCTTTATTCTGATTTTTAAAGATTATGAAAGGGAGGGAAATCATTTTAACCAATTTCTTAACTAACTTTCCATTTTCTCTCAATTTTCCTTTTCTCTCATTTTCTCTCAACCCAAACACAATTCTCCAGATTTCCTTCTCTGATTTTGACATCTAAATCTTTCATTTCAACTCTCATTTGATTCCTAATCATCTCATCAACAAAACCTCTCAATTTGCAAGTTGTTTCATCAAGCTTTTTGGTTCTAAAATGGAGAAATTCAAGTTTGGAGGTAAGAACGTCCTTCTCCTCTAAACTATCAGTTCTTTACTGAAATTCCTAAGTTCTCAATCCTTGATTTATGTTTTGTTAATGGCTTTTCAATCGGAATTTTGATTTTTGGCTAAAATGCAAGATTTGGTGATTTTGGTCAAATTTTCGTGTGATCTGTTTGGGCAGTGTTTTGGAGTGTCAAAATGATGTTAAATGAATGCTAAATTGATTAGAAGTTGAGGTTTAATCAATGCAATCCCGGATAGGTTGAATTTCCTAAGTTTGGCTTGAGTTTTTGGTTGTTTTTGGAGTGTTTTTGGTGATCTGTTATACCTGGAGGTATAAGGACGTGGTTGTGATCATTTTGTATGTTAATTGATGTATAAAAATGGTTAGAAGTGATGGATCTTGGCTGGGTTAAGTTTTGGAAGTGTTTGGAGGTGATTTCGGTTGTGTTTGGTAGCCAAATTGTTAGTTTTGTGATGAGCAGCGAGTTGTGTTGTTGTTGCTGGTGTTTTAATGCATAAGGATGCATTAATGTTCTGTTTTTGTGTGCTTGAAACAGGGGAGTTTGATCCGTGAGCTTTGGAGGTGTTTGCGGAAGGTTTCGGAAGCTTGGAAGGCTTGTTCGCTAGTCTTGTTTTGGTTATCGGTGAGTGAAGTTGGGATTTCAGCTTTTAAAACAAGGTTTGAAGGTTTTTGGGAGCTTAGTGTAAGTCTAAACAACTTCGCTAAGCTCAAGAGTAAGTGAAAGGATTTTTGCTCTTGAATTGTGTTGTGATTTGGTTTTAAAAGCAAATGTGGTTGATGATTGAAATGCATGTGTTTTGCATGGTTTAATTCTGTTTTGTAAGCATGTTTTTAGCATGGTTTAATGCTGGTTTTGAAAGCCATTTGAGAAGGATGCTCAAGGTAAGGGATCCTTGGTTTTGTATTTGGTAATTGTGGTTTTGATGCATGGTGTTGCATGTTGATCAATGGCTTTGTATGATGCTTTAAAACAATGAATTGATGATGGTAAATGTTACCTTTTGCATATTGGTTATGCATGTGAATCATTGGATTAATGAGGTAATGGTTTTGCATATTGGCTATGCATGTGAATCATTGGATTAATGAAGTAATGGTTTTGCATATTGGTTATGCATGTGAATCATTGGGCTAATGTTGTGATGGTTTTGCATCATGTTTATGCATGTGGAACATTGGATTAATATGGTAAGAAGGTTATATTGGCAAGTGATGTAAATGGTTCTTGGTTCGTTGATCGGATATAGTTAGCCGGCTATAGGATTGGGTGCACCGTGAATTAAGTCGCCTTGGAGGTGGAGTGGTCAAGAGTGGACCGGATAAGCTCCCTTCAAGTATCCTAACGAGATGTTTAAGGTCATAATGGAGGTGTTGCCCACTCGAGGACCTTGGTTGAGCAAAGGTTATATGGTAGTTAAAAGTCCATATGTGAGAACCTTGTGCTTGTTGAGATCACAATGGCAGTGTTAAGTCCATGTGTGGATCTTGTGTAGGGTGTCCCGGATCTCGTTAGTGATGTTCTACAACTACCAATCGGTTATGCAAAGGTTGTATGGTGGTTAAAAGTCCATACGTGGGAATCTTGTGCATGTCAAGGTTGTATGGTGGTTAAAAGTCCATACATGGGAACCTTGGGGAAAAAGCTAAGGTTGTATGGTGTTTAAAAGTCCATACATGGGAACCTTAGGATGATGAGGTCATAATGGAGGTTGTTGCCCATTCGAGGACCTTGGATTTGTAGGGTGTAGGGAGCGTAGGGACAACGCTCGGAATCCGCGTATCCGATTGGATGTTGAGTTGAAAAGTGAATGTGGTTGATCACTTGGGAAGCCAATGTAATGTTCTTGATCATGTGAAGCATGAGATGCTTGAAATGATGCATGGATGCATGTGAAGCATGAGATGCTTGAAATGATGCATGGTTGCATGTGAAGCATGAGATGCTTGAAATGATGCATGGATGCATGTGAAGCATGAGATGCTTGAAATGATGCATGGTTGCATGTGAAGCATGAGATGCTTGAAATGATGCATGATTGCGTGTGAAGCATGAGATGCTTGAAAAGATGCATTGTTGCATGAAAAGTGTATGATGCTAGTGAATGCATGTTACTTGTTAAGTTGAACAAGTGTTGGTTATCATTTGATAAATGATGCATGTGAGCATGAAATATCTATATTGCATTGGAGTCTTGTAAGACTTGCTTTTAAAGGCATGTGAAGATGATGTTATGGTTTTTATGTTGCCTTGGTTAAATGCATGTGATAGAATATTTGAGCTATGGTTTTAAAAGGTTTCTTGCTTGATATGGCTTTCAAGTGTAAGAAAGGTATGTTGTGAAATGGGAGTGTTTTCCATGGTTTTGTTAAGCTTGGCATATGGTGTTTATGCATGATTTGAGCTTGATGTTGAAAAGGGTTTTCAAACATGGCTTTGGTAATCAAATCGGGTTTGTTTTAAAAGTGTTTTAATGACCCGCTGCATTGATGCTGTTTTGGTTTTGAGCATTCCTCACTAAGCATTATGTGCTTACGCTCCTTTTTGTCCATCAATGCAGATTCTTGAAGTTTGGACAGCAAGGAGCAAGGGATTCAAGGTGGACTCCAATGGAGATGTATGTCTCGGTGAATAGCTATAGTTAATAAGGGCAATGGGGTAGAATCTCTCGGGTTTATGTGTATGTGATCGTATATGTTTGATCAAGAATGTTTAAATGTTGTTGCTAATGTTGTTGGAACATGAATTGGCTTAAATGAAATTGTTTTGGGAGGTTTGTGCCTAAAGGATTGCTTGTGTAGGAAGCATGCCTATAGATTTGGGGCTTTTCTTATATGTTGTTTTTCTGTTGAATTGTTGATGCAAGTATGTCTCATTTATATTGAATTGCATGTTGGTAAAGTTTGGTGGCTTTTGGAGCTTGTTTGAATGATCAATTGTGAGTTTGAGTGAGCAAAATGCAGCATTCTGGGCTAGGCGTTTCGGAACAGGTAACACCGTTTCGGAACGGGTGCCCTGCATGAACCCAGGCGTCCGAAACGGGTGCCACCGTTCCGAAACGGAAAGCATTCTGCCAGACCCCCGTTGCGGAACGCGTTGCGGAACGGCCCCGTGTTTCGGAACGGGCTTGGCCTGTTTCGGAACGGGTGACCGTTGGGGGCTGACATGGGCGGTTAAATGTTTCAAAATGTTTGCATTTTGGTCATGAATCTTGTTTGTGCAATTGTATGAGTTTGGGATGTCCGTTTGAGCTGAAATTTGGCAGAGAAGCATGAAACATGATTAATTTTAAGTTGGTAACTTAAAATCTGGTTAAGTCCTTAAAGTTTTCAGAAATTACAATTTGGTCCCTAAAGTTGTAATTTGTTCAATTGGGTCCCTGTTTGATCTCTGGTGGTTGTGATCTTTGAGCATGGTGTTTGTGTGATCACATCTAAGGTTAATGTGCATCTAGACAAGATTAAAAAGAAAAAAAAGGGTCGTTAATCAAGGTTGACTTTCGGGTTGACTTTGGTTTTCCCCGTGTAATCTTCGTAGTTCGGGTCAACCGTCTAGGCCGGGCTACGGGGGTTACATTTGGTGGTATCAGAGCTGAGTTGCGAAGGTTGGGGAAAACGATAAGTTGTTGTGATGTGTGTTTGATGTTTACCTTGTTGTGTGGTTGAAAGCTGGTTGAAACATGTGTTTTTGAGTATGCTGTTGATGTTTCTGAGCATGTTGCTGATGTATGCAAGCATGTTTTGTGGTTATGAATCTTGGTTGAGTTTATGTGGATATGTGCTGATGCTATGAGCTGATGTTATGCATGGTGAATGCGTTTTGAGCATGATATGTTGCTAATATGCTGTTGCAAGCGGATGCTGTTTGGTGTAAGCATGATCAAAGTGTGTTGTTTGATATGCTTGATGTTGTGATATCCATGTTTGTGATGATTGTTGTGTCATGTAAAGGGGAGGATTCGGGATACCCATTGCCTTATTAATATAGCTATTGTGTTATTTTGGAGTTGGAGTTTGAATCCTTGCTTACTGCTGGTCTAACTGGTTTGTTTGCTTGTTGTGATTGTATGTTTGTTGTTGTTAGTGGTATGGCAAAGTCGATGAAAGAATGGCGGTTGAGTGAGATGGTTGCTGCCTTGGGGCAGGTTGTTAAGGCAAGGAATTCACCCTTTTGTAGAGGTGTTATGTCTCAGTCTTCTGTGCCTGGAGTTGAGGTGGTAAGGCAAGGGAAAGAAGCTGGTTCTGTGATAAAAAGTTCATTATCTGTTGAGCAGGAGGTGTTGGGAACATCTCAGGCTGTGGTAGAGGTAAAATCAGTGGATGTGCTGGCTAGATGTGAGGGTTTTCCGAAGCAGCATTTGCTTGATTTAGGTGCTGTGGAATATCATGGTTCTACACCGGAGATGTTCGAGGCCTGGTTGGCCAGTGTGATTCTGATTTTAGATCAGGAAGGCTGTGATTATGCCTGTAAGCTGGGGAGTGTTGTTTCTCTAATGTTGGAAGATGCGTGTGCCTGGTGGACATCTGTGGCTGTGGCGTCACATATTCCTGATATTGACTGGGATTTCTTTGTATCTGCCTTTTATGAAAGGTATCTTGGAGAGAAGTTTCCAAGGGTTAAGCAATGTGAAGGTAGTGCTGTTGGTGAGCAAGTGTTGCTTGAGCAAGGAGTGGAAGCTCAGCCATCTGTGTGTGACCGATGTGAAAGGCAACATGTTGGAAGTTGTTGGGGCGCAGGTGTTTGCTGGAATTGTGGTTCTAAGATGCATGTTAAGCGTGATTGTCCTCATGGAGTGAAGTCAGCTTTAGTGTTAGCCAAAGGGTCTTAGAAAGGTCGTGGGCACGGCTGAGGCAAGGTTCAGAGGTGGCAGAAAAAGCAAAAGGTTGTGAAGAGTTTGGGAAATGAAGCTTGCTGGAAATGTGGGTCTGCTGGACACATGAGACGTGATTGTTTGATGTTGGCTCGGAATAGCCAAGGTTCTTTACCGCAAGGAGTTGGTGGTGACCCTGGTGTGTTAGCTGGTGCTGCAATGGCGCGGCAGGAGGATGATGGTTTCGCAAGGAAGAGAGCTCGTCTGATGAAGCTTCAGGGTGGTGTTGTGCTTTCAGGTAACCTTGTTAAGTGATCTTTGCTTTAGTTGCCTTAGTTTGGTTTCTGCTGGTTTTTCCTTGCGTGGTAAGTATAGTCTTGTTGCTAGTATGTTTGGGGTAATGGTAGTTGTGGTTTGGTAATATCTTGGGTGTGAAGAAGGCTTGGGTGAGTATCTTGTGGTTAATGGCTGTTGGTATGATGGAGTTAGATAAGTTAAAGGTGAGTTAGGAGGTTGTTCTTAGACAGATTTTGAGGATGTTATTGGAGGGTGTGAACTGGCATTCATGCACAGTTAAAATCATTGTTATATGTTATATTATATATGTTGGTCCATGCATACATGTGGCATGACATTAGAGGTTTTGCATACATGTACATCAGGCATTGATAGGGCATGTAGGTGATCATGCATACGATGTTCACGCTCGCTAATAACTAATCGAATCTGTTAGTGTTGTGGTTGGATTAGGTGGGATGATGGGTTTTTAGAGGTTGTTTGGTGCTGAGTGAGAGCTAGAAGTGTTGGAGTTTGGTAAACTAGTTGCTAGTGATAGTGAGAGTGGTATAGCCTGTTGGTAGAAGGATAGTGTTTGATGCTCAGAGAGTGTGGTGGTTTGGTGGTGAAGGGTATCGGTTGAGGTTAGTATCGGTTAAGTGGTTTGTTTAGCTAAAAGGAAGTGGTAGTTCCTTGGTGCTAAGTGATGTTGCAGTTTGAGGTTGTGTTTCCAAGTGCTGAGGTAGTTTAGCTTTTAAGTTGTTGTGAAAGGGTTGTGTTGGTTCTTAGCAACCTTTGAGGAGATCAGAAGCTGTTATGTGTGTTTTGGTTAAGTAATGTTCTGGTAATGCAAGTGTTCTGGTTGAAGTTTGTAGTGAAAGGGCTGTGAAAGATCAAAGGCTTTCGTTGGTTGTTTGGGATCTTGTGAGAAGTGGTTGGCTGGTTGTGGTTAAGAAAGTTCCGTTTGAAGTCAGTTGGTGGTGTGTGGAACGGCTGACGGTTCCAAGTTGGGGTTGTGATGTAATTTTTGGTATGTGGGTGAGTAGTCCTGGTGAGCTGTTATGGTAATGTTATGGCAGATATGAAGGATTGTCAGCTTCGTTGAAGAGTTTGAATAAACAGTTGATGTTTAAGGATTTTTGCTTGTTGGGAAAATCTTTGGAAGAGGTTTGGGAGTCGCAAGAGTTTTAGAAGCAGAGAGGTTGCCTAGTGGCTGAGTTGGATTGGTTGTTGTCTTTGTGTAGACAAGTCTTGGGAGTTGTGTGCTACAGTGTTGTCTGCTGTAAAAGCTGAAGTTCTTCAGGTTGATGTTGGGGTTGTGTACAGTCCGGTTATGTGGAAGGTTAAGTCGTGGTTACCTTTGAGAGTTTGGATTTGTGAACAGTGTATGGTGGAGGTTTTGTGTGGAATGTGTTCAGTGTTGGTTAAGGCTTTTGTGTTGTCTTGTGTGTTGCTTTGAGAAGGTTCTGTTTCTCTTTTCGCCGGTTGAAATTTCGAGGACGAAATTTCCTAAGGGGGGAGAGTTGTAACGCCCCGGTTTTGGGCTCAGAAGTTTTGGCGTTGACCGGTTCGGTCAAAGTGCTGATCGAATATATAAGAGTGAATTTAGGAAAGCCTAGTTCGGGTTGCATTAAAAATATGGAAAAATGTTCTAAAATCATCTTTTAATATTTATAAGTGAACTGTGAAATCAATTTTGGAAAGTGAGGTTCGGAAGGTTGACATTTTGGCTAGTGACCAAAATGTAATTTTTGAAAGTTGCGGGACAGTTTTATAAAGGATTGAAACTTTGAATCTTTAAGGAGCTATTATTCCAAAAAGGATTTCTCCAGATTTTTCTAAGATATTTTAATGCTTTATTCTGATTTTTAAAGATTATGAAAGGGAGGGAAATCATTTTAACCAATTTCTTAACTAACTTTCCATTTTCTCTCAATTTTCCTTTTCTCTCATTTTCTCTCAACCCAAACACAATTCTCCAGATTTCCTTCTCTGATTTTGACATCTAAATCTTTCATTTCAACTCTCATTTGATTCCTAATCATCTCATCAACAAAACCTCTCAATTTGCAAGTTGTTTCATCAAGCTTTTTGGTTCTAAAATGGAGAAATTCAAGTTTGGAGGTAAGAACGTCCTTCTCCTCTAAACTATCAGTTCTTTACTGAAATTCCTAAGTTCTCAATCCTTGATTTATGTTTTGTTAATGGCTTTTCAATTGGAATTTTGATTTTTGGCTAAAATGCAAGATTTGGTGATTTTGGTCAAATTTTCGTGTGATCTGTTTGGGCAGTGTTTTGGAGTGTCAAAATGATGTTAAATGAATGCTAAATTGATTAGAAGTTGAGGTTTAATCAATGCAATCCCGGATAGGTTGAATTTCCTATGTTTGGCTTGAGTTTTTGGTTGTTTTTGGAGTGTTTTTGGTGATCTGTTATACCTGGAGGTATAAGGACGTGGTTGTGATCATTTTGTATGTTAATTGATGTATAAAAATGGTTAGAAGTGATGGATCTTGGCTGGGTTAAGTTTTGGAAGTGTTTGGAGGTGATTTCGGTTGTGTTTGGTAGCCAAATTGTTAGTTTTGTGATGAGCAGCGAGTTGTGTTGTTGTTGCTGGTGTTTTAATGCATAAGGATGCATTAATGTTCTGTTTTTGTGTGCTTGAAACAGGGGAGTTTGATCCGTGAGCTTTGGAGGTGTTTGCGGAAGGTTTCGGAAGCTTGGAAGGCTTGTTGGCTAGTCTTGTTTTGGTTATCGGTGAGTGAAGTTGGGATTTCAGCTTTTAAAACAAGGTTTGAAGGTTTTTGGGAGCTTAGTGTAAGTCTAAACAACTTCGCTAAGCTCAAGAGTAAGTGAAAGGATTTTTGCTCTTGAATTGTGTTGTGATTTGGTTTTAAAGGCAAATGTGGTTGATGATTGAAATGCATGTGTTTTGCATGGTTTAATTCTGTTTTGTAAGCATGTTTTTAGCATGGTTTAATGCTGGTTTTGAAAGCCATTTGAGAAGGATGCTCAAGGTAAGGGATCCTTGGTTTTGTATTTGGTAATTGTGGTTTTGATGCATGGTGTTGCATGTTGATCAATGGCTTTGTATGATGCTTTAAAACAATGAATTGATGATGGTAAATGTTACCTTTTGCATATTGGTTATGCATGTGAATCATTGGATTAATGAGGTAATGGTTTTGCATATTGGCTATGCATGTGAATCATTGGATTAATGAAGTAATGGTTTTGCATATTGGTTATGCATGTGAATCATTGGGCTAATGTTGTGATGGTTTTGCATCAAGTTTATGCATGTGGAACATTGGATTAATATGGTAAGATGGTTATATTGGCAAGTGATGTAAATGGTTCTTGGTTCGTTGATCGGATATAGTTAGCCGGCTATAGGATTGGGTGCACCATGAATTAAGTCGCCTTGGAGGTGGAGTGGTCAAGAGTGGACCGGATAAGCTCCCTTCAAGTATCCTAACGAGATGTTTAAGGTCATAATGGAGGTGTTGCCCATTCGAGGACCTTGGTTGAGCAAAGGTTATATGGTGGTTAAAAGTCCATATGTGAGAACCTTGTGCTTGTTGAGATCACAATGGCAGTGTTAAGTCCATGTGTGGATCTTGTGTAGGGTGTCCCGGATCTCGTTAGTGATGTTCTACAACTACCAATCGGTTATGCAAAGGTTGTATGGTGGTTAAAAGTCCATACATGGGAATCTTGTGCATGTCAAGGTTGTATGGTGGTTAAAAGTCCATACATGGGAACCTTGGGGAAAAAGCTAAGGTTGTATGGTGTTTAAAAGTCCATACATGGGAACCTTAGGATGATGAGGTCATAATGGAGGTTGTTGCCCATTCGAGGACCTTGGATTGGTAGGGTGTATGGAGCGTAGGGACAACGCTCGGAATCCGCGTATCCGATTGGATGTTGAGTTGAAAAGTGAATGTGGTTGATCACTTGGGAAGCCAATGTAATGTTCTTGATCATGTGAAGCATGAGATGCTTGAAATGATGCATGGATGCATGTGAAGCATGAGATGCTTGAAATGATGCATGGTTGCATGTGAAGCATGAGATGCTTGAAATGATGCATGGATGCATGTGAAGCATGAGATGCTTGAAATGATGCATGGTTGCATGTGAAGCATGAGATGCTTGAAATGATGCATGATTGCGTGTGAAGCATGAGAAGCTTGAAATGATGCATTGTTGCATGAAAAGTGTATGATGCTAGTGAATGCATGTTACTTGTTAAGTTGAACAAGTGTTGGTTATCATTTGATAAATGATGCATGTGAGCATGAAATATCTATATTGCATTAGAGTCTTGTAAGACTTGCTTTTAAAGGCATGTGAAGATGATGTTATGGTTTTTATGTTGCCTTGGTTAAATGCATGTGATAGAATATTTGAGCTATGGTTTTAAAAGGTTTCTTGCTTGATATGGCTTTCAAGTTTAAGAAAGGTATGTTGTGAAATGGGAGTGTTTTCCATGGTTTTGTTAAGCTTGGCATATGGTGTTTATGCATGATTTGAGCTTGATGTTGAAAAGGGTTTTCAAACATGGCTTTGGTAATCAAATCGGGTTTGTTTTAAAAGTGTTTTAATGACCCGCTGCATTGATGCTGTTTTGGTTTTGAGCATTCCTCACTAAGCATTATGTGCTTACGCTCCTTTTTGTCCATCAATGCAGATTCTTGAAGTTTGGACAGCAAGGAGCAAGGGATTCAAGGTGGACTCCAATGGAGATGTATGTCTCGGTGAATAGCTATAGTTAATAAGGGCAATGGGGTAGAATCTCTCGGGTTTATGTGTATGTGATCGTATATGTTTGATCAAGAATGTTTAAATGTTGTTGCTAATGTTGTTGGAACATGAATTGGCTTAAATGAAATTGTTTTGGGAGGTTTGTGCCTAAAGGGTTGCTTGTGTAGGAAGCATGCCTATAGATTTGGGGCTTTTCTTATATGTTGTTTTTCTGTTGAATTGTTGATGCAAGTATGTCTCATTTATGTTGAATTGCATGTTGGTAAAGTTTGGTGGCTTTTGGAGCTTGTTTGAATGATCAATTGTGAGTTTGAGTGAGCAAAATGCAGCATTCTGGGCTAGGCGTTTCGGAACAGGTAACACCGTTTCGGAACGGGTGCCCTGCATGAACCCAGGCGTCCGAAATGGGTGCCACCGTTCCGAAACGGAAAGCATTCTGCCAGACCCCCGTTGCGGAACGCGTTGCGGAACGGCCCCGTGTTTCGGAACGGGCTTGGCCTGTTTCGGAACGGGTGACCGTTGGGGGCTGACATGGGCGGTTAAATGTTTCAAAATGTTTGCATTTTGGTCATGAATCTTGTTTGTGCAATTGTATGAGTTTGGGATGTCCGTTTGAGCTGAAATTTGGCAGAGAAGCATGAAACATGATTAATTTTAAGTTGGTAACTTAAAATCTGGTTAAGTCCTTAAAGTTTTCAGAAATTACAATTTGTTCCCTAAAGTTGTAATTTGTTCAATTGGGTCCCTGTTTGATCTCTGGTGGTTGTGATCTTTGAGCATGGTGTTTGTGTGATCACATCTAAGGTTAATGTGCATCTAGACAAGATTAAAAAGAAAAAAAGGGTCGTTAATCAAGGTTGACTTTCGGGTTGACTTTGGTTTTCCCCGTGTAATCTTCGTAGTTCGGGTCAACCGTCTAGGCCGGGCTACGGGGGTTACAAACGAGATCACAACCTTCCGACAAGGGGATGATGAGCCAAGTATGAAGCATAGGAGCGGTACCAACAAATGCTTAACAACTGCCCGCTCCATGGTTTTCTGGCTTGGAAACAGGTGTCAATGTTCTACAACGAGGTGAACTACCCAACTCGGATGATGATTGATGCCTTAGCCAACGGAATCATCCTTGACAGACCACTAGATGAGGTACCGCGGATCATAAACCAAGCCACCAAGAACGACTATAAGTACCCAATAGCCTGCCGATGCGGCATTAGGCGGCCACCAGTTGTGAACGAAGTAGATGCCTCATAATATGTCAATGCCCGCCTCGACAAGCTGACAGAGCTGGTTTTGAACATGGTGAAACCCACTGGGAAAGTCTATGAGGCCAAGGTTGTAGAGCCATTATGTGATGAGTGTGGGGGCAACCACTGTAACGCCCCGATTTTGGGCTTAGATGTTTTGGCAAGTTAGGTTGAACCGGTGGAACCGGTGACGGTTGTTCGAACCGTTAAGAAGGTGGTTTAGGGAGATCAGAGTTCAGGATAGGATAAAAATGTGATAAAAATTTCTAAAATCCTCTAAAATTATGTTTGAGAGGTTGGTCAAATCAATTTTACAAAACCAGTTTTCGAAATTATACATTTTGGGTAGTGACCAAAATGTAAAGATTTAAAAGTTAAAAAAAATGTTTTTCAAGAAGAGTCAAAATCTTAGAATATTTAGGGAGCTACTTGGAAATTATGCATTTTCCCTAATTTGGCTTGTGTTTTAAATGCTATTAAAAATTAAAAAGCTTTTTACTTTGGGTTAATTAAATAAGGTAGTTGGACGGTTAATGAAAAGTTTCACGATCTTTCATTTTCTCACTTTTTCTTCATCCAAACACCCTTCTTTTCTCTCAATTTTCTAGAAATCTTTTTCTCTCAAATTCTCTTTTTGATTCCTATCATTTCTCCATTGATTTCTTCCATTTTTGTTCAAGTTTCTTCAAGCAAAACTTGCAAAATTAGAGGAGAAGCAAGGATTGGAGGTAATTTTCATGCTATCCCTCTAAAATAAGTTATTTAATGAAATTCCAAAGATTTTTGACTCTTTAGTACTTATTTTGATTGAGGTTTTGTTGTTAGGATATTAAACTCTTGAAATCTTGATGGAGATTTGGTTTCAAATGTGATTTTCGGACTTTAATTGATTTGTCTGTTTTGATATTGTTTCTACATGAGTTTTTAAAGGTTTTTGATGTTGAAGTGGAGTCTTAATCATATAGATCCCGAAATCCTTGAGATCCTTAGTTTTTGAAGTGTTTTTGGGTGAGTTTTTGAGGATTTCGAGTTGTTGGAGGTATAAGGATGGTTTTAGGTTGTTTTTAGATGTTGATTAATGCTTAGATTGTGTTGGATGAGTTGGGTAATGGCTCGGCTGAGGTTTAAGGTCAATCGATTGAGTTTTCGGTTGGTTCGGATGGGTGTTTTGATGCTTTAGAGCAAGGCTGCGGGATTTCTTGTGTGTGCTGGAGTTGTGGATGCATTATAATGCATTGAACCTCTATTTTGATTTGTTGAAAATAGGGGATATTAATCAGAAAGCAAACGAGGTGTTTTTGGAGGCTTCGAAAGGTCGTTAGTTGCGTCGGCAAGCGTGGTTTCGCAAGTCGGTGAGTGGAATTTGATTTTCCAGCGTGGAAACATTTTGAAAAGGTTTTGGGAACTTAATAAGAGCTTGAAACGCTTTATTAAGTTCAGAAGTAAGTAAATCAAATTTTCTCCCCCGATTATGCTAATTATAAGCCTTTGGTTGCACTTGATTTTAAATGCATGTACCTACTATTTTAAAGCATGATTTGAGTATATAAATTGTGTATGATGATGCCATGTGGTTTAAGGATGCATTAGGTAAGTGATCCTTGTATGCATGTGTTGATGCATGAGATTTTAAGCATGGTTTAATGCTTGTTTATGGCTTATCATGTATGCTTTGTAAAAACAGTGAGGTATGCATGGGATATGAATTATATTGGCAAGTGATGTTGGCTAAAGTGTTTTATAAATGAAATCAGATATAGTTAGCCGTCTATAAGATTGAGTGCACTATAAACAAGTCTCCTTGGATGTTGAGGGGTTGTGTAGGTAACGAATACTCCATCCAAGTACCCTAACGATTGAGGATTGTTTAAGGTTGCAACGATTGAGGGTAGCTCCCGGGTGCGAACCTTGTGTGTGTCCCGTCTCTCGCTAGTGGGTTATACATTTACCGATGAGTAGTGTTGAGAGGTTGTGATTGTACCGAATACTCCACCACGGGTGTCACAAGGATGGATGGTCGCTCTCATGTGTGAGCCTTGATATGCCAGTAAAGTGTATGAAGGGTGTGGGAAAACCCTTGGTAATCAGTGTATCCGATACTTTGATTTTGAGTTTGTTGTTATCAGTTGTGAGCCAATATAATGGATTTGGATTATGTGGAAAATTTGCTAATGCATGGTTTGAAAGATGCATGTTTTGGTTTAATCTTAGCATAAGAGAGTTTATGCTTTGAAGGCTTGAAATACGAGTAGCAATGATTTAATTGCTTAATTTGTATGAATCATGATGCATGATGTTTATTACAAAGAGTTTGATGAAAAAGTGCATGGTTTGTCAAGAAAGGTGTAACCCCCTTAACCCGGCCTAGACGTGTAACCCCCTTAACCCGGTCTAGACGGTTGACCCGAATTAAGAAAGTCACACGGGGAAAACCAAAGTCAACCCGAAAGTCAACCTTGATTAACGACCCTTTTTTTTTCTTTTTAGTCTTGTCTAGATGCACATTAACCTTAATTGTGATCATACAAACAACATATTAAAAGATCACAAACATCAGAGATCAAACAGGGACCCAATTGAACAAATTACAACTTTAGGGACTAAATTGTAAATTCTGATAAATTAAGGGACTTAGCCCAAATTAAAGTTACCATCTTGAAATTAGTCAGGTTTCATGCTTCTCTGTGAAATTTCAGCTCAAAAGGACATTCACAGCTCATGCAATTGATCATACAAGATTCAGGACCAAAACGCAAACATTTCAAAACATATAACTACCATGTCAGCCCCCTAACGGTCGACCGTTCCGAAACAGGCTAGCCCTGTTCCGAAACACGGGCCGTTCCGAAACGGGTTCCGGAACATGGCCTCGGCAGAGGCTAAGCCGTTTCGAAACGGTGCATACCGTTTCGGACGCCTGGGTTCATGCAAGGTACCCGTTCCGAAACGGTACACCCCTGTTCCGAAACGCCTGCACGAAAACCAGCAAACAAGCATACTAGATCATGCAATTGGACACTCAAACATGCTCCTAACACCACCAAACTTTACCAGCATGCAATTAAACATAATTAAGACATAAGAGCATCATCAATTCAACATAATAACATCACATGCAAAAAGCCCCAATTCAAAGGTCATGCTTCCAACACAAGCTATCTACTCAAGCAATCAACTTGCAAAACAAGCATATATGGTTCAATCCAAAAACCAGCAACAACATTAACATTCAACATACTTAGGGAGTCTTAAACACCTCCCAAAACACATATACATATTGGTCCCCCATTGCCAAAACATACAAAAGCTAAAACACTTATAAAACCTTCATACATTGAGCTTTACTTGTACTTGTTTGCTTGCCTCCTCTTGCTGCCCTCAATGCACTCTAATGCTCTGCATTATTGAATCAAGAAAACGAGAGAGCGTAAGCCAAAGCTTAGTGAGGAGTGCTCTTGAAAAACCATTCAATAATGCATTTAAAATCCATTTGTAAATCATGCTTGTAAACAACCTTTACACATGCTCAAGGCATACTTTAAATCAAGCAATAACATGCTTCCACATTTCATTTAAACAAGCATCTCATGCTTCAACATAAACATTAAATCATGCATCTCATGCATCTCATGTACTATACATGTCATATTGGCTCAAGTGATACATTTCATTTATGAAATCAAGTTCAACAACTTTCCCCAAGGACTTTTAAACACCTTTGACCCCAAGGACTTTTAAACACCTTGGCCATGGACTTTTAAACACCATGAATGGACCACACAAGGACTTTTAACCACCTTTGTGTCCGTAGCTTGAATTACCCCAAGGACTTTTAAACACCTTGGCCCCAAGGACTTTTAAACACCTTGGCCCCATGGACTTTTAAACACCATGGAAAGGAGCACCTAAGGACTTTTAACCACCTTAGAGTCCGCAACAAGATTCATCCAAGGACTTTTAACCACCTTGATGATCTTAGATAACAAGGCTCACTCAAGGACTTTTAACCACCTTAGTGACCTTCACTTTTACAAACCATCACTTGCCAATACACACTTTATACATCATATAATCCACTGTTTTAAAGCTTTTAAACCAAGCCATTTCATCATGCATTTCAAAGCATTAAATCATCATTTAACAATGCATTAAAAACAAGGTACTCTTACCTAGAGACACCTTCAACACATGGCTTAAAACCTCAGCATATATCATGCTAAAACATCAGCAATTATCATGCTTAAACATGCTTTCAAAACAGTAAACAAATCATGCAAAATCATCATTTCACATTTCATCAAACATGGCCACCACTTAGAGAGAGTAATCCGAAAACTTACACCTGAGCTTAGCAAAGTTGTTTAGACTTAAACTAAGCTCCCAAAACCTTGGTTTCAAAGCCGAAAACCATTTTCACAAATCCACTCACCGATTTCCACTTTGCTTCAAGCCAAAGCACCAAATCAAGCCTCCGGATCAACAATTCTTGGATCCAAGGATGCCTCCCCTGTTTCAACACATTAAAGCAGAGGATTAATGCATCATCATGCATTAATTGCTTCAATGAAAGCATCTAAACTCGCTGCTCTCACTAAACCTCCATTTTCGGCCACCAAACACAACCGAAAATGCATCCGAAACACTTCTAAACAAAGCCCAGCCACAAACCAGCAAAACCTCACTTCCATTAACATCAAAACACATCTAAAAACAACCTATAAGCATCCTTACACCTCCAGCAACACCAGATCACCAAGATCACCACAAAAGCTACCTTAAAACACAAGCTAAACTTAGGAAATCCAACCTATCCGGGATTGCATGAATCAAAACTCATTTCCACATCAATTTAATGATCATTTAACATCAAAATCACTTCTCAAAACACAGATTTAACAGATCAAACGAAAATCAAGTGAAATCATCAAGATCTTGCATAATTAGCCAAGATCTATAAATCAACTTAAAAACCTTTAATCAAACATCAAACTAGGATTGAAAACTTTAGGAATTTCATTAAAGAACTTGAAGTTCAGAGGAGAAGGACGTTCTTACCTCCAAACTTGAGTTTCTCCTCTTTTTGGAATTGAAAAGCTTGATGAAACTTGAAGCAATTGATGAGGTTTTGAAAACACAATGATTTGCAATCAATTGAGAGTTGAAAGAATGATTTTAGGTGAGAAAATCAGAACAAGATCTCTGGAAAATGAGTGTTTGGGTTGAGAGAAAAAGATAGAGAGAAAATAGGTGGTTAAATGAGAAAATAGCTAAAATTGGATTTTCCCTCCTTTTGATTCTTTTAAAATCAGAATTATGAGTTAAAATATCTTAGAAAAATCTGGAGAAACTCTTTGGGTAAATAGCTCCTTAAAGATTCAAAGTTTCAACCCTTTATAAAATAGCCACCAAACTTTCAAAAATTACATTTTGGTCACTAGCCAAAATGTCACACTTCCGAAACTCATTTTCCAAAATTGATTTCACAGTTCACTTAATTATAATAAAAGATGATTTTAGAACATTTTTCCATAATTTTTATGCAACCCGAACTAGGCTTTCCTAATTTAACCTCTTACGATTCGAACAGCACTTTGACCAACCGGTCAACGCCCAAGACTTCCAAGCCCAAAACCGGGGCGTTACAACTCTCCCCCCCCTTAAGAAATTTCGTCCTCGAAATTTACCTGAAGAAAAGAGATAAGGAAACTGCTTCAGCATATCTTCCTTTCGCTCCCACGTGGCTTCCTCAACACCGCGATGCTTCCACAGCACCTTCACCAACTCAATGGTCTTGCCACGAAGAACTTTGCTATACGAATCCAGAACCTTCACCGGTTCCTCATCATAGGTCAAATCCGGATTCAATTCCACTTCCTCCACAGGCAACACATGCGAAGGATCAGATCTATACTTCCGGAGCATAGAAACATGGAACACATCATGAATCTTCTCCAACTCCTGAGGTAACCTCAACCGATACGCAACAGGACCCACACGCTCAACAACCTCATACGGTCCAATGTATCTAGGGCTCAGCTTACCCTTCCGCCCAAACCTCATCACCTTCTTCCAAGGCGAAACCTTCAAGAACACGCGATCACCCACCGCAAACTCTATCTCCTTACGCTTCAAATCCGCGTAAGACTTCTGCCGATCAGAAGCAGCCTTCAACCTCTCACAAATGAGCTTCACCTTCTCGGTGGTACCTTTCAACAAAGCAGGCATCGAAACCAACTTTTGACCAGTTTCAGCCCAACACAGAGGAGTCCTACACTTCCTCCCATACAGAGCCTCATAAGGTGCCATCTGTATACTCGCCTGAAAACTGTTGTTGTAAGCGAACTCAACCAAAGGCAGATGCTTCTCCCAAGAACCTTGGAACTCTATCACGCAGCATCTCAACATATCCTCCAAAATCTGAATAACTCGCTCAGACTGGCCATCCGACTGAGGATGATAGGATGTACTGAAATGCAACCTTGAACCCAGAGCTTGATGCAAACACTGCCAAAAACGCGATGTGAACCTCGGATCCCTATCCGACACGATCGACTTAGGCACACCATGCAACCTCACAACCTCAGCAACGTACAGCTCTGCCAGCTTATCCAAAGAAAACGTAGTATGCACAGGCAAGAAATGTGCACACTTCGTCAGGCGATCCACAATCACCCAAACAGAATTCTTCTTCGACGGAGACAAAGGCAAACCAGATACAAAATCCATGGTAACCCTCTCCCACTTCCATTCAGGGATTTTCAACGGTTGCAACAAACCAGAAGGAACCTGATGTTCAGCCTTAACTCGCTGACACACCATACACTTGCTTACAAACTCTGCCACATCCTTCTTCAAACCTACCCAATAGTACTCATCACGAAGATCGCGATACATCTTTGTACTACCAGGATGCATAGCAAAAGGACTACTATGACCTTCAGCAAGAATAGCATGCCTCAACTCAGCATCTGCAGGCACTACTATCCGACTACCAAAACACAACACTCCATCGTCATTAAAACAGAAATCCGAAGGTCTACCCTCCGCGATATCCTGAACATGAGACACCAAGGAATCATCCAACAACTGCTTATCCTTGATCAACTGAACCAACGATGGTTTCACTTGCAACTCAGCAACAAGACCACCATCCTGCGATATGCTCAAGCTAGCAAACATAGCTCTCAGCTCAACAGCTACCTTTCTACTCAAGGCATCCGCAACAACATTGGCCTTTCCCGGATGATACTCAATCGTCAGATCATAATCTTTGAGCAACTCCAACCAACGTCGCTGCCTGAGATTCAACTCCTTCTGAGACATCAGATACCTCAAACTCTTGTGATCCGTGTACACAGTACACTTCTCACCATACAGATAATGTCTCCAGATCTTCAGAGCAAAAACCACTGCAGCCAGCTCAATATCATGCGTAGGATAATTGCGCTCATGCACCTTCAACTGCCGCGACGCATAAGCCACAACCTTACCCTCTTGCATCAGCACACACCCCAAACCAACATAGGATGCATCACTGTAGACCACAAACTCTTTCCCTGATTCAGGCTGAATCAAGATAGGAGCTTGCGTCAAAGCCATCTTCAGCTTCTCAAAAGCTTGCTGCCTCGCTTCTGTCCACTCATACTTAACATCTTTCTGCAGCAACTTCGTCAAAGGAGCAGCAATCTTGGAAAAACCATCCACAAACCTTCGGTAGTATCCTGCCAAACCAAGGAAACTACGAACCTCCTGAACAGACTTAGGAACTTTCCAATTCATCACTGCTTCGATCTTCTGAGGATCAACACGAATCCCCTCAGCTGAGACCACATGCCCAAGAAAAACAACCTCTCTAAGCCAAAACTCACACTTACTCAACTTAGCATAAAGCTGATTCTCCAACAAAGCTTGCAACACAATCCTCAAATGCTCTTCGTGCTCTTCCTCAGTACGCGAGTACACAAGGATATCATCAATGAACACCACAACAAACTTGTCCAGGTATTCATGAAAAACACGATTCATCATGTCCATGAAAGCAGCAGGAGCATTTGTCAAACCAAACGGCATCACAAGGAACTCATAATGCCCATACCTTGTCCTGAAAGCTGTCTTAGGCACATCCACATCCTTCACCTTCAATTGATAATACCCTGACCTCAAGTCAATCTTAGAGAACACAGCAGCTCCCCGAAATTGATCAAAGAGATCATCAATCCTCGGTAAAGGATACCGATTCTTGATAGTCAACTTGTTCAGCTGACGGTAATCAATGCACATCCTCATCGTGCCATCTTTCTTCTTCACAAACAAAACAGGAGCACCCCAAGGCGAAACACTCGGCCGGATGAAACCACGATCAAGCAACTCTTGCAACTGCGTCTTCAGCTCCTTCAGCTCCTTAGGTGCCATTCTATAGGGAGTAATGGACACAGGAGTGGTATTCTCATACAGCACAATACCAAACTCCACCTCGCGATTAGGAGGTAAACCAGGCAACTCTTCAGGAAAAACATCAGGAAACTCCTTCACAACCCTGATATCCTGCACCCTCAGCTCCTTCGAACTAGGATTCATCACAAAAGCCAGAAAAGCTTCACAACCTTGCCTCAGCATCCTGCTCGCCTCCAAGGTAGAAACAACATTGGCAAGAAACTTCACATTCTCACCAACCACCACCACTTCATAATCATCCCCAAGCTTAAGCGAAACCCGCTTATTCTCACAATCCACAACAGCACGATGCTCAGCAAGCCAATCCATACCAAGGATCACATCAAAACCATAAAAGGGCAACTCCATAAGATCAACAAGAAAGACATGCTCTTGAACAACCAAAGGACACCTTCTATAAAGCTTACGAGTCACAACAGTTTCACCAAAAGAACTAGTGACTCTAACACCAACATCCAAAGACTCAACAGGCAAACCAAGCAACTCAGCATGCTCACGAAGAATGTATGAATGCGTAGATCCAGAATCTATCAAAGAAAGCAATGACAAGGATTGCAAAGTAAAGGTACCTGCAATCACATCAGCATCATTCCTTCCCTCGCGCTGAGCATACACCCTCGCTTGGCCTCCACCCTCAGGTTGAATAGCCACAACATGAGCTACACCTCGACCACCTTCCTCTCGCCTCTGAAAATTACCACGACCGCGCCCACGACCTCTCTGCGGTGCCGCAACAACAGGAGCACGCTCTTGACCACCAGCCATCCTCGGACAATCACGTCTCAGATGATCAGCTGAACCACAGTTCCAGCACTCATAACCAGCTGCCATCACAGGAGCTTGCACCTCCCTCCCAGCACGAGGACAGTCACGTCTCAAGTGACCACGCGAACCACAAATCCAACAAGCACTAGGGTCAGCTCTAGCATTGCCACCCCTAGCAGATGCACCTCCACCTCTCTTAGATGAAGACTGAAACCTCTGATCACGCCCTCTTTTGTTCCGACCACCGGAACTATACTCAGCAGCTCTCTTCCCAGAACTAGCTCCAGCACCCTTAGCAGACAAACTCAGGTTCATCTCAATGTCCTTGGACTGACTAACCAACACATCGAAATCATTGTACTCAGCTGCCAACATATAGGTCTTAACCTCCGTCACCAAACCATAACGGAACCTTTCGCACCTCTCGCGCTCATCAGGTATCAACTCCGGTGCATACTGGCTAAGACGTACAAACTGCACCTCATACTCAGCCACACTCATGCTCCCTTGGGTAAGAGACATGAATTCACGCTTCTTCTCATCCAGATATCTAACTCCCAGATATCTCCTCTTGAACGCATGCTGAAAGAACGTCCAAGTAACATCAGCATCAGCCATCCCAGAGATTGTGGTCGTCCACCAGGTATAAGCATCACCTTGCAGCAGCGACACCACACATCCCAGCTTTTGCACATCAGTGCAACTCATCTGTCCCAAGACACGCTTGGTACTCTCCAGCCATGCTTCAGACCTCTCAGCTGACATACCCCTAAACTCAGTCCCACCAAGACTGCGCAAACGTTCCAAGGGTAGTCTAGCTCCAGCATCTCCCTGATGCCCAGCTCCTTGAGCTCCAGCTACTGCTGCTCGAAACGCACCCGCAATAGCTTGTACCAGCACAGACATGTCAGGCATCGCTTGCCCCTGACCAACCTCAGGTCCTGCAGCTCCAGCACCAGCTGCCTCAGCTCCAGCTCTTCCCCTCTCCGCACCACCACCACCAGGTGGAGGAGGAGGTATCACAGCACTACCAGTGTGCTCATCATTCACATTCCCTTCCGGGGTCGTAGCTCTCACGCTACTCCTTAACTCTCTACGTGGTGCCATACTTTTACCATGCATAACAATACAAATAAAACAAGTCAGGACCAGCAAGGTAAGCAAATTCCAAGTATTCAAGCTCAATTTCCTTCAAAAACAACATTATCTCTTTAGCTTTTGTTTGGCAATGGGTACCCTCATCATGCATCATCACAACATGCATCACATACACATCATCATATCATATCACTGAACATGCTTTCACTCAACAAGCATACAAACCAAACCATGCTTCAATCATGCATACACACATTCCCAATTACTCGAGAACTCAGCTCTGATACCACGAAATGTAACCCCCTTAACCCGGTCTAGACGGTTGACCCGAATTAAGAAAGTCACACGGGGAAAACCAAAGTCAACCCGAAAGTCAACCTTGATTAACGACCCTTTTTTTTTCTTTTTAGTCTTGTCTAGATGCACATTAACCTTAATTGTGATCATACAAACAACATATTAAAAGATCACAAACATCAGAGATCAAACAGGGACCCAATTGAACAAATTACAACTTTAGGGACTAAATTGTAAATTCTGATAAATTAAGGGACTTAGCCCAAATTAAAGTTACCATCTTGAAATTAGTCAGGTTTCATGCTTCTCTGTGAAATTTCAGCTCAAAAGGACATTCACAGCTCATGCAATTGATCATACAAGATTCAGGACCAAAACGCAAACATTTCAAAACATATAACTACCATGTCAGCCCCCTAACGGTCGACCGTTCCGAAACAGTCTAGCCCTGTTCCGAAACACGGGCCGTTCCGAAACGGGTTCCGGAACATGGCCTCGGCAGAGGCTAAACCGTTTCGAAACGGTGCATACCGTTTCGGACGCCTGGGTTCATGCAAGGTACCCGTTCCGAAACGGTACACCCCTGTTCCGAAACGCCTGCACGAAAACCAGCAAACAAGCATACTAGATCATGCAATTGGACACTCAAACATGCTCCTAACACCACCAAACTTTACCAGCATGCAATTAAACATAATTAAGACATAAGAGCATCATCAATTCAACATAATAACATCACATGCAAAAAGCCCCAATTCAAAGGTCATGCTTCCAACACAAGCTATCTACTCAAGCAATCAACTTGCAAAACAAGCATATATGGTTCAATCCAAAAACCAGCAACAACATTAACATTCAACATACTTAGGGAGTCTTAAACACCTCCCAAAACACATATACATATTGGTCCCCCATTGCCAAAACATACAAAAGCTAAAACACTTATAAAACCTTCATACATTGAGCTTTACTTGTACTTGTTTGCTTGCCTCCTCTTGCTGCCCTCAATGCACTCTAATGCTCTGCATTATTGAATCAAGAAAACGAGAGAGCGTAAGCCAAAGCTTAGTGAGGAGTGCTCTTGAAAAACCATTCAATAATGCATTTAAAATCCATTTGTAAATCATGCTTGTAAACAACCTTTACACATGCTCAAGGCATACTTTAAATCAAGCAATAACATGCTTCCACATTTCATTTAAACAAGCATCTCATGCTTCAACATAAACATTAAATCATGCATCTCATGCATCTCATGTACTATACATGTCATATTGGCTCAAGTGATACATTTCATTTATGAAATCAAGTTCAACAACTTTCCCCAAGGACTTTTAAACACCTTGGACCCCAAGGACTTTTAAACACCTTGGCCATGGACTTTTAAACACCATGAATGGACCACACAAGGACTTTTAACCACCTTTGTGTCCGTAGCTTGAATTACCCCAAGGACTTTTAAACACCTTGGCCCCAAGGACTTTTAAACACCTTGGCCCCATGGACTTTTAAACACCATGGAAAGGAGCACCTAAGGACTTTTAACCACCTTAGAGTCCGCAACAAGATTCATCCAAGGACTTTTAACCACCTTGATGATCTTAGATAACAAGGCTCACTCAAGGACTTTTAACCACCTTAGTGACCTTCACTTTTACAAACCATCACTTGCCAATACACACTTTATACATCATATAATCCACTGTTTTAAAGCTTTTAAACCAAGCCATTTCATCATGCATTTCAAAGCATTAAATCATCATTTAACAATGCATTAAAAACAAGGTACTCTTACCTAGAGACACCTTCAACACATGGCTTAAAACCTCAGCATATATCATGCTAAAACATCAGCAATTATCATGCTTAAACATGCTTTCAAAACAGTAAACAAATCATGCAAAATCATCATTTCACATTTCATCAAACATGGCCACCACTTAGAGAGAGTAATCCGAAAACTTACACCTGAGCTTAGCAAAGTTGTTTAGACTTAAACTAAGCTCCCAAAACCTTGGTTTCAAAGCCGAAAACCATTTTCACAAATCCACTCACCGATTTCCACTTTGCTTCAAGCCAAAGCACCAAATCAAGCCTCCGGATCAACAATTCTTGGATCCAAGGATGCCTCCCCTGTTTCAACACATTAAAGCAGAGGATTAATGCATCATCATGCATTAATTGCTTCAATGAAAGCATCTAAACTCGCTGCTCTCACTAAACCTCCATTTTCGGCCACCAAACACAACCGAAAATGCATCCGAAACACTTCTAAACAAAGCCCAGCCACAAACCAGCAAAACCTCACTTCCATTAACATCAAAACACATCTAAAAACAACCTATAAGCATCCTTACACCTCCAGCAACACCAGATCACCAAGATCACCACAAAAGCTACCTTAAAACACAAGCTAAACTTAGGAAATCCAACCTATCCGGGATTGCATGAATCAAAACTCATTTCCACATCAATTTAATGATCATTTAACATCAAAATCACTTCTCAAAACACAGATTTAACAGATCAAACGAAAATCAAGTGAAATCATCAAGATCTTGCATAATTAGCCAAGATCTATAAATCAACTTAAAAACCTTTAATCAAACATCAAACTAGGATTGAAAACTTTAGGAATTTCATTAAAGAACTTGAAGTTCAGAGGAGAAGGACGTTCTTACCTCCAAACTTGAGTTTCTCCTCTTTTTGGAATTGAAAAGCTTGATGAAACTTGAAGCAATTGATGAGGTTTTGAAAACACAATGATTTGCAATCAATTGAGAGTTGAAAGAATGATTTTAGGTGAGAAAATCAGAACAAGATCTCTGGAAAATGAGTGTTTGGGTTGAGAGAAAAAGATAGAGAGAAAATAGGTGGTTAAATGAGAAAATAGCTAAAATTGGATTTTCCCTCCTTTTGATTCTTTTAAAATCAGAATTATGAGTTAAAATATCTTAGAAAAATCTGGAGAAACTCCCTTTGGGTAAATAGCTCCTTAAAGATTCAAAGTTTCAACCCTTTATAAAATAGCCACCAAACTTTCAAAAATTACATTTTGGTCACTAGCCAAAATGTCACACTTCCGAAACTCATTTTCCAAAATTGATTTCACAGTTCACTTAATTATAATAAAAGATGATTTTAGAACATTTTTCCATAATTTTTATGCAACCCGAACTAGGCTTTCCTAATTTAACCTCTTACGATTCGAACAGCACTTTGACCAACCGGTCAACGCCCAAGACTTCCAAGCCCAAAACCGGGGCGTTACAAGACGGTTGACCCGAATTAAGAAGATTACACGGGGAAAACCAAAGTCAACCCGAAAGTCAACCTTGATTAACGACCCTTTTTTTTCTTTTAAATCTTGTCTAGATGCACATTATCCCTAGATATAAACACGTGATCATCATATTCAAAGATCATAACCATCAGAGAACATTCAGGGACTCAATTGCACAAATTACAACTTTAGGGACCAAATTGTAAATTCTGAAGATTATAAGAACTTAATCCAAATTAAAGTTACCAATATGAAATTAGTCAGATTTCATGCTTCTCTGCCAAATTTCAGCTCAAAAGGACATCCCGAACTCACACAATTGCATAAACAAGATTCAGGACCAAAATGCAAACATTGCAAAACATTTAACCATCAATTTCAGTGCCCAACGGTCGAGTGTTTCGGAACAGGGAAGACCCGTTCCCAAACGCGGGACCGTTCCGAAACTGGTACCGAAACACGGCCTGGAAGTGGCCAAACCGTTCCGAAACAGTGCCTCCCGTTTCGGAACGCCCAGGCCATTTCAGGCCCCCGTTCCGATACGGTAGCACCTGTTCCGAAACAGGTTGCCCAGATTGCAGAAAATTTGTTGGTTTATCATGCAATTGACTTATCAAACATGCTCCAAATGTCACCAAACTTTACCAGCAAGACATTCAACATACAAGGAACATAATTGCATCAACCAAACATTAACATGGCATCAATTATGAAAAGCCCCAAATCTATAGGCATGCTTCCTACTTAGCAAACCATTCAAGCATTAAATCACCAAACATACCACATAAAGGCCAATTACAAGTACAAACATTATCAACAACACAAATCCAACTTAGGGAGTTCAAAACATCTCCCAAAACATCCACATAGGTCCCCCATTGCCAAATACCAAAAGCTAATAGTGTTTAAGAAACCTTCACCATACATGAGCTTTGCTCACCACTTGGATACTTGTCCCCCTTGCTGCCCTCAATGCACTTTAATGCTCTGCATTATTGGTTTAAGAAAAGAGAGAGCGTAAGCAAAAGCTTAGTGAGGAATGCTCATTAAAACCACAAAATAATGCACTTATAAAACACATGTATAAACCTTAATTCAAATCATCATTTGCACATGCTCATAAGCATTTAAAACAAGCAACTCATGCTTCAAGTTCATATCATGTCATATTGGCAACAAGTGATACATTCAACATAAGATTCACACATGGACTTTTAAACACCATTGTGATCTTATAATTTCCAAGGACCACGCATGGACTTTTAAACACCATTGTGTCCTTAACCCCATGGACTTTTAAACACCATGGCAAGGACCACACAAGGACTTTTAAACACCTTTGTGTCCTTAACAAGAATCTCCCAAGGACTTTTAAACACCTTGGAGTTCTTAAATAACAAGGCTTACACAAGGAATTTTAACCACCTTGTAACCTTAACCAAGGACCAACCATGGACTTTTAAACACCATGTTGTCCTTAAATGCACAAGACTCATCCAAGGAATTTTAACCACCTTGATGATCTTAACCAAGAACCAACCATGGACTTTTAACCACCATGTTGTTCTTAAATAAACAAGGCTCACACAAGGACTTTTAAACACCTTTGTGACCTTAAACATCACTTGCCAATATGCATCATTAACAACAATAATCCACTGTTTTATAGCATTTATCAAAGCCATAAACATCATGCATCTTTAAGCATCAAACCACATTTAAACAATGTCCAAAAACAAGGATCTCTTACCTTGAGCATCCTTCAACACATGGCTTATAATCTCAGCAAATAAACATGCTAAATATGCTTTCAAAATAGGATTTAAAACATGCAAACAACCACATTGCATACAACCAATCCATGGCTCATCATCAAGAGAGTTTACCGAAAACTTACTCTTGAGCTTAGCTAAGTTGCTTAGACTTAAACTAAGCTCCCAAACCTTCAATTCAATGGTTTCAAAGCTGGAAACCAAAATCCACTCACCGATTCCGTTTCGCCTCTTGCCGAAACACCAATCAAGCTTCCGGATCACCACCACTTGGATCCAAAGATGACTCCCCTGTTTTCAACACATCAAAGCAGAGGATTAATGCATCATCATGCATTAACATCTTCAATGAAAGCACCTAAACTCGCTGCTCTCATCCACACTCCATTTTTGGCTACCCAACACAACCAAAAATGTATCCAAACAACTCCACAACACTACCCAGCCATGATCCATCAAATCTAATCATCCTTAAACATCAATTAACATCCAAAAAGGATCTAACATCACCCTTATACCTCCAGCTATAACAGATCATCAAGATCACTCCAAAAACCATCAAAAACACAAGCTAACCTTAGGAAATTCAACCTATCCGGGATTGCATTAATTAAACCTCAACTTCTCATCAATTTAGCATTCATTTAACATCAAAAATACACTTCAAATCACTGCTTAAACAGATCATACGAATTTTCATCAAAATCAAGCAAATCTTGCATTTAAAAGCCAAGATCAAGAACACAACCTTAAAACCTTTTATAAAACACAAATTAAGGATTGAGAACTTAGGAATTTCAGTAAAGAACTGAGAGTTTAGAGGAGAAGGACGTTCTTACCTCCAAACTTGAGTTTTCTCCCTTTTTGGAACCAAAATCTTGAAAATCCAATTAACAAATGGTGAGGTTTTGTTGAAGAGATGATTAGCAATCAAAAGAGAATTAAAAAGAGATATTTAGGTGACAAAATCAGAGAGAAAAGCTTTGGAGAAAAGGTGTTTGGTTTGGGAGAAAATGAGAGAAAAAGAAAATGGAAGATTTGAGAGAAAAGTTAGTTATGGCCAAAATATCTTCCCTCCACTTTTGTTTCATTTAAAAACCTTTAATTAATCATTTAATATCTTAGAAAAATCTGGAGAAACTCCCATTGGGTAAATAGCTCCTTAAAGATTCAAAGTTTCAATCCTTTTTAAAACAGTCTCACAGTTTTCAAAAATTACATTTTGGTCACTAGCCAAAATGTCACCCTTCCAAACCTCATTTTGTAAAATTGATTTCACCATTCTCTTATATATAATAAAAGAGGATTTTAGAACATTTTTCCATATTTTTAATGCAACCCGAACTAGGCTTTCCTAATTTCACCCTTTTATATTCGAACCGCACTTCGACCGAACCGGTTAAAACCCAAAACTTCTAAGCCCAAAACCGGGGCGTTACAACTCTCCCCCCCTTAAGAAATTTCGTCCTCGAAATTTACCTGAAGGAAAGAGATACGGAAACTGCTTCAGCATGTCATCCTTCCGTTCCTACGTGGCTTCCTCAACACCACCGTGCTTCCTCAACACCACGGTGCTTCCACAACACCTTCACAAACTCAATGGTCTTGCCACGAAGAACCTTGATGTCCGAATCCAGAATCTTCACCGGTTCCTCATCATAGGTCAAATCTGGATTCAATTCCACTTCCTCCACAGGCATCACATGCGAAGGATCTGATCTATACTTCCGGAGCATAGAAACATGAAACACATCATGAATCTTCTCCAACCCTTGAGGTAACCTCAACTTGTACGCAACAGGACCCACACGCTCAATCACCTCGTATGGTCCAATGTACCTAGGGCTCAACTTACCCTTACGGCCAAACCTCATCACCTTTTCCCAAGGCGAAACCTTCAAAAACACACGGTCACCCATCGCATACTCAATCTCCTTACGCTTCAAATCCGCGTAAGATTTTTGCCGATCAGAAGCTGCCTTCAGACGCTCACAAATGAGCTTCACCTTCTCGGTGGTTCCTTTCAACAAAGCCGGCATCGAAACCAACTTCTGACCCGTTTCAGCCCAACAAAGAGGAGTCCTACACTTTCTCCCGTACAAAGCCTCATAAGGTGCCATTTGAATACTTGCCTGATAACTATTGTTATAAGCAAACTCCACCAAAGAAAAATGTTTCTCCCAAGAGCCCTGAAACTCAATCACGCAGCACCTCAACATATCCTCCAAAATCTGGATAACACGCTCGGACTGACCATCCGACTGAGGATGATAAGATGTACTGAAATTCAACCTTGTACCCAAAGCTTGATACAAACACTGCTAGAAACGCGATGTAAACCTCGGATCCCTATCCGACACAATCGACTTAGGCACACCATGCAGCCGCACAATCTCAGCAATGTACAGCTCCGCAAGCTTATCCAAAGAAAACGTAGTATGCACATGCAAGAAATGCGCACACTTCGTCAGGCGATCCACAATCACCCACACCGAATTCTTCTTCGATGGTGACAAGGGTAAACCAGATACAAAATCCATGGTAATCCTTTCCCACTTCCATTCAGGGATTCTCAACGGTTGCAACAACCCTGAAGGAACCTGATGCTCAGCCTTAACTCGCTGACACACCATGCACTTGCTCACAAACTCTGCAACATCCTTCTTTAAACCCACCCAATAGTACTCATCACGAAGATCACGATACATCTTAGTACTACCAGGGTGCATAGCAAAAGGACTACTATGACCTTCAGTCAGAATAGCACGCCTCAACTCAACATCATTGGGCACTACTATTCGACTCCCAAAACACAACACTCCATCATCATTAAAGCAGAAATCCGAAGGCCTACCCCCCGCGATATCCTGAACATGCGGTACCAAGGAATCATCCAGCAACTGCTTTTCCTTGATCAACTGAACCAAATATGGTTTCACTTGCAACTCAGCCACAAGACCACCATCACGCGAGATACTCAAACTGGCAAACATAGCCCTCAGCTCAACAGCCACCTTCCTTGTAACGCCCCGGTTTTGGGCTCAGAAGTTTTGGCGTTGACCGGTTCGGTCAAAGTGCTGATCGAATATATAAGAGTGAATTTAGGAAAGCCTAGTTCGGGTTGCATTAAAATTATGGAAAAATGTTCTAAAATCATCTTTTAATATATAAAAGTGAACTGTGAAATCAATTTTGGAAAATGAGGTTCGGAAGGTTGACATTTTGGCTAGTGACCAAAATGTAATTTTTGAAAGTTGTGGGACAATTTTATAAAGGATTGAAACTTCGAATCTTTAAGGAGCTATTATTCCAAAAAGGATTTCTCCAGATTTATCTAAGATATTTTAAGGCTCAAATCTGATTTTAAAGATTTAGAAAAGGAGGGAAAATCATTTTAACCAAATTTCTAACAAACTTTCCATTTTCTCTCAAATTCTCTTTTCTCTCATTTTCTCTCAACCCAAACAAGATTCTCCAGATTTCTTTCTCTGATTTTGACATCTAAATCTCTCATTTCAACTCTCATTTGATTCCTAATCATCTCATCAACAAAACCTCTCAATTTACAAGTTGATTCATCAAGCTTTTTGGCTCTAAAATGGAGAAATTCAAGTTTGGAGGTAAGAACGTCCTTCTCCTCTAAACTATCAGTTCTTTACTGAAATTCCTAAGTTCTCAATCCTTGATTTATGTTTTATTAATGGCTTTTCAATTGAGATCTTGATTTTTGGCTAAAATGCAAGATTTGGTGATTTTGGTGAAAATTTCGTGTGATCTGTTTAAGCAGGGTTTTGAGGTGTTAAATTGATGTTAAATGAATGCTAAAATGATTAGAAGTTGAGGTTTAATCAATGCAATCCCGGATAGGTTGAATTTCCTAAGTTTGGCTTGAGTTTTTGGTTGTTTTTGGAGTGTTTTTGGTGATCTGTTATACTTGGAGGTATAAGGACGTGGTTGTGATCATTTTGCATGTTATTTGATGAATAAAAATGGTTAGAAGTGATGGATCTTGGCTGGGTTAAGTTTTGGAAGTGTTTGGAGATGATTTTGGTTGTGTTTGATAGCCAAATTGTTAGATTTGTGATGAGCAGCGAGTTGTGTTGTTGTTGCTGGTGTTTTAATGCATAAGGATGCATTAATGGTCTGTTTTTGTGTGCTTGAAACAAGGGAGGTTGATCCTTGAGCTTTGGAGGTGTTTTCGGAAGGTTTCGGAAGCTTGGAAAGCTTGTTGGCTAGTCTTGTTTGGTAATCGGTGAGTGAAGTTGGGATTTCAGCTTTTATAACAAGGTTTGAAGGTTTTTGGGAGCTTAGTGTAAGTCTAAACAACTTGCTAAGCTCAAGAGTAAGTGAAAGGGGTTTTTGCTCTTGAATTGTGTGTGATTTGGTTTTAAAATCAAATGTGGTTGTTGATTGATATGCAAGTGTTATGCATGGTTTAATTCTGTTTTGTAAGCATGTTTAGCATGGTTTAATGCTGGTTTTGAAAGTCATTTGAGAAGGATGCTCAAGGTAAGAGATCCTTGGTTTTATACATTGAAAATGTGGTTTTGATGCATAGTGTTGCATGTTGTTCAATGACTTTGTGTGATGCTTAAAAACAGTGAATTGATGATGATTAATGATGATAATTGTTACCTTTTGCATATTGGTTATGCATGTGAACCATTGAGCTAATGATGTGATGGCTTTGCATTATGTTTATGCATGTGAACCATTGAGCTAATGATGTGATGGCCTTGCATTATGTTTATGCATGTGGAACATTCGATATTATGGTAAGATGGTTATATTGGCAAGAGGTGTAAATGGTTCTTGGTTCGTTGATCGGATATAGTTAGCTGGCTATAGGATTGGGTGCACCGTGAATTAAGTCGCCTTGATGGCGGAGTGGTCAAGTGTGGACCGGGTAAACTCCCCTCAAGTATTCCTAACGAGATGAGGTCAGTGGAGGTTGTTGCCCACGGGAGGACCTCGGTTGCTTAAGGTCAGTGGAGGTTGTTGCCCACGGGAAGACCTTGGTTGAGTAAAGATTATAAGATGGTTAAAAGTCCTTATGTGAGAACCTTGTACATGTTAAGATCACAATGGCAGTGGTTAAGTCCATGTGTGGATATTGTATGTGATGTCCCGGATCTCGTTAGATGATGTCTACAACTACCAATCGGTTATGCAAAGGTTGTATGGTGGTTGAAAGTCCATACGGGAAGACCTTGTGCATGTCAAGGGTGTATGGCGGTTGAAAGTCCATACATGGGAACCTTGAGGAAAAGCTAAGGTTGTATGGTGTTTAAAAGTCCATACATGGGAACCTTAGGATGTTGAGGTCAGTGGAGGTTGTTGCCCACGGGAAGACCTTGGATTGGGTAGTGTGTAGGGAGCGTTGGGACACGCTCGGAATCCGCGTATCCGATCGGGTTGAAAAGTTGGAAAGTGAATATGGTTGATCTCTTGGAAGCCAATATAATGTTCTTGATCATGTGAAGCATGAGATGCTTGAATTGATGCATGGTTGCATGTGAAGCATGAGATGCTTGAATTGATGCATGGTTGCATGTGAAGCATGAGATGCTTGAGTTGATGCATGTTTGCATGTGAAGCATGGGGTGCTTAGAAAAGGTGCATTGTTGCATGAAAAGTATATGATGCTAGTGAATGCATGTTTACTTGTATGTTGATCAAGTGTTGGTTATCATTTGATAAATGATGCATGTGAGCATGAATTACCTATGTTGCATTGGAGTCATGTATGACTTGTTGTTAAAGGTTTGTGAAGATGATGATATGGTTTAATGTTGCCTTGGTTAAATGCATGTGAAAGAATATTTGAACTATGGTTTTAATGGTTTCTTACTTGTTATGGCTTTCAAGTTTATGAAAGGTATGTTGTGAAATGGAAGTGTTTTTCCATGGTTTTATTTAAGCTTTGCATATGGTGTTTATGCATGATTTGAGCTTGATGTTGAAAGAGTTTTCAAACATGGTTTTGGAAAGCAAATCGGGTTTGTTTTAAGGTGTTTTAAAGACCCGCTGCATTGACGGTGTTTTGGTTTTGAGCATTCCTCACTAAGCATTATGTGCTTACGCTCCTCTTTGTCCATCAATGCAGATTCTTGAAGTTTGGGCAGCAAGGAGCAAGGGATTCAAGGTGGACTCCAATGGAGATGTATGTCTCGGTGAATAGCTATAGTTAATAAGGGCAATGGGGTAGAATCTCTCGGATTGTTGTTATTGTGAACATATATGTTGTTCATGAATGTTTAAATGCTGTTGTTAATGTTGTTGAAGCATGAATTGGCTTAATTAAGGTTGTTTTGGAAAAGTTTATGTTTAAATGGATAGCTTGAGTAGGAAGCATGTCAATGAATTTGGGGCTTTCCATATGTGTTGGTTATATGTTGAATTGATGATGCGTTTATGGTCCCTGCATGTTGAATGATCATGTGGTATGATTTGGTGATGTTAATTTGATGTTTGAAGCATGTTTGATGCTGTTTTCGAGTTGTTTTCAGGCAGGGGTATCGGTACTCGATCTTGCGTATCGATACGCCTGAGCCAAATATGCATGTTTCTGCCCAGGGGTATCGATACTGCTGAACAAGTATCGATACCGTATGAGTGAAGTATCGATACTGGGGGAAAGGTATCGATACCGTTGCTAGAGTTTGGTTACTGCCTTCCCCGAGTATCGATACGACACGTGGCGTATCGATACCGGACCGTTAAAATCAGTTAAAAGTATCTTTGAATGTTTTGTTTTGTTTGCGTTTTGGTCCTGAATCTTGTTTGTGCAATTGCATGAGTTCGGGAGGTCCGTTTGAGTTGAAATTTGGCAGGGAAGCATGAAACATGATTAATTTTAAGTTGGTAACTTAAAATCTGGTTAAGTCCTTAAAGTTTTCAGAAATTACAGTTTGGTCCCTAAAGTTGTAATTTGTTCAATTGGGTCCCTGTTTTATCTCTGATGATTGTGATCTTTGAGCATGGTGTTTGTGTGATCACATCTAAGGTTAATGTGCATCTAGACAAGCTTAAAAAGAAAAAAAAAGGGTCGTTAATCAAGGTTGACTTTCGGGTTGACTTTGGTTTTCCCCGTGTAATCTTCGTAGTTCGGGTCAACCGTCTAGGCCGGGCTACGGGGGTTACATTCCTACTCAAGGCATCCGCTACAACATTAGCTTTCCCAGGGTGATACTCAATCGTCAAATCATAATCCTTGAGCAACTCCACCCAACGTCGCTGCCTAAGATTCAACTCCTTCTGAGACATCAGATACTTCAAACTCTTGTGATCCGTGTACACAGTACACTTCTCACCATACAGATAATGTCTCCAGATCTTCAACGCAAAAACCACCGCAGCCAACTCAATGTCATGCGTAGGATAATTGCGCTCATGCACCTTCAGCTGCCGCGATGCATAAGCCACCACCTTACCCTCTTGCATCAACACACATCCCAAACCAACATAGGACGCATCACTGTAGACCACAAACTCTTTCCCTGATTCAGGTTGAACTAAGATAGGAGCTTGCGTCAAGGCCGCCTTAAGCTTCTCAAAAGCCTGCTGTCTCGCTTCTGTCCACTCATACTTAACATCCTTCAGCAACAACTTCGTCAAAGGTGCAACAATCTTAGAAAACTGATCCACAAACCTACGGTAGTATCCCGCCAAACCAAGGAAACTACGAACCTCATGAACAGACTTAGGAACCTTCCAATTCATCACCGCCTCAACCTTCTGAGGATCAACACGAATCCCCTCAGCGGAAACCACATGCCCAAGAAACACCACTTCACTTAACCAGAACTCACACTTGCTTAGCTTGGCATAAAGCTGATTCTCCAACAAAGCTTGCAACACAATTCTCAAATGCTCTTCATGCTCCTCCTCAGTACGCGAGTACACGAGAATATCATCGATGAACACCACAACAAACTTGTCCAGGTATTCATGAAACACACGATTCATCATGTCCATGAAAGCTGCAGGAGCATTTGTCAAACCAAACGCCATCACAAGGAACTCATAATGCCCATACCTCGTCCTGAAAGCTGTCTTAGGCACATCCACATCCTTCACCTTCAACTGGTAATACCCTGACCTCAAGTCAATCTTAGAGAACACAGCTGCTCCCCGAAATTGATCAAAGAGATCATCAATTCTCGGCAAAGGATACCGATTCTTGATAGTCAACTTGTTCAGCTGACGGTAATCAATGCACATTCTCATAGTGCCATCCTTCTTCTTCACAAACAAGACCGGTGCACCCCAAGGCGACACACTCGGCCGAATGAACCCACGATCAAGCAACTCTTGCAACTGCGTCTTTAGCTCCTTCAACTCTTTAGGTGCCATTCTATAAGGGGTAATGGACACAGGAGTTGTATTCTCATACAGCTCAATCCCAAACTCCACCTCGCGATTAGGAGGTAAACCAGGCAACTCCTCAGGGAACACACCAGGAAACTCCTTCACAATCCTGATATCTTGCACACACAACTCCTTAGAGCTAGGATTCATCACAAAAGCTAGATAAGCTTCGCAACCTTGCCTCAGCATCCGACTCGCCTCCAATGTAGATACCACATTGGCAAGAAACTTCACATTCTCACCAACCACAACCACCTCATAATCATCCGCAAGCTTCAACGAAACTCGCTTATTTTCACAATCCACAACAGCACGATGCTCAGCAAGCCAATCCATACCAATGATTATATCAAAACCATAGAAAGGCAACTCCATAAGGTCAACATGAAAAACATGATCTTGAACAACCAAAGGACACCTTCTATACAGCTTTCGAGTCACAACAGTCTCACCAAAAGAACTAGTGACACGCACACCAACATCCAAAGACTCAACAGGCAAACCAAGCATTTCAGCATGCTCACGCAAAATGTATGAGTGCGTAGATCCAGAATCAATCAAGGAAAGTAATGACAAGGATTGCAAAGTAAAGGTACCTGCGATCACATCCGCGTCATTCCTTCCCTCCCGCTGAGCATACACCCTGGCTTGGCCGCCACCTTCAGGCTGAATAGCCACAACATGGGCCACTCCCCGACCACCTTCCTCTCTCTGCTGAAAGTTACCACGGCCGCGCCCATGACCTCTCTGTGGTGCAGCAACAACAGGAGCACGCACTTGGCCACCAGCCAACATAGGACACTCTCGCCTCATATGATCCGTAGATCCACAATTCCAGCACCCATTACCAGCTGCCGCAATAGGAGCTTGCACTTCCCTCAATGCACTTTAATGCTCTGCATTATTGGTTTAAGAAAAGAGAGAGCGTAAGCAAAAGCTTAGTGAGGAATGCTCATTAAAACCACAAAATAATGCACTTATAAAACACATGTATAAACCTTAATTCAAATCATCATTTGCACATGCTCATAAGCATTTAAAACAAGCAACTCATGCTTCAAGTTCATATCATGTCATATTGGCAACAAGTGATACATTCAACATAAGATTCACACATGGACTTTTAAACACCATTGTGATCTTATAATTTCCAAGGACCACACATGGACTTTTAAACACCATTGTGTCCTTAACCCCATGGACTTTTAAACACCATGGCAAGGACCACACAAGGACTTTTAAACACCTTTGTGTCCTTAACAAGAATCTCCCAAGGACTTTTAAACACCTTGGAGTTCTTAAATAACAAGGCTTACACAAGGAATTTTAACCACCTTGTAACCATAACCAAGGACCAACCATGGACTTTTAAACACCATGTTGTCCTTAAATGCACAAGACTCATCCAAGGAATTTTAACCACCTTGATAATCTTAACCAAGAACCAACCATGGACTTTTAACCACCATGTTGTTCTTAAATAAACAAGGCTCACACAAGGACTTTTAAACACCTTTGTGACCTTAAACATCACTTGCCAATATGCATCATTAACAACAATAATCCACTGTTTTAAAGCATTTATCAAAGCCATAAACATCATGCATCTTTAAGCATCAAACCACATTTAAACAATGTCCAAAAACAAGGATCTCTTACCTTGAGTATCCTTCAACACATGGCTTATAATCTCAGCAAATAAACATGCTAAATATGCTTTCAAAACAGGATTTAAAACATGCAAACAACCACATTGCATACAGCCAATCCATGGCTCATCATCAAGAGAGTTTACTGAAAACTTACTCTTGAGCTTAGCTAAGTTGCTTAGACTTAAACTAAGCTCCCAAACCTTCAATTCAATGGTTTCAAAGCTGGAAACCAAAATCCACTCACCGATTCCGTTTCGCCTCTTGCCGAAACACCAATCAAGCTTCCGGATCACCACCACTTGGATCCAAAGATGACTCCCCTGTTTTCAACACATCAAAGCAGAGGATTAATGCATCATCATGCATTAACATCTTCAATGAAAGCACCTAAACTCGCTGCTCTCATCCACACTCCATTTTCGGCTACCCAACACAACCGAAAATGTATCCAAACAACTCCACAACACTACCCAGCCATGATCCATCAAATCTAATCATCCTTAAACATCAATTAACATCCAAAAAGGATCTAACATCACCCTTATACCTCCAGCTATAACAGATCATCAAGATCACTCCAAAAACCATCAAAAACACAAGCTAACCTTAGGAAATTCAACCTATCCGGGATTGCATTAATTAAACCTCAACTTCTCATCAATTTAGCATTCATTTAACATCAAAAATACACTTCAAATCACTGCTTAAATAGATCATACGAATTTTCATCAAAATCAAGCAAATCTTGCATTTAAAAGCCAAGATCAAGAACACAACCTTAAAACCTTTTATAAAACACAAATTAAGGATTGAGAACTTAGGAATTTCAGTAAAGAACTGAGAGTTCAGAGGAGAAGGACGTTCTTACCTCCAAACTTGAGTTTTCTCCCTTTTTGGAACCAAAATCTTGAAAATCCAATTAGCAAATGGTGAGGTTTTGTTGAAGAGATGATTAGCAATCAAAAGAGAATTGAAAAGAGATATTTAGGTGACAAAATCAGAGAGAAAAGCTCTGGAGAAAAGGTGTTTGGTTTGGGAGAAAATGAGAGAAAAAGAAAATGGAAGATTTGAGAGAAAAGTTAGTTATGGCCAAAATATCTTCCCTCCACTTTTGTTTCATTTAAAAACCTTTAATTAATCATTTAATATCTTAGAAAATCTGGAGAAACTCCCATTGGGTAAATAGCTCCTTAAAGATTCAAAGTTTCAATCCTTTTTAAAACAGTCTCACAGTTTTCAAAAATTACATTTTGGTCACTCGCCAAAATGTCACCCTTCCAAACCTCATTTTGTAAAATTGATTTCACCATTCTCTTATATATAATAAAAGAGGATTTTAGAACATTTTTCCATATTTTTAATGCAACCCGAACCAGGCTTTCCTAATTTCACCCTTTTATATTCGAACCGCACTTCGACCGAACCGGTTAAAACCCAAAACTTCTAAGCCCAAAACCGGGGCGTTACAAAAGGCTTGATGGTTTTGAAAAGAGTAAAAAACTGTTTTGTGCATTGATGACGTTTGTCGTTTTGAGCAATCCTCGCTAAGCTTGTATGCTTATGTTCTTTTTGTTTCATCAATGCAGATAATTAGATTTTCGGTGGCAGCATCATCGAGGAATCACACCAAGACATTTTTCTAAAAGTATGTTGAGCTTTTGAACTAGTGTAATAAGGGCAATGGGGGTTTCCGATGCTTTGAACGTTATTGATTTGTTGATTTTTGGTTTTGAGCAAGTTTATGATGCATATTTGGATTTGTAAATGGCCATTGAGTATTGGTTTGTGTTTGTGATTGGTTTTTAGCCTTTTTGTGTTTTGACATCTAAGAAGCATGCCTTTAGTCCCATAACTTGCAAGAATGATGTTATGATGTAGTTTGTGCCTCGTATTGGTGGTCATTGATGTGTATTCATGTTGTATGTATGTTGGGGCATGTGTTGGAGGGTAAAAGTTGATTTAAAACAGCTTTTTTGAAAGTTGCAGGCTTAGACGTTTCGGAACGCCCTTACATGTTTCGAAACAGTGGCCTATAATGGCCTTGGTGTTACGAAACGGTGAGGCTCGTTTCGGAACATTTTGCCTCTGTGAACCATTGTATCGAAATGTGTCGTTAGGGGTTTCGAAACAAAGTTGTGTATCGAAATGGTCAACCATGTTTAGAAACAGCCGTTCTGATACGGGGTCTTCTGTTCCGTAACACTTAACCGTTGGATCTATTTTTGAATTGTCTTGAGTTTTGTCTTCTTGCATTTTGGTCCTTTTTTTTTCCTTGTTTGCGATTGAATGAGTTCTAAATGTCATTTTGAGCCGAGATTTCACATTTGAGCATGTAACGAACTTAATTGAGGGTTGGTAAGTTGAATTTGACAAAAGTTCATATAATTTCCCAAATTTACAAAATGGTCCCTAAATCTTAATCGACTTTAATTAATTGGCGAACGTGTTGATGTTCTATACACTGCTTGTGTACGTTCACATAGGAACCTAAGATGCATTTAGATAAGATATAAAGAAAAAAAGGGTCGATTATTGAGGTAAACTTTCATGGTTCACTTCAATAATCACCGTGTGATCCATTCGATTCGGTCTATCGGCCAGGCCGGGTCGATGGGGTTACATTTCATGGTATCAGAGCCATGTTTTGAAAGGTTGTGGTAGTGGTAGGTTGTGGGTAAGTGATTTGCGATGTGGATATGTATTTTGGTGCTATTTGCTTTGCCCGATGAATGTTTAAGCATGTTATTGTTGAATGTGTGATAGTGATGATGTACATGATGAATGAATGTGGATGTGATGATGATTGAGCTGAATCTTGATGCTTGAGTCATATGATGTTGAAGTATGCATGTGATATGCTTTGTGCTATGTTGGTGGTAAATTGGAATGCCCATTGCCTTATTACCTAGTAAAAAGTTTTAAATTGGTTTTGAAAGTCTTGGGATCCTTGTTAAGAGCTGGTCTGATCAATTGTTTGTTTTATGTTCATGTTTTAATGATAACTAGTACAATGGGACCGAGACGCGAGTTACGTTATGGAGCGATAGCTCTTGCTGAGGTACAACGTGATCAGGAAAATGAGGTTCCACCTGGTGGAAACCTACCTCCTCCGCCACCACTACCTGGGGTGATGGGCAGGGCCAATACGGACAGGCTGGTTTGGTGTTGGGAGATTTGACGCCTCTGGTGCAGGCGATGACTGGGGCATTCCAGGCTGTTGTTGCTGGAGTGCATGTTCAGGCTCCTACTGCTGGGCAAGCGAGTTTTCCATTGGAACGGTTGAGGAGTTTAGGAGGAGTAGAGTTTCAGCGATTATCTCCGAGGCAACTTCAAGAGCAGAGAGGATGGCCAGAGAGGTGTGGCCCATATCGTTGCGATTCAGCCAAAGGGAGGTGGTCCAGCGAGGGTGTACAAACACCGCAAGGGACGCAATGACACCGATGTGATTGCATGTACTTTCACATTGCAATCCCTATCCTTGTTAGCATTGATTGATTATGGATCTACGCCTTCATACATCTTGAATGAGCAGGCGCATTTGCTTGATATTCCTGTTGAGATGCTAGATGTAGGGATGCAAGTAACAAGTTCTTTTGGTGAGACTGTTGTTACAAGGAAATTGTATAGGAGGTGGTCGTTTTCTGTTCAAGGTCATGTATTTTCTGTTGATTTGATGGAACTACCTTTTTATGGCTTTGGTGTGATTCTTGAAATGGACTGGTTTGTTGAGCACCGAGCTATGGTGGATTTTGACGTTAAGCATGTTACCTTAAAGCTTGCGGATGATTACGAGGTAGTAATCGTGGGGGAGAACGTGAAGTTCTTATCTAACGCAATTTTAGCTCTGGAAGCGAGTCGAATGTTGGAGTCAGGATGTGAAGCTTTCTTGGCGTATGTGATGAATCCTGTCGTGAAGGAAGTGCGTGTACAAGACATACGAACCGTTTGTGAGTTTCCAGGTGTCTTTCCGAAGGAGTTGCCAGGGTTTCCACCCAATTGAGAAGTTGAGTTTGGTATAAAGTTGTATGAGAATACGACTCCAGTGTCCATTGCACTTTATCGCACGACACCTAAGGAGCTGAAGACGCAGCTCTAGGAGTTGGTTGCTCGAGGGTTTATAAGGCCGAGTATTTCACCTTGGGGTGCGCCAGTCTTGTTTGTGAAGAAGAAGGATGGTACCAAGCATATGTGCATTGATTATCGACAACTGAACAAGTTGAGGATTAAGAACAAATACCCTTTTCCGAGGATCGATGATTTGTTCGATTAGTTTCGTGGTGCTTCGGTGTTTTCAAAGATAGATTTGAGGTCTAGGTATTACCAGCTTAAGGTTAAGGATGTGGATGTACCTAAGACAACTTTTCAGACTAGGTACATCCATTACGAGTTCTTGGTGATGCCGTTTGGTTGTTCCATTAGTTTCTAGATCAGTTTGTGGTTGTGTTTATCGATAGGGTGTTCCATTAGTTTCTAGATCAGTTTGTGGTTGTGTTTATCGATAATATTCTTGTGTACTCACGTATCGAGAATGATCATGATAAGCACTTAAGGATTGTGTTGCAAGTGCTATTGGAGAATCAGCTTTATGCTAAGCTCAGCAAGTGTTAGTTTTGGCTCAAGGAAGTGGTTTTTCTTGGACATGTGGTGTCAGCTGAAGGTATCCGAGTTGATCCACACAAGGTTGAGGCGGTGATGAGTTGGAAGACGCCTAAGTCAGTGACTGAAGGGCGCAGTTTCCTTGGGTTGGTTGGTTACTACCGAAGGTTTGTTGAAGGTTTTTCTAAGATTGCTGCTCCTTTGACTAAGTTGTTTCAAAATAATGTTCGTTTCAAGTGGACGGATGTTAGGAAACAAGATTTTGAGAAGTTGAAGGAAGCTTTGACGCAAGCTCCTGTCTTGATTCAACCAGAATCGGGTAAGGAGTTTATAGTTTATAGCGGTGCATCATATGTTAGTTTGGATTGCGTATTGATGCAAGATGGGAATGTTGTAGCTTATGCATCTAGACAGCTGAAAGTGCATGAGCGCAACTATCCTACACATGATTTTGAGCTCGCGGCGGTGGTGTTTGCTCTAAATATTTGGAGACACTACCTCTACGGTGAAAGATGTGTGGTTTACACCGACCATGAGAGTTTGAAGTATCTCATGTCTCAGAGGGAGTTGAATCTTAGGCGACGAAGATTGTTGGAGTTGCTTAAGGATTAGGATCTGACCATCGAGTATCATCCGGGAAAGGCCAATGTTGTGGCTGATGCTTTGAGTCGAAAGGTGGTTGTTGAGCTGAGAGCTATGTTTGATCGTTTAAGTATATCACGTGATGGTGGCTTGATAGCCGAGTTACAAGTGAAACCTTCCTTGATTCAGTTGATCAAGGAGATACAATTGATGGATGATTCGTTGGTGCCTCATTTTCAGGACATAGCTGATGGAGTCCTATGTTTCAAAAGTCGAATAGTTGTGCCAGAAGATGTTGAGTTGAAGTGCACTATTTTGACTGAGGCTCATAACAGTCCTTTTTCTATGCACCCTGGTAGTACAAGGATGTATCGTGGCTTAAAGAATGAGTACTACTGGGTGGGGTTGAAAAAGGATGTGGCATATTTTGTAAGCAAGTGTATGGTTTGCCAGCGAGTGAAGGTTGAGCATCAGTTTCCTTCCAGTTTGTTACAGCCTTTGAGGATACCAGAGTGGAAATGGGAGAGGATTACAATGGATTTCGTATCCGGATTGCCTTTGACACCGTCGAAGAATAACTCAGTGTGGCTGATTGTGGATCGCCTTACGAAGTGTGCACATTTCTTGGTTGTGCATACTACGTAGCAAGTCCTTATAATTTCCCAAATTTACAAAATGGTCCCTAAACCTTCATCAGCTTTAATTAATTGGCGAACGTGTTGATGTTCTTTCCGCTGCTTGTGTACGTTCACATAGGAACCTAAAATGCATTTAGATAAGATATAAAGAAAAAAAGGGTCGATTATTGAGGTAAACTTTCATGGTTCACTTCAATAATCCCCGTGTGATCCATTCGGTTCGGTCTATCGGCCAGGCCGGGTCGATGGGGTTACAACCACGATTCCTCTGAATGTACTGCATCTGCCAATTTCATGGGAGGATACGAGAGGAACATTAGGCCCAACATGAATACGTACAACCCTGGTTGGAAGAATCATCCAAACTTCTCTTGGAGCAATCCTAAAACTGCTGCCAATCCACAATAGCAGCAGGGGGTTATAAGCAAAACCCATCCAGACAACAAGCTCATCAACCACAAAACAATAATTCACTAGGAGCAACCCTTCAAACTTTTTTGTTCAACACTAGTGAATTTATTGTTCGCACTAATAAGTTTATTGATAAAACTGAGTCGTTTTTGGACAGGACGAAGATGCGGATGAACAATCAGAAGGCTACAATAAAGAACCTAGAAACACAGTATGAGTAGTTCACTGTGATATATAGCAGCATGACAATGGGTGCAGCATCCAGCAGTTCAAAGGCAGCAGCTAAGCCCACATATGAGCAGTGTAAAGCTATTTCAACCAGGAGTGGGAAACCGTTGAATGAGCCCATAGTGGAAAAGCCATAAGAGAAAGTGCCAGCACAAAAAGAACTACCTTCCATGGCAGCATCCACACCAGCCGCCCCGGCAGCTGAGCCTGATAGCAGTCCTGAAACGGATGATCCTCCACAGATAAAGTTTCCATGGAAAGAACGTATAGAGGACATCCGCCTGCCAGCACCTTTCCCCCAAAGGCTAATGCAACAGAAACAGGAGCACCAGTTCAGAAAATTCTTGGATATTTTGAAGCAGGTGCACATAAACATACCTCTTGTTGCGTGTAAATAGGACTATAGCAAATAGTGCAAGTGTACATGACACAAGTAGTAAAGTGATACTAGAGTATATGATATCGTCTCCATAGGGACTGAAAATAACTCTATCCTTGAATTGCTGCACAAGAAAAAAGAACTAATTTAAATGATTGTTTGAAGTAATATTGAGTAATAAATGGAATAAAAGATAAGGAAATCAGATTGAGAGAATATGTCGATATTGATTTTCTAGGTAGTGCAAGTATTGCACTGTTCAGAGGAATTTCTGTTGTTATGTCGTCATTCCTGTCGTGGCAGCACCTGTCGTGGCAGAGGTCCGTTGTTGTCGCGGCATCAACCAACAACTCCGTTCTTCAAGCTTGGCAAGAATCCCTGTTATGACTTGTCCTATCCCTCGGTCCAAGTTCTATTGATGAACACGTCTTGGTTGAAACCTCTCGGCGTGAATCAAAGGGTGAACACCAATGTTTGTGAATTCTTCTTGAGCCACTTAACCTTGTACTTATCCCTAAGCCAAGATGGTTTAACCATAAACTGGGAAACGCGTATTTACTCCTTTCTTATGCTTAACTCCCCCGATATTAAGCAAATGGATAACCTCACAATGCTCTTATGAGATATTGAAGACCGGTGTAAATAAACTTGAAGTTTTATTACTTGAACAGAAAAATCCTAAGAACAATACAATCCTTACAACTACTTTACAAGATAAACCCTTAGCCCTTGGGGAAGTTTAGAACATGGTGGAGAGAGAGAAACAACTAGGGTTTTAGGGGAAGACAGCTAGGAGTGAGATATCTTTTTCTAGGTCGAATTACATGCCTTTATATAGGCATTGGGTCCAAGTTTTATAATATGGCAAGAATACAAGTTTAAATTAAAGTACAACTCTATTAAAGACTAAATCTTCTTAGTAGATGCCTTTAATTCGTCCTCTTTTCTTGATTTGACTTTCTTCCTTGAACTTTGGGCTTGACCTTCCTTCTGCTTCAAGGCTTAGAAAAATATGTGAGTGATCCACGACGGACCAGCTTGAAATTCTCTATCTGTCGAGCTCCACTTCACTTTTCCACCTTAGTGTCTCTCTATCATCATGGCTACCACGGCAGGTGTCAAGACAAACAGTGCTCTTTGTCCTTCAATTCCAGCTCCTCCACTCGCCTCTGCTCCTTTGCTGCCCTGGATTTCTGTCGCGGCAGATACCTTCAAAAGTGAACAATTTCAGCAGCATCTGTGCAGTTTTTATCTAATTGTGATGTGTATGCAAAAATCTATCCTAAATGTAATTAATCATGCTTGAGTGTAGCAAAAATATGGGTAAATGAGGGGTAAAATATAGAACTTTTATGCACTCAACACACCGCCCAACTCAAGTTGATGCTTGTCCTCAAGCAGACACAACCTAACTAAGAATGATTTTTTTACTTGGCTTAATTCAGTGAACTACCATTACCTACAACTCTTTCTCTATCAAGGGTAGTACCTTTTCAATTGTTTATGGATTTATCCGGAACAATGCTATAATTATTGTGCAAGTGTGTGCATGTTTTGTGAACAAATATGTGCTTAGACTCTTTTAGCAACTAGAATAGTTATGCTACTCACTTGATTTTTTATGCCAAACTAATTTTTTCTTGGAGGCAATACTTAGGCTCCTTTAGTTTTTTCGAATTTAGACTCAATGTTCTTCTTTATTTTGTTTTTACTAGATCATGTTTTTGGGCACCTCTAGCTATCTTCCTAGAGTCGGTGTTAGGCTCCTCTAGGGGTATTGAGTCTTAAGTTTTTTCTTTTCTTTTATTCTTTTCCTAGAGACAATGTTAGGCACCTCTAGGGGCAACTCAAGTGGTTAAGCTTTTCTACTCTAGTTTACTAAAAGAAGTCTCGACAACATATAAGTCACAAAAGTGTTCTTTTAAGTTCAGAACTATAGCAGGACCTCGAGGTCATCATCACTGCTACTGCAAATGCTGCCGTCCGATCTATCGTGGCATGGTCCGTCCACAGTTTCATTCAGTTTCTTCTTCCTCATCGGAGGGAAGTCTTTGGATATGTTCCGAACGAGAGATGGCTCCGAGTCAGAATCATCCTACCAAACGGAGGAGGAGGAGGAGAACCCTTCAAAGTACTTTGGGTCAATCTCTGGTAGTGGTTCATTCCGTTTCTCTCCTAGAGGAGTGGCAGATCTTCTGTCGCCATCTTCGGTCGTGGCAGGTGCTGATGTGGAGGTAGTAGTGGGTGTTCTGGGGCTAACAACAGGTGTGGGGTGGCAAAAAGATATTATAGGAAAGATGGAAACTGCACGTTCGGAAAATTTACACCAGTCTTAATAAAATTTACCGTGGCAGTAGTGAAATCCCTCATGAATCCCATGAGGCCTAGCTGGCTTTCCTCCATCTTCTTCAGCATCTGCAGGATTTGGTTGGAGGTGTCTATCGGAGGTGCGGCCGTGGTCTGCTCAGGTTCTGTCGTGACAGGATCAGTGGATTCAGGGTCTGTTGTTGGTTCTGTCGCGGCAGTGGGGTCCATATATGCCTGGGGGTGGCAGGCTTCAGCTCCATCAAACTGTATATGTTTTCGTGCGTCCATCCCTTTCCTTGTACTCTGACATCTTCGTCAATTTCTGGAACCTTATTTGTCCGACAGAGGGTGGTGATAAGGTAAGGGAAGAAAATGGGGCCCATCGGTCGGAGTGCACACTCAAAAATCCCATCAAGGATGTATCTGCCGATGTTGATCTGCCTCTCGTTGATGATTGAGTGCACGAGGGCTAATCTCTACCGGTCCACCGTGGTGTTATGTGATGTAGGCATGAGGCGTTTCTTCACGAAATGGTTCCAGAGCTTTGCTTGCGGTGTGAGATGGGTCCTTCGCACTGTCCATCTGTGCTTGGGATCCTCGTTCCACTGGGTGCTTTCTTCCGTCAGTTCTGCCATGACAGCATCGTAGTCTGCCGATGACAGACTATTGATGGACCTCCTATGTGCGTATTCCTTTCTGCCCACATAGATTCTGTACAAGGTGTTGATGTAGGCCGGTTCTAAGGAGATTTTCTTCCCCTTGACAGTCACTGTCGTGGCATCTTTGGAGGGGACAGTAGCATAAAATTCTCGAACCAAAGTCACATTCATATCCTCTAGCTGGACGGTGAACATCTTCCATTTGAGGGCTATAATTTTCTTGGAGATGAAACCCTCAAGCCCTAGGTCTCCCGTCTTTTGGGTGTAGGTGAACCCTCTCTCTTCCCACATTTCTCGTTTCTAGAACGAGCCATAGTATCTCCTTTCTGAGTCTGCCGATGCAAATCAACTAGGGATTCTGCTGTGGTTGGGTGTGGATACTGTCGTGGCAGAGGTGGAGGCAGCACTCCTTCGGGTTGATCTAGTAGTCATTGCGAGGAAAACTGTAGCAAAATAAAAGAAAATTTCTAAGAGATAAATTATGGGAAGCAAAGTAGAGAGAATGAGAATGAGGTGAAAAATGAAATGGGAGTAGAGGGTTATATAGAACGTGATTTTCTGCCCGTTGGGACTGTAATGGCCGACGCGAATAACAGAGCCAGTTGTCACACATTTTCTTGACACGTCTGTTACGCGTTTCCGTATCTATCGCAACAGCTCCGTGACATGTTGTATTTTCTGCGTCTGTCGCGACAGCTGGTAACAGGCTGTCCCGATAGGCATGTCCGTTGGGTTTTATGGGCTGTTGTGAATGCAGTGGGCTGGTTCATTCCTCCTCATTGCTTCGCTTCCTTTTTTTCTTGAAAACTAAAATAAACAATAAATTAAAATCTTACTTCCTAAAAATAAATAAATAAACTAAATAAAATAAAATTAAGTTAAATTAGGGATGCCTTGTGGGGCATCTCCTAAAGTAACTACTTCCTGCATCCTTGGGGCTTTAGTCCCCTGATAATGCTTGAGCCTTTGTCCATTGACCTTGAATTGGTGCCCATCCTTGATTGATCTGATTGTAATGGCACCATGGGGGAAAACTTGGACAACTTGGAAAAGGCTAGACCACCTAGATTTAAGCTTTCTTGGGAAGAGCTTCAACCTATAGTTAAACAACAACACCTGCTACCCTGGGCATAACAGTCGTGGCAACTGTTTTCTATCGTGCCACTTCTTTGTTTTGTCCTTGTAGATCTCTGCGTTGTCGTGGGCCATTGCTCGAATTTCTTCAATCTCATTCAAGTCCATTATCCTTTTCTGCCCTGCCTTGTCCCAATCCATATTAACTTTCTTGATAGCCCAATATGTTTTGTGTTCTATCTCGATAGGTAAATGGTAAGTTTTTCTCTAAATGAGGCGGTAGGGTGACATTCCCAATGGCATTTTAAATACAGTCCTGTAGGCCCAAAGTGCATCATTTAGGTGAAGAGACCAGTCCTTTCGAGTTGGTTTTACCATCTTCTGTAGGATGTTCTTCACTTCTCTATTTGATATTTCGGCCTGCCCATTGGTTTGAGAGTGATATGCTATTGCAATTCGGTGTCATACTCCGTATTTCTTTAGTGCACTAGCAATTACCCTATTGTCGAAATGCCTCCCCTCATCGCTAATGATCGCCCTTGGGATGCCAAACCTTGAAAAGATGTGCTTGTGAAGAAATCTTTGCATAGTCTTGGCATCGTTCTTTTAAGTGGCGATAGCTTCTACCCATTTAGACACATAGTCTACTGCCAGCAGGATGTATAAATTCCCACAAGAGGCTGGGAATGGCCCCATGAATTCGATTCCCCAAACATCAAATATTTCAACCTCAAGTATGTTCTGCAGTGGCATCTCATGCCTTCTAGATATTTTTCCAGTCCTTTGGCATTTATCACAACTCTTGTAAAAATCTTGTGCATACTTGAACAATGTAGGCCAAAAGAAACTAGATTGCAGAACCTTGGCAGCAGTTTTATTTCCTCCCAAGTGTCCTCCATAAGGAGCAACATGGCATTGGTGAAGCACTTCTTTCTGTTCCTCATGTGGTATGCATCTCTGATGATCTGATCTGCATAATGCTTAAAGAGAAGAGGTCCGTCCCAATAATAATGTTTTGCATCATTTTGGAACCTCTTCCTAGCTTGGTAATTAAGCTCATGAGGTAATAACCCACTTACAATATAATTGACGATATCAACATACCAAGGGGTTTTAGAAAACTTACTTGCCACCATGGCTGTCGCGGCAGTATTGGTGGCAGCGAACAACTGCTCATCCGGGAAGGTTTCCAGTATGTTGGTCTTGTCTTTCTCTTGATTCCTTCCCATCTCCAGTCTTGACAAGTGATCTGCTACTTGGTTTTCTGTCCCCTTTTTGTCCTTGATGTCAATGTCAAATTCTTGCAGAAGCAGAATCCAACGTATCAAACTTGGTTTGGCATCCTTCTTGGTGAACACATATTTAAGTGATGAGTGATTTGTATGGACCGCCACTTTTGTTCCAAGTATATATGGTTAGAACTTGTCAATTGCAAACACCACTGCGAGTAGCTCCTTTTCTGTCGTGGTGTAATTTAACTGAGCATCGTTTAGAGTTTTGCTGGCATAGTAGATCACATGGAAGAGTTTCTCCTTCCTCTACCCTAGTGTTTCCCCGACAGCATAATCACTAGCATCACACATTATCTCGAATGGTAAGCTCCAGTCTGGTGGCTGCACTATTGGGACTATTACCAGCTTTTCCTTCAGTATTCTAAATGCTTCAGTACATTCAATGTTAAAGTCAAAGGCACAATTTTGTTCCAGCAGGAGACACATGGGTTTAGTGATTTTCGAGAAGTTGGCAATGAATATTCGATAGAACCCTGCGTGCCCTAAGAAACTTCTTATTCCTTTAACTTTGGTGGGTGGCGGCAGTTTTTCAATAACCTCGATTTTGGCTCTGTCTACCTCTATGCCGCGACAGCTAACCTTGTGGCCCAACACTATGCCCTCGTCCACTATAAAGTGACATTTTCCCTAGTTTAAAACAAGGTTTGCCTCTTCACATCTTTCAAGAACTTTCTGTAAATTGCCTAGGCAACCGTCGAAACTGTCTCCAAAGACGAAAAAGTCATCCATGAAAATCTCTAAGAAATCCTCCACCATGTCGGAGAATATTGCCAGAATGCACCGTTGAAAGGCTGATGGTGCATTGCAGAGGCCAAATGGCATTCTTCGAAAGGCGTATGTGCCATATGGGCATGTGAAGGTTGTATTATCTTGGTCCTCCGGTGCGATTGCGATTTGGTTATAACCTGAGTAACCATCAAGAAAACAATACTATGGCTTCCCCGCTAATCTATCCAACATTTGATCGATAAAAGATAAGGGGAAGTGGTCCTTTCGGGTAGTTTTATTAAGCTTCCGGTAGTCCATACAAACCCTTCAACCGGTCATAGTCATGGTTGGGATTAGTTCATTGTCCTTGTTTGTTACAACGATTATGCCTCTCTTTTTGGGTACACATTGCACCGAGCTCACCCACTTGCTATCCGAGATGGCGTATATTATTCCAGCATCAAGCCACTTGATGATTTCTTTTCGTACCACTTCTCGCATAGCCTCGTTTAGTCGTCTTCGGGCATCGATTGTCAGCTTATGGTCATCCTCCAAGAGGATCTTATGCATGCATAACGCCGGACTGATGCCTTGCATATTAACAATGGTCCATTCAATTGCCTTTTTATGTTGCTGTAGCATTTTGATCAGCTGTTGTTCCTGTTCCTGCATCAACTTGGAAGAGATGATTACGAGCAACGTATCATTTAAATCAAGAAAAACATATTTGAGTTGCCCTGGCAGGGGTTTAAGGTCTAAAACAGGTGGTTGTTCAATGGAAGGCTTTTGGATTACATGTTCATTTGAGGTATAATTTAAAGGCTCAAAGAACTTACCTGGACGTGTGCCTATCCAATTTACCTCCTTAGCACCTTCAGTATCTGATGCATCTGTGTCTGAGGGGTCACTGTCATCGATGCTGTCGTGACAGTCTTCAGGGTGACTGCAGTGGCAGTGACCAAATTTCCTGTCGTGACAGTTCGACCTGATGCAGGGTTGGTCTAAGACTACTTCTGAAATTGCCTTGCATTCTTCCTCTACATTAGCTTGTTTCTTTGCTTGGAGAACATTAAGCTTTATTTGTTGGTCATTGACTCTCATCGTTAGTTCTCCTTTTTCTACATCGATCATTGTTCTGTCTATGGCTAGGAAGGGTCGCCCCAAAATGATCGGTGCGTTTTCATCTGCTTCACAGTCTAAAACAAGAAAGTCAGCCGGAAAAATAAACTTATCCACTCTTACCAAGATATCTTCAATTTTCCTTCCAGTTGTACGTAAGAGCGGTCTGCCAATTGCAGCATGACTGTCGTGGGCCTTGCTTGTCCATTACCTAGTTTCAGAAATACAGATCTGGGCATTAGATTAATGCTAGCACCAAGATCACAAAGCGCCTTACCCATAAACTTGTCACCAATTATGCATGGTATGATGAAGCTGCCAGGATCCTTCTTCTTTGGGGGTGGTCGCTTATGGAGGATTGCCATGCATCCTTCTGTCATCATTACTGTTTCAAATTCCCCAAGTCTGGACCTCCTGAACATTGCATCCTTCAGAAACTTTGCATAACCAGACATCTACTTAATGGCTTCTAATAACAGGATGTTGATGTGTACTTGCTTGAAAATATCTTAGATTTTCTTAAGCTGGTACTCATGTTTCTGTTTCTTTAGCCGCTGTGGAAAGGGGGGTGGAGGACGGTAATCTTCAAGGCGTCCTTCACATGGAAGTCGGATCTGAAGAGGCTCAAGATCTTCAGTTTCTTCTTTCCGCTCCTCTGTTTCTTCTGACGTCATGGCAGGTGTGACGACAATAGACTGTTTCTCTTCTATCGGGGCAGTGTTCACGACATGTGTTTGTAGGGTCGGTTCCTTGCTTGGTGTTTCTTTTATTACCGACCCTTGTAGTTGTTTCCCACTCCTCGTTGTAATCGCTTTGCACTGCTCATGTGTGGGTTTTCTAGTGACCTCGGTATCACTAGGGAATCCTCCATTCTGCCTTAGGTTTATGAACTGTGAAACCTGGCCCATCTGTGTCTCTAAGGATTTTAGGGTAGCCTCATGGTTTGTCATTCCCATCTCTGTCTTGTCCATGAAGGATTCAGTTTTCTTGACAAAGTGATCCATATTTGCCATATATGCTCATGTTTGAAACATGAATGTGGCCAGGGTCTGCTCTAGTATACTTGTTGTGGCTACTGGCTGCTGTTGTGGTTGCTGTCGTGACATAATCCTAGCGCCTCCTTGATTCTAGTTGTTCTGGACTGGAGGGTTCAGTGCATTGTTGGTGTTGCTCTATGAAAATTTGGGATCCTTCCTCCAGTTTGGATTGTAGTGGTTGGAATCATAGGTTTTATTCCTATTATAGTTCTCAATATACATCCCTTCTTCCAAATGTAAAGGACACTCCTCTGTACTGTGGTTTCCGCTATAGGTTTTACACACCTCTTCGGCAGAAAATATAGCTTTAGAATCCTTCCACTGCAGATTTTCAACTATCTTAGTGAGGTATGCAATCTGAGTTTTTACCGAGTTATCATCTTCGTACTCCTTTACAGATATTCCTCGTTTACCTCCCCTTCGAGCTGTAGGAAACTGCTCATCATTCTTTGCTAACTTTTTCAACACCAGCATTGCTTCATCTGGTTCTTTATCCAACAATGACCCATTTGCTGTTGAATCTATCCTTAGTCGAGTGTGTGCATTGGCAGCGTTGTAGAATTTGACAACCTGAATCCATACAGGGAATCCATGCATTGGGTAGTTTCGTAAGAGAGTTGTAAATTTGTCCCATGCCTCATGCATTGGTTCGTCGTCTTCCTGTTGAAAAGTAGCAATCTCGTTATGCAATCTTTCAGATAAATGAGAAGGGTTAAAACCAGAAAGGAATTCACGAGAGAGATCCGCCCAAGTTCTTATTGAACCCGGCGTTAATTTATTCCACCAAGTTTTTGCTCTATCTCTCAATGAATTAGGAAATAGTCTGAACGATCCACATATCTCTTGGAAAGTTTTAAGATGTTCACGTGTGTCCTCAGTAGCATAACCACCAAATTGGCCAGCAGAATTTATCATGCTGAACATGACAGATTTTAGTTCGAAATGTTCAGCTTCCACATATGGCAGGGTAGTTTCCAGTTCAACATGGTCGTTATCCATGTACTCTCGACAAGTCTGCCGTGCTGCTGGGGCAGCGGGCAACAGCAGATCATTTCAGGGGTCAAAAGGAGGATCCACATTACCTCTGGGTTATTGTTGTTGTCATCCTCCCTATTGCCTTTCCTTCTGTTCACCATTGCTTCCAATCTCTCATCAAGATAATTGTTTCTTTCTATCAAGAGTTGGGCTTGGTTCCTGAGTTGATATGTGCGTTCGATTTCTGGATCTAATTCGTACTCAAGTTCCTTACCATGTCTCGATCTGTGCATAAGAAATAAAGGAACTTTGTAAAAAGCACGAGGAAAATAAAATATCTAAAAACAAAAATTAAAAACAAAGTGTAGTAATTAAAAGGTAAAGGTATGTTGCAAGTCCCCGACAACGACGCCAAAAACATGTTGCGTGTAAATAAGAATATGGCAAATAGTGCAAGTGTACACGACGCAAGTAGTAAAGTGATACTAGAGTATCAGATATCGTCTCCACAGGGACTGGAAATAACTCTATCCTTGAATTGCTGCACAAGAAAAAAAATTGTTTAAATGATTGTTTGAAGTAACCTTGAGTAATAACTAGAATAAAAGATATGGAAATCAGATTGAGAGAATAGGCCGGTATTGATTTGCTCAGTAGTGCAAGTGTTGCACTGTTCAGAGGAATTTATGTCGTTATGTCGTTGTTCTTGTCGCGGAAGCACCTGTCGCGGCAGCAACCAACAACTCCGTACTTCAAGCTTGGCAAGAATCGATGTTATGACTTGTACTATCCCTAGGTCCAAGTTCTGTTGATGAACACGTCTTGGATGATACTTCCCGACGTGAATCAAAGGGTGAACACCGATGTTTGGGAATTATTCTTTAGCCACTTAACCTTGTACTTATCCCTAAGCTAAGATGGTTTAACCATAAACTGGAAAACACGTATTTACTCCTTTCCTATGCTTAACTCTCCCGATATTAAGAAAATGGATAACCTCACAATGCTCTCTCGATGCTCTTATGAGATATTGAAGACCAGAGTAAATAAACTTGAAGTTTTATTACTTGAACAGAAAAACCCTAAGAACAATACAATCCCTACAACTACTTTACAAGATCAACCCTTAGCCCTTGGGGAAGTTTAGAACATGGTGGAGAGAGAGAAACAACTAGGGTTTGGGGGAAAGACGGCTAGGAGTGAGATATCCTTTTCTAGGTCGAATTACATGCCTTTATATAAACCTTGGGTCCAAGTTTTCTAATATGTCAAGAATACAAGTTTAAATTAAAGTACAACTATATTAAAGACTAAATCTTCTGAGTAGATGCCTTTAATTCGTCCTCTTTTCTTGCTTTGACTTTCTTCCTTGAACTTTGGGCATGGCCTTCCTTCTGCTTTAGGGCTTAGAAAAATATGTGAGTGATCCACGATAGACCAGCTTGAAATTCTCCATATGTCGAGCTCCACTTCACTTTTCCACCTCAGTGTCTCTCTGTCGTCATGGCAGCCACGGTAGGTGTCACGACTGATAGTGTCTTTGTCCTTCAATTCTAGCTCCTCAAATCGCCTCTACTCCTTTGCTGCCCTGGATTTCTGCCGCGGCAGATACCTGCAAAATGAACAATTTCAGCAACATCTGTGCAGTTTTATCTAATTGTGATGTGTATGCAAAAATCTATCATAAATGTAATTAATCATGCTTGAGTATAGCAAAAATATGGGTAAATGAGGGGTAAAATATATAACTTTTATGCACTCAACACCTCTCATAAAAGTAATTTAGAACATGCCCATCTATGCCAAATACCTCGGGGACATGGTTTCTAAGAGGAAGAGAATTGGGGAGTTTGAAATAGTTGCTGTAACAGAGGAGTGTATAGCCATGCTACATAACAAGTTGTCGTCCAAGCAAACAGATCCAGACAGCTTTGTTATACCATGTAGAATAGGCAGCATGCACGAAACAAAAGCCCTGTGCGACATAGGAGCCAGCATAAACTTTATGCCCAAGGAAGTCTTCGACAAACTAGGAATTGGGCATGCCTAACCTACCTCCATTATGTTGAAACTTGCTGATCATTCATTTGTACAACAGGAGGGCAAGATCGAAGACATCCTAGTTCGAGTGGGCAACCTTATTTTTCCAGCAGGCACATCCGCATCGTTTACCTTCAACTGGTAGTACCCGGATCTCAGATCAATCTTAGAAAACACTAAAGCACCCCGATATTGATCAAACAAATCATCAATCCTTGGCAAAGGATACTTCTTCTTAACTATAAACATGTTCAATTGACGATAATATATACACATTTTCATCGTGCCATCCTTCTTCTTCACAAACAAGACTAGTGCACCCCATGGTGAAACACTAGGCTTAATGAAACCTTTATCAAGCAACTCCTGAAGTTGCGTCTTCAACTTCTTCAAATCTTTCGGAGCCATTTGATAGGGAGCAATAGACATTGGAGTCGTATTCTGGTACAACTCAATGCCAAACTCCACCTCTCGATTTGGTTGCAAACCAGGCAACTCTTCCGGAAAGACACCCGGAATTTCACATATTGTCTGTATGTCCTGCACTCGCACCAACTTTGTTCTAGGATTCATCACATAGGCTAGGAAAGCTTCACATCCGGAGCGCATCAACTAACTCACTTCAAGAGCCGAAACCACATTAGATAAGAATTTCACATTCTCACCTACAACCACCACCTTATAGTCATTGACAAGTTTCAACGAAACTCGCTTGGTCTCAAAATCAACCATAGACCTATGCTCGGTTACCAATTCATACCAAGAATCACATCAAAACCATAGAATGACAATTCCATAAGATCAACCTCAAACACATGACCTTGAACAGACAAAGCATCTTTAATGTCGCAACTTCGCCAACAACATTTCAACTTTAGAAAATTTCCTCAACGTACTTCATTAGCAGCAACTAATCCCCAGAAAAGACATCGTATTCCAAACATCAACCCCATAAACCACTTTAAACATCTCTTTTACTCTTCAAGATTTACATCAACCCTATAAACCACTTTAAACATCTCTTTTACACTTCAAGATTTTAAAGAACCTTTTTGCGAAAACTACTTACATTTTATCTTCATCGGTCTCCGAGAAATCATCCGTAAGTGTGAACATATGCGTGAATGCCAACTACATGCCCTCGTAGATGCCTATGCATATGTATGCAAAAACATCACCATCATTGATGATTACCGCACTGATGCTACATGAAAGGAAATCCCGAACAAACATTCCTACAACAACATTCTTATCTTACACATTGCCTTAATCAAACCACGTCTCAAGGCTTACATCCCTTGCGTTCATCAGTCGCCAACTCTAGAGTTTGCTAGTTCATCCACACAACTGAACCTCATATTCAGAAACACTCATGTTTCCTTGCACCAAAGACATAAATTCTCGCTTCTTTTCATCAAGCTAGCAATCACCCAAATTCTTCCTCTTGGATGCATTTTAAAAGAACTCCCAATTACATCAATAGGTTCCATACCCGTAGTGATGGTCATCCACCACATAAAAACATCTCCGTGAAGCAAAGATACAACACAACCAAACTTTCACGCATCATTATGACTCATCTAATCAAGAATCAGTCGGGTATTCTCAACATACTCATTAATCTCATGCTCATCCACATTACTCACATTGGCTCCAAGCTCTCGTCTCGGTCCCATTATCAAAATGGTTTTACTAAAAAGAATGTAAAAATAAAAACAATCATGCTAGCCAAAGCAAGAATCCAAGCTGCTCAAGTTTTACTTTTCAAAACCAAAATTCTCTTCACATTAGTAATAATATGGCAATGGATACCCTTAATTTCTTCCCCAACAGCATATAACAATTACAATTAATGTTATCAAACACTGTGCATCTCACACATATCAAACAATGATCAAAACAAGGGATAATCAATCACCATGCATAGAATTCATCAAGGATTCAACCTTACAACAATATCACATCAACCTTACCTCTCAATTCTTTCGTAACCTGGCTCTGATACCACCAAATGTAACCCCTCGACCCGGTCTGGACGAGAGACCGAACCGAACGGGTCACACGGGAAATTCTGATGTGAACCAGTAGGTTTACCTCAATAAACAACCCTAATTTTTTTATATTTTTATCTTGTGTAGGTGCTCATTATGTTCCTAAGTGATTAACTTCACAGGGGAATAAATATCAACTCGATCAGACATCGATTTGGGATTCAATTGCACTTTAGGGGCCATTTCGTAAATTTAACAAAATACAGAGACTTCTTCATTTTTTAAGTTACCAAACTTTAATTAGTCATATTACATGCCTCTCTGTCAAATCTCAGCTCAAAACAATAATTCAAGCTCATTTAATTGCAAACACAACATTCAGGGGTCAAAACGTAAAGAAACAGAACTTCAAAATACTCTATCAACTAACATAATAGCTTGCTGCTTCTGTACAGGCTAGCCCTGTATCAAAACAGGCTTACCAAAACAAGTTCACATGGCTCGAAACACCCTTTGAGGTGTTTCAGATCCGAAGTTTCCAGTAGAAAATTTGTACCGGAACAGGCTTCCCCTGTTTTGAAACCCGTAGGCCATTACAGGCTCACCGTTTTGGTACAAACTCGAGAGTACCGAAACACCTAGGCATGTAATGACACTTGTTGCTGGTTTTTCACACTTTAATCCATATTAAATCATTCCAGCATGCTTTCAACATGCATACAACATATTTAGGACATCAAACCACAACATACATGGCAGAAATAACATCATAGATAGTCCATATACATTAAGTGAATCTACATGCAAGCAGCCTATACAACAATAGCAACTTAGAAGTCAAAACACAAACCAAGGCATAAACCAAACATTAAAGGTCATTTACAAGTCATTAAGAGCATTACAAACATGCCTCAAAACAAGGAGTTCCAAAACACAATCTCCCAAACACAAAGTATCTTCCCATTGCCAACTATTATTACTAATGAGCAAATATAAAACCATACTTGAGCTTAATCCAACTCTGTGGAAACCTTCTTGCCTCTTTGCTGCACACACAAGCTAATTCTCTACATTGTTGGAAAAAGAAAGCGTAAGCAAAATTGCTTAGTGAGGGATGCTCAAAACAAACCAACACAACAATGTATTTTAAAACCATTTCTCATTTTGAAATATCTATCTAATCATGCTCATTCTATCTCATGCTCGAAGTCATTTTCAAAGCAAAACCACATCAATTAAAACTACATGTACAATCTATCTCATGAATTCATCACAATGCAAAATCTCAAGGCATAGCCTTACATGCTTAAATCTCATAAATCATTTCTCAAATCATATTATCATATGCAAAACACAATGCATAAACCATTTATAACCAAGGTACATGTGAATCTCATAATCAATCTCATATATTGGCATTTTAGCAACATTACTCGGATTTGCGGATAGCTTGACTAAATGTCAAGTCCTATCCAGGTGGAATCTCACATCACCAGACTCTCATGGCGGCATCTCTCATCGTCATAAAGCTTGGATGGCACTACCCCCATTGCCCGAACCAAAGATCACGTACAAATTTTTTATTTTATAGTGCACTTCTCATCCTATTGGTCGACCAATTATATCCGGTAACAACATTCTCATCTCATTCCAATATATTCATTTTAGCATCATTACCTACTTTTTTTCAATGAATCAATATAAAACATTCTCATCCCATTTCAAAAGCATGTACAATGCATAGAATTTTCTCAAATAATTCAAACTCATTGAAACATCAATTCTATCTCATGGGATCTTTAAAGTCATCATTTCATTTCTCAAAACATGCATAAAACAGTAGGTATAAATCTATCTTCAAAACAAGAGAATGGTCATAAAATCAATGGAACAATAACCGAGAAACAAGAGCGAAATATCTCAAACTTACTTACGAGCTTAGATTAGTGTTTCTAACTCAATCTAAACCCCCAAACCTTGCTTTCAAGTCCTTTAAAGACTTTTAAAACCAATTTCACTCACTGATCACGCCTCGCTTGCTTTGCTGAAGCGAAAACAAGCTTCAGAATCAACTACAACTCTTTCCGAAGCTAGCGAAACATCATCCCATGCTTCCAAGCAAAGCAAAACAGAGAATTAGTTCATCACATTGCACCAAAATTTCTAGAAACACAACATCTCAACTTCTACTTAAAATCGCCTAGCAATTGGCATCCGAAAACAACCAAAACATCGGTGAAACCTCTCCAATTAATCTCCAGCCACTACCCAGTGAGATTAAGATCAATACAACCTTGATTTACATCTAAAAACATCATCTCAACACCAAAGAACCTTTAACAATCAATTAACCACGTAAACAACTCATCAACCCAAAAACCTCACCTAAGAAATCTAACTAATTTCGGGTTTCCACTACTAAAATCATTAAATCAACATTTCAACACATCATAATCATGATTAAATCTCATTATAACTTTACAAAATCAATTTAAAATAAAGATCTCTTGACTAACCCAAACATTCATCAATTAAATGTATTTTTCATCAACATAATCTTAAAAACCAATGGAAAACAAACATAAAAGACCAAAAAATGTGGGAATTTCAATAAAGAGTTTATCATTAGTGGAGAAGAAAGAAATTATCTCTAATGTTGGCTTTTTTCTCCCATTGAATGGATTTTCATGAGAAAACCAAAGATACAAACATGAGATTTTGATAATAGATTAATAATAAATCAAATATAGGTCAAATCCAAAGTTAACCTAAAATCTTTGAAGAGAAAATCATTGTTTTGTTGAAGAGAATTTGAGAGAAAAAAGGATAGAGAGAAAAGTTAGTTACATGAAATGTGCTTTTAGAAAATAAAAGCTATTTAATCTTTATCAATTCCTTTCATTTAATAAACCATTTTAACATAATCAATTAAGATGAAAAAAAGGCTAAATTAGTCCTTTGGTCAATTACTCTTTAAAGATTATAAGTTATGGTCTTTTACAATTTAGTCACTAGAAAAACCGTTTTCAAAAATCGCATTTTAGTCACTAAAGTCTCAATATCCAACTTCCAACCATCAATTTCCAAAATTGACTCCTCCGACCCTTTAAATATATATAAAGTGGATTATAAATTTTTTTCCATCTTTTATTTGCCTCAAAAACCGTTTGAAACCACTTTAATGTGAAACTAGTCTAAACTATCCAAAACAGATTAAACTGAACCCTTTGCCCAAACCCGGCTAAATTCAAGGCCCAAAATTGGGGCTTTACATAGCTAGTGAAGTAAATATACCTTCAAAAGGGAAGGTTCAAGGGTGCATACCTATCTATCCTATGCGGCTATCAATCGTAGAATCTATCACCACATCGAGTCAAAATGTTTTGATTAAATGATCAGTTTCATGCATGAGGAGGATTGTTGGAAAAAATATGATACTTTGATACATATTTTCCATATGTAAAGTTGGAGATTCTAATAATAAAATTACGGCTTCATATTCTACTCTATGAGACCTTTACAACAATATCTCATGCGCTCAAAATGGGTGAGCGATAAATTTGAAATTAATGCTTAAAGTTGGCTAGTTGTGAATTGCGTTAGGGGAAAAGGGAAAACTTATATCTCACATGGGTGGGGTACCAAGTGTGGGATGTGTTTTTATACAAGACCAAACTTTATATTTATTGGATGACCTAAGAGTTATGAGGTGGGTGGCATGAATGTATGTACCAGTTAAGCCCTTCGTGGGATTACAGATATTTTAATTGTAACCTCTTAAACACGACCTAGAAGAAAAGTCCTAATTTAGGAAGTTATGATTGAAACTTAACCTTAAAAAAACTAATTTTGAAAATTATACTTTAATTTAAATTAAAATAATAAATATAACAATAATTTTTTAAATTGCTTGAAATGGACAAAACACAAATGCCATAATTAAAATTCGAATATATAATAGAAATATCTAAATAAAACCACGGTAAATGAATGCTAAAAATAATCCCAAAACATAAATAGTCTCATGTTATGAAATTACATCAATGTGTCAAAATAATAAATGATAATCTAAATAACTAAAAATAGTTTTGTACTGAATAATAAAATAACCGAATAAAATATGAAATCCTCCAAGTACCACGTCGCCTAAAGTCCAAAGATATATGTAAGAAGAAGCTATGGGGAGTAAGCTAAAGAGCTTAGTGTGTCTATAAAGTGCAAGAAAAACCATAATCATAAAACATAATATTATTGTCTTAAAATCCTTTAAACCATAACACATAAATCATAAGCGCAATACAAGGCACTCAACAACAACTGCCAGGAGAAAAGGAAAGTTCCCTAGAACTCCTCACTACAACCCTCATTCGAAGTGGAATTCAGTCCGAAGGGTGAAACCACTAAACTTCCCTGTACAAATCCCAACTCATGCTCATACATATATGATGTTTAAAACATAAATTTCAAAAACATAGTAATAATATGGCAATGGTACCCTTAATTTCTTCCCCAGCAGCATATAACAATCACAATTCATGTTATCAAACACCCTGCATCTCACACATATCAAACAATGATCAAAACATAGCATAATCAATCACCGTGCATAGCATTCATCAAAGATTCAACTGTGCAACAATATCACTTCAACCTTGCCTCTCAATTATTTCGTAACCAGACTCTGATACCACCAAATGTAACCCCCTCGACCCGGTCTAGATGATAGATCAAACTGAACGGGTCCCACGAGAAATATTGATGTAATCTAGGAGGTTAACCTCAATAAACAACCCTATTTTTTTTTATCTTTTTATCTTGTCTAGGTGCTCATTATGTTCCTAAGTGATTAACTTCGCAGGGCAATAAATAACAACTCGATCAGGCATCGATTTAGGATTTAATTGCACTTTAGGGATCATTTCATAAATTTAACAAAATACAAAAACTTCTTCATTTTTGAAGTTACCAACCTTTAATTAGTCATATTACATGCTACTCTGTCAAATCTCAGCTCAAAACAATCATCCAAGCTCATTTAATTGCAAACACAACATTCAGGGGTCAAAACGTAAAGAAACAGAACTTCAGAATAGTCTATCAACTAACATAACAACTTGATGTTTTGGTACAGGCTAGTCCTGTATCGAAACATGCTTACCAAAACAAGTTCACATGGCTCAGAACACAGGCCTATATCGAAACACACTTTGAGGTGTTTCGGATCAGAAGCTTCCAGTAGAAAAATTGTACCGAAACAGACTTCCCCTATTTCGAAACCTTTAGGCCATTTCAGGGTCACCTTTTCGGTAAAGGCTCGAGTCTACCGAAACACATGGGCCTGTAATGACACTTGTTGCTGGTTTTTCACACTTCAATCCATATTAAACCATTCCAACATGCTTTCAACATGCATCCAACATATTTAGGACATCAAACCACAACATACATGACAGAAACAACAACATAGCTAGTCCATATGCATTAAGTGAATCTATATGCAAGACGTCCATGCAACAATGGCCACTTAGAAGTCAAAACACAAACCAAGGCATAAACCAAACATTAATGGTCATTTACAAGTCATTAAGAGCATTACAAACATGCCTCAAAACAACGAGTTCCAAAACACAATCTCCCAAACACAAAGTATCTTCTCATTGCCAACTATTATTACTAATGAGCAAATATAAAACCATACTTGAGCTTAATCCAACTCCTTAGAAACCTTCTTGCCTCTTTGCTGCACACACAAGCTAATTTTCTGTATTGTTGGAAAAAGAAAGCGTAAGCACAATTGCTTAGTGAGGGATGCTCAAAACAAACCAACACAACAATGCATTTTAAAACCATTTCTCATTTAGAAATATCTATCTCATGCTCGAAATCTTTTTCAAAGCAAAACCACATCATTTAAAATCACATGTACCAACTATCTCATGCATTCATCACAATGCAAAATCTCAAGGCATAGCCTTACATACTTAAATCTCATAAAGCATTTCTCGAATCATATTCTCATATGCAAAACACAATGCATAAACCATTTATAATCAAGGTAAATTTGAATCTCATAATCAATATCATATATTGGCATTTTAGCAACATTACTCGGATTTGCGGATAGCTTGACTAAATGTCAAGTCCTATCACGGTGGAATCTCACATCATCAGACTCTCATGGCGGCATCTCTAATCGTCACAAAGCTTGGGTGTTTCACCAAGACTTACCCCGATGGAATTCAGACTCTCACTCTGGAACGAGATGACACTACCCCCATTGCCCGAACCAAAGAGCAGGTACGAATTTTTTATTTTATACTGCACTTCTCATCCTATTGGTCGACCAATTATATCCGGTAACAACATTCTCATTTCTTTCCAATATATTCATTTTAGCATCATTACTTACTTTTTTTCAATGAATCAATATAAAACATTCTCATCCCATTTCAAAAGCATGTACAATGCATAACATTTTTCTCAAATAGTTCAAACTCATTGAAACATCAATTCTATCTCATGGGATCTTTAAAATCATCATTTCATTTCTCAGAACATGCATAAAACAATAGGTATAGATCTATCTTCAAAATAAGAGCATGGTCATAAACTCAATGGAACAGTTACCCAGAAACAAGAGCAAAATATCTCAAACTTACTTCCGGGATGAGATTAGTGTTTATAACTCAATCTAAACCCCCAAACCTTGCTTTCAAGTCTTTCAAAGACTTTTAAAACCAATTTCACTCACTGATCACGCTTCGCTTGCTTTGCCGAAGTAAAAACAAGATTCTAAATCAACCAAAACTCCTTCCGAAGCTAACGAAACATCATTCCCTACTTCTAGCCAAAGCAAAACAGAGAATTATTTCATCACATTGCACCAAAATTCCCAAAAACACAACATCTCAAACTTCTACCCAAAATCGCCTAGCAATTGGCATCCGAAAACAACCAAAACATCGGTGAAACCTCTCTAATTAATCTCCAGTCACTACCCAGTGAGATTAAGATTTAAACGACCTTGATTTACATCTAAAAACATCATCTAAACACCAAAGAACCTTCAGCAATCAATTAACCACAGAAACTGCTCATCAACCCAAAAATTCACCTAAGAAATCAAGAAATCTATCTAGTTTCGGGTTTCCACTACTAAAATCATTAAATCAACATTTCAACACATCATAATCATGATTAAATCTCATTATAACTTCACAAAATCAGTTTAAAATAAAGATCTCTTGACTAACCCAAACATTCATTAATTAAATGCATTTTTCATCAACATAATCTCAAAACCCAATAGAAAACAAACATAAAAGACCAAAAAACATGGGAATTTCAATAAAGAATTTATCATTAGAGGAGAAGAACAAAATTATCTCTAATGTTGGCTTTTTCCTCCAATTGAATGGATTTTCATGAGAAAACCAAAGATACAAACATGAGATTTTGATAATAGATCAATAATAAATCAAAGATAGATCAAATCCAAAGTCAAACTAAAATCTTTGAAGAGAACATCATTGTTCTGTTGAAAAGAATTTGAGATAAAAAGGATATAGAGAAAAGTTAGTTACGTGAAATGTGTTTTTAGAAAATAAAAACTATTTAATCTTTATCAATTCTTTTGATTGAATAAACCATTTTAAAATAATCAATTAAGAGGAAAAAAAGGGATAAATTAGAACTTTGGTCAATTACTCCTTAAAGATTCAAAGTTATGGTCTTTTACAATTTAGTACTAGAAAAATTGTTTTCAAAAATCGCATTTTAGTCACTAAAATCTCAATATCCAACTTCCAACCATCAATTTCCAAAATTGACTCCTCCAACCCTTTAAATATATAAAAAAAGGATTATAAAACATTTTTCCATCTTTTATTTGCCTCAAAAACCTTTTGAAACAACTTTAACCAGTTACTAGTCTAAACTATCCAAAATAGATTAAACTGAACCCTCTACCCAAAACCCGGCTAACTTCTAGGCTGAAAATCGGGGCTTTACATAGCTAGTGAAGTAAATATACTTTCAAAAGAGAAGGTTCAAGGGTGGATACATATCTATCCGATGCAGCTATCAATCGTAGAATCTATCACCACATCGAGTCAAAATGTTTTGATTAAATGATCAGTTTCATTCATAAGGAGGATTGTTGGAAAAATATAATACTTTGATGCATATTTTCTATAGGTAAAGTTGGAGATTCTAATAATAAAATTACGGCTTCATATTCTACTCTATGAGACCTTTAGAACTATATCTCATGCGCTCAAAACGGGTGAGTGATAAATTTGAAATTGATGCTTAAAGTTGGCTGGTTGTGAATTTCGTTAGGGGAAAAAGGAAAAACTTGTATCTCAAAGGGGGGGGTTACCAAGTGTGGGATGTGTTTCTATACAAGACCAAACTTTATAGTTATTGGATGACTTAAGATGTTATGATGTGGGTGGCGTGATTGTATGTACCGGTTCAGCCCTTCGTGTGATTACAGATATTTTAATTGTAACCCCCTAAACCCGAATATTTAATAAAACACAAATCTTTGAAATTGATAAAACACAAATGTCATAGTTAAAATTCGAATATTTAATAAAAATCTTTAAATAAAACCACAGTAAATGAATGCTAAAAATTATCCCAAAACATAAATAGTCTCATGTTATGAAATTACATCAATATGTCAAAATAATAAATGATAATCTAAATAACTAAAATAGTTTTGTACTGAATAATAAAATAACAGGATAAAATATGAAATCCTCAAAGTACCACGTCGCCTAAAGTCCAAAGATATATGTAAGAAGAAACTATGGGGAGTAAGCTAAAGAGCTTAGTGTGTCTATAAAGTGCAAGAAAAACTGTAACGCCCCAAATTTGGGCCTAAATGTTTAGAGTCTGAACCGGATCGGTCTGGAAAACGGTTCGAATCTAAAAGGGGGTTTTAGGGAACACCTAGTTCGGGATGCTTTAAAAATATAGAAAAATATCTAAAAATCCTCATTTAATATATATAAGAGAATGGTGATATCAATTTTACAAAATAAGGTTTGGAAATACTACATTTCGGTGTAGTGACCAAATCGCAGCTTTTGCAAAGTTTAGTAGTGACTGTTTTGTAAAGGATTGAAACTTTGAATCTTTAAGGGGCTAATTTTACCAAAAATGTTTTCATCATATTTTTCCTTAATTTGGGTGATTTAATTAATGATTTAATTAAAGAAAATAAAGGTGATTAGAATAGAAAAACTACCTTTGACTTTTCATAACCACTTTTCACTAAATTTCCTCTCATTTCATTTTCTCTCAAAATCCTATCAACCAAACACTTTTTCTCCAGCAAATTTACTTTGATTTTCACTTCATTTGATGAGGTTTCAATCACTCTTTGATTCCTAATCAATCCTTCAACAAATCCACTTGATTTCTACATTGAATTTTCAAGGAAACTTGCCCAAATTAAGGAGGAATCATCCATTAGAGGGGAGACATCTTCAGACAGCTTTGGAGTTGATCCGGAAGCTTAGATAGCGTTTAGGCAAGCAAGCGAAACATAATAGATAATAGAGGTGTTTTCGGGCATCAAGGAAGCTAAGTTCATCCAAGGAAGTCCAAGCTCATGTATGGTGAAGTTTTCGTACACTTTAGTTTTGATAGATTGGCAACGGGAAACCAAGAATTGTATTTGGGAGATGTGTTAAACTCCCTAAGGTTGTGGAATGTTTGTTTCAGCTTGTTTGGATTGTAAATGGCCTTAATTGCTTGTTTTGAGGTTGGATTGCCTATTTGGTTTTTGAGATTAGGAAGCATGCCTTTAGAATAATGAAATTTTGTGTTTGTTGTTATAGTTGTGCTTGAATGTCCCATATATGTTCCTTATATATATGATGACTTGTTGGTATGATTAGAGAGTCTTTGGGGCATGTTTGAGTAGGTATTTGAGTGAAAAACCACCAATTACTGCAGTTTCTGGGCAGGGTGTATCGAAACACCCCATGGTGTTTCGGAACGGGGGCTTGAAATGGCCTTGGCGTTCCGAAACGAAGGGAGTCGTTTCGATACATTTTGGCTACTGAAGCTGCATGCTTCGGAACCGGTCTCGGAACATACCCGCGTACCGAAACGGTCAACACCGTTCTGATACAGCGTTTCGGTACGGTGAGTAGGCGTTTCGAAACGGGTTACCGTTGGACCCAGATTTGAATTGTTTGATGTTTGCATGCTTTACATTTTAGTCCTAAATGTTGAGATTGCAATTGCTTGAGCTTGAGATGTCCTCTTAAGTTGAAATTTGGTAGAGAAGCATGTAACATGACTAATTTCAAGATGGTAACCTTAAAACCAGTGAAGTCCCTCTAATTTATAGAAATTACATTTTGTTCCCTAATCTGATGTGAAGTGCAATTGAGTCCCTATATGTTATTCGATCGTTGTACCCTTCTCAATCGTGTTTCGTGAGTACTCACTTAGGGTTAACAAGTATCTAGACAAGATTAATATGAATAAAGGGTCGTGAATCAAGTTTGACTTTCGGGTTGACTTTGGTTTTCCCCCTATAATCTTCGTAGTTCGGGTCAACCGTCTAGGCCGGGCTAAGTAAGTTACATTTGTTGGTATCAGAGCCAGGTTATCGAATAATTGGGGTTTGATATGTGATTGATGTATGTGTTTATGCATGATGTGTTTTATGCGTGAAAGGATGATGTATGATTGGTGGTGTATGATTCAATTGAGATGTTTTTGTGATGCTATACTATGTTTGGAGTGTGATAAGGGATCCCATTGCCATATCAAAACTAATAAGAGGAATTGTTTTCAAAAATGAGCTTGTGTACTTGGATTACTTACCTCATTGTGCCTAATTGAGTTTATTTCATTTTTGTCAGTGCATTGTTTTCTTTATAATGAGGCAACGTAGAGAGCTGAGAATCAATACTAGGTCGACCGCTGGTAATGAGAATGCTGAAGATTTACCTCCTCCTCTTGGTGGTGGACCACCCGGTGGTGGTGGTGCTGGAGCTGGTAACATTGGTGCTGGTGCTGGGGTCGTTGGACCTGAGGGTGCGCAGGGGCAAGCTGCTCCTTACATGACCATGCTGATTCAGGCTATTGTTGGAGCTTTCCAGGCAACAGTTGCTCGAGCTCATGGAGCTCCGCATCAGGATGATGCCAATGTGAGGTTGCCTTTGGAACGTCTTCGCAGTCTAGGAGGGACTTAGTTCAGGGGCTTATCTCCGGAAGGATCTGAGTCTTGGTTGGAGAGCACCAAGCGGATTCTGGGTCAGATGAACTGCAATAATGTGCAGAAGTTGGGTTGTGTTGTATCACTGCTGCATGGTGATGCTTATACGTGGTGGACGACTACTATCTCTGGGATGGAGGATGGTGAGGTGACTTGGACGTTCTTCTTGAATGCGTTCAAGCGGAAGTATCTGGAGTGCATTACCTAGATGAGAAGAAAAAAAGTTTATGTCTCTCGTGCAAGGCGGCATGTCAGTAGCCGAGTATGAAATTCCGTTTGTGTGCCTCAGTCAGTATGCGCCTGAGCTAATCCCTAGTGAGCGAGAGAGGTGCGAATGATTCCGTTATGGGCTAGTAGCGGATGTTAAGACTTATATGCTTGCGGCTGATTATACGGATTTCGATGTCTTGGTCACTAGAGCCAAGGACATTGAGTCGAATCTTGGTCTGGCTAGTCGAGCGGGTGGATCTAGCTCCGGGAAGCGAGCGACTGAACGCGATTATGGTAGAGATCGCAACAAGAGGCATAAGGATAGGAGGTCAGCAAGGGCCTAATGATGTTCTGAGGACTTCTGAGTGTAACCGTTGTGGTAGACGGCATAGTGGTGAGTGTTGGGGTAACCTTGGGACATGCTGGAATTGTGGGAACCGTGGACATTTTAAGAAAGATTGTCCTCAGCCTTTGAGAGAGGGACAAGCTCTAGTGAGAGCAGCTGAGCCACAAAGAGGTCGTGGGCGCGGCCGTGGTAATTTTCAGCGTAGGGATGCTGGTGGCAGGAACGTAGCACATGTTGTGGCCGTTCAACCTGAGGGTGGCGGACAGGCTCGAGTGTATGCCCATGGTGAGGGAAGGAATGATACGGATGTGATCGCATGTACCTTTACTTTGCAATCCTTGTCATTACTTTCTTTGATTGATTCTGGATCTACACACTCGTACATATTGCGTGAACATGCTCAAATGCTTGGTTTACATGTTGAGTCTTTGGATGTTGGTATGCGTGTGACTAGTTCCTTTGGTGAGACGGTTGTAACGCGGAAGTTGTATAGGAGATGTCCCTTGAAAGTGCAAAATCATGTTTTTCTTGTTGATCTCATGGAATTGCCATTCTATGGCTTTGATGTAATCCTTGGTATGGATTGGCTTGTTGAGCATAGAGCTGTAGTGGATTTCGAAAGCAAGCGGGTTTCGTTGAAACTTGCGGATGATTATGAAGTGGTGGTTGTGGGCGAGAATGTGATGTTTCTTGCCAATGTGGTGTCTACATTGGAAGCAAGTCGAATGCTGAGGCAGGGTTGCGAGGCTTACCTAGCCTTTGTGATGAATTCTAGTTCAAAGGAGTTACGCGTTCAGGATATAAGAATTGTATGTGAGTTTCGTGGAGTGTTTCCGGAGGAGTTACTTGGATTGCTTCCTAGTCGAGAGGTGGAGTTTGGGATTGAGGTGTATGAAAACACAACTCCGTTGTCCATTGCTCCCTATCACATGGCACCTAAGGAGTTGAAGGAATTGAAGACGCAACTTCAGGAGTTGATTGACCGTGGCTTCATTCGGCCTAGTGTGTCACCTTGGGGTGCACCGGTCTTGTTTGAGAAAAAAAGGATGGCACTATGAGAATGTGCATCGATTATCGTTAGCTGAACAAGTTGACTATCAAGAACATGTATCCTTTGCCGAGGATTGATGATCTTTTTGATCAGTTTCAGGGAGCGGCTGTGTTTTCCAAGATTGACTTGAGGTCAGGGTACTATCAGTTTAAGGTGAAAGACGTGGATGTGCCGAAAACAATCTTTAGAACGAGGTATGGGCATTATGAGTTCCTTGTAATGCCGTTTGGCTTGACTAGTGCTCCTGCTGCTTTCATGGACATGCTGAATAGAGTGTTCCATGAATTTTTGGACAAGTTCGTTGTGGTGTTTCTCGACGATATCCTTGTGTACTCCCGTACTGAGGAAGAGCATGAAGGTCATTTGAGGGTTGTCTTGCAAGTGCGTTTGGAGAATCAGCTTTATGCTAAGCTGAGCAAGTGTGAGTTTTGGCTAAAGGAAGTTGTGTTCCTTGGTCATGTGGTTTCGGCAGAAGGGATTCGTGTTGATCCTCAGAAGGTTGAGGCGGTGATGAATTGGAAGCCTCCTAAGTCTATTCGTGAAGTCTGTAGTTTTCTTGGGTTGGCAGGATATTACCGGATGGTTGTGGATGGATTTTCAAAGATTGCTTCCCCTTTAACAAAGTTGTTGCAAAAAGATGTTAAGTATGAATGGACGGAAGCGAGACAACAAGCTTTTGAGAAGCTTAAGGCAGCTTTGACGCAAGCTCCTATCTTGGTTCAACCTGAATTAGGAAAAGAGTTTGTGTTGTACAGTGACACATCCTACGTTGGTTTGGGGTGTGTGCTAATGCAAGAGGGTAAGGTGGTGGCTTATGCATCGCGACAGTTGAAGTTGCATGAGCGCAATTATCCTACGCATGATATTAAGTTAGCTGCGGTGGTTTTTTCTTTGAAGATCTGAAGACATTATCTTTATGGTGAGAAGTGTACTGTGTACACGGATCACAAGAGTTTGAAGTATTTGATGTCTCAGAAAGAGTTAAATCTTAGGCAACGACGATGGGTGGAGTTGCTTAAGGATTACGATCTAACGATCGAGTATCATCCGGGAAAAGCTAATGTTGTGGCGGATGCCTTGAGTAGGAAAGTGGCGGTAGAGTTAAGGGCTATGTTTGCTAGCTTGAGCATTTCGCGAGATGGAGGTCTTGTAGCTGAATTGCAAGTGAAACCATCTCTGGTTCAGTTGATAAATGATAAGCAGTTGTTGGATGATTCTTTGGTGCCACATGTGCAGGATATTGCTGAGGATAGACCATCGAATTTTTGTTTTAATGATGATGGAGTTCTATGTTTTGGAAATCGGATAGTAGTGCCGAGTGATGTGGAGTTGAGGTGTACTATTCTGACTGAAGCTCATAGTAGTCCTTTTGCTATGCACCCTGGTAGTACAAAGATGTACCGTGATCTGAAGGATGAGTACTATTGGGTGGGTTTGAAGAAAGATGTTGCGGAATATGTGAGTAAGTGCATGGTTTGTCAGCGAGTTAAGGCTGAGCATCAGTTTCCTTCAGGGTTGTTGCAACCGTTGAGGATTCCTGAATGGAAGTGGGAAAGAATCACCATGGACTTTGTGTCTGGATTGCCTTTGTCGCCATCGAAGAAGAATTCGGTGTGGGTGATTGTGGATCGCCTTACGAAGTGTGCGCATTTCTTACCTGTGCATACCACGTATACCTTTGATAAGCTTGCAGAGTTGTACATTTCTGAGATTGTGCGTTTGCATGGGGTACCAAAATCTATAGTGTCGGATAGACATCCGAGGTTCACATCGCGATTTTGTGAATGTTTGCATCAAGCTTTGGGTACGCGGCTGAATTTCAGTACTTCTTATTATCCACAGAGGGATGGACAGTCTGAGCGTGTTATTCAAGTGCTTGAGGATATGTTGAGGTGCTGTGTGATTGAGTTTCAAGGCTCTTGGGAGAAGCATTTGCCTTTGGTGGAGTTTGCTTATAATAACAGCTACCAGGGAAGTATTCAAATGGAACCTTATGAAGCTTTGTATGGGAGGAAGTGCAAAACTCCTATTTGCTGGGCTGAAACAGGTCAGAAGTTGGTCTCGATGCCGACTTTGTTAAAAGGAACCACCGAGAAGGTGAAGCTAATTTGTGAGCGGTTGAAGGCAGCTTCTGATCGGCAGAAGTCTTACGCGGATTTGAAGCGTAAGGAGATTGAGTTTGCGGTGGGTGACCGTGTGTTCTTAAAGGTTTCACCTTGGAAGAAGGTGATAGGATTTGGCCGGAAGGGTAAGTTGAGCCCTAGGTATATTGGACCATACGAGGTGTTAGAATGTGTGGGTCCTGTTTCTTATAAGCTGAGGCTATCACAAGAGTTAGAGAAGATAAATGATGTGTTTCATGTATCCATGCTTCGGAGGTATAGATCGGATCCTCGCATGTTATACCCGTGGAGGAAGTTGAGTTGAATCCAGATTTGACCTATGATGAGGAGCCGGTTGAGATTCTGGATTCAGACAGTAAAGTTCTTCGAGGTAAGACCATTGAGTTGGTTAAGGTGTTGTGGAGGCATCGTGGTGTTGAGGAAGCCACGTGAGAAAGAAAAGATGATATGAAGAAGTAGTTTCCTTACCGTTTTCCTCCAAGTAAATTTCGAGGACGAAATTTTTTAAGAGGGGGAGAGTTGTAACACCCCAAATTTGGGCCTAAATGTTTAGTGTCTGAACCGGATCGGTCTGGAAAACGGTTCGAATCTAAAAGGGGGTTTTAGGGAACACCTAGTTCGGGATGCTTTAAAAATATAGAAAAATATATAAAAATCCTCATTTAATATATATAAGAGAATGGTGAAATCAATTTTATAAAATAAGGTTTGGAAATACTATATTTCGGTGTAGTGACCAAATCGCAGCTTTTGCAAAGTTTAGTAGTGACTGTTTTGTAAAGGATTGAAACTTTGAATCTTTAAGGAGCTAAATTTACCAAAAATGTTTTCATCAGATTTTCCTTAATTTGGGTGATTTAATTAATGATTTAATTAAAGAAAATAAAGGTGATTAAAATAGAAAAACCACCTTTGACTTTTCATAACCACTTTTCACTAAATTTTCTCTCATTTCATTTTCTCTCAAAATCCTATCAGCGAAACACTTTTCCTCCAGCAAATTTACTTTGATTTTCACTTCATTTGATGAGGTTTCAATCACTCTTTGATTCCTAATCAATCCTTCAACAAATCCACTTGATTTCTACATTGAATTTTCAAGGAAACATGCCCAAATCAAGGAGGAATCATCCATTAGAGGGGAGACATCTTCGGACACCTTTGGAGTTGATCCAGAATCTTAGATAGCATTTCGGCAAGCAAGCGAAACATAATCGATAATTGAGGTGTTTTCGGGCATAAAGGAAGCTAAGTTCATCCAAGGAAGTCCAAGCTCATGTATGGTGAAGTTTTCGTACACTTTAGTTTTGATTGATTGGCAATGGGAAACCAAGAATTGTATTTGGGAGATGTGTTAAACTCCCTAAGGGTGTGGCATGTTTGTTTCAGCTTGTTTGGATTGTAAATGGCCTTAATTGCTTGTTTTGAGGTTGGATTGCCTATTTGGGTTTTGAGATTAGGAAGCATGCCTTTAGAATAATGAAATTTTGTGTTTGATGCTATAGTTGTGCTTGAATGTCCCAAATATGTTCCTTATATGCATGATAACTTGTTGGTATGATTAGAGAGTCTTTGGAGCATGTTTGAGTAGGTATTTGAGTGAAAAACCACCAATTGCTGCAGTTTCTGGGCAGGGTGTATCGAAACACCCCATGGTGTTTCGGAACGGGGGCCTGAAATGGCCTTGGCATTTCGAAACGAAGGGAGCCGTTTCGATACATTTTGGCTACTAAAGCTACATGTTTCGGAACCGGTCTCGGAACATACCCGCGTACCGAAACGGTCAACGCCGTTCCGATACAGCGTTTCGGTACGGTTAATAGGCGTTTCGAAACGGGTTACCGTTGGACCCAGATTTGGATTGTTTGATGTTTGCATGCTTTACATTTCAGTCCTAAATGTTGAGATTGCAATTGCTTGAGCTTGAGATGTCCTCTTAAGTTGAAATTTGGCAGAGAAGCATGTAACATGACTAATTTCAAGGTGGTAACCTTAAAACCAGTGAAGTCCCTCTAATTTACAGAAATTACATTTTGGTCCCTAATCTGGTGTGAAGTGTAATTGAGTCCCTATATGTTATTCGATCGATGTACCCTTCTCAATCGTGTTTCGTGAGTACTCAGTTAGGGTTAACAAGTATTTAGACAAGATTAAAATAAAAAAGGGTCGTGAATGAAGGTTGACTTTCGGGTTGACTAACTTCTCCGTGCAAATCCCAACCCATGCTCATACATATATGATGTTTAAAACTTAAATTTCAAAAACATAGTTACATAAATTTGATATTCCATAAAATATATTTCGTAAATCATAGTCCATAAATCCATAAATCATATGTTCATAAATCTTATCGTTCATAAATCATAGTTAAAACACATTCTGAAAAAAGTATGCATGTGACGACAAACATACAAACCATAGTGCGAATCATAATCAAGTAAGGTGTAAAACACCAACACAAAGGAAAAAAATAATAATTTAATTATAGCATCGGATGAAACACACTTGAAGCAAACGATAGTTCTAACGTCGTGGAGTACGTCTCCCACACTCAAATCTATCACCGAGTCTAATTGAATCGAACCTATTTAACTTTACGAAGACGTAGGTTGAGAACGATGTTCTTATTTTAATGATAAACTAATGTCCGATATGACCTCAGAAAAGAAATCAAGAACGAAGAATTATTCTAGCATGAATTTTGATTACAGAAAACTTACTTAAAAGCTTAAATACACACACACACACACACACACACACACACACACACACACACACACACACACACGCACACACACACGCACACGCACACGCACACGCACACGCACACGCACACGCACACGCACACGCACACGCACACGCACACGCACACGCACACGCACACACACACGCACACGCACACGCACACACACACACACACACACACACACACATATATATAACGAATATGATTTTTTTTTGAAAAAAGAACGAATATCACTTTTGTAATCAATGTATTATGTACATTAAAATTGGGAAGTTCAAATCATTGAAACTAGATTCTATAGTGTATATATACTTATACTTTTTTAATAAAATAAAAAGAATAAATACTTGCATTAAAATTGATGACTAATAATAAAGAATAGAATTCAATTTCTATGAGGGGGTTAATTGCATGATAGGTCCCTAGAGTTTTTAGGGTTTACGAGAATTGCATCAAGTTCCTACAATTACAATTTAACCCCAATATTTATAAATTTATAGAGTTGTCCTTGAGCTTTCAAATATTATGATTTTGATTCCGTAATCCAAGTTTCTCAAAGTTTAGTTTTGAGTTCAGAAATTTCAAATTTTAAAAATCAAATTTTTTTAGAAATCCCCAAAAGTTAGGTGTAAAGTGTCTAAAAGTCCTATATTTCATGCATTGTCCAACTCTTATTATTAATGTTTTTAAACTCATTTTAGGCATAAGTAGGTTCATGCATAGCATTTTACAATATTTCATTGTTCTACCTTGCATTTATAACTTATCATTCATTTGGTGAACAAGAGGTATTGTTTTAGTGTATTCTTGCTTGTAGGTACTAACAACTGAATGAGGGAGCCAAGGACCGGAGGACACAATGCTGAGAAGCAAACCCAGGAGTTGTACTGAAGTAGTTCCAACTAAAGTAAGTTGCTACCGAGCACCTGCTGAGCAAAGCTGCTGCCGACCTTCTTGCCCGCGGCTGCTGACTATGGAAGTTAGGAGAACCAGAGCACGATCTGTAGAGCTAAAACTCCTGAATCTATCACCGGTGGTCATATGATTTTATGACGTCTGTAGCAGCGACTAGGGATGCCGAAGTGAAATTCCCAAGCTTACTTGCGTGCTAAGGCAAATGAGGAAGAGTCCATATTCCAAGCAAAGAAGTCAGCATTTAAAGCTACATTAAAGAAGGAAAGATACTTTAGAGGACTTGTACTTTGAGGAGGACTTAACCTAGTTTTTGAGTCTATAAATACCCATTGTACTTCTAGTTTATATCATCCTAGGTTTTCTATAGACTTTACTTGTGCTCTTCTCTGCCGCCATGTTCTAAATCCCAATTGGGTTAGGGTTATGTTGTAACTAGAGTGAAACGATTGTTTTAGGTTTTTGAGTTATTTCTTCAATAAAATATTCCAAGTTTACTTAATCCATTGTTCTTCATTCTTTCAATCTTTCTACACCAGTCGTTTGAGAGAATCTATTTGTCAGGCACGAAAGTGCAAGGCTCACGAAAAGGGTTAAGTACGGTCACAACGGGAGGCGTGACTAACTTGTTTCCACACTAGTCTACAAGTTTCAGCGGATAAAAGGGACCACTAACCGAGTTGATTGATTTGGTTCCACACTAGTCCTCAAGTTGTCAATCTCGAGCATCCTAACCTAGAAATAGGAGGGATCAGTGTCGACTATCCTGCTGAACTTGGAGTATCTGGCAGACTTGTCGCCAGGACGTCTTTCCATTCCACCTGTCGAGACAGTACACACCCCTGCAGTGGCAGTGACCTGTTGCGGCCGCGTGATAGGGTCGTAGTTTGCCACCCACCGTACCCACCGAGATAGCATATCGTGGCAACAAAGGATAACTCATACCTATTACAACGCAATTTTCACAATAAGTGGTAGCATAACCCTGCCTGCTCTATCAACCTGATTCACTTTTCCTCTTTTACTTGTGTTTTATTTACTCTTCAATCTCAACCAATCACTCACTTGTGCTTTTACTTTACCATTGTGCAGGAACTACAAAACGAGACAAGCTGTCCAATCCTCAAGGGATTCGACATCTTATATACTATAACTTGACAAGAGTGTGCACTTGCGCTCTTAGAAGAAGGGAACACCTACACGCCCTAAAAGTTTTTTGGCGCCGTTGTTGGGGATTGGTAACAACAATTTTCGTTTTTCAATTTTTGTACCTTTTTACTGTTTTTGCTTTTATTTTTATTTTTAATCAAAAAAAAAAGAAATTTTACCTTATCCTTTGCAAGTGTATGACCAGGGCTAACCCTAATGGAAACTTCATTATTTCCGACGATCTTGAGGGTGAAACTAGACGAATCAAGAGAGAGCTCAGGGAAGCCTTAAAGAACAAAGACAAGGGCAAAGCAAAGGAAGAGACCATGGTAAACGAAGACTCCCCAATTGATGCCATCAATGGTAGGGGCGGGCAGCCAAATTTGCCGCCCAGAGGACCACAAGTACAATAGAGGTAGGATCCCCTCGATCCACCCCAAAGGCGGACAACTAGAGACTACCTTGAACATGACTTCCAAAGGTTAGAGCCAATAGTGACGGAACCGGAGATAGGGGCAGATCATTTTGAACTAAAGCCCGTCATGTTTAACATGATAAACACATTATGGCATTTCGGAGGGACTGCCACAGAAGATGATCAGCAACATTTACGAGGATTCCTGGACATCTGCCAAGCATTCAAGATTCATGGGGTACACCAAGACGTATTACGACTGAGGCTATTTTAATATTCACTGAGGGATAGGGCAAAACAGTGGTTAGACAACTAGCCAGCCGAATCTTTTAGTTCATGGGCGGAGCTCTGCAAAGACTACCTAGATTGCTTATATCCGTCCATTGTCATTGATCGGCTGCGGAATGAGATTACAACCTCTAGACAAGGAGATGATGAGCCAATGTATGAGGCATTGGAGTGGTATCAACAAATGTTGATTGACTGCCCGCTGCACGGCCTACCGGCTTGGACACATGTATCTATATTCTACAATGGGGGTGAACTACGTAACGCGGATGATGATAGATGCCTTGGTCAACAAGATCATCCTAGACAGACCTCTAGAGGAAGCATTACAGCTGCTGAACATAACCGCCAAAAATGATTATAAATATCCGACAGCCCACCGAGGCGGCACAAGGTGGCCAGCCACAGCAAATGAGGTGGAAGCCTTAAAATTCGTTAATGACCACATCGATCAATTAACGGAGCTGGTGATGCAGAGAGTGCAAACCCCTGTGAAGGCCCAAGATGTTAAGGCTGTGGAGCCATTCTGTGACGAATGCGGAGGTAACCATGATTCCTCTAACTGCACTGCATCTGCAAATTACATGGGAGGATATGAGAGGAATAACATGCCAACCCAGGACACATACAATCCTAACTAGAGAAACCATCCCAAATTCTCCTAGAGCAACCCAAAGACAGCTCAAATCCACAACAGCTACAGGGAGGCTACCAGCGGAATCAGTCCCGGCAGCAGACTCAGTAGCCACAACAAAATAATTCACTAGAAGCAACTCTTCATACCTTTATGAAACAAACCGGTGCATTTATTGTTTATACAAATAAATTTATTGAAAAACTGAGTCTTTTATGGACAGAACGAAGATAAAGATGAACAACCAGGAGGCTTCTATTAAGAACCTGGAGACCCAATTTGGGAAGTTCACCAAAATCTACCATAGCCGGACCATGGGAGCATCATTCAGCAGCCCGCCAGAAGTAGCCAAGCCTACTTTTGAACATTGCAAGGTCATAACTACAAGAAGTGGGAAGCATCTGGATGAACCTAGGATGGTAGATGTTGCGTGTAAAAGAGTCCTATCACAAATAGTGCAAGTGTACACGACGCAAGTAGTAAAGTGATACTTGGAGTATCGAATATCGTCTCCACATGGACTGGAAATAACTCTATCCTTGAATTGCTGCACAAGAGAGAGAAATAGTTTAATTGGATTGTGAAATAATCTTGATAAACAACAAAAATAAAAGAGTAAGGAATCAGGTTTAAGAAGTAGGCCGATATTGATTTGCTCAGTAGTGCATGTGTTGCACTGTAAGAGGAACTTCCGTTTCCTGTCATCGTCCCTGTCGCGGCAACGATCACACAACTCAGTACTTCAAGCTTGGCAAGAATCCCTAATATGACTTGTCCTATCCCTAGGCCCAAGTTATGTTGATGGACACTTCTTGGATGATACCTCCCGACGTGAATCAAAGGGTGAACACCAATGTTGTTGAATTCTTCCTTAGCCACTTAACCTCGTACTTATCCCTAAGCCGAGATGGTTTAACCTTAAACTGGAAAAAGCGTATTTATTCCGTTCGTATGCTTGACTCTCCCGATATCAAACAAATAGATAACCTCAGAATGATCTCCCGATACTCTTACGAGATATGAAAACCAGAATAAATAAACTTGAAGCTTTTTATTACTTGGCAGAAAATTCATAAACAGTACAATCCTTGCAACTACTTTACAGAATCAACCCTTAGCCCTAGGGGGAGTTTAGAACATGGTGGAGAAGGGAAAACGACAAGGGTTTTGGGGAAGACGACTAGGAATGAGATATCCTATTCTAGGGGCAACTCAAGTGGGTAAAAATTTCCTAAAGGCACTATCACGACAGGGTATGTCGCGGCAGGTAAGTTTAGTTCAAAGACTTAAGCCAGATTTTTATTTTTATTTTCATTTTTTGACACAAAAATAAACTTAACAATAAACTAACAATTAGACACAAATTAGGACACAACTAACAATTTCATTACTGGAGGGATGCCCACCCCCAAACTCGAGGGTTGCATTGCCCTCAATGCATGACAATGATAAAAAGAAAAAGAAAACAGAAAATACATCACAAAATAGATAAAAAAACAAAGACAGTAAAATATAATAAAAGAAACTTAAGTTGAGGAGTTGTCATCGCTGATGCTGCTGACTTGGAGCTGCCGGCGGGTAGTGACCTTAATGGCAGGGGTGGGCAGGTTGCTGGGGACGCAGAGGCCATTTTCTTTCGTTGCCTCTCGAGGTGGATGGACTCTGGTCGGTGAGATGTGTGGGGGTTGGTCCAGGACCTCGAGATTATCATCACTGCTGCTGCTGCTGCTGGTGCTGGCAGATCTGCCTTGGCAGGGTCCTTCGACAGTCTCATTTAGCTTCTTTCGTTTCATTGAAGGGAAGTCCTTGGAGATGTCTCGGGCTACGAATGGCTCAGAGTCAGAGTCCTGCCAGACGGAGGAGGAGGAGAACCCTTCAAAGTATTTGGGGTCGATCTCTGGTAGGGGGTCCTTCCTCTTCTCTCCTCTGAGAGTGGAAGACTGTCTGCCGCCTTCGTCGGTCGTGGCATGTGTGGGTGTGGAGGCAGTAGAGGGAGTTCTGGGACTCGCAGCAGGCGTGGGAGCAGCAAAGAAATTTTTTGGGAAGGAGGGGAATTGCACATTGGTAAAATTTAAATCATTCTTAATGAAATTTATCGTTGCGGCAGTGAAGTCCCTCATAAAGCCCATTAGGCCGAGCTTTCATTTCTCCACCCTTTGCAGCATCGTCAGAATCTGGCTGGAGGTGTCTGCTGGTGGTGCTGCTGCCGTCTGCTCTGGGTCTGCTCCGACAGGTTCAGGGGAGCTAGGGTCTGCCGTTGGTTCTGTCGCGGTAGTGGGGTTGATGTACGACAGCGGAGTGGCAGCTTTCAATTCCATCAAACTGTAAATATTCCGCTGCGTCCACCATTTTCCTTGGACCTTGACATCCTCTTCAATTTCTGATACGTTGTTGCCCTGACAGATTGTGGTGATGAGATAGGGGAAGACGAGGGGGCCTGACGGTCGGAGAGCACACTCGAGGATTCCGTTCTGGATGTAGTGGCCGACATTGATTTGCCTCTAGTTTATAATAGAGTGGACAAGGGCTAACCTCTGCCGATCGACAGTGCTGTTGTGGGAGGTAGGCATGAGGCGTTTCTTGACAAAATGGTTCCACAGCTTGGCTTGTGGGGTCAGCTGGGTCCTGCTCACGGCCCATCGGTGCTTCGAATCATCGTTCCACTCCGTTCCTTCCTTTGTAACCTCTGCCATGACAGCGTCATAGTCTACCGGCGACAGACTATTCAGGAACCTTCGGTGGGTGTCCTCCATCTTGCTCACGTACAACCCATATAGTGTGTTGATGTACGCTGGCTCGAGAGAGATTTCTTTGCCTCAAATGGTCACTATCGTGGCATCCTTATTGTTGACGGCAGCGTAGAATTCACGAACGAGGGTTACGTTCATTTCCTTGGGCTGGGCAGCAAATTTCTACCACTTGAGGGCTTGTATCTTCTTAGCAATGAAGCTTTCTAGCCCTAGATATCTCGTTTGTTTGGTATAGATGAACCTTCATTCCTCCCACATTTCCCTCTTCTGGAAGGAACTATAGTACCTCGATGCTGAGTCTGTGGATGCGAACCGGTTTGGTATGCTGCTGTGGCTTGGGGTTGACACTACCCTGGCAGAGGTGGAGGCAGCGCTGCGTCGGGTGTTTCTGCTGGCTATTGCAAGGACTGTAGCAAAAATAAAAAGAAATTTCTGAGATCTAAAATAGAGGAAGCAAGTTGAGAGAATGAGAGTGAGATGAAAATGAAAAGGGAGTGGGGGTTTATATAGAACGGGGTTTTCTGCCTGTTGGGACTGTAACGGCAGGCGCGAATAAGGGGGCCAGCTGTTACGCAGTTTCTGACGCGTCTGTCACGCGTTTCCGTGTCTGCTGCGCGTCTTTCCGCGCCTGCCGCGACAGCTTCGTGACATGTTTTCTTTTCCGCGTCTGTCACGACAGCTGGTGACAGGTTGTGTTGACAGGCATGTCTGTTGGGCTTTTTGGGCTGTTGTGAATGTGGTGGGCTAGTTCATTCCTCCTCTTTGCTTTGCTTCCTTTATTTCCTAAAAATAATTAAATAAATAAACTGAATTAAAATCTTAGTTCCTAAAATAATAAATAAAATAAAATCTTAATTCCTAATAAATAAATTGAATAAAATAAAATAAAAAAACAAAAACTAAGTTAAATTAGGGATGCCTTGAGGGGCATCTCCTAAAGTAACTACTTCCTGCATCCTTGGGGCTTCAGTCCACTGATAATGCTTGAGTCTCTGTCCATTGACCTTGAACTGGTGCCCATCTTTCAGTGATTTGATTGTAATGGCACAATGAGGGAAAACATGGACAACCTGGAAAGGACCAGACCACTTAGATTTATGCTTTCCTGGGAAAAGCTTCAACCTAGAGTTGAACAACAATACCTGCTGCCCTGGGCAGAACTGTCGTGGCAACAACTTCCTATCCTGCCACTTCTTGGTTTTGTCCTCGTAGATCTTGGTATTGTCCTAGGCCATTGCTCGAATTTCCTCTATCTCATTCAAGTCTAGTACCCTTTTCTGTCCTGCCTTATCCCAATCCATATTTACCGCCTTGATAGCCCAGTAGGCTCTTTGTTCTATCTCAATAGGTAAATGACAGGTTTTCCCATAGATGAGTCGGTAGGGTGACATCCCCAATGGTGTCTTAAACGCTGTTTTGTAGGCCCAGAGTGCATCATTGAGATGTAGAGACCAATCCTTTCGAGTGGGTTTAACCATCTTCTCTAGTATGTTCTTTACTTCTCTGTTGGATATCTTGGCCTGCCCATTGGTTTGAGGGTGGTACGTTGTTACAATTTGGTGCTTTACTCCATATTTCTTTAAAGCAGCAGCAATTACCCTATTATCGAAGTGTCTCCCCTCATCACTAATTATCGCCCTTGGAATGCCAAATCTGGAGAAGATGTTCTTGTGAAGAAATCTTTGTACAGTCTTGGCATCATTCTTTTGAGTGCCTATCGCTTCTACCCACTTTGACACGTAGTCCACTGCTAGCAGGATGTACAAATTCCCACAAGATGTTGGGAATGCCCCCATGAAGTCGATTCCCCATACATCGAAAATTTCGACTTCCAATATGTTCTGAAGTGCCATCTCATGCCTTCTCGATATATTCCCAGTCCTTTGGCACTTGTCATAGCTCTTGCAAAAAGCTTGTGCATCCTTGAACAGTGTGGGCCAATAGAGATCGGATTGCAGAACCTTTATAGCGGTTTTGTTCCCTCCTAGGTGTCCGCCATAAGGGGAAGTATGACAGTGGTGAAGCACAGCTTCCTGCTCATCCTGTGGTACGCATATCCTGATAATCTAATCTGCACAGTGTTTGAAAAGAAGAGGTTTGTCCCAATAATATTGTTTTGCATCATTTTGGAACCTCTTCCTTGCTTGGTAGTTAAGTTCAGGAGGTAGTAACTCACCTACAATGTAATTAACAATGTCAGCATACCAAGGGGTTTCAGAAAGCTTAGCTGCCGCCATGGCTGTCGCGGCAGTGCTGGTGGCAGCAAACAATTGCTCATCTCGGAAGGTTTCCTGTATGTTGGTCTTATCTGTGGATTGACTCCTTCCCGTCTCCAGCCTTGACAAGTGGTCTGCTAATTGGTTCTCTGTTCCCTTTTTATCCTTGATATCAATGTCAAATTCTTGCAGCAGCATAATCTAATGTATCAATCTAGGTTTTGCATCCTTTTTTCGTGAACAGATACTTCAGTGTTGAATGGTCTATATGGACCATCACCTTTGTTCCAAGTATATACGGACGCAACTTGTCGATTGAGAACACCACTGCTAACATCTCCTTCTCTGTCGTGGTGAAGTTGAGTTGGTCATCATTTAGTGTTTTGCTGGCATAGTAAATCACATGGAAGAGCTTATCCCTCCTCTGCCCTAATATTGCCCCGACAACGTAGTCACTGGCATCAAACATTATTTCAAATGGCAAACTCTAGTCTGGTGGCTGTACGATCGGGGCTGTTACCAGCTTCTCCTTCAGTATTTTGAATGCCTCAGTACATTCAACATTAAAATCAAAGGGGCGATTCTGCTCCAGTAGGTGGCATAGGGGCTTGGTAATCTTTGAAAAATTGGCCATAAATCGTCGATAAAACCCAGCATGCCCTAAGAAACTTCGGATCCCTTTGACTGTGGTGGGTGGCGGCAGCTTTTTGATGACCTCTATTTTGGCTCTATTTACCTCTATGTCGCGGCAGCTCACCTTGTGGCCTAGTACTATTCTTTCATCCACCATGAAGTGGCACTTTTCCCAGTTCAAAACCAAATTCGCCTCTTTGCATATTTCAAGAACCTTCTGTAAGTTGCCTAAACAACCTTCAAAACTGTCTCCAAAGACGGAAAAGTTGTCCATGAAAATCTCTAGGAAATCCTCCACCATGTCGGAGAATATTGCCATCATGCACCGTTGGAAGGTCGCTGGTGCATTACAGAGCCCAAATGGCATTCTCTGAAAGGCATAGCTACCGTACGGGCATGTGAAGGTGGTTTTCTCTTGGTCCTCCATTGTGATTGCTATTTGGTTATAACCCTGAGTAACCATCAAGAAAACAGTAGTAAGGTTTCCCCGCTAATCTATCAAGCATTTGATCAATAAAAGGTAAGGGGAAATGATCTTTCCAGGTAGCTTTATTAAGCTTCCGGTAATCTATACAAACCCTCCAACCGGTCACAGTCCTGGTTGGGATTAGTTCATTTTCTTCATTGGTTACCACGGTTATGCCTCTCTTTTTGGGCACGAACTGCACCAGGCTCACCCACTTGATATCCGAGATGGCGTATATGATTCCAGCGTCGAGCCATTTGATAATATCTTTTCTTACCACCTCTCTCATAACCTCGTTCAATCGTCTTTGGGCATCAATGGTTGGCTTATGATCATCCTCCAAGAGTATCTTGTGCATGCATAACGCCGGACTGATGCCTTGGATTTCGGCTATAGTCCATCCAATGGCCTTCTTATACTGTTGTAGCATTTTGATCAGCTGCTGCTCCTGTTCCTGCATTAACTTGGAAGAGATGATTCAAGGCAACATATCATTTAAACCAAGAAAGACATATTTGAAATGCCCTAGCAGGGGTTTAAGATCTAGAACAGGTGGCTTTTCAATGGAAGGTTTCTGGATTATATGTTCATTTGAGGTATAATTTAGAGGCTCGAAGAACTTACCTTGACGAGTGCCTATCCAATTTACCTCCTCAGGACCTTTAGTGTCAGATGTTTCTGTGTCTGGGGAGTCACTATCGTCGTTGATGCCGTGACAGTCGTTCGGGTGACTGCGGTGGCAGTGACCAAACTGTCTGTCGTTGCAGCTTGACCTGATGCAGGGATGGTCAAGGATTACTTCAGAGATTGCCTTGCACTCTTCTTCTGCATCAGCCTGTTTTATTGCTTGGAGAACATTGAGTTTGATTTACTGATCATTCACTCTCATGGTTAGTTCTCCTTTCTCAACATCGATCACAGTTCTGTCTGTGGCTAGGAAGGGTTGCCCCCAGGATGATCGATGCGTTTTCATCTGCTTCACAGTCCAAAACAAGAAAGTCAGCAGGGAAAATAAATTTATCTACTCTTACTAGAATATCTTCGATCTTCCCTCTGGTTGTACGTAAGAGCGGTCGGTCAGCTGCAGCATGACTGTCGTGGGCCTTGCATGTCCAATACCTAATTTCTGAAACACAGATTTGGGCATTAGATTTATGCTAGCACCAAATCACAAAGTGCCTTACCCACGAATTTATCGCCAATTATACACGGTATGATGAAGCTCCCATGATCCTTCTTCTTTTGGGGTGGATGCATGTGTAAGATTGTCATGCATCCTTCTGTCATCTTTACTGTCACAAATTCCCCAAGTCTGGACCTTTTAGACATTTCATCCTTGAGAAACTTCGCATAACCGGGCATCTGCTTGATGGCCTCTAGCAGCGGTATGTTAATGTGTACCTACTTAAAAATATCATAAATCTTCTGAAGTTGGTACTCATGTTTCTGTTTTTGTAACCGCTGTGGAAAAGGAGGTGGAGGACGGTAATCTTCAAGACGTTCTTCACATGGAATTCGGATCTGAGGAGGTTTAGGTTCTTCAGCATCTTCTATCTACTTCTTTGTCCCTTTTGTTGTCGCGGCAGGTGTGTCAACACCGGGTTGTTCTTCCTCTGCCGGGGCAGTGTTCACGACAGGTGTTTCTGGGGTTGGATCCTCACTCGGTATGTTCTTCATCTTCGACCCTTGTAACTGTTTCCCACTCCTAGTTGTAATTGCTTTACATTGCTCATGTGTGGGTTTACTAGTGACCTCAGTATCACTAGGAAATCCTCCGTTCTGCCTTGGCTTGATATGCTGGGAAACTTAGCCCATCTGTGTCTCCAGAGATTTCAGGGTGGCCTCATGGTTTGTCATCCTCATCTCTGTCTTGTCCATGAATGATTCAGTTTTCTTGACAAAGTGATCCATGTTCGCCATGCATGCTCATGTCTGCGACATAAATGTTGCCAATGTTTGTTCCAGTATACTAGGTGCGGCTGCCGGTTGCTGTTGCGGCTGCTGCTGTCGCGACAGAATTCTGGGTACCCCTTGGTTTTGGTTGTTCTGCATTGGAGGATTCAGTGCATTGTTCGGATTGCTCCAGGAAAACTTAGGATCTTTCTTCCAGTTTGGGATTGTAATTGTTGGAATCATAGTTTCTCGGCTTGTTATAATTCCCAACATACATCCCTTCTTCCAACTGTAAAGGACAATCTTCTGAACTGTGGTTCCCACAACAAGTCTCACATACATCTTCTGCAGAATATACGGCTTTAGAATCTTTTCGCTGTAGGTTTTCCACTATCTTTGTGAGGTACGCAACTTGTGATTTCATCGAACTATCAGCTTCATAATCCTTTACAGATATTCCTCGTTTGCCCCCTCTCATAGCTGTAGGAAATTGCTCAACATTTTTCGCTAGCTTTTTCAAAACTATCATTGCCTCGTCTGGTTCCTTATCCAGTAAAAGCCCATTCGCTGCTGAATCTATTCTCAGACGAGTGTGTGCATTGGCAGTGTTGTAGAATTTGACAACCTGATTCCACACGGGGAATCCATGCATCGGGCAGTTCCGAAGAAGAGTTGTAAATTTGTCCCATGCCTCGTGCATTGGTTCGTCATCTTCCTGTTGAAAATTAGCAATCTCGTTACGCAATCTTTCAGATAAATGAGAAGGATTAAAACGAGATATGAATTCACGAGAGAGATCTTCCCAAGTTCTTATTGAACCCGGCGTTAATTTATTCCACCAAGTTTTAGCTCTATCTCTCAATGAATGGGGAAATAACTGGAGCCTCAGTACTTCCGGATTTATTCCTGGCAGTCTGAATGACCCATAGATTTCTTGGAACGTTTTCAGATGTTCCTGGGCATCCTCAGTTGCAGAACCACTAAACTGGCCAGCAGAATTTATCATGCTGAACATGACATGTTTCAACTCGAAGTTTTCAGCTTCCACGTCTGGCAAGGTGGTTTACAGTTCAACATGGTCATTGACTATGTAGTCACGGCAGGACTGTCGTGCAGCAGCGGCAACAGCCGTTCATTCCGAGCATCTTGGGGAGGATCAATAATAATAATAATCCTCTGGTTATTGTTGTTTGGGTCATCTACCTCGTCGTTCTACCTTCCGTTCACCATTGCTTCTAGTCTCTCCTCAAGATAGTTGTTTCTTGCTATCATGAGTCGGGCTTGGTTCCTGAGTTGGTACGTGTGTTTGATTTCTGGGTCTAGTTCGTACTCAGGTTCTTTACCTCGTCTAGATCTGCGCATAAACAAACAGAAAACCTTGTGAAAAGAAAGGGGTAAATAACACCACTAAAAACAGAAAAATAAAAAGAAAAAGTGCAATAATAAAAAGGGTTAAGATATGTTGCCAGTCCCCGGCAATGGCGCCAAAAACTTGTTGCGTGTAAAAGAGTCCTATCGCAAATAGTGCAAGTGTACACGACGCAAGTAGTAAAGTGATACTTGGAGTATCGGATATCGTCTCCACAGGGACCGGAAATAACTCTATCCTTGAATTGCTGCACTAGAGAGATAAATGGTTTAATTGAATTGTGAAGTAGTCTTGATAAACAACTAAAATATAAGAGTAAGGAATCAGGTTTAAGAAATAGCCGATATTGATTTGCTCAGTAGTGCAGGTGTTGCACTGTAAGAGGAACTTTTGTTTTCTGTCGTCCTCCCTGTCACAGCAGAAGTCTGTTGATGTCGCGGCAGCGATCACACAACTCTGTACTTCAAGCTTGGCAAGAATCCCTGATATGACTTGTCCTATCCCTAGGCCCAAGTTCTGTTGATGGACACTTCTTGGATGATACCTCCTGGCATGAATCAAAGGGTAAACACCAATGTTGTTGAATTCTTCCTTAGCCACTTATACTCGTACTTATCCCTAAGACGAGATGGTTTAATCATAAACTAGAAAACACGTATTTATTCCGTTCGTATGCTTGACTCCCCCGATATCAAACAAATAGATAACCTCACAATGCTCTCCCGATACTCTTACGAGATATGAAAACCAAAATAAATAAACTTTAAGCTTTTTATTACTTGACAGAAAATTCCTAAACAGTACAATCCTTGCAACTACTTTACAAAATCAACCCTTAGCCCTAGGGGGAGTTTAGAACATGGTGGAGAAGGGAAAACGACAAGGGTTTTGGGGAAGATGGCTAGGAATGAGATATCCTTCCCTAGGTCACATTACATGCCTCTATATAGGCCTTGGGTCCAACTTTTCTAATATGGCAAGAATACAAGTTTAAACTAAAGTACAACTCTATTATAGATTAAATCTTCTGAGTAGATGCCTTTAATTCGTCCTCTTTTCTTGCCTTTGGTTACTTCCTTGGACTTTGGGCTTGGCCTTCATTCTGCCTCAGGGCTTAGAAAAATATAGGAGTGGTCCACGACAGACCGACTTGAAATCCTCTATCTGTCACACTCCACTACACCATTCTTTCATCATGGCTGCCACGACAATGGCCACGGTAGCGTTTGCTTCTCGCCTCCAGTTCTACGATCCACCTCTATTCCTTTGCTTCCCTGAGCCCGCTGCAGCAGATAGCTGCAAAAGTAACCAAAATCAGTAGCAACTATGCTATTTTTTCTAATTGTGATGTATATGCAGAAATCTATCCTAAATGCAATGAATTGTGCTTGAATGCAGTAGAAAGATGGGTAAATGAGGGGTAGAATATAGAACTTTTATACACTCAACAGTAGAACAACTAGGAACTCAATAGGAACAGACAAGTAACCCTACCCCAGCAGTACCAATATTAGCCGCCCCAACAGCAACACCGACTTCAGCTGCTCCAGCAGCAGAAAATGGAAGCATCCCTAACAAGGATGATCCTCCCCGGACTAAGCCCCCAAGAAAAGAGGAAATAGAGGACATCCGCCCGCCAGCACCATTCCCCCAAAAGCTCAAACAACAACATCAGGAACACCAATTCAGAAAATTCTTAGATATTCTGAAACATGTGCATATTAACATACCTCTGATAGAAGCTATACAAAGTATGCCCAACTACACCAAGTATCTCAGAGATATAGTTTTGAAGAAGACACAGATAGGGGAATTCGAGACAGTGGGTGTCACCGAAGAATGCATGGATATGCTACATAACAAGTTGCGCCCAAGCAGACAGATCATGGCAGCTTTGTTATTCCATGCAGGCTGGGCAGCAAGCATGAGACAAGGGCCATGTGTTACTTGGGAGCCAGTATAAACCTGATGCCTAAGGTCGTCTACGACAAACTAGGTATTGGACCAGCCAAACCAACCTCCGTAATGCTTAAACTTGCCGATCACTCGTTCGTACAACCGAAGGGAAAGATTGAAGACATACTGGTCAAGGTGGGCAACCTAATTCCCCCCGCCGATTTCCTCATCATGGAATGTGAGGCCGATGAGAAAGCCCCCATAATTCTCGGGCGACCCTTCTTGGCCACGGGCAGAACACTGATAGATGTGGAGCTCGGAGAGCCTACAATGAGGGTTGAGGACCAAAGCATAAGGATGAATGTGCTACAACCCTCAGAAGAAGGAAATGAATGCCCAGATGAAAGAGCTGCAAAGATAAGAGTGGAAACATGACAGGGTAGCAACTGCCGCGACCGACCAAGGGGCAGATTGAAAGACCCCATTACGCAGCATCTAAAAGAACAGGAGGACCCCCAGGAAGGGAGAAAAAGCTAAACCACCTCAGGAGGTGGTTATGTTTGGGAGATGCACCCAAATGCACTCCCAACATAACTTAATTTTAATTTTATTATTTTTATTTTTATTTTTATTTTTATGCATTAGGATTAGAGTTTATTTTGTTTTAGGATTAGATTAATTTTCAGCATTTTATTTATCAGCAGTCATTTAAATATTTTTGTTTTTATTTTTATTTTAGGATCAAGAATAAAAGGGTAGGATTACAAGGGAAGACCAGCAAAAAGCCCACCCACCATCATGCCGAGTCAGCAGCCAGCACGACAAAGCATAACAGCTAGTTGGCTGCAAACGGCTCTGAAAATAACAGGCAGAAAAATCAGTGATGTGCACGAGGAAATCGGACCGTTGATCTTTTAATGCCGCCCCGACACTTCTCGGCAGTTCCTATATAAACCATTCACTCATTTCATTTTACTTCACTGCCATCTTTTTGCTAGCTTCTATCTTATTCTTCTGCACTATCTTGATATTTCCTTTCTATTTTCAGTTAGAATACAACCGATCACATGGCCTCAACATCAACGCAAAAACCCACCTACAACAGGTTTTGCTTCAAGACGGACGATGAGAGATATAGAGCACAATTCTCCAAGCAGACCGTCTTAGAGGAACAAGGCTTCCATTACACGAAGCAAACGGGAGACTGTGGTCTAGAGCCCGCCTTGTTCCAAACCATCCACTACATGGGATGAGAGATGTTCGCTCAGCAACCTGATATAGCAAACACCAATATAGTCAGGGAATTCTACTCCCATCAGCCCTGCCCAGACAAGCCATACGTCTACATCCGCGGGGAGGCGGTTAAACTCAACTTTGTTGTCAGCAACAGCTACTACGGCCTTGATATGAACGACAACCCGTACGAGGAATGGAGGCAGTCACTGACGGATGCCCACTATGATGAGACCAAGGCCAGAATATACAAGCCCAACACTCCATGGTTAGGGGGCAAACATGTGGGATTTGTCCAGCGCCGCCACCTGCTGCCTGAGGCTATGTTATGGAACACGTCTGTGAAGAGGTGCCTGCTGCCCATATCCCACAACTCAACAGTTGACCGGCCGCACCTCGCCTTAATTCACAGCATCTTGATTAACCGACCGATCAATGTAGGGGAAATCATCTGCACGGAAATTTACAACTGCTTCAAGAAGAAGAAGGATTGTACTTCCCGTCCCTAATCACAGGTCTCTGCACCAATTTCCGAGTCCCGACAGAGCCCACAGATGAGTTCACAACTGCCAAGAGGGCTGGACCAAAAAGGTCCACATTCAAATGATGCAGGATGTGGAGAAAGAACTAGCGACGCCCAGTCAGCCCTCCGCCACACATTTTGAAATGCTAGCCGCCCCCGACAGTACTGACGCTGCCTCAAACAGAGAAGGCCTCCCGCTGCTCCACACACTCCTCAAACACACAAAACGGATAGAACAACAGCAGTTGGCCTTCAAGAACTACGTGGGGGAGGCCCAAGAAGCCCCGGTGGCTTATTTCTTACAGAAATTCCCTGGTGATGTGCCCACCATGTCTCCCTTCCCTAAGGAGCTTGTAGTAGCAACAAGAGCACAAAGAACTTCACCAACCGCCACTGCCCGCCAGACAGACCGCCAGGTGCCCTCTCCTATGCATTCTCCCCATCACTTAGCTGCCACCCCCTCAAACACAGTGGCAGACTCACCTGAGAAGCACCAACAAAATATCTCCCCAGCCTGCACAACCAATATAGTGGCAGACTCCTCCTCATCAGAGGAGATTGAGCAGCCACCGCCGGAACCAGAAATAGCAGTAGTAGTGGCAACAATAGCTATCCCAATGGCATTCATCCCTCCGACAGCGACCACAAAGGAAAGGACAAGGAAGAGGAAGCGACACATAATACCAGAAGAACCTGTGGACCTCGAGACCGAGTCAGAAGGAAGCGATGCATCTCCCGCCGTTCCCCCTGCCGAGCCTCTAGAAGAGCTACAACATACGCCAAAGAGAATCCATCCGCCGCGGAAAGCAAAGACCTCACCTGCTAGAACCACCGCCAAGGAATCTGCCAGTCACCGCTTCGTCGTCCAAACATCCTCCTCCTCCTCAGCTAACTAGAATCCAGCCTCCTCTCAACCCTCACCAAACTTTGAACTTAATTTCTTTTCTTTTATTCTTATTTCCTATTTTCTTTTTATTATCTTTAACATGTATATTTTTTTATTTTTTTCTGTTTTGTGCATTGAGGGCAATGCCCTTCTCGAGTTTGGGGGGGGGGATAGCTCTCGCATCATGTGTAGGCATTCTTAGTTGCATTTAGATTGCATTGTACTTGCCTTAGTAATAATCGGAAAAGAAAAGTTTGTTATGACTTGTGCCTATGATAGGACAATCGATTACCTTATTTTCGCAGTTAATTAAAAATTCAACTTAATCTTGGGAAAAAGCATGAAATATGACTTAGATTTTCTTTTCTTTTTGCCTGAAAATGTTAAAAATCTCTGTTACTTGTTGAATGTGTTAGAATATTTGATGAACATTGCATGCTTATTTTCTTTGCAAACTTCTAACGATAATTGCAGGTAGCCGCCGAGGCATGCAAAAGACATAGAAGAATGCAGAACTGCCAAGGCAACAAAATAAAAAACAAAGAAAAGTGATGTGTAACCCTAGAGGTACCCTCAACAGGATCAAGGAAGAATCATGTGCGAGGACACTCCGCTGCTATCAAAGTCCATGAATCTGAAAGCCTAAAAGTGACGGACAAATTAGCATGAGTGAATGAAAGCCTTCACGGGATGACTCTACTCTGAGGGTTCGGGGTTCTGTAGTTTGCTCCTATCTAAACGTCAGACCTGGAAGAGTAGTTGTGATAAGTTGAAGCCCTCACTACCTTGATTAAAAATAATAATGTGCTAAAATTGTGCTGCCTCGGCATTAACATTTAAATTAAATCAGTATCTTTGCTTAATATTTTATTCTGTGAATTCAACTTGTTTACAGATTTGCAAACATCACACATGCATTAGGAATTTAATTTTGAGTTGTTTTCTTACTTATTTCATTTTATTACGTTATATATATATATATAGGTGCCACGACCTTAAGGCAGAAAATCAGGTCAAAACATGTTTTTCTCTCTGGCTATTATTAGAGCAAGTACTTTAGGTTGCATTGCTTGAGGACAAGCAATAGTTCGAGTTTGGGGGAGTGTAAAGTGTCCAAAAGTCCTATATTTCATGCACTGTCCAACTCTTATTATTAATATTTTAAGCTCATTTAGGCATAAGTAGGTTCATCCATAGCATTTTACAGTATTTCATTGTTCTACCTTGATTTTATAATTAATCATTCATTTGGTGAACAAGAGGTACTGTTTCAGTGTATTCTTGCTTGTAGGTACTAACAGCTGAACGAGGGAGCCAAGGAATGGAGGACACAACGCTGAGAAGCAAACCCAAGAGTTGTACTGAAGCAGTTCCAACTAAAGTAAGTTGCTGCCGAGCACCTACCGAGCAAAGCTGCTGCAGACCTTGCTGCCTGCGGCAGCTGACTATGGAAGTTAGGAGAACCGAAGCACGATCTGTAGAGCTAAAACTCCTGAATCTATCGCCGCTGGTCATATGATTTTCTGACGTATGTAGCAGAGGCTAGGGCTGCTGAAGCGAAATTCCCAAGCTTACTTGTTGGCTAAGGCAAATGAGGAAGAGTCCATATTCCAAGCAAAGAAGTCAGCATTTAAAGCTACATTAAAGAAGGAAAGCTACTTTAGAGGATTTCTACTTTGAGGAAGACTTAACCTAGTTTTTGAGTCTATAAATACCCATTGTACTTCTAGTTTAAATCATCCTAGGTTTTCTATAGACTTTACTTGTCTCTTCTCTGCCGCCATGTTCTAAATCCCAATTGGGTTAGGGTTATGTTGTAACGAGAGTGAAACAGTTGTTTTAGGTTTTTAAGTTATTTCTTCAATAAAATATTCCAAGTTTACTTAATCCATTGTTCTTCATTCTTTCAATCTTTCAATACCCGTCGTTTGAGAGAATCTATCTGTTAGGCACGAAAGTGCAAGGCTCACGAAAAGGGTTAAGTACGGTAACAACGGGAGGCGTGACTAACTTGGTTCCACACTAGTCCACAAGTTTTATCGGCTAAAAGGGATCATTAACCGAGTTGATTGTTTTGGTTCCACACTAGTCCTTAAGTTATCAATCTCGAGCATCCTAACCTAGAAATAGAAGGGATCACTGTCGACTATCCTGCCGAACTTGGAGAGTCTGTCAGACTTGCCGCCAGGACGTCTTTCCATTCCACCTGCCGAGACAGTACACACCCCTACAGTCGCAGTGACCTGCTGCGGTCGTGTGACAAGGTCGTAGTTTGCCGCCCGCCATACCCACCGAGGCAGCATATCGTGGCAGCAAAGGATAACTCATACCTATTACAACACAGTTTTCACACTAAGTGACAGCATAACCCTGCCTACTCTATCAACCTGATTTACTTTTCCTCTTTTACTTGTGTTTTATATACTCTTCAATCTCAACCAATCACTCACTTGTGCTTTTACTTTACCATTGTGCAGGAACTACAAAACGAGACAATTTGACCAATCCTTGAGGGATTCGACATCTTATATACTATAACTTGATAGGAGTTTGCACTTGCGCTCTTACAAAAAGGGAACACCTACACGCCCTACATTAGGGTTTTAAAATTTATAGGGCTAAAATCGGATTGTTACATTAATATCTCAAATAAAAGGATAAACGATCATATATTATCTTTAAATTTGGATATTATTTTTCGAATATTCTAAAATTAAAAGGATAAATATAACATAAGATGTTATCTTTTAATTAAGATATTATTGTGATAATTTTATTTAATTAATAAATTTTATTTCAAATAAAATTATGATAATTCACAAATTTTATTTTTAATGAAACTCTTATACCTATAAATACCGTATAAACCTCCTAGGTTTAACACAACAAAACACGTTGGAAAACCTAATTTGATTTTGATATAACAAAGTGTCTAAGGACCTATTTTTAAAAGTAAATAAATTTTTAAGTATTTCAAAGTCTCACAAATTGACAAGTAAACTTGAACCAAAATGTTTCTATGTCAAAGAAATTGTTCAAGTAAAATTTTTCTAAGTGTTGTAGCCCAAAACCTAGTTGTACGGTAAGGCGTATCGATATGCTATAGTCGTATCGATACGGTTTTGAGCTTCTGGAATTTTAATCGATAAAAGCGTACCGATACGGGTATAACCGTATCGATACGATATTTTCTTTGGGCTTAACTTTAAGGCATAACGTACCGATACGGTTGTACCCGTATTGATACGATTTGATATGATTCGATAAATCTTTGCATTTAAAGTTTTTGACCATTGCTTGTTAGTTATGATTTCAGCAAAATTTCAAACGGTCATTAGACCGTATCGATACGCCCATATAGCGTATCGATACACTTTTTGCTAAAGTTTTACCCATGATTTCTGTGAGCAAAATCTGTATTGATACGATCTTAGAGTATCGATAAGCCCTTAGTTTTACACAATGCATGTACCGATATGCCCATACGCGTATCATTACGCCCTCTTAAATGTGCACAATGGCTCTTTCTATTTTGAGACAGGTATCAATATGTTTGTTCGAGTACTGATACGGTAGGTTGCAGAAGTACATTTAATGTGAGAAAAATAAAGCTCAACGGCTCTGTTGATGATCTCAACCACCAGAACGACTATAAATCAATGCAAAGGTATATAAAAAGCCTCTAAAAGCTACAACAACAGCTATTGAACTAATTTGCAACAATCCTGGCACATTTCCAAACCCTAGAGCTCATAAATTCAAATTCTTGTAACCCCACTTGTGTAATCTTTCATTGTATTATCTTATTTCAAGTTTGGGGAGTGTTTAAGTGTAATTGGCCAATCTATCAACCTCGGGAGAGGCATTTTTTAGATTGCCAATCTTTTTTGTATTTGAGAGAGTCTTGGTTAATCTTTGGGTAGAAACATCCACAAGAGAAGATCCTAGAAGAAGATCAATCAACCTCGAATAAAGACATGACATCTACCTCCGGCCAAAACTTCCTTGAGTCACAATTGATCACCAAGCCGCCATTTTTCAATAGGAATAACTATTCCTATTGGAAAATAGAATGAGGCTCATCATCAAGTCAAATGATTATGTCCTTTGGGATGTAGTGGAATATGGGCCAACTATTTCGATGAAGAGAGATGAAGAAGGAATGCTAGTTCCAAAAACAAGAGCGAAAATAACTAATGAAGATCGAAGAAGGCTTCAAGTGAATGACAAGGCTCTTCACATCATCTTTTTGTGCACTTTAACTCGACATGTATCCAAAGATGTCATCTTACACAAGTGCAAAGGAAGTATGGGACAAGCTAGAGACCACCTACAAGGGCACCAACGATGTAAACGAGACCAAGATTGGGAACCTTAATTTGAGTTACGAAAACTTCAAGATGGAGCCAGATGAGAGCGTCTCCAAAATGTTTGATAGGTTCTCCATAATTGTAAATGGTCTTAAGGGCTTCAGTGAGATCATTCCCGAAGACAAGCTAGTGCGGAAGCTCCTCTATTCTCTTCTCGAATCACGAGATGGGAAGAGAACTGATATCATCGAGGCCAAGAACTTACAGACATTGAAGCTCGATGAGTTGGTGGGGTATCTCCTTACTCATGAGATCGTGAAGCAAGGAAGGGAAGAAGAAAAGAAGAGAAAAGAAAAAAGAGTGGAGAAGCAAGTGGTAGAAAAGAAGAAGCAAGGAATTGCACTCAAAGCTTATCAAGAGGAAATAAATTCTAGTGAGGATTAGTTTGAGAAATTGGCTACGATAGCCTAGAGATTCTCTCGGTTCATGAAGCCCAATTAGGAAAGAAAGTTCCAAAGGAGAAAAGACTTCAAGAACAAGAACAAAGAATAGGAGAGGGATCAACTCATTTGTTATGACTGCAAGAAGTCGGGGCACATAAGATCACATTGCCCTCAACTCAAGAAAAAGGGGATCGATTAGAAGAAAAAGAAAAAAGCTCATGTTGCCACTTGGAGTGATGAAGAATCATCATCCGATGAAGAGGAGCACTAAGTGGCCAATTGTAACACCCCAATTTTAGGGCTAGATGTCGTGGATGTGGATTTTGAAATTTGATAAGTTAGTTTGGCTTTTGGGGTTAGACCAGGGAAAACCTTCTTCGAGTATTCCTAAAAAGTTGGGTTTAATTTCTAAAATGACTATTTATTACGTGTAAGAGTTGTGTGAAATCAATTTTGGAAAATCAATTCATAAAGGTTGAGATTTCAATCTAGTGACCAAATCGCAAGTTTTCAAAAGTTGGTGGCCATTTTGCAAAATCAGCCAAAATATATGGTTTTAGTTCTTAATTAAACCCAAACCTATTTTAAAAGGGTTTTATAACAAAAAGAAAGGCTTTTGAATCAGCCTCCTTTTCCATTTCATGTTAGTTTCTTAAAACCAAGCCACCATTAAAGCATTTTCAATCCAAGGGATTACCCATTAAGAATGTGGGAGGTAAACTTGATTCCATCTTGTTTCCCTTTAATTAAACTAATTATTATTAGTTTTTTATCAATATGAAATGGTTTACCTCTCTTGATTTAAATGTTCAAGTTTGAAACAAAATGGATTTTTTGAAAATTTTCATTCAAATGACTTAGGTTGGGTTTTGAAGTATTTTTAAATGGTATTTTGGTGTTTAAATGATGTTTATATGAAGGATGTGTTATAAGGGAACTGAAACTTGAAGTTTGAGTCAAGTTTGGTATGAAACATCTTGAGATTAAGCTTGATTTTGGGTTTTAATGAAAGAGTGGTTTTGGCATGTTTAATTTGCTGATTTTGATGTTAATAGATGAGTTTTTGATGGTTGAAATGTTGGGTAAAGGCTGGGTTTATGTTTTGGATGATTTGGAAGTGATTTCGATGATTTTTGATATTGGATTATTGGGTATTTGAGAGTAATTGTTGGATTTCAATACTATTGCAAGTTTGGAAGCTTATTTGGGTGATAATACTCTTTTTAACTTGCTAGAAACAGGGGATTCTAGTTTGGAAGCAAATTCGGGTGATCGTTAGCTATTTTGTGGGTTTCGGCTTTTCGGAACGAGTATATCGATGAGTGGAATTGTTTTAAAGCGTTTGGAATTTCAAAGGTGATTTTGAGGGTTTATATTGGGCTTGATAAGCCAATCTAAACTCAAGAGTAAGTGGTTTTGCTTTTCATCATGTTTTGATATTGTGAGTTGTGCTATAAAGATGTGGTAAGAATTGTGTTTGCCTTGCCTATTGTTTTTCCTACCTTGATTGCCTATGATATGTTGTGAGCATGCTTATGTTGTTGTCGTGAGATTGTAAGATATATGTGTTGGTAAAGGCATGATTGGTTTGGAAATGTTGGTAAGAGTAAGATGTTGTAAGATGGGCTTGATAGCCATGTATGTTTTGGTAAGTTTGACCCTTGTTAGAGTATTGGAATAAGTTAGAATCTTTACCGGATATAATTGATCAATCAACTAGGATTAATATGCACATGTAAGACTTGTAAAACAAAACTCGCATGCGTGTAAGACAAATTCGTACGTGTAAGAAAATTCGAACGTGTCAGACAAATTCGTACGTGTAAGATTAGCTTGGGCGTGATGATTGAGTTGACTCTCATCGATGTCTTGTAAGACTTGTAAGATTGTAAGAAATTCGAATATCTGGGTATTGTTGGTAATTATGCCAATATGCTACTTTTCTCTTTTGTACGACCTTTGTTATATTGTGGTAAGATGGTTAAGGTTTGGTAAGGCCTTGTAAGAGTAAGTCGTGTTTTGTAAGAATGGTTCAATGGTAAGATGATCTTGTTGGTCATTATGTTGTTGTAAGAAGTTGTACGTACTCTTGGTTTGATATTGGTTTTGGTTTTCAAAGCTCTAATTGTTTTCAAAACTACATTGTTGTTGTTTGGTTTGAGCTCCGCTCACTAAGCTTAAATGCTTACACTCTCTTTTCCAACAATGCAGACCGTTAGAGTTCTGGGTAGCAAGAAAGCAAGGGGAGCGAGGCCTTTTTCCACTTTAGCTCAATTATGACTTATTAGTTTGTAATAATACTATTAGCAATGGGGATGCTATGTTTATGTTTGGAGACTTTATGTTTTGTGGATGTATGGTTTGAGACAAGTTTGTTATGACATTTAAATGTCGTGTGAAGTTTGGTTTTGTTGCTTTCATGTTTATCTTGTGTTTTTACCTTTTATGCAAATGTGGATCATCCTATGTTTGTTTCAAGTTTAATCCAAGTGGTGAAATGCTCTCGTCTGTTGTTGATAAGCTTTTTTGCCTGTAAAATGCATGCTTATGTTGTTTCCTTGTTGTGTGTGTGTTGTTGGGTCAAGATTAGCAAGCTTGGAGACGTCTAAAATGTGTTTTTAATCCAGTCTGCGGTTAAGTGTTTTGAAACGGGCACCAGTATTTTGGAACGCCCTTGCATTATTTCCTTGGTGTTGCGAAACGGGCTTCCCTATTCCGAAACGTTTGCTCCCTAAAAAATCCTAGTGAAAACTCGTTCCGAAATAGGCTCGTGGGTTTCGAAACGGTGGTCGTTATTTTCGGTTGAATGCATCTTCTAAGTTTGTTTTTCTTGCGTTTTGGTCCTAGGTTGATGTGTTATCAATCGGAGGTACTCGGGTTGTTGTTTTGAGATGCATTTCATCATGTGAGCATGAGATTGACTTAATACCAAAGTTGTAACCTTAATTTCATATTAGTTCCTCGTTTATGCTAGATTTACATATTGGTCCTTGTATTCTTATTTGTCTGTTCGAAGTTTGTTTCTTCGTGTTTTTATCCGCTTCGTGTGATCCTCACCTAAATTATTAATGAGCATCTAGAGAAGATAATTTTAAAACATTGTTCCCCTTTTAGGGTTACTAATCGAAGAGAAATCTTCTAGTCTTTTTTTTGGTTAGTCTCGTGTGACCACCTTGGGTCGGTCTGGTGGCTAGGCCGAGCTGAGGGGGTTATATATGTTGGTATCAGAGCCCATGTTGTGCATCTTTCGGGAAGGTAAGTGAGGTAAGTTGTTGTGTTTGCTTGATTGTTTGGTGATTTATTCGTTGGATGCTTTGTACTGTGGTTGTTTTGCCATGATCGGTTGATAGCATGATCTGTAGCTATGTTGTTATCGTTGGTTATAAGTTTGTTAAGCAACCCATTGCTAGGTATTATTGTAAGAAAATGGTTTTGGATAAATACTTGAGCAATTTGGACCCTTGGCCTTGCTGACCCAAACCTTTGTGTGTTATTGATGTTGTGGTTGTTAAATTGCTCTTGTCTGTTGCTATGGCGAGACCCCGAGGCGGGCCTAGAGTGGTTCGTCAAGAACCACATGCTGTAGCTCATGTTGTTGAGGATCCTGTTGAAGATCATGTTGGGGCTCATGATGAGGAGCCGGTTGTTGAGGGAGTTTATGGCTCTTGTTCAGGGAAATATGACTGTATATGATTATGAGATACAATTTGTACGGCTGAGTCAGTATGCTCTTGAGTTAGTGCCTAATGGGAAGGAAAGATGTGAGCGCTTCTGTTATGGGCTTATAAAGGATGTGAAAACTTACATGTTAGCCTCCGACTACGTGGATTTTGATGTTTTGGTCAGCCGGGCCAAAGACATCGAGCAAAACTTGGGTTTGTCTTCTTGTGCTAGTGGTTCTAGTTCAGATAAGAGGCTCAACCAGTGGGATAGAGGTGATGCAAAGAGGCACAAGGATAATAGGCATAACTATGATCATAGGCGTGGGGGTGGTAACCCAGGTCGTGGCCATCAGGGCCAAGGAGTTGTTGCTCGTACTTCTGAGTGTGCTAGATGCGGGAGGCATCATACGAGTGAGTGTTGGGGTGTGCCTGGTACATGCTGGAACTGTGGATCTCGCGTTCATTTGAGGCGTAACTGTCTTCAGCCGGTTAGAGGAGTTGATCGTCAGGGAGGCTGTGGGTGCGTTTGAGGTAACATCCAGCCGAGGATTGAGGCTCCGAGGAATGTATCTCATGTTGTTACAGTCCAACAAGAGGGCGGTGGACCAGCTAGGGTAAATGCACAAAGAGAGGCCAAGAATGACACAAATGTTATTGTAGGTAATTTAATGTTACAGTCTATGCCATTGCTTTCCTTGGTTGATTCTGGTTCTACACACTCTTATATTTTGAGTGAGCATGCGAAATTGTTGGATATCTCTGTTGAGATATTAGATGTAGGAATGTATGTGACTAGCTCTTTTGCTGAGACTGTTGTAGTTAGACATATGTATATGAAGTGTCCGTTGATGATTCAAGGTCATGTATTTCTGGTTGATATGATGGAGTTATCGTTCTATGGTTTTGACATTATTCTGGGTATGATTGGCTTTTTGAGCATAGAGCTAGGGTTGACTTTGAGACAAAAATGATTACATTGAAGCTTGCAGATGAATATGAGGTAGTTGTAGTAGGCGAGAATATTAAGTTCTTGTCGAATGTTATTTCAACTCTAGAGGCTCATAGGTTGATGAACTTTGGTTGTCAACTATATTTGGCCTATGTGATGAATCCTAACAAGAGTGAGATCAGACCAAAGGACATTAGGACATTTTGTGATTTTCCAGAGGTGTTTCCGGAAGAATTGCCTGGTTTGCCTCCTAATAGAGAGGTAGAGTTTTCTATTGAGACTATCTCCGATTCTGCTTCAGTGTCGATTGCTCCGTATCGTATGGCCCCAAAACAATTGAAAGAGTTAAATAATCAGCTTCATAAGTTGTTAGACTGTGGTTTCATTAGGCCTAGTATTTCGTTGTGGGTGCTCCAGTGTTGTTTGTAAAGAAAAAAATGGTAGTATGAGGATGTGCATCGACTATAGGCAACTGAATCAGCTAATAGTAAAGAACAAGTACCCTTTGCCACATATTGATGATTGATTTGATCAGTTAAGAGGGGCATCAGTATTTTTGAAGATTGATTTGAGACCAGGGTATTATCATTTGAAGGTGAAAGATGTTGATGTGCCGAAGAAACCTTTCAAGACTAGGTATGGACATTATGAATTTCTGGTAATGTCTTTTGGGTTAACTAATGCACCAGCAGCTTTCATGGATATAATGAATAGGGCGGTTCATGATTACTTGGATCGGTTTGTAGTGGTCTTTATTGATAACATTCTTGTGTATTCACGGTCCGAGGAAGAACATGATGAGCATTTGCGGTTAGTGCTACAGACGTTGTCGAGTAATCAACTATATGCCAAGTTGAGCAAATGTGAATTTTGGATAAAGGAAGTTGTATTTCTTGGCCATGTTTTGTCAGCCGAAGGGATTAGAGTTGATCCTAAGAAAATAGAAGCCATTGTGGAATGGAAGCAACCGAAGTCCGTAACCGAAATTCAAAGTTTTCTGGATTTAGTTGGCTACTATAGGAGGTTTGTAGATGGTTTCTCTAGGGTGGCTGCTCCGTTGACAAAATTGTTGCAAAAGGGAGTTAGATTCGAGTGGACAGATGCAAGACAACAAGCCTTTGAGAAATTGAAAGAAGCTTTGACTAATGCTCCAATTTTAGTTCAGCCAGTGTTAGGGAAAGAGTTTGTAATCTACAATGATGCTTCGTATGTCGGCTTAGGTTGTGTCCTGATGCAAGAAGGAAGAGTTTTTGCTTATGCTTCTAGACAACTAAAGATACATGAGAGGAACTACCCTACACATGACATAGATTGGCCGCAGTTGTGTTTGCGTTGAAGATTTGGCGACATTATTTGTAAGGTGAGAAGTACACAGTTTACACAGATCACAAGAGCTTGAAGTATTTGATGACACAGAAAGAATTGAATTTGAGACAGCGAAGGTGGGTAGAATTACTTAAAGACTATGATTTTATCATCGAGTACCATACGGGTAAAGCAAATGTGGTAGCCGATACCTTGAGCAGAAAAGTGGCAGTTGAATTGCGAGCTATGTTTGCTAGATTAAGTGTGTTAGAGGATGGTGGCTTAGTGGCTGAATTGCAAGTGAAGTATTCTTTAATTCAGTTGATTCGTGAGAAACAATTGCGAGATAGATCTTTGGCTACTCATGTACAAGACATTGCGGAAGGTAAACCGGCTGATTTTTGTTTTAGTGATGATGGGATTTTGTGTTTCAAGAGAAAGGTAGTTATCCCGGAAGATAGTGAGTTGAGACGCACCATTTTGACTGAAGCGCATTGTAGTCCGTTTACTATGCATCCGGGTAGTACAAAGATGTATCATAATTTGAAGAAGGAGTACTTCTGGATTGGTTTGAAGAAAGACGTGGCCAAATTTGTAAGTAAGTGCATGGTATGTCAAAGAGTGAAAGAGGAACATCAGGTTCCATCAGGTTTGTTGCAATCGTTAAGGATTCCTGAATGGAAGTGAGAAAGAATCACCATGGACTTTGTATCAGGTTTGCCCTTATCACCATCTAAGAAGAATTTAGTTTGGGTGATAGTTGACCGATTTACAAAATATGCTCATTTCTTGCTTGTTCATACTACATACTCTTTAGATAAATTGGTCGAACTGTAGATTCGTGAAATTGTTAGATTGCATGGTGTTCTGAAGTCGATTGTGTCTGATAGAGATCCAAGGTTTACAGCTAGACTTTGGGAGTGTTTGCATAATGCTTTGGGTTCTCGTTTGAATTTCAGCACATCTTATCATCCTCAGTCGGATGGGCAGTCAAAAAGGGTGATTCAGATTTTGGAAGACATGTTGAGATGTTGTATCATTGATTTTCAGGGCTCATGGAAGAAACATCTACCATTATCAGAGTTTGCGTACAATAACAGTTATTAGTCGTGGCTCTTTATTAGTCTTTGTATGGTAAGAGATGTAGAACACATGTGTGTTGGGCTGAAGTCGGTTAGAGATTGGTAGCGATGCCGTATATTTTGAAGAGTACTACCGAGAAAGTGAAATTGGTTTTTGATCGTTTAAAGGCAGCTGCGGATAGACAGAAATCTGACGCCGACATGAAAAGAAAAGAGGTTGAGTATGCGATAGGGGATAGAGTATTCTTGAAAGTTTTGCCATGGAAGAAAGTGATGGGGTTTGGTAGAAAAAGGAAATTGAGTCCAAGGTTTATCCGTCCGTATGAGATAGTTTAGAGGATTGGACCGGTTGCTTATAGATTGAGGTTGCCTTCTAAACTTGAGAAGATTCATGATGTGTTCCATGTTTCTATGCTTCGAAAGTATCGGTCAGATCTGTCGCACGTTATACTTGCGGAAGAGATTGAGTTGAATCCAGATTTGTCCTACGATGAAGAACCACTTGAGATCCTAGCTTTTGACAGGAAAGTGTTGCGTGGTAGAGTTATTGATCTCATTAAGGTAAAGTGGCTACATCATGGTGTTGAGGAATCCACTTTGGAGAGAATGGATGACATGAAGAAATAGTTTCCACATATTTTCGCGTCAAGTAAATTTGGAGGATGAAATTTCTTAAGTGGGGAAGAGTTTTAACACCCCAATTTTAGGGCTAGATGTCGCGGATGTGGATTTTGAAATTTGATAAGTTAGTTTGACTTTTGGGGTTAGACCAGGGAAAATCTTCTTTGGGTATTCCTAAAAAGTTGAGTTTAATTTCTAAAATTACTATTTATTATATGTAAGAGTTGTGCGAAATCAATTTTGGAAAATCAATTTATAAAAGTTGAGATTTCGGTCTAGTGACCAAATCGCAAGTTTTCAAAAGTTGGTGGCCATTTTGCAAAATCAACCAAAAATCTGGTTTTAGTTTTCAATTAAACCCAAACATATTTTAAAAGGGTTTTATAACAAAAAGAAAGGCTTTTGAATCAGCCTCCTCTTCCATTTCACGTTAGTTTCTTAAAACCAAGCCACCATTGAAGCATTTTCAATCCAAGGGATTACCCATCAAGATTGTGGGCTGTAAACTTGATTCCATCTTGTTTCCCTTTAATTAAACTTGTTATTATTAGTTTTCTATCAATATCAAATGGTTTACCTCTCTTGATTTAAACGTTCAAGTTTGAAACAAAATGGGTTTTTTGAAGATTTTCGCTCAAATGGCTTAGGCTGGGTTTTAAAGTGTTTTTGAATGGTGTTTTGGTATTTAAATGATGTTTATATGGAGGAAGGATCATAAGGAAACTGAAACTTGAAGTTTGAGTGAAGTTTGGTATGAAAATTCTTGAGATTAAGCTTGATTTCGTGCTTTTAATGACAACATTGGTTGAAATGTTGGGTAATGGCTGGGTTTGTGTTTTGGACGTTTTGAAAGTAATTTCGATGATTTTCGGTATTGGATTGTTGGGTATTTGAGAGTAATTGTTGGATTTCAGTATTGTTGTAAGTTTGGAAGCTTATTTTGGTGATAATACTCTGTTTTAACTTGCTAGAAACAAGGGATTCTAGTTTGGAAGCAAATTCGGGTGATCGTTAGCTATTTTGTGGGTTTTGACTTTTCGAAACGAGTATATCAGTGAATCGAATTGTTTTAAAGCATTTGGAAATGTTCAAAGGTGATTTTAGGATATTAGATTGGGCTTCATAAGCCAATCTAAACTCAAGAGTAAGTGGTTCTGGTTTTCACCATAATTTTGATATTCTGAGTTGTGCTATAAAGTTGTGGTAAGATTGTTTTTCCTACCTTGATTACCTATGATATATTGTGAGCATGCTTATGTTGTTGTCGTAGGATTGTAAGATATATGTGTTGGTAAAGGCATGCTTGGTATGGAAATGTTGGTAAGAGTAAGATGTGGTAAGATGGGCTTGATAGCCATGAATGTTTTGGTAAGTTTGGCCCTTGTTATAGAATTGGCATAAGTTAGAATCTTTGCCGGATATAGTTGACCGATCAACTAGGATTAATGTGCACATGTAAGACTTGTAAGAAAAACTTCGCATGCGTGTAAGACAAATTCGTATGTGTAAGAAAATTCGGTCGTGTAAGACAAATTCGTACGTGTAAGATTAACTTGGGTACGGTTATTGAGTTTACTCTCATCGACGTCCTGTAAGACTTGTAAGATCGTAAGAAATTCGTATATCCGAGTATTGTTGTTAATTATGCCAATATGCTACTTTTCTTCTTTGTATGACCTTTGTTATGTTATGGTAAGATGGTTAAGGTTTAGTAAGGCCTTGTAAGAGTAAGCTGTCTTTTGTAAGAATGGTTGAATGGTAAGATGATCTTGTTGGTCATTATGTTTTTGTAAGATGTTGTATGTACTCTTGGTTTGGTAAAGGTTTTGGTTTTCAAAGATCTAATTGTTTTCAAAACTGCATTGTTGTTGTTTGGTTTGAGCTCCGCTCACTAAGCTTAAATGCTTACGCTCTTTTTTTCGAACAATGCAGACCATTAGAGTTCCGTGTAGCAAGCAAGAAAGGGGAGCGAGGCCTTTTACCACTTTAGCTCAAGTATGACTTTTGAGTTTGTAATAATACTATTAGCAATGGGGATGCTATGTTTATGTTTGCAGACTTGATGTTTTGTGGATGTATGGTTTGAGACAAGTTTGTTATGACCCTTAAATGTCGTGTGAAGTTTGGTTTTGTTGTTTTCATGCTTATCTTGTTTTTTGACCTTTTATGCAAATGTGGATCATCTTATGTTTTGTTCATGTTTAATCCAAGTGGTGAAATACTCTCGTTTGTTGTTGATAAGCTTCTTTGCCTGTAAAATGCATTCTTATGTTGTTTCCTTGTTGTGTGTGTGTTGTTGGGTCAAGATTAGCAAGCTTGGAGGTGTCTAAAATGTGTTTTTAAACCAGTCTGCAGGTAAGTGTTTCGAAACGGGCACTAGTGTTTCAGAACGCCCTTGCATTATTGCCTTGGCGTTGCAAAACGGGCTTCCCTATTCCGAAACATTTTCTCCCTGGAAAATCATGGTGAAGACTCGTTCCGAAACATGCTTGTGGCTTTCGAAACAGTGGTCGTTATTTTCGGTTGAAGGCATCTCTTAAGTTTTTTTTTCTTGCGTTTTGGTCCTCGATTGATGTGTTACCAATCGAAGGTACTCGGGTTGTTGTTTTGAGTTGCATTTCATCATGTGAGAATGAAATTGACTTAATATCAAAGTTGTGACCTTAATTTCATATTAGGTCCTCGTTTATGCTAGATTTACATTTTGGTCCTTATATGCTTATTTGTCTGTCGAAGTTTGTTTCTTCGTGTTTTTATTTGTTGCGTGCGATCCTGACCTAAGTTATAAATGAGCATCTGGAAAAGATAATTTTAAAACCTTGTTCCACTTTTAGGGTTACTAATCGAAGAGAAATCTTTGGGTCTTTCTTTGGTTAGTCCCGTGTGACCACCTTAGGTCGGTCTGGTGGCTAGGCCGGGCCGAGGGGGTTACACCAATATTTGCCACATGGCTATTGATGATGATCCTAAGGTAAACCCTACCTCATCTAATTTTGATTTTACATTTAATGAACTTCAAGATGCATATGATGAGTTGGTTGAAAAGTACAAGGAATTGGTTTTCAAAATAAGAAAATGATTTCCGATTTGAAAAACAAAATAATTTCCTTTCTAAAACCAACTAGGAACTTGAAAAGAAGATTGTAGTTTTACAATATGATCTAAAATATTTTCAAAATGAAATTATCGATTTGAACAATCTTCTTTCAAAAGTTCATGATGATCACCACAAAGTGGTGAATGAGCAGCTTCTCTTAATGTAGTTGGGAAACAAGATTTTGAAAAAGCAAGTTCTTCAAAACCCAACTATGTGAAGAGGAACTTTGACAGCTACAAACAAAAAAGCTCTCAAAGGCATCCTAAAGGTAAAAGGATTAGAAATGTATGAGTTCCTAAGGAACTAGTAGTTTCTAATAATATTGCTTCTTGGATTCCTAAAGGAACCAAGTATTTGGGTACCAAAAATCAAGAACTAATATTTATTTGTAGGGGGAGCATTGCTACAAGGACAAAGCTTCAAGTCAAAACACTTGGTACCTTGATAGTGGATGCTCAAGACACATGACTGTCGACAAGAGTAGATTCAAGGAGATAAAGCTAAAGAGTGGTGGACTGGTGACATTTGGTGACAACTCCAAAGTCCATATTAAAGGTATAGGTTCAATTGGTAATCTCTCTTCTATTCTTATTAAAGATGTGTTATATGCCAATGGTCTAGAGCGTAACTTGTTGAACATTAATCAATTATTTGATAAGGGTTTTAACGTTCTTTTTGATGTTAATGGTTGAAAATTTGTGAACATTAAAACAAAAAAATAATGCTCATTGGTCATCGCATAGGTAATATATACATGGTGCATCTAGATGACATTCATACATCCCATGCATGTTTTGTTGCTCAAAATGAAAATGTTGCATGGTTATGACATAGGAAACTCTGACATGCTAGCATAAGTGTTTTAGAGAAATTGGTTTCCCAAAATCTAGTTAGAGGTTTACCTAAGCTAAAATTCTCCTTGGATAAAATTTCTGATGCTTGTGCTAAGGGTAAACAAAAACGAACTTGATTTGAATCCATTAATGATGTTTCAACTAGTAGAGTTTTACAATTGATCCATATGAATCTTTTTGGGCCTATTAGGACAACTAGCTTGGTTGGAAAATCATATGCCTAGGTTTTAGTTGATGATTTCTCTAGATACAATTGGGTTCTCTTTTTAAGTACAAAAAATAAGGCTTTAGAAAAATTCATCACATTTTCAAAAATTACTCAAAAGGACATTGGTCAAAACATTACTCATATTAAAATTGACCATCGAACGAAATTTCAAAATCTAGGTTTTGAGGATTTTTGTAACTCCAATGGTATTAGCCACAATTTTTTCCACACCTCGCACTCCTCAAAAAAATAGGGTAGTTGAGAGGAAAAATCATACTTTAGAAGAAATGGCTAGAACGATGCTTTGTAAAAATAATTTACCTAAGTCTTTTTGGGCGGAAGCCACAAACACCGCTTGTTATATCATAAATCGAGTAATGATTAGGTCAATTTTAAAGAAAACTCCTTATGAGATTTTAAAATCAAAGAAGCCTAAGATTAGCTAGTTTCCTCCTTTTGGATCATGTGTTTTGTTTTAAATAATGGAAAAGATCATTTAGGTAAATTTGATGCAAAAATAATAAAGCTATTTTCTTAGGATATTCTTTAAACTCTAAAGCCTATCGAGTTTTAAACAAAAGAACCTTAGTTGTAGAAGAGTCTATTCATGTGGTTTTCAATGATAACCTCCTTCCGAGGAAGGATTCTTGTGATGATGATGATGTAGGAATCAATGAAGCCAATGATGGTGGACAATCATCAAAGGTGGATGAGGTTCCAACCAAAGATGAAGAAGCACAAGATCCTCCCATAGAATCTTTGAAGGACATGAATCTTGGTGAAAAAGAAGTGAGCTACCCAAGGGGACTCGACTCTATCAAATATGGTGAAATCTTGGGTGATCCATCCAAGGGGGTAACCAATAGATCCTCTCTTAGATTGCTTAATAATGTTGCATTCATTTAATGCATATAGCCTAAAAATATCATAGAAGAATTAAAAGATGATTTTTGGATATTGGTCATGCAAGAAGAACTTAATCAATTTGAGAGGAGTAAAGTTTGGACATTAATTGATAGACCTAGTAATAAGTCTACTATAGGAACTAAATGGGTCTTTAGAAACAAACTAGATGGGAGTGGTAACATAGTGAGAAACAAGGCTAGACTTGTTGCTCAAGGTTATACTCAAGAAGAGGGAATCGATTTTGATGAAACCTATGCACACGTAGCTAAAATGGAAGCAATTAGGATGCTTCTTGCATTTGCATGTTAAAAGTGCATTTTGATGAAACATATGCACACGTAGCTAATATGTCTCACTAAGAATCCTATCCAACATTCTAGAACCAAGCACATAGAGATAAGACACCATTTTATTAGGGACCGTGTCCTAAAGAATGATGTTTTTCTAAAGTATGTTGATACCTCAAACCAACTAGCGGATATCTTTACAAAACCGTTAGACAAAGAGTGTTTTGGACTCTTAGGAGAGAGTTAGGTCTAACAGACTTATCTTGACCTTTTAGAGCCCTTAAATGTAAAAAAAATTGCTTGAATTTGAACGATGATCATATTTATGTATTTTTGCTTCTCGATGCATCTATGCTTGTTGTTAGGGGAGTATGTATTTGTTTTAGTCCATAAATATTGCTCATTCATCATACACATGCATTTAGGATCAAATAAAATCCAATTTTTGAACTCTTCTTAGCTCAAAAATGCATTTATGGTAAAAGGGTATTGATACGGGTCACATCGTATCGATACGAGTTGCTCAATGGGAGTTGATACAGTTTTAACTGTATCGATACGACCATGCGTATCGATATGGTATGAAAACCGTACCAATACGGTAGATCAATATGCCACATCAGCGTATCGATACGGTAAGCCGCTGGAGTTTAAATGGGGTATTAAATGGGTGTTTCACTTTAATTAAAACACAAAGCCTTTTTTCACTCAAAACCCTAGCCGATTTTCATCTATAAAAACCTCCTCAAACCCTTGATTTTTCACATCAAACTCAAAATTCTTTGAGGGTTTTTCATCAACACATCAAGGCTAAGCTTTGTTACAAATTTGGTGCATTAATCATCCTTCATTCATCTAAATCCATTACTCAAGGTATAAAACTATTTTTCTTTCTTTTTAATTTTCTTTTAATTGTATTCATTGTGTTCAACTAATTTTTGTATACATAGTATATTTATTGTATGGGTTTTGAAGTTTTTGCAAAAAATTCTTTCAAATCTGATAATTTTTGTTTCGAATATATAAATATATTGTATATTTTGTAAATTGTTTTTCAAAATATTTTTTACTAAAATTAATTTTATAATTGTATATATTTTTAACATATAAAATATAGTATTTTTATCAATACCTTGAATTATTGGAATGTTTATTGGATTGAATGTGATGATAATTGCATAAATTGTTTTCGAATGGTTTTGATATTTTTCAGGTTATTATAGGGTTGAAAAAGAGACCAAGGAAAGAATTGCCTTATAGTTCATCCAATCCCAATTTGGAAAAGGATGGTATTATTAAACCGAACCTTGGTTTTATTATTCAAAATAGTTTTCAACCCCCTTCGGCTATGCCCCATTACAAACAATACCAAGCATTTTCATTCTAGGATGAAAGAGTTGTTTCAATCCCTTTTCTAAATTCCTAACGTTTTAAGTTCAACTATTTTGGATTGTTACAAAAATGGAAATTCATGATTTTCTAAGTGTACCCCCGATTGTAATCCCCTCGACCCGGCTAAACCACCAGACCGTATCGAGCGGATCACACGGGACTAACCGAAGAAAAATCAAAGATTTCCCTTCGATTAGCAACCCTAAACACGTTGATTAATATCTTTTCTAGATGCTCGAGTTAAACCCTATATTTAAGAACACACAGCGGAAGAAAACACGACAAGACGAGCACCAAAGGATCAATTGAGCAACCAGGGACCAAAATGCAAAACTAGCATAAAATAGGGACCTATGATGAAATTAAGGTGATCACATTGAAATTAGTCTCATTTCATACTTCCATGCTGAAATGCAACTCAAAACAAGCCAGCAATCAAACTCAATTGATAACACGTCAAGCTTGGACCAAAACGCAAGAAAAACAACTTCAAAGATGCTCTTAACTAACTTCCAACGACCCCTGTTTCGAAACACCCACGATGGTATCGATACGGGTCTAACGTTTAAAATTCCATAGAGCTTTTGTTCCGAAACGGTTAGACCCGTTTCGGCCCTGCATAGCCCGTTTCGATACCCGTTACGAAACACAAAGGCCAAAATAAGGGTCGTTTAGAAACTTTCGAGACTGTTTCAAAACATGCTACATCAGAACAGAAAAATCTGCAGACCAAGCATCTCCAAGGCTATTTCCCTTGGTTCCAATCAATACATGCAACAAGATAACAACAAGATGAGCACACAAACACTAAGAGCAAACATCCAAACTCACATTTAAGCAAGAGGACTAACTCACGATAAACCAACGACAAGATAAGAACATCAAGATCCATGAACTAAGCAAAACAAGATAGATAGCAAAAACCATTAAGCTCAAGATATAAACAAGCCAACCAAGGCATAACGAAGATGCTCGCAACACAAGGAGTCTACAAAACACTCCCAAAATATAAACAAGGTCTATCCCCATTGCCTCACACACTACTATCTAAATGAAACCATACTTGAGCTCAAAACGGACACTTGGATCACTTCCCTTGCACCGTTGCCTTCCAAGATAGTCTACGGATTTGCATTGTTGGAAAATAGAGCGTAAGCTATGAAGCTTAGTAAGCGGGGCTCAAAACCAAGCTACAACAATGCGGTTTTGAAAACCAACTTCATTTTGTAAACCAAAACAATTTCTTAAAATCACTTTCGCAAATCATTTCTTTTCAAATATACCATACTTAAATCAAGTATAAGTAAATGCAACCACATGCCATAGGCACAACACATGCATCAACCATGCATAAACCATATGTTAACCACATATGCAAACCAAGGCTATCGGCTCCATTTCAACTCACATGCTTCAAGCATGTACACATAACCATATGAGTTTACAAAGCTCATATTAAAACCATAAGCGAATGAGTATAACGACATCATTGACACGTTGCTCGAATAAGCGTACACCTTGATGGCACAACCCCCGTCCACCTACATAGTGAAACAACCCTCACTACAATCTCACTTCGGTCGGGATGCCACAACCCGCATTGCCCGTTGGTGATAGCATAACCCCTATCACTCGCATCACAATAGCACAACCCCCTATTGTGAAATTGAAGAATTTATCTCATGCGCGAATTTTATATTTATAGTGCACTTCACACCGAAGAATCTATCCGATATAAAGATCCACATGTGTGTATATACTCATCACAACATCTCATTCCACTATTTTACACCGGGGTTAAATACCTCCACAAACACATCCCAAATAGCATAAACACAAGTCCATGCATAGCATGAACTCAAACAACATTTAAATAAATCTCGTGGTATTCACATGGGACAAAATCAACATGCATTGATGCAAAACAACAGTGGAAAACATCATTAAAAATGATATGCTCGTGATCAAAACATGATCAACATGTAAAACGGCGAAAATACCAAAATTACTCAAAACTTACTCTTGAGCTTGGATTGGCCTAACGGCAAAACCCAAACTCCCAAAATGCTTGTTTAACCTTGTTAAGGTGTTAAAAACATTTCCACTCACCAGCGAAAACCAATAACCAACCTGGAACACTTTTCTAGCTTCCAGTTTCGCCCACAAATGTGTCCAACAAATCTGGATCTTCAACCCCTGCTTCTAACCAACACAAAATAGAGGATTAGAGATATTTTCAACACTGTAACTTGCTGGAAAATAGAGATTCAACAACTCATTCAAATCGCCTATCGAAACATTACCGAAACAAACCGAAAACATCGGAAAACTTAACTTGGACAACTTCTAGGAAAAAACCCAACATTATACATCATCAAAACACATGAATAAACATCAAAAAGCATCAACCCATCATCAGTATACCATCAACTATTGATTGATCACAAAACTCAGCCAAAAACTCACTTTTACATCCACCAAACTTTAACACAAAACCCAAATTCGAAATTTCTATCATTGACCCATCATCTCAACATTATTCCACATCAAAAGCAAAGCCCGAAACAACATTAAACCCAGCTTTAACAGGTCTTAACGAAAATCACCCCAAAAGAGCTCATTTTACCAAAATATACCCAAAGTTTCATTAGAAACCTTAAAAAATAAAAGAATCAAAAACATGGGAATATTAATAAAGAACCTTACATCAGAGGAGAATTTCGTCGCTCACCTCCAATGATAGTATTCCCCCTTGATTTGCAAAGAACACTTGAGAAAACTAAAAATAAAACATGGGTTTTAGAGATAGAAGATAGAAAAACCTTTTGAAAGCATTAGATCAATAAGAAACACCATTTACCTTTGAGAAATTAAGCCTAGATGGTTGTTTGGCTGAAAAGAAAATGAGAAGAGCTTCAAAATGTGCTTTTGAAGTAAAATGAGAAAAAAGATGATCAACCATTTTTTAAAATTTTAATTATAAAACCCTTTTTTAAAATATTTGAATTGTCAAAAATAAAGGGGAAAATAAATATATTAGCCCAGCCAATTTAGCTCCTTAAAGATTCTATGTTTTGACTCTTTTACAAAATGTCACTAAAAATAGATTTTGCAATCTTTACATTTTGGTCACTAAACCAAAATGTCATGGTTCAAAAAACGTTTTTCCAAAATTGATTTTACCAAAGCCTTATATATAATTATTAAGGATTTTAGAAATTTATTTCATATTTTTCGACCATCCGAAGACCACTTTCCATGAACTCATCCACAACTCCCAACACCGGTCTTTCGAACCTCGAAACCTTACCGAATCTTCTAGACCCAAAACCGGGGTGTTATAACTCTCCCCCACTTAAGAATTTTCTTCCTCAAAATTTATCTGATGGGAAAAGATGCGGAAACCGACGCTTCATGTCGTCTTTCCTCTCCTAAGTGGCTTCTTCAACACATCATTGACGCCACTTCACTTTGACCAACTCAATGGATCTACCACGCAAATATTTGTTGTCCGAAGCTAATATCTCGATCGGCTCTTCATCATACGACAAATTCGGATTCAATTCAATTTCTTCAACATGCATTACATGCGACGAATCTGATCTATATTTCTGAAGCATCGAAACGTGGAATACATCATGGATCTTCTCTAATTCCAGAGGCAGACTCAATCTATATGCAACAGGACCAACCAATGAATCTCAGACTCAATTTACCTTTTCTACTGAATCTCATCACTTTCTTCCACGGAAATACTTTCAAAAAGACCTTCTCACCCACAACATAATCAATTTCTCGAAGCTACATATCTTCATAAGATTTCTGTCGATCGGTAGCTGCTTTCAAGTGATCACATATCAACTTCACCTTCTCGGTAGTACATTATGCATAGCAGGTAATGATACCAATTTATGTCCGGCTTCTGCCCAGAAAACATGAGTTCTACACCTCTTACCATACATAGCCTCATATGGTTCTATCTAAATACTAGCCTGATAGTTGTTGTTGTAGGCAAACTCAACCAACAGTAGGTGTTTCTCCCAAGAACCCTGAAAATCACTAACACAACAGCGCAACATATCCTCAAGCACTTGTATTACCCGCTCTAACTGACCATCTAACTAAGGATGATACGAAGTACTGAAATTCAATCGACTACCCAATGCACTATGTAACCCCCTCGTCCCGGTCTGGCCGGATGACCGGTCCGAGTAGGCCACACGGGGAAAACCGAAGCGAAACCCGTTAAGGTCCCCTCAGTTAGCAACCCTAATTTTTTTTCTTTAAATTCAATCTTTTCTAAAGGCTCAATTAAATCTTATGTGATCACATCAGCGGAATAAAATGCGGAAGACAAATATTCGAACCCAAAACAGCATTTAAACAACCCAATTTTAATCCATTAAGCATGCCGTTTCGAAACACCCTTGAGGCGTATCGAAACGCCTTGACCAGGTCAACTGCCCCAAACCCATACGAAGAGGCCGTATCGGAACGGAGGTCAACCGTTCCGAAACACTCTCAACGGTCAACTTCTCGTGGTCAACGAGATTTTGACCGTTTCGAAACGCTTTTGTAACACCCTAAAAACCACCCTAGTTAGAATTATAGAAAACGACAAGGATAGCGTAAACAATTTACAATTTAGTTAAGATTACAATGAAACGACATAAGCTATGTTCTATTAAGATATAAATGGGTTAAACACTACATGTAAGTTCATATGTAAAATTAAAGAAATGAAGATTAATTTGTAACTAATATATATAAGTTAGATAATATGAAACGTAAAATAGTATACATATATACATATGTATGATTCGGTGGGTTGTATTTAAATGTACATATAAGTATATCTATAAGTAAAATATGATAAACTAATAATTAAGTAGTTAAATATTATAATGTTAGTGAGATATTAAGTGGAATTATGACAGAATTTCATGGAAATAAACTAATCCATGTGTCCTTTATACAAGAGATAGTCAGCCCACTAAGGAAAGAAAATTAACATGTGTAAACCACTTACTTCCATCATCATCTTTCTCATGCAAACCTGCTGAACCAAAGAGAGGAAAGGAGAGATAGAAATCTGGAATTCTTAGGCTTATGGACATCTTTATTTTGCTGGAAATTAAAGGGAAAAATACATGCATGTTGATTCCATAGCTCAAGTAAGTGTTTGTTAGTCATTTGATGTTATTCTTGAGATTTATGGTTTATTTTGATGATTTTGATTATGAATAATTGCTGGAAAAATGCTTAGAAATGTGATATATTGTGTAAAGTTGCTGGGTTCTTGAATTTAGGACGAATTTCTGGAAATTAAAGCATGAACATGAACTTAGGTATGAATCTGCCCAGATTCGTACTTGTATGATACCCTGTAGAAATCTGGAAAATTGAGTATGTTAGAGTCATTTCTGGAAAAAGTGTTCTTATACAAAGTTGTAGAGGACAAAATTTTACATGGAATAGAGGTATGATTTGCTCAAAAATGTTAAGTATATGTCTCTGAATTGTTGTTAGAAGTTGACTGGACTGAAACTGAATGAATTTGGAATCTGCTGGACTAAATTGTAAAATTCGAAATGTTTAGGGATCAAAATGGTGTTAATAAATTCTGAAAATTTATGCTTGAAACAGGGGAGTCATGGAATGAATAAAAATTAAATTACCAAGCTTGAATTAAGTCTCAATTGGTAGGTTAAATGCATTTAGATCACATGTAGGATTATTAAGGGATTAAAGGGGACTGTTTTGTGGAAATTGATAAATTGAGGACTTCAATGCTCTTTTTTTAAAGATTTTAGAACTTCATTATTATTTTAATATGTGAAGGTAAATGTGGTTAAAAGCTCAAGATTAATGGTGTAGTGAAACATAAGTTATAAATGCACTAAAGTCACAAATTAAGAATAGGCAGATTAGGTTTCTAAAAATGCCCTATGTTCAAGTAATAAACTGTATTGATAGAGAAATGATAAAATTATGTGCCATACATGGTTGTAAAGGTGTGTTTATAAGCTTTCTAGAATGGTAAAGAACTCCTTATTTGGAGTTGTGAGTAAAAAGATATGACCAGTTTAGTAGAGGTTACTCAAACTGCCAGTTTAGGGGGCAGATTCACTTGTCTAGGTGATTATGCTTAAGTAAATGAATTTATATGTTTGAATTAATTACTAATGGATATTGTATATGATATTTTGTGTTTTAAGATCACATTGGTGAAGAATTTCAAGAGGATTCAAGGAGTGATCAAGCAAAGAGAAAGGGGAAAGGAATCATCATCAAGGATAACAACTAAGCTTGGAAGTATTTGTGAGTGTAGCTAGTTTAGGGTTGAGATTAGTGTCTCAACCAATGTGTTTATGTTTCTTGGATGATTTAAAATGAAGCATGTAATGAACTTAATAATGGATTGGTAAATTTAAAATGCTAAGGAAGAAGGACTAAAGGAATGAACTATGAACTAGGTATATGATGCTATCTAGATATGCTAGTTGATGTCTATATGGGTTGCTTTGTGACATGAGTTGTTTGAGCCACTTGAATTGAATTAATGGATGATTTAGCTACTGTTTGAAGATGGTTATATGATTGAAATGATGCTAAATGCTTGCTGGAAATTTGATTGAGCATGGCTTGAATGTGCACAATGTAAACACGATTGAATGTGTACATGACTTTGTGATATGTGTTTGATAAACAAGTAAAATGCTATTGTTAATAAAGAAAGACAAGTAAAGTCCTTGGTTTGATTAGTGTCTATAGGTAGAAGGGCATGCCTTAGAGTCATTGAGCTCCTCTGATCTTTGTTACAGGATGGTGGTTAGTCACCTATAAACATGATAAGGTGGTTAGTCACCTTGATAATTGAATGGTGGTAAGTCACCATTGATGCCTATGCATCCTCTGTTATAAGTTGAAATGAGAAATTGATACTTTGAGTATCTAAAGTTACATGATACATGGAGACTTGATTACCTATTTCATTAATCATCAAAGGCAAAACATGATTAGAACAATGATATATGTTTAAATGAACAAGTTGGATATTAGCCCTTATGATATGGAATGAATATGTGTACTTGGTTGGGATTTAAAATGAACTATGTTGTGATCTGAAACTATGTAATGTTGCTGCCAAGATGATAATGAGATTACACGTTGTTTGTTGTCCAATTTAGCTTGAATTGTACATGTGCTTGCTTCCCAAATTTGGCTTGAATTATATATGTTGCTTGCTGTCCAATTTGGTATGAAATGTACATGTAGCTTGCTGCCCAAATTGGTATGTTTTAAATGAAATGGTTGCTGCCCAATAAGTCATTGTACATGTAAATACTTGCTGCCCTATTGGTTAGTACATGAAAATAGCTTTGTTAACTTGGTTTTGATAGGCTAGTTAGGTATTCCAATACGTGCTAAGCCTAACTAAGTAACTTTAAAGATTGAATAAGACTTTAAAAGATTGAAACTAGTAAAGTCTAGGGCTGCCTCACTAAGTACATTATGTGTACTTATCACTCTCTTTGTTTTCTTCTTCCAAAATAACAGGTTCGTTGATATCCGAAAGCCATCCGTTTTGTTCCGAGAGCTTCGCAAGCCAAGAACAAGTATGATATAATCTTGCTTAGTCTCCTAGTTGGTGGCATAGTCTAAGTTAGTTTGTCATGCATTATGGAACATGTAATTGTTAAGTTTGGTTTGTATAAAACTAAGACATGTTATATTACGTAATGACTTGATGAATGTTTATGTAAATATTGATATGATGATATGAATGAACTATGTTTGAAGTTAACTAAGCTTGATATGAATTTGACTTTCATTTATATGGTTCATGCCCTTGATGGATTTGAATGGTTGAGTATGTATAAGTATGTTATCTTTATTTGAATTAGGAAGGTTGCATCTAGAATTGTTGTTGGATGATTTGTATAGTTCGAATGGTAATAGAATATTAGAAAAGTTTTAAATTGGCTCACCTATTTGCATTTATGATCTTGTTATTGGATAGATGATTATATGATTGTTTGCTTTGATGCTTGTTAAGTATGAATTGAATCTCATATAATTGTATGTTTGATGTGTTGACATGTATGAATCTGTCCATCACCCGAATAGTAACATCGCTCGCTCGTAACCGGGTGAGGGGTGTTACATAAATTGGTATCAGAGCTTCGGTTTAGTCGATTCTCGGACTAAATCGGGTCTATTGCATCATATAGGTTAAACTATGCCACCTAGGAGTTTTATATCGAACTGCTTGCGATTGCGCTCACTAACTTCGATCTTTTCTGAAATCTTATTAGAATGTCCGAATCACGTTTGGCTCGTGATAATGGAAGTCCTCGGGAATCATCTAACGAGGATGGTAGCGTTAGGATGAAAACCAACGCTCCGGGACAATCTAATCCTCCCGAGCAAGCGGACCCTCCGAGAAGATCGGAACCGCGAGAACCGACTCCACTCCCTGAACCTAATCAGACAACTCCGACAATTCCAACTGTTCAGAGTGCTCAGCGGGAATGTCTCCTAAGTATGAAGGAGATGTTCGATCAATTAGTAATGAACATCCGACGAGAACAACCGACTCCGGTGGTTGCTGCCCCGAGTCGAGCCCCTATCGACAAGCTCGCGCAACATCGAGCAACTTCTAGCCGAAGAAGCTCTAAGTTGGTGGGAAACCACAACTCTGACTGCCCCTGCCGAGTCCGTTACATGGAAATTCTTCGTTGATGAATTCAAAAAGAAATATATTAACGAACAATACCTTGCTGATCGGAGGAAGAAGTTCTTACATTTGAAACAGGCCAATCGGCCGATTAAACAATATGTTGCCGATTTCTGCAAATACTGCAAGTATGGCTCGGAGTACATCAAGACCGAGAAAGATAAATGTCGAATGTTCATCGACGGGCTAAGTGATGAATTGAGTCCGATGTTCACAGCACTTGACATTACGGATTTTCAAATCCTTGTGAATCGGGCCATCGCCACTGAATCTAAGATGCAGAATGCCGAGAAACGAAAGAGTGGATTCCGAACTGATAAGAAGCGGAAGAGTGACGACAAGTCTCGGTGGTCTAAGAAGCCGAAACATCAGAAGGAATCATCCTCCACCTATATACCATCTACTCGGAATAATTTCCAACCCCAACACTCCAACAAGATGGCTACTCCGGTTGTTTCCGTCAACAGTACTGGAAATGTCGACAGACCTCCTGTTTGCAAATTCTGTCAGAAGAATCACTTTGGCCAATGTCGAGCCCAGGCGAACCTCTGTTATGCTTGTGGCGCTGACGATCATTACATCCGAGACTGTCCAAAAAGAAATGATCAATCTTTTGTTCGATCGGCTAACCAAAGTTCTGTGCCGTCTAGCCGAGGCAAATATCCGAGACAAGTTTAGTCGAACAATCCCGGGAAAGGCAAGGCTGCCCAATCAAAAGCCACCACTTATCAGGAGTCCCGAGCCCCAGCTCGTGTCTATCACATTCATGGCAAGGAAGAAGAAGAGTCTCCCGATGTCATTGCGGGTACGGTTGAACTTAACCTTAAACCTGTTTACGCATTGATAGATTCGGGATCAACCCATTCATTTATATGCTCATACTTTTTAGATGAACTTAAATTGAAACCTGAAACTGTACAAACTGGGCTAATTGTTTCGAACCCTATAGGAGGTAGTATGCCTATAAATTTGATTTGTAAAGACTGTCGGATAACAATCCGAAATGTACCCTTTCCTTGTAATCTATATGTATTACCCAAATGTGAATTTGATCTAGTTTTAGGACTAGATTGGTTGGGAAAACATGAAGCCTGGGTAGACTGTCAAAACCGTAGGTTATATTTACGGGGTTTAGGAAAAGAATCCATTCTATTGATAGACAAGAAACTGATCTCTATTTTCGCCGCTATGGCAGTGCAAGACGAGCTTGATTTCGGTTTACATGAAATGCCTGTTGTATCTGAATTTTCTGATGTTTTTCCCGAGGAACTCCCTGGCCTTCCTCCAACTCGGGAAGTTGAATTCAAGATCGAAGTTCAACCTGGAACTAATCCTGTGTCCAATACACCTTATCGGATGGCACCTGTTGAACTCAAAGAACTAAACAAGCAAATTCAAGAACTCGAGGATAAAGGATTCATCCGACCTAGCATCTCTCCCTGGGGTGCTCCTGTACTATTCGTGAAAAAGAAGGACGGTACGATGCGACTTTGTATCGATTACCGACAACTTAATAAAGTAACCATCAAGAACAAGTATCCGCTACCAAGAATCGAAGATTTGTTCGATCAACTCAAACACGCAGCCGTGTTCTCTAAGATTGATCTTCGGTCCGGTTACTATCAAATGAGGGTAAAAGAAGAAGATGTGCCCAAAACAGCTTTCCGAACTCGATATGGACATTACGAGTTCCTAGTAATGCCATTCGGTTTAACGAATGCCCCTGCTGCGTTCATGGACCTGATGAATCGAGTATTCAAGCCTTATCTTGACAAGTTCGTAGTTGTCTTCATTGACGACATCCTTGTATACTCTCGGAACAAGGAAGAACATGCTGATCATCTTCGGATTGTGCTTCAGACGCTCCGAGATCACCAAATGTTTGCCAAATTCACTAAGTGTGAGTTTTGGTTATCTGAAGTTTCATTCCTCGGACACATCATTTCTCCCGAAGGAATCAAAGTCGACTCCAAGAAAATTCAAGCTATACTTGACTGGAGACCTCCGAGAAATGTGAGCGAAGTCCGAAGTTTTCTCGGATTAGCCGGCTATTACCGAAGATTTGTGAAAGGATTTTCCACTATTGCCGCACCATTAACCAAACTCCTCCGAAAGGATGTAAACTTTGAGTGGTTAGAAAAACAACAACAAAGTTTTGATCAACTCAAGCAAACTTTGACACACGCTCCTGTTCTTATTCAACCCGAATCGGGCAAAGAATTCATAGTGTATAGCGATGCATCACACTCGGGCCTAGGGTGTGTTCTGATGCAAGAAGGCAATGTGATTGCATACGCATCCCGGCAACTGAAGCAACATGAATTGAATTATCCTACTCACGATCTCGAGCTTGCAGCCATTGTGTTCGCGCTCAAAATTTGGCGACACTATTTGTACGGTGAAAGATGCAAGTTGTTCACTGATCACAAAAGCCTAAAGTATTTGCTCACTCAAAAAGATCTAAACCTTAGACAAAGAAGATGGTTAGAGTTGCTCAAAGACTACGACCTGACCATCGATTATCATCCCGGAAAAGCCAATGTTGTTGCCGACGCTCTGAGTCGAAAACCGAACCTCTGTAAGTTACTCGAAATCCTCGAAAATTCGAAAACATTCAATCTTCAAATTTCAAGTGATCATTCAAATTCATTCTTGATAGTTAAGGAAGAATTTGAACACTTTCTTGTTTAGCAAGAAATCCTTCAAATGAAATTTTCGAACCTAAGTAACGTCTTCAATTTGTTAATTCGTAGCTTATTTGGCTATCAACGCTCATTTCTGGCTATGCAAGGCTCAGAATTATCTGAATGAACTTCAAGTTCAATCTACTCTGATCACCAGGATCAAAGAACTTCAACAAATTGATTCGGAACTTCAGAAAATCAATTCTAAGCTTGAGTCTAATCCTGACTTCTCTGTTAAGTCAAACGGTCTTTTATACTTCAAAGATCGTATATGTGTCCCTAATAACAAAGAATTACAAGATGAAATCCTACAAGAAGCACACCAAAGTTCTTTTTCAATCCACCCTGGATCAGTTAAGATGTACAAGGATCTCAAGCCCTTGTATTGGTGGCCCGGAATGAAAGCGGCTATCAACAACTATGTAGCGAGATGTTTGAATTGCCAACGAGTGAAAGCAGAGCACCGTGTCCCTACTGGTTTGCTCCAACCTCTCAAATTTCCGCAATGGAAATGGGAACGGATCACAATGGATTTCGTAACCGGCCTTCCTTGTTCGCCAAGAAAGTGCGACGCTATCTGGGTGATCGTTGATCGTTTCACCAAGTCAGCACACTTCATTCCGCTGAGAATGAATCTCAGTCTTGAAGCCTTGGTTGAATTATACATCCGAGAAGTAATTCGTTTACATGGAGTTCCAATCTCAATAGTCTCTGATCGAGATCCCCGATTCACAGCTAGATTTTGGAAGACTCTATATAAAGCTCTCGGAACCAAACTGAATCTTAGCACAGCTTTCCATCCGCAAAGCGATGGTCAATCCGAGCGAGTAATTCAAATCCTCGAAGACATGCTCAGAGCTTGTATCATTGACTTCGGAAAGAATTGGGAGAAATCGATACCTTTGGTAGAATTCGCCTACAACAATAGCTTCCAATCTTCGATTCAAATGGCTCCTTTTGAAGCGTTGTATGGCAGAAGATGTCGAACACCTCTATGTTGGTCTGAACTCGGTGATAATAAAGTTTTGGGACCACAATTGCTTCGGGAAACCGAAGAACAAGTTCAAATCATTCATTCTCGATTGAAGCAAGCTTTCGATCGCCAAAAGTCTTACGCCGATCTGAAACGTAGAGACATTCAACATCAGGTCGGAGATAAAGTGTTTCTTAAAGTCTCCCCGTGGAAGAAAGTATTCCGATTCGGCAAAAGAGGCAAGCTAAGTCCTCGGTTTATCGGACCATTTGAAGTAGTTGAAAGAATTGGTCCTGTAGCTTATCGACTCGCTCTTCCTCCCGAGTTTGATAAGATACACAATGTCTTCCACGTCTCAATGCTCAGAAGATATCGATCAGATCCGTCTCACGTTCTTGATCCTGAAGAAGTTGAACTCAATCCTGATCTTTCATACGAAGAAGAACCCATCCGAATCCTCGATCGAGAAGTCAAGAGACTTCGAAATAAAAGTGTTCTTCTTGTCAAAGTTCTTTGGAGGAATCACAACGTCGAAGAAGCGACGTGGGAACCTGAGGACACGATGAAGAAGCAGTATCCTCATCTGTTCGATTCAGGTAAAATTCGAGGACGAATTTTCTTTAAGGGGGGAGGAGTTGTAACACCCTAAAAACCACCCTAGTTAGAATTATAGAAAACGACAAGGATAGCGTAAACAATTTACAATTTAGTTAAGATTACAATGAAACGACATAAGTTATGTTCTATTAAGATATAAATGGGTTAAACACTACATGTAAGTTCATATGTAAAATTAAAGAAATGAAGATTAATTTGTAACTAATATATATAAGTTAGATAATATGAAACGTAAAATAGTATACATATATACATATGTATGATTCGGTGGGTTGTATTTAAATGTACATATAAGTATATCTATAAGTAAAATATGATAAACTAATAATTAAGTAGTTAAATATTATAATGTTAGTGAGATATTAAGTGGAATTATGACAGAATTTCATGGAAATAAACTAATCCATGTGTCCTTTATACAAGAGATAGTCAGCCCACTAAGGAAAGAAAGTTAACATGTGTAAACCACTTACTTCCATCATCATCTTTCTCATGCAAACCTGCTGAACCAAAGAGAGGAAAGGAGAGATAGAAATCTGGAATTCTTAGGCTTATGGACATCTTTATTTTGCTGGAAATTAAAGGGAAAAATACATGCATGTTGATTCCATAGCTCAAGTAAGTGTTTGTTAGTCATTTGATGTTATTCTTGAGATTTATGGTTTATTTTGATGATTTTGATTATGAATAATTGCTGGAAAAATGCTTAGAAATGTGATATATTGTGTAAAGTTGCTGGGTTCTTGAATTTAGGACGAATTTCTGGAAATTAAAGCATGAACATGAACTTAGGTATGAATCTGCCCAGATTCGTACTTGTATGATACCCTGTAGAAATCTGGAAAATTGAGTATGTTAGAGTCATTTCTGGAAAAAGTGTTCTTATACAAAGTTGTAGAGGACAAAATTTTACATGGAATAGAGGTATGATTTGCTCAAAAATGTTAAGTATAGGTCTCTGAATTGTTGTTAGAAGTTGACTGGACTGAAACTGAATGAATTTGGAATCTGCTGGACTAAATTGTAAAATTCGAAATGTTTAGGGATCAAAATGGTGTTAATAAATTCTGAAAATTTATGCTTGAAACAGGGGAGTCATGGAATAAATAAAAATTAAATTACCAAGCTTGAATTAAGTCTCAATTGGTAGGTTAAATGCATTTAGATCACATGTAGGATTATTAAGGGATTAAAGGGGACTGTTTTGTGGAAATTGATAAATTGAGGACTTCAATGCTCTGTTTTTAAAGATTTTAGAACTTCATTATTATGTTAATATGTGAAGGTAAATGTGGTTAAAAGCTCAAGATTAATGGTGTAGTGAAACATAGGTTATAAATGCACTAAAGTCACAAATTAAGAATAGGCAGATTAGGTTTCTAAAAATGCCCTATGTTCAAGTAATAAACTGTATTGATAGAGAAATGATAAAATTATGTGCCATACATGGTTGTAAAGGTGTGTTTATAAGCTTTCTAGAATGGTAAAAAACTCCTTATTTGGAGTTGTGAGTAAAAAGATATGACCAGTTTAGTAGAGGTTACTCAAACTGCCAGTTTAGGGGGCAGATTCACTTGTCTAGGTGATTATGCTTAAGTAAATGAATTTATATGTTTGAATTAATTACTAATGGATATTGTATATGATATTTTGTGTTTTAAGATCACATTGGTGAAGAATTTCAAGAGGATTCAAGGAGTGATCAAGCAAAGAGAAAGGGGAAAGGAATCATCATCAAGGATAACAACTAAGCTTGGAAGTATTTGTGAGTGTAGCTAGTTTAGGGTTGAGATTAGTGTCTCAACCAATGTGTTTATGTTTCTTGGATGATTTAAAATGAAGCATGTAATGAACTTAATAATGGATTGGTAAATTTAAAATGCTAAGGAAGAAGGACTAAAGGAATGAACTATGAACTAGGTATATGATGCTATCTAGATATGCTAGTTGATGTCTATATGGGTTGCTTTGTGACATGAGTTGTTTGAGCCACTTGAATTGAATTAATGGATGATTTAGCTACTGTTTGAAGATGGTTATATGATTGAAATGATGCTAAATGCTTGCTGGAAATTTGATTGAGCATGGCTTGAATGTGCACAATGTAAACACGATTGAATGTGTACATGACTTTGTGATATGTGTTTGATAAACAAGTAAAATGCTATTGTTAACAAAGAAAGACAAGTAAAGTCCTTGGTTTGATTAGTGTCTATAGATAGAAGGGCATGCCTTAGAGTCATTGAGCTCCTCTGATCTTTGTTACAGGATGGTGGTTAGTCACCTATAAACATGATAAGGTGGTTAGTCACCTTGATAATTGAATGGTGGTAAGTCACCATTGATGCCTATGCATCCTCTGTTATAAGTTGAAATGAGAAATTGATACTTTGAGTATCTAAAGTTACATGATACATGGAGACTTGATTACCTATTTCATTAATCATCCAAGACAAAACATGATTAGAGCAATGATATATGTTTAAATGAACAAGTTGGATATTAGCCCTTATGATATGGAATGAATATGTGTACTTGGTTGAGATTTAAAATGAACTATGTTGTGATGTGAAACTATGTAATGTTGCTGCCAAGATGATAATGAGATTACACGTTGTTTGTTGTCCAATTTAGCTTGAATTATACATGTGCTTGCTTCCCAAATTTGGCTTGAATTATATATGTTGCTTGCTGTCCAATTTGGTATGAAATGTACATGTAGCTTGCTGCCCAAATTGGTATGTTTTAAATGAAATGGTTGCTGCCCAATAAGTCATTGTACATGTAAATACTTGCTGCCCTATTGGTTAGTACATGAAAATAGCTTTGTTAACTTGGTTTTAATAGGCTAGTTAGGTATTCCAATACGTGCTAAGCCTAACTAAGTAACTTTAAAGATTGAATAAGACTTTAAAAGATTGAAACTAGTAAAGTCTAGGGCTGCCTCACTAAGTACATTATGTGTACTTATCACTCTCTTTGTTTCCTTCTTCCAAAATAACAGGTTCGTTGATATCCGAAAGCCATCCGTTTTGTTCCGAGAGCTTCGCAAGCCAAGAACAAGTATGATATAATCTTGCTTAGTCTCCTAGTTGGTGGCATAGTCTAAGTTAGTTTGTCATGCATTATAGAACATGTAATTGTTAAGTTTGGTTTGTATAAAACTAAGACATGTTATATTACGTAATGACTTGATGAATGTTTATGTAAATATTGATATGATGATATGAATGAACTATGTTTGAAGTTAACTAAGCTTGATATGAATTTGACTATCATTTATATGGTTCATGCCCTTGATGGATTTGAATGGTTGAGTATGTATAAGTATGTTATCTTTATTTGAATTAGGAAGGTTGCATCTAGAATTGTTGTTGGATGATTTGTATAGTTCGAATGGTAATAGAATATTAGAAAAGTTTTAAATTGGCTCACCTATTTGCATTTATGATCTTGTTATTGGATAGATGATTATATGATTGTTTGCTTTGATGCTTGTTAAGTATGAATTGAATCTCATATAATTGTATGTTTGATGTGTTGACATGTATGAATCTGTCCATCACCCGAATAGTAACATCGCTCGCTCGTAACCGGGTGAGGGGTGTTACAGCTTTCATCTCGCCATTTTCTCAAATTTCCAGTAGCCAAAACGTTCCGAAACCCGTATCGGAACAGGGGCTCACAGTGGCCAAACCGTATCGAAACACGTTCCGATACGGAGTCCCTGAAACCTACCCGTTCCGAAACGGCCCAGCTCGTTTCGAAATGCGGGCTGTCTGCAACCCTTGAAATCCAGACTTAGGCGTTTTGCAACAAATCCAATGGCCCCAAACGACCCTAAAAGACACTTAACACCAACATACATGAACTAGAGGCATGAGTCCTAAGGCAAGACATGCTAAAACATACAAGGCATAAGATGAGACTTCTCTAGACTCATTCAAACATACACACATCAATCTACCACCAAGAATTAGCATACGAGGCATTGAATCTAACAAGGACCATACAAGTCAAGGATTTCATGCAATTCCATAATGATGGCATGCTAGCAATCACAAGGCATCCTACAGAAGACAACCAAACATAGAACATGCATAGGCCAAGGTCATGCACACATAGGCACACACAATTTAAGCAACAAGTCAAGCATGGCCCTCAAACCATAAAACAAAAGCATACACATCCATAATTTTAACATGCTTAAATTAACATAAATCACCTAAGGAGTTTGACACCAACTCCTACAACTCTATCACCCATTGTTTAGGCATTATTACAAAACCCGAATCGTACTTGTACTAGCTCGAGAACTCCAAAGCTCTTCCCTTGCCCGCTTGCCTCCTGAACTCTAACGATCTGCATGTTGGAAACAAAAGAGAGCGTAAGGTACTAGCTTAGTGAGAGGAGCTCTACAAATTCACAACATGCAGTTTTTCAAAATACTTTTCATATATAAGTAAAACAATGGATGCACGAATGACTATCTCAACAAGGCTTGGTTTGCACAAGCATAACCAACATATACACACGGTGGGACTACACATCACCGTTTCGACTAGTAGATTTCCAATGGGACTACGCATCAAAGTACTTTCCTACTAGTCACTACCGGTGGGACTACACGTCACCGTAGTTTAGACCACCATCACGTGAGGCACAACTTCAACTCGACTACACATTAACAATTGTATGAACAACTTAAGATGCACGAGATAATCACAACACATAACTAGTCATTCATTCACAACAAACATAGGAGTAGAGAGGCTTACACTCGAGTTTAGGTGAACCCTCGAGGTCCCACCCAAACCCCAAAGGTTCCATATTGTGCCCAATTCAAAGATTAGCAAAATCTACTCACCGTTGTTACCCAAGTGAAAACCGAAGACCAAGCTCAAGACTCCGAACTCTCCGGATTCATTCTCGAAGCTTCACCAACCAAGTTCCTTGTCTCTAAACAACCAAACACACTCCATTAATCACCAAAACAACCATAAACCACTGTTATAGCCCATGACACCAATTAAGCATCAAAACAAGCCGAAAACACCTATAAAACTCTTATTTTCGAGCAGCCCCTAAGCACACTCTAAAACCGATGATTCCTACCCTCAAATTACTCCTTTCAACCCCCAAAACAACCCTTACATATAGTCTATCCAACAGCCCACATATTTCCCCAATAAACACCCCCATAACCCAACTTAAAACCTCCCAAAAACCTCCCCAAAACCCAAATCCGGGAAATTTAGCAAAACTCTTTAAAAATCGTACAAGTTGGACCCTATGCTTCATAAACAACATATCTAAAATAAATCGATTAAAATCTTTAGCTAAGAGAAATAAAGGTACTATTTTTAATCAAAAATCTCTAAAACTCATATTCCAAAAACATGGGTAAAAATGAAAACAAATGGTATTAACTTGTAGAGAATAATGAGGGCAAGTCAAAAACAAAGTTACATTTGCAAAATCTTCAAAATGAGCAAGATATTGGATGGAATAATATCTAGGGGAGAGGGGTTCAGTTTGTCGTCAAAATGGGAAAATGGAGAGGGGAAGAAGATGAGCCAAAAGCATTTTTTTATGTTTGTTTAAAATTGGGGAGCTAAAGACCTAAGTACCCTTAATGAATTAAAGAAATCACAATAGGTGGCACCCTTGGCTATTTGGGCTTGTTTTGAAAATGGTCCAACTTAACTTATTCGTTTTTAAAACCTGAGACCCAATACATTATTTTATTATTAAAATTTTGGAACCGAAACCCGAACCATTATTAAATTATTATTTTCACCCGGCCCCCGAACCCGGGTGTTACAACTCTCCCCAACTTAAGAAATTTCGTCCCCGAAATTACCTGACGGAAACAAATACGGAAACTGCTCAAGCATATCAGCTTTCCTTTCCTACTTGGCCTCCTCCACACCTCTATGTCTCCATAATACCTTGACCAATTCTATAGTCTTGCCACGCAACACCTTGCTATCGGAAGCGAGTATCTCAACAGGCTCTTCATTGTAAGACAAGTCTGGATTCAACTCTATTTCTTCCACTGGCATAACATGGGACGGATCCGATCTATACCTCCTAAGCATCGACACATGAAATACATCGTGAAACTTCTCAAGCTCAATCGGAAGCCTCAATTTATACGCAACGGGGCCAATTCTCTCAACTATCTCATAAGGTCCTATGAATCTCAAGCTTAACTTGTCTTTCCTCCCAAACCTCATCACCTTCTTCCAAGGTGAGACTTTCAAAAACACTTAATCTCCCACGGAGTACTCTATCTCTTTCCTCTTTAAGTCGGCATAGGACTTATGTCGATCTGAAGCTGCTTTTAAGCGATCACATATCAACTTCACCTTCTCGGTGGTTCCCTTAAGCAATTCGGGCATCAGCAAAATTTTCTGTCTGGCCTCGGCCCAACAAATCGGGGTTCTACACTTCCTACCATACAAGGCCTCGTAGGAAGCCATCTGAATACTCGACTGAAAGATGTTGTTATACGCGAACTCCACTAACGATAGGTGTTTCTCCCATGACCCCTGAAAGTCAATGATACAACACCTCATCATATCCTCCAATATCTGAATCACTCTCTCAGACTGACCATCTGAATGCGGATGATACGAAGTGCTGAAGTTCAACCATGTACCCAAGGCTCGATGCAAACACTCCCAAAATCTAAAGGTAAATCTCGGATCTCGGTCTGACACAATCGACTTCGGTACTCCATGTAGTCTCACTACCTCACGGATATACAAATCGGCCAACTTGTCTAATGTATAGGTAGTATAAACCGGTATGAAGTGGGCACACTTAGAAAATCTATCCACAATCATCCACACTGAGTTTTTCTTCGAAGGAGTCAACAGAAGTCCTGACACAAAGTCCATAGTGATATGCTCTCACTTCCATTCTGGAATTTTCAACGATTGCAATAATCTGAGGGAAACTGGTGCTCAGCCTTGACTCTCTAACAAACCATACATCTACTTACAAACTCGGCTACGTCCTTTTTCAAACCAACCCAATAATACTCTTCCTTCAATCCTCGGTACATCTTCGTGCTACCCGGATGCATAGCAAAAGGACTATTGTGAGCCTCACTCAAGATCGTACGTCTCAACTCGGCATCCTCCGGAACCACTACTCTATCCTTGAAACATAGGGTCCCATTCTCTCCAAAACAATACTCGGTAGGCCTATCTTCGGCTATGTCCTGCACGTGAGGTGTCAAAGACCCGTCTCACAACTGCTTCTCATGAATCAACTGAACCAATGATAGCTTGACCTGAAGCTCGGCTATCAACCCACCATCCGTAGACACACTCATTGCTCGCAACTCAACGACCACCTTCCTACTCAAGGCATCGGCCACCACATTTGCCTTGCCCGGATGGTACTCAATGGTAGGGTCATAATCCTTAAGAAGCTCTAACCACCTTCGCTGCCTGAGGTTCAACTCCCTTTGAGACATCAAATATTTCAAACTCTTGTGGTCGGTGTACACGGTTCACTTCTCACCATAAAGATGGTGTCTCCAAATTTTCAATGCGAACACCACTGCAGCCAACTCTATGTCATGTGTGGGATAATTCTTCTCATGGACTTTCAACTGTCGTGAAGCATACGCTACTACCTTGCCTTCTTGCATAAGCACACAACCTAGCCCTACGTAGGACGCATCACTGTAAATCACAAAATCTCTCCCCGGCTCATGCTGAATCAAAATAGGAGCTTTGGTCAAAGCTTTCTTCAATTTCTCAAACGCTTCTTGTCTTGCATCTGACCATTCATACGGAACATTCTTCTATAGCAACTTGGTCAACAGAGCCGCTATCCTCGAGAACCCCTCAACAAACCTTCTATAGTATCCCGCCAAACCTAGGAAGCTGCGGATTTCTGTCACTGACTTCGGTTGTTTCCAATTCACAATAGCTTCTATCTTCTTGGGGTCTACACTAATTCCACTAGCCGAGATCACGTGACCTAGGAAGACCACCTCCCTAATCCAAAACTCACACTTACTTAGCTTGGCATACAACTGATTCTCAAGTATGGCCGAAGCACTAACCTTAAATGCTCATCGTGCTCCTCTTCGGTCCTAGAGTACACTAGGATGTCATCAATAAACACTACCACAAACATGTCCAAGAACTTATGAAACACTCGGTTCATCATACCCATGAAGGCTGCTGGAGCGTTGGTCAAACCAAAAGGCATTACCAAAAACTCATAATGTCCATAACGTGTACGAAAGGCTGTCTTCGGTATGTCCACATCCTTCACCTTCAACTGATAGTATCCGGACCTCAAGTCAATCTTTGAAAACACAGAAGCACCCCTTGTAACCCCCTTAACCCGGCCTAGACGGTTGACCCGAATTAAGAAAGTCACACGGGGAAAACCAAAGTCAACCCGAAAGTCAACCTTGATTAACGACCATTTTTTTTCTTTTTAATCTTGTCTAGATGCATATTAACCCTAATTGTGATCACACAAACATCATACTATAAGATCACAAACATCAGAGATCAAACAGGGACCCAATTGAACAAATTACAACTTAAGGGACCAAATTGTAATTTCTGATAAATTTGAGGACTTAACCCAAATTTAAGTTACCAGCTTGTAATTAGTTAGGTTTCATGCTTCATTGTGAAATTTCAGCTCAAACGGACATTCCAAACTCATACAATTGCACAAACAAGATTCAGGACCAAAACGCAAACAATTCAAAACATTTAACCGCCAATGTCAGCCCCCAACGGTCACCCGTTCCGAAACTGGCAGAGCCCGTTTCGAAACTCGGGGCCGTTCCGCAACGCGTACCGCAACGGGGGTCTGGCAGAGGCCAAACCGTTTCGAAACGGTGCATACCGTTTCGGACGCCTGGGTTCATTCAAGGCACCCGTTCCGAAACGGTGCACACTGTTCCGAAACGCCCTGCACAGATTTGCCCAAAATGCATTCTTAAACATGCAATTACACGTCCAATCATGCTCCAAATGCAACCAAACTTTACCAGCATGCAATTCAACAAATTTAAGGCATACTTGCATCATCAATTCATCAAAACAACATCATATGCAAAAAGCCCCAATTCTATAGGCATGCTTCCTACACAAGCTAGCTATTCAAGCACAAACTTCCAAAACAAGCATGTAATGATCCAACACAAGAACCAGCATTCTTAACAACATTCAACATACTTAGGGAGTTCAAAACCTCTCCCAAAACATACACATTGGTCCCCCATTGCCAAAGCATCAAAAGCTAAGATGTACCAACAAAACCTTCCATACATTGAGCTCTACTTGTACTTGAATGCTTGCCCTCCTTGCTGCCCTCAAGGTTCACTAATGTTCTGCATTATTGAATTAAGAAAACGAAAGAGAGCGTAAGCAAAAGCTTAGTGAGGAATGCTCATAAACCATTCAATAATGCATTTATAAAACATTTACAAATCATGCTTTAAATCAACCTTTGCACATGCCCAAAAGCATACTTAAAACAAGCATCTCATGCTTCAACATAATTTAACATGTCATATTGGCTCAAGTGATAGATTCCATTTCTTTAAAACAAGTTCATCAAATTCCCAAGGACTTTTAAACACCTTGGCCCCAAGGACTTTTAAACACCTTGGCCATGGACTTTTAAACACCATGAATGAGGACCACACAAGGACTTTTAACCACCTTTGTGTCCATAGCTTGAATCACCCCAAGGACTTTTAAACACCTTGGCCCCAAGGACTTTTAAACACCTTGGCCCCATGGACTTTTAAACACCATGGAAAGGATCACCTAAGGACTTTTAACCCCCTTAGTGTCCGCAACAAGAATCATCCAAGGACTTTTAAACACCTTGATGATCTTAAGAATACAAGGCTCACTCAAGGACTTTTAACCACCTTAGTGACCTTAACCTTTTCAAAACATCACTTGCCAATATACATCAATTTCATCATTAAATCCACTGTTTTAAAGCATTAAACCAAGCCATATTCATCATGCATTTAAAAGCATCAAACCACATTTATTCAATGTACAAAAACAAGGAACCCTTACCTAGAGCTTCCTTCATCATATGGCTTACAACAACAGCAAATACCATGCTAAATCATGCTTTCAAAACAGTAATTAAAACATGCAATAAACCACATTGCATTACAACAAAATCATGGCCACCACTAGAGAGAGTATTTCCGAAAACTTACACTCGAGCTTAGCAAAGTTTTTTAGACTTTAACTAAACTTCCAAGACATTGGTTTCAAAGCCGAAAACCATTTTTCACTCACGCACTCACCGATTTCCACTTTGCTTCAAGCCAAAGCACCAAATCAAGCTCCCGGATCAACAACTCTTGGATCCAAAGATGCCTCCCCTGTTTTAACACATCAAAGCAGAGGATTAATGCATCATCATGCATTAATTGCTTCAATGAAAGCATCAAAACTCGCTGCTCTCATCCACACACCATTTTCGGCCACCAAACACAACCGAAAATGCATCCAAACCACTTCTAAACAAAGCCCAGCCATAAACCAGCAAAACCACACATCCTTAAACATCATATAACATCTAAAAACAACCTATTAACATCCTTATACCTCCAGCAACAACAGATCCACAAGATCACCTCAAAAACAACCTTGAATCACAAGCTAAACTTAGGAAACTCAACCTATCCGGGATTGCATTGATCAAAGCTCAATTCCTTATCAATTTAGAGTTCATTTAACATCAAAAACACATCTCAAATCACAGATTAATCAGATCTAACAAAAATCACCAAAAATCATCAAATCTTGCATTATAAGCCAAGATCCATTTCACCACTTAAAAACCTTTAATTAAACATCAATTAAGGATTGAAAACTTAGGAATTTCAGTAAAGAACTGATAGTTTAGAGGAGAAGGACGTTCTTACCTCCAAACTTGAGTTTCTCCTCTTTTTGGAATCAAAAACCTTGTTGAATCAAGTAGCAATTGAAGAGGTTTTGAAGATATGTTGATTAGGAATAAAATGAGAGTTGAAAGGAGGGATTTAGGTGAGAAAATCAGATCCAATTCTCTGGAGAATAGGTGTTTGGGTTGAGAGAAAATGAGAGAAAGAAAATTGGGAAAAGTTGGTTACAAAATCCAAAATAGCCAAATGGCTTTCCCTCCACTTTTAATATCATTTAAAATCAGAATTTAGTCTTAAAATATCTTAGAAAAATCTGGAGAAACTCCCTTTGGGTAAATAGCTCCTTAAAGATTCAAAGTTTCAACCCTTTATAAAATAGCCACCAAACTTTCAAAAATTACATTTTGGTCACTAGCCAAAATGTCACCCTTCCGAAACTCATTTTCCAAAATTGATTTCACAGTTCACTTAATTATATTAAAAGATGATTTTAGAACATTTTTCCATATTTTTAATGCAACCCGAACCGGTCAACGCCCAAGACTCCTAAGCCCAAAACCGGGGCGTTACAACTCTCCCCCCCTTAAGAAATTTCGTCCTCGAAATTTACCTGAAGGAAAGAGATAAGGAAACTGCTTCAGCATGTCTTCCTTTCGCTCCCACGTGGCTTCCTCAACACCTCGATGCTTCCACAGCACCATCACCAACTCAATGGTCTTGCCACGAAGAACCTTGCTATCCGAATCCAGAACCTTCACCGGCTCCTCATCATAGGTTAAATCCGGATTCAATTCCACTTCCTCCACAGGCATCACATGCGAAGGATCAGATCTATACTTCCGGAGCATAGAAACATGGAACACATCATGAATCTTCTCCAACTCCTGAGGTAACCTCAACCGATACGCAACAGGACCCACGCGCTCAACCACCTCATATGGTCCAATGTATCTAGGGCTCAACTTACCCTTCCGGCCAAACCTCATCACCTTCTTCCAAGGTGAAACCTTCAAGAACACACGATCACCCACCGCGTACTCTATCTCCTTACGTTTCAAATCCGCGTAAGATTTTTGCCGATCAGAAGCAGCCTTCAACCGCTCACAAATGAGCTTCACCTTCTCGGTGGTCCCTTTCAACAAAGCTGGCATCGAAACCAACTTTTGACCAGTTTCAGCCCAACAAAGAGGAGTCCTACACTTCCTCCCGTACAAAGCCTCATAAGGTGCCATCTGTATACTCGCCTGATAACTATTGTTATAAGCGAACTCAACCAAAGGCAGATGCTTCTCCCAAGAACCTTGGAACTCAATCACGCAACATCTCAACATATCCTCCAAAATCTGAATAACTCGCTCAGACTGACCATCCGACTGAGGATGATAGGATGTACTGAAATGCAACCTTGTACCCAGAGCTTGATGCAAACACTGCCAGAAACGCAATGTGAACCTCGGATCCCTATCCGACACAATCGACTTAGGCACACCATGCAGCCGCACAATCTCAGCAATGTACAGCTCTGCCAGCTTATCCAAAGAGAACGTAGTATGCACAGGCAAGAAATGCGCATACTTCGTTAGGCGATCCACAATCACCCAAACCGAATTCTTCTTTGATGGAGACAAAGGTAAACCAGATACAAAATCCATGGTAACCCTCTCCCACTTCCATTCAGGGATTTTCAAAGGTTGCAACAATCCTGAAGGAACCTGATGTTCAGCCTTAACTCGCTGACACACCATACACTTGCTCACAAACTCTGCAACATCCTTCTTCAAACCCACCCAATAGTACTCATCACGAAGATCACGATACATTTTAGTACTACCAGGGTGCATAGCAAAAAGACTACTATGACCTTCAGTCAGAATAGCACGCCTCAACTCAGCATCTACAGGCACTACTATCCGACTCCCAAAACCCAACACCCCATCATCATTAAAACAGAAATCCGAAGGTCTACCCTCCGCGATATCCTGAACATGAGACACCAAGGAATCATCCAGCAACTGTTTATCCTTTATCAACTGAACCAACGATGGTTTCACCTGCAACTCAGCAACAAGACCACCATCTCGCGATATGCTCAAGCTAGCAAACATAGCCCTTAGCTCAACAGCTACCTTCCTACTCAAGGCATCCGCAACAACATTAGCCTTTCCAGGGTGATACTCAATCGTCAGATCATAATCCTTGAGCAACTCCATCCAACGTCGCTGCCTAAGATTCAACTCCTTTGGAGACATCAGATACCTCAAACTCTTGTGATCCGTGTACACAGTACACTTCTCACCATACAGATAATGTCTCCAAATCTTCAGAGCAAACACCACTGCAGCCAGCTCAATATCATGCGTAGGGTAATTGTGCTCATGCACTTTCAACTACCGCGACGCATAAGCCACCACCTTACCCTCTTGCATCAGCACACACCCCAAACCAACATAGGATGCATCGCTATAGACCACAAACTCTTTCCCTGATTCAGGCTGAACCAAGATAGGAGCTTGCGTCAAAGCCGCCTCCAGCTTCTCAAAAGCCTGCTGTCTCGCTTCTGTCCACTCATACTTAACATCCTTCTGCAACAACTTCGTCAAAGGAGCAGCAATCTTGGAAAAACCATCCACAAACCTTCGATAGTATCCTGCCAAACCAAGGAAACTACGGACCTCATGAACAGACTTAGGAACCTTCCAGTTCATCACTGCCTCAAACTTCTGAGGATCAACACGAATCCCCTCAACTGAGACCACATGCCCAAGGAACACCACCTCCTTCAACCAGAACTCACACTTGCTCAACTTAGCATAAAGCTGATTCTCCAACAAAGCTTGCAAAACAATCCTCAAATGCTCTTCGTGCTCCTCCTCAGTACGCGAGTACACGAGGATATCATCAATGGATACCACAACAAACTTGTCCAGGTATTCATGAAACACACGATTCATCATGTCCATAAAAGCAGCAGGAGCATTTGTCAAACCAAACGGCATCACAAGGAACTCATAATGCCCATACCTTGTCCTGAAAGCTGTCTTAGGCACATCCCCATCCTTCACCTTCAACTGATAATACCCTGACCTCAAGTCAATCTTAGAGAACACATCAGCTCCCCGAAATTGATCAAAGAGATCATCAATCCTCGGCAAAGGATACCGATTCTTGATAGTCAACTTGTTCAGCTGACGGTAATCAATGCACATCCTCATAGTGCCATCTTTCTTCTTCACAAACAAGACCGGTGCACCCCAAGGTGACACACTCGGCCGGATGAAACCACGATCAAGCAGCTCTTGCAACTGCGTCTTCAGCTCCTTCAGCTCCTTAGGTGCCATTCTATAGGGAGTAATGGACACAGGAGTTGTATTCTCATACAGCTCAATTCCAAACTCCACCTCGCGATTAGGAGGTAAACCAGGCAACTCTTCAGGAAAAACACCAGGAAACTCCTTCACAACCCTGATATCCTGCACCCTCAACTCCTTAGAGCTAGGATTCATCACAAAAGCCAGATAAGCTTCGCAACCTTGCCTCAGCATCCTACTCGCCTCCAAGGTAGAAACAACATTGGCAAGAAACTTCACATTCTCACCAACCACCACCACTTCATAATCATCTGCAAGCTTAAGCGAAACACGCTTATTTTCACAATCCACAACAGCACGATGCTCAGCAAGCCAATCCATACCAAGGATCACATCAAAACCATAAAAGGGCAACTCCATGAGATCAACATGAAAGACATGCTCTTGAACAACCAAAGGACACCTTCTATAAAGCTTTCGAGTCACAACAGTTTCTCCAAAAGAACTAGTGACACGAACACCAACATCCAAAGACTCAACAGGCAAACCAAGCAGTTCAGCATGCTCACGCAAAATGTATGAATGCGTAGATCCAGAATCAATCAAAGAAAGCAACGACAAGGATTGCAAAGTAAAGGTACCTGCAATCACATCCGCATCATTCCTTCCCTCGCGCTGAGCATACACCCTCGCTTGGCCTCCACCTTCAGGCTGAATAGCCACAACATGGGCCACTCCACGACCACCTTCCTCACGCCTCTGGAAATTACCACGGCCGCGCCCACGACCTCTATGTGGTGCAGCAACAGCAGGAGCACGCATCTGATCACCAGCCAACCTCGGACAATCTCGTCTCAAGTGGTCTGCAGAACCACAATTCCAGCACCCAAAACCAGCTGCCGCAACAGGAGCTTGCACCTCCCTCACAGCACGAGGACAGTCACGCTTCATGTGACCACGTGAACCACAGATCCAACAAGCACTAGGGTCAGCTCTAGCATTACCACCCCTAGCAGGTGCACCACCACCTCTCTTAGCTGAGGACTAATACCTCTGATCACGTCCCCTCTTCTTCCGTCCACCTCCGTAACTATACTCAGCAGCTCTCTTACCAGAACTTGCTCCAGCGCTTTTCGCAGCCAAACTCAAATTCATCTCTATGTCCTTGGCTCGGCCCACCAACACATCAAAATCATCATATTCAGTGGCCAGCACATACATCTTCACTTCCGTTATAAGACCATAACGAAACCTTTCGCACCTCTCCCGCTCATCAGGAATCAGCTCAGGTGCATACTAACTGAGTCGCACAAACTGCACCTCATACTCAGCCACTGTCATACTCCCCTGGGTAAGAGTCATGAATTCACGTTTCTTTTCATCAAGATATCTCACACCAAGATATCTCCTCTTGAACACATTTTGAAAGAATGTCCAAGTCACATCAGCTTCAGCCATCCCAGAGATTGTGGTCGTCCACCACGTATAAGCATCGTCCTGCAGCAAGGACACAACACAGCCCAGCTTTTGCACATCCGTGCAACTCATCTGACCCAAGATTCGCTTGGTACTCTCAAGCCAAGCCTCCGAACTCTCAGCAGACATACCCCTAAACTCAGTCCCACCAAGACTGCGCAGACGCTCTAAGGGTAGTCTAACACCAGCATCTCCCTGATGCCCAGCTCCTTGAGCTCCAGCTACTGCTGCTCGAAAAGCACCCGCAATAGCTTGTACCAACATCGTCATATCAGGCATAGCTTGCCCCTGACCAACCTCTGGTCCTGCAGCCCCAGCACTAGCTGCTGCAGCTTCAGCTCTCCCTCCCTCAGCACCACCACCACCAGGTGGAGGAGGAGGTAACACTGCACTACCCGTGTTCTCTTCATTTTCATTCTCATTCTGAGCCGCAGCTCGCACATTACCTCGTAACTCTCTACGTGGTGCCATACTTTTACCATGCAATAACAATGCAAATAAAACAAAGTCAGGCCCAACAAGGTAAGCAATCCAAGTATTCAAGCTCAATTTCATTCAAAATCAACATCATTTCATTAGCTTTTGTTTGGCAATGGGTACCCACAACATGCTTCATCACAGCATACAACTCATTTGCATCCAAATCACAAGCCACTAAACATGCTTTCAAACAACAAGCATACAAGGCATACATACTTCAATCATGCATACAAACATTCCCAATTACTCGAGAACTCAGCTCTGATACCACCAAATGTAACCCCCTTAACCCGGCCTAGACGGTTGACCCGAATTAAGAAAGTCACACGGGGAAAACCAAAGTCAACCTGAAAGTCAACCTTGATTAACGACCCTTTTTTTCTTTTTAATCTTGTCTAGATGCATATTAACCCTAATTGTGATCACACAAACATTATACTATAAGATCACAAACATCAGAGATCAAACAGGGACCCAATTGAACAAATTACAACTTAAGGGACCAAATTGTAATTTCTGATAAATTTGAGGACTTAACCCAAATTTAAGTTACCAGCTTGTAATTAGCCAGGTTTCATGCTTCATTGTGAAATTTCATCTCAAACGGACATTCCAAACTCATACAATTGCACAAACAAGATTCAGGACCAAAACGCAAACAATTCAAAACATTTAACCGCCAATGTCAGCCCCCAACGGTCACCCGTTCCGAAACAGGCAGAGCCCGTTTCGAAACTCGGGGCCGTTCCGCAACGCGTACCGCAACGGGGGTCTGGCAGAGGCCAAACCGTTTCGAAACGATGCATACCATTTCGGACGCCTGGGTTCATTCAAGGCACCCGTTCCGAAACGGTGCACACTGTTCCGAAACGCCCTGCACAGATTTGCCCAAAATGCATTCTTAAACATGCAATTACACGTCCAATCATGCTCCAAATGCAACCAAACTTTACCAGCATGCAATTCAACATATTTAAGGCATACTTGCATCATCAATTCATCAAAACAACATCATATGCAAAAAGCCCCAATTCTATAGGCATGTTTCCTACACAAGCTAGCTATTCAAGCACAAACTTCCAAAACAAGCATGTAATGATCCAACACAAGAACCAGCATTCTTAACAACATTCAACATACTTAGGGAGTTCAAAACCTCTCCCAAAACATACACATTGGTCCCCCATTGCCAAAGCATCAAAAGCTAAGATGTACCAACAAAACCTTCCATACATTGAGCTCTACTTGTACTTGAATGCTTGCCCTCCTTGCTGCCCTCAAGGTTCACTAATGTTCTGCATTATTGAATTAAGAAAACGAAAGAGAGCGTAAGCAAAAGCTTAGTGAGGAATGCTCATAAACCATTCAATAATGCATTTATAAAACATTTACAAATCATGCTTTAAATCAACCTTTGCACATGCCCAAAAGCATACTTAAAACAAGCATCTCATGCTTCAACATAATATAACATGTCATATTGGCTCAAGTGATAGATTCCATTTCTTTAAAACAAGTTTATCAACTTCCCAAGGACTTTTAAACACCTTGGCCCCAAGGACTTTTAAACACCTTGGCCATGGACTTTTAAACACCATGAATGAGAACCACACAAGGACTTTTAACCACCTTTGTGTCCATAGCTTGAATCACCCCAAGGACTTTTAAACACCTTGGCCCCAAGGACTTTTAAACACCTTGGCCCCATGGACTTTTAAACACCATGGAAAGGATCACCTAAGGACTTTTAACCACCTTAGTGTCCGCAACAAGAATCATCCAAGGACTTTTAAACACCTTGATGATCTTAAGAATACAAGGCTCACTCAAGGACTTTTAACCACCTTAGTGACCTTAACCTTTTCAAAACATCACTTGCCAATATACATCAATTTCATCATTAAATCCACTGTTTTAAAGCATTAAACCAAGCCATATTCATCATGCATTTAAAAGCATCAAACCACATTTATTCAATGTACAAAAACAAGGAACCCTTACCTAGAGCTTCCTTCATCATATGGCTTACAACAACAGCAAATACCATGCTAAATCATGCTTTCAAAACAGTAATTAAAACATGCAATAAACCACATTGCATTACAACAAAATCATGGCCACCACTAGAGAGAGTATTTCCGAAAACTTACACTCGAGCTTAGCAAAGTTGTTTAGACTTTAACTAAACTCCCAAGACATTGGTTTCAAAGCCGAAAACCATTTTTCACTCACGCACTCACCGATTTCCACTTTGCTTCAAGACAAAGCACCAAATCAAGCTCCCGGATCAACAACTCTTGGATCCAAAGATGCCTCCCCTGTTTTAACACATCAAAGCAGAGGATTAATGCATCATCATGCATTAATTGCTTCAATGAAAGCATCAAAACTCGTTGCTCTCATCCACACACCATTTTCGGCCACCAAACACAACCGAAAATGCATCCAAACCACTTCTAAACAAAGCCCAGCCATAAACCAGCAAAACCACACATCCTTAAACATCATATAACATCTAAAAACAACCTATTAACATCCTTATACCTCCAGCAACAACAGATCCACAAGATCACCTCAAAAACAACCTTGAATCACAAGCTAAACTTAGGAAACTCAACCTATCCGGGATTGCATTGATCAAAGCTCAATTCCTTATCAATTTAGAGTTCATTTAACATCAAAAACACATCTCAAATCACAGATTAATCAGATCTAACGAAAATCACCAAAAATCATCAAATCTTGCATTATAAGCCAAGATCCATTTCACCACTTAAAAACCTTTAATTAAACATCAATTAAGGATTGAAAACTTAGGAATTTCAGTAAAGAACTGATAGTTTAGAGGAGAAGGACGTTCTTACCTCCAAACTTGAGTTTCTCCTCTTTTTCGAATCAAAAACCTTGTTGAATCAAGTAGCAATTGAAGAGGTTTTGAAGATATGTTGATTAGGAATCAAATGAGAGTTGAAAGGAGGGATTTAGGTGAGAAAATCAGATCCAATTCTCTGGAGAATAGGTGTTTGGGTTGAGAGAAAATGAGAGAAAGAAAATTGGGAAAAGTTGGTTACAAAATCCAAAATAGCCAAATGGCTTTCCCTCCACTTTTAATATCATTTAAAATCAGAATTTAGTCTTAAAATATCTTAGAAAAATCTGGAGAAACTCCCTTTGGGTAAATAGCTCCTTAAAGATTCAAAGTTTCAACCATTCATAAAACAGCCACCAAACTTTCAAAAATTACATTTTGGTCACTAGCCAAAATGTCACCCTTCCGAAACTCATTTTCCAAAATTGATTTCACAGTTCACTTAATTATATTAAAAGATGATTTTAGAACATTTTTCCATATTTTTAATGCAACCCGAACTAGGTTTTCCTAAATTCACCCTTTTAGATTCGAACAGCACTTTGACCGAACCGGTCAACGCCCAAGACTCCTAAGCCCAAAACCGGGGCGTTACACCCCTCAACTGGTCTAGCAAGTCATCTATCCTAGGCAAGGGATATTTGTTTTTCACTGTTACCTTATTCAACTGTCTATAGTCTATACACATCCGCATGCTAACATCCTACTTTTTCACAAACAAGACCGGAGCACCCCACGGGGATACACTAGGCCTAATGAAGCCTTTATCTGTCAACTCCTGAAGCTGTGTCTTCAACTCCTTCGGTGCCATTCTATACGGTGCAATCGACATCGGTGCAGAATCAGAATATGTCTCAATAGCAAACTCAACTGCTCTATCTGGAGGCAAGACTGGTAGCTCTTCCGAAAAAACACTCGGATAATCACACACTGTTCTGATGTCCTGAGGTCTCACCTCACTCATATTCGGATTCATTACATAAGCCAAGTAAGCCTGACACCCTGAACTCAACAACCTCTGAGCTTCTAAAGCCAAAACCACATTGGACAGGAACTTGACATTCTCCCCAACTACCACAACCTCAAAGTCATCGGTAAGCCTCAAAGAGACTCTCTTAGTCTCGAAGTCCACCCTAGCTCTATGCTATACAAGCCAATCCATGCCCAAAATCACATCAAAGCCATAGAAGGGTAACTCCATCATATCTACCGGAAACACGTGGCCCTGAACCATCAAGGGGCACCTCCTATATACTTTCCTAACTACCACTGTATCGCCAAAAGAGCTAGTGACATTTACACCTATCTCTAACCAATCACATGGTAACCCTAATGATCTTGCGTGTTCACCCAAAATATATGAATGTGTTGACCCCGAATCTATCAAAGAAAGCAAACTCAAGGACTGTAATGTGAAATTACCTGCAATGACATCAGTGTCATTCCCAGCCTCTCGCTGAGCGTACACCCTAGCCGGTCCTCCTCCCTCGGGCTGGACTGCTACCACATGAGCCAAGTTCCTCTGACCCTCATTCCTTGGCTGAAAGTTCCCACGACTGCGCCCACGGCCTCTTTGATGCTCAAAGCCCCTAGCTGGAGCTGGTCCGCCCCTAACTGGGTGTGGACAATCACGCCTCAAGTGGTCTTGGGAGCTACAGTTCCAACACGCCCCAAACATACCCATACACTCTAATGGGTGGCGTCTCCTGCACCTAGTGCAATCTGGAATGTGCCCAACAACTTCATGGCCCTGACGGCCCTGACCATGGTTACCACCCTTAGGTCTCGTATACGGTTGATACCTCCTATCTCTATGCCTCTTAGCATGGTCTCTATCCCAGTTCGCATGCCTCTTTCCGGAGTCAGACCCACCAGCACGTGCTCTAGAACTTAGGTTCTGCTCTATATCCTTGGCCCTAGAGACCAAGACATCAAACTCGGTGTAGTCGGAGGCTAGCATGTATGTCTTCACATCTGTAGTCAACCCATATCTGAATCGCTCACATCGCTTCTTCTCATCTGGGACCAACTCTGGTGCGTACTGGTTCAACCTCACAAATTGGACCTCATACTCAGACACGATCCTATTCCCTTGAACCAAAGCCATGAAATCTCTTTTCTTTTCATCCAAGTACCGAACTCCAAGGTACTTCCTCTTGAAGGCATTTCTGAAGAGCTCCCATGTGACCTCCACCTCGGCCATACAGGAAATAACAGTGGTCCACCAAGCATAAGCGTCTCCCTGAAGCAAAGAGACGATGCATCCCAACTTACGGGTATCCGAACACTCCATCTGACCTACGATGCGAGTAGTACTCTCGAGCCATCCTTCTGAACCTTCTAGAGACAACCCCCGAAACTCAACTGCCACCAAGTTACGAAGCCTCTCTAGGGGTAATTCTGTCCCCGCACCCTGAGGTGGTGCTGCAGCTTGCATACCGGCCAAAGCTGTCTGAAAAGCTCCGGCTATGGTCTGAATCAAATGATCCACATTCGGGCCCGCCTGACCTTGGCCCGCTTGAGCCCCATTGCCTCCCACGTTAGCCTCACCCTGAGGCCCATTACCATCGCCTCCAACGTTTTCCCCATTACCACCGGGAGCATGAAGAGCAGGAGGCGCATTCTCGGGTGCCTGGTCACCCGCTCTAGGCCGTCCCCTCGGTCTCACCATAGCAGTTATAATAATCTAAAACAACAAACACACAACAACAAAGTAAACGTTAGGTTAGCAAAAGGGCAGGGACTCCGGTTCTCAAGCTCGTTAAACCAAAACAATTGCTTTTTTTTTACAACAACGCCTAACAATGGGGACTTTGGACTTATTCTCAAGCATCAAATAGAGACATCACAGCATGTAATCATACACAGTGCTAGTAACAAAATTTAGACATACATGGAAAAACACCTATACCACCTTAACTCACCTCACTTACCCGCCCGAGGTCTCGGAAACCTCAGGCTCTGATACCAACAAATGTAACCCCCTCGTCCCCGTCTGGCCGGATGACCGGTCCGAGTAGGCCACACGGGGAAAATCGAAGCGAAACCCGTTAAGGTTCCCCCTCGGTTAGCAACCCTAATTTTTTTCTTTTAATTCAATCTTTTCTAAAGGCTCAATTAAATCCTATGTGATCACACCTGCGGAATAAAATGCGGAAGACAAACATTCGAACCCAAAACAACATTTAAACAACCCAATTTTAATCCATTATGAAGGCCGTTTCGAAACACCCTTGAGGCGTATCGAAATGCCTTGACCAGGTCAACTGCCCCAAACCCATACGAAGAGGCCGTATCGGAACGGAGGTCAACCGTTCCGAAACACTCTCAACGGTCAACTTCTCTCGGTCAACGAGATTTTGACCGTTTCGAAACCATTAGACCCGTTTCGAAACGCTTTCATCTCGCCATTTTCTCAAATTTCCAATAGCCAAAACGTTCCGAAACTCGTATCGGAACAGGGGCTCACAGTGGCCAAACCGTATCGAAACACGTTCCGATACGGGGTCCCTAAAGCCTACCCGTTCTAAAACGGCCCAGCTCGTTTCGAAACGCGGGTTGTCTGCAACCCTTGAAATCCAAACTTAGGCGTTTTGCAACAAATCCAAAGGTCCCAAACGACCCTAAAAGACACTTAACACCAACATACATGAACTAGAGGCATGAGTCCTAAGGCAAGACATGCTAAAACACACAAGGCATAAGATGAGACTTCTCTAGACTCATTCAAACATACACACATCAATCTACCACCAAGAATTAGCATACGAGGCATTGAATCTAACAAGGACCATACAAGTCAAGGATTTCATGTAATTCCATAATGATGGCATGCTAGCAATCAAAGGCATCCTACACAAGACAACCAAACATAGAACATGCATAGGCCAAGATCATGAACACATAGGCACATACAATTTAAGCTACAAGTCAAGCATGGCCCTCAAAGCATGAAACAAAAGCATACACATCCATAATTTTAACATGCTTAAATTAACATAAATCACCTAAGGAGTTTGACACCAACTCCTACAACTCTATACCCCATTGTTTTGGCATTATTACAAAACCCGAATCGTACTTGTACTAGCTCGAGAACGCCAAAGCTCTTCCCTTGCCCGCTTGCCTCCCGAACTCTAACGATCTGCGTGTTGGAAACAAAAGAGAGCGTAAGGTACTAGCTTAGTGAGAGGAGCTCTACAAATTCACAACATGCAGTTTTTCAAAATACTTTTCGTATGTGAGTAAAACAATGGATGCACGAATGACTATCTCAACAAGGCTTGGTTTGCACAAGCATAACCAACATATACACACGGTGGGACTACACATCACCGTTTCGACTAGTAGATTTCCAATGGGACTACGCATCAAAGTACTTTCCTACTAGTCACTACCGGTGGGACTACACGTCACTGTAGTTTAGACCACCATCACATGAGGCACAACTTCAACTCGACTACACATTAACAATTGTATGAACAACTTAAGATGCACGAGATAATCACAACACATAACTAGTCATTCATTCACAACAAACATAGGAGTAGAGAGGCTTACACTCGGGTTTAGTTGAACCCTCGAGGTCACACCCAAACCCCAAAGGATCCATATTGTGCCCAATTCAAAGATTAGCAAAATCTACATACCGTTGTTACCCAAGTGAAAACCGAAGACCAAGCTCAAGACTCTGGACTCTCCGGATTCGTTCCTGAAGCTTCACCAACCAAGTTCCTTGTCTCTAAACAACCAAACACACTCCATTAATCGCCAAAACAACCATAAACCAATGTTGTAGCCCATGACACCAATTAAGCATCAAACCAAGCCGAGAACACCTATAAAACTCTTATTTTCTAGCAGCCCCTAATCACACTCTAAAACCGATGATTCCTACCCTCAAATTACTCCTTTCAACCCCCAAAACAACCCTTACATATAGTCTATCCTTCAGCCCACATATTTCCCCAATAAACACCCCCATAACCCAACTTAAAACCTCCCCAAAACCCAAATCCGGGAACATTAGCAAAACTCTTTAAAAATCATACAAGTTGGACCCTATGCTTCATAAACAACATATCTAACATAAATCAATTAAAATCTTTAGCTAAGAGCAATAAGGTAAAATTTTTAATCAAAAATCTCTAAAACTCATATTCCAAAAACATGGGTAAAAATGAAAACAAATGGTATTAACTTGTAGAGAATAACGAGGGCAAGTAAAAAACAAAGTTACCTTTGCAAAATCTTCAAAAATGAGCAAGATATTGGATGAAATAGTATCTAGGGGAGAGGGGTTCATTTTGTCGTCAAAATGGGAAAATGAAGAGGGGAAGAAGATGAGCCAAAAGCATTTTTATATTTGTTTAAAATTGGGGAGCTAAAGACCAAAGTACCCTTAATGAATTAAAGAAATCACAATAGGTGACACCCTAGGCTATTTGGGCTTGTTTTGAAAATGGTCCAACTTAACTTATTCGTTTTAAAAACCCGAGACCCAATACATTATTTTATTATTAAAAATTTGGAACAGAAACCCAAACCATTATTAAATTATTATTTTCACCCAGCCCCCGAACCCGGGTGTTACACACAATGCAAACAAGCCCAAAACCTCGATGTGAACCTCGGATCTCTATATAATACAATCGACTTCGGCACACCATGTAGTCTCACTACCTCATGGATATACAAATCAGTCAATTTATCTAAAGAATCAGTCGTGTTGATGGCTAGGAAATGTGCACTCTTGGTGAGCCGATCCACTATCACCCAAACTGAATTCTTTCATCAAGGAGTTAAAGGCAAACCCGATACAAAATCCGTAGTTGTTCACTCCCATTTCCATTCCAAAATCCGCAAAGGCTGTAGCAGTCCTGACGGAAACTGATGCTTGGCCTTCACTCACTGACAGGCCATGCATTTACTCACGAATTCAGCCACATCCTTTTTCAAACCAACCCAGAAATAATCATTCTTCAAGTCTTCGTACATCTTCGTGCTACCTAGATACATATAAAACATACTAGTATGTGCTTCACTCAAAATGGTGCGTCTCAAATCAGTATCATCAGGCACAACAACTCTATCTCTGAAACACAAAACATTATCATTACTGAAACTATACTCGGTCGATTTACCTTCCGCAATGTCCTGAACATATGAAGCTAGAAAGGTGTCTTGCAACTGTTTCTCTCGAATCAACTGTACTAGCGAAGGTTTCACCTGTAATTCGGCGATCAATCCACCATCATGTGATAAACTCTATCTGGCAAACATCGCTCGAAGCTCAACTGCCACTTTCCTACTCAAAGCATCGGCTACCACATTGGCCTTACCTAGATGGTACTCAATAGTAAGATCATAGTCCTTCAATAATTCAAGCCATCTACGCTGTCGGATATTCAAATCTTTCTGAGACATCAAATATTTCATACTCTTGTGATCGGTATACGTTGTGCATTTCTCACAATACAAATTGTTTCTCCACACCTTCAAAGCAAACACAACAACAACTAACTCAATATCATTTGTGGGGTAATTCTTTTCATGAATCTTCATTTGTCTCGACGCATATGCAACAACTCTCCCATCTTGCATCAACACATACCCTAAACCTACATATGATGCATCACTTTAAATCATATAATCTTTCTATGTTACCGGTTGCAATAACACGAGTGCTCTAGTCAAAGCATCTTTCAGTCGATCAAAATCCATATGTCTCGCTTCTGTCCACTCATATCTGACATCCATTTATAACAATTTCGTCAACGGGGCAACTATCTTTGAAAGTCCTTCTACAAACCTACGGCAGTAGCCCGCTAAGCCTAGGAAACTACGAACCTCGGTCACGGACTTCAGTTGCTTCCAATTCACAACAGCTTCCACTTTCTTAGGATCAACTCTAATGCCATCCGCTGATACAACATGACCCAGAAAGACTACCTCTCTAATCCAAAACTCGCATTTGCTCAACTTCACGTTTAACTGGTTGTCTAAAAAAGTCTTCAACACAAGTCGCAAATGTCAATCATGGTCTTTCTCAGTGCGCGAATAAATCAATATATCATCAATGAACACCACAGCAAACTAATCTAAGAACTCATGAAGCACACGGTTAATCATGTCCATGAACGCGGCTGGTGCATTAGTCAACCCGAACGACATTACCAAAAACTCATAATGCCCATAACGTGTACAAAAAGTTGTCTTCGGTATATCTTATTCCTTCACTTTCAACTGATAGTACCCAAATCTCAAGTCTATCTTTGAGAACACTGACACATCCCGTAACTGATGAAACAAATCATCTATTCTCGACAAAGGATACTTGTTCTTCACAGTTAATTTATTCAACTGACGGTAATCGATACACGTACGCGTACTTTTGTCTTTCTTCTTAACAAATAGTACTGGTGCACTCGAAGGCGATATACTCAGATGGATAAAATCGCGATCTAATAACTCCTGAAGCCGAGTCTTTAGTTCTTTCAACTCTTTCGGAGCCACCCGATATGGAGCAATCGATACGGGAGCAGAATCAAAATATAACTCAGTAGCGAACTCGACTTCTCTATTCGGTGGTAAACCAGGCAACTCTTCTAAAAATACCTTGGGAAAGTCACAAACTGTTCTAATGTCTTTTGGTCGAACTTTACTCATATCCGAATTCATCACATAGGCTAAGTATGCTTGACTTCCCTGATCCATCATCTTCTGAGCCTCCAAAGCAGAAACAACGTTGGATAAGAACTTAATATTCTCACCAGCCACTACTACCTCGTAATCGTCTGATAACCTCAACCTCACTTGTTTAGTCTCACTGAATGAACTAGTCACACACATACCCACATCAAGAATCTCACACGGTATGTCCAACATCTTAGCATGCACACTCAGAATATAAGAATGTGTAGATACAGAATCAATCAATGAAAGCAATGTCCGAGACTGTAACATAAAATTACCTACGATAACATCAGTGTCGTTCCTGCCCTCTCGGTGTGCATACAACCTCGCTAGTCCACCTCCCTCGGGTGAAATTGCGACTATGTACGCCACATTCCTCTGACCATCGTTCTGTGGCTGAAAGTTCCCTCAGCCGTGCCCACGGACTCGCTGGTACTCGGTAGCTCGTGTCGGTGCCTGACCACCTCTAGATAACTGGGGGCAATCTCGCTTGAGATGATCCTTCGATCCACAATGCCAACACGTACCATAATTTCCCCAACATTCTCCCGGATGAGATCTACCACACTTTGTGCACTCGGGTGCACGGTGAGCATAACCTTAGCCTTGAGGGCCATGCCCGGGGTTACCACCCCCACGTCTGTGGTAAAAACGCTGCCTCTTGTCCTTGTGCCCTTTGGCACGATCACGATCCCACTCTGTATGTCGTTTCCCTAAACTGGACCTGCCTCTTCTAGTAGACAAACCAAGAATATGCTCTATATCTTTGGCTCAGGCGACCAACACATCAAAATATGTATAATCAGCAGCAAACATGTAAGCCTTTACTCCCTCAGTCAATCCATACCGAAACCTCTCGCAATGTTCCCTCTCAGTGGGAACCACCTTGGTCGCATACTGACTCAGTCTAACGAATCAGATCTCATACTCAGAAGCAGTCATGCTGCCCTAAACCAAAGCCATGAACTCACATTTCTTCTCATCTTGATATCTCGGCCCTAGATACTTCTTCCGGAAGGCATAACGAAAGAAATCCCAAGTGATATCTGCGGTGGCCATACTCACGATGATCGTAGTCCACCAAACATATGCGTCATCCTGAAGCAAAGATACCACACAGCCAAGCTTCCGTGCATCACTACACTCCATCTGACCCAAATCCCGGTAGTGCTCGCTAGCCATGCCTCGGCTCCCTCGGGAGATAACCCACAGAATTCTACTCCGCTCAAACTACAGAGTCTCTCGAGAGGCAACCCATCCCTCTATCCATGCTGCGGTGCAGCCAACTACAATTCAGCCATAGCAGTCTAAAAAGCCCCAGCAATAGCCTGAATCAACAGGCTCATATAAGTTCCAGCATGTCCCTGACCACCACGAGGCTCCTCACCTCGCGTATATGCTCCATGTTGCGTGCAAAAGAGTCTATCGCAATGTAGTGCGAGTGTACACGTCGCAAGTAATGAATGATACGAAGTATCAGGTATCATCTCCACAGAGACTGGAAATATCTCTATCCTTAGATTGCTGCACAAGAAAGAAAATAAGTTTAATAGAATGTTAAAATAATCTTGAGAAACAACTAAAGTAACATATAAAGAAATCAGATTGATAAAGTAGGCCGATATTGATTTGTTTCGTAGGACAGGTTTTGCACTGTTCAGAGGACTTCTGTTGCGTCTGTCATGGAACCTACCGTGGTAGCACCTGTCACGGCAGAGGTCTGTCGATGTCGCGGCATCGATCAACAACTTCGTACTTCAAGTTTGGCAAGAATCACTGTTGTGACTTGTCCTATCCCTAGGCCCAAGTTCTGTTGATGAACACGTCTTGGAAGATACCTCCCGGCATAAATCAAAGGATGAACACCAATGTTTCTGAATTCTTCTTTAGCCACTTAACCTTGTACTTATCCCTAAGCCAAGATGGTTTAACCATAAACTGGAAAACGCGTATTTACTCATTTCGAATGCTTAACTCTCTCGATATTAAGCAAATGTATAACCTCTCAATGCTCTCCCGAAACTCTTATGAGATGTTGAAACTAGAGTAAATAAACTAGAAGTTTTTATTAATTGAACAGAAAAACCTAAGAACAATACAATCCTTTCAACTACTTTACAAGATCAACCCTTAGCCCCAGGGGAAGTTTAGAACATGATGGATAGAGAGAAACGACTAGGGTTTTGGGGGAAGACGACTAGGAACTGGATATCCCTTTCTAGGTCGAATTACATGCCTTTATATAGGCCTTGGGTCCAAGTTTTCTAATATGGCAAGAATACAAGTTTAAATTAAAGTACAACTCTATTAAAGACTAGATCTTTTGAGTAGATGTCTTTAATTTGTCCTCTTTTCTTGCTTTGACTTTCTTCCTTGAACTTTTGGCCTGGCCTTCCTTATGCTACATGGCTCAGAAAAATATGGGAGTAGTTCACGACCGACTGGCTTGAAATCCTCTATCTGTCGAGCTCCACTTTGCTTTTCAACCACACTGTCCTTGCTATCGTTATCTCTGCCACGGCAGATGTCACGACATGTGGTGTTCTATGTCCTTCAACTCCAGCTCCGCAACTCACCTCTGCTCCTTTGCTGCCCTAGATGCTATTGCGGTAGATACCTGCAAAAAGTGACCGAAATCAACAACATCTGTGCAATTTTATCTAATTGTGATGTGTATGCAAAAATCTATCCTAAATGCAATTAATCAGGTTTGAGTGCAGCAAAAATATAAGTAAATAAGGGGTAAAATATAGAACTTTTATGCAATCAACACACCCCCAAACTCAAGTTGATGCTTGTCCTCAAGCAGATGCAACCTAACTAAGAATGAAAACTTTTTGGCTTGGCTTAATTCTATGAACTACCATTACCTACAGCACCTTCACTATCAAGAGCAGTACCTTGTCTGGTGTTTATAGATTTATCCGGGACAATGCTATAATTCTTGTGCAAGTGTGTACAATTTTTGTGAACAAATATGTGCATGGAATCTTTTAGCAACTAGAATAGTTATGTTACTCACTTGATTTTTATGTCAAACTAATTTTTTCTTGGAGGCAATTCTTAGGCTCCTTTAGTTTTTTCGAATTTAGACTCAAGCTTTTCTTGTTTTGCTTTTACTAGAGCCTGTTTTGGGCACCTCTAGCTATCTTCCTAGAGCCGGTGTTAGGCACCTCTAGGGGCAACTGAGTCTAAGTTTTTTTGTTCTTTTATTCTTTTCCTAGAGCCAGTGTTAGGCACCTCTAGGGGCAACTCAAGTGGTTAAGCTTTTCTACTCTAGTTCACTAACAGTAGTCTAGATAGCAAATAAGTCACAAAAATGTTTTTGAAGTTTAGAACTATAGCAAGGCTCTAAATAATTCCTAAAATATCCTAAAGACACTCTCACGATAGAGAATGCCGCGGCAGGTAAGTGCAGTTCAAAGACTTAAGCCAAATTTTTATTTTTTTAAACATAAAAATAACTAAGATTATACACAAATTAAAAAGTTCATTTAAATAACAGAGGACTACCTACCCCCAAACTCAAGGGTTGCATTGTCCCCAATGCATGACAACAAAATAAAATGAAAAACAAGAAAAAGAAAACATCACAAATAGATAAGATAAACAACAGAAACAACCAGCATAAAAGAAAAGCACTTAAGTTGATAAGATGTCGTTGCTGTTGCTGCTGATGCGGAGCTACCGACGAGTAGTTACCTTGGTGGCAGAGGCTGGCTTGGGGTTGGGAGATAGTGAGGCTATCTTCTTTTTGGCCTCTCAGAGTGGCTGGACTCGGGTAGGTGAGATCTTTGGGGCCTTGTCCAGGACCTTGAGTTCGGTGTCACTTTTGCTGCTACTGCTGCTGCCGTCGGCTCTGTCGTGGCAGGGTCCCTTAACAGTTTCATTTAGTTTCTTCTTTTTCATTGGAGGGAAGTCTTTGGCTAACTCTCGGACGAAAGATGGCTCTGAGTCAGAATCATCCTACCAGACTGAGAATGAGGAGAAACCTTAAAAGTACTTTGAATCAATCTCTAGAAGTGGTTCCTTCCGTTTTGCTCCTCGAGGAGTGGCAGATCTTCTGTCACCGTCACCGGCTATGGCAGAGGGTGTAGTGGAGGCAGCAGTTGGTGTAGGCGTTTTAGGGCTAGCAGCAGGTGTAGGGGTGGCAAGAAATTTTTTTGGGAAAGATGGAAATTGCATGTTTGGATAACTTAAATTAACTTTAATGAAGTTTATTGTGGCAGTGGTGAAGTCCTTCATGAATCCCATGAAGCCCAGATGTCGTTCCTCCATCTTCTTCAACATGTGAATGATTTGGCTGGAGGTGTCTGTCGGTTGTGTGGCCTCGATCTGCTTAGGCTATGCCGCGACAGACTCTATGGAATCGGGTTCTGTTGTTGGTTCTGTTGCGGTAGAGGGATCCACATATGCCAAGGGGGTGGCTGGCTTCAACTCAATTAGAGTGTATATGTTCTGTTGCGTCCATCCCTTGCCTTGGATCTTTTCATTTTTATCGATTTCAGGCACTTTATGGGCTCGGCAGAGGGAGGTGATGAGGTAGAGGAAGAAAAGGGGGCCCATTGGTCTGAGTGCACACTCAAAAATACCGTCGAGGATATATTTGCCAACGTATATATGTCGCTCGTTGATGATTGAATGCACGAGAGCAAGTCTCTGCCGGTCCACCGTTGTGTTGTGCGATGTTGGCATAAGGCATTTCTTCACAAAATGGTTCCAGAGTTTTGTTGCCGGTGTGATCTGGGTCCTTCGCACTGTCCATCTGTGCTTGGGATCGTCGTTCCATTGGGTGCCTGCTTCCGTCAAGTCTGCCATGATGCCGTCGTAGTCTGCTGGCGACAGAGTGTTGACAAACCTCCTTTGTAAATCTTCCTTTTGCGCACACAAATACCATAAGTGTGTTGATGTAGGCTGGTTCAAGGGAGATTTCTTTACCTCTGACAGTCACTGTCGTGGCATCCTAGGAAGGGATAGCAACATAAAATTCCTAGACCAAGGTGACGTTCATCTCCTCTGGTTGGACAACAAACATCAGCCATTTGAGGGCAGTAATTCTCTTGGAGATAAACCCTTCGAGCCCTAGGTCTCCCGTCTTTTTGGTGCAGGTGAAGCCTCTCTCCTCCCACATCTCCTGTTTCAAGAAAGAATCGTAGTATTTCTTCACTGAGTCTGCCGTTGCGAACCGTCTGGTGATTCTGCTGTGGCTGGGTGTAGAGGCTGCCGTGGAAGAGGTGGAGGCAGCACTCCTTCGGGTTGATCGAGTAGTCATTGCAAGGAAATTGTACAAAATAAGGAAAATATCTAAAAAGCTAAAATTCTTGAGAGCAAAGTAGAGAGAATAGAATGAGGTGAAAATGAAATGGGAAGGAAGGTTTATATAGAATAAGATTATTCTGCCCGTTGGAACTGTAACGGGTGGCGCAAATAACGGAGCCAGCTGTCACGCGGTTTCCTAACGCGTCTGTCACACATTTCCCTATCTGCTGCGCGTCTGTTACATGTTTCTTGTTTGTCGTGACAGCTAGTGTCCGGCTATCGCGACAGCCTTGTTCCATTGGCTTCTTGGGCTGTTGTGAGTATGGTGGGCTAGTTCTTTCCGTCTTCTTTACTTTTCTTCTCTTATTTACCTGAAAACTAAAATATCAAAATATTAAATTCTTATTTCCTAAAATAATAAAAATAAAATAAATAAAATAAAATAAATACTAAGTTAAATTAGGGATGCCTTGAGGGGCTTCTCCTAAAGTAACTACTTCCTGCACTCTTGGGGCTTCAGTCCCCTGATAGTGCTTTAGCCTTTGTCCATTGACTTTGAATTGGTGCCCGTCTTTAATTGATTTGATTGTAATGGCACCATGGGGAAAATCTTGGACTACTTGGAACGGGCCAGACCATCTAGATTTAAGCTTTTCTGGAAAGAGCTTCAACCTAGAGTTGAACAACAACACCTTCTGTCCTGGGCAAAACTGTCGTGACAGCAGTTTTCTGTCGTGCCACTTTTTTGTTTTGTCCTTGTAGATTTTGGCATAAACGTAGGCCATTGCTCGAATTTCTTCAATTTCATTTAAATCCAGTAGCCTTTTCTGTCCTACCTTGTCCTAGTCCATACTAATTGTCTTGATAGCCCAATATGCCTTATGTTCTATCTCAACAAGAAGGTGGCAAGCTTTTCTGTAGATGAGTCGATAGGGTGAAATTCCCAATGGCGTTTTAAACACAGTTCTGTAGGCCGAGAGTGCATCATTTAGGTGAAGAGACCAGTCCTTTTGAGTTGGTTTGACCATCTTTTCTAGGATGTTCTTCACTTCTCTGTTTGAGATTTCGGCCTGCCCATTGGTCTGAGGGTGATATGCTGTTGTGATCTTGTGCTTTACTCCATACTTCTTTAACGCAATAGCAATTACCCTGTTGTCAAAGTGCCTACCCTCATCACTAATGATCACCCTTAGGATTCTAGACCTTGTGAAGATATGCTTGTGGAGAAACCTTTGAACGGTCTTGGCATCATTCTTCTGTGTGGCGATTTCTTCTACCCATTTGGACACGTAGTCTACTGCCAACAATATGTATAGATTCCCACAGGATGTTAGGAATGGTCACATGAAGTCGATACCCCAAACATCGAAATTTTCGACTTTGAGAATGTTCTGCAGGGGCATCTCATGTCTTCTCGAGATGTTTCCAGTCCTTTGGCACTTATCACAACTCTTATAAAATGCTTGTGCATCTTTAAACAGTGTAGGCCAATAGAACCCAGATTGAAGAACCTTGGCAGTAGTTTTACTTCTTCCAAAGTGTCTTCCATAAGGGGCAACATGGTAGTGGTGAAGTACTTCTTCCTGTTCTTCGTGGGGTATGCATCTCCTGATGATCTGATCTGCACAGTGCTTTAAAGAGAAGAGGTTCATCCCAATAATAATGTTTTGCATCATTTTGGAACCTCTTCCTTGCTTGGTAGTTAAGTTTAGGGGGTAATAAACCACTAACAATGTAATTTACTATGTCAGCATACCAAGGGATTTCAGGAAGCTTACCTGCCGCCATGGTTGTCGCGGCAGTGTTGGTGGCAGTGAACAACTGCTCGTCTGGGAATGTTTCCAGTATGTTAGTCTTGTCTTTCTCTTGGACCTTTCCCATCTCTAGTCTTGACAAATGATCCACTACTTGGTTTTATGTTCCTTTTTTGTCCTTGATGTCAATATCGTATTCTTGTAGCAGTAGAATCCAACATATCAATCTTGGCTTAGCAGTAGAATCCACCACTTTTGTTCCAAATATATATGGTAGGAACTTGTCAATTGCAAACACCACTGCAAGTAACTCCTTCTTTGTTGTGGTGTAGTTTATCTGGGCATCATTTAGAGTTTTGCTGGCATAATAGATCACATAGAAGAGTTTCTCCTTCCTCTGCCCTAGTGTTGCCCCGACAGCATAGTCACTGGCGTCACACATTATCTCGAATGGTAAGCTCCAGTCTTGTGGCTGCACTATAGGGGCTGTTACCAGCTTTTCCTTCAGTATCCTGAATGCCTCAGTATATTCAGTGTTGAAGTCAAAGGGCATGTTCTATTCCAACAAGAGACTCAGGGGTTTGGTAATTTTCGAGAAATCAGAAATAAATCTGCGATAAAACCATATGTGTCCTAAGAAACTTCGTATGCCCTTGACTGTTGTGGGTGGCAGCAGTTTTTCAATAACTTCGATTTTGGCTCTGTCGACCTCTATGACGCGACAGTTGACCTTGTGCCCCAACACTATGCCCTCATCCACCATGAAGTGGCATTTTTCCCAGTTTAATACGAGGTTTACCTCTTCACATCTTTCAAGCAGCTTCTTCAATTGCCTAGGCAATCATCGAAATTGTCCCCAAAGATGAAAAAGTCATCCATGAATATTTCCAGGAAATCTTCCACCATGTCCAAAAATATTGCCATCATACATCGCTGGAATGTTGCTGGAGCATTGCATAGTCCAAATGGCATTCTACGGAAGGCGTATGTTCTGTATGGGCATGTGAAGGTTGTTTTCTCCTGATCCTCCGGTGAAATTGCAATCTGGTTATAACCTGAGTAGCCATCAAGGAAACAATAGTAAGGCTTCCCCGCTAATCTATCCAACATTTGATCAATAAAAGGTAATGGGATGTGGTCCTTCCGGGTAGCCTTATTAAGCTTCCGGTAGTCCATACAAACCCTCCAACCGATCACAGTCGTGGTTGGGATTAGCTCGTTGTCCTTGTTTGTTACCACGGTTATGCCTCCCTTTTTGGATACACATTGCACCGAGCTCACCCACTTGCTATCAGAGATGCCATAAATTATTCCAGCATCAAGCCACTTGATGATTTCTTTTCGTACCACCTCTCGCATAGCTTCATTCAGTCGTCTTTGGGCATCAATTGTCGGCTTATGGTCATCCTCAAAGAGGATCTTATGCATGCACAATGCCAGACTGATACCTTGGATATCGGCAATAGTCCATCCAATTCCCTTCTTATGCTGATGTAACATTCTGATCAGTTGATGTTCTTGTTCCTACATCAACTTAGAGGAGATGATTACGGGCAACATATCATTAAGACTAAGAAAAACATATTTAAGTTGCCATGGTAGGGGTTTAAGATCTAAGACAGGTGGCTGCTCAATGGAAGGCTTTTGGATCACATGTTCATTCGAGGTATAATTCAAAGGCTCGAAGAACTTACCTGGACATGTGTCTATCCAATTTACCTCCTCAGGACCTTCAGTGTCAGATGCTTCATTGTCTGAGGAGTCACTGCCGTCAAGGCTGTCGTGGCAGTCCTTAAGGTGACTGCGGTGGCAGTGGCAAAATTTTCTGTCGTGACAGCTTGATCTGATAAAGGGTATGTCTAGGATGACTTCTGGTATTGCCTTACATTCTTCCTCTACATCAGCTTACTTAATAGCTTGGAGAACATTGAGCTTTATCTGCTGGTCATTGACTCTCATGGTCAGTTCTCCTTTCTCTACATCGATTATTGTTCTACCTGTGGCTAGGAAGGGTTTCCCTAGGATGATCAGTGCATTCTCATCTACTTCAGAATCTAAAACAAGAAAGTTAGCAGGAAAAATAAACTTATCCACTCTTACCAAAAATATCTTCAATCTTTCCTTCCGGTTGTACGTAAGAGCGGTCTGTCAGTTGCAGCATGACTATCGTGCGTCTTGCTTGTCCAATACCTATCTTCTGAAATACAGATTTGGACATTAGATTAATGCTAGCACCAAGATCACAAAGTGCCTTACCCACAAACTTGTCACCAATTATGCATGGTATGATGAAGCTTCCAAGATCCTTCTTCTTTGGGGTGATCGCTTATGTAGGATTGCCATGCATCCTTCTGTCATCATCATTGTTTCAAATTCCCCAAGTCTGGACCTCCTGGACATTGCATCCCTAAGAAACTTTGCATAACCAGGCATCTGCTTAATGGCTTCTAACATTGGAATGTTGATGTGTACTTGCTTAAAGACATCATAGATTTTCTTAAGCTGGTACTCCTGTTTTTGTTTCTTTAACCGATGTGGAAAAGGGGGTGGAGGACGGTAATCTTCAAGGCGTCCTTCACATGGAAGTCGGATCTGAGGAGGCACAAGATCTTCAACTTCTTATGTCTACTCCTCTGTTTCTTCTGCTGTCCTTGTAGGTGTGACGACAGCAGACTGTTTTTCTTCTACCGGGGCAGTGTTCACGACAGGTGTCTGTAGGGTCGGTTCCTTACTCGGTGTTTCTTTTATTGTCGGCCCTTGTAGTTGTTTCCCACTCCTCGTTGTAATAGCTTTGCACTACTTATGTGTGGGTTTTCTAGTGACCTCAGTATCACTAAGGAATCCTCCATTCTGCCTTGGGTTTATGAACTGTGAAACCTTGCTCATCTGTGTCTCTAGGGATTTTAGGGTAGCCTCATGGTTTTTCATTCTCATCTTTGTCTTATCCATAAAAGATTCAGTTTTCTTTACAAAGTGAATCATGTTTGCCATATATGCTCCTGTTTGAGACATGAAGGTTGCCAGGGTCTGTTCCAGTATGCTCGTTGTGGCTACCAGTTGCTGTTGTGGCTGCTGCTATGGTTGCTGTCGTGACAGAATCCTAGGACCTCCTTGGTTCTGGTTATTCTGGACTAGAGGATTCAGTGCATTGTTTGAGTTACTCCAGGAAAATTTGGGGTCCTTCCTCCAGTTTGGATGGTAGTTGTTGGAATCATAGGTTTTATTCCTGTTATAGTTTCCAACATACATCCCTTCTTCCAGCTGTAAGGGACACTCATCTGTACTGTGGGTTCCGCTACATGTTTCGCACACCTCTTCTGCAGAAAATACAGCTTTAGAATCCTTCCGCTGCAGGTTCTCAACTATCTTAGTGAGGTATGCAATCTGTGTTTTGACCGAGTTGTCAAATTCGTATTCCTTTACAAATACTCCTCATCTACATCCTCTTCAAGCTGTAGGGAACTGCTCATCGTTTTTAGCTAACTTTTTCAGCACCAGCATTGCATCTTCTGGTTCCTTGTCCAATAACAAGTCGTTTGCTGCTTAATCAATCATCATCCGAGTGTGTGCATTGCCAGCATTATAGAATTTAACAACATGTGTAACGCCCCGGTTTTGGGCTTGGAAGTCTTGGGCGTTGACCGGTTGGTCAAAGTGCTGCTCGAATCGTAAGAGGTTAAATTAGGAAAGCCTAGTTCGGGTTGCATTAAAAATATGGAAAAATGTTCTAAAATCATCTTTTATTATAATTAAGTGAACTGTGAAATCAATTTTGGAAAATGAGTTTCGGAAGTGTGACATTTTGACTAGTGACCAAAATGTAATTTTTGAAAGTTTGGTGGCTGTTTTATAAAGGGTTGAAACTTTGAATCTTTAAGGAGCTATTTACCCAAAGGGAGTTTCTCCAGATTTTTCTAAGATATTTTGACTCATAATTCTGATTTTAAAGAAAATTAAAAGGAGGGAAAACTCATTTTAAGCATTTTCTCAACTAACTTCCCATTTTCTTTCTCTCTTTTTCTCTCAACCCAAACACTTCATTTCCAGAGTTTCAATTCTGATTTTCTCACCTAAAATCCTCCTTTCAACTCTCAATTGATTGCAAATCATTGTATCTTCAAAACCTCTTCAATTGCTTCAAGTTTCATCAAGGTTTTCCATTCCAAAAAGAGGAGAAACTCAAGTTTGGAGGTAAGAACGTCCTTCTCCTCTGAACTTCAAGTTCTTTAATGAAATTCCTAAGTTTTCAATCCTAATTTGATGTTTAATTAAAGGCTTTTAAGTTGATTTATGGATCTTGGCTAATTATGCAAGATTTTGATGATTTCACATGATTTTCGTTTGAGCTGTTAAATCTGTGTTTTGAGAAGTGTTTTTGATGTTAAATGATCATTAAATTGATGTGGAAATGAGTTTTGATTGATGCAATCCCGGATAGGTTGAGTTTCCTAAGTTTAGCTTGTGTTTTAAGGTAGCTTTTGTGGTGATCTTGTGGATCTGGTGTTGCTGGAGGTATAAGGATGGTTGTAGGTTGTTTTTAGATGTTAAATGATGTTAATGGAAGTGAGGTTTTGCTGGTTTATGGCTGGGCTTTGTTTAGAAGTGTTTCGGATGCATTTTCGGTTGTGTTTGGTGGCCGAAAATGGAGGTTTTGTGAGAGCAGCGAGTTTAGGTGCTTTCATTGAAGCAATTAATGCATGATGATGCATTAATCCTCTGCTTTAATGTGTTGAAACAGGGGAGGCATCCTTGGATCCAAGAATTGTTGATCCGGAGGCTTGATTTGGTGCTTTGGCTTGAAGCAAAATGGAAATCGGTGAGTGGATTTGTGAAAATGGTTTTCGGCTTTGAAACCAAGGTTTTGGGGGCTTAGTTTAAGTCTAAACAACTTTGCTAAGCTCAAGTGTAAGTTTTCGGATTTTCCTTCTAAGTGGTGGCCATGTTTTGGTGTGATGAAAAGTGATGATTTGCATGTTTTGATTACTGTTTTGAAAGCATGTTTTAGCATGATATTTGCTGATGTTTTAGCATGATATATGCTGATGTTTAAAGCCATGTGTTGAAGGTAACTCTAGGTTGAAGTACCTTGTTTTTATGCATTGTTTAAATGTGGATTTAATGCTTTGACATGCATGATGAAATGGCTTGGTTTAATGCTTTAAAACAGTGGATTATATGATGTATAAAGTGTATATTGGCAAGTGATGGTTTGTAAAAGTGAAGGTCACTAAGGTGGTTAAAAGTCCTTGAGTGAGCCTTGTTACCTAAGATCATCAAGGTGTTTAAAAGTCCTTGGATGAATCTTGTTGCGGACACTAAGGTGGTTAAAAGTCCTTAGGTGCTCCTTTCCATGGTGTTTAAAAGTCCATGGGGCCAAGGTGTTTAAAAGTCCTTGGGGCCAAGGTGTTTAAAAGTCCTTGGGGTGATTCAAGCTACGGACACAAAGGTGGTTAAAAGTCCTTGTGTGGTCCTCATTCATGGTGTTTAAAAGTCCATGGCCAAGGTGTTTAAAAGTCCTTGGGGCCAAGGTGTTTAAAAGTCCTTGGGGAAAGTTGTTGAACTTGATTTCATAAATGAAATGTATCACTTGAGCCAATATGACATGTATAGTACATTGAGATGCATGAGATGCATGATTTAATGTTTATGTTGAAGCATGAGATGCTTGTTTAAATGAAATATGGAAGCATGGGAATTGCTTGATTTAAAGTATGCTTTGAGCATGTGTAAAGGTTGTCTATAAGCATGTTTTACAAATGGTTTTAATTGCATTATTGAATGGTTTTTAAAGAGCACTCCTCACTAAGCTTTGGCTTACGCTCTCCCGTTTTCTTGATTCAATAATGCAGAGCATTAGAGTATATTGAGGGCAGCAAGAGAAGGCAAGCAAACAAGTACAAGTAAAGCTCAATGTATGAAGGTTTTATAAGTTCTTTTAGCTTTTGGTTGATTTGGCAATGGGGGACCAATGTATATGTTTTGGGAGGTGTTTGAGACTCCCTGCGGATGTTAAGTGTTGTTTGAATTGCTGGTTTTTGGTTTGGATTCCTATTGCTTGCTTATGAAGGTTTAATGCTTGAATGGTAGCTTAAATAGGAAGCATGCTTTTCAAATTGGGGTTTTTCGTATGAGTTGTTTACATGCTGAATTGATGTTGCAATTAGGGTCCTTGCATGTTGTATGGCTAAATGATATGGTTTGGTGTTGTTAATTTGAGGTTTAAAGCATGTATGTTGCTGTTTTCTAGTCGTTTTCAGGCAGGGGTATCGGTACTCGGGCTTGCGTATCGATACGCCTGAGCCAAATATGCTCATTCCTGCCCAGGCGTATCGGTACGGTTGAACAGGTACCGATACCGTATGAAGGCCGTATCGATACGGGGAAACTTGTACCGATACCGTTGCTAGAGTTTGGTTACTGCCTTCCCCGAGTATCGATACGACACGTGGCGTATCGATACAAGACCGTTAAAATCAGTTAAAAGTATCTTTTTATGTTTTGTTTGATTTACGTTTTGGTCCTGAATCATGTTTGTTCAATTGAATGAGTTTGGAATGTCCGTTTGAGCTGAAATTTCACAGGGAAGCATGAAACCTGATTAATTTCAAGATGGTAACTTTAATTTGGGTTAAGTCCCTTAATTTATCAGAATTTACAGTTTGGTCCCTAAAGTTGTAATTTGTTCAATTGGGTCCCTGTTTGATCTATGATGTTTGTGATCTTTTAGTATGTTGTTTGTATGATCACAATTAAGGTTAATGTGCATCTAGATAAGATTAAAAAGAAAAAAAAGGGTCGTTAATCAAGGTTGACTTTCGGGTTGACTTTGGTTTTCCCCGTGTGACTTTCTTAATTCGAGTCAACCGTCTAGACCGGGTTAAGGGGGTTACATTTGGTGGTATCAGAGCTGAGTTCTCGAGTAATTGGGAATGTGTGTATGCATGATTGAAGCATGGTTTGGTATGTATGCTTGTTGTATGAAAGCATGTCCAGTGATTTGAGATGATGACGTGTATGTGATGCATGTTGTGATGATGCATGATGAGGGTACCCATTGCCAAACAAAAGCTAAAGAGATGATGTTGTTTTTGAAAGAAATTGAGCTTGAATACTTGGAATTTGCTTACCTTGCTGGTCCTGACTTGTTTATTTTGTATTGTTATGCATGGTAAAAGTATAGCACCACGTAGAGAGTTAAGGAGTAGCGCGAGAGCTACGACCCCGGAAGGAAATGTGAATGAGGAAAATACGGGAAGTGCTGTGTTACCTCCTCCTCCACCTGGTGGTGGTGGTGCGGAGAGGGAAAGAGCGGGAGCTGAGGCAGCTGGTGCTAGAGCTGTAGGACCTGAGGTTGGTCAGGGGCAAGCGATGCCTGACATGTCTGTGCTGGTGCAAGCTATTGCGGGTGCTTTTCGAGCAGCAGTAGCTGGGGCTCAAGGAGCTGGGCATCAGGGAGATGCTGGAGCTAGATTACCCTTAGAGCGTTTGCGCAGTCTTGGTGGGACTGAGTTTAGGGGTATGTCAGCTGAGAGGTCAGAAGCATGGCTGGAAAGTACCAAGCGTGTCTTGGGACAGATGAGTTGCACTGATGTGCAAAAGCTGGGATGTGTGGTGTCTCTGTTGCAAGGTGATGCTTATACGTGGTGGACGACCACAATCTCTGGGATGGCTGATGCTGATGTTACTTGGACGTTCTTTCAGCATGCGTTCAAGAGGAGATATCTGGGAGTTAGATATCTGGATGAGAAGAAGCGTGAATTCATGTCTCTGACCCAAGGGAGCATGAGTGTGGCTGAGTATGAGGTACAGTTCGTACGCCTTAGCCAGTATGCACCAGAGCTGATACCAGATGAGCGCGAGAGGTGCGAAAGGTTCCGTTATGGCTTGGTGACGGAAGTTAAGACCTATATGTTGGCTGCAGAGTACAATGAATTCGATGTGTTGGTGAGTCGATCCAAGGACATTGAGATGAATCTGAGTTTGTCTGCGAAAGGTGCTGGAGCTAGTTCTGGGAAGAGAACTGCTGAGTTTAGTTCCGGTGGTGGACGGAACAAGAGGGGGCGTGATCAGAGGTTTCAGTCCTCATCTAAGAGAGGTGGAGGTGCACCTGCTAGGGGTGGCAATGCTAGAGCTGACCCTAGTGCTTGTTGGATTTGTGGTTCCCGTGGTCACTTGAAGCGTGACTGTCCTCGTGCTGGAAGGGAGGTGCAAGCTCCTGTTGTGGCAGCTGGTTATGAGTGCTGGAACTGTGGTTCAGCTGATCATTTAAGGCGTGATTGTCCGAGGATGGCTGGTGGTCAAGAGCGTGCTCCTGTTGTTGCAGCACCGCAGAGAGGTCGTGGGCGCGACCGTGGTAATTTTCAGAGGCGAGAGGAAGGTGGTCGCGGAGTAGCTCATGTGGTAGCTATTCAACCTGAGGGTGGAGGCCAAGCGAGGGTGTATGCTCAGCGCGAGGGGAGGAATGATGCTGATGTGATTGCAGGTACCTTTACTTTGCAATCCTTGTCGTTGCTTTCTTTGATTGATTCTGGATCTACGCATTCATACATTCTTCGTGAGCATGCTGAGTTGCTTGGTTTGCCTGTTGAGTCTTTGGATGTTGGTGTTAGAGTCACTAGTTCTTTTGGTGAGACTGTTGTGACTCGTAAGCTTTATAGAAGGTGTCCTTTGGTTGTTCAAGAGCATGTCTTTCATGTTGATCTTATGGAGTTGCCCTTTTATGGTTTTGATGTGATCCTTGGTATGGTTTGGCTTGCTGAGCATCGTGCTGTTGTGGATTGCGAGAATAAGCGGGTTTCGCTTAGACTTGCGGATGATTATGAAGTGGTGGTGGTTGGTGAGAATGTGAAGTTTCTTGCCAATGTTGTTTCTACCTTGGAGGCGAGTAGGATGTTGAGGCAAGGTTGTGAAGCTTTTCTAGCTTTTGTGATGAATCCTTGTTCTAAGGAGCTGAGGGTGCAGGATATCAGGGTTGTGAAAGAGTTTCCTGATGTTTTTCCGGAGGAGTTGCCTGGTTTACCTCCTAATCGCGAGGTGGAGTTTGGTATTGAGCTGTATGAGAATACCACTCCTGTGTCCATTACTCCCTATAGAATAGCACCTAAAGAGCTGAAGGAGCTGAAGACGCAGTTGCAAGAGCTGCTTGATCGTGGTTTCATCCGGCCGAGTGTTTCGCCTTGGGGTGCTCCTGTCTTGTTTGTGAAGAAGAAAGATGGCACGATGAGGATGTGCATTGATTACCGTCAGCTGAACAAGTTGACTATCAAGAATCGGTATCCTTTGCCGAGGATTGATGATCTCTTTGATCAATTTCGGGGAGCTGCTGTGTTCTCTAAGATTGACTTGAGGTCAGGGTATTATCAGTTGAAGGTGAAGGATGTGGATGTGCCTAAGACAGCTTTCAGGACAAGGTATGGGCATTATGAGTTCCTTGTGATGCCGTTTGGTTTGACAAATGCTCCTGCTGCTTTCATGGACATGATGAATCGTGTTTTTCATGAATACCTGGACAAGTTCGTTGTGGTGTTCATTGATGATATCCTTGTGTACTCGCGTACTGAGGAAGAGCACGAAGAGCATTTGAGGATTGTGTTGCAAGCTTTGTTGGAGAATCAGCTTTATGCTAAGTTGAGCAAGTGTGAGTTCTGGCTTAGAGAGGTGGTTTTTCTTGGGCATGTGGTCTCAGCTGAGGGGATTCGTGTTGATCCTCAGAAGATTGAAGCAGTGATGAATTGGAAAGTTCCTAAGTCTGTTCAGGAGGTTCGTAGTTTCCTTGGTTTGGCAGGATACTACCGAAGGTTTGTGGATGGTTTTTCCAAGATTGCTGCTCCTTTGACGAAGTTGCTGCAGAAAGATGTTAAGTATGAGTGGACAGAAGCGAGACAGCAAGCTTTTGAGAAGCTGAAGATGGCTTTGACTCAAGCTCCTATCTTGATTCAGCTTGAATCAGGGAAAGAGTTTGTAGTCTACACTGATGCATCCTATGTTGGTTTGGGGTGTGTGCTGATGCAAGAGGGTAAGGTTGTTGCTTATGCGTCGCGGCAGTTGAAGGTGCATGAGCGCAATTATCCTACGCATGATATTGAGCTGGCTGCAGTGGTTTTTGCTCTAAAGATCTGGAGGCATTATCTGTATGGTGAGAAGTGTACTGTGTACACAGATCACAAGAGTTTGAGGTATCTGATGTCTCAGAAGGAGTTGAATCTTAGGCAGCGACGTTGGTTGGAGTTGCTCAAGGATTATGATCTGACGATAGAGTATCATCCTGGAAAGGCCAATGTTGTTGCGGATGCCTTGAGTAGAAAGGTAGCTGTTGAGCTGAGAGCTATGTTTGCTAGCTTTAGTATATCGCAGGATGGTGGCCTTGTTGCTGAGTTGCAAGTGAAACCATCGTTGGTTCAGTTGATCAAGGAAAAGCAGTTGTTGGATGATTCCTTGGTGTCTCATGTTCAGGATATCGCGGAGGGTAGACCTTCGGATTTCTGCTTTAATGAGGATGGAGTGTTGTGTTTTGGTAGTCGAATAGTAGTGCCTGCTGATGCTGAGTTGAGGCGTGCTATTCTAGCTGAAGGTCATAATAGTCCTTTTGCTATGCACCCTGGTAGTACAAAGATGTATCGCGATCTTCGTGATGAGTACTATTGGGTAGGTTTGAAGAAGGATGTGGCAGAGTTCGTGAGCAAGTGTTTGGTGTGTCAGCGAGTTAAGGCTGAACATCAGGTTCCTTCTGGTTTGTTGCAACCGTTGAAGATCCCTGAATGGAAGTGGGAGAGGGTTACCATGGATTTTGTATCTGGTTTGCCTTTATCTCCGTCGAAGAAGAATTCTGTTTGGGTGATTGTGGATCGCCTGACGAAGTGTGCGCATTTCTTGCCTGTGCATACTACGTTTTCTTTGGATAAGTTGGCAGAGCTGTACATTGCTGAAGTTGTGAGGTTGCATGGTGTGCCTAAGTCGATTGTGTCGGATAGGGATCCGAGGTTCACATCGCGTTTTTGGCAGTGTTTGCATCAAGCTCTGGGTACAAGGTTGCATTTCAGTACATCCTATCATCCTCAGTCGGATGGCCAGTCTGAGCGAGTTATTCAGATTTTGGAGGATATGTTGAGATGCTGCGTGATAGAGTTCCAAGGTTCTTGGGAGAAGCATCTGCCTTTGGTTGAGTTCGCTTATAACAACAGTTATCAGGCGAGTATACAGATGGCACCTTATGAGGCTCTGTATGGGAGGAAGTGTAGGACTCCTCTGTGTTGGGCTGAAACTGGTCAAAAGTTGGTTTCGATGCCTGCTTTGTTGAAAGGAACCACTGAGAAGGTGAAGCTCATTTGTGAGCGGTTGAAGGCTGCTTCTGATCGGCAGAAGTCTTGCGCGGATTTGAAGCGTAAGGAGATAGAGTTTGCGGTGGGTGATCGCGTGTTCTTGAAGGTTTCGCCTTGGAAGAAGGTGATGAGGTTTGGTCGGAAGGGTAAGCTGAGCCCTAGATACATTGGACCGTATGAGGTTGTTGAGCGAGTGGGTCCTGTTGCGTATCGGTTGAGGTTACCTCAGGAGCTGGAGAAGATTCATGATGTGTTCCATGTTTCTATGCTCCGGAAGTATAGATCTGATCCTTCGCATGTGTTGCCTGTGGAGGAAGTGGAATTGAATCCGGATTTGACCTATGATGAGGAACCGGTGAAGGTTCTGGATTCAGATAGCAAGGTTCTTCGTGGCAAGACCATTGAGTTGGTGAAGGTGCTGTGGAAGCATCGTAGTGTTGAGGAAGCCACGTGGGAGCGGAAGGATGATATGCTGAAGCAGTTTCCTTATCTCTTTCCTTCAGGTAAATTTCGAGGACGAAATTTCTTAAGGGGGGAGAGTTGTAACGCCCCGGTTTTGGGCTTGGAAGTCTTGGGCGTTGACCGGTTGGTCAAAGTGTTGTTCGAATCGTAAGAGGTTAAATTAGGAAAGCCTAGTTCGGGTTGCATTAAAAATATGGAAAAATGTTCTAAAATCCTCTTTTATTATAATTAAGTGAACTGTGAAATCAATTTTGGAAAATGAGTTTCGTAAGTGTGACATTTTGACTAGTGACCAAAATGTAATTTTTGAAAGTTTGGTGGCTGTTTTATAAAGGGTTGAAACTTTGAATCTTTAAGGAGCTATTTACCCAAAGGGAGTTTCTCCAGATTTTTCTAAGATATTTTGACTCATAATTATGATTTTAAAGAAAATTAAAAGGAGGGAAAACTCATTTTAAGCATTTTCTCAACTAACTTCCCATTTTCTTTCTCTCTTTTTCTCTCAACCCAAACACTTCATTTCCAGAGTTTCAATTCTGATTTTCTCACCTAAAATCCTCCTTTCAACTCTCAATTGATTGCAAATCATTGTATCTTCAAAACCTCTTCAGTTGCTTCAAGTTTCATCAAGGTTTTCCATTCCAAAAAGAGGAGAAACTCAAGTTTGGAGGTAAGAACGTCCTTCTCCTCTGAACTTCAAGTTCTTTAATGAAATTCCTAAGTTTTCAATCCTAATTTGATGTTTAATTAAAGGCTTTTAAGTTGATTTATGGATCTTGGCTAATTATGCAAGATTTTGATGATTTCACATGATTTTCGTTTGATCTGTTAAATCTGTGTTTTGAGAAGTGTTTTTGATGTTAACTGATCATTAAATTGATGTGGAAATGAGTTTTGATTGATGCAATCCCGGATAGGTTGAGTTTCCTAAGTTTAGCTTGTGTTTTAAGGTAGCTTTTGTGGTGATCTTGTGGATCTGGTGTTGCTGGAGGTATAAGGATGGTTGTAGGTTGTTTTTAGATGTTAAATGATGTTAATGGAAGTGAGGTTTTGCTGGTTTATGGCTGGGCTTTGTTTAGAAGTGTTTCGGATGCATTTTCGGTTGTGTTTGGTGGCCGAAAATGGAGGTTTTGTGAGAGCAGCGAGTTTAGGTGCTTTCATTGAAGCAATTAATGCATGATGATGCATTAATCCTCTGCTTTAATGTGTTGAAACAGGGGAGGCATCCTTGGATCCAAGAATTGTTGATCCGGAGGCTTGATTTGGTGCTTTGGCTTGAAGCAAAATGGAAATCGGTGAGTGGATTTGTGAAAATGGTTTTCGGCTTTGAAACCAAGGTTTTGGGGGCTTAGTTTAAGTCTAAACAACTTTGCTAAGCTCAAGTGTAAGTTTTCGGATTTTCCTTCTAAGTGGTGGCCATGTTTTGGTGTGATGAAAAGTGATGATTTGCATGTTTTGATTACTGTTTTGAAAGCATGTTTTAGCATGATATTTGCTGATGTTTTAGCATGATATATGCTGATGTTTAAAGCCATGTGTTGAAGGTAACTCTAGGTTGAAGTACCTTGTTTTTATGCATTGTTTAAATGTGGATTTAATGCTTTGAGATGCATGATGAAATGGCTTGGTTTAATGCTTTAAAACAGTGGATTATATGATGTATAAAGTGTATATTGGCAAGTGATGGTTTGTAAAAGTGAAGGTCACTAAGGTGGTTAAAAGTCCTTGAGTGAGCCTTGTTACCTAAGACCATCAAGGTGTTTAAAAGTCCTTGGATGAATCTTGTTGCGGACACTAAGGTGGTTAAAAGTCCTTAGGTGCTCCTTTCCATGGTGTTTAAAAGTCCATGGGGCCTTGGTGTTTAAAAGTCCTTGGGGCCAAGGTGTTTAAAAGTCCTTGGGGTGATTCAAGCTACGGACACAAAGGTGGTTAAAAGTCCTTGTGTGGTTCTCATTCATGGTGTTTAAAAGTCCATGGCCAAGGTGTTTAAAAGTCCTTGGGGCCAAGGTGTTTAAAAGTCCTTGGGGCCAAGGTGTTTAAAAGTCCTTGGTGTGATTCAAGCTACGGACACAAAGGTGGTTAAAAGTCCTTGTGTGGTTCTCATTCATGGTGTTTAAAAGTCCATGGCCAAGGTGTTTAAAAGTCCTTGGGGCCAAGGTGTTTAAAAGTCCTTGGGGAAAGTTGTTGAACTTGATTTCATAAATGAAATGTATCACTTGAGCCAATATGACATGTATAGTACATTGAGATGCATGAGATGCATGATTTAATGTTTATGTTGAAGCATGAGATGCTTGTTTAAATGAAATATGGAAGCATGGGAATTGCTTGATTTAAAGTATGCTTTGAGCATGTGTAAAGGTTGTCTATAAGCATGTTTTACAAATGGTTTTAATTGCATTATTGAATGGTTTTTAAAGAGCACTCCTCACTAAGCTTTGGCTTACGCTCTCCCGTTTTCTTGATTCAATAATGCAGAGCATTAGAGTATATTGAGGGCAGCAAGAGAAGGCAAGCAAACAAGTACAAGTAAAGCTCAATGTATGAAGTTTTTATAAGTTCTTTTAGCTTTTGGTTGATTTGGCAATGGGGGACCAATGTATATGTTTTGGGAGGTGTTTGAGACTCCCTGTGGATGTTAAATGTTGTTTGAATTGCTGGTTTTTGGTTTGGATTCCTATTGCTTGCTTATGAAGGTTTAATGCTTGAATGGTAGCTTAAATAGGAAGCATGCTTTTCAAATTGGGGTTTTTCGTATGAGTTGTTTACATGCTGAATTGATGTTGCAATTAGGGTCCTTGCATGTTGTATGGCTAAATGATATGGTTTGGTGTTGTTAATTTGAGGTTTAAAGCATGTATGTTGCTGTTTTCTAGTCGTTTTCAGACAGGGGTATCGGTACTCGGGCTTGCGTATCGATACGCCTGAGCCAAATATGCTCATTCCTGCCCAGGCGTATCGGTACGGTTGAACAGGTACCGATACCGTATGAAGGCCGTATCGATACGGGGAAACTCGTACCGATACCGTTGCTAGAGTTTGGTTACTGCCTTCCCCGAGTATCGATACGACACGTGGCGTATCGATACCAGACCGTTAAAATCAGTTAAAAGTATCTTTTTATGTTTTGTTTGATTTACGTTTTGGTCCTGAATCATGTTTGTTCAATTGAATGAGTTTGGAATGTCCGTTTGAGCTGAAATTTCACAGGGAAGCATGAAACCTGATTAATATCAAGATGGTAACTTTAATTTGGGTTAAGTCCCTTAATTTATCAGAATTTACAGTTTGGTCCCTAAAGTTGTAATTTGTTCAATTGGGTCCCTGTTTGATCTCTGATGTTTGTGATCTTTTAGTATGTTGTTTGTATGATCACAATTAAGGTTAATGTGCATCTAGATAAGATTAAAAAGAAAAAAAAGGGTCGTTAATCAAGGTTGACTTTCGGGTTGACTTTGGTTTTCCCCGTGTGACTTTCTTAATTCGAGTCAACCGTCTAGACCGGGTTAAGGGGGTTACAACATGATTCCACACGCGGAATCCATGCATCGGGTAGTTTCGTAAGAGAGTTGTAAATCGGTCCCATGCCTCGTACACTGGCTCGTCATCTTCCTGTTGAAAAGTAGCAATCTCGTTACGTAGTCTTTTAGATAAAAGAGTAGGATTAAAACGAGAAAGGAATTCACGACAGAGATCCGCCCAAGTTCGTATTGAACCCGGCGTAAACTTATTCCATCAGGTTTTCGCTCTACCCCTCAATGAATGAGGAAATAGTCAGAGCCTCAGTACTTCCGGGCTTAGCCCTGGCTGTCTAAATAATCCACAGATCTCATGAAAGTTTTCAAGTGTTCACGTGAGTCCTCAATAGCAGAACCACCAAATTGACTAGTGGAATTTATCATGCTGAAGATTACATGTTTCAGTTCGAAGTGTTCAGCTTCCACATCTGGTAGTGTAGTTTTCAGTTCAACATGGTCATTGTCCATGTACTCTCGACAAGTTTGTCGTGCTGCTGGGGCAGCAGGCGGCGGCAGATCGTTTCGGGCATCATTAGGAGGATCAACAACAACCTTGGGGTTGTTATAGTTGTTGTGGTTATCTCCCCCATTGCCTTGTCTTACGTTCACCATTGCTTCAAGTCTTTCTTCAAGATAGTTATTTCTTTCTATCAAGAGTCAGGCTTGATTCCTGAGATGATACGTCCGATTAATTTCTGGATCAAATTCGTACTCAGGTTTTTTACTACGTCTCGATCTGCGCATAAGCAATAACAGAACCTTGTGAAAAGCACAGGAAAAATAAAAAAACTAAAAACAAAAAACAAAAACAAAAACAAAGTGCAGTAATAAAAAGGTAAAGGTATGTTACTAGTCCCCGGCAACGGCGCCAAAAACTTGTTGTGTGTAAAAGAGTCTATCGCAATGCATTCCAAGTGCTCACGTCGCAAGTAATAAAGTGATATGGAGTATCGAATATCGTCTCCACATGGACTGGAAATATCTCTATCCTTAGATTGCTGCACAAGAAAGAAAATATGTTTAATAGAATGTTGAAGTAATCTTGAGAAACAACTAAAGTAATAGATAAAGAAATCAGATTGATAAAGTAGGTTGGTATTGATTTGTTATGTAGTGCATGTTTTGCACTATTCAGAGGACTTCTGTTGCGTCTGTCGTGGAACCTGTCGCGGTAGTGGTCTGTCGATGTCGCAGCAGCGATCAACAACTCTGTACTTCAAGTTTGGCAAAAATCCCTGTTGTGACTTGTCCTATCCCTAGGCCCAAGTTCTGTTGATGAACACGTCTTGGATGATACCTCCCGGCATAAATCAAAGGATGAACACCAATGTTTCTGAATTCTTCTTTAGCCACTTAACCTTGTACTTATCCCTAAGCCAAGATGGTTTAACCATGAACTGGAAAGCACGTATTTACTCATTTCGAATGCTTAACTCTCCCGATATTAAGCAAATGTAAAACCTCACAATGCTCTCCCGAAACTCTTATGAGATATTGAAACCAAAGTAAATAAACTTGAAGCTTTCATTAATTAAACCAGAAAAACCTAAGAACAATATAATCCTTTCAACTACTTTACAAGATCAACCCTTAGCCCTAGGGGAAGTTTTGAACATGATGGAGAGAGAGAAATGACTAGGGTTTTGGGAGAAGACAGCTAGGAACTAGATATCCCTTTCTAGGTCGAATTACATGCCTTTATATAGGCCTTGGGTCCAATTTTTCTAATATGGCAAGAATAAAAGTTTAAATTAAAGTACAACTCTATTAAAGACTAGATCTTCTGAGTAGATGTCTTTAATTCGTCCTATTTTCTTGCTTTGACTTTCTTCCTTGAACTTTGGGCCTGGCCTTCCTTCTGCTATAGGGCTCTGAAAAATATGGGAGTAGTTCACGACAGACTGGCTTGAAATCCTCTACCTGTCGAGCTCCTCTTCGCTTTTCCACCACACTGTCGTTGCTGTCGTCATCTCTGCCACGGCAGATGTCACGACAGGTGGTGTTCTATGTCCTTCAACTCTAGCTCCGGAACTCGCCTCTACTCCTTTGCTGCCCTGGATGCTGCTGCGGCAAATACTTGCAAAAAGTGACCGAAATCAACAGCACCTGTGCAGTTTTATCTAATTGTGATGTGTATGCAAAAATCTATCTTAAATGCAATTAATCATGCTTGAGTGCAGCAAAAATATGGGTAAATGAGGAGTAAAATATAGAACTTTTATGCACTCAACACTCCACCACCCGGAGGAGAAAGAGGAGGTAAATCTCCCTCTTGCGGATGCCCGACATCCTCAACCTGATTATCCCGTGGCTTACCACCCACTTGACCCCTTCTAGGTCTACCCATGATATACAAATGCAATGCTACAACAACAACAGATAAACAAAAGGAAATGATTCGGGTCAATAACGTCAAGGGTTCAAGGTGCTCAAGTATCTTACAAAGATTTTCCTGATAATAGTATGTGGCAATGGGTACCTTGCACAGCAAGCTACCTCAAACAAGCAAGCAAACACTAAAAATCCGGAAAATGGGTACCTTACACAGCAACCTACCTGACTTACCTTTTCGGTTGCACGAAAACAAACACAAGCCTTTCCGAACCTAGCTTTGATACCAATAGATGTAACCCTCTTGACCCGGCCTAGCCACCAGATCGTATCGAGTTAAACTCTATATTTAAGAATACACAGCGGAAGAAAACACGACAAGACGAGCACCAAACGATCAACCGAGCAACCAGGGAACAAAATGCAAAACTAACATAAAATAGGGACCTATGATGAAATTAAGGTGATCACTTTGAAATTAGTCTCATTTCATACTTCCATGCTGAAATGAAACTCAAAACAAGCCCTCAATCAAAATCAATTGATAACACATCAAACTTGGACCAAAACGCAAGAAAAACAACTTCAAAGATGCTCTTAACTAACTTCCAACGACCCCTGTTTTGAAACACCAACGATGGTATCGATACAAGCCTAACATTTAAAGTTCTAGAGAGCTTTCGTTCTGAAACGGTTATGTAACGCCCCGGTTTTGGGCTTAGTAGTTTTGGGCGTTGACCGGTTTGGTCAAAGTGCTGTTCGAATCTAAAGAGGTGAAATTAGGAAAGCCTAGTTCGGGTTGCATTAAAAATATGGAAAAATGTTCTAAAATCCTCTTTTAATATAATTAAGTGAACTGTGAAATCAATTTTGGAAAATGAGTTTTGGAAGGGTGACATTTTGGCTAGTGACCAAAATGTAATTTTTAAAAGTTTGGTGACTGTTTTCGAAAGGGTTGAAACTTTGAATCTTTAAGGAGCTATTAATCCAAAAGTAGTTTCTCCAGATTTTTCTAAGATATTTTGTGATATATTCTGATTTTAAAAGATGTCAAAAGAGGAGGGAAAAGCCATTTGGCTATTTTGTTAACTAACTTTCCAATTTTCTTTCTCTCATTTTCTCTCAACCCAAACACCTTATTTCCAGAGAATTGTTTCTGATTTTCTCTCCTAAATCTCTCCTTTCAACTCTCTTTTGATTCCTAATCAAAATATCTACAAAACCTCATCATTTGCTACTTGATTCATCAAGGTTTTTGATTCCAAAAAGAGGAGAAACTCAAGTTTGGAGGTAAGAACGTCCTTCTCCTCTAAACTATCAGTTCTTTACTGAAATTCCTAAGTTTTCAATCCTTAATTGGTGATTTATTAAAGGCTTTTAAGATGTGAATTGGATCTTGGCTTATAATGCAAGATTTGGTGATTTTTGGTGATTTTCGTTTGATCTGATAAATCTGTGATTTGAGATGTGTTTTTGATGTTAATTGAACATTAAATTGATAAGGAATTGAGTTTTGATTAATGCAATCCCGGATAGGTTGAGTTTCCTAAGTTTAGCTTGTGTTTCTTGGTTGTTTTTGAGGTGATCTTGTGGATCTGGTGTTGCTGGAGGTATAAGGATGTTTGTAGGCTCTTTTTAGATGTTAAATGATGTTAAAGGATGTTAGGTTTTGATGGTTTATGGCTGGGCTTTGTTGAGAAGTGGTTTGGATGCATTTTCGGTTGTGTTTGGTAGCCGAAAATGGAGTGTGGATGAGAGCAGCGAGTTTAGGTGCTTTCATTGAAGCAATTAATGCATGATGATGCATTAATCCTCTGCTTTGATGTGTTAAAACAGGGGAGGCATCTTTGGATCCAAGAGTTGTTGATCCGGAAGCTTGATTTGGTGCTTCGGCGAGAGGCGAAGTGGAATCGGTGAGTGAAAATGGTTTTCGGCTTTGAAACCAATGTCTTGGGAGCTTAGTTTAAGTCTAAACAACTTTGCTAAGCTCAAGTGTAAGTTTTCGGAAAGTACTCTCTAGTGGTGGCCATGATTTTGTTGTGATGCAATGTGGTTTATTGCATGATTTAAATACTGTTTTGAAAGCATGATTTAGCATGGTATTTGCTGTTGTTGTAAGCAATTTGTTGAAGGAAGCTCAAGGTAAGAGTTCCTTGTTTTTGTACATTGATAAAATGTGGTTTGATGCTTTTAAATGCATGATGAATATGGCTTGGTTTAATGCTTTAAAACAGTGGATAAATTGATGATAATGATGTATATTGGCAAGTGATGTTTTGAAAAGGTTAAGGTCACTAAGGTGGTTAAAAGTCCTTGAGTGAGCCTTGTTTACTTAAGAACATCAAGGTGGTTAAAAGTCCTTGGATGGTTCTTGCTATGGACACAAAGGTGGTTAAAAGTCCTTGTGTGATCCTTTCCATGGTGTTTAAAAGTCCATGGGGCCATGGTGTTTAAAAGTCCATGGGGCCAAGGTGTTTAAAAGTCCTTGGGGCCAAGGTGTTTAAAAGTCTTTGGGGTGAAACTTGATACGGACACAAAGGTGGTTAAAAGTCCTTGTGTGATCCTTTCCATGGTGGTTAAAAGTCCATGGGCCAAGGTGTTTAAAAGTCCTTGGGGCCAAGGTGTTTAAAAGTCCTTGGGGTGAAAGTTGATGAACTTGTTTTTAAAGAAATGGAACTTATCACTTGTGGCCAATATGACATGTTATGATATGAAGCATGAGATGCTTGTTTTAAGTATGCTTTTGAGCATGTGCAATCGATGATTTGAAGCATGATTTATAAATGTTTTATAAATGCATTATTGAATGGTTTTATGAGCATTCCTCACTAAGCTTTTGCTTACGCTCTCTTCCGTTTTCTTAATTCAATAATGCAGAGCATTAGAGTACCTTGAGGGCAGCAAGAAGGGCAAGCAATCAAGTGAAAGTAAAGCTCAATGTATGGAAGGTTTCTTAAGTACACTTTTAGCTTTTGGTAATTTGGCAATGGGGGACCTTTGTGTATGTTTTGGGAGAGGTTTTGAACTCCCTAAGTATGTTGAATGTTGATGAGAATGCTGGTTTTAGTGTTTGGCCTTAATATGCTTGAATTGGAAGTTTATGCTTGAATGGCTTGCTTGTGTAGGAAGCATGCCTATAGATTTGGGGCTTTTCATATGTGATGTTGTTTTGATGAATTGTTGATGCAAGTTTGCCTTATATATGTTGAATTGCATACTGGTAAAGTTTGGTAGCATTTGGAGCATGATTGGATGTTTAATTGCATGTTTAAGAATGCTTTTTGAGGCAATCTGTGCAGGGCGTTTCGGAACAGTGCCACCCGTTTCGGAACAGGTGCCTTAAACAAGCCCAGGCGTCCGAAAACGGGAGGGATCGTTCCGAAACGGTTTGGCTACTGCCAGCCCGTGTTGCGGTACGCGTTGCGAAACGGCCCCGTGTTTCGAAACGGGCTCTGCCTGTTTCGGAACGGGTGACCGTTAGGGGCTGACATTGGCAGTTAAATGTTTTGAAATGTTTGCATTTTGGTCCTGAATCTTGTTTGTGCAATTGTATGAGTTTGGGAAGTCCTTTTGAGCTGAAATTTCACAGTGAAGCATGAAACCTGACTAATTACAAGCTGGTAACTTTAGTTTGGGTTAAGTCCTCACATTTATCAGAAATTACAATTTGGTCCCTAAAGTTGTAATTTGTTCAATTGGGTCCCTGTTTGATCTCTGATGTTTGTGATCTTTGAGTATGATGTTTGTGTGATCACAATTAGGGCTAATGTGCATCTAGACAAGATTAAAAAGAAAAAAAAAGGGTCGTTAATCAAGGTTGACTTTCGGGTTGACTTTGGTTTTCCCCGTGTGACTTTCTTAATTCGGGTCAATCGTCTAGGCCGGGTTAAGGGGGTTACATTTTGTGGTATCAGAGCTGAGTTCTCGAGTAATTGGGAATGAATGTGTGCATGATTGAAGTATGTATGCCTTGTATGCTTGTTGTTTGAAAGCATGTTTAGTGGCTTGTGATTTGGATGCAATTGAGATGTATGCTGTGATGTACCATGTTGTGGGTACCCATTGCCAAATAAAAGCTAATGAAATGATGTTGATTTTGAATGAAATTGAGCTTGAATACTTGGATTGCTTACCTTGCTGGGCCTGACTTTGTTTTATTTGCATTGATGTTGCATGGTAAAAGTATGGCACCACGTAGAGAGTTATGAGGTAGTGTGCGAGCTACGGCTCCTAATGAGAATGAGAACGAGGAAAACACGAGTAGTGCAGTGTTACCTCCTCCTCCACCTGGTGGTGGTGGTGCTGAGGGAGGAAGAACTGAAGCTGCAGCTGGTGCTGGAGCTGCTGGACCAGAGGCTGGTCAGGGGCAAGCTATGCCTGATATGACGATGTTGGTACAAGCTATTGCGGGTGCTTTTCGAGCAGCAGTAGCTGGAGCTCAAGGAGCTGGGCATCAAGGAGATGCTGGAGTTAGACTACCTTTGGAGCGTCTGCGCAGTCTTGGTGGGACTGAGTTCAGGGGTATGTCTGCTGAGAGTTCGGAAGCTTGGCTAGAGAGTACAAAGCGAATCTTGGGACAGATGAGTTGCACGGATGTGCAAAAGTTGGGTTGTGTTGTGTCCTTGCTGCAGGACGATGCGTATACGTGGTGGACGACCACCACAGCAGGGATGGCTGAAGCTGATGTGACTTGGACATTCTTTCAGAATGTGTTCAAGCGGAGATATCTTGGTGTGAGATATCTTGATGAGAAGAAACGTGAGTTCATGACTCTTACCCAGGGGAGTATGACAGTGGCTGAGTATGAGGTGCAGTTTGTGCGACTCAGTCAGTATGCACCTGAGCTTATTCCTGATGAACGGGAGAGGTACGAAAGGTTTCGTTATGGTCTTGTAACGGAGGTAAAGATGTATGTGCTGGCCACCAAGTATGATGATTTTGATGTGTTGGTGGGCCGAGCCAAGGACATTGAGATGAACTTGGGTTTATCTGCGAAAGGTGCTGGAGCAAGTTCTTGCAAGAGAGCTGCTGAGTATAGTTCCGGAGGTGGACGGAACAAGAGGGGACGTGATCAGAGGTATCAGTCCTCAGCTAAGAGAGGTGGTGGTGCACCTGCTAGAGGAGGCAATGCTAGAGCTGACCCTAGTGCGTGTTGGATCTGTGGTTCACGTGGTCACATGAAGCGTGATTGTCCTCGTGCTGTGAGGGAGGTGCAAGCTCCTGTTGCGGCAGCTGGTTATGGGTGCTGGAATTGTGGTTCTGCAGACCACTTGAGGCGAGATTGTCCGAGGTTGGCTGGTGAGCAGATGCGTGCTCCTGTTGTTGCTGCACCGCAGAGAGGTCGTGGGCGCGGCCGTGGTAATTTCCAGAGGCGTGAGGAAGGTGGTCGTGGAGTAGCCCATGTTGTGGCTATTCAGCCCGAAGGTGGAGGCCAAGCGAGAGTGTATGCTCAGCGTGAGGGAAGGAATGATGCAGATGTGATTGCATGTACCTTTACTTTGCAATCCTTGTCATTGCTTTCTTTGATTGATTCTGGATCTACGCATTCATACATTTTGCGTGAGCATGCTGAATTGCTTGGTTTGCCTGTTGAGTCTTTGGATGTTGGTGTTCGTGTCACTAGTTCTTTTGGTGAAACTGTTGTGACTCGGAAGCTTTATAGAAGGTGTCCCTTGGTTGTTCAAGAACATGTTTTTCATGTTGATCTTATGGAGTTGCCCTTTTATGGTTTTGATGTAATCCTTGGTATGGATTGGCTTGCTGAGCATCGTACTGTTGTGGATTGTGAAAATAAGCGTGTTTCGCTTAAGCTTGCGGATGATTATGAAGTGGTTGTGGTTGGTGAGAATGTGAAGTTTCTTGCCAATGTTTTTTCTACCTTGGAGGCGAGCAGGATGCTGAGGCAAGGTTGCGAAGCTTATCTAGCTTTTGTGATGAATCCTAGCTCTAAGGAGTTGAGGGTGCAAGATATCAGGGTTGTGAAGGAGTTTCCTGGTGTTTTTCCTGAGGAGTTGCCTGGTTTACCTCCTAATCGCGAGGTGGAGTTTCGAATTGAGCTGTATGAGAATACAACTCCTGTGTCCATTACTCCCTATAGAATGGCACCTAAGGAGCTGAAGGAGCTGAAGACACAGTTGCAAGAGCTGCTTGATCATGGTTTCATCCGGCCGAGTGTGTCACCTTGGGGAGCACCGGTCTTGTTTGTGAAGAAGAAAGATGGCACTATGAGGATGTGCATTGATTACCGTTAGCTGAATAAGTTGACTATCAAGAATCGGTATCCTTTGCCGAGGATTGACGATCTCTTTGATCAATTTCGGGGAGCTGCTGTGTTCTCTAAGATTGACTTGAGGTCAGGGTATTATCAGTTGAAGGTGAAGGATGTGGATGTGCCTAAGACAGCTTTCAGGACAAGGTATGGGCATTATGAGTTCCTTGTGATGCCGTTTGGTTTGACAAATGCTCCTGCTGCTTTCATGGACATGATGAACCGTGTGTTTCATGAATACCTGGACAAGTTCGTTGTGGTGTTCATTGATGATATCCTTGTGTACTCGCGTACAGAGGAGGAGCACGAAGAGCATTTGAGGATTGTTTTGCAAGCTTTGTTGGAGAATCAACTTTATGCTAAGCTGAGCAAGTGTGAGTTCTGGCTTAAGGAGGTGGTGTTCCTTGGGCATGTGGTCTCAGCTGAGGGGATTCGTGTTGATCCTCAGAAGATCGAGGCGGTGATGAACTGGAAGGTTCCTAAGTCTGTCCACGAGGTCCGTAGTTTCCTTGGTTTGGCAGGATACTACCGAAGGTTTGTGGATGGTTTTTCCAAGATTGCTGCTCCTTTGACGAAGTTGTTGCAGAAAGATGTTAAGTATGAGTGGACGGAAGCGAGACAGCAGGCTTTTGAGAAGCTGAAGGCGGCTTTGACGCAAGCTCCTATCTTGGTTCAGCCTGAATCAGGGAAAGAGTTTGTGGTTTACAGTGATGCATCCTATGTTGGTTTGGGGTGTGTGCTGATGCAAGAGGGTAAGGTGGTGGCTTATGCATCGCGGCAGTTGAAAGTGCATGAGCGCAATTACCCTACACATGATATTGAGCTGGCTGCAGTAGTTTTTGCTCTGAAGATCTGGAGGCATTATTTGTATGGTGAGAAGTGTACTGTGTACACGGATCACAAGAGTTTGAGGTATCTGATGTCTCAGAAGGAGTTGAATCTTAGGCAGCGTCGTTGGTTGGAGATGCTCAAGGATTATGATCTGACGATTGAGTATCATCCAGGAAAGGCTAATGTTGTTGCGGATGCCTTGAGTAGGAAGGTAGCTGTTGAGCTAAGGGCTATGTTTGCTAGCTTGAGCATATCGCGAGATGGTGGTCTTGTTGCTGAGTTGCAGGTGAAACCATCGTTGGTTCAGTTGATCAAGGATAAGCAGTTGCTGGATGATTCTTTGGTACCGCATGTTCAGGATATCGCGGAGGGTAGACCTTCGGATTTCTGCTTTAATGATGATGGTGTGTTGTTTTTTGGGAGTCGGATAGTAGTGCCTGCTGATGCTGAGTTGAGGCGTGCTATTCTGACTGAAGGTCATAGTAGTCCTTTTGCTATGCACCCTGGTAGTACTAAGATGTATCGTGATCTTCGTGATGAGTACTATTGGGTGGGTTTGAAGAAGGATGTTGCAGAGTTCGTGAGCAAGTGTTTGGTGTGTCAGCGAGTTAAGGCTGAACATCAGGTTCCTTCTGGGTTGTTGCAACCGTTGAAAATCCCTGAATGGAAGTGGGAAAGGGTTACCATGGATTTTGTATCTGGTTTACCTTTGTCTCCTTCGAAGAAGAATTCTGTTTGGGTGATTGTGGATCGCCTGACGAAGTGTGCGCATTTCTTGCCTTTGCATACTACGTTTTCTTTGGATAAGCTGGCAGAGCTGTACATTGCTGAGATTGTGAGGTTGCATGGTGTGCCTAAGTCGATTGTGTCGGATAGGGATCCGAGGTTCACATCGCGTTTCTGGCAGTGCTTGCATCAAGCTTTGTGTACAAGGTTGCATTTCAGTACATCCTATCATCCTCAGTCGGCTGGTCAGTCTGAGCGAGTTATTCAGATCTTGGAGGATATGTTGAGGTGCTGCGTGATTGAGTTCCAAGGTTCTTGGGAGAAGCATCTGCCTTTGGTTGAGTTCGCTTATAACAATAGTTATCAGGCGAGTATACAGATGGCAACTTATGAGGCTCTGTATGGGAGGAAGTGTAGGACTCCTCTTTGTTGGGCTGAAACTGGTCAAAAGTTGGTTTCGATGCCGGCTTTGTTGAAAGGGACCACTGAGAAGGTGAAGCTTATCTGTGAGCGGTTGAAGGCTGCCTCTGATCGACAAAAGTCTTACGCGGATTTGAAGCGTAAGGAGATAGAGTATGCGGTGGGTGACCGTGTGTTCTTGAAGGTTTCGCCTTGGAAGAAGGTGATGAGGTTTGGCCGAAAGGGTAAGTTGAGCCCTAGGTACATTGGACCATATGAGGTTCTTGAGCGTGTGGGTCCTGTTGCGTATCGGTTGAGGTTACCTCAGGAGTTGGAGAAGATTCATGATGTGTTCCATGTTTCTATGCTTCGGAAGTATAGATCTGATCCTTCGCATGTGATGCCTGTGGAGAAAGTGGAATTGAATCCGGATTTGACCTATGATGAGGAACCGGTGAAGGTTCTGGATTCGGATAGCAAGGTTCTTCGTGGCAAGACCATTGAGTTGGTGAAGGTGCTGTGGAAGCATCGAGGTGTTGAGGAAGCCACGTGGGAGCGGAAGGAAGACATGCTGAAGCAGTTTCCTTATCTCTTTCCTTCAGGTAAATTTCGAGGACGAAATTTCTTACGGGGGGGAGAGTTGTAACGCCCCGGTTTTGGGCTTAGTAGTTTTGGGCGTTGACCGGTTTGGTCAAAGTGCTGTTCGAATCTAAAGAGGTGAAATTAGGAAAGCCTAGTTCGGGTTGCATTAAAAATATGGAAAAATGTTCTAAAATCCTCTTTTAATATAATTAAGTGAACTGTGAAATCAATTTTGGAAAATGAGTTTTGGAAGGGTGACATTTTGGCTAGTGACCAAAATGTAATTTTTGAAAGTTTGGTGACTGTTTTCGAAAGGGTTGAAACTTTGAATCTTTAAGGAGCTATTAATCCAAAAGTAGTTTCTCCAGATTTTTCTAAGATATTTTGTGATATATTCTGATTTTAAAAGATGTCAAAAGAGGAGGGAAAAGCCATTTGGCTATTTTGTTAACTAACTTTCCAATTTTCTTTCTCTCATTTTCTCTCAACCCAAACACCTTATTTCCAGAGAATTGTTTCTGATTTTCTCTCCTAAATCTCTCGTTTCAACTCTCTTTTGATTCCTAATCAACATATCTACAAAACCTCATCATTTGCTACTTGATTCATCAAGGTTTTTGATTCCAAAAAGAGGAGAAACTCAAGTTTGGAGGTAAGAACGTCCTTCTCCTCTAAACTATCAGTTCTTTACTGAAATTCCTAAGTTTTCAATCCTTAATTGGTGATTTATTAAAGGCTTTTAAGATGTGAATTGGATCTTGGCTTATAATGCAAGATTTGGTGATTTTTGGTGATTTTCGTTTGATCTGATAAATCTGTGATCTGAGATGTGTTTTTGATGTTAATTGAACATTAAATTGATAAGGAATTGAGTTTTGATTAATGCAATCCCGTATAGGTTGAGTTTCCTAAGTTTAGCTTGTGTTTCTTGGTTGTTTTTGAGGTGATCTTGTGGATCTGGTGTTGCTGGAGGTATAAGGATGTTTGTAGGCTCTTTTTAGATGTTAAATGATGTTAAAGGATGTTAGGTTTTGATGGTTTATGGCTGGGCTTTGTTGAGAAGTGGTTTGGATGCATTTTCGGTTGTGTTTGGTAGCCGAAAATGGAGTGTGGATGAGAGCAGCGAGTTTAGGTGCTTTCATTGAAGCAATTAATGCATGATGATGCATTAATCCTCTGCTTTGATGTGTTAAAACAGGGGAGGCATCTTTGGATCCAAGAGTTGTTGATCCGGAAGCTTGATTTGGTGCTTCGGCAAGAGGCGAAGTGGAATCGGTGAGTGGAAATGGTTTTCGGCTTTGAAACCAATGTCTTGGGAGCTTAGTTTAAGTCTAAACAACTTTGCTAAGCTCAAGTGTAAGTTTTCGGAAAGTACTCTCTAGTGGTGGCCATGATTTTGTTGTGATGCAATGTGGTTTATTGCATGATTTAAATATTGTTTTGAAAGCATGATTTAGCATGGTATTTGCTGTTGTTGTAAGCCATTTGTTGAAGGAAGCTCAAGGTAAGAGTTCCTTGTTTTTGTACATTGATAAAATGTGGTTTGATGCTTTTAAATGCATGATGAATATGGCTTGGTTTAATGCTTTAAAACAGTGGATAAATTGATGATAATGATGTATACTGGCAAGTGATGTTTTGAAAAGGTTAAGGTCACTAAGGTGGTTAAAAGTCCTTGAGTGAGCCTTGTTTACTTAAGAACATCAAGGTGGTTAAAAGTCCTTGGATGGTTCTTGCTATGGACACAAAGGTGGTTAAAAGTCCTTGTGTGATCCTTTCCATGGTGTTTAAAAGTCCATGGGGCCATGGTGTTTAAAAGTCCATGGGGCCAAGGTGTTTAAAAGTCCTTGGGGCCAAGGTGTTTAAAAGTCCTTGGGGTGAAACTTGATACGGACATAAAGGTGGTTAAAAGTCCTTGTGTGATCCTTTCCATGGTGGTTAAAAGTCCATGGGCCAAGGTGTTTAAAAGTCCTTGGGGCCAAGGTGTTTAAAAGTCCTTGGGGTGAAAGTTGATGAACTTGTTTTTAAAGAAATGGAACTTATCACTTGTGGCCAATATGACATGTTATGATATGAAGCATGAGATGCTTGTTTTAAGTATGCTTTTGAGCATGTGCAATCGATGATTTGAAGCATGATTTATAAATGTTTTATAAATGCATTATTGAATGGTTTTATGAGCATTCCTCACTAAGCTTTTGCTTACGCTCTCTTCCGTTTTCTTAATTCAATAATGCAGAGCATTAGAGTACCTTGAGGGCAGCAAGAAGGGCAAGCAATCAAGTGAAAGTAAAGCTCAATGTATGGAAGGTTTCTTAAGTACACTTTTAGCTTCTGGTAATTTGGCAATGGAGGGCCTTTGTGTATGTTTTGGGAGAGGTTTTGAACTCCCTAAGTATGTTGAATGTTGATGAGAATGCTGGTTTTAGTGTTTGGCCTTAATATGCTTGAATTGGAACTTTATGCTTGAATGGCTTGCTTGTGTAGGAAGCATGCCTATAGATTTGGGGCTTTTCATATGTGATGTTGTTTTGATGAATTGTTGATGCAAGTTTGCCTTATATATGTTGAATTGCATGCTGGTAAAGTTTGGTAGCATTTGGAGCATGATTGGATGTTTAATTGCATGTTTAGGAATGCTTTTTGAGGCAATCTGTGCAGGGCGTTTCGGAACAGTGCCACCCGTTTCGGAACAGGTGCCTTAAACAAGCCCAGGCGTCCGAAAACGGGAGGGATCGTTCCGAAACGGTTTGGCTACTGCCAGCCCGTGTTGCGGTACGCGTTGCGGAACGGCCCCGCGTTTCGAAACGGGCTCTGCCTGTTTCGGAACGGGTGACCGTTAGGGGCTGACATTGGCAGTTAAATGTTTTGAAATGTTTGCATTTTGGTCCTGAATCTTGTTTGTGCAATTGTATGAGTTTGGGAAGTCCTTTTGAGCTGAAATTTCACAGTGAAGCATGAAACCTGACTAATTACAAGCTGGTAACTTTAGTTTGGGTTAAGTCCTCACATTTATCAGAAATTACAATTTGGTCCCTAAAATTGTAATTTGTTCAATTGGGTCCCTGTTTGATCTCTGATGTTTGTGATCTTTGAGTATGATGTTTTTGTGATCACAATTAGGGCTAATGTGCATCTAGACAAGATTAAAAAGAAAAAAAAAGGGTCGTTAATCAAGGTTGACTTTCAGGTTGACTTTGGTTTTCCCCGTGTGACTTTCTTAATTCGGGTCAACCGTCTAGGCCGAGTTAAGGGGGTTACAGGTTATACCCGTTCTGACCCTACATAGCCAATTTCGATACCCGTTCCGAAATACAAAGGCCAAAATAAGGGTCGTTCCGAAACGTTCAAGCCTATTTCGAAACACCCTGCAGCATAACAGAAAAATCTACATACCAAGCATCTCCAAGGCTATTTCCCTTGGTTCCAATCAACACATGCAACAAGATAACATCAAGATAAGCACACAAACACTAAGAGCAAACATCCAAACTCGCATTTAAGCAAGAGGACTAACTCACGATAAACCAACGACAAGATAAGAACATCAAGATCCATGAACTAAGAAAAACAAGATAGATAGCCAAAACCATTAAGCTCAAGGTATAAACAAGCCAACCAAGGCATAACAAACATGCTCGCAACACAAGGAGTCTACAAAACACTCCCAAAACATAAACAAAGTCTGTCCCCATTGCCTCACATACTACTATCTAAACGAAACCATACTTGAGCTTGAAGCGGACACTTGGATCACTTCCCTTGCACCGTTGCCTTCCAAGAGAGTCTACAGATCTGCATTGTTGGAAAAGAGAGCGTAAGCTACGAAGCTTAGTGAGCGGGGCTCAAAACCAAGCTACAACAATGCGGTTTTGAAAACCAACTTCATTTGGGAAACCAAAACAAATTCTTAAAATCACTTTCGCAAATCATTTCCTTTCAAACATACCATGCTTAAATCAAGTATAAGCAAATGCAACTGCATGCCATAGGCACAACACATGCATCAACAATTCATAAACCATATGTTAACCACATATGCAAACCAAGGCTATCGGCTCCATTTCAACTCACATACATAACCATATGAGTTTACCACGCTCATATTAAAACCATAAGCGAATGAGTATGCCGGCATCATTGACATGTTGCTCGGATAAGCGGACACCTTGATGGCACAACCCCCATCAAGCTACATGGTGAAACAACCCTCACCACAATCTCATTTCGGCCAGGATGCCACAACCCGCATTGCCCGTTGGTGATAGCACAACCCCTATCACTCACATCACAATAGCAGAACCCTTATTGTGAAACCGAAGAATTTATCTCACGCCCGAATTTTATATTTATAGTGCACTTCACATCCTATTGATCGATCAATCTATCCGATATAAAGATCCACATGTATCAATATACTCATTGCAACATCTCATTCCACTGTTTTACACCGGGGTCAAATATCTCCCCAAACACATCCCAAATACCATAAACACAAGTCCATGCATAGCATGAACTCAAACAACATTTTCATAAATCACATGGTATTCTCATGGGAAAAAATCAACATACATTGATGCAAAACAATAGTGGAAAAACATCATTAAAAATGACACCACAACCACCGAGAACTGCACTGTCTGTGGCGGCTCCATGAAAAGGCCATCACAACCACTGAGAACTGCAGTGGCTGTGGCGTCAGCTTTAAAGCTGGTCACTACCACAAATAGTTCATTTCTTTGTTTTTTTATATCAAGTACTTCTTTTATTTTATATTTCAGTTATTTTTTTGTTTTTATTTGTTTTGTACCACATTTGTCGTCTACCTTGTGGCACGCTTTTCCTCTGCCTTGTGGCACGCTTTTGTCTTATGGCACGTTATCATCTACCACCACTATGGTAGATTTACATTTGTGGATACGTTTTTCATGATGTCTTTTGTTGGTATGATGTTTCGTTATTGTAGCGACTAAAATTTTTTGAGTTTCCCTCTTTTTCTTAAAAAAATTCTTTAGGTGGAATTCTTGTAAAATTTGTATTTTTTAAAATAAAATTTTGGAGTCGTCACCAGTCACTTGGATAAGGTAGACCAGACACCAAAATAAGAAGAGAAAAAAATACAATTTAGGTTCGGTAGTCGTTTACATGTGGAAAATATTTCAAACCCCTACCACGCCCAAAATTTGATACCCGAGGGTTCCTATCATATTTACCAAGAAAAATAGAAATTCAATTTAATTTAATAGCTAATCACCAAATGCATGTATGCATGACAATACTACATAAATTGGAAAAGTCTCGCCATTTACAATAATCGAAAGAGATGACACCCGAATGACTCGGGATAAGACTCCCATGGAGTGCCTAAACATTGAGACCTAAATCTAACATCACAATATATAAAATGCATGAACAATTAAAATATGCTAACAAACAAATAAGGGCAAGTATATAAATAAATACGGGAATTAAAATTATTAAAATAAATTATTCGTGCCATAAGTAATACGGATCATACCCTAGGCAGGTTATCGTCAGGTCGAAGAAGAGTCGTGCTCGAATAAAAACACAAAAATTAACGAAAAGCCATACATGTGAAGTAATAAAGATATTATGACCATGCGTAATGGAAGCTATCTAATAAAAAAACATACATTTATACTGTACATTTGATACCATGGAAATAAAAACGTATACATATATATTAGATAAAAACAAGGTAAGGAATTTGTACCATAAATATAACATATTCTATAAAGTTAAACAAACAAACAAATATATATATATAATATAATACTATGTAACAAAATAATATATATATATATATATATATATATATATATATATTAAAAAGCTAAATAATATGATGTGGAACTATAAATATATATTACAATATACCAAGAACCATATATACTACACTATTAGACTTATGTTACACTCAACATATACGATATATATAAAAAGGATATATTATTCTAACATAGTAATAAAATAAATTCTAATAAAAATAATAAGATTTACCAAATATAAACATAATAGATATGGAATTTAACTAAAATAAAAATAAGATAAAAGTGCCCAAATCAAGAATAATCATGCAATTAGAATGAAATAAAAAAGGAATGTAAATAGGTGCAGCAAATTAAAAGGCAGAATTAATAAATAAATATTAAGTTAAACAGAAATGAAAGGGCGGGGACGAAATGAGCAATTATACCATCAGTCTTCGGACCAAATTAAAAAGAAAATAAAATTGAACAAGAGATATAAGTGACTATATTAAATAGCTTTAAAAACTTTAAGGACGGCGTAAATGATAAGTTTAAGGCGAAGGGATTAAATGAGCGTAATTAAACCAATTTTAAAATCATACCAGGTATAAAACCCAAAACATAAACAACTTTCATTTTGATTTCATTTTTGAAATCAGATCAAAAGCGTCCCCAAAACTTTCTCTCAACTGTTCTTCAATTGTTTTTGAGTTCTTGAAGAACCCAAGCCTTTTCCTAAAAATCGGCGGCCCTCCGCCGCATCAACCACCGCAGACAAGCGATCTACGATACTGGCGAGCTCAAAACTCACCCCAAAACGACACATTCTTCAATCTAAACTTGAATCTCTTTTTAGATTTTCAAAAACAACTTCAATTATGCCAAAATCAGAGGAAATTAAAACACAAAACCAATTCTTTTAAACCTCTTTTTTGAAATCTAAGGTTTTAAAACCGTTTCTGATAAAACAAGAGGAGAAGACAAAGGGGTGTTGTTCATCGGCGACACCAACCTCGACCACCTTACAAGGTGGCGGCCTGAGACCGAAGCAAGTATAAACTAACAGAATGCCAGCTAGGATTAGGATCTTTATTTTCTTTATTAACTGATCCGGCTAGGATTAGTTTGTTTTAACCGTTTTAGTTTAGGTTATAAATTGTAATTATACCATTTGTATTTTCTAAGTCAGTTTAATAAAATTTACTATTACTTTTATTCTTTTCTGAAACCTCTCGACTTCACCTCTTCTTCTCTAATCTTCATTTTCCCCAAATCAACAAAAACCCTAGAATCTAACATGGTATTAGAAGACGACGATTCACGCTCCTCAGAATCTAATTGGGTTTACAAGACGGACGATCCAACAAATGAATTTTATATTCATCCTCATGACAACCCGGCAGTCGTTCTCGCATCCAGTCTTCTTCTTGGAAACAACTATCACAGTTGGGCAAGATCCATGAAGATGTCACTAATTTCGAAAAATAAGTTTGGTTTTGTGAACGGCTCCATCAAAGATCCTGGGGTTGATGATTCTCGGTATCACGCATGGATGGAGTGCAATAATCTGGTTCTTTCTTGGCTTCAACGTGCGATTCATCCAGACATCGTTCAAAGTATAATCTGGATTGATACGGTCTATGAGCTTTGGAAGGATCTGTTTGATCAATTCAATTTTGGCGACCTTGTTCGCCTCTCCAACCTGCAACAAGAATTTTATGGTCTACAACAAGGTAGTCTTTCTGTCACTGCCTATCATACTCAACTAAAAACAATCTGGGATGAAATTTGTAATATCCGTCCTCTTTCTTCTTGTTCATGTCTTGCTTTACAGTATAGAAAACAAGATTTTGCTTTACGTTTCCTTAAGGGTTTGAATGATGATTTTTCTGTCCAAAAATCTCAAGTTCTGATGATGACAAATCTTCCTTCGATTAATAAAATCTTTGCCCTTATTGTGCAACATGAAAGAACCATTACCCCTATTCGAAATGCTAATCTAGGACCTGAGTCAAATGTCTTTCTTGTGGATAGGCTGAGTAATGGGAGATATGAGGATAAAATTGATAGTTGATATTCATCTGTTAGGAAGTTTTCCAATTCTGGTCAAAAACGTCTTGTTTGTGTCCACTGTGGTCTTTTTGGTCACACTGTAGATAAGTGTTACCGGAAACATGGCTTTCCTCCAGGTTATAAAAGTCGTTCTCAAATGGGAAAAGCAAATCACATTGGTTCTGTTAATGATGTTAACATGAATGAAGCTGTCAAAGAGCCTGTTCAATCTGTTTCTTTTACAAAGGAACAATATGATAGTTTGTTGTGACTTATAAATGAGCAACAAGGTTCGCATGGTTCTGTGTCTGCTCAAACCACTACTGCTTCACATGGTTCTGGGCAATCCAAGGTGAATATGCTTGCTTCACATTTTGATTTCGCACCAACTACTGCTTCAGGTATTTCTTTTACATTTACTTCTGATTCATTAAGTAACGCTTTTAATTTATATGATTCTTTTGGTAAAGTTTTTAATAGTTTTTCTAATAATTCAACTGTTTTACATAGTTTTGATAGCCCTTGGATCATTGACTCAGGTGCAACTGATCATATAGCTAGTTCTTTAAAATCTTTTGTTTCTTTTAAGAAAGTTTTTAATAAATTTGTAAAATTACCAAATGGTAATATGGTTCAAGTTGTTCATACTGGTACTGTACAGTTAACACAGGATTTACAGTTACATGATGTTTTCCATATACCTTCATTTCATTTTAATTTTATTTCAGTTTCTCATTTGGTTAAACATGATATTTCTTTAATTTTCACATCTGATATGTTTTTTTGCAGAACAACAAGCTGAAGCAGAGGATTAGTTCAGCTAGGATTCTGGATGGTTTATATCAGCTTGAGGTTTCTGTTTCAAATTCTAGTTCTAATAAGATTGTTTGTTCTGTTTCAAATTCTTTCTTGTCCAATCTTTGGCATCTTAGACTAGGACATTCTTCTAGTAAGAGGATGAAACATTTTATGTCTTTGAATTCTGAGATTCCTTCTGTTTTTTGTTCTTTATGTGATGTTTGTCACATGGCAAAGCATAAGAGATTGCCTTTTCCTCATAGTATTAGTACTACTGTTTCTACTTTTGATCTTGTACATGTTGATGTATGAGGTCCTTTCCCAACAAAAAGCATTTATGGTCATTCATATTTCTTGACTATTGTTGATGATAATAGTAGGTTCACTTGAGTTTATCCTATGGCTGCTAAATCTGAAGTTCAAAATCTTTTATTTGGTTTTTATCAAATGATAGAAACACAATTTAATAAGAAGATTAAATGTATTAGGTCTGATAATGCTAAGGAATTTGATATGAAAGAGTTTTACGTTTCTAAAGGGATTATTCACCAACTTTCTTGTGTTTACACTCCACATAAGAATAGCTTAGTGGAAAGAAAACACCAACATTTGCTTATTATTGATAGAGCCTTGAGAATCCAAGCTAATTTGCCTCTTCATTTTTGGGTTGATTGTGTTTTGCATGCCACATATCTCAATAATGTCTCACCTATACCAATTCTAAATAATAAAACTCCTTTTGAAATTCTTTATGAAAAACAACCTAAATTAGAACATTTAAAAGTTTTTGGTTGTTTGGCATATGCTTCTGTTTTGCCAAAGTCTGAAACAAAGTTACATGCTAGGGCTGAAAGGTGTATCTTTCTAGGTTTTCCTAAAAATATTAAGGGTTACAGATTATTCAATCTTGAGACTCATACTGTTTTTATCTATGGAGATGTTGTCTTTTTTTGAAGAAGTCTTTCCTTTTCATTCACAATCTTCTCATAATAAGCATGATTCTGTTTTTCCTAAGTATGATAACACCACTTTAATGGGTGTTTTTTTTAAAGAAAAGGTCTTCAGCAAAGAATCTTTCTTCTAAACATACTTTTGAACATGTTGCTGAGTCTGATTCTGCAAATACTAATAATAACAGTCTACCCATACAAGATAGTGATCATATTTTTAATAATACTGATCATGTGTCTAATATTGATCATATGTCTAATACTGATCATAATTTGTTGAGTTCTTCTACTGATCAGAATTTTTTATCTAATGTTAATCAAAATACTGATCTGGTTTCTAATGTTGAAGTTCCTGAGTTTGTTCCTTCTGATTCTACTGCAAATTCTGATGTTCAACAATCTAGTGTTTCTGCAAGACCAGTTAGACACAAGCAGCTTCCACAAAGGCTTAAGGATTATGATGTTAATCTGCCGAAGTGTTGCACTACTCCTCACACTATTGCTCAGGTGCTTTCATACCAAAATCTTTCTTCACATCATTTATCTTATATTAATAATGCTGAAATTTTATCTGAACCAAAATCTTTTAAAAATGTTGTTTTATATGATTGTTGGAAAAAGGCTATGGATGAACAAATACATGCTTTAGAAAAGAACAATACTTGGACTCTTGTGTCTCTTGCTCCTGGTAAAAAGACAATAGGATGTAAATGGGTATATAAAAAAAGCTCAAATCAGATGGTACCCTTGAAAGATACAAGGCTAGGTTAGTTGCTAAGGGGTATACTCAACAATTGGGAGTTGACTTTATTGATACTTTTAGCCCTGTTGCAAAAATGACAACTGTTAGAACTCTTTTGGCCATTTCTGCTACTAATAATTGGTTTTTACAGCAATTGGATATAAATAATGCATTTCTTCATGGTAATTTACAAGAAGAAGTTTATATGGACTTACCTCCTGGATTTGGTACTAATAATTCTAATCTTGTACGCAAATTAAATAGAAGTTTGTATGGTCTAAAACAAGCTAGTCGGAAGTGGAATGAAAGACTTACCTCTGTTTTACTTCAACAAGGATTTAAGCAAGCTATTTCAGATACATCTTTATTTACTAAGGGTGAAGCAGATTCTTTTATTGCAAGAAATTTCTTTATCTAACTACCACAAGGTCTGATATAACCTTTGATGTACACCAATTATCCCAATTTATCTCTGCACCAACTGATGTAGCTCGTTAAAGGATTTCTTCATAAAACTTTTCAAATTTAAGATCTAGGAAACTTAAGTTTTTTCTTAGGCCTTGAAGTAGCTCGTTCATCCAAAGAAATTAACCTTTGCCAACGAAAATATACCTTAGATTTATTAAAGGATTCTAGTTTTCTAGGATCAAAGCCTGCTTCTACTCCTATTGCAAACATTAAAAAGTTATCTAAAACAGAGGGTACTTTATTAACAGATATTACTTCTTATAGACAATTATTATGCAAACTTCTTTATCTAACTACCACAAGGTCTGATATAACCTTTGATGTACACCAATTATCCCAATTTATCTCTGCACCAACTGATGTTCATCTAATGGTTGTTCATAGAATTCTCAAATATTTGAAGGGTACTCCTGGACAAGGTTTGTTTTTAACTTCTACTAATAATCTGCAACTTAATGCTTTTACTGACTCAGACTGCGCCTCTTGTCCTGATTCCAGGAGATCCACGATTGGTTTTTGCATATTACTTGGTTCCTCTTTAATTTCTTGGAAATCCAAGAAAGAGCAGACTGTGTCTAGATCCTCAAGTGAGGCGGAATATAGAGCTCTAGCTGTCGCCTCTTGTGGAATTCAGTGGCTTGTTTTCTTACTTAAAGATTTACATATTCTTTTTTCTTCTGCAAATCTATTTTGTGATAATTTGTCTGCTATCAAACTTGCAAAAAATTCTGTCCAACGTGCAAGGACAAAGCACGTTGAAATTGACTGTCATTTGATTCGTGAAAAGATTCAGAATGGGTTCATTACTCTTCTCCCTGTTTCAAGTTGGAATCATCTTGCAGATTGCTTCACTAAAGCCCTGACAGTTTCTGTATTTTTGCAGTTAATTTTCAAGTTGGGCATTCAGAATTTGAATGCTCCAACTTGAAGGGGGGGGGGGGGGCTAACAGAATGCCAACTAGGATTAGGATCTTTATTTTCTTTATTAACTGATCCAACTAGGAGTAGTTTGTTTTAACCGTTTTAGTTTAGGTTATAAATTGTAATTATACCATTTGTATTTTCTAAGTCAGTTTAATAAAATTTACTATTACTTTTATTCTTTTCTGAAACCTCTCGACTTCACCTCGTTTTCTCTAATCTTCATTTTCCCCAAATCAACAAAAACACTAGAATCTAACATAAACCCTAGATCCTTTTTTTATTCGAAATGAAAAATAAGAAAAAACAATATACCACTAAAAAGGCTTCTGCTCCTTTTTTGTATTGATTTTCTAGAATAATTGTCCCCCTTTTACATTGTTTTGATTTCGTTCTATAGTCGAACTTAGTTACATCCTTTCAAAATAAAATAAAAATATTATTTTAGTTACTGATCCCATGAGGATGAGACTTTGGTCGTTTATTATTGTCAAAGAAATGATACTGAAATAAGAAATAAATGTGAGACTAGTTGTCGGTGTGTGATAAGGTTTTTTCTTCTAAGTCCTGCTTTTGGAACATTTAATTAAAAGGGGAAAATTCGCGTTTTTGAAAAAACTTTTTTGGTTGGAGTCGCCATTGGCCACTGAGGTAGGTCGGACCGTAAAAACTAAACCAGAGATTCATTTGAAAGGGTTCGGGAGTTGCTTACGTGTGGGGAAGGGTTATCACCTCCATCACGCCCGAAAATCGGTACCAAAACAGTTGTTGCTTTTAAATTGATGGAAATTATTCGAAATTTAAAACGACTTTAATTAAGGGTTCTTATTGAAAATTGAACTTTAATCATACGAGCTTATCCAAATTGGTAGTTTCGAATTAATTAAAGATTTAATTAAAAAGGATGACGGTACACTGGACCAAAGAGTAAACCGACATCATATAAGACTGACTGACGTGTTAGTTTAGGGTTCGGATCCCGTACATCACCTTTATGCATGATGCAAGCAGATAAGGTATGATGTCGTGGTCTTGTCCATTTTAATTATTTACGGGTTTACCTTTAGACAATTCGAATTAATCCGAATATTCGAGGAATATCCAATAAGCTAGGATATTCGACCCGAATACACGAATTGATAGGTCTTTCCGTTTTATGATTAAAATTAATTAACATGCGAATTTAAACATTAAGGAGTCACATGGATGACAATTAAAATGCATGTCACAACAAACATATTCGAATCATCATAAAAAAGGGATAAAATATACACATATTAAAAAACGTACACAGCAAAACTATACTGAATATCATAGACATGCTTAAACAAGATTATAAAAAAAGGCCACGATCACATATTTAATATACGCACATGCCACATTTAACAAACATATACATACATATATATTAACTTAAACAATATGGCAAAATATACATCCGATGCAAACATATATCTAAATAGGTAAAATGCATGAATAATATAACAAAACAAAAATGATGAGTAAACAACTAACATGCAAACTGGAAGGAACCGAAATAGAAATTAGCCCATTAAAAACATTAATTAAAAGTGCAAAACGGAACTAAATTGAAAAGACGCGAAAAGCTATAGGGACCAAGGAGGTGATTTTCCCACTCGAAAACAGATTGAAACCAAATTAGTGATGAAATTAAAAACCTCAAAAAACCTTCAAGGACCAGATGCAGAATTTCAGAACGCGGAGGCCCCTTCACGCGTAAAAACAACGACGCGGAAGGGTTTAAGACGATATTAAACCATTTTTAAAAACCCGGAAACTCTATAAAAACAGCACTAAACACAATTTTACCCCTTTTTAGCCAAAACCAACCTAAACCTAAACCAGAGGGGCTCTCTCGCCTACCTTTGAAACCCTAGCTACCGTCACGGTTCCGGTCGTCGTTGCCGTCGTCAGAACCCCAAAAAAACCATTTTTCGTCTTTTTCTGCAACCCCACAAACAAAAAATCCTTTTTTCTCATGAAATCGAAACCAAAAAGAGCCCATTTTATTTTTTTCGAAACCCCAAAAATCCTGAGGGGCTTGATCTGAGTCGTTCGATCAAGATCTCGATCCAACAGTGGATATGGTGCGGCGGTAGGGCTCCTGGGGCCTCTCTAGAATTTTCTCACACCTGTGTGTTCTGGACCGTCAGATCTGGATCCAGATCTAACGGCTGAGGATGGGCTGCGCAAGACATAGGAAACATATTAGGGTTTTTGTTAGCTTAAGTATTCAGGCCTATCCAGACTTGTATTTTTTTGGGCTCTTCATTTGTAAATGTACTCTTATAAAATATTAAATTGGGCTTTTATTATTTATTAATACATACTGGGCTTTATTAGTATTTTTTGTTTTAGATTTATAAATAATAATAATAATAATATGTTGTAATAATATTAATAACTATAACAATAATAATTATAATAATGGTAATGGATAATAAAGAGATAACAATATTAACAACTATAATGATAATGTAGTTAAATAATACTAATATAGGGTAATAGTATAATGATAGATAATAATAATCAAATAATATAATAATAACTGTAATAATCGATGGTAATAACAATAATATATGATAAAAATAGCAATGATAACTATGTATATAACATTAATAATATAGATACTTTTTGTTGTTTGTTTGTTTTTTTCTTTTTTTTCTTTTTAGTTTTTAATTTTTACCACAACATATACATAATTAACATAAATATCAAAGCCCATTACTAAAAAGAAAAAAAAAAACGGTTTAACACCCCGAACAAAATAGGTGATTACAGCTGCCCCATTTTCTTATACTTGTGGAAAAAGAGTAAAGCAAAGACCATAAGCACCAATTTTGTCCGACTTCCCTGTTTGGATTCCGAGTCACCATGCACTTGAACTTTTGGCGGTCCAGAAGTCGGTACGGGAAAATGCAACGGTCGCGGAGGTCTGAAGCTGTTTTTCTCATTTCAACATTCTTCAACCCTTCGAGGTCCGATCATATAGACAATTAGCAAAAGCTCCATTCTCAAAGTGCCCGAACGGATAGGCGGATTACATTCTCCAAAAGTCTGAACGGATTGGCGGGTTCCATTCTCGAAAAGCCTGAACGGATTGATGAGTTCCATTCTCCAAATGTAACCCCCTCGTCCCGGTTCGGACGCTTGACCGGTCCGAGTGGGCTACACGGGGATAACCGAGGCGAAACCTGTTAAGGCTCCACTTCGGTTAACAACCCGAGAAAAACTTTTCATTTATTATTATCTTATCTAGATGCATTATTAAGTCCTATGTAAAAAGGCAACAACGAAAGAAAACAAGCGAGGCAAACAACCGAAAAGTAGATCAAACAACCCATTTTAACTTAAACTGCAGGTCGTATCGGAACGCCCAGAGGGTGTTCGACACGCCTTAACTAGGTCAACCGGCCCAAGTCAACCCGAGGAGACCGTATCGAAACGGTTGATGACCGTATCGATACGCCCTCACCAGTCAACATCTCGTGGTCAACGCTACGAAGACCGTTCCAAAACCCCTAGGACCGTTTCGATACTCTGAATGTCTCGCCAAAATCTCAGATTTCCAGTAGCAAAATTGTATCGAAACGCCCCCTTTTGCGTACCGAAACGCCTGGCATGAAACAAGGGAACCGTATCGAAACGGGTCAAACTGTTTCGATACACCTGCTGCGAGCATACAGGTTTTAGCTGGTTTATGGCACAAGGCTGCCTCAAACACCAACTAAAAGCTCCCACAACCATACATACAACAACTCTAGATGCAGGGCACCCTATACAAACATGCTTAGCACACAACAAACATGTAAAACCCATACATTGATAGGAAGAATCAATTCAACAAAGATTCATACATAGCATTTAAAGGATTTCATGCCTTAGCCAACAACATATAAGCATTCAAGGTAAGCAACACAACCATGGTTTGCAAAACAAGACATGACATCCACAAGCCATACCAACATCAACATATTAGAGAGTCTAAACATACTCTTAACACAAAATAACCACATAAGTCCCCATTGCTTGACTATTACATCATTAACTTAAAATAGTTCATACTTGAGGTTAGCAAAAGCTCAACTAGCACACTTGGAGGCCCTCTTCTTGCACTAGCAACCCACGGACTAAGAATCTGCATTGTCGAACAAAAGAGAGCGTAAGCATAAAGCTTAGTGAGGGTAAGCTCATAAAACAAACCTCGATAATGCAGGTTTCAAGCACAAGCACACAACCAAGGTAGAATGCATGATCGTACCTTCGAACCATATTAGCCAAATGTATATGATGCATGAACGTAATCTGAATATCATGCCATGCTCAACAAGTCCATAATAACAACATATGGAAACACATATATAAATGTATTAGCAAACACATTCCACAATCCGTATTGGCACCTAGCTATGACCCGAATATGCGGATAACCGTTGGAACTCACATCCAACCACAACCATTACCTTACGGTGGGACTACACTCATCACCGTTTCACGCGGAGGGGATTCCATTCATCCTCACGCCCCGTCGATGAGATTCCACTCATCATCGACTAACATATATATAAGAAGATATCCGGGCGAACCCGTACTCAATCTTGATGACTACCATCACCAAGACCACGCGCGCATTTTGACTCTCGTGTGCACACCAAACATCCTAATGATCGATCATTGTACCCAAGCATACTAGTGCCAATACTAACACAATTCATAACCTTTCACAACACCATTTCATATCAACTTCCGTGCTTACCACGTACTCACCATGACTTACCGTCATGCAAAAACCACATGCATAACAATGCATCAATACCATGCCTCAACATACATGTATAACATAATATACTTAACCACCATAATCACAATTGAACATGAGGCATACACAACATTTAAAGTTCAACCAAAGTCTCTAACTAAAGCTTGGGATTAGACTACCAATCTAATCCCAACTCTAGGTGGATCTATCAAGCCCAACCTAGTCCACATGCTTGAACCAACACTTGAAAACCATTTAAACCGAGTTGAAAACATTAACCAATCATCGAATATTCCAAGCTCAACCACACTAGCCGATCAAGCTCCCAACGGTTCCGGATTCGTTCCCGAGGCTTCACCAACACAATTCCTTGCTTCTAATCATCCCAACACAATCAAAACAACTACAAATCAGTCCACAAATCAATGTAGCAACCCGGAACACAAACCAAGCACAAAACACAAGATTCCAAGCTAAAGACAACCCCAAAGTCCTCATTCCCGAGCAGCCCTAAAGAACAGTCCAAAACCATTGATTTCAATACTTATAATGCTCCCAAAGCTTCCAAAACAACCCTCATACATAGCATAACCATCAGCCAACAAATTCCCACAACAAACACCCCCAAAACTCAACATTTAAACTCTCTAAAACCTCTATAAAACCCAATTTCAGGAAACATCATAAAACATTGTAAAAATCGAGTATGTTGGACCTTTTAGATAGCAAACAACTTATATAATATTAATAAATCAAAAGCTTAAGTTAAAGCTAACAAAGTTAGCATTTTTAATCTAAAACTTCAAAACACCAAAATGAGAAATCATGGGTTTTAATGAAAAATAAAACTATAGACTTGTAGAGAATGATAAGGACAAGTCAAAAATGAGTTTACCTTTGAAAGATCTCCAACAACAAGCAAGAAAGATGATGGAATAGTGATTCTAATGGAGAAGAGATTTTTCACGTTAAAAAGTGGGGAGGTAGAAGATGATGAATAGTTTGGGTGTTTTGAAATAAGAGTGTTTTTATTTTACAAGTCTCAATAATTACAAGATTGCCATTAATGAGATGGCAATCTCCCAATTTCTTAAATCCATGGGATTTGAGTTTGAAATCAAAACAAGCCCAACATAAAATCAATTTGTTTTGAAGACACGAGGCCCAAAATATTATTTTATTATTTTAATTCACCCGACCCCCAAACCCAAGTGTTACAACTCTCCCCCACTTAAGAAATTTCGTCCCCAAAATTACCTGACGGAAACAAGTACGGAAATTGCTCAAGCATATCAGCTTTCCTCTCCCATGTGGCCTCTTCCACACCTCTATATCTCCACAACACCTTGACAAACTCTATGGTCTTGCCACGTAACACCTTGCTATCAGAAGCAAGTATCTCAACCGGTTCATCATTCTAAGACAAATCCTGATTCAGTTCTATCTCCTCAACGGGCATAACATGAGACGGATCTAACCTATATCTCCTAAGCATCGACACATGAAAAACATCATGAATTTTCTCTAACTCTGATGGCAATCTCAAACGGCAAGCTACTGGCCCAATTCGCTAAACTATCTCATACGGACCAATAAACCTCGGACACAACTTGCCTTTCCGGCCAAATCGCATAACCTTCTTCCACGGAGATACTTTCGGAAACACCTTCTCACCCACTGAGAACTCAATCTCTTTTCTCTTCAAATCTGCGTAAGACTTCTGACGATCGGAAGTTGCTTTCAAACGGTCACAGATCAACTTCACTTTTTCAGTAGCCCCCTTAAGCAAATCCGGCATAGGTAACAATTTCCGACCCGTTTCAGCCCAACAGATCGGAGTCCTACATCGCCTACCATACAAAGCCTCATAAGGAGCCATCTGTATACTAGCCTGGTAACTGTTGTTGAAAGAAAACTCAACTAAGGGTAAGTGCTTCTCCCAAGAACCCTGGAAGTCAATCACCCAACAACGAAGCATATCCTCTAAAATCTGTATCACTCGTTCTAACTGACCATCTGACTGCGGATGATAAGAAGTACTGAAATGCAAACGGCTACCTAGGGCACTATGCAAACAACTCCAGAACCTCAATGTGAATCTCGTATCCCTGTCTGAAACAATAGACTTCGGAACTCTATGAAGTCTCACAATCTTGCGAATGTAAAAATTCGACAACTTGTCTAAAGAATCTATAGTGTTCACTGCTAAGAATTGAGCACACTTAGTGAATCTGTCAACTATCACCCAAACAGAATTCTTCTTCGAAGGAGACAATGACAACCCTAACACAAAGTCCATAGTGATTCTCTCCCATTTCTATTCCGGAATCTTCAAAGGCTGTAACAAACCTGAAGGAACCTGATGTTCTGCCTTTACTCTCTGACAAACCATGCAACGGCTCACATACTCGGCTACATCCTTCTTCAAACCAACCCAGAAGTAATCATTCTTCAAATCTCGGTACATCTTAGTATTGCCCGGATGCATCGAAAATGGACTCGAATGTGCTTCGCTCAGAATCGTACGTCTCAACTCAACATCTTTAGGTACAACAACTCTGTCTCTGAAACACAACACATTCTCACCACTGAAACTATACTCGGTCGGTCTACCTTCGGCTATGTCCTGAACATGAGAAATTAAAGACACATCTTACAACTGTTTCTCTCTAATCATCTGAATCAAAGAAGGCTTCACTTGCAACTCGGTAATCAAACCACCATCCCCCGATACACTCAGTCTAGCAAACATAGCTCGCAACTCAACTACAACTTTTTTGCTCAACGCATCGGCTACTACATTTGCCTTACCCGGATGGTACTCGATAGTCAAATCATAATCTTTTAACAGCTCAAGCCATCTTCTCTGTCTTAAGTTCAACTCTCTCTAAGTCATCAAATACTTCAAGCTCTTATGATCAGTGTAAACTGTGCACTCCTCACCATACAAGTAGTCACGCCAAATCTTCAACGCAAACACAACTGCGGCTAACTCAATGTCATGCGTAGGGTAGTTCTTCTCGTGCACCTTCAACTGTCTCGAAGCATAGGCAACAACTCTTCTTTCTTGCATCAGAACACAACCTAAACCTACGTAGGAAGCATCGCTATAGATCACGAACTCTTTCCCTGAAACTAGTTGTACTAACACTGGAGCATTCATCAAAGCTTCTTTCAACTTCTCAAAAGCCTTCTGTCTCGCATCTAACCACTCAAACTTGACTCCTTTTTGCAACAATTTAGTCAACGGAGTAGCTACTCTAGAGAAACCATCAACGAACCTCCTATAGTAACGAGTTAATCTTAGGAAACTCCTAATATCGGCCACTGACTTAGGTTGTTTCCACTCAACGATAGCTTCAATCTTCGTTGGATCAACACGGATACCTTCAGCTGAAACAACATGGCAAAGAAACACAACCTCTCGAATCCAGAACTCACATTTGCTCAACTTCACATACAACTGATTACTCATCAATCTCTGTAAAACAAGTCTCAAGTGCTCATCATGTTCTTCTTCTGATCTCGAGTACACAAGGATGTCATCTATGAAAACAACTACAAATCGGTCTAAATAGTCTCGAAAAACTCTGTTCATCATATCCATGAAAGCTGTTGGTGCATTCTTGAGCCTAAACGACATCACGAGAAACTCATAGTGACCATATCTAGTCCTAAAGGCTGTCTTCGGAACATCACTCTTTTACTTTCAACTGATAGTACCCTGATCTCAAATCTATCTTCTAGAACACTGAGGCACCTCTCAACTGATCAAACAAGTCATCTATACGAGGCAACATATACTTTTTCTTCACTGTCAACTGGTTCAACTTCCTGTATTCAATACACATTCTCATACTGCCATCTTTCTTCTTCACAAACAACACGTGAGCACCCCAAGGCAAACTACTAGGCCTAATAAAACCACAGTCTAACAACTCCTGAAGCTGACTTTTCAACTCTTTCAACTTTTTCGGAGCCATACGGTACGGAGCGATAGAAACTGAAGTAGATCCTGAAACAGTCTCAATCACAAACTCTACATCTCGGTCAGGAGGCAAACCCGGTAACTCTTCTGGAAACACATCGGGAAAATCACAAACTGTTCTAATATCTTTCTGTCTAACCTCACTCATATTCGGATTCATCACATACGCTAAGTAAGCCCCACAACCGGAATCCATCAACCTATGAGCCTCTAAAGCTGACACAACATTCGACAAGAACTTAACGTTCTCGCCTACTACCACTACCTCATAGTCATCGGAAAGCTTCAACGAAATTCTCTTCGTCTCAAAATCTACACTAGCTCTGTGCTCAACCAACCAATCCATACCCAAAATAATATCAAAACCATAGAACGAAAGCTCCATCATATCAATAGGAAACACATGGCCCTGGATCTTCAACGGACACTCTCTCTTGAAGTGGTCTTTCGATCCACAGTTCCAGCAAGCATGAAAATTAGCCTAACACTCTCCTGAATGCTGTCTCCCACAACGAGTGCACTCGGGCAAATGCCCTCCAGCTCTATGGCCCTGGTGGCCTCTACCATGGTGGCCACCGCCACGCCTATGGTCAAACTGATGTCCACCGCCTCGATGCCTCTTGGCAGCACCATGATCAAAGTTGTTGTGCCTCTTCCTTGAACTGGATCCTCCCGAACGTTTGGTCAGCCCCAAGCTATGCTCGATGTCCTTGGCCCTAGCGACCAAGACATCAAAATCAAAATAATCTGAAGCCAAGGTGTACCTCTTGACTTCCTCATGAAGTCCATATCTGAACCGATTACAACGATCCCTCTCAGTAGGAACTAACTCTGGAGCATACTGACTCAAACGGACAAAGTGAATCTCATAATCAGTCACTGATGCATCTCCCTGAACAAGAGCCATGAACTCCTGCTTCTTCTCATCCAGATATCTCGGCCCCAAATACCTATTCCTGAAAGAAGTCTCAAAGAAACCCCAACCAATCTCGGACTCAGGCACGCCGGTAGTAATGGTGACCCACCAGGTGTAGGCATCACCCTGAAGTAACGAAACCACACAACCCAACTTACGAGCTCCAACACATCCCATCAGAGCTAAGATACGAACTGTCTTCTCCAACCACAACTCAGATCTCTCAGGTGTAGATCCTCTGAACTCTTCTGCCCCTAAGCTACGAAGCCTCTCTAACGGTAAGTTAGCATCATCACCTCTCGGTTGAGCTGCTGCCTAAGCTCCGGCAACTGCAACTTGAAACGCTCCCGCTATAGCTTGAACTAGAGGAGCCATATCTATTCCTACAGGACCTTGGCCACCCTGGCCAACCTGAGGTCCCGCTCCCTCAGCTCCAGCCTCGCCTCCCACTTTAGGCTGAGGAGGTGGTGGTGGCTGAGGAGCTTCGACTCCAACAGCAGGCTCTCCCATAGGAGCCTTTACTCCAGCCACCGGCTCATTAACAGGAGCCGCAACCCGAGGTTCCTGACGAACCATCCTTGGTCTACCTCTAGGCCCCGACATACGCGCTCACAGATAACAACTACAACACAACAAGAACAATATACAAACAAGGTTAGCAAGGGCAAGGGTCCAAGTGGCTCAAGTATGTTTCCCTCACTTAAAAATCATTTTCCCGATGTAATAGAAGCGATGAGACTCTACTCAACATTCTTCAAATAACATACATACACGATCAAACAAGCATACATCAAGCATACTTGATAAACAAGCAAACATTCTTACATGGCAAGCAAACACTGTGCAGTTGCAATACAAGAAATTAACTTACCTCACTTACCTGCACGAGGTCTCGGAAATCTCAGGCTCTGATACCAACAAATTTAACCCCCTCGTCCGAGTCCGGACGCCTGACCGGTCCGAGTGGGCTACACGGGGATAACCGAGGCGAAACCCGTTAAGGCTCCACTTCGGTTAACAACCCGAGAAAAACTTTTCATTTATTATTATCTTATCTAGATGCATTAATAAGTCCTATGTGAAAAGGCAACAACGGAAGAAAACAAGCGAGGTAAACAACCGAAAAGCATATCAAAAACAGCCCATTTTAACTTAAACTGCACACCGTATCGGAACGCCCAGAGGGTGTTTCGATACGCCTTGACTAGTTAACTGGCCCAAGTCAACCCGAGGAGACCGTATCGAAACTAATGATGAGCGTATCGATACGCCCTCATCGGTCAACATCTCGTGGTCAACGTTACGAAGACCATTCCGAAATGCCTAGGACCGTTTCGATACTCTGAATTTCTCGCCAAAATCTTAGATTTCCAGTAGCAAAATCGTATCGAAACGCCCCCTTTTGCGTACCGAAACGCCTGGCCTGAAACAAGGGAACCGTATCAAAACGAGTCCAACCGTTTCGATACACCTGCTGCGAACATACAAGTTTTAGCTGGTTTATGGCACAAGGCTACCTCAAACACCAACTAAAACCTTCCACAACCATATATACAACAACTCTAGATTCAGGGCACCCTATACAAACATGCTTAGCACAAAACAAACATGTAAAAGCCATACATTGATAGGAAGCATCAATTCAACAAAGATTCATACATAGCATTTAAAGGATTTCATGCCTTAGCCAACAACATATAAGCATTCAAGGTAAGCAACACAACCATGGTTTACAAAACAAGACATGGTATCCACAAGCCATACCAACATCAAAATATTAGAGAGTCAAAATATACTTTTAACACAAAATAACCACATAAGTCCCCATTGCTTGACTATTACATCATTAACTTAAAATAGTTCATACTTGTGGTTAGCAAAAGCTCAACTAGCACACTTGGAGGCCCTCTTCTTGCACTAGCAACCCACGAACTACGGATCTGTATTGTCGAACAAAAGAGAGGTTAATCATAAAGCTTAGTGACAGTAAGCTCATAAAACAAACCTCGACAATGTAGGGTCAAAGCACGAGCACACAACCAAGGTAGAATGAATGATCTTACCTTCGAACCACATTAGCAAAATGTATATGATGCATGAACATAATCTCAATATCATGCCATGCTCAACAAGTCCATAATCACAACATATGGAAACACATATATCAATGTATTAGCGAACACATTCCACAATCCGTATTGGCACGTAGCTATGACCTGAATAAGCGGATAACCGTTGGAACTCACATTCAACCACAACCATTACCTTACGGTGGGATTACACGCATCACCGTTTCACGCGGAGGGGATTCCACTCATCCTCACGCCCTATCGATGTGATTCCACTCATCACCGACTAACATATATATAAGAAGATTTCCGGGTGAACCCGTACTCCATCTTGATGACTACCATCACCAAGACCACGCGCGCATTTTGACTCTCGTGTGCACACTAAACATCCTAATGATCGATCATTGTACCCAAGCATACTAGTGCCAATACTAACACAATTCATAACCTTTCACAACACCATTTCATATCAACTTCCGTGCTTAGCACGTACTCACCATGACTTACCGTCATGCACAAACCACATGCATATAACAATGCATCAATACCATGCCTCAACATACATGTATAACACAATATACATAACCACCATAATCACAATTGAACATGAGGCATACACAACATTTAATGTTCAATCAAAGTCTCTAACTAAAGCTTCAGATTAGACTACCAATCTAATCCCAACTCTAGGTGGGTCTACCAAGCCCAACCTAGTCCTCATGCTTGAATCAACACTTGAAAACCATTTAAACCGAGTTGAAAACATTAACCACTCACCGACTATTCCAAGCTCAACCACACTAGTCGATCAAGTTCCCAACGGTTCCGAATTCGTTCCCGAGGCTTCACCAACACAATTCCTTAATTCTAATCATCCCAACACAATCAAAACAACTACAAATCAGTCTACAAATCAATGTAGCAACCTGGAACACAAACCAAGCACAAAACAAAGATTCCAAGCTAAAGACAACCCCTAAAATCCTCATTCCCGAGCAGACCTAAAGCACAGTCCAAAACCATTGATTTCAATTCTTATAATGCTCCCAAAAGCGTACAAAATAACCCTCATACATAGCCTAACCATCAGCCAACAAATTTCCACATCAAACACCCCCAAAACTCAACATTTAAACTCTCTAAAACCTCTCTAAAACCCAATTTCAGGAAACATCATAAAACCTTGTAAAAATCGAGTATGTTGGACCTTTTAGATAGCAAACAACTTATATAACATTAATAAATCAAAAGCTTAAGTTAAAGCTAACAAAGTTAGCATTTTTAATCTAAAACTTCAAAACACCAAAATGAGAAATCATGGGTTTTAATGAAAAATAAAACTATAGACTTGTAGAGAATGATAAAGACAAGTCAAAAACATGTTTACCTTTGAAAGATCACCAACAACAAGCAAGAAAGAGGATGTAATAGTGATTCCAATGGAGAAAAGATTTTTGACGTTAAAAAGTGGGGAGATAGAAGATGATGAATAGTTTGGGTGTTTTGAAATAAGAGTGTTTTTATTTTACAAGTCTCAATAATTACAAGATTGCCTTTAATGAGATGGCAATCTCCCAATTTCTAAAATCCATGGGATTTGAGTTTGAAATCAAAACAAGCCCAACATAAAATCAATTTGTTATGAAAACACGAGGCCCAAAATATTATTTTATTATTTTAATTCACCCGACCCCAAACCCGAGTGTTACACCAAAAGCCCGAACGAATAGGCGAGTTCTATTCTCCAAAAGCCCGAACGGATAGGTGGGTTCAATTCTCCAAAATCCCGAACGGATAGGCGAGTTCCATTCTCTAAAAGCCCGAACGAATAGGCGGGTTACATTCTCTAAAAGCCCGAACGGATAGGCGGGTTCCATTCTCCAAAAGCCCGAACGGATAGGCGGGTTCCATTCTCCAAAAGCCCGAACGGATAGGCGGGTTCCATTCTCCAAAATCTCGAATGGATAGGCGGGTTCCATTCTCCAAAAGCCCGAACGTATAGGCGGGTTCCATTCTCTAAAAGCCCGAACAGATAGGCGGGTTCCATTCTCCAAAAGCCCGAACGGATAGGTGGGTTCCATTCTCAAAAAGCCCGAACGGATTGGCAAGTTCCTTTTACTGGAAAAACTTTAATATACCTGTAAAAAATAGGTAAAAATTATTTGATGATGTGATTTAGCATGCCCCTAATCCTAGGGATGCCTAACTTTAAATGATGCATGAATTATGATATCAAAATTGCTCGGACGTTTTCACTCTTTGGATTGGTCCATCTTGACCCTCTTCTTCTCTTTTGGCTTTCTCATCTCTGCCAAATCTGGATCTCTTAGTCTCTACTCAAAAGACGACAACTGACTTTCACTGGTAAGACTGGACATAACACTTCTTGTAGTGATCGCTCTCAAAATATTGCCCCCTCCTCGAACTGGGTGTTCAACCATTCTCTTCGTCTTAACATGACAACTTTTCTCTCAACATTAGGGGGAATGGCACATGCCCCCAAGCCTCTGAACTTTTTCTCTTGAGTTCATCAAGGTCCAATTTCATTTTCTGAACCAATCAAGGCACTTTGACAGAAACTTGCCTCGAGTCCCTGAACTGTAGGATGTGAAATCTTACTACTATCTTCACCATGGCCACTGGTGAGCTATCATTTGCATTCATGACATTGCATTCTAATACTTTATCCCCGAAGCAATGGGAAATTAATTTATGTTCACAAAAGATTTAGATTGCATCTTCTAATTTCATAATGAGATGCGTTTTCAAAAACTAGGCGCTCTTTTCAAATTATGGATACATCAAGCCAGATTAAATACCCCGAATATCAAGTGCACGAACGACACTATTATGGCTTACCAAGGAATGCTTCAAGCATCACGTGTCTAGGAGACCTCGAAAACTGAGCCGATGTCTGAATATGTGAAATACTCTCCGAGCTATTTCAGTTTTTAATCAATTAGACTTACTTTCTATTGTCTTCATCTCAATTCTTTTATGATTTTGGAGAAGTCAACTCATCACATTCCTTTGGCTCGAAATAAATGATGGAGCAAACAACAAAACCCCGAGCTACTCGGCATTTTCATGATTTGAAAATATTACCATCACTCATGTAGCTAAAGTGAATGGTGCATAGCAACCTTATTGGTCCTTTTGCTACAGCGGAGTGCCCCAAAAATTCCACCCTCGTATCCGAAGATGCCTATTACCAGGCTTTGAACCTTGGAGTGCTTTTGTTACGCTTTTATTATCTTCTCTCTTTTTTCTCTATTTTTCATTTCTTTTTCTGTTTTTTTACTTCTTTCTTCTTCTTTTTCTTTTCTTTTTCCCTTTTCCTTATTCTTCTTTCTTTTTTTTTCTCTTTTCTTTCTTCTTTTAGCGCGGAAGATTTCCAGTTATTCTCCCGAAGGCCCTAATTCATCATCTTGGAGTGTAAGCCACATATTCATCATCTTCAAAGCTGTCAATTTCCACTAGACAAAGGCGGCTTGAAGTCAACCTTTGGGGTCAAGGTCAATGTCCCTTGTGCAATTGATATACGAGGACTCAACAGACAAATATATACACAAAGTGAAAAGGTAATTGAAACACAAAGTGTAGTGCATTGTTTCATTGAAATTTAAAAATGCAATCTTAGGCCCTTACAAAAAGATCTTCGCTACCTTTGGGCAAAGGGTAGCAAAGTTAATTCCACACATTACTTCAAAAAAGATTAAAATGCAATGAAATGAAGGCAAACAAACTTGGATGCATAAAACTCTTGACTATTGTTAAACTAGCCATCCATCCCACCCTTAAGCTTCCTCGAGGAACTCGATCTCCTAGTTGTCCACTAGTTCTTGAACCAACTGCTTAAATTCTGGACAACTTTGAATCCCATGCCTCGGAGTCTGATGGTACTCACAAAACGACTCATGGCCATCACATGCCCCCTTCGGACCATTCTCAAATCAGCTTCTAACTTGGCAAAACTCTCCTCCATTTGCTTCCTTTGATGGCGAGTAAAGTGTGGATGCGGAATATTCGATAGTCACGAATACTGCCATGACCCCGAGCAATTAATCTCATGACTTAATAATGTAATGCATGAAATGTGTATGCATAACTGAAACAAATGATTGAAGGCAACAAATTAAAAAACACAAAATCAAATGCAAGGAAATGTTGGTTCGATGAACATCCTCATTAAACAACTTTCCATAACGGAGATCAAGCCTTGTTACAACGAGGAAAGAAAATAAACATATAGGGTACGATTTTCAATAAATTTTTCTCGTCCCCTCTTTCTAAATTAGCGTGCTCCAAGAACTTCGTTGCTATGGACTCTTTTCTCCCGTTGTGAAAGTTTTCAACTTTAGACTGTTCTCGAATCAACACTTCGTATGAACATGTCATGAATATGCAAAAGCAATTCAACAAAACAAGACAAAAGAGGCAACTGGATTAGTAACAACAATAATGAATACTAAATGCATCTAACAAAAGGAAAAACATCAAAGCATATTAATGATGCAAGACCTAATAGTATGAATTCTAATTCTACGGTTATCCACATGGCTCTAATCGGGGTGGGCTTCTTAATTTCTCACACATGTGGGTTCGGTTCTAACGAGGGTACCCGAACCTATCTTATCACATACTAAGGTAACAAGAGCCCCAATTTTGGCCCATTATAACCTTGCGAATTGGTTTCGGTTCGAGGGAAAGCACGGCCTAGTGACGTGGAGGGCTACTCACGTGTCAAAAGCGTGGATTCTGGAAGTAAATTACCGACCCGTAGAGGGAGACTCACGTGGGTATGGGTGTTCCACTCCCACTTAAGGGACGAAGCTCGGGTATAGAGCTTAATGATCGTGATGCAACACATGTCGGTGACCCCTTTAAAATTAAATGTGAAATTAATTCAAGACCACTAATTATCGAAGCTCGTATAATTCAAGTCCCGTTTTCAAGGAAGAACCACCTCGCTAAAGTCGACTTAAATTTCAAAAATTTCCATCATTAAAGGCAACAATTATTTCTTTGGCCTAACTCTCTTTTGTTTTGAAAAACAAAATTCTCCCCAGCAGAGTTGCCACGCTCTGATAAGGTTTTTTCTTCTAAGTCCCGCTTTTGGAACATTTAATTAAAATGGGAAGATTCGCGTTTTTGAAAAAACCTTTAAAAAACTTTTTTGGTTGGAGTCGCCACCGGCCACTGAGGTAGGCCGGACACCGTAAAAAGTAAACCAGAGATTCATTTGAAAGGGTTCTAGAGTTGGTTACGCGCGGGGAAGGGTTAGCACCCCCACCACGCCTGGAAATCGGTACCAAAACAATTGTTGCTTTTAAATTGATGGAAATTATTCGAAATTTAAAACGACTTTAATTAGAAGTTCTTAATTGAAAATTGGACTTTAATCATACGAGCTTATCCAAATTGGTAGTTTTGAATTAATTAAAGATTTAATTAAAAAGGTTGACGGTACACCGAACCAAAGACTAAACCGACATCATATAAGACTGGCTGTCGTGTTAGTTTAGGGTTCAGATCTCGTACGTCACCTTTATGCATGATGCAAGCGGATAAGGTATGATGTCGTGGTCTTGTCCATTTTAATTATTTACGGGTTTACCTTTAGACGATTCGAATTAATTCGAATATTCGAGGAATATCCAATAAGCTAGGATATTCCACCCGAATACGCGAATTAATAGGTATCTCCGTTTTATGATTATAATTAATTAACATGCGAATTTAAACATTAAGGAGTCACATGGATGACAATTAAAATGCATGTCACAACAAACATATTCGAATCATCATAAAAAAGGGATAAAATATACACATATTAAAAAACGTACATAGCAAAACTATACTAAATATCATAGACATGCTTAAACAAGATTATAAAAAAAGGCCACGATCACATATTTAATATATGCACATGCCACATTTAACAAACATATACACATATATTAACATAAACAATATGTCAAAATATACATCCGATGCAAAAATATATCTAAATAGGTAAAATGCATGAATAATATAACAAAACAAAAATGTTGAGTAAACAACTAACATGCAAACTAGAAGGGACCGAAATAGAAATTAACCCATTAAAAACATTAATTAAAAGTGCAAAACGGGACTAAATTGAAAATTCGCAAAAAGTTATAGGGACCAAGGAGGTGATTGTCCCACTAGAAAAGAGATTTAAACCAAATTAGTGATGAAATTAAAAACCTTAAGAAACCTTCAAGGACCAGGTGTGAAATTTCAAAACGCGGAGGCCCCTTCAAGCGTAAAAACAACGACGCGGAAGGGTTTAAGATGATATTAAACCATTTTTAAAACCCGGAAACTCTATAAAAACAACATTAAACACATTTTTACCCCTTTTTATCCAAAACCAACCTAAACCTAAACCAGAGGGGCTCTCTCCCCTACCTCTGAAACCCTAGCTGTCGTCACGGTTCAAGTCATTGTTGTCGGCGTCGAAACCCCTAAAAAACCATTTTCGTCTTTTTTCTGAAACCCCACAAACGAAAAATCTTTTTTTCTCATGAAATCGAAACCAAAACGAGCCCCTTTTATTTTTTTCAAAACCCCAAAAATCCCTTAAAACCGATGCTCACCCTTGCCTTTGGCTCACCCGTCACGACTGATGAAGTCAGAAGGCTTATCGCCGGCAAAGGGGAAACAGAAAGACGCCGAGAAGAAGAGACGCGAAGGTAAATTCTAGACTATTTTCTGTTGTTTTTTTTATTTATTTTACGATTCGAAATGGAAATGAAACAAAACGAGGATGATACCTCCAAAAACGTTGAGGTTGCTTGTATTTCTCTAAAAAAAATTTGATTACAACTTTGCTCTTCGAAACCTTCCCTCCTTTTACATTGCATGTTTCGGGTTTATATAGCCCGATATTACATTTTTTTTGCTTTTTCTAATTACATGTAATTCCTGAAATACATTGTTGGTTGCTCTGATTTTTGTTGGTATTCGACTGATATGGTTGTTGCTTTGCCTCTGCCATTCTGAATTTCTGTTGCATTTCTGACATTTGCGTTTTGTTTTTGTGTGCATGTGAGCCGTGAGGAGGGACCATAAGGCTTGGCGGACGTGGACGGTGATCCTGACCATCGGTGGAATCTGGACGGTTGCGGGGGATTCGAAGAGGCGTGCGGTGGACTGCACGTGCGCTTGGATCACGCACGCATGGGGGGCTTGTTCTGAGCCGTTCGATCAAGATCTCGATCCAACGGTGGATATGGTGCGGCGCTAGGGCTCCCGGAGCCTCTCTAGGGTTTCCTCTCACCTGTGTGTTCTGGACCGTCAGATTTGGATCCAGATCTGATGGCTGAGGATGGGCTGCGCAAGACATATGAAACAAATTAGGGTTTTTGTTAGCTTAAGTATTCAGGCCTATTCAGACTTGTATTTTTTGGGCTCTTCATTTGTAAATGGACTCTTATAAAATATTAAATTGGGCTTTTATTATTTATTAATACATACTAGGTTTTATTAGTATTTTTTGTTTTCAGATTTATAAATAATAATAATAATAATAATAATAATAATAATAATAATAATAATAACAACAACAATAATAATTATAATAATGGTAATGGATAATAAAGAGATAACAATATTAACAACTATAATGATAATGTAGTTAATAGTACTAATATACGGTAATAGTATAATGATAGATAATAATAATCGAATAATATAATAATAATGGTAATAATAGATGGTAATAGCAATAATATATGATAAAAATAGCAATGATAATAACTATGTATATAACATTAATAATATAGATACTTTTTGTTGTTTGTTGTTTGTTTTTTTCTTTTTTCTTTTTCTTTTTAGTTTTTAATTTTTACCACAACATATATATAATTAACATAAATATCAAAGCCCATTTCTAAAAAGAAAAGAAAATGAGTTTAACACCCTGGACAAAATAGGTGATTACACGGTGCAAAACAATTAAAAAAGAGAATATTGGGAAGTATGATGTGGAAGCAATAATAACAAGTATAAGAAAGATATATTTGTCAATGATAAGATTGGATACCCTCGGTGCAACTCAATAGGTTATCATGTGCTGCAAGGACATAATAATAGATGATTTATCATCAATGAAGATCAAATTCATTTTACTCACTTTCCTTCGAACCTCAACTAAAGACTTATACATGCACATCAACCACATCTTCTAATGATAGCAAATAATACATGCACAAGAACGAGTGAACCAAATTCTTTTGCGTTCTCACCCAACTTCTGTTGTTGTGCTCGTTAACTTAAATTGCCACTACACCTTCTAGTGACAGTGGTTACATTCAACACTTCCGTGCAAAATAACATTCAAACCCAATAATTGAAACAAGAAAGAAAGCTTTATAAAACAAACTGAAGGTTACAATTTGAAAGTATTATCATACTTAAAGAAAGAAAACAAAAATCAGCACTCATTTAATACAAAAAATTAATGAAAGCAAATGGATACCTCCATTCCTAGATAGTCTCAAGGTGATTCCACTAATTTCCCTTGCTATTGCACTCGGGCCCTCTTCCTGAGAGCTCATCTGTTTCGCCGTTACCTTGGTTCAGCAAAAGAAAGCTCAAGCCGCAATGGATGAAAATTCGAGAATTGGAAGAAATGAAGAGTGAGGTCGTTCGAATCTTCCCAATCTATTTTCTCTCTCTTACTTTATCAATGTATAGCCCGATCCAAGAATGAAACCTACCCTTCATGTAATTTTTACTTCAAAACTCCGTACAAAATCTGTTATAACAGATTATACAACTCATTCTCATCCATCTTTATCCGTAAAAGCTTCTATACAGCTGGCAGCTGCGGCAACATTCATGGCTGCAATACTGAAATGCTTTTACAATGGCATAACCAGTGCAACAAAATGGAAAAATCAGAGATAATTTGAACAAAGTCAAATGTGTTAGAAAATATGCAAATACTAAGATGAAAATGCAAGAATGCATGTAACATATAACATTATGGTGACAAATTAATCGATAAATAAGGAGGAAATACATGCTCTTTAAAGAGCTATCAAACTCCAAACTTGAGTTTTTACTTGTACTCAAGTAAAATAAAAAGCAACAAGGTAACGCAAAGATTCATGAACATTCTAGCTACTTGAATCATTTCAATATCAATGATCAATTACATCTAGATGACAAAAGATTGCATCAACAACTTAGAAAAATGAATGAATGAACTTGGAATTTCATCAATGTTAGCATCATGCCTTATATCACATATTCTTTCTACCTAAACAACATTTATTGTATTATACAAAATAAGCATATAATATTTTTTGCTTTTTTGTTTTCTTCCTTTTTATAAGAAATGAGGGATATCATAAAATGAATGCGCCCTAAATTCATGATAAGTAAGATGTTATGCAACGAACCTCCAGAGAGTCCTTCATTGCGCTGACACATACTCATGGAACGATAGCATTTGGCCAGATTCATTTTTCTAACATTGCACTAGAGTGTTCCCCCTTAAGCTACTTTCATAATGCACCCACATTGGCGTACCCTTTATTTACACAATACATATATACATATACATATATATATAAGATTATAACAACAATTGAAATAGATAGATTCATCTAGGATCTAAGTAATGATACTAGACATCAAATACTCAAGCAACCAAATTCATTCATAAAAAGAATTCCAATACAAAATTCAGCCAAATATATTCAACCAATTCATTGATAATCAACATGATTCAAGATTTAAACATCGAATGTCAGAAAAATTTTAAAGAACAAAATAAACCCTGTATTTTTTTAGATTTTTTTTAAAATAGGGGTACATTTCAAAACCCTATGTGTATACCCCAAACTTAAATATTGAATTATCTCCAATGCAAAGAATATAATGCAATGCCAATGATAAAATTATGCAATTATAATGCAAATGGAAACTTAATGACAATGTGTTGTATAGAAAATAAAATTTACATTTACATGCAATGCATGCCTACTAAAAACTAAAAACAACTAACTTAGTTTTTCTTTGCTGTGGAAGAGGTAACGTGATGTTTATTCTTTTTTCTCTTATTCTACTCCTTAGGCTTGGGACCCTCATTAGATTGCCCTTGCATTTCGGGTTCTACAACGACATCATCGTTCGTGTCAGAGGTAGGGAGGATGATCTTCAATGGTCTGGTGTAGACCACCATAACTAAAGGATTAACATCTTGTCCCTTAACTGCCTCGGCAACTTCCGCCAGTCTCGCAAAAATTGGCTCCAATTCAGACTTTCTTCTGGTGCATCCATATCATGGGATCCAATGACATCTATAGCAGTAGTAGCTTGTTCTTCTTTTTCTTTTTCTTTCTCCTTCAGATTCGTTGACTTCTTCTTCCAACACTTCCTCTTCCTTTGTCCCTTCATGTATAGCATCAGTAACTCTATCATTAGTAGCATATTTCTTGTCACACCCCAAGTTTTTGGATGCTAATAAAAGAAATGAAAGTGCATTAAAAAATTAAAAACTAATAATATTTTTTATGGCGGTTCGAGAGTTGAAAGGATGTAGAGCGTTGGGGTGTTCTCTAAATATGAGCGCAAGTGCACACTCTTGTCAAGGTATAGTATAAAAGATGTCGTCTCCCACAGAGATTGGAAAACTTATTCGAATTGCAATTCCTGCACAAGGGAAATTAAATGCACAAGTAAAATTTAGTTTATAAAAAGTAAATAAACACAAGTAATTGATAGAAGAGGTTAGGGTTATAGAATGAGTTAGGTTATGCTGCTTAGTAGTGTGAAACTGCGTTGAATAGGTTAAGTTGCTTTGTGCTGCCAGACTTTGCTGCCTCGGCGGAGGACGTCAGATTAGCTACTTTGACGCTTTTGCTTCCTTGTTAGTTAAACAGATTGCTGGCTCGACGACAAACCAGGTAGACCTTCAAGGCTCGACAGAACGCTTCGATAATGATCTTGCTTATGTCCAAGTTAGAATGCTATTTTTGCCCACAACAGATGATACCTGTCACGGCGTGAATCATGCAAAGACATCAACCTTGGTTTGTCCTCTTTTAGCCGCCTTAAACTCGCACCTTTGTCTAGGCCGAATTGATCAACACCTAATTAGGATGATGATCGTACTTATCCTTTTCGTGAGTTCGACTCTCTCGATATCGAACAAATAGATAGTTAACAACTAATCTTTCAAACTTAATTGAAAACTATGAAGAGCATGGATAAGCAAACCTCGAAGTTTTATTGCAAATACAAACTTAATACCTAAACAATCGTTCTCACACTAGTTTACAACATAACCCAAACCCAAGAGAAAATTTAGAACATAATGGCGGCAAGAAAACCTAGACTATGCCCAAAGGAAAACCTAAGATGTCTACAATTACAAAATATGTCGAGTATATATAGGCATTAGCTAGGCTAAGTAATCCTTGGAGTAGAAGTCTTCAAAGTAGTTTTTGCATTAAATGTAACCTTTAATTCTAACTTCTTTGAGTTGAATGCAGACTCCTTCTTGTTGCCTTGCACCGCAAGTCATCATGATCTCCTCCTTCGGTGGCTCTGTCCGCTGCTCCAGGCGTCAAAAAATTTAGTTGATGGCATCGTTGAAATCATGATTTTATGTTCTACAAATCGCACTACAATTCTCTAATTCCTCGGCTTGCTACCCTGGGCGGCAAGTATGGTGGCGGCAGGTTCTCGACAGCACTACTCTCTGTCTGGAACTGCAACAGTACAACTCTCTGGTCTGCTGCCTCTGCATCCTTTCCTTTTGTCTATCCTCCTCCTAACAACTTCTAGCCTTGAAATGTAAACTAAACTAAAACATCATCCTTTCCTCACCAAATAAAAGATAATCAATAAAAGTATGGCAAAGTAAAGAATACTGTAAATATGCAATGCATGAACCTAAATATGCCTAAAATGTACTTAAGAACAACAATAATATGAGATGGAATGCATATAAAATATAGGACTAATGAGCAATTTACACACCCCAAACTCGAACTATTGCTTGTCCTCAAGCAATGCAAACCTAAACATACTTGCCCTTTGAACTAATCAGGAAGAAGAACCTGTTTTAAACTTGATTTAGCACCTCAAGGTCGTGGCACCTATTATTAAATTAGTGAAAGGAGAAGAGCATAAATTACCTCAGAATTAAACTATAATGACAGTGCAGTGTGTGCAGAAACTGTGTACAGGTTGAATCTGAAGAATATTTCATGTAAACAAAGATGCTATCATGGTATATAAGGTTGCTTCCAGGGCAGCACAATTAAGCACATTTATTTAATCACGGCAGTAAGGGCTTTAACTTATCACAACTACTCTCTAGGTCTGAAATTAAGATAAGAGCATACTACAAAACCCCGAACCCTTTAACAGAGTCATCCCGTGAAGACTTTCATTCACTCATGCTAATTTGTCTGTCACTTCAAGGATTTTCATATTCATGGACTTTGATAGCAGCAGAGTGTCCTTGCACATGATTCTTCCTAGAGCCTGTTTCGGGCACCTCTAGGGAAAGACAACATAAAATTATTTTTCCTGTCGTGGCAGTGCTTTTCTTTTTCTGTTTGTTGTCTTCCGTGGCAACTTCCTGCAACCATGTTAGAATTTTACAAATAATTCAAGCAGGCAATGTTTACCAGAATTTCTAACAAACTCAGCAAGTAACAGAAGTGTTTTTAATTTTTGGCATTAATAGAAAAATTTTAAGTTTGCTCATGCTTTCCCCAAAATTAATATCTTTTTAATTGGTGCGAAAAATTTAAAGTCGACTATCCTATCAGAGGCACAAGTTCCAACAAAAATTTTCTTTTGATTAATTTTTCGAGGCAAGTACATTATGCATCTTATATGCACTAGAATATGCCTAAACAAAATGAGTGCTAACCCCCCCAAACTCAAGACATGCATTGCCCTCAATTCACAAAATAAATTACAAGAGAAAAATAAAAACAAAAAAAAAATAAATACAATGAAGATAATTAAAACATAAAAATAAGCAATAAATATAAAGAAAAGAAAAGAAACAACTCCAGAAGTTGACGGAGGGCTGAGAAGAAGCTGGGGTCTTTGCGGCAGAAGAGGAATATGAACACTGGATGACAAGGCGACGACTGACAGATGTTCGAGCGACAGACTTGGCGGGTGATGTTTTTGCTGTCCGCGGCGGCTGGACTCTCTTAGGAGTGGGGCGAGGAGTTGCACTTTGGTCTGGCATAGATTCAGATTCCTCTTCCTCTGGCTCAGCTTAGATGATGTGCCGCTTTCTCTGCCTTGTTGCCTCTGCCATTGGTTCTGCCGGAGGGTCATCTGTTGCCATGGGTGCCGCTGTTGCTGCCGTCTGCTGCTCAACCTCATTGGACTGGGAGGTGTCTGCCACTATTTTTGTAATGCAAGATGGAGAGAAATGTTGTTGACGCCTCTTGAGAGTGTCACCCACCGTGTTAGAAGCGAAGGTGACGGAGTAGGATGGATAGTGCGTCCGAGATAGAATTTGGCGGTGGAAAGCAGCATGGCGGGCAGCTGCTTCTGATGGTGTGATCTCTTTGGGATCAGCTGCAGCGGCTAGGTCTTCAGGGAAGGTGGGCATGGAGGGGCTGTCATTGGGAAATTTCTAAAGAAGGTAAGCAACAAAAGGCCTCTTGGACCTCCCCCACATATTTCATAAACGTCAATTGCTGCCGCTCTATCCGTTTGTTGCTTTCTATCAAAGTGTGGAGCAGGGCAATGACGTCTGGATTTGGGGTAGCTTCAGTACTGCATGGGGCTGCCGGTCTGTGTAACCCCTTTAGCCCGGCCTAGACGCCCGACCTGAACTAAGAATATTATACAGGGAAAACCGAAGCAAACTCGTTAAAGCTGACCTTGATTAACGACCCTATCTTTTTCCTTTTCATCTTCTCTAGATGCACATTGAGATTCTATACGTTAAACAAAGCATTTTAAAAGAAACGGCTAAACGGTCGGAGTTCGATTAGGGGTTCAATTGCGAAAGCGATACATTTAAGGACTAAACTGTAAATTTCTGAGAATTACAGGGACCAATCCAATTTTAAGTTTATCAATTCTCTGCATTGATGAAACAATTGAGCGTAAGCATAAAGCATTGTGAGGACCACTAGAAAGCCAAATCATTCATCAATGCATTTTAAAAACCAAATCATCATACTTTGTAAACACATGCCTTCCTTTAAAACATGCACTCAAAAACAACATTTCCTCTTTCAAATCAACATGCTCATAACATCATGAATTAAAACCGCAAAAACCTTTGCTCATGCTTAAACCAAGCATCACATGCATTCTAGCATAAAACTCAAGCATCACATGCTTTTCCAAAATAAGCAATCATCAATAATTCATTATATCCTTATCATTATATTGGCTCGCAAGTGATCAATAACAAATACCATATCAAAACACAACACAATCGACACAATCGGATAAGCGGATTACAAGCGTTGTCCCAAACGCTTCATACACTCTACCGGACACTCAAGGCTCATACACAGGATTAGACCATCAACCGTTGTGACACCCGTGGTGGAGTTTAACGGTGCAATCAAAACCCCTCAACATCACTCATTGGTAGTTGTATAATTCCACTAACGAGAGGACGGTACAGAAACCACAAGATCCACACACGACATTGGACCATCAACCATTGTGACCTTAACCTCAATCATTAGGGTACTTGGATAGAGTGTACGGTACAATCTCAACCCCTCGACATCCAAGGTGACTTAATTCACGGTGCACCCAATCCTATAGCTGGCTAACTATATCCGATTAAAGTAACCAAAACCATTTTCCATCACTTGCCAATATAATCATTATTCAACAACATTTCACTATTTTAACAAAGCATAAACCACAATGTCTTTTTCCACGAGCAATAACATGCTTAAATCAAGTATTAAATCGCATAAACACAAGGATCACTTACCATGTGCATCCTTAACAAAATGACATTTAAAACCAGCAAAAACATTACTCTAAACATGCTTTAAAACAGTAATCAAGCCACATTTAAATCAAGTGCATTTTAAACCAAAACATAGCACAATCCGAGAGAGACTTTCGTTTTACTTACTCTTGAGCTTAGCTAAGTGTTTCAAACATACACTAAACTCCCAAAACCACGTTCAAAACGTTTCAAAGCTGGAAAACTCTTTTCCACTCATCGATACGCGAAACTTTCCTGGCCAACGCGAAGATCACTTGTCTGAAGCTTCCAAAATTGCTTCACTTGTTTACGGATAAAAATCCCTTACTTTTAGAGCATAAAAAAGAGATCCAATGCATTTAAATGCATTCCAACTTCAGCAACTAAACACAAACTCGTTGCCCAGCAAAATTACATCAATTTACCCAACCGAAACAACCGAAAACTCATTCGATTGCCTTTTAAACCAAGCCCAGCCAACAATCATCACTTCCAACCATTAATATTCATCGATTCACATCTAAAAACAACTTAAAACCTTCCTTATACCTCCAGAAACCATAAAACCATCAAATCACATAAAAAACTCAACTAAAACTATCATAAAACTCAAGAATCTCAAGGATTTTAGGATCTATATTGTCCAAACTCATTTTCAACATCAAGTTTAACTTAAAACTTGATTAAAACCAATCATGAACATATCACATCATAACCATTACGGAAATTCGAAATTAAAGCATCATTTTAAAAGATTTCAGTCTCAAATCAAAACAACCATTAAATCTCAATCAAAAGCATCATTAAAGAGTCAATAATCTTGGGAATTTCAATAAAAGAACCTTGATTAGAGGTTGAGAATGGGATTTACCCCCAATCCTTGCCTTCTTAGCAATTCGACAAGTTTATCTTTCAAAATCTTGAAGAAAAATATGAACTTTAGAAATGAGCTTAGAAATGAGAAAGAGAGTTTGAGAGAAAAGAAATCTGGAGAAAAGAGATTGGGAAATGTGTTTGGCTGAAATGAGAGTTGAAAATTTAGTTACGTAAAATGAAACTTCTCATTTTACTATTTTATTAATAAATAAATAAAATCTCTTTTTAATCAATTTTTTTAAAATTCACTTAAATGACAAGTCAAATTGAAGAAAGGCTAAATTAAATTGCACAAAAGCTCCCTAAAGGTTATAAGATTTTGACTCTTCTTTTGAAAATTGCATTTTCCCATAGTTTTAAAACTTTACATTTTGGTCACTGTCCAAAATGTACCACTTCCAAAACCCATTTTGTAAAATTGATTTGACCAACCTCTTAAAAATAATTTTAGAGGATTTTTCAAAATTTTGTCATATTTTTATCCTATCCCGAACCTTGACCTCCCCGAACCACTCAAAAAGATTCGAGTCGTTCCCGACCGACCCGATCCGATGTTTAAAACATCTAGGCCCAAAACTAGGCGTTACAACTCTTCCCCACTTAGGAAATTTCGTCCCCAAAATTTTACCTGAAGGAAAAGATGCGGGAACTGCTTCAACATGTCCGCCTTGCTTTCCCAAGTGGCCTCCTCAACTCCTCGGTGTCACCACAATACCTTCTGAAGCTCTATCGTCTTGCCACGAAGAACTTTGCTGCTCAAATCAAGGATCTTCATCGGTTCCTCGTCATAAGACAAATCCAGATTCAACTCTATCTCCTCAACATGCATCACATGCGAAGGATCCGACCTATACCTCTGCAACATCGAAACAAGAAACACATCATGAATCCTTTCCAACTCGGGAGGCAACCTCAACCGAAAAGCCACAGGACCCACTCGCTCCACAACCTCATAAGGTCCAATAAACCTTGGGATAAGCTTACCCTTTGCCCAAATCTCATCACCTTCTTCCAAGGTGATACTTTCAAGAACACACGCTCGCCAACCACGAACTCAATCTCCTTACGCTTTAGATCCGCGTATGACTTTTGCCGATCTGATGCTGCCTTCAAGCGCTCAGAAATGAGATTCACCTTCTCAGTGGTTCCTTTCAACATTGCCGGCATCGAAACCAACTTTTGCTTAGTTAACTATTGTTGTACACTTTCTCCCATACAAAGCCTCGTATGGAGCCATTTGAATGCTTGCCTGATAACTATTGTTGTAAGCAAACTCAACCAAAGGCAAGTGCTTCTCCCAAGATCCCTGAAAATCAATAACACAACATCTCAACATGTCCTCAAGCACCTAGATTACACGCTCTGACTGTCCATCCGTCTAAGGATGATAAGAAGTACTGAAATTCAACCGTGTACCCAAGGCTTGATGTAAACATTTCCAAAAACTCGATGTGAACCTCGGATCTCTATCCGACACTATAGACTTCGGTACCCCGTGCAAATGCACAATCTCAGCAATGTACAACTCAGCCAGCTTATCCAATGTATACGTAGTATGCACATGTAACAAATGTGCACACTTCGTAAGGCAATCACAATCTCCCAAACTGAATTCTTCTTTGATGGTGACAAAGGCAAACCAGACACAAAATCCATGGTAATCCTTTCCCACTTCCATTCTGAGATTTTCAACGGTTGCATCAACCCAAAAGGAACCTGATGTTCAGCCTTCACTCGCTGACAAACCATGCATTTGCCAACAAATTCGCCAACATCCTTCTTCAACCCCACCCAATAGTAGTCATCCTTCAAACCACGATACATCTTCGTACTACCAAGGTGCATAGCGAAAAGACTACTATGAGCTTCAATCAGAATAGTGTGTCTCAACTCAGCATCATTCGGCACCACTATCTGACTCCCAAAGCACAAAACACCATCGTCATTGAAACTAAAATCCGAAGCCTTACCATCCGCAATATCCTGAACGTGAGGAACAAGAGAATCATCAAGCAACTGTTTATCCTTGATCAACTGAATCAAGGATGGTTTCACTTGCAATTCGGCAACAAGACCACCATCTCGCGATGTGCTCAAATGAGCAAACATCGCTCTCAACTCCACAACCCCCTTCCTGCTCAAAGCATCAGCCACAACATTGGCCTTCCCAGGATGATACTCAATCGACAGATCATAATCCTCAAAAGCAATTCCACCCATCGTCGCTGCCTAAGATTCAACTCCTTTTGAGACATAAGATACTTCAAACTTTTCTGATATGTGAATACCACACTAAGGTTGAATCAAGACATGAGTTTGCGTCAAAGCTTCCTTCAACTTCTCAAAAGCTTGCTGCCTCGCATCTGTCCACTCAAAGTGAACATTCTTCTGCAACAACTTGGTCAAAGGTGCAGCAATCTTCGAGAAACCCTCGACAAACATATGGTAATATCCATCCATGCCAAGAAAACTTCGTACCTCTATGACCGACTTAGGCACTTTCCAATCCATCACTGCCTCTACCTTATGTGGATCAACACGAATACCCTCGGCTAATACAACATGTTCAAGGAAGACTACCTCCCTAAGCCAAAACTCACACTTGCTCAGCTTAACATAAAGCTGGTTCTCCAACAACACTTACAACACTATCCTTAAGTGTTTATCATTATCCTCCTCGGTACGAGAGTACATAAGGATGTCATCGCTGAACACTATCACAAACTGATCCAAAAACTCATGGAATACGCGATTCATCAAGTCCATGAAACCAGCAGGTGTGTTGGTAATCCAAAAGGCATCACTAAGAACTCATAATGCTCGTACCTTGTCTGAAAAGCCGTCTTAGGTACGTCCACATCCTTCACCTTCAACTGGTAATACCTTGGCCTAAAATCAATCTTAGAGAACACCGAGGCACCTCAAAATTGATCAAAGAGATCATCAATCCTTGGCAAGAGATACTTGTTCTTGATCGTCAACTTGTACAGTTGCCGATAATCTATACACATCCGCATTGTCCCATCTTTCTTCTTTACAAATAAGACCGGCGCACCCCAAGGTGATACACTCGGCTGGATGAACCCTCGATCAAGCAACTCCTGAAGTTGCATCTTCAACTTCTTTAGCTCTTTTGGTACCATTAGATAAGGAGCAATAGACACCAGAGTCGTATTCTCACACAACTCAACAGGTGTATCAAGGAAATATACATGCTCACTCAAGATATAAGAATGCGTGGATCCATAATCGATCAATGCCAACAATGATAAAGACTGTAGAACAAAGGTAACTGCGATGACATCAGTGTCGTTGTGCCCCTTGCGCTGAGCATAGACCCTCGCCAAACTGTCTCCCTCAGGCTTGACTGCTACCACATATGCGACGCCACGCTGACCCTCATCTCTCCTCTAAAAGTTACCTCGGTCACGCCCACGGCCTCTCTAAGGTGCAGCAACAGCACGTGCACGCCCCTGGCCTCCACCAGCAAACAGAGGAAACTCGCGCCTCATATGATCAGCTGAACCATTGTTCCAGCAGGAATTCATTGTCAGCACAACATGACCCTGTGCTTCTCTAGCCATACGTGGAAAATCTCACCTTAGATGATCCCTAGAACCACACGTCCAACACGTGTTCTATTTAGCCCTCTATCTATTTCCCTGAACCGACATACCACGTCCAATGTTACATCACCTAGCTGCAGGCTGATACTTCTTATCTCGGCCCCTTTTGTTCCATCCACCTCCGGAATTGAACTCAGCAGTTCTCTTACCAGAGCTAGAACCACCTCCACGAGATGTCAGACCCAAGCTGTGCTCGATGTTCTTAGCCCGACATACGAGTACATTAAAATCTGTGGCCCACATATAGGTCTTCACATCCTGTACAAGCCCATACCGAAAGCGACCACAACGATGCCTCTCACTTGGCATCAACTAAGGGGCATACTGACTCAGACGTATGAACTGGACCTCGTTCTCAGGCACATAAAGATTTCCTTGCACGAGTGACATAAAATCGCGCTTCTTCTCATCCAAGTATCTCACACCAAGATACTTCTTCTTAAATGCACTCTAGAAGAACTCTGAATCCATCTCATTGGGCTCCAACCAGCGGTGATAGTCGTCCACCAACTATAGGCATCACCCTCAAGTAAAGAAACTGCGCACCTCAGCTTGCGCGCATCCCTGCATCCCATCTGATTCATAATGCAGATCATACTAGCTAACCATGCCTCCGATGCCTCAGTAGACAAACCACAGAACTCGACAGCTCCCAGATTCCTCAGCCATTCCAAAGGAAAACCCACCTACCAGCTGCAGGTGCCTGCACTTGCGCTCCAGCTATCACAGCCCGAAACGCTCCGGTGATCGCCTGAACCAGCAGAGTTAGATCATCCAATTCTAGACTAGCATGTCCACGTTGCTCTGGCTCTCCACCTCCAGGTGGTGGTGGCGGATGTATAGTCTCATTAGATGGGTTCTCGACCCCTTGATTACCCTACTCAGGCGCAGACACGATCGTATTCGGTCTAAGCTCTCTCCTAGGACCCATTATGCAATTTTAACAAGGCATACTAACAGAAACATTTCAAACCATGAGTTAGGCCAGCCTCAAGCAAGGATCCAAGTTTACAAAACCAATTTAAAACATTTAACTAGTGTAATAAGGCAATGGGCACCCCAATTTCCCTCAAGCATAACATAGCATACAATAGCATATCATAGTCATCATGCTTTCTATCATCCACAATCAGCACACATCCTCACCACATCATCAACATACAATCATATTCAACTCCCATATGATTCATAACAACCAAGCATGGCATAAACACCAACATTAACCCAAAAACATGATTTTTCATACAACATACCACTAATCATCAAATCGAACATCAAAACATACCAATTTCACTTACCATCATCCTTAATTCTTTTGAAATCTGGCTCTGATACCAACAAATATAACCCCCTTAGCCCAGCCTAGACGCCTGACCCAAACTAAGAAGATTACATGGGGAAAATTGAAGCCAACTCGTTAAAACCGACCTCGATTAACGACCCTATTTTTCCTCTTTTTATCTTCTCTAGATGCACATTGAGATCCTATATGTTAAACAAAGAATTTTAAAAGAAACAGCACATCTATCAGAGTTTGATTAGGGATTCAATTGCGCAAGTGATGCATTTAAGGACTAAATTGTAAATTTATGACAATTATAGGGACCAATCCAATTTTAAGTTTACCAATCCTTAATTATTCATGTAACATGCCACCATGTCAAAATTCATCACAAACGGATCATCCAAACTCAACCAATTGAGCATACAACATTTATAGACCAATATGTAACATTTCAGAACATAAGAAGATACTTTTAACTGAAAATAGCAGTTAGGTATCGGTACCCTTAAGTACATATCGATGCGCGAGAAGGCAGTAGCCAAAGTTTGGAAAAGGGTACCGGTACCCTTCCTTGAGCATCGATACGCCCTTCAAAGATAGCACAGGCGTATCGATACACAAGCAATTCGTATCGATACCCCTGTGTTGATTTGCATGAATTATGCCTTCGAGTATCGATACCCAAACCCGAGTATCGATACTCGTACTAGAAATGCACATCCAACAACTACAAATAAGCATTTAACATCAACTAAGCACGCCCAAAACATCCATACAAGTTATAACAAACATTTCCAACATATATGCATCAATACACAACCATAGATAAGCAATAGACATGGCAATTCATGAAGATTGTAAGCAATATGGGTATGCTTGCACACATAACCAAAACATGTCTGAAATACCAAATAGCAAACCATAAACAAATTAGAGGCCATTTACAAGTCTCAAAACACAAAACTAAACATGGACAAGATGTTTCACAACATCAAACAATCCCTAAGTGGAAATCCCTCCCATTGCCTCTTATTACACTAAAGTGAAAACACATACTTTGCTTAGCTAAAATCACTTGGATACCCCTTGCTTTCTTGCTGCCAAAGATGCTCAATTCTCTGCATTGATGAAACAAATGAGCGTAAGCATAAAGCTTAGTGAGGACCACTATAAATCCAAAACATTCATCAATGCATTTTAAAAACCAAATCATCATACTTTGTAAACACATGCCTTCCTTTAAAACATGCACTTAAAAACAACATTTCCTCTTTCAAATCCACATGCTCATAGCATCATTAATTACAATAACAAAAACCTTTGCTCGTGCTTAAACCAAGAATCACATGCATTCTAGCATAAAACTCAAGCATCACATGCTTTTCCAAAATAAGCAATCATCAATAATTCATTATATCCTCATCATTATATTGGCTCGCAAGTGATCAATAAAAAGTACCATATCAAAACACAATCGACGCAATCGGATACGTGGATTACAAGCATTGTCCCAAAAGCTTCATACACCCTACCGGACACTCAAGGCTCACACACGGGATTAGACCATCAACCGTTGTGACACCCATGGTGGAGTTTAATGGTACAATCACAACCCCTCAAAACCACTCATCGATGGTTGTATAATTCCACTAACGAGAGCACGGGACACAAACCACAAGATCCACACATGAGATTTGACCATCAATTGTTGTGACCTTAACCTCAATCGTTAGGGTACTTGGATGGAGTGTACGGTACAATCTCAACCCCTTGACAACCAAGACGACTTAATTCACGGTGCACCTAATCCTATAGCCGGCTAACTATATCCAATTAAAGTAACCAAAACCATTTTCCATCACTTGCCAATATAATCATTATTCAACAACATTTCATTGTTTTAAAAAAAAATAAACCACAATGCTCTTTTCTACGAGCAATAACATGCTTAAATCAATTATTAAATCGTATAAACACAAGGATCACTTACCATGCGCATCCTTAACAAAATGACATTTAAAACCAGCAACAACATTGCTCTAAACATGCTTTAAAACAATAATCAAACCACATTTAAATCAAGTGCATTTTAAACCAAAATATAGCACAATCCGAGAGAGACTTTCACTTTACTAACTCTTAAGCTTAGCTAAGTGTTTCAAACTTACACTAAGCTCCCAAAACCACGTTCAAAATGTTTCAAAGCTGGATAACTCTTTTCCACTCACCGATACGCGAAACTTCGCTTGCCAACGCGAAGATCACTCGTATGAAGCTTCAAAAATTGCTTCGCTTGTTTCCAGATCAATATCCCCTGCTTTTAGAGCATTAAAAACCGAGATCCAATGCATTAAAATGCATTACAACTCTAGCAACTAAACATAAACTCGTTGCCCAACAAAACTACATCAATTTATCCAACCGAAACAACCAAAAACTCATTCGATTGCCTCCTAAACCAAGCCCAGCCAACAATCATCACTTCCATCCATTAATATTCACCAAATCACATCTAAAAACAACATAAACCCTTCCTTATACCTCTAGAAACCATAAAACCATCAAATCACATCAAAAACTCAACTAAAACTATCATAAAACTCAAGGATCTCAAGGATTTCGGGATCTATATTGTCAAAACTCATTTTCAACATCAAGATTGACTTAAAACTTGATTAAAACCAATCATGAATTGATCATATCATAACCATTACGAAAATTGGAAATTACAGCATCATTTTACAAGATTTCATTCTCGAATCAAATCTACCATTAAAACTCAATCAAAATCATCATTAAAGAGTCAATAATATTGGGAATTTGAATAAAGAATCTTGATTAGAGGTTGAGAACGAGATTTACCTTCGATCTTTGCCTTCCTAGAAATTTGACAAGTTTATCTTTCAAAATCTTGAAGAAAAATATGAAAAACTTTAGAAATGAGCTTAGAAATGAGAAAGAGAGTTTGAGAGAAAAGAAATCTGGAGAAAAGAGATTGGGAAATGTGTTTGGATGAAATAAGAGTTTAAAAATTAGTTACGTAAAATGAAACTTATCATTTTACTATTTTATTAATAAATAAATAAAATACCTTTTAATCAATTATTTTAAAATTCACTTAAATCACATGTCAAATTGAGAAAAGGCTAAATTCCACGAAATCTCCCTAAAGATTCTAAGATTTTGACTCTTCAGAGGGGCTCTCTCCCCTACCTCTGAAACCCTAGCTGTCGTCACGGTTCAAGTCATTGTTGTCGGCGTCGAAACCCCTAAAAAACCATTTTCGTCTTTTTTCTGAAACCCCACAAACGAAAAATCTTTTTTTCTCATGAAATCGAAACCAAAACGAGCCCCTTTTATTTTTTTCAAAACCCCAAAAATCCCTTAAAACCGATGCTCACCCTTGCCTTTGGCTCACCCGTCACGACTGATGAAGTCGGAAGGCTTATCGCCGGCAAAGGGGAAACAGAAAGACGCCGAGAAGAAGAGACGCGAAGGTAAATTCTAGACTATTTTTCTGTTGTTTTTTTATTTATTTTACGATTCGAAATGGAAATGAAACAAAACGAGGATGATACCTCCAAAAACGTTGAGGTTGCTTGTATTTCTCTAAAAAAAATTTGATTACAACTTTGCTCTTCGAAACCTTCCCTCCTTTTACATTGCATGTTTCGGGTTTATATAGCCCGATATTACATTTTTTTTGCTTTTTCTAATTACATGTAATTCCTGAAATACATTGTTGGTTGCTCTGATTTTTGTTGGTATTCGACTGATATGGTTGTTGCTTTGCCTCTGCCATTCTGAATTTCTGTTGCATTTCTGACATTTGCGTTTTGTTTTTGTGTGCATGTGAGCCGTGAGGAGGGACCATAAGGCTTGGCGGACGTGGACGGTGATCCTGACCATCGGTGGAATCTGGACGGTTGCGGGGGATTCGAAGAGGCGTGCGGTGGACTGCACGTGCGCTTGGATCACGCACGCATGGGGGGCTTGTTCTGAGCCGTTCGATCAAGATCTCGATCCAACGGTGGATATGGTGCGGCGCTAGGGCTCCCGGAGCCTCTCTAGGGTTTCCTCTCACCTGTGTGTTCTGGACCGTCAGATTTGGATCCAGATCTGATGGCTGAGGATGGGCTGCGCAAGACATATGAAACAAATTAGGGTTTTTGTTAGCTTAAGTATTCAGGCCTATTCAGACTTGTATTTTTTGGGCTCTTCGTTTGTAAATGGACTCTTATAAAATATTAAATTGGGCTTTTATTATTTATTAATACATACTAGGTTTTATTAGTATTTTTTGTTTTCAGATTTATAAATAATAATAATAATAATTATAATAATAATAATAATAATAATAATAATAATAATAACAACAATAATAATTATAATAATGGTAATGGATAATAAAGAGATAACAATATTAACAACTATAATGATAATGTAGTTAATAATACTAATATACGGTAATAGTATAATGATAGATAATAATAATCGAATAATATAATAATAATGGTAATAATAGATGGTAATAGCAATAATATATGATAAAAATAGCAATGATAATAACTATGTATATAACATTAATAATATAGATGTTATGCATAAAATGAGGGATATCATAAAATGAATGCGCCCTAAATTCATGATAAGTAAGATGTTATGCAACGAACCTCCAGAGAGTCCTTCATTGCGCTGACACATACTCATGGAACGATAGCATTTGGCCAGATTCATTTTTCTAACATTGCACTAGAGTGTTCCCCCTTAAGCTACTTTCATAATGCACCCACATTGGCGTACCCTTTATTTACACAATACATATATACATATACATATATATATAAGATTATAACAACAATTGAAATAGATAGATTCATCTAGGATCTAAGTAATGATACTAGACATCAAATACTCAAGCAACCAAATTCATTCATAAAAAGAATTCCAATACAAAATTCAGCCAAATATATTCAACCAATTCATTGATAATCAACATGATTCAAGATTTAAACATCGAATGTCAGAAAAATTTTAAAGAACAAAATAAACCCTGTATTTTTTTAGATTTTTTTTTAAAATAGGGGTACATTTCAAAACCCTATGTGTATACCCCAAACTTAAATATTGAATTATCTCCAATGCAAAGAATATAATGCAATGCCAATGATAAAATTATGCAATTATAATGCAAATGGAAACTTAATGACAATGTGTTGTATAGAAAATAAAATTTACATTTACATGCAATGCATGCCTACTAAAAACTAAAAACAACTAACTTAGTTTTTCTTTGCTGTGGAAGAGGTAACGTGATGTTTATTCTTTTTTCTCTTATTCTACTCCTTAGGCTTGGGACCCTCATTAGATTGCCCTTGCATTTCGGGTTCTACAACGACATCATCGTTCGTGTCAGAGGTAGGGAGGATGATCTTCAATGGTCTGGTGTAGACCACCATAACTAAAGGATTAACATCTTGTCCCTTAACTGCCTCGGCAACTTCCGCCAGTCTCGCAAAAATTGGCTCCAATTCAGACTTTCTTCTGGTGTATCCATATCATGGGATCCAATGACATCTATAGCAGTAGTAGCTTGTTCTTCTTTTTCTTTTTCTTTCTCCTTCAGATTCGTTGACTTCTTCTTCCAACACTTCCTCTTCCTTTGTCCCTTCATGTATAGCATCAGTAACTCTATCATTAGTAGCATATTTCTTGTCACACCCCAAGTTTTTGGATGCTAATAAAAGAAATGAAAGTGCATTAAAAAATTAAAAACTAATAATATTTTTTATGTCGGTTCGAGAGTTGAAAGGATGTAGAGCGTTGGGGTGTTCTCTAAATATGAGCGCAAGTGCACACTCTTGTCAAGGTATAGTATAAAAGATGTCGTCTCCCACAGAGATTGGAAAACTTATTCGAATTGCAATTCCTGCACAAGGGAAATTAAATGCACAAGTAAAATTTAGTTTATAAAAAGTAAATAAACACAAGTAATTGATAGAAGAGGTTAGGGTTATAGAATGAGTTAGGTTATGCTGCTTAGTAGTGTGAAACTGCGTTGAATAGGTTAAGTTGCTTTGTGCTGCCAGACTTTGCTGCCTCGGCGGAGGACGTCAGATTAGCTACTTTGACGCTTTTGCTTCCTTGTTAGTTAAACAGATTGCTGGCTCGACGACAAACCAGGTAGACCTTCAAGGCTCGACAGAACGCTTCGATAATGATCTTGCTTATGTCCAAGTTAGAATGCTATTTTTGCCCACAACAGATGATACCTGTCACGGCGTGAATCATGCAAAGACATCAACCTTGGTTTGTCCTCTTTTAGCCGCCTTAAACTCGCACCTTTGTCTAGGCCGAATTGATCAACACCTAATTAGGATGATGATCGTACTTATCCTTTTCGTGAGTTCGACTCTCTCGATATCGAACAAATAGATAGTTAACAACTAATCTTTCAAACTTAATTGAAAACTATGAAGAGCATGGATAAGCAAACCTCGAAGTTTTATTGCAAATACAAACTTAATACCTAAACAATCGTTCTCACACTAGTTTACAACATAACCCAAACCCAAGAGAAAATTTAGAACATAATGGCGGCAAGAAAACCTAGACTATGCCCAAAGGAAAACCTAAGATGTCTACAATTACAAAATATGTCGAGTATATATAGGCATTAGCTAGGCTAAGTAATCCTTGGAGTAGAAGTCTTCAAAGTAGTTTTTGCATTAAATGTAACCTTTAATTCTAACTTCTTTGAGTTGAATGCAGACTCCTTCTTGTTGCCTTGCACCGCAAGTCATCATGATCTCCTCCTTCGGTGGCTCTGTCCGCTGCTCCAGGCGTCAAAAAATTTAGTTGATGGCATCGTTGAAATCATGATTTTATGTTCTACAAATCGCACTACAATTCTCTAATTCCTCGGCTTGCTACCCTGGGCGGCAAGTATGGTGGCGGCAGGTTCTCGACAGCACTACTCTCTGTCTGGAACTGCAACAGTACAACTCTCTGGTCTGCTGCCTCTGCATCCTTTCCTTTTGTCTATCCTCCTCCTAACAACTTCTAGCCTTGAAATGTAAACTAAACTAAAACATCATCCTTTCCTCACCAAATAAAAGATAATCAATAAAAGTATGGCAAAGTAAAGAATACTGTAAATATGCAATGCATGAACCTAAATATGCCTAAAATGTACTTAAGAACAACAATAATATGAGATGGAATGCATATAAAATATAGGACTAATGAGCAATTTACACACCCCAAACTCGAACTATTGCTTGTCCTCAAGCAATGCAAACCTAAACATACTTGCCCTTTGAACTAATCAGGAAGAAGAACCTGTTTTAAACTTGATTTAGCACCTCAAGGTCGTGGCACCTATTATTAAATTAGTGAAAGGAGAAGAGCATAAATTACCTCAGAATTAAACTATAATGACAGTGCAGTGTGTGCAGAAACTGTGTACAGGTTGAATCTGAAGAATATTTCATGTAAACAAAGATGCTATCATGGTATATAAGGTTGCTTCCAGGGCAGCACAATTAAGCACATTTATTTAATCACGGCAGTAAGGGCTTTAACTTATCACAACTACTCTCTAGGTCTGAAATTAAGATAAGAGCATACTACAAAACCCCGAACCCTTTAACAGAGTCATCCCGTGAAGACTTTCATTCACTCATGCTAATTTGTCTGTCACTTCAAGGATTTTCATATTCATGGACTTTGATAGCAGCAGAGTGTCCTTGCACATGATTCTTCCTAGAGCCTGTTTCGGGCACCTCTAGGGAAAGACAACATAAAATTATTTTTCCTGTCGTGGCAGTGCTTTTCTTTTTCTGTTTGTTGTCTTCCGTGGCAACTTCCTGCAACCATGTTAGAATTTTACAAATAATTCAAGCAGGCAATGTTTACCAGAATTTCTAACAAACTCAGCAAGTAACAGAAGTGTTTTTAATTTTTGGCATTAATAGAAAAATTTTAAGTTTGCTCATGCTTTCCCCAAAATTAATATCTTTTTAATTGGTGCGAAAAATTTAAAGTCGACTATCCTATCAGAGGCACAAGTTCCAACAAAAATTTTCTTTTGATTAATTTTTCGAGGCAAGTACATTATGCATCTTATATGCACTAGAATATGCCTAAACAAAATGAGTGCTAACCCCCCCAAACTCAAGACATGCATTGCCCTCAATTCACAAAATAAATTACAAGAGAAAAATAAAAACAAAAAAAAAATAAATACAATGAAGATAATTAAAACATAAAAATAAGCAATAAATATAAAGAAAAGAAAAGAAACAACTCCAGAAGTTGACGGAGGGCTGAGAAGAAGCTGGGGTCTTTGCGGCAGAAGAGGAATATGAACACTGGATGACAAGGCGACGACTGACAGATGTTCGAGCGACAGACTTGGCGGGTGATGTTTTTGCTGTCCGCGGCGGCTGGACTCTCTTAGGAGTGGGGCGAGGAGTTGCACTTTGGTCTGGCATAGATTCAGATTCCTCTTCCTCTGGCTCAGCTTAGATGATGTGCCGCTTTCTCTGCCTTGTTGCCTCTGCCATTGGTTCTGCCGGAGGGTCATCTGTTGCCATGGGTGCCGCTGTTGCTGCCGTCTGCTGCTCAACCTCATTGGACTGGGAGGTGTCTGCCACTATTTTTGTAATGCAAGATGGAGAGAAATGTTGTTGACGCCTCTTGAGAGTGTCACCCACCGTGTTAGAAGCGAAGGTGACGGAGTAGGATGGATAGTGCGTCCGAGATAGAATTTGGCGGTGGAAAGCAGCATGGCGGGCAGCTGCTTCTGATGGTGTGATCTCTTTGGGATCAGCTGCAGCGGCTAGGTCTTCAGGGAAGGTGGGCATGGAGGGGCTGTCATTGGGAAATTTCTAAAGAAGGTAAGCAACAAAAGGCCTCTTGGACCTCCCCCACATATTTCATAAACGTCAATTGCTGCCGCTCTATCCGTTTGTTGCTTTCTATCAAAGTGTGGAGCAGGGCAATGACGTCTGGATTTGGGGTAGCTTCAGTACTGCATGGGGCTGCCGGTCTGTGTAACCCCTTTAGCCCGGCCTAGACGCCCGACCTGAACTAAGAATATTATACAGGGAAAACCGAAGCAAACTCGTTAAAGCTGACCTTGATTAACGACCCTATCTTTTTCCTTTTCATCTTCTCTAGATGCACATTGAGATTCTATACGTTAAACAAAGCATTTTAAAAGAAACGGCTAAACGGTCGGAGTTCGATTAGGGGTTCAATTGCGAAAGCGATACATTTAAGGACTAAACTGTAAATTTCTGAGAATTACAGGGACCAATCCAATTTTAAGTTTATCAATTCTCTGCATTGATGAAACAATTGAGCGTAAGCATAAAGCATTGTGAGGACCACTAGAAAGCCAAATCATTCATCAATGCATTTTAAAAACCAAATCATCATACTTTGTAAACACATGCCTTCCTTTAAAACATGCACTCAAAAACAACATTTCCTCTTTCAAATCAACATGCTCATAACATCATGAATTAAAACCGCAAAAACCTTTGCTCATGCTTAAACCAAGCATCACATGCATTCTAGCATAAAACTCAAGCATCACATGCTTTTCCAAAATAAGCAATCATCAATAATTCATTATATCCTTATCATTATATTGGCTCGCAAGTGATCAATAACAAATACCATATCAAAACACAACACAATCGACACAATCGGATAAGCGGATTACAAGCGTTGTCCCAAACGCTTCATACACTCTACCGGACACTCAAGGCTCATACACAGGATTAGACCATCAACCGTTGTGACACCCGTGGTGGAGTTTAACGGTGCAATCAAAACCCCTCAACATCACTCATTGGTAGTTGTATAATTCCACTAACGAGAGGACGGTACAGAAACCACAAGATCCACACACGACATTGGACCATCAACCATTGTGACCTTAACCTCAATCATTAGGGTACTTGGATAGAGTGTACGGTACAATCTCAACCCCTCGACATCCAAGGTGACTTAATTCACGGTGCACCCAATCCTATAGCTGGCTAACTATATCCGATTAAAGTAACCAAAACCATTTTCCATCACTTGCCAATATAATCATTATTCAACAACATTTCACTATTTTAACAAAGCATAAACCACAATGTCTTTTTCCACGAGCAATAACATGCTTAAATCAAGTATTAAATCGCATAAACACAAGGATCACTTACCATGTGCATCCTTAACAAAATGACATTTAAAACCAGCAAAAACATTACTCTAAACATGCTTTAAAACAGTAATCAAGCCACATTTAAATCAAGTGCATTTTAAACCAAAACATAGCACAATCCGAGAGAGACTTTCGTTTTACTTACTCTTGAGCTTAGCTAAGTGTTTCAAACATACACTAAACTCCCAAAACCACGTTCAAAACGTTTCAAAGCTGGAAAACTCTTTTCCACTCATCGATACGCGAAACTTTCCTGGCCAACGCGAAGATCACTTGTCTGAAGCTTCCAAAATTGCTTCACTTGTTTACGGATAAAAATCCCTTACTTTTAGAGCATAAAAAAGAGATCCAATGCATTTAAATGCATTCCAACTTCAGCAACTAAACACAAACTCGTTGCCCAGCAAAATTACATCAATTTACCCAACCGAAACAACCGAAAACTCATTCGATTGCCTTTTAAACCAAGCCCAGCCAACAATCATCACTTCCAACCATTAATATTCATCGATTCACATCTAAAAACAACTTAAAACCTTCCTTATACCTCCAGAAACCATAAAACCATCAAATCACATAAAAAACTCAACTAAAACTATCATAAAACTCAAGAATCTCAAGGATTTTAGGATCTATATTGTCCAAACTCATTTTCAACATCAAGTTTAACTTAAAACTTGATTAAAACCAATCATGAACATATCACATCATAACCATTACGGAAATTCGAAATTAAAGCATCATTTTAAAAGATTTCAGTCTCAAATCAAAACAACCATTAAATCTCAATCAAAAGCATCATTAAAGAGTCAATAATCTTGGGAATTTCAATAAAAGAACCTTGATTAGAGGTTGAGAATGGGATTTACCCCCAATCCTTGCCTTCTTAGCAATTCGACAAGTTTATCTTTCAAAATCTTGAAGAAAAATATGAACTTTAGAAATGAGCTTAGAAATGAGAAAGAGAGTTTGAGAGAAAAGAAATCTGGAGAAAAGAGATTGGGAAATGTGTTTGGCTGAAATGAGAGTTGAAAATTTAGTTACGTAAAATGAAACTTCTCATTTTACTATTTTATTAATAAATAAATAAAATCTCTTTTTAATCAATTTTTTTAAAATTCACTTAAATGACAAGTCAAATTGAAGAAAGGCTAAATTAAATTGCACAAAAGCTCCCTAAAGGTTATAAGATTTTGACTCTTCTTTTGAAAATTGCATTTTCCCATAGTTTTAAAACTTTACATTTTGGTCACTGTCCAAAATGTACCACTTCCAAAACCCATTTTGTAAAATTGATTTGACCAACCTCTTAAAAATAATTTTAGAGGATTTTTCAAAATTTTGTCATATTTTTATCCTATCCCGAACCTTGACCTCCCCGAACCACTCAAAAAGATTCGAGTCGTTCCCGACCGACCCGATCCGATGTTTAAAACATCTAGGCCCAAAACTAGGCGTTACAACTCTTCCCCACTTAGGAAATTTCGTCCCCAAAATTTTACCTGAAGGAAAAGATGCGGGAACTGCTTCAACATGTCCGCCTTGCTTTCCCAAGTGGCCTCCTCAACTCCTCGGTGTCACCACAATACCTTCTGAAGCTCTATCGTCTTGCCACGAAGAACTTTGCTGCTCAAATCAAGGATCTTCATCGGTTCCTCGTCATAAGACAAATCCAGATTCAACTCTATCTCCTCAACATGCATCACATGCGAAGGATCCGACCTATACCTCTGCAACATCGAAACAAGAAACACATCATGAATCCTTTCCAACTCGGGAGGCAACCTCAACCGAAAAGCCACAGGACCCACTCGCTCCACAACCTCATAAGGTCCAATAAACCTTGGGATAAGCTTACCCTTTGCCCAAATCTCATCACCTTCTTCCAAGGTGATACTTTCAAGAACACACGCTCGCCAACCACGAACTCAATCTCCTTACGCTTTAGATCCGCGTATGACTTTTGCCGATCTGATGCTGCCTTCAAGCGCTCAGAAATGAGATTCACCTTCTCAGTGGTTCCTTTCAACATTGCCGGCATCGAAACCAACTTTTGCTTAGTTAACTATTGTTGTACACTTTCTCCCATACAAAGCCTCGTATGGAGCCATTTGAATGCTTGCCTGATAACTATTGTTGTAAGCAAACTCAACCAAAGGCAAGTGCTTCTCCCAAGATCCCTGAAAATCAATAACACAACATCTCAACATGTCCTCAAGCACCTAGATTACACGCTCTGACTGTCCATCCGTCTAAGGATGATAAGAAGTACTGAAATTCAACCGTGTACCCAAGGCTTGATGTAAACATTTCCAAAAACTCGATGTGAACCTCGGATCTCTATCCGACACTATAGACTTCGGTACCCCGTGCAAATGCACAATCTCAGCAATGTACAACTCAGCCAGCTTATCCAATGTATACGTAGTATGCACATGTAACAAATGTGCACACTTCGTAAGGCAATCACAATCTCCCAAACTGAATTCTTCTTTGATGGTGACAAAGGCAAACCAGACACAAAATCCATGGTAATCCTTTCCCACTTCCATTCTGAGATTTTCAACGGTTGCATCAACCCAAAAGGAACCTGATGTTCAGCCTTCACTCGCTGACAAACCATGCATTTGCCAACAAATTCGCCAACATCCTTCTTCAACCCCACCCAATAGTAGTCATCCTTCAAACCACGATACATCTTCGTACTACCAAGGTGCATAGCGAAAAGACTACTATGAGCTTCAATCAGAATAGTGTGTCTCAACTCAGCATCATTCGGCACCACTATCTGACTCCCAAAGCACAAAACACCATCGTCATTGAAACTAAAATCCGAAGCCTTACCATCCGCAATATCCTGAACGTGAGGAACAAGAGAATCATCAAGCAACTGTTTATCCTTGATCAACTGAATCAAGGATGGTTTCACTTGCAATTCGGCAACAAGACCACCATCTCGCGATGTGCTCAAATGAGCAAACATCGCTCTCAACTCCACAACCCCCTTCCTGCTCAAAGCATCAGCCACAACATTGGCCTTCCCAGGATGATACTCAATCGACAGATCATAATCCTCAAAAGCAATTCCACCCATCGTCGCTGCCTAAGATTCAACTCCTTTTGAGACATAAGATACTTCAAACTTTTCTGATATGTGAATACCACACTAAGGTTGAATCAAGACATGAGTTTGCGTCAAAGCTTCCTTCAACTTCTCAAAAGCTTGCTGCCTCGCATCTGTCCACTCAAAGTGAACATTCTTCTGCAACAACTTGGTCAAAGGTGCAGCAATCTTCGAGAAACCCTCGACAAACATATGGTAATATCCATCCATGCCAAGAAAACTTCGTACCTCTATGACCGACTTAGGCACTTTCCAATCCATCACTGCCTCTACCTTATGTGGATCAACATGAATACCCTCGGCTAATACAACATGTTCAAGGAAGACTACCTCCCTAAGCCAAAACTCACACTTGCTCAGCTTAACATAAAGCTGGTTCTCCAACAACACTTACAACACTATCCTTAAGTGTTTATCATTATCCTCCTCGGTACGAGAGTACATAAGGATGTCATCGCTGAACACTATCACAAACTGATCCAAAAACTCATGGAATACGCGATTCATCAAGTCCATGAAACCAGCAGGTGTGTTGGTAATCCAAAAGGCATCACTAAGAACTCATAATGCTCGTACCTTGTCTGAAAAGCCGTCTTAGGTACGTCCACATCCTTCACCTTCAACTGGTAATACCTTGGCCTAAAATCAATCTTAGAGAACACCGAGGCACCTCAAAATTGATCAAAGAGATCATCAATCCTTGGCAAGAGATACTTGTTCTTGATCGTCAACTTGTACAGTTGCCGATAATCTATACACATCCGCATTGTCCCATCTTTCTTCTTTACAAATAAGACCGGCGCACCCCAAGGTGATACACTCGGCTGGATGAACCCTCGATCAAGCAACTCCTGAAGTTGCATCTTCAACTTCTTTAGCTCTTTTGGTACCATTAGATAAGGAGCAATAGACACCAGAGTCGTATTCTCACACAACTCAACAGGTGTATCAAGGAAATATACATGCTCACTCAAGATATAAGAATGCGTGGATCCATAATCGATCAATGCCAACAATGATAAAGACTGTAGAACAAAGGTAACTGCGATGACATCAGTGTCGTTGTGCCCCTTGCGCTGAGCATAGACCCTCGCCAAACCGTCTCCCTCAGGCTTGACTGCTACCACATATGCGACGCCACGTTGACCCTCATCTCTCCTCTAAAAGTTACCTCGGTCACGCCCACGGCCTCTCTAAGGTGCAGCAACAGCACGTGCACGCCCCTGGCCTCCACCAGCAAACAGAGGAAACTCGCGCCTCATATGATCAGCTGAACCATTGTTCCAGCAGGAATTCATTGTCAGCACAACATGACCCTGTGCTTCTCTAGCCATACGTGGAAAATCTCACCTTAGATGATCCCTAGAACCACACGTCCAACACGTGTTCTATTTAGCCCTCTATCTATTTCCCTGAACCGACATACCACGTCCAATGTTACATCACCTAGCTGCAGGCTGATACTTCTTATCTCGGCCCCTTTTATTCCATCCACCTCCGGAATTGAACTCAGCAGTTCTCTTACCAGAGCTAGAACCACCTCCACGAGATGTCAGACCCAAGCTGTGCTCGATGTTCTTAGCCCGACATACGAGTACATTAAAATCTGTGGCCCACATATAGGTCTTCACATCCTGTACAAGCCCATACCGAAAGCGACCACAACGATGCCTCTCACTTGGCATCAACTCAGGGGCATACTGACTCAGACGTATGAACTGGACCTCGTTCTCAGGCACATAAAGATTTCCTTGCACGAGTGACATAAAATCGCGCTTCTTCTCATCCAAGTATCTCACACCAAGATACTTCTTCTTAAATGCACTCTAGAAGAACTCTGAATCCATCTCATTGGGCTCCAACCAGCGGTGATAGTCGTCCACCAACTATAGGCATCACCCTCAAGTAAAGAAACTGCGCACCTCAGCTTGCGCGCATCCCTGCATCCCATCTGATTCATAATGCAGATCATACTAGCTAACCATGCCTCCGATGCCTCAGTAGACAAACCACAGAACTCGACAGCTCCCAGATTCCTCAGCCATTCCAAAGGAAAACCCACCTACCAGCTGCAGGTGCCTGCACTTGCGCTCCAGCTATCACAGCCCGAAACGCTCTGGTGATCGCCTGAACCAGCAGAGTTAGATCATCCAATTCTAGACTAGCATGTCCACGTTGCTCTGGCTCTCCACCTCCAGGTGGTGGTGGCGGATGTATAGTCTCATTAGATGGGTTCTCGACCCCTTGATTACCCTACTCAGGCGCAGACACGATCGTATTCGGTCTAAGCTCTCTCCTAGGACCCATTGTGCAATTTTAACAAGGCATACTAACAGAAACATTTCAAACCATGAGTTAGGCCAGCCTCAAGCAAGGATCCAAGTTTACAAAACCAATTTAAAACATTTAACTAGTGTAATAAGGCAATGGGCACCCCAATTTCCCTCAAGCATAACATAGCATACAATAGCATATCATAGTCATCATGCTTTCTATCATCCACAATCAGCACACATCCTCACCACATCATCAACATACAATCATATTCAACTCCCATATGATTCATAACAACCAAGCATGGCATAAACACCAACATTAACCCAAAAACATGATTTTTCATACAACATACCACTAATCATCAAATCGAACATCAAAACATACCAATTTCACTTACCATCATCCTTAATTCTTTTGAAATCTGGCTCTGATACCAACAAATATAACCCCCTTAGCCCAGCCTAGACGCCTGACCCAAACTAAGAAGATTACATGGGGAAAATTGAAGCCAACTCGTTAAAACCGACCTCGATTAACGACCCTATTTTTCCTCTTTTTATCTTCTCTAGATGCACATTGAGATCCTATATGTTAAACAAAGAATTTTAAAAGAAACAGCACATCGATCAGAGTTTGATTAGGGATTCAATTGCGCAAGTGATGCATTTAAGGACTAAATTGTAAATTTATGACAATTATAGGGACCAATCCAATTTTAAGTTTACCAATCCTTAATTATTCATGTAACATGCCACCATGTCAAAATTCATCACAAACGGATCATCCAAACTCAACCAATTGAGCATACAACATTTATAGACCAATATGTAACATTTCAGAACATAAGAAGATACTTTTAACTGAAAATAGCAGTTAGGTATCGGTACCCTTAAGTACATATCGATGCGCGAGAAGGCAGTAGCCAAAGTTTGGAAAAGGGTACCGGTACCCTTCCTTGAGCATCGATACGCCCTTCAAAGATAGCACAGGCGTATCGATACACAAGCAATTCGTATCGATACCCCTGTGTTGATTTGCATGAATTATGCCTTCGAGTATCGATACCCAAACCCGAGTATCGATACTCGTACTAGAAATGCACATCCAACAACTACAAATAAGCATTTAACATCAACTAAGCACGCCCAAAACATCCATACAAGTTATAACAAACATTTCCAACATATATGCATCAATACACAACCATAGATAAGCAATAGACATGGCAATTCATGAAGATTGTAAGCAATATGGGTATGCTTGCACACATAACCAAAACATGTCTGAAATACCAAATAGCAAACCATAAACAAATTAGAGGCCATTTACAAGTCTCAAAACACAAAACTAAACATGGACAAGATGTTTCACAACATCAAACAATCCCTAAGTGGAAATCCCTCCCATTGCCTCTTATTACACTAAAGTGAAAACACATACTTTGCTTAGCTAAAATCACTTGGATACCCCTTGCTTTCTTGCTGCCAAAGATGCTCAATTCTCTGCATTGATGAAACAAATGAGCGTAAGCATAAAGCTTAGTGAGGACCACTATAAATCCAAAACATTCATCAATGCATTTTAAAAACCAAATCATCATACTTTGTAAACACATGCCTTCCTTCAAAACATGCACTTAAAAACAACATTTCCTCTTTCAAATCCACATGCTCATAGCATCATTAATTACAATAACAAAAACCTTTGCTCGTGCTTAAACCAAGAATCACATGCATTCTAGCATAAAACTCAAGCATCACATGCTTTTCCAAAATAAGCAATCATCAATAATTCATTATATCCTCATCATTATATTGGCTCGCAAGTGATCAATAAAAAGTACCATATCAAAACACAATCGACGCAATCGGATACGTGGATTACAAGCATTGACCCAAAAGCTTCATACACCCTACCGGACACTCAAGGCTCACACACGGGATTAGACCATCAACCGTTGTGACACCCATGGTGGAGTTTAATGGTACAATCACAACCCCTTAAAACCACTCATCGATGGTTGTATAATTCCACTAACGAGAGCACGGGACACAAACCACAAGATCCACACATGAGATTTGACCATCAATTGTTGTGACCTTAACCTCAATCGTTAGGGTACTTGGATGGAGTGTACGGTACAATCTCAACCCCTTGACAACCAAGACGACTTAATTCACGGTGCACCTAATCCTATAGCCGGCTAACTATATCCAATTAAAGTAACCAAAACCATTTTCCATCACTTGCCAATATAATCATTATTCAACAACATTTCATTGTTTTAAAAAAAAATAAACCACAATGCTCTTTTCTACGAGCAATAACATGCTTAAATCAATTATTAAATCGTATAAACACAAGGATCACTTACCATGCGCATCCTTAACAAAATGACATTTAAAACCAGCAACAACATTGCTCTAAACATGCTTTAAAACAATAATCAAACCACATTTAAATCAAGTGCATTTTAAACCAAAATATAGCACAATCCGAGAGAGACTTTCACTTTACTAACTCTTAAGCTTAGCTAAGTGTTTCAAACTTACACTAAGCTCCCAAAACCACGTTCAAAATGTTTCAAAGCTGGATAACTCTTTTCCACTCACCGATACGCGAAACTTCGCTTGCCAACGCGAAGATCACTCGTATGAAGCTTCAAAAATTGCTTCGCTTGTTTCCAGATCAATATCCCCTGCTTTTAGAGCATTAAAAACCGAGATCCAATGCATTAAAATGCATTACAACTCTAGCAACTAAACATAAACTCGTTGCCCAACAAAACTACATCAATTTATCCAACCGAAACAACCAAAAACTCATTCGATTGCCTCCTAAACCAAGCCCAGCCAACAATCATCACTTCCATCCATTAATATTCACCAAATCACATCTAAAAACAACATAAACCCTTCCTTATACCTCTAGAAACCATAAAACCATCAAATCACATCAAAAACTCAACTAAAACTATCATAAAACTCAAGGATCTCAAGGATTTCGGGATCTATATTGTCAAAACTCATTTTCAACATCAAGATTGACTTAAAACTTGATTAAAACCAATCATGAATTGATCATATCATAACCATTACGAAAATTGGAAATTACAGCATCATTTTACAAGATTTCATTCTCGAATCAAATCTACCATTAAAACTCAATCAAAATCATCATTAAAGAGTCAATAATATTGGGAATTTGAATAAAGAATCTTGATTAGAGGTTGAGAACGAGATTTACCTTCGATCTTTGCCTTCCTAGAAATTTGACAAGTTTATCTTTCAAAATCTTGAAGAAAAATATGAAAAACTTTAGAAATGAGCTTAGAAATGAGAAAGAGAGTTTGAGAGAAAAGAAATCTGGAGAAAAGAGATTGGGAAATGTGTTTGGATGAAATAAGAGTTTAAAAATTAGTTACGTAAAATGAAACTTATCATTTTACTATTTTATTAATAAATAAATAAAATACCTTTTAATCAATTATTTTAAAATTCACTTAAATCACATGTCAAATTGAGAAAAGGCTAAATTCCACGAAATCTCCCTAAAGATTCTAAGATTTTGACTCTTCAGAGGGGCTCTCTCCCCTACCTCTGAAACCCTAGCTGTCGTCACGGTTCAAGTCATTGTTGTCGGCGTCGAAACCCCTAAAAAACCATTTTCGTCTTTTTTCTGAAACCCCACAAACGAAAAATCTTTTTTTCTCATGAAATCGAAACCAAAACGAGCCCCTTTTATTTTTTTCAAAACCCCAAAAATCCCTTAAAACCGATGCTCACCCTTGCCTTTGGCTCACCCGTCACGACTGATGAAGTCGGAAGGCTTATCGCCGGCAAAGGGGAAACAGAAAGACGCCGAGAAGAAGAGACGCGAAGGTAAATTCTAGACTATTTTTCTGTTGTTTTTTTATTTATTTTACGATTCGAAATGGAAATGAAACAAAACGAGGATGATACCTCCAAAAACGTTGAGGTTGCTTGTATTTCTCTAAAAAAAATTTGATTACAACTTTGCTCTTCGAAACCTTCCCTCCTTTTACATTGCATGTTTCGGGTTTATATAGCCCGATATTACATTTTTTTTGCTTTTTCTAATTACATGTAATTCCTGAAATACATTGTTGGTTGCTCTGATTTTTGTTGGTATTCGACTGATATGGTTGTTGCTTTGCCTCTGCCATTCTGAATTTCTGTTGCATTTCTGACATTTGCGTTTTGTTTTTGTGTGCATGTGAGCCGTGAGGAGGGACCATAAGGCTTGGCGGACGTGGACGGTGATCCTGACCATCGGTGGAATCTGGACGGTTGCGGGGGATTCGAAGAGGCGTGCGGTGGACTGCACGTGCGCTTGGATCACGCACGCATGGGGGGCTTGTTCTGAGCCGTTCGATCAAGATCTCGATCCAACGGTGGATATGGTGCGGCGCTAGGGCTCCCGGAGCCTCTCTAGGGTTTCCTCTCACCTGTGTGTTCTGGACCGTCAGATTTGGATCCAGATCTGATGGCTGAGGATGGGCTGCGCAAGACATATGAAACAAATTAGGGTTTTTGTTAGCTTAAGTATTCAGGCCTATTCAGACTTGTATTTTTTGGGCTCTTCATTTGTAAATGGACTCTTATAAAATATTAAATTGGGCTTTTATTATTTATTAATACATACTAGGTTTTATTAGTATTTTTTGTTTTCAGATTTATAAATAATAATAATAATAATTATAATAATAATAATAATAATAATAATAATAATAATAATAATAACAACAATAATAATTATAATAATGGTAATGGATAATAAAGAGATAACAATATTAACAACTATAATGATAATGTAGTTAATAATACTAATATACGGTAATAGTATAATGATAGATAATAATAATCGAATAATATAATAATAATGGTAATAATAGATGGTAATAGCAATAATATATGATAAAAATAGCAATGATAATAACTATGTATATAACATTAATAATATAGATGTTATGCATAAAATGAGGGATATCATAAAATGAATGCGCCCTAAATTCATGATAAGTAAGATGTTATGCAACGAACCTCCAGAGAGTCCTTCATTGCGCTGACACATACTCATGGAACGATAGCATTTGGCCAGATTCATTTTTCTAACATTGCACTAGAGTGTTCCCCCTTAAGCTACTTTCATAATGCTCCCACATTGGCGTACCCTTTATTTACACAATACATATATACATATACATATATATATATAAGATTATAACAACAATTGAAATAGATAGATTCATCTAGGATCTAAGTAATGATACTAGACATCAAATACTCAAGCAACCAAATTCATTCATAAAAAGAATTCCAATACAAAATTCAGCCAAATATATTCAACCAATTCATTGATAATCAACATGATTCAAGATTTAAACATCGAATGTAAGAAAAATTTTAAAGAACAAAATAAACCCTGTATTTTTTTAGATTTTTTTTAAAATAGGGGTACATTTCAAAACCCTATGTGTATACCCCAAACTTAAATATTGAATTATCTCCAATGCAAAGAATATAATTCAATGCCAATGATAAAATTATGCAATTATAATGCAAATGGAAACTTAATGACAATGTGTTGTATAGAAAATAAAATTTACATTTACATGCAATGCATGCCTACTAAAAACTAAAAACAACTAACTTAGTTTTTCTTTGCTGTGGAAGAGGTAACGTGATGTTTATTCTTTTTTCTCTTATTCTACTCCTTAGGCTTGGGACCCTCATTAGATTGCCCTTGCATTTCGGGTTCTACAACGACATCATCGTTCGTGTCAGAGGTAGGGAGGATGATCTTCAATGGTCTGGTGTAGACCACCATAACTAAAGGATTAACATCTTGTCCCTTAACTGCCTCGGCAACTTCCGCCAGTCTCGCAAAAATTGGCTCCAATTTAGACTTTCTTCTGGTGCATCCATATCATGGGATCCAATGACATCTATAGCAGTAGTAGCTTGTTCTTCTTTTTCTTTTTCTTTCTCCTTCAGATTCGTTGACTTCTTCTTCCAACACTTCCTCTTCCTTTGTCCCTTCATGTATAGCATCAGTAACTCTATCATTAGTAGCATATTTCTTGTCACACCCCAAGTTTTTGGATGCTAATAAAAGAAATGAAAGTGCATTAAAAAATTAAAAACTAATAATATTTTTTATGTCGGTTCGAGAGTTGAAAGGATGTAGAGCGTTGGGGTGTTCTCTAAATATGAGCGCAAGTGCACACTCTTGTCAAGGTATAGTATAAAAGATGTCGTCTCCCACAGAGATTGGAAAACTTATTCGAATTGCAATTCCTGCACAAGGGAAATTAAATGCACAAGTAAAATTTAGTTTATAAAAAGTAAATAAACACAAGTAATTGATAGAAGAGGTTAGGGTTATAGAATGAGTTAGGTTATGCTGCTTAGTAGTGTGAAACTGCGTTGAATAGGTTAAGTTGCTTTGTGCTGCCAGACTTTGCTGCCTCGGCGGAGGACGTCAGATTAGCTACTTTGACGCTTTTGCTTCCTTGTTAGTTAAACAGATTGCTGGCTCGACGACAAACCAGGTAGACCTTCAAGGCTCGACAGAACGCTTCGATAATGATCTTGCTTATGTCCAAGTTAGAATGCTATTTTTGCCCACAACAGATGATACCTGTCACGGCGTGAATCATGCAAAGACATCAACCTTGGTTTGTCCTCTTTTAGCCGCCTTAAACTCGCACCTTTGTCTAGGCCGAATTGATCAACACCTAATTAGGATGATGATCGTACTTATCCTTTTCGTGAGTTGGACTCTCTCGATATCGAACAAATAGATAGTTAACAACTAATCTTTCAAACTTAATTGAAAACTATGAAGAGCATGGATAAGCAAACCTCGAAGTTTTATTGCAAATACAAACTTAATACCTAAACAATCGTTCTCACACTAGTTTACAACATAACCCAAACCCAAGAGAAAATTTAGAACATAATGGCGGCAAGAAAACCTAGACTATGCCCAAAGGAAAACCTAAGATGTCTACAATTACAAAATATGTCGAGTATATATAGGCATTAGCTAGGCTAAGTCATCCTTGGAGTAGAAGTCTTCAAAGTAGTTTTTGCATTAAATGTAACCTTTAATTCTAACTTCTTTGAGTTGAATGCAGACTCCTTCTTGTTGCCTTGCACCGCAAGTCATCATGATCTCCTCCTTCGGTGGCTCTGTCCGCTGCTCCAGGCGTCAGAAAATTGAGTTGATGGCATCGTTGAAATCATGATTTTATGTTCTACAAATCGCACTACAATTCTCTAATTCCTCGGCTTGCTACCCTGGGCGGCAAGTATGGTGGCGGCAGGTTCTCGACAGCACTACTCTCTGTCTGGAACTGCAACAGTACAACTCTCTGGTCTGCTGCCTCTGCATCCTTTCCTTTTGTCTATCCTCCTCCTAACAACTTCTAGCCTTGAAATGTAAACTAAACTAAAACATCATCCTTTCCTCACCAAATAAAAGATAATCAATAAAAGTATGGCAAAGTAAAGAATACTGTAAATATGCAATGCATGAACCTAAATATGCCTAAAATGTACTTAAGAACAACAATAATATGAGATGGAATGCATATAAAATATAGGACTAATGAGCAATTTACACACCCCAAACTCGAACTATTGCTTGTCCTCAAGCAATGCAAACCTAAACATACTTGCCCTTTGAACTAATCAGGAAGAAGAACCTGTTTTAAACTTGATTTAGCACCTCAAGGTCGTGGCACCTATTATTAAATTAGTGAAAGGAGAAGAGCATAAATTACCTCAGAATTAAACTATAATGACAGTGCAGTGTGTGCAGAAACTGTGTACAGGTTGAATCTGAAGAATATTTCATGTAAACAAAGATGCTATCATGGTATATAAGGTTGCTTCCAGGGCAGCACAATTAAGCACATTTATTTAATCACGGCAGTAAGGGCTTTAACTTATCACAACTACTCTCTAGGTCTGAAATTAAGATAAGAGCATACTACAAAACCCCGAACCCTTTAACAGAGTCATCCCGTGAAGACTTTCATTCACTCATGCTAATTTGTCTGTCACTTCAAGGATTTTCATATTCATGGACTTTGATAGCAGCAGAGTGTCCTTGCACATGATTCTTCCTAGAGCCTGTTTCGGGCACCTCTAGGGAAAGACAACATAAAATTATTTTTCCTGTCGTGGCAGTGCTTTTCTTTTTCTGTTTGTTGTCTGTCGTGGCAACTTCCTGCAACCATGTTAGAATTTTACAAATAATTCAAGCAGGCAATGTTTACCAGAATTTCTAACAAACTCAGCAAGTAACAGAAGTGTTTTTAATTTTTGGCATTAATAGAAAAATTTTAAGTTTGCTCATGCTTTCCCCAAAATTAATATCTTTTTAATTGGTGCGAAAAATTTAAAGTCGACTATCCTATCAGAGGCACAAGTTCCAACAAAAATTTTCTTTTGATTAATTTTTCGAGGCAAGTACATTATGCATCTTATATGCACTAGAATATGCCTAAACAAAATGAGTGCTAACCCCCCCAAACTCAAGACATGCATTGCCCTCAATTCACAAAATAAATTACAAGAGAAAAATAAAAACAAAAAAAAATAAATACAATGAAGATAATTAAAACATAAAAATAAGCAATAAATATAAAGAAAAGAAAAGAAACAACTCCAGAAGTTGACGGAGGGCTGAGAAGAAGCTGGGGTCTTTGCGGCAGAAGAGGAATATGAACACTGGATGACAAGGCGACGACTGACAGATGTTCGAGCGACAGACTTGGCGGGTGATGTTTTTGCTGTCCGCGGCGGCTGGACTCTCTTAGGAGTGGGGCGAGGAGTTGCACTTTGGTCTGGCATAGATTCAGATTCCTCTTCCTCTGGCTCAGCTTAGATGATGTGCCGCTTTCTCTGCCTTGTTGCCTCTGCCATTGGTTCTGCCGGAGGGTCATCTGTTGCCATGGGTGCCGCTGTTGCTGCCGTCTGCTGCTCAACCTCATTGGACTGGGAGGTGTCTGCCACTATTTTTGTAATGCAAGATGGAGAGAAATGTTGTTGACGCCTCTTGAGAGTGTCACCCACCGTGTTAGAAGCGAAGGTGACGGAGTAGGATGGATAGTGCGTCCGAGATAGAATTTGGCGGTGGAAAGCAGCGTGGCGGGCAGCTGCTTCTGATGGTGTGATCTCTTTGGGATCAGCTGCAGCGGCTAGGTCTTCAGGGAAGGTGGGCATGGAGGGGCTGTCATTGGGAAATTTCTAAAGAAGGTAAGCAACAAAAGGCCTCTTGGACCTCCCCCACATATTTCATAAACGTCAATTGCTGCCGCTCTATCCGTTTGTTGCTTTCTATCAAAGTGTGGAGCAGGGCAATGACGTCTGGATTTGGGGTAGCTTCAGTACTGCATGGGGCTGCCGGTCTGTGTAACCCCTTTAGCCCGGCCTAGACGCCCGACCTGAACTAAGAATATTATACAGGGAAAACCGAAGCAAACTCGTTAAAGCTGACCTTGATTAACGACCCTATCTTTTTCCTTTTCATCTTCTCTAGATGCACATTGAGATTCTATACGTTAAACAAAGCATTTTAAAAGAAACGGCTAAACGGTCGGAGTTCGATTAGGGGTTCAATTGCGCAAGCGATACATTTAAGGACTAAACTGTAAATTTCTGAGAATTACAGGGACCAATCCAATTTTAAGTTTATCAATTCTCTGCATTGATGAAACAATTGAGCGTAAGCATAAAGCATTGTGAGGACCACTAGAAAGCCAAATCATTCATCAATGCATTTTAAAAACCAAATCATCATACTTTGTAAACACATGCCTTCCTTTAAAACATGCACTCAAAAACAACATTTCCTCTTTCAAATCAACATGCTCATAACATCATGAATTAAAACCGCAAAAACCTTTGCTCATGCTTAAACCAAGCATCACATGCATTCTAGCATAAAACTCAAGCATCACATGCTTTTCCAAAATAAGCAATCATCAATAATTCATTATATCCTTATCATTATATTGGCTCGCAAGTGATCAATAACAAATACCATATCAAAACACAACACAATCGACACAATCGGATAAGCGGATTACAAGCGTTGTCCCAAACGCTTCATACACTCTACCGGACACTCAAGGCTCATACACAGGATTAGACCATCAACCGTTGTGACACCCGTGGTGGAGTTTAACGGTGCAATCAAAACCCCTCAACATCACTCATTGGTAGTTGTATAATTCCACTAACGAGAGGACGGTACAGAAACCACAAGATCCACACACGACATTGGACCATCAACCATTGTGACCTTAACCTCAATCATTAGGGTACTTGGATAGAGTGTACGGTACAATCTCAACCCCTCGACATCCAAGGTGACTTAATTCACGGTGCACCCAATCCTATAGCTGGCTAACTATATCCGATTAAAGTAACCAAAACCATTTTCCATCACTTGCCAATATAATCATTATTCAACAACATTTCACTATTTTAACAAAGCATAAACCACTATGTCTTTTTCCACGAGCAATAACATGCTTAAATCAAGTATTAAATCGCATAAACACAAGGATCACTTACCATGTGCATCCTTAACAAAATGACATTTAAAACCAGCAAAAACATTACTCTAAACATGCTTTAAAACAGTAATCAAACCACATTTAAATCAAGTGCATTTTAAACCAAAACATAGCACAATACGAGAGAGACTTTCGCTTTACTTACTCTTGAGCTTAGCTAAGTGTTTCAAACATACACTAAACTCCCAAAACCACGTTCAAAACGTTTCAAAGCTGGAAAACTCTTTTCCACTCATCGATACGCGAAACTTTCCTGGCCAACGCGAAGATCACTTGTCCGAAGCTTCCAAAATTGCTTCACTTGTTTACGGATCAAAATCCCTTACTTTTAGAGCATAAAAAAGAGATCCAATGCATTTAAATGCATTCCAACTTCAGCAACTAAACACAAACTCGTTGCCCAGCAAAATTACATCAATTTACCCAACCGAAACAACCGAAAACTCATTCGATTGCCTTTTAAACCAAGCCCAGCCAACAATCATCACTTCCAACCATTAATATTCATCGATTCACATCTAAAAACAACTTAAAACCTTCCTTATACCTCCAGAAACCATAAAACCATCAAATCACATAAAAAACTCAACTAAAACTATCATAAAACTCAAGAATCTCAAGGATTTTAGGATCTATATTGTCCAAACTCATTTTCAACATCAAGATTAACTTAAAACTTGATTAAAACCAATCATGAACATATCACATCATAACCATTACGGAAATTCGAAATTAAAGCATCATTTTAAAAGATTTCAGTCTCAAATCAAAACAACCATTAAATCTCAATCAAAAGCATCATTAAAGAGTGAATAATCTTGGGAATTTCAATAAAAGAACCTTGATTAGAGGTTGAGAATGGGATTTACCCCCAATCCTTGCCTTCTTAGCAATTCGACAAGTTTATCTTTCAAAATCTTGAAGAAAAATATGAACTTTAGAAATGAGCTTAGAAATGAGAAAGAGAGTTTGAGAGAAAAGAAATCTGGAGAAAAGAGATTGGGAAATGTGTTTGGATGAAATGAGAGTTGAAAATTTAGTTACGTAAAATGAAACTTCTCATTTTACTATTTTATTAATAAATAAATAAAATCTCTTTTTAATCAATTTTTTTAAAATTCACTTAAATGACAAGTCAAATTGAAGAAAGGCTAAATAAAATTGCACAAAAGCTCCCTAAAGGTTATAAGATTTTGACTCTTCTTTTGAAAATTGCATTTTCCCATAGTTTTAAAACTTTACATTTTGGTCACTGTCCAAAATGTACCACTTCCAAAACCCATTTTGTAAAATTGATTTGACCAACCTCTTAAAAATAATTTTAGAGGATTTTTCAAAATTTTGTCATATTTTTATCCTATCCCGAACCTTGACCTCCCCGAACCACTCAAAAAGATTCGAGTCGTTCCCGACCGACCCGATCCGATGTTTAAAACATCTAGGCCCAAAACTAGGCGTTACAACTCTTCCCCACTTAGGAAATTTCGTCGCCAAAATTTTACCTGAAGGAAAAGATGCGGGAACTGCTTCAACATGTCCGCCTTGCTTTCCCAAGTGGCCTCCTCAACTCCTCGGTGTCACCACAATACCTTCTGAAGCTCTATCGTCTTGCCACGAAGAACTTTGCTGCTCAAATCAAGGATCTTCATCGGTTCCTCGTCATAAGACAAATCCGGATTCAACTCTATCTCCTCAACATGCATCACATGCGAAGGATCCGACCTATACCTCTGCAACATCGAAACAAGAAACACATCATGAATCCTTTCCAACTCGGGAGGCAACCTCAACCGAAAAGCCACAGGACCCACTCGCTCCACAACCTCATAAGGTCCAATAAACCTTGGGATAAGCTTACCCTTTGCCCAAATCTCATCACCTTCTTCCAAGGTGATACTTTCAAGAACACACGCTCGCCAACCACGAACTCAATCTCCTTACGCTTCAGATCCGCGTATGACTTTTGCCGATCTGATGCTGCCTTCAAGCGCTCAGAAATGAGATTCACCTTCTCAGTGGTTCCTTTCAACATTGCCGGCATCGAAACCAACTTTTGCTTAGTTAACTATTGTTGTACACTTTCTCCCATACAAAGCCTCGTATGGAGCCATTTGAATGCTTGCCTGATAACTATTGTTGTAAGCAAACTCAACCAAAGGCAAGTGCTTCTCCCAAGATCCCTGAAAATCAATAACACAACATCTCAACATGTCCTCAAGCACCTAGATTACACGCTCTGACTGTCCATCCGTCTAAGGATGATAAGAAGTACTGAAATTCAACCGCGTACCCAAGGCTTGATGTAAACATTTCCAAAAACTCGATGTGAACCTCGGATCTCTATCCGACACTATAGACTTCGGTACCCCGTGCAAATGCACAATCTCAGCAATGTACAACTCAGCCAGCTTATCCAATGTATACGTAGTATGCACATGTAACAAATGTGCACACTTCGTAAGGCAATCACAATCTCCCAAACTGAATTCTTCTTTGATGGTGACAAAGGCAAACCAGACACAAAATCCATGGTAATCCTTTCCCACTTCCATTCTGAGATTTTCAACGGTTGCATCAACCCAAAAGGAACCTGATGTTCAGCCTTCACTCGCTGACAAACCATGCATTTGCCAACAAATTCGCCAACATCCTTCTTCAACCCCACCCAATAGTAGTCATCCTTCAAACCACGATACATCTTCGTACTACCAAGGTGCATAGCGAAAAGACTACTATGAGCTTCAATCAGAATAGTGTGTCTCAACTCAGCATCATTCGGCACCACTATCTGACTCCCAAAGCACAAAACACCATCGTCATTGAAACTAAAATCCGAAGCCTTACCATCCGCAATATCCTGAACGTGAGGAACAAGAGAATCATCAAGCAACTGTTTATCCTTGATCAACTGAATCAAGGATGGTTTCACTTGCAATTCGGCAACAAGACCACCATCTCGCGATGTGCTCAAATGAGCAAACATCGCTCTCAACTCCACAACCCCCTTCCTGCTCAAAGCATCAGCCACAACATTGGCCTTCCCAGGATGATACTCAATCGACAGATCATAATCCTCAAAAGCAATTCCACCCATCGTCGCTGCCTAAGATTCAACTCCTTTTGAGACATAAGATACTTCAAACTTTTCTGATATGTGAATACCACACTAAGGTTGAATCAAGACATGAGTTTGCGTCAAAGCTTCCTTCAACTTCTCAAAAGCTTGCTGCCTCGCATCTGTCCACTCAAAGTGAACATTCTTCTGCAACAACTTGGTCAAAGGTGCAGCAATCTTCGAGAAACCCTCGACAAACCTATGGTAATATCCATCCATGCCAAGAAAACTTCGTACCTCTATGACCGACTTAGGCACTTTCCAATCCATCACTGCCTCTACCTTATGTGGATCAACACGAATACCCTCGGCTAATACAACATGTTCAAGGAAGACTACCTCCCTAAGCCAAAACTCACACTTGCTCAGCTTAACATAAAGCTGGTTCTCCAACAACACTTACAACACTATCCTTAAGTGTTTATCATTATCCTCCTCGGTACGAGAGTACATAAGGATGTCATCGCTGAACACTATCACAAACTGATCCAAAAACTCATGGAATACGCGATTCATCAAGTCCATGAAACCAGCAGGTGTGTTGGTTAATCCAAAAGGCATCACTAAGAACTCATAATGCTCGTACCTTGTCTGAAAAGCCGTCTTAGGTACGTCCACATCCTTCACCTTCAACTGGTAATACCTTGGCCTAAAATCAATCTTAGAGAACACCGAGGCACCTCAAAATTGATCAAAGAGATCATCAATCCTTGGCAAGAGATACTTGTTCTTGATCGTCAACTTGTACAGTTGCCGATAATCTATACACATCCGCATTGTCCCATCTTTCTTCTTTACAAATAAGACCGGCGCACCCCAAGGTGATACACTCGGCTGGATGAACCCTCGATCAAGCAACTCCTGAAGTTGCATCTTCAACTTCTTTAGCTCTTTTGGTACCATTAGATAAGGAGCAATAGACACCAGAGTCGTATTCTCATACAACTCAACAGGTGTATCAAGGAAATATACATGCTCACTCAAGATATAAGAATGCGTGGATCCATAATCGATCAATGCCAACAATGATAAAGACTGTAGAACAAAGGTAACTGCGATGACATCAGTGTCGTTGTGCCCCTTGCGCTGAGCATAGACCCTCGCCAAACCGTCTCCCTCAGGCTTGACTGCTACCACATATGCGACGCCACGCTGACCCTCATCTCTCCTCTAAAAGTTACCTCGGTCACGCCCACGGCCTCTCTAAGGTGCAGCAACAGCACGTGCACGCCCCTGGCCTCCACCAGCAAACAGAGGAAACTCGCGCCTCATATGATCAGCTGAACCATTGTTCCAGCAGGAATTCATTGTCAGCACAACATGACCCTGTGCTTCTCTAGCCATACGTGGAAAATCTCACCTCAGATGATCCCTAGAACCACACGTCCAACACGTGTTCTATTTAGCCCTCTATCTATTTCCCTGAACCGACATACCACGTCCAATGTTACATCACCTAGCTGCAGGCTGATACTTCTTATCTCGGCCCCTTTTGTTCCGTCCACCTCCGGAATTGAACTCAGCAGTTCTCTTACCAGAGCTAGAACCACCTCCACGAGATGTCAGACCCAAGCTGTGCTCGATGTTCTTAGCCCGACATACGAGTACATTAAAATCTGTGGCCCACATATAGGTCTTCACATCCTGTACAAGCCCATACCGAAAGCGACCACAACGATGCCTCTCACTTGGCATCAACTCAGGGGCATACTGACTCAGACGTATGAACTGGACCTCGTTCTCAGGCACATAAAGATTTCCTTGCACGAGTGACATAAAATCGCGCTTCTTCTCATCCAAGTATCTCACACCAAGATACTTCTTCTTAAATGCACTCTAGAAGAACTCTGAATCCATCTCATTTGGCTCCAACCAGCGGTGATAGTCGTCCACCAACTATAGGCATCACCCTCAAGTAAAGAAACTGCGCACCTCAGCTTGCGCGCATCCCTGCATCCCATCTGATTCATAATGCAGATCATACTAGCTAACCATGCCTCCGATGCCTCAGTAGACAAACACAAGAACTCGACAGCTCCCAGATTCCTCAGCCATTCCAAAGGAAAACCCACCTACCAGCTGCAGGTGCCTGCACTTGCGCTCCAGCTATCACAGCCTGAAACGCTCCGGTGATCGCCTGAACCAGCAGAGTTAGATCATCCAATTCTAGACTAGCATGTCCACGTTGCTCTGGCTCTCCACCTCCAGGTGGTGGTGGCGGATGTATAGTCTCATTAGATGGGTTCTCGACCCCTTGATTACCCTACTCAGGCGCAGACACGATCGTATTCGGTCTAAGCTCTCTCCTAGGACCCATTGTGCAATTTTAACAAGGCATACTAACAGAAACATTTCAAACCATGAGTTAGGCCAGCCTCAAGCAAGGATCCAAGTTTACAAAACCAATTTAAAACATTTAACTAGTGTAATAAGGCAATGGGCACCCCAATTTCCCTCAAGCATAACATAGCATACAATAGCATATCATAGTCATCATGCTTTCTATCATCCACAATCAGCACACATCCTCACCACATCATCAACATACAATCATATTCAACTCCCATATGATTCATAACAACCAAGCATGGCATAAACACCAACATTAACCCAAAAACATGATTTTTCATACAACATACCACTAATCATCAAATCGAACATCAAAACATACCAATTTCACTTACCATCATCCTTAATTCTTTTGAAATCTGGCTCTGATACCAACAAATATAACCCCCTTAGCCCAGCCTAGACGCCTGACCCAAACTAAGAAGATTACATGGGGAAAATTGAAGCCAACTCGTTAAAACCGACCTCGATTAACGACCCTATTTTTCCTCTTTTTATCTTCTCTAGATGCACATTGAGATCCTATATGTTAAACAAAGAATTTTAAAAGAAACAGCACATCGATCAGAGTTTGATTAGGGATTCAATTGCGCAAGTGATGCATTTAAGGACTAAATTGTAAATTTATGACAATTATAGGGACCAATCCAATTTTAAGTTTACCAATCCTTAATTATTCATGTAACATGCCCCCATGTCAAAATTCATCACAAACGGATCATCCAAACTCAACCAATTGAGCATACAACATTTATAGACCAATATGTAACATTTCAGAACATAAGAAGATACTTTTAACTGAAAATAGCAGTTAGGTATCGGTACCCTTAAGTACATATCGATGCGCGAGAAGGCAGTAGCCAAAGTTTGGAAAAGGGTACCGGTACCCTTCCTTGAGCATCGATACGCCCTTCAAAGATAGCACAGGCGTATCGATACACAAGCAATTCGTATCGATACCCCTGTGTTGATTTGCATGAATTATGCCTTCGAGTATCGATACCCAAACCCGAGTATCGATACTCGTACTAGAAATGCACATCCAACAACTACAAATAAGCATTTAACATCAACTAAGCACGCCCAAAACATCCATACAAGTTATAACAAACATTTCCAACATATATGCATCAATACACAACCATAGATAAGCAATAGACATGGCAATTCATGAAGATTGTAAGCAATATGGGTATGCTTGCACACATAACCAAAACATGTCTGAAATACCAAATAGCAAACCATAAACAAATTAGAGGCCATTTACAAGTCTCAAAACACAAAACTAAACATGGACAAGATGTTTCACAACATCAAACAATCCCTAAGTGGAAATCCCTCCCATTGCCTCTTATTACACTAAAGTGAAAACACATACTTTGCTTAGCTAAAATCACTTGGATACCCCTTGCTTTCTTGCTGCCAAAGATGCTCAATTCTCTGCATTGATGAAACAAATGAGCGTAAGCATAAAGCTTAGTGAGGACCACTATAAATCCAAAACATTCATCAATGCATTTTAAAAACCAAATCATCATACTTTGTAAACACATGCCTTCCTTTAAAACATGCACTTAAAAACAACATTTCCTCTTTCAAATCCACATGCTCATAGCATCATTAATTACAATAACAAAAACCTTTGCTCGTGCTTAAACCAAGAATCACATGCATTCTAGCATAAAACTCAAGCATCACATGCTTTTCCAAAATAAGCAATCATCAATAATTCATTATATCCTCATCATTATATTGGCTCGCAAGTGATCAATAAAAAGTACCATATCAAAACACAATCGACGCAATCGGATACGTGGATTACAAGCATTGTCCCAAAAGCTTCATACACCCTACCGGACACTCAAGGCTCACACACGGGATTAGACCATCAACCGTTGTGACACCCATGGTGGAGTTTAATGGTACAATCACAACCCCTTAAAACCACTCATCGATGGTTGTATAATTCCACTAACGAGAGCACGGGACACAAACCACAAGATCCACACATGAGATTTGACCATCAATTGTTGTGACCTTAACCTCAATCGTTAGGGTACTTGGATGGAGTGTACGGTACAATCTCAACCCCTTGACAACCAAGACGACTTAATTCACGGTGCACCTAATCCTATAGCCGGCTAACTATATCCAATTAAAGTAACCAAAACCATTTTCCATCACTTGCCAATATAATCATTATTCAACAACATTTCATTGTTTTAAAAAAAGCATAAACCACAATGCTCTTTTCTACGAGCAATAACATGCTTAAATCAATTATTAAATCGTATAAACACAAGGATCACTTACCATGCGCATCCTTAACAAAATGACATTTAAAACCAGCAACAACATTGCTCTAAACATGCTTTAAAACAATAATCAAACCACATTTAAATCAAGTGCATTTTAAACCAAAATATAGCACAATCCGAGAGAGACTTTCACTTTACTAACTCTTGAGCTTAGCTAAGTGTTTCAAACTTACACTAAGCTCCCAAAACCACGTTCAAAATGTTTCAAAGCTGGATAACTCTTTTCCACTCACCGATACGCGAAACTTCGCTTGCCAACGCGAAGATCACTCGTATGAAGCTTCAAAAATTGCTTCGCTTGTTTCCAGATCAATATCCCCTGCTTTTAGAGCATTAAAAACCGAGATCCAATGCATTAAAATGCATTACAACTCTAGCAACTAAACATAAACTCGTTGCCCAGCAAAACTACATCAATTTATCCAACCGAAACAACCAAAAACTCATTCGATTGCCTCCTAAACCAAGCCCAGCCAACAATCATCACTTCCATCCATTAATATTCACCAAATCACATCTAAAAACAACATAAACCCTTCCTTATACCTCTAGAAACCATAAAACCATCAAATCACATCAAAAACTCAACTAAAACTATCATAAAACTCAAGGATCTCAAGGATTTCGGGATCTATATTGTCAAAACTCATTTTCAACATCAAGATTGACTTAAAACTTGATTAAAACCAATCATGAATTGATCATATCATAACCATTACGAAAATTGGAAATTACAGCATCATTTTACAAGATTTCATTCTCGAATCAAATCTACCATTAAAACTCAATCAAAATCATCATTAAAGAGTCAATAATATTGGGAATTTGAATAAAGTATCTTGATTAGAGGTTGAGAACGAGATTTACCTTCGATCTTTGCCTTCCTAGAAATTTGACAAGTTTATCTTTCAAAATCTTGAAGAAAAATATGAAAAACTTTAGAAATGAGCTTAGAAATGAGAAAGAGAGTTTGAGAGAAAAGAAATCTGGAGAAAAGAGATTGGGAAATGTGTTTGGATGAAATAAGAGTTTAAAAATTAGTTACGTAAAATGAAACTTATCATTTTACTATTTTATTAATAAATAAATAAAATACCTTTTAATCAATTATTTTAAAATTCACTTAAATCACATGTCAAATTGAGAAAAGGCTAAATTCCACGAAATCTCCCTAAAGATTCTAAGATTTTGACTCTTCTTTTGAAAATTGCATTTTCCCACAGTTTTAAAACTTTACATTTTGGTTACTTCCCAAAATGTACCACTTCCAAAACCCATTTTGTAAAATTGATTTGACCAACCTCTTAAACATAATTTTAGAGGATTTTAGCAATTTTTGTCACATTTTTATCCTATGCCGAACCTTGATCTCCCTAAACCACTAAAAGAGATTCGAATCATTCCCGACCGGCTCGATTCGATGTCTAAAACATCTAGGCCCAAAACCAGGGCGTTAGAGTGTGGCTTGATGGGCGGCGGAGGGCTACGATGGTGTGATCTGTTCTGTTTCTGGTGCTTGCATCATCTTCAGGCGGACATTTCTGGTCTAGCCCTTTTTGGCGGATGTCATCTCATCGTTTGGATCTGATGGGACGGTGAAATTGGCAAACAAGCCCGTGATGAGAGATGAGAAGTAAAGCCGACCCTTTGATTTTTGGAAGCAATTGTGGATCTCCTTGCAGATTATTTCCCCAACATTTATCAGGTTGTTCATCATTATTGAGTGAATGAAAGCGAGACGCGGCCGGTCCACGGTGTAGTTATGAGAGGTGGGTAGCAGACGCCATTTGACGAATGTGTTCCATAGCATCGCCTCTGGCAGTAATTAGTGGCGTTACACGGAGCCACCATGTTTTTCTGCCAACCACGACGTGTTGGGTTCGCACAGTCGGGCCTTGATTCTATCATAGTCGACAGCCGTTAGTGACTGCCTCCATTCTTCGTGAGGGTTGCCGTCCATTTCTAACACATAAAATATGTTGATGATGGCAACGTTTAACTTGACAGGTTCTCCCCGGACAAAAACAAAGGGTAGCTCTGGGCGGGGGTGGTGGGCATAAAATTCACTGACCATCATGATGTTTGCCACCTACGGCTGTCGTGCAAATATCTCCCAGCCCTTGCTGTGGATCTTTTCGAAGAGGGCAGGCTCAAGATTGAGATCCCCTGTCAACTGTGTATAATATAACCCTTGTTCCTTCCATATGGCTTGTTTTGTGAACTGGGTTATGTACCTCTTTGCATCATCATTGGAGAAGAAACGTTGGAATTTGGGTTTGGATTGTGATGCTGATGCCATGCGTGAGATGATTTTTTTGTAATCTAAAAATAAAATAAGATAATGAGAAAGAGAGTAGTGGATTCAAGAATAGATTTACAAGGAGATGAAAGTAAAGTAAATGAATAGGAGAAGTGGGGTTTATATAGATGGTGCTGTGGGATGCCATGGAGGCATTAAATTCCCAACGAGAAAATTGCTTCGCGCATGTTTTGGGTTTTTGGCCCATTGCTTCTGTAGCCGTTGGAAGCTAGCCGTTAGCGGTCAACTAGCCGTTACGTTGTTTCTGTGCTGGGCCGCCCTCATCTGTCTCGGCGGGATGGTGAGCGGGCTCCTTGTTGGGCCTTCTTCTTGGTCCTGCTCTTTTATTCCTAAAATCTGGGAATAAAAATAATAAACTAAATAAAGAAATACTAAAATAAAAATGTGGAGAATAAATTGTAATGAATTAAAATCTAATCCTAAAAATTAAAGATAAGAATGATAAAATAAATTCTAATCCTAAAACATAAAAATAAAAGAAAACAAAATAGTTAAACTAAGTTATGTTGAGAGTGCATTGGGGTGCTTCTCCCAGAAATAACCACTTCCTGAGATTATTTTTTGCTATTTTCCCTCATGGGGGTCCTCTTGTTCCTTGGTGTCCTTCATTCTGCCATGCTGCCTGCCTGGGCGGCTGTTGTTGTTCCCTATTTTAGTGCTGATTTCGGAAGCCTGAGCGTCTGGGCATCCTTTATTTTCCCTTATTGAGGGTCGTGAAACATTTAGTTTTATGCTTTGATTGTCCACCCTCATAATCAGCTCCCCATGCTCTACATCAATTAACATTCTGCCCGTGGCCAGAAACGGTCGCCCAAGTATGATGGGGGCGTTCTCGTCGGCCTCACAGTCTAGGATGAGGAAGTCTACTGCAAAAATAACGCTGCCCACGTGAACCAAGATGTCTTCAAATTTGCCCTCCGGTTGTACGAATGAATGGTCCGCTAGTTTCAGCATTATGGAGATGGGTTTTGCTTGCTCAATACCTAACTTGTCGAAGACTGCCTTTGGCACCAGGTTACTGCTGGCTCTTTAATTGCACAGGGCTCTCATGGCGTGGTTGTTACCGATTCTGCATGGAATAACGAAGCTGCCTATATTTGTTCTTTTGGCCTGTAGCTTGTTGTGCAGCATCGCCATGCACTCATCTATCATAGCTATGATTTCAAGCTGCCTAATTCTTTTCCTCTTGGAAACCTTGTCCTTCAGATATTTCATGTAATTGGGCATGTTCTGGATGGATTCCATGAGAGGGATGTTAATGTTCACCTGTTTTAGAATATCAAGAAATATTTAGAACTAGTGCTCATGTTTCTGTTGCTTTAGTCGTTGGGGGAAAGGCGACGGAAGACGAATGTCCTGAATGCGTTCCTTGAATGGAAATCTAATTTGTGGTGAGTCAGGATCATTCTCTTTAGGGTTGCTGTCAGTCTCATCTGTCAGGGTGGCTGTCATAGGCGGGTTTGGCTGCTACCTCTGTGCTGCTGGATGATGAACCCTCGGTCCTGTTGCTTATAATCTCAGTAAATTGCCCGAATTGAGTCTCCAAATTCTTTATTGCAACCTCCTAGTTGTTCATCCTCATTTCATTCATGTCCATAAATGACTCGATTTTATCAATAAATTTATTAGTACGACCAATAAAATCACTCGTTCGAGACATAAAAGTATGTAAAGTATTTTCGAGTGAGTTATTTCTCATATTCTGTTGCTGTTGAGGCAGCTGTCTAGACAGGTTCTGTTGGTATCCTCTTGGTTGCTGAGTTGGATTTGCAGCCGTGTTTGGATTACTCTAGCAGATGTTCAGATGCTTCTTCCAGCCTGGGTTGTATGTGTTGGTGTTGGGTCTGCGATTCCTCTCATAGGTTCCCATGAAGTTGGCGGATTCACTACACTCGGAGGAATCGTGGTTGCCCCCACACTCGTCACAAAAAGGCTCCACAACCTTGGCCTCATATGTCTTTCCTTTGGCCATACTTACCACTAGCTGTGTCAGCTTGTCCAGGTAGGCATTAACAGATTCAGTGACATCTACTTCATTTACAACAGCTGGCCGCCTTACGCTGCTGCGGTGGGCTATAGGGAACTTGTATTCGTTCTTAGCAATTCTGTTCAGAATCTATAGTGCCTCCTCAGGTGGTCTATCCAGGATGATCCCATTGGCTGAGGCGTCGAGCATCATTTGTGCCTGTTGGTTTACTCCATTGTAGAACATCGATACTTGGGTACAGGATGGGAAACCATGAAGCGCGCATTCGTTTAACATCTATTGGTACCTCTACCAAGCTTCATACATTGGTTCGTCATCCCCTTGGCGGAAGGTTGTGATCTCATTTCTCAACCTGTCTGTGACATTTGAAGGACTGAAACGATCTAAGAAATCCTTGCACAGCTCCGTCCAAGTATTGAATGATCCCACCAGTTGGTTGTTCAGCCATTGTTTTGCCCCATCCCTTAGTGAATAGGGAAATAATCTCAACTTCAACACGTCTTGATGGACTCCATGTATTTTGCAACGTCTGCATATGTCTAGGAATTCTCTCAAGTGCTGCCGAGCATCTTTTGTGGAAGTTCTTACAAATTGCCCCAATGTGTTAATCATATTGAACATCATGGGCTTTAACTCATAGTGATCCGCTTCGACTTCAGGCTCTACAATAGTTGGGTCAAATCCCTTGAAGTCGTGCTCCAAGTAGTCCCTGGTGGTTCGCACATATTGTGGCTGCCTGGGCGGAAATGGCGGTTGCTGCCTAGGTGGAATTGGTTGCTGCTATCTAGGCGGCGGATCTTGATGCCCATTCCCGCCGATACGAGAATCGTCAGCAGGGTTGTCGTCTTGGCCGTTAACCATTGTTGCCTCTGTCTTTCCTTTTTCTTTCGCTTTCCCGAGGGCTTCTCTTGCTTCTTTCTTCAGTTCTCTTGCTCTTCGTTCGATCTCGTCAAAGAAAACGATTTTTTCTGAGGGGTTTGCTCTGGTCATGCACTAGACAAGACTGCAAAATTCTTTTTTTTTTCAAATAAAAGTAATAAAAACTAAAACTAAATTCAATTAAAGTAAAGGTGCAGAAAAATTAAAATGAATTTACTGTTGCCAATCCTCTGCAACGGCGCCAAAAACTTGTAGAGCATTGGGTGTTCTCTAAATATGAGCGCAAGTGCACACCCTCGTCAAGTTATAGTATAAAATATATTGTCTCCCACAGGGATTGGAAAGCTTATTCGAATTGCAATTCCTGCACAAGTAAATTTTAGTTTATAAAAAGTAAATAAATACAAGTAATTGATAGAAGAGATCAGGGTGATAGAATGGGTTAGGTTATGTTGTTTAGAAGTTTAAAACTGCGTTGAATAGGTTAAGTTGCTTTGTGGTGCCAGACTTTGCTGCCTCGGCGGAGAATGGCAGACTAGCTGCTTTGACGCTTTCGATGCCTTGGCAGTGGAATGGATGGATGGCTCGATGGCAAACCCGGGAGACCTTCAAGGCTTGGCAGAATGCTTCGATAATGATCCCACTTATGTCTAAGTCAGAATGCTATTGTTGCCCACTGCATATGTTACCCGTCATGGCGTGAATCTTGCAAAGACATCAACCTTGATTCGTCCTCTTTTAGCCGCCTTAAACTCACACCTGTGTCTAGGCCGAATTGATCAACACTTGATTAGGATGAGGATAGTACTTATCCCTTTCGTGAGTCTGACTCTCTTGATACCGAACAAATAGATAGTTAACAACTAATCTTTCGAACATAATTGAAAACTATGAAGAGCATGGAATAAGAAAACCTCGAAGTTTTATTGCAAATACAAACTTAATTCCTAAAAAACCGTTCTAACACTAATTTACAACATAACCCAAACCCAAGAGAAAATTTAGAACATAATGGCGGTAAGAAAATTTAGAACAAATATATCGAGTACATATAGGCATTAGCTAGGCCAAGTTCTCCTTGGAGTAGAAGTCTTCAAAGTAGCTTTTGCATTAAATGCAACCTTTAATTCTGGCTTCTTTAAGTTGAATGTGGACTCCTTCTTGTTGCCTTGCACCACAAGTCATCATGATCTCCTCCTTCGGCGGCTATGTCTGCTTCTCCAGGCATCAGAAAATTGAGTGGATGGCATCGTTGGAATCAGGATTTTCTGTTCTACAGATCGCACTCCAATTCTCTGGTTCCTCGGCTTATTGCCATAGGCGGCAAGTATGGCGGCGGAAGGTTCTCGGTAACACTTATCTCTCTCTTGAACTGCATTAGTACAGCTCCCCGGTCTGCTGCCTCTGCATCCTCTCCTCTGATCTGTTCTCCTCCTAACAACTTCTAGCCCTGAAATGCAAACTAAACTAAAACAACATCTTTTCCTTACCAAATAAAAGATAATCAATAAAAGCATGGAAAAGTAAAGAATACTGTAAATATGCAATGCATGAACCTAAATATGCCTAAAATGTACTTAAGAACAATAATAATATGAGATGGAATGTATATATTATATAGGACTAATGAGAACATTACAAGGGACCTCAAAAAAATTCCATAGGTCACCTCAAACCACCCTCGTTCATCGGCCCGATCTCAGCCACCGCTGGTCCGTGGCATGCACTGCCACCACCACCAACTTCCTCGCCTCCCTGTGACCAAAATCATGCAAGCCACTTGCCGTAGCTTGGTGTCTTTTGTCGTAGAGTTCGCTTTCAAGGTTCGTCGAGAACCAAGGTTTTGCTTCTCAGATATTCAGTGATTCCGGTCGTTTCGGTTGTTGGTTCATCGCACGACCACCTGATCTGAGCTCCTTGCACCGCGACAAGCAAAACCCTGCCTGTAAATCACCCGTCTAACACTAGTAGAAGCTTCGCCGAAGTTACGAGGATTTAGGCCATTTTGAATCGTTTTGGGTAAATTTTGTTCATTTTCCGGCTTAGTTTGTTATTTTTCGACTTGGATGATTTGAGTAATTCGTGTGCTTTGGTTTTTCAGCAGTTTGGTGTCATCTGGAGTCACCGGAGAGGATCCCGGTGAGCCGCCGGTAAGTTGCTATCAATTGGGGTAGGTGGGCTTGAACCGGCTTGAACTGGTATGTACCAAACCCGGTCTAAACCGACCCAACCCGTATACCAGTCTAAACCGGTCCAGGCGCAAACCAATTATTAGTATGAACCCAAGCCCATTAACAAATATGGTCTGAGCCCAACATCCCTAGCCCAATATGTGAGTCCGACTTGGATTCAAACCCAAGCGCTGTTGGTTAATCCGATCTGCCTAACATGGCCTGACCCGTGACCGACCGACTCGATAACCCAAGCATAAACCCGACTCGACTGAGTCAACCTGTTGACCGAGTTAACCTGTTGACCGAATCAAACCCAACTGAGTCAACTTAGGAAGTCAACCCAGTTGACCAGTGACATTGTGATAATGTTTTTTCGAAGGAATCCTTAAAATTTTTTGGAGTCACCATCGACCACTAAGGTAGGCCGGACACCATAAAAAACTAAATCAGAGATTCATTTGAAAGGGTTCGGGAGTTGGTTACGTGTGGGGAAGGGTTAGCACCCCCATCACGCCCGTAAATCTGCACCAAAATAACTATTGCTTTTAATTTATGGAAATTATTTGAAATTTAAAATGAATTTAGTTAGGGGCTGTTAATCGAAAATTAAACTTTAACTATACGAGCTTTATCAAATTGGTGCTTTCAAATTAATTAGACATTTAATTACAAGGATGACGGTACACCGGACCAAAGACTAAACCGACATCATATAAGTTTGACTTCCGTGTTAGTTTAGGGTTCTGATCCCGTACGTCATATTTAATTATTTACGAATTTACCTTTAGACGATGCAAATTAATCCAAATATTCGGGGAATATCCAATAAGCTAGGATATTTCGACCCGAATACGCAAATTAATAAGTATCTCCTTTTTTATAATTAGAATGAATTAACATGCAAATTAGAGCATTAAAGTTCACATGAATGACGATTAAAAAGTGCATGCCAAATACATATTCGAACAATATAAAAAGGCTAAGATATGCACACATTAGAACCATATACTACATACATAATAACATTATATTATATGCATGGAACTATATATTATAAAAACACATGTTAAACAAGATTATATAAAAGGCATACAATTATACAGTATAAAATAAATAATATTTACCACATCAACCACAAATCATATATGCACATTAAACATATCTATTAACATGGAAAAATCATAAAAAGGACCGAAATGTAAGGAATGTAAAACAAGGCAGAAATTAAAACATGCAAGATGACGGGGACCTGAACAGTAAATAAAGCCACTAAAAACATTGAATCACAAAATAAGGATCCAATTGAAAGATCGCAACAACCTAAAGGGACCGAGATGGGGATTAAACCATTCAAAAATAGATTAAAATCAAATTTGTGATGAGATTAAAAACTTTCAAAAACCTTGAGGGACCACGAGCGTGGTTTCAAAATGCGAAAGTCCCTACGCGCGTAATAACAATACGCAGAGCGACTTATTAAGGGATTAGACCCATTTTAAAACATTAAAGAAGGATAAAAATGGGTTTTAATTCATTTTAACCCTTTTAGCTAACCCTAATCCTCAGACACTCTCCCCTCTTCTCTCTATTTTTCTGATGCCGGCACGTCAGCCGACACTAATCAGCGGTTGGCGTTCCCCTAAACAACCCAAAAAATGTCCCTTTTTCTCATCTACAAACTAGGAAACCTTTTCCTTTAAAAAATGAAACCCTTTCCTTTTTAAAACCCAAAAACAGATTCGAAAATCCTTTCATTTTGAAAACCAAAAACCCTTCATGTCACCGTCCCCACCGTTTCACCATGCAAGGCTTGTCAACGGCGGGTGGATGCGAACCGGCACACCATAGGGCCAAACGCCGAAGGTAAAAAATGCAAAACCCTCACTGTTTCTCTTTCTTTTTTATATATGATACGAAATGAAACTGAAAATGAAAGATGAAGATACCTCTAAATATGAAGTTTTTTGGTTGCTTATCGATTGCTATGAAATTTCCCCTATTTTATTCTCTGGTTACATCGTGTGGTTTCGGGTTTTATAACACCGAAATTACAAATTTTCGGATTACATAAAATTGAATGAAAAAAGGTTATTGGTTCTGCAGTTGTCTATTTTGGCCGGATTCATGCACTCCGATTTTGTGCATTTCTATTATTTTTTGGTGCATTTTTGCCTTCTGAAATTTCAGTTATTTTGTTGCATTCTACTGACATTTTTTGTTTGCATGTGACGACCGTGAGGAGGGGACCAGAGGACAGCGTGGCTCGATGGCTGAGGAAAAGACTCGGCTTGGGAGCCTCGATCCTGGCCGTTAACGCCGTGGAGATCAACGGTCACGATTTGGGAAGCTGAAGAGGCTCGAACGGCATGGTCCGTACGCGCGCGTCTGAGAATCTGAAAGCCGCCCGTGGGCGCGTGGAAGTTCTGGAGACTTCTCTGCCTCGATCTGGGCCGTTGATGGAGATCTCGATCCGACGACTCAGATGGATGCGGCGCTTGGGAAGCAAGTGGCCAGCTAGGGTTTCCATGTAAGGTGTGATCTATACCGTTAGATCTAAATTAGATCTGACGGTGGAGAGTCAGCTGCAAGACACCAAAGAAATCAGATTAGGGTTTCTTTGTTGTTTTAATTATTCGGGCCTATTGAGCCATGTAATATATACTTATTTGTTTAGCTTTTTAATGTTTGTAAGTGGACTCTTTAATATAAATAAACATGGCTTTACTTATTTAGTGTATATTGGGCTTTACTTCAGTTTAATTATGATAATATTATAGTATAAAGATAATAATAATACTACTACGAATATAATAATAATAATAATAATAATAATAATAATAATAATAATAATAATAATAATAATAATAATAATGAGAATAGAGTTGATAATAATAATAATAATAGATAATAATAGTAATAATGATAATATAGATAATTATAGTAATAATGATAATATAGATAATAATAATACGGTAATACTATGTCATACGAGGATAATAATAATAATAGATAATAACATACATAATAGGATATCATAACATATATTAGTAATTAATTCATTTTTTTTCTTTCAAACAAAAAAAAAACAATAGCATCACACACATATTTATCTTTTTGTTTTTTTAGTTTTTTTAATCACACGATATAATTAGGAAAATAAACGAGGCCCATTATTTAAAAAATAAAAATAGGTTGACACCCCAGACAAAATTTGTGATTACAGCTGCCTCATTTGCTTATACTTGTGGGACAAGAATAAAACAAAGACCAAAGCACTAATTTTGTCCAACTTCCCTGTTTGGATCCTGAATCACCATGCACTTGAACTACTGGCGGTTCGGAAGTCGGTATGAGAAAATGTAACGGTCGCGGAGGCTAGAAGTTGTTCTTCTCATTTCAACATTCTTCAACCCTTTTGAGGTTCGAACGAATAGACAATTGGTGAAAAACAAAAGCTCCATTCTCCTTATGCCCGAACGGATAGGCGGATTCCATTCTCCTCATGCCTGAACGGATAGGTGGGTTCTAAAAGGTAAAAGTTCCATTCTCCTCACGCCCGAACGGATAGGCGGGTTCCATTCTCCTTATGCCCTAACGGATAGGCGTGTTCCATTCTCCTCATGTCTGAATAGATAGGAGGGTTCCTTTCTCCTCATGCCTGAACGGACAGGTGGATTCCATTCTCTTTATGCATGAATGGATAGGCATATTCCATTCTCCTCATGCCTGAACAGATAGGCGGGTTTCATTCTCCTTATGCCTGAACGGATAGGCAGGTTTCACTATCCTCATGTCTGAACGGATAGGCGGGTTCCCTTCTTACAATCACAACCCTTCAACACCACTCATCGGTACCTGTATAATTCCACTAACGAGAGCACGAGACACATAACCCCAGACCCACACACGGGATTAACATCCACCATTGTAATCTTAACCTCAATCGTTAGGGTGCTTGGATGGAGTATAGAGTATAATCACAACCCCAATCATATAGCCGGCTAACTATATCCGATTAAAGTAATCAAAAACCATTTTCATCACTTGCCAATATAATCATTTAACATCAATATTCCATTGTTTTACATGCATAAACATAATGCCATTTTCACAAGCATAAACATGATTAGTATCAAATGTACAAATCACATAAATCCAAGGATCACTTTCCATGTGTTTTTCTTAACAAAATGGCATTAAAAACCAGCAACCTCAATGCTCTAAAACATGCTTTAAAACAATAATAAAATCACATTCAACTCAAATGCATTTTCAACAAAACATAACACATTTCCAAGAGAAACTTTCGAGTCACTTACTCTTGAGCTTAGCTAAGTGTTTCAAACTTACGTTAAGATCCCAAGACCACGCTCAAAGCGTTACAAAGCTGGAAAATCCACTTCCACTCACCGATACGCGAACCCTTGCTCATCGACACGAAAATTACTCTTCTGGAGCCTCCAAAAATGTCTCGTTTGCTCTCGGATCAAGATCCCCTGTTTTCACATCATCAAAACAGAGATCTAAATGCATTAAAATGCATTTCAACACCAGCAACCAATCACAAACTCGTTGCTCACCCAAACTACACCTATTTACCCATCCGAAGCAACCGAAAACTCAATCAATTGCTTCCTAAACCAACCCCAGCCAACATACATCACTTCCAATCAATTATAAACATCAAAACACATCTAAAATCGACCTAAACCCATCCTTATACCTCCAGCAAGCATTACTTTATCATTTCAGCTAAAAAATCCAACTAGAACTATTAAGAAACCCAAGGATCTTAAGGATTTCGGGATCTATATCAACAAAACCTCTTTTCAACATATTAACCAACATAAAACTAATGTCTTTCTTAAAAACATGCTCTTCTAAGCATCAATGCACTTTTCAAACCACATGCTTTAGTCATCATTTAAATAACAACAAATAACTTTTTGCTCATGCATAAACCAAGCATCACATGCATTCTAGCATAAACCACAAGCATCTCATGCTTAAATCATCAAACAAAAACATTATATTGGCTTGCAAGTGATCCATTCTCAATGATAACAAAACCAACACAAATGACAGAATCGGATACGCGGATTACAAGCGTTGTCCTACACGCTTCATACACACTACCAGACTACACAAGGCTCACACACGAGAGCAACCCTCCATCGTTGTGACACCTGTGGTGGAGTATAACGGTACAATCACAACCCCTCAACACCACTCATCGGTACCTATATAATTCCACTAACGAGAGCACGAGACACATAACATCAGACTCACACACGGGATTAACATCCACCATTGTAATCTTAACCTCAATCGTTAGGGTGCTTGGATGGAGTATACAGTACAATCACTACCCCAAACCTATAGTCAGCTAACTATATCCGATCAAAGTAATCAAAAACCAGTTTTATTACTTGACAATATAATCATTTAACATCAATATTCCACTATTTTACAAGCATAAACATAATGCCATTTTCACAAGCATAAACATGATTAGTATCAAATGTGCAAATCACATAAATCCAAGGATCACTTACCATGTGCATTCTTAACAAAATGGCATTAAAAACCAGCAACCTCAATGCTCTAAAACATGCTTTAAAACAATAATTAAATCACATTCAACTCAAATGCATTTTCAACAAAACATAACACATTTCCGAGAAAAACTTTTGAATCACGTACTCTTGAGCTTAGCTAAGTGTTTCAAACATACACTAAGCTCCCATGACCACGCTCAAAGCGTTACAAAGCTGGAAAATCCATTTCCACTCACCGATACGCGAAGCCTTGCTCGCCGACAGGAAAAATTACTCTTCCGGAGCCTCCAAAAACGTCTCGTTTGCTCCCGGATCAAGATCTCTTGTTTTCACATCATCAAAACAGAGATCTAAATGCATTAAAATGCATTTCAACACCAGAAACCAATCAGAAACTCGTTTCTCACCCAAACTACACCAATTTACCCATCCGAAACAACCGAAAACTCAACCGATTGCTTCCTAAACCAACCCAGCCAACATACATCACTTCCAATCAATTTTTAAACATCAAAACACATCTAAAATCGACCTAAACCTATCTTTATACCTCCAGCAAGCATTACTTCATCATTTCAGCTCAAAAACCCAACTAGAACTATCAAGAAACCCAAGGATCTTAAGGATTTCGGGATCTATATCAACAAAACCTCTTTTCAACATATTAACCAACATAAAACTCAATTAAAGACAATCCAAAACATAGCCTAACAAAACAAGTCCGAAAATCAAGAGTTTCATCATATTTTTGCAAGATTTCAATCTCAAATTTAAACTAAAATGAAAACTCGACCAAAAACATTAATTAGAAGCCAAAGATCTAGGGAATTTCAATAAAGAACCTGGATTGAAGGTTGAAAACAAAATTTACCTCCAATCCTTGCTTTCCTCAATGAATGACAAGTTTTCCTTAGCAAATATCTTGAAGAACTTGAAAGAACTCTTGAAATTTGTTTAGAAAATATTGAGAGAGTGTTTGGGAGAAAAGAATTCTGGAGAATATGAGTTAGAATTGTGTTTGGCTGAAAAAGAGAAGACAAAGGTAGTTACGTCAAGTGAAATCCCATTTTTCTAATTTATTAATTTTAATTTAATAAAAACCCTTTTATTAAATCACTTTAAAATCCCATTTTAAAACACATGTCATATTAAGGAAAGGCTAAATTTCCATAAAGCTACCTAGAGATTCTAAGATTTTGGCTCCTCTTTTAAAATCACATTTTCCACACTTTTGAAACTTTACATTTTGGTCACTGCCCAAAATATACCTCTTCCGAAACTCTTTTTGTAAAATTGACTTGACCAACCACTTAAACATAAATTTAGAGGATTTTAGCAAATTTTACCATATTTTTATCCTATCCCGATCCTTGATTTCCTTAAATCACCTAACGCGATTCGAACCGCTTCCGACCGGTCCGGTCCGGTGTCTAAACCATGGTGTTACAACTCTCCCCCACTTAGGAAATTTCATCCTCGAAATTTTACCTGAAGGGAAAAGATGCAGAAATTGCTTCAGCATGCACGCCTTACTTTCCCATGTGGCATTCTCAACTCCTCGGTGTCGCCACAACACCTTCACAAGCTCTATTATCTTGCCACGAAGAACTTTGCTGCTAACATCCAGAATCCTCACTAGTTCTTCATCATATAATATATCCGGATTCAACTCTATCTCCTCAACATGCATCACATGCGAAGGATCTGATATGTACCTCTGCAACATCGAGACATGAAACACATCATGTATCTTTTACAGTTCTGAAGTCAATCTCAACCGATATGCCACAGAACCAATACGCTCCACAACCTCGTAAGGTCCAATGAACCTTGGGCTAAGCTTACCCTTACGCCCAAATCTCATCACCTTCTTCCAAGGCGATACCTTCAAGAACACACGTTCGCCAACCGCGAACTCAATTTCCTTACGCTTCAGATCCGCGTAAGACTTTTGTCGATCCGATGCTACCTTCAAACGCTCACAAATGAGCTTTACCTTCTCGGTGGTTCCCTTTAACATAGCTGGCATAGAAATAAACTTTTTCCTAGCTTCTGCTCAACAAAGTAGGGTTCTACATCTTCTCCCATACAAAGCCTTGTATGAAGCCATTTGAATACTGGCCTGATAACTATTGTTATACGCAAACTAAACCAACGACAAATGCTTCTCCCAAGAACCTTGAAAATATATTATACAGCATCTCAACATGTCCTCAAGCACCTGGATCATGCGTTCCAACTGTCCATCTGTCTGAGGATGATACGAAGTACTGAAATCCTAACGTGTACCCAAGGATTGATGTAAACATTCCCAAAATCATGTTGTAAACCTCAGATCCCTATCCGACACAATGGACTTTGGCACACCGTGCAACCGCACAATCAAAGCAATGTACAGCTCAACCAACTTATCCAAGGTATATCTAGTATGCATCGGTAAGAAATCTGCACACTTCGTGAGCCGATCAACAATCACCCAAACTAAATTCTTTTTTGACGATGACACGACAGCCCAGACACAAAATCCATGGTAATTCTCTCCCACTTCCATTCTGGGATTCTCAAATGCTGCAACAACCTAGAAGGAACCTGATGTTCAGCTTTCACTCGCTGACACACCATGCACTTACTAACGAAGTCAGCAACATCCTTTTTCAACCCCACACAGTAGTACTCATCCTTCAAACCATGATACATCTTCGTACTACCAGGATGCATAGCAAAATGACTACTATGAGCTTCAGTCATAATAGTGCGCCTCAACTCAACATCATCTGGCAACACTATTCGACTTCCAAAGCACAGAACACCATCATCATTAAAACTGAAATCTGAAGGCTTACCCTCCGCGATGTCCTAAACATGAAGAACAAAGGAATCATCAAGTAACTGCTTATCCTTGATCAACTGTATCATAGATGGTTTCACTTGCAACTCAGCGATAAGACCACCACCACGCGATATGCTCAAGCGAGCAAACATCGCCCTCAACTCCCCAGCCACTTTCCGGCTCAAAGCATCAGCCACAACATAAACCTTGCCCGGGTGATACTCGATTGTCAAATCATAATCCTTAAGCAACTCCACCCAGCGACGTTGCCTAATAATCAACTCCTTTTGAGATATAAGATACTTCAAGCTCTTATGATCTGTGAACACCACACTTCTCGCCGTACATGTAATGCCTTCAAATCTTCAAAGAAAACACAACAGCCGCAAGCTCAAGATCATGAGTAGGGTAGTTACGCTCATGCAACTTTAACTGTCTAGATGCATAGACTATCACCTTACCTTCCTGCATCAACACACACCCCAAACCAACAATAGACGTATCACTTTAGACCATAAACTCCTTACCAGACTCAGGTTGAATCAGAACAGGAGCTTGCATCAAAGTTTCCTTCAGCTTTTCAAAAGATTGCTGCCTCGCATCCGTCCACTCAAAGCGAACATTCTTTTGCAACAACTTGGTTAAAAGTGCAGCAATCTTTGAGAAACCCTCGACAAACCTACAGTAATACCCGGCTAAATCAAAGAAACTTCGCACCTCCGTTACCGACTTAGGCACCTTCCAACTCATCATAACCTCTACTTTGTGCGGATCAACGCGAATACCCTCAACATATACGACATGCCCTAGGAAGACCACCTTCTTAAGCCAAAACTCATACTTACTTAGCTAGGCATACAACTGGTTCTCCAACAACGCTTGCAAAACGATTCTCAAGTGTCTATCATGATCCTCCTCGGTACGCAAATACACAAGGATATCATCGATGAACACCACCACAAACTGGTCCAAGAACTCATGGAAAACATGATTCATCATTCCATGAAAGTAGCAAGTGCGTTGGTTAAACCAAACGACATCACTAAGAACTCATAATGCACGTACCTTGTCTGAAAAGCCGTCTTAGGTACGTCCACGTCCTTCACCTTCAACTGGTAATAACCTGAACTCAAGTCTATCTTAGAAAACGCTGATGCTCCTCGAAACTGATCAAAGAGATCATCAATACTAAGCAAGGGATACTTGTTCTTAATCGTCAACTTGTTCAGTTGCCGATAATCTATGCAATTCTCCTTGTCCCATCTTTCTTCTTTACAAACAAGACCGTTGCACCTCAAGGTGACACACTCAGCCGAATGAACCCTTGATCCAACAACTTATGCAGTTGCATTTTCAACTTCTTCAGCTCTTTGGGTGCCATGCGATAAGGAGAAATGGACACCGGAGTCGTATTCTCATACAGCTCGATACCAAACTCAACTTCTCTGTTTGGTGGAAACCCATGCAATTCTTCTAGAAAGACACCCGAAAAATCGCAAATAGTTCTGATGTCCTAAACACGTACATCATTCGTGCCTGGATTCATTACATAGGCAAGATAAGCCTCACTGCCCATCCTCAGCATACAACTTGCTTCCAAAACTGAAATCACATTCGACAAGAATTTCACATTCTTGCCTACTATCACCACTTCATAATCATCAACAAGCTTTAAGGTGACCCGCTTGACATCAAAGTCAACAACTGCTCTATGCTCAGTCAACCAATCCATACCAAGGATCACATCGAAACCGTAGATGGGTAACTCCATCAAATTCACAAGAAAAACTTGACCTTGCACAGATAAAGGGCATCTCCTATATAACTTCCTAGTGACTACAATCTCACCAAAAGAACCAGTCACTTGCATTCCTACTTCGAGCAACTCAATAGGTATATCAAGCAAATGCGCATGCTCACTCAAAATATAAGAATCCGTAGATCCAGAATCAATCAAAGATAGCAATGGTAAAGACTGAAGAGCAAAGGTATCTGCGATAACATTGGTATCATTGCGCTCCTCGTACTGAGCATAAACCCTCGCATGGATGCCTCCTTCAGGCCGAACTGTCACCACCTGAGCAATGCCTCGCTGACCCTCGTCTCTCCTCTGAAAGTTCCCTCGGCCGCGCCCATGACCTCTATGAGGTGCAATCGCAGCAGGTGCACGTCCTTGGCCTCCACCAGCCAACAAAAAACACTCTCGCCTCAAGTGGTCCACTGAACCACAGTTCCAGCATGAATTCCTTTTACCACCACAAGAGCCTGAACCTCCCTAGACGCTCGAGGACAATCTCGCCTTAGATGACCCCGAGATCCACACGTCCAACACATGTTATGTTCTGCTCTCATTCGATCTCCCTGAGCCGGTGCACCATGTCTAGCATTTCCTCGCCTAGCAGGATGATATCACTTATCTCGTCCCCTCTTGTTCTGTCCACCTCCAGAACTATACTCAGCTGCTCTCTTTCCAGAGCTAAAACCAACTCCTAGAGATTCCAAACCTAAATTTTGTTCAATGTCTTTGGCTCGACACACCAGCACATCGAAGTCGGTATAATCCGCAGCTAACATGTACGTCTTGACTTCCTGCACCAACCTGTACCGGAAGCGATCACAACGATGCCTCTCACTAGGTATCAGCTCAGGGGCATATTGGCTCAAACGTACGAACTAGACCTCGTACCCAGCCACAGAAAGGGTTCCCTGAACTAGCGATATGAACTCGCGTTTCTTTCCATCCAAGTATCTCACACCTAGATACTTTCTCTTAAAAGCGCCTTGGAAAAACTCTCAATCTATTTCATTAGTTTCCATTCCAGCAATGGTAGTCGTCCACCAACTATATGCATCACCCTGGAGAAGAGAAACATCGCACCCCAGCTTGCGCACATCATTATAGCCCATCTGATCCATGATACGGATCGTGCTTGCCATCCAAGCTTCTTACGCCTCATGAGACATGCCAAAGAACTCAACAGCTCTTAGGCTCCTCAACCTCTCCAAAGGTAAACACGTTTGCCCAACTGCAGGGGCTTGTACATGTGCTCCGGCTACTGCGGCTTGAAACGCCCTGGTGATCGCCTGAACCAATGGCATTAGATCAGCCAAACCCGGACCAACATGTCCTTTCTGCCCCTGCTCCCCACCTCAAGGTGGTGGCGGAGGAGGTAAATTTCCACCAGGAGGCACATCAGCCCCTTGCTCACCCTGGCCGCCCTGCTCAGCCGCAGGCATTATCGTGTTCGACCTTAGTTCTCTCCTCGGACTCATAGTGCTATTTTTAACAAGGCATAACAATAAAACAAAACAAACCATTTAGGCCAGCCTCAAGCAAGGATCCAAGTTCACAAAAACATTTAATCAGTGTAATAAGGCAACGGGCACCCTGATTTCCCTCAAACATAACGTAGCATACAATGACATATCATGCTCATCATGCTTTCGATCATCCAATATCAGCTCATATCAATATCTCATCATCAACATACAATCATATTCATCTCACATATGATTTACATCAATCAAGCATAGCATAAGCTCCAATATTCAACCAAAATCATGCTTTTCAATTATCACACATCAAAACATACCAATTTCACATACCAACATCCTCAATTCTTTCATAACCTGGTTCTGATACCAACAAATGCAACCCCCTTAGCCCGGACTAGACGCCCGAACCGAACTAAGAAGATTACACGGGGAAAACCAAAGTCAACTCATTAAAGTCAACCTCGATTAGCGACCATTTTTTTCTTTTTATCTTATCTACATGCATCTTATTACCTTATATGATTAGCAATTTGATTTAGCGAAAGCGACACGGTGAACGGGACCCAATTAGGGGTTCAATTACATAAAATGTTTTTTAGGGACTAAATTGTAAATTTTCCAAAATTATAAGGATTAAACGAGTTTTTAAGCTACCAATCCAAAATTAACCATATTGCACGATGGCATGTCAAATTGCATCTTAAACAGATCATCCAAAATCATTTAATTAAACATTCAACATTCAAGGACCATATCGTAAGAAAACAGAAACCTGAAACAGTTCAAATTCAAACCCAACGGTCAGGTGTTTCGAAAAACAAGACCTTGTATTGGAACAGTCATTTAGAAACCAGGAAGACCGTTTCGATAAGCGGGTGCGTTCCGAAACCCGTATCGAAACAATGCTTTCCAGTAGCAAAATGATCCGGAACGTGCTCTCCCGTTACGAAACACCATGACCATTCTAGGCCATCATTCTGAAATAGATAAGAGCGTTCGGAAACACCTTGCCCTGCAACTTCTCTAAATGCTGGTTTTACTCAACTAAACACCTTCAAAATCATTCCAACACATGCCACATCACACATTCAACATGTATAAGCATCAATGTCCAGCATTACGAAGCACAAACTAAAACATACCATCAATCATGCAAGCATTAGGTCTATAGGCATGCTTCCTAGTCTTCAAAACCATACACAAGCTAAAAACCACATTCAAGCATAAAACAATCCTCAAAAGCCATTAACAAACCAAAATAAGCAAACCAAACATGCTTAGGGTGTTTAACATCACCAAATACTAACAAGAGTTGAAATCCCTCTCATTGCCTCTTATTACACCAAGGTGAAACTACATACTTTGTTTAAACAAAAGCTTGGATTCCACTTGCTATCGGGCTGCCTCGGATGCTCAATTTTCTGAATTGATGAAACAAATAAGTGTAAACATAAAGCTTAGTGAGGATCGCTAAAAGCAACATTCATCAATACATTTCATATAACCATTGCATCAACAATTGCAAACTCATGCATTTCTTAAAAACATGCTCTTCTAAGCATCAATGCACTTTTCAAACCACATGCTTTAGTCATCATTTAAATAACAGCAAATAACTTTTTGCTCATGCTTAAACCAAGCATCACATGCATTCTAGCATAAACCACAACCATATCATGCTTAAATCATCAAACAACAACATTATATTTGCTTGCAAGTGATCCATTCTCAATGATACCAAAACGAACACAAATGACACAATCAGATACGTAGATTACAAGCGTTGTCCCACACGCTTCATACACACTACCGGGCTACACAAGGCTCACACACGAGAGCAACCCTACATCGTTGTGCCACCCGTGGTGGAGTATAACAGTACAATCACAACCCCACAACACCACTCATCGGTAGTTGTATAATTCCACTAACAAGAGCACGGGACAAATAACACAAGACCCACACACAGGATTAGCATCCATCACTGTGATCTTAAACTCAATTGTTAGGGTGTTTGGATTGAGTATACGGTACAATCTCCCCCTTTTTGATATAATAAAATCAACTTGAAAAATTCTTTGGGATTCTCCCCCTTTGAGTTTAAAATTGTGAATAAGAGATGAAAATTTTGAAATCAATTAAAGCTCCCCTTTATTCATTTGAAAATTCAAATTTTCAAACCATTTCTCCCCCTTTTTGTTATATCAAAAAGAATTCAAATGACATTAATTTCAAAATAACTTAGGAGGTTTGAAAAAATGACAAAAATAAGAATTTTGGTTTTAAAATGGCTCCCCCTTACTCAAAGCATCATTAAAATGTTAGTCAAACATATATGATCATCTAGTTAAAATTAAAAAATAAATCAAATAAAGGTAAAAACAACTAGATTTTACCACACTTGAACCCAAGGGAGGATGTGAAGCCTTCATTCTTCAAGTGTTCTTCTTTGTGTGCATGGAGCTCCCCCTCAATTTTTGACTTGTTGATCACTCTCCATCACACCTAGCAAATGACAATCAAGTAATTTTTTGTATCCAAATTGCTTTGGATCCATAAACGTTAGTAGCACAAAATTTTGTCCCCTTGGGAATTCATTTTTCAATTTCATCCTTTTTAGTTGAAGTGGTTAGTCCTTTTGGGACCCAAAAACTTCTAAAATATTTACCATTTACAAATCTAGGGGGTACTATATTGTCTTACATAAAAGTTAGATTTTCCAAAATTATTTTTCTTTTCAAGCTCTTTTAAAATCAAATCTTTTTCTTCTTGAACTTTGTGAAGCAAATTTTGTAAATCAAAACATTTTTGTTCAAACTCTTCGAGTTTTGCTTCAAGATCAAGTTTGGTTTTAGAAATCAAATCATTTTGAATTTTCAACTTTGAAATCATTTTATTGTTTTTAAAAATGTGATTTTTAAACTCTAAAACCAAATCATCATAGGAATCTTGTAATTCATCAAAAGAGTAAGAACTTGAAGTAGATGAATTAGAAATTACCCTTGAATCTTCTTCAATGGCCATAAGGCAAAGGTTGGCTTGTTCATCGTCGGTGGAGTCCTCATCACTCCAAGTAGCCACATATGCCTTCTTCTTATGGCTTGAAGTGCCTGGCCTCTTCTTTTTCATGGATTCTCGTTCAAGCTCTCTCAAGGCTTTCTTCGTGAACGGGGCATGCTTCATGAAGAGATGAACTATCTCTTCTTCATCATCCTCATCTTCACTTGAATCAACATGATGGCATGTGGAGGATTTGAGAGCAATGGCATTTTTGTTGATGCCAAGCCCTTTGAGCTTCTTCTCTCACACAGCTCTAATTTCTTCCATCTTCTTCTCATCTTCTTTGTTTTTCTTCATTATTTGATGAGTGAGATGTGACCCCATAAGTTCATCAAGCTTGAAGGACTTCAAATTCTTAGCTTTGATGATGGTGATCCTCTTTGAGTCCTATGACTCGGGAAGTGAGTAGATGAGCTTACGGACAAGCTTCTCTTCCAGAATGGCTTCTCCATAGCCTTCGAGACCATTGGTAAAAACTTTTTAAAACATCCTCTCTTTGAGTCCCATAAACATTTTAAAACATCTCCATAGCATAGCCCGTATCGAAACGCATGGCAAAATTCTCATCCAGAAGAGACCGTTTCGAAACCAGTTTCGAAACACTTTGACACTGTAAAGACCCATATTGAAACACCTAGGGGTGTTTCGAAACACCTGGATGGTTTTGTTTATTTTGGCTTTGAAAACATGTAAAAACCTTTTAAAACATCCCTTAAACATAGTTTCAAGTTGTTTGGACTTTAGAAATTGTTTTGAATTGTTTTTAACTTTGTCCAAAACATTTTTCAATTATTATATCAAAACATTAGTTCTACACATTTTGGTTCCTGCTTTCCTTGCATGCAATTGAATGGGTTGTAAATGTCTTTTTGAGCTTAAATTTCACTGAGAAGTATGTAATGAATCTAATTGAAGATTGGTAACTTGAATTTGGCGAAAGCCCTTGTAAAATGTCAAATTTACAAAATGATCCTTAATCCTTATTTGGTTTTAATTAATTGGCAATTATGTCGATGTCTTATCCGCTGCTTGTGTACGAAGATCTAGGAACCTAAATTGCATCTAAACAAGTCTAAAAGAAAAAAAAGGTCGTTTATTGATGTGAAACTTTCCAGTTTACTTCAATATTCCCCGTATGATCTGTTCGGTTTGGTCTATCAGCCAGGCCGGGTGGAGGGGGTTACAATACGGGTGGACGATGGTCAACCTTGTTGACTTTTCCCTTTTGACCGTATCGATGCGAGAAAGCCCTGTATCGGTACAAGTTGTCTTCCTTTGACTTTGACCCATTTCGATACGCTATGAAATCATAACGAAACAGGGGATTCCAAAGACAAAATGTTTTGGAACGACACTAAACTGTTCCAATATGCCCTGACTTCTAGGATCAATTATGCTTACCCGTACCGAAACACCATGACCCGTTTCGATACAACCTGACCTGTAATGATAAATTCTTGCTGATTTTTATTCATTTTATCTTATCAAACAGTAGCCAAATGCAGTGAAACTTTACACACAACATTATAACCATAAACTCAACTTGATTGTAAAATTTTAGAGCTATATGAATCCATTTACCCATTTTTACCTTTTTGTGCCAAAACATGCATTTAGGGCCATTTCTTGCTATGTAAAAGACTCATTTTAAATATATCACACTTATAACACTTAACCATAACATAGTCATATCAAAAGAGACTTAATAGACTTATACATAGACCTTGCCACCAACTAGGAGTTCAAGGGCGTCAATATACATTACTTAGAGCTTGGTTGTGACTTGTGCAACGCTTCAACTTCTCTGATCTCGATTCCAAAACTTGACTAACCTGAAATGGATGCAACGGAATGCGTTAGGCATACTTTGCCTAGCGAGGTAGTAACAAATACAATGAATGGACATAGTATGTCAAATGACATGCTTCAATGATAATCATAATGTTCATTATGCAATAAACATAACATGTTCCTTATTCATATTAGAAACATAGTATCATGTCATCCATGGAAATATCATGATTTCATAGCAAACAATATCAATATCAATAATTTCCTTGGATCGATTCATTGTATATGGATACAGGAATTCCACCTCCTCGCCAAATCAATGAATGGACATTCCCGTCAACATCGCCAATAAGACCAATGCACAATACATCCCTCTGCCTCACAAAATCAATTTAGGTCGTAGCCCTTTGACCGTAGTCCACCCGTACCAATGATCTCATTAATTCTATGGCATGCCAATTGTATCCAATACATCGAATCCAAGGTTCAATAATCCATAGTTCAATATCCATGATTCACTAACAATATTTCCACATCAATATCAATAACAATAATTCAATGGCAATAGTATCATATTAATAACTCAACAAACAATATTTCCATGTCAATAAGCAATAACAACCATTCATGTCGATGATTCTCACATGTCAATGCTTCAATGATTTCCATGATAATGATAGCACTACCATGGATACTGAATCAATGCAATACTTATCAAATTTTACCAACATGTCTTACAATAATCCTTCATTTAAAGCCCTTAAAATCAATGGTTAGTAAATCAATAAACAATGATTCGAGATGGCACCTAGCCACTCTCGAGACTCCGACTACACTCACCTTGACAATACGAAACTCATGAGGCTCTTGGATGGTGATTCCCTTATCCCCAGCTTTCGATGGAGGCGATGGATTAAACTTTTCCACTTCTTGAGCCGATCGATAGCTACGACTTGGTGTTCTTAAATCAAGGAAATCCTGAGCTTATAGCTCACAATAGAGAGGTGTGCGCTTGAGCTTGGTGGAGAAGATGAAAATGGAGGTCCGTGCTTGTTCTTTCATAACTAAAGGATGGAAATGATTTTTGGTGAGGCGAAAAAATTATGAAAGCTTTCTTTTGTTCAATTCATTTTAAGGAATTATTACTTCAATCATTAACCACCTCCCAAGATAGCCAATAGGAAGCTTTCCTTCCACCAAGGGAAAACTTAAAATAATATTTGTATACTTTATTTATCTTATCAATATTAAACCATTAGATGACCACTAGTCATCTTTTCTAATTATTCACGTGAGGAAAGATAAAAGCAAGCTGGTGAGTCATCACCTAAACATTTCTTTCCAATTTATCCTTTAAACTTATTTGAAACATGGGACTCGTTTCGAAATGTGAGGAACCGTATCGAAACGATCAAGCAAAACTCCAAAAGTTAGTTATTACCGTTGGAATTGTATCAAAATGCCTATAAACATTTCGAAACATCTTTTATATGTCATTACGATACGAGTCTTATCGTATTGAAACACCTAGCTTAAAAGCACTGATTTGAGTGTTCATAAAGCAATCTCAGCTAAGGATTTGGTTTACTTAAGGTCCTATAACAACATAGCAATATAATTTATAGCAAAGAGTCGACATTTCAATATTTCATTATCGATTCTCCAATCTTTGTGCTCCTTCTGTAGCTTTAACCCTGTTTAAAAGATCTTGGAAATCAGTAATGCACAATGTTGTGAACATAGGACCTAACTCATCGTTGAGTCCTGCAATGAACATCCAACATTTTTCTTCCTCTTTCTTGAAAAATTCAGCGCCATTTCTACAGTACTTGCAAAAGTCATGGATGTACTATTCGATCGGCCGTCCACCTTTCCTAAGATGAAGGAAGATGCTTCGCCTTTCGAAAAGATAGAATTCACTTATGTACTTCTTATAGAACTCTTTAAGGAAGAATTCCCAAATCACGATATCTTCAGAGACGGTAAGAATGGTAGTCTCCCACCACTGTAAAGCTTCATCAGCAAGCAATGCAAGGGCGAATTCAAGCTTGTGGTCATTCGAACACCGTTGTTGCTTATTCAAGATTCTTAAGGTATTGTCTAACCAATAATCGGCAATTTCAGGATCGTCATCATCCTGACCAGTGAAAGTGTGGGCTCGATATTGAGATAACTTATCAATAGGGGCTCGATAAGGATGGAAAACATGTGGTGTAGGTTGCATAACTTGATTAGTTCTTATCACATTCATGAATTGCTGGAACATTTCAGCCATGTTTCGATAACACTCTGCCTGAGCCGTAGGTGCTTCAGGCTCCACACCCTGAACATGAGGGTTCTGTGGATTCGGAGGATTTTCTCATCGTACCTCCTTGCCATTAGTCAAGGAGTCAGAAGCAAACTCATTATCACAAGCTTCGTTAGTTTGAGACATATCTATATTAAAAAGAGATTGGATTAGTTGACAAGTCGCAATACTCAACAGAATAACTCCTAGGTGGCAAAGTAACAATATAAACAATACAAGCATGCTTAGGTTTAGTCCAGAACCAACAAAATTATAGCTCTGATACCACAAATGTAACACCCCATTCCCGGCCTACTAGAGAACCGGAGTAGAGCGTGTTACCGATGAACAGTGCAGTGATCGGTACGATAAAATTTAACCTTATTAATAACATTTAATAAATTTTGCACAAACAAACATTACCAATATACATATTAATCTATTTCATTCATAAAAGGATGACATTTAACCATTTAGGACTGTTTTATAACTTTTAAAAGTTTTAGGAACTAATCTGTAAATCTTACAAACTAGAGGTCCTTCGATGCATTAAACAACACCAAAATAAATTTAGTACAACATTGATTAGCCTGCAAAATTTCATGCATAATGGTTGTCATTTACCCATTCAATTTACTCATGCAAAACTCAATGACCAAAATGTAAACAGTACAGACTTTCAGATTAGGCTTTAACCACTTTAACTAACCCTATATCGAAACTCTTAGAGCTGTTTCGATACAAGTGGATGATGGTAAACCTTGTTGACTTTTCTCTGTTGATCGTATCGATACGAGCAAGCCCTGTATCGGTACGAGTTGACTTCCTTTGACTTTGACTCGTTTCGATACGCTATGAACTCTTATCGAAACATGAGATTCCTGGGACAAAATTTTTCGAAAAAATACGCCCTGACCCCTGGGCTTAATTATGCTTACCCGTATCGAAATGCCATGACCCGTTTCGATACGGCCTGACATGTAATGACAGATTCTTGCTAGTTTTTATTCATTTTAGCTTATCAAAAAGTATCCAAATGTAGTGAAACTTTACACACAACATTATAACCATAAACTCTACGTGCATGTCAAATTTTTGAGCTATTTGAATCAATTTACCCGATTTTTACCTTTTAGTGCCAAAACATGCATTTAGGGTCATTGCTTACTATGTAAAAGACTCATTTTAAACATATCACACTTATAACACTTAACCATAACATAGGCACATCAAAAGAGACTTAATAGACTTATACATAGACCTTGCCACCAACTAGGAGCTCAAGGGGGTCAATATACATTACTTAGAGCTTTGTTGTGACTTGTGCAACGCTTCAACTTCTCCGATATCGATTCCAAAACTTGACTAACCTAAAATGGATGCAATGGGATGCGTTAGTCATACTTTGCCTAGTGAGGTTGTCACAAATACAATGAATGAACATAGTATGCCAAATGACATGCTTCAATGATAATCATAATGTTCATTGTGCAATAAGCATAACATGTTCCTTATTCATATTAGAAACATAGTATCATGTCATCAATGGCAGTATCATGATTCCATAGCAAACAATATCAATATCAATAATTCCCTGGTATCGATTCATGGTATATGGATACACGAATTCCACCTTCTCGCCAAATCAATGAATGGCCATTCCCGCCGACATTGCCAATAAGACCAATATACAATACATCCCTCCGCCTCGCTAAATCAATATAGGCCATAGCCCTAGGACTGTAGTCCACCCATACCAATGAGCTCATGAATTCTATGGCATGCCAATTGTATCCAATACTTCGAATCCAAGGTCCAATAATCCATAGTTCAATATCCATGATTCATTAACAATATTTCCACATCAATATCAATGACAATAATTCAATGGCAATAGCATCATATCAATAACTCAACAAACAATATTTCCATATCAATAATCAATAACAATAATTCATGTCAATCATTCTCACCTGTCAATGCTTGAATGATTTCCATGATAATGATAGCACTACCATGGACACTGAATCGATGCAATACTTACCAAAACTTACCAACATGTCTTACAATAATGTTTCATGTAAAGCCCTTAAAATCAATGGTTAGTAAATCAATAAACAATGATCTGAGATGGCACCTAGCAACTCTCGAGACTCCGACTACACTCGCCTTGACAATCTGAAACTCCTAAGGCTCTCGGATGTCGATACCCTTATCCCTAGATTTTTATGGAGATGATGGATTAATCTTTTCCACTTCTTGAGCCGATCGATAGCTATGAATTGGTGTTCTTAAATCAAGGAAAGCCTAAGCTTATAGCTCACAATAGAGAGGTGTGTGCTTGAGCTTGGTGGAGAAGATGAGAATGGAGGTGTGTGCTTGTTCTTTCAAAACTAAAGGATGGAAATGATTCTCGATGAGGCTAAACAATTATGAAAGCTTTATTTTGTTCAATTCATTTTAAGGAATTATCATTTCAATCATTAACCACCTCCCAAGATAGCCAATAGGAAGTTTTCCTACCACCAAGGGAAAACTTAAAATAATATTTCTATCCTTTCTTTATCGTACCAATATTAAACCATTAGATGACCACTAGTCATCTTTTTCTGATTATTCTCATGAGGAAAGATAAAACCATTAGGAGACCTGTTTCGAAATGTGAGGAACCGTATCGAAACGGTCAAGCAAAAGTCCAAAAGTTAGTTATTACCATTGGAATCATATCGGAATGCCTATAAACATTTCAAAACATCTTGCATAGGCCGTTCCGATATGGGTTTGATCATATCGAAATCCCTACCTTAAAAAACTAATTTGAGCCTTCATAAAGCAATCTCAGCAAAGGATTTGGTTTACTTAAGGTCCTATAACAACATAGCAATATAATCTATAGCAAAGAGTAGACATTTCAATATTTTATTATCGATACTCCGATCATCGGAATCCAATTCTGACTAGACTAGTTTTCGGGGTGTTACAAAGCTTGCGTTAATTGTTGCCCTCCTTGTCTTTATATAGAGATGGCTCTCCTAAGGTTTTATGCTCTATTATGGAAAGTGATATGTTAGTAAGAATCGTTGCTTTTCACATATGTAATGGCTTATAAATTAGAGAGGGACCATGCATTTAATGACGTCAATGGGTATAGGTTGCATCTCCAGCTTCCTAGCGACGCTTTGAAATTTGTATTCCATCATGAGAGAATGTTGCACCACTACTACAATGTGCTTACGCTTCCTTCAATCCTTGATTCTTGCGCAAACACCACCAAAACACACTACCTTTCCCATTAAAAGCATCAATATATAACTTCGTTAAGCTAAGAATAAGCTCCCAAAATGTAAGCATAATGATCATAAATGCAACTACATGAGCTTGAATATATTAACACCATTAATTTTGTTATATATAAACATTTTCAACTGCACAAGACTATAAATTGGTTTATTATTGAACTGCAGGATTGGATAAGAGTAACTAGAAATTGAGTTAGACGCATTTGATGGCCCTTTCAAGCCCTTTTTCGTTCATAGAGGCTGTAAAGCTAAGATTCAAAATATATCATGGAACAAAAACGATCCATGGGTGATTTTGAGTGAAACCGAGAATAACATTCTTCAGGAGTAGTAATTGGCAAGAAGTATTGTAAAGTGTCCACAAGTCATATATTTCATGCACATTCCATCTTACATTATTGTTGTTTTTAAGCACATCTTAGGCATAAATAGGACCTTGCATAGCATTTTACAATATTTCTTCGCTTTACTTTGTTTCTATAAGATTTTATTTCAATTGGTGAAAAAGATATTGTTTTAGTATATTTTTGGTTTTAGGAACTAACGACTGACAGAGGGAAAGCGGAACTGAGGATGCAATGATGAGGCAGTGGACCATGGAGATGTACTGAAGCAGTTCCAGCTGAAGACAGCAGCTGCCGAGTAGCTGCCAAGTGTTGCCGCCGCCAACCTTGCTGCCCACGGCAGCAAACTATAGAGTTGGAGAATAGGAATGCCATTTGTAGAGCCAAAAACCTTGATTATATCGATGCTGACCACTTGATTTTCCGACGTCTATAGCAGTGGGCAGAGCCGCTGAAGTAAAATCTCAAGATTACTTGCGGGACAAGGTAAACGTGATAAAGTCCACATTCAACTCAAAGAAGTCAGAGTTTAAAGTCACATTAAATGTGGAAAGCTACTTTTGAGGACTTCTACTTTAAGAAGGACTTGCCCTGGCTATTTGTAACCCCTTAGCCCGGTCTAGACATTTAACCCGAAGTCCGAAGATTACACGGGGAAAACCAAAGTCAACCCGAAAGTCAACATTGATTTACGACCCTTTCTTTGTTTCTTTTTATCTTATCTAGATGCTCATTTTTATCCTATGTGTTCAGCAAGACACTAAGAAGAAAACGGCTCAGCGATCGGAGTTCATTTAATGGTTCAATTGCATACATTTGACTTTTAGGTACTAAACTGTAATTTCCATAAAATACAGAGACTTCAGAGATTTTAAAGTTACCAAACTTTAATTAGTCATGTAACATGCCAACCTGCCAAATTTCAACTCAAACGGACCATCCAAACTCATTTAATTATGCATTCCAAAATCAGGGACCAAAACGTAAGAAACTGAAACTTGCAAAAGTTCAAAATTCAAACCCAACGGTCAGTCGTTTCGATACGTATGGCCTTGTACCGTAACGGTCGTTTCGAAACAGGGTTGACCATTTAGATACTCGGGTAGGTTCCGACACTCGTATCGAAACACCCTCCTCCAGTAGCAAAACTATTTCGATACGTCCCACCCGTTCCAAACATCAAAGGCCATTTACAAATCAAGTATAAGCAATCTAACATGCTCAAAGTAAAGGGAAACATCCTCAACCATTCCAAAGTATAGTTCCCACCCATTGCCTTTTATTACACCGGACTAAAGCCACATACTTTTGAAGATCAAGAGCTTGGATTCTTCTTGCTTACTTGTTGCCTTGAATGCCTAGTTTTCTGCATTGATGAAACAAAAGAGCGTAAGCACAAAGCTTAGTGAGGACCGCTATGCATCATTCATCAATACATTTCACATTATTGGCAAAATCACCATTTTACAACTCATGCCTTTTCATAAAACATGTCTTCACAAGACATCAAAGCACTTTATAAACACATGTTCATATGTATCACCCTAAAATAGCAAATAAACCTTTGTTCATGCTATACCAAGCATCTCATGCATCCTTGCATCATTTACAAGCATCTCATGCTTCACATTATTCATTTACATTATATTGGCTCGCAAGTGATAATCCATAAACCATTTATACACAAGACACAATCGGATATGCAGATTACAAGCGTTGTCCCACACGCTTCATACACACTACTGGACTATATAAGGCTCACACACGAGAGCAACCCTTGATCGTTGTGACTCCGTGGTGGAGTATAACGGTACAATCTCAACCCCTCAACACCACTCATCAGTAGTTGTATAATTTCCACTAACGAGAGTACGAGACACATGACACAAGATCCACACATGGATTTAACATCCACCGTTGTGATCTTAACCTCAATCGTTAGGGTACTTGGATGGAGTATACTGTACAATAACAACCCCTCGACATCCAAGGCGACTTTTTCACGGTGCACCCAATTTTATAGCCGGCTAACTATATCCGATTAAAGTAACCAAAAACCATTTTCATCACTTGCTAGTGTAATCATTTAACCACATTAATCCATTGTTTTACAAGCATAACCATAATGTCATTTCCACAAGTATCACATGCTTAATATCATATGCATTCAACACATGCAAACCAAGGATCACTTACCTAGAGCATCCTTAACATAATGGCATGAAATCCAGCATTAGACCATGCTTAAACATGCTTAAAAACAATAAACCAAAACCACACTTAATTCAAGTGGAATTTCATCAAACATAGCACATTTCCAAGAGAGGAATTTCCGAATCACTAACTTGGAGCTTAGCTAAGTGTATCAAACTTACACTAAGCTCCCAAGACCACACTCAAAGCGTTACAACAACAGAGATCTAAATGCATTAAAATGCATTCTAACACCAGCAACAATTCACAAACTCGATGCTCACCCAATCTATACCAAAATACACATCCAAAACAACTGAAAACTCAATCAATTGCTTCCTAAACCAAGCCCAGCCAACATACATCACTTCCAAAGCATTATCAACATCAAAACATATCTAATAAACAACCTTACTCATCCTTATACCTCCAACAAGCAAGATTCCACCATTTCACCCCAAAATCTCACTTAAAACTACCAAAAAACTCAAGGATCTCAAGGATTTCGGGATCTATGTTTTCAACACCTTCTTTTAACATATAAATCAACTTAAAACTCAATTAAAATCAACACAAAACAGAGCCTAACTCAACAAGTCTGAAAATCAAGATTTCAATCATGTTTTTACAAGATTTTGATCTCCAATCAAAACCATAATGAAAACTCAACCAAAAATAGTATTTAAAGCCAAATATCTTTGGAATATCAATAAAGAACTTAGCTTAGAGGTTGAGAATGAGATTTACCTCCAATCCTTGCTTCTCTCAATGAATGACAAGTTTTCCTTAGCAAAATCTTGAAGAATTAGAAAAGATCTCTTGAAAATGTTTTAGAAAATGTTGAGAGAGTTTTTGGAAGAAAGAATTCTGAGAAAAGATGAGAGAATTAGTGTTTGGCTGAAAATGAGAAAGAGTTGGTAGTTACGTAATTAGAAATCTCACTTTAACTTACTATATTAATTAATATATATATATAATTAAATCCATTTAATTAAAAGCCTTTTAAAGCACATGTCATATTGAGAAAAGGTCAAATTGACTTAAAGCCCCCTAAAGATTCTAATATTTTGGCTTCCACATTAAAAATCACATTTTCCCCAAGTTTGAAACTTTACAATTTGGTCACTACTCAAAATATCCCATTTCCGAAATTCATTTTGTAAAATTGACTTGACCAACCTCATAAACATATTTTTAGAGGATTTTAGCAATTTTTATCACAATTTTATTCTATCCTGATCCTTGATTTCATTAAATCACCTTACGCGATTCGAACCGTTCTCGACTGATCTAATCCGATGTCTAAAACATCTAGGCCCAAAACTAGGGCGTTACACTATTTGTCTAAAATACTCATTATACTCCTAGATCAAATCATCTTGGGTTTTCTTTAGGTTTAGCTAGTGAAAACGGTTGTTAGGTTTCAAGTTTGTTTTCAATAAAATATTCCAAGTTTACTTAATTTATATTCTTCACTTCTTCAATTAGTTCCAAAAGTCTAGTTGAAGAAATCCATTTTTCGGACACGAGAGTGTCAAACTCACGAAATAATTAAGTACGGTCTCATCATGTTGAGGTGTTGACTAATTCGGCTTAGACATAAGTTCGAGTTTCAGCGGCTAAAAGGAGCAGTCAAACGTCGACTGCCTGTGTTAGGTTTATGCTGAGATTGCTAGGTATTTCTTACATCACGTGGTGACAGAATCCTTGCCTAGACATAGGAAGGATCACTTCAAAATTGCTCTACCGAACTTGGAGTATCTGCTAGACTTGCCGGAAGGACTTATCTCCATTCCATGTACCGAGACATCGAAAGTTGCAAGAGCAGAGTTCCGCTGTGGCAGCGAAAGTTGCTGCAGCCTCAATCCGCTATTACCCGCCGAGGCAGCATATCGTGGCAGTGCAAAACAACTTGACCTTTTCAACACAGTTTTACACTTAGGAGCAGCATAACCTTGCACGCTCTATCAACCTGATCACTTCCTTCATTACTTGTGTTTTAATTTACTTTTCTTCTCAACAATCACCTTACTTGTGCTATTTACTTTTCCTTGTGTGGGAACGATAATTTGAAACAAGTTGTCTAATCCTCGTGGGATTCGACATCTTTTATACTATAACTTGGCAGGAGTGTGCACTTGCACTCTTACAAAAAGGGAACACCTACACGCCCTACAAGTTTTTGGCGTCGTTGCCAAAGATTGGTAACAACGAATTTCGTTTTTAATTTCTGCACTTTTCTTTACTTTTTATTTTATTTTATTTTTAATCAAAAAAATTGCAATGTCCTTTGCTAGTGTATGACCAGGGCAAACCCAAAAGGAGAACTCCTCTTTTACGATGATATCGAGCGTAAGGCAAGAGAACTTAAGAAGGAGATCAGGGTAGTCCTAGCGAAAAAAGAAGAAAAAGAAGAAGCAAAGGAAAACATGGACCCACCAAACAATGCCGCGAACGGCAGGGACGGGCAGCAAGACTTTCCGCCCAGTGGTCCACAAGATTCATCGAGGCATGACCCTCTTTTACCGCCCAAGCAGACCCAGCCAATTCGAACCACTAGAGATTATCTAAAACATGACTTCGAAAGGTTCGATCCCATAATGACAAAACCTGCTATAGAGGCAGACCACTTCGAGCTAAAGCCGATCATGTTTAACATGATCAATACATTAGGGAACTTTGGAGGGACTGTAACTGAAGATGCTCAGCAGCATTTGAGAGGATTCCTAGACATTTACAGAGCATTTAAAATACACAGGGTCCATCAAGATGTATTGAGGCTGAGGTTATTTCTTTATTCACTGAGGGATAGAGCTAAACAGTGGTTGAATAACCAGCCATCGGGGTCCTTTAACACATGGACAGAGCTAAGTAAAGACTTTCTATATCAGTTCAGCCCGTCTAATGTCACTGACAGACTACGCAAAGAAATAACAAACAAGGGGATGATGAGCTGATGTATGAAGCATGGGAGCAGTATCAACGGATGCTGAAAAAACTGCCTGCTACATGGTCTTCCGGCTTAGACGCGGGTATCAATATTCTACAACAGGGTGAACTAGCCAACACGAATGATGATTGATGCCTCCACCAATGGAATCATCCTCGACAGACCACCTGAGAAGGCACTGCAGCTGCTGAACCAAGCCACCAAAAGCGATTACAAATATCCAACAGCCTGTCGTGGCGGCATTAGGTGGCCAGCCTCTGTGAATGAGGTAGAAGCCTCAGACTCTATCAATGCCCGCCTTGACACACTGACAGAGCTGGTCTTGAGCATCGTGAAACCTGTTGGGAAGGTTCATGAAGTAAAGGTTGTGGAACCGTTCTGTGGCTAGTGTGGGGGAAACCATGATTACTTTGATTGCACTGCATCTGCAAACTATATGGGAGGATATAAGAGGAACATCAGACTTGCCCAGAACACTTACTACACAGGATGGAAGAACCATCCTAATTTCTCCTAGAGCAACCCATAGACTACTGCAAACCCACAATAGCTACAGGGAGGCTACCAACAGAACTTGTCCAGACAACAGACTCAACTGCCACAAAACAATAATTCACTAGAAGCAACCCTTCGCACTTTCATGTCTAGAACTAGTGACTTTGTTGTTCGTACCAATAAATTTATTGATAAAATTGAGTCTTTTATGGACAGGACGGAGATAAGGATGAACAACCAAGAGGCTGCTATAAAAAACCTAGAGACCCAATTTAGGTAGTTCACAAAGATATACAACAGTCGAACAATGGGAGCAGCATCCAGCAGCTGGAAGGCAGCAGCAAAACCCACTTACGAACAATGCAAGGCCATACCTACAAGAAGTGGAAGCAGTTGGATGAACCCATGGTGGAGAAACAACCAGAAAGTCAACCAAACCAAAAAAAGCCTGTTACGGCAGCACCAAGACTAGCTGTCCCAGCAACTGAGCGGGAGAGCGACTCTAAAGCAGATGATCCTGCCCAGATTAAATTCTAATGCAAGGAACACATAGAGGACATCTGCCTGCCAGCACCTTTACCCCAAAAGGCTTAAGTAGCAAAAGCAAGAACACCAGTTCAGAAAACTCCTTGATATTTTAAAGCAGGTGCACATAAACATACCTCTAATAGAAGCCATCCAGAATATACCCAACTATGCAAAACATCTTAGGGACATGGTTTTAAAAAGAAGAGGATTGGGGAGTTTGAGACAGTGGCTGTCACAGAAGAGTGCATGGCAATGTTGGCCAACAAGTTGTCGACCAAGTAGACAGACCCGGACAACTTTGTTATCCCATACAGGATAGGCAGAAAACATGAAACTAGAGCTCTTTGTGACTTGGGAGCAAGCATCAACCTTATGCCCAAGGCATTCTTCGATAAACTAGGTATTGGGCCTGCCAAACCTACCTCTGTCATGATGAAACTTGCTGACAATTCATTTGTACAACCGGAGGGAAAAATTGAAGACATCCTGGTAAAGGTGGGCAACCTGATTCTGCCAGCCGATTTCCTCATCCTGGACTGCGAGGCCGATGAGAAAGCCCCTATAATCCTTGGGCGACCATTCTTGTCCATGGGCAGAACGCTAATAGATGTGGAACTTGGGGAGCTGACGATGAGGGTAGACGACCAAAGCATCAAGATGAATGTCCTACAACCCTAAGAAAAAGGAAATGAAGGATGCCCAGATGCAAGAGCTGCAAACATCAACATAGAAATAGGCCAGGGCAGCAGCTGCCGTGACAGACCAAGGGGCAGGATGAAGGAACCAGCAACACAGAACCTAAAGGAACAAGAGGACCCACATGAGGAGAGGAAGGATATACCTGAACGAAAAGCCAAACTCACATCCCTCATTAAGTAGTTATGTTTGGGAGATGCACCTCCCAACATAACCTAATTATCATTTTATTTATTTTTTTATGCATTAGGATTAGAGTTTAATTTTTCATGCTTTTAGGATTATATTTGTTTTTAGATTTTTATTTTTCAGAGGTTATTTAATTACTTTTATTTTTGTCTTTATTTTTATTTCAGGTTTAAGATTAAAAGAGCCGAACCAAGAAGAAGGCCCAGCAAGGAGCCCGCCTACCATGCCGCCGAGACACCCAAGGTCAGCCTAGCGCAGCAACACGTAACGGCTAGTTGGCCGCCAATGGCTCTGAAAATAACAGGCAGAAATCTCGTAACGTGCGCAAGACAACCTGATCATTGAGCATTTAATGTCACCACGACACCTCTCGGCAAACCCTATTTAAACCCTCCCATATTGCATGCTTAGAGAACTGGTCTCTGTATATCTCCTTATTCGCCTTGGAGCAAATGAGAGACCTTAGTCTAGAGCCTTCCCTGTTTGAAACCATCCACATCAAAGGATGGGAGATGTTCGCTCGGCAGCCAGAGATAGCCGACATCACCATGGTCAAGGAATTTTACTCCCACCACCCCTGCTCAGAGCAACCATTTGTCAATTTCCGCGGGGAGCCAGTCAAGCTGAACGCTGCTGTCACCAACAGATACGACGACCTAGATATGCACGACAACCCTCATAAGAAAAGGAGGTAGTCAATGACGTATGTCGACTATGAGAAATCAAGGTAAAACTCTGCAATCCCAACACGTCGTGGTTGGCAGGAAAATATGTAGGATCTCTCCAGCGTCGCAACCTACTGCCCGAAAGCGCTTGCTGCCCACCTTCCACAACTCTACCATCGATCGGTCGCGCCTCACCCTCGTTCAAAGCATTATGATGAACCGGCCAATAAACATTAGGGAAATCATATGCAAGGAGATCTACAATTACTTCAAAAAGACAAAGGGCAGGTTGTACTTCTCATCCCTCATCACAAGCCTTTGAGCCAATTTTGGTGTTCCGACCGAACTGAAAGATCAGATGACAACAACCAAAGAGGGGTGGACTAGAAAAGTCTGTATACAGATGATGCATGCCCCAGAAACAGAGCCTACAACGCCCAACCATCTGTCGCCCAGCCTAACACTCCAGCCGCCCCCGGTAGTAGTGAAGCTTCCCAAGAAAATGAAGTCTCCACATTGATGCACACACTTATAGACAGCACAAAGCGCATAGAGCAGCAGCAGCTCACCTTCATAAAATTCATGGGGGGAAGTCCAAGAAGCCTTTATGGCTTATCTCCTCTAGAAATTCCCTGATGACAGACCCATCCTGCCCCCATTCCCTGCAGAGCTTGCAACAGCAGCCCCAGCACAAGGAACCCCAACCATCACCGTTGCCCGCCCTACCGCCCGCCATGTGCCATCTCTGATGCACTACCAAACTTACTCAGCCACCATCGCATCCGACACAGTGGCAGACTCCCCCGAGAGGCATCATCAGCACCATTCACCAGCCTGCACAACAACGATAGTGGCGAACACTTCCTCATCAGAAGAGATTGAGCAGCAGCAGCCAGAGCCAGAAACAGCAGTGGTAGCAGCAGCAGCAGCCATCCCCATGGCGATTGTCCCTCCAGCAGCACCCGCGAAGGAAGGCACTAGGAATAGAAAGCGGCACATCATAGTCGTCGAACCTCTAGACTTCGAGACAAAGTCAGAAGAGAGCGAAGCACCTCCTGCCACTCCCTCTGCTGAACCTCAAGAAGAGCCTCAACGTACGCCGAAAAGAGTCCAACCGCCGCGGAAAGCAAAAGCTTCACCGGCTATGGCTGCCACTAAGACATATATTGGCCACCGCTTTGTCATCCACACCTCTTCCTCCTCCTCGGCAAAAAAGATTCAAGCCCCATCCCAACCCTCTACTAACTTTTAGTTCTTTATTTTCATTTCATTTCCTTTTCTTTATTTTTTTCTATTTATGTTTTTCTTTTATTTATCTCTTGTATTTATTTTCTTTTATCATTTTATATTGTGTGCATTGAGGGCAATGCCCATCTCAAGTTTGGGGGGATAGCTCTCGCATCATTTGTCTAGGCATACTTAGGAGCATATATGTTGCATTGTACTTGCCTTAGTGATAATCAAAAAAGAAAAATTTGTTATATAACTTGTGCTTATGATAAGATAGCCGAATAATTTATTTTTGCACCAAATTAAAATTAAACTTAATTTTGTGAAAAGCATGTAAAATGACTTAGAATTTTTTTCCTTTTTGCTTAAATCTGTCAAACACCTCTGTTACTTCATGAATGTGTTCGAATATCTGATGAACATTGCCTGCTTATTTTTAGAATTCTTTGCAAAGTTCTAACGATGATTGCAGGTAGCCACCGAGGCAAGCAAAAGAAACAAAAAAATACAGCACTGCCACGGCAGCAGAAGCAAAAACAAAGAAATTGTTGTTTTACCCTAGAGGTGCCCACAACAGGCTCTAGGAAGAATCATGTGCGAGGACACTCCACTGCTATCAAAGTCCATGAATCTGAAATCTTTGAAGTGACAGATAAATTAGCATGAGTGAATGAAAGTCTTCACGTGATGAATCTACTCCAAGGGTTTGGGGTTTGTAGTTTGCTCCTATCTTAACTTCAGACCTAGAAGAGTAGTTGTGATAAGATGAAGCCCTCACTTCCATGATTAAAATATTGTGCTTAACTGTCTTGCCTTGGGAACACCCTTATATCGTAACAACATCTTTGTTTATTTAGTCATTCTGCATATTCATCCTGTACACAGTCATGCACACACTGCACTGGCATTAGAAATTAATTCTGAGTTATTTTTGTGCTTAATACCCTTCACTAATTTAATATAGGTTCCACGGTCTTGAGGCATGAAATCATGTTGAAAAATTGGTTTTTCTTTTTTATTATTATTAGAGCAAGTATGTTAGGTTGCATTGCTTGAGGACAAGAAATAGTTCAAGTTTAGGGTTGTGTAAAGTGTCCACGAGTCCTATATTTCATGCACATTCCATCTCACATTATTGCTGTTTTTAAGGACATCTTAGGCATTAATAGGATCATGCATAGCATTTTACAATATTTCTCCGCATTACTTTGTTTTTATAAGATTATCTTTTAATTGTTGAAGAAGATAATGTTTTAGTGTATTTTTGGTTTTAGGAACTAACGACTAATAGAGGGAAAGAGGAGCTGAGGATGCAATGCTGAGGCAGCGGACCATAGAGCTGTAGTGAAGCAGTTCAAGCTTAAGATAGTAGTTGTCCAGTAGCTGCCGAGTGTTGCCGCTACCGACCTTGCTGCCCAAGGCAGCAAACTATGGAATTGGAGAATCAGAGTGCGATTTGTAAAGCCAAAAACCCTGATTCTATCAATGCCGACCACTTGATTTTCTAACGTCTGTAGCAGCGGGCAGAGTCGTAGAAGTGAAATCTCAAGATTACTTACGAGACAAGGAAAACATGATAAAGTCCACTTTCAACTCAAAGAAGTTAGAGTTTTCTATAAATACTCATTGTACTCCCACTTCTACTTTAAGGAGGACTTTCCCTAACTATTTGTCTATAAATACTCATTGTACTCCCAGTTCAAATCATCTTGGGTTTTCTTTAGGCTTAGCTAGGGTTTTCTACCGCCACCATGTTCTAAATTTCTCTTGGGTTTGGGGTTATGTTGTAATTTAGTTGTGAAAACGGTTGTTAGGTTTCAAGTTTGTTTTCAGTAAAATATTCCAAGTTTACTTAATTCATGTTCTTCACTTCTTCAATTAGTTTCAAAAGTCTAGTTGAAGAAATCCATTTGTCGGGCATGAGAGTGTCCAACTAACGACAGAATTAAGTACGGTCACATCATGTCGAGGGGTTGACTAATTCGGCTTAGACATAAGTTCGGGTTTCAGCGGCTAAAAGGAGCAACCAAACATCGACTGCCTGTGTTAGGTTTACGCTGAGATTGCTAGATATTTCCTACATCACGTGGTGATAGAATCCTTGCCTAGACATTGGAAGGATCACTTCAAAATTTCTCTGCCGAACATGGAGTATCTGCTAGACTTGCCGCTAGGACTTATCTCCATTACACCTGCCGAGACAGCGAAAGTTGCAAGAGAAGAGTTTCGTCATGGCAGCAAAAGTTGTCGCAACCTCAATCCGCTATTACCCGCCGAGGCAACATATCGTGGCAGCATAACCCTACCCGCTCTATCAACCTGATCACTTCCTTTATTACTTGTGTTTTAATTTACTTTTATTCTCAACAATCACTTTACTTGTGCTATTTACTTTTCCTTGTGCATGAATGACAATTCGAAATAAGTTGTTCAATCCTCGAGTGAATCGACATCTTTTATACTATAACTTGGCAGGAGTGTGCACTTGCACTCTTACAAAAAGGGAACACCCACATGCCCTACAAGTATATATCAAGAGGATGATGACATTCAAAATACGAGGAGTGAGGATTGACTATCCTTAGTTCATAGATATTGGCATTATAAGAATAACCTTTTTTAAGTGGGTGAACACTAGTTATTATCAGACTTTAATAAACTCTTGAAATCTTGATGAAAATTTGATTTAAAAGGTGACTTTCAAAATTTAATTGATTTGGATTTTTTGAGATTGTTTCTAAATGAGTTTGAAAGGTTTTTGGTGTTGAAGTGGAGTCTTAATCATATTGATCCAGAAATCCTTGAGATCCTTAGTTTTTTAAGTGTTTTTGGGTGAGTTTTTATATGTTTTTGAGGATTTCGAGTTGCTGGAGGTATAAGGATGGTTTTAGGTTGTTTTGGATGTTGATTAATGCTTAGAATGTGTTGGATGAGTTGGGTAATGGCTGGGCTGAGGTTTGAGGTCAATCGATTGAGTTTTCGGTTGTTTCGGATGGGTGTTTTGGTGCTTTAGAGCAGGGCTGCGGGATTTCTTGTGTGTGCTGGAGCTTTGGGTGCATTTTAATGCATTGAACCTCTGTTTTGATGTGTTGAAAATAAGGGCTAATATTTTGGAAGCAAACAAAGTGTTTTTGGAGGCTTCAAAAGATCGGTAGTCGCGTCGGCAAGCGTGGTTTCGCGAGTCGGTGAGTAGAATTTGGTTTTCCAACGTGGAAACGTTTTCGAAAAGGTTTTGGGAACTTAATAAGAGCTTGAAAAGCTTTATTAAGTTCTGAAGTAAGTAAATCAAAATTTCTCCCTCGGTTGTGCTAGTTATGAGCCTTTGGTTGCACTTGATTTTAAATGCATTTATCTACTGTTTTAAAGCATGTTTTGAGAATATAAATTGTGTATGATGATGCCATGTGGTTTAAGGATGCACTAGGTAAGTGGTCCTTGTATGCATGTGTTGATGCATGAGGTTTTAAGCATGGTTTAATGCTTGTTGATGGCTTATCATGAATGCTTGGTAAAAATAGTGAGGTATGCACGAGTTATGGGTTCTATTGGCAAGTGGTGTTGAATAAAATGTTTTATAAGTGAAATCGGATATAGTTAGCCGGCTATAGGATCGAGTGCTCTATAAACAAGTCGCCTTGGATGTTGAGGGGTTGTGATTGTACCGAATACTCCATCCAAGTACCCTAACGATTGAGGATTGTTTAAGGTTGCAACGGTTGAGGGTAGCTCATGGGTGCAAACCTTGTGTTTTGCCCCGTCTCTCGTTAGTGGATTATACATCTACCGATGAGTGGTGTTGAGGGGTTGTGATTGTACCGAATACTCCACCACGAGTGTCACAACGACGGAGGGTCACTCTCGTGTGTGAAACTTGAGATGTTGGTAGAGGGTATGAAGGGTGTGGGACAACCCTTGGTAACCCGTGTATCTGATACTTTGTTTTGAGATTTTTGTTATCACTTGTGAGCCAATATAATGGAAATGTATATTGTGGAAAATGTTGCTAATGCATAGTTTCAAAGATGCATGTTTTGGTTTAAGCTTAACATAATGGTGTTATGCTTGAAAGGCTTGGTAAATTAGTAGCAATGGTTTAGTTGCTGATTTTTTATTGGATCATGTTGCATGATGTTTAAAACAATAAGTTTGATGAAAAAGTGCATGGTTTATCAAGAACGGCATGTTGGTTTTGAAAAGAGTAAAAACAGTTTTGTGCATTGATGATGTTTGTAGTTTTGACCAACCCTCACTAAGCTTGTATGCTTATGCTCTCTTTGTTTCATCAATGCAGATAATTAGACTTCGGAGGCAGCATCTTCAAGGGTATCTTCCAAGACATTTGTTAAAAGTATGTTGTGTACTCAAACTAGTGTAATAAGGGCAATGTGGGTGTCTAATGCTTGTATGTTGTTAGTTTGTTGGTTTCTGGTTGTGAGCAAGTTTATTATGCGTATTTGGTCTTGTAAATTGCCTTTGGTTTTTAACCTTTTGGTGCTTTTAACATCTAGGAAACATGTCTTTAGTTCCATAGCTCGAGTGAATGATGCTATGATGATGCTTGTTCTTCGTATATGTGGTCATTGTTGTGTATTTAAGTTGTATACATGTTAGGACATGTGTCGAGATTGGAACGCCCTGATTTTGGGCCTAGAAGTTTTAGAGCTTGAATCGGACCAGTCGAGAACGGTTCGAATCTTAAAGGGAGATTTAGGGAACACTTAGTTCGGGATGCTTTAAAATTATGGAAAAATATCTAAAAATCCTCATTTATTATATGAATGATTATGGTGAAAACAATTTTACAAAATAAGGTTTGGAAATACTACATTTCGGAGTAGTGACCAAATCGCAATTTTTGCAAAAGTTGACTAGTGACTATTTTGTAAATAATTGAAACTTTGAATCTTTAAGGAGCTAATTTTACCAAAATGCTTTTAACAAGATTTCTATTTATTTTGGGTGTTTTAATAATTATTTAATAAAGGGAATTAAAAGATAAAAATCTATTTTGACTTTCATAACTACTTTACGATTTTTTTCTCTCTTTTCATTTTCTCTCAACTTCCACTCAGCCAAACACATTTCCTCCATCAATTAGCCTCTGATTTTCATTCCTTTTGATGAGATTTCAATCTCCTTTTGATTCCTAATCTTTTCCTCATCAAATCCTCTTGTTTTCACTTTGGATTTTCAAGGAAACTTGCCCAAATTAAGAAGAAATCAGTCATTAGAGGTAAGCTTCGTCCTTCTCGTCTAATGATAAGTTCTTTACTGAAATTCCTAAGTTATCAATCCTTTGTTAATGATTTTTGACTTCCTTTAATGTTAGAAACATGAAATTGTGTCAAAACTCAAGGTTCTTGGTGAGATCTTGATGATTTTCGTAACTATTGGTTAGACTTCGTTTTGAGGTTGATTTCTAATGTATTTTGGATCGTAATTGATGTTATAAATGAGGTTTTATAAAAATATCCCGAATAGGTTTGGATTCCTAAGTTTTGCATGTTAGTTTGGTGGTTTTGGTGTTCTGTTGTAGCTGGAGGTTTAAGGACGAGTTTGTGGTTATTTTTGGTGTTGATTTAGGTTTAGAAATGATTAGAAGTGATAGATCTTGGCTGGGCTTTGCTTTGGAAGAGTTTGGAGATGATTTCGGTTGTTTTTGGTGGTCGAAATGATGATTTTGGGTAGAGCAACGAGTTTGATTAGTTGGCTGGTGATTTCAATGCATGATGATGCACTAATCCTCTGCTCTTATGTGTATTAAGTAGGGGAGACATCTTCGGATGCCTTTGGTGTTGATCCGGAAGTGTCGGGAGCTTAGATAGCATTTCGGCGAACAAGTGAAACATAATCGGTAAGTGTGAATGGTTTTAGAAGTCCTTGAGGGACAAAGAAACAAGGTTTGGGGATTTAGGATTGATTTGAAACACCATCCTAAGTCCGGAAATAAGTATGGCTAGAATTGCTCTCAAATATGTGGTTGTTGCCCCTAAAATGCTTTTACATGCTCTTGTTTTGAGATAGCCAAATTCCTACTGTTTTATGCATGATTTGTAGCATGAGATGATGCTTTGAAGAGATTTCATGAGATAGCATGTTGCATTTAAGAGTTTTGAGATTTTGATTTAATGCAAAGCATGTGTTTCGATTTTAAAATGAGATGAGAATGATTTGAGAATTGTTGCATTAAAAACAGTAGGTGAAATGGTGTTTTGACATAATATATTGGTATAGAAGATGAGATACTTACCGGATATAATTGATCGATCAATAGGATGAGAGTGCACTATAAACTAAAATTCGTACGTGCTCTTTGTAGTCGGGCAATGGGGGTAGTGCCATCCCGATCCAAAGGGAGAATCCGATAATGAGAGATACCACCGGGGTAGGACTTGGTGAAATACCCAAGCTTTGTGGCGATGAGAGATACCGCCATGAGAGTCCGGTGATGAGAGATTCCACCGGGGTAGGACTTGACTTTGAGTCAAGCTAATCCGCATATTCGAGTAAAGATGAAATGTGAAATGCCAATATAATATATGAAATGTATTTGATTCACATGTACCAAATGTTGAGATGATTTATGCAATGAGAAATGCATATGCGATTTGAATATGCAATGATTTACTTTTCACAAGCATGTGTATGGCTTTTCCATGAGATTTGCATTGGTTTAAATGCATGAGATAGAAAAGGGTACATGTGTTTTCAAATGGAGATTTGCTTTGAAATGGTTTTCAAGCATGAGATAGAATGAGCAAGTTGTAGAAAATGGCTTTTGAGAAAGTGTTTTGAGTAATGCATTGTTGTGTTGGTTTTCTTTGGAGCTTGCCTCACTAAGCAAATGTGCTTACGCTCTCTTTTACCAACAATGCAGATAATTGAGACATTTTTGGGCAGCGAGAAGCTTAAGAACATCCATGAAAGTGAAAGCTCATGTATGGTGATGTTTTTACATACTTTAGATTTGATATTTGGCAATGGGGCTCCAAGGTTGTATTTGGGAGATGTGTTTTGAACTCCCTATGTTTGTGGCAAGTTTGTGTTGGCTTTTGAAGTTTGTAAATGGTCTTATATGGTTTGTTTGAGGTTTGAAGTCTATATTTGGTTTTGTGACTAGGAAGCATGCCTTTAGACTCAATGGTCATTTGTTTGATGACATGCCTTAGCTAAAGCTTCTTAAATATGTTCTTTGATGCCTAATCATGATGCTAGCATGTTATGGTATGATTTGGGATATGTTTGAGTGTGGTAAAAGGTGAAAAACCAGAAAATTATGCTGTGGAAGGGCAGGGTGTATCGAAACACCCTTATCTATTTCGAAACAGTGGCCCGAAATGGCCATAGTGTTCTGGAACGGATGAAGGTGTTTCGGAACACTTTGGCTACTGGAGAGGCATGTTTCGATACTGGTCTTGGAACGCACCCGAGTACCGAAACGGTTAACACCATTTTTGTACGGGCGTTTCGATACGAAGGCCAGTGTTCCGAAACGGCTGACCGTTAGACTGCAAATTTGAATTGTTTCAAGTTCTCATGTTTTACATTTTAGTCCTGGATGTTGTGTATGCAATTAATTGAGCTTGGAATGTCCTTTTAAGCTGAAAGTTGACATAGAGGCATGTAATATGACTAATTACATAATGGTGAGCTTAAAATATGCAAAGTCCTTATATTTTCCAAAATTTACGTTTTGGTCTCTAAATGTGTAAGTCTTACAATTGAGTCCTTAAATGTTTTTCGATCGCTGTGCTTTTTCTCCTATGATTCTTGAGTAATCACATAGACTTACTGTGCATCTAGAAAAGATAAAAAGCAAAAAAAGGGTCGTTAATCAAGGTTGACTTTCGGGTTGACTTTGGTTTTCCCCGTGTAATCTTCGTAGATCGGGTCAAGCGTTTAGACTGTGCTAAGGGTGTTACAGGGATGGTTTCAGAGGGCGAAAAGTGATTTAAACCAACATTTTGGAAAGTTGCAGGCCCAGGTGTTTCAAAACGCCCTTACATGTCTCGGAACGGTAGCCTGTAATGGCCTTGGACTTTCAGAACGGTGAGGCTCGTTCCGGAACATTTTTCCTTTGTGAACCATCGTTCCGAAACGTGTCTTGTGGTGTTTCTAAATGCACCCCCGTATCAAAAGGATCAACTAAGTTTCGAAATGGCTGTTTCGATACGGGGCTTTCTGTTCTGAAACACTCGACAGTTGGATATGTATTTGAATTGTCCTAAGTTCTGTTTCTTGCATTTTGGTCCTTGTTTTCCTTGCATGAAATTGAATGAGTTGTAGATGTCTTTCTGAGCTGAAATTTCCCCGAGAAGTATGTAATGAATCCAATTAAAGATTGGTAACTTGAATTTGGTGAAAGTCCTTGTAATTTATTTGTTTTACAAAATGGTCATTAATCTTTAATCAATTTTAAATAAATCGGCAAACGTGTTGATGTTTTATCTGCTACTTGTGTACGGACACCTAGGAACCTAAATTGCATCTAGACGAGTTAAAAAGAAAAAAGGGTCGTTTATTGACGTAGACTTTTCTGATTTACGTCAATATTCCCCGTGTAATCCGTTCGATTTGGTCTATCGGTCAAGCTCGGTCGAGGGGGTTACATTTGGTGGTATCAGAGCCAGGTTACGAAAGATTGGGATGATGGTAAGTTGTTGGTAAGTGATTTGCGATATAGATATGTGTTTTGGTGATATTTGCTTTGTCTGGTGAATGTTTAAGCATGCTTATGTGAATGTGTTATAGTAATGCTATACATGATGAACGAATGTGGATGTGATGGTGATTGAGGTGAATCGTTATGCTTGAATCATATGATGGTTGATGTATGCATGTTGTATGCTTTAAAGCTATGTTTGGGGGAAATTGGAATTCCCACTGCCTTATTACCTAGTGAAATGTTTTAAAAGTCTTGGAATCCTTGTTAAGAGCTGGCCTGATCATTGTTTGTTTTATGTTTATGTTTAAATGTTAACTAGCACAATGGGACAGACGCGTGAGTTATGTTCTAGAGCGATAGCTCCTGTTGAGGGGTAGCGAAGCCATGAGAATGAAATTCCACCTGGTGAAAATCTACCTCCTTCGCCACCAACACCACCTGGGGGTAATGAGCAGGGTCAACACGGACAGGCTGGTCTGGTGTTGGGAGATTTGATGCCTTTGGTATATTCGATGGCTGGGGCATTTCGGGTTGCTATTGCTGGAGTGCGTGTACAGGCTCCTGCTGCTGGGCAAGCGGGTTTACCACTAGAGCGATTGAAGAGTTTTGGAGGAGTAGACTTTTGCGGATTATCTCCCGAAGCGTCTGAGGCTTGGATGGCCAGTACGATCCGGATATTGGATCAAATGGGGTGCATTGATGCACGAAAGCTGGGTTGCACAGTATCGTTGTTGCACGGTGACATGTATACATGGTAAACGACTGCGACCACAACATTGGAGTCAGAAGAGGTGGATTGGACGTTCTTCTGATCTGCATTCAAGAGAAAGCACCTTGGAGTTAGGTACTTAGATGATAAAAAGTGAGAATTTATGTCTCTAGTTCAGGGGAGTATGACTGTAGCTGAGTACGAGGTCTAGTTCGTACGATTAAGCCAGTATGCTCTAGAGCTGATGCCGAGTGATAGGCATCGATGTGATCATTTTTGGTACGGCTTGGTACAAGATCTAAAGACGTACATGCTGGCCACTGATTACACGGACTTTGATGTGCTCGTGACTCGAGCCAAAGATATAGAGCATAGCTTGGGTCTGAAATCGCGTGGGGGTGGTTCTAGTGTGGGCAATAGAGCTACTGATGCTAGCCCGAGTGGTGGATAGAGCAAGAGGAATCGGGACCGTAGATATCAGCCTACGGCTAGGCGTGGCAACTTTGGACGAAGTGCACCGGCTCAGGGTGGCAGGCAGCAGTTTGAGCAGGGTACATGTTGGACGTGTGGTTCACGAGAGCCCTTGAAGAAGGATTTCCCTTGTGCGGCTCGTGAGGTACAGGCTTCTACGGCTGTAGCTAATTCTTGTTGGAACTGTGGCTCGTGAGGTACAAGCTCTTATGACTAATTCTTGTCGTGCACCAGTTGTTGCTCAACAAAGAGGTCGTGGGAGCGGTCGTGGTAACTTTCAGAGAAGAGAGGATGGCCAAAGGCGTGAGGCCTATGTTGTTGCTGTTCAGCCAGAGGGAGGTGGTCCCGCGAGGGTGTATGCACTTCGCGAGGGATGCAATGACATCAATGTGATTGCAGGTACCTTTACCTTGCAAACCCTATCTTTATTAGCTTTGATTGATTCTGGATCTACGTATTCATACATCTTGAGTGAGCATGCGCATTTGCTTGATATTCCTGTTGAGATGCCAGATGTAGGAATGCAAGTAACGAGTTCTTTTGGTGAGACTGTGGTTACAAGGAAATTTTATAAAAGATGTCCATTGTCTATTCAAGGTCATGCATTCCCCGTTGACTTGATAGAACTACCTTTTTATGGATTTGATGAGATTCTTGGGATAGACTGGTTGGTTGAACACCGAGCTATGGTAGATTTTGATATTAAGCGTGTTACCCTGAAGCTTGCGGATGATTACGAGGTAGTAATCGTAGGTGAGAACATGAAGTTCTTGTCTAACACAATTTCAGCTCTCGAAGCGAGTCGAATGTTGGAGTCGAGATGCGAAGATTTCTTGGTGCATGTGATGAATCTTGGCACGAAGGAAGTGTGAGTTCAAGACATACGAACTATATGCGAGTTTCTGGGTGTCTTTCCGGAAGAGTTGCCAGGGTTACCACCAACCGGGAGGTTGAGTTTGGTAAAGAGTTGTATGAGAATACAGCTCCGGTGTCCATTGCTCCTTATCGCATGGCACCTAAAGAGTTGAAGGAGTTGAAGATGCAACTTTAGGAGTTGCTTGACCGAGGGTTCATAAGGCCAAGTATTTCACCTTGGGGTGCACCGGTTTTTTTTGTGAAGAAAAAGGATGGTACCATGCGTATGTGCATTGATTATCGGCAACTGAACAAGTTGACGATTAAGAACAAGTATCCCTTGCCGAGGATCGATGATTTGTTGCTTCGGTGTTTTTAAAGATAGATTTGAGGTCTGGGTACTATCAACTTAAGGTTAAGGATGTGGATGTACCTAAAACAACTTTTCAGACGAGGTACAACCATTATGAGTTCTTGGTGAGGCCGTTTGGCTTGACAAATGCACCGGATACATTCATAGACATGATGAATAGGGTGTTCCATGAGTTTCTGGATCAGTTTGTGGTGGTTTTTATCGATGGTATTCTGGTGTACTCACGTACCGAGGAGGATCATGATAGACACTTGAGAATTGTGTTACAAGTGTTGCTGGAGAATCAGCTTTATGCTAAGCTGAGCAAGTGTGAGTTCTGGCTCAAGGAAGTGGTTTTTCTTGGACATGTGGTGTCAGCCAAAGGAATCCGAGTTGATCCACACAAGGTTGAGGCGGTGATGAATTGGAAGACGCCTAAGTCAGTAACGGAAGTGCGTTGTTTTCTTGGGTTGGCTGGTTACTACCGAAGGTTTGTCGAAGGTTTTTCTAAGATTGCTGCTCCTTTGACCAAGTTGTTGCAAAAGAATGTTCGATTTTAGTGTACGGATGTTAGGTAGCAAGCTTTCGAGAAGTTAAAGGAAGCTTTGACGCATGCTCATGTCTTGATTCAGCCAGAATCGAGTAAGGAGTTTGTAGTTTATAGCGACATATCATACGTTGGTTTGGGTGGCATGTTGATGCAATGTGGGAAGGTTGTGGCTTATGCGTCTAGATAGTTGAAGGTGCATTAGCGCAACTACCCTACGCATGATCTTGAGCTCACGGCGGTAGTTTTTGCCTTGAGGATTTGGAGACATTACCTTTATGGTGAAAGGTGTGTAGTTTACACTGGCCATAAGAGTTTGAAGTACCTTATGTCTCAAAAAGAGTTGAATCTTAGGCAACGAAGGTGGTTGGAGTTCCTTAAGGATTACGATCTTACCATTGAGTATCATCCTGGGAAGGCCAATGTTGTAGCCGATGCTTTGAGTAGGAAGGTGGTTGTTGAGTTGAGTGCTATGTTTGCTCGTTTGAGTATATCACGTGATGGTGGCTTGATAGTCAAGTTACAAGTGAAACCTTCTTTAATTCAGTTGATTAAGAAAAAATAGTTGTTGTATGATTCGTTGCTGCCTCATTTTCAGGATATAGCTTATGGTAAGGCTACAGATTTCTGCATTAATGATAATGGAGTGCTATGTTTCAAAAGTCGAGTAGTGTTGCCGAAAGATGTTGAGTTGAGGCGCACTATTTTGACTGAGGCTCATAGCAGTCCTTTTGCTATGCACCCTGGTAGTAATAAAATGTACAGTGGCTTGAAGGATGAGTACTATTGGGTGGGATTAAAAAAAGATGTGGCATATTTTGTAAGCAAGTGTATGGTTTGCCAACGAGTGAAGGTTGAGCATCAGTTTCCGTCATGTTTGTTATAGCCTTTGAAGATACTGGAGTAGAAACGAGAAAGGATTACGATAGATTTCGTATCTGGGTTGCCTTTGACACCATTGAAGAAGAACTCAGTGTGGGTGATTGTGGATCGCCTTACGAAGTGTGCACATTTCTTGGTTGTGCATACTACGTAGACATTGGATAAGTTAGCTGAGTTGTATATTGCTGAGATTGTGCATTTGCATGGTGTGCCCAAGCCTATATTGTGGGATAGAGATCTGAGGTTTATAGCGAAGTTCTGGGAATGTTTACATTAGGCGTTGGGTATGCAGTTCAAATTTAGTACTTCATATCATCCTAAGTCGGATGGGCAGTCGGAGCGGGTTATCCAGGTGCTAGAGGATATGTTACGATGCTATCTGATTGATTTCCAGGGTTTTTGGGAAAAGCGTATGCCGCTGGTTGAGTTTGCCTATAATAATAGCTTTCAAGCAAGTATTGAAATGGCACCGTATGAGGCCTTGTGTGGGAGAAAGTGCAGAACGCCTCTTTGTTGGGCCGAGGCAGGGCGAAAGTTGCTTTCCTTCTCGGATATGCTCTAGGGAACGACAGAGAAGGTAAAGCTCATATGTGAGCAGTTGAAGGCTGCATCGGATCGTTAGAAGTCTTCCGCGGATTTAAAGCGTAAAGAGGTTGAGTTTGAGTTCGCGGTTGGAGATCGCGTGTTCCTTAAGGTATCCCCTTGGAAGAAGGTGATGAGGTTCTTATTCCGAGGTTTATTGTACCCTATGAGGTTGTAGAGCGAGTTGGTCCTGTGGCATATCGGTTGACGTTGCCTCCCGAGTTGGAAAAGATCCATGATGTGTTTCATGTATCTATGTTGTTGAGATATAGATCGGACCCTTCGCATGAGATGCCAGTTGAGGGAATTGAGTTGAATCCGGATTTGTTTTGTGATGAGGAACCGATGAGAATTTTGGATTCGAGTAGCAAAGTTCTTTGTGGCAAGAAGATTGAGCTTGTGAAGGTGTTGTGGCAACACCAAGGAGTTGAGGAGGCCACGTGGGAAAGCAAGGCGGATATGTTGTGGCAATTCCCGCATCTTTTCCTTCAGGTAAAATTTCGAGGACGAAATTTTTTAAGTGGGGGAGAGTTGTAACACCCCAGTTTTGGGCTTAGATGTTTTGGCGAGTGAGGTCGAGCCGGTGGAACCAGTGTCGGTTGTTCGAACCCTTAAAAGGTGGTTTAGGGAGATCGAGATTCGGGATAGGATTAAAATATAATAAAAATTCCTAAAATCCTCTAAAATGATTTTTCAGAGGTTGGCCAAATCAATTTTACAAAACGGGTTTTCTAAAGTGTACGTTTTAGGTAGTAAACAAAATGTAAAGATTTTAAAGTTGGAAAATGTGTTTTTCAAGAAGAGTCAAAATCTTAGAATCTTTAGGGAGCTACTTGGAAATTATCCATTTTCCCTAATTTGGCATGTGTTTTAAATGTTATTAAAAATTAAAAAGGCTTTTAATTGGGTTTAATTAAAAAGTTAGTTAATCGGTTAGTGGAATTTTTTACGAGCTTTTCATTTCTCTCTTTCACTTCAGCCAAACAATTCTCATTTTCTCTCAAATCTCCAGATTTTCTTTTCTCTCAAACCCTCTCTTGATTTCTATCTTTTCTCCATTGATTTCTTCCATTTCCCTTCAAGTTTTTCAAGCAAATCTTGCCAAATTAGAGGAGAAGAAAGGATTTGAGGTAATTTTCGTGCTATCCCTCTAATCTAATTTCTTTATTGAAATTCCAAAGATATTAGACTCTTTAATACTAATTTTGATTGAGGTTTTTTTGTTAGATTAATAAACTCTTGAAATCTTGATGAAAATTTGATTTAAAAGGTGATTTTCAGACTTTAATTGATTTGGCTGGTTTGAGATTGTTTCTAAATGAGTTTTGAAAGGTTTTTTGTTGAGTGGATCGAATGATCGAAATGAACCAAGAGGGGGTGAATTGGATTTTTAAAGGTTTAGGTGGTGGAAATTGCAAATTAAAAAGATAGAAAAAGAATTTTAGAGTGGTTCAAGTTCCAAATGAACTCTACATCCACTACCTTAGCTTCACTAAGGATTTGCCACAATTCCAATAATTTCTACCCAAAATTTAACCTCATCCTCACACAAATAGAACAAATATTTTGTTGGCTAAGAAAGTATCTCTCAATACAAATTGTAGCCCAATTACAAGCACTCAACCCAAATAAAATAATAGAATGAAAAATAAAATTGGGGTTTCTAGACAATATTGGGATTTAGGCACAAATGCTTGGATTTGATGTTTGGATGTTTGCTTTTGGATCAATAGTTGTTGCTGGAGCTTTTAGAGGCCCTTTTTATACCTTCTCATTGATTTCTAGCCGTTGTGGTTGCTGCATTCATCAATAGAGCCGTTGGGGTGTTATCTCACCTCCATAAATGCAGTCTGCAACCAACCGTTTCGAAACGCCCGACTCTATTTCGAAACAGACCAAAATAGAAACAGTCGTTGGGGTGCATTAAAGAGCCCGTATCGAAACGGTATTGCCCGTTTCAAAACACTTTTGCCACTGTCAATGGTCGTATCGAAACGGCTTGAAACCGTTTTGAAACGCCTTAACGGTTTCTTAAAATCTAGTTTAAAACTTGCAACGGTCATATTTTTCAAATCAAATGAAGAACCGTTTCGAAACACTGAGTGTCGTTTCGATACGGTGTCTCTATGTTCTAAAGCCGTTTCGAAACTTGTTTCGAAACACAAGTTGGCAGTGTTGAAAACGTTTCGATACCCGTTTCGAAACATGGGTTGACAGTTTCAAAACCGTTTCGAAACGCCTTAGGCCGTTTCAAAACAGGGACTCGAAAAACACTGTTTTGGCTTTAAGATCACTTAGAAAATATTTGGAAAACATAGTTTTTAACTTGGGAATATTCTTTAAATCATATAGGGATGTTTGAGGACTTAAAAATTCGTTTTCACATTTTCAATTTAATCCTTAGGTTCTTTAGTTATATCATGTTTAAAATATCGGTTTCACAATCTCCCCCGTTTTGATATAACAAAACCAAAGTTATAATTTTTAAGAGTTTTGAAAATTTTGAATACATTCTAACTCCCCCTCAATTTAAGATTGGTTTTTAAAGTTTTAAAAAGATTTATCTTTGAAATTCAAGGTTTAAAACTTAAAAACACTTTAAACATTTAAAACGAATTTTTTGCTCTAAAATTTCTTCGCTCCCTTTTTGTTAGATCAAAAATAATAAACAAGGCTCATAGAGAAGAGATAAGGATTAGTAGCAATAGGCATTAAGCACTAAGCAACAATAATATTAATTCATAAAATTAAAATATTCAAAACATAAATCTTCAACAATAAGTTCAAAGCATAATCCCAAATAAAATCAAAAGCATAGGTTCATAAAACATAATGGAAATAAAAACGCAAACGTAATCCTAAAATGCATAGCTAATATGATATGTCATGAAAGACCTAGGCCTCGTCGTCACCATCATCACCCGAAGTCTCATCATCGCTCTTGACTTGAGAATGGCGAAACTTCATCCATTGGCCATAGAAGGTGGAGAAGGACATGTCCATGGCCGAGTGTGAATTCTCAAGGGATTGGAGTCGATCCTCTACATTTTGCAAACGTGTATTAATAGCACCAAAGCCCGAAGCCATGTTAATGTCCATGGGATTGAACCGCTCCGTAATCAAAGCCGTGAGAGCTTCATTGTTTGCAACTTGAGCTTGTGGTTGAGGTTCAACGGGAGGAGGAGGCGGAGGAGGTGCTTCCCTATCAACACGTGCCCAATTTCCGTCGTTTACATAGCGAAAACAGGACTTAGGGAGAGAGGACTCACCAATTTTTGACTTGCGAGGTTCCGGAGAGTCGTAAGTGCAATCAAGATTAAGCGTGCTAAAGAGGTGACTTAAAACTGTTCCATAAGTAAAGGATTTCAAAGCATCCGTGTCAATAAGCTTAACATTGTTAACCATTTCGGCAAATATGATATTAACTAGATTAGGGCGCTCACCACGACGGAAACACTCAAGCCAAAAATAGTCTACTTGACGGATGTGAGAATATTTACCTCCAGAGGGGCGAAGGAACCATGAGACCATCAAATGGAGGAAACGATCGTGCGCATCAAAACTAAGCACTTGACCGGTGTGAGAACCAAAGTGACTCTCATTCTCAATTCCTACATTATTAAGAGAAAATGTAGACTCCAAGAGAGGAACATTAACAACAAACCTTTTCCCCAAAATAAAAGACTCAATCCCAACAACTTCAGAATTTTCTTCATCATTGATAAGTTGAGCATTGGAGTCAAGGAAGTTGAGATCAATCACACGCTCGAGGTAACGGAAAAGAAAGCGCTCGAGGTAAAATAGAAGTACCATGTGTTTGTAGCAAATGTCCGGGATGCTCAACAAGACAAGGAAATCACATTCTCTTAAACGCTCGAGGTAACGGAAAAGAAAGCGCTCGGAGTCAAGGAAGTTGAGATCAATCACACGCTCACGACGAACTTCGTACTCCTTGACATATTTGAAACGATCTCTCATCTCTGGAGTTCGAAGAGATTTTTGAAAGAGCAGGGCGAGATTTGGACGAATACTGGAGTCACTAGCTTGATCGGTCTTGCGCTTTTTGCTAACATTCTCCGAAGTCATCCTAAAAAAATTAAGCAAGCAAGTTTTTGAAAAAGTATTAAGTGTATGCATAGATTTCTTAATTCAATCCAATGATAAATCTCACTTATGTTTAAAAACAAGTTTTTAAAATCAAATAAACAATTTAAAACAAAACAAAAAAAAATAAGAAAAAAACAGTAAAAAAAATACGAGTGAAAATTTTTATATTTGAATCAGAAAATTGATGATTTGGAAAAAAATTTACAAGATATGAAAAACCCAAGCATAAAAACATATAACTATACAAAAATAAATTTTTCTAACCTAAGATTCGAATACAAATTGAAGGAAAAAGAAAAAGAGGAAAAATACCTTGATTTGGGATTTTGGATGAATGGATGAAAATCCTTGCACAATATTGTTGAAACTTGCTTAGACTTGTGTTTAAGAGAAAAACCCCTCAAGATTTGGTGAAAAACAAAGAGGTTTAGAGGGATTTTATAGGAAAAATTTGGGCTAGGGTTTTTAGGGTTTGGGAGAGTTTTAATTAAAGTTTAACTTTATCATTAAAAGCCCTTCTTAAAGCAGTCCACAAATCCGTTTCGGAACGGTCTTGACCTTTTCGAAACACGGGCATGAAGGTTTGACCGTCTTTTGGACTTCAGCTAACTGTTTCGATACAGGTTTGACCGTGTCGAAGCCCCGTTGACTCGTATCGAAACTTGTTTCGATACACCCCTTGGCAGTAGCAAAAACGTTTCGAAACCCTGTTAAGGCGTTTCGAAACGCCCTTCTCTCAGATATGAATTTAAAGCATCCATATCGAAACAGGTTGACTCGTTTCGATACACCTGGGCCTAGAAGTGCAGATGAGGCTCTAAAAGTGCAGAAAAATTAATTTCTCTAAGGCCTAACTTGCATGAATGACATGAATGAGCAGGAGAAACATATGCAAACATAAACATACTCCCCCTAGCTATATGCATGGATGGAATTAGGAGTAAAAACACATAAACATGGCATTTCACAAGATCAAGCAATTTTAAGCACAAAAGAGGTCCTAAAAGGTCAAGATAGGCTAGCTAGACCTAACTCTCTCCTAAGGGACCAAAAACGCTCTTTGTCTAAAGGTTTTGTAAATATGTCCGCTAATTGATTTAAGGTGTCTACATACTCTATAACCACATCTTCTTTAAGAACATGATCTCTAATGAAATGATGCCTTATTTCTATGTGTTTGGTTCTAGAGTGATGGATGGGATTTTTCGTTAAACATATAGCACTAGTGTTGTCACATTTTAGGGGTACGGTTTCAACTTTAATTCCATAATCTAAGAGTTGTCGCTTCATCCAAAGGACTTGAGCACAACAACTCCCTAAGGATATGTACTCGGCTTCGGTGGTAGATAAGGCTACATTATTTTGTTTCTTAGAGAACCAAGATATGAGCATACTACCTAGGAATTGACAAGTTCCCGAAGTACTTTTCCTATCGATTTTGCAACCCTCATAATCCGCATCCGAATAAGCATGAAGGTTGAAGGTGGAGTCTCTGGGGTACCAAAGGCCTAAACAAGGAGTATCTCTAAGATACCTAAAGATTCTCTTAACGGCTATAAGGTGAGACTCTCTAGGACTAGCTTGAAACCTAGCACACAAGCAAACACTAAACAAGATATCTGGTCTACTTGCGGTAAGGTAAAGCAATGATCCAATCATAGAACGGTAAAGCTTAGAGTCAACACACTTACCTCCTTCATCTTTGTCAAGCTTTGTAGATGAGCTCATAGGTGTGGCTTGAGGCTTTGCATTCTCTAAGCCAAACTTCTTGAGCATATCCTTTATGTATTTTGCCTGATTGATGAAGGTGACATCCTTCTTTTGCTTGATTTGGAGTCCCAAAAAGAATGAGAGCTCCCCCATCATGCTCATCTCGAATTCACCTTGCATTAGCTTAGCAAACTCTTTGCAATGACATTCGTTAGTAGAACCAAAAATAATATCATCAACATAAATTTGAACTACTAAGATGTCATTTTTATACATTTTTATAAAGAGTGTAGTGTCCACCTTACCTTTTTCAAAACCCTTTTCAATTAAAAAGTTTGAAAGTCTTTCATACCAAGCTCTAGGAGCTTGCTTTAAACCATAAAGAGCTTTGGTGAGTTTGAAAACATGATTTGGAAATTTTGAGTCTTCAAAACCCGGTGGTTGTTCCACATACACTTCTTCATTTATAAAATCATTTAAAAACGCGCTTTTAACATCGATTTGAAAAAAGCTTGAAATCATGATAACATGCATATGCAAGCAACATCCTAATGGCTTCCATTCTAGCTGCGGTTGCATAGGTTTCATCAAAATTTATTCCCTCTTCTTGAGTGTAACCTTGTGCTACTAGTATAGCTTTATTTCTCACAATGTTACCACTCTCATCTAGCTTGTTCCTAAAGACCCATTTAGTTCCTATGGTAGATTGATTACTAGGCCTATCAACTAATGTCCAAACGTTACTTCTCTCAAATTAATTTAACTCTTCTTGCATAGACATAATCCAAAAATCATCTTTCAATGCTTCTTTTATATTCGTAGGCTCTATGCTTGAGATAAATGCAACATGATTCATTAATCTAAAAGAGGATCGAGTGGTTACCCCCTTGGATGGATCACCCAAGATTTCACCATCTTTGACATAGTTGAACTCCCTTGGGTAGCGCACTTCCTTTTCCTCAAGAGCCAAGTCCTTCAAGGCTTCAAGAGGTGGATCTTGTGTGTCTTCTTCTTTTGTTGTTGGAATCTCATCCTCCTTTGAAGTTTGTCCTCCATCAAAGTCATTCATGATTCCTACATCATCATCATCACAAGAATCCTTCCTTGGAAGGAGGTTATCATCGAATACAACATGTATAGATTCTTCTACTACTAAAGTTCTCTTGTTAAATACTCGATAGGCTTTAGAGGTTAAAGAGTACCCTATGAAAATAGCTTCATCAGTTTTTGCATCAAATTTACCTAAGTTGTCTTTTCCATTATTTAAAACAAAACACTTGCAACCAAAAGGGTGAAAATAGCTAATGTTAGGCTTTTTAGATTTTAAAATCTCATAAGGTGTTTTCTTTAAAATTGGCCTAATCATTACTCGATTAACAATATAGCAAGCGGTGTTTGTGGCTTCCGCCCCAAAATATTTAGGTAAATTATTTTCACAAAGCATGGTTCTAGCCATTTCTTGTAAAGTTCTATTTTTCCACTCAACTACCCCATTTTGTTGAGGAGTTCGAGGAGCCGAAAAATTGTGGCTAATACCATTTTCATTCAAAAAAATCTTCAAACTCTAAATTTTGAAACTCGGTTCCATGATCACTTATAATATGTGAAATTCTAAGTTCAAGATCATTTTGGGTTAGTTTTGAAAATGTGATGAAGTTTTCTAAAGCCTCATCTTTAGTACTTAAAAATAGAACCCCAAGTAAATCTAGAAAAATCATCAACAAGTACAAATGCATAAAGATTTACCACCCAAGCTTATAGTTCTAATTGGCCCAAACAAATCCATATGGATAACTTGTAAACATCTACTTGTAGAGACATCATTAATGGATTTAAAGTAAGACTTATGTTGTTTACCCGTAGAGCATGCATCACAAATTTTATCGTTTGAAAATTTAATCTTGGGTAAACCTCTAACTAGATCAAGGGAAACTAGTTTTTCTAAAACACTAATGCTAGCATGTCCTAGTTTCGTATGCCACAGCCATGCATCATTTTCATTTTGTGCTACTAAGCATGCATGGGATGTATGTATGTCATCTAGATGCACCATGTATATGTTCCCTATGCGATGACCTATGAGCATAATATTATTAGATTTAATGTCAACAATTTTGCATCCATTTTTCTCGAATAAAACATTAAATCCTTTATCACACAATTGACTTATGCTCAGTAAGTTATGTTTAAGACCATCGACATACAACATATTTTCAATGAGAATAGTAGAGTGATTACCTATGGAGCCAATACCTTTAATGTGACCTTTGGAGTTGTCACCAAATGTCACCACTCCTCCACTTTTTGGCTTTAGATCCATGAATCTACTCTTGTCTCCGGTCATATGCCTTGAGCATCCACTATCACGGTACCATGAGTTTTGACTTTGTCCTTTGGCCTTGCAGCAATGCTCCCCCTACAAACAAAGATATTAAGCTTTTGTTTATGGTACCCAAATCATTTTGGGTCCATGAGTGTTAGCTCCCAAAACCTTGGTTCCCTTAGGAATCCAAGATGACATAGCAATAATGTTATTAGATTTTACAAGTTCCTTAGGATCCCATACACTTCTAATTCTTTTAGCTCTGCTATGTCTAGGAAAACTACCTTGTTTGTAGTAGTTATTCTTTTTCTTAGGTTGGTTTGTTCTTGAAGATTCACTTATTTCATGCTTGATACTACCAATATTTTTAAAAGACTCTTTGAGCTTATTTAGCTCATCCAACACCTTTTGGTGTTCACTATTACATTGAGATAAAAGATTATTAAGGTCAACAATTTCATCTTGAAACAATTTTAGTTCATCTTTCAACCCTAATATCTTTTTCTCAAATTTTGAATTAGTTTGAGAGAGTGAGTCATTTTTCTCATTTAGTTCCAAAATGATTTTCTTATTCCTAATGACCGACTCCTTGTATTTCTCAACTAATTCATCATAGACCTCTTGTAACTCATCATATGCATCATTTAATTCATCATATGTAAAATCTAAAGATGATGAGTTAGAGGTTACCATTGAGGAATCTTCCTCAAGTGCCATGAGGCAAAGGTTGGCCACTTCTTGTTCGTCATCCTCTGATGACTCCTCATCACTCCAAGTAGCAAGCTTGGCTTTGAGCTTCTTCTTCTTCTCAAAGCCCTTCTTCTTGAGTTGAGGGCACTCCGAACGTATGTGGCCGGGTTTATTGCACTCGAAGCAAATGATTTGATCCTTTGCTTCTTCTTTGTTCTTACCTTTGAAGTCCATTTTCCTTTGAATTTTTCTTCCCCGGTTGGACCTCAAAAAGCGTGAGATTCGTTTGGCTATAATAGCCAATTCTTCTAGCTCATCCTCCTCACTAGAAGAGCTCTCATCAAGTAGTGAAGCTTTGAGAGCTATTCACATCTTCTTCTTCTTTTCTACCTCTAACTTTTCTACTCTCTTCTCCTCTTTCTTCTTCTCTTCTTCCCTTCCTTGCTTCATAATCTCATGAGTAAGGAGAGAACCCACTAGCTCATCAAGCTTTAAAGTCTTCAAATTTTTAGCTTCTATGATGGTGGTTCTCTTCCCATCCCAAGATTCGGGAAGTGAATAGAGTAGCTTCCGGACAAGCTTGTCTTCCGGTATTGTCTCTCCAAATCCTTTGAGCCCATTGACTATCGTGAAGAAACGATCAAACATCTTGGACACCGTCTCATCAGGCTCCATCTTGAAATTTTCATAACTAAGATTGGTAATTCCAATCTTAGTTTCCTTGACATTATTGGTTCCCTCATAGGTAGTCTCAAGAGTTTCCCACACTTCTTTGGCACTCTCAATGGATGACACTTTGGAATAGATGTCCGGACCAAATGAACAAAAGAGCATGTGGAGAGCTTTGTCATTTATTTGGATCTTTCTCCTTTCTTCTTCACTCATTTCCACCTTTTTCTTCAAAACCATCTTCCCTTCACTATCTTGCTTCAATGGAATGTAAGGGCCATCTTCAATAACATTCGAAACTAAGTAGTCATTGGACTTGATGAAGAGACGCATTATATTCTTCCAAAACGGATAGTTGTCACCATTGAAGAAGGGAGGCTTTGTAGTGGATTGAGACTCATACATGCTCGAACCGGAGGTAGAAGTCATCTCTTGATTTTTGGATGATCACACTCTTCCTAGGAACTCCTTTTGTGGTTGTTAATCCTCAAAGAGGTAGGCTCTGATACCAATTGTTGAGTGGATCGAATGATCGAAATGAACCAAGAGGGGAGTGAATTGGATTTTTAAAGGTTTAGGCGGTGGAAATTGCAAATTAAAAAGATAGACAAGGAATTTTAGAGTGGTTCAAGTTCCAAATGAACTCTACATCCACTACCTTAGCTTCACCAAGGATTTGCAACAATTCCATTAATTGCTCTTCCCCTTTTCTAGGCTATGGAGGCAACCCTTACAATTTTCGGTTAAATTTTCTACCCAAAATTTAACCCAATCCTCAACAAAATAGAACAAAGATTTTGTTGGATAAGAAAGTATCTCTCAATACAAATTGTAGCCCAATTACAAGCACTCAACCCAAATGAAATGATAAGAATGAAAAATACAATTGGGGTTTCTAGACAATATTGGGATTTAGGCACAAATGCTTGGATTTGATGTTTGGATGTTTGCTTTTGGATCAATAGTTGTTGCTGGAGCTTTTAGAGGTCCCTTTTATACCTTCTCATTGATTTCTAGCCGTTGTGGTTGTTGCATTCATCAATAGAGCCGTTGGGGGTGTTATCTCACCTCCATAAATGCAGTCTGCAACCAACCGTTTCAAAACACCCGATCGTGTTCCGAAACAGATCAAAATAGAAAGAGTCATTGGGGTGCATTTAAGAGCCTGTATCGAAACGGTATTGCCCGTATCGAAACGGTATTGCCCATTTCGAAACACTTTTGCCACTATCAAGGGTTGTATTGAAACGGCTTGAAACCGTTTCGAAACGCCTTAACGGTTTCTTAAAATTCAGTTAAAAACTTGCAACGGTCATATTTTTCAAATCAAATGAAGAATCGTTTCGAAACACTGAGTGTCGTTTCGATACGGTGTCTCTATGTTCTAAAGCTGTTTCGAAACTTGTTTCGAAACACAGGTTGGCAGTGTTGAAAACGTTTCGATACCCATTTCAAAACATGGGTTGACAGTTTCAAAACCGTTTCTAAATGCCTTAGGCCGTTTTGAAACAGGGACTCGAAAATCACTGTTTTGGCTTTAAGAACACTTAGAAAATATTTGGAAAACATAGTTTTTAACTTAGGCATATTCTTTAAATCATATAGGGATGTTTGAGGACTTAAAAATTCTTTTTCACATTTTCAATTTAGTCCTTAGCTTCTTTAGTTATATCAAAATTAAAATATCGGTTTCACATTTTTGGTGTTGAAGTGGAGTCTTAATCATATAGATCCCGAAATCCTTGAGATCCTTAGTTTTTGAAGTGTTTTGGGTGAGTTTTTGAGGTGTTTTTGAGGATTTCGAGTTGTTGGAGGTATAAGGATGGTTTTAGGTTGTTTTTTGATGTTGATTAATGCTTAGAATGTGTTGAATGAGTTGGATAATGGCTGGGCTGAGGTTTGAGGTCAATCGATTGAGTTTTCGGTTGTTTCAAATGGGTGTTTTGGTGCTTTAGAGCAGGGCTGCGGGATTTCTTGTGTGTGCTGGAGCTTTGGATGAATTTTAGTGCATTGAAACCTTGTTTTGATGTGTTGAAAATAGGGGATAATATTCCGGAAGCAAACGAAGTGTTTTTGAAGGCTTCAGAAGATCGGTAGTCGCGTCGACAAGTGTGGTTTCGTGAGTCGACGAGTGGAATTTGGTTTTCCAGTGTGGAAACATTTTAGAAAAGGGTTTGGGAACACAATAAGAGCTTGAAACGCTTTATTAAGTTCGGAAGTAAGTAAATCGAAATTTCTCCCTCGATTGTGCTAGTTATGAGGCTTTGGTTGCACTTTATTTTAAATGCATTTACCTACTGTTTTAAAGCATGTTTTGATAATATAAATTGTGTACGATGATGCCATGTGGTTTAAGGATGCACTAGGTAAGTGTTCCTTGTATGCATGTGTTGATGCATGAGGTTTTAAGCATGGTTTAATGCTTGTTGATGGCTTATCTTGAATGCTTGGTAAAAACATTGAGTTATGCATGAGTTATGGCTTATATTTGCAAGTGATGTTGAATAAAATATTTTATAAGTGAAATCGGATATAGTTAGCCGGCTATAGGATTGAGTGCACTATAAACAAGTCACATTTGATGTTGAGGGGTTGTGATTGTACCGAATACTCCATCCAAGTACCCTAACGATTGAGGATTGTTTAAGGTTACAACGGTTGAGGGTAGCTCCTGGGAGCGAACCTTGTGTTTTTCCCATCTCTCGTTAGTGGATTATACATCTACCGATGAGTGGTGTTGAGGGGTTGTGATTATACTGAATACTCCACCACGGGTGTCACAACGGTGGAGGGTCACTCTCGTGTGTGAACCTTGAGATGTTGGTAGAGGGTATGAAGGGTGTGGGACAACCCTTGGTAATCCGTGTATCTGATACTTTGTTTTCAAATTGTTGTTATCACTTGTGAGCCAATATAATGGAAATGTATATTGTGGAAAATGTTGCTAATGCATTGTTTGAAAGATGCATGTTTTGGTTTAAGCTTAGCATAATGGTGTTACGCTTGAAAGGCTTGGTAAATGAATAGCAATGGTTTAGTTGTTGATTTTTTAGTGGATCATGTTGCATGATGTTTAAAAAGTGAGTTTGATGAAAAAGTGCATGGTTTATCGAGAAAGGCATGTTGGTTTTGAAAAGGGTAAAAACGGTTTTGTGCATTGATGATGTTTGTAGTTTTGACCAACACTCACTAAGCTTGTATGCTTATGCTCTCTTTGTTTCATCAATGCGGATAATTAGACTTCGGAGGAAGCATCTTCAAGGGTATCTTCCAAGACATTTGTTAAAAGTATGTTGTGTACTCAAGCTAGTGTAATAAGGGCAATGGGGGTTTCCAATGCTTGTATGTTGTTAGTTGGTTGGTTTCTAATTTTGAGCAAGTTTATTATGCGTATTTGGTCTTGTAAATTGCCTTTGGGATTGGTTTTATGCTTGCCTTTGGTTTTTATCCTTTTGGTGCTTTTGACATCTATGAAGCATGCCTTTAGTTTCATAGCTCGAGTGAATGATGCTATGATGATGATTCTGCTTCGTATATGTGGTCATTGATGTGTATGTAAGTTGTATGCCTGCTAGGACATGTGTCGGGATGGTTTCGGAAGGCGAAAAGTGATTTAAACCAGCATTTTGGAAAGTTGCAGGCCCAGGTGTTTCGGAACGCCCTTACCTATTTCGGAACGGTAGCCTGTAATGGCCTTGGAGTTTCAGAATGGTGAGGCTCGTTCCGGAACATTTTGCCTCTATGAACCATCGTACCGAAATGTGTCTTGTGGGGTTTCGAAACGCACCCGCGTATCAAAACGGTCAACTAAGTTTTAAAATGGTCGTTTCGATATGGGGCTTTCTGTACTGAAGCACTCGACTGTTGGATTTGTATTTGAATTGTCCCGAGTTCTGTTTCTTGCATTTTGGTCCCTATTTTCCTTGCATGCAATTGAATGAGTTGTAGATGTCTTTCTGAGCTGAAATTTCACCGAGAAGTATGTAATGAATCTAATTAAAGATTGGTAACTTTAATTTGGTGAAAACCCTTTAATTTTATTTGTTTTACAAAATGGTCCTTAATCTTTAATCGGTTTTAAATAAATCGGCAAATGTGTTGATGTTTTATCCGCTGCTTGTGTACGAACACCTAGGAACCTAAATTGCATCTAGACGAGTTAAAAAGAAAAAATGTGTCATTTATTGAGGTAAACTTTTCCGATTTATGTCAATATTCCCCGTGTAATCCGTTCGGTTCGGTCTATCGGTCAAGCCGGGTCGAGGGGTTACAATATTATTAGTTCAGTACACATATAGGTTCTTCTGACTTATAAACCAAGCATCAATTATACAATACTAAAACCATGACAAGCCTTTTTATATGATTCTAATTCATTCATGATCAAACAAGGTCATAGTATTTACATATGACTATTACTTATAGACATTCAAAATGTATCTTTAAGCATTACAAACCATTAGTGTAAGGTTTCATTTACATATTTACAATCATCAAATGCATGACCTATTTATCTTATACTAAAATCTAGTAGCCTCAAACTAGGAGTACTTCAAGGTAAATACAAAATTGTACTTCAAGTCTTGCATGCCTTGCTTCAAATCCAAGAAAGATAAATTCAATGCCAAACTACTGACCGTGATGGATTTTACCTGAGGTTTGGGAAGAATGCAAACAAGAGTGATAACTACAAGATTGTACTTAGTGAGGTAGCATCTAAAGTCTATCAAGATTATTAGGTTTCAAGGGTCTTTAATCCATTTATAACTTAATTAAGTCTTAAATATAAATTCAAGCTTTAGGTTAGAGTTTCAAACATCATTCAGTTTTACAATCACAATGATCAAGGAATCCAATCAAATGAATTACACTACACATTCAAGCAAGCACCTTATGAGTAGTAACTAGGCAAGCCAACAAGGTTCATTCATTTTCATTCGAATTAGTCGTCCAACTAAGTAGTCATACTTTTCTATTCAAATTAGATTCGTATATGCTTTAACTTATATATTTCAACTAACAAGTAATCTTGACAATCCATTTATCAAGTGTCTTAATTGACCTTAAACCTTTATACATTACATAATTCATTTCTTTACTTCACTTAGCATGTAAACTTATTATATTATCCAGTTAAGCTTAGTATTCCATGTTAGTTAGCTCTTTGACTTGGTTTCTAGTATGATTATCTATGGTGATTCATTATTCAAGGTCAAGACATCACTTAGGGAAGTAACCAAACTGTCCAAACTGTTTACAAAATAGTTTACCAAATTATCCAAATCACCTAGACGTTACAGCTAGGCAGCTTGTGCACTGATTACTTAAAAAATACATAATTTCCATTTCGTGCGTCGAAGTTTTAATTAATTTACAACATTTGAAAGCTTATTTAACCCTTCTTACAACCGTTTTAACATTTCATATTAATATCATTCCAATTAATACAGTTTTTAGTTCAAAGTCAAAACAATTACATTTGTGGACAATTTGCACTATCCAGAGGTTTTCATTTCCAGATTCCAGCTCACAAATCAGAATTCGTTTCTGTTTTTTCCTAATGAAAATAGACATACTAAGGTTCATTCCATATAAATTTCAGCTCTTAATTCAACCTACACAATTTATGGAGAATTTTCAAAATTTGCCGCCCAGAATAGAATTTTCTGGGAAGATTTTGCTATACTTATTTTAACTTCATTATTTACTTAGACCATGCTTCTAACATTATTATTCGACATGTTCATATATTCATACTAGTCTAGGTCAGTATAATTTACCTATCAATGTGATTAAAATAAGGCATTATAATACTATATTAAAATTAATCCATTTGATTAACAACGTTACTTTAATTCTATACTTGAGCAGTCCATTAACTAGTCGTAGCCAATTCAAGTTCCTGTAGTTATGATTCAATTAAATCCATTAAACTAGCATGAATAATCCTTTATATTAAATATAAACTTCTAATTCATTTTAGGACCATACCATTTAGGTAGAAGTAGACAATTGGTGTAGGACTTTTAGTCTTATTCAAATGACACCAAGGTATCTTATCTTGAATAATCACATTTTACATCTAATTCTTTTTAATTTAGTCCAAGTATTTTAGACTCTTAAAACTAGCACTCAATAGCCTAGTATCACAAACATCATATCTAGCAACAAGCTTCTCAATTCAAACAAGAGCAAGCAAATCACTTCAAGGATCTACTTATTCAAGCCAAATAAGCAACACAACAACAAGGACCAATCAACCTTCATTCCAATAGGAAGCATTTCTCTATATTTCATCTATTAAGGTTCAAGCAAGCTCAGCCATTAAGATCATCATTCTATTCTTATAAGTTCGTTCATTATAAACTCAATATCAAGGGGGTTTATTTAGGATTACTCCACACACAAGTCAAGCATGTAGCATACACTTAATGTAAAACTAATGAATTGTTTTGACATAACAAAGGGTTTAAGGACTAAACTGAAAAAGAGAAGATGAATTTTTAAGTCCTCAAAACCACTCTATGTGTTTAAAGAAAAATGTACATGTCAAAACTTAAACTTATCAAAAAAAATTAAGTGTTTACCAAGTCAAAACAATGATTTTCGAGTCACCGTTTCGGAACGGCCTTTGGGCGTTTCAGAATGTTTTGAAACTCTTAACCTCTATTTCGGAACTAGATTTCCTGTTTCAATACGGGTGTATCGAAACAGGTCTTAGTGTTTCTAAACGGATGAAGAACAACGGAACGATTTGAACAGTTACGATACGGCTATATCGAAACGACCTCAAACGTTTCGAAACGGATTTCAAACTTGGTTTCAAAATATTGAACTTTTAACTAATTTTTAAGATATAGTTAAAGCGTATCGAAACGCTTCTAAGCCGTTTCGATACAGGTTTTGAGAGTGACAAATTGTTTCGAAATGGGCTTTAGCATGTTTCGGAACAGGCTCTTAGCGTATCGAAACGTTCATTTCCATTTCGGTACGGCCTATTTATTACAACCCAACGACTATTACTATTTTGGTCTATTTCGAAATAGGGTCGGCGTTTCGGAACGGGTAGTTGCAGACTACATTTATGGAGGGAAGATAACATTCCCACGGCTATAATAATGAAGGCAATAACCCCAACGGCTAGGATTCAATGAGAAGGTATAAAAGGGACTTCTAAAAGCACCAACAACAACTATTGATCCAAAAAGAAATATCCAAACATCAAATTCAAGCTATTGTGCTAAAATCTTATATTTTCTTGTAAACCCCAATTGTATAATCTTGTAATTCCAATCTTATTTGTTCATTTGGGTTGAGTGCTTGTAAAAAGAGCTACATTTGTATAGAGAGATAATAGTTATTAGCCTTAATCTTCTTTCTAAACTTTGAGTGAGGATTGGGTCAATTTTTGGGTAGAAAAATTGACCACTTTGTAAAGGTTTCCTCCTAAGCCTAGAAAAGGGGAAGATCAACTAGTAGAGTTGTTGGAAAATCCTTAGTGAAGCTAAGGTAGTGGATGTAGGGTTCAATTGGAACTTGAACCACTATAAATCTCATGTCTAGCAAATTTTTATTTTCCACTCCACCACCAAAATTTCTAAAAATCCAATTCACCCCATCTTGGCTTAAATCGATTCTACGATGTACTCAACAATTGGTATCAGAGCCTACCTCTTTGAAGGATTAACAACCACAAGAGGAGTTCCTAGGAGAGTGTGATTTATTCTAAAGACAAGACATGTCATCTACTTCAACCTCCAACCTGTATGAGTCACAATCAATCACTAAACCACCCTTCTTCAATGGGGACAACTGCCCATATTGGAAGAATCAGATGCGTCTCTTCATCAAGACAACATATTATATGGTTTGGGATGTAGTGGAAGAAGGCATGTACATTCCGGTTAAGAGAACCGATGAAGGAAGACTAGTTCTGAAAGTAAAGTCGGAGATGACCGAGGAAGATAGACGAAAGATGCAAGTCAATGACAAAGCTCTACATATCATATTTTGTGCACTTGATCCGGATATCTACTCAAAGGTTTCATATATCGAAAGCACAAATGAAGTGTGAGAAACTTTGGAGACGACTTATGAAGGCACTACCGATGTGAAAGAGACGAAGATTGGGTTGCTAAACTTTAGCTATGAGAATTTTAAGATGGACCCCGATGAGAGCATCTCAAAGATGTTTGATCAATTTTTGATCATCGTCAATGGCCTTAAAGGATTCGGTGAAGTAATTCTCGAAGATAAGCTAGTGAGAAAGCTTCTACACTCTCTCCCGGAGTCTAGGGATGGTAAGAGGACGGTCATCATTGAAGCAAATAATTTAAAAACTTTGAAGCTTGATGAGCTTGTTGGGTCTCTTTTTACACACGAGATCATGAAGCAAGGAAGAGAGGAAGAGAAGAAGAAGGAAGAGAGAATGATAGAGAAGCATGAGGTAGAGAAGAAGAAGAAGCTAGGAGTTGTTCTCAAAGCCTCTCTTTAAGAGGATAGTTATTCTAGTGAGGAGGAAGACTTTGAGGAATTGGCTATGATAGACAAACGATTCTCATGGTTCATGAAGTCCAACCGAGGGAGAAAAATTCAAAGAAAGATGGACTTCAAGAACAAAAGCAAAGAAGAAGAGATGGATCAAATCATTTGCTTTGAGTGCAAGAAGCTGAGTCACATACGTTCAGATTTCCCTCAACTCAAGAAGAAGGGCTTTGAGAAGAAGAAGAAGCTCAAAGCCAAGCTTGCTACTTGGGGTGATGAGGAGTCATCCGAGGATGAGGAACATGAAGTGGCTAATCTTTGCCTCATGGCTCTTGAGGAGGATTCTTCTATGGTAACCTCCAACTCATCCACTTTTGATTTTACATTTGATGAACTTCAAGATGCTTATGATGAGTTGCAAGAGGTATATGATGAGCTGGTTGAGAAATACAAGGAGTCGATTTTAAAAAATAAGAAAATGATTTTGTTTTAAGGACCCAAAATGACTCCCTTTCAAAAACCAACTCGGAATTAGAAAAGAAGGTCTTGGTTTTACAAAATTCCTCAAATGAGTTTGAAAAGAAATCAAATGATTTAAATGACCTTCTTAAGAAATACCACGTTTACCACCAAGAGGAGGTGAGTAAACTCAAAGCTTATCTAACCAATGTTGGGAAAAACCGTTTTGAAAATGCATCTTCTTCAAAATCCCAACATGTGAAGAGAAACTTTGTTGACCACAAACAAAGAGGCTCCCATAAGTATCATAAGAACAAAAAGGTTAGAAGTGTATGGGTTCCTAAGGAACTTGTAGTTTCTAACAATATTGTAGCCATTTCATCTTGGATTCCTTAGGGAACCAAGTATTTGGGAACTAACACTCATGGACGCAAAATGATTTGGGTACCAAAAATCAAAGCTTAACTCTTTATTTGTAGGGGGCATTGCTACAAGGCCAAAGCACAAAGCCAAAACTCGTGGCACCTTGATAGTGGATGCTTGAGAAACATGACCGAAGACAAGAGTCAATTCATGGATTTAAAGACAAAAAGTAGAGGAGTAGTGACATTTGGTGACAACTCCAAAGGCCACAATGAAGGTATTGGCTCCATAGGTAATCACTCTACTATACTCATTGAAAATGTTTTGTATGTCAATGGTCTAAAACGCAATTTATTGAGCATTAGTCAATTGTGTGATAAAGAGTTTAATGTCTTGTTTGATAAAAATGGGTGTAAAATTGTTGACATTAAATCAAATAAAATAATGCTCATTGGTCTTCGCATAGGTAACATATATATGGTGCATCTAGATGACATTCATACATCCCATGCATGTTTTGTTGCTCAAGATGAAAATGATGGATGGTTATGGGATAGGAAACTAGGACATGCTAGCATTAGTGTTTTAGAAAAATTAGTTTCCCTAAATCTAGATAGAGGTTTACCCAAGATCAAGTTCTCAAATGATAAAATATGTGATGCATGCTCTAAGGGTAAACAACATAAATCATCCTTTAAATCCATTAATGATGTTTCTACAAGTAGGTGTTTACAATTAATTCATATAGATCTATTTGGGCCAATTAGGACAACTAGCTTGGGTGGAAAATCATATGCTTTTGTGCTTGTTGATGATTACTCTAGATATACTTGGGTTCTCTTTTTAAGCACCAAGGATGAGGCTTTAGAAAACTTCATCACATTTTCAAAATTAACTCAAAATGATCTTGAACTTAAAATTTCACATATTTGAAGTGATCATGGAACGGAATTTCAAAATATGAGTTTTATTGAATTTTGTAATGAAAATGGGATTAGCCATAATTTTTCGGCTCCTAGAACTCCTCAACAAAACGGGGTAATTGAGAGGAAAAATATAACCTTAGAATAAATGGCTAGGACTATGCTTTGTGAAAACAATTTACCGAAGTATTTTTGGGCGAAAGCCACTAACACCGCTTGCTATATTATTAACCGAGTAATGATTAGGCCTATTTTAAAGAAAACTCCTTATGAGATTTTAAATCTAAAAAGCCTAACATTAGCTATTTTCACCCTTTTGGTTGCAAGTGTATTGTTTTAAATAATGGAAAAGACAATTTAGGTAAATTTGATGTAAAAAGTGATGAAGCTATTTTTCTAGGCTACTCTTTAAACTCTAAAGCCTATCGTGTGTTTAACAAAAAGAACTTTCGTTGTTGAGGAATCTATTCAGGTGAGTTTCGATGATAACCTCCTTCCGAGGAAGAAATCTTGTGATGATGATGATGTAGGAATCCTTGATGCCTTTGATGGAAGACAATCTTCAAAGGAGGATGAGATTCCAACTAAAGAAGAAGATGCACAAGATCCGCCTCTTGAAGCCTTGAAGGACTTGGCTCTTGAGGAAAAGGAAGTGAGCTACCCAAGGGAGTACAACTATGTCAAAGGTGGTGAAATCTTGGGTGATCCATCCAAGGGGGTAACTACTCTCTCTTCTCTTAAAAGGCTTAATCATGTTGCATTTATCGCATGCATTTGGCCTAAGAATATTAAAGAAGCTTTAAAAGATGATTTTTGGATTATGGCCATGTAAGATGAGTTAAATCAATTTGAGAGAAGTAAATTGTGGAGATGAGTTGAAAGGCCTAGAAATCAATCTACTATAAGAACTAAATGGGTATTTAGGAATAGACTAGATAAGAGTGGTAACATAGTGAGAAACAAAACTAGGCTAGTTGCTCAAGGTTACAGTCAAGAAGAGGGAATAGATTTTGATGAAACTTATGCTCTTGTAGCTAGAATGGAAGCTATTAGGATGTTGCTTGCATATGTATGTTATCATGATTTCAAGCTTTTTCAAATAGATGTCAATAGTGCATTTTTAAATGACTTGATAAATGAAAAAGTGTATGTGGAACAACCACCGGGTTTTGAAGATCCAATTTTTCCAAACCATGTTTTTAAATTGTCAAAAGCTTTATATGGTTTAAAACAAGCTCCTAGAGCTTGGTATGAAAGACTTTCAAGTTTTCTAGTTGGAAAAGGGTTTGAGAAAGGAAAGGTGGACACAACACTTTTTATTAAAAACAATGGCAAAGATATATTAGTAGTTCAAATTTATGTTGATGATATTATATTTGGTTCTACTAATGAATTGCTTTGTCAAGATTTTTCTAAGTTGATGCAAGGTGAATTTGAAATGAGCATGATGGGGGAGCTCTCATTCTTTTTGGGACTCCAAATTAAACAAATGAAGGATGGCATCTTCATCAATCAAGCTAAGTACATCAAGGATATGCTCAAGAAGTTTGGCTTGGAGAATGTAAAGCCTCAAGCCACACTAATGAGCTCATCTACAAAGCTTGACAAAGATGAAGGAGGTAAGTGTGTTGACTCAAAGCTTTATCACTCTATGATTGGATCATTGCTTTACCTTACCGCAAGTAGACCGGATATATTGTTTAGTGTTTGGTTGTGTGCTAGGTTTCAAGCTAGTCCTAGAGAGTCTCACCTTATAGCCGTAAAAAAGATCTTTAGGTACCTTAGAGATACTCCTTGTCTAGGTCTTTGGTACCCTAGAGACTCAACCTTCAACCTTCATGCTTATTCGGATGCGGATTTTGGGGGATGTAAAATTGATAGGAAAAGTACTTCGGGAACTTGCCAATTCTTAGGTAGTATGCTCATATCTCGGTTCTCTAAGAAACAAAATAGTGTAGCTCTATCTACCACCGAAGCCGAGTACAATTTATTAGGGAGTTGTTGTGCTTAAGTCCTTTGGATGAAGCAACAACTCTTAGATTATGGTGTTAAAGTTGAAACTATACCCCTTAAGTGTGCCAGCACTAGTGCTATATGCTTAACCAAAAATCTCATCCAACACTCTAGAACCAAACACATAGAAATAAGGCATCATTTCATTAGAGATCATGTCCTTAAGAAAGATATTATTTTAGAGTTCGTAGACACCTTAAATCAATTAGCGGTCATCTTTACAAAACCTCTAGATAAGGAGCGTTTTTGGTTCCTTAGGAGAGAGTTTGGTCTAACTAGCTTATCTTGACCTTTTAGGACCTTTTTGGGCTTAAATTGCCTGAATTCTTGCAAAATGTCATGCTTATGTGTTTTAATTCTAATTTCATCCATGCTTATAGTTAGGGGGAGCATGTTTATGGGTTTACATGTCTCTCTTGCTCATACATAGAATTTATGCATCTAGGACTTATTAGAATTCCTTTTTTCTGCATTTTAGAGCCTTATCTGCACCTCCAGACCTAGGCGTATCGAAACGAGTCAATCTGTTTCGATACGGGTGCCTTAAAAGAATGGTTTCTTACCAGGGTGTTTCGAAACGCCCAAGAGGGTTTTGAATCGTTTTGCCTCTGCCAAGAATTGTATCGAACTAGCCTAAAAGCGTTTTGATACGAGTTACCACGTGGGATTCGATACGGTCAAAGCCGTATCGGAACGGTCAACAGGATTCGAAACGTCAGTCAATGTTTCAGTACGCTCGTTTCGAAACGATCGTGCATGTTCCCAAACCCGTATTCGGACAGCTTTTTAATGGCTTTATTTTCTAAAGTTTGATTTTCATTAAAACTCCTAAAAATTGTAAACCTAATTTTTTCCCTATAAAAACCATCTAAACCTCATTGTTTTTCATCAAATCTTGAGGGCTTTTACTCACGAACTAAAGTCTAAGCAAGCTTCAACAAAATGGTGCGATTTCTTCAATTCATTCATCCAGAAATCCCTTTTTGAGGTATTTTTAATCCTTTGATTTTATTCGTATCTTTTGTTAGAAAATATTACTTTTGTATTGTTTATATGTTTTGCAACTTGGGTTTTTCAAAATTTGTAAAAAAATTCAAAATGTCAAAGTTTTTTTAAGCAATCAGAGTTCTAAGACCTAAAATTTTCCTCTCATTTTTTTCTTTCATCCGAGTCTTCTCTATGAAACTAAGTAAAGTCGAGACTGGAAAGATGAGCGACAGGAAGGTGTGGACAGTTTTCGTGGGTAATCTTTCAACGACAATTCACTGGAAAGGGGTTTGGCAGGTTTTCGATCGCCATGGGGTAGTGGTGGATGTGTTTATCCCCCGGAAAGTTGATAGGAACAGCTGCAGATTTGTGTTTTGTGCGGATGCGTAGCCGAGAGGATGCCGAACGGGTGATAGAACGATTGAACGATAAATGGATTTATGGTTCGTGGATCACTATATGTAAAGCGAAATATGGAGAGCGCAACTCATTTTGGAGACGGAAACAGGCCAAAGCCGATACAGCACAGTCGACAAAGGCAGGGAAGTTGATATCAACGCCACTGGTGATACAACGATCGGAGGAGGAGGTTAACGATAGTAAGGATTTCAATTTTACAGTGAAGGGTTTCGTGGCAAGGGACAAGCTGGAGATCCTGCAAAATTGTACAGTCGGGTGGTACAAGAAATTGTGGAGCATTAAAGAGTTGGCCGCGAATTTGCACCTAGCGGTGGTGGAGGGACTGTCGATATTGCGCATAGCCGGTGCTTTGATTCTACTTATGTTCAAGGATCCGATAACACGTGACAAGGTAATGCAATTGGAATCGGTACAAGTATGCTTCACAAGACTTGAACATTGGTCACCGGCAATAGTATTGGAATCGAGAAGGGTTTGGATTTTGGTCAAGGGTCTTCCGATTCATGCTTGGTCTCAACAATCTTTCGAAAGCATAGCGAACATATGTGGCAGTTTGGTTCGCTTAGCGGACTCTACTACCTCACCCCAATCGTTTGAGTGTGGTTGGATATTAATTGAAACATCGACCATGGCAAATATAGAGGCCAAGGTGAAGTTGGAGGTGGATGGTGTTTCTTTCCCTCTACAAATCCGAGAATGTACATTTGGACCATGGATGGAATGCGAATGCACTTTGATACAATCTAAAGATGAGGAGATGCATCTTCGACACAGGGATGGAATGGGGGAAATCAATGCAAAGGCAATCAACTCGTGCCTCTGCAACTGGAGGAGCCGCTCGGAAATCAAGTACAAATTGTTGAGTCAAGGCAGTGGTGTAGTAATACTCTATGGGAACATAGGATGGCTCACAACCATGTTTCACAGGATGAGGCTGGACCAAAAGATTCCAAGGATTTATCACTGTTGCAGGGAGGTGGTGATGAGGCCGGTCCGGTGGAGGAGCAGACTTCCAGGAGGATCACAGGCGAGGGTGGGAAGAGTCCTACTGCAGCAAAACTAACCGAGGTAGCTCAATCCCAATAAAACTCTATGGATTTGAATGCAACTATTATGGAGATGGTTAAGCCAATCTCAAAATCGGTGGATTTGGTGGATAAGGCAGATTCAAAAATTGAGAAAAAATGGGATAAGTCTGGAGGGAAAATAGGTGATTCAGAAAATTATAATTTGCTTTGGATTAACGACAGGAAAACGAAATCAATTAATGTTCTCCCAGGAGTGGTTTCAACGCCAAAAATTGGTAGGGGCAAACCGTGCAAACAAGTGGTACACCAGCCAATTTCGACGCAAGTTGTAAACGCGTCACTTTCGGATTCGGATTTGCAGAATTGTCAACAATTGCTATCCAAGGAAATAGAGGCGATAGTGGCTCTAGGAAGTATAGTGGGTGTGCAAACAGTGGAGTGTGAAGCGGACATCATAAAGGATCTTCAACAAGTTTTTTCTGGGGAAAGGCGATAGACGTAGCGATGCGTGTAGTATCATGGAATGTTAGGGGATTGGGATCGAGCTTGAAACGTAGGACAGTGGGCGATGTAATTAAGAAGCAATGGGAGGATATGGTGATGTTACAGGAGTCGAAGCTAGAGGATGTACCAGCTTTAGTGGTTGCGAGTTTGTGGGCATCGGACGGGTTTGATTTTGTTTTCTCACCTTCGATAGGTGCTTCAGGGGGTTTGATTACGGTATGGGAAGAATCACGCTTCAGTGTCGTTTCTTTGGAGGTGGATCGAAATTTTATCTTTATCAGAGGTAAGTGGCGTGCGGAAGAATTAAACTGTTGCATGTTGAATATGTATGCACCATGTGATGCGGAGGCACAAAGACAGTTGTGGCAACGGTTAGGGGAGCTCATTCTGGATATCACAGGACCATGGTGTATCGCAGGGGATTTTAATTCGATACGCTAGCTATCAGAACATGCAGGGTGTAGTTCGGTGGCGACAGGTACGAAAGAATTTTCTGAATTTATTGATAATGCTGGACTTGTAGACTTGTCGTTGATATGGAAGCAATTCACGTGGTTTGGGAGGGGTTATAGGTGTAGTCAAATTGATAGATTCTTGATATCATCTGCTTGGGTGGATGCGTTTAATAATATTGGCCAGCATGCTTTGCCGAGGGGGGTATCGGATCACACACCTTTATTATTGCTGTGCGATGAGCAGGATTGGGGGCCTCGGCCCTTTCGCTTTATAAATTGCTGGTTGGAGGATAATAATCATGTTCTTGAATTGTCTAAGGAATGGTGTCGACTGTCGAAACAGGGGGTTGGAATTGATTATATTATGGTTAAGCTCCGAACCATGAAGAACCGTACGGTGTTTGGCGATATTGAGCGAGAAATTAAGTCGATTCAAGAAAAGTTGGATGGTGTAGATGAGGCGGGTTTGGAAGGTGATCAATGTGAATCAGAAATTGATTTGACAGAGTGGAAAAGGGAGTGGTTGCAACGGTTATGGCAGGCAATCAGGCGTAAGGAATCTCTTTGGAGACAAAAATCGAGGGTGAATTGGTTGCGTTTAGGAGATCGCAACACATCGTTCTTCCACCGCGCGACAAAACTTAGAGCAGTGCGAAATTTAATTACAGGGCTGTTGATAAATGGCCGGTGGGAAACGGATGTACATTGACTTCGGAAACACATTGTGGCGGCTTTTTCTATGCATTTTGAGGCAGTCAAGCGACTATGCGTTTGGACTGTTGTACGAGAGTTCAGTAGAGTTGATAGGGTCACAAATGAAGCTTTGGTGTGAAGAGGCATGGGAGGTGTTACATGGTTGTGATGGATCGAAAGCGCCAGGACCGGATGGGTTTAGTATGGCATTTTTTAAAACATGTTGGAACACAGTGAACAAAGATGTGCTAAGGTTCCTAGGTGAGTTTCACGCATCGGGCAAACTACCACCAGGTGTGAATTGTACATTCTTAGTCCTGATCGCGAAGATTGATTCACCTAAGGCTCTCAGTGACTATCGCCTGATAAGCCTTGTAAATTCCGTTTATAAGATCCTTGCGAAGTTCCTAGCTACACGTTTGCAAAGGGTGTTGGGTTCGCTGATCAGTGAGCATCAATCGGCGTTTATTCGTGGCCGACAAATAGTAGATGGCATATTACTTGCAAATGAGGTAATTCACTCGTTGCGAAAGAGTCCGAGGGGTGGGTTGGTGCTCAAGTTAGACTTCGCTAAAGCATATGATTGCGTGAGGTGGGATTTCCTAGATCATATGCTCGATAGTATGGGTTTTAGTGAGGTATGGCGCCAGTGGATTATGGAATGTGTGTCAACGGTCCGAATGTTCATACTGTTAAATGGATGTGCTACGACAGAGTTTACGATGGGGCGTGGGTTACGACAGGGTTGTCCATTGTCGCCATTACTATTCGTTATTGTGGTGGAGGCGTTGCATAGTTTGTTGGTTCAGGATGAGACGACAGGTTTAATTCAGGGAGTTTGTGTTGCACCGGGGTGACAATCTCACATTTGCAGTTCGCGGACGATATGATATTGTTCTTCGAGGCTTCTCCTGGATGTGCTGATTCCATTCGACATTTACTTAATTGTTTCTAGGCGTGCTCAGGTTTGCAAATAAATTTTAGTAAATCGTCTTTATTTGCTATTGGTGTTGAAGAGGAGTTTACCGAATTGTGTGCTAAGGCATTGGGGTGTAGACGTGGTTCGTTTCCATTCATTTATTTGGGGATGCCGTTAGGTTCTAATCCGCGTAGTTTGGCGGTTTGGGAACCGGTTATCGCTAATGTTCGTCGGAAGCTAGCAGGTTGGAAGCGCAATTCGATGTCTTTTGCGGCACGGGTTACTCTGGAAAATGCATTTCTCTCTTCATTGTCGATTTATTATATGGGTGTGTTTCGTATTCCTAAAGGTGTTATCACAGCAATTAACAAGATACGACGTGCTTTCCTTTGGGGTGGCGTAAATTTGCATAGAAAGATGAGTAGAGTCAGTTGGAAGATGGTGTGTAGACCACGACATTTGGTGGTCTGGGAGTGGCGGATTTACAAGTGCGCAACATTGCCATGTTATCTAAATGATCGTGGTGGTATGCGACTGATGCATCGTCTTTATGGAGGGCCAATATAGTGGCTAAGTATGGGGAGGATGCCCAATGGTGGCGTTTTAATTCATCCCGTCAACATGCGATGTCAGTTGTATGGAAGCAGATTGTGTAGACTGCTTGTTCAGCCGGTGTGCAGCGGAGTTTACATGAGATGTTGTTGCGGCAAGTGGGGGATGGGAGTCGAGTTCTTTTCTGGTTCGATACTTGGTGCGCGGACAAGCCATTAAAGTACATTCCTGTTGAGTGCGTAAAAGTTCTATTATTTACCCCCTATTTAACCCATATTTCTGCTGCATTCAAGCATTATTCATTGCATTTAGGTCAGTTTACAGTTAAACATCACATATATATTAAAAGGCACAATTTCTACTGAAATTGGCTATTTTTGCAGGTTGCTGCTGTAGCAGACGGAAAGGGCAGGCGCTGGGTAGTGAAGCAGAAGAGCTGGAACTGGATGAGCAGTCAAGGAGGACGATGCTGCCATGGTTGCTGCCGTGACAGTAGAGGACGACAGCAGTTTTGAGGAGAAGAAGCAAAGTGGACCTCGACAGATAGAGAAAATTCAGCATGTCTGTCGTGTAAAACCGCTATATTTTTCCAAGCCCCATATCGAAAGGAATGTCAAGCCCAAAGTTCAAGGAGTGAAAATCCCAAGCAAGAAAGATGACGGCTGGAAAGTAGATTCCTTGAAGATCTAGTCTTTATTAGAATTGTACTTTCATTTAAAGTTGTATTCTTGCTATTTTAGAAAACTTGGACCCAAAGCCTATATAAGGGCATATATTTCGACCTAGGAGGCATAACCGTTTTCCTTCCCTCAACATGTTCTAAATTCCCCCTAGGGCCACAGGTTGATTTGTAAAGTAGTTGCAAGGGTTATTTTGCTTTAGGAATTTTCAGTTCAATAAAATAAACTTCAAGTTCTCTTATTTTGGTTATTAATATCTTGCAAGAGCATCAGGAGAGCATTGTGAGGTTATCAATTTACTTAGCATCGGGAGAGTTAAGTATACGAAAGAAATAAGAGCAAGTTCTCTAGTTTATAGTTGAACTATCTCGGACCTAGGGATAGGACGAGGTTAAGTGGCTAAAGAAGAATTCACCGACATCGGTGTTCATCCTTCGATTCACGCCGGGAGGTATCATCAAAGACGTGATCATCGACAGACTTGGACCTAGGGATAGGCCAAGGCACATCTGGGATTCTTGCCAAACTTGAAGTACTAAGTTGAGTATTCGCTGCCGCGACAGGTGTTGCCGCGACAGGGACGACGATAGAACTGGATTTCATAAACTCTGCAATACCTGCACTACTGAGCAATTCAATACCAGCCCATTCTCTCTACTCTTTTATTTACGTTTACTTTATTATTCTCGTGACAACTCTCTCAAATATTTCCTTTACCTTCGTGCAGTGATTTAAGGTGAAGCTATTAGCCAAATCCCTGTGGAGACGATATCCGATACTTCGTATCACTTTACTACTTGCGTCGTGTACACTTGCACTACAATTGTGATAGACTCTTTTACACGCAACAAGTTTTTGGCGCCGTTGCCGGGGATTGGCAACATAACTCTACCTTTTCTTTTACTGCACTTTTTGTTTTTGTTTTTATTTTTCTGTTTTTCTTTGGTTGATTCAACTCTTGCTTTTCACAAGGTTCCCTGTTTATGCGCAGATCGAGACGAGGAAAAGATCCTGAGTATCCATTAGATCCGGAAATCGAACATTCATTCAATCTCAAGAACCGACTTCGTCACATACTAGCCAGGAACGAGTACCTTGAGAAACAGTTAGAGACGATGGCTCACCAAGGAAAGGACCCTCCTGTTGGAGATAGAGAGGTTATACCTCCTGTCGGCAACCCTGCTGCCGCTACCGGACGACGGTCCTGTCGTGACTACATGTTGAACGATCATGTAGAACTGGAAACCACGCTGCCGGACATAGATGTTGACAACTTCGAGCTGAAACATGTCATGTTTAGCATGATCAAAAATGCCAGTCAATTCAGTGGTGCTGTTACAGAGGATGCTAGGGAGCATCTAAAAACGTTCCAGGAGATCTGTGGTTCGTTTAGACTGCCAGGAGTTAATCCGGAGATACTGAGGCTTCGGTTATTTCCCCATTCATTGAGGGACAGAGCAAAGACTTGGTGGAATAAACTTACGCTAGGTTCAATTAGAACTTGGGCAGATTTGTCTGGTGAATTTTTATCTCGTTTTAATCCTTCACATTTATCTGAGCGATTAGGTAATGAAATTGCTACTTTTCAACAGGAAGATGACGAGCCAATGCACGAGGCTTGGGACAGATTTACTACTCTTCTACGGAACTGCCCAATGCATGGATTCCCCGTCTGGAATCAGGTAACTAAGTTTTATAATGCTGCCACCTTACAAACTCGTGTTCGAATTGATTCAGCAGCAAACGGATTATTATTGGACAAAGACCCGGACGAGGCAATGCAAGTATTGAAAAATCTGGCCAAGAATGAGGAGCAGTTTCCGACAACAAGAAGAGGGGGTAAACGGGTTCTAGCTGTTAAGGATTATGAGGCCGATAGCACGATGAAATCACAAGTGGCGTACCTTACTAAGGCAATGAAAAAGCTCTTGAATGATGATGTACAACAAGGATTTGCTGTTGAGGAGGTATGTGAAATCTGTGAGGAAAATCATAGTTCGGATGAATGTCCTATTCAGTTAGAAGAGGGAAAGTATGTTGGAAATTACAATAGGCCAAATTACAACTCCAACAACTACAATCCCAACTGGAGAAAGGATCCCAAGTTTTCTTGGAGTAATCCTAATAATGCCCCGAATCCTCAAGCACACAATAATCTGAATCAGGGAGGACCTAGATTGCTGACTCGACAACAACCGCAGCAGCAGCAACAATAGCCACCAGCTGCCACAAACAGTATACTAGAACAGACTCTGGCTACTTTTATGTCTCAGACAGGTACTTATATTGAGAACATGAATCAGTTTGTTAAGAAGACAGAAACATTCATGGATAAAACAGAGATGCAGGTGACGAATCATGAAGCTACTCTGAATCTTTGGAGACACAAATGAGTCAGGTTTCTTAGCATATCAAGCCAAGGCAGACTGGAGGATTTCCTAGTAATACTGAAAATGCTAGGCAACCCACACATGAGCAATGTAAAGCCATTACTACTAGGAGTGAGAAGAAACTACCAGGGCCAGAAAAGGAAGCTGAAACAGTAAAAAACTAGCCTTGGATAGACCTGCCGAGGAAGCTACCCCGACAGGTAACAAACAGTCTGCTGCCGATGAACATGTCACGACAGCAGAAGCGACAGAGGAGAAAAATGATGAACCCAAACCTCCTCAGACTCGTATGCAGTGGGAAGGACGTATTGCTGATTATCGTCCCCCACCTCCTTTTCCTCAACGGTTACAGCAAGCGAAGCAAGAATCTCAGCTCAAAAAGATTTATTATATTTTTAAGCAGGTTCATATTAACATTCCGCTGTTAGATGCCGTGAGGGAGATGCTCGGTTACGCCAAATTTCTCAAAGATGTCATGTCAAAGAAATCTAAACTTGGGGAATTTGAAACGGTTAAGATGACATAAGGATGCATGAGTATTCTTCATAGGCAGCCACCCCAGAAAAAGAAGGATCCGGGGAGATTCATCAGACCTTGTGTAATCGGAGATAAATATGTGGGTAAGGCACTTTGTGATCTTGGTGCTAGTAATAATTTAATGCCAAAATCTGTTTTTTCAGAAATTAGGTATTGGAAAAGCATGGCCCACGACAGTAATTCAGCAGCTGGCAGACCGCTCTTATGTTCATCCGGAAGGAAAAATCGAAGATATTCTGGTAAGAGTGGACAAATTTATTTTTCCTGTTGACTTTCTTGTTTTAGATTGTGAAGCAGATGAAAACGCACCAATCATCCTGGGGCGACCCTTCTTAGCCACGGGAAGATCACTGATTGATGTGGAGAAAGGAGAACTCACCATGAGAGTGAACGATCAAGAAATTAAGTTGAATGTTCTTCATGCTATGAAGCATGCTGATGCAGAAGAAGAATGCAAGGTTATCACTGAAGTTACCTTTGACCAACCCTACATCAGGTCGGGCTGTCAAGACATCAACATTGGACACTGCCTCGGCAGCCACTTACAAGACTGTCACGACAGCACTAACGACGGCAACTCCTCAGAATCTGATATATCTAATGCTGAAGATCATGAGGAGGTAAACTGGATAGGCGATCACCCAGGTAAGTTATTCGAACCCTTAAATTATACTTCGAATAACCATGCAATCCAAAATCCATCAACTGTTGAGCCCCCTGTTTTAGAACTAAAGCCCCTGCCAGGGCAACTAAAATATGTTTTTCTTGGTTCAAATGATACGTTGCTCGTAATTATCTCTTCGAAGTTGATGTAGGAACAGGAACAGTAACTAATAGGGATGCTGCAGCAGCACAAAAAGGCCATTGGATGGACGATAGCTGATATTCAAGGCATTAGTCCAGCTTTATGCATGCATAAAATCCTTTTAAAGGATGACCATAAGCCGACTATAGATGCTCAAAGGCGGTTAAACCATGCGATGAAAGAGGTGGTGCGTAAAGAGATAATCAAATGGTTAGATGCTGGTATAATTTACGCCATCTCCGATAGCAAATGGGTGAGCCCGGTGCAATGTGTTCCTAAGAAAGGAGGAATGACCGTGGTGACCAATGAAAACAATGAGTTAACCCTATCCAGGACTGTGACCGGTTGGAGGGTTTGTATGGACTATCGGAAGCTTAACAAAGCTACCCGAAAGGACCACTTTCCTTTACCCTTTATTGATCAAATGCTTGATAGACTAGCGGGTAAACCTTACTATTGTTTTCTTGATGGTTATTCAGGATATAATCAAATAGCTATTGCACCGGAGGATCAAGAAAAGACAACCTTCACATGCCCCTATGGAACGTACGCTTTCAGGAGAATGCCGTTTGGATTATGCAATGCACCCGCCACCTTCCAAAGGTGCATGATGGCCATATTCTCCGATATGGTGGAGGACTTCCTTGAAATTTTTATGGATGATTTTTCAGTCTTTGGGGGCGATTTTGAGAGCTGCCTAGGCAATCTACAAAAGGTACTTGAAAGATTTGAAAAAGCAAACCTAGTCTTAAATTGGGAAAAATGCCACTTTATGGTGGATGAAGGGATAGTCCTTGGCCATAAGATTAGCTGCCGTGGGATAGAGGTCGACAGGGCCAAGATAGAAGTAATCGAAAAGCTGCCGCCGCCAACCACAGTCAAGGGTATTAGAAGTTTCTTGGGACATGCTGGTTTTTATCGAAGATTCATTGCAAATTTCTCAAAAATTACCAAGCCCCTATGCCATCTTCTGGAGCAGAACTGACCCTTTGACTTTAATGATGAATGTACTGAAGCATTCAAGGTTCTGAAGGAAAAACTGGTAACAGCCCCAATAGTACAACCACCAGACTGGACACATCCATTTGAGATCATGTGTGATGCTAGTGACTACGCTGTCGGGGCAGCACTTGGGCAGCGGAGACACAAATTATTTCATGTCATATATTATGCCAGCAAGACACTGAACGATGCCCAAGTAAACTACACCACCACAGAGAAGGAGCTATTAGCTGTGGTGTTCTCCATAGACAAGTTTCGTTCTTACATACTTGGAACGAAGGTAATAGTGCACACAGACCATTCTGCCCTGAAGTATCTGTTCGCGAAAAAGGATGCAAAGCCTCGATTGATACGGTGGATCTTGCTATTGCAAGAATTCGACCTTGAAATCAAGGACAAAAAAGGGACAGAAAATCAGGTAGCAGATCACTTGTCAAGGTTGGAGAAGGGACAAAGTCTACCAACAGATGAGACAAACATACTGGAGACCTTCCCAGACAAGCAGCTCTTTGCTACTGCAATCACTGCCGCGACAGCCATGGCGGCAGGTAAGTCTTCTGAACTCCCCTGGTATGCTAATTTTGTTAATTTCTTAGTTAGCGGAATAATTCCTTCTAATCTTAATTATCAAGCCAGGAAGAGGTTCCAAAATGATGTTAAACATTATTATTGGGACGAACCTCTTCTTTTCAAAATATGTGCAGATCAGGTTATAAGGAGGTGTGTACCACAAGAAGAGCAAGAAGACATACTTCATCACTGCCATGCTTCACAGTATGGAGGTCACTTAGGAGGCAACAAAACTGCTACCAAGGTGCTACAGTCAGGGTTTTATTGGTTGTCACTGTATAAAGATGCGCAAATCTTCTACAAGAGTTGTGACAGGTGCCAAAGGACAGGAAACATCTCAAGGAGAAACGAGATGCCACTGCAGAACATTCTAGAAGTCGAGATCTTCGATGTTTGGGGGATTGATTTTATGGGACCATTCCCATCTTCATGTGGGAATCTATACATCCTCCTGGCAGTAGATTATGTCTCTAAGTGGGTCGAAGCTATCGCAACTCAAAATAATGATGCCAAGACAGTCTAAAGGTTTTTACACAAAAATATCTTTTCTAGGTTTGGCATCCCTAAGGCGATTATCAGTGATGAAGGGAGACATTTCGACAACAGGGTTATTGCTGCCGCTTTGAAGAAATATGGTGTCAAGCATCGGATCGCAACAGCATATCACCCTCAAACCAATGGACAAGCTGAAATATCTAATAGGGAAGTTAAGAACATTCTTGAGAAGATGGTTAAGCCAACTAGGAAAGACTGGTCTTTACTCCTCAATGATGCGTTATGGGCATATAGGACAGCTTTTAAAACTCCATTAGGAATGTCTCTGTACCGATTGATTTATGGGAAAACATGTCATCTACCTGTCGAGATAGAGCACAGAGCATACTGGGCGATCAAGGCAGTGAATATGGACTTGGACAGGGCAGGGCAAAAAAGGCTGTTAGATCTGAACGAAATTGAAGAAATCCGGACAATGGCCTATGACAATGCAAGAATCTACAAGGATAAAACTAAGAAGTGGCATGACAAGAAGTTGCTGCCACGACAATTCTGCCCAGCGCAGCTTGTATTGTTGTTCATATCTAGACTGAAACTCTTCCCAGGGAAGCTAAAATCTAGATGGTCTGGCCCGTTCCAAGTCGTACAGGTTTTCCCCATGGTGCCATAACAATCTTATCATTAAAAGACGAGCACCAATTCAAAGTCAACGGACAACGCCTCAAGCATTATCAGGGGACTGAAGCCCCAGGAATGCAGGAAGTGGTTACTTTAGAAGATGCCCCACCTGGCATCCCTAATTTAACCTAAATTTTATTTATTTATTTTATTTTTATTATTATCTATTATTAGGAAATAAGATTTATTTTATTTGAATAATGTTTTTATTTTTATTGTTTTTAGGAAATAAAGGAGTCAAGAAGAACAGGAGAAGTGAACTCAGCCCACCATCCACCAGCCCACAAAGCCCAAATGTTGAAGCATGTCGTTATAGCTGCCGCGACAGACGCGGAAAATACAGGCTGTCATCACGCTGTCACGATAGACGCAGAAACACGTCACAGACGCGTAACAGACGCGAAAACGCGTGACAGACGCGTCAGACACGTTAACGTATAATAGCTGGCCCCGTTATTCGCGCTTGCCGTTACAGCTTCAACGGACAGCAAATCCTTCTCTATATAACCCCGTTTTATTTTTCATTTTTCACTCACCTCTGCCTTTCTTACTTGCTCTCTCTTTAGTTTTCATTTGCTTTTATTTTATTTTCACAACCCTTGCACAAATATGTCTTCTAGGAAAATCCGACGAAATGCTGCCTCCAGTTCCACACCAACAGCAACTCCCCCACGTTCCTTTGCTAACAGAGATATGTGGGAAGAGAGAGGCTTTATCTACACACCGATGGAGGAAAATCTGGGCCTCAAACCATTCATAGCCCGGAAGGTTAGAGCTTTACAGTGGCAAACCTTTGCAGAGCAGCCGGAGGAAATGAATGTCACGCTGGTTCAAGAATTTTATGATGCCATCAGCAGCAGGACAGCGACATCGGTGTTCGTTCGAGGGAAAGAAGTGTCGTTTGAAGCAGAGTACATTAACACCTTATATGGCTTCTACATCGGCATCAATGACGACGCCCACCAGCAATTCCTCAATACATTAGACACTGCTGCCTATGACGCTGTCATGGCAGAGTTGACCAGTGCTGGGACTCAATGGAACACCAGCAGGAAGAATCCAAGGATAGTGAAGAGAACCCAGCTGCTGCCGGAGGCAAAGTTATGGAATGCCTTCATAAAGAAGAGGATCATGCTGTCATCCCACAACACCACCGTCGACCAACCAAGGTTAGCGTTGATACACTCTATTCTACATGAATGACCCATTAATGTGGGCAGTTATATTCGAGAAAGTATTTTGGAGTGTGCGCACAGACCGACTGGTCCCCTCTACCTTCCGTACCTCATCACCTCGCTCTGTCGCGGCCATAACGTACCAGAAGTGCGCACTGATTTGCGAGTCGAAGGAAGAGGTTGGACTGAAAAGAACATCCTCATCCTTATGGAGTCGACTGTTGCCACACCTCTGTCGTCATTCGACCCTGCTGCCACCACAGCCGATACAAGAGAGCAGCCACACATTGAACCAGCTACCGCAACAGCAGCCCCGACAGACTCCTCCGCCTAGATATTAGCTGCCATTCAGAAGCTGGAGGAAAGACAGCTGGGCTTAATGACCTTCATCAGGGACATTGTTGCCTCTACGGTAACTTTTATTCAAAATTCTTTAAATTTCCATGATGCTGCCTTCCCTACTTTCACTGCCCATTACTTTACTATCACTACTCCTGCCCACACTCCTACACCTGCTGCTACCCCACGGTCACCCTCTGCCGCCTCAACGCCATCGCCTACCCCGACAATAGCAGGCAGCACCCATGCTAAACCATCTGCCCGAGGCACGAAACGTCGAATGGCATCAGAGGATCTTGATGCCTTTGTTGTTGGGTTCTCTTCCTCTTCTGTTTGGGCCGCCAGTGATAATGAACCCTCGATCAAGAGGAATCTGTCAAAAGAGTTCTCACCGATGAAGAGGCAGAAGCGTATGGCAGACAAAAATAACATGCGAAAAGCCAGCAGCAGCGGCGGTGACAGCAGCAACGGTGGTGACAGCAGTAGCAGCGGCGAGAGCAGCAGCAGCAGCTCTGAAATCCAGGTTGTGGAGCAACCTCCTCACATCTCCCAAACCAGGATCCAGCCACCACGGGAGGCCAAAGCAAAGAACACATCTGCCTCCCTCGTGCCCCATCCAGCTCCGAGGGCCCGTGCCCGCCGCCAGATCCGACTCAGCAGCAGCAGCGAAGACAGCGATTAAAAATTAAGTTTCTTATCTTATTATTGCTGCCTGCTTATATATTTTGTGATGTTCTGTCTTTATTGCATTTTGTCATTTGCATTGAGGGCAATGCAACCCTCGAGTTTGGGGGTGGCATCCCCATTAATGGAGTCTAATTTAGTTTTAAAAGTTGCGTCTTTTGCTTAGGTTAAGTTTTCTTAAAAAACAAAAACAAAACAAAAAAAAACAAAAACAAAAACAAAACAAAAAAAATATAAAAATAACAGTTTGGCTTAAGTCTTTGAACTTCACTTACCTGGCACGACATATGTTGTCGTGACAGTGCCTTTAGGATATTTTAGGATTTGTTTAGAGCCCTGTTATGATTCTACCCTTTAAAACACTCTTTGTGACTCTTAGATTTTCTAGATTTCTTTAGTACACTGGAATAGGAATGATTACCCACTTGAAACTGCCCCTAGAGGTGCCTATCACTGGCTCTAGGAAGATAAGAAAGAAAGAAAAATATTCAAACTCAATAGCTTGCAAAACTGCCTTGCACTTATTTTAGGAGATTTCTTTTTGAGCTAATATTAGAAAAAACTAAAGGAGCCCAAGAATTGCCTCCAGAAAAGATGCAGTTAAATAAAGAGTCAAAAAAACTAAAGGAGCCCAAGAATTGCCTCCAGAAAAAATAAAGAGTCAAAAACTAAAGGAGCCTAAGAATTGCCTCTAGAAAAAAAGAATTGAATTGGCATAAACCTCAAGTTGTAGTCATAACTATTCTGGTATACTAAGGTAGTCTAGAAGCATAAGTGTTCACAAAAGCCGCACACACTCCACAAGAATTATAGCATGGTTCCGAGTAAGTCCAGAAATATCCAACAAGGTGCTACTCATGGTGGAATACAAGTGGTTGGCAAGGAAAAGTTCACTGTTTTAAGCCAAACGAAAACATTGTTTTTCTTTTTTAGGTCTGAATTGCTTGAGGGCATGTAACCCCCTTAACCCGGCCCAGACGGTTGAACCGAATTAAGAAGTTTACACGGGGAAAACCAAAGTCAACCCGGAAGTCAACCTTGATTAACGACCCTTTTGTTCTTTTTAATCTTATCTAGATGCACATTAACCCTAGATATGTTCACAAGATCAGCATACTTAAAGATCATAACAATCAGAGAACATTCAGGGACTCAATTGCATAAATTAAGGAATTAGGGACCAAATTGTAAATTCTGAAAATTATAGGGACTTAACCTAATTAAAAGTTACCAATATGAAATTAATCATCTTTCATGCTTCTCTGCCAAATTTCAGCTCAAACAGACATCTCAAACTCATTCAATTGCATATAAAAAGTTCAGGACCAAAACGCAAAGATTTCAAAACATATAACCGTCAATTTTAGTGCCCAACGGTCGAGTGTTCCGGAACGGGGATGATCCATTCCAAAACGCGGGACCGTTCCGAAACGAGTATCGGGACAGAGCTTGGCAGTAGCATTTCCGTTTCGGACCGGTTCCTCCCGTTTTGAAACGCCTAGGCCATTTCAGGCCCTCTGTTCCGAAACGGTAGCACCTGTTCCGAAACAGGCTGCCCAGATTGCAGAAAATTTGCTGGTTTATTACACAATTGATCCATCAAACATGTTCCAAAAGCAACCAAAACATACCAGCAAGACATTGCATGCGTAAGGAACATGATTGCATCAACCATACTCAAACATGGCATCAATTAAGCAAATCCCCAACTCTATAGGCATGCATCCTATTTAGAAAACCATTCAAGCATCATAATACCAAACCAACCTCACAAAGGCCAATTACATGTTCCATCATCAACAACAACATAAAACACACTTAGGGAGTCCAAAACATCTCCCAAAACAACAACATAGGTTCCCCCATTGCCAAATGCCAAAAGCTAATAGTGTTAAGAAACTTTCACCATACATGAGCTTAGTTCTTCACTTGGATTCTTGACCTCTTGCTGCCCTTATAAGCACTTCAATGCTCTGCATTATTGGTTTAAGAAAAGAGAGAGCGTAAGCAAATAGCTTAGTGAGGAATGCTCATTTAAATCAACTCAATAATGCATTTATAAACACCTTTATAAACCTTAGTTCAAAACATCATTTGTACATGCACATAAGCATTTAAAACAAGCATTTCATGCTTCAAGTTTATAACATGTCATATTGGCCACAAGTGATACAATCAATACAAGATCCACACATGGACTTTTAACCACCATTGTGATCTTACAATTCACAAGGACCGCACATGGACTTTTAACCACCATTGTGTCCTTAGCACAAGAATCATCCATGGACTTTTAACCACCATGATGTTCTTACAATTCACAAGGCCATACAAGGACTTTTAACCACCTTTGTGTCCTTAACAAGAATCACCCATGAACTTTTAACCACCATGGTGTTCTTAAATACACAAGGCTCACACAAGGACTTTTAACCACCTTTGTGACCTTAACCAAGAACCAACCATGGACTTTTAACCACCATGTTGTTCTTAAAATACACAAGATTCACACAAGGACTTTTAACCACCTTTGTGATCTTAACCAAGAACCAACCATGGACTTTTAACCACCATAGTGTTCTTAACCATTCTCAAAACACCACTTGCCAATATGCATCATTAACAACAATATTCCACTGTTTTAAAGCATTTAACAAAGCCATAATCATCATGCATCATTAAGCATCAAAACCACATTTAGCAATGTTCAAAACAAGGATCCCTTACCTTGAGCATCCTTCAACACATGGCTTATAAAATCAGCAAATAGTCATGCTAAAATATGCTCTCAAAACAGGATTTAAAACATGCAAACAAATCACATTGCATTCAACCAACTCATGGTTCATCATCAAGAGAGTTTTACCGAAAACTTACTCTTGAGCTTAGCTAAGTTGCTCAGACTTAAACTAAGCTCCCAAACCTTCAAAACATTGGTTTCAAAGCTGAAAACCAAAATCCACTCACCGATTCCGTTTCGCAACTTGCTGAAACACCGATCAAGCTTCTGGATCACCACCACAAAGATCCGAAGATGTCTCCCCTGTTTTAAACACATCAAAGCAGAGGATTAATGCATCATCATGCACTAATATCTTCAATGAAAGCACCTAAACTCGCTGCTCTCATCCACACTCACATTTCGGCTACCAAACACAACTGAAATCACCTCCAAACAACTCCACAACACTACCCAGCCAAGATCCATCAATTCTAAACATCCTTAAACTTCAAATAACATCAAAAAAGGATCTAACCACGTCCTTATACCTCCAGCTATAACAGATCTTCAAGATCACTCCAAAAACAACAAAAAACTCAAGCAACACTTAGGAAAATAAACCTATTCGGGATTGCATTGATTAAACCTCAATTTCTCATCAATTATACATTCATTTTTCATCAAAATGACATCTCAAAACAATGCCCAATCAGATCATACGAATTTCATCAAAATTAAAGCAAATCTTACATTTTAAAGCCAAGATCAAGAACACAATTGTAAAACCTTTTATAAAACACAAATCAAGGATTGAGAACTTGGGAATTTCAGTAAAGAACTGAGAATTTAGAGGAGAAGGACGTTCATACCTCTAAACTTGAGTTTCTCCCTTTTTGGAACCAAGATTCTTGAAAATCCAATAAGCAAATGCTAAGGTTTTGTTGAAGAGATGATTAGAGATCAAAAGAGGATTGAAATCTCATATTTGGATGTCAAAATCAGAGGGAAATGTGCTGGAGAAATGTGTTTGGGTTGAGAGAAAAGGAAAATGGAAATTTGGGAAATGTTAGTTAAAATGCCAAAATATCTTTCCATCCCTTTTACCTTTATTTTTATACCATTAGTTAATTGATTAATTTCAAGAAAAATCTGGAGAAACTCTTATTGGGTAAATAGCTCCTTAAAGATTCAAAGTTTCAATCCTTTTTAAAACAGTCACCCAGTTTTCAAAAATTACATTTTAGTCACTAACCCAAAATGTCACTCTTCCAAACCTCATTTTGTAAAATTGATTTCACCATTCTCTTATATATAATAAAAGAGGATTTTAAGACATTTTTCCATATTTTTATTGCAACCCGAACTAGGCTTTCCTAAATTCACCCTTTTATATTCGAACCGCAACCCAACCGGCCCGGTCCAAACCCAAAACTTCTAAGCCCAAAATTGGGGCGTTACAACTCTCCCCCCTTAAGAAATTTCGTCCTCGAAATTTACCTGAAGGAAAGAGGTACGGAAACTGCTTCAGCATGTCATCCTTCCGTTCCCACGTGGCTTCTTCAACACCACGATGTTTCCACAACACCTTTACCAACTCAATGGTCTTGCCTCGAAGAACCTTACTATCCGAATCCAGAATCTTCACCGGTTCCTCATCATAGGTCAAATCCGGATTCAATTCCACTTCTTCCACAGGCATCACATGTGAAGGATCCGATCTATACTTCCGAAGCATAGAAACATGAAACACGTCATGAATCTTTTCCAACTCTTGAGGTAACCTCAACTTGTACGCAACAGGACCCACACGCTCAATCACCTCGTATGGTCCAATGTACCTAGGGCTCAACTTACCCTTCCGGCCAAACCTCATCACCTTTTTCCAAGGCGAAACTTTCAAAAACACACGGTCACCCACCGCATACTCAATCTCCTTACGCTTCAAATCCGCGTAAGACTTTTGCCGATTAGAAGCTGCCTTCAAACGCTCACAAATGAGCTTCACCTTCTCGGTGGTTCCTCTCAACAAAGCTGGCATCGAAACCAACTTCTGACCCATTTCAGCCCAACAAAGAGGAGTCCTACACTTCCTCTCGTACAAAGCTTCATAAGGTGCCATTTGAATACTTGCCTGATAACTATTATTATAGGTAAACTCCACCAAAGGCAAATGTTTCTCCCAAGAGCCCTGGAACTCAATCACGCAGCACCTCAACATATCCTCCAAAACCTGGATAACACGCTCAGACTGACCATCCGACTGAGGATGATAAGATGTACTGAAATTCAACCGTGTACCCAAAGCCTGATGCAAACACTGCCAGAAACGCGATGTAAACCTCGGATCCCTATCCGACACAATCGACTTAGGCACACCATGCAGCCGCACAATCTCAGCAATGTACAGCTCCGAAAGCTTATCCAAAGAGTACGTAGTATGCACAGGCAAGAAATGCGCACACTTCGTCAGGCGATCCACAATCACCCACACCGAATTCCACTTCGATGGCGACAAAGGCAAACCAGATACAAAATCCATGGTAATCCTTTCCCACTTCCATTCAGGAATTCTCAACGGTTGCAACAACCCTGAAGGAAACTGTTGCTCAGCCTTAACTCGCTGACACACCGTGCACTTGCTCACAAACTCAGCAACATCCTTCTTCAAACCCACCCAATAGTACTCATCACGAAGATCATGATACATCTTAGTACTACCAGGGTGCATAGCAAAAGGACTACTATGACCTTCAGTCAGAATAGCATGCCTCAACTCAGCATCATTGGGCACTACTATCCGACTCCCAAAACACAACACTCCATCATCATTAAAACAGAAATCTGAAGGCCTGTCCTCCGCAATATCCTGAACATGCGGTACCAAGGAATCATCCAACAACTGTTTTTCCTTAATCAACTGAACCAAAGATGGTTTCACTTGCAACTCAGCCACAAGACCACCATCGCGTGAAATACTCAAACTGACAAACATAGCCATCAGCTCAACATCTACCTTTCTACTCAAGGCATCCGCTACAACATTAGCTTTTCCAGGGTGATACTCAATCGTCAAATCATAATCCTTGAGCAACTCTACCCAACGTCGCTGCCTAAGATTCAACTCCTTCTAAGACATCAGATACTTCAAACTCTTGTGATCCGTGTACACAGTACACTTCTCACCATACAGATAATGTCTCCAGATCTTCAAAGCAAAAACCACCGCAGCCAACTCAATATCATGCGTAGGATAATTGCGCTCATGCACTTTCAACTGCCGCGATGCATAAGCCACCACCTTACCCTCTTGCATCAACACACATCCCAAACCAACATAGGACGCATCACTATACACCACAAAGTCTTTTCCTGATTCAGGTTGAACAAAGATAGGTCTCATACTTAACATCCTTCTGCAACAACTTCGTCAAAGGTGCAGCAATCTTTGAAAACCCATCCACAAACCTCCGGTAGTATCCCGCCAAACCAAGGAAACTACGGACCTCATGAACAGACTTAGGAACTTTCCAATTCATCACTGCCTCAATCTTTTGAGGATCAACACGAATCCCCTCAGCAGAAACCACATGACCAAGAAACACCACTTCCCTAAGCCATAACTCACACTTGCTCAGCTTGGCATAAAGCTGATTCTCCAACAAAGCTTGCAACACAATTCTCAAATGCTCTTCATGCTCCTCCTCAGTACGCGAGTACACGAGGATATCATCAATGAACACCACAACAAATTTATCCAAGTATTCATGAAATACTCAGTTCATCATGTCCATGAAAGCTGTAGGAGCATTTGTCAAACCAAACGGCATCACAAGGAACTCATAATGCCCATACCTCGTCCTGAAAGCTGTCTTAGGCACATCCACATCCTTCACCTTCAACTGGTAATACCCTGACCTTAAGTCAATCTTAGAGAACACAGCTGCTCCCCAAAATTGATCAAAAAGATCATCAATTCTCGGTAATGGATACCGATTCTTGATAGTCAACTTGTTAAGCTGACGATAATCAATGCACATTCTCATAGTGCCATCCTTCTTCTTCACAAACAAGGCCGGTGCACCCCAAGGTGACACACTCGGCCGAATGAACCCACGATCAAGCAACTCTTGCAGTTGCGTCTTCAGCTCCTTCAACTCTTTAGGTGCCATTCTATAAGGGGTAATGGACACTGGAGTTCTGTTCTCATACAGCTCAATCCCAAACTCCACTTCACGATTAGGAGGCAACCCAGGAAACTCCTCAGGAAACACACCAGGAAACTCTCGCACAGTCCTGATATCTTGCACACGCAACTCCTTAGAGCTAGGATTCATCACAAAAGCTAGATAAGCTTCACAACCTTGCCTCAGCATCCGGCTTGCCTCCAATGTAGACACCACATTGGCAAGAAACTTCACATTCTCACCAACCACAACTGCCTCATAATCATCCGCAAGCTTCAACGAAACTCGCTTATTCTCACAATCCACTACAGCTCGATGCTCAACAAGCCAATCCATACCAAGGATTACATCAAAAACATAGAAAGGCAACTCCATAAGATCAACAGGAAAAACATGATCTTGCACAACCAAAGGACATCTTCTATAAAGCTTTCGAGTCACAATAGTCTCACCAAAAGAACTAGTGACACGCATACCAACATCCAAAGACTCAACAGGCAAACCAAGGAATTCAGCATGCTCATGCAATATGTATGAGTGCGTAGATCCAGAATCAATCAAGGAAAGTAATGACAAGGATTGCAAAGTAAAAGTACCTGCGATCACATCCGTGTCATTTCTTCCCTCCCTCTGAGCATACACTCTGGCCTGGCCGCCACCCTCAGGCTAAACAGATACAACATGGGCAACATTACGTCCACCATCCTCCCTACGCTGGAAGTTACCACGGCCGCGCCCACGACCTCTCTGTGGTGCAACAACTACAGGAGCACGCCCTTGGCCACCAGCCAACATAGGACACTCCCTCCTCATGTGATCCGTAGGTCAACAGTTCCAGCATGAATTACCAGCCGCCACAACAGGAGCTTGCACCTCCCTCACAGCTCGAGGACAATCACGCTTCATATGGCCACGCGATCCACATGTCCAACATGCGCTCAGATCAGCTCTTGCCTTGCCTCCCTGAGCAGGCGCACCACCACCTCGCTTAGCTGAAGACTGATACTTCTGATCACGTCCCCTCTTGTTCTGTCCACCACCGGAACTATACTCAGCAGCTCGCTTACCAGCACCAAAACCAGCACTTCTAGAAGATAAACCCAAGTTCATCTCAATGTCCTTTGCTCGGCCCACCAGCACATCAAAATCATTATACTCAGCAGCCAACATATACGTCTTTACTTCCGTCATCAAACCATAACGGAACCTTTCACACCTCTCCCGCTCATCCGGAACAAGCTCAGGTGCGTACTGACTGAGTCGAACAAACTGAACCTCATACTCAGCCACAGACATGCTCCCTTGGGTAAGAGACATGAATTCCCTTTTCTTTTCATCTAGGTACCTCACACCTAGATACCTTCTCTTGAACGCGTTCTGAAAGAACGTCCAAGTTACATCAGCATCCGCCATCCCAGAGATAATGGTTGTCCACCAAGTATACGCATCATCCTGTAGCAAGGATAGTACACAGCCCAGCTTCTGCACATCAGTGCAACTCATTTGCCCCAAGATTCTCTTGGTACTTTCTAACCAAGACTCCGAACCTTCAGCAGACAAACCCCTGAACTCAGTCCCTCCCAGACTGCACAAACGTTCCAAGGGTAGTCTAACTCCTACATCTCCCTGATGCCCAGTTCCTTGAGCTCCAGCTACCGCTGCTCGAAAAGCACCAGCAATAGCTTGAACCAACATTGTCATGTCAGGAATAGCTTGCCCCTGACCAGCTTCAGGCCCAACGACCCCAGCACCAGCTGCAACACCAGCTCCTTCACCCTCAGCACCACCACCACCAGGCGGAGGAGGTAAATCTACCATATTCTCAGCATTCTCTTCATTTTCATTCTGAGCCATAGCTCGCGTATTAACTCTCAACTCTCTACGAGGTGCCATTCACTAACAATGCAATCACAATGCAACAAACAAAGTCAGGCTCAGCAAGGTAAGCAATCCAAGTACTCAAGCTCATTTCCAATTAAAAACAAATCATTACATTAGCTTTGATTTGGCAATGGGTCCCTCTAACATGCTTTCACCACAGCACACACCACAATTGTAACATGCTTAAAATTCACTCAACATGCTTTCATTCAACAAGCATACAAAGCATATATACTTTAATCACCCACATAATCATTCCCAATTACACGAGAACTCAGCTCTGATACCACCAAATGTAACCCCCTTAACCCGGCCCAGACGGTTGAACCGAATTAAGAAGTTTACACGGGGAAAATCAAAGTCAACCCGAAAGTCAACCTTGATTAACGACCCTTTTTTTTCTTTTTAATCTTATCTAGATGCACATTAACCCTAGATATGTTCACAAGATCAGCATACTCAAAGATCATAACAATCAGAGAACATTCAGGGACTCAATTGCATAAATTAAGGAATTAGGGACCAAATTGTAAATTCTGAAAATTATAGGGAATTAACCTAATTAAAAGTTACCAATATGAAATTAATCATCTTTCATGCTTCTCTGCCAAATTTCAGCTCAAACGGACATCTCAAACTCATTCAATTGCATATACAAAGTTCAGGACCAAAACGCAAAGATTTCAAAACATATAACCGTCAATTTCAGTGCCCAACGGTCGAGTGTTCCGGAACGGGGATGATCCATTCCGAAACGCGGGACCGTTCCGAAACGAGTATCGGAACAGAGCTTGGTAGTAGCATTTCCGTTTCGGAACGGTTCCTCCCGTTTCGAAATGCCTAGGCCATTTCAGGCCCTCTGTTCCGAAACGGTAGCACCTGTTCCGAAACAGGCTGCCCAGATTGCAGAAAATTTGCTGGTTTATTACACAATTGATCCATCAAACATGTTCCAAAAGCAACCAAAACATACCATCAAGACATTGCGTGCATAAGGAACATGATTGCATCAACCATACTCAAACATGGCATCAATTAAGCAAATCCCCAACTATATAGGCATGCATCCTATTTAGAAAACCATTCAAGCATCATAATACCAAACCAACCTCACAAAGGCCAATTACATGTTCCATCATCAACAACAACATAAAACCAACTTTGGGAGTCCAAAATATCTCCCAAAACAACAACATAGGTTCCCCCATTGCCAAATGCCAAAAGCTAATAGTGTTAAGAAACTTTCACCATACATGAGGTTAGTTCTTCACTTGGATTCTTGACCTCTTGCTGCCCTTATAAGCACTTCAATGCTCTGCATTATTGGTTTAAGAAAAGAGAGAGCGTAAGCAAATAGCTTAGTGAGGAATGCTCATTTAAAACAACTCAATAATGCATTTATAAACACCTTTATAAACCTTAGTTCAAAACATCATTTGTACATGCACATAAGCATTTAAAACAAGCATTTCATGCTTCAAGTTTATAACATGTCATATTGTCCACAAGTGATACAATCAATACAAGATCCACACATGGACTTTTAACCACCATTGTGATCTTACAATTCACAAGGACCGCACATGGACTTTTAACCACCATTGTGTCCTTAGCACAAGAATCATCCATGGACTTTTAACCACCATGATGTTCTTACAATTCACAAGGACCACACAAGGACTTTTAACCACCTTTGTGTCCTTAACAAGAATCGCCCATGGACTTTTAACCACCATGGTGTTCTTAAATACACAAGGCTCACACAAGGACTTTTAACCACCTTTGTGACCTTAACCAAGAACCAACCATGGACTTTTAACCACCATGTTGTTCTTAAAATACACAAGATTCACACAAGGACTTTTAACCACCTTTGTGATCTTAACCAAGAACCAACCATGGACTTTTAACCACCATAGTGTTCTTAACCATTCTCAAAACACCACTTGCCAATATGCATCATTAACAACAATATTCCACTGTTTTAAAGCATTTAACAAAGCCATAATCATCATGCATCATTAAGCATCAAAAGCACATTTAGCAATGTTCAAAACAAGGATCCCTTACCTTGAGCATCCTTCAACACATGGCTTATAAAATCAGGAAATAATCATGCTAAAATATGCTCTCAAAACAGGATTTAAAACATGCAAACAAATCACATTGCATTCAACCAACTCATGGTTCATCATCAAGAGAGTTTTACCGGAAACTTACTCTTGAGCTTAGCTAAGTTGCTCAGACTTAAACTAAGCTCCCAAACCTTCAAAACATTGGTTTCAAAGCTGAAAACCAAAATCCACTCACCGATTCCGTTTCGCAACTTGCCGAAACACCGATCAAGCTTCTGGATCACCACCACAAAGATCTGAAGATGTCTCCCCTGTTTTAAACACATCAAAGCAGAGGATTAATGCATCATCATGCACTAATATCTTCAATGAAAGCACCTAAACTCGCTGCTCTCATCCACACTCACATTTCGGCTACCAAACACAACCGAAATCACCTCCAAACAACTCCACAACACTACCCAGTCAAGATCCATCAATTCTAAACATCCTTAAACATCAAATAACATCCAAAAAGGATCTAACCACGTCCTTATACCTCCAGCTATAACAGATCTTCAAGATCACTCCAAAAACAACCAAAAACTCAAGCAACACTTAGGAAAATAAACCTATTCGGGATTGCATTGATTAAACCTCAATTTCTCATCAATTATACATTCATTTTTCATCAAAATGACATCTCAAAACAATGCCCAATCAGATCATACGAATTTCATCAAAATTAAAGCAAATCTTGCATTTTAAAGCCAAGATCAAGAACACAATTGTAAAACCTTTTATAAAACACAAATCAAGGATTGAGAACTTGGGAATTTTAGTAAAGAACTGAGAATTTAGAGGAGAAGGACGTTCATACCTCTAAACTTGAGTTTCTCCCTTTTTGGAACCAAGATTCTTGAAAATCCAATAAGCAAATGCTAAGGTTTTGTTGAAGAGATGATTAGAGATCAAAAGAGGATTGAAATCTCATATTTGGATGTCAAAATCAGAAGGAAATGTGCTGGAGAAATGTGTTTGGGTTGAGAGAAAAGGAAAATGGAAATTTGGGAAAAGTTAGTTAAAATGCCAAAACATCTTTCCCTCCCTTTTACCTTTATTTTTAAACCATTAGTTAATTGATTAATTTCAAGAAATATCTGGAGAAACTCTTATTGGGTAAATAGCTCCTTAAAGATTCAAAGTTTCAATCCTTTTTAAAACAGTCACTCAGTTTTCAAAAATTACATTTTAGTCACTAACCCAAAATGTCACTCTTCCAAACCTCATTTTGTAAAATTGATTTCACCATTCTCTTATATATAATAAAAGAGGATTTTAAGACATTTTTCCATATTTTTAATGCAACCCGAACTAGGCTTTCCTAAATTCACCCTTTTATATTCGAACCGCAACCCAACCGGCCCGGTCCAAACCCAAAACTTCTAAGCCCAAAATTGGGGCGTTACAGGGCAAGCAAAAACTTGAGTTTGGGGGTGTGTTGAGTGTATAAAAGTTCTATTATTTACCCCTATTTAACCCATATTTCTGCTGCATTCAAGCATTATTCATTGCATTTAGGTCAATTTACAGTTAAACATCACATATATATTAAAAGGCTCAGTTTCTACTGAAATTGGTTGTTTTTGCAGGTTGCTGCTGTAGCAGACGGAAAGGGCATGCGCTGGGCAGTGAAGCAGAAGAGCTGGAACTGGACGAGCAGTCAAGGAGGACGATGCTGCCATGGTTGCCGCCGTGATAGCAGAGGACGACAACAGTTTTGAGGAGAAGAAGCAAAGTGGACCTCGACAGATAGAGAAAATTCAGCCCGTCTGTCGTGTAAAACCGCCATATTTTTCCAAGCCCCAGATCGAAAGGAATGTCAAGCCCAAGGTTCAAGGAGAGAAAATCCCAAGCAAGAAAGATGACGGCTGGAAAGTAGATTCCTTGAAGATCTAGTCTTTATTAGAATTGTACTTTCATTTAAAGTTGTATTCTTGCTATTTTAGAAAAGTTGGACCCAAAGCCTATATAAGGGCATATATTTCGACCTAGGAGGCATAACCGATTCCCTAGCTTTCCTCCCGAAACCCTAGCCGTTTTCCTTCCCTCAACATGTTCTAAATTCTCCCTAGGGCCACGGGTTGATTTGTAAAGTAGTTGCAAGGGTTGTTTTGTTTTAGGAATTTTCAGTTCAATAAAATAAACTTCAAGTTCTCTTATTTTGGTTATTAATATCTTGCAAGAGCATCGGGAGAGCATTGTGAGGTTATCAATTTACTTAGCATCGGGAGAGTTAAGTATACGAAAGAAATAAGAGCAAGTTCTCTAGTTTATAGTTAAACTATCTCGGACCTAGGGATAGGACGAGGTTAAGTGGCTAAAGAAGAATTCATCGACATCGGTGTTCATCCTTCGATCCACGCCGGGAGGTATCATCAAAGACGTGATCATCGACAGACTTGGACCTAGGGATAGGCCAAGGCACATCTGGGATTCTTGCCAAACTTGAAGTACTGAGTTGAGTATTCGCTGCCGCGATAAGCAACGGACTGCTGTCGCGACAGGTGCTGCCGCGACAGGGACGACGACAGAACTGGATTTCCTAAACTCTGCACTACTAAGCAATTCCATACCAGCCCATTCTCTCTATCTTGATTTCTCTACTCTTTTATTTACGTTTACTTTATTATTCTCGTGACAACTCTCTCAAATATTTCCTTTACCTTCGTGCAGTGATTTAAGGTGAAGCTATTAGCCCAATCCTTGTGGAGACGATATCCGATACTTCGTATCACTTTACTACTTGCGTCGTGTACACTTGCACTACAATTGCGATAGACTCTTTTACACGTAACAATTCCCACGACTATTTTCTTGTGTTCGCAATAGACTTCCGTTGGTTGCGGATTATTCAGTGCATGGGGGGTCTTCGTCATTTACGATGGGCAGATTTTTTCCGTCGTCCGCTTCGCGCATTTGAGGTTGGGCAGTTGCGTGACTTATGGGCTGTGATAGGAGATGCTCGGTTACATATAGGAGTCCGAGACAAGTTCATTTGGACGCCGGATAAAAGAGGTATGTTTACGGTTAAAGCTATTTCTCAAATTTTGATGATAGATCAAGCAGGGGAGAGTGATTTTGGGGCGTGTTTCACATGGAAAGTACTGGTTCCACCGAAAGTACAAGCTTTCCTGTGGTTTGTTTGGTTGCGTCGGCTGCCGACGTTTGATTTTTTTTGAGACGTAGGGGTATTGTTTTTGAGGGACAAAGTACGCTATGCATTTGGTGCAAGGAGTGTGAGGAAGATGTCAATCATTTGTTGTATTCTTGTCTAGTGGTCCAGCGCATATGGGATTGGTTTTGAAGTTGGTGGAGAGTATGTTTACCACTGCCGAAGAGTCTATCAGAGTTCTTTCTACTGGATTTCCATTGTTCGCTTTTGGGTGTGCGTCGTTGCATGTGGGTGTCGTGCGTAGCAGCAATGTTATGGTCAGTATGGTTAGCGTGAAATGAGATGGTGTTTAACAAGAAATCCCTACCGATAGAGGAGGTATGCTTTTTGATTAAACTACACTCGTTCTATTGGATGCGGACATTACGGAATGATCTCTGCATTGGCGAGGCGTTGTGGTGGGATTGTCCGAGTTTTTATTCTGAGTCCCCACTTTCGCGACCAGAGCGTTATGGTATTAGTTGGGAGCCACCGTTTGTGGGGACTTTGAAATTTTCTGTGGATGGATCTGCACGTGGCAAGCCGGGTCCTGCAGGCTTTTGGGGTGTGTTACGTGATGAGCACGGTAGAATTTTGGCGTTGTTGTCTGGCCCTTTTGGTAGTATTGAGTCCAACGAGGCTGAGCTGCGGGCGATTGCTTTTGCCTTATCATATTTTAGGCAGTCAGCGTGGGCAACATATCCTTTGGTGGTGGAGTCAGATTCCATGGTTGCTATTAGTTGGGTGCTACATGTGGATAAACGACCATGGCGGTATTGGGAGGTGTTTCGTGAGATTGATAGTAGCTGTACCAATTTACACTCGGTATGTTTTTCATATATTTTCCGAGAGGCGAATGGCTTAGCAGATGCTTTGGCTAAGAAAGGGGTGGCGCGGGTTTCGTTATTTTGTGCTTGTTAGCGATAGCGGTTGGTTTTTGTTTTCCGTTTGTTTGTTCGCTGGTTTTTGATGTATTGTCACATACGAGCCGTACTCTTTTCCTCCATTACGTTTTAGGGATGTTTTTAACGAGGCGACCGTTGTGGCGTTTGGTTGCATATTTCTTTTTAAATATACGACATTATTGAGCAAAAAAATATATTTGTTTTTACTCGTATATTTTTACTGTTTTTCAAAAGTTGTTTTCTTCTTCAAATTTTTTGTTATATGTATATACGTTTTTATAAAGTATTTTTATTTAAAACCTTAATGGGATTTTTCATTGGATTGAATTAAGGATTTACAAGCATACATTTAAATCTTTATTTGCTTGCTTCATGTTTTTAGGAATTTCATGGAAAACATTAACAAGAAACGCAAGGCTCCAACGGGTGAAGCTTCAACCCAAGCGAACATCCGTCCTAACCTCACCCTCTTCTTTCAAAAGAGTCTTCGGAATCAAGAGACTAAGGACCGTTTCAAAATTATCAAGAATTTAGCTGTTCACCGAGAGCGTGTTGTGGATATCACGTTCCTTGACTCCGAGCGTTTTGAATTCCACTACCTAGCTCTCTTGCGAGAATGGAGCTTCTTCGGCTTCTTGAGCATTCCGGACATTGTCTACAAGCATATGGTCATACTATTTTACTCCAATGTCGTTCTTATCGATAAGGAAGATTATACTGAGGTAATTGGCATTGAGTTGTACCTCTTTGGCAGAAAATTCACTATTAATATATCCATTTTAGAGAAAGCTCTTGGGCACAAAGATAAAGGCATTGAGGATGAGAACCACTTTGGTGCTCACACCAGATCCGTTCTCACATTGGATGCTCATGATCGATTCCTCCATTTGATGATCTCTTGGTTCATCCGCCTTTTAGGAGTTAAGTTTGCCCACGTTCATCAAGTTGATTATTTTTGGTTGGAGTGTTTTTGCAAAACACAACGCCCGAACTTGGTCAAAATAATGTTCGCCGAGATGGTCCATCAAGTGAAGATTCGCGAAACCGATGCACTTACATCCTTCACTTATGAGGTTGTTTTAAGCTATGTCTTTGGTACTCTCAATTTTGACAGTTCTTTTGATTCTCCGGAACCCCGCAAGCAAAAAATTAGTGAATCTTCTCTTATCAAACCGGGTTTCGCTATACTCTTGGCCAATGGGTTCGTGTTGATAGGCGAGCTCCAGCACCTCAAGTTGAGCCTCCACCTCAAGCTTCGGCTCCTAAAAATGAGGCACTTATGGCTTTCATTACCGAGGGGTTGAACTCGATTGATACGAACATGGCTTCGGAATTTGGTGCTATCAACACTCGTTTGCAATCCTTGGAGGATCGTGTTCTTGGAAACGATAATCGCCTTACCGCTCTTGAGATTCAAAAATCATCTATGGGCTTATCCTTCTCCACAATCTATGGGCTAAAGACAATGATGATTCTCTTGATGATAATGGTGGTGACGATGATGACGAGGCTTAGGATTTCCATTGCATATCATACTAGTCTATCATATTAGGAATAAGTTTGCACCCTTCTATCCTTTTATGTTTTAAAGACCTATGCTTTGCTTATTTTGTTTGGGATTGAGCTTAAACTCTATTGTTTTAAGTATTTATGTTTGGTTATTTGTTTCTTGAACTTAATTCTATATATATTATGTTGTTTGGTTTCTTGCTTTTAACCTTGTTTCTTCTCATGATTAGCCTTGATTATTATTCCTTTTGATCTAACAAAAAGGGGGAGAAGTAATATAAGAGCCAAAAAAACTTGTTGGTTTTGAGTTTCAAACACTTGAATTTTAAATCACTTTAAAACTTTAAAACCCATATTACATTGAGGGGGAGTTAGAACGTTCTCAAGATTTCAAAATTCTTAAAAATTTAAATTTGGTTTTGTTATATCAAAAAGGGGGAGATTGTAAAACTAATGAATTGATTTTGATATAACAAATGATTTAAAGACTAAATTGAAAAGGAGAAAATGAATTTTTAAGTCCTCAAAACCTCTCAACGCGTTTAAAGAAAAATGTTCATGTCAAAACTTAAACTTATAAAAAAAAATTCTAAGTGTTTACCAAGTCAAAACAATGATTTTCGAGTCACCGTTTCGAAACGATCTTTGGGCGTTTCGGAACATTTTGAAAATGTTAACCTCTGTTTCGGAACTAACTTTCCCGTTTCAATACGGGTGTATCGGAACAGGTTTTAGTGTTTCAAACTTGGTTTCAAAATATGATTGTTGAACTTTTAACTAACTATTTAAGATATAGTTAAAGCGTATCGAAACGCTTCTATTAAATTTGATTCTAACAAAATCAATATCTTAAAAAATATAAATCAATTTATAATTTTTTAATAGATTAGAATCAAATATACCTCATATTATTTTTTGTTAGGGTTTAGCTTTAGGAGAATTGAGTATATTTGATTCTAATCTATTAAAAAAAATTATAAACTGATTTCTATTTTTGTAAGAGATTGATTTTGTTAGGGTTTAGGAGAATTGGCTATATTTGATTCTAACCTATTAAAAAATATTATAAAATAACTATTAAATTTGATTTTTATTTTTAAGAGATAATTTTAATTATAATTTTAGTCATTTAGATTTTTAAAATTTAAAAAAAATTAATGGTGTTCATCGGTGTTCATCGTTAGTGGTGTTTATCAATGTTCGTCGCCCGTTGTAGAATTTTCTTTCAGAAAAAATTATCATCTGATAATGATTTTTTTCATAAACCAAACCCCGCTTTAATGTATAGGATGAGTCTACCACGTGCGACGAACACCGATGAACACCATTAATGATGAACACCGATGAACACCATTAAATTAATAATAAAGATTTAAAATTTTAAGGACCCATAATACAATTAAGTATTATTTTTAAAAATTCAATTAAATTATTTTTTATATATATTAAAATTTTATTTTTTAATAAGGGTAAACTATATATTTAGTACCTCACCTATTTTCTTATTTCTATTGAACCCTCATTATTTAAATATTATTTTAATTTGACCCTATTCTTTATAAAAAAATAATTTAACCCTTAACCATCAACCTAAAACCCTAAACTATTAAACCTTAAACCCTTAAACTCTTAAACCTATACCCTAAATCATATACCATTAAAAATAATTTCACCATCATCGATTCAATTCAATTCAATGAATTGTTGAATTCTCCTAGAATCCCCTTTACTCTCTAGATAAGATTGGAATTATATTTAAAACATCAACAAAACTTTAATGAATCGTTTTTTTTTTTCATTTAGAATATTAAAGAACCGACAAACTCAAATTAGATCATTAAACATATTTAGTTGGGTTTTCTATTGCCAGTAAAAAAAAGCGTGGCTCTCGGGAAAATTTGATGTTACAAAAGAGAAAGAAGTTATTACAAAACTAGTAAATATTAATTTGAGTAAAATGATTATAAAAGTGTTAGAATTGTGATCTAAGTTATTACAAAACTAGTAAATATTTCACCATATATAAAATAATTTAATTGAATTTTTTAGGATAATTCAACAATTCATTGAATTGAATTAAATCGATGATGGTGAAATTATTTTTACTGGTATATGGTTTAGGGTATAGGTTTAAGAGTTTAAGAGTTTAAGGTTTAATAGTTTAGGGTTTTAGGTTGATGGTTAAGGGTTAAATTATTTTTTATAAAAGAATAGGGTCAAATTAAAATAATATTTAAATAATGAGGGTTCAATAGAAATACGAAAATAGGTGAGGTACTAAATATATAGTTTACCCTTATTAAAAAATAAAATTTTAATATATATAAAAAATAATTTAATTGAATTTTTAAAAATAATTTTTAATTGTATTATGGGTCCTTAAAATTTTAAATTTTTATTAATTAATTTAATGGTGTTCATCGGTGTTCATCATTAGTGATGTTCATCGGTGTTCGTCGCACGTTGTAGAATTTTTCTAATGTACATCACCAATTCTTTTGTATTTTAAAGATGGATGAGTCTACCACGTGCGACGAACAACGATGAACATCACTAATGATGAACACCGATAAACACCATTAAATTAATTAATAAAGATTTAAAATTTTAAGGACCCAACATACAATTAATAATTAATTTTAAAAATTCAATTAAATTATTTTTTATATATATTAAAATTTTATTTTTTTAATAAGGGTAAACTATATATTTAGTACCTCACATATTTTCGTATTTCTATTAAACCCTCATTATTTAAATATTATTTCAATTTGACCCTATTCTTTATAAAAAATAATTTAACCCTCAACCTAAAACCCTAAACTATTAAACCTTAAACCTTTAAACTCTTAAACATATACCCTAAACCATATACTATTAAAAATAATTTCATCATCATCGATTCAATTCAATTCAATGAATTACGAAACATGAAAGATGCAAGTTTACTAAACAAACTTTGACAACACGTGAATAAAAGCTTCTACGGTGAGCACTGTTTCATCCCGTTAGTAAACACCAAAGGGATCGTGTTAAGCAAATAATAGTTGTTAGCATTTGATTTTGTAACTAAATTAGTTACTACACTTAGTTATGGGTTGTTAGATATTTTGGCTATAAAAGCCTCTTTCTTGTAATTGGGTAATCACCCCTTTTGACTCAATATTATCGTAATCCATTTTACAATACTATTCCTTAAAATTCTCTTTTCTCTTTAACATTGTAAAATCCCTAACTGTCTGTTCAATTTCCTCTCCACACTCCACCGCCGGTCACATATTCTGGTCACCACGATGTCTCCATTCTCACATGGTATCAGACGCCATCAACGGTCCTAACGACGTTTGTTTCGTTCCGCTGTTGCCGTTCGACTCTATCGTTGCTCCTTGTTGCAATTTTTCTTCTTGTTTCGTTTCAAAGCCATTCCGACTCCTTACAGGCAATCGATTTTCTTAGTTGGAGTTTCATTTGCGCCGCTGATTCCTTCCCCAAATACTACTGCCGTTTCAGATCTCTGATCTGATAGTTTTAGTCGGCCACCTGTTGTTGTTGCATATTTTACTGCTCAGATCTGGTCACACATCTATCGCCATTTTTTGATCCACCTAGCTTTCGCGAGTTCTTTGGTGTTTTCAGCTTTATTGATCCTTGTCCTTCATGTGATCTGATCTGATTCATCTTAAGGTTTGGTTTCTCGTGATCTGTTGATTGGTGATTGAATTCATGTTTCAGTTTCTATTTCATTTGTTGGAATCATATTTGAGAATTGACAGTAGCTTCAACTTGAATCAGAGTAGGTTCTTGTGTTTCTTTTACGAGTTGGTTTTTCATCCGATCGTAAGGCTTCTTTGATTGCTTATCTCAAATCATACCTTGGATGTTACTTGTTTGATTTCAGATCTAGTATTCTGGTTTGTTACTTGGTCCTTAGGTTCTTATTTTGTGCGTTCTGTCGAAGTTGGATTGATATGGTATTGGGTTGTCGATATTTGTGGTTGGGATAAGAAGTTATACCTACTGCTGAAGTTGATTTTTGGTCAGTAATTGTGCCTCAACCTCACAGTAATTTGCTCGTTCTTTATTTCATTTGGTACTTCTGCCACTAAACTGGAGGATTGGCTTAGTGTTGATCATGGGAGCAGAGAATGCAATGATGCATTAAATAATTTTGTTTAAGTATCAGTTTCCTTTCAGTTCTAGTTCTTGTTCAGCATTCTTTCGGATTTTCCGCTGCTCGTGAGACAATTGCTCATGTTTTGAGTCTTACTTTCGTCAAATGTTGGCTGAGTCTTGTGTTATGCCGAATTATGTGGTTGTTGATTTCCTAAGCTGATTCATGCTCAAGTTTGGGTTAATGTTGGAAACTAAGTTGTGTTGGTTTTAGTCAATGGTTTGTTATTGCTGGTGCTATGTTCCACTAGTTGTTAAAAGCTGGTGAATGTTGAGATTATATTCAAGAACATTCTGGTTTTCATTTCGTCATTGGTTGATGTTTCTTCTCACAAGGTACACATGGAACTTGAGGCTTAACAGCCAAGTGCCCATGGAAGAAAATTTCTGGGGAAAGTTAAGTGTTTAACAGCCTTACTTTCTTTAACCAGACATAAGAGGGTGCCTTCTTGCACAAGAGAGGCTTCAGATTGCACTCGGAAGCTCGACGCTTAACAGCCTTGCTTCCATCAAAAAGACAATCCAAATAAGTGAGAAAAGAAGAACAATGAAGAAAGAAGAATTTGTGTTGAAGAAGGAGAAAAGAAAGAAAATGAATGAAGACAAGTATGAATGAAGAAGAAAGAAAAGTTTTGTAGGAACATTTTGTTCGGGATACCGGCAACTCACAAACAATTTCAGCTTACTGTGTTTTGCATCTTTTGCTCGAGAAGTCGACATTTTTAAAAAAAATCAATCATCAAGAAGTTGAGAAAGCGGGAAGAATGTTAAGCAAATAATAGTTGTTAGCATTTGATTTTGTAACTGAATTAGTTACTACACTTAGTTATGGGTTGTTAGATATTTTGGCTATAAAAGCCTCTTTCTTGTAATTGGGTAATCACCCCTTTTGACTCAATATTATCGTAATCCATTTTACAATACTATTCCTTAAAATTCTCTTTTCTCTGTAACATTGTAAAATCCCTAACTGTCTGTTCACTTTCCTCTCCACACTCCATCGCCGGTCACATATTCTGGTCACCACGATGTCTCCATTCTCACAGATCGAAGCCATGTTTCCATACAAGACTTCGGAAATCACACAAGGAAGAGTATCACCTAAAAGTGATACATATCTTAGCCACAAGGAAGGCGGAACCGAAGTAATCCAATTGGCGGAATCGGCACTTTTGGAACGAAGATAGGATGAATTGCTCGATCCGGAGACGCCCAAAATTCATCACTCGGCAGTCGGCAACATGGAGAGGCTCCACCATATAGGCTTGCTTTGCACTCAAACGTGTCCCGAGACTCGTTTCGAATTGAAAAAAGCCATTAATTAACGGTGAGCACACGACCGACGAGGAGACATCGATACAAAAGCTTTGAAGATTTAGATCGGGACGTTCGCGATGGCCGATAGTTTCGTCTTCGCCACCTCGTATGTAAATAGAAGTTTTGATTCCGTGACGTGGGAACATTTCTGCATATAATTCTCAACGTAGAATTTGTTGCAGTGGCTTGGACAATGATTCTGCATACCTTTTGTTGTAGTAAATTTAGGTTTGATGTTCAAAACAAGTACTGTCCAGAAACATGTTTTCATAAGCAATCGAATAATTTTTTAGGTTGAGGGTTAAGGATTAAATTATTTTTTTATAAAGAATAGGGTCAAATTAAAATAATATTTAAATAATGAGGGTTCAAAGAAATACGAAAATAGGTGAGGTACTAAATATATAGTTTACCCTTATTAAAAAATAAAATTTTAATATATATAAAAAATAATTTAATTGAATTTTTAAAATTAATTATTAATTGTATGATGGGTCCTTTAAATTTTAAATCTTTATTAATTAATTTAATGGTGTTCATCGGTGTTCATCATTAGTGATGTTCATCGGTGTTCGTCGCACGTTGTAGAATTTTCCTTAAAGAATAGAATTTAAAAAAGACTTACTTTTTTTACAACAATGACGAACACTTTTCTACTATACTCCATTACACCTAAAACAATACCAAACTCAACATTATTCTTACCACTGATGAAACTCAAACATTACCTCCAATCAAACTCAAAAATTATAAAAATAAACATAATCTAATCGAATTGGAACTGAGCTCATTTATGTGACTTAAATACGACCTGAAGACATCTATGCCACATTTAATGTGTAATAATCTTCCATTTCTCGGGATTAAAAAAAAAGGAAGAAGAAACAGAAAGGTTTCGACCTCCCCAGACAAGTGGAGCCTTGCCCTATTTACAATTTACAGCTGTAACCAATACAGAAGAGTTGTTGGGAGTTTTATTGCATTAAATCGTTGAAATATTCCCTTTTAAATAAAAACAAAATAAAATTTAAGATATGTCATCTTTATAGTATAAACTTGACTAAAAATATAAGAAATATTAATATAAATATCGTTGGCCATGAATGAACGCATTTCACAAACAAAGCTGACTTTCTTCTTCTCAATCTCAATCAATGGAGTTCTTAACAACAATATGTTTTTCTCTTGTTTTCTTCACTATTTCCTATTTTCTCAAAAGGGTTTTTAAGAAGCGAAGCCATTGCTGTTACATGTTAGCTTACGAGTGTTTCAAAGCTACCGATGACAGGAAACTCGACACTGAATCTTGTGTAAGAGTTGTTATGAGGAACAGGAATCTTGGTCTGGAGCAATACAGGTTTCTGTTACAAACGATGGTGAATTCTGGTCTCGGGGAAGAAACTTATGGCCCAAGAAATGTGCTTGCAGGCCGAGAAGAAACTCCCACTTTAAAGGATGCTTACGAAGAAATGGATGAAATCATGTTCGACACACTCGACAGGCTGTTTCTCAAGACCGGTGTTTTGCCATCCGACATCGATGTACTCGTAGTGGATGTCTCGTTGTTTTCTCCGGCACCGTCGTTGACAGCTCGAATAGTTAACCGATATAAGATGAGGGACAACATTAAGACCTTGAGCTTGTCCGGTATGGGGTGCAGTGCAAGCATGGTGGCAGTCGATCTCGTCGAACAATTATTTAGGAGTTATGAGAACGCCTATGCGGTCGTTGTGAGCTCGGAAACCATCGGTCCCCATTGGTATTGTGGGAAGGAAAAGTCGATGATGCTGTCGAATTGTTTGTTTCGATCGGGTGGATGCTCAGTTCTTTTAACAAACAAATCGTGTTTCAAACATCGTGCTTTGATGAAATTAAACCATTCGGTTAGGACCAACATCGGATCGAACGACGAAGCGTACGGATGTTGCATTCAAATCGAGGACAAACAAGGTTACAACGGTTTTCTTCTTACAAGAAACCTAACAAAGGCAGCCGCAAAAGCTTTCACTATGAATCTCAAACTCTTAGTCCCCAAAATCTTACCAATTCAGGAACTTCTTCGATTTGCCATCATTTCATTCTATAAAAACAACAAAAAAACCGCTACACCCGATTCATCATCGTCAACAAAAGCAAGCTTGAATCTGAAAACCGGTATTGACCATTTCTGCATTCACCCTGGTGGAAGAGCCGTGGTCGATGGGCTCGGAAAGAGCTTAGGACTAACCGAATATGACCTCGAACCAGCTCGAATGGCGCTCCATCGGTTTGGAAACACATCAGCGGGCGGTCTGTGGTATGTTTTAGGGTATATGGAGGCCAAACAGAGGCTTAAGAAAGGTGACAAGATTCTAATGATAAGCTTGGGAGCTGGTTTTATGTGCAACAACTGTGTTTGGGAAGTGATGAAAGACTTGGAAAATGGAAATGTATGGGAAGACTGCTTAGATCGTTATCCAGTTTCAAGGAAAAATCAGATGAACCCTTATGCCGAGAAGTACAGTTGGATCAATGACGAGTGTCTCAACTTTGTTCGGATGGATTTTTCAAACCTCATTCTTTCCTGCAATTCCTGATTGAATCTTTTCCTGCAATAATTTTAATATTAGGGTTGGCTTTATTCTTCATCAAGTCGCCATTGCTTGTTTGTTGTTAAATTCCCTGCAAATCTGTAATGTTTTTTGTTTGTTGAACGGAGACTATGCTCTTTTCTATAATATTTGTTTAACCTAATCATATTATCCGGTTATACATTGTTATTTTCTTGACCTAATCATATATATATATTATACCTCCAATGTCCTAACCCTAAATCCGGTATTGTCTTCAGGAAGATGCGTATGCCTCAGGAATCCTTAGTTCTCGGGTCACCGATTCCTAGAAATATTGACAGACATGGCGACTGTCCCTTCAGTTAAGCCTACTCATGCCGGCCCATTAGTAGCCATCATGACGCTACGTCTGGCAACGTCTACCGATTAGGACTTCAGAAGCCACGACATAGTAAAGTTGTAAGAGACATATACATGCACATGAACAAGGGAAACAAAGGGGCTCCCCCCCCCCACTCTATCTCTACATATTCTCCACACTAACCATCGTTTGCGGCTCTTGGCCCAACCAGAATGGGTGAACCGTCATCGACTGTTACATCACAACCTTGTTCCTCAAGCTAAAACCACCTCAATGTTAGATGTCTGGCACTTTTAGGCATCCACATTTGGTGTGGTGAGCGTGGACATCCTTCCGACCGAAAAAATCAGTCGCGATAGCTTTCCCACCCCAAGCTATTTCAGCCCTACCTTCTCTTTCTCTCGGTGATGCTTTTAGCGCACTTGATGTTTGTGACCAACGACATGGATGACAAGATCAAAGATGACGAAGAAACATTCAATATCAAGGAGTGCCTCTAAGTACAATCATCCCAGAATGGGTTCTCCAAGTCCATTTGACGTGCTTGCTTTTTTCAACTGGAAACAATGAGACAAAAGGTCGAAACTCTCTTACGTAAAGCCAAGACTTCTTTAAGCGTAAAGAAGAAGATACACCTAGAGCCTACAGTCGACATCTTCGAGGCGCGTCGTGGTCACACTCTAAAGGGAATAATATTGCAGCGTCCTCACCATTGGATCATCTACCTTCCTAAAAAATATGCACACGAGTGTTGTGAGTCCAGACAATTGCTAAAGACATCTAGCTTGTTTTGAGGGTGCGTACCCTTCGCAAACAATCGTGGTTTACATGAACATTGATCCTCCGTTAGACGATGTTGAGCTATCCGCTCCAACATTAAGCCCTACGAAAGCGTTGGATCCTTCGTCGCAAAGCAGGCCTTGTTTCTCCATGCCTTCGCTCAAGAACCAGCGGACAAGAAAAATTTTGCTTCATGCCACAGCACCGGGATACCTCCGCTCCAACATGCCTCCACTCAATTTGCGCATGTTTTCCAATAGTGTCGAGGTGTCACTACTAAATTTGTGCTTGTTACTCCAAGAGTGTTGGGATACCTGAACCCTTCTCACAGTTGTCACACCAAGGATATGAGATGCCTCTGCGCTACTTATGACTGATACTGTAAGAGCACGGAGATGCCTCTACTCAATTTGCGCATTTCTCCATGAATGTCGAGAGGTCTCCACTCAATTTCATCTTGTTACTCCAAGAGTGTTGAGATGCCTCAACCCCACTCACGGTTGTCACTCTAAGGGTATGAGATGCCTCCACATTACTTAGGATTGATACTTCAAGAGCATGGCACTACCTCCATTGCCCGAACCAAAGAGCACGTATGAATTTTGTATATTATAGCGCACTTCTCATCCTATTGGTCAATCAATTACACCTGTTAACAATAATCTCATCTCATGCCAATATATACTCATTTTAAACATAATTACCTGCTGTTTTCAATGCATAAACACACATCTATCTCATCCCATATAAAAAATATAAACAACGCATAGCATTTTCTCAAATAGTTCTATCTCTTTGAAATAACAATTCTATCTCATGGGATCATTTAAACCATCATATCATTTATCAAAACATGCATAAAACAGCAGGTGTAATTCTATCCCCAAAACAAGAGCATGATCATAAAACCAATGGGATAAAAACCGAGAAACGAGAGCGAAGCATCTCCAACTTACTTCTAGATTTAGGTTGGTGTTTCAAACTCAACCTAAACCCCCAAATATTGCTTTCAAGTCTTTGAAAGGCTCTTAAAACCAATTCCACTCACTGATCACGCCTCGCTTGATTTGCAAAAGCGAAATCAAGCTTCCAAAGCTTCCGAAACTTCACCAATCTCGTCCATTAAATTATCCCTTACTTATAACACACAAGAACAAAGGATTAATGCATCTCAATGCATTAAAACCACCATCAATCAAAGCTACCTTTCTGCTCTGCCCAAAAACACCAAAATGACAATCCGAAACAATCGAAAAGACCTTCGATTGCTCCACAACCTTTACCCAGCCAAAACCTAACACTTCCATCCACACTTTTAGTCATCGATTTTTTTTATCAGCAACTGTATGATTTTATTAGAATAAGAAAAAACATACAACATGACGGATCTCACGCCTCGTTAAAAACCTCCCTAACCTATTGGAGGAAAAGAGTACACTAAGATCCGCCGAAAATACAAAGAAAACAAACAACCAACTCATAAACATGCCACAAAGAACGAACATCTATCCACTCCTTCTTTCGCTAATACATCCGCAAAGTCATTCGCCTCCCTAGGCACATAACAAAACTGTAGGTCATATGCTACCCGACAAGCCTGATCAATCGCTAAGAAGACCTCCCATAACCGCCACGGGCGTTTTGCCGAATGTGTAGCCCAGCTAGCGCCACCTGAGAGTCCGACTCTATAATGACACAACCTTCCCGCCATTCCCTTTCCTGCACCAAACCCAAAGCAAAAGCTATCGCTCGTACTTCGACTTCATTCGACTCCATCACCCCTAAAGGGCCTGAAAACAATCCCAATATTCGACTATCCCCATCCCGCATTACTCCACCAAACCCCGCTGAACCCGGTTTACCACGCGCTGATCCATTCGTATTAAACTTTAAAACACCCTTTAAAGGTGGCTGCCAGCTCCTACCCTCCCTCAGCCTTCGCAGTTGCGCGCTAACCACAAAATTAGCTGGACATGACCACCAAATGGATTCCGGAAACATTTCGGCCCTCCTATCAACCTTTATCCAGTAGAACAATCTCAACTTAACCAAAAAACACAATTCAGACAACGACAAACGTTTCCCACGGAAAATGAACTCATTTCTTGCCAACCATAACGACCACAACAATGCACTAACGCTCGCCACCCACCACATTCTCATGCATCCAGTAAAAACGTAATGAAAATCAATCACAAAAAATGCTTCAAAACTTACCGGGAAAACTGTTTCGACACCCCACCATTGTCTCATCCAATCCCATGCTGTCCGCGCATAAGGACACTCATACAAAAGGTGAGCGATACTCTCCTCCTCCGATACACACCATGGACAGCGTCCCTGGTCATCCGGTAAAGGGACCCCTCTAGCGCGCAAGAAATCAGCCGTGGGCAACCTTCGTAGCCATATGAACCACAAGAACGCTTGAACTTTAGGCGGTACCAGCAATTTCCAAGCGAAGCATTCACCTAAACCCACATCCCCAACCTTATCTAACAAGATCAGCTTCGACAAAGCCTGAACCGAAAAAACACCATGAGCATCCGGCCTCCAAATTAATGTATCCATACTGCCTTCCCATAATCGAAACTTGGACACCAAAGCATACAACTCCCTCAACTGCCCGTGCTCAAACACCCTTAATTGCCTCCTAAAAAACCCGTCCCAATGCTGATGAACAAAACCATCATCCTCCGCGTAATCACACACCCGAGCTAGTTTATCAATAGCCAACGAAAAGAGGCGCGGAAAAACATCCTTCAATGCTAGCTGTTCAACCCAAGGATCAAACCAAAAGAGTACTGACCGCCCATTACCAATTTTCCACAAGAAACCCGACATGCCCATGTGCTTGTCCACTTGCGCTACACACGAGTTTGCTACAATTTGCCTACATACTATCGACATCGACGAGAGCTTTTCCGTATTAAATCGCCACCACTGCGTATGCTTGCCATATTTAGCAACAATGAAGTTCCGCCATAATGAATCTCTATCTCGAGCGTACCTCCAAACCCATTTTGACAATAAAGCCATATTCTTCACCCGTAAGTCCGCGACTCCCAATCCCCCAAACTGTTTTGGCCGACATACAACCTCCCACCCTACCCTACTCATTCGCCTTCTAACCCAACACCACCCCATAAGAATGCCCTCCGAATACGATCCAGCCTTTTGATCACCCCTTTCGGAGCCACAAATAATCCTATATAAAAAATTTGTAAAGAGGAAAGTACCGAGTTCACCAATATGATGCGAGCAGCAACAGATAAAGACGATTGTTTCCACCCTGCTAGCTTGCGCCTAAAGTTTGCAATTATCGGTTCCCATGTAACAATCAACCTCGGATTCACCCCTATCGGAAAGCCTAGATACACAAACAGAAAATCTGCACGTCCACAACCCATCACTTCGGCCACACTATCACTCAGCTCATCACCTATACCAATAGTATATAACGAACTCTTACCAAAGTTTATCTTCAACCTAGAACAAACTTGAAAACAGTGTAGAATTCGTTTTAAATTTCGCGCTACCTCTAGTGATACCTCAAAAAATAACAGTGTATCGTCAGCAAACTGTAAGTGTGTCAAGAATATCTCCGACGCCACCTCAACCCCTCGAATTAGCCCCTCCGACTCGGCCTTTCGCAACATCAAGTGCATCGCCTCCGCGACCACCACAAATAGTAATGGCGATAACGGACATCCTTGGTGCAAACCCCGACCCATTCTTAATTCCTTCGTCGCATTACCGCTAAGTAACACCGATAGTCGGGCAGAACTGATACATTCTCTAACTCAATTTCACCAAATGTCACATAATCCCATTTTAGCTAGTACCTCATCCAAGAACCGCCAACTGACACAGTCATAGGCCTTTGCGAAATCTAGTTTCAACAAAAAACCACCCGCTCCCCTCTGACGAAGAGAATGAACAACCTCAATAGCTAGAAGTACCCCAGCCACTAATTGATGTCCCTTAATGAACGCTGATTGCGTGTCACTGATTAACTCACCCAATACTAACTGCAAGCGATTAGCTAAACATTTCGCCAATACTTTGTACATTGAATTAACCAAACAGATAGGTCTATATTCACCAATTGTTTTAGGGGACGATACCTTAGGCAGCAGGACGATAAACGCACAATTCGCTTCTTTGGGTAAAAGACCGCTAGCATGGAAACTCTCGAAAAAATGGAAGCCGTCAACACTTACCACCTCCCACCCTTTCTTATAAAATTCCAATGTAAATCCGTCTGGGCCTGGCGCCTTCGAACCATCGCATTCCCGCACCACGCCCTTAACTTCTTCCAATGAGAAAACCAAAACCAACCTCTCACTAGCAGCCGTAGATATTAGTCGGAAACCATCAAAGTATCATACACACTCCCACGTATCACCAGCAAAATGTCTAGTGAACGCTTGCACCACATGTCGACGCATTTGTGTCGGTGATGTTATCCACCTGTCATTTATCAAGAAACCAGGTATGTAATTCCTAGCAGCACGCAATTTGGCAGATCGGTGAAAAAAGGCCGTATTTCGATCACCCAATCGAAGCCATGTCGCCCGCGATTTTTGTCACCACTTTTAGTCATCAATTAACATCCATAAACACCCTAATTTCATCCTTATACTTCCAGCAACACCAGAACCTCACTATCTTCACAAAATCCCCAAATTTAACTACCTAACAACTAGAGATCCAATCTATTTCGGGATTATTATGATAAAACCTTTATTTCAACATCATTTAACATCCAAGTCATGATTAAAATCAACCTCAAATCAATCAAAATAGTAGCATTACAAAAAACTTAAGAAATCACTTTTTAAAGCTTGATCTCACCATTTTCATTAAATAGATTGCAAATCTTTATAAATAAACAAGATTAGAGAGCCAAAAGACTTGGAAATTTCATTAAAGAACCTTGATTATAGGAGTTGAACAAAATTTACCCTAATCCTTGCCTATTCATTCAATTGACAAGTTAAGATGAGAAATCATCAAGAATCATTTGAGTTGAATGGGAGAATCATCAAGCAAATCATTTGTAAATCAAAGTGAAGTAAGAAAATGAGAATCTTTGGAATTTTGAGATAAAAAGAAATGTTTGGCTGATGGCAAAATGAGAGAAAAGGAAGTTACGTCAAAATAGATTTTAGTGATTAAATCCCTTTTAATAAAATCTCCTTTTAATAAAACACTTTTTAAAAAAATGCTCAATTAAAGGAAAAAGGCTCATTAAATATATATAGCTCCCTAAAGATTCTAAGTTTTGTTCCCTTTCAAAACAATCCTTAAAAACAGATTTTACATTCTTACAAAATAGTCACTAACCTGAAATATCAAAGCTCCAAAATCTATTTTCCAAAATTGACTTCACCAAACCTATATATATATATATATATATATATATATATATATATATATATAGTATATATGATTTTAGAATTTTTCACACAATTTTATCATATTTCGAACCACATTTTCCCTAAACCACTCCCGAACTAACCCGAATCTCTAGTCAACCTCAAATATTTTTAGGCCCGATATCAGGGCGTTACATCTCTCCCCCACTTAGGAAATTTCGTCCTCAAAATTTTACCTGAAGGAAAAAGATGAGGGAATTGCTTCTTCATGGCATCCCTCCTTTCCCAAGTGGCTTCCTCAACACCACGATGTCGCCACAAGACCTTGACCAACTTAAAGGTCTTACCACGAAGAACCTTACCATCCGAATCCAAGATCTCAACTGGTTCTTCATCATATGACAAATCTGCATTCAACTCAATCTCCTCAACGAACATAATATGAGACAGATCCGATCTATACTTCCGAAGCGTGGATACATGGAAATCATTATGTATCTTCTCCAACTCGGGAGGCAACCTCAACCTATAAGCAACATGTTTTACACGCTCTAGCATCTCATACGGTCCAATAAACCTCAAACTCAACTTGCCGTTCTGGCCAAATCTCACCACCTTCTTCCAAGGTGAAACCTTCAAAAACACCTTATCTCCCACAACATATTCAACCTCCTTACACTTTAAACCTGTGTAAGACTTTTGCCGATCCAAAGCCACTTTCAACCTCTCACTAATAAGCTTCACTTTTTCCGTAGCGCCCTTAAGCACATTAGGCAAAGAGATAAACTCCTGCCCCGCTTCCGCCCAACAAAGAGGCATTCTACACTTCCTTCCATACAAGGATTCATAAGGAGCAATTTGAATGCTCGCCTGATAACTGTTATTGTAAGCAAACTCCACTAAAGATAGTTGTTTCTCCCAAGAACTTTGGAAATCATTGATGCAACACTTCAACATGTCTTCCAACACTTGGATAACTCTCCCAGACTGGTCATCCGTTTGAGGATGATACGAAGTACTAAAATTCAAACACGTACCCAACTCTTGATGTAGACACTCTCAAAACCTTGCTGTAAAATGCAGATCTCTGTAACGCCCCGGTTTTGGGCTTAGAAGTCTTGGGCGTTGACCGGTCGGTCAAAGTGCTGTTCGAATCATAAGAGGTTAAATTAGGAAAGCCTAGTTCGGGTTGCATTAAAAATATGGAAAAATGTTCTAAAATCATCTTTTAATATAATTAAGTGAACTGTGAAATCAATTTTGGAAAATGAGTTTTGGAAGGGTGACATTTTGGCTAGTGACCAAAATGTAATTTTCGCAAGTTTGGTGGCTGTTTTATAAAGGGTTGAAACTTTGAATCTTTAAGGAGCTATTTACCCAAAGGGAGTTTCTCCAGATTTTTCTAAGATATTTTGAGTTAAAATTCTGATTTTAAAGTATATCAAAAGGAGGGAAAAGCCATTTGGCTAATTTCATAACTAACTTCTCTATTTTCTTTCTCTCTTTTTTCTCTCAACCCAAACACTCCATTTCCAGAGATTTGTTTCTGATTTTCTCACCTAAATTCCTCCTTTCAACTCTCATTTGATTCCTAATCATTGTATCTTCAAAACCTCTTCAATTGCTACTTGTTTCAACAAGGATTTTGATTCCAAAAAGAGGAGAAACTCAAGTTTGGAGGTAAGAACGTCCTTCTCCTCTAAACTATCAGTTCTTTACTGAAATTCCTAAGTTTTCAATCCTAAATTGATGTTTAATTAAAGGTTTTAAAGTGTTGAAATGGATCTTGGCTTATTATGCAAGATTTTGATGATTTTCGTTAGATCTGAGTAATCTGTGATTTGAGAGGTGTTTTTGATGTTAAATGATCTCTAAATTGATAAGGAATTGAGTTTTGATTGATGCAATCCCGGATAGGTTGAGTTTCCTAAGTTTAGCTTGTGTTTCAAGGTAGTTTTTGTGGAGATCTTGGTGATCTGATGTTGCTGGCGGTATAAGGATGTTAATAGGTTGTTTTTAGATGTTATATGATGATAATGGAAGTGTGGTTTTGCTGGTTTATGGCTGGGCTTTGTTTAGATGTGGTTTGGATGCATTTTTGGTTGTGTTTGGTGACCGAAAATGGAGGTTGAATGAGAGCAGCGAGTTTAGGTGCTTTCATTGAAGCAATTAATGCATGATGATGCATTAATCCTTTGCTTTGATGTGTTGAAACAGGGGAGGCATCCTTGGATCCAAGAGTTGTTGATCCGGAAGCTTGATTTGGTGCTTTGGCTTGAAGCAAAGTGGAAATCGGTGAGTGCATGAGTGAAGTTGGGTTTTCAGATTTTAAAACCAAGGTTTGAAGGTTTTGGGAGCTTAGTCTAAGTCTAAACAACTTTGCTAAGCTCAAGTGTAAGTTTTCGGATTTTCTCTCTAGTGGTGACCATGATTTTGTTGTGATGCAAAATGGTGAATTGCATGTTTTAATTACTGTTTTGAAAGCATGTTTTAGCATGGTATTTGCTGATGTTTTAAGCCATATGTTGAAGGTAACTCTAGGTAGGAGTTCCTTGATTTTATGCATTGAAATAATGGGGTTTGATGCTTTGAAATGCATGTTGAATATGGCTTGGTTAAATGCTTTAAAACAGTGGATTATATGATGAAAAAGATGTATATTGGCAAGTGATGTTTTGAAAATGTTAAGGTCACTAAGGTGGTTAAAAGTCCTTGAGTGAGCCTTGTTACTTAAGAACATCAAGGTGGTTAAAAGTCCTTGGATGATTCTTGTTGCGGACACTAAGGTGGTTAAAAGTCCTTAGGTGATCCTTTCCATGGTGGTTAAAAGTCCATGGCCAAGGTGGTTAAAAGTCCTTGGGACCAAGGTGGTTAAAAGTCCTTGGGGTGATTCAAGCTATAGACACAAAGGTGGTTAAAAGTCCTTGTTTGGTCCTCATCCATGGTGGTTAAAAGTCCATGGCCAAGGTGTTTAAATGTCCTTGGGGCCAAGGTGTTTAAAAGTCCTTGGGAAAGTTGTTGAACTTGTTTTAATAAATGAAATGTATCACTTGAGCCAATATGACATGTTAAAAATATTGTGAAGCATGAGATGCTTGTTTTAATGATATGTTGAAGCATGAGATTGCTTGTTTAAAGTATGCTTTAGAGCATGTGCAAAGGTTGATTATAAGCATGTTTTGTAAATGTTTTTAATTGCATTATTGAATGGTTTTTAAGAGCATTCCTCACTAAGCTTTTGCTTACGCTCTCTCGTTTTCTTAATTCAATAATGCAGAGCATTAAAGAACCTTGAAGGGCAGCAAGGTGGGCAAGCATTCTAGTTCAAGTAAAGCTCAATGTATGGAAGGTTTTATAAGCACCTTTTAGCTTTTGGGTAAATTGGCAATGGGGGACCAATGTGTATGTTTTGGTAGGTGTTTGGAACTCCCTAAGTATGTTGAATGTTGTTATGAATGCTGGTTTTTGGATTGGATCTTTATATGCTTGTTTTAAAAGTTAATGCTTGAATAGCTAGCTTGTGTAGGAAGCATGCCTATAGAATTGGGGCTTTTTGCTTGTGATGTTGTTTTGATGAATTGATGATGCAAGTGTGTCCTATATATGTTGAATTGCATGCTGGTAAAGTTTGGTAGCATTTGGAGCATGTTTGAGTGATCAATTGCATGTTTTGGCATGCTAGTTTGCAGAAATCTGTGCAGGCGTTTCGGAACAGTGTGCACCGTTTCGGAACAGGTGCCTGGAATGAACCCAGGGGTCCGAAACGGTATGCACCGTTTCGAAACGGTTTGGTCTCTGCCAGACCCCCGTTGCGGAACTGGTTGCGGAACGGCCCGTGTTTTGGAACAGGGTCAACCTGTTTCGGAACGGTCGACCGTTGGGGGCTGACATGGGCAGTTATATGTTTTGAAATGTTTGCGTTTTGGTCCTGAATCTTGTTTGTGCAATTGTATGAGTTTGAGATGTCCTTTTGAGCTGAAATTTCACAGAGAAGCATGAAACCTGACTAATTTCAAGTTGGTAAGATTAATTTGGGTTAAGTCCTTTAATTTATCAGAAATTACAATTTGGTCCCTAAAGTTGTAATTTGTTCAATTGGGTCCCTGTTTGATCTCTGATGTTTGTGATCTTTGAGTATGATGTTTGTGTGATCACAATTAGGGTTAATGTGCATCTAGATAAGAATAAAAAGGAAAAAAAAAGGGTCGTTAATCAAGGTTGACTTTCGGGTTGACTTTGGTTTTCCCCGTGTGACTTTCTTAATTCGGGTCAACCGTCTAGGCCGGGTTAAGGGGGTTACATTTGGTGGTATCAGAGCTGAGTTCTCGAGTAATTGGGAATGTTTGTATGCATGATTGAAGTATGTTTGGCTTGTATGCTTGTTGTATGAAAGCATGTTCAGTGGCTTGAGATGTTGATGCTTTTGAGATGTATGCTGTGATGATGCATGATGACGGTACCCATTGCCAAACAAAAGCTAAAGAAATGATGTTGATTTTGAAAGAAATTGAGCTTGAATACTTGGAATTGCTTACCTTGCTGGACCTGACTATGTTTTATTTGTATTGTTATGCATGGTAAAAGTATGGCACCACGTAGAGAGTTAAGGAGTAGCGTGAGAGCTACGACCCCGGATGGGAATGAGAATGATGAGAATGCGGGTAGTGCTGTGTTACCTCCTCCTCCACCTGGTGGTGGTGGTGCTGAGGGAGGGAGAGCTGGAGCTGAAGCAGCTGGTGCTAGAGCTGCAGGACCTGAGGTTGGTCAGGGGCAAGCTATGCCTGATATGACGATGCTGGTACAAGCTATTGCGGGTGCTTTTCGAGCAGCAGTAGCTGGAGCTCAAGGAGCTGGGCATCAGGGAGATGCTGGTGTTAGACTACCCTTAGAGCGTCTGCGCAGTCTTGGTGGGACTGAGTTTAGGGGTATGTCAGCTGAGAGGTCGGAAGCTTGGCTAGAAAGTACCAAGCGAATCTTGGGACAGATGAGCTGCACTGATGTGCAAAAGTTGGGATGTGTTGTGTCCTTGCTGCAGGGCGATGCTTATACGTGGTGGACGACCACAACCTCGGGGATGGCTGAAGCTGACATCACTTGGACATTCTTTCAGAATGCGTTCAAGAGGAGATATCTGGGAGTGAGATATCTGGATGAGAAAAAGCGTGAATTCATGACTCTAACCCAAGGGAGCATGAGTGTGGCTGAGTATGAGGTGCAGTTTGTGCGACTCAGTCAGTATGCACCGGAGCTGATTCCTGATGAGCGGGAGAGGTGCGAGAGGTTTCGTTATGGTCTCATAACGGAGGTAAAGATGTATGTGCTGGCCACTGAATATGATGATTTTGATGTGTTAGTGGGCCGAGCAAAGGACATAGAGATGAATTTGAGTTTGTCTGCGAAAGGTGCTGGAGCAAGTTCTGGGAAGAGAGCTGCTGAGTATAGTTCCGGAGGTGGACGGAACAAGAGGGGACGCGATCAGAGGTATCAGTCCTCAGCTAAGAGAGGTGGAGGTGCACCTGCTAGGGGTGGCAATGCTAGAGCTGACCCTAGTGCTTGTTGGATCTGCGGTTCACGTGGTCACGTGAGGCGTGACTGTCCTCGTGCTGTGAGGGAGGTGCAAGCTCCTGTTGCGGCAGCTGGTTTTGAATGCTGGAATTGTGGTTCTGCTGACCATTTGAGGCGAGATTGTCCGAGGATGGCTGGTGGCCAAGAGCGTGCTCCTGTTGTTGCAGCACCACAGAGAGGTCGTGGGCGCGGCCGTGGTAATTTCCAGAGGCGTGAGGAAGGTGGTCGTGGAGTAGCCCATGTTGTGGCTATTCAGCCTGAGGGTGGAGGCCAAGCGAGGGTGTATGCTCAGCGCGAGGGAAGGAATGATGCAGATGTGATTGCAGGTACCTTTACTTTGCAATCCTTGTCATTGCTTTCTTTGATTGATTCTGGATCTACGCATTCATACATTTTGCGTGAGCATGCTGAATTGCTTGGTTTGCCTGTTGAGTCTTTGGATGTTGGTGTTCGTGTCACTAGTTCTTTTGGTGAAACTGTTGTGACTCGTAAGCTTTATAGAAGGTGTCCTTTGGTTGTTCAAGAACATGTTTTTCATGTTGATCTTATGGAGCTGCCCTTTTATGGTTTTGATATGATCCTTGGTATGGATTGGCTTGTTGAGCATCGTGCTGTTGTGGATTGTGAGAATAAGCGGGTTTCGCTTAAGCTTGCGGATGATTATGAAGTGGTGGTGGTTGGTGAGAATGTGAAGTTTCTTGCCAATGTTGTTTCTACCTTGGAGGCGAGCAGGATGCTGAGGCAGGGTTGTGAAGCTTATCTAGCTTTTGTGATGAATCCTTGTTCTAAGGAGATGAGGGTGCAAGATATCAGGGTTGTGAAGGAGTTTCCTGGTGTTTTTCCTGAGGAGTTGCCTGGTTTACCTCCTAATCGCGAGGTGGAGTTTGGAATTGAGCTGTATGAGAATACAACTCCTGTGTCCATTACTCCCTATAGAATGGCACCTAAGGAGCTGAAGGAGCTGAAGACGCAGTTGCAAGAGCTGCTTGATCGTGGTTTCATCCGGCCGAGTGTGTCACCTTGGGGAGCACCGGTCTTGTTTGTGAAGAAGAAAGATGGCACTATGAGGATGTGCATTGATTACCGTCAGCTGAACAAGTTGACTATCAAGAATCGGTATCCTTTACCGAGGATTGATGATCTCTTTGATCAATTTCGGGGAGCTGCTGTGTTCTCTAAGATTGACTTGAGGTCAGGGTATTATCAGTTGAAGGTGAAGGATGTGGATGTGCCTAAGACAACTTTCAGGACAAGGTATGGGCATTATGAGTTCCTTGTGATGCCGTTTGGTTTGACAAATGCTCCTGCTGCTTTCATGGACATGATGAATCATGTGTTTCATGAATACCTGGACAAGTTCGTTGTGGTGTTCATTGATGATATCCTCGTGTACTCGCGTACTGAGGAGGAGCATGAAGAGCATTTGAGGATTGTGCTGCAAGCTTTGTTGGAGAATCAGCTTTATGCTAAGCTGAGCAAGTGTGAGTTTTGGCTTAGGGAGGTGGTGTTTCTTGGGCATGTGGTCTCAGCTGAGGGGATTCGTGTGGATCCTCAGAAGATTGAAGCGGTGATGAACTGGAAAGTTCCTAAGTCTGTTCATGAGGTCCGTAGTTTCCTTGGTTTGGCAGGATACTACCGGAGGTTTGTGGATGGTTTTTCCAAGGTTGCTGCTCCTTTGACGAAGTTGTTGCAGAAAGATGTTAAGTATGAGTGGACAGAAGCGAGACAGCAGGCTTTTGAGAAGCTGAAGATGGCTTTGACGCAAGCTCCTATCTTGATTCAGCCTGAATCAGGGAAAGAGTTTGTGGTCTACAGTGATGCATCCTACGTTGGTTTGGGGTGTGTGCTGATGCAAGAGGGTAAGGTGGTGGCTTATGCATCGCGGCAGTTGAAGGTGCATGAGCGCAATTATCCTACGCATGATATTGAGCTGGCTGCAGTGGTTTTTGCTTTGAAGATCTGGAGGCATTATCTGTATGGTGAGAAGTGTACTGTGTACACGGATCACAAGAGTTTGAGGTATCTGATGTCTCAGAAGGAGTTGAATCTTGGGCAGCGGCGTTGGTTGGAGTTGCTCAAGGATTATGATCTGACGATAGAGTATCATCCTGGAAAGGCTAATGTTGTTGCGGATGCCTTGAGTAGGAAGGTAGCTGTTGAGCTGAGGGATATGTTTGCTAGCTTGAGCATATCGCGGGATGGTGGTCTTGTTGCTGAGTTGCAAGTGAAACCATCGTTGGTTCAGTTGATCAAGGATAAGCAGTTGCTGGATGATTCCTTGGTGTCTCATGTTCAGGATATCGCGGAGGGTAGACCTTCGGATTTCTGCTTTAATGAGGATGGAGTGTTGTGTTTTGGGAGTCGAATAGTAGTGCCTGCTGATGCTGAGTTGAGGCGTGCTATTCTGACTGAAGGTCATAGTAGTCCTTTTGCTATGCACCCTGGTAGTACTAAGATGTATCGTGATCTTCGTGATGAGTACTATTGGGTGGGTTTGAAGAAGGATGTTGCAGAGTTTGTGAGCAAGTGTTTGGTGTGTCAGCGAGTTAAGGCTGAACATCAGGTTCCTTCTGGTTTGTTGCAACCGTTGAAAATCCCTGAATGGAAGTGGGAGAGGGTTACCATGGATTTTGTATCTGGTTTACCTTTGTCTCCATCGAAGAAGAATTCTGTTTGGGTGATTGTGGATCGCCTGACGAAGTGTGCGCATTTCTTGCCTGTGCATACTACGTTTTCTTTGGATAAGCTGGCAGAGCTGTACATTGCTGAGATTGTGAGGCTGCATGGTGTGCCTAAGTCGATCGTGTCGGATAGGGATCCGAGGTTCACATCGCGTTTCTGGCAGTGTTTGCATCAAGCTTTGGGTACAAGGTTGCATTTCAATACATCCTATCATCCTCAGTCGGATGGTCAGTCTGAGCGAGTTATTCAGATTTTGGAGGATATGTTGAGATGCTGCGTGATTGAGTTCCAAGGTTCTTGGGAGAAGCATCTGCCTTTGGTTGAGTTCGCTTATAACAATAGTTATCAGGCGAGTATACAGATGGCACCTTATGAGGCTCTGTATGGGAGGAAGTGTAGGACTCCTCTTTGTTGGGCTGAATCTGATCAAAAGTTGGTTTCGATGCCGGCTTTGTTGAAGGGAACCACCGAGAAGGTGAAGCTCATTTGTGAGCGGTTGAAGGCTGCTTCTGACCGGCAGAAGTCTTACGCGGATTTGAAGCGTAAGGAGATAGAGTATGCGGTGGGTGACCGTGTGTTCTTGAAGGTTTCGCCTTGGAAGAAGGTGATGAGGTTTGGTCGGAAGGGTAAGTTGAGCCCTAGATACATTGGACCGTATGAGGTTGTTGAGCGTGTGGGTTCTGTTGCGTATCGGTTGAGGTTACCTCAGGAGCTGGAGAAGATTCATGATGTGTTCCATGTTTCTATGCTCCGGAAGTATAGATCTGATCCTTCGCATGTGATGCCTGTGGAGGAAGTGGAATTGAATCCGGATTTGACCTATGATGAGGAACCGGTGAAGGTTCTGGATTCGGATAGCAAGGTTCTTCTTGGCAAGACCATTGAGTTGGTGAAGGTGCTGTGGAAGCATCGCGGTGTTGAGGAAGCCACGTGGGAGCAGAAGGAAGACATGCTGAAGCAGTTTCCTTATCTCTTTCCTTCAGGTAAATTTCGAGGACGAAATTTCTTAAGGGGGGGAGAGTTGTAACGCCCCGGTTTTGCGCTTAGAAGTCTTGGGCGTTGACCGGTCGGTCAAAGTGCTGTTCGAATCATAAGAGGTTAAATTAGGAAAGCCTAGTTCGGGTTGCATTAAAAATATGGAAAAATGTTCTAAAATCATCTTTTAATATAATTAAGTGAACTGTGAAATCAATTTTGGAAAATGAGTTTTGGAAGGGTGACATTTTGGCTAGTGACCAAAATGTAATTTTCGCAAGTTTGGTGGCTGTTTTATAAAGGGTTGAAACTTTGAATCTTTAAGGAGCTATTTACCCAAAGGGAGTTTCTCCAGATTTTTCTAAGATATTTTGAGTTAAAATTCTGATTTTAAAGTATATCAAAAGGAGGGAAAAGCCATTTGGCTAATTTCATAACTAACTTCTCTATTTTCTTTCTCTCTTTTTTCTCTCAACCCAAACACTCCATTTCCAGAGATTTGTTTCTGATTTTCTCACCTAAATTCCTCCTTTCAACTCTCATTTGATTCCTAATCATTGTATCTTCAAAACCTCTTCAATTGCTACTTGTTTCAACAAGGATTTTGATTCCAAAAAGAGGAGAAACTCAAGTTTGGAGGTAAGAACGTCCTTCTCCTCTAAACTATCAGTTCTTTACTGAAATTCCTAAGTTTTCAATCCTAAATTGATGTTTAATTAAAGGTTTTAAAGTGTTGAAATGGATCTTGGCTTATTATGCAAGATTTTGATGATTTTCGTTAGATCTGAGTAATCTGTGATTTGAGAGGTGTTTTTGATGTTAAATGATCTCTAAATTGATAAGGAATTGAGTTTTGATTGATGCAATCCCGGATAGGTTGAGTTTCCTAAGTTTAGCTTGTGTTTCAAGGTAGTTTTTGTGGAGATCTTGGTGATCTGATGTTGCTGGCGGTATAAGGATGTTAATAGGTTGTTTTTAGATGTTATATGATGATAATGGAAGTGTGGTTTTGCTGGTTTATGGCTGGGCTTTGTTTAGATGTGGTTTGGATGCATTTTCGGTTGTGTTTGGTGACCGAAAATGGAGGTTGAATGAGAGCAGCGAGTTTAGGTGCTTTCATTGAAGCAATTAATGCATGATGATGCATTAATCCTCTGCTTTGATGTGTTGAAACAGGGGAGGCATCCTTGGATCCAAGAGTTGTTGATCCGGAAGCTTGATTTGGTGCTTTGGCTTGAAGCAAAGTGGAAATCGGTGAGTGCGTGAGTGAAGTTGGGTTTTCAGATTTTAAAACCAAGGTTTGAAGGTTTTGGGAGCTTAGTCTAAGTCTAAACAACTTTGCTAAGCTCAAGTGTAAGTTTTCGGATTTTCTCTCTAGTGGTGGCCATGATTTTGTTGTGATGCAAAATGGTGAATTGCATGTTTTAATTACTGTTTTGAAAGCATGTTTTAGCATGGTATTTGCTGATGTTTTAAGCCATATGTTGAAGGTAACTCTAGGTAGGAGTTCCTTGATTTTATGCATTGAAATAATGGGGTTTGATGCTTTGAAATGCATGTTGAATATGGCTTGGTTAAATGCTTTAAAACAGTGGATTATATGATGAAAAAGATGTATATTGGCAAGTGATGTTTTGAAAATGTTAAGGTCACTAAGGTGGTTAAAAGTCCTTGAGTGAGCCTTGTTACTTAAGAACATCAAGGTGGTTAAAAGTCCTTGGATGATTCTTGTTGCGGACACTAAGGTGGTTAAAAGTCCTTAGGTGATCCTTTCCATGGTGGTTAAAAGTCCATGGCCAAGGTGGTTAAAAGTCCTTGGGACCAAGGTGGTTAAAAGTCCTTGGGGTGATTCAAGCTATGGACACAAAGGTGGTTAAAAGTCCTTGTGTGGTCCTCATCCATGGTGGTTAAAAGTCCATGGCCAAGGTGTTTAAAAGTCCTTGGGGCCAAGGTGTTTAAAAGTCCTTGGGAAAGTTGTTGAACTTGTTTTAATAAATGAAATGTATCACTTGAGCCAATATGACATGTTAAAAATATTGTGAAGCATGAGATGCTTGTTTTAATGATATGTTGAAGCATGAGATTGCTTGTTTAAAGTATGCTTTAGAGTATGTGCAAAGGTTGATTATAAGCATGTTTTGTAAATGTTTTTAATTGCATTATTGAATGGTTTTTAAGAGCATTCCTCACTAAGCTTTTGCTTACGCTCTCTCGTTTTCTTAATTCAATAATGCAGAGCATTAAAGAACCTTGAAGGGCAGCAAGGAGGGCAAGCATTCTAGTTCAAGTAAAGCTCAATGTATGGAAGGTTTTATAAGCACCTTTTAGCTTTTGGGTAAATTGGCAATGGGGGACCAATGTGTATGTTTTGGGAGGTGTTTGGAACTCCCTAAGTATGTTGAATGTTGTTATGAATGCTGGTTTTTGGATTGGATCTTTATATGCTTGTTTTAAAAGTTAATGCTTGAATAGCTAGCTTGTGTAGGAAGCATGCCTATAGAATTGGGGCTTTTTGCTTGTGATGTTGTTTTGATGAATTGATGATGCAAGTGTGTCCTATATATGTTGAATTGCATGCTGGTAAAGTTTGGTAGCATTTGGAGCATGTTTGAGTGATCAATTGCATGTTTTGGCATGCTAGTTTGCTGAAATCTGTGCAGGCGTTTCGGAACAGTGTGCACCGTTTCGGAACGGGTGCCTGGAATGAACCCAGGGGTCCGAAACGGTATGTACCGTTTCGAAACGGTTTGGTCTCTGCCAGACCCCCGTTGCGGAACTGGTTGCGGAACGGCCCGTGTTTCGGAACAGGGTCAACCTGTTTCGGAACGGTCGACCGTTGGGGGCTGACATGGGCAGTTATATGTTTTGAAATGTTTGCGTTTTGGTCCTGAATCTTGTTTGTGCAATTGTATGAGTTTGAGATGTCCTTTTGAGCTGAAATTTCACAGAGAAGCATGAAACCTGACTAATTTCAAGTTGGTAAGATTAATTTGGGTTAAGTCCTTTAATTTATCAGAAATTACAATTTGGTCCCTAAAGTTGTAATTTGTTCAATTGGGTCCCTGTTTGATCTCTGATGTTTGTGATCTTTGAGTATGATGTTTGTGTGATCACAATTAGGGTTAATGTGCATCTAGATAAGAATAAAAAGGAAAAAAAAGGGTCGTTAATCAATGTTGACTTTCGGGTTGACTTTGGTTTTCCCCGTGTGACTTTCTTAATTCGGGTCAACCGTCTAGGCCGGGTTAAGGGGGTTACAATCTCGATCTGAAACAATGGACATAGGCACTCCATGTAACCTCACAATCTTAGAGATGTACAAATCCGCCAGCTTATCAAACATATACGTAGTATGAACTGTCAATAAATGTGCACACTTCGTAAAATAATCAACGATTACCCAAATGGAATTTTTCTTGGACAACGTTAAAGGCAAACCCGTCACGAAATCTATGGTGATTCTCTCCCATTTTCATTCTGGAATCTTCAAAGGCTGCAACAATCCATAAGGAAATTGATGCTCAGCTTTAATACGTTGACAAACCATGCACTTACTAACAATCAACAACGTCTTTCATCAAACCAACCCAATAGTACTCATCCTTCAACCCACGATACATCTTTTGTACTACCAGGATGCATGGCAAAAGGACTACTATGTGCTTCTGTCAAAATAGTGTGCCTCAATTCAACATCCTTCGACACAACTGTTCGACTGTTAAAGCACAAAACACCATCATCATTGAAACAAAAATCCGTTGGATTTCCTTCCGCAATGTCCCGAACGTGTGGTACAAACAAATCATCCAACAACAGCTTCTTTTTAATCAACTCTACCAACGAGGGCTTCACTTGCAACTCAGCCACCAAACCACCATCTTGTGTTATACTCAACTGAGCAAACATCGCCCTCAACTCTACAGCTACTCTCTTACCCAAAGCACCAGCTACCACATTAGCCTTCCATGGATGGTACTCGACCGTCAAGTCGTAATCTTTAATCAACTCTAACCACCTTCGTTGCGTAAAATTCAACTCTTTTTGTGAAATCAAGTACTTCAAACTTTTGTGGTCCGTGTACATCGTACACTTTTCACCATAATGTTAATGCCTCCATATTTTTAGGGCAAACACCACCGCAGCCAACTCGATGTCATGCATAGGGTAATTACGCTCGTGGACCTTCAACTGTCAAGATGTATAATCTACTACCCTTCCTTCTTGCATTAACACACATCCCAAACCAATATAAGATGCATCACTAAAAACTACAAACTCTTTACCCGATTCAGGTTGAATCAAGATATGAGCTTGCGTCAATGCTTCTTTCAACTTCTCGAAAACTTGTTATCTAACCTCCGTCCACTCAAACTTAACATCCTTTTGCAACAACTTTGTCAAAGGAGCAACAATCATTGGAAAACCATTCACGAACCTGCGATAGTATCCCGCCAAACCAAAGAAACTATGCACTTCATGCACTGTCTTCGGCTGAACTACATGACCAAGGAAAACAACTTCCTTAAGCCAAAACTCGCACTTGCTGAACTAAGCATAAAGCTGATTCTCCAACAAGACTTCTAACACAATCCGTAAATGCTTATCATGATCCTCCTTGGTACGAGAGTACACGAGAATATCATCGATAAACACTACAAAAAACCTATCCAAAAACTCATGGAACACTCGATTCATCATGTCCATAAACGCAACAGGGGCATTAGTCAAACCAAACTGCATTACCAAGAACTTATAGTGCTCGTACCTCGTACGAAAAGCTGTCTTAGGCACATCCACATCCTTCACCTTCAATTGGTAATATCCGGATCTTAAACCAATCTTAGAAAACACCAATACACCTCGGAACTAATCAAACAAGTTACCAATCCTTGGCAAAGGATACTTGTTCTTAACTGTTAATTTGTTCAATTGACGATAATCGATACACATTCGCATTGTGCCATCTTTCTTCTTCACAAACAAGACTGGTGCACCCCAAGGTAAAACACCAGGCCTAATGAACTCACGATCAAGAAACTCCAGAAGTTGCGTCTTCAACTCCTTCAACTCCTTAGGTGCCATTCGATAGGGAGCAATAGAAACTGGAGTCGTAATTTCATACAACTCAATGCCGAACTCAACCTCTCTTTTCATTTGCAAACTAGACAACTCTTCTAGAAAGACACCCGGAAACTCACATACCATGAGTATTTCTTGTGCTCGCATTTCCTTCGTACCATGATTCATCATATAAGCCAAAAAAGCTTCACATCTCGAATGCATCAACCGACTCGCTTCAAGAGCCGAAACCATATTAGATAAGAACTTCATATTCTCGCCTACAACCACCACCTCATAATCAATGACAAGTTTCAACGACACTTGCTTGGTCTCAAAATCAACCATAACTCTATGTTTTGTTAACCAATCCATACCAAGAATCACATCAAAACCATAGAAAGGAAACTTCATAAGATAAACCTCAAACATCTAACCTTGAACGGTCAAAGGACACCTTCTATACAACTTCCTTGTAACTATCGTTTCACCAAAAGAAGTGGTTACTTGCATACCAACATCTAACAACTCAACAAGCCAACCAAGCACTTGTGCATGTTTACGCAAAATGTACGAATGAATAGAACCAAAATCAATCAAAGAAAGTAATGACAAGGATTGCAAAGTAAAGGTACTTGCGATCACATCCGTGTCATTCCTCCCCTCTCAGGGTGCATACACCCTAGCCTGTCCACCTCCCTCAGGCTGAACAACTACCACATGTGCAACATTCCTCTGACCATCATCCCTACTCTGAAAGTTACCACGACTGCGCCCACGACCTCTGTGTTGCTCAAAAGCTCGCACCAGAGCTTTTCCATCTCTAACCGGTTGTGGGCAATCTTGCTTCATATGTGTTGGAGTATGCCCAAAGACTAATCATATGATGATTGAATAGACATACTATTTTACTAGATTTATCAAGTAATGGCATTGCCGTTATTATCATTTGGTATGTTTCTGTGTATCAAACTAACCATTGGATAATAATGTCCATACAATAATACGATTATTGTTAAATAGGATCCTTAGTCGAATATTATTACAGGTATGGACAGTGATAATATATAAAGACTAATATGTGGTTGATTGATAACAAGTGTTGTCATTGGCATAGAGATGTCAAAATCAACACATCAGCATTTGTTAGAGAACAACATACTGGATTAACCCGCTATGAGCATGTTTCTTGGGTAATTATGTGAAAGTCATAACATTGCTCATGATAAAACATATGTATAATCCTCAGACTTGAGATCAACATGATTTCAACATAAAGATTTATGTATTTTGACATAGTCAAACGTGTGTCGTAACTGACTACATTATATAGACTGATGATTGGATACATGATGACCTATGTAGTGAAATATGGTTGATCAAGAAAGGATTTGTCCCTTTCACATAATGGGAGAAATATCTTCGGCCACTTGATTTAGTGAGATTAGAAAATGCATGGCCATGCTCGAATATTATGATATGAGATATCATAGAGATTCGTTTATCATAATCTACTCAAGACATCAAGAAACACTAGATGGACAACGTAAGTGTGACTAACCCATGACTTGTGTTCATCTAAGATATAAAGGACAAACGGATGAAATACATAAAGAAAGTTTATTGAGGAATTAGGAAAGTCAAACCATGACTTCATGCAACTTAGGTAGCAATGATGTATTGCTAGATGCCACTCATTGTTTGTAAAATTAGAACAGTTCTAATTTTGCTGCTAACGTTGCATGAACCTACAAGGGTCACACCCTTCAAATGAAACGAACAAAAAATTGGAAACCATACTCCCTATTTTAGGGAGGTTACCGAAAATCCCTTATGGGATAAGGGAAATCGGCAACTCCCTTAAATGGGAATAAAATTGGATAAATATTGTATTTATCAAATATTATTTAGAGTATGGAAAATATTTAGAGACTTAAAAATTATAGAATAAGATTCTAGAAATTGATATATATATTTGGAATTTATATAATGTATATTTAATTCCAAGTTTATGTAGAATTAGATTCCACATAATTAAAAATATATATTTAAATATATTTAAATCCAACTAAAGATAGAATGAGATTCTATATAATAAAAAAATATATATTTAGAATAAATGTAATGTATATTTAAATCGATGTTTTATGTAGAATAAGATTCTACATAATTAAATATATATATTTCATTTAATATTATTAAATATAATGTATATTTAATATAAACCAATTACAAGTAGAATTAGATTCTATGAATTTTGGTTGAACTTGGATTTAAGAAATTCAACTAGAATTAAGTCTCCGAATACTATTTAAAGGGACAACGACCAACAACCAAATCATCCCAATTCCTCCTTGCAAATTTCGACATATCCCTGGGAATTCCCTTCTGGAATTTTCGACAAGTCCCAGATTTCTTCTGAGAAGCTGTTCGATATTTTTCTGTGTTCCTCTTGCCCCTGGCAAATTCCTAGCAATTTCCTAGTTCGAATCCAAGTCCCGGTAGAACCCCTGGTCGATTTCAGAGTCCCTCAGGAATCCCTGGAGGGATTTCGACTTCTCCCTGGAAAGTGTTCAAAACCTGTCGAAATTTATCCCTAAGTGTTAGGGAGGCGCAAACTTTGTTCGTTTTGTTCGGGTGGACTCCGTAGAGGTCGTTGCGAACCTGTGACGATTTCGGTTTTACTTGACGTGGTTATTCTGACATATCGTCAGTTTTCCAGTTTCCAGAGTTTTAAAAGGTAACTCTTCATCTTTTCACCCCGAATTCGTTCATGTACATGGATCCTAGCTGAATTACGTCGGATTATTTTTCCGCTGCGCCACGGGGCGTGCTAATGTGACCCAACAGTGGTATGAGAGCCACTTGTATCATACGAATTCGGACTTAAATTCTTGGGTGATGTTTATGTATGAGATGCATGCTGTTTGATTCGATTTAGATATTTATCGTTTATCGTATCACACCTAATAAAGTCTTATTTCAATTATCACTGAATGATTAAGAGTTAATCATAACTATGTTAGGTTGCTTAAATGTTAAATGTTAACATGTTGAGACTAATAGTTAGTCTAGAGAACAAGTAGTTGTTCGTAGTTTCATAGATTTATGAAATCTCTGAAAGGGCTTCTAATTTGATAAAAGTTATCAAACTATCTTTCACGGTGAATCCATAAGAGTTATGGTTAGACGTTATTAAAAATGCATGTCTAGGATTGGCATCATCAAAGACCTGGTACTTAAGTGTGCCTAGTGCGCCACCTCTCTTTAATGTTGACCTACCTGGTGCATTTGTTCGTTAACACAAATGGTTTATGAAACCTCGTGATCCTTCTTTGGCCCATTAACCGCAACATAGGGATAATCAGTTTAAAACTCTGTAAACACGTCATTACTTTGTTCGCACGATGTTTGAAATGCATGGTAGATTGCACGGTGTTTGTTTTGCATGGTTATAGCCCATAGCCTTTATAGTTTTGGTTTTTATAATTACGGCCTGTGTGTCGTGCCTTTCTCTATCTTCTATTGTACTTCTCTTCTCATCTCACTCCCTCGCATGTAACGCGAGTTTCTGAAAATTGTAAATACTCATGGAGATAAAGCAAGGACCAAGGTAGCAGTATGAGGGGCCTTCCCTGGTGGATCGGGCATTTCGGAAGCAGATTCTATCTTTAGTAGAATGGTCCTCCCATTGGCTTTGGACGGGTCGCCTTAGGTTAAGAAGGGCTATAATCATTGCATATTTATTTACCACTTATATTTACCTTGTATGTGATGCAATGGATGTTTTATAAGCATGGTTAAACATAGTTCTATTGATAGGATCAATTTTAAAATGATGAGATAATTAAGTAAATCCCTCACTATAATTCTAAGTTTTTTTAACCATCCACTATTTACCCTTGTTAAAGATTCAATCGATATAATGCGAGCTTTGCCAAAGCAATGTCACATTTATCTATCTTAGTTAAACACGAAGAATAAGCTACTGATATTCGCCGGGTGAGATATTGGTATTGACTTAGCTGGGTTGTTCTAATAGGATTATAAAACCCAGTGGTTAAAAGTTTTGGTTAATCATAAGATGATTTAAAGAACAAGAGTTGTTCGCCAAAAGATGAGAAATTACATGAGATGTAATTAGTAAGGTGTTACTTACCTAAATAACCATTTCCTAAAAGACTGGCCAAAGCTGATTTAGGAATGGTGAAATACGGATCCTCACTCACTAGAAAAACTATCGAAACATTTTTCCGAAATTAAAACTAGAGGGTTTTTAATTTTGAAGAAAATAGTGGGAGTAAATTTATAGTAAAGACCTATCTATAAATTTTAAAATTTAGTAAAACTTATATAGCATATTTTCTTTATTGTAGAATTAATGGCAAATAATACTCTATCTTTGCGATCTATCCTTGAGAAGGATAAGCTCAATAGCACAAACTTCCTTGACTGGTTCCGCATGTTGAGAATTGTTCTCAAACAGGAAAAGAAGGAATATGTCATTGAAGAACCTGTTCATGTTGAACCGGTTGCCACTGCTTCCAGAGCTGACAAAGACAAGTTTAAGAAACACATGGACGACATGCTGGATGTCGGTTGTCTTATGCTTGCCTCCATGACCCCTGAGCTTCAGAAGCAACATGAGGACATGATAGCTTATGGTATGATTCAAAATCTCAAGGAGATTTATGAAGGGCAAGCTCGTCAAGAGAGGTACGAGACCTCTAAAGCTCTGTTTCAATGCAAGATGAGTGAGAGATGTCCCGTATGAGCTCACGTCATCAAAATGATGGGCTACATCCAAACGTTGGAGAAACTCAAATTTCCGTTGAAAGACAAATTAGCTACTGATGTCATCCTCCAATCGTTGCCAGATAGTTTCAATCAGTTCATCCTTAATTTCAATATGAATGAAATTAACAAGACGCTGCCACAGTTGCTCGACATGTTTAGAACTGCTAAAATCAACCTGAAGAGGGTAGGACCTAAACCTGTTCTGATGGTCCGCAAGAGCAAGAAGAAAGGTAAATCGGCAGCAAAGTCTAAAGGTGATGGTAAGACCAAAACCGATGGAAAGGAGGCATTGAAACCTAAGAAGGGAATCAAGAAGGATGGAAAATGTTTCCATTGCGGCAAGACCGTACATTGGAAGAGAAACTGCCCCACACACCTACAAGAAGTCAAGAAAGCAAAAACGAGTGAGGCATCAACCTCGGAGGCTTCTAAAGAGAAGGCATTAGAATAGACATGGACCTGCGAATGGAAATAAAGCAAGAGTTGCTACATCATCCATTAGGACATGTGTTTTTGCTTAAATAGATTTGTTTTAGTTTTTAAGATTATTATTTTGTGCCTAAGTTTTAGTTATCTTGTAAGGACAAGATATTTTAATTTTGAGATTATTTAAATAAATGTTATTCTTTTAATCTCTTATGGCACAACGAATCAATGATCTTAAACTAATCAAATCAATAATATTTATAAGATAAATAAAACAAATGACTAATCTCAAACTCGTAAAAAGTATTAAGGTAATTTGATGAGATCAAATTCAAGAATATTTAAAGTTTGATGAACTTTCAAAGAATATGGGATTGTCCCATAATTAAATCCCACAAGTGGAACGAAAAGACTTTGAAAGAGAATAAAATATGTTAGGCATGTTTTGATTCAAAACAAGTCATTTTCGACTTCTTTAGACATTAGAAAAACAACTCTCAAACTTAATTTTGTTTTTTTTCTCAAACTTGGTTCGAAATGCCATATAAGATATGGACTAAGAATTGTTCTAGAATACCTTTGAAGTCTTAAGGTTACTTACATGTTAAAATGTTTACAAAGTTCGAACCTTAAAAACTCCATTTGTTGTTTATCCTAACGAGAACAAAGCGTTTGTTTCTCAAACGAGAGTTTATCTTGAAAGAGATTAATTCTCACAAAGGGATATTATTTCTTCAACTTTAACGAGAACAAAATATTTTTTGCTCAAACGATAGTTTATCTCCAAAGAGAATACTTATAACTAATGGATTTCACTTTTCAACGAGAACAAAATGTTTGTTCTCAAACGAGAGTTTCTCTCGAAAGAGATTACCTCTCATAAAAGTAAAAAATGGAATTTGGAATTTGAAGAAATTTTAGACAACAAATTTATGAACCAAAGATTGAGAATGTTCCGCAAATGATCAAGGAACATTGGAACAAAACACAACCATTGTGTTGATCCTTAAGAGAATACCATATACTTGAGAAATATGGATTTCTCACTATCCGTACATGGAAACATTCTTCTTTTCGGATCAAGATAAAGACTAGGTCTTATCAGAAAGCAATGGTGAGCCCAAAATTCAAGAAATGGCTAAGAGCCATGAGAGATGAGATGAAATCCATGTCTAAAACAAAGTATAGACTTCGGTTACCTAAAAGGGTAAAACCTAAGAGGTATGGATGAGTTTTTCAAAAAGGAAAAACCGACATGGATGATAAAACATGCAAAGGATGATTCGTCGCTAAAAGTTTTCGACAAACTTCATAGTATAGACTATGATAAAGCATCTTCCTTGTAGCTATGTTTAATCCATCTTAATCTCACTTGCAAGTAGTTACATACCATGATTATGGAATCAAATAAAGGAATGTCAAAACCGCTTTCCTAAGGGAAAACTTGAAACAGATGTGTACATGACACATCCAGAAGGTTTTGTCATTCCAATAAACACTTGGAAGGTATGTAAGCTACAAAGGTCTATCTGTAGACTATGGCAAGCTTCTCGAAGTTGGGATATTCGTTTCAGAAGATACAACCAAAATGTTTGGTTTATCTAGAAACAAAGGGGAGTCTTGTTTTCAAAAGAGCTAGTGGGAGCATTATTACTTTCCTAAGTATTGTATGTAGATGACATACTCATCAAAAGGAACAAAAGATCGCAATCCGTTTTGCATTAATAAAAGATACTGCGAGTTAGCAACATGAGACAATATCTAACTCTACAACATAGGCTGAATGTATTACAGTCGACATAGAAATAAAGAAGGATGTTTGGATCTAAAGGGTTCACTTCTGAACTAAGGGTTGTTCCTAGCATATTAGATGCTACATAACTCTGTTATGATGGAACCTTTGCGTAAGCAAATAAAACCCAGATCTCATCAATAAATCCAAACATATTCTAAAGTGCTTACATCTTGGAGATGTGAAAGTATGTAACATACACACAAAGTTGATAACTTTGTCAACTCCCTGACAAAGCTTTTGACACAGCATAAGCATGTCAGTTACACTAAGCCATATCGTATTAGATACGAGAATGATTGGTCTTAGTGCTAGTGGGAGATTGTTGGAGTATGCCCAAAGACCAATCATATGATGATTGAATAGACATACTATTTTACTAGATTTATCAAGTAATGGCATTGCCGTTATTATCATTTGGTATGTTTCTGTGCATCAAACTAACCATTGGATAATAATGTCCATACAATAATATGATTATTGTTAAATAAGATCCTTAGTCGAATATTATTACGGGTATGAACAATGATAATATATAAAGACTAATATGTGGATGATTGATAACAAGTGTTGTCATTGGCATAGAGATGTCAAAATCAACACATAAGTATTTGTTAGAGAACAACATACTAGATTGACCCGCTATGAGCATGTTTCTTGGGTAATTATGTGACAGTCACAACATTGCTCATGATAAACATATGTATAATCCTCAGACTTGAGATCAACATGATTTCAACATAAAGATTTACGTATTTTGACATAGTCAAACGTGTGTCGTAACTGACTACATTATAAAGACTGATGATTGGAAACATGATGACCTATGTAGTGAAATATGGTTGATCAAGAAAGGATTTGTCCCTCCTACATAATGGGAGAAATATCTTCGGCCACTTGATTGAGTGAGATTAGAAAATGCATGGCCATGCTCGAATATTATGATATGAGATATCATAGAGATTCGTTTATCATAATCTACTCAAGAAATCAAGAAACACTAGATGGGCAACGCAAGTGTGACTAACCCATGATTTGTGTTCATCTAAGATATAAAGGACAAAATGATGAAATACATAAAGAAAGTTTATTCAGGATTTAGGAAAGTCAAACCATGACTTCATGCAACTTAGGTAGCAATGATGTATTGCTAGATGCCACTCATTGTTTGTAAAATTAGAACAATTCTAATTTTGCTACTAACGTTGCATGAACCTACAAGGGTCACACTCTTCAAATGAAACGAACAAAAAATTGGAAACCGTACTCCCTATTTTAGGGATGTTACCGAAAATCCCCTATGGGATAGGGGAAAACGGCAACTCCCTTAAATGGGAATAATATTGGATAAATATTGTATTTATCAAATATTATTTAGAGTATGGAAAATATTTAGAGACTTAAATATTATAGAATAAGATTCTAGAAATTTATATATATTTGGAATTTATATAATGTATATTTAATTCCAAGTTGATGTAGATTTAGATTCCACATAATTAAAAATATATATTTAAATATATTTAAATTAAACTAAAGATAGAATAAGATTCTATATAATAAAAATATATATATTTGGATTAAATATAATGTATATTTAAATCCATGTTTTATGTAGAATAAGATTCTACATAATTAAATATATATATTTCATTTAATAACATTAAATATAATGTATATTTAATATAAACCAATTACAAGTAGAATTAGATTCAATGAATTTTGGTTGAACTTGGATTTAAGGAATTCAACTAGAATTAAGTCTCTGAATACTATTTAAAGGGACAACGGCCAACAACCAAATCATCCCAATTCCTCCTTGCAAATTTCGACATATCCATGGGAATTCCCCTCCGGAATTTTCAAGAAGTCCCAGATTTCTTCTGAGAAGCTGTTCGACATTTTTCTGTGTTCATCTTGCCCCTGGCAAATTCCTGGCGATTTCCTAGTTCGAATCCAAGTCCCGCTAAAACCCCTGGTCGATTTCAGACTCCCTCAGGAATCCCTGGAGGGATTTCGACTTCTCCCTAGAAGGTGTTCAAAACATGCCGAAATTTATCCCTAAGTGTTAGGGAGGCGAAAACTTTGTTCATTTTGTTCGTGTGGACTTCGTAGAGGTCGTTGCGAACCTATGAAGATTCCGGTTTTACTTGACGTGGTTATTCCGACATACCGTCGGTTTTCCAGTTTCCAGAGTTTTAAAAGGCAACTCTTCATCTTTTCACTCTGGATTCGTTCCTGTACATGGATCCTGGCTGGATTACGTTGGATTATTTTTCCGTTGCGCCACGGGGCGTGCTGACGTGACCCAACAATATATCCTCGCGATCCACAATTACTGAACGTACCAAAATTACCCCAACACCTTTCGGTGTGCCTCCTACTGCACTGGTTACATTCTAGAGTACGAATGAAGAGATTCTGGCCTTGATGACCACGACCAGGGTTACGACCACTTGCCTAGGATCAAGTTGATACCTCCGATCCTTATGCTTCTTGTGTCGATCCTTACCACCATAAAACTCAGCCGCCCTCTTTGCAGAGCTAGAACCACCCAAACGAGCAGCTAAATCAAAATTTTGCTCGATGTCCTTAGCTCGAGTGACTAAGACATCAAAATCGGTGTAATCCGAAGCCAACATATATGTCTTAACATCCTTCACAAGCTCGTAGTGAAAACGATCGCACCTCACACGTTCATTAGGAACCGGCTCAAGAGCATACTGGCTCAACCGAACAAACTGAACTTCATATTCAGAAACAAACATGTTTCCTTGCACAAAAGACATGAACTCTCACTTCTTCTCATCAAGATAACGAACACCCAAATACATTGTCTTGAAAGAATTTCCAAAGAATGCCCAAGTAATCTCGGCAGGTTCTATACCCGTAGTGATGGTCATCCACCACGTATAAGCACCTCCGTGAAGCAAAGAGACTACAAAACCTAACTTTTTCACATCATTGCAACTCATCCGACCCAGAATCCTTCGGGTGCCCTCAAACCAAGCCTCAGAACCCTCATGAGATAGACCTTGGAACTCGGTTCCACCCAAACTGTGCAAACGCTCGAAAGGTAGCATTAGCACATGGCCGAGGTGCATCCACATGCATACCCGATATCCCTGCCTAAAAAGCCCCATCAATGGCTTGAATTAACGGTGTCATATCAGCAGCAGCTTGCCCTTGCGCTGCTTGAGGTCCAACACCTCCAACACCAGCTCCCGCTCGAGCTTCATCACCACAAAGAGAAGGAGGCGGAAAATTATCAACATTATCATGAATCTCGTTCTCAACCACGTTACATACATTGCCTCTAAGCTCTCATCTCGGTCCCATTATCAAAACAATATAGCTAAAAAGAATGCAACAATAAAAACAATCAGGCTAGCTAAAGCAAGAATCCAAGGTGCTCAAGTTTTACTTTTCAAAACCAAAATTCTCTTGACATTAGTAATAATATGGCAATGGGCACCCTTAACCTCTTCCCCAACAGTATATAATAATCACAATTCATGTTATCAAACACCGTGCATCTCACATAAATCAAACAATGATCAAAACATGGCATAATCAATCATTGTGCATAACATTCATCATGAAATCAACCCAATAGAAATATTACATCAACCTTACCTCCCAATTCTTTCAAAACCTGGCTTTGATACCACCAAACGTAACCCCCTCGACCTAGTCTGGAGGATAGACCGAACCGAACGGGTCACATGGGGAATATTGAAGTAAACCGCGGGGTTTACTTCAATAAACGACCCTACTTTTGTTTTATCTTGTCTAGATGCTCATTATAATCCTAAGTGTTTAAAATTGTAGCGGAACAAAATACAACTCGATTAGACATCGATTTGGGACTCAATTGCATTAAATTACATTTTAGGGACCATTTTGTAATTTCACCAAATTACAAAGACTTCTTCACTTTTAACGTTACAAACTTTTAGTTAATCATGTTACATGCATCTCTGTCAAGTCTCAGCTCAAAATAATCATTCAAACTCATTTAATTGCATCCACAACATTCAGGGACTAAAACGTTAAGATTCATAACAATCAAAGATACCTTTAACTAGCTTAACAACCAACTGTATCGATACCTTAAAGACAATATCGATACGCCCACGACAAGCATCTTCCCAGATTCAAGTTCAACAAGACCGTATCGATACCCTCTAAACCTGTATCGATACCCCAAAAACCTGTAGCATAAAACCGTATCGATACGCCCCCCGTGTATCGATATGCCCCTTCAATTTTGCATGGTCCATACCGATACCCACAGACCTTTAATGTCATATTTTGCTGGTTTTACATACTTTAATCTATTCTAATGCATTCCAACATACTTCCAATAACCATACAACTTTATTAAACATCAAACCTCAATCAAACATGTCAATTTCATCAACAAGGCATAGAGATAAGCAACAAACAAATATATAGGCATGCTTCCTTAATAAAATGACCACTCAAGACCCAAAATGCAAAACAAAGCATAAACCACCAAGTAATGGCCATTTACAAGTCATTAAGGGCATTTCAAACTTGCCACAAACCAGGGAGTCTTAAAAACATATCTCCCAAAACAACAAGGTATTCTCCCATTGCCAACTACTATTACTAATAAGCAAATGTAAAATCATACATGAGCTTAACCACACTTCTTGGAATCCTTCTTGCTTCTTTGCTGCCCAAATATGCTAATTCTCTGCATTGTTGGAAAAAGAGAGCGTAAACACACTTTCTTAGTGAGGGATGCTCAAAACTAACCAACAACAACAATGAATTTTAAAACCATTTCTTATTTAGAAATCTCTATCTCATTATGCTTTTTCTATCTCATGCTTGAAATCATTTTCAAAGCAAAATCACATCCTTTAAACCTCGTGTACCATCTATCTCATGCATTCATCAAAAATGCAAAATCTCAAGGTAAAGCCTTACATGCTTAAATCTCATAAAGCATTTCACAAATCATAATCTCATATGCAAAACACAATGCATAAAATCATTTATAATCAAGGTACATGTGAATCTCATATATTGGCATTTTAGCAACATTACATGGATATGCAGATAGCTTGACTAAAATGTCAAGTCCTACCCCGGTGGAATCTCACATCACCGGACTCTTATGGCGGCATCTCTCATCGCCACAAAGCTTGAGTGTTTCACCAAGACCTACCGTGGTGGAATCTATCATCACCACACTCTCAATTTGGAACGATATGGCACTACCCCCATTACTCGAACCAAAAAGCACGTACAAATTTTGTATATTATAGTGCACTTCTCATCCTATTGGTCGAACAATTATATCCGGTAACAATAATCTCATCTCATGCCAATATATACTCATTTTAAACATCATTACTTATTGTAAATCGTCATATCATTTCTCAAAGCATGTATAAAACAGTAGGTGTAATTCTATCTCCAAAACAAGAGCATGATCATAAAACCAATGGGATAAAAACCGAGAAACAAGAACAAAACATCTCCAACTTACTTTTGGATTTAGGTTGGTGTTTCAAACTCAATCTAAACCCCCAAACTTTGCTTGCAAGTCTTTGAAAGGCTCTTAAAACCAATTCGATTCACCGATCATGCCTCGCCTGATTGGCCAAAGCGAAATCAAGCTTCCAAAGCTTCCGGAATTTCACCAATCTCTTCCAATAAATTATCCCTTGTTTATAACACACAAGAACAGAGGATTAATGTATCTCAATGCATTAAAACCACCACAAATCAAAGCTACCTCGCTACTTTTCCCAAAAACACCAAAATGACAATCTGAAACAACTGAAAACACCTTCGATTGCTCCACAACCTTTACACAGCCAAAGCCTAACACTTCCATCCACTTTTAGTCATCAATTAACATCCATAAACTCCCTAATTTCATCCTTATACCTCCAGCAACACTAGAACCACATTATCTTCATAGAAACCCCAAATTTAACTACCTAACAACTAGAGATCCAATCTATTTCGAGATTATTATGATAGAACCTTTATTTCAACATCATTTAACATCCAAATCATGATTAAAGTCAACCTCAAATCAATCAAAATTGTAGCATTACGAAAATCTTAAGAAATCACTTTTGAAAGCTTGATATCACCATTTTCATCAAATAGATTGCCAATCTATACTCATTTTAAACATCATTACCTACTGTTTTTCAATGCATAAACACATATCTATCTCATCCTATATAAAAACATAAACAACGCATAACATTTTCTCAAATAGTTATATCGCTTTGAAATAAGAATTCTATCTCATGGGATCATGTAAATCATCATATCATTTCTCAAAACATGCATAAAACAGTAGGTGTAATTCTATCTCCAAAACAAGAGCATGATCATAAAACCAATGGGATAAAAACTGAGAAACGAGACCGAAAATTCTCCAACTTACTTCCGGATTTAGGTTGGTGTTTCAAACTCAACCTAAACCCCCAAACCTTTCTTTCAAGTCTTTAAAAGGCTCTTAAAACCAATTCCACTCACTGATCACGCCTCGCTTGATTTGCTGAAGCGAAATCAAGCTTCCAAATCTTCCGGAACTTCACCAATCTCATCCAATAAATTATCCCTTGTTTATAACACACAAGAACAGAGGATTAATGCATCTCAATGCATTAAAACCACCAGCAATCAAAGCTACCTTTCTACTTTGCCCCAAAACAACAAAACGACAATCCGAAACAATCGAAAAGACCTTCGATTGCTCCATAACCTTTACCCAACCAAAACCTAACACTTCCAACCACTTTTAGTCATTAATTAACATCCATAAATACCCTATTTTCATCCTTCTACTTCCAGCAACACCAGAACCACATTATCTTCACAAAATCCTCAAATTTAACTACCTAACAACTAGAGATCCAATCTATTTCGGGATTATTATGATAAAACCTTTATTTCAACATCATTTAACATCCAAGTCATGATTAAAATCAACCTCGAATCAATTAAAATAGTAGCATTACAAAAATCTTAAGAAATCACTTTTTAAAGCTTGATCTCACCATTTTCATCAAATAGATTGCAAACCTTTATAAATAAACAAGATAAGAGAGCCAAAGACTTGGGAATTTCATTAAAGAACCTTGATTAGAGGAGTTGAACAAAATTTACCTCTAATCCTTGCCTATTCCTTCAATTGACAAGTTAAGATGAGAAATCTTTAAGAATCCTTTGAGTTGAATGGAAGAATCGTCAACAAAATCATTTGTAAATCAAAATGAAGTAAGAAAATTAGAATCTCTGGAATTTTGAGAGAAAAAGAAGGGTTTGGCTGATGACAAAATGAGAGAAAAGGAAGTTACGTCAAAATAGATTTTAGATGATTAAATCCCTTTTAATAAAATATCCTTTTAATTCATTTTTAATAAAACACGTTTTAAAAAAAGGTCAATTAAAGGAAAAGGCACATTAAATATATATTAACTTCCTAAAGATTCTAAGTTTTAGTCCCTTTTCAAAACAGTCCTTAAACAAATTTAGAGGATTTTAGAAAATTTTCCAATAATTTTATCATAGCTCGGACCACGTTTTCCCTTAACCACTCCCGAACTAACCCGGATCTCTAGTCAACCTCAAATACTTCTAGGCCTGAAATAGGGGCATTACAATACATGTATTTAAATGAGCAACATTCACACAAATGATGACACCTATTCCCGAGAAATGCCTCATTTCATATACAAAAATGTACCATTCTGCCATCAACAAAATTATTACAACATGATCCCTTATTCCAAGTCTCAACTCGTGCCACTTTATAGCACTCCTTCGACTAAAGGGGGGGGGGCAAATGTTATAACTCCACCAATGTCCTACCCCTAAACCCAGTATTGCCTCTCGAAAGATACCTATGAATCCGAAACCCCTGCGGATAAAACCCGATATTCCGTCTAGAAAGATTCCTATGCCTTTAGAACCCCCAATCCCCATGTCATCGATTCACAGGCACACTGATAGAGCAAACCAAAGTCTTATAAGCTGAGCCTAATCATGCCAACTCGTCAGTAGCCATCATGATGCTAAGCCTTCCAACGTCCGCCAATTAGGACTTTGAAGGCCACGACACATGTAACACCTTAAAACCCGGCCTAGGATTATTGCTATCAATTCCAAATCCATAAATAGTGAAACAAGTCACATTGAGTAGGATATAATTAAGGACCAAAATGCAAGATCGATGAAACCTAGGTGCCAGATCTTAAAGGAATTAAAAGATAATTGAAATAAGGACTTGGTTGAAAGAATAAGTGAAATTGGTGCCTGAATTAAAATGACTAAACTGAATAATTAAGGAAAGATAAGGAATGCATGATAAATTTTCTTAAAGTTCAAAATTGCCCTTGATTAAATTAGGATTAATAGCTAAGTAAGGGATAGTATGGTAAATGCTTAATTCCACTGAATTAACCCATACAACACTATAATCTTCCTCATTTCAATTCTGCCGAATTGAAGAAAGAAAAAGGAGAGAGAGAGAAGATTTGAGAGAAACAACATTGATAAGAAAGAATTGAGCTTGCATGCTATTCGAATATGTAGTTAGATTAGTAAAATTTAATTGCTGCTGTTTTTATTGAATTAATTGATGTTAATAGCTTGCATGATACTTGAGTTAGATGGTAGTTGTGTTACATTAAGTTTATATAACTAGGAAATTTGTTGGAATTGAGCAAACTCTTAGGGTTAAATTGAGTAATTGAGAAAGATAAGTATTGAACTAGAAAAATTGGTGTAGGACAAAATTGTTAGAAATTTGAGTTTACTGGTGGATTGAAGAGTTAAACAAATGAATATGCAATTAAATTGATGAAATTCGACCTTAGACTGAAACTTGTCACATAGAAAGCCTAATTGATAAAATTAGGGATTGTTTGGAACAAACTGGTAAATTTAGGATTGAATTGGATAATTTTAAGGGCTGGTTATGTTAGTTAAAAATAGGAGAGGGATTCACTACACCAGATTCGTTCTACAGCGGTGCTTCTCGTGGCATTTTCTCAACAAACGCCGCTAATATTTAACTAATGACAGTGTTTTGGTGTCAAACGCCACAAAATGGAACATTTACCGGCATTTTCAAATAAAACGCCATTGCAATAAAGGAAGTAGCGGCGTTTCGTAGTATAAACACCGCAAGTGGTTTGTTTTAGTGGCAATTTTGTGTAAAATACCGCGATAAGTTCCTTTTGGCGGCGTTTGTTAACAAAAACGCCGCAATAGGAAAAATATTAAAACTCCGCGTTTCCCCCAATTCTATCGTGCAAATTAAAAAATCCCTAACCTCTACTGCTCCCTCCTCATCATGCTACCCACCCCTGTCGACCAAGCGCTCACCTCGCCGTCGCACCTCAAGCAAGCATCATTTGCTTTGCTATCACACCTCAAGCAGGCGTCGTTCGCCTCGCCGTCTCATCCATATCAGTCGTGGAGAAATGCACAAGCGGATAGCCTGAACCCTGACCCTATTTATGCGGTATGTGCTTTCATGTATTATTTAGATCAACTTTTTGTTTGTTGATAAGTGTATATTTTGCAACTTTTGATGTATACAAATTCTATAGTAATGGTTGCTGTCTATGAAGCATAATCTAGCTGCTAGGTGTAACCTTCCTGTTTGTCTCTAGATTCAATAGTTCCTGGTATCTGGCCAATGTTCACTAGGAAAATCTTTCCTTATTGCGTACGAATTTAGCATTATTTCATTTATGTAATCTCTTTGAACGCATGCAGTGTTTTATTCTTGATTTTTAACTACTGATGTAACATATTACATCAGTGTGTTCGACAGATATGGGTTTCATGTTGGAGTATTGATTTTTTTATTAGCAAACTGTATGATTTTATTCAAAGTGAAAAAGCATACAACATGACGAGTCATACGCCTCGTTAAAAACCTCCATAGTGGAGGAAAAGAGTACGATATGACCCGTCAAAATAAAGAAGTACCACCAAGACTATCATAAACAAGCCCAACTCAATGCAACCTGCGAATCCGACTCAATAATCATGCATTGGTTTCGCCAACTCCTGTCCACAACCAAACTCAAAGCAAATGCTATCGCCCGTATTTCAGCTTCATTCGATTCCATCGCACCCAACGACCCCGAAAACAGCCCCAAAATCTGACTCTCCCCGTCACGCAACACGCCCCCAAACCCCGCAGGACCCGGCTTACCCCTCGCAGAGCCATCAACATTGAACTTCAACACCTTCAAGATCGGTGGCTGCCAACACACCCCAAACCACACCTTCCTCGTTGTCGAACTAATTACAAGAGCGCAAGGACGCGTCCACCATACTGACTCAGGCATCAACTCTCCATCCGCACCAACTTTAATCCAGTAGAAAGATCTCAGCTTCACCAAGAAGCATAGCTCTTCCATCGACACACATTTGCTGCGAAAAACAAGTTCATTCCTAGCCAACCATAATGACCATAAAAAGGCACTGACACTCGCCACACACCATCGCCTCATAATACCAGTAAAAGAACAATGTAAATGTTCAACATAAAAATCAGCAAAACTCACCGGTAAAGGTGTCGATACAGCCCACCAATTACGCAACCAAACCCAAAATTTCAGCACACTCGGACATTCATAGAACAGGTGTGCAATCGATTCTTCCGATACCGCACACCACGGACATTTACCTTGATCTTCACTCAATGGCAGCCCACGAATTCGCAAGAAATCCGCTGTCGGCAATCTCCGCAACCATATAAACCAAAGAAATGCATGAACCTTTGGCGGTACCAAGACTTACAGAGCGAAACATTCTCCAATGTCATCATCCCCAACCTTATCCAACATCAACAGTTTGGACAATGCCTTTACCGAAAATTCCCCATGTTCATCCAAACGCCAAATGAGAGTGTCAAGGTGATTTTCCCACAAACGCACCTCAGACACCAACTCACGTAACACCCTCAACCGGTCAAGCTCAAATACAGGCAAGTGTCGTCGAAAAAGAATTTCCCAATGCTCGTGCTCAAAATTCTCATCCACTGCATAATCGCTAACCCATGCCAACTTATTTATCGCCAACGAGTACAATCGCGGAAACATATCTTTCATAGGTTGCTGTGTTATCCACGGATCGAACCAGAACAAAACCATCCGCCTATTACCAACCTTCCACTGAAAATCCGACATTCCCAAATGTCGATCGATGCTAGAAACACATGAATTAATCATAATCTGTTTCCACACTATAGACATTGCCGATAATCTTTCTGTATTAAATCGCCACCATTGAGTATGTTCTCCATACTTCACTGTGATTAATCTTCGCCACAACGAGTCACAGTCATTAGCATAACGCCAAACCCACTTGGATAACAATGTCATATTCTTCACTCTCAAATCCGCCACACCCAACCCTCCTAGATGTCGTGGCCGACACACAACTTCCCAACCTACCCTACTCATCTTTCGTTCAAGTCCAACACCACCCCAAAGGAACGCACGACGAATCCGATCCAATTGCGCTATTACCCCTTTTGGAACCATAAACAATCCCATATAAAAAATAAGGTAAGGCTGATAACACTGAGTTTACCAATGTCACTCGTGCAACAAAAGACAGTGATGTGCGCTTCCACCCTGATAGCTTGCGTCGAAAGTTAGCTATGACAGGCTCCCAAACCGACAATATTTGTAGATTAGCCCCTAACGGAAAGCCCAAATAAGTAAACGGCAACACACCCTATCTACAACCCATCATCTCAGCCACATATGCACCCAACTCTTCTTCCACGCCAATGGCATACAACAAACTCTTGGTGAAATTAATCCGCAAGCCAGAACATGCCTGAAAACAGTGCAAAATGCGTTTGATGTTGCGTGCAACTTCTACTGATGCTTCGAAAAACAAAATTGTGTCGTCGGCAAACTGCAAGTGAGATAAAAACACCCCTGATACTACCTCCACCCCACGTACTAAACCTGCCGACTCGGCATTACCCAACATCAAGTACAAAGCTTCTGCAACTACAACGAACAGTAAGGGCGATAACGGACATCCCTGACGCAAACCACGCCCACCCTAAATTCCTTAGTCGCGCTGACATTTAACAATACCGACAAATAGGCTGAACCAATACATTCCTTAACCCAAGCTCTCCAAACCGCACAGAAACCCATCCGAGATAATACTGAGTCTAGAAAATTCCAGCTTACACGGACATAAGCTTTGCCGAAGTGTAGCTTCAAAAGAAAACCCCCTTCTCCTCTTTGTCGCAGCGAGTGTATCACCTCCGTGGCCAATAGAACCCCATCCACTAACTGTCGGCCTTTAACGAACGCAGATTGCGTATCGCTAATTAAACCCCCAGCACTAGTTGGAGTCTATTCGCTAAGCATTTAACCAACACTTTATACATGGAATTAACCAAACATATGGGATGATACTCACCTAACAGCTGAGGAGATGCCACCTTTGGTAACAACACTATAAAGGCGCAATTTTCACCCTTCGGCAACATACCACTCGCGTGAAATTGTTCAAAAAAGTCGAAACACATCGTGTCGCACCACCTCCCAGCCTTTCTTATAAAAATCTAGTGTAAAACCATCGGGGCCTGGTGCCTTCGATCCATCACACTCCTATAATATCTTTTTAATTTCCTCCATCGTGAAAGGCATTATCAAATGCTACCTATCAGCCTATGTTAACATTCTAAACCCGCCATCAAATCGCCAATCACCCGCCCGCACATCACAAGCAAAGTGTTTAATAAACTCAGCAACCACAAATTTACGCATAGTCACAGGCGCTGTAATCCACTGTCCCTCAATCACCAAACCCGGTATATAATTTCTAGATGTACGTAACTTTGCCGCTCTATGGAAATAAGCTGTGTTGCGGTCTCCCAAGCGTAACCACGTAGCTCTCGACTTTTGACGCCACATAGATTCCTTATTACGCATAGCACACCATAACACCCTCATCCACCATCGTCTCGCATCCTCCACCTCCTCAATATCCCCACCCTCGACCATAGCCTCATCCGCCTTGTCAAGTTGTTGTTGCATGTCCACAATGATTTTATTCACATCCCCAAAGTTGTCTTTGTTCCATCGTTTCAGAAACCTCTTCAAATGTCTAAATTTTACCACAATGTTGTTGTTACCAACACCCAAACCAGTCAGCCGACACCATTCATCTGCTATCTGCCTAACATTTGATCGTCCATCCATCCAACAATTGAAGAATCTAAACGGTCGTGGCCCCCAATCACAATCGTCACATTTTAACAACAATGGTGTGTGATCATAAATTCCCCCCGCCAACGCTTCATTTTGTATTGAATTAAATCCATCTAACCAAGCTGAAGATATCAAGTATCGGTCTATCCGACTACAACGATTTCCGTGTCCGAACCATGTAAATCTCTTGCCCATTAACGGTAAATATACCAATCCCGCACCATGCACGAATTCCCCAAAAGCTTTCATCTCTGCACCCCTATCGAATACCCCTATGCGACCCGACTCATTTAAAATGGCATTGAAATCGCCTACGACGCACCACGGCCCCTCAAAACCACACATCTGATTTAATATTGAATCACATACTACTCTCTGTCCAGCAATATTCGTAGGGGCATATATCGCCACTATGCAGCACACCACATCCTCTTGCTGCCAACGACCCTGAAGCATAATATAATTACATTTAATATCAACCTTTTCCAAATGAAATCGGTTACCTTTCCATATAACCAAGATACCACCGGAAGCTCCCACCGATGGCGAGAACGCCATCTCAAAACTATCCGAATACTACAAATTAGACACCCATATTGACGGTACCTCATCTAGTTTTGTCTCTTGTAACAACACCATATCTACATAATTTTTTCTTATCACTTCGCGAACACTTCGACGCTTCGCGCCACCGCCCAAACCCCTGACATTCCATGACAGTAATTTCATCAGTCACAAACCTCGACTTTCCCCGACAATAATCCGAGAAATGTATTTGATAATATCTTCCTCCCTCCCACTCGATTTCATGCCAATTAAAGAGCCCAATTTTACCATTGCCGCTGCCTCATTCTCTATATCTCGAGACCGTGTTGGACCACTACCGTTAGCCCCTTTCCCCCACTGATTTTGTCAAATATTTTGATCGACAACCCCTCAAAATAGTCCCTTATTCACTCGAACATCATGGCCAACACCTTGCAATTGTTCATTCCCAATTATCTTCCTAACTTTGCAATACGCTTGTCCTAATCGAATTAATTCAGGTTGGCCTAGACCAGATTTTGGTGCAAACGAATGTATAATAGGAGGAGAGTTTTGTACCTCATGTAATTTCTCACATGTGTTGATCAAATCCCCCGTCCCCACTTCATCTAAATTATTTGAATTAGCAATTCCAGCTATGGACAAACTCTCACATTGTGGGATATTCTCAACAAACTCTAGAGTCCTAATTCCACCTTCCTTCTCAGTTAACGGACTGACTATTCTCACTGGAACTGGCGGCTGCTCATCCGACGACCGGTCCTCCACCTGGAGCGTCTGCTGATCCGACGACCGGTCCTCCACTTGGACATCATCCTGCACATTTGTGTCGTGCTCCCCTGCACCCACTTCTAACTCTGTCCCTTGCGGATCAATCCAAGCGTCATTCATCACCCAATTCACCCGATCATCCCTATGAGAACCTTGTGCCTCCGGTTCCAGCCCACTCGGACCATGTAAGGTTGCAGCCAACTGCCCAGCACACTCTTCCCCTCCTATATCGGATCTCTGAACTGAATTTTTCTCATCCTCTGTCGTCTTCCATTCGGAACAATCACACTCAACTTTAGGACCTTTTCCATCAATTTCTAACACACGTACCCAGTAATCTGCGTTGTCTACCTTGACACGGATTCGTTCCTCAATGCGAGTGAATGTTGTCGTCTCCACCATGATTCTGCCGCAATCAAACGATGTTGGCATTTCCGTGTCGTCTTCCAGGCAAATCAAAGATCCCCACAGGTGAGCAATGTTTGTGAATGTTTGTTTGTGCCAAAGATGTATCGGCAGCCCCACTACCGATAACCACACCCTTCTTGACTCTACTTTAATTGATGGCGACCAAATCTCCACTCTATCGAAAAATTCTTTAACGCGATCCATCTTCATCACCTTGTCTCGTACTGTCGCCGATGTACACATCAAAAGCACCATGTGACCAGACAATCGCATGATTGAAAAGCCGTCATGCTTTTCCACCTCTAATCTCTCCACCAATGTTTTAATGCTACAGGGATTCAAACACCATCCTACCGCGCACCATTAAAGAACAACCCATTTGTCTTCATCGAAGATGCCCTTGATCTCTTTGCACTTATCGTTTCCCCCCTCCCCCATCGGCGTTGCTGATGATCTATGTTCCTTGTTTCTATCCGATTTCGACTCCTCTCGCGACCCTCGGCTCACCTCTCCATCCCCTTTTCTGTTGATCAGTTCCGTTCTTCCCTTCCAAGCCATTGTGACTCTTATGCGGGCACCATAAATCCATTTCCCATTTAATCTTTCAATCACACGATCATCATCCTCTTGCGATGCCATTTGAACGAAACCAAATCGTTGTCCGTCTCGTGCCATTCGATTGGGGATGAACACATCCTTGACAACCCCATGCCTGTCGAATACTTGCCATAGGCCCTTCCAGTGTATTGAACTCGACAATCCTCCCACGTACAAAGTCCACACCCATTGCACAAACTGATCGCGTTTTCTCTAAAGGGAATCCCTAACGCTTTCTTGACGATCGCTTGCGTTGTGATGCTTCTCCGCTTTTTCCCTTGCGAGGCGATCCCACAATCCCATCGCCATTTTTAATCATGTAAAGATCATACATTTACCAGACGAGTATGCCGAATACTGATTCCCATTTAGGCTCTTTGAAAGCTTTAGGATCAGCTGGAGCTTTTATATTGCCTTGATCTTTAAGCTCGATAGGAGCCTTACAAGGTCCTTCTAGTGTTGCTTGACTTAAAAGACATACCCCTTTAGGAATCACTATTGTTGCTGGAGTTGTTGAACTACGGAGTATTGAGTTAATATTTGGTTATTATATTTTCTTGTTTACCATATGAATTTCAACCTTCGAATTATTGCCTGTTAGCCACCATTTTAATTTGTTGCGAAATAGGTCTATTTTTAATGTATTCATGTTTTTGTTCTGGTCTACTTTGCAAAATAGGAATTAAGGAGTCAAACACTGGATTAACATCTCTTAGCTAATGGGATCTTGTCTTTGATAAACAAATGGTTGTATATTTGTAATCTTGAACAAAGATGAGCTCCTAGCCAATGGGAACATTTTAAAAATAGTTTCTAGATTGCAAAGTATATCCTAAAGAATTTTACAATACGTACATTCCTCACTTAAGAAGTGAGATTGAACATGTCCAATGTGTTGCTGGCTTCCCCCAGAATACTATTATTTTTTTGTTTTATTCTTTGGGACTTCTCTCTCCTTGTTTGATTCTGCTCTTTTTGGTTTAGTATAAAATCTTTAGGTTATTGCTTTTTGTTTTCTTTTTCTTTCTTTGCTTATTAATAATTGAATCAATCTTTCCCGATGTAATTTTTTTCATAATCTAACGATATGACCATTTCTGAATAGGTTGAGAGGGATACCACATCTCTACATTGAGCTGCAAATTTATTGTTAAATTCTTTGTTGGCAAACGGTGGTTTTTCTTAACAGGTAACTTTCTCTCAAATTTTCATGTTTGGTTGACTTTCTTTAAATAAATCAAGTGGATTAAGTATGACTGATAGGTACTTTATATATTTAACTTGGCTTATACTTAATTGATAATATAATAGTTACATCTCTCTTTATCCTTCAAATATGCATTATGGTAGGTTAAACTTTGCAGACTTTTAATTTTTTAGTATTAGCAATTAACATTTGAAATGGATATTTCAGAAATACAAAATGGATGAGAGTTGGATGAATTTGTCAAGGGTAAGCGCTGACTATCGAAATAGAGTTCAAACTTTTCTGAATTTTGCTTTTGCGAATGCAAGCGAAGAGAATAAGATTCTTTTCCCATGTAAGAAGTGTGCTAACATTAAATGGTACCCTCGTGAAGTTGTACACGAACATCTAATTGTGACTGACTTTGTTCCGGGCTATAGAAAATGCGTATTTCATGGAGAGTTGACAACTCGTAGAGATTCTTCCACGAGTACTCTGTCTTATCCTTCTAATTCTCATCGTAGATCTCTTAGAGAAGATGACATGGAGGGTTTTTTGCGAGATGCATTTAATGTGCACGATTATCTTCAATCTTTTAGAGAAGATGATTGCGATATTGGTTTTAATGATTTCACCGAGATGAGAAGAAGTTGATGTGTTCAAGAGCCAAATGGAGAAGCGGCAAATTTTTACAATTTACTGAATGAAATGAATGAGCCACTTTATGAGGGATCAAAATATTCAAAACTCTCATTTTCAATTCTTCTTTTCCACTTAAAATGCTTGGGAGGGTGGACTGGTAACTCTTTTAAACAATTATTAGTGTTTTTGAATGAACTGTTTCCTTTTGCAAAAATTCCTCAATCCGGCAAAGATATGAAAAAAATAATTGCAGATTTGGGCCTTGGTTATGAGAAAATCCATAGTTGTGCGAATGACTGTATGTTGTATTGGGGTGATCGAAAAAAACAAGAGTCCTGTCATGTATGTGGTAAATCTCGATGGATGAATGGGGACACAGAAAATATGAGTGAGGACGAAGTTGAAGCACGATCAAGAAAGAAGTCAGTAAAGATTTTGCGATATTTTCCTCTAATACCCAGGCTTCAAACACTTTTTATGTCTTCAAAGATTACCGAGTTTATGAGGTGGCATCATGGTGGACGAACCGATGCCGAATTATTAAGGCATCATGCGGATTGTTTAGCTTGAAAGTCATTTGACCAAAATTTTCCAAGTTTTGCAGGAGATCCTCGAAATGTCAGGCTTGGTCTTGCATTTGACGGGTTTAATCCTTTTAAAATCATGAGTACTTCGTACAGTACTTGGCTCGTTGTGCTTGTTCCCTACAATTTACCGTCGTAGATTTGCATGAAACAATCATCCTTTATCTTATCCATTATAATCCCAGGTGAGAAAGGTCCCAAGAATGATATTGACACCTACATGCAACCTCTTATTGTGGAGTTGAAACAATTATGGGTGGGTGTCGAAAAATATGATGTGTTGAAGAAGGAGAACTTTAATCTGCGTGTAGCTTTATTATAGACTATTAATGATTTCCATGCTTATGCAAATTTATCTGGGTGGAGTACCAAAGGTCATTATGCTTGTCCTTGTTGTGATGCACAAACATGTTTGAAGTGGTTATATCATGGAAAGAAGTTCTCTTACACGGGACATCGTCGGTGGTTAGATGAAAATCATAGATTTAGATATCAAAAGAATATGTTTGATGGTACTGAAGAGTTCATACAAGCTCATGAGCAAACTATCGGGTCTGATAACTTATCAATGTTGAAACATATCAAGTTCACTTATGGAAAGACGAGCCAACCACCAAACCCACAATCAAAGAAAAAGATAAAAGAGGTGTCTGACCGTGAGGTTGAGCAACTTAGTAATGATGAGTCTGATGAAGAGGATGATCCAAATGAGGCAGAGTTATGGAAAAAAGAAGTATTTTCTTCGAGTTGCCTGATTGGAAGCATAACATTTTGAGACATAATCTTGATGTCATGCATATAGAGAAGAATGTTTGTGAGAATATTATCGGGACCATTCTCAATGTCGATGGAAAATCTAAAGATAATCTAAAGAATCGAATGGACTTAGTTGACATGGGAATTCGACATGATCTTCATCCCCATGTACTTCTTAATGGAAAATCTTCGTTATCGCCTTCTATTTTTACGATGTCAAAGAAACAAAAGGAAGTGTTCTGCATGGTGTTCAAGGATATAAAGGTCCCAGATGGATATGCATCTAATATATCTCGATGTATTAGTGTTAAAGATCGAAGGCTTTATTCTCTAAAGTCACATGATTATCACATTTTGATGCAAGATTTACGGCCTGTTGCATTACAGATTTGTATGTCATATGAGGTGACGTCTTGTATAATTGAGCTTTCTAATATAAGGAAAGCTATATGTGGGAAAGTTTAGATGGTTGAAGAACTTGAGAAAATACAAGATCGAGTCGCCTTGACTTTATTCTAGATGGAGAATATATTTCCACCTTCATTCTTCACAATTATGGTGCACTTGTTGGTTCATCTCCCTCACGAAGCACAAGTTGGTGGACTAGTGTTTTATCGGTGGATGTATCCTATAGAGAGGTACAAATTGTCTAATATGTATTCAATCATTATTGAATATTTCTTTTATTTAGAACTATTCATATAATGTTGTCTTTATTTCCCGTCTAGGTTCTTATGCAAGTTGAAGTCTTACTGTCGCAATAAGCATTATCTAGAAGGATCAATTACTGAAATATATTTAGCAGAAGAATGTATGAGTTTTTGTTCTAGGTATTTGGAAGATGTTGAAAAGAGATTTTATAGGCCAAATACAAATGATGTGTGCAGTACTAATAACTTAGTTGAGACTTATTTGTTTGGAAGTTACGGTGAACCACTCGGGAAAGTTGAAATTGCACAGTTAGATGATAAATCTTGGATACAAGCACATCGATATGTTCTTTTCCATCATGACGCATTAGAGCCCTTACGCACGTAAGTTTTACAATATAATTCATAATGTATTCAATTAATCTTTTATATTCCTCATTCTTTAACCACATAACCTACTTTGTAGTGAGTTTAAAGAAGAGTTGAAATCTCGTGCATGCTCTAGAAGATTACATCAACGAGAGATTCATAAGTTGTTTACAGAAACTTTCCATGAATGGTTAGGAAAGACAGTCAGCAACAAAATCTTCGTACGACACATAACTAATGTGTAACTATTCTTGTTTTAATATATCAATATTAATGCTAATTAAATCACCTTTTACATGTAATAGGTTTGGGTAGGAGAGAAGTTAGCGAAGAAGTTAAATGGCTTTCTCAAGGTCCGGACAGAAGTGTTAAAAGATATAATGCCTTTCTCATTAATGGGTTTAGGTTCCACACGAAATCTTGAGAAAGGTTACGGAGGACACAAAATTGTGGAGTAGTTGTTACTTTTTCAACTACAAGTTATGCTAGTGCTAGGGACAATCATCCTGTAGAAGGAAATGTTGAATATTATGGAATTCTTACATACATTATTGGGTTGGATTATTATGGCAAATGAAAGGTTGTGTTATTTGGCTGTGATTGGGCTGATGTAAATACTACTCGAGGCAGCAAAAGAGATCAATTTGGTTTTACAATGGTGAACATCTCTCGATTAATTCACATAGGTAAACAATTGATGGATGAACCATATGTATTTTGTTCTCAAGTCGAATAGGTTTTCTATTGCCATGATCCATTGGATAAGGGTTGGTCTGTTGTACTCCTTAACACCCCTAGAGACTTGATAGACATCGGGGATGGAAGTAGAGATGACATTGAAACATGATCGAAAACTTTGCCTTTTGCATCACAAAACATAGATGAAACAATCAGTTGTTCTAGTTCCTAATTCCAATGGGTTCGAGATGACATGGATGCAGAATTTAATGAAAATTGAGTACATAACAATGTTGTGAGATTTATTTCTTAACTTATTAATTATAATATTATAACTTCTAACTTGATGTTGAATACATACATTAATACTATTGTCATTTGGTAGTAAAATTTTTTGTTTGTTTATTGTAGATATTATGCCTAGGTGGAAGTTAAGTGATCTGCAGATGGTTCAAGTTCCTCGAGTAGAGGAAATAGCAAATAATGAGAATTCTTCCGCTGTAGGATCTTCAGAAGTTCTGGAAACGGTTGAGAATGTGGAAATAGAAGGTATTGTTCAACATTTTAATATAACTTATAACTATTGACTTGATATTATAAATTATACTAAATTATTTCTTATGTAGGTGACAATGGTCGAAGGCGCAAGATTAGAGGGCACACGACATTGAATGAATTGTACGAGCTTCCTCATGGAGAATGTGTGAAAGTTTCTCGTAATGATGTTGGCCAAACAATTGGGGAAGAAGCACGTGTTTTGGCCAGTTTCTTAGGCATTGTTGCACGTGTCATGGCGTCAAATGCCGAATAGTAACAAAAATCAAGCTCTAGATCTGGTTAAGGCAATAATGTCATTGTAATATATCATTCATTACAATTACATAATAATGATATTTACTTTGATTGTGTAATTTGTAGGATAAATTTTCTTTGGAGGTTTCAGATGACTATTTGAAAAATGCAATAGGTAAGAAATGGAGAGATAATAAGAGCACATTGAAGAAGACATATTTCAAAAATAATCTCAGCCTTCAAGAAAATCTACAAAATGTCCCACCAGGAATGCTCCGATATCAGTGAGAAGATGCAGTTAGGTTTTGGAGTTCAACTAACGGAGAGGTATGATCGATCCACCTTAAAAAATAATACTATATCATTATAACATTGACTTTATACATAATGTAAATTTTAAAATGTAGGAGCGAGAGCGCATTGGAGTTGCTAGCAGACAGCAACAAAAGTTTACTCACACTGTTGGGTCGAAGAGCTTTGCTCGTATAGCTAATGACGAGGTATTATTTAAACTATTGATTGTTTCAATGATGTATTACTTGTTCGTAAGTACTAATTTCTATTATATGTTGTAGCAAGTTGCGATCGGTACTAGTATTGGATAGATAAAGCTCTTCGACATTACACACACCAAAAAAGATGGCTCTCCTATTACTCCTAAAGCTGCAGACATTATGGTATATTTGTTAGACAAAAATCTAGATTATGTTATATTTATATCAATAGTATAACATTTTTATTTTAAATAATCTTTTGAATTTGTTAACAATTTTTATTTGGTTATCAAGCGAAATTGAGGGGGAAAAGGCGGAGTATGAAGCTACGACTTCAACTGATGGTTGTACTAATGTGCATGAGATGGAAAATCAAATTATTCCTGATGTTTGGATCCTGCAAGACATGGTCGGGTTCGCTGTCAAGGATCGTTTGTTACTCCAACAAGATATTTTGGACCTAGCACATCTCAGTACATGCCATCACAGAGCCAATCTTCACAAGCAGAAGTTAATAATTTAAAACAACATTTAGCTCAATTTCAAGCCAAAGTAGCAGCAAAGGAAGCTTAGAGAGAAGCGAAGGAACTTGAGAGAAAAGAAAAGGAACTTGAGAGAGAAGAGAGAGAAGCTGCGAGAGAAGCTGAGAGACAAACGCGAGACGCTGAAAGAGAAGCAGCATATCAGGCTCTCCAGAATCAATTTCAAAAACTGATGGCGATGTTAAAGAAGAGTCATCCATCTTAGATCGTTTAGTTGTGCATTGTAATGAACTTTGAACTATATTTTAAACGTTGAAAATTTTAAATGTTGAACATTTTAAATGTTAAATTACATTTTAGTATTATTTCTACTTCATTTGTGTTGGTTGGTTGATAAGTATTTCTATTTCATTTTACTATTATTTTTACAGGTTAAATTTGGGTAATATTAACACTTAAATTGGGGTTTTGTAAAGGCAGTAAGCCTAGCGGTGTTTGCTAGAATAAGCGCCACTAAAACATAGCTTTTTGCAGCGTTTGTGTCATAAAACGCTGCTATAGGTCATGATCTATTGCAGCGTTTTCCCCTCAAACACCATTATAGGTCATAATCAATTGCGGCGTTTCTCCCACAAACACCACTATATGTCATGATCTACTGCGGCGTTTGTCACAACAAACGCCGCAAAATCCATAACATTCCCGGCATTTTAATATCCAAACGCCGCTATAAGTCAGAGTTTTTCGTGGCGTTTTTTTCATATAAACGATGCTATCTTTTGTGGCGCCGCTTACACCGGCACTTTTTGCGGCTCTTTTACTAGCGCCAACAATGTTTTCGCGGCTCCTACAAACGCCGCTATAGAGCAAGAAAAACGCCGCTAAAAATCCAGTCTGGTGTAGTGATTGGAATGAGTACTAGATAAGCTGAATTGCATGAATTGTGGCTAAATAGGTTTTCTAGAAGTGTTCATTGACATATTATTGAAATCTGGACTAATCTGGAAAATCTGTTATGTTGAGGACTTAACTGGAATTATAAAGGGCCAATCTAGATATGAAAATACAGGGGAAAAACAAGTGAAACTATGGTAAAAAGGTCTAAATGAACTAGTATGGGACCTAGGTTAAACTGCTCACTAAATTGGACCTAGATACAATCTGGCAGTTTCAAAACTATAAAATTGACCCGACTTTAATTAATAAACTGTATTGATCTAGAAAGGATAAAAATATGAGCCTTATATGGAGACATTATGTAACACCCCCTTCCCTGTCTGGCCGAGAACCGGGTCGGAAGGTGCTAACGATGATCAATGCAATAATCGGTTTGAAAAAAATTTCCTTTTTAATATCATCCTTTAAAACAATATCATACAATAACACAATGCGTCAACACATTTTAATCCAACTAATCCATACAAAGCAATAATTAATAAATCAGAGCTAAATTGCAATTAATACATGTTTCATGGACTAAACAAAAAAATCAACAAATTAGAGGTCCTTCAATGCAATAAACTTTACAATATTGAAATTCAATACATTATTAACATATCTGTAAAATTTCATACATCTTGGAGACCAATAGCTCATTCAATTTAATCTTACAATATTAAGTGACTAAAATGTGAACCTTGCAAACTGTTTAATATGCCTTTAACTAACTTAACTGACCTCGTATCGAAACACCATAGAGCTGTTTCGAAACTGGTGAGAAATGGTCAACCCTTGTTTACCTTACCCATTAGACCGTATCGATACGAATATGCCCTATATCGAAACGGGTTGAGTTCATTTGACCCATTTCTATATGCTCTAAACCCGTATCGAAACAAGGAATTCCAATTACAAAATGTTTCGAAACGGCCATGAACCGTTCTGATACGCCCTATTGCTCAGGCTCAATTATTCTTACCTGTACCGAAACGCCATCACCCGTTTCGATAAGGCCTGGCCTGTAATGACAGATTTTTGCTGGTGTTTATTCAATTTGACCTACTAAACGATGTCCAAATGCAACGAAATTTCGCACACAATATTTCAATGGTTTAAACTACTAGCATGTCAAGTTTCATGATCATATAAATACATTTACTATTTTTTTTACCTTTATTAGCCAAGTATGCACTTTTAAGTTATTTTAAGCCAACAAAAAAGGTCATTTAGAGACATTAACCATATTACAACATATGCATATCACAAACATAACAAAATTGGCATAAATGACTAGTTCAACTACTTTGCCACCTTCCAAAGAGTTCTTAAGATCAAAATACATTACTTTAAGGCTTGTAGTGACTTGTCTTGTTTTGCAAATCCGATCCTCCAACACCCGATCCTTTCAACCTGAAAATGCATGAGATGAGACACGTTAGGCATACGATGCCTAGTGAAGTAGTCGCAAACAATATAAACAACAATATGTCAAGTATCAATATATATGATCTCATGCCTATCAATGTCCATGCTATGTAACAATGTACAATGTTTAACATATTCTTTTCATCATTAATCACTGGATTGAATCAAGATAGTGGATACGCGAATTCCTATGCCTCGCCAAGTCAATGAATGGACTAGTCCCTTCGCCTTGCCAATATGACCAATATCAATACATATCTCTCTGCCTCGCCAAATCAATATAGGTCGTAGCCATAGGACCGTAGTCCACTAGTACACTGACCTCGTGAATTCTATGGCATGCCAATTGTATCCAATGTCTATTCAAATCCAAGGTTCCAATGTTCATATCCATTTCAATAATCAATGAGTATTCTAATGACCAATGATTTTAATATTATCAATAGCCAATATGTCTTATAATCAATGTTTCATGGTTCAATGTTATTAACAATAATCAATGATTTCTTTGCAATGTTTCCATAGCAATGTCTATATCAATGTCAATGCTCAATGACGATACCAATAACTATGTCCAATACTCATTGACAAACTTACCGACACTTACCAAGGTGTCCGTTTAATTATCCAATGCAACTTTTTCTAGTAGCAATGTGAGTAAACAGATCGAAGACAACAATAATGGATACGGGAAGGCTTTTCGCCTAATCTTGAGACTCTGTCTATACTTACCTTGACAGTCCGAAGCTTTCAAGGCTCTAAAATAACAATCCCCTTGTTCCTTGCTTTGGATGGTAACGGTGGATGCTCTTTATCAACTTCTTGAGCTAGGAAATCAATAGGGAGATTGTTAGGATCGATATTACGATATCAAAATCAATATAATGATATCATAATCGATATACGATTTCAATAGAAGCAACACCGATGAAATATTCACGGATGCTCAAAACCCTAGCTTGAGATTAAACATGTTTTATCCATGGAATTCAATAATCGATTGAGGAATATAGCTTACCCGATCGATAGAAACGTTTGGATATCTATAGAACGAAGAAAAAACAAAGCTTAAAATTATCTCCAATAGAGGTGCTTGCTTAGTTGAAGATGAAGATAGTTGTGGAGATGTTTTCTTTTCAAAGCTCGGTAAGTTTCTCCCCTTTTTCTATATTTCTAAGTTGTTTTTGCACTTAAAACACTAGATAGCCGATTGGCTTTCCTTACCATGAAGGAATGAAATTTTCTTTGTCCACGTAGTTACAATTTATAATTGAAGAGGGGTTAATCGCAAGGTTAGTCCCTCAACTTTCAATACTTTATGGTTTTACCATCGTAACTTTCCGATAGTTATAATTTGGTCACTAAAAGACTTTTTAACTGATCCGATAAGACCAATACCCGATAAATTATCTAATTAGAGTCCAATATCGATAATTAACTAGATGATACTATGTTTAGACTTTATTGATGTGAAATTTTCGATCTCCGGAACCTAATTTCGTCTAGGCCAAATTTTGGGGTGTTACAACTCTCCCCCTTAAGAAAAATTCATCCTTGAATTTTTACCTGAACTGAAGAGATGTGGATATTGCTGTTTCATGGTCTCTTCAGGTTCCCAAGTGGCTTCCTCAACGTTGTGGCTCCTCCAGAGGACTTTAATCAATGATACAGTTTTGTTGCGAAGCCTCTTGACTTCTCTTGCTAGAATTTTAACCGATTCCTCCTCGTAGGATAGATTCGGTTGAGGTTCTACAGACTCAGGTTCCACAATGTGCGAAGGATCTGAACGATACTTCCGAAGCATTGATACATGAAAAACATCGTGGATCTTACTCAATTATGATGGTAACAATAGTCAATATGCCACGGGGCCTACTCTTTCAATAACTTCAAAGGGTCCAATGAATCAGGGACTTAATTTTCCCTTCTTGCCAAACCTTAAAATCTTCTTCCACGGTGATACTTTCAAGAAGGCTTTTTCTCAAACTTCATACTCGATATCTCTTCTCTGAAGATCAACGTAAGCCTTTTGTCGATCAAAGGTAGCCTTTAAACGATCATGGATAATGGTGATCCGCTCTTCAGTCTCTCGAAGCAAATAAGGGCCTAACATCCTGTCCTCGCCAAGCTCCGAATAACACAATGGAGTTCTACATCGGCTACCATATAATGCTTCATAAGGGGCCATTTGGATTAACGCTTGGTAACTATTATTGTAGGAAAATTCGATAAGGGGTAGAGATTTCTCCCAAGTTCCACCAAAGTCAATGATGCATGCCCGAAGCATATCTTCCAAGATCTGTATAGAAAGGTTCAATAACAATACAAGTTTCTAAGATTTCAATGGACAGATTTTCCGATGATTTACCTGGATTGCCCTTTCTGTCTGACCGTCAGATTGAGGTTGAAAGGTTGTGCTAAGATTAACCCTGGTGCCTAAAGCTCCTTTTAAGGTTCTCCAAAATCGAGATGCAAATCGAGGATCTCGATCGGAGATAATAGACTTAGGTACTCCGTAGAGTCAGATTACTTCTTTGATATATAAGTTAGCTAGTTTACGGAGACCGTAGTCCATTCTGCTCGACATAAAATGAGTTAACGGTAAACCACCAACAAAATCAGTAGTGATCTTTTCCCACTTCCATTTCGGTGGATCAATGGGCTTCAATAATCCAGTAGGAGCACAATGTTTTGCCTTAACATGTTGCCACGTGAGACATTTAGAAATGAAATCAAATATGGCCTACTTTATGTCCGACCACCAATAGAGTTCCTAAAGGTCCTTGTACATGTTACAGACCCGAGGTGAACAAGAAAAGAACTGGAATGAGCTTCAGAAAGAATGTCGGTGCGAAGAGATTCATCATTAGGCACACAGACTCGGTCATGAAAACGCAAGAGTCTATCAGAATTAATTCTTAAGTCGGGGTTGTTCGATAGCTTAGAGACAATGGATTGAAGCTCAGGATCTTGCTCTTGCAAATCCTTTATTTGCGAAACAATGGTAGACTGAACTTGAAGTTCAACTACAAGATAACGATGCTTCCAAAGTCGAAAGGGATCATTATTTGCTCGAGGGGAAACAATATAACAATGTTACGATGAGTTAATGTACTACATAATACATATAACTCCAAATTTTATTGTCAATGCTAACCAGACAAAGGTTTACGGCTTAGCGCATCAGCTACAACATTAGTCTTGCCCGAATGATAATCAATGACAAGATCGTAATCTTTAAGGAGTTCCATCCACCTCCGTTGCCGAAGATTCAACTCCTTTTGAGTCAATAGGTACGTAAGCCTATTATGGTCGGTGAAGAGATAGCCTTTTTTCTCCATAGAGGTTATGTCTCCAAATTTTCAATGCAAAGACAACTGCAGCAAATTCAAGGTCTTGTGTGGGGTAATTCATTTCGTATGGCTTAATTTGTCTCGAAGCATAAGCAATGACCTTACCTTCTTGCATCAATACGCATCCTAACCCAAGATGCGATGCATCACTATAAACTGTGTAGTCCTTTCCGGACTCAGGTTGAGTTAGGACAGTTGTATGGGTTGATACTTGTTTCAATTGATCGAAACTTCGTTGTTGAGCCTCGGTCCAAACAAAAGGAGCTTCTTTCCTCAACAACTTAGTTAAAGGAGCAGCTATAATAGATAACCATTTTAAAAATCTTCGATAATAGCTAGCAAGCCCAAGAAAGCTTCTGACTTCTCCAATATTCTTCGGTGGATGCCAATCTACAATAGCATGGATTTTCTTCAGGTCCACTTGAATACCCGAAGCTGACACGATATGTCCCAGAAAGGTAACTTCGGTGAGCCAAAACTCACACTTAGAGAACTTCGCGTACAACTACTTTTCTCTTAAGATCTGAAGCACAATACGAAGATGACCTCGATGCTCCGTTTCATTCATGGAATAGATCAATATGTCATCTATAAACACCACTACGAACTTGTCAAGATAGGGTCAAAATATCCTACTCATCAAATTCATAAAAGCTTCTGGTGCGTTGGTTAACCCAAAAGGCATCACCAAGAATTCGTAGTGTCCATATCTTGTACGGAAGACAATCTTTAGTACATCACACTCAGTAAGTATCATTTGATAGTAGCCCGACCTTAAGTCGATCTTGGAAAACAAAAAGGCATCTTTTAAGTGATCGAACAGGTCGTCTATTCTAGGCAATGAATATTTATTCTTGATGGTTACTTTATTCAATTGTCGGTACTCAATACACAGTCACATAGAACCATCTTTCTTCTTAACAAAGAGAATCGGAGCTCCCCATGGTGAAGAGCTCGGTTGAATAAAATCTTTGTTCAATAAGTCTTGAATCTGAGTCTTTAATTCTTTTAATTCCACAGCTGTCATACGGTATAGTGCAATGGAAACTGGAGTAGTCCCAGGTTGCACCTCAATGCCAAACTCCACTTCACGGGTTGTGGCCAATCCCGGAAGTTCATCAGGGAAGACACCAGGGAATTCACATACGATGTCAATGTCTCGCAATTGTGGCTCATCTCTAGACTCCGACACCAAAGTTTACAATGATGGATTTCTCACGTTCATCAATACAACACTCTCCTTACCCAGACCCCGGAGATACAATTTCCTCTTACAACAATCTACCCAGGCTTGATGCTCACTAAGCCAATCTAAGCCTAGGATGACATCAAATCCATGGATCGGTAAAGCCAAAAAATTTGCCGGAAAAGGAGTTCCTTGGATCATTAAGAGGCAGTTCTTACACACTACCCTCATGGTGACACAATCTCCTAGGGGATTGGTTACATAAATTCTCGATGCTATTGGTTCGGAAGACATATTATATTTCTTAATTAAAATATTACTTATAAAAGAATGAGTAGATACAGGGTCAATCAATGCAAATAAGGAATGTGAATATAGCTCGATAGTACTTGCAATGACATCAGGTTCATCCTCTTCTTCTCCACTCCTCACATGATACATTTGGGCAGGAGCTTTTGAATCTTGTTTTCCAAAGGGTTTCCCTGGACCACTTGATCGTCCGAAAGTTCCAGATGATCCTTTCCTCGATCCTTTATCTATAAAGTATTGAGCAGGAGAAGCAACAGTAGTCGGCGTGACAACAGATTTTGTTGCATTCAAAGGGCAATCGCGAATAAAGTAACCATGCTCACCACAATAGTAACATGCTTCAGTCTACTTACGACATTGACTCGCTGGATGCCTATTCTGAAAATAATTGCAAAGTGGATCCTTGTTGCCTCGATTTGAACCTCCAGTGCTTTCAACGGACGTTGCTTTAGCAAAAGACTTCGTTACAGACTTAGGTCTCTCGATGTTTCCATAACGGGAGGGCTATGTATATATATTTTGTTTAGGACCTTGATATCTCCCTTTCTTGTTCCATCTCGGAGGTCGAGAATCATCCTTGAACCTATTCTCGAACTTTTTAGACCCACCAGCTCATTGAGCTCTCTGTGCAGCTTCGGTGGCCTTAACTCGATTCACAAGGTCTTGGAAATCAGAAATGCCTAACGTAGTGAACATAGGGCGTAGTTCATCATTAAGCCCTGCAATGAACACCTGGCACTTTTATTCCTCCTTCCTAACGTACTCAGCACCGTATCTACAGTACTTGCAGAAATCGTGAATGTAATGTTCGATCGGTCGTCCGCCCTGTTTGAGGTGAAGGAAGGTGCTTCGTCTTTTAGCAAGGTAGAATTCACTGATGTATTTCTAGCAGAATTCTTTAAGAAAGAACTTCCAGGTCACAATGTCTTCGGAAACTGTCAAAATAGTAGTTTTCAACCAATAAAGTGCCTCGTCAGCCAGCAACGCGATGGCACACTCAAGTTTGTGCTCATCCGAGCACCGAAGATGCTTATTCAGTAATCGCAAGGTGTTGTCGAACCAGTACTCAGCAACTTCAGGGTTGTCATCATCTTGTCCAGTGAAGGTATAAGATCGATATTGTGAGAGCTTATCGATAGGTGCTCGAGTGTATTGAACGACAGGGGCGATAGGTAGCACGATTTGTTCAGTCATCATAGAAGTCATAAACTACTTGAACATGTCAGCCATGTTCTTATAACACTAGGCCTGAGCGGTAGGTGCTGCAGGCTTAGTACCCTGAACAAGAGGATCCTGCGGTTTCGGTGGGTTCTGAGGATTTCCTCCTCTAATCTCCTCGCCTTCCGTCGAGGGGTGGATATCAAGCTCGTCTATATAAGCTTCATTAGTCTCAGACATATCTATATGAAAGATCGGATTAGTCAACAAGTCACAATATACACAATATCTAACTCATAGGTGGCAAAGTAACACAATAACAATGCAACAAGCTTCGGTTTAGTCCTAGAATCAACTAAACTCTAGCTCTGATACCACAAATGTAACACCCCTTCCCAGTCTGGTCGAGAACCGGGTCAGAAGGTGCTAACGATGATCAATGCAGTAATCATTGCAAAAAAATTTCCTTTTTAATATTATCCTTTAAAACAATACCATACCATAACAAATGCCTCAACACATTTTAATCCAATCAATTCATACGAAGCAGTAATTAATAAATCGGAGCTAAATTGTAATTAATACAAGTTTCTTAGACTAAAATAAAAATTCAACAAATTGGACGTCCTTCAATGCAATCGACTTTACCATATTGAAATTCACTACATTATTAACATATCTGTAAAATTTCATACAACTTGGAGACCAATAGCTCATTCAATTTAATCTTTCAATATTCAGTTACTAAAATGTGAACCTTGCAAACTGTTTAATATGCCTTTAACTAACTTAACTGACCCCGTATCGAAACACCCTAAGGTTGTTTCGAAATGGGTGAATGGTGGTCAACTCTTGTTGACCTTACCCATTAGACCGTATCGATACAGTAATGCCCTGTATCGAAACGAGTTGACTTTGACCCATTTCGATACGCTCTAAACCTGTACCGAAACAAGGAATTCTAGTGACAAAATGTTTCGAAATGGCCATGAACCGTTCCGATATGCCCTATTCCTCAGGCTCAATTATGCTTACCCGTATCGAAACGCCATCACCCATTTCGATACGGCCTGACCTGTAATGACATATTTTTGCTGGTGTTTATTCAATTTACCTACTGGTCGATGTCCAAATGCAACGAAATTTCACACACAATATTTCAATGGTTTAAACTACTAGCTTGTCAAGTTTCATGATCATACGAATACGTTTACTATGTTTTTACCTTTATGATCCAATTATGCTCTTTTAAGCCATTTTAAGCCAACCTAAAAGGCCGTTAAGGGCCATTAACCATATTACAACATATGCATATCACAAACATAACAAAATGGGCATAAATGACTAATTCAACTACTTTGCCACCATCCTAGTAGTTCTTAAGATCAAAATACATTACTTTAAGGCTTGTAGTGACTTGTCTTGTTTTATCAATCCGATCCTCCAACACACGATCTTTTCGACCTGAAAATACAGGAGATGAGACACGTTAGGCATACGATGCCTAGTGAGTTAGTCACAAACAATATGAACAACAATATGTCAAGTATCAATATATATGATCTCATGCCTATCAATGTCAATGCTATGCAATAATGTTCAATGTTTAACATAATCTTTTCATAGTTAATACTTGGGTGAATCAAGATAGTGGATACGCGAATTCCTACGCCTCGCCAAGTCAATAAATGGTCTAGTCCCTCTGCCTCGCCAATATGACCAAGATCAATACACATCCCTCCGCCTCGCCAAATCAATAAAGGTCGTAGCCTTAGGACTGTAGTCCACTCGTACACCAACCTTATGAATTCTATAGCATGCCAATTGTATCCATTGTCTATTCAAATCCAAGGTTCCAATGGTCATATGCATTTCAATAATCAATGAGTATTCTAATGACCAATGATTTTCAATATTATCATTAGCCAATATGTCTCATAATCAATGTTTCATGGTTAAATGTTAATAACAATAATCAATGATTTCTTTGCAATGTTTCTATAACAATGTCTATATCAATGTCAATGCTCAATGACGATACCAATAACTATGTTCGATACTCAATGAAAAACTTACCAACACTTACCAAGGTGTCTGTTTAATTATCCGATGCAACTTTTTTCCAATAACAATACGAGTAAAATGATCAAAGATAATAACAATTGATTTGGGAAGGCTTTTCGCCTAATCCTGAGACTCCGGCTACATTCACCTTGACACTCTGAAGCTTTCAAGGCTCTCGGATAACAATCCCCTTGTTCCTAGCTTTGGATGGTGAAGATGGAGTCTCTTTATCATCTACTTGAGCTAGGAAATCAATAGGGAGATTGTTAGGATCGATATTATGATATCAAAATCAATATAATTATATCATAATCGATATCCAATTTCAATATAAGCAACAACGATGAAATATCCATGGATGGTCAAAACTAGCTTGAGATTAAACATGTATTATCCATGGAATTCAGCAATCGATTGAGGAATATAGCTTACCCAACCGATAGCAACGATTCGATATCTATAGTACGATGAAAAAGCAAAGCTTAAAATTATCTCCAATGGAGGTGTTTGCTTAGTTGAAGATGAAGATAGCTATGGAGATGTTTTCTTTTCAAAGCTCGATAAGTTTCTCCCTTTTTTCTTTATTTCTTAATTGTTTTTGCACTTAAAACACTAGATAGCCGATTGGCTTTCCTTACCATGAAGGAATCAAATTTCGTTTGTCTACATAGTTACAATTTATAATTGAAGTGGGGCAAATCGCAAGGTTAGTCCCTCAACTCTTAATATTATATGGTTTTACCCACGTAACTTTCCGATAGCTATAATTTGGTCATTAGAAGACTTTTTAACTAATCCGATAAGGCCAATACCCGATAAATTATTTAATTAGAGTCCAATATCGATAATTAACTAGCCGGTACTATGTTTAGACTTTATCGATGTGAAATTTCCGATCTTTGGAACCCAATTCCAATTAGACCGGAGTTTGGGGTGTTACAACTCTCCCCCCTTAAGTCAAATTCATCATCAAATTTTTACCTGAACCAAAAAGATGTGGATATTGATGTTTCATGGTCTCGTCAGGTTCCCATGTGGCTTCCTCAATGGTGTGGCTCCTCCAGAGCACTTTAACCTATGATACAATATTGTTGCCAAGCCTTTTGACTTCTCTTGCTAGAATTTGAACCGGTTCCTCCTCGTAGGATAGAATCAATCAAAGTTCTACAAACTCAGGTTCCACAATGTGTGAATGATCAGAAAGAAACTTCCGAAGCATCGATACGTGAAAAACATCATGGATCTTACTCAATTCTGAGGGTCATAATAGTCGATATGCCACGGGGCCAACTCTTTCAATGACTTCAAAGGGTCTAAGGGATCGGGGACTCAATTTTCCCTTCTTGCCAAACCTTAAAATCATCTTCCACGGTGATACTTTGAGGAAGGCTTTTTCTCCAACTTCATACTCGATATATCTTCTCTTAAGATCATCATAAGACTTTTGTCGATCAAAGGCAGCCTTCAAATGATCATGGATAATGGTGACCCACTCTTCAGTCTCTCGAAGCAAACCAGGGCCTAACATCCTACCTTCGCCAAGCTCCGACAAACACAATGGAGTTCTACATCGCCTACCATATAATGCTTCATAAGGGGCCATTTGGATTGACGTTTGGTAACTATTATTGTAGGCAAATTCAATAAGGGGTAGAGATTTCTCCCAAATTCCACCAAAGTCAATGAAGCATGCCCGAAGCATGTCTTCCAAGATTTGTATAGAAAGGTTCAATAACAATGCAAGTTTCTAAGATTTCAATGGACAGATTTTCTGATGATTTACCTGGATTACCCTTTCTGACTGACCGTTGGATTGAGGGTGAAAGGTTGTGCTAAGATTAACCTTGGTGGCCAGAGCTCCTTGTAAGGTTCTCCAAAACTGAGATGCAAATCGAGGATCTCGATCGGAGATAATAGACTTAGGTACTCTGTAGAGTTGGATTACTTCTTTGATATACAAGTCAGCTAGTTTAGGGAGACCATAATCCATTCTGACCGGTATAAAATGAGCTGACTTCGTGAAACAATCTACAATGATGCATATGGCATCATGCTTTGCGGGAGTTAACAGTAAACCACTAAAAATCCGTAGTATTCTTTTCCAACTTCCATTTCGGTGGATCAATAGGCTGCAATAATCCAGTAGGAGCACAATGTTCTGCGTTAACACGTTGGCAGGCGAGACATTTAGAAATGAAATCAACAATGACCTGCTTCATGCCCGACCACAAATAGAGTTCCGGAAGACAACAATAATGGATTCGGGAAGGCTTTTCGCCTAATCTCGAGACTCCGACTACACTCACCTTGACACTCCAAAGCTTTCAAGGCTCTCAGATAACAATCCCATTGTTCCTGATTGTGACGATGGATTCTCTTTATCAACTTCTTGAGCTAGGAAATCAATAGGGAGGATGTTAGGATCGATGTTACGATATCAAAACCAATAAAAGGATATCACAACCGATATCCGATTTCAATATAAGCAACAACGATGAAATATCCATGGATGGTCAAAACCCTAGCTTGAGATTAAACATGTTTTATCCATGGAGTTCAATAATCGATTGAGGAATATAGCTTACTTGACCGATAGCAACGATTCAATATCTATAGTATGAAGAAAAGGCAAAGCTTAAAATCATCTCCAATGGAGGTGCTTGCTTAGTTGAAGATGAAGATATCTATGGAGATGTTTTCTTTTCAAAGCGCATGAAGTTTCTCCCCCTTTTCAATATTTCTTAATTGTTTTTGCACTTAAAACACTAGATAGCCAATTGGCTTTCCTTACCATTAAGGAATCAAATTTCCTTTGTCCACGTAGTTACAATTTATAATTGAAGAGGGGCTAATCACAAGGTTAGTCTCTCAACTCTCAATACTTTATGGTTTTACCCACGTAACTTTCTGATAACTATAATTTGGTCAATAGAAGACTTTTTAACTGATCTAATAAGTCCAATAGCCGATAAATTATTCAATTAGAGTCCAATATCGATAATTAACTAGCCGGTACTATGTTTAAACTTTATCGATGTGAAATTTTTGATCTCCGGAACCCAATTCCGACTAGACCGGATTTTGAGGTGTTACACATTACTTGCCGCAATCGTGTTCGCTCTAAAAATATGGAGTCATTACTTGTACGGTGAAAAGTGCTATCTATTTACCGACCACAAAAGTCTCAAATATCTCTTAACTCAGAAAGATTTGAATCTAAGGCAATGAAGATGGATAGAATTGCTTAAGGACTACATTTGGTTATCGACTATCATCCCGGGAAAGCAAATGTGGTTGCTGATGCCCTCAGTCCAAGGCCATACTCAGGCAATTCTCCTTAAATTAAAATCCCTGAATATTCGAATTGAAATTGAATCTTTCTTGCTATGGAAGAAACCATTCGAACACTTGCTTCTTTTGCAAGTAACCATTTGAATTCCACCTAATAGCTTTGTTTAATCTTGTAGCTTCAAATGCTATAAATGCTCATCTACTAGTATACCAAAAACATTGATTTTATGTCTGAACTACAAATCCAATCTTGCCTAATATCAAGAATCAAAGACTTACAACAAGCTAACCATGAACTTCAAGCTATTATCTTGAAACTTGACTCGAAAGTTAATCAAGATTTCTCCATTCATTCGAATGGCATGCTCAATTTTAGGAATAGAATATGTATTCCAAAAAAATAAAGATTTGAAGAATTAAATTATGCAAGATGCTAATCAAAGCCCTTTCTCGATACATCTTGGATCTATCAAGATGTATAAATACCTTAAATCTTTGTATTGGTGGCCTAGTATGAAGTCAGCCATCACCGATTATGTATCTAAAGGCTTGAATTGTCAAAGAATCAAAGCCAAACATCGAGCTCCCACTGGATTGATCTAACCCCTCGAATTCCCTCTGTGGAAGTTGGATCGAATTACTATAGATTTTGTAACTGGTCTTCCTTGTACTCCAAGAAAATGTGATGCCGTGTGGGTAGCAGTTGACCGATTCATTAAGTCGGCTAACTTCATCCCTGTTCGAATGAACTATTGTTTGGAAACTCTAGCTAACTTGTACATTCGTGAAGTGAATCGTTTACACGAAGTTCCTACTTTAATCGTTTCTGATCAGGATCCTATATTAAGATCTCGATTCTGGAGAACCTTGCAACGAGCTCTTGGAACTAAGTTGAATCTAAGCACAGTCTTCCATCCTCAAAGTGATAGCCAATCCGAAAGAGTTATACAAGTGCACGAAGGTATGCTTAGAGCTTGTGTTATAGACTTCGGAAAGAATTGGGAGAAATCCATACCTCTCGTAGAATTTGCCTACAACAATAGTTTCCAAGCTTCAATCTAAATGGCTCCTTTCGAAGCTCAGTGTGGGAGAAGGTGTAGAACACCTCTATGCTGGTCCGAAATAGGTGAAAGCAAAGTTCTTAGTCCTCAATTCCTTCAGGAAACCGAAGAACAAGTTGAAATTATCCATAATCGATTGAAGCAAGCCTTTGATGGGAAAAAAGCCTATGCAGATCTGAAACGAAGGGACATTCAACACAATGTGGGAGACAAAGTATTCCTTAGAGTTTCTCCATAGAAGAAAGTTTTCAGATTTGGCAAAAAGGGAAAGCTCAATCCATGATTCATCGTACCATTCGATGTTGTTGAAAGAATTTGTCATGTGGCTTATCGATTGGCACTCGCAGTGAATTCAATAAGATTTACAATGTCTTTCATGTCTCAATGCTCAAGAAATATCGATCAGATCCATCTCACATCCTTGAGCCTAAATAATTTTAACTAAACCCTGATTTATTTTACGAAGAGGAACCAATTCAAATCCTCGATAAAGAAATTAAAAGTCTTCGAAACAAGAGCGCTCCTTTGGTGAAGATCTTGTGGAGAAACCATAAGATGGAGGAAGGAACCTAGGAACCAAAGCATACAATAAGAAAGCAATATCCTCATCTATTCAACTCAGGTAAGAATTCGAGGGCGAATTCTTCTTTTAAGGAGGGGAGAAGTGTAACACCCTAAAACTGGTCCTAGGATTATTGCTATCAATTCAAAAATCCTAAATAGTGAAACAAGTCACATTGAATAGGATGTAATCTAGGATCAAAATTCAAGATCGATGAAACATAGGTGCCGAATCTTAAAGGTATTAAAAGACAATTGAATTAAGGACTTGATTGAAAGAATAAGTGAAATTGGTGACTGAATTAAAATGACTAAACCAAGTAATTAAGGAAAGATAAGGAATGAATGATAAATTTTCTAAAATCCCAAAATTTTCCTTAATTAAATTAGGATTAATAGCTAAGTAAGGGATAATATGGTAAATGCTTAATTCCGCTAAATTAACAAATACAACACCATCATCTTCCTCATTTCAATTCTGCCGAATTGAAGAAAGAAAAAGGAGAGAGGGAGAGTTGAGATAAACACCATTGGTAAGAAAGAATTGAGCTTGCATGCTCTTGAATTTTCCATAGGAATTGATTTAGCAAGGCAATGTAAGCTTCCAACCTCCTCATTCTATTCGGATATGTAGTTAGATTTGTAAAATTAAATTGATGTTGTTTTTATTGAATTAATTCATGTTGATAGCTTGCATGATACTTGAATTAGATTGTAGTTGTTTTATAATAAGTTTATATAACTAGGAAATTTGTTGGAATTGAGAAAACTATGGGTTATCACATTGAAAGTGATAACCGAGTGTATTATAGACTCTTAGGGCTAAATTGAGAAATTGAGGAAGATAAGTATTGGACTAGAAAAATTGATGTAGGACAAAATTGTTGGAAATTGAGTTTACTAGTGCACTGAAGAGTTAAACAAATGAATCTGCCAATAAATTGATGAAATTTGACGTTAGAGTGAAACAAGTCACATAGAAAGCCTAATATATAAAATTAGGGACTGTTTTGAACAAACTGGTAAATTCAAGATTGAATTGGATAAATTTAAGGGCTGGTAATGTTAGTTAAAACAGGGGATGGGTCGGAATGAGTACTAGGTAAGTTGAATTGCATGAATTGTGGCTAAATAGGTTGTCTAGATGTGTTCATTGACACATTAATGAAATCTGGACTAATTTGGAAAATTTGTTATGTTGAGGACTTAACTGGATTTATTAAGGGCTAATCTTGATATGAAAACACATGGGGGAAAATAGGGAAAACTATGGTAAAAAGGACTAAAATGAACTAGTATGGGACCTAGGTTAAACAGCTCACTAAAGTGGACCTAGACTCAATATGGAAGTTTCGAAACTGTAAAATTGACCCGATTTTAATTAATAAACTGTATTAATATAGAAAGGATAAAAATATGAGCTTTATATGGTTAGATAGATAATTGAATTAGCTTTCCAGTGGTATAAACTAATTGAAATTCCAACCTACAGATTCAAAGTTATAGATAGATTAGTAAGCAGTGTGCAAATAGCCAGGGCAGAAACTGTTTTATATAATATAGTTCAAATGAGCTTAAATTGCTAATGTATTGATTGTAATGATTCCTTTATGTTATGTATGGCTTCTTAGACCAAAGGATAGAGGATTTTGTGGAGGAAGAAAGGGTTAGCCCAGCAACTAGGAAGGAAAATAGGATTTTGTGGAGGATTTTATGGAGTATTGTGAGTGTAACCCCACTTAGGGTTAGGACTTAGGTCCTGACCAATCTCTTTTCTTGTATGGATGCCATGTAAAATGACTAATATATATATATATATTTGGTAATTAAGGGAAGAATAAATTTAATTGAAAACTTGTTTAATGCCATGTTGAGTTGTGATTTGGATTGAATTGATTATCTTGATTACATTATGATTATTTCATGTCTAATTTTCATGTTCACATACGCATTGCTTATGCCAAAGGTATGTAATGGCATGCTAGCTTATTTGGACACAAGGTACGTTAAACATACATGAATTCTTTGATAAATTGAACGCTCTTGTGATATTTGATTATCTATGGATTAAATTATGATCGAATGCTCCCTTGTATGATGAGTTGTTCGAATGCTTTAAAAGATTGATTGCTCTTGTGATGTTTGATTTTCTATGGATTAAACCATGATCGAATGCTCCAATGTATATTGTTTCAATCGAATGGCTTAATGGTTTGATTATGTATGATGTTTGATCACCTATGAATTGAACTATGGATTATATGGCTTGATAAACTTTAAAGGAAATTGATCTTGAGATGCTTGCTACTTAATCAATTGATGTGCAATTGTTTGCAAAATAAAAGAAGTAACAAGTCCTTGGTTGCTAGTTGGTCTTAGGTAGAATGGCGTGCCTTAGAGTCTAGAGCTCAATTTGTTCTAGTACTTGTGTACCTGCTTGTTTGGTGTTGTAGGCACCTTCTTATTGGATACCTTGGGTATCATCTTGCTACACACTTAGTGTACCCTCTTGTGTGGTGTAGCAGATACCTTCTTGTTCTAGTACTTAGTGTACCTGCTTGTTCTGGTACTTTGTGTACCTTCTTGAGAATTGATTATCTAGCCCTACTACTTACCAAGGCAAACTTGATTATAAGAAAGTTGAAAGGAAGACTTGGAATCATAAATAAAGAATGAGTAATGTGATTCATGATAATGTACTTGATATGAAATGAAAATATTTGATTGATTTGAAGTGTATGCTACCTTAATTACTTATGATTTGAAAAAAATAATTCACATGTTACATGGAACATATTCGACTAGGACTTATTGTCACCTTAATTGAGATTGTTCGATGTTTGATTGATTCAATTGTGATGAGCTTGAATGATTCCTTGCTTCCAAGGCATGTATTCGAATAGAACATGGAAAGACTAGCTAGGTTAAACTTCCTTTAATTGTGAAATAATCCTTAATGATAATTGGATCATAATGTTAATAATCTTGTAACATGTTAGGTAGTTGTAACCTCACTAAATACTCAACGTACTTATCACTCTTGTCTTTTATTCTCCCCAAAATCAGGTTTGAAGTGATCAAAGCTTCCCGATCTCGAGCTGAGCATACACAAGTGAAGAATTGAGAGTATGACTTGTCTTGTTTATGTTGCACTCGTAGTTGGTGGCTTAGTGTTGTGTCTAGTTATTCAAGTCTCATGCATTTAGCTCATATTGAAAATGTGTTTGAGATGTTTGTAAGGACTTAATGAATGGAGGGTAATGTTTTGTGATACTTTGGTATGTAAAAATGTAAGGATATGAGTGTATGAACTTAAGGCTATTAGCCCCTTTTGATTTGTATATAAGCACAGGCTAAAGGTTTGATGTTATGTTTAATAGTCTTGTTTTAGTTGACTCCCTCTTGATTCCATTGTTTTTAGATTAACATGTACATATATAAATTTGACTGTTGAACACCATAGATAAATCGAAATTGGTAATTGTTTGAAATTGTGACTTGTATTTAATAGCATATATTTGAATGCCTTCTTGTCCTTCGAGCATGTGATCAAATGGTTTCGTTGCCTATTGATCTTGTTATTCGAATGGTGTCTTGATCATAAAGTTTATGTTCGAATGGTGTGGGATCTATCATGTTAGCCGATTAATCCAATTGAATTTAATTGTATCTTGTTCAAATATTGTTTTCAAATTTGAATGAGTAGATATTGTATGAACAATGGTAATATGATTTATATGAACATTATTGTATAAATAGAAATGTTTTAAATTGGCTTCAAATTTTTATGCCTTGTGTCAATTCTTGCATCGACACTCCTCGCTCCTAACTCGGGCGATGGGTGTGACATAAAGTGGTAATCATAGCTTTAGGTCTAGATCCTAGAACTAGATCGAGTCTACATGCGTCATATAGGATTGAGTTATGCCACCTAGGAGTCGTATTCTCGATATACTTGTGTATTTTCTCATCTAAGTACTTCTTTTATTCAATCGTAGTATGTCTGAGACAAGAATAACTCGAGACGATGATAGTCCCCGAGAATCCTCTAATGAGGGCAGAAGTGTAAGGTTTGATTAGAATCATCCAAGACAAACCGTTCAACCTCGAGCTCAGGCTCGACCTTAGCAAGATACTCCTTCTATCCAAGCTATCCAGAGAGAATGTCTCTTGAGCATGAAAGAGATGTTTGACCAGCTTGTATCGAATCTAAAACAAGACCATAATGCTGCCCTTCCACATGCCGCGCCCAATGGAGCCCCTATTGATAAGTTAGCTCAACACCCAATAGACCAGCCTGAGGATGTCAAGTACTGTCTAAAAAACACTATCAAAGTCGTGAACAAACAATTATAATGCTCAGACGAGCATAAACTTAAATGTGTCGTAGCCCTAGTACCGGACGAAGCGATGAGCTAGTGGGAAACCACTACCCTGGCTGCTCCTGCAAAATCTGTGACATGGAAATTCTTTATAAAAGAATTCAAGAAGAAATACAATAGTGAACAATATTTGGTCGAGCTCCAAAGACGTTTCTTATATCTCAAGCTGACCAACAAGCCCATTGAACACTATGTTGCTGAATTTTGCAAGTATTGCAAATACGACTCGAAATACATCAAAATCGAGGCTGACAAGTGTTGGATGTTTGTCGACGGCCTAAAAGATGAATTAAGTCTAATCTTTACAACCCTAAGAATTACTAATTTCCAGAACCTTCTCAACCGAGCCATCGCAACCGAGGCGAAAATGAAAGCTGCAGAAAGGAGAAAGGATGGCAACTGAACCGATAAGAAGCAGAAATGGGATGAATAGCCTCATTGGCCATCTAAGAAGGCCAAATATCAGAAATATAACTCTTCAAACTTCACTCCTGCTCCGAAGAGCAATTATACGCTGAGACCTCAATCGGTGAACAAGCTCGCAGTCCCGGTTATCTTCGTTGATAGTACGGGAAATTCTGGAAAAATTCCTCTTTGCAAGTTCTGCCAAAAACCTAACCGCAGCCAATGCCGAGCTCAATCGAACTTGTGTTATATGTAGAGTGTTTAGGTGTTCTCTAAATATGAGCGCAAGTGCACACACCTGTCAAGTTATAGTATATAAGATACCGTCTCTCACAGAGATTGGACAGCTTAAACTCGAATCATAATTCCTGCACAAAGGAAAATTAAATGCACAAATAAGTTTTAGTTTATAAAAGAATGAAAAGTAAATAAAACAGAAGTAGTTGATAAAAAAAGATCAGATTGATAGAATGGGTCAGATTATGTTGCTCCCTAGTGTGAAACTGTGTTGAATAGGTTAAGTTGTTTTGAGCTGCCAGACTTTGCTGCCTCGGCGGAGGATGGCAGATTGACTGCTTTGACGCTTTCATTGCCTCGGTAGTGGAATGGATGTGTGTCTCAGCGGTAAACTCGGTAGTCCTTCAAGGCTCGGCAGAACGCTTCGATAGTGATTCCGCTTATGTCTAGGAGAATGTTGTTGTTGCCCACTGTTGATAATACCAGTCGCGGCGTGAATCTTGCAAAGACTACAATGTTAGTTCGTTCTCTTTTAGCCGCCTGAAACCCTAACCTATGTCTAGGCTGGATTGATCAACACTTGATTAGAGTGAGAACCGTACTTACTCCTTTCATGAGTTTGACTCTCTCGATACCGAACAAATGGATAGTTAACAACTAATCTTTCAAACTTAATTGAAAACTATGAAGAGCATGGAATAAGCAAACCTTGAACTTTTATCGAAAAAACAAACTTAATCCTAAAAAAACCTTTCTCACACTAGTTTACAACATAACCCAAACCCAAAGAAGAATTTAGAACATAATGGTGGCAAGAAAACCTAAACTATGCCTAAGGAAAACCTAAGTTGTTCTTAATTACAAAATATATCGAGTATATATAGGCATTAGCTAGGCCAAGTCCTCATTGGAGTAGAAGTCTTCAAAGTAGCTTTTGCATTAAATGCAACCATTAATTCTAACTTCTTTGAGTTGAATGTGGACTCCTTCATGTTGCCTTGCACTGCATGTCATCTTGATCTCCTCCTTCGGCGGCTCTGTCCTTTGTTTCCGGTATCAGTAAATTGCATGGATGGGCTTATTGGACTCAGAAAATTATGCTCTTCCAATTCACCAATTCCCTAAATTGCTGCCCTGGGCGGCAAATATGGCAGCGGCAGGCGCTCCGCAGTGTCTTTCTCTCAATTGAACTGCTTCAATACAACTTCTTGGTTTGTTGCCTCAGCATCAGCTCCTCAGATTTCTCCTCCTCCGTCGGGAAATTTTCCTGCATGCACCAAAATACATACCAAAACAACACCTTTTTCCACAAAATGCACTAAAATATGGAATCAAGCTTAATGGTAAAGGAAATTATGAGAATATGCATTAATGCCTAATCATGCAACTAAAATGTGCCTAAGTCTAACAATAATATAAGTAAAAAGGGTAAATAAAATAAGACTTTTAGACACTTTACAAACCCCCAAACTGAAACTATTGCTTTTCCTCAAGCAATGCAAACCTAACTAGACGTTCCCTTATATTAATCAGAATGAAAAACTTGTTTTTAACTTGATTCTGCACCTCAAGGCTGTGGCACCTACATTATATTAATGATATGGGAAACAACAAGAAATAACTCAGAATTAATATATAATGCTAGTGCAGTGTGTGCAGGACTATGTACAGGCTGAATATGCATAATACTCAAAAGAAACAAAGATGTTGTTACGATATATAAGGTTGTTGTCCAGGCAGCACAATTATTTAATCATGGCAGTTAGGGCTTCAGCTCATCACAACTACTCTCTAGGTCTGAAATTAAGATAGGAGCATACTACAAAACCCTGAACCCTTTGAGCAGAGTCATTCCGTAAAGACTTTCATTCATTCGTGTTAATTTGTTCGTCACTACAAAATTTTCAAATTCATGGACTTTGATAGCAGCGGAGTGTCCTTGGCACATGATTCTTCCTAGAGCCTGTTTCAGGCACCTCTAGGGTAAAACAATAATTTTTTCATTGTTTTTCTCTGCATTGGTAGTGCTTTACTTTTTCTGTTTCTGTTTTCTGCCTCGGCAGCTACCTGCAACCATTGTTAGAATTTTGCAAAGAATTCTAAAGATAAAGCAGGATGTGTTCATAAGATATTCAATCAAATTCGACAAGTAACAGTAGTGTTTTTATTTTTTGGCAATTATAGAAAAAATTCTAACTTATTCAAACTTTTCCCAAAATTAAGTTGAATTTTAATTTGGTGCAAAAATAAATTAATCGGCTATCCTATCATAGGCACAAGTTATAATTTTTTTCTTTTGATTAATTTTTAGAGGCAATTACATTATGCAACCTAAATGCAATAGTTATGCCTAAACAAAATGAGTGCTAACCCCCCAAACTCGAGAGGAGCATTTTCCTCAATGCATGAGAAAAATAAATGAGTTAGTCGGAAAGGTCGTCACCTTGCATGATGAATTTCCTTCTAGCCATGTTTGCTTGTGTAGTTATCGAATGTGTGTATCTGCTAGTCGAACCACATGCAGTCGTTACCTTAGCATCCCTAGGCAGTTGTTGTTGCAGTGGCGTCGATCTGCGTTGCCAGGGCGGGTGATGGCAGGCAAGTATTTCAGTAGGAAATTTGGGGAACCGGACTGCACTGTCAGGGAACATCCCTGGTGTATTGCATAAATTGGAGTTGCTGCCTTTCCATCCAATTGAGTTGGTTCCGGAGATGATGGGGGAGTACTGCTGGTATTGGGGTCTGTTTGGCCGCTACAGTACTGCCGAGCGACGGGAGTTGGGCAGCAGCATCAGTACTGTCGGGTGGCAAACTTTCATCGATGATGTTTCTCGGTTGCCTCTGTCGAAATTATTTGGAAGGATTGTTGGTTGTTGGTTGTGGCCATTGATAGGTTGTGAGACGGTTGAATTTTATTTGCAAGATGAAGAAAAAACATAATAAAATAATAAAATGCAAAAAGAAATAAAAATTTAAAAATTTTAAGTCTACGAAAGCATAAAAAATGTGGAAGATAAAAATAAAAATTATGTTACTCTAGGAGTGCATTGGCATGCATCTCCTAAAGTAACTACTCCCTTGTCTGTTCGAGCTTGAGAGGGTCGTTTCTGATACTTCTTGTAATCCACTCGCACCCTCCATCAAGTGATTATTCTCATGGAGGAGGAGTCCTTCTTTTTCATTCTCTTGTAGTCCATGTGAACCTTCCTCCTTGTTTCTATTCCTGAAGACATGAACATATGATTAGGAAAAATTATATCACTATCTAACCATGTACTTACCTCATCTTTTTCGAAGTCCGTTATGGTGGACAGTTGCTTTTGCTGTCGAGGCAGCTGCTGTGACAACCAGTTGTTGCGACAGTCTTTTATCATGATGTTATGCATGTCAAGGGAAAACTCAATTTTCAGAAAAGCTTCATGACTCCCAACATTGTTTTCTTTATGCCTTACGAAAGTCTCCTCTCGATATATATAGTCCATAGTTTCTGAAACATTTGTCGAGGCGGGCATCATTGTTGAGGCTTTTGTCGTGGCGGACTTGTTTGCCAAAGCATGTGATGTTTTCGTGGCATCATCAATTCTTTTGTCGGCCTTACTAGGTGTTGCTGTGGCATTGCTTTGTTCGGGTACTATCCTTTCACTGCTCAGTTCGTCTCTTGGGCAAGGTTCTTGGTAGCTCCCAAACCAGCTGTCAATCTTGTTGTTCGGGCAGTGTTTTTCATCCTCTTGGCTTTGAGGTTCTAATTGTTCCTCACACATCGGAGATCCTTCTTCGCATTGCTCTTCGTCCTCTTGTCTTAGGACATCAGTATCCCTTAGACTTAATTGTTGGGGATCACTAGTTGTCGAGGTAGAAGTTGTTGAGACATCATTTTCAAGTTCATCTATGGCATTAATGACGACTGGATTGCTCAGAAGTGTATCCATCTTAGCGATGTTGGCATCCATAGCAGTTGACACTTTATGCGTGAGTGCGAGGAAAGTTTGAAGTGTGTTTTCCAAGGATTTTGATTGCTCTTGCGGATAAATATATTGCCAGAGCATATCGATTTCTACAGCAAAATTGTTATGGTAAATTTTTTTTTGAGATTTTTTATCATACCATGAAAAATCTTGCTGCTATGGCGACAACTGCGGCAGCAGCATCAGCTGTTCCTATTGCTGCTGCAGCGGCATCTACTGTTCATATTCAGGCAACCATTCCTGCGTGGTTTTCCTCGACATGTCTGTTGCAAAAAGTTGAGGGAAACTTTCGAATGCATGATTACCTTCATAAAATTCGCAAGAACTTTCCCAAATATTTCCGCCCTTAACTCGTGGGGCACCTGAATAAGCGTTCCTCAGCAGGGCTTGGCATCAAAGGATGTCATGGTCTGGATCGTCGAATGATGGTTCTGCACCTTTTCTTCCCCTTCCTTCATTGTCGCGACAATGCTTGCCCGGACAGTGGGTAATGAAATCTGTATAAGCACAAAACATATAGCAAACCAGTACCTTTCGACCAACTATAGTAAAATAAAGATGATCAAGCATGGCAATGTTAAGAACAGTAAATTGTGTATGTATGATTAGTAATGCATCTAAAATAAGCTTAAGTCTGACACTAATTGATTCATAAAGGGTCCTAAAATGAATACTATTGCACACCTAATAGTCTCCCTCCAACTAGAGAAGTGGAATTCGGGATTGAAGTTCAACGTGAAACAAACCCGGTGTCCATTACGCCCTATCGTATGGCCCCAGTCGAGTTGAAAGAGCTCAAGAAGAAAATTCAAGAACTCGAGAACAAGAGATTCATTCAACCCAGTACATCTCCATGAGGTGCTCCTATCTTGTTCGTGAAGAAAAAGAACGCGACAATGAGGCTTTGTATTGATTACCGGTAATTGAACAAAGTAACGATCAAGAGCAAGTATCTGTTGCAAAGGATTAAGGACTTGTTCGATCAACTCAAACATGTTGTCGTGTTTTCCAAGATCGACCTTTGATCGGGCTATTATTAGATGAAAGTGAAGTATGATGATGTGCCCAAAACGACTTTTAGAACAAGATAAAGTCACTATGAATTTTTAGTAATGTCTTTCGGGCTAACTAATGCCCTGACCGAATTCATGGATCTTATGAACAGAGTATTCAAGCCTTATCTTGATAAATTTGTGGTCGTCTTTATCGATGTCATCTTTGTCTACTCTCGTAACAAGGAAGAACATGTTGAACACCTACGAATTGTTTTGCAAACTCTCCAAGAATGTTTGTTTTCGCCAAATTTTCTAAGTGTGAATTCTGGCTATCGGAAGTCTCGTTCCTTGGCCATGTCATCACGGCTCAAGGAATCAAAGTAGATCCGAAGAAGACACAATCCATTGTTGATTGGAGACCTCCAAGGTATGTAAGTGAAGTCTGAAGCTTTCTCGGTTTAGCTTGGTATTATAAAAGATTCGTGAAAGGATTCCTACTATTGCCTTACCCCTAACTAAACATCTTTGAAAGGATCAACCATTTGTGTGGTCAGAAAAGCAAAAACAAAGTTTCGACCAACTTAAGCAAGCCCTGACTCATGCCCCGATCCTTATCCAACTAGAATCAGGAAAAGAGTTCACGGTTTATAGCGATGCATCTCATTCGGGTCTTGGATGCGTCCTGATGCAAGGAGATAACGTAATTGCCTATGCTCATGCCAATTTAAGCCTCACGAACTCAATTATCCAACACATGATTTAGAGCTTGCTGCAATCGTGTTCACTCTCAAAATATGGAGACATTACTTGTACGTTGAAAAGTGGTATCTATTTACCGACCACAATGGATATATTTGAATCTAAGGAAAAGAAGATGGCTAGAATTTCTTAAGGACTACATTTGGTTAGACTATCATCCCGAGAAAGCAAATGTGGTTGTCGATGCCCTTAGTCGAAGGCCATACTTGGGTAATTCTCATTAAATTAAAATCCCTGAATATTCAAATTGAAATTGAATCTTTCTTGCTATGTAATAAACCATTAGAACACTTGCTTCTTTTGCAAGTAACCATTTGAATTCCACCTAATAGCTTTGTTTAATCTTGTAGCTTCAAATGCTATAAATGCTCATGTACGAGTATACAAAAAACGTGGATTTATGTCTGAACTACAAATGTAATCTAGCCTAATCTCGAGAATCAAAGACTTACAACCAGCTGAACCTGAACTTCAAGCTATTATCTCGAAGCTTGACACGAAAGTTAATAAATATTTCTCCATTCATTCGAATGGCATGTTCTATTTTAAGAATAGAGTATGTATTACAAACAACGAAGATTTGAAGAATTAAATTCTGCAAGAAGCTCATCAAAGCCCTTTCTCGGTACATCTTGGATTTTTCAAGATGTATAAAGACCTTAAATCTTTGTATTGGTGGTCAAGTAAGAAGCCAACCATCACTGTTTACGTATCTAAATGCTTGAATTGTCAAAGAATCAAAGCCTAACATCGAGCTCCCACTGGATTGCTCCAACCTCTCGAATTCCTTTAATGGAAGTGGGATCAAATTACTATGGATTTTGTAACTGGTCATCCTTGTACTCCAAGAAAATGTGATGCCATGTGGGTAATAATTGACCGATTCACTAAGTCGGCTCACTTCATCCCTGTTTGAATGAACTGTAGTTTGGAAACTCTAGCTAACTTGTACATTCGTGAAGTGAATCGTGTACACGGAGTTCCTACTTCAATTGTTTCTGATCGAGATCCTATATTCAGAGCTCGATTCTTGAGAACCTTGCAACGAGCTCTTAGAACTAAGTTGAATCTAAGCACGGCCTTCCATCCTCAAAGTGATGGCCAATCCGAAAGAGTGATACAAGTGCTCGAAGATATGCTTAGAGCTTGTGTTATTGACTTCGGAAAGAATTGGGAGAAATCCATACCTCTCGTTGAATTTGCCTACAACAACAGTTACCAAGCTTCAATCCAAATGGCTCCGTTCGAAGCTCTCTGTGGAAGAAGGTGAAAGCAAAGTTCTTGGTCCCTAATTGCTTCGGGAAATCGAAGAACCAGTTCAAATTATCCACAATCGATTGAAGCAAGCCTTTGATAGTCAAAAAAGCCTATGCAGATCTAACATGAAGGGATATTCAACCCAATGTGGGAGACAAAGTATTCCTTAAAGTTTCTCCATGGAAGAAAGTTTTCAGATTTGGCAAAAAGGGAAAGCTCAGTCCCCGGTTCATCGTACCATTCGATGTAGTTCTAAGAATTGGTCATGTGGCTTATCGATTGGCACTCCCCAGTGAATTCGATAAGATTCACAATGTCTTTCACGTATCAATGCTTAGGAAATATCGATCAGATCCATCTCACATCCTTGAGCCTGAAGAAGTTGAACTAACCCCGATTTATCCTACGAAGAGGAACTAGTTCAAATCCTCGATAAAGAAATTAAAAGACTTCGAAACAAGAGCGTTCCTTTGGTGAAGGTCTTGTGGAGATACCATAAGATGGAGGAAGCAACCTAGGAACCCAAGGATACAATGAGAAAGCAATATCCTCATCTATTCAATTCAGGTAAGAATTCGAGGGCGAATTCTTCTTTTAAGGAGGGGAGAATTGTAACACCCTAAAACTGGGCCTAGGATTATTGTTATCATTTTAAAATCCCTAAATAGTGGAAAAAGTCACATTGAATAGGATGTAATCAAGGACTAAAATGCAAGATCGATGAAACCTAGGTGCCGAATCTTAAAGGAATTAAAAGACTATTGAATTGAGGACTTGATTGAAAGAGTAAGTGAAATTGGTGACCGAATTAAAATGACTAAACCGAATAATTAAGGAAAGATATGGAATGCATGATAAATTTTCTAAAAGCCCAAAACTGTCCTTGATTAAATTAATATTAATAGCTAAGTAAGGGATAATATGGTTAATGCTTAATTCCACTAAATTAACACATACAACACCATCATCTTCCTCATTTCAATTCTGCCAAATTGAAGAAAGAAAAAGGAGAGAGAGAGAGTTGAGATAAACACCATTGGTAAGAAAGAATTGAGCTTGCATGCTCTTGAATTTTCCATAGGAATTGATTTAGCAAAGCAATGTAAGCTTCCTACCTCCTTATTTTATTCGAATATGTAGTTAGATTAGTAAAATTGAATTGTTGCTATTTTTATTGAATTAATTCATTTTGATAGCTTGCATCATACTTGAATTAGATGGTAGCTGTGTTATATTAAGTTTATATAACTAGGAAATTTGTTGGAATTCAACAAACTATGGGTTATCGCATTGAAAGTGATAATCGAGTGTATTATAGATTCTTAGGGCTAAATTGAGAAATTGAGGAAGATAAGTATTGAACTGGAAAAATTGATGTAGGACAAAATTTTTAGAAATTGAGTTTACTAGTGAATTGAAGAGTTAAACAAATGAGTCTGCCATTAAATTGATAAAATTTGACCTTAGAGTGAAATTGGTCACATAGAAAGCCTAATTGATAAAATTAGTGACTATTTTGAACAAACTGGTAAATTCATGATTGAATTGGATAAGTTTAAGGGATGGTAATGTTAGTTAAAAATAGGGGAGGGATTGGAATGAGTACTAGATAAGCTTAATTGCATGAATTGCGGCTAAATAGGTTGTCTAGATGTGTTCATTGACACATTAATGAAATCTAGACTAATCTGGAAAATATGTTATGTTGAGGACTTAATTGGATTTATTAAGGGGTAATCTTGATATGAAAATACAGGTGAAGAATAGGGGAAACTATGGGAAAATGGACTAAAATTAACTAGTATGGGACCTAGGTTAAACAGCTCACTAAAGTGGACCTAGATACAATCTAGCAGTTTTAAAACTATAAAATTTATCCGACTTTAATTAATAAACTATATTGATCTAGAAAGGATAAAACTATAAGCTTTATATGGTTAGATAGATAATTGAATTAGCTTTCCATTGGTATAAACTAATTGAAATTCCAACATGTAGATTGAAAGTTATAGACAGATTAGTAAGCAGTGTGCCAACTGCCAGTGTAGAAACTATTTTATATAATATAGTTCAAATGAGCTTAAATTTCTAATGTATTGATTCTAATGATTCCTTTATATTATGTATGGCTTGTTAGACCAAAGGATAGAGGATTTTGTGGAGGAAAAAAGGGTTAGTCCAGCAACTAGGAAGGAAAAGGGGATCTATATCAAGGAACAACATTAGCTTGCTATTGCTTGGAGTATTGTGAGTGTAACCCCACTTAGGGTTAGGACTTAGGTCCTAACCAATCTCTTTTCTTGTATGGATGCCATGTAAAATGACTAATGTATATATTTGGTAATTAAGGGGAGAATAAATTTAATTGAAAACTTGCATGATGCCATGTTGAGTTGTGATTTGGATTGAATTGATTATCTTGATTACATTATGATAATTTCATGTCTAATTTTCATGTTCACGTATGAATTGCTTATGCCAAAGGTGTGTAATGGCATACTAGCTTATTTGGATGCAAGGTGCGTTAAACATGCGTAAATGCTTTGATAAATTGGATGCTCTTGTGATGTTTGATTATCTATGGATTAAATTATGATCGAATGCTCCCATGTGTGCTGAGTTGTTTGAATGCTTTGAAAGATTGATTGCTCTTGTGATGTTTGATTTTCTATATATTAAACCATGATCGAATGCTCCTATGTATACCGTTTTAATCAAATGGCTTGATGGTTTCATTACTCATGTATGATGCTTGATCACATATGAATTGAACTATGGATTATATGGTTTGATAAACTTTAAAGGAAATATATATTGAGATGCTTGCTATTTAATCAATTGATGTGCAATTGTTTGCAAAATAAAAGAAGTAACAAGTCCTTGGTAGATAGTTGGTCTTAGGTAGAACGATATGCCTTAGAGTCTAGAGCTCGATTTGTTCTGGTACTTGTGTACCTGTTTGTTTGGTGTTGTAGGCAACTTCTTATTGGATACCTTGGGTATCATCTTGATAGGTACTTAGTGTACCCTCTTGTGTGGTGTAGCATACACCTTCTTGTTCTAGTACTTAGTGTACCTGCTTGTTCTGATACTTTGTGTACCTGCTTGAGACTTGATTACCTAGCCCTACTATTTACCAAGGCAAACTTGATTATAAGAAACTTGAAAGAAAGACTTGGAATCATAAATAAAGAATGAGTAATGTGATTCATGATAATGTACTTGATATGAAATGAAATTATTTGATTGAGTTGAAGTGTATGCTACCTTAATTACTTATGATTTGAAAAAAAATAATTCACATGTTACATGGAACATATTCGACTAGGACTTATTGTCACTTTAATTGAGACTGTTTGATGTTTGATTGATTCAATTGTGATGAGCTTGAATGATTCCTTGCTTCATAAGATTGTATTCGGATAGATCATGGAAAGACTAGCTAGGTTAAACTTCCTTTAATTGTGAAATAATCCTTATTGAAAATTGAAACATAATGTTAATAATCTTGTAACATGTTAGGTAGTTGTTACCTCACTAAGTACTCAACGTACTTATAACTCTTGTCTTTTATTCTTTCCAAAATCAGATTTGAAGTGATCAAAGCTTCCCTATCTTGATCTGAGCATACACAAGTGAAGAATTGAGAGTATGGCTTGTCTTGTTTATGTTGCACTCCTAGTTGGTGGCTTAGTGTTGTGTCTAGTTATTCAAGTCTCATGCATTTGGCTCATATTGAAAACATGTTTGAGATGTTTGTAAGGACTTAATGAATGGATGGTAATGCTTTTTGATACTTTGGTATGTAAAAATGTAAGGACATGAGTGTATGAACTTAAGGCTATTAGCCCCTTTTGATTTGTATATAAGCATAGGCTAAAGGTTTGATGTCATGTTTAATTGTCTTGTTTTAGTTGACCCCCTCTTGATTGATTTGTCTTTAGATTAACATGTATAAATATAAATTTGACTGTTGAACACCATAGGTAAATTGAAATTGGTAATTGTTTGAAATTGTGACTTTTCTGTAATAGCATATATTAAAATGCCTTCTTGTCCTTCACGCATGTGATCAAATGGTTTCCTTGCCTATTGATCTTGTTTTTCGAATGGTGTCTTGATCATGAAGTTTATGTTCGAATGGTATATGATCTATCATGTTAGCTGACTAATCCAATTGAATTTAATTGTATCTTGTTCAAATATTGTTTTGAAATTCGAATGAGTAGATATTGTATGAACAATGGTAATATGATTTATATGAACATTATTGTATGAAGAGAAATGTTTTAAATTGGCCTCAAATTTAAATTTCTTGTATCAATTCTTGCATCGACACTCCTCGCTCCTAACACGGGCGAGGGGTGTGACAACACAATAAAGGTGTTAGAGGCATATATATACACATAGATAAGGGGAAAGCGGTACTCTTTCTCCCCCTCTCTCTACATATTCCTCACACCAACCATCATCTACGACTCTCGGCCAAACCGAAATAGGTGAACCATCATCAACTGTTAGATCACCACTATGGTCCTCATCTCAACCTCCATGTTTGGTGTCATGCACTTGTAGGCATCAACAATGGGTAAACTACAATGGAACACACTCCATCATTACTATGGTTACATTTTTATCACTCAATTATTAAAAATTACAATTGACTCACTCAATTAATATTATAGTTTGTAGAACTAATGTTTTGATATAACAATTGAAAAATGTGTTGGACAAATTTGAAAAGAATTTAAAACTTGTCTTTAAGTCCAAACAACTTGAAAATAGGTTTGAGGCATTTAAAAATATTTTTGGCAAAGTTTTTAATGATTTATATTAGCCAAACTTGACTTTTTAGCAAGCTTGTACCGATACGGTGTACCCCGTATCGATACACTTTTGCCCAGGTTTTGATTTTGCCAAAACCCGTATCGATACAGGCTTTGCCGTATCGATACGGATATGGATCGATTCGATACGCCACTTAAGCGTACCGATCCCTATTTTAACGTCCCCAACAGTTATTTCCCAACAGTCTTTTAAATGACATACCGTATCGATACGCCTTCAAGCGTATTGATACGCTTAGCCTGGAAAGAGTCCAACGACTAGTTTCTGAAGAAGAGCGTACCGATACGGGTCCTCGCGTATCGATACGGAAGGCTCCAGAACAACATTTATTATGGGAAATCAAGTCTCCAATGGCTCCAATTCAACCCCAACGGCTAGTAACGGCTACAAACTCAAAGAGGAGTATAAAAGGGACCTCCAAGCATCTAGTAATGGTTAATGCTTCAATTGCAATACAACATATGATCAAAATGTGTGTTAGTGCTTAATTGTCAATTCCTTGTATAGCAAACACTAGTGAGCCAAAATTGTTAGATTTCTCAAGTGTTTTAGGAATGGGTGAGAGCTTAATTGTGCAAACAAATACCTATTAGAGGGATTTGAGTTTGCTTATTCTTATCTCTTTGTAAAGAGGGTTTGATCAAGGCTTTGGGTAGAAAGCTTGACCGGTTTGTAAGGGTTTCCTCCTAAGCCTAGAAAATGGGACGAATCAATAGTGGATTGATTGGAAATCCTTAGTGGGAAGCTAAGCTAGTGGAAGTAGACCTTGGTTAGATGGTTGAACCACTATAAATCATCTTATCTTTATCTTTTTAGCTTCCACACCTCTATCACCCAAAATTCCACTTCTCCACCACTTGGCGAGCAAGAACGGTTCAAGGAATCGAGCACCGAAAAACCCAACAATTGGTATTAGAGCTTGGTTCAATTGAAGAGGATTAACATCCTATTGAGAAGATCTGTCAAGCTCGATCAACATTTCAAACAACCGGCTCAATGGCGCAATCCATCGACAAACCGCCCTTCTTTGACGGAACACACTATGCCCATTGGAAGACAAGGATGAAGTTCTTCATAAAGTCAAAGGACTACAAGCTTTGGGACATTGTAGAAGATGGTCCGTTCGTGCCTCAACAAAGCAAGGCGGATTGGAGTACCGAAGATCGCAAGAAGATGGAGCTTAATTGCAAAGCCTTGCACATTCTTTTTTGTGCTTTTGGCCCCAACATCTATGAGAAGATGTCTTCTTGTGAGAGTGCCAAGGAAGTTTGGGAAAAGCTCGAAGTTACATACAAGGGGAAAAACGAAGTAAAGGAGACCAAGATCGGGCTCCTCAACCTAACGTATGAAAACTTCAAGATGGATCCATAAGAGGACATTTGGAAGATGTTCAATATGTTCTGTACCATCACCAATGGACTTAAAGGTTATGGAGAAGCTATCTCGGAAGAGAAACTTGTCTTGAAGCTCATCTACTCCCTTCCCGAGTCATGGGACTCAAAGAGGACCGCCATCATCGAAGCCAAGAATCTCAAAACCTTGAAGCTTGATCAACTCATGGAGTCACTTCTCACTCACCAAATTATGAAGAAAAACAAAGAAGAGGAGAAGACGAAGGAAGAGATTAGAGTTGTGGGGGAGAAGAAGCTCAAAGGGCTTGGCATCAACACAAATGTCATTGCTCTCAAATCCTCCACATGCCATCATGTTGATTCAAGTGAAGAGGAGGATGATGAAGAAGAGATGGTTCATCTCTTCAAGAAGTGTGCCCCTTACATGAAGAAAGCATTGAAAGAGCTTGAGCGTGAATCCATGAAAAAGAAAAGGACAAGCACTTCAAGCCATAAGAAGAAGGCATATGTGGCTACTTGGAGTGATGAGGACTCCACCGACGATAATCAAGCCAACCTTTGCCTTATGGCCATCAAAGAAGATTCAAGGGTAACTTCTAATTCATCTACTTCATGCTCATATTCTTTTGATGAATTACAAGATGCCTATGATGATTTGGTTTTAGAGTTTAAAAATCACATAAAACAATAAAATGATTTCAAAGTTGAAAATTCAAAATGATTTGATTTCTAAAACCAAACCTGAACTTGAAGCAAAACTCGAAGAGTTTGAACAAAAATGTTTTGATTTACAAAATTCGCTTCATAAAGTTCAAGAAGAAAAAGATTTGATTTCCAAAGAGCTTGAGAAGAAAAATAATTTTGGAAAATCAAACTTCTATGTAAGACAATCTAGTGCCCCTAGATTTGTAAATGGTAAATGTTTTAGAAGTGTTTGGGTCCCAAAAGGACTAACCACTTCAAACTAAAAAGGATGAAATTGAAAAATTGATTCCTAAGGGGACTAAATTTTGTACTACTAACATCTATGGATCCAAAGCAATTTGGATACCAAAAATTACTTGATTGTCTTTTGATAGGTGTGATGGAGAGTGATCAACAAGTCAAACATTGAGGGGGAGCTCCATGCACACAAGGAAGAACACTTGAAGAAGGAAGGCTTCACATCCTCCCTTGGATTCAAGTGTGGTAAAAATCTAGTTGTTCTTGCTTTTATTTGCTTTAATTTTTACTTATTTCAACTAGATGATCATATATGTTGGACTAACATTTTTTATGATGCTTTGAGTAAGGGGGTCGTTTTAAAACCAAAATTTTTAATTTTGTCATTTTTTACTCTCTATTGTTATTTTGAGCTTAAAAGTATTTTAAATTCTTTTTGATATAACAAAAAGGGGGAGATATGGTTTGAAAAATTGAATTTTCAAATGAATAAGGGGGAGCATTAATTGATTTCAAATCTTAATTCTCTTATTCCAAATTTATTTCACAAAGGGGGAGAAATTCCTAACAATTTTCAAGTTAGTTTTATTATTTCAAAAAGGGGAGATTGTAGAACTAATGTTTTGATATAATAATTGAAAAATGTGTTGGACAAATTTCAAAAGAATTTAAAACTTGTCTTCAAGTCCAAACAACTTGAAAATATGTTTGAGGCATTTAAAAAGGTTTTTGGCAAAGTTTTTAATGATTTATATGAGCCAAACTTGACTTTTTAGCAAGCCCGTTCCGATACAGTGTACCCTGTATCGATACACTTTTGCCCAGGTTTTGATTCTACCAAAACTCGTATCGATACAGGCTTTGCCGTATCGATACGGATAGGGATCGTTTCGATACGCGCCTTAAGCGTGTCGATCTCTGTTTTAACGTCCCCAACGGCTATTTCTCAACGGTCTTTTAAATGACATACCGTACCGATACGCCCTCAAGCGTATCAATACGCTTAGCCTGGCAAGAGTCCAACGGCTAGTTTCTGAGGAAGAGCGTACCGATACGGGTCCTCGCGTATCGATACGGAAGGCTCCATAACAACATTTAATATGGGAAATCAAGTCTCCAACGACTAATAACGGCTACAAACTCAAAGAGAAGTATAAAAGGGACCTCCAAGCATCTAGTAAAGGTTAATGCTTCAATTGTAATACACATATGATCAAAATGTGTCTTAGTGCTTAATTATCAATTCCTTGTATAGACAAACACTAGTGAGCCAAAATTGTTAGATTTGCTCAAGTGTTTTAGGATTGAGTGAGAGCTTAATTGTGCAAACAAATACCTATTAGATGTATTGAGTTTGCTTATTATTATCTCTTTGTAAAGAGGGTTTGATCAAGGCTTTGGGTAGAAAGCTTGATCGGTTTGTAAGGGTTTCCTCCTAAGCCTAGAAAAGGGGACGAATCAATAGTGGATTGATTTGAAATCCTTAGTGGGAAGCTAAGGTAGTGGATGTAGACCTTGGTTAGAAGGTTGAACCACTATAAATTATCTTGTCTTTATCTTTTTAGCTTTCACACCTCTATCACCCAAAATTCCACTTCTCCACCACTTGGCGAGCAAGAACGATTGAAGGAATTGAGCACCGAAAAACCCAACATAGTTACAAATGGGCCACTCTCATGTTTAAATGCAACCGGCCATTAAAAATGTTGTTGTCATGTAACAACCATATCAGTCAATTATTACTGAAGCTACAAACATTTAACTCGATTAAAATTTGGTTACAATTAGGTCACTCTTCCATTAAAATTCAAATGCATAGCTAACAAGGCTTAATATAATGATAATTTTAGTCCTCGAAACTTATATATTCTATAATTCAGTCTCTATTCAAAATAATTCAATAAATTTAATCTATCATTTTTAACAAATATATCAGTTAATATTTGTGTTGATTAATTTAACATAAGCTTAGAATTAATTACATAATTGAATCATATAAAAAATAAATTAGGTATTAATGTAATTCAAATATATTTGTCACGGCTTCATGCATGCTTATGTTTCATTATGGAAAAACAACTTATGTGTCATGTTTTAAACATGAATAAAAATATTGTAGAATTTCATAATAATAAAAATTGTTTAACAGTTAATAAAAATATACAATTATTTTAATGAAAATACACATGCTTAAAGAGAACTTAAAAATCTATTTTATAATAAAAAATCAGTAACGTAAATGGTAGCGAAAATTAAAATATGAACTTTTGTAGAAGATTACATTGTATTAGTAACTAATAAATGTTTACATAAATAATTTTAAATAGATTTGGATGAGTTTTATTTTAATATAGATAATAATTACAATCTAACATTAAAAATAATTTAAGTATCTTTACATTTATAAATTTGTGCATTAGATTAATCAATGATTTCAAATGAAGTACTCTAGTGTTAACGAGAGTATACGAGTGATTTGGGAAATATAAAAATGACAAAATTAATATACTTTTTAAATATGAAGGATTAAATTTATTCAATTATAACTAAATTGATAAAATATATTAATTTTGAGGACTAGAACTCTCATTATACCAAGTCTCTTTTAGATGTATGTTTGAATTTTAATGAAAAAGTGACCTGATTATAATCAAATTTTAATTGGGTAATTTATTTGTAACTTCACTAATAATTAAGCAATATGTTTGTTATCTAAAACGAAAGATACATTGAAGGGAAGTTTGAAAATTGAAAGGAGTATTAAATAGTTGTGATTTGGTGACGGTAAAGAGACAAGGAAATCTTGAGCCATGTTGTGAATTGTCCAATTGAATGTAATATTATTATTATTGAAGTCTAGAGCTGACATACTCTTACCTGTTTGATGAAGTAAGTTCAAATAATAAATGTAATTGTTTTTAATTTAATAATGTTAACGATTGTGTAAATATTATATGAAAAATTGAATTAGATTAATCTTTTTGAAAAAAAAATCGTCTATAAATTAAAGTATATTATACGTTTAAACATATTGTAACTCATATTCTTCTATATATTACAACTATAATAATACTAATCAATTTAACTTAATTCCATTTAAATATATTTTCAACCAAGATATAAAAATATATATTTAATAAAATATATTTTGAAAAGGATGGGCGTAGAATAAATCGATTCCATCCACTAAAACAGATTTCATTTATTCATGAGAGTACTTCTGACGCACAATAAATCCCCAACATTAAAGTGAAGCAGCTACTCCCCTATTTCTTTGTTTTAATTTTTTATGCCAAATTTCCAATAGGCTTGAATCAGTCACCGCGGTCCGTAGCTAGCCTCTACCTGAAATCATATATCTATATTTATACGGACAAAGAATTAATCTGAATTAAGTAAAATCACAACCTACACTCCAACCTATTAATCAAAGAAAATATGCAAAGCTATTACAGCTTTCTTTCCCAAAAAATGAAATTAGCAATGAGTTTTTTTTTTTATAATTTTATATGCAATGAATTTTTTATTTTTAATATTTTCTTTCCCAAAAAATGAAATTAGTAATGAGTATTTTCATTTTAATGTCCTTAAGATTCAAGTTTTTAAATTCTGAACGGTTCTTTTGGAAAAAAATAAAAATATATCTTTTGTTAATATTACATTAAAAAGTATTAATTATATATTTTTTATGATATATTAATATATAGAAATATTTTAAAATTAAACCCAACAAGTGTCTTAGTGGAAAAGCGGATGATGTTCATCTTAGGAGACACAAGTTCAAATCGCTTGTCTACAAGGTGTATGCGCATTCTCAAAGGGCTAAGAATATTTATGAATAGATAATATCTTCTAATCATCTTTAGAGTATTAAAAAATATGTTAGTTTAATTTGTGAAAATGAGTTTTTGTGATTTATTGAAGAAATCTTGATTTGCAAATGAAACCTAATTGATTATGGTTTTGTTGTGATGAGTCTTTATAGCTTAGATAGAATCTAAACTCAATTTTGTAAGTTTAATCTCGTAATTAATTTAATTAATTGAATTAGATTGGTTGTTCTTGAAGAACATTTGATTATTTGGCGGTGATTTAGATTCCTAAGGGTTAGATATTGTTTTTGTAACAACCCGAAATTTGAGTTAATAATTCGGATCTAGAAAAGCCGGGTTTAGTATTTTTCAAATTAAAAGATTTAATTTAAAAAGAATGATAATTTGGGAGATTAGAATATTTAGAAAATTGGTGACCGTTTGTGGAAGGGTTTAAGATAGGAGACCTTGACCGTGATTTACCCATGTTTGGCTTGGAAGACCATTATTTGAAATAAGATGGGTAAGAGAGGGTTTAAGATAAGGTTATGTTGTAGTGAAGGAAGAAAATGCTGCTCATTTGATATTTATCGACGTTTTCTCTCTCCTAAATAGTTTTTTTTGCTATATTTTCTTAAATAAAACACAATTTAATCTATAAAGTTAAATAATATTTTTTATTTTGATGTTTTAAAAAAGTAAAAACACATCCTCTCTGTCCTTCCCATTTTCTCACATATTATTTTATGTTTAGTATAAGATGTGTTTCGATAATGCAATGTAATTATTATCGTGGTAATTTCAATATCGTATAATTATTCAGAACTATAGTTCTTTAGTAATGTTTGACTAATAAAGTATAATTGCTAGTATTTTTTATGTATTATTTGATAATACAAATTATAATTATATAATTATATAAATATAAATTTTAGAATTATATTAATAATAAAACTGAAGGTTAACTCGTGTCCAATTCTGATAATTTCCCTAAGAATTATTAATATAATTACATGTAAATCTAATTATTAAGTGATATTCCAAATACACTATTTGGATTTTGGATAGTTAATAAGTGCATACAATATTTGATTGTGATAATTTAATAGCGCGCCTCGCGGGTGCACCGAGGCTACTGTGCTCTGCATCGCACAAGATTGCCCAACGCCTTTTGACCATCACCCTAGTTGATTGGCGTTGATTTTTTTGAGGGACCCTACCTAGGGATTTTTCGACGTTCTGAGTCTGTTGGCGCAATCTGTTTTTCCGAATTCGAACTCGAGAAGCTGTTCTTACGCGTTTGACCTTGTAAATTGCTTAGTGAATGTGAAAAATTAATACATATTGTATTCATATTTATTTGAGAAATATTCGGGATCAAATGCCAGAACTAGTGGAGTATTTGGGAAGCTCGATTAAGGAATCATCGGTATCCACTTGAAGTTAGTACATTTTGAACTCCTAATGCTTCATGAGCATCATAAACGTGATTGCTTTGCGTGTTAGTGTTTGCAAAATAGGTTGATGATAAATCAGCATGTGTTGAGACCGATATTATGAGACGTGTGATGAGTTTGGGAATATTTTGAGACTTGTAGGAGCTTTAGAGACCGTATAGGGTCGTTTGAATACTTGTATAATTATTTGATTTGTTAATTTATTGATTGTGCTGTTTGAGATATGAAATTGGCATGTTCGATGGAAAATTGTACTTAACTGAACGATAATTGGCAATATTCGAATAAATGATCATAAAGTCGGTAATTGATATTAATTAATTAAATGCGCTAGCAAACAAACCTGAAAGATTTTCATAAGCTTTAGAGATCGATTAAAGTCTAATAAATACCGTAATTTGTCAATATGGTAGAAATCACGAGTGAGGTATCAGTACGAGCTTTGACTTACCGGTACACTATTAAATGTCATATCGGTACGGGTCAACCCGTATCGGTACTCGGGGTAATTGGAGATTTCCTGTAAGCAATTTCAGTATCGGTACACGTGTGAGTACTGGTACCCGAGGGTACCGTATCAATACTCGTGTTTGAGTACCGATACCTGATACATTAAATAATCAATAAATGTAATTTAAAGATGGAAATTGTCATGTATATTAATAATTGATTTATGCCTTAATAAATGAGATAATGTTGATTAATGGAAACAACAAATGAGATTAATTGTATACTTCTCCATAATGTATTAACAACTCCGTAGTGTAAAATAAATGAAGTAATAGTGTTTAGCAACAATAGGGAGATCATTGGGATCACATTGCTTGTATGTCAAGTATGCATTTGATTGTTGGGAACCATATACTGAATGTACATTCTCGACGTTGTGTGGCACCGAGTCTCATTCGAAGATACTCGGGTAGAGATTCTGAGTATAGACTATATGTTCATGATGTTGTGTGGGCCCCTAGGAGGGAGAATAGCACATCACCTCAAGAAGTGGTTATGACTGGGAGATGCACCCCAATGCACCCCAATGCACTCCCAACATAACTTAATTAATTTCATTTTTTATTTTCTGTATTTTTATGTTTTAGGAATATAATTTAATTTATTACATTTGTTGAGTGTGTAAAAGTTCTATTATTTACACCCTATTTAACTCATATTTCTGATGCATTCAAGCATTATTCATTGCATTTAGGTCAGTTTACAGCAAAACATCACAAATATATTAAAAGATACAGTTTTTACTAAAAATAGATGTTTTTGCAGGTTGCTACCGTAGTCGACGGAATGGGCAAGCGTCGGGCAATGAAGCAGAAGAGCTGGAACTGGACGAGAAGCCAAAGAGGACGATGCTGCCAAGGTTGCCGCCGTGACAGCAGAGGACGACATCAGTTTTGATGAGAAGAAGCAAAGTGGACCTCGACAGATAGAGAAAATTCAGCCCGTCTGTCGTGTGAAACCTTCATATTTTTCCAAGCCCCAGATCGAAAGGAATGTCAAGCCCAAAGTCCAAGGAGAGAAAATCCCAAGCAAGAAAGATGACGGCTGGAAAGTAGATTCCTTGAAGATTTAGTCTTTATTAGAATTGTACTTTCAATTAAAGTTTCTTGCTATTTTAGATAACTTGGACCCAAAGCCTATATAAGGGCATATATTTCGACCTAGGGGGATATAACCGATTACCCTAGCTTCCTTCCCAAAACTCTAGCCGTTTTCCTTCCCACAACATGTTATAAACTTCCCCTAGGGCCACGGGTTGATTTGTAAAGTAGTTGCAAGGGTTGTTTTGTTTTAGGAATTTTCAGTTCAATAAAATAAACTTCAAGTTCTCTTATTTTGGTTATTAATATCTTGCAAGAGCATCGAGAGAGCATTGTGAGGTTATCTATTCACTTAGCATTGGGAGAGTTAAGTATACGAAAGAAATAAGAGCAAGTTCTCTAGTTTATAGTTGAACTATCTCGGGCCTAGGGATAGGACGAGGTTAAGTGGCAAAAGAAGAATTCATCCATATCGGTGTTCATCCTTCGATTCACGCCGGGAGGTATCATCAAAGACGTGATCATCGACAGACTTTGACCTAGGGATAGGCCAAGGCACATGTGGGATTCTTGCCAAACTTGAAGTACTGAGTTGAGTATTCGCTGCCGTGATAAGCAGCGGACTGCTGCCGCGACAGGAGCGACGACAGAACTGAAGTTCCTAAACTCTGCGATACCTGCACTACTGAGCACTTCAATACCAGCCCATTCTCTCTATCTTGATATCTCTACTCTTTTATTTACATTTACTTTTATTATTTTCGTGACAACTTCTCAAATATTTTCTTTACTTTCGTGCAGTGAATTAAGGTGAAGCTATTAGCCCAATCCCTGTGGAGACGATATCCGATACTTCGTATCACTTTACTACTTACGTCCTGTACACTTGCACTACCATTGCGATAGACTCTTTTACACGCAACAAGTTTTTGGCGCCGTTGCCGGGGATTGGCAACATAACTCTACCTTTTCTTTTACTGCACTTTATGTTTTTATTTTTATTTTTATTTTTCTGTTTTTCTTTGGTGTGTTCAACTCTTGCTTTTCACAAGGTGCCTTGTTTATGCGCAGATCGAAACGAGGTGAAGATCCTGAGTATCCATTAGATCCGGAAATCGAACGTTCATTCAATCTCAAGAACCGACTTTGTCACTTACTAGCTAGGAACGAGTACCTTGAGGAACAGTTAGAGACGATGGCACACCGAGGAGACGACCGTCCTGTTGGAGATGGAGAGGGTAGACAACATGTCGTCGACGCTACTGCCGCTGCTGGACGACGGTCCTGTCGTGACTATATGCTGAACGATCATGTAGAACTGGAAACCACGCTGCCGGACATAGATGTTGACAACTTCGAACTGAAACCTGTTAGGTTTAGTATGATCAATAATGCCGGTCAATTCAGTGGTGCTGTTACAGAGGATGCTAGGGAGCATCTCAAAACTTTCCAGGAGATCTGTGGTTCGTTTAGACTGCCAGGAGTTAATCCGGAGATACTGAGGCTTCGATTATTTCCCTATTCATTGAGGGACAGAGCAAAGACTTGGTGGAATAAACTTACGCCGGGTTCAATTAGAACTTGGGCAGATTTATCTCGTGAATTTTTATCTCATTTTAATCCTTCGCATTTATCTGAGCGATTACGTAATGAAATTGCTACTTTTCAACAGGAAGATGACGAGCCGATGCACGAGGCCTGGGATAGATTTACCACTCTTCTACGAAACTGCCCAATGCATGGATTCCCTGTCTGGAATCAGGTAACTAAGTTTTATAATGCTGCCAACTTACAAACTCGTATTCGAATTGATTCAGCAGCAAACGGACTATTATTGGACAAAGACCCAGACGAGGCAATGCAAGTATTGAAAAATCTGGCCAAGAATGAGGAGCCGTTTCCGACAGCAAGAAGAGGGGGTAAACGGGTACTAGCTGTTAAGGATTATGAGGCCGACAACACAATGAAATCACAAGTGGCATTCCTTACTAAGGCAATGAAAAAGCTATTGAATGATGATGCACAACATGGATTTGCTGTTGAGGAGGTATGTGAAATCTGTTAGGGAAATCATAGTTCGGATAAGTGTCCTATACAGTTAGAAGAGGGAAAGTATGTTGGAAACTATAAGCCGAATTACAACTCCAACAACTACAATCCCAACTGGAGAAAGGATCCCAAGTTTTCTTGGAGTAATCCTAATAATGCCCTGAATCCTCAAGCACACAATAATCAGAATCAGGGAGGACCTAGATTGCTGACGCGACAGCAACTGCAGCCGCCGCAGCAGCAACAATAGCCACCAGCTACCACTAACAGTATACTGGAACAGACTCTGGCTACGTTTATGTCTCAGACAGGTACTTATATTGAGAACATGAATCCGTTTGTCAAAAAAACAGAGACATTCATGGATAAAACAGAGATGCGGATGACAAATCATGAAGCTACTCTGAAATCTTTGGAGACACAAATGGTTCATGTTTCACAGCATATCAACCCAAGGCATACTGGAGGATTTCCTAGCAATACTAAAAATGCTAGGCAGCCCACACATGAGCAGTGTAAAGCCATCACTACTAGGAGTGGGAAGAAACTACCAGGGCCAGAGAAGGAAGCTGGAACAGTGAAGAAACCAGCCTTGGATAGACCTGCCGATGAAGCTGCCCCGACAGGTAACAAAGAGACTGCTGCCGATAAACCTGTTACGACAGCAGAAGCAACAGAGGAGAAAAATGATGAACCCAAACCTCCTCATATTCGTATGCAGTGGGAAGGACGTATTGTTGATTATCGTCCCCCACCTCCTTTTCCTCAACGGTTACAACAAGCGAAACAAGAATCTCAGCTCAAAAAGATTTATGATATTTTTAAGCAGGTTCACATTAATATTCCGATGTTGGATGCCGTGAGGGAGATGCCCGGTTACGCCAAATTTATCAAGGATGTTATGTCAAAGAAATCTAAACTCGGGGAATTTGAAACGGTGAAGATGACAGAAGACTGCATGAGCATTCTTCATAGGCAGCAACCCCAGAAAAAGAAGGATCAGGGGAGCTTCATCATACCTTGTGTAATCGGAGATAAATATGTGGGTAAGGCACTTTGTGATCTTGGTGCTAGTATTAATTTAATGCCAAAATCTGTTTTTCAGAAATTAGGTATTGGAAAAGCTCGGCCCACGACAGTAATTCTGCAGCTAGCAGACCGCTCTTATGTTCATCCGGAAGGAAAAATCGAAGATATTCTGGTAAGAGTGGATAAATTTAGTTTTCCTGCTGACTTTCTTGTTTTAGATTGTGAAGCAGATGAAAACGCACCAATCATCCTGGGGCGACCCTTCTTAGCCACGGGAAGATCACTGATTGATATGGAGAAAGGAGAACTCACCATGCGAGTAAACGATCAAGAGATTAAGTTGAATGTTCTCCAAGCTATGAAACATGCTGATGCGGAAGAGGAATGCAAGGTTATCACTGAAGTTACCCTTGACCAACCCTGCATCAGGTCGGGCTGTCACGACATCAACATTAGCCACTGCCTCGGTAGCCACTTATAGGACTGTCACGACAGCACCGACGACAGCAACTCCTCAAACTCCGATACATCTGATATTGAAGACCAGGAGGAGGTAAACTGGATAAGCGATCGTCCAGGTAAGTTATTCGAACCTTTGAATTATACTTCGGATAACCATGCAATCCAAAAGCCATCTACTGTTGAGCCCCCTGTTTTAGAACTGAAGCCCTTGCCAGGGCAGCTAAAATATGCTTTTCTTGGTTCAAATGATACGTTGCCCGTAATCATCTCTTCCAAGTTAATGCAGGAAGAGGAACATCAGTTAATAGGGATGATGCGGCAGCACAAAAAGGCAATTGGATGGACGATAGCTGATATTCAAGGCATTAGTCCGGCGTTATGTATGCATAAAATCCTTTTAGAGGAAGATCATAAGCCGACTATAGATGCTCAAAGGCGGCTAAACCATGCGATGAAGGAGGTGGTGCGTAAAGAGATAATCAAATGGTTAGATGCTGGGATAATTTACGCCATCTCTGACAGCAAATGGGTGAGCCGGTGCAATGCGTTCCCAAGAAAGGAGGAATGACCGTGGTGACCATTGAAAACAATGAGTTACTCCCAACTAGGACTGTGACCGGTTGAAGGGTTTGTATGGACTATCGGAAGCTTAACAAAGCTACCCGAAAGGACCACTTCCCTTTACCATTTATTGACCAAATGCTTGATAGACTAGCGGGTAAGCCTTACTATTGTTTTCTTGATGGTTATTTAGGTTATAATCAGATAGCTATCGCACCGGAAGATCAAGAAAAGACGACTTTCACATGCCCCTACGGAACATATGCTTTTAGGAGGATGCCGTTTGGATTATGCAATGCACCCGCCACCTTTCAAAGGTGCATGATGGCCATATTCTCTGATATGGTGGAGGACTTCCTTGAAATTTTTATGGATGATTTTTCAGTCTTTGGGGACGATTTTGAGAGCTGCCTAGGCAATCTACAAAAGGTACTTGAAAGATGTGAAAAAGCAAACCTGGTCTTAAATTGGGAAAATGCCACTTTATAGTAGACGAAGGGATAATCCTTGGCCATAAGATTAGCTGCCGTGGGATAGAAGTCGACAGGGCCAAGATAGAAGTGATCGAAAAACTGCCGCCGCCGACCACAGTAAAGGGTATTAGAAGTTTCTTGGGACATGCTGGTTTTTATCGGAGATACATTGCAAATTTCTCAATAAATCACCAAGCCCCTATGTCATCTTTTAGAGCAGAACCGACCCTTTGACTTTAATGAGGAATGTACTGAAGCATTCAAGGTTCTGAAGGAAAAACTGGTAACAGCCCCAATAGTACAACCACCAGACTGGACACAGCCATTTGAGATTATGTGTGATGCTAGTGACTATGTTGTCGGGGCAGCACTTGGGCAGGGGAGAGACAAATTATTTCATGTCATATATTATGCCAGCAAGACACTGAATGACGCCCAAGTCAACTACACAACCACAGAAAAGGAGTTATTAGCTGTGGTGTTCTCCATTGACAAGTTTCGTTCTTACATACTTGGAACGAAGGTAATAGTGCACACAGACCATTCTGCCCTGAAGTATCTGTTCGCGAAAAAGGATGCAAAGCCTCGATTGATACGGTGGATCCTGCTATTGCAAGAATTCAACCTTGAAATCAAGGACAAAAAAGGGACAAAAAATCAGGTGGCAGATCACTTGTCAAGGTTGGAGAAGGGACAGAGTCTACCAATAGATGAAACAAACATACTGGAGACCTTCCCAGACGAGCAGCTCTTTGCTGCCGAAATCACTGCCGCGACAGCCATGGCGGCAGGTAAGTCTTCTGAACTCCCTTGGTATGCTGATTTCGTTAATTTCTTAGTTAGCGGAATAATTCCTTCTGATCTTAATTATCAAGCCAGGAAGAGGTTTCAAAATGATGCTAAGCATTATTATTGGGACGAACCTCTTCTTTTCAAAATATGCGCAGATCAGGTTATAAGAAGGTGTGTACCACAAGAAGAGCAAGAAGACATACTTCATCACTGCCATGCTTCACAGTATGGAGGTCACTTAGGAGGCAACAAAACTGCTGCCAAGGTGCTGTAGTCAGGGTTTTATTGGCCGTCACTGTATAAAGATGCGCAAATCTTCTACAAGAGTTGTGACAGATGCAAAAGGACAGGAAACATCTCAAGGAGAAACGAGATGCCGATGCAGAACATTCTTGAAGTCGAAATCTTCGACGTGTGGGGGATTGATTTTATGGGACCTTTTCCATCTTCATGTGGGAATCTATACATCCTCCTGGCAGTAGGTTATGTCTCTAAGTGGGTCGAAGCTATCGCAACTCAAAAGAATGATGCCAAGACAGTCCAAAGGTTTTTACACAAAAACATCTTTTCTAGGTTCGGAATCCCTAAGGAGATTATCAGTGATGAAGGGAGACATTTCGACAACAGGGTTATTGCTGCCGCCTTGAAGAAATATGGTGTCAAGCATCGGATCGCGACAACATATCACCCACAAACCAATGGACAAGCTGAAATATCTAATAGGGAAGTTAAGAACATTCTTGAGAAGATGGTTAAGCCAACTAGGAAAGATTGGTCTTTACTTCTTAATGATGCGTTATGAGCATATAGGACATCTTTTAAAACTCCATTAGGAATGTCTCCGTACCGATTGATTTATGGGAAAACATGTCATCTACCTGTCGAGATAGAGCACAGAGCATACTGGGCGATCAAGGCAGTGAATATGGACTTGGACAGGGCAGGGCAGAAAAGGCTGTTAGATCTGAACGAAATTGAAGAAATCCGAACAATGGCCTATGACAATGCAAGAATCTACAAGGAGAAAACTAAGAAGTGGCATGACAAGAAGTTGCTGCCACGACAGTTCTGCCCAGGGCAGCTTGTATTGCTCTTCAATTCTAGACTGAAACTCTTCCTAGGGAAGCTAAAATCTAGATGGTCTAGCCCTTTCCAAGTCGTACAAGTTTTTCCCCATGGTGCCATAACAATCCGATCATTAAAAGACGGGCACCAATTCAAAGTCAACGGACAGCGCTTGAAGCACTATCAGGGGACTGAAGCCCCAGGATTACAGGAAGTGGTTACCTTAGGAGATGCCCCACCTGGCATTCCTAATTTAACCTTATTTTTATTCTCTTTATTTTTTATTACTTAATACTTATTAGGAATAAGTTTTATTTTATTTAAATAATGTTTTTTGTTTTTATTGTTTTTTAGGAAATAAAGGAGTCAAGAAGAACATGAGAAGTGAACTCAGCCCAACATCCATCCATCATCCCAACAAAGCCCAAATGTTGAAGCCTGTCGTTACAGATGCCGCGACAGACGCGGAAAATACAGGCTGTCATCTCGCTGTCACGACAGACGCGGAAACACGTCACAGACGCGTAACAGACGCGGAAACGCGTGACAGACGCATCAGACACGCTAACGCAAAATAACTGGCCCTGTCATTCGCGCCTGCCGTTACAGTTTCAACGGGCAGCAAATTCCTCTCTATATAACCCTGTTTCATTTTCATTTTCGCTCACTTCTTCCTTTCTTACTTGCTCTCTCTCTGTAGTTTTCATTTGCTTCCATTTGCTTTTCACAACCCTTGCACAAATATGTCTTCTAGGAAAACCCGACGCAATGCTGCCTCCAGCTCAACACCGGCAGCAACTCCCCCACGTTCCTTTGCTAGCAGAGACAAGTGGGAAGAGAGAGGCTTCATCTACACATCGACGGAGGAAAATCTGGGCCTCAAACTATTCATAGATCTGAAGGTTAGAGCATTACAGTGGCAAACCTTTGCGGAGCAGCCGGAGGAAATGAATGTTACGCTGGTTCGTGAGTTCTATGCTGCCATCAGCAGCAGGACAGCGACAGCCGTGTTCGTTCGAGGGAAGGAAGTGCCATTTAAAGCAGAATACATCAGTACCCTCTATGGCTTCTACATCAGTATCAATGACGATGCCCACCAGCAATTTCTGAATACATTAGACACTGCTGCCTACGACGCTGTCATGGCAGAATTGACTAGTGTCGGGACTCAATGGAACACCAACAAGAAGAATCCAAGGACAATGAAGAGAACCCAGTTGCTACCGGAGGCAAAGTTGTGGAATGCCTTCATAAAGAAGAGGATCATGCCGTCATCCCACAACACCACCGTCGACCAACCAAAGTTAGCGTTGATACACTCTATTCTACATGAACGGCCCATTAATGTGGGCAGCTTTATTCGAGAAAGTATTTTGGAGTGTGCGCATAGGCCGACAGGTCCCCTCTACCTTTCGTACCTCATCACATCGCTTTGCCGCGGCCATAATGTCCCCGAAGTGCACACTGATTTGATAGTCGAAGGAAGAGGTTGGAATGAAAAGAACATCCTCAGCCTTATGGAGCTGACTGCTACCACCCCTCTGTCATCATTCGACCCCGCTGCCGCCACAGCCGAAACGACAGAGTAGCAACACACTGAACCAACTGCCGCAACAGCTGCCTCGACAGACTCCTCCGCCCGGATATTAGCTGCCATTCAGAAGCTGGAGGAACGACAGCTGGTCTTAATGACCTTCATCAGAGACTTTGCTGCCTCTACGGTAACATTTATACAAAACTCTTTAAATTTTCCTGATGATGCCTTCCCTACTTTTCCTGCCCATTACTTTACTGTCCCTACACCTGCCCACACTCCTACACCTGCCGCTACCCCCTGGACACCCTCTGCCGCCTCAACGCCATCGCCTGCCCCGACAGCAGCAGGTAGCACCCATGTTGAACCATCTGCCCGAGGCACAAAACGTCGTATGGCATCGGAGGATCTTGATGCCTTTGTTGCTGGGTTCTCTTCCTCTTCTGTTTGGGCCGCAAGTGATAATGAACCCTCGATCCAGAGGAATCTGTCAAAAGAGTTCTCACTGATGAAGAGGTAGAAGCGGATGGTAGATAAAAATAACATGTCAAAAGCTAGCAACAGTGGCGGTGACGGTAGCAAAGGTGGTGACAGCAGCAGCAGCGGTGAGAGCAGCATCAGCGGCTCTGAAATTCAGGTTGTGGAGCAACCCCCTCACATCTCCCCAACCAGAGTCCAGACACCAAGGGAGGCCAAGTCCAAGAACACATCCGCCTCCCCCGTACCCCAGCCTGCCCCGAAAGCCAGAGCCCGCCGCCAGATTCGCCTTAGCAGCAGCAGCGAAGACAACGACTAAATTTAGGTTTCTTATCTTATATTTTGCTGCCTGTTATATATTTTGTGATGTACTACCTTATCTTTTGTTTTTATTTGTCATTTGCATTGAGGGCAATGCAACCCTCGAGTTTGGGGGTGGCAACCCTCCATTAATGAAGTGCATCTTAGTTTAAAAAATTGGTGTCTTTACTTAGTTTATTTTTGTCAAAAAAATGAATATATTTAAAATTTTGGCTGAAAACTGTGAACTGAACTTACCTGTCGTGACAGCCCTGTCATGGCAGTGACTTTAGGATAGTTTTAGGAGAAGTTTAGAGCCTTTCTATAGTTCTGAAAATTTAAACACCATTGTGACTGTTATACTGCTTAGACTTCTTTTAGCAAAACTAGAATAGGAAGCTTAGCACTTGAATAGCCCTTAGAGGTGCCTAACACTGGCTCTAGGAAAGAAGTTCAGCAAAAGAGACTCAACAGCCCTAGAGGTGCCCGAAACTAGCTCTAGGAGGTTAGCTAGAGGTGCCTAAAACTGGCTCTAGTGAAACTTTAGCTTAAAAAATAGTAAAATCGAGTCAAAACAAAAAAAAAATCAAAGGAGCATGAAAAAGTGCCATCAAAAGATAAACTTTGGCATAAAATTCGAGTTAAGAGCTGAAATATTCTAGTGAAACTAAGAGAGTCTTAGCATATAACTATTCACAAGCGTGCACACACTGCACGAGGACTATAGTGAGACTCTGGACAGATCCTAAATTATCCGACAGGTACCTACCGTCACAGGGAACGAACGACGGGTAAGGGAAAGTTCACCGTTTGAAAGCCAAAACAAAAGTATTTCATTTTTCTTTTAGGTCTTAGTTGCTTGAGGGCAAGCAAAAACTTGAGTTTGGGGGTGTGTTGAGTGTGTAAAAGTTCTATTATTTACACCCTATTTAACCCATATTTCTGCTGCATTCAAGCGTTATTCATTGCATTTAGGTCAGTTTACAGCAAAACATCACAAATATATTAAAAGGCACAGTTTCTACTAAAAATAGCTATTTTTGCAGGTTGCTGTCGTAGCCGACGGAATGGACAGGCGCCGGGCAGTGAAGCAGAAGAGCTAGAACTGGACGAGCAGTCAAAGAGGACGATGCTGCCAAGGTTGCCGCCGTGACAGCAGAGGACGACATCAGTTTTGAGGAGAAGAAGCAAAGTGGACCTCGACAGATAGAGAAAATTCAGCCCGTCTGTCGTGTGAAACCTCCATATTTTTCCAAGCCCCAGATCGAAAGGAATGTCAAGCCCAAAGTTCAAGGAGAGAAAATCCCAAGCAAGAAAGATGACGGCTGGAAAGTAGATACCTTGAAGATTTAGTCTTTATTAGAATTGTACTTTCAATTAAAGTTGTATTCTTGCTATTTTAGATAACTTGGACCCAAAGCCTATATAAGGGCATATATTTCGACATAGGGGGATATAACCGATTACCCTAGCTTCCTTCCCAAAACTCTAGTCGTTTTCCTTCCCACAACATGTTCTAAACTTCCCCTAGGGCCACAGGTTGATTTGTAAAGTAGTTGCAAGGGTTGTTTTGTTTTAGGAATTTTCAGTTCAATAAAATAAACTTCAAGTTCTCTTATTTTGGTTATTAATATCTTGCAAGAGCATCGAGAGAGCATTGTGAGGTTATCTATTTACTTAGCATCGGGAGAGTTAAGTATACGAAAGAAATAAGAGCAAGCTCTCTAGTTTATAGTTGAACTATCTCGGGCCTAGGGATAGGACGAGGTTAAGTGGCTAAAGAAGAATTCATCCATATCGGTGTTCATCCTTCGATTCACGCCGGGAGGTATCATCAAAGACGTGATCATCGACAGACTTGGACCTAGGGATAGGCCAAGGTACATCTGGGATTCTTTCCAAACTTGAAGTACTGAGTTGAGTATTCGCTGCCGCGATAAGTAACGGACTGCTGCCGCGACAGGAGCGACGACAGAACTGAAGTTCCTAAACTCTGCGATACCTGCACTACTGAGCACTTCAATACCAGCCCATTCTCTCTATCTTGATATCTCTACTCTTTTATTTACGTTTACTTTATTATTTTCGTGACAACTTCTCAAATATTTTCTTTACTTTCGTGTAGTGAATTAAGGTGAAGCTATTAGCCCAATCCCTGTGGAGACGATATCCAATACTTCGTATCACTTTACTACTTGCGTCGTGTACACTTGCACTACCATTGCGATAGACTCTTTTACACGCAACAACATTTTTTTCTTTTAGGATTAGATTTTAAATTAAGTTAAAATTATTCTCCACATTTTTATTTTTTAGAAGTTATTTAATTATTTTTATTTTCATTTCAGGTTTTATGAATAAAATAGCCGGACCTAGAAAGGCCCAGTAAGGAACCCGCCCACCATCCCGCCAAGACAGCTGAGGGCGGCCCAGTGCAGAAATAGCATAACGACTAGTTGACCGCTAACGGCTAGCTACCAACGACTATAAAATAACGGGCAGAAAACCCGTAACATGCGCGAATAATTTTGCCCGTTGGGAATTTAATGCCGCCACGGCATCTCTCGACACCATCTATATAAACCCCACTTCTCCGATTCATTTACTTTACTTTCATCTCCTTGTTATTCTATTCTTGAATCTACTACTCTCTTTCTCATTATCTTCTCTTTGGTTTTAGATTACAACCAAAACCCGCCTCACACATGGCATCAACATCACAACCCAAACCCACATTCCAACGCTTATTCTCCCACGAAGATACAAAACGGTACAGAACCCAATTCGCTAAGCAAGCCTTATGGGAGGAACAAGGGTTCCATTACTCACAGTAGACAGGGGATCTCGGCCTTGAGCCCACCCTATCGAGAAAATACACAACAAGGATTGGGAAATATTTGCACCACAGCCGAAGGCGGCAAACATCACGTTGGTTAGAGAATTCTTTGCTCACCACCCCCACCCAGAGATACCTTTCATATTTGTACGACGAGAGCTTGTCAAATTAAACGTTGATGTCCTCAACAACTTCTATGGATTAGAGGCAGTTACTGACGGCTGTCGACTATGACAGAATCAAGGTCCGGTTGTGCGAACCCAACACACCTTGGTTGACAGGCAAACATGGTGGCTCAGTGTAACGGCTCTTATTGCTGCCCGAACAGATGTTGTGGAACACATTCATTAAAAGGCGTCTTCTGCCCACCTATCATAACTCACCGCTGATCGTCCGCGTCTTGCTCTCATCCACTCCATCATGGTGAACAGGCCAATCAACGTTGGAGAAATCATTTGCAAGGAAATCCACAACTGCATCCGGAAATCAAAGGGCCGGTTGTACTTCCAATCTCTCATCAAAGGGGTTGTGTGCCAACTTCAACGTTCCGTCAAATACAAAGGATGAGATGACATCCGCCAAGGAGGGATGGACCAGAAATGTCCGCATACAGATGATGCTGGTCCTAGAGACAGAACCGATCACACCATCACAGCCCTCTGCCGCCCAGCCAGCTACACTGGCAGCCCCAGGCAGTACTGACGCTGCCCAGAACAATGAAGTCATTGTCCTGCTCCACACTCATATCGAAAACAACAAACACATAGATCATCATCAATTGACGTTCATGAAGTATGTGGGAGAGGTCCAAGAGGCCTTTGTGGCCTATCTTCTACAGAAATTTCCAAATGATGGTCCCACCCTGCCCACATTCCCTGCAGACCTAGCCGCAGCAGCCAAACGCAGAGAAGGAACACCATTAAATGCAGCTGCACGCCACGCCGCCTTCCGCCGCCAGATGCCATATCCAATGCATTACCCGTCCTACTCAGCCATCTCCGCTTCCAACATGGTGGCAGACACTCCCGAGAGGCATCAACACCATTACTCTCCAGCCCACACAACAGAAACAGTGTCAAACAGTTCCTAGTCCAACGAGGTTGAGCAGCAGATGGTAACAACAGCAGCACCCATGGCACCAGAGGATCCATCGGCAGATCCCATGGCAAGGCAACCAGGAAGAGAAAGCAGCACATCATCTCTACCGAGCCAGAGGAAGAGGAGTCTGAATCTGAGCCAGACCAAAGTGTTGCTCCTCGCCCCACTCCTAAGAGAGTTAAGCTGCCGCGGACAGCAAAGATCTCACCAGCCAAGTCTGCCGCCCGGACACCTGCCAGTCGTCGCCTTGTCATCAAGTCTTCACCCTCTTCCACCTCTGCCGAAAAGACCCCAGCTTCTTCTCAGCCCTCCGCCAACTTCTATTGTTATTTCTTTTCTTTTCTTTATTTTATTACATATTTTTATGTTTAATTATCTTACTTGTCTTTAATTTTCTGTTTTTCTTATGTAATTTATTTTGTGCATTGAGGGCAATGCCCGTCTCGAGTTTGGGGGAGTTAGCACTCATTTTGCTTAGGTATATTCTAGTGCATATAGGTTGCATAATGTACTTGCCTTAGAAATTAATCGGAAAAGAAAAGTTTTTGTTAGAACTTGTGCCTATGATAGTATAGTTGACTTTAAATTTTTGCACCAATTAAAAAAACTTAAATTTTGGGGAAAGCATGAAGTGAACTTAGAATTTTTCTAATAATGCCAAAAATTAAAAACACTATTGTTACTTTCTGAAATTGTTAGAATTTCTGATAAACATTGTCTGCTTGAATTATTTGCAAAATTCTAACAATGGTTGTAGGAAGCTGCCGCGACAGGCAACAAACAAAAAAAGAAATCACTGCCACGACATGAGAGAAATTTTTATGTTGTCTATCCATAGTGGTGCCCAAAACCGGCTCTAGGAAGAATCATGTGCAATGACACTCCACTGCTATCAAAGTCCATGAATCTAAAAAACCTTGAAGTGACGGACAAATTAGCATGAGTGAATGAAAGTCTTCACATGATGACTCTACTCAAAGGGTTCAGAGTTTTGTAGTTTTCTCCTATCTTAATTTCAGACCTAAAGAGTAGTTGTGATGAGATGAAGCCCTTACTGCCATGATTAAATGACTGTTCTTAATTATGCTGCCTCAGCAACAACCTTATATACCATGACAGCATCCTTATTTACTTACAATATTCTTCATATTAAGCATGTACACAGTTTCTGCACACACTGCACTTGCATTATAGTTTAATTCTGAGGTAATTTATGCTCTTCTTCTTTTACTAATATAATGTAGGTGTCATGGCCTTGAGGTGCTAAATAAGTTTTAAAACAGGTTTTTCTTTCTGATTAAGTTCAAAGGGCAAGTATGTTTAGGTTTGCATTGCTTGAGGACAAGCAAAAGTTTGAGTTTAGGGGTGTGTAAAGTGTTCATAACTTCTATATTTTGTGCACATTCCATCTCATATTATTGCTGATCTTAAGTACATTTTAGGCATAATTAGGTTCATGCATTGCATATTACAGTATTCTTTACTTTGCCATGCTTTTATTGATTATCTTTTATTTGGTAAGGGAAAGATGTTGTTTTAGTTTAGTTTTAGTTTCAGGTACTAGAAGCTGGCAGAAAGAGAGAGGAGTTAAGGAACTGATGTTGAGGCAGCAGATCAGGGAGCTGTATTGATGCAGTTCCAGACAGAGATAGCCGCTACCGAGTAGCTACCGCCTCCGTACCTGCCGCCCAAGGCAGCAAGCTGAGGAATTGGAGTGCTATATGTAGAGCAGAAAATCTTGATTCCAAAGATGCCATCCACTCAATTTTTTGACGCCTGGTGTAACGCCCTGGTTTTGGGCCTAGATATTTTAGACATCGGATCGGACCGGTCGAGAACGGTTCGAATCGCGTAAGGTGATTTAAGGAAATCAATGATCGAGATAGGATAAAAATGTGGTAAAAATTGCTAAAATCCTCTAAAAATATGTTTAAGAGGATGGTCAAATCAATTTTACAAAAAGAGTTTAAAAAATAGGACATTTGGAGTAGTGACCAAATTGTAAAGTTTCAAAACTGTGGAAAATGTGATTTTTAAAGAAGAAGCCAAATTCTTAGAATCTTTAGGGGGCTTTATGGCAGTTTAACCTTTCCTTAATATGACATGTGTTTTAAATGGATTTTAATTAAATAGCTTTAATTGGTTTTATTTTAATTAATTTAAATGGGTAGTTAATGTGAGATTCTATTACGTAACTACCATTTTCTCTTCATTTTCAGCCACATCCTTTTTCAACCCTACCAAGTAGTACTCATCTTTCAAATTACGATACATCTTTGTACTACCAGGATGCATAGCAAAAGGGCTACTATGAGCTTCAGTCAGAATAGTGCGCATCAACTCAACATCATCAGGCACCACTATTCGACTCCCAAAGCACAAAACACCATCATCATTAAAGCTGAAATCCGAAGGTCTACCCTCCGCAATGTCCTGAACATGCGAAACAAGGGAATCATCAAGCAACTGTTTGTCTTTGATCATCTGAAACAAAGATGGTTTCATTTGCACTTCCACAATAAGACCACCATCACGCGATATGCTTATGCGAGCAAACATCGCTCTCAACTCCACAGCCACTTTCCTGCTCAGAGCATCGGCTATAACATTAGCCTTGCCCGGGTGGTACTCGATCATCAGATCATAATCCTTAAGCAACTCCACCCAACAACGTTGCCTGAGATTCAACTCACTCTGAGACATAAGATACTTCAAACTCTTATGATCCGTGAACACAACACACTTCTCACCATACATGTAATGTCTCCAGATCTTCAAAGCAAACACAACAGTCGCAAGCTCAAGATCATGAGTAGGGTAGTTGTGCTCATGCACCTTCAATTGCCTAGATGCATAAGCTACTACCTTACCTTCCTGCATCAACACAAAGCCCAAACCAACAATGGACGCATCACTATAAACCACAAACTCCTTACCAGACTCAGGCTAAATCAAAACAGGAGCTTGCGTCAAAGCTTCCTTAGGCTACTCAAAAGCTTGATGCCTCGCATTTGTCCACTCAAAACGAACATTCTTTTGCAACAACTTTGTCAAAGGTGCTGCTATCTTTGAGAAACCCTCGACAAACCTACGGTAATACCCAGCTAGACCAAGGAAACTTCGTACCTCTGTTATTGACTTAGGTACTTTCCAACTCATCACAGCCTCTACCTTGTGCAGATCAACATGAATACCCTCAGCTGATACAATATGTCCAAGGAAGACCACTTCCATAAGCCAAAACTCACACTTGCTTAGCTTGGTGTACAACTGGTTTTCCAACAACGCTTGCAAAACGATTCTCAAGTGTCTATCATGATCCTCCTCGGTACGCGAATACACAATGATATCATCGATGAACACGACCACAAACTGATCCAACAATTCATGGAATACACGATTCATCGTGTCCATGAAAGCAGCAGGCGCGTTGGTCAAACCGAACGGCATCACTATGAACTCGTAATGCACGTACCTTGTCCGAAAAGCTGTCTTAGGTACGTCCACATCATTCACCTTCAGCTGATAATATCCTGACATCAATTCTATCTTAGAAAACACCGAGGCTCCCCGGAATTGATCAAAGAGATCATCAATTCTAGGTAAGGGATACTTGTTCTTGATCGTCAACATTTTTAGTTGCCGATAATCGATGCACATCCGCATTGTCCCATCTTTTTTTTTACAAACAAGACCGGTGCACCCTAAGGTGACACACTCGGCCGAATGAAACCTCGATCTAGCAACTTCTGCAGTTGTGTTTTCAACTCTTTCAACTCTTTAGGTGCCATGCGATAAGGAGCAATTGACACCGGAGTCGTATTCTCGTACAACTCGATACGAAACTCATCTTCCATGCTTAGTGGTAACCCAGGCAATTCTTCCGGAAAGACACTCGAAAAATCGCAACGGTTCGAATATCTTGCACAAGCACATCCTTAGTGCCAGGATTCATCACATAGGCAAGATAAGCCTCACAACCCAACCTCATCATACAGTTTGCTTCCAAAACCGAAATCACATTCGACAAGAATTTCACATTCTCGCCTACCACCACCACTTCATAATCATCGGCCAGCTTTAGGGTACCCTTTTGACATCAAAGTCAACCACCGCTCTATGCTCCATCAACCAATCCATACCAAGGATTACATCGAAACCGTAGAAGGGTAACTCCATCAAATCCACAAGAAAAACATGACCTTACACAGATAAAGGGCATCTCCTATACAACTTCCTAGTGACTACAGTCTCACCAAAAGAGCTAGTCACTTGCATTCCTACTTCAAGCAACTCAACAAGTATATCAAGCAAATGCGCATGCTCACTCAAGATATAAGAATGCATAGATCCAGAATCAATCAAAGCCAGCAATGATAAAGACTGAAGAGCAAAGGTACATGCGATAACATCGTTATCATTGCGCTCCTCGCGTTGAGCATAGACCCTGGCATGACCGCCTCCCTCAGGCCGAACTGCTACTACATGAGCAACGCCTCTCTGACCCTCGTCTCTCCTCTGGAAGTTCCATCGGACGCGCCCACGACCTCTCTGAGGTGCAACCACAGCAGGTGCACGTCCCTGGCCTCCACCAGCCAACAAAGGACACTCCCGCCTCATGTGATCTGCTGAGCGACAATTCCAACAAGAAATCTCTGTCACCACAACAGGAGCCTGAACCTGTCTAGCTGCCCGAGGGCAATCTCGCCTCAGATGGTCCCTCGACCCACATGTCCAGCACATATGCTGCTCAGATCTCACTCGACCTCACTAAATTTGACCACCACGACCCGGAGCACCTCGCCTCACCTCAGGCTAATGTCTCCTGTCTCGACCTCTTTTCTTCTGTCCACCTCTAGAACTATACTCAGCTGCTCTCTTCCCAGAGCTAGAACAAACACCTCGAGACGACAAACTCAAGTTTTGTTCGATGTCTTTGGCTCGACACACAAGCACATCAAAGTTAGTATAATCTGTAGCCAACATATACATCTTGACTTCCTATACCAGCCCGTAACAAAAGTGATCACATCGGTGCCTCTCACTAGGCATCAGCTTAGGAGCATACTGGCTTAGGCGTACGAACTGGACCTCGTACTTAGCCACAGAAAAATTGCCTTCAACTAGCGACATAAATTCGTGTTTCTTCTCGTCCAAGTATCTCACCCCCGGATACTTCCTCTTGAAGGCACCTCTGAAAAACTCCCAATCAACCTCATTGGGTTCCAAACCAATAGTGGTAGTCCTCCACCAGCTATAAGCATCACCTTACAACAAAGAAACTGTGCATCCCATCTTGCGCACATCGCTGCATCCCATTTGATCCATGATGCGGATAGTACTCGCTAACCAAACCTCAGACGTCTCAGGAGACATTCCAAGAACTCCACAGCTCATAGCCTCCTCAACCTCTCCAATGGTAAGCCTGCCTGCCCAGCTGCAGGGGCTTGTACATGCGCTCCGTCAATAGCAGCCTGAAACACCCCGGTGATCACCTGAAGCAATGGCGTTAAATCACCCAAACCTGGACCAACATGTCCTTACTGCACCTGCTCCCCACCTTTAGGTGGTGGCGGAGGAGGTAGATTTCCACCATGAGGGACACCAGCCCCTTGTTCACCCTAGTCACCCTGAGGTACTATTGTATTCGACCTCAGCTCTCTTCTCGGACCCATAGTGCTATTTTAAACAAAGTATAACAACAAAAACAAATCAAACCATTTAGGCCAACTTCAAACAAGGGTCTAAGTTTACAAAAACATTTGATTAGTGTAATAAGGCAATGGGAACCCCGATTTCCCTCAACATGGCATAGCATACAATGACACATCATGCTCAACATGGTTTCCATCATTCAAAAACAACACATATCATTATCGCATCATCATCATACAATCATAATCATTTCACAGACCAACATTCCCAATTCTTTCATAATCTGGCTCTGATACCAACAAATGTAACCCCCTTAGCCTGACCTAGACGCCCGACCCGAACTACGAAGTTTACACGGGGAAAACCAAAGTCAACTTGTGAAAGTCAACCTTGATTAACGACCCTTTTTTCTTTTAAACTTTTCTAGACGCACATTATTAACGTATGTGAATATCAAAGCAACTTAGCGGAAGCGACACAGCGAACAGGGTTCAATTAGGGGTTCAATTGCATACGATTGTCCTTTAAGGACTAATTTGTAAATTTCCAGAATTGTAAGGACTTAACATGATTTAACGTTACCAAACCAAAATTAAACTTGTTTTATTCCAACATGTCAATTCTCCTCTTAAACGGATCATCCAAATTCATTTAATTAAACATTCAAGACCAAGGGACCAATATGTAAGAATTAGAAACCTGAAACCATCCAAAATCAACTCCAACGGTCGGGTGTTTCAAAACACAAGGCCCTATACCGAAACGGTCGTTTCGAAACCAGGTTGACCGTTTCGACACTCGGGTGCATTCTGAAACTCGTATCGAAACACCCCTTTCCAGTAGCAAAATCGTTCCGAAACGTTCCAGAACGATCAAGAAAAGCTCTCAGACAATCCCGATTGATCGAAACAATTTGATATCTATGGAACGAAGAAAACCCAAGCTTAAGATTATCGTCAATGGAGGTGCTTGCTTAGTGGAAGAAGATGAGGAAGATGAAGGTGTGAGCTTTGAGAATTTCTCGGTAAGTATTTATTTCCTTATTCTTTTGTTTTACTAATATAAATTTTGGCCATTTAGCTTTCCTTTAATTGAAAAAAAGCTCTCAGACAATCCCACGTAATCCATTTATAATTGAGGAGGGGCTAATCGCAAGGTTAGTCCCTCAACTCACACCATACTATGGTTTTGCTCCCTAACTTGCATTTTCTTCAATTTAGTTACTATATAGGATTCGATATTATTCGATAGAATCCAATGACATTATTTTAACTCGATTAAGGCTTGATATCAACAATTAACTAGTCGATACAATATTTAGACTTCATTAATGTATAATTTCCGAACACCGAACCCAAATTCTGACTAGGCCAGATTTTGGGGTGTTACAAGTCTCCCCCTTCAGAAAAATTCATCCTCGAATTTTTACTTGAACCAAAAAGGTGTGGATATTGTTGTTTCATGGTCTCTTCAGGTTCCCAAGTAGCTTCCTCAATGGTGTGACTCCTCCAGAGCACTTTAACCAACTATACAGTTTTATTGCGAAGCCTCTTGACTTCTCTAGCAATAATCTGAATCGGTTCTATCTTGTATGATAGATTTGGTCGAAGTTCTATAGACTCAAGTTCCACAATTTTCAAGGGATCAGAACGATACTTCTGAAGCATCAATATGTGAAAAAACATCGTGGATCTTACTCAACTCTGAGGGTAGCAATAGCTGTTATGCCACTAGGTCAACTCGTTCAATGACTTCAAAGGGTCCAATGAATCGGGGACTCAATTTTCCCTTTTTTCCAAATCTTAAGACTTTCTTCCACGATGATACTTTGAGGAAGGCTTTCTCACCAACTTCGTACTTAATGTCTCTTCTTTTGAGGTCAACATAAGCCTTTTGTCGATCAAAGGCAGCCTTTAAACGATCATGGATAATGGTGACCCGTTCTTCAGTCTCACGAAGTAAGTCAGGGCCTAACAACTTGCCCTCGCGAAGCTCCGACCAACACAATGGAGTTCTACATCGCCTGCCATACAATACCTCATACGGGGTCATTTGGATTGATGCTTGGTAACTATTATTGTAGGCAAATTCGACAAGGGGTAGAGATTTTTCCCAAGTTCCAACAAAGTCAATAATGCATGCTCGAAGCATGTCTTCCAAGATCTGTATAGAGAGATTCAGTGACAATGCACATTTCTAGGATTTCAATGGACAGATTTTTCAATGATTTACCTGGATTACCCGTTCTGATTGACCATAGATTCAGGGTGAATAGTTGTGCTAAGGTTAACTCTGGTGCCCAGAGCTCCTTGTAAAATCCTCCAAAACCGAGATGCAAACTGGGGATCTCGATCGGAGATGATAGATTTAGGTAGTCCGTGGAGTCGGATTACTTCTTTTATATACAAGTCAGCTAGTTTAGGAAGTCCGTAGTCATTCTAACCGGTATGAAATGAGCTGACTTTGTGATCGATCTACAATGACCCATATAGCATCATGCTTCACGGGAGATGATGGTAAACCACTAACAAAATCCATAGTGATCTTTTCCCACTTCCATTTCGGTGGATCGATAGGCTGTAATAATTCAGTAGGAGCACAATGTTATGCCTTAACACGTTGGCACGTGAGACATTTGGAAATGAAATCGACTATGGCCTGCTTCATGCCTGGCCACCAATAGAGTTCACGTAGATCCTTGTACATCTTCAAAGACACGGGGTGAACAGAGAATGAACTCGAATGAGCTTCGTAAAGGATATCGATGCGAAGAGCTTATTCATTAGGTACACAAACTTTGTCATGGAAACACAAGAGTCCTTCAGAGTTTACTCCAAAGTCAGGGTTATCTGATAGCTTAGAGACAATGGTTTGAAGCTCAGGATCTTGCTCTTGCAAATTCTTGATTCGCAAAATGATGGTCGACTGAAGTTGGAGTTCAGCTACAAGACAACAATGCTTCCGAAGTCGAAAGTGAATGTTCATTGCTCGAGGGGCTACAATATAGCAATATTGCGATGAGTTAATATACTACACAACACATATATCTCCGAAATTTATTGTCAATACATACCAGACGAAGGTTTGCGGCTGAGTACATCAACTACAAGGTTGACCTTACCCAGATGGTAATCAATGACTAGGTCGTAATCTTTAAGGAGTTCCATCCACCTCCGTTGCCGAAGGTTCAAATCCTTTTGATTCAATAAATACTTCAGGCTTTTAAGGTCGGTGAAAAGATAACATTTCTCTCCTTAGAGATAATGTCTCCAGATTTTCAATGCGAAGACAACTGCAGCCAATTCAAGGTCGTGAGTGGGATAATTCATCTCGTGTGGCTTAAGTTGTCTTGAAGCATAAGCAATAACCTTGCCTTCTTGCATCAACACATCCTAACCCGAGATGCAATGCATCACTGTACACTGTGTAGTCCTTTCCGGACTCGGGTTGGGTTAGAACTGGTGCATGAGTCAAAACTTGTTTCAACTGATCAAAACTTCGTTGTTGAACCTAAACAAAAGGAGCTTCTTTCCTTAATAATTTTGTTAAAGGAGCGGCTATCATAGAAAATCCTTTTACGAATCTGTGATAGTACCCAACAAGCCCAAGGAAGCTTCTGACTTCATCAATGTTCTTCGGTGGATGCCAATCTACAATGGCTTAGATTTTCTTTAGGTCCACTTGAATACCCGAAGCCGACACGATATGCCCCAGAAAGGCAACTTCGGTGAGCTAGAACTCACACTTAGAGAACTTTGCGTACAACTGTTTCTCTCTCAAGGTCTGAAGCACTATACAGAGATGATGTCGATGATCTACTTTATTCTTGGAATAGATCAATATGTCGTCTATAAACACCACTACGAACTTGTCAAGATAGGGCTGAAAGACCCGATTCATCAAATCCATAAAAGTGGCTGGTGCATTGGTTAGCCCAAAGGGCATCACCAAGAATTCGTAGTGTCCATATCTTGTACGGAAGGCAGTCTTTGGCATATCGCACTCCTTAACCCTCATTTGATAGTAGCCAGACCTTAAGTCGATCTTGGAAAACATAAAGGCATCTTTTAATTGATCGAACATGTTGTCTATTCTTGGTAATGAATATTTGTTATTGATGGTTACTTTATTCAACTGTCTGTAGTCGATGCACAAACGCACAGAACCATCCTTCTTCTTAACAAAGAGAACCGGAGCTCCCCAGGCACAATTTTCTTTTACAACAATCTACCCTGGCTTGGTGCTAACTAAGCCAATCTAAGCCTAGGATGACATCATATTCGTGAATCGGTAAAGCTAACAAATTGGTCGGAAAAGGAATCCCTTGAAGCATTAAGGGGCAGTTCTTGCACACTACCCTTACGGTGACACAATCTCCTAAGGGATTGGTTACAGAAATTCTCGATGCTATTGGTTCAGAAGACATATTATACTTCTTAACTACAATGGTGCTTATAAAAGAATGAGTAGAACCAAGGTCAATCAATGCATATAAAGGATGTGAATATAACTCAATGGTACATGCAATAACATCAGGTTCATCATCTTCTTCCCTGCTCCTCACATGATACATTTGGGCAGGAGCTTTTGAATCTTATTTATTAAAGGGTTTCCCCGGTCCACTCGATCATCCATATGTTCTCGTTGATCCTTTCTTCGATCCTTTACCCCGAAAGGATTGAGCATGAGAAGCAGGAGAAGCAGCAGTGGTCGGTGTGACGATAGATTTGGTTACATTCATAGGACAGTCACAAATAAAGTGGCCCTGCTCACCATATTAGTAATAGGCTCAAGTTTGCTTACGGCATTGACCTGTTGGGTGCCTATTCTGACAATAATTGCAGAGAGGGTGTTGGTTACCTTGATTCGAACCTCTAGTGTTGTCAACGGACACGGCTTTAGCAAAAGACTGCATCACAGACTGATGTCTCTTAATGTTCCCAGATCGGAAGGGCTGTAAATAGATATTCTGCTTGGGGCCTTGATATATCCCCTTCTTGTTCCATCTCGGAGGTGGAGAATCATCCCTAAACCTCTTCTAAAATTTTCCAAACCCACCAGCTCGTTGAGCTCTCTGGGTAGCTTTAGTATCCTTGACCCGGTTCACCAAATCCTGGAAGTTGGTGATACCAAGGGCCGTAAACATGGGTCGAAGCTCATCGCTAAGGACAACTATAAACATTCTACACTTGTCTTCCTCTTTCTTTATAAATTATGCTTAGTATCGGTAATATTTGCAGAAATCATGGATATATTGCTCGATAGGTCGCCCACCTTACCTCGGATGGAGAAAGGTGTTCCGCCTTTCCGCAAGGTAATATTCACTAATGTACTTATTCCGGAACTCTAGAAGAAAGAACTCCCAAGTTACCGATTCTTTAGGATCTGTTAGAATAGTTGTTTCCCACCACATGAGAGCTTCATCAGTCAATAACGCAATAGCAGACTCCAACCCGTGTTCATCCGAACACTATATCTGCTTGTTCAAGATATGCAATGTGTTATCCAGCCAGTATTCGACAACTTCAGGATTATCATCATCTTGTCCGGTAAAGGAATAGGCTCAGAGTGAAGCCAACTTGTCCACAGGGGCACGGGCATACTAGACAACATGAGGGGTAGGCTGAACGGGTGGTGTTTGCTTGCATCGCAACCATAAATTGTTTGAACATATTAGCCATATTCTGGTAACATTCAGCCTGAGCGGTAAGTGTTGCAGGCTCAGTACCCTGATCAGGAGGGTCTTGTGGTTGCGGTGGATTCTGAGGATTTCCTCCTCTAATCTCCTTGCCATGTGTCGAGGAGCCAGTAGCGTGCCAGTAGCGAGATCGGATTAGTCGACAAGTCACAATATACGCAATATAAAACTCCTAGGTGGAAAAGTAACACAATTGTAATGCAATATTCTCCGTTTTAGTCCTAGAATCGACTAAACTCTAGCTCTGATACCACAAATGTAACACCCCTTCCTGGTCTGGTCGAGAACCGGGTCGGAAGGTGAAACCGATAATCAATACAGAAACAGTGCAAAAAATTTTTGTTTTATTATTAACAATTTCAATCTACATCATACCATGAATCATTCTCGTCAAATAAATTAGTTCAATTTATCCATACAAGCAATGATTAGTCATTTATGGGCTAAATAACAACTATTATAAGTTTTAGGGATCAATTTGTAATTTCGACAAACTAGGGCTATTTCAATGCAATTGATCTTACCATTTTGAAATTCACTACTTTAATGACATGTCTGCAAAATTTCATTTGATTTGGAGATCATTAACTCATTCAATTTAACCTTACAATATTCAGTGACTAATTTGTGAAATTAGCAATTTGTTCAATGAGCCTTGAACTAACTTACCTAACCCCGTATGGAAACACCCTATAGTTGTTTCGAAATGAATGAACGATGGTCAACTCTTGTTGACCTTACCCTTAAGACCGTACCGATACGGGCATACGCTGTATCGAAACGAGTTGACCTCCTTAGACTTTGACTCATTCCGATACGCTATGAAACCGTATCGAAACGAGGGATTCCAAAGACAAAATGTTTCGAAACAGCCATGGACTGTTACGATGCACCCTATTCTTCAGGCTAATTTATTCTTACCCGTATCGAAACGCCATCACCCGTTTTGATACGGCCTGACCTATAATGACAGATTTTAGCTGGTATTTATTCAATTTAACCTATCGAACAATCTCCAAATATAACGAAACTTTACAAACAATATTTCCATAGTATAAACTACTAGCATGCCAAATTTCATGACCATATGAATACGTTTACCATGTTTTTTTACCTTTTTGAGCTAAATATGCAAATTTCAACCACTTCAAGTTAATTAAAAAGGCCATTTAGGGTTATTAACCATATTACAACTTATGCATTACACCAAAACAACAAAATGGGCATAAATGACTAGTTCAACTACTTTGCCACCTTCCTTGGAGTTTATAAGTCAAAACACATTGCTTGAGGCTTGTAGTGATTTGTCTTGCCTTTGTAATCCGATCTTCCGATGTACAAACTTTCAACCTGAAAAATGCATGAGACGTGACACGTTAGGCATACTTTACCTAGTGAGGTAGTCTTGAACAATATGAACAACAACAATGTATTGAATTTCTCTATTCATAATCTCATGCCTATCAATAACAATGCTATGCAATGATATACAATGTTTAACATGTTCATTTCAACATTAACCCTTGGATTGAATCAAGATAGTTGATACGTGAATTCCTACGCCTCGCCAAATTAATGAATGGTCTAATCCCTTCGCCTCACCAATATGACCAACATCAATACACATCCTTTCGCCTCGCCAAATCAATATAGGTCGTAGCCTTAGGACCGTAGTCCACCCGTACACTAAGCTCATGAATTCTATGGCATGCCAATTGTATCCAATGTCTATTCAAATCCAAGGTTCCAATGTTCACATCCATTACAATAATCAATATTATTCCAATGTCTGATGATTTCAATATTACCAATGACAAATATATATGTATCTCATCATCAATATTTCATAGTCCAATGTCAATATCAATGTCCAATGATTTCTATACAATAATCCGATGACAATTACTATACCAATGACAATGCTCAATGACGATATCAATGACTATGTCCGATGTTCAATAACAAACTTACCGACACTTACCAAGGTTTCCGTTTAACCATCCAATGCAAATTCTCCAATGACAAGATTAGCGATGTAATCTAAAACATCAAATAATGATTTGAAAAGGCTTTTCTCCTAATCTCGAGACTCCGACTACACTCACCTTAGCAATCTGAAGCTTTCAAAGCTATCAGATAACAATCCCCTTGTTCCTAGCTTGAGATGGAGACGGTGAAACCTCTTTCTCCACTTCTTGAGCTAGAAAGTAAATAGAAAACTATTAGAATTGATATTTCGATATCAAAATCAATACAACGATATCAAAATCGATATCCGACTTCAATATAAACACTAACAATGAAATATCCATGGATGGTCAAAACCCGAGCTTAAGTTTAAGCTCGATATATCCATGGAATCTAACGATTATTTGAGGATTGTTGCTTACCCGATTGATGGCAACGATTCGATGTCTATGAAATGAAGAAAAACCAAGCTTAAGATTATCTTCAATGGATATGCTTGCTTAGTTGAAGAAGATGAGGAAGATGAAGTTGTGAGCTTTGAGAATTTCTCGGTAAGTCTCTATTTCCTTATTCTTTTGTTTTACTAATATAAATTTTGGCCATTTAGCATTCCTTCAATTGAAGGAAAGCTCTCAGACAATCCCACGTAAGCCATTTATAATTGAGAAGGGGCTAATCGCAAGGTTAGTCCTTCAACTCACACCATACTATGGTTTTGCTCCCTAACTTGCATTTTCTTCAATTTAGTCACTATATAGGTTTCAATACTATTCGATAGAATCCAATGACACTATTTTAACTCCATTAAGGTTCGATATCAATAATTAACTAGTCGATACAATATTTAGACTTCATTAATGTGGAATTTCCGATCACCAGACCCAAATTCTGACTAGACCGTATTTTGGGGTGTTACATCTTCAATTAAGTTCGAAAGATTAGTTCTCAACTATCTATTTGTTCGGTATCGAGGGAGTCGAACTCACAAAAGGGATAAGTACGATCCTCATACTAATCAGGCGTTGATCAATTCGACCTAGACATAGGTGCGAGTTTAAAGCGGCTAAAAGAGGACAAACCAAGGTTGCTGTCTTTGCAAGATACACGCCGAGGTAGCAAAGTCTTGCAGCGCAAGGCATCTGAACATATTCAACGCAGTTTCACACTAAAAAGCAACATAATCTGACCAATTCTATCAATATGATCTCTTCTTTTTATGTACTTGTGTTTATTTACTTTCCTCTTAAACAAACTAAAATTATTTGTGCATTTAATTTTCTTTGTGTAGGAATTACAATTCGAGTAAGATGTCAAATCCCTGTGGGAGACGATATCTTTTATACTATAACTTGACAAGAGTGTGCACTTGCGCTCATATTTAGAGAACACCCAAACGCTCTACACAAGTACATTTTGATGTATTCAGTTCTTATCTTTGTTTTGATGGATGATGAATTCAAAATAAGAAAATATATTAATGTGTCAGATAGGTTTGGGAATCTATTCCTAGGTCTAAAACTTTCGAGGGTGAAATTTCTTTAAGGGAGGGAGAGTTGTAACACCCCGAATTTTCCCCAATTCAGAAAACCCCTAGATTTGAAATCCCTAATTAGAAACCCTAAAAATTAGGAATTTTTGAATTAAAACCCTAATTTTTTATTTTTGGGCTCAATTGTGTTTAATATTGAATTTCATGACCTATTTGTTTCAAATCAAAACTTTGATGACTTTTTTGCAATGAGGGTAATTTTAGGGACCCTAAACTTGTGATTTACCCATTTGATATGGTATTTAAACCAATTTCTTCAACCCTAAACATTAATCTACATTTTAATTTTTGCAGCCACCCTCTAAAATCCCCCCTCTAGTTATTGAAGCTCTTCTCACCCTCTCTTTTCTAACGAAGCTCTGACCTAGCCCTCACTGTTGCACGTGTAGTGCATTGAAACCACCTTCATTTTTGTTATACCCTCGCGAGTAAAACTCACCCAACGATTGTCATTTGCTCGAAATCAGTGAGAAACCTTTCAGTTTTTACCTCTCCACCCTTCCTCCATCGTACGTTCTTTGATTTTAGGTTGGGTAAGGCTTTGGTCTCGATTTCTTTTGTTTTGTTTTAGGGGTTTATTGCCTTATAATTTCTTTTTCCGCTTGTGTTGGTTAGGATCGAACATTTGGAGCCCTCATTTTGCATTACTGGTAAGCTACCTTTTTGGTCCCATGTAGTTGTCGTCGTCAAAGGGTTCTAAAAACCCTAATTTGTTCATTCAGCCACCATCAAAAGTGATTGGGCCATCAAACTTCAGTCCATTAATAGGAGTGACCCAAAGCATTATAATGAATCATACCTACAAATGGTATTGGCTTAAATCTAAGGACCTAGAGAGTGGTCAAGTGGACCCAAACTGAATCGGTTGAACCCAAACTTCAACCAGACCGAACTGGTTGAGCTGAGCCGAACCGTATCGAGTGAGCCGGATTTGAATCTCTTGACCCGAGTTGAACTTGGACCTATGGACTTTTACTGACGTGACCTGTTAACCAACCTAACTCGTTCACTTTGATCGATAGTTGACCCGAACCTTGACCATCGTCTTTGATCATTGTCTGATAACCGTTGATCAACAGTTGACCGTTAACCAACAGTTGGCCCCTGACCGTTAATCAACATTGACTTTTTCAGTCAACCTTCATCCTAACATTTTTTGAAGTTTTGAGTCTGAATTCACTGCCCGTTTCGTCAAATTCGAACCAGAATACCTTGTTTTGCTATTTACAAATATTTTTAGTATTTGTGAGGGTAAATGTGATGAAGATCTAATTATGGAATATTCTTGTGTTTAGGAGATTACGACTCCAAGTCTGATAAGATACCATCTCTAGTTGTTTGGACTAAATGTGCATGTTTTTCGAGGTCTACGCGTGAGTATTCTTTCATATTTATATTTGTGTTTTTAGTTGGTGTCTTAGTGATTTTAATATTTATTAATGCAGAATTCTTATCTTGTAGGTTCTGATTCTTTTGGACTAAGTGTTAGGTTTGAGAGTTAGATGCGCCCTTCTCGACGCTAGAGCTTTTACTAGCTCAAGGTGTTTTTCTTCCTATGTTATAAATAGATGGTGTTTTATACTTTGCCTGATTTATTATCTCATTTGAGATTTGAGAATGTCTTGAAATATCATTCACGACATACTAAGCTTTGTTTTTAAATCAAGCATCAGGTTTTTGAAAATGAGAATCTCATATTTAATACGATGAGATTGAGTTGTTATTGATGAGCTTGTCTTCAATCGTTAGAGAATGTCGATGGGTGAGATTTTCTTTCTTTGTAAACTACGAGCATTTTATTGGGTAAAAGCGTCTCATAATCTGGAAGTGTTAAACGAATCTACAAGGTGGAGGTGTTCATCAGATGGCTTATTGTAAGGCAAAGGGGCCTCAGAACATGTTAGGGTTGTTTGGTGTCCTCTTTTATCAGGTACTTTAAAATTTAATGTCGATGGATCAACTAGAGGACTGCTGAGTTTAGCAGGTTGTGGGGATGTTTTACGAGATGATCGTGGTTACATTATGTTTTTATTCTTGTATCCTTTGGGAATAATGGACTCGAATGGGATGAAATTTATGTGATTATGCACGTCTTGCTTTGTTAGCTGGTTCAAAGTGGCAACTGGGTCTCTCCATTGTGTTTGTTTCAATAATGTTTTTTAAAGAACCGGATTCCATCGCTGATGCTTTGGCTATGGGTTGTGTCGATAGAACTACATGGCTGTAAGTTGTTCATTGATTTAGGGGTTTGTGGGAAGGTGGTGATGCAATTTTTCTTCGGGGATTTTTTTTTCAATGGTCTTGTTACTAAGGGGGCTGTGTTCGGCATAATGTGTTGTTTTTGACATGATTTAGTTATGTTTTCCTTTAGCGTTTGTTCGTTTGGTGTTTTTAACTTTATCACGATGTACTCTTTTCCCTCCATTTAGGATTAGGGAGATTTTTAACGAGGCACGTGATAATGTATCCTTTGTATGGTTTTGAGTCAATAAAAGGATACTTTGTTGAGAAAAAAATTCATATCATTGTGTATATCGGATGAAATTGTGTTGCAAAGACGTGAGGGAAACCTCCTCTCTATATGTTGATGGTAGTTTGGTATTGAGTTATATGTGTGACATCATCATTTCATCATGTTGAGATTTAGTGTTTTTAGAAAAGACATTATTAGAAAATCAAAATATTGTTTTATTTTAAGATTGCTTGAACTTTAGAGACACACTAAGCTCTTTAGCTTGTTCCCCATAATTTTTCTTTCAGATACTAAGACCCTTAGGGGAATCGGTACATTGAGGATATCACCTTTATCTGACTTTAGTATATATGAGTACAAATTGCCTTTCAGTTATTCAAACTTTTCATTTGCTATTTTTGGGATATTCATGTAATATTGGACATTGGTATTGTTACTATTTTGGCAATTATTTTTAGTATTTATCGGTACAAATTGCCTTTCAGTTATTCAAACTTTTCATTTACTATTTTTGGGATATTCATGTAATATTGTTGTTGTTGTTAACAATAGCGTTTATAATAAATGAAACATTTAGAGTATATTATTTCTAATAATTATTTTGGATTTAAAAATATTTAAATCTAAAATCGGTTTCTTGAAGGACAAGATTTCAATCGCGACTTCTTAAATTTAACCTTCTCTTCTTGGTCGAGTTTAGGGGTTAGAAGGCATAACTTCTTTCATCTTTTCATACGAGTACATTGAATAATATACCTTATCAAGAGTGTGAGTATCATGACTGTACGATATAGAATAATATACCTTAAATTCTTTTGATCATACTTAACGTCCATAGTCTCTAAATCTTAGACAACTTGTCATTACCCAAATTACCCCTACTTTAAAACACTAGAATTTGAGGATTTTAAATCCCAAACCTTAATTTTAGTATGCACTAAATTGAACTTTCAACAAATTTGAGGACTAATTTATGAACCCTTCGAAGTTCAGAGACCAATTGTGTATATTTCCCAACTTTATTTCTTTACTTAAAAGGCATTTAAGAAAAAATGAATAGGCAAAAGGTCTGCTAGGTTTCAATGTACATCCGGAAAAACGAGTTAAAAGAATTAGATAGTTTGATGGGTTCGAATTGGGATTGTAGGTTGAATTTAGCTAATTAATTCCGAGCTGGTAATTAAATATACTTGAAATTGAATTTACTAGATTCGTAGTGCTTAATGTTTTGGAAATTGTTTAATCGTTGTGTTAAATAATTAAATTTGGATTTTCGATGGCTTTTAAAGGAGTCAAATTCGTTTTAAGATTTTATGTTGATTAAATTGAAAAAAATTAAAGTATTTTAATAACTTAAATGGAAGAGTATATAAACTAAGAATTTTTAAGGAGAAATAATTCTATTTTTTAAATGATCCCCCCATTTTTACCAAAGAATTTATCGAAAGATTTTCTATCATCAATTTTCTGTTTCCATGTTCTCCCAAATTCTCCCAAACCTCATTTTGATTCTCACCAAATTTCTATTGATTTCCTAATTATTTTACATCTTAAATGTTTCGTAAACAAGAATTTAGCAAAAGCATTTGATTTCCTATTTTTTCTTCTTGGATTTCACGTCATATTGGGGGGGGGGGATTTCCAACTTCTTTTTTTCAATCAATTGAGGTAAGGAAGAGTTTCTTAATGATATGACATAGGCTTTATGTCCTTTATCCATCATTTGTATTGGCTTTTAATTATTAGAACGAATTTTAATGCATTTATATGTTTTTTAATTGATTTAAGGATGAATCTTGATTAGGCTTGTGAAACCTAACAATTTCTATTGGGTGATGATTATTTAATGGTTAACAATAATCTAAAGTCAATTTTGCAACTTTAATCCCATAATTAGTTAAATTGTTTAATTGAAGATTGTTGTTCTTGAAGAATAGTTAGAGAAATGTGGTTAATTAAAGCCTTGATGGTAGCTACTATTATTAGGAGATTTTTATGATAATTGGTGTAATTCTGAGTTAAGAAATGAGGAGTTGTGTCTAAATTGAAGTTCGGAAAGGTTGGAGAGTGGTTCTTGATAATTTTTTATTTATAGATTTTGATTTGTGTTAAGAACCAAAATTTATGCTTGTCGGAAGTTTATGTATACATATTGATGTTAGAATGTGTTGTTGTTTAGTTGTATAACAAGGGGAATCGGATTTGGAAGCGTCAAGTTGAATTCGGCAATTTTTGACTATCGAACAAGTTCCAGCAAGTAGGCTAAAACTTGTTTGTTAGTGCAAAATTATGTTTCACTTTCAAATAAGGTTTGGAATCATGTTTTGGGGGTTTGTTTTATGCCTAATAAGCTTTACTAAGTTCGAAAGTAAGTTCCTCTAACTTTTCTTATTTTGCCTAGAGCAACAATTGTTGAATGTGAACCCCCAAAGGACTCGTTAGTCTATCAATCATTTGTTGAATGTGTGCCGATACATCCTGCTTGGGGATTGATACGGACCCATTTATACCAATACGACAAGTCTGTACCGTTATAGATTTTAGGTACTGTTTTCTGATGAGAGCCTGCGTATCGGTACGAGATCCTGTGTACCAGTACGCCAGATATGTAATTCGGTTAAGGCTTAAAGTCAAGCTCTCTTTCTTTGCATTTTAGTCCCTAAATGTTCGTGCGTCAATTGAACGAGTTTTTGATGTCCAAATAACATAAAATTTGACATGTATGTTTTAAATAAGCCCAATTTCTGAATGTTGTCTTTAGTTTCCTGTAAGTTACTATATTCAATATCTGTTTTGAACAAAAATTGATGCATTGGTTACATATGTTCTAGGAATGTATGATGGATATATACTTGGTGAATGAATGTTAAAAGTTTTATTTTTGAGTGATTTTTGGTTAGTACATGTTTGGATCACTTCGATGATCAATGTGACATTTGTTGCTCGAGTCTAGGGTGATGAGTGTTACATTCAAACGCGTGAACCTGGCCACATAACCCACCCCTGTAAATTTTTTAGAACTCTTGTGTGCAATGAAATGAACTCCTTTTGTTTTAAGCATTCTACATTCAATGTTTAACCCATGTTTATAAACCACTTATTTCCCCTTGACCCTTCATTTCCCATTCCTTCAACTCTCCTAGTTGCCTCTCATATCTCTCTTATCTACATCTCTATTTTCATTTTTTTATTTTTCCTGTCTCTGACGAGGCACTATTTGAGGCTATTCCATTGTTTTATTATAACCACCTCTGAAGAAAGTCTCATGGTGTTGTCTGAATCAAAACCAAACACCTTGATTTACCTTTTTCATGAAAGGTCCCCGATAAATTTGAGAGAAACCTTCGATTTTCTCACTGATTGGGTTGCTCCAGAGTTTCTTCATCTCGATTGGCACTTGTAAGCCTTGATTTTTCATGTTTCTCTCTTAGAAATTATTTTCTCTTATTTTCGTACACTGTTCTCTTAGTTTCCAACATTAATATGTACTCCACACGCACCACCAATGCCTTTGTCGCGGTATGGACTAACCAGGGGGAGCGAGATGGCTGAAGTTATCTCCATCCGCTGCTACCGGAACACCTGTTCTCCCTCTTTCATTAGTCTGCGTCAACCGCGGCGAGGTTTGATCGCTTGGCAGCCTCAGGAGCAGGGTCTCCCTCCCTCAGCTCCATCGTCGCCTTTTGCAGTGGGTCGTTGACCAGCTGTGGGAGGTGGTTTGGAGACTGAGTGGTTCTGGTCCAGCGCGTACGGTGAGCACGAGTATCTGGATCTTGCTGGGATTTGCAGCGTTTGGAAAGGAAGCTGTCATCGTGTGTCTGCCGGGCTCGGTCCACGCCAGTTCCCCCTACCCTTGGACCTTTTCTCTCCCGGAAGGTGCACCGTTTCTTCTTCACGCTTGGCTTGAACGGGGTTTTCGTCCCTTGTTTCTTGTCTCGTTATGGCTCGATGACCGGATCTACCTCTTGGAGACGGTGGTGGGAGACGTCCTTGTCGATGGGGCCTGGCTTGGCTGTCTCTTGCGGAACAGAGGAGGGGCGACCAACTGTACTGATCGGAAGGGTATCCCGATTGTCGAGACGGCGCTACCGTTCCATTTCGCGCCTGCCAGAGTTTCGAAAGTTGACAGCCTTCAGATCATGGTACGTTTGCTTTCCGAACAATCCAGGGGCCGATACGTTTACTCAGGACCTTCGAATCTTTGCTCCCGTTCCGGTAAACGCGTGTGGATAGTTGGCTGGTACATTTGCTCTCAGAAAAACTCAGGGGCTGGTCTTGATGATGATACAAGGAACCATGGTAGGCTCTTCGAATCTGGGAATAGTTTCGGCTTCACTGCTGGAAATGGCCTGGAGACTTTGAAGAAGAGTGTTGGGGTTTCCATGCTTGAGGCGGCGTTGTTGGCAAACATCACCCCCGTTAACGGTTCTGAGTTAGGATTGCTCGTCGGAGAGAAGTCGGAGATCAAGTTGGCGTCGGTTTCCATCACTTTTGGGGAAGAGGACTGTCTGACAAAGACATATCTGTTAATTGACGCGTTTAAGGTAGCTGACAAGTCTCCTCCCATCACGTCCAATCGGGTCCCCATTTTAGGAAAGGGCTACTTTCCTTTAAGGGACAGCTGGGCCTATTCCAATTTTTTTAAAGCGTGGCAACCGAGAGGCAGATTTGATGGGATATGGAAGCCTTTTTTCAAGCTTTGCATCGGGTTTAAAGATTATTTTGTGTACTATGGAGCTTGGATGGACGAGATTTCCTGCAAAGCTTTCCTTATTAAGCCAAACGTGTTTTGTCCTCATTGGATTTGGAAATCCAATGATTTAACGTTTGAATGGGATCCAGGCATCTTAAGATTACACTCATGGTCCCTTGAACCAGGGTTTTCTGCCTTGTTTTTTACGGGTTTAGGCTTATTTTTTGGAGGTTGGATCAATCAGAGCCAGACGGAGCAAGGTTCTTTAGTTCGAACGTTACGATGTTGTCTGTTGCTGCTTGCCGTGAAAAGGACCAACCAATATTGGTTGGAAGCCTGTCTCTGGATAGAGCTCTCCGGTATCGACCATGGACTGTTAACATCAGCTGGTGGCGGCGAACTAGTTTTGTTCCTTGCCGATGGAGTCTAGCAAGGTTGGTCCTGAACACGCAAACCACTTTGTGCAAGTCGGTTGCGTTGGATGTTACGGTTTCTCGTCGGGCTTTTGTCCCTGATCGTCGTTGTTTCTGGTCGCCTGAGTCGCGATGTCGTCTTTGTTCTCCGTTTCGGTATTTTGCTTTTAGGTCTGTGCTTGTGGCATGCGTGCCTAGTGTCTTCCCTTTTGCGTGTAGAAGGAAGGAAGTTGTATGCTGTTCTACCAGCAGTTTCCTTTCCTTGGTTAGGTCGTTTTTATTTCTGGTCTCGGAATGTCTGTTAAGGCTTTTGCCCCTCTAGTTTAATTAATGCAAGTTACTTTTGATCAAAAAAATGCCTTTATCGCGGTGTCGCACTGTCAAAGACCATTAGAACCCTAAAATTTTCCCCTCTACACTAAGATTATAAACCTAGGTCCCCAAGCCTAAAATAAAACATCCTAAAACTCCTTTTATGTGAGCACAAAAATCTCGGGCCCAATGTGAAAACCTAAACGGTGGACCCAATTATTGGCCTTAACCTTTAGGACATAAACCTTAAACCGGTTGGGCTTTGACCCAAGCTAAATCAAGTTGTTGATTGAGTTCACTGAGCTGAGTTAACCTATATCATATTGCGCTGAGTTGAGTTGATCTAAACCAAACCAAGTTGAGTTGACTTAAATCGAACCAAACCAAGCCGATTGATCGATTGGTTAACCATTGTGCAGTTAATGTTGAATTTGACTCTAACCACTGACAATGACTGATGACTTTAACTAGAAGACCATACCTAGCTAAATTCAACATCTTAATCTGAGTCTGCTATCCTTTTTATCAAATTCAAATCCAAAATCCTTCTTTTAAGCCATTAATTATGGTTTTGTTATTTTAAACTAGTTTATGTTTTGATTATTATCCTTGTTATGATCAATGTTATTTTACTATAAAGGTGACAATGATTTTCTAGCTTGATCTCCAGTTTCACTGGACTCATCTTATACGACACGAGTTGCATGTTATTTGAGTCTGTTGTTTTACTAACCGTGAACGAAGTAATATCTCAGATGAAAATTATGGAATGGATTTTAGAAGTGTGGAATGATGAAGTTAAGTAAAATGGAGACGAAAAGGAAGAAGGAAGCTCAATTGGGATGGTTTGGTGGATCGGAGGTGAAGGTAATATGGTAAGTGTTGTGCACACGACAAACGAAAAAGAAAATCAAACAAGCAAGAACACAAGAGATTTAATGAGGTTCAACAATGTGCTTACGTCCTCGGGGAGCAAAGATCGTTTGTTTTCTTTTATTCAATCAATGGTCATGGTACAATTACAAAGATACCTTGTACCGTATTGCAGGGGCTTCCCCCCGCACTCCCAACCCACGTAACCCGAGCCCACCGAAAACTCGAGTACTCCTTTAATGGACAAGTGCTCTCACTATGCAAAGCCTAAAGAACAATTGATGAAGTGCCTAATGAGGTACGTGTAAACATTTTTATGTAGCCCCCTACATCCATGTCCTATTCTAACTAGTTACAGTATCCAACAACTGTCCTTTTACAATATATGAGCCATACTTAACAATAAGTAAGATGGATGGACGATAGGATTGAATTCGGTTTAAGGGACCAAGAAGGAACCAATATTATATGGAATATTGACCCATTTCTTATAAGGAACTTAAAAAGAATTTCAAGTAAATAGTACTTGATAGCAGTTGTTGAAGCCGTCGAAATTAAACATGCTAATAGTAACTTGTAGTAGCGGTAAGTAAGGTCGAATCCACAAGAAATGGTAAGAGAACGATTTTATAAATAGAAAAGTAAATTGAGGGATTTTGAGTAAAATTAATAAATAAGAAAGCAATTAAGAGTTTATATATAAAAAATGCAAATATTTGTCTTATCGTATTCCCACGCACTTAGATTTTGTTTGTCCTTAAGCAGAATCATCCATTAAATTATCATGAAGTCATGGATGAATAAAATTAAACACACTCACAAAAGGATTAACTCAATCTCTCTCAAGGTATTTAAGGAACAACAAAACTCAAGTCAAAACTTGTAAAAAGAATCTTACCATAGGTTTGCAAATATTTCTCATGTCCACCACTAAGTTGGGTCGGATTATAAGACCAACAGGGTTTTGAATTTGGTTGTAATATGGCTAGGGACAAGTTATGATGATAAGGGCTTTTGGCTCTTTGTATCGAAGAACCTCACTTTTTTTATCAAGCTTTGTACACATGACATTTTGGAGAAACGAGGATTCAATCCTTTCACACTTTTGTCTTTCTCTCCTCTTCTTTTCTTTTTGATTTTTGTTTTTGAACATATAAGACATTTTTCTATTTTTCATTTTTTCTCATTCTTTAAATAATTTCTCCATTTTCTTTTTCTTTGTTTGCTTGATTTTTTTCTAAGTTAGTATAGTGTGTAGTTCTCTAAATTTGGGTTCAAATCGGAGAAATCAACAAAAATGGATTTTGACTTATAATGTATTTAATTTCCAAAAAAATAGGCTTAGGCTCAAAAGTGGTTTTCTAGTGGTCATAGTTACCAAGGTATGCTTTTTGGCTCAAGTTTCATACCTAAATACCTTAATCATCTAAAGTCATTCGGTCATATGATGTGGTCTCAAAACGTATAGCACTGCAAGTTCTAGAAGAGAGAAGTTATTCTTGACAAACACTCATTGAAAAAACATATGAAGCATAAAAGATGTATGCTTATTAGGCTCAAATCTCACAAAGTGGCTTATGTTGTGTCCAATTTCATCCATTCGACTATCGAATCAATTCTAATTTACTTTCCATATCAGTCACATTTTTATTTTGGGATCCCAAATCTCAAAGGTTTCAACATCGTAACATCTCAAAATCCGGGTTAGAAGAATCAAATATCTAGACAAGGTAGTTTAGAATTAATTTGGAATTTGGCTAATTAATTAATATAGAAAAATATATTTAGAATTTGGAAATTTTATTTTTGTTATGAATATTTATCTATGTGGATGTCTATCATTATTAGAACTTTATCTAAGAAGTTTGATTTATTTATTATTAGGAATATTATATTAATTAGAGTTTAATGTATTATGTACTTCTTATGCCTATAAATAGATGATTCATTGAAGGCATTGTATATATAAGTCTATATTTGAGAATAATACAAATCTCCCTATTTCTCTCATCTCTTTGTTCTTCTTGTTCTTCTTTATTTTATTCACAACACGTTATCAGCACGAGTTCGCTCAGAAGATTTTGGTTAAAGATCAAGTTTCATCTTCCCTTTAATTTGACGCGTAAACATGAATTTGGGATTTCAATTCGCAAAAAGTGGTCCAATTTCATACTTTAATTGATTAAGGCAGATATAGATTTTAACAGATCTAGCCAAGCAAATTTTGAACATATTTATTTTTGTTGGTTAAATCATTTTTTTCTTGTTTCTTATAATTAAAGATCAAATTTTATTTATGTTATTCTATGGATAAAAGTTGGTATTTTTAACCGTGTTTTGAGTTTTATATGTATTTAAATGGCTTGGAAAGAGATGTGATATAAAGGGACTATGAGAAGCTATCTCGGTCATATGCTATGTCTCCATGTTCCACGAGAGAAAAATCAATATCGGTAAATTTTAGTTTTATTTTTTTCTTTATATTATCGTTTTAAAGTGTTATAAATCATGATGATTTTGAATTTACAAGAAGATTATTATAAAGTCTATATTTGCTCGAAAGCAATATTTCTTCTTCGTCGAAAAACTCGACCATAGACTTCTCTCAATTTTAAGTTACGAAAATTCGTCTTGATCCAAAAAGTTTTATGGGAGGCATTCCCTGAAGTGAATGCAAAGCATGATGTTTATTCCATGCGATTATCAATGATGGGGCATTCCCTGAAGTGAATGCAAGCATGATGTTTATTCCATGCGATTATTGGAATTGTTTCATTCCCTGAAGTGAATGCAAACATGATGTTTAAAGAACCCTGTGGATAGGTTTAACAATGTCGCGTACGAGGATTAAATCTTTGTTCTCTGTGATAAAGATATGTGAAAAAGTTTCAAATGCCCACTGGCTCTACTTCATTCCCTGAAGTGAATGTGAGATCATATTATGGATGAAATAAAAAAACCACATTAGAAGTTGTGGTCGTGATCGAGGCTATGAATATGGACATGAAAAATATGATCATTTTAAGAATACTTCTACCCACTGGTAGTGAGGTTATAAGGATGACAAGAGTGATAAAGATCATTCTATTGAAGTAAAACTCTTCTTATTACCAATGCGATGTTATAAATCATTGGTCTCGTACGTGTTGTACGTTGAAAAATTAAGAATCATTGAATGATAAAGGAAAGAAAATAGAAGCAAATTTTGTTTGCGAAACATGAAGAAGATGATACTGATCCAACTTTATTTGGACATTGTTGGTCCAACTCATTTGGACGTTGCTGATTTTCTTATAACCCTCGAAAGAAATAAATCATCTTCTAATTATTCTCATAACTTTGAAGAGAATTATTTATTTATTTTTATTTATTTTACTTTACGTTTATTTATTTTACACACATTAATTATTTATGTTTTATATTTATATTTATATATTATGATATTTATTTATTTTGTTTAACATGATTACTTGTCAAATACAATCTATGGTGACGATTTATGCTCAATATAAGCATAAGATATATTTTCCCATTTAAATGCAAGGGAATAATGTGAGTACTATATCTCAATGTACTGAAAATATTGATGCTCTAGAAGTGCAATAAATTCTTGAGAGAAAGCACATTATGAAAAGTGCAGAATTGCGAATATTGCAATAATTACCGCTAACGGTAATAATATCGTCACCACTATAAGTGAAAATTTTAAGAGAGCAATATGAGTTTGCAAAATATCCCTTTAGAAATTATAGATAACATATGTTATCAATTGACATTTGAAATAAGCCAATATGGATATAAGTTCTGGTAGCCAAAAAGTCAGTTGAAAGCTCTAGGAGAGCTATATATTGCTACCAAAAGATAATTTCAATTGAAAGCTCCGAAAGAGCTAAATATATTCCTATTTAAAGGAACAATTTTGATGGTCGTACTAGACATGTACGTGTAAGATTGAATTACATATTATGGTAAACAAGAAGTTTACAAATTCAGAGATATATACACACATATATATAGTTGGCATGATCGGTTAGACCATCCTGATCAATAATGGTGCAGAAATTATTGAGATTTACATGCACATGTATTAAAAGAACCTGTAGTTCTTGTGGTGCTTATTCTCAAAGGAATGGATTAAATTCCACTTATTAAAGAACGTGAAGTTCTTGTGTTGCTTAAAGGAATTGATTAAATTCCACTTACTAAAAGAACATGAAGTTCTTGTGTTGTTTGTTCTCAAAGGATATAGATGATCCCACTTACCAAAAGAATTAGAACTTAAAGTTCTTGTACTGAAGTTAAGACTGTATGTCTTGCATATCTGAACGAAATATGGACCCATATATCCACAAATGTGGAAAGTTTTATATGATTTTAGTAGATGCATCTACATTGTTTTATCGACTTACAACCAGACGTTTGTGAGATTGATTCTAAAAAGATTCAGATTATGTAGTTAGACTATTCGTCTTGAAAAGCTAGTGGGTTTATATTTTAAGCTATATTAGTTGTTACAAAGCCTATTGATTATGAAAAATATAGTTTAGCAAAATTTCAATTGGATGCCTCCTATTTAATAGCTAAACTATGAGAACAAAAGAGTTATTATTTATATGGTGTTTCCATATAGCAACACTTATACGCATCAAGCCAACAAGTTATTATAAACTCCTCGTTATTATTGGTTTTTGGTCAGAAACCATAGATTTCCCATTTTATGATTTTTGAATGTGCGATATGAATTGCTCCACCACAACGCACAAAATGGGTAAATAAAAAGGGTTGAGAATATATATTGAGTACGAGTCTCCTTTTATGTTTAAATTCTTAAACAGTAATTGGAGAATCATTTATGACATCATTTTTCTCAACATCAGGGGGAGATAATAATCAGCTGGATAGAGGTAAATGAATTATCATTATCTAGATCCTCGTATATGAACTAGAAGTTCATAAGATAATTCATGTTATTACATGTCAACTGCCAGACATATTTACTGACCCAATGAGAGTAATTAAGTCTCATATACCAGCTGAAATGCTCTAAGTTTAAATTACATGTTAGAGCGAGAGAATGTAACTCATGCCTAAAGCATGATAGTTGAAATGGTTCCAATGATCAAAATTCTCGTAAATAGAAAGTAATATGAGATGGTCATATATTGGAGGCGGGGTCTCCTGAAAAGACCCAAGACATAACAAATAATAAAACTCTATAAGAGTTTCAGGTACCTGAAATAAAGATTGAAATCTTGAAGAGATCTCGATGAGTTATGTCATTACGAGAATGAAACCAGAATATTGGAAAGTTGTCGACAACGATTTTACAAACAATTTTACATAAAATACTTCTATAGAAGTAAAGAAAGAAATCGAGGATCTTGTATAAAATCTATCCAGAACTATAGATATTGAATTGGCCAATGTTGAAAGACGCTTTGAACTTCTAAAATAGAAGTATTTGGACCAGCAGTCCAAACACCTAAAGGTGTAATGCAAGTGAGGCACAAATAAGTAGTCGTAAATACGACTTGAACTATGATTTATGAAAAGTTTTAATTACTTCATGGTGGATGCAATTATTTTGGCAGTTTTGAAAATTTTACATGCGTCTAATTATTTGTGGATCCATATTTATCCTTGAAGGATCTAAAATGCTATAAGCATTTGGAAATTTATGAGGAAATTTATTTAGACATATCTAATGAATATTTTGGCGCATTTGGTATAATCGCCTTAGTGAATACTAATTGAGAAACTACTATAAGAATGATCAGATTTCCTTATGTATTTTATAAAGGAGTTTGGATCAAGATCCATTATGATAATTTTAGAACACCTAAAGAGCTTCAAATTGGAAACTCATGAAGTACTTTCAATACAAGTACTTCAATCTTGACATCAAGTTTATCTCGACCTGAAGATCGAGCATTTTTATATATTTCTTTTGTTTATGAATAGACATAAGCTGAAAGAATCTTAAAGAAGATTCAATATGAATAGAGCATATCTATTGAGTATCCTAATAGTTGTAACATTGTTGGATGTGAATAAAGATAATTATATCTTTTCTTGGTCTTGAAACACTATATATTGGTTGGTCAAGAAATATCTATGAATATACAAAGATCATTACATTTAGATCTTCAAACATTCGTTGATGCCTACTCAAATCTTGTAGAAATAATTGTTATACACAAGGCAAGCCAAAAATGTTTTTGGCTAAGACCATTGACCCAACATATCCAAAAGATATGTGGATTTACTTTTACAAGACATGATAAAAGCTACCTTGTGTGAAGATAATGCAAGATGTATATCTCAGTTTGAAAGTGGATACATCATGGAACATATTACTCCAAAGTTTCATCCCTCACGATCTTTAGAAAAATAATATTCAACCCCTCCTCAATTAAATTTCCACTTACGTGGATCAAATTGGGAGCTTTCCTTCAAGTGAAGGAAAGCCATCGATGGCTTTAAAATAAAAAAGAATTGAATTAGAAAAGATAGAAAGCTTACATGAGAATATTGAAATCAAACATCTCTCCAAACACTTCATCTTCATCGTCTCCTACCTAAGCATGCACCTCCATTGGAGCTAGTTTCAAGCTTCGTTTTTATTCAATTATTGTTATCAAATCATTCCTATCAATCGGGTAAGCTATATTCCTTAATCGGTTATTGGATTCCATGGATGTATTGAGTTAATCTTAAGGTAGGGTATAGACTATCCATGGATATCTCATGGTTGTCATCAATATTTAAATCAAATATCGATTTTAATATTGTTATATTGGTTTTGATATCGTATTATCAATCCTAATAGTCTCCCTATTGATTTCCTAGCTCAAGACAACGAAAAGGAACATCCATCAAATTCACCGAAGGCTAGGAACAAGGGAGTTTTCATCCGAGAGCAGTAGGAGCATAGGATTCTAAGGTGAGTGTAGCCAGAGTCTCAGGATTAGGCAAGGAGCCTTCCTGAACCATTTATTGTTGTTTTGGATCATATCGCTAACAATATCATTGAAGAAGTTGCATTGCATTGTTAATCAGATTCATTGATAAGTGTCGGTAAATTGTTATTGAATATCGGACATAGTTATTGACATCGTTATCATGCATTGTTATTGATATGATTAGTATTATTGAAATATTGTAAATAAATCATCGGATATTGTTATTGATATTGACATTGAAACATGGCATATTGATAATGAAACATGGTTGCTATTGATAATATTGAAGTCATTGGTCATTGAAATTCTCATTGAAAATTGAATATGGATACGAACATTGAAACCATGTATTTGAATGGACAATGGATATAATTGGCATGCTATAGAATTCATGAGCTCAGTGTACGGGTGGACTACGGTCCTAAGGCTACAACCTATTTCGATTTGGCGAGGCGGATGGATGTGTTTTGATCTTGGTCATATTGGTGAGGCAGAGGGATTAGACCATTCATTGATTTGGCGAGGCGTAGGAATTTGCATATCCACTATCTTGATTCAATCCAAGGGTTAATGATGAAATTACTATGTTAAACATTGTATTTGGTTGCATAAGTACTGACATTGATGAGCATGAGATCATATATACATATATGCTTCACACATTGATTTTCATGTTGTTTGTGAGTACCTCACTAGGTGATGTATGCCTAACACGTCTCATCTCATGCATTTCAGGTTGAAAGGTCGCAACGTTTGAAGATCGAATAGTCGAGGCGAGACAAGTCACTACAAGCCTAAAGTAATGTATTTTAACTTTACAAACTCCTAGGAAGGTCGCAAAGTAGCCGAACTGGTCTCTTGTTCCTATTTTGATATGTGTGTAATGTGTGTAAGTCACAGTATGGTTAAAGGACCTAATTTATCTTTTGGTTTTGCTAAAAATGGTTAAAAGTGGCACATTTGGTCCATAAAGGTCAAAACCTAGTAAACATATTTGAATGATGATGAATTTTGGCATGCACGTAGTTTATAACATGGAAATATCGTGTGTAAAGTTTTATTGCATTTGAACATCGTTAAGTAGGTCAATTCGATTAAAAACCAGCAAAAAATTTTCATTACAAGTCAGGTCGTATTGATACGGGTAATGGCGCATCGATACGGTTACGCGAAACTGGACTCTAAGAACAGGGCGTATCGATACTGTTTGAGGCCGTATCAGAACGCTTTGCTACTGGAATTCATTGTTTCGATACAGGTGTATAGGTATCGAAATGGGTCAAAGTCAAAGTCAAGGAAGTCAACTCATACTAATACAAGGCTTGCCCGTATCTATACGGTCTAAAGGATAAAGTCAACTTAGGTTGACCATCGTACACCCGTTTCGAAACAGCCTTACGACATTTCAATTCAGAGTCAGTTAAGTTAGTTAAAAGGGCTGAAATAGAAGTTTCGTAATGTTCACGGTTTGGTCACGGAATTGTGAATGGCTAAATTGAATGAGTAAATGAACTCCAAATTGTATGAAATTTTGTAGGTCTGTTAAAATAGTATTGAACTTTAGTGTGGTATAACTAATTGCATCGAAGGACCTCCAATTGTGATGCGAGTGGTAGGGGTAGTGCTATCACCAACGGGCTCTGCGGGTAGTAACATCCCAGCCGAAGTGAGTTTTATGCATCGGTAATGCATGCGAATTGATGGGGGTAGTGCCATCAAGGTGTCCGTCTATCCGATTTGAGAGTGATAGGGGTAGTGCTATCACCTTGGGCTATGCGGGTAGTGGTATCCCGAATCACTTATGGCCAATATACATGTGTTGTTCTCATTATATTTATGCTATGTTTTGGCATGGTGTTTGATCATGAGTTGGTAAGTTATTTTTGACATACATCGGTAATGCATGGTTTGTACGAATTGGAATGTTATGGTTGATTTGCATTGGTAATGCATGAATTGTGGTATTATAGTTTTGACTTGAGAATATGACATGTGTTGTAATTCTAGCCTGTTTATTGGTTTGTTGTAAAGAAATAATTTGAAGAAAGGTTTTGGTTTTATGAACGAGTTACATGTTTTAAAAATTGCATTGTTGTTGCTTTGGTTTTGAGCACCGCTCACTAAGCTCTCTAGCTTACTGTCACGTACTTATTTATTCAAGCTCAATCCGTGCGGCGCTAACACTCTCGGTACGATGTTAGCAAGCCTTAATCGCGCAATGCTATGGCAAAACACAAGGAGCAAGAGAGTTTACAAGGAAATAACCTTGTATTAAACAAAGGAAGCTTACAAGAGAGCTTTACAAGTATGCTTAAGTGAGTGACTACTTGAGTGAGTTACAAATTAGAGGGGCGGCCCTATTTATAGGCATCCACCTCCTCAATGGACGGCTAGGATCTATTTCATCCAACGACTATTGTTTTGATTCCCAAAATATCTACTACACCTAGATATCTCTAGATAATTCCATACTTATCTAGTTATATCCTAAATGGTATAAAAGCTCTACAATATTCTAAGGTATTCTAGAATATTCCGGAGATGTTCGGAGTTGTCCCGAGCCTTTTGGACTTATCCCGAGCCTTCGCGATCACTCATGGGTCTTCTAGGTTCCTCCAGACGAGCCTAGATGAGTGTGGAACCTTCTAGAACCCCTTGGACTTGTGTGGAGACGTTTGGGGCCCTCTAGACCGTCCTAGATTCTTCCTTGGGTCTTCTTTGGCCTTAAAATGCCCAAGGCATCTCATTTTTCCCTTGTTGGCTTGTGGGCACTGGGTGGGGCTCCTCGGGCGCGCGTAGCGCACCAAGGTGGGGCACCTCGGTGCTTCTCGGTGCACCCTGGCGGGTGTGCCCCTCGGTTGGCTGGGGTGCGCCCTTGTGGGGCGTGACATCCTCCTCCACCCGATCTCGCGACGCCCTCGTCGCGTCTTCGTAGAATTGGGGTGTTGTTGGAGTGCTTTCCTCGACTCCTCGCTTGCCTCGCCTTTACACTCGGCTTGTCGGCATTGTTGGAAGGTCTTCTCTTTGTCCATTGACCCTTTGTGGTCTTTGAAGCCACGTTCTCCCCTCGAACATGCTTGGTCGCCTTCCCAGACACAGTCACCCCTTTGTCTTTATTTAGTCCCTTGGACGGCTTGGCCCTACGGCTGACCTTTTCAAGTTGAAGTGCTAAGAGTACTCCTTTCCCTGGCTTGGTGGCCCTTAGTGTTGGTACCACGCATGATGGTGCAGCCTTCCTTGATGCACAGGCTATTGGCAAATGGCATTGGAATTGCTTTGGCTTGCTCGAAGAACCCGAGCCCTAGGACAATTGGGTAGTCATCCATCGGCACTACCGAGAAGTCTATGCGTCTTAACCACGTCCCAACGATGGTCTTGACTCCTCGAGCGAACCCATGGATGGGTTGAGCGGTAGATTTCACTGCCTTGACGGATCCTCCCCCTTTCACGACACTAAGACCAAGCCTCTTTGCTTCCTCCAAAGAAACAAAGTTATGGGACGCACATGTGTCGAGCATGGCCCTTGATGCTTTTCCATTGACGGTGACGTCCACGTATAGCAATCCCTTGGCTTGGGTCTTTGGGGCAGACTGTTAACATTCAAGAGCTGTAGCGATCCCATTTGTGCACCTTGGCCCTCTTCGGCATCACTACCTTCGTCGGCTTCGCTTCCCTCTTGATGCCTTGCTAGGTGCTAACTAAGTGCTTGGCGTTGTGGGTACTCTTGAACCCAATGGTTACCATCACAGATGAAGCAACTGCTAGGCGGTTATTTCTTGGCATTATGAGAGTCTTTAGACCTACCTCGGTCGTTGTCTCTCCTTGAGGACGAGCCTTTGTGCTTCAGTGTGTCCTCGTCCTTACGACTCTCTTTGTGGTGGCTCCTCTCTCCCCCACCTTTGGCATGACCATCCTTGTCATCCTTTGGCCTGGGGGTGGACTCCTTGTGGCTTGATTAATCAATGAGGCTCTCAGCCACGGTGATGGCATCAGCAAGGTTTTCCACCCCACGACGCCTTAACTCGGTCTTAGCCCAAGATTGGAGTCCATCGACAAAGTTAAAGAGTGAATCTTTGTCGGAGAGGTCGGGGATCTCAAGCACCAAGCTTGTGAACTCCTTGACATAGTCTTGGATGCTCCCCGTTTGCTTGAGCCTTCACAATCGTGCCCTTGCTTATTCCTCGGCATTCTTCGAATAGAATTGCCGTTTGAGCTCCCTTTTGAAATCGGCAAAGGTAGAGATGGTGTACGTACCTTTCTCAATATCGAGACGCCTTCTCCTCCACAAGAGCATGGCGGTGTCGGTGAGGCATAAGGTCATGGTTTGGACCTGAGAGGCATCCTCCCTGATGCCAACGACTTTTAGGTATTGCTTCAGGCCATACAAGAAGTTGTCTAGTTCTCTTGGGCACCTCGACCCTCCTAGCCTCCACGGTGGTGCTTGGCCCAGCTGCCATAGCACATTTGCATAAGGCAATGCCGCCTTGTAGTTCCTCAAGCTTGGTATGCATTGTGTCTAGTTCTTCTTGGCAAGAATCACGTACCTTCGAGAGCTCAACAATGAGAAGATCGCGGATTTGCCCAATCTCCGTGCGCAGGGTCTCCTCTAGCTTGACTCTCATTTCCTTCACGGCTGTGTGGATCTCGGCATCCTCCGCCTCAAGGCCTTCCACTCGTTGGGTAAGGTCGTCCACTTGGGTGCTCACATCCACCACGTTCTCCTCGACGTGGGTAAGACGGGTCTCCAAGCTAGAAATCGCGTCCCTTGACCTGGTCCTTGGTCCTTGGCCTTGTTGTCTCAGGGTCAACCATCTCCTCGCGCCCTCGTAGCTTATCCATGACCTCCGTGTCCGATGAGCTTACCACCTTGCTCGTGCCTGATTTAGCCATGTCCTGAGCGATCGTAACACGCTCTGATACCAACTGTCACAGAATTATTTCTTCAAGCTCAATCCGTGCGGTGCTAACACTCTCGGCACGATGTTAGCAAGCCTTAATCGCGCAACGCTATGGCAAAACACATGGAGCAAGAGAGTTTACAAGGAAAGAACCTTGTATTAAACAAAGGAAGCTTACATGAGAGCTTCACAAGTATGCTTAAGTGAGTGACTACTTGAGTGAGTTACAAATGAGAGGGGTGGCCCTATTTATAGGCATCCACCTCCTCAATGGACGGCTAGGATCTATTTGATCCAACGGCTACGGTTTTGCTTCCCAAAATATCTAATACACCTACATATATCTAAATAATTCCATACTTATCTAGTTATATCCTAAATGGTCTAAAAGCTCTACAATATTCTAAGGTATTCTAGAATATTCTGGAGATGTCCAGAGTTAACCCGAGCCTTCCGGACTTATCCTGAGCCTTCTCGATCACTCCTTGGTCTTCTAGGTTTCTCCGGACGAGCCTAGATGAGTGTGGAACCTTCTGGAACCCCTTGGACTTGTGTCGAGACGTTTGGGGCCCTATAGGTCGTTCTAGATTCTTCCTTGGGTCTTCTTTGGCCTTAAAATGCCCAAGGCATCTCATTTTTCCCTTGTTGGCTCGTGAGCACCTTGGTGGGGCTCCTCGGGCGTGCGTAGCTCACCTAGGTGGGGCACCTCGGTGCTTCTCGGTGCACCCTAGCGGGTGTGCCCCTCAGTTTTCTGGGGTGCGCCCTTGTGGGGTGTGACATTACGCTCTCTTTTCAAAAAATGATGATCGCTAAACTTTTCGGGACAGCAAGGGAGCAAGGGAGGTGTCCAATAGTCCAAATCTTATCTCAAGTATGGTTTATTCCAATAGTAGTGTAGTAGCATTGGGGCTAGACCTTTGTGAGTGTTGGGAGTGGTTGTTGAACTCCCCTCTGGTTGAGACAAGTTTGTTATGATCCTATAATATTGTGTGAATTATGGTTTCGTTGTTTTAATGCTTATCTTCTGTTTTGACCTCTTAAGAAAATGTGGATCCCCGTATGTTTCGTTCTTGTTTAATCAAAGTGTTGAACTGCTCTTGTTTGATGTTGATAAGTTCCTTTGCTTGTGAAATGCATGTTATATTGATCCTTTGTTGTTAGTGTGTTGTTGGAATGGTTTCAGTGAGCTTCGAAAATGCCTATGACCCTTTTTGAATCAAACTGTGCATAGGGGTTCCGATACGGGCTCGACCGTATCGAAACGGGCATGAGTTTTGCTTCTAGAAAATCTGGTTTGGAAACCCTGTTTCAAATCGGGCAGTAGTGTTTTGAAACGCCTGGCAGTTAAGTTAGTTAAAGGAATCTCGTATGTTTTGTTTTCTTGTGTTTTGGTCCCCGGTTGTTGTTTTATCAATTGTATGAGTTTGAATGGTCGTTTCATGCTGCATTTTGGCATATGTGTATGAAATATGACTAATTGCAAGTTGGTAACCTTAATTTCATATTAAGTCCATATTTTTTGCTAGAATTACATTTTGGTCCATGTGTACTTGTTTGTCTGTTCGAAGTTTGTTTCTTCGTGTTTTTATCCGCTGCGAGTGTTCCTAACCTAAGTTTTTAATAAGTGCATCCAGAAAAGATAATTTTAAAAGCTTGTTCCTCTTTTAGGGTTACTAATCAAAGAGAAATCTTCGGTCTTTTTTCGGTTAGTCCCGTCTGACCACCTTAGGTCGGTCTGGTGGCTAGGCCGGGATAAGGGGGTTACATTTGTTGGTATCATAGCCAGGTTTATCGAGCCAGGTAAGTGAGGTAAGTTTGATGTGGTAGTTTTTTGTTTGCATTCTAAGGTGTTTGAAAGTGTGTTTGGAGTCTTGTTGTTGCGTAGGTTGTGGTTAAAGGTACCCATTGCTATACAATATTGTGAAATGTGTTTTGAAATAAAGACTTGAGCATATTTGACCCTTGCCATTGCTGACCTAAATCATTTATGTTGTTTATTGTTATGTTGCTAGATTGTTATCTTTGGTGTGGTAAGATGAGACCGAGGCGTGGACCTACAGTTGGTAGTGCTGGTAGTGGGAATGTTGAGGATGTGCGAGATGAGAACTGCCTCCTCCTCCACAGGGCGGTGGTATAGCTGAAAATAGAGGTGTCGGAGCTCGGGGAGGCCAGGGTCAGGCCGGTGTTGATATGACTCCTTTGGTACAGGCTATAGCCAGAGCATTTCATACAGCATTAGCTGGGTATCAGGATGCAGTTACACCACCTCAGGGTGAGAGGAGTGGTTTACCCCTCGAGAGACTTTGTAGTTTAGGCGGAGTTGAGTTTCGTGGTTTATCGCCTTAGGGTTTTGAGGCTTGGCTCGAGAGTAATGCCCGTATCTTGGGTCAGATGGAGTGCACTGATGCACAGAAGTTAGGATGTGTCGTTTCTTTGCTTCAGGGCGATGCATATGCTTGGTGGACCACTGTTACTACTGGTATGTCTACAGCTAATGTTGGGGTTTCTTCCAAACTGCCTTCCGGAAGAAGTATTTCAGACCTAGATATTACTAGGAGAAGAAGAGAGAGTTTATCGCAATGGTTCAGGGTAGTATAGCAGTATCGAAGGATAAGGTGTAGTTCGCCCGGTTGAGTCAGTACGCATTAGAGTTGGTTCCCACTGAGAGGGAACGATGTGAGTGTTTCTGCTATGGCTTGATAAATTATGTGAAGACCTATATGTTAGCTTCTAATTATACAAACTTTGATGTCTTGGTCACTAGGGCCAAAGATATCGAGCAGAGCTTGGGCTTAGCATCTCAAGACAGTGGGTCCAGTTCAGGGAAAAGGTCTGCCGAGTGGGAAAGAAATCGTGCCAAGAGGCACAAGGATAGGAGGCATCATGGTGTTCATAGGCGAGGTGGTGGTAACCCAGGATGAGACCATCAGGGCCAAGGAGCTGCTAATCCCTATCCTGAGTGTGTTAAATGTGGGAGGCGACATTCTGGAGAGTGTTAGGGTATTTATGGTACATGTTGGAATTGTGGATCTCGAGCACATCTAAAACGAGATTGTCCACACCCAGTTAGAGATGGTCAGGCTCTTGTACAAGCCGTTGAGCATCAGAGAGGTCGTGGGCGCGGTCGAGGAAATTTCCAACCTAGGAACGAAGGTCAGAGAAGTGTAGCGAAGGTTGTTGGGGTTCAGCCTTTGGGAGATGAACCAGCTAGAGTATATGCGCGCCGTGAGGGTAGGAATGACATAGATGTGATTGCAGGTAATTTTATGTTACAGTCGTTGAAATTTCTCTCTTTGATTGATTCCGGTTCTACGCATTCCTATATTTTTAGTGAGCATACCAAGTTGCTAGAGATACCGTGTGAAATCTTGGATGTGGGTATGAATGTTAATAGTTCTTTCGGCGAAACAGTTGTGGTTAGAAAGGTATATCGAAGGTGTTCGCTAATGGTTCAAGGTCATGTGTTTCCCGTGGAAATGACGGAATTATCATTCTATAGATTTGATGTGATTTTAGGTATGGATTGGCTCGTGGAGCACAAGGCTAGGGTAGACTTTGTGACAAAACGAGTATCGTTGAAGCTATCGAACGATTACGAAGTAGTGGTAGTTGGCGAGAACATTAAGTTCTTATCCAATGTTGTTTCAGTGTTAGAAGCTTAGAAATTGTTCTATCATGGTTGTTAGGAATATTTGGCTTATGTAATGAATTTGAATATGAGTGGAGCTCGACCGAAAGACATTAGAACAGTTTGTGATTTTCCCGATGTATTTCCTGAAGAATTGCCTGGTGTACTACCCGATCGAGAGGTTGAGTTTTCTATTGAGACATATGCTGCTTTTTAACTCGTATCCATTGCTCCGTACCGAATGGCTCCAAAAGAATTGAAAGAGTTGAAAACACAGCTTCAGGAATTGTTAGACAAAAGATTAATTCATCCGAGTATTTTGCCGTTGGGCGCACCAGTTTTGTTTGTTAAAAAGAAGGATGGTAGTATGAGAATGTGTTTAGACTATCGATGGTTAAACAAGCTGACCGTGAAGAATAAGTATCCTTTGCCGAGAGTTGATGATTTGTTTGATCATCTGCGAGATGCTTCATTGTTTTCTAAGATAGATTTGTGATTCGATTACTACCAGCTGAAGGTAAAAGAGGCAGACATGCCGAAGACAACTTTCTGCACTCGTTATGGCCATTATGAATTTTTGGTGATGCCCTTTGGTCTGACTAACGCGACAGCTGCTTTTATGGATATGATGAACCGGGTATTCCACGAGTATTTAGATCAGTTTGTTGTAGTGTTCATTGATGATATTATGACATATTCACGCACCGAGGAAGATCATGATAAGCATTTGCGGTTAGTGTTGCAAACTTGGCTAGATAATCAGTTATATGCCAAGTTGAGCAAATGTGAGTTCTGGATTAGGGAAGTAGTGTTCCTAGGACATGTTGTGTCAGCCGAGGAAATCAAGGTAGATCCTAAGAAAATTGAAGCAATTGTGAGTTGGAAGTAACCGAGATCGGTAACTGAAATCCGCCGTTTCTTAGGTTTGTCTGGTTATTATCGACGTATCGTAGAAGGCTTTTCTAAAGTTGCTGCTCCTTTGACCAAATTGTTGCAAAAGGATGTTCATTTTGAGTGGATAGAAGCTAGACCACAATCCTTTGAGAAATTGAAAGAAGCTTTAACGAAAGCTCTCGTGTTAGTGCAACCAGTGATGGGGAAACAGTACATAATCTATAGTGATGCATCATATGTTGGCCAAGGTTGTGTGCTGATGCAAGAAGGAAGAGTAGTAGCCTATGCATCGAGACAGTTCAAGACACACGAGTGCACTTATCCTACGCATGATATAGAGTTCGTCGTGGTTGTGTTTGCTTTGAAGGTTTGGAGACATTACCTTTATGGTGAGAAATGTACAATATATACGGATCACAAGAGTTTGAAATACTTGATGACGCAGAGAGAATTGAATCTCAGACATCAAAGATGGCAAGAGTTGCTAAAAGACTACGACCTTACGACTGAGTACCATCCAGGAAAAGCCAATGTAGTGGTTTAGTGGCCGAACTACAGGTGAAACCTTCGTTGATTTAGATGATCCGAGAGAAACAGTTGCAAGATAGAACGTTAGCATCTCATGTTCAGGATGTTGCAGAAGGTAGACCTACAGATTTCAACTTTACTAATGATGGTATTCTATGTTTCCAAAATACGATAGTGGTACTGGATGACGTTGAGTTGAGACGTACAATTTTGACCGAAGCACATAATAGTCTATTTTCTATGAATCCGATGTAACCCCCTTAGCCCAGTCTAGATGGTTGACCCGAACCGAGGTGATTACACAGGGAAAACCGAAGCCAACTCGTTCAAGTCGACTCTGATTGACGAACCTTTTTTCTTATTATCTTTTCTAGATGTAAATTAAATCCTATGTGATCACCAAAGAGCATAGGAAGAATCAACACAGCGATCAGAACTCGTCTAGGGGTTTAATTAAAAAAAATTGGACATTTAGGGACCAAAATGTCACTTCTGTGAATTACAAAGAGTTTTCTGATTTTTAAGTTACCACTATTCAATAAGTCACATTCCATGCTTCTCTGTCAAATTTCATCCCAATTCGACCACTCAAACACATCCAATTGCATACATGAAGATCAAGGACTAAAATGCAACATTTCAAAGCTTTAAAAGATGCTTATAACTTATTTTAACGGTCGCGTATCGGTACGCCTAGGGACCATATCGATACGCGGGGAGGCAGTGACCAAACTCGCATGAAGGGTATCGATACGCTCTCTCGCGTATCGATACGCCCTTCAAACTTAACCTACCCGTATCGAAACACTTTCCATCTGTATCGATACCCATGTACAAAAAGGCACAAGTTTGGCTTATGCGTATCGATACGCAAGCCCGAGTATTGATACACATACCAGAAATGTCCCACAAACAGCCCTAAATTCGTATCAAACTTCAACAAATCATCACCAAATCATATAGACCTGTTTATGGCATCCACTCTATCATATAGGCATGCAATTCTAAGCACATGGTAAACATTTGAATGATCATCGCAAGCATAGCAAGACATATATTAAAGCATGCTTAAACCACAAACCATTAGCATACCAAAAGGCAAGGTAAAACATCAAAACCATTATAAAGGCCTTCTACAAACCAAATAGGACACATATAACTTGCATCAACATTAGGGAGTCCAAAACACATCTCACAGAACAAAACAATAAAATCCCATTGCCATATATCATTACTAAAGTAAAAGTATAAAACCATACTTGAGCTTAACAATCCTTGAATTCCTTTAAGCCTCCTTGTTGCCCAAAATCTGTCAATTATCTGTATTGTTGGTAATAGAGAGCGTAAGCACAATAGCTTAGTGAGGCATTCTCTAGAAACACCAACACAACAATGCAAGCATTAAAACTCTATCTTGAAAACCATTTTTAAAACCATGCTCTTTCTATCTCATGCTTGAAATCTATTTTAAAGCAAAACATATTTTGAAAACCACATGTACCATCTATCTATCTCATGCATTCAACCAATGCAAATCTCATGGCGAAGCCACACGTGCTTGATATACAAAAGCATTTCATAATCTCAGCATCTCATATGCATTTCTCATAGCATAAAATCATTTCACTATTGGTACATGTGAATCAAAGTTCATTATCATATATTTGCATTTCATATTCTATCTTTACTCGGATAAGCAGATAGCTTGACACAAGGTCAAGTCCTACCCCGGTGGGATCTCGCCACTGGACTCTCATGGCGGTATCTATCTTCACCGCAAAGCTTGGGTGTTTCACTAAGACCTACCCTGATGGTATCTCTCATCACCGGACTCTCACTTTGGATCGGGATGGCACTACCCCCATTGCCCGACTCCAAAGAGCACGTACTAATTTTAGTTTATAGTGCACTTTACATCCTATTGGTCGACCAATTATATCCTATAATTATCTCATCAATTATGCCAATATATTACATTAAATCATCATGTCACCAACCATTTTGATGCAACATTTCTAAATCATTCCCATCCCATTTCAAAACCACAATTCATGCATAGCATTTAAGCAAAATCTCAAAACTCTTTGCAATGTTATTCTATCTATTTGGGATCAATATAAAACATCATTTCATGTTATGAATCATGCACAAAACAGTAGGAATTTATCAATCTCAAATCAAGAACATGTCAAAAGCATTTAGGGGCATTATCCACATTTCGAGAGAAAATCTAAACATACTTATTTCAGGAGTTAGGATGATGTTTCAAACCAATCCTAAATCCCCAAAACTTTTTGCCTTGTCCCTCAAGGACTTCTAAAACCATTTCCACTCACCGATAACATTTCGCTTGCTTGCCGAAACAATTTCTAAGCTTTTGGCACTTCCGAATAACCACCGAACGCATCCGAAGATGTCTCCCCTGTTCATTACACATAAGAGCAAAGGATTAATGCACCATCATTCATGTATTAAAATCCCCATACACTCTTTCTAACTCGCTGCATTACTCAAAACTAGCATTTCGACTATCCGAAATATCCGAAATCACTTCCAAACTTTCTCAAATCAAAGCTCATCCAAGATCTATCAATTCTAATCTTTTCTAAACCTCAATCAACACCAAAAATTAACATAAACACGACCTTATACCTCCAGCAATAGCAGAATACCAAAAACACCTCAAAAACCACAAATCTAGCATCTCAAACTTAGGAACCCAAACCTATTCGGGATTAATTTGTTAAAACCTCATTCTCAACATCAAATAACAATCAAAATATGTTAGGAATCAACCTCAAATAAGAGTTTATCATAGAAATACAAAATCACCAAAATCTCATCAAGAATCTTGATTTTAACAACTATTTAATGTTTATAACATGAAAATAACTCAAAAACCATTAACAAGGGAATAATGACTTGGGAATTTCAGTAAAGAACTTATCATTATAGGATAATGACGAAGCTTACCTCTAATGGTTGATCTCTCCTTAATTTGGGCAAATTTCCTTGAAAATCCAAAGCAAAATCAAAAGGATTTGATGAAACAAAGATAGGAAATCTTTTGGAAGATGAAATCTCAGAAAACAAGATGAAAATCAGAGGTTTTTTGATGAGAGAAAAGTTCTTGGATGATTGGAAGTTGAGAGAAAATGAAAAGAGAAAATCTATCGTAAAGTTGGTTATAAAAAGTCAACCATTGATTTTCTTTTAATTCCCTTTAATTTCTTTAATAAAATCATTATTAAAAGCTCCCAAATTAAAGTGAAATATGATGGAAAACAAATGGTAAAATTTGCTCCCTAAAGATTCAAAGTTTCAATCCTTTACAAAACACTCACTAAAAAACTTTTGCAAATACTACATTTTGGTCACTATACCAAAATGTAATATTTTCAAAGCTTATTTTGTAAAATTGTTTTCACCACAATCATTTATATAATAAATGAGGAGTTTTAGATATTTTCCTATATTTTTAAAACATCTCGAACCAGGTTTTTCCTAAACCAACCTCAATGGTTCGAACCGTTCTCGACCGGCCTGATTCAACGTCTAAAACATCTAGGCCCAAAACCAGGGCGTTACATCCGGGTAGTACAAAGATGTATCGTGGTTTAAAAGATGAATACTATTGGATTGGGTTGAAGAAAGATGCGGCCGAGTATGTGAGTAAATGTATGGTTTGTCAGCGTGTGAAGTCTGAACATCAGTTACCTTCAGGTTTGTTGCAACCATTGAGAATTTTGGAATATAATTGGGAAAGAATTACCATGGATTTTGTATCAGGTTTACCTTTGACACCTTCTAGGAAGAATTCAGTTTGGGTAATTTTTTATCGTCTCACGAAATGCGCACACTTTATAGCTGTTCATACTACATACACGTTGGATAAGTTGCCTGAATTATACATCAAGGAGATAGTGAGATTGCATGGTGTACCGAAATCAATTGTTTCTGATAGAGATATGAGGTTTACAACTCGATTTTTGGAATGTATGCATGATGGTTTGGGCATTCGATTGAATTTCAGCACATCTTATCACCCGCAGACCGATGGTCAATCAGAAAGAGTAATCCATGTGTTAGAGGACATGTTTCGATGTTGCATTATTGATTTTTAGGGCTCTTCGTAGAAACATCTACTGTTAGTAGAGTTTGCGTATAATAACAATTATCAGGCAAGCATTCAGATGGCTCCCTGCGAAGCTTTGTATGGTAGAAAGTGTAAAACACATGTCTGTTGGGCTGAAGCGGGACAAAAGTTCGTATCGTTGCTAGATATGCTTCAAGGGTACTACGGAGAAGGTAAAATTGAAATTGTGATCGCTTGAAAGCAGCTACGGATCGTCAAAAGTCCTATGCAGATTTGAAACGCCGTGAGATAGAGTATGCGGTAGGTGAGAAAGTGTTTATGAAAGTTTCACCTTGGAAGAAAGTGATGAGATTCGGTAGGAAAGGTAAACTGAGTCCGAGGTTTATTGGTCCATATGAAATAGTTGAACGAATTGGTCCCCTTGCTTACAGATTGTGTTTACCATCCGAGTTAGAAAAGATACATGATGTGTTCCATGTTTCAATGTTTCGAAAATATAGAGCGGATCCATCTCACGTTATGCCTATTGAAGAGATTGAGTTTAATCCTTATTTGTCTTACAATGAAGAACCAGCCGAAACCTTGGCTACAGACAGTAAGGTGTTGCGTGGTAGAAGCATTGAGTTAGTGAAAGTGAAATGTAAATGACGTGGAGTGGAAGAAACCACTTGGGAGAGAAAGGATGACATGAAGAAGCAGTTTCCACATCTCTTTCTGTCAGGTAAATTTTGAGGATGAAAATCCTTAAGTGTGGGAGAGTTGTAACGCCCCGATTTTTTGGCTTAGGAGTTTTGATGAAGATTTTATGGTTGACCGAATCTGTTTTTGAAGTTCGAGTAGTTTAAGGTTAGTTTAGGGAAAATAGCCCTCAAGTGTTCTTAAAAATGTGGAAATAATTTCTAAAATCCTTATATATTATATAAATGTTTTGTGCGAAATCAATTTCAGAAAATGAGTTCCAGATTTAAGACATTTTGGTCTAGTGACTAGAATGCAAATTTTCAAAACTGTTTTAGTGACCGTTTCGTAAAAGAATCAAAATATTGAATCTTTAATGAGCTAATTAGCCAAGTCTAATTTCAGAATTTCCCCTATTTATTTTATTATTAAAAGTGATTTTATAAGAGTTTTAATTCATAATTTTAAAAAAGGTTTTATATCATCCAAGTTTAGACGTTAAAAAATTCCAAAAGGCTTTCTTCACTCTCTATTCAACCAAACACCATTTTAGCAGCAATATTTCAAAGGTAAACTTTCCTTTAAGTTGATTTCTAATCATCAAAGTCTTTCCTTATGATTTTTTTCTAAAACCCAATTGTTTTCTCTTAGATTTCTTAAGCTTTTTCTTCAAAATCAAGGGAAAACTCTACCATTAGAGGTGAGCTGCATTTTCTCCTCTAATGTAAGGTTCTTTATTGAAATTCACATGTTATTGATTCTTTAATTGTTTTAGATTAATTTTTTTACAAATATATTTATGAAAAAGTGAGAAATTAAGCTGCATTTGGGTTTTTGGCTTGGATTTGTGAGAAATCAGTAGCTGATGGTTTTTTGGTGATGGGTTAATATTTTTGGATGTTATTAGATGTATTTATGATGTTAGTATTGTTGGGTTTTGGCTGGAGATTGTTTGGGTTGATTTATTCAAATTTTTCGGCTTACTTTTTTATATGTTTTGATGGTCGATTGTTGCTAGATGATGAGTCTCTATTTTCCAGCAAGTTTTGGGTTGAAATAAAGTCTAGTGCTCTATTTTGTAATGGTTAGAAACATGGGTTTTGGATTCAGAATCATCAAGTGCATTCTTGGGTGATCCGGTGGCTTAGATCGGTGTTTTAGCTTAAGTTTGTGGTTTTCTGGTGAGTGGAAATGCTTTTAAAGCCTTAACATGGTTAAGGACATGTTTTAAAGGGTTTGGATTGTATCCGAGAGACCAACCTAAGCTCAAGCGTAAGTTTGGGTGTTTTCGCCTTTGTTTTCATCTTGTTTTCGATTGTTTTGGTTTTATGTGATGTTGATGCGCATGGATGGATGATTATGATATGTCCTGCTGTTCTCATGCATAATGAGTTGTTTTAAATGTTGCGATATGAAATACCGTGAGTTAATTTCATGATTACAAAGTTGTGAAATTATGTTGAGAAATGTCATGCTTTGTACATGCTTTGAAATGGGATGTTGTGATCATGTTTATACTTTGACATTAATGAATGTTTCTGAGGTAAATTGTAAATTGGAAAGTGATGATTATATATATCAGATATGTTAATCGATCAATAGGATGTGGAGAGCTCTATAATACAAAATTCGCGCGTGTGGTATCCTTCGGTTTCACAATAGGGGTAGTGCTATTGTGATGCGAGTGGTAGGGGTAGTGCTATCACCAACGAGATCTGCGGGTAGTAGCATCCCGGACGAAGTGAGTTTTATGCATTGGTAATGCATGTGACTTGATGGGGGTAGTGCCATCAAGGTGTCCTTATATCCGACTTGAGAGTGATAGGGTAGTGCTATCACCTTGGGCTCAGCGGGTAGTGGCATCCCGGATCACTTGTGGCCAATATACATGTGTTGTTCTCATTATATTTATGCTATGTTTTGGCATGGTGTTTGATCATAAGTTGGTAAGTTATGTTTGACATGCATCGGTAATGCATGGTTTGTACGAAATTGTAAGTTATAGTTGATTTGCATCAGTAATGCACGAATTGTGGTATTACAATTTTTACTTGAGAATATGACATGTGTTGTAATTCTAGCTTGCATATTAGTTTGTTGTAAAGAAATGATTTTAAGAAAGGTTTTGGTTTTATGAACGAGTTACATGTTTTAAAAATTGCATTGTTGTTGCTTTGGTTTTGAGCACCGCTCACTAAGCTCTCTAGCTTACGCTCTCTTTTCCAACAATGCGGATCACTAAACCTTTCGGGACAGCAAGGGAGCAAGGGAGGTTTCCAAGAGTCCAAATCTTAGCTCAAGTACGGTTTATTCCAATAGTAGTGTAGTAGCAATGGGGCTAGACCTTTGTGAGTGTTGGAAGCAGTTGTTGAACTCCCCTCTAGTTGAGAGAAGTTTGTTCTGATCCTATAATGTTGTGTGAATTATGGTTTCGTATGTTTTATTGCTTATCTTGTGTTTAGACCACTTAAGAAAATGTGGATCATCGTATGTTTCGTTCTTGTTTAATCAAAGTGTTGAAATGCTCTTGTTTGATTTTGATAAGTTCCTTTCATATGAAATGCATGTTATATTGATGCTTTGTTGTTAGTATGTTGTTGGAATGGTTTTGGTGAGCTTCGGAAACGCCTAAGACCCTTTTTGAACCAAGTTGTGCACAGAGGTTTCGAAACGGGCTCGATCGTATCGAAACGGGCATGAATTTTGCCTAGCCATTTCGAAACACCCCTTGGTGTTTCGAAACGGTTTGCCTTTGGAAAATCTGGCTTTGAAACCCTATTTCGAAACGCCTGACAGTTAAGTTAGTTAAAGGCATCACCTAAGTTTTGTTTTCTTGTGTTTTGGTCCCCGGTTGATGTTTTGTCAATTGTATGAGTTTGGATGGTCGTTTCATGCTACATTTTGGCATATGTGTATGAAAACTGACTAATTGCAAGATGGTAACCTTAATTTCATACTAAGTTCATGTTTTATGCTAGAATTATATTTTGGTCCTTGTTTGCCTGTTTGAAGTTTGTTTCTTCGTGTTTTTATCCGCTGTGAGTGTTCCTCACCTAAGTTTTTAATAAGTGCATCTAGAAAAAGATAATTTTAAAAGCTTGTTCCTCTTTTAGGGTTGCTAATCGAAGAGAAATCTTCGGGTCTTTCTTCGGCTAGTCTCATGTGACCACCTTAGGCCAGTCTGGTGGCTAGGCCGGCCAGAGGGGTTTACATGATTTGTGAAACCAATTTTATATGCATTCCTCACTAAGCCTAGTGTGCTTACGCTTTCTTTGTCCATCGATGCAGAGAATTAAAGTCAAGGGCAGTGAGGAAGTAAGGGATCATACAAGACTTGATATTGAAAGTATGTTTTTGAATTAGACTATAAGTAATAAAGGCAATGGGGTTCATTGTTGTTTTGTCAGTGTTTTGTTAAACTCCCGATTTGTGCAAGTTTATATTGTTGTTGTGGAGTTGTATGAGGCTTTATATGTTTGATTTTGATGTGGTATTACGTTTTGTGTGTTGGTTGGTTTGGGCATTAGGAAGCATTCCTCTAGTTGATGATATCGAGTTTGAATAGGTATTTGAATTGTTACGTTTGTCTTTGGGAGCATATTTCAGGTGTGATGTATAATTGAGGTGTGTATTAGAGCATTTGGGGCTAATGTGGATATGTTTAATGCGGTCCTAATGTTCTTCGAGTATGCATTTTCTGCAAATCTGCGGGTAAGTTTTGGAAGCTTATGCACAGGTTTCGTAACCTATTGAAGTTGGTTTCGAAACCAATGCCAAGGTTTCGAAACCTTGAGGGAAATTTTTGAAAAAATAGTTTCGAAACCTTGGGAAAGGTTTCGAAAACTTTCGTTAGGATGGTTCTGCAAAGTTGAAAAGTAGTTTAAAATATTATATTTTGGTCCCTGATTATTATGTACGAAATTGGATTAGTTTAGATGATCATTTATGCTTAAATTTGACACGTGTTCATGGAACCTGATTAATTGAGGATTGGTAAATCTAATTTTAAGTAAGTCCTTTCAATTTTTGCAGTTTTATGTTTTGGTCCCTAATTATTAGTAATTCTTAATTGATGATGCAAATGAGCTTGGTTTGAGGCGAAATTTCAGATTTATGTTTTAAATGGACTTAATTAAAGACTGGTAACCTCGGAATCAGATAAGTCCCCGTAGTTTACCAGTTTTGCAATTTGATCCCTAATATAGAAATTAGTGCAATTGAATGTCGAATCGAAGCCCGTTTGAGTTGTGGTTTCACCCGCTACTGTATGATCACCTTAGGTTCTAATGTTGCATTTAGATAAGATAAAAATAAAAAATGGACGCTAATTTGAATTAAATCTTTATGGTTTACTTCGGTAAACCCAATGTAGCTTGCTCGATCTGGTCTGTCAGCGAGGCCGGATCGAGGGGGTTACATATATTTTAATTCAAAATTTATTTTATGATTTTAAATGGTTTGACAAAAATTGTTTTATATGGAATTTTTCATGTGGGTCGCTCCGGTGACCCGAATGTGATAATCAGATTGGATCGATATATATGTATCAGTCTTGGGGTTACAAAAAAATGTAAAGAGTGGGCACACCTAAATCCCGATTGGTTTATGTTTATGTGTAGTTTTAGAGACTTGGGCTCGCTTTATTCCATTATTGCTACTATCTGTACCTAAAAGAAAAAAACCGTAAAAACAAAAATTAATGTAAAATAATGAAAATTTTAAAATAAAACTATGGGTTACCTCGCACATAGAGCCTTTTTTTAACGTCTTTGGCTAGGCGTGACCTCCTTAGTCATCATATTGTGGGTCCTCCAACTTGATTGTTTCTTCAATTTCTTCGATAAATTCCTTCATAGAACGGTTTTAGTAAATTTCCATTTACTTTGAAGATCATGTTGGTATGTGTGTGATGTGATCCCAAATGGGGAATTACCGAAATGTACGAGTTTTCCCGATCATTAATCAAAGTAAGCAAAATGCCTTGTGTCGCAACTGTGAAAACTGCTATGGACTTTAACATCCTAAAACTGTGTTAGTCGAAATTGGGTTCCGATGATTGGTATATTGATATTAAAATGCTCAAATATCGTATCTTTATTGCCTAAATTATATATTACATTGTTAAGGGACCTTAGTGGAACTTCTTCTTAGTTAAAGAACTCCATGAAAATGCCTAAAATGATGTTTTTGAGCTAGGCGTTTCGATATAGTAAGACTTGTACCGAAACGGCCTAGGTAAGGCGTTTCAGAACAACTATAGAGTGTTTCGATATGGTTCTAACGGTTTTAACTAACTTTTGGACTTTTTCTTAGCCCTTTCGATACAACTTCACGTGTTTTGAAACGTGTCCTCTGATTCAAATCTGTTGAAAGGTCAAATTAAAAGAAAATGAAGTGATGATAACTCATCTATTTTCTTAGCACCCCTCCACGTGAATATGATCAGAAAATATGACTAATGGTCATCTATATGTCTAATATTAGAAAGGATAAAGAAAATATAGAAATTATTATTTAAAGCTTGCCCTTTTGTGGAAGAAACCTTTTCATTGGTTCTTGGTGAGGTGGGGAAATGATTAGGGTTGTAGTTATTTTAAGATAGGAGAAAGGGGTTCTCATCCTTGTTTTGCTCTCACCGAGACTAATTCCATCTCCTTGGTTTGAATGAATAAGCACACACCTCCATTGTCTTCAACATTGAGCTTCTAAGCATACACCTCTCAATTTGTGATCCGTAAGCTTAGGCTTTGTTTAATTTAAGAACATCAATTCATAGCTACCGATTGGGTAAATGGAAACCCTAAATCAAATATCGATTCTCTTGATCATTGAATACCTAATTTCAAGTTAAAAACTTTAAGATAAGCTTTTGATCCTTAAGCTCCAAACTATGAAATTGTCTAATAGCTAGTAGCTATTCCAAGTATCGATATTGTCATATTGATTCTAATAATCTCCTATTGTCTTTCCTAGCTTAAGAATTGGGGAAGTTAATTCGACACCTCCAACAAAGTCTAGAAATAAAGGTATTGTCATCCAAGAGCCGTATGACCTTCGAATTATCGAGGTGAGTGTAGTCAGAGTCTCGGGGGATAGACTAGGTGTCTTTCCCGAACCTTTGAATATCGTATATGGCTATATTGGTAAGTCTTGGAAAGTATTGCATCGAATTATTGTCCGTAGCATTGTTATGGTTGTCATTGAAACCATTGAAGCATTGACATATAGAATCATTGATTATTGAATATTGAAGAGGGCATTGGAACATCGATTATGAAATGTTGTCATTGGATATTATGTTGAATCATTGCTATTGATATTGTTTTTGATATATTGCTATTGAAATACTGTAATTGGACTATTGATTATTGAACAGTATTGGATATAGTTGGCATGCCATAGAATTCATGAGGTCATTGATACGAGTATTGGGCTTCGGCCATTGGCGCGGCGGAGGGATGTGTTGCGTGTTGGTCAATTGGTGCGGCGGAGGGAATATGGCATGATCAGTATTGTTATTGTTGGTATTGTGGTGGAATTCGTGTACCCAATTACCGGGAATCGATCCAAGGGAATTATGGGTTATTGACATTGCTTTGTTATGGTATTATGATATTGTCATTGATGATATGATAATTGATACTATGCTTTTAATATGAATGAGGACCATGCCATGTTTATTCATATAATTGATGTTATGATTGTCATCAAAGTATGCTAAATGGCATATCATTTATATTCATTTTTTATCTCTACCTCACTTAGACTATATAAGTCTAATGCATTCTTTGTCCATACATTTTAGGTTGATAAGACTAACAGATCGAGATCGTGACTAGTTGGTGATTTCGCAAGTCACGTCCAAGCTAAGAGTAATGTACATTAACCTTTTGAACTCCTAGATTGGAGGAAAAGTAGTTTGATAAGTTTCTTTTAACCCTTTCGTGATGTATAAGTTGTTTGTGGTTTGTAACTTAGTTAAAGGCGTTAAATGATTTGTTAGGTTTGACTAAAAATGTCATAATATGCATGTTTGGCTTAAAAAGGTGAAAACATAGTAAACAAGTTCGAATGATCCCGAAATTTGGCATGGCAGTAGATTAAATGGATATAAACTTGAAGGTAAAGTTTCATTACATTAGAACACTGTTTGATAAGTCAATTCGATTAAAAACCAGTAGAATTATGTCATTACAGGTCAGGTAGTATTGATACGGGGCAATGGTGTGTCGATACGGTGAAGCATAATTGAACCTAAGGAACAAGGCGTATCGGTACGGTTTGGAGCTTTATCAAAGTGTTTTACCACTAGAATTCCTTGTTTCAATACGGGCCTAACCTGTATCAAAATTGGTCAACAGTCAAAGTCAACGAAAGTCAACCCGTACAGAAATAGGACTTACATGTAACGATACAAGGTATGGGCAAAGTCAACCGAGGTTGACCATCGTACACCCGTATCGAAACGACATCAAGGTGTTTTGATACAAGATTAGTTAAGTTGGTTAAAAGGCATAGATTGAAGGTTTACATTGATCACAGATTAGTCATTGAAGTTAGGATGACACACAATTAGATGAGAAAATGAACTCTGATTAGTATGAAAATTTACAGACTTGCTGTTAATGTATTGAATTTCGTTGTGGTTTAATCATGTGCATCGAAGGACCTTGAATTTATTAGATTTATAGTTTAGCCCCTAAATCTTGTAATAGCTAAGAATTGGTCCTAAATGATTAATTACTATTTCGTAATGGACAAATTGGACTAAGATGTATATTTGGTAACATCTTATTAATATAACATTGATCATATGTTGTTTATCGATTGAAATTTTATCACACTGGTCACCGTACTGTTCATTGATAGCACTTTTCGACCCAGTTTTCGACCAGGCCGGGGAGGGGTGTTACATGGACGGTGAATGATGTATGATGAAATTGATGCTAACGGTGAAGTGGATAGGGTGTGTGACTTGGATGATTTGGCAATGTATTAAACGAAGGGGTAATGAACGGTGATGGTTTGTTGGTGGGGATTTGATGGAAATATGAAATATGGAATTTAGATAAAAATAAAGGGAATAACCAATACTATAAAGAGTATCAACCCGAATACTATTGGAAGTTTAGTTGATCGAGGAAAGAACCTTAACTATTAGGAGATAAGACACGAATCCTATAATGATCCTAAACAAATACTGTGACCCTCTAATTAGCAAACTAGGAACCAACAATACATGGAAAAAGGAATGCTGCCACAAGCACTATGGTTGATAAGTCAATAAAGTTCTTGTTAAAACAAGAGAAGTGAAAAAACACACAGTTTATTATCTAAATTGTCTATCCCTACAATCAAGATAAGAAAGCCTATTTATAAAAGAATAAAGATAACTAGAAGTTTAATGTTTCTATTTAATGATTTTAAAAGCAATGTTTCCAAGCTCTCTTTCATGGTAGCCGAAGGGTCTCTTGAATGGGTAGAATGAACGTGGATGACCACTTGTCTAGATGAATTTGATCGGTGGTAGCCCATTCAATTGTAATAAGAAGCTTGTGAATGCAGTCTTGATTGCTCTTCAAGAGGAATTCGAACAACCACTCATCATTGACAATATCATTATTCTCCTCCAGCTTTGAATCTCCTTTATTGCTGCTAATGCATATACCTATAGAAAAACATGCGAACAAAGGATGCAGTTAATGATATGCTAGCAAGAGTATGCGAACAGAATGATGGCGAACAAACATTAACAACATGCATACAGGAAAGTAAATATGCGAACAAATAGAATGCGAACATACATGTATGATATTGACAAAATGTAATGTAGATGGACAAAATGCTATGCGAATGTGAACAAAATTAAATACAAATGCATTAAAACGTAAAACTAAAGGCGAACTAAAAATGCGCTTGCAACACGTTGCATGGCTGCTCACCCGAGAGTCGTTCCCTTTGTTTGTTGGAGGAAGTGGTTGCTTCCCAAGCTTGATAGTAGTTACAAGTCACAACTTCCCGTAATTTCTTAGCCTTCGCTCGGGTGATTGGTCCGCTTGGTAACTCTTCTGGTTCTTTCGCGATCGCAAACATGTCTTGTTCATTAGCTTTCGCAGCCTTCGCATTAGACGGTTTACTCACGTCATTCACATTTGCGAACATGCTGGATAGTTCATTGGTAGTCGCATAATGGATCTCATCAAACCCCCTTCTTGAAAATGATTTGCCGTCAAATCATCACCTACATCAAAAAGGGATAGACTAGCGAAATTAAAGGTAGCACTAAAATTTTTGAAACAAGTATTTTAATTTTGATATAACTAAAAACCTAAGGACTAAATTGAAAAAGTCAAAACGAATTTTAAGTCCTCAAAATATCCCTATATAAGTTTAAGATTATGCCCAAGTTAAAAACATGCTTTTCAAATATTTTTTCTAAGTGTTTCAAGCCAAAAACAGTGATTTTCAAGACACTGTTTCGAAACGGCCCTCAGGCGTTTCGAAACGTTTTCATCACTGTCGACCACCGTTCCGAAACGTGTATCGAAACACTTGACCCCGTTTCGAAACAATATCACTCGTTTCGAAATTGTTCTTCATATTTAATTTAAAAAGATTACAACGGTTCAAATAATTGCTGATTTTTTAAATATAAAAGGGGTATTTCGAAACGGATCAAGGCCGTTCCGAAACGACCCTTGAGAGTAGCAATTCCGTTTCGAAACGGATTCACATCGTTTCGAAATAGGTCCTAAGTTGAATTTAAAAAATATGATCGTTATTGTTTTTAACTAACTTTCTGAAAATCGTTAAGGCGTTTCGAAACGGGCTAAGACCGTTTCGAAACGACCCTTGATAGTGGCAAAATCGTTCCGAAACGGCCCTAAGGCGTTTCGAAACGGGCTCTTAAATGCACCCCAACGGCTCTTTCTGTTTTAGTCCGTTCCGAAACAGGTACCCCGCGTTCCGAAACGGGTTGGTGCAGACTGCATTTATGGTGGCAAGAGAGGGTTCCAACGGCTCCATTTATGTTCCCAACCACCCAAACGGCTAGAAATCAATGAGAAGGTATAAAAGAGACATCCAAAAGCATCAGCAACAACTATTGATCCTAAAGCAAACATCCAAACATCAAATTCAAGCAATTGTGCAAAAATCCCACTTTGTCTAGAAATCCCAATTTGTGTTCTTCATTCATACTTTGTAAAATTGGGTTGAGTGCTTGTATTGGGGCTATCATTTGTATTGAGACATACCTTATTAGCCTACAAATTTCTTTGTTCTCTTGTGTGAGGGTTGGGTTGATTTTTGGGTAGAAAAATCAACCGAAATTGTAAAAGGTTGTCTCCTTGTCCTAGAAAAGGGGAAGAACGATTTAGTGGAATTGTTGCAAATCCTTAGTGAAGCTAAGGTAGTGGATGTAGAGTTCATTTGGAACTTGAACCACTCTAAATCTCTTGTCCATCAATTTTTAATTTGCAAATTTCCACCACAAACCTTTAAATTTCCAATTCACCCCCCCTCTTGGTCAATTTCGATCTTGCGATCCACTCAACAATTGGTATCAGAGCTTAACTCTTTGAGGATTAACAACCACAAGAGGAGATCCTTGGAAGAGTGTGATCATCAAAATATCAAGAGATGGCTTCAACCTCCGGTTCCGGCATGTACGAGTCACAATCGACCACAAAGCCTCCTTTCTTCAATGGTGACAACTATTCTTTTTGGAAGAATAAAATGCGTCTATTCATCAAGTCTAGTGACTATCTTGTGTGGGATGTCATTGAGGATGGGCCATACATTCCATTGAAGCAAGACGGTGAAGGCAAGATGGTGTTGAAGAAGAAAGCCGAAATGAGTGAAGAGGAGAGGAAAAAGATTCAAGTCAATGATAAAGCTCTCCACATGTTATTTTGTGCTTTCGGTCCGGACATCTACTCAAAGGTCTCATCAATTGAAAGTGCCAAGGAAGTGTGGGACACTCTTGAGACCAACTATGAAGGCACCAATGATGTTAAAGAAACTAAGATTGAAATTCTCAATCTTAGTTATGAAAATTTCAAGATGGACCCCGATGAGACGGTGTCGAAGATGTTTGATCGATTCTCCACGATTGTCAATGGTCTAAAGGGATATGGAGAGATCATACCGGAAGACAAGCTTGTCCGGAAGCTACTCTATTCACTTCCCGAGTCTTGGGATGGGAAGAGAACCGCTATCATCGAAGCAAAGAACTTGAAGACATTAAAGCTTGATGAGCTTGTGGGTTCTCTCCTTACTCATGAGATCATGAAGCAAGGAAGGGAAGATGAGAAGAAGAAAAAAGAGAAAAGGGTAGAGAAGCTTGAGGTTGAGAAGAAGAAGAAGATGGGAATAGCTCTCAAGGCTAAAGCTTCACAACTTGATGAGAGCTCATCTAGTGATGAGGACGAACTTGAAGAATTGGCTATGATAGCCAAATGGTTCTCACGTTTCATGAGGTCCAACCGGGGAAGAAAAATCCAAAGAAAGATGGACTTCAAAGGGAAGAACAAAGAAGAAGGAAAGGATCCCATCATTTTCTATGAGTGCAAACAACCCAGCCACATCCGTTCGGAGTGCCCTCAACTCAAGAAGAAGGGCTTTGAGAAGAAGAAGAGACTCAAAGCCAATCTTGCTACTTGGAGTGATGAGGAGTCATCGGAGGATGACGAACAAGAAGTGGCTAATCTTTGTCTCATGACACTTGAGGAAGATTCCTCCTTGGTAACCTCTAACTCATCTACTTTAGATTTTTCATATGAAGAGTTAAATGATGCATATGATGAGTTACAAGAGGTATATGATGAATTAGTTGAGAAGTTTAAAGAGTCGGTCATTAAAAACAAGAAAATCATTTTAGAACTAAATGAGAAAAATGACTCACTCACTCAAGCTAATTCTAAATTTGAGAAAAAGATTTTAGGATTAAAAGATGAACTTAAATTTTTTCAAGATGAAAATGTTGATCTTAATAATCTTTTGTCTCAATGCAATAGTGAACACCAAAAGGTGTTGGGTGAGCTAAATGAGCTCAAAAAGTCTTTCAAAAATGTTGGTAGTGTCAAGCATGAAGTAGGAGAATCCTCTAGAACACACCAACCTAAGAAAAAGACTAATTACTACAAACAAGGTAGCTACCCTAGACATAGTAGAGCTAAAAGAATTAGAAGTGTATGGGTTCCTAAGGAACTTGTAAAATCTAATAATATTATTGCTATGTCATCTTGGATTCCTAAGGGAACCAAGGTTTTGGGAGCTAACACTCATGGACCCAAAATGATTTGGGTACCAAAAACCAAAGTTTAATATCTTTGTTTGTAGGGGGAGCATTGCTACAAGGCCAAGGCACAAAGTCAAAACTCATGGTACCTTGATAGTGGATGCTCGAGACACATGACCGGAGACAAGAGTCGATTCATGGATTTAAAGCAAAAAAGTGGAGGAGTAGTAACATTTGGTGACAACTCCAAAGGCCACATTAAAGGTATTGGCTCCATAGGTAATCACTCTACCATTCTTATTGAAAATGTCTTATATGTCGATGGTCTTAAACACAATTTATTGAGCATAAGTCAATTGTGTGATAAAGGATTTAATGTTCTATTTGATAAAAATGGATGCAAAATTGTAGACATTAAATCTAATAATATTATGCTCATAGGTCATCGCATAGGAAACATATACATGGTGCATTTAGATGACATTCATACATCTCATGCATGCTTAGTTGCTCAAAATGAAAATGATGCATGGTTGTGGCATAGGAAGCTAGGACATGCTAGTATAAGTGTTTTGGAAAAACTAGTCTCTCTAAATCTAGTTAGAGGTTTACCCAAAATAAAATTTTCTAATGATAAAATTTGTGATGCATGCTCAAAGGGTAAACAACATAAGTCTTCCTTTAAATCCATTAATGATGTTTCTACTAGTAGATGCTTACAATTAATTCACATGGATTTATTTGGGCCAATTAGGACTATGAGCTTGGGTGGTAAGTCTTATGCTTTTGTGCTAGTTGATGATTTTTCTAGATTTACTTGGGTTATCTTTTTAAGTACTAAAAATGAGGCTTTGGAAAAATTCATCACATTTTCAAAATTAACCCAAAATGATCTTGAGCTTAAAATTTCTCATATTAGGAGTGATCATGGAACCGAGTTTCAAAATTTAGGGTTTGAAGAATTTTTAAATGAAAATGGTATTAACCATAATTTTTCGGCTCCTCGAACTCCTCAACAAAATGGGGTAGTTGAGAGGAAAAATAGAACTTTACAAGAAATGGCTATAACTATGCTTTGTGAAAACAATTTACCTAAATATTTTTGGGCAGAAGCCACAAACACCGCTTGTTATACTGTAAATCGAGTAATGATTAGGCCACTTTTAAAGAAAACCCCTTATGAGATTTTAAAATCTAAAAAGCCTAACATTAGCTATTTCCACCCTTTTGGGTGCAAGTGTTTTGTTTTAAATAATGGAAAAGATAACTTAGGTAAATTTGATGCAAAAAGTGATGAAGCCATTTTTATAGGTTACTCTTTAACCTCTAAAGCCTATCGAGTATTTAACAAAAGAACTTTAGTAGTAGAAGAATCTATTCATGTTGTATTCGATGATAACCTCCTTCCTAGGAAGGATTCTTGTGATGATGATGATGTAGGGATCATAAATGCCTTTGATGGAGGTCAAACTTCAAAGGAGGATGAGATTCCAACAAAGGAAGAGGACTCACAAGATCCACCTCTTGAAGCCTTGAAGGACTTGGCCATTGAGGAAAAGGAAGTGAGCTACCCAAGGGAGTTGAACTATGTCAAAGATGGTGAAATCTTGGGTGATCCATCCAAGGGGGTAACCACTCGTTCTTCTCTTAGATTAATGAACCATGTTGCATTTATCTCATGCATAGAGCCTAAAAACATAAAAGAAGCATTGAAAGATGACTTTTGGATTATGGCTATGCAAGAGGAGTTAAATCAATTTGAGAGAAGTAATGTTTGGACATTAGTTGAAAGGCCTAGTAATCAATCTACAATAGGAACTAAATGGGTCTTTAGGAACAAACTAGATGAGAGTGGTAACATTGTGAGAAATAAAGCTAGACTTGTAGCACAAGGTTACACTCAAGAAGAGGGAATAGATTTTGATGAAACCTATGCACCCGTAGCTAGAATGGAAGCCATTAGGATGTTGCTTGCATATGCATGTTATCATAATTTCAAGCTTTTTCAAATGGATGTTAAAAGCGCATTTTTAAATGGTTTTATAAATGAAGAAGTGTATGTGGAACAACCACCGGGTTTTGAAGATTCAAAATTTCCAAATCATGTTTTCAAACTTACCAAAGCTCTTTATGGTTTAAAACAAGCTCCTAGAGCTTGGTATGAAAGGCTTTCAAATTTTTTGATTGAAAAAGGATTTGAAAAAGGTAAGGTGGACACTACACTTTTTATAAAAATGTATAAAAATGACATCTTAGTAGTTCAAATTTATGTTGATGATATTATTTTTGGTTCTACTAATGAATGTCATTGTCAAGAGTTTGCTAAGTTAATGCAAGGTGAATTTGAGATGAGCATGATGGGGGAGCTCTCATTCTTTTTGGGACTCCAAATCAAGCAAAAGAAGGATGGCACCTTCATCAACCAAGCAAAATACATAAAGGATATGCTCAAGAAGTTTGGCTTAGAGAATGCAAAGCCTCAAGCCACTCCTATGAGCTCATCTACAAAGCTTGACAAAGATGAAGGAGGTAAGTGTGTTGACTCTAAGCTTTATCGTTCTATGATTGGATCTTTGCTTTACCTTACCGCAAGTAGACCGGATATCTTGTTTAGTGTTTGGTTGTGTGCTAGGTTTCAAGCTAGTCCTAGAGAGTCTCACCTTATAGCCGTTAAGAGGATCTTTAGGTATCTTAGAGACACTCCTTGTTTAGGTCTTTGGTACCCTAGAGACTCTACCTTCAACCTTCATGCTTACTCGGATGCGGATTATGGGGGTTGCAAAATTGATAGGAAAAGTACTTCGGGAACTTGCCAATTCTTAGGTAGTATGCTCATATCTTGGTTCTCTAAGAAACAAAATAGTGTAGCCTTATCTACCACAGAAGCCGAGTACATATCCTTAGGGAGTTGTTGTGCTCAAGTCCTTTGGATGAAGCAACAACTCTTAGATTATGGAATTAAAGTTGAAACCATACCCCTAAAATGTGACAACACTAGTGCAATATGCTTAACTAAAAATCCCATCCAACACTCTAGAACCAAACATATTGAAATAAGGCATCATTTCATTAGAGATCATGTCCTTAAGGAAGATGTGGTTATAGAGTATGTAGACACCTTGAATCAATTAGCGGACATTTTTACAAAACCCTTAGACAAAGAGCGTTTTTGGTCCCTTAGGAGAGAGTTAGGTCTAGCTAGCCTATCTTGATCTTTTAGGACCTCTTTTGTGCTTAAATATGCTTGATCTTGTGAAATGCCATGTTGATGTGTTTAAACTCCTGATTTCATCCATGCTTATAGTTAGGGAGAGTATGTTTATGCTCAAATATGTTTTGCCTGCTCATTCATAACATTTATGCATGTTAAGCCTCTTAAAACTTCATTTTTCTGCATTTTTAGAGCCTCTTCTGCACTTCCAGGCCCAGGTGTATCGAAACGGGTGAACCTGTTTCGATACGGATACCTTAAATCCAACTCTGAGAGAAGGGCGTTTCGAAACGCCTCCAAGGTGTTTCGAAACGCCTCCAAGGTGTTTCGAAACGTTTTTGCTACTGCCAAGGGGTGTATCGAAACGTGTTTCGATACGGGTCAAAGGGGTTTCGATACAGTCAACACCGTATCGAAACGGTCAGCCTATGGTCTTAAAACGGTCAAAACCCTAGCCGCCCCGTTCCGAAACGGTCTTGACCGTTCCGAAACGACATCGCGAATTGCTTTATTTAGGGCTTTTAATGATACAAATTCACTTTTTATCAAACTCTTAAAACCCTAAACCGCCTCACTCTCTATAAATACCCTCTCAAGCTCTTTGATTTTCACAAAATTGTGAGGGGTTTTACTCTACAACTCATTAATCTTGTGCAAGGATTTTAATCAAATCATCCAAAATCCCAAACTAAGGTGATTTTTCTATTTTTCTTTTTCTTTCAATTTATGTTCGAATCTTAGGTTAGAAATTTTTTTTTGTATAAATTATATGCTTTTATTTGTGGGTTTTCAATATCTTGTAAAATTTTTTCCAAATCTCAAAATTTTTTATTCGAATATAAAATTTTTTCAGTCGTATTTTTTTAAACTGTTTTTTTTTTAATTTTGTTTTCAAAAACCTAAGTGGGATTTATTATTGGATTGATTTTTCACTATCAATACATACACTTAATTTTAAAACACTTGCTTAATGTTTTTAGATGGCGGATCAAGCTAACAAAAAGCGCAAGGCCGTTCAATCCGGTGATTCGAGCATTCGTCTAAATCTCACTATGCTTTTTCAGAAATCCCTTAAAAATCCGGAGGCACGTGCTCGATTCTCTTATGTCAAGGATTTCACAATTCGCAAGGAACGTGTCATTGATCTTGATTTCCTCAATTCCGAGCGTTTCCTATTCCGTTATCTCGGCCGTTTGGATGAGTGGAATCTCATGTATTTCTTGAGCATTCCGGATGTTCGCTACAAACACATGGTACTCATTTTCTACTCTAATGCTCGTTTTATTTATGATGAGACCAAAACCGAGATTATAGGAATTGAATCATCCTTATTGGGCAAAAAGTTTGTTGTTAATGTTGCTCTTTTGGAGTCTGCTCTTAAACTTAAGGATGAGGGTCTTGAGGATGAACGCCACTTTGGCACTTTCACCGGTAAGGCACTTAATTTGGATGTGCACGATCGAGTTCTTCACTTGATGGTTTCTTGGTTTATTCGACCTTTCGGAGGTAAATACTCCCACATCCATCAAACCGATCATTTTTGGCTAGAGTGTTTCCGTAGGGGTGAGCGCCCAAATGTGCCTAAGATAATTTTTGCCGAGATAGTCAATAATATCAAGCTTATTGACACAAATGAGTTGAAGTCTTTTACTTATGGTATAGTCTTGAGCGCCTTATTTCATGATCTTGGCATCGATTGTTCTTATGACTCTCTAGAACCTCGCAAGACCAAGATTGGTGAGTCATCCCTTCGCAAGTCCGGATTTACTTATGCGAATGATGTTTGGGAAAGAATTGATAGAGAAGTCGTTCCTCCTCCCGTTGCTCCTCCACCGCAAGTTCAAGTTGCAAACAATGACGCCCTCACGGCTTTCCTTACCGAGCACTTCAATGCTTTGGACTCTCAGTTCGATGCTTTGGACACTCGCATTACTTCGGGTTTTGAATCTATGGGCAATCGTTTGAAGAATGTCGAGGATCGTCTTCATACTCTTGAGACTTCTCATTCCAACTTGGATCTATCCTTCTCTACGCTTTATGGGGAATGGACGAAGTTTCACCGTTCTCAAGCCAAGAGCGATGATGATACTTCAGATGATGATGACGAGGCTTAGGAACTCCATATCATACCATATCATATTATCTATGCATTTTAGGATTAAGGTTGCATCTTTATGTTTTCTCATGTTTTAGGAACCTATGCTTATGGCTTTTCTTATTTGGGATTTTATGTTGAACTTAATGTTTGATTTATGTTTTGGATATTTTGATTATGAATTAATATTATGGTTGCTTATTATTGCTTATTGGTACTAATCCTTTATCTTCTCTATGAGCTTTTATTGTTCTTTTTGATCTAACAAAAAGGGGGAGAAGAAATTTAAAGGTTTACAACTTGAATTTCAAATCAAAAATTTCTTTTAACTTTAAAAACCTATCTTAAATTTAGGGGGAGTTAGAATATTTTCAAAACTTTCAAAATTCTCAAAAATTCTAACTTTGGTTTAGTTATATCAAAAAGGGGGAGATTGTGAAACAAGTATTTTAATTTTGATATAACTAAAAACATAAGGACTAAATTGAAAAAGTCAAAACGAATTTTAAGTCCTTAAAATATCCCTATATAAGTTTAAGATTATGCCCAAGTTAAAAACATGCTTTTCAAATATTTTTTCTAAGTGTTTCAAGCCAAAAACAGTGATTTTCAAGACACTGTTTCGAAACGGCCCTCAGGCGTTTCGAAACGTTTTCATCACTGTCGACCACCGTTCCGAAACGTGTATCGAAACACTTGACCCTGTTTCGAAACGGTATCACTCTTTTCGAAACTGTTCTTCATATTTAATTTAAAAAGATTACAACGGTTCAAATAATTGCTGATTTTTTAAATATAAAAGGGGTGTTTCGAAACGGATCAAGGCCGTTCCGAAACGACCCTTGACAATAGCAATTCCGTTTCGAAACGGATTCACATCGTTTCGAAACAGGTCCTAAGTTGAATTTAAAAAATATGACCGTTATTGTTTTTAACTAACTTTCTGAAAATCGTTAAGGCGTTTCGAAACGGGCTAAGACCGTTCCGAAATGACCCTTGACAGTGGAAAAATCGTTCCGAAACGGCCCTAAGGCGTTTCGAAACGGGCTCTTAAATGCACCCCAACGGCTCTTTCTATTTTAGTCCGTTCCGAAACAGGTACCCCGCGTTCCGAAACGGGTTGGTGCAGACTGCATTTATGGTGGCAAGAGAGGGTTCCAACGGCTCCATTTATGTTCCCAACCACCCAAACGGCTAGAAATCAATGAGAAGGTATAAAAGAGACATCCAAAAGCATCAGCAACAACTATTGATCCTAAAGCAAACATCCAAACATCAAATTCAAGCAATTGTGCAAAAATCCCACTTTGTCTAGAAATCCCAATTTGTGTTCTTCATTCATACTTTGTAAAATTGGGTTGAGTGCTTATATTGGGGCTATCATTTGTATTGAGAGATACCTTATTAGCCTACAAATTTCTTTGTTCTCTTGTGTGAGGGTTGGGTTGATTTTTGGGTAGAAAAATCAACCGAAATTGTAAAGGGTTGCCTCCTTGTCCTAGAAAAGGGGAAGAACGATTTAGTTGAATTGTTGCAAATCCTTAGTGAAGCTAAGGTAGTGGATGTAGAGTTCATTTGGAACTTGAACCACTCTAAATCTCTTGTCCATCAATTTTTAATTTGCAAATTTCCACCACAAGCCTTTAAATTTCCAATTCACCCCCCTCTTGGTCAATTTCGATCTTGCGATCCACTCAACAAAATTGTACTCACCTGGAAGATCTATCTTGTAGGCGTTGTCGTTGATTTTCTTAATAACTTGAAAAGGACCATCTCCACGCAATAGCAACTTGGCTTTCCTTTGATCAAGAAATCTCTCACTCCTCAAATATACCCAGACCAAGTCTTCGTGCTCAAATATGATCTTCTTATGCCCTTTATTGGTTCATTGTTCATAATGCTCGGTTCGCTTTTCAATGTTTTCATGAACTCGATGATAAATCTTTTCACAAATTCCGCTTTCTCCTTCTCGTCTTTGTTGACAATCTGTTCAATGGGAAAAGGAAGAAAATCTAAAGGGGCCAGGGGATTAAATCCATATACTACCTCAAATGGCGAGTGTTTGTTGGCACTATGGATCGTGCGGTTGTATGCAAATTCAACATGAGTAAGTATTCTTCCAAAGCCTACAGATTCTTGTGAATGGGTCACACAAAGAAGGGTAGATAACACTCTATTTACCGCCTCAGTTTTTCCATTAGTTTGTGGATGGCAGGTTGTGAAAAATAATAGTTTGGTACCTATCTGACTCCATAGAGTACGCCAGAAATGACGGAGGAATTTAACATCTCGGTCTGACACTATTGTTCGCGGAAGTCCGTGTATGTGTATGATCTCCCTAAAAAATTAGCAATATTGGAAGAATCGCCAGTTTTATTACAGGGTATAAAATGCGCCATATTTGAAAACATGTCTACTACTACAAAAATGAAATCTTCGCCAGTCTTGGTTCGTGTCAATCCCAATACAATGTCTACTGAGCTGTCTACCCATGATTCGCTTGGAATGGGTAAAGGCATGAATAACCCATGGGTTTGGACTTTGGACTTAGCCTTCCTGCAACTTAGGCAACATTTGTAGAACCTTTCAACATCTCTGTTAATTTTTTTCCAGAATATGTGTTCGCAGAGAATGATAAGCGTTTTGCGTACACCAAAGTGTCTCATCAGTCCGCTACTATGGGAATATGTTGTTAGATCATCGGCGCACCCATGGCACAGTGAAAAACAAACATGACGATCTCACCAGCGATCCATGTATGTTTAATCCGAATTAAGGAGAAAGAGATAGGTTTACTTACATTGAGTTCCTTGATAAACAGAAAGAACATAACCGTCTCACGACCTCACGAGCGATACGAATCTTAGCCTCTACGAATTGATCGTCTCGGCCTCTACCCAGTTCACCCGGTTGAAAAGTTAAGAACAATTTTCTTTAATTAAGGAGAAAGAGATAGGTTTACTTACATTGAGTTCCTTGATAAACGTTTTTGAGAAAAAAATATGTTTCAAAAGGTTTAGACGTCTACTAGACCATTCACCCCTTTTAGAGTATGATATCCTAACTGCATAGGATTTTTAATTAATTTCAAACTATAATTACTTTAAATATTTTAAATTCAGAATTCTATGTATAATAAAATACTTTAGCATATATATCAAATATATATGTCTTAATATTAATTATACATGTTATATACGTACAACTAAATTGTGCATATGTAACTTATTTATTAATTGATCTTTTCAACTCTAGGGTGTGACCCTATAGGTTTCAGTAATATTAGTAGCAATTATCAGAACTATTCCAATATTACAAACAATGAGTGACATCTAGCAATGTATCATTGTCACCTAAATTACTGGAAGTGAAGATTCAACATAACATCTTCGTGATGAACTATTCTCATGTATTATATACATTTTCCCTTTATATCTAGAATAGGCACAAGTCTTGGAATAGTTACACATGTTTTGCCTATCTATTATTTCTTGATATCTAGAGTAGACAACAAACGAATAATATGTGATATTTCATATCAACTTATTCGAGCATGACCATGCATTTCTAGTCTTACTCAATCAAGTGGCCTGTGAAATGTTTCCTATTATGTAGGAAAAACAAATCCTATCTCGACCATTCATACCCCACTACACATATCATGATATGCTCAATGTTAGTGTTTATAGTCTAACCATTTACGATGCACGTTTAACTGCATCAGAACACACAACAATATATGTTAAGATAGTTATGATCTCAAGTCAAAGGATCGTACATATAGTTATCATTATGAGCAATATCGTGACAATTACATAATAATCCAAGACATATGCTCATAGCGGGTCAATCCAATATGTTGTTGTCTAACATCATATTCATGCTTTGATTTTGACATCACTATGTCAATGACAACACATTGTCATCAATCAACAACATGTTAGCTTTAAACCTATTATTATTATTATCTATGCCCATAATAATACTCAACTAAGGATCTTTTTAATAATAATCATATTCTGATATGGACATTATTGTCTTTTGTTAATTTGATGCTCAGAAATATAACAGAAGAAAATAACGGCAATGCCTTTATTTGATAAAATCGGTAAAGATTGTATGTCAATACAATCATCATATGATTGGTCTTTGGGCATACTCTAACATCTTTAACAAGTACTTTGCGAACAGAACCTTGTGGCATGCAAATTTGCCTTCCCTAAATAATTATCCATCGTATATGTAGAATTTCTCACGTGCTTTCTTCACACAAACTTTATAAATCTCACCAAAATCATGGTCAGTTTCGTAAAGATCTTTGATAAAAGAAAATCCTAATAATTTAGAGTCAATGGTATTTAAAAGAGTGTACGATCGCGCTAATGCATCGGTGATTGTATTTTTGTAATGCCCTAGTTTTTGGGACTAGGGGTTTCTAGGTTTATTAGATAGTCCAGTGGACTTGGATTATAGATTCTAGTCAGATTCAGTATAAAAACTCGGAATAAATATTTTTATAGTGAGATAAAAATATGGAAAAATGTCATAAAATCATTATTTAATTTAAGGATGATTTCGGTAAAGTAGATTTTTAAAAATACTTTTTTTGAATTGTTTTGTAAAAGGGTCAAAACATAGAATCTTTAATGAGCTAATTGACCAAATTTTTTAATCTGATTTTTCTCTTAATTCGGATTATTTTAAATGAGTTTTAATTAGTGAATTAAATGGGATTTAATAAAAGAGAAGAAGTTATTTCTTAAAATCACTTTTGACGTAACTTTTCTCCCTAAAACTTTTCTCCAAAAATTCATTCAGCCAAACACTCTCGTTTTCATCAAAGATTTCAGGTAATGTTCTTGGTTTCTTAAACTTTTGATTTTTAATGGATTCTTCAATCTTGTTTTCCAAAATCTCATTGTTTCCCCTTTGTTTTTCAAGAGTAAAACATCCGATTGAGAGGAAATTCATTCATTAGAGGTAAGGTTCGATCTTCTCCTCTATTGATAGGATCTTTACTGAAATTCCCAAGTATTTGATCATTGTTTAATGATTTCTAAGGTGTTTTAATGATTCAATAATGAGAAATTGGTTAAATCAAGGTTAATTAAAAGATTAGTTGATATTCGTTTTGGGTCTATTTTGTTGAGTTCTTAATTCATATTAATCATGATTTTGATGTTTATTGATGTTAATAAGTTTGTTTTAACAATGGAGTCCCGAAACTAGGTGAATATCTAATTTTCTAGGTTGTTAGTTATGAGTTTTTTAGGAGTTGTGGTTGTTTTATGAATGCTGGAGGTATAAGGATGTTATTAAATTGTTTTTGGATGTTAATTGAGGGTAATTGATGGATTAAACCTTTAGGTTTTGGATGGGTTAAGTTTGGAAGGTATTTGATGTTGATTTCGGTTGTTGAGGAGGGGTGTTTGGTTAGAGTGGTTGTGCATTAATGTTTCTCAATCTTTGAATGCATTTAGATGCATTGAATCCTTTGTTTTTGTGTGGTTAAAACTGGAGAGACCAATCCTCAAGCTTGTGGCACCGTTTTGGAAGCATTGGATGAGTAGTTCACATTGGCAAACAGGGTTTTGCGTAGTCGGTGAGTGAGAACGTGGAATTCAACATTGAAATGGTTTAAAGGTTATTTTTGGAGTTTAAATTAAGCTTGAAATGCTAGTTTAAACTCAGAAGTAAGTATGATGAGATTTATTCCTTGGTTGAGTTTTGGCAAAATTGATTTTATGCATTTGTTTTTGAATTGCATGGTACCTACTGTTTAAGCATGTTTTATATAGATTTTGATCATATATTGATGATGCATACATTTGGAAAATGGCTCATGCAAGTATGAGGAATACTTGTTAATGCATTGAAAATTGTTTTGAATGTTTCTTATAAAAATAGTGAGATTCATTGTTAATAATGAATAACATTGCCAAGTGTTTTGGTTTAAAATATCATAGGATATAGTTGGCCGGCCATATGATTGATGGTGCACTATAAATAAGTCACCTAGGGTGTTGAGGGGTTTATGTGTACTTAATACTCCACCATGAGTACCCTAACGGTCCTGGGTTAATGGTATCGAAAACTCCCGTTAGTGGATTATACATCTAACCGATGATTGGTTTGTGATGGTACCAAGTTGTGATCGTACCTTAATTCAGGTTTAGATTGTATGAAGTATTGAGAGGACAGTTTTTGAATCCGTGTATCCAATGTAATATTTTGTGAAGTGGAAATTGGTTTATGATCACTTGAAAGCCAATATAATTGATGTTGTATCATGTTGATGGATTATGTATATTATACATGTTTAGTCTTTAAGCCTTGGATATATGTTGTTATGCATGGGAAAGCTTAAATTGAGGGATTGCAAATGGGATTTTGTTGTGGATTCATGTTACATGTTGCATATGGTTTAGTATGCTCATTTTTGGAAATGTTAAGCGCGTGGTTTATAAGGCATGATGTTTTGAAAGATGATTAAAATGAGAGTTTCAAGTTGTTTGATAATAGATTTTAAATGCATTGATGGTGTTTTGTTTTGAGCACTCCTCCCTAAGCCTTGTGTGCTTACGCTCTTTTTATCCATCAATGCAAAGAATTAAAGGTTAGAGGAAACAAGCAAGTGAAGGGTATCCAAGGACTTGAGCAATTTGAGAGTATAGTTGAACTAGATTGGTAGTAATAAAAGCAATGGGGTTCATTGTTGTTTGGGAGGGTTATTTTCTAAACTCCCATTTCGTGCAAGTTTATGTTGTTGTTGTTGAGTTGTATGAGGCTTTATATTTTCGATTTTGATATGGATTTACGTTTCATGCTTTGGATGCAATGGTTTTTAGGAAGCATGCCTCTAGATCTATGATTGAAGTATGTTGCTATGTTTTGCTCACGTTTCTTTGATATTATGGCCTGGATTGATCTTTAGTTTAGAGGTGTACATGTTTATGGCTTGTTAAAGCATGTTTGGATCCATGATTGTATGAAAAACTAGCAAAATTTGAACATTACAGGTTTGGGCGTATCGATACACGTGAAGGTGTATCGATACGCATGGAGGTGTCTCGATACGGTTAAGTGTATTTTGATATGGTGTATCGATACGCAGGGAGGTGTATAGGTACGGTTTTGAGCTACTGGAATTTGGAATTTTTTGGTTGTAAAAGTGTACCGATACACTTGCCTGAGTATCGATATAGGTTGTTATTTCAGTTAAAGTGTTCTTGTGGGTTTCTGATTCTTTTATTTTAGTCCCTGGATCTTATGAATGCAATTGAGTGAATTTGATTATCGTTTTGAGCTGAAATTTGGTATGTAAGCATGAAACCTGAGGAACTGCATATTGGTAACTTCGAACCTAATTAAGTCCTTGTAATTTTCCATATTTGCATTTTGGTTCCTAATCTATAACCTTGCGCAATTGTATGCCTTTTTGATGCCCAGTTCAGTCTATATTTCACTCGCTGCCAGCATGCTCACCGTAGGTTATAATGTTGCATCTAGATAAGATAAAAATATAAAAAACCACATAATTCAAGTTAACAATTTACAGGTTTGTTTCAGCAAACCCAATGTAGCTCGCTCGGTTCTTTCTGCTATCTAGATTGGGTCAAAGGGGTTACATTTGTTGGTATAAGAGATAGGTTTGCGATAATTATGGTAAGGTTATGATTATTGGGACATTGTTATTGATTAATCATTATTGTTGTTTGCTATGCACGGTGATTGTTATATGCCATGATTGGGGGATGTCTTGTGGGACACATTGCCTTATTACTAGAGTTTGACATATTTTGATTTGAAATGGAAGTCTTAGATCTTCGCTTGAAGCTGGCCTAACTATTTTTGTTTGATGTGATTATCATGCCTTAGATATTTTAGTACGATGGGACCGATGAGAGAATTAAGGTTTGGCACGAATGTTGTTACCGTTGGGTAGGGGAATCAGGAGAGCGTTATACACCCTGGGGGTTTGCCTATTGGAGTGGAGCAAGTACCACCCGCGCCATCTGGGCCAGTGTTGGGTGATATGACACCTTGGATTCAAGCAATGACCGGAGCTTTTCATGTTTCAGTTGTTGTAGTGCATGCGTCTGCATCACCTGCTGGGCAAACGTGGTTGTCGTTGGAACGCTTGCGTAGCTTATGAGGAGTTGAGTTTGGATGGTTGGCACCCGAGGAGTTGTTTGCCAATACTGATCAAATTTTGGAACAAATGGAGTGCAATGATGTCTGTAAGTTGGGATATGATGTTTCTCTATCGCAAGGAGACACTTATAGTTGGTGGACTACCATAACATCGAGCATGGAACCCGGTGATGTGACCTGGGTTTTCTTTCAAGCTGCCTTAAGAAGAAGCATCTGGAAGTTAGATACTTGGATGAAAAGAAGCGTGGGTTCATGAACTTGGTTCAGGACAGTATGTATGTGGTAGAGTGTGAGATACAATTTGTTCGGTTGAGTCAGTATGCTCCCGAACTAGTACCAGATGAGAGGCGTCGCTATGACCGATTTCGTTACAGATTTGTACAGGATGTTAAGACCTATATGTTGCTTCTGATTACACTGATTTCGATATATTAGTTACACGTGTGAAGGACATTGAATAGAATCTGGGTTTATGAGCTCGTGTGGGAGGTTCTGGCTCTCACAAGAGGGTTGCGAATTCTAGTTCCAGTGGTGGTTAATTTTAGAAGCATCTTGATAGAAGTTATCGTCCTGAGTTAAGGCGTGGTGAAGGTAAGTTCTGGATGAGGTTCACAAAGTCAGGGTACCCAGGTTAGAGCGGCACATAATCCCTGTTGGGTTTGTGGATCGCGTGATCACATGAGGCGAGACTGTCCATGTTTGGCTCGTCAGGGTTGGCCTATTGCGGCTGTTGTTGCTAACTCTTGTTAGAGTTGTGGATCGAGTGATCATTTAATGTGTGATTATCCATTTTTGGTAGGTGGTGGATAGGCTAGGGCACATGCGGTTGCACCACAAAGAGGACGCGATCGTGGCTGAGGACAGTTTCAGGAAAGGGACGAGGGTCCAAGGATGGTGGCTCATACCGTTTCTATTCAGCTAGAGGGTAGTGGTCCTGTGAGGGTGTATGCACGTGGCGAGGGATGTAGTCACACCAACGTGATTGCAGGTACTTTTACATTGCAATCTATGCCATTGTTTTCTTTGGTTGATTCTAGTTCTACGGATTCATATATCTTGCGTGAGCATGCGCATTTTCTTAATATACAAGTAGAAGTGTTAGATGTGGGTATGCAAGAAACTAATTCTTTCGGAGAGACGGTTGTTGCGAGGAGGTTGTATAGAAGATGTCCTTTAATGGTTCAAGGTTATGTGTTTGCGGTTGATTTGATGGAGTTTTCATTTCATGGTTTTGATATAATCTTGGGCATGGGTTGATTGACTGAGTATAGGGTTTGTAACCCCTTTAGCCCGACCTAGACGGTTGACCCGAACTACGATGATTACACGGGGAAAACCAAAGTCAACTCGAAAGTCAACATTGATTCACGACCCTTTTTTTCTTTTTAATCTTGTCTAGATGCACAGTAACCCTAGTGAGTCCCCATAAAACATATTTGAGAAAGTCACAGCGATCGGATAACAAACAGGGACTCAATTGCACTTATTATAAGTTTGGAGACCAAATCGTAATTTCTGTAAATTTAATGGTCCTTACTGATTTTAAGGTTACCAATATGAAATTAGTCATGTTACATGCTACTCTGCCAAATTTCACCTTAATTGAACATCTCAAACTCATACAATTGCAAGTTCAACATTCAGGACTAAAAAGTAAAACATGCAAACTTCAGGACAATTCAAATCTGTGACCAGCGGTCACCTGTTTCGAAACACCTACAAGCCGTATTGAAACGCTGGAACAACACTCTCCCGTTTCGATACTTGTTCCGAAACACGGCTCTCCAGTAGCCAAAACGTATCGGAACAGCCCCGATCGTTTCGAAACACGAAGGCCATTACAGGCCCCCGTTTCGAAACGCCAGAGGGTGTTTCGATACGATTTGCCCAGAAACTGCAGCAATTGTTGGTTTTTCATGCAGAAACTCATTCAAACACATCCTAATGACCTTCTAATAAAGTCAACAAGTCATCATACATAAATGGTACATATTTAGGACACCCTAACACATCCATACCATCAAACATGAAATTTCACAAGTCTAGAGGCATGCTTCCTATTATCAAAACCAAAAAGGCAAACAAACTTCAAATCAAGCATTTAAGGCCATTTACAATTCAAATCAATCAGGGCAAACATTCCACAACCTTAAGGAGTTTAGTACATCTCCCAAAACAAATCTTAGGTTCCCATTGCCAATTTATCAAAACTAATAGTGTATCAAAACTTCATCATACACGAGCTTGGACTTCCTTTGATGAACTTAGCTTCCTTGCTGCCCAAAACACCTCAATTATCTGCATTATTGGTAAAAGAGAGTGTAAGCACAAATACTTAGTGAGGCATACTTTCATCAAAGCTTTTAAACCACATGCTCATCTCTTTCTCATGCTTGATAAACTTTCAAAGCAAAACCCAGTGAAACCACATGTACCTTCATTCTATCTCATGCATTAAAATCAATGCAAATCTCATGGCAAGGCCATTCACATGCTTGTATTGTCAAAGCATTTCTAAACAAAACACATATGCATATCTCATAGCATAAATCATTACATCAAAGGTACATGTGTAACAAAAACCATTTCATCATTTATATTGGCATTTTGCATCTCATTAATACTCAGATATGCGGACACATTTCTACACTAGACTCTTCCGGTGGAATCTCACATCACCGTACTCACTTGTCTAGCAACACAACTTCTGGTGGAATCTCTCATCACCGTACTCACATGGCGGAATCTCTCATCGCCACAAAGCTTGGGTATTTCACCAAGTCTTACCCGATGGAATGCCCATCATCGGAATATCTCCCTTTGGCTTAACCAAAGAGCACGTACGAATTTTTACTTTATAGTGCACTCTCATCCTATTGATCAATCAATTATATCCGGTAAGTTTCTCAACATCTATGGCAATATAAAGTGTTAAAACATCATCACACCTACTGTTTTTCATGCAATATAATTCAAAGGCTTTCTTACCACATTTCAAATCATGAATCATACTTTGCTTCAAACCAAAAGCTCAAATATATTCAATGCATCATGCCATCTCATGACATCTCTACAAGCATAATCTCATGCTCTAAATCATGCATAAAAATAGTAGGAATTTAACAATCTCAAACCATGAGCATGTAAAAGCATTTTAGGGGCAAACACCACTTTAGAGATACCAAATCAAGCCATACTTACTTCCGAATTTAGGAAGGTGTTTCAAACCTCTCCTAAATCCCCAAACCTTTAATTTTTGTCCTCATGGACTTCTAACCCAATCGCACTCACCGATTTCGTTTCGATTGCTTGACGAAACGCTAAAACCATTTATAAACTTTAATAAAGGATTGACAACTTGGGAATTTCAGTAAAGAATTGACTATTTAGAGGAGAAGAACAATATTATCTCTAAATGATGATTTCTCCTTGATTTGGGCCAACTTCCATGAAAATTCAATGTGGAAATCAAAAGGATTTGATGCAAGATTGATTAGGAACCAATGAGTGATGGAAATCTCATCAATTGAAGTGAAAATCAATGTGAATGTTGCTGGAGAAAAGGTGTTTGGATGATAGGATTTTGAGAGGAAAAGGAATGAGGGAAAATTAGAGAAAGGTAGTTATGAAAGTTAAAAAGTAGTTTTCCTTTTCTTTTATTTAATTAAAATATTAATTAAATCACCCAAATTAAGGAAAAATCTGGAGAAAACATTTTGGGTAAATTAGCTCCTTAAAGATTCAATGTTTCAATCCTCTACAAAACAGTCACTACTAAACTTTGCAAAAATCTCAATTTGGTCACTACACCGAAATGTAGTATTTCCAAACCTTATTTTGTAAAATTGATTCCACCATTCTCTTATATATATATTAAATGAGGATTTTTAGATATTTTCCATATTTTTAAAGCATCCCGAACTAGGCGTTCCCTAAAACCTCATTTTATATTCGAATCGTTTCTCAGACCGGTCCGGTTCAGACCCTAAACTTCTAAGCCCAAAATTGGGGTGTTACAACTCTCCCCCTCTTAAAAATTTCATCCTCGAAATTTACCTGAAGGAAAAAGATAAGGAAACTGCTTCTTCATGTCAGCTTTCCTTTGCCACGTGGCTTCTTCAACACCACGATGCCTCCACAACACCTTAACCAACTCAATGGTCTTACCTCGAAGAACTTTACTGTCCGAATCCAGAATCTCAACGAGCTCCTCATCATAGGTCAAATCTGGATTCAACTCCACTTCCTCCACATGCATAAAATGTGAAGGATCTGATCTATACCTCCGAAGCATAGAGACATGAAACACATCATGTATCTTTTCCAACTCATGCTGTAACCTCAGCTTATAAGCAACATGACCCACACGTTCAATCACCTCGTACAGTCCAATATACCTAGGGCTCAACTTACCCTTCCGGCCAAATCTCATCACCTTCTTCCAAGGTGAAACCTTCAAGAACACACGGTCACCCACCGCGAACTCAATCTCCTTACGCTTCAAATTTGCATAAGACTTCTGTCAATCAGAAGCTGCCTTCAACCGTTCACATATGAGCTTCACCTTTTCGGTGGTACCTTTCAATAAAGCCGGCCTTGAAACCAACTTTTGACCTGTTTCAGCCCAGCAAAGAGGAGTTCTGCACTTCCTCCCATACAAGGCTTCATAAGGTGCCATTTGAATACTTGCCTGGTAGCAATTATTATAAGCAAACTCCACCAAAGGCAAATGCTTCTCCCAAGAGCCTTGAAACTCAATCATGCAGCACCTCAACATATCCTCAAGCACTTGGATAACACGCTCAGACTGTCCATCCGACTGTGGATGATAAGAAGTACAGAAATTCAGCCGCGTACCCAAAGCTTGATGCAAATACTCCCAAAAACGCGATGTAAACCTCAAATCTCTATCCGACACTATAGATTTTGGTACACCATGAAAACGCACAATCTTGGCAATGTACAACTCTGCAAGCTTATCTAAGGTATACGTAGTATGCACAGGTAAGAAATGCGCACACTTCGTTAGGCGATCCACAATCACCCACACCGAATTCTTCTTCGATGGCGATAAAGGCAATCCAGACACAAAGTCCATGGTTATTCTTTCCCACTTCCATTCAGGTATCCTCAACGGTTGCAACAACCCTGAAGGAAACCGATGCTCAGCCTTGACCCGCTGGCAAATAATACACTTACCCACATACTCTGCAACATCTTTCTTCAAACCCACCCAATAGTACTCATCCTTTAAATCACGAGACATCTTTGTACTACCAGGGTGCATAGCAAAAGGACTACTATGAGCTTCAGTCAGAATAGTACGCCTCAACTCCGCATCATTTGGCAATACTATCCGTCTTCCGAAACATAGAACTCCATCATCATTAAAACAGAAATCTGATGGTCTATCCTCAGCAATATCCTGAACATGTGGCACCAAAGAATCATCCAACAACTGCTTATCCTTTATTATCTAAACCAATGATGGTTTCACTTGTAATTCAGCCACAAGACCACCATCACGCGAAATGCTCAAGCTAGCAAACGTAGCCCTTAGCTCTACCGCCACCTTCTTGCTCAAGGCATCCGCCACAACATTAACTTTTTCCCGGATGGTACTCGATCGTCAGATCGTAATCTTTAAGCAACTCCACCCAACGTCGTTACCTAAGATTTAACTCTTTCTGAGACATCAAATACTTCAAACTCTTGTGATCTGTGTACACAGTACACTTCTCACCATACAGATAATGTCTCCAGATCTTCAAAGCAAAAACCACTGCAGCTAACTCAATATCATGCGTAGGATAGTTGCGCTCATGCACCTTCAACTGCCGCAATGCATAAGCCACCACCTTACCCTCCTGCATTAGCACACACCCCAACCCAACGTAGGATACGTCACTGTACACCACAAACTCTTTTCCTGATTCAGGTTGAACCAAGATAGAGGCTTGCGTCAAAGCTGCCTTAAGCTTCTCAAAAGCTTCATGTCTTGCTTCCGTCCACTCATACTTGACATCTTTTTGCAACAACTTCGTCAAAGGGGCAACAATCTTCGAAAATCCATCCACAAACCTCCGGTAATATCCTGCCAACCCAAGGAAACTACGGACTTCATGAACGGACTTAGGAGGCTTCCAATTCATCACCGCCTCAATCTTCTGAGGATCAACGCGAACCCTCTCAGCTGAAACCACATGACTAAGGAACACAACTTCCTTCAACCAAAACTCGCACTTGCTCAACTTAGCATAAAGCTGATTCTTCAGAAGCTCTTGCAAGACAACCCTCAAATGACCTTCATGCTCCTCCTCAGTACGAGAGTACACAAGGATATCATCTATGAACACCACAACAAATTTGTCCAAGTATTCATGGAACACACTATTCATCATGTCCATAAAAGCTACAGGAGCATTCGTCAAGCCAAACGACATTACAAGGAACTCATAATGCCCATACCTCGTTCTAAAGGCTGTTTTTGGCACATTCACATCCTTCACCTTAAGCTGATAGTACCCTGACCTTAAGTCAATCTTGGAAAACAAAGTTGCTCCCCGAAACTGATCAAAAAGATCATCAATCATCAGCAAAGGATACCGATTCTTGATGGTCAACTTATTCAGCTGACGATAATCAATGCACATTCTCATAGTGCCATCCTTCTTCTTCACAAACAAGACCGGTGCACCCCAAGGTGACACACTAGGCCGAATGAAGCCACGATCAAGCAACTCCTGAAGCTGCGTCTTCAACTCCTTCAACTCTTTAGGTGTCATGCGATAGGGAGCAACGGACACTGGAGTTGTGTTCTCATATAGCTCAATTTTTTTAAAGTGGGTCCCTTCAGAATTTTTACACTATAACATATATATTTTTATTCTTTTAAATTTTTTTTTGTTCATTATCTGTTATTCTTTTAAAACCCATTTTATTATTAATTTTTTTCATTATCAATTATTCTTTTAAAATTTCCTTTTTTTACCGTACGTATAAATCTATATATAAAAAATAACTTTTCGCATGTTTGCTTGCTACAGCTATAGATTTTTTATATTAGGTACGCTCTAACATTTTTTTCATCTCTTTTATCTTTTTATCTTTTTTCACCTGAATTTATTATTCTCATATATAACCATATGTTTTATCCCTTACTTTATAATCTCTATTAAATACGTAGTTGTTGTTTCATTGACTAGTTTTTATTAAATATATTAAGGAAATTGTTTATCATGTAAAATTGAATCAATAGAATAAAAAATATTAACTAGTTGATTGCATGATAGTTTGATAAATTAATTGTTAATATACTTTTTTATATATTTCTCGTGTGATATTAAGGTAAAATCGCGAAGATAAAAAATTTGGATTTCATTTTCTTGACATTGAATTAAGATTTGACTGGATAGTATTATTTTTATGTGCATTATAATTATTCAAAATTTTATTTTAAATATTCTTGTCCCCGTTAACTTTGAAATCCTTGTTTCGCCCTTGGTTGCAACCATTGAGGATACCAGAATAGAAGTGTGGGAGAATCACCATGGATTCTGTGTCTGGGCTGCCGTTAACGTCGACTAAGAAGGATTCCATTCGGGTGATTGTTGATCCATTTCCAAAGTGTGCACATTTTGTGCCAGTGCATACAATGTATACCTTGGATAAGTTGGCGAATCTGTATATTGTAAAGATTATGCGTTCGCACGGAATGCTCAAATCCATAGTTTTGGATAGGGATCAACGGTTTACAACGAAGTTTTAGGAGTGTTTGCATCAAGCTTTGGATACACGGGTGAATTCCAGTACTTCGTATCATCCTCAGACGGATGGTCAGTCTGAACGTGTGATATAGGTCTTGGAGGATGTGTTGAGGTGTTGCATCATTGAGTTCCAAGGAACCTGGGAGAAACAATTGCCTTTGGTGGAGTTCTCTTATAACAATAGTTATCAGGCTAGTATACAAATGGCGTTGTATGAGGCCTTGTATGGTAGGAAGTGTCGTACGCCTTTGTGTTGGGCTAATGTTGGGGAAAAGTATGTTTCTATGTCGGATATGTTGAAAGGCACGAATGAGAAGTTGAAGCTTGTTTGCGATCGCTTGAAAGTGGCCTCGGATCAACATAAATCCTATGCAGATTTGAAGCGTAGGGAGATTGAGTATGTTGTTGGTGATTGTGTATTCTTGAAGGTGTCACCTTGGAAGAAGGTGATGCGTATTTGGCGTAAGGTTAAGCTCAGTCCGAGATTCATCGGATCATATGAGGTTGTCGTATGTCTAGGTCCTGTAACTTATCATTTAAGGTTGGCTCCTGAGTTGGAGAAGATTCATGATGTGTTTCATGTGTTGATGTTGTGGAGGTACCTGTCGGATCCATCACATGTTATGCCGGTGGAGAAGATTGAGTTACAGCCGGATTTATTTTATGATGAGGAACATGTAGAGATCCTTGATTCTAGCAGTTATGTTCTTCGTGGCAAAACGATCGAGCTTGTGAAGGAGTTGTGGCGACACCGTGAAGTTGAGGAGGCCACGTGGGAGAGTAAGGCGGACATGATGAAACATTTTCCGCAGTTTTTTCCTTCAGGTAATTTTCAATGATGAAATTTTCTAAGTGGGGGAGAGTTGTAACACCCCGGTTTTTGGGACTAGGGGTTATTAGGTTATTAGACGATCCAGTCGACCGATATTACAGATTCGTGGCGGATTCGAGATAAAAAACGAAATAAATATTTTTTGAGTGAGATAAAAATATGGAAAAGTATCCTAAAATCATTATTTAATATATGAATTTTTTCGTAAAGTCAATTTTGAAAAATATATTTTTGAATTGGACATTTTGGGCTAGTGACCAAAATCTAAACAATGCAAACTATTTTTAGTGACTATTTTGTAAAAGGGTCAAAACTTAGAATCTTTAAGGAACTAATTTACCAAATGCTTTAATCTGATTTTTCTCTAAATTTGGATCGTTTTAAATGAGTTTTAATTAATGAATTAAATGACATTTAATAAAAAAGCAGTAGCTATTTCTTAAAATTACTTTTGACTTAACTTTTCTCTCAAAATTCCTTCAGCCAAACACTCTCTTTTTCATCAAAGATTTTAGGTAATGTTCTTGATTTCTTAAAGTTTTGATTTCTAATGGATTCTTCAATCTTGTTTTGCAAAATCTCATTGTTTCCCATTTATTTTTCAAGAGTAATACATCCAATTGAATGGAAATTCAATTAGAGGTAAGGTTCGTTCTTCTCCTCTAATGAAATGTTCTTCACTGAAATTTCCAAGTATTTGATCCTTGTTTAATGTTTTCTACTGAGTTTTAATAATTTAATTATGGAAAATTGGTTAAATCAAGGGTAATTGATGAGATTAGTTTATTTTCGTTTTGGATTTGTTTTGTTGAGTTCTTGATTGATTCTAATTATGATTTTGATGTCTTATAATGTTAATAAGTTTTTTATAACAATAGAATCCTGAAACTAGGTGAATCTCTAATTTTCTAGGTTGTTCGTTATGAGTTTTTGAGTTGTGGTTGTTTTATGAATGCTGGAGGTATAAGGATGTTATTAGATTGTTTTTGGCGAAATCAGTTTTATGCATTTGTTTTCGAATTACATGGTACCTACTATATAAGCATGTTTTATACTGATTTTGATTATATATGGATTGTGGATACATTTGGAAAATGGTTCATGTAATTATGAGCAATACTTGTTAATGCATGGTTTAATGCATTGAAATGGTTTTGAATGTTGCTTATAAAGATGGTGTGGTTCATGGTTAATAATGAATTACATTGGCAAGTGATGTTGTTTAAAATGTTATGGGATATAATTGGTCGGCCATAGGATTGATAGTGCACTTTAAATAAGTCGCTTCAAGTGTTGAGGGGTTTATGTGTACAAAATAGTCCACCATGAGTACCCTAACAGTCGAGGGGTTATATGGTACCGAAAGCTCTCATTTGTAGATTATACATCTAACCGATGATTGGGTTGTGATGGTACCCGGTTGTGATCATACCTTAATTATGGTTGAGATTGTATGAAGTGTTGAGAGGACACTTGTTGAATTCGTGTATCCGATATAATATTTTGTAAAGTGGAACTTGGTTTATGATCACATGAAAGTCAATATAATTGATGATGTATCATGTTGGTGGATTATGTATATTATACATGGTTACTCTTTAAGCCTTGCATATGGATTGTTATGCATTGGAAAGCTTAAATTGAGAAATTACAAATGTGATTTTGGTGTGATTCATGATACATGTTGCATGATGTTTAGTATGCTTATTTTTGGAAATGTTAAGTACACGGTTTATAAGGCATGGTGTTTTAAAAGATGATTAAAATGAGATTTTCAAGTTGTTTGATAACCAGATTTAAATGCATTGATGGTGTTTTGTTTTGAGTACTCCTCACTAAGACTTGCCTGCTTACGCTGTAACCCCCATAAACCCGACCTAGAAGAGAAGGCTGAATTTAGGAAGTCAATGTTAAGAACTTTTCCCTCGAGTAATATTTTTTAGGTTTAAATAATTCATAAAACAAAATAATTATTAAATAATAATAATTACCATGAATTACCTTAATTATTTATAAAACCCAAACGTTATAAAAAATATTGCGATCAATTAATAAAATATCTAAAAAAATCTGTAATTACATGCTAAACATAATCCCAAAAATATAATGTTCCATAGTTCGAAATACATAAAAGTAGCAAAACCAAAAATAATAATTAACCGATAGTGTAAAATAAAGTTATACTGATAATAAATTAACCGGGTAAAATATGAGATGCTCCAAGTACCGAGTTGTCTATGTCTCTTAGATATCTGTAAGAGAAAACTACTAGGGAGTAATCTAAATAGCTTAGTGTGTCTCTAAAGTGGAAGAAAATCATAGTCATAAAGCATAGTATTATTTTCTTAAAATCCTTTAAACCATAACACAAGAATCACAAGCGCAATTCAATGCACCCGACTAAAACCGCCAAGGGGAAAGTTCCCCAGAACTCCCCACTACAACCGCCAATCCGAAGTGGAATTCAGCCCAAAGGGTGAAACCACTAAACATCCTTGAACAAATCCCAACCCATGCTCAAACAATGATATGATGATTAGAAATCAAATTTCATAAACAAAGTTTTATAAACTCGATATCATGTAAACTTACTTCATAAACCATAGTACATAAATCCATAAATCATAGTACCGTAAATCTGATGTTTCATAAATCAAATTTTCTATAAGTCATAATTAAAATACATTCTAAAATCATATGCATGTGTTGTTAATCATACAAGCCATAATACATATAAATAATCACATAAGAGGTAACATACCAACACATAGAAAAATAACATATAATTTATTTATAGTACCGAAAGAAACACACCTTAAGCAACAATAACTATAATGTCGGGATGAATGCCTCTCATTTTCAGATCTAGCTGAATCAAAACCTATGATATAAAAATTCTACATAAAAATTCAACAGTATGCCGCCAAAATAAATATCACAAACACTAATCCAAAAGAATACTTATGTGTAGTCCTCGTAGTACGTGCATGGTTAGATCAAATAGGCGAAAGAGGTGGTAATTCATATTCCTCAAAGTCGATGTTGTCTACAAGAGGAAGGAAAAAGAATAATGATTATAGTTGTGCGATGCTAGAAACACACCTAGGCTCGATCAAAGTCAAAAGCATAAAAAAAGGGGTTTATTTCGTGAAAAAAAGAATGACGGATATGAGTTAATCAAATGAGGGGTATGGAAAAGAGAAGTGTCTGCACATGTAAATTTCAAACGGCTGCACATGTAAATAAGGTTATAAAACCTAAGATTTTAGATAAATCGCAACATAAGAGTTCCAATAATTTAAGGGTTTCCAAAACAATATTCAAACATTACCCAATTGACAAAATAGTTTTAAAATTCTAAATTATGCACATAATTCTAAATTTCATTAATTTAATCCCTTAATCAAATTAGGGTTTCAGACTTAAATTCCCTATTTCTAAGGTTATTAATTAGGGATATTTTGAATCTAGGGTTTACAATTTGGGCGTAATTTTTAGGGTGTTACAACTCTCCCACCCTTAAAAAATTTTCATCCTCAATATTTTCAGACTTAGCGATAGATCCCTAAAAATTAACCGACACCACTTAAAATTCTTTGCTCTGAATTCCTCACACCTTCAACATAAAAGTAAAAACTAAAAACATCTTAAATGTACATGTTTTGTCCTCTGGCTCATAATTATAACTCACATGAGCTCTGGTTGTATAAACCAACCTTTGTCACCTAGCATCTGATCTATTACTTTGAGCAGGTCTAGCTCTACTAGCGTTATCCGAAGCAACATGCCTATTTCGACCACTACCTCTAGATGGAGCTTATACTGAGCTTTGAAAATGTATCGAAACTTGATTGCTACTATGCGCGAGGGGACACTCTCCATGAAAGTGCTCTAAAGAACCACATAAGAAACATGCTCCCAATTTCTTTGGACGCTCACCAGTATGTCCTTTGTTACAGTAAGAACATATTGGGAAAGAGCGAGAACCTGTCAAACCACCTACACTAGCGGTCAGAACAATAGAAATCACTGGTCTAGCTCTAGAATAACCCTGATGATGGAACTCCTCTGAAGCCCTCTTCCTAGATTGATTTCCCTGAATGTGCTGAACAGATGCTTTCGATTGTTTACTTGCATGATCAGTATCCTAAAGCTCAATTTGTTTCATCTCTGCCTCATTCCACTCACCAGTCCTAGCTCGTTGAGTAATCTTCTTATACTTTTTATCCATATGCAAAGCGACACTCGTCTTAATCGTTGGACGCAGCCCTTTCAGAAACCAGTCACATTTTTCTTTATATATGGTCACTAACCTCGGGACATACTAAATCAGCCTCATGAACTCTATCTCATAATCATTCACGGACATGTCATTCTGCTTCAAATTCATGAAATCACCCTAGAACTTCTCCAAATACTCTACCCCAACTTAACGGTCATGGAATGCCTATCGAAAATGGTCCCAAGAGATCTTACTGGCTAGAATAACATGTTCTTCAGCCTCCCACCAATTCAGGGCCTCCCCTTGCAATAATGATACCACAACCCTAAGCTTCTAGTCAGTAGGATAATCCCTCACAATAAACAAACTTTGAAGCTTCTTCAACCAGTACTCATCATCAACCGGATTCATACTTGTCTTCCCATCAAACATGGTCATCTCGGCAGCTAAAAACTCAGTCGATATGGGTCTCCTAAAATCCTCAGACTAACGGAGATAACGAAGCAACTCCCTATGCACTGTAGCAGTCTCCATGCCCATAGTCTCACTATCCCCGGAATCATGTGGTTTGCCACTTGGGATTAATCCTAATATTAGAGTTGGTACTTGGAGTCTCTATTCAAAACATATCTTTAATTCTTTAAAATAATAAATTTATCAGAAAATCTCATTTGATCAAAATATTTAATATGAATGCTGAAATTATTTATGGCTTAAAATTTTCATGTGAGCCTCATAGTCCGAGAGTTTGAACTTAGCTCTAATACCACCAAATGTAACCCCCTAAACCTGGCCTAAAAAAAGGTCGAATTTAGGAAGTCAACGTTGAAAACTTTTCCCTCAAGTAATAGATTTTAGGTTTAAATAATTCATAAAACAAAATAATTATTAAATAATAATAATTACCGTGATATACCACAATTGTTTACAAAACCCAAACGTTATAAAAAAATATTCTGATAATTTAATAAAATATCTAAAATAAAATATGTAATTATATGCTAAAACATAATCCTGAAAATATAAAGTTTCATAGTCTGAAATACATAAAAGTACCAAAACATAAAATAATAATTAACCAATAGTATAAAATAAAGTTCACACTATTAATAAATTAGCCAAGTAAAATATGAGATGCTCCAAGTACCGAGTTGCCTATGTCTCTGAGATATCTGTAAGAGGAAGCTACAAGGGAGTAAACCAAATAGCTTAGTGTGTCTCTAAAGTGCAAGAAAATCAGAGTCATAAAACATAGTATTATTTTCTTAAAATATTTTAAACCATAATAGATAAATCACAAGCGCAATGCAATGCAATGCACCCGTCTACAACCGCCAAGGGGAAAGTTCCCAAAAACTCCTCACTACAACCGTCGATCCGAAGTGGAATTCAGCCCCAAGGGTGAAACCACTAAACTTCCCCGAAAAAATCCCAACCCATGCTCATACAATGATATGATGATTAGAAATAAAATTTCATAAACAAAGTTCCATAAATCCGATATCCTGTAAACGTACTTCATAAACTATAGTTCATAAATTCATAAATCATAATACAGTAAATATGATGTTTCATAAATCAAATTTTCCATAAGTAATAACATAAGAGGTAACACACCAACACATAGAAAAATAACATATAATTTATTTATAGCACCGAAAGAAACACACCTTAAGCAACAATAGCTCTAACGTCGGGATGAGCGCCTCTCACTTTCGGATCTAGCTGAATTGTAACCTATGATATAAAAATTCTACAACAAAATCCAACACCATGCCACCAAACTAAATATCACAAACACTAATCCGAAAGAATACTCACGTGTAGTCCTCTTCGTACATACACAATTAGATCAAATAGACGAAGGAGGTGGTAATTCGTCTTCCTCATAGTCGATGTCGTCTACGAGACGAAGGAAAAAATAACAGTTATAGTTGTGCGATACTAGAAACTAGCCAAGGTTCGATCAAAGTCAAAAGCATAAAAAACGGTGTAACCCCTTTATCTCGGTCTAGGAGTTTGACCCGAGTTAAGAGAATTACACGGGAAAACCGAAGTCAACATATTAAAGTCAACCTCGATTAGCAACCTTTTTTTCTTTTAACTTGTCTAGATGCATAATTAAATCTTATAGTGTTTACTCGCGCAATGAATATAGTTTTCCAATTAAACCGAACATCAATTGTCCATTCATTTGCAACAATCTGATATAAGGTCATATCACAATTTATTGTTACCAACCTTTAATTAGGTTCATTACATGCTTGCATGTGAAATATTAGCATCATACGATCATTTGAACATCCACAATTGCAAATCACACAAACATGGACTAAAATATAAACATTCAAAACTGACAGATTATGTCATTTTAACTAACTTAACGACCCTGTTTTGAAACAAACACCCCTATTTCGAAACCATGCATTCCAGTAGCATTTGGTCTCGAAACGGCCCTTACCCATTTTGGAACCAAATCCCGAAATTGATCTCCCCTACATTCAAACAACACAGAGCCGTATCGAAACGACTCTGAGTTTTGAAACGGGTTCAAATTATAACTAAAGGTCTCAAAACGACCCCGAGTTTTGATACGGGTTCAAAATATAACTAAAGGTCTCGAAACGACCTAATTGTGCTCCAAAACGTTAAGACCAAATATGCAAGATGTATCGAAACAACTGCTAATGTTTCGAAACTCATACCAAATCTGCACTAAAACAACAACATTTAAGCATCTTAAAACCCCCCATATGGCCACCAATCATCATGTAATCATGGATAAAACATCAACCACATATTTATCCAACACATAGGCATCATCAAAGGCATCTAACATCATGAATTGCAAAACAAGATTACTCTAAAGGCATGCAACCTAGAAGCAATCCACATAGAGTATCAAATCCACAAAACAAAGCATAACAACATATAAAGGCCTATTACATGTCCTAAAAGGCAAAACACACTTGCCAAACTAGTCCCCTCCCAAATACCGAGGTACCCTCCCCATTGCTATTTCTACCTTTTTATAAATGTCAAAACCCAAACTTGTAAATCGAGTGATGTCTTGGGTGAATTCCCTTACTATTTTGCTGTAAATAAGCTCACTAATATGCATTGTTGGAAAGGAGAGCGTAAGCATATTTGCTTAGTGTAGATCGTTTTAGTGTTCTTTAAATAGAAGCGCAAGTGCACACTCTTGTCAAGTAATAGTATAAAAGATGTTGTCTCCCACAGGGGTTAGACAGCTTGACTCAAATCGTAACTCCTGCACAAAGGAAAATTAAATGCACAAATAAGTTGAATTGTTTAGGCTAGGTAAGCCTCGCAACCCTGCCTCAGCATTCGGCTTGCTTCCAATGTAGACACCACATTGGCAAGAAACTTCACATTCTCACCTACCACCACCACTTTGTAATCATCTGCAAGTTTCAACGAAACTCGCTTGCTCTCAAAATCCACTACAGCTCGATGCTCAACAAGCCAATCCATACCAACGATTACATCAAAGCCATATAATGGCAATTCCATGAGATCAACAAGAAAACATGATTTTGCACTTTCAAGGGACATCTTCTATACAACTTTCGTGTTACAACCGTTTCACCAAAAGAACTAGTCACACGCATACCAACATCCAAAGACTCAACAGGTAAACCAATCATTTGAGCATGTTCACGCAATATGTATGAGTGTGTAGATCCAGAATCAATGAAATAAAGTAATGATAAGGATTGCAAGGTAAAAGTACTTGCGATCACATCCGTATCATTCCTTCTCTCACGATGGGCATACACTCGAGCCTGACCACCACCTTCAGGTTGAACAGCCACAACATGAGCTACATTCCTGCAACCATCATATCTGCGCTGAAAATTACCACGGCCGTGCCCACGACCTCTCTGTGGCTCAACTATTCTCACCGGAGCTTGTCCTTCCTTCAAAGGCTGAGGACAATCCTTCTTCAAATGTCCACGGTTTCCACAATTCCAGCACGTCCCAAGGTTACCCCAACACTCACCACCATGCCGTCTACCACAACGGTTACACTCAGGAGTTCTCTAAACAACATTAGGTCCTTGCTGACCTCTACCAGGGTTACCACCCCCACGCCTACCATCATAATGCGACCTCCGATCCTTATACCTCTTGTTGCGATCTCTACCATAATCGCGTTCAGCCGCTCTCTTCCCAGAGCTAGATCCACCCGCTCGACTAGTCAAACCAAGATTCGACTCAATGTTCTTGGCTCTAATGACCAAGACATCAAAATCTGTGTAATCAGATGCAAGTATAAAAGTCTTCACATCCGTTACCAAGCCATAACGGAATCGTTCACACCTCTCCCACTCATTAGGAATCAGCTCAGGTGCATACTGACTAAGGCGGACAAACTGGATCTCATACTCAGCTACCGTCATGCTACCTTGCACAAGAGACATAAATTCTCTTTTCTTCTTATCTAGGTATCGCACACCCAGATATTTCCGCTTAAAAGCACTCAGGAAGAACATCCATGTAACCTCAACATCTTCCATCCCAGAGATAGTTGTAGTCCACCATGTATAAGCATCACCATGTAGCAGTGATATAACACAACCCAGCTTCTGCACATTATTGCAATTCATTTGACCCAAAATCCTCTTGGTGCTTTCCAACCAAGACTCAGATCCTTCCGGAGATAAACCTCTGAACTCAGTCCCTCCCAGACTGCGAAGACGTTCCAAAGGCAATCTCCCATTGGCATCATCCTGATGCGCAGCTCCATGAGCTCCAGCTACTGCTGCCTGAAAGGATCCAGAAATAGCCTGAATCAACACAGTCATGTCAGGAGCAGCTTGCCCCTACGCACCTTCAGGTCCAGCGACCGCAGCACTAGCACCATCATATCCACAACATTCTCAGCATTCTCTTCATTCTGATTCTGAGCCACAGCTCTTGTATTAATCCTTATCTCTCTACGTGGCCCCATTAATGAAAACAATGCACGGAAGAAAAATACAATAAACACAATTATGCACAATAAGGTAAGTAATCCAAGTACTCAAGCTCATTTTCGAAAACACTTCCTTTCATTAGTTTTGATATGGAAATGGGATCCCCTAATACACGCCAACATAGCATAACATCACAGCCACAACACAATTGAAACCATGCATCACTATTCACACAACATTCTTCCGCCCAAAGGCTCATCATGCAATCACACATACATCATCCACATCACAAACCCTAATTACACGAGAACCAAGCTCTGATACCACCAAATGTAACCCCCTTAACCCGGCTTAGACGGTTGACCCGAACTACGAAGATTACATGGGGAAAACCAAAGTCAACCCGAAAGTTAACCTTGATTCACGACCCTTTTTTTCTTTTTAATCTTGTCTAGATGCACATTAACCCTAGTGAGTACCCATAAAACATATTTGAGAAAGGCACAACGATCGGATAACAAACAGGGACTCAATTGCACTTATTATAAGTTTGGGGACCAAATCGTAATTTCTGTAAATTAGATGGTCCTTACTGATTTTAGGGTTACCAATATGAAATTAGTCATGTTACATACTACTCTGCCAAATTTCACCTTAATTGAACATCTCAAACTCATACAATTGCAAGTTCAACATTCCGGACTAAAAAGTAAAACATGCAAACTTCAGGACAATTCAAATCTGTGACCAACGGTCACCTGTTTCGAAAACACCTACAAGCCGTATTGAAATGCTAGAGCAACACTCTCTCGTTTCGATACTTGTTCCGAAATAAGACTCTCCAATAGCCAAAACGTATCGGAACAACCCCGATTGTTTCGAAACACGAAGGTCATTACAGGCCCCCGTTTCGAAACGCCAGAGGGTGTTTCGATACGGTTTGCCCAGAAATTGCAGCAATTGCTGGTTTTTCATGCATAAACTCATTCAAGCACATCCTAATGACCTTCTAATAAAGTCAACAAGTCATCATACATAAATGGTACATATTTAGGACACCCTAACACATCCATACCATCAAACATGAAATTTCACAAGTCTAAAGGCATGCTTCCTATTATCAAAACCAAAAAGGCAAACAAACTTCAAATCAAGCATTTAAGGCCATTTACAATTCAAATCAACCAGAGCAAACGTGCCACAACCTTAGGGAGTTTAGTACATCTCCCAAAACAAATCTTAGGTTCCCATTGCCAATTTATCAAAACTAATAGTGTATGAAAACTTCACAATACGTGAGCTTGGACTTCCTTGGATGAACTTACCTTCCTTGCTGCCCAAAACACCTCAATTATCTGCATTATTGGTAAAAGAGAGCGTAAGCACAAATGCTTAGTGAGGATGCTCTAAAGAAAACCAACACAATAATGCAATTTAGAAAACACTTTCAAAAAAGCTTTTAAACCACATGCTCATCTCTTTCTCATGCTTGATAAACTTTCAAAGCAAAACTCATTGAAACCACATGTACCTTCATTCTATCTCATGCATTAAAACCAATGCAAATCTCATGGCAAGACCATTCACATGCTTGTATTGTCAAAGTATTTCTAAACAAAACACATATGCATATCTCATAGCATAAATCATTACATCAAAGGTACATGTGTAATAAAAACCATTTCCTCATTTATATTGGCATTTAGCATATCATTAATACTCGGATATGCTAACACATTTCTACACTAGACTCTTCCGGTGGAATCTCACATCACCGTACTCACTTGTCTAGCAACACAACTTCCAGTGGAATCTCTCATCACCGTACTCACATGGCGGAATCTCTATCGCCACAAAGCTTGGGTATTTCACCAAGTCCTACCCGATGGAATGCCCATCATCGGAATATCTCCCTTTGGCTTAACCAAAGAGCACGTACGAATTTTTACTTTATAGTGCACTCTCATCCTATTGATCAATCAATTATATCCGGTAAGTTTCTCAACATCTATGCCAATATAAAGTGTTAAAACATCATCACACCTACTGTTTTTCATGAAATATAATTCAAAGGCTTTCTTACCACATTTCAAATCATGAATCATACTTTGCTTCAAACCAAAAGCTCAAATCTATTCAATGCATCATGCCATCTCATGACATCTCTACAAGCATAATCTCATGCTCTAAATCATGCATAAAAATAGTAGGAATTTAACAATCTCAAACCAAGAGCATGTTAAAGCATTTTAGGGGCAAACACCACTTTAGAGAGACCAAATCAAGCCATACTTACTTCCAGATTTAAGAAGGTGTTTCAAACCTCTCCTAAATCCCCAAACCTTTTATTTTTGTCCTCATGGACTTCTAACCCAATCGCACTAACCGATATCGTTTCGCTTGCTTGCCGAAACGCCGATTAAGCTTCCGGATAAACTCCAAAAGTGTCCAAAGATGCCTCCCCTATTTTAGACATATAAAAGCATAGGATTAATGCGTCATCATGCATTGAAATCTTCAGCCAACACTCTAAAACTCGCTGCTCTACCTAAACCCAACATTTCGGTTACCAAACACAACCGAAATCACCTCCAAACTCTTCCAAAACTTAACCCAGCCAAGATCCATCACTTCTAAACATTTCTAAACATCAATTAACACCTAAAACAAACCTAAACTCGTCCTTATACCTCCGGCTATAACAGAACACCAAAAACACCTCAAAAACCACCATTTTCATAAGCAAAAACTTAGGAAACACTACATATTCGGGATTGGATTGATAAAACCTCATTACCAACATCATTTAACATCCAAAATACATTAGAAAACTATCTCAAAATAGAGCCCAATAAATTACAACGAAAATCTTCAAAATCTCTTCCAAAATCTTGAGTTTTAAGCCAAAATCTTGTTTCTAACATTAAAACCATTTATAAACTTTAATAAAGGATTGACAACTTGGGAATTTTAGTAAAGAACTGACTATTTAGAGGAGAAGAACAATCTTACCTCTAAATGATGATTTCTCCTTGATTTGGGCCAAATTCCATGAAAATTCAATGTGGAAATCAAAAGGATTTGATGCAAGATTGATTAGGAACCAATAAGTGATGGAAATCTCATCAATTGAAGTGAAAATCAATGTGAATGTTTCTGGAGAAAAGGTGTTTGGAAGATAGGATTTTGAGAGAAAAAGGAATGAGGGAAAATTAGAGAAAGGTAGTTATGAAAGTCAAAAAGTACTTTTCCTTTTCTGTTATTTAAGTAAAAAATTAATTAAATCACCCAAATTAAGGAAAAATCTGGAGAAATTTTTTTGGGTAAATTAGCTCCTTAAAGATTCAAAGTTTCAATCTTTTACAAAACAGTCACTACTAAACTTTGCAAAAATTGCAATTTGGTCACTACACCGAAATGTAGTATTTCCAAACCTTATTTTGTAAAATTGATTCCACCACTCTCTTATATATATCAAATGAAGAGTTTTAGATATTTTTCCATATTTTTAAAGCATCCCAAACTAGGCGTTCCCTAAAACCTCCTTTTATATTCGAACCGTTTCTCGGACCGGTCCGATTTAGACCCTAAACTTCTAAGCCCAAAATTGAGGTGTTACAGGGTTATGGTTGATTTTGAAACCAAGCGAGTTTCCTTGAAACATGTTGATGATTACGAAGTGGTGGTTGTGAGTGAGAATGATGCGTTCTTGCCTATTGTTATTTTAGTGCTGGAAGCGAGTTGTATGATGAAATCTGATTGTCAAACGTTCTTAGCCTATTTCATGAATACGTGATTGAAGAAGGTGCGTGTTCAGGACATCCATAGGATATGTGAGCTTCTGGGTATTTTTTGAAGGAGTTGTCGGGTTTGCCACGAAATAGGGAAGTAGAGTTTGGCATTGAGTTATATGCAAATACAACTCCAGTGTCCATTGCTCCATATCGCACGGCACAAAAGAAGTTAAAAGAGTTAAAGACGCAACTTCAAAAGTTGCTTGATCGAAGGTTTATTAGGCCTAGTGTTTCTGTAACGCCCCAATTTTGGGCCTAGAAGTTTTGGGTTTGGACCGGGCCGGTTGGGTTGCGGTTCGAATATAAAAGGGTGAATTTAGGAAAGCCTAGTTCGGGTTGCATTAAAAATATGGAAAAATGTCTTAAAATCCTCTTTTATTATATATAAGAGAATGGTGAAATCAATTTTACAAAATGTGGTTTGGAAGAGTGACATTTTGGGTTAGTGACTAAAATGTAATTTTTGAAAACTGGGTGACTGTTTTAAAAAAGGATTGAAACTTTGAATCTTTAAGGAGATATTTACCCAATAGGAGTTTCTCCAGATTTTTCTTAAATATTAAAGGATTAATTAATGATTTTAATAAAAGGTAAAAAGGAGGGAAAAGATATTTTGGCATTTTTAACTAACTTTTCCCAAATTTCCATTTTCCATTTCTCTCAACTTTTCTCTCAACCCAAACACATTTCTCTAGCACATTTCCCTCTGATTTTGACATCCAAATATGAGATTTCAATTCTCTTTTGATCTCTAATCATCTCTTCAAAAAAAACTTAGCATTTGCTTATTGGATTTTCAAGAATCTTGGTTCCAAAAAGGGAGAAACTCAAGTTTAGAGGTATGAACGTCCTTCTCCTCTAAATTCTCAATTCTTTACTGAAATTCCCAAGTTCTCAATCCTTGATTTGTGTTTTATAAAAGGTTTTACAACCGTGTTCTTGATCTTGGCTTTAAAATGCAAGATTTGCTTTAATTTTGATGAAATTCGTATGATCTGATTGGGCATTGTTTTGAGAAGTCATTTTGATGAAAAATGAATGTATAATTGATGAGAAATTGAGGTTTAATCAATGCAATCCTGAATAGGTTGATTTTCCTAAGTTTTGCTTGAGTTTTTGGTTGTTTTTGGAGTGATCTTGATGATCTGTTATAGCTGGAGGTATAAGGACGTGGTTAGATCCTTTTTGGATGTTAATTGAGGTTTAAGAATGTTTAGAATTGATGGATCTTGGCTGGGTAGTGTTGTGGAGTTGTTTGGATGTGTTTTCGGTTGTGTTTGGTAGCCGAAAATGGAGTGTGGATGAGAGCAGCGAGTTTAGGTGCTCTCATTGAAGATATTAATGCATGATGATGCATTAATCCTCTGCTTTGATGTGTTTAAAACAGGGGAGTCATCTTTTGATCCTTGTGGTGGTGATCCGGAAGCTTGATTGGTGTTTCGGCAAGTAGCGAAACGGAATCAGTGAGTGGATTTTGGTTTACGGCTTTGAAACCAATGTTTTGAAGGTTTGGGAGCTTAGTTTAAGTCTAAGCAACTTAGCTAAGCTCAAGAGTAAGTTTTCGGAAAAACTCTCTTGATGATGAACCATGAGTTGGTTGAATGCAATGTGATTTGTTCGCATGTTTTAAATTCTGTTTTGAGAGCATATTTTAGCATGATTATTTGCTGATTTTATAAGCCATGTGTTGAAGATGCTCAAGGTAAGGGATCCTTGTTTTGAACATTGCTAAATGTGGTTTTGATGCTTAATGATGCATGATGATTATGGCTTTGTTAAATGCTTTAAAACAGTGGAATATTGTTGTTAATGATGTATATTGCCAAGTGATGTTTTGAGAATGGTTAAGAACACTATGGTGGTTAAAAGTCCATGGTTGGTTCTTGGTTAAGATCACAAAGGTGGTTAAAAGTCCTTGTGTGAATCTTGTGTATTTTAAGAACAACATGGTGGTTAAAAGTCCATGGGCGATTCTTGTTAAGGACACAAAGGTGGTTAAAAGTCCTTGTGTGGTCCTTGTGAATTGTAAGAACATCATGGTGGTTAAAAGTCCATGGATGATTCTTGTTAAGGAAACAAAGGTGGTTAAAAGTCCTTGTGTGGTCCTTGTGAATTGTAAGAACATCATGGTGGTTAAAAGTCCATGGATGATTCTTGTGCTAAGGACACAATGGTGGTTAAAAGTCCATGTGTGGTCCTTGTGAATTGTAAGATCACAATGTTGGTTAAAAGTCCATGTGTGGATCTTGTTTTGATTGTATCACTTGTGGCCAATATGACATGTTATAAACTTGGAGCATGAAATGCTTGTTTTCAAATGCTTATGTGCATGTACAAATGATGTTTTGAACTAAGGTTTATAATGGTGTTTATAAATGCGTTATTGAGTTGTTTTAAATGAGCATTCCTCACTAAGCTATTTGCTTACGCTCTCTCTTTTCTTAAACCAATAATGCAGATCATTGAAGTGCTTATAAGGGCAGCAAGAAGCCAAGAATCCAAGTGAAGGTTTAAGCTCATGTATGGTGAATGTTTTCTAACACTATTAGCTTTTGGGCATTTGGCAATGGGGAACCTATGTTGTTGTTTTGGGAGATGTTTTGGACTCCCTAAGTTGGTTTTATGTTGTTGTTGATGATGGAACATGTAATTGGCCTATGTGAAGTTGGTTTAGTATTATGATGCTTGAATGATTTTCTAAATAGGATGCCTGCCTATAGAATTGGGGGTTTGCTTAATTGATGCTATGTTTGAGAATGGATGATGCTATTATGTTCCTTGAATGTTGAGTGACTTGCTGGTATATTTTGGTTGCTTTTGGAGCATGTTTGATGGGTCAATTGTGTGTTAAATCAGCTAATTTTCTGCAATTTGGGCAGCTTGTTTCGGAACCGGTGCTACCGTTTCGGAACAGAGGGCCTGAAATGGTCTAGGCGTTTCGAAACGGGAGGAACCGTTCCGAAACGGAAATGCTATTGCCAAGCTCTGATCCAATACTCGTTTGGAACGGTCCCGCGTTACGGAACAGGTCCTCCCTGTTTCGGAACACTCGACCGTTGGGCACTGAAATTGACGGTTATATGTTTTGAAATACTTGCGTTTTGGTCCTAAACTTTGTATATGCAATTGAATGAGTTTGTGATGTTTGTTTGGGCTGAAATTTGGCAGAGAAGCATGAAATATGACTAATTTCATATTGGTAACTCAAAACTTGGTTAAGTCCTTATAATTTCCAGAATTTACATTTTGGTCCCTAAATTCATGTTTTGTGCAATCAAGTCCCTAAATGTTTTCTGATTGCTGTGAGCTTTGAATATGTTGGTCTTGTGAACATATCTAGGGTTAATGTGCATTTAGATAAGATTAAAAAGAAAAAAAAGGGTCGTTAATCAAGGTTGACTTTCGGGTTGACTTTGGTTTTCCCCGTGTAAACTTCTTAATTTGGTTCAACCGTCTGGGCCGGGTTAAGGGGGTTACATTTGGTGGTATCAGAGCCGAGTTCTCGTGTAATTGAGAATGATTATGTGGGTGATTAAAGTATGTATGCTTTGTGTGCTTGTTGAATGAAAGCATGGTGAGTAAATTGTAAATATGTTACAATTGTGGTGTATGCTGTGGTGAAGCATGTTGTGGGTACCCATTGCCAAATCAAAGCTAATGTAATGATATTGTTTTTAATTGGAAAATGAGCGTGAGTACTTGGATTGCTTACCTTGCTGAGCCTGACTTTGTTTTATTGCATTGTGATTGCATTGTTAGTGTATGGCACCTCGTAGAGAGTTGAGGGTTAATACGCGAGCTATGGCTCAAAATGAAAATGAAGAGAATGCTGAGAATATGGTAGATTTACCTCCTCCGCCTGGTGGTGGTGGTGCTGAGGGTGAAGGAGCTGGTGTTGCAGCTGGTGCTGGGGTCGCTGGACCTGAAGCTGGTCAGGGGCGAGCTGTTCCTGACATGACAATGTTGGTTCAAGCTATTGCTGGTGCTTTTCGAGCAGCGGTAGCTGGAGCTCAAGGAGCTGGGCATCAGGGTGATGCTGGTGTTAGACTACCCTTGGAACGTTTGCGCAGTCTGGGAGGGACTGAGTTCAGGGGTTTGTCTGCTGAAGGTTCGGAGTCTTGGTTAGAAAGTACCAAGAGAATCTTGGGGCAAATGAGTTGCACTGATGTGCAGAAGCTGGGCTGTGTAGTATCCTTGCTACATGATGATGCGTATACTTGGTGGAAAACCACTATCTCTGGGATGGCGGATGCTGATGTAACTTGGACGTTCTTTCAGAACGCATTCAAGAGAAGGTATCTAGGTGTGAGGTACCTAGATGAAAAGAAGAGGGAATTCATGTCTCTTACCCAAGGGAGCATGTCTGTAGCTGAGTACGAGGTTCAGTTTGTCCGACTCAGTCAGTATGCACCTGAGCTTGTCCCGGATGAGCGGGAGAGGTGTGAAAGGTTCCGTTATGGGTTGGTGACGGAAGTAAAGACGTATATGCTGGCTGTTGAGTATAATGATTTTGATGTGCTGGTTGGTCGGGCAAAGGACATTGAGATGAATTTGGGTTTATCTTCTAGAAGTGTTGTTTCTAGTACTGGTAAGCGAGCTGCTGAGTATAGTTCCGGTGGTGGACGAAACAAGAGGGGACGTGATCAGAAGTATCAGTCTTCAGCTAAGCGAGGTGGTGGTGCGCCTGCTCAGGGAGGCAAGGCTAGAGTTGATCCGAGCGCGTGTTGGACATGTGGATCGCGTGGCCATATCAAGCGTGATTGTCCTCGAGCTGTGAGGGAGGTGCAAGCTCCTGTTGTGGCGGCTGGTAATTCATGCTGGAACTGTGGATCTACGGATCACATGAGGAGGGAGTGTCCTATGATGGCTGGTGGCCAAGGGTGTGCTCCTGTAGTTGTTGCACCACAGAGAGGTCGTGGGCGCGGCCGTGGTAACTTCCAGCGTAGAGAGGAAGGTGGTCGGAATGTGGCTCATGTTGTAGTTGTTCAGCCTGAGGGTGGCGGCCAGGCTAGAGTGTATGCTCAGCGGGAGGGGAGGAATGACACGGATGTGATCGCATGTACTTTTACTTTGCAATCCTTGTCATTACTTTCCTTGATTGATTCTGGATCTACACACTCATACATATTGCGTGAGCATGCTGAATTGCTTGGTTTGCCTGTTGAGTCTTTGGATGTTGGTATGCGTGTCACTAGTTCTTTTGGTGAGACTGTTGTGACTCGAAAGCTTTATAGAAGATGTCCTTTGGTTGTGCAAGATCATGTTTTTCCTGTTGATCTTATGGAGTTACCTTTCTATGGTTTTGATGTAATCCTTGGTATGGATTGGCTTGTTGAGCATCGAGCTGTTGTGGATTGTGAGAATAAGCGAGTTTCGTTGAAGCTTGCGGATGATTATGAGGTGGTTGTGGTTGGGGAGAATGTGAAGTTTCTTGCCAATGTGGTGTCAACATTGGAGGCGAGCCGGATGCTGAGGCAAGGTTGTGAAGCTTACCTAGCTTTTGTGATGAATCCTAGCTCTAAGGAGTTGCGTGTACAAGATATCAGGAATGTGCGAGAGTTTCCTAGTGTGTTTCCTGAGAAGTTGCCTGGATTGCCTCCTAATCGCGAAGTGGAGTTTGGAATTGAGCTGTATGAGAACACAACTCCAGTGTCCATTACCCTTTATAGAATGGCACCTAAAGAGTTGAAGGAGCTGAAGACGCAATTGCAAGAGTTGCTTGATCGTGGGTTCATTCGGCCGAGTGTGTCACCTTGGGGTGCACCGGTCTTGTTTGTGAAGAAGAAGGATGGCACTATGAGAATGTGCATTGATTATCGTCAGCTGAACAAGTTGACTATCAAGAATCGGTATCCATTGCCGAGAATCGATGATCTTTTTGATCAATTTCGGGGAGCAACTGTGTTCTCTAAGATTGACTTGAGGTCAGGGTATTACCAGTTGAAGGTAAAGGATGTGGATGTGCCTAAGACAGCTTTCAGGACAAGGTATGGGCATTATGAGTTCCTTGTGATGCCGTTTGGTTTGACAAATGCTCCTGCAGCTTTCATGGACATGATGAACCGAGTATTTCATGAATACTTGGATAAGTTTGTTGTGGTGTTCATTGATGATATCCTCGTGTACTCGCGTACTGAGGAGGAGCATGAAGAGCATTTGAGAATTGTGCTGCAAGCTTTGTTGGAGAATCAGCTTTATGCCAAGCTGAGCAAGTGTGAGTTTTGGCTTAGAGAAGTGGTGTTTCTTGGTCATGTGGTTTCTGCTGAGGGGATTCGTGTTGATCCTCAGAAGATTGAGGCAGTGATGAATTGGAGAGTTCCTAAGTCTGTTCATGAGGTCCGTAGTTTCCTTGGTTTGGCGGGATACTACCGGAGGTTTGTGGATGGGTTTTCGAAGATTGCTGCACCTTTGACAAAGTTGTTGCAGAAGGATGTTTAGTATGAGTGGACGGAGGCGAGACAACAGGCTTTTGAGAAGCTTAAGGCAGCTTTGACGCAAGCTCCGATCTTGGTTCAACCTGAACCACGGAAAGAGTTTGTGGTGTACAGTGATGCGTCCTATGTTGGTTTGGGATGTGTGTTGATGCAAGAGGGTAAGGTGGTGGCTTATGCATCGCGACAGTTGAAAGTGCATGAGCACAATTATCCTACGCATGACATTGAGTTGGCTGCGGTGGTTTTTGCTTTGAAGATCTGGAGACATTATCTGTATGGTGAGAAGTGTACTGTGTACACGGATCACAAGAGTTTGAAGTATTTGATGTCTTAGAAGGAGTTGAATCTTAGGCAGCGACGTTGGGTGGAGTTGCTCAAGGATTATGATTTGACGATTGAGTATCACCCTGGAAAAGCTAACGTTGTAGCGGATGCCTTGAGTAGAAAGGTAGATGTTGAGTTGAGGGCTATGTTTGCCAGTTTGAGTATTTCGCGTGATGGTGGTCTTGTGGCTGAGTTGCAAGTGAAACCATCTTTGGTTCAGTTGATTAAGGAAAATTAGTTGTTGGATGATTCCTTGGTACCTCATGTTCAGGATATCGCGGAGGGTAGGCCTTCGGATTTCTGTTTTAATGATGATGGAGTGTTGTGTTTTGGGAGTCGGATAGTAGTGCCCAATGATGCTGAGTTGAGGCATGCTATTCTGACTGAAGGTCATAGTAGTCCTTTTGCTATGCACCCTGGTAGTACTAAGATGTATCGTGATCTTCGTGATGAGTATTATTGGGTGGGTTTGAAGAAGGATGTTGCTGAGTTTGTGAGCAAGTGCATGGTGTGTCAGCGAGTTAAGGCTGAGCATCAGTTTCCTTCAGGGTTGTTGCAACCGTTGAGAATCCCTGAATGGAAGTGGGAAAGGATTACCATGGACTTTGTGTCTGGTTTGCCTTTGTCGCCATCGAAGAAGAATTCGGTGTGGGTGATTGTGGATCGCCTGACGAAGTGTGCGCATTTCTTGCTTGTGCATACTACGCATTCTTTGGATAAGCTTGCGGAGCTGTACATTGCTGAGATTGTGGGGCTGCATGGTGTGCCTAAGTCGATTGTGTCGGACAGGGATCCGAGGTTTACATCACGTTTCTGGCAGTGTTTGCATCAAGCTTTGGGTACACGGTTGAGTTTCAGTACATCTTATCATCCTCAGTCGGATGGTAAGTCCGAGCGTGTTATCCAGGTTTTGGAGGATACGTTGAGGTGCTGCGTGATTGAGTTTCAGGGCTCTTGGGAGAAACATTTGCCTTTGGTGGAGTTTTCCTATAACAATAGTTATCAGGCAAGTATTCAAATGGCACCTTATGAAGCTTTGTACGGGAGGAAGTGTAGGACTCCTCTTTGTTGGGCTGAAACGGGTCAGAAGTTGGTCTCGATGCCGGCTTTGTTGAAAGGAACCACCGAGAAGGTGAAGCTTATTTGTGAGCGTTTGAAGGCAGCTTCTGACCGGCAAAAGTCTTACGCGGATTTGAAGCGTAAGGAGGTTGAGTATGCGGTGGGTGATCGTGTGTTTTTGAAGGTTTCGCCTTGGAAAAAGATGATGAGGTTTGGCCGGAAGGGTAAGTTGAGCCCTAGGTACATTGGACCATACGAGGTGATTGAGCGTGTGGGTTGTAACGCCCCGGTTTTGGGCTTAGATGTCTTGGGCGTTGACCGGTCGGTCAAAGTGCTGTTCGAATCGTAAGAGGTTAAATTAGGAAAGCCTAATTCGGGTTGCATTAAAAATATGGAAAAATGTTCTAAAATCATCTTTTAATATAATTAAGTGAACTGTGAAATCAATTTTGGAAAATGAGTTTTGGAAGGGTGACATTTTGGCTAGTGACCAAAATGTAATTTTCGCAAGTTTGGTGGTTGTTTTATAAAGGGTTGAAACTTTGAATCTTTAAGGAGCTATTTACCCAAAGGGAGTTTCTCCAGATTTTTCTAAGATATTTTGAGTTATAATTCTGATTTTTTTAAAGTAAAACAAAAGGAGGGAAATCTCATTTAGCCATTTTCATAACTAACTCTCTATTTTCTTTCTCTCATTTTCTCTCAACCCAAACACTCCATTTCCAGAGATTTGTTTCTGATTTTTCTCACCTAAATTCCTCATTTCAACTCTCATTTGATTCCAAATCATTGTTTCTTCAAAACCTCTTCAATTGCTACAAGTTTCATCAAGGTTTTTCATTCCAAAAAGAGGAGAAACTCAAGTTTGGAGGTAAGAACGTCCTTCTCCTCTGAACTTCAAGTTCTTTACTGAAATTCCTAAGTTTTCAATCCTAAATTGATGTTTAATTAAAGGCTTTTAAGTTGATTTATGGATCTTGGCTTATTATGCAAGATTTTGATGATTTTTGATGATTTTCGTTAGATCTGATTGATCTGTGTTTTGAGAGGTGTTTTTGATGTTAAATGATCTCTAAAATGATGTGGAATTGAGTTTTGATTGATGCAATCCCGGATAGGTTGAGTTTCCTAAGTTTAGCTTGTGTTTTAAGGTAGTTTTTTAGGTGATCTTGGTGATCTGATGTTGCTGGAGGTATAAGGATGTTTGTAGGTTGTTTTTAAATGTTTAATGATGTTAATGGAGGTGTGGATTTGCTGGTTTATGGCTGGGCTTTGTTTAGAAGTGTTTTGGATGCATTTTCGGTTGTGTTTGGTGGCCGAAAATGGAGGTTGAATGAGGGCAGCGAGTTTAGGTGCTTTCATTGAAGCAATTAATGCATGATGATGCATTAATCCTCTGCTTTAATGTGTTGAAACAGGGGAGGCATCCTTGGATCCAAGAGTTGTTGATCCGGAGGCTTGATTTGGTGCTTTGGCTTGAAGTAAAGTGGAAATCGGTGAGTGCATTTGTGAAAATGGATTTTCAGCTTTAAAACCAAGGTTTGAAGGTTTTGGGAGCTTAGTTTAAGTCTAAACAACTTTGCTAAGCTCAAGTGTAAGTTTTCGGATTTACTCTCTAGTGGTGGCCATGATTTTGATGTAATGCAAGATGATGATTTGCATGTTTTAATTACTGTTTTGAAAGCATGTTTTAGCATGGATTTTTGCTGATGATGTAAGCCATATGTTGAAGTTAACTCTAGGTAGGAGTACCTTGTTTTTATACATTGAAATAATGTGGTTAAATGCTTTGAAATGCATGATGAATATGGCTTGGTTTAATGCTTTAAAACAGTGGATTAAATGATGAATATGATGTATATTGGCAAGTGATGTTTTTAAAAGATTAAGGTCACTAAGGTGGTTAAAAGTCCTTGAGTGAGCCTTGTTACTTAAGATCATCAAGGTGGTTAAAAGTCCTTGGATGAGTCTTGTTGCGGACACTAAGGTGGTTAAAAGTCCTTAGGTGCTCCTTTCCATGGTGGTTAAAAGTCCATGGGGCCAAGGTGTTTAAAAGTCCTTGGGGCCAAGGTGTTTAAAAGTCCTTGGGGTGATTCAAGCATTGGACACAAAGGTGGTTAAAAGTCCTTGTGTGGTCCTCATTCATGGTGTTTAAAAGTCCATGGCCAAGGTGTTTAAAAGTCCTTGGGGCCAAGGTGTTTAAAAGTCCTTGGGGAAAGTTGTTGAACTTGTTTTAATAAATGAAATGTATCACTTGAGCCAATATGACATGTAAAGTATATTGTGAAGCATGAGATGCTTGTTTTAATGATTATGTTGAAGCATGAGATGCTTGTTTAAATGTATTTTGAAGCATGGAATTGCTTGTCTTAAAGTATGCTTTTGAGCATGTGCAAAGGTTGATTATAAGCATGTTTTGTAAATGTTTACATTACATTATTGAATGGTTTTTAAAGAGCACTCCTCACTAAGCTTTTGCTTACGCTCTCTCGTTTTCTTAATTCAATAATGCAGAGCATTAGAGTACCTTGAGGGGCAGCAAGAAAGGGCAAGCAATCAAGTTCAAGCAAAGCTCAATGTATGAAGGTTTTATAAGTACTTTTAGCTTTTGGGGTGATTTGGCTATGGGGGACTTATGAGTGTGTTTTTGGGAGATGTTGGAACTCCCTAAGTATGTTGAATGTTGATTTGAATTGCTGGTTTTGGATTGGATTCTTTTATGCTTGGCTATGAAGGTTTATGCATGAATGGTTAGCTTAAGTAGGAAGCATGCCATTAAAATTGGGGTTTTTCAAATGTGATGGTTATATGTTGAATTGGTGATGCAATTATGGTCCCTGCATGTTGAGTGATTATGTGGTATGTTTTGGTGATGTTTAATTGAAGTTTGCAGCATGTATGATGATGGTTTCGAGTCAATTTCAGGCAGGGGTATCGGTACTCGGGCTTGCGTATCGATACGCCTGAGCCAAATATGCTCATTTCTGCCCAGGCGTATCGGTACGGTCGTATGGGTATCGATACCGTATGAATGCCGTATCGAAACGCGAGATATCGTATCGATACCGTCTCTAGAGTTTGGTTACTGCCTTCCCCGCGTATCGATACGACACCTGGCGTATCGATACCTGACCGTTAATTCGGTTGAAAGTATCTTTATATGTTTTGGTTTGTTTACGTTTTGGTCCTGAATCTTGTTTGTTCAATTGTATGTGTTTGAGAAGACCTTTTGAGCTGAAATTTCATAGGGAAGCATGAAACCTGACTAATTTCAAGATGGTAACTTTAATTTGGACTAAGTCCTCATATTTATCAGAAATTACAATTTGGTCCCTAAAATTGTAATTTGTTCAATTGGGTCCCTATTTGATCTCTGATGGTTGTGATCCTTGAGTATGTTGTTTGTGTGATCACAATTAGGGATAATGTGCATCTAGATAAGATTAAAAAGAAAAAAAAAAGGGTCGTTAATCAAGGTTGACTTTCGGGTTGACTTTGGTTTTCCCCGTGTGACTTTCTTAATTCGGGTCAACCGTCTAGGCCGGGTTAAGGGGGTTACATTTGGTGGTATCAGAGCTGAGTTCTCGAGTAATTGGGAATGTTTGTATGCATGATTGAAGTATGTTTAGCTTGTATGCTTGTTGTTTGAAAGCATGTTCAGTGGTTTGGGATGTTGATGCTTTTGAGGTGTATGATGTGATGATGCATGATGAGGGTACCCATTGCCAAACAAAAGCTAAAGAATGATGTTGGTTTTGAAAGAAATTGAGCTTGAATACTTGGAATTGCTTACCTTGCTGGTCCTGACTTTGTTTATTTTTGTATTGTTATGCATGGTAAAAGTATGGCACCACGTAGAGAGTTAAGGAGTAGCGTGAGAGCTACGACCCCTGATGGGAATGATGAGAATGCGGGTAGTGCTGTGTTACCTCCTCCTCCGCCTTGTGGTGGTGGTGCTGAGGGAGGGAGAGCTGGTGCTGAGGCAGCTGATGCTAGAGCTGCAGGACCTGAGGTTGCTCAGGGGCAAGCTATGCCTGACATGTCGATGCTGGTACAAGCTATTGCGGGTGCTTTTCGAGCAGCAGTAGCTGGAGCTCAAGGAGCTGGGCATCAGGGAGATGCTGGAGCTAGATTACCCTTAGAGCGTCTACGCAATCTTGGTGGGACTGAGTTTAGGGGTATGTCAGCTGAGAGGTCGGAAGCTTGGCTGGAAAGTACCAAGCGTGTCTTGGGACAGATGAGCTGCACTGATGTGCAAAAGTTGGGATGTGTTGTGTCTTTGCTGCAAGGCGATGCTTATACGTGGTGGACGACCACAATCTCTGGAATGGTTGAAGCTGACATCACTTGGACATTCTTTCAGAATGCGTTCAAGAGGAGATATCTGGGAGTGAGATATCTGGATGAGAAAAAGCGTGAATTCATGTCTCTTACCCAAGGGAGCATGAGTGTAGCTGAGTATGAAGTACAGTTCGTACGCCTCAGTCAGTATGCACCGGAGCTGATACCTGATGAGCGAGAGAGGTGCGAAAGGTTCCGTTATGGCTTGGTGACGGAAGTAAAGACCTACATGTTGGCTGCTGAGTACAATGATTTTGATGTGCTTGTGGGCCGAGCAAAGGACATTGAGATGAATCTGAGTTTGTCTGCGAAGGGTGCTGGAGCGAGTTCTGGGAAGAGAGCTGCTGAGTATAGTTCCGGTGGACGGAACAAGAGGGGACGCGATCAGAGGTTTCAGTCCTCAGCTAAGAGAGGTGGAGGTGCACCTGCTAGGGGTGGCAATGCTAGAGCTGACCCTAGTGCTTGTTGGATCTGTGGTTCACGTGGTCACTTGAAGCGTGACTGTCCTCGTGCTGGGAGGGAGGTGCAAGCTCCTGTTGCGGCAGCTGGTTATGAGTGCTGGAATTGTGGTTCTGCTGACCACTTGAGGCGAGATTGTCCGAGGATGGCTGGTGGTCAAGAGCGTGCTCCTATTGTTGCTGCACCGCAGAGAGGTCGTGGGCGCGGCCGTGGTAATTTTCAGAGGCGTGAGGAAGGTGGTCGCGGAGTAGCTCATGTTGTAGCTATTCAGCCTGAGGGTGGAGGCCAGGCGAGAGTGTATGCTCAGCGCGAGGGAAGGAATGATGCAGATGTGATTGCAGGTACCTTTACTTTGCAATCCTTGTCATTGCTTTCTTTGATTGATTCTGGATCTACGCATTCATACATTTTGCGTGAGCATGCTGAATTGCTTGGTTTGCCTGTTGAGTCTTTGGATGTTGGTGTTAGAGTCACTAGCTCTTTTGGTGAAACTGTTGTGACTCGTAAGCTTTATAGAAGGTGTCCTTTGGTTGTTCAAGAGCATGTCTTTCATGTTAATCTTATGGAGTTGCCCTTTTATGGTTTCGATGTGATCCTTGGTATGGATTGGCTTGCTGAGCATCGTGCTGTTGTGGATTGTGAGAATAAGCGGGTTTCGCTTAAGCTTGCGGATGATTATGAAGTGGTGGTGGTTGGTGAGAATGTGAAGTTTCTTGCCAATGTTGTTTCTACCTTGGAGGCGAGTAGGATGCTGAGGCAAGGTTGTGAAGCTTATCTAGCTTTTGTGATGAATCCTTGTTCTAAGGAGTTGAGGGTGCAGGATATCAAGGTTGTGAAAGATTTTCCTGGTGTTTTTCTGAGGAGTTGCCTGGTTTACCTCCTAATCGCGAGGTGGAGTTTGGAATTGAGCTGTATGAGAATACCACTCCTGTGTCCATTACTCCCTATAGAATGGCACCTAAGGAGCTGAAGGAGCTGAAGACACAGTTGCAAGAGCTGCTTGATCGTGGTTTCATCCGGCCGAGTGTGTCGCCTTGGGGTGCTCCTGTCTTGTTTGTGAAGAAGAAAGATGGCACTATGAGGATGTGCATTGATTACCGTCAGCTGAATAAGTTGACTATCAAGAATCGGTATCCTTTGCCGAGGATTGATGATCTCTTTGATCAATTTCGAGGAGCTGCAGTGTTCTCTAAGATTGACTTGAGGTCAGGGTATTATCAGTTGAAGGTGAAGGATGTAGATGTGCCTAAGACAGCTTTCAGGACAAGGTATGGGCATTATGAGTTCCTTGTGATGCCGTTTGGTTTGACAAATGCTCCTGCTGCTTTCATGGACATGATGAATCGTGTTTTTCATGAATACCTGGACAAGTTCGTTGTGGTGTTCATTGATGATATCCTTGTGTACTCGCGTACTGAGGAAGAGCACGAAGAGCATTTGAGGATTGTGCTGCAAGCTTTGTTGGAGAATCAGCTTTATGCTAAGCTGAGCAAGTGTGAGTTTTGGCTTAGGGAGGTGGTGTTTCTTGGACATGTGGTCTCAGCTGAGGGGATTCGTGTCGATCCTCAGAAGATTGAAGCGGTGATGAATTGGAAAGTTCCTAAGTCTGTTCAGGAGGTTCGTAGTTTCCTTGGTTTGGCAGGATACTACCGAAGGTTTGTGGATGGTTTTTCCAAGATTGCTGCTCCTTTGACGAAGTTGTTGCAGAAAGATGTTAAGTATGAGTGGACAGAGGCGAGACAGCAGGCTTTTGAGAAGCTGAAGATGGCTTTGACGCAAGCTCCTATCTTGATTCAGCCTGAATCAGGGAAAGAGTTTGTGGTCTATAGTGATGCATCCTATGTTGGTTTGGGGTGTGTGCTGATGCAAGAGGGTAAGGTTGTGGCTTATGCGTCGCGGCAGTTGAAGGTGCATGAGCGCAATTATCCTACGCATGATACTAAGCTGGCTGGAGTGGTTTTTGCTCTGAAGATCTGGAGGCATTATCTGTATGGTGAGAAGTGTACTGTGTACACGGATCACAAGAGTTTGAGGTATCTGATGTCTCAGAAGGAGTTGAATCTTAGGCAGCGGCGTTGGTTGGAGTTGCTCAAGGATTATGATCTGACGATAGAGTATCATCCTGGAAAGGCTAATGTTGTTGCGGATGCCTTGAGTAGGAAAGTAGCTGTTGAGCTGAGAGCTATGTTTGCTAGCTTGAGTATATCGCGGGATGGTGGTCTTGTTGCTGAGTTGCAGATGAAACCATCGTTGGTTCAGTTGATCAAGGATAAGCAGTTGTTGGATGATTCCTTGGTGTCTCATGTTCAGGATATCGCGGAGGGTAGACCTTTGGATTTCTGCTTTAATGAGGATGGGGTGTTGTGTTTTGGTAGTCGGATAGTAGTGCCTGCTGATGCTGAGTTGAGGCGTGCTATTCTGACTGAAGGTCATAGTAGTCCTTTTGCTATGCACCCTGGTAGTACTAAGATGTATCGTGATCTTCGTGATGAGTACTATTGGGTGGGCTTGAAGAAGGATGTGGCAAAGTTCCTTCTGGTTTGTTGCAACCGTTGAAAATCCCTGAATGGAAGTGGGAAAGGGTTACCATGGATTTTGTATCTGGTTTATCTTTGTCTCCTTCAAAGAAGAATTCTGTTTGGGTGATTGTGGATCGCTTGACGAAGTGTGCGCATTTCTTGCCTGTGCATACTACGTTTTCCTTGGATAAGCTGGCAGAGCTGTACATTGCTGAGATTGTGAGGCTGCATGGTGTGCCTAAGTCGATTGTGTCGGATAGGGATCCGAGGTTCACATCACGTTTCTGGCAGTGTTTGCATCAAGCTTTGGGTACAAGGTTGCATTTCAGTACATCCTATCATCCTCAGTCGGATGGTCAGTCTGAGCGAGTTATTCAGATTTTGGAGGATATGTTGAGATGCTGCGTGATAGAGTTCCAAGGTTCTTGGGAGAAGCATCTGCCTTTGGTTGAGTTCGCTTATAACATCAATTTTCAGGCGAGTATACAGATGGCACCTTATGAGGCTCTGTATGGGAGGAAGTGTAGGACTCCTCTTTGTTGGGCTGAAACTGGTCAAAAGTTGGTTTCGATGCCGGCTTTGTTGAAAGGAACCACCGAGAAGGTGAAGCTCATTTGTGAGCGGTTGAAGGCTGCTTCTGATCGGCAGAAATCTTACGCGGATTTGAAGCGTAAGGAGATAGAGTATGCGGTGGGTGATCGTGTGTTCTTGAAGGTTTCGCCTTGGAAGAAGGTGATGAGGTTTGGTCGGAAGGGTAAGTTGAGCCCTAGATACATTGGACCGTATGAGGTTGTTGAGCGAGTAGGTCCTGTTGCGTATCGGTTGAGGTTACCTCAGGAGCTGGAGAAGATTCATGATGTGTTCCATGTTTCTATGCTCCAGAAGTATAGATCTGATCCTTCGCATGTGATGCCTGTGGAGGAAGTGGAATTGAATCCGGATTTGACCTATGATGAGGAACCGGTGAAGGTTCTGGATTCAGATAGCAAGGTTCTTCGTGGTAAGACCATTGAGTTGGTGAAGGTGCTGTGGAAGCATCGAGGTGTTGAGGAAGCCACGTGGGAGCGGAAGGAAGACATGCTAAAGCAGTTTCCTTATCTCTTTCCTTCAGGTAAATTTCGAGGACGAAATTTTTTTAAGGGGGGGAGAGTTGTAACGCCCCGGTTTTGGGCTTAGATGTCTTGGGCGTTGACCGGTCGGTCAAAGTGCTGTTCGAATCGTAAGAGGTTAAATTAGGAAAGCCTAGTTCGGGTTGCATTAAAAATATGGAAAAATGTTCTAAAATCATCTTTTAATTTAATTAAGTGAACTGTGAAATCAATTTTGGAAAATGAGTTTTGGAAGGGTGACATTTTGGCTAGTGACCAAAATGTAATTTTCGCAAGTTTGGTGGTTGTTTTATAAAGGGTTGAAACTTTGAATCTTTAAGGAGCTATTTACCCAAAGGGAGTTTCTCCAGATTTTTCTAAGATATTTTGAGTTATAATTCTGATTTTTTTAAAGTAAAACAAAAGGAGGGAAATCTCATTTAGCCATTTTCATAACTAACTCTCTATTTTCTTTCTCTCATTTTCTCTCAACCCAAACACTCCATTTCCAGAGATTTGTTTCTGATTTTTCTCACCTAAATTCCTCCTTTCAACTCTCATTTGATTCCAAATCATTGTTTCTTCAAAACCTCTTCAATTGCTACAAGTTTCATCAAGGTTTTTCATTCCAAAAAGAGGAGAAACTCAAGTTTGGAGGTAAGAACGTCCTTCTCCTCTGAACTTCATGTTCTTTACTGAAATTCCTAAGTTTTCAATCCTAAATTGATGTTTAATTAAAGGCTTTTAAGTTGATTTATGGATCTTGGCTTATTATGCAAGATTTTGATGATTTTTGATGATTTTCGTTAGATCTGATTGATCTGTGTTTTGAGAGGTGTTTTTGATGTTAAATGATCTCTAAAATGATGTGGAATTGAGTTTTGATTGATGCAATCCCGGATAGGTTGAGTTTCCTAAGTTTAGCTTGTGTTTTAAGGTAGTTTTTGAGGTGATCTTGGTGATCTGATGTTGCTGGAGGTATAAGGATGTTTGTAGGTTGTTTTTAGATGTTTAATGATGTTAATGGAGGTGTGGATTTGCTGGTTTATGGCTGGGCTTTGTTTAGAAGTGTTTTGGATGCATTTTCGGTTGTGTTTGGTGGCCGAAAATGGAGGTTGAATGAGGGCAGCGAGTTTAGGTGCTTTCATTGAAGCAATTAATGCATGATGATGCATTAATCCTCTGCTTTAATGTGTTGAAACAGGGGAGGCATCCTTGGATCCAAGAGTTGTTGATCCGGAGGCTTGATTTGGTGCTTTGGCTTGAAGCAAAGTGGAAATCGGTGAGTGCATTTGTGAAAATGGAATTTTAACTTTAAAACCAAGGTTTGAAGGTTTTGGGAGCTTAGTTTAAGTCTAAACAACTTTGCTAAGCTCAAGTGTAAGTTTTCGGATTTACTCTCTAGTGGTGGCCATGATTTTGATGTAATGCAAGATGATGATTTGCATGTTTTAATTACTGTTTTGAAAGCATGTTTTAGCATGGATTTTTGCTGATGATGTAAGCCATATGTTGAAGGTAACTCTAGGTAGGAGTACCTTGTTTTTATACATTGAAATAATGTGGTTAAGTGCTTTGAAATGCATGATGAATATGGCTTGGTTTAATGCTTTAAAACAGTGGATTAAATGATGAATATGATGTATATTGGCAAGTGATGTTTTTAAAAGATTAAGGTCACTAAGGTGGTTAAAAGTCCTTGAGTGAGCCTTGTTACTTAAGATCATCAAGGTGGTTAAAAGTCCTTGGATGAGTCTTGTTGCGGACACTAAGGTGGTTAAAAGTCCTTAGGTGCTCCTTTCCATGGTGGTTAAAAGTCCATGGGGCCAAGGTGTTTAAAAGTCCTTGGGGCCAAGGTGTTTAAAAGTCCTTGGGGTGATTCAAGCATTGGACACAAAGGTGGTTAAAAGTCCTTGTGTGGTCCTCATTCATGGTGTTTAAAAGTCCATGGCCAAGGTGTTTAAAAGTCCTTGGGGCCAAGGTGTTTAAAAGTCCTTGGGGAAAGTTGTTGGACTTGTTTTAATAAATGAAATGTATCACTTGAGCCAATATGACATGTAAAGTATATTGTGAAGCATGAGATGCTTGTTTTAATGATTATGTTGAAGCATGAGATGCTTGTTTAAATGTATTTTGAAGCATGGAATTGCTTGTCTTAAAGTATGCTTTTGAGCATGTGCAAAGGTTGATTATAAGCATGTTTTGTAAATGTTTACATTGCATTATTGAATGGTTTTTAAAGAGCACTCCTCACTAAGCTTTTGCTTACGCTCTCTCATTTTCTTAATTCAATAATGCAGAGCATTAGAGTACCTTGAGGGGCAGCAAGAAAGGGAAAGCAATCAAGTTCAAGTAAAGCTCAATGTATGAAGGTTTTATAAGTACTTTTAGCTTTTGGGGTGATTTGGCAATGGGGGACTTATGAGTGTGTTTTTGGGAGATGTTGGAACTCCCTAAGTATGTTGAATGTTGATTTGAATTGCTGGTTTTGGATTGGATTCTTTTATGCTTGGCTATGAAGGTTTATGCATGAATGGTTAGCTTAAGTAGGAAGCATGCCATTAAAATTGGGGTTTTTCAAATGTGATGGTTATATGTTGAATTGGTGATGCAATTATGGTCCATGCATGTTGAGTGATTATGTGGTATGTTTTGGTGATGTTTAATTGAAGTTTGCAGCATGTATGATGATGGTTTCGAGTCAATTTCAGGCAGGGGTATCGGTACTCGGGCTTGCGTATCGATACGCCTGAGCCAAATATGCTCATTTCTGCCCAGGCGTATCGGTACGGTCGTATGGGTATCGATACCGTATGAATGCCGTATCGAAACGCGAGATATCGTATCGATACCGTCTCTAGAGTTTGGTTACTGCCTTCCCCGCGTATCGATACGACACCTGGCGTATCGATACCTGACCGTTAATTCGGTTGAAAGTATCTTTATATGTATTGGTTTGTTTACGTTTTGGTCCTGAATCTTGTTTGTTCAATTGTATGTGTTTGAGAAGACCTTTTGAGCTGAAATTTCACAGGGAAGCATGAAACCTGACTAATTTCAAGATGGTAACTTTAATTTGGACTAAGTCCTCATATTTATCAGAAATTACAATTTGGTCCCTAAAATTGTAATTTGTTCAATTGGGTCCCTGTTTGATCTCTGATGGTTGTGATCCTTGAGTATGTTGTTTGTGTGATCACAATTAGGGATAATGTGCATCTAGATAAGATTAAAAAGAAAAAAAAGGGTCGTTAATCAAGGTTGACTTTCGGGTTGACTTTGGTTTTCCCCGTGTGACTTTCTTAATTCGGGTCAACCGTCTAGGCCGGGTTAAGGGGGTTACATGGGTCCTGTTGCGTACAAGTTGAGGTTACCGCAAGAGTTCGAAAAGATTCATGATGTGTTTCATGTTTCTATGCTCCGGAAGTATAGGTCGGATCCTTCACATGTGATGTCCGTGGAAGAAGTGGAATTGAATCCGGATTTGACCTATGATGAGGAACCGGTGAAGATTCTGGATTCGGATAGTAAGGTTCTTCGAGGCAAGACCATTGAGTTGGTAAAGGTGTTGTGGAAGCATCGTGGTGTTGAAGAAGCCACGTGGGAGCGGAAGGATGATATGCTGAAGCAGTTTCCGTACCTCTTTCCTTCAGGTAAATTTCGAGGACAAAATTTCTTAAGGGGGGAGAGTTGTAACGCCCCAATTTTTGGCCTAGAAGTTTTGGGTTTGGACCGGGCCGGTTGGGTTGCGGTTCGAATATAAAAGGGTGAATTTAGGAAAGCCTAGTTCGGGTTGCATTAAAAATATGGAAAAATGTCTTAAAATCCTCTTTTATTATATATAAGAGAATGGTGAAATCAATTTTACAAAATGTGGTTTGGAAGAGTGACATTTTGGGTTAGTGACTAAAATGTAATTTTTGAAAACTGGTGACTGTTTTAAAAAGGATTGAAACTTTGAATTTTTAAGGAGATATTTACCCAATAGGAGTTTCTCCAGATTTTTCTTAAATATTAAAGGATTAATTAATGATTTTAATAAAAGGTAAAAAGGAGGGAAAAGATATTTTGGCATTTTTAACTAACTTTTCCGAAATTTCCATTTTCCTTTTCTCTCAACCCAAACACATTTCTCCAGCACATTTCCCTCTGATTTTGACATCCAAATATGAGATTTCAATTCTCTTTTGATCTCTAATCATCTCTTCAACAAAACCTTAGCATTTGCTTATTGGATTTTCAAGAATCTTGGTTCCAAAAAGGGAGAAACTCAAGTTTAGAGGTATGAACGTCCTTCTCCTCTAAATTCTCAGTTCTTTATTGAAATTCCCAAGTTCTCAATCCTTGATTTGTGTTTTATAAAAGGTTTTACAATTGTGTTCTTGATCTTGGCTTTAAAATGCAAGATTTGCTTTAATTTTGATGAAATTCGTATGATCTGATTGCGCATTGTTTTGAGATGTCATTTTGATGAAAAATGAATGTATAATTGATGAGAAATTGAGGTTTAATCAATGCAATCCTGAATAGGTTGATTTTCCTAAGTTTTGCTTGAGTTTTTGGTTGTTTTTGGAGTGATCTTGATGATCTGTTATAGCTGGAGGTATAAGGACGTGGTTAGATCCTTTTTGGATGTTAATTGAGGTTTAAGAATGTTTAGAATTGATGGATCTTGGCTGGGTAATGTTGTGGAGTTGTTTGGATGTGTTTTCGGTTGTGTTTGGTAGCCGAAAATGGAGTGTGGATGAGAGCAGCGAGTTTAGGTGCTCTCATTGAAGATATTAATGCATGATGATGCATTAATCCTCTGCTTTGATGTGTTTAAAATAGGGGAGTCATCTTTGGATCCTTGTGGTGGTGATCCGGAAGCTTGATTGGTGTTTCAGCAAGTAGCGAAACGGAATCGGTGAGTGGATTTTGGTTTACGGCTTTGAAATCAATGTTTTGAAGGTTTGGGAGCTTAGTTTAAGTCTAAGCAACTTAGCTAAGCTCAAGAGTAAGTTTTCGGAAAAACTCTCTTGATGATGAACCATGAGTTGGTTGAATGCAATGTGATTTGTTCGCATGTTTTAAATTCTGTTTTGAGAGCATATTTTAGCATGATTATTTGCTGATTTTATAAGCCATGTGTTGAAGGATGCTCAAGGTAAGAGATCCTTGTTTTGAACATTGCTAAATGTGGTTTTGATGCTTAATGATGCATGATGATTATGGCTTTGTTAAATGCTTTAAAACAGTGGAATATTGTTGTTAATGATGCATATTGGCAAGTGATGTTTTGAGAATGGTTAAGAACACTATGGTGGTTAAAAGTCCATGGTTGGTTCTTGGTTAAGATCACAAAGGTGGTTAAAAGTCCTTGTGTGAATCTTGTGTATTTTAAGAACAACATGGTGGTTAAAAGTTCATGGGTGATTCTTGTTAAGGACACAAAGGTGGTTAAAAGTCCTTGTGTGGTCCTTGTGAATTGTAAGAACATCATGGTGGTTAAAAGTCCATGGATGATTCTTGTTAAGGACACAAAGGTGGTTAAAAGTCCTTGTGTGGTCCTTGTGAATTGTAAGAACATCATGGTGGTTAAAAGTCCATGGATGATTCTTGTACTAAGGACACAATGGTGGTTAAAAGTCTATGTGTGGTCCTTGTGAATTGTAAGATCACAATGGTGGTTAAAAGTCCATGTGTGGATCTTGTTTTGATTGTATCACTTGTGGCCAATATGACATGTTATAAACATGGAGCATGAAATGCTTGTTTTAAATGCTTATGTGCATGTACGAATGATGTTTTGAACTAAGGTTTATAAAGGTGTTTATAAATACGTTATTGAGTTGTTTTAAATGAGCATTCCTCACTAAGCTATTTGCTTACGCTCTCTCTTTTCTTAAACCAATAATGCAGAGCATTGAAGTGCTTATAAGGGCAGCAAGAAGCCAAGAATCCAAGTGAAGGTTTAAGCTCATGTATGGTGAATGTTTTCTAACACTATTAGCTTTTGGGCATTTGGCAATGGGGAACCTATGTTGTTGTTTTGGGAGATGTTTTGGACTCCCTAAGTTGGTTTTATGTTGTTGTTGATGATGGAACATGTAATTTGCCTATGTGAAGTTGGTTTAGTATTATGATGCTTGAATGGTTTTCTAAATAGGATGCCTGCCTATAGAATTGGGGGTTTGCTTAATTGATGCTATGTTTGAGAATGGATGATGCTATTATGTTCCTTGAATGTTGAGTGACTTGCTGGTATATTTTGGTTGCTTTTGGAGAATGTTTGATGGGTCAATTGTGTGTTAAATCAACTAATTTTCTGCAATATGGGCAGTCTGTTTCGGAACAGGTGATACCGTTTCGGAACAGAGGGCCTGAAATGGTCTAGGCGTTTCGAAACGGGAGGAACCGTTCCGAAATGGAAATGCTACTGCCAAGCTCTGTTCCGATACTCGTTTCGGAATGGTCCCGCATTTCGGAACAGGTCCTCCCTGTTTCGGAACACTCGACCGTTGGGCACTGAAATTGACGGTTATATGTTTTGAAATCCTTGCGTTTTGGTCCTGAACTTTGTATATGCAATTGAATGAGTTTGTGATGTCCGTTTGGGCTGAAATTTGGCAGAGAAGCATGAAATATGACTAATTTCATATTGGTAACTCAAAACTTGGTTAAGTCCTTATAATTTCCAGAATTTACATTTTAGTCCCTAAATTCATGTTTTGTGCAATCAAGTCCCTAAATGTTTTCTGATTGCTGTGAGCTTTGAATATGTTGGTCTTGTGAACATATCTAGGGTTAATGTGCATTTAGATAAGATTAAAAAGAAAAAAAGGGTCGTTAATCAAGGTTGACTTTCGGGTTGACTTTGGTTTTCCCCGTGTAAACTTCTTAATTCGGTTCAACCGTCTGGGCCGGGTTAAGGGGGTTACAGTTTCTCCGTGGGGTGTGCCAGTGTTGTTTGTGAAAAAGAAGGATGGCACGATGCGAAAGTGCATCGATTATCGCCAACTAAACAAGTTGATGATTAATAATAAATATCCTTTGCCATGGATTGATGATTTGTTTGAATAGTTTAGAGGTGATTCTGTGTTTTCTATGATTGATTTGAGATCTGGGTATTATCAGTTGAAAGTAACAGATGTGGATGTGCCTAACACTGCCTTTCGTACGAGGTACGTGCATTACAAGTTTTTGGTGATGCCATTTGGCTTAACTAATGCACTGGATGTGTTCATAGATATGATGAATTGAGTATTCCATGAGTTTTAGGACCAATTTGTAGTTGTGTTTATCAATGATATTCTTGTGTACTCTAGTACCAAAGGGGATCATGATAATCACTTGCGGATTGTGCTTCAAGCATTGTTGGATAATCAGTTGTATGTCATTTTAAGCAAGTGTGACTTTTGGCTTATAGAGGATGTCTTTCTTGGGAATGTTGTGTCAGCCGAAGGAATTCAGGTTGACCTACACAAGATCAACGCACTGATAGGTTGGAATCCGCCTAAGTCTTTGTCTAAGGTTTGCGGTTTCCTTGGGTTGGCTGGTTATTACCAACAGTTTGCGGATGGTTTTTTTTAGGATTTTTGCTCATTTGACCAAGTTGTTGCAGAAGAATGTCCTTTATGAGTGGATGGAGGATAAACAATGGGTTTTTGAAAAGTTGAAGGAGGCTTTGATGCAAGCTGCAATCTTGATTCAACCTGAGTTGGGTAAGGAGTTTGTTGTTTATAGTGATGCATCATATGTAGGTTTGGGTTGTGTGTTGATGCAAGGAGGAAAAGTTGTGGATTATGCATCTAGACAGTCAAAGGTGCACGAGCGCAACTGTCCTACGCAAGATCTTGAGTGTTTCGTGGTTGTGTTTGCACTAAAGATTTGGAGACACTATCTCTATGGGGAAAAGTGTGTGGTGTACACAGATCACAAGTGTTTGAAATATTTGATGACACAAAAGGATTTAAATCGTAGGCAACATAGATTGTTGGAGTTGCTTAAGGATTATGGTTTGATGATTGAGTATCATCTAGAAAAGGCTAATGTTGTGGTCAATTCTTTGAGTATGAAGGTTGCAGTGGAGTTGAGAGTGATGTTTGCGGGGTTAAGTGTGATGCGGGATGAAGGCTTGTTGGCCGAGTTACAATTAAAGCCATCATTGTCACAGTTGATTAAGAATAAGCAACCTTTTGATGAGGCATTGGTACCGCATGTTAAGGATATCATGGATGGAAATCTAACGGTTTTTCACTTTAATAGTGACGTGGTATTGTGTTTTAAAGATCGGGTGGTGGTACCTAACGATGATGAGTTAAGGAGTACCATTTTGCTCGAAGCGCATACTAGTCCTTTTGCTATGCATCCCGGTAGTACTAAGATGTACCGAGGCTTGAAAGAGGAGTACAATTGGGTTTGTTTGAAGAAAGATGTAACTAATTTTTTCGCAAGATGCATGGTATGCCAACGAGTTAAGGCTGATAGTACCCACTTTAAAATATAAGCGCAAGTGCATTCTAGTTCTCTTTTATCTGCCTTAAATCCTAACCTATGTCTAGGCTGGATTGATCAACACTTGATTAAGGTGAAGACCGTACTTACTTCTTTCGTGAGTTCGACTCTCTAGATACCGAACAAATGGATAGTAATAAACTAATCTTTCGCCTTAATTGAAAACTATGAAGAACATGGAATAAGCAAACCTTGAAGCTTTATTGCAAAAAAAAAACTTAAAAACCTAAACAACCGTTCTCACGCTAATTACAACATAACCCAAACCCAAAGAGAATTATAGAACATAATGGCAGAAAGAAAACCTAAACTATGCCTAAGGGAAAACCTAAGTTGTCTTGAAGTAAAAGTACAATGGGTATATATAGGCATTAGCTAGGTCTAGTCCTTCTTGAAGTAGAAGTCTTCAAAATAGCTTTTGCATTAAATACAACCTTAAATTCTGACTTCTTTGAGTTGAATGTGGACTTCTTCACGTTTCCATGCTCCGCAAGTAATCTCGCATTCCTCCTTCGACGGCTCTGCCCGCTGCTATAGTCATCGAAAAATTGAGTGGAAAACATCGTTAAGATCACGATTTTATGCTCTACAGATCGCACTCCAGTTTTCCAATTCCTTAGTTTGTTGTCTTGGGCGGTAGGTAGGGCGGCGACAGCTACTCGACAATTATTGTCTCTGTTTGGAACTGCATCAGTACAACTCTTTAGTTTGCTGCCTCAACATCATGTCTCTAGCTCCTCTCTTCTTCTATCAGCCTCTAGTACCTGAAACTAAAACTAAGCTAAAACAGTACCTTTTCTTTACCAAATAAAAGAGAATAAATAAAAAGCATGGCTAAGTAAAGAATATTGTAAAATACAATGCATGATCCTAATTATGCCTAAAATGTACTTAAAAACAAGAATAATATGAGATGTAATGTGCATGAAATATAGAACTTATGGACAATTTACACACCCCAAAATCGAACTATTGCTTGTCCTTAAGCAATGAAACCTAAACATACTTGCCCTTTAAACTAATCAAAAAGAAAAAATTATGTTTTAAACTTGATTTAACACCTCAAGGCCGTGACACCTATCATTAGATTAGTGAGAGGGGAATAACATGAATTACCGCAGAATTAAACTATAATATGCCAGTGAAGTGTGTGCAGAACTGTGTACAGGTTGAATCAGATGAATATTCTAAGTAAATAGAGATGATGTCCTGATATACAAGGTTGCTGCTGAGACAACATAATTAAGCACAATTAAATAATCATGGCAATAAGGGCTTCAGCTTATCACAACTACTCTTCTAGGTCTGAAATTAAGATAGGAGTAAACTATAAAACCCTAAACCCATGGAGTAGAGTCATCCCATGAAGACTTTCATTCACTCATGCTAATTTGTCCGTCACTACATGATTTTTAGATTCATGGACTTTGTTAGCATCGGAGTGTCCTTGCACATGATTCTTCCTTGAGCCTGTTCGGACACCTCTAGGGATATACAATATATAAAAAAATTTCTTTTTCCTGCCTTGGCAGTGCTTTTGTTTTTCTTGTTTGTTTCCTATCGCGACAGCTTCCTGCAACCATATTAGAATTTTACAAATAATTCAACAAGCACTGTTTATCAGAAACTCAAACAAATTCAGCAAGTAACAATAGTGTTTTTAATTTTTGGCAACTATAGAAAAATCCTAAGTTTTCTTCATGCTTTTCCCCAAAAATTAAGTTCATTTTAAGTTGGTGCAAAAATTTAAAGTCAGCTACCCTATCATAGGCACAAGTTCTAAAAAAAATATTTTCAATTAATTTTCTAAGGCAAATACATAATGCAACCTAGAATGCCCTAAAATATGCCTAAACAAAAATAATGAGTGCTAACCCCCATACTCTATATGGGAAATGCCCTCAATGCACAAAATAAAATACAAAATAAAACAAAAAATACAATTAAGAAAAAAACAGAAAAATAAAATAAAGAGAAGAAAAGAGAAAAAAATTCTAGAAATTGGCTGAGGGTTGAGAGAAGGCTTGGGCCTTGACAGTAGAAGAGGAAGAGGAGGATTGGATGACAAGGCGGCGGCCGGCAGATGCCTGGGCGGCAGACTTGGCTGGTGAGACCATTGTTGTCTACGACGGCTAGACTCTGTTAGGAGTAGGGCGAGGCTCTTCATGAGGTTCTTCAAGGGGTTCTTTTAGAGGTGCTTCGATCCCCTCGGATTCTATCTCCTCGTCCACTGGCTCGACGGCTATGATGTCTCGCTTCCTCTTCCTTGTTCCTTCCGTTGGTGTTGCCATAGGGTCTATCACCATTGGGGTTGCTACTGTTGTTGTCGGGTGCTGCTCAACCTCATCGGAGGAGGAGGTGTTAGCCATCGTTGCTGATGTGCAAATGGGAGAAAGATGTTGCTGTTGCCTCTCGGGAGAGTCTACCACCGTGTTAGAATTAGAGGTGGCAGAATACAATGGGTAGTGTGTCGGAGGTGGCAGAAGGCAGCGTGGCGGGCAGCTGTGTCTAATGGTATGCCTTCTCTGGGTATAGTTGCGGCAGCGAGGTCGGTAAGGAAGGTTGGCAGGGTGGGGCCGTCGTCTAGAAATTTTTGAAGGAGATATGCCAGAAAGGCATCTTGTACCTCCCCCATGTACTTCATGAAGGTCAACTGCTACTGCTCGACCTGTTTGTTGCTGTCAATGAGGCTGCGCAACAGAGTGAGGACTTCATTGGTCGGGGTAGCTTCAGTACTGTCGGGGGCGGCTGTAGTGGCTGGCGGGGCGGCAGAGGGCTGGCTGGGGGTTTTGGACTCTGTCTCATGGGCCTACATCATCTGCAGGCGAACTTTCCTGGTCTACCCCTCCTTGGCGGCTGTCATCTCATCTTTTGGGTCAGTTGGGACGATGAAGTTGGCACAAAGGCCTATGATGAGAGATGGGAAGTACATCATTCCCTTTTTCTTGCAGAAGTAGTTGTGGATCTCCTTGCATATGATCTCCCCAACGTTGATGGGCTGGTTCACCATGATGTTGTGGATGAGTGCAAGGCCCAGCTGGTCGACAGTGGAGTTATGGGAGGTGGGCAGCAGATGGCGTTTTATAAAGGTAATCCACAACATAGGCTCGGGCAAGAGGTGGTGGCGTTGGATAGAGTCATCGTGCTTTCCTGCCAACCACGATGTGTTGGGCTTGCACAACTTGGCCTTGATTCTGTCGTAGTCGTCAGTGAGTGCCTTCATTCCTCGTGATGGTTGTCGTCCATCTCTAGGCCGTAGAAGTTGTTGATCACTACGGCATTCAGCTTGACAGGGTCCCCTCGGACATAGACGAACGACAACTCTGGGCGAGGGTGATGGGCAAAGAATTCATTGACCAAAGTGCTGTTGGCCATCTCCGGTAGTCGTATGAATATTTCCCATTCCTTACTGTGGATGGTTTCGAATATGACGGGCTCTAAGCCAAAGTCCCCTGTTTACTTCGTGTGGTGAAACCCTTGCTCCTCCCAAATATCTTGTTTTGCAAACTGCGTTTTGTATCTCTTCTCATCTGCATTGGAGTAGAAGCGTTGGAAGGTAGATCTGGGTGCTAATGTTGATGCCATGTGTGAGACGGTTTAGATATAACTAAAACTTAAAGAAAATATTGTGTGAAAAAAGAGCTATGGATTCAAGAAGAGTACGGCAAGGAGGTGAAAGTAAAATGAATGAATGAGATGAGTGAGGTCTAAATAGAGGTTGCCGAGAGATGTCGGGGCGGCATTAAATGTCCAACATGTAAGTTGCCTCGCGCACGTTACAGGATTTCTGCATGTTATTTCTGTAGCCGTTGGCAGCTAGCCATTAGCGGGCAACTAGCCGTTACGTGCTGTGTACCCTGGGCCGCCCTTGGCTGTCTTGGCGGGATGGTGGGAGGGCTCCTTGTTGGGCCTTCTTCTTGATCCAGCTCTTTTATTCCTAAAGCCTGAAATTAAAATAAAGAAATTAAATATTAAAATAAATTCTAAAATTTGAAAATGTGGAAAATAAATTCAACTAATATAAAATCTAAAAAGAATAAATTGTAGAAGATTAAATTCTATTCCTAAAGCATAAAAATAAAAATAAAGAAAATAAAGATAAAAATAATTAAGTTATGTTGGGAGTGCATTTGGGTGCATCTCCCAGACATAACCACTTCCTGAGGTGGTGTTTCTTGTCTTTCTCTCCTGGGAGGTCCTCCTGTTCTTTAAGGTGGTTTGTTGCTGAGTCCTTCAGCCTACCCTTGGGTCTGCCGTGACAGCTGCTGTCTTGGCCTGTCTCTGTGCTGATTTTGGCGGCCTGAGCATCTGGGCATCATTCCTTTCCCTTTTTAAGGGTTGTAACACATTTAACTTGATGCTTTGATTTTCTACCCTCATGATCAGCTCCCAAGCTCCACATCTATTAGCGTTCCGCCCGTGGCCAAGAATGGTCGCCTAAGGATGACTGGGGCGTTTTCATCGGACTCACAATCTAAAATGAGTAAGTCTGCTGGAAAAATAAGGTTGCCCACTCGTACTAGGATATCTTCAATCTTGCCCTCTAGTTATGTAAATGAATGATTAGCAAGTTTCAGCATAATGGAGGTAGGTTTGGCTTGCCCAATTCTTAGTTTGTCGAAGACTGCTTAGGCATCAAGTTTATGTTGGCTCCTAAGTCGCACATGGCTTTTGTTTCGTACTTGCTGCCTATTCTTCGTTGTATAACAAAACCGCCCGGACCTGTTTGCCTGGGCGGCAGCTTGTTGTGCAGCATAGCCATGCACTCCTCCATCATAGTGACTGTTTCGAACTCCCTAATTCATTTCCTCTTCAAAACCACATCCCGTAGGTATTTTGCATTGTTGTGCATGTTCTAAAAGGCTTCTATGAGTGGGATATTTATCTGCACATGTTTCAGAATATCCAAGAATTTCCTGAACTGGTGCTCTTGCTTCTGTTGCTTAAGCCTCTAGGGAAAGGTGCTGGCAGGAAGATGTCCTCTATATGTTCTATGCATGTGAACTTTATCTTTGGGCGATCATCTGCCTCAGGGCTGCTATTAGGCTCATCTTCTGGACGGCTGGTGTGGATGCTGCCGCGGCAGGTAGTTCTTTCTGTGCTGGCTGTTCTTATGCTGGTTTTTGCTTTCTAGGCTCATTCAACTGTTTCCCACTTCTAGTTGATATGGCTTTGCACTGCTCATATGTGGGTTTAGTTGTTGCCTCTGTATTGTTAGATGTTGCATCTATTGTCCTGCTGCTGAAGATCGTAGTGAACTACCCAAATTGGGTCTCCAGGTTCTTTATCGTAGCCTCCTGGTTGTTCACACTCATCTCTGTCCTATCCATGAATGACTTAGTTTTATCAATAAACTTATTTGTATGAACAATAAACTCACTAGTATTAGACATAAAAGTTTGAAGAGTTGCTTCTAGTGAATTATTGTTTTGTGGTTGCTGAGGTTGGTGTCTGGATTGGTTTTGCTGGTAGCCTCCCTATTGCTGTTGTGGAATGGCAAGAGTTTTAGGATTGCTCTTGGAGAAGTTTAGATGATTCTTCAAAACAGGGTTATACGTATTCATGTTCGGCCTGCTATTCCTCTCGTATCCTCCCATGAAATTTGTAGATGCGGTACATTCGGAGGAGTCCTGGTTGCCCCCACACTCATCGCAGAATGGCTCTACAGCCTTGGTCTCATAGACTTTCCAAGTGGCTTTACAATGTTCATAACCAGCTTTGTCAGCTTATCGAGGCGAGCATTGACAAATTCTAAGGCTTCCACTTCGTTCACAACTGATGGCCGCCTAATTCCGCCTCCGCAGGCTGTTGGGTACTTATAGTCATTTTTTGCACCATGGTTCAAGATCCGTAGTGCGTCCTCTTGTGGTCTGTCGAGGATGATACTGTTGGCTGAGACATCAATCATCATTCGAGTTGGCTAGTTTACCCCGTTGTAAAACATTGACACTTGTGTCCAAGCCAGAAATCCATGAAACGGGCAGTTATTTAGCATATGTTGGTACCGCTCCCATGCTTCATACAGTGGCTCATCATCCCCTTGTCGGAAGGCTGTGATATCGTTTCTGAATCTGTTTGTGACATTAGATGGGCTGAAATGATCAAAAAATCCTTGCACAACTCTGTCCTGGTTGTTCAACCACTGTTTTGCCCTATCCCTCAGTGAATAGGGGAATAACCTCATCCTTAGCAGATCTTGGTGGACTCCATGTATTTTGAAAGCTCTGCATATGTCCAGGAATCCACTTATGTGCTGTTGAGCATCTTCTGTGGCAGTCCCTCCAAATTGCCCCAACGTGTTGATCATGTGAAACATCACGGGCTTCATCTCAAAGTAATCCGCCTCAATTTCAGGTTTTGTCACTGTAAGTTCGAACCCTGTGAATTCATGTTCTAAATAATCCCTGGTGGCTCGAACGTACTATGGCAGCTTGGGCGGAATAGGGGGCGGCTGCCTAGGTGGAACTTGCTGATGTTCTCTAGGCGGCGGGTCTTGCTGCCCATCCTTGCCGTTTTGAGCATTGTTGGTGGGATTTTCATTAAATACTTCTGTAACGCCCCGATTTTGGGCCTAGGTTTTTTAGACATCGGATCAGGTTAAGTGAACCTGTGGGAAACAGTTCGAATCATATTAGGTGGTTCAGGGAAATCAAGGTTGGGGATAGGATAAAAATATGATAAAATTGCTAAAATCCTCTAAAATTATGTTTAAAAGGTTGGTCAAATCTATTTTACAAAATGAGTTTTAGAAGTAGTACATTTTGAGCAGTGACCAAAATGTAAAGTTTTAAAACTATGGAAAATGCAAATTTCAAAAGAGGAGTCAAAATCATAGAATCTTTAGGGAGCTTTTGTGCAATTACACCTTCCCTTAATTTGACATGTGTTTTAAGTGAATTTTAAGTAATTGTTTAGAAAGGGAATTTTATTTATTTATTAAAAAATAATAAATTTAGAAGTTTCATTTACGTAACTAACTTTTCTCTTCTCATTTTCAGCAAACCACATTTCTAAAACCTTTTCTCCAGATTTCTTTTCTCCCAAACACTTTCACTTTGATCTCATAACCATTTTAATGTTTTCTCTTGAATTTCGTCAAGAATTGTGAAGAAAAACTTGTCAAATCTTAAGGAAAGAAAGATTGGAGGTAAATCCCGTTCTCAACCTCTAATCAAGGTTCTTTATTGAAATCCCCAAGATTTTTGACTCTGAATTGTTATTTTTAACTGAGTTTTGATTATAGTTTTGATTGAAGATCAAAATCTTTCAAAACTAAGGTTTGATTCTTGATTTTCGGAGTGTTGTTGATGATCTCTGTTTTAGATGGATTATAATTGATTTTTGAGGTGATTATGATGATGTAAAAGAATTTTAATGATTTAGATCCCGAAATCCTTGAGATCCTTGAGTTTTATGATAGTTTTAGTTGTGTTTTTAAAATTATTTGATGGTTAAATGATTGCTGGAGATATAAGGAAGGGTTTAGGTTGTTTTTGGATGTGATTTGATGAATATTAATGATTGGAAGTGTTGATTGTTGGCTGGGCATGGTTTAGGAAACAATCGAATGAGTTTTCGGTTGTTGTGGATGGGTAAATTGATGTGGTTTTGCTGGGTAACGAGTTTGTGTTTTGTTGCTGGGGTTAGCATGCATTTTGATGCATTGGGTCTCTGTTTTTGATGATCTAAAAGCATGGGATATTGATCTAGAAGCTAGCGAAGCGGTTTTGGAAGCTTCAGACGAGTGATCTTCGCATCGGCACGTGAAGTTTCGCGCATTGGTGAGTGGATGTGTTTGAAAGCTTTGATAAGCTTGGATACGAGGTGTTGGGAGGTTAGTGCAAGCTTGAAACACTTAGCTAATCTCGGATTTCGATTTGAAATGGACTCCATGGTTTATCATGCTCATGTTTTGATAATGGTTGTTACGCACTTTAGTGCATGGATTTAAGAATGATCTTGCTTGTGTTTATCCCATGAAATGGTTTGGTTTGATACAAGATGGTATGATCTTGTATGAGATGGTATTTGCTATTTTAAAGCATGTTTAATTTTGGGATATGAGTTGATTTGTAATGATGCATTGTAAGCAGTGAGTTAACATGGTTTAACGGGTATATTGGCAGGTGAATGATCTATTTTTAATATACAGATACGTTGGTCGACCAATAGGATGTGTGTGCACTATAATCTATAAATCGTACGTGTGTCTAGCTACGTGACGTAATAAGGGTGAGCCTATTGCGGGTGGTAGATGTGAGTCTATCACTATGGGTTAAGGGTGAGCCTAATTCCATTCGTAGCCAATAAGATAGAGGTGAGCCCATCATTTAGTATAGGGGTGAGCCTATAGAAGTCCGTGTATTCGATATTGTTTGTAAAAGTGATAGACGTGAGTCTATCACAACAGATATGGGTGAGCCTATGTCGGAATGTTGTAAGCATAATGGATTTTTGTGCATGAGATGCTTGACGATGAGATGTTGCATAGGACAAATCTATGCATGTGAATTAAGCAAGTGAGGCTTAATGTGGATTTGCATTGTGAAAAATGCATGTGACTAATGATACATGTGGAACATGGTTAAAGAATTGTTTGTTTTGGTTTTGAAAGTTTGTGTTAAGATTGAGCATGATATGGGTTCAACTTGTGTTTTAAAAACTGCATTGTTGATGTGTGTTGAGCTTTCCCTCACAAATCAAGAGTGCTTACGCTCCTTTTTCCAACAATGTAGATAACTAAGCTTCAGGGCTGAGGAGTAGCAAGTGAGAGCACCTAATTTGTCACTCAAACCCAAGTATGAACTTTGGTGATTTTAAATAATTGGATTTTGGCAATGGGGAAGAACATTGGTTTGGGAGATTTGTTTTAGAACTTCCCGTTGAGATATGTTGATTGTCTTCTCGGGTTTGTAAAATGGCCATTATTTGTTGTTTGAGGAAGAATGATGCTTTTTCGTATGTTTTATGATATTGCTCATGAGATGCATGCTAGAGCATACTAGAGCTACATGTGTTGGATTTAAGCATGATTGACTTGTAGTATATGCTTATGGATGTTTATCTATTGATGCTCGAGCATGCTAGGCTGATTAAACTACATTTTAGAGTAGTATGTGAAGCCTTTCTGGTATGCGTATCGATACTCGGGTTCAAGTATCGATACTCGAAGGCATATTTCAGGCCAAACCACACAGGGGTATCAATACGAGTTGGGTGCGTATCGATACGCTTGTGCAAAGTATGAAGGGCGTATCGATACGTAGGGAAGAGTATCAATACCTTTTCCCCAGCTTCGGTTACTATCTTCCCACGTATCGATAAGAGCTTAAGGGTACTGATACCGGATCGTTATTTTCAGCTAAAAGTGTCTTTCTAAGCTCTTTAATGTTATATTATGGTCCTTGAATGTTGAATGCTCAATTGGTTGAGTTCGGATGGTCCGTTTATGATGAAATTTGACATGGAAGCTTGTATATGACTAAATAAGGTTTGGTAACCTTATAATTTGATTAGCCCCTGTAATTTTCAGAAATTACATTTTAGCCCATAAATGGTTAATTTAAGCAATTGAACCCCTAATGAACATCATTTATTACGCCGTTTCTTTTAAAGTGTTTAGTTTAAAGCATAGGATCTTAATGTGCATCTAGAGACGATAAAAAGGAAAAAATAGGGTCGTTAATCGAAGTCTACTTTAACATGTTGGCTTTGGTTTTCCCCGTGTAATCTTCTTAGTTTGAGTCGGGCGTCTAGGCTGGGCTAAGGGGGTTACAACTTCCATGATTTCCTCTGCTTTTCTCTCTTCTTTAGCTTTCACTAGGGCTGTTATGATCCCCTTTTTGAGTTCTCTTGCTCTTCGTTCGATATCGTCAAAGTAAACGATTTTGTAACCCCCTTAACCCGACCTAGTCGCCCGACCCGAACTAAGAAGATTACACTAGGAAAACCGAAGCCAACTCGTTAAAGTCAATGTCGATTTACGACCCTTTTTTCCTTTTTAACTTCTCTAGATGCACATTATTACCCTATATGTTCAGCAAAGCGATTAGGTGAAAACGACACAGTGATCGGAGTTCAATTAGGGGTTTAATGGCATACATTTAACTTTTAGGGACTAAACTATAATTTCAATAAAATACAGGGACTTTCAAGATTTTAAAGTTACCAAACTTCAATTAGTCATGTAACATGCCAACATGCCAAATCTCAGCTCAAATGGACCATCCATACTCATTCAATTGAATACACAATATTCAGGGACCAAAAAGCAACATTTCCAAACTTAAAAAGATACTTTTAACTGAATTTTAACTACCCGTATCGATACACCTAGGCATGTATCAATACGTGGGAAGATAGTAGCTAAAGAAGGGACGAGCGTATCGAAACGCTTCCCCGCGTATCGGTACGACTTTCAAACTTGGCTTGGGCATATCGATACGCGGGCAATCCATTTCGATACCCCTGTACAAAAATGCCTCAATTTTGCCTTAGCGTATCGATACACTTCCCCGAGTATCGATACACATACCAGATTGGCTCAATCCAACATCTTTTAAACATGCAAAAACACATCCAAACAAGCTCAAATCACGCAAACATGATATACTCTATCTATTAGACTTATAAACACCATCAAACAACAAATCATACTCATCAACCACCTCATATTATGATGACATTTTAGCCATTCTAGCATGCTTAAGATACAAAGCTATATCAAAGGTAAAATACCATAACCAAACCATAGAACCATTTAAGGGCCAAATACAAGTCCATAATCAGCAACTAAACATGCTTAAAACAACAAACATCACAAACAAAATTAGGAAGAAGAAATCCCTCCCATTGCCACTTATTACACTAAGGGTGAACCACATACATCTCTTTAACAAGCCTTGGAATCCCCTTGCTTTTGGGCTGCCTTGAAATGCTCAATTATCTGCAATGATGAAACAAATGAGCGTAAGCATATAGCTTTGTGAGGATCGCTAGACAACATTCATCAATGCATTTCACATGACTTGCAAAACCACCACTTTTATCACATGTCGGTTTATAAATCATATCTTCTCAAGACATCAATGCACTTTATAAACTCATGCTCATATGCAACATTCGAAAAAAGAAAATAAATATTTGCTCATGCTTTACCAAGCATCTCATGCTTCATATTAGTCTTTAACATTATATTGGCTCACAAGTGATAATCCATAATCCATTCCATCAAAAGACACAATCGGATACCCGGATTACAAGCGTTGTCCCACACGCTTCATACACACTACCAGACTACACAAGGCTCACACACGAGAGCAACCTTCCATCTTTGTGACACCCGTGGTGGAGTATAATGGTATAATCACAACCCCTCAACATCACTCATCGGTAGTTGTATAATTCCACTAACGAGAGCACGAGACACATAACACAAGATTCACACACGGAATTAACATCCACCGTTGTGATCTTAACCTCAATCGTTAGGGAACTTGGATGGAGCATACGGTACAATCACAACCCCTCGACTTCCAAGGCGACTTTATTCACGGTGCACCCAATCCTATAGCCGGCTAACTATATCCAATTAAGGTAACCAAAAACCATTTCCATCACTTGCCAATATAATCATTTAACCACTTTAATCCACTATTTTACAAGCATAAATACCATGCCATTTCCACAAGCAAAACATGCTTAACATCATATGCATAATCACATGAAAAACCAAGGATCACTTACCTAGTGCATCCTTAACACAATGGCATTAAAATCCAACCTTTAACCATGCTTAATCATGCTTAAAAACAGTACACAAAACAACATTTAACTCAAATGCATTTTCATCAAAACATAGCACATTTCCAAGAGAGACATTCAAACCACTTACACTTGAGCTTAGCTAAGTGTTTCAAACTTACACTAAGCTCCCAAGACAACGCTCAAAGCGTTACAAAGCTGGAAAATCCATTTCCACTCACCGATACACGAAGCCTTGCTCGTTGACACGAAAATTACCCTTCCGGATCCTCCAACAACACCTCGTTCGCTCCCGGATAAAGAACCCTTGTTTTCACAACATCAAAACAGAGATCTAAATGCATTAAAAATGCATTTCAACACCAGCAACAATTCACAACTCGTTGCCCACTAAAACCACACCAATTTACCCATCCGAAACAACTGAAAACTCAATTGATTGCTTCCTAAACCAAGCCCAGCCATCATACAACACTTCCAAAGCATTATAAACATCAAAACGCATCTAACAAACAACCTAACCCAACCTTATACCTCCAACAATCAAGATTCCACCATTTCACCTCAAAAACTCACTCAAAACAACCAAGAAACTCAAGGATCTCAAGGATTTCGGGATCTATGTTATCAACACTTCATTTTAACATATAAATCGACTTAAAACTCAATTAAAATCAACACAAAACAAAGCTTAACTCAATAAGTCCGAAAATTAAGATTTCAATCACATTTTTACAAGATTTTGATCTTCAAACAAAACTATAATGAAAACTCAACCAAAAATAGTATTTAAAAGCCAAATATCTTGGGAATTTCAATAAAGAACTTAGATTAGAGGTTGAGAACGAGTTTTACCTCCATTCCTTGCTTCCTTCAATTAATGACAAGATTTCCTTAGCAAAATCTTGAAGAACTAGGTAAGATTTCTTGAAAATGATTTAGGAAATGTTGAGAAAGTTTTTGGGAGAAAGAATTCTGGAGAAAGATGAGTGAATTAGTGTTTTGTTGAAAATTAGAAAGAGTTGGTAGTTACATAATTGAAAATCCCACATTTACTACCTTTTAATTAATTAATATAAATCCAATTAAAATCATTTAATTACAAACCTTTTAAAACACATGTCATATTGAGGAAATGTCAAATTGACTTAAATCCCCCTAAGGATTCTAAGATTTTGGCGTCTACATTTAAAATCACATTTTTTCTAGTTTTGAAACTTTACAATTTGGTCACTACTCAAAATGTCCCATTTTCGAAATCCATTTTGTAAAATTGACTTGACCAATCTCTTAAACATATTTTTAAAGGATTTTAACAATTTTTACCACATTTTTATCCTATCCTGATCCTTCATTTCTTAAATCACCTTACGCGATTCGAACCGTTCTCTACCAGTCCGATCCGATGTCTAAAACATCTAGGCCCAAAACCAGGGCGTTACAGATTTCGCCTTTTGGGTTTGCCCTGGTCATGCACTAGCAAAGGAAACTGTAAAATTCTTTTTTGAATAAAGATTAAAAACTAAAAATTAAAAGTAGATAAATAAAGCTGCAGAAATTTAAAAACGAATTTCGTTGTTATCAATCCCCGAAAACGGCGCCAAAAACATGTAGAGCATTTTAGTGTTATCTAAATATGAGCGCAAGTGCACACTCTTGTAAAGTAATAGTATAAAAGATATCGTCTCCCACATGGATTGGACAACTTGAATCAAATCGTAACTCCTGCACAAAGGAACATTAAATGCACAAATCAATTGAATTGTTTAAGAGGAAAATAAAGTAAAACACAAGTAAATAAAAGGTAAGAGATCAGATTGATGGCATGGGTCAGGTTATGTTGCTGTTTAGTGTGAAACTGCGTTGAATAGGATAAGTTTCTTTGCGCTTCTAGACTTTGCTGCCTCGGCGGGGAATGACAGTTAGGCTGTTGTACCGCTCTCACTGCCCCGGCTGTGGAATGGAAGTGTGTCTCGGTGGCGAACTCGGCATAACTACAAGGTTCGGCAGAACGCTTAAAAAGTGATCCCGCTTATGTCTAAGTCGGAATATGTTTGATGCCCACTGCAGATAATACCAGTCGCAGCGTGAATCATGCAAAGACAACAATGTTTGGTTCGTTCGCTTTTACCCGCCTTAAATCCTAACCTATGTCTAGGCTGGATTGATCAACACTTGATTAAGGTGAATGTTGAGATTTTAGGGGCTCGATTCGATCAACCGTTCTTGCTCGCCAAGTGTGGAGAAGTTGGATAATTGGGTGTTTTAGTGGGAGGTGAAAAAATTGGCTATTTGACACAAGGATTTATTGTGGTTCGACCTTCAAACCAAGGTCTACATCGACTACCTTAGCTCCCCACTAAGGATTTCCAACAAATTCACTAAGAATTTCGTCCCCTTTTCTCGGATGAGGAGGAAACCGTTACAACCCTCAAAGCTTTCTACCCAAAGCTTGAAGGAACACTCTCTTTACAAAGAAAGACTTAGCAAACTAGAAATCCCTCTAAAAGGTGTTTGTTTGCAATTCTAAGCTCTCACCCAAAACCTAAACACTTGAGCAAATTTAACAATGTAAGCTCACAAGTGTTGTCTAAGCAAGAAATAAACAATTTAAGCTCTAGACAAATTTTAACATCATAATGTTGTAACAATTGAAGCATTAACCATTACAAGATGCTTGGAGGTCCCTTTTATACTCCTAATTGAGTTTGTAGCCATTACTAGCCGTTGGGGATGATTTGGAGCCGTTGAGGACATTATTTCCCTTCATAAATGATGTTATGCAGCTATCCGTATCGATACGCGTGGAACCGTATCGGTACGGCCTTAATGAGAAACTAGTCGTTGGGCTCTTGTCAGCCTGGGCGTATGGATACGCTTGAGGGCGTATCGATACAGGTTCACATTTAAATGGCCGTTGGGGTTGGTTGAAAGGGGATCGGTACGCTTACCAGGCGTATCGAAACGATCCCGATCCGTATCGAAACGGCCAAGCCTGTTTCGATACGGTTTTTGGCAGTGACCAAACTTGGGCAAAAAGGTATCGGTACGGGTACAACCGTATCGATACGAGTAACGTGAAAAGTTAAGTTTGGCTAAATAAAAGCATAAAAAATCTTGCCAAAAACCTCTAAAAATACCTCAAACATAAATTCAAGTTGTTTGGACTTAAAAACAGGTTTTAAATTCTTTTCAAATTAGTCCAAAACTTTTTCAATTATTCTATCAAAACATTAGTTCTACAATCTCCCCCTTTTTGATATAATAAACTAACTTGAAAAATTGTTTGGGATTCTCCCCCTTTATCTTTAAAAATGTGAATAAGAGATTAAAGATATGAAATCAAATAAAGCTCCCCCTTATTCATTTGAAAATTCAAATTTTCAAACCATTTCTCCCCTTTTTGTTATATCAAAAAGAATTTAAAACATTAAGTTTCAAAATAACAATAGAGGTAAAAAAATTTGACACACTTAAAATTTTGGTTTAAAATTGGCTCCCCCTTACTCAAAGCATCATAAGAATGTTAGTTCAACATATATGATTATCTAGTTCACTTAAACGAAAAATAATCAAAGAAAAGCAAAAGCAACTAGATTTTACCACACTTGAACTCAAGGGAGGATGTGAAGCCTTCCTTCCTCAAGTGTTCTTCCTATGTGTGCATGGAGCTCCCCCTCAAAGTTTGACTTGTTGGTCACTCTCCATCACACCTATCAAAAGACAATCAAGTAATTTTTGGTATCCAAATTGCTTTGGATCCATAGACATTAGTAGCACAAAATTTAGTCCCCTTAGGAATCCATTTTTCAATTTCATCCCTTTTAGTTGAAGTGGTTAGTCCTTTTGGGACCCAAACACTTCTAAAACATTTACCATTTATAAATCTAGGGGCACTAGATTGTCTTACATAAAAATTTGATTTTCCAAAACTATTTTTCTTTTCAAGTTCATTGGAAATCAAATCTTTTTCTTTTTGAACTTTGAGAAGCAAATTTTTTAAATCCAAACATTTTTGTTCAAAATCTTTCAATTTTGCTTCATGTTCAAGATTTGTTTTGGAAAGCAAATCATTTTCAATTTTTATTTTTGAAATCAACTTTTTGTTCTTGGAAAATGATGCCTTGAATTCCAAAAGCAAATCATCATAGGCATCTTGTAACGCATCAAATGTATAAGAATTTGAAATAGATGAGTTAGAAGTTACCTCCCCTCATTGAGGGCCATCAAGCATAGGTGGGCTACTTCATCATCGGTGGAGTCTTCATCACTCCATGTGGCCACATATGCTTGTTTTGAAGATGATCCCTTCTTTTTGGATTTGTGGGAGTCCTGCATCTTCATCATCGATTCATGCTTGGATTTTTCCATTTTTCTCTTCATGAACCGGGCAAATTTGTTGAAGAGATAGGCCACCTCTTCATCTTCACTTTCCTCCTCACTTGAATCTACATGATGGCATGTGGAGGATTTGAGAGCTACGACACTAGCATTGATGCCTAGCTCCATGATCTTCTTCTTCCCCATCGCTCTAATCTCTTCCTTCTTCTTCTCCTCTTCTTTGTTTTTCTTCATTATTTGGTGAGTGAGAAGAGACCCCATGAGTTCATCAAGCTTCAAGGTTTTGAGATTCTTGGCTTCGATGATGGCGGTCCTGTTTGAGTTCCATGACTTGGGAAGGGAGTAGATGAGCTATCGGACAAGCTTCTCTTTCGGGATGGCTTCTCCAAAACCTTTAAGACAATTGGTAATAGTGGAGAACCTATCAAACATCTTCTCGATGTTCTCTTCCGGATCCATCTTGAAGTTCTCATACTCTAAGGTTAGGAGCCCAATCTTGGTCTCCTTGACTTCATTGGTTCCCTCGTATGTGACTTCAAGCTTGTCCCAGACCTCCTTGGCACTCTCACAAGAACACATCTTCTCATAGATGGTTGGGCCAAATGCACAAAAGAGCATGTGCAAGGCTTTGCAATTTAACTCCATCTTCTTGCGATCGTCGGCACTCCATTCCGCTTTGCTTCCTTGAGGCACGAACGGACCATCTTCAACTATGCCCCATAGCTTGTAATCACTTGACTTCAAGAAGAATTTCATCTTTGTCTTCCAATGGGCATAGTGATATTTGTCGAAGAAGGGCAGTTTGTCGATTGATTATGCCATTGAGCCGGTTGGTGAAATGTTGATCGAGCTTGCTGGATCTTCTCAATAGGATGTTAATCCTCTTCGATTGAGCCAAGCTCTGATACCAATTGTTGAGATTTTAGGGGCTCGATTCGATCAACCGTTCTTGCTCGCCAAGTGTGGAGAAGTTGGATAATTGGGTGTTTTAGTGGGAGGTGAAAAAATTGGCAATTCGACACAAGGATTTATAGTGGTTCAACCTTCTAACCAAGGTCTACATCCACTACCTTAGCTCCCCACTAAGGATTTCCAACAAATTCACTAAGAATTTCGTCCCCTTTTCTTGGATGAGGAGGAAACCGTTACAACCCTCAAAGCTTTCTACCCAAAGCTTGAAGGAACACTCTCTTTACAAAGAAAGACTTAGCAAACTAGAAATCCCACTAAAAGGTGTTTGTTTGCAATTCTAAGCTCTCACCCAAAACCTAAACACTTGAGCAAATTTAACAATGTAAGCTCACAAGTGTTGTCTAATTAAGAAATAAACAATTTCAGCTCTAGACAAATTTTGACATCATAATGTTGTAACAATTGAAGCATTAACCATTACAAGATGCTTGGAGGTCCCTTTTATACTCCTAATTGAGTTTGTAGCCGTTACTAGCCATTGGGGATGATTTGGAGCCGTTGAGGACATTATTTCCCTTCATAAATGTTGTTCTGCAGCTATCCGTATCGATACGCGTGGAACCGTATCGGTACGGCCTTCATGAGAAACTAGTCGTTGGGCTCTTATCAGCCTGGGCGTATCGATACGCTTGAGGGCGTATCGGTACGGGTTCACATTTAATTGGCCGTTGGGAAATAGCCGTTGGGGTTTGTTGAAAGGGGATCGGTACGCTTACCAGGCGTATTGAAACGATCCCGATCCGTATCGAAATGGCCAAGCCTGTTTTGATACGGGTTTTGGTAGTGACCAAACTTGGGCAAAAAGGTATCGGTACGGGTACAACCGTATCGATACGGGTAACGTGAAAAGTTAAGTTTGGCTAAATAAAAGCATAAAAAATCTTGCCAAAAACCTCTAAAAATACCTCAAACATAAATTCAAGTTGTTTGGACTTAAAAACAGGTTTTAAATTCTTTTCATATTAGTCCAAAACTTTTTCAATTATTATATCAAAACATTAGTTCTACAGTGAAGGCCGTACTTACTCCTTTCGTGAGTTCGACTCTCTTGATACCGAACAAATGGATAGTAATCAACTAATCTTTCGCCTTAATTGTAAACTATGAAGAACATGGAATAAGCAAATCTTGAAACTTTATTGCAAAAACAAACTTAAAAACCTAAACAACCGTTCTCACGCTAATTACAACATAACCCAAACTCAAAGAGAATTTTACAACATAATGGCGTCAAGAAAACCTAAACTATGCCCAAGGGAAAACCTAAGTTGTCTTTAAGTAAAAGTACAATGGGTATATATAGGCATTAGCTAGGTCTAGTCCTTCTTGAAGTAGAAGTCTTCAAAGTAGCTTTTGCATTAAATGCAACCTTAAATTTTAACTTCTTTGAGTTGAATGTGGACTTCTTCAAGTTGCCTTTGTAACGCCCCAATTTTGGGCTTAGAAGTTTTGGGTTTGGACCGGACCGGTCAGTGTGCGGTTCGAATATAAAAGGTGATTTTTAGGAAAGCCTAGTTCGGGTTGCATTAAAAATCTGGAAAAATGTTCTAAAATCCTCTTTTATTATATATAAGAGAAAGGTGAAGTCAATTTTAGAAAATGAGGTTTGGAAGAGTGACATTTTGGGTTAGTGACCAAAACGTAATTTTTGAAAACTGTGAGACTGTTTTAAAAAGGATTGAAACTTTGAATCTTTAAGGAGCTATTTACCCAATGGGAGTTTCTCCAGATTTTTCTAAAATATTAAAGGTTTAATTAATGGTTTTTAAAATAAAATAAAAGGGAGGGAAGATATTTTGGGCATTTTCTAACTAACTTTCCAAATTTCCATTTTTCTTTTCTCTCATCTTTTCTCTCAACCCAAACACATTTCTCCAGAGCATTTCCCTCTGATTTTGTCATCTAAATAACACATTTCAATTCTCTTGTGATCTCTAATCATCTCTTCAACAAAACCTCACCATTTGCTAATTGGATTTTAAAGAATTTGGTTCCAAAAAGGGAGAAACTCAAGTTTGGAGGTAAGAACGTCCTTCTCCTCTAAACTCTCAGTTCTTTACTGAAATTCCCAAGTTCTCAATCCTAGATTTGTGTTTTATAAAAGGTTTTAAGGTTGTGTTCTTGATCTTGGCTTTTAAATGCAAGATTTGCTTGATTTTGATGAAATTTCGTATGATCTGATTGGGCAGTGTTTTGAGGTGTTAATTTGATGTTAAATGAATGTTAAATTGATAAGGAATTGAGGTTTAATCAATGCAATCCCGAATAGGTTGAATTTCCTAAGTTTAGCATGTGTTCTTGGTTGTTTTTGGAGTGATCTTGATGATCTGTTATAGCTGGAGGTATAAGGACGTGTTTGGGATCATTTTGAATGTTAATTGATGTTTGTAAATGGTTAGAAGTGATGGATCTTGGCTGGGTTAGGTTCTGGAAGTGTTTGGAGGTAATTTCGGTTGTGTTTGGTAGCCGAAATGTTGGATTTGCTAAGAGCAGTGAGTTTGGTTGTGTTGCTGGTGTTTTAATGCATGATGATGCATTAATCCTCTGTTGTTATGTGCTTGAAACAGGGGAGATTGATCCGTTAGCATTAGAGGAGGCGTTGAAGGTTTCGGATGCTTGGAAGGCTTGTTGGCTAGCCTTGTTTTGTGTATCGGTGAGTGAAGTTGGGTTTTCGGCTTTAAAACCAAGGTTTGAAGGTTTTGGGAGCTTAGTTTAAGTCTAAACAACTTTGCTAAGCTCAAGAGTAAGTAAATGGATTTTCCCTCTTGGCTTGTGTTGTGAATTGGTTCTTAAAGCAATTGTGATTGTTGGATGCAATGCATGTGATTTGCATGTTTTAAATTCTGTTTTGAAAGCATATTTTAGCATGGTTTAATGCTGGTTTTGAAAGCCAAATGTGAAGGATGCTTAAGGTAAGAGATCCTTGGTTTTGTACATTGAAATTGTGGAATTGATGCATAGTGTTGCATGTTGTTTAATGGCTTTGTGTAATGCTTCAAAAACAGTGGATTGATGATGGTAAATGTTGGTTTTAGCATTTGGGTTATGCTTGTAAAACATTGGATTAATGTGGTAAGATGGTTATATTGGCAAGTGATGTAAGTGGTTCTTGGTTACTTAGATCGGATATAGTTAGCCGGCTATAGGATTGGGTGCACCGTGAATAAAGTCGCCTTGGATGTGGAGTGGTTAAGTGTGAACCGGTAACTCCATCCAAGTACACTAACGAGATGGTTAAGTACACCATGGTGGTTAAAATTCCATGGGTGGGTTTTAAGGTCATAATGGTGGTTAAAATTCCATTTGAGGACCTTGGGTAAGCAAAGGTTATAATGGTGGTTAAAATTCCATTTGAGGACCTTGTGCTTGTTAAGATCACAATGGTGGTGTAAAGTCCATGCGTGGATCTTGTGAAGTATGTCCCAGATCTCGTTAGTGATGTTATACAACTACCAATGGTTGATGCTATGGTCATATGGTGGTTAAAATTCCATATGGGGACCTTGTGCATGTTAAGGTCATATGGTGGTTAAAATTCCATATGAGGATCTTGTGAGTATTAAGGTTATATGGTGGTTAAAATTCCATATGAGAACCTTGTGAATGTTAAGGCTATATGGTGGTTAAAATTCCATATGAGGGCCTTGTGTATGGTAAGGTCAAATGGTGGTTAAAATTCCATTTGGGGACCTTGAGATTGGTAGTGTGTATGAAGCGTGGGGACAACGCTTGTGATCCGCGTATCCGATTGGTTGTTGAGTTGAAAAGTGGATATGGTTATCACTTGAAAGCCAATATAAAGTTCTTGAATATAATGAAGCATGAGATGCTTGAAATGATGCATGGTTGCATGAGAAGTGTGTAATGCTTAATGAATGCATGTATTACTTGTTAGCTTGTACAAGTGTTTATTATCTATTGAGGATGGTGCATGTGTGCATGAAATCTCTTTAGTGCATTGAAGTCTTGTGAAGGCTTGTTTAAAAGGCATGTAATGCAAATGTTGAGTTGTGGTTCATGTGTTGCATTGGCTTAATGCATATGATTAATTGAGGAAGTAAGTGGTTTCCAAAAGTTTCTTGCTTGAAATGATTTTCAATGTGTGAGAAAGGTATGATGTAAAGAGGAAGTGTTTTCCAAGGTTCTTGTATTTAACCTTGCATTTGATGTTCATGCATGGAATGGTTAAAATGTTGGTTTTGCAATTTTATGCTTTGAAAAGGGTTACTTAGCTTACTAAGCTAAGGGTTGATTTTCATGTTTGAGCAATGCATGATTTTGAGCATGTTGTTGAAAAGGGTTTTCAAACATTGCTTTGGTTTATCAAATTATGATGCTTTTGAAAGTGGTTTTATGATTCGCTGCATTGATGGTGTTTTGGTTTTGAGCATTCCTCACTAAGCATTATGTGCTTACGCTCCTTTTTTCCATCAATGCAGATAATTGAAGTTGGAACAGCGAGAAGCAAGGGATTCAAGGAAAGCTCCACTTGAGATGTATGTCTCGGTTAATAGCTATAGATAATAAAGGCAATGGGGGGAGAAACTCTTATGTTGATGTTTAATGAGTTTGTGTATGTTGGACAAGATTGGTTTTGTGTTGTTGATAATGCTAGAACTTGTGTTGGCCTCTTGGTATGTGTTTGATGATTTGAGGATTTCATGGTTTGCCTTATAGGATGCTTGTCTATAAAATTGGGGATTTTCATAATTGATGTCATGTTGATGTTTGGTTGTGGCAATTATGTTCCTTATATGTTGAATGACTTGCTGATAAAGTTTGGTTGCAATTGCAGCATGTTTGATGGGTCAATTGTATGTTAAACCAGCAATTTTTCTGCAATCTGGGCAACCTGTTTCGGAACAGGTGTTATCGTATCGGAACGGGGGCCTGAAATGGCCTGGGCATTCCGAAACGGAAGGCACTGTTCCGGAACGGTTTGGCCACTGCCAGGCCTTGTTTCGGTACCAGTTTCAGAACGGTCCCGCGTTTCGGAACGGGTCTTCCCTGTTCCGAAACACTCGACCGTTGGGCACTGAAATTGTTGGTTAATTGTTTTGAAACCTTTGCGTTTTGGTCCTGAATCTTGTTTATACAATTGGATGAGTTTGAGATGTTTGTTTGAGCTGAAATTTGGCAGTGAAGCATGAAAGATGATTAATTTCATATTGGTAACTTTAATTTGGGTTAAGACCTTCTAATTTTCAGAATTTACAATTTGGTCCCTAAAGTTGTAATTTGTGCAATTGAGTCCCTGAATGTTCTCTGATTGTTATGATCTTTGAGTATGATGATCTTGTGAACATATCTAGGGTTAACGTGCATTTAGACAAGAGTAAAAAAAAAGAAAGGGTCGTTAATCAAGGTTGACTTTCGGGTTGACTTTGGTTTTCCCCGTGTGATCTTCTTAATTCGGGTCGACCGTCTAGGCCGGGTTAAGGGGGTTACAGCCTTGCTCCGCATGTAATCTTGCATTCCTCATTCGTCGGCTCTACTCGCTGCTATAGTCATCAAAAAATTGAGTGGACAACATCGTTATGATCAGGATTTTCTGCTCTACAGATCGCACTCTAGTTTTCCAATTCCTCAGTTTGTTGTCTTGGGCGACAGGTAGGGCGGCGGCAGCTACTCGACAGCTGTTGTCTCTCTTTGGAACTGCATCAGTACAGTTCCTTATTTTGCTGCCTCATCATCATGTCCTCAGCTCCTCTCTCCTTCTATCAGCCTCTAGTACCTAAAACTAAAACTAAGCTAAAACAATACCTTTTCTTTACCAAATAAAAGATAATAAATAAAAAGCATGACCAAGTAAAGAAAACTGTAAAATGCAATGCATGATCCTAATTATGCCTAAAATGTACTTAAAAACAATAGTAATATGAGATGGAATGTGCATGTAATAAAGAACTTATTGATACTTTACACTTAGTGAGGGAAAGCTCAATTTAAACAACAACAATGCAGTTTTTCAAAACAATGTTTCCTTTAAAACATAACCACATTATGCTCATCTTCCTCATGCTTTTAAAACCACATTTAAAGCATTATTCATAAACCACATGTATCATTTCCTCAAGCATATCTCAATGCATCCAAACCAAAGCTTCACATGCTTAAATCTCATAAATCGTAATCAGCATGTATCAAAGTCTTTATACAAAAGCATTTCAAAAACCATGATACATGTTCAATTCATATATTGGCATTTCAAGTGAACCAGATGGAATCTACCCTCATCCAATAATGGCCGGATATACGGAAACACTTGACAGAATCAACCCTCGCCAAGCCCTTGATAGAATCAACCTCTATCAAGTCACATGGTGAAATCAACCCTCACCATAATCTCCCTTTGGTCAGGATGCCACTACCCGCATTGCCCATTGGTGATAGAATCTACCCCTATCACTCGTAACACAATAGAATCTACCCCCTATTGTGTAAATGAAGAATTTATCACACGCACGAATTTTATATATTATAGTACACATTACCTTCTATTGGTCGACCAACATACCCGATAATAAAAATCTCATCACTAATCCAATATATCATTTAAATCCATGTTAACTCTCTGCTTTCAATGCATCAATAAAATCATCACATATCCTATCTCAAAACATGGTCAAATATAGCATAAAATCTCATCAAGAATATAAACTCTTGAAACATAATCAAATCATTTCATGGGATATAAATCAGCAAAACCATGCTTATAAAACATGGATAACAGTGAGTAACAAATATAAATCCAAAACATGAGCATGAATGCATGATAATCCACATGGACTTTAAACCAAAAAATTGAGAGCTTTGGTAACCATACTTACTTCCGAGATTAGCTAAGTGTTTCAAGCTTACACTAACCTCCCAAACCTTGTTTCCAAGATTGTGATAACGTTCAAACCACATTCACTCACTGATACAACTTTGCCTCACTTGTCGAGGCTATTCCAAGCTTCCATAACTCCAAATACGCCTTCTAACGATCAAGCAACATCTTGCCATGCTTCTAACTGAAGAAAAATAGAGGATTAATGCACACTATTGCATCAAAACCTCCAACAACATAAACCCCCATGCAACTCCAACATTTGCCAAGAAATTAACAACCGATACAACCCGAAAGCATCGGCAAAACCACTCTAAACAGTTCCCAATCATTACCCAGCAAAATCAATTATCAATCCTTATCCATTTACAACATAAAACACTTCCCCAACCTCTATAAACCTACAGCTATCAAGAAATCACAACAACCCCTAAACTCAAGATTTCATCACTAACTTCTAGCAATCTAACTAGTTTCGGGATTACTTAACAAAATCCATTAGATGAACATTATTAACCCATAACAACATGTTAATCATCAATCATTAACTCATCAATTAATATCAAATCCAAAGATCCACCATAAATCTTCAAGAAACCTTAATTAAACATGATTCCATCAATTAATATATAAAACCCATTAAAAACAATATGTAAAAGACTAAATACTTGGGAATTTTAGTAAATAACATGTCATTAGAGAAGAAGAATGAACCTACCTATAATGATGAGCTCTACCTCATTTTTGAAAAGAAGCCAAAAGAAAACCAAAGAGAAAACAAAAGATTTAATGAATGATCAATAGAAATTTGATAAATCCTTGAAATCCAAATCTAATTTAGAGTTTACCTTGGAAATCTTGTTGTTTGGATGAAGGGAATTTGAGAGAAAAGTGAGAGAAGAAAACTATCGTCAAAAGCGAATTTGTGAGAAAATAAAAAACTATTTTAACTTCCCTCCATCTTTTTAATATAATTTATTTAATCAATATTACAATATAGGAGAAAAAGTCTCTATTAGCCCTTAGTATTGCTCCTTAACGATTCAAAGCAATAGCCTTTTATGTTTTTGCCATTAAATCAAACTTTACCATTTTTACATTTTGGTCACTAAACCAAAATGTCCGATTTCCAAAATTGTTTTCTTTAAATTACATTTACCAAAATTTATCATATATATAATTATGATTTTAGGAAAATTTTCCTTATTTTTATCCGACCAAAGACCTTTTAATTTAATTATTTCCTGAAACTAGACTAGATCGCTAAACAGGTTCGAACCGAACCGCCTAACAAAACCCGGCTAACATCTAGGCCCAAAATCTGTGCTTTACAACTCTCCCCCACTTAAGAAATTTCATCCTCAAAATTTACCTGGTGGAAAGAGATAGGGAAACTACTTTTTCATAGCCTTCTTTCTTTCCCATGTCGCTTCTTCGACACCTCAGTGTCTCTAAAGCACCTTCACCAATTCAATGGTCTTCCCGCGAAGCACCTTACTATTCGAATCCAAAATCTCTACCGGTTCTTCATCATAAGATAAATCTGGATTCAACTCTACTTCCTCCACCGGCAACACATGCGAAGGATCCGAACGATACCTCCTAAGCATAGATACATGGAAAACATCATGTATCTTTTCCAACTCCGGCGGCAACCGCAATCTATACGCAACAGGGCCAATCCTCTCAAGCACCTCATAAGGTTCGATAAATCACGGGCTCAACTTGCCATTTCACCCGAACCTCATCACCTTCTTCCAAGGCGAAACTTTGAAGAAAACCTTCTCACCAACCTTAAACTCAATTTCCTTATGCTTCAAATGTACCCCCCTATACCCGCTTATGCGTTACAACGGATCCTAGAAGGTTACATTAGGGTCACAAGAGTGACCCACAGTAAAAATACACATAAAAACATATTTCTTCAAAACACTCATTAAACTGTAAAATCAACTTTTGTTTAAAATACAATTTCGAGAAGTCATTTAAACACATAACAGGAATTTCAGAAAGTGCTTTACAAATACTATCATAAAACAATACATGACATACATGCCCATTAACTATACAGTACCACACTCCAAAAGCAACGTTGAGAGAACTTCGAACACTGATGTCAAACGTTATACCATGATATATTCCTTTAACCTGCGATGGTAAAAACAACGTGAGCTTGAAAAAGCTCAGTAATACAAAACTACCTAAAGATGCTATAAGCTCATGCAGATATATGGTAGGCATAACATTTTCATGATGTTCCGCGCAGTAACGATCTCAATTTCTGTTTTCTACTATTTCGAGGTTGCATCATACTCGAGAATAACGATATTTGTTCTTTAATCAGACCTTGAGACTTAGACGAGAATTATATAGGCTGGTAACATGCGAGGTAGGAATCAGAGAGTTTGGTGTCTAGTGTGTTCCAACGGTGCAACGTTAATGCATGAAATGTAACAATGCAGTAAACCTTTTTATTTAAAATACATTTGTTTCAAGTAGCCATAAAGTTCATTTTAATTCTATATTTACCCTCCAACCATACTCCACTATATAGTTTCCCCAGTGCAGTATCATGTACAGGCATTAACCCGAGCCCATTAGGCGTGGGTACCATCCTAAGGATATACCTCAGAATACGGGCGGCCTTTGCCGAAGCATAGGAACTGAAAACGGGCGGACATGGCTGAAGCCTAAGATCCAAAAATAGGCGAACATAGCCGAAGCTTAGGATCCGAGTACGGGCGGACTTACCAGCTATATCAGGGCTGAGCCGACGGTTACTTCATATCATGTCCCAAGTACCCTAGTGAATCAGATCATCAATAGTTCATTAATCAATAACTGTATTTTTAGTAACGCATTATCCATATAGCATGTTTGTCATATCGGGTGCATAGGCATATACCAGAAATATAGTACGGTCATGCTTAATTATAAAACATGTCATGTTCATGTGAGTTCAAGTATGTCAATCAAGTGCACGTGATCGGTATTATAACAAGTAATTCAGTATGCAAAAATAGTCGTGTGACACACATGGAACACACTAGGTGGAACAATTTATTCCTTGGAGATACTTGGCATTTACGGAAGAGAACACATTAAACTTTTGACAATTGAACGGATCTTTGAAACAAGGCCCCTATTAAAAGAGGGGTTTGTACTAACGGTTCAAACCAGATATTCAAGAGATGATACATCAAGACCTTTGAGAGTTTAGGCATATCATGAGTGATTTAGCCATTTAAGCCTACCAGGGGCATTTTGGTCATTTTATCATACACGAGCATTTTGGTAATTTATACCAACAGGGCGTAAACAATGGCTCATAAATTCTATTTGCTCATCAAGTTTCCAACCAGGCATTCAGAGATTTCTACATTAAGATCTTTCACAATATTAGATACATTCGGGGATACTTTGATTACTTAGGCCAACGAGGGCATTTTGGTCATTTAACTAACAGGGGTAATTTTGTAATTTAACTCCATCATAAGAAAATTATGATTTATAATATTTAAGATTTCCAGAAGTTTATCGAGCCTTCAAAACCATTCGAACTAACATATCCCAACCTTGCATTACTAACCAACCCTTCTAATGTATCCGGCTGTATCGTATATCTGAACGGTTGCTTTCATATTTCACCACCGGACTTGTCACGGAGTAGTCGAACTTATATTTTGTGCGGAAAAACTTCCATCCTTATTTCAATAACAGGAGTGATTGACGTACATGAGTCATGCTTCAACCCTTTGGGGCATTTCAGTCATTTTCAGCTTTATTGGCATTTCTAGAATTTCATCAAAGGCAATTTACTTATTTCAGACAAGGGGGTATTTAAGTCATTTTGAAGCTCAGGATCTCTATCATTTCTATCAAATGAACCATTTATAGTATTCCAATCATTTAAGTACTCGTGGGTGTTTCAACCATTCAAGAAATTCTGGTACCCTCCAACAACTTCACTCATTTCATACTCAAGGGTTTGTCCATCTTTCCAGTTAATTTGCAAACTTGGGTGTCTGAAGATACTTCAGCTTTCTTGGTCACTACGATCATTCCGATTAATTTGACCATAACAATATTTCCAATACTTTTAGTCATTACAATCAATTCAGTATTTTGAGCCACTTGATTTATTTAGAGGTATGGATAGTTTCATGTGAATCTATATTCGGAGTGTTATTCCAAAATCAAAGAAACCTAACGCCTTACAATCTCGAAGGATTAAATCTTGTTACCATAATTTTCCTAGTAGATCGAGGTTTTTAGATGAATCGGGTCGTTTTACCATATCCAGTATAGATTTTTAGATCGCTTCCAATTCCAACGGTATTTTCGTAATTTCATATCCAAATATATTTAGCATTTAATCACTTGACATTAATAATCAAGTTTGAGGATTAGCCGCCTTATTAATTAATTTATTGAACTTCACATCATTACATTTGTTAACTTTCTCATTTGAACATTTCAATCTTTTCTAGGTTATCATACACAATTTCATATCAGGTTTGGCTTAAGCAGGGTTAACAACACTCTTTATCATATTCATGCATGCATTAACCGAATACCAACATGTTCATAAAGCATACTAGAGGTAGTAGTGTATTACCTTTAATCCTTGCTATATCGGTCAACCATGGTACTCCATTCGATCAGCCTCAAACCCGAATACGACATCCTCAACATCCCGAATACAAGGAACTTTGAATACCTTAAATCGTACAAATTCCAATTTTAGTCCTTATTCATATTTTTCATAATTGATTATTAAAATACATAAGCAAACTCGAGTTCAAGGTCCAATTGAGAGGTTTCGGGTTAGAATTTCGTAAAACGGGCATAAAAACGGACTCGTGACGTCGAAAAACATACAATAGGGCTTTTCGAGAAAAGTTGACTTTTTGGTCAAAGTCAACGCTAACGTAAGCGGTCAAAGTCAACGTTGACATCATGCTGACGTCACTATTCCAATGGCTGACTCGGCGAGTTGACTCACTGGGTTGACTCGGGCAAGTTGACTCACTAGGTTGACTCGGGCGAGATGACTCACTGAGTTGACTCGGTCAACGAGTCGGGTCAGTCAACGGGTCGGGCCTATTATTGGGCTTGGCCGGTTTGTTCGAACCGGTTCGGGCGGCTCGGTTCAAGGTCAGACCGGGTCTGAGCTGGCCGGCTCAACAGCCACCGTCCAAAGTGGCCGGAAATTGCCTTGGACGGCACGTAAAGCCCACGCACGGCCTTTCACGGTCAATAAAGACGCCGGACATCACCAAAACACGAAAACAACCTTAAATCAAGCCTATTTCAACCGGAAACCCAAAAATTTAGGTTAGAGCTCATCAGACTTACCGAAACTGACGGTAAACCCTCGAAAATGTCGTGGCTCCGACGACGGTCTAACGGTGGCTGTTCGATGATCGACAATATGGGTTTTGCTCAACTTGGATCGGAGAGTCTAGGGGTGGTGACGGCGCGGCGAACAGACGCCTATGATGGCCGGAATCGACAAAAAACCTAACGGCTCTACCCTAGATTCGTCGAACCTTAATCCTTCGATTGGCGGTGATCGGGACGGCAGCTGCGCGAGTGGTTGGTACGGTGGTGGTCAGAACGATAAGGCGGTCTCAGCGATGGTGGTTGTGCACGCCACGTCACTGCGGTAGCTAAGATCGGCGACAATGACCGGTGAACGATGCGGGTTTGGGAGAGAAGCTTCCAGATTCGAAAATGGGTTCTTTCATTAATGAGGCTGGTAGGTGGATAGGTTGTCTGACTTTTAATAATTATAGGTTCAGACATATCAAACAATGGTAACATTAAATTGGGGTAGACTAACACCAAGTGTAACATTGCCTTAGATGGTTAAGGTTTTTACATATTAACCCAAAGGTCGTGGGTTCAAACCCCAAAGACACCAATTCCTTTCTCTTTTTTTTTTATCAAATTTCATTTTTCTTGGGGTGTTACAATTCTCCTACCATTAAAAGAAATTTCGTCCTCGAAATTTACCAGAGTCAGAGAAATAAAGAAACTAATCTTTTATCTATTTTTTACTGGAACTTCTCCATCAGATTATCCTTATTTCTCTAGACTCTAAGACAGTCAGAGGTCAATCTGGTAACATTCTCAATCACTTAGACTGAGTTCGGCCTAAAACAATCTCATCATACACCCAAACCAACTTATCAAAATGCGGTATATAAATGAATCCATACAGAACTCCATACGGAGCCAAACAAACAATTGCCTTATAACTTTTATTATAAACGATCCCTATCTGGGATAAGGAACTTTCCAGACTACCATAGAAGTTAATCATACAACCCTGGAGTATCTTCTTTATAAATGTTAGTTATTCTATTGGGTTTAATATCAATATACGGAAGAAAAACGGTACCTGAAATACATACGACTACTCAAGCCCTCTACCAGGGCTTTCCAGAATCAGGATGTAACACCAAATTTCAGTCATGAATGATATAACGATACACCATACCACATTTTCATACAAGAGGTCTTTCTTCAAGTCCCCCGAATATAACCCATGTTTTGAACGAATATTACTTACTTTTAGCACAACATATTGATAATAGTTTCCTTTGTGCGTAATATGGTCACCACATAGTCTATAATTTCACCAATCTTACAAACACCCTTCTTCTAAATTCATAGCACTTTTATCAAAAGTTCATCAGAATGTTCTCAAACACAATCTCTTACATGTAATCTTATATCAGTTACCTCATATTATCAAACCTCCATTCTCTATCTAATTCATATCTTCAATTCCACACGCATTAACCATCTCAGTTTCTTTATCTTGATTTCAAATCCATCAATTTAATCCAAAACATAGGCGAGCAATATATACTTTTCTTGCTATTATAGATCGAGCTATATAAGGCATAATACTTAGATTCACTAATTTCATGGAAAGAGATTCGACATTGGAGTTTCAGCTCAGTAGAGAATGGTTATGCTAGGGGCATGCATAGACTAGACACCCTATGACAGACGATCGGCCGATCTACCCAGAATGACGCAACTCTAAACTCTGATACCACTAAATGTAACCCCCTAGACCCGCTTATGCGTTACAACGGATCCTAGAAGGTTACATTAGGGTCACAAGAGTGACCCACAGTAAAAATACACATAAAAACATATTTCTTCAAAACACTTATTAAACTGTAAAATCAACTTTTGTTTAAAATACCATTCGGGAAGTCATTTAAACACATAACAAGAATTTCAGAAAGTGCTTTACAAATACTATCATAAAACAATACATGACATACATGCCCACTAACTATACATTACTGTACTCCAAAATCAACGTCTAGAGAACTCTGAACACTAATGTCAAACGTTATACCATTATATTCCTTTAACCTGCGATGGTAAAAACAACGTGAGCTTGAAAAAGCTCAGTAATACAGAACTACCTAAAGATGCTATAAGTTCATGCAGATATATGGTAGGCATAACATTTTCATGATGTTCCGCGCTGTAACGGTCTCCATTTCTGTTCTACTATTTCGAGGTTGCATCATAATCGAGAATAACGATATTTGTTCTTTAATCAGACTTTGAGAATTAGCGGGGAATTATATAGGCTGGCAACATGCGAGGTAGGAATCAGAGAGTTTGGTGTCTAGTGTGTTCCAACGGTGCAACGTTAATGCATGAAATGTAACAATGCAGTAAACCTTTTTATTTAAAATACATTTGTTTCAACTAGCCATAAAGTTCATTTTAATTCTATCTTTACCCTCCAACCATACTCCAGTATATAGTTTCCCCAGTGTTGTATCATGTACATGCATTAACCCGAGCCCATTGGGCGTGGGTACCATTCTAAGGATATACCTTAGAATACGGGCGGCCTTTGTCGAAGCATAGGAACCGAAAACGGGCGGACCTGGCTGAAGCCTAGGATCCGAAAACGGACGGACCTAGCCGAAGCTTAGGATCCGAATACGGGCGGACTTACCAGCTGGAGCAGGGCTGAGCCGACGGTAACTTCATATCATGTCCCAAGTACCCCAGTGAATCAGATCATCAATAGTTCATTAATCAATAACTGTATTTTTAGTAACACATTATCCATATAGCATGTTTTTCATATCGGATGCATAGGCATATACCAGAAATATAGTACGATCATGCTTAATTATAAAACATGTCATGTTCATGTGAGTTCAAGTATGTCAATCAAGTGCACGTGATCGGTATTATAACATGTAATTCAATATGCAAAAACAGTCTTGTGGCACACATGGAACACACTAGGTGGAACAGTTTATTCCTTGGAGGTACTTGGCTTTTACGAAAGAGAACACATTAAACTTTTGACAATTGAACGGATCTTTGAAACAAGGCCCTATTAAAAGAGGGGTTTGTACTAACGGTTCAAACCAGATATTCAGGAGATGATACATCAATACCTTTGAGAGTTTAGGCATATCATGAGTGATTTAGCCATTTAAGCTTACCAGGGGAATTTTGGTCATTTTATCATACACGAGCATTTTGGTAATTTATACCCACAGGGCGTAAACAATGGCTCAGAAATTCTATTTTCTCATCAAGTTTCCAACTAGGCATTCAGAGATTTCTACGTCAAGATCTTTCACGATATTAGATGCATTCGAGGATATTTTGATTACTTGGGCCAACAAGGGCATTTTGGTCATTTAACTATCAGGGGTAATTTTGTAATTTAACCCCATCATGAGAAAATTATGATTTACAATATTTAAGATTTCCAGAAGTTTATCGAGCCTCCAAAACCATTCGAACTATCATATCCAAACCTTGCATTACTACCCAACCCTTCTAATGTATCCGGCTGTATCGTATATCTGAACTGTTGCTTTCATATTTCACCACCGGACTTGTCGCGGATTAGTCGAACTTATATTTTGTGCGGAAAAACTTCCAACCTTATGTCAATAACAGGAGTGATTGACGTACATGAGTCATGCTACAACCCTTAGGGGCATTTCATTCATTTTCAGCTTTATTGGCATTTCTAGAATTTCATCAAAGGCAATTTACTTATTTCAGACAATGGGATATTTCAGTCATTTTAAAGCTCGGGATCTCTATCATTTCTTTCAATTGAACCATTTATAGTATTCCAATCATTTAAGTACTCGTGGGTGTTTCAGCCATTCAATAAATTTCGGTACCCTCCAACCACTTCATTCATTTCAGACTCAAGGGTTTGTCCATCCTTCCAGTTAATTTGCAAACTTGGGTGTCCGAAGATACTTCATCCTTCTTTGTCATTGCGATCATTCCGATTAATTTGACCATAACAACATTTCCAATAATTTTTGTCATTACAATCAATTCAGTATTTTGAGCCACTTGATTTAATCAAAGGTATGGATAGTTTCCCGTGAATCTATATTCGGAGAGTCATTCCAAAATAAAAGAAACCTAACTCCTTACAATCTCGAAGGTTTAAATCTTCTTACCATAATTTTCCAAGTAGATCGAGGCTTTTGGATGAATCGGGTCATTTTACCATATCTAGTATAGATTTTTAGATCTCTTCCAATTCCAAGGGTATTTTCGTAATTTCATATCAAAAAATTTTAGCATTTAATCACTTGACATTAATTATCAAGTTTGAGGATTAGCCGCCTTATTAATTAATTTATTGAACTTCACATCATTACATTTGTTAACTTTCTCATTCGAACATTTTGATCTTTTCTATGTTATCATACTCAATTTCATATCAGGTTTGGCTTAAGCAGGGTTAACATCACTCTTTATCATATTCATGCATGCATTAACCGAATACCAACATGTTCGTAAAGCATACTAGAGATAGTAGTGTATTACCTTTAATCCTTGCTATATCGGTCAACCATGGTACTCCATTTGATCACCCTCGAACCCGAATGCGACTTCCTCAACATCCCGAATACAAGGAACTTTGAATACCTTCAATCGTACAAATTCCAATTTCAGTCCTTATTCACATTGCTCATAACTGATTATTAAAATACATAAGCAAACTCGAGTTCAAGGTCCAATTCGGAGACTTTCGGGTTAAAATTTCATAAAACGGGCATCAAAAACGGACTCAGAACATCGAAAAACATAAAATAGGGCTTTTCGGGGAAAGTTGAATTTTTGGTCAAAGTCAACCCTAACGTCATGCTGACGTCACTGGTCCAATGGCTGACTTGGTTAGTTGACTCACTGGGTTGACTCGGGCAAGTTGACTCAATGATTTGACTTGGTCAAGGGGTCGGGTACGAGTCAACGAGTCGGGTCAGTCAACGGGTCGGGTCGGTCAACGGGTCGGGCCGATTATTGGGCTTGGCTGGTTTGTTCGAACCGGTTCGGGCGGCTCGGTTCAAGGTCAGACGGGGTCTGAGCCGGCCGGCTCAACAGCCACCGTCCAAGGCAGCAGGAAATCGCCTTGGATGGCGAGTGAAGACCACGCGCGGCCTTTCCTGGTCGGAAAACACGTCGGACAACACCAAAACACCGAAAACAGCCTTAAATCTAGCCTATTTCAACCGGAAACCCAAAAATTTAGGTTAGAGCTCATCGGACTTACCGAAACTAACGGTAAACCTTTGAAACTATTGTGGCTCTGACGACGGTCTAACAGTGGCCGTTTGAAGATCGACAATATGGGTTTTGCTCAGCTTGGATCAGAGAGTCTAGGAGTGGTGACGGCGCGGAGAACGGACGCCTACGACGACCGAAATCGACAAAAAACCTAACGGCTCTACCTTAGGTTCGTCGAACCTTAATCCTTCGATTGGCGGCGATCGGGACGGCAGGTGCGCGAGTGGTTGGTACGGTGGTGGTCGGAACGATAAGGCGGTCTCAGCGATGGCGGTCGTGCTCGCCATGTTACGGCGGTGGCTAAGATCGGCGGCAACGGCTGGTGAATGATGCGGGTTTGGGAGAGAAGCTTCCAGATTCAGAAATTGGTTCTTTCGTTAATGGGGGTGGTAGGTGGATAGATTGTCTGACTTTTAATTATTATAGGTTCAGACATATCAAACAATGGTTAACATTAAATTGGGGTAGACTAACACCAAGTGTAACCTTGGCTCAGATGGTTAAGGTTTTTACATATTAACCCAAAGGTCGTGGGTTTAAACCCCAAAGACACCAATTCCTTTCTCTTCTTTTTTTATCAACTTTCATTTTTCTTGGGGTGTTACATCAAATCCGCGTAAGATTTATGACGATCCGAGGCCTCCTTTAGATGATCACAAATGAGCTTCACCTTATCGGTTGTACCTTTGAGCATATTCGGCAAAGAAACCAAGTTTTGCCCCGCTTCTGCCCAACACACGGGTGTTCGACACAACCGTCCATACAAAGCCTCATACGGTGCCATTTGTATGTTCATCTGATAGCTATTATTGTAGGCGAATTCCACCAATGGCAACATCTTATCCAACGAACCTCGGAACTCAATCACACAATACCGGAGCATATCCTCCAACACCTGGATAACACGCTCCGACTGACCATCCATCTGAGGATGATAAGACGTGCTAAAACTCAACCTCATGCCCAAGGCTCGATGCAAACACTCCCAGAACCTCGATGTGAACTGTGGATCCCTATCTGAGACTATAGACTCAAGAACACCATGCAACCGCACAACTTCCGCAACATAAAGTTCTGCTAGCTTATCCAGGGTAAACGTAGTATGCACTGGCAAGAAATGTGCACACTTCATCAACCGATCCATGATCACCCACACAGAATTCTTCTTTGACGGTGTCAAAGGATAACTCAGCACAAAATCCATCGTGATCCTCTCCCATTTCCACTCTGGAATCCTCAAAGGCTGCAACAGACACGATGGAAACTGATGTTCAACTTTGACACGCTGACACACCAAACACTTGCTAACAAACTCTATCACATCCTTTTTCATGCTCACCCAGTAGTACTCATCTCGCAACCCCCGATACATCTTAGTACTACCAGGATGTATGGCAAGAGGACTATTATACGCCTTCGTCAAGATAGTGTGCCTCAACTCAACATCCTTTACCACAACTACCCGACCCTTAAAACACAAAACACCATCATCACTGAAACTGTAATCCGTAGGATTACCCTGCACAATGTTCGTAACATGCGAAACCAAGGAATCATCAAGCAATTGCTTTTCCTTGATCAACTCAACAAAAGATGGTTTTGCCAAAAACTCGACCACCAAGCCAGCCTCACGAGACAAACTCAAACGAGCAAACATCGCTCTCAACTCCACTTCAACCTTTCGGCTGAAAGCATCAGCCACCACATTGGCCTTTCATGGGTAATACTCGATCGTAAGATCGTAATCTTTTAGCAATTCCAACCATCGACGTTGCTGAAGATTCAATTTCCTCTATGACATAAGATACTTGAGAATCTTGTGATCTGTGTACACAATACACCTTTCATCGTAAAGAAAATGCCTTCATATCTTTAGAGTGAACACTACAGATTTAAGCTCAAGATCGTGAGTAGGCTAATTACGCTCATGCACCATTAATTGCCTCGATGCATAAGCAACTACTCTACCCTCCTGCATCAACAAACACCCTAAATCTACATAGGATGCATCATTATATACGACAAACTCTTTTCCAGATTCAGGTTGAATCAAGATCGAAGCTTGTACCAAAACATCCTTCAAATTTTGAAATTCTTGTTGCCTCGCCTCCATCCACTAAAACTTAACATCTTTCTGAAGCAACTTCGTCAACGGAACAACTATCTTAGAAAACCCATCTACAAACCGACAATAATACCCTGCTAAACCTAGAAAACTATGAACCTCTGTCACTGATTTTGGTTGTTTCCAACCCACAATTGTCTTAATCTTTTGAGGATCCACACGGATACCCTCGGCTGACACCACATTACCAAGAAACACCACCTCCTTAATCCATAACTCACATTTACTCAACTTTGCATAAAGCTGATTATCCAACAAAGTCTGCATCACTATCCTCAAATGTAACCCCCTTAGCCTTGTCTAGGCGTTTGACCCGAGTTAAGAGAATTACACGGGGAAAGCCGAAGTCAACTCATTAAAGTCAACCTCGATTAGCAACCCTTTTTTATTTTAACTTGTCTAGGTGCATAATTAAGTCCTGTAGCGTTTTCTCGCGCAATGAATATATTTTTCCAATTAAACCGAACATCAATTGTCCATTCGTTTGCAACAATCAGATATAAGGTCAAATCAAAATTTATTGTTACCAACCTTTAATTAGGTTTATTGCATGCTTGCATGTGAAATATCAACATCATATGATCATTTAAACATCTACAAATGCAAATCACACAAACAGGGACTAAAATGTAAACATTCAAAACAGACAGATTATGCCATTTTAACTAACTTAACAACCCCATTTCGAAACAGACACCCCCTATTTTGAAACCATGCATTCTAGTAGCATTTGGTCTCGAAACGACCCTTACCCGTTTCAGAACCAAACCCCAAAATTGAACTCCACTGCATCAGGCAACAAAGAGTCATATCGAAACGACCCCGAGTTTCGATACGGGTTCAAATTTATAACTAAAGGTCTCGAAACGGTCTAGTAGTGTTCCGAAACGTTAAGACCAAATATGCAAGCTGTATCGAAACAACTACTACTTTTCCGAAGCACATACCAGATCTACACTAAAACAACAACAGTTAAGCATCTTAGAACACACCATATGGCCACCAATCATCTTGCAATCAAAGATAAACATCAACCACATATTTATCCAACACATAGGCATCATCAAAGGCATCTAACATCATGAATTGTAAAACAAGATTACTCTAAAGGCATGCAACCTAGAAGCAATCCACATAGAGTATCAAAATCCACAAAACAAAGAATAACAACATATAAAGGCCTATTACAAGTCTTAAAAGGAAAAACACACTTGCAAAACCGGGGAGTTTAAACAATCCCCTCACAAATACCGAGGTACCCTCCCCATTGCCATTTCTACCATGTTATAAATGTCAAAACCCATACTTATTAATCGAGTGATGTCTTGGGTGAATTCCCTTGCTATTATGCTGCCAATAAGCTCCCTAATTTGCATTGTTGGAAAGGAGAGCGTAAGAATATTTTCTTAGTGAGGGAAAGCTCAATTTAAACAACAACAATGCAGTTTTTGAAAACAATGTTTCCTTTAAAACATAACCACATCATGCTCATCTTCCTCATGCTTTTAAAACAACATTTAAAGCATCATTCATAAACCACATGTATCATTTCCTCATGCATATCTCAATGCATCCAAACCAAAGCTTCACATGCTTAAATCTCATAAAGCATAATCATCATGTATAAAAGTCTTTATAAAAAAAAGCATTTCAAAAACCATGATACATGTTCAATTCTTATATTGGAATTTCAAGTGAACTGGTTGGAATCTACCCCCATCCAATAATTATCGGATATATAGACACACTTGAAGGAATCAACCCTCGCCAAGCCCTTGATAGAATCAACCCCTATCAAGTCACATGGTGAAATCAACCCTCACCATAATCTCACTTCAGCCAGGATGCCACTACCCGCATTTTTCGTTGGTGATAGAATCTACCCCTATCACTCGCAACACAATGTAATCAACCCTTATTGTATCACATAAAAATTTATCACACACGCGAATTTTATATATTATAGTGCACTTTACTTCGTATTGGTCGACCAACATATCCGATAATAGAAATCTCATCACTAAGCCAATATGTCATTTAAATCAATGTTAACTCACTACTTTCAATGCATCAATAAAATCATCACATATCCCATCTCAAAACATGCACAAATATAACATAATATCTCAGCCAGAATATAACCCTTGAAACATAATCAAATCATTTCATGGGATACAAATCAGCAAAACCATGCTTATAAAATATTCATAACATTGAATAACAAATATAAATCCAAAACATGAGCATGATAATCCACATGAACTTTAAACTGAATAACTGAGAGCTTTGGTAACCATACTTACTTCCGAGATTAGCTAAGTTTTTCAATCTTACACTAACCTCCAAAACCTTGTTTCCAAGCTTATGAAAACGTTTAAACAACATCCACTCACTGATACAACTTCGCCTCACTTGCCGAACCTATTCCAAGTGTCACAGCCTAAAAACACCCTAGAAGAAATTATAAGATTGTGGGTTAATAGTGGGATAACCTATAATATGATATATAATATAAGATAGTAGGTTATTAATGGGATAACCTATAATACGATATATAATATAAGATAGTGGGTTATTAGTGGGATAACCTATAATATGATATATACCATAAGATAGTGGGTTATTAGTGGGATAACCTATAGTATGATATATAATATAAGATAGTGAGTTATTAGTGGGATAACCTATAATATGATATATACCATAAGATAGTGGTTTATTAGTAGGATAACTTATAATATGAGATATTGTAACACCCCAAATTTTACCTAATTTAAAAATCTCTAATTTTGAAATTTCTAAATCAATAACCCTATAATTTGGGGAATTTAATTCAGAAACCCTAATTGAATTTAAGGGTTAAATTGAGAAAATTCAGAATAATAAGGCTTATCTTTGAAATTCATGGGTTAATTTGTAATTTATGGAAATTTAAGTGCTCGTTTCAAACCCTAAATAACTTCAGTGGCTTCTTTTGTTATTTACCCATTTATTAGGGTAATTTAAACCCTTTTAGCCATTCAGCTTGAATTTTGGAAACGGGTCAGCCGCATCTCCCTCATCCCCCTCTCTCGATATCTCCATCTCCTCTCCCCCCACTCGGTCCGATGAAGCTCCGACGAGGGCGTTAGCGCCGTCTGTTCAGAGTACCGCCGCCACCAATCGTTTCCCCATCTCCGTTCGACCATAATCCGCTCATCCCTTTACCCTCGTTGTCGGCCGTTTGCTCAGAAACAACGTTAAACCGTTCGGTTTCTCTGCTCCGTCCACCTCTGCCGTTCGCAACACCATCGCGACCATCACCGTCGTGCGATTAAACCCCGACCTTTGGCTCTCCCTCGCTTCGTCGTCTTCGCCTTTGCTTTCGCCGTCGTTCATTCCTTACTCCGATCTAGGTGTGGGTAAGTTTTGAAACCATGTTTTTGATTAGGTCAATGTTTCTGAGGTATGGATTGATTTTAGTTTCCGTTCGTATTGTGGTTGTGAATGACCGTTATGGTTGTCGTGGTTGTAACAGCGCCGCCATGCACATTTGGGTTTGTCGTCGTCAGAATCTTCGCCGCCGTCGGGTTGTGTTGGCCGGAAATTAACTTTTGTGGTTGTTGTTCGGTGCGAGCGTATCACTGCCGTCGTTTGGTCACGCCGCCGTAATCGTCTAGACCTGCCGCCGCCATCTTTGTCATGCACCATCTGCCGCCACCATCAAAGGTTTTTAGAAAACCTAATGTTGCCTTTGAGCCACCATCATAAGAAGTTGGGCCATCAGATTTCAGTCCAACAATTGGGTGACCCAAATCACTATATTGAATCAGGTCTTGGCCCAAATCGATGAGCCCTAATGTCAAATGCTCTAGTTTGTGAAAGTCATTTCCGAGTAAGCCATCTTGGTATTTTGAACCAATCCGAACCGTTTGCACAAGTTAATCTGGACCAGTGAATCGAATTAATAAACTTAGCCGGATCAAGCTTGAACTGAACTGGATCAGTGAAACTTGGACCAAACCGAACCGAACCATGAGTCTTGAACTGGACTGTTGACTTTGACCTGCCTGAATCAGTTTTGACTTTGACCAATTGGACTGAGTTGACCGTTGACCTTGGATAGTTGACTTTGATCGACACAGTTGACTTTGACTTTGACTAGAGTTGACCAAGAGTTGACTTTTTCAGAAAACGTGCATCTTACCCTTTCTCAACACCCTGAGTTCGTATCCGCTGCCCGTTCTGCTTAAATAGTTTCCGAAAGCTCAGTTTTGCCCATTTTAAGTATTGTTATTGGAATATGATAAGTTATGATTTCAGAATCTGATTTGGAATATTCTCGTGTTCAGGTGCCGACCTTGAGACCGTTGGGTTACCTCCAGTTGTTCAGACTGATCGTGCACGTTCTTCGAGATCTTCACGTGAGTATATCTTAGTTCAGTTTTCAGTGTTTTAGTCGGTGGCTTAGTGTTAGTAATAAATACTAATATAGTATTCATACCTCGTAGGTCCTGATTCAGCTAGATCTGAGCGTAAGACGCGCTTTTCTCGGCATTAGAGCTTTTGTTGCTTAAAGGTGTGTCTCTTCCTGTTTTATAAACTTATGTGTTTCTTTCTGTGCTTTTCTGGTATTAATATAAGTAAATGTTTTGTACATTTTGTGTGCATACTCTGTTGTGATTGGGTGAATGTTTTCAGACATCATGCATAACATGTCATACTGTGTTTTAAGTGATATATCGGATTTTCAGAACTGTAAAACATCGGATTTATAGTATTATGCAATTTGAATGTTCATAATTCAAGTTTCGGATCAGACTCGGATTTTAAAATCTGTATCATATCATTGTGGGTATATGGATTGAGATTTGTTCGGGGAAGTTCAGTGGTTTCAACCTTCGGGTTGAATTCTGCTTCGGATCAGTGGTTTCAACCTTCGGGTTGAATTCCGCTTCGGATTAGTGGTTTCAACCTTTGGGTTGAATTCTGCTTCGGATCAGTGGTTCCACCCTTCGGGCTGAGTTCCACTTCGGATGGTGACATGGAGAAAGTAGGTTCTGGGGAACCTTACTTTTCGGTGTATCGGAGATGGGTACTATGATTTATGTGCATCAGACATCATATCATTATGATTCAGTTTTATTGTGTTTTCAAAAAAGTATTTATCAGAAAATAAAATATTGTTTTGTTTTTGTTTTGTTTTCGTTGCACTTTAGAGACACACTAAGCTCTTTAGCTTACACACCTTAGTTTTTACTTTTCAGATATCTCAGACTTTTTAGGCGATCGGTACTTGGAGCATCTCTTGTTTATTCAGATAAATTATTATTCAGTACGAACCTTTCAGTTACTTCAAAATTATTATTTTAATATATTTTGGGATATTTGTGTAATATGGACATTGAAATTTTTTTTAATTTGGGTTTTATTAAATGCATGCATCTATGAAGTTATTTTTCAGAATTTTAATTAATTATCGGAACATCGTTCAAAAGATTAAGTTTTATTTTAATCGAAATATTTGTTGAGTTTTACTTATTTAATCGATTCTTTTGAATTACAAAATATTTTAACCTAAATTGTTTCTTGAGTGATACGTTTCTAATCGCTACTTCCTAAATTTGACTTTTTCTTCTAAGTCGAGTTTAGGGGGTTACAGATATAGCATAAGAAAGTGGATTATTACTGGAATTGTAACTCCCTTAGCCCGGCCTAGAAGCCTGACCCAAACTAAGAAGACTACACGGGGAAAACCAAAGTCAACTTTCAAAGTCAACTTCAATTAGCAACCCCTTTTTTATCTTTTCTAGATGCACATAATTATCCTATGTGACTAAATAGCGATTAGGTGAAAATGGCACAGTGGTCGGGGTTCAATTAGGGGTTCAATTGCATGTTTTTGCCTTTTAGGGACCAAATTGTAAATTTCCAGATTTACAAGGACTAACTAGATTTTAAAGTTACCAATCCAAATTTAATCATGTAACATGCCAGCATGTCAAATCTCATCCCAAACAGACCACCCAAACTCAACAAATTAAACTTACAACATTCAGGGACAAAAACGTAAGAAACAAAAACCTGGAGCAATTCAAAATCAACATCTAACGGTCAAGTGTTCCGGAACACAAGACCTCGTATCAGAGCGATCGTTTCGAAACCATGTTGACAGTTTTGATATGCAGGTGCGTTCCGAGACCCCAAGTGACCTGTTTTGATACGGTGAATTACAGTAGCGAAATGTTCTAGAACGTTCTTACCCATTCCGAAACACCATGACTATTACAGGCCACTGTTCCGAAACGCTTGGCCCTGCAATTTTTCAAATTGCTGGTTTTACACAAATTTTCACCTTCGAAACCAATCCAACACATGCCACAACACACTTACTATATGTATAAACATCAAGGGACACCAAAACGATGTACAAGCTATATCATAGCATCATTCATGTGAGCTTTAGAACTATAGGCATGTTTCCTAGATGTCAAAACCACAAAAAGGCTAAAACCACATTCAAGCTTAAACCAATACTCAAAGGCCATTTACAATACCAAATCAACAAACCAAATACGCTCAAGGTGTTAAACATCACCAAATGATATCAAAAGTAGAAATCCCACCCATTGCCTCTTATTACACCAAGGTAAAACCACATACATTGTTTAGTCAAGATATATGGAAACCACTTGTTCTCTTGCTGCCTCTAAAGCTCAATTCTCTGCATTGATGAAACAAATGAGCATAAGCTTCAAGCTTAGTGATGATCGCTAAAACCAAACATTCATCAGTGCATTATACAAAACTGGATTATCACCATTTGTCGTCTCATGCCTTTACTTAAATCATGCCCTTTTTAAAGCATCAATGCACTTTTTAAACCACATGCTCTTAGCATCACAAAAATAATTAGCAAATAAACATTGCTCATGCTTAAACCAAGTATCACATGCAATCTAGCATAATTCACAAGCATCACATGCTTTAAACAACATTCCACAACGTTATATTGGCTCGCAAGTGATCATTTCTCAATCCATACAAAAACCAACACAAATGACACAATTGGATACACGGATTACAAGCGTTGTCCCACACGCTTCATACACACTACCGGACTACACAAGGCTCACACACGTGATTAAGCCGTCAACTGTTGTGACACTCGTGGTGGAGTTTAACGGTGTAATCACAACCCTTCAAAACCACTCATCGGTAGTTGTATAATTCCTCTAATGAGATCACGGGACACATACCACAAGATCCACACACATGATTTAACCATCCACCGTTGTGATCTTAGCCATAATCGTTAGGGTACTTGGATGGAGTATACGGTACAATCACAACCCCTTGACATCCAAGGCGAATTTATTCACGGTGCATCCAATCCTATAGCCGGCTAACTATATCCGATTAAAGTAACCAAAAACCATTTCCATCACTTGCCAATATAATCATTTAACGACATTGTTTCACTATTTATAAGCATAAATCACAATGCCACTTTCAAAAGCATAAACATCAATTAGAAGCCAAAGATCTTGGGAATTTCAATAAAGAACCTAGATTGAAGGCTGAGAGCGGGATTTACCTCCAATCCTTGCCTTCCTCAATGTTTGACAAGTTTTCCTTAACAAATCTTGAAGAATTTGAAGAGAACTCTTGGAATTTGTTTAGTAATCAAAGGGAGAGTGTTTGGGAGAAAAGAAATCTGGAGAAAAGAGTTGGGAAATTGGTTTTGCTGAAATGAAAGTTAGTTACGTGAAATGAATTCTCAATTTCCCAATTAACTCATTTTAATTAAAATAAAACCATTCTATTTTAATTATCTAAAGCCCATTTAAAACACATGTCAATTTAAGGATGTTGTAATTTCACCATTGCTCCCTAAAGATTCTATGATTTTTGGCGCCTCTTTTAAAATTTCATTTCCACAGTTTTAAAATTTTACATTTTGGTCACTACCCAAAATGTACCACTTCCAAAGCCTATTTTGTAAAATTGATTTGACCAACCCCTTAAACATAATTAAGATGATTTTATCATTTTACCACATTTTTATCCTTTCCCGGTCCTTGATTCCCCTAAATCACCTAACGCGATTCAAACTGTTTCTGATCGGTCCGATCCGATGTCTAAAACATCTAGGCCCAAAATCAGGGCGTTACAGGAATAATACATGGACAAAACAAGTCCATGTGTCCTTCTCTTGAAACACGCAGCTAACAAGTGTATAACACCAAAAAGAATTATCATCTTTCTCACTTTAATCCACCGAACCAACATAGAAACAAAGAGGAGAGAGAGAGAGAGCTTGAAAATCTGGAAAATATAGAAGCAAAAGAAGAAGGAAAATTTAAATTTTGGGGCTGGAAATTATACTTATATTGTATGCATGTTCGTACAATTCAAGTGTCTAATATGTTACCCGATTTTTCTCATGAATATATATTGTCATCTTGATGAATTCTGGGTTTGATTTTTCTGGTAACTTATGTTTGAACGTGTTAAAAATGGTTATGAGAAAATGTAGAAATAGCTGGTAAAATAAGATTAGGTGGAGGAAGCAAAGAAAATAAGTTATAAGGAGCTTAAGAGAGAAATTAGTGTAATCTGCCCATCATTGCCCTATTCTGGATAGTGACCTTAAAAAATTCAAAAAAAATACATGAAATTTAGACCTGAAATTTTGATAGAAAATACTTGGGGATGTCTAGTTTAACTAGAAACAAACGACACTAAAATTGGATCTCTATATAAAAATCTAGAACCAAAATTGTGGAGGTGCTACAAACTGTCTATATCTACAAAATGACCTATGTTTAAATAATAAATTGTATTGATTGAGAAATGAAAAAAATATGTATCATACATGGTTATAAAGCTATGTAAATAAGCTTTCTAAATGGTAAAGTAATTGAAATTTGGATATATGTGTAAAACCATATGCCCAGATTAGTAACAAGTACATAATCTACCAATAAGAAAAACATTTTTGAATGTTAATGTTGGAGGTTGTGTATATGAGCTTATCTATTTGAATTGACTTCTAAAATGATTCATGTATGTTTGTATCTGAATAAATAGATCAAGAACTTGAAGAGATTTTTGACGAATCAAGGGCTGGGCAACAAAATAGGAAGAACAAGGGCATTGCTATCAATGAAGAAGACCAACTTGGAGTTGTGAGTGTAGCTATCATTAGGGTTAGGACTTAGGTCCTAACCAAATTATCTATCTTTATAATATTCTTGAATGATACCATGAAATTGACTCTAAAGTATACTTGGTAAACATATAAGGGAAGGGTGATAATAATTACAAATGGTAACATATGATAAAATAAGTAAATTCATGTTTTGCTTGTGCTATAATGAGTTTGAACATGAACTTGCTTGCTGCCTTGATTGTTTTAATTTGCTAGTCGATGAAACATGACATGAAATGATCTCTCTTGAAATTGAGCTATGGTTCATTAGCCTAAGGGCTCTTGATCTTGATACATGATTTTTTATCACTTGAATATGCCATGATTCTTGTCTAGCTTGTTACATGATTCTTGATCACATGAATAAACAATGCCTTGGTAACTAGTGAGTCATAGGTAGGATGACATGCCATAGAGTCTTGAGCTCATTTGTATTGGGGTGATCTACGGACCAGGCTAAGGCCCTTTATTTGGCGACAATAGGAGGGATGTGTGTTATGTCTTTGGCGAAAGTAGGAGGGATATAACTAGGTACTTGTTTTGGCGATAGTTGGTTGGCGACTCGATTACCTAGACTCGACTATAAACCAAGGCTTAAACATGATGTTGATTAAGTAAACTTGATTATATGAACTGGTGTTTACATGAAATGAAATAGATCTTGTTATGCTTGCTTACATGATATCCTTTTTTCATGAAATTTGATTGATTATTATTCACTTGAATTCTTGATGATAATATGTAGCCGTTTGATTGCAAAATCATATTGTTATAAGTATTCTTAACCGTACTTATCACTCTCGTTTCATTCTTCCCACTTTAGGTTCGTAGATTGCACGCTTTTCTCGGTTGGAGGAAAAGCAAGACAAGCTATACCTTTAAGTATGAACTCATCCTTTTGTAAACTCCTAGATGGTGGCCTTAATTTTGTAATTAGATACATGTCCATGCATTTTGAGCCTATGGTTGGCTTTGTATATAGTTGATATGATATGACTTGTATAACTCGTTAATGTGGCTCGTTCGATAGCCTAATTGATCTTCGTATCTTATGACTATCTGAGATGAATATGATTGGTTGTTATGGTGATGTTTATATGTTTTGAAAGCTTGGAAAGTATTGAATGTTGTATACATGTCTTGGACGTTGTCTAGGGTTATTCATTAGTTGATTATGTGTTAGAAACATACATTGAAATGCTTTGATAATCTTGTGATTGTCATGCTTTCTTGTGTTGTTGATATGAAAGGATTTGAAAGCATGTTAGATTGAAATGTTGCTTTCATGAGTTAAGTTTAGTTAATGTGTCACTAATTCATGTATTAGGGTCATTATAGTGTGCTTAAAATTCTTCTGGTAGCTGAACTTGCCATTCGAATGTATAGAGGATGTTAGGTTGATCATAGGTGATAGTATCCTAATCGAGTGAAGTATTTCTAAGTCATGTAGTTCTAATTGATTTTGTTAATGTACTCATGTATAAAATATGGATTGAGATGTTGTATAATTCGAATAGGAGGTATGTATTAGTTTAAGTGATATGAAAAATTGATCATGATGTTGCTATTAGAGTTCGAATACCATGTTAAATAGGGTGATTAATCTTGAATGCTCTCATGTATAATTCATGTTATTAAGGTTGCCTATTGATCACATGTTTCAGTTTGATTGAAGTATGATCCTTGTTAATGAATCATGTTGCTTGTAATTGTTTGTTTAAAAGTCTAACTTACCTATTAGGGGTATGTTAGACAAAAGTTTTTGTTGGTTCGTGTTTTTCTATGCTTGAGTAACATTTCTTAGCCAGTTTAGTTGTAAACTGGGTGAGGGGCCTTACACCAAGCTTCTGTAACTCCAAATACGCCTTCTAACGATCAAGCAACATCTTGCCCTGCTTCTAACCAAAGAAAAACAGAGGATTAATGCACACTATCGCATCAAAACCTCCAGCAACACAAACCCCCACGCAACTCCAACATTCGCCAAGAAATTAACAACCGATAAAACCTGAAAACATCTGCAAAACCACTCTAAACTGTTCCCAATCATTACCCATCAAAATCAACCATCAATCCTCATCCATTTACAACCTAAAACACTTCCCCAACCTCTATAAACCTCCAGCTATCAAGAAATCACAACAACAACCCCTAAACTCAAAATTTCTTCACTAACTTCTAGCAATCTAACTAGTTTCGAGATTACTTAACAAAATCCATCAAATTAACATTATTAACCAATAACAACATGTTAATTTTCAATAATTAAATCAGCAATTAACATCAAATCCAAAGATCCACCATAAATCATCAAGAAACCTCAATTAAACATGATTCCATCAATTAATATAGGCTCAATACAACTTTCCCCCCTAAAGTATACCCGATTTCCCAACTTGCCCCCTAAACTTCATTTTGCCCACTTTTCCCCTTAAACAATTCGTCGTTACCCATTTTGCCTCATTCCGTTACCCTTTTCCGTTAAAAAAATTTCGGCCAATAACATCCTGCCACATCATCAGCGGATTGACTAAGTCAATCTGTCTGGTTTTATTTAAAGGGTAAATGACATGTCAAGTTTGTCAGGTTTGTTTTTTTTTTGTTCAATTTAGTCACTGAAAAGTCTATTTTTACCTTAAATTGACCCCTATTTGTTTCTAATTTTTATAATTTTGTCCATTATTTGTTATTATTAATAATATTATTTTATTAAAATGTTAATGTTTAATAAAAATAAATAAAAACAAATATTTTAATACTAAATTAGTAATTTTTTAGATTCGAATTCCACTTAAATTCTAATTATTAATTCTAATTTCACTATATTTGAATTATAGTTTTTGAGTAAAATTCAATTTATATTCGAATCATATTCAAATTATATTTGAATCATCTTCTAATTATATTTGAATTATTAATTCGAATTTTGATATATATTCGAAATATATTTTTTGAGCAAAATTCAAATTATATTAGAATTATATTTGAACCACGTCTATATTATATTTGAATCATATTTAAATTATTTTCGAAATATAATTTGAATATGATATTTTGAATGTAATTTGAATATGATTCGAATATAATATGAACATGATTCGAATATAATTACATGTTTTTTCAACTATTATATTTGAATCTTATTCAAATTATATTCGAATCATGTTTAACAGGTAATTATATTCGTATCATGTTCGTATTATATTCAAATCATGCTGGTATTATATTCGAATCATATTTAGAATATAATTTGAATATGATTCGAATATAATTACCTGTTAAACATGATACGAATATAATTACCTGTTAAACATGATTCGAATATAATTACATGTCAAACATGATTCGAATATAATTACATGTTAAACATGATTTGAATATAATAGTTCAAAAAACATGTAATTATATTAGAATTATATTCGAATCATGTTCATATTATATTCGAATCATATTCAAATTATATTCGAAATATCATATTCAAGTTATATTTCAAAAATAATTTTAATATGATTCGAATATAATATGAACATAATATGAATATAATTACCTATTAAACATGATTCGAATATGATTACATGTTAAACATGATTCGAATATACTATGAACATGATTCGAATATAATAGTTGAAAAAGCATGTAATTATATTAGAATTATATTCGAATCATGATCATATTATATTTGAATTGTATTCGAATTACATTGGAAATATCATATTCAAATTATATTTCGAAAATAATTTGAATATGATTCAAATATAATATAGACATGGTTCAAATATAATTCTAATATAATTTGAATTTTGCTCAAAAAATATACTTCGAATATAGCAAAATTCGAATTAATAATTTGAATATAATTAGAAGATGCTTCAAATATAATTTGTATATGATTCGAATATAATACGAACATGATTCGAATATAATTTGAATTTTACTCAAAAACTATAATTCAAATATAGTGAAATTAGAATTAATAATTAGAATTTATAATTAGAATTTAATTGGAATTCAAATCTAAAAAATTACTAATTTAGTATTAAAATATTTGTTTTTATTTATTTTTATTAAATATTAACATTTTAATAAAATAATATTATTAATAATAACAAATAATTGACTAAATTATAAAAACTAGAAACAAATAGGGGTCAATTTAAGGTAAAAATAGACTTTTCAGTGACTAAATTGAACAAAAAAACAAATCTGACAGACTTGACATGTCATTTACCCTTTAAATAAAACCAGACGGATTGACTTAGTCAATCCGTTTATGATGTGGCAGGATGTTATTGGCCGAAATATTTTTTAACGGAAAAGGGTATGGGGCAAAATGGGTAACGGCGAATTGTTTAAAGGGGAAAAGTGGGCAAAATGAAGTTTAGGGGGCAAGTTGGGAAATCGGGTATACTTTAGGGGGGAAAGTTGTATTAAGCCATTAATATATAAAAACCCATTAAAACCAATATGTAAAAGACTAAATACTTGGGAATTTTAGTAAATAACATGTCATTAGAGGAGAAGAACGAACCTACCTCTAATGATAAGCTCTTGCTCCATTTTTTAAAAGAAACCAAAAGAAAACCAAAGAGAAAACAAAAGATTTAATGAAGGATCAATAGAAAATAGATAAATCCTTGAAGTCAAAATCAAATTTAGAGTTTACCTTGGAAATCTTGTTGTTTGGATGAAGGTAATTTGAGAGAAAATGAGAGAAGAAAACTATCGACAAAAGCCAACTTGTGAGAAAATGAAAAATCGTTTTAACTTCCCTCCATCTTTTTAATATAATTTATTTAATCAAAATTATAAAATTGGAGGAAAAGTCTTTATTAGCCCTTGGTATTGCTCCTTAAATATTCAAAGCATTAGCCTTTTACGTTTTTGCCATTAAATTAAACTTTACCATTTTTACATTTTGGTCACTAAACCAAAATGTCTGATTTCCAAAATTGTTTTCTTTAAATTACATTTACCAAAATTAATCATATATATAATTATGATTTTAGGAAAATTTCCCATATTTTTATCCGAAAAAAAAAACTTTTTAATTTAATTATTTCTCGAAACTAGACTAGACCGCTAAACAGGTTCAAACCGAATCGCCTAACCAAATCCGGCTAACACTTAGACCCAAAACCAGGGCGTTACAAAGGGAGATGGGTTTATTTTGTGATAAAAAAGAATGAGGGATATGAGTTAATTGAATGAGGGGTATGGGAAAGAGAAACGATTGCACATGTAAATTTCAAACGGCTGCACATGTAAATAATGATATTAAACCTAAGATTTTGGGTAATTCGCAACATAAGAGTTCCAATCATTTAAGGGTTTGAAAAACAATACTCATACTTTACCCAATTTAAAAATAGTCCTTAAAATTCTAAATTAAACACATAATTCTAAATTTATTTAATTTAAACCTTTAATGAAATTAAGGTTTCAGGCTTAAATTCCCAATTTCTAGGGTTTTTAAATTAGGGGTATTTCGATTCTAGGGTGTACAATTTGGGCGTAATATTTAGGGTGTTACATACGCTCTCTTTACCCATCAATGCAAAGACTTAAAGGTTGGAGGCAACAAGCAAGTGAATGGAATCCAAGGACTTGAGCAATTTGAAAATATGGTTTTGAACTAGACTAGTAGTAATAAAGGCAATGGGGTTCATTGTTGTTTAGGAGGGTTATTTGCTAAACTCAAGTTTCGTGCAAGTTTATATTGTTTCTGTGTAGTTGTATGAGGCTTTATATGTTCAATTTTGATGTGGATTTACATTTCATGCTTTAGATGGAATGGTTTTTAGGAAGAATGCCTCTAGATCTATGATTGAAGTATGTTGCTATGTTTTGATCACGTTTCTATGATATACTTGCATGGGTTGATCTTTAGTTTATAGGTGTACATGTTTATGTCTTGATAAAACATGTTTGGATCCATGATTGTATGAAAAACCAACAAAAATTGAACATTACAGTTCTGGGTGTATCGATACATGGGAAGATGTATCGATACGGGTAAGTGGATTTTGGCTGGCCGTTTCGATACACGGGAAGGTGTATCAATACGCGAGGAAGTGTATATGTACAATTTTGAGCTACTGGAATATGGAATTTTGGGATTGTAAAAATGTACTGATACACTTGCTCGTGTACCGATACGGGCTACAGTTATTTCAATTAAAGTGTTCTTGTGAGTTTATGATTCTTTCATTTAGTCCTTGGATCTTATGAATGCAATTGAGTGTGCTTGGATGATCGTTTTGAGCTGAAATTTGGTATGTAAGCATGAAACCTGACTAATTGAGTATTGGTAACTTTGAACCTAATTAAGTCCTTATAACTTTCTAGATTTTCAATTTGGTCTCTAATCTATAACCTTGCGTAATTGGATTTCTTTTTGACGCATGATTCAATTGATATTTCACCCAATGCAAGCATGTTCATCATAGTTTATAATGTTGCATCTAGATAACATAAAAAGAAAAAAAAACGTAATTCGAGTTAACTATTTACGGGTTTGTTTCGGCAAACTTAATGTAGCTCGCTCAGTCCGGCCTGGCGTCCAGACCGGGTTAACGGGTTACAATTTTCCTTACCCTTTTTATACATGGTAGTATCAGGAAATGACTCTAGATATCCCACCCACTTAGCATGCCTCTTATTCAACTTATGTTGACTCTTGATGTTTTTTAATGCTTTTTGGTCAGTATGGATGATGAATTCCTTTGGAAATAAATAATGTTGACAAGTCTCTAATGCATGTATCACTGCGTACATTTCCTTATCATACGTTTGGGTAGTTTTGAGTAGCTCCACTAAGTTTTTCGCTGAAATAAGCCACTCGTCGTCCTTCTTGGGTTAGAACAGCTCCAATCCCTAAACCTGATGCATCCTATTCAATTTCAAATAACTTATAAAAATAAGGAAAGGAAATTAAGGTGCTTTGGTTAAACACTCTTTTAATTGGTAGAAAACTTTCTCTTGATCTTCTCCATAATAAAACACTGAGTTCTTTTTAATAATGGCGATTAAGAGTGCATCAATTCGGTATGAATCGATGATAAAAACTGGTGAGGCCATGGTAGCTTCGCACTTGGCTAATGTTTGTAGGTTGTGGCCATTCTTCAATAGCCCTAACCTTCTCCTGATTCACTTCCAATCCTACACAACTCACAAAAAATTCTAGGAAAATAATTTTGTCAGTACAAAATAGACATTTCCCAAGATAATCTTATAACTTCTCTTTTCTTTAGGTGTCTAAAACAAACCTGAAGTGCTGCACATGTTCATCAGTATTGCAGCTGTAAATTAGGATATCATCAAAATATACAACACAAAATTTACCTATAAAGTGTCTCAGAACATGATTCATTAACCTCATAGATGTACTTGGAGCATTGGTTAAACCAAATGGCATGACTAACCATTTGGATAAACCTTATTTGGTTTTGAAGGTTGTCTTCCACTCGTCACCTTCTCGCATCCTGATATGATGGTACCCACTTTTTAGATCTATCTTTGAAAAGATGCTGGATCCACTCAACTCGTCCAACATGTCATCTAGTCATGGTATAGGAGGGCGATACTTGATGGTGATTTGGTTAATTGCTCAGCAATCCACGCACATGCGCCAGTTTCCATCCTTCTTTGGACCCAACAAAATTGAAACCGCACACGGGCTAAGGGTTTCGCGAACATGCCCTTTCTCCATAAGCTCGGTTACATGGCTTTGCAATTCTTTGGTTTTCTCTGGATTGCTACAATAAGCAGGTCGATTCGGAATAACTGCTCCTGGTACAAAATAAATATGGTGCTCAATCCGTCCAATGGGTGGTGACCCACTTGGAATGTCATCTAGCAGTACTTCTTCAAATTCCTACGATAAGAAATAAGACAAATAGGCAATGTGTTTTCAAAATCGCTGGCTTTAAGAAAATTCTCCTTGTATATAAGTACAAGTAGAGTTTGTGCGGACAATAAACATTTCCTCACTTCTCGTTCTTTTGTTGACACACTCAATTATGTTGTTTCTTTTCTCTTTATTTCTTTAATCTCATTGCCTTTTTCTTTTCCTTTCTTTCTTTTCATCTTTTTTGTTCTCTCTAGAATTTTCTTCCTTTTCAACTTTTGTTTCTTTGGCTTTTTCAAGACTTTCCTTCATGTGAACTTAATCCGCGTACACTTTTCTTCGCGAAAGAGGTGCAAAAGTAATTTCCTTCCATTCATGTGTGAGTGTGTACCAGTTGGTATATCAATCATGGATCACGCGCTTGTCAAATTGCCAAGGCCTTCCTAACAAAAGATGGCCGACATGCATTGGTAAAACGTCACATAGTACATCATCTTGATATTTTCCAATGACGAATAATATGTGGACTTGCTTTATGACTCTGAGTTCTCCTCCATCATTGAGCCATTGTAGCTTGTACGGGTGTGGATGCTTTGTGGTTGCTAAACCAAGTTTATCTATCATTACAGTGCTAGAAACGTTAGTGCAACTCCCTCCATCAATAATAACAAAGCATATCTTTCCATTGACGTGGCAGCGAGTGCGAAAAATATTTTGACGATGCTGTTAACTTTCCACGGTTTACAGGCTAAGGCTCCGCTTTACAACGAGAACCTCTCCATCTACAGCGAACTTTGATTCCTCTTGTCAGATATAATGTAACCCCCTCGACCGACTTAGTTGCCCGACCAAATCGAGTGAGCTACATTAGGTTTGTCGTAGCAAACTGGAAAGAATTAACTCAAAACACATCCATTTTATTCTTTTATCTTGTCTAGATGCATTATTATATCCTAAGGTGAGCATGTAAGAAGCTGGTGAAAACTCAAAGGAAACGAGCGTTAGAAGACCATTCGATTGAGCATTATAAAATTTAGGCACTAAACCGTAAATTCAAGAAATTAAAGGGATTTAAGTGAAATTAGAATTACCAATCCTCAATTAATCTGGTTACATGCCCGCTTACCAAATTTCAACTTGATACGACCATCCGAACTCATTCAAATGCATGCATAACAAATAGGGACCAAAACAGAAGAATCTAAAACCTTGATTATCCAAAATACCAAACATAACTACCAGGTGTATAGGTACAACTCCAAAGTGTATAGGTACGCGGGAGCGTATCGATACGCTGGTTACAAACCATTTTTTAAGAATTCCAGTAGCAAAAAATCGTATCAATACACCTCTACCTGTATCGAGACACCTGGCCAAAATAAACTTACTCGTATCGATACATATCTACTCGTGTCGATACACATGGCCAAAATACACTAACCCGTATCGATACACCTCTACCTGTATCGATACACATGGGCCTGAAATGCCCCCAATTTGCTGGTTTTTCATATTTTTAAGGTTTCAAACACATACCAATATGCCTTAAACATAATTACATACATAATAGAGACCAGACCATGCCAATCCATCACAAAACTATCATCAAGAAACAACATCATGCTTCAAAGGAAATCTAGAGGCATGTTTTCTAGAGAATAAACCATCCAACATCCAAAACATTAGTCCTAAGCAAAACCAACATATAAAGGCCATTTATAAATTCAAAACAACAATATAAACTTTCTCAAACAAGGAGTTTAACAAACACACTCCCAAATCAACAATGAACCCCATTGCCTTTATTACAAAAAGTCTAGTTTGAAACCATACTTTCAAAGAACGAAGCCCTTGGATCCTTCTTGCTCACCTGCTACTGCAACTCCTTTATTTCTCTGTATTGAAGGACAAAGAGAGCGTAAGCACACTAGGCTTAGTGAGGAGTGCTCAAAACAAAACACCATTAATGCAATTTGAAACCATTTTCTCAAAACCATTGAAATCATCATTTCACTCCATTTATAAAACATCATGCCTTGAAAACCATGCACCTAAACCTTTCCAAAACCAGCATGTTAAACCATACGCAACATGAATCATTGGCAAACAACATATCCCATTGCTAAACCTCATTTTAAGCTTTCCTATGCATAACACTCACATGCAAGGCTTACAGAGAAAACATGTATAAAACAACATTACACAACAACATCTTCAACATTATACACCAACAATTATATTGGCTTACAAGTGATCACAAACCAAGTTCCATTTCGAAAACACTAACATCGGATACACAGATTAAACAAGTGTTCTCCCAACACTTCATACATTCTCACTGGCATCTCAAGGTTCACACACAGGAGTTTCCCCTCAACCGTTGTGACACACATGGTGGAGTATTTGGTACCTCACAACCCCTAGACACCATTCATCGGTAGATGTGTAACCCACTAACGGGAGTATTCGGTACCTCACAAACCCTCAACCGTTAGGGTACTCGGATGGAGTATTCGGTACAATCTCAACCCCTCAATATCCAAGGCACCTTATTTATAGTGCACTATCAATCCAATGGCCGGCCAACTATATCCGATAACATTTTAAACCACATAACTTGCCAATATAATTCATTATAACCATGTACCTCACAATTTTCATATAAACGAATACAAATCCATTTCCTTAAAGCAACAACCATGCTTTAAACACAAGTATAAAACACATACTTACATGGATCACTTACCATGTGCTTCCATCATCATTTCATGATTAAAAATACTATATTTCATGCTTTAAATTGTGCATAAACAGTAGGTATCACGAAATCAAAACTAAGTGCATAAATTACTTTGTAAAAGCACGACCGAGAGAGAAAAGCCACTTATACTTACTTCTGAACTTAGACTAGCATTTCAAACTCAATCTAAGTTCCCAAAACCATCTTCAAACCTTTTTAAAGTGGTAGGTTTCGTTCTCACTCATCGACAACGCAAAGCACCATCCGCCGATACGAATTCAAGCATCTGAAGCCTCCAAAGCTTCACCGATAGCTACGGAATCAACCTCCCTATTTTAACCACAGAAAAACAGAGGGTACAAAGCATTACAATGCATTCATAAACCCAGCAATAACAATCCTTAGCAAACCTCAACAAACACAAGCTGAAACCCTTCCACAATAACTAAAATCAACCTTAAACTCAATCAAATCAAAGCACAGCCACAATCTCTCAAATCCAGCATCTAATCAACATCAAATAACATCCAAAATTCATCTAATAACAACTTTATACCTCCAACATACATAAAACCACCACAACTCCTCAAAAAACTCATCACTAGAAATCTAGATAATTGGAGATTCACCTAGTTTCGGGATTCCAATGTTAAAACCAACTTATTAACATTATAAAACATCATAAACATGTTCTAATATGATCAAAACCCCATCAAAACAGATCCAAAACGAATCTCAATCAATTTCACCAACAAAATCTCAATTAAACAAAATTTCTACAATTACATCATCAAAACCCATTAGAAAACATATATAAAGGATCAAGAACTTAGGAATTTCAGTAAAGAACCATTCATTAAAGGAGAAGAACAAACCTTAGCTTCAATGACTGAAATTCCTCTCAATTGGATGATTTACTTATTGAAAAACAAAGGAAATCAATGATATTTTGAAGAAACAAGTTAGGAAATCTATTAGGAATCATTTGTTTAAAAAACAAGATCATTAACTCAAATCTTTGCTGGAAAATATGTGTTTGGCTGCAAAGATTTTGAGAGAAAAGTTTGGAGAATAGAAAATCACGTCAAATTGGTTTTTGTGGAAATAACTACCCTCCTTTAATTAATTCCTTTTAATCCTTTCATTAAAACACTATAAAACTAATGCAATTGAGAGCAAAAAAACAACTTACAAAAACACTTAGGTATATTAGCTCCTTAAAGATTCAAAGTTTTGACCCTTTTACAAAACAGTCACTAAAAACAGTTTTACACTTTTATATTTTGGTCACTAGTCCCAAAATGTCAAATTTCCAAAACTCATTTTCCAAAATTGATTTTGCCAAAATCATTAACATATTAAATAAGGATTTTAGAACATTTTTTTCCATATTTTTATCCTTCCCAAAAATATTTATTCCAATTTAAATCCTGAAACTAACTCGAATCACTAACTCGATTCTCCTGAAATGTCTATCTTTTCTAGTTAACGTCTAGGCCCAAAATCCAGGCATTGCAACTCTCCCCTACTTAAAAAGTTTCATCCCTGAAATTTTACCTAGAGGAAAAAGGTGCAGAAACTGTTTCAACATGTCTGCCTTGCTTTCCCACGTGGCCTCCTCAACTCCTCGATGTCGCCACAACACCTTTACAAGTTCAATTGTCTTACCACAAAGAACTTTGATACTAGAATTAAGAATCTAAATAGGTTCCTCATCATAAGACAAATTCGGTTGCAAATCAATCTCCTCCACCAACATAACATGCGATGGATCCGACCTATACCTCCACAACATCAACACATTAAACACATCATGAATCTTTTCCAACTCAGGAGGCAACCTCAACCAATATGCCACCAGACCAACACACTCCACAACCTCATACGGTCCAATAAACCTTGGACAAAGCTTTCCCTTACGTCCGAAACACATCACCTTCTTCAAAGGCGACACTTTCAAAAACACACGATCACCAACCGCATACTCAATCTCCCTACGCTTCAAATCCGCGTAGGATTTCTGACGATATGAGGCAGCTTTCAGGTGATCATAAATAAGCTTCACTTTATCATTTGTGCTTTTCAATACATCATGCAAGGAAACGTGCTTCTTGCTAACCTCAGCCCAACACAAAGGCGTACGACACTTCCTACAATAGAAAGCCTCATACGGTACCATCTGTATGCTAGCTTGGTAACTGTTATAATAAGAAAACTCCACCAAAGGCAATTGTTTCTCCCAAGTTCCTTGGAACTCAATGATACAACATCTCAACATATCCTCCAATACCTGGATCACACGCTTAGACCGATCATCCGTCTAAGGATGATAAGGAGTACTATAATTCAACCTTGTACCCTAAGCTCGATGTAAACACTCTTAAAACATCGTTGTAAACTAGAGATCTCTATCTGAAACTATAGACTTGGGCACCCCGTGCAAACACACAATCTCTGCAATATACAAATCCGCTAACTTATCCAAAGTATATATCGTATGCACTAGCACAAAATGTGCACACTTCATAAACCGAACAACAATCACCAAATGGAATCCTTTTTAGTTGGCGTTAATGGAAACTCAGACACAAAATCCATGGTTATTCTCTCCCACTTCCATTTCAGTATCCTCAACGGTTGCAACAACCCAGAAGGAAACTGATGTTCAACCTTAACACGCTGCCACACCATGCACTTAGCAACAAAATCAGCCACATCTTTCTTTAAACCAACCCAATAATACTCTTCCTTTAAGCCTCGATACATCTTAGTACTACCGGGATGCATAGCAAAAGGACTACTATGCGCTTCGGTCAAAATGGTACGCCTCAACTCCTCATCATTAGGCACCATTATCGGATCCTTTAAACACAACACTCTATCATCATTAAAATGAAAATCCGTCAGATTTCCATCCACGATATCCTTAACGTGCAGCACCAACTCCTCATCATAAGGTTGCTTGTCCTTTATCAACAATGAAAAAGATGGCTTCACTGGCAACTCGGCCAAGAGACCACCATCTTGTGTCACACTCAATAGTGCAAACGTAGCTCTTAACTCCACCGCAACCTTCCTACTCAAGGCATCCGCCACAACATTAGCCTTACTCGGGTGATACTCAATCGTCAAATGATAATCCTTAAGAAAATCCAACCATTTACGATGCCTAATATTCAAATCCTTTTGAGTCATAAAATACTTTAAACTCTTGTGATCCGTGTACACAATACATTTCTCACCATAAAGGTAATGTCTCCAAATCTTCAACACAAACACCACTGCAGCAAGTTCAAAGTCATGGGTAGGAAAATTGCGCTCGTGCACCTTTAACTGACGTGATGCATAAGCCACAACTTTCCCCCTTGCATCAGCACACAACTCAAACCTACATATGATGCATCTCTATAAATTAAAAAATTTCTTTCCCGTTTCTGGTTGAATCAAGATTAGAGCTTGCGTCAAAGCGAAACCATGAAAGTCTGATCTTATGTAACAAGCTAGTCAACGAAGCAACAATCCGCAAAAAACCATCCACGAACATACGATAAAAACATCCAACCCAAGAAAACTACAGACTTCTGACACAAATTTAGGTGGTTTCCAACCCATGACATCCTCGATCTTATGTGGATCAACTAGAGTTCCTTTGACTAACACAACATGTATGAGAAAGACAACTTCCCTAAGCCAAAACTCACATTTGCTCAACTTAGCGTACAATTGGTTATCCAACAAAGCCTGAAGCACAATTTGCAAATGTCTATCATGATCCTCCGCAGTACGAGAGTAAACATTGATATCATCAATAAACACAACAAAAAATTGATCCAAAAGCTCATGGAATACTAGATTCATCATATCCATGAATGCAACAGGTGCATTTTTCAAACCAAATAGCATCACCAAGAATTCATAATGTTCGTACCTCGTACGAAAAGCAGTCTTAGGCACATCCACATCATTTACCTTCAACTAATAGTACCCAGACCTGAAATCAATTTTAGAAAACACTGGGGCACATCTAAACTAGTCAAACAGATCATCAATACGTGGAAAGGGATACTTATTCTTAATCATCAACTTGTTCAGTTACCGATAACCAATGCACATCAGCATCGTGCCATCCTTATTTTTCACATACAACAGCGAAGCACCCCACGGTGAAACATTAGACCTAATAAATCCTCGATGAAGCAACACCTGAAGTTGCATCTTCAACTCCTTCAACGCCATACGTTAAGGAGCAATGGACACTGAGGTTGTATTTACATACAATTCAATGCTAAATTCCACCTCCTTGTCTGGTGGCAAACCCGACAATTCCTCTGGAAAACACCCGAAAACTCACACAATGTGCGAATATCCTAAACACGCACTTCCTTCGATCCCGGATTCATGAAATAAGCCAAGAATGCCTGACAACGTGAATCTATCATCCTACACGCTTCTTGTAACACCCCGAAACCCTGTCTGGTTGGAATTCATTCCGGCGATCGGAAATTTTACATTGATGAAGCTCTAAAGGTTCTACCGACTAGTTAATTGTTGATATCGAACTTTAATTAGGCTTTAAAGCATCGAGCTTAAGTCTTGTAATGCAATATTAAGCTTTTAGTGGCTAAATTAAAAAAATTACAAATAGGAGGACAAAGCTATAAAGGTAAAGAAAGGGAGGGGCTAACTAAGTAATTAGCCCACTTTGAATTAAAGACTCTCATTACGCGGAGTCCTCAGATTGCTTTTCTTCAAGTGAAGGAAAGCTTGGAATTGAAATAGAGAAACAAGAGGAATTTAGAGCGCTTACCGAAACACCCTAAAGCAAACACCTCTCACTCTTTTCATCATCTTCATCACCTGAGCACACACCTCCATTGGTGGAAAATCCAAGCTTGTTGTTTCTTCATTTTAACGATATCGAAACGTTGCTATCAATCGGGTAAGCTATATTCGTCATTCAATTAATGGAGTCCATGGATATTTTAGGTGTAATCTAAGTTAGGGTTTGGGATTATCCATGGAAATTTACTTGTTGACATCTTTATTGAAATGGATATTGAATTAGATATCCTTAAGTTAATTTTGGATGATGGAACATCAATTCTTATAAGTTCTTATTAATCCTTTTAGTTCAAGAAGGGGAGAAAGAAGTATCGCCATCTTCGTCGCAAGCTAGGAAAAAAGGGATTGGTATCCGAGAGCCCTGAAGCTTCAGATTGTTAAAGTGAGTGTAGTCGGAATTTCGGGTTTAGGCAAAAGGCCTTCCCGGATCATTAATTTATCGTGTTAGGTCATTTCGCTAACTTTGTCTTAAGGTGAATACATTGGATGTTAATCGGACACTTGGTAAGTGTCGGTAAGTCATCATCGACATGAATTATGATTCATTGTGCATTATTATCTATATAAGCTTGTTGCAAGATCATTGCATTGAATCATCAGACATGGATGATGTCCATAATCCGTAAGGTAAGAGGTTGAAAGATTTGTATGTTGACTATCATCTATATTGAAATTATGGAACAATGTTATGACATTGGTATATCATGAACCATTGAAATGTATAAGTATGTTGTGCTTTGGATTGGAATGAACTCGGGATACAATTGGCATGTCATAGAATTCATGAGCTAAGTGTACGGGTGGACTACGGTCCTAAGGCTAAGGCCTTTGTTGATTTGGTGAGGCGGAGGGATGTGTTTGATGTTGGTCATTTGGCGAGGCAGAGGGATAAGACCATTCATTGTTTTGCGAGGCATAGGAATTCGCGTATCCACGATATTAATTCAATCTAAAGAAATTATAAATGTTTAGAATCATGTTAATTGGTTAATACATTGCTTTAAGGCCTTAAGTATGAAAATATCAATTTATGAATCGTTGTAGCCATGGCATACTTTTGTTATTGTCTTAGTGACTACCTCACTAGGCATTGTGTGCCTAGTGTGTCCATTTTCATGCATTTTCAGGTTAAGGAGTAGTTTGTGGAAGATCGGATCGGTTGCAAGACACTACGACTATACCAGTAATGTATTTATGTTTTTAAAAACTCCTAGGGAGGTGGCAAAGTAGCTAGTCTAGTCAAATATGCCCTTTTTGTTATGTTAATGGCTTGTCCATTTTGTATTAAGGTTTAAGGCTCCAAATGCCTATTTTGGGTTTCACTAATCTTGCTTTAAATATACACTTTTGGTAAAAAGGTAAAAACAAGGTAAACAAATTCATATAACTATGAAACTTTGCATGATGGTAGATGATGTCAATGAAATGTTGTGTATAAAGTTTCGTCTTAATCAGACAAGTTTTGGTAGGGTAAAATACATAAAACCAGTTAAAAATCTGTCATTACAGGCCACCGTATTGAAACGGCTGATGGCGTTTCGATACAGGTTCCCTATCTTTGAACCTGAGAGTAAGGGCGTTCCGGAACGAAGTGACGTCGTTTCAAAACATTTTGCTACTGACGACCCCTGTTTCAATACGGGTTTCGAAAAAATTTGCCTCTGGTGACTCCTGTTCAGAAACAGGTTTCAGAACGGTCAAGACAAGAGCAACGTCAGTCAATGTATTCCAATATGGGTCAAGCCTGTATTGAAACGGCCTAGCAGGTTGAGTCAACAAGTTTGACTTTCGTGTACCCGTTCCGAAACAGTCCATGGTGTTTCTAACCAGAGTTAGGTAAGTTTGTTATGGATCATTGGTCAGTCTTGTAATCTCACTTTTAGGTCACTAATTCTTAAGGGATTAAATTGAAAGTTTTAATAGTGTCGGAATTTAATGAAATTTAGTTAGTAGAACCTTTTAGTGATGAATTACAAGTTGATAAGGTCTTTTAGTCAAAAGGGCCCCAAGTTTGACAAAATTTACAATTTGGTCCTAAAAGTTGATAACTAGTGAATAATGATTTTCGAATAATAATTGTGTATGCTTTCCGATATTTCTGAGAATGATGTATGCTTTGGATATATGTATTGACCATTAATCATTATACCTTTGAGTTAAAAGAAAAATAACGATGTGTCTGATTATCGTTTCGGCTTCCGGTAACACTCCGACTCGGTTCTCTTCCAGACCGGAAAGGGGGTGTTACATTTGTGGTATCAGAGCTAGAGTTTAGTCGGTTCTGGACTAAACCTACGTATGTTTGTATTGTTTACCATGTTACTTTTCCACCCAGGAGTTTTATTTTGTATAAATTGTGACTTGTCGACTAATCTGATTTTTCATATAGTATGTCTACGACGAATGAAGCTCATGTAGTTGAGCAATCTGCTGGTTCCTCGACACATGGTGACGAATTTAGGGGAGGGAATCCTCCAAACCCACCGCAACCGTAGGACCCTCTTGTACAGGTTGTTGAGCCTACTGCACCTATTGTTCAGGCAGAATGTTACCAAAACATAACCAATATGTTTAAGCAGTTTATTACTGTAATGCAAGCGACACCACCAGTTCAGCCTACTCCTCCTGTTGCTCAGTACGTTCAAGATCCTGTGGATAAATTGGCTTCACTATGAGCCTATTCCTTCACAGGGCAGGATGATGATAACCTTGAAACAGTCGAATACTGGTTGGATAACACTCTACGCATCCTGAATAAACAGTTGCAATGTTCCGACGAACATAAGCTGGAATGTGCTATTGCTTTGCTGACCGACGAAGCTCTGATGTGATGGGAGACCACCATTCTTACAGTTCCTGAATAATTGGTCTCTTGGGAATTCTTTCTTAAGGAATTCCGAAACAAGTATATTAGCGAGTACTACCTCGCGGAAAGGAGTAGCACTTTTCTTCATTTGAGACAAGGTGGGAAGCAAATCGAGCAATACATTCATGATTTCTGTAAGTATTGCCAATATGGAGCCGAATATATAAAGAAAGAAGAGGACAAATGCCGAATGTTTAAAGCTGGATTGAGCGATGAGTTGCGACCTATGTTTACTACTCTGGGAATCACCAATTTCCAAGATTTGGTGAATCGAGTAAAGGCTACGGAACAGCGCAGAGAGCTCAGAGAGGAAATATGTCCAACCGATCTGAGAAAAGAACATGGAGCGACTCCCGACCTCCCAAATGGAATAAGAAGGGCAAGTATCAAGGTTCGAAGCAAACCTTATTCTCAGAGTCGTCCCGCATTGAGAACATTGAGAGGCCTCAGACCATCACCCAGTCCTAGTCCAAGGAGACCTCTGTGGAGAGTATTGGAGGTTCAACTCGGGGTGTTCAGCATCCAGTCTGTAATTTCTATCAGAAGCGGCACTTAGCAGGACAATGTCGCAAGCAAACGGGGGGGTGTTTCTTCTTTGGTGAGCAGGGACATTTTATCAGGGATTGTCCTCAGAATCCCTCTAAGTCAGTAGTTGTGCACGGAGATATCTTTTCGCTTGCTTAGTCCTTTCGAGGAAAAGGGCCGAGGCATGTACCATCGGGAACTTCAGGTAAGCCAGGTGGATCCGGGAAGCAAGGCAATAAACAAGAATCGAAAGCCTTTGTACAAATGTACCATGTGAGGAGTCACGAGAAAGACGACGAGCCTGATGTCATAGCAGGTACCGTTATGTTATATGCACATTCGTTGTATGTATTGATTGATCATGGATCTACATACTCTTTCATAAGCCTAGAATTTGTTAAAAATCATAAGATGACTAGTGAACCCTTAGCAACGAAGGTCTCTATAACAAATCCATTAGGCGATTGCGTCATTCTAAGACTAGTATGTAAGAATTGCCCAATCATGATTCAAGGAATTCCATTCCCTGCGGATTTCTTATTCTTACCAATCTAGGAGTTTGATGCAATTCTAGGAATGGACTGGCTTAGCAACCATCAAGTGTGGGTAGACTGTGGTAAGCGTAAATTGTATCTTCGGGGTCTTGGCAAGGAAAGGATAATGCTGATGGAATCTCGGAACTCCATGATGTACGCCTTGACCACTAAATCCAAGAATGAACCTCAGATCAATGGCATTGATGCGGTAAATGAATTCCCAAATTTTTTCCCTGATGAGCTTCTAGGATTGCCCCCAACCCGTGAAGTGGAATTTGGTATTTAAGTGCAACCTGGGACTGCTCCAGTCTCCATTGCACCTTATAGAATGGAGGCTGTGGAATTGAAGGAATTAAAGGCCCAACTTCAAGACCTTATGAACAAGGGTTTTATACGACGAGCTCTTCACCCTAGGGAACCCAGTTCTCTTTGTCAAAAAGAAGGATGGATCGATGTGTTTATGCATTGATTATAGACAATTAAACAAAGTCACCGTCAAGAATAAGTATCCCTGCCCAGGATAGACGACCTGCTCGATCAATTAAAAGATGCTTCTGTGTTCTCCAAGATTGATCTAAGGTCGAGTTATTATCAAATGAAAGTCAAAGAGTGTGATGTGCCCAAAACTGCCTTTCGTACAAGATATGAACATTATGGTTTCTTAGTAATGCCTTTCGGTCTAACGAATGCACCAGTAGCTTTTATGGATTTGATGAATCGGGTATTCAGGCCCTATCTCGATAAGTTCGTTGTAGTGTTCATAGACGATATCTTGATTTATTCAAAGAACGAATCAGAACATCTAGACCACCTTCGAATTGTACTCCAGACTTTGAGGAAAAAGCAATTGTACGCAAAGTTTTCTAAGTGTGAATTCTGGCGTACGGAAGTGGCCTTTTTGGGGCATGTTGTATCCGCCTCGGGTATTCAGGTGGATCCGAAGAAAATACAAGCGGTGGTGGATTGGCATCCGACAAAGAATGTTGGTGAAGTTAGAAGTTTTATCGGACTTGCAGCATATTACCGTAGGTTCGTGAAAGGATTTTCAATGTTAGCTATTGAGTGTGTAAAAGTTCTATAAATTACCCCTATTTAACCCATATTTCTGCTGCATTCAAGAATAATCCATTGCATTTAGGTTAGATTTCCGTTATACATCACAAATATATTAAATGGTACAGTTTCTACTGAAATTGGTTGCTTTTGCAGGTAGTTGTTGTAGCAGATGGAGAAGCAGGCGCTGGGCAGTGATGCAATAGAGCTGGAACTGGATGTGCAGACGAGGAGGACGATGCTGCCATGGCCGCTGTCGTGGCAGCCAAGGACGACAACAATAATGAGGAGAAGAAGCAAAGTGGGCCTCGACAAAAAGAGAAAATTAAGCCCATCTGTCGTGGACCAGCCTTATATTTTTCCAAGCCATAGATCAGAATGAAGGCCAAGCCCAAAGTTCAAGGAAGAAATTCCAAGCAAGAAGGAAGGACGAATTAAAGATATATTCTCTGAAGATTTAGTCTTTAATAGAGTTGTACTTTAGTTTAAACTTGTATTCTTGCAATATTAGAAAACTTGAACCCAATGCCTATATAAAGGCATGTAATTCGACCTAGAGGATATCATCTTCATCTCTAGCCTTCTTCCAAAAACCCTAGCCGTTTTCCCCTTCTCAACATGTTCTAAACTTCCCCTAGGGCCACGGGTTGATTTGTAAAGTAGTTGCAAGGATTGCTTTTGTTTTAGGAATTTTCTGTTCAATAAAATAAACTTCAATTTTGCTTATTCTGGTTTTCAACATCTTGCAAGAGTATCGGGAGAGCATTGTGAGATTATTTATTTACTTAATATCAGGAGAGTTAAGTATACGAAAGGAATAAGTACAGGTTCTCTACTTTATAGTTGAACTATCTCGGACCTAGGGATAGGACGAGGTTAAGTGGCTAAGGAAGAATTCAACAACATCAGTGTTCATCCTTCGATTCACGCCGGGAGGTATCATCAAAGACGTGTTCATCGACAGACTTGGACCTAGGGATAGGCCAAGGCATCACGGGGATTCTTGCCAAGCTTGAAGTACAAAGTTGTGTAATCGCTGCCGCGACAGGCACGACGTCAGAACAGATATTCCCAGACTTTGCAACACCTACACTACTGAGCAATTCAATACCGGCCCATTCTCTCTATCTTGAATTCATTACTCTTTTATTTAAGTACTCTTTATTATCTCGTGACAACAACTTAAATAATTCTTTTTTTTCTCTCGTGCAGTAATCCAAGGTGAAGCTATTAGCCCAGTCCCTGTGGAGACGATATCCGATACTTACGTATCACTTTACTACTTGCGTCATGTACACTTGCACTACATTGCGATAGACACTTTTACACGCAACAAGTTTTTGGCGCCGTTGACGGGGACTGGCAACATACTTTTACCCTAACTTTTACTGCATTTCCTTTACTTTTCTATTTTTACTTGGACTGTTCAACCTATACCTTTCACCTAACTTTTACTGCATTTCCTTTACTTTTCTATTTTTACTTGGACTGTTCAACCTATACCTTTCACAAGGTCTTTTGTTTGCGTATACGCAGATCTCAACGAGGGAAGGAACCTGAGTTGTAACGCCCCGGTTTTGGGCTTAGAAGTCTTGGGCGTTGACCGGTTGGTCAAAGTGCTGTTCGAATCGTAAGAGGTTAAATTAGGAAAGCCTAGTTTGGGTTGCATTAAAAATATGGAAAAATGTTCTAAAATCATCTTTTAATATAATTAAGTGAACTTTGAAATCAATTTTGGAAAAAGAGTTTTGGAAGTGTGACATTTTGGCTAGTGACCAAAATGTAATTTTTGAAAGTTTGGTGGCTATTTTATAAAGGGTTGAAACTTTGAATCTTTAAGGAGCTATTTACCCAAAGGGAGTTTCTCCAGATTTTTCTAAGATATTTTGACTCATAATTCTGATTTTAAAGAAAACAAAAAGGAGGGAAAACTCATTTTAGGCATTTTCTCAACTAACTTCCCATTTTCTCTCTCTTTTTCTCTCAACCCAAACACTCCATTTCCAGAGTTTCAATTCTGATTTTCTCACCTAAAATCCTCCTTTCAACTCTCAATTGATTGCAAATCAACATATCTTCAAAACCTCTTCAATTGCTTCAAGTTTCATCAAGGAATTTCATTCCAAAAAGAGGAGAAACTCAAGTTTGGAGGTAAGAACGTCCTTCTCCTCTGAACTTCAAGTTCTTTAATGAAATTCCTAAGTTTTCAATCCTAATTTGATGTTTAATTAAAGGTTTTTAAGTTGATTTATGGATCTTGGCTAATTATGCAAGATTTTGATGATTTCACATGATTTTCGTTTGATCTGTTAAATCTGTGATTTGAGAGGTGTTTTTGATGTTAAATGATCTCTAAATTGAAAAGGAAATGAGTCTTGATTGATGCAATCCCGGATAGGTTGAGTTTCCTAAGTTTAGCTTGTGTTTTAAGGTAGTTTTTGTGGTGATCTTGTGGATCTGGTGTTGCTGGAGGTATAAGGATGGTTGTAGGTTGTTTTTAGATGTTAAATGATGTTAATGGAAGTGAGGTTTTGCTGGTTTATGGCTGGGCTTTGTTTAGAAGTGTTTTGGATGCATTTTCGGTTGTGTTTGGTGGCCGAAAATGGAGGTTGAGTGAGAGCTGCGGGTTTAGGTGCTTTCATTGAAGCAATTAATGCATGATGATGCATTAATCCTCTGCTTTAATGTTTTGAAACAGGGGAGGCATCCTTGGATCCAAGAATTGTTGATCCGGAGGCTTGTTTTGGTGCTTTGGCTTGAAGCAAAGTGGAAATCGGTGAGTGCATTTGTGAAAATGGTTTTCGGCTTTGAAACCAAGGTTTTGGGGGCTTAGTTTAAGTCTAAACAACTTTGCTAAGCTCAAGTGTAAGTTTTCGGATTTCTCTCTAAGTGGTGGCCATGTTTTGGTGTGATGCAAAATGATGATTTGCATGTTTTGATTACTGTTTTGAAAGCATGTTTTAGCATGATATTTGCTGATGTTTTAGCATGATATTTGCTGATGTTTAAAGCCATGTGATGAAGGTAACTCTAGGTAGGAGTACCTTGTTTTTATGCATTGATTAAATGTGGATTTAATGCTTAAAAATGCATGATGAAATGGCTTGGTTAAATGCTTTAAAATAGTGGATTACATGATGTATAAGATGTATATTGGCAAGTGATGTTTGTAAAAGTGAAGGTCACTAAGGTGGTTAAAAGTCCTTGAGTGAGCCTTGTTACCTAAGATCATCAAGGTGGTTAAAAGTCCTTGGATGAGTCTTGTTGCGGACACTAAGGTGGTTAAAAGTCCTTAGGTGCTCCTTTCCATGGTGTTTAAAAGTCCATGGGGCCAAGGTGTTTAAAAGTCCTTGGGGCCAAGGTGTTTAAAAGTCCTTGGGGTGATTCAAGCATGGGACACAAAGGTGGTTAAAAGTCCTTGTGTGGTCCTCATTCATGGTGTTTAAAAGTCCATGGCCAAGGTGTTTAAAAGTCCTTGGGGCCAAGGTGTTTAAAAGTCCTTGGGGAAAGTTGTTGAACTTGTTTTATAAATGAAATGTATCACTTGAGCCAATATGACATGTATGGTACATTGAGATGCATGAGATGCATGTTTTAATGATTATGTTGAAGCATGAGATGCTTGTTTAAATGAATTTGAAGCATGGAATTGCTTGAATGAAAGTATGCTTTGAGCATGTACAATGGTTGACTATAAGCATGTCTTACGAATGGTTTTAATTGCATTATTGAATGGTTTTAAAAGAGCATTCCTCACTAAGCTTTGGCTTACGCTCTCTCGTTTCTTGATTCAATAATGCAGAGCATTAGAGTACATTGAGGGGCAGCAAGAGAAGGCAAGCAAACAAGTTCAAGTAAAGCTCAATGTATGAAGGTTTTATAAGTTCTTTTAGCTTTTGGTTGATTTGGCAATGGGGGACCAATGTGTATGTTTGGGAGGTGTTTGAGACTCCCTGAGTTTGTTAAATGTTGTATGAATTGCTGGTTTTTGGACTGGATTCCTATTGCTTGCTTATGAAGGTTTATGCATGAATGGTAGCTTAAGTAGGAAGCATGCTATATAAATTGGGGCTTTTCATATGAGTTGTTTAAATGCTGAATTGTTGATGCAATTATGGTCTTTGCATGTTGTGTGATTAAGTGATATGGTTTGGTGATGTTAATTTGATGTTTGAAGCATGTTTGATGTTGATTTTGAGTCGAAATCAGGCAGGGGTATCGGTACTCGGGCTTGCGTATCGATACGCCTGAGCCAGATATGCTCATTCCTTCCCAGGCGTATCGGTACGGCTGAACAGGTATCGATACCGTATGAAGGGTGTATCGATACTGGGCAACTCGTATCGATACCGTTGCTGAAGTTTGGTTACTGCCTTCCCCGAGTATCGATACGACACGTGGCGTATCGATACCAGACCGTTAAATTCAGTTAAAAGTATCTTTATATGTTTTGTTTGGTTTACGTTTTGGTCCTGAATCTTGTTTGATCAATTGTATGAGTTTGAGATGTCCGTTTGAGCTGAAATTTCGCAGGAGAGCATGAAACCTGACAAATTTCAAGATGGTAACTTAATTTGGGTTAAGTCCCATCATTTATCAGAATTTACAATTTGGTCCCTAAAGTTGTAATTTGTTCAATTGGGTCCCTGTTTGATCTCTGATGTTTGTGATCTTTTAGCATGTTGTTTGTATGATCACAATTAGGGTTAATGTGCATCTAGATAAGATTAAAAAGAAAAAAAAGGGTCGTTAATCAAGGTTGACTTTCGGGTTGACTTTGGTTTTCCCCGTGTGACTTTCTAAATTCGGGTCAACCGTCTAGGCCGGGTTAAGGGGGTTACATGAGTACCAGTTAGATCCTGAACCCGAACGAACGTCTAATCTCAAGAAAAGAGTCTGTTACCTCATTGAAAGGAACGAATACTTGGAGGAACAACTCGAAGCGATGGTGAACGAAAGACGCGAAGAAAGAAGGAACGACTAAAGGAATCCCCAGGATAATAACAATCCTGCTAGAGATGGAGGGAACGATCCACCTGTCGACCCTCATGCCGCTGTCGCACGCCGGTCATGCTGAGACTACATGCTCAATGATCATGTAGAATTAGAAACAACCCTGCCAGACGTAGATGTTGACAACTTTGAGCTGAAACATGTTATGTTCAGCATGATCAACAACGCTGGCCAATTCAGTGGTGCTACTACAGAGGATGCTAGGGAGCATCTGAAAACGTTCCAGGAAATCTGTGGTTCGTTTAGACTACGAGGAGTTAATCCGGAGATACTGAGGCTTCGGTTATTTCCTCATTCATTGAGGGACAGGGCAAAGACTTGGTGGAATAAACTAACGCCGGGTTCAATACGAACTTGGGCAGATTTAACTCGTGATTTTTGTCTCGTTTTAATCCTTCACACTTATCTGAGCGATTATGTAACGAAATTGCTACTTTTCAACAGGAAGACGACGACCCAATGCACGAAGCCTAGGACATATTTACCACTCTGCTAAGGAACTGCGCGATGCATGGATTCCCCGTTTGGAACCAGGTAACCAAATTCTATAATGCTGCTAATTTATAGACTCGTATAAGAATTGATTCAGCAGCAAATGGATTACTGCTGGACAAAGATCCAGATGAGGCAATGGCAGTATTGAAAAAACTGGCGAAGAATGAGGAACAGTTTCCTACAGCAAGAAGAGGGGGTAAACGAGTTCTAGCTGTAAAAGATTATGAGGCCGACAGTTCATTAAAATCACAGGTGGCATATCTCACTAAGGCGATGAAAAAGCTCTTGAAAGAAGATTCACATCATGTCTACTCTACTGAAGAGGTATGCGAAACTTGCAATGGAAAACACAGTTCGGAGGAATGTCCATTACAGTTGAAAGAAGGGATGTATGTTGGGAACTACAATAAGCAGAATTATAACTCCAACAACTACAATCCCAACTGGAGAAAGGATCCCAAGTTCTCTTGGAGCAATCCTAATAATGCCCTGAATCCTCAAGTACCGAATACTCATAACCAGGCCTAGATTACTGGCTCATCAGCAACCGCAGCAGCAGCAGCAACAGCCACCAGCTGCCACAACTAGTATACTGGAACAGACTTTGGCTACATTTATGTCTCAAACAGGGAACTACATTGAGAAAACACGAATCACTTTGTCAAGAAGACGGAGACATTCATTGATAAAACAGAGATGCGGATGACCAATCATGAAGCTACTCTGAAATCATTAGAGACACAGATGGGTCAGGTTTCCCAGCATATTAAACCTAGGCAGAATGGAGGATTTCCTAGCGATACTGAAAACGCTAGACAGCCCACACATGAGCAGTGCAAAGCCATCACTACTAGGAGTGGGAAGAAATTACCAGGGCCAGAGAATGAAGCTGAATCTGTTAAGAAACCAGCCTTGGAATCGACTGTCGAGGAAGCTGCCCCGACAGGTGACAAACAGCCTGCTGCCGATGAGCCTGTCACGATAGCAGAAGGGACAGAGGAGAAAGATGATGAACTAAAACCTCCTCAGATTCGAATACAATGGGAAGGACGTATTACTGATTATCGTCCTCCACCTTCTTTTCCTCAGCGGCTACAGAAGTTGAAACAGGAATCACAGCTTAAGAAAATTTATGATATTTTTAAGCAGGTCCATATCAACATTCCGTTGTTAGATGCCATAAAGGAGATGCCTGGTTATGCCAAATTTCTCAAGGATGCCATGTTGAAGAAATCCAGACTTGGGGAATTTGAAACGGTTAAGATGACAGAAGGATGCATGAGTATTCTGCACAAGCATCCACCCCAGAAGAAAAAGGATCATGGGAGCTTCATCATACCATGCATAATCGGAGACAAGTTTATGGGTAAGGCACTTTGTGATATTGGTGCTAGTATAAATTTAATGCCCAAATCTGTTTTTCAGAAATTAGGTATTGGAAAAGCTCGACCCACAACAATATTACTGGAGCTGGTAGACCGCTCTTACGTTCATCCAGAAGGAAAAATTGAAGATATTCTGGTAAGGGTGGATAAATTTATTTTTCCTGCTGACTTTCTTGTCTTAGATTGTGAAGAAGATGAAAACGCACCAATCATCCTGGGGCGACCCTTCTTAGCCACAGGAAGATCACTGATTGATGTGGAAAAAGGAGAACTCACTATGAGAGTGAATGATCAAGAAATTAAGCTGAATGTTCTCCAAGCAATGAAACATGCTGATGCAGAAAAAGAATGCAAGGCTATCATTGAAGTTACCCTCCACCAACCTTGCATCAGGTCGGGCTGCCACGACATCAAAATTGGCCACTGCCTCAGCAGCCATTTAGAAGACTGTCACGACAGCACCGACGACAACATCTCCTCAGAATCTGATACATCTGATACTGAAGATCAAGAGGAGGTAAATTGGATAGGCAATTGTCCAGGTAAGTTGTTCGAGCCCTTAAATTACACCTCGGATAACCATATAATTCAAAAGCCATCAACTGTTGAGCCCCCTGTTCTAGATCTTAGGCCCCTACCAGGGCAGCTAAAATATGTTTTCCTTGGTTTAAATGATACGTTGCCCGTAATCATCTCTTCCAAGTTAATGCAGGAACAGGAACAACGGCCGATAGGGATGTTGCAGCAGCACAAAAAGGCTATTGGATGGACGATAGCTGATATCCAAGGCATCAGTCCGGCACTATGCATGCATAAAATTCTCTTAGAGGATGATCATAAGCCGACTATTGATGCACAAAGACGTCTGAACGATGCTATGCGAGAGGTGGTGCGTAAAAAGATCATAAAATGGCTAGATGCTGGAATAATCTATGCCATCTCGGATAGCAAGTGGGTGAGCCCGGTGCAGTGCGTTCCCAAGAAAGAAGGAACCGTGGTAACCAACGAAGAAAACGAGCTAATCCCAACCAGGACTGTGACCGGTTGGAGGGTTTGTATGGACTACCGGAAGCTTAACAAAGCTACCCGGAAGGATCATTTCCCCTTACCCTTTATTGATCAAATGCTTGATAGATTAGCGGGTAAGCCTTACTATTGTTTTCTTGATGGTTACTCGGGTTATAATCAAATAGCCATCGCACCGGAAGATCAAGAAAAGACGACGTTCACGTGCCCTTACGGTACTTATGCTTTTCGGAGGATGCCATTTGGACTTTGTAATGCACCAGCCACCTTTCAAAGGTGCATGATGGCAATATTCTCCAATATGGTGGGGGATTTCCTAGAAATATTTATGGATGATTTTTCAGTCTTTGGAGACAACTTTGAAAGGTAACTAGGCAACCTACAGAAGGTACTCGAGAGATGTGAAAAAGCAAACTTGGTATTGAACTGGGAAAAGTGTCACTTCATGGTGGATGAAGGGATAGTCCTTGTCCATAAAATTAGTTGTCGCGACATAGAAGTCGACATGGCTAAAATAGAAGTAATCGAAAAAGCTGCCACCACCCACCACAGTCAAGGGAATCAGAAGTTTCTTAGGACATGCTGGTTTTTATCGGAGGTTCATCGCAAACTTTTCGAAGATCACCAAGCCCTTATGCCATCTTCTGGAGCAGAACCGTCCCTTTGACTTCAACGATGAATGCACTGAGGCATTCAAGGTTCTGAAAGAAAAGCTGGTAACAGCCCCGATAGTACAGCCACCAGATTGGAAACTGCCATTCGAGATCATGTGCGATACGAGTGACTATGCTGTCGGGGCAGCACTTGGGCAGAGGAGAGACAAGCTCTTTCATGTCATATACTATGCCAGCAAAACACTGAACGACGCCCAAGTAAACTACACCACCACAGAGAAGGAAATATTAGCTGTGGTATTCTCCATTGACAAGGTCCATTCTTATATCCTTGGAACGAAGGTCATCGTCCACACAGACCACTCTACATTGAATGATACGTTGGATTCTGCTACTACAAGAGTTCGACCTTGAAATCAAAGACAAAAGGGGGACAGAAAATCAAGTTGCAGATCACTTGTGAAGGTTAGAGAAGGAAAAAAGTCTCTCGACAGATGAGACACACATACTGGAGACCTTCCCTGACGAGCAGATGTTTGCTGCCACAAGCACTGCCGCGACAACCATGGCGGCAGGTAAGTTTTCTGCACTCCCATGGTATGTTGATTTCGTTAATTATTTAGTTAGCGGAATAACTCCTCCTTACCTAAATTATCAAGCTAGGAAGAGGTTCCAAAATGATGTTAAGCATACTTATTGGGACGAACCTCTTCTTTTCAAATGTTGTGCAGATCAGGTTATAAGAAGATGTGTACCACAGGATGAACAGGAAGCTATACTACATCACTGTCATGCTTCACAGTATGGAGGACACTTAGGAGGTAACAAAACTGCTTCCAAGGTTTTGCAGTCGGGATTTTATTGGCCATCACTGTACAAGGATGCCCAAACATTCTACAAAAAACTGTGACAAGTGTCAATGGACTGGAAACATCTCAAGGAGACACGAGATGCCGCTGCAAAATATTCTTGAAGTCAAGATCTTCGACGTGTGGGGGATAGATTTTATGGGGCCATTCCCAACTTCATGTAGGAACTTATATATCCTCCTAGCAGTGGACTATGTGTCCAAATGGGTTGAAGTGATCACCACTCAGAAAAATGATGCCAATACGGTTCAGAGGTTTTTGCATAAAAATTTTTTTCCAGATTCGGCATCCCTAAGGCGATCATCAGTGATGAAGGGAGGCACTTCGACAATAGGGTTATAGCTGCTGCCTTGAAAAAGTATGGAGTCAAACATCGGATTGCAACAGCATACCACCCTCAGACCAATGGACAGGCTGAAATATCCAATAGAGACGTTAAGAACATTCTTGAAAAGATGGTTAAGCCAACTCGGAAGGACTGGTCTCTACACCTCAATGATACATTATGGGCCTACAGGACAGCATTCAAAACTCCATTGGGAATGTCCCCCTATCGGCTAATTTACGGGAAAACATGCCATTTACCTGTTAAGATTGAGCACATAGCATACTGGGCCACCAAGGCAGTTAATATGAACTTGGAAAAAGTAGGGCAGAAAAAGGCTACTTGATCTGAACGAAATTGAAAAAGTTCGAACAATGGCCTATGACAATGCAAGAATCTACAAGGACAAGACCAAGAAGTGGCATGACAAGAAGTTTTTGGCACGACAATTCTGTCCAAGGCAGCTTGTGTTGTTATTTAACTCTAGGTTGAAACTCTTCCCAGGGAAGCTGAAATCTAGATGATTTGGCCCATTCCAAGTGGTGCAGGTTTTTCCCCATGGTGCCATCACGATCAGATCTTTAAAAGACGGGCACCAATTCAAAGTGAATGGACAACGATTGAAGCATTATCAGGGGACTGAAGCCCCAAGAATGCAGGAAGTGGTTACCTTAGGAGATGCCCCACCTGGCATCCCTAATTTAACCTAAGTTTTATTTTTATTTATTTTTATTATTTATTATTTATATATTAGGAAATTAGAATTATTTTATTTTTAGGAAAAAACGTTTTTATTTTTATTATTTTTATTAAATAAAAGAGACAAGGAGAAGAGGAGAAGTGAATTCAGCCCACCATCTTTCCATCAGCCCAAAAAGCCCAACTTTGGAGCCTGTCGTTACAGCTGCTGCGACAGACGCGGAAAATCCAGCCTGATGACACGCTATCGCGGCAGACACGCAAACGCGTAACAGACATGCAACAGACACGGAAACGCGTGACAGACGCGTCAGAAACCGCGTAACAGTTGGCCCCGTTATTCGCGCCTGCCGTTACAGCTCCAACGGGCAACAAACTCTCCCCTATATAAACCCCGTTTACTATTCATTTTTCACTCACTTCTACTCCTTCTACTTGTTTTCTCTAGACTTTTTACTTGCTTTCATTTTCTTACACAATCCTTGCAACATGACTTCTAGAAACACCCGCCGAAGTGCTGCATAGCAAACGGAAAACGGGGAACCTGGGGCTGCAGCCATTCATAGCTAGGAAAATCAGAGCCTTGTAGAGGCAGATATTTTCGGAGTAGCCAGAGGAGATGAACGTGACCCTGGTCCGAGATTTTTATGCTGCCATCAGCAGCAGGAACGCGAAAACAGTCACCGTACGAGGGAGAGAGGTGCCCTTCGAGCCCGAGTATATCAACACTCTCTACGGATTCTATGTGGGCAGAAACGAAGATGGCCACCAGCAATCTCACAAGAGTCTAGAACCTGCCGCCTACGACACTGTGATGGCAGAACTCACGGACGATGGTACCCAATGGAACACTGATCCGAAAAACCCAAGGACGGTGAAGAGAGTCCAACTCACCTCGGAGGCCAAACTGTGGAACGCCTTCATCAAAAAGCGAATTATGCCCTCCTCGCACAACACAACCGTCGACCAACCAAGGTTAGCCCTCATCCATTCTATTTTAAATGAGAGGCCAATTAACGTTGGCAGATACATCCGGGAGAGTATATTGGAATTTGCATGCCGACTGACAGGACCACTCTTCTTCCCTTATCTCATCTGTAACCCCCTTAACCCGGCCTAGACGGTTGACCCGAATTAAGAAAGTCACACGGGGAAAACCAAAGTCAACCCGAAAGTCAACCTTGATTAACGACCCTTTTTTTCTTTTTAATCTTGTCTAGATGCACATTAGCCCTAATTGTGATCACTCAAACATCATACTCAAAGATCCAAACATCAGAGATCAAATAGGGACCCAATTGAACAAATTACAACTTTAGGGACCAAATTGTAATTTCAGATAAATATGAGGACTTAACTCAAATTAAAGTTACCAACTTGAAATTAATCATGTTTCATGCTTCTCTGTGAAATTTCAGCTCAAATGGACATTCCAAACTCATACAATTGCACAAACAAGATTCAGGACCAAAATGCAAACATTTCAAAACATTTAACTGCCAATGTCAGCCCCCAACGGTCACCCGTCCCGAAACAGGCAGAGCCCGTTTTGAAACGCGAGGCCGTTCCGCAACGCGTACCGCAACACGGGCTGGCAGTAGCCAAACCGTTTCGGAACGGTCCCTCCCGTTTCGGACGCCTGAGCTTGTTTAAGGCACCTGTTCCGAAACGGGTGATACTGTTCCGAAACACCCTGCACAGAGTGACCCCAAATGCAAACTTAAACATGCAATTAAACATCCAATCATGCTCCAAATGCTACCAAACTTTACCAACATGCAATTCAACACATATAAGACATACTTGCATCAACAATTCATCGAAACAACATCATATGCAAAAAGCCCCAAATCTATAGGCATGCTTCCTACACAAGCAAGCCATACAAGCATAAACTTCCAATTCAAGCATATAAAGGCCAAACACAAAAACCAGCATTCTTGTAACACCCTAAGTATTGGTTTAAAAAAAAAAGATTTGCAACCAAGGGAACTCGAACCTGTAACCTATGCTTGGTAAGCCCATGCTTTAACCGTCTGAGCTAAGGCAATTTATGGCTTTAGTTTACTCTAGTTTTTATTTAGGATATGGTTTATCTGTGTAATCCAATAATAAATAAAAATGAGACTCCCCATCTACCCAAATTAAATGTTTCAGACCCAAATCTCAAATAATAATAAAAAAACTATCCGTCTTCTCATACCTACCCCCTTTCGACCACCGTTCGATCCGCCTCCACCACCGTGCCGTGCTGCTCACCGTCGGTGCCGAGACGTTCCCCGTCGAGTCCCGATCATACCCATGGCATCCACGCGCGTTTTTGAGCCGCCGTCCGTCGCAAGCTGGGTTCAAAAGTTTGGTCGAAGACCCAACACCATCGCCTCTGTTTTCCTTCGTTTTCGACCGTCCTCGACGTCCGTTCGAGGAACGGCCACTGGCTCTCGGCGAGCTAATCAAAACCCACTCGGCCGATTGGCATTCCGACACCGGGAAGCGTTTCGTCGGAGCTTCGAACATTCCGACCGTTTTGATCTTTAAAGGTAAGATCCAGCCTATTTTCCGGCCTATTTCGGATTAAAAATGCATGGGTTGGATTTGTGGCCTAATGATCTACGTTTTTCCGGCAGAATCACGTCCATTGAGCTCTCCGGTGAGTTTTCCGACCACCGTCCGGCGACAGGAGTATTTCGGGTGAGTGAACCCGGTCTGAACCCGGTCCAAACCGGTCTAATCCGGTCTGAACCGGTTGGACCGATTGAACCGGTCATCTGTCCGACCCGACCCGTCCAACCCGACCCGTCTGACCCGACCCGTCTGACCCGACCCGTCCGACCCGACCCGTCAACTCGAGTCAACTCGTCCGAGTTAACCGAGTCAACTCGTCCGAGTCAACTGAGTCAACTCGTCCGAGTCAGCCTGAGTCAACCCAGTTGACTGGTGATGTCATGCTGACGTCAGCATTGACTCTGACCCGTTGACCATTGACCTGCTGACGTCAGCGTTGACTGTTGACTTTGACTTTGACCAAAAAGTCAAATTTTCCGAAAAGTCCTATTTTATGTTTTTCGACGTCCTGAGTCCGATTTTGAAGCCCATTTTGCAAAATTCTGACCCGAAAGCCTCCGAATCTGACCCTGAATCCGAGATTTCTTATACGTATTTAATTTTGGTTAAGATCTCTCTGAATAAGGACTAAAATGAATTATTGTGTAATTGAAGGTACTCTCAGCTTCTTGAATACGAATGGTTGTTGGACATCAAATTCGAGTTCGATTGCAATTGAATGGGGTTTCATGAATCGACAGATATAGCTCGGAGTTAAGGTAATACATTACTACCCCTTGTATGCTTTATGTACATGTTGATATCTGGTTAAAGCATGCATGCTTATGATAAGTGTTTTGTGAACTCTACTTAAGCCGAATTCGATACGAAAATTAAGTATCAGAATCAGTAAGTTCAAAGTATTCAGATAAGAATATAAATAGAATTCAGATAAGAATATCAATAGACCGGGAGTATCGAAAGTGCTATTAGTAATAAATAATACAGCTAAATCTGAAACTCTATCAATGATGTCAAAAAACCAATGTTCAGAATGTGGAGTATGAGATGTTGGATATGAAATTACGAAAATACCCTTAAAGCATAGGTTTGACTAAACTACTCATCTGATAAAAGAAATGACCTAAAATCTGCATTCGACCTAATTATGCAATTTACATTACTCAAGATGTATGTTTTAATGAAAAGACTTCGGCATCATTATGCAATACGTGTGATACAAACTTGGATAATCCTTCAATCTCTGTATAACACATGAATAAGAATTTTCTGGAAATAGTGTTGAAATCCTAAGTCGACCCTTATGACAGTAATACGTGAATTTGATAAGAATGATCGCAATGACCGAAAAGATGGTAATGCCCTCGAGCACCGAAATGTCTGATTAATTTGAATGACGATAAACCTCAAGTTCTGAAATAAATGAATTTTTTTTGTAAAGGGCCGGAGAGTTAGGACGCCTTAATCTCGTTTAAGTAAGTGAATGATGGAGGTACCAAATGGTAATTCAGAAAGAAATGGTAGATCTATCTCAGTCTAAAATAACTGAAATACCCTCTTGAGTTAATCAGTAACTATGTATTTGATGAAATTCTGGATTTGTTAATAAGACCAAAATAACTGAAAGGCAATGATAGCCTAAATAATCGGATTATCACTGAAAATATCTGATAACTTAAAAGACTTTAAATTAGAAATTCTTAAATATCTTGATAGAAAACTAATGAGCAAACATGATACCCGAGTTCTGTGAACCATTGTTTTCAATGTTGGTATAATTACCAGAATGTCTATGAACGTTAAAATGACCATATTGCCCTTGTATACTTAAAGGACTAAAGTACCCATAATATATCTGAACTTTCTAAGATCTTGAAGTATCACCTTCTGAATATCTAGGTTAAACCATTAGTATGAACCCCCTTTTTAAGAGGAGCCACGTTTCAGAACTCAGTTCAAGTTGTCAAAAGTTTAATATGTCCCCTTCCGTAAATGCCAAATATCTTTGAGAAATAATCTGTCACATCTAGTGTGTTCCATGTGTGCTATATTCTGTTGAATGAACTGTATAATTAATTAATCATGAATAATATTATGTTTGATGACATTCTCTGCCTACCTGATATATGTCTGCTCAATCTGTATACTTGGTATGTGATCGTTTGATCTGTAATGGTATTGTCTGATTGTCTGATAAACTCGATAGTATGATCTGTTAGTTTGACCTATGATGGTACAATCTGTTTGCATGATGAATAACGAGTGTCTGCTCTGCTCAATAGTATGCCTATTTATCTGTCAAAAGCATGAACTTCTGTTTCTGATACTCTGAATAGAATATGTCTGTTTCATGTACTATGTTATTCATGTCTAAAATCTGAACACCGATTACTGTCTGGGTATACTCTCGGGTTATGATTGAAGTGTCTGTCACAGCCCTGATCCAGCTGTTCTGTTAAGCTCCTACGCCCACGGGCCTAGGGTAAGTCTTTCTGGACCTAAGGTATTTCCTTAGGTAGGCTCCTACGCCTCAGGCCTAGGATAAGACCTTCTGTATACAGTTATGGGGGACTGCACATTGGTGTAAGGTTGGAGGGTAGTTCTTGTAAACTTCTGTATGAACATTGAACATTTGCATTTAATCTATTATGTGCTCATATGATATGATGTTAAGTACTTATGTATATTGATCTGCACTTATTGGAACACATTAGGCGCCGAACTCTCTGATTCCTACCTCATATGTTACCAGCCTATATAATTTCCGTCTAATTCTCAAGGTCTGATTAAAGAACAAATTTCGTTATTCTTGTGTAAGATGCAAATCTCGAAATAGTAGAACAGAAATAGAGGACCATCACTGCTTGAAACATCATGAAAATGTTATGCATACTATATATCTGCATGAGCTTATAGCATCTTCTGGTAGTTTTGTATTACTGAGCTTTCCCAAGCTCATGTTGTTTTTACCATCTCAGGATAAAAGATCAGACAAGTTGCACCTATCAACTTCGGTATGGGAGTTTCTTCGGCTCGTCAAGGAGTATGGTATCTGTGTAACTAGGGGGCATGTGTGTCGTGTTTGTATTATACAAATGAGTCTGAAACTTATTCTCGCAACTGGTATCATGATTGTTTTATCGTTTTGAACGATTTCTGAAATTGTATTTTAAATCAGATATTTGTTTTATGATTTTAAAGGTTTAACTATATATTTATTTGAAATTTTACTGTGGGTCGCTCTTGTGGCCCTAATGTGACTTACTAGGATCCGTAATAACGCATAGACGGGTCTAGGGGGTTACAATTCTCATCAACATTCAACATTCTTAGGGAGTTCAAAACCTCTCCCAAAACATACACATAGGTCCCCCATTGCCAAATTACCAAAAGCTAAAATTGTACTTAAGAAACCTTCCATACTTTGAGCTTTACTTTCACTTGAATGCTTGCCCTTCTTGCTGCCCCCCAAGTACACTAATGTTCTGCATTATTGAGTTAAGAAAACGAAAGAGAGCGTAAGCAAAAGCTTAGTGAGGAATGCTCATAAAACCATTCAATAATGCATTTATAAAACATTTATAAATCATGCTTCAAATCATCAATCGCACATGCTCATAAGCATACTTAAAACAAACGTCTCATGCTTCATATCACAACATGTCATATTGGCCACAAGTGATAAGTTCCATTTCTTTAAAAACAAGTTCATCAACTTTCACCCCAAGGACTTTTAAACACCTTGGCCCCAAGGACTTTTAAACACCTTGGCCATGGACTTTTAAACACCATGAAAGAGGACCACACAAGGACTTTTAACCACCTTTGTGTCCGCATCAAGTTGCACCCCAAGGACTTTTAAACACCTTGGCCCCAAGGACTTTTAAACACCTTGGCCCCATGGACTTTTAAACACCATGGAAAGGATCACACAAGGACTTTTAACCACCTTTGTGTCCATAACAAGAACCATCCAAGGACTTTTAACCACCTTGATGTTCTTAAGTAAACAAGGCTCACTCAAGGACTTTTAACCACCTTAGTGACCTTAACCTTTTCAAAACATCACTTGCCAATATACATCATTTTCATCAATTAATCCACTGTTTTAAAGCATTAATCCAAGCCATAGTCATCATGCATTTAAAAGCATCAAACCACATTTTATCAATGTACAAAAACAAGGAACTCTTACCTTGAGCTTCCTTCAACATATGGCTTACAAAAATAGCAAATACCATGCTAAATCATTCTTTCAAAACAGTATTTAAATCATGCAATAAACCATATTGCATCACAACAAAACCATGGCCACCACTAGAGAGTATTTCCGAAAACTTACACTTGAGCTTAGCAAAGTTGTTTAGACTTAAACTAAGCTCCCAAGACATTGGTTTCAAAGCCGAAAACCCAATTTCACTCACCGATTCCACTTCGCCTCTTGCCAAAGCACCGATTCAAGCTTCCGGATCAACAATTCTTGGATCCAAAGATGCCTCCTCTGTTTTAACACATCAAAGCAGAGGATTAATGCATCATCATGCATTAATTGCTTCAATGAAAGCACCTAAACTCGCTGCTCTCATCCACACTTCATTTTCGGCCACCAAACACAACCGAAAATGCATCCAAACCACTTCTCAACAAAGCCCAGCCATAAACCATCAAAACCTAACATCCTTTAACATCATTCAACATCTAAAAAGAGCCTATCAACATCCTTGTACCTCCAGCAACATCAGATCCACAAGATCACCTCAAAAACAACCAAGAAACACAAGCTAAACTTAGGAAACTCAACCTATCCGGGATTGCATTAATCAAAACTCAATTCCTTATCAATTTAGTGTTCAAATAACATCAAAAAAACACATCTCAAATCACAGATTAATCAGATCAAACAAAAATCATCAAAAATCACCAAATCTTGCATTATAAGCCAAGATCCATTTCACATCTTAAAAGCCTTTAATAAAACATCAATTAAGGATTGACAACTTAGGAATTTCAGTAAAGAACTGATAGTTTAGAGGAGAAGGACGTTCTTACCTCCAAACTTGAGTTTCTCCTCTTTTTGGAACCAAAAACCTTGATGAATCAAGTAGCAAATGATGAGGTTTTGTAGATATGTTGATTAGGAATCAAAAGAGAGTTGAAAGGAGAGATTTAGGTGAGAAAATCAGAAACAATTCTCTGGAAAGATAGTGTTTGGGTTGAGAGAAAATGAGAGAAAAGAAAATAGGAAGTTAGTTATCAAAATAGCCAAAATGGCTTTCCCTCCTCTTTTGATGTGTTTTAAAATCAGAATGTAGCTTAAAATATCTTAGAAAAATCTGGAGAAACTACTTTTGGAATAATAGCTCCTTAAAGATTCAAAGTTTCAACCCTTTATAAAACAGTCACCCAACTTTCAAAAATTACATTTTGGTCACTAGCCAAAATGTCACCCTTCCAAAACTCATTTTCCAAAATTGATTTCACAGTTCACTTAATTATATTAAAAGATGGTTTTAGAACATTTTTCCATATTTTTAATGCAACCCGAACTAGGCTTTCCTAATTTCACCTCTTTAGATTCGAACGGCACTTTGACCAAACCGGTCAACGCCCAAAACTACTAAGCCCAAAACTGGGGCGTTACAACTCTCCCCCCTTAAGAAATTTCGTCCTCGAAATTTACCTGAAGGAAAGAGATAAGGAAACTGCTTCAGCATGTCTTCCTTCCGCTCCCACGTGGCTTTCTCAACACCTCGATGCTTCCACAGCACCTTCACCAACTCAATGGTCTTGCCACGAAGAACCTTGCTATGCGAATCCAGAACCTTCACCGGTTCCTCATCATAGGTCAAATCCGGATTCAATTCCACTTCCTCCACAGGCATCACATGCGAAGGATCAGATCTATACTTCCGGAGCATAGAAACATGGAACACATCATGAATCTTCTCCAACTCCTGAGGTAACCTCAACCGATACGCAACAGGACCCACACGCTCAACAACCTCATATGGTCCGATGTACCTAGGGCTCAACTTACCCTTCCGGCCAAACCTCATCACCTTCTTCCAAGGCGAAACCTTCAAGAACACACGGTCACCCACCGCATACTCCATCTCCTTACGCTTCAAATCCGTGAAGACTTTTGCCGATCAGAGGCAGCCTTCAACCGCTCACAGATGAGCTTCACCTTCTCAGTGGTCCCTTTCAACAAAGCCGGCATCGAAACCAACTTTTGACCAGTTTCAGCCCAACAAAGAGGAGTCCTACACTTCCTCCCGTACAAAGCCTCATAAGGTGCCATCTGTATACTCGCCTGATAACTATTGTTATAAGCGAACTCAACCAAAGGCAGATGCTTCTCCCAAGAACCTTGGAACTCAATCACGCAGCACCTCAACATATCCTCCAAGATCTGAATAACTCGTTCAGACTGACCATCTGACTGAGGATGATAGGATGTACTGAAATGCAACCTTGTACCCAGAGCTTGATGCAAACACTGCCAGAAACACGATGTGAACCTCGGATCCCTATCCGACACAATCGACTTAGGCACACCATGCAGCCTCACAATCTCAGCAATGTACAGCTCTGCCAGCTTATCCAAAGAAAACGTAGTATGCACAGGCAAGAAATGCGCACACTTCGTCAGGCGATCCACAATCACCCAAACCGAATTCTTCTTCGATGGAGACAAAGGTAAACCAGATAAAAAATCCATGGTAACCCTCTCCCACTTCCATTCAGGGATTTTCAACGGTTGCAACAACCCTGAAGGAACCTGATGTTCAGCCTTAACTCGCTGACACACCAAACACTTGCTCACAAACTCTGCAACATCCTTCTTCAAACCCACCCAATAGTACTCATCACGAAGATCACGATACATCTTAGTACTACCAGGGTGCATAGCAAAAGGACTACTATGGCCTTCAGTCAGAATAGCACGCCTCAACTCAGCATCATTGGGCACTACTATCCGACTCCCAAAACACAACACACCATCATCATTAAAACAGAAATCCGAAGGTCTACCCTCCGCGATATCCTGAACAAGAGACACCAAGGAATCATCCAACAACTGCTTATCCTTGATCAACTGAACCATAGACGGTTTCACTTGCAACTCAGCCACAAGGCCACCATCTCGCGATATGCTCAAGCTAGCAAACATAGCCCTCAGCTCAACAGCTACTTTCCTACTCAAGGCATCTGCAACAACATTAGCCTTTCTAGGATGGTACTCAATCGTCAGATCATAATCCTTGAGCAACTCCAACCAACGACGCTGCCTAAGATTCAACTCCTTCTGAGACATCAGATACCTCAAACTCTTGTAATCCGTGTACACCGTACACTTCTCACCATACAGATAATGCCTCCAGATCTTTAGAGCAAAAACCACTGCAGCCAACTCAATATCATGCGTATGATAATTGCGCTCATGCACCTTCAACTGCCTCGACGCATAAGCAACCACCTTACCCTCTTGCATCAGCACACATCCCAAACCAACATAGGATGCATCACTATAGACCACAAACTCTTTCCCTGATTCAGGTTGAACCAAGATAGGAGCTTGCGTCAAAGCCACCTTCAGCTTCTCAAAAGCCTGTTTTCTCGCTTCCGTCCACTCATACTTAACATCCTTTTGCAACAGCTTTGTCAAAGGAGCAGCAATCTTGGAAAAACCATCCACAAACCTTCGATAGTATCCCGCCAAACCAAGGAAACTACGGACCTCATGAACAGACTTAGGAACTTTCCAGTTCATCACTGCCTCAATCTTCTGAGGATCAACACGAATCCCCTCAGCTGAGACTACATGCCCAAGAAACACCACCTCCTTAAGCCAGAACTCACACTTGCTCAGCTTAGCATAAAGCTGATTCTCCAACAAAGCTTGCAGCACAATCCTCAAATGCTCTTCATGCTCCTCCTCAGTACGCGAGTACACGAGGATATCATCAATGAACACCACAACAAACTTGTCCAGGTATTCATGAAACACACGGTTCATCATATCCTTGAAAGCAGCAGGAGCATTTGTCAAACCAAACGGCATCACAAGGAACTCATAATGCCCATACCTTGTCCTGAAAGCTGTCTTAGGCACATCCACATCCTTCACCTTCAACTGATAATACCCTGACCTCAAGTCAATCTTAGAGAACACAGCAGCTCCCCGAAATTGATCAAAGAGATCATCAATCCTCGGTAAAGGATACCGATTCTTGATAGTCAACTTGTTCAGCTGACGGTAATCAATGCACATTCTCATTGTGCCATCTTTCTTCTTCACAAACAAAACCGGTGCTCCCCAAGGTGACACACTCGGCCGGATGAAACCACGATCAAGCAGCTCTTGCAACTGCGTCTTCAGCTCCTTCAGCTCCTTAGGTGCCATTCTATAGGGAGTAATGGACACAGGGGTTGTATTCTCATACAGCTCAATTCCAAACTCCACCTCGCGATTAGGAGGTAAACCAGGAAACTCCTCAGGAAAAACACCAGGAAACTCCTTCACAACTCTGATATCTTGCACCCTCAACTCCTTAGAGCTAGGATTCATCACAAAAGCTAGATAAGCTTCGCAACCTTACCTCAGCATCCTGCTCGCCTCCAAGGTAGACACCACATTGGCAAGAAACTTCACATTCTCACCAACCACAACAACTTCATAATCATCCGCCAGCTTAAGCGAAACTCGCTTATTTTCACAATCCACAACAGCACGATGCTCAGCAAGCCAATCCATACCAAGGATCACATCAAAACCGTAAAAGGGCAACTCCATAAGATCAACATGAAAAACATGTTCTTGAACAACCAAGGGACACCTTCTATAAAGCTTTCGAGTCACAACAGTTTCACCAAAAGAACTAGTGACACGAACACCAACATCCAAAGACTCAACAGGCAAACCAAGCAATTCAGCATGCTCACGCAAAATGTATGAATGCGTAGATCCAGAATCAATCAAAGAAAGCAATGACAAGGATTGCAAAGTAAAGGTACCTGCAATCACATCCGCATCATTCCTTCCCTCACGCTGAGCATACACCCTCGCTTGGCCTCCACCTTCAGGCTGAATAGCCACAACATGGGCTACTCCACGTCCACTTTCCTCTCTCCTCTGGAAATTTCCACGGCCGCGCCCACGACCTCTCTGTGGTGCAGCAACAGCAGGAGCACGCACTTGATCACCAGCCAACCTAGGACAATCTCGCCTCAAGTGATCTGCGGATCCACAATTCCAGCATCCATTACCAGCTGTCGCAACAGGAGCTTGCACCTCCCTCATAGCACGAGGACAGTCACGCTTCATGTGACCACGTGAACCACAGATCCAACAAGCACTTGGATCAGCTCTGGCATTGCCTCCTCTAGCAGGTGCACCACCACCTCTCTTAGCTGAGGACCGATACTTCTGATCACGTCCCCTCTTGTTCCGTCCACCACCGGAACTATACTCAGCAGCTCTCTTACCAGAACTTGCTCCAGCACCTTTCGCAGATAAACCCAAGTTCATCTCAATATCCTTGGCTCGACCCACCAATACATCAAAATCATCATACTCGGTGGCCAGCACATACATTTTCACATCCGTCACAAGACCATAACGGAACCTCTCGCACCTTGCCCGCTCATCAGGTATCAGCTCCGGTGCATACTGACTGAGTCGCACAAACTGCACTTCATACTCAGCCACACTCATGCTCCCTTGGGTAAGAGACATGAATTCACGCTTCTTCTCATCAAGATATCTCACTCCAAGATATCTTCTCTTGAACACATTCTGAAAGAATGTCCAAGTGATATCAGCTTCAGCCATCCCAGCTATGGTGGTCGTCCACCACGTATACGCATCGTCCTGCAGCAAGGACACAACACAACCCAGCTTTTGCACATCCGTGCAGCTCATCTGTCCCAAGATTCGCTTGGTACTCTCTAGCCAAGCTTCCGAACTCTCAGCAGACATACCCCTGAACTCAGTCCCACCAAGACTGCGCAGACGCTCCAAAGGTAGTCTAACTCCAGCATCTCCCTGATGCCCAGCTCCTAGAGCTCCAGCTACTGCTGCTCGAAAAGCACCCGCAATAGCTTGTACTAACATAGACATATCAGGCATAGCTTGCCCCTGACCAACCTCTGGTCCAGCAGCTCCAGCACCAGCTGCAGCTCCAGCTCTCTCCCTCTCAGCACCACCACCACCAGGTGGAGGAGGAGGAGGTAACACCGCACTACCCGCATTCTCTTCGTTCTCATTCTCGATAGGAGTCGTAGCTCTCACGTTACCCCTTAACTCTCTACGTGGTGCCATACTTTTACCATGCAATAACAATGCAAATAAAACAAAGTCAGGCCCAGCAAGGTAAGCAATCCAAGTATTCAAGCTCAATTTCCTTCAAAATCAACATCACTTCTTTAGCTTTGGTTTGGCAATGGGTACCCTCAACATGCTACACCACAACATACAACTCAATTGCATCCAAATCACAAGCCGCTAAACATGCTTTCGAACAACAAGCACACAAGGCATACATACTTCAATCATGCACACATTCATTCCCAATTACTCGAGAACTCAGCTCTGATACCACCAAATGTAACCCCCTTAACCCGGCCTAGACGGTTGACCCGAATTAAGAAAGTCACACGGGGAAAACCAAAGTCAACCCGAAAGTCAACCTTGATTAACGACCCTTTTTTTTTCTTTTTAATCTTGTCTAGATGCACATTAGCCCTAATTGTGATCACTTAAACATCATACTCAAAGATCACAAACATCAGAGATCAAACAGGGACCCAATTGAACAAATTACAACTTTAGGGACCAAATTGTAATTTCTGATAAATATGAGGACTTAACTCAAATTAAAGTTACCAACTTGAAATTAATCATGTTTCATGCTTCTCTGTGAAATTTCAGCTCAAATGGACATTCCAAACTCATACAATTGCACAAACAAGATTCAGGACCAAAATGCAAACATTTCAAAACATTTAACTGCCAATGTCAGCCCCCAACGGTCACCCGTTCCGAAACAGGCAGAGCCCGTTTCGAAACGCGGGGCCGTTCCGCAACGCGTACCGCAACACGGGCTGGCAGTAGCCAAACCGTTTCGGAACGGTCCCTCCCGTTTCGGACGCCTGGGCTTGTTTAAGGCACCTGTTTCGAAACGGGTGATACTGTTCCGAAACACCCTGCACAGAGTGACCCCAAATGCAAACTTAAACATGCAATTAAACATCCAATCATGCTCCAAATGCTACCAAACTTTACCAATCATCGAAACAACATCATATGCAAAAAGCCCCAAATCTATAGGCATGCTTCCTACACAAGCAAGCCATACAAGCATAAACTTCCAATTCAAGCATATAAAGGCCAAACACAAAAACCAGCATTCTCATCAACATTCAACATTCTTAGGGAGTTCAAAACCTCTCCCAAAACATACACATAGGTCCCCCATTGCCAAATTACCAAAAGCTAAAATTGTACTTAAGAAACCTTCCATACTTTGAGCTTTACTTTCACTAGAATGCTTGCCCTTCTTGCTGCCCCCCAAGTACACTAATGTTCTGCATTATTGAATTAAGAAAACGAAAGAGAGCGTAAGCAAAAGCTTAGTGAGGAATGCTCATAAAACCATTCAATAATGCATTTATAAAATATTTATAAATCATGCTTCAAATCATCAATCGCACATGCTCATAAGCATACTTAAAACAAGCGTCTCATGCTTCATATCACAACATGTCATATTGGCCACAAGTGATAAGTTCCATTTCTTTAAAAACAAGTTCATCAACTTTCACCCCAAGGACTTTTAAACACCTTGGCCCCAAGGACTTTTAAACACCTTGGCCATGGACTTTTAAACACCATGAAAGAGGACCACACAAGGACTTTTAACCACCTTTGTGTCCGCATCAAGTTGCACCCCAAGGACTTTTAAACACCTTGGCCCCAAGGACTTTTAAACACCTTGGCCCCATGGACTTTTAAACACCATGGAAAGGATCACACAAGGACTTTTAACCACCTTTGTGTCCATAACAAGAACCATCCAAGGACTTTTAACCACCTTGATGTTCTTAAGTAAACAAGGCTCACTCAAGGACTTTTAACCACCTTAGTGACCTTAACCTTTTCAAAACACCACTTGCCAATATACATCATTTTCATCAATTAATCCACTGTTTTAAAGCATTAATCCAAGCCATAGTCATCATGCATTTAAAAGCATCAAACCACATTTTATCAATGTACAAAAACAAGGAACTCTTACCTTGAGCTTCCTTCAACATATGGCTTACAAAAACAGCAAATACCATGCTAAATCATGCTTTCAAAACAGTATTTAAATCATGCAATAAACCATATTGCATCACAACAAAACCATGGCCACCACTAGAGAGTATTTCCGAAAACTTACACTTGAGCTTAGCAAAGTTGTTTAGACTTAAACTAAGCTCCCAAGACATTGGTTTCAAAGCCGAAAACCCAATTTCACTCACCGATTCCACTTCGCCTCTTGCCAAAGCACCGATTCAAGCTTCTGGATCAACAATTCTTGGATCCAAAGATGCCTCCCCTGTTTTAACACATCAAAGCAGAGGATTAATGCATCATCATGCATTAATTGCTTCAATGAAAGCACCTAAACTCGCTGCTCTCATCCACACTTCATTTTCGGCCACCAAACACAACCGAAAATGCATCCAAACCACTTCTCAACAAAGCCCAGCCATAAACCATCAAAACCTAACATCCTTTAACATCATTCAACATCTAAAAAGAGCCTATCAACATCCTTGTACCTCCAGCAACATCAGATCCACAAGATCACCTCAAAAACAACCAAGAAACACAAGCTAAACTTAGGAAACTCAACCTATCCGGGATTGCATTAATCAAAACTCAATTCCTTATCAATTTAGTGTTCAAATAACATCAAAAAAACACATCTCAAATCACAGATTAATCAGATCAAACAAAAATCATCAAAAATCACCAAATCTTGCATCATAAGCCAAGATCCATTTCACATCTTAAAAGCCTTTAATAAAACATCAATTAAGGATTGACAACTTAGGAATTTCAGTAAAGAACTGATAGTTTAGAGGAGAAGGACGTTCTTACCTCCAAACTTGAGTTTCTCCTCTTTTTGGAACCAAAAACCTTGATGAATCAAGTAGCAAATGATGAGGTTTTGTAGATATGTTGATTAGGAATCAAAAGAGAGTTGAAATGAGAGATTTAGGTGAGAAAATCAGAAACAATTCTCTGGAAAGATAGTGTTTGGGTTGAGAGAAAAGAAAATAGGAAGTTAGTTATCAAAATAGCCAAAATGGCTTTCCCTCCTCTTTTGATGTGTTTTAAAAACAGAATGTAGCTTAAAATATCTTAGAAAAATCTGGAGAAACTACTTTTGGAATAATAGCTCCTTAAAGATTCAAAGTTTCAACCCTTTACAAAACTGTCACCCAACTTTCAAAAATTACATTTTGGTCACTAGCCAAAATGTCACCCTTCCAAAACTCATTTTCCAAAATTGATTTCACAGTTCACTTAATTATATTAAAAGATGATTTTAGAACATTTTTCCATATTTTTAATGCAACCCGAACTAGGCTTTCCTAATTTCACCTCTTTAGATTCGAACGGCACTTTGACCAAACCGGTCAACGCCCAAAACTACTAAGCCCAAAACCGGGGCGTTACATCATCACTGCCCTCTACCGCGGCCATCATGTACCAGAAGCTGCCACAGATTTATGAGTCCAAGGGAAGGGCTGGACAGAGAGAAATATACTCAGCCTGATGGAACTCACTGTTGTCACAACGTTGTCGTCTTTCGACCCTATTGCCACAGCAGCAGAGTCGACAGAACCCACCGACACCGAGCCTGCTGCCACAGAACCCATGCAGCCTACCGCAGCAGCACCTCCGACCGAAACCTCCTCCCAGATCCTTTCTGCCATACAAAAACTGGAGGAACGATAGCTCGGCCTCATGAGTTTCATCCGAGACTTCACCACTGCCACGGTACATTTCATCCATACCTCTTTAAATTTCCCCGATGATGTGTTCCCTACTTTCCCCAACCAGTGCTTTGTTGCCCCCACCCCTGCACATACCCCTATATATGCTGCCATGCCCAAAACGCCATCTGTTGCGTCCACACCGGCCCCTGCCACAACAGCTGCAGGCGGCAGCCACAAAGCCGACACCTCTGCCCGAGGAACCAAGAGAAAGATTCCTTCGGCTGAACTCGAGGCCTATATAGCAGGTTTCTCCTCTTCTTCAGTTTGGGAGGAATCCGACGGTGAACCCTCTGTCAAGAGGAATTTGTCCAAGGAGTTCACACCGGAAAAATAGCAGAAAACGGTAGCCGACAAAGGAAAAGAAGATAGCGGCAGTAGCAGCAGTAGCTTAGAGGTTCAGGTAGTGGAGAAACCTCCGCACATCTCCCCTACCCGTATTCAACCTCCAAGGGAGGCCAAAACCAAGAATACATCTGCCTCTCCCATCCGCCAGCCAGCACCAACCAAGAAGGTCACTGCCCATCGGCAGATCTAACTCAGCAACAGCAGCAGCAATGGCGACGACATCACCTAAATTTTAAGTTTCTTACCATATATTGTTGTCTGCTTTCTTATATTTTGTGATGTACTTTTCTTTTTATTTTGTCTCATATGTCATTTGCATTGAGGGCAATGCAACCCTCGAGTTTGGGGGTGGCATCCCTCTATTAATGGAGTCTTTTTAGTAAAAAAAAATTGTGTCTTTTACTTAGTTTATTTTTGCTGAAAAAAAATGAAAATGAAAACTTTGGCTTAAGTTTGTGAACTGAACTTACCTGCCATGACAGCCTCTGTCGTGGCAGTGCCTTTAGGATAGTTTTAGGAGCAGTTTAGAGCCTTACTATAGTTCTGAAACTTAAACACCATTTGTGACTTTTATACTACCTAGAACTCTACTAGTAAACTAGAATAGAAAGCTTAGCACTTGAGTTGCCCCTAGAGGTGCCTAACCCTGGCTCTAGGAAAAGAAGTTAAGAAAAATAGACTCAATACACCTAGAGGTGCCTGAAACCGGCTCTAGGAAGTTAGCTAGAGGTGTCCGAAACCGGCTCTAGTCAAACTTAAGCTTGAGAAAATAAAATCGAGTCTGAATAAAAACTAAAGGAGCCTAAGAATTGCCTCCAAAAAGATGAAATTTGGCATAAAAATTCAAGATTAGAGGCTTAACTATTCTAGTGAAACTAAGGGAGTCTTGGCATATAATTGTTCACAAGCATGCACACACTACACGAGAATTATAGCAAGGTTCCGGATGAATCTTGAATTATCCGACAAGGTGTTGCTCACAATAGGGAATGAAAGGTAGGTAAGGAAAAGTTCACTGTTTTATGCCAAAAAAAATTCAGTTTTTCTTTTTTAGGTCAGAATTGCTTGAGGGCAAGCAAAACCTTGAGTTTGGGGTGTGTTGAGTGTGTAAAAGTTCTATAAATTACCCCTATTTAACCCATATTTCAGCTGCATTCAAGAATAAGTCATTGCATTTAGGTTAGATTTCAGTTATACATCACAAATATATTAAATGGCACAGTTTCTACTGAAATTGGTTGCTTTTGCAGGCAGTTGTTGTAGCAGATAGAGAAGCAGGCGCTGGGCAGTGATGCAGCAGAGCTGGAACTAGATGTGCAGACGAGGAGGACAATGCTTCCATGGCCGTTGTCGTGGTAGCCAAGGACGACAGCAATAATGAGGAGAAGAAGCAAAGTGGGCCTCGACAGAAAGAGAAAATTAAGCCCATCTGTCGTGGACCAGCCTTATATTTTTCCAAGCCCTAAATCAGAATGAAGGCCAAGCCCAAAGTTCAAGGAAGAAATTCCAAGCAAGAAAGAAGGACGAATTAAAGATATATTCTCTGAAGATTTAGTATTTAATAGAGTTGTACTTTAGTTTAAACTTGTATTCTTGCCATATTAGAAAACTTGAACCCAAGGCCTATATAAAGGCATGTAATTCGACCTAGAGGATATCATCTTCATCTCTAGCCTTCTTCCCAAAACCCTATCCGTTTTCCCCTTCTCAACATGTTCTAAACTTCCCCTAGGGCCACGGGTTGATTTGTAAAGTAGTTGCAAGGATTGCTTTTGTTTTAGGAATTTTCTGTTCAATAAAATAAACTTCAATTTTTCTTATTCTGGTTTTCAACATCATGCAAGAGTATCGGGAGAGCATTGTGAGATTATCTATTTACTTAATATCGGGAGAGTTAAGTATACGAAAGGAATAAGTACAGGTTCTCTAGTTTATAGTTGAACTATCTCGGACCTAGGGATAGGACGAGGTTAAGTGGCTAAGGAAGAATACAACAACATCGGTGTTCATCCTTCGATTCACGCTGGGAGGTATCATCAAAGACGTGTTCATCGACAGACTTGGACCTAGGGATAGGCCAAGGCATCACAGGGATTCTTGCCAAGCTTGAAGTACAGAGTTCTGTAATCGCTGCCGCGACAGGTGCTGCCGCGACAGGCACGATGACAGAACAGATATTTCCAGACTTTGCAACACCTACACTACTGAGCAATTCAATACCGGCCCATTCTCTCTATCTTGAATTCATTACTATTTTATTTAAGTACTCTTTATTATCTCGTGACAACAACTTAAATAATTCTTTTTTTCTCTCGTGCAGTAATCCAAGGTGAAGCTATTAGCCCAGTCCCTGTGGAGACGATATCCGATACTTACGTATCATTTTACTACTTGCGTCGTGTACACTTGCACTACATTGCGATAGACACTTTTACACGCAACATTAGCTGCTCCTTTAACCAAATTGTTACGAAAGGAAACCCCTTTTGTTTGGACTGAAGACCAACATCGAAGCTTCGATCAACTGAAACAAGTCCTAACCCACGCACCTATCCTGATCCAGCCTGAGTCTGGGAAAGACTATATCGTCTATAGCGATGCCTCGCATCTTGGGTTAGGCTGTGTATTAATGCAAAATGTTAAGGTTATTGCTTACGCTTCAAGGCAACTTAAGCCACATGAAATGAACTATCCCACCCATGACCTAGAATTGGCTGCAGTTGCTTTTGCATTGAAAATTTGGAGGCATTATCTCTACGAGGAGAAATGCTATCTTTTCACCGATCACAAAAGCCTTAAATACTTATTAACGCAAAAGGAGTTGAATTTATGACAACGAAGATGGATGGAACTTCTTAAGGACTATGATTTAGTCATTGATTATCATCCGGGCAAGGCCAATGTTGTAATTGATGCACTCAGCCACAAACCTCTGCCTGGTAAGCTTTGATTATGAAATTAAAGTTATAAACACAGTGAAGTGTGTTAACTCATCGTTGCATCATTCTCTTGTAGCCCCTCGAGCAATTAACGCTCATTTCCGGCTTCGAAAGCACCAATGTCTTGTAGCTGAACTCTAGGTTCAGTCTACTATTATTTCTCGAATTAAAGACTTGCAAGAACAAGATTCCGAGCTTCAAGCCTTTGTCTCCAAATTATCTGATAATCCAGGTTTCAAAATTAAACCCGAAGGACTCCTATGCTTTCAAGATCGAGTTTGTGTGCCTAATGATGAAACCCTTCGTACCGACATTCTTGATGAAGCTCACTCAAGTTCTTTCTCCTTTCACCTTGGGTCTGTGAAAATGTACAAGGATCTACGTGAGCTATATTGGTGGCCAGGCATGAAACAAGCTATTGTTGATTATATCTCCAAGTGTCTCACTTGTCAAGGTGTTAAGGCAGAACATTGTGCTCCTACAGGACTTTTACAACCCATAGATCCACCAAAATAGAAGTGGGAAAAGATCACCATGGATTTTTTCAGTGGTCTACCGCTAACCCCTGTAAAGCATGATGCTATTTGGGTTATTGTAGATCGGTTTACGAAGTCAGCTCATTTCATACCTGTTAGAATGGACTATGGTCTTCCTAAGCTAGCTAACTTGTACATCAAGGAAGTAATTCGACTTCATGGTGTGCCTGAATCCATCATTTCGGATCGAGATCCTCGGTTTGCGTCTCGGTTTTGGAGAACTTTACAAGGAGCTAACGGCACTAGAGTCAATCTTAGCACGACCTTTCACCCTCAAACTGACGGTCAGTCAGAAAGAGTAATTTAGATTTTGGAAGATATGCTTCGCGCTTGTATTATCGATTTTGGCGGGATTTGGGAGAAGTCCTTACCTCTTGTCGAATTTGCTTATAATAACAGTTATCAAGCATCCATCCAAATGGCCCCGTATGAAGCATTGTAAGTAGATGATGCAGAACTCCTTTATGTTGGTCGGAGCTAGGCGAGGGCAAGGTGTTAGGCCCTGATTTGCTTCGTGAGACTGAAGAACGAGTTGCCATCATTCATGTTCGTCTCAAGGCTGCCTTCGATCGGCAAAAAGTTTACACTGATCTTAGAAGGAGAGACATTTTATATGAAGTTGGTGATAAAGCCTTTCTTAAGGTGTCACCTTGGAAGAAAGTCTTGAGGTTTGGTAAGAAGGGAAAGTTGAGCCATCGGTTCATTGGACCTTTTGAAATCACTGAAAAGATTGGTCCAGTGGCGTATCGACTTTTGCTACCTCCTTAGTTGAATAAAATCCACGATGTCTTTCATGTATCGTTTCTTCGGAAGTACTGGTCGGACCCTTCACACGTTGTGGAACCCGAATCTGTGGAGCTACGGCCAAACCTATCCTATGAAGAAGAACCAGTGGAGATCCTTGCGAAAGAAGTCAAAAGGCTTCGCAACAAAATTATACCATTAGTTAAAGTTCTTTGGAGAAGTCATGCTATTAAAGAAGCCACTTGGGAACCTGAAGAAACTATGAGGCAACAATATCCGCATCTTTTCGATTCAGGTAAAATTCAAGGACGAATTTTTCTTAAGGGGGGGGGAGTTGTAACACCCCGAATCCGGTCTGGTCGGAATTCATTCCGACAATCGGAAATTTTACATTGATGAAGCTCTAAAGGTTCTACCGACTAGTTAATTGTTGCTATCGAACTTTAATTAGGATTTAAAGCATCGAGCTTAAGTCTTGTTATGCAATATTAAGATTTTAGTGGCTAAATTAAAAAAATTACAAATAGGAGGACAAAGCTATGAAGGTAAAGAAAGGGAGGGGATAACTAAGTTATTAGCCCACTTTGAATTAAAGACTCTCATTACGTGGAGTCCTCGGATTGCTTTCCTTCAAGTGAAGGAAAGCTTGGAATTGAAATAGAGAAACAAGAGGAATTTAGAGAGCTTACCGAAACCACCCTAAAGCAAGCACCTCTCACTCTTTTCATCATCTTCTTCACCTAAGCACACACCTCCATTGGTGGAAAATGCCAGCTTGTTTTTTCTTCATTTTAACGATATCGAAACGTTGCTATCAATCAGGTAAGCTATATTCCTCATTCAATTAATGGATTCCATGGATATTTTAGGTGTAATCTAAGTTAGGGTTTGGGATTATCCATGGAAATTTACTTGTTGATATCTTTATTGAAGTGGATATTGAATTTGATATCCTTAAGTTAATTTTGGATGATGAAACATCAATTCTAATAAGTTCTTATTAATCCTTCTTGTTCAAGAAGGGGACAAAGAAGTATCGCCATCTTCGTCGCAAGCTAGGAACAAAGGGATTGCTATCAGAGAGCCCTGAAGCTTCAGATTGTTAAGGTGAGTGTAGTCGGAATTTCGGGTTTAGGCGAAAGGCCTTCCCGGATCATTAATTTATTGTGTTAGGTCATTTCGCTAACTTTGTCTTAAGGTGAATACATTGGATGTTAATCGGACACTTGGTTAGTGTCGGTAAGTCATCATCGACATGATTCATTGCATTATTATCTATATAAGCTTGTTGCAAGATCATTGCATTGAATCATCGGACATGGATGATGTCAATAATCCGTAAGGTAAGAGGTTGAAGGGTTTGTATGTTCACTATCATCTATATTGAAATTATGGAACATTGTTATGTCATTGGTATATCATGAATCATTGAAATGTATAAGTATGTTGTGCCTTGGATTGGAATGAACTCGAGATACAATTGACATGCCATAGAATTCATGAGCTAAGTGTACATGTGGACTATGGTCCTAAGGCTAAGGCCTATGTTGTTTTGGTGAGGCGGAGGGATGTGTTTGATGTTGGTCATTTGGCGAGGCGGAGGGATAAGACCATTCATTGTTTGGCGAGGCGTAGGAATTCGCGTATCCACGATCTTAATTCATTCCTAGGAAATTATGAATGTTGAGAATCGTGTTAATTGGTTAATACATTGCTTTAAGGCCTTAAGTATGAAAATATCAATTTATGAATCGTTGTAGCCATGACAAACTTTTGTTATTGTTTTAGTGACTACCTCACTAGGCATTGTGTGCCTAATGTGTCCATATTAATGTTTTTTCAGGTTAAGGAGTAGTTCGTGGAAGATCGGATCGGTTGTAAGATAAGTCACTACAGCTACACAAGTAATGTATTTATGTTTTTAAAAACTCATAGGGAGGTGGCAAAGTAGCTAGTCTAGTCAAATATGCCCTTTTTGTTATGTTAATGTCTTGTCCATTTTGTATTAAGGTTTAAGGCTCTAAATGCCTATTTTGGGTTTCACTAATCTTCCTTTAAATATGCACTTTTGGTAAAAAGGTAAAAACAAGGTAAACAAATTCATATGACTATGAAAATTTGCATGCTGGTAGATGATGTCAATGAAATGTTGTGTATAAAGTTTCGTCTTAATCGGACAAGTTTTGGTAGGGTAAAATTCATAACAACCAGATAAAAAACATGTCATTACAGGCCACCGTATCGAAACGGGTGATGGCGTTTCGATACAGGTGCCCTATTTTGAACATGAGAGTAAGGGTGTTCCTGAACGAAGTGATGCTGTTTCAGAACATTTTGCCACTGACGACCCCTGTTTTGATACGCGTTTCGAAATAGTTTGCCTCTGGTGACTCATGTTCCGAAACAGGTTTCAGAACGGTCAAGACAAGGTCAACGTTAGTCAATCCGTTCCGATACAGGTCAAGCCTGTATCGAAACGGCCTAGCACGTTGAGTCAACAAGTTTGACTTTCGAGTACCCGTTTCGAAACAGTCCATGGTGTTTCGAAACGGAGTTAGGTAAGTTTGTTATGGATCATTGGTCAGTCTTATAATCTCACTTTTAGGTCACTAATTCTTAAGGGATTAAATTGAAAGTGTTAATAGTGTCGGAATTAAATGAAATTTGGTACGTAGAACCTTTTAGTGATGAATTACAAGTTGATAAGGTCTTTTAGTCAAAGGGCCCAAAGTTTGACAAAATTTACAATTTGGTCCTAAAAGTTGATAACTAGTGAATAATGATTTTCGAATAATAATTGTGTAAGCTTTCTGATATTTCTGGGAATGATGTATGCTTTGGATATGTGTATTGACCATTAATCATTATACCTTTTAGTTAAAAGAAAAAGAATGATGTGTCTAATTATTGTTTCAGCTTCCAGTAACACTCCGACTCGGTTCTCTTCCAGACTGGGAAGGAGGTGTTACACTTCTAGAGCCGAAATAACATTAGACAAGCACTTGATATTCTTGCCCACGATTATCACCTCATTATCATCAGCAAGCTTTAAAGAAACTCGCTTGTCCTCAGAATCAACCACAGCCTTATGTTCAGACAGTCAATCCATACTTAGAATTACATCAAAACCATAGAACATCAACTCTATCAGATCAAATGCGAACTCATGTCCCTGAACCATCAAAGGACATCTCCTATACAACTTCCTTGTAACCACCGTCTCTCCAAAAGAACTAGTTACTTGCATACCCACATCTAACATCTCAACATGTAAATCAAGAAAATGTGCATGCTCATACATGATATATATGCGTAGAACAAAAATCAACCAAAGCTAACAACGACAAAGATGAACTAATAGCAACTGGTGCAGGAGACTCAGTTTAAACAGCCACCACATGAGCCACAGTTCTTTGACCATCCTCCCTACGCTGGAAATTACCACGGCCGCGCTCACGACCTCTATGTGGTGGAACAACAGGTGCTCTAGCCTGACCACCACTAGCCAAAAATGGACAACCACGCCTCAAATGGTCGCTCGACCCACATCTCCAACATGAATTAATAGCAACTGGTGCAGGAGCCTGCCCCTCACGAGCAAAACACAGACAGTCTCATCTCAAGTGATCATGCGATCCACAATCCCAACAAGCATTATGATGATCTCTAGCCTGGGTACCCCGACCCTACGGTGCACGCCCAACACTACCTCGTCTCAGCTTAGGGCAATACCTCCTATCTTGGTGCTTCTTATACCGACCACTACTGGAACCAAAATCTGCAACTCTCTTGTTGGAGCTAGAACCTCTTGCTCAAACACTTAAACCTAGGTTCTACTCAACATCCTTCGCTCGTGTAACAAACACATCCAAATTGGTGTAGTCAGAAGCAAACATAAAGGTCTTAACATCATGTACTAATCTGCAACAGAATCGATCACAACAATGCCTCTTGTCCGATACTAACTCAGGAGCATACTGGCTCAACCAAACAAATTGTACCTTGTACTCAGCCATATACATTCTACCTTGAACTAAAGTCATAAACTCGTGTTTCTTCTCGTCCAAGTATCTAACACCTAGATACTTCTTCTTAAAAGCATATTGGAAAAATTCTCATGTCACATCACTGGATTCCATGCCAGTGATCATAGTAGTCCACTAGCTATACACATCTCCTTGCAACAGAGGTACAACACAACCCGACTTACGAGCATCATTACACCTCATTTGATCCGAAATCCAATTCGTGCTAGCCATCCACTCCTCGGATGCTATGGGTGCCAACCCTCAAAACTCAACTCCTACAAGGCTATGTAGGTATTCCAACGGTAAACCCGTTTGTCCATCAGCAGGCACTTGCACTCCAGCAACAACAACCTGGAAAGCTCCAGTCATCGCCTGAACTAAATGCGTCAAATCACCCAACACTGACCCAGCTGGCGCAGGGGTACTTGCTTCACATTCTCAGGTGGATTAGGCGGAGGAGAAGATAAACCTCCAAGAGATACATCATTCTCTTGATTATGCTGCCCTCTGAAAGCAGTAATCGTGACAAACCTCAACTATCTCCTCGGTCTGATCGTGCTAAAATATCTAAGGCAAGATAATTTCAACAAAACAAAGCAATCAGGCCAACTTCAAGCAAGGATCCAAAACATCGATTATAAATCAAAACATTTCAGATTGTAGTAATAAGGCAATATGTCCCCAAAACAAATCCCACAGGGCATATCACAATCAACGTACATATAACAATCCCCCTGCATAGCAAACAACAACATTCAATCAATATCAACATCCTAGTTTATCGCAAACCTGACTTAAATAATCAAAAACAACTCTAAACAATCACAAACTTACCTCCCAATTATCGCTAATCTTACTCTGATACCAAATGTAACCCCCTCAACCTAACTTAGACGCCCAACCGAATCGAGTGAGCTACATTAGGTTTGTCGTAACAAATCGGAAAGAATTAACTCAAAACTCGTCCATTTTTTTCTTTAATCTTATCTAGATGCATATTATATCCTAAGGTGAGGATGCAAGCAATGAGTTGAAACTCAAAGGAAACGAGCGTTAGAAGACCATTCATTTGAGCATTATACAATTTAGGGACTAACACGTAAATTTAGGAAATTATAAGGACTTAATTGAAATTAGAATTACCAGTCCTCAATTAATCTGATTATGTGCTCCCTTTCCAAATTTCAGCTTGATACGATAATCCAAACTCATTCAAATGCATGCATAACAAACAGGGACCAAAATTGAAGAATCTAAAACCATTATTATCTAAAATAACAAACATAACTACGAGGCATATAGGTACGGCTCCAAAGTATATAGGTACGCGGGGGTGTATCGGTACAGCCACTAAGCATATCGATACGTGGGTTACAAACAGTTTTTCAGAATTTCAATAGCTCAAAACCGTATCGATACACCTAGCCAAAATACACTTACTCATATTGATACACCTCTACCCTTATCTATACACCTGGCCAAAATACACTTACCCGTATCGATACACCTCTACCTATATCGATACAATTGGGCCTAAAATGCCACAATTTGCTGGTTTTTCATGCTTTTAAGGTTTCAAACTCATTCTAACATGCCTTAAACATAATTACATATATATTAGAGACCAGACCATGCCAATCCATAACAAAACTATTATCAAGAAAGAACATCATGCTTCAAAGGAAATCTAGAGGCATGCTTCCTAGAGAATAAACCATCCAACATCCAAAACATTAGTCACAAGCAAAACCAACATATAAAGGCAATTTACAACTTCAAAACAACAATATAAACTTTCTCAAACGGTGAGTTTAACAAACAAACTCCCAAATCAACAACAAACCTCATTGTCGTTATTACTAAAAGTATAGTTTGAAACCATACTTTCAAAAAGTGAAGCCCTTGGATCCTCCTTGCTCACTTACTACCTCAACTCCTTTAATTCTCTGCATTGATGGACAAAGAGAGCGTAAGCACACTAGGCTTAGTGAGGAGTGCTTAAAACAAAACACCATCAATGCAATTTGAAACCATTTTCGCAAAACCATTGAAAACATTATTTCAATCCATTTATAAAACATCATGCCTTGAAAACCATGCACTTAAAACATTCCAAAACTAGCATGTTAAACCATATGCAACATGTATCATTTACAAACATCAAATCTCATTGCAAAATCTCAATTTAAGTTTTCCCATTCATAGCACTCATATGCAAGGCTTAAAGAGAAAATATGTATAAAATAACATTATACTTCAACATCTTCAGCATGATACATCAACAATTATATTGGCTTACAAGTGATCACAAACCAAGTTCCAATTCCAAAATACTAAAATCGATTACATGGATTAAACAAATGTTCTCCAACCACTTCATACATTCTCACCGGTATCTCAAGGTTCACACACGAGAGTTTCCACTCAACTGTTGTGACACCCGTGGTGGAGTATTTGAGACCTGAAAACCCCTCGACACCACTCATTGGTAGATGTATAACCCACTAACGAGAGTAATCGGTACCTCACAACCCCTCAACTATTAGGCTACTTGGATGGAGTATTCAGTACAATCTCAACCCCTCAACATCTGAGGCGCCTTATTTATAGTGCACTATCAATACTATAGCCGGGCAACTATATCTGATACCATTTTAAACCACATAACTTGCCAATATAATTCATTAAAACCATGTATCGTACTGTTTTCATATACATCAACATAAATCCATTTCCTCAAAGCAACAACCATGCTTTGAACACAAGTATAAAACACCTACTTACATGGATCACTTACCACGTGCATCCATAATCATTTCATGATTAAAAACATTCTATTTCAGACTTTAAATCATGCATAAACAATAGGTATCACGAAATCAAAACTAAGTGCATAAATCACTTCGTAAAAGCACAACCGAGAGAGAAAATCCACTTATACTTACTTTTGAACTTAGACTAGCGTTTCAAGCTCAATCTAAGTTTCCAAAACCATCTTCAAACCTTTTTAAAGTTGTAGGTTTCGTTCTCACTCGCCGACAACGCAAAGCACCATCCGCTGATGCGAATTCAAGCGTCCGAAGCCTCCAAAGCTTTACCGATAGCTACGGAATCAGCCTTCCATGTTTTAACCATACAAAAACAGAGGGTAAATGCATCACAATGCGTTCATAAACCCATCAATAACAATCCTTAGCAAACTTCAAAAAACACAAGCTGAAACCTTTCCACAATAAACCTCAACATCTAATCAAAGCCCATCCACAAACTCTAGAATCCAACATCTAATCAACATCAGATAACATTCAAAATTCATCTAATAACAACCTTTTACCTCTAGCATACATAAAACCACCAGAACTCCTCAAAAACTCATCGCTAGAAATCTAGATAATTAGAGACTAACCTAGTTTCGGGATTCTAATGTTAAACCAACTTATTAACATTATAAAACATCATAAACATGTTATAATCTGATAAAGAACCCAACAAAACATATCCAAAATGAATCTCAAAAAATTTCACCAATTAAATCTCAATTAAACCAAATTTTCACAATTAAACCATCAAACCCCATTAGAAAACATATATAAAGGAAATCAATGAGATTTTGTAGAAACAAGTTAGGAAATCTATTAGGAATCGTTAGTTCAAGAAAATAAGACCATTCGCACATTTTTTCACAATTACACCATCAAAACCCTTTTACAAAACAATCACTAAAACTAGTATTACACTTTTACATTTTGGTCACTAGTCCCAAAATGTCAAATTTCCAAAACTTATTTTGCGAAATTGATTTTGCCAAAATAATTAAAATATTAAATAATGATTTTAGTACAATTTTTTTCATATTTCTATCGTTCCCAAAAATATTTATTCCAATTTTAATCTTGAAACTAACTCGAATCCTTAACTTGGATCTCCCAAATCGTCTAATCTTTTTCAGTTAACATCTAGGCCTAAAATCGAGGTGTTACATATAATTTCTGGTTCGTCAACTTCTTCCACCAGTTCTGATTCGATTTCTCCATCTTCACGGAGAAGCATAGTGTTTCGATTCAAACATTGGCTACCAATGTGTCCGCGCCCTAAACACTTGAAACATTGAACACCTCGCATTCGCACAGGTGCGTTCGTGCCCTTACCCTTGCTAGCGTCCACAATGGGTTTGTTGGTTCTGGCAGATCTGCCCTTTTCAAAGTATGGGGCTGGCGAACTCTTCTTGTGAGATGCAGACAGTCCCCATTTGGATGTAGAACTTCTAACGGTTTTCATCGCACACCTTCACTTTTTCTGTCTCTCCACCTTCATGGCCATATGAACCATCTCTTCAATGTCAATATAGTGTTGAAGTTGAACAACACTAGCAATGTTTGGATCTAGGCCGACTAGGAATCTCACCATCGTAGCTTCCTGATCTTCTTCTATGTTAGCACGAATCATGGACACCTCCATTTCCTTAAAATAATCTTCAACAATGTGGCTACCTTGTTTAAAATTTTTCAATTTCTTGAACAACTCTCGGTGATAATGAGTCGGTACAAATCTCTTCCTCATAATGCCTCACATCTCTTCTCATGTAGAGATGGGTCTTTCTCCGTTGCATCTCCTACTAGAGGAGAATTGATCCCGCTAGATTAGTGCATAATCAATAAATTCAATGACAGTTAATTTTACCTTTTTACACTCTGAGTAGTTGTGACCCTCAAAGATGTGTTCAACTTTTTCTTCTCAGTCACCGTAGGCTTTAGGATCTGTTTTGCCCTAAAAAGGCATCATGGAAACCTTGATATTGTTGAGGTTGTCATCAACTCTTGGACGAACTCATTGTCGTGTCATTCCTTGACTTGCCAAACTTTGTTGGGATGCTTGGTTTGAGACTTGATAATCGCCAGTTTCTTCTTCATCTTCTTGATCTTCTTCATGCTATTGTTCTTGCCTTCTTTGGCCTTGTGCAACTTCAAGTTGATCCATTTGCTCTCGGATTGGCTCTAGAAACCTATGTATTTCTCTGATAATATCTTGTTTGGTGGAATTAGTTGCATTATTATTACCATTATTATTGTCTCCAACAGTATTTCTTACAGAATTTTGAGACAATTGAAATTTAAGAGAAAAATAAACTTACCAGCACAAATACCTCGCGATTCAGTCCAAGGAAAGATTCACTTCGCTCGTGTTTCACTCAGGACCTAGCTTTTGTCACTTAATGCTCACTTTTGCCTTATACCACTCGTTTTCACCTCTGAAGTTTTAATGGAACTCCCTCAAGACTTGAACAAGTTTTGTTCTTTTGGAATTGATTTGAAACAAATGTTTTAGGGTGGGATAAGTGTTAAAGATCAAAAGGTAGGGGTGGAACTCAAAATAGGGTCTCGACGAACAACCTTTTTTGCTCCTCTTTCTTGATTTGAGGGTTTTTGTTTTGTTTTTTGATAAAATTCGAAACACTTACTTGATTAAACTCGCTCTGGTACCAAATGATGTGATCCCAGTTGCAGAATTATCAAAATGCACGAATTTGCCCGATCATTAATTGAAGTAAGAAAAATGACTTGTGTCATAATTGTTAACACTGCTAGGGACGGCGAATGATGTATGATGAAATTGATGCTAACTGTGAAGTGGATAGGGTGTGTTACTTGAATGATTTGGCAGTGTATTAAATAAAAGGGATAATGGACGGTGATGGTTTGTTGGTTGGGATTTGATGGAAAGATGAAATATGGAATTTGGAAAGAAATAAAGGAAAGCACCAATACTATAAAGAGTATTGACCCGAATCTTATTGGAAGTTTAGTTGATCGAGGAAAAAATATTAACTATAAGGAGATAAGACTCGAATCCTATAATGATCCTAAACAAAGACTGTGACCCACTAATTAGTAAATTAGGAAGCAACGGTATATGAAAAAAGTAATGACGGCACAAGCACTATGCTTAATAAGACGATAAAGTTCTTGTTAAAACAAGAGAAGTGAAAAAACTCACAAAGTTTAGAATATGAATTGTCTATCCATACAATGAAGATAAAAAAGCATATTTATAAGAAAATAAAGATAACTAGAAGTTTAATGTTTCTACTTAATGATATTAAAAGCAATGTTTCCAAGCTCTCTTCCATGATAGCCGAAGGGTCTCTTGAATAGGTAGAATGAACTTGGACGACCACTTGTCTAGATGAATTTGATCGGTGGAGTTCCAAGCTTGAAGCATTCTAATTGTCGTCTTTAATCCCCTTTAATTGTAATAATGAAGCTTGTGAATGTAGTCTTGATTGCTCTTTAAAAGGAATTCGAACAGCCACTCGTCATTGAAAACCTCATTATTCTCCTCAAGCTTTGAATCTCCTTTATTGTTGCTAATGCATATACCTATAGAAAAACATGCGAACAAAGGATGCAATTGATGATATGCTAGCAGAAGTATGCGAACAAAATGCTGGCGAACAGACATTAACAACATGCGTACAGGAAAGTAAATATGCGTACAGACAGAATGCGAAGATACAATTATGATATGGACATAATGTAATGTAGATGGATAGAATGTTATGCGAATGTGAACGAAATTAAATGCAAATGCGTGCGAACGTAAAAATAAAGGCAAACTAGAAATGTGCATGCAACACATTGCATGTCTGCTCATCCGTGAGCCGTTCCCTTTGTTCGTTGGATGAAGTGGTTGCTTCCCAGGCTTGATAGTAGTTGCGAGTCACAACTTCTCGTAATTTCTTGGCCTTCGCTCGGGTGATTGGTCCGCTTGGTAACTCTTCTGGTTCGTTCGCAATCGCAGACATGTCTTGTTCATTAGCTTTCGCAGCCTTCGCGTTAGACAGTTTACTCGCATCATTCACATTTGCAAACATGCTGGATAGTTGTTGTAACTAAGATAGCTAGTGCAGTTAGAGTTTGTTAAAATACTTAGATGGTTAGTTAGATTAGCCAACTAATTATTCATTGTGTATATAAAGCCCATGTATTCATTTTTTTGATATATGAAATATATCCAAAAACCATTATTCAACATGGTATCAGAGCCCACGTTTTGAGTCATCTTGGGCCATTATTCATTTCATTTGGGCCAGTTTTTCATTTCCCGTTTCATTCTCTATGTCTCGAGTTTCTCTCTGTTTTTCCCCTTTCCGTTTCGTTTTTTCCCTTTTTGTGAATCTAGGGTTTCTTGTTCCCTTGATTTGGTGTTATGGCGGCCGACATTGACTTCACCCATCCCATGTATCTTCATCCCTTAGATACTCCGGGCGTTCTCTTGGTGTCGCATCAGCTCGTCGGGCTAGATAACTATTGTGTCTGGAGCCGTTCGATGCGTATTGCATTGCTTGCCAAAAACAAGCTCGGCTTCATCGATGGTGATTGCAAGAAGGATAGTTACGAAGGCGATTTGCAGAATCAATGGGAGCGGTGCAACGCCATTGTTCTATCGTGGCTCCTTAATTCCGTCAGCAAGGAGCTCTCAGCCGGCATCGTTTTCGCCTCCAACGCTGCCCTAGTCTGGAAGGATTTAAAGGAGCCTTTTGATAAGGTGGATGGATCTCGGATTTATTTCCTCCACCGTGAGATCACCACTCTTGTTCAAGGTGATATGTCTATTTCTGCTTATTTCACCAGATTGAAGCTCCTTTGGGACGAGTATCAGACTCTTGTTCCTTTTGTTGTGTGTGAGTGTGAATCTTCGCGCGATAATCTGAAGCTTCTGGTTCAACAAAAGCTGTTTCAGTTCCTCATGGGCCTCACTAACTCTTATTCTGCAATCCGGAGTCAAATCTTGCTCATGCAGCCGTTGCCAACTGTCAACCAGCCCTACTCGATGCTGGTTCAAGAAGAGTCTCAGCGTTCTCAGTTATCCGTGGTGGCTCCGTTCTCTGAAGTTGCTGCTCTATTTTCTGCGACTGGTTCTGGTTCACGCCGGCGTTTCAATGGTCTGTGTGATCACTGTAAAATCAAGGGTGACAAGAAGGAGAATTGCTACCGTCTCATTGGGTATCCCCCCGATTTTAAGTTTACTCGAAAGAAGCCTCTTCTATCTGCTTCGTCCAATTCTTTTGTTGCGGCTCATACATCTTCGCGTTCCTTGGATGAGGTGTCTACGAATTCTCCTTCTGTTGCTCTGGCATTGACTCAGGCTCAATATGCTTAGCTTCTCAATTTGTTGAACCCGGCTCCTTCTGCTGAGTCTTTTGCAAATGTGGCAGGTATATCCCACTGTCTTTCAGTCTCTGGTTCTAGTTGGATCCTGGATACGGGTGCCACGGATCATATGATATCTGATTTTCAGGGGTTACAATCTCGTATTTCATGTGCTATTGATTCTCGTACAGTTCATCTTCCTAATGGTAATACCGTTTCTGTTCAATCTATTGGTAGTTATCAGTTTGATCCTTCTCATTTTGTTTCCAATGTCTTTTATATTCCTAGTTTTCAGCATAATCTCTTGTCTGTCTCCAAATTGACTCGTGATTTCAATTGCTCTATTACATTTTTTCCTAACTTTTGTGTCTTACAGGTTCTCTCCGATGGCAAGATGATGGGGATTGGTAAAGAATCTCAAGGCTTGTATTTGTTTGATTCTTCAAGTCTTCTTTCTGGTTTGCCTAATCCTGTTTTGTCTAATTCTGTTTCTGTTTTTTATTCATATTCTAATTTTGTTGCTATTAAATGTATGTCCTCTGTGACTTCTAATAATACAAGTCTTTGGCATGCTCGTTTAGGGCATGTGGCTTCCTCTAAATTGCATCATGTACCTTTTTTACATTCTTTGACTTTTGATGCTACTTTAACTCATTCTTGTTCTGTATGTCCTTTAGCTAAGCAAACTCGTCTGCCTTTTCCTCATAGTACTACTAGGTTTACTACTCCTTTTTCCATGTTGCATCTTGATATTTGGGGACCCTATAGTATTTCTACACATAGTGGTCATAGGTTCTTTCTGACAATTGTAGATGATTACTCTAGGATGACTTGGGTATATTTGTTGAAGCATAAAACTGAAGTTCCTCTACACCTTAAAAACTTTCTTATTCTTATCCAAACCCAGTTCTCAGCTGTTGTTAAAACTATACGCAGTGACAATGGTTCTGAGTTTTTTAGCTCAGACTGTTCTTCTTTGTTCACCAGTCTTGGGATAGTCCATCAAAGCTCCTGTGTTTATACGCCTCAGCAAAATGGGGTTGCTGAGCGTAAACACAGGCACCTTCTTGAGGTTGCTCGTGCCTTAAAATTTCAATCCCATGTTCCCATGAAATTTTGGGGGCGATGTGTTAAAACAGCCTGTTACCTTATAAATTGTTTACCCTCTTTCATTCTTCGCAACAAAAGCCCTTTTGAACTTCTTTTCAACAAACCACCTAATCTTTCTCACCTCAGAGTTTTTGGATGCCTTCGTTAAGCTACTCAACCTAATTACAAGGACAAGTTTTCCCCCAAAGCCATTCCTTCTGTTTTCATGGGGTATTCCTCCACTCAAAAAGGCTACATTCTGTTTAACCTTGCTACTAAAACTTTTTTTGTTAACCGTGATGTTCATTTTCATGAATCTATTTTTTCTTTTCAGTTTTCTTCTCCTTCGACCTCTTTGTTTTTTCCTACCAATGTTTCTATTTCTGACCCAGATTTTTTGTCCTTCCCTGCACCTAATGTTACCCCTGAAACTGTTGTTACCCCTACACCTATTGCACCTAATGTTACCCCTAAAACTTCTGTTACCCCTACACCTATTGTTGTCCCTGAACCTATTGTTGTCCCTGAACCTGTTGTTGTCCCTGAACCTATTGTTGTCCCTGCACCTGAGGTTCCCTCTGAACCTACTGTTATTCCTAATGTTCCACCTAATATTCACCCTGAGCATTCTGATATTTCTGCACCTCTTGTTTCTTCTACCTCTAATTTTCATCCTGAGCATTCTCATTCTGATGCTTCAACACTTATGCCCAATTGTCCTTTAGTTTCTTCTCGTCGTTCTTCTAGGATTTCCAGACCTCCTTCCTGGTTGAATGATTATGTTTCCTCTTCTTCTGCTTCTTCATCTACATATCCTATTTCTCACTATATTTCTTATTCTCACCTTCCTCTTTCTACTCAAGCCTTTCTCACTGCCACTTCTTCTTTGGTTGAACCTTCCTCTTATGCTGAAGCTATTAAACATCCTGTCTGGGTCACAGCCATGAAAGAAGAGATTCAGGCCCTAGAGTCGAATAACACTTGGTCAGTGGTTTCTCTTCCTCCAGGAAAGACTCCCATTGGCTGCAAATAGGTTTATAAGATTAAGTACAAAGCATCTGGGGAGGTAGAGCGCTATAAGGCTCGTTTGGTTGCTAAAGGATATAGTCAAAAAGAGGGAATTGACTACACTGATACTTTTTCCCTTGTTGCTAAACTGGTCACTGTGCGTTCTGTTTTGGCTTTGGCTTCCATCTTTCATTAGCCACTCTTTCAGATGGATGTTTTTAATGCCTTTCTTCAAGGTGACTTGTTTGAGGAGGTCTACATGGAGTTGCCTTCTGGTTTTTGCAGTCAGGGGAGTGTTCAGTTTGTCGACTGCAAAAGTCTCTTTACGGGCTCAAACAAGCCTCTCGGCAGTGGAATTTGAAGCTGACTCGGGCATTGCTTGCTTCTGGTTTTCAACAGAGTAAGCATGAATATTCCTTATTTACCAAGAAATGTGGCAACAAGGTAGTCCTATTGCTGATATATGTTGATGATCTGATTTTGACTGGCAATGATAATTCTATGATTGAGGAATTAAAAGGGATCCTAAATCAGAATTTTAAGATGAAGTATTTGGGTTCCTTAAAATATTTTCTTGGCTTTGAGATTCTTAGATCTCAGGAAGGGATACTGTTAACTCAACGCAAGTATGCCCTACAATTAATAGAAGACAGTGGGCTAGGGGGAGCCAAGCCTGCCACAACTCCTTTAGAGCAGAATAAAAGACTTACTTCATTTGAATATGATCAAGGTATAGAGCAGCAAGAATGTGATCCTTTATTAAAAGACAAGTCAGTTTACCAAAGGTTGATTGGGAGACTGTTATATTTGACACATACAAGGCCAAATATAATGTTTGTAGTTCATTGTTTAAGCCAGTTCATGCAGCAACCTAAAGAGTCACATTGGCAATCTGCCCTGAGAGTGGTCAGGTACATCAAGAACAATCCTGGTCAGGGTATTTTACTAAGTTCTTCAAGTAATTGTCAGTTGATTGCATTTTGTGATTCGGATTGGGCATCATGTCCAATGTCAAGAAAATCGGTTACATGCTTTTGCATCAAGATAGGTGATTCATTGATTTCTTGGAAAGCAAAGAAACAAAACATTGTTTCTAGATCATCTGCCGAAGCAGAATATAGAAGCATGGCAGCAACTGCTTCAGAGATTATTTGGCTAAGTGGATTACTAGGCGAGTTGGGAGCCAAATTAATTAAGCCTTTCAGGATGATTTGTGATAGCAAAGCAGCACTTCAAATTGCAGCAAACCTTGTATTCCACGAGCGTACCAAGCATATCGAAATAGACTGACACTTTGTTCGAGAGAAGATTCAAGAAGGGTTGATACAAACTGAACATGTTTCTTCAGAAGATCAACTAGCAGACATAATGACAAAGGCTCTCGGCATTCAGCAACATGGATATCTTGTATCCAAGTTAGGAGTTAAAGATGTATTTCAAACTCTAACCTGAGGGGGAGTGTTGTAACTAAGATAGTTAGTGCAGTTAGAGTTTGTTAAAATAGTTAGATTAGCCAACTAATTATTCATTGTGTATATAAAGCCCATGTATTCATTTGTTTAATATATGAAATATATCCAAAAACCATTATTCAACAATAGTTCATTCGCGGACTGGATCTCATCAGTGTGTTTTGTATTTCTACTACAGCATGAGGAAATATATTAGCAACAACAAAAGGTCTTACCCATCTAAAAAAATTCAGGAAATAGTCTAAATCGTACGTAATAAAGTAATACTTTTTGGCCGATTGTGAACTTTTTCCTGGAAATCATCCCATCGTGGAAGGTTATTTTCTTTTCCTTGTAGATCGTTGCATTTGTTTATGAATCATTGTGAATCTCTTCTAATTCCTGCAATTGCAACTTTTTGTGTTATGATGCTTCGTCTATCTTCATGTTGAAGCACTTGATGGCCTATTAGGCTTGGTGCTCTAGTTCAATTGGAAGATGACATGGTTTACCATAAACCAACATCTAAGGAGACATACATATGAGTGCTTTGCACGTTGTCAAGTAGGCCCAAAAAGCATCGTTGAGGCGTAACCTCCAATCTCGATGTGTAGTGTTAACAGTTTTCTCTAGGATGGACTTGATTTATTGATTAAAGACTTTGGCTTGACCGTTAGTTTGTGCATGATAGGCTGTCGAGATTAGCTGTATCATATTATATTTTCTCATCAACGCTTTCATGACCTTGTTGTAAAAATGTGTCCTTTAATGACTTATGATGGCCTTTGGTGTTCCAAACCTCTAAAAGATTTTAGACCTGACAAAATTTGCAACAACTTTGGAATCAATAGTATGGGTAGCTCTAGCTTCTGCCCATTTTGAGATATAATCAATGACCAAAAGTATGTAGATCTTACTCTTTCGGTAAGGAAAAGGTCTCATGAAATCAATGCACCACGCATCGAAGATTTCACAAACAAAATCGGTGTTTGTGGCATTTGATTTTGATAGCCCAAATTACCTATCCTTTGGCAATGCTCACGTGATTTCTAGAATATGTAAAAATCTCTAAACAAAGTTGGCTATAAAAAATCACTTTCATGTACCTTGTGAGTCGTTCTCTTTGAAGCAAAGTGATCTCAACAATTATTAGTGTGGTAAAATTGTAAGATGGAACGAGCTTCTCGTTGATGTACACATTGTCAGATCATTTGATCTGACCATATCTTACAAAGGTATGTATCATCTCATATGTATTGCTTCGCATCGCTCTTTATCTTGTCTCTTTGGGCTCAAGACAAATAATGAGTTAATGTCCTCATTACTATATAATTAATTAGCAATGTTAGCATACCATGGGATGTTATTTTGGAGTGCAAAGAGATTTCCTTCGATGTTTTCTTGTGATTTGCAATTATATTGAATATTTTTTGGGGAGTGTCCTGCATTGACGAGTTAATAGTATCCAAAACAAATAAAGAATATTCACCTTTAGGATATTTTATGATATCGTACTTGTTAAACTTCATGAGTTCACCGTCGAATTCTATGGCAAGTATACTATCATGCACATTGATATTTGTCCTATATGTTTTCAAGATTGACCTTCCTAACAAGATCAATGCACATTGATATCGTACCTTTGATCACTAGTCCATTTACTTGTACGAAAAGGTCCTCCAAAACACCTATGGGGTAAACGTTCGAATATTCGGCAATATGAATGATAACACATGTTTTCTTAGGAGGATCCATTTTGTTAGCGAAATAAATAGAATAAGGCATAACATCAATAGATGCTCCTAAATTTAACATGGCCTTTTCAATTTTAACATTTTTTATTTCACAAGGGATAGTGAACATACTTGATTTTTTGCATTTTTCGGGTTATTTCTTTTTAAGCACAACAAGTACATTCTCACTCATTCTTACCATTTGGTTTCCGTTTAGCTTTCACTTGTTGGTGCATAATTCTCTGAGAAATTTTGCATAGCAATGAATTTTATTGGTTGCATCTCGTAGGGAAATGTTTACCCTGGCCTTGCAAAATGACTCAAGAATCTCTTTTTATTAATCATATTTCTTCAATTTTGCGAACCATTGAGGGAAGTGAGGTGGAATTACTATCGGTTGGGTAACTTTTAGTCTGTCATTTTCTTTCTTCTCGGGCTCTTGTTGCATTTTTGCACCTTTCTCGGGAAAGAAAGTTTGCCAAAAATTTCTTTGGTTTGCTAGCCTTTTCTTCTCCCTTATCGGCTTTTGTGGGTGGATTATGCAAATTCATGTCACTTCTCAAAGTGACAGCACTAACATTTCTTTTAGGTTTGATAATGGTTTATAAGGGTAACTTACATCGAGATTCAAATTGATTAAAAGACGAGGTTATCCGACTTACCTAGGTATTAAGATTTTTGATACTCGACCTTGTCTCTTATTGGAATTGTCCCAAACTATGTGTAAGTTTGTACAAGATGTCTTTGAAGGGAGGTTTTGCCAATGACGATGGTTGTGGCTCGTGGAAAGTGTAAAACCTAAATTGATTTTGATATAACAAATTGTATAAGGATTTATTTGCAAATACAATAAATTTTTAAGTATTTCAAAGACTTACAAATTGACAAGCCTTTTTGAACCAAATGATTTTTCAAGAAAAATTATTTCAAGTGTTCAATATTTTCTAAGTATTTTCAAGCCAAACTTCATCTCTACACCTAGGCGCATCGATACGCTTAGGTAGTATCGATACAGTTTTCCAACAATGGAAAATCAATTAACCAAGGCGTGCTAATACGATTTAACCTCGCATCGATACAATCTTCATCTGAGCAAGTTATTAAAGCATAGCGTACCGATACGGTCTCACTCCGTATCGATAAGGTTTGGATGATGATAGAAAATATTTGTTTTAAATAAGTCGAACGTTGGCTGTTAGTTATTGGAATCCTAAATCTTTTAAAAGATTGTTAATTGTATCGATACGCCTAGATAGCATACTGATACGCTTTTTGTCAAAACACAATTCATGATTCAAGCGAGCAAAACCGTATCGATACAACATTTCGTATCGATACACCCCTTATAACCGTACCAATATGCCCTTCCCGTATATCGAGACGCCCTTGTTTTAAGTCAAAATGGCTCTTTCTTCTTTGAGACAGATACTGATATGGTCTCGAGGGTACCGATACGTTGTGCAGTTGATGAGCATTTATTGCGGGAAAAATGCAGCCCAACGACTAGATTAATGACCTCAACCACCCAAACGGCTAGAATTCAATGCAAGGGTATAAAAATATGCCTTCAAAGCTACAACAACTATTGAACCTTCAAGTAACATCCAAGCATTTATTCTAAACACTTGAGCTTATAGAGTCAAATTTGTGTACTCAACTTGTAAAATTCTTCATTGTTTATCTATCTTTCAAGTTTGAGGAGTTTTTTTTTTTTGTAATTGGGCAATTAATTAGTCTATTGAAAGATACATTTTAGATTGTCTTTCTTTCTTTGTAATTGTGAGTGAATTTGATTAAGCTTTGGGTTGAAAGCTTAACCAATTTGTATGGTTTCCTTCTAATCCGAGAAAAGAGGAAGAATCAATTAGTAGATTGGTTGAAAATCTTTAGTGGGAGCTAAGGTAGTGGATGTAGAGCTTGTTAGAAGATTAAACCACTTTAAATTGTCTTGTCTCATCTTTTTCACTTATTCCTTTCCTCCCTTTAAATTTTTAATTGTCAATTCACCCCCTCTTGGTCATTTGCAATTATGTGATCAACCCAACAATTGGTATCAGAGCTACACTCATTGGAAGGATTAAAACCCTCTTGAGTCGATTCTTGAAGAGTTCGATCAAAAACAAGTAGAAGCAGTGACATCTACCTAGCCTATCTTGACATATTAATAGTTCAAATTTACATTGATGACATTAAAAGAAATGACAATGACATATTAGTAGTACAAATGGCAATGACATATGTAGGTCTAACTAGCCTATCTTGACCTTTTTAGAGCCCCTAAGTGGAAAAATTTGCTTGAATTTTGAATGATGATCATGCTTAAGTGATTTTGCTTCTTAATGCATCTATGCTTGTTGCTAGGGGGAGTATGCATCAGTTTAATTAGTCTTTATGTCTTGCTCATATTTCATCCATATGCTTTTAGGGTCGCTCAAAGTTTAATTTTTGGACATATTTTTGTCCAAAATACACTTTCTAGAAAAGGCGTATCGATACGACTATATGTGTATCGATATTGGTTCTTATATGGGAGTTGATATCGTAAGCATTGTATCGATATGGTCACGCGTATCGATACGGTATTTAAAAATAATTTAAAATTATGGCAAGGGGTATCGATACGCAATGTAAGCGTATCGATACGGTAATGGCTGAAGCATTAAATCGGGCCTTTAAAGAGAATTAACTTTTAATTAAAACTCAAACCCCTTTTCCCAAATAAACCTTAGTAAAAAAATCACTATAAAAACCCCTCAAATCCCTTCAATTTTTCACACAAAACATAATATTCTTTGAGGGATTTTCATCAACTCATCAAAGTCAAGCTTTGCTAGCAATTTGGTGCATTCTCATCCCCCCATTCATCCATTCTCCATAAATCAAGGTATAAATCTTTTTCTTTTCTTTTTAATTTTCGTTTAATATCATGGGTTTTTTTAATTAATTTTTGTATAAAACATATACATATAGTATGAGTTTTCAAGTTTTTGCAAAAAAAAAACAATAAATTAAAATCCGATTTTTTTGATTCGAATATAAAATTATATCATATATTTGTCAATTTTTTTTCAAAAATCTTTTTACCAAAATTTTCTTTTATACTTATATATATTTTTAACCTATAAAATATAGTATTTTTATCAATACCTTGAATTATTGGAATTTTTCTTTAGATTGAATGTGATGATAATTGCATACATATGTTTCGAATTGTTTTTGATGTTGTTTTCAGGATAATGGCACCTAAAAAGAGAGCATGAAGATTTTTACCTTCTAGTTCATCAAATCCTACTCAGGATGATGATGGTAATGCCAAAACAAACCTCCCTTACATTATCCAACATAGTCTCCCTACCGCGACGACTATGGCCAATTCTAAAATTTTCAAGGTTTTACTCTTAGGGTAGAACGGGTTGTCTCAATTCCTTTTTTAAACTCTACTCGCTTTAAATTTCAGTATCTTGGTTTACTTCAACAATGGAAATTCATGAAAATTTTGTTTTTGGCCCCAGTTTTATATCGAAACCTTGTCATAATGTTCTTTTCAAATGTCATTTGCATTCATGATGCCCAAAGAGAACATGTTGTCGCTATTGAATCTCATCTTATGGGCAAAACTTTTCAAATTGAACAAGATACACTTTGTAAAGCTTTTGGTTTTGAAAATATCGAAATTGATGATGAAAATTCTTTGGGTCATGGTACTCTTGGTTTCGTAACCATTTTGAATGCCCACGACCGGATCCTTCACCTTATTATCTGTTGGTGGGTTCGTCCCTCCGGTGGGAAATTTTCAAATATTCGTCAAGTCGATGGCTTTTGCCTCTATTGTTTTCATGAGGGTAAGCTCCCAAATCTTTGCCAAATTATGTATGCCGACCTAATATATCTTGTCCGAAATCGTCATACCGAACAAGTCAAATCCTTTTACTATGGGAAGACTTTGAGTCATTTGTTTCATTCCCTAGAAATAGAGTGCTCCTATGACTATCCTGAACCCCTTGGCCTACCTATTGATGAACGTTCCCTAAACCGCTCTCATTTTGAGTTCATCAACAATGAATGTGTTCGTGTTCCTCGACCTCGTCGTCAACAAGATCAACCTCCTCCGGAAGCTCCTCAAATTTCTCAAACCTCCATGGATGGTCTCATGACTTTTCTCACCGAGCAATTCACCACCATGCGGACGGACATGAACTCAGGATTTGCGGCCATAAACTCGGGATTTGCGGCCATCGACAGTCATTTCACCGCAGTGGAAGATCGTTTGAGAGAGATGGAACAAGGACAAACCTCCATGGATATTTCTCTCACTGCTCTTCATGGCTCTTGGATCAATGCTAACCGTTCTCAAGCCACACGCGATGATGAGGATGAAGAGTATGATGATGAGGAAGATGATGGTGGAACGAATAGAGCTTTTCATATAATGCCTTATTATTTAGATTTTTAGTTTGCACCTATATTTTATGTTTAAGAACCTATGCCTTGTATTATGTTTTTTTTAGGATGTGAGTTTGGAATTATGTTTGAACTTTTGTTTGCTTTGGATATTTCTTGCTTAATGATATTATGTTGCTACTTTATGCTTTAAATTGTGCTTAGTGTTTATTATATCCCTATTTTATACATTGAATTTTTTTGATCTAACAGAAGGGGGAGAAGTGTAAAGAGAGCCAATTTTTTTTTTTGAAATTTTTGAACCTTTTTGAAAACCTATCTTAAATTAAAGGGGAGTAAGCTTTTCAAAAGTTTTCACACTTAAAAATTTATATTTGGTTTTGTTATATCAAAAAGGGGGAAATTGTAAAACCTAAATTGATTTTGATATAACAAAATGTATAAGGGCTTATTTGCAAATACAATAAATTTTTAAGTATTTCAAAGACTCACAAATTGACAAGCCTATTTGAACCAAATGATTTTTCAAGACAAATTATTTCAAGTGTTCAAAAATTTCCAAGTATTTGCAAGCCAAACTTCATCTCTACTCCCAGGCGCATCGATACGCTTAGGCAATATCGATACGGTTTTCCAACACTGGAAAATCAATTAACCAAGGCGTACCGATACAATTTAACCATGTATCGATACGATCTTCATTTACGCAAGCTATTAAGGCATAGCGTACCGATAGCTCTCACTATGTATCGATACGGATTGGATGATGATATCAAATCTTTGTTTTAAATGAGTCGAACGTTGGCTGTCAGTTATTGGTATCCTAAATCTTTTAAATGATAGTTAACCGTATCGATACGCCTATATAGCGTACCGATACGCTTTTTTGTCAAAACACAATTTAGGATTCCAGTGAGTAAAAGCTATATCGATACGACATTTTGTATCGATACGCCCTTCTCGCGTATCGGTACGCCCTTGTTTTCAATCACAACGGCTCTTTCTTCTTTGAGACAAATACTGATACGATCTTGAGGGTACTGATACGATGTGCATTTGAGGAGCATTTATTGCGGGAAAAATGCAGCCTAACGACTAGATTAATGACCTCAACCACCCAAACGACTAGAATTCAATGTAAGGGTATAAAAACAAGTCTCTAAAGCTATAGCAACAACTATTGAACCTTTAAGTAACATCTAAGTATTTATTCCAAACCCTTGAGCTTATAGAGTCAAATTTGTGTTCTCAAATTGCAAAATTCTTCATTGTTTATCTATCTTTCAAGTTTGGGGAGTGTTTGATTGTAATTGGGCAATTAATTAGTCTATTGAGAGATACATTTCAGATTGCCTTTCTTTCTTTGTAATTGTGAGTGAATTTGATTAAGCTTTGGGTAGAAAGCTTAATCAGTTTGTAAGGTTTCCTCTTAATCCGAGAAAATGGGAAGAATTAATCAGTGAATTGGTTGAAAATCCGTAGTGGGAGCTAAGGTAGTGGATGTAGAGCTTGTTAGAAGCTTGAACTACTCTAAATTGTCTTGTCTCATCTTTTTCACTTATTCCTTTCCTCCCTTTAAATTTTTAATTTCTAATTCACCCCCTCTTGGCCATTTGCAATTGTGTGACCAACTCAACAGAAAGCACTTTGTTGATTCGGATATGGCAAATTGTTGTGTGGTCTCTATCTATAACTCAAATTAGGGTGATCTCTCCACCCTATATTGTAAGTGTTTAAGTACGGATAGTACTTCCTTTAGTTGTAAGGTCCTCCAATGGCATTGGCAGTTTCAATTTCATCTTGCAGTATAGGCCATGAATCGATCAGATGCTCACTACTTGTGCAAATTCTACAAGCTTTCACTTGTTGTGTGTTATCTATTGTCAATCTTTGAACAAGGGATGTCAGAATTGTTGAGAGATTGTGACCATCACATTGATCAAATCCTTGGCCTGGGTAGGAGTTTTATTCACGATTGCTCCTCCACTTGCAACATCCATCATTTTTCTTTTCATGGGTAACAAACCTTCATAAAAATACTAGATGAGCAATTGATCGGATACTGCTTGTTGCGGATAGCTTGCACATAGTTACTTAAATCTTTCCCATTAATCATAAAGTGTTTCGATATCTCTTTGTCGAACCCCACAAATTTATCTTCTAACGTTGGTAGCTCTTGAAGTGGGAAAGTACTTCTCAAGAAAGAGTCTTGCCATGTACGTCCAAGTGTTTCTGGATTCAGATGGTATGTAGTACAACCAATCTTTTGCGTGATCGGCTAAAGATAATAGGAAAGCTCGAAGCTTTACTTCTTCTACGGTGACATTTTGTGGTTTCATGCTCTAATATACCACATGAAATTCCTTTAAGTTCTTGTATGGATTTTCGTTCTCAAGTCCCGTAAAAGTTCAAAGTAGATGAATTAGTCTGAACTTGAGTTTGAATGGTTGAGGAATGATTTTAAGGGCAGCAAGTTGGCGTAGGGTCTATTCCACCATCACGTCTTCTTCAAAGAGGGGATTTTCTAAATGATGCGTAAAACCCTCTTACTAATCTTGGGTTTGCGCTAAGCTTTCTTCCTAAGTCGAATATTGTTTGTGTTTTCTTGCTTCTTTTCTCAACCGGTGTGCATTTCTCTCGATTTCGGGATCATACTCAAGTTTCCTTACATAAGAAGAACAAAGCATTAAAAGTATCAAATAAAATAAAACCAACCTACTTGACACCTCTCCTGGCAATGAAGCCAATTTTTTATAGCAGTTGTTGAAGCCGTCAAAAATAAACCAACTCAAAGTAACTTGTAGTAACGGTAAGCAAGGTCGAATGCACAAGGAATGGCAAGAGATCATTTTTATAAACAAAAAAGTGAAATGAGCGAGTTTGTATTTGTGTAGAATTAAGAAATAAGAAAGCAATTAAGAGTAAAGGAGAATTCAATATGAAGAATAATTCTAGTCAAGGTAGATTTCGGTATATTAATTCAAGAATTAGATCATCGATATTCACTAAGGATAAACAAACATCAATCTCAAATAGCTTAGTTATAGATTATCAGATAATCCACATATTTAACTCAACCCCTTTTACTTAATAGATAATCAATTAATAATTCATAAATGACTAACTCTTGTTATCAAGATTAAAATCTCTAGATAATTCACTAAGAATCAAAATCTATCAAATAAGTTTACTGTATCAAGGGACCCAATACACATAAACTGCCAAAGCATTAATATGTTAACTTAACAAGCCTAGCCAAGAGAGGCGTGGGGAGAACCAATGAGCTGGTTGTCAATGAACCATTATAGACCTAATGTGCTGCTGCAAATAAAAGATGTAATGTGCCAATGTGTGTGTGTGTGGGGTAATAGTTGGGACCCTTGTAACAGTGAATTATGTTCGAACTATGCAACTACATTGTGCACTCTTTTTCCTCCATTAGGTATAGGGAGGTTTTTTAACGAGGCCAATGTAGTTGACACCATTAATGCATAATAAATTCCTCCTTAAAAAAAACAAAAGTATGAATTTATACCATCTAATTTATTGCTAGGTTACTTACCATTTGGGTCAATGATGCCTCGATTGGTTATATATATATATATATATATATATATATATATATTGAGTGAGCCTGACGTATATAAAATTACTTAAAATATATAAAGAAGATGAAAAATAAGAAATCTCATTAAAAACTTGAATTAAAACCTTGAATCAAACCATAACTAGAAAATAAAGAGTTTAGCAACTCATGGAGAGGGGTAGTCGACAATGAGGAGAAGATTGGAGGATTCGGATTGTGTTTTCCTCTTATGATAATGGCACTATTTATAATAGAGGTTATTTACATCAACTAAGAAGAAGGACTACAATTTAATTACTAGATAAAAGTCTATACTAATAAAAACATAAGATAACATTGGAAGTGTAGTTTGACTAGTATTCCTCTTCTTTGTTGGATTGTCGAATCATAGACGCGCTTTATCAGCCAAGTGTTTTTACCATGCGTGATTAAATTTCTCAAAATATTCAAATCTAGTTAAAACTCTACTTTTATGCATGAATTTTCCTCTCGCCATCAAAACACATAAAATATTAAATACTTGCAAAAACAAAGCTTTCAAGATTGATTAGAATGTTAAAACATAGGAATTTAAGTATCAAAAACATGGACATATTCGACTTATCAGTACTATGACCCTCTATCTATAAAGAGATGGGAACCACTCGGTATCAAAGATAATTTTGAATGTCCCACCTTGCAATGACAAGTATTATAAAAAAAATGATTGACGCCATAAGGAAAGCTTGATAAGTCAGAGAAGTTAAATTAAAAAGGAAAGGAGTAAACACTCCCAAAATATTATATCTCGAATTATTTAATCCTATGATATTTAAATAAAACTAAAATAAAGTTTTAATTTAAATCTAAAATTAAGAAATTAAACTAAAATTTGAATTTATCCTAAAATAGTAAAAATCATGAAAATAACACCCAAATATGTTGAGGCGTTATTTTGAATTGACTTTTAAAATTAAATTAAATAATATTATTTACTAAATTAATTAACCCTAATTCAAAGTATCGAACTAATTAAAGAAAGCCTAAAATAAGGTCTAATTATCTAAACTAATTTATTAATTTAACTAATTTACTAACTAAAACCTAATGCATGATAATTAAATGACTAAATTAAAACAAATATAAATTTAAAATAAAAAATTAAGGACTAAATCAAATAAATTAAAACTTATATTACTAAAATCGGTAGAACTAGTGACCAAATTGAACAAAATCAAAACCAGACCCATTTACATTCAGAATTGGAACTCGGGGAAATTGTGAACAGTAGAATTGTGAACCTACTGTTTTTTACAGTGATTTTGTGAATTTTTATCTGTCTTATTAATTGTATGTAGGCTTGTTATTCCAGTTTAGGTTAAATATATTTTCTTTAATGGATAACTGATCATAGATGAAGAAGATGAGACAAATGACTACAAGGTGTTCAACAAAATGTTTAAGAGAGAAATACTTGAGAGAACTTCGACACGTGCTGATCCATCGAAGAGATCAACACCACACTACTTCATTTATTGTAAATATTATTTATATAAAGCTGATTCCAGTTCTGATAAGAAATAGAAAATGATAATCGAAAGTGCTAAGAATGAAACTGAAAGGCTAACTAAAAAACAAAAGAATATCTAAACAATAAGGATTAAATTTATTGATTTTTTTCAATTAAGACTAAATTGACTGAATATATAAATACGAAGGATTAAATGAGTTATTATACATATTTTCATAATTATCGCGTCACCCATCTAACTCCAGTTAATAACTGAGTGACTATTTTGTAAAAAAAAATAAAGTTTAACGTTCATTATGTAAGTTTTGAAAGTTCCATGACCATTTTGTATTTTTTAGGATAGTTTAATTACCACTTGTATAATTTACACAAGGGATGTATGCAAAATTTAAATAGTACTACTTTAGGATCCTAAATTAAATAATTACTCAGTAATCAACTTTCCTTTTACCTCTGGTTAGTAGATTTTGAGGAGTTGAGGCTTCTACATCATATTCGATGTATTCCAGTGTAACAGCAGCTACTTTCATAGAGCTTTGTACTACTTTTATAAGGCATGTATGCAAAATTTAAATTTTGGGGGCAAAATATAAATAATGAAAAGTGGGAGGGACAAATCCATAATTAAATATTTCTTTAAAAAAATATACAAAACAAAAGTAAAAAGATTATAGTGCATAGGGGGAAGGAGCTCCTCTAGGATCCACATAGGATAAGTCAGAGTTATAGACTCGATAATAATAACAAAAGTAAAAATATTTATACTAAAGCAGTCGTCTAAGTTCATATGATAAAACCATTTGATGGGAAAAAAAACTAAATAATTGTTGTATACAAATATCAAATCTTTTCATACAGACGTGGGGATTCAGATTCTAGATTTACAGTATGGCATGAGCAAACTGAGTCAAACTTCGGGTTCGTACAATATTGAATTCAGATATTTCTTACATGTTCATATTTCCTGTCTAACCATTTGAGCAAACACAGTACTCATCGAAGTTTCAGGAAGTTCATCGTCAATGACGGTGCTACTGGCTCGGCTTGTTTCCGAGGTACCGACATGGCTGATACGAGAAGAATGTTGGTTGTTTTGATTGGATCTTTCTTCATTCTCTTGCAGTTGAAATGCATGTTCCAAGTTCCAGAGGACATCTCCCATGGAAGGCCTGCAAATCCCATGTTCTGCCAAGCATTTCTCAATAATGTCCCAAAACTTGCTTAAACAATCCGGTTTAACTTGACCTACAAGGCAGGGATCCACAATTTCACCCAGTTTCCCATTCCTGTATGATTTCATCGCCCACTCAAGCAAATTAACCTTTTCCGTCGGAAGTGATGGATCGATAACGGGCCTTCCTGAAAGGACTTCCAGCAAAACAACACCAAAGGAATACACATCTGATTTCTCTGTTAGTTTCTGACTTGTCAAGTACTCAGGATCAAGGTACCCGAAGCTTCCTTTAACCGCAGTACTCACATGCGTCTGATCGATACCGGGACCAGTCTTTGAAAGTCCAAAATCAGAAACTTTTGCCATGAAATTCTTATCAAGTAGTATGTTTGCGGACTTGACATCGCGGTGTATGATAGCCTTAGCTGAACCGGTATGAAGATAGTGAAGCCCTTTGGCTGATCCAATGCATATCTTAAGCCTTTGTCTCCAAGTCAAGCTAGGAAAATTTGAGCCATATAGATAATTCTTGAGCGTACCATTCTCCATGTACTCATAAATTATGATCATCTCGTTTTGTTCATCACAATAACCAATCAACGATACTAAATGACGATGTCGGAACTGAGATAACATTTCAATCTCAGTCCGGAATTCTGCAAGCCCTTGGTTTGACTGAGGAGTTCCCCTCTTGACTGCAACCTCGGTTTCATCTCTCAATACTCCTTTGTAAACCTTACCAAAACCACCTATTCCGATTACCAGATTTTCACTGAAATTATCGGTAGCCTCCAGAATTGCCACAAAAGGAAATCGGTAGCCGATCGTCAAGCTGGAAACTACGGCAGTTCCATTAGAGTATGTACTTCCTGTTGTATGAACCTTTCGTCCCCGATTCACCGAAAATTGCTGTTTCCCTAAAACAGGTTTTGTTTTTCTTCTTCTGCAGAAAATGGTGATAGCTGCAACCGAAACAACAGCAACAAACGATCCAACAGCAACAATAACGACGACTCTTACCCTAGAACGTCCCGAGGAAACAACATAGGGGACATCGAGATTGCCCCTAGGATCGTTTATCTTCATGATCTCCAAACCATTGAGAATAACAGTAGGGTTATTCAATGTCTTAGATGGACCAACACTTACATTAAGCTTAGCACCGGTTACTCGTGTGCAGACATCCATAAAATATGGGGCACCAAAAACATCGGATCTCTTTGAACCAAGTTCAAGATTACCTGCCAAAAGTGTATCAATATAGATATCAAGAAAGATGCGTTGATCAGTTGATTCGCTAATTATGTCACAAAAGTGAAGCCGGACAAGATAATCGAACCCCGGGTTAACATCAAAGCTCCATGTCAAGTTTGCATTAAGATTTGGGTCAGTTGAGTTCAAAGTAGTTGCAGTTCCATATACAGATGCAGGAGCAATATTTACCGATCCTCCGGTAAAATTCACTGCTGTGACATTTGAAACCGATGACCCGAGATTCTTGTCTATCAGATAACCAAAATCTGAGACCCAAAGTCGCCATAAGGAATCGTTTTGCGGAAGCACCGTTGTGTTCCCCATATTGATCCTTGCAACTGTCTCCAATGCTTGTTCCTGTAGATTCTTGTTACCTCCTTCCGGATCAATTGTTCCGACTTGTTTTGGAATGAGATTATCCGGAACCGAGAAAACTTCCAAGCCATTGATGAAAGCAAATGAATTGACAGCAGGCCTGACAGTAAGAACCAGTTTATCAGAAGTAATGTTCAAGCTATATTCCTTAACAACATATCCTTTCCCAATTTGAGATTCTCTGATAACTGTAAAGTTTTGAGCCGAAACTGAGAATTTGGCCACACTCATGTCGAACTTTTCATACACAAAAGCAAAGAAATGGAGCCGAATCCAGTGTCTTCCTTGTTGTTTGACTGGGAAACTGTAATGGGAAGTTAGATTGAAGATTCTAGCAGTTTGATATAGAGGTGAATCATAATAAAGAGGGACTGAATTCGAGTTTGAAATGGCGAAAATATGATGCGGGGTTGAAAGATGATAGAATGAAGTGGAATTATCAGCTAGAAATGTTCTATCACCCACTGATATGTTTTGAATGGATCCACAGTCAATCAAATAGTTATCTACAGGGTTGAATCCTAGTGAAAGATGAAACAAACAATAGATGGATGAAATCCAAACAATGAAACCAAAGTTCCCAGGATTCTCCATGAAAGGAACTCCAATGGAGAATAAAGATTGCAGTGAAACGGGAGAAACAAGGGAACAGAAACTAAAGATGAGAAAGTGACTAACAGCAGTAGAGAGTGAAGAAACTAAAGAGGTGCTCAGGAGACTAATTGCCAGCATAAATGGCAAAAATCAGAGATGATAAGAGACCAATTGCGGTGAAAATGACAGAAACAGGAAATTGTCAAGAAACCAGAAGGAAGAACTAGAAATTGCAGCTGAGAAGAACCTATGCATACTCACAGAGAAGAAAAACAGGCTAACCTGAGATATGAAAATGAAAAAAGCTGAGAACTGCTTTCTGACTTCACCACCCAAAAAACAAAAGGGCGAGGCTGCCGACTAATTAAAATTAACTTCATAAAAAATCAACTTTGAAAAAAACAACAACCAAAGATGTCACATTCATGAGCTCCACAACTTGTATTTTTTAAAAAGTTTAGGCCGAAACCGGACATGAAAATCAAATAAGTAATGAGAAAAAGACTTCGAAAACAATATATATAATTAAGCGTGTTAGGAGATAAACGTTTGGGACGTTTGACAAATTCATGGAATTGAAAAGAAAAGGCCGGAAAAGAAAATAATAGATGGAAAGTTCATAAGTTTGAATTAAAAAATAATAAATAATTGAAATGTGGAAGAGGGAAGAGGAGTACAGCTATGATGGAGTCAGCTGAGTCTCACTTTCCTATCGTGAATAACGTTAAATGCCTTATCTTATGTTTGGTGGTTTAGTTTAGCAGCTCACATCTTTGGTTCGTCTAAAAACAAAAACAAAGCATACAAAAAGAAACTGTGAAGTTAATTTAGGTGGTTCAAATAATTATATAATAGAAATATGTAACTTTTCGGTGCTTCAATTTATGTTTATATTAAAAGAAATTGTTTAGGATTAAAGTTAGGGTTTAAGAGAAAAAATTAGGGAATTTGGAATATGCTATGGTGCATCTTGTAGGGTTTAGAGTTTATGATTTATTATTCAAGATTAGTACTTAGAATTTAATTTTTAGTGTTTGAGCATAGAAAGCAGCACCGAAAAGAATAGAAAATTTTTGTACATAATTCTATAAATTAGGTAATGTTCAAAAATATGATTACAATGTAGTATCTGTTCATACATACTCTTAACACTTTGACAATACGCATACACCTTGTAGACAGAGCAATTTGAACTCGTATCTCCTAGAATGAACATCATCCACTTTTCCGCTGGGACACTTGTTAGGTTCAAATTGGGTCACAATTTAAGTTGGATGTGTGGAAAAAGTAAATTAAGTTGAGATATGAGTCTTTGTAATATTTAATCTAGATTAATCAGTTAATGATTTTTTTTTGAAATTGGTACCATCTCATATTATTAAAAAGATTGTCAGAAAAAGTAAACAAAAAACAAAAACTCACACAGCAAAAGAAAGGGAAACGACAAAATAGAAACAAAAGGCAAAACTAACAACACAAGAGAAAATCAAAGGAGAAAAAAATCAGATGATTCGAGATCAGTTGATAGCAATTCAAGGTTGAGAAGTAGATATTAGGTACCAAATTGGTGTGAGCATTGAGCTCTATTGCCCAAGAAAAAAAGTTGATAAGGATAATTTTCTAGGTTGGTTCCAAACATCCACGGTCTGTGGTTGCAACAGTGCAAGCATTAGCAGGAGCATCCTCAACCCAAAAATTAATCTCCATTGTTGAGGCGACCAAGAGAGGTCATTGTATGATGTTAACTCCTCAAAAGTTTTATTTTTCACGTATATATTGACATAATATTGTTTGACTTTGGGTATATATTTGTACATTTAGTTATTAGATTCATGTATTTGCATCTCAGAGTTAAGGAAGGCATAGTTTTTATAGTCAGGGTGAAGGGGTATTCTCTTGCTGTGGTTGGCAGGTAAGGAGTAGGTTTGGCAGGAGCAAGACAAGAGCAGAAGGAGCATAAGAGAAAGGTTGTGTTTAGTTGGCAAAAGCAGAACGAGAATTGCCAAGCTCAGTTGACAAAAGAAGAATGACTGATGCCCGGTTAGTTAGCCGTTAATTAGAGCCATATCAACCCTAATTTAAAAAGAGAATAAGAAGATAACGCGCCTATATTGGTGCATAATAAACTTTAAAAAATCAAACCCAACCTAGGGTTTCCAGGAGCGCCTATATAAAGGAAGCTCGTCGATAAGCAAAAAGAGGTTGCGTCGTGGTGAAGAGAGAGAGTATATGGCAAATCGTGGTTCGACCAGGCCGTGACCGAGAGCTCTAGATCCATTGAAGGGTTGCATCGATGAATCTCCTTCTTTGTCCATTTCTCTTAGTTTTTAATCCTGATTTTATGGTGATGTTTACAAACGATTATTTGTTGGTTGTTTCCCCAGCCATGAACTAATTTTCTAAGCTGGCTTGGAGTGTTTGCGATGAACGCTTGATTTTGGTTTTTAATAATTGAATGGCTTGGCATTTTTGTCTATTTTGCTAGTGCTTATTTTTATCATATTTATTGTCAAACGACAGTTGGCAGTGAATGATAATTATCCCTTAATATCTTAACAGACTTAGGAGATACGAATTAATTACCAAATACTAAGGAGAGAAACTTCGATAGAAGATGTTCAAGTAGATGAGCTTACTTCGAAAGTGAATCTACCCCTTAGAAGTAAAGATTAAAACTTTGTCAGGTTAATTATTTGAAAACAACTCTATAATCTATAAACATATAGGTGTTAAAGGTAATTAACTTAGAGTATTGCCATCGATAGAGGCAATACTAATTAAAATCCGCTCGGCAATAAACCCAAGGCTGAAAGTTATTAATCATTGTCTTTGCTAGCGTGAAATCCAAGCATCCCTTGCCAACGTCAATCAATCATCTTTACTCATTTGTTTGCCAATCTTCTTGATTATTTACTTTATTTTCTCTTAGTCATTTTCTTAATTAAACTCCGAAATCAATTGCTATCTCATTCATTTTAATTAATAAGTATTTATCATGGCATTTAATTCATGGACAATCCCTGTGGATACGATACTCAACTTACTGTTTTAGTACTTGCAGAAAGTGTATACGTGCACGCTAAAAGACCTATTCTTGGCATTATTTACTTGCTTATTTACACTGAACTATTGATCTTTTGCCAAGCACTAGTCGATTGACAAGTTTTTGGCGTCGTTGCAGGGGATGGCAACGGAATTTATTTTTTTGATTTTTACTTGTTTTTTTTTCTGTTATTGTACTTATTTTGTTTGTTTAGTGTATGACCAGGAGCCGCACTGCGAAGGAAAATTTGTTATACTATCTAGAGATTGAAAGAACCCTACGCAGGTTAAGAAGAAAGCTTCGAGAAATAACTCTTAACGACAATGGTGGAGTCATAAATAATGCCAACAACCAGGAGAATCCGGCAATACATGAAGAAATATCGCTTGCTCCTACTGTTGTTGTGGAAGAAGAACGACATTTCAGAGAACACTTGGCACCAAATATGGATAACTTGATGCCATGACTGATTGGTTTAGAGGTAAATACAACTAATTTTAAACTTAAACCAGTAATGATACAAACGTTGTTGAATGTAGGTCAATTCGATGGATCACGTAGTAGAGAGCCAAGACAACACTTGAAGCAATTCATGGAAGTGTGCCAACTATTTCAGCAACCTGGCGTAGCTGAAGAGACAATGAAGTTGAGACTATTCTCATTTTCTTTGAGAGATAAAGCCAAAAAATGGCTAAGTTCTTTGCCACCTGGTTCAATTACTTCATGGGTAGAATTATGCCAGAAGTTCCTTCTAAGATTTCAGCCACCAAAACTTAATGCCAAGTTGCAGAGTGAAATCATTACTTTAAGGCAGGTTGATGACGAGACTTTGTATGATGCATGGGAGCGATTCAAGTACTTGTTGAGAAGATGCCCCATGTATAGATTCCTTACTTAGAACCAGATGGAGACCTTTTATAACAGACTCAATGCTCATGCCTTGACTGTTGTTGATGCTTTGGCAAACAGTTCGTTGTTAGACAAGAATTATACAAAGGGATTTGGCATTCTTGAAAGGATTACCACCAATTATCTTCAATACCCTACTACTAGATTGGGAACCGGGACTAAAGTCTCTAGGAAATTAGAGCTCGATGCACTATCATTTATCAACGCTCAAATTGCCAACTTCACTAACATAGTGAAGACGATGCAGAAGCCTATTGACGTCCGAGAAGTAAAGGCACTGGAACCATTCTACACTATTTGTAGAGAGGATCACAATATGGATAAATGTCCAGCGAACCTAGAATCGATAAATTTTGTTGGGAATTACAATCGTAACATTAATCCATATTCCAATACATATAATGCAGGTTGGAAGCAGCATCCGAACTTTTCATGGGCAAATCAGGGAGGTAACCAATATATTGCCTAACGTCATAACAACAATGCACCGCATGGTTTCAACCAGAATGTGATGCCATAGAAAGCACAGAACAATTTCCATCCAGGGCAGTGATCTAATTAGAGGACCAGTTTGACGGATTACATAAAGCGAAATGATGCAACTATCCAAAGTTTAGCAGCATCTATGCAAAACTTGGAGGTTCAGCTAGGGCAGATTATCAATGTACTCATTAACAAACCCATAGAACTTTGCCAAGTGATACAAAGGATACTCGACAAAAAGGAAATGAACAATGCAAAGCAGTTACTCTTCGAAGTGGCAAACATTGCGAGACTGAGACACCTGTCGAACAGTCAACTATTTGCTAGGACGAGAAGTTGGTGCCAGTAGATCAACCCATGGAAGCAAAGAAAAAAGAAGCGAGCACTAACAATGCCAGACCTCAATATAATGCCACCAATAATTTGGCAAAACCAACAAAGCCAGCATTTGCCTATCCACCACCACCTTTTCCGAAAAGGCTCTAGAAACACAAGCAATATCAGTAGTTCAAACGTTTTTTAGAAGTCCTTAAACAATTGCAGATCAACATACTATTAGTGGAAGCTCTCGAACAAATGCCCAATTACGTCATATTCATGAAGGACATTTTGTCAAAAAAGAGGAAGCTGGGTGATTTCGAGACTGTCACTCTTATTGAGGGATGCAGTGCATGATAACCAATAGGTTTCCACCAAAACTGAAAGATTTGGGGAGTTTCACTATTCCTTGTACAATTTGCAATAGATTCATGAGTAAAGCACTATGCGACATGGGAGCCAACATTAATTTGATGCCAATGTCAGTTTTCAGAAAGCTTGTTATTGAATCAAGGCCTACCATGGTAACACTCTAGCTGGCAGATCGGTCTTATGCACACCCCAAGGATAAGATTGAGGATGGGTTGGTTAAGGTAGATAAATTTATATTCCCAACTGATTTCATTATTTTAGAATATGAGGCTGATGTTGAAGTCCCAATAATATTGGGAAGACCATTTTTTGCAACGGGTAGAGCCCTAATTGATGTTCAGAATGGTGAGCTTACTATGCGTATGAATGAACAACATGTTACGTTTAACATTTTTCAAGCACTTAAGAGTGCGGATGACCATGAGGAATGCCGAGGTGTTGAGATGATAGAGTCCATTAGCGCATATTTGCCAGGGCATAGATATTGATGCCATGGAACTGGATGATGAAGATATGATGAGTGGAAAATCTAAGGAACCAATCATGTTGAATGAGGTCATGAGTTATTTTAGGAGACCTGAGCCACATGATTTGGCTTGTAGAGAAATCAAGGCACCCAAACCATCTATAGAAGAACCACCAGAACTGGAGCTGAAACCTTTGCCAAGCCACCTAAAATACGCTTACATGGGGACAAACTCCACTTTGCCAGTGATCATTGTTGTGGATTTGACTCAAGATCAAGAGGAAAGATTTCTGGAAATACTTGACAATTATAAGCTAGCTCTGAGATTGACCATAGCCGATATCCGAGGAATAAGCCCAACAATTTGCGTACACAAAATTATTCTAGAGGATTACCATGGCAAAACAATCGAGGCCTAAAGGAGACTGAATCCTAGCATGAAGGAGGTAGTCAAGAAAGAAGCCATAAAGTGGCTGGATGTCGGGATAATTTATCCCATTTCTAATAGCTTGTGGGGTTAGCTCGATGCAGCGTGTGCCAAAAAAGGGTGGAATGACCATGGTTCAGAACAAAAAAGATGAATTGATCCCTTCGAGGACAATGCCAGGCTGGAGGGTGTGTATCGATTACAAGAAGCTAAATAATGTCACTCGAAAGGATCACTTTCAACTACACCTCAATGGTTAGATGTTGGACAGATTGGTAGAAAAGTCATTTTATTGCTTTCTGGATGGCTACTCGGGCTATAATCAGATTTCAATCGCTCTAGAATATGAGGAGAAGACTACGTTCACTTGTCTGTATGGGACATTCGCCGTTAGAATGATGCCTTTTGGATTGTGTAATGCCCCAACAACATTTCAGCTGCAACCCCATCGACCATGCCTAGCCGATAGACAGAACTGAACGGGTCACAGATAGAATATTGAAGTAAATCGGGAAAGTTTACCTCAATAAACGACCCTATTTTTTCCTTTTTATCTTCTCTAGATACAAGTTAGGTTTCTATATGATCATCGAGCAGCGAAACGAACAACTACACAAACGCTCAACGACTAATACCAATTTCGGGTTTAGGAACCATTTTGTAAATTTAACAATTTGTAAGGGTTATTACCAAATTCAGATTACCATCCTTTAAATAAGTTCATTACATGCTTCTCCTTAAAAACTTAGCTCAAGATAACCACTACAACTCATTTAATTTCATCCATAAGGAACAAGGATCAAAACGTAAAGATTCAAAATATTCAAAGATGAGTTTTAACCAAAATAACGAACAACATATCGGTACCCTTAGGGAGGGTATCGATACTCCCCCGAAGATCAGGTTTCCCAGTCCCAACATTACAAGACTGTATCGGTACGCTAGGGCACCGTATCGATACACACTCGTCTAGTGACTAAAGAGGGTATCGATAAGCTCCCGTGTATCGGTACACTCCTCCCATTTATGAAGCCTGTATCGATACACTATGAAGTGTATCGATACACTCCTGTCTGCAATTTTCCCAAAAGCTGGTTTAACACTCCAAGACCCATTCCAACACATTCTAACATATATGTAACATACTTGCAACCCAAATATACTTCAACCATGAAGACCACATGGAAATAAAATCATCAAAGAAACACTAACTTCAATATTGAATTCTAGATGCATGCTTCTTATGAAAATCAAGCAACAAAAGCCAATTATCAAAGACAAGCATAAACCAACATCTAAAGGCCATTTACATACCCAAATATGCATACCAAACATGTAGTAAACCAGAGAATACAAAAACAACTAACTTCAAACATTGGACACACTTATGCCTTTATTACTCTAGCTCATAACCAAACATACCATCAATCTAAGTCTTTCACCGATCCTTTCGAGTGTCGCCTCCAAAGCCTAAATTGATTGCATTAATGGACAAAGAGAGCGTAAGCACAAAAGTCTTAGTGAGGAAAGCTCAAAACCAAAAACACCAATAATGCTCAAAACCATTTTCACCCTTTTGAAAACCATCATGCCCTCTTTGAAAACCCATGCACTTCATCATTAAAATCAGCATGGTAAACACCATGCAACAAGTATCACATACTTCACATCAATTAAACCATTTCTAAACAAAAATTCAAGCCTTCCAAGCATATTCACCAATATGCAAAGCTTAAGATAAAACATGCATTTTCCAAATCATGCATCATCAACATTTCCATAACATTTCAATCTATTATATTGGCTTACAAGTGATTAACAAAATTCTCATTTCTCACAAAGCATTTCGAATACACGGATTACCAAGGGTTGTCCCAAACCTTTCATACACTCTATTGGCATCTCAAGGCTCACACACGGGAGCAACCCTCCATCATTGTGACACCCGTGGTGGAGTATTCGATACACTTACAACCCCTCAACACCACTCATCGGTAGATGTATAGCCCACTAACGAGAGACGAGATACACACAAGGTTCGCACCTGGGAGCTACCCTCAACCGTTGCAACCTTAAACATTCCTCAATCGTTAAGGTACTTGGATGGAGTTTTCGGTATAATCACAACCCCTCAACATCAAAGGTGACTTGTTTATAGTGCACTCAATCCTATAGTCGGCTAACTATATTTGATTTCATTTACAAAACACTTTACACAACATCACTTGCCAATATAATGCACATTTCATGCATACCTCACTATTTTTCCAAAGCATTCATGATAGGCCATAACTCAAGCATTAACTCATGCTTCAAAACTCATGCATCAACACATGCATACAAGGATCACTTACCTAATACATCCTTAAACCACATGGCATCATCAACCACATTTTTAATACCCAAAACATGCTTTAAAACAGTAGGTAATTGTATTCAAAAACAAGTGCAACCAAAGGCTCATAATAGCAAAATCTAAGGGACAAATTCACTTTACTTACTTCCGAACTTAGTAAAGCATTTCAAGCTATTACTAAGTTCCCAAAATCTCTTTCATGAAGTTTCAAAGCAGGAAATCTCATTTCCACTCACCGACTTGCGAAACCACACTTGCCGACGCAACAATTAATCGTCCGAAGCCTCGAAAACCACTTCGTTCGATTTCGGAACACTATCCCCTATTTTCAACACATTAAAATATAGATTCAATGCATCAATATGCACCCAACCACCAACACTTTACTAGAAACTCGTTGCCCTGCTCTAAAGCATCAAAATACCCATCCAAATCAACCGAAATCTCAATCGATTGTTCTCTAGACTCAGCCCAGCCATCCACCAACGCATCCAACACATTTTAAGCATATAACAACATCCAAAAACAAGCTAAAGCCATCATTATACCTCCAACAACTCAGATCTCACATAACACCCAAAAAACCCAACCAAAAACACTTTAAAAACCAATGATCTCAAGGATATCGGGATTAATAAGATTAAGACTCTATTTCAACATCATAAACCTTTCAAAACTCCATTAGAAACCATCTCAAACAAACCAAATCAAAACAACTCCGAAAATGACATTCAATCCTCTTCTCTATCAAGATTTCATCATTTTATCAAAACAATAATAAAACCTGTAACACCCCAATTTTGGGCTTAGAAGTTTAGGGTCTGAACCGGACCAGTCTAATTTTTGGTTTGAATATAAAAGGTGGTTTTAGGGAAAACCTAGTTCAGGATGCTTTAAAAATATGGAAAAATATGTAAAAATCCTCTTTTAATATATATAAGAGAGTGGTGAAATCAATTTTACAAAATAAGGTTTGGAAGTGCAACATTTCGAAATAGTGACTAAAATGCGATTTTTGAAAAGTTCAATGGTGACTGTTTTGTAAGGATTGAAACTTTGAATCTTTAAGGAGCTAATTTACCCAAGAAAGATTTCTCCAGATTTTTCTTAGATTTTAATGATTTAATTAATGTTTAATTAATTAATGGAAAAGTGGAAAACCATATTTTAGACTTTCATAACTAACTTTTCTTAAAAACTTTCTCATCTCATTTTCTCTCAAAATTTCCTCAGCCAAACACATTTCTACAGCAACATTTCTATTGATTTTCACATCAATTGAAGAGGTTTCAATCATCAATTGATTTCTAATCCTTTCTACATCAAATCCTATTGTTTTGCTTATTGGATTTTCAAGGAAATTGTCTCTAATCAAGGAGAAATCTACATTTAGAGGTAAGGGTGTTCTTCTCCTCTAAATACTCAGTTCTTTACTGAACTTCCCAAGTTATTAATCCTTAATTTAAGTTTTATAAATGGATTTAATGTTATGAACTTGATTTTGGCTTAAAACTCAAGATTTGGAAGAAATCTTGAAGAAATTCGTGGTGATTGTTTGGGCTCTGTTTAATGATGTGTAATTGAGGTTTGAACAATGCAATCCCGAATAGGTTGAATTTCCTAAGTTTTTGCTTATGAAAATGGTGGTTTTTGGGGTGATCTTGGTGTTCTGTTATAGCTGGAGTTATAAGGACGAATTTAGGTTCATTTTGGATGTTAATTGATGTTTAGGAATGGTTAGAAGTGATGGATCTTGGCTGGGTTATGTTATGGAGGAGTTTGGAAATGATTTCGGTTGTGTTTAGTAGCCGAAATGTTGGATTTGGTTAGAGCAACGAGTTTAGGTGTGATGGCTGAAGATTTTAATGCATGATGATGCATTAATCCTCTGCTTTGATGTGTTTAAAACAGGGGAGGCATCTTCGGATACTTGTGGTGTTGATCCGGAGGCTTGATCGACGTTTCGGCAAGCTTGCGAAACGGAATTGGTGAGTGAAGTGGGGTTTCTAGCTTTGAAACCAATGTTTGAAGGTTTTGGGAGCTTAGTTTAAGTCTAATCAACTTAACTAAGCTCAAGAGTAAGTTTTCGAAAAAACTCTCTTGTGTGAGCCGTGGTGTGGTTCGATGCATTTGTTGATAAATTGCATGTTTAAATTCTGTTTTGAAAGCATGTTTTAGCATGGTTAATGCTGGTTTTGAAAGCCATATGTTGAAGGATGCTTAAGGTAAGAGATCCTTGGTTTGACATTGTGAAACAAATATTTTAATTTTGATATAACTAAAAACCTAAGGACTAAATCGAAAAAGTCAAAACGAATTTTAAGTCCTTAAAATATCCCCATATAATTTTAGTATTATGCCCAAGTTAAAAACATACATTATCAAATAATTTTTCTAAGTGTTTCAAGCCAAAGCAGTGTTTTTCAAGCACCCGTTTCGAAACGGCCCTAAGGCGTTTCGAAACACTTTCAACACTGTCGACCACCGTTCCGAAACGTGTATCGAAACACTTGAAAGCGTTTCGAAACGACACAACTCGTTTCGAAACTATTCTTCATGTTGGCTTTAAAAAGGATTAAATTATTTCAAATATTTCATATTTTTAAATATATAAGGGGTGTTTCGAAACGGATCAAGCCCGTTCCGAAATGACCCTTTGACAGTAGCCATTCCGTTTCGAAACGGATCACTACCGTTCTGAAACAGGGGCTAGGTTTCAGTTTGAAAAATATGACCGTTGTATGTTTTAACTGATTTTATCAAAACCGTTAAGGCGTTTCGATACGGTCTAGTACCGTTCTGAAACGACCCTTTTACAGTGGCAAAACCGTTCCGAAACGACCCTAAGGCATTTCAAAACGGGCTCTTAAATGCACCCCAACGGCTCTTTCTATTTTAGTCCGTTCCGAAACAGGTTTCCCGTGTTCCGAAACGGGTTGGTGCAGACAACATTAATGGTGGCAAGAGAGGGTTCCAACGGCTCCATTTATGTTCCCAACCACCCAAACGGCTAGAAATCAATGAGAAGGTATAAAAGGGACATCCAAAAGCATCAGCAACAACTATTGAACTTCAAGCAAACATTCAAACATCAAATTCAAGCATTAGAGCAAAAATCCCAACTTGTGTAAAATCCCAATTTGTGTTCTTCATTCTTATTTTGTAAAATTGGGTTGAGTGCTTGTATTGGGGCTATCATTTGTATTGAGAGATACCTAATTAGCCTTCAAATTTCTTTGTTCCATTGAGTGAGAGTTGGGTTGATTTTTGGGTAGAAAAATCAACCGATATTGTAAAGGGTTGCCTCCTTGTCCTAGAAAAGGGGAAGATCAATTTAGTGAAATTGTTGCAAATCCTTAGTGAGACTAAGGTAGTGGATGTAGAGTTCATTTGGAACTTGAACCACTCTAAATTCCTTGTTCTTCAATTTTAATTTACCAATTTCCACTACAATCCTTCAAATTTCCAATTCACCCCCCCTCTTGGTAAATATCGATCTTTCGATCCACTCAACAATTGGTATCAGAGCTTAACTCTTTGAGGATTAACAATCACAAGAGGAGATCCTTGGAAGAGTGTGATCATCAAATTATCAAGAGATGGCTTCAACCTCCGGTTCCGGCATGTATGAGTCACAATCAACCACCAAGCCTCCTTTCTTCAATGGTGACAACTACTCCTTTTGGAAGAACAAAATGAGGCTATTCAACAAGTCAAGTGACTACCTTGTATGGGATGTCATTGAGGATGGGCCATACATTCCATTGAAGCAAGATGGTGAAGGCAAGATGGTGTTGAAGAAGAAAGCCGAAATGAGTGAAGAGGAGAGGAAGAAAATTTAAGTCAACGATAAAGCTCTCCACATGTTATTTTGTGCTTTCGGTCCGGACATCTACTCAAAGGTCTCATCCATTGAAAGTGCCAAGGAAGTGTGGGACACTCTTGAGACCACTTATGAAGGCACCAACGATGTCAAAGAAACTAAGATTGGACTTCTCAATCTTAGTTATGAAAACTTCAAGATGGAGCCCGATGAGACGGTGTCAAAGATGTTTGATCGATTTTCCACCATCGTCAACGGTCTAAAGGGATATGGAGAAATAATACCGGAAGACAAGCTTGTCCAGAAGCTACTCTATTCACTTCCCGAAGCTTGGGATGGGAAGAGAACCGCTATCATCGAAGCAAAGAACTTGAAGACATTAAAGCTTGATGAGCTTGTGGGTTCTCTCCTTACTCATGAGATCATGAAGCAAGGAAGGGAAGATGAGAAAAAGAAGGAAGAGAAAAGAGTAGAGAAGCTCGAGGTTGAAAAGAAGAAGAAGATGGGAATAGCTCTCAAGGCAAAAGTTTCACAACATGATGAGAGCTCATCTTGTGAGGAGGATGAACTTGAAGAATTGGCTATGATAGCCAAGCGATTCTCACGCTTCATGAGGTCCAACCGGGGAAGAAAAATCCAAAGAAAGATGGACTTCAAAGGAAGGAACAAAGAAGAAGGGAAGGATCCCATCATTTGCTATGAGTGCAAACAATCCGGTCACATCCGTTCGGAGTGCCCTCAACTCAAGAAGAAGGGCTTTGAGAAGAAGAAGAAGCTCAAAGCCAAGCTTGCTACTTGGAGTGATGAGGAGTCATCGGAGGATGACGAACAAGAAGTGGCTAACCTTTGTCTCATGGCACTTGAGGAAGATTCTTCCTTGGTAACCTCTAACTCATCTACTTTAGATTTTTCATATGAAGAATTAAATGATGCATATGATGAGTTGCAAGAGGTATATGATGAATTAGTTGAGAAGTTTAAAGAGTCGGTCATTAAAAACAAGAAAATCATTTTAGAGCTAAATGAGAAAAATGACTCACTCAGTCAAGCTAATTCTAAATTTGAGAAAAAGATTTTAGGATTAAAAGATGAACTTAAATTCTTTCAAGATGAAAATGTTGATCTTAATAATCTTTTGTCTCAATGCAATAGTGAACACCAAAAGGTGTTAGGTGAGCTAAATGAGCTCAAAAAGTCCTTAAAAAATGTTGGTAGTGTCAAACATGAAGTAGGAGAATCCTCTAGAACACACCAACCTAAGAAAAGGACTAATTACTACAAACAAGGTAGCTACCCTAGACATAGTAGAGCTAAAAGAATTAGAAGTGTATGGGTTCCTAAGGAACTTGTAAAATCTAATAATATTATTGCTATGTCATCTTGGATTCCTAAGGGAACCAAGGTTTTGGGAGCTAACACTCATGGACCCAAAATGATTTGGGTACCAAAAACTAAAGTTTAATATCTTTGTTTGTAGGGGGAGCATTGCTTCAAGGCCAAAGCACAAAGTCAAAACTCATGGTACCTTGATAGTGGATGCTCGAGACACATGACCGGAGACAAGAGTCGATTCATGGATTTAAAGCCAAAAAGTGGAGGAGTAGTAACATTTGGTGACAACTCCAAAGGCCACATTAAAGGTATTGGCTCCATAGGTAATCACTCTACCATTCTCATTGAAAATGTCTTATATGTCGACGGTCTTAAACATAATTTATTGAGCATAAGTCAATTATGTGATAAAGGATTTAATGTTCTTTTTGATAAAAATGGATGCAAAATTGTTGACATTAAATCTAATAATATTATGCTCATAGGTCATCGCATAGGAAACATATACATGGTGCATTTAGATGACATACATACATCTTATGCATGTTTAGTTGCTCAAAATGAAAATGATGCATGGTTGTGGCATAGGAAGCTAGGACATGCTAGCATTAGTGTTTTGGAAAAATTAGTCTCTCTAAATCTAGTTAGAGGTTTGCCCAAAATTAAATTTTCAAATGACAAAATTTGTGATGCATGCTCTAAGGGTAAACAACATAAGTCTTCCTTTAAATCCATTAATGATGTTTCTACTAGTAGATGCTTACAATTAATTCATATGGATTTATTTGGGCCAATTAGGACTATGAGCTTGGGTGGTAAATCTTATGCATTTGTGTTAGTTGATGATTTTTCTAGATTTACTTGGGTTCTCTTTTTAAGTACTAAAGACGAGGCTTTGGAAAAATTCATCACATTTTCAAAAATTAACCCAAAATGATCTTGAACTTAGAATTTCACACATTAGAAGTGATCATGGAACCGAGTTTCAAAATTTAGGGTTTGAAGAATTTTTGAATGAAAATGGTATTAGCCATAATTTTTCGGCTCCTCGAACTCCTCAACAAAATGGGGTAGTTGAGAGGAAAAATAGAACTTTACAAGAAATGGCTAGAACTATGCTTTGTGAAAATAATTTACCTAAATATTTTTGGGCGGAAGCCACAAACACCGCTTGTTATATTGTAAATCGAGTAATGATTAGGCCAATTTTAAAGAAAACACCTTATGAGATTTTAAAATCTAAAAAGCCTAACATTAGCTATTTTCACCCTTTTGGGTGCAAGTGTTTTGTTTTAAATAATGGAAAAGACAACTTAGGTAAATTTGATGCAAAAAGTGATGAAGCTATTTTTATAGGTTACTCTTTAACCTCTAAAGCCTATCGAGTATTTAACAAAAGAACTTTAGTAGTAGAAGAATCTATTCATGTTGTATTCGATGATAACCTCCTTCCTAGGAAGGATTCTTGTGATGATGATGATGTAGGAATCATAAATGCCTTTGATGGAGGTCAAACTTCAAAAGAGGATGAGATTCAACCAAAAGAAGAAGATACACAAGATCCACCTCTTGAAGCCTTGAAGGACTTGGCTATTGAGGAAAAGGAAGTGAGCTACCCAAGGGAGTTGAACTATGTCAAAGATGGTGAAATCTTGGGTGATCCATCCAAGGGGGTAACCACTCGTTCTTCTCTTAAATTAATGAACCATGTTGCATTTATCTCATGCATAGAGCCTAAAAACATAAAAGAAGCATTGAAAGATGACTTTTGGATTATGGCTATGCAAGAAGAGTTAAATCAATTTGAGAGAAGTAATGTATGGACATTAGTTGATAGGCCTAGTAATCAATCTACAATAGGAACTAAATGGGTCTTTAGGAACAAACTAGATGAGAGTGGTAACATTGTGAGAAATAAAGCTAGACTTGTAGCACAAGGTTACACTCAAGAAGAGGGAATAGATTTTGATGAAACCTATGCACCCGTAGCTAGAATGGAAGCCATTAGGATGTTGCTTGCATATGCATGTTATCATAATTTCAAGCTTTTTCAAATGGATGTTAAAAGCGCATTTTTAAATGGTTTTATAAATGAAGAAGTGTATGTAAAACAACCACCGGGTTTTGAAGATTCAAAATTTCCAAATCATGTTTTTAAACTTACCAAAGCCCTTTATGGTTTAAAACAAGCTCCTAGAGCTTGGTATGAAAGGCTTTCAAATTTTTTGATTGAAAAAGGATTTGAAAAAGGTAAGGTGGACACTACACTTTTCATAAAAATGTACAAAAATGACATCTTAGTAGTTCAAATTTATGTTGATGATATTATTTTTGGTTCTACTAATGAATGTCATTGTCAAGAGTTTGCTAAGTCAATGCAAGGTGAATTTGAGATGAGCATGATGGGGGAGCTCTCATTCTTTATGGGACTTCAAATCAAGCAAAAGAAGGATGGCACCTTCATCAACCAAGCAAAATACATAAAGGATATGCTCAAGAAGTTTGGCTTGGAGAATGCAAAGCCTCAAGCCACTCCTATGAGCTCATCTACAAAGCTTGACAAAGATGAAGGAGGTAAGTATGTTGACTCTAAGCTTTATCGTTCTATGATTGGATCTTTGCTTTACCTTACCGCAAGTAGACCGGATATCTTGTTTAGTGTTTGCTTGTGTGCTAGGTTTCAAGCTAGTCCTAGAGAGTCTCACCTTATAGCCGTTAAGAGAATCTTTAGATACCTTAGAGACACTCCTTGTTTAGGCCTTTGGTATCCTAGAGACTCTACCTTCAACCTACATGCTTATTCGGATGCAGATTATGGGGGTTGCAAAATTGATAGGAAAAGTACTTCGGGAACCTGCCAATTCTTAGGTAGTATGCTCATATCTTGGTTCTCTAAGAAACAAAATAGTGTAGCCTTATCTACTACCGAAGCCGAGTACATATCCTTAGGGAGTTGTTGTGCTCAAGTCCTTTGGATGAAGCAACAACTCTTAGATTATGGAATTAAAGTTGGAACCATACCCCTAAAATGTGACAACACTAGTGCAATATGCTTAACTAAAAATCCCATCCAACACTCTAGAACCAAACATATAGAAATAAGGCATCATTTCATTAGAGATCATGTCCTTAAGGAACACGTGGTTATAGAGTATGTAGACACCTTGAATCAATTAGCGGACATTTTTACAAAACCCTTAGACAAAGAGCGTTTTTGGTCCCTTAGGAGAGAGTTAGGTCTAGCTAGCCTATCTTGACCTTTTAGGACCTCTTTTGTGCTTAAATATGCTTGATTTTGTGAAATGCCATGTTGATGTGTTTAATCTCCTAATTTCATCCATGCCTATAGTTAGGGGGAGTATGTTTATGCCTAAATATGTTTTGCCTGCTCATTCATGACATTTATGCATGTTAGGCCTCTTAAAAGATCATTTTTCTGCACTTTTAGAGCCTCATCTGCACTTCCAGGCCCAGGTGTATCGAAACAGGTGAACCCGTTTCGATACGGATACCTTAAATCCAGTTCTGAGAAGAGGGCGTTTCGAAACGCCTAAAAACGTTCCGAAACGTTTTTGATTCTGCCAAGGGGGTGTATCGGAACGCGTTCCGATACGGGTCAAAGGGAGTTTCGATACGGTCAACAGTGTATCGAAACGTTCTGTTTATGGTTTTAAAATGGTCAAAACCCTAGCCGCCCGTTCCGAAACGGTCTTGACAGTTCCGAAACGACATCGCGGAATGCTTTATTTAGGGCTTTTAATGACACAAATACACTTTTTATCAAACTCTAAAACCCTAAACCGCCTCCCTCTCTATAAATACCCTCTAAAACTCCTTGATTTTCACAAAATTGTGAGAGGTTTTAATCTTCAACTCAAGTCTAAGCAAGTTTCATCAATCTTGTGCAAGGATTTCTTCAAAATCATCCAAAATCCCAAACTAAGGTAATTTTTCAATTTTTTTCTTTTCTTTCAATTCATGTTCGAATCTTAGGTTAGAAAATTTTATTTTTGTATAAATTATATGTTTTTGTTGTGGGTTTTCAAAATCTTGTGAAAATTTTTTCCAATCCCAAAATTTTTGATTCGAATATAAAATTTTTCAATCGTATTTTTTTAAACTGTTTTTATTTTAATTTTGTTTTCAAAAACCTAAGTGGGATTTCTTATTGGATTGATTTTTAATTATCAATGCATACACTCAATTTTAAAACACTTGCTTAATGTTTTTAGATGGCGGATCAATCGAACAAAAAATGCAAGGTCGTTCAATCCGGTGAATCGAGCATTCGTCCGAATCTCACTTTGCTTTTTCAGAAATCCTTCAAAACTTCGGAGGCACGTGCTCGCTTTGCTTATGTCAAGGATTTCGCGGTTCGTAAGGAACGTGTTATTGATCTTGAGTTCCTCAATTCCGAGCGTTTCCTCTTTCGTTATCTTCCTCGTTTGGATGAATGGAATCTCATGGATTTCTTGAGCCTTCCGGATGTTTGCTACAAAAATATGGTACTCATCTTTTACTCTAATGCTCATTTTCTTTATGATGAGTCCAAAACCGAGATCATAGGGATTGAGTCATCCTTGCTAGGCAAAAAGGTTGTCATAAATGTTAAACTTTTAGAGTCTGCTCTTAAACTTAAAAATGAGGGTCTTGAAGATGAACGTCACTTTGGCACTTTCACCGGTAAAGCACTTAATTTGGATGTGCATGATCGTGTTCTTCACTTGATGGTCTCCTGGTTTATTCGCCCTTCCGGCGGTAAATATTCCCATATCCGTCAAAGAGATCATTTTTGGTTAGAGTGTTTCCGTAGGGGTGAGCGCCCAAATGTGCCTAAGATCATCTTTGCCGAGATAGTCAATAATATCAAGCTTATTGACACAAATGAGTTGACGTTCTTTACTTATGGCATTGTCTTGAGCGCCCTATTTCACCATCTCGGTATTGATTGTACCTATGATTCTCCGGAACCTCGCAAGACCAAGATTGGTGAGTCATCCCTTCGCAAGTCCGGGTTCCACTATGTGAATGGTATTTGGGAAAGAATTGATAGAGAAGCGGATCCTCCTCTCGTTGCTCCTCCACCGCAAGCTCCAGTTGCAAACAATGAAGCCCTCACGGCTTTCCTCACCGAGCGGTTCAATGCTTTGGACACTCGAATGAATGCTTTGGACACTAGCATTGCTTCGGGCTTTGAATCAATGGGCAATCGTTTGAAGAATGTCGAGGATCGTCTTATTTCTCTTGAAACTTCTCATTCCAACTTGGATCTTTCCTTCTCCACTCTATATGGGCAATGGACGAAGTTTCAACGTTCTCAAGCCAAGGACGATGATGATGAGGATGACGAGGATGATGATGACGAGGCTTAGGATCTTCATATCATATCATATTATTTATGCTTTTTAGGATTAAGATTGCATCTTTTGTTTTCTCATGTTTTTAGGAACCTATGCTTATGACTTTTTATTTTGGGATTTTGTTGTTTGAATTATGTTGAACTTAATGTTTTGAATTATGTTTTGGATATTTTGATTATGAATTTATAATATGGTTGCTTATTATTGCTTATTGGTACTAATCATTTATCTTCTCTATGAGCTTATGTCGTTCTTTTTGATCTAACAAAAAGGGGGAGAAGAAATTTAAGAGCCACAACACTAAAATTCGTTTTTAAATTTTAAAAGGTTTTTTAAACTTAAACTTCAAATCAAAATTTTTGTTAAAAATCTATCTTAAATTAAGGGGGAGTTAGAATATTTTTCAAAACTTTCAAAATTCCAAAAATTCTAACTTTGGTTTTGTTATATCAAAAAGGGGGAGATTGTGAAACAAATATTTTAATTTTGATATAACTAAAAACCTAAGGACTAAATCGAAAAAGTCAAAATGAATTTTAAGTCCTTAAAATATCCCCATATAATTTTAGTATTATGCCCAAGTTAAAAACATACATTTTCAAATAATTTTTCTAAGTGTTTCAAGCCAAAGCAGTGTTTTTCAAGCACCCGTTTCGAAACGGCCCTAAGGCGTTTCGAAACACTTTCACCACTGTCGACCACCGTTCTGAAACGTGTATCGAAACACTTGAAAGCGTTTCGAAACGGCACAACTCGTTTCGAAACTGTTCTTCATGTTGGCTTTAAAAAGGATTAAATTATTTCAAATATTTCATATTTTTAAATATATAAGGGGTGTTTCGAAACGGATCAAGCCCGTTCCGAAACGACCCTTTGACAGTAGCCATTCCGTTTCGAAATGGATCACTACCGTTCCGAAACAGGGGCTAGGTTTCAGTTTGAAAAATATGACTGTTGTATGTTTTAACTGATTTTATCAAAACCGTTAAGGCGTTTCGATACGGTCTAGTACCGTTCCGAAACGACCCTTTTACAGTGGCAAAACCGTTCCGAAACGGCCCTAAGGTGTTTCGAAACGGGCTCTTAAATGCACCCCAACAGCTCTTTCTATTTTAGTCCGTTCCGAAACAGGTTTCTCGTGTTCCGAAACGGGTCGGTGCAGACAGCATTAATGGTGGCAAGAGAGGGTTCCAACAGCTCCATTTATGTTCCCAACCACCCAAACGGCTAGAAATCAATGAGAAGGTATAAAAGGGACATCCAAAAGCATCAGCAACAACTATTGAACTTCAAGCAAACATTCAAACATCAAATTCAAGCATTAGAGCAAAAATCCCAACTTGTGTAAAATCCCAATTTGTGTTCTTCATTCTTATTTTGTAAAATTGGGTTGAGTGCTTGTATTGGGGCTATCATTTGTATTGAGAGATACCTAATTAGCCTTCAAATTTCTTTGTTCCATTGAGTGAGAGTTGGGTTGATTTTTGGGTAGAAAAATCAACCGATATTGTAAAGGGTTGCCTCCTTGTCCTAGAAAATGGGAAGATCAATTTAGTGAAATTGTTGCAAATCCTTAGTGAGACTAAGGTAGTGGATGTAGAGTTCATTTGGAACTTGAACCACTCTAAATTCCTTGTTCTTCAATTTTAATTTGCCAATTTCCACTACAATCCTTCAAATTTCCAATTCACCCCCCCTCTTGGTAAATATCGATCTTTCGATCCACTCAACAGACATGATGTAAAAGTGGATTTGATGCATAGTGATGCATGTTGTTAAATGGCTTTGATTAAATGCTTTAAAACAGTGAATTGTTGTTGATAAATGATGTATATTGGCAAGTGATGTGTTGGTTTAAAAGTTCTTGAATCGGATATAGTTAGCTGGCTATAGGATTGGGTGCACCGTTAATTATGTCGCCTTAGATGTTGAGGGGTTGAGATTGTACCGTAAACTTCATCCAAGTACACTAACGAGATGGTTAAGATCACAATGGTGGTTAAAAGTCCATGTATGGATCTTGTGTTGAGTGTCCCGTGTTCTCGTTAGTGATGTTATACAACTACCAATGAGTGATGTTGAGGGGTTGTGATTGTACTGTTAAACTCCATCACGGGTGTTGAGGGGCTATGATTGTACCGGTAAACTCCACCTTGTGTGTTCGGTAGTGCGTATGAAGCGTATGGGACAACGCTTGTAATCTGCGTATCCGATTGTGTTTTATGTTGTAAATGGTTATGGTTTATCACTTGGAAGCCAATATGACATGTTGATGTTAATGAAGCATGAGATGCTTGATGTGTATGCAAAGTTGCATGAGAAACGATGTTTATGTGTAAAAAGGCTTTGTGAAAAGTGCTTTATAAAATGCATTATTGTGTTGTTTCTTTAGAGCATGCCTCACTAAGCAATTGTGCTTATGCTCTCTCTCTTGAACCAATAATGCAGATAATTGAGGTGATTGAGGGCAGCAAGGAGGCTAAGAATCCAAGGGAAGGCTAAGCTCATGTATGGTGATGTTTTCACAAAACTATTAGTTTTTGATATTTGGCAATGGGAACCTAGGATGTGTTTTGGGAGATGTTTTGGACTCCCTAGTTGTGGCATGATGCCTTAAATGTTTTGGATTTGTAAATCGCCATTTTGATGCTTGTTTTTGTGCTTTGATGGTTGTTTGGATTTGGATATTAGGATGCATGCCTATAGACTTGCGGATTTCCTTGACTGATGCCATGCATGTGTTTTGGTGTTGCAAACATGTACCTTATATGTATAATGACCTGTTGGCATGATTAGGAAGTCATTAGGATGTGTTTGAGTGGTTTAGTGTGTGTAAAACTAGCAAATTATGCAACTTCTGGGCAATCCGTATCGGAACGGGCACTAGCGTTTCGAAACGGGGGCCTGTAATGGCCATCGTGTATCGAAACGGATAAGGGCCGTTCCGAAACGAATTGGCCACTGCCAGGCCCTGTTCCAATACAGGTCTCAGAACGAACCTGAGTTTCGAAACGGTCAACCCCGTTTCGAAACAGATGACCGTTGGGCACTGATTCGAATGGTTTTAAGGTTTGCAAGCCTTACGTTTTAGTCCTGAAAATTGTATTTGCAATTGCTTGAGTTTGACATGTCCGTTTAAGGTGAAATTTGAAAGAGAAGCATGCAATATGGTTAATTAAGTATTGGTAGCCTTAAAATCAGTTAAGTCCTCCATCTTTCCAGAATTTACAATTTGGTCCCTAACTTTTGTATTTTGTGCAATTGAGTCCTTTAATGTAATTTGATCGATGTGCTTTTCATGTATGTGTTGCACAAGAGTGCGCTTAAGATTAATGTGCATTTAGATAAGACTAAAAAGAAAAAAAGGGTCGTTAATCAAGGTTGACTTTTGGGTTGACTTTGGTTTTCCCTGTGTAATCTTCGTAGTTCGGGTCAACCGTCTGGGTTGGGCTAAGGGGGTTACATTTGGTGGTATCAGAGCTGAGTTCTCGTGTAAATGAGAATGGTTATGTGGGTGAAGTATGTGTAATTGCATGATATGCCTTTTAATTGAAAGTTTGATGTGTGAATTGTAAGTATGTTGCAATTGTGATGTTATGCAACTGTGGATATACCTCCTCCTCCTGGTGGTGGACCACCCAGTGGTGGTGGTGCTGGAGGAGAGAATGCTGGTGTTGGTGCTGGTGCTGGGGTCGCTGGAGCTGATGGTGTGCAGGGGCAAGCTGCTCCTGACATGACAGTTTTGATACAGGCTATTGTTGGAGCCTTTCAGGCAGCACTAGCTGGAGTTCACGGAGCTGTGCATCAGGGAGATGCTGATGTGAGATTACCTCTAGAACGTCTTTGCAGTCTGGGAGGGACTGACTTCAGAGGTTTATATGCTGAAGGTTCCGAATCTTGGTTGGAAAATACCAAGAGGATATTGGGACAAATGAACTGCAATGATGTGCAGAAGTTAGGTTGTGTGATATCGCTGTTGCATGATGATGCATATACTTGGTGGACGACCACTGTCTCCGCGATGGAGGAAGCTGATGTGACTTGGACGTTCTTTCTGAACGCGTTCAAGCAAAATTATCTAGGTGTGCGATACCTGGATGAGAAGAAAAGAGAATTTATGTCTCTTGTGCAAGGAAGTATGTCAGTGGCTGAGTATGAGATCCAGTTTGTCCGCCTTAGCCAGTACGCACCTGAGCTTATCCCTGATGAGCGGGAGAGGTGTGAGCTTTTCCGGTATGGTTTGATGTCGGATGTGAAGACCTTTATGCTTGCAGCTGAGTACACGGAGTTTGATGTGCTGGTGAGCAGGGCAAAGGATATTGAGCAGAACCTGGGTTTGTCTTCTAGAGGTGTTGGTCCTAGCTCGGGCAAAAGAGCTGCTGAGTATAGTTCCGGTGGTGGACGGAACAAGAGAGGACGTGATAAGAGGTACCACTCTTCTGCTAGTCGTGGTAATAGAGGGCATGGTGCACCTGTTCAGGGAGACAGGATGAGAGCTGATTAGAACACGTGCTGGGCGTATGGATCGCGTGGCCATTTGAGGGGTTATTGTCCTCGAGCAGCGAGGGAGGTGCAGGCTCCTGTGGCAGTGACTGGTAATTTGTGTTGGAATTGTGGTTCGATAGACCACATGAGGGTGGAGTGTCCTTTGTTTGCCGGTGGAGGTCAGGGACGTGCTCCTGGAGTTGTTGCACCACAGAGAGGTCGTGGGCACGGCCGTGGTAACTTCCAGCGCATAGATGATGGTGGGAGGAATGTGGCGCATGTGGTGGCTGTCCAACCTGAGGGTGGTGGCCAGGCTCGAGTGTATGCACAGCGAGAGGGGAGGAATGACACGGATGTGATCGCAGGTACCTTTACTTTGCAATCCTTGTCATTACTTTCCTTGATTGATTCTGGATCTACACACTCATACATACTGCGTGAACATGCTCAATTGCTTGGTTTGCCTGTTGAGTCTTTGGATATTGGTATGCGTGTAACTAGTTCATTTGGTGAGACCGTTGTGACACGGAGGTTGTATAGAAGATGTCCCTTGGTTGTGCAAAATCATGTTTTTCATGTTGATCTCATGGAATTGCCATTCTATGGTTTTGATGTAATCCTTGGTATGGATTGGCTTGTTGAACATCGAGCTGTGGTGGATTTTGAGAACAAGCGAGTTTCGTTGAAGCTTGCGGATGATTATGAGGTAGTGGTGGTTGGTGAGAATGTGAAGTTTCTTGCCAATGTGGTGTCTACATTGGAAGCGAGTCGGATGCTGAGACAAGGGTGTGAAGCTTATCTGGCCTTTGTGATGAATCCTAGCTCTAAGGAGTTGTGGGTCCAAGATATCAAGACTGTGCGAGAGTATCCTGGTGTGTTTCCGGAGGAGTTACCTGGATTGCCTCCTAATCGAGAGGTGGAGTTTGGAATTGAATTGTATGAAAACACAACTCCAGTGTCCATTACACCTTATCGAATGGCGCCTAAGGAGTTAAAGGAGCTGAAGACGCAACTTCAGGAGTTGCTTGATCGTGGTTTCATTCGGCCGAGTGTGTCACCTTGGGGTGCACCGGTCTTGTTTGTGAAGAAAAAAGATGGCACTATGAGAATGTACATCGATTACCGTCAGCTGGATAAGTTGACTATCAAGGATCGGTATCCTTTACTGAGGATTGATGATCTTTTTGATCAATTTCAGGGAGCGGCAGTGTTTTCTAAGATTGACTTAAGGTCAGGGTATTACTAGCTCAAGGTGAAGGATGTGGATGTACCAAAAACAGCCTTCAGAACGAGTTATGGGCATTATGAGTTCCTTGTGATGCCGTTTGGTTTGACGAATGCTCCTGCAACTTTTATGGACATGATGAATAGAGTGTTCCATGAGTACTTGGACAAATTTGTTGTGGTGTTCATTGATGATATCCTTGTGTACTCTCGTACTGAGGAAGAGCATGAGGGGCATTTGAGGATTGTGTTGCGGGCTCTGTTGGAGAATCAACTTTATGCGAAGCTAAGCAAGTGTGAATTCTGGCTCAGTGAAGTTGTGTTCCTTGGTCATGTGGTTTCTGCTAAGGGGATTCGTGTTGATCCTCGGAAGATTGAGGCAGTGATGAATTGGAAGCCTCTTAAGTCTGTTCATGAAGTCCGTAGTTTTCTTGGTTTGGCAGGATACTACCGGAGGTTCGTGGATGGATTTTCAAAGATTGCTGCACCTTTGACGAAGTTGTTGTAGAAGGATGTCAAGTATGAGTGGACAGAAGCGAGACAACAGTCTTTCGAGAAGCTGAAGGTAGCTTTGACGCAAGCTCCTATCTTGGTTCAGCCTGAATTAGGGAAAGAGTTTGTAGTGTACAGTGACGCATCCTACGTTGGTTTGGGGTGTGTGTTGATGCAAGAGGGTAAGGTGGTAGCTTATGCATCGCGATAGTTGAAGGTGCATGAGCGCAATTATCCTACGCATGATATTGAGTTAGCTGCGGTGGTTTTTGCTTTGAAAATTTGGAGACATTACGTGTATAGTGAGAAGTGTACTGTGTACACGGATCACAAAAGTTTAAAGTATCTGATGTCTCAGAAAGAGTTGAATCTTAGGCAACGACGTTGGGTGGAGTTGCTTAAAGATTGCGATATGACGATCGAGTACAATCCGGGAAAAGCTAATGTTGTAGCGGATGCCTTGAGTAGGAAGGTGGCAGTGGAGTTGAGGGCTATGTTTGCCAGCTTGAGCATTTCGCGAGATGGAGGTCTTGTGGCTGAATTGCAAGTGAAACCATCCTTGGTTCAGTTGATAAAGGATAAGCAGTTGTTGGATGATTCCTTGGTGCCACATGTTCAGGATATTGCTGAGGATAGGCTATCAGATTTCTGCTTTAATGATGATGGAGTTTTATGTTTTCGGAGTCGGGTAGTAGTGCCCAATGATGCTGAGTTGAGGCATGCTATTCTGACTGAAGCTCATAGTACTCCTTTTGCTATGCACCCTGGTAGTACTAAGATGTATCGTGATCTTAGAGATGAGTACTATTGGGTGGGATTAAAGAAAGATGTTGCTGAGTATGTGAGCAAGTGCATGGTTTGCCAGCGAGTTAAGGCTGAGCATCAGTTTCCTTCTGGGTTGTTGCAACCATTGAGGATTCCTGAGTGGAAGTGGGAGAGGATTACCATGGACTTTGTGTCTGGTTTGCCTTTGTCACCATCAAAGAAGAATTCAGTGTGGGTGATTGTGGATCGCCTCACGAAGTGTGCACATTTCTTACCTGTGCATACTACGTACACATTGGATAAGCTTGCAGAGCTGTACATTGCTGAGATTGTGCGGCTGCATGGTGTGCCAAAGTCAATCGTGTCGAATAGGGTTCCGAGGTTTACATCGCGTTTTTGGGAGTGTTTGCATCAGACTTTGGGTACACGATTGAATTTTAGTACTTCTTATCATCCACAGTCGGATGGACAGTCTGAGTGTGTTATCCAAGTGCTGGAAGATATGTTGAGGTGCTGTGTGATTGAGTTTCAAGGCTCTTGGGAGAAGCATTTGCCTTTGGTGGAGTTTGCTTATAACAATAGCTACCAGGCAAGTATTCAAATGGCACCTTATGAAGCCTTGTACGGGAGGAAATGCAGAACTCCTCTTTGTTGGGATGAAACAGGTCAGAAGTTGGTTTCAATGCCAGCTTTGTTGAAAGGAACCACCGAGAAGGTGAAGCTCATTTGTGAGCGATTGAAGGCAGCTTCTGATCGACGGAAGTCTTACGCAGATTTAAAGCGTAAGGAGATTGAGTATGCGGTAGGTGACCGTGTGTTTTTGAAGGTTTCGCCTTGGAAGAAGGTGATGAGGTTTGGTCAAAAGGGTAAGTTAAGCCCTAGGTACATTGGACCATACGAAGTGATTGAGCGTGTGGGTCCTGTTGCGTACAAGTTGAGGTTGCCGCAATAGTTGGAAAAGATTCATGATGTGTTTCATGTCTCTATGCTTCGGAGGTATAGATCGGATCCTTCGCATGTTATGCGTGTGGAGGAAGTGGAGTTGAATCCAGACTTAACCTATGATGAGAAGCCGGTGGAAATTCTGGATTCAGACAATAAAATTCTTCAAGGCAAGACCATAAAGTTGGTAAAGGTGTTGTGGAAGCATCGTGGTGTTGAGGAAGCCACGTGGGAACGGAATGATGACATGAAGATGCAGTTTCCGTATCTCTTTCCTCCAGGTAAATTTCGAAGAAAAAATTTCTTAAGGGGGGGGGAGAGTTGTAATACCCAAATTTTGGGCTTAGAAGTTTAGGGTCTGAATCTGACCGGTCTGATTTTCGGTTCGAATATAAAAGGTGGTTCTAGGGAAAACCTAGTTCGGGATGCTTTAAAAATATGGAAAAGTATCTAAAAATCCTCTTTTAATATATATAAGAGAGTGGTGAAATCAATTTTACAAAATAAGGTTTGGAAGTGCAACATTTCGAAATAGTGACTAAAATACGATTTTTGAAAAGTTTAGTGGTGACTGTTTTGTAAGGATTGAAACTTTGAATCTTTAAGGAGCTAATTTACCCAAGAAAGATTTCTCCAGATTTTTTTAGATTTTAATTATTTAATTAATGTTTAATTAATTAATGGAAAAGTGGAAAACCATATTTTAGACTTTTATAACTAACTTTTCTTAAAAACTTTCTCATCTCATTTTCTCTCAAAATTTCCTCAGCCAAACACATTTCTACAACAACATTTCTATTGATTTTCACATCAATTGAAGAGGTTTCAATCATCAATTGATTTCTAATCCTTTCTACATCAAATCCTATTGTTTTGCTTATTGGATTTTCAAGGAAATTGTCTCTAATCAAGGAGAAATCTACATTTAGAGGTAAGGATGTTCTTCTCCTCTAAATACTCAGTTCTTTACTGAAATTCCCAAGTTATCAATCCTTAATTGAAGTATTATAAATGGATTTAATGTTATGAACTTGATTTTGGCTTAAAACTCAAGATTTGGAAGAAACCTTGAAGAAATTTGTGGTGATTGTTTGGGCTCTGTTTTGTGATGGTTTTTAAATATAATTTGGATGTTTAATGATGTGTAATTGAGGTTTGAACAATGCAATCCCGAATAGGTTGAATTTCCTAAGTTTTTGCTTATGAAAATGGTGGTTTTTGGGGTGATCTTGGTGTTCTGTTATAGCTGGAGCTATAAGGACGAGTTTAGGTTCATTTTGGATGTTAATTGATGTTTAGGAATGGTTAGAAGTGATGGATCTTGGCTGGGTTATGTTGTGGAGGAGTTTGGAAGTGATTTCGGTTGTGTTTGGTAGCCGAAATGTTAGATTTGGTTAGAGCAGCGAGTTTAGGTGTGATGGCTGAAGATTTTAATGCATGATGATGCATTAATTCTTTGCTTTGATGTGTTTAAAACATGGGAGGCATCTTCGGATACTTGTGGTGTTGCTCCGGAGGCTTGATCGGCGTTTCGACAAGCTTGCGAAACGGAATTGGTGAATGAAGTTGGGTTTCTAGCTTTGAAACCAATGTTTGAAGGTTTTGGGAGCTTAGTTTAAGTCTAATCAACTTAACTAAGCTCAAGAGTAAGTTTTCGGAAAAACTCTCTTGTGTGAGCCATGGTGTGGTTCGATGCATTTGTTGATAAATTGCATGTTTAAATTCTGTTTTGAAAGCATGTTTTAGCATGGTTAATGCTGGTTTTGAAAGCCATATGTTGAAGGATGCTCAAGGTAAGAGATCCTTGGTTTGACATGTTGTAAAACTGGATTTGATGCATAGTGATGCATGTTGTTAAATGGCTTTGATTAAATGCTTTAAAACAGTGAATTGTTGTTGATAAATGATGTATATTGGCAAGTGATGTGTTGGTTTAAAAGTACTTGAATCGGATATAGTTAGCCGGCTATAGGATTGGGTGCACCGTGAATTAAGTCGCCTTGGATGATGAGGGGTTGAGATTGTACCGTAAACTCCATCCAAGTACACTAACGAGATGGTTAAGATCACAATGGTGGTTAAAAGTCCATGTATGGATCTTGTGTTGAGTGTCCCATGTTTTCGTTAGTGATGTTATACAACTACCGATGAGTGATGTTGAGGGGTTGTGATTGTATTGTTAAACTCCATCACGAGTGTTGAGGGGTTGTGATTGTACCGGTAAACTCCACCTTGTGTGTTCGGTAGTGTGTATGAAGCGTATGGGACAACGCTTGTAATCCGCGTATCCGATTGTGTTTTATGTTGTAAATGGTTATGGTTTATCACTTGGAAGCCAATATGACATGTTGATGTTAATGAAGCATGATATGCATGATGTGTATGCAATGTTGCATGAGAAACGATGTTTATGTGTAAAAAGGCTTTGTGAAAAGTGTTTTATAAAATGCATTATTGTGTTGTTTCTTTAGAGCATGCCTCACTAAGCAATTGTGCTTACGCTCTCTCTCTTGAACCAATAATGCAGATAATTGAGGTGTTTGAGGGCAACAAGGAGGCTAAGAATCCAAGGGAAGGCTAAGCTCATGTATGGTGATGTTTTCACAAAACTATTAGTTTTTGATATTTGGCAATGGGTGCCTAGGATGTGTTTTGGGAGATGTTTTGGACTTTCTAGTTGTGGCATGATGCCTTAAATGTTTTGGATTTGTAAAAGGCCATTTTGATGCTTGTTTTGGTGCTTTGATGGTTGTTTGGCTTTGGATATTAGGATGCATGCCTATAGACTTGTGGATTTCCTTGATTGATGCCATGCATGTGTTTTGGTGTTGCAAACATGTACCTTATATGTATGATGACCTGTTGGCATGATTAGGAAGTCATTAGGATGTGTTTGAGTGGTTTAATGTGTGTAAAACCAGCAAATTATGCAACTTCTGGGCAATCCGTATTGGAACGGGCACTAGCGTTTCGAAACGGGGGCCTGTAATGGCCTTCGTGTATCGAAACGGATAGGGGCCGTTCCGAAACGAATTAGCCACTACCAGGCCCTGTTCCGATACAGGTCTCGAAACGAACCCAAGTTTCGAAACGGTCAACCCCGTTTCGAAACAGATGACCGTTGGGCACTGATTCGAATGGTTTTAAGGTTTGCAAGCCTTACGTTTTAGTCCTGAAAATTGTATTTGCAATTGCTTGAGTTTGAGATGTCCGTTTAAGGTGAAATTTGACAGAGAAGCATGTAATATGGTTAATTAAGTATTGGTAGCCTTAAAATCAGTTAAGTTCTCCATCTTTCCAGAATTTACAATTTGGTCCCTAACTTTTGTATTTTGTGCAATTGAGTCCCTTAATGTAATTCGATCGCTGTACTTTTCATGTATGTGTTGCACAAGAGTGCGCTTAAGATTAATGTAATTCAATCCCTTAATGTAATTCGTTAAACAAGGTTGACTTTCAGGTTGACTTTGGTTTTCCCCGTGTAATCTTCGTAGTTCGGGTCAACCGTCTGGGCCGGGCTAAGGGGGTTACATTTAGTGGTATCATAGCTGAGTTCTCGTGTAAATGGGAATGGTTATGTGGGTGAAGTATGTGTGATTGCATGATATGCCTTTTAAATGAAAGTTTGATGTGTGAATTGTAAGTATGTTGCAATTGTGATGTTATGCTGTGTTGAAGCATGTTAGAGGAACCCATTGCCATATCAAAACTAATGAAAGGAATTGTTTTTTTAATGTGCTTGAGTACTTAGATTTCTTACCTTGTTGAGCCTAATTATGTTTATTGCATTGTGTCATTGCAATGTTTTAGTGAATGAGACCTCGTAGAGAGACGAGAATTAATATGCGAGCTATGGCTCAGAACGAGAATGAGAACAATGCTGATAATGTTGTGGATATACCTCCTCCTCCTGGTGGTGGACCACCCGGTGGTGGTGGTGCTGGAGGAGAGAATGCTGGTGTTGGTGCTGGTGCTGGGGTCGCTGGACCTGATGGTGTGCAGGGGCAAGCTGCTCCTAACATGACAGTTTTGATACAGGCTATTGCTGGAGCCTTTCAGGCGGCAGTAGCTGGAGCTCATGGAGCTGCGCATCAGGGAGATGCTGGTGTGAGGTTACCTCTAGAACGTCTTTGCAGTCTGGGAGGGACTGAGTTCAGAGGTTTATCTGCTGAAGGTTCCGAATCTTGGTTGGAAAGTACCAAGAGGATATTGGGACAAATGAACTACAATGATGTGTAGAAGTTAGGTTGCGTGGTATCGCTGTTGCATGATGATGCGTATACATGGTGGACGACCACTGTCTCCAGGATGGAGGAAGCTGATGCGACTTGGATATTCTTTCTGAACGCGTTCAAGCGAAAGTATCTAGGTGTGCGATACCTAGATGAGAAGAAAATAGAATTTATGTCTCTTGTGCAATGAAGTATGTCAGTGGCTGAGTATGAGATCCAGTTTGTCCGCCTTAGCCAGTACGCACCTGAGCTTATCCTTGATGAGCGGGAGAGGTGTGAGCGTTTCCGATATGGTTTGATGTCGGATGTGAAGACCTTTATGCTTGCAGCTGAGTACACGAATTTTGATGTGCTAGTGAGCAGGGCAAAGGGCATTGAGCAGAACCTGGGTTTGTCTTCTATAGGTGTTGGTCCTAGCTCGGGCAAAAGAGCTGCTGAGTATAGTTCCGGTGGTGGACAGAACAAGAGAGAACGCGATAAGAGGTACCAGTCTTCTACTAGGCGTGGTAATGGAGGGCATGGTGCACCTGTTCAGGGAGACAGGATTAGAGCTGATCAGAACACATGCTGGGCGTGTGGATCGCGTGGCCATTTGAGGCGTGATTGTCCTCAAGCAGCGAGGGAGGTGCAGGCTCCTGTGGCAGTGACTGGTAATTCGTGCTGGAATTGTGGTTCGGCAGACCACATGAGGAGGGAGTGGCCTTTGTTGGCCGGTGGAGGTCAGGGACGTGCTCCTGGAGTTGTTGCACCACATAGAGGTCGTGGGCGCGGCCGTGGTAACTTCCAGCGCAGAGATGATGGTGGGAGGAATGTGGCGCATGTGGTGGCTGTCCAACCTGAGGGTGGTGGCCAGGCTCGAGTGTATGCGCAGCGAGAGGGGAGGAATGACACGGATGTGATCGCATGTACCTTTACTTTGCAATCCTTGTCATTACTTTCCTTGATTGATTCTGGATCTACACACTCATACATATTGCGTGAACATGCTCAATTGCTTGGTTTGCCTGTTGAGTCTTTGGATATTGGTATGCGTGTAACTAGTTCCTTTGGTGAGACCGTTGTGACACGGAGGTTGTATAGAAGATGTCCCTTGGTTGTGCAAAATTATGTTTTTCATGTTGATCTCATGGAATTGCCATTCTATGGTTTTGATGTCATCCTTGGTATGGATTGGCTTGTTGAACATCGAGCTGTGGAGGATTTTGAGAACAAGCGAGTTTCGTTGAAGCTTGCGGATGATTATGAGGTAGTGGTGGTTGGTGAGAATGTGAAGTTTCTTGCCAATGTGGTGTCTACATTGGAAGCGAGCCGGATGCTGAGACAAGGGTGTGAAGCTTATCTGGCCTTTGTGATGAATCCTAGCTCTAAGGAGTTGCGGGTCCAGGATATCAGGACTGTGCGAGAGTATTCTGGTGTGTTTCCGGAGGAGTTACCTGGATTGCCTCCTAATCGAGAGGTGGAGTTTGGAATTGAGCTGTATGAAAACACAACTCCAGTGTCTATTACACCTTATCGAATGACGCCTAAGGAGTTAAAGGAGCTGAAGACGCAACTTCAGGAGTTGCTTGATCGTGGTTTCATTCGGCCGAGTGTGTCACCTTGGGGTGCACCGGTCTTGTTTGTGAAGAAAAAGGATGGCACTATGAGAATGTGCATCGATTACCGTCAGCTGAATAAGTTGACTATCAAGAATCGGTATCCTTTACCGAGGATTGATGATCTTTTTTTATCAATTTCGGGGAGCGGCAGTGTTTTCTTAGATTGACTTAAGGAACCTAGGATGTGTTTTGGGTGATGTTTTGGACTCCCTAGTTGTGGCATGATGCCTTAAATGTTTTGGATTTGTAAATGGCCATTTTGATGCTTGTTTTGGTGCTTTGATGGTTGTTTGGCTTTGGATATTAGGATGCATGCCTATAGACTTGTGGATTTCCTTGATTGATGCCATGCATGTGTTTTGGTGTTGCAAACATGTACCTTATATGTATGATGACCTGTTGGCATGATTAGGAAGTCATTAGGATGTGTTTGAGTGGTTTAATGTGTGTAAAACCAGCAAATTATGCAACTTCTGGGCAATCCGTATCGGAACGGGCACTAGCGTTTCGAAACGGGGGCCTATAATGGCCTTCGTGTATCGAAACGGATAGGGGCCGTTCCGAAACGAATTGGCCACTGCCAGGCCCTGTTCCGATACAGGTCTCGGAACGAACCCGAGTTTCGAAACGGTCAACCCCGTTTCGAAACAGATGACCGTTGGGCACTGATTCCGATGGTGTTAAGGTTTGCAAGCCTTACGTTTTAGTCTTGAAAATTGTATTTGCAATTGCTTGAGTTTGAGATGTCCGTTTAAGGTGAAATTTGACAGAGAAGCATGTAATATGGTTAATTAAGTATTGGTAGCCTTAAAATCAGTTAAGTCCTCCATCTTTCTAGAATTTACAATTTGGTCCCTAACTTTTGTATTTTGTGCAATTGAGTCCCTTAATGTAATTCGATCGCTTTGCTTTTCATGTATGTGTTGCACAAGAGTGCGCTTAAGATTAATGTGCATTTAGATAAGACTAAAAAGAAAAAAAGGGTCGTTAATCAAGGTTGACTTTCGGATTGACTTTGGTTTTCCCCGTGTAATCTTCGTAGTTCGGGTCAACCGTCTGGGCCGGGCTAAGGGGGTTACAAAACCTCAATCAAAAACATAGATAAAGAGTCAAATATCTTTGGAATTTCATTAAAGAACCTTGTTTAGAGGGTTAGTACGAAATTTATCTCTAATCCTTGCTTCTCTTCTACTTTGGCAAGTTTACCTTTCAAGAATCTTGAAGAAATTTGAGAGAAATCACAAAGGAGAAGTTGAAAATCAAGAGAGGAAATGAAAGTGAAGGAAATCTGGAAATTGAGAGAAAGTGGAGAGTGTTTGGCTTAAGTGAAAAGAAGAGAATGAAAATGACATCAAAATCTCCTAACCAAGATAACTACATCTTTAATTAAACCAATAAAAAGCATTTTAATATTTAATAAATTATTTAAAACACATGCCAAAATAGAGAATAGGCTTGATTGCCAATTAGCTCCCTAAAGATTCTATGATTTTGACCCATTTTGAAAAACACTCTTTTTTCATAGTTTTAAATCTTTACATTTTGGTCACTACTCAAAATGTATACTTCCCAAAATCAATTTTGCAAAATTGATTTAACCAACCTCTTAAATATATTTTAAAGGATTTTAAGAACTTTTATCATATTTTATCCCATCTCGAACCTTGATTTCCCTGAACCACCTTTTAATGATTCGAATTGCCGATTATCGGTTCCACCGGCCTAACCCTACACGCAAAACACCTAGGCCTAAAACCGGGGCATTACAACTCTTCCCCACATAGGAAATTTCGTCCTCAAAATTTTACCTGAAGGGAAAAGGTTCGGAAACTACCTCAACATGTCCGACATGCTTTCTGACGTGGCCTCCTCAACTCCTCGGTACCACCACAACACCTTCACAAGCTCAATCGTCTTGCCACGCAGAACTTTGCTATTCGAATCAACGATCCCCACTGGTTCCTCATCATAGGATAAATCCAGATTCAACTCAAATCCTCAACTGGCACCACATGAGATGGATCCGATCTATACCTCTGCAACATTAAAACATGAAACACATCATGGATCTTCTCCAACTCGGGAGGCAACCTCAACCGGTAAGCCAGAAGACCAACTCGCTCCACAACCTCATAAGGTCCAATAAACACCAGACTAAGCTTTCCCTTACGTCTGAAACTCATCACCTTATTCCAAGGCGATACTTTTAAGAACACACGATCTCCAACCACAAACTCAATTTCCCTACGTTTTAAATCCGCGTAAGACTTATGACTATCAGATGTAGCCTTCATCCGCTCACATATGAGCTTCACTTTCGCAGTTGTTCCTTTAAGCATATTTGGCAAGGAAACCAACTTTTGCCTTGCCTTAGCCCAACAGAGAGGCGTTCTACACTTTCTCCCATACAAGGCCTTATATGGAGCCATTTGTATACTCGCCTGAAAGCTGTTATTATAGGCAAACTCAACCCAAGGCATACGTTTTTCCCAAGAACCTTGGAAATCTATTACACAACATCGCAACATGTCCTCCAACACTTGGATAACTCGCTCTAACTGTCCATCCCTCTGAGGATGATACGAAGTGCTGAAATTCAATCGCGTACCCAGCGCCTGGTGTAAACATTCCCAAAACCTTGCTATAAACCTCATATCTCTATCCGACACTATGAACTTAGGCATACCATGCAAACGTATGATCTCAACAGCATACAACTCCGCTAACTTATCCAACATATACGTAGTATGCACAGCCAGGAAATGTGCACACTTCGTAAGACGATGCACAATCACCCATACGGAGTTCTTATTAGATGGTGTCAAAGGCAGACCGGACAAAAAATCCATTGTAATCCTCTTCCATTTCCATTCTGGTATCCTCAAAGGCTGTAACAAACTAGAAGGAAACTGATGCTCAGCCTTCACATGCTGGCAAACCATACACTTGCTTACAAAATTAGCAACATCCTTTTTAACCCCACCTAATAGCACTCATCCTTCAAACCACGATAATTCTTAGTACTACCACAGTGCATATCAAAAGGACTACTATGAGCTTAAGTCAGAATAGTGCGCCTCAACTCAACATCCTCCGGCACCACTATTCGACTTTTAAAACATAGAATTCCATCATCATTGAAACAGAAGTCCGTTGCATTACCCTCATCTATATCCCGAACATGAGGCACCAACGAATCATCAAGCAACTGTTTCTCCTTGATTAGCTGAATCAATGAAGGTTTCACCTGCAACTCGGCTATCAACCCACCATCATGCGATATACTCAACCGAGCAAACATCGCTCTTAGCTCAACAACTACCTTCCTACTCAAAGCATCAGCCACAACATTGGCCTTTCCAGGATGGTACTCAATCGTCAGATCATAATCCTTTAGCAACTCCAACCATCTTCGTTTCCTAAGATTCAACTCCCTTTGGGACATGAGGTACTTCAAACTCTTATGGTCGGTGTAAACCACACACTTTTCACCATAACGGTAGTGTCTCCAAATCTTCAGAGCAAATACCACCGCAACGAGCTCAAGATCATGAGTAGGATAGTTACGCTCATGCACCTTTAACTGTCTAGATGCATAAGTTACAACCTTTCCTACTTGCATCAACACACAACCTAAACCAACATATGATGCATCACTGTAGACTACAAACTCCTTACCCGATTCCAGCTGAATCAAGATAGGAGCTTGCGTCAAGGCTTCCTTCAACTTCTCGAAAGCTTGTTGCCTAACATCTGTCAATTCAAAGCAAACATTCTTTTGCAACAACTTGGTCAAAGGTGCAGCAATCTTAGAAAAACCTTCAACATACCTTTGATAATATCCAGCCAACCCAAGGAAACTACGCACCTCCGTTACTGATTTAGGTGTTTTCCAACTCATCACCGCCTCGATCTTGTGTGGATCAACCCGAATACCCTCGGCTGACACCATATGTCCAAGAAAAACCACTTCCCTGAGCCAAAACTCACACTTGCTTAGCTTAGCATAAAGCTAATTTTCCAACAGCACTTGCAACACAATCCTCAAATGCTTATTGTGAACCTCTTCGGTACGCGAGTACATGAGAATATCATTGATAAACACTACCACGAACTGATCCAAGACGTGGAACACCCGATTCATCATAACCATGAATGCAGCCGGTGCATTTGTCAACACAAACGACATCACCAAGAACTCATAATGGCAATACCTTGTCCGAAAAGTTGTCTTAGGTACATCCACATCCTTAACCTTTAGTTGGTAATACCTAGACCTCAAGTCAATCTACAAAAACACCGAAGCACCGTGAAACTGGTCAAACAAATCATCAATCCTTGGCAAGGGGTACTTGTTCTTAATCATCAACTTGTTCAGTTGTCGATAATCTATGCACATACGCATCGTACCATCTTTCTTCTTTTCAAACAAAACCGACGCACCCTTAGGTGAAACACTTAGCCTTATGAACCCTCGATCAAGCAACTCCTTCAACTCTTTGGGTGCCATACGATAAAGAGCAATGGACACAAGAGTCGTATTCTCATACAACTCAATGCCAAACTCAACTTCCCTGTTTGGTGGCAAACCAGGCAACTCCTCTGGAAAACACCCGGAAACTCACATATTGTTTGTATGTTTTGCACTCGCACTTCCTTCGTACCATGACTCATCACATACACCAAGAAAGCTTCGCAACCCAACTCCATCATCTGACTCGCTTCAAGAGCCGAAATTGCATTGGACAAGAACTTCACGTTCTCGCCTACGATTACTACTTCGTAGTCATCCACAAGTTCCAAGGCAACTCGCTTAACGTCAAAATTGTAACCCCCGTAGCCCGGTCTAGACGATTGACCCGAACTACGAAGATTACACGGGGAAAACCAAAGTCAACCCGAAAGTCAACCTTGATTAACGACCCTTTTTTTTCTTTTTAATCTTATCTAGATGCACATTAACCTTAAGTGTGACCATACAGTCAACGTATTAAAAGATCACAAACATCAGAGATCAAACAGGGACCCAATTGAACAAATTACAACTTTAGGGACCAAATTGTAAATTCTGATAAATTAAGGGATTTAACCCAAATTAAAGTTACCATCTTGAAATTAGGCAGGTTTCATGCTTCTCTGTGAAATTTCAGCTCAAACGGACATTCCAAACTCATACAATTGATCATACAAGATTCAGGACCAAAACGTAAACAAAACGAAACATATTAAGATACTTTTAACTGAAATTAACGGTCGGGTATCGATACGCCACGTGTCGTATCGATACTCGGGGAAGGCAGTAACCAAACTCTAGCAGCGGTATCGGTACGAGTTACCCCGTATCGATACGGCCATCATACGGTATCGGTACCTGTTCAACCGTACCGATACGCCTGGGCAGGAATGAGCATATTTGGCTCAGGCGTATCGATACGCAAGCCCGAGTACCGATACCCCTGCCTGATTTCGACTAAAAAACTACTATAATCATACTTCAAACTCCAAATTAACATCACCAAACCATACCACTTAATCATACAACATGCAAGAACCATAATTGCATCAACAATTCAACATTTAAACATCACATGTGAAAAGCCCCAATTCATATAGCATGCTTCCTACTTAAGCTATCATTCAAGCAATAAACCTTCATAAGCAAGCAATATAAATTCAATCCAAAAACCAGCAATTCAAACAATCATTTAACATCCATAGGGAGTCTCAAACACCTCCCAAAACATACACTTTGGTCCCCCATTGCCAAATCAACCAAAAGCTAAAATGTTTAACAAAACCTTCCATACATTGAGCTTTACTTGAACTTGTGTGCTTGCCTCCTCTTGCTGCCCTCAATGCACTCTAATGCTCTGCATTATTGAATCAAGAAAACGAGAGAGCGTAAGCCAAAGCTTAGTGAGGAGTGCTCTTTAAAAACCATTCAATAATGCATTTAAAACCATTTGTAAATCATGCTTGTAAACAACCTTTACACATGCTCAAAGCATACTTTAAATCAAGCAATAACATGCTTCCACATTTCATTTAAACTAGCATCTCATGCTTCAACATAAACATTAAATCATGCATCTCATGCATCTCATGTACAATACATGTCATATTGGCTCAAGTGATACATTTCATTTATGAAATCAAGTTCAACAACTTTCCCCAAGGACTTTTAAACACCTTGGACCCCAAGGACTTTTAAACACCTTGGCCATGGACTTTTAAACACCATGAATGGACCACACAAGGACTTTTAACCACCTTTGTGTCCGTAGCTTGAAATACCCCAAGGACTTTTAAACACCTTGGCCCCAAGGACTTTTAAACACCTTGGCCCCATGGACTTTTAACCACCATGGAAAGGAGCACCTAAGGACTTTTAACCACCTTAGAGTCCGCAACAAGATTCATCCAAGGACTTTTAACCACCTTGATGATCTTTGATAACAAGGCTCACTCAAGGACTTTTAACCACCTTAGTGACCTTCACTTTTACAAACCATCACTTGCCAATACACACTTTATACAACATGTAATCCACTGTTTTAAAGCATTTAAACCAAGCCATTTCTTCTTGCATTTCAAAGCATTAAATCATCATTTAACAATGCATAAAACAAGGTACTCTTACCTAGAGACACCTTCAACACATGGCTTAAAACATCAACATGAATCATGCTAAAACATCAGCAATTAACATGCTAAAACATGCTTTCCAAAACAGTAGCAAATCATGCAAAATCATCATTTTACAATTCATCAAAACATGGCCACCACTTTAAGAGAGTAATCCGAAAACTTACACTTGAGCTTAGCAAAGTTGTTTAGACTTATACTAAGCTCCCAAAACCTTCAACCTTTGGTTTAAAAGCTGAAAATCCATTTTCACTCACCGATTACCAAACAAGCCTAGCCAACAAGCTTTCCAAGCTTCCGAAACCTTCCGAAAACACCTCCAAAGCTCAGGGATCAACCTCCCCTGTTTCAAGCACATAAAAACAGAACATTAATGCATCCTTATGCATTAAAACACCAGCAACATCAACACAACTCGCTGCTCATCACAAATCTAACAATTTAGCTACCAAACACAACCGAAATCATCTCCAAACACCTCCAAAACTTAACCCAGCCAAGATCCATCACTTCTAACCATTTTTATACATCACATAACATGCAAAAAGATCACAACCACGTCCTTATACCTCCAGGTATAACAGATCACCAAAAACACTCCAAAAATAACCAAAAACTCAAGCCAAACTTAGGAAATTCAACCTATCCGGGATTGCATTGATTAAACCTCAATTTCTAATCATTTTAGCATTCATTTAACATCAATTTAACACCTCAAAACCCTGCTTAAACAGATCACACGAAATTTTCACCAAAATCACCAAATCTTGCATTTTAGCCAAAAATCAAGATCTCAATTGAAAAGCCTTTAATAAAACATGAATCAAGGATTGAGAACTTAGGAATTTCAGTAAAGAACTGATAGTTTAGAGGAGAAGGACGTTCTTACCTCCAAACTTGAATTTCTCCATTTTAGAGCCAAAATGCTTGATGAATCAACTTGTAAATTGTGAGGTTTTGATGATGAGATGATTAGGAATCAAATGAGAGTTGAAATGAGAGATGTAGATGTCAAAATCAGAGAAAGAAATCTGGAGAATCTTGTTTGGGTAGAGAGAAAATGAGAGAAAAGAGAATTTGAGAGAAAATAGAAAAATTTGTTAAGAATTGGTTAAAAATGATTTCCCTCCCTTTTCTTAATCTTTAAAATCAGATTTTAGACTTAAAATATCTTAGAAAAATCTGGAGAAATCCTTTTTGGAATAATAGCTCCTTAAAGATTCAAAGTTTCAATCCTTTATAAAACTGTCCCGCAACTTTCAAAAATTACATTTTGGTCACTAGCCAAAATGTCAACCTTCCGAACCTCATTTTCCAAAATTGATTTCACAGTTCACTTGTATATATTAAAAGATGATTTTAGAATATTTTTCCATATTTTTAATGCAACCCGAACTAGGTTTTTCCTAAATTCCCTCTTATATATTCGATCAGCACTTTGACCAACCGGTCAACGCCCAAGACTTCCAAGCCCAAAACCGGGGCGTTACAACTCTCCCCCCCTTAAGAAATTTCGTCCTCGAAATTTACCTGAAGGAAAGAGATAAGGAAACTGCCTCAGCATATCCTCCTTCCGCTCCCACGTGGCTTCCTCAACACCGCGATGCTTCCACAGCACCTTCACCAACTCAATGGTCTTGCCACGAAGAACCTTGCTATCTGAATCCAGAATCTTCACCGGTTCCTCATCATAGGTCAAATCCGGATTCAATTCCACCTCCTCCACAGGCAACACATGCGAAGGATCAGATCGATACCTCCGAAGCATAGAAACATGGAACACATCATGAATCTTCTCCAGCTCCTGAGGTAACCTCAACCGATACGCAACAGGACCAACACGCTCAACAACCTCATACGGTCCAATGTATCTAGGGCTCAGCTTACCCTTCCGCCCAAACCTCATCACCTTCTTCCAAGGCGAAACCTTCAAGAACACGCGATCACCCACCGCAAACTCTATCTCCTTACGTTTCAGATCCGCGTAAGACTTCTGCCGATCAGAAGCAGCCTTCAACCGCTCACAAATGAGCTTCACTTTCTCGGTGGTACCTTTCAACAAAGCAGGCATCGAAACCAACTTTTGACCAGTTTCAGCCCAACACAGAGGAGTCCTACACTTCCTCCCATACAGAGCCTCATAAGGTGCCATCTGTATACTTGCCTGAAAACTGTTGTTATAAGCGAACTCAACCAAAGGCAGATGCCTCTCCCAAGAACCTTGAAACTCTATCACGCAACATCTCAACATATCCTCCAAGATCTGAATAACTCGCTCAGACTGGCCATCCAACTGGGGATGATAGGATGTACTGAAATGCAACCTTGTACCCAGAGCTTGATGCAAACACTGCCAAAAACGCGACGTGAACCTCGGATCCCTATCCGACACGATCGACTTAGGCACACCATGCAACCTCACAACCTCAGCAACGTACAGCTCTGCCAGCTTATCCAAGGAAAACGTAGTATGCACAGGCAAGAAATGTGCACACTTCGTCAGGCGATCCACAATCACCCAAATAGAATTCTTCTTCGACGGAGACAAAGGCAAACCAGATACAAAATCCATGGTAACCCTCTCCCACTTCCATTCAGGGATTTTCAACGGTTGCAACAAACCAGAAGGAACCTGATGTTCAGCCTTAACGCACTGACACACCAAACACTTGCTCACGAACTCTGCCACATCCTTCTTCAAGCCCACCCAATAGTACTCATCACGAAGATCGCGATACACCTTTGTACTACCAGGATGCATAGCAAAAGGACTACTATGACCTTCAGCTAGAATAGCATGCCTCAACTCAGCATCTGCAGGCACTACTATCCGATTACCAAAACACAACACCCCACCCTCATTAAAACATAAATCCGAAGGTCTACCCTCCGCGATATCCTGAACATGAGACACCAAGGAATCATCCAACAACTGCTTATCCTTGATCAACTGAACCAACGAAGGTTTCACTTGCAACTCAGCAACAAGACCACCATCCTGCGATATGCTCAAGCTAGCAAACATAGCTCTCAGCTCAACAGCTACCTTTCTACTCAAGGCATCCGCAACAACATTGGCCTTTCCAGGATGATACTCTATCGTCAGATCATAATCCTTGAGCAACTCCAACCAACGTCGCTGCCTGAGATTCAACTCCTTCTGAGACATCAGATACCTCAAACTCTTGTGATCCGTGTACACCGTACACTTCTCACCATACAGATAATGCCTCCAGATCTTCAGAGCAAAAACCACTGCAGCCAGCTCAATATCATGCGTATGATAATTGCGCTCATGCACCTTCAACTGCCGCGACGCATAAGCCACAACCTTACCTTCTTGCATCAGCACACACCCCAAACTAACATAGGATGCATCACTGTAGACTACAAACTCTTTCCCTGATTTAGGCTGAATCAAGATAGGAGCTTGCGTCAAAGCCAACTTCAGCTTCTCAAAAGCTTGCTGTCTCGCTTCTGTCCACTCATACATAACATCTTCCTGCAGCAACTTCGTCAAAGGAGCAGCAATCTTGGAAAAACCATCCACAAACCTTCGGTAGTATCCTGCCAAACCAAGGAAACTACGAACCTCCTGAACAGACTTAGGAACTTTCCAGTTCATCACCGCTTCAATCTTCTGAGGATCAACACGAATCCCCTCAGCTGAGACCACATGCCCAAGAAAAACAACCTCTCTAAGCCAAAACTCACACTTGCTCAACTTAGCATAAAGCTGATTCTCCAACAAAGCTTGCAACACAACCCTCAAATGCTCTTCGTGCTCTTCCTCAGTACGCGAGTACACAAGGATATCATCAATGAACACCACAACAAACTTGTCCAGGTATTCATGAAAAACACGATTCATCATGTCCATGAAAGCAGCAGGAGCATTTGTCAAACCAAACGACATCACAAGGAACTCATAATGCCCATACCTTGTCCTGAAAGCTGTCTTAGGCACATCCACATCCTTCACCTTCAATTGATAATACCCTGACCTCAAGTCAATCTTAGAGAACACAGCAGCTCCCCGAAATTGATCAAAGAGATCATCAATCCTCGGCAAAGGATACCGATTCTTGATAGTCAACTTGTTCAGCTGACGGTAATCAATGCACATCCTCATCGTGCCATCTTTCTTCTTCACAAACAAGACAGGAGCACCCCAAGGCGAAACACTCGGCCGGATGAAACCACGATCAAGCAACTCTTGCAACTGCGTCTTCAGCTCCTTCAGCTCCTTAGGTGCCATTCTATAGGGAGTAATGGACACAGGAGTGGTATTCTCATACAGCTCAATACCAAACTCCACCTCGCGATTAGGAGGTAAACCAGGCAACTCCTCAGGAAAAACATCAGGAAACTCCTTCACAACCCTGATATCCTGCACCCTCAGCTCCTTCGAACTAGGATTCATCACAAAAGCCAGAAAAGCTTCACAACCTTGCCTCAGCATCCTGCTCGCCTCCAAGGTAGAAACAACATTGGCAAGAAACTTCACATTCTCACCAACCACCACCACTTCATAATCATCCGCAAGCCTAAGCGAAACCCGCTTATTCTCACAATCCACAACAGCACGATGCTCAGCAAGCCAATCCATACCAAGGATCACATCAAAACCATAAAAGGGCAACTCCATAAGATCAACAAGAAAGACATGCTCTTGAACAACCAAAGGACACCTTTTATAAAGCTTACGAGTCACAACAGTTTCACCAAAAGAACTAGTGACTCTAACACCAACATCCAAAGACTCAACAGGCAAACCAAGCAACTCAGCATGCTCACGAAGAATGTATGAATGCGTAGATCCAGAATCAATCAAAGAAAGCAATGACAAGGATTGCAAAGTAAAGGTACCTGCAATCACATCTGCATCATTCCTTCCTTCGCGCTGAGCATACACCCTCGCTTGGCCTCCACCCTCAGGTTGAATAGCCACAACATGAGCTACACCGCGCCCACCTTCCTCTCGCCTCTGAAAATTACCACGGCCGCGCCCACGACCTCTCTGCGGTGCTGCAACAACAGGAGCACGCTCTTGACCACCAGCCATCCTCGGACAATCACGTCTCAGATGATCAGCTGAACCACAATTCCAGCACTCATAACCAGCTGCTATCACAGGAGCTTGCACCTCCCTCCCAGCACGAGGACAGTCACGCTTCAAGTGACCACGCGATCCGCAGATCCAACAAGCACTAGGGTCAGCTCTAGCATTGCCGCCCCTAGCAGGTGCACCTCCACCTCTCTTAGACGAGGACTGAAACCTCTGATCACGCCCTCTCTTGTTCCGTCCACCGGAACTATATTCAGCAGCTCTTTTCCCAGAACTAACTCCAGCACCCTTAGCAGACAAACTCAGATTCATCTCGATGTCTTTGGACCGACTAACCAACACATCGAAATCATTGTACTCAGCAGCTAACATATAGGTCTTAACCTCTGTCACCAAACCATAACGGAACCTTTCGCACCTTTCGCGCTCATCAGGTACCAACTCAGGTGCATACTGGCTAAGACGTACAAACTGTACCTCATACTCAGCCACACTCATGTTCCCTTGGGTCAGAGACATGAATTCACGCTTCTTTTCATCCAAATATCTAACTCCCAGATATCTCCTCTTGAACGCATGCTGAAAGAACGTCCATGTAACATCAGCATCAGCCATCCCAGAGATTGTGGTCGTCCACCACGTATAAGCATCACCTTGCAGCAGTGACACCACACATCCCAGCTTCTGCACATCAGTGCAACTCATTTGTCCCAAGACACGCTTGGTACTCTCTAACCATGCTTCAGACCTCTCAGCTGACATACCCCTAAACTCAGTCCCACCAAGACTGCGCAAACGTTCCAAGGGTAGTCTAGCACCAGCATCTCCCTGATGCCCAGCTCCTTGAGCTCCAGCTACTGCTGCTCGAAACGCACCCGCAATAGCTTGTACAAGCACAGACATGTCAGGTATCGCTTGCCCCTGACCAGCTTCAGGTCCTGCAGCTCCAGCACCAGCTGCCTCAGCTCCAGCTCTTTCCCTCTCCGCACCACCACCACCAGGTGGAGGAGGAGGTAACACAGCACTACCAGTGTGCTCATCATTCACATTCCCTTCCGGGGTCGTAGCTCTCGCGCTACTCCTTAACTCTCTACGTGGTGCCATACTTTACCATGCATAACAATACAAAATAAAACAAGTCAGGACCAGCAAGGTAAGCAAATTCCAAGTATTCAAGCTCAATTTCTTTCAAAAACAACATCATCTCTTTAGCTTTTGTTTGGCAATGGGTACCCTCATCATGCATCATCACAACATGCATCACATACACATCATCATATCATATCATTGAACATGCTTTCACTCAACAAGCATACCAACCAAACCATGCTTCAATCATGCATTCACACATTCCCAATTACTCGAGAACTCAGCTCTGATACCACCAAATGTAACCCCCGTAGCCCGGTCTAGACGGTTGACCCGAACTACGAAGATTACACGGGGAAAACCAAAGTCAACCCGAAAGTCAACCTTGATTAACGACCCTTTTTTTTTCTTTTTAATCTTATCTAGATGCACATTAACCTTAAGTGTGACCATACAGTCAACGTATTAAAAGATCACAAACATTAGAGATCAAACAGGGACCCAATTGAACAAATTACAACTTTAGGGACCAAATTGTAAATTCAGATAAATTAAGGGATTTAACCCAAATTAAAGTTACCATCTTGAAATTAGGCAGGTTTCATGCTTCTCTGTGAAATTTCAGCTCAAACGGACATTCCAAACTCATACAATTGATCATACAAGATTCAGGACCAAAACGTAAACAAAACGAAACATATTAAGATACTTTTAACTGAAATTAACGGTCGGGTATCGATACGCCACGTGTCGTATCGATACTCGGGGAAGGCAGTAACCAAACTCTAGCAGCGGTATCGGTACGAGTTACCCCGTATCGATACGGCCATCATACGGTATCGGTACCTGTTCAACCGTACCGATACGCCTGGGCAGGAATGAGCATATTTGGCTCAGGCGTATCGATACGCAAGCCCGAGTACCGATACCCCTGCCTGATTTCGACTCAAAAACTACTATAATCATACTTCAAACTCCAAATTAACATCACCAAACCATACCACTTAATCATACAACATGCAAGAACCATAATTGCATCAACAATTCAACATTTAAACATCACATGTGAAAAGCCCCAATTCATATAGCATGCTTCCTACTTAAGCTATCATTCAAGCAATAAACCTTCATAAGCAAGCAATATAAATTCAATCCAAAAACCAGCAATTCAAACAATCATTTAACATCCATAGGGAGTCTCAAACACCTCCCAAAACATACACTTTGGTCCCCCATTGCCAAATCAACCAAAAGCTAAAATGTTTAACAAAACCTTGCATACATTGAGCTTTACTTGAACTTGTGTGCTTGCCTCCTCTTGCTGCCCTCAATGCACTCTAATGCTCTGCATTATTGAATCAAGAAAACGAGAGAGCGTAAGCCAAAGCTTAGTGAGGAGTGCTCTTTAAAAACCATTCAATAATGCATTTAAAACCATTTGTAAATCATGCTTGTAAACAACCTTTACACATGCTCAAAGCATACTTTAAATCAAGCAATAACATGCTTCCACATTTCATTTAAACTAGCATCTCATGCTTCAACATAAACATTAAATCATGCATCTCATGCATCTCATGTACAATACATGTCATATTGGCTCAAGTGATACATTTCATTTATGAAATCAAGTTCAACAACTTTCCCCAAGGACTTTTAAACACCTTGGACCCCAAGGACTTTTAAACACCTTGGCCATGGACTTTTAAACACCATGAATGGACCACACAAGGACTTTTAACCACCTTTGTGTCCGTAGCTTGAAATACCCCAAGGACTTTTAAACACCTTGGCCCCAAGGACTTTTAAACACCTTGGCCCCATGGACTTTTAACCACCATGGAAAGGAGCACCTAAGGACTTTTAACCACCTTAGAGTCCGCAACAAGATTCATCCAAGGACTTTTAACCACCTTGATGATCTTTGATAACAAGGCTCACTCAAGGACTTTTAACCACCTTAGTGACCTTCACTTTTACAAACCATCACTTGCCAATACACACTTTATACAACATGTAATCCACTGTTTTAAAGCATTTAAACCAAGCCATTTCTTCTTGCATTTCAAAGCATTAAATCATCATTTAACAATGCATAAAACATGGTACTCTTACCTAGAGACACCTTCAACACATGGCTTAAAACATCAACATGAATCATGCTAAAACATCAGCAATTAACATGCTAAAACATGCTTTCCAAAACAGTAGCAAATCATGCAAAATCATCATTTTACAATTCATCAAAACATGGCCACCACTTTAAGAGAGTAATCCGAAAACTTACACTTGAGCTTAGCAAAGTTGTTTAGACTTATACTAAGCTCCCAAAACCTTCAACCTTTGGTTTAAAAGCTGAAAATCCATTTTCACTCACCGATTACCAAACAAGCCTAGCCAACAAGCTTTCCAAGCTTCCGAAACCTTCCGAAAACACCTCCAAAGCTCAGGGATCAACCTCCCCTGTTTCAAGCACATAAAAACAGAACATTAATGCATCCTTATGCATTAAAACACCAGCAACATCAACACAACTCGCTGCTCATCACAAATCTAACAATTTGGCTACCAAACACAACTGAAATCATCTCCAAACACCTCCAAAACTTAACCCAGCCAAGATCCATCACTTCTAACCATTTTTATACATCACATAACATGCAAAAAGATCACAACCACGTCCTTATACCTCCAGGTATAACAGATCACCAAAAACACTCCAAAAACAACCAAAAACTCAAGCCAAACTTAGGAAATTCAACCTATCCGGGATTGCATTGATTAAACCTCAATTTCTAATCATTTTAGCATTCATTTAACATCAATTTAACACCTCAAAACCCTGCTTAAACAGATCACACGAAATTTTCACCAAAATCACCAAATCTTGCATTTTAGCCAAAAATCAAGATCTCAATTGAAAAGCCTTTAATAAAACATGAATCAAGGATTGAGAACTTAGGAATTTCAGTAAAGAACTGATAGTTTAGAGGAGAAGGACGTTCTTACCTCCAAACTTGAATTTCTCCATTTTAGAGCCAAAATGCTTGATGAATCAACTTGTAAATTATGAGGTTTTGATGATGAGATGATTAGGAATCAAATGAGAGTTGAAATGAGAGATGTAGATGTCAAAATCAGAGAAAGAAATCTGGAGAATCTTGTTTGGGTAGAGAGAAAATGAGAGAAAAGAGAATTTGAGAGAAAATAGAAAAATTTGTTAAGAATTGGTTAAAAATGATTTCCCTCCCTTTTCTTAATCTTTAAAATCAGATTTTAGACTTAAAATATCTTAGAAAAATCTGGAGAAATCCTTTTTGGAATAATAGCTCCTTAAAGATTCAAAGTTTCAATCCTTTATAAAACTGTCCAGCAACTTTCAAAAATTACATTTTGGTCACTAGCCAAAATGTCAACCTTCCGAACCTCATTTTCCAAAATTGATTTCACAGTTCACTTGTATATATTAAAAGATGATTTTAGAATATTTTTCCATATTTTTAATGCAACCCGAACTAGGTTTTTCCTAAATTCCCTCTTATATATTCGATCAGCACTTTGACCAACCGGTCAACGCCCAAGACTTCCAAGCCCAAAACCGGGGCGTTACAAAAATCAACCACATCTCAATGCTCAACCAACCAATCCATTCCAAGAATCACATCAAAACCATAAAAGGCAATTCCATCAAATCAACTAAAAACAAATGGCCTTGAACAAATAAAGGGCATCTCCTATACAGTTTTCTTGTAAGAACAGTTTCACCAAAGGAATTGGTTACTCACATTCCCACATCTAACACCTCCGAAACGAATGTTCAAGTCATAACTCCCAAAAGCATTAGCAACATCAGGCGTGAAAAGCTATACCACGCCGATCAAACGTGGCCAATCTCGCCTCATGTGGTCACACGATCCACATACTTAATAGGTATCAAACGCTACTCAAGCCTAGACATACTGACCCAAAGGCCCTTGTCCAACATTACAACAACCTCGCCTCAACCTAGGCGATACCCTTTTATCATGACTATTCTTACACTGGCTACCGTTAAAACTAGAGTTCGTAACTCTCTTTCTAGAGCTAGAACCTTTCACACGATTTACTAAATCTAGATTCTACTCAATATACCTCGCCCATGTTACCAACACGTCGAAAATGGTTTAGCCATTATAAACCACATATCTAGTCTATCATAATGTACAGACCCATAAAAGAGTCAATCACATTGATGTCTCACATCCAATTCCAATCCAGGAGCACACCCGCTCAACTAACAATCTATGTCTTAACTCGACTACAAAGTCATGATTTTGAACCCAAACCACAAATTCACATTTCTTGTCATCCAAGTATCTAACTCTCAGGTACTTCTCCTTTAAAACAGTTCAAAAGAACTCCCAAAACACAACATCGAGTCCCTTGCCCACAACCACAATTGTCCACAAACTATACACATCTCCTTATCACTGAGATATAACTTCTTCACACTATGGGCATCATTACACCCCATATGTTCCATAATCCTAATCGTACTTGTCATCCATTCCATGGATACCTCCGGTGACAACCCTCAAGCTCAACTTCTTCCAAAATACGTAAGCGCTCTAATCACAGCTCATAATTGTCCACTAGCTAGTGCAATCACATACACTCCAGCATTAACAACTTCACAAGCTTCGGACATCGCCCATACCCTAGGCGCCATGCCATCCAACATTGGCCCGACTGGCACATATGGTACTTACATCGAGGCACATTGAGGTGTCAAGCCCCCATGAGACCTTACACACTCCTCTATTCCTTGCCTAACGACAACAATAATCATACCAGATTGCTACTCTCTCCTCAGTTTATTGTGCTATTATAATTAAGGCATGACAACAAACTAAAAAACACTCAGGCCAACTCTAAGCAAGGATACAAGACTCCAAATCCAATTTAAATCATTTCTCTGGGTAATAAGGCAATGGGCATTCCACTCCCCCCAACATAGCATAAAGCATACTACACACATGTCACAACCATCATGCATTACAAGCATTAAGATCCAACCCAATCTATCACCACATATAACAGCTTACATTCATATTCAATCACCATATATAGCATCACCATCACATACTCAACATTAACATGCTTAAGACATTCATCGGAAAAAGAAAACATCACCAAAAACGCATATTCACATCAAAATCACACACCAACAACTTACCATCATCCAACATTTCGAAACCTAGCTCTGATACCACCAAAGGTAACCCCGTCGACTCGGCCTAACCGATAGACCGAACCGAACGTGTCACACAGGGAGTATTGAAGTAAACTAGGAAAGTTTACCTAATAAACGACACTATTTTTTTCTTTTTATCTTCTCTAGATGCAAGTTAGGTTCCTATGTGATCATCAAGCAGCGAAATGAACAGCTATACAAACGCTCAACGATTAATACCAATTTCGGGTTTAGGAACCATGTTGTAAATTTAACAATTTGTAAGGGTTATTACCAAATTCGGATTACCATCCTTTAATTAAGTTCATTACATGCTTCTCTGTAAAAACTCAGCTCAAGATAACCACTACAACTCATTTAATTGCATCCATAAGGAACATGGACCAAAACGTAAAGATTCGGAACATTCAAAGATGAATTTTAACCAAAATAACGAACACCGTATCGATACCCTTAGGGAGGGTATCGATACGCCCTTGACGATTAGGCTTCCCAGTCCCAACATTACAAGACTGTATCGGTACGTTAGGGCATCGTATCGATACACACTCATCCAGTGACTAAATAGGGTATCGATACGCCCTTGTGTATTGGTACGCTCCTCCCATTTATGTAGTTCGTATCAATATACTATAAAGTGTATCGATACACTTCAGTCTACAATTTTCACAAAAGCTAGTTAAACACTTCAAGACTCATTCCAACACATTCTAACATATATGTCACATACTTGCAACCCAAATATACTTCAACCATCAAGACCATATGGCAATAACATCATCAAAGAAACACTAACTTTAATATTGAATTCTAGATGCATGCTTCCTATGAAAATCAAGCATCAAAAGCCAATTATCAAATCAAAGCATAAACCAACATCTAAAGGTCATTTACATACCCAAATATGTATACCAAACTTGTACTAAACATGAGAATACCAAAACAACTAACTTCAAACATTGGATACCCCCATTGCCTTTATTACTCTAGCTCATAACCAAACATACCTTCAATCAAAGTCTTTCACCGATCCCTTGCAAGTGCCACCACCAAAGCATAAATTGACTGCATTGATGGACAAAGAAAGCGTAAGCAAAAAATGCTTAGTGAGGAAAGCTCAAAACAAAAAACACCATCAATGCTCAAAACTATTTTCACCCTTTTGAAAACCATCATGCCCTCTTTGAAAACCCATGCACTTCATCATTAATATAAGCATGGTAAACACCATGCAACAAATATCACATACTTCACAACAATTAAAACATTGCTAAAATAATTCAAGCCTTCTATGCATATTCGCCAATATGCAAAGCTTAAGATAAAACATGCATTTTCCAAATCATGCATGATCAACATTTCTATAACATTTCAATCCGTTATATTGGCTTACAAGTTATTAACAACATTCTCATTTCTCAAAAAGCATATCAAATACACGGATTACCAAGGGTTGTCCTTTCAAACACTCTATCGGCATCTCAAGGCTCACACACGAGAGCAACCCTTCACCGTTGTGACACCTGTGGTGGAGTATTCGGTACAATTACAACCTCTCAACACCACTCACCGGTAGATGTATAGCCCACTAACGAGAGACGGGACACACACAAGGTTCGCACCCGGGAGCTACCCTCAACCGTTGCAACCTTAAACATTCCTCAATCGTTTAGGTACTTGGATGGAGTTTTCGGTAAAATCACAACCCTTCAACATCCACGGTGACTTGTTTATTTAGCGCTCAATCCTATAGCCGACTAACTATATCCAATTTTATTTACAAAACACTTTACACAACATCTCTTGCCAATATAATCCACATTTTATGCATACCTCACTATTTTTCCAAAGCATTCATGATAGGCCATAACTCAAGCATTAAATCATGTTTCAAAACTCATGCATCAACACATGCATACAAGGATCACTTACCTAGTGCATCCTTAAACCACATGGCCTCATCAACCACATTTTTATACCCAAAACATGCTTTAAAATAGTAGGTGAACGCATTTAAAAACAAGAGCAACCAAAGGCTCATAATAGCACAATTTGAAGGAGAAATTCACTTTACTTACTCCGAGACGTAGTAAAGCGTTTCAAGCTCTTACTAATTCCCAAAATCACTTTCATGAAGTTTCAAAGTAGGAAATCTCATTTCCACTCACCGACTTACGAAACCACACTTGCCGACGCAACAATCAACCGTCCGAAGCCTCCTAAATCACTTCGTTCGATTCCGGAACACTATCCCCTATTTTCAACACATTAAAACAAAGATTCAATGCATCACTATGCTTCCAAACACCAACACTTTACTAGAAACTCGTTGCCCTGCTCTTAAGCATCAAAATACCCATCCAAATCAACTGAAATCTCAATCGATTGATCTCTAGACTCAGCCCAGCCATCCCACAACACATCCAACACATTTTAAGCATATAAAAAAAATCCAAAAACAATCTAAAGCCATCCTTATACCTCCAGGAACTCAGATCTCACATAACACCCCAAAATTCCAACTAAAAACACTTTGAAAACCAATGATCTCAAGGATTTCGGGATCAATAAGATTAAGACTCTATTTCAACATCATAAACCTTTCAAAATTCCATTAGAAACCATCTCAAACAAACCAAATCAAAACAACTCCAAAAATCACATTAAATCCTCTTCTCTATCAAGATTTCATCATTTTATCAAAATAATAATAAAATCTTAATAAAAAACATAGATAAAGAGTCAACTATCTTTGGAATTTCATTATAGAACCTTGATTAGAGGGTTAGCATGAAATTTACCTCCAATCCTTGTTTCTCTTCTACTTTGGCAAGTTTAGCTTTCAAGAATCTTGAAGAAATTTGAGAGAAATCATAAGAGAGAAGTTGAAAATCAAGAGAGGAAAAGAAAGTGAAGGAAATCCAGAAATTGAAAGATAATGGAGAGTGTTTGGCTGAAGTGAAAAAGAGAGAATGAAAATGATCGTCAAAATCTCTTCACCAAAATAACTACCTCTTTAACTAAACCAATAAAAACCATTTTAATATTTAATAAATCATTTAAAACACATGCAAAAATAGAGAAAAGGCTTAGTTACCAATTATCTCCCTAAAGATTCTAAGATTTTGACTCTTTTTGAAAAATACTCTTTTTTTCCATAGTGTTAAAACTTTACATTTTGGTCACTGCTCAAAATGTATACTTCCCAAAATCAATTTTTCAAAATTGATTTAACCAACCTTAAATATATTTTTTAAGGATTTTAAGAATTTTTATCCCATTTCGAACCTTGATTTCCCTTAACCACCTTTTAATCATTCGAACTACCGATTACCGGTTCCACCGGCCTAACCCGACACGCAAAACACCTAGGCCTAAATTCGGGGCGTTACATTAGCGTTACATGATGTCAATTTTTTTGGATATGATCAAAAATAACATAGAAGTCTTCATGGATGACTTCTTCGTCCTTGGAAAAACTTTCGAGGAATGCCTTTATAGTTTGGAGCTTGTTCTACGGAGATGCATTGAAACCAACCTGGTCTTGAACTGGAAAAATGCCACTTCATGGTGAAGGAGGGCATAGTTCTCAGACACAAAGTGACTAAGAAGGGACTAGGACTAGACAAAGCAAAGGTAGAGGTAATCAAACAATTGCCACCACCCACGAGTGTCAAATGTATTAGAAATTTCTTAGGACATGTAGATTTTTATCGTCGCTTTATTAAAGATTTTCAAAAATTTCTAAACCTTTATGCTTACTTTTGGAACAGAATGCAACTTTTGTGTTTGATAATTCTTGTTTGAAAGCTTTTCAGGAATTGAAAGACAAGTTAATTAATGCCCATATAGTCGTGGCACTAGATTGGAATGAGCCATTCAAGCTCATGTGCGATGCCATGACTACACTGTCGGAGTTGTGTTAGGACAAAGGCATGGAAAAATTTTCCATACCATCTATTATGTCAGCCACACATTGAATGAGGCCCAGCTTAACTTCACAACCAACGAGAAGGAGTCCCTTGCAGTTGTCTTTGCATTCGACATTCTTACATGGTGGGTAGTAAAGTTGTGGTATACACATACCACTCGACACTAAAATATCTTCTGGCGAAGAAAGATGCCAAGCCTAAACTAATCCGATGGACACTTTTGTTACAAGAGTTTGATCTCGAGATAAAAAGGGGAGTAAGAACTTGGTGGTTGATCATTTGTCTCTTTTAGAGCACCACATTAAGGATGGTAGCACCCCTTCCATTAGAGATGATTTTCCTAATGAATATTTGCTTGCGACCACTATCATTCCATGGTATGCTGATATAGTCAACTACTTGGTCAGCAGAATAATGCCACCAGATTTATCAAGTAATGCCAGTAAGCAATTTTTGAGGGATATTCGACAATATTATTGGGATGAGCCATTCTTGTTCAAACGTTGTGTCGACCAAATCATTCATCGTTGTGTGCCAAAGGATGAACAACAAAACATTGTTCATCTTTGCCATGTAGCACCATATGGAGGACACCTTGCCGATATGAAGATAGTAGCCAAGGTGCTGTAGTCAGGATTTTTCTGGCCAACATTGTTCAAATACGCCATTATTTTGCCAAGGCTTGTGACAAATGCCAACGTAATGGAAACATTTCCAGCAGACATCAACTGCCACTTCAGAATATTATGTATTTCGAGTTGTTTGATGTGTGAGGGATAGACTTTATGGGTCCTTTTGCTCCATCATTTGGCAATTTATATATACATGTGGCAGTAGATTATGTCTCAAAGTGGGTTGAAACGGTTGCTCTCCCGACAAACGATGCCAAGGCAGTTGCCAAGTTCCTACACAAGCACATTTTTACCAGATTTGGTGCCCCCCAGAGCCATCATTCATGATGAAGGTACCCATTTCAAATGCCATCTAATCACTAAAGCTCTGTGTAGGTACGAAATCTAGCAAAGAATTGCCACTACCTACCATCCTAAAACAAATGGACATGTAGAAATTTCAAACAAGGAGATCAAGAATATCCTGGAGAAGACAATGAACCCAACTAGGAAGGACTGGTTTTTTAGGCTAGATGATTCCTTGTGGGCATACAAAAAACCTTTAAAACATCGTTAGGGACTTCCCCATACAAGCTTGTATTTTGGAAATCATGCCATCTTCTGGTGGAATTGAAGCACCGAGCTTATTGGGAAACCAAGCCCTATGCTCATGGAGCAGTAGATATCAAAGACTTGAAAATGAGGACAACGTTCAAGGTGAATGACTAGAGATTGAAGCATTATTGGGAAGGAAGTTAGAGTAATGCCAAGGAGATTATTTTCCTTGCGGAAATTCAGTAATTGTATCATCTTAGTTTCATCATTGTAAATAATTAGGACATTTATTTTTCTTTTTAGTATTTTAGTTTAATTATTTTAGTTTTCTTTTTCTATTTTGAAAGGATTTTGTGAGTGTTAGTGCATGAAATTTTGCCAAGCCAATATGCTAGGACAGGACGACATTCGGAGAACCATCATCACGGGGAGTGGTAACACGTGGATCAATTTCAGATAAGGCCCCATGAAGAGTATTTTTGCTGAACGGGAAACCCTAGTCGCCTAAGTTAAAAACTTTCAAACTATGAAATTTTACCATACTTTACCCAAGATTATTTCCTGCGCCGTCAACTCCCATTACCCTAAACCTATCATTATCCCACTCCCCCATACATGCATAACTGTGATGTGATTCGCCCCACATCAAGGATTTTTCCAGCAGCTCATGGACGAGACCTGCTCGCTAAATGGATGACATGTCAAAAAATGCCAATTTGTTCGCCAATGCGAACCATGTTATGTCCACCTATGTCAATATGTTAGAAAACTCAATGTGCTCGCCAATGCGAACGTAATAGTCATACAATATGTTGCATGCACATATGCATTTACTTTATGTTCACATGCTTTAACGTTCACATTGTGTTCGTGTACATTGCATTAGTTCTGTTCGCATTATTTTGTTTGCATTATATTTTGTTCACATCATGAATATATGTGTTCCCATTATAGTGTATCAATATGCATTATATTTTGTTCACATTATATCTATGTTTTCACGCATGTAGTTGCATGAGCATGAATAAATATGCGTGTTATTTTATTTAAGCATGATAGTTCATTAAGTATGCTATTTCATTTAAGTTGCATTATTTTAACATATGTATTTCGTGTTATTAGCTGCATAAAGGCTAAATAAATTTGGCACTCCAATTGGAAACCGAGATGGATTAATCACATGTTTTAAGTATTTTGGGATTCAAGCACTTAAGGGAGAGTAAAGGCGTGTATTAAAATAACGCTTAAGGAGAGAATTCAAGGAGTCTTGTATATTCAGTCAACGTGTTCGCCAGTTTTGGATGGGATCAAGGCCGATGTGAATCTTGAAGTCTTCTTCAAACTTATTCCAGTGTTTCTTAGATTTCCGAACGCACTTTGAATCACATTGATCCGATATCGAGAGCTTAATATATGACCAGATTACTGAAGATAGTGCAGGCTGGAAATTTAATACAGGAACAATCACCACTCAAACAAGAGACCATTCATTTGTTGTCATATTTCATCTCAATGCAAGGACCATTCAGTGTCCCCTTTTAAGAGCATTCAAAGTCTTCATGATCATCTAATTCTGCCATTAAAGAAGAGTGAATGACATCCACCAAAGCTATGAGAGCTCAACAGTCTTTTCCTTGTAGACACATGGATGTCTACAATCATCCATGAGATGTCTAGATTCATTCTACTGATTCAATAAGACCATTCGGCTGCCAATGGAGATGGAAGGTCACAAGATATTATGTGTGCTTTCATTACCATTAAGAGGAATTTATTAACTTGTTTGTGTCTCTTTAGATTCCACCTTGTTTTCTATACATAGCCTTAGCATTTCATTTGTACGATAGACAACTTTGAACATTTGAATAACTTTTTTGAGAGTTTAATCTCTTTGTTCTTCATTGAACTTCTTGACTTATCAAAGAATTCTCCTTGCGGTATCAATTCTATTTCCATTCTTTTATATCGTTGGTACCTAGTTGTTATATAACTAGTGGGTCTCGATCCATCATTGGATTTTGAACATTATAAGGTTCGAGTCTTCACTTTCATATAATGTTGGTTCTTCCATCGTTTTGAAACCAAAATATCTTCATTTTCCATCACCATCACTTCCACCATCATTTTCCATCATCGTCATTTTCACCATCATCTTATCATTTTTCCATCGTATCATTTTTAATTAGCTTCCGTTATCATACCGAAATTCACTATCACTTTCCTAAACAAACACCCCTTTTGAAACCATTTTTGCATCTTTGAAATACTTACTGCGTTCACAATCGGGCAATTGTAATTTCGGTTTTTCTGTAACCGGTATCGCATCATTTGGCATTCAAAGCTTTTCGAATCAAGTAAGTATTGATTTTCCTTTTTCTCGGTAGTGAAAAGAAAAGTTGAGAAAGAAAAAAAAGAAAAAAAGTTCAAAAAAAATCGAAAAGGAAATAAAGTAAGATTCAAAAGAAGTTCAAAAAAAAGAAATGTGAAAGAAAAAATTGACATCAAAAAATTTGAGAGAGGGATTATTCTATTTCATTTATGATTCTTGAGCATCATTTGTGATCTACACCACCCTTCAATTTTTAGCATTATTTGTTTTCATTTTTAGCCTAGCATATTACCCTACATCTACTACCATACCCAACTTTATTTTCAGCCGATTCCACAAGGTTTATCTTTGTTCAAGTCAACCTAGTTCCCTTAAGAACTTAGGGAGAGAACGAGTGGTAAAAGGAAAATAGCGAACATTAAGGGTATAGATGTTCTAAACATTAGATCGGGCCGGTTGGAAATGGTTCGAATCGCGTTAGGTGATTTAGGGAAATCAAGGATCGAGAAAGGATAAAATATGGTAAAAATTGCTAAACTCCTCTTAAATCATGTTTAAGGGATTGGTCAAATCAATTTTACAAAATAGGCTTTGGAAGTGGTACATTTTGGGTAGTGACCAAAATGTAAAGTTTTAAAACTGTTGAAAATTTTAATTTTAAAAGAGGAGCCAAAAATCTTATAATTTTTAGAGAGCTATGGTGCAATTACACCTTCCTTAAATTGACATGTGTTTTAAAAGGATTTTTAGGTGATTAAATAAAAAGGATTTTATTTAATTAAAATATTAAAATAGTATAATGAGAAGTTTTTCACGTAGTTAACTTTCATTAATCAGCCAAATCATTTTCTCAACACTTTCTCCATAATTCTTTTCTCGCAAATACTCCCTCTTTGATTTCCAAATCAATTCCAAGTTTTCTTTTCAAGATTTTCAAGTTTTGTGAAGCTAAAACTTGTCAAACCTTAAGGAAGGCAAGGATTGGAGGTAAATCTCATTCTCAACCTTCAATATAGGTTCTTTATTGAAATTCCAAAGATCTTTTTCTTCTATGTGATGTTTTTGGGTGAGTTTTTATTATAGTTTTGATTTGAGATCAAAATCTTGCAAAAATATGATTAAAATCTTGATTTTCGGATTAGATTTGATGAGCTCTGCTTTGGATTGGTTTTAATCGAGTTTTGAGTTGATTATTATGTTGAAAAACAATTTTGATAATATAGATCCCGAAATCCTTGAGATCCTTGAGTTTCTTGATGTTTTTAGTTGGGTTTTTGAGGTGGAATGGTGGTTTTATGCTTGTTGGAGGTATAAGGATGGGTTAAGGTTGTTTTTAGATGTGTTTTGATACTTAATAATGGTTGGAAGTGTTGTATGTTGGCTGGGCTAGGTTTAGAAAGCAATCGATTGAGTTTTCGGTTGTTTCAGATGGGTAAATTGGTGTAGTTTTGGTGAGCAACAAGTTTTTGTTTGGTTGCGGGTGTTGAAATGAATTTTAATGCATTTGGATCTCTGTTTTGATGCTCTAAAAACAGGGGATCTTGATCCAGAAGCAAACGAAGCATTTATGGAGGCTTCAAAAGGGTGATTTTCGCGTCGGCGAGCGAGGTTTCGCGTATCGGTGAGTGGAAATGGATTTTCCAGCTTTTTTACGCTTTGAGCGTGGTCTTGGGAGCTTAGTGTAAGCTTGAAACACTTAGCTAAGCTCAAGAGTAAGTGATTCGAAAGTCTCACTCTCGGAATGTGCTATGTTTTTGTTGGGAAATGCACTTGAATTAAATGTGGATTTAATGACTGTTTTTAAATATGTTTTGAGCATTGAAAATGTTGTTGATTAATGTCATTTTATGAAGAATGCACATGGTAGGTGATCCTTGGATTTATGAGATGTATGCATTTGAGTTTAAGCATGTTTGTGCTTGTGAACATGGCATTGTGATCTATGATTGTAAAATAGTGGAATAATGTTGTTAAATGATTATATTGGCAAGTGACGGAAATGGTTTTTGGTTACTTTAATCAGATATAGTTAGCTGGCTATAGGATTGGGTGCACCGTGAATAAAGTTGCCTTGGATGTCGAGGGGTTGTGATTGTACCATGCACTCCATCCAAGTACCCTAGCAATTGAGGTATTGGTGTCACAAGATGGAGGTTGGCTCTCATGGGTGGTCTTGGTTAAGCGTCACAATGGTGGATGGGTTCTCCCGTGTGTGAGTTTTGTTTTGGTGATTACAATGGTTGAGGTAGCTCCTATGTGTAAGCCTTGTTTTGTGTCCCGACTCTCACTAGTGGGTTATACAACTACCGATGAATGTTGTTGAGGGGTTGGGATTGTACCGTTAGACTCCATCACGGGTATTGAGGGGTTGGGATTGTACCGTAGACTCCACCTTGGGCGTCACAACCGTTGATAGTCTAATCCCGTGTGTGAGCCTTGCGTAGTCCGGCAGTGTGTATGAAGCGTGTGAGACAACACTTGTAATCCGCGTATCCGATTGTGTCATTTGTGTTGGTTTTGGTATGGATTGAGAATTGATCACTTGCGAGCCAATATAATGTTGTTAATTAATAAGCTAAGTGTGTGATGCTTGTAAATTATGCTAGAATGCATGTGATGCTTGGTTTAAGCATGAGCAAGAGATTATTTGCTATGTTTTTAATGATGTTATGGGCATGTGGTTTAAAAAGTGCATAGATGTTTTAAAAGGGCATGTTTTAAGTAAAGGTGTGAGATGACAAATGGTGATAGTCCAGTTTTTTAAAATGCATTGATGAATGTTTGGTTTTAGTGGTCCTCACTAAGCTTTATGCTTACACTCATTTGTTTCGTCAATGTAGAGAATTAAACTTTTGAGGCAGCGAGAAAGCAAGTGGATTCCAAGTGTCTTAACTAAACAATGTATGTGGTTTTATCTTGGTGTAATTAGAGGCAATGGGTGGGATTTCTACTCTTGGTTACATTTTGGTGATGTAAACACCTTAAGGATGTTTGGTTTGCTTATTTGGTATTGTAAATGGCCTTTGGGTATTAGTTTAAGCTTGAATGTGGTTTTTAGCCTCTTTGTTGTTTTGACATCTAGGAAGCATGCCTATAGTTCTAAAGCTTGCATGAATGATGCTATGATATAGTTCGTGCTTCGTTTTGGTGGTCTTTGATGTGCATTCCTATTGTATGTGTGTTATGACATGTGTTGGAATGGTTTCGAAGGTGGAAATTTGTGTAAACCATCAATTTGGAAAATTGCAGATCCAGGCATTTCGGAACACCCTTATCTGTTTTGGAACGGTGGTTTGTAATGGTCATGGTGTTTCAGAACGAGTAGGCACGTTCCAGAACATTTCGCCACTCTAAACCAACGTATCGAAACAAGGTATTTGGGGTCTCGAAACGCACCCACGTATCGAAATAGTCAACATTGTTTCAAAACGGCCGTTTCGGTACAAGGTCTTGTGTTCCGAAACGTTTGATCGTTGGATGCAGATTTGAATTGTTCCAGGTTTCTGTTTCTTAAGTTTTGGTCCCTGAACGTTGTAAGTTTAATTAGTTGAGTTTGGATTATCTGTTTGAGATGGAATTTGACATACTAGCATGTTATATGACTAACTTTGGTTTGGTAACTTTAAAATCTGATTACTCCTTAGTATTCTAGAAATTTACAATTTAATCCCTAAATGGCAATCATATGTAATTGAACTCTTAATTGGATTTCGATGGTTGTGCTATTTCGCCTAATCACTTTGCTAAAAATATAGGGTAATGATGTGCATCTAGAAAAAAAATCAAATGAAAAAAATAAGGGTCGTTAATCGGGGTTGACTTTTGCGAGTTGACTTTGGGTTTCCCGTGTAATCTTCTTAGTTCAGGTCGGGCGTCTAGGCCGAGCTAAGGGGTTACATTTGTTGGTATTATAGCCAGGTTACGAAAGAATTGGGGATGTCGGTAAATGAAATTGGTATGTTTTGGTGCATGATTGTTTGGAAAAACATGTTTGATTGAATGTAGGAGCTTATGCCATGCTTGGTTGATGTAAATCGTATGTGAGATAAATATGAGTGTATGTTGATAGTGTGATAAGGAGGTGTGCTGATTCTGAATAGTGTGAAGCTTGATGAATATAATATGTTATTGTATGATATGTTATACTTGAGGGAAATTGGGGTGCCCATTGCCTTATTACACTAATAAATATATTTGTGAACTTGGATCCTTGCTTAAGGTCTGCCTAAATCATGGTTTGATTTGTTTTTGTTGATTATGCCTTGTTAAAATAGCATAATGAGTATGAGGAGAGAGTTTGGATCGGATACGATCGTACCTACGCGGGTGAGCAGGGAAATCAGGGGAACGATGTTCTGTTTGTTGAGAATGTGCATGTTTGGCCGTTCTTACCTGGAGTTGAGGCGATATGGCAGCATGAGGGAGCTGGCCCTGTGATGGAAGTTTTATCATCAGTGGTTCAAGAGATGTCTAGAGCATCTTAGGCTGCAATGAATGAAAAGCCAGTGCATGTACCGTCTGTCGAACAAACTAGTTTGTCAAAACAGTGTCTGCATGATTTGGGAGCTGTTGAGTATCATGGATCGATGTCGGAGGCGTTCGAGGCTTGGTTAGCTAGTACGATTCCACTCCAAGATAAGAAAGGGTGTGACCGCGCCTGTAAGTTGGGAAGCGTTGTCTCGTTAATGATGGACAATATTTGTAGTTGGTGGGCAGTTGTGTCGGCAGCGCTAAACATCCATGACGTGGATTGAGAGTTCTTTTTAGCTGCCTTTACCAGGAGATATCTTGGAGATAAGTCTCTGGATAACCAGAAGCGCGAGAGTAAGGCTTTAGTTTATGTTGATGAGCAGAACTTGGGTCTGACATCTCAAGGAAGTGGTTCTAACTATGGTAAGAGAGCTGCTGAATTCGGTTTTGGAAGTGGACGGGCCAACAAAGGTCGAGATAGGAGGTATCAGCCTGCTGTTAGGTGAGGTAACCTTGGACATGGCGCATTGTTTCATAGGAACAGAACGAGGGCAGAGTAGCATTCGTGCTGGATGTGTGGTTCTCGGGAGCACTTGAGGAGGGATTTTCCTCGTGCGGCTGGAGAGGCACATGTTGTAGTAGAGGGAAATTCTTGATGGAACTGTGGTTCATCAGATCATATAAGGTGTGAGTGTATTCTGTTGGCTGGAGGAGGACATGGACGTGCATCCGCTGTGGCTGCACCTCATAGAGGCTGTGAGCGCGGCTGAGTTAGGGTTCAGAGGTGTCTAGTAGGGCAGAGAGGTGCTAGCCGTACGATGGTTGAATCTTGGTGGAAGTGTGGGTCTGTTGGACACTTGAGGCGCGATTGCCCAGTGTTAGCTCGGGGTGGTCAGGGTGGAATGTCTGTTGAAGCTCCTCGTGACCGCAAATGTTGCCATGAGTCTTCTCATCAAGGAGACGGTGATGGTTCTACGGGAGAGAGTGCTTGTCGTGTGGAGCTCTAGAACAATAATGTGATTGCAGGTATCCTTTTTATGCAATCTCTGTTATTGTTATCTTTGTTTAGTTTTGGTTTTGCATCCTCTTGTGTAGTGGATAAGGTCCTATAGTTAGTGAGTTGGGTAGTAATCGGTGTTATTTTGAAAACAACATTGGTGGTGAAAGTGTAATAGTTAGAGTAGTTGGTTGTAATGAGTTGCAAGAGTGGAGAAGCATGAAAAGTTTGGAAGTGGGATAAGAGGTTGTTTCTAGGTTCATCTGAGGACGTTTTTAGTAGGTGTGAACAGACATACATGCACAGTTAAAATCATGTGTATATATATATTACATATGTTGATACATGCATATATTTGGCATGACATTAGAAGTATGCATACATGTGCATAGGCATTCGTAAGGGCATGTAAGTAATCATGCATATGAATGTTCACACTTACTAATAGCTAATTGAACCTGATAGTGATGAGTTATGATTAGGGTAGATTGTGGGTTTAAAGTTTGTTTTGTTGTAGGTTGAAGAGGGGGTGTGAGGTTAGGAAGTGAATAAATTTACCGTTAGGAGTGAGTGTGGTCTAGCCTGGCTGGCCGGAAGAAATGTTTCTAGGTGTTTTAAGGGCCTTGGCGGCTTGGTGGTGGAGAGGAGACCGTTATGGTTAGAATGCGGCCGAGGTCGTTTGGTGTGTAGTTAAAAGCATTTTGATGTAGCCGTGGGATGTTGTAGTTTCTCTGGGTTGGACGGTTGTTGTAGGTTTTCGGATGTGGTTTTGAAGTGTTGTTGTATTCTTGTAACGCCCCGGTTTTGGGCTTAGGAGTTTTGGGTTTGGACCGGTTCGGTCAAAGTGCGGTTCGAATATATAAAGGTGAATTTAGGAAAGCCTAGTTCGGGTTGCATTAAAAATATGGAAAAATGTCTTAAAATCCTCTTTTAATATATATAAGTGAATGGTGAAATCAATTTTACAAAATGAGGTTTGGAAGGGTGACATTTTGGTTAGTGACCAAAATGTAATTTTCGAAAACTGTGAGACTGTTTTAAAAAGGATTGAAACTTTGAATCTTTAAGGAGCTATTTACCCAATGGGAGTTTCTCCAGATTTTTCTAAGATATTAAATGATTAATTAATGATTTTTAAATAAAACAAAAGTGGAGGGAAGATATTTTGGCCATAACTAACTTTTCTCTCAAATCTTCCATTTTCATTTTCTCTCATTTTCTCTCAAACCAAACACCTTTTCTCCAGAGCTTTTCTCTCTGATTTTGTCACCTAAATATCTCTTTTCAATTCTCTTTTGATTGCTAATCATCTCCTCATCAAAACCTTACCATTTGTTAAGTGGATTTTCAAGATTTTGGTTCCAAAAAGGGAGAAAACTCAAGTTTGGAGGTAAGAACGTCCTTCTCCTCTAAACTCTCAGTTCTTTACTGAAATTCCTAAGTTCTCAATCCTTAATTTGTGTTTTATAAAAGGTTTTAAGGTTGTGTTCTTGATCTTGGCTTTTAAATGCAAGATTTGCTTGATTTTGATGAAAATTCGTATGATCTGTTTAAGCAGTGATTTGAGGTGTATTTTTGATGTTAAATGAATGTTAAATTGATAAGGAATTGAGGTTTAATTAATGCAATCCCGGATAGGTTGAATTTCCTAAGTTTAGCTTGTGTTCTTGGTTGTTTTTGGAGTGATCTTGATGATCTGTTATGGCTGGAGGTATAAGGATGTGTTGAGATCCATTTTGGATGTTAATTGAAGTTTAAGAATGTTTAGAATTGATGGATCTTGGCTGGGTAGTGTTGTGGAGTTGTTTGGATGCATTTTCGGTTGTGTTTGGTAGCCGAAAATGGAGTGTGGATGAGAGCAGCGAGTTTAGGTGCTTTCATTGAAGATATTAATGCATGATGATGCATTAATCCTTTGCTTTGATGTGTTGAAAACATGAGAGTCATCTTTGGATCCAAGTGGTGGTGATCCGGAAGCTTGATTGGTGTTTCGGTAAGAGGCGAAACGGAATCGGTGAGTGGATTTTGGTTTTCAGCTTTGAAACCAATGTTTTGAAGGTTTGGGAGCTTAGTTTAAGTCTAAGCAACTTAGCTAAGCTCAAGAGTAAGTTTTCGGAAAAAGTCTCTTGATGATGAACCATGGATTGGTTGTATGCAATGTGGTTTGTTGCATGTTTTAAATCCTGTTTTGAAAGCATATTTAGCATGTTTATTTGCTGAGATTATAAGCCATGTGTTGAAGGATGCTCAAGGTAAGAGATCCTTGTTTTTGTACATTGTTTAAATGTGGTTTGATGCTTAAAGATGCATGATGTTTATGGCTTTGTTAAATGCTTAAAAACAGTGGAATATTGATGTTAATGATGCATATTGGCAAGTGATGGTTAAGGTCACAAAGGTGGTTAAAAGTCCTTGTGTGAGCCTTGATTATTTAAGAACAACATGGTGGTTAAAAGTCCATGGTTGGTTCTTGGTTAAGATCATCAAGGTGGTTAAAATTCCTTGGATGAGTCTTGTGAATTTAAGGACAACATGGTGTTTAAAAGTCCATGGTTGGTCCTTGGTTAAGGTTACAAAGGTGGTTAAAATTCCTTGTGTAAGCCTTGTTATTTAAGAACTCCAAGGTGTTTAAAAGTCCTTGGGAGATTCTTGTTAAGGACACAAAGGTGTTTAAAAGTCCTTGTGTGGTCCTTGCCATGGTGTTTAAAAGTCCATGGGGTTAAGGACACAATGGTGTTTAAAAGTCCATGTGTGGTCCTTGGATATTGTAAGATCACAATGGTGTTTAAAAGTCCATGTGTGGATCTTATGTGAAATGTATCACTTGTTGCCAATATGACATGTTATGAACTTGAAGCATGAATTGCTTGTTTTAAATGCTTATGAGCATGTGCAAATGATGATTGGATTTAAGGTTTATAAATGTGTTTTTTAAATGCATTACTGTGTGGTTTTAAATGAGCATTCCTCACTAAGCTTTTGCTTACGCTCTCTCTCTTTTCTTAAACCAATAATGCAGAGCATTAAAGTGCGTTGAGGGCAGCAAGGTGGTGAAGAATCCAAGTGGTGAACTAAGCTCATGTATGGTGAAGGTTTCTTAAACACTATTAGCTTTTGGCATTTGGCAATGGGAACCTATGTTGTTGATTTGGGAGAAGTTTTGGACTCCCTAAGTTGGATTTATGATGTTAATAATGTTGGAACTTGTAATTGGCCTTTATGTGGTTTGTTTGGTGAATTGATGCTTGAATGGTTTACTAAATAGGATGCATGCCTTTAGATTTGGGGATTTCCATAATTGATGACATATTGATGTTTGGTTGATGCAATTATATTCCTTGTATGTTGAATGACTTGCTGGTAAAGTTTGGTGGCATTTGGAGCATGTTTGATAGGTCAATTGCATGTTAAACCAGCAATTTTTCTGCAATCTGGGCAGCCTGTTTCGGAACAGGTGCTACCGTATCAGAACGGGGGCCTGAAATGGCCTGGACGTTCCGAAACGGGAGGCACTGTTCCGGAATGGTTTGGCCACTGCCAGGCCATGTTTCGGTACCAGTTTCGGAACAGTCCTGCATTTCGGAACGGGTCTTCCCTGTTCCAAAACACTCGACCGTTGGGCACTGAAATTGATGGTTATATGTTTTGCAATGTTTGCGTTTTGGTCCTGAAACTTGTTTATACAATTGTGTGGGTTTGAGATGTCCGTTTGAGCTGAAATTTGGCAGTGGAGCATGAAACCTGATTAATTACATATTGGTAACTTTAATTTGGGTTAAGTCCTTATAATTTTCAGAATTTACAATTTGGTCCCTAAAGTTGTAATTTGTGCTATTGAGTCCCTGAATGTTCTCTGATTGTTATGATGTTTGAATATGAATATCTTGTGAACTTATCTAGGGTTAACGTGCATCTAGACAAGTGTAAAAAGAAAAAAAAGGGTCGTTAATCAAGGTTGACTTTCGGGTTGACTTTGGTTTTCCCCGTGTGATCTTCTTAATTCGGGTCAACCGTCTAGGCCGGGTTAAGGGGGTTACAATTCTTGCTTGAATAGTTATAGCAAGATGGTTGTTTTAGGTGGATAAAGTTTTGACGGTGACCTTGGAGGGAAGTTCTGACAAAAGTTCTAATCGAGGTTTAGCTTGAGCTGAGTAGAGGATTCATGGCTTGGATGTATTGTAGGAAGAGTGGTCAAGCAGGTTGGGAAGGTTGTAGCGTATGCTTTCCTTCGAATGTAGGTGCTTGGAAAATGGGCTTTATGCGTGGTTATGTAAGTTCAAAAGTCGTGTGTTTTGGCTGAGTCCTTGTGAGAGGGTGGTTTGTTGGCTGATTGTAAGTAAATCTTTTTGAGATAGTTGATGAAAGTAAAGTAATAGTTGGAGATGGTGTTAGAGTCTGTTTTCGTGTTGAGAAGTGTAGGGTTCATGGATCGCAAGGGTTTGAAATATCTAATGTTTCAAAAATGAGTTGAATCTTAGGCAACGTCGACGGGTGGAGTTGCTTAAGGAGTATGGCCTGATGATGAGGTATCATGTTGGAAAGGTCAACGTTGTGAGCAATGCTTTGAGCAGGAAAATGGCTGTGGAGTTGAGGGAGATGTTTTCTCGATTGAGCGTATCACGAGATGGTGGTCTTGTTGCCGAATTGTGGGTGAAACCACCCTTGGACCAGTTGATCAGGGATAAGTAGTTGCTTGACGATTCTCTTGTATCGTGTGTACAAGATATCGATGATAATGAAAAGCCTTAAGATTTTGGTTTCAATGATGATGGTGTTTTGAGCTTTGGGAATTGAATAGTGGTGCCAAATGATGATAGGTTTAGGTGCTCTATTCTGGATGAAGCCCTTAGTGGTTCTTCCATAGTGTACCCTGGTGGTACGAAGGTGTATCGTGGTTTGGGAGTTGGGTGATGCCAAATAAGGTGAAAAAGGATGTTTCCAAGTTTGTGAGCAAATGTTTGGTTTGTTAGCGGGTGGAAGCTGAGCTTTAGTTTCCTTCTAGGTGTAGTAACCGTTGGGGGATCTTAGAGTGGGAGATGAAGGGAAAGATTACCGTGGATTCGTGGTTGGATTACCTTTGACTCTGTCAAAGAGAAATTTTTGTTTGGGTGGTTGTTGATCGTTTTGTGAAGAGTGCACATTCCTTGGCAGTGCATACTACGTGTACGTTGGATAAGTTGGCGGAGTTGTTTGTTGCTAAGATTGTGCGGTTGGACGGCGCGCCAAAGTCTATTGTGTTGGACAGAGATCCGCGGTTCACGTCGAGGTTTTGGGAATATTTGCATCAAGCCTTGGATACCCGGTTGCTTTTCAGCATTTCCTATCATCCTCATATGGATGAAATGTCGGAATGTGATGCCCAGGTGATTGGGTGTATGTTGTGATGTTGTGTTATAGACTCCCAAGGTTCATGGGGAGGCACTTTCTTTTAGTTGAGTTTGTTTACATAGTAGTTATCAGGCAAGCTTTCAAATGGTTCCATACGAGGCTTTGTGTGGGCGAAAGTGTAGAACGCCACTGTGTTGGGTGGAAACAGGGTAAGAGTTGGTTTCGATGCTGGATATGTCGAAAGGAACCACCAAGAAGGTGAAGTTCGTTTGTGAGCATCTGAAGGCACAATCGGATCGGCAAAAGTCTCACGTGGGTCTAAAGCGTAAGGAGATTGAGTTCGTGGTTGGTGAACGTGTGTTCTTGAAGGTATTGCCTTGGAAGAAGTGATGAGTTTTGGGCGTAAGGGTAAGCTTAGCCCGAGGTTTATTAAACCATATGAGGTCGAAGAGCGTATTGGTTCTATGGCTTATCAGTTGAGGTTGCCTCCCGAGTTGGAAAAGATTCACGATGTGTTTCACGTCTTGATGTTGTGGAGGTATAGATCGGATCTTTCGTATGTGATAAGGAACCGATGAGGATTCTGGATGTGAGTAGTAAAGTTCTTCGTAGCGAGACGATAGAGCTTGTGTGAGTGTTGTGGTGACGTTGTGGAGTTGAGGAGGCTTCTTGTGAAAGAAAAGCAGATCCCACACCTTTTTCTTACAGGTGGAATTTCGAGGACGAAATTTTCTAAGTGGGGGAGAGTTGTAACGCCCTGGTTTTGGGCCTAGATGTTTTAAACATCAGATCGGACCAGTCGGAAACGGTTGGAATCGCGTTATTTGATATACGGAAAGCAATGATCGAAAAAGGATAAAAATATGGTAAAAATTGCTAAAATCCTCTTAAATCATGTTTAAGGGGTTGGTCAAATCAATTTTACAAAATAGGCTTTGGAAGTGGTACATTTCTGGTAGTGACCAAAATGTAAAGTTTCAAAACTGTGGAAAAAATGTAATTTTAAAAGAGGAGCAAAAAATCATAGAATCTTTAGGGAGCTATGGTGCAATTACACCTTCCTTAAATTGACATGTGTTTTAAAAGGATTTTTAGATGATAAAATAAAAAAAGATTTTATTTAATTAAAATATTAAAATAGTATAATAAGAAGTTTTTCACGTAACTAACTTTCATTAATTAGCCAAATCATTTTCTCAACACTTTCTCCATAATTCTTTTCTCCCAAACACTCTCTCATTGATTTCTAAATCAATTCCAGGATTTCTCTTCAAGATTTTCAAGTTTTGTAAAGCTAAAACTTGTCAAACCTTAAGGAAGGCAAGGATTGGAGGTAAATCTCGTTCTCCACCTTCAATCTAGGTTCTTTATTGAAATTCCCAATATCATTGGCTTCTAATTGATGTTTTTGGGTGAGATTTTATTATAGTTTTGATTTGAGATCAAAATCTTGCAAAAATATGATTAAAATCTTGATTTTCAGATTGGATCTGATGAACTCTGTTTTGGATTGGTTTTAGTTGAGTTTTGAGTTGATTATTATGTTGAAAAAGAGTTTTGATAATATAGATCCCGAAATCCTTGAGATCCTTGAGTTTCTTGATGCTTTTAGTTGGGTTTTTGAGATGGAATGGTGGTTTTATGCTTGCTGGAGGTATAAGGATGGGTTAAGGTTGTTTTTAGATGTATTTTGTTGCTTAATAATGGTTGGAAGTGTTGTATGTTGGCCGGGCTAGGTTTAGGAAGCAATTGATTGAGTTTTCAGTTGTTTCGAATGGGTAAATTTGTGTAGTTTTGCTGAGCAATGAGTTTGTGTTATGTTGCTGGTGTTGAAATGTATTTTAATGCATTTGGGTCTCTATTTTGATGCTCTAAAAACATGCGATCTTGATCCGGAAGCAAACGAAGCATTTTTTGAGGCATCAGAAGGGTGATTTTCGCGTCGACGAGCGGGGTTTCGCGTATCGGTGAGTGGAAATGGATTTTCCAGCTTTATCAGGCTTTGAGCGTGGTCGTGGGAGCTTAGTGTAAGTTTGAAACACTTAGCTAAGTTCAAGAGTAAGTGATTCGAATGTCTCTCTCTCGAAATGTGCTATGTTTTTGTAGGGAAATGCACTTGAATTAAATGTAGATTTAATTACCGTTTTTAAATATGTTTTGAGCATTGAAAATGCTGGTGATTAATGCCATTTTATGAAGGATGCACATGATAAGTGATCCTTGGATTTATGAGATGTATGCATTTGAGTTTAAGCATGTTTGTGCTTGTGAACATGGCATTGTGATCTATGCTTGTAAAATAGTGGAATAATGTTGTTAGATGATTATATTGGCAAGTGACGGAAATGGTTTTTGGTTACTATAATCGAATATAGTTAGCCGACTATAGGATTGGGTGCACCGTGAATAAAGTCACCTTGGATGTTGAGGGGTTGTGATTGTACTGTAAACTCCATCCACGTACCCTAGTGATTGAGGTATTGGCGTCACCACGATGGAGGTTGGCTCTCGTGGGTGGACTTGGTTAAGCGTCACAACGTTGGGGGGTTGCTCTCGTGTGTGAGTTTGGTTAAGGCGATTACAATGGTTGAGGTAGCTCCAATGTGTAAGCCTTGTTTTGTGCCCGGACTCTCGCTAGTGGGTTATACAACTACTGATGAGTGATGTTGAGGGATTGGGATTGTACCGTTAAACTCCATTACGGGTGTTGAGAGGGTTGTGATCGTACCGTAGACTCCACCTTGGGCGTCACAACGGTTGATGGTCTAATCCCGTGTGTGAGCCCTGCATAGTTCGGTAGTGTGTATGAAGCGTGTGGGATAACGCTTGTAATCCGCGTATCTGATTGTGTCATTTGTGTTGGTTTTGGTATGGATTGAGAATTGATCACTTGTGAGCCAATATAATGTTGTTGATTAATGAGCTAAGCGTGTGATGCTTGTAAATTATGCTAGAATGCATGTGATGTTTGGTTTAAGCATGAGCAAGAGATTATTTGCTATGTTTTTAATGATGTTATGGGCATGTGGTTTAAAAAGTGCATAGATGTTTTAAAAGGGCATGTTTTAAGTAAAGACATGAGATGACAAATGGTGATATTCTGGTTTTGTAAAATGCATTGATGAATGTTTGGTTTTAGCAGTCCTCACTAAGCTTTATGCTTATGCTCATTTGCTTCATTAATGCAGAGAATTAAGCTTTTGAGGCAGCAAGAAAGCAAGTGGATTCCAAGTGTCTTGACTAAACAATGTATGTGGTTTTATCTTGGTGTAATAAGAGGCAATGGGTGGGATTTCTACTCTTGGTTACATTTTGGTGATGCAAACACCTTGAGGATATTTGGTTTGCTTATTTGGTATTGTAAATGGCCTTTGGGTATTGGTTTAAGCTTGAATGTGGTTTTTACCTCTTTGTGGTTTTGACATCTAGGAAGCATGCCTATAGTTCTAAAGCATGCATGAATGATGCTATGATATAGCTCGTGCTTTGTTTTGGTGGTCTTTGATGTGTATTCATATTGTATGTGTGTTATGACATGTGTTGGAATGATTTCGAAGGTGAAAATTTGTGTAAACCAGCAATTTGGAAAATTGCAGACCCAGACGTTTCGTAATGCGCTTATCTGTTTCCGAATGTTGGCCTGTAATTGTCATGGTGTTTCGGAACGGGTAGGCACGTTCCGGAACATTTCGCCACTGTAAACCAACGTATCGAAACGAGGTATTTGGGGTCTCAGAACGCACCCACGTATCGAAATGATCAACATTGTTTCGAAACGACCGTTTCGGTACAGGGTCTTATGTTCCGAAACGGCTGACCGTTGGATGCTGATTTGAATTGTTCTACGTTTTTGTTTCTTAAGTTTTGGTCCCTGGACGTTGTAAGTTTAATTAGTTGAGTTTGGATGATCTGTTTGAGATGGAATTTGACATGATGGCATGATATATGACTAACTTTGGTTTGATAACTTTAAAATCTAATTAGTCCTGAATATTCTGGAAATTTACAATTTAGTCCCTTAATGGCAATCATATGTAATTGAACCCCTAATTGGATTTTGATCGTTGTGCCGTTTTCACCTAATATCTTTGCTAAACATATAGGGTAATAATGTGCATCTAGAAAAGATAAAATGAAAAAATAAGGGTCGTTAATCGAGGTTGACTTTTTTAGTTTACTTTGGTTTTCCCCGTGTAATCTTCTTAGTTCGGGTCAGGCTTCTAGGCCGGGCTAAGGGGGTTACAAATGAAATATGGATTCTAATATTATAAGCCTTTGAACTCTTAATTTCTCCAGAGCTAGTAGCTCATATGTGCCATATGATCCTAAGAAGAGAAACAAGTAAGCTCCTTAATGTCATAAGATACCCATCCTAACTTCAAAGCATAAAATATTTAAGTTGCCTAAACAATGGAAGTCCTTGGACACTTTGGCATAATGCAAAGGCATAATTCGGGACTACGGTCCATGAGCTGTGGATTAGGGTTGACGACCCCATATATGTGATATATTGGTGACAGTAGGAGGTAACATGGGAGATGGTAAGGAGATTGGCGACAGTTGGATGGATAGAGAAGAGAAGCTAGGTTTGTTATGCTATAAACTAGCCATTGCTTTGTTCTTTTTGCTAAGTGAATCTCAGACCGATGCTACGTATGTTCGAATGAGATCCAAGACAAATATTCTAAAAAGATATGAACTCATATACTAAGCTTCGGTAAGAAATTCTGATAAGCAATGTTATAAACTCCAATAAGCTTTGATAAGAACTCTAATTTGCCTTGATAAAACTTCAACAAGTTTGACTAAGAACCTCATTAAACTCTAATAAGATTTCTAAAAGAAACTTCGATAAGATTTAATAAGAATAAGATACGATGGTAAAATGAATTCCAACTAAGTCTCCATAAGACTTAGTTATGTATAACTAAGACTAACCTAAATGTTATTACCCTATGCTTGATTGCATTGCTTTCTCTTTGATCAAATGTTTTGTTTTATTATGGATTACTACCTCACTTAGGTTATATAAGCATAATGCATTAATTTACATACATTTTCAGGTATGAAAGAGAGTTCGTATAGTTCGATTGTGGTTAAAGGTTGTGAGTCACTCCTCAGAAACTAATGTGTAGTATTTATGTCTAATGCTATCTTTTTAAAAAAGAACATCTAGGATGGTGGCATACTGCATTTGTATAAGCTTATATGAAATTCGAGATTAATGTTTGCTTATTGGACTTTTGTAATGTAATCGACCTTTTATTATGAAGTTACGTTTGTGATATGAGATTCTGAATTCTAACTTTGGTATTGTGATGATCTTGATAGAGTGTCTTATAGCTTATAAGGCTGTATGATTGTGATAGTTCAATGATTTCTGAACAGGATCAAATTATGGTAATGGAATGGTTTATGAATATGTATCATTGAATAGAACCTTTATGTTAATAAATATTCAATTGAATTATAAGGTCTAGATCGTAAGTAAGTGGGTACCGTTTTAAAGTCCTTTGGTTTTGTTTGACTGATTGAGAAATCTAGGTTTATTGAATAGAAAAGATTTCGAGTTATGAATTAAAGATTTCAACTATATTATGTCAAAAGAAGTAGTTTTGGCTATTTTTGATCAGATGGCAAGAATGTTATAGGTATTGGAAAAACTAGTCATTGACCGGTTGAAGCTAAGTGGTTGCTCATATGTTTGTTTAATAGGTTTGGTGTAGTATATGAAGCTAATAAAAAGGTTTTATGCTCTTGACAAAGGTATAATCACAATGTTCAGTACTTCATTGATTAATAATGTGTGTAGACCTTTCTAGCTTTGAGATGTTCTTTTGATAAGTAAAAATGCTATGTGATATGCTTTAGTTTATAAATTAAAGAATAAGTTTGTAATATTAAAAAGAATGTTATGACTTATATGATTTTTTTGAGAACAAGTTAATAATATATATACTTTATGATAACTCGGGAAAGTTTATTAAAAGGTTCAGTTTTTTTTTACTCTCTATTTTATATATTGTGTTTGAGGTAACATCTTTAATTTCGGTTTTCTTTTGGATCGGGTTGAGGATTTTACAATCTTGATTGGCGTAAAGAATGGATCACTTCATTCGCCAATAAAACCCATCAACAATCTAACAGCTTTCCACGAAGCCTACGACCTAGTCCTTTGTAACGCTAATAGATCCTCCCCAAGTCCACCTTCAGCAATAACCGAGTCCAACCCCTCAATTGAAATCTGAATATCCACAATCAACTTATCCACATTACTGAATTTGGACCACTTCCATACCCCAAGAAGTTATTCAAGGATCGAAGCTAGTCCATGATATTGTCCCTACCTATTCCCAAACCTGATAACCGATTCCATTCAGAGCCAATGCGCGAAACATTCACCTTGCGATCAAACCAATAATTCAAGAAATGAAATGGACGAGGACCCCAATCTTGATCCTCACACATTAACACAAGGGGACAATGAAGCAAACGACTACATCTATTGCCAAACCGTAACCATGTAAATTGTTTACCAAATATAGGTAAATCCACCAGCACAACATTATTCATAAAGGAATTAAAATTTATCCTTCAACACCTATCGATAATGTAGAACAACACGATCTTGCCAAATTATTTCAGACCGTGTTAAAATCCTCTTCCTATGCACCACAGGCTCAAAATGTCCCGCAAACGACACAATACATCACTCGAAAGAGGAACCTGCTCCGCCACACCACTAGGGCATAAACTGCCACAATACAACTCTTAAAACCCGGAAGCACCCAAGAACCTTTCACCAACACATAGTATTTAGAAACCAAAGAAAATTCCAACTGAAACCTCAAACTATCTTAAATATCCCCTCCGCATGAGTATACTCGAAAGTGAAAATATTCGAGGGTCATAAGCGTCTAACCAAGTCAAGGAAGCACGGGTACGGCAATCTTATGCCGTTTCAAGTACCCGAAACGTCGTTTGGACGGGTACGGCTGGGATACGTACCGGGGGCGTTTCACGTTGACGGGGTACGGCTGAAAGTGACCAAATACGGTTGAGAGATTTTCGGTGACGTTTCGGGGATGGCATGTGAACTTCACGCGCGTCCCCAAAGCTATTTGCAGATGCGCTTCGAAATGTATTTTGGCAGCTTCACCGGCGGAGGCGGAACGACCAACGGGGAGAAAAACTCAGACATAAAAACCAGGTGAAAAACTCATACAACAAACCAGGAGAAGTTGAAGAAAAAGAAGTTTAAGGAGGCATGAAAAACACAAGTGATTTTTTTAATCTATCTCATTTATTGTTGTGGGGCCCAATAAAATATTTCTTTTTTTTATTGAATTATATATAGGTCATTCCAACATAATCCCTAAATATATTTTTTACTACCTTACTTTCATGAAGAAAAAATTATACCATTTATGAGTATTTGTTGTTTTTTAATTATGAGTAATTTATTTTTAAAATTTAAGATAATTTTCACTTTTAACTTTTTATTAGTATTTCGTTTTTACCAGTTTTTTAATTATTATTATTATAAAATTTTATTTTATATTTACCGTACCCTTGCCGTACCCGTACCCTGTAATTTTAAGAATTGCCGTTTTTCGTCCCCGTTCCCGTCCCTGTATCTGTCCCCGTATCCGTATTGGTGCAACATGGAACCAAGTCATAAGAGACCGTTGTGAATGTACTCTCTAAAAATAAAACCATGTCACAATGTTGTTTCTGCAAAAAGTCACAAAAACCTTTCCTCTTATTCGATCCCTCAACTCTCAGACATTCCAACATAAAATCTTCATGAGTTGATTCGCTTTTCAACGATACGCGATACAAAATAACACGCGATATGTCTTTGATCGCTTCTTTTCCCTTAGCCAATGTCGAGACCCCGGCCAGTTTACACAGTTTTTGAGTAGATTCAGCATCTCGTAGAAACTTGTCTTGCCAGATCTTGAAATTTGGTCCCAAAAACTTTCTTTTATTCTCGATTCCCCATTGCGTGGCCTGTCACGACCACTCTTGACCAGCGTTTGACGTGAATTTTTTTCTCTATTACCAAGCGCCTCAATACGAAGTATCTGAAAATTCGAATAGGATAAAATTGGCTCTGTCCCTATAAATTGGGAAAAATACCATTTCATGATAACTGATGGCATTGTGTTAGGACACCGAATTTCTATTGTAGTGATTGAAGTCGACAAGGCTAAAGTGTAAGTTATTGAAAACTTACCTCCACTGACAAATGTGAAGGCAATTTACAGTTTTTTTGGGCATGCATATTTTATCGAAGATTTATTAGAGATTTTTTCAAAAATTGCAAAACCTTTATGCTCTTTGTTGTAACAAAATTGGAAATTCTTCTTTGATGATGAATGTCTAGATGTATTCATTCAAATTAAGAAACAACTTGTAAATGCACCCATTGTTATTGCACCAGATTGGTCACAACCCTTTGAAGTTATGTGTGATGCAAATGACTTTGTTATTGGTGTTTTTTTAGGGCAACACAAGGAGAAAGTATTTCATGCGATCTACTACGCTAGTAAAACTCGGACTCGGGCTGAAATTAATTATACAACCACCGATAAAGAGTTATTGTTTGTAATATTTGCTTGCACTTTCGACAAATTCTGTTCATACCTTGTCCGCACAAAAGTCACTATATTTACTGATCGCTCTGCGTTGAGATATCTTTTTGCAAAGACGGATGCAAAACCTAGGTTGATACAATGGATTCTACTTCTACAGAAATTTGACATTGAGATAAAGGATTGCAAGGGTTTAGAGAATCATGTTGCAAACCATCTATCTAGATAGGAATCTGGCAGTGAAGATGACAATCAAACTCAAATTGTCGATGCATTTCCAGATGAGAAACTATTTGCTGTAAATGCAGTCCCTTGGTATGCGGATATTGTCAATTATCTAGTGTGTGGAAAAATTCCACTGGGTGTCAAAGGTCATAGAAAAGTAACGTTTTTTTGCAACATAACCAAATACTACTATAGCAAGCCATATTTGTTCAAGGTATGCAATGACAACATCATTTGGTACTGTGTTCCAAAAGAAGAAATGGTACCTATCTTGAAGCATTGTCATGATACTCCTTACGGAGGTCATTTCGGTGGTATAAGAACTACTGCAAATATTCTCCAGTCAAGATTTTATTGGCTAACACTATTCATGGATGCTCACAATTTTGTGAAACAGTGTGATCGTTGTCAGTGCACTGGATCTATTTCCAAACGTAATGAAATACCACAACCACCAAAAATAGAGGTTGATTGTTTGATGTATAGGGTCTAAACTTCATGGACCTTTTCCAAACTCATTTGGGAATCTCTATATTTTGGTGGATGTTTATTATATTTCTAAATGGATTGAAGCTGTTGTTGTTACTAATGTTGATGCAAAGACAGTACTCAAATTCTTCCACAAGCACATACTCACTCACTTTGGAACTCCTAAGGCACTGATCAGCGACAAAGGCAAGCATTTTCATTGCAATCAAGTGGCAGGTGCATTGAAAAGATACAGAGTCAACCATACACTTGCCACCACTTATAAATGGGCAAGCAAAAATATCCAATTGAGCAATAAAAAATTCTGAAGAAGGTGGTTAACACCACCAGAAAAGATTGGTCTTCAAGATTGGATGATTCTCTATGGGCACTTCTGACAACCTAGAAAACACATATTGGAATGTCATTGTATCAGTAAGTATTTAGTAAATCATGCCATTTTCCTGTGGAGTTGGAACACAAAGCATTGTGGGCCATTAAGCAAGTAAATATGGATTATGAAGTTGATGCGATGAAAAGAACGCTAGAACTTACATGGTTAGAAGAGATTTGGCGTAATGCCAATGAAAATGTGTCAATTTACATGGAAAAGAGTAGAAGATGGCATGACAAGATCATATTACAGCGACAATTTATTATTGGTCAGCATGTTTTGCTATTTAACTCAAGATTGACGTTACATATTTGTAAGTTACGGTCATGTTGGTTTGGACCTTTTAAGTTGTCGAAGTTTTTCCTCATGATGCAGTCACAGTAAAGGATTTACAAGATGGACGCCAATTCAAAATCAATAGACAACATCTTAAGCTTTATTATGGAGATGTTGATCAAAAGCCGATCGAAACCATTAAATGGGCCGAATTTTTTTTAATTTTAATATTTTATTTTTGCTTGTACATATTTAGTTTTTGTTTTTTTATTTTATTTTTCGGTTCATGCTTTTTTTCATCTATTTTGCAGAAAAAGTTTGGAGCCTTTGCCCTTGAATTTAGTTCTTATCTTCTACAAGGACTGTACAATTGTACTATTCATTATGACTCATCATATTTGGGGGCATATCAGGAATATCCGATCACACCGTTTGATCAAAGAATTTCCCACCATCTGATTTATTTGGGTGGGAGAAATTGTGATTGGACACAATTTTTCGCTACATATTTACATCCCTTTGATTGAGAGGTTCTAGGGTGAAACCTCTGATTTGAGGTTAATTTAAGGCTGACTGGTTGTGAAGGTTATAAGTTCGTACATAATTGATTACAAGGTTTGTACATAATTGATTACAGAAAGTGTAATTAAAAAGGTACATACATAGTTTGTTACAAGAGATCACAAAATCCAATAAACCTCAACAAAAGGCAATAAACTATGTCAATACATAGTTTAAAAGTATGAAAACGTAATTTGTTACAAAAAGTATGGTAAATTAAATATGTACTTAATTTATTACATGTTGTACGTAATTTGTTGCACAATTCGTAATGAAAACGGTATGTACTCAAATTATTACACGACATCACCAAAACCTAAATTAGCTCAACCAAGGGTAATAAACTATGTACATACCTAGTTTCTTACATTAAAACCTAATTTGTTACAAAAAGTATGAAAAATTAAGTATGCACTTAAATTATTACATGTTGTACGTAATTTGTTACAAAATATGTAATGAAAACGGTATGTACTTAAATTATTACACGACATCACCAACCCCAAAAGTACCTCAACCAAGGGTAATAAATTATGTACATACATTGTTTCGTACAGGAAAACCTAATTTGTTACAAAAGGTATGAGAAATTAAGTGTGTACTTAATTTATTACACGTTGTAAGTAATTTGTTATAGAATTTGTAAAGAAAAAGGTATGTACCGAAATTATCACAAGAGATCACCAACCCCAAAAGTACCTCAACCAAGGGTAATAAACTATGTACATACAAAGTTTCTTACACAAAAACGTATTTTGTTACAAAAAGCATGAGAAATGAAGTATGTACTTAATTTATTACAGCTTGTACGTAAGTTGTTACAGAATTTGTAATGAAAAAGGTATGTACCGAAATTATTACAAGAGATCACCAACCCTAAAAGTACCTCAACCAATGTTAATAAACTATGTACATATATAGTTTCTTACATGAAAACCTAATTTGTTACAAAAAAACATGAGAAATTGAGTATGTATTTAATTTATTACACGTTGTACGAAATTTGTTACAGAATCTGTAATGGAAAAGGTATGTACCGAAATTATTATAGGAGATCACCAACCCCAAAAGTACTCAACCAAAGGTAAGAAACAATGTACATACATAGTTTCTTACACGAAAACCTAATTTGTTACAAAAAAGTATGACAAATTAAGTATGTACTTAATTTATTACAGGTTGTACGTAAGTTATACAGAATTTTTAAAGAAAAAGGTATGTACCAATTTTATTACACGAGATCACCAACCCCAAAAGTACCTCAACCAAGGGTAATAAATTATGTACATACAATTTTTCTTACATGAAAACCTAATTTGTTACAAAAAGCATGAGAAATTAAGTATGTACTTAATTTATTACTTGTACGTTATTTGTTACAGAATCTATAATGAAAAGGGTATGTACCTAAATTATTATATGAGATCACCATTCCTAAAAGTACCTCAACCAAGGGTAATAAACTATGTACATACATAGTTTCTTACAAGGAAACCTGATTTGTTACAAAAAGCATGAGAAATTAAGTATGTACTTAATTTATTACACGATGTACGTAAATTGTTACAAAATCTGTAATGAAAAGGGTATGTACCTAAATTATTAAACGAGATCACCAATCCCAAAAGTACCTCAACCAAGGGTAATAAACTATATACATACACAGTTTCTTACAGGAAAACCTAATATGTTACAAAAAGTATGATAAATTAAGTATGTACTAAATTTATTACACGTACGTAATTTGTTAAAGAATTTGTAATTTAAAAGGTATGTACCGAAATTATTACACGAGATCACCAACCCCAAAAGTGTAACGCCCCGGTTTTGGGCTTAGTAGTTTTGGGCGTTGACCGGTTTGGTCAAAGTGCTGTTCGAATCTAAAGAGGTGAAATTAGGAAAGCCTAGTTCGGGTTGCATTAAAAATATGGAAAAATGTTCTAAAATCATCTTTTAATATAATTAAGTGAACTGTGAAATCAATTTTGGAAAATGAGTTTTGGAAGGGTGACATTTTGGCTAGTGACCAAAATGTAATTTTTGAAAGTTTGGTGACTGTTTTCGAAAGGGTTGGAACTTTGAATCTTTAAGGAGCTATTAATCCAAAAGTAGTTTCTCCAGATTTTTCTAAGATATTTTGAGATTTATTCTGATTTTAAAACATATCAAAAGAGGAGGGAAAGCCATTTTGGCTATTTTGTTAACTAACTTTCCAATTTTCTTTCTCTCATTTTCTCTCAACCCAAACACTTTCTTTCCAGAGAATTGGTTCTGATTTTCTCACCTAAATCTCTCCTTTCAACTCTCTTTTGATTCCTAATCAACATATCTACAAAACCTCATCATTTGCTACTTGATTCATCAAGGTTTTTGATTCCAAAAAGAGGAGAAACTCAAGTTTGGAGGTAAGAACGTCCTTCTCCTCTAAACTATCAGTTCTTTACTGAAATTCCTAAGTTTTCAATCCTTAATTGATGTTTTATTAAAGGCTTTTGAGTTGTGAATTGGATCTTGGCTTATAATGCAAGATTTGGTGATTTTTGGTGATTTTCGTTTGATCTGATAAATCTGTGATTTGAGATGTGTTTTTGATGATATTTGAACATTAAATTGATAAGGAATTGAGTTTTGATTAATGCAATCCCGGATAGGTTGAGTTTCCTAAGTTTAGCTTGTGTTTCTTGGTTGTTTTTGAGGTGATCTTGTGGATCTGATGTTGCTGGAGGTATAAGGATGTTTGTAGGTTCTTTTTAGATGTTAAATGATGTTAAAGGATGTTAGGTTTTGATGGTTTATGGCTGGGCTTTGTTGAGAAGTGGTTTGGATGCATTTTCGGTTGTGTTTGGTAGCCGAAAATGGAGTGTGGATGAGAGCAGCAAGTTTAGGTGCTTTCATTGAAGCAATTAATGCATGATGATGCATTAATCCTCTGCTTTGATGTGTTAAAACAGGGGAGGCATCTTTGGATCCAAGAGTTGTTGATCCGGAAGCTTGATTTGGTGCTTCGGCAAGAGGCGAAGTGGAATCGGTGAGTGAAAATGGTTTTCGGCTTTGAAACCAATGTCTTGGGAGCTTAGTTTAAGTCTAAACAACTTTGCTAAGCTCAAGTGTAAGTTTTCGGAAAGTACTCTCTAGTGGTGGCCATGATTTTGTTGTGATGCAATGTGGTTTATTGCATGATTTAAATACTGTTTTGAAAGCATGATTTAGCATGGTATTTGCTGTTTTTGTAAGCCATACGTTGAAGGAAGCTCAAGGTAAGAGTTCCTTGTTTTTGTACATTGATAAAATGTGGTTTGATGCTTTTAAATGCATGATGAATATGGCTTGGTTTAATGCTTTAAAATAGTGGATAAATTGATGATAATGATGTATATTGGCAAGTGATGTTTTGAAAAGGTTAAGGTCACTAAGGTGGTTAAAAGTCCTTGAGTGAGCCTTGTTTACTTAAGAACATCAAGGTGGTTAAAAGTCCTTGGATGGTTCTTTTTATGGACACAAAGGTGGTTAAAAGTCCTTGTGTGATCCTTTCCATGGTGTTTAAAAGTCCATGGGGCCATGGTGTTTAAAAGTCCATGGGGCCAAGGTGTTTAAAAGTCCTTGGGGCCAAGGTGTTTAAAAGTCCTTGGGGTGAAACTTGATACGGACACAAAGGTGGTTAAAAGTCCTTATTTGGTCCTTTCCATGGTGGTTAAAAGTCCATGGGCCAAGGTGTTTAAAAGTCCTTGGGGTGAAAGTTGATGAACTTGTTTTTAAAGAAATGGAACTTATCACTTGTGGCCAATATGACATGTTATGATATGAAGCATGAGATGCTTGTTTTAAGTATGCTTTTGAGCATGAGCAATTGATGATTTGAAGCATGATTTATAAATGTTTTATAAATGCATTATTGAATGGTTTTATGAGCATTCCTCACTAAGCTTTTGCTTACGCTCTCTTTCGTTTTCTTAATTCAATAATGCAGAACATTGGAGTACTTTGAGGGCAGCAAGAAGGGCAAGCAATCAAGTGAAAGTAAAGCTCAAAGTATGGAAGGTTTCTTAAGTACATTTTAGCTTTTGGTAATTTGGCAATGGGGGACCTATGTGTATGTTTTGGGAGAGGTTTTGAACTCCCTATGTATGTTGAATGTTGATGAGAATGCTGGTTTTATTGTTTGGCCTTAATATGCTTGAATTGGAAGTTTATGCTTGAATGGCTTGCTTGTGTAGGAAGCATGCCTATAGATTTGAGGCTTTTCGTATGTGATGTTGTTTTGATGAATTGCTGATGCAAGTATGTCTTATATATGTTGAATTGCATGCTGGTAAAGTTTGGTAGCATTTAGAGAATGATTGGATGTTTAATTGCATGTTTAAGAATGCATTTTTGGGGCAATCTGTGCAGGGTGTTTCGGAACAGTATCACCCGTTTCAGAACAGGTGCCTTAAACAAGCCCAGGCGTCCGAAACGGGAGGGACCGTTCCGAAACGGTTTGGCTACTGCCAGCCCGTGTTGCGGTACGCGTTGCGGAACGGCCCCGCGTTTCGAAACGGGCTCTGCCTGTTTCGGAACGGATGACCGTTAGGGGCTGACATTGGCAGTTAAATGTTTTGTATTGTTTGCATTTTGGTCCTGAATCTTGTTTGTGCAATTGTATGAGTTTGGAATGTCCTTTTGAGCTGAAATTTCACAGTGAAGCATGAAACCTGACTAATTACAAGCTGGTAACCTTAATTTGAGTTAAGTCCTCATATTTATCAGAAAATACAATTTGGTCCCTAAAGTTGTAATTTGTTCAATTGGGTCCCTGTTCGATCTCTGATGTTTGTGATCTTTGAGTATGACGTTTGTGTGATCACAATTAGGGCTAATGTGCATCTAGACAAGATTAAAAAGAAAAAAAAAGGGTCGTTAATCAAGGTTGACTTTCGGGTTGACTTTGGTTTTCCCTGTGTGACTTTCTTAATTCGGGTCAACCGTCTAGGCCGGGTTAAGGGGGTTACATTTGGTGGTATCAGAGCTGAGTTCTAGAGTAATTGGGAATGAATGTGTGAATGATTGAAGTATGTATGCCTTGTATGCTTGTTGTTTGAAAGCATGTTTAGTGGCTTGTGATTTGGATGCAATTGAGATGTATGCTGTGATGTAGCATGTTGTGGGTACCCATTGCCAAATAAAAGCTAATGAAATGATGTTGATTTTGAATGAAATTGAGCTTGAATACTTGGATTGCTTACCTTGCTGGGCCTGACTTTGTTTTATTTGCATTGATGTTGCATGGTAAAAGTATGGCACAACGTAGAGAGTTACGAGGTAATGTGCGAGCTACGGCTCCTAATGAGATTGAGAACGAGGAAAACACGGGTAGTGCGGTGTTACCTCCTCCTCCACCTGGTGGTGGTAGTGCTGAGGGAGGAAGAGCTGAAGCTGCAGCTGGTGCTGGAGCTGCTGGACCTGAGGTTGGTCAGGGGCAAGCTATGCCTGATATGACGATGTTGGTACAAGCTATTGCGGGTGCTTTTCGAGCAGCAGTAGCTGGAGCTCAAGGAGCTGGGCATCAGGGAGATGCTGGAGTTAGACTACCTTTGGAGCGTCTGCGCAGTCTTGGTGGGACTGAGTTCAGGGGTATGTCTGCTGAGAGTTCTGAAGCTTGGCTAGAGAGTACCAAGCGAATCTTGGGACAGATGAGTTGCACGAATGTGCAAAAGTTGGGTTGTGTTGTGTCCTTGCTGCAGGACGATGCGTATACGTGGTGGACGACCACCACAGCTGGGATGGCTGAAGCTGACATCACTTGGACATTCTTCCAGAATGTGTTCAAGTGGAGATATCTTGGTGTGAGATATCTTGATGTGAAGAAACGTGAGTTCATGACTCTTACCCAAGGGAGTATGACAGTGGCTGAGTATGAGGTGCAGTTTGTGCGACTCAGTCAGTATGCACCTGAGCTTATTCCTGATGAACGGGAGAGGTGCGAAAGGTTTCGTTATGGTCTTGTAACGGAGGTGAAGATGTATGTGCTGGCCATCGAGTATGATGATTTTGATGTGTTGGTGGGCCGAGCCAAGGACATAGAGATGAACTTGGGTTTATCTACGAAAGGTGCTGGAGCAAGTTCTGGTAAGAGAGCTGCTGAGTATAGTTCCGGTGGTGGACGGAACAAGAGGGGACGTGATCAGAGGTATCAGTCCTCAGCTAAGAGAGGTGGTGGTGCACCTGCTAGAGGAGGTAATGCTAGAGCTGATCCAAGTGCTTGTTGGATCTGTGGTTCACGTGGTCACATGAAGCGTGACTGTCCTCGTGCTGTGAGGGAGGTGCAAGCTCCTGTTGCGGCAGCTGGTTATGGGTGCTGGAATTGTGGTTCTGCAGACCACTTGAGGCGAGATTGTCCGAGGTTGGCTGGTGATCAGATGCGTGCTCATGTTGTTGCTGCACCACAGAGAGGTCGTGGGCGCGGCCGTGGTAATTTCCAGAGGAGAGAGGAGGGTGGTCGTGGAGTAGCCCATGTTGTGGCTATTCAGCCTGAAGGTGGAGGCCAAGCGAGGGTGTATGCTCAGCGTGAGGGAAGGAATGATGCAGATGTGATTGCAGGTACCTTTACTTTGCAATCCTTGTCATTGCTTTCTTTGATTGATTCTGGATCTACGCATTCATACATTTTGCGTGAGCATGCTGAATTGCTTGGTTTGCCTGTTGAGTCTTTGGATGTTGGTGTTCGTGTCACTAGTTCTTTTGGTGAAACTGTTGTGACTCGAAAGCTTTATAGAAGGTGTCCCTTGGTTGTTCAAGAACATGTTTTTCATGTTGATCTTATGGAGTTGCCCTTTTATGGTTTTGATGTGATCCTTGGTATGGATTGGCTTGCTGAGCATCGTGCTGTTGTGGATTGTGAAAATAAGCGTGTTTCGCTTAAGCTTGCGGATGATTATGAAGTGGTTGTGGTTGGTGAGAATGTGAAGTTTCTTGCCAATGTGGTGTCTACCTTGGAGGCGAGCAGGATGCTGAGGCAAGGTTGCGAAGCTTATCTAGCTTTTGTGATGAATCCTAGCTCTAAGGAGTTGAGGGTGCAAGATATCAGAGTTGTGAAGGAGTTTCCTGGTGTTTTTCCTGAGGAGTTGCCTGGTTTACCTCCTAATCGCGAGGTGGAGTTTGGAATTGAGCTGTATGAGAATACAACTCCTGTGTCCATTACTCCCTATAGAATGGCACCTAAGGAGCTGAAGGAGCTGAAGACGCAGTTGCAAGAGCTGCTTGATCGTGGTTTCATCCGGCCGAGTGTGTCACCTTGGGGAGCACCGGTCTTGTTTGTGAAGAAGAAAGATGGCACTATGAGGATGTGTATTGATTACCGTCAGCTGAACAAGTTGACTATCAAGAATCGGTATCCTTTGCCGAGGATTGATGATCTCTTTGATCAATTTCGGGGAGCTGATGTGTTCTCTAAGATTGACTTGAGATCAGGGTATTATCAGTTGAAGGTGAAGGATGTGGATGTGCCTAAGACAGCTTTCAGGACAAGGTATGGGCATTATGAGTTCCTTGTGATGCCGTTTGGTTTGACAAATGCTCCTGCTGCTTTCATGGACATGATGAATCGTGTGTTTCATGAATACCTGGACAAGTTCGTTGTGGTGTTCATTGATGATATCCTTGTGTACTCGCGTACTGAGGAGGAGCATGAAGAGCATTTGAGGATTGTTTTGCAAGCTTTGTTGGAGAATCAGCTTTATGCTAAGCTGAGCAAGTGTGAGTTCTGGCTTAAGGAGGTGGTGTTTCTTGGGCATGTGGTCTCAGCTGAGGGGATTCGTGTTGATCCTCAGAAGATTGAGGCGGTGATGAACTGGAAGGTTCCTAAGTCTGTTCATGAGGTCCGTAGTTTCCTTGGTTTGGCAGGATACTACCGAAGGTTTGTGGATGGTTTTTCCAAGATTGCTGCTCCTTTGACGAAGCTGTTGCAAAAGGATGTTAAGTATGAGTGGACGGAAGTGAGACAGCAGGCTTTTGAGAAGCTGAAGGCGGCTTTGACGCAAGCTCCTATCTTGGTTCAGCCTGAATCAGGAAAAGAGTTTGTGGTCTACAGTGATGCATCCTATGTTGGTTTGGGGTGTGTGCTGATGCAAGAGGGTAAGGTGGTGGCTTATGCATCGCGGCAGTTGAAAGTGCATGAGCGCAATTACCCTACGCATGATATTGAGCTGGCTACAGTGGTTTTTGCTCTGAAGATCTGGAGGCATTATCTGTATGGTGAGAAGTGTACGGTGTACACGGATCACAAGAGTTTGAGGTATCTGATGTCACAGAAGGAGTTGAATCTTAGGCAGCGTCGTTGGTTGGAGTTGCTCAAGGATTATGATCTGACGATTGAGTATCATCCAGGAAAGGCTAATGTTGTTGCGGATGCCTTGAGTAGGAAAGTAGCTGTTGAGCTGAGGGCTATGTTTGCTAGCTTGTGCATATCGCGAGATGGTGGTCTTGTTGCTGAGTTGCAGGTGAAACCATCGTTGGTTCAGTTGATCAAGGATAAGCAATTGCTGGATGATTCCTTGGTGTCTCATGTTCAGGATATCGCGGAGGGTAGACCTTCGGATTTCTGTTTTAATGATGATGGTGTGTTGTGTTTTGGGAGTCGGATAGTAGTGCCTGCTGATGCTGAGTTGAGGCGTGCTATTCTGACCGAAGGCCATAGTAGTCCTTTTGCTATGCACCCTGGTAGTACTAAGATGTATCGTGATCTTCGTGATGAGTACTATTGGGTGGGTTTGAAGAAGGATGTTGCGGAGTTTGTGAGCAAGTGTTTGGTGTGTCAGCGAGTTAAGGCTGAACATCAGGTTCCTTCTGGGTTGTTGCAACCGTTGAAAATCCCTGAATGGAAGTGGGAAAGGGTTACCATGGATTTTGTATCTGGTTTACCTTTGTCTCCATCAAAGAAGAATTCTGTTTGGGTGATTGTGGATCGCCTGACGAAGTGTGCGCATTTCTTGCCTGTGCATACTACGTTCTCTTTGGATAAGCTGGCAGAGCTGTACATTGCTGAGGTTGTGAGGCTGCATGGTGTGCCTAAGTTGATTGTGTCGGATAGGGATTCGAGGTTCACATCGCGTTTCTGGCAGTGTTTGCATCAAGCTTTGGGTACAAAGTTGCATTTCAGTACATCCTATCATCCTCAGTCGGATGGTCAGTCTGAGCGAGTTATTCAGATCTTGGAGGATATGTTGAGGTGCTGCGTGATTGAGTTTCAAGGTTCTTGGGAGAAGCATCTGCCTTTGGTTGAGTTCGCTTATAACAATAGTTATCAGGCAAGTATACAGATGGCACCTTATGAGGCTCTGTATGGGAGGAAGTGTAGGACTCCTCTTTGTTGGGCTGAAACTGGTCAAAAGTTGGTTTCGATGCCGGCTTTGTTGAAAGGGACCACTGAGAAGGTGAAGCTCATATGTGAGCGGTTGAAGGCTGCCTCTGATCGGCAAAAGTCTTAAGCGGATTTGAAGCGTAAGGAGATAGAGTATGCGGTGGGTGACCGTGAGTTCTTGAAGATTTCGCCTTGGAAGAAGGTGATGAGGTTTGGCCTAAAGGGTAAGTTGAGCCCTAGGTACATTGGACCATATGAGGTTGTTGAGCGTGTGGGTCCTGTTGCGTATCGGTTGAGGTTACCTCAGGAGTTGGAGAAGATTCATGATGTGTTCCATGTTTCTATGCTCCGGAAGTATAGATCTGATCCTTCGCATGTGATGCCTGTGGAGGAAGTGGAATTGAATCCGGATTTGACCTATGATGAGGAACCGGTGAAGGTTCTGGATTCGGATAGCAAGGTTCTTCGGGGCAAGACCATTGAGTTGGTGAAGGTGTTGTGGAAGCATCGAGGTGTTGAGGAAGCCATGTGGGAGCGGAAGGAAGACATGCTGAAGCAGTTTCCTTATCTCTTTCCTTCAGGTAAATTTCGAGGACGAAATTTCTTAAGTGGGGGAGAGTTGTAACGCCCCGGTTTTGGGCTTAGTAGTTTTGGGCGTTGACCGGTTTGGTCAAAGTGCTGTTCGAATCTAAAGAGGTGAAATTAGGAAAGCCTAGTTCGGGTTGCATTAAAAATATGGAAAAATGTTCTAAAATCATATTTTAATATAATTAAGTGAACTGTGAAATCAATTTTGGAAAATGAGTTTCGGAAGGGTGACATTTTGGCTAGTGACCAAAATGTAATTTTTGAAAGTTTGGTGACTGTTTTCGAAAGGGTTGGAACTTTGAAGCTTTAAGGAGCTATTAATCCAAAAGTAGTTTCTCCAGATTTTTCTAAGATATTTTGAGATTTATTCTGATTTTAAAACATATCAAAAGAGGAGGGAAAGCCATTTTGGCTATTTTGTTAACTAACTTTCCAATTTTCTTTCTCTCATTTTCTCTCAACCCAAACACTTTCTTTCCAGAGAATTGGTTCTGATTTTCTCACCTAAATCTCTCCTTTCAACTCTCTTTTGATTCCTAATCAACATATCTACAAAACCTCATCATTTGCTACTTGATTCATCAAGGTTTTTGATTCCAAAAAGAGGAGAAACTCAAGTTTGGAGGTAAGAACGTCCTTCTCCTCTAAACTATCAGTTCTTTACTGAAATTCCTAAGTTTTCAATCCTTAATTGATGTTTTATTAAAGGCTTTTGAGTTGTGAATTGTATCTTGGCTTATAATGCAAGATTTGGTGATTTTTGGTGATTTTCGTTTGATCTGATAAATCTGTGATTTGAGATGTGTTTTTGATGATATTTGAACATTAAATTGATAAGGAATTGAGTTTTGATTAATGCAATCCCGGATAGGTTGAGCTTCCTAAGTTTAGCTTGTGTTTCTTGGTTGTTTTTGAGGTGATCTTGTGGATCTGATGTTGCTGGAGGTATAAGGATGTTTGTAGGTTCTTTTTAGATGTTAAATGATGTTAAAGGATGTTAGGTTTTGATGGTTTATGGCTGGGCTTTGTTGAGAAGTGGTTTGGATGCATTTTCGGTTGTGTTTGGTAGCCGAAAATGGAGTGTGGATGAGAGCAGCGAGTTTAGGTGCTTTCATTGAAGCAATTAATGCATGATGATGCATTAATCCTCTGCTTTGATGTGTTAAAACAGGGAAGGCATCTTTGGATCCAAGAGTTGTTGATCCGGAAGCTTGATTTGGTGCTTCGGCAAGAGGCGAAGTGGAATCGGTGAGTGAAAATGGTTTTCGGCTTTGAAACCAATGTCTTGGGAGCTTAGTTTAAGTCTAAACAACTTTGCTAAGCTCAAGTGTAAGTTTTCGAAAAGTACTCTCTAGTGGTGGCCATGATTTTGTTGTGATGCAATGTGGTTTATTGCATGATTTAAATACTGTTTTGAAAGCATGATTTAGCATGGTATTTGTTGTTTTTGTAAGCCATATGTTGAAGGAAGCTCAAGGTAAGAGTTCCTTGTTTTTGTACATTGATAAAATGTGGTTTGATGCTTTTAAATGCATGATGAATATGGCTTGGTTTAATGCTTTAAAACAGTGGATAAATTGATGATAATGATGTATATTGGCAAGTGATGTTTTGAAAAGGTTAAGGTCACTAAGGTGGTTAAAAGTCCTTGAGTGAGCCTTGTTTACTTAAGAACATCAAGGTGGTTAAAAGTCCTTGGATGGTTCTTGTTATGGACACAAAGGTGGTTAAAAGTCCTTGTTTGATCCTTTCCATGGTGTTTAAAAGTCCATGGGGCCATGGTGTTTAAAAGTCCTTGGGGTGAAACTTGATACGGACACAAAGGTGGTTAAAAGTCCTTGCGTGGTCCTTTCCATGGTGGTTAAAAGTCCATGGGCCAAGGTGTTTAAAAGTCCTTGGGGCCAAGGTGTTTAAAAGTCCTTCGGTGAAAGTTGATGAACTTGTTTTTAAAGAAATGGAACTTATCACTTGTGGCCAATATGACATGTTATGATATGAAGCATGAGATGCTTGTTTTAAGTATGCTTTTGAGCATGAGCAATTGATGATTTGAAGCATGATTTATAAATGTTTTATAAATGCATTATTGAATGGTTTTATGAGCATTCCTCACTAAGCTTTTGCTTACGCTCTCTTTCGTTTTCTTAATTCAATAATGCAGAACATTAGAGTACTTTGAGGGCAGCAGGAAGGGCAAGCAATCAAGTGAAAGTAAAGCTCAAAGTATGGAAGGTTTCTTAAGTACATTTTAGCTTTTGGTAATTTGGCAATGGGGGACCTATGTGTATGTTTTGGGAGAGGTTTTGAACTCCCTATGTATGTTGAATGTTGATGGGAATGCTGGTTTTAGTGTTTGGCCTTAATATGCTTGAATTGGAAGATTATGCTTGAATGGCTTGCTTGTGTAGGAAGCATGCCTATAGATTTGGGGCTTTTCGTATGTGATGTTGTTTTGATGAATTGCTGATACAAGTATGTCTTATATATGTTGAATTGCATGCTGGTAAAGTTTGGTAGCATTTGGAGCATGATTGGATGTTTAATTGCATGTTTAAGAATGCATTTTTGGGGCAATCTGTGCAGGGTGTTTCGGAACAGTATCACCCGTTTCGGAACAGGTGCCTTAAACAAGCCCAGGCGTCCGAAACGGGAGGGACCGTTCCGAAACGGTTTGGCTACTGCCAGCCCGTGTTGCGGTACGCGTTGTGGAATGGCCCCGCGTTTCGAAACGGGCTCTGCCAGTTTCGGAACGGGTGACCGTTAGGGGCTGACATTGGCAGTTAAATGTTTTGTATTGTTTGCATTTTGGTCCTGAATCTTGTTTGTGCAATTGTATGAGTTTGGAATGTCCTTTTGAGCTGAAATTTCACAGTGAAGCATGAAACCTGACTAATTACAAGCTGGTAACCTTAATTTGAGTTAAGTTCTCATATTTATCAGAAATTACAATTTGGTCCCTAAAGTTGTAATTTGTTCAATTGGGTCCCTGTTTGATCTCTGATGTTTGTGATCTTTGAGTATGATGTTTGTGTGATCACAATTAGGGCTAATGTGCATCTAGACAAGATTAAAAAGAAAAAAAAGGGTCGTTAATCAAGATTGACTTTCGGGTTGACTTTGGTTTTCCCCGTGTGACTTTCTTAATTCGGGTCAACCGTCTAGGCCGGGTTAAGGGGGTTACAAAGGTAATAAACTATGTACATATGAAGTTTCTTACACGAAAACTTATTTTGTTATAAAAAGCATGAGAAATTAAGTACGTACTTAGTTTATTACACGTTGTACTTAATTTGTTACAGAATTTGTAATTAAAAAGGTATGTACCGAAATTATTACATAAGATCACCAACCCTAAAAGTAGCTCAACCAAGGGTAATAAATTATGTACATACATAGTTTCATACACAAAAATCTAGTTTGTTACAAAAAACATGAGAAATTAAGTATGTACTTAATTTATTACACGTTGTACGTAATTTCTTACACAATCTCTAATGGAAAAGGTGTCTACCAAAATATTACAGGAGATCACCAACCCCAAAAGTACTCAACGAAAGGTAAGAAACTATATACATACATAGTTTCTTATACGAAAACCTAATTTGTTACAAAAGAATGACAAATTAAGTATGTACTTAATTTTTTACAAGTTGTACGTAAGTTGTTACAGAATTTGTAATGAAAAAAGAATGTACCGATTTTATTATACGAGATCACAAACCCCAAAAGTACCTCAACCAAGGGTAATAAACTATGTACATACATAGTTTCTTACACGAAAACCTAATTTGTTACAAAAAGCATGAGAAATTAAGTATGTACTTACTTGATTACACGTTGTATGTAATTTGTTACAGAATCTGTAATGAAAAGGGTATGTACCTAAATTATTACACATGATCACCAATCCCCAAAAATACCTCAACCAAGGGTAATAAACTATGTACGTACATAGTTTCTTACACGAAAATATAATTTGTTACAAAAAGCATGATAAATTAAGTGTGTACTTAAGTTATTACATGTTGTACGTAATTTGTTACAGAATTTGTAATTTAAAAAGGTATGTACTGTTGAGTGTGTAAAAGTCCTATTATTTACCCCCTATTTAACCCATATTTATGCTGCATTCAAGCATAATTCATTGCATTTAAGTTAGATTTCAGTTATACATCACAAATATATTAAATGGCACAGTTTCTACTGAAATTGGTTGCTTTTGCAGGTTGCTGCTGTAGCAGACGAAGAAGCAGGCGCAGGGCAGGATACAGCAGAGCTAGAACTGGAGGTGCAGAAAAGAGGACGATGTTGCCATGGCCGCCGCCGTGACAGCCAAGAACGACATCAGTTTTGAGGAGAAGAAGCAAAGTGGGCCTCGACAGAAAGAGAAAATTAAGCCCGTCTGTCGTGGAATACCCTCATATTTTTCCAAGCCCTAGATCAGAATGAAGGCCAAGCCCAAAGTTCAAGGAAGAAAACTCCAAGCAAGAAAGAAGGACGAATCAAAGCTATATTCTCTGAAGATTTAGTCTTTATTAGAGTTTTACTTTAATTTAAACTTGTATTCTTGCCATATTAGAAAACTTGAACCCAAAGCCTATATAAAGGCATGTAATTTGACCTAGGAGAGGACATCACAGATTCTCTAGCCTTCTTCCCAAAACCCTAGCCGTTTTCTTCCCCTCAACATGTTCTAAATTCCCCTTAGGGCCACGAGTTGTTTTGTAAAGTAGTTGCAAGGGTTGTTTTTGTTTTAGGAATTTTCAGTTCAATAAAATAAACTTCAAGTTCTCTTATTCTAGTTATTAACATCTTGCAAGAGCATCGGGAGAGCATTGTGAGGTTATCTATTTACTTAATATTGGGAGAGTTAAGTATACGAAAGGAATAAGTGCGAGTTCTCTAGTTTATAGTTGAACTATCTCGGACCTAGGGATAGGACGAGGTTAAGTGGCTAAAGAAGAATTCAACAACATCGGTGTTCATCCTTCGATTCACGCTAGGAGGTATCATCAAAGACGTGTTCATCGACAAACTTGGACCTAGGGATAGGCCAAGGCACAGCAGGGATTCTTGACAAACTTGAAGTACGAAGTTGAGTGTTCGCTGCCACGACAAGCAACAGACTGCCGCCGCGACGAGAACGACGACAGAACTGATTTTCCCAGACTTAGCAATACCTGCACTACTGAGCAATTCAATACCAGCCCATTCTCTCTATCTTGATTTCTCTACTTTTATTTTACAGTATTCTTTATTATTCTCGTGACAACTTCTTAAATCATTATTCTTTTTACTTTCGTGCAGTAATTCTAGGTGAAGCTATTAGCCAGTCCCTGTGGAGACGATATCTGATACTTCTGTATCACTTTACTACTTGCGCTGTGTACACTTGCACTACAATTTCGATAGACTCTTTTACACGCAACAAGTTTTTGGCGTCGTTGCCGGGGGACTGGCAACATAACTCTACCTTTTCTTTTACTGCACTTTTCGTTTTTATTTTTTTTCTGTTTTAATTTGGTTTTCTCAAATTTTGCTTTTCACAAGGTTTCTTGTTTATGCGCAGATCGAGATGAGGAGAAGAACCTGAGTATCCATTAGATCCTGAAATTGAACGTTCATTCAATCTTAGGAACCAACTTCATCACGTCCTAGCCATGAACGAGTACCTTGAGGAACAGTTAGAGACGATGCAAAACCAAGGAAACCCCAGGGTAATGACCCTCCTGTCGGAGATTGAGAGATTATACCCCCTATCGGCAACCCGCCTGCTGCTGCCGCCCGACGGTCCTGTCGAGACTACATGCTGAATGACCATGTAGAACTAGAAACCACGTTGCCGGATATAGATGTTGACAACTTCAAGCTGAAACCTGTTATGTTTAGCATGATCAACAATGCCGGTCAATTCAGTGGTGCTGCTACAAAGGATGCTAGGGAGCATCTGAAAACGTTCCAAGAAATATGTGGTTCGTTTAGACTACTAGGAGTTAATCCGGAGATACTGAGGCTTCGGTTATTTCCCCATTCATTGAGGGACAGAGCAAAGACTTGGTGGAATAAACTTACGCCGGGTTCAATTAGAACTTCGACAGATTTGTCTCGTGAATTTTTATCTCGTTTTAATCCTTCACACTTATCTGAGCGATTACGTAATGAAATTGCTACTTTTCAACAGGAAGATGACGAGCCGATGCACGAGGCCTGGGACAGATTTACCACTCTTCTACGGAACTGCTCAATGCATGGATTCCCCGTCTGGAACCAGGTAACCAAGTTCTATAATGCTGCCAATTTACAAACTCGTATTCGAATTGATTCAGCAGCAAACGGATTACTACTGGACAAAGACCTAGACGAGGCAATGCAAGTATTGAAAAATCTGGCTAAGAATGAGGAGCAGTTTCCGACAGCAAGAAGAGGAGGTAAACGGGTCTTAGCTGTTAAGGATTATGAGGCCGACAACACGATGAAATCACAGGTGGCATACCTCACTAAGACGATGAAAAAGCTCTTGAACGATGATTCACAGCCGGTATTTGCTGCCGAGAAGGTATGTGAAATTTGTGAAGGAAATCATAGCTCGGATGAATGTCCTATACAGTTAGAAGAGGGAAAGTATGTTGGCAATTACAATAAGCAGAATTACAACTCCAACAACTACAATCCCAGCTGGAGAAAGGATCCCAAGTTTTCTTGGAGTAATCCCAATAATGCCCTGAATCCTCAAGCACACAATAATCAAAATCAGGGAGGACCTAGACTGCTAACTCGACAGCAGCCGCAGCAGCATCAGCAACAGCCACTAGCTGCCTCAAACAGTATACTGGAATAGACTCTGACTACGTTTATGTCTCAGACAGGAATATATATTGAGAACATGAATCAATTTGTCAAGAAGACAGAGACATTCATGGATAAAACAGAGATGCGAATGACAAATCATGAAGCTACTCTGAAATCTTTGGAGACACAGATGGGTCAGGTTTCCCAGCATATCAATCCAAGGCAGACTGGCGGATTTCCTAGCAATACTGAAAATGCTAGGCAACCCACACATGATCAGTGTAAAGCCATTACTACTAGAAGTGGGAAGAAACTACCAGGGCCTGTGAAAGAAGCTGAAACAGTGAAGAAACCAGCCTTGGACATACCTGCCGAGGAAGCTGCCCCGACAGGTAACAAACAGCCTGCTGCCGATGAGCCCGTCACGATAGCAGAAGCGACAGAGGAGAAAGATGATGAACCCAAACCTTCTCATATTCGTATGTAGTGGGAAGGGCGTATTGCTGATTATCGTCCCCTACCTTCTTTTCCTCAAGGGTTACAGCAATTGAAGCAAGAATCACAACTTAAAAAGATTTATGATATTTTTAAGCAGGTTCATATTAACATTCCACTGTTAGATGCCGTGAGGGAGATGCCCGGTTACGCCAAATTTCTCAAGGATGCAATGTCGAAGAAATCTAGACTTGGGGAGTTTGAAACGGTTGAGATGACAAAAGGATGCATGAGTATTCTGCACAAGCATCCACCCCAGAAAAAGAAGGATCCGGTGAGCTTCATCATACCTTGTGTAATCTGAGACAAATATGTGGGTAAGGCACTTTGTGAACTTGGTGCTAGTATCAATTTAATGCCAAAATCTGTTTTTCAGAAATTAGGTATTGGAAAAGCTCGACCCACAACAGTAATTCTGCAGCTGGCAGACCGCTCTTACGTTCATCCGGAAGGAAAAATCGAAGATATTCTGGTAAGAGTGGATAAGTTTATTTTTCCTGCTAACTTTCTTGTTTTAGATTGTGAAGCAGATGAAAACGCACCAATCATCCTGGGGCGACCCTTCTTAGCCACGGGAAGATCACTGATTGATGTGGAAAAAGGAGAACTCACCATGAGAGTGAACGATCAAGAAATAAAGTTGAATGTTCTCCAAGCTATGAAACATGCTGATGTAGAAGAAGAATGCAAGGCTATTACTGAAGTTACCCTTGACCAACCTTGCATTAGGTCGGGCTGTCATGACATCAACATTGGTCACTGCCTCAGCAGCCACTTACAAGACTGTCACGACAGCACCGGCGACAGAAACTCCTCAGAATCTGATACATCTGATACTGAAGATCAGGAGGAGGTAAATTGGATAGGAGATCGTCCAGGTAAGTTATTCGAGCCCTTAAATTATACCTCGGATAACCAAGCAATTCAAAAGCCATCAATTGTTGAGACCTCTGTTTTAGATCTTAAGTCGCTGCCAGGACAGCAAAAATATGCTTTTCTTGGTTTAAATGATACGTTGCCCGTAATCATCTCTTCCAAGTTGATGCAGGAACAGAAACAACAATTAATAGGGATGCTGCAGCAGCATAAAAAGGCTATTGGATGGACGATAGCTGATATTCAAGGAATTAGTCCGACATTATGTATGCATAAAATCCTTTTAGAGGATGATCATAAGCCGACTATAGATGCTCAAAGGCGGCTGAACCATGCGATGAAAGAGGTGGTGCGAAAAGAGATAATCAAATGGTTAGATGCTGGAATAATCTACGCCATCTCGGACAGCAAATGGGTGAGCCCGGTGCAATGTGTTCCCAAGAAAGGAGGAATGACCGTGGTGACCAACGAAAACAATGAGCTAATCTCAACCAGGACTGTGACCGGTTGGAGGGTTTGTATGGACTATCGGAAGCTTAACAAAGCTACCCGAAAGGACCACTTTCCTTTACCATTTATTGATCAAATGCTTGATAGATTAGCGGGTAAACCTTACTATTGTTTTCTTGATGGTTATTCAAGTTACAATCAAATTGCTATCGCACCGGAAGATCAAGAAAAGACGACATTCACATGCCCCTACGGAACATACGCTTTTAGGAGAATGCCATTTGGATTATGCATTGCACCAGCCACCTTCCAAAGGTGCATGATGGCCATATTCTTCGATATGGTAGAGGACTTCCTAGAGATTTCTATGGATGACTTTTCAGTCTTTGGAGACGACTTTGAAAGCTGCCTAGGCAACCTACAAAAGGTACTCGAAAGATGTGAAAAGGCAAACTTAGTTTTGAACTGGGAAAAATGTCACTTCATGGTGGATGAAGGGATAGTTCTTGGCCATAAGATTAGCTTCTGTGGCATAGAAGTCGACAGAGCCAAGATAGAAGTGATCGAAAAGCTGCCACCGCCCACCACAGTCAAGGGAATCAAAAGTTTCTTAGGACATGCTGGTTTTTATCGAAGGTTCATTGCGAATTTTTCAAAAATCACCAAGCCCCTATGCCATCTTCTGGAGCAGAACCGACCCTTCGACTTTAATGATGAATGTACTGAAGCATTCAAGGTTCTGAAGGAAAAACTGGTAACAGCCCCAATAGTACAGCCACCAGACTGGACATAGCCATTTGAGATCATGTGTGACGCTAGTGACTATGCTGTCGGGGCAGCACTTGGGCAGCGGAGAGATAAACTTTTTCATGTCATATATTATGCCAGCAAAACACTGAATGGCGCCCAAGTGAACTACACTACCACAGAAAAGGAGTTATTAGCTGTGGTATTCTCCATTGACAAGTTTCGTTCTTATATACTTGGAACGAAGGTTATAGTGCACACAGACCACTCTGCATTGAAATATCTGTTCGCGAAAAAGGATGCAAAGCCTCGACTGATACGTTGGATTCTGCTATTGCAAGAATTCAATCTTGAAATCAAGGACAAAAAGGGGTTAGAAAATCAAGTGACAGATCACTTGTCAAGGTTGGAGAAGGGGCAGAGTCTACCAACAGATGAGACAAACATATTCGAGACCTTCCCAGATGAGCAGCTCTTTGCTGTCGCAGTCACTGCCGCGACAGCCATGGCGGCATGTAAGTCTTCTGAACTCCCCTGGTATGCTGATTTCGTTAATTTCTTAGTTCGCGGAATAATTCCTCATGAACTTAATTATCAAGCCAGGAAGAGGTTCCAAAATGATGTAAAGCATTATTATTGGGACGAACCTTTTCTTTTCAAAATCTGTGCAGATCAGGTTATAAGGAGATACGTACCACAAGATGAGCAGGAAGACATACTTCATCACTGCCATGCTTCATAGTATGGAGGACACTTAGGAGGCAACAAAACTGCTGCCAAGGTTGTGCAGTCAGGATTTTATTGGCCGTCACTGTATAAAGATGCACAAATCTTCTACAAGAGCTGTGACAAGTGCCAACGGACATGAAACATATCAAGGAGACACGAGATGTCGCTGCAGAACATTCTTGAGGTCGAGATCTTCGACGTTTAGGGGATTGATTTTATGGGACCATTCCCATCTTCATGTGGGAATCTATACATCCTCCTGGCAGTAGAAATCCGGACAATGGCCTATGACAATGCAAGAATCTACAAGGATAAAATTAAGAAGTGGCATGATAAAAAGTTGCTGCCACGACAGTTCTGCCCAGGGCAGCTTGTATTGTTATTCAATTCTAGATTGAAACTCTTCCCAAGGAAGCTAAAATCTAGATGGTCTGGTCCGTTCCAAGTCGTACAGGTTTTTCCCCATGGTGCCATCACAATCCGATCATTAAAAGACGGACACCAATTCAAAGTCAACGGACAACACTTAAAGCATTATCAGGGGACTGAAGCCCCAGGAACACAGGAAGTGGTTACCTTAGGAGATGCCCTGCCTGGCATCCCTAATCTAACCTAATTTTTATTTTTCATTTTACTATTACTTATTATTTATTAGGAAATTAGATTTATTTTATTTTTAAATAATGTTTTTCTTTTAATTGTTTTTAGGAAATAAAGGAGTCAAGGAGAAGAGGAGAAGTGAAATTAGCCCACCATCCATCCACCAGCCCAAAAAGCCCAAATTTTGGAGCCTATCATTACAGCTGCCGTGACGGACGCGGAAAATACAGGCTGTCAACACGATGTCGCGATAGACACGAAAACGCGTAACAGACCCGTCGTAGACACGGAAACGCGTGACAGACACGTCAGACACGCTACTGCGTACCAGCTGGCCCCGTTATTTGCGCATGCCGTTACAACTTCAACGGTCAGCAATTCCTTTTCTATATAAACCCCATTTCATTCTCCATTTTCACTCACTTCTACTCTTCTTACTTGCCTCTTCTAGAATTCATTTGCTTTCAATTTTTTTATCACAACCCTTGCAACAATGTCTCCCAAGAAAACCCGTAGGAATGCTGCCTCCAGCTCCACACCGACATCAACCACCCCACGCTCATTTCAGATCAGGGATATGTGGGAAGAGAGGGGATTCATTTACACTTCAAAGGAGGGAAACTTGGGTCTACAGCCGTTCATTGCCCAAAAAATTCGAGCTCTACAGTGGCTGATCTTTGCCGAACAGGCTGAGGAAATGAACGTCTCATTGGTGAGAGATTTCTACGCTGCCGTTAACAGCAGGACATCGACAGTAGTGATGGTACGAGGAAGGGAAATGCCATTCGAAGCAGAATACATTAACACACTGTACGGATTCTATGTCGGCAGCAACGACGACGCCCACCAACAGTTCCTCAACACCTTAGACCCTGCTACCTATGATGTTGTCATGGCAGAACTGACCGATGATGGAACTCAGTGGAATACCAACCGTAAGAACCCAAGGACGGTAAATAGGACCCAACTCCTGCCGGAAGCCAAGTTATGGAACGCATTTATCAAAAAGCGTATCATGCCGTCATCACATAACCCCACTGTGGATCAGCCAAGGTTAGCCTTAATTCACTCTATTTTACATGAGAGGCCCATTAACGTGGGCAGCTATATTCGTGAGAGCATCCTGGAGTGCGCACATCGGCCGACGGGACCGCTTTATCTGCCGTACCTCATCACAGCCCTCTGTCGCAGCCATGGGGTACCTTAAGCTGCCACGAATATTCGAGTCCAAGGGAAGGGATGGACGGAAAAGAACATACTCAGCTTAATGGAGCTGACTGCTGCCAGGCAGCAACAAGCAACAGCCACCTCCACTGACTCCACCTCACAGATTCTTACTGCTATCCAGAAAATGGAGGAACGGCAGCTCGGTCTGATGACCTTCATCAGGGATTTTACTGCATCTACGGTAAACTTTATCCATAACTCTTTAAATTTCCCTGATGTTGTCTTCCCCACCTTCCCTGCACATTATTTTACTGTACCTACCCCTGCCCACTCTCCAACACCTGCTGCCACACCACGGACACCCTATGTCGCATCAACACCATCACCTGCCCCGACAGCAGCTGGCAGCAACCGTACTGAGACGTCTGCCCGGGGAACGAAACGTAGAATGGCATCGGAAGAGCTTGACGCCTTCATTGTCGGTTTTTCTTCCTCCTCCGTTTGGGCCGCAAGCGACAATGAACCCTCTATTAAGAGGAATCTATCGAAGGAGTTTTCACCGGTGAAAAGGCAGAAGCGAATGGCAGACAAAAACAATATGCCAAGAGCAAGTGGGAGCAGCAGTGACAGCAGTAGCGGTGCGGACAGCAGCAGCAGCTCAGAAGTCCAGGTTGTGGAGAAACCCCCTCATATCTCCCCAACAAGGATTCAACCACCACGGGAGGCCAAAGAAAAGAACACATCTACCTCCCCCATTCCCCAGCCAGCTCCGAAAGCTCGTGCCCGCCGCTAGATCAGACTCAGCAGCAGCAGCGACGACAACGCTTAAAATTTAAGTTTCTTATCTTATTTTGATGTCTGCTTATATATTTTTTTGTGATGTACTGCTTTTATCTTTATTTGTATTTTTATCTTGTCATTTGCATTGAGGGCAATGCAACCCTCGAGTTTGGGGGTGGCATCCCTCCATTAATGGGAGTCGTACTTAGTTTAAAAATTGTGTCTCTACTTAGTTTATTTTTGCTAAAAAATGATGAATTTTTTTTTGGCTTAAGTCTTTGAACTGAACTTACCTGCCGTGACAGCTCTGTCGTGGCAGTGCCTTTAAGATAGTTTTAAGAGCAGTTTAGAGCCTTACTACAGTTCTGAAACTTAAACACCATTTGTGACTGTTATACTGTCTAGAACTCTGTTAGTAAACTAGAATATGAAGCTTAGCACTTGGATAGCCCCTAGAGGTGCCTAACACTGGCTCTAGGAAAAGAAGTTTAGCAAAATAGACTCAATAGCCCTAGAGGTGCCCAAAACCGGCTCTAGGAAGTTAGCTAGAGGTGCCCGAAACAGGCTCTAGTGAAACTTAAGCTTAAAAAAATAAAATCGAGTCTGAATAAAAAATTAAAGGATCATAAGAAGTGCCTTCAAAAAGATAAACTTTGGCATAAAAATTCAAGTTAGTGGTTGAAATATTCTAGTGACAATAAGGGAGTCTTGGCATATAATTGTTCACAAGCATGCACACACTGCACGAGGACTATAGCAAGATTCCGGACGATTCCTAAATTATCCGACAAGGTGCTGCTGTCAATAGAGAATGAATGGAGGGTAAGGGATAGTTCACTATTTTAAGCCAAAACAAAAATATTCATTTTAGGTCTGAATTGCTTGAGGGCAAGCAAAAACATGAGTTTGGGGGTGTGTTGAGTGTGTAAAAGTCCTATTATTTACCCCATATTTAACCCATATTTATGCTGCATTCAAGCATAATTCATTGCATTTAGGTTAGATTTCAGTTATACATCACAAATATATTAAATGGCACAGTTTCTACTGAAATTGGTTGCTTTTGTTGGTTGCTGCTGTAGCAGACGAAGAAGCAGGCGCAGGGCAGGATACAGCATAGCAGGAACTGGAGGTGCAGAAGAGGAGGACGATGCTGCCATGGCCGCCGCCGTGACAGCCAAGGACGACAGCAATTTTGAGGAGAAGAAGCAAAGTGGGCCTCGACAGAAAGAGAAAATTAAGCCCGTCTGTCGTGGAATACCCTCATATTTTTCCAAGCCCTAGATCAGAATGAAGGCCAAGCCCAAAGTTCAAGGAAGAAAACTCCAAGCAAAAAGGAAGGACGAATTAAAGCTATATTCTCTGAAGATTTAGTCTTTATTAGAGTTTTACTTTAATTTAAACTTGTATTCTTGCCATATTAGAAAACTTGAACCCAAAGCCTATATAAAGGCATGTAATTCGACCTAGGAGAGGACATCAAGCATTCTCTAGCCTTCTTCCCAAAACCCTAGCCGTTTTCTTCCCCTCAACATGTTCTAAATTCCCCTTAGGGCCACAAGGTTGTTTTGTAAAGTAATTGCAAGGGTTGTTTTTGTTTTAGGAATTTTCAGTTCAATAAAATAAACTTCAAGTTCTCTTATTCTGGTTATTAACATCTTGCAAGAGCATCGGGAGAGCATTGTGAGGTTATCTATTTACTTAATATCGGGAGAGTTAAGTATACGAAAGGAATAAATGCGAGTTCTCTAGTTTATAGTTGAACTATCTCGGACCTAGGGATAGGACGAGGTTAAGTGGCTAAAGAAGAATTCAACAACATCGGTGTTCATCCTTCGATTCACGCCAGGAGGTATCATCAAAGACATGTTCATCGGTAGACTTGGACCTAAGGATAGGCCAAGGCACAGCAGGGATTCTTGCCAAACTTGAAGTACGGAGTTGAGTGTTCGCTACCGCGACAAGCAACAGACTGCCGCCGCAACAGGTGCTACCGCGACGGGAACGACGACAGAACTGATTTTTCCCAGACTTAGTAATACCTGCAATACTGAGTAATTCAATACCAGCCCATTCTCTCTATCTTGATTTCTCTACTTTTATTTTACAGTATTCTTTATTATTCTCGTAACAAGTTCTTACATCATTCTTTTTACTTTCGTGCGTTGTGTACACTTGCACTACAATTGCGATAGACTCTTTTACACGCAACAAGTACCGAAATTATTACACGAGATCACCAACCCCAAAAGTACTGAACCAAAGGTAATAAACTATGTACATACAATGTTTCTTACACGAAAGCGTATTTTATTACAAAAAGCATGAGAAATTAAGCATGTGCTTAATTTATTATAAGGTGTACGTAATTTGTTACAGAATTTGTAATTAAAAAGGTATGTACCGAAAATATTACACGAGGTCACCAACCCCAAAAGTACCTCAACCAAGGGTAATAAACTATGTACATATATAGTTTCTTACCCAAAAACCTAATTTGTTACAAAAAGCATGAGAAATTAAGTATGTACTTAATTTATTACACGTTATACGTAATTTGTTACAGAATAGGTAATGGAAAAGGTATGAACCGAAATTATTATAGGAGATCATCAACCCCAAAAGTATTCAACCAAAGGTAAGAAACTATGTACATACAATGTTTCTTACACGAAAGCGTATTTTGTTACAAAAAGCATGAGAAATTAAGCATGTACTTAATTTATTATAAGGTGTACGTAATTTGTTACCGAATTTGTAATTAAAAAGGTATGTACCGAAAATATTACACGAGGTCACCAACCCCAAAAGTACCTCAACCAAGGGTAATAAACTATGTACATACATAGTTTCTTACCCAAAAACCTAATTTGTTACAAAAATCATGAGAAATTAAGTATGTACTTAATTTATTACACGTTATACGTAATTTGTTATAGAATAGGTAATGGAAAAGGTATGAACCGAAATTATTATAGGAGATCATCAACCCCAAAAGTATTCAACCAAAGGTAAGAAACTATGTACATACATAGTTTCTTACACGAAAACATAATTTGTTACAAAAAGTGTGACAAGTTAAGTATGTACTTAATTTATTACAGGTTGTTCGTAAGTTGTTACATAATTTGTAATGAAAAAGGTATGTAGCAATTTTATTACACGAGATCACCAACCCCAAAAGTACCTCAACCAAGAGTAATAAACTACGTACATACCTAGTTTGTTACACGAAAACCTAATTTGTTACAAAAAGTATGATAAATTAAGTATGTACTTAATTTATTACACGTTATACGTAATTCGTTACATAATCTATAATGGAAAAGGTATGAACCGAAATTATTATAGGAGATCACCAACCCCAAAAGTACTCAACCAAAGGTAAGAAACTAAGTACATACATAGTTTCTTACACGAAAACATAATTTGTTACAAAAAGTGTGACAAGTTAAGTATGTACTTAATTTATTATAGGTTATACGTAATTTGTTATAAAATATGTAATGAAAATGGTATGTACTTAATTTATCACACGACATCACCAAAACCTAAACCAGCTCAACCAAGGGTAATAAACTATGTATATATCTAGTTTCTTACATGAAAACGTAATTTGTTTCAAAAAGTATGGTAAATTAAGTATGAACTTAATTTATTGCACGTTGTACGTAATTTGTTACACAATATGTAATGAAAATGGTATGTACTTAAATTATTACACGATATCACCAAAACGTAAACCATCTCAACCAATGGCAATAAACTATGTACATACATAGTTTCTTACATGAAAACGTAATTTTTTACAAAAAGTATTGTAAATTAAGTATGTACTTAATTTATTACACGTTGTACGTAATTTGTTACACAATTTCTAATGAAAACGATATGTACTTAAATTATTACACGAGATCACCAAAACCAAAACCACCTCAACCAAGGGTAATAAACTATGTACATACATAGTTTGTTACATGAAAACCAAATTTGTTACAAAAAAATATGAGAAATTAAGTATATACTTAATTTGTACATAATTTGTTACAGATTTTGTAACGAAAACGGTATGTATCGAAATCATTACACGAAATCACCAAAACCAAAAGAACCCAACCAAGGATAAGAAACTATGTACATACATAGTTTGTTACATGAAAACCTATTTTGTTACAAAAAGTATGACAAATTAAGTATGTACTTAATTTATTACAGGTTGAAAGTAAGTTATACAGAATTTTTAAAGAAAAAGGTATGTACCGATTTTATTACACGAGATCACCAACCCCAAAAGTACCTCAACCAAGGGTAATAAATTATATACATACAAATTTTCTTACACGAAAACCTAATTTGTTACAAAAAGCATGAGAAATTAAGTATGTACTTAATTTATTACTTGTTGTACGTAATTTGTTACAGAATTTGTAATTAAAAAGGTATGTACCGAAAATATTACACGAGGTCACCAACCCCAAAAGTACCTCAACCAAGGGTAATAAACTATGTACATACATAGTTTCTTACCCAAAAACCTAATTTGTTACAAAAAGCATGAGAAATTAAGTATGTACTTAATTTATTACACGTTATACGTAATTTGTTACATAATATGTAATGGAAAAGGTATGAACCGAAATTATTATAGGAGATCATCAACCCCAAAAGTACACAACCAAAGGTAAGAAACTATGTACATACATAGTTTTTTACAGGAAAACATAATTTGTTACAAAAAGTGTGACAAGTTAAGTATGTACTTAATTTATTACAAGTTGTTCGTAAGTTGTTACATAATTTGTAATGAAAAAGGTATGTAGCAATTTTATTACACGAGATCACCAACCCCAAAAGTACCTCAACCAAGAGTAATAAACTACGTACATACCTAGTTTGTTACACGAAAACCTAATTTGTTACAAAAAGTATGATAAATTAAGTATGTACTTAATTTATTACACGTTATACGTAATTCGTTACATAATCTGTAATGGAAAAGGTATGAACCAAAATTATTATAGGAGATCACAAACCCCAAAAGTACTCAACCAAAGGTAAGAAACTAAGTACATACATAGTTTCTTACACAAAAACATAATTTGTTACAAAAAGTGTGACAAGTTAAGTATGTACTTAATTTATTATAGGTTATATGTAATTTGTTATAAAATATGTAATGAAAATGGTATGTACTTAATTTATTACACGACATCACCAAAACCTAAACCAGCTCAACCAAGGGTAATAAACTATGTATATATCTAGTTTCTTACATGAAAACGTAATTTGTTTCAAAAAGTATGGTAAATTAAGTATGAACTTAATTTATTACACGTTGTACGTAATTTGTTACACAATATGTAATGAAAATGGTATGTACTTAAATTATTACACGACATCACCAAAACGTAAACCATCTCAACCAATGGTAATAAACTATGTACATACATAGTTTCTTACATGAAAACGTAATTTTTTACAAAAAGTATTGTAAATTAAGTATGTACTTAATTTATTACACGTTGTACGTAATTTGTTACACAATTTGTAATGAAAACGATATGTACTTAAATTATTACACGAGATCACCAAAACCAAAACCACCTCAACCAAGGGTAATAAACTATGTACATACATAGTTTGTTACATGAAAACCAAATTTGTTACAAGAAAATATGAGAAATTAAGTATATACTTAATTTGTACATAATTTGTTATAGATTTTGTAACGAAAACGGTATATACCGAAATCATTACACGAAATCACCAAAACCAAAAGAACCCAACCAAGGATAAGAAACTATGTACAAACATAGTTTGTTACATGAAAACCTATTTTGTTACAAAAAGTATGACAAATTAAGTATGTACTTAATTTATTACAAGTATGTAATTTATTACAGAATTTGTAATGAAAACGGTATGTACCAAAATTATTACACGAGATTACCAAAACCAAAATTATCTCAACCAAGGGTAACAAACTATGTACATACACAGTCCGTTACATTTAAACCCATTTTGTTACAAAAAAGTATGAGAAAATTAAGTATGTACTTAATTTATTACACGTTCTATGGAATTAAAAACACAGAATTCTCAACGTAGAATTTACGAATTTCATCTAGTTTAAATTTAAAGAAACATATATACATTCCTAACATCAAAAGCGCGTAAGAGAGAGGATTCAGAAAGACTTGCAGCTTAAACCCATTACAACACTAGTCTTTGCACCTCTCTAAAGGGTAATCTGATATGTACGATCACATAGGTCTTGTAGAAACAATTCCAAGGATTTAGCTGTAAGAGTGAAAGGTAAGAGAAAGAAGAATTAGAAAGTGATAAGCATGGGGGAGGGGAGAGTTATTATGTTAAATTATGAATGTTACTGCCACTCACAAAGTAAAACAGGCACTACTAATGCAATCTTTCCAACATCTTCATCGGCTTGCATAATCTTTTTAATGCGAGTCTGAAGAAAAAAAATATGTCCAAAGTTTAAGCATTAATCACAAGCTAACATCTATTAAAAATGATATAAAAACAAATCATAGATAAGGGACTATCATTCCAAAGGATAGCATATAGACCCATGGTCCTAAAGCGTACATAAAAAGTCATAGATATTTTTCTTTACATACCAAACTTTTTAATCACTCTCTCAGTGCACAATTTAAAACACAGCTTCAAAGATGCAACAATGTTTCTAGTATGGAGCCAGAAAAGTGTATGTAAAATTAAAAGCAATTAACATTATCTATTAATATATGGATTCTAATACAGAACAACAAGCCCTCAGCAACCAAGAACATAAGAAACCAGACAAGGTTTGTTAAACGATATGAGAGAGTACAAAAACAAGAAGAAATGATCATTGACACAAAGTTTCTTGTCACTCCATTTGGAGATCATCACCTAGCTAGTCTTACAAGTCACTGGTGAGACAAATTCAAGACTAATCAAAAAATCCAAATATGTGCAATATTGCAACCCCCGAAAAAAGAAATGAGAATGAACAAGATAATACCTCACATGCTAGAAGATGGTCCATGATACCAATAGTGCATTGGACATCAATTGTGCTGTTAGGGCTGATAGGAATAGGAGCAACACCATTTTCAATGGCCTCATCAATATAATAGTATGTATGAACAATATCGTAATCCATCTTTGGATCCATTATCTAATAGAAATAAACAAAAACCAGTCAATGAAAACCATATAATTCGAACATAAAAATATAGAGAAAAACTTAAAAGTTAACAAGAAAAAGCAAACCAATTAAAATATATTAGATGAGAGCACTTATTTTTATGTAGGATTATACATCACTTGACATATGAGAGTAGAATCATGCATTCAAGTGTCTAGGTGACCATTGCAACACACCCACATTTGGCGTAAATATGTTAATAGCTCAAACACTGATGCTGAACAAATCATGTTTTGAAAAAAAAACATGACAAAAATTAAAAGATAGCAAGTATCATCTTGAGTAAGATAATGATAACTACTAACACACTATAACAATGAAAAAGAATCACAGTCAATAATCAAGAAAGTATCAACACTTTTAAAGCAGACATGACAACAAAAAGATTAAAATTGTCCCCGTGAATGAGCTCTATATCTCTAAGACCTATGACCACCAAACATTGCTGAATAACTAAGTGGTAAAGCTAAACCTAGAAAATAAGATTTTAATCATCACTAAAAAAACCACATTCTTGTTTTATATTTTTCAAAGCTCGACAACAACAATGATAGAATCACTAAAAACACAACCTTTGATACACATATTTTTCTTGATACAAACAAAAGGGTTTAGGGATTAGCGATCAGATCTCTCGATCAAATCAAATGGGAGGGCTCTTCTTTCCTTTTGACTTTGGGGTTTAGAAGGGAGACAAAGAGAGGTAGAGACTGGACCTGTGCAGGCGGCTTGAAGGAGAGGGGAAGTGTCAGCCCAAAGAGAGGAGTTGCCGACGAGAATAGAGGAAAGATTGGGTGGGTGGCCGTCCATGGAGGCATCTTGTGAAACTGCGTTATCAGACATTGGAGAATAATTTCAACAGCTCGTGACTCCCTTTTACCCTTTCATTTTTCCCTTCATTTTTAGTGTTACCGGTTAACCAGGTCATCTTTTTTCTTTTAAATCCAACGGTTATTATTCCATAACTTGGATCCAAGGGTTTAAAATAAATGGTCTCATATTAACCTTAAATTAAGGGTTTTTAGACAAATACCCCTTTTATTAAGCACATTAGATTAATAAAGATCACATCTTTCCATCTTCTCCATCTAATCATTATAAACTATCTCTCTGTTCCAGACTCCATACATTCAAAGCAACCATTTTTATCAATTTTCCTTCCCAAAGTTTGCGAATTCACATTTGCTCAACTTCTTCCCTCCACAACGATGGCCAAAACAAGTGGTGAAGTGAAGAAGAGTGCCAAGTTTTCTGATGAGACCCAAGCCTCTACTTCTATGACTAGAGATATGGAATCCTCTTTAGCAATGGTGAATCAAGAACAAGAGATCTTTCTAATTATAATAGCTGAAAATCGTTACTCCGCAATATCCTGAAGAGGACGATTCACCTATAACAGAGTATCCTTTCTCACCAGAACAAGAGCTGGGGAAGGAAATCTACAAACCATCTCCACCCACAAATGGAAAACATTTTGCACTCATACTGGAAATTATAGTCCCTCCATGGTAAGAGAGTTCTACTCAAACCTCTATGATTCTGAATTAAAATTAGTGTTTGTTCAAGGGAGTTTTATCCCATGGAGTGCCACCACTATCAATGAGATATATAATGTACAAATAGAAAAGGATGAACACTCGGAGTTTGCTGAAGATATAATTGATGACAAGCTCGATGTCCTGGTGAATGATTTATATGTAGATAGAGCAATGGGGATGAGAACTAACCAAGGAAATTTCGCCATGCACCGAAGATTCTTAAATCTTCAAGGTGAAATTTGGTTCCATTTTGTGAATTGAAGGTTAAAGCCTTCCACCCGTAGCACAACAATCACTTTTGATCAAATGTGGATGATACATTTAATAGTTAAGGGCAAAAAGATTGATGTTGGGGCAATTATCCATCAAGAAATTATGGATTATGCTACGAGACAAACATGAATCATAGCTTTCCCATCCTTAATCATGCAACTATGCCAACTAAAGGCAATCATGCCTCAAGGTAAAGAATAAATTCTAGACAATAAGGGGCATATCAATGAAGATTATATTGAGAGAATGACTCGTGGCAGAGATACACTGATAGAAAAAGTGGCAACCAAAAGCAGATCTAGAAAGGGCAAGGCCAATATTGAAATGCAATTGCACTGAAAGAGAATAAGTTGTGAATTATGTGATCAACTCAATAGAATGCAATTGCTAAAAGAGACGGAGATGGTGCGAAATGCGGCGAGATCGGAAGAAGTTGCAGAAAAGATTGAAGGAAGAAAGGACAATCCCTTATCTATGGTGGTTTACATTCGACCACTTAAAATCCTTTTCCTACATCTGATGTAGTCGGTGATGTCGTGGCTGAGCCTGACCTCAAAGAGGAACCCGAGGATACTCCCAAGCCCAGGGAGAAGAAAAGGACGAGCTTGAAAGACAAGCAATGCCATAAGGATGACAAGAAGAGAAGGAAGAAGAAGCACCATGTTGACTCCTCCAATACAAAGGAACATTGAGTTAGTTTTTATTTATTGTATGCATGTATTACATGTATTTGTAATTTTTTTAGTACTCATTGTCATTGAATTTTCATAGTAGTTACTTTTGCGTGATTTAAGTGCAACGCAAATGGTGAAAGTGAACACATCACAGGTAATAGTATAGATAAAGACCGTATTCATGGGGATTGGTGAAACTCTGACTTTTATCTTCTTGCACTGAAAGAGAATAATATTAGAAGTGATAGGTGGTGTTAAATAACAAGTAAAATAAACTAAGCAAAGTAAAATAAATAGAAATGAGTAATCGATATGAGAGAATATGCCGGGTTTGTAACACCCATTTCTCGGTTTAGTAGGAAACTTGGTCAAAAAGCGTTACCGGTGAATAATACAATGATTTTGGTGCAATAACTTATTCAATAAACAATAAAATGCGATAAAATAATGATACACATCAGTAAGGGTTCGGTATGAGACTTAATAATCTACCTTAGGGCTAGTTTCAAACTTTTATACACCTTAGGGACTAAACTATAATTTTAGTAATTTAAGGGTCCTTCCTAGAAATCAACCATACCAAAATGAAATTCATACGACAAAAAATGACCGTGTAAATTTCCATGTTATTCAAAGCTCATTTACCAACCTAATTAAGGCGTACAATATTCAATGACCATTTTGTAAACAATGCAAAGCTATAATCTATGACTTTTAACAGAATTAACTACCTCCATATCAAAACACCTTAGTGTCGTATTGATAAGGTAGTGTACAAGTTAGAACCCTAATTGAAACTACCAAAATTCGTATCATAACGGCTTGATGCGTATCGGTGCGGGTAGACCTTGTTCAATAAACCTTGTTTCGAAACAGCTAAGCTCGTATCGATACGGGTTGACCAATGTTGACCTATTTCGATACACCCTAAAGTTGTATAAATACAATTAATTACACAAACCTCACTGTCAAAATCTGTATCGATGCACCTTAGAAATGCATCGATACGTTATAGTTGACTTGTTTTTTACTAGGCCAAATATGCAATGTCGTATCGATATGGGTTGATCTGTATCGACAGCCCATGCACTGCTATGTCAATTTTTATTTGGTTTTTAGTCTTCTTCACCTAGCAATTGGTGTCCAAATGCAACAAAACTTTAACAACAATATTTCAATACTAAAATCTACTTGCATGCCAAATTTTAGGTCTATTCGAATACATTTACTACTTTTTATCCTTTAAGAGCCAAATATGCCATTTTAACCATTTGAAGGCCATTCTAAAAGTCCATATAGAGCCTTAAGCATTTTTACACCACAAGCACAAAACATACATATCAAAAGAACCATATATGACTAATTTAACTACTTTACCACCCTTCTAGGAGTTCGTAGGGACAAAATACATTACTTTAGCTTGCTTGTGACTTGTCAAACTTCCACTCTTCTGATCTCCAATGATAAATTCTTTAACCTAAAATGTATGAAATGAAATGCATTAGACATACTTAGTCTAGTGAGGTAGTCATAACTTACATCATTATCAATGTAACGTATTCTAATCCATGTATTAACAATTACTATGCAATGAGTCAATAGTAGCAATGCAATGTTCATGTTCAATGAAAATACTTCCACATTTCAATATTAACCCTTGGATCGACTCGAGATGGTGGATACCCAAATTTCTACACCTCTCTAAATTAATGGATGGTTTAGTTCTTCCACCTCGCCAATATGACCAATATCACAATACATCCCTCCACCTCGCCAAATCAATATAAGTCGTAGCCCTAGGACCTTATTCCACTCATACATTGAGCTCATAAATTTTATGGCATGCCAATTGTATCCAATGTCCTTCAAATCCAAGGTCCGACGACAATATCAATAGTTGGTGTTCAATAGCAATAACAATGTTCAGTGTTTACAGTGACTTTATCGATAAACAATGATTCAATATCAATGTCCGATAGCAATTTAGATGACAATAACAATGTTCAATGGTAATGAAAATGACAATATTAATACTCAATACTCGATGCTACGGCTTACCAATACTTACCAATGATAACCACTAAGTGGTTCAATGCAATAATTCCTTAACAAGAAGATTAGTATTGATAAATTCGATAAGGATGGAAATCTGGGAGGGCACCTAGCCTCATCCCGAGACTCCGACTACACTCACCTTGATAACTCGAAGCTCTTACGGCTCTCGGATTGTGATTCCCTTGTTCCTAACCTTTGTTGGAGATGATGGATGCTCTTTATCCAATTCTTGAGCCAGGAAATTAATAGGAAATTGTTCGGATTAATAATATAATATCAAAATTAATATAACAATATCAAAATCGATATCTAAATTCAATATAGTCAACAACGATGAATTGTCTATTAATGGTCAAAACCCTAGCTGAAGATTACACTTAATATCTCCATGGATTTTAACAATTGTTTCGGGAGAATAAGCTTACCCGATCGATAGCTATTCAATGGAGCCAACAAATCGAATAAAACTTAAGCTTGGTAAGATTCAACAATGGAGTTGTGTGCTTGATGGATGAAGAAGATGAGATAGAGGTGATTGCTTCTTTTGAATCGGGTAAGGCTTCCTAATCTCAATTTTTTCTTTTAACCCAAGCTCAACCAATGGTTTTCCTTCAAATGACGGAAACTCTTAAGACAATATGTATGTGGTGATTATAATTGAGGAAGAGCTAATCGCAAGGTTAGTCCTTCAACTCTCAAGGATTTATATTTTTGCTCCCAAACATTCAATTCCTATAATTTAGCCATGTAAAGTGTCCAAAAGTCCTATATTTAAAACAACTTTCCAACTCTTATTATGACTGTTTTAAGCACATTTTATGTAACCCCCTTAACCCGACCTAGACGGTTGACCCGAATTAAGAAGATCACACGGGGAGAACCAAAGTCAACCCGAAAGTCAACTTTGATTCACGACCCTTTTTTTTCTTTTTACTCTTGTCTAGATGCACGTTAACCCTAGATATGTTCACAAGATTAACATATTCAAACATCATAACAATCAGAGAACATTCAGGGACTCAATTGTACAAATTACAACTTTAGGGACCAAATTGTAAATTCTGAATATTATAAGGTCTTAACCCAAATTAAAGTTACCAATATGAAATTAGTCAGGTTTCATGCTTCTCTGCCAAATTTCAGCTCAATCGGACATCTCAAACTCACACAATTGCATAAACAAATTTCAGGACCAAAACGCAAACATTCCAAAACATTTAACCAACAATTTCAGTGCCCAACGGTCGAGTGTTTCGGAACAGGGAAGACCCGTTCCGAAACGCGGGACCATTCTGAAACTGGTACCGAAACATGGCCTGGCAGTGGCCAAACCGTTCCGGAACAGTGCCTCCCGTTTCGGAATGCCCAGGCCATTTCAGGCCCCCGTTCCGATACAGTAGCACCTGTTCCGAAACAGGCTGCCCAGATTGCAGAAAATTTGCTGGTTTAACATGCAATTGACTTATCAAACATGCTCCAAACGCCACCAAACTTTACCAGCAAGTCATTCAACATACAAGGATTATAATCGCATCAACCAAACATCAACATGGCATCAATTATGGAAATCCCCAAATCTATAGGCATGCTTCCTACTTAGCAAACCATTCAAGCATCAAATCTCCAAACAAACCACATAAAAGCCAATTACAAGTACCAATATTATCAACAACATAAATCCAACTTAGGGAGTCCAAAACATCTCCCAAATCAACAACATAGGTTCTCATTGCCAAATGCCAAAAGCTAATAGTGTTTAAGAAACCTTCACCATACTTGAACTTAGTTCACCACTTGGATTCTTCACCACTTTGCTGCCCTCAATGCACTTTAATGCTCTGCGTTATTGGTTTAAGAAAAGAGAGAGCGAAAGCAAAAGCTTAGTGAGGAATGCTCATTAAAACCACACAATAATGCATTTACAAAACACATTTATAAACCTTAAATCCAATCATCATTTGTACATGCTCATAAGCATTTAAAACAAGCAATTCATGCTTCAAGTTCATAACATGTCATATTGGCAACAAGTGATACATTCAACATAAGATCCACACATGGACTTTTAAACACCATTGTGATCTTACACTTTCCAAGGACCACACATGGACTTTTAAACACCATTGTGATCTTACACTTTCCAAGGACCACACATGGACTTTTAAACACCATTGTGTCCTTAACCCCATGGACTTTTAAACACCATGGCAAGGACCACACAAGGACTTTTAAACACCTTTGTGTCCTTAACAAGAATCTCCCAAGGACTTTTAAACACCTTGGAGTTCTTAAATAACAAGGCTTACACAAGGAATTTTAACCACCTTTGTAACCTTAACCAAGAACCAACCATGGACTTTTAAACACCATGTTGTTCTTAAATACACAAGACTCATCCAAGGAATTTTAACCACCTTGATGATCTTAACCAAGAACCAACCATGGACTTTTAACCACCATGTTGTTCTTAAATAAACAAGGCTCACACAAGGACTTTTAACCACCTTTGTGACCTTAACCATCACTTGCCAATATGTATCATTAACAACAATAATCCACTGTTTTAAAGCATTTAACCAAGCCATAATCATCATGCATCTTTAAGCATCAAACCACATTTAAACAATATTCAAAAACAAGGATCTCTTACCTTGAGCATCCTTCAACACATGGCTTATAATCTCAGCAAATAAACATGCCAAATATGCTTTCAAAACAGAATTTAAAACATGCAAACAAGCCACATTGCATACAACCAATCCATGGTTCATCATCAAGAGAGTTTTTCCGAAAACTTACTCTTGAGCTTAGCTAAGTTGCTTAGACTTAAACTAAGCTCCCAAACCTTCAAAACATTGGTTTCAAAGCTGAAAACCAAAATCCACTCACTGATTCCGTTTCGCCTCTTGCCGAAACACCAATCAAGCTTCCGGATCACCACCACTTGGATCCAAAGATGACTCCCCTGTTTTCAACACATCAAAGCAGAGGATTAATGCATCATCATGCATTAATATCTTCAATGAAAGCACCTAAACTCGCTGCTCTCATCCACACTCCATTTTCGGCTACCAAACACAACAGAAAATGCATCCAAACAACTCCACAACACTACCCAGCCATGATCCATCAAAACTAAACATTCTTAAACATCAATTAACATCCAAAATGGATCTCAACACATCCTTATACCTCCAACCATAACAGATCATCAAGATCACTCCAAAAACAGCCGAGAACACAAGCTAAACTTAGGAAATTCAACCTATCCGGGATTGCATTAATTAAACCTCAATTTCTCATCAATCTAGCATTCATTTAACATCAAAAATACACCTCAAAGCACTGCTTAAACAGATCATACGAATTTTCATCAAAATCAAGCAAATCTTGCATTTAAAAGCCAAGATCAAGAACACAACCTTAAAACCTTTTATAAAACACAAATTAAGGATTGAGAACTTAGGAATTTCAGTAAAGAACTGAGAGTTTAGAGGAGAAGGCCGTTCTTACCTCCAAACTTGAGTTTTCTCCCTTTTTGGAACCAAAATCTTGAAAATCCAACTAGCAAATGGTGAGGTTTTGTTGAAGAGATGATTGAAGATCAAAAGAGAATTGAAACGAGTTATTTAGGTGACAAAAACAGAGAGAAAAGCTCTGGAGAAAAGGTGTTTGGTTTGAGAGAAAATGAAAATGGAAGATTTGAGAGAAAAGTTAGTTATGGTCAAAATATCTTCCCTCCACTTTTGTTTTATTTAAAAACCATTAATTAATCATTTAATATCTTAGAAAAATCTGGAGAAACTCCCATTGGGTAAATAGCTCCATAAAGATTCAAAGTTTCAATCCTTTTTAAAACAGTCTCACAGTTTTCAAAAATTACATTTTGGTCACTAGCCAAAATGTCACCCTTCCAAACCTTATTTTGTAAAATTGATTTCACCACACTCTTATATATATTAAAAGAGGATTTTAATACATTTTTCCATATTTTTAATGCAACCCAAACTAGGCTTTCCTAATTTCACCTTTATATATTCGAACCGCACTCCGACCGAACCGGTCCGAAACCCAAAACTCCTAAGCCCAAAATTGGGGCGTTACAACTCTCCCCCCTTAAGAAATTTCGTCCTCGAAATTTACCTGAAGGAAAGAGATACGGAAACTGCTTCAGCATGTCATCCTTCCGTTCCCACGTGGCTTCCTCAACACCACGGTGCTTCCACAACACCTTCACCAACTCAATGGTCTTGCCACGAAGAACCTTGCTGTCTGAATCCAGAATCTTCACCGGTTCCTCATCATAAGTCAAATCCGGATTCAATTCCACTTCCTCCACAGGCATCACATATGAAGGATCCGATCTATACTTCCGGAGCATAGAAACATGAAACACATCATGAATCCTCTCCAACTCTTGAGGTAGCCTCAACTTGTACGCAACAGGACCCACACGCTCAATCACCTCGTATGGTCCAATGTACCTAGGGCTCAACTTACCCTTACGGCCAAACCTCATCACCTTTTTCCAAGGCGAAACCTTCAAAAACACACGGTCACCCACCGCATACTCAATCTCCTTACGCTTCAAATCCGCGTAAGACTTTTGCCGATCAGAAGCTGCCTTCAAACGCTCACAAATGAGCTTCACCTTCTCGGTGGTTCCTTTCAACAAAGCCGGCATCGAAACCAACTTCTGACCCGTTTCAGCCCAACACAAAGGAGTCCTACACTTCCTCCTATACAAAGCCTCATAAGGTGCCATTTGAATACTTGCCTGATAACTATTGTTATAGGCAAACTCCACCAAAGGCAAATGTTTCTCCCAAGAGCCTTGGAACTCAATCACACAGCACCTCAACATATCCTCCAAAATCTGGATAACTCGCTCGGACTGACCATCCGACTGAGGATGATAAGATGTACTGAAATTCAACCGTGTACCCAAAGCTTGATGCAAACACTGCCAGAACCGCGATGTAAACCTCGGATCCCTGTCCGACACAATCGACTTAGGCACACCATGCAGCCGCACAATCTCAGCAATGTACAGCTCCGCCAGCTTATCCAAAGAATACGTAGTATGCACAGGCAAGAAATGCGCACACTTCGTTAGGCGATCCACAATCACCCACACCGAATTCTTTTTTGATGGCGACAAAGGTAAACCAGATACGAAATCCATGGTAACCCTTTCCCACTTCCATTCAGGGATTCTCAACGGTTGCAACAACCCTGAAGGAACCTGATGCTCAGCTTTAACTCGCTGACACACCATGCACTTGCTCACAAACTCAGCAACATCCTTCTTTAAACCCACCCAATAGTACTCATCACGAAGATCACGATACATCTTAGTACTACCAGGGTGCATAGCAAAAGGACTACTATGACCTTCAGTCAGAATAGCACGCCTCAACTCAGCATCATTGGGCACTACTATCCGACTCCCAAAACACAACACTCCATCATCATTAAAGCAGAAATCCGAAGGCCTACCCTCCGCGTTATACTGAACCTGCGGTACCAAGTAATCATCCAACAAATGCTTTTCCTTGATCAACTGAACCAAAGATGGTTTCACTTGCAACTCAGCCACAAGACCACCATCACGCGAAATACTCAAACTGGCAAACATAGCCCTCAGCTCAACAGCCACCTTCCTACTCAAGGCATCCGCTACAACATTATCTTTTCTAGGGTGATACTCGATCGTCAAATCATAATCCTTGAGCAACTCCACCCAACGCCGCTGCCTAAAATTCAACTCCTTCTGAGACATCAGATATTTCAAACTCTTATGATCCGTGTACACAGTACACTTCTCACCATACAGGTAATGTCTCCAGATCTTCAAAGCAAAAACCACCGCAGCCAACTCAATGTCATGCGTAGGATAATTGCGCTCATGCACTTTCAACTGCCGCGATGCATAGGCCACCACCTTACCCTCTTGCATCAACACACATCCCAAACCAACATAGGACGCATCACTATAAACCACAAACTCTTTCCCTGATTCAGGTTGAACCAAGATAGGAGCTTGCGTCAAAGCTGCCTTAAGCTTCTCAAAAGCCTGTTGTCTCGCTTCCGTCCACTCATACTTAACATCCTTCTGCAACAACTTCGTCAATGGTGCAGCAATCTTAGAAAACCCATCCACAAACCTCCGGTAGTATCCCGCCAAACCAAGGAAACTACGAACCTCATGAACAGACTTAGGAACCTTCCAATTCATCACCGCCTCAATCTTCTGAGGATCTACACGAATCCCCTCGGCAGAAACCACATGCCCAAGAAACACCACTTCACTTAACCAGAACTCACACTTGCTCAGCTTGGCATAAAGCTGATTCTCCAACAAAGCTTGCAGCACAATCCTCAAATGCTCTTCATGCTCCTCCTTAGTACGTGAGTACACGAGGATATCATCAATGAACACCACAATGAACTTGTCCAGGTATTCATGAAACACACGATTCATCATGTCCATGAAAGCTGCAGGAGCATTTGTCAAACCAAACGGCATCACAAGGAACTCATAATGCCCATACCTTGTTCTGAAAGCTGTCTTAGGCACATCCACATCCTTCACCTTCAACTAGTAATACCCTGACCTCAAGTCAATCTTAGAAAACACAGCCGCTCCCCGAAATTGATCAAAGAGATCATCAATTCTCGGCAAAGGATAACGATTCTTGATAGTCAACTTGTTCAGCTGACGATAATCAATGCACATTCTCATAGTGCCATCCTTCTTCTTCACAAACAAGACCGGTGCACCCCAAGGTGACACACTTGGCCGAATGAAACCACGATCAAGCAATTCTTGCAATTGCGTCTTCAGCTCCTTCAACTCTTTAGGTGCCATTCTATAAGGGGTAATGGACACAGGAGTTGTATTCTCATACAGCTCAATCCCAAACTCCACCTCGCGATTAGGAGGCAATCCAGGCAACTCCTCAGGAAACACACCAGGAAACTCCTTCACAATCCTTATATCTTGCACACGCAACTCCTTAGAGATAGGATTCATCACAAAAGCTAAATAAGCTTCACAACCTTGCCTCAGCATCCGGCTCGCCTCCAATGTAGACACCACATTGGCAAGAAACTTCACATTCTCACCAACCACAACCACCTCATAATCATCTGCAAGCTTCAACGAAACTCGCTTATTCTCACAATCCACAACAGCACGATGCTCAGCAAGCCAATCCATACCAAGGATCACATCAAAACCATAGAAAGGCAACTCCATAAGGTCAACAGGAAAAACATGATCTTGAACAACCAAAGGACATCTTCTATAAAGCTTTCGAGTCACAACAGTCTCACCAAAAGAACTAGTGACACGCACACCAACATCCAAAGACTCAACAGGCAAACCAAGCAATTCAGCATGCTCACGCAAAATGTATGAGTGCGTAGATCCAGAATCAATCAAGGAAAGTAATGACAAGGATTGCAAAGTAAAGGTACCTGCGATCACATCCGCGTCATTCTTTCCCTCCCGCTAAGCATACACCCTGGCTTGGCTGCCACCCTCAGGCTGAATAGCCACAACATGAGCCACACCCCTACCACCTTCCTCTCTCCGCTGAAAGTTACCACGGCCGCGCCCACGACCTCTCTGTGGTGCAGCAACAACAGGAGCACGCACTTGGCCACCAGCCAACATAGGACACTCTCTCCTCATGTGATCCGTAGATCCACAGTTCCAGCACGCATTACCAGCTGCCACAACAGGAGCTTGCACCTCCCTCACAACCCGAGGACAATCACGCTTCATGTGGCCACGCGAACCACATGTCCAACATGCACTCGGATCAACTCTAGCGTTGCCTCCCCGAGCAGGCGCACCACCACCTCGCCTAGCCGAGGACTGATACTTCTGATCATGTCCCCTCTTGTTCCGTCCACCACCGGAACTATATTCAGCTGCTCGCTTACCAGCACTTGATCCAGCACCTCTAGCAGATGAACCCAAGTTCATCTCAATATCCTTTGCTCGGCCCACCAGCACATCAAAATCATCATACTCGGTAGCCAGCACGTACATCTTTACATCCTTCACTAAACCATAAAGGAATCTTTCACACCTCGCCCGCTCATCCGGGACAAGCTCAGGTGCATACTGACTGAGTCGAACAAACTGGACTTCATACTCAGCCACAGACATGCTCCCCTGGGTAAGAGACATGAACTCCCTCTTCTTTTCATCTAGGTACCTCACACCTAGATACCTTCTCTTGAACGCATTCTGAAAGAATGTCCAAGTTATGTCAGCTTCTGCCATCCCAGCAATAGTGGTTGTCCACCACGTGTATGCATCATCTTGCAGCAATGATACTACACAGCCCAGCTTCTGCACATCGGTGCAACTCATCTGACCCAAGATCCTCTTGGTACTCTCCATCCAAGATTCAGAACCTTCCGCAGACAAACCCCTGAACTCAGTCCCTCCCAGACTGCGCAAACGCTCCAAGGGTAGTCTAACTCCAGCATCTCCCTGATGCCCAGCTCCTTGAGCTCCAGCTACTGCTGCTCGAAAAGCACCAGCAATAGCTTGCACTAACACCGTCATGTCAGGAATAGCCTGCCCCTGACCGGCTTCAGGTCCAGCGACCCCAGCATCAGCTGCAGCTCCAGCTCCTTCACCCCCAGCACCACCACCACCAGGTGGAGGAGGTAAAACCGCACTTTCAACATTCTCTTCATTATCATTCTCATTTTGAGCCGCAGCTCGCACATTACTCCTTAACTCTCTACGAGGTGCCATACTCTAACAATACAATCACAATACAAATAAACAAAGTTAGGCCCAGCAAGGTAAGTAATCCAAGTACTCAAGCTCATTTCCACTTAAAAACAACATCACTTCATTAGCTTTGATTTGGCAATGGGTACCCACAACATGCTTCATCATAGCATACAACTCAATTACAACATATTCACAATTCACTCCACATGCTTTCACTCAACAAGCATACAATGTAACGCCCCGGTTTTGCGCTTGGTAGTTTTGGGCGTTGACCGGTTTGGTCAAAGTGCTGTTCGAATCTAAAAAGGGTAAAATTAGGAAAGCCTAGTTCGGGTTGCATTAAAAATATGGAAAAATGTTCTAAAATCATCTTTTAATATATATAATTGAACTGTGAAATCAATTTTACAAAATGAGTTTTGGAAGGGTGACATTTTGGCTAGTGACCAAAATGTAATTTTTGAAAGTTGCGTGACTGTATTAGAAAGGATTGAAACTTTGAATCTTTAAGGAGCTATTATTCCAAAAGGAGTTTCTCCAGATTTTTCTAAGATATTTTATTGTATAATTCTGATTTTAAAGCTTAAGAAAAGTGGAGGGAAATCATTTTACTATTTTGTAACCAACTTTCCATTTTCTTCCAATTTTCCTTTTCTCTCATTTTCTCTCAACCTAAACACTTTCTCTCCAGAAATTTCTTTCTGATTTTGTCACTCAAATCTATCTTTTCAATTCTCTTTGGATTCCTAATCATTTCAACAACAAAACCTTGCAATTTGCTAATTGGATTTTCAAGCTTTTTGGCTCTAAAGAGGAGAAACTCAAGTTTGGAGGTAAGAACGTCCTTCTCCTCTAAACTATCAGTTCTTTACTGAAATTCCTAAGTTCTCAATCCTCAATTGATGTTTTATAAATGGATTTTGAGTTGCTAAATGGATCTTGGCTTAAAATGCAAGATTTGGTGATTTTTGATGAATTTTCGTTGGATCTATTAAAGCAGTGTTTTAAGGTGTAAAAGTGATGATTAATGAATGCTAATTTGATGAGGAATTGAGTTTTGATTAATGCAATCCCGGATAGGTTGAATTTCCTAAGTTTAGCTTATGATTCTAGGTTGTTTTTGGTGTGATCTTGTGGATCTGTTGTTGCTGGAGGTATAAGGATGTTGTTAGACTCTTTTTAGATGTTAAATGATGTTAAAGGATGTTTGGTTGTGATGGTTTATGGTTGGGCTTTGTTGAGAAGTGGTTTGGATGCATTTTCGGTTGTGTTTGGTGGCCGAAATTGGAGGTTGGATGAGAGCAGCGAGTTTAGGTGCTTTCATTGAAGCTATTAATGCATGATGATGCATTAATCCTCTGCTTTGATGTGTTTAAAATATGGGAGGCATCTTTGGATCCAAGCGGTGGTGATCCGGTAGCTTGATTCGTTCTTCGGCAAGAGGCGAAGTGGAATCGGTGAGTGAAAATGGGTTTTCGGCTTTGAAACCAATGTCTTGGGAGCTTAGTTTAAGTCTAAACAACTTTGCTAAGCTCAAGTGTAAGTTTTCGGAAATACTCTCTAGTGGTGGCCATGGTTTGATTGTTGTGCAATGTGGTTTATTGCATGTTTTAAATTCTGTTTTGAAAGCATGATTTAGCATGGTTAATGCTGATTTTGTAAGCCATATGTTGAAGGAAGCTCAAGGTAAGAGTTCCTTGTTTTTGAGCATGGTTAAAATGTGGTTTGATGCTTATAAATGCATGATGTAAATGGCTTGGTTAAATGCTTTAAAACAGTTGATTATTTGATGATAATGATGTATATTGGCAAGTGATGTTTTGAAAAGGTTAAGGTCACTAAGGTGGTTAAAAGTCCTTGAGTGAGCCTTGTGGTTTCTAAGAACTTCATGGTGGTTAAAAGTCCATGATGATTCTTGTTAAGGTCACTAAGGTGGTTAAAAGTCCTTGAGTGAGCCTTGTTACTTAAGAACATCAAGGTGGTTAAAAGTCCTTGGATGGTTCTTGTTAAGGACACAAAGGTGGTTAAAATTCCTTGTGTGGTCCTTGCCATGGTGTTTAAAAGTCCATGGGCCAAGGTGTTTAAAAGTCCTTGGGGCCAAGGTGTTTAAAAGTCCTTGGGGCCAAGGTGTTTAAAAGTCCTTGGGAAGAACACTAAGGTGGTTAAAAGTCCTTATGTGGTTCTTGAGAATTATAAGATCACAATGGTGTTTAAAAGTCCATGTGTGAGTCTTATGTTGATCTTGTTTTTAAAAGATGAAACTTATCACTTGTGGCCAATATGACATGAAATGATGTGGAAGCATGTATTGCTTGACTAAAAATGCTAATGAGCATGTATATATGATGTTTTGGAAGTATGATTTACAAGTGTTTTGCAAATGCATTATTGAATGGTTTTAAGAGCTTTCCTCACTAAGCCTGTGCTTACGCTCTCCTTCGTTTTCTTAAACCAATAATGCAGATCATTGAGGTTCTTAAGGGCAGCAAGGAAGGCAAGCAAACAAGTGGGATTTAAGCTCAATGTATGGGAAGGTTTTCTTGTACTCCTTTAGCTTTGGGCATTTGGCAATGGGGGACCTATGTGTGTATTTTTGAGATGTTTGGAACTCCCTAAGTTTGTTTAATGTTGTTGGAAATGCTGGATTTGTAATTGGTCTATATGTGTTTGATTTTGAAGGTTTTATGCTTGAATGGTTTCTTGTGTAGGAAGCATGCCTTAGAATTGGGGCTTTTCTTATATGATGATATTATGATGAATTGTTGATGCAAGTATGTCTTTTATATGTTGAATTTCATGCTGGTAAAGTTTGGTAGCATTTGGAGCATGTTTAGTTGATTAATTGCATGTTTAAGTATGCATTTTACTGCATTCTGTGCAGGGTGCTTCGGAACAGTGCCTACCGTTTCGGAACGGGTGCCCTAAACCAGCCCAGGCGTCCGAAACGGGAGAGACCGTTCCGAAACAGAAAGGCCACTGCCAGCCCGTGTTTCGGTACGCGTTGCGGAACGGCCCCGCGTTTCGAAACAGGCTCTGCCTGTTTCGGAACGGTCGACCGTTGGGGGCTGACATTGGTAGTTAAATGTTTTGGAAAGTTTGCATTTTGGTCCCGAAACTTGTTTGTGCAATTGTATGAGTTTGGGATGTCCTTTTGAGCTGAAATTTCACAGAGAAGCATGAAACCTGAATAATTTCAAGATGGTAACTTTAATTTGGATGAAGGCCTTATAATTTACAGAATTTACAATTTGGTCCCTAAAGTTGTAAATTGTTCAATTGGGTCCCTGTTTGATCTCTGCTGTTTTATGATCTTTGAGAATGTTGTTTGTATGATCATAACTAGGGTTAATATGCATCTAGACAAGAGTAAAAAGAAAAAAAAGAGTCGTTAATCAAGGTTGACTTTCGGGTTGACTTTGGTTTTCCCCGTGTGATTTTCTTAATTCGGGTCAACCGTCTAGGCCGGGTTAAGGGGGTTACATTTGGTGGTATCAGAGCTGAGTTCTCGAGTTATTGGGAATGAATGTGTGCATGATTGAAGTATGTATGCCTTGTATGCTTGTTGAGTGAAAGCATGTTTAGTGGCTTGTGATTTTTGATGCAACTGAGTTGTATGCTGTGATGTAGCATGTTGTGGGTACCCATTGCCAAATCAAAGCTAATGTAATGATGTTGATTTTGAATGAAATTGAGCTTGAATATTTGGATTGCTTACCTTGCTGGGCCTGACTTGTTTTATTTGCATTGTGATTGCATGGTTATAGTATGGCACCACGTAGAGAGTTGAGAAGTAATGTGCGAGTTACGGCTCCTAATGAGAATGAGAATGAGGAAAATGCGGGTAGTGCGGTGTTACCTCCTCCTCGACCTGGTGGTGGTGGTGCTGAGGGAGAAAGAGCTGAAGCTGCAGCTGGTGCTGGAGCTGCTGGTCCTGAGGTTGGACAGGGGCAAGCTATGCCTGATATGACGATGTTGGTGCAAGCTATTGCTGGTGCTTTTAGAGCGGCAGTAGCTGGAGCTCAAGGAGCTGGGCATCAGGGAGATGCTGGAGTTAGACTACCTTTGGAGCGTTTGCGCAGTCTTGGTGGGACTGAATTCAGGGGTATGTCTGCTGAAGGTTCTAAAGCTTGGTTAGAGAGTACCAAGAGGATTCTGGGTCAGATGAGTTGCACGGATGTGCAAAAGCTGGGCTGTGTAGTATCTTTACTACAGGATGATGCGTATACGTGGTGGACGACCACTATTGCTGGAATGGCTGAAGCTGATGTGACCTGGACATTCTTTCAGAATGTGTTCAAGAGGAGATATCTTGGTGTGAGGTATCTTGATGAAAAGAAGCGTGAGTTCATGTCTCTTACCCAAGGGAGCATGACGGTGGCTGAGTATGAAGTGCAGTTTGTTAGACTCAGTCAGTATGCACCTGAGCTGGTACCTGATGAGCGGGAGAGGTGCGAAAGGTTCCGTTATGGTTTAGTGACGGAGGTGAAGATGTATGTGCTGGCCACTGAGTATGATGATTTTGATGTGTTAGTGGGCCGAGCCAAGGGTATTGAGATGAACTTGGGTTTATCTGCTAGAGGTGCTGGAGCAAGTGCTGGTAAACGAGCTGCTGAGTTTAGTTCCGGTGGTGGACGGAACAAGAGGGGACGTGATCAGAAGTATCAGTCCTCAGCTAAGAGAGGTGGTGGTGCACCTGCTAGAGGAGGCAATGCTAGAGCTGATCCAAGTGCTTGTTGGATTTGTGGTTCACGTGGTCACATGAAGCGTGACTGTCCTCGTGCTGTGAGGGAGGTGCAAGCTCCTGTTGCGGCAGCTGGTAATGGATGCTGGAACTGTGGATCCGCAGACCACTTGAGGCGAGATTGCCCTATGTTGGCTGGTGGCCAAGTGCGTGCTCCTGTTGTTGCTGCACCGCAGAGAGGTCGTGGGCGCGGCCGTGGTAATTTCCAGAGGAGAGAGGAAGGTGGTCGTGGAGTGGCCCATGTGGTGGCTATTCAGCCTGAGGGTGGTGGTCAAGCTAGGGTGTATGCTCAGCGTGAAGGGAGGAATGATGCGGATGTGATTGCAGGTACCTTTACTTCGCAGTCCTTGTCATTGCTTTCTTTGATTGATTCTGGATCTACGCATTCATACATTTTGCGTGAGCATGCTGAACTGCTTGGTTTGCCTGTTGAGTCTTTGGATGTTGGTGTTCGTGTCACTAGTTCTTTTGGTGAGACTGTTGTGACTCGAAAGATTTATAGAAGGTTTCCTTTGGTTGTTTAAGAACATGTTTTCCATGTTGACCTTATGGAGTTGCCTTTCTATGGTTTTGATGTAATCCTTGGTATGGATTGGCTTGCTGAGCATCGTGCTATTGTGGATTGTGAAAATAAGCGTGTTTTGCTGAAGCTTGCGGATGATTACGAAGTTGTTGTGGTTGGTGAGAATGTGAAGTTTCTTGCCAATATGGTGTCTACCTTGGAAGCGAGCAGGATGCTGAGGCAAGGTTGCGAAGCTTATCTAGCCTTTGTGATGAATCCTAGCTCTAAGGAGTTGAGGGTGCAAGATATCAGAGTAGTGAAGGAGTTTCCTGGTGTTTTTCCTGAGGAGTTGCCTGGTTTACCTCCTAATCGCGAGGTGGAGTTTGGAATTGAGCTGTATGAGAATACGACTCCTGTGTCCATTACTCCCTATAGAATGGCACCTAAGGAGCTGAAGGAGCTGAAGACGCAGTTGCAAGAGCTGCTTGATCGTGGTTTCATCCGGCCGAGTGTGTCACCTTGGGGAGCACCGGTCTTGTTTGTGAAGAAGAAGGATGGCACTATGAGGATGTGCATTGATTACCGTCAGCTGAATAAGTTGACTATCAAGAATCGATATCCTTTGCCGAGGATTGATGATCTCTTTGATCAATTTCGGGGAGCTTCTGTGTTCTCTAAGATTGACTTGAGGTCAGGGTATTATCAGTTGAAGGTAAAGGATGTGGATGTGCCTAAGACAGCTTTCAGGACAAGGTATGGGCATTATGAGTTTCTTGTGATGCCGTTTGGTTTGACAAATGCTCCTGCTGCTTTCATGGACATGATGAACCGTGTGTTTCATGAATACATGGACAAGTTTGTTGTGGTGTTCATTGATGATATCCTCGTGTACTCGCGTACTGAGGAGGAGCATGAAGAGCATTTGAGGATTGTGCTGCAAGCTTTGTTGGAGAATCAGCTTTATGCTAAGCTGAGCAAGTGTGAGTTCTGGCTTAAGGAGGTGGTGTTTCTTGGTCATGTAGTTTCTGCTGAGGGGATTCGTGTTGATCCTCAGAAGATTGAGGCGGTGATAAATTGGAAGGTTCCTAAATCTGTTCATGAGGTCCGTAGTTTCCTTGGTTTGGCAGGATACTACCGGAGGTTTGTGGATGGTTTTTCTAAGATTGCTGCTCCTTTGACAAAGTTGTTGCAGAAGGATGTTAAGTATGAGTGGACGGAAGCGAGACAGCAGGCTTTTGAGAAGCTGAAGGCGGCTTTGACGCAAGCTCCTATCTTGGTTCAGCCTGAATCAGGGAAAGAGTTTGTGGTCTACAGTGATGCATCCTATGTTGGTTTAGGATGTGTGCTGATGCAAGAGGGCAAGGTGGTTGCTTATGCATCGCGGCAGTTGAAAGTGCATGAGCGCAATTATCCTACGCATGATATTGAGCTGGCTGCCGTGGTTTTTGCTCTGAAGATCTGGAGACATTATCTGTATGGTGAGAAGTGTACTGTGTACACGGATCACAAGAGTTTGAGGTATCTGATGTCTCAGAAGGAGTTGAATCTTAGGCAGCGGCGATGGTTGGAGTTGCTCAAGGATTATGATCTGACGATTGAGTACCATCCTGGAAAAGCTAATGTTGTTGCGGATGCCTTGAGTAGGAAGGTAGCTGTTGAGCTGAGGGCTATGTTTGCTAACTTGAGTATATCGCGGGATGGTGGCCTTGTGGCTGAGTTGCAAGTGAAGCCATCTATGGTTCAGTTGATCAAGGAAAAGCAGTTGCTGGATGACTCCTTGGTGTCTCATGTTCAGGATATCGCGGAGGGTAGACCTTCGGATTTCTGCTTTAATGATGATGGTGTGTTGTGTTTTGGTAGTCGGATAGTAGTGCCCAATGATGTTGAGTTGAGGCGTGCTATTCTGACTGAAGGTCATAGTAGTCCTTTTGCTATGCACCCTGGTAGTACTAAGATGTACCGTGATCTTCGTGATGAGTACTATTGGGTGGGTTTGAAGAAGGATGTTGCAGAGTTTGTGAGCAAGTGTATGGTGTGTCAGCGAGTTAAGGCTGAACATCAGTTTCCTTCAGGATTGTTGCAACCGTTGAGAATCCCTGAATGGAAGTGGGAAAGGGTTACCATGGATTTTGTATCTGGTTTACCTTTGTCTCCATCGAAGAAGAATTCTGTGTGGGTGATTGTGGATCGCCTGACGAAGTGTGCGCATTTCTTGCCTGTGCATACTACGTTTTCCTTGGATAAGCTGGCGGAGCTGTACATTGCTGAGATTGTGCGGCTGCATGGTGTGCCTAAGTCGATTGTGTCGGATAGAGATCCAAGGTTCACATCGCGTTTTTGGCAGTGTTTGCATCAAGCTCTGGGTACAAGGTTGAATTTCAGTTCATCCTATCATCCTCAGTCGGATGGTCAGTCTGAGCGAGTTATTCAGATCTTGGAGGATATGTTGAGGTGCTGCGTGATTCAGTTCCAAGGTTCTTGGGAGAAGCATTTGCCTTTGGTGGAGTTTGCTTATAACAATAGTTATCAGGCGAGTATACAGATGGCACCTTATGAGGCTTTGTACGGGAGGAAGTGTAGGACTCCTCTTTGTTGGGCTGAAACTGGTCAAAAGTTGGTTTCGATGCCGGCTTTGTTGAAAGGAACCACCGAGAAGGTGAAGCTTATCTGTGAGCGGTTGAAGGCAGCCTCTGATCGGCAAAAGTCTTATGCGGATTTGAAGCGTAAGGAGATAGAGTATGCGGTGGGTGACCGTGTGTTCTTGAAGGTTTCGCCTTGGAAGAAGGTGATGAGGTTTGGCCGGAAGGGTAAGTTGAGCCCTAGGTACATTGGACCATATGAGGTGGTTGAGCGTGTGGGTCCTGTTGCGTATCGGTTGAGGCTACCTCAAGAGTTGGAGAAGATTCATGACGTGTTCCATGTTTCTATGCTCCGGAAGTATAGATCTGATCCTTCGCATGTGATGCCTGTGGAGGAAGTGGAATTGAATCCGGATTTGACCTATGATGAGGAACCGGTGAAGGTTATGGATTGGGATAGCAAGGTTCTTCGTGGCAAGACCATCGAATTGGTGAAGGTGCTGTGGAAGCATCGTGGTGTTGAGGAAGCCACGTGGGAGCGAAAGGAAGACATGCTGAAGCAGTTTCCTTATCTCTTTCCTTCAGGTAAATTTCGAGGACGAAATTTCTTAAGGGGGGGAGAGTTGTAACACCCCGGTTTTGGGCTTGGTAGTTTTGGGCGTTGACCGGTTTGGTCAAAGTGCTGTTCGAATCTAAAAAGGGTAAAATTAGGAAAGCCTAGTTCGAGTTGCATTAAAAATATGGAAAAATGTTCTAAAATCATCTTTTAATATATATAAGTGAACTGTGAAATCAATTTTACAAAATGAGTTTTGGAAGGGTGACATTTTGGCTAGTGACCAAAATGTAATTTTTGAAAGTTGCGTGACTGTTTTAGAAAGGATTGAAACTTTGAATCTTTAAGGAGCTATTATTCCAAAAGGAGTTTCTCCAGATTTTTCTAAGATATTTTATTGTATAATTCTGATTTTAAAGCTTAAGAAAAGTGGAGGGAAATCATTTTACTATTTTGTAACCACCTTTCCATTTTCTTCCAATTTTCCTTTTCTCTCATTTTCTCTCAACCCAAACACTTTCTCTCCAGAAATTTCTTTCTGATTTTGTCACTCAAATCTATCTTTTCAATTCTCTTTGGATTCATAATCATTTCAACAACAAAACCTTGCAATTTGCTAATTGGATTTTCAAGCTTTTTGGCTCTAAAGAGGAGAAACTCAAGATTGGAGGTAAGGACGTCCTTCTCCTCTAAACTATCAGTTCTTTACTGAAATTCCTAAGTTCTCAATCCTTAATTGATGTTTTATAAATGGATTTTGAGTTGCTAAATGGATCTTGGCTTAAAATGCAAGATTTGGTGATTTTTGATGAATTTTCGTTGGATCTGTTAAAGCAGTGTTTTAAGGTGTAAAAGTGATGATTAATGAATGCTAATTTGATGAGGAATTGAGTTTTGATTAATGCAATCCCGGATAGGTTGAATTTCCTAAGTTTAGCTTATGATTCTAGGTTGTTTTTGGTGTGATCTTGTGGATCTGTTGTTGCTGGAGGTATAAGGATGTTGTTAGACTCTTTTTAGATGTTAAATGATGTTAAAGGATGTTTGGTTGTGATGGTTTATGGCTGGGCTTTGTTGAGAAGTGGTTTGGATGCATTTTCGGTTGTGTTTGGTGGCCGAAATTGGAGGTTGGATGAGAGCAGCGAGTTTAGGTGCTTTCACTGAAGCTATTAATGCATGATGATGCATTAATCCTCTGCTTTGATGTGTTTAAAACAGGGGAGGCATCTTTGGATCCAAGCGGTGGTGATCCGGTAGCTTGATTCGTGCTTCGGCAAGAGGCGAAGTGGAATCGGTGAGTGAAAATGGGTTTTCAGCTTTGAAACCAATGTCTTGGGAGCTTAGTTTAAGTCTAAACAACTTTGCTAAGCTCAAGTGTAAGTTTTCGGAAATACTCTCTAGTGGTGGCCATGGTTTGATTGTTGTGCAATGTGGTTTATTGCATGTTTTAAATTCTGTTTTGAAAGCATGATTTAGCATGGTTAATGCTGATTTTGTAAGCCATATGTTGAAGGAAGCTCAAGGTAAGAGTTCCTTGTTTTTTAGCATGGTTAAAATGTAGTTTGATGCTTATAAATGCATGATGTAAATGGCTTGGTTAAATGCTTTAAAACAGTGGATTATATGATGATAATGATGTATATTGGCAAGTGATGTTTTGAAAAGGTTAAGGTCACTAAGGTGGTTAAAAGTCCTTGAGTGAGCCTTGTGGTTTCTAAGAACTTCATGGTGGTTAAAAGTCCATGATGATTCTTGTTAAGGTCACTAAGGTGGTTAAAAGTCCTTGAGTGAGCCTTGTTACTTAAGAACATCAAGGTGGTTAAAAGTCCTTGGATGGTTCTTGTTAAGGACACAAAGGTGGTTAAAATTCCTTGTGTGGTCCTTGCCATGGTGTTTAAAAGTCCATGGGCCAATGTGTTTAAAAGTCCTTGGGGCCAAGGTGTTTAAAAGTCCTTGGGAAGAACACTAAAGTGGTTAAAAGTCCTTATGTGGTTCTTGAGAATTATAAGATCACAATGGTGTTTAAAAGTCCATGTGTGAGTCTTATGTTGATCTTGTTTTTAAAAGATGAAACTTATCACTTGTGGCCAATATGACATGAAATGATGTGGAAGCATGGATTGCTTGACTAAAAATGCTAATGAGCATGTATATATGATGTTTTGGAAGTATGATTTACAAGTGTTTTGCAAATGCATTATTGAATGGTTTTAAGAGCTTTCCTCACTAAGCTTGTGCTTATGCTCTCCTTCGTTTTCTTAAACCAATAATGCAGATCATTGAGGTTCTTAAGGGCAGCAAGGAAGGCAAGCAAACAAGTGGGATTTAAGCTCAATGTATGGGAAGGTTTTCTTGTACTCCTTTAGCTTTGGGCATTTGGCAATGGGGGACCTATGTGTGTGTTTTGGGAGATGTTTGGAACTCCCTAAGTTTGTTTAATGTTGTTGGAAATGCTGGATTTGTAATTGGTCTATATGTGTTTGGTTTTGAAGGTTTTATGCTTGAATGGTTGCTTGTGTAGGAAGCATGCCTTAGAATTGGGGCTTTTCTTATATGATGATATTATGATGAATTGTTGATGCAAGTATGTCTTTTATATGTTGAATTTCATGCTGGTAAAGTTTGGTAGCATTTGGAGCATGTTTGGTTGATTAATTGCATGTTTAAGTATGCATTTTGCTGCATTCTGTGCAGGGTGTTTCGGAACAGTGCCTACCGTTTCGGAACAGGTGCCCTAAACCAGCCCAGGCGTCCGAAACGGGAGAGACCGTTCCGAAACGGAAAGGCCACTGCCAGCCCGGTTTTCGGTACGCATTGCGGAACGGCCCCGCGTTTCGAAACAGGCTCTGCCTGTTTCGGAACGGTCGACCGTTGGGGGCTGACATTGGCAGTTAAATGTTTTGGAAAGTTTGCATTTTGGTCCCGAAACTTGTTTGTGCAATTGTATGAGTTTGGGATGTCCTTTTGAGCTGAAATTTCACAGAGAAGCATGAAACCTGAATAATTTCAAGATGGTAACTTTAATTTGGATGAAGGCCTTATAATTTACAGAATTTACAATTTGGTCCCTAAAGTTGTAAATTGTTCAATTGGGTCCCTGTTTGATCTCTGCTGTTTTATGATCTTTGAGAATGTTGTTTGTATGATCATAACTAGGGTTAATATGCATCTAGACAAGAGTAAAAAGAAAAAAAAGGGTCGTTAATCAAGGTTGACTTTCGGGTTGACTTTGGTTTTCCCCGTGTGACTTTCTTAATTCGGGTCAACCGTCTAGGCCGGGTTAAGGGGGTTACATACAAAGCATACATACTTAAATAATTCACATAATCATTCCCAATTACTCGAGAACTCAGCTCTGATACCACCAAATGTAACCCCCTTAACCCGGCCTAGACGGTTGACCCGAATTAAGAAGATCACACGGGGAGAACCAAAGTCAACCCGAAAGTCAACTTTGATTCACGACCCTTTTTTTTCTTTTTACTCTTGTCTAGATGCACGTTAACCCTAGATATGTTCACAAGATTAACATATTCAAACATCATAACAATCAGAGAACATTCAGGGACTCAATTGCACAAATTACAACTTTAGGGACCAAATTGTAAATTCTGAAAATTATAAGGTCTTAACCCAAATTAAAGTTATCAATATGAAATTAGTCAGGTTTCATGCTTCTCTGCCAAATTTCAGCTCAATCGGACATCTCAAACTCACACAATTGCATAAACAAGTTTCAGGACCAAAACGCAAACATTCCAAAACATTTAACCAACAATTTCAGTGCCCAACGGTCGAGTGTTTCGGAACAGGGAAGACTCGTTCCGAAACGCGGGACCGTTCCGAGACTGGTACCTAAACATGGCCTGGCAGTGGCCAAACCGTTCCGGAACAGTGCCTCCCGTTTCGGAACGCCCAGGCCATTTCAGGCCCCCGTTCCGATACAATAGCACCTGTTCCGAAACAAGCTGCCCAGATTGCAGAAGATTTGCTGGTTTAACATGCAATTGACTTATCAAACATGCTCCAAACGCCACCAAACTTTACCAGCAAGTCATTCAACATACAAGGATTATAATCGCATCAACCAAACATCAACATGGCATCAATTATGGAAATCCCCAAATCTATAGGCATGCTTCCTACTTAGCAAACCATTCAAGCATCAAATCTCCAAACAAACCACATAAAGGCCAATTACAAGTACCAATATTATCAACAACATAAATCCAACTTAGGGAGTCCAAAACATCTCCCAAATCAACAACATAGGTTCCCATTGCCAAATGCCAAAAGCTAATAGTGTTTAAGAAACCTTCACCATACTTGAGCTTAGTTCACCACTTGGATTCTTCACCACCTTTCTGCCCTCAATGCACTTTAATGCTCTGCATTATTGGTTTAAGAAAAGAGAGAGCGTAAGCAAAAGCTTAGTGAGGAATGCTCATTAAAACCACACAATAATGCATTTACAAAACACATTTATAAACCTTAAATCCAATCATCATTTGTACATGCTCATAAGCATTTAAAACAAGCAATTCATGCTTCAAGTTCATAACATGTCATATTGGCAACAAGTGATACATTCAACATAAGATCCACACATGGACTTTTAAACACCATTGTGATCTTACACTTTCCAAGGACCACACATGGACTTTTAAACACCATTGTGTCCTTAACCCCATGGACTTTTAAACACCATGGCAAGGACCACACAAAGACTTTTAAACACCTTTGTGTCCTTAACAAGAATCTCCCAAGGACTTTTAAACACCTTGGAGTTCTTAAATAACAAGGCTTACACAAGGAATTTTAACCACCTTTGTAACCTTAACCAAGAACCAACCATGGACTTTTAAACACCATGTTGTTCTTAAATACACAAGACTCATCCAAGGAATTTTAACCACCTTGATGATCTTAACCAAGAACCAACCATGGACTTTTAACCACCATGTTGTTCTTAAATAAACAAGGCTCACACAAGGACTTTTAACCACCTTTGTGACCTTAACCATCACTTGCCAATATGTATCATTAACAACAATAATCCACTGTTTTAAAGCATTTAACCAAGCCATAATCATCATGCATCTTTAAGCATCAAACCACATTTAAACAATATTCAAAAACAAGGTTCTCTTACCTTGAGCATCCTTCAACACATGGCTTATAATCTCAGCAAATAAACATGCCAAACATGCTTTCAAAACAGAATTTAAAACATGCAAACAAGCCACATTGCATACAACCAATCCATGGTTCATCATCAAGAGAGTTTTTCCGAAAACTTACTCTTGAGCTTAGCTAAGTTGCTTAGACTTAAACTAAGCTCCCAAACCTTCAAAACATTGGTTTCAAAGCTGAAAACCAAAATCCACTCACTGATTCCGTTTCGCCTCTTGCCAAAACACCAATCAAGCTTCCGGATCACCACCACTTGGATCCAAAGATGACTCCCCTGTTTTCAACACATCAAAGCAGAGGATTAATGCATCATCATGCATTAATATCTTCAATGAAAGCACCTAAACTCGCTGCTCTCACCCACACTCCATTTCCGGCTACCAAACACAACCGAAAATGCATCCAAACAACTCCACGACACTACCCAGCCATGATCCATCAAAACTAAACATTCTTAAACATCAATTAACATCCAAAATGGATCTCAACACATCCTTATACCTCCAGCCATAACAGATCATCAAGATCACTCCAAAAACAGCCAAGAACACAAGCTAAACTTAGGAAATTCAACCTATCCAGGATTGCATTAATTAAACCTCAATTTCTCATCAATCTAGCATTCATTTAACATCAAAAATACACCTCAAATCACTGCTTAAACAGATCATACGAATTTTCATCAAAATCAAGAAAATCTTGCATTTAAAAGCCAAGATCAAGAACACAACCTTAAAACCTTTTATAAAACACAAATTAAGGATTGAGAACTTAGGAATTTCAGTAAAGAACTGAGAGTTTAGAGAAGAAGGATGTTCTTACCTCCAAACTTGAGTTTTCTCCCTTTTTGGAACCAAAATCTTGAAAATCCAACTAGCAAATGGTGAGGTTTTGTTGAAGAGATGATTGAAGATCAAAAGAGAATTGAAATGAGTTATTTAGGTGACAAAATCAGAGAGAAAAGCTCTGGAGAAAAGGTGTTTGGTTTGAGAGAAAATGAAAATGGAAGATTTGAGAGAAAAGTTAGTTATGGCCAAAATATCTTCCCTCCACTTTTGTTTTATTTAAAAACCATTAATTAATCATTTAATATCTTAGAAAAATCTGGAGAAACTCCCATTGGGTAAATGGCTCCTTAAAGATTCAAAGTTTCAATCCTTTTTAAAACAGTCTCAAAGTTTTCAAAGATTACATTTTGGTCACTAGCCAAAATGTCACCCTTCCAAACCTTGTTTTGTAAAATTGATTTCACCACACTCTTATATATATTGAAAGAGGATTTTAAAACATTTTTCCATATTTTTAATGCAACCCGAACTAGGCTTTCCTAATTTCACCTTTATATATTCGAACCGCACTCCGACCGAACCGGTCCGAAACCCAAAACTCCTAAGCCCAAAATTGGGGCGTTACATTTTAGGCATAAGTAGGTTCATGCATCGCATTTTACAGTATTTCATTGTTCTGCCTTACTTTATAACTTATCATTTATTTAGGTGAACAAGAGATATTTTTTTGTGTATTCTTGTGTGTAGGTACTAACAGCTAAATGAGAGAACCGAGGAGCGGAGGACACAATGTTGAGGAGCAAACCCAGGAGCTGTACTGAAGCAGTTTCAGCTGAAGACAAGTTGTTGTCGAGCACCTGCCAAGTAGAGTTGCCGCCAACCGTGCTGCCTTCGACAGCTGATTATTGAAGTTAGGAGAACTAGAGCGCGATTTGTAGAGCAAAAACTCATGAATCTATGGTTGGCGTTCAAATGATTTTTCGAAATCTGTAGCAGCGACTATGGCTGCCGAAGTAAAATTCTCAAGCTTACTTGTGGGCTAAGGCAAACGAGAAAGAGTCCACATTCCACGCAAAGAAGTCAGCATTTAAAGTCATATGAAAGAAGGAAAGCTACTTTAGAGGACTTCTACTTTAAGGAGGACTTTACCTAGTCTCTAGTCTATAAATACCCATTGTAACTCCTAGTTCAAATCATGCTAGGTTTTTATAGACTTCTCTTGTGTTCTTCACTGCCGCCATGTTCTAAATTCTATTTGGGTTAGGGTTATGTTGTAACTAGTGAGAAACGATTGTTTTAGGATTTTGAGTTATTCCTTCAATAAAATATTCCAAGTTTACTTAATCCATTGTTCTTCATTCTTTCAATCTTTCTACACCAGTCGTTTGAGAAAATCTATTTGTTGGGCACGAAAGTGCAAGGCTCACAAAAGGGTTAAGTACGGTCACAACGTGCTGAGGTGTGACTAACTTGGTTCCACACTAGTCCACAAGTTTCAGAGACTAAAAGGGATCACTAACCGAGTTGACTGACTTGGTTCCACACTAGTCCTCAAGTTAGCAATCTCGAGCATCCTAACCTAAAAATAGGAGGGATCACTGTCGACTATCATGTCGAACTTGGAGTATATGCCAGACTTGCCGCTAGGACTTCTTTGCATTCCACCTGCCGAGACAGTACACACCCCTGCAGTGGCAGTGACTTGCTACGGCCGCGTGACAGGGTCGAAGTTTGCCGCCCACCATAACCGTCGAGGCAGCATATCGTGGTAGCACAGAATAACTCATACCTATTACAATGCAATTTTCACACTAAGTGGCAACATAACCCTGCCTGTTCTATCAACTTGATTCTCCTCTTCTCTATTACTTGCGTTTTTATTTACTCTTCGATCTCAACCAATTATTTATTTGTGTTTTTACTTTACCATTGTGCAGGAACTAAGAAACAAGACAAGATGTCCAGTCCTCGTGGGATTCGACATCTTATATACTATAACTTGACAAGAGTGTTCACTTGCGCTCTTACAAAAAGGGAACACCTACACGCCCTACAAGTTTTTGGCGTCGTTGTAAGAGATTGGTAACAACGAATTTTGTTTTTCATTTTTTGAACTTTTTATTTATCGTTTATTCTATTTTTAATCGTAAAAAAATTTTATTGTGTCCTTTGCAAGTGTATGACCAGGGCTAACCCTAAAGAAAACTTCATTATTTACGATGATTTTGAGCGTGAAACTAGAAGCAATAAGAGGGAGCTCAAGGAAGCCTTACAAAGACAGGGGCACATCAAAGGAAGCGACCATGGTAAACGAGGACCCCCCAAAATGATGCCATGAATGGAAGGAGCGAGCAGCATGACTTGTCGCACAGAAGACCACAAGAACAACAGAGGCAGGATCCCCTTAATCCACCCCAAGTGCGGACAACTAGGGACTACCTTGAACATGACTTTCAAAGGTTCAAGCCAATAGTGACGGAACCAGAGATAGGGACAGACCATTTTGAACTAAAGCCGGTCATGTTCAACATGATAAACACACTAGGGAACTTCAGAGGGACTGCCATAGAAGATGCTCGACAGCATTTACGAGGATTCCTGGACATTTGTCGAGCATTCAAGATATATGGGGTTCACCAGGATGTACTACGGCTAAGGATATTTCCCTATTCACTAAGGGATAGGGCGAAATAGTGATTAAATAACCAGCCAGCCGGATCTTTTAATTCATGGGTGGAGCTCTGCAAAGACTTTCTAGACCGATTCAGCCCGTCCAACGTCACCAATAGGCTGCGGAATGAGATCGCAACCTTTAGACAAAGGAGTGACGAGCCGATGTACGAGGCATGGGCGCGGCACCAACAAATACTGAATAATTTTTTGCTTCACGGTCTACCGGCTTGGACTCAGGTATCTATATTTTACAATGGGGTTAACTACCCTACTCGGATGATGATAGATGCCTCAGTTAACGGGATCATCCTAGATAGACCTCTAGAGAAAGCATTGTGGTTGCTAAACATAGCAGCTAAAAACGATTATAAATACTTGACAGCCCGCCGAGGCGGCACAAGGCGGCCAGCTACTATAAATGAGGTAGAAGCCTCATAATTTGTTAACGCCTGCCTCGATCAATTAACGGAGCTGGTAATGAAGATCGTGCAACCCCTTGGGAAGGTCCATGAAGTAAAAGTTGTTGAGCCATTCTGTGGCGAATGTGGGGCCAACCATGATTCCTTTGACTGCACCACATCTGCAAACTACATGGAAGGATATGAGAGGAATAACAAGCCTGCTCATAACACATATAATCCTAACTCGAGAAACCATCCCAACTTCTCTAGGAGCAACCCAAAGACAGCTGCAAATCCACAACAGCTACAAGGAGGCTACCAGCAGAATCAGTCCCAGCAACAAACTCAGCAGCCGCAACATAATAATTAACTAGAAGCAACTCTGCAAACCTTTATGAAACAAACTGGTGAATTTATTGTTTATACAATTATTTTTTTGAGAAAACTGAGTCTTTTATGGACAGGAAGGAGATGAAAATGAACAACCAGGAGGATGCCATTAAGAACCTGGAGACCCAAATTTGGGAAGTTCACCGAAATCTACCACATCCGGACTATGGGAGCAACATCCAGCAGCCCGCCAGAAGCAGCCAAACCCACTTATGAACATTGCAAGGCTATATCTACAAGAAGTGGGAAGCAGCTAGATGAACCAAGGATGGTACAAAAGCCAGGAACTCAGCTGGAACAGACAAGTCAACATGCCTCAGCAGCACCAATATTAGTCGCCCCAGCAGCAACACATACTCCAGCCGCCCCAGCAGCAACACATACTCCAGCCGCCCCAGCAGCAAAACATGAAAGCGGCCCTGACAAAGATGATCCTCCTCGGACAAAGCCCCCAAGCAAGGAGCAAATATAGGACATCCACGTGTCAGCGCCATTTCCCCAAAAGCTCAAGCAACAGCAGCAGGAGGAGCAATTCAAAAAATCCTGGATATTCTGAAACATGTGCATCTTAATATTCCTCTTATAGAAGCCATAGAAAGCATGCCAAACTATGCCAAGCATCTCAAAGACATGGTTTCTAAGAAGAACATGATAGGGGAATTTGAAATGGCGGTCGTCACTGAAGAGTGCATGGATATGCTGCATAACAAGCTACCGCCCAAGCAGACAGATCCGGGCAGCTTTGTTATACCGTGCAGGCTAGGCTGCAAGCACAAGACCAGAGCCCTGTGTGATTTGGGAGCCAGCATCAACCTGATGCAAAAGGCCATCTTCGATAAACTAGGTATTGGACCTGCCAAACCAACCTCCATCATGCTTAACCTTGGTAATCACTCATTTGTGCAACCGGAGGAAAAGATTGAAGACATACTGGTAAAGGTGGGCAACCTAATTGTAGAACTAATGTTTTGATATAATAATTGAAAAATGTTTTGGACTGATTTAAAAAGTATTTAAAACATCTACAAAGTCCAAACAACTTGAAATATTATTTAAGGAATTTTTCATTAAGGTTTTTCATGTTTTCAAAGGCCTATTTTCACAAATCAGACCAAGTGTTTCGAAACACCCTAGGGCGTTTCGAAACGGGTGCCTTCCAGTGGCCAAATGTTTCGATACTCGTATCGAAACGGGGCCAGCGTTTCGAAACAAGCTAGGCCGTTTCGATACGCCCACGTGGCACTGACCCCAACGGTCATAAACCCCAACGGCTCTTTCCCAACTAACTTTTAAATGCAGGTCGTTTCGATACGGGCTAAGGGCGTTCCGATACGCATTCCGAAACGGCAAAGGGGTGTTCCGAAACGGGTACCCTGACAGACTGCAACGGCTCTTTCTATATTGAGGGTGTTCCGAAACGGGTTCAAGCGTTTCGAAACGGGGAGCTGCAGAACTGCATTTATGGAGGGAATTAAAGGCTCCAACGACTCTATTTCAATCCCAACGGTCCTAAACGGCTATAAACTCATTTGGGAGTATAAAAGGGACCTCCAAGCATCAAGAGAAGACTAATGCTTCAATTGTCAATCAACAAATGATCAAGAAATTGTCTTAGTACCTAAAGTGTCATTTCTTGTATAGACAAACACTAGTGAGCCAAAATTGTCAAATTTGCTCAAGTGTTTTAGGTTTTGGGTGAGTGCTTAACTGTGCAAACAAACACCTATTAGAGGGTTTAATTTTGCTTTCATTTGTCTCTTTGTAAAAGAGGGTTTTGATCAAGGCTTGGGTAGAAGCTTGATCGGTTGTAAGGGTTTCCTCCTAATCCTAGAAAAGGGGACGAATCAATTAGTGGATTGATTGTGAAATCCTTAGTGGGAAGCTAAGGTAGTGGATGTAGGTGCTTGTTAGAAGGTCGAACCACTATAAATCATTGTGTCTTTAATCTTTCTAGCTTCCTAAACCCTTCCACCCAAATATCCACCTCTCCACCACTTGGTGAGCATAATTGGTTGATCGAATCGAGCCCCACACAACCCAACAATTGGTATCAGAGCTTGGCTCAATCGGTGAGGATTAACATCCTATTGAGAAGATCCGGCAAGCTCGATCACTTTTTCATCAACCGGCTCAAATGGCGCAATCCATAGACAAACCGCCTTTCTTTGACGGAGACCACTACGCCCATTGGAAGACAAAGATGAAATTCTTCATCAAATCAAAAGATTACAAGTTATGGGATGTAGTTGAAGATGGTCCGTTCGTGCCTAAAAGAAGTAAAGCGGAGTGGAGTGCCGACGATCGCAAGAAGATGGAGCTTAATTGCAAAGCCTTGCACATCTTGTTTTGTGCATTTGGTCCATCCATCTATGAGAAGATGTCTTCTTGTGAGAGTGCCAAGGAGGTATGGGACAAGCTTGAAGTCACATACGAGGGGACAAACGAAGTCAAGGAGACCAAGATTGGGCTCCTAACCTTGGAGTATGAGAACTTCAAAATGGATCCGGAAGAGAACATCGAGAAGATGTTTGATAGGTTCTCCACCATCACCAATGGCCTTAAAGGTTTTGGAGAAGCCATCCCGGAAGAAAAGCTTGTTCGAAAGCTCATCTACTCACTTCCCGAGTCTTGGGACTCAAAGAGAACCGCCATCATCGAAGCCAAAAATTTGAAGACTTTGAAGCTTGATGAACTTATGGGGTCTCTTCTCACTCATCAAATCATGAAGAAGAACAAGGAAGATGAGAAGAAAAGGGAAGAAATTCGAGCTATGGGAGAGAAGAAAATCAAAGGGCTTGGCATCAATGCAAGTGCCATGGCTCTCAAATCCTCCACTTGCCATCATGTCTACTCAAGTGAAGAGGAGGAGGAAGATGAAGAGATAGTTCATCTCTTCAAGAAGTGTGCCCCTTTCATGAAGAAAGCCTTGAGAGAGCTTGACCGAGAACCTAAAAGAAAGGAGAGGGCTAGCACTTCAAGCCATAAGAAGAAGGCACATGTGGCTACTTGGAGTGATGAGGACTCCACCGACGATGAACAAGCCAACCTTTGCCTTATGGCCATCGAAGAAGATTCAAGGGTAACTTCTAATTCATCTACTTCATGTTCTTACACTTTTGATGAATTACAAGATGCCTATGATGAATTGGTTTTAGATTTTAAAAGCCACATTTTGAAAAACAATAAATTGATTTCAAAGTTAAAAATTCAAAATGATTTGCTTTCTAAAACCAAACTTGAACTTGAAGCAAAACTTGAAAAGTTTGAATTAAAATGTCTTGATTTACAAAAATTGCTTCAAAATGTTCAAGTAGAAAAAGATTTGATTTCCAAAGAGCTTGAAAAGAAAAACAATTTTGGAAAATCAAATTTTTATGTTAGACAATCTAGTGCCCCTAGATTTATAAATGGTAAATGTTTTAGAAGTGTTTGGGTCCCAAAAGGACTTAATACTTCAACTAAAAAGGATGAAATTGAAAAATGGATTCCTAAGGGGACTAAATTTTGTGCAACTAACGTTTATGGATCCAAAGCAATTTGGATACCAAAAGTTACTTGATTGTCTATTGTAGGTGTGATGGAGATGTTCAACAAGTCAAACATTGAGGGGGAGCTCCATACACACAAGGAAGAACACTTGAAGAAGGAAGGCTTCACATCCTCCCTTAAATTCAAGTGTTGGTAAAATTCTAGTTGTTTTTGCTTTTATTTGTTTATTTTAATTTAAATTCAACTAGATGATCATATATGTTGGACTAACATTTTGATGATGCTTTGAGTAAGGGGGAGCCATTTTTAAAACCAAAATTCATATTTTGTCAAATTTTGCCTCTATTGTTATTTTTGAACTTAATGTTTTAAATCTTTTTGATATAACAAAAAGGGGGAGAAATGGTTTGAAAAATTGATTTTTCAAATGAATAAGGGGGAGTTTTATTTGAATTAATTTCTTAATCTCTTATTCACATTTTTAAAGTTAAAGGGGGAGAATTCCAAACAATTTTTCAAGTGGTTTTATTATATCAAAAAGGGGGAGATTGTAGAACTAATGTTTTGATATAATAATTGAAAAATGTTTTGGACTGATTTAAAAAGTATTTAAAACATCTCCAAAGTCCAAACAACTTGAAATATTATTTAAGGAATTTTTCATTAAGGTTTTTCATGTTTTCAAAGGCCTATTTTCACAAATCAGACCAAGTGTTTCGAAACACCCTAGGGCGTTTCGAAACGGGTGCCTTCCAGTGGCCAAATGTTTCGATACTCGTATCGAAACGGGGCCAGCGTTTCGAAACAGGCTAGGCCGTTTCGATACGCCCACGTGGCACTGACCCCAACGGTCATAAACCCCAACGGCTCTTTCCCAACTAACTTTTAAATGCAGGTCGTTTCGATACGGGCTAAGGGCGTTCCGATACGCATTCCGAAACGGCAAAGGGGTGTTCCGAAACGGGTACCCTGACAGACTGCAACGGCTCTTTCTATATTGAGGGTGTTCCGAAACGGGTTCAAGCGTTTCGAAACGGGGAGCTGCAGAACTGCATTTATGGAGGGAATTAAAGGCTCCAACGACTCTATTTCAATCCCAACGGTCCTAAACGGCTATAAACTCATTTGGGAGTATAAAAGGGACCTCCAAGCATCAAGAGAAGACTAATGCTTCAATTGTCAATCAACAAATGATCAAGAAATTGTCTTAGTACCTAAAGTGTCATTTCTTGTATAGACAAACACTAGTGAGCCAAAATTGTCAAATTTGCTCAAGTGTTTTAGGTTTTGGGTGAGTGCTTAATTGTGCAAACAAACACCTATTAGAGGGTTTAAGTTTGCTTTCATTTGTCTCTTTGTAAAAGAGGGTTTTGATCAAGGCTTGGGTAGAAGCTTGATCGGTTGTAAGGGTTTCCTCCTAATCCTAGAAAAGGGGACGAATCAATTAGTGGATTGATTGTGAAATCCTTAGTGGGAAGCTAAGGTAGTGGATGTAGGTGCTTGTTAGAAGGCCGAACCACTATAAATCATTGTGTCTTTAATCTTTCTAGCTTCCTAAACCCTTCCACCCAAATATCCACCTCTCCACCACTTGGTGAGCATAATTGGTTGATCGAATCGAGCCCCACACAACCCAACAATTGGTATCAGAGCTTGGCTCAATCGGTGAGGATTAACATCCTATTGAGAAGATCCGGCAAGCTCGATCACTTTTTCATCAACCGGCTCAAATGGCGCAATCCATAGACAAACCGCCTTTCTTTGACGGAGACCACTACGCCCATTGGAAGACAAAGATGAAATTCTTCATCAAATCAAAAGATTACAAGTTATGGGATGTAGTTGAAGATGGTCCGTTCGTGCCTAAAAGAAGTAAAGCGGAGTGGAGTGCCGACGATCGCAAGAAGATGGAGCTTAATTGCAAAGCCTTGCACATCTTGTTTTGTGCATTTGGTCCATCCATCTATGAGAAGATGTCTTCTTGTGAGAGTGCCAAGGAGGTATGGGACAAGCTTGAAGTCACATACGAGGGGACAAACGAAGTCAAGGAGACCAAGATTGGGCTCCTAACCTTGGAGTATGAGAACTTCAAAATGGATCCGGAAGAGAACATCGAGAAGATGTTTGATAGGTTCTCCACCATCACCAATGGCCTTAAAGGTTTTGGAGAAGCCATCCCGGAAGAAAAGCTTGTTCGAAAGCTCATCTACTCACTTCCCGAGTCTTGGGACTCAAAGAGAACCGCCATCATCGAAGCCAAAAATTTGAAGACTTTGAAGCTTGATGAACTTATGGGGTCTCTTCTCACTCATCAAATCATGAAGAAGAACAAGGAAGATGAGAAGAAAAGGGAAGAAATTCGAGCTATGGGAGAGAAGAAAATCAAAGGGCTTGGCATCAATGCAAGTGCCATGGCTCTCAAATCCTCCACTTGCCATCATGTCTACTCAAGTGAAGAGGAGGAGGAAGATGAAGAGATAGTTCATCTCTTCAAGAAGTGTGCCCCTTTCATGAAGAAAGCCTTGAGAGAGCTTGACCGAGAACCTAAAAGAAAGGAGAGGGCTAGCACTTCAAGCCATAAGAAGAAGGCACATGTGGCTACTTGGAGTGATGAGGACTCCACCGACGATGAACAAGCCAACCTTTGCCTTATGGCCATCGAAGAAGATTCAAGGGTAACTTCTAATTCATCTACTTCATGTTCTTACACTTTTGATGAATTACAAGATGCCTATGATGAATTGGTTTTAGATTTTAAAAGCCACATTTTGAAAAACAATAAATTGATTTCAAAGTTAAAAATTCAAAATGATTTGCTTTCTAAAACCAAACTTGAACTTGAAGCAAAACTTGAAAAGTTTGAATTAAAATGTCTTGATTTACAAAAATTGCTTCAAAATGTTCAAGTAGAAAAAGATTTGATTTCCAAAGAGCTTGAAAAGAAAAACAATTTTGGAAAATCAAATTTTTATGTTAGACAATCTAGTGCCCCTAGATTTATAAATGGTAAATGTTTTAGAAGTGTTTGGGTCCCAAAAGGACTTAATACTTCAACTAAAAAGGATGAAATTGAAAAATGGATTCCTAAGGGGACTAAATTTTGTGCAACTAACGTTTATGGATCCAAAGCAATTTGGATACCAAAAGTTACTTGATTGTCTATTGTAGGTGTGATGGAGATGTTCAACAAGTCAAACATTGAGGGGGAGCTCCATACACACAAGGAAGAACACTTGAAGAAGGAAGGCTTCACATCCTCCCTTAAATTCAAGTGTTGGTAAAATTCTAGTTGTTTTTGCTTTTATTTGTTTATTTTAATTTAAATTCAACTAGATGATCATATATGTTGGACTAACATTTTGATGATGCTTTGAGTAAGGGGGAGCCATTTTTAAAACCAAAATTCATATTTTGTCAAATTTTGCCTCTATTGTTATTTTTGAACTTAATGTTTTAAATCTTTTTGATATAACAAAAAGGGGGAGAAATGGTTTGAAAAATTGATTTTTCAAATGAATAAGGGGGAGTTTTATTTGAATTAATTTCTTAATCTCTTATTCACATTTTTAAAGTTAAAGGGGGAGAATTCCAAACAATTTTTCAAGTGGTTTTATTATATCAAAAAGGGGGAGATTGTAGAACTAATGTTTTGATATAATAATTGAAAAATGTTTTGGACTGATTTAAAAAGTATTTAAAACATCTCCAAAGTCCAAACAACTTGAAATATTATTTAAGGAATTTTTCATTAAGGTTTTTCATGTTTTCAAAGGCCTATTTTCACAAATCAGACCAAGTGTTTCGAAACACCCTAGGGCGTTTCGAAACGGGTGCCTTCCAGTGGCCAAATGTTTCGATACTCGTATCGAAACGGGGCCAGCGTTTCGAAATAGGCTAGGCCGTTTCGATACGCCCACGTGGCACTGACCCCAACGGTCATAAACCCCAACGGCTCTTTCCCAACTAACTTTTAAATGCAGGTCGTTTCGATACGGGCTAAGGGCGTTCCGATACGCATTCCGAAACGGCAAAGGGGTGTTCCGAAACGGGTACCCTGACAGACTGCAACGGCTCTTTCTATATTGAGGGTGTTCCGAAACGGGTTCAAGCGTTTCGAAACGGGGAGCTGCAGAACTGCATTTATGGAGGGAATTAAAGGCTCCAACGACTCTATTTCAATCCCAACGGTCCTAAACGGCTATAAACTCATTTGGGAGTATAAAAGGGACCTCCAAGCATCAAGAGAAGACTAATGCTTCAATTGTCAATCAACAAATGATCAAGAAATTGTCTTAGTACCTAAAGTGTCATTTCTTGTATAGACAAACACTAGTGAGCCAAAATTGTCAAATTTGCTCAAGTGTTTTAGGTTTTGGGTGAGTGCTTAATTGTGCAAACAAACACCTATTAGAGGGTTTAAGTTTGCTTTCATTTGTCTCTTTGTAAAAGAGGGTTTTGATCAAGGCTTGGGTAGAAGCTTGATCGGTTGTAAGGGTTTCCTCCTAATCCTAGAAAAGGGGACGAATCAATTAGTGGATTGATTGTGAAATCCTTAGTGGGAAGCTAAGGTAGTGGATGTAGGTGCTTGTTAGAAGGCCGAACCACTATAAATCATTGTGTCTTTAATCTTTCTAGCTTCCTAAACCCTTCCACCCAAATATCCACCTCTCCACCACTTGGTGAGCATAATTGGTTGATCGAATCGAGCCCCACACAACCCAACACTAATTCTCCCCGTCGACTTTCTCATCCTTGATTGTGAGGCTGGCGAGAAAGCCCCTATCATTCTTGGGCAACCCTTCTTGGCCACATGAAGAACGCTGATAGATATGGGACATAGGGAGCTGACAATGAGGGTAGAGGATCAGAGCATAAGGATGAACATACTTCAACCCTCAGAGGAAGGAAAGGAATGCCCGAATGCAAGAGCTGCCAAGATCAGTGTGGAAATAGGACAGGGCAGCAGCTGCCGTGACAGACCTAGAGGCAGATTGAAGGACCTTATAACGCAACACTTGAAAGAACAAGAGGAGACCCAAGAGGGGAGAAAAAGCTAAACCACCTGAGGAAGTGGCTATATCTGGGAGATGCACCCAAATGCACTCCCAACATAACTTAATTTTATTTTTTATTATTTTTATTTTCAAGCATTAGGATTAGAGTTTATTTTGTTTTAGGGTTAGATTAATTTTCAGCATTTTATTTATCAGAAGTTATTTCATTATTTTTATTTTTATTTCTATTTTTGTTTTTATTTTAGAATCCAGTATAAAAGAGCAGGATTACAAAAGAAGACCATCAAGAAGCCCGCCCACCATCCTACCGAGTCAGGAGCCAACGCAGCAAAGCGTAATGGCTAGTTGGCCGCCAACGGCTCCGAAAATAACAGGCAGAAAAATATGTAACGTGCGCGAGAAAATCAGACCGTTGAGCATTTAATGTCGCCCTGACACCTCTCGGAAGCCCCTATATATACACCTCTCACTCACTTCATTTTAATTCACTTTCATCTTCTTGCTATTTGCTATTTGATTCCACTACTCTCTCACAACTTTAATTTCTATGTTTAGTTAGAATACAACTGTTCACATGGCCTCAGCATCAACCCAAAATCCCATCTATACAAGGTTTTACTTCAAGGAGGACGAGGAGAGATACGGAGAAAAATTCTCCAAGCATGTCGTATAGGAGGAACAAGGCTTCCATTACACGCAGCAAACGGGAGATCGAGGTCTGGAGCCTGCCTTTTTCTGAACCATCCACTACAAAGGATGGGAGATGTTCGCTCAGCAGCATGATATAGCGAACATCGATATAGTTAGGGAATGCTACTCTCATCAGCCCTGCCCGGAGAAGCCTTTTGTTTGCGTCCGCGGGGAGCCAGTCATCAACAGCTACTACGGCCTCGATATGAATGACAACCCGCACGAGGAATGGAGGCAGTCACTGACGGCTGCCCACTATGAGGAAATCAAGGCCAGAATTTGAAGCCCAACACACCATGGCTGGGAGGCAAACATGCGGGATCTGTCCAGCACCGCCACCTGCTGCCTGAGGCTATGTTATGGAACACGTTTGTAAAAAGGCGTCTACTACCCACATCCCACAACTCAACAGTTGACCGGTCGCGCCTCGCCCTAATTCACAGTATCCTGATGAACTAGCCGATCAACGTAGGGGAAATTATCTGCACGAAAATCTACAACTACTTCAAAAAGAATAAGGGTAAGTTGTACTTCCCATCCCTCATCACAGGTCTCTGCAACAACTTCCGAGTCCTGGCGGAGCCCACAGATGAGCTTACAACTTCCAAGGAGGGCTAGATCAAAAAGGTCCACATTCAGATGATGCAAGATGTGGAGAAAGATCCAGCAACGCCCAATTAGCCCTCCGCCACACAATTTTAAACGCCAATCGCCCCCGACAGTACTGATGATGCCCCAAATAAAGAAGTCTTCCCGCTGCTGCACACACTTGTAGAACACACAAAACGGATAGAGCAACAACAGTTAGCTTTCATGAACTATGTGGGGGGAGGCCCAAGAAGCCTTAGTGACTTATTTCCAGCAGAAATTCCTCGGATATGTACCCATCTTGCCGCCTTACCTTGAGGAGCTTGCAATAGCAGTCTAGACACAAAGAACTCCACCAACCACCATTGCCCGCTAAACAGACTGCAAAGTGCCCTCTCTTATGCATACTCCGCATCACTCAGCTGCCACCCTATCAAACACAGTGGTAGACTCACCTGAGAGGCACCAGAAGAATCTCTCCCTAGCCTGCACAGCCAAATACAGTAGCAGACTCCTCAGAAGAAGAAGAAATTGAGCAACCACCGCCGGAGCCAGAAGCAGCAGTTGTGTAACGCCCTGGTTTTGGGCTTAGATGTTTTAGACAACAGATCGGACCGGTCGAGAACGGTTTGAATTGCGTAAGGTGATTTTAGGAAATCAAGGATCGGGATAGGATAAAATGTTATAAAAATTGCTAAAATCCTCTAAAAATATATTTAAGAGGTTGGTCAAATCAATTTTACAGAAAGGGTTTTGGAAAATGGACATTTTGAGTAGTGACCAAATTGTAAAGTCTCAAAACTATTTTTGATTGAGTTTTCAATATAGTTTTGATTTGAGATCAAAATCTTGTGAACTTGTGGATGAAATCTTGATTTTCGGACTTGATGAGTTGGGCTCTGTTTTGTATTGATTTTAATTAAGTCCTAAGTTGATTTATATGTTAAAATGATGTGTTGATATCATAGATCTTGAAATCCTTAAGATCCTTGAGTTTCTTGGTTGTTTTAAGTGAGATTTTAGGGTGAAATTGTGGAATCTTGCTTGCTGGAGGTATATGGTTGGGTTAGGATGTTTATTAGATGTGTTTTGATGTTGATAATTGTTTGAAAGTGATGTATGATGGCTAGGTTTGGTTAGGAAGCAATAGATTGAGTTTTTGGTTGTTTTGGAAGGGTATTTTGGTGTAGTTTGAGTGGGCAACGAGTTTGTGAATTGTTGCTGGTGTTAGAATGCATTTTAATGCATTTAGATCTCTGTTTTGATGATGTGAAAATAGGGGATCTTGATCCGGAAGCAAACGAGGTGATTTTGGAGGCTCCGGAGGTGTAATTTTCGTGTCGGCGAACAAGGCTTCGCGTATCGGTGAGTGGAAATGCAATTTCCTGCTTTGTAACATTTTGAGCGTGATCTTGGGAGCTTATTGTAAGTTTGATACACTTAACTAAGCTCAAGAGTAAGTGTTTCGGTAATCCCTCTCTTGGAAATGTGCTATGTTTGATGAAATTGCACTTGAAGTAAGAGTGGATTTGTTTACTTTTTTAAGCATGTTTAAGCATGGTTTAATGCTGGATTTTAATGTCATTATGTTAAGGATGCGCTAGGTAAGTGATCCTTGGTTTTCATGTGTTGAATGCATATGATGTTAAGCATGTTATGCTTGTGGAAATGGCATTATGGTTATGCTTGTAAAACAGTGGATTAATGTGGTTAAATGATTATATTGGCAAGTGATGGAAATGGTTTTTGGTTACATTAATCGGATATAGTTAGCCGGCTATAGGATTGGGTGCACCGTGAATAAAGTCGCCTTGGATGTTGAGGGGTTGTGATTGTGCCGTAATCTCCATCCAAGTACCCTAACGATTGAGGTTAAGATCACAACAGTGAATGGTTAGTCCCGTGTGTGAGTCTTGTGTATGAGTCCCATACTCTCGTTAGTGGAATTATACATCTACCGGTGAGTGATGTTGAGGGGTTGTTATTGTGTCATTAATCTCCATCACAAGTGTTGAGGGGTTGTGATTGTGCCATTAATCTACACCTTGTGTAGTCCGGTAGTTTGTATGAAGCGTGAGGGACAACGCTAGTAATCCACGTATCCGATTGTGTCTTGTGTTGAAATGGTTTATGGATTATCACTTGAGAGCCAATATAATGTAAATGAATAATGTGAAGCATGAGATGCTTGTATATGATGCAAGGATGCATGAGATATATGTGTATGATGCAAGAATGCATGTGATGCTTGTTAAAGCATGAGCAAAGGTTTATTTGTTGTTGTAAAATGATGCATATGAGCATGAGGTTAGAAAGTACATTGTGGTCTTGAGAAGACATGTTTTATAAATGGCATGAGATGTAAAGTGTTGGTGTTGCAAAACATGAGACATGCATTGATGAATGTTGTTTAGTGATCCTCACTAAGCTTCATGCTTACGCTCTTTTGTTTCATCAATGCAAAAAACTAGGCTTTGATGGCAGTAAGAAGGCAAGATGAATCCAAGCTTTTGATCTTGCAAAGTATGTGGTTTGTTTCGGTGTAATAAAAGGCAATGGGTGGGGTTTATGCTATTGCATGGTTGAGAATGTTTTTCATTTGCTTTGGGCATGTTTGTTAGTTACTTTTGAGATGTAATTGGCCATTATGGTTTGATTTTGGATGTGGATGGTAGATTTGGCTTGATATGGTTTTTGTGGACTAAGGATTATGCCTTTAGAACTATATTTGCATATTGGTTACCATATCATAGCTAATGCCTCAAAATGTTGATTATTGATTTGTATCCATGATGTATGTTTGATGTGGCATGTGTCGGGAATGATTCGAGTGTGGAAATGCTTGTAAAACTAGCAAAATCTGCTGTTGCAGGGCAATGTGTATCAGAACGCCCTTGCATATTTCGGAACAAGTGCCTGAAATGGACATAAGGTTTCGGAACGGGTGAAGACGTATCGAATCGTTTTGGCTACTATAAGGGGGTGTTTCGATACGGGTCTCGGAACACACCCTAGTATCGAAACAGTCAACCCTATTTCGAAACGACCATTTCGGTACAGGGGCATTTGTATCGAAACGTCTGACCGTTGGATTTGAATTTTGAGCTATTCTGAGTTTCTGTTTCTTACATTTTGGGTCCTTAAATGTTGGCTGCTTAAATTAATAAGTTTGAATGATTCGTTTGAGCTGAATTTTGACATGCTGGCATGTTACATGACTAATTGAGGATTGGTAATGTTGAGTGTGAAAAAGTTTTATATTTTACCCCTCGTTTACCCATATTTCTACTGCATTCAAGCATATTTCATTGCATTTAGGATAGATTTCTGCATATACATCACAATTAGATAAAATGGCACAGTTGTTACTGATTTTGGTCACTTTTGCAGGTATTTGTTGTGGCAGACTCAGGGCAGCAGAGAATCAGAGCTGGAACACAAGACTTGAGTCGAGGAGAAAAAGCTGACGTGGTAGCCATGACGATAGAAGGGTGAAGTGGAAAAGTGAAGTGGAGCTCGACATATAAAGGAATTCAAGCCGGTCTGTCGTGGACCACTCTTTTATTTTTCTGAGCCCTGAGGCAGAATGAAGGCCAAGCTCAAAGCTCAAGGAAGAAACCCAAAGCAAGAAAAGAGGACGAATTAAAGGCATCTACTCAGAAGATTTAATCTTAATAGAGTTGTACTTTAGTTTAAACTTGTATTCTTGCCATATTAGAAAACTTTGACCCAAGGCCTATATAAAGACATGTAATTCGACTTAGGGAAGGATATCTCATTCCTATCCGTCTTCCCCAAAACCCTCGTCATTTTTCCCCTTTCATCATGTTCTAAACTTCCCCTAGGGCTAAGGGTTGATTCTGTAAAGTAGTCGCAAGGATTGTACTATTTTAGGAATTTTTTGTTCAAAGCAATAAAAACTTCAAGTTTATTTATTCTGGTTTTTATATCTCGCAAGAGTATCGAGAGAGCCATGTGAGGTTATCCATTTGTTTGATATCGGGAGAGTCAAGCATACGAACGGAATAAATATGAGTTTTCCAGTTTATGGTTAAACCATCTCGGCTTAGGGATAAGTACGAGGTTAAGTGGCTAAGGAAGAATTCGACAACTTTGGTGTTCACCCTTCGATTTACGCCGGGAGGTATCATCTAAGAAGTGTTCATCAACAGCCCTTGGACCTAGGGATAGGATAAGTCATATCAGGGATTCTTGCCAAGCTTGAAGTACATAGTTGTGTGGTCGCTGCCGCGACATCAACAGACTTCTGCCGCGACAGGGACGACGACAAAACAAAAGTTTCTATTCAGTGCAACACATGCACTACTGAACAATTCAATACCGGCCTATTTCTTAAACCCGATCTTTTACTCTTTTATTTTAGTTATTATTCACGATTACTCTACAATCAATTTAAACCCTTTCTCTCTCTTGTGCAGCAATTCTAGGATAAAGTTATTTCCAGTCCCTGTGGAGACGATATCCGAGTATCACTTTACTACTTGCGTCGTGTACACTTGCACTATTTACGATAGGACTCGTTTACACGCAACAAGTTTTTGGCGTCGTTGCCGGGGACTGACAACATATCTTTACCCTTGCTCTTACTGCACTTTTTCTTTCTAATTTTTTTTATTTTTATTGGTATTATTTACCCTGTGTTTTTCACAAGGTTTTCTATTTGCTTATACGGTGATCTAGACGAGGCAAAGAACCTGAGTACGAAGAAGACCCTGAAATCGAACGCACGTACCAACTCAGGAACCGAGTCTGACTCTTGATAGCAAGAAATGACTATCTTGAGGAACAACTAGAAGCAATTCAGAACAACGGGGTAGATGATAACTAGAGGGTTGCTGAAGATCCTCCCCAAGATGTCCGGAATGAACGGACTGCCACTGCCGCACAGCAGTCCTGCCGCGACTACATGGTCAATGACCATGTTGAACTAGAAACCACCTTGCCAGATGTGGAAGCTGAGAACTTCGAGCTGAAACCTGATATGTTCAGCATGATAAATTCCGCTGGCCAGTTTAGTTGTGCTGCAATTGAGGATGTCCGAGAACATCTGAAAACGTTCCAAGAAATCTGTGGATTGTTTAGATTGCCAGGAATAAATCAGGAAGTACTGAGGCTCCGGTTATTTCCTCATTCACTGAGAGACAGAGCTAAAACTTGGTGGAATAAACTAACGACGGGTTCAATACGAACTTGGGCAGATCTCTCTCGTGAATTCTTTTCTCGTTTTAATCCTTCTCATTTATCTGAAAGATTGCATAACGAAATTGCTGCGTTTCAACAGGAGGATGACGAACCAATGCACGAGGCATGGGATAGATTTACAACTCTTCCTCGGAACTGCCCGATGCATGGATTCCCTGTGTGGAATCAGGTTGTCAAATAATACAACGCTGTCGATGCACATACTTGTCTGTGAATAGATTCAGCAGTAAATGGGCTAATACTGGACAATGAACCAGACGAAGAAATGATAGTGTTGAAGAACTTAGCGAAAAACGATGAGCAATTTCCTACAGCTAGTAGAGGGGGAAAACGAGGGATATCTGTGAAGGATTATGAAGCTAACTCGATGAAATCACAGGTTGCGTACCTCACAAAAGTAGTAGAAAATCTACAACGGAAAGATTCCAAAGCCGTAAATTCTACAAAAGAGGTATGTGAAACCTGTAGTGGGAATCACTGTTCAGAAGACCGTCCTTTACAGCTGGAAGAAGGGATGTATGTTGGGAATTATAACAAGCCAAGAAACTATGATTCCAACAATTACAATCCCAACTGGAGGAAAGATCCTAAGTTTTCCTGGAGCAATCCGAACAATGCATTGAATCCTCAAATGCAGAACAACCAAAATCAAGGGGTACCCAGAATCCTGTCGCGACAACAGCAACACCTAGTATACTGGAGCAGACATTGGCAACATTCATGTCACAGACATGAGCTTACATGGCGAACATGGATCACTTTGTCAAGAAAACTGATTCATTCATGGACAAGACAGAGATGAGGATGACAAACCACGAGGCTACCCTGAAATCGCCGGAGACACAGATGGACCAGGTTTCCCGGAATATCAAGCCAAGGCAAAACGGAGGATTCCTTAGTGATACTGAGGTCACTAGAAAACCCACACATGAGCAGTGTAAAGCAATCAGAACTAGGAGTGGGAAACAGTTACAAGGGCCGGAGATGAAGAGCATACCATGTAAGGAGCCGACCCTAGATACATATGCCGTGAACACTGCCCCGACAGTGGAAGAACAACCTGCTGCCAACACTTGTCGCGACAGCAGAAGGAATAGAGGAGAAAATAGAGGATGCTGAAGAACCTAAACCTCCTTAAATTCGAATACCATGTGAAGGACGTCTTGAAGATTACTGTCCTCCACCTTATTTTCCACAGCCGTTACAAAAACAAAAATAGGAGTATCAACTCAAAAAGATTTATGATATTTTTAAGCAGGTGCACATTAATATACCATTGTTAGAGGCCATCAAGTAGATGCCCGGTTATGCAAAATTTCTCAAGGATGCCATGTCAAAAAGGTCCAGACTTGGGGAATTTGAAACGGTAAAAACGACAGAAGGATGCATGACTATCTTGCATAGGCATCCACCCCTGAAGAAGAAGGATCATGGGAGCTTCATCATACCGTGCATAATTGGCGACAAATTCGTGGGTAAGGCACTTTGTGATCTTGTTGCTAGCATAAATATGCTGCCCAAATATATGTTTTAGAAATTAGGTATTGGACGAGCACGACCCACGACAGTCATGCTGCAGCTGGCAGACCGCTCTTACATACAACTAGAAGGGAAGATCGAAGATATTCTGGTAAGAGTGGATAAATTTATTTTCCCTGCTGACTTTCTTGTTTTAGACTGTGAAGCAGATGAAAATGCACCGATCATCTTGGGGCGACCCTTCCTAGTTGGCAGACCGCTCTTACATACAACCAGAAGGGAAGATCGAAGATATTATGGTAAAAGTGGATAAATTTATTTTCCCTTATGACATTCTTGTTTTAGACTGTGAAGCAGATGAAAATGCACTAATCATCTTGGGGCGACCCTTCCTAGCCACAGGCAGAGCTGTGATCGATGTGGAGAAAGGAGAACTGACCATGAGAGTGAATGATCAAGAAATCAAACTCAATGTTCTCCAAGAAATTAAACATGCTAATGCAGAAGAAGAGTGCAAGGCAATCACTGAAGTAATCCTTGACCAACCCTGCATCAGGTCAAGCTGCCATGACATAAAGTTTGGTCATTGCCACATCAGTCACCTAGAAGACTATTATGGTAGCATTGACGATAGTGACTACTATGACTTAGAAACATCTGACACTGAAGGTCATGAGGAGGTAAATTGGATAGGCAATCGTCCAGGTAAGTTCTTCTAGACCCTTAGTTATACCTCGAATGAACATATAATCCAGAAGCTTTCAATTGAAAGCCACATGTTCTAGATCTTAAGCCTTTTCCAGGGCAGCTTAAATATGTTTTTCTTGGTTTAAATGATATGTTGCCCATAATCATCTCTTCCAAGTTAATGCAGAAACAGGAGCAGCAGCTAATCAGAATGCTACAGCAGTTTAAGAAGGCCATTGGATGGACTATAGCTAATATCCAAGGCATCAGTCCGGCATTATGCATGCACAAGATTCTCTTGAAGGATGATCATAAGCCGACTATTGATGCCCAGAGACGTTTGAATGAGGGTATGCGAGAAGTGGTGAGAAAAGAGATTATCAAATGGCTTGACGCCGGAATCATATACACCATCTCGGATAGTAAATGGGTGAGCCCGGTGTAGTGTGTGCCCAAAAAGGGAGGCATAACCGTGGTAACCAACAAAGAAAACGAGCTAATCCCAACCAGGACTGTGACCGGTTGGAGGGTTTGTATGGATTACCGGAAGCTTAATAAAGCTACCCGGAAGGACAATTTTCTCTTACCTTTTATTGATCAAATGCTTGATAGATTAGCGGGGAAATCTTACTATTGTTTTCTTGATGGTTATTCAGGTTACAATCAGATAGCAATTGCACTGGAGGATCAAGAGAAAACTACCTTCACATGCCCGTACGACACCTATGCTTTTCAGAGAATGCCATTTGGGCTCTGCAATGCACCAGCAACGTTCCAAAGGTGCATGATGGCAATATTTTCCGATATGGTGGAGGATTTCCTAGAGATTTTCATGGACGACTTTTCCGTCTTTGGAGATAGTTTTGAAGGTTTTTTAGGAAACTTGCAGAAGGTTCTTGAAATATGCAAAGAGGCGAACCTGGTTTTGAACTAGGAAAATGCCACTTCATGATGGATGAAGGGATAGTACTAGGCCACAAAGTGAGTTGCCACGGCATAGAGGTGGACAAGGCCAAAATAGAAGTCATCGAGAAGCTGCCGCCACCCACCACGGCCAAGGGGATTCGATGTCTCTTAGGGCATGCCGGGTTTAATCGACGATTTATTGCAAATTTCTCTAAGATTACCAAACCCTTATGCCACCTACTGGAGCAGAATCGTCCCTTTGATTTCAATACTGAATGTACTGAGGCATTCATAATTCTGAAGGAGAAGCTGGTAATAGCCACGATCGTACAGCCACCAAACTGGAGTTTGCCATTTGAGATAATGTGTGATGCCAGTGACTTTGCTGTCGGGGCAGCACTAGGCAGAAGAAGGATAAGCTCTTCCATGTGATTTATTATTCCAGCAAAACACTCAATGATGCCCAAGACAACTACACCACGACAGAGAAGGAACTGTTAGCAGTAGTGTTCTCAATCAACAAGTTTCGTCCGTACATACTTGGAACAAAGGTGGTGGTCCATACAGACCATTCAGCACTGAAGTATCTGTTCACAAAAAAGGATGCAAAACCGAGATTGATATGTTGGATTCTGCAACTGCAAGAATTTGACATTGATATCAAGGACAAAAAGGGAACAGAGAACCAAGTGGCAGACCACTTGTTGAGGCTGGAAACGGGAACAAGTCCATCCACAGACAGGACCAACATATTGGAGACCTTCCCAGATGAGCAGTTGTTTACTGCCACCAGCACTGCCGCGACAACCATGGCGGCAGGTAAGCTTTCTGAAACCCCTTGGTACGCTGATTTTGTTAATAACATTGTTAGTGGGGTACTACCTCCTGAGCTTAATTACCAAGCAAGGAAGAGGTTCCAAAATGATGCAAAAACATTATTATTGGGGCGAACCTCTTCTTTTCAAACACTGCGCAAATCAGATTATTAGGAGATGTGTGTCAAGGGATGAACAGGAAGCTGTGCTTTACCACTGCCATGCATCCCCATATGGAGGACACCTAGGTGGAAACAAATTCACTGCAAAGGTTCTGCAATCCGATCTCTATTGGCCCACATTGTTCAAGGATGCACAAGCTTTTCACAAGAGTTGTGACAAATGCCAAAGGACTGGGAACATATCAAGAAGGCATGAGATGCCACTGCAAAATATATTAGAGGTCGAAATCTTCGATATATGGGGAATCGACTTCATGGGACCATTCCCAGCATCCTGTTGGAACCTGTACATCCTACTGGCAGTGGATTATGTGTCCAAGTGGGTAGAAGCGATCGCCACTCAAAAGAATGATGCCAAAACTGTTCAAAGATTTCTCAACAAAAACATATTCTCCAGATTTGGCATCCCAAGGGTGATAATTAGTGATGAGGGGAGACACTTCGATAACAGGGTAACTGTTGTTGCCTTGAGAAAATTCGGAGTAAAACACCGGATTGCAACAGCATATCGCCCTCAAACCAATGGGCAAGCCGAGATATCCAACAGAGAAGTAAAGAATATACTTGAGAAGATGGTTAAACCCACTCGAAATGATTGGTCTCTACATCTCAATGATGCACTCTGGGCTTATAGAACAACGTTCAAAACACCGTTGGGGATGTCACCTTATAGACTCATCTATGGGAAAACCTATCATTTACATGTTGAGATAGAACACAGAGCTGATTGGGCTATCAAGGCAGTAAATATGGACTGGGATAAGGCAGGACAGAAAAGGCTGCTAGACTTGAATGAAATTGAGGAAATCCGAGCAATGGCCTACGGCAATACCAAGATCTACAAGGACAAAACCAAGAAGTGGCACGATAGGAAGCTGCTGCCACGACAGTTCTGCCCAGGGTAGCCAGTGTTGTTGTTCAACTCTAGGTTGAAGCTTTTCCCAGGAAAGCTTAAATCTAGATGGTCCGGTCCTTTCAAGGTTGTCCAAGTTTTCCCCTATGGTGCCATCACAATTAAATCCTTAAAGGACGGGCACCAGTTCTAGGTCAATGGACAGAGACTAAAGCATTATCAGGTGACTGAAGCCTCAAGGATGCAGGAAGTAGTTACTTTATGAGATGCCCCTCAAGGCATCCCTAATTTAACTTGGTTTTATTTATTCTATTTTATTTTTTAGGAATTAAGATTTTATTTATTTATTTTATTTTAGGAACCAAGATTTTAATTTAGTTTATTTATTTAATTATGTTTAGGAAATAAAGGAAGCAAAGCAAAGAGAAGGAATGAACCAACCCACCACATTCACAACAGCCCAAAAAGGCCCAACGGACGAGTCTGTCGTCCAGCTTGTCATCAGTTGTCGCGACAGACGCAGAGAAGACAGCATGTCACGTAGCTGTCACGACAGATATGCAAATGCATAACAGACGCGCAGCAGACACGGAAACGCGTGACAGACGTGTCAGAAACCACGTAACAACTGGCCTCGTTATTCGTGTCTGTCGTTACAAACCCAACGGGCAGAAAATCCTCGTTCTATATAAACCCCCACTCAGTATTCATTTTTCATCTCATTCTCATTCTCTCAACTTGCTTTCTCTGTTTTAGATCTCAAAATTCTCTTCTCATTTTTCTACAGTCCTCGAAAATGGCTAGCAGACAAACCCGCTACAGTGCTGCCTCCACTATCGCCACGGAAATATCAACCCCGAGTCATAATGCCATTCTGAACCGTTTCGCCTCCACCGAATCTGCCACGAGGTACTATAGTTCCTTTCAAAAGAGGGACATGTGGGAGGAACGAGGGTTTATGTACACACAACCCACGGGTGATCTAGGGCTAGAGAGCTTCATAGCCAAGAAAATCCAAGTCCTCAAATGGCAAAAATTTGTTGCCCAACCCGAGCAGATGAACATAACCCTCGTCCAAGAATTCTACTATGCCATCGACAGCAAGGATGCCAAGATAGTAACCGTTCGAGGCAAGAAATTCTCTCTCAAGCCTGTGTACATCAACACACTCTACGGATTGTATGTGATCAAAAAGGAGGACTCCCACAAAAGGTTCATGAATAGTCTATCGCCGGCAGACTATGACGCAGTCATGGAAGAAGTCACTGAAGAAGGGACGGAGTGGAACGATGACCCTAAACACCGATGGGCCGTGGGGAGAACCCAGTTGACTCTACAAGCCAAATTGTGGAATCACTTTGTCAAGAAGCGCATCATGCCATCCTCCCATAATAGCACTGTCGACAGACCAAGGTTAGCCCTTGTTCATTCTATTTTAAACGAGAGGAAAATAAATGTCGGTCGCTACATACGGGACGAAATCCTTGAGTGTGCCATCCGACCGTCGGGTCCCCTCGTCTGCCCCTACCTCATCACCACCATCTTCCAGGGCCACAATGTACCGGAAATTGAGAAGGACGTCAAGGTCCAAGGAAAGGGGCGGACGCAGTGGAATATTTACAGCCTAATGGAGTTGAAAGCTGCCACCCCGCTGTCATACATCAACCCCTCTGCCACGACAAAGTCGACGGCAGGCCCCAGCCCCCCCATAACCTGTCGCAGCAGAGCAACTGCAGACAGCAGCAGCACCTCCAGCAGACACCTCCGCCCAGATTTTTTCGATGCTGAAAAAGATGGAGGAACGACAGCTCGGACTGATGGGCTTCATGAGGGACTTCACGGCCATGTGCCATTTCCCTCCTTCCCAGAACAATTCTTTGATGCCCTCACACCTACCCCTGGTACGAGCCCCAGAACGCCATATGCTGCTTCAACACCTACCCCTGCCATGACAGGAGAAGGCGGCAGGCAGTCTGCCACAGCCAGAGGAGAGAAGAGAAATGTCCCCTCCCGGAAATCAACCCCAAATATTGGGAAGGGTTCTCCTCCTCTTATGTCTGGCAGGATTCTGACTTTGAGACATCTCCAAGGACTACCCTCCGATGAAGAGGAAAAAGCTCAATGAGATTGTCGAAGGACCCTCCGGCCAAGGCAGATCTGCCAACAGCAGCAGCTCCGACGATGATATCGCGGTTTAGGACAAGCCCCCATACATCTTATCGACACATGTCCAACCACCTCGGGAAGCAAAGAAGAAAACAGCCTCTGCCTCTCCCAGCAATCTGCTAGCCCCTGCCATGAAAGCCACTGCCCGCCGGTAGCTCCAACTCAGCAGCAGCAGCGACGACAGCTCCTCAAATTAAGTTTCTTTCTTATATTTTGTTGTCTTTTCTATTTTATTTATTTTGTGATGTATTTTGCTTTTTCTATTTTTATTTTTCATCTTGTCTTGCATTGAGGGTATTGCAACCCTCGAGTTTGGGGGCGGCATCCCTCCATTAATGAAGTTGTTAGTTGTGTCTTAAATTCGTGTCTAATTATTAGTTTTTTTAAGTTTATTTTTGTGTTAAAAAATTAGAATGAAAATAAAAACAAAATTTTGGCTTAAGTCTTTGAACTAAACTTACCTACCGCGACATACTATGTTGTGATGGTGCCTTTAGGAAATTTTAGGAACTGTTTAGAGCCTTGCTATAATTCTGATCTATACAACACTTTTTCTGACTCGTATGCTATCTAGACTTCTATAGTGCACTAGAATAGGAATGTTTACCCACTTGAGATTGCCCCTAGAGGTGCCTATCACTGGCTCTAGGAAATGAATAAAGGAAAGAAAGAATTTAGACTCATTTGCTTAAAAACTGCCTTGCATTGACTTTAGGAGATTTCTCTTTCAGCTTAAGTTAGAAAAAACTAAAGGAGCCTAAGAATTGACTCCATAAAAGATGCAGTTAAATCAAGAGTCAGAAAAATCTAAAGGAGCCTAAGAATTGCCTCCAGAAAAATGAATTGGCATAAACTCAAGTGTAAGCATGACTATTCTGGTAAACTAAAGGAGTCTAGGCACATATTTGTTCACAAAACATGCACACACTGCACAAGAACTATAGCATGGTTCCAAATAAATCCAGAAATGCCCGACAAGGCATTGCTCGTGATGGGGAATGTGTGGTAGGTAATAAATAGTTCACTGAATTAAGCCAAAACAAAAAAGTTTTTATTTTTAGTTAGGTCATATTTGCTTGAGGGCAAGCAAGAACTTGAGTTTGGGGGTGTGTTGAGTGTGCAAAAGTTCTATATTTTACCCCTCATTTACCCATATTTCTGTTGCATTCAAGCATATTTCATTGCATTTAGGATAGATTTCTGCATATACATCACAATTAGATAGAATGGCACAGTTGCTACTGATTTTGGTCACTTTTGCAGGTATCTGTTGTGGCAGACTCAGGGCAACAGAGAATCAGAGCTGGATTACAGGACTGGAGTCGAGGAGAAAAAGCTGTCGTGGCAGCCATGACGACAGAAGGGTGAAGTGGAAAAGTGAAGTGAAGCTCGACAAATAAAGGAATTCAAGCCGGTCTATCATGGACCACTCCTATATTTTTCTGAGCCCTGAGGCAGAATGAAGGCCAAGCCCAAAGCCCAAGGAAGAAACCCAAAGCAAGAAAAGAGGACGAACTAAAGGCATCTACTCAGAAGATTTAATCTTAATAGAGTTGTACTTTAGTTTAAACTTGTATTCTTGCCATATTGGAAAACTTGGACCCAAGGCTTATATAAAGGCATGTAATTTGACCTAGGAAAGGATATCTCATTCCTAGCCGTCTTCCCCAAAACCCTCGTCATTTTCCCCCTTTCATCATGTTCTAAACTTCCCCTAGGGCTAAGGGTTGATTCTGTAAAGTAGTCGCAAGGATTGTACTATTTTAGGAATTTTCTGTTCAAAGCAATGAAAACTTCAAGTTTATTTATTCTGGTTTTTATATCTCGCAAGAGTATCGAGAGAGCATTGTGAGGTTATCCATTTGTTTGATATCGGGAGAGTCAAGCATACGAACAGAATAAATACGAGTTTTCCGGTTTATGGTTAAACCATCTCGGCTTAGGGATAAGTACGAGGTTAAGTGGCTAAGGAAGAATTCGACAACATTGGTGTTCACCCTTCGGTTTACGCCGGGAGGTATCATCTAAGAAGTGTTCATCAACAACACTTGGACCTAGGGATAGGACAAGTCATAGCAGGGATTCTTGCCAAGCTTGAAGTACAGAGTTGTGTGATCGCTGCCGCAACATCAACAGACTTTTGCCGCGACAGGGACGGCGACAGAACAGAAGGTTCTATTCAGTGCAACACTTGTACTACTGAGCAATTCAATATCGGCCTATTTCTTAAACCTGATCTTTTACTTTTTTATTTTAGTTATTATTCACGATTACTCTACAATCAATTTAAACCATTTCTCTCTCTTGTGCAGTAATTCTTGGATAAAGCTATTTCCAATCCTTGTGGAGACGATATCCGATACTCCGAGTATCACTTTACTACTTGCGTCGTGTGCACTTGCACTATCTGCGATAGGACTCTTTTACACGCAACAGGTAACTTTAAAATCATGAAAGTCTCTGTAATTTATGGTATTTATAGTTTAGTCCCTAAAAGTCAAATGTATGCAATTGAACCCCTAATCGAACTCTGATCGTTGTGTCGTTTTCACCTAATCGCTTTGTTGAACTCATAGGTTAATAATATGCATCTAGAGAACATAAGAAAGAAAAAAGGGTCGTAAATCAAGGTTGACTTTTGGGTTGACTTTGGTTTTCCCCGTGTAATCTTCGTAGTTCAGGTTAAACGTCTAGACCGGGCTAAGAGGGTTACATTTGTTGGTATCAGAGGCAGGTTACGAAATAATTTGGGATGTTGGTATGCGAAATTGATATGTGTTGAAGTATGATGTTTGAAAAGCATGTTATTGGTTGAATTTTGAACCTTATGCCATGTTTGTTTGATGCGAATTGTGTGTGAAATGAATGTGATTGTGTGATGATGATGTTATGTGGATATGTGCTGATTTTGGGAGGATGAAAAGTATGTAAGCGTGATGTTTCATGTATGCTATGCCCTGTGGGAGAAATTGGGTGCCCATCGCCTTATTACACTACTCAAATGTTTTGTAAACTTGGATTCTTGCTCACAGCTGGCCTAAATGGTTTGACTTGTTTTGTTGTTATGTCTTGTTAAATAGCACAATAGGTCCAAGAAGAGAGTTAAGATCGAATACGATAGTGGCTGCAGCTGAGCAGGGCAACCAGGCTGAGCAAGGGGCTGATGTCCCTCCTGGTGGAGATCTACCTCCTCTGCCACCACCTGGAGGTGGGGAGCAGGTGCAACAAGGATAAGCTAGTCCTGGTTTGGGTGATTTGGCGCCTCTGGTTCAGGCGATCACCGGAGCGTTTCAGGCTACTGTTGCCGGAGCGCATGTGCAGGCCCCTGCAGCTGGACATGTGGGCTTACCTTTGGAAAGGTTGAGGAGTTTAGGAATTGTGGTGTTTTATGGTAGGTCACCTGAGGCGTCCGGGGCCTGGTTAGCTAGCACGATCCGCATTATGGATTAGATGGGTTGTAATAATGTGCGCAAGCTAGGATGCGAAGTTTCTTTGCTACAAGGTGATGCTTACAGCTAGTGGACGACTACCACAGCTGGTATGGAACCCAATGAAGTTGATTGAGAGTTCTTCAGAGGTGCCTTCGGGATAAAGTATCTTGCGGTGAGATACTTAGATGAAAAGAAATGGGAGTTTATGTCGCTTGTTCAGGGCAACCTATCTGTGGCTGAGTATGAAGTCCAATTCGTACGCTTGAGCTAGTATGCTCATGCGTTGGTACCTAGTGAGAGGCATCGATGTGATCTCTTTCGGTACGATTTGGTACAAGAAGTTAAGACGTACATGCTACCTGCAGATTACACTAATTTTGACGTGCTTGTTTGTCGGGCAAAGGACATCGAGCAGAATCTGGGTTTGTCATCTAGAGGTGTTGGTTCTAGCTCTGGGAAGAGAGCCGCTGAGTATAGTTCTGGTGGTGGACGAAACAAAAGAGGTCGTGATAGGAGACATCGGCCTGAGGGAAGGCATGGTGTTCTGGGTCAAGGTGGTCAGGCCTAGGGAGGTCGTGTGAGATCTGAGCAGCATACATGCTGGACATGTGGGTCGAGGGACCATTTGAGGCAAGTTTGTCCTTGAGCAGCTAGAGAGGTTTAGGCTCCTGTTGTGGTGACATGGAACTCTTGTTAGAATTGTGGTTCAGCTGACCACATGAGGAGGGAGTGTCCTTTGTTGGCTGGTGGTGGCCAAGGACGTGCTCTTGTGGTAGCTGCACCTCAGAGAGGCCGTGGGCGTGGGCGTGGAAATTTTTAGAGGAGAGATGAGGGGCAACGAGGTATCGCTCATGTTGTGGTCGTCCGACCAGAGGGAGGTGGACCAGCGAGGGTATATGCTCAGCGCGAGGAGCGCAATGATACCGATGTTATCGCAGGTACTTTTGCTCTCCAGTCTTTATCTTTGATGGCTTTGATTGATTCTGGATCCATGCATTCTTATATCTGGTGTGAGTATGCGCATTTGCTTGATATACCTGTCGAGATGCTTGGAATAGGAATGCAAGTGACTAGATCTTTTGGTGAGACTCTAGTCACTAGGAAGTTATATAGGAGATGCCCTTTGTCTGTGCAAGGTCATGTTTTTCTTGTGGATTTGATGGAATTGCCTTTCGACGGATTTAATGTAATCCTTGGTATGGATTGGTTGACAGAGCGTAGGGAAGTGGTTGACTTTGATGTTAAGCGAGTCACCTTAAAGTTGGCCGATGATTATGAGGTTGTAGTAGTAGGCGAGAATGTGAAATTCTTGTCGAATGTGATTTCGGCTTTAGAAGCAAATCGTATGATGAGGTTGGGTTACGAGGCTTACCTTGCCTATGTGATGAATCCTGGTACCAAGGATGTACGTGTGCAGGACATCCGAACTGTTCACGATTTTCCAGGAGTCTTTCCGGAGGAATTGCCTGGGTTGCCACCAAACAGAGAAGATGAGTTTGGTATAGAGTTGTACAAGAATACAACTCCGGTGTCCATTTCTCCTTATCGCATGGCACCCAAAGACCTAAAAGAGTTGAAAACACAATTGCAGTAGTTATTGGATCAAGGTTTCATTCGGCCGAGTGTGTCACCTTGGGGTGCACCGGTCTTGTTTGTGAAGAAGAAAGATGGGACGATGAAAATGTGTATAGATTATCGGCAACTGAACAAGTTGACGATCAAGAACAAGTATCCCTTGCCAAGAATTGATGATCTCTTTGATCAGTTCCGGGGAGCCTTAGTATTTTCTAAGATAGATTTGAGATCGGGGTATTATAAGTTGAAGGTGAAGGATGTGGATGTACCTAAAACTGCTTTTCGGACGAGGTAAAAACATTATGGATTCTTAGAGATGCCATTTGTTTTGACCAACGTGCCTGCTGCTTTCACGGATATGATGAATCGTTTATTCCATGAATTCTTGGATCAATTTCTGGTAGTGCTCATCGATGATATCCTTGTGTATTCGCGTACCGAGGAGGATCATGATAGGCACTTGAGAATTGTTTTGCAAGCGTTGTTGGAAAATCAGTTGTATGCCAAGCTGAGTAAGTGTGACTTTTGGCTTAGGGAAGTGGTCTTCCTTGGACATGTTGTGTCAGTTGAGGGCATTCGCGTTGATCTGCTCAAGGTGGAGGTTGTGATGAGTTGGAAAATGCCTAAGTCAGTGACGGAGGTACGGAGTTTCCTTGGATTGGCTGGGTACTATAGTAGGTTTGTCGAAGGTTTCTCGAAGATAGCAGTGCCTTTGACCAAGTTGTTGCAAAAGGATGTTCGCTTTGAGTGGACGTATGCGAGACAACAAGCTTTTGAGAAGCTGAAAGAAGCTTTGACGCAAGCTCTTGTTCTGATTCAACCTGAGTCTGGTAAGGAGTTTGTGGTCTATAGTGATGCGTCCATTGTTGGTTTGGGCTGCGTGTTGATGCAGGAGGGTAAGGTAGTGGCCTATGCATCTAGGCAGTTGAAGGTGCATGAGCACAACTACCCTACTAATGATCTTGAGCTTGCAGTTGTGGTGTTTGCCTTGAAGATTTGGAGGCACTACTTGTATGGAGAGAAATGTGTTGTGTTCATGTATCATAAGAGCTTGAAATACCTTATGTCTCAGAAGGATTTGAATCTTAGGCAACGACGTTGGGTGGAGTTGCTTAAGGATTATGATCTGACAATCGAGTATCACCCGGGTAAGGCTAATGTTGTAGTCGATGCTTTGAGCAAGAAAGTAGCTGTGGAGCTGAGAGCGATGTTTGCTCGTCTGAGTATATCACGTGATGGTGGTCTTATTGCAGAATTGCAAGTGAAGCCATCTTTGTTACAGTTGATCAAAGATAAGCAGTTGCTTGATGATTCTCTTGTTTCACATGTTCAGGACATTGCTGAGGGTAGACCTTCGGATTTTAGCTTTAGTGATGATGGTGTTTTGTGTTATGGGAGTCGGATAGTGGTGCCGGATGATGCTGAGTTGAGGCGCACTATTCTGACCGAGGCTTATAGTAGCCCTTTTGCTATGCACCCTGGTAGTACCAAGATGTATCGTGGTCTGAAAGATGAGTACTACTGACTGGGATTGAAAAAGGATGTGGCTGAGTTTGTTAGTAAGTGTATGGTGTGTTAGCGAGTGAAGGCTGAGCATCAGGTTCCTTCTGGATTGTTGCAGCCTTTGAGAATCCCAAAATTGAAGTGGGAGAGAATCACCATGGATGTTGTGTCTAGTTTGCCTTTGTCACCGACAAAGAAGAATTCAGTTTAGGTGATAGTGGATCGGCTTACGAAGTATGCGCATTTTCTGCATGTGCATACTACTTGTACCTTGGATAAGTTGGCTGAGCTGTACATAGCTGAGATTGTGTGGTTGCACGGTGTGCTAAAGTCCATTGTGTCGGATAGAGATCCGAGGTTTACAGTGCAGTTTTGGAAATGTTTGCATCAAGCTTTGGGTACACGGTTGAGTTTTAGTACTTCTTATCATCCTCAGACGGATGGACAGTCAGAACGTGTGATCCAAGTGCTTGAGGACATGTTGAGATGTTGTGTGATAGATTTTCAAGGTTCTTGGGAGAAGCACTTGTCGTTGGTTGAGTTTGCATATAATAATAGTTATCAGGCAAGTATACAAATGGCTCCATACGAGGCTTTGTATGGGAGAAGATGTCGAACCCCTCTTTGTTGGGCAGAAGCTAGGCAAAAGTTGATTTCAATGCCAGCTATGCTTAAAGGGACCACCGAGAAGGTGAAGCTCATTTGTGAGCGTTTAAAGGAAGCCTCAGATAGGCAAAAGTCTTACGCAGACTTGAGGCGTAAGGAAATTGAGTTCGCGATTGGCGAACATATGTTCTTGAAAGTATCGCCTTGGAAGAAGGTGATGAGATTTGGGCGTAAGAGTAAGCTTAGCCCAAGGTTTATTAGACCTTACGAGATTGTGGAGCGTATTGGTCCTGTGGCATATCGGTTGAGATTGCCTGCAGAGTTGGAGAAGATACATGATGTGTTTCATGTCTCCATGTTACGGAAGTACAGATTGGATCCTTCGCATGTGATGCCTGTTGAGGAGATAGAGTTGAATCCGGATCTGTCGTATGATGAGGAACTAGTGAAGGTTCTGGATGTGAGTAGCAAAGTTCTTCGTGGTAAGACGATAGAGCTTGTGAAGGTGTTGTGGCGACACCGAGGAGTTGTGGAGGCCACATGGGAAAGCAAGGCGGACATGCTGAAGCAGTTTCCGCATCTCTTTCCAATAGGTAAGAATTTCGAGGACGAAATTTCCTAAGTGGGGGAGAGTTGTAACGCCCTGGTTTTGGGCCTAGATGTTTTAGACAGTAGATCGGACCGGTCGAGAACGGTTCGAATCGCGTAAGGTGATTTTAGGAAATTAAGGATCGAGATAGGATAAAAATGTTATAAAAATTTCTAAAATCCTCTAAAAATATATTTAAGAGGTTGGTCAAATCAATTTTACAAAAAGGGTTTTGGAAAATGGACATTTTGAGTAATGACCAAATTGTAAAGTTTCAAAACTGGGAAAAATATGATTTTTAAGGTGGAAGCCAAAATCTTAGAATCTTTAGGGGCTTTAAGTCAATTTGACATTTTCTCAATATGACATGTGGTTTAAAAGAGTTTTTAATTAAACGATTTTTAATTAGGATTTGTATTAAAATAATTAAAAGGTAGTTATTGGTTTTTCAATTACGTAACTACCAAAATCCTGTCTCATTTCAGCCAAACACAATTTCACTCATCTTTTTCCAGAATTCTTTCTCCCAAAAACTCTCTCAACTTTTCCTAAATCATTTTCAAGAAAACTCTCCTAGTTCTTCAAGATTTCACTAAGGAAAACTTGTCATACTTTGAGAGAAGCAAGGATTGGAGGTAAATCCCGTTATCAACCTCTAATCTAAGTTCTTTATTGAAATTCCCAAGATATTTGGCTTCTAAATACTATTTTTGATTGAGTTTTCAATATAGTTTTGATTTGAGATCAAAATCTAGTGAAATTGTGGATGAAATCTTGATTTTCGGACTTGATGAGTTGGGCTCTGTTTTGTATTGATTTTAATTAAGTTATAAGTTGATTTATATGTTAAAATGATGTGTTGATATAATAGATCCCGAAATTCTTGAGATCCTTGAGTGTCTTGGTTGTTTTAGGTGAGATTTTGGGGTGAAATGGTGGAATCTTGCTTGCTGGAGGTATAAGGTTGGGCTAGGAAGTTTATTAGATGTGTTTTGATGTTGATAATTGTTTGGAAGTGATGTATGATGGCTGGGCTTGGTTTAGAAAGCAATCGATTGAGTTTTCGGTTGTTTTGTAAGGGTATTTTGGTGTAGTTTGAGTGGGCAACGAGTTTGTGAATTGTTGCTGGTGTTAGAATGCATTTTAATGCATTTAGATCTCTATTTTGATGATGTGAAAATAGGGGATCTTGATCCGGAAGCAAACGAGGTGATTTTGGAGGCTCCAGAGGTGTAATTTTTGTGTCGGTGAACGAGGCTTCGCGTATCGGTGAGTGGAAAAGCAATTTCCTGCTTTGTAACACTTTGAGCGTGATCTTGGGAGCTTAGTGTAAGTATGATACACTTAACTAAGCTCAAGAGTGATGGAAATGGTTTTTGGTTACTTTAATCAGATATAGTTAGCCGGTTATAGGATTGGGGGCACCGTGAATAAAGTTGCCTTGGATGTTGAGGGGTTGTGATTGTGTCATAATCTCCATCCAAGTACCCTAACGATTGAGGTTAAGATCACAACTGTGAATCGTTAGTCCCGTGTGTGAGTCTTGTGTATGAGTCTCATACTCTCGTTAGTGGAATTATACAACTACCAATGAGTGATGTTGAGGGGTTGTGATTGTGCCATTAATCTCCATCACGGGTGTTGGGGGGTTGTGATTGTGCCATTAATCTCTACCTTGTGTAGTCCGGTAGTTTGTATGAAGCGTGAGTGACAACGCTTGTAATCCGCGTATCCAATTGTGTCTTGTGTTGAAATGGTTTATGGATAATCACTTGTGAGCCAATATAATGTAAATTGATAATGTGAAGCATGAGATGCTTGTATATGATGCAAGGATGTATGAGATATATGTGTATGATGCAAGAATGCATGTGATGTTTGTTAAAGCATGAGAAAAGGTTTATTTGTTGTTGTAAAATGATGCATATGAGCATGAGGTTAGAAAGTACATTGAGGTCTTGAGAAGACATGTTTTATAAAGTGCATGACATGTAAAGTGTTGGTTTTGCAAAACATGAGACATGCATTGATGAATGTTGTTTAACGATCCTCACTAAGCTTCATGCTTACGCTCTTTTGTTTCATCAATGCAGAAAACTAGGCTTTGAAGGCAGCAAGAAGGCAAGAGGAATCCAAGCTTTTAATCTTGCAAAGTTTGTGGTTTGTTTCGGTGTAATAAAAGGCAATGGGTGGGGTTTATGCTATTGCATGGTTGAGAATGTTTTTCCTTTGCTTTGGGCATGTTTATTAGTTACTTTTGAGATGTAATTGGCCATTATGGTTTTATTTTGGATGTGGATAGTAGATTTGGCTTACTATGGTTTTTGTGGACTAGAGAGTATGCCTTTAGAACTATATTTGCATATTGGTTACCATATCGTAGCTAATGCCTCAAAATGTTGATTGTTGATTTGTATCTATGATGTATGTTTGATGTGGCATGTGTCGGGAATGATTCGAGTGTGGAAATGCATGTAAAACCAGCAAAATCTGCTGTTGCAGGGCAATGCGTATCGGAACGCCCATGCCTGTTTTGGAACAGGGGCCTGGAATGGCCATAAGGTTTCGGAACGGGTGAAGGCGTATCGAAACGTTTTGGCTACTAGAAGGGGGTGTTTCGATATGGGTCTCGGAACGTACCCGAGTATCGAAACGGTCAACCCTGTTTCGAAACAACCATTTCGGTACAGGGCCATTCGTATCGAAACGCCTGACCATTGGATTTGAATTTGAGCTGTTCTGAGTTTCTGTTTCTTACATTTTGGGTCCTTAAATGTTGGTTGCTTAAATTAATAAGTTTGAATGATTCGTTTGAGCTGAATTTTGACATGTCCGCATGTTACATGACTAATTGAGGATTTGTAACTTTAAAATCATGAAAGTCTCTGTATTTTATGGTATTTACATTTTAATCCCTAAAAGTCAAATGTATGCAATTGAACCCCTAATCAAACTCCGATCGATGTGCTGTTTTCACCTAGTCTCTTTGTTGAACTCACAGGTTAATAATATGCATCTAGAGAGGATAAGAAAGAAAAAAAGGGTCGGAAATCAAGGTTGACTTTTGGGTTGACTTTCGTTTTCCATGTGTAATCTTCGTAGTTCGGGTTAAATGTCTAGATTGGGCTAAGGGGGTTACAAGTAGTAGTAGTAACAGAAGCCATCCCTATGGCATTCATCCCTCCGGTAACACCCACAGAGGAAGGAGCAAGGAAGAGGAAGCGACACATAATAGCCGAAGAACCTGTGGACCTCGAGACCGAGTCAAAAGAGAGCGACGCATCTCCCGATGTTCCCCCTACCGAGCCTCAAGAAGAGCCACAACATACGCCAAAGAGAATCCAGCCGCCGCGGAAAGCAAAGACCTCACCTGCTAGAACCACCACCAAGGCATCTGCCAGCCGCCACTTCGTCATCCAAACATCCTCCTCCTCCTCAGCTAACTAGAATCCAGCCTCCTCTCAACCCTCGGCAAACTTCTAATTTATTTTCTTTTCTTTTCTTTTCTTTTTATTTTATTTTATTTTTATTTATTATGTTTTCTTATTGTAATATTTAACATGTATGTTTTATTTTTCTTAACTTTTCTGTTTTGTGCATTGAGGGCAATGCCCATCTCGAGTTTGGGAGGGATAGCTCTCGCATCATTTGTAGGCATTCTTAGTTGCATATAGGTTGCATTGTACTTGCCTTAGTTGTAATTGGAAAAGAAAAGTTTGTTACGACTTGAGCCTATGATAGGGTAGCCGATTAATCTATTTTTGCACCTAACTAAAATTGAACTTAATATTGGGAAAAAAGCATGAAATATGACTTGGATATTTTTTTTCTTTTTGCCTAAAAATGTTAAACATTTATGTTACTTGCTAAATGTGTTAGAATATTTGATGAACACTGCATGTTTGTTTTTTAGAATTCTCTGCAAAATTCTAACGATAATTGTAGGTAGCCTCCGAGGCAGGCAAAAAACATAGAAAAATGCAAAACTGCCAAGGCAACAAAAATCAAAATCAAAGAAAAATGTTGTGTTGCCCTAGAGGTGCCCGCAACAGGCTCTAGGAAGAATCATGTGCGAGGACAGTCTGCTGCTATCAAAGTCCATGAATCTAAAAGCTTAAAAGTGACGGACAAATTAGCCTGAGTGAATGAAAGACTTCATGTGATGACTCTACTCCAAGGGTTCGAGGTTCTGTAGTTCGTTCCTATCTCAACGTCAAACCTGGAAAAGTAGTTGTGATAAGCTGAAGCCCTCACTGCAATGATTAAAAATAATATATGCTTAATTGTGATGCCTTAGCAACAACCTTTAAATTACAGCAGTATCTTTGTTGAATTATTTATTCTGCGTATTCAGCTTGTTTACAGATATGCAAACATCATGCAAGCATGAGAAATTTAATTTTGAGTTATTTTCTTGCTTATTTCCCTTCATTAAGTTATATATATATAGGTGCCACAGTCTTGAGGCAGAAAATCAGGTTAAAAACAAGTTTTTCCTTCTAACTATTTTTAGAGCAAGTACTTTAGGTTGCATTGCTTGAGGACAAGCAATAGTTCGAGTTTGGGGGACAAGCAATAGTTCGAGTTTGGGGGTGTGTAAAGTGTCCAAAAGTCGTACATTTCATACACTTTCCAACTATTATTATGACTGTTTTTAAGCACATTTTAGGCATAAGTAGGTTCATGCATCGCATTTTACAGAATTTCATTGCTCTGCCTTACTTTATAACTTATCATTTATTTAGGTGAACAAGAGATATTTTTTAGTGTATTCTTGTATGTAGGTACTAATAGCTAAATGAAGGAACCGAGGAGCGGAGGACACAATGCTGAGGAGCAAACCCATGAGTTGTACTGAAGTAGTTTCAGCTGAAGACAAGTTGTTGCCGAGCACCTGCCGAGTAGAGTTGTCGCCGACCTTGCTGCCCTCGACAACTGATTATGGAAGTTGGGAGAACTGGAGCGCAATTTGTAAAGCAAAAACTCCTGAATCTATCACCGACGTTCATATGATTTTCCGACATTTGTAGCAGCGACTAGGGCTGTCGAAGCAAAATTCTCAAGCTTACTTGCGGGCTAAAGCAAACGAGAAAGAGTCCACATTCCACGCAAATAAGTCAGCATTTAAAGTCATATTAAAGAAGGAAAGCTACTTTAGAGAACTTCTACTTTAAGGAGGACTTAACCTAGTATCTAGTCTATAAATACCCATTGTAACTCTTAGTTCAAACCATGCTAGGTTTTTATAGACTTCTCTTGTGTTCTTCACTGCCGCCATGTTCTAAATTCTATTTGGGTTAGGGTTATGTTGCAACTAGTGAGAAACGGATGTTTTAGGATTTTGATTTATTTCTTCAATAAAATATTCCAAGTTTACTCAATCCATTGTTCTTCATTCTTTCAATATTTCTACACCAGTCGTTTGAAAGAATCCATTTGTCGGGCACGAAAGTGCAAGGCTCACGAAAGGGTTAAGTACGGTCACAACGTGCTGAGGCGTGACTAACTTGGTTCCACACTAGTCCACAAGTTTCAGCGGCTAAAAGGGATCACTAACCTAGTTGACTGACTTGGTTCCACACTAGTCCTCAAGTTAGCAATCTCGAGCATCCTAACCTAGAAATATGAGGGATCATTGTCGACTATCCTACCGAACTTAGAGTATTTTCCATACTTTCCGCCAAGACTTCTTTCCATTCCACCTGCCGAGACAGCACACACCCCTACAGTGGCAGTGACCTACTGCGGCCGCGTGACAGGGTCGTAGTTTGCCGCCCACCATACCCGTCGAAGCAGCATATCGTGGCAGAACACAATTACTCATACCTATTACAATGTAGTTTTCACACTAAGTGGCAGCATAACCCTGCCTCCTCTATCAACTTGATTCTCCTCTTCTCTATTACTTGCGTTTTTATTTACTCTTCGATCTCAACCAATTATTCATTTGTGTTTTTACTTTACCATTGTACATGAACTAAGAAACGAAACAAGATGTCCAGTACTCGTGGGATTCGACATCTTATATACTATAACTTGACAAGAGTGTGCACTTACGCTCTTACAAAAAGGGAACACCTACACGCCCTACAAGTCACTATAAGATTTATAGTGTATTCAATAAGGTCTCCTATCGATAAATTAACTCATTTAGAGTCCAATATTAATGCAATTAACCCTGCGGTCAAGACCAATACAATGTTTGGACCTTTCTGATATAGGATTTTCGGTCACCGAAACTCAAATCTGACTAGACCGATTTTCGAGGTGTTACAACTCTCCCCTCCTTAAGAGTTTTACTCAGTTTCGAGGGCAACAACAACCGGTTGGAATAAGCCAGTAGGAAAACGATGTTTAGCTTTAATATGATGGCACGTAAGGCACTTGGATACAAACTCCACTCTGGCTTGCTTCATACCCGGCCACCAATAAAGCTCTCGTAGATCCTTGTACATATTTATAGAGCTTGGGTAGATGGAGAAAGAACTCGAGTGCGCTTCTTTAAGAATATAAATATGAAGGGGCTCATTATTAGGTACACAAACCCGGTCACGGAAGCAAAAGAGTCCTTCAAAATAATCTTGAAGTCAGAATTATCTTATAGCTTGGCAAAAATAGATTGAAGTTCAGGGTCTTGTTCTTGCATTGCTTTGATTCTCGATACGATGGTAAATTGAACTTGGAGTTCAGTTACGAGACAACGATGCTTCCTAAGATGGAAATGAGCATTGATAGCTCGAGGAGCTATAACATAATGACTTTATGATGAGTGGATATATCAATCAATGTATCTAAATCCAATGATCAATTATAATGTTTACCATGCAAAGGTTTGCGGCTGAGTGCATCAGCTACAATGTTGGCCTTGCCCGGATGATAATCAATGACAAGATCATAATCCTTGAGAAGTTCCATCCATCTCCATTGCTGAAGATTCAAATCCTTTTGTGAAAGAGATATTTGAGGCTTTTATGATCGGTAAAGAGGTAACATTTCTCCTCGTAGAGATAATGCCTCGAAATTTTCAATGCAAAGACAACTGCAGCCAGTTCCAAATCATGGATGGGATAATTCATTTCATGTAGCTTTAGTTGTCTCGAAGCATAAACAATGACCTTGCCTTCTTGCATCAATACAAATCCAGATGCGAAGCATTACTATAGATGGAGTAGTCCTTTACATACTCGGGTTGGGTTAGAACCGGTGCATGAGTCAAAACTTGCTTCAGTTTGTCGAATCTTCTTTGTTGCTCCTCGATCCAAACAAATTAGGTTTCTTTTCTTAGCAACTTAGTCAAGGGAGCAGCTAACATAAAGAATCATTTGACGGATCTCCTATAATAGCCGGCAAGACCAAGGAAGCTTCTTACCTCAACAATGTTCTTCGGTGGATGCCAATCAACAATGGCTTGGATCTTCTTGGGGTCTACCTAGATCCCCAAAGCCGATAAAATGTGCCCAAGGAAGACAACTTGGGTGAGCCAAAACTCACACTTAGAGAACTTGGCATATAATTGCTTCCCCGAAGAGTTTGAAGTACAACGCGAAGATGATCTTGATGTTCAACAGATTTTTTGGAATAGATGAAGATATCATCAATGAACACCACTACTAATTTATCAATGTAAGGTCAAAAAAACCCAATTCATTAAGTCCGTGAAACATGTTGGTGCGTTGGTTTACCCAAAAGGCATCACCAAAAATTCGTAGTGTCCATATCTCATTCGAACGGCAGTTTTAGGTACATCACACTCTTTAACTTTCATCCGATAATATCCAGACCTTAAATCAATCTTGGAAAATACAATGGCATCCTTAAGCTTATCAAATAGGTCATCAATCCTTGGCAATGGATATTTTTTCTTGATGGTTACATTGTTTAACTGTCGGTAATCAATGCATAAAATCATGGAACAATCTTTCTTCTTGATAAAGAGAACTGGTGCTCCCCGAGGTGAGGAACTTGGTCGAATGAAGCCCTTATTCAATAATTATTGAATTTGAGCTTTTAATTCCTTAAGCTCAACAGCTGCCATACGATAGGGTGCAATAGAAACCGGGGCCATTCCTGTTTACACTTCGATGCCAAATTCAACTTCACGGGTTGGAGGCTAACCTGGAAGTTCATCAGGGAAGACATCGAGGAATTCACATATAGTGGCAATATCCGATAGTCGAGGTTCATCCTTGGCTTCCAATTTCAAAGCATAAAAATAAGGATTTCTTGAACTCATCAACACGATGCTTTCTTTACCAAGGTGTCAGAGATATAATTTTCTCTTACTACAGTCTACCCACGCTTGATGTTCACTAAGCCAATCCAGACCCAGTATAACATCAAATTCATGTATCAGTAAAACCAATAGATTGGCCACAAAAGGAATCCCTTGAATCACTAAGGGACAATTTTTACATACAAGGCTTATGGTGACATAATCACCCAATGGATTGGTTACGATGACTCTCGATGTTATGGGTTCAATAGATAATCTATGTTCATTAACTAACACAGTACTTATAAAGGAGTGAGTAGAACCCGAATCAATCAATTCATATAAAGGATGTGAATATAATTCAATGGTACCTGCAATGACATTAGGCTCATCCTCCCCCTCTCTGCTCCTCACATGATACGTTTGGGCAGGAGTCTTAGATTCTTGCTTGGTCGGTGCCTTTCCAAAACCAATAGGTCTCTATGCAGCTCCCGATGAACCTTGCCTTGACCCTTTACCTCGAAAGGACTGTGTACGGGTTGCAATATTTGTCGGTGTAGCAGTAGACTTAGTTGCATTAAGAGTAAAATCTCGAATGAAGTGGCCTTGTTCACCACAATAGAATCAAGCCTCAGACTGCTAACGGCATGAACCTGCTGGATGCATGTTCTGACAGTAGTTACAAACAAGGTGTTGTGAAGCCCTATTCGAGCCTTCAGTGCTCTCAACCGTGGCTGCCTTGGAAAAAGACTAAGTCATAGTCAAAGGCTTCTCGATATTCCTAGAATGGGAAGGCTGTGGATAGATGTTCTGCTTAGGACCTTGATACTTTCCTTTCTTGTTCCACTTAGGAGGTCAAGAATCATCTTTAAATCTCTTCTCAGACTTGCCTGACCCACCGGTCCTTTGGGCTTACAATGATGCTTCTATGGTGTTTACTCGATTCACAAGGTCTTGAAAGTCAGTAATACCTAAAGTAGTGAACATAGGACGTAGCTCATCACTAAGCCCGACAATGAGCATTCTACGCTTCTCTTCCTCCTTCTTGATGTATTTTGCACCATATCAGCAGTACTCGCAAAAGTCATGAATATACTGCTCAATAGGTCAGCCACCCTACTTCAGATGGAGGAAAATGATATGCCTTTCTACGGGTTGACCGATGTTGACCTGTTTCAATACACCCTAAGGTTGTATCGATACAATTAATTACACAAACCTCATTGTCAAAATCCATATCGATAAACCTTAGATTTTTATCGATATTTTATGGTTAACTTGTTTTTGACTAGGCCAAATATGCAATGTTGTATCGATGTGGATTGATCTATATCGATATGCCCTGCACTGTAATGTCAACTTTTATCTAGTTTTTAGTCTTTTTGACCTAGCAATAAATTTCCAAATGCAATGAAACTTTACCAACAATATTTCAATACTAAAATCTACTTGCATGTCAAATTTTAGGGATATTCGAATCCATTTACTTCATTTTCTACTTTAAGAGCCAAATATGTCATTTTAACCATTTTAAGGCCATTCTAAAAGTCCATATAGAGCCTTAAGAATTTTTACACCACAAACACGAAACATACATATCAAAGGGGCCATATATGACTAATTTAACTACTTTGCCACCCTTCTAGGAGTTCATGGGGACAAAATACATTACTTTAGCTCGCTTGTGACTTGTCAAACTTCCACTCTTCTGATCTCCAACGATAACTTTTTGAACCTGAAATGTATGAAATGAAATGCATTAGATATACTTAGTCTCGTGAGGTAGTCATAACTAATATCATTATCAATGTAATATATTCCAATCCATGTATTAACAATTACTATGCAATGAATTAATAGTAACAATGCAATGTTCATGTTCAATGACAATACTTTCTTATTTCAATATTAACCCTTGGATTGACGCGGGATAGTGGATACATGAATTCCTACGCCTCGCCAAATCAATGGATGGTCTAGTTCCTCCGCCTCGCCAATATCATAATACATCCCTCCGCCTCGCCAAATCAATATAGGACGTAGCCCTAGGACCATACTCCACCCATACACTGAGCTCATGAATTCTATGGCATGCCAATTGTATCCAATGTCCTTCGAATCCAAGGTCCGATGACAATATCGATAGTTGGTGTTCAATAGCAATAACAATGTTCAATGTTTACATTGACTTTATCGATAAACAATGATTCAATATCAATGTCCGATAGAAATTTAGATGACAATAGCAATGTTCAATGGTAGTGACAATGACAATATTAATACTCAATACTCTATGCTACGGCTTACCAATACTTACCAATGATGACCACTAAGTGGTTCGATGCAATAATTCCTTAACAAGAAGATTAGTAATGATAAATTCCATAACGATGGAAATCTTGAAGGGAAGCTAGCCTCATCCCAAGACTCTGACTACACTCACCTTGATAACTCGAACATCCTACGGCTCTCAGATTGTGATTCCCTTGCTCCTAGCCTTTGTTAGAGATAGTGGATGCTCTTTATCCAATTATTGAGATAGGAATTTAATAGGAAAATGTTAGGATTGATAATTTATTATCGAAGTCAATATAACGATATCTAAATTTAATATAGTCAACAATAATGAATTGTCCATGGATGGTCAAAACCCTAGCTTAAGATTACACTTAAAATCCCCATAGATTTTAACAATTGTTTGGGGTGGATAAGCTTACCCGATCGATAGCTATTCAATGGAGCCAACAAATCAAATGAAACTTAAGCTTGGTAAGATTCAACAATGGAGGTGTGTGCTTGATGGATGAAGAAGATGAGATAGAGGTGCTTGCTTCTTTTGAATCGGGTAAGGCTCCATACTCTCAATTCTTTCTTTTAACCCAAGGTCAACCGATGGTTTTCCTTCAAATGAAGGAAAGTCTTCAGACAATCTCATGTATGTGGTGATTATAATTGAGGAGGGGCAAATCGCAAGGTTAGTCCCTCAACTCTCAAAGCTTTATATTTTACTCCCAAACTTTCAATTCCTATAATTTACTCACTATAAGATTTCCAATGTATTCAATAAGGACTCTTATCGATAAATTAAATTAATTAGAGTCCAATATTAATGCAATTAACCTTGCGGTCAAGACCAATACAATGTGTGGACCTTTCTGATATAGGATTTTTGCTCGTTGGAACTCAATTCCAGCTAGACCAGTTTTGGGGTATTCAGGGTTATCGTGAGCAGTGGTGCGAATGCCGAAGGAATTGTTGTGGCTTCTGATTGCTAAGGCAGTTCAATTGTTGTGGCAACTAGGTCTAAATAAATGTCGTGGCAACTAGGTCATGTTATATGCCGTGGAAACTGGGTTTGGATGAATGCCATATCGACTGGGTTTCCTCCTTTAATGTTTGGCGAAGTGTTCTTCAATGCCTTCATGTTATACCTAACCGAAGAATTGGTGTTTATGCATGCCTTGGTGATACATCCATGCGTTAACCTTGGGTGAGAAATAGTGATCTTGCACTCCTTTTAGCCGCTAAAATCCAATCTTTATTCCTAAAGCGGATTAGTTTCCACCAACATTCGTTCAAATGGAAATTTTGTTCACTCGTTTCATGAATCTAGCTCTCCATAGCCTATATAAATGAATACACTCGAGTTCATTTCCCAATTCCCTCAAGGTAAAAATAAGATCCAAGAATGAACAAACAATGAAATTTATTGAATCAAAAACCAAAAACCATTCATTCTTCTTTTACACTAACAAAACCCGATAACCCAAGCCAAATTAAACTAGTTCATGGCTGGGTAAAAAGAAAATACAAAGGAAATAAACCCAGACATGGATCGCACAATAGAAAGATGAAGAGGAAAAAATTCGTGTGTGAAATCCTTGCGATCTGATTCCCCCAAAATCGACTCCCCGATGTTGTTGATGTGATACCTTTAAATAGATGAGGGAAAGAGTTTAAGTGTGTGTGAAATCCATGGGGATATGATCTCTATCTGATTAGAGATTTGAATTTTGAATCTAGGATAATTATCCTTTGTGTTTTGGATAAATCTGCAGATAATGGGGTTTTTATCCTAACTTTCCACGGCAATTAGCTCGGCATTTCCTTCATCTGTATCCTCTCTTGCGACAACAATTTGTCATGCACAAAAAGAGGCAAACCATCATCGATTTCTCTACAAAAACAAACAAAATGTAATACCAAGCTCGATAGACAAGGAAATTATGAAACTATGCATGAATGCCTAACTATTCAACTAAAATGAGCCTAATTCTAACAATAATATGAGTAAAAAGGGTAGAAAATATAGTAATTTTACACGCTTAACACACCCCTAAACTCAAACTATTGCTTTTCCTCAAGCAATGCAAAACACTAACAATTACCTGCCAAGGCATTTACCACCAAAAACATGCTTCTTACCTAACTTCAATCCTCATAATCGTGGCATGAAGAATTGATTACCTTTCGATCTTTGGACAGGACAGAGACTTACTCAAAATTACACTATGATGCTAGTGAAAATGTGTGTGTGGATTTGTGTACAAGTCAATCAACAAGATTCCATGCAAACAGTAAGTTTTGTTATTTACTTGTCAGGGTAATTAAGTCCGCTAGATTCAGTTTTAGGCACCTCTAGCAAAGCAGTTTATTTAAGTAAATAAACTAGAGCCGGATAAGCACCTCTAGCGATTCACAAAGTGTGATAACTAGAGCCAGATGGGCACCTCTAGTAAGAAATTATCTTAATTCAAATTTTATTACATTCTTGGCTAGAGCCAGTTAGGCACCTCCAGCACATTTTACAAATTTTATTAAGGTAAAGTTTACTAGGTCTCCCTCAATTAACAAGTCACTCAAGTGTAAATATAAGCAGCATCACAAAAAAAATTTAATAAAACTCCATGCTAATCCTAAAATCTAAGGTTTTCTCATTTTAGCGCAATGGGAAAACTCATCATAGGATATCATAGTAGGTTTCAACAGTTTTATCAAGTAATTGTCATGGCAAGTAACATATGCAAAATATCATGAGACAACAAAATGAATGCAACTAATCATGAGATAAACAAAAACAAGACACCCCCAAACTCAAGAGAAGCATTTTCCTGAATGCATGCAATACGTAACAAATGAAAATGAGTCAATCAGAAAGGTCGTTACTAAGAATCATTAGTTTCCTTCGAGCCATTTGCTTGGTCCGTTTTCTGGCTCGTGATGGTTGCTGACGTGACGCTTGTGGTGCAGGGTCATGAACCGTAGTTTCCTCGACCTCTTCAATCGGCTCACCCTCTTTATTGGCCTCCTCGAGTTTAGAAGCTTTACGCTTCGATGTCAACTTTGATGGCGCAGCGGGAGGTGGGGACTTTAATGGTGTAGAAGTGGTGTCGTCGAAATCTGAAAAACCATGTAAAGATTAAGTACATTTCAGTTTAGTAACAGGTTCCTTACCTTTGCGTGGGGCAGTGGTTGTCGCGGCAATGTCACTTGGAATAGGTGCAGCTTTAGTTGCTGGGGCAAGTAACTTGGCAGAGAATAAGAGGAAAGGTACGGTGATGTTGGGAAAATTCTCTAGGATAACTCTTGTAAGGGCGATATCTCGCCTAAGCAGCAGTTCTCGTACCTCCATCTGATCCGATCGTTGGATCAATGGGTGAAGGATATCGACCACCACAAGGATAATTATCGTGGCATGCACACGTGTTGTGGTATGTGCACTTGCCGAGGCATGTTTTGTTGTCGGGGCAGTGTCTAGAACAGAAGATTTATGCGCAACTACTGGTGCTTTTGGAGGCTTGTCCTGCATCATTCACATATACTGACTTTGTGTCCGCCCACTTCTCTTGGGCAGCCTCTCGTCCGTAGCCTCGGCCGGCAAGTGCTCCTTCTCACATAAGATGGAAATCAACAATAAACGAGAGTAAGAAACAATAGTGTTATGGGTTGTAGGTATCAAACGAGTTTTGAGGAAATTTTTCCACAACTTGGCTGAGGGTTTTAACAAGACTCGGTTCATCATTCCTTTCAAAGCTCCATCATTCTACTCGGCTTCCACGACGGTGTGATCTTTGAAGACTTGCTCTACGCCTTCGGTGGTGATATTTTCCACAAACTCGGTATGCTCATCTTTGGCAATGTACAACCCATAATATGTGTTGATAGAATAGGCATAAAGAAGAATAGCCTACCATGCACAAAAACACAAGGATCATCCGGATTAGAAACATTCAAATAAAATTGCCTTACCCATGATATGTTCCCTGATTCCGGTTGTTTACAAAAAATCGGCCACTTATGGTCCTCAATAACGGTATAGACGAAATCTTCAAGACCATAGTTTTTCTTAGAGAGATAATAGGTGAACCCTTGCTCTTCGCAAACCTTTCGAGTGGAAAACTTCTTCTTGAATCGTTTCTCAATTGACAAAATGAGGGCCATATTGCTTGTGCAGAACTTGCTCCGGGCATGGTTTTCAAATTTTTGGCCATGGTTTTGGGTTCTTGAACGAAAAACAAAAGAAAATAAATCAAGAAAAGCTAAAGAGTTTCAATAAATAGGGAGAAAAAATGAAGAAGATGAAGTAGATTGGGTGATAATATGGGTTTATAGGTGGAGTAAAAAAATGGTAGAGAAGATGGAGTGATGTACCACCAATGGGGGAAAAGAAAGACAACGATGGATGAGGGGTGGAGTTTGCGGCTAGGCTTAGAAAATGAAAGGAAAATTTTGGATGAAAAAATTCAAAGGGGTGATTAAATCCCCTAAGAAACCGTTGATTATCCATCTTCCAAGGGATAGATTTTCATTCAAATGAAATTCTATCCCATAGCCCAACTCCTTCTTTCTTGAAACTCTTATCCTAAAATTCAAAAACATAAACAAAAGGATAAAGATTAATTAAAAATAAAGATAAAAACTAAATCAAATAAAAAGGAAAAAAGTTAAAAGACGAATATTCAAAGAAAATTAAAACAAAATAAACAAAGACAAAAACAAAAATAAAAATTTAAGAACTGAAAATTAAAAACGCTTAGAAAGAGCATTTGCATGCATCTTATAAGGATATTGCTTCCTTATCATGATCAATATGAGTACACACGTAGTGCTTCAATCTTTGTCCATTGACTTTAAACTCACATTCATTCGTAGTTGATTTGATCATGGCAGCGTCATGGGAATAAGGTTTGACTACCTCGAATGACCCGGACCATCTTGACTTCAGTTTTCCCAGAAAAAGTCTAAGACGAGAATTATAAAGAAGCACTAGTTGTCCTGGGAAGAATTGTCGCGGCAATAGCTTCTTGTCATGCCATCATTTCATTTTCTCTTTATAGAGCTTGCCACTGTCATAAGCTAATGCATGGAATTCTTCCATCTTGTTCAAGTCCAGTAAGTGCTTTTGTCCTGCTTTCTCCCAGTCCATATTCATGGTCTTGATTGCCAAATAGGCCTTATGCTCGATCTCCACCGACAGGTGGCAAGTCCTTCCGTAGACAAGTCAATAAGGAGACATACCATGTCCTCTTGAATGCTTTTCGGTAGGTCCAAAGTGCATCATCAATTTTCACAAACCAAACCTTTCGGGAAGGATTAACAACCTTCTCAAGGATAACCTTCAACTCACGGTTAGAAATTCCAGCCTGCCCGTTAGTCTGCGGGTGATATATCATGGCAACTTTGTGAGTCACTCCAAAGCGCTGTAACATCTTGGCAATGAGTTTGTTGTCAAAATGTCTACCTTCATCACTGATAATTACCCTCGGCATTCTGAACCGTGTAAATATATTTTTCTGCAACAATCGTTGCACAAACTTGGAATCGTTTCTAGGAACTGTAGCTGCCTCAACCCATTTTGACACATAGTCTACGGCAAGTAGGATGTACAGATTGCCAAATGATGATGGGAAGATCCCCATAATCGATGCCCCACACATCAAACAATTCTACCTCGAGGATGTTCTGTAATGGCATCTCATGCTGCCTTGATATATTCCCCATTCGTTGGCATCAATCACACCTCTTTTAGAATTCATGGGCATCTTTTAAAAACAGTGGGCCAATTTAAGCCTGATAGTAATACTTTGGTCGATGTGTGAGTACCTTCAAAATGGCCTCCAAAGGGTGATGAATGACATTATAGAAGCACAGTTTGTTGTTCCTCCTCGGAAACACATCGTCGTATGACCTGATATGTACATTGTTTAAACAAAATAGGCTCGTCCCAATAATAATGCTTAGCATCATGTAGGAACCGCTTCTTTCCCTGTTGAGTAAGGTCATAAGGTATAATACCGCTTACAAGAAAATTTACTAAATCTACATACCAGTGAGTTGTCATGGCAACCAGAAACTGCTCATCTGGGAATACGTCATGGATCTCCAAATGATCATCATTTATACTGTCCCCTTCCAGCCTTGACAAGTGATCATCAATATGGTTCTCCGATCCTTTCGTGTTCTTAATTTCGATGTCAAACTTTTGTAAAAGTTATATCCAATGAATTAAACAAGGTTTGACATCTTTCTTTTCAATTAAATACTTAATTATCGAATGGTCAGTGTGAACAATTACCTTTGTACCAATCAAGTAAGGACGGAACTTGTCAAATGTGAATACTACCACTAGTAATTCCTTTTAAGTCGTGGTGTAGTTCAATTGAGCACCATCAAGTGTTTTCCTAACATAGTAAATCACATGGAAGATTTTACCTTTTCGTTGGCCTAAGATTGCTCCTACCGCAAAATCTCTCGTATCGCACATGAGCTCGAAAGGTAGGGACCAATTAGGGGGAACAACAATTAATGTCGTGGCAAGTTGCTTCTTTAGGGCTTCAAATATTGTGGTATAGGGAATCATCAAAATTGAAGGCTTTATCATGTTCAAGAATAATACACAAGGGTTTAGAACTCTTAGAAAAATCATGAATAAACCTTCTGTAAAAACTTGCATGCCCGTGAAAACTTCGGATCCATTTGACTAAATTTGGTGGCGGCAACTTCTCAATCATGTCCACCTTAGTCTTGTCTACTTCGATTCCCTTGGATGAGATCTTGTGTCCTAGCATGATACCTTCGTCCACCATAAAGTGGCACTTCTCCCAGTTTAAAACTAGGTCAGATTCTTCACATCGTGCTAACACCTTCTCAAAACTGCTAAGGCAATTATCAAAACTGTCTCTGAATACAGAGAAGTCGACCATGAAGATTTCAAGTAAATCTTCCACCATATTTGAATAAAAATCACCATCATACACCTCTAGAAGGTTGTTGGAGCATTACACAATCCGAGCAACATCCTTCGAAACGCATATGTACCAAAAGCGCACATGAAGGTGGTCTTTTCTGGACTTCCGACGCTATTGCAATTTGGTTATAACCTGAGTATCCATCAAGAAAACAATAAAAGGATTTTCATGCAAGATGGTCAAGCATCTGGTCAATAAATGGTAAAGCAAAATGATCTTTCTTAGTAGCCTTATTCAATTTACGGTAATCCATAAAAATTCTCGAACCGTTGACAGTTGTAATTGGAATGAGTTCATTGTTTTCATTACTCACCACAGTCATACCTCCCATTTTCGGTATACATTGTACGGGACTTGCCCATGAACTGTTGAAAATAGGATATATGCTACCAGCGTCAAACCACTTTATGATCTCCTTTATCACGACTTGCTCCATAGCAGGGTTAAGTCTCCTTTGAGCCTTAATGGAATTACCGTGGCCTTCCTCTAACATGATCTTGTGCATACAAACTGCAGGGCTGATTCCCTTTAGACCTGCAACTGTCCAACCGATTGCCTTCTTGTGTTGTGCCAACATGTCAACCAGTCTCTTTTCATGTTCAGGATGCAACTTAGAAGAAATGATTACGGCCAAGGTGTTATCCTTTCCCAAGTAAACATATTTCAATGCCCTGGCAATGGTTTTAATTATAAAATAGGAGGTTGCTCAATGGAAGGTCTGTCAGGTTTATGTTCTTTACTTGAGTAATCAAGAGATTTGAATTTTTTCCCGTTCGACTTACAATCCATTTTGCTTTCTACTGTGCCTCATAGTCCAGCTCCTCAAGTTCTTCCGGCTCGGCAATGAAATTGCCGTGGCAATATTCCTCCACATCGAAGTTAAATTTTACGGTGGCCTGAATAGTCTAGCATTCTTCTAGATCATCAGCGTACTTTGGGGTTTTGAAAACATTGAGCGTAACTTGTTGATCGTTAACCCGCATAGTGAGCTCGCCTCACAGTCTAGAATTCTCCTCGTTGCTAAGAACAGTCTCCCAAGAATAATTGGTGCGAACTCATCTACTTCACAATCTAAAACAATAAAGTCAGCGAGAAAAATAAATTTATCCACTCTTACCAAAATATCTTTGATCTTTCCCTCTAGATGCACATAAGATCTGTCTGCAAGATGTAGCATGACTGTAGTGGGTCTCGCCTTCCCTATGCCTAATCTTTGAAAAACAGATTTGGGCATAAGGTTTATGCTTGCTCCAAGGTCGCATAATGTCTTACCGACATAGTGATTGCTGATGGCATAAGGTATCGTAAAAATGTCTGGATCTTTTAGTTTATGTGGCAGTCGGTTGTGCAACATAGCCATACATCCCTATATCAAGGCAACTGTCTCAAACTCGCTCAACCTAGTTCGCTTAAAGACAATATCTTTAATGAACTTGGCGTAATTCCCCATCTACTCTATTGCCTCAACCAATGGTAAGTTGATGTGAACTTGCTTCAAGATGTCAAGAAACATTTTGAACTGGTATTCATGCTTCTGCCTCTTTAGCCTCTATGGGAATGGTGGTGGCAATTTGATATCCTTATATTTACTCGTTTTATCTGACTCCGCATTGTTGGATGAACTTGTCGCGGCAATTGTTGGATGAACTTGTCATGGCAACTGTTCAAGGCTCATTGTTTATGACTATCGTGGCATTATTGCTAGGTACGTGTTTCGAAACCATAAAATGGTAAGTCCATCAAATCAATCGCAAACACATAATCCTGAACCATTAAATGGCTTCTGCTATACAACCTTCATGCAACAATCCTCTCTCCGAAAGAACTAGTTACTTGCATACCCACATCTAACACTTCTACTGGTATATTAAGCAAATATGCATGTTCATGCAAGATATATGAATGCGGAGAACTAGAACCAACTACAAAAAACAACGACATATATTGCAATGTAAAAGTACCTACAATCACATTGGTGTCGTTGCGTCCCTCGCGATGTGCATACACCCTCGCAAGACCACTACCCTCTTGCTGGATAGCAATGGTATGAGCCATCGTCCTTGGACCCTCGTCCATTCGCTAAAATTGTCCTCGACCACGACCATGTCATTTCTATAGTGTAACTGCAGGTGCCCTATCATGTCCACCCCCCCCCCCGCCAACAATGGACAATCACGCCTTGTAACACCTCAAAAATAGGGTTAGATGTTTAGAGGTTCGACCAGGTTCGATTCGAATCAGATTAGCCGATTAGAGCTAGTTTCACGATATTTGATATTTAAAAAAAATATGGATTTATGGAGATTAAATTGATTTATGTGATTTGAAATTTTTATAGATGTTATCAAGTATTTTGGCAATTAAATTGGAGGCTAATTAATTGGTTTTAAGTGACATTGGGTTTGAGTGACCAAATTGTAAAGATTGAACAACTATTTTAATGACTAATTTGTAAATGGGCCAAGAATAAGAATCCTTAGAGACTTATATTTTCCAATTTTTTTAATCAGAAAATAACTCATCTTAATTGAGTAATAGTTTACGGTTAATTGATTTCTAAATCATTTTCCTATTGTTTTGATTTTCCCTCATTTTCTCTCCTTATTTTCTCTCACTTTCCATTTCAACTTCCAAACAAGATTCTCTAAAATTTCTTGCTGATTTTCAATAGAGAATCCATCATTTGATTTCACTTTCGTTTATAATAAAACCTCACAAGATTTTCTCAAGGATTTCATCAATTTCACAAGTTGGATTTCTAGAAAAATCTTACGTCAATTTTGGTGGGAGCTTCTTCAAAGGTGAATTTCTTTTCCTCTCTTAAAACTAATTTTCTTTATTGATATTCCCTAGTAGTTTGTTGTTTTTAGATTGATTTAACATGGTTTTGCAATGGATTTCAAGATTTATGAAATAAACGGTGATTTTGATGTTTTGCTTAAAGATTTGTTTAAGTTGATGAAACCTGGAGATTTTAATTGGGTAATTTCATGTTTTGATAAGGTAATCATAGTGTGAAATGAGAAAATGGAAATAAATCCCAAAACTATTTGATTGGCTAATTTTTAGATGGGTTTTTAGTGGTTTGGAGGTTGTTCTATGTGTTTTTGAGTTCCTAGAGATGTAAGGATGTTTAGAAGGTGTTTGTGGATATGTTTTGATGTGGATTAAAAGTTAGAAAAGCGGGTTTGAATTTGGAAATTGATAGAGCAAAGATTGATGTTGTTTTTGGTAGTATCGGCTAGTTTTTGGAAGGTTAATGTTAAGGATGCAGTGGATCATTGTTTAGCAATGAGTTGAATGCATAATGAGGTATTTTCCCTCTGGCTTTTTGTGGTTAAACTAGGGGACGATCAAGGAGATGAGGCCTAGTTGTGTTGATTGCTTACCGGAGGCTCAATTCGAATCGGGGATGTAACCCCCTATTTTGACCTAAGGGTTTAACATCTTGAAATTGACAATTTAGAAACTTTCCCCTCAAGTAAGATTGTTTATAAAAATTATGCCGAAATTATTATTCAATTATAAAAGATATCCTTAAATATTTTATAATAAAACAAAAATGCTAAAATAGTTTATCAAACCCCAAAAATAATAAATAATGTCCAAAGTCCACTTTTACAACCAAATCCGAAAGTACTTAAATAAATATAAGTCTAGAACAAAACGTACTGATAATTAGAATCAAATAATGTTCGAACGAGATCCTCCAAGTACCGAAACCTAAGTCTGGAATCTGAAACAGATACTAAGGGGGAGTCAGCTATAAAGCTCAGTGTGTCTCTAAAGTGCATAACAGAAGTCAACCAACAGTCAAACAACATATAACAAATTTACAGATATTCCGAAGTATTCAAACAGAGCATACAGATATCATGACATGACATGCACCCAACTACATCACCGTCCGAAGAGTAAGGTTCCCCTGAACCACTCTGCACCTCAACACCATGTCCGAAGCAGAACTCATCCCGAAAGATGGAACTACTGATCCGAAGCGAAGTTCAACCCGAAGGATGAAGTCGCTGAGCTTCCTCCGTACAATATCCCAACCCAATGATATGACATGTAATCCGATTTCAGAGTCCGAATGCAATCTTGTTAAAAACTAAGACGCATGTACATAATAATCCGATTCCGATATGTGTTACATAACATGATCATAGCATCCGAGTATACATTATTTATCAGATAACAGAGCAGAATGACATACAGACGAGTCATGCAATATTTATCAGATAACAGGGCAGGATAGCATACAAAATATTCCTCAATCAACCGAGCAGGATAACACAGAATATTTCTCATACAAATCACACAATTAGGTAACACATACGTGTAGCACAGACAGAGAACACACCTTAGGCAGCTAAATAGTCAACGTCGATAGTGACATCTCCCACGCTCAGCTCTAGCGGAATGTCGAACAGAATCAGCTCCTAAAAACAAGAACACTATATAAGACTTTCTACTATGCCACATTCGAATATTTACGCTTAACAGAACACTTACTAGCAGATCTCGAAGACTGTGCCACCGGAGGTCTGCCTGGCGGAGGAGGAGGTAAAATCTCGTGGTCAGAATCCACGTCACCTGAACACAAAACAACCGAGTCAAATTCCGATGCAACACTTTACAAAAATCTGAGCTTAACATATAAACTTGATCCAAAAAGCATTTTGGGTCCGAAATTTGAAGGAACGGACAGCGGCAACAGAACCGGAACGTCGAAAAACTTTAGAGTGGACTCAGCCGAAAAAGTCAACCAAAAGTCAATGCCGACGTCATCATTGAGTGCATCAGCAATGCAACAGCAGATGACGTCGTTGTTGCATCAGCCCACTGGTCCGGTTCGGTTCAACCCAGCCGTCCGGTTCACCAACACCCCCAACTGTTTCAGATCAGATCCAACAGCCACCCAACACAACAGCAGAAACCCTAAACCAACAAACCCTAACATCACACCCCCCCCCGGCGGCGCCCGACCACCCCCAGCACTACCAACGAACCCGACGGCGGCCACAGCTTTACCGGCCACGACCAACACGACAGCGGCCACAACCCGACAACGGTCAACAAGACGGCGACAACAACCCGGAGCCTAACGGACTCGATCCAAAACTCACCCTAATCCCGAGACTGTAGCAGCGCTCACAGAGGACGGCGACGGCAGGAGTTTTCGAAGGAAACCCAAACGTTTCCGGTGACAATGGCGGCGGAAAGCAAAGAGTCGAAGCTTTCGACTCACCGTTTCGATGATGGGAGGCGGCGAACGGAACACCCTACGGCGAGTTTTGATCGGACGGCCACGAGGATCCCACTGGTGACCGCGAAACAACGAACGACCAAGGCTAGCCCCTGATCGGAGCTTCGACGGAAACAAGACGGGGATGGGGGTTTTAATATTTTAATATTTTCCTTTATTTTTTTGAGAGAACCGAGAGAGAGAGAGAGGTGTGCGGCGCATATAACAGGAATCAGACCAAATGTGTGTTTACCCTAGATAAATGGGCAAATTACGAAAGGAGGGTCTCTACTTTTGCCCGCCTAACAAAATAGCCACCAACTTTTAATTTATTCAATTTAGTCCCCTTCTTAGATTAGGTTAAATTCCGATTTTCCCCCAAATTCTAGGGTTTCCAATTGGGAATTCTCGCAATTAGGGATTTTAAAATTAGGGCTAAAATGGGGTGTTACAGGGGAGCTAAGGGAGGCATATTGGTGAGTGAATAAACGTTTAAGGCTCTTAAAAGGTTTGATCGATGGATCATGGGGGTTTAGTTATAGCCTAAAAAGCTTAACTAAGCTCAAGCATAAGTTTCGCTATTTTCTCCTTGGTTATTGGCTTTGAATTGAGCTTGTGGATTTCATGTTTTGGTTTTAAGTATGGTTTGATTTACTTATTGTAAGTGCATGGTTTTGGATTAATATGCAATGTTTATCAACGTTTTTTAATGCTTATGATCATTGAGAATTGTTCTTAAAAGGAATGTGGTGTTGCCTTTGGCATTGTGGTTTTTGCATATGAAATGGTTTTGTGAAATGCATTGGAAAAGAGTAAGTAAATGTATTTGATAATGATATATTGGCTATGTGACGTAATGAGAAAGTTTCAGATATAGTTAGCTAGACATAGGATTAAAGTGCACTATAAAAATGTAAAATCGATCGTGTGAAATTCTTTGGTTATACAATAGGGGTAGTTCTATTGTGAAGTGATAGGAGTAGTACTATCAAAACGAGATGTGGGTAGTTCTATTCTCGGCCGAAATGAGATTTGGTGGAGGTAGTACCACCATGAGAAAATGCTTGATGTAGGTAGTGCCATCAAGTGGAATTCGTGTATACGAACATGTATGGATAGGGGTAGTTCTATCCAAGGATGGAGGTAAGTCTATCCGGATTACTATAATTTCCAGTATATGAGAATATTTGTAATAAATGAGATTTTAAATCGGTTTGATGCATATTCATGTTATGCATGATTTTTGTGGAAACAAATGTGAAAATGCTTGGGTAGTTAAGCATGTTTGAAAGCAAAATGGTTTACAGTTTTCAAATGGTTTACAAATACATCAATGTTTTGTTTAAGAGCATCCTCACTAAGCAATTGTGTTTTGCTCTCCTTTTTCCTATTGATGCAGAGAGAAAAGAGTTGAATGGCATCGTTGCTTTGGCAAGGAAGGTCCAAGGTCAAGACATTTGCTTGAGTATGAAACTTGGTTTTAAATTCGGTTAATAAGGCAATGTGTTACCATGTTTTGGGGGATTTTGTAATCTAGATTTTTTGATGTTTTGTGGAGGTTTATATGTTGTGGTAGATGGTTTTCATGTTTTTGGTTTGAGGCATGATTGTTGATGACATGCTAGTATGAGTTCATGCTTTGTGAATCCCTTTGGATGCCTTTTGGTTGGATGTGCGTATACTCATGTTTTTGGTAATTCTAGTATGTTTAAAATGATGCAAATAGGTTGCTGATACAATCCCTATGTTATTATGTGCTCCGAATCTCTTTTTGAGTGTTAAGTTGATTGGTTTTAGGGAGCATTCCTCTAGTATCATGATTGGAGTAATTTAGTCTTGAATTGATCATGGTTCTTTGAGTATTTGGGATGGTTTGATCTCTGTAACTTTTGTATATGTGAATATAATATGTTAAAGCATGTTTGAGCTATCATTTAGGCGAAAAACAGTAAAATAGGACATTACAGGTCCAAGGGTACCAATACACGGGACCTTGTATCGGTACGGGCAAGCGTAATTTGGGCTTAGGGACTGGTACATGAAGGGTTGTATCGATACGAGCTTTGGGAAAATAAAAGGGGTGCCGATACACGAGAAAGTATATCAATACGGTCTTTAGCTACTAAACATTGGATTTTGTCATTTGGAGCCTGTGTACCGATACGCTAAAAGCTATACCTGTATGACCCTCTCTGTATGAAACCTGGTATCAGTACGATTGCCCGAGTACCAATACCAGATAAGGTTAATTCTGTTAAGTTTGGTTGATTTTTTTGAGCTGAAATTTGACGAGCAAGCATGTAATCTGACTAATTGAGGATTGGTAATCTAAACTTTAAATAAATCCTTATAGTTTTCCAAATCTACATTTTAGTCCCTAAAATGTGTCAATATGCAATCGGGTGTCTTTTCGGCGTCCGTTTCTTTTAAGTTTTCATCCGCTGCCAGTATGCACACCTTAGGTTAATATGTTGCATCTAGAGAAGATAAAAGAAAAAATGGACCCAATCTTGTGTATTCGTCCGGGTTTGTTTCGGCAAACCCAATGTAGCTCACTCAGTTCGGTCGGGCATCTGGGCCGGGTCAAGGGGTTACATTTGGTGGTGTTAGAGCCAGGTTTGCGATTGTTGGGTGTTTTCGTTGATTGTTTGATTGCTATTATGATTGTTTGTTTACATGCTTATAGGTGATATTGAAATAATTGTTGAGTTGGGGGTATAATGGGAACACATTGCCTATTACCGTGGTTTCAAAATGTTTTAAGAGGTTGTCTTGGATCCTTCGTCGAATGCTAGCCTGACTTTATTGTATTATGGTGAATGGCTTAGAATTTTGTGAGTATGGTTACGCGACGTGAGACTCGAATTTCAACGAGGAATGTCGGGAGTGGGCAGAACAATGAGTTACCTCCCCCACCACCTAATCCTCCTGCTGGTGTTGGAGTTGGGGGTCCGCAAGGGCCAGTTTTTGGTGACATGACATCGTTGATTCGAGCAATGACGGGATCCTTTCAGGCAGTGATGGCTGGGGTGCACGTACAAGCACCAGCGCATGATGTGGATGTTAACCATGGATTGCCATTGGAGCACCTTCGTAGCTTGGGTGGTGTAGATTTTAGAGGATTGAACCCTGAGGCGGCCGAGGAGTGGCTAGATCGTATAATCTATATTCTAGGTAAGATAGGATGATATGATGCTCATAAGTTGGGTTGTACCATATCCTTGTTACATGGTGATGCTTATCACTGGTGGGTAACCATAATTGCGGTAGTCTCGGAAGCTGATGTGAATCGGGAATTCTTTCAAAGCTTTCAAAAGGAAGTACCTCGGTCCACAATATCAAGATGCCAAGAAGCGGGAGTTTATGTCATTGGTGCAAGATGGTGTGACGGTGTCTGAGTATAAGGTGATGTTTGTTCGTCTGAGCTAGTATGCTCCTGAATTGGTGCCGGACAATCGACAGAGATGTGACATGTTCCGATATGGTCTTGTCAAGGATATCAAGACATATTTGTTGGCCACAGATTACATAGATTTTGATGTGTTGGTTAACATGGCTATGGATAATGAGCAATCCTTGTGTGTTTCAGTGCAATCAGTGAATGTGAGTTCAGGTAAGAGAGTGGCTGACTCTGGTTATTCTAAGAGGCAGAACAAGAGGTCGTGTGATAAGTGTTACAAGTCGGAACAAAAACATGGTGGTAGTAGTGGTGGCCGTAACCAGGGGGTGCGTATTGCTACTGAGTGTGAGCGTTGTGGAAGACGCCATGTTGGTTAATGTTGGGGCAGTTGGAACTTGTTAGGAGTGTGGGGCATCTGGTCATCTGAAGCGTGATTTTCCTCGTGTTGCGAGAGATGCACCAGTTCAGGTTGCTGGACCCACTAGAGGCCGAGGTCGTGGCAAGGGTAATTTTTAGAGGCGTTATGATGGCCAGAGGACTATGGCTCATACAGTTGCTTTGCGGCCGGAGAATGGTGGGTCGGCTCGAGATTATTCTTATCGTGAGGGTCGTAATAACACTGATGTGATCGCATGTACCTATACCTTGCAGTCTTTGTCGTTATTTTCTTTAATTGATTTGGGGTCTACTCATCCATACATCTTGAGTGAGTATGCGCATTTGTTAGATATTCCTATTGAAATCTTGAATGTTGGTATGCTAGTAACTAGTTCCTTTGGGGAGACGGTTACGGTTAGAAGGTTGTATAGGAGATGCCCTTTAATTGTTCAAGGATATGAGTTTGTCGCGGACTTGATGGAGTTGTCGTTTCATGGTTTTGATGTTATTTTGGGAATGGGTTGGCTAAGTGAGCATAAGGCCATTGTGGATTGTGTTTCAAAAAGGATTTCTTTAAGACTTGCCGATGATTATGAGGTTGTGGTGGTTGAGAAGAATGTTAAGTTCTTGTTTAACGTTGTCTCGGCTACACAAGCGGAAAAGATGATGCAAGGTGGTTGTCAGGCATATCTAGCAATTGTGATGAACCCGGATGTCAAAGGTGTTCGAGTGCATGACATTCGAACCGTGTGTGGTTGTAACTCCCTCGACCCGGCTTAGACGCCCGACTGAATCGAGTGAGCTACATTAGGTTTGCCGAAACAAACCGGAAATAATTAACTCGAAACACGTCCATTTTTTCTTTTATCTTGTCTAGATGCAAATTATTAACCTATAATATACATAATGGCAGCAGTTCAAATCTCACTCAAATTGGACATCAATAGGGCATTCAATGCAATCACGAACATTAAGGGACCAAATTGAAAATCTACCAAACTACAAGGACTTAACCCCTTTTATGTTACCAACCTTTAATTAATCAGGTTTCATGCCCAAATATCAATTTTCAACCCAAATCGATCACTCAAACACATACAATTGCATCCACATGGACCAAAACGTAAGAAAACAGAACTATAGAATAGCACAATAATTGAAATGATAGCTAGCCGTATCTGTACACTGAGGGGTGTATCGGTACTCTTTGCTTTATTTAAAATTCCCAAATTTCAAGTAGCTCAAATCTGTATCGATACATCTACGCACACAGATACGCATTGCCCAAAAACACTACCCCTGCCGAAACAGTTCCTTGTGTACCAAAACGCTATGCCTGAATTGGCTTGTCCGTACCGATACGCTCAGCCATGTACCGATACACTAAGCCTAAAATGGCTCTCCCGTACTGATACAAGGACACGCGTACCGATACGTTTGGGCCTGAAATGACCACTTTTGCTGGTTTAACATGCATTTGAGGATACCAAAACACCCTAACATGCTTCTAACATATTTCCAACATATTTAAGGTTCGATCCACAACCAAACATACTAAATTTAACATCAATTCATTGCATCATGCTTCAATTAGTAAACTATAGGCATGCTTCCTATAAATCAAGCCAAGAAATTAGCTTAAAAACCAAAGCAAAGCAATTATCAACCATTAGAGGCCATTTACAGGTCTAAAACATGTGGATCCCGATAATCACAATCGAATTTCTTGTCAAGTGGTGGAGGAGTGATTTCTTGGGTGGTGGTGGTGGAAGCAAAAAGATAGAAAAAATTTGACACAAGATTTAGAGTGGTTCAGCTTTCGAACTAAAGCCTACATCCACTACCTTAGCTTCCTACTAAGGATTTCAACAATTCACTAAGAATTCTTCTCCTTTTCAAGGCTTAGGAGGCAACCATTACAACCTAGACTCAACTAACTAAGTCTAGCATCCAAAGCTCACAAACTGAGCTTTGGGAACACTCTTAAACAAGAGAATTAATAGCAAACTCAAATCCCTCTACAAAGGTATATGTTTGCACTCTAAAGCACTCACCCAAACCTAAAACACTTGAGCAAATATTACAATGTAAACTCACAAGTGTTGTCTATACAAAGAATGTGACAAATTGAGTGCTAAGACATCTTTTGATCATATGATTATTGACTTGAGGTTTATCAGTTTCTTCAGATGCTTCTTGAGATCTTTTATACTCTCAATTGAGTTTCTAGTCGTTGGAGACCGTTGGGATTGAATTGGAGCCATTGGAGCCTTTATTTCCAGCAATAAATGTTGTTCTAGAGTTGTCCATGTCGATATGTGGTACACCGTATCGGTACGGGTTCTTTGGGAACTAGCTATTATGCTTGCCTTTGCTTGTGCGTATTGATACGCTTTTGAGCGTATCAGTACAGCCTGCAATTTAAAAGACTGTTAGGAAATAGCCGCTGGGGGTTATTGAAAATAGTCGTTGGGATTAAAGCATAGGCATATCGGTACACGTATAAGCGTATCGGTATGTTCCTCTTCGTATCGGTATGGACAAGCTGTATCGGTATGAGTTTTGGCTACTAGAATTATATTGTAGTTGAAACCCTAAGGTGTATCGATACGGGGTATACCGTATCAGTACGGTTGAGCTGAAAAAAAAGAGTTTGGCTACTTAAAAATATTTTGAAACATTCCAAAGCCTTGTAAAAAAACCATCAAACATATTTTCAAGTTTTTTAGACTTAAAATTACTTTTGAAATCTTTTCAATTTAGCAAAACTATTTTTCAATTATTATATAAAAACAAAAATCCTAACAAAACATCAACTCAAACATGATCAAATATGGAGTTTACAAACATCTCCCAAAATAACAATGGATCCCTTATTGGCCTTATTACTTATAGTCTAATTGAAAATATAATTTCAAGTACCGAAGTCTTGTGATGTGACTAAATTGTGTTGGTTAGAAGTGTCTGTTTTGGATGAAAATTTATATGCTCCTTAATTAAACACTACACCAAATTTGGTATGTAACGGCACTTTTAACGGTATTTTAAAGGCTAACACCACTAATTTTTAACATATCGTGGCGTTTACAAATAAAATGCCACAAATAACAAAGTCCGCGACGTTTTTAAAAGAAATGACACAATAGACTTCTTTTTAGTGGCGTTTTGAAAACAAACGCCGCAATAAATTTTATGTTAGTGGCAATTGATTTTACAAACGCCACAATGGAAAATAAAATATTTATTTTGTAGAAATATCAACACTGTCACTCTCGTGCCCTCATCTGATCCCCAAATCAAAACTCACCCTTCATCTCAGTCGTCACTTTTCTTTTTCCCAATCTCTCATGCCGCAATGATTTTTCCATGCTTGAATCCTTCACAAGCGTGTTCTAGGGGTTTTTTTCTTCCGTTTCAGTAAGCAATGGCGATGGTTGCTCTCAGACGTGAAGGGAGGCGTTTCACCCCTCTGATCTCTCCCCACCAAATCACCGTCGTCCGTTCCTCTCCTATCGCTCCCTCCTTATCGGTTTTCTCCCAATTTATTTCTCGATCAAACGATGGATGCATTCTTGTCCTTCTTAAATTCTCAATCAAGAGGCAAACGGAGTTACGATACTCTCAAAAATTTCCGTCATATCTCCCCCGTCGTTCAAACTCATCTCAAACAAGTAATCTTCACTCAAACTATGCTTGTTGAAGCTAAGTTACTTAATTTCTCAAATTATGTTATAATATTTTAGCTTAATTTTGAATTTGACACCAACTTGCTACTTGTGATTGGGTCACTCTGGATTACTTATTGCTGGAGTTCTAAATTTTTTGTTTTCGTGATTATTTGAGCTTAGCGTTTCTAACTTGCAGGTTTACGTTGGATTATAAAGAGCATCGATATCAGATGTTTCTAACCAGAGACGGTATCCTAAAGTAGGTTCCAAATCAACTGGACCAATCCCTCCATCTCAGCTCACTGAAATTGTCGAGACTATTGCAAGACATGTCGCTAAGGTTGGTCTCCTTTTAAAAACACTCGTTTAAGCCTTTAATTTTTTTTTACTTCTCAAAATTCAATTATTTAATAAATATCTTCATTTTCTTTTGGGTGGTAATGGAAGCTATCAACAAACCAAGAAATGTCACATATAAAGGACTAACTAATTTGGTAACCGAGTAAGGAATTTCAAAGTTTTATTACTTATTGAGATTTTATCTTTATGCTTTCAAGTCCTATCTCAATTTAAGTTGTTTCCTAAATGTTGGTATAGAAGGGTGAAGTAGGGCCATCGATAAATTATGATCAGATAATTACAGATTGATTTGTCAAACAGCATTGGGATTGTGTTTGGTTGTAATAATCCTCTTCTTGAATGTTACAATTGCCATAATGTGAACTATGAAGTCAAAATTTTGGTAATGAAGTTTGATTTCATATTGGGAGGAAAAATTAAATGCTTAAAACATTAAAAACTAAATAGATTGAATAGTTTATTGCAGGGAAAAAAGCTTTTAGGATTCTTTTTTGGTCATATTCTTAGAAGCAAAAATGATCCATACTATAATTATCTCTACAGACTACACCTCAAGCTTGCCTTTTGGTTTTCTCCATGGACTTGACCTGAAAGTGAATGGCATAGTTTACCTTAAACCTTTGTCACCATCATGTTGTTTCCCCATGACAAATAGACACGGGTATCTTAACTTTAAAAGTTTGTTTATTACTACTTATTGTGGGTTTGTGATTACTCATATTAGCCTTGACATAAAATCTATGATAGTCCAAACTTTTCAGCTTGTCTCATGCATGTTCTCCAGATTTTTTACAAGACCTGAAGTGTATTATTTATTTTTATTAGACCTGGAGATTATTTTTTATTGTGCAAACTTCTGATTGAACTCTATGCATAAGTACTATTGATGTTTTGTGAAAGATATGAACCTTAATTCTATAATACAGGGCAGGGACAACAAAAGCAGTGGAGATATGCAATAAAGGCATTATGAATATAATGACATTAACAGTAGAAACTTGAAAGTTTCTCCAAATACATGATGCGTTAAACTTTAAGGTTGAAGAAAAAGTCTATTGAGCTACTCCTGGTGGTACATGATGTTAATATAGCTGGTAGTTGAAGGTATACTAAATCTGTCTCATATCTAATTATTTTTCTACGTGTAAACTCTAGTTTAGCAGTCAGTTTCTTTGTTATCTATCACTAAATCAGTTCTAATGGCTTCTGGTCTATAATCAGAACCAAACACAGAATTTAATCATCTGAAAAAAAAACTTTGAATTGATTAAACCTTTTCTTTGTATTACGTTTTCAATATTTTATGCAGTGGAAGCAATTGTACTGGGGTTTCAGCATTATCTACTCACTCTTGGTATCACAGTTTTGATTACGACCATACTCGTTCCTCAAATGGGCGATAGAAATGTGAGGATTTAATTGGTTAATCTTGCTTGACTCTTCCTTTTCCTTTCTTTATTATGTTAGTATGTAAGTGATTAAATCTAGCTAAAATCTTTTTTTTCTTTGTGGTGTTCCTAATACAGTCTGAGAAGGCAACAATGATTTAGACCTTACTTTTTTGTTTCAGGATTAAGAACACTTTTTCAGTCATTTCTAGGAACTCGACTCCCCATAGTGGTAGTGGGTTCATATGCTTATTTGGTACCTGTAACTTCTATTATCCAAGAAACCAGATACAGTTCTTACGCAGATCCTTATGAGGTTGGTTGCTTTTGTTATGCTTGTAAAATTTCTTTCATATATATCATATATTTTTTGGCTAAAAAGTTCAAATACACTAATACTACACTGTTTTTGTCAAATTATAATTTTCCTTGAAGTGGACATGTCACATGTTGCATCGACTCTTGCACACGAGTTCGAGTAATCTACCTTAAAAATGCAGTTAACTACCCTTTTACCTTACTTTGGGAGCCTTGAAAAATTATTGTCTATTTGGATCATTTTATAGAGGTTCGTACAGACAATGAGAGGGATTTAAGGTGCACTCATTGCTGCTACATGTTTCCATAGTACATTGGATTTATAGGATTATGGAGAAATGATGTGAGGTTAGTTCTTCAGAGTATTTAGACTATGTTTAGTTTTCTTTGGGTATACCACCCCAATGCTATTTGGTTAGTCCAAGTAACAGAGGCAGTTGTTACCTAGAATGCTATTTTGTAATTTAAAATTTGTTCTTTTAGTTTCTTTTATGCATCAATTCTTTAAGCACTCTACAACACTGCCACAAGTTGCCTAATTTTAAGGTTAGTTTTGTTATTGCAATCAGCCTGAGCCTTTAGTTAATCAAGAAGACTTTGTCATAAGCCTTTTAACTAATGATTTTGAAACTAATTTTGTCGCAAAAGAAAGGTTCAGTTCCTCATATCAGTTTCACATATAGGAGGTTTGATTTTTCAAGTATTAGTTTGCAAGTTAATTATCTTGCTCATCATAGTATTCACTATTCATGCAGAAATGATGCAAACTGCGACCGAACTCCGTGTCAAAATGTTGGAACTAAATACCAGACATACAGAAAATATGCAACACGAACGAGCAAAGAGGGTATATAGTTCCCTAACAGATTACTTCACCTTTAATCCGAATCCAAAGAATGGTACAAATTTTCCCCATTTTAGTTTATGCACACTTACTAGATCCTTGTATTTCTTGCTTGTCTTGTAATTTAGTTTTTGGGGTTTCTTCTCATTTGAAATGCATGCCTTTCGAATGTAAAGTTAGATGATCTGATGAAACTGAAGTAGACGTAGATGTTATATATATATGTGTGTGTGTGTGTGTTTGTCTGGTAATTTGTCTTGTTGCCTACCTCTGTATTGCTTTTACGGTAAACTTTTAAAGTCCTCCCTTTGTGTTGGAAAAGAGATGGGAAACTTTTAAAGGTGGCAGTGCTTTGAGACACAGAAATTAGTGTAATTCAATTTTGGTGAATTAGATTTTAATTAGTTAGGATTATCTTAGATGTTAACTGTTGAATTGGTTTTTTTGGAGATCTTGTAAGATCCAGTGGAATTAGAAAGCTGCAGCATTTCATTTTTACAACTCATTTTAAAAAACCAAATTTGTGGCATTTGTGGCAAAACGCCACTAAATACATCAATATTCAATCACATTTAGCGACGTTTTGGTGAAGTGTGCCACTATTATTCAACATTAGCGGCGTTTCGAAATAAAAACGCCGCTAAATATATGGTATAGTATTTTTGCGGCGTATTAAAATTCAAATGCCACTATAGATAGGGTATTTTTGCGGCATTTTGATATACAAACGCCACTATAGATAGGGTATTTTGCGGCGTTTTAAAACTCAAACGCCACTATAGAACTCGACCTTTTACAGCTTTTTTGTTCAAAACGCCACTAACTATTGCGGCGCAAGATCTAGCTGCACTTCTTGCGGCGATTTTCCTAGCACCGTGAGGGTTTTTAGCGGCGCTTAGAAACGCCGCGAAAAACCTGTTTTGATGTAGTGAAACCATATAGGTTTTAGCAATGCATCTAGACTCATTGTTTCACTTCTGTGCACGAAAAGTTTTGAAAATATATTTGTTTTTAGTTCGTTCAATTTAGGGTCACTTTAGTGATCAATGTGACATTCGTCACTCAAGTGTATTCCTTCTAGATTGGATGATGGGTGCTATAATATTGTCATGGTTCAAAATAATGAGAAAGTGCAACGATTCATGGGGACTGAGCGATTTCTTTGGCATGTTGGTGATGGTGCTTGAGTTTTATTTTTGTAGGATCGATGGTGCGCTGAGCTACCGTTGAGTCATATTTTCCCTCGATTGTTTCGTTTGTCAACCAAAAAAGTTGCTTTAGTTAAGGAGTATGCCTTAAATGGCTCGTTCGACCATGATGTCGCGTGGTCCTTTTTTGGGCTAGAGTAACGGTCGTTTGAGAAGCAACAATTGAGGCAATTAAAATCGATTGTATTGGCATATCATTTGAGTTCGATCAAAGACCAATTAGTTTGGTATCTAAACGTTGATGGCCAATATAGTGTGAAAAGTTTGATGTCGTTGATGGCATTGTTTGGCATTTGGGAGGTGGATTTGGATACTTTTATGGTTTGGAAGATGGATGTCCCACCCAATGTATAGTGCTTTTTGTTACAAAGTAATCAATCCAAGACGATAATAAAAATAAAATAAAGGAAATAACTTTAATCAAATAAAAGAGAAGAGAAAATTATAAAACCAGATTAAAGTTGAGGCCTGCGAACAACAGGAAGATCTTCGACAGAAGCACGAACTGAAGAGATTTCGAACTAGAGTCTTGTCTTAGCCTATCACCGGTTAAAAGAAAACGAGAGAGAACAATTTTTGGAGTGCTTTGAAACTGAGGAGAGTCATGGTTTATATAGGGGAGTGGAGGAGGAAAAACATGGAAGGTAAATATTCTGAATTAAAGCCATTGAAACTGAGGAGATGTGAGATTCAGTTGCTAGTCCAATGGCTCGATTGAAATTTTGGAATCGCAATGGTGGTTGTCTCCAGGAGATGTGAGATTCAGTTGCTAGTCCAATTGCCGTATATTGGGGTGTCATGGTTACCCTTACCTCGAGGTATGCTAAAATTCAATGTTGGCGGCTCAGCTAAAGGTAAATCGAGACCAGTTGGGTGTGGAGGTATTTTACGAGATGATGTTAGCTGTATACTATCGATTTTCTTAGGGGCCCTTGGGATAATTTAGTCCAATGAAGCCGAGGTTCAAGCCATTGCTCAGGCTCTTTAATTATTGCATTACTCTAATTGGGGTACGGGCCACTAAATAGTGTTTGAATCACATTCGTTGGTGGATATTTCGTGGATGCTACATTGGAACCGTCGTCCAGTGTGTTTGTGGAGACATTTCCATGCTATTGATGAGGCTTGTGTTGCAATTGGTTGTGTGTACTTTAATCACATTTATAGAGAAGCGAATAGTCTTTCGAATGCCTTAGTTAAAGGGGTTGATCGTACTTCATGGCTTCATGTGATTGCTGAGTGATATCTCTTGCGTTGGTGTTGGACGCCGATATTGCTAGAGTTTTACTGTTTTTGAATGTGTTTCGTGTTTGCTGCCCTTTGTATTGGCTAGGTCGGTGTGTTCTTAAGTTGCGTTATTGGTGTTCGTCACTTGTAGTTTCATATATTAATATGTGTATTCTTTTTTCAGACTAGATTTATCGGGTTTTTAATGAGTCACATATTATTATTTTTGTATGATTTTCTCCTAACAATATCATACTTATCGAGGAAAAAAAAAAACAGAAATTCAGCGTTCCTGAATACATTTTTCTGAATATGTGAACTTTGATCTTTTGAAAGGTCAATTTCTAAGCTTCCTCGTTTACGTTGAACAGCTTGAATTTGGACTTGTTTAAATCGAAGAATTTTTAGTATTAACAATTTTATTAATTCATACTAGCAATTGTTCTATCATCTTCTTTGATGTCAATTATTCGAACTTGTAAGAATATCTTTCTGATAGAAAACTTTTGAGAATATTAAACATAAAATTTTAGATTCTTTGTCATATAGACCGAAGATTTCACATTATATGTTTCTTTATATTATGCTGGCACAACATCGCTGGATAATAGGCATTTTATGAGTAGTACATATATATTTATTTGTACCGTACTTACAGTTATATCCGTTGGGATTAAATTTAGGGTAAACTATCTGTTTGACCACCAAACTATTGGGAAAGTTTTAAAATGACCACCATAGAAAAAAACGCGTCATTTAAGTACCCAAACTATTAAAATGGGATCAATTCGGCCACCTGCCGTTAAGGGGCTAACGGAAGGTGACGTGGCAGTTAAAAAATTAAAGGTATAATTACACATTTCGTCCTTACTATTTACACATTCTTTCAATTTAGTCCTAATTTTAATCTAATAAAATAAATTAATTAGGTGGTGACACGTGTCACCTGATTGGAGGATGAAAATAAATAGAACTTTTGCACCCAGCGTGAATCGAACCTGGGTGGCTGGGTAACCTGGGCAAGAAGCACATGGCAAAGCCACTGGGCTAAAGCTATTTTTTGAGATACAAAGTGCAAATAATTAATATAATTCATAATTGGTACCGCCTAATTAATAAGCCACTGGGCTAATTCATACAAAGTGCAAAGAAAATGAAGATTTCAAAGGCCTAATAAGTCAATGTTTAATGCTACTTTCATGTAAGATTGAAACAGATTTATGCTTCTTTACCATCTCCCCCTTCCTTTTCTCTCTGTAAAGCTGAGAACGAATTGCTGCAGCGGTTTTTTTTTGTTACTTCTGGGTCCGGTGACGATTCTGCTGAGGAATCTATGGTTTCAATTATAATGGAGAACTTCCCCTCTCATGCAGTGTGAGTAATGGGTCTTATTGTAATTTTTATTTGTTTGTTTTTATTTGAATTTTCTGTTTGCTGAGAAATGTTAGAAGTGTTAATTATTTGTAGTTATGGAGAGGAAAAAGGGTGGAGGTGTAAAGAGGAATCTGCAGATTATGTTTGGGTTTTAGACCCAATAGATGGCACAAAAAGTTTCATTACTGGTATTTTAGTTCTTCCTTTCTGTTTGCTTTCAAAGTAACATTTTAGATTCATGGTTGAATTCTGGCCTAAAGCAAGCTTATGCTTCTCGATTTCCAGGAAAACCGGTGTTCGGTACTCTCATTGCTTTGCTGAAGAAAGGTAAACCAGTAAGTTTCGTTTATACCCTTTGCAGTACTCTCTTGCCTATGCTAATACTCATTATCGGTGGAAGCCATCGTCGTCATAGCAAAACTGGTTTTGCGAAGTTGCCTTTTGAGCTTTGCTTAAAGCTGGCTTCAGTTTAGTTAAACATTGTTTGCACTTTGTATGAATTAGCCCAGTGGCTTATTAATTAGGCGGTACCAATTATGAATTATATTAATTATTTGCACTTTGTATCACAAAAAATGGCTTTAGCCCAGTGGATTTGCCATGTGCTTCTTGCCTAGCTTACCCAGCCACCCAGGTTCGATTCACGCTGGGTGCAAAAGTTCTATTTATTTTCATCCTCCAATCAGGTGACACGTGTCACCACCTGATTGGGGGATGAAAATAAATTTATTAAATTAAATATAAATAATTAAATTCCTCCAATAAGGTGTTGACACGTGTCACTACCTAATTAATTTATTTTATTAGATTAAAATTAGGACTAAATTGAAAGAATGTGTAAATAGTAAGGACGAAATGTGTAATTATACCTTTAATTTTTTAACTGCCACGTCACCTTCCGTTAGCCTCTTAACGGCAGGTGGCCAAATTGATCCCATTTTAATAGTTTGGGTACTCAAATGACGCATTTTTTTCTATGATGGTCATTTTAAAACTTTCCCAATAGTTTGGTGGTCAAACAGATAGTTTACCCTTAAATTTAAATGCACGTGTGGGTCTGTTGTACGGAAGGCCAAAATGTGACTAACATACGGTGTGATCGTTTCTTTTTTTTACCCGATTATCAACCTAAAATGTTATATATATATATATATATATTGGTAACAAATTCGGTTGCAACCGAAATTGTTATGATGTTGGGTTACATTTCAGGTTTAAGTTTTCAAACTAAAATGTTACATGTATTGGTAACATTTTAGGTTGCAACCTAAATTGTTATATATATTGGTAACAATTTCATTTGCAACCTAATTTTTTATGATTTTGGGTAACATTTCATGTTTAAGTTTTCAAGCTAAAATGTTATATGTATTGGTAATATTTTAGGTTACAACCTAAATTGATAACATTTTAGATTGAAACCTAAATTGTTATGATTTTGTATAATCTTTTAGGTTGAAACTTAAAATTTTACTCACTTCAACCTAAATTGTTATATGGTATATGAACATCCCATAATGAAAATATTTCATGACAAGTATCAAAACTTTGCTTTATTTTTTACTAAAAATCAAGAATTCTAGCTTAAAAGCAAAATTACAATTTTCATCAATTACAAATTCTGGGTTTCAATTATTAAAATCAAGTTTAGAATACTCATATACTCTAAGAAATCTTCATTACCCAATACAAAATCTTAAGTTTAGGTCGGAATTAACAAAATCACCATTAAAATGTTAAAGAACATGAACATAAGCTACTTCTTTCATCAATTGCCTAATTCTAAGATTGATTTGTTAAAATCAAGTTTGGATTACTCATATACTCTAAGAAATCTACATTACCCAATATAAAATCTTAGCTTTAGTTCGAAATTAACAAAATCACTATTAAAAAGTTAAAGAACTTGAAAATAAGTTATTTCTTCAAATACCTAATTTTGGGTTTAATTTGTTAAAATCAAGTTTAGATTACTCATATACTCTAAGAAATCTTCATTACCCAATAAAAATTTTAGCTTTAATTCGGAATTAACAAAATCAGCATTAAAGAGTTAAAGAACTTGAAACTCAGCTAGACTTCGACCTAAATATTAGGTAATATTTCAGTTGCAGCTAGACTTGAAACTTACAAAAAAAATTGTAACTCCAACGTAAAATGTTACACATATTGGTTACATTTTAGGTTTCACGACAAGTATCTAAACTTAGTCGGAAGTTTTGAAACTCACAAAAAAAGTGTCATCCCAACCTAAAATGTTATATATGGTAGTTACATTTTACGTTTCACGACAAGTATCAAAACGTACTCGGCAGTTATGAAACTTACAAAAAAATGGCATTCCAACCTAAAATGTTATACATATTGGTTACATTTTAAGTTTCACGACAAGCATCGAAACTTAGTTGGAAGTTTTGAAGCTCGCAAAAAATTTTGTCGTTCAAACCTATAAAATGTTATACATACTAGTTACATTTTAGATTTCACGACAAGTGTTGAAACATAGTCGGAAGTTTCAAAACTCACAAAATTTTTGTCATTCCAACCTAAAATGTTATACATACTAGTTACATTTTAGGTTTCACGACAAGTATTGAAACTTAGTTGGAAGTTTTGAAAACTTACAAAGGATTGTATCATTTCAACCTAGAGTATTATCCACAGTAGTTACATTTTAGGTTTCACAACAAGTATCGAAACCCTGTTTTGAGTTTCGAAACTTCCCAACCTAAAATGTTATATATCATGGTAAATCTCGATACTTGTTAGTAAGTTTTGAAACTTACCATGTTAACTTAAAATATTATATCTTTTGGTAACATTTAGGTTGGTGAGTAACATTTTAAATTTCGTGTTTTTTAACTTACTGGCAATATACACTTCCGGTTACACACTTATTTTCTTGATCTAACGGTCAAAATTAAAAATTTTAAAGAAGATACTCATCCAATGATTATAAGAACTAGTCGTTTATTAGCCGTAACTTAACTTGTCGTCCTTTAGACTCCCCCTAAATGCACGGGTAAAATTACTTTAAACTGGGGGTGAGTAAAAATATCTTATATGAATTAGGGGTGTTCATGGTTGGTTAATCGTACCGTTTAGCCTAAACGGTCGTTAACTATAATAGAGGTTATTTAATTTAGCTAACCGTAACCTAATCATTAAGAATTAGTTAACCGTTAAGATACGGTTAACCGATAGTTCAGTTACAGGTTAACCTGTAACATATTACAATTTTTTTCACATGTTCACTATTTCTTTTGAGAATAATGAAACTATATTTTCGAAAAATATTATATTAAAATATTCATAAAAATGCTTAAATAGAGATTCTAAACATTAAGTCCATACTTAATTAAAATAAGTACATACATATTACAAAGTTTTAACACAACACAAAATACATAAATTTCATACTTAGTTTAAAATCCAAGTTTTAACAGTGTTCAACACATAGCAATACACAATCAATGTTTTAAAGAAAAATCTTTAACTAACATAAAACAAACACAATTTAAATGAAACTTTCATGAGATAGTATCATAAGCCACAAAAGTTAACTCTATGACCAAATCACCCAAGGTTTTTGCCGGATTTCTTTAAAATGAAATATGACTCGTCAATCATAGTTGTTTTGTTGATTAAGTTTTAGATCCTTCAATCCTATATTTAAAAATATGAAACAAGTTAGTACAATAAATATAATGTAATACTAGCAAATCAAAGATAAAAAAAATAATTATGAATTAGATTACAAAATAGAGTTTAGAAATTAGAAAATGTGGTGTGCGGGCTGAACTTTTAGTTGAATGTATTTTACTTTTTAAGATATATATATATATTTAATAACAAAACATTTGTCAAAATTCTTAATGTAGCCCCCTATACTCGCCTATGCGTTACAACGGATCTTAGGAAGTCACATTAGGGTCACAAGAGTGACCCACAGTAAAAAATACACATAAAAACATTTTTTCAAACACTTATTAAATTGCAAAATCAACTTCTGTTTGAAATACCATTTTAGAAAGTCATTTAAACACATAACAAAAAATTCAGAAAGTGTTTTACAGACACTATCATAAAACAATACAAGACATACATGCCCACTAACTATACAACACCGTATTCCAAAAGCAACGCCGAGAGAACTTCGAACACTAATGTCAAACATTAAACCATGATATATATATATATATTCTTTTAACCTGCAATGGTAAAAACAACGTGAGCTTGAAAAAGCTCAGTAATACAGAACTACCAAAAGATGTTATAAGCTCATGCAGATATATGGTAGGCATAACATTTTCATGATGTTCCATGTAGTAACAGTCTCCATTTATGTTCTACTATTCGAGGTAGCATTATACTTTAGAGTGACGATATTTGTTCTTTATTCAAACATCGAGAATTAGATGGGAATTATATAGGATGATAACATCCGAAAGTGGAATCAAAGAGTTTGGTGTCTAGTGTGTTCCAATAAGTGCATATCAAATAGGCATAAATACATACCAATCATATCATAGGAACACATAAGAATTCAATGCAAATGTTCAAGTACATACAAGGGTTTACTAGTAACTAGCCTCCAAGCTTACTCCAAATATGCAGTCACCCAGAACTGCATCCATAAGGACTTACCCTAGGCCCGATGGGCATAGGTGCCACCTAAGGATTTACTTGTGCTAAAGCATCGAAACCTACCCAAGGGGAGACCTTGAGTCCATAAGGATTTACCAGCTGGATCAGGGCTGTACCGACAGAAACTTCATAATATAACCTAACAGTATACCCCCGATAACAATCGGTGTTCATAATCCAAACTTGAGTAACAAAATTCATATGTCAGGCATATTCTATTCAGAGTATCAGAAACGGAAGATTCATGCTTTTGACAATTAAATGGGCATACCATTGAGCAGAGCAGACAATATCATCAGTCATCATGCAAACAGAGTGTACCATCATAGATCAAGCTAATAGATTACACTACCGATTATATCGAACAAACGGACAATATTATCAAATATCAAGCAACCACATAGCACAATTACATATCATGTATGTACATCGAGTGGACATACAACGAGTAGGTAGCATATGATATCATCTATCTAGTTCATCATTTCATCAAGCATATCACCGTTCATAATTAAATCATTAGATTGTTTATTAATGTGTAATAATTATACAACGCATACAACTGAATGTAGCACACGTGGAACACATTAGATAGATAAATTTTATTTCTTGGGGATACTTGATATTTACGGAATGAGACACATTGAACTTTTGGCAATTTAAATGAATTTCAAAAATGAGGTCCCTATTAAATAGGATTTGTACCTTCTGCTCAAATCAGACATTTCAAGAGTTTATACATCAGATTCTTTGAATTTAGATATATCGTGAACAATTTAATCATTTAATCCCACGAGGGCACTATGGTCATTTCGACGCTCATGGGCATTTTGGTAAATTATACTGGCAGTGAATAAGCAGTGATTCGCAGAACTCGGGAATTCTGTTTGGTCATCAGTTTTTCTAACAAGGCATTCGAGAATTTCTGTATCCAGATCTTTCAGGTTATCGGATATTTCCATGGATGATCCAACCATTTTGGCCAACGGGGCATTTTAGTTATTTGAATAGCATGGCAATTTTATACTATAACACAATCATAACAGAATGACAATTGTAATGCTTAGAGGCTCTAACGGTGTATCATGCCTCTAAAATTCATTTAAAGCAGCATATCCCAACCTGGCTGTACTCACCAACATTCAAATGTGAGCAATTTGCATGTATCATGACTTGACATCGACTGTATTGTATATCTAATCGGTCGCCTTCATACTTCACTATAAGGCTTAGCTTTGAGTAATCAAACATATAATCCATGCAAATCTTCCTACCTTACATTGACATCAAGAGTGATGGACACACATGAGCGTGCTTCCTAACACTAAGGGGCACTTTAGCCCTTAAAGTCTTATTAGTAATCCCAGAATTTCATCAAATGTATAATTGCCTATTTAACTCAAGAGGGCATTTTAGTAATTTTGGAAATTGGAATAAATCCATCATTTTTTTCAATTTTACTATTTACCACCTCTATCATTTACGTACTCGATAGATATTAAGTCGTTCTAATCCTTTCGGCCCTTACAGACGATTCATTCATTTTAGAATTTGAGGGTATAATTGTCATTCTGATTTATTAAGAATTTCGGTGCTCAATGGCACTGCAGTCTTTTTGGTCATTACGGTCATTCCAAATAATTCATTTGTTACTCTCCTAAAGATCGAATCAGGAGTACAACGACATTTCCAGTAAATTTGCCTTCATGTGTTATACGAGCTCGGGGGAAAATCCAAGTTTCTTTCAGTATCACACGCATTTGAATAATGATGCCGAAGTCTTTTCCAATGTAACATACATCTTAGGTAGGGTAATTGTTCAATAAGGTCGAATGCTGATTTTGGGTCATTTCCTTTACTAGGGGTAGTTTAGTCATGCGTATACCTCAAGGGCACTTATGTAATTTCATATCTAATATCCCTTACTCCATATTCTAGGCATTGATTCTTTAACACTATTGATCGAGTTGCGGATTTAACTATTTTATTTATTACTATTAGAACTTTCGATACTTCTGGTCTATTAATATTCTTATTCGAATATTTTGGTTTAATAATTTCCATACTTATTTCTCGTATCTGATTCAGCTTAAGCAGAGTTTACAATACACTTCATCAAAAGCTTGCATGCGTTAACCAGATATCAACATGTTCATAAAGCATACAAGAGGTAGTATTCTATTACCTTAAGTCCTTGCTATATCGGTTGCTCCTTGAAACTGACATTCGAACACAATTGAACCCAAATTTGATGTCCCTCAACATCTCGTATTCAAGGAACTGTGAGTACCTTCAATTACACACATTCTCATTTTAGTCCTTAATCACAGTACTATTAACTACATAACTAAATACATATACAAGTTCAGGTTCAAGGTTAGATTTGGAGGCTTTCGGGTTCGAATTTGACAAAACATGCTTCAAAAACGGACTCATAACGTCGAAAAACATAAAATGGGAGTTTTTGGAAAAGTTGACTTTTTCGTCAACGATCAAAGTCAACGCTGGCGTCATGCTGACGCCACTGGTCAACTGGGTTGACTCGGCTGAGTTAACTCGGGCGAGTTGACTCACTTAGTTAACTCGGACAGGTTAACTTACTGAGTTAACTCGGTCAACGGGTCAGGTACGGGTCGAGTTGGATCGATTCGGATCGGATACAGGTTCGGGTCGGCAAACGGGTCTGGACTCGGTCTGGATTTGGGCTCAGATTGGGTTGGCCGATTATGATCGGGTTGGGCCGGTTCAAACCGAGTTGGGCTGGTTCACTCACCCAAAAAAATTCTAGTTGTTGGACGGTCGTCGGAACATCACCGAAATGTTAATTCTGCCGAGAAAAACAAGGCCCATTAAATCTACACTCCAAACCACACGATAACGGTACGAAACAAGCCAGAAACGAGCCAAAATTACCTAAATTGCCAAAATTGTGCTGAAAAAATACGAAGCTCTGACGAGAGCCTTACCGAAGTCAGAAGAACGATCGGCCAATGGGGTTTTGGCCGCCTCCTCATGCTGGTCATGCCTGAACCATTAACGCTTTCAAACGATGACGAAAACATCGAATAAATGGCAGAAACGGAGACGGGTAGGTTTGGTGTTTCAACGATTCTTCAATCGTTTCTCCCAGGTGAACGGCAGAGCTTATGCGCAAGTGAAGGGCTGGGTCACGATTGGGGCGACGCGACGATCACGCCGACGCTGGCGGTGCACGCCACAGCCGGATGGTGACAGATGTCGAGCTGGTGTGTAACCCCCTTAGCCCGGCCTAGACGGTTGACCCGAACTACGAAGATTACACGGGGAAAACCAAAGTCAACCCGAAAGTCAACCTTGATTAACGGCCTTTTTTAAAAAAAAACTGTCTAAATGCATTTTAAACCTAGGTGAACACTCAAGATGTACATATTCAGAAATCACAGCAAACGGATATCATTTAGGGACTCAATTGCACAACGTATGAATTTAGGGACCAAATTGCAAATTCTGAAAATTGAAAGGACTTAACCAGTTTTAAAGTTACCATTATGAAATTAATCATATTTCATGCTCCTCTGTCAAATTTCATCTCAAACGGATATCACAAACTCATCCAATTGCATAAACAAAAATTGGGACCAAAACGTAAGAGTTTCAAAACATTTAACCATCAGATTCAGTGCCCAACGGTCGAGTGTTCCGAAACGGGGAAGATCCGTTCCGAAACGTGGGACCGTTCCGAAACTGGTTGCGGAACATGGCTTGGCAGTGGCAAATCCGTTTTGGAACAGCTCTACCTATTTCGAAACGCCAAGGCCATTTCAGGCCCTCTGTTCCAAAACGGTAGCACCCGTTCCGATACGGGCTGCCCAGAATTTCAGAATTTTGCTGGTTTAACAAGCATTTGACCCATCAAACATATTCCAAAGACACCCAAATCATATCAGCAAGTCATTAAACACTTAAGGAACATACTAGCATCATCCAATCTCAATCATAGCATCAATTAAGGAAAATCTCAATTCTATAGGCATGCATCCTATAATCGAAATCATGCAAACATCAATTCATCAAACCAAATACCAAGAGACCATTTACATGTTCCAACATCATCAAAGGTATTAAACCAAACATATGGAGTCCAAAACATCTCCCAAAAACACAACTTAGGTCCCGTTTGCCAAATGCCAAAAGCTAAAAGAGTTGTGAAAATGTTCACCATACATGAGCTTAAGCCTTCACTTAGATCCTTGACCTCCTTGCTGCCCTTAAACCACCTCAATGCTCTACATTATTGGTTTAAGAAAGAGAGAGCGTAAGCACATAGCTTAGTGAGGAATGCTCAATTAAAACATCACAATAATGCATTTGTAAAAACACCTTTTCAAGGCCTTTAGTTTCAAAACAACATTTATCATGCATTTATGCATACAAACCAAGCATCTCATGCTTCAATCCATCATCATGTCATATTGGCTTTCAAGTGATAATCATAATCATTTTACAATTCAAAACACAATCGGATACGCGGATTACAAGCGTTGTCCCATACGCTTCATACACACTACCAATATCAAGGTGGAGTATACGGTACAATCACAACCCCTCGACACCCGTGATGGAGTATACGGTACAATCACAACCCCTCCACATCACTCATTGGTAGTTGTATAACATCACTAACGAGAACACGGGACACACAACACAAGATCCACACATGGACTTTTAACCACCATTGTGATCTTAATACAAGATCCACCCATGGACTTTTAACCACCATGGTGATCTTAACCATCTCGTTAGTGTACTTGGATGGAGTTTACGGTACAATCACAACCCCTCAACATCCAAGGCGACTTTATTCACGGTGCACCCAATCCTATAGCCGGCTAACTATATCTGATTCAAGTACTTTTAAACCAACACATCACTTGCCAATATACATCATTTAACATCATTAATCCACTGTTTTAAAGCATTTAACAAAGCCATTAAACCATCATGCATTACTATGCATCAAAACCACATTTATCAATGTCAAACCAAGGATCCCTTACCTTGAGCATCCTTCAACACATGGCTTACAAAACCAACATTTATTATGCTAAAATATGCTTTCAAAACAGAATTAAAACATGCAAACAAATCACATTGCATTCAACCATCTCTTGGTTCATCAAAAAGAGAGTTTTTCTGAAAACTTACTCTTGAGCTTAGCTAAGTTGTTTAGACTTAAACTAAGCTCCCATAACCTTCAAACATTGGTTTCAAAGCTGGAAACCAAACTTCACTCACCGATTCCGTTTCGCAAGCTTGCCGAAACACCAATCAAGCTTCCGAATCAACACCACAAGGATCCGAAGATGCCTCCCCTGTTTTAAACACATCAAAGCAGAGGATTAATGCATCATCATGCATTAATATCTTCAACCAAGACACCTAAACTCGCTGCTCTCATCAACACTCACATTTCGGCTACCAAACACAACCGAAATCACATCCAAACACCTCTACAACATTACCCAGCCAAGATCCATCAATTCCAATCATTCTTATACATCAATTAACATCCAAAAAGGATCTAATCACGTCCTTATACCTCCAGTTATAGCAGAACATCAAAATCACCCCAAAAACCACCATTAACCCAATCAAAAACTTAGGAAAATCAACCTATTCGGGATTGCATTGGTTAAACCTCAATTACACATCATTTATACATCCAATTTACATTAAAAAGACATCTCAAAATAGAGCCCAATCATTTCATACGAATTTCATCAAAATTAAATCCAAATCTTGCATTTTAAGCCAAGATCAAGAACACAACATAAAAATCTTTAATAAAACTCAAATCAAGGATTGAGAACTTGGGAATTTCAGTAAAGAACTGAGTATTTAGAGGAGAAAGACGTTCATACCTCTAAATGTGAGTTTCTCCTTGGTTAAAGCCAAGATTCTTGAAAATTCAATAAGCAAATGATAAGGATTTGGTGTAGGAATGATTAGAGATCAATTAGAGATTGAAATCTCATCTTTAGATGTTAAAATCAGAAGAAAAATGGTTGGGGAAAAGTGTTTGGCTGAGAGAAAATGGAGAGAAAATGAAGTGGGAAAATTTTGAGAAAAGTTAGTTATGAACTCAAAAATATCTATTTCCCCCTTTTTCTATTTATTAAATATTATTTAATAAATGTTTAATATTAAGAAAAATATGGAGAAAACTCTTCTTGGGTAAATTAGCTCCTTAAAGATTCAAAGTTTCAATCCTTTTAAAACAGTCACCAACTTTTCAAAAATTACATTTTAGTCACTAACTTGAAATGTCACATTTCGAACCCTCATTTTGTAAAATTGATTTCACCACTCTCTTATATATAATAAAAGAGGATTTTTAAATATTTTTCCATATTTTTAATGCATCCCGAACTAGGCTTTCCCTAAAATCACCCTTTTATATTCGAACCGAAATCCAACCGGTCAAATTCAAACCCAGAACTTCTAAGCCCAAAATTGGAGTGTTACACGGTGAACGATGAGGGGACTTGAAAATTTCCAGACTCTCTCTCACTCTTTTGATTTTTTTTCCAGATTTGATTGTTATTCGCCAATGGTAGATGAAGAGTCTGACTTGATATTATTATTGAATCGGATTGACAAAAGACAATTCAAATAGAAGTGGGTGTAGTATATAACCAAAAGGAGACCTTAGCCCAAATTGTTAAGGCTTGGATCCACCAAGCATAGGTCACGAGTTCACACCCTTGTAGCTGCACTATTTATTTTTTTGCCTTATTAAATTAGGGGTGTTACAACTCTCCCCCCTAAAAAAAATTTCGTCCTCAAAATTTACTAGTCGAAGAAATACAAAACTGCTCTTTTATCCATTCTACTATTGAAACTTGTTCATCAAAATATTCTTGTTTTTCGAGGCTCTCAGACGGTCACATATCAATCTGGCAATGTTCTCAGACACTCAGATTGTCTTTTGGACCCAAATTCATCCCATTATACATCTCAGACCAACCAATCAGAAAACAAAATATGAATCCATACAGAAATTACGAAGTTAAACGAACATTAGTCTCATAATTGTTATTATAATGGTCTCAGGCATGGGTCAAAATCATCCCAGCTACCACAGAAGTCAATCTTACAACCCTGAAATATCTTCTCCATAATCTTAATTATTCTACTGGTTGAATATCAATTTACGGAAGAAAAACGGTACCTGAAATACAAACGAGTACTTAAGGCCTCCACTAGGACCTTCCAGAATTAGGATGTAACACCAAATTTCAATTAAAAGTGATACATAACGGTCTATCGTGCCTCAAATTTCAAAGAAAAGTCTTTCTTCAAGCCGAGCAAACATAACCAAGATTCTAAATAAAGGTCACTTACTTCTAGAGAAATGTTCAGGCAATTGTTTCCTTCGTGTATAACGGAGTCACCACATAATCTAAACATTCACCAATCTCACGGACACTTTTCCGTTATACTTTTATCAAATTTTCATCAGAATAATCTCAAACACAATCATTATCACCGAGCTACCTTATATGTAATCCTATATCGATTATGTCATATGATCAAACATTTATTCTTAATCTGATTAAGATCTTCGATTTCACATGCATAAACCATCTCAGGTTCTTTATCTATTTTTAGATGAATTAAGTTAATCCAATTCACAGACGAATGTTAAAGACATTCCTTATCAGTATGATACGAGCTACAGCGGACAAAACTTAGATTCAGTTATTTTAGAAAAAGTATTCAACATCAGAGTCTCAGCTTGGTGGACTACAGTCAGGATCTAGGGGCATGCACAAACCAGACACTCTATGACAGACGATTGGTCGTTCTACCCAGATAGGCGCAACTCTAAGCTCTGATACCACTAAATGTAACCCCCTAGACCCATCTATGCGTTACAACGGATCCTAAGAAGACACATTAGGGTCACAAGAGCGACCCACAGTAAAAATACACATAAAAACATTTTTTCAAACACTTATGAAATTGTAAAATCAACTTCTGTTTAAAATACCATTTCAGAAAGTCATTTAAACACATAACAAAAATTTTAGAAAGTGTTTTACAGACACTATCATAAAACAATACATGACATACATGCCCACTAACTATACAACACCGTACTCCAAAAACAACGCCGAGAGAACTCCGAACACTGTTGTCAAACATTAAACCATGATATATATTCTTTTTAACCTGCGATGGTAAAAATAACGTGAGCTTGAAAAAGCTCAGTAATACAGAACTACCAAAAGATGTTATAAGCTCATGCAGATATATGGTAGGCATAACATTTTCATGATGTTCCATGCAGTAACTGTAACACCCCCTTCCCGGTCTGGTAGAGAACCGGGTCAAAGGACGTTACTGACAAACAGAACGGTGAATGGAACAATAAATTCTAATTTTTTTCTAATCAATATTCTTAAGCCTTTTTGATCTTAGAAACATTATTAAACAATAAAACAAATCTAATTATTCTAATACGAACAATGTGTATTCAATTAGGACCAATTTATAACTTTTACAAATTTAGGGACTAAAACGTAAATTTTACCAACTATAGGTCCTTAGCTGAAATCCATATTATTAAACTGTAATTAAGATTATAATTATTAGCTTGCAAAAATTCGTTATCAACCAAGGTCGTTTACCTATCCGATTAGACGATACAATATTTTAGTGACCCTTTCGTAATTTGTCTAAAACTATTTTTATTCGAACTAACAAAGTATCTTAAACACTTAAAAATTTATACAAAACATAGGTAACATATACACAATAGTAGGGCCACAAGACTAGTATAATTACTTTAACTACTTTGCCACCATACTAGGAGTTCATAAGGACAAAAACACATTACTCTTAGCTTGTAGTGACTTGCCAATCTTCCAACTGATCTCGATCTCGATCCGTTACTTTCCTTAACCTGAAATGTTATGCAAATGAATGCATTAGACTTACATAGTCTAAGTGAGGTAGTCAATAACAATAAATGAACATATTATGTCATGTAGCATGCTTCCAAAAATGATCATAATGCTAATTATGCAATAACATGGCATACTTCATATTCATAACAAAGCATAATATCATATCATGAGCATAGCATGGCATAACGTATCAAACACATATTATATTGGTACCATTGGATACGCGGATTCCCTGTACACCATATCATGAATCGATAAATGAGCTGTAGCTCTGAGCTGTAGCTCTGAGCCGTAGCTCCATATATCCCTTACACATCCATCCTTTTATCTCCCACATATAGGTCGTAGCCCTGGACCGTAGTCCTCCCTTACATGGTGAGCTCGAATAATCCTATGGCATGCCAATTGTATCCAATGTCCATAAATACACACAAATTCACATAGTCCATGATTTTCAGATCATATCATATCAAATAACAAGATGAGCCGTAGCTCCATATCAGGTAGCATTTCGTATTATTTTCACATACATGTAGCATATCATAGTCATATTCAAACATATCAAAGTAATGCAAGGCACTTACCAAATTTTCCATTCGAACATAGTTGCTCTACGTGAGCCCTTAACAAATGCAAACACATAATCATAAATAATGCAACGGGACGGCACCAAGCCTATCCCTTGACACAACTACACTCACCTCGATATTAAGATTCTCGTATAATGACGTTTTTCCTTGGTTGACGGTTGTTCTTTCCTGACTTCTTGAACTAGATTAAATAAGAATCGGTTAGGACCGACAAAAAAATATTAATTAGACTCGATACCGAAACTTAGACCAACCAAGAATTTAAGCTTACCCCAACGTCGAGAGAGATTCGATATTATTATATCGAATTTATCGGATCACCAATCGAACACGGAACCACCTAAGTATTTTTCTATCTTTCCTGTACTAAAATTTAATCGAATTTGCTCCTCCCTTTTTGCTATTTCCTTACTCACATTTTCTTACTTTGTTGCGCACACCCTCCCCCTTTTTATACCCAATTATGCCGGCCTTCTCTCCATGGAATTGCCATGGTCAATTGGCACAAGGCCTTTATGGTGTGGCCACGTGGAGGGGCAAAATGCCACCCTTAACAAGGTTTGGCCGATTGGCACAGTATGTGGAATGGCCTTAGGCAATCCACGTAATTTGGCATTTGCCACCTTAATTTGCATTTGCCATATGTTTCCTGAGGTGGGAGTTCCACGGTGAATTCCTTCAATTTGAAGGAATTGCCGTGGGTCCCATCATTTAATAATAATAATAATAATAATAATAATAATAAACCGAATAAATAGGTTTCGAATCTAATTTCTACTAGACCCGAATAATCTAATAAGATCGAATAACTTATAAAATCGATATAAAATACTCTGGTCATCAGAACCTAATTCCGACTAGACCGGTTTTTTGGGATGTGACAACTCTCTCCCCCTTTAAAGAAAATTCGTCCTCGAATTTTCACTTTAGGTAAAAAGATGAGGATATTATTTCTGCATAGTTTCTTCTGACTCCTACAAAATACATCGTAATACGTTCCCACTTCCACTGTGAAAGCTCCATGGGTTGCAAGAGACCAGCAGACACTTTGTAATGGGCTTAACTCGTTGGCAGGTCAAATACTTGGCTATAAAGAAATCTTTCTTGCTTCCGCTCATTTGGTTTCTTGACTGAATCCGACATCACTTAGGAACGAGGGTACTTTAAGAAAAAAAAATACTTATTTCACACTCTTGAAACAGAGGTGGGTTTTGGTCTTACTATTGCTGAGGATATCTATCTATATATAGAATGAAAATTTTGTCTTCTTCCCACCTTTCTAAGAACCAATCACAAATTCTCTTAAGGCTTTGCAAAGCTTATCCTTTCACATCTTCGTATTCACCTGACACTTGCACTTTCTAATAGCTTTCAACATCTTAGGTTCCAACACATAGGGTGAGTCATCATCCTCTAATTTCAAGCTATTCTTCTTGTTATTTCTTATTCAAAATCTGGTACATGTATCGATACACTCTGACCAGTATCGATACGGTTAAGCACAAATCCAAAATTCAGTTAAAAGCTGTTAAATTGTTTCGATACTCTCATACTTATTTCGGTACATTTTTATAGGTCGTTTCGATACGTATCCTTTCCCGTATCGATACACCCAGCCCATGGTTCATTCTTTCTATTCTATAGATAGGTCCCTAACCAGGCTTACTTAAACAAGATTTCTTATCAGCAAATATAGACATAAAGATTAAAATTCTTACCTGGAATAGTGTCGAGATCATCTTCTAGTCCTTGCCCTGAATATGAAATATCCGTGCAGAAGCTTTTGATTCGGTCCACTTGTTACTTTCGACGTCCCCGATCCTCCCGGCTTTCCGAAGGATCCTTAATTTGACCCCTTGCCTCGAGAAGGGTTGGTCGCCACTGGAACGGGCTTGTTAGGATTCTTTGACAATCTCGAATGAGATGACCTATCTTTCCGCAGAAGAAACATGCACCGGTTTTCTTGCGACACTGTCCATCATGTCGTCGTTGACAGAAATTACATTTAGAAACTCTCGTGTCTTGCTTCAAACCAATATTACTTTCAATAAGAGCGACATCCGATGGCAAACGAGATTCAAATTGAGAAGGTTGCGAGTATACATTTTGTCTCGGGTTGTGATGTTTCCATTTCTTTAGAAGATCCCGAGAATTGCGATTCGTCTCGATTTCTCTTTTTAGACTAACTTTCTGAGCTCTCTTCGCTTCTTTCATAGCTTTGACTCTATTTACGAGATCTTGGAAATTTGTAATGCACCATGCTGTAAACATGGGGCGTAACTCATCGTTGAGTCCTTCGATAAACATCTGACATTTTTCTTCCTCTTTTTTAATAAAGTTAGCACCATACCTGCAACATTTAAAAAAAAATCGTGGATATAATGTTCAATCGGTCGTCCTCCTTGCTTAAGATGAAGGAAGATATTTCGCCTTTCGGCAAGGTAGAATCCACTTATGTACTTATTACGGAACTCTTTCAAGAAGAATTCCAAATTCACGGTTTCCTTGGAGACGGTAAGGACAGTAGTCTCCCACCATTGTAAGGCTTCATTAGCAAGCAACGCAAGAGCGCATTCAAGCTTATGTTCATCCAAACATCTTAATTGCTTATCCAAAATCCTTAAAGTATTGTCTAAACAATACTCGGCTATTTCGGGATTATCTTCGTCCCGACCAGTAAAGGTGTAAGCTCGGTATTGCGATAACTTATCGATTGGGGCTCGAAGAGGTTGCGCAACAGGTGGCGTAGGTTGTATGACTTGACTAGTCTTTAACACATTCATAAATTGCTGAAACATATCAGCTATATTCTGATGACATCCTGCCTGAGCTGTAGGAGCTTCATGCTCTACACCTCGAACATGAGGGTTCTGAGGATTCAGAGGATCTCCTCCTTGCACCTCCTCGCCATGAGTCGAGGAGTTAACAGAAGACTCATTGTTACAAGCTTCGTTAGTTCAAGACACATATATATTAAAAGAGATCGGATCAGTTGACAAGTCACAATACTTAACAAATTAACTTCTAGGTGGCAAAGTAACTTAATACACAATACAAACATACTTAAGTTTAGTCCAGAACCGACTAAATTCTAGCTCTGATACCACAAATGTAACACCCCCTTCCCGGTCTGGTAGAGAACCGGGTCAAAGGACGTTACTGACAAACAGAACGGTGAATGGAACAATAAATTCTAATTTTTTTCTAATCAATATTCTTAAGCCTTTTTGATCTTAGAAACATTATTAAACAATAAAACAAATCTAATTATTCTAATACGAACAATGTGTATTCAATTAGGACCAATTTATAACTTTTACAAATTTAGGGACTAAAACGTAAATTTTACCAACTATAGGTCCTTAGCTGAAATCCATATTATTAAACTGTAATTAAGATTACTAATTATTAGCTTGCAAAAATTCGTTATCAACCAAGGTCGTTTACCTATCCGATTAGACGATACAATATTTTAGTGACCCTTTCGTAATTTGTCTAAAACTATTTTTATTCGAACTAACAAAGTATCTTAAACACTTAAAAATTTATACAAAACATAGGTAACATATACACAATAGTAGGGCCACAAGACTAGTATAATTACTTTAACTACTTTGCCACCATACTAGGAGTTCATAAGGACAAAAACACATTACTCTTAGCTTGTAGTGACTTGCCAATCTTCCAACTGATCTCGATCTCGATCCGTTACTTTCCTTAACCTGAAATGTTATGCAAATGAATGCATTAGACTTACATAGTCTAAGTGAGGTAGTCAATAACAATAAATGAACATATTATGTCATGTAGCATGCTTCCAAAAATGATCATAATGCTAATTATGCAATAACATGGCATACTTCATATTCATAACAAAGCATAATATCATATCATGAGCATAGCATGGCATAACGTATCAAACACATATTATATTGGTACCATTGGATACGCGGATTCCCTGTACACCATATCATGAATCGATAAATGAGCTGTAGCTCTGAGCTGTAGCTCTGAGCCGTAGCTCCATATATCCCTTACACATCCATCCTTTTATCTCCCACATATAGGTCGTAGCCCTGGACCGTAGTCCTCCCTTACATGGTGAGCTCGAATAATCCTATGGCATGCCAATTGTATCCAATGTCCATAAATACACACAAATTCACATAGTCCATGATTTTCAGATCATATCATATCAAATAACAAGATGAGCCGTAGCTCCATATCAGGTAGCATTTCGTATTATTTTCACATACATGTAGCATATCATAGTCATATTCAAACATATCAAAGTAATGCAAGGCACTTACCAAATTTTCCATTCGAACATAGTTGCTCTACGTGAGCCCTTAACAAATGCAAACACATAATCATAAATAATGCAACGGGACGGCACCAAGCCTATCCCTTGACACAACTACACTCACCTCGATATTAAGATTCTCGTATAATGACGTTTTTCCTTGGTTGACGGTTGTTCTTTCCTGACTTCTTGAACTAGATTAAATAAGAATCGGTTAGGACCGACAAAAAAATATTAATTAGACTCGATACCGAAACTTAGACCAACCAAGAATTTAAGCTTACCCCAACGTCGAGAGAGATTCGATATTATTATATCGAATTTATCGGATCACCAATCGAACACGGAACCACCTAAGTATTTTTCTATCTTTCCTGTACTAAAATTTAATCGAATTTGCTCCTCCCTTTTTGCTATTTCCTTACTCACATTTTCTTACTTTGTTGCGCACACCCTCCCCCTTTTTATACCCAATTATGCCGGCCTTCTCTCCATGGAATTGCCATGGTCAATTGGCACAAGGCCTTTATGGTGTGGCCACGTGGAGGGGCAAAATGCCACCCTTAACAAGGTTTGGCCGATTGGCCACAGTATGTGGAATGGCCTTAGGCAATCCACGTAATTTGGCATTTGCCACCTTAATTTGCATTTGCCATATGTTTCCTGAGGTGGGAGTTCCACGGTGAATTCCTTCAATTTGAAGGAATTGCCGTGGGTCCCATCATTTAATAATAATAATAATAATAATAATAATAATAATAAACCGAATAAATAGGTTTCGAATCTAATTTCTACTAGACCCGAATAATCTAATAAGATCGAATAACTTATAAAATCGATATAAAATACTCTGGTCATCAGAACCTAATTCCGACTAGACCGGTTTTTTGGGATGTGACAGTAACAGTCTCTATTTCCATTCTACTATTCGAGGTAGCATGATACTTGAGAACAACGATATTTGTTCTTTATTCAAACATTGAGAATTAGACGGGAATTATATAGGCTAATAACATCCGGAGGTGGAATCAAAGAGTTTAGTGTCTAGTGTGTTCCAATAAGTGCATATCAAATAGGCATAAATACATACCAATCATATCATAAGAACACATAACAATCCAATGCAAATGTTCAAGTACATACAAGGGTTTACTAGTAACTACCCTCCAACCTTACTTCAAATATGCAGTCACCCAGAACTACATCCAAAAGGACTTACCCTAGGCTCGATGGGCATAGGTGCCACCTAAGGGGATACCTTAGGTACAAAAGGATTTACCCGTGCTAAAGCATCGGAACCTATCCAATGGGAGGCCTTGAGTCCATAAGGATTTACCAGCTGGATCAGGGCTGTACCGACAGAAACTTTATAATATAACCCAACAATATACCCCAGATAACAATCAGTGTTCAGATTCCGGACATGAATAACATAATTCATATGTCAGACATATTATATTTAGAGTATCAGAAACGGAAGATTCATGCTTTTGACAATTAAATGGGCACATCATTGAGCAAAGCAGACAATATCATTATTCATCATGCAAACAAAGTGTACCATCATAGATCAAGCTAATAGATTACACTACCGATTATATCAAACAGACAGATAATATTATCAAAGATCAAGCAACCGCATAGCACAATTACATATCGTGTATGTAGATCGAGCGGACATACAACGAGTATGCATAGTATGATATCATCTATCTAGTTCATCATTTTAGCAAGCATATCACCGTTCATAATTAAATCATTAGGTTGTTTATTAATGTGTAATAATACAACGCAACAACTGAAAGTAGCACACATGGAACACACTAGATAGATAAATTTTATTTCTCGGGGATACTTGATATTTACGAAATGAGACACGTTGAACTTTTGGCAGTTTAAACGAATTTCAAAAACAAGGTCCCTATTAAATAAGATTCGTACCTTCGGCTCAAATCAAACATTTCAAGAGTTTATACATCAGATTCTTTGAATTCATATGTTGTGAACGATTTAATCATTTAATCCCACGAGGGCACTATGGTCATTTCGATGCTCATGGGGATTTTGGTAAATTATAACGGCAGTGAATAAGCAGTGATTCGCAGAACTCAGGAATTCTATTTTGTCATCAGTTTTTCTAACAAGGCATTCGAGAATTTCTGTATCAAGATCTTTCAGGTTATCGGATATTTCAAGGGATGCTCCAACCATTTTGGCCAACGGGGCATTTTAGTTATTTGACTAGCATGGCAATTTTATACTATATCACAATCATAACAGAATGAAGATTGTAATGCTTAGGGGCTCCAACGGTTTATCAGGCTTCTAAAATTCATTTAAAGCATCATATCCCAAACTGGCAGTACTCACCAACATTCAGATGTGAGCAATTTGCATGTATCATGACTTTACATCGAATGTATCATATGTATGATCGGTCGCCTTCATACTTCACTATAAGGCTTAGCTTTGAGTAATCAAACATATAATCCATGCGAATCTTTCTAACTTACATTGACATCATGAGTGATGGACATACATGGGTGTGCTTCCTAACACTTAAGGGCACTTTATCCCTTAAAGTCTTATTAAAAATCCTTGAATTCATCAAATGCGTAACTGCCTATTTAATTCAATAGGGCATTTTGGTCATTTTGGAAATTGGGATAATTCCACCATTTTTGTCAATTTTACTTTTTAGCACCTCCATCATTTACGTACTCGGTAGATATTAAGTCGTTCAAATCCCTTTGGCCCTTACAGACGGTTTATTCATTTTAGAACTTGATGGTATAATTGTCATTCTGATTATTTACGAATTTCGGTGCTTGAGGGCACTACAACCTCTTTGGTCATTACGATCATTCCAAATAATTCATTCGTTATTGTCGTAAAGATCAACTTAGGAGTACAATGATATTTCTAGTAAATTCACCTTCATGTGTTATACAGAGCTCGGGGGAAAATCCAAGTTTCTTTTAGTATCACACGCATTTGAATAATGATGTCGAAGTCTTTACCAATAGAACATACATCTTAGGTAGGGTAATTGTTCAATCAGGTCGAATGTAGATTCAGAGCCATTTCCTTTATTAGGGGCAGTTTAGTCATTATTATACCTCAAGGGCACTTCTGTAATTTCATATCTAATATTCCTTACTCCATACTCTGGGCATTGATTCTTAGACACTATTGATCGAGTTGCGGATTTAACTGTATTATTTATTACTATTAGAACTTTTGATACTTTTGGTCTATTAATATTCTTATTCGAATAGTTTGGTTTAATAATTCCATACTTATTTCTTGTATCTGAATCAGCTTAAGCAGAGTTTACAATACACTTCATCATAAGCATGCATGCGTTAACCGGAAATCAACATGTTCATAAAGCATACAAGGGGTAGTATTGTATTACCTTAAATCCTTGCTATATCGGTCGATCCTTGAAAGTGACATTCGAACATAGTTGAACCCAAATTTGATGTCCCTTAACATCTCTTATTCAAGGAACTGTGAGTACCTTCAATTACACAAATTCTCATTTTAGTCCTTATTCACAATACTCTTAACTGCATAGCTAAATACATATACAAGTTCGGGTTCAAAGTTAGATTCATAGGCTTTCGGGTTTGAATTTGACAAAACATGCTTCAAAACGGACTCATGACATTGAAAAAAATAAAATGGGAGTTTTTGGAAAAATAGACTTTTTAGTCAACGGTCAAAGTTAACGCTGACGTCAGCAGGTCAACGTTGACGTTAGCAGGTCAACAGGGTCTGAGTCAACACTAACGTCACTGGTCAACTGGGTTGACTCACTGAGTTAACTCGGTCAACGGGTCAGGTACGGGTCAACAGGTTGGGTTGGATCGATACGGATCGAATATAGGTTTGGGTCGGGCAGACGAGTCTGGGCTCGGTTTGGGTTTGAGCTCAGACCGGGTTGGGCCGGTTTAGACCGAGTTGGGCCGGTTCACTCACCCAAAAAATTTCTAGTTGTTGAACAGTCGTCGGAAAGTCAACGGAACATCGCAGAAATGTCGATTCTGCTAAGAAAAACAAGGCTTATTAAATCCACACTCCAAACTACACGATAATGGTACGAAACAAGCCGGAAACGAGCCAAAAATTACCTGAAATGCCAAAATTGCGCCGAAAAAATACGAAGCTCTGATGAGAGCCTTGCCGTAGTCAAAAGGATGATCGGTCAAAAAGGTTTTGACCGCCTCCTCACGCTGGTCATGCCTGAACCATTAACGCTTTTCAATGACGACGAAAACAGCTGATAAACGGCAGAAATGGAGACAGCTAGTTTTGGTGTTTCGACGAGTCTTCAATCGTTTCTCCTAGGTGAACGGCAGAGCTTATGCGCGAGTGAAGAGGTGGGTCACGATCGGGGCAACGCGACGATCACGCTGATGCTGGCAGTGCACGCCAATGCCAGACGGTGACGAAGGTTGAGCCGGTGAACGATGAGGGAACTTGAAAATTTCCAAACTCTCTCTCACTCTTTCAGTTTTTTTCCAGATTCAATTGCTATTCCCTAATGGTAGATGAGGAGTAGGGGTGGGAATTGTCGGGTACCCGGTTCATCCGGGTACCTCATTAGGCGGCCCGTGTCCCGGCCCATTATATCCGGGTACCCGGTTCTTTTTTATTTTTTAATTCTAAAATTAAAAAATATCACATGTTAAACACAAAAACATTTAAAAAAATTAAACTTAAAACTTAAAAGAATATAATACAAACATAGAAAAAATGTAGGGATTTAAAATTAATTTTAGAGTGAAAATATTAAGAAACATAAAATAAAATTATAAATTTTTAAATATAAATATATATATATTAATTTTTATCGGGTCGGGTCGGGTACCCGATAAGGGGAAACTTCCAGCCCGTGTCCCGGTAAATTTGTCGGGTCGGGTAATTTTTTTTCGAGAATTACCCGACATTTTAAGTTCGGGTCGTCGGATTTTCGGGTCGGGTCAATCGGGTCGGGTATTTTTCCCACCCCAAATGAGGAGTCTAACTTGAAATTATTATTGAACCAGATTGACAAAACACAATTGAAATAGAAGTGGGTATAGTATATAACCAAAAGGGACCTTAGCTCAAATGGTTAATGCTTGGATCCACCAAGCATAGGTCACGAGTTGAAAACCTTGTAGCTGCACTATTTTTATTTTTTTGCCTTATTAAATTAGGGGTGTTACACGTAACCATAATCGTAACCATTAATCATCATTTTTAGTGGTTCGGTTAACCGAAATCGTTTAGCCTTAACGATTCGGTTAATTAACCTGTAAAAATACGGTTATATTGGTTAACGATTACGGTTCACTGTTACATTTAATTATGCACACCCCTAATGTGAATGACCCAATTTGATTATCTGTTAATTGTATTCGAAATTTTAGATATTCGATCTTATTTTTATTTTCATATCGGATATCAAATCTGATTTTTATATTTCGGATTGGATATGAATGACAATATTTCAAATTTGGATTATTCAAAATATCCGAAAATTCAAATTTTCATGGATATAAATCTTGTTATCTTTAGTAATTTGATGTTTGTTATATCCGAAAATTCGAAAAATTAAAAATTCCATTGATGCGAATCTTATTATATTTGACAATTTGTTACTTGTTATATTCAAAAATTTGAAATTTTCATAGATACAACCGCCAAATTTGAAAAATACTTAAACCAAATTTTATATTTGAATAATCGGATATCCAAATATCAAATCTGAATATTCGGATAATCAATTGTTTCGGGTCAAATACAAATTACTATTTTACCGATCTAAATATTTAGATATCTAATTTTTCGAATCAAATCCAATTTGATATCCTAAAATACACATCCCAATTCTGAAATACATTGATTTCAAAATTTTCATTAAAAAAAACAAAGTCGAGGCAACAATTAACACCGACTCATCAATCAAGTCAATGATAAAACCTTTTAAATAAGTTAATTTTAAATCCACGGTAAAGGAACTTTGAACTACATTGATTTCAAAAAATTCAAAACCAAAAAAAGAAAAAAGAAAAAAATCAAAGTCGAGGCAACAGTTAGCAGTTAGCCAGTTAGCCCCGCGATTGGAATTGTGGTCGGTAATCTGAACATAAACCCCAATATGGAAAAGTGGCGAAGAGCACGGACAGTTATACTAAGCATGCAGCTGTTTTCACCCAATTTTTGAACACCGACAGTTAAGCTAAGCATGCCACCTGTTTTCACCCAATTTTTGCTCGACTTTGACTTTTAAACAGTTTCTTTCCCCTTAAATACCTCTTTCACACTGTTATCCCAACGCCAGGTTTGATTTCAACTCAATTGTAATCTTAGAGTGAAAAAAAAAATCTAATTACTGTTGATGAGAAGAATGGGGTTATGATATCTATTATGATTTAGACATAGAGTCGCAGACGATAGTTAGAATAATAAGTGGAGAGAAAAATGGAGAAATTCTATAAAAAAAAAAAAACAGCGGATTAGAAAGAGACTAAAAAGCAAGTATACAAATTCTTGCAAAAAAAAATTATAAAAATTTGTATATCCACTTTCTTTTAAGAAAAATTAGTCCGTATCTACCTTAAAAGAAAAAAGTTATGAGAGATAACGGTGACTACTGTCAGTCTTAAGTTTTATAAGTAATAATGGTAAAAACAGGTAATCAGATGGGTTTCAGGTCGGGTACTGTCAGGTCGGGTAAAATCGGATACAGGTCATTTCAGGTCATTTTTTTGTCTTGACTCGAGTCGGGTCGGGTGCGGGTCCATTTCAGGTCGGGTCCATTCCAGGTCGGGTCAAAACGGGTTGGGTCCGAAGCAGAAAATTGACAGGTTAATTCGGGTTCGGATACACTTCAGGTCGGGTTCATTTCGGGTTCGGGTAGACTTCAGGTTGGGTTCATTTTAGGTCGGGTTCATTTCGGGTTCGGGTAGACTTCAGGTCGAGTTCATTTCAGGTCGGGTTCATTTTGAGTTCGGGTAGGCTTCAGGTCGGGTTCATTTCAGGTTCGGGTGGACTTCAGGTCAGATTCATTTCAGGTTGAAGTAATTTAAAAAATAATGAAAAGAAAAATAATGAAAATGGGTCAATTTGGAATAAAAATAAAGTTATGTGAAGTATAATGAACAAAAATATCAAAATAAATTTAAAAACGTAAAAATACAATGAATATGGGTCAAATTGGAATAAAAATAAAGTTTTGGGGACTAGAATGAACAGAAATATCATATTAAAATTATAAAACATTGGGCATTCATTTGAAAAACAAATGAATATGGGTCAATTTGAAATACAAATAAACTTGCGGGGATTATAATGAAAAAAAACAAATTAAAAGTATAAAACATCAGACAAATGAAAAATAATGAATATGTGTCAATTTGAAATAAAAACAAAATTTTAGTGACTATAATGAACAAATATATACAAAAGATTATAAAATACTAAAAGAGAAATTAGGGTCAATTTGGAATAAAAATAAAGTATTAAGGACTATAATGAACAAAAATATCAAATTAAAACAATGAAACATTTTAAAAATAATGAATTGTGGTCAATTTAGAATAAAAATAAAGTTTTAGGGAGTATAATGAACAAAAATATCATATTAAAATTAGAAAATATCGGGCTAATTTTTTAAAAAATAAATAGAGGTCAATTTTTTTAAATAAACCCAAATATAAATAGCCCATATAGTAAGTGTCCATTTACATATTAAAATACTCAAAACCCTTTATAAAAATTTAAAAGTCCAACTAAATTCCAAATTCCAAATCTGCCAGCTCATTCCCGCTCAATCCAACTTAAAGAAACACAAATTTAGAATATAAAATCCATTTCCCACACAAATTTACATCTCAATGGACACGTGGTGATCCCCTATTGGCCCATAAAGCCTCACGTGGATATGTGTTTGTTTGAACACAGTTGGTGCTGACCCCAGTACGAGTGACATCAACAACGATGTCATTATCCACTCCCCTTAAGATACAAATAAAGCTTTAGAGACTATAATAGAAAAAACATCAACTTAAAAAACTAATGAAGAAATGTACCAAATTATAAATAAAAAAACATTGGGTGAATATAAAAAAATAATGAATAGGGATCAATTTAGAATTAAATAAAAGTTTTAGAGACTAACATAAAAAATATTACGATATTAAAAAGTTAAAAACAATAGTCTAAATTAAAAAAAAAGTAAAAATAAAAAGGGCTCAACTTGAAATAAAATTAGTTACGATATTAAAAAGTTAAAAACAATAGTCTAAATTAAAAAAGTAAAAATAAAAAGGGCTCAACTTGAAATAAAATTAGTTAATTAGATGTTAAGTACTATGAATTATAAAAAAAATTAAAATTAAATATATATATATATATATATATATATATATTATAATACATATGTATATAACAATATATTAATTAATGTATATGTATACACTATACATATGTATATATATTATAGGGTTTAGGTTTTTGGACTTTTAAGTTCCTACATACATTAAATAATAATACATACATATTACATACATACATACATGATACATACATAATTTACATACATACATTATGATTAGGGTTTAAGGTTTCATGCATACATGATATGTACATTAACATTATAAAACCCTAAACCTTTAAAACTAAAATACATACCCTAAAACCCTAAAATTGAATCATTAACCATAAAACAAAACTATAAAACTCTAAACCTTTAAAACTAAACCATGAAACCCTAACACCATAAGCCCTAACAATAAACCCTATACCCTAAGCATAAGATAAATGAAACCTACAAATTAAACCTTTAAAACTAAAACACATACCCTGAAATCCTAAAATTGAATCACTAACCATAAAACAAAACTATAAAACCCTAACCCTTAAAACTAAAACACATACCCTAAAACCATAAAATTGAATCAATTAATCAATTAATTAAGAAAGATTTAAATTATTAATTGTAAAAATATATACTATCTATGTATTTTAGTATGCCTTAGTCTATATATTAAGAAAAAAGTTAAAATAAACAATATCAAATCAAATTAGTATGACTTAAAACATATATACTAAAATATATGCCTTAGTAAATTTGTTTATATATGCCTTAGTAAAAATTATATATGTATTATGTATTTTAGTATATATTAGATTTTTATTTATTAAAAATAAATATTTTTATTTATCCGGTTTATATTTATTTTTACTAATTACTTATTAAACAAATCTTTTATGTATTAAAAATAAATCTTTTAATTATATATATAATACATTTTGTTAGATGCTTAACATTTTAAACTATTCCAATTATAGATATAGACTTTTTCATAATACTTCATAATATTACTTCATATCATATATTAAAAATATCATTATTACTTATTAAGTATCAATTATCAAACCAGGTAAATATCAGTTCAGGTACAAAACAGGTCGGGTTAAAAACAGGTCGGGTCCAAAACAAGTCGGGTCTAATAACAGGTCGGGTTCAAAACAGGTCGGGTCTAATAACATGTCGGGTTCAAAACAGGTCGGGTAAAACCGGATCTCGGGTCGATTCAGTCAGGTAATATCAGGTAATTTGCCAGGTCGGTCTCGGGTTCGGGTTCGTTTCAATCGGACACAGATCAGTTTCGGTTGCTATAGTAGCATGTTCAACTCGAGTTCGGGTCAACAACAGTCAGTTACAGTTCGGGTTCGGGTCATCAAATTCTCAAGTCAAATCAAGTTCTGACTCGAGCAGGTTTCAGGCAGGTTTTCAGGTTCTGACTTGTTTTTACAACCCTAATAACGAGAGATAAAGGTGTAGTCGATTGTCAGATGATAAGGTTAGTTGATAGGCCTAGTTAACTATGGCATCGGTGGGCTCGTCTTTGAAAGTGAACGTGTCAAGAATAGTAAATAACTCGTATATATTTAATTACATTTAATATTATTATGCTACGTCAATAAAAATTAACGTAAATTATCTCCTAGTTGACCGGTTTTATATTGAACTAGTGAATAGATTTACTAATTACTAACGGTGTCAATCGGGTAGGGAATAATTAAAAGTTGTGGGAATCTGGAGCAATGAGTATGGGGAATAACTAAGATTTTCACCTACGGAGACGGAGACAGAAAAGTTTTACCATCGAAGCTCAAATGGAAATGAAGACGAGAATTGTTATATTCAAACCGTGTGGATAACCGAACTGTACCTGTATAAATCACCGTGTGGATCTCTGAAAAATATCTATAGTGATCCCCAATATTTTACAAGGTTAGATGTTCATAAGGGTAATTTACCCATTTTCAAAAAAAAAAATCTAATTTCTCATAACCTGAGCATGGCCGGCTTGAGTAAGTTTGGAAATTCTCCCTAAAATCCATAAAAAATAATTAGAAAGTGGTCTATACATCGTTGTAAACGTGATTCAGTCTCATTTTGTTTAAAATATGCAGTGATCGATTTCTAGATGTAGTTTAAAAAATATGAATACTTGAATGTTAAAATGTCATAAAAAAATTGGCAGCAAATTTCTTAGAAAATAGTTTTGGTTGTGACTTTGAATATCACAAAAAAAAAATCTACAAGACAAATCAGGAAGTGAGTCTTATATTTCTATAACCATATAGAAGTCTAGATTCGTTTAAAACAAACAGTTCTTGACTTCGAGTTATATAATAGAAGTTATTAATTTTTGAGTGAGCAAAGGTCAGAAGAAAAGACTGTAGACTGTTTCCAAAAACAATAATGGTAGTGACTTTGGAAATTCGCCATAAATCGTACGATTAAAATTAAATTTATCATTTACGTTTGTAATTTTAGAGATTTAATGTCGATATTTATTTTAATATATTAAGTTTTGTTTATTTTCTTGGGTACGGAGATTAAACGAAAATCACAGAGATTTGTAAGGAATAGATACGGGGACAAAAAAATCCTAAAATATTTAATAAAAATTGCAAAACCGTACTCAACCCAACCAATTATCACTCCTACTAATTACCACGTTTTTCATTCACAATTAGCATGCCTCTGACTTTCTGTTCTTTTAATTTGATTTAATATTTTTAGACTCAATATTTACGGGCAAATGCATTCTTGTGCATTGGTAGGTATGTCCTTTGACCTGCCATTAGAAAAAGTTAAGTATTTTTTTTACTGAAATAAAAATCAGCCTCCAAATTATTTTATTTTTTTCGAGCTCTTAAACTCTTTTTAGATAAAAATAAATATTCAATTTTTGTTATGATTATTTATTTATAGTGAATATTTATGTATTAAATGTGACTTTAATGTACTTTATTATTAGGATTTAATGTCCATTGATATTAGGGTTTTTCATTGTGCCTATAAATATAGATATTAGAGAAAGTAACACATCAAGAATAATACAAGTCTCCCTCTTTCTCTTATCTCTATATTCTTATTTTTTGCTTATTTTATTCACATTACGTTATTAGCACGAGACTCTAACCAACTGAGGTTCTTGTCATTCGAATCCTAAAGAAGTTACTGAAAATAATTTGATTCTAGCATGAATCAAAGATATGTTCTTCTCCCTCAATTATATTTTAATTATCGATTATCTTTCTCTCTTGATCTTTAACTTGATTTTTAATTTTTTTAAAAATCATTGGTTGCTCAGTGTTAGTGTAGACATAGAGTGACATCAAGACCAAAGACAAGTATCTATTTTAGCCAGAGAGTAGCTCAACTATCATGGTTCTTGTTGGTAATTCTTGAAAAAATATCAATTTGGTATTGATGGCTACAATTATCGTACACTCAAATTAGCTTGAAAAATCCAGTATGTTCTGCTTATTTATATATCAATATAGTGGTTGGTTAATCTCTCTTACTAAGGTTAGTGTATTTTAATCTCTTGTTTGATTATTTTTTCGTTATAATATTTTAAATCTTTGTTACGTGTTAATATTTTTTTAAGTATCGTACCGAGAGAAAATTAGACGAAAGTTGTAAAGCCATAAAATTAGCAAAGGACAACATGGTAAACGAGTTGCCATAGGAACACGCATACATGTGTTTTCTTAAGAAAAAGGAAAAATATTGCCTCTTGTTCTTCATAGTACAGTAGAAGACATGGCAATTTGGTAGATCCACATATTACCTATTTAGTTCGGTAACTGCTTGGTATATTTTCTCGACATGTTATCTAATATGTCAATGATAATTGATATCTTTAACAATATTTGAAGTTTTACATAATATGTTTAAATTGATTAGAAAAGTCATGGATTAACTGAAGATAAAATCTAAAAAGGGATATTTCTCTAATTATGTTTATTCGATTAGATTTGTTGTGTTTCTTAAATTGAATGGAAGCATGATTAATTTAATTGTATAACCGTTATAAAGTCTATATTTGCGCAAAAGCAATAATTCTTATGCGTTGAAAAACTCAATTATATACTTCTCCCAAGTTCAAGTTACAAAAATTCGTCTTGATCCAAGAATTTTTATAGGATGCATTCCCTGAAGTGAATGCAAGCATGATGTTTATTCCATGCGATTATTGGATTTGTTTCATTCCCTAAAGTGAATGCAAACATGATGATTCACTATATGGTTAGTGAATAAAACTTAGCTATGTGAATGCTTCAAATTAAATTGAAAATTTGTGGTCATAGTATCACCGATGAAGATATGTTAGAAAAATATACTCCACTTTTCACGCAAAAAATGTTGTCCTACAGACACAATATCGTAAAAAAAAATTTAAAGACCTACTGGTTCCGCTTCATTCTTTAAAGTGAATGCAACATTTTATAGCGGAAAGAATAAATGACACATTGGCAATTGTGGTCGCAAGTGAGACCATAGACATAGACATGGATAAAATGATTATTTTAAAAATGCTTAGAACTACCAGAAGTGGGTTTATAAAGATGACAACAATATATTAAGAAAGTAAAATTTTTATGCAATGGTACAAACCATTGATCACGTACTTGTCATACGCCGAAACATTATGGACATTTATCCACAATCATGAATGATAAAAGAAAGAAAATATAAATAAATTTTGTTTACTAAAATGGCGCAAATAATTATGGCGTTATTGGTCTGACTCAATTAAATATTGTTGATTTCATCATAACCCTTGAAGGAAATAATTCTCCATTTATTTTATTTCCTTATAATATCTAAAAGGAATAATTTATATTTTAATTTATTTTGCTTATGTTAATTTATTTTACACATTATCTATTTATGTTTGTATATTATATATTTAAATATGTTAAAACATTTATTTATTTTGTTTTATGTTAATTTATTTTGCTTTATGTTAATTTGTTTTACATATTATCCTTTGAGGAATATAATTACTTCCGGAATACAATATCCAATGAATTGTGACGATTTATGCTTAACAGATAGTGCAAGTACTCATAATATGCTTAAGCACAAGAAATAATTTTCTCATTCAAATGCAAGGGAAAATATGAGTACTATATCTCAAAGTACTAAAAATATCAATGCTCCGAAAGAGCAATAAATTATTCAGACATTATATTTGATAGATAATCGATTTGATGTGCTACATTCAATATTTTTCATTCCCCGAAGTGAATGGAACAACGCACATATTGAAAGGTGCATAATTGTGCATATTTTCCCATTTAACAATGCGAGTACTATATCCGAAAGTACTAATATCATAGAAGGCTTAAGAAGAGCAAATATGCTATTGTCAAATGAAACTCAATTTCATATTCACATTGTGTTATACTCGTCGAAGTCGCAAATAGACTTATTGAATTTTAAAGATATTTGCAGAAATGAATAACATATTGAGACTATTAATCAATGAGATGTTGACTATCTCCATATTGCAAGTATAACCCAAGGCAATAAGGAAATCTTGACAAAATTACATGCACTATCATTCGGATTGTATTATACAAGAATTAGCACAAATTGAAGCTCATGCTATTGTGAATCAGAAGTTTACTGATAACTTTATTATTTTCCATGACTGGTTAGGCCATCCTGGTTTAATTATGATGTGAAAAATTATTGACACTTCATGTGGTCATTCATTGAAGAACTAGCAAATTCTTCAAATTAATTTTTTTTCATGTAATACTTGCTCTCAAAGCAGACTAATTATTCGACCATCACCAGCTAAGATAGATTATGAATCTATTAGTTTTTTGGAATGAATATAGGGTGATATATATATGGGCCCATACACCCTTTTTGTGGACCATTTAGATATTTTATGGTTTTAATTGATGCATCGCCTAGATGGTCATATGTATCATCTTTATCAGCCCACAACTTGGTGTTTGCGAGGTTACTTGCTCAATTGATGAAATTACGAGCACATTTTCTATATTACCTTATAAAGACAATTCGTCTTGATAATGCTAGTGACATGCCATTTTATATATAGCATCATTAATTCGCATCAAGCCAATAAATTATCATAAGTTCTCTCCATTACAAATATTTTTTGGTCATGAACCAAATATTTCCCATCTTAGAATTTTTGGGTGTGAGATATATGTTCTAATTGCTCCACCACAACGCACAAAGATGGGTACTCAAAAGAGGTTGAGAATATATCTAGGATTCGAATCACCTTTGATAATTAAATATCTTGAGCTTTTGATAGGGAATTTATTTACAGTTTGATTTACTGATTGTCATTTTAATGAGTCGATTTTTTCAACATTAGGGGGAGAAAATAAATAGTTGGGAAAAGAAATAAGTTGAAATGAATTACCATTCTCTCATTTTGATCCACATACTCAACAAATGTGAACTAGAAGTTCAAAGGATAATTCATTTTCAAAACATAGCAAATCAATTGCCAGATGCTTTTGCTGACCCTAAGAGAGTGACTAAGTCACATATACCAGCTATGAATGTTCCAATTAAAGTTGATGTCTTGAAAGGACAAACTCTAGTTGCTAGTGAGTCTAACTCACGCCTAAAGCGTGGTAGATAAGTAGGTTCCAAAGATAAAAATTCTCAAAAAAGAAAATAAGCTATATTTTATGATGGTCTGATCGAGAAATCAACATATTATGAAAATCTCTAGAAGAGATTGAAAGGTCTCCAACAGAGACATTGACATGACTCGGGTACCTGATAATAAAGAGATCTCAATGGATTATATCATGTCTAGTAATAAATGGAACCGAAATCAAATCGACGTCGATAATACATTTGTATGCAATATAGCACTAGATATTTTAGTAGATGATGTGGATCATGAACCATTATCAATTGGACAATGTAAACAAATAAATGATTGGCCAAAATGGAAAGAGGCAATTAAGGCGAAACTAAAATCTCTTTCGAAAAGAGAAGTTGTAGAGTGTCCACAAGTTCTATATTTCATGCACATTTCATCATATATTATTGTTGTTATTTTAGTGCATCTTAGGCATAATTAGGACCATGCATTGCATTTTACAGTATTTCTCTACTTTACCATGTTTTTAGTGATTATCTTTTATTTGGTGAAGAAAAGGTACTATTTTAGTGTAATTTTAGTTTCAGGTACTAAAGGCTGACAGAGGGAAAGAGGAGCTGAGGACGCGATGCTGAGGCAGCAAACCAATGAGCTTTACTGATGCAGTTCCAGATAGAGATAACAGTTGTCGAGTAGATACTGGCGCCCACCTTGCCGCCCAAGACAGCAGATTATGGAGTTGGAGAACCGGAGTGCGATCTGTAGAGCGGAAAATTCTGATTCTATTGATGTTGTCCATTCAATTTTTCGACGTCTGTAGCAGCGAATAAAGTCGCCGAAAGAGAATCTCGAGATTACTTGCGGAGCAAGGCAACGTGAAGAAGTCCACATTCAACTCAAAGAAGTCAGAATTAAAGGTTGCATTTGATGCAAAAGCTACTTTGAAGACTTCTACTCCAAGGAGGAATTGACCTAGCTAATGCCTATATATACTCAATGTATTTTGTACTTCAAGAATAGCTTAGGTTTTCCTTAGGCATAGTTTAGGTTTTCTTGCTACCGACATGTTCTAAATTTCTCCTTGGGTTTGGGTTATGTTGTAATTAGTTGTGAGAATGGTTGTTTAGGATTTCAAGTTTGTTTTTGCAAATAAAATTACAATTTTTACTTATTCCATGTTCTTCATAGTTTTCAATTCAGGCGAAAGATTAGTTGAATTCTATCCATTTGTTTAGTATCAAGAGAGTCGAACTCACGAAAGGAGTAAGTATGATTTCATCTATAGACAATGCGATCAATCCAACCTAGATATAGGTTAAGGGTTTAATGCGACTAAAAGAGGATGAATCAACATTGTTGTCTTTGCACGATTCACGTCGTGACTGGTATTATTTGCAGTGGGCATCAACAGAACTCTGACTTAGACATAAGCGAAGTCCCTTTTGAAGCTTTCTATCGAGCCTTGTAGTTCTACAGAATTTACCGCCAAGACACAGTTCCATTCCCTTGCTGAGGCAACGAGAGGGTCTCAGCAGTCTACCCGCCATCCACTGCCGAGGCAGCAGAGTCTGGCAGTGCAAAATGACTTGTTCTATTCAACACAGTTTCACACTAAGCAACAACATAACCCCGCCCTCTTTATCAATCTGATCACTTCCTCTTCAATCACTTGTGTTTTTATTTTACTTTCTTCCTCAACATCCAATTTAATTGTGCATTTACTTTTCCTGTGCATGTCTTACAACTAGAATCAAGTTGTCCAATCCCTGTGGGAGACAATATCTTTTATACTATAACTTGACAGGAGTGTGCACTTGCGCTCATAAATAGAGAACTCCCAAACGCTCTACAAGTTTTTGGCATCGTTGCAGGGGATTTGTAACAACGAAAATCATTTTTAATTTCTGCACTTTTATTTTATTTTTAGTAAAAAAAAGAATTTTATGGTTTTCTTTGCAAGTGTATGACCAGGGCAAACCCAAAAGGAGAAGTCCTTTATTACGACGATATCAAACGAAGAGCAAGAGAGCTCAAGAAGGTAATCAGAGTAGCCCTAGGGAAAACTAAAGAAGAAAAAGAAAAAGCAAAGGTAAACATGGAGAACGATAACCCTGCCAACAATGCTGCGAACGACAGGGATGGGCAACAAGACCCGCCGCCCAGAGAGCAATAAGTGCCGCCCAGGCAGCCACAATATGTTCGAACCACCAGGGACTACTTGGAACATGACTTTAGAGGGTTCAATCTGACAGTAACAGAACTTGAGATTGAGGCGGATCACTTCGAGCTGAAGCCTGTTATGTTTAACATGATCAAGACGTTAGGGCAATTTGGAGGGACTACCACAGAAGATGCTCGACAACACTTAAAAGGATTCCTGGACATCTGCAGAGCATTCAAAACACACGGGGTCCATCAAGACGTATTGAGGCTGAGATTATTTCCCTATTCACTGAGGGATAGGGTAAAACAATGGTTAAACAACTAGCTAACATGATCGTTCAACACATGGACAGAGCTGTGCAAGGATTTTCTTGACCGTTTCAGCCCATCTAGTGTCACAAACAGACTGCGAAACGAAATAACAACCTCCTGACAAGGGGATGACGAGCTGATGTATAAAGCATGGGAGCAGTTGTTGCGTGTAAAAGAGTCTATCGCAATAGAGTGCAAGTGTACACGACGCAAGTAGTAAAGTGATACATGAGGTATCGGATCTCGAATCCACAGGGACTGGAAATAGCCTTAACCTTGAATTACTGCACAAAGAAAAAGATAATTTTAATTGTTTGTGAGGGAATAATAAAAAGTACTAAAGATAAAAGATTAAAGAAATCAGGATAGAGAGAATGGGTCGGTGTTGATTTGCTTAGTAGTGTAGGTGTTGCAATGTCTAGGACTGTCTGTTCTATTGTTGCCCCTGTCGCGGCAGCACCTGCGGCGGCAGCGGTCTGTTGTTGTCGCGGCAGCGATCACACAACTCTGTACTTCAAGCTTGGCAAGAATCCCTACTGTGCTTTGGCCTATCCCTAGGTCCAAGTCTGTCGATGAACACGTCTTTGATGATACCTTCTGAAGTGAATCGAAGGATGATCATCGATGTTGTTGAATTCTTCCTTAGCCACTTAACCTCGTCCTATCCCTAGGTCCGAGATAGTTCAACCATAAACTAGAGAACCCGTATTTATTCCTTTCGTATACTTAACTCTCCCGATATTAAGTAAATGTATAGTCTCACAATGCTCTCTCGATACTCTTGCAAGATGTTGAAAACCAGAATAAGCAAACTTGAAGTCTATTTTATTGAACAGAAAAATTCCTAAAACAAATGCAATCCTGCAACTACTTTACAGAATCAACCCTTAGCCCTAGGGGAAGTTTAGAACATGATGAGAAGGGGGGACACGACTAGGGTTTATGGGAAGACGGCTAGAGAATAAGATGTCCTTCCCTAGGTCGAATTACATGCCTTTATATAGGCTTTGGGTTCAAGTTTTCTAATATGGCAAGAATACAAGTTTAAATTAAATTGCAACTCTTATTAAAAATTAAATCTCCAAAGTAGAAGTCTTTAATTCGTCCTCTCTTCTTGCTTGGAGTTTCTTCCTTGAACCTTGGGCTTGGCCTTCATTCTGATCTAGGGCTTGGAAAAATATATAAGTGCTCCACGACATACTGACTTAATTTCCTCTTTCTGTCGAGCTCCATTTTACTTTTTCCCTCCACCATTTGTTGTTGTCCTTAGCTGCCACGGCAGCGGCCTTGGCAGCATCATCCTTCTCGACTTTAGTCCTGTGTTCCAGCTCTGCTTCTCCACTTCCCTGAGTCTGCTACAACATCTACCTGCAAAAGTAACCAAAATCAGCAGCAACTGTGCCATTTAATATAATTGTGATGTATAACTAAAATCTATCCTAAATGCAATGAATTATGCTTGAATGCAGAAGAAATATGGGTTAAATAAGGGGTAAAATATAGAACTTTTACACACTCAACACACCCCCAAACTCACGTTTTTGCTTGCCCTCAAGCAATTAAAACCTAAAAAGAAATAATTTTTTTTGTTTTGGCTTAAAACATTGAACTTTTCATTACCTACCATCCATTCCCTATTGTGAGCAACACCTTGTCGGATAATTCAGGATTCATTCAGAACCTTCCTATAATTTTCGTGTAGTGTGTGCTTGTTTTATGAATAATTATATGCCTAGACTCCCTTAGTTTACTAGAATAGCTAAGCTTCTAACTTGAATTTTTGTGCCAACTTTCATCTTTTTGGAGGCAATTCTTAGGCTCCTTTAGTTTTTATTTAGACTCGATTCTCTTTTCTTAATTTAAGTTTGGCTAGAGCCGGTTTCGGGCACCTCTAGCTAACTTCCTAGAGCCGGTTTCGGGCACCTCTAGGTATATTGAGTCTACTTTTTCTTAACTTCTTTTCCTAGAGCCAGTGTTAGGCACCTCTAGGGGCAACTCAAGTGTTCAGCTTTTCCCTATTCTAGTTTACCAGTAGAGTTCTAAACAATATAAAAGTCACAAATGGTGTTTAAGAATCAAAACTATAGTAAGGCTCTAAACTGCTCCTAAAACTATCCTAAAGGCACTACCACGACATAGGCTGTCACGGCATGTAAGTTCAATTCAAAGACTTAAGCTAAATTTTCATTTTTTAAAGCAAAAATAAACTAACACTTAGACACAAATCTTGAACAAAATAGACACTTCATTAATGGAGGGATGCCACCCCCAAACTCAAGGGTTGCATTGACCTCAATGCTTGATGACAGAATGAAAAAGAAGAAAATAAAAACATCACAATCATAACAAAATAGCAGACAACAAAGATAAGATAAAAACTTAAATTTTAAGTGTTGTCCTCGCTGCTGTTGTTGATCTATATCTGCCGGCGGGCAGTGACTTTCATCGTCAGTGCCGGTAGATGGCTTGGAGAGGCAGAGGCAATCTTTTTCTTGGCTTCCCTCGGGGGCTGGATGCGGGTCGGTGAGATCTGGGGTGGTTTCTCCAGCACCTGAACCTCCTCGGAGGAGCTGTTGCTGCTGTTGCTACCACTGCTGCTGCTGCTATCAGACTTCCCTTGGCCGGATGGTCTGTCTCTTGTGTTGGGTTTTTTCCGCTTCATCTAGGTGAATTCTTTTGACAGGTTCCTCTTGACAGATGGCTCGCCATCGGATTCCTCCCAAATTGAGGAAGAGGAGAACCCATCAATAAACTCTTCATGGTCGGACATAGGCTCTTTTCTCTTTTCTCCCCTGGCAGAGGCTGTGGCAGTGTGGCTGCCACCTGCAACTGTCACGGCCGGGGTTAGAGTGGACGCAACAGGTGTTCTCGGTGTGGCAGTAGGGGTAGGGGTGTGGGCAGGTGTGGGGGCAGCAAAATAATGATCGGGAAAAACAGGAAACTGTACATCTGGAAAATTTAAAGTGCTTTTAATGAAATGTACCGTTGCTGTTGTGAAATCTCGGATGAAGCTTATCCGGCCCAGCTGTCGTTACTCTATTTTCTACAGGGTAGCCAGGATTTGGGTGGAGGAGTCTGCTGTGGGAGCTGCTGCTGTGGACTGCCTCTGTTCTATGGCGGCAGGCTCTGTTTGGGTGGGCTCTGTCGGCTCACCTGCCGCGGCAGATGGGTTGAAGCTGGAGATTGGTGTTGTAGCTTTCAGCTCCATCAAACTGAGGATATTTTTCTCTGTCCATCCTTTTCCCTGAACCTTCAGATCCTCAGCAATTTTAGGGACATTGTGGCCTCGGCAGAGTGCTGTTATGAGGTAAGGGAAGACAAGGGGTCCCGATGGCCGAAATGCACAATCCAAGATCCCTTCCCGAATATATCGACCAACATTAACAGGCCTCTCGTTTAGAATGGAATGGACGAGAGCTAACCTTGGTGGATCCACTGTGCTGTTGTGTGAGGAGGGTATAATCCTTTTTTTCACGAATGCATTCCACAGTTTAGCTTCGGGGGTGAGTTCAACTCGTTTCACTGTCCTTGGGTATTTGGGGTCTATATTCCATTGGGTGCCTTCCTCGGTGAGTTCTGCCATGATAGCATCATAATTTGCTACCTCCAGGCTCTCCACGAACCTCTTATGCCCGTCTTCCTTTCTGCCGACGTAGAGTCCGTAGAGGGTGTTAATATACTCTGGCTCAATAGGGACTTCCTTACCACGAACCGTCACTGTTTTCGCGTCTCTACTGTCGACGGCAGCATAGAATTCTCTGACCAGTGTAACGTTCATCTCCTCAAGTTGCTCAGCAAACATCTGCCAATGTAGTGCTCTGATCTTACAGGCTATAAATGGTTTGAGCCCGAGATTCTCTGTTCGTTTGCTGTAGATGAACCCTTTCTCCTCCCACATATCCCTTTTCTGAAAAGAGGTGTAGTATCGGTCATTGGACTCTTCGTTGGAAAATCGGTTTGGGATTCTGTCGTGGCTGGGAGTGGCTGTTGCGGTAGTAGAACTTGAGACAACACTCCTTCTAGTGTTTCTGGTACTCATAGTTGCAAGAGACTGTAAAAAATGAAAGCAAATGAAAATCTAGAGAGAAAGCAAGTAGAGAGAGTAAAAGTGAGGTGAAAAATGAATAGTAGAACGAGGTTTATATAGATGAAGAGTTTTCTGCCCGTTGCAGCTGTAACGGCAGGCGCGAACAACGGGGCCAACTGTTACGCGTTTTTTGACGCGTCTGTCACGCGTTTCTGTGTCTGCAGCGTGTCTGCCGCGACAGCATGTTGACAAGCTGGATTTTCCGCGTCTGTCGCGATAGTTGTGACGACAGCTTCTTCCTTTGGGCTTTTTTTTGGGTTGATGGTGAGATGGTGGGCTGAGTTCACTTCTTCTCTTTTCCTTGTCTCCTTTATTTCCTAAAAATAATTGAAATAAAAACTTAGTTCATAAAATAAAATAATTCTAATTTCCTAATAAATATATATATAATAATAATAATAATAATAAAATTAAGTTAAATTAGGGATGCCAGGAAGGGCATCTCCTAAAGTAACCACTTTCTGCATTCTTGGGGCTTCAGTCCTCTGATAATGCTTCAATCTCTGTCCGTTGACTTTTAAATTGGTTCTCGTCTTTTAAGGATTTGATCGTGATGGCACCATGAGGAAAAACTTGCACCACTTGAAATGGGTCGGACCATCTAGATTTCAGCTTCCCTGGGAAGAATTTCAACCTAGAGTTGAATAACAACACAAGCTGCCCTGGGCAGAACTGTCGTGGCAGCAACTTCTTGTCATGCCACTTCTTTGTCTCGTCCTTGTAAATCCTTGCGTTGTCATAGGCCATTGTTCAAATTTCTTCAATCTCATTCAAGTCAAGTAACCTTTTCTGCTCTGCCTTTTCCAAGTCCATATTCACTGCCTTGATGGCCAGTATGCTCCGTGCTCTATCTCAACAGGTAGATGACATGTTTTTCCATAGATCAGTCGGTAGGGTGACATTCCCAATGGAGTTTTAAATGTTGTTCTGTAGGCCCATAGTGCATCATTGAGGTGTAGAGATCAGTCCTTTCGAGTTGGTTTAACCATTTTCTTAAGAATGTTCTTTACCTCTCTGTTGGATGTTTCGGCTTGTCCATTGGTCTGAGGGTGATAAGATGTTGCAATCTGATGCTTAACACCATATTTTCTTAAGGCAACAGCTATTACCCTATTATCAAAATGCCTCCCTTCATCACTGATGATCGCCTTTGGAATGCCAAATCTAGAGAAAATGTTCTTATGCAAAAATTGCTGAACGTACTTGGCATCGTTTTTCTGTGTGGCAATCGCTTCAACCCATTTGGACACATAGTCCACTGCCAGGAGGATGTAAAGATTCCCACATGATGATGGGAATGGTCCCATGAATTCAATCCCCCAAACGTCGAAGATTTAAACTTCAAGGATGTTTTGCAGGGGCATCTCATGTCTCCTTGAGATGTTTCCAGTCCGTTGACATTTATCACAGCTTTTGTAGAATACTTGGGCATCCTTAAACAATGAAGGCCAATAAAAACCAGACTGCAAAACCTTGGCAGCAGTTTTGTTACCACCTAAGTGTCCTCCATATTGTGAAGCATGGCAGTGATGAAGAAAAGCTTCCTGCTCATCCTGTGGTACACACCTCATGATAATCTGATCTACACAATTTTTGAAAAGAAGAGGTTCATCCCAATAATAATGCTTAACATCATTTTGGAACCTCTTCCTAGCTTGATAGTTAAGATCAGGAGGAAATATTCCGCTAACTAAATAATTAACGAAATCACCATACCAGGGGAGTTTAGAAAACTTACCTGCCGCCATGGCTGTCGCGGCAGTGCTTGTGGCAGCGAACAGTTGCTCATCAGGGAATGTCTCCAGTATGTGTGTCTCGTCTGTTGGGAGACTCTTTCCCTTCTCTAATCTTGACAAGTGATCTGCAACTTGGTTCTTTATCCCTTTTTTATCCTTGATTTTTATGTCGAACTTTTGCAGCAGCAGAATCCAACGAATCAGTCTGGGCTTTGCGTCTTTCTTAGCAAACAAATATTTCAGTGTAGAGTGATCTGTGTGGACCACCACTTTCGTTCCAAGTATGTAGGATCGGAACTTGTCAATTGAAAACACCACTACTAACAGTTCCTTCTCTGTTGTGGTGTAATTCACTTGGGCATCGTTGAGTGTTTTGCTAGCATAGTAAATTACATGGAATAGATTGTCCTTCCTCTGCCCAAGTGTTGCCCCTACACCATAATCACTGGCATCACACATAATCTCGAATGGCAACTTCCAGTCTGGTGGCTGTACGATTAGGGCTGTTACTAGCTTCTCTTTCAGAATTTTGAATGCCTCAGTACATTTAGTGTTGAAGTCGAAGGGACGATTTTGCTCTAGTAGGTGGCACAACGGCTTGGTGATCTTCAAAAAATTGGCTATAAACCTTCGATAGAATCCAACATGCCCTAAAAAACTTTGAATTCCCTTGACTGTGGTGGGTGGTGGCAGTTTTTCAATGACCTCAATTTTGGCTCTGTCAACTTCTATTCCGCGGCAGCTTACCTTATGGCCTAGGACTATCCCTTCATCCACCATGAAGTGACATTTCTCCCAGTTTAATACCAGGTTCGCTTTCTCGCATCTCCCGAGCACTTTTTGTAGGTTGCCTAAGCAGCTTTCGAAATTGTCTCCAAAGACAGAGAAATCGTCCATGAATATCTCCAGGAAATCCTCCACCATGTCGGAGAATATATCCATCATACACCTCTGGAAGGTTGCTGGTGCGTTGCAAAGTCCAAATGACATTCTTTGGAAAGCGTAAGTACCGTATGGGCAAGTGAAAGTCGTTTTCTCTTGATCCTCCGGTGCGATGGCTATTTGGTTGTAACCTGAGTAACCATCAAGAAAACAGTAATAAGGCTTTCCCGCTAATCTATCAAGCATTTGATTAATAAAAGGCAAGGGAAAGTGGTCCTTCCGGGTAGCTTTGTTAAGCTTTCGGTAGTCCATACAAACCCTCCAAACGGTCACAGTCCTGGTTGGGATTAACTCATTTTCTTCGTAGGTCACCACGGTTATTCCTCCTTTCTTAGGAACACACTGCACCGGGCTCACCCACTTACTATTCGAGATGGCATAAATTATCCCAGCGTCTAGCCATTTGATAATTTCTTTTCGGACCACTTCTCGCATAGCATCATTCAAACTTCTATGAGCATCAATGGTCGGCTTATGATCATCCTCTAAGAGAATTTTATGTATGTATAGTGCCGGACTGATGCCTTAGATATCAGCTATCGTCCATCCAATAGTCTTTTTGTGCTGCTGCAGCATCCCTATTAACTGTTGTTCATGTTCCTGCATCAACTTGGAAGAGATGATTACGGGCAACGTATCATTTAATCCAAGAAAAACAAATTTGAGCTGCCTTGGTAGGGGCTTAAGATCTAGAACAGGTAGTTCTACAGTTGATGGCTTTTGGATGATATGTTCATTCGAGGTATAGTTTAAGGGCTCGAATAACTTACCTAGACGATTGCATATCCAGTTTACCTTCTCATGATCTTCAGTGTTAGATATATCAGAATCTGAGGAGCTGCTGTCGTCGTCGCTGCCGCGACAGTCTTCTAAATGGCTGATGTGGCAGTGCCCAAATTTGATGTCATGGAAGTCCGACCTGATGCAGGGTTGGTCAAGGATTACTTCAGTGATAGCCTTGCATTCTTCTTCTGCATCAGCGTGTTTCATTGCTTGGAGAACATTTAACTTGATCTCTTGATCATTCACTCTCATAGTGAGTTCTCTCTTTTCTAAATCAATCGGTGATCTTCTTGTGGCTAAGAAGGGTCGCCCAAGGATGATTGGTGCATTCTCATCTGCTTCACAATCTAAAACAAGAAAGTCAGCAGGAAAAATAAATTTATCCACTCTTACCAGAATATCTTCAATCTTCCCTTCTGGTTGCACGTAAGAGCGGTTTGCCAGCTGCAGCATAACTTTCGTGGGTCGTGCTCGTCCAATACCTAATTTCTGGAATACAGATTTTGGCATTAAATTAATACTAGCACCTAGATCACAAAGTGCCTTACCCACAAATTTATCTCCGATTATGCAAGGTATTATGAAGCTCCCAGGATCCTTCTTTTTCTGGAGTGGATGCTTTTGCAGAATAGTCATGCATCCTTCTGTCAGCTTAACCGTCTCAAATTCCCCAAGTCTGGATTTCTTCGACATAATATCCTTGAGAAATTTGGCATAACCGGGCATCTCCTTGATGGCATCTAACAGCGGAATATTAATGTGGACCTGCTTAAAAATATCATAGATCTTTTTAAGCTGGAACTCTTGTTTCTGCTTTTGTAGCCGCTGTGGAAAAGGAGGTGGAGGACAATAATCTTCAATGCGTCCTTCCCACTTCATTCGGATCTTAGGAGGCTTAGGTTCTTCATCCTTCTTCTCTATCTCTTCTGCTGTCGTGAAAGGTGTGGCGGCAGCAGACTGTTTGTCGTCTGTTGGGGCAGCGTTCTCGGCAGTCGATTCTAGGGCTGGTTCTTTAACTGGTTCAACTTTCTTCTTCGGCCCTGGTAATTTCTTCCCACTCCTAGTTGTGATAGCTTTACACTGCTCATGTGTGGGTTGTCTAACGACCTCAGTATCGCTAGGGAATCCTCCATTCTGCCTTGGCTTAATATGCTGGGAAACCTGACGCATCTGTGTCTCCAGAGATTTCAGAGTAGCTTCATGGTTAGTCATCCGCATCTCTGTTTTATCCATGAACGACTCAGTCTTCTTGACGAAGTGATTCATGTTTTCAATGTAATTTCTTGTATGTGACATAAATGTTGCCAAGGTCTGCTCCAATATACTAGGTGTGGCTGTTGCGGCTGCTGTTGTGGTTGCTGCCGAGTCAGAATTTTAGGTGCCCCCTGATTTTGAGTGTTTTGTGCTTGAGGGTTCAAGGCATTATTTGGGTTGCTCCAAGAGAACTTAGGGTCTTTCCTCCAATTGGGATTGTAATTGTGCGAATTGTAGTTTTGCTTGTTATAGTTCCCAACATACATCCCTTCCTCTAGCTGTAGCGGGCAGTCTTCCGAACTATGATTCCCACTGCACGTTCCACATACCTCTTCTGCAGCATAGACCGGTTGAGAATCCTTCTTCAGCAAGTTTTCTACTGCCTTTGTGAGATAAGCAATTTGTGTCTTAAGGGAATTATCGGCTTCGTAATCCTTCATAGCTAGTACTCGTTTACTTCTCCTCGATGTGGGGAATTGCTCTTCATTTTTCTCCAAATTCTTTAACACTACCATGGCTTCATCCGAATCTTTATCCAACAACAACCCATTGGCTGCTGAATCGATTCTCATGCGAGTCTGTAGGTTGGCAACATTGTAGAATTTGATTACTTGATTTCAAACAGGGAATCAGTGCATCGGGAAATTCCTCAGAAGAGTAGTAAACATGTCTCATGCCTCGTGCATTGGCTCGTCGTCCTCCTGTTGAAAAGTAGCAATTTCGTTACGTAATCGCTCAGATAAATGGGAAGGATTAAAACGAGACAAAAATTCACGAGTTAAATCTGCCCAAGTTCGTATTGAACCCGACGTTAGTTTGTTCTACCAAGTTTTAGCTCTGCCCCTCAATGAATGAGGAAATAACCGAAGCCTCAGTATCTTCGGATTTACTCCTGGTAGTCTAAACGAACCATAGATTTCTTGGAATGTTTTCAGATGTTCCCTAGCATCCTCTGTAGCAGCACCACTAAATTGGCCAGCAGAATTAATCATGCTGAACATGACAGGTTTCAGCTCGAAATTTTCAGCTTCCACGTATGGCAGGGTGGTCTCTAGTTCCACGTGATCATTGATCACGTAATCTCGACATGACCGGCGTGCGACCTCAGCAGCAAGAAGATCGGCAGGTCGTCCGTTTCCTCCATCTTCGATAGGATCTTCAGGACCTTGGGGATTCCCTTGGTTGTTCATGGCCTCTAACTGTTCTTCAAGGTATTCGTTTCTGGCTAACACGAGTCGGAGTCGGTTCCTAAGATTGCACGAGCGTTTGATTTTAGGATCTAACTGATACTCAAGTTCCTTTCCTCGTCTCGATCTGCGTATAAGCAAACAGAAAACCTTGTGAAAAGCACAGGGTGAACAATCCAAGTAAAAACAGAAAAATTAAAAAAGTGCAGTAAAAGTAGGGTAAAGAAATGTTGCTAGTCCCCGGCAACGACGCCAAAAACTTGTTGCGTGTAAAATAGTCTATCGCAATGGAGTGCAAGTGCACACGACGCAAGTAGTAAAGTGATACACGAGGTATCGGATGTCGAATCCACAGGGACTGGAAATAGCCTTAACCTTGAATTGCTACACAAAGAAAAAGATAATTTTAATTGTTTGTGAGGGAATAATAAAAAGTACTGAAGATAAAATATTAAAGAAATCAAGATAGAGAGAATGGGCCGGTATTGATTTTCTCAGTAGTGTAGGTGTTGCAATGTCTAGGACTGTCTGTTCTGTTGTTGCGCCTGTCGCGGCAGCACCTGCGGCGGCAGCGGTCTGTTGTTGTCGCGGCAGCGATCACACAACTCTGTACTTCAAGCTTGGCATACGTGTTTCACTCTTTTTCCCTTAACCGAGGTTTTGTCCCAATGGGTTTTCCTGGTAAGTTTTTTTAATGAGACAACATGTTATGCGTATCAAAGATGTGTGTACTATTTTTCCTTCACTAAGATTTTTTTCCCGCAGGGTTTTTATCTTAGTAAGGTTTTAACGAGGCATGCTATCTTCATGGATATCCAATGGGGAGTGTTATGAATATTTATTTATGGTGGATATCCATGTATTAAATGTGACTTAAATGTACTTTATTATTAGAGTTTAATGCTCATTGATATTAGGGTTTTCCCCTTGTGCCTATAAATATAGATATTAGAGAAAGCATTGTACACAACACTACATTGAGAATAATACAAGTCTCTCTTTTTCTCTTATCTCTTTGTTCTTATTCTTGTTCTTGTTTATTTTATTCACAATAATTTCATTTTATAACTATTTTAAGTATATTTCTTAGTTCTGTTAAAAAATCTTTGTTAAATACATTGACACTCATGTCAAATAAGTTAACTAAATTTTTTATTTAAATTTTAAAAAAAATTTAATTTAATTTAGTCATAATGCCAAAAAAAATCTTTAACATTTGATCGGATAGTCAGTTTGGCCCCTATCCTTTTTGAAGTACTTTAACCCTTAACTTTTTTTTGGGTCCCTCAATAGATGAAAACTGTCAGTCAACTAACAATAAACAACTTGAAATGACTTGACAGATTGACACGCCAAAATTTTAATTTTATATTTTACATCATTTTATAAAATTATTTTTAACCGGTATGTCATTCTTTTAAGTCATCACCTTTTGTGTCTGACACTACAATGTCAGCGTGCACTGCCATGTAGGTTTACCACGTCATTTCAAACCATTTGTCATTAGTTGACTAATAGATTTCATTCATTGATGAGTCATTTTGGCCTAAAATGAATCGCTGAGGGTTAAAGTGCTTAAAAAAGAATATGGTCAAAGTGTATCCAGTTAAACGTTTTTCCTAATCATGCAACTCTCTTCATTTGGAAAGGTTCTTTTGCTCAAAACCATTTTGAAACTTAAATTCATTCTCATTTTTTGTTTTCAATAAGTTGTAATCGATTTCAGTACTTGAAACCTAAAACAATTCTGATTTCGTAATCGCTTTGAAAAATACTAAAACTCTAAATCATTTTGAAATATAAAATGCATGCTTGCTTGCACAACAATTATCACTTATCAATACTTAATTTCAACATAGTATGTTTTTATACTCTCTAGAACACAACTACATCCTTATAATATAGTTATAATCTCTCAAACATACTTACACGATATATGTTGGTTCTTCAATGTCAATATGTCTCTAACTATAATTAATTTATCATATCTTTGAAAAACGCATTCGATTAGGCCCTTGAACTCCCATATTGCATCAATTTAGCCCTTTGATCAACAAAACCATCGTTGATTGTTATGGTGCCGATATGATGGTCCACAATATTGACGTGGTAGTCTACAATTCTGACATACCAATCCACATGCGATAGTTACATCACATAGGGAATTAATTTAATTTGTTTTAAAAAGTTCGATCGCTTAATTATTTTTCTAAAAAGTTTGAGGGCTTATTGAATTAGAAAAGTTTTTAATTTTCTCTTGGTAACTTGGGTCTACTTTATTCTTTGAACATATATACAGTGGAATCAACCTTGCATTAGAATAATATTGATTTTTTTTAGGTTTCTCCCTGTAGTTTAAAAATGATTTTATTAACTTTGCACCAAAGTAGTACGCATGAATCTGAATTTTTTTTTCTCAAATTTTGATTTCTCATATGTAATTAATAGAACAAAATGATACCAGTTTGAGTTTCTTCGTAATAAAACCCAAATTCTTACTAATATATTTGTATAAAATAGGATGAGTTAATCACGCTCGACGAGCACCACTGAGCACCATTAAATTAACTTATAAAAATTAAAAATTTAAAAGACTCATCATATAATTATAAATTATTCAAATATATAATTATAAATTATATAAAATAAAATATTAATTAAATTATTTTCATATATAATATTTGTAATTTTTGTTAAAAATAATTGGATCAAATACCAACCTTAGTCAATTTAAAAAGTAAAAACCCAAACCCCAAAACAATAAACCATAAATTGTAAACCTTAAACCCTAAACCATAAATTTAAATATTGGGTTTAGGCTCTAGGATTTAGGTTTATGGGTTAGGATTTATTGTTTATTGTTTAGAGTTTAAGGTTTATGGTTTAGTGTTTTGAGTTTTGGGTTTCGGGTTTCAAGTTTGGAATTTTGAGTTTATGGTTTATAGTTTAGAGTTTTGGGTTTCGAACTTTAGGTTTTGAGTTTATGGTTTCGTGTTTTGGGTTTTATGTTTATGATTTCATGTTTTGGGTTTTATGTTTATGATTTAGGGTTTTGAGCTTATGGTTCATGGTTTAGGGCAATGGTGGATGCACCCAGCCCTTGTGGGATGCATCTGCATCCCATTTTTGAATTTTTAAAAAAATATATATTTAATTTAGTGTTATTTTTCTGAAAAAATTAGTTTTGTTTAGTATGGAGAGGAAAATTATATTTTTGCCTACCCATTGGAGGGAAATATATTTTGGACCCTTATTTTTGAATTTCTAGATCCACCACTAGTTTAGGGTTTATAGTTTAAGATTTAGGATTTTTAGTTTAGGGTTTTTATTTTTTAAATTGACTAAGGTTGGTATTGGATCCAATTATTTTTTTAAAAAAAAATATATTATATATATGGAAAATAATTCAATTAATATTTTATTTTAAATAATTTATAATTATATTATATGTTGAGTCATTTAAATTTTTAATCTTTATAAATTAATTTAATGGTGCTCAACAATGCTTATCATTAGTAATGCTTAGCGGTGCTCGTCGAGTGTTATAAATTTTCTTATAAAATAAATAAAAAAATCATAATTGACTAAACAATCATGCAAAAACTCAAATTGGTGTGTTTTACTGTATCGATTGCTTCTAAATTTCAATATTGTGGTCTAAAATAATAATATTGTGTTGGATTAAAATCCGCAATTGTGGGCACATATGTAAAATGTATGTTGCTATTATAAAGTATGACACAAAATAAAGTGACCAATTAAGTTAAGCGTGTCATAGGTATTAAAATGTCATGGAAATAAAAGTGTAGATACCGTAAGATATATTTATAATTCAATGAGGGGCAGAGTTATAAATATTTAATAGTTGATTTAATAAAACAACTATATAAAGAGGTAGTGGTCCCCAAGAAATAGGTTAACTTGTTTTTCTCTCCTTCTCCGTCAGAGAGTTTTACTTCAAGAGATAACCTATCTTCTTGGAAGATCAATACCAAAGGTTTGGGATTTCAACATCAAGATTCAAGATTTTTAGTTTATTGATTAATTCAGGTACGCTTCCGCATTCAGCTTATTCAATTTATTATTCTTGATGATTTGACATGATAGATTCTGGGTTTTAGGTTTCATATCTATTATGGTTTAATTCTAACAAGTGGCATCAGAGACTCGTCATGTTGAATCATTGAGAATCAATTGGTTTATTTTTTTCAGATTGATTCGTTCTGAATTTTTTAAGGGTTTCAATTTTGATATGGTGTTTGGATTATGTTTTTTTTATGAATTCAAATTTAGAGTTTATTATTCGAATGGATTTGTACGATTTAAAATTCTAAATATCGTTAATCTTTGTTCTTGATTATTGTTTCAACTTCGATGGTTGAGTAGTGGTTTTCATGTTTTTTTTTATGCGACAATGAATTGCTATACTGATTTGAACCACAAATATATGGAATTTTAGTTTTTTTTTTGTAATTATTTGGTTTTATAATAACAGTGATCGATTGTATGATTGCTAATTGCAATTAATTCTTTTGTTTGTTTTAAGGTATAATCATGAGTATATTTCGCCTTAAAAAAATTAAAGTTTCGTTGGACAGAACATCCAATATTATTTTTCAATAAATTATTATGATTCGGAACTTTATAACAAAGTTAGTTTTAATTATGATCTTTTCAGTTTTGGTTGCTTTGGTATAATGACATAAGGTTACAATAAGGTTTTTAATTATATATGGCACATTGCTTGTTAGCTTTATAATCAATTTTGATTATAAGATGTGGATTATCGCTTGCTACTGGAATAAGGTTCAGTTTTTTTTTATTATTGAAACTAAGGTTCAGATTATTGGTTGCATACTATTTTGCAATTTCATATCGAACATTATTTATCTTTATATTACTTATCGAATATATAAGTCTATACGTAGCTAATGTTGTGAATTACATAGCATACATTTGGAATTGATATATATTTCTATTCCGATTGATCAAAATTTCAATTTTGATCGTTAAATTATTATGGGTATATTAAAGTTTTATGTGATCTGAATAATTCTTTTATATACTTCTGATTTTGGTTTTTAGTTAAAGATTCATTGTCTTGAATTCGACTTTAAATTTGGTAAATGCATGCTTAAAGAATTTTTTTAAAGAAACAGTCAAAGATTTAAGTTTTTTTTTTTTTTGATTTTTGATATCCCATTCAAACAATCTTATTTTAGGTTATTTCGGAAACTTAAGTGTTATTAGAAATTTCAGTTTTGACTGTTACAAAATTTAAAATTCGGATATCGGTATATTTATTGTATATATTTTGAGATAAATTAATTGAAGCATTAAGTTACCAAAGTGACCTCTATTGTGAAAATTATTTTATTTTAAAATATAGAAAGTTTTGTGCATGTAAGTCGGATTATGTTAGTATTAATCGACCCAAAGGAAGGTTAATAATTAACATTATTACATGTGCAACTGTGGTAATAAACATGTGATAATTATTCAGTTTTATATGTGAGCAATAAATCGGCCCAAAGGAAGATTTTTGTTTGACATGTTCTTATTATCAATGTTTGATTACTGTACCAAGATATCACTTGCAAGTTAATGTTTTGTCTAAAGATGAAATATTAATGGAGTGTCCGATATCTTGATATGATGTTTACCTTTATTCAAATTTATTGTTATTATGGTTATCTTTTAATTTGATTGAAAGATAAAATTAAGACAAACATTTTGAAATAATTAAATTCATATTTTGGCTTTGGATGTCTAATATTTTAATGGATTAATTGAAACATAATGTCACCAAAGTGACCGCTTTTGTGTAGATTAGTTTATTTAAAATATTAAGATGATTGTGGGTTTTTGTAATTCATGCGTTTATTAATTGGCCCAAAGGAAAGTTAATATTTGGCAGAATTACAGCGACAACTGTGGCGATAAATGTGAGACAATTATAAGGTATTTTATGTGAGCAATACGTTAGTCCAGAGATTAGCATATTGTTTGACATAGTTTATTGTCAATGTTTGATTGCTACAACAAGAGTACCGCTTACAATTAATATTACTGTCCAAAGACTTGATATTAATGTTGTGCTTGGTATCTTGAGGGGAACTAGTCATTATTTTGAATTTATTTGTTTACTTATAAATATTTATGTGAGCTTGTTTCTATTTTATTTACTTATTTTTGTTCTATATTTAGGTAATTTATTTGTGTTGTCACAATATCTGTTAAATACATTCTACACTCGTGTTTAGTGAAACTAATTTCAAGGAATAGAAAAGACACTTACATATAGTATTTTGATTAATGAACATAGACTTTGCACTAAGGAATGAACAACTTGCACCTCTCACTGTGGTAAGCACCCATAAAAGGTATTTTGAGAGGTGAGATCGTTCGAATCGCATGAGTCTAATGATCATAAAACACAACATTCTAAATGTCTTTAGGAGCACAAATCTAAAGAGATTATTCATACTAAGGTTAAGATGACATCACTTATGCTTTCTTTGATGTCTATGAAGTATAAGGGTCAAGGAAATGTGAGAGAGTAGATTATAAAAATTCTTTATATTGCTTCAAAATTTAAGGCACATAAGATTGAACTTTCTAACAATTGTTTGTTCTTATGGTTTTGATATCGCTTTCTATACAATTTAACCAATTCAAGTTACAATTGTCAAAGGGAGAAATATACTCTATTTGGGTTCATTTCTCATCGTGTTCAAGAGGAAGAAAGGTTGAAGCATTATAAGTGTAAAAATAATTATTTTGTTAGTGCTCATTTAATTAGTGTCTCTAAGAATAAGGGCAATAAAGAAAATATTTAAATAAAGTTGCTAAGAGTTCTAGCCAAAAGAAATGACAATAAGTTTTTAAGTGTTGATCCTTTTGTATAAGTTAGGACACATGTAAAGAAATTAAACTTTAAAAGCGAGCAACTACTTCGGTTATTTTGAGTGATCCATTGACTGTAAATTTTATGATCCCACAATTAAGATTATTTTAAGGAGAGATTTATAAATTTTTTTAGGATGTTGAGTTTGGAGGGAGAAATAACGTTAGATACATTGTTATTGAGGAGAAATTGAATTATAATTTAATTCCTGCTATCACTTTTGACAATGTTTAAGTTTTTTAATCTATCATTAATCAAGAAGTGAATCAAGTACCTCAACAAAACAATGTTGAACAACTCTCATTCAAGATAAGGTAATTGTTTCAGAAGAACAAACTCAACAACCTTAAAAAAAACAAGTGTCATTAAAGAGGTCCACGAGAGGAAGATGAAATACTATTTCAGATTATTGTATTGTATTTCTTCAAAAAAAATAAGGTAACAATAGAATAATAGAAAATGTTCAATCATTTTTTATCAGACCATAAAAGTTCTAACTCTCAAAAGTGGATTGATGTCATTCAAGAATAGTATAATTTTGTGCAATACAATAAAGTTTAGGTACTTGTCTCATTACCTTAAGGTGCAAACCAATTGATTGTAAATGGATATTTAAAACCAATAGGGATAGAAATGGTAATGTGGATAAGTATAAAGCACGTCTTGTATATAAAGGATATACTCTAAAAGAAGACATTGATTTTGTAGAGACTTTCTCTCAAATTTTTATTGAAAGGCTCTTTCAAGATAATTATTTCACTTATTGTTTGTTCTAGTCTTAAGCTACATTAGATAGATGTTAAGCTTGTTTTTTTTAATGACGACATTGAAAAAAAACTATTTATATGGTACAATCATAGAGTTGTGTCTTATGATACAATGTCAATGATATGTAAATTAAAGAAATCTATCTATGAGCTTATGTAAGACTCTTATTAATAAAATTATAAATTTCATATTGATTATCTCATTCGGTTTTGAGATAAATTTGGTTGACACTTGTATATACTACAAGTTCAGTGGGAGTAAACCAAGTGACACTCATATTGCTAAAGAAGATAAGTATTATCTTACTCAATGCCCTAAAAGTAACCTTGAAATTTAGAAAATCCAAAAGATTCTCTATACATAAGCTATTGAGAGTCTAATTTATGCTTACGAATGTATGCGTTCGAAAATTGTGTACATTGTTGGAATGTTAGATAGATATTTAAGAAAATCTAGTATGAACTATTGGATAGCAGCCAATAGGGTTATGTGATATCTTCAGAGAACAAAAATTACATGCTCACATGTCGGAATTTTGATAAGTTAGAGATCATCAGGTTTACAGACTTCGATTCTAATAGAATATTGATGCAAAAAAATTTTGTCACTTGAGCTGCTAATTGTAGATTGAATAGAAAGACCACTTCAGTTATTTTGTGACAATAAATATGCATTCATTTATTCTATAAACAATAGGAACACTTCAAATTTGAAGCACATAAATATTAAGTTCCTAGTTGTTAAAGAAAATTTAGAGTGGTTGTGTGTCTATAGAGCGTAATTGGGCGCATATTAAGAAACTGTCACCCTAGGTCTTTCATGAGCACACTACTCATGTGGGTGTAATGTTATTTAAGGATATTCGGTTTTAGTGGGAGTTTGTAATTTTAAAAAATTCTCATCCGGTTTAGACACAATTTCAGTTACTTCAGTTTAAAGTTATTTAAGATTATTTTCTGCAGAAATAAAGTTTTTTTTTATTTATGCACACTCTGAATTCAGTAAAGTTGACCTCACTAAGGTTTAGGAGGACCAGTTGGAAATAGACATGTATGGTTCACATTTCATGTAATTTTTCATGCTACACATCCATGATCGATCTATGTCATTTGACTATATTTGTATACGTGACCATTGATGGGTCCAGTCATGATTGATATGGCAAAGATCGCTTTGATCCTATGTGGATATAGTTGATGGACGAGATTGTTATAGAATACCTATTATATAATAGCAAAATTTTGAGCTCATAAGGTTGTACATTTATCAGGAAACATATGTTGCCCAAGTGGGAGATTGTTGGATTAAAATCCGCAATTGTGGGCACATATGTAAAATGTATGTTGCTATTATAAAGTATGACACAAAATAAAGTGGCCAATTAAGTTAAGCGTGTCATAGGTATTAAAATGTCATGGAAATAAAAGTGTACCGTAAGATATATTTATAATTCAATGAGGGGCAGAGTTATAAATATTTAATAGTTGATTTAATAAAACAACTATATAAAGAGGTAGTGGTCCCCAAGAAATATGTTAACTTGTTTTTCTCTCCTTCACCGTCAGAGAGTTTTACTTCAAGAGATAACCTATCTTCTTGGAAGATCAATACCAAAGGTTTGGGATTTCAACATCAAGATTCAAGATTTTTAGTTTATCGATTAATTCAGGTACGCTTCCGCATTCAGTTTATTCAATTTATTATTCTTGATGATTTGACATGATAGATCCTGGATTTTAAGTTTCATATCTATTATGGTTTAATTCTAACATATTGATCACCAATTTGGTGCAGATATACTTTTGTCAGTTTTAAATCGTCACAGACTAGTGTTGTTCTCATACAATGCTAATTGATAATATGTTTGAGAAAAAATGGTTATCTTAAGATGTCGAAAAATAGTTCAAGATATGTCCATTGAAGATATTAAAAACTTTTAATATGTTTTTGAACATTTCTAGTTTTTATAATGGCAAATATTTTTCAAATAATAAAATTTTAATAATTTAAACACTTTTCAATTGTTTTAATTTTTTCTTCAAAGTTTTATATTTCATATTTTTTTCTTAATTAAACAAACCCTCGAATTCTTTGAAAAATCAATTAAACTCTTAACTTTTTTAGACAATCTTATCATCACAATAATTGTCAATGAATGTTTATGTTGGTCAAAGAGCTAAATTGAAGTAATTAATGAGTTTAAAGTCCTAATATGATGTGTTTTTTGTGTAGTGACTAAATTGATCATTTGATGCGAATTTAAGTTTCCTTAAGCTATAAAAAAATATGATAAAAATATAACACAATACAAGAATTTTATGTCTAACTAAACGTGTGAGAAATTTAACAAAAAATATTAATTAATTATTATTACTAATAATAGCATTTATACAAATAAATATTACTGTGTAATAATAATAATAATAATAATAATAATAATAATAATAATAATAACAATAATAATAGGTAGGAGTTAGCTTGCTATTTGGTAATAAGAGGTGGCTTAGCTACATTCAACCACCAAAAGTTTACAAAGCTAAATATATAATATAAGTTAGAAAATAATATAATTTTGTATTTATTTTTCACAGTTGGTTGGTTAACCGTTTCTTTTCACTCTTCCCTTTTGAGTTCAATATGAATCTGCTTTAGAATCAGTGATTGTTTCTATATTCACTATTATCTTCAAGATTTTAAATCAACGAGTCCTCTTTTTATACAATGCGGCAAACTCTTAAATAATATATATATATATATATATATATATATTTAAACGACCAAGTTTAATCCACATCCTTCTGAATGTTACGACAATATTCATATTAATTAAGCTAAAACTCTGTTCTAAATTAACGAGTTTAAATACTCCTAAAGCATAAATAATACCACTACAGCAAAACAGGTTTTTAGCGGCGTTTTTTTAGTCATATAGCGGCGTTTTTTAGTGCCGCAAAAAACATTCCCGGCGCTTAGAAAAGCGCCGCGAGAAGTGCCGCTTAAAGTAGCGCCGCAAAAGGGGCAAGAACGCCGCAAAAAACTATTCTTTAGTGGCGTTTGTATAAACAAACGCCGCGAAAAATTGTTCTTTAATGGCGTTTGTAAACACAAACGCCGCAAAAAATACAAGACCTTTAGCGGCGTTTGTAGACACAAACGCCGCTAAAAACTGTTCTTTAGTGGCGTTTGCTTCTATAAACGCCGCGAAAACCTGTTCTTTAGTGGCGTTTGCTTTTACAAATGCCGCGAAAACTGTTCTTTAGTGGCGTTTTCTTTTACAAACGCCGCGAAGAACAACATGCTTCCAAAAAAAATTTAAATAAAAATAATACTAATATTATATAATAATCAATCAATCTGTTTACAAATGTTGCACCAAGTTAATTTATTTAGACATCCAAAGAAAAGAAATTGAAATGTGAAGGGAGTACATCATGGTTCCTTACTTTAATCTATTTACATGATTAGGAGGGACGTGCTTCCCACTATCTAGACCGAGAAGAATAGTGCCAAAGCTGTTGCATGACTAGGAGGGACGTGCTTCCCATTTTCACCACTTCTCTTCACGCCGGCTAATTCCTAGCCTCGCTATAGCACGAGTAAAGCAAGATGGAAAAAATAAGAATGACAAATATAACTTGAGATTAAAGATATTTCCAGCACCAAGATACAAACCTGCTACGGATACAATAAAAGCTGAAACCACCCTAAGCATCTGTCATGAAAGAAGCATCTGCCATGAAAGAAGCATCAAACACTAATGTCAATTTACCAGGTTGCAGTAAGTTCAAAATTCAGCAACTCACACAAATTTCATACATGAAACCAAAAGTTATAAAAGAACCTAAGGAAGCTTTGCTAGTTAAACATGCAATCTCATGTTTATTACAAGTCTCCACAAGGAAACCATACTGTCGATACATGCATTTACACATTTTAACATCTAATAGTCAACATCCAGCTACAATTATGATGACACACTGATTTGTCAAGTGAAATATATACCATGAGCATTTTGATCTCCTGTACATAGTCTCAAACATACAAGTCAATGGTAAGATGACAGGAAGGAGTTACATTGCTAAAAGATAGGAATCTAGGATAAGATAAACACACATCAGACTAATCACTAATATAAAAGAAAGAATGGATGGAAAACAATTGATCATTCTCACTAAGATAAAAAAATGTTTTAAGAAGCAGCTAGACTTACATGCATAGTGTGTGTCTTCCCACTACTTGTAACACCATAAGCGAAAACAGTTCCTATAATACCAACAAGCTAATATTAGCTTCGATTATTTACATAAATAATTTCAGAATCGAAACAAACCTACATTTTGAGCAACATTGAAATAAATTACTTTGAATCAATTAATCTTTAGATACGTGTATTGGGAAAAGAAAACTAATATAATCACTTCTCACCTTCCAAGCATTTTCCAGACTTTGTTTTGTATTGTCCGAGTTAACTTTCAATGCGAGTGAGCTGAGTAGCTCTGCTTGTATTTGCAGGTTTGACAATATGTAGTGCTGCACAATTAGTAGTTGTAGGAGAAGACAACAAGCACCTCTGCATTTCCTTTGAATTCTTTAATATTGGGTTCTGGGTAGGAGGAGAAACAAAGAGATAGCTTGAAAGGGTTTACAGATAGGTTTTTTAACATGCCGAACCGGACAAGTGTATTTTATATTTCTTTATGATAAAATGATACACTAAAATAACATCACATTAGCGAAGTCTACTAACATTACAAAGTTTACTAAATAAAAATCATACTTAACAGTAGGTAAACATAACATTAACAAATTTTACTAACATTACAAAGATTAATAACCAGGTTTACTAAATATAAATCATACTCAAACACAACAAACCAGTAGTAACTAAAACATTACAAAGTTTACAAATATTAGACTCATAAAGTGACAAGAGTGCAGAAACACGAGCATTAAAGAACAATATGAAACTGATATTTAAATCCGAAACAGGTCCTAGATAATTTTTATGATTAGAACAATATGAAACAGAGACCAATCATTTTAATTCAGGTCAGCAATATAATGGGGTTAATTGTTTCCTGAAAATTTGCATAAAGTATGAAACCTTCATCACTTCAGCAAGCAATCATAACTATTTAAGAAGAAGAATTACCCCCTTTTTTGCTCAGCAACCAATGGAGGAAATAAAAAGGGTGAAATCAATACAATAAAACTGGTTTTTTTTTGTCTGTCACATTCGAAAATTGCATACTTGAAATGTAAAACGTATACAGTCAAGAGAGAGTAAAATATTACCGTCGAACCGTCAAGTGAGAGGTCTGAGCTTCAATTACGCTGAGTGCGTTTATCTGTAGCTTTACTTCTATGCCATTTAGTAAGATCCTGTGGTTTTTATTAATTAGACAAACAAATCACTATCAGCAACACAATAAATAAATGCTTAATCTACAAGAGAATGTTGAATAGTTAGCTAGAACTAACATTGTCAATTAGTTTTTCAATCCACTCGCCAATCACTACTAAAAGCTAAAGGTCAGCGACGTGAAACAAAGAAAATTATGTAGCTTAGCTTACCTCGAATCTTTTTTATCATTTGACCGTATTGTTTCAGCATCTTTCTTTAAGTATTCATGTCCGACATTCATATTGGCATACACGTGAATCCGAATTAAAGTGCATAGTTCCCACATACACAGTAGCCAATTCCACTAATCTTATGGGAGAATTTTAATGGTAAGTAATATTTATAGACAGTCTCAAACAATGTCCTCATGGTTTATGGTTTCAACTGTTGCAGGTGCATGACAATGGATGCTTTACTAATACTAAGTATCAGGACAAGTAGAAATATAATTTTGACACACAAGATTAGAAATCAAGCAAACATTTGATCACATAAACGATATTAAAGCACAATATAATTTTGACTTTTAAAATTGAAAATTAAAAGAATACTAAGTATCAGGACAAGTAGAAATATATCAATAATTTACTTCAAATCATAAGTTTTCAACAAAAATTATGAACAACCATACCTTTTTCTCCTCAGAAGCTGGTAAGAATGGTTACTTCTTCGCGGGAACAGCAGTTGGAGACATGAAGCCAAAGTGACGCCGTTTTTGGTCAGCCTCAACACTGCTCCCATTGAAACCCACCCTCTCACTCACATGCACACTCACAAAACCCTAACTGATCAGTGTTTTTATCTTTTTTCCCAAGAAGAGAGACGGCGACGAGCATAGGCAATGACAACGCAGCAGCAGAGACGGCAGAAAGGAGGAGGCACGAGCAGCAATAGAGACGATGGAGAGTCCAGAGGCATGAGTAGCAGCAGAGACGACGGAGAGGAGGGGGACACGAGCAACAGTAGAGACGACGAGAGGAGGGGGCACGGGGGATCGTGAAATATTTGGGAATTAGGGATAAAGGAATTGTGATTAAAAAAGTTTAAACGAATTCCTTGATTGCAGCGTTTGACTTTCCAAACGCCACTAAACCATCATATTCTGGCGTTTTCTTTAAAAGCGCAACCAATACTTGTTTACAGCGGCGCTTTTTTACAAAAACGCCACTAAAAGTACATAATTATTGCGGCGCTTTTTTATAAACGCCGCGAAACTTCTCAATTGTGGCGTTTGTAATTTAAACGCCGCGAGATGTATAAAATTAGCGGCATTTTTCCTAAAAACGCCGCTAAAAGTGCCGCTAAAAGTCAATTTTGCTGTAGTGTACTTAAAACTTCTGAAGAACTTTATTCACTTCGAAACCCATAACTAAAATTTTATTTATCTTTATAGTTTGGATTGCAATATAGACTCCAAAACAAGAAAAAGACATTAATCATATGAATACTAGTTAAAAATCATTTTTTATTTTTTTAATAATAATCCGAGATTTTCAGATATGTTAGTTCTTATGCTAATCAAATCTGCCTGTCTAACTCTACTCATAAATAAATTTATTTTAAGACATTCTATAAAAAAAACCTCATAAAAATTTTAAATAATTTCCGTTTTAGATTTCTTGTAGGTAAAGATTTAAAAGTGCCGCATCGTGCATAACCTTAAATATGTTAGTTGGCTTTTAAATAGTTAATGCTTTGTTATAAGTAAGGACTTTGCTAAGCCTTGTACACTTGCAAAGTCTTTGAAACTTTGCTTCTCACCAATATTTCGACTTTTATATCTGTTTTTGGAAAAATGAATTTGCCCAAGTAAAGAATACTATTATATTATCTACAATATGTTGCTACTTTTTGCTTAACACTTTTTCTATGCTACAATTACTTAAGCTAAAGTTGTATTTGGATTGTTAATCCTAAATATGAATTGACATTTTTCAAAAGAGAGAATAAAAAAATAAAAACAAGAAATCAACCACCTAATTGATAAATTTAATGCTTACTATTTGTAACAAAAAAAAATTTAAAAGGCATAATTCAACAAGTAGTTTTAGTACTGAAAAAACGGATGATATTCATTTTAAAAGTCTCGAGTTCAAATTGCTTTATCTGTAAGGTATATGTGCATCGTCAAAGAGTTAAAGAATATATATGAACAAATACTACATTGTAACCACTTTAAAACTATCAAAAGAATTAAAAATGCATATTTTATACTTATCGATAATACTCATTTTGGAATTAAGAGAAATATCTTTTTAGACTTTGTAATTGATAACACTACTAAAAGGATAATTATTTGATACACCGGTGGTGGAAATTAAAAGTTTTCACAAGCGTCTTAGTTTTAGGGTTTATAGACTTAGTTTAGAGTATAAAATTTAGGGGTTTAGGTTTTGTAATTTGAAATTTGGGGATTGTGAATAGAATTTAGGGTTTATGGTTTATAGGTTCAAAACCTAAATCCTCACCCTAAAACTTAAATCTAACCTCTAAACCCTAAATCCTAACCATAACCCCAATATTCTAGCCATTATCCCTAAATTTAAACTCCTACACCTAAACCCCTAAACAATATGCCCTAAACTAAGTTCCTAAACCCTAAAACAAAGGTGCTTACAGAAACTAAATGTTTCCACCGTCAGTGTAGTGAATACAAATCCCTACTAAAAATACTCCTAACGTTTCACGTAATAGTCATTTTAATTTTTATTCTTCTTTTGGTCCACTTTCGCCCCAAACATTTTATTTTGGATTAAAATGCTCCCCGTGGATGGAAACTGTTAGTTGACTAACGGTCAAAGCGGAACGCTCATGTAGCATGTTGACTTGGCTTGGGATGCTGACGTGGCTCTTTGATATGTCAGCAATCTTTTCAAAAAACTTATTTTTTATTTTTCTATAAAAAATTAATAATTTTTTTAATTTATTATTTTTTAAATAATATGTAACTCTTAATTTAAGTTATTATTTTTAATTTTTTAAAATAATAAATTATCATTTATTATTTAAAAAAACCCATGCCGTTGGACAAAGGGAAAACCCCTTTTGATTTTTTTTTTCGTTCTTTAAGTTGAATGTATAGAGCTTTCGCAATTTGTGCCCGTAGGGTTTTTATGGTCTGACTGTGTTTGTGTCTTCAATTCATTTTTTACTTGACACCTGGGCTGGGGCAAAGTCTCTAATTCCACCTTCCAATACTAGCCTTTTGAATTTGTCTAGAAAATAATAAATAATATTTTTTTAATATATAATTTTTTTTAAAATAAAAATAATAAAGTTTTATTAATTAATTTTTAAAATAATAATAAATTTAATAAATTATTATTTAATATTTTTAAAAATAAAACTATTTTAAAAAAAAATGTTGACGTGGGTTTTATTTTTTTTTTTAAATATTGTTGACGTGGCAAAATGCTACGTCAATGTCCCAAGTCAAGTCAGCATCCTACGTTGACCATTAGTCAACAAATTGTTTTCATCTATAAAGATTATTTTGACTTAAAATAAAACATTAGGAAATAAAAATGAATAAAAAAATAAAAATAAAAATAACTATTCAGTAAAACGTTAAATTTTTTTTTTGATATTATACCTATTTTTATTATAGGTATCATATGTGATATCATCCCATTGTTATTTTATATAGGTTTGAAGACTTATGTAACTAAAAGATAATGAATACCTAACTGTGAAGATAAGAGTATAAAGAATTTTGTTAGCACTTATATTTAGAAATAGTTAATTTTGTTTAGTTAAACTAATTTTTATATTAAATGCACATCTTTACACTCAGGAGTTGTTTGATAAACTAAAAATGAAGTGTTAAAAAATAAAAAAGACAAATGTTGATTATAAATATTTTTGATGTTTTGCTTAAAATTTAATCAAATTGTTTTATATACGTATCTTTTAAAAGATAATATGGTTAAAATAAAATAAAAAATATTAAAAATATTTTCCATTAAGTGATAAATACGTCTTTATCTACTCAACATTTTCTACACTTTTTTTTCGTTGAAAAATTAAATGGGTAATTTTAATTTTTGGAGTACCAAATATGCTTAAAATATTAAATGACTGAAATTATTTAATTTTAATAAATTAAAATTTACAATGGATTATTAAATAAGCCATAAATTTACGATTTTTGATAGATTCCTAACGCCCCGATTCATTTCCTTCATCCCAAGGCTAAGAAGATAAAGTCCTTCTCCGCCTAGCTCGTTCTAAACAACTAAAAAATATGAATGCATGTAAAAGTAATAATCTGTTTAAAATTATTCCAAAAACATTTGTGAATAAATTGTTATTATAATTTCTATAACAACTAACTGATATTAAATTCCAATCTTTAGTATGCATTAAAGCTATCTTTAGAAGTTTGATTCCCTTACTCAACTTTCATTAATAATTGGTCATAAATTAGTTTATTTATCAACCCCAACAAATTCTAACCATCTAGACACGTATATTTAACTCCATTAAATTTCTAATCAATTTAACGTTCCTATTCTTCTTCGCTACCATCCTACAAGTTTAATGCCTACTATTTGTTGTTTTTATTTATTTTCTCAAAATCTTTATATTTAATATTAATTATTATTGATTATTCACCTTCACTTCTATGTCAAACTTGTTGTTTTAAGTAGATTTTTCTCAATTTATTATTTAAAAATACATAAAATCACGAATATGAAACTATGATTATAAAGTATTCTTTTAATAAGATTAATCCAATTAATATGTAAAAATCTTAGTTTTATTATTCAAAAAATAAAATTATTTGATAATAAATAAAAAAATCAAGATTCAGATGTGTTATTTTCATTAATATTAAAATTCAAGTAGCCTTATTTATATTATACAACGAGAAAAAGAGTTAGAACTTATATAAATTTAATATAATTTTCATATGAAATAAATTCTACAAGTTGACACAAATTTGGTTAATTTAATTAAATATATTAATTTGTAAAATATACAACTATATAATTAAAAATTAATAAAATAATAAGAATTTGCTTGTGACCCATATGAAAACAAATAATAATTGAAACGAAATGCTATAAGTTTCAACCGTAAATTAAGTCATTAAACATGAGATTAATTAGCCTAATTAGAGCATTAAAATCCCAATTAAACATTAGGCATCCTTTCGGACTATACAAAGCTTACGCCACAGTAGATAACCTAATTCCCCTACAACTGAAAAAAGCAAAAAGCAAAAGCCACGTGTCTGTCAGCATCAATCAAATTAATCATAACCGTACACGTGCAACGTTTCCTTCTTCTAAGGAAAACAAAGACGTATAGATTTCATATTAGATGATTTAGGTAACCTTTCACTTACCTTCCCCATACAAACTGTATGAATTCTGAAGAAAAAAAATATATAGGAGTAGTAGTAATATTTAAAAACAGAAATAAAAATATGAAATTCTTTCACTTATTCACAAACTCCTATATATAGAATTCTATCTAAACCCTAATGTGTGCAAAACCAAAACACCTATTTTCCTGTACTCTTCTTCTTCTTCTAAACGGCCGCCTATTTTTCTAACATTTTCCGACGAAAGGGGTTAAGCTAAACCCATAATGTCTCGTGTTCTCGCTGAAAATATATCTGCGGATAGTAATAATAATTCTTCCCAGTTTTTTCATCACTCTTTGGAGCTTATCGCCGGTGAATTCTCAACCGCCACAGGAGCCTCCCGGACTCTTGGACAGTTGCTTCAACACGTCGGTGATGCACGTAAAGAAGCCACCGGTGACGAAACTCCGGTCCATGAAGCCCTGGTCGATGTCACTGATCCCAGGCCGATACCGTTCGTTCTTTCCTTTAACAACCTCACTTATAGTGTAAAGGTTCCTCGGAAGATGGCGTTGTCTGGTTTCTTGCGACGGAGGGGTGGTAGCGCTGCTACAGCTGCCGCTGTCGTTGGAGATTCACTTGCCGGAGATGGTTATTTTACGAGGACCAAGACGTTGCTTAATGATATCTCCGGGGAGGCTCGAGATGGCGAGATTATGGCCGTGCTCGGAGCTAGCGGTTCGGGTAAATCGACGCTAATTGATGCTTTGGCCAATAGAATAGCTAAAGGGAGTTTGAAAGGGAGTGTCACCTTAAATGGCGAAGCCTTGGAATCACGAATGTTGAAAGTGATTTCAGCTTATGTTATGCAAGATGATTTGCTTTACCCGATGCTTACCGTCGAGGAAACCTTGATGTTCGCTGCCGAGTTCCGGCTTCCTCGGACTCTATCCAAATCAAAGAAGAAAATGCGAGTCCAGGCTTTGATTGATCAATTAGGCTTAAGAAACGCCGCCAAAACTGTTATCGGAGATGAAGGTCATCGCGGTGTTTCCGGCGGTGAGCGTCGTCGTGTATCAATCGGCATTGATATAATTCATGACCCCATTATCCTATTCTTGGATGAGCCTACGTCAGGGCTGGATTCGACCAGTGCTTTCATGGTGATCAAGGTTTTACAAAGGATAGCTCAGACTGGAAGCATCGTCATAATGTCAGTTCATCAGCCAAGTTATCGAATTCTTGGTTTGCTTGACCGATTGATATTTTTGTCCCGTGGACAAACTGTTTACAGTGGTTCACCCATGAATCTGCCGTTGTATTTCTCTGAATTCGGGTATCCCATACCGGAGAATGAGAACAAAACAGAATTTGCTCTCGACTTAATTCGTGAACTCGAAGGATCTCCAGGTGGAACAAAAAGTTTGGTCGAATTTAACAAGTCATGGCAAAGCATGAAGCATACGAGAGACTCGGAGCCGGACCAGCTGGGTCTGTCGCTAAAGGAAGCAATTAGTGCCAGCATTTCTCGAGGTAAACTTGTTCCGGGTGCTACAAATGATGTGAATTCAACTTCAATGGTTCCAAGATTTGCAAATCCATTCTGGAAAGAAATGGTGGTGTTGTCAAACCGATCCATCCTAAATTCAAGACGGATGCCGGAGTTGTTCGGCATCCGTTTGGGAGCAGTTTTGGTGACAGGGTTTATTTTGGCCACGGTGTTTTGGCAGCTTGATAATTCGCCCAAAGGGGTACAAGAAAGACTAGGATTTTTCGCATTCGCCATGTCCACCACGTTCTACACATGTGCGGACGCTCTCCCTGTTTTCCTCCAAGAAAGGTACATTTTCATGAGAGAAACTGCTTACAACGCATACAGGAGATTATCATACGTTATAGCAAATGCTTTAGTGACATTGCCGGGCTTGATTTTCCTCTCCCTCGCATTCGCCGTCACAACGTTTTGGGCAGTAGGGCTTGACGGCGGCTTTTCTGGATTCTTATTCTATTTCTTAATCATGTTTGCCTCATTTTGGGCCGGAAGTTCGTTTGTGACATTCCTCTCCGGTGTCGTCCCACATGTGATGTTAGGCTACACAATCGTGGTTGCAATCTTAGCATATTTCTTGCTCTTCAGCGGCTTCTTCATCAACCGCGACCGAATCCCGGCTTACTGGATATGGTTCCATTACATGTCCCTCGTCAAATACCCATACGAAGCAGTTTTGCAGAATGAATTTGAAAACCCTACAAAGTGCTTTGTGAGAGGGATTCAAATATTTGACAATTCACCGCTGGGAGCAGTCCCTGAAGCCATGAAACTGAGATTGTTGCAGTCATTAAGCACGACTTTGGGAGTCAGAATTACAAGCTCAACATGTTTGACAACAGGTTTGGATATTCTCAAACAACAAGGGATTACAGATTTAAGCAAATGGAATTGCCTCTTGATTACTGTGGCTTGGGGTTTCTTGTTTCGGATTTTATTTTATTTTTCCTTGTTGTTGGGAAGCAAAAATAAGAGAACATAATATAAATTAGTCCTTCTTTAGGGGTGCCTTTCAGTAAATTTCAAATATGTAACACAGAAATATTGCTTTCATTTGTGTGTATCTTCATTGTTTTGTTTATTGGGGTTTAAAAATATCTTCAATTGGATCTGTAAATTAATTCGTGCTAAAGTTTACTTGATCAAATCCTAGTGCTAAACTTTTGATTAATTACAGCAACATTTCTTGGTTATATATATATATATATATATATATATATATATATATATATATATATATATATATATATATATATATATATATATATATATATATACTCCCTCCGTCCCACTAAAACTGTCACATGTTGACATTTTTCTGGTCAAATTTTTTTAACTTTGACTATAATTTATTTAAATATTTTAATTAATTAAAAATTATAAAAAATATATTTAAAAACTAGTTGATTCAAAGTTTTTAAAATATATTTTTTTATATTTTTATCAATAATAAATTTTAAATTATAAGAGGTCAAAGTTGAAAAAGTTTAACCCAAAAAAAGTCAACATGTGATAGTTTAAGTGGGACAGAGGGAGTATATAATTACAAGTTACAACTTGAAATTTTTAATTAATTTATATTTTCTTGGAAAATAATGAGATTTTTTTTGGCAAATCTTAATTCTACTTAGGCTTAGTTTGTGGTTGCTTTTGAAAAGTGTGGTGAAAAAAGTGATTCTCAAACTAGCTGTTTTCATGAGATAAAAAGTCTATTTTAGACATAATATTAAAAAGTAAAAATAAATTTGGGTGATTGTTCAAATTAATTAATGTTATGATTTATGAAATAAATCAATTTAAATTATAATAAAAAATATTTTTATAAAATTTAAAATATAAATTACATTCTAGATTATATAAGGACATACCACTTACACATTAATAATAAATATAAAATAAAGTACAAATAAAACAATTTTATTCTCAATATAAATATTATAAAATATATATTATTTTACAATTATATATGCATAAACATTATTTTAACAATAAATTATAATTAAATAATAAGGGTAAAAAAGTAATTTTATTTTTAAACTAGCTTTTCCACCCAAGAAGTTATAAAATCCAGCTTCTTGGTTTGCGTGAAAAAGCTAGTTTTAAAAGCAACCAAAAGCAGTATGTTTTAACTAAAAACACTTAAAAAAGTGATTTTTTGTTGCAAAACGCAACCAAAAACAGGCCCTTAGAAAAGAGGGGAATGGAAGATTTTAATAAAAGGGAGGGGGAACACTCTTAGTAGGTCTAGAGTCCATGGCCTAAGAGAATACGAGTGGATTAAAGATGAACACCTTAACGAACCGGCCAAATGTGTTTGCTCGAAAGTAGCGAAAACTGATTTAAGATTGATTTTTGATATGTCATTCATGGTCTTTTCTCTATGTTATTGAGTAATTTTTGACGGCTTTTGCGTTAGACATGTGAGTAGGTAACCAACATAATTTTGTTTGTTTCACTTTGACTGACCCATGAAATTGTAGACCAATCAGATTGTAATTGGTCAAAAAAAGATTGTAATTGAGTTGACTTGTGCTCATGCTCTAGAAAAAATTAAAACTCCACAGCTTGTTATCGGAGTATTTTGCAACACGCAAATATATTGTACGACCCTATAACAAATGATACTAAAGTGACCTTTTAGGCGCCCGATTTCACCCGAAGCAACTCACAGTTAGGGTAGGCGGGTGGACGAAACCATATTATATTTTGAATTTTTCCATCCAATATTTTGAGTTTCATTTTTGCATACTAATTTCAGGCTTAAATAAGGATGTCATTTCATTCAACCCTCAAACTACAAATATTTTCCTGTAAAAAAACTATAAATATTCCCTAGCTTCGCCGGGAGGTAAAATTTTTAAACAATTTACATTTATGTCATACATAAAATAGAAATTACCACCAAAACGTATGTGAAATTATACCAATTTTACAATTGAAAGAAAGAAATAGAGTTTGATTTGAGGATAAAAAAAATGTCAATATCAATTTACCACTAAAAAGTAAAAATACTGTGAAAAAGTAATTCATCATATCACCTACTTTAAGTACAATAATTTTTTTGAACAAACTTTAAGTACAATAATTAACCATAAAGTAAAAATAATTAACATAGGGTCTATTATGGGTCATAGAAAAATTAATGAAATACTTGTTATAATTTTTTTTGCCATAATAAGGATTTCAATAGACTCGTGAATAAATATGCATATTAATAAATTGTTTTGAAAATTAACATTATATCAACCCTTAAATTATCATTCACAATAATCCTTTTAAACAAATCCTTTAGAAAATAATATTAATACAGATAATAGTTTTGAGCAAATCAAATATTACTAAATAAATAATTTTGATAAAAAAAATTACTAAATAAAACTTCCCAATATGCCAAAGAAGAGCCATCATTGTTTTTCCATAAGGATTTCGATAGACTCAAGAACATTTAATAATGCATATCCACAAATAATTAAAAAATAATGTGTATGAATTCATAATTATCATTTACATCATTCCTTTAAATAAATTATTTTAAAAATAATATTAATATAAATAATAAATTTGGATCGGATTAAATATAGTTACTAAACCAATTTATAAGTCTATTCAAAATACCATTTAAAAAAAATAAAACAGTCCAAGTGTTCTTTTAACAAATATCTACCATGCAGATCAGTAAATCATTTTGGAAAATAAAGTTATATTGATTCTTAAATTATCATTTGTAATATTTTTAAATAAATTATTTTAAAAAATAATAATATAAATGTCATCTAAATTTCGGGTCAACGGTTTACCGTTTATTGAACCGTGGGCTTTAAGGTCGAGTCATGTTATTTGACCCATTTGGTTAAGAAAGAACCTTAGTAGACTTTGATTTTGGGCTTGGTCTTGGGAGGAGATTAATTTGGGTCAAGGGAAACTTAGGAGTGATTGATTGCAAATAACCCATTTTCAATTGAATGGTTGCGCACTAAATAATTCCCTCTTGTTTCTTTGTGTTAAGGGTGTAAGAACTAAGCTCATCCCATTACATCACCTTTTCATCTCAAAACCCATACTGCTAGGCTTGATAGACTTGATTTCCTTCGACCATTATGGATTACCAAGTGGTGGAGAAGATTGATTTTTGAGTGGAAATGATGAAAGCAAAAATCAAAAGATATGCACAAGGATTTATAGGGGTTCGACCTTCTAAATAAGAACCTACATCTACTACCTCAGCTTCTCACTAAGGATTTCACCAAATTCACTCTTGAATTTCTTACCATTTTCTAGGCTAAGGAGGCAATCTTTACACACTCAAAGCTTTCTAACCCAGAGCTTGAGTAAACCCTCTTTACAAGAGAAATTTGATCAAACTTGAAATTTCTAACTAGGTAGATAGTTTGCACTCTTAAGCTCACTCACCCAATCCTAAACACATGAGAAAATTTGACAATTTTGGCTCACAAGTGTTGTCTATACTAAAAATGTACAATTAAGCTCTAAGACAATTTCTTCATCATAATGTTGTTGACAATTGAAGCATTAGCCTTTTCTTGATGTTTGGAGGTCCCTTTTATACTCTTAATTGAGTTAATAGTCGTTGTAGACCGTTGGGGTCGAATTGGAACCATTAGAGTCTTTATTTCCCACCATAAATGCAATTCTGCAGCTTAGCGTATCGATAAGGTCCCGATTAGGAATTAGTCATTGAGCTTTTCAGCTGATGCGTATCGATACACGTGGTAAGCGTATTGGTACGATCTTGCAATTTAAAAGACCGTTGGGAAAATGACCGTTAGGGGTAGTTGGGTGTATCGGTACGCGACGCGAACTAGCCGTTGGGGTTTTAAGACACACCATATCGATACTGACTAAGCGTATCGGTACGGTTTTTGGCTATTAGAATTTCACTGTAGTTAAAACCCTAAAGGGTATCGATACGGTCATCTAACGTATCGGTACAATTACATTAAAAACTTGGTTTTGACTACTTTAAATACACTTTAAATTATTCCAAAGCCTTGTAAAAACCCTTCAACATATTTTCAAGTTGTTTTGACTAAAAGCATGTTTTGAATTCTTTTCAATTTAGTTCAAAACATTTTTCAATTATTATATCAAAATATTTAGTTCTACAATCTCTCCCTTTTTGATATAATAAAACTAACTTGAAAAATTGTTTGGATTCTCCCCCTTAGTATTTTAAAAATTTGAATAAGAGAATTTGAAAAATTAAACCACGTAAAGCTCTCCATTATTCTCTTGAAAAATCATTTTTTCAAACCATTTCTCCCCTTTTTGTTATATCAAAAAAATTAAATGACTTTAGGCTCTAAATAACATAGAAGGTAATTTTTTTTTTGACACAATTAAAATTTTAGTTTTAAAAATGGCTTCCCCTTACTCAAAGCATCAAATATTGTTAGTAAAACAATATCATAATCTAGTTGAATTAAAAATAAATAAATCAAATGAAAAACAAATGAATTCAACTAAATTTTACCACACTTGAATCCAAGTGAGGATGTGAAGCCTTCATTCTTCAAGTGTTCTTCCTTTGTGTGCATGTAGCTCCCCCTCAGTGTTTGACTTGTTGATCATCCTCCATCACACCTAACATAAGATAATCAAGTAACTTTTGGTATCCAAATTGCTTTGGATCCATAGATGTTAGTTGCACAAAGTTTAGTCCCCTTAGGAATCCATTTTTCAATTTCATTCTTTTTGTTTGAAGTGATTAGTTCTTTTGGAACCCAAACACATCTAAAACATTTACCATTAAAAAATCTAGGGGCACTAGATTGTCTTTGATAAAAAATTGATTTTCCACAATTTGTTTTCTTTTCAAACTCTTTGGAAATCAAATCTTTTTCTTCTTGAACTTTATGAAGCAAATTTTGTAAATCAAGACACTTTTGCTCAAACTCATTGAGTTTTGCTTCAAGTTCATCTTTGGTTTTAGAAATCAAATCATTTTGAATTTTTAAGTTTGAAACCACTTTCTTGTTTTTCAAAATGTGATTTTTAAATTCTAAAACCAAATCATCACAGACATCTTGTAATTCATCAAAAGAATAAGAAGTAGAAGTAAATGAATTAGAAGTTACCCTTGAATCTTCTTGGATGGCCATAAGGCAAATGTTGACTTGTTCATTGTCGGTGGAGTCTTCATCACTCCAAGTAACCACACATGCCTTCTTCTTATGGCTTGGAGTGCTTGCCCTCTTCTTCTTCATTGATTCATGTTCGAATTCTTTCATTACTTTCTTCATGAATGGGGCACACTTCTTGAAAAGATGGACTATCTCTTCTTCTTCATCCTCCTACTCGCTTGTATCAACATGATGGCACTTGGAGGATTTGAGAGCAATGACCTTGACATCAATGCCTTGCTTCTTGATCTTCTTCTTCTTCTCCTTCTTCAAAGGTAGAGACATCATCTCATGAGTAAGAAGAGATCCGATTAGCTCATCGAGCTTGAGTTTTTTCAAGTCTTTAGCTTCAATGATGATCGTCTTCTTTGAATCCCATGACTCGGGAAGTGAATAGAGCACCTTTTGAACGAGTTTGTCTTCCGAAATCTCCTCCCCAAAACCTTTGAATTGATTGATGATTGTGGAGAATCGGTTGAACATCCTCTTGATGTCTTCATTCGGGTCTATCTTGAAGTTATCATACTCTAAGTTGAGTAGACCGATCTTGGTCTCCTTTACTTTGTTGGTTCCTTCGTATGTGACTTTAAGCTTGTCCCATACTTCCTTGGCATCTTCATAAGAAGGCATCTTCTCATAGATGTTGGGGCTAAATGCACAAAAAATAATATGCAAAGCCTTACAATTAAGCTCCATCTTCATGCGATCTTCCGCATTCCATTGCACATTGTTTCATTGTGGCACAAACAGACCATTCTCAACTATGTTCCAAAGCTTGTAATCTTTGGCTTTTATGAAAAACATCATTCTAGTCTTCCAATAAGCATAGTTGGTCTCGTTGAAGAATGATGGCTTATCGATGGATTACGCCATTTGACCAGTTGATTGAATACTTATATCGAGCTTCCCAAATCACCTCAATAGGATGTTAATCCTCTTCGATTGAGTCTTGCTCTGATACCAATTGTTAGGCTTGAATTACTTCAACCGTTATGGATTGCTAAGTGGCGGAGAAGGTTAATTTTTGGGTGGAAGTGATGGAAGCAAAAATCAAAAGATATGCACAAGGATTTATAGCGGTTCGACCTTCTAAACAAGGACCTACATCCACTACCTTAGCTTCCCACTAAGGATTTCACCAAATTCACTCTTGAATTTCTTCCCCTTTTCTAGGCTAAGGAGGCAACCTTTACACACCCAAAACTTTCTAACCCAAAGCTTGAGTAAACCCTCTTTACTAGAGAAATTTGGGCAAACTTGAAATCCCTTACTAGGTAGATAGTTTGCACTCTTAAGATCACTCACCCAATCCTAAACACTTGAGCAAATTTGACAATTTTAGCTCACAAGTGTTGTCCATACTAGAAATGTTCAATTAAGCTCTAAGATAATTTCTTCATCATAATGTTGTTGACAATTGAAGCATTAGCCTTTTACTGATGCTTGGAGGTCCCTTTTATACTCCCAATTGAGTTCATAGCCGTTGTAGACCGTTGGGATTGAATTGGAGCCGTTGGAGTCTTTATTTCCCGTTATAAATGTAGTTCTAGCGTTTCGATACTCTTAATTTCGTATCGATACGGTCCTGATTAAGAATTAGCCATTGAGCTTTTTAGCTGATGCGTATCGATACGCGTGGTAAGTGTATCGGTACGGTCCTACAATTTAAAAAACCGTTGAGAAAATTACTGTTGGGGGTAGTTGGGCGTATCGATACTCGATACAACAGTATCGATACGCGAACTAGCCGTTGGGGTTTTAAGACACACCTTAGCGATACTGATTAAGCGTATCGGTATGAGTTTTGGCTACTGGAATTTCAATGTAGTTAAAACCCTAAAGGGTATCGATATGGTCATCTACCGTATCGGTACAGTTACATTAAAAACTTGGTTTTGACTACTTTAAATACATTTTAAATTATTCCAAAGCCTTGTAAAAACCCTTCAACATATTTTCAAGTTTTTTTTTGACTAAAAGCATATTTTAAATTCTTTTCAATTTAGTCCAAAACATTTTCAATTATTATATCAAAACATTTAGTTCTACACATACCTCTCACTCTTTTATTTCCTTCATTTCCAAGAAGTCCCAAGTTCCAAACTTTATGCGTCCAAAATTCATTCTAGGATTTAAGATTTAAGGATTAGTAATCTACTCTTCAAGAGTTTTAAGAAAAATTAAGAATCTTTAAGAATGGAGACTAAGTGAGTTTATGTGTTTTATTGGGGGTTTTGAGGAGATAAGTTAGAAGGAGGTTTTTTAAACTTGTTTTAGTTGTTAAATTCATCTTTCAACCTTCAATTTACTACATGCAAAATTGTAATTAGTTGGGTAGTGAAGGAAGTTGGAGAATTCTCCCAAGCCATGAACAAGGAGAAGACTTGAGGATTTGGGGCAAGGAGCTTCATTTCGAGCATAGGAGTAAGGTTAACACACCTCCAACTCTCTTTGATTCCTGAACATCATAAGTATGATGCTTTGTATACTTGTTTGAGTTTTTTGGTGCTTTAGAGTGAAAACCTTATTTGATGTTGTTAATGAACATCATAGGTGTGCTTACCATGGATGTGAAATAACCAATCAATTTGTTTGGAAGTAATCCTATGCGCTAGACTATATTAAGAAATGTTGATGATTGTTCTTGAGTTTTAAGAACAATAGGTTGGGTGTTTCTTGAAATTATGAAAATTAGAAACCAAAAGTTAAAGAAAAAAATGAAAATATGATGGATTAGATGAAAAAAAAAAGAATTAAACAAAAAATATTAATAAAGATTAAAGGAATGATAGATAAAACAAATTTGAAATTTAAACTTTTTTTTATGGAGTATGGCGTCAATGGAGATTGATTTAGAAGATGAACATAACATGTGAATTTGGTTGATGTCCCATAAAACCCTCCTACTCGCAATTGAATATGAAACCTCTACGATAAGGCTCTAATCGATCTTTCTAATCGTAATAGACTAGGCAACCCGAAGTGTGAAGATGATCTCTGCCGCAAGAACTAGAAGCACCACGTTGAAGAAAGCTTTGAAGGCACAAGTTTAATGACTCTTGCAAACATGCACTCAAAGAATAATCTTATTAATCAACAAAAATTGGAATTACAATATGGGCAAGGCCTCCTTTAAATAGGCTAAAGACTTGGTTAGCTAGTAGAGTTCATCTCCTACAAAAGGCTAAAATCAAGGCTTAAAATAAGGAATGAAACTCTATCCTAAATAAACTCTAATATTCTAATATTTTCTTAAATACTAAACAATTAAAATAGAATAAATAAATAAATAAGAAGATTCTTGGGCTGAATTGAATTATAAATAATCAATAAAATAATGGAAAATTCGTAATAATTCAAAAAATTTGTATTAAACACGTACCTAGTGCATGCGCAGTCTTTGCTAAAGTAGACATATCTTGAGTTTCCAACATCGGATTGATCCATTTCAAGATGTGCTGGAAAGGTAGCGGAATGACGATCATTCCATAAGAAGACAAATCGGCCCATAAATCCCCATATCCCATCCGAAAAGTTTTCACAAGTGAGCTGATATTCCAAACTTAGATAAAAACTTCATCTTCTTGTCCATGATGATTAGTTTCACCTCTCTCATGCATGTATCAGTTTGTCAATGGGTTCTCCATAATAACAACTCATATGAATTTTTTTTGCAAAAAGGATTAGGTTGTCTCTTATGCCTTGAGACAACTCGAGCCTTATAAGTGTAATTATCTTACACATAACTTAGAGTTGGCAACAATTATCTTTGCCTTAAAGATTTGGAGGTACTACTTGTATGGAGAAAAATGATACATCTACATTGATCATAAAAGTCGAAAGTATTTACTTACTTAGAAGGGATTGAGCCTAAGACAATGAAGGTGAATTGAACTGCTCAAGGATTACGATTGTTTAATAGAGTATCATCCTCATAAAGCAAATGTTTGTGGCTGACACTTTGCGTCGAATGTTGATGTTAGATCTGAGAGTGATTTTTTCCTGCTTGAGGGTGACTGGTGATGGTATCTTGTAAGCTGAGCTTTGATTGGAAACTGATTTGGTGTAAGAAATCAAAAGGGCTCAGCTTTTAAATGAAAAATTGGTATCCAAGATGAAGACGGTACAACGGGGGGGGGGGGGGGGGAGACGGTTGGATTTGAGGTGCGAGATGGTGGAATCTTGTACTTCAAGAATCGTTTTGTGTGTTCTAGTGGTAGATGAATTACGAGACACAATTCTTCTTAAGGCTAATAGTAGTCAGTTCTCCACGCATCCCATTAGTAATAAGATGTACCAAGATTTACGTCCTTTCTATTGATGTCCTAGGTTGAAGAGTGATGTATCAGAATTTTTGACAGTGCTTAGCTTATCAACAAGTGAAGGTCGAGCATCAAGTTCTTTCGGGGTACTTTAGCCCATTCAAATTCCACAAAGGAAGTACGATCAAATGATAATGTATTTTGTTACGGCTTTACCAATGACTCAAAAGGGACACAAAACGATTTGGGTGTGTAATACCCCAAAAGTTAGTTAGTGACCAAATGGTAAAAAATGAAAACTTGAAGCATAGAGTTTAATGACCAAAACGACAAGTTTGCAAAACTTGGTGTCTAAACTGACAAGTTGGGAAAAGTTTAGATCCCTTAAATGTTAATTTTCCAACAATTTTTATCCTGTAAATAGATATAGCACATTAAAATGAGTTTGGTGTTACCCTGATTTTTCGGTACGAGATTGTACTAAAAGTTATTAGTTGACAAAGTTCTTAGTAATTTTTCGGTAAATTAGATCGAATAGAAATTCATGGAACTAATAAATATTATGGTAAAAAGGTCATTTCACATGTTTATGATAATTTTAATGTGTTGGATGATTTAGAACCCTTGGATTTAGCTTAATTTTCTTGTTTAATCTCAACCGTTGGATCAAAAAGGATATGATTGGAATTATGGATTTTGTCAAGGGAAAAGTTGGTAAATACTAACTCATGAGATTAAGCTTGGCTGAAGATTTTGATAAGTGGCAAGCTTTGGAGCCTTAGATTAAAAGGGTAAAAAAAGCCTTGAATTGAGTTCAATTTTATGTTTAAAATTTTAAACCCTAAACAAAAATAAGGTTTCATTTAAGGTTCAATTTGAAGGATTAATGGTTCCAATTGCTTGAATATAATGTTGGAATTGAAATTTCAAGTTTGGATCATTGAGTTTAGTTTGGTGACCAAATTGCCATGTATAGGAATTATCGGAGCTTGATGTTTGAACTTAAATTGATGGTGGATTGGTGTTTTACATGTTCTAAATTGTTGATTAGAGCAAAAAGATGAAGTAAATGGTGTAAGGATCATTTTGGCATGCTTGTAAAGTTAGAGGATCCATTCGACTATTAAGGGAAAATAGGGGACTAAAGTGTCAAATCTGAAATTTAAGTGTAGATATTGTTTGATATGTTCTATGTTACGAAATGATGGTTCAAATATTAAAAATGAACATAGATTGTGAAACTTTCCATTCTAGTCCCTAAAATGCTAAAAGAGAGAAAATGTGAAATTTTAAGGCTTGAATGAGTTGTTTGAAGTATTATTATTTCAATCGAGTATTGAAATAATTTTATGAACTTTACAGAGCGAAATGTGCATGGTATAGGGTACTAACATATACTTTGAAATGATATGTGTCATGTAAATGGTATATTTACAGATTCAAATCAAGATCGAGAGAAAAACAAGGTTAAGAGCAAATAAAAATTAAGAGCAAAGTGAATATTGCTGCTTACAGTTAGTGGGTAAGAAAATTAAGGTGAGTGCATTGCAATTATTTTGTACATATCAAATATGTTTTGAATATTAGACTTTAAAGTATAATTACATTATTTTCCTAAATTGATAAAAAGTATAATTTTATATTAAATAGTCTTTATAGTTAAAAGAAATATTTTTATGCATAATGGGGTATGAACTGCCCTATTATGACAGATGATGATATATGTCGATATATATTATATAATCTTTCACATGTATTAAACTATACGATAAAATTTCCTAAGTACATTCTATAAGAGATTAGGTATAAGATGATATACCATGAGTTTTACAGTTGTTATGTTCGATACTTCGATACTAAAACCGTACTTTGGCACGATGATAACACTTTGGTGTTGTGGGTATTGTATTTATCTGTACTTCGGTATGATGACATCATTTGATGATGTGGACAGTGTAGAATATAAGAACGTGCAGAGAAAAGAGAGCTATTCTCTGTTGTTTTTTAATTTTCATCAAAACAAATATACACCGGAAGAGTCTTTAATAGACTAAGTACAAAGAGTTTGAGTCCTAGTAGTCTTCTATAAGAATTAATCTTTATTTACAGTAAAGATAGAGTCACTATACATTTAAACTATTAATTAGGATAATATTTACAACAACATAATTAAACCTCCTACATGTCTCTAACCTATACTCCCCTTCAACTGGTGAGTATATGTTATATACTCCTAGCTTGGATGTGAAGTCATCGAAAGTTATTCTGGGCAATGCCTTGGTGAGAACGTCAACAAGTTGATATTTTTGTTAGAACATAATGAAGCTTTGCAACTCTATTGTTAACCTTCTGATAAATGAAATGTATATCAATCTTCATGTGCTTGGTCCTATCATGTTGGACTAAATTTTTAGCAATATTAATTATTGATTGACTGTCACTAAATAATTTAAAATTTTGACTTTCATCTAGTTCCTATTCCGATAGAAGTTTCTTTAACCACATTCCTTCGCAAATTCCAAGTGCCATTGCTTTATACTCAAATTATGCACTATTTTGAGACACCACAACCTATTTTTTACTTCTCCAAGTCACTAGATTGCTCCACACAAAAGAACAATATCAACTGGTAGATTTTCTATCTGTTAACTCCCCTGCCCAGCTGGAATCAATGTATATTTTCACTGATCTGTCCTTGTTTTTCCTGAAAATCAGACCATAACCAGGTGTAAATTTCAGGTATCTAAAAATCATGTTGACTGCTTCTAAGTGTTCTTCTCTAGGGTCACTCATGTACTGGCTGGCAATACTAATTGAGTAGGCTATGTCTGGTTGTGTGAGGGAAAGATAAATCAATTTTCCCACAAGTCTCTGATATGATTCCCTATTCATAGGGCTTCCCATCTCATTTATTCTCATCTTCAAGTTAATCCATGGGAGTATCTGCTGGTTTGCAACCAAGCATCCTAATTTCTGAGAGCAAATCCAGAATATACTTTCTCTGGTTAATCACATTCCCATCAGTTGACCTGGTTGTAACACCCCAAAAATCGGTTTAGTAGAATTTTAACTTTCAATAATTCAAAATTCATATCCGATAAGTTAAACGAAAGCTTAAAAAAAGATTAATTTGATTGAATAGTAAGAACATAAAATATGTTTAGTGTCTAAATTGTAAGAAAGTATAATTATGTGAATAGAGTATAATCAAGGCAAAAGACTAATGGCGCATTGCTAATTAACCCATGAGGTTTTTTATGACAAGGAAAGGTAATTGAGGGATTAAAGTAGTGATTTACCCTTTTTTCTAAAGTGATGAATATATGGATTAGGTGTCATTACTTGGATTAATTTGTAAAAAAAGAAAGAAAGAATGGGGTATTTCTGCTATGAGGCGGTTAATATACGGCTAATATACGACGTGACCGGTTAAATAGGTGATCGGTTAAAAGTGAAAAATATGTAAATTACTTATTTTGTTGATAATATTATCAACATATTAGGTAGCGCCTATTATGTTATTAAAGTTTAGCTGATGGGGCCTTGGAAAGCTGATGATAACAAAATAGATAAATTACTTATTTTGTTGACACTTTTGAGTAAATAACTTATTTTGTTGATACTTTCGAAAGTATCTATACTTTTTTAAAAGTATTGATACTTTTTAAAAAAATAATGTAACCGGTTGCATAAAAGTATAGATACTTTCGAGCCACATTGCAACCGTTTACATTGCTTTTTGAAAAAATATCGATACTTTTAAAAAAGTATAGATACTTTTGAAAGTATCAACAAATTACTTATTTTGTTGATACTTTTGAGTAAATTACTTATTTTGTTGATACTTTCGAAAGTATCTATACTTTTTTTTAAAAGTATCGATACTTTTTTAAAAATCAATGTAACCGGTTGCAATGTGGCTCGAAAGTATCTATACTTTTTTAAAAAACATTGTTACCTGTTGCATAAAAGTATAGATACTTTCGAGCCACATTGCAACCGGTTACATTACTTTTTAAAAAAGTATGGATACTTTTAAAAAAGTATGGATACTTTTAAAAAAGTATGGATACTTTTAAAAAAGTATAGATACTTTTAAAAAAGTATATATACTTTCGAAAGTATAAACAAAATAAGTAATTTACTCAAAAGTATCAACAAAATAAGTAATTCACCTATTTTGTTATCGTCGGATTTTCAAGGCCCCATCAGCTTAAATTTTAATAACATAATAGGCGCTACCTAATATGTTGATACTCTTATCAACAAAATAAGTAATTTGACCTATTTTGTTATCGTCGGATTTCCAAGGCTCCATCAGCTTAAACTTTAATAACATAATAGGCTCTACCTAATATGTTGATACTCTTATCAACAAAATAAGTAATTTTACCTACTTTGTTATGTTTGTATCGATACCTACCGATAACTTAAGTTTGTCGGTTACCAAATTTTTTTAATATTTCTTCATGTTTTCTACCGGATACATTATATTATGTCAACATATCCGGTAGCGCTTTACCAACGTTGTTATTTATTTTATAATATTTTCAGTAACGCCGTTTCTTAGCCGTATATTAGTCCGCCTTTTCTTAAATTTTTCCGAAAGAATGGGTAAACCCACGGCAAAAAGGAAAAGACGAGAATAAAAAAAATGAATGATGAGTGAAGGAATAGGTGTCTTGAAATTAAGCCTCCAGGTGTTTTGAGGAGAAGAAAGAAAGAAAATCAGTGTAGATGGATTAGAAAAGAAAAGGGAATCATCTTCTGAAAATGGCTTCCACGCCTTTGTTAAATGCTCTTGGAGCTTTAGACTTCAGGTTAAAAATTTCTTATTGTAAAGCTATCTCTTCCATTGGTCACAAATTCGGTAAGCTTATATCCTTAATTTACTTTTGGTACCATTTTTATGGAGTTCTAAGTCTAAGTGTTCATGAATAAAATTTTATAACTAAGGTCTTTGAATTCGTAAAATTGCAGAATATCACTGTAAAGTGTTTAAACAAGCTGCCTAGTGTTTTAAAATGCAGAACACTGCTGTAAATTGTTTAGAAAAGTCGCCTAGTAGTTTAAAAATGTATAACACGGTTGTGAAGTGTTTAAATATTTTGTCATATATTTCGGATGCATAGAAATGCTATAAAATGTTTATATACAAGCTGTTTGTGTTTGTTAAATGCAGAAACTGTTTTGTAGTATTTAAATTGAGGTTTTGGTAATTAGTGTAATGTAGAGATTTACCATGGATAAAGGATATGGTTTTGATTTTGTATACATTTTTATTAGATTTCTATGCATAGGAGGAATTATGGACACGAAATGAAAAAGCTAAGGGATTGGGAAAATAATATGCCAAACGTACTATAATTCGGATCAGGTGAGTGTAGTTTGTAGTGTATTTGATGGTTAGGAATAATTTGGTTAATTTTAATGCATAATGCTTTGTTTCAAGTTTCAAGTTTTTAGGCATAAAGGATCGATCCCTTAGGAAACATGATAGATCTCATGGTTTACGGTAGCTAATTAAAATGATATTCCAGGCATATAGTGTAAAAGGATCGATCCCCTAATAAATAGGATCGATTCCTTGAAGTTTAAAAAGTTGCAATTTAGTCTTGAAATCGTATCTTGTTCAATTGATGTCAAGATTGACCTCTGATTCTTTTGAAATTATTAATTATGAAAGAATGTATGTTTAGGAGTATATTTATACAATGAAGTGTATATTTTTGAAATATCCTCAAACTTTTTAAAAAATTATAAATAGGTCCTTAAACTTTTGAAACTTTATAATTTAGTCTCTATTGGCTAAAATCAGTATTGATTGGTTTAAGATATCTGATAATTCATGATTAATGTTTACTTTGATGTTAAGCATGTTTTGTGTCCGTTTGATTTTAATTTAAATGTCTGATTCACTGATTTACATTCCGACGACATTTTCGATCCCAGTTTTCTTCCAGACCGGGTAGGAGTGTTACACTAGCAACCTCCATTCATAGAAAATATCTTAGACTTCCAAGATCCTTAGTCTCAAATTCCCTCGCTAGGAATTTCTTCAATCTTTCAATTTCTTCAGTGTTGTCACCAGTGATTATCAAGTCATCGACCTATACAATTAAAAAGGTTTTCTTCTTGTCTGATGTGGCTTTTGTAAACAGTGTATGGTCTTCTTGGCATTGCTTGTATCCATTCCTCACAATTGCTTTATCAAACCTATCAAACTAGGCTCTTGAAGATTGTTTTAGCCCATATAAATATTTGTTTAGCTTGCATACCTTCTGTTTGGTCGAGTAATCTTCCAAACCCGATGGAATTTACATATGCACTTCCTCTTTAAGGGTTCTATTCGAGAATGCATTTTTAATGTCTAACTGATGCAACTTCTAATTTTCATTTGCAGCTAAAGATAGTAATACCCTAATAATATTTAACTTAGCCACATGTGCAAATGTCTTATGGTAGTCTACCCCATTGGAATGGATAAACCCATTGGCTACAAACCGAGCTTTGAACCTCTCTGCACTTTCATTTGAGTTGTACTTTACTGTGAATACTCATTTGCACCCAACCACTTTCTTCCCTTTCGGTATCTCAGTCAAGTTCCAGGTTTAGTTAAAATGAGGAGCTTTAATTTCTTTCTCAACTACTTTTCTCCACTTAGGATCCTCTAGAGCCTCCTCCACTGTTTTTGGAATTCTTACATTGTCCACCTTAGCTGTAAAAGCTTTAAAACTAGCCGTTAATTTTTCATAAGCAACAAACCTTTCAATAGGATGGTTTGTACATTTTCTCACACATTTCCTCTAGGCAATAGTAAGGTCTGTTGTATCAATAGTAGGAGCAAAAATTTGAAAAATATCATTACCAGAAACATCATTACCTTCGATGTTTTCCAAAGCTGCTGTGGAGTTAAGGTTTTTTTTAAGAGTCTTTGATTCTGATCTGGGTGTTGGAATGGGTGTGGTGCAAATGCTAGGAGTTTTAGGATTTGGTGAGGTCATATCTGGCGGAACAAAAAAAGTAGCAGGCTGGTATAAAGGTGATTGAAAAGGTTGGCTATTCTGATGTGAACAAAAATCATCAAAGGTAGGTTGTGAAGGTAAATAACGAATGCAATGAATGTTGTTAAAGGACTGAAATTTCTTTAAACTCTCCCCTAAATTTCAACGGTGGAGAAAAATGATCTACTTTCAAAAAAGGTAACATCGAGAGAGGTGTAAAGCCTTTTCGTGTGGGTGAGTAACATTTGTAGCCCTTATGACTCGATGAATACCCCAAAAACACACACTTACGAGATCCAGGATCAAGTTTACTCTGAGAATGACTATGAACATGAGCAACATAAGTGTATCCAAATACTCAAAATGGAAGAGTAGATAATAAGGGTTTAAAGTGAGAAAAAGTAGCAAGAAGCAAATCTTTAGGAATTTTGAAGTTTAATGGTTTACTAGGCATCCTATTAATTAAATAGGTGGCAGTAAGAAGAGCTTCCCCCAAAAGTGTTTAGGTACATTAGCAAAAAAAGAAGGTACCTAGCAACCTCTAAAAGGTGCTTGTTTTTTCGTTCAACCACCCAATTCTATTGAGGGGTAAGATGTAAAATACCTTTTTCTTTGAAGTAGTAACCTAAAGTTTTAGTAAAATATTCACTTTCATTATCACTTTTGAGAATTTTAATAGTACTCTGGAATTGGTTTTCTATCATCTTATGGAAGGTTCTAAAAATATTCTTTGCCTCAGATTTTTCTCTCATTAAATATGTCCATGTTGTTCTAGAGTGGTCATCAATAAAGGAAATAAACCATCTTAAGCTATTAAAATTTTTGATCTTAGAAGGGCCACAATTGCCACTATGTATGACTGAAAAAGGTGCGGAAGGTTTAAATTTGGATGGGACATAAGTTTGTCTAGTGTGTTTAGCTAGTTGGCATATATCACAAACAAAAGAAGTTGGACTTTTATTTAGAAATAATTTACGGAATAATTTTGCTAGATAATAAAAATTTGGGTGTCATAACCGAAAATGTCATAACATAACATCACTAAAAAACAAAGAATTTTGGAACAAGGTAGATTGAAAACAACTTGAACGGACTTGTTTATTTGGAGAGGACTTATCAAAGATGTAGAGTCCATTACGCATCCTAGCCTTGCCAATTACTTTTCCCGAATTTTGTGCCTGAAATTCACAAACATGCAAGCCAAACTTAATATTACAACTTAAATAAATGGTGAGCCTTCTCACAGATAATAGATTGCAGGCAACTTTTGGAACATAAAGAATAGTAGATAACTTAATATGTTCGTTAAGTCGAATTGAACCACTCCCTTCAATAACCGAGAGTGAACCATGACTGCTCTGTTTTGAATGTGTGAAAGAGACTGAAATTTCTTGTCATATGATCAGATGCCTCAAATTCGACTACCCAACCGAAATAATTACATGTAGCGAAGAATGAAATACTACCTTCAATAGTAGTAAAGGTAGAAGCATCTGAAATACTAGGATCAGATGCACAATAGTTATATAAAGAATTGACTTCTAAACTTTTTGGTGTAACATGGTGGTTAGGGTTTGTAGGTAGGATCAACTAACCTAGTCCGATACCATGTAGAATATAGGAACGTGTAGAGTAAATGGAGTAATTCTCTGTTGATTTTTAATTTTCATCAAAATAAATGTACACTAGAATAGTCTTAAATAGACTAAGTACAAAGATTTTGAGTCCTAGTAGTCTTTATAAGAATTAATCTTTATCTACAGTAAAGATAGTCACTATACATTTAAACTATAATATTTACAGTAGCAAAATTAAATCTAAATCTGCTACACGTCTCTAACCTACAGACATACCATACCTTAATATATCTAAGTGTACTTTGGACTAAATGATTAAAGATGACAATGATGACTCAGGTATTTAATTTCCTACAGGTTTATTTACAGTATTTTATGATATATTTATCGATGTGGTTTAATGTTATTTTATTAAATGTTTTAAATGTCTTACTAAGTTATACTTAGCGTGTGCTAATTTGTACGCGTATGTTGAGCAGCAATAAAAGGGAGTGAGTAGGTTCAACATTTACATCATTATTCGAGGAGTATATCGCAGGTTATTATAAGTAATTACTCTGGCATCCTATCGTTGCTTTTGTTTATTGGTGGCATGTAATATGTTGAACCTATTCTATTTTGTAAACTTGAATATTACTAGTTTAATATGATTTGTAATAGTAAATAGTCTAAATAGATTAAATTAAGTATATTAATGATTGTTTTAAACTATATTAATGTGCTATATTTTAGCAGTTTTAAATTAAAGGTTGTTGTAAAGGAATTTTTTTATTAGAATGGTAAAATAAATAAATTTTATTGAAAATTGAATTGAATAGTAAATATTTTAACAGTTTTATACCATTTTGACTTGTGTTCGTTGCACGGATACGATAAGAGAATGTTACATTTATTGGTATCCGAGCTACAAATTTAACCGATTCGGGAGGTAAACTGAGTCTGATAGTAGTTTAAAGAGTATGCATGGCACTAGGATGTGATAATATGGGAAATTCGTCCGAATATTTCCTTTTGGGGAATTATCTGGAAAAATATCCCCTAAGGGGAATATTTGAAAAAATATCCCCTATTTGGCCTACGTCAGGCCAAATCGTGTCCTACTAAGCGCAAGATCTAAAATCCCGTTGTACATGGAGCGACTTCAGTCCGATGTGGATTAAATTATCCGATATTTATTTTTTAAAAAATAATAAATTAAAATCGTGTTCTGTAGGACGTGATTTCCATGAGAATTTCAAATGACTCGTCGTGAATTTATCGAGTACTATGCAGAAGTCGCGTTTTGCAGAACGCGACTTTTGCGTAAATCTATTGTTTATACAATTCTGGATAGGGTTGTTTAGGGTAAATTTATATGGTCTTGGGATAATTTTTCATGATTTTAATGTTTTACCTCATAGTAGTGATGTTTCTCTTTAAGACGGTGTAAAAATCGACGTATATAAAGTATCAGAAACTGTGTTTAAATCGCGTTAAAAATGCTACGTTGCCATGTTTCTTTGATTGAAGAAAATGGGAACATAGGTTGGTAGGGTTGTTTAGGGTTTATTTGCATGGGAATTTCACGTTTTTTTGTTATTTAACTTTTGCGTCATAGTACGGAAACACATGTTTACAATGGTGCAAAAATTGACGCGTAAAAAAGGCATCCTAAAGAGTGTAGAAATTGTGTTAAAAATGTTATTTTGGTATATTCTTTTGCATTAATAAAATGGAAACATGGGTCAATATTTATGTTTTAGTCGATTTTGTTGTTTTAGTGCATGTTCTTGGCTTTTTTTGTTATATAACTTTCATGTGGTAGTATGAGAACACATGTTTAAAATCGTATGAGAACACATGTTATTTAGGATTAAAACATTAGAGTTACAAATTACAATTAGTTGATTCGAGGCCGGCTCTTAAAAGGATATTTTCTAATGTCGTGTCCAGGGTTTTTACAACTTCCACACAACTTAGGTTGGCCGGTCGGTTCTCAAGAAACCATATCCTCGGCACAATGAATTCTAGTTGACTTTGGGCGACCTTTTTTGTTGCGTTGTAGGGATTCATTTTGCCGAATTTTAGGTTTATTTTAAACTACTTGAGGATGACGTTCATTTTCGATCGGAGGAAACTCGGATCGGTATACCTTGAAAACGTTTTCAAGTTTGTATATAGGATCAACGAGTGTCATTGCGTCGAGATGAACAGATGCACATGCAGTGAAGACGTGAGCACACGAGTACTTGAATGTCTGAAAGACTCCGCAATCACATGTTCGCTCTTTTAGATTAACAACGTAGTTGTGGTGCATAATTCCTTCAAGTGGTCGTTGTTGAGTGTGTAAAAGTTCTATCATTTACACCTTTTTAAACCCATATTTCTGCTGCATTCAAGCATCATTGCATCGCATTTAGGTTAATTTTCAATAAAACATCACAATTATATAAAAGGCACGGATTCTACTGAAAGATGGTTATTTTTGCAGGTATCTGTCATAGTAGATGTCGAAGGCAGGCGCAGGGCAGATAAGCAGGAGAGCTGAACTGGACAAGCAGCTGAAGAAGACGAACCTGTCACGGACCTGTCGTGACAGCATGGTGACAGCAGATTTATGAAGAGGAAAAATGAAGTGGACCTCGATAGATAGAGAAAAATCTGCTCGTCTGTCGTGTGAAAGCCGAATATTTTTCCAAGCCCCAGATCAAAAGATATGTCAAGCCAAAGCTCAAAGGAGAGGAAATCCCTAAAAGCAAGGAGGCGGCTGAAAAGTAGGAATCCTTAGAGATTTAGTCTTTATTAGAATCTTACTTTTAATTAAAGTTGTAATCCTTGTTACCTTAGATAACTTGAGCCCAAAGCTTATATAAAGGGCATAGATTAAACCTAGGGCATAGCCGACTACCCCATAACCGTCACCAAAACCCTGCCGATTACCTGTCACCGATATGTTCTAAATTCCCCCTAGGGCTACGGGTTGTTTTGTAAAGTAGTTGCAAGGGTTGCTTTGTTTTAGGATTTTTCAAGTTCAATAAAATAAACTTCAAGTTCTTTTATCTTGGTTTTAATATCTTGCAAGAGCATCGGGAGAGCATTGTGAGGTTATCCATTTACTTAGCATCAGGAGAGTTAAGTATACGAAAGAGATAAAAGCGCGTTCTCTAGTTTATAGTTGAACCATCTCGTGCTTAGGGATAAGGCGAGGTTAAGTGGCTAAGGAAGAATTCATACACATCGGTGTTCATCCTTCGATTCACGCCGGGAGGTATCATCAAAGACGTGATCATCGACAGACTTGTGCCTAGGGATAGGGCAAGGCAGATCTGGGATTCTTGCCAAGCTTGAAGTACGGAGTTAGTGTTCGCTGCCGCGACAACTAACGGACAGACGCCGCGACAGGTGCTGTCGGCGACGGGTGCGACGACAGAACTGGAGATCCTAAGCAATTCAATACCTACACTACTGAGCAACTCAATACCAGCCCATTCTCTCTCTCTTAATATCTCAATTCCTTTTATTTACGTTTTTACTTTATTATTCGTGACAATTCTCTCAAACTATTCCTTTTACTTCGTGCAGTGAAATTAGGTGAAGCTATTAGCCCAATTCCTGTGGAGACGATATCCGATACTTTGTATCACTTTACTACTTGCGTCGTGTATACTTGCACTACAATTGCGATAGACTATTTTACACGCAACAAGTTTTTGGCGCCGTTGCCGGGGATTGGCAACATAACTACACCTTTTTTCCTTGCACTTTTTGTTTTTATTTTCGTTTTTACTTTTGTTTTTATTTTTTCTTTAATTTTTCTTTTGTGTTTTTAAACTCTTGCTTTTTACAAGGTTTTCCTGTTTATGCGCAGATCGAAAAGAGGTGAAAATCCTGAGTATAAATTAGATCCGGAGATTGAACGTTCCTTTAATCTCAAGAAACAGATTCGCCACCTCTTAGACCGAAACGAATACCTTGAAGAACAGCTAGAGCAGATGGGCCATAACCAACCTGCTGGTGGTTTCATACCACCCCTTGGCAATAATAACCCACCTGTCGGCGACCCGCCTGGGGCAGATAGACGACGGTCATGTCGTGACTACATGCTGAACGATCATGTAGAGCTGGAGACCACGCTGCCGGATATTGACGTTGACAACTTCGAGCTTAAACCTGTCATGTTTAGTATGATCAACAATGCCGGGCAGTTTGGTGGTTCTGCGACAGAAGATGCCAGGGAGCATCTCAAAACGTTCCAGGAGATCTGTGGTTCATTTAGATTACCAGGAGTTAGCCCGGAGATACTGAGGCTTCGGTTATTCCCCCATTCATTGAGGGACAGAGCTAAAACTTGGTGGAATAAACTTACACCGGGTTCTATTATGACTTGGGCAGATTTAACCCGTGAATTTTTATCTCGTTTTAATCCTTCACATTTAGCTGAGCGATTACGTAATGAAATTGCTACTTTTCAACAGGAAGATGACGAGCCAATGCACGAGGCCTGGGACAGATTCACAACTCTTCTACGAAACTGCCCAATGCATGGATTCCCCGTCTGGAATCAGGTAACTAAGTTTTATAATGCTGCTAACTTACAAACTCGCATTCGAATTGATTCTGCAGCAAATGGACTACTATTGGACAAAGATCCAGACGAGGCCCTGCAAGTTCTGAAACATCTAGCTAAGAATGAGGAGCAGTTTCCAACCGCTAGAAGAGGGGGTAAACGTGTCCTTGCTGTCAAGGATTATGAGGCCGACAGCACTATGAAATCACAGGTAGCATTCCTCACTAAAGCCATGAAACACTTATTGAGTGAAGAGGAAGTACGAGGGTTTGCTGTCGAGGAAGTTTGTGCTACATGTGAGGGAAATCATAGCAGGGATGAGTGCCCTATAAATATAGAAGAAGGAAAATATGTTGGAAATTACAAGCCAAACTATAATTCCAACAATTACAACCCTAATTGGAGGAAAGACCCCAAATTTTCCTGGAGTAACCCCAACAATGCTCTAAATCCGCAAGCATATAATCAGAATCAGGGGGGACCAAGATTGTTGACGCGACAGCAGCCACAGCCGCAAAACCTGCTGCAGAACCTGCCGCCTCAGCAACAACAGCAGCCACCACCTGCCACGAGTAGTATATTGGAGCAGACTCTGGCTACCTTTATGTCTCAGACTGGCACGTATATGGATAACATCAATAAGTTTGTCAAGAAAACGGAAGACTTTATGGATGAAACTAAGATGAGAATGACAAACCATGAGGCCACCTTGAAATCTCTAGAGACACAAATGGGTCAGGTGTCGCAGCATATTAAGCCACGGCAGAATGGAGGATTCCCTAGCAATACTGAAAATGCTAGAACGCCCCCTCATGAGCAATGTAAGGCGATTACTACTAGGAGTGGGAAAAAGTTACCAGGGCCGGAAAAAGAAGCTGAAAAAGAAAAGGAACCTACCTTGGAAAAACCTGCCGAGGAATCTGCCCCGACAGGTAATAAACAGACTGCTGCCGATGAGCCTGTCACGACAGCAGAAGCGACAGAGGAAAAAAAAGATGAGTATCGACCTCAGATTCGCATGCAGTGGGAAGGGCGCATTGCTGATTATCGCCCTCCACCACCTTTTCCGCAACGGATACAGCAAGCTAAGCATGAATCTCAACTTAAAAAGATTTATGATATTTTTAAACAGGTTCATATTAACATTCCGTTGTTAGATGCTGTTAGGGAAATGCCCGGTTATGCTAAATTTCTCAAGGATGTTATGTCTAAAAAATCTAAACTTGGGGAATTTGAAACGGTAAGGATGCAAGAAGGTTGCATGAGTATTCTTCATCGACAACCACCCCAGAAAAAGAAGGATCCATGGAGCTTCCTCATACCTTGCGTAATCGGAGATAAATTTGTGGGTAAGGCATTATGTGATCTTGGTGCTAGTGTTAATCTAATGCCCAAATCTGTTTTTCAGAAATTAGGTATTGGCAAGGCGCGGCCCACGACAGTTACTCTACAGCTAGCCGACCGCTCTTACGTTCACCCCGAGGGAAAAATTGAAGACATCTTGGTAAGAGTGGATAAACTTATTTTTCCTGCTGACTTTCTTATTTTAGATTGTGAGGCAGATGAGAACGCACCAGTCATCCTAGGGCGACCCTTCTTAGCCACGGGAAGATCATTGATTGATGTGGAGAAAGGAGAACTCACCATGCGCGTAAACGATCAAGAAATTAAGTTGAATGTTCTCCAAGCAATGAAACATGCTGATGTGGATGAAGAATGCAAGGCCATCATTGAGGTGACCTTTGATCAACCCTGCATCAGGTCGGGCTGCCAGGATATAAAATTTGGTCACTGCTGCGACAGCCATTTACAAGCCTGTCACGACAGCAACGACGACAGCACCGACAACAGCAACTCCTCTGAATCCGATACATCTGATAATGAAGGTCATGAGAAGGTAGACTGGCTAGACCATCGCCCAGGTAAGTTATTCGAACCCTTAAATTACACTTCGGATAACCATTTAATTCAAAAGCCATCTACTGTCGAACCACCTGTCTTAGAACTTAAGCCCCTGCCAGGACAGCTTAAATATGCTTATCTTGGTAGTGATAAAACACTACCCGTAATCATTTCTGCTAAGCTGCCGCAGGAACAGGAACGACAGCTGATCGACATGTTGAGGCAGCATAAAAGGGCGATAGGATGGACCATAGCAGACATTCAGGGCATTAGTCCGGCAATCTGTATGCATAAAATCCTCCTAGAGGAAGATCATAAGCCGACTATTGATGCCCAAAGGCGGTTGAACCTTGCAATGAAGGAGGTAGTGCGTAAGGAAATAATTAAATGGTTAGACGCTGGTATCATTTACGCCATCTCCGATAGCAAATGGGTAAGCCCGGTGCAATGTGTTCCCAAGAAGGGAGGCATTACGGTGATAACCAACGAAAACAATGAGCTAATCCCAACCAGGACTGTGACCGGTTGGAGGGTTTGTATGGACTATCGGAAGCTTAACAAAGCTACCCGAAAAGACCACTTTCCTTTACCCTTTATTGATCAAATGCTTGATAGATTAGCGGGTAAACCTTACTATTGTTTTCTTGATGGTTATTCAGGATATAATCAAATTACTATTGCACCAGAGGACCAAGAGAAAACGACTTTCACCTGCCCCTACGGAACATACGCATTTAGGAGGATGCCGTTTGGACTCTGTAACGCACCTGCCACGTTCCAAAGGTGCATGATGGCAATATTCTCCGACATGGTTGAGGACTTCCTTGAGATCTTCATGGATGATTTTTCTGTCTTTGGAGACGATTTTGAGAGCTGCCTTGGCAACCTTCAAAAGGTACTTGAAAGATGTGAAAAAGCTAATCTTGTTCTTAATTGGGAAAAATGCCATTTTATGGTAGATGAGGGAATAATTTTAGGCCATAAGATTAGCTGCCGTGGGATAGAAGTCGACAGGGCAAAGATTGAAGTCATAGAGAAGCTGCCGCCGCCAACCACAGTCAAGGGCATTAGGAGTTTCCTAGGGCATGCTGGTTTCTATAGGAGATTTATCGCAAATTTCTCAAAAATCACGAAGCCCTTATGTCATCTCTTAGAGCAGAACCGACCCTTTGACTTTAATGAAGAATGTACTGAAGCATTCAAGGTTCTGAAGGAAAAACTAGTGACAGCCCCCATAGTACAGCCACCAGACTGGACGCAACCGTTTGAAATTATGTGTGATGCTAGTGACTATGCTGTCGGGGCAGCACTTGGGCAGCGCAAGGACAGGCTGTTTCATGTCATATATTATGCCAGTAAAACATTGAATGATGCCCAAGTAAACTATACCACCACAGAAAAGGAGCTGTTAGCTGTGGTGTTCTCCATCGACAAGTTTCGTTCTTATATACTTGGAACGAAGGTTATAATACACACCGACCACTCTGCCCTCAAGTATTTATTTGCAAAAAAAGATGCAAAGCCTAGGTTGATACGGTGGATCTTACTATTACAAGAGTTCGACCTTGAAATCAAAGATAAAAAGGGGACAGAAAATCAGGTGGCAGATCACTTGTCGAGGTTGGAGATGGGACAGAGTCTACCTGTAGATGAGACACACATACTAGAGACCTTCCCAGATGAGCAGCTCTTTGCTGCCGCAATAGCTGTCGCGACAGCCATGGCGGCAGGTAAGTCTTCTAACCTTCCCTGGTATGCTGATTTCGTTAATTTTATAGTTAGCGGAATATTACCTTCTGATCTTACTTATCAAGCCAGGAAGAGGTTTCAAAATGATGTTAAACATTATTATTGGGACGAACCTCCTCTTTTCAAGATGTGCGCAGATCAGGTTATAAGGAGATGTGTACCACAAGAAGAACAAGAAGACATTCTCCATCACTGTCATGCTTCACAATATGGAGGACACTTAGGAGGCAATAAAACTGCTGCTAAGGTGCTGCAGTCAGGTTTCTACTGGCCGACACTGTATAAGGACGCACAGGAATTTTACAAAAACTGTGACAGGTGCCAGCGGACAGGTAACATCTCAAGGAGAAACGAGATGCCACTGCAGAATATCTTAGAAGTCGAGATCTTCGACGTATGGGGGATTGATTTTATGGGACCTTTTCCATCTTCATGTGGAAATCTTTACATCCTCCTGGCAGTAGATTATGTCTCCAAGTGGGTAGAAGCAATCGCAACTCAAAAGAATGATGCCAAAACGGTCCAAAAGTTTTTGCATAAAAACATCTTTTCTAGATTTGGCATCCCTAAGGCGATTATCAGTGATGAAGGGAGACATTTTGACAACAGGGTAATTGCTGCCGCCTTGAGAAAATATGGTGTCAAGCACAAGATAGCGACAGCATACCACCCACAGACCAATGGACAGGCTGAGATTTCCAACAGGGAAGTGAAGAACATTCTTGAAAAAATGGTCAAACCAACTAGGAAAGATTGGCCTTTACTTCTGAATGATGCATTATGGGCATACAGGACATCTTTCAAGACTCCATTGGGCATGTCTCCATTCCGATTGATCTATGGGAAAACCTGTCACCTGCCTGTCGAGATAGAGCACAAGGCATATTGGGCAATCAAGGCAGTAAACATGGACTTGGACAAGGCAGGCCAGAAAAGGCTGTTAGATTTGAATGAAATCGAGGAAATACGGATAATGGCCTACGACAACGCAAAAATATACAAGGAGAAAACAAAGAAGTGGCATGACAAGAAGTTGCTGCCACGTCAGTTCTGCCCAGGGCAGCTTGTATTGTTGTTTAATTCTAGGTTGAAACTCTTCCCAGGAAAGCTTAAATCTAGATGGTCTGGCCCGTTCCAAGTAATTCAAGTTTTCCCCCATGGTGCCATTACAATTCAATCATTAAAAGACGGGCACCAATTCAAAGTCAATGGACAACGCCTCAAGCATTATCAGGGGACTGAAGCCCCAGGAATTCAGGAAGTGGTTACCTTAGGTGATGCCCCACAAGGCATCCCTAATTTAACCTAGTTTTATTTTTATTTTATTATTATTTATTAGGAATTAGATTTATTTTAATAATGTTTTGTTTTTAATTTCAGTTTTTAGGAAATAAAAGAGACAAGTGAGAAAGAAGAAGTGGCCCAAGACCACCGCCCATCCATCAGCCCAACTAAGCCCATCTATAGTAACCTGTCGTTTCAGCTGCCGGCGCAGACGGATTTGACAGGCTGTCAACAGACGCACGGCAGACGAAGAAGCGTGCGGCAGACGCTCCGCAGACGCATTAATGCGTGTCAGACGCATCAGACACGCCATATCCAATCTGCCGCTCCGTTATTCCCGCCTGCCGTTACGGCATTAAATGGGCAGCTATTCGATAGCTATATAAACCCCTTCTCCCTTTCATTTTTTCCTCACTTCTGATTTTTCTCTCTTGTATTCTCTTCTAGTTTTATCTATTTTCTCTCATTTTTCAGCCCTTGCAACCAAAAATGTCTTCACGACAGACCCGCCAAAATGCTGCTGCCGCCTCTTCTTCCGCAGCAGCATCCCCGTTCGCCAACAAAGAACTTTGGGAGGAACGGAGCTTCATCTATAACAGGGATGCTCCTCTTTTTGGACTCCGGCCGTTCATCATGAAGGCCATTACGGCGCAACTTTGGGAAGACTTTGCCGAGCAGCCGGCAGAGCTTAATGACACCCTTGTCAGGGAATTCTATGAGGCGATCGAGAGCAAGTCGGCGACATCTGTCGTCGTCCGAGGAGTGACAGTTCCTTTCACCGCCAGCAGCATCAATCATGTCTTTGGCCTCTTCTTTGGCCCCAATGACGACGCTCATCAACAGTTTTGGGACTCCCTCGATGCTGCCGGCCACGATGCTGTCATGAGGGAATTGACAGAAAGGGGCACAACATGGAGCACCAGCAAGAAAAACCCCAACTCCGTCAACCGGGCAGAGCTGCTCCCCGAGGCTAAACTTTGGAACGCTTTTATTAAAAAGCGTATCCTGCCCTCATCCCACCACACGACAGTCAACAGGCAGCGGCTTGCCCTCATCCACTCTATCATGCATGACAGGCCGATCAACGTGGGCAGGTACATGCGAGAAAGCATTCTCGATTGTGCCTTCAGAACAGATTCAGGACTATGCCTGCCTTTCACTATTACGGCCCTCTGCCGCTGCGCTGCCGTACCGGAGGACCCTTCAGACAAAATCAAGAAGGGCAGTGGCTGGACCGACAGCAACATCTCCAGCCTTATAGAGATCATCGTCGTAACACCCCTCAACGCCTTCGATCCAAACGCCTCACCTGCTGAATCTGATGATGAACCTGCCACCGAGCCTGCCCCAGAAGCTGCGACCAACACCGCACTGGCAGGTCAGAACGCCGACATCTTAGCTGCCATCTTGAGGATAGAGGAGCGGCAGATGGGTTTAATGACATTCATCCGCGATTTCTCCAACGCAACGGTAAACTTTATTACCAACACTTTAAATTTTTCAGATGTCATTTTCCCCACCTTCCCCGCCCATTACTTTAATATACCCTCCCCCACTCCCACACCACCTGTCTCTCCCCATGGAGAATCTGCCTCCTCCACACCTTCCCCGACAGCAGCCGGCAGCCCACCGGCGGACACTTCCCCTCGAGGCACCAAGCGAGCTGCCACTGACGACAGCCCTCTCGTCCGGAGAAACTTGGACAACGCCTTTACGCGGGTGAAAAGAATCAAACATGTGGCAAACAAGAGGATGCTGTCCAAGGCCATCACGAGTACCAGCTGGGACAGCAGCAGCAGTTCTGATGTCCGACTAGTGGAGCCACCTGCCATTCAACCTGCTGCCGACCCTGTCCACCAACCAGAGGAAGAACCTGCACCTCAACAGGCTGATGAACCTGTTGACCAACCTGCCCAGGAACCTGCCCAGCCACCTCCCCAACGCAGACGCTACCATCAGATCCGCGTCAGCAGCAGTGATGAGGACAACGCATAAAATTTAAGTTTTTATTTCTTTTTCTTCTCTTATTGCTGCCTGCCTTTATATATTTGCGATGTACTTTTATTTTTCATGTTTTTCTTTATTTATTTTAGTGTCATTTTGCATTGAGGGCAATGCAACCCTCGAGTGTGGGGGTGGCAACCCTCCATATTTAATGGAGTCTTTAGCACATCTTTTGTTTAACTGTTGTGTCTTATTAGTTATTAAAATTTTTTCTTTAAAAAAAAAAAATTCAGAAAAATCAGAAAATTTGAACTGTTGGCTTAAAACTGTGAAGTTAACTTACCTGTCATGACGGCTCTGTCGTGGCAGCATCTTTAGGACAGGTTAAGGAAAAGTTTAGAGCCTTTCTATAGTTCTGAAAACTTAAACACTTTTGTGACTGTTATAATGCTTAGACTTCTTTTAGCCAAACTAGAATAGGAAGCTTAGAACTTGGATAGCCCCTAGAGGTGCCTAACACTGGCTCTAGGAAAGAAGTTTAGCAAAAGAAAATCAAAAACCTAGAGGTGCCCGAAACCGGCTCTAGGAAGCTAACTAGAGGTGCCCAAAACTGGCTCTAGAAAAACTTAGCTTGAAAATAGAAGAAAAAGCATGAAAATGTGCCTTCTAAAAGAAAGTAAACTTTGGCATAAAATTCAAGTTAAGGAGTTGAATATTCTAGTGAAACTAAGAGGGTCTTAGCATATAACTGTTCACAAGCATGCACACACTACACGAGAGCTATAGGGAGATTCCGGACAGATCCTAACCCTTCCGACAGGTTGCTGCCGCCATAGAGAATGAGCGACAGGTGAGGGACAGTTCACTGTTTGAAGGCCAACACAAAAATTTTCAGTTTTCTTTTAAGTCTTCATTGCTTGAGGGCAAGCAAAAACTTGAGTTTGGGGGTGTGTTGAGTGTGTAAAAGTTCTATCATTTACACCTTTTTAAACCCATATTTCTGCTGCATTCAAGCATCATTGCATCGCATTTAGGTTAATTTTCAATAAAACATCACAATTATATAAAAGGCACGGATTCTACTGAAAGATGGTTATTTTTGCAGGTATCTGTCATAGTAGATGTCGAAGGCAGGCGCAGGGCAGATAAGCAGGAGAGCTGAACTGGACAAGCAGCTGAAGAAGACGAACCTGTCACGGACCTGTCGTGACAGCATGGTGACAGCAGATTTATGAAGAGGAAAAATGAAGTGGACCTCGATAGATAGAGAAAAATCTGCTCGTCTGTCGTGTGGAAGCCGAATATTTTTCCAAGCCCCAGATCAAAAGATATGTCAAGCCAAAGCTCAAAGGAGAGGAAATCCCTAAAAGCAAGGAGGCGGCTGAAAAGTAGGAATCCTTAGAGATTTAGTCTTTATTAGAATCTTACTTTTAATTAAAGTTGTAATCCTTGTTACCTTAGATAACTTGAGCCCAAAGCTTATATAAAGGGCATAGATTAAACCTAGGGCATAGCCGACTACCCCATAACCGTCACCAAAACCCTGCCGATTACCTGTCACCGATATGTTCTAAATTCCCCCTAGGGCTACGGGTTGTTTTGTAAAGTAGTTGCAAGGGTTGCTTTGTTTTAAGATTTTTCAAGTTCAATAAAATAAACTTCAAGTTCTTTTATCTTGGTTTTAATATCTTGCAAGAGCATCGGGAGAGCATTGTGAGGTTATCCATTTACTTAGCATCGGGAGAGTTAAGTATACGAAAGAGATAAAAGCGCGTTCTCTAGTTTATAGTTGAACCATCTCGTGCTTAGGGATAAGGCGAGGTTAAGTGGCTAAGGAAGAATTCGTACACATCGGTGTTCATCCTTCGATTCACGCCGGGAGGTATCATCAAAGACGTGATCATCGACAGACTTGTGCCTAGGGATAGGGCAAGGCAGATCTGGGATTCTTGCCAAGCTTGAAGTACGGAGTTAGTGTTCGCTGCCGCGACAACTAACGGACAGACGCCGCGACAGGTGCTGTCGGCGACGGGTGCGACGACAGAACTGGAGATCCTAAGCAATTCAATACCTACACTACTGAGCAACTCAATACCAGCCCATTCTCTCTCTCTTAATATCTCAATTCCTTTTATTTACGTTTTTACTTTATTATTCGTGACAATTCTCTCAAACTATTCCTTTTACTTCGTGCAGTGAAATTAGGTGAAGCTATTAGCCCAATCCCTGTGGAGACGATATCCGATACTTTGTATCACTTTACTACTTGCGTCGTGTATACTTGCACTACAATTACGAACCCCATCATAATATCGCAATCAATTCTCCCTCGGGATATCAAGAAGATAGTGATATCTAAATTGATTTCTATCTCTCAACTCTTGTAGCAGCTCCTCAACCTACTCTACTCAGTGTGCGTTGCCTATTCAATAGAAGACAAAATAATTAACGAGAATTAATAACAATTGGCAATGTAATTTATAATTTTGAGAGTGAAAGGCGTACCCATGCGAAGAATCATTATACGCTCATCACTGTTCTTATACCTCTGATAGTAATTTGCAGCAATGTGCAACAGTCAGTGCTGATGATGAATATATGGAGGTTCCCAAGACTGTCCCAAACGTTGGATTGATCCCCAAATCCCTGCGCCTATGTCTGAAATAATACATATTCCGTCAGGTCTTGCCCGTAGTACCCAACGAGAGACACGGGTTCGCAGGTTGGTAAGGAAAAACGTCCACGAAGGGATATCTTCCTTTTCAACAATGTCGAACGCTACTGGAATGCATTTTCGGTTGCCGTCTTGTGCAACTGCCACTAGTAAGATTTGAGTGTATATGTCGTACAAGAATGTATCGTCGATCTGCAGCATCCGCTTACAGTGGCGGAATGCTTTAATGCATTGCGGAAATGTCCAAAATATGCGGAAAAATTCGCGCTCCCCGAGTACGACATGATCCCTTTCATATCTTGGCATTGTCTCAAGTTCAGCAACAGTTCCTGGGTTGTATTTCTGCATACAGTTGAGCCACGTCCGCAACTCGTTGTAGGATTCCTCCCACTACCCATACAATTGTTGGATGTCACGATATCTTGTGTAACACCCCCTTCCCGGCCTGGTAGATAACTGGGTCGGACAGTGTTACCGAAACACAAAATGAAAATCGAAGACATAAATATTATACTTTTTAATCAATATTTTAATGCCAAAATATATCCTTTATAACATTTTACGCCAAACTAACATACCATTTTAAGCTTTATAAAGTATAATATTTACAAACATTATAAAAGTATCATAATCAACTAATTTAATTACTTTGTCACCATTCTAGGAGTTCATAGAGACAAAATACTTTACTTTAAGCTCGAGTTGACTTGCCGATTTTTCAACCGTTTCTGATCTCGAACCGATAATTTTCTTAACCTAAATGTTATGCAAATGAATGCGTTAGACTTATATAGTCTAAGTGAGGTAGCCATAACCAATGAATGAACATGACATGCTAAGAAAATCATAATTCGATGACATTTCTAAACATGGATTCATTGAGCTATTAACATGGTTCAACAAACAACATGGTTTACACACTTACCACATAACATAATATCAATGGGAAACATGTTTATCAAAGATCGTTATCATAGTATCACAACATCAATATCCTTGGATCGAATCAAGCATATTTGGATACACAAATTCCACTACTACACCAACAATGAACAAATATGGTTTAATATCCTCCACTACACCATTTTTTACCAGCACATATCACATCCCTCCACTACACAGTATAAACTCCGTACCACCGAGCTCATGAATTCTATGGCATGCCAACTGTATCCAATACTTCGATCCCAAGGTTTAAATATCAATAGCTCAATAAGCACATATCATATCGTATCAAATGACATATCATATTCATATCACATATCATAACATAGCATGTTCACAAGTCATTCATACCGAATCACATATTTTAATTGTTTCATAAATACTTATAACCATATCAAAGCAATGCAGAGCACTTACCGAATTTACCAGTCGAACATAATTACTCTATGTGAGCCCTTAAACAAATATAAAATTTAAGTAATAATAAATAAATGCAATGGGGTGGCACCTAGCCGATCCCGTGACACAACTACACTCACCTCGGCAACCCGACGTTTTTCGCATAACAATTCCTTTATCCCTAGCGTTTGTTGGAGATGTCGGTTTACTCCTTTTCAACTCTTGAACCCAACAACGGCAGAGATTCGAATTATCGAACCGAAAAAAACTTGAACCCTACCAACCTAACACCGAACAGATTGTATCTATCATATGTATTATATATTTTGCTTGCTCTTTCTTTGCGTTTTTCTTTTCTCCAACATTTCCCCCTTTTATACTCGTTGGCCGGCTCCCATTTTTGCCTTCAATTTCCATGAAGTGGAAGTGTTGGCAAGCCTTGGCCCTTAAATTGGGGCCACGTGTGGCAATTAATGCCACCTTATGGTAACTAACAATGTTCTTGTAACATGTAAGGATCGATCCTATACATCGACACAGATACGCATGAATTTGCTTTCACGAGTGGAAGAATTTGCTCAGAGAGCACGTGCATATCCAAGTTAGGATGATCTTGATTCAGGCTTCCCACAGTGCATGTATGGGGTCCTTCGTATTTTGTTATCTACCAGAGGTTGTTCATCCTCTTCAAACATGATACACAGACCCTTCATTTACATCCAGAATTCTTGTGGGGGCATTCAACAATATTTGTCCGCTTCAGTTTTATGCACAATAGACGTAACTGAGTTGCATATGTTGTAATGCTTGATGGCAGCCTCCGCAAGTTTTTTAGTCATGAAGACCATCAAAACATGTAGTTCACCATTATTACGTTCGTTCAATTGGTCCAACTGTGGGTATTCTGGAAATTCTGTAGCGTAGAATCCTTCCATATCCACTATTGTGAAGTGGGATGGTGGATCATAATACACTAAGGCTGTGTGAGTTCCAGTTCTAGTAAAACTGCCCGGGGCAACAACGTCCACAGGTTTGTCCGCAATATACTATGCAACATCAAGTGCATCATCCTCAGCATTCACGGGCTCGTCAAGGTCATCTGGTTCTTCTGGAAATAAACCCATTTCCTCACCTTTGGGGCTGGATTCCCTCAGTGGTTCCTCATCCCCTTCAAAATTGTATAGTTCTGATTCATCAGCAATATGTACTCTGTTAGGTTCTACAACTAGAACCCGATTAGGAGCCCTATGTCCAGTATCTTGGTCGACATCAGTAGCGCATAAATGTCTCCCCATCGGTGAGAAATCAACTGTGTTTGGCTTACTGGGGATATAAGTTGAGTGACGCCCGGAAGAGAAGTCGTCAAACTGGTAAAACTCTTCGTGGTAGGACGGTCCCATAGATGATGATGGCCCTACACCCGGGATATAAGTTGAGTGTCGCTTGTATGAGAAATCATCTACGTTTGTTTGACTGGGGATATAAGTTGAGTGGCGTCCGTATGAGAAATCATCTACGTTTGTATCAGTAGGGATATATGTTAAGTGACGTCTGGAAGAGAAGTGATCGAATGGGTTAAACTCTTCATGGTGAGATGGCCCAGTAGATGATGACGGCCCTACACCAGCACTGTATGGATTGTATGTTGAGTGCTGGGTTGGCGGCATATTCAGTTCAATGACGAACGTGGCTACAGAAGAATGCTTTGGCCTCAAGCCAGAAGACGAGGAAGCCTGGTCATTGCTTGCACTTAGTTAGTTGAAGTCTTGTCGCAAACTCGATGTTGGACTATTAGCATTTGGGTCAAAGTCAAGATTTGCATGCATCCAATTTGGAACAACTGTTTGAAATCTGACGTTCCGTTCTGAAAATATAACAAAGAGCTCTAGGGGTCATCCCATTGAATACTGCGTATGGGTGTTGATCACCATTTGCACATCTTCGTCGTATTTGACATTGAATATTGTGAAATAAAGGGGATCTATCGACGAAGGTAGTCGATACCTCACTGATTGTAACTCCCTCTGGGAAGCATGTGGAATCTTCCTCTTTAGTGCTCATTTCAGTCTTCCATACGTTACTCCGTTCGGAATCTACAGCGTATCATTGTTGGGGGACTGGAATATGACACCGATTTCGGCATCTGGGATCATCTCACCATTGTAGTGAACTAGAGCATCAACTTTTTGTGGCATTGTTGAAAATACAAAGCAATGTTTCTTCTTCACAGATGAAATGCTTTGAACGTTTGGCAGAAACAAGTTTGTTTCCCGTAAAAAAAATTTCCTTCTATTTAAGAAAATGGGAGGTGACATGACATGTGAGTCGATACAAAGCGTAATTTGCGTCATATAAAACGCGGGTTGTGCCAGCTTTGCAGATTCCTCATGTTTCAGGAGAAATCGCGTTGTATAATATGCGAGCTGTGCCAGCTTTGTAGTATACGTACCATGTAAGGGAAAATCACGTTTTATAAAACGTGAGATTTGCTAGCTTTCTGATACCTCTGATAACTCACGTTTTATACAACTCGGCTTTGCAGTATACAAAATGAAAGGTGACGTGATGTTTGATTAGAGACAAAGCGTAACTCGCGTCGTATAAAACATGAGTTGTGACAGCTTTGCAGATTTCTGACGTGTTAGGAGAAATCGCGTTGTATAAAACGCGAGTTGTGCTAGCTTTGCAATATACGTACCGTTTTAGAGAAAATCGCGTTTTATAGAACGCGACTTCTTCAGTATATATATACACCGGGAAGGTTGGAATTTACTTTGTAAGGACTTCGATCGATATAATATGTCGAGACGAGAAACTATTACAACTTTGGTATGCTACAATGGTCAGATAATCGATGATGCATCTCTCAGTGTCGTTTTTCAGTCCTCAAGTACTATATTGCTTCCGCTGCCATACAACTTATCGTATAAGAAGTTGATGAATGAAGTGAAGAAACATGTTTCACATAGTCCTGGCCAAAAGATAGAATCATTGAAGTACAAAATGCCGACGTCATTAGAACCATTAACATACTCATTATTCCACATTATGGACGACGCTGATGTGGAAATGATGGTGGAATCTCACCATCAATTTTTTCAGGGTGGGCCCTTGAGCTTGAGCTTTATGTAATGTTTTCTAATGATAGTGATGTTATCGGATTCAGAAATATTATGTAAATTTTATTTATATTATTAACGTTCTATGAAGATTCGTTAAAACACGCCAATTTTAGCACCATATACACAACTTTAACAAATTATTTCGACATTGTTCTACCCTTTTGCTGCGTACCTGACATGGCAGACAAAATCGCGGCCTGTGGAACGCACTTCTTTGAATCATGTCTTAAACCGTGTCCTGTAAAACGTGATTTCTCTCTTCGCAGGGAAAATCACACCCTGTAGTACGCAACTTTGACAAATTATTTCAACATTGCTCAACCCTATATATGTTATGCCAGAGTTACAAAAATTTTACACTACTCAAACCATTTCTACATACATTCCATTGTTAAACCACTCATATAAATACAAATTATGGTGCGTTTTTCTTCAACCGTTTTCTTTCGTGGCACCTACTTCTACACTTCTTTCAATAAGAAAATCACAAGATATGAATTGTTTGAGTTGATTTCAACAAGAGTTAAGGAATCTACAAGCTCTAAAATTTCTGTGTTTTGTGCCAAAGTTCCAGTGAATGTGCCCGTCCCAAAAGAACAGTACATGCTAACACTATCCAATCATAAAGATATGCACAAGATGTTTCGGGAATACAAATGTGCCGGGGGTACGAACATCGAGCTTAGTGTAACGTTTGATGATGGCTCGAGTTCATCAACAGTACTTAAGCTTGAAGACGAGGACGCGATATTTACACTAAATTATAGGAGACGGTAGGAGAAGGAACAAAAAATTGAGGAACTAAACTTAACTTCTGACATAAGTACCGACTACGAAGGCATCAAAAATGATTCGTTCGCGTAGATTTAAGTATGCTTAGTAATTTAATGCGTGTGTACTTCTTTCAATTAACAATCTAGTACCACTTTTCGTTAATATAATTATCGCAAATATTATTTCCTGCATCTTAACCGCTTCGATTTTCAAACAGTTAACAATCACCAGTAGACCTCACATGCAACCGAGTTTGTAAAGGGGTTTAGCATGATACTATTGTTGGTTTGTAAAGGGGTTTTCTATGATTGATGCTTCGATTACTAAATTATTACAGAAAGATGTGCCTTTCTTATGGACATAAAGGTGCCATGAAAGTTTTGAGCAGTTAAAAAAGATTTTGATGGAGGCCTCAATTTTAGTACAACTAGAATAAAAAAAGGATTTTACTCTGTATATTGATGTGTCTCATGATGGATTGGGATGTGTATTGATGCAGGATGGTAAAGTTGTGGCATATGCTTCTAGACTAAGGAAGACTCATGAGAGGAATTACTTGACACACGATCTAGAGTTGGTAGCCGTAGTATTTGCTCTAAAGATTTGGCGCCATTATTTATATGGTGAGTGATGTTATGTTTTCACAGATCATAAAAGTCTTTATTTCATAATTCAAAAATAGCTAAATCTAAGACAAAGGAGGTGGATAGAGCTCCTTACAGATTATGATCTTGTGATTGACTATCATCCAAGAAAAGCGAATATAATGGCTGATGCCTTAAGTAGAAAGATGTTTGCTGCATTGAGAACATTAAATGCACAACTCTCAACAAGAGAAGATGGTGCATTGATAGAAGAGTTAAATATTACACCAACATTGTTATGTCGAATTAAATAGCTTCAGTTAAATGATAAAACCTGTTTAAAAGATTGAAATAGATAGATAACGGTGAAACCAAAGATTTCAAAGTTAAGTCAGATGGTTGCTTATACTATAGAGATAAAGTATATGTTCGCAAAGATGATCAGTTGAGATGGGAACTTCTTACAAAGGCACATTGCAGTCTGTTAATTATGCATCTAGGAGGTAATAAAATGTATAAGGACATGAAAAGTAGATATTGGTGGCTTGACATGAAAAAAGCAATAACAGAGCTTATAGCTAAATGTTTGACATGCCAATAGGTAAAAGTAGAGCATTAGGTACCATATGGATTGTTACAGCCGATTTCCATTCCTCAGTGGAAATGGGAAAAAGTTATGATGGATTTTGTATCAGGTTTACCATCGACACCGAGCAAGAATGATTCGATCTGGGTGACTGTGAAAAGATTGACGAAACCTGCACATTTCATACCAATTCGAAAAAATTATCCTATGGATAAATATGTTGATTTGTATATCAGAGAGATTGTTCGGTTACATGGTGTACCTATCTCCATTGTATTAGATATAGATTTAAGGTTTACCTCGAAAATCTAAAGTTCTTTGCATCGGGCATTGGGAACTTAACTGAATTTTAGTACATCACTCCATCCTCAGACGGATGGACAGCCATAGAGAAAAATCTAGATACTTGAACATATGCTCATAGCTTGCTTGATAGAGTTTAGGGGTTCATGGGAAAATATTTTCCATTGGAAGAATTTGAATACAATAATAGTTATCAGCCAAGCATAAAAATGGCACCTTACGAAGCTTTGTATGGTATAAGGTGTTGAACACCTTTTAATTGGTTTGAGCTTGAAGATCGAAAGATTGTTGGTCCTGAATTGATACAAGATGTCGAAGAAAAAGTGAAGATTATTCAAGATAATCTTAAAAAGGCCTCTAATCGACAAAGATCTTATGCAGATTTGAAAAGAAAATATATTGAATTTGAAGTTGGTGAAAAAATGTTTTTAAAAGTTTCACAATGGAAAGAGGTTTTGAGATTCGGGCACAAAGGACAATTGAATCTGAGATTTGTTGGCTCGTATGAGATATTATAAAGAGTTGGCCCGGTAGCATATTAGTTGGCTCTACCTCCAGCAATGAGTAAAATTCATAATGTCTTCCATGTATCAACACTCAAAAGGTACCGATTAGATCCTTCTCACGCTATTTCACCAGAGGAAATATATATTCAACCTGTGAGGAGGAACCAATGAATATCCTTGCTCATGGAGATAAAGAGTAGCGAAACAAGACCATTCCATTAGTTAAGGTCCTCTAGCGAAATCATAAACTGGAGAATGCTAATTGGGAAACAAAGGAATTGATGGAAAACAATATTCACATCTGTTTAATACATGTACTTCTGAACTTTTCAGTACTTCAGTATTTTAGCTATACAAGTTGATATGTTTTAAATTCGAGGAAGAATTTTTTAATGACGGGAATCTTGGGATCCGTGAGTCATTTCACCTGAGCACTTGGGGCTTGGGCGTTGGGCCGAGAATTTGGGGCTTATGTGGGCTTCTCTTGTGTGTATTGGGCTTTAGTTTGGGATGGTTAAGTGTGAAAATGGGAGGAAAGGGTAGGGACATAATTTCCCTCACTTATGAAAGAAGAGAGAAGGGTGGCTCATAATTTCTGCAAAAAAAAGCTTGTAATGCGCCGATTTTGGGCCTAGAGGTTTTAAGGGCGGTTTAAGGTCCGATGAATCTAGTTTAGAGATCTGGGTCAGTTCGGAGTCGATTCAGGGAAAACTTAGTTCGGGATGTGATAAAATTGTGTGAAAAATTTCTAAAATCCTCTTTAAATATGTATTGAAGGAAATTGAAACTAATTTTGGAAAATGATTTTTGGAAAGTCGACATTTTGGTTTGGTGACTAAAATAAAAAATTGAAAGTTCTATTTTAATGTCTAAATCGAAGAGAGCCAAAACTTAGAATCCATAGGGAGATATTACACCAAGGTGGTATCAACTATTTCCCTTGGTTTAGTGTTTTAAATGGTTTAATTAAATATTTTAATAAAAGAGTTTTATTAAAGGAGATTTTAAAAGACCAATCATTTTCTCACGTAACTATTTTTCCCCAAAACTTTTCTCTCAACTTTCTTAGCAGCCAAACTCTCTTTTCATCACTAAAATCTCCAGAGAATTTTCTCATTACATTTACTTTTGATTTCTAAATGATGCCCGTGGATTTCTACAACAACTAGCTTAAATTTTCTTGAAGGATTTCATCAAAATCATTGCAAATCAAGGGGAAAGCTTGTGTTAGAGGTGATCTTTCTTTTCTCTCCTCTAATTGTTATGGCATTGTTTTGATTGATTTGAGGCAGATTTTATTCATAATTTGGATGTTAACTGATGTGGAAATAAATGTTTTATAAATGTAGTCTCGAAATGAGTTGGATCTCTAATTGTTAGATTGTTAGATTTTGGGTTTTTGAGGTGTTAGTGTGAAATCTGAGTTGCTGGAGGTATAAGGATGAAATTAGGATGATATTGGATGATGATTGATGGTTAAAATGAGATAGAAGTGTTAGATTATGGCTGGGTTGAGTTTAGAGAGAAATCGAAGGTGATTTCGGTTGTTTCGGATGGATATTTTGGTGTTTTAGGGCAGTGCAGTGAGATTGTTTAAGTTGCTAGAGATTTTAATGCATTAATCCTCTATTCTTGTGTGGTATAAACAGGGTAGAATACATCAGAAGCAACTGGTGTAGATCCGGGGGCTTCAGACGCTTAATTTCGCGTCGATGAATCTTGGTTTCACGAGTTGGCGAGTGAGAACGTGTTTTCCAGCTTTGAAACACTTAAAAGGTGGTTTTGGGAGCTTAGTGTAAGCTTGAAACACTTTACTAAGTTCAGAAGTAAGTAAAATGATTTTCTCCCTTGGATTGTGCTATTATGAATTGTTGATGCACTTGATTTTAAATGCATGTTACCTACTATTTTAAAGCATGAATTGAGGTAAGTGATTTATTGTTTTTGATGTTATATTGATGAAGAATGCACATGGTAAGTGATCCTTGTAAGTATATGCTTATACTTATATTATGAAGCATGGTTTGATGCTTGGAAATGTGGTTTATTAGTAATGCTTTGAAAATAGTGAGGTTTAGGATAAATGTGAATTATATTGGCAAGTGATGTTGTGAAATTGGTTTATAAAAGAAAAATCGGATATAATTAGTCGGCTATAGGATTGAGTGCACTATAAATAAGTCGCCTTGGATGTTGAAGGGTTTATACGGTGTACCGAATGCTCCATTCAAGTTCCCTAACGGTTGAGGAAAGTGTATAGTGTCCCGTCTCTCGTTAGTTGGGTTATACATCTACCGATGAGTGGTGTTGAGGGGTTTATACGATGTATCAAATACTCCACCACGGGTGTCACAACGGTGGAGGGTAGCTCCCGTGTGTGAACCTTGAGATGCCGATGAGAATGTATAAAGTGTTGGGACAACACTTGTGAACCCGTGTATCTGATGTGGTTTTGAGAAACAAACATGTTGATGATCACTTGTGAGCTAATGTAATTGATAAAGTGTTATGAAAGGATTAATGATGCATATTATGTAAATGCATGTTTTACTCTTTAAGCTTTGCATATGGTAGCTATGCATGGAAGGCTTAAGTTGAGTGTTAGCGATGGATTCGCTGTTTAGTTATATCATTGTTGCATGATGTTTAACATGCTGATTTTGTTAAGGAAAGTGCTTGGCTTAAAAGGGCATGTTTTTTTTCAAATGATAGAAATGGTTTTAATGTATTAATGGTGTTTTGTTTTTGAGCACTCCTCACTAAGCCTTGCGTGCTTACGCTCTCATTTGTCCATCAATGCAGATAATTGAAGCTTAGGAGGCAGCAAGAGGCAAGGGTTTCCAAGGGACTTTGTTTTGAACGTATGTTTCGTTTATTGACTAGAGTAATAAGGGTAATGGGGGTTCCATAGTCTATTTGGGTGATGCGTATGTACACCTTTTTTGAGCATGTTTGCTTTATGGTTTTAAACTTGTAAAAGACCTTTATTTGATGGATTGTGCATTAGTTTGAGTTTTGACTCTCGAGTGGCTTATTTGCTAGGTTGCATGCCTATAGTTTACATTTGATGCAATTTGCCATGATTTGATGTTGATTATGCCATGAATGTTTGAGGATTGTTGTTTAAGTATGATGTATGCATGTTGGATTGGTTTAGGATGTATTTAAGTGTGAAAAACTAGCAAAAAGTGTCATTACAGGCCCAAGTGTTTCGGTACACTCGAGTTTGTACTGAAACAATGAGCCTGAAATGGCCTAAGGGTTTCGAAACAGAGGAGGTCTATTTTGGTACGATTTGCTAATGGAAACCACAGTTTCGAAACACCTCTAAGGTGTTTTTGGTACGAGCCCGTGTTATGAGCCGTTAGGACATGTTTCGATACACTTGTTTCGATACAGGGCTAGCCTGTACCGAAACAGCAGGTTGTTAAGTTAGTTAATGGAATATTATGAAGTTCTGTTCTTTGCGTTTTGGTCCCTGAATGTTGAGGATGCAATTAAACGAGCATGAATGATTAATTTGAGCCGAGTTTTAACTGAGATGCATGTAACATGATTAATTTAAAGATGGTAACCTAAAATTGGAAGAATCTCTCTTAATTGGTCATGTTTACAAAATGGTCCCTAAAATCGTAATAGGATGCGATTGAGTCTTAATCAATGTCCGATTGAGTTATGTATGTTACGCTGCAATGTTAAACACTTAGGATTTTAATGAGCATCTAGACAAGATAAAAAGAAAAAAAAAGGGTTGTTTATTGAGGCAAACATTCCCAATTTACTTAAGTAATCCCCTTGTGACCCGTTCGATTCGGTCTACCGCCTAGGCCGAGTCGAGGGGTTTACATTTGGTGGTACCAGAGCCAGGTTTCGAAAGAATACGATGATGGTAAGTTAATGGTAAGTTGATGTGATGTAATTCTAAGTGATGGATGATATTTGCTTTGCACGACGATTGTTATAATGATGTTGATGATGATCAAATGATATGGATGCCATGCATGATGATTGTGATGTATGTGTGTAGAGTGTCCACACGTTCTATTTTTTGTACACATTCCTGCCCTTATTATTGTTGTTCTTAAGCTCATTTAGACATATTTAGGTGCATTGCATGCATTATAACAATATCTTCTCTTTTACCATGATTTTATTGAATATTTTATGTTTGGTTGAGAAAAGTTACTATTTTAGTTTAGTTTATATTTTCAGGTGCTGTAGCAATGAGAGGAGAGGATATGAAAGTTGGAACAAAATGAGCTTTATTGAAGCAGTTCTAGATGCTGCCAAGGATGCTGCCGAAGCAGCATTGCTGCCAAGTGCCGCCGAAGTAGGAGATACACCGATTTAGCCAAGATGAGTCGCAATTGAAAGGGGGCAATTTCCTAAGCCCAATGAGCCCAGTCTTGCAATTTTTTGAAGCCTGTAGCGGCCAGTAGAGCTGATCCAAGATCGATAAGTACGAGCACTTATCCTTACTTGCGGAAGAAGGCAACGTCCAAGGAGTCCATAATTAAGTCAAAAAGGAGTTTGTATTTAATGTAAATATACTTTAAGAACTTCTACTTCAAGGAGGACTCAAACTTAGGCCATGGGCCTTATATATACCCAATGCTTGTAAGGGTATAGGAGCATGACAAGGTGTGAGGGGATGCGTGCTTGAACAGCCGCACATCGGAGATGTAGCTGGATAGGATGGAGTTGTTGGAGGTCGCGGCCCAACTCTCCTAGGGTTTAGGCGCGCGTATGTAAAGTTGTTTAGGAGAAACGATTGTATTAGTTTTGAGTTGTTTTCAATAAAATTCCGAAGTTTGCTTAATCCATTGCACCTCATTCTTTCGATTAGTCTACACCAGTCAGTTGAGAGAATCCATTTGTCGGGCACGAAACTGCAAGGCTCACGAAAGGGTTAAGCACAGTCACAACATGTTGGGGGCATGACTAACTTGGTTCCACACCAGTCCACAAGTTTCAGAGGCTAAGAGGGATTACCAATCGAATGGACTTGCCTGTGTTAGGTTTACGCTAAAATTTTTAGGTATTGCCTACATCACGTGAGTGTTCGAGCATCCTTGCCTAGAAATAGGAAGGATCACTGTCGACTATCCCGCCAAACTTGGAATGTCTGCCAGACTTGCCGCCAGGACCTATTTCCGTTCCACCTATCGAGATAGCGAAAGTTGCAGTGGTAGTAACCCGCTGCGGCCGCGTGACAGGGTCGTAGCCTGCCGCCCACCAAGCCCGTCGAGGCAGCAATTTATGGCAGCGCAAAACATACTCAGACTTTACAATGCAGTCCACACACTACTGAGCTGCAACTGCCTTACCCAATCTATCGACCAAATCTCTCCCTATCATCCCTCTCATCACTATCTTTATTTTATTTGTGTTTTTATATTTCCACATCGTGAGATTTAATTGTGCATTTACTAAATCTTTGTGCAGGAAACCATTCATAGGAGCTACTCCAATCCCTGTGGGAGACAATATCTTTTATACTATAACTTGACAAGAGTGTGCACTTGCGCTCATAAATAGAGAACCCCCAGACGCTCTACAAGTTTTTGGCGTCGTTGTCGGGGATTGGCAACAACAACTACGTTTGAATTTCTGCACTTCTATTTTAGTTTTTGCACATTAAATCTCTGTTTATTTTATAGCTTAAAAATGCCTCTTTGTTTTCTTTGGTGTATGTCCTGCCAGGGCGCCAAAGATGGCAGCAACATCCACCTGAGGAGGGGAAGGACATGCCCAGACACAAAGCCAAACACAAAGCCCTCAAGAAGTTGTTATGTTTGGGAAAAGCGGAACCCAACCCAACATAACCTATTTTTTATTTTTTTAGGATTGGATTTAATTCTTATTTAATTTTTTGCTTTTAATTTATTTTAGGTTAGGAATGAAGGAAATATCAAGAAAGATGAATGAATAAAAGGAGAAGCCCAACTAGTGACCAAGGCAGCCCAAGGAAGTTGAGCATAACGGCTAGCGGGTTCATAACGGCTAGCCGCAACGGCTATATTTGTCACATCGAGTGGAACGAATATCTGTGTAACGGCTAGAATCTCGTTATTCGTGCTAGAATAATTGCCACCTGTTGATAGCGTGCCCGTCAAGGCAGCGGAGAGAAGCGACTATATAAGGCCAACTATTCTCTCCCTGTTCTTCACTTTTCTTTCTTCTTTACTCTGATTTCTTTATGCTATCTTTGCCTTCAAGATTTCCCTTGCTTTATTTTCTTTCACGTTCTTGTTTCTTTCTTTAGGGAAAACAACCGCCTCACGACTATGGCCACATCACAACAACCCGCTGCCTCCACCAAACCCCTTTTCAAGAGGTTCTTGAACCCAACTGCCGAGGCAACCTACAAGGAATACTATAGAGAGCGGAAACTATGGGAGGAAATGGGATTCCAATATACCCAGCCTGATGGGGATTTTGGTCTTGAACCCTTCCTGTTCGAAAGGATACACAACATGGGCTGGGACCAGTTCGCACGACAGCCAGAAGGAATCAATAGCAACCATGTGCGAGAGTTATACGCCCACAAATCGACACCGGGAAATCCTTTCGTGTATGTCTGCGGAGAAGGTGTCAAATTTACAGCATACATGGTCAACATCTTTTACAGCATAGAAGTCCGCGGCAACCCACATGAAGAATGGGAGTCATACCTAATGGCGGCTAACTACAACAAGATCAAGAGAGAGATCTGTAAGCCAAACACCAAGTGGCTAACAATCAAGAACAATGGGTCAGTCAACCGCCGCAACTTGCTGCCGGAGGTAGCCCTTTGGAGTAACTTCGTCCAACGCCGCTTGATGCCCACCACGCACGGATCAACAGTCAACAGGCCGCGACTCACCCTTATCTACAACATCATGAAGGGGCGACAAATCAATGTTGGCGAAGTGATCCTAAGGGAGATCTGTTCCCATGCAGAAAAGCCAAACGCTAAGGGACCCCTCTTCTTCCCTGCACTCATCACAGGCCTTTGCGCCAATTTCCGCGTGCCACCGCACCCCAAGGACAAAATTCTTCCTGCCATGGAAGGATGGACAAGAAGGGCACGCCAGCTGATGATGCAGAACCCAGAGCCAAACACACCTTCCACCGCCCAGCCACCGTCCCAAGTTGCCGCCACCCCAGCCGCAACGAGCAGTACTAAAGCTGCCTTCTCGTCCGTTGTGATCTCCCTGTTGCGCAGCGTAGTGGAAAGCTGCCAAAGGATCGAGCACAAGCAGATGATCTTCACCAAATACATGGCGGACGTGCAAGAGGCCTTCGTGGCCTACTTGCTTGACAAGTACCAAGACGGCAGCCCACAGTTGCCCGCCTTCCCAACGGAGTTAGCAACGTCCAAGCCAATTCATATTACACCTAGACCAGCTGGTACTCCTGCCGCCGACGACAGCGAGGGGCCGCACCACCGCCCCAGGAGAAGAACCTCTCCAACTCCCATCCAGCCATACAACCTCTCCTCACCCGAGTCAGAAAAAGAGGAGAAGACCACCGCTGCCTCCCCAGTAGCAAAAGAGGCCGCTGCCAAACATATCGACTACTCAGACATGGAGATCTCAGATTCCCTTGATGACGAGTCGGTAAAGGCAGCAAGAAAGAGAAAGCGACCAGCAATAGAGCTTCAGGGTGGAGGACCTGAAGGACCATAAAAAAAACCCACCCCCAGCCGCATCCAGCCGCCGTGTAGCAAGAAAAAGAGCCCTACCGACAAACCATCTGCTACGCCAGTCTATAGCACCATTTTCTTTTCTTTTTAATTTTTATGTTATTTTTCTATTTTCCTTTTCTGTTTTTATTTTTCTTTTCTATTTTCTTTTCTGTTTTTAATTTTTGTTTTGTGTAGAGGCATTGAGGACAATGCCAACCTTGAGTTTGGGGGAAATAGTCCTCTTTATTTTAGGTTCCTTTAGTAGCATTTAGGATCATATGTAAATTCTGCCCACTGGCACTTAATGAAGTAAAAATTTTTAGTTTAAAAACTTGTGCCTATGATAGAATAGTCGACTACTTATATTCGCACCATACTAAATTTTTTTAACCTAACTGTGGGAAGAAGCATGAAAAATACTTAGAAATTTTTTCTTTCTGCCAATTATCTTTACACTTGTCTGATAAATGCTGAATTTTTGCTTGAGTTTTGAGTTTAACATTGCATGCCTTACTTAATAAAAATTCCTTGATTGGATACAGGTTTGTCGCCACGACAGCATAGGGCAGCACAACAAAGATGATGAAAACCATAGAGGTGCCCGAAACAGGCTCTAGGCAGGAAGTTCAAATACCCTAGAGGTGCCCGAAACAGGCTCTAGGAAGGATCATGAGCAAGGACACTCTGCTGCTATCAAAGTCCACGTATCTAAACCAAGTGACGAACAAATTAGCAACAGTGAATGAAAGCCTTCACGGGATGACTCTATTCAAAGGGTTCAGAGTTTCGTAGAGTGCACCTATCTTAGCTTCAGTCCCAGAGAATAGTTGTGATGAGCTGAAGCCCTTAAAGCCATGATCAGAAAAGATTACAAAAATGCCCAACTGTGCTGCCAAGACAACAACTTGTATCCTCTTTAGTAATTTAATTACTTTAGGCATTCTTTGTTAACTTAGTAATTTCAGCATATTTAGCATGAACACAGACCTGCACACACTGCACATGCATTAAGAAAATTTAAACCTAAGTTATTTCATGCCATTCCCTATCACTAACATAAAAACAAGTGTCATGGCCTTGAGGTAAGAAATCAAGTTAAAGGCTAATGTTTTCTATTAATTTTGTGCAAAAGGCAAATTTACTATTTAGGTTGCATTGCTTGAGGACAAGTAATAGTTTGAGTTTGGGGGTGTGTAGAGTGTCCACAAGTTCTTTATTTTGTACACATTCCCGCCCTTATTATTGCTGTTCTTAAGCTCATTTAGACATATTTAGGTGCATTATAACAATATCTTCTCTATTACCATGCTTTTATTGAATATTTTATGTTTGGTTGAGAAAAGTTACTGTTTTAGTTTAGTTTACATTTTCAAGTGTTGTAGCAAGGAGAGAAGAGGAGAGGACAGGAGAGCTGGAACAAAAGGAGATGTACTGAAGCAGTTCCAGATACCGCCAAGGACGCTACCGAAGCAGCATTGTTGCCAAGTGCCGCCCAGGCAGGAGATACACCGATTTAGCCAAGATGGGTCGCGATTGAAAGAGGGCAATTTCCTAATCTCAATGAGCAATTTCTTGCAATTTTCTGAAGCCTGTAGCGGCCGGTAGAGCTGATCCAAGATCGATAAGTAGGAGCACTTTTCCTTACTTGTGGAAGAAGGCAACATCCAAGGAGTCCATATTTAAGTCAAAAAGGAGTTTGTATTTAATGTAAATATACTTTAAGAACTTCTACTTCAAGGAGGACTCAAACTTAGGCCATGGGCCCTATATATACCCAATGCTTGTAAGGGTATAAGGGTTGGCTCAAGAGGAATGTGAGGCTACCAATGTCATTTCAAGAACTTTTACCTTGTTTTCAGTCCCTATTTTTGCTCTTTTGGATTCGGGGTCTGCTCATTCCTACATTCGCAGTGGAATATCTCAACAGTGGGGTATTCCTGCCGAGGATCTTGAAATATGAGTTTGTCTGACTAGTCCTTTGGGGTATGATGTGTTAGTAGATAAGGTGTATCGGAGGTATTCGATTGAGGTCCAATGTATCTCCCCGATTTTGGGCCTAGAGGTTTTGGGATGATTTTAGGGTCCGTTGGACCGAGACTAGAGATTCAGGTTAGTTTTGGGATGAGTTCAGGGACAACCTATTCTAGAAGGTGATAAAAATATGGAAAAATTATAACCCCTTCGTCCCGGTCTGGCCGGATGACCGGTCCGAGTAGGATACACGGGGAGAACCGAAGCGAAACCCGTTAAGCTTCCCCCTCGGTTAGCAACCCTAGAAAATTTCTTTTAATTAAATCTTGTCTAGAGCCATATTATTTCCTAAGTGATCACGACAGCGGAAAACATCAAGAAAGATACACAACCGAACCCCTAGCAACATGTTAACAGTTCATTTTATACTTACAGAGCAGGCCGTATCGATACACCAATCAAGGGTATCGATACACCTCGACCAAGGTTAACATCCATCAGTAAACACAGGAAGACCGTATCGATACAACCCTTGAGCGTATCGATACGCCCTTCTCGGTCAACATCTCATGGCCAACGAGATAAACCTGTACCGATACGCTAAGACACCGTACCGATACGTCAAAGTCTCACCAAAATCTCAAATTTCCAGTGAGCATTGGGCGTATCGATACACCCCCGAGTATCGGTACCCCTTGCCGATTTTGTGTCCCAAAGTGTAGGACCGTATCGATACGGCCCTTAGGCGTATCGATACACCCTGCACTGCAAGACACTAAAATGTAGCAAAACAACATGAAACTCAACTCTAAATGCATTTTGAGACTCCCCTATCCACATACAAGCATTCATACAACATTGCACGACCAAGAGCAAACATATATGTCGATTTAGATGGACAATAAGACATATATCATGGCATTCACATAAGGAATAGATAATGCATTGTAAGACATACTCAAAACTTAAAAGGCCAAAAGTACACGCCTTCACATAAAGGTTTACATGCATCACTAACACATATACTCATCCAAAAGCATAGCATCTCAAACAAACATTCAACAAGGCTTATCATGGTTTACAAATCCAAGCAAAACATAAACACCAACAACATCTATGAGTCATACAACGCTCATACAAAATGCATAACAGCCCCATTGCTAAACTACTACTTTATTTACTAAGTCATACTTGAGCAACTACAAGCTTGGAATGCCCCTTCGCCTTGCTCCTTGCTAACACCACACTACTGATCTGCATTGTCGAAAATGAGAGCGTAAGCTAGAAGCTTAGTGAGGATGCTCTAAAAACCAAAACACAACAATGAAGGGTTCAAGCATGCAATCCTTAACATTACACACAACATACATATGCATCAACATAGCAATCTAGCTAGCAAGACAAGAATCAATAATATGGCATCTTACATCATATTAAGCTCAACAATATAGATCAAATATCTCAACATCATAATCGTATGAACAAGTACATTGGCCACCATTAGTTTACTCGGATATGCGGATTTACTCTCAACAACAACATTACCTCGATGGGATTACACTCATCACCGGACCTTGCATGGGTGGGATTCCACTCATCACCACATGCCCTACAGATGGGATTCCACTCATCATCACGTATAATATAAATAATTTCCGGTGGAATATTACATCACCGTACTCCTCCTTGATGACTCAACGCCATCAAGGCCACGCGCGAATTTGACTCAAACGTGTGCACACTAATCCTAATGATCGATCATTTATACCCGGTAAGTTACTAGTGCCAATTACCTTTAAACCACATCACACATCCATCATTTATAACACATATTCATCATCACACATATCAATGTATACACGTACCAAATCAATTCATACCTCACAAGATCAATTTAGGCATAGGCATCTAAAGCATCATTAACAACCAAGAAGTTAAACTACCAATTTAACTTCTATTTTGGAATGGCCTACCAAGCTCATTCCAATACCTCCACCACACACACTTGAACCAACTTTAAAACAATTTAAAGTTTTACTCACCACCCTTCCTTAGCAAACCAAGCGGAGCGAGTCAAGCCTCCTCAATTCCTGGATTCGATCCCGATCCTTCCCTGATGCTTCCTCTTGCTTCTAACCAATCAAAACACAAATATTACTCACCAAATCAATGCTAAACTCAATCACAATTCCAACTCACAAACACAAGCCAAACTTCACCATTTTCAAACCCAATCTAACCACAAAACTCTCATTTTCATGCTCCTCAAATACCCAGCTGAAAACCACAATTTCCAACACCCAAATGACATCTAAAAGCTTCCAAAACACTTCCCTAACAACCCTATACCATCAACCCTTCACCCCAACACAAAAACACACCAAAAACTCAACTTTTGACACTTTGAAAAATGCCCCAAAGACCCACTTCGGGATTTTTCCCAAATCCTTCCATTTTAAGATATTAGGTGTATCTAAGTGAGATTAATTCAAAACCCAACTCAACAAATCAAAAACAAATGAAAAACCCATTAAAAATCCAAACTTTCCTTAAACTTGAAAAACACAAATATTGATAGTTTTGAATTCTACAACCATGGAAATGATTGGGATGATGGGGAGAGTTGAGAAATGAATTTACCTTCGAAAAAGCTCTTGAATTGGTGAAGAAATTGAATGGAATAGTGGATTGGGGTTTTGGGAGGGGTTTGGGTGTATTTCACGTTGGAAACTAGAAAAGGGGAGGAAGATAGCTTTATTTTCTTTTTGTTCTTTTTGATTCAAAAAGGGTGTCTTCACTTTTTTCAACTTATTTACAAAAATGCCACCATGTTAATGTTAAATCTCATTTAACTCAAAATTAAGGTCTAATTAAATTAAACCGATTTTGATGACTCGAACCAAACACACACGCCTAACTCCTAACCCCAAAACACGGGTGTTACAAAAGTATCTAAAATCCTTTTTAAATATATAAAATGTTTTGGTGAAATCAATTTTGGAAAATGGTATTTGGAATTCGAACATTTTGGATTTAGTGACCAAAATGTAAACTTTGAAAACTATTTTTATTGACTGTTTTGTAAAATGATCAGAATTTTGAATCTTTAAGGAGCTATTTTCCCAAAGTCTAATATCAGACTTCTATCCATTAATTGGCTTATTTTAAATGGTTTTTAATTAATAATAGAGGTTAAAAGAATTAATTAGTAGTTATTTCATTAAAACAAATTTGATGTAACTTCTTTTCTCTTAAAATCCTTCTCTCAAATTCTCTCATCCAAACACTCATTTCTTCTTCAAAACCTTAAGGTAAACTCTTGATTTCTTTAATCCTTTGTTATCAAATAATATCTTATTGTTTTCCTATCAAAACCTTATTGTTTTAATCTTGTTTTTACATGGAAATCTATCCAATTGAGAGGAAACGTATCCATTAGAGGTGAGCTGAATTTTTCTCCTCTAATTTAATGTTCTTTATTTAAATTCGCAAGTTCTAGATCCTTGATTAATGTTGTCTAATGGATTTTGATGTTTTAATTGAGGAAATTTGGCTTAATTGATGGATTTGTGTAATTTTCATAATGGATCTGTTTTTTCTGGGTTTAAGGTTGATTTTAATCATGATTTGGAAGTGTGTGAATCTCTTGTAACGCCCCGGTTTTGGGCTTAGGAGTTTTGGGCGTTGATCGGTTTGGTCAAAGTGCTGTTCGAATCTAAAGAGGTGAAATTAGGAAAGCCTAGTTCGGGTTGCATTAAAAATATGGAAAAATGTTCTAAAATCATCTTTTAATATAATTAAGTGAACTGTGAAATCAATTTTGGAAAATGAGTTTTGGAAGGGTGACATTTTGGCTAGTGACCAAAATGTAATTTTTGAAAGTTTGGTGACTGTTTTCGAAAGGGTTGAAACTTTGAATCTTTAAGGAGCTATTATTCCAAAAGTAGTTTCTCCAGATTTTTCTAAGATATTTTAAGCTATATTCTGATTTTAAAACATATCAAAAGAGGAGGGAAAGCCATTTTGGCCATTTTTGATAACTAACTTCCTATTTTCTTTTCTCTCATTTTCTCTCAACCCAAACACTATCTTTCCAGAGAATTGTTTCTGATTTTCTCACCTAAATCTCTCCTTTCAACTCTCTTTTGATTCCTAATCATCATATCTACAAAACCTCATCATTTGCTACTTGATTCATCAAGGTTTTTGATTCCAAAAAGAGGAGAAACTCAAGTTTGGAGGTAAGAACGTCCTTCTCCTCTAAACTATCAGTTCTTTACTGAAATTCCTAAGTTTTCAATCCTTAATTAATGTTTTATTAAAGGCTTTTGAGTTGTGAATTGGATCTTGGCTTATAATGCAAGATTTGGTGATTTTTGATGATTTTCGTTTGATCTGTTAAATCTGTGATTTGAGATGTGTTTTTGATGATATTTGAACTCTAAATTGATAAGGAATTGAGTTTTGATTAATGCAATCCCGGATAGGTTGAGTTTCCTAAGTTTAGCTTGTGATTCTTGGTTGTTTTTGAGGTGATCTTGTGGATCTGGTGTTGCTGGAGGTATAAGGATGTTAATAGGTTCTTTTTAGATGTAAAGTGATGTTAAAAGATGTTAGGTTTTGATGGTTTATGGCTGGGCTTTGTTGAGAAGTGGTTTGGATGCATTTTCGGTTGTGTTTGGTGGCCGAAAATGGAGTGTGGATGAGAGCAGTGAGTTTAGGTGCTTTCATTGAAGCAATTAATGCATGATGATGCATTAATCCTCTGCTTTGATGTGTTAAAACAGGGGAGGCATCTTTGGATCCAAGAGTTGTTGATCCGGAAGCTTGATTTGGTGCTTCGGCAAGTGGCGAAGTGGAATCGGTGAGTGAAATTGGGTTTTCGGCTTTGAAACCAATGTCTTGGGAGCTTAGTTTAAGTCTAAACAACTTTGCTAAGCTCAAGCGTAAGTTTTCGGAAATACTCTCTATTGGTGGCCATGGTTTTGTTGTGATGCAATGTGGTTTATTGCATGATTTAAATACTGTTTTGAAAGCATGATTTAGCATGGTATTTGCTGTTTTTGTAAGCCATATGTTGAAGGAAGCTCAAGGTAAGAGTTCCTTGTTTTTGTACATTGATAAAATGTGGTTTGATGCTTTTAAATGCATGATGTATATGGCTTGGATTAATGCTTTAAAACAGTGGATTAATTGATGAAAATGATGTATATTGGCAAGTGATGTTTTGAAAAGGTTAAGGTCACTAAGGTGGTTAAAAGTCCTTGAGTGAGCCTTGTTTACTTAAGAACATCAAGGTGGTTAAAAGTCCTTGGATGGTTCTTGATATGGACACAAAGGTGGTTAAAAGTCCTTGTGTGATCCTTTCCATGGTGTTTAAAAGTCCATGGGGCCATGGTGTTTGAAAGTCCATGGGGCCAAGGTGTTTAAAAGTCCTTGGGGCCAAGGTGTTTAAAAGTCCTTGGGGTGAAACTTGATGCGGACACAAAGGTGGTTAAAAGTCCTTGTGTGGTCCTCTTTCATGGAGTTTAAAAGTCCACGGCCAAGGTGTTTAAAAGTCCTTGGGGCCAAGGTGTTTAAAAGTCCTTGGGGTGAAAGTTGATGAACTTGTTTTTAAAGAAATGGAACTTATCACTTGTGGCCAATATGACATGTTATGATATGAAGCATGAGATGCTTGTTTTAAGTATGCTTTTGAGCATGTGCAATTGATGATTTGAAGCATGATTTATAAATGTTTTATAAATGCATTATTGAATGGTTTTATGAGCATTCTCACTAAGCTTTTGCTTACGCTCTCTTTCGTTTTCTTAATTCAATAATGCAGAACATTAGAGTACTTTGAGGGTAGCAAGAAGGGCAAGCATTCAAGTGAAAGTAAAGCTCAAAGTATGAAAGGTTTCTTAAGTACATTTTTTTAGCTTTTGGTAATTTGGCAATGGGGGACCTATGTGTATGTTTTGGGAGATGTTTTGAACTCCCTAAGTATGTTGAATGTTGTTGAGAGTGTTGGCTTTTGTTGTTTGGCCTTTATATGCTTGAATTGGAAGTTTATGCTTGTATGGCTTGCTTGTGTAGGAAGCATGCCTATAGATTTGGGGCTTTTCGTATATGATGTTGTTTTGATGAATTGTTGATGCAAGTATGTCTCAAGTATGTTGAATTGCATGTTGGTAAAGTTTGGTAGCATTTGGAGCATGATTGGATGTTTAATTGCATGTTTAAGTATGCATTTTGGGGCAATCTGTGCAGGGTGTTTCGGAACAGTATCACCCGTTTCGAAACAGGTGCCTTAAACAAGCCTAGGCGTCCGAAACGGGAGGGACCGTTCCGAAACGGTTTGGCTACTGCCAGCCCGTGTTTCGGTACGCGTTGCGGAACGGCCCCGCGTTTCGAAACGGGCTTTGCCCGTTTCGGAACGGGTGACCGTTGGGGGCTGACATTGGCAGTTAAATGTTTTGAATTGTTTGCATTTTGGTCCTAAATCTTGTTTGTGCAATTGTATGAGTTTGGAATGCCCGTTTGAGCTGAAATTTGACAGTGAAGCATGAAACTTGATTAATTACAAGTTGGTAACTTTAATTTGGTTTAAGCCCTCATATTTATCAGAAATTACAATTTGGTCCCTAAAGTTGTAATTTGTTCAATTGGGTCTCTGTTTGATCTCTGATGTTTGTGATCTTTGAGTATGATGTTTGAGTGATCACAATTAGGGATAATGTGCATCTAGACAAGATTAAAAAGAAAAAAAAGGGTCGTTAATCAAGGTTGACTTTCGGGTTGACTTTGGTTTTCCCCGTGTGACTTTCTTAATTCGGGTCAACCGTCTAGGCCGGGTTAAGGGGGTTACATTTGGTGGTATCAGAGCCAGGTTCTCGAGTAAATGGGAGTGAATGTGTGCATGATTGAAGTATGTATGCCTTGTGTGCTTGTTGATTGAAAGCATGTTTAGTGGCTTGTGATTTGGATGCAATTGAGTTGTATGCTGTGATGTAGCATGTTGAGGGTACCCATTGCCAAATCAAAGCTAAAGAAATGATGTTGATTTTGAATGAAATTGAGCTTGAATACTTGGATTGCTTACCTTACTGGGCCTGACTTCGTTTTATTTGCATTGTTATTGCATGGTAAAAGTATGGCACCACGTAGAGAGTTAAGGGGTAATGTGCGAGCTACGGCTCCTAATGAGAATGAGAACGAGGAAAACACGGGTAGTGCGGTGTTACCTCCTCCTCCACCTGGTGGTGGTGGTGCTGAGAGGGAGAGAGCTAGAGCTGCAGCTGGTGCTGGAGCTGCTGGACCAGAGGTTGGTCAGGGGCAAGCTATGCCTGATATGACGATGTTAGTGCAAGCTATTGCGGGTGCTTTTCGAGCAGCAGTAGCTGGAGCTCAAGGAGCTGGGCATCAGGGAGATGCCGGAGTTAGACTACCTTTGGAGCGTTTGCGCAGTCTTGGTGGGACTGTGTTCAGGGGTATGTCTGCTGAGAGTTCGGAAGCTTGGCTAGAGAGTACCAAGCGAATCTTGAGACAGATGAGCTGCACGGATGTGCAAAAGCTGGGTTGTGTTGTGTCCTTGCTACAGGACGATGCATATACGTGGTGGACGACCACCACAGCTGGGATGGCTGAAGCTGATATCACTTGGACATTCTTTCAGAATGTGTTCAAGAGGAGATATCTTGGTGTGAGATATCTTGATGAGAAGAAGCGTGAATTCATGTCTCTTACCCAAGGGAGCATGAGTGTGGCTGAGTATGAGGTGCAGTTTGTGCGACTCAGTCAATATGCACCGGAGCTGATACCTGATGAGCGGGCAAGGTGCGAGAGGTTCCGTTATGGTCTTGTGACGGATGTAAAAATGTATGTGCTGGCCACCGAATATGATGATTTTGATGTGTTGGTGGGCCGAGCCAAGGACATAGAGATGAACTTGGGTTTATCTGCGAAAGGTGCTGGAGCAAGTTCTGGTAAGAGAGCTGCTGAGTTTAGTTTCGGTGGTGGACGGAACAAGAGGGGACGTGATCAGAAGTATCAGTCCTCGGCTAAGAGAGGTGGTGGTGCACCTGCTAGAGGAGGCAATGCCAGAGCTGACCCTAGTGCTTGTTGGATATGTGGTTCACGTGGTCACATGAAGCGTGACTGTCCTCGTGCTGTGAGAGAGGTGCAAGCTCCTGTTGCGGCAGCTGGTAATGGGTGCTGGAATTGTGGTTCTGCAGACCACTTGAGGCGAGATTGTCCGAGGTTGGCTGGTGATCAAGTGCGTGCTCCTGTTGTTGCTGCACCGCAGAGAGGTCGTGGGCGCGGCCGTGGTAATTTCCAGAGGCGTGAGGAAGCTGGTCGTGGAGTAGCCCATGTTGTGGCTATTCAGCCTGAAGGTGGAGGCCAAGCGAGGGTGTATGCTCAACGTGAGGGAAGGAATGATGCAGATGTGATTGCAGGTACCTTTACTTTGCAATCCTTGTCATTGCTTTCTTTGATTGATTCTGGATCTACGCATTCATACATTCTGCGTGTGCATGCTGAGTTGCTTGGTTTGCCTGTTGAGTCTTTGGATGTTGGTGTTCGTGTCACTAGTTCTTTTGGTGAAACTGTTGTGACTCGAAAGCTTTATAGAAGGTGTCCCTTGGTTGTTCAAGAACATGTTTTTCATGTTGATCTTATGGAGTTGCCCTTTTATGGTTTTGATGTGATCCTTGGTATGGATTGGCTTGCTGAGCATCGTGCTGTTGTGGATCGTGAAAATAAGCGAGTTTCGCTGAAACTTGCGGATGATTATGAAGTGGTTGTGGTTGGCGAGAATGTGAAGTTTCTTGCCAATGTGGTGTCTACCTTGGAGGCGAGCAGGATGCTGAGGCAAGGTTGTGAAGCTTACCTAGCATTTGTGATGAATCCTAGCTCTAAGGAGTTGAGGGTGCAAGATATCCGAGTTGTGAAGGAGTTTCCTGGTGTTTTTCCTGAGGAGTTGCCTGGTTTACCTCCTAATCGCGAGGTGGAGTTTGGAATTGAGCTGTATGAGAATACAACCCCTGTGTCCATTACTCCTTATAGAATGGCACCTAAGGAGCTGAAGGAGCTGAAGACGCAGTTGCAAGAGCTGCTTGATCGTGGTTTCATCCGGCCGAGTGTGTCACCTTGGGGTGCACCGGTCTTGTTTGTGAAGAAGAAAGATGGCACTATGAGGATGTGCATTGATTACCGTCAGCTGAATAAGTTGACTATCAAGAATCGGTATCCTTTGCCGAGGATTGATGATCTCTTTGATCAATTTCGGGGAGCTGCTGTGTTCTCTAAGATTGGTTTGAGGTCAGGGTATTATCAGTTGAAGGTGAAGGATGTGGATGTGCCTAAGATAGCTTTCAGGACAAGGTATGGGCATTATGAGTTCCTTGTGATGCTGTTTGGTTTGACAAATGCTCCTGCTGCTTTCATGGATATGATGAACCGTGTGTTTCATGAATACCTGGATAAGTTTGTTGTGGTGTTCGTTGATGATATCCTCGTGTACTCGCGTACTGAGGAGGAGCATGAAGAGCATTTGAGGATTGTGCTGCAAGCTTTGTTGGAGAATCAGCTTTATGCTAAGCTGAGTAAGTGTGAGTTCTGGCTTAAGGAGGTGGTGTTTCTTGGGCATGTGGTTTCAGCTGAGGGGATTCGTGTTGATCCTCAGAAGATTGAGGCAGTGATGAACTGGAAAGTTCCTAAGTCTATTCATGAGGTCCGTAGTTTCCTTGGTTTGGCGGGATACTACCGAAGATTTGTGGATGGTTTTTCCAAGATTGCTGCTCCTTTGACAAAGCTGTTGCAAAAGGATGTTAAGTATGAGTGGACGGAAGCGAGACAGCAGGCTTTTGAGAAGCTGAAGGTGGCTTTGACGCAAGCTCCTATCTTGGTTCAACCTGAATCGGGGAAAGAGTTTGTGGTCTATAGTGATGCATCCTATGTTGGTTTGGGATGTGTGCTGATGCAAGAGGGTAAGGTGGTGGCTTATGCGTCGCGGCAGTTGAAGATGCATGAGCGCAATTATCCTACGCATGATATTGAGCTGGCTGCAGTGGTTTTTGCTCTGAAGATCTGGAGACATTATCTGTATGGTGAGAAGTGTACGGTGTACACGGATCACAAGAGTTTGAGGTATCTGATGTCTCAGAAGGATTTGAATCTTAGGCAACGTCGTTGGTTGGAGTTGCTCAAGGATTATGATCTGACGATTGAGTACCATCCTGGAAAGGCTAATGTTGTTGCGGATGCCTTGAGTAGGAAAGTAGCTGTTGAGCTGAGAGCTATGTTTGCTTGCTTGAGTATTTCGCGTGATGGTGGCCTTGTGGCTGAGTTGCAAGTGAAGCCGTCTATGGTTCAGTTGATCAAGGATAAGCAGTTGCTGGATGATTCCTTGGTGTCTCATGTTCAGGATATCGCGGAGGGTAGACCTTCGGGTTTCTGTTTTAATGATGATGGTGTGTTGTGTTTTGGGAGTCGGATAGTAGTGCCTGCAGATGCTGAGTTGAGGCGTGCTATTCTGACTGAAGGCCATAGTAGTCCTTTTGCTATGCACCCTGGTAGTACTAAGATGTATCGTGATCTTCGTGATGAGTACTATTGGGTGGGTTTGAAGAAGGATGTTGCAGAGTTTGTGAGCAAGTGTTTGGTGTGTCAGCGAGTTAAGGCTGAACATCAGGTTCCTTCAGGGTTGTTGCAACCGTTGAAAATCCCTGAATGGAAGTGGGAGAGGGTTACCATGGATTTTGTATCTGGTTTACCTTTGTCTCCATCGAAGAAGAATTCTGTTTGGGTGATTGTGGATCGCCTGACGAAGTGTGCGCATTTCTTGCCTGTGCATACTACGTTTTCTTTGGATATGCTGGCAGAGCTGTACATTGCTGAGATTGTGAGGTTGCATGGTGTGCCTAAGTCGATTGTGTCGGATAGGGATCTGAGGTTCACATCGCGTTTCTGGCAGTGTTTGCATCAAGCTTTGGGTACAAGGTTGCATTTCAGTACATCTTATCATCCTCAGTCGGATGGACAGTCTGAACGAGTTATTCAGATCTTGGAGGATATGTTGAGGTGCTGCGTGATTGAGTTCCAAGGTTCTTGGGAGAAGCATCTGCCTTTGGTTGAGTTCGCTTATAACAATAGTTATCAGGCGAGTATACAGATGGCACCTTATGAGGCTTTGTACGGGAGGAAGTGTAGGACTCCCCTTTGTTGGGCTGAAACTGGTCAAAAGTTGGTTTCGATGCCGGTTTTGTTGAAAGGGACCACTGAGAAGGTGAATCTTATCTGTGAGTGGTTGAAGGCAGCCTCCGATCGGCAAAAGTCTTACGCGGATTTGAAGCGTAAGGAGATAGAGTATGCGGTGGGTGACCGTGTGTTCTTGAAGGTTTCGCCTTGGAAGAAGGTGATGAGGTTTGGTCGGAAGGGTAAGTTGAGCCCTAGGTACATTGGACCATATGAGGTTGTTGAGCGTGTGGGTCCTGTTGCGTATCGATTGAGGTTACCTCAAGAGTTGGAGAAGATTCATGATGTGTTCCATGTTTCTATGCTCCGGAAGTATAGATCTGATCCTTCGCATGTGATGCCTGTGGAGGAAGTGGAATTGAATCCGGATTTGACCTATGATGAGGAACCAGTGAAGGTTCTGGATTCGGATAGCAAGGTTCTTCGTGGCAAGACCATTGAGTTGGTGAAGGTGCTGTGGAAGCATCGAGGTGTTGAGGAAGCCACGTGGGAGCGGAAGGAAGACATGCTGAAGCAGTTTCCTTATCTCTTTCCTTCAGGTAAATTTCGGGGACGAAATTTCTTAAGGGGGGGAGAGTTGTAACGCCCCGGTTTTGGGCTTAGGAGTTTTGGGCGTTGATCGGTTTGGTCAAAGTGCTGCTCGAATCTAAAGAGGTGAAATTAGGAAAGCCTAGTTCGGGTTGCATTAAAAATATGGAAAAATGTTCTAAAATCATCTTTTTATATAATTAAGTGAACTGTGAAATCAATTTTGGAAAATGAGTTTTGGAAGGGTGACATTTTGGCTAGTGACCAAAATGTAATTTTTGAAAGTTTGGTGACTGTTTTCGAAAGGGTTGAAACTTTGAATCTTTAAGGAGCTATTATTCCAAAAGTAGTTTCTCCAGATTTTTCTAAGATATTTTAAGCTATATTCTGATTTTAAAACATATCAAAAGAGGAGGGAAAGCCATTTTGGCCATTTTTGATAACTAACTTCCTATTTTCTTTTCTCTCATTTTCTCTCAACCCAAACACTATCTTTCCAGAGAATTGTTTCTGATTTTCTCACCTAAATCTCTCCTTTCAACTCTCTTTTGATTCCTAATCATCATATCTACAAAACCTCATCATTTGCTACTTGATTCATCAAGGTTTTTGATTCCAAAAAGAGGAGAAACTCAAGTTTGGAGGTAAGAACGTCCTTCTCCTCTAAACTATCAGTTCTTTACTGAAATTCCTAAGTTTTCAATCCTTAATTAATGTTTTATTAAAGGCTTTTGAGTTGTGAATTGGATCTTGGCTTATAATGCAAGATTTGGTGATTTTTGATGATTTTCGTTTGATCTGTTAAATCTGTGATTTGAGATGTGTTTTTGATGATATTTGAACTCTAAATTGATAAGGAATTGAGTTTTGATTAATGCAATCCCGGATAGGTTGAGTTTCCTAAGTTTAGCTTGTGATTCTTGGTTGTTTTTGAGGTGATCTTGTGGATCTGGTGTTGCTGGAGGTATAAGGATGTTAATAGGTTCTTTTTAGATGTAAAGTGATGTTAAAAGATGTTAGGTTTTGATGGTTTATGGCTGGGCTTTGTTGAGAAGTGGTTTGGATGCATTTTCGGTTGTGTTTGGTGGCCGAAAATGGAGTGTGGATGAGAGCAGCGAGTTTAGGTGCTTTCATTGAAGCAATTAATGCATGATGATGCATTAATCCTCTGCTTTGATGTGTTAAAACAGGGGAGGCATCTTTGGATCCAAGAGTTGTTGATCCGGAAGCTTGATTTGGTGCTTCGGCAAGTGGCGAAGTGGAATCGGTGAGTGAAATTGGGTTTTCGGCTTTGAAACCAATGTCTTGGGAGCTTAGTTTAAGTCTAAACAACTTTGCTAAGCTCAAGCGTAAGTTTTCGGAAATACTCTCTAGTGGTGGCCATGGTTTTGTTGTGATGCAATGTGGTTTATTGCATGATTTAAATACTGTTTTGAAAGCATGATTTAGCATGGTATTTGCTGTTTTTGTAAGCCATATGTTGAAGGAAGCTCAAGGTAAGAGTTCCTTGTTTTTGTACATTGATAAAATGTGGTTTGATGCTTTTAAATGCATGATGTATATGGCTTGGATTAATGCTTTAAAACAGTGGATTAATTGATGAAAATGATGTATATTGGCAAGTGATGTTTTGAAAAGGTTAAGGTCACTAAGGTGGTTAAAAGTCCTTGAGTGAGCCTTGTTTACTTAAGAACATCAAGGTGGTTAAAAGTCCTTGGATGGTTCTTGATATGGACACAAAGGTGGTTAAAAGTCCTTGTGTGATCCTTTCCATGGTGTTTAAAAGTCCATGGGGCCATGGTGTTTGAAAGTCCATGGGGCCAAGGTGTTTAAAAGTCCTTGGGGCCAAGGTGTTTAAAAGTCCTTGGGGTGAAACTTGATGCGGACACAAAGGTGGTTAAAAGTCCTTGTGTGGTCCTCTTTCATGGTGTTTAAAAGTCCATGGCCAAGGTGTTTAAAAGTCCTTGGGGCCAAGGTGTTTAAAAGTCCTTGGGGTGAAAGTTGATGAACTTGTTTTTAAAGAAATGGAACTTATCACTTGTGGCCAATATGACATGTTATGATATGAAGCATGAGATGCTTGTTTTAAGTATGCTTTTGAGCATGTGCAATTGATGATTTGAAGCATGATTTATAAATGTTTTATAAATGCATTATTGAATGGTTTTATGAGCATTCCTCACTAAGCTTTTGCTTACGCTCTCTTTCGTTTTCTTAATTCAATAATGCAGAACATTAGAGTACTTTGAGGGTAGCAAGAAGGGCAAGCATTCAAGTGAAAGTAAAGCTCAAAGTATGGAAGGTTTCTTAAGTACATTTTTTTAGCTTTTGGTAATTTGGCAATGGGGGACCTATGTGTATGTTTTGGGAGATGTTTTGAACTCCCTAAGTATGTTGAATGTTGTTGAGAGTGTTGGCTTTTGTTGTTTGGCCTTTATATGCTTGAATTGGAAGTTTATGCTTGTATGGCTTGCTTGTGTAGGAAGCATGCCTATAGATTTGGGGCTTTTCGTATATGATGTTGTTTTGATGAATTGTTGATGCAAGTATGTCTCAAGTATGTTGAATTGCATGTTGGTAAAGTTTGGTAGCATTTGGAGCATGATTGGATGTTTAATTGCATGTTTAAGTATGCATTTTGGGGCAATCTGTGCAGGGTGTTTCGGAACAGTATCACCCGTTTCGGAACAGGTGCCTTAAACAAGCCCAGGCGTCCGAAACGGGAGGGACCGTTCCGAAACGGTTTGGCTACTGCCAGCCCGTGTTTCGGTACACGTTGCGGAACGGCCCCGCGTTTCGAAACGGGCTCTACCGGTTTCGGAACGGGTGACCGTTGGGGGCTGACATTGGCAGTTAAATGTTTTGAATTGTTTGCATTTTGGTCCTGAATCTTGTTTGTGCAATTGTATGAGTTTGGAATGTCCGTTTGAGCTGAAATTTGACAGTGAAGCATGAAACCTGATTAATTACAAGTTGGTAACTTTAATTTGGTTTAAGCCCTCATATTTATCAGAAATTACAATTTGGTCCCTAAAGTTGTAATTTGTTCAATTGGGTCCCTGTTTGATCTCTGATGTTTGTGATCTTTGAGTATGATGTTTGAGTGATCACAATTAGGGCTAATGTGCATCTAGACAAGATTAAAAAGAAAAAAAAGGGTCGTTAATCAAGGTTGACTTTCGGGTTGACTTTGGTTTTCCCCGTGTGACTTTCTTAATTCGGGTCAACCGTCTAGGCCGGGTTAAGGGGGTTACATCTCTAGTTTTTTAGGTTGCTAGATTTGGGTTTTTGTGGAGTTGTGGTGGTTTTGTGAATGCTAGCGTTATAAGGTTGATAATATGATGATTTTGAATGTTAATCAATGATAATTGATGATTGAAAGAGCTAGGTTTTGGCTGGGTTAAGTTTGGAGGTTAGCCGATGTGTTTTTCAGTTGTTTTGGGTAGGCGATTGGTAGTTTTTGGCAAGGCAATGTGAAGGAATTGCTTGCTGGAGTTTTGAATGCATTGAGATGCATTAATCCTCTATTATTATGTTGTTAGAACATGGGAGAACATTTTAGAAGCAAATGGTGAAGCTTTGGGAGCTTCAAACGCTTAGTTTTGCATCGGTGAATCGAGGTTTCGCGTGTCGGTGAGTGAGAACGTGGATTTCAGCTTTGAAATATTTTAGAGGTAGTTTTGGGAACTTAGATTTGAGCTTGAAATGCTTGTCTAAGTTCGGAAGTAAGTATAAAGTGGTTTTCTCTCTCGGTTGTGCTATTATGAAATGGTTTATGCACTTGATTTTGATTTCATGTTACATACTAGTAAAGCACGTTTAAAGTATGTGATATACTGTTTTTAATGATGAAATGAGGAAGGATGCACATGATAAGTGATCCTTGTAAGTATATGTTTTATACTTGTGGTTTGAAGCATGGTTTGATGCTTTGGAAAATGGTTTACTATTGATGCTTTGAAAAAAGTGAGGTATATGGTTAAATGTGAATTATATTGGCAAGTGATGGTATGAAAATGGTTTTGAAAATGTTATCGGATATAGTTAGCCGACTATAAGATTGAGTGCACTATAAATAAGTCGCCTTGGACGTCGAGGAGGTTGGTGTCCTGTCTCAATTCAAGTACCCTAACGATCGAGAAGGTTGGAATAGGAGAAAATCACTTTGAATTGTTAGTTATATGTAGTACTATTGTAGAACAAAACGTTAACACTAACTATAACAAAAATAAATAAATAAAGTTTATTGTACAGTTATAAACATCATCACTTATAAGCAATTTTTTCCTAATCAATATAACTGTAAGTTTATTGTACAGTTATAAACATCATCACTTATAAGCAATTTTTTCATAATCAATATAACTGTAAAATAGTAAACACATTTGGTCAGTCGGTCAAGCCGTTCATCTTTGTTCTTTCATATTCTATTAGGTCATGGGTTCTAGACCCACTAGAAGTACTCCTCCTTTCTAGGGGTGTTCAATCAATAGGTTCAGTTAACCGACCGAACCGAATACCAAAAATCCATTAACCGAATCGATTTTTTTTTGAAATTTTTTAACCGAACCGAAAAAAAGTTCAGTTAATTCGGTCAATATTCGAATTAACCAAACTTTGTTATAAAGTTTTGGGTAAATTACACAAATGGTCACTAAACTATGTTAAAATGATCTTTTTAGCCACTGAACTTTGAGAATTTATAAAACAACCATTAAACTTATCGAACAATAACAAAATGGCCATTCATTCATTGCACGTTCTAAATTATTGATAAATATTAAAAAGTTTAATGATCAGTTTTTAATAATTCAATAAATTTAATGATCATTTTGTGTTAGTTTGATATATTTTAATGACCATTTTATAACATATTTGTTGAGTTGATCAATCGACGAAAATGACCAAGAGGGGGTGAATTGGCAATTAAAATTTTGGTGGTAGAAAATTGCAAAAAAAAAAAGATGAATTATAATGATTTAACCTTCTAAACAAGGTCTACATCCACTACCTTAGCTACCACATTGAAAATTTCACAAATTCACTAATTTGTCTTTCCTTTTAACCTAAAGGAGATAACCTCACAAATTAGCTAGACTTATATCCCAAAGTCTAGAGACCCATTTCCTAAAATTGAGTACAAAGAAGAAAACTTTGAGAATCCTCCTAAAGAGATTGTTTGCACAATTTTCAGCTCACTAAAACCCCAACACTTGATGAAAATAAATTACAATAGGCTCATTCAAGTGTGTACAAGATTTAACGATGAACAGCTCTCAAAAAGATTAGATTGTGCTTGGATGCTTTAGAATAGTTGTCTTGTTGTTGAAGAAGCTTTGGAGACTTGTTTTTATAACTCTTATTGATTTATAGCCGTTTGGGTTGTTGGGTAATTAAATAGAGCTGTTGAGCTGCATTTTTCTCGCAATAAATACTGTCTAACAATTGTGAGTATCAGTACACGGGAGCCTATATCGGTACCTGCTTAAAGAGGAAATAATCGTTATAAGATAGGAGTATCGATACACGAGTTTGCGTATCAGTACGTAGTAAGGGGTACTGGTACGCTAAACACCGTACCGATACTTGAAATTGCTCACTGAAATTTTGTTAAGGCTTTAGATATCGGTACACTAAAGATTGTATCGATACTTATAACAAAATTCCCTTATATTTAAACAGAAAATATTGGTATGGGGTTCGTCGTACCGGTACTGACAAGCAATATTTTAGAAAAATTTTAAATCTCGTATCGGTACGCTAAGGTTCGTACTGGTACTCATGTACCATTTTGAATTCTAGTGTTGATGTGCCCGTACCGGTACGAATAAGGTCGTACCGATACTCACTGACCATTATAAATTTTAGTGTTGAAAGGCTCGCACCAGTACGCATAGAGTCGTATCGATACTCACCAACCAAAATGTCTATTTAGAGTACCAAAAAACTTAAAAAATATTTTTCTTCAAAAATTTTAATTTATACAAAATATTTCCTTCAAAATAAGTTAATTTGTTTGAATGCTTGTCCAATGTAAGTAATTTCAAATACCAATGGTTAATTATACTCATCGACCATTATGATTCTAAGACGAAATGTCTTCACATTATTTCCCCATTTTCTGAATATTTTATATTCCAAGTCATACTCTTTTCATTGTATTTGACACACCATTGGTTTTGTTTTAGTGGAGCATCAACCTTAATTATTTCTTCATGACTGAGGCTTCCTCTAAAAATACCTAATGCCTACTATTTCTTGCACCTGATTATTTCTTGACGCAATACAAACTAGAGGTAAACATAATTAACCATGACTGTTAATCAATATAATTGTTGCTTTTTACATGTTAATTGATTAAACCGTTATGATTAAACGGTTTCAGTTAATTAAACCATTAAAAATTATGATTAATGGTTACAGTTATAAAATTTGAACAACAATTAAACTATATGATAACCGTTTTTAAATTATATATATATATATATATATATAACCAACAATTATGATTGATGTATCATATTTCATTTTAGAGGAAGTCGATAAAGACTTTTGATCTGATCATAGAGTAAATTTTTGTGGCTCTTTTTTTGTTCAAATGGCTTGTGATATTAACTCATTGAAGTTTTAATTACCTTATGTTTTCTTATCTTAGTTAAAAGATTTGTCTTTTGAACTTTGGTAGTGTCTTTCTATGTCCTCAACTTCGATAGCCTATCACTAACAGTTAACCGTTTTTAACGGTTATGTTACAGTTAACCATGTCTTAATGATTAATCATTAGCGGTTAATCGTTTTTAACGGTTATGTTACAGTTAACCATGTCTTAATGATTAATCATTAGCGGTTAATCGTTTTTAACGGTTATGTTACGGCTAGTAAAATTTAATAACCGTTATAACGGTTAACCGACCATGAACACCCCTAATACCAATAACACGAAATATTATATAATCCCAACATGCACAGATTACAGGACCTATTGCTGAACATGAAATGCTTTTGCAAAGTGTGAAATATAGAAGAGGTTTAAACGAGCATTTATTTACAGAGGTTACAGCATTTTTCATCTTCTAAGCTTTCTTGGAAGTAATCAAAAGTGGAAAATTTTACTGGTAAATTACATACATCAATCATCCAAGCACAGACTTGATGAGAAAACCTCATAGAAATGAGGGGCAAAACATACCTAAATGGGGTTAAAATGGTGAGCATTAGCTATTCTTGCAGCCTCTTTCATCTCGGCTTCGCTAGCATTGTGCCTTGCATATATAATATTCTCCCTGATGGTAGTCGAGAAAATAACCGGTTCCTGTTGAACAAGACCTAAGTGGTTCCTCAACCACCTTAAATTGTAGAGCTTCAAATCTCGCCCATCAAGTAGAACCTGACCTGCAACCGGATCATAGATGATAGAACCTCTCTATCAGAGATATTATGGTACTCTTGAAACCCCAACAACAGCTACAGTTTGTCCCCCATTAACTTTAAGACTGAAATTGCTCAATACCAACATTTCTGGACGAGTAGGATAGCAGAAATCAACATTTTTCAACTCAATGCTGAGTTGTCATCTGGCTCAATTTTAGGGACTCTGTCAATAATTTCAAACACTGAAATAAGAGATTTCCGCCTTTTAAGTATGTATGGTGCCAATCCAAATGGCTCCACCAGTGCAAAAGTTGCAAAAGAGAAAACCATGTACTCCTTGAGAGCTGTAGGCAGATGTATATAGCGCCTTTTAACAGAGAGTGCAGTGTACCAAAGGAGAAGAGCATTGCAGGAGAAAAGAAGAAACTGTGAAAAGCCAAATGAAAGAAACTCTGTTTCAATATTTTCTTCAGCTGCAATCTGTAGAGGTCCATTACCTTACTACCAGCACAAAATGCTACAACAGTGTAAATGTTTCTCACCGCATCTGATGCCTTCCTATGCATATCCTGGATTCCCTTTGAAAGTCCGGCAAGCCATAATTTCTGCAATGTTTAAGTAGGCAACTACATAAGAAATTAGGATAAGGACAATCCTCAATCCAAATTCAATAAGAAATGAAACGGAAAAAGAAGAAAAGGCGATACATGGAATTGGGAAAAACTAAGAAGCAAAAATATCCAGAAGCTCCCATGATTTTTGATAATGAAGTAAACAACAATGAAAAGCTATGCAAACCTGAGCAAAAGCAGAGACAGCTAGGACTGGCAGAGTAATCGGATTGTCTCCATTCTTGCAACAGGAGCAAACTGAAACACCTCGTCGTAGTCGATACCTGCCTTTTGCTTGTATCCCTTCGCAACAAGTCGCGCCTTGTACCGTTCTATCTCGCCTTGAGCATTCATCTTTTTCTTGAACACCCACTTCACACCAATAGGCTAACTTCCTTTCGGCAATTCTGTTAGCTCCCATGTGTTGTTGCGGTCAATCGCCTTAATCTCCTCATTCATGGCAGTTTGCCACTTCTTGTCTCGCAAAGCCTCTTCAAAGCTGATATTTTCATCATCTGCCAAAAGACATACAAGGTGTACCTCATTTGTCGAATCATACAATTCTTGCAAACTTCGCATTTTGGGTTGTCGTGGTTCATCTTCATCATCGGTAGTTTCAGAGTTTGTTGGTATGCTTGTTGGTGCAGCGACTGATGATTCTCCAACTTCGATAATAACCTCTGTCGAATTGTTCCAGTCCCACTCGCTTGTTTCGTTTACTCGCACATCACGACTCACTGTCACCTTCTTGCTTATTGGATCAAGTAGCTTGTACCCTTTTGTCTTCTCATCATACCCAATAAAAATATACATTTTGCTTTTGTCTTCGAGCTTCGTTCTTCGTTGATCCGGTATGTGTGCATAAGCTACACTACCGAACACTTTGAGATGGGAAACTGTCGGCTTTTGTCCGCTTCATGCCTCTTGTGGTGTTTGATCATCTAACTTCACATGTGGACATCGATTTTGCACATAGACTGCACATTGCACAGCTTCTGCCCAGAATTGCTTCAGCATTTTCTTGCTTTTGAGCATTGATCGAACCATGTCTAGAATGGTCCGGTTCTTCCTCTCGGCCACACCGTTTTGTTGAGGAGAGTACGGTGCGGTTAGAAATCTCCTTATGCCTTGCGTCTCACAATACTCCATGAAAGCCGTCGAAGTATACTCGCCACCTCTATCGGATCGTACGACTTTGATGTGTCTACATGTTGCCTTCTCCACCATCACTTTGAACTTTTTGAACGCCTCAAATGCCTCAGATTTTTCTTTCAATAAATAAACCCAAGTTTTTCGTGAGAAATCATCGATAAAGGAAATGAAATACCTTTTACCGCTGAAAGATTCGGGGGTGATTGGTCCACATATGTCGGTATGAATCAACTCGAGAGGATGTTTAGCTCGATATTCTGCCTTCTTTTGAAATGAGATTCTCATTTGCTTGCCAAGCACACATGCTTCACAAAATTTGCCCTCATAATCCATGTCCGGCAGCCCGTGCACCATGTTCTTCTTTGCTAACTCTTTTAGACCACCATGATATAGGTGACCAAAGCGGAGATGCCACAGCGATGCCTTGTCTTCTACGTCGACTCGCAAACATTTTTCTCGCAAGCTTCTCAAATTCAGTTTGTACATCCGATTTCTACCCATCTCAACTCGAGCAACTAGACGCCCTTGCTTGTTCTTCAAGTGTAGTACCCGGTCTTTCAAAAGTACCGAGTAACCTTTCTCCGTGAGTTGCCCCATACTTAAAATATTGGTCTTGAGATCCGGTACGTAATAAACATCTTGGATTGACCCTATCAAGCCATCCTTTTGTAAGTAACAAATTGTACGTCGGCCTTTGACCTCCACTTTTGATGCATCCCCAAACGACACATGACCATCTTCAATCTTTTGCATCTCTTTGAATAGGTGCTCGTGACCGCACATATGGTTGCTTGCGCCCGAGTCGAGGTACCACAGAGTGTCATTGTTGTCGTTGACTTCATTTTGAGCCATCAAGAGAAAACCTTCATTCGCTTCGTCTTCCAAGGCTAGGTTGGTTGTTTCTTCTACCATTTTATCGACACGACAATCTTTTGCAAAATGCCCCACTTTACCACAATTATAACATTTGTCGGAGTTGCAATCCTTCGCGTAGTGACCATACTTGTAACACTTGTAGCACTCGATGTTGGAATAGTTTGATCGGTCGCCTCTTCCTCGACCGCGTCCTCTTCCACGCCAATTTGGTTGGCTCGACTGTCCCTTATCCTTATAGAACCCTTCATGACTACTGCCTTGACCATCGCGACCATTTCCACGACCTCCACGACCACGCCCTCTACCTCGAAAATTTTGAAAATAGAGTACCTTTTCATCTTTGATTGATGCCTTGGTTTGAAGTGCTTGCTCGAGTGTCTCCTCCTTCTTTTTCTTCTTACGTTGTTCGTGTGCCTCAAGAGAACCGACGAGCTCGTCGACTGTGAGCGTCGCAAGGTCCTTTGACTCTTCTATCGCGCACACAACATTCTCAAAATTGTCGGTTAATGATCTCAAAATCTTCTCCACAACTCGCGCATCGGTTAATGTTTCACCATTACGAATGAGTTGGTTCACCACGGCTTGTACACGCGTGATGTAGTCGGATACACTTTCTGACTCTTTCATCTTCATGCCCTCCAACTCGCAACGAAGAGTTTGGAGACGTACTTGCTTGACTCGATCAACTCCTTTGAACACTTTTTCTAAAATGTCCCACGCTTCTTTTGAAGTAGTTGCACCGGCAATCTTCTCAAAGCCTGACTCATCAACGGCTCGGAACAACATGTATAGTGCCGCATTATCCTTCGATCGCGCCTCTTTCAACGCCTTGGTTTGAGCCGCTGTATATCCCGTGGTAGTTGTTGATTCTTCGAAACCTTCTTGGACCACCTCTCACGCATCTTGAGATCCGAGAAGAGCTTTCATTTGAATGCTCCAGCTTCCGTAGTTCGCCTTCGTTAGTCGTGGTAGCGACATTTGACCCATTACATTCGCCATTAGCTCTGATACCAATTTGAAGAACTGAAATTGAAATAACCCAGAATAACTATTTTACTCTTTTAATATCTTTTCTGCTCATTCCACATCTCAAATGAAATCAACAAGGCCTTTATATAGACACTAGGCACTTGTTATGTTAAAAAAAAACTTAAACACAATAAATTATATTAAAAATCATAAAGACCACTAACTTCTATATCACCTTTTGGCCTTTCATCTACTAAGACTCTTGACCTTTTATTTTCTTCATAACTTCTAAATTTAAGACTCACTAAAAGCAACATTTAAAGTTTATTCAACAGTAGCAACATCCCAATTAGTATAGCAACAATAACAGCAGCACAATCCTGTATAAATATTGAAAGCCGATTGCTAAAAGCAGCCCTTACAAATGTAGCATCATTTGCCAATCTCATGGACAAGTTATCTGCACTGTTCTCTTCGTTATCAAACCAGCCAACTTCGTTCCTCAACATTGCTGTTATATGACAGAAAAAACAAGCTAAATAATATCAATGAAATTCAGCATTCAAGAAAACTTGGCATAAATTTTAAGACTCGGATACCTGAGAACATCATTCTGCGCACCCGTTCAGTCATCTTCTCCCCCATAATGCCAAAGTAGAAGTGTTGCAAGAAGTTGGCAACAACAGTCACTATACCCATGCAGGCAATTATCAAACACCACTTATCTACTTCATCTCTTAAGTGATGATGTTCACGCCTATAATATGCCGTTACTATCAGCGCAATAACATAAGCAAGAAGTGGACTGAAAGAGCCAAAGATTGCCGCACCAATGTTTCCCAACACAGCATAGAGCCACTCTGCAAAACTAAGCTGTGCCAACCTCCAAAATGAAGGAGCTTCCCCATGATGCATGTCCTTTGCTTCCTTGACTTTCATTGGTATATCATCAGAGTAACTGTGAGGCCGACTAAAAGTCTGAGAATGCGAACGTTCGTTTCTAGGATCAGATGTCAGAAGGGGTGATACAGGAGATTATGGGTCCGAATCATTTGCTTTCTGCTGCAGAGCTGACAGAACATCGAGTTTAGGAAACTCTGGAAGTCTCCTTTCAAAACTATCCTGCCTCCTAATTGATGGATCCTTATCACAGGCATCCACAGGCAAGCCATTTTCCATCATTTTCTCTGGCGGTGGACTATGAGCTTTAGGTGATTCTTGCGAGTTAAAAACATCATCTTGGGGCCGAAATACACCAGGAACTCTTTGGAGAGATGGTGACTTGACAAACTTAGGAGATGATGATTCTTGGAAGCTGTGAACTGATGGAGAATCCTTTTCAATTTGGAATGTTGACGTTTCCTTGTAGTTCCTAACTGGCATCCTAAAAGAAAAGAAAATAATAGACCATAAATAGGATATAGAAACAAAGAAGCACTCTTTTTCAATCTAAACAAAGAAAAAACACTAACAAGTAATTAAAATTCTAAACATAGTATTTCAGCCTTCTTATTAATAAAGTATCTATAGCTCTACCTCCTTGGAAGTTTTGCGGCCTCTTCACATCTGAGGAGCTCTGCATACAAACCATCACGGGCTATTAACTCATCATGTGTACCCATTTCAACCAGCTGACCCTCCTCCATCACAGCTATATAATCAACATTTCTTATGAGACAAAGCTGTCGAGCTATTATTATAGTTGAGCGACCCAACATGAGGAGATCTAGAGCTTCCTGAACAGTTCTTTCAGCTTCAAAATCGAGTCCACCAGTAACTTCATCAAGAAGAAGGATTGTTGGGTTCAAAAGCACTGCTCTAGCAATAGAAAGTTTGATTTTCTGTTCTTCTGTTAACGCTAAGCCAGCCCTCCCCACCTGAAATTCACAGTAAATGGTTTCAACCAAATGTGCTACAAATGAGAAATAATCAAGATGATGAGACTGAAAAATAATATAGTTTTTTTTCCACATTTCACCTGTGTCTCATATCCTCTCTCAAGTGAACTAATAAATGTATGTGCGCGTGCTATTTTTGCAGCTTCTTCAATCTTATCAAGTGTAACATCTCGCCCATAAGCAACATTGTCTTTTATGCTCAAACTAAGTAAGGCAGGTTCCTGAGTAACAAGTCCTATTTGGCTTCTCAGCCACTCCAGCTTTAGGTTTTTAATATTCTCTCCATCTAGAAGAACTTCCCCTGCATGATAAAAGAATATATATTTTCGATCACGAAGGTTGACCAGCCAAAAAGCTATGATTCAAAACCTTAAATTGCAAGCTAAAACAGTGTGATAAATAAAACCATATGGCCATCATACCTAATATAGGGTCGTAAAATCGTTCCATGAGTGGGATAATACTGCTTTTCCCAGAGCCATTTCTGCCAACAAGTGCCACAGCCTTTTTAGCAGGTACAGTGAGGTAAAAGCCACTTAGAATAGGGATTTCAGGACGAGACAGATAACTAAAATACACATTCCGAAACTCAATATTTCCTTGAATGGAGGCAAGGATATTACCCTCCTGGTTCAAACCAGAGGATGACCGGCTAATCATCCCAAAAAAGTCTATAAGCAGCAATTCGTCCCTGGTCAAAAGAATAGAAATTTGTTGCTGCTTGATTTAACCCACTATAAAACAGAAAAAGGATCAGTAAGATACTAGAGCTTAAACAAAGCAGGAAAACAGGTAAACCGAAGCTTACAGGCCACTTAAAATAACAGCAAAAAGGTTGTTGTGATTTCACCACCATCAGCTCTGTCATGTATAATAAGGAATCTTCCAACCCAAAGTTGTAAGGCACAAGAACATATTGCAAGCCCATACGTAAATCCAAGCCCAAGTCCTTGCACAAGACTAATCAATATACCATATCTCAGAGTTGCTTGTAATGAGGTTGCATAAGAATATTTGGCCAAAGTTTCATTGGTAAATGCATACAAGGTCCTGATGTAAGAGACTGCCTGCAGACAACAAGAACTATATGTATATTATTAGCACCACCTCCACACCATGTTTCCCCCCTACATAAGGCTGATTCTATGTAGAAACTGAAGTTCAACCAAGAATTAGATCATGTGTCACCATTTCAACAAATTTAATACCTACTCAACCCAGAAAGGGATAATATGTATACAGTCAAGCTTCACCTAGCTTTTGCAGGTTAAAAGCTTAAGCACAAAGTTCGATCTTCCAACAAGAACCTTTACTGAAAAGGTAACCAACAAGTTCAATAGAAACTCCAAACAAAAGAAAAAAATAAAAAAATATCATTTATAAATATACTACTTTTAGACACAACAAAAGCCATATTTAGTTCATTCAAATTATTTCAATTTGACAACACTTCTGGAAAGCCAAGGAGTAAATTTTCCCGCAACGCCAGTTTGGCCAAACAGACTAATAAAATAAGCATCTAAAGCTCCCAATAAAATATTACATTAAGTTGACATTATCAAGTAACTTCGCTATCATTTCTCTTTCGAATACAAATAACTAGCAAAGGTTAGTTTTGTACTCAACTCCTAAAACGTGATCTCATATTATCGGCTAGTTCAAATAAACTCATTATTCTGTATATTGGTTGGTATTCAACGAGGGGGTCATGGTGTAGAATTGTAGGAAATTCTCTCCACTCTTATTCATAAGACAAATAAGAATATATATACATAGGCAAACTTTATATTTTAGGGAACTAAATATCCTGTAATAAACACAGAGATATTGCTCTAAAGAAGATCTCTAAAAGAGTCTACTTACCCTAAGTAACAAATATAGACTTTAATACATAATATATTCTCACTCTAACACGTATTAACCTACACTCCCCCTCAAACTGGTGTGTATATGTTGTATACACCCACTTTGGATACAAAAACATCAAAAGTTACCCTTGGAAGTGCTTTGGTGAAGACGTCAACAATTTGATTAGTGGTAGAAATGTAGTTAAGCTTTACAGTCCCATTATTAGCCTTCTCATAGATGAAATGTCTATCTATTTCAATATGTTTAGTTTTGTAATGCTGTACTAGATTCCTAGCAATAATCATTGTTGATTGACTGTCACTGTAAACTGCAAATTCTGATTTTCATCCAGTTCTAACTCAGTGATGAGTTTTTTAATCCACATTCCTTCACAAATTCCAAGGGCCATTGATCTAAACTCTGCCTCTGCACTACTTCTGGATATCACAGTCTGCTTTTTACTTCTCCATGTTACCAAGTTGCCCCACACAAATGTGCAATAGCCACTCACAGATCTTCTATATGTTAATTCACCTGCCCAACTCGAGTATGTGTAAACCTTTACTGTTCTATCCTGACTTTTCCTGAAAATAAGACCAGATCCTGGTGTACATTTCAAGTACCTTAGGACTATTTACTGCTTCCATGTGTTCTTCTCAAGGATAACTCATGTATTGGCTTACTATGCTCACTGAATATGCAAGGTCAGGTCTAGTGAGTGATAGATAAATCAATTTTCCTACCAATATTTGGTAGGACTCTTTGTTCACAAGATTCCCCATTCCATCTTTGCTAAATTTCAAACTTGGTTCCATTGGAGTGTCGGCTGCTCTACACTCGAGCATCCTAGTTTCTACAAGTAGATTAAGGATGTATTTTCTTTGATTGATCACTAACCCTTCATTAGATCTTGCTACCTCCATTCCTAAGAAGTATCTAAGACTCCCTAAGTCTTTTGTTTCGACCTCCTTTGCTAGAGCAATCTACAATTTTTCTATTTCCTCTATATCATCCCCAGTAATAATCATATCATCGACATAGACAATTAGAAGAGTCATCATACCATTTGGTGCAACCTTTCTGAACAAAGTATGATCTGCTTGGCTTTGCTTGAATCCATTCTGGATCATAGCTCTGGCAAATCTGTCAAACCATGCTCTCAGAGATTGCTTCAATCCATACAAGGATTTATTTAATTTGCACATTGTCCCCTTTGTTGTACTTTCCTTTAAACCCGGTGGGATTTCCATGTACACTTCCTCCTCAAGGTTTCCATTTAGAAATGCATTTTTAATGTCCAATTGATGCAACTTCCAGTCCTTGTTAACAGCTACTGAAAGTAATACTCTGATGGTGTTTAACTTAGCCACTGGTGCAAAGGTTTCTTGTTAGTCCACTCCATATGACTGAGTAAATCCTTTAGCTACGAGCATTGCTTGTATCTTTCAACACTTCCATCGAAGTGGTACTTAACTGTGAAGACCCACTTACACCCAATCACCTTCTTCCCTTCTGGTAGATTGGTTAAACTCCAGGTATTGTTCTTCTGCAGTGCTTTGACTTTTCTTCAACTGCCTTCCTCCACTCAGGTTTTTCGAAAGCTTCTTCCACTCTCTTGGGAATTTGTACACCGTCAATGCTGGCTGTGAAGGCTTTAAAACCAGATAACAATTTTCCATAGGCCACAAATCTGTTAGGATGAGCAGTACATTTCCTTACCCCCTTTCTAATAGCAATGGGAAAATCATCTAAATCAACAGTAGTAGAGTCTTGAGTGATACTATTACCTCCCGTCTCTACAGTAGCAGGACTCAAAACTAGCTCTTGGCAAGTGTTAGGCTGACTAACAGCTTCAGGGAGAGTTCTTTTTTTTCTTGTATAAACATTGAGTTGTTTGTCTGTAAGTTGAGGAGTTATAAGGTTTGGAGAGATGTGTGGGACAACTTTAAGAGTTGGAGGAGGTGTTGTATAAGGGCTGTACATTTTTAACAGAGGAGAAGGTATATTAGCTGGATTACTAGGGCCATCAATCACAGTTTCATTCGAAGGACCAGGTTGTTGTGGAGGAAAAATGGTTTCATCATCAAGGGTAAGCAAGATAGTCAAGGGTTGTAAACTTGGCAGGGACTGAAATTCCCTGTATGTCTCCCCCTGAATAGCAGTCCCTACAAAATAAGGTTGATGTTCAAAGAAAGTAACATCAAAAGAAATATAGGTTTTCCTGGTGGTGGGAGAGTAGCATTTGTAACCTTTCTGACTCGAGGAGTACCTAATGAAAACACATTTTAAGGACCTAGCATCAAGTTTACCTCTATTGGTGGTATGCACATGAACAAAGGTTGTGCATCCAAAGACTCGAAGAGGAAGATCAGAAGATAATGGTTTAAAGTGGGGAAAATGATACAAAAGAGTTTCGGTTGGAGCTTTAAAACCGAGAGTTTTGCTAGGCATCATATTGATGAGGTATGTTGCAGTAAGAAGAGCATCCCCAAAGATATTTAAGAGCATTAGCAGAAAACAAGAGAGATCGGATGACTTATAGAAGGTGTCGATTTTTTCTCTCAGCCACACCATTTTGCTAAGGGGTGTTGACAGAAGAAGTGAGATGAAAAATGCCTTTCTCCCTAAAAAAATACCCAAGAGACTTGCTAAGATACTCACTCCCATTATCACTCCTTAAAATTTTAATTGGAGTTGCAAACTGAGTGTGGATCATTTTATAAAAATCTTTAAAAATGTGTTCAATTTCATATTTGTCTTTCATTAAGAATGTCCAAGTGGTCCTAGAATAATCATCTATGAAGGACACAAACCACCAAGCACCAGAAATGCTCGTAACCTTAGAAGGACCCCAAATGTCATTGTGTATAATCGAAAAAGGGGAAGTAGGTTTAAATGGGGAAGGCACATATGGTTGTCGAGTATGTTTAGCCATTTGACACACTTCACATGTAAAAGAAGAAGGATTTTTATTGATAAATAAGGTAGGAAACAACTTCTTAAGATAAGAGAAATTAGGATGTCCCAATCGAAAATGCCACATCATCACATCATTGGAAAGTAAATTGGAAGATAAAACAGAAGTATATAGTCCACTAGAACAAGTACAATTGGGGAGGGTAAAGCATCAAGGATATATAAGCCATTACACAGCCTAGCACTGCCAATCTCCAGTGTCGAACCCTGCTCCTGAAATACACAACCAGTAATCCCAAAGTGAACATCACAGTGTACATCCGTAACCAATTTACCAACTGATAACAAATTGCAAGTAAGTTTAGGAACATATAGGACATTAGATAGTACTAATGTGCCACTCAATCGAATTGAAGCACTGCCTAGCACTTTGGAGAGGGAACCATCAGCAATCTTGATGATCGAAGGAGAACTGTGGCTAGAAAAAGAATGAAAAAGACTTGGATTCCCTGTCATATGGTCAGAAGCACCAGAATCCACTATCCATTTGAAGGAATTGACAGGGTTCAAAGAGGGAATTCTACCTTTAGTTGCTGTCAAGGCAGTAGTGGTAGGCGTGGAGGATAGACGACTAAAAAGTTGTTGGAGTTCGGCAATCTGCTGTTGACTAAAGCTGTTGGGCGAACTTTCAGGAGAAGCAATATAAGCCTCTTTCAAGAGTCTGGATCTAGGATTCTTCCAGTCGGCTGGTTTCCCATGCAGCTTCCAACAAGTTTCCATCACATACATGTCTAGCCTTTTTGCAGTGCGTACACCAAGGTCTGTCCTTTTTTGTGAGCCTCCAGAGGGCGAGTGGGTAAGAAGGGCAGACACATTTGTCTGAGAGACTGGTGGAACCATCAGAGACCGCCTGCTTTCCTCCCTCCTAATGTCAGAGAAAGCTTCTCGAACAAGTGTCAGGGGTTTAGACGCCAAAATTCTCCCCTGACACTATCAAATTCTCCATTCAGACCAGAAAGAAACTGAGAGTGTCTTCTTTGATTTTTAAGCCTATTGTAGAAACTGATGTCATCATGACATTTCCACTCATTCGCCTCATAGAGATCAATCTGCTGCCAGCACTTAGTAAGAACACCAAAATATTGAGCAACAGTCAGATCAACCTGTCTAAGATCCTTGATCTGATTCTCAAGACCAAAAATTTTAGATGTGTTATCAACATGGGAGTATGTGTCTCGAGCTGCACTTCAAATTTCAGCTGTAGTCTTGTAGAGCATAAAATTTTCTCCTATTTCAGGGGCCATGGAGTTGATTAACCAGGACATGATTGTGGTGTTTTCACTCAACCAGGTAGAGTAAGTTGGATCAGACTCATCAGGAATAGGCGTGGAGTCAGAGAGATAGGAAGCTTTCCTACAGCCTGTAATATACAGCCGGACAAATTGGGACCAAGGAAGGTAATTATTTCCATTGAGTTTATAGGAAGTGATTGTGGAAAGAGAGTTATCTGACATTGGAATATCAGAAGAACGCGAGTTGTTTAGAGAACTGACATCTGAATAGTCGGTTTCCATGGAGAATTAGGGAATCGATCGAAAAAAAATGGAGAGGATCGACCTAATCTGATACCATGTAGAATTGTAGGAAATATATATACATAGGCAGACTTTATATTTTAGGGAACTTAATATCCTGTAATAAACACGGAGATACTGCTCTAAAGAATATCTCTAAAAGAATCTATTTACCATAAGTAACAGATACAGACTTTAATACATAATATATTCTCACTCTAACACGTATTAACCTACACAAGCTAGTTTTCTGGTCCAGTTTGTGTAATGGATATGTGTACTGCTTTAGTTAGTTCAATATCTCCGGGTGATTTTTAGGATTTTATTTGCGCTGCTTCTTTGTTAAAGCAGTTTTAGTTGTAAGGTAACGATTGTATTTTGGACCTGATCTGATTAGGTTCACCCTCTTATATTTTTTATTATGCAATAAGATATCTGTGGCACTCTTTCCCCCTCTACAGCCAACATTATGGTTCATCCTTGGTTTTGGTTTGTTTTAGGGGGTTTTTAACGAGGCCCTTATTTACCTTTCAAAAAAAGCGAAACAAACTCATTAATATTAAACGACAATGGTAACCGCATAGTTAAACCAACATAGACCATTTGGACAAGTCATTCCAAAAGAATATTAAGCGAGTAGTCAATTTACATTCACTTGAAATCGATATAAACAAAAATAAGTCAGTTTGAAAGGGTGGAGACAGTAGAGAGAGAAAAACCTGTTAAGCACTACTAGTCGCCTCAGCATAAGCATCTTGAATGTTCTCAGCAAGCCTATGAAGAAATATGTTGGATATACCTCCAGCAGCAACAATGAATGGACCAGTGGCTAGAGTAATGAGCGCAATTTCCCAACAGTTTACAAAATCAATAATTAGACCACAGAAAAATGTAGCCATGTTATAAATGTAATTCCCAACCTGTATCATCAAAATTAGGATTAGAGCAGATATCTGCAATGAAATCCGACCAAAGAATAAGTTACTAATTACAAAAGGAGGGAATCTACATGAGAGAAAACATGTAATTGAACATACTTTTTCACTAAGAGCAGACTGTATGAGCAGTACATCACTCAATACTTGGCTCACTATGTCTCCGTTATTCCCATAAGTATCAAAAAAGCTCATATCTTGATTCAATAATACTTGAACATATCTTGACCTAATAACAGCAGTCTGTCGCTCTCCCGTCAGAATCCAGCATGAAACCTCTATTACACAGAAAAAGTCAGCAAAAAATCTGCAGAAAAATTCATCAATCAGAAGGAAACATACTGAAGCAATGACTTATTTTGATATAAACCAACTTACCAATCCAACCAGCAACAAAAACACCCGCAGCAATATAAACAATAGTTAAAGAAAGCTGCAGAACAAGAATAAACCAGTTGGTGATATATGCAATAACATAGCAAAAAGGAGATTAATTACACAGAAACTCAAGCCTCGAAACACAATTTTGCTTCAGCCGTGTGAATCACATTCTATTACTAATTAAAACCTCTAAGAATAAAGGCAACCCAGAGTTAATCCAGCAGAAAGAGTTTCTAAATCTTCATAGTAACAATTGAAAAATAATTATTGGTCACAAACAAGAAAAAAAATACTTGCATGCTTACATGCATGGAAAAAGGACATCTACATTAGAGAAAGCAAGAGTGGCGAATTAACTTGAAGCACAAGCAGCATCTAACTTGTACTGCAACCAAAATCCGGTGGTTTGCTTTGAAATTAACTAATTCATTACACTAACAATTCGATTCTTTATGTAGTTCACTGCCCACCCTATCCTCATACCTTCCTTTTACGTGCCCAAAAATGCACAAGTCTCTCAACTAATCTAAATAAATCAAATCCTTCACTTTGGAATAATTTGCAAACATTTTGTTATAATGATGTCTTCCATCTAGAATGTGAAAGAAATACTCTGCACGCAACCTAGGGTGAAGAATATGAACCTAAGACATTAGTTTACCACCGTCCACCCAAAATATGAGAGTCGCAATAACCATTAATGGCAAATAACAAAGATTTACAAAATATAAAATTTTTTATAGAACAATATTTCCAGCAAATCTACTTCAAAGCTGAATGTCAGCCACCAGCTCCTCATGCTTGATGTGAAAATAACAATCTCATCAGGTAAGTGTCAAGTTGGTTCACACAATCGATATCCTAATATTACTGAAGAGAAACAGAATTATTGTTCTGTTTTCATTGAATAATCGATCTTAGTTACATCAGTAGATTATATCCTAAATAGGTTAGGACTTTTAGTTTTACAAGGAGATCTAGTTAGGTTTAAACTCTAACTATATCTGTTAGGTACAAGATAAAGATACACTTTAACTTATTTACAAACTCTAGGATTGCGTTATCTAACACTCCCCCCTCAAACTGGAATATACATATTGTATAATCCCAGTTTGGTTAGAAATCTGTCAAAATAAGGCTTTGGCAGAGGTTTTGTAAGAATATCTGCCACTTGTCCTTCTGATGGTACATAGTGTAAAGATGTCATCCTTGTAGCAAGTTTTTCAGCAATGAAATGTCTATCAATCTCTATGTGCTTAGTCCTGTCATGTTGGACAGGATCCTTAGCTATTTGGATAGTTGACTGATTATCACACAAAACTTCAAAACTTTCACTTTGTGTCACTCCCATATCCTTGAGTAGTTTTACAATCCAGATTCCTTCGCAAATTCCCAAAGCCAATGCCCTAAACTCTGCCTCGGCACTGCTTCTAGAAACAACTGTTTGCTTTTTACTCCTCCATGTCACCAAGTTACCCCAAACAAAGGAGCAATACCCACTAGTAGACCTCCTGTCCGTAAGCTCACCTGCCCAGCTTGCATCAATAAATACTTTAATGGTTCTGTCATGACCTTTTCTAAAGAATAAGCCATGACCTGGTGTGCCTTTCAGATACCTTAGAATCCGTTTCACTGCCTCCATATGTTCTTGTCTCGGATCAGTCATATGTTGACTGATAATTTTCACCGGAAATGAAGTATCTGGCCTTGTAAGAGACAAGTAGATCAATTTTCCAACCAATCTCTGATAAAGCCCTTTATCAACTTTAGGGCCAAGTTTTAACCTATCAAACTTCAGACCTGCATCCATTGGTGTATCTGCTGGTTTACAACCTAGCAGTCCTGACTCTTCGAGTAAATCAAGAACATATTTACGTTGATTAATTATCAGTCCCTCTTTATTTCTTGCTACCTCCATGCCAAGAAAATACCTAAGAGTTCCTAGATCTTTAACTTCAAATTCTCTGCTCAAAAGACCTTTCAATCTGCTGATCTCGACTTCATCATCCCCTGTCACTATGATGTCATCCACATAAACAATTAGGATAACCCTTTTATTCGAAGAAGTTACCTTGATAAATAAGGTATGATCTGCTGAAGATTGTTTGAATCCATCCTTCAAGATGACTTTTGTAAATCTTTCAAACCAGGCTCTAGGGGACTATTTTAGTCCATTTAACGACTTCTCTAGCTTGCAAACTCGTCGAGACTGTTTTGTGCCCTTTACTCCTGGAGGAATCTGCATATAAACCTCCTCTTCAAGGTTCCCATTCAAAAAAGCATTTTTCACATCTAGTTGGTGTAGTTTCCATTCGCAATTCACTGCCAAGCTTAAAAGAATCCTAACTGAATTCAATTTAGCAACATGCGCGAAGGTTTCTTTAAAATCAATCTCATAGGTTTGGGTAAACCCTTTGGCAACTAACCTCGCCTTGTACCTTTGCACACTCCCATCAGAATTATACTTTATAGGAAACACCCATTTACAACCAACAGGTTTTTTACCAGGAGGTAGATCAGTAATTTTCCATGTCCCATTCCTTTGAAGTGCTTCAATCTCCTCCTCAATAGCCATTTTCCACTACGGATTCTTCACTGCATCTTCAAATCTGTCCGGAATCTCCTCACTATCCAAACATGTTGTAAAAGCTTTGAAAGAGGGCATTAAATTAGAATAAGCAGCATATCTCTGGATAGGGTACTTAGTACATTTTCTCACCCCTTTCCTCTTAGCAATAGGAACATAGTTACATTCAAGAAGTTGAGAAGGAATATTAACAGATTTATTACCTTCACTTCTTTCACAAGCATCTGAACCGAATTCCAATTCTTGACGAGTGCAAGATTGCAGAACAGTTTCAGGAATGATTTTGGTTTTCTTTCGAGTATAGACCTGTAACTGTTTAGGAGGCTGTGAAGAAGGTTTAGTAAACTGTTTTGATGTAGAAGATGGAGAAGATAAGGTAATAGGCGATGCATTTGGGTTTTTATGAGGGGAGGAAACTTTAGGTTCAAGCAAAAGAGGACAAAGAGAAGAAGTAACCGAAACCTGTTTCGAAGAAGGCTTAAAATCATTGTTAAAAGTCTCCCCTGAATTTCAGTCGTGGAAAAATAAGGTTCCTGTTCAAGAAAGGTTAGATCCATAGTGACAAAAAAATTTCGCGAAGGAGGATGGTAACACTTGTAGCCCTTCTTTAGCGAAGAATACTCAACAAACACACACTTAACAGACTTAGGGTCAAGTTTCGATCTAGTCGGACTCAAGTTTTGAACAAAGACAGTGCAACCAAAAACACGCAAGGAAAGAGTCGAACTCAGAGGCTTGAAAGAAGGAAAATAAGAAAGAAAAACATCCTTAGGTGTTTGAAAATTTAACACTCGACTAGGCATACGATTAACAAGATAAGTAGAGGTTAACAAGGCCTCTCCCCATAGATACTTAGGAATATTAGAAGAAAACATAAGGGCTCGGGTAACTTCCAAAAGATGACGGTTTTTGCGCTCTGATATCCCATTTTGTTGGGGAGTATCAACACATGAACTGATATGAATAATGCCCTTAGTTTGAAAAAACTCTCCTAAGGTTCTAGTGAAAAATTCCCCCATTATCAGACTGGAAAAGCTGAATTTTAGTGTGAAATTGTGTATCAACCATATTATAGAAGTCCATAAACATGCTAGCAACTTCAGATTTTTCTTTAAGCAAATATGTCCATGTAAGCCTACTATGATCGTCGATAAAAGTAACAAACCAACTACCCCAGTGATATTCTTCACGCGAGAAGGACCCCAAACATCACTATGAATACGAGAGAATGGATGAGAAGGTTTGTAAGGCGAAGGCAATAAAGATTGACGAGTTTGTTTCGCAAGAGGAAAAACAGTGCAAGTAAGAGAAGAAGGCTTTTTATTACTAAATAATTGAGGAAACAACTTTGAAAGATACAAGAAATTTGGGTGGCCTAATCTATAATGCCACAACATAACATCATCTTTTCCTAAAGAAGTAAAACAAAGTGCAGAAGGGTGAGGAAATTGAGTGGTGGAAAAAAGGTATAAACCATTCTGCAAACTAGAACCGCCAATCCTCTTCCTCCTGTCCAGTGCCTGCAAAACACATTCAGAATCAGTAAATGTCATAACACAGTTGAAATCCTTGGACAATTTACTCACGGACATCAAATTACACTTCAAATCAGGCACAAACAAAACATCATGAACCAGTAAACCCTCATTAATATAGACAAAACCCTTTCCACGAATCTTATAATAAGAACCATCAGCAATCTTGATAGAACGATTAACAAGAGGAAGAATAAAATTCGAAAAATATATCCTCGTTACCAGTCATGTGATCTGAGGCACCTGAATCAATAATCCAAGTCGAAGTACAAGAAGCGGAAAGGAAAGCAGGAGAAAGAGAGGAACACTCTATACCTGCAGATTCTATACTGGCCACATTACCTTCACTAGGACCAGTAAACTTACTAAACATCTGTTGTAATTGAGCCATCTGTTGCTTTGTGAACCCACCAGATGCAGAACTGGAAGTATCATCAAAAGATGAACTGAGGGAAGTCTTGGATGTCGAGGATTTCCAATCAGGAGACTTCCCATGTAACTTCCAGCAGGTTTCCTTAGAATGGCCTGGCTTCTTGCAATAGTTACAAACTACACGCCCCTTCCTCGGTTTTGGAGAAGAAGAAACTTGAGTAACCAATGCAGAACTATCCGGAGCAGCCACATTCAGAACCATATAAGCACGCCTGCTCTCTTCACATCTAACATCAGAAAATACCCCTGGATTGAAGGAAGCGGACTAAGACTAAGAACTCGAGACTTAACTGGCTCAAAATCTTGATGCAAGCCACTCAAAAACTGAAAAATTCTGCGCGATTCAGTGATCTTTTTGAAGAGATTAGCATCAGTAGGAGTCTCCCATTCGTGTGAATCATAAAGATCAATCTGCTGCCATAAACTATTGAGAGTAGCATAATACTGAGTAACAGTCATCCCATCTTGCTTCAAGGCAGCAGCAGTGCTCTCAATTCCAAACAGCTCAGAATTGTTATTCGTACTGGAATAGGTATCACGAACAACTTCCCACATCTCCTGTGCAGTCCCATAGAGAACAAACTGAGCACTAACATCAGGAGCCATGGAGTTCAATAAGCAGGACATAACACGACCATTCTCTTGAATCCACTTGTCAAGACCACTCTCGCCAGCAGCAGGTTTAGGAGTTTTACCAGTGATATACCCTAAGGTGCCATGTCCGATGAGAAACAATTTAACGGACTGTGACCACTAGAGATAATTTTTGCCTGTTAATCGAGGACACATGTTGACTGAACCAGAAGGTTCCAAGAAATCTGCCATGGAAGTAGCAGACGAGGAGGAAGGAGAGTGTAGCGCACTCGAAGAGAAATTTTCCACCATCGAAAAAGAAAAAGAAATTCGATTGGATCGAATTTAGGCTGATACAATGAAGAGAAACAGAATTACTGTTCTGTTTTCATTGAATAATTGATCTTAGTTACATCAGTAGATTATATTCTAAATAGGTTAGGACTTTTAGTTTTACAAGGAGACCTAGTTTCCCAAAAAAAATTATAAAATAAACACTCTCTCGAGAAACAAATAATTATAAAATAAACAAAATATTGGGAATCCTTAAATTCAAAAATAAAGGGTCCATCTCCCCTAATTTTCCAAACTCTGTAAAACTTAAGCATCATTAGTTTCCCAAATTCCCACAATTTTGGGACTCCCAAAAACTTATAAAATCCAAATATTTATTACTACCTCACTTCAATTATCAAAATATTAGCTAAGACACTAGCATGAACCTATAAAATCCCAGAAAAAAAGTTTTTTTTTAAAAAAGCTTACTTAATAAATAAATAAAAACACTAACCTCTTTAAACTTGTCAAACTGCTGATCCAATCTCTCTTGCCCCTATGATGGCGACCCAAGTCCAAGAACCTGAATGATCTTGGCAAAATAATGCAAGTAAACAACAAGAGCAGTGCCATGGGCGGCAGCAGCAAGCGATCCAACGATCATGAGAACCCAATCAAGCCTGTCAGCACAGGCAAAGAGTCCTGAGAACGGAACCGCCGCAGGAGGCGGTTCGATCTCTTCCTCCTCCTCCATCTCTTCCTCCGCCTCCACCTCTGCCGCATCACCAGAAGCTTCCGCTGCTGTATCCAAGTACGGAGAGGGCGATTCCGGCGGCTCCGAAACCTCCGAGACCGGTGTCAAAGGTTGTATGTGCGGTGGTGACCACCCGAATAAACCTCTTGATACCATCATCTTTAACGAAAACCCAAACCCTAACCCTAACTATATTTTTTCTCTAAATTTAGCAGGAAATTCAAGCGGGTCTGCTAAATTCAGAGATTATCCTATGAGATTATTTTCCTGGTTGGGTAAAAGTTTGTGATTTTTATTTATTTTTTATTTATTTTTGTTGGAAATGAGGACCGGGTCAAAGAGGCAGAGAGGAAAAAAGAAAGATAACGGAGTCGACCTTCCGTATTTTGTTTTCAACGGTCAAGCGCCGGCAATAATTGTTTTTAAGGGTAAACTAATGCAATGGTCACATATGTTTAGGTTATGTACAGTTTTGGTCACTGATTTTTAAATTTGACCGTTATGGTCACTTACGCTTTCGATCTGTAAACTTATGATTAGGAGTGTTTCAAAAAACCGAACTGATATACCGTACCGAAAATTGGGAAAATCGAATTAAATAGTAGGTAACTATACCGGTAAAAATTGGTCAAAACAGTACGGTAATCGTACCGATAAAATTAACGGTTAAATGGAACGAAAACGATTACGAATTGTGACTAAACAGTTAACCGAAAAAATTGATGAGAAATTTAAAATTAATTTAATAATTATACTTAATTTATTGATTATTACTAATATTTTATCATATATAACATTTTAGGTTGCAACCTAAAATTTAGAAACTTAGATAACATTTCTGGTTGCAACCTAAAATTTAAGTTTTATCAATTTAGCCTGAAAATACATTTTGGTGTTATATATTTGTTGAAAAATGAAAATGTGAATTTATCAAGTATTAATAAATATATATTATTTATTTATAATACTAAATATAAACGGTTTATGGTTAACCGAGTAATCATACTGAATAAAACGGTTAACCGTTTAGGTGGTAACCGGTTTAAATGGAACGTTAACGGTTCACAAAAGATTAAAATTGTCATTCAGGTAATCATATCGATAAGCCATTTCGGTACGGTTAACCGCCCGTGAACACCCCTACTTATGATCACTAGGACGCTTGTTGCCGTTAAACTTTAACAGGAGGCTGATATGGCACAATAAAAAGAATGATAAATTACCTAGATAGTCTCTAAACTATTACTTCACTCCTATTTTGACCACCAAAATAAAAACAATTTGTATAATTATATATTTAATCCTCCATATTTACAATTTTTTTATTTCTCCTCCCTTCTACCATCTTTTATATTCTTCTTCATCTAACTCAACCCCTAATTTTCTACTATATTAATATACGGTGTGAATTGGAGATTATAATATATATTATATAAATAATGTTTAGCCAACACGGTATAAGTCTTTAGCCAAAAAGGAACGCTGATAAATAAACAATATAATTTCCATAAAAAATCCTTAAATTTTTAGTACTACTGAATGTATTGAAGGTAAAAATTGCATCTTTTTGACAAGTTAAGTCTGCTGAGTTCAATTTAAGGTTTACATGTTCTTACTTCTTATTATATCGAAGATATTCTGAGTAATATGTATGGTATTTTAGCTTCTTGTTTTGTAATATGTATGGATTTATGGACTAGAATTGGCCAATTAGATCTTATCATAAATTGCGACACGCACGCGCGCGCGCGCGCGCACACACATATATATATATATATATATATCGATTTGCATGAAAGTTTATGAAATTGTTATTGAGATCAACCGAAGTTGAGTGCAATTGTAAGATATACATTGTACTTTCAATGTAAGAATTCAAGTTCAAACCTTAGAAGCAATATTATTAGAAGAGATAGTTATAAACTCTGAATATAGATCACGTAACGAAGGAACATGAAAAATACCAAAATAAAAAAAGTTTCCCATTGAAATTTTTTACCAAGTTTTGGGATGAGCGCACCAACTACAAGTTGGTCTAGAGGAATAAGATTAGGCTCCTTCAGTAACATACACGATTCGAATTTTGATGTTGAAAATGAAACAAACAACGATGGAAGTTTGCTCCAATAATGAACTTTTACGATATTTAGTCTAAATTAGTTTATCATTAAATCAAACACGTGATCCCCAATTGGGGATAATCCACACCAAGGAAACTTGTCTTTGGATTATAATATACGGTGTAAATTAGGGATTAATATAGTAGAAAATTATGGATTGAGTTAGATGAAGAAGAATATGGAAGATGGTGGAGGGGAGAAGAAATAAAAAAATGTAACTATGGAGGATTAAATTTGTAATTATACAAATTGTTTTTATTTCGGTGGTCAAAATAGGAGTGAAGTAATAGTTTAAGGACTATTTAAGTAATTTATCCTTCTTTTTATTGTGTCAGATCAGCCTCCCATTAACATTTAAAGGCAACAAACATCCCAGTGACCATAAGTTTACAGATCGAAAACGTAGGTAACCATAACGATCGAATTTGAAAATCGGTGACCAAAACTATACAAACCTTAAACATAAGTGATCATTGCAGTAGTTTACTCTAGTTTTTATTCAACTGGTGATTTTTTGTTGAAATTTTTTTCCACAAACAGGCTTTTAAAGTTGTTATGTGTTTTTAAGCCCTAAATATTAAACACTAAAATATAAATTTTAAATTATAAATTCTATTTCCAAACCTTAATATCTAATAAAAACATTAAAACTCTAACCATAAATCTTAAATTATTGACTCTAAACCCTACAAACTTAACACTTGTGGAAAACAAATTTTCCACCAATAGTTCATGTAATATTTTTCCCATTTGTTTATACATTATGGTTTTATATAAAGAAAATTTTAGTTGATACGCAAAATCCTTATAATGATATAGAAATCATGAGGACGAAATGAAATTTAAAATTCAAAGCTAATACATATAAAAAAGTAATTTCAGCTAATTGAATTTAGCTCCATTTATATATATGTTGTTGATACGACATATACAACATATAAAAATACGTGAAATCAAATTTATTTAATTGATCAATATTCTTCGATTTAAGAGTGAGAAGAGATCTAGATAATATATACATTATATCAAAGTGTATGTTCAAAAGAAAAAAAAAAGTGATTTCAACATTTGACCTAAGGTTAAGCCAACCCTAAAATATATAACTCCAAGGAAATAACATTTCAAAGACCATATATGTGACGTATTATAAAACTTATGTTTGATTTTGACATAACAAATAAATTAAGGACCAATTAGTAAAAGTAAATAAATTTTTAAGTACTCAAAAGTCTTACTCAAAGTCAAAACTTAAACCCAAAAATTTTCTAAGTGTTTTAAGCAAACTTTACAAAATCGTCCAAGCGTATCGAAACGCCCTATAGCATTTCAATACAGATTTTGGCTGCTGGAATTTTAATTGAGCACAGCGCTTCGATACGACTTACCCCGTTTCGATACGGTGTTGCGATATGGGTTTGTTTGTTTCAATACGACCTTCAAACTAGGTTTTATACAAATGAGTTTCGGTACATGTCTTAGGTGTACCGATCCTCAGTTTCGGTACGACACGTCAGCGTACCGATACGGAGTCTTAAGATTTTTAAAATCTTTGCATTAAATTTTTCGACCGTTGAGTGTCAGTTAAAGCTTCAAATTTCAGTTATATCGTACCGATACGGGTGACGTCCATTTCGATACGCTTTTGTAAAAACAAGCTTTCCATATCGATACGCCCTTGAAGCGTACTGATACCTTTTTCCCAAGACTTTTTCATTAGAATCCAGTGAGCAAAAATCGTACCGATACGGTCTAGCCGTTTCGATACGATCCTTATTTTACACTAACACCGTTTCGATATGCCTTCCCACGTATCGATGCGCCCATGCATTTACTCTTACAACGGCTAATTTTTCTCTTACAAGTACTAATATGGGGCTCTCGTGTACCGATACCCCTTGCACCAGAAGTCCATTTATTGCGGGAAAAGGGTCTCCAACGGCTCTATTTATGATCTAAGCTACCCCAAACGGTTGATTGTCTTGTAATAGTTTCCTCCTAAGCCTAAAAAAGGGGGACGAATTCAGTAGTGAATTGTTTGAAAATCCTTAGTGGGAGCTAAGGTAGTGGATGTATAGCTCGTTAGAAGCTTGAACCACTACAAATCTCTTGTTCTTCATTTTTATCTTTCCAACTTGCTCCCTTCAATTTTTTAATTGCCAATTCACCCCCTCTTAGCCATTTTGATTCAATTGATCATCTCAACAATTGGTATCAGAGCTACACTCATTGGAAGGATTAACACCTTCTTGAGTTTATTCTAGGAGAGATACATCAATCCAAAAATCTAGCAATGGCATCTATCTCCAACAATAGCTTGTACGAGTCTCAATTGGTCACCAAACTACCTTTCTTCAATGGAGACAACTATCCCTATTGGAAGAATCGGATGAGGCTATTTATCAAGTCAAATGATTATGTCCTTTGGGATGGAATCGAAGATAGACCATCCATTCTGATGAAGCAAGAAGAAGATAGGCAAGTTCCGAAATCAAAGCACGAAATGACAGATGAAGAAAAAAGAAAGCTACAAGTTAATGACAAGGCCTTGCGCATGCTTTTTTGTGCACTTGGACCGAATATGTACTCGAAGGTGTATTCATGTAAAAGTGCAAAGAAGGTGTGGGACACGCTCGAGACCACCTATGAGGGAACCAACGATGTAAAGGAGACCAAGATTGGACTCATCAATTTGAGTTATGAAAAATTCAAGATGGAAGCCGATGAGAATGTCACAAAGATGTTCGATTGTTTCTTCGTCATCGTCAACGGTCTCAAAGGTTTTAGAGAAGTCATCCCAGAAGACAAGCTTGTCCAGAAACTCCTCTATTCTCTTCCCAAGTCATGGGGTGGGAAAAAAACTGCCATCATCGAGGAAAAGGATTTGAAGACCTTGAAGCTCGATGCTCTCATGGGTTCTCTTCTTACTCAAGAGATTATGAAGCAAGAAAGAGAAGAAAAAAAGAGAAGAGAAGAAAGAGGTAGAGAAGAAGAAACTCGGTGTTGCTCTCAAAGCTTCCTTTGAGGAGAGCGATTCGAGTGAGAAGGAAGATGAAGAGATGGCTATGCTAGCCAAAAGATTCACTCAGTTCATGAAGTCTAATAGAGGAAGAAAGTTTAACCAAAAAGGAGACTTCAAGAACAAGAACAAGGAAGAGGAGAAAGAGAATGATCAACTCATATACTATGAGTGCAAGAAGCCGGGACACATAAAAACCGAATGTCCCTAACTCAAAAGGAAATGTTTCGAGAAGAAGAAGAAGCTCAAGGCAAATGTTGCTACTTGGAGTGATGAGGAATCATCCGATGATGAGAAGCAAGAAGTTGTCAACCTTTGTCTCATGGCTCTTGAAAAAGATCCTAAGGTAACCTATAACTCATCTACATTTGATTTCACTTTTGATGAGCTTCAAGAAGCTTATGATGAGTTGCAAGAGGTGTATGATGAATTGGTTGAGAAGTATACAGAATCAATTTTGAAAAATAAGAAAATTATTTTTGATTTGAAAACACAAAATGATTCCTTATCTAAAACCAATTCTGAACATGAAAAGAAGGTTTGTGCTTTAAAAGACAATTTAGCATACTTTGAAAAAGAAAATGTTAATTTAAACAACCTTCTTTCCGAGTTTCATGATCATCACCAAAAGGAGGTGAATGATATCAAAGCTTCTTTGAACAAAGTTTGGAGTTCTAGTTTTGAAAAAGGTGAATCTTAAAAACCCAACTATGTAAAAAGAAACTTTGTTAACCACAAACAAAAAGGCTTCAAAAGGCCCTCTAAAGGTAAGAGGATTAGGAGTGTATGGGTTTCTAAGGAACTAGTCACTTCTAATAATATTCATGTCATTGCTTCTTAGATTCCCAAGGGAACCAAGTTTTTGGGAGCTAATACTCATGGACCCAAAATGATTTGGGTACCAAAAACCAAGACTTAATTATTTCTTTGTAGGGGGCATTGCTAAAAGCTACAAGTCAAAACTCATGGTACCTTGATAGTGGATGTTCAAGACATATGACCGGTGACAAGAGTAGATTCTTGGAGCTAAAGCCAAGGAGTGGAGGAGTAGTGACCTTCGGCGACAACTCCAAATGTCACATTGAAGGGATTGGTTCCATTGGTAATCATTCTTCTATACTTATTGATAATGTTTTGTATGCCAACGGTCGAAAACACAATTTGTTGAGCATTAGTCAATTATGTGATAAAGGTTTTAATGTTCTCTTTGATGTTAATGGTTGCAAAATCTTGAACATTGAAACTAACAAAATAGTGCTCATTGGTCATCACATAGGAAACATATACACGGTGCATTTAGATGACATACATATTTCTAATGCATGCTTTGTTGCTAAAGATGAACATGACTCATGGCTATGACATAGAAAACTAGGGCATGCTAGCATGAGTGTTTTAGAAAAATTGGTTTCCAAAGATCTAGTTAGAGGTTTGCCTAACATTAAATTTACACTTGATAAAGTTTGTGATGCATGTGCAAAAGGCAAACATAAAAGAACTTTTTTTAAATTAACCTATTAATGATATTTCAACGAGTAGAGTTTTACAATTGATTCATATGGATCTTTTTGGCCCTATTAGAACAATAAGCTTGGGTGGAAAATCATATGCATTTGTTTTAGTTGATGATTTCTCTAGATACACTTGGGTTCTCTTTATAAGTACCAAGGATGAGGCATTAGAAAAGTACATCACGTTTTCAAAAATTTCTCAAAATAATGTTTGTCAAACTATTTGTCATATTAGAAGTGACCATGGTACCAAATTTCAAAATTTAGGTTTTGAGGATTTTTTTTAATTCAAATGGTATAAGCCATAATTTTTCCGCTCCTCACACTCCTCAAAAAAATGGGGTAGTTGAGAGGAAAAATCAAACTTTAGAAGAAATGGCTAGAACCATGCTTTGTGAAAATAATTTACCTAAGTATTTTTGGGTGAAATCCACAAATACGGCTTGCTACATCATAAATCGAGTAATGATTAGACCAATTTTAAAGAAAACTCATTATAAGATTTTAAAATCCAAAAAGCCTAACATTAGCTATTTTCATCCATTTGGATGCAAGTGTTTTATTTTGAACAATGGAAAAAACAATCTAGGCAAATTTGATGCTAAAAACGATGAAGCTAATTTTAGGGTACTCTTTAAATTCTAAAGCCTATCGAGTATTTATTAAAAGAACTTTAGTTGTTGAAGAGTCTATACATGTGGTTTTCGATTATAACCTCCTTCCGAGGAAGGACTCTTGTGATGATGATGATGTAGGGATTTTTGAAGCCAATGATGGTGTGCAATCATCAAAGGTGAATGAGGTTCTAACCAAAGGAAAAGAAGCACTATAGGAAAAGGACATGACTCTATAGGAAAAGGAGGTCACCTACCCAAGGGAGTTCAACTATGTCAAAGGTGGTGAGATTTTGGGTGATCCATCTAAAGGGGTAACCACTAGATCTTCTCTTAGACTTGCTAGCAATGTTGCATTTATTTTGTGCATTGAGCCTAAAAATATCAAAGAATCATTAAAATATGAATATTTGATATTGGCCATGCAAGAGGAACTGAATCAATTTGAGAGAAGTCAAGTTTGGACATTAGTTGATAGGCCTAGTAATAAGTCTACTATAGGAACTAAATGGGTTTTTAGAAACAAACTAGATGAGAGTGGTAATATAGTGAGGAACAAGGCTAGACTTGTTGCTCAAGGTTATACTCAAGAAGAGAGAATCAATTTTTATGAAAGCTATGCACCCGTAGCTAGGATGGAAGCTATTAGGATGCTTCTTGCATTTGCATGTTATCATGAATTCAAGCTTTTTCAAATGGATGTTAAAAGTTCATTCTTAAATGGTTTTATTAATGAAGAAGTGTATGTAGAACAACCACCCGATTTTGAGGATCCAAAATACCCAAACCATATTTTCAAACTTTCAAAGGCTTTATATGGTTTGAAACAAGCTCCTAGAGCTTGATATGAAAGGTTGTCTAGTTTTCTATTTGAAAAGGGTTTTAATAAAAGAAAGATGGATACTACACTCTTCATTAAAAGAAACGACAAAGACATATTAGTAGTCCAAATCTATGTTGATGATATAATTTTCGGTTCTACTAATGAAATGTTTTGCCAAGATTTTGCTAAGTTGATGCAAGGTGAATTAATGATGAGCATGATGGGGGAGCTCTCATTCTTGTTGGGACTCTAAATTAAGAAAATGAAGGATGACATCTTCATCAATCAAGCTAAATACATCAAGGATATGCTCAAGAAGTTTGACTTGGAGAATTTGAAACCTCAAGTCACACCAATGAGCTCTTCTACAAAGCTTGACAAAGATGAGGAAGGTAAGTGTGTTGATTTAAAGCTTTATCGTTCTATGATTGGATCTTTGCTTTATCTTACCGCAAGTAGACCGCTATTAATAGAATCTTTATATACCTTAGAGACACACCTTGTTTAGGCCTTTTGTAACCCCCTTAGCCCGACCTAGACGGTTGACCCGAACTACGAAGATTACACGAGGAAAACCAAAGTCAACCCGAAAGTCAACCTTGATTAACGACCCTTTTTTTATTTTAGTCTTATCTAGATGCACATTAACCTTAAGCATATCCTTGAGAAAAGCATACTTGAAAAGCACAGCGATCGGAAAGCAATAAAGGACTCAATTGCACAACATACAAAGTTAGGGACAAAATTGTAAATTCTGGAAAGATGGAGGACTTAACTGATTTAAGGTTACCAATATCAAATTAATCATATTACATGCTTCCCTGTCAAATTTCACCTTAAACGGGCATCTCGAACTCAAGCAATTGCATATACAAGGTTCGAGACTAAAACGTAAAGCTTGCAAACCTCAAAACCATTCAAATCAGTGCCCAACGGTCATCTGTTTCGGTACGGGGGTTGACCGTTCCGAAACGCGGGTTCGTTTCGAGACTTGTATCGAAACAGGGCATGGCAGTGGCCAAAACGTTTCGGAACGGCCCTATCCGTTTCGATACACGAAGGCCATTACAGGCCCCCGTTTCGAAACGCTAGTGCCCGTTCCGGTACGGACTGCCCAGAAAATGAAGAATTTGCTGGTTTAACACACATTTATCCACTCAAAGACGTCCTAATGACCTTCTAATCATGCCAACAAGTCATCATACATATAAGGTACATATTTGCATCATCAAAACACATTCATGGCATCAATTAGGAAAAATCCACAAGTCTATAGGCATGCATCCTAATATCCAAAGAAAACAACCTTCGAAGCATCAAAACAAGCACCAAAATGGCCATTTACAAATCCAAAACATTTAAGGCATCATGCCACAACTAGGGAGTCCAAAACATCTCCCAACAACACATCCTAGGTTCTCATTGCCAAATATCAAAAACTAATAATGTTGTGAAAAAGGTCACCATACATGAGCTTAGCTTTCCCTTGGATTCTTAGCCTCCTTCCAGCCCTCAAACACCTCAATTATCTGCATTATTGGTTCAATAGAGAGAGCGTAAGCACAAATGCTTAGTGAGACATGCTCTAAAGAAATAACACAATAATGCATTTCAATAAACACTTTTCGCAAAGCCTTTTAGCACATAAACATCATTTCTCATGCAACAATGCATACACATCAAGCATCTCATGCTTCATTAACATCAACATGTCATATTGGCTTCCAAGTGATAAACCATAACCTTTTACAACATAAAACACAATCGGATACGCGGATTACAAGAGTTGTCCCATACGCTTCATACACACTACCTAACACACAAGGTGGAGTTTACCGGTACAATCGCAACCCCTCAACACCCGTGATGGAGTTTAACGGTACAATCACAACCCCTCCACATCACTCATCGGTAGTGGTATAACATCACTAACGAGAACACGGGACACACAACACAAGATCCACACATGGACTTTTAACCACCATTGTGATCTTAACCATCTCGTTAGTGTACTTGGATGGAGTTTACGGTACAATTACAACCCGTCAACATCCAAGACGACTTAATTCACGGTGCACCCAATCCTATAGCCGGCTAACTATATCCGATTCAAGTACTTTAAAACCATTACATCACTTGCCAATATACATCATTTATCATCAATAATCCACTGTTTTAAAGTATTAATCAAAGCCATTAAACCATCATGCATCACTATGCATCAAAACCACATTTACTAATATCAAACCAAGGATCTCTTACCTTGAGCATCCTTCAGTACATGGCTTTCAAAACCAGCATTAAACATGCTAAAACATGCTTTCAAAATAGAATTTAAACATGCAAATTAAATACATTGCATCCAACCATCTCATGGTTCATCCAAGAGAGAGAGTTCTCCGAAAACTTACTCTTGAGCTTAGTTAAGTTGTTTAGACTTAAGCTAAGCTCCAAAACCTTCAAACATTCATTACAAAGCTGGAAATTCCAACTTCACTCACCAATTCCGTTTCGCAAGCTTGCTGAAACGCCGTTCAAGCCTCCGGATCAACACCACAAGAATCCGAAGTTGTCTCCCCTGTTTTAAACACATCAAAGCAGAGGATTAATGCATAATCGTGCATTAAAATCTTCATCCATTACACCTAAACTCGCTGCTCTCACCAAATCTAACATTTCGGCTACCAAACACACCCGAAATCACTTCCAAACTCTTCCTCAACATTACCCAGCCAAAATCCATCACTTCTAAACATTCCTAATCATCAATTAACATCCAAAAAGAACTTAAACTCGTCCTTATACCTCCAGCTATAACAGAACACCTAGATCACCCCAAAAACCACCATTTTCATAAGCAAAAACTTAGGAAATTCAACCTATTTGGGATTGCATTGATTAAACCTCAATTACACATCATTAAACATCCAAAATACATTAAAAATCCATCTCAAAACAGAGCCCAAACAATCACCATGAATTTCTTCAAGATTTGTTCCAAATCTTGAGTTTTAAGCCAAAATCAAGATCACAACATTAAAACCTTTTATAAAACTTAATTTAAGGATTGAGAACTTGGGAATTTCAGTAAAGAATTGAGTATTTAGAGGAGAAGAACATCATTACCTCTAAATGTAGATTTCTCCTTGATTAGAGCTAAAATCCTTGAAAATTCAATAAGCAAATGAAGAGGATTTGATGTAGAAAGGATTAGGAATCAATTGATGATTGAAATCTCATCATTTAGTATGAAAATCAAAAGAAATGTTGCTGTAGAAATGTGTTTGGCTGAGGGAATTTTGAGAGAAAATGAGATGAGAAAGTTTTAACAAAAGTTAGTTATGAAATCTCAAAATTAGTTTTTCCACTTTTGTTTTAATTAATTAAACATTAATTAAATCATTAAAATCTAAGAAAAATCTGGAGAAATCCTTCCTTGGGTAAATTAGCTCCTTAAAGATTCAAAGTTTCAATCCTTACAAAACAGTCACCACTGAACTTTTCAAAAATTACATTTTAGTCACTATTTCGAAATGTCACACTTCCAAACCTTATTTTGTAAAATTGATTTCACCACTCTCTTATATATATTAAAATAGGATTTTTAGATATTTTTCCATATTTTTAAAGCATCCCGAACTAGGCTTTCCCTAAAACCACCTTTTAAATTCGAACCGAAAATCAGACTGGTCCCGTTCAGACCCTAAACTTCCAAGCTCAAAATTAGGGTGTTACACCTTTGGTATCCTAGAGATTCCTCCTTTGATTTACATGCTTTCTTGTATGCGGATTATGGAGGTTGTAAGATAGATAGGAAAAGTACCTCTGGTACTTGTCAATTCCTAGGTAGTATGCTTATATCTTGGTTCTCTAAGAAAAAAATATTGTAGCCCTATCTACTACCGAAGCGGAATATATATCGGCCGAAATTTTTTGTGCTCAAGTCCTTTGGATGAAGCAACAACTTTTAGATTATGGAATTTATGTAGGTATCATACCCCCTTAGGTGTGACAACACTAGTGCAATTTGTCTCACTAAGAATCTCATCCAACATTCTAGAACCAAACACATCGAAATTAGACATCACTTCATTAGATATCATGTGTTGAAAAATGATGTTGTTCTAGAATATGCAGACACCTTGAACCAATTAGCGGATATCTTTACCAAACCATTAGACAAAAAATGTTTTTCGACTCTTAAGAGAGAGTTAGGCTTAACTAGCCTTTCTTGACCCTTTAGAGCCTTTTTGATACAAAAATTGCTTGTATATGATTGATTGCCTTGCTTTTGTGTTTTTTCTCCTATATGCATCTATGCTTGTTGCTAGGGGGAGTATGTATCTGTTTTAGTCCATTCATATTGTTCATATGTCATATACATGCATTTAGATTCGATTAAAGTTGAAATTTTGAGCTCCTTGTTGCCCATAATGCATTTCCTGGCAAAAAGGTATCGATATGGGTCATAGCGTATCGATACGGGTTCAAGAACACGCTTCAGAACAGGCAAGCCTATGCTTGTACGGTCACGTGTTTCAGTATGGCTTAAAAAGCGTACGATACGTTGTTCCGATACGCGTAGCCGTTGGGAGTTTAAATGAGCATTAAAGAACAAATTTCACTTTAATTCAAACACTCCTCTTTTCTCTCAAAACCTTAACCAAATTTTCCCTATAAAATCCTCTCAAATCCTTTAGTTTTTCACACAATTCTTTGAGGGCTTTTGTTTTTCAAACCAAGTCTAAGCTATATTATCAAGTTTGGTGCATCATCACCCCTTCATTCATCCATAATCTCATCTTCAAGGTATAAACTTTTTCAAAACTAAAATTCCTCGATTCAAATATAAAGTTATATCGTATATTTTTATAAATTCTTTTTCAAAATTCTTTTTACCAAAAATTATTTTTATACTTGTTTATATTTTTAAACTATATCGTACATGTTTTTCTTTAAGTACCTTGATCATTGGATTTGTTATTTGGATCGAATGTGATGATTTATGTATACATGTGTTTTTTGTTTGATTTTAATTTTAGGATTTTACACGGCACCTAAAATGCGACCAAGAATTAGTGAGGTTGGAGAATCCTCTGAGAATGATGGTACAAGACCAAAACTTCACCCTTATTATCCAAAAGTGTTTTCAAACACTTGCCAAAATGGCTCACTACAAACAATACCAAAACTATAAGACACATCGTGAGCGTATTACCTCTATCTCTTTTCTTAATTCCGAGCATTTTAAATTCAAATACCTTAGTTTATTGCATCAATGGAAGTTTATATCCTTTTTAGTATACCCAAAGTTTTGTAGTTTAAACTTGTTATCATCTTTTATGCCAATGCTCGGTGTATCTATAGTCTCGATCGAACCAAGGTTATAGCCATAGAATCCTATCTCATGTGGAAGAAGTTTAAGATTGACCAAACCGTTTTAACCAATGTTTTTGGGTTTGAGAACGTAGGGATAGATGATGAAAACTCCTTAGGCCATGTCCTTAGCGGCTTCGTAACCGTCCTTGATGCCCATGATCGCATCCTTCACCTCATGATCACTTGGTGGTTTTGTCCATCCGGTGGCAAGTTCTCTACGATCTGACAAGTCGATGATTTTTGGATCTGATGCTTTCGTGAGGAAAAGCGCCCAAATCTAGCTCAATTCATGTTCGCAGAGATTGTCTACCTCGTGCAACATCGCCACACCACCTTTGTCTCATCCTTCACATATGGCACCGCTTTGAGCTACTTGTTCTCAAAGTTGGAGATTGATTACTCGCAAGACTATGTCGAGCTCCTCACCGATCTGATCGACGAGCGTTCCTTATGTCGTTCCAAGTTTCATTATATTAATGTAGATTGGGTTCGTCTCGAGGTCCCTCCTCAAAATGTTGAAGTCCATTCGGTGGCCCCTCAAGAAGGTCCTCAAGCTTCGGTGGCCCAATCTTCTATGGATGCTCTCATGGCCTATCTCAATGAGCAATTCACTTCTTTGAGCACCAATATGAATTTGGGTTTTTCCTCCATTGACACTTGCTTCACATCCTTGGAGGAAAGAATTTCTACCATTGAGAATCGAGTTACAGCTATTGAAACTCAATAAAACTCAATGGGCGTCTCTTCACCACTTTTCATGGCGCATGGCTTCAATCTCAACAAGCCAATGATGAGGATGAAGATCAAGAGGATGACGACAGTGGAAATGAGTCTTAGGCTTATGCATCTCATGTCATATCATATGATCTTAGGATTTTAATTTTTATGCACCTATGATATTTTATTTTGAACATATGCTTTGATTTATGTATTTAGGATTTAAGTTTGTATTTAGTTTGCTTTGAACCTTTATGCTTTACATGCTTAATTATAATTATATTGTTTGCTTTATATTGCTTTGATGTTTATATCTTGCTTATGAACCTATGCTTATACCATTGATTTTGATCTAACAAAAAGGGGGAGAATACTTAAAGAGCCAAACTTTTTAAAGTTTTTTTTCAAAACCTAGCTTAAAGTAAGGGGGAGTATTTTTCAAATCACTTAAAAATTTATTTTGGTTTTGTTATATCAATAAATGGGATATTGTAAAACTTATGTTTGATTTTGATATAACAAATAAATTGAGGACCAGCTTGCAAAAGTAAATAAATTTTTAAGTACTCAAAAGTCTCACTCAAAGTCAAAACTTAAACCCCAAAAATTTTCTAAGAGTTTCAAGCCAAACTTTACAAAATCGCCCAGGCGTATCGATACGCTCTATAGCGTTTCGATACGGATTTTGGCTACTGGAATTTTAATTGAGCACAACATTTCGATACGACTTACCCTGTTTCAATACGGTGTTGCGATACGGGTTTGTCGGTTTCAATACGACCTTCAAACTGGGTTTTATACAAATAAGTTTCGGTATAGGTCTTAGGTGTATCGATCCTCAGTTTTAGTACGACATGTCAACGTACCGATACGAGTTCTTAAGATTTTTAAAATCTTTGCTTTAAATTTTTCGACCATTAAGTGTCAGTTAAAGCTTTAAATTTCAGTTATATCGTACCGATAAGGGTGACTTTCGTTTTGATACGCTTTTTGTAAAAACAAGTTTTCTGTATCGATACGCTCTTGAAGCGTACCGATACCTTTTTCCCAAGACTTTTTCATCGGATTCCAGTGAGCAGAAATTGTAATGATATGGCTTAGCCATTTCAATAAAACCCCTATTTTACACTAAGACCGTTTCAATACGCCTTCCCTCGTATTGATACGCCAATGTATTTACTCTTGCAACGACTAGTTTCTGTCTTACAGGTACCGATACGGGGCTCTCGTTTACCTTTACGCCCTGCACCAAAAGTGCATTTATTGTGGGAAAAATGGTCTCCAACGGCTCTATTTATGATCCATGCTACCTAACCGGTTAGAAATCAATTAGGGGATATAAAAGCAAGTCTAAAAAGCTACAACAACAACTATTCATCAAGTGAGAAGCATTCAAGCAAAAATCCAACCTCTTTGAGCTTTTTAGAGTCAAACCCTTGTACCCAACTTGTGATTTTTCATTGTAATCTTTTATTTCAAGTTTGGGGAGAGTTCACTTATAATTGGGCAACATATAAGCTTATTTGAGAGATCAATTTAAGTTTACCAACTATCCTTTGTAAAAGAGTGATTTTAATCAAGCTTTGCGTAGAAAGCTTGATTGTCTTGTAACGGTTTCCTTCTAAGCTTAGAAAAGGGGACGAATTCAGTAGTGCATTGTTTGAAAATTCTTAGTGGGAGCTAAGGTAGTGGATGTAGAGCTTGTTAGAATCTTGAACAACTATAAATCTCATGTTCTTCCTTTTTATCTTTCCAACTTGTTCCCTTCAATTTTTTAATTGCCAATACACCCCCTCTTGGCCATTTGGATTCGATTGATCATCTCAACACATATACAAATCATTACATTAGTAACAATAGACTCTTAAAATGTTAAACCCTTTAAATAATATGTATATCAAGTACGAATCGTAACACCCCTACCTGGTCTAGTAGTAAACCGAATCAGAGATGTCACCGGAAAAGAAAAACAAAAATTTAGAGAATTTGAAGTCATCACAAATCTAATATTAAGCAATCAAATGAATGTGATATTACACTATAACAAGTTAAGAGTCATTTATCAACATAATTAATATTTATGAGTAATTTCAATTTTTCTAACTGTTGAACTAATGTTTTGATATAATAATTGAAAAATGTTTTGGACTAATTTAAAAAGAATTCAAAACTATTTCCAAAGTCCAAATAACTTGAAACTATGTTTAGGGATGTTTTCAAAGGGTTTTAAATGTTTTCAAAAGTCAAACTACACAAAACCGTCTAGGTGTTTCGAAACACCTTTAGGTGTTTCGATACGAGGGATTCCAGTAGCAAAAGTGTTTCGATACGGGTATCGAAACGGGCCTTCCCTGGATGTGAATTTTGCCCAGTGTTTCGATACGCCTACGTGGCATTGACCACAACGGTCATAAATCCCAACGGTTATTTCCCAACTAACTTTCAAATGCAGATCGTTTCGATACAGAGATAGGCGTTTCGATACGGGTACTGCATCAGACTGCAACGGCTCTTTCTACTTAAAGGGTGTTTTGAAACGGTCACGAGTGTTTCGAAACGGTGAGCAACAGAACTGCATTTATAGTGGGAAATAAAGTCTCCAACGGCTCCAATTCATCCCCAACGGCTAGTAACGACTATAAACTCATCAAGGAGTATAAAAGGGACCTCCAAGCATCAAGATATGGTTAATGCTTCAATTGTCAATCAACAAATGATCAAATATTGTCTTAGCACTTAAATTGTCAATTCTTGTATAGACAAACACTAGTGAGCCAAAATTGTCAAATTTGCTCAAGTGTTTTAGGTTTTGGGTGAGTGCTTTAATTGTGCAAACAAACACCTATTAGAGGGATTTGTGTTTGCTTTTATTATCTCTTTGTAAAAGAGGGTTTGATCAAGGCTTTGGGTAGAAAGCTTGATCCGTGTATAAGGGTTTCCTCCTAAGCCTAGAAAAGGGGACGAATCAATAGTGGATTGATTGGAAATCCTTAGTGGGAAGCTAAGGTAGTGGATGTAAACCTTGGTTAGAAGGTTGAACCACTCTAAAATCATTGTGTCATTTACCTTTAAGCTTCCACACCACATCCACCCAAAAATCCACCTCTCCACCACTTGGTGAGCCATATCGGTTGAACGAATCGACCTCTTCTCAACTCAACAATTGGTATCAGAGCTTGGCTCAATCGAAAGGGATTCACATCCTATTTAGAAGATCCGGCAAGCTCGATCATCATTTCACACAACCGACTCAATAGCGCAATCCATCGACAAACCGCCCTTCTTTGACGGTACCCACTATGCCCATTAGAAGAAAAAGATGAAGTTCTTCATCAAATCTAGAGATTACAAGCTATGAGATATAGTTGAAGATGGTCCGTTCATGCCTCAAGGAAGCAAAGTGGAGTGGAGTGCCGACGATCGCAAGAAGATAGAGCTAAATTGCAAAGCCTTGCACATTCTCTTTTGTGCAATTGGCCCAACCATCTATGAGAAGATGTCTTCTTCTGATAGTGCCAAGGAGGTATGGGACAAGTTTGAAGTCACATACGAGGGAACCGATAAAGTCAAGGAGACCAATATTGGGCTCCTCACCTTAGAGTATGAGAACTTCAAGATGGATCTGGAAGAGAACATCGAGAAGATGATTGATAGGTTCTCCACAATCACCAATGGTCTCAAGGGATATGGAGAAGCCATTCCGAAGGAGAAACTTGTCCGAAAGCTCATCTACTCACTTCCCGAGTATTGGGACTCAAAGAGGACCGCCATCATCGAAGCCAAGAATTTGAAGACCTTGAAGCTTGATGAACTCATGGGGTCACTCCTTACTCATCAAATCATGAAGAAGAATAAAGAAGATGAGAAGAAGAGGGAAGAAATTAGAGCTATGGGAGAGAAGAAAATCAAAGGGCTAGGCATCAACGCAAGTGTCGTGGCTCTCAAATCCTCCATTTGCCATCATGTCTACTCAAGTGAAGAGGAGGATGAAGAAGAAGAGATAGTTCATCTCTTCAAGAAGTATGCCCCGTTCATGAAGAAAGCCTTGAGAGAGCTTGAACGAGAATCCAAGAAAAAGGAGAGGGCAAGCACTTCGAGCCATAAGAAGAAAGCACGTGTGGCTACTTGGAGTGATGAGGACTCCACCGACGATGAACAAGCCAACCTTTGCCTTATGGCCATCGAAGAAGATTCAAGGGTAACTTCTAATTCATCTACTTCATGTTCTTACTCTTTTGATGAATTACAAGATGCCTATGATGATTTGGTTTTAGACTTTAAAAATCACATTTTGAAAAATAATAAATTGATTTCAAAGTTGAAAATTCAAAATGACTTGATTTCTAAAACCAAACTTGAACTTGAAGCAAAACTCGAAGAGTTTGAATTAAAATGTTTTGATTTACAAAATTTGCTTCAAAAAGTTCAAGAAGAAAAAGATTTGATTTCCAAAGAGCTTGAAAAGAAAAACAATTTTGGAAAATCAAATTTCTATGTAAGACAATCTAGTGCCCCTAGATTTGTAAAAGGAAAATGTTTTAGAAGTGTTTGGGTCCCAAAAGGACTAACCACTTCAACTAAAAAGGATGACATTGAAAAATGGATTCCTAAGGGGACAAAAATTTGTGCTACTAATGTTCATGGATCCAAAGCAATTTGGATACCAAAAATTACTTGATTGTCTTTTGCTAGGTGTGATGGAGAGTGATCAACAAGTCAAACTTTGAGGGGGGAGCTCCATGCACACTAAGGAAATACACTTGAAGAAGGAAGGCTTCACATCCTCCCTTGAGTTCAAGTGTGGTAAAATCTAGTTGCTTTTGCTTTTATTTGATTTATTTTCTTTTATGTCAACTAGATGATCATATATGTTAGACTAACATTTTAATGACGCTTTGAGTAAGGGGGAGCCATTTTAAAACCAAATTCTTATTTTTGTAAAATTTATCCTCTATAGTTATTTTGAACTTAAAGTTTTTAATTCTTTTTTATATAACAAAAAGGGAGAGAAATGGTTTGAAAAATTGAATTTTCAAATGAATAAGGGGGAGCTTTATTTGATTTCATATCCTTAATCTCTTATTCACATTTTTAAAGTTAAAGGGGGAGAATCCCAAACAATTTTTCAAGTTAGTTTTATTATATCAAAAGGGGGGAGATTGTAGAACTAATGTTTTAATATAATAATTGAAAAATGTTTTGGACTAATTTAAAAAGAATTCAAAACTATTCCAAAGTCCAAATAACTTGAAAATATGTTTAGGGATGTTTTCAAAGGGTTTTAAATGTTTTCAAAAGTCAAACTACACAAAACCGTCCAGGTGTTTCGAAACACCCTTAGGTGTTTCGATACGGGGGATTCCAGTAGCAAAAGTGTTTCGATACGGGTATCGAAACGGGCCTTCCCTGGATGTGAATTTTGCCCAGCGTTTCGAAACGAGCTAGGCCGTTTCGATACGCCTACGTGGCATTGACCACAACGGTCATAAACCTCAACGGCTATTTCCCAACTAACTTTCAAATGCAGACCGTTTCAATACGGAGATAGGCGTTTCGATACGGGTACTGCATCAGACTGCAACGGCTCTTTCTACTTAAAGGGTGTTTCGAAACGGTCACGAGTGTTTCGAAACGGTGAGCAGTAGAACTGCATTTATGGTGGGAAATAAAGTCTCCAACGGCTCCAGTTCATCCCCAACGGCTAGTAACGGTTATAAACTCATCAAGGAGTATAAAAGGGACCTCCAAGCATCAATATATGGTTAATGCTTCAATTGTCAATCAACAAATGATCAAATATTGTCTTAGCACTTAAATTGTCAATTCTTGTATAGACAAACACTAGTGAGCCAAAATTGTTAAATTTGCTCAAGTGTTTTAGGTTTTGAGTGAGTGCTTTAATTGTGCAAACAAACACCTATTAGAGGGATTTGTGTTTGCTTTTATTATCTCTTTGTAAAATAGGGTTTGATCAAGGCTTTGGGTAGAAAGCTTGATCTGTGTATAAGGGTTTCCTCCTAAGCCTAGAAAAGGGGACGAATCAATAGTGGATTGATTGGAAATCCTTAGTGGGAAGCTAAGGTAGTGGATGTAGACCTTGGTTAGAAGGTTGAACCACTCTAAAATCATTGTGTCATTTACTTTTAAGCTTCCACACCACATCCACCCAAAAATCCACCTCTCCACCACTTGGTGAGCCATATCGGTTGAACGAATCGAGCTCCTCTCAACTCAACAAATTCAAAACCATTTCTAAGTCCAAAAAACTTGAAACTATATTTATGGGATATTTCAAAAAGGTTTCAAAGCCAAATTTAACAAAACCATCCAGGCATTTCGAAACGCCTCTAGGTTTTTGATACGGGACTTCACAGTGGAAAAATGTTTCGATACAACCTTGTTTGTTTCAAAACGGGGCTTGATCCGGGTGAGAATTTTGCCCAGCGTTTCGATACAGCCACTACAGTTTCGATACGCCTATGTGGCATGACTTCAACGATCATAAACCACCAACGGCTATTTGCCAACTACCTTTTAATTGTAGGGCGTTTTGATACGGGAACAAGCGTTTCGATACGATCGTTTCGATACGGCCAAGGGTGTTCTGAAACGGGTGTTGCATCAGACTACAACGACTCTTTCTATTTCAAGAGTGTTTCGAAACAGGGTTGGGTGTTTCGAAATAGGGAGTTGCATAACTGCATTTATGGTGGGAAATAAAGTCTCCAACGGCTCTAATTCAACCACAACAACTAGTAACGGCTACAAACTCAATTAGGAGTATAAAAGGGACCTCCAAGCATCAATTAATGCTTAATGCTTCAATTGTAATACAACACATGATCAAAATGTGTCTTAGTGTCTAATTGTCAATTCCTTGTATAGACAAACACTAGTGAGCCAAAATTGTTATATTTGCTCAAGTGTTTTAAGATTGGGTGAGAGCTTAATTGTACAAACAAATACCTATTAGAGGGATTTGAGTTTGCTTATTCTCATCTCTTTGTAAAGAGAGTTTAATCAAAGCTTTGGGTAGAAAACTTGATCGGTTTTGTAAGAGTTTCCTCCTAAGTTTAAAAAAGAGGACAAATCAATAGTGGATTGATTGTAAATCCTTAGTGGGAAGCTATGGTAGTGGATGTAAACTTTGGTTAGAAGGTTGAACCACTATAAATCATCTTGTCTTTATCATTTTTAGCCTCCACACCTCTATCACCCAATTATCCATCTTCTCCACACTTGGCGAGCAAGAACGATTGAAGGAATCGAGCACCGAAAAACCCAAAAATTGGTATCAGAGCTTGGCTCAATTGAAGAGGATTAACACCCTATTAAGGCAATCCGGCAAGCTCGATCAACATTTCAAACAACTGGTTCAATGGCGCAATCCATCGACAAGTCGCTCTTCTTCGACGGGACCAATTATACTTATTGGAAGACGAGGATGATGTTTTTTTGTCAAATCCAAAGACTACAAGATTTGAGATATCATAGAAGATAGCTCGTTCGTACCACAAGGAAGCAAGGCAGAGTGGAGTGCCGACGACCGCAAGAAGATGGAGCTAAATTGCAAGGCATTGCACTTCATCTTTTGCGCACTTAGCCTCAACATCTACGAGAAGATGTCTTCTTAGGAGAGTGCCAAGGAAGTTTGGGACAAGCTCGAGGTTACATATGAGGGGACAAATGAAGTAAAGGAGACCAAGATCGGCCTCCTCAACCTAGAGTATGAAAACTTCAAAATGGATCCGGAAGAGGATATTGAGAAGTTGTTCCACCGATTCTCCACCATCACCAATGGGCTCAAAGGTTATGGAGAAATCATTCCGGAAGAAAAGCTTGTCCGAAAGCTTATCTACTCCCTTCCTGAGTCATGGGACTCAAAAAGGACCGCCATCATCAAAGCCAAGAATCTCAAAACCTTGAAGCTTGATGAGCTCATGGGGTCACTTCTCACTCACCAAATTATGAAGAACAACAAATAAGATGGGAAGAACAGGGAAGAGATTAGACCTATGGGGGATAAGAAGCTCAAAGGGCTTGGCATCAACACAAATGTCGTTGCTCTTAAATTATCTACATGCCATCATGTAGATTCAAGTGGAGAGGAGGATGAAGAAGAAGAGATAGTTTATCTCTTCAAAAAGTGTGCCCCTTACATGAAGAAAGCCTTGAAAGAACTTGAACGAGAATCTATGAAAAAGAAGAGGGCAAGCACTTCAAGCCATAAGAAGAAGGCATATGTGGCTACTTGGAGTGATGAGGACTCCACCGACGATGAACAAGCCAACCTTTGCCTTATGGCCATCGAAGAAGATTCAAGGGTAACTTCTAATTCATCTACTTCATGTTCATACTCTTTTGATGAATTACAAGATGCCTATGACGAGTTGGTTTTAGAGTTTAAAAATCACATTTTGAAAAACAAGAAAGTGATTTCAAAGTTGAAAATTCAAAATGATTTGATTTTTAAAACCAAAATTGAACTTGAAGCAAAACTCCAAGAGTTTGAACAAAAATGTTTTGATTTACAAAATTTGCTCCATAAAGTTCAAAAAGAAAAAGATTTGGTTTCCAAAGAGCTTGAAAAGAAAAATAATGTTGGAAAATCAAACTTTTATGTAAGACAATCTAGTGCCCCTAGATTTGTAAATGGTAAAGTTTTTAGAAGTATTTGGGTCCAAAAAGGACTAAGTACTTCAACTAAAAATGATGAAATTGAAAAATGGCTAAGGGGACTAAGTTATGTGCTACTAACGTCTATGGATCCAAAGTAATTTGGATACCAAAAATTACTTGACTGTCTTATGATATGTGTGATGGAGATTGATCAACAAGTCAAACATTGAGGGGGGGGGGGGGGGGGGGGGCTCCATGCACACAAAGAAAGACACTTGAAGAGGAAGGCTTTACATCCTCCCTCGGATTCAAGTGTTGGTAAAATCTAGTTGATATTGTTTGTTTAATTTATTTTATTTTAATTCAACTAGATTATCATGTGTTGGACTAACATCTTTTGATGATGCTTTGAGTAAAGGGGAGCCATTTTTTTTAAAACCAAAATTCTTATTTTTGTCATCATTTCAAATCTCCTAAGTTATTTTGAACTTAATGTCCTTTGAATTCTTTTTGATATAACAAAAGGGGGATAGTTTGGTTTGAAAAATTGTATTTTTAAATGAATAAGGGGAGCTTTACTTACTTTTAAAAAATTTCATCTCTTATTCACATTTTTAAACTTAAAGGGGGAGAATCCCAAATAATTTTTCAAGTTGGTTTTATTATATCAAAAAGGGGGAGATTGTAGAACTAATGTTTTGATATAATAATTGAAAAATATTTTGGACAAAGTTAAAAAGAATTCAAAACCATTTCTAAGTCCAAACAACTTGAAACTATGTTTATGGGATATTTCAAAAAGGTTTTATGTGTTTTCAAAGCCAAATTTAACAAAACCACCCAGGCGTTTCGAAATGCCTCTAGGTGTTTCGATACGGGACTTCACAGTGGCAAAACGTTTCGATACAGCCTTGTCTGTTTCGAAACGGGGCTTGATCTGGGTGAGAATTTTGCCTAGCGTTTCGATACGTCCACTACAATTTTGATATGCCTATGTGGTATGACCTCAACGATCATAAACCCCCCAACGTCTATTTCCCAACTACCTTTTAATTTCAGGGCGTTTCGATACGGAAACAAGCGTTTCGATACGACCGTTTCGATACGGACAAGGGTGTTCCGAAACGGGTGCTGCATCAGACTGCAACGGCTTTTTCTATTTCAAGAGTGTTTCGAAACATGGTCGGGCGTTTCGAAATGAGGAGTTGTAGAACTGCATTTATGGTGAGAAATAAAGTCTCCAACGGCTCCAATTCAACTCCAACGGCTAGTAACGGCTACAAACTCAATTAGATGTATAAAATGGACCTCCAAGCATCAATTAATGGTTAATGCTTCAATTGTAATACAACATATGATCAAACTGCATTAATGGTTGAAAGAAGGGGATCAGAATACATCTTATTTCTACAAATCTGCAAAACTTTGGGCATTGTGTGATAATATATTGGGTTTATGGATCAACGAGAGATGGGTTTTGGATCCAGATAGATTAAAAGTGTTCTTCTTCAAGGTTTTATGAGATCATTACGGTCGAGTGTCGTCGTTGGGTACCCTTGAGACTGATATTTCTTTTAACCGACTAGGAGTGCATGAATTGGCCAATTTGGAAATTAAATTTTCTGGTCAAAGGTATGGGCTATTGTGAAATGTTGCAATAGGGCCAAGGCACCATGTCCGGATGGCTTCATCATGGAATTTTACAAGAATGGATGGTCATTTTTGAAAGGTGACGTGCTTGCTTTTTTGAATGAGTTCCATAAGGTGAAAAACTTTCGAAGGGGATTGATCCCATGTTCCTTGTGTTGATTCCAAAGAAGAAAATCCTTTTTGTGCATGGGATTTTTGCCCAATTAGTCTTATTAACTCAGCATATAAGATTTTACCTAAGTTGTTGGCATCATGTTTACAATGTGTGATTGGTGATTTAATTAGTGATGTGCAATGTGATTTTTTAAATGGATGCAGATTATTGATGGAATGATGCTAGCAAATGAAGCGGTTTATTCTATGGGATTAAATGGTGGCTCGTGAGGCTTGATCATGTAATGTTGAGGATGGGGTTTGGCATAGTATGGCGTCACTGGGTTTCTGAGTTTATTACTTTGGTGAGAATGTCGATTTTGGTTAATGGCAGTGCGACCAGAGAATTTTGGTTGCGACAAGATAACTCGTTGTCGCCTTTATTATTTGTGATAGTGGTTGAGAGTGAGAGTTGGCATCATATGATTTGATTGGCTGAATCTAATGGTTTGTTTAGGGGTGTTAGGGTGGCTTCCAATGTGTGCTTGTGGCACTTATAGTTTGCGGATGACACAATTGTCTTTGTGGAGGATGTTGTGACATATGCTTGTAATCTCAAACGCTTATTAACATGGGTTGAATGTTAATTGCTCAAAATCTTTTTTATTTGCTATGGGCGTGGAAGAGTTCATTGTTCGTGACGTTGCGATAATTCTTGGCCGTGAGTGAGAGGAACTTCCCTTTGTCTATCTCGACATTCCATTAGGTGTTGATCATCGTAAGTTACATGTTTGGGAGTTTATTATTGCTAATTTTTTTAGGAAGTTGGCTGGTTAGAAGAAGAATACTTTGTCTTTTTCTACACAAGTCACGCTTGTTAATTCAATCTTGTCATCGCTGTCTATGTATTACATGAGCATCTCCAAGGCTCCCAAAGGAGTAATTCGGAAGATTGATCGTATCCATAGACACTTCTTATGGGGTGGTGCATCACTGAATCGTAAAATGAGTAGAGTTGGTTGGTCTACTGTGTGTAAGCCTCGGAAATTTTTTAGATTGGGTGTTGTGGAAAATTTTTGGCACTTTTGTCTAAATGGTCTAGGCAATATACATTAGAGCCAAGTTCCTATGCAAATGATGGCTCTTTTGTACATGGCAATTAGGGATCCTATTCTCGGCAGTGGGGTTCTGGACAGGCGCGATAGGAGCGACTGCACAGGGCCCCCAATAGAAAGGGGCCCAAAATAGAGAACCTAAATTGAATTTATTTTATTTGTAAAAAATATAGATTTATATATATATATATATATATATATATATATATATATATATATATATAATTATGTGTGTGTATATATACATAATTATGTGTGTATATAAGTTAATTTTTTGTATTAAGGTTTTTTTTTGTTGAAAAAAAAACAACTTATATCTCTTATTGAATATAAATTAAGGGTCCGTTTTAATATATTGCACAGGACCTTTAAAAATCTTTGAACCGCCTCTGATTCTCGATGTTCTTTGAGGGAGTTCGAATGGCAGCAGGTGAGGGAGTTAATTACGATTGTGTCTTCCCTTCCATGTTTCAAGGGGTTCTGGATGGATTGGTCTGGAAGTTTGATCCACGAGATGATTTCTCAATTCAAGAATTATCTCACTTATTTATGTTAGCAGATGGATGATCGTGGTGATGTTAGTTTTGTGTGGAATTGGAAGTCCTTCCGAAAGTGCATTATTTCATTTGATTTATGATGTTCAATAGGTTGTCTACTTTGATATTCTTGAGAGATTATGGTTTGCAAATTGAAGAGTCTTGTCTAAAATGTGTCTGGTGCGGTGACGGATTTGATGGAGCAGATCACATTTTTTATTGTTGAAATTTGGGTATGGTGGCGGATTCAAATGGTTTTTTTCGACATGTTTGGGTGAGTTTTTGGTCAATGATCTCCATTGCTCATTTGTGTGGTTGCTTTGCTGTGTCACGATGCTCTGCTCTTTGTGGTTGGTTCGTAATGAGACAATATTAAACCATAAACGTTTGCCGTTATCGGAAGTATTTTCCTTAGTGAAGCTTTGATCGTTATATTGGGTTGCCCATTTTGTGGACTTGCGGATATTTTAACTAATTATAATATAATTTTTCTTTAAATATAATATTTTAAATATTTTAAATAAAAAGATAAATGATCATAGATTTGGATATTATATTTTTGAATATTCTGGAATTAAAAGATAAATATATGATAAAGTACCATGTTTTAATTCAGATATTATTGTGATAATGGTATTTGATAAATGATTTTTTTTCAAATAAATTTCAGATAATTCACAAATTTTATTTCCAATGAAACTCTTACCCCTATAAAATAGCATGCAAACTTACTAGGTTTAATAACAACAAAATACAGATTTTTCTACTATTTTTACTTTGTGATTTTCAAAAATGTTTTCGGTGATAGAGAAAGACAAAGCTACGGTTCGCTTATCAGTGCAAACATGCTACTGTTGTGCTCATTTCGTTGTTGTATCCTAAGAGATAGACGTCTAAAGTTTCTCAAGCACCATAAAAGCGAGCGAATCAGACTTAAAGAAATGTGTTTTCGCAAGCCTCAACGAATATATTTAAATTGAATTACAGTTTACTTTCAAATATTTTATTTTATTTAGTTTTTAATATGTTGTCCATTTTCTTATACTTGTCAGTAAGGAAACACAATGAAATCGGGGCGAAAAAGAAATAGTGTGAGCACATTCAAGTCTGGCAGTAGCGAAAGTGTGTTAAACATACTACAAAGGTGATGGAAAGAGAAGAGAAAATAAGAATGATATTAAGCAATAACCAGAACAATTATTTCCATTCAAGCTGATTACAAATGAAGAAGATGGTTCCTATTTATAGATACAAATGAAGGAGGTTGGTGAATTAGCTGTGCACATGAAAAGGATGCTGACGGGATGAAATCTGGTGCAACAGATTTCCCCACGTCCCTGGTTTGTTGGGCTGGTTTAACAGCTTTTGCTGTTACTAGCTGTACATTCTTCAACATTGTCCCCGTTTTCTTCTTCTTTTGCACCTTGAATAGAGCCAACGCAAAGAAGGTGACAGAGTGTATCAAACTGTAGAACACTTAACGGTTTGGTGAGTATGTCAGCTATCTGAGAACATGCTGGAACGTAGTTGACTTGGAGTTGGCCGGAGATGACTCGTTCACGTACGAAATGGAGATCGAGGTCAACATGCTTTGTCTTCGAGTGAAGCACAGGGTTTGCGGCCATGGAGACTGTGCTTGTGTTGTCGCACCAGATTTTTGGTGAGTCAAGAACGGTGATTTGCATATCAGCTAGAACTGATTGTATCCAGACAACATCGGAAGTGGCATCTGCTAGACTGCGGTATTCTGCTTCTGCAGTGGAGCGGGAGACGGCTCGTTGCTTTTAGGAGCTCCATGAAATTAGATGTGAACCAAGGAAGATGCAGTAGCCTGTGGTCGAGCGTCGATCATCAATGTCACTACCCCAGTCAGCGTCGGAGAAAGCTGAGATGAGGAGGGAGTCAGGCTGTTGAGGAGAAAACCAAAGCCCAAAGTGCAAGGTGCCTTTGAGGTATCGAAGAATACGTTGAACTGCAGCCCAGTGAACATCGGAGGGATTTTGCATGAACTGGGCAACCTTATTGACTGAGTGAGCAAGATCAGGGCGTGTGTGACAGATGTATTGTAGTGCACCAACAACACTACGATACTGCTGAACATCAGAGAGTGGTTCTCCAACATGGCGACTAAGCTTGGGATATGCAACCATTGGAGTCGAAGCTGACTTGTGTGAGAGAAGATTGGTACGGCCTAGGAGGTCTTCAATGTAGTTACGCTGATTGAGAAAGAGGCCATTAGCATGTGAGATAACTTCAATACCCAGGAAGTAATGAAGAAGGCCAAGATCTTTCAAGGAGAATTTATCATGAAGAGCAGTGATTATCTGATTGATGTGTGTGTCTGAGCTGCCAGTGAGGAGTATGTCGTCTACGTAGACAACAATGTACGTGGTGATGTTGTTTGCTGCATAGACAAAAAGAGAGGAATCTGCTCTTGAGGATATAAAACCAAGATCACATAGAAACGATTTGAGCTTGAGGAACCAGTTCCTTGGGGCCTGACGTAGTCCGTACAGGGCTTTGTTTAACTTGCAGACAAGAGGTGTGCCATCAGGTTTGAATTGCTTGAAACCACTCGGTTGCAGCATGTAGACATCCTCGAGGAGATCTCCCTTGAGGAAGGCATTGTTGACATCAACTTGCCTGATGTTCCAGCAGTTTGTGACAGCAATGGAGATGAGGATGTTCACGGTGAAGAAGCGTACAACTGGACTGAATGTGTCCATGAAATCAAGTCCAGGTACTTGAGTGAAGCCTTTGGCTACGAGGCGGGCTTTCAGCCTGTGTACAGAGCCATCAGAATTGTGTTTGACACGAAAGAGCCACTTGCATCCGATTGCCTTCTTAGCAGGGGGAAGTTCAACCAAGTCCCAGGTTTGATTCTCCTGTAGGGCATTAAATTCTGTTAACACTGCAGTCTTCCAGTCGAGGTGCTCAAGTGCTTCATGAACTGAGGAGGGAATAGGTGTGCCTTTGAGGTGGTATATTTTTGGCTTGAAAATGCCTGCTTTGCCGCGGGTAAGCATGGGGTGAGTGTTTGTGGTTGTAGAGGATGTGGGATGAGTGTTTGTAGTTGTAGAGGATGTGGGATGAGTGTTAATGTTTGTAGGTGATGTGAGATAGGTGGAAGTGGGAAGTGACTTGGATTGTTGTGTGGTGGAAGTTGTATCACAGTGGTGTTAAGCGGGATGAGTAGAAGAGGGTGAAGGTTGTGAGGATATGGGAGTAGATGGAGGAGGATCCTGTGTGGGAGAGGGATCTGAAGTGCAATGCTCAGATGTGGGTAAGGGTGACACAATGGGTATTGAGGGAGACTGATAAGGGTTGGTTGATGTTGGTGGAGTAGTAGTGGAGGCAAAAGGAAATACGTTTTCATTGAACAATACATTCCGAGAAATGTATAGTCTGCCTGTATCGTCAAGGCATTGATAGCCATGGTGCTTGGGAGAGTAGCCAAGGAACAAACACGGCTTAGATCGAAAGTCGAGCTTGTGTTGGTTGAAGGATCTCAGGTGAGGGTAGCATTCACAGCCAAAGACCTTGAGGAATGTGTAATTAGGTTTCTGGCCAGTGAGCTTTATTTGTATCTATAAATAGGAACCATCTTCTTCATTTGTAATCAGCTTGAATGGAAATAATTATTCTGATACCATGTTAAACATACTACAAAGGTGATGGAAAGAGAAGAGAAAATAAGAATGATATTAAGCAATAACCAGAACAATTATTTCCATTCAAGCTGATTACAAATGAAGAAGATGGTTCCTATTTATAGATACAAATGAAGGAGGTTGGTGAATTAGCTGTGCACATGAAAAGGATGCTGACGGGATGAAATCTGGTGCAACAGATTTTCCCGCGTCCCTGGTTTGTTGGGCTGGTTTAACAGCTTTTGCTGTTACCAGCTGTACATTCTTCAACAAAGTGATGATTCAAATGCATGATATTATTCTTTTCTATTTCATTCGATTATTCTATTTTTAGCTTCAGATTTATTATAGTTATTTTGATTCTGACCAATCTAATAATATTATCAGTATTTAATTTACTGTTTATTATTATTTTGAATTATTAACTCCCCTTATTTATCAATTTTAAGACAAATTTGTTGAGATTTAATTTAAGACGAACATATTCTACTTATTTTTTCTGATTTCTTTGGTACCCACGCCTCTGACAGTTACCAACGCAACTGGGTATATATATATTCTAAAAACCCAAGCTCGGGTCTTCCGTATACCCAGGGACAGAACTAAAAATTTATAAAGAGGACCAAAATAAAATTAAAAAAATTAAAAATTTACAAAGGAGGCAAAATGAAATTAAAATTTTTGAGAGGGTCATACTAAATTTTACAAACTTTCAAGGGATTATAAAGGTAATTTTACCTTTTCTAAAAAAATCTATCATATTCCTAATGAAAAAAAAGTTGGCGGGACAAAACCCCCTTAAACCTGAAAACCTGACTGAAACCTACTCGAGTCAGAACTTGGTTTGACCCGAACCCAATCTATAACCGACTGTTGATGACCCGAACCCGAGTTGGACCTGTTACTTTAGTAACCGAACCCGACCTGCATTCGACCCAGAATGACCCGAACCTGAATTGAACCTATTATTATTATTGTGGACCCAAAACACGACATGCACCCGATTGAAACGAACCCGAACCTGAACCCGAGATTAACCTGACAAATAAATTACCTGACATATAATCTATGATTTGATGAATTTATTATATTATAATATGATAAACTAAATTTCACCGTTTAAATTATTAATTTGTTATTTAAAATTTTTTTATTAAATAATTTAATTATTGAGTTTATTAAATTATATATATATATATATATATATATATATATATATATATATATATATTATCAATTTAAAGTGAATGGGTGGAAGGGAGGAAACATATTGTTTTTTTTTCAATTCCCCATCACCCCCTCTTTTACCAAATATTTTATTTTAATTTAAATAATGGGCGGGAGGGGGGAAAGTACTCGCCTAGATTTTTAGGTTAGAGTAATTATTTTTAGCCCCTCCGATTTTAAATATTTTATATTTAAGTCCTTAATGTTTACTTTTAGGTTTTAGTTTAATTCAATTGAGTCCTAATTTAGGTTAATTTAATTGAGATTCGACATTTAGTATTAGAGTTATTTTAATTAGGTATGTAATTTATGCGTCTAGGTTTTAATTTAGATCAATTCGATATTTTTTAATAGAAATTGACCCCTATTTATTTTTAATTTTTGTAATCTAAGCCAATATTTTTAATATGATGATATTTTTCGTCATTCTAGTCCCTAAAAATTTATTCTTAGCCGAAATTGACCCATACATACACACACGCACACACACGCACGCGCGCGCACCCACACCTATATTTATTTCTATATACATATACACACATATATATATGTATATGTATATTTTTATATAATATATATATAATATACATGTATATGTATATATTATATACATACATATATGTATATATATACACACAAATATACAAAATACATATAGTAAAACTTACATACATATACTTTATTTTTAGTCTAAATTGACTCTTATTCATTTGGACTTTTGTAATTTAGTCCAATATTTATAATTTTAATTTAATATTTATGTTCATCATAATCTCTAAAACTCAATTTTTATTCCAAATTAACCCCTATTCATTTTTTATAATTTAGTCTAATGATTTTAATATGATGATATTTTTATTAATGTTAGTCCCTAAAAATTTATTTTTCACCGAAATTTACCCTTATTAATTTCTAATTTTTTTAATTTACTCCATAATTTTAGATATGAATCATTTGATGATATTTTTGTTCATTCTAGTGCCTAATATTTATTTTTAGTATGAATCTGTGTTCATGATTTGTGAAAGGTGTTAAATAATTAACTCGAAATGAATGGCCAACCCAAAGTGTATCAACTATTTGTACCAAAACTCAAACTTAATACGAATTCGAAACCGGAGTTAACCCGACCTGAAATGAATACGACCTGAAATGCAGTCGGCCTGAAATGAACCCGACCTGAAGTCTACTCGAGTCTGAATTAACCCGTCAATTATCTGGTTCGGACCCAAACCGTTTTGACCCGACCTGAAATGAACCCAACCTAAAATTGACCCGCACCCGACCGAATCAAATCAAAACATCAAATTAACCTGAAATGACATGTATCTGATTTGACCTGACCTAAAACCCATCGAATTACCTATTTTTACACCCCTACTTAAACTCCTATATTCCGCACCTGCGTGTTCCCACTAATCATGGTTATCATGCGAATTGGAAATTATCATAGGAATGCAATTCTTAGTGAAACACAACCTTTGCAACAAAGATCAAAGCATAAAGAAAGGTATACAAACCTTACTGGTTGCGTTATTACGATTGGGAGATGGACCATGGTGGCCGGCTTGGAATGTATTTTAACGTAAAACCTTAAACTATGGTAATCTGAAGACCATAAATTATGGTATTTTCATGGTTTTATATATGTGTGGGGGGATTATTATCTATAATTCTTTGGCTTTAGTAATTATTAGAAAATGTGATATTGTGTTTTTAGAAACGTAGAATTTTTCTTTCCTACTAATAATTCCATTGATAAATTTTATAGACACAAACAGTAGGGGTGTGCAAAATAAACCAAAACCGTTAACCGGTATAACCGTTCATTTTATAGGTTAATTAACCTAATCATTAAAAGTTAAACGATTTCGGTTAATCATTAAAAGTATGAAGTTTGTGTTTAAAATCTCTCTATTTAAATATGTTTTTCTAATTTTAATACAATATTTTATCGGAGAGATAGATTTTTTATTATAAAAAGAAATAATGTACATTTGAAAAGAAAATTGTAATAGGTTATAGGTAGGGACGAATTTACATGGGGTGGGGTGGCCCGAAGAAAAAAAATCACCTTTTTTCCTCTTATTTAAATTTCTTTAAAAATTGGTTTGTTTATGAATCCCCCACTTTCAAACATTTATAGTTTGCCCCCCAACCTCAAATCCTGGCTCCGTCCCTAGTTATAGGTTAACCTGTAACTCGAATCATTTCTTAATGGTTAACCACTATAATGGTTAACCATTTAAAAATCAACGGTTAACCATTTTTTAACTGTTAAGTTATGGTTAATAACCGCTATAACGGTTAACCAACCGTTTAAGCTAAACAGAACAGTTAACCTACTATGAACACCCCTGACAAACAGGATATCAGGTGAAATCTTGACATGTTTGGAAACTAAGATCTCTCGTAAATAATATATTTTAGGATTTAATTTCTGCCGCTTCAAGGGGTTTACCAGATCTTCCTTTTTAAACGAGAATCAATGAAACTTTTATCGGTTTGTAAACTGAGATCTTGTAAATAAGTTTTCGAGATTCAATTCCTAACATTTCAACGGATTTACTTGTTCTCCCTCAAACGTATAACGATGAAATATGTTCATATGAATGCACATTATGGAAGGATGCCATTAAAAGTGAAATTGATTCTATCATGGAAAACCATGCATGAGAATTAGTGTATTTTCCTTTGGGAATCAAATCATTAAATTCTAAATGGATTTTCAAACGAAAAATGAAAGCATATGAAACAAATGATAAGTACAAGGTTAGTTTGGTTATAAAAGGTTGCCAACAAAATAAAGGTCTTGACTATTGTCGCGGCCGTTTTTTTAAACACGTTTGTAGAAAAATAGCTTGACGATTGGAGTTTTGAAAATCGGGGTTTCTCATTTTAATTTGATCTTGAAATTAGGAATTTTTCCATTTTAATTCAAATTTCCTTTATTTATTCTTAAAAATCGTTTTGGAGTCGCCACCGGTCACTTTGGTAGACCGGACACCATAAAAAAGCGGACCAGAGATTCTTTTAATAAAATTCAGGTTTGGGAGTCGGTTACATGTAGGGTAGGGTTAGCACCCTTACAAACGCCCGTTATCGGTACCTTATTAATTCCACGTGGCATTTTGGCATTTCGAACATTAATCTGAATTTAATTAGATCTTTTAATTGTTAAATAAATTCCATTTCGAATGGGAATATCCTTTTGTAAGAAAATACATTTTGGAAAAATATAATTTTTTGTAACGCCCTGGTTTTGGGCCGAGATGATTTATATGTTGAACCAGGCCGGTCGAAAATGGTTCGAACCTTTAAGGTTGGTATAGGGAACACCTAGTTCGGGATGTTTTAAAAATATGGAAAATATCTAAAAATCCTCATTTATTATATAAATGATTATGGTAAAAACAATTTTACAAAATGAGATTTGGAAATATTACATTTTGGTATATTGACCAAAATGCAGTTTTTGCAAAAGTTGACTAGTGACTGTTTTGTAAAGGATTGAAACTTTGAATCTTTAAAGAGCTAATTTTACCATTTTTTATCAGATTTCTCTTTAATTTGGGAGCTTTTAATAATGATTTAATTAAAGAAATAAAAGAGAATTAAAAGAAAATCAAAGGTTGACTTCTCAGAACCAACTTTACGATAGATTTTATCTTTTTATTTCCTCTCAACTTCCAATCAGCCAAACACTTTTCTCTCATCAAAGAACCTCTGATTGTCATCTTGTTTGCTGAGAATTCATCTTCCAAAAGATTTTCTATCTTTGTTTCACCAAATCCTTTTGATTTTACTTTGGATTTTCAAGAAAACTTGCCCAAATTGAAGAGAGATCAACCATTAGAGGTAAGCTTCGTCCTACTCCTCTAATGATCAGTTCTTTACTGAAATTCCCAAGTTATCAATCCTTTGTTAATGGTTTTTGGGTTGTTTTAATGTTATAAACATGAAATGGTTGTTAAATTCAAGATTCTTGATGAGATCTTGGTGATTTTCGTATTTCTATGTTAAGCTCTGTTTTGAGGTTGATTTCTAATATATTTTGGATGTTATTTGATGTTGAGAATGATGTTTTAACAAATAAATCCCGAATAGGTTTGGGTTCCTAAGTTTGAGTTGCTAGATTTGTGGTTTTTGTGGTGTTTTTGGTAATCTGCTATTGTTGGAGGTATAAGGTTATGTTTATGGTGATTTTTTATGTTGGTTGAGGTTTAGAAAAGATTAGAATTGATAGATCTTGGCTGGGCTTTGATATGAGAAAGTTTGGAAGTGATTTCGGTTATTTTTGGATAGCCGAAGTGCTAGTTTTGAGTAGAGCAGTGAGTTAGAATGAGTGGCTGGTGATTTTAATGCATGATGATGCATTAATCCGTTGCTCTTATGTGTAATGAACAGTGGAGATATATTCAGATGCATTTGGTGTTGATCCGGAAGTGCCGGAAGCTTAGAAATCGTTTCGGCGAGCAAGCGAAACGTTATCGGTGAGTGCAAATGGTTTTAGAAGTCCTTGAGGGAAAAGGAAACAAGTTTTGGGGATTTAGGATTGGTTTGAAACACCATCCTAAGTCCGAAAGTAAGTATGTTTAGATTTGCTCTCGAAAAGTGGTTGATGCCCCTAAATGCTTTTGACATGATCTTAATTTGAGATAGACAAATTCCTACTATTTTGTGCATGATTTGTGACATGAAATGATGTTTCATATTGATCCCATGAGATAGAATGACATTGCAAAGAATTTTGAGATTTTGATTAAATGCTATGCATGAATTGTGGTTTTGAAATGGGATGAGATTGATTTTAGAAATGTTGCATCAAAATAGTAGGTGAGATGATGATTTTAATGTAATATATTGGCATAAATGATGAGATGATTACCAGACATAATTGGTCGACCAATATGATGTAAAGTGCAGTATAAACTAAAAATTAGTACGTGCTCTTTGGAGTCGGGCAATGGGGGTAGTGTCATCCCGATCCAAAGTGAGAGTCCGATGATGAGAGATACCATCGAGGTAGGTCTTGGTGAAACACCCAAGCTTTGTGGCGAAGATAGATACCGCCATGAGAGTCCGGTGGCGAGATCTCACAGGGGTAGGACTTGGCCTCGAGTCAAGCTATCTGCATATCTGAGTAAAGATAGAATATGAAATGCTAATATATATGAATGAACTTTGATTCACATGTACCAATGTTGAAATGATTTTATGCTATGAGAAATGCATATGAGATTTTGAGATTTATGAAATGCTTTTGAGTATCAAGCATATGTGGCTTTTCCATGAGATTTGCATTAGTTGAATGCATGAGATAGATAGATAGATAGATTGTACATGTGATTTTTAAATGGTGATTTGCTTTGAAATGGTTTTCAAGCATGAGACAGAAAGAGCATGGTTTTAAAAATGGTTTTCAAGATAGAGTTTTAATGTTTGCATTGTTGTGATGGTGTTTCTAAAGCTTGCCTCACTAAGCTATTGTGTTGACACTCTCTTTTACCAACAATGCAGATAATTGACATATTTTAGATGGCAAGAAGGCTTAGAAGAATTCAAGGATTGTTAAGCTCAAGTATGGTGTTATACTTGTACTTTAGTAATGATATATGGCAATGGGATTAAATGGTTGTTTGGGAGATGTGTTTTTGGACTCCATGTTGTTGATGCAAGTTTTATATGGTTTATTTGGTTTGTAGAAGACCTTTATATTGATATTGATGCTTTATCTTGCTTTTTAGTTGCTTATGGTTTGTGGTATGAGCATGCTCAATTATATGCTTTACTATGCTTGTGTTAATCAATCAAATGTTACCATGTGCTTAGAATTGCATGCTCATGGGTTAGGGTGGTTACTGCAAACATGTCCATATGATTTGGTGATGAATTGTTGAAGTTTGACATGAATTTGGGGTTGTTTGTGAGACATTTCTGGTATGCATATCGATACACGGGCTTGCGTATCGATACGCATAAACCAAACTTGTGCCTTTTTGTATAGGGGTATCGATACGGATGAAGAGTGTTTCGATACGGGGTTGAAGGGTGTATCGATACGCGGGAGAGCGTATCGATACCCTTTCTACGAGATTGGTCACTGCCATCCCTCGTATCGATACGGTCCCTAGGCGTACCAATACGCGGCCGTTAATTCTATTAATGGCATCTTGTAAGGTTTCAAAACATTATATTTTAGTCCCTGAACTTCTTGAATGCAATTGGATGTGATTGAATAGTCTGATTGTGATGAAAAGTTACAGAGAAGCATGAAACATGACTAATTGAGTAATGGTAACTTTAAAATCAGAGAAGCCTTTGTAATTTTCAGAAATTACATTTTGGTCCCTTAATGTCTAAATTGCGTAATTAAACCTCTAAACGAAATCCGATCGATGTGCCGTTTCTTCCAATGCTTTTTAGGAATCACATAGGATGTAATCTGCATCTAGAAAAGATAAAAAAAAGGTCATCAATCGGAGTCGACTTTAACGAGTTGGCTTCAGTTTTCCCCGTGTAATCACCTCAGTTCGGGTTAACCGTCTAGATCGGGCTAAGGGGGTTATATTTGTTGGTATCAGAGCCAGGTTTGCGAATAATTGAGGCGTTGGTAAGTGGTTGGTATCAGAGCCAGGTTTGCGAATAATTTGAGCCGAATGCCCTCTCTCTCTTCCCACCCATTCTCTCTCAACCCAAACACCTAATTTCCAGATTCCTCTCATTTTTCGATCAAAACCACCATTCTCCTTCTAATTCAACTCTCGTTCTTCATTTTTCTATGTTTTAATCGAAAACAAACATTGAAACTCACTCATTTCTTGTTTCCCACAGATCAAAACCTACTTTCTCCACAACATTCATCCTTTGTTCTTCATCTTTCGTATTTTAATCTTATTCAAACACCTTCAATCCCTCTACTTTATGTTTTCACTCGATCAAAACCTAATTTTTACACAAAAACTAAACCTTGTTCTTCAACTTTTCCCTTTTGATCCATCTTAAAACCAAAACCCTAACCTAATCTATTTCCCAGCCGCCGAAGGTGATGCCGGTCACCGGCCATCGTCTCTAGTCATCCCTAACCTTCTTTCGATGATCGAATCGTCTTTGATCATCTTCTTCGGACGTCTTAAATTTTCTGACCGCCGTCCGGTTTTTTTGGTCGTCTTCTCCGACTTGACCTGTAACTCCGGCCGCCGTACTCCACCACCGAAGCGATTTCCAGCCACCGTCTGCCGCCGCACTGAAACCCTAAAAACTCCAAAAACACTCCATTTTTTGTCATAAACCCTAATCTAAAGCCCGTTTCGACAGAAACACCCAACTACCCCTCCTAAACTAACTACCCGAAACCAAATCTCACTTTCCTTATCATTTTCAACTCCGACCGAACTTATCTCTCCACTCTCAGACTTCAGTGATACTCGAAAGAAAGCTAACTGACTGAAACTCTCAGTTTTTAGCTTTGGATTTAGTTTAGATCTAAGTTTAACTAGTGTTTTTCAAGTTTTTTTGACTCATATCTAACCTTTTTATGTTATTTATGCGGGAAAATCAAAGAGGGGACAAAGATATACCTTCTAGAAAGGACGACGTACTCCAACAAACTTCACGGCGAATGATTCTGATGATCGTTCAACTTTCTAGTGAGCCTTCTCGAATTCCTCTCTCTCTTCAATTAATGGTTGATAATTGTGCAATTATTAGAGATCATTAATTACCTGACTTTTTCTCTCTCATAGGTATTTATAGAGGGTCAGAGGGATAATGTCATTGGGCCAGCTGGATCCAGTCGAGAGGGGTAATCTATGTGAAGGCTTGTTGGCCAAGCCTGGCTAGCCACGTGTAGTTTTTGGCGGGAAAAAGAAGCACAATTCGGGCTTTTGTGTTTCGTGGGCAGATCTCTACATCATTTGGGCGGGAAACATGTTTTGTATTGGGTTTATAAGTGGGCTTTATGTATGAAATGGATTCAGATGGATATTTTATTTATTGGACTCTTTTGGACCGTTTTATTTACTTGGGTTTATTTGATATATTAATTTATTTTGGTCTTATTTATATTGAATTATACATATACGAGTACCCGGACAAAATACATGTATTACAACTATTTTGATACATATTCTTATGTATCAAGAATAACCTCCATAAGGATAAAACTTGGAATTACCGCTTTGCGGAATTTAGAAGTGCATCAAATGGATGTTAAAACAGCTTTCCTAAATGGAAATTTTGATAAATAAATTTACATGGAACAACTTTAGGGTCATGTAATTTCAAGTCAAGAAAGGAAAGTTTGTAGATTGGTGAAGTCACTATATGGACTTAAGCAAGCATCAAAGCAATGACATGAGAAGTTCGACAGTGTCATGATGACAAATGACTTCAAGATTAATGAGTGTGACAAATGTGTATATGTTAAAATTACCGATATTGGATATATTATTCTATGTTTGTATGTTGATGATATGCTCATTGTTGGAAGCAATAATGAAATGGTAAAGTGTATCAATGGCATGTTAAATTTAAGATTTTACATGAAAGATATGGGACTAGACGATACGATTTCATACATCCAAATCGAGTGGTCACCTGAAAGTCTCATATAGTCACAATATGTGTACAAATTCTTGAGAAATTTGGCAAGGATGATTCTGGTATAGCTATAACTCCAATAGACACGAGCCAAGATTTGTCCAAGAATAAAGGTCAAAATGTTGATCAAGTGGAATATGCAAGGGTCATAGCCAGTCTAATGTATCTCATGAGCTGCACTAGACCAAATATTAATTTTACTGTGAGCAGTTTAAGTAGATTCACAAGCAATCCATATGAAAATCACTAGAAAAGGATTATGAGTGTATTGAGATATCTTAGATATACTCAAGATTATGGATTGCATTATTCTAGAGATCCTATTGTTTAGAAGGATACTCTAATGTTAGTTGGATATGTTGGGTTTTTATGTGCTCGATTTCCTTCAACCGTTCTAGCTCGCCAAGTGTGGAGAAGTTGGATTTTTGGGTGTTTTAGTGGGAGGTAAAAAATAGGCAAATGACACAAAGAATTATAGTGGTTCAACCTTCTAACCAAGGTCTACATCCACTACCTTAGCTCCCCACTAAGGATTTCAACAAATTCACTCTTGAATTTCGCCCCCTTTTCTCGGCTTAGGAGGAAACCGTTACAACAATCAAGCTTTCTACCCAAAGCTTGATCAAGCACTCTCTCACAAGAGAAATTCTAAAGTAAACTTGAAAGCCCTCTAATAAGTAATTGTTTTCACTATTTAGCTCTCACCCAAAACCTAAACACTTGAGCAAATATAACAATTTTTAGCTCATTAGTGTTGTCTATACAAGAAAATGAACAATTAAGCTCTAAGACAAATTCTTGATCATTATGTTGTTGACAATTGAAGCATTAGTCTTCTCTTGATGCTTGGAGGTCCCTTTTATACTCCCAATTGAGTTTGTAGCCATTAAGGACCGTTGGGATGTTTTGGACCCGTCAGAGACTTTATTTCCCACCATTAATGATGTTCTGCAGACGTCCGTTTCAAAACAATCGAACTCGTTTCGGAACGCCCTTCTTCAGAACTAGCCGTTTCGAAACGCCTTTGGCCATTTCGAAACACTCTTGATCCGTATCAAAATGGTAGCAACCCCGTTTCGAAACGTGTGACAGTTAAGCTACAATTTAAAAGGTCGTTGGGAAAATAGTCGTTGGGGAGGTTTTGACCGTTGGGCGTATCTAAACACCAAAGGGGTGTTTCGAAACGAAGACCCTCCGTGTTGAAACAGGTAAGCCCTGTTTCGGTACGGGTTTTGGCAGTTTCAAAATATTTCGATACAGGTCCCCCTGTTTCGAAACGGTTGCTTTGAAAACCCTTGTTTAGCTACTTAAAAACGTTTTAAACATTGCCAAAACCATTTAAAACATCCACAAACTTATTTTCAAGTTGTTTGGACTTAAAGACACTTTTGAAATCTTTTCAATTTAGTCCAAAACTAATTTTCACTTTTTATATCAAAACATTAGTTCTTCAGTCTCCCCCTTTTTGATATAATAAAACCAACTTGAAAAATTGTTTGGGATTCTCCCCCTTCAAGTTTAAAAATTCGAATAAGAGATTTCAGCCAGTAAAGTAAGTATACTACATCGAGTCAAAATGTTTTTGATTAAATCAATTTCATTCATGTGGGGGATTGTTGGAAAAAAATATGATAGAGTCGAAACTTTGAGGCATATTTTCTATGGGGTAACGTGGAGATTCGAATAATGAAATTACATCTTCATATTCTACTCAATGAGACCTTTACAACGATATCTCATACGCTCAAAACAGGTGAGTGATGAATGAGAAATTGATGTTCAAAGTAGGCTAGTTGTGAATTACGTTAAAGAAAAGGAAAAGCTTATATCCTATATTAAGGGGTTACCAAGCGTGAGATATGTTTATATACAAGACCCTACTTGTAATTATTGAATAACTTAAGATGATATAATACGGGTGATTTGAATATTTAGATTGATTGGGTTTATGTATATTTTAACCTATTATAAGATAATTTTTTTCTTAAATATAATATTTTTAATATCTCAAATAAAAGGATAAATACAGTGTTAAAACTTGATTAGGTTAAAGAAAAACTAGCTAGAAGGTTGAGGGTTTTGAAAGAGAGCCGCAATCACCTTAGACCTACCTGAAGACGCAAATTATCCAACTCATGAAATACCTACTATTACAAACTATGAACTCCCAACACCAGACACAAGCCAAACACAATACGCTTGCCACTCATAGTGCTAAAATGTTATTGACAAATTCAGTTGAACAAACCGGGTCGAATGAGAGTCCAATATCATTTCTGTTTTCGAATGTTTGAATGATTACCAATACTTATGTTGGAAGTTTGAAAGAGCAAAGTAGTAGAGAAAAAAAATCAGGAAAGGAAGAACACGTCTGATTCATTCATTTTTAATATTTATACATCAATACAAAAGTTAGTCAACAACTACTCCTTAATTTCAGCAACATGTTTCCTGATATTTTAGCTTGAAATAAGCTTCACCACAAATCTAATGGCAGTAGCCATTTCAGTCAACAAGCATATATAAATTACAACAAAATATCTAAACAAAATAAAACAAATGCAGCAGCAAGTGTCACAACAAAAGTGTCATCACTCCTCCTTGACATTGGTGCTGCTACATACTCCCAGGCTTTCTCTTAACTTCTCAAATTTCATTTTTGGCAGTCCCTTAGTAAATATATCAGCTACTTGATCCTCTGAGCTGCAATGCTTCAATTGAATTTGACCTTCTTTCTCAACTTCTCTTAGGAAGTGATATTTGATGTTAATATGTTTAGTCTTTCCATGAAAGACCGGATTTTTTGCAATGGCAACAGCGGATTTATTATCACACAACACTTCAGTAGCATTCACCTGTTCATGCTTCAAATCAAGCAACAACTTCCTTAACCAAATGCATTGGTTAACAGCATGTGCAGCAGCTACATATTCTGCTTCTGCTGTGGATTGTGCCACAGTCTCTTGCTTTTTGGAACTCCAACAGATCATGCCCGAACCAATAGAGAAACAATAACTGGAAGTGCTTCGCATGTCATCAGATGAACCTGCCCAATCACTATCAGTAAATCCCACCAATTTTATCTCTGCATATGTTGCATATAAGACACCAAAATTAGTTGTTCCCTTTATATATCTCAATATCCTCTTTGCAGCTCTATAATGAATTTCACTTGGACTGTGCATGAACCTGGAAAGTAAACTTGTTGCATACATGATATCGGGTCTGGTAGCAGACAAATATAACAGGCACCCAATGAGACTCCTGTAGTGACCTGCATCGATCATCCTAGCTTGATCATTTTTGCTGAGCTTTTCACCTTGCACAACTGGAGTGTTCACTGTCTTGCAATTCTCCATTCTAAATTTCTTTAGAACTTCAATTGCATACTTCCTTTGGCATATGAAAATTCCTTGTTGAAGCTGCAGAATTTCCATACCAAGAAAATATGACATTTTCCCCAAATCATTCATCTCAAAACCTTTTTTCATCTCCTCCTTAAACTGACAAATCAATAATTGATTGCTGCCGGTAACCAATAAATCATCAACGTACAAAGAAACAACAATTATATCTCCTTTTGTTTCTTTCACATAAAGGGTTGCTTCCGTGCAGCTTTTAACAAATCCTAGCCTTGTTAAATATTCGTCAATTCTGTTGTACCAGGCTCTAGGAGCCTGTTTTAAGCCATACAAGGCCTTTTTGAGAAGATACACTTTGTCATCACAACCTTTTTCCACAAACCCTTCAGGTTGTTCGATAAAAATCTCCTCCTGCAAATATCCATTCAAGAAGGCTGATTTTACATCTAGTTGGTATATTTTCCAAGACTTATGAGCAGCCAAAGCAATGAGCAATCTGATAGTATCAAATCTGGCCACAGGTGCAAATGTCTCCGTAAAATCAACACCAAACTCTTGGGAATACCCTTTCACTACAAGTCTGGCCTTATGCTTATTAATAGAGCCATCTGAATTTAATTTGACTCTATATACCCATTTCACTCCAATCACCTTCTTGTTCTTTGGTTTGTCCACCAATTTCCAAGTGTCATTCTTGGATATCATCCTTATTTCTTCCTTCATAGCTTCTTTCCATTCAATAAACTTTGCAGCCTCCAGATAACTTGCAGGTTCTAAAATGGCAACATTGCATCTACTAATAATATCATCACATGTCCTTGTGCCTCTAACTCCAATCTCTTCATCTGAATCGATGTCAACTTCAAAAGTAGTTGCACCTTGCTCTTGTGAAGAGGTAACATTCACAATCTGTTTGGAGTGTTCAACCATGGACTTGTTCCAATCCCAAATAGAATCCTCATCAAACTTCAAATTTCTGCTAACAAGGATCTTTTTTGTCTTCACATCATATACTCTATATCCTTTTGAGTTGGAACTGTATCCTACAAAAACACCAACAGTTGCCCTTTCATCTAGTTTGTCCCTTTTTACTTCTGGAACATGTATGTAGCATACACAACCGAAGACTCTAAGATGACCAATTGAAGGTGTAGCATCAAACCAAGCTTCAAAAGGTGTCTTCCCTTCTAAGGCTTTAGTAGGGAGCCTGTTTAATAAATATACAGAAGTGTTGACAGCTTCTGCCCAAAAAACCTTTGGAATCTTCTTCTCAAATAGCAAACATCTTGCCATGTTCAAAACAGTCCTATTCTTCCTCTCGCTAACTCCGTTCTGTTGTGGCGTGTAGACAACAGTCAACTGGTGATGAATGCCAAGTTGTTGGAGATAGCTTGCAAATTGACGCGATGTATATTCGCTGCCATTATCAGACCTTAGAGTCTTGATTTTCTTTCCACTCTGATTTTCAGAATTAGCTTTGAACCTTTGAAAAACATCAAAAACTTCACTTTTTTGTTTTAAGAAGAAAACCCAACACCATCTGCTAAAATCATCAATGAATATCAGAAAATATCTGATCCCATTTAGTGAAGATATGCGCATTGGACCACACAAGTCAGTGTGCACAAGCTGAAGCTTTTCTGAAGCTCTCCAAGCTTGATTTACAGGGAATGAAAGCTTAGTTTGCTTCCCTTTTTGACACACTTCACACACCGCAGTGTTCTCACACACATCAGGCATATCTTTTACTAAGCCTTTGCTGGACATATATTTCAAAGATGAATAATTGAAGTGACCCAACCTTCTATGCCATAAATTCGATTGGTCGGCAATAGAAGTGAAAGCTTGCACTTCAGTTTGCTTCCATTTTATTGGGAAACTTCTTTCAATCATCTTAACAGTCAACATCTTCACACCATTTTTATCAAACACATCACATACTCGATCATGAAAATGCAAGTTGTAATTTTTCTCAAGCAATTGGCCAACACTAAGAAGACTTTGACTAATTTCAGGCACAAATAAAACATCTGAAATAATTTTTGTACCTGAAGAAGTCTCAACAGCTGCATCTCCTTTGCCTTTTACATCGACAAAGCTTCCATCACCTATTTTCACCCTTGATTTGTAGCTTTTGTCCAGCACTTTAAACAAATCTACGTGAGGAGTCATGTGATGAGTACATCCACTATCAATTAGCCAGGCTTCAAGCTTGTTTGCTGCAACACAACACTCTTCATGCTGAAGTGCCATGAATGCAATTTCCTCCTCCAATTTGAGGTTTTCAGCAACTTGAACTTGTTGTGGTTGTTGCTCAGTTTTGGCCTTGCATACTTTTTCAACATGGCCAAACTGTTTACACGATCTACATTGGACACCAGGCCTGAACCAACAATAGTTTTCTGAATGGCCTTTCTTGTTGCAATGTGAGCAAGTCTGGAACTTGCCTTTTCTGCCCTTGCTTTTATTTTCTTGATCACCCTTTTTCACTTTGTCTCTTCTTTCTCCTGTTGGCTTCTTTCCTCCAAAAGCTGCTTCAGCCTTCCCTCTTTGTTTTGCCAAAAAAGCAACCTCACTTGGTTCTTCAAGTCTATAAGCTTTTCTTTGCTCCACAGCTTGTAGAGAATTGACTAATTCAGCTAGAGACAGTTGAGATATATCCTTTGAATCTTCCAAGGAGGAAATTTTAGATTCAAACTTTTCTGGCAAACTTACAAGCACCTTCTCAACAACTCTCTTCTCTGGGAGATCTTCACCAAACAATCTAATCTGGTTCACTATCTTCATAAGTCGATCTGCATATTCTTTAACCGACTCAGATTCTTTCATTCTAAGCATCTCATATTCTCTTCTTAGATTAAGAACCTGCATCTGTTTTGTAACCCCCTTAACCCGGCTTAGACGGTTGACCCGAATTAAGAAAGTCACACGGGGAAAACCAAAGTCAACCCGAAAGTCAACCTTGATTAACGACCCTTTTTTTTCTTTTTAATCTTATCTAGATGCACATTAACCCTAATTGTGATCACACAAACAACGTACTAAAAGATCACAAACATCAGAGATCAAACAGGGACCCAATTGAACAAATTACAACTTTAGGGACCAAATTGTAATTTCTGGTAAATATGAGGACTTAGTCCAAATTAAAGTTACCATCTTGAAATTAATCAGGTTTCATGCCTCTAAGCCAAATTTCAGCTCAAACGGACATTCCAAGCTCACACAATTGCAAAAACAAGTTTCAGGACTAAAACGCAAACATTCCAAACATAAAAAGATACTTTTAACCGAATTAACGGTCAGGTATCGATACGCCTGGTGTCGTATCGATACGCGGGGAAGGCAGTAACCAAACTCCAGAGATGGTATCGATACGAAATCACGCGTTTCGATACGGCATTCATATTTAGCCTAGACGGTATCGATACCCAAACAACCGTACCGATACCCCTGGGCAGAAATGTGCATATTTGGCCCATGCGTATCGATACGCAAGCCCGAGTATCGATACCCCTGCCTGAAATCGACTCATAAACAACATCATACATGCTTCAAACCTCAAATTAACAACACCAAATCATACCACATAGTCAATCAACATGCAGGGACCAAAATTGCATCACCAATTCAACATATAACCATCACATATGAAAAGCCCCAATTTTAATGGCATGCTTCCTACACAAACTAACCATTCATGCATAAACCTTCATAACCAAGCATAACAAAGCCAATTATAAAACCAGCAATCTCATCAACATTCAACATACTTGGGGAGTTCCAACATCTCCCAAAAACACACTCATAGGTCCCCCATTGCCAAAACACCCAAAAGCTAAAATTACTTATAAAACCTTCATACATTAAGCTTTACTTGAACTTGATTGCTTGCCCTCTCTTGCTGCCCCTCAAGGTACTCTAATGCTCTGCATTATTGAATTAAGAAAAACGAAGAGAGCGTAAGCAAAAGCTTAGTGAGGCATGCTCTTTAAAAACAATTCAATAATGCAATTAAAACCATTTATAAACATGATTAAAATCAACCTTTGCACATGCTCAAAAGCACACTTAAATCAAGCAATCTCATGCTTCAACATAAACATTAAACAAGCATCTCATGCTTCACAATATACTTAACATGTCATATTGGCTCAAGTGATACATTTCATTTAATAAAACAAGTTCAACAACTTTCCCAAGGACTTTTAAACACCTTGGCCCCAAGGACTTTTAAACACCTTGGCCATGGACTTTTAAACACCATGACTGAGGACCACACAAGGACTTTTAACAACCTTTGTGTCCAATGCTTGAATCACCCCAAGGACTTTTAAACACCTTGGCCCCAAGGACTTTTAAACACCTTGGCCCCATGGACTTTTAACCACCATGGAAAGGAGCACCTAAGGACTTTTAACCACCTTAGTGTCCGCGACAAGAACCATCCAAGGACTTTTAACCACCTTGATGTTCTTAAGTAACAAGGCTCACTCAAGGACTTTTAACCACCTTAGTGACCTTCACATTTTCAAAACATCACTTGCCAATATACATCTTTTTCATCACATAATCCACTGTTTTAAAGCATTAAACCAAGCCAATTTCATCATGCATTTCAAAGCATCAAATCACATTATTTCAATGTATAAAATCAAGGAACTCCTACCTAGAGTTACCTTCAACATATGGCTTAAAACATCAGCAATTACCATGCTAAAACATGCTTTCAAAACAGTAATTAAAACATGCAAATCATCATTTTGCATTACATCAAAATCATGGCCACCACTAGAGAGTAAATCCGAAAACTTACGCTTGAGCTTAGCAAAGTTGTTTAGACTTAGACTAAGCCCCCAAAACCTTGGTTTCAAAGCCGAAAACCATTTTCACTCACAAATGCACTCACCGATTTCCACTTTGCTTCAAGCCAAAGCACCAAATCAAGCTTCCGGATCATCCAATCTTGGATCCAAGGATGCCTCCCCTGTTTCAACACATCAAAGCAGAGGATTAATGCATCATCATGCATTAATTGCTTCAATGAAAGCACCTAAACCCGCCGCTCTCATACAACCTCCATTTTCGGCCACCAAACACAACCGAAAATGCATCCAAAACACTTCTAAACAAAGCCCAGCCATAAACCAGCAAAACCTCACTTCCATAAACATCATATAACATCCAAAAACAATCTAACAACATCCTTATACCTCCAGCAACATCAGATCCACAAGATCACCTCAAAAACTACCTTAAAACACAAGCTAAACTTAGGAAACTCAACCTATCCGGGATTGCATCAATCAAAACTCAATTCCTTATCAATTTAGAGATCATTTAACATCAAAAACACCTCTCAAATCACAGATTACTCAGATCTAACGAAAATCATCAAAATCTTGCATAATAAGCCAAGATCCATTTCAACACTTTAAAACCTTTAATTAAACATCAATTTAGGATTGAAAACTTAGGAATTTCAGTAAAGAACTTGAAGTTCAGAGGAGAAGGACGTTCTTACCTCCAAACTTGAGTTTCTCCTCTTTTTGGAATGAAAAACCTTGATGAAACTTGTAGCAATTGAAGAGGTTTTGAAGATACAATGATTAGGAATCAAATGAGAGTTGAAAGGAGGAATTTAGGTGAGAATATCAGAATCAAATCTCTGGAAATGGAGTGTTTGGGTTGAGAGAAAAAGAGAGAAAGAAAATAGAGAAGTTTGTTATGAAATTAGCCAAAATGAGATTTCCCTCCTTTTTGATATCTTTAAAATCAGAATTATAACTCAAAATATCTTAGAAAAATCTGGGGAAACTCCCTTTGGGTAAATAGCTCCTTAAAGATTCAAAGTTTCAACCCTTTATAAAACAGCCACCAAACTTGCGAAAATTACATTTTGGTCACTAGCCAAAATGTCACACTTCCAAAACTCATTTTCCAAAATTGATTTCACAGTTCACTTAATTATATTAAAAGATGATTTTAGAACATTTTTCCATATTTTTAATGCAACCCGAACTAGGCTTTCCTAATTTAACCTCTTACGATTCGAACAGCACTTTGACCGACCGGTCAACGCCCAAGACTTCTAAGCCCAAAATCGGGGCGTTACAACTCTCCCCCCCTTAAGAAATTTGGTCCTCGAAATTTACCTGAAGGAAAGAGATAAGGAAACTGCTTCAGCATGTCTTCCTTCCGCTCCCACGTGGCTTCCTCAACACCGCGATGCTTCCACAGCACCTTCACCAACTCAATGGTCTTGCCACGAAGAACCTTGCTATCTGAATCCAGAACCTTCACCGGTTCCTCATCATAGGTCAAATCCGGATTCAACTCCACTTCTTCAACAGGCATCACATGCGAAGGATCAGATCTATACTTCCGGAGCATAGAAACATGGAACACATCATGAATCTTCTCCAGCTCCTGAGGTAACCTCAACCGATACGCAACAGGACCCACACGCTCAACAACCTCATACGGTCCAATGTATCTAGGGCTCAGCTTACCCTTCCGACCAAACCTCATCACCTTCTTCCAAGGCGAAACCTTCAAGAACACACGATCACCCACCGCATACTCTATCTCCTTACGCTTCAAATCCGCGTAAGACTTTTGCCGGTCAGAAGCAGTCTTCAACCGCCCACAAATGAGCTTCACCTTCTCGGTGGTCCCTTTCAACAAAGCCGGCATCGAAACCAACTTTTGACCAGTTTCAGCCCAACAAAGAGGAGTCCTACACTTCCTCCCATACAGAGCCTCATAAGGTGCCATCTGTATACTCGCCTGATAACTATTGTTATAAGCGAACTCAACCAAAGGCAGATGCTTCTCCCAAGAACCTTGGAACTCTATCACGCAGCATCTCAACATATCCTCCAAAATCTGAATAACTCGCTCAGACTGACCATCCGACTGAGGATGATAGGATGTACTGAAATGCAACCTTGTACCCAGAGCTTGATGCAAACACTGCCAGAAACGCGATGTGAACCTCGGATCCCTATCCGACACGATAGACTTGGGCACACCATGCAGCCTCACAACCTCAGCAATGTACAGCTCTGCCAGCTTATCCAAAGAGAACGTAGTATGCACAGGCAAGAAATGCGCACACTTTGTCAGGCGATCCACAATCACCCAAACAGAATTCTTCTTCGATGGAGACAAAGGTAAACCAGATACAAAATCCATGGTAACCCTCTCCCACTTCCACTCAGGGATTTTCGACGGTTGCAACAAACCAGAAGGAACCTGATGTTCAGCCTTAACTCGCTGACACACCAAACACTTGCTCACAAACTCTGCAACATCCTTCTTCAAACCTACCCAATAGTACTCATCACGAAGATCACGATACATCTTAGTACTACTACCAGGGTGCATAGCAAAAGGACTACTATGACCTTCAGTCAGAATAGCACGCCTCAACTCAGCATCATCAGGCACTACTATTCGACTCCCAAAACACAACACTCCATCCTCATTAAAGCAGAAATCCGAAGGTCTACCCTCCGCGATATCCTGAACATGAGACACCAAGGAATCATCCAACAACTGCTTATCCTTGATCAACTGAACCAACGATGGTTTCACCTGCAACTCAGCAACAAGACCACCATCCTGCGATATACTCAAGCTAGCAAACATAGCTCTTAGCTCAACAGCTACCTTCCTACTCAAGGCATCCGCAACAACATTAGCCTTTCCAGGATGATACTCTATCGTCAGATCATAATCCTTGAGCAACTCCAACCAACGCCGCTGCCTAAGATTCAACTCCTTCTGAGACATCAGATACCTCAAACTCTTGTGATCCGTGTACACAGTACACTTCTCACCATACAGATAATGCCTCCAGATCTTCAGAGCAAAAACCACTGCAGCCAGCTCAATATCATGCGTAGGATAATTGCGCTCATGAACCTTCAACTGCCGCGACGCATAAGCCACAACCTTACCCTCTTGCATCAGCACACACCCCAAACCAACATAGGATGCATCACTGTAGACCACAAACTCTTTCCCTGATTCAGGCTGAATCAAGATTGGAGCTTGCGTCAAAGCCACCTTCAGCTTCTCAAAAGCCTGCTGTCTCGCTTCTGTCCACTCATACTTAACATCTTTCTGCAACAACTTCGTCAAAGGAGCAGCAATCTTGGAAAAACCATCCACAAACCTTCGGTAGTATCCTGCCAAACCAAGGAAACTACGGACCTCCTGAACAGACTTAGGAACTTTCCAGTTCATCACCGCTTCAATCTTCTGAGGATCCACACGAATCCCCTCAGCTGAAACCACATGCCCAAGAAACACCACCTCTCTAAGCCAAAACTCACACTTGCTCAACTTAGCATAAAGCTGATTCTCCAACAAAGCTTGCAACACAATCCTCAAATGCTCTTCGTGCTCCTCCTCAGTACGCGAGTACACGAGGATATCATCAATGAATACCACAACGAACTTGTCCAGGTATTCATGAAACACACGATTCATCATGTCCATGAAAGCAGCAGGAGCATTTGTCAAACCAAACGGCATCACAAGGAACTCATAATGCCCATACCTTGTCCTGAAAGCTGTCTTAGGCACATCCACATCCTTCACCTTCAACTGATAATACCCTGACCTCAAGTCAATCTTAGAGAACACAGCAGCTCCCCGAAATTGATCAAAGAGATCATCAATCCTCGGCAAAGGATACCGATTCTTGATAGTCAACTTGTTCAGCTGACGGTAATCAATGCACATCCTCATAGTGCCATCTTTCTTCTTCACAAACAAGACCGGTGCTCCCCAAGGCGACACACTCGGCCGGATGAAACCACGATCCAGCAGCTCTTGCAACTGCGTCTTCAGCTCCTTCAGCTCCTTAGGTGCCATTCTATAGGGAGTAATGGACACAGGAGTTGTATTCTCATACAGCTCAATTCCAAACTCCACCTCGCGATTAGGAGGTAAACCAGGCAACTCCTCAGGAAAAACACCAGGAAACTCTTTCACCACCTTGATATCCTGCACTCTCAACTCCTTAGAGCTAGGATTCATCACAAAAGCTAAGTAAGCTTCACAGCCCTGCCTCAGCATCCTGCTCGCCTCCAAGGTAGAAACAACATTGGCAAGAAACTTCACATTCTCACCAACTACAACCACCTCATAATCATCCGCAAGCTTAAGCGAAACCCGCTTATTCTCACAATTCACAACAGCACGATGCTCAGCAAGCCAATCCATACCAAGGATCACATCAAAGCCATAAAAGGGCAACTCCATAAGATCAACATGAAAGACATGCTCTTGAACAACCAAAGGACACCTTCTAAAAAGCTTACGAGTCACAACAGTTTCACCAAAAGAACTAGTGACACGAACTCCAACATCCAAAGACTCAACAGGCAAACCAAGCAATTCAGCATGCTCACGCAAAATGTATGAATGCGTAGATCCAGAATCAATCAAAGAAAGCAATGACAAGGATTGCAAAGTAAAGGTACCTGCAATCACATCTGCATCATTCCTTCCCTCGCGCTGAGCATACACTCTCGCCTGGCCTCCACCCTCCGGCTGAATAGCCACAACATGGGCTACTCCACGACCACCTTCCTCACGTCTCTGGAAATTACCACGGCCGCGCCCACGACCTCTCTGCGGTGCTGCAACAACAGGAGCACGCTCTTGACCACCAGCCATCCTCGGACAATCTCGCCTCAAATGGTCAGCAGAACCACAATTCCAGCACTCATAACCAGCTGCCGCAACAGGAGCTTGCACCTCCCTCACAGCACGAGGACAGTCACGCTTCAAGTGACCACGCAAACCGCAGATCCAACAAGCACTAGGGTCAGCTCTAGCATTGCCACCCCTAGCAGGTGCACCTCCACCTCTCTTAGCTGAGGACTGAAACCTCTGATCACGTCCCCTCTTGTTCCGTCCACCTCCGGAACTATACTCAGCAACTCTCTTCCCAGAACTCGCTCCAGCACCTTTCGCAGACAAACTCAGATTCATCTCTATGTCTTTGGCTCGGCCCACCAACACATCAAAATCATCATACTCAGTGGCCAGCACGTACATCTTTACCTCCGTTATAAGACCATAACGAAACCTCTCGCACCTCTCCCGCTCATCAGGAATCAGCTCCGGTGCATACTGACTGAGTCGCACAAACTGTACCTCATACTCAGCCACACTCATGCTCCCTTGGGTCAGAGTCATGAATTCACGCTTTTTCTCATCCAGATATCTCACTCCCAGATATCTCCTCTTGAACGCATTCTGAAAGAATGTCCAAGTGATGTCAGCTTCAGCCATCCCAGAGATTGTGGTCGTCCACCACGTATAAGCATCGCTCTGCAGCAAAGACACAACACATCCCAACTTTTGCACATCAGTGCAGCTCATCTGTCCCAAGATACGCTTGGTACTTTCTAGCCAAGCTTCCGACCTCTCAGCTGACATACCCCTAAACTCAGTCCCACCAAGACTGCGCAGACGCTCTAAGGGTAGTCTAACACCAGCATCTCCCTGATGCCCAGCTCCTTGAGCTCCAGCTACTGCTGCTCGAAAAGCACCCGCAATAGCTTGTACCAGCAACGTCATATCAGGCATAGCTTGCCCCTGACCAACCTCAGGTCCTGCAGCTCTAGCACCAGCTGCTGCAGCTTCAGCTCTCCCTCCCTCAGCACCACCACCACCAGGTGGAGGAGGAGGTAACACAGCACTACCCGTATTCTCTTCATTCACATTCCCCTCTGGGGTCGTAGCTCTCACGCTACTCCTTAACTCTCTACGTGGTGCCATACTTTTACCATGCATAACAATACAAATAAAACATAGTCAGGCCCAGCAAGGTAAGCAACTTCAAGTATTCAAGCTCAATTTCTTTCAAAATCAACTTCATTTCATTAGCTTTTGTTTGGCAATGGGTACCCTCAGCATGCAACATCACAACATACAACTCAAAAGCATCAACATCTCAAACCACTGAACATGCTTTCAAACAACAAGCATACAAGCTAAACATACTTCAATCATGCATACAAACATTCCCAATTACTCGAGAACTCGGCTCTGATACCACCAAATGTAACCCCCTTAACCCGGCTTAGACGGTTGACCCGAATTAAGAAAGTCACACGGGGAAAACCAAAGTCAACCCGAAAGTCAACCTTGATTAACGACCCTTTTTTTTTCTTTTTAATCTTATCTAGATGCACATTAACCCTAATTGTGATCACACAAACAACGTACTAAAAGATCACAAATATCAGAGATCAAACAGGGACCCAATTGAACAAATTACAACTTTAGGGACCAAATTGTAATTTCTGGTAAATATGAGGACTTAGTCCAAATTAAAGTTACCATCTTGAAATTAATCAGGTTTCATGCCTCTAAGCCAAATTTCAGCTCAAACGGACATTCCAAGCTCACACAATTGCAAAAACAAGTTTCAGGACTAAAACGCAAACATTCCAAACATAAAAAGATACTTTTAACCGAATTAACGGTCAGGTATCGATACGCCTGGTGTCGTATCGATACGCGGGGAAGGCAGTAACCAAACTCCAGAGATGGTATCGATACGAAATCACGCGTTTCGATACGGCATTCATATTTAGCCTAGACGGTATCGATACCCAAACAACCGTACCGATACCCCTGGGCAAAAATGTGCATATTTGGCCCATGCGTATCGATACGCAAGCCCGAGTATCGATACCCCTGCCTGAAATCGACTCATAAACAACATCATACATGCTTCAAACCTCAAATTAACAACACCAAATCATACCACATAGTCAATCAACATGCAGGGACCAAAATTGCATCACCAATTCAACATATAACCATCACATATGAAAAGCCCCAATTTTAATGGCATGCTTCCTACACAAACTAACCATTCATGCATAAACCTTCATAACCAAGCATAACAAAGCCAATTATAAAACCAGCAATCTCATCAACATTCAACATACTTGGGGAGTTCCAACATCTCCCAAAAACACACTCATAGGTCCCCCATTGCCAAAACACCCAAAAGCTAAAATTACTTATAAAACCTTCATACATTAAGCTTTACTTGAACTTGATTGCTTGCCCTCTCTTGCTGCCCCTCAAGGTACTCTAATGCTCTGCATTATTGAATTAAGAAAAACGAAGAGAGCGTAAGCAAAAGCTTAGTGAGGCATGCTCTTTAAAAACAATTCAATAATGCAATTAAAACCATTTATAAACATGATTAAAATCAACCTTTGCACATGCTCAAAAGCACACTTAAATCAAGCAATCTCATGCTTCAACATAAACATTAAACAAGCATCTCATGCTTCACAATATACTTAACATGTCATATTGGCTCAAGTGATACATTTCATTTAATAAAACAAGTTCAACAACTTTCCCAAGGACTTTTAAACACCTTGGCCCCAAGGACTTTTAAACACCTTGGCCATGGACTTTTAAACACCATGACTGAGGACCACACAAGGACTTTTAACAACCTTTGTGTCCAATGCTTGAATCACCCCAAGGACTTTTAAACACCTTGGCCCCAAGGACTTTTAAACACCTTGGCCCCATGGACTTTTAACCACCATGGAAAGGAGCACCTAAGGACTTTTAACCACCTTAGTGTCCGCGACAAGAACCATCCAAGGACTTTTAACCACCTTGATGTTCTTAAGTAACAAGGCTCACTCAAGGACTTTTAACCACCTTAGTGACCTTCACATTTTCAAAACATCACTTGCCAATATACATCTTTTTCATCACATAATCCACTGTTTTAAAGCATTAAACCAAGCCAATTTCATCATGCATTTCAAAGCATCAAATCACATTATTTCAATGTATAAAATCAAGGAACTCCTACCTAGAGTTACCTTCAACATATGGCTTAAAACATCAGCAATTACCATGCTAAAACATGCTTTCAAAACAGTAATTAAAACATGCAAATCATCATTTTGCATTACATCAAAATCATGGCCACCACTAGAGAGTAAATCCGAAAACTTACGCTTGAGCTTAGCAAAGTTGTTTAGACTTAGACTAAGCCCCCAAAACCTTGGTTTCAAAGCCGAAAACCATTTTCACTCACAAATGCACTCACCGATTTCCACTTTGCTTCAAGCCAAAGCACCAAATCAAGCTTCCGGATCAACCAATCTTGGATCCAAGGATGCCTCCCCTGTTTCAACACATCAAAGCAGAGGATTAATGCATCATCATGCATTAATTGCTTCAATGAAAGCACCTAAACCCGCCGCTCTCATACAACCTCCATTTTCGGCCACCAAACACAACCGAAAATGCATCCAAAACACTTCTAAACAAAGCCCAGCCATAAACCAGCAAAACCTCACTTCCATAAACATCATATAACATCCAAAAACAATCTAACAACATCCTTATACCTCCAGCAACATCAGATCCACAAGATCACCTCAAAAACTACCTTAAAACACAAGCTAAACTTAGGAAACTCAACTTATCCGGGATTGCATCAATCAAAACTCAATTCCTTATCAATTTAGAGATCATTTAACATCAAAAACACCTCTCAAATCACAGATTACTCAGATCTAACGAAAATCATCAAAATCTTGCATAATAAGCCAAGATCCATTTCAACACTTTAAAACCTTTAATTAAACATCAATTTAGGATTGAAAACTTAGGAATTTCAGTAAAGAACTTGAAGTTCAGAGGAGAAGGACGTTCTTACCTCCAAACTTGAGTTTCTCCTCTTTTTGGAATGAAAAACCTTGATGAAACTTGTAGCAATTGAAGAGGTTTTGAAGATACAATGATTAGGAATCAAATGAGAGTTGAAAGGAGGAATTTAGCTGAGAATATCAGAATCAAATCTCTGGAAATGGAGTGTTTGGGTTGAGAGAAAAAGAGAGAAAGAAAATAGAGAAGTTTGTTATGAAATTAGCCAAAATGAGATTTCCCTCCTTTTTGATATCTTTAAAATCAGAATTATAACTCAAAATATCTTAGAAAAATCTGGGGAAACTCCCTTTGGGTAAATAGCTCCTTAAAGATTCAAAGTTTCAACCCTTTATAAAACAGCCACCAAACTTGCGAAAATTACAGTTTGGTCACTAGCCAAAATGTCACACTTCCAAAACTCATTTTCCAAAATTGATTTCACAGTTCACTTAATTATATTAAAAGATGATTTTAGAACATTTTTCCATATTTTTAATGCAACCCGAACTAGGCTTTCCTAATTTAACCTCTTACGATTCGAACAGCACTTTGACCGACCGGTCAACGCCCAAGACTTCTAAGCCCAAAACCGGGGCGTTACAATTTCACAGTTCACTTAATTATATTAAAAGATGATTTTAGAACATTTTTTCATATTTTTAATGCAACCCGAACTAGGCTTTCCTAATTTAACCTCTTACGATTCGAACAGCACTTTGACCGACCGGTCAACGCCCAAGACTTCTAAGCCCAAAACCGGGGCGTTACATGTTTTGTCTTCTCACTTCCTTGAAATTCATCCCTTAGTCTATCCCATGCTTCTTTTCTAGTTTCACACGCCATTATGCGAGTGAAAATTGTTTCAGTGACTGCAGCATGTATAATAGACAAAGCTTTAAATTTCTTGGCACACTCTTCTGCATGGTGCTTCATTTGTGCCACGGTGGGATTATTTCTTAATGGTGGAGGATCATTTCCAGTCTCAACAACATCCCAGAGATCTGAGCCTCGTAAATATGCCTTCATTTTGACAGCCCACAACTGATAATTTTGGCCATCAAACAATGAAGGAGTACCAACTCCAAAGCTGCTAGAAGACATAGCAAAAGATAGAGCAGAAGGTTTGGTCTTTTATGGAGGATAAGCTCACTGTATTTTTCTCTCTTACACTCACAAGCCCTTCCAAGATCAGATTTTTAGCTCTGATGCCACTTGTTGGAAGTTTGAAAGAGCAAAGTAGTAGAGAAAAAAATCAGGAAAGGAAGAACACGTCTGATTCATTCATTTTTAATATTTATACATCAATACAAAAGTTAGTCAACAACTACTCCTTAATTTCAGCAACATGTTTCCTGATATTTTAGCTTGAAATAAGCTTCACCACAAATCTAATGGCAGTAGCCATTTCAGTCAACAAGCATATATAAATTACAACAAAATATCTAAACAAAATCAAACAAATGCAGCAGCAAGTGTCACAACAAAAGTGACATCAACTTAAAACAAGAAATACATCAAACCTTAATTAGAAGATCCAACTGTACAATGATTTAAGTTTGGTTTTTATAACCCAATCATTAGCTAATCACTACTTCACATTCTTGGCGAGTTTGGAGTTCATAAAACATGGTTTTTTTAATCTGAAACATTTATACAAAAACCCAAATCATGATTTTTTGTTGTTGTGATTATCAGACATATTCATCGGTAGGTGTGACTTTGTTGCTTGCTAAATCCAGGACAACAAGTTCTTGATTCGAAACCTTTGTGGGTGAAATCATTTTCAGATCATTTGATTCTTGGGTTTCGATGCTAAGACTTGATAAGGGTTGATCCTGGCTTTTACCCCACAAAACCATATAAAGGCCAATAACAATAACAATGGCTCCAATAACCCTACAAAAAAGAAAAGATTGACACTGTAATTGCAGAAACTATGAAGCTTTTTTCCAGCAGTTTCCATGGCGGTATTCAATGGGATGATTGTTTACCTTCCTAGATACAGTGTCTCTGATAAGATAAATGAGCTCAAAATGGCAACAATCACGGTGCTTAAGGGATTAAAAGCAGTCACGAAAACTGGGCCTCTACTTCTCATTATCATCCCTTGAACATAATATGCAAATCCAGAGCATACCACTCCCTACAACCAAACAATTACGAGCATATCTTAGTATTAAATTGCAGCCCCAACGCAACGTAACAAAGAGAGCATATGAATGGAGAGCTGCTTACACTGTAAACGGCAGCTAAGAGCTTAGAATCGAAATGAATATACCAAACAGAAGCATCGCCAGCATCCGCTACGACGGCTACGATGGTTCCTTCAATGGTGCCCACCAGACAGATTAAAGCTGTTAGGGAAAGCTCAGCGGGGTATGATTTTAGCGTTATCGCCTACACATCAAGAACATTCTATTTTTATCAATCCAGTATATTTATTCTGCTTAATCATGAAATAATTTGTATTCCGGAATAAGGAAGTTTACTTGAAGAACGATGAAACTAGCCCAGCAGAAACAGCCGACGGTGATCATGAGAGCACCTCTCATAGGATGTTGTTGAGTTCCGGCAGTGGAAGAGACTTGGTGATGGTCTGAGTTTGTCCATGGCAAACGCAACTTCGGTCCATTCATCAATGTCAACAGCATTGCTCCTCCTACCGTCACAACTGTTCCTATTAGCTTTGCCTGGCTACGACTGTTTCTCATGTTAACCTTCTCAAGCCTGCAACATATTTACATATGAACATCTCACATTTTGCTAAAAAAAATGAACCATGCTGGGAGAAGAGCTTGAACGTTCAATCCATTTTTAAAATACTTTTTTCTTTTGCTTAAATCCATTTTTCCACCTAAAACTGTGATCAAAATCCATAAAAAAAAGTCGACTCAAAATTGAAATAACAAAGTTATATTTATTTACTTAAAGATCCAGGCGAAGATAAATGCAAATGCGGGAAGAACATTGCACATTGCAGATGTGAAGGTTGCTGAAGTATACTTCATTCCACCGTAGAATAAGTTTTGATCAAGCACCGGCCTGAAAATCAATGTTATATCGCATAAATCAAATAAGCCTATTCAAATAGAAAGATGCTAAGGGAACTTAGGCATCCTTTTTGTTTTCAAAGGATTCTCGATATCAGTTGCTTATTCAAATACAACTCCTACTACTTACTCCAATAAGCCTAGTAGCAATATCTTAATAAAGATAGACAATGTCATTTTTGGCCTAATCTTCCTGCAAAGCCATAACAGACTATTAAGATGAGTATAACATGATCCAAAATATGTATATATAGTAAAAATAAAGGAGATAGAAATGTGAAACCTTTCGAAAACAATGGCGAAAGGAGCAATGACGAGAGTGGCAATAGCGTGGCGGTAGACGACCAAAACATGTTGGCTCATGCCCTGGTTTAAAGCAAACTTTGTAATTAAAGCCATGCCCGCAAACCCAAACTGCAAAACAATTACAGCTACAAATGGCCTAGTTTGAGCGAAAACTTTGGCCAAATGATCCATTGAAATTCTGTGTTTCTCGCTTTCCCTCTCTATACAATCAATCACAACTTACTTATACACAAATTATTTCCCAATTAAAATAATAATTATAAATTTGGGGTTCCCATTTAAATGAACCAACTCTCATTGTCACTGAAAACATCATAACCAACGGTCTTGCTTTTTGTCATTAAAAAAATCTCTAAACATAAATAATTTGCCAACTTAGAGCACACAAGTTTTATAGTTTAGTGGGGTTTGCCTACACGGAGCATTCTTGAGGTAGTTGATTTTACAAGAATTCTTTTAATTAGTGTATTTATGTCGTGTTTATATATTTTATCACATTATATTCACATATTTATATAAAAATTGATTCAATAATTATTTATAGATATTAGTCTCCATGCCGTATTTTATTTTTTATATTTCGCCCTCGTTTTGTATCTACTATATTGCCAAGTTTCTCGGTGTCATTATATTTTGTATTCCTTTCTTCACGGGAGGATTAAGGAATAGAAATCATTTGTCATTTTTGGTGATTTTATTTATACTCTCATATTAAAATTTTAGGTTTATGGTTTATGATTAAGGTTTAAGATTAGAGTTTAGGGATTTTTGAGTATGATGTATTTTAGGGTTTAAGGTTTATGATTTAAAATTTAGGGTTAGAGTTTAAAATTTGATTTTTTAGTGTTTAGGCATAAAAAGGCACCGAATATGGACAAAAGATTTTTCTCGGTTGTTCAGGGTTTGAACTCAGGGGAAAGAAGGTACTTCTAGTAGGTCTAGAACACATGACCTCAAAGTATACGAGGGAACAAAGATCAACAGTTTGATCAACCAGCCAAATATACTTACTCTTGAACTCAAAATTAAATATTAATTGAAGATTTAATAACAATATAAATCTAAATCTTGTGTCACTGCATCAATAATTAGTTGACGTGTTTGGTAACATTGAAATGGATATTTCGTTTGGGGTTTGATGAGCGTGAGGAAGGGAAGTTTAATAATCCCGCATAATGAGCATAAAATAAGGCCAATGGTTGAGTATAGGCAGACATTTGTAGTGAATTGGTGACTTTTGAATAATAAATTCTTGAATTCGATGCGTCAAGGCAAACTATAACTCAACAACTAACAAATTGGGTTTCCAAAAACATTGAAATTTGAACTTGATTTCACTTTCATCTCCATAGATTTAACATTAAGTTTTGAGTGGGTCTCATACTCGGATTACATTAATACCGCCATTTACTTATGTTGTGATGGCTAAATTCAAATTATATGTTATTTAATCCTGTTTCAGTGATTTGTAAACCTTAGCCAATGGGATTCAGAAGGTGCATGAATTGGATGGAGTTTATGGCCCTGAATTAAAGCATAACCTAAACATGCAATCCAGATCATTAGTGCCTCTGATTTGGCTCTAAACGTGCTGCGTGTATATGCATTACCATGCTTTAATTATTACCCATATCTCTTGTTTAATTATTATCAATCGCCTAATGGGAAAAATGTAGAACTCGCAAACTTGATTCGAGACCCGAACTGAGAATCGATTTTGACCCGAACACGATGACTCGAACTTGATCCGAAACTCGAAATAAACCAAACCAAACCAAACCAATTCGAATTTAAGTTGTACCGAAAAGGGACCCGAACCGAGTTTCAACTAAATAGAATGGACCCGAACTGATTTTACCCGAATCGAAGACAAACCGAAATAAAAAAATATTAAATTAAATAAAGAAAGATGAGATGTGAACTGTTGCACAACTCAACAAAAAGTCGAATATACAGGCTATATAAAGTCATATACAGGGTGTAAAAACTTAACTCGGCCTAAAAACCCGACTGGAACCGACCGATCTTCTATTAACCCGACATTGACCCAACCCAAAAGCAAACGATATGAAAATAACATAATCGAAAGGCAACTGAACCGAAAATCAATTGACTCGATACCCGAACCAAAATCACCATAGACCCAAACTTAAATTGAACAAGACCTAAACTCGACTTGAATTTAAACCGAATATAGTTAGACCCAAAATAACTTTAACCGACCGGTTGGAAAATGATTGCGTCTTCCACAAATCATATGCCTGCCAACTTTACGGCCATTTAATTTGCTCGGGTGAAAGTATACCAATTACCAACAATAACATTACAAGTCAAAGGCCTGGAACTAAATATCCATCATAATGCTATATTGTGGTCCTTATTTTACACACTCATTCTTTCCACTGGATGTACTCATTTTTAACGATAATAAAATCCATTTTCAACACAACAATCAATAACACAAACATAAGTGGATTGTTAATTATATTGAGAATTTAATGTCACATAAGATCTTATATAAAATCAGATAGGTGCAAAAGCCATACAATAAATAAAGTTTATGCTTTTAACCTTATTCTTACCTTTTCTATATTTTCATTTCTCTCCTTTCCTTCTCTCTTTCTTTGAGCTTTATCATAACATTTTATGTGTTTTATATTGCATATTTGAGTTTTTTTAACAGGTATATTTGAGTTATATTATCATATTTTTCTAAGTTAATCATTTTCGTACGAAAATAATGGAGTTTTTGTCTACTTTCATAGCACGTTCTTTTCAGGGTTGGATTGTCGTGATCTCTTCAGTTGACAATTTTTTGGTATCTTGCTTATCTATCTCTGTTTTGGACCTTCAGGTGGCTCTCCCATTTTGATAGGTACTCACAATCACTTTAGATAAGTCTCATTTTGAGTGTGATAAAAATAATTGTTCAAGGTGTTGTCATTGTTATATTGATTTTTATATTACTGTTAAAGATTATGTCCCTCCTTCACTGCTGACGGTGATGTTTGTTCGTATCTTTTAATTTTTCTGAGTTGTTAGGTAAGATTTTTTAAATCTTTTTGTTACATGGTTCTATTTCATTATTTAGTGCTAGTTTGTGCTATGTGATTGTTTAGGGTAAATATATGTTCATGTAATTAGTCTAAATTAGTTATTGTAAACTTTTTTTATATTTTGACTTTGTTATAGTTTTCTTCAATAAAAATAATTGTTAATTGAAAAAACAAATGAATAAATCAATAGCTCAGTAATCAACTAAAATTGTTAAAAGTAGTGGTCAACACTAAATTATGTCTAAGCCCAAGAATGGACCCCATCAGGGGCTGACTCAGAACCCAAACAACCCAAGTCAAAAACACTACTTGGATCCAAACCGAGCCTCACCAAAGCAAAGCCTAGTTGTCACGCAGTTCTCTCCTCCTCCAACACGTCAGTTGTTGATTACACCTTCACCAAAACTCTATCTCCCACTTAGGGATGTGAAATCAAGTAATCGTTTAAGTTTCAGGTCAAGTTATGTCAGCTCAGATCAAATCAAATGTGGGTTATGTCAAGTTATTTTAATGATTTAATTCGGATCAGGTCGGGTTCGAGTCGGCTCAAATTTAGGTCATTATCAAGTTGATTTCAAATCAGATTGAATTCGGATTCGGGTCAGGTTAATTTCAGGTCGAGTAAGTTTCAGTTCAGGCCAAAACGGTTCGGGTCCAAATTAGTTAATTAACGGGTTAATTAAGGTTCGGATGGACTTCAGGTCGAGCCACGTTCAGGTTGGGTCACGTCGTTGACAGATAAAATTCAGGTAAGGGAATAACAATTTCGGTTGAAGTTCAAGTTGGGTCTTATCGTGTACAAATAGACTTCGATATGGTAATTGTGGGTAAATTTCAGATAAAAATATAATTTTAGGGATTAATCTGAACCAAAATATATCTTAGGATGCCGAAATATTTTACAATTTAAATATAGATATATATAATTATGACTAAATTGAATTAAACTATAATTTAAAAGTGAATGTTAGGACTAAAATGAAAATTTTAAACAAGTGAGGACCTAAAAGGTAATTAATCACTAAGCAAAAAACTTAGGAGGCAAATGTCAAATGGCAATTAATTATTGAATCAAATTTAAAAAAATTCTATTTGAATTTTGGAGGGAAATAACCTAAAAATCAGAGGGCTTAATTCCCTCTAAATTTTTGTCCTTTCCCCTACCAATTATTTTTTTCAAGATTTTAATTAAAGTGAAACGATGGGAGGGAAATTTTTCCACCCGCGTGGGTTTTTATGTTAGGATAAATTATTTTTTAGCCATTCAACTTTAGATGTTTTTCATTTAAGTCCCAAAATTTTACTTTTAGGTTTTAATTTAATTCAATCGAGTCCTAATTTAAATTAATTTAATTGAAATTCCACATTTAATTTTAGAATTCTTTTAATTATGTTCGTGATTTGTGCTTCTAAGTTTTAATTTAGCTCAATTAGATCTTAAGTTTAATAAGTTAATTCAATTCGAACATTATTATTATATCATATAAATTTTGATTTAATATAATTATACACAAATTTTTTATTTGGATGTAAATATGTAATTGTACACATGAAAGTTGAAACTTTAATTTAGTTCAATTATACATATGAAGCTTTGATTTAAATATTTAGTCAAATTCAAATGCATAAATTAGCAAGTTGAATCGGAATTAATCTCGTAAATCAATAACCCTATACTAAACCATAAGTCACTAATACTAAACCCAAAACCATAAACCTTAAGGAATCAAAATTAATCTCATAAACCAATAACCATAAGCTAAATCATAAATCGTTGATACTAAACCCTAAACTTTAAGGAATCCAAATTAATCACATAAACCAATAACCCTAAACTAAACACTAAACAAAACTATAAATCTTAAAGAATTAGAATTATTCTCATACACCAATAACACTAAACTAAATCATAAACTGTTAATATTAAACTATAAATCACAAAGCTTAAGGAATTATGTTGACAACATTTAGATATTTAATAAAATTTTAAATATTTTTATATACTATAATTTATAAATATAAAAAGTAAACATATTAATTTAATGCTCATAGTTAATCATGTAACTTAAATTGCGAAGAAGCATTTTCTCACACAATAATATAAGGGTAAACTACACAAATGACCACCTTACTATTGTAAAAGTTGCGATCTGACCACATTACTTTTTTTCGTCACAATTAAACTATCAAACTATTTAAATGGTATCAATGTGACCACCGGCCGTTAAAGGGTAACGGGAGGGTGACGTGGTAGTTAAAAAAATAAGGGTATAATTACACATTTAGTCCTTGTTACTTATAAATTCTATTAATTTAGTCCTAATTTTAATTTAATAAAATAAATAAATTATTTATATTTAATTAAATTATTTTATTTTTCTCCTCCAATCAAGAGGTGACACGTGTCACCATCATTTAGAGGAGAAAAATTTAATTTGCATAAGAACGACAATGGTGGGAATCGAACCCACATATGGATGCTTTAAAAATAACCTTTTTAAATATATCTTTTATTGTGTACGACCACCGAAAAACCATAATATTTTAAGTAACAAAATCGAAACCAAAATCTGCAATGTAAACATCCGATGAAAGGGTTCAAATCAAAGAAAAACTAGTAAGGTTCCAAAAAACAAAAGGTGAGGTACATTTAAGAATCTGCAATGGTGACCTCCACCTCAACACCAGGTTCAGTGGTGATAGAAGTAATATGCTTCACCACATCCGGGGAGCTGAAAAGGTCGATAACTCGCTTGTGAACACGGAATTCAAATCGATCCCCTGTATTTGTTCCTACAAACAACAAAAATTGTTTAATCAATCGTACATACAAATTGCTCATGTTACACGAAAATCTTAAAACCGTTCACTTTATCACCCAGACTATCATATTGATTGGTAAACCCGTGGGCATCCAACTATAGGAAAACATTTTAACATATAAACTCCGTTTATGTAGGAAAGAACACACCAAAAGGAAAAAAAGGCAGTCCTTGATGATAGTTGCAATACAAAATAATAGAAGAGTAGAGATGTATAATTTGAAATTATGGTAAGGGGCAGGGGAATCATATCCATAGGCATATACTCCTTTTAGGTTTCAGAACATGCTTTAAAGATAAGAATCAAAGCAATCATGTAGCCTAAGCAACAAGATATCATCAGACCGTACGATGCAACGCAAGTAAATACCTTCACCACAGGGAGACTTCCTTGTAGTAATGTGAAGAACCTTGGTGGGCATTCGTACTGGTCCCTTGACTCTCAGTCTCTTATCCTTGGCACCACGAACCAAATCAGCACAAACTAGCAGTCAAAACAGAAATACATTCGTAGTGATCCAAATACATTATCCTTGGCACCACCGGTGAATTCACAGCTGAGAAGGTGTTTTTGGGTGGTCATTCATTCTGTACACAATAGAACATATATTTAAAAGGGTTATTTTCAGCACATAAACATGCTTGGTGCAATGGCTTAGCCATTGCTTTTGAATCATCTACATGTGGGTTCGATTTCCACCATTGGCATATTTTGTGCAAATTAAATTTTTCTCTTCTAAATGGTGGTGACACGTGTCACCTCTTGATTGGAGGAGAAAAATAAAATAATTTAATTAAATATAAATAATTTATTTATTTTATTAAATTAAAATTAGGACTAAATTAATAGAATTTATAAGTAATAAGGACTAAATGTGTAATTATACCCTTATTTTTTAAACTGCCACGTCACCCTCCCGTTAACCTTTAACGGCCGGTGGTCACATTGATACCATTTAAATAGTTTGGTGGTTTAATTGTGACGAAAAAAAGTAATGTGGTCAGATCGCAACTTTTGTAATAATAAGGTGGTCATTTATGTAGTTTACCCATAATATAATAAAGGCTAAAGAGGTATTTTTACCCCTGAGTTCAACCCAAAAAATCAATTTCGCCCATCGCCGGAAAACGCATCCAATGTGGCCCCTCAGTTTGCGAAATTGATCAAATTGACCCTTTGACTAACGTTGACCGTTACGGTGCTGACATGGCGGTCCACGATGCTGATGTGGCAGTACACGTGGGATGATGATGTGGTAGTGGGGGCTGAATTGATTATTTTAACCGAATTCAAGGGCATAATTATTTTTTTACCTAATTCAAGGGCCTAATTGTTTTTAATTGAAAGTTCGATAAATTACTTAATCTTTAAGCTACAAAAACAAAAATATTAATATTTAAATATTCATAAAATATTAAAAATAAAAACATCATAATGAATTTAAAAAATTTAAGTAAAAAAATAAAATTAAAAATATCAAAAGTTATAAATATAAAAAATCAAAATTTAAAAATATTTATAAACTATCGAAAAAGTCTTTGACTGTTTTTTATTATGGTAAGGGCACTAATCTTCATTGAACATATTTTCAATTGAAACATCCTTGTATTAGAGTGTAATAAAATCAAAATTCTCTTTCATTTTTCTACATCAAATATTAATGAGCATCAATTTGATGTAGAAAAGCGAAAGAAAATTTGAATTTTATTGCTACTCAAATACAATGGTGATTCCACTTAAATTTTGTTTAACGAATGGTAATATCCAGACTGACGAAGTCAAAGATTTTTTCGATGAAAGTGTTCAATTTTTTAACACTATCTAAACATTTTTTATTAAGTCTTTTATTTAAATTTTACCTTTTTATATTTTCTAATACATTTTAAATTTTTATATAATTTATATTTTTAGTATTTTTGAATATTTCATTTATTTTAATTAACTTTATGAATTTTTATAAAAAAAATTGAAGAATATTTTAATTTTTTGTGAGAGTCCTCACTTTGATTATTTTTAAAATTATTAGGGACTCGAAGGATATTTACACCAATTTGTTAATCGTTTTTTAATATATTCCATTCGTAAAAGTTATCTCGAAAAATCAAATTATTTATCCAATTTTATTCAAAAATTAAATAAATCTATTAAATTAACTTGAAATTTAAACAAATTATTTATCCAGTTTTAATATTTTTAAAATTTTAATAATTTCTTAAATTCTTATTTTTAACTTAAATATTATATAACTTATCGAACTTTTAATTAAAATCAATTATTCTCCTGAACTCGACAAAAAAATCAATTATGTCCAAGAATTCGGTTAAAATAATAATTCAGCCCCCACTGCCACATCAGCATCGTGGACCGCCACGTCTGCACTGTAACGGTCAACGTCAGTCAAGGGGTCAATTTGATCGATTTCGCGGATTGAAGGGCAACATTGGGTGCGCTTTTCGGCGAGGGCGAAATTGATTTTTTGGGTCAAACTCAAGGGCAAAACTACCCCTTTAGCCTATAATAAACTCATAATCTCACAAATTCATCAATATAACTTATTAGTTATTACAAGTCAGATAAATATCATATCAATTCGATAACAAGTCAGATCATTTACATGTTGAGTCCATTACAGTTCAGGTTTAACAAGTCAGATCATTTACATGTTGAGTCCATTACAGGTCAGGTTTAACAAGTCAGATCATTTACATGTTAAGTCCATTACAAGTCAGGTTTATAACATGTCGGGTAATATCAGTTATTTATCAGGTTAATCTCGGTTCAGGTTCATATCATGTCGGATGCAGGTCGGGTTCGGTTATCACATTATCAGGTTGAATTCGAGTTTAGATCGTTCTCAAGTCGGGTGCAAGTCAGGCTCAGATCCAAAAATTCCAGATCCAACTCGAATTCAGGTCAACACCAGTTTAGACTCGAATCCATTTCGTATCACCACCACTTCAGGTCACAAGCAGTTCTAACTCAAATCGGTTTCAGTCAATTTTGCATCCATACTCCATTCTCACAACTCCACCACCAAGTGGTCACCTTATCCTTCACAACCTTATCTCCATCTCTACTCAAAATCAAACAAAGTCTATCCCTAAATCCAACAACTCCTCAACCCAAAAATTCTCTTATTCATACCCTAAATGGCACCTACGAAAAAGGGAGGGCCCGGTCGAAGAAATCTGCAGAAAAAAATCAACAAGGGAATTGAAAAAAAATATATAAAAGAAAATGCATTTACCTTTCATTCGAACAAAGAGATTCCTGACGACTGGATATGAACGGTGGAAGCCATGCGACTTGTGTAAGGACCAATATACTCGAAAACTAGCCATATCGGACGGCTAGATTTTGAGATTGATGAATGAGAAGTCGAACATTTCCGATCCACATTTGCATTAACTAAAATGTTTTAAGAAATTACAAAAATACCCTCAGCCTGTCAAATTATTAAATTACACATGCGTGGTCATACTTCCTTTGAGAAGCCAAATTTCTAAAATGCTTTCGGAGTGAAATTCTCAAAATGTCCTTAAGTTGATAAATTATCATTTTACCCCCAATACCTAGAAACTATTTTAGGGACCGAAGACCTTGAGAATAGGGGTGGAAATCGGGTGAGGCGGGGACACTTTTACATCCTCACTTTGTCTCTCATATTTGCGGTTACAATTTTAGGAAATTCGTCCTCATACTCTCTCTCTGCGGTTTTCGGAGAATTCCTATCCCAAAAGAATTAAACAAAATTACTATTTTACTGACCAAAATAAATGGTCAATTCATTTTAAAATATAAAGTTTGGATGCTTCAATTGGAAGCAATGACGAGATGATGGAGATTGAAAAGGTACTGTGTTGGGGAAGACTTAGACGATTGTTTTAGCTTATATCTAAAAACTAAAATAGAAACATGTTGAGAAACTTGAGTGTGGTTAGGTTTTTTATTAAGATATATATTAGGAGTATATAGATAAATAAGTATTTATATATTAAAAATCTTGTAAAATATCGAGATCTTTGCAGATATTTTTGGGATCCCCACGATTATTTATACAAATATGGTCTGGTTATCCTCACAGTTTGGATATAGAAACCCTCGTCCTCATCCCCATTTGCGTTTCGTGATAAAATTTCTCCGTCCATGTCCCTGTGGGTGAAGATTTTGGTTATTTCTCAACCCGTCAATTCGAATCCCTACAATTTTCGGATATTCACCACCTAATCCCCACCCTAGTTTAGAATGAGCACAAAACATCATTGGAGTAATTGTTTTGGAGCCTTAGGTGTTTGGAGTTGTCTAAAGTACCCTTAAGTTGCTTAAATACCTAAATGCCCTTTTTAAGCCAGGAAGATGAAATTATCTCTTTTTGCTAATCGATTCTAGGATTCTGAATGTCTTCAAATGTTATGAAAGAATTACATATACGATATAATTTGAAGCTCTTGCAACGGTGTCAACTATTATATATACATATATATATGCATATATATTTGATTTCGATCGAGCAATTTAAGTATATTTCAGCGCTAACCGATTAGTACATTATAAATACATGAATATATGCTATGATACAAAGTATGACTTGGATATGACTTGGGTCGGAGCTTATGGTTAGAAACAGTCTTCGAACGAGGATTTGGTTTTCTCACGTTGTTTCGCTCTCAGCCAGGTCGGGGCTATGTCGAGCATAGCTTCGTCTTCACCGGCGACCCTCAGCGAGTTTTCTCAGTGTGGGAGGTTGAGAAGTCCTTGCCGATTCTTCAAACAACCCAGCCCCACCGCTCCTTGTCTAAGGCACGCGGTTCCCCTAGCGTCGGCGTGAAGTTAATGTTTTACGGAAAGGATGAGGAGCATCCACTTCAAGCCGCGGTTGCCGGAGAGTCCAAGTTGGTTCGCCTTCGTTCCTCTCGACGGATTTGGGAAATTGGCTAGTCTGGAGGCGTGCTGAACAGCTTAGGGGTCGATTTAGATGGTGCAACTCAGAGCCTTGGTAGGGGCTTCGAATCTGGGCTCGGTCTAATTTTCCTCGCCGGAGATGGTACAGAACCGACGATGGCTCAAACTTTCGACCATATTGAGGGCGTGGAAAGGATGAAGGAGGGTATTTGGCCTCACATACTGGACGTGGCGCTGCTGGCCACCGTAATGTCCGATGAAAGGCCTGAGTTACGCTTGCTTGCCGGAAAGATGTCGACTTTCAAACCGGTGTCAGTTTCCGACGTGTTATGGGAAGAGTTTAGGGTGCCAGGGACAGTTTTGTCTTTTCAAGCTTTTAAGGAAATGTACATGCTGACAGAGACAGCTGGATCCCCTCTTTTAACGTTAAATTTGTTTTCCTCTTTAGGAAAGGTTGACTCTGAGCCATGGGACAGCTGTAATCTTGTTGTTTCTCTTAAGGTGGGGCAATCAAGAATTAAATTTGGCAGGATTTGGAGTACCTTTGTCAAGATTTGTGCAGGCTTTCTGATGTCCCTCAGCCAGGTGTATTGCTTATTGCAGTTTTTCTTGCCTAAAATGTGGATTTATAATTGTATGGGTTATTTTACCGTCTACTATCGGTTTATTTTTTCTGGCATCTATGGAACTGGTCCTACGTTTGCGGATAGCTCTGGAGGGAGCTATCCGCGGTACGAATGATTCCTTCCTATCCCGCTACCGACATTTGGAAGGTGAAGTTGGTAGCGGTGACTCTGAACCCTTCCTCGAGAATCCTTAACTTTGTTTGCTCTAGCTTCTTTCGTGGGGATTCGTGGTTTAGCTTTTCTCTTTGCTTTAGGTGTTTTGTTGCCGTTTGTCGTTGTTCTAATGGAGGAGTTTCTACGTTTTGGTCCTGGAAGGGGGATCTTTCTGGTTTCGTATTCCCAAGCTATCTTCTAAAGTTCATTTCTACTATCGCCGTGACAAGGGTCACAACTTTTGGTGTGAAAGCCTGCCTCTGGATAGAGCTCTCCGGCGGAGTCAGTTATGTTCGTGGTAGTCAAAGAATGCGAGAGCTAGTTTCGGATCCTTCGTCCTTCCCGATGGACTTCGTTGTTTTTATGATGCTTCCCAGGGCGTTGCCACTGGAGGCATGGTCCCTTTGCGCTTCGCGCAGTGTTGATGCTTTGTGTTGCTCGCGTTTGTTTTTTCTTTTAAGGTCGAGAGCCTTTGTTTTTATCCTGTGTTTTTTAGTTGTGTGTTTGCATGGTTCTCCATGCTTGTTATCGTGTAAGACCTTTTTCTATTAATGCATGTCAGTTACTTTGGATAAAAAAAAGATTTCGTTGAATAATTTAGTTTATACTTTTTAGGGTAAACTACACAGATGACCACTGAACTATGGGTTTGGTGTCAAAATGACCAATATATTATTTTTTGCCGCAAATGCACCACACAACTATTTAAAAGGTTCCATTTTAGCCACACGCCGTTAAAAAACGAAAAAGTTAACGGAACTGTTAAAAAAATTGGTATAATTACACATTTGGTCCTCTATATTTATACAATATAGTATAAATAATTAATTTATTGAATAATTAATTTATTTTATTAGATTAAAATTATGACTAAATTGATATATTGTATAAATATAGAGGACCAAATGTGTAATTATACCAATTTTTTAACAGTTCTGTTAACTTTTTCGTTTTTTAACGGCGTGTGGCTAAAATGGAACCATTTAAATAGTTGTGTGGTGCATTTGCGGCAAAAATAATATAGTGGTCATTTTGACACCAAACCCATAGTTCAGTGGTCATCTGTGTAGTTTACCCTACTTTTTAATGTCATATTATGTTTATGCTAAACTATTATACTTGTTTGTTTTATGTTACTTCTTTAGGGTAGTTTTGTAGTAATGGGTTTTTAAACTCATTGTTTGAATTATTTTCCTCACACATGCTAGTAGATTTTGAGCTTTGTTCAGGTATTGACATTGCGTGTAGTAGTTCCCGAAGTTACGCTTTCATGGTATTATTTTTATTTATTTAGTGGACATGTATATCATAACATCTTGGTTGTATATTATAGTTTGCAACTCTGATTTATCGTCTTGACTTTTGTTATTATATAATTATATTTTGGAGCCCAAACTTTTATAAATGATTTAGTTTAGTTTATATTTAAGTTGTTTAATACCTACATTTTCCAATTTGTTTAAAAAGAAAATTAATTATTTGAATTTTTAATGGTGATCAATCTTGTGGCCTAGATATGACTTATTGGATCCACCAAAACTTTTGAGTCGAGTCTTACACACTCTCTTCCACTCTCACACAAAAGTGTCCTACCCAAATTCCACCACCAACTGTTCGCCTTATCCTTACCCAACACACTAAAAAAATCTCTTATTTATGTTAGAGTATGCCCAAAGACCAATCATTTTACCCTGTTTATTAATATAAGAAATTTCATTATTATTTAAGTTTTACTGTGCAATATGATAACCCCAAAATAAGTTATATTTGTACCTTTTTTATCTTAGATTTAACTTGTACTTTAGCATTTTACCTTTTGTTTTGCATATAAATGTTTAGTTTTGCACCTCATGCATTTGTCTTTAGCTTGTGTTTTGTGGGTTTTTATGGGCTGAAATGTGCTTATAAATGCTCCGACATTGCTATAACTTGGCTGCCAGTGTTTTTTATTATTTTTCTCGACAAGATAGGTCTTTAGGCTAGATTAACGCTTCCAAAAATGTGCCACAACACTCGAGGCATCCATACTTAGCCAATTTCCCATCTTGCATCTAATAGGAGAGAGATGAAAAAGGGAATGGTGAAAAATTAAGGATTTAAGAGAGATGAATTACTCTAGGAGATCAGATTTGATTCACGCGAATTCTCTCATCTTCTTCCCTAAGCTCTGGAGCTCCTCCCATGGCAACTTAATTTCCTCCATCGAGGTAGATCATCACCATTCTAAGAGGAGGTTGTTGCCGAGCATGAAGAGTCTTCTTCCTATTCCATGCCTTTGATTGTAACGAGAGTTACATCTTGGAGTTAGTAATATTCCGTGTTTCGAGAGAGAAAAGGAGTATTCCAAAGATATCAATAGGTTGGTAGGAAAGTCTTCTTCCTATTTTTTCTCAAGCTTATTATGTTGTAGTTTGTATCCAGAGATGTCGAAAGATTGGTCGGTACTTGGCTTTGGATTATATCTCGAGAGGGAACCTCATAGTAAAGTCTTGAACGTGAGGTGATTTATGTGGTAGCATTTGTGGGTGAATTGCATTATTTTTTATCCTAGCATTCATTCATCCTTTATCAGGAACTCTGCACGTTGTATTCTGAGCTATGACACCTTGATATCATCACATTATTGAATTCATTTTACTTCCTTTTTATGCTCCTCACCTACACAAATCTTCAATCATTGATCTTTATTTTTTTGCAGCTAACTCTTACAAATATTAGCATTTTCAGGTCACCTGATTTCCAATCTCTAGGGATTCGATATTTGACACTTATTAAGTGATCGTTTTATGTTAGTTATCGATGTGTACGCTTGCACCCTTGATGCGACATCAGTCGACGCAATTCTAATGACTATTGCACACCGGATGAGTTTTCGACGTCGTTGCCGAAGATTGATAACGTGTGCTTGAAGTGTTATCGTTTGTTTTAGTTTTTAGACTAACTAATTTTTTGTTGTAGTTTCTTTAGACTAACTATTTTTTTGTTGTAGTTTCATTAAACTACTTAACGGATAATAGAGCCCATGACCTCAAGGATTAAAATTAGGAAACTGAATCTTCAATTGGTGCAGTATCTCTCAGGTCGCGTCTTCAGGGAAAGAATTCGTCCATTCAACTAGGATCTCAGTGACAGTTCTATTTCATCTCTTCCCAATTCTTTTATCCAAGATCTTCACAGGCTCCTTGCCAATTCCACCATCTGGACCAATAACTGACAGTTCTTGCTGGCATGGATCACTCCAAATATACTTCTTCAACTGAGAGACATGGAACATAAGGTGAACCTTAGAATCCCTGGGCAAAACAAGTTCATAAGCCACCTTCCCCACCCTAGCCTTAACCATAAAAGGGCCAAACCATTTAGGAGCCAGTTTTTGACAACTATTTTGTTTCACAGATTGTTGCCTATAAGGCTGTAATTTCATATACACTCACTCTCTAATTCCAAATTCACAATCTGATCTCCTCTTGTCCGCATGTTGTTTCATCCTCTCTTGGGCCCTTATTAATAGAACTTAAACATCTTTAAAGCAGCTTTTCGTTGTTGAAGACTTCTATCCACAGAAGCTACCCTAGACTCCCCAGTAACATAGAGCATGTGAGTGGGAGAGAGATGGCCATACAATTCTTGATAGGGTGTGGATTAAATTGCTGAGTGAAAAGAGGTGTTATACCACCATTCTACCAGATGTAACCAGTTAATCCACTCTTTGGGCTTTTCCTCGGTCATGCACCTCAGATAAGTCTTCAGGCACTTGTTTAAACTCTCTGTCTGGCCATCTATCTCTGGGTGATAGGCCGTAGAAGGGTTGATGCTCACTCTTAAACTCTTAAACAACTCTTTCCAGAAAGTGCTCATGAAAAATCATGTCTCTATCACAAATGACACTACTGGGCAAACCATGCAACTTGAAGATATTCTCCATTAATGTTTGAGCTACATCTTTTGCAGTGAAGGGGTGACTTAAGGTAATGAAGTGGCCATATTTTGTTAACATATCCACTACCACCAGTATGTAATCTTTCTTATTTATGAGACATGGGTAATCCTTCCATAAAAGTCCATTCCAATCGAGGACCAAGCACTATCTGGTATAGGAAAAGGTTTAAGTAGACCTCTAGGGTGTGTCAGATCATCCTTGTTTCTCTAGAAAGTTTGACATTCCCTGATCTTCTTCTTCACTTCTTTCCTTACTCCCTTCTAATATAAGGTGTCAGCAATTCTTCTAGTAGTCACATGAGACCCAGAATGTCCTTCTATGGCATTGTAATGGAAAAAATCAAGTATCTCATTCCTGACTTGAGCATCAATTCCCACCACAATTTTTTCCTTCCTAGTCAGTTGTTGGCCATCTCACTTATATTTGGAGTGTTTCCCAGTTCCTTTCTCCAACTCCTTAATCACCTTCTTCAATTTATCATTTTGACCCAAGTTGCTGCTACTTTGCTCATAGTATCAGTAAACACCTTACTAACAGTTAGTGCAAGGCATTGAAACTCCATTGACTTCCTTGGTAAGCTATCTACAACCACATTGGTAATCTTTTTTTATAGCACACTTCATAATCATACCTCATCATTTTCATGACCCACTTTTGTTGAAAAGGAATAATTGCTTGGTTTTCAATCAAGAATCTCAAGCTTTAGTGATCAGTTCTGATTTTGAAATGCCTCTCAATTAGGTAAGAGGACAATTTCTTCACAGCTAACAAAATTGCCATCATCTCTTTCTCATATACAGATAAACCTTGGTGCCTTACTCTCAATCATGTACTAGAAAAGGCTAGAGGTTTCCCCTTTTGAATCAAAAAATCTCCAACACCTGTTTTTGATGCATCGGCTTCAATGATGAATTCTTCATTGAAATCAGGAAGGGCTAGCAAAGGGGCAAAGCAGATTTTCGTTTTCAGCTTCTGGAAAGCATTCTCCTCCTCTTCAAACCACTTTCATCCTCCCTTTTTGAATAGATTAGTTAGAGGCTTTGCCACAACCCTATATTATTGAATGAACCTTCTGTAGTATCCCGAAAGTCCCAAGAATCCTTTTAATTCCTTCACTACTTTTGGGGAAGGCCATTCTATGAAGCTCCTCACCTTGCCTTGATCCATAGCTATACACCCCTCAGCTATCACATACCCCAAGTAATCCACTTGAGTAGCCCCAAAACTGCATTTACTAAGTTTTGCAAAAAGCTGATTTTCCCTTAGAATCTGCAGTACTTCTTGTAACTGACTCAAGTGAGACTTCCAGTCAGGGGAGTACACTAAAATGTCATAAAAAAACCAAAATTGGCTTCCTCAACAACTTTTTGAAGACCTTGTTCATTAACCCTTGAAAAGTGGATAGGACATTAGTTAAGCCAAATGGCATAACTAGAAACTCATAATGGCTCTCATGTGTTCTAAATGCAGTCTTATAAATGTCAGGCTCACACATTTTAATTTGGTGGTACCTTGACCTAAGGTTCAATTTAGAGAAAAATCTAGCATCACCAAGCTCATCTAGAAGCTCTTCAATAATTGGCATAGAAAATCTATCCTTCACTGTTATTTGGTTCAATTTCCTATAGTCAATGCACATTCTCCAAGAACCATCTCTTTTCTTCACCATCACTATGGGAGAAGAGAAAGCATTTTTGCTATATCGGATCAAACTAGCCTCAAGGAGTTCTTTAACCATTCTATCAATTTCATCTTTTTGTGAAATTGGGTATTTATATGGCCTTACTTTCACCACATCCCTCTCATCCACTAAGACTATTTTGTGAACTTGTCCTCTCTCTATGGGAAGTTTCTTAGGTTCCTCGAACACATCAACATAGTTCTTCAAAACAACTTGCAGTTCACTAGAAGTCATCACCATATCTTCCCTTACATTCAGCTGGGCATTGAGGTACAAGAAAGATACAGTGTGAGCATTAACACTTTTTCACAGATTTTGAATTCATCAAGAAGGTAGGTTCAGGTATGCACCCCTTCAAAATCACTTCTTGACCCTCTTTCTCAACTCATCTCCAACAGAGCCAAGTCCCATTTGATAGCTCTCAATGTAGATAGCCACTGAACTCCCATTACCACATCACAATTCTTTAAAGGTAGGACCAAAAAAATTGTTTCAAACTTGTGACCTTGAGTTTCCCAACAAACTCCCTTGCACTCACCCAAAGTCCTCATACGGTTGCCGACTGCTAATGTGACATTCAGGTTGTTCTGCTTATTCATGCTCAACCCCACTCTCTTCACCACTGACAAACTGATCAAATTGTGTGTGCTTCATGTGTCCAAAAATGCTACACACCTAATGTCCCAATTTGGTATGCAATTTCATGGTCTTTGTGCAGTCTGCTCCCCACATGGCATGTAGGGAAAGAATTAGAATATCCTCTTTTGAGGCGTCTTGTCCACTGACCTCAATGACCTCCACACAATCTACAAATTCATCTTGCTCTCCTTCATTTTCTGCTCTCTCCACCAAAATCTGAAACAGTTTTGTTCGAGGGCACTAATGTCCTGGTGTGTACTTTGCTACACACCAGAAGCATAATCCCTTCCTCCTCCTTTCTTTAATCTCAGCCGTAGACAAGGTTTTACCAGATCTCCTCTGACCAAAATTCCCACTAGTTTTGTTGTTATTGAGACTCAACACACTCGGGGAGGCATTTTTAAAAGTGAGATTTGGAGTAGATGCATTACTAGCAGTAAATACACTTCGAACTGGATTAACAGGGGGCCTAGAAGGAATACTCAAAGCAGGTATAGGAGCTGACTTGCTTGAATTGCTCACTACTCGCTTATGATTAGGGAAAAAATAGATTCTAACTTCTTGGCCATGTGATATGTTGCTACTAGTGTTTGAGGTTCTAACAGTTGCAAATACTGGCTTATCTCCAACCTTAAGTGGCTCTTAAAAACGCTAAGGACATATTTATCAGGAAGTTGTACCTGATTAAGCAGACTAATGAAGTCCTCATAGAATTATTCTACTGTGTCCGTTTGTCTGAGAGCCAACAATTCTGCAAAAGGGTCTTCAAAGTCTTCTGGAGCAAATCGTTCCCTTAACTTCTCCAAGTATTGACCCAAGGTCTATTGTCCCAACTCACTATTGCCTCGGGCCAGAAACTGGTGCCACTAAAGTGCCTTCCCTTCGAGGTGAAGCATTACCAACCTAATTCGAGTAGACTCGGGTATTGACTCATCTTCAAAGAATTGTTCAAGCTTTGATAACCAGCTCTTATAATCAGAACCATCAAACCTATGGCACATCAATTTGTAAGCCAAATTCTCAAACTGTGTCAAGTGCCCCACAGTTGTCTCACGCACTAGGTCATCCTCAACTCCTGTAGACTCACCAATTGTTTGATGAAAAGTTCCAGTGATGTGAGAAGCGTTACCCAAAGGAGTACTCACTGGTGGTGCTCGCATCATCCCATCCGCTTCTTGAATCACATTGGGCTCGACCGTAATTTTCTTACTCATGGGTATCTCCAATAACGTGTGTAAACAACCATGATTGAAGTTCTCAACTCCGAAAGCTTCACATCAAATTTAGCCCATAGTTTGTCCGTTTCTTGTCTCTATTTCGGCGTTTGCGTAGATTCAACTGCAGATGTTGCCGTGAACTGAGTTGCGATTGTAGCTGAAGCCGCCGTTGCTGCACTGCGTGTCATCAGACCGTCCACCATGATGAGAATCGAATTGGATCTCTGATACTTTTGTAAGAACTTGAATCGTAGAAGAGAAAAGAACAGTAAATTAAAATAGAACAAAGGGGGACCTCAGAAAATCTCCTCTGAACACAGAGAGAGCCACAAGACAATATTTTATTAGATAACTTTCAAAATGAGTAAAGGCTCAAAACAAGAAGCCCTACCCTTACAAAACGACAAACAACTCAGTCTTTCTATTTAGCCAAAACACACAGTTTCATTAAACTACTTAATGGCTAATTAAACAATTATTCAAAACAGAAAATATTGATTTCCAACGGCTATCTTCCCAGCAATAGGTTCAGACTCTTACGTGAACTCATAAGAACTGAAGCAGTGAAGGACCTGGAGGCTAGAATTTTGGAAAAAGTTGTCCGTGAGAGACTAAGAGGCGTTTAGGCTAAAGGCTTCAACATCTAGGCTAGGGTTAGGGCTAAAGGCTCAATTTTTTTTTTCTAAATTTTTGAATAACCAAAAATTAAGAATATTTCGATCCATATCTCATTCAATTATCTAATTTTTTATTGGATATCTGATCTGTATTATTTAAAAATAAAAAAAATCAAATATTTATATTTTCAGTTTGAATCATTAAACAAATGAATCGGGTTGTTCGGATTGGATTTTTTTTTATCACACCTACTATTGGGTTGCAAATTTTATTGAAAATTAATGAATATAAAGGGTGCAACATTTTTCTCCGGAAGACATCTCACAAGCAATTGACTGTTCAGAATTTAAGGCATTTTTATATATTTATAATTTAAAATTCATAAAAATTCTTTTGACGCTACACAGAACGAATATTTAATATTTAGAAAAGAGAAAAAAAGGTAGTATTTCTTTTTATGTAATTTTCCATTTCCTCTTATTCCCAGAATATATGAAACTCAACACTCATTTTTCCCATAGTAACACCCCTGGGATAATGTTAGGGTAGGAATATACCCAAAAAATATTACAACAGAAATTATGCATCAAATTAAACAAATAACTGATAATCGTGTATCAGTGCCTTGGCAGAGAAGGAATAGCAGAAAAAATGACGAGCCCTAACAAAGAGTTTTCAAGCTCTGCGCCAGATGTTATTTGAGAGAATTGTTTCAATGCTAAAGATTTTCAGCAAGCTTCAGATAGTGATATTGGTCTTGATTGGTTCAGGTTGAACAGCCTTTTGAACGATCTCAGTTTGTTCTTTCACGTGCACGGAATAGAACCCGGTAGCAGTGGCGGCAGATGGACCACGGCCTACATATCTGACATTCTCAAAGGCTCCTCTACCCAAAGCAGTCATTGAGGTGGCAAGGCGGGGTGCGATGTAGTTGTATGCACCCATGTTCATCGGTTCTTCTTGACACCAAACAATCTCAGCATCTGAAAGTAACATCAAAAAATAAAAATTAAAGAAAAGAGGGGGAGACCAAGAAAGAAAAGGATCAAATTCAGATATTCGTTTTTAACAAACTGAATGAAATTTGTTCAGAGGCTAGCTTTTCATTAGCAATCTTAGTAAATTATCAAAATGTTTCCTGCCAACGAGATTTTATAAATGTTTCACATTGTGTATTTAGGTTCAGTGAGTGTTGCCATAGATCAAGTCTTGTCTAAGTTTGGACAACATACTCGGATATCTCTTAAGCTCTCGCTGGATTAGGTCGTAAGGGAACGGACAAAGCTGTTCCACACGACAGATAGCAACATCACTAGCATTGTTCCTCTTTCTCTCATCATCAAGCTCGTAGTAAACCTGAAAACATATGCGAGTATGATTATCATATAAAATCAACACGGAAACATTGAACCTGCAGAAACCTAAGGATGGAACTGAACAAGATAACGCAATTTATGAATCTTAGCTGTCCGCTTCATTGTACAAATTCCAGAATTGAACAGCCTTTACAAGTCATACAAGAGGAAAACAAGCAGAAACCAAGGGCATAACCTACCTTTCCGGAACAAAGTACCAAGCGTCTGATACCCTCCTCAAGGTCGGAGTGCATATTCTGATCCTTTATAAGGCGCTTAAATCGTGTTCCTTGTTTATCAAAACCGGGGTGGCCTTGGACATCATCAAATTCAGAAAGGTTCGATCTACAGTCCTTGTGACGAAGCAAGTTTTTGGGGGACATCACAATAAGAGGCTTACGGAATTCTCTGTGTATCTGAAGTAGGAAAGAAGAAACAATAAGGAAATGGAAAGACTAGCCTCAAAGCTGAAACATCATTTATATTAACCCTAGTTGCACTGACCTGACGCCGCAAAACATGGAAGTAATTAGCAGGTGTTGTAACGTTAACTACTTGCCAGTTGCACTCCTGAATTTGTTTACGAAGAGTTGGATCCATCTCAGGAATTACAAAAGGATTATCATCACTCATCTGCAGAAGTTTATAAGGATGTTATCAATGCACAATCAAGTCTCTTTTTCTCAATTTTGATGTAAAAAAGACATGCTAGGTAGCATAGTCTCAGTTGAGTAAAAGAAGGATGATGAAGCTAAAACAACGTAAAGAACAATGCATGCGGAATACCTGAAGATAACGCTCTAGTCGTGCACTTGAATGTTCGGGACCTTGTCCATCATAACCATGGGGAAGCATCACAACAAGTCCAGTTTGGCGCAGCCACTTTGCCTCCCCGCTACTTATAAACTGATCAAATATCACTTGAGCACCATTGGCAAAGTCACCAAACTGAGCTTCCCACATAACCAATGAATTTGGATTTTCCATCGAGTAACCCAACTCGAATCCTAGCACACCAAACTCCGAAAGAGAGCTGCACTCAAAGACCACAAGTTGATCAGAAAAGATTCCAAAATAGCAAAAAGGAAAAATGCCACACATAACTAACATGCAAAATCTAACAATTCTCAGTCAGGGACATAAATTTGGACAAGATTCAAGGATATTGCCACCTTAAGCAGAGAACAAAACATTTTGCAAGTGAAAGATACACCTTAAGAGTGTGAACCTTTACACATTGCATGCAGTGAACCATATGGAAAACACATTCCATGTACAAGGACAGTCAGGTGGAGCAATTCTCAACAAGTTACGCCATAATGCAGAGCACAATTAATATTTAATACGGAACGAGTAATTAAAAGAAAAAATAACCATAATATTAAACAGTCACACTAATAAAGGGGTCATTTTCCTTTTCCGTTACTATTTTTTCCTTGAAAAAGTAAAATGTAGATGGCTTTTCTCTTCCTCTTAAAGGATCTCCAAGTCAAATGCATAACCACAAATCTTGTACAGTCATAGTCAGAGAAAATGTATTATATTGGTTGAAAAAATAGCTACTAACACAGTTCAAAGCATGAAAAGGTTACCTATTGCTGACAGTAAACATCTCCTCATTCTGGTTGATGATAACATGGTCCAGAGGGCAATACTGCTCCCCTGTTTCCTGATCATGAATTACAGAATGCCGATGACTGAATGTACCCCTTTCAACATCCTGACCACTCAACCTAACATGGTTACCTTCCACCAGCAAGGTAGCAAATGCAAGTGCTTCACCCATAGCCCAGTCAAGGCCCTCCCCCGTCTCAATCATTTGTGCACGTTGTTCGTAAACCTTCTTTACCGCTCTATGAGGCTTAAAATTATCTGGAAGGGTTGTGATTGCTTTGCCAACATTCTTCAATATCTCAGGTTTAACCCTGCATAACTTGCAAGTTTCATCAGCGAGTACATATAAGAGATACCAAAATTAAAGTTGAAATTGACAAAGCCAACATACCCAGTGTTTCGAACACGTGAAATTTGTTCAGGTGACTTGAAGCCTGTCCAGTAAGCAGAAAGCCAATCTCTTTTTTTGGGAACATAATCTTTGCTGGCTAAAAATTCTTCATTAAGAATTGAACTGACCTTCTGACTTATGTTGCCAATGTCTTCCTGTGTCACCTGCCCAGACTCTAACAACTTGTTTTGGTAGATCTGAAGTGCTGAGGGGTGATTGCGAATGATCTGTTAGAAACAAGAACAATTTACATATGTGAAGTTCCAGTCATTTCTCAGGAACATATCAAAACACAAATAATAAGGGTAGGACCAACAACATGTATAATGGGGAAATAAATAACCAAACAGGGAAATACACTGACAGACCTTATACATCTTTGGCTGAGTAAACGATGGTTCATCAATCTCATTATGCCCAAATCTACGGTAGCAGACCAAATCAACCACCACATCAGAATGGAAGGTTTGGCGCCACTCAGCGGCTAGTTCGCATACATGGACAACCGCCTCAACATCATCTCCATTTACATGGAAAATGGGAGCATTCAATGCTTTGGCAACATCAGTACAATACTGTGAAGATCTGCCTGCCCTAGGATCAGTTGTAAATGCCACTTGGTTGTTGACTACAATATGTATAGTCCCACCAGTAGTGTAGTTTGGAAGTGCACTAAGATGAAGAGTTTCATAGACTACACCCTGTCCCGCAAAGCTGCCATCTCCATGGATCAAAACAGCCATGTTCTTGGTCCTATCCAGATCATTGGAGTAATACTGCTTTGCTCTAGTTTTTCCAACAACAACTGGGTCCACAGCCTCCAAGTGACTGGGATTGGCAACTAAAGACAAATGAATTCTCTTTCCACCTCTTGTTGGCCGATCATAGGAAGTTCCCAAGTGATATTTGACATCACCGGTTCCCGTGTAAAGCCCAACTTCATCCACAGGCCTTGTACCACCACTGAACTCACTAAATATTTGACGAAGTGGCTTTCGGACAACATTACCTAGAACATTCAATCTTCCTCTGTGAGGCATTCCAATAACTATGCTTTCAACCCCTAGGTCTGCAGCCCTGTCAAACATCTCTTTCATTCCAGGAATTAAAGTTTCACCCCCTTCTAGCCCAAACCTCTTGGCTGTTGTCCACTTAGTAGCCAAGAAATTTTCAAACTGTGTACTCCATATAAGCCTATCAAGAATGACTTCACGCCGCTGGCGATTGTACTGCATAGGTGTTGGAGTTTCAATCTTGTCTCTCAACCAGTTACACTTCTCACGGTCTGCAATGTGCATGTACTCGAACCCAATGCTTCCACAGTAAGCCTGTTCAAGCCGAGTCAAAATCGACCTAAGTGTCTGCACTGGTCGGTTTTCTGATAAAAATCCAGCTATCCTCCACACACCTAAAAAGAATTCTCTATCAAGATCAGATTCTGTAAAACCATAAAGAGCTGGATCCAAATCATCAGGGATTTCTCTTTCCTCTAAACCCAAGGGATCCAACTTCGCTTTCATGTGACCATTAACCTGGTAAGCCCTCACGAGCAATAATAGTCGCATACTCTCCTGAATGGTCTGGCCTGAAATTCCAGGTGATGTGGCAGCCTGACCAACAAAATTCCTGAAGAAATTGTCCCATGACTCATCAACGCTATCTGGGTCCGCTTCCCAGGCCCTTTGAAGCTCCTCCAAGTACACACTACTGGTTCCATCTAAGAAACTATCAGTTAGCTTAGAAAGTGGAACAGGGCGAGGAACAGGTGCAGTCTGTGCCTTTGATTTAAAGACAGTGGTATGAAAATATCGACTCTGTGAAGGAACAATGCGTGATCTTGCAGCATACGATCCACCCTGAGACAAAGTCCTCCTAATAGCAAGCTGTGCCACTCTTGACCCAGCTCTAAGCCACCCCATATCTATCAATAAACAATATTTATGAGCCAACAGTTCTCAAAGAGTGTACCTACCGCCACAGAAAAGATCTCTCTGTAAAAGACAGACACCCTTATTTCAAATATTTATAATTTTTTTAACAAAAATATGAATGAAATTAAAAACGGATATATATATATATATATGATAATTTGACAACATTAATAGTTCAAATATACGAAAATGCATAGGAAAGCACTTCTAGAATTTTTTAAGGATGATGGTTTCTATGCAAATAGATTATTGGAAATATTATCTTGATTATAAGATATTATGTACAAAATGAAGAAATTCAATCAAGGCTACACTTATTTCACATATAAATTAACCTTGAACTAAAAAATAAGCGAGTGGAAGTGGTTTGATTTTTGCATCTAAATTTACTAATATTTGCAATCCAGTACTTATAATAAAAGTGCCAACTTTGATAGTTCAAATTCACCAAAGCACAAAAAAACTAAGAATTTATGCTTAAAAATTTTAGCCTAGAACACGGTCATGAGAGATTATGAAGTATAAAAATGCTCAAAATGCTATTAACCGAATAAAAAACCAACGAAATTCAACTTTCTTAACATTAGCAATTAAGTAAACGGCATTCAATCTTCTCAAGAAAAATCAGAATTTCTTAAGCTTACAACAAAAGAAATTAAATACAAAACTAGATTTTCCTCGTTCTCAATTCGTTCAAGCGGATCAAATCAATTCAATTATTTTTGGGGAAAAAACTTAAAGCAAATTCATCCACACAGAAACCAACAAAAATAAAATCCAAAGCCTGTAACAAATACAAGCAAGAAAATTTTCTTAAAATAAAACTAATAGTGACAACATAAAGGAACCAGATTCAGTAGTGAAACAAAAGAGATAATCAGTGTAAAGAGAAATCAGATGAAAATTGGGGGAAAATGATAAAAATAAAGAGTAAAGGAGTGTTTGGGGAGGAGGAGAATAAAAGGATACCTGGAAAATAGGAGAGAAAATCAGAACCCTAGGGGTGAAGTTAACGTCGACTGTTTGCTTTAATATTTCTTTGTTAGGAGTTAGGACCAAAATCTTCCTTTTTATTCTTTGCTTTTTCTCGAAATTTCTTCTCTAGAATTACCTAAATTTCACTTTCCTTTTTTTTCTTTTTTCTTTTTCTAATTTGGACAGTGCTTAATTTTTAAAACAAATAAATGTGCAAATAAAAATAAAAATGTTGACAAAGAGAGAGAGAGTTTTATAATTCGAATGCGCAAAAGAGAGTTTATTATTATAGAGAGGCTTCATGTAAACAGATGTGCTCAAATTATATTTAGGATAATTATTTAATACAATGTCAGTGAAAATTAAAAGTTTCTACAAATTCTTTAATTTTATAGTTTAGGGACTCATTTAGGGTGTAATATTTAGGGGTTTAGGTTTAATAGTTTAGAATTTAGGGATTGTGAATAGAACTTAGAGTTTAGGGTTAAAATTTAGGGTTTATAGATTAAAACTTAAATTCTCATCATATTACACTAAAACCTAAACCCTAACATCTAAACCTTAAATCCTAACTCTAACCCCTAAATTCTAACCATTACTCTTAAATTCTAAACACTACACTTAAACCCCCTAAACCATACACCTTAAACTAAACCCCTAAACCATACACCTTAAACTAAACCCCTAAACCCTAAAACTAAAGCACTTGTGGAAACTAAAAATTTCCACAGTTAGTGTATTAGATATAAATCCTTATTTTTATTAGTACTTATTTTTTGTACCTAAATTATTTTTCGCTCAAAACAAGTGTTTAAAGTTTTATTTCTTTAATTTTATGCGTTTGGTCATCAATGGTCGTTAAACAATATGTTAACCAATTAAAATTTTTAATTTTATGTGGGATGTTTTAATTTCTGATTTTTAAATTAACTTTTGTTTTCAATAATTTAAATTTTTTCATAAATGTCTTGAAATTCTCAAAATTCTCTTAAGAGTCCCGAAATCCCAAAATCATCACTTAAATTCTGATTCCAGCCGTTGTCGCCATCAATTGTTGATGGTGTGCCCACTACTTTCGTTGTCGAACCCCCACGACCATTTACCCCACCTTGTCGTCGCTGGAAGTCGAAGACAGTGTGTCTAACGTCGAAGGAAGCTGAACTCGGGCATGAGACCATTTACTCGATCGACACACCTACCGTCGATTATCGACAATGAGTGGTTGAGTGAAATGGCTATCGGCATCAAGCAGCGGTAGTGGTGAGGTCCTACGAGGCTATCGATAGTGGAAACATAGGTAATTTTGGAGAATTTGAATTTTGGGTTAGGGTTTACGAGCTATTCATTGGAATTTTGAGATTTTTTATATTATTTTTTTACTTTTAAAAAAAAGAAAATTAGAAAATAAAACAAAAAAGAAATTAAAATTAGTGTCATGCGTCAAGCATTGATAATTCTTTTAGCTGACCAACCTTAAAAATGTAATAGAATGAAACTTCAAGCACCTGAATTAGTAACAGAGAAAATGTTAGGCACTTGTTTTAAGAAAAAAATAATTTAGACACAAAAAATAAGTAACATGTATAATTTGGGCACTTGTGCTATTAAGCCTTATAGAAAATACATAGAATTTATATTACTTAATATTTATTATGAATAAAAACAAAAAGGGTGAAGGGCTATTTTTGTCTCTGTAGTAACTTTAAGTTAACAATTTTATCCCTGCAATATTTTTGCATCAATTTATGCCCTGAACTTGTCTAATTGCGTCATCGTTCCCTCTTGATTGGCGAAAGTCAATGTTGACTATTACGATGCTAACATGGCGGTTAATGATGTTCATATGGTGGTCAAAGGTGATAATAAGGTGGTCAAATGTGCTAATGTGACAGTCCACGTGCGAAAATGACACGACATAGGGACAAAATTGTTCTTTTTATTCAAATTGAGGGCAAAATTGATTTTTTGCTTGAGTTCGATGGTAAAATTAATTTTTAGACAAAAAATACAAAATTAAGAAAATATTAAAAATTTAAAATATTCAAGTAATATAAAAAATAACCGACAGAAGCCAATGTTGACCATTACGGTTCTAATGTGGCGGTCAAATGATGCTGATGTAGTGGTCAAAGGTGATGATGAGGCGGTCAAAAGGGCTAATGTGACAGTTCACGTGTGAAGATGACGTGACATATGAAAAAAATATTTTTATTTAAATTTAAGGCAAAATTGATTTTCTGGTTGAGCTCGAGGATAAAATTAATTTTTAAATAAAAAAATATAAAATTAAGAAAATATTAAAAATTTAAAATATTCAAGTAATATAAAAATTAATAAAAATATTTAAAAATAATATTAAAATATTACTTAAAATAAAAACATTATTAAATATATGTTAATCAAAAGTGTCTCTTCTTTATATGTTTAAGATTTAAATAAAGATTATTTTTTCGAAACAAGATTTACATAGCAACACGTAGGCACAAGTATAATTAATTAAACTACAAAAATAATTGTATATTACTTCCTCTTTCACAACATATATATTTTCACCTTAGTAGTTAAAGGCGGTGGTTAGGTTGATTGAAATGAAAGACAAGAAACTTCGAAAGATGTAGTTTCAATGTTGTGAGACCAAACATTTTAATTAAATGGGATGCAACAAAGTTTGAATGAGAAGTATGGAATGCATGACCAAATGAATAACCTAAATCTGAATGTCAATGTGGTTTCTTCTCTAGTATTGACGAAGGTTTTCAAATACTTTAACATTTTATAAATATTTTTAATTTTTAAATAATTTATTATTTTATAACTTCTGATATTTTTAATTTTATAGTTTTTTAGTAGATATTTTAATAATATTTTTATTCTTTAATAATATTTTAATAATATTTTTAAATGTTTTATTAATTTTTATATTTTTTATGTTATTTGAATAAGCGAGGTTGTTGAGCAAAACCACACTCTAATAATTGGGTGGAGTGATAAACTTTTTAACTCGGTTATCTATCTATGGTTATGACTCTCCTTGGGATTTGATTTATTAAGTTTATGCTTGTTGGTTAATGAGAATTAGCTACGATATAATCGAGAAATTATATCACACTTTTGGTTTCCCACATTAGTCACAGTGCTAACCAATAAAAACTATTTGATTCATTATTTTTTTATTTTATCAATTCACTTTTCTCAAATGACATGTTAAAAAAATAGTGAAGATTCACTGATTGAAAAAATATAATAAGAGAAAAATGGTAAAATTGATAGTAGTTTTTTTTGCTGGGATTATAGATGATGCAGTAAATCATACCTATAATATAATTTTTTCCATATAATCCCTCCCTTCTTTAAGAAAGGGAACTCACCCACACTACATGGCGAGTTCCTCATGTTAAAAATAACAATAACAAAAAAGAAAGAAAAATCGTCAGGAGAAGGTAGCAAGTTCCATAAAATATTATTGTTCTTGTACTCATCGGGAACACACGATTTATGGCAGTTGTAGTAAGAGTTTAGGGTGGAGACGTGCCCACCCTAAACATATGCATTTCCTTTATCAATTATCGATCTACTGAGCGTGCTCATTCTCAAATTTTATATGTGTCCACTCGTATGCAAAAAAATTTTATGTTGTTGATATATGTGTGCTCACCTTCAAAAAAAATTTGGATTCATCACTGCACACGATGAGTTTTCCCTCCACTTTAACTAGGAGTGTTAAAAAATACTCGACTCGGGTGACCGGACCCGTTGACCCTAACCGTCAAAAATCGAGTATTTCATTAAAAAATTATACGACCTGCGATTTTTCTCGACTAGTGGAGCCAGATTTGGTCTGAGAATTTTATGTAATCGGGTACCGACCCGGTACTTTTAATATATATATTTAAATTTTCAATTATATTTTTATCTTAGGTTCTTAATATTTTTTACTCTAAAACTAAATTTAAATCCCTAAATTCTTTCTATGTTTATATTATGTACTTTTAAGTTTTAGATTTTTCAAAAGTTTTAGATTTTTCAAAAATATTTGTATTGATTTGTGAATATGAGATTCGAAGAAAAAAATCACTATCGAGATTAATATTTTTAATGCTTCTTTTGGTGATGAACTTTGATATATTTCCAAATATTTCTCCCTTAAAACTATCTCAAAATCACTAATAGGGGTGGCAATTGGGTGGGGGAATAGCCAAAAACCATGGGGGTCCTGTAACCCCCACGACCCAGCCTAGTCGCCAGACCGCAACGAATGGGTTACACGGGGAAAACCAAAGCGAAACCCGTTAAGGCTCCACTTCGATTAGCAACCCTAGAAAATTTCTTTTAAAGTTATCTTGTCTAAATGCATTAATTATATCCTATGTGAGGGGACACGCAGCGGAAAACACACACGGATACAAACAAGCAAAACAGACAATTAAGATAACCCTTTTCAATTTTACAACAGGTCGTATCGATACGCTAAAGGACCGTATCAATACGCCTGTATTTGGTCAACACCCCAAGTCAAACCTAGGAAAACTGTATCGATACCCACAAGGCTGGTATCGATACGCCCTCAACAGTCAACTTCCCTTGGTCAACTACGAAGACCGTACCGATACACCTGGGACCTGTACCGATACGCAAAAATCTCGTCAATTTCTTAGATTTCCAGAGAGCATTTTGGGTATCGATACGCCTCAGCGTACCGATACGCCTTGCCCACAACAAGGGACCGTATCGATACCGCCCTTAAGCGTATCGATACACCCTACACTGCAAAACTGATTTTAGCTGTTAAAAGCACAAAAGACTCAACACTAGAGGCAATTAACAAACGTTTAAGCAACATACAAACACACATATGACTCAAGGCATCCATGGATAAACATATAAAGCAATTTAAACACTTAACGATGCAACAACCAACAAGACAAGATTCTTAAAGGTAACAAGCATACATAGCATTCACCAACATAGCCAAAAGATAGACCAAAGCATAAACCAACAAGGTAAAAGGCAATGCAAGCCCAAAACAACTAAGCAAACTTGTCTAAAGCAAGAGACATGCCAACAACACCTCAAAACATAAAGGTCTTATCACATTGCTTAATACTAATTATTGTAGTCTAAACTCATACTTGAGCAAACCAAACTCCTTTGGATTCTCCCTTGTTCCCCGAGCTGCTTCGTAGGTCTAAGGGCCTGCATTGTTGGAAAGGAGAGCGCAAGCGTTTAAGCTTAGTGAGTGATGATCAAAACGGTAGCTACAACAATGTAGTTTTAAAATGTAATTTGCTTGAAAACCAAAACCATTTACAAATCATTTCCACATGCTTGAACACATAACAACATGCATTTACCTTCACGTGCATTTACCGAATGCAACCACAAGCCATAGGCTTACCACATGCTTACCACATGCTCATTCTCATAACGCAAGCAAAGTAACCGACAATGCATAAGCATAAAAGAAGAAATCAACAACATGCTTAACATGAGAATTAAAGCATCATGGGTATATTGACATTCATCGTTTTTACTCGAATATACAGATAGTTTCTCAAACCCACTAGACACTTTCGGTGGAATCTCGCATCACCGTACGCATCCGTCTAGTAAAAACATAACTTCTGGTGGAATCTCACATCACCGTACTCCTCCTTAGTGGAATCTAGCATCACTAAGGCCACGCGCGACTTTTACCTCGAGTGCACTCTAATCCTATTGATCGATCAATTATATCCGGTAATAACTCATCACGTGCCAATATACTCATTCACAACCACAAGCATTACCGATGCTTGAACCACTTACCATGTCCAAACTTCCATGCAAGGCATGTACTCACGATGCAAGTATAAACACAAGTCATAAGTCTCAACATGTATAACAATGCCAACTAACACATTATCAACATGACATGTTCACTTTGCATCAAGAATCATAAAACAAGGATTGTAACCCCCTAGACCCGCCTATGCATTACAACGGATCCTAGGAAGCCACATTATGGTCACAAGAGCAACCCACAATGAAAATACACATGAAAACATTTTTCTTTCTCAAAACACTAACGTGAGCTTGGGAAAGCTCAGTAATACAGAACTACCAAAAGATGCTATAAGCTCATGCAGACATATGGTATGCATAACATTTTCATGATGTTTCAAGCAGTGATAGTCATCTATTTCTGTTCTACTATTTCGAGGTTACATTATGCTCAAGAATAATGGTATTTGTTCTTTAATCAGACCTTGAGAATTAGACGGAAATTATATAGGCTGGTAACATACGAGGTAGGAATCAGAGAGTTTGACGTCTAGTGTGTTCCAATAAGTGCAGATAAACATACATAAGTACTTAACATCATATCATATGAGCACATAACAGATTAAATGCAAATGTTCAATGATCATACAGAAGTTTACAAGAACTACCCTCCAACCTTACACCAATATGCAGTCCCCCAGAACTGCATCCATAAGGACTTACCCTAGGCCCGATGGGCATAGATGCCACCTAAGGGGCTGCCTTAGGTCCATAAGGACTTACCCTAGGCCCGATGGGCATAGGTGCCACTCAAGGGGAGACCTTGAGTCCATAAGGACTTACCCTAGGCCCGATGGGCGTAGGTGCCACTCAAGGGGAGACCTTGAGTCCATAAGGACTTACCCTAGGCCCGATGGCGTAGGTTCCACTCAAGAGGAGACCTTGAGTCCATAAGGATTTACCAGCTTGATCAGGGCTGTACCAACAGAGACTTCATAACATAACCCAACAGTATACCCCAGATAGTAATCGGTGTCAAGATTCCAGACATGAGTAACATAATACATGTAACAGACATATTTTATTCAGAGTATCAGAAACAGAAGTTCATGCTTTTGACAGATAAATAGGCATACTATCGAGTAGAGCAGACATTTTCAGCATTCATCGTGCAAACAGATTGTATCATCATAGGTCAAACTAACATATCATACTAACAAATTCATCAAACATTCAGACAATACCATCACAGATCAAACGATCACATACCAAGTATACAGATTGAGCAGACATATATTAGGTAGGCAGAGAATGTCATCATATATCAAGTTCATCAAACATAATATTATTCATGATCAAATAATTATACAATTCATTCAACAGAATATATCACACATAGAACACACTAGATGGAATATTTTATTTCCTGAAGATACTCGGCATTTACAGAAAGGGACGCATTAAACTTTTGACAGTTTAGATGAATTTCCAGAACAAGGTTCCTATTAGAAAGGGGTTCGTAAAACGATTCATATTATGTATTCAGGAATTGGTACATCAAGATCTTAGAAAGTTTGGATATATCACGAGTACTTTAGTCATTTAAGCTTACAAGGGCATTATGGTCATTTTATCATACATGGGCGTTTTGGTAATTTATACCAACGAGACATAAACAGTCGCTCAGGAAATTCTATTTACTCATCACTTTTCCAGTCATGCATTCAGAGATTTCTATGATAAGATCTTTTGTGATATTGGATACATCTAGGGTTGTTCTGGTCACAATGGCCAACAAGGGCGTTTTGGTCATTTAACTATCAGAGGTGATTTTATAGTTTAGCCTAGTAATGATAAAATGACGATTTACAATAGTTAACATTTCCAGAAGTTTTTCAAGCCTCCAACTGTTCGAACTAACATATTCCTACCTTGCAGTACTAACCAACTCTTATATTAATATCAGGAGTGATTAACAGACATGAGCGTGCTTCCTAACACTTAGGGGCAGTTTAGCCCTTAAAGTCTCTTTAGAATTCTCAGGGTTTCATCAAATGTATAATTGTATATTTTACTCAAGAGAGCATTTCAGTCATTTTGGAAATTGGGATACATTCACCGTTTTTGTCAAATCTTACTATTTAGCACCTCTATCGTTTACGTACTCGGTAGAGATTAAGTCATTTTAATTCCTTCGGCCCTTACAGACGGTTTACTCATTTTAGAACTTAAGGGTAAAATTGCTATTCTGATTAATTAAGAAATTCGGTGCTCGAAGGCACTACAGTCTTTTTGGTCTTTACGATCATTTCGATTAATTCATTCCCTACTGTCGTACGGTTCAACTTAAGAATACAACAATAATTCCAGTAATTTCACCTTTAGGCGTTATACCTTCATGTGTTATATAGAGCTTGGGGGAAATTCAAGTTTCTTTTAGTATCACACACATTTGAATAATGATGCCGAAGTCTTTTCCAAAAGAACATACATCTTGAGTAGTGTAATTTGCATAATCATGTCGAATGCAGATTTTAGGTCATTTCCTTTATCAGAGGGGTAGTTTAGTCATACTTATGCTCCAAGGGCATTTCCGTAATTTCATAATTAATATCTCTCACTCCATATCCCGGGCCTCGATTCTTATGCACTAATGATTGAGTTGCGGATTAACTGAATTTAATTATTAGAGCTTTTGATACCGTTAGCTCATTAGTAATCTTATTCGGATAATTTGGTCTTATTAATATTCATACTTATTGCTCGGATCTGATTCAATTTAAGCAAAATTTACAGTATACGTCATCATAAGCATGCATACGTTGACCGAATATTAGCATGTTCATAAAGCATACAAGGGGTAGTAGTGTATTACCTTAACTCCGAGCCACATCAGACGATTCATGATACGACATTCGAATACCCTCAAACCGAATTCGACATTCCTCAGCATCGTGCATCCAAGAAACCGAGAATACCTTCAATTACATAAATTCCAAGATTAGACCTTACTCACAAGCTCTTAACCAAATTAAGTATATAAACAAGTTCGGGTTCAAGGTCAGATTCGGAGGCTTTCGGATCATAATTTTGCAAAACGGGCTTCAAAAACGGACTTAGGACGTCAAAAAACATAGAATAGGAGTTTTCGGAAAATTTGACTTTTTGGTCAACGGTCAAAGTCAACGCTGACGTCAGCAGGTCAACGCTGACGTCAGCAGGTCAACGGTCAACGGGGTCAGAGTCAATGCTGACGTCATCAGTCAACTGGTAAGGGTCAACTGAGTTGACTCGGGCTGACTCGACGAGTTGATTCAGTTGACTCAGACGAGTTGACTCGGGTTGACTCGGTAGATGGGTTGGACTCAGATACGGGTCGGGTCGGGTCGATTCGGGTCGAATACGGGTATGGGTTGGGTCGGACTCTGGTTGGACCGGTTCAGACCGGGTTCAGACCGGTTCACTTACCAAATCGGAAAATCGCCGAAAAATCCCACCGGGATGCCGCCGAAGACCCCCAACAGCCTCGATTTCACCGGAAAACATAAAGAAAGGCATTATTATTCCAACCCATACCATACATGTTAAAATTAAAGCCGAAATCGAGACGGAACTTACCAAGAATGGTGCGATTACGCCGGAAAATCGCGAAGCTCCGACGAGGGCTCTCCCGGCGGCGGATCGAAAAACGATTAGAGGGGTTTTGATCGCACCGACACAGGGAGCCGAAATCTGGTGGTTGTGTCTCCCACGAATGGCGGTGGTGACCGGAATCGACGACGATAGGTGGCGCGACCTTTAGGTTTCTCGCCGAACCTTCTAGGCCACTTTTACGACGAACGGCGACGAGGCTCTACGAGTGGCTGACGGGATCGGGTTCAGAACACGACGGTGAACAAGGAGGTGACGGCGGTGCATGCCACGATGGGGCGGTGGAGGCGAACGGAGGAGTGGTCGGTGGGGTGAGGTGAAGGGTCGGGGAAGGCTTCCCTCCTTTTTTTTCATATTCGAAAGGAAATTAAATGAGCCAGGTGGGTTGTCCAATCTATAATTAGTATCAGTCATGACACTAACATATATTTTAAAACAAAGATGGTGCATAGCTTAACCAAGAGTGGTCTTTAGCCCAGACGGTTAAGGCTCAAGTTCACCAAGTAAGGGGTTAGGGGTTCGAAACCCGTTAACAACACTTTCTTCTCTCTTTTTTTACCTTAAAACTTGGGGTGTTACAACTCTCTCTCCTTAAAAGAAATTTCGTCCTCGAAATTTACCAGAGTCAGAGGAATAGAGAGACTGCTCCTTCATCTATTTTGTACTAAAACTGTTCCATCAGAGCATCATTGATTCTCGGGACGCTCAGATGGTCACGGATCAATTTGGTATCGTTCCAGTCACTCGGACTTACATTAGACCCAAAACCATCACATGACACATCTTAACTCAACTGATTAAAGTGAAATACATGAATCCATACAGAACTTCATACGGAACCACACGAATACTTGTCTCATAACTATTATTATTATGGCATACTCAGTCAAAACTACAAAACATTCTTGTCACCACAGAAGTCGATCTTACAGTCTAAAGTATATCTTTCAGAATCTGAATTACTCCACTAGGTTCATCATCAATTTACGGACGAACGACTGTGCGTGAAATTCATACGAGTACTCAAAGCCTCAACCAGGGTCCTCCAGAACCAGGATGTAAACATCAAATTTAGTACGTAGGATACATATGACGATACATTGTATCATTTTTCCCCAAGATGTCTTTCTTCATATCGGTCAAGCATAACAAAGGTTTTAAACGGATATCACTTACCTTCAGCGTAATACTCTGATAATTGTTTCTTTCATGCATAAAAGAGTCACCATATAATCTATACCTTCACCAATCTCACAGACACCTTTATTTTAAATTCGTAATACATTTATCAAATTTTCGTCAGAATATTCTCAAATACAATCATTATCACGGAGCTACTTCACATATAATCTTATATCGATTACCTCATTTGATCGAACATTTATTCATAACCTGATTCAGATCTTCAATTTCACATGCATAGATCATCTCAAGTTCTCTATTCAGATTCAAATTCATTAAGTTAATCCAATTCACAGACGAATGTTACAGACATTCCTTGTCATTACGAGTCGAGATACAGCAGACAGAAAGCTTAGATTCAGTTATTTCAGAAAAATGATTCGACATCAGAGACCTGGCTTGGTGGAGTACGGTCAGGATCTAGGGGCATGCATAGACCATACACCCTATAATAGACGATCGGCCGATCTACCCAAAAAGACGAAACTCTAAGCTCTGATACCACTAAATGTAACCCCCTAGACCCGCCTATGCGTTACAACGGATCCTAGGAAGCCACATTATGGTCACAAGAGCGACCCACAATGAAAATACACATGAAAACACATTTCTTTCTCAAAACACTTATTAAACTGTAAAATCAACTTCTGTTTAAAATACAATTTCAGGAAAATATTTAAACACATAACAAAAATTTCAGAAAGTGCTTTACAGACTCTATCACAAAACCATACGTGACGTACATGACATACATGACATACATGCCCACTAATTATACAATACCGTACTCCAGAGGCAACGCCGAGAGAACTCCGAACACTGATGTCAAACATTAGGTCATGATATTTTCTTTTAACCTACGATGGTAAAAAAATAACGTGAGCTTGGGAAAACTCAGTAATACAGAACTACCAAATGATGCTATAAGCTCATGCAGACATATGGTATGCATAACATTTTCATAATGTTTCAAGCAGTGATAGTCCTCTATTTCTGTTCTACTATTTCGAGGTTACATCATGCTCAAGAATAATGGTATTTGTTCTTTAATCAGACCTTGAGAATTAGACGGAAATTATATAGGCTGGTAACATACGAGGTAGGAATCAGAGAGTTTGACGTCTAGTGTGTTCCAATAAGTGCAGATAAACATACATAAGTACTTAACATCATATCATATGAGCACATAACAGATTAAATGCAAATGTTCAATGATCATACAGAAGTTTACAAGAACTACCCTCCAACCTTACACCAATATGCAGTCCCCCAGAACTACATCCATAAGGACTTACCCTAGGCCCGGTGGGCATAGATGCCACCTAAGGGGCTGCCTTAGGTCCATAAGGACTTACCCTAGGCCCGATGGGCATAGGTGCCACTCAAGGGGAGACCTTGAGTCCATAAGGACTTACCCTAGGCCCGATGGGCGTAGGTGCCACTCAAGGGGAGACCTTGAGTCCATAAGGACTTACCCTAGGCCCGATGGGCGTAGGTGCCACTCAAGAGAAGACCTTGAGTCCATAAGGATTTACCAGCTTGATCAGGGCTGTACCAACAGAGACTTCATAACATAACCCAACAGTATACCCCAGATAGTAATCGGTGTCAAGATTCCAGACATGAGTAACATAATACATGTAACAGACATATTTTATTCAGAGTATCAGAAACAGAAGTTCATGCTTTTGACAGATAAATAGGCATACTATCGAGTAGAGCAGACATTTTCAGCATTCATCATGCAAACAGATTGTATCATCATAGGTCAAACTAACATATCATACTAACAAATTCATCAAAAATTCAGACAATACCATCACAGATCAAACGATCACATACCAAGTATACAGATTGAGCAGACATATATTAGGTAGGCAGAGGATGTCATCAAATATCAAGTTCATCAAACATAATATTATTCATGATCAAATAATTATACAATTCATTCAACAGAATATATCACACATAGAACACACTAGATGGAATATTTTATTTCCTGAAGATACTCGGCATTTACAGAAGGGGACGCATTAAACTTTTGACAATTTAGACGAATTTCCAGAACAAGGTTCCTATTAGAAAGGGGTTCGTAAAACGATTCATATTATGTATTCAGGAATTGGTACATCAAGATCTTAGAAAGTTTGGATATATCACGAGTACTTTAGTCATTTAAGCTTACAAGGGCATTATAGTCATTTTATCATACATGGGCGTTTTGGTAATTTATACCAACGAGACATAAACATTCGCTCAGGAAATTCTATTTACTCATCACTTTTCCAGTCATGCATTCAGAGATTTCTATGATAAGATCTTTTGCGATATTGGATACATCCAGGGTTGTTCTGGTCACAATGGCCAACAAGGGCGTTTTGGTCATTTAACTATTATAGGTGATTTTATAGTTTAGCCTAGTAATGATAAAATGACGATTTACAATAGTTAACATTTCCAGAAGTTTTTCAAGCCTCCAACTGTTCGAACTAACATATTCCTACCTTGCAGTACTAACCAACTCTTATATTAATATCAGGAGTGATTAACAGACATGAGCGTGCTTCCTAACACTTAGGGGCAGTTTAGCCCTTAAAGTCTCTTTAGAATTCTCAGGGTTTCATCAAATGCATAATTGTATATTTTACTCAAGAGAGCATTTCAGTCATTTTGGAAATTGGGATACATTCACCGTTTTTGTCAAATCTTACTATTTAGCACCTCTATCGTTTACGTACTCGGTAGAGATTAAGTCATTTTAATTCCTTCGGCCCTTACAGACGGTTTACTCATTTTAGAACTTAAGGGTAAAATTGCTATTCTGATTAATTAAGAAATTCGGTGCTCGAAGGTACTACAGTCTTTTTGGTCATTACGATCATTTCGATTAATTCATTCCTTACTATCGTACGGTTCAGCTTAAGAATACAACAATAATTCCAGTAATTTCACCTTTAGGCGTTATACCTTCATGTGTTATATAGAGCTTGGGGGAAATTAAAGTTTCTTTTAGTATCACACACATTTGAATAATGATGCCGAAGTCTTTTCCAAAAGAACATACATCTTGAGTAGTGTAATTTGCATAATCATGTCGAATGCAGATTTTAGGTCATTTCCTTTATCAGAGGGGTAGTTTAGTCATACTTATGCTCCAAGGGCATTTTCGTAATTTCATAATTAATATCTCTCACTCCATATCCCGGGCCTCGATTCTTACGCACTAATGATTGAGTTGCGGATTAACTAAATTTAATTATTAGAGCTTTTGATACCGTTAGCTCATTAGTAATCTTATTCGGATAATTTGGTCTTATTAATATTCATACTTATTGCTCGGATCTGATTCAATTTAAGCAAAATTTACAGTATACGTCATCATAAGCATGCATACGTTGACCGAATATCAGCATGTTCATAAAGCATACAAGGGGTAGTAGTGTATTACCTTAACTCCGAGCCACATCAGACGATTCATGATACGACATTCGAATACCCTCAAACTGAATTCGACATTTCTCAGCATCGTGCATCCAAGAAACCGAGAATACCTTCAGTTACACAAATTCCAAGATTAGACCTTACTCACAAGCTCTTAACCAAATTAAGTATATAAACAAGTTCGGGTTCAAGGTCAGATTCGGAGGCTTTCGGATCATAATTTTGCAAAACGGGCTTCAAAAACGGACTTAGGACGTCAAAAAACATAGAATAGGAGTTTTCGGAAAATTTGACTTTTTGGTCAACGGTCAAAGTCAACGCTGACGTCAGCAGGTCAACGCTGACGTCAGCAGGTCAACGGTCAACGGGGTCAGAGTCAATGCTGACGTCATCAGTCAACTGGTAAGGGTCAACTGAGTTGACTCAGGCTGACTCGGCGAGTTGATTCGGTTGACTCGGACGAGTTGACTCGGGTTGACTCAAACGAGTTGACTCGGGTTGACTCGGTAGATGGGTTGGACTCAGATACGGGTCGAGTCGGGTCGATTCGGGTCGAATACGGGTACGGGTTGGGTCAGACTCTGGTTGGACCGGTTCAGACCGGTTCACTTACCAAATCGGAAAATCGCCGAAAAATCCCACCGGGATGCCGCCGGAGACCCCCAACAGCCTCGATTTCACCGGAAAACATAAAGAAAGGCATTATTATTCCAACCCATACCATACATGTTAAAATTAAAGCCGAAATCGAGCCGGAACTTACCAAGAATGGTGCGATTACGCCGGAAAATCGCGAAGCTCCGACGAGGGCTCTCCCGACGGCGGATCGACAAACGATTAGAGGGGTTTTGATCGCACCGACACAGGGAGCCGAAATCTGGTGGTTGTGTCTCCCACGGATGGCGGTGGTGACCGGAATCGACGACGATAGTTGGCGCGACCTTTAGGTTTCTCGCCGAACCTTCTAGGCCACTTTTACGACGAACGGCGACGAGGCTCTGCGAGTGGCTGACGGGATCGGGTTCAGAACACGACGGTGAACAAGGAGGTGACAGCGGTGCATGACACGACGGGGCGGTGGAGGCGAACGGAGGAGTGGTCGGTGGGGTGAGGTGAAGGGTCGAGGAAGGCTTCTCTCCTTTTTTTTCATATTCGAAAGGAAATTAAATGAGCCAGGTGGGTTGTCCAATCTATAATTAGTATCAGTCATGACACTAACATATATTTTAAAACAAAGATGGTGCATAGCTTAACCAAGAGTGGTTTTAGCCCAACTGGTTAAGGCTCAAGTTCACCAAGTAGGGGGCCAAGGGTTCGAAACCCGTTAACAACACTTTCTTCTTTCTTTTTTTTACCTTAAAACTTGGGGTGTTACAACTCTCTCCCCTTAAAAGAAATTTCGTCCTCGAAATTTACCAGAGTCAGAGGAATAGAGAGACTGCTCCTTCATCTATTTTGTACTAAAACTGTTCCATCAGAGCATCATTGATTCTCGGGACGCTCAGATGGTCACGGATCAATTTGGTATCGTTCCAGTCACTCGGACTTACATTAGACCCAAAACCATCACATGACACATCTTAACTCAATTGATTAAATTGAAATACATGAATCCATACAGAACTTCATACGGAACCACACGAATACTTGTCTCATAACTATTATTATTATGGCATACTCAGTCAAAACTACAAAACATTCTTGTCACCACAGAAGTCGATCATACAGTCTAAAGTATATCTTTCAGAATCTGAATTACTCCACTAGGTTGATCATCAATTTACGGACGAACGACTGTGCGTGAAATTCATACGAGTACTCAAAGCCTCAACCAGGGTCCTCTAGAACCAGGATGTAAACATCAGATTTAGTACGTAGGATACATATGACGGTACATTGTATCATTTTCCCCAAGATGTCTTTCTTCATATCGGTCAAGCATAACAAAGGTTTTAAACGGATATCACTTACCTTCAGCGTAATACTCTGATAATTGTTTCTTTCGTGCATAAAAGAGTCACCATATAATCTATACCTTCACCAATCTCACAGACACCTTTATTTTAAATTCGTAATACATTTATCAAATTTTCGTCAGAATATTCTCAAATACAATCATTATCACGGAGCTACTTCACATATAATCTTATATCGATTACCTCATTTGATCGAACATTTATTCATAACCTGATTCAGATCTTCAATTTCACATGCATAGATCATCTCAAGTTCTCTATTCAGATTCAAATTCATTAAGTTAATCCAATTCACAGATGAATGTTACAGACATTCCTTGTCATTACGAGTCGAGATACAGCAGACAGAAAGCTTGTAACACCCGTGTTTTGGGGTTAGGAGTTATCCAGGTTTATAGTTCGAGTCAATAAAATTAAATTAAAATAAATTCAACCTAAAATGTGGTGTAATTGAACTTTAATAAAAAGGGAAGGGCTTATGTTGTAATTTGCCCAAAAGCTTTTAAAAAAAAGATGACAACTTTCAAATTGTCATCTTCTTCCCCTTTTCATTATATCCCCCATGTGAAATATCTCCCCCCATTCCCCAAACTCTCTCAATTTTCAAGCTCTAATTTCATTCGATTTCTTCATCAATTCAAGGGGCTTTTGAAAGGTAATCACATATTTGAACTCTCCTTTCCATTTCCTATTCATACATTGTCTTAGATTTTAAAAATATGAACTTTTGAAAATTAGGGTTTGATTTAAAAGTTTGGGTTTTTATGGGGTTTTCATCTTGTTTTGTTAAATTGAGTTGGGGTTTTGTTTAATCAAGTTGAAATACACATTATATGTTAACTTGGTTGAATTTTGATGAATTTCCGAAGTGGGTTCTTGGACTCATTTTTATGGTGTCAAAAAGTTGATTTTTGGTGGGTTTTAGGGTGTAATTAGAGGGCTGATGGTATATGTATACTAAGGGGATGATTTGGGACCTTTTAGATGTCATTTGGGTGTTTAAAAACATGATTTTCTGCTAGGTAAAATATGAGTACGAAAATGGAGTTTTGGAAGGTTTTAGGTGAGTTTTGGGGGTTGTTTAAGGTGGGAATTGATAGCCCAATGGTAGTACTATGATTAGGGATTGATTTGGGATCATTTGTGGGTGCAATGGATGTTGGAAACAAGGTTTTTGGAAGAGGTATTGGGGCTGTCCGAAATTGTTAAGTATGGGGTTTGATCATGACTTGAAATGTTGGGTTTGATATTTGAATTTGTATTCTGGGTTGATATTTTGATGTTGAGCTGATTTGAAGATTATTTGAATTGTATTGAGGTTGTTTAGAAGCGAGAGTTTGCGTTGGAGAAGCTTCGAGAAGAAATCCGGAAACTTGAAGGTGATGTTTGCTTGGTAGTTGAGCTTGGAGGTAGAGGTGAGTGGTTAATATTTTTAAATTGGTTTTTAAGTGGTTGGTTCAAGCATGTGAACTAGGTTGGGATTGGTAGACCCACCTAGAGTTAGGATTAGGGTGGTAGCCTAATCCTAAGCTTTAGTTAGAGACATTGGATGTACTCTTTAATTGATGTTATGCCTCATGATTATCCGTGTATGTATAATGTGTTATACATGTTGTTGAGACATAGTTTGATGCATTGCTATGCATGTGGGTTGGATTGTAATTGTGTATGATGATGTTGAGTTTAATATGATGTAAGATGCCATATTTTACTCTTGAACATGACATTATGATATTATGTTGTTGAGATGATTGATGTTGAGCTTAATGTGATGTAAGATGCCATATTATGATACTTGAACATCAAAGGTTGTGAAATTTGATTAATTGGCACTAGTATGCTTGGGTACAATGATCGATCATTAGGATGAGTGTGCACACAAATTGAGTCAAAACGTACGTGGCCTTGGTGGCGTTAAGGCACCAAGGAGGAGTACGGTGATGTAATATTCCACCGGAAGCTTTTATATAATTCTACGTGATGATGAGTGGAATCCCATCCGTAGGGCATGTGGCGATGAGTGGAATCCCGCACATGCAAGGACCGGTGATGAGTGGAATCCCACCGAGGTAATGTTGTTGTTGGAAATGCGTTCCAACATGTTATCCGCGTATTCGAGTCATAGCTAGGTGCCAATAAGAGAAAGTATGTTTATGCCAATATGAAATTATGCATACATGATAATATGAATTGATATGTGTATCGATGTAATATGAAATGTGAATTTCAACGTGAAACGATATATGATGTGGTTAATACATTGAGATGTGTGTCATTGTATGTTGAACTTATATGTTGATGAGCATGGCATGAATTTGGTAATATGTTCATGCATCACCTATACTTATGGCTCATGTGATTTGAAGGTAAAATCATGTATAATATCATGATAGTTGCTCGTGCTTGGGCCCTGCATTGTCAAAGGTTTGTTTTATGAGCTTACCCTCACTAAGCTTTTATGCTTACGCTCTCTTTTGTTCGACAATGCAGATAAATAGCTTGTGGGTGGCAAGGGCAAGGGAAGGTCTCCAAGTGTTGCTTTTGGTGAGCTCAATGTATGAGTTTTGAGTAAATTAATGTAATAGTTAAGCAATGGGATAGGTGTCTTTGATTTGAGCTTTGATGTATATCGTTGTTGGCTTGGTTAGTTGATGCCTTGTCTGATTGTAAATTGTTGCGTGTAAAATAGTCTATCGCAATTATAGTGCAAGTATACACGACGCAAGTAGTAAAGTGATACAAAGTATCGGATATCGTCTCCACAGGGATTGGGCTAATGACTTCACCTTATTTCACTGCACAAAGTAAAAGAAATAGTTTGAGAGTTGTCACGAATAATATTGTAAAAATGCAAATAAAAGGAATTGAGATATCAAGATAGAGAGAATGGGCTGGTATTGAGTTGCTCAGTAGTGTAGGTATTGAATTGCTTAGGATCTCCAGTTCTGTCGTCGCACCCGTCGCCGACAGCACCTGTCGCGGCGTCTGTCCGTTAGCTGTCGCGGCAGCGAACACTAACTCCGTACTTCAAGCTTGGCAAGAATCCCTGATCTGCCTTGCCCTATCCCTAGGCACAAGCCTGTCGATGATCATGTCTTTGATGATACCTCCCGGTGTGAATCGAAGGATGAACACCGATGTGTATGAATTCTTCCTTAGCCACTTAACCTCGCCTTATCCCTAAGCACGAGATGGTTCAACTATAAACTAGAGAACACGCTTTTACCTCTTTCGTATACTTAACTCTCCCGATGCTAAGTAAATAGATAACCTCACAATGCTCTCCCGATGCTCTTGCAAGATATTAAAACCAAGATAAAAGAACTTGAAGTTTATTTTATTGAACTTGAAAAATCCTAAAACAAAGCAACCCTTGCAACTACTTTACAAAACAACCCGTAGCCCTAGGGGGAATTTAGAACATATCGGTGACAGGTAAACGGCAGGGTTTTGGTTTCGGTTATGGGGTAGTCGGCTATCCTTAGGTTTAATCTATGCCCTTTATATAAGCTTTGGGCTCAAGTTATCTAAGGTAACAAGGATTACAACTTTAATTAAAAGTAAGATTCTAATGAAGACTAAATCTCTAAGGATTCCTACTTTTCAGCCGCCTCCTTGTTTCATGGAAATTCTTCTCCTTGAGCTTTGGCTTGACATATCTTTTGATCCGGGGCTTGGAAAAATATTCGGCTTCCACACGACAGACGAGCAGATTTTTCTCTATCTATCAAGGTCCACTTCATTTTTCCTCTTCATAAATCTGCTGTCACCATGCTGTCACGACAGGTCCATGACAAGTTCGTCTTCTTCAGCTGCTTTTCCAGTTAGCTCTCCTGCTTATCTGCCCTGCGCCTGCCTTCGACATCTACTGTGACAGATACCTGCAAAAATAGCCATCTTTCAGTAGAATCCGTGCCTTTTATATAATTGTGATGTTTTATTGAAAACTAACCTAAATGCAATGCAATGATGCTTGAATGCAGCAGAAATATGGGTTAAAAAGGGTGTAAATAATAGAACTTTTACACACTCAACACACCCCCAAACTCAAGTTTTTGCTTGCCCTCAAGCAATGAAGACTTAAAAGAAAACTGAAAATTTTTGTGTTGGCTTTCAAACAGTGAACTGTCCCTCACCTGTCGCTCATTCTCTATGGCGGCAGCAACCTGTCGGAAGGGTTAGGATCTGTCCGGAATCTCCCTATAGCTCTCGTGCAGTGTGTGCATGCTTGTGAACAGTTATATGCTAAGACTCTCTTAGTTTCACTAGAATATTCAACTCCTTAACTTGAATTTTATGCCAAAGTTTCCTTTCTTTTAGAAGGCACATTTTCATGCTTTTTCTTCTATTTTCAAGCTAAGTTTTTCTAGAGCCAGTTTTGGGCACCTCTAGTTAGCTTCCTAGAGCCGGTTTCGGGCACCTCTAGGTTTTTTTTTTGAATTTTCTTTTGCTAAACTTCTTTCCTAGAGCCAGTGTTAGGCACCTCTAGGGGCTATTCAAGTTCTAAGCATCCTATTCTAGTTTGGCTAAAAGAAATCTAAGCAATATAACATTCACAAAAGTGTTTAAGTTTTCAGAACTATAGAAAGGCTCTAAACTTTTCCTTAACCTGTCCTAAAGATGCTGCCACGACAGAGCCGTCATGACAGGTAAGTTAACTTCACAGTTTTAAGCCAACAGTTTAAATTTTCTAATTTTTTTTTAAAAAGATAAAAGAAAATAAATAACTAATAAGACACAACAATTAAACAAAAGATGTGCCAAAGACTCCATTAAATATGGAGGGTTGCCACCCCCAAACTCGAGGGTTGCATTGCCCTCAATGCAAAACGACACAAAAACAAATAAAGAAAAACACGAAAAATAAAAGTACATCACAATATATAAGGGCAGGCAGCAATAAGAGGATAAAAAGAAATAAAAACTTAAATTTTATTCGCTGTCCTCACTGCTGCTGCTGACGCGGATCTGATGGTAGCGTCTGCGTTGGGGAGGTGGCTGGGCAGGTTCCTGAGCAGGTTGATCGACAGGTTCATCAGCCTGATGAGGTGCAGGTTCTTCCTCCGGTTGGGGGACAGGGTCGTCAGCAGGTTGAATGACAGGTGGCTCCACTAGTCGGATATCAGAACTGCTGCTGCTGTCCCAGCTGCCACTCGTGATGGCTTTGGACAGTCGTCTCTTGTTGGCAACATGCTTAATTCTTTTCACCCGTGTGAAAGCGCTGTCCAAGTTCCTCCGGACAAGAGGGCTGTCATCAGTGGCAGCTCGCTTGGTGCCTCTAGGGGAGGTGTCTGCCGATGGGCTGCCGGCTGCTGTCGGGGAAGGTGTGGAGGAGGCAGATTCTTCGTGGGGAGAGACAGGTGGTGTGGGAGTGGGGGAGGGGATATTGAAATAATGGGCAGGGAAGGTAGGGAAAATGACATCCGGAAAATTCAAAGTATTGGTAATGAAATTTACCGTTGCATTGGAGAAGTCACGGATGAATGTCATCAAACCCATCTGGCGCTCCTTTATCCTCAAGATGGCAGCAAGGATGTGGGCGTTCTGATCTGCCGGAGCGGTGTTGGTGGCAGCTTCTGGGGCAGGTTCGGTGGCAGGTTCATCATCAGACTCAGCAGGAGGGGCGTTTGGATCGAAGGCGTTGAGGGGCGATACGACGATGATCTCCATGAGGCTGGAGATGTTGCTGTCTGTCCAGCCGCTGCCCTTCTTGATTTTGTCTGAAGGGTCCTCCGGTACGGCAGCACAGCGGCAGAGGGCAGTGATGGTGAAGGGCAGACATAGTCGTGAATCTGATCGGAAGGCACAATCGAGAATGCTGTCTCGCATGTACCTGCCCACATTGATGGGCCTGTCATGCATGATAGAGTGGATGAGGGCCAACCGCTGTCTGTTGACTGTCGTGTGGTGGGATGAGGGCAGGATACACTTTTTGATAAAAGCATTCCATAGTTTTGCCTCGGGGAGTAGCTCTGCCCTGTTGACGGAGTTGGGGTTCTTCTTGCTGGTGCTCCAGGTCGTGCCTGCCTCTGTCAACTCCCTCATGACAGCATCATGTCCGGCAGCGTCGAGGGTGTCCCAAAACTGTTGATGAGCATCGTCATTGGGGCCAAAGAAGAGGCCGAATACATGGTTGATGCTGCTGGCGGTGAAAGGAACTGTCACTCCTCGGACGATGACAGATGTCGCCGTCTTACTTTCGATCGCCTCATAAAATTCCCTGACCAGAGTGTCGTTAAGCTCTGCCGGCTGCTCGGCAAAGTCTTCCCAAAGTTGTGCCGTAATGGCCTTCATAATGAACGGCCGGAGTCCAAAAAGAGGGGCATCTCTGTTATAGATGAAGCTCCGTTCCTCCCATAGTTCCTTGTTGGCGAACGGGGATGCTGCTGCTGAAGAAGAGGCGGCAGCAGCATTCTGGCGAGTTTGTCTTGAAGACATATTTGGTTGCAAGGGCTGAAAAAAGAAAGAAAGTAGATAAAACTAGAAGGGAATAACAAGAGAGAAAATCAGAAGTGATGAAAAATGAAAAGGGGAAGGGGTTTATATAGCGGTCGAGTAGCTGCCCATTTAATGCCGCAACGGCAGGCGGGAATAACGGGGCGGCAGATTGGATATTGCGTGTCTGACGCGTCTGACACGCATTAATGCATCTGCTGTGCGTCTGCTGACAGCCTGTCAAATCCGTCTGCGCCGGCAGCCGAAACGACAGGTTACCATAAATGGGCTTTATTGGGCTGGTGGATGAGCGGTGGGTTTGGGCCACTTCTTCTTTCTCATTTGACTCCTTTATTTCCTAAAAACTGAAATTAAAAACAAAACATTATTTGAATAAAATAAATCTAATTCCTAATAAATAATAATAAATAAAATAAAATAAAAATAAAAATTAGGTTAAATTAGGGATGCCTTGTGGGGCATCACCTAAGGTAACCACTTCCTGTATTCCTGGGGCTTCAGTCCCCTGATAATGCTTGAGGCGTTGCCCATTGACTTTGAATTGGTGCCCGTCCTTTAATGATTGAATTGTAATGGCACAATGGGGAAAAACTTGAATCACTTGGAACGGGCCAGACCATCTAGATTTAAGCTTCCCTGGGAAGAGTTTCAACCTAGAATTAAACAACAATACAAGCTGCCCTGGGCAGAACTGACGTGGCAGCAACTTCTTGTCATGCCACTTCTTTGTTTTCTCCTTGTATATTCTTGCGTTGTCGTAGGCCATCGTCCGTATTTCATCGATCTCATTTAAATCTAACAGCCTTTTCTGGCCTGCCTTGTCCAAGTCCATGTTTACTGCCTTGATTGCCCAATATGCCTTGTGCTCTATCTCGACAGGCAGGTGGCAGGTTTTCCCATAAATCAATCGGAATGGAGACATGCCCAATGGAGTTTTGAAAGCTGTTCTGTATGCCCATAATACATCATTTAGAAGTAAAGACCAATCTTTCCTAGTTGGTTTAACCATCTTTTCAAGAATGTTCTTCACTTCCCTGTTGGAAATCTCAGCCTGTCCATTGGTCTGTGGGTGGTATGCTGTCGCTATCCTGTGCTTGACACCATATTTCTTCAAGGCGGCAGCAATCACCCTATTGTCAAAATGTCTCCCTTCATCACTGATAATCGCCCTAGGGATGCCAAATCTAGAAAAGATGTTTTTGTGCAAAAACTTTTGGACCATTTTGGCATCATTCTTTTGAGTTGCGATTGCTTCTACCCACTTGGAGACATAATCTACTGCTAGGAGGATGTAAAGATTTCCACATGAAGATGGAAAAGGTCCCATAAAATCAATCCCCCAAACATCGAAGATCTCGACTTCAAGGATGTTCTGCAGTGGCATCTCGTTTCTCCTCGAGATATTACCTGTCCACTGGCACCTGTCACAGTTTTTGTAAAATTCCTGTGCGTCCTTGTACAGTGTCGGCCAGTAGAACCCTGACTGCAGCACCTTGGCAGCAGTTTTATTGCCTCCTAAGTGTTCTCCATATTGTGAAGCATGACAGTGATGGAGAATGTCTTCTTGTTCTTCTTGTGGTACACATCTCCTTATAACCTGATCTGCGCACATTTTGAAAAGAAGAGGTTCGTCCCAATAATAATGTTTAACATCATTTTGAAACCTCTTCCTGGCTTGATAAGTAAGATCAGAAGGTAATATTCCGCTAACTATAAAATTAACGAAATCAGCATACCAGGGAAGGTTAGAAGACTTACCTGCCGCCATGGCTGTCGCGACAGCTATTGCGGCAGCAAAGAGCTGCTCATCTGGGAAGGTCTCTAGTATGTGTGTCTCATCTACAGGTAGACTCTGTCCCATCTCTAACCTCGACAAGTGATCTGCCACCTGATTTTCTGTCCCCTTTTTGTCTTTGATTTCAAGGTCGAATTCTTGTAATAGCAAGATCCATCGTATCAACCTAGGCTTTGCATCCTTCTTTGCGAACAAGTATTTAAGGGCAGAATGATCGGTGTGCACTATTACCTTCGTTCCAAGTATGTAAGAACGAAACTTGTCGATGGAGAATACCACAGCTAACAGCTCCTTTTCTGTGGTGGTATAGTTTACTTGGGCATCATTCAATGTTTTGCTGGCATAATATATGACATGAAACAGCCTGTCCTTGCGCTGCCCAAGTGCTGCCCCGACAGCATAGTCACTAGCATCACACATAATTTCAAACGGTTGCGTCCAGTCTGGTGGCTGTACTATGGGGGCTGTCACTAGTTTTTCCTTCAGAACCTTGAATGCTTCAGTACATTCTTCATTAAAGTCAAAGGGTCGGTTCTGCTCTAAGAGATGACATAGGGGCTTCGTGATTTTTGAGAAATTTGCAATAAATCTCCTATAAAAACCAGCATGCCCTAAAAAACTCCTAATGCCCTTGACTGAGGTTGGCGGCAGCAGCTTCTCTATGACTTCAATCTTTGCCCTGTCGACTTCTATCCCACGGCAGCTAATCTTATGGCCTAAAACTATCCCTTCATCTACCATAAAATGGCATTTTTCCCAATTAAGAACAAGATTAGCTTTTTCACATCTTTCAAGTACCTTTTGAAGGTTGCCGAGGCAGCTTTCAAAATCGTCTCCAAAGACAGAAAAATCATCCATGAAGATCTCAAGGAAGTCCTCAACCATGTCGGAGAATATAGCCATCATGCACCTTTGGAAGGTGGCAGGTGCGTTACAGAGTCCAAACGGCATCCTCCTAAATGCGTATGTTCCGTAGGGGCAGGTGAAAGTCGTTTTCTCTTGATCCTCTGGTGCAATAGCGATTTGGTTATAACCTGAGTAACCATCAAGAAAACAATAGTAAGGTTTACCCGCTAATCTATCAAGCATTTGATCAATAAAGGGTAAAGGAAAGTGGTCTTTTCGGGTAGCTTTGTTAAGCTTCCGATAGTCCATACAAACCCTCCAACCGGTCACAGTCCTGGTTGGGATTAACTCATTGTTTTCGTTGGTTATCACGGTCATGCCTCCTTTCTTGGGAACACATTGCACCGGGCTTACCCATTTGCTATCGGAGATGGCGTAAATAATACCAGCATCTAACCATTTAATTATTTCTTTACGCACTACCTCCTTCATTGCAAGGTTTAACCGCCTTTGGGCATCAATAGTCGGCTTATGATCTTCCTCTAGGAGGATTTTGTGCATACAGATTGCCGGACTAATGCCCTGAATGTCTGCTATAGTCCATCCTATCGCCTTTTTATGCTGCCTCAACATGTCGATCAGCTGTCGTTCCTGTTCCTGCGGCAGCTTAGCAGAGATGATTACGGGCAGTGTTTTATCACAACCAAGATAAGCATATTTGAGCTGCCCTGGCAGGGGCTTAAGTTCTAAGACAGGTGGTTCAACAGTAGATGGCTTTTGGATTAAATGGTTATCCGAAGTGTAATTCAAGGGTTCGAATAACTTACCTGGGCGATGGTCTAACCAGTCTACCTCCTCATGACCTTCAGTATCAGATGTATCGGATTCAGAGGAGTCGCTGTCGTCGGTGCTGTCGTCGTTGCTGTCGTGACAGGCTTGTAAATGGCTGTCGCAGCAGTGACCAAATTTTATATCCCGGCAGCCCGACCTGATGCAGGGTTGATCAAAGGTCACCTCAATGATGGCCTTGCATTCTTCATCCACATCAGCATGTTTCATTGCTTGGAGAACATTCAACTTAATTTCTTGATCGTTTACGCGCATGGTGAGTTCTCCTGTCTCCACATCAATCAATGATCTTCCCGTGGCTAAGAAGGGTCGCCCTAGGATGACTGGTGCGTTCTCATCTGCCTCACAATCTAAAATAAGAAAGTCAGCAGGGAAAATAAGTTTATCCACTCTTACCAAGATGTCTTCAATTTTTCCCTCGGGGTGAACGTAAGAGCGGTCGGCTAGCTGTAGGGTAACTGTCGTGGGCCGCGCCTTGCCAATACCTAATTTCTGAAAAACAGATTTGGGCATTAGATTAACACTAGCACCAAGATCACATAATGCCTTACCTACAAATTTATCGCCGATTACGCAAGGTATGAGGAAGCTCCCCGGATCCTTCTTTTTCTGAGGTGGTTGTCGATGAAGAATACTCATGCAACCTTCTTGCATCCTTACCATTTCAAATTCCCCAAGTTTAGATTTTTTAGACATGACATCCTTGAGAAATTTAGCATAACCGGGCATTTCTCTAACAGCATCTAACAACGGAATGTTAATATGAACCTGTTTAAAAATATCATAAATTTTTTTAAGTTGAGATTCATGCTTAGCTTGCTGTATCCGTTGCGGAAAAGGTGGTGGAGGACGGTAATCAGCAATGCGTCCTTCCCACTGCATGCGAATCTGAGGACGATACTCATCTTTTTTCTCCTCTGTCGCTTCTACTGTCGTGACAGGCTCATCGGCAGCAGTCTGTTTATTACCTGTCGGGGCAGCTTCCTAGGAAGGTTTATCCAAGGTAGGTTCCTTTTCTGTTTCTGCTTCTTTTTCCGGCCCTGGTAACTTTTTCCCACTCCTAGTAGTGATTGCCTTACATTGCTCGTGTGGGGGCGGTCTAGCATTTTCAGTATTGCTAGGGAAACCTCCATTCTGCCTCGGTTTAATATGCTGCGTCACCTGACCCATTTGTGTCTCTAGAGATTTCAAGGTGGCCTCATGGTTTGTCATTCTCATCTTAGTTTCATCCATAAAGTCTTCCGTTTTCTTGACAAACTTATTAATGTTCTCCATATACGTACCAGTCTGAGACATAAAGGTAGCCAGAGTCTGCTCCAATACACTACTCGTGGCAGGTGGTGGCTGCTGTTGTTGCTGAGGTGGCATGTGTTGCGGCAGGCTCTGCGGCAGGTTCTGTCGCGTCAACAATCTAGGACCCCCTTGATTTTGATTATAGGCTTGTGGATTCAGGGCGTTGTTGGGGTTACTCCAGGAGAATTTGGGATCTTTCCTCCAATTAGGGTTGTAGTTGTTGGAATTGTAGTTTGGCTTGTAATTTCCAACATATTTTCCCTCTTCTATATTTATAGGGCACTCATCCCTACTATGATTTCCCTCACATGTAGCACAAACTTCCTCGACAGCAAATCCTTGTAATTCATCATCATTCAATAACTTTTTCATGGCTTTAGTAAGGAATGCTACATGTGATTTCATAGTGCTGTCGGCCTCATAGTCCTTGACAGCAAGTACCCGTTTACCTCCTCTTCTAGTGGTTGGAAACTGCTCCTCATTCTTAGCCAGATGTTTCAAAACTTGCAGGGCCTCGTCCGGATCTTTATCCAATAATAGTCCATTTGCTGCAGAATCAATTCGAATGCGAGTTTGTAAGTTAGCAGCATTATAAAACTTAGTTACCTGATTCCAGACGGGGAATCCATGCATTGGGCAGTTTCGAAGAAGAGTTGTGAATCTGTCCCAGGCCTCGTGCATTGGCTCGTCATCTTCCTGTTGAAAAGTAGCAATTTCGTTACGTAATCGCTCAGCTAAATGTGAAGGATTAAAACGAGACAAGAATTCACGAGTTAAATCTGCCCAAGTCATAATAGATCCCGGTGTAAGTTTATTCCACCAAGTTTTAGCTCTGTCCGTCAATGAATGGGGAAATAACCGAAGCCTCAATATCTCCGGACTAACTCCTGGTAGTCTAAACGAACCACAGATCTCCTGGAACGTTTTGAGATGCTCCCTAGCATCTTCTGTCGCAGAACCACTAAACTGCCCGGCGTTGTTGATCATACTGAACATGACAGGTTTAAGCTCGAAGTTGTCAACATCAATATCCGGCAGCGTGGTCTCCAGCTCTACATGATCATTCAGCATGTAGTCACGACATGACCGTCGTCCACCTGCCGCGGGCGGGTCACCGACAGGCGGGATTTCTTCACCGGCAGGCTGATTACGGGCCATCTGCTCTAGCTGTTCTTCAAGGTATTCGTTCCGGTCTAAAAGGTGGCGAATCTGTTTCTTGAGATTGAAGGAACGTTCGATCTCCGGATCTAATTTATACTCATGATCTTCGCCTCTTTTAGATCTGCGCATAAACAAGAAAACCTCGTGAAAAGCAAGAGTTTAAAAACACAAAAGAAAACAAAAACAAAAACAAAAATAAAAACAAAAACAAAAAGTGCAAGGAAAGAAAGGTGTAGTTATGTTGCCAATCCCCGGCAACGGCACCAAAAACTTGTTGCGTGTAAAATACTCTATCGCAATTATAGTGCAAGTATACACGACGCAAGTAGTAAAGTGATACAAAGTATCGGATATCGTCTCCACAGGGATTGGGCTAATGACTTCACCTTATTTCACTGCACAAAGTAAAAGAAATAGTTTGAGAGTTGTCACGAATAATATTGTAAAAATGCAAATAAAAGGAATTGAGATATCAAGATAGAGAGAATGGGCTGGTATTGAGTTGCTCAGTAGTGTAGGTATTGAATTGCTTAGGATCTCCAGTTCTGTCGTCGCACCCGTCACCGACAGCACCTGTCGCGGCGTCTGTCCGTTAGCTGTTGCGGCAGCGAACACTAACTCTGTACTTCAAGCTTGGCAAGAATCCCTGATCTGCCTTGCCCTATCCCTAGGCACAAGTCTGTCGATGATAATGTCTTTGATGATACCTCCCGGCGTGAATCGAAGGATGAACACCGATGTGTATGAATTCTTCCTTAGCCACTTAACCTTGCCTTATCCCTAAGCACGAGATGGTTCAACTATAAACTAGAGAACACGCTTTTACCTCTTTCGTATACTTAACTCTCCCGATGCTAAGTAAATAGATAACCTCACAATGCTCTCCCGATGCTCTTGCAAGATATTAAAACCAAGATAAAAGAACTTGAAGTTTATTTTATTGAACTTGAAAAATCCTAAAACAAAGCAACCCTTGCAACTACTTTACAAAACAACCCGTAGCCCTAGGGGGAATTTAGAACATATCGGTGACAGGTAAACGGCAGGGTTTTGGTTTCGGTTATGGGGTAGTCGGCTATCCTTAGGTTTAATCTATGCCCTTTATATAAGCTTTGGGCTCAAGTTATCTAAGGTAACAAGGATTACAACTTTAATTAAAAGTAAGATTCTAATGAAGACTAAATCTCTAAGGATTCCTACTTTTCAACCGCCTCCTTGTTTCATGGAAATTCTTCTCCTTGAGCTTTGGCTTGACATATCTTTTGATCCGGGGCTTGGAAAAATATTCGGCTTCCACACGACAGACGAGCAGATTTTTCTCTATCTATCGAGGTCCACTTCATTTTTCCTCTTCATAAATCTGCTGTCACCATGCTGTCACGACAGGTCCATGACAGGTTCGTCTTCTTCAGCTGCTTTTCCAGTTAGCTCTCCTGCTTATCTGCCCTGCGCCTGCCTTCGACATCTACTGTGACAGATACCTGCAAAAATAGCCATCTTTCAGTAGAATCCGTGCCTTTTATATAATTGTGATGTTTTATTGAAAACTAACCTAAATGCAATGCAGTGATGCTTGAATGCAGCAGAAATATAGGTTAAAAAGGGTGTAAATAATAGAACTTTTACACACTCAACATAAATATTGCTTATATTACATGCCATGAATGTCTACGTGTTTTGGTTGCTAAGGCATGAACTCCTAAATGTTTGTATGTCCATATTTGCGTGAATTGCTTTTTGTATGAATGTTAAGTATGGATGCCTTGATTCACGTTAATTGCTATGTATGGCTCATGTATGATTGCTTAAATGCATGTATGTGTGAGTCTTGTGAGTGTTAATACATGCCTTTGGTCCTTCGTAAGCTCTTACATATGTCCATGCATGTTCTTAGTGTTTTGCAAGGTTAGGAAGTCCTTAGGTTGGGCAGAATGTGATCCCCTGCACTAAGGTTTCGAAACCATGGGTAAGGTTTCGAAACCTTTGCAGAGGATTTGGTCCCAGGACATTCTGCCAACCCAAAGTTTCGAAACCTTTGGGGTAGGTTTCGAAACTTTGGTCAAAGGTTCCGAAACCTTCCCCAAGGTTTCGAAACCTTTGGTGAGATTTTGGTTCCAGGGCATTCTGCCAACCAAAAGTTTCGAAACCTTTGGGGTAGGTTTCGAAACTTTGGTCAAAGGTTCTGAAACCTTCCCCAAGGTTTCGAAACCTTTGGAGAATTTTGGTCCCAGGGGTTTCTGCCAGCAAAAGTTTCGAAACCCTTCCCCAAGGTTTCGAAACTTCTGCTTAGTATTGCACTGTTTTGAGTTGTTGGTCTGTTCAAAGAGAAAAATACATAGGATTTAATATGCCTTTAGTTAAGATTAAAATTTGGGCGTTTGTTTTGTGGTTGGGGGTTCAAAATGACGAGTTTAAAATGAAAAAAAATTAGGGTTGCTAACCGAGGAGGAACTCCTTTGGGTTTCGCTTCGGTTTTCCCCGTGTGGCCCACTCGGACCGGTCATCCGGCCAGACTGGGACGAGGGGGTTACATTTGTTGGTATCAGAGCCTAAGGTTACCGAGACCTTGGGCGGGTAAGTGAGATAAGTTGTGTTTTATGATTGATATGCACGATGTTTGCTTGCTCTGTAAGTATGACTGCTTGTATGACAAATACGTTGATTGCTTGTTTAAAAGCATGTTGTATGTTATCCATGTATGTGGTGATGAATGATTGATTGATTGAGAATGCATGTTGTTTGATAGTACGCTTATGTTTACTTGTTTGGCAAGTAAGCCTTGTTATACACTTGGTTGAGCATGTATGTGTGTTGATTTGTTTGAAACGTGTTTAGTAGAGTCCCATTGCTGCTATTACATCGAAAAAGAGATTTTTAAGTGAGGGAAACATACTTGAGCCACTTGGAAGCCTTGCCTTGCTAACCCAATCTTGTATGTTTTACTGTTGATGTTGTTGTTTATTTAATCGCTTTTTAGTAAGTAGAAGTTGTAGATTCTGAAAAGGTGGATGACGTTAGGGGAGTCCACCACCTTAGTTAGAGAGGTATGGTTGTACCAGAATTGAGGTACAATTCGTCCGTTGGAGACGATGTGTATGTGGGTTGACTCTTGTGGAGGAGGGACAGTGTGACCAACTCTGACATTGGTTGGTAAGAAGAAGTGAGGGCATATGAGTGGGAGTTAGAGTGGTGTCGATGTTTTAACAGATGAGCCCTTAGTACAGTATCAAGTTGTTTCCTCCAGTTGATTCTGAATCCGTATCTCTGTACATTGTTAGCAAGTATGCAAGTTGAACATGCCTGGTGAGGTGTTAGTTGGTGACCGTTGGGGTTGGCCTATGATTTTAATGCAAGACAGCCGGTCAGTGTCCGTGAGTGGGAGCTAGTTTGTGTGATTGAGTCAGTGTACGTTGAGTTGTTTTCCAGCAAGCGGAAGAGATGAAGTCACTTCCGATATAGTTGAGCCGAGAAGGGAGCCTTGAGCTTTGACTTCAGGATTGTTTGGTAGGGGTAGAACAAGTCCAGCTAGACTGTTTGTGTGCGATCAGAATTGAGTCTTGAAGTTACGAGATGCTCTAAGAACAGTTGAGAAGATTCAGATTTTGTTGAAGAACCAGTCTGAAAATAAGAGGATCGGAAACTATCAGTGTGTACATGTGAAGTTGCAATCTCCGCGGATACCTCCTTTGTGTGAGCATGTAAGAAATTAGATAAGTTTGTTGAGACCTTAGATGTAGGGACGCATGTGACTAGCCTCTTTGGGAGACAGTAGGGATCAAAAAGATGTACAGAAGATGTTGTTGGTGGTTTAGAGTTACTAGTTTCTCGTAGGTGTGAAGCGATCATCTTCCTACGGTTTTGATGTACCTTTTGTCAAGGTTTGGCTTGAAGAGCACAAAATTAGTGTATACGTTGAGACGAAGAGAGAGTTGCTTTGAAGACACAGATTTTTGTGAGACTGTAGTGGTAGGTGAGGATGTGAGCTTCTCATTGAATGTTGATCCAGTTTTAGAGATCAAAGGTGGATTGAGTTTAGTTGACAGGCTTGCTAAGCAATGGTGATGGATTTGATTTTTGAACGAAGATTAGACCGCAGAATGTTAAAATAGTTTGTGATTCTTCCTAGAAGTGTTTAGAAGAAACGCCCAGTTTGTCTCCTAACAGTGAAGAAGAGTTTATTATTGATGTTGTCTCCGAGGTTGCTTCTGTTTTGTTGCTCTGTAACTTATGAATTCCGGAAGAATTGAGAACGTTGAAGAAATAACTTCGAGGTTAGTTGGACCTTAGACTCATTAGGCCTAGTGCATCATCTTAGAGTATGAAAGTACAATTTGTGAAGAAGAGAGAAGACAATACAAGAAAGTGATTAGATTTTAGACAGTCGAAACAAGTGACAGTGAATAATTAGTATCCGTTTCTGAGTGTCAGTGAATTGTTGATCAGTTAGTGTGTGCTTCAGTCTTTTTGAAGATTAATTGGAGATCCGTTTACTACCAGTTGATGGTGAGAAATGTGAAGTACCGAAGACAGCTTTAGGGGCAAGATGTGACCACCTTGAGCTCTGAGTTATGCCGTTTTGTTTGACTAGTGCATTAGTTACCTTCATAGAGATGTTGAGCAGAATATTTCCCTGAGTTTCTTGATCAGTTGTAGTAGCTCTTCTAGGTGTCACGTGAGTATATTCAAGTACCGAGGAAGATCATGGCAAGTTTTGAAGTTAGTGTGGTGGATTCTATTAGAGAATTAATTGTATACCAAGTTGTACAACGTGAACTTCGAGTTAATGAAGATATTCTCTTAGAATGTGAAAAGTTGTAGAGTGTATTAGAACAAATCTTGAACAGACAAAGGAAGATGTGAGTTGGAAGAAACTGAAGACTGTGACAGATATCTATAGTTTCTAGGTCTAGCATTGTTACTTTCAGAGAATTGTAAATAGTGTTTGAAGATAGTTGCTCCATTGATAGATTGCTACAGAAGAATGTTTAGTTGCGTGGTTAGATGCGAGACAATGAGCCCTTGAGAAACCGAAAGAAACTTTGAAGAAAGCTTCGACCTTGATCCAGTCTATACTAGAGAAAGAGCTTGCAAACTGTAGTGATGTATTACATGTAGGGTTAGGTTGTGCTTATGCAAGACGGAAGATTGTGACTTGTTCATCAAGATAGTTGAAAGACCGAGAAAATGGTTACCTCACACTAGACTTAGAGTTAATTACAGTTGTATTTGCTTCGAAGACTTAGAGACAAAGCTTGTATAGTATGAAATGCGCAGTGTATATGTACGTATCATTAGAGTTTGAAATATTTGAAGACTTGGGAATGTTTGGAACTTGAACAACATGAGTAGTTAGAATTGCTTGAAGACTGTGATCCCAAGATTGAGTACTATCTGAAGAGAGTCTACGTAGTAACCGATGTTCCAAGTTATATTGTTGATAGATTAGTAGTTGGGTTGCGAGATGTGATTGCCGAATTCCGTATATCAAATGATAGTAGTTTTGTGGCTGAGTTTCGGGTTGAGACTACTTTGAGTCAGAATGTTTGATGAGAAACAGTTGCAAGACAGATTCTTGGCACCTCACGTGCAAGACATAGCGGAAAGAAGACCTTCAGAATACAGTTCAGAGGTGATAGAGTTTGTATTGTTAGAGATAGAATTGTTGTACTGATCGGCATAGAGTTTTGAGACGTGTTGTTTTGGCCGAAGTGCACGGTGGTTCATTTGTGTTGCATCTGAGTAGTATGAAGACGTACTGTGGGTTGAAGATGAATGCTTCTGAATTGAGTGGATGAATAATGTGGTTCAGTATGAGAGTAAGTATGTAAATTGTCAGCGTGTCAAGACTGAGCTTCAGTTTTCTTCTAGTTTGTTACATCCGTGGAAGATTCGCAGTAAAAGTGAGTAATAAAGATCCGAGACTTCAACTAGAATAATTTTGAAGACGTCTGCATAGTGTTTGGTTAATTGATGAAGATAGAGGATCAGTCAGAGAAAGTTATGAGTCAAGTGTTCAAGCATTATTGTATGGGTTTGTGAATCAGGCTAGTTCTGTTGTTGTCTGTTGCGGTTACCACCAGAGTTAGAAAGGGGTTTGAGATGTGTTACGTGTATTTATGATTCAGAAATGTGAGTCAGATCTGTTTTGTGCTATATTTGTTGAAGAGATTGAGTTGAGTTTGAAATCGGCATGCCTTGAAGAATCAGTTGAGATCTTAGGGTAAGATAGCAAGTGTTGTGTGGTAAGTCTTTCGAGTTGGTTAGTACGTTGTGGTGAGAGAGGAAAGCGTGGAGGTGCATGTTTCAGTGGCCCCCCGTGATCGATGAATTTTGGGGATGAAATTTCCTTAAGTAGGGGAGAGTTGTAACACCCGTGTTTTGGGGTTAGGAGTTATCCGGGTTTATAGTTCGAGTCAATAAAATTAAATTAAAATAAATTCAACCTAAAATGTGGTGTAATTGAACTTTAATAAAAAGGGAAGGGCTTATGTTGTAATTTGCCCAAAAGCTTTTAAAAAAAAGATGACAACTTTCAAATTGTCATCTTCTTCCCCTTTTCATTATATCCCCCATGTGAAATATCTCCCCCCATTCCCCAAACTCTCTCAATTTTCAAGCTCTAATTTCATTCGATTTCTTCATCAATTCAAGGGGCTTTTGAAAGGTAATCACATATTTGAACTCTCCTTTCCATTTCCTATTCATACATTGTCTTAGATTTTAAAAATATGAACTTTTGAAAATTAGGGTTTGATTTAAAAGTTTGGGTTTTTATGGGGTTTTCATCTTGTTTTGTTAAATTGAGTTGGGGTTTTGTTTAATCAAGTTGAAATACACATTATATGTTAATTTGGTTGAATTTTGATGAATTTCCGAAGTGGGTTCTTGGACTCATTTTTATGGTGTCAAAAAGTTGATTTTTGGTGGGTTTTAGGGTGTAATTAGAGGGCTGATGGTATATGTATACTAAGGGGATGATTTGGGACCTTTTAGATGTCATTTGGGTGTTTAAAAACATGATTTTCTGCTAGGTAAAATATGAGTACGAAAATGGAGTTTTGGAAGGTTTTAGGTGAGTTTTGGGGGTTGTTTAAGGTGGGAATTGATAGCCCAATGGTAGTACTATGATTAGGGATTGATTTGGGATCATTTGTGGGTGCAATGGATGTTGGAAACAAGGTTTTTGGAAGAGGTATTGGGGCTGTCCGAAATTGTTAAGTATGGGGTTTGATCATGACTTGAAATGTTGGGTTTGATATTTGAATTTGTATTCCGGGTTGATATTTTGATGTTGAGCTGATTTGAAGATTATTTGAATTGTATTGAGGTTGTTTAGAAGCGAGAGTTTGCGTTGGAGAAGCTTCGAGAAGAAATCCGGAAACTTGAAGGTGATGTTTGCTTGGTAGTTGAGCTTGGAGGTAGAGGTGAGTGGTTAATATTTTAAATTGGTTTTTAAGTGGTTGGTTCAAGCATGTGAACTAGGTTGGGATTGGTAGACCCACCTAGAGTTAGGATTAGGGTGGTAGCCTAATCCTAAGCTTTAGTTAGAGACATTGGATGTACTCTTTAATTGATGTTATGCCTCATGATTATCCGTGTATGTATAATATGTTATACATGTTGTTGAGACATAGTTTGATGCATTGCTATGCATGTGGGTTGGATTGTAATAGTGTATGATGATGTTGAGTTTAATATGATGTAAGATGCCATATTTTACTCTTGAACATGACATTATGATATTATGTTGTTGAGATGATTGATGTTGAGCTTAATGTGATGTAAGATGCCATATTATGATACTTGAACATCAAAGGTTGTGAAATTTGATTAATTGGCACTAGTATGCTTGGGTACAATGATCGATCATTAGGATGAGTGTGCACACAAATTGAGTCAAAACGTACGTGGCCTTGGTGGCGTTAAGGCACCAAGGAGGAGTACGGTGATGTAATATTCCACCGGAAGCTTTTATATAATTCTACGTGATGATGAGTGGAATCCCATCCGTAGGGCATGTGGCGATGAGTGGAATCCCGCAAATGCAAGGACCGGTGATGAGTGGAATCCCACCGAGGTAATGTTGTTGTTGGAAATGCGTTCCAACATGTTATCCGCGTATTCGAGTCATAGCTAGGTGCCAATAAGAGAAAGTATGTTTATGCCAATATGAAATTATGCATACATGATAATATGAATTGATATGTGTACCGATGTAATATGAAATGTGAATTTCAACGTGAAACGATATATGATGTGGTTAATACATTGAGATGTGTGTCATTGTATGTTGAACTTATATGTTGATGAGCATGGCATGAATTTGGTAATATGTTCATGCATCACCTATACTTATGGCTCATGTGATTTGAAGGTAAAATCATGTATAATATCATGATAGTTGCTCGTGCTTGGACCCTGCATTGTCGAAGGTTTGCTTTATGAGCTTACCCTCACTAAGCTTTTATGCTTACGCTCTCTTTTGTTCGACAATGCAGATAAATAGCTTGTGGGTGGCAAGGGCAAGGGAAGGTCTCCAAGTGTTGCTTTTGGTGAGCTCAATGTATGAGTTTTGAGTAAATTAATGTAATAGTTAAGCAATGGGATAGGTGTCTTTGATTTGAGCTTTGATGTATATCGTTGTTGGCTTGGTTAGTTGATGCCTTGTCTGATTGTAAATATTGCTTATATTACATGCCATGAATGTCTACGTGTTTTGGTTGCTAAGGCATGAACTCCTAAATGTTTGTATGTCCATATTTGCGTGAATTGCTTTTTGTATGAATGTTAAGTATGGATGCCTTGATTCACGTTAATTGCTATGTATGGCTCATGTATGATTGCTTAAATGAATGTATGTGTGAGTCTTGTGAGTGTTAATACATGCCTTTGGTCCTTCGTAAGCTCTTACATATGTCCATGCATGTTCTTAGTGTTTTGCAAGGTTAGGAAGTCCTTAGGTTGGGCAGAATGTGATCCCCTGCACTAAGGTTTCGAAACCATGGGTAAGGTTTCGAAACCTTTGCAGAGGATTTGGTCCCAGGACATTCTGCCAACCCAAAGTTTCGAAACCTTTGGGGTAGGTTTCGAAACTTTGGTCAAAGGTTCCGAAACCTTCCCCAAGGTTTCGAAACCTTTGGTGAGATTTTGGTTCCAGGGCATTCTGCCAACCAAAAGTTTCGAAACCTTTGGGGTAGGTTTCGAAACTTTGGTCAAAGGTTCCAAAACCTTCCCCAAGGTTTCGAAACCTTTGGAGAATTTTGGTCCCAGGGGTTTCTGCCAGCAAAAGTTTCGAAACCCTTCCGCAAGGTTTCGAAACTTCTGCTTAGTATTGCACTGTTTTGAGTTGTTGGTCTGTTCAAAGAGAAAAATACATAGGATTTAATATGCCTTTAGTTAAGATTAAAATTTGGGCGTTTGTTTGTGGTTGGGGGTTCAAAATGACGAGTTTAAAATGAAAAAAAATTTAGGGTTGCTAACCGAAGAGGAACTCCTTTGGGTTTCGCTTCGGTTTTCCCCGTGTGGCCCACTCGGACCGGTCATCCGGCCAGACCGGGACGAGGGGGTTACAAAGCTTAGATTCAGTTATTTCAGAAAAATGATTCGACATCAGAGACCTGGCTTGGTGGAGTACGGTCAGAATCTAGGGGCATGCATAGACCAGACACCCTATAATAGACGATCGGCCGATCTACCCAAAAAGACGAAACTCTATGCTCTGATACCACTAAATGTAACCCCCTAGACCCGCCTATGCGTTACAACGGATCCTAGGAAGCCACATTATGGTCACAAGAGCGACCCACAATGAAAATACACATGAAAACATTTTTCTTTCTCAAAACACTTATTAAACTGTAAAATCAACTTCTGTTTAAAATACAATTTCAGGAAAACATTTAAACACATAACAAAAATTTCAGAAAGTGCTTTACAGACTCTATCACAAAACCATACGTGACGTACATGACATACATGACATACATGCCCACTAATTATACAATACCGTACTCCAGAGGCAACGCCGAGAGAACTCCGAACACTGATGTCAAACATTAGGTCATGATATTTTCTTTTAACCTACGATGGTAAAAAAATAACGTGAGCTTGGGAAAGCTCAGTAATACAGAACTACCAAAAGATGCTATAAGCTCATGCAGACATATGGTATGCATAACATTTTCATGATGTTTCAAGCAGTGATAGTCCTCTATTTCTGTTCTACTATTTCGAGGTTACATCATGCTCAAGAATAATGGTATTTGTTCTTTAATCAGACCTTGAGAATTAGACGGAAATTATATAGGCTGGTAACATACAAGGTAGGAATCAGAGAGTTTGACGTCTAGTGTGTTCCAATAAGTGCAGATAAACATACATAAGTACTTAACATCATATCATATGAGCACATAACAGATTAAATGCAAATGTTCAATGATCATACAGAAGTTTACAAGAACTACCCTCCAACCTTACACCAATATGCAGTCCCCCAGAACTGCATCCATAAGGACTTACCCTAGGCCCGATGGGCATAGATGCCACCTAAGGGGCTGCCTTAGGTCCATAAGGACTTACCCTAGGCCCGATGGGCATAGGTGCCACTCAAGGGGAGACCTTGAGTCCATAAGGACTTACCCTAGGCCCGATGGGCGTAGGTGCCACTCAAGGGGAGACCTTGAGTCCATAAGGACTTACCCTAGGCCCGATGGGCGTAGATGCCACTCAAGAGGAGACCTTGAGTCCATAAGGATTTACCAGCTTGATCAGGGCTGTACCAACAGAGACTTCATAACATAACCCAACAGTATACCCCATATAGTAATCAGTGTCAAGATTCTAGACATGAGTAACATAATACATGTAACAGACATATTTTATTCAGAGTATCAGAAACAGAAGTTCATGCTTTTGACAGATAAATAGGCATACTATCGAGCAGAGCAGACATTTTCAGCATTCATCATGCAAACAGATTGTATCATCATAGGTCAAACTAACATATCATACTAACAAATTCATCAAACATTCAGACAATACCATCACAGATCAAACGATCACATACCAAGTATACAGATTGAGCAGACATTAGACATATATTAGGTAGGCAGAGAATGTCATCATATATCAAGTTCATCAAACATAATATTATTCATGATCAAATAATTATACAATTCATTCAACAGAATATATCACACATAGAACACACTAGATGGAATATTTTATTTCCTGAAGATACTCGGCATTTACAGAAGGGGACGCATTAAACTTTTGACAATTTAGACGAATTTCCAGAACAAGGTTCCTATTAGAAAGGGGTTCGTAAAACGATTCATATTATGTATTCAGGAATTGGTACATCAAGATCTTAGAAAGTTTGGATATATCACGAGTACTTTAGTCATTTAAGCTTACAAGGGCATTATGGTCATTTTATCATACATGGGCGTTTTGGTAATTTATACCAACGAGACATAAACAGTCGCTCAGGAAATTCTATTTACTCATCACTTTTCCAGTCATGCATTCAGAGATTTCTATGATAAGATCTTTTGCGATATTGGATACATCCAGGGTTGTTCTGGTCACAATGGCCAACAAGGGCGTTTTGGTCATTTAACTATCAGAGGTGATTTTATAGTTTAGCCCAGTAATGATAAAATGACGATTTACAATAGTTAACATTTCCAGAAGTTTTTCAAGCCTCCAACTGTTCGAGCTAACATATTCCTACCTTGCAGTACTAACCAACTCTTATATTAATATAAGGAATGATTAACAGACATGAGCGTGCTTCCTAACACTTAGGGGCAGTTTAGCCCTTAAAGTCTCTTTAGAATTCTCAGGGTTTCATCAAATGCATAATTGTATATTTTACTCAAGAGAGCATTTCAGTCATTTTGGAAATTGGGATACATTCACCGTTTTTGTCAAATCTTACTATTTAGCACCTATATCGTTTACGTACTCGGTAGAGCTTAAGTCATTTTAATTCCTTCGGCCCTTACAGACGGTTTACTCATTTTAGAACTTAAGGGTAAAATTGCTATTCTGATTAATTAAGAAATTCGGTGCTCGAAGGCACTACAGTCTTTTTGGTCATTACGATCATTTCGATTAATTCATTCCTTACTGTCGTACGGTTCAGCTTAAGAATACAACAATAATTTCAGTAATTTCACCTTTAGGCGTTATACCTTCATGTGTTATATAGAGCTTGGGGGAAATTCAAGTTTCTTTTAGTATCACACACATTTGAATAATGATGCCGAAGTCTTTTCCAAAAGAACATACATCTTGAGTAGTGTAATTTGCATAATCATGTCGAATGCAGATTTTAGGTCATTTCCTTTATCAGAGGGGTAGTTTAGTCATACTTATGCTCCAAGGGCATTTTCGTAATTTCATAATTAATATCTCTCACTCCATATCCTGGGCCTCGATTCTTACGCACTGGTAATTGAGTTGCGGATTAACTGAATTTAATTATTAGAGCTTTTGATACCGTTAGCTTATTAGTAATCTTATTCGGATAATTTGGTCTTATTAATATTCATACTTATTGCTCGGATCTGATTCAATTTAAGCAAAATTTACAGTATACGTCATCATAAGCATGCATGTGTTGACCGAATATCAGCATGTTCATAAAGCATACAAGGGGTAGTAGTGTATTACCTTAACTCCGAGCCACATCATACGATTCATGATACGACATTCAAATACCCTCAAACCGAATTCGACATTCCTCAGCATCGTGCATCCAAGAAACCGAGAATACCTTCAATTACACAAATTCCAAGATTAGACCTTACTCACAAGCTCTTAACCAAATTAAGTATATAAACAAGTTCGGGTTCAAGGTCAGATTCGGAGGCTTTCGGATCAGAATTTTGCAAAACGGGCTTCAAAAACGGACTCAGGACGTCGAAAAACATAGAATAGGAGTTTTCGGAAAATTTGACTTTTTGGTCAACGGTCAAAGTCAACGCTGACGTCAGCAGGTCAACGGTCAACGGGGTCAGAGTCAATGCTGATGTCATCATAGGCCAGCGCTGACGTCATCAGTCAACTGGTAAGGGTCAACTGAGTTGACTCGGGCTGACTCGGCGAGTTGATTCGGTTGAGTCGGACGAGTTGACTCGGGTTGACTCAGACGAGTTGACTCGGGTTGACTTGGTAGATGGGTTGGACTCAGATACGGGTCGGGTCGGGTCGATTCGGGTCGAATACGGGTACGAGTTTGGTCGGACTCTGGTTGGACCAGTTTAGACCGGTTTGGACCGGGTTCAGACCGGTTCACTTACCAAATCGGAAAATCGCCGAAAAATCCCACCAGGATGCCGCTGGAGACCCCCAACAGCCTCGATTTCACCGGAAAACATAAAGAAAGGCATTATTATTCCAACCCATACCATACATGTTAAAATTAAAGCCGAAATCGAGCCGGAACTTACAAAGAATGGTGCGATTACGCCGGAAAATCGCGAAGCTCCGACGAGGGCTCTCCCGGGGGCGGATTGACAAACGATTAGAGGGGTTTTGATCGCACCGACACAGGGAGCCAAAATCTGGTGGTTGTGTCTCCCACGGATGGCGGTGGTGACCGGAATCGACGACGATAGGTGGAGCGACCTTTAGGTTTCTCGCCGAACCTTCTAGGCCACTTTTACGACGAACGGCGACGAGGCTCTGCGAGTGGCTGACGGGATCGGGTTCAGAACACGACGGTGAACAAGGAGGTGACGGCGGTGGAGGCGAACGGAGGAGTGGTCGGTGGGGTGAGGTGAAGGGTCGGGGAAGGCTTTTCTCCTTTTTTTTCATATTCGAAAGGAAATTAAATGAGCCAGGTGGGTTGTCCAATCTATAATTAGTATCAGTCATGACACTAACATATATTTTAAAACAAAGATGGTGCATACCTTAACCAAGAGTGGTCTTCAGCCCAGACGGTTAAGGCTCAAGTTCACCAAGTAGGGGGTTAGGGGTTCGAAACCTGTTAACAACACTTTCTTCTCTCTCTTTTTTTCCTTAAAACTTGGGGTGTTACAAGGATTAATTGCGTAAAACCTTTAAAACTTACTCTTGAGCTTGGATTGGCCTTTCAAGCTCAATCCAAACTCCCAAAACATTCCCTTAACCATGTTAAGGCTTTTAAAATTGATCCAGTCACCAGTCAACACACAAACGATGTCCAAGATGCCGAAACAAGCCTCTGAACTACCCGAATTTCCATCCACAAAGCCCGAATCTGAATCCTCTATTTTGCGCAACCCAAAACTAAACATTAGAACACTAATACACTCACAAACACATCAACAACCCGGAACTCAGCAATCTTGCAACAACACACATCGATTCAAGCCCCAAATTTCACCCGAAACATATCAATTCAGTCCTAAACTACTTGCAGCCGCACCTAATGAATTTACCCTCAAAAATCTATCTTTTAACATTCCAAAGCTATTAAACCTTCAGTTGTCATTTAGACCCAAAACCTATCCAAAAACTCAATATTTTCAACCCCAAAATTACCTACAATACCCATTTCGAGTTTCCTATAACAACTCATCATTTTAATGTTATTTTAGCAATAAAACAAAGTTAAAAACACAATCAAACTCAGCCATAGTCAACCCAAACGAAAACCCATAAACTTCCTTCCATTTCAAACCAAACTTTAAAAATCAAAACATGTTTAAACCATAGGTTTTGCAAAAATCTCAACATTTATGACTCAAGGAAGATAAAATCAAGTTAAGAAATCAATCACCTTGAAGAAATCACTTGGATTGAGAGCTTGGGCAATGGAATAGTAAAATGGGGTTAGGAGAGGTTTTTGAATGTGAAAAACAAGTTGGAGAAGATGATAGCATTCAAAAACCATTTTTAGAATTACAAAATCTCCTTTTGCACTTTTCTCTTTTGAAACACTTTTAGGTGTGTTAAAAATTAGTTTTTCTCCAATTTAAATTTAACCCGACTCAGCTTGACTAATCCGATTATCTCCCGACCCTAAACTCGAGGCGTTACAACTCTCCCCCACTTAAGGAATTTCATCCCCGAAATTTACCTGGCGGAAAGAGATGTGGAAACTGCTTTCTAATGTCACCCTTCCTCTCCCAAGTGGCTTCTTCCACTTCTCGGTGTCGCCACTTAACCTTAACCAACTCAATGGTCCTCCCTCGCAACACTTTGCTGTCCGAAGCCAAAATCTGAACTGGTTATTCATCGTAGGTCAAATCTGGATTCAATTCTATCTCCTCAACTGATATAACATGTGACGGATCTGATCTATACCTCCGAAGCATCAAAATATGAAACACGTCGTGAATCTTATCTAGTTCGGTCGGCAGTCTCAATCTATAGGCAACATGACCAACTCTCTTAACTATCTCATACGGACTAATGAATCTCGGGCTCAACTTACCTTTCCTACCAAACCTCATCACCTTCTTCCAAGGTGAGACTTTCAAGAACACTTTGTCGCCTAGAGCATACTCCATTTCTCTTCTTTTCAAATCTGCATAAGATTTTTGCCTATCCGAAGCTGCCTTCAAACGGTCGCAAATAAACTATACTTTCTCGGTAGTACCCTTAAGCATATCAGGCAAAGGTATCAATTTCTGTCCCGCTTCGGCCCAACAAACATGTGTTCTACAGTTTCTACCATACAAAGTTTCATAAGGTGCCATCTGAATGCTCTCTTGATAATTATTATTATATCCAAACTCTACTAATGGTAGATGCTTCTCCCATGAACCCTGAAATTCAATAATGCAACATCTCAACATGTCTTCCAACACTTGTATGACTCTCTCTGACTGACCATCGGTCTAAGGATGATATGAAGTGCTGAAATTCAGTCAAGTACCCAAAGCACTATGCAAACTCTCCCAAAATCCAGCCGTGAACCTCGGATCTCTGTCTGACACTATAGATTTCGGTACACCATACAATCTCACTATTTCACTGATATACAAATCGGCCAACTTATCTAAAGTATAAGTGGTGTGAACGGCCAAAAAGTGCGCACATTTCGTAAGACGATCAACAATTACCCAAACCGAATTCTTCTTAGAAGGTGTCAACGGCAAACCCGATACGAAATCCATGGCAATTCTCTCCCACTTCCCCTCGGGAATTCTCAACGGTTGTAACAAACCTGAAGGAAACTGGTGCTCAGCTTTAACTCGCTAACAAACCATGCACTTACTCACAAACTCGGCAACATCTTTCTTTAAACCAACCCAGAAATACTCATTTTTCAAATCGCGATACATTTTCGTACTTAAGCTTAGTGAGCGGTGCTCAAAACGGTAGCTACAACAATGTAGTTTTAAAATGTAGTTTGCTTGAAAACCAAAACCATTTCCAAATCATTTTCACATGCTTGAACACATAACAACATGCATTTACCTTCACGTGCATTTACCGAATGCAACCACAAGCCATAGGCTTACCACATGCTTACCACATGCTCATTCTCATAACGCAAGCAAAGTAACCGATAATGCATAAGCATAAAACAAGAAATCAACAACATGCTTAACATGAGAATTAAAGCATCATGGGTATATTGACATTCATCGTTTTTACTCGGATATGCAGATAGTTTCTCAAACCCACTAGACACTTCCGGTGGAATCTCGCATCACCGTACTCACCCGTCTAGTAAAAACATAACTTCTGGTGGAATCTCACATCACCGTACTCCTCCTTAGTGGAATCTAGCATCACTAAGGCCACGCACGACTTTTACCTCGAGTGCACTCTAATCCTATTGATCGATCAATTATATCTGGTAACAACTCATCACGTGCCAATATACTCATTCACAACCACAAGCATTACTGATGCTTGAACCACTTTCCATGTCCAAACTATCATGCAAGGCATGTACTCACGATGCAAGTATAAACACAAGTCATAAGTCTCAACATGTATAACAATGCAAACTAACACATTATCAACATGACATGTTCACTTTGTATCAAGAATCATAAAACAGGGAATAATTGCGTAAAACCTTTAAAACTTACTCTTGAGCTTGGATTGGCCTTTCAAGCTCAATCCAAACTCCCAAAACATTCCCTTAACCACGTTAAGGCTTTTAAAATCGATCCATTCACCAGTCAACACACAAACGATGTCCAAGATGTCGAATCAAGCCTCCGAACTACCCGGATTTCCATCCACAAAGCCCGAATCTAAATCCTCTGTTTTGAGCAACCCAAAACTGAACATTAGAACACTAATACACTCACAAACACAGCAAAAATCCGGAACTCAACAATCTTGCAACAACACACATCGATTCAAGCCCCAAATTTCACTCGAAACATATCAATTCAGTCCCAAACTACTTGCAGCCACACCCAACGAATTTACCCATAAAATTCTATCTTTTAACATTCCGAAGCATCAACCCAAAGCTATCAAACCTTCATCTATCATTTAGACCCAAAACCCATCCAAAAACTCAAGATTTTCAATCGGGTTTCCTATAACAACCCATCATTTTCATTTTATTTTAGCAATAAAACAAAGTTAAAAACACACTCAAACTCAGCCATAGTCAACCCAAACGAAAACCCATAAACTTCCTTCCATTTCAAACCAAACTTTAAAAATCAAAACATGTTTAAACCATAGGGTTTGCAAAAATCTCAACATTTATGACTCAAGGAAGATTAAACCAAGTTAAGAAATCAATCACCTTGAAGAAATCACTTGGATTTAGAGCTTGGGGCAATGGAATAGTAAAATGGGATTAGGAGAGGTTTTTGAACGTGAAAAACAAGTTGGAGAAGATGATAGCTTTCAAAAACCCTTTTTAGAATTACAAAATCTCCTTTTGCCCTTTTTCTTTTAAAACACTTTTAGGTGTGTTAAAAATTAATTTTTCTCTAATTTAAATTTAACCCGACTCGGCTTGACTAATCTAATTATCTCCCAGCCCTAAACTCGGGGCGTTACAAGTCCAAATCAACATGTATGGGGAATAACCAAAATCTTCACCCACGGGGACGATGGAAGTTTTACCACCGAAGCTCAAATGGTGATGGGGACAATGATTGCCATATCCGAACTGTAAGGATAACCGAACCGTACCTGTATAAATAACTGTGTCGATCCTTGAAAATATCTGCATAGATCCATGATATTTTAAAAAGTTGGATGGCCATAAGGGTAATTTACCATTTTTAAACAAAAATCTAATCTCCCATAACCTGATTATGGTCGGGTTGAGTAAGTTCAGAAATTCTTTGTAAATTCCATAAACATAATTAAAAAGTGGTCTATACATGGTTGTAAAGGTGATTCAGTCTAGTTTTTTTTAAAACACACGATGATCAATTTCGATATGTATTTTAAAAGAAATGAATATCTGAATGTTGAAAGGTTATAAAAATTTTGCAACAGATTTCTTAGAAAACAATTTTAGCAGCGACTTTGAAAAATCACCAAAAATTCTACAAGATAAAACAGGAAGTAAGCTTTACATTTCTATAACCATACAAAAGTATAGATTTGTTTAAAACAAAATGTTCTCGATTTCGAGTTATATATTAGAGGTTATTAATTTCTGAGTTAGCAAAGGTCAGAAAAAGACAACAAACTGTTTCCAAAAACAACAATGATAGTGACTTCAGAAATTCAACGTAAATAGTACGAGTAAAATTAGAAGCTGTAATTTATATGGTTAGAAAATTTATCAAATCTAATTCCATTTGGAACAAACAGATCATAATTTGGAACTATAGATTATTAGTTACATATTTTCTTTTAAAGGTAGTGCTGGTTTTCATGTTTAAATACTTAATATTTTAGTCATGTTTTATTGTTTTGAAATGGTTTGTGTGTTGTTGTCAAAACTAAATTTATCGTTTATGTTTGTAATTTTGGAAATTTAATGTTGGATATTTGTTTTAATGCATTAAGTTTGTTTATTTTTTTGGGGATTGAGATTAACCGAAACTCGTGAAGATCCGTAATGGATGGGCATTAAGATGAAAAAAATCCCCGAAACATTTAATGGGGATTCTACGAAACCGTACTCGCAAGTGTTGATGATGTAGTAGGGAATGTAAAAATGTCCTGGCTCGCCCCATTGTCACCCATAATCACTAATTTTTGTGTTTTAATTATGTATTGTGAACTTTTAAATTTTACTTATTTCCTATGTGCTCTTTTAAAAAAATTAGATTTTAAAAAAAATAAAAAATGTGAATCGGGTACTCGGTTTATGATTTTGCAATTACTTAGGTTTTACAGGTACCCGATAGTTATGATCCGGAATACGGACCGGAGAATCGGTTACCCGACACCTCAAACACCTAAAAGTCCGGTACTCGTATTTGAGCACTCATAATTATACCAGATGCTACAATTCCTTAAATAAACTTTAACCCACACTATTTTCCTCTCTCTCTCTCTCTCTCTATATATATATATATATATATATATATATATATATATATATATATATATGAGTAGGATAAGATCCACTTACATTGTGCAAAACTCATTTAATTTTATATTAATCCATGACTATGGGATGAGTAAAATGAATGGATGAGATGAAAAGTTGAAAATAAGGAGATTTTGTTAGGAGTGTTTAATCTCATCCGTTCATTTTGTTAGGAAACGCCGGTACACCCCATGATGCAGCGGAAAAATTATTTGGCGTATTCTACCAGTGATCCATGTACGAGGAACAAAATCAGGGTGAAAGGGATGAAACGTTACCTTAGTTAAATCTAGAAAAACCGCACGGAGTTATGAGAATCCAATTCTTCCAGCACGATATCGAATCCAAGTCGTCACAATAAACGTTCTGACCTCTACGAAGTCCAGCCGAACGAAACGAACAATATTTTCTCTTCACTAACTGTTAGAGAGGTTATTCACAAAAAGCATATCTTTGGCTGCTAGACCTTATGCCTTTATATAGCATTCTTAACCCTAATTCTAATTGAATTCAGATTCTTTAAATATACAATATATTTAACCGAATATAATTAAATATGTAAAATTTGATTATACTTCAATCAAGTTTCTTTAGGGATGTATATTTTAATAGTATCTGATAATTACAATAATTATCTAGTATTAATATATATATATATATATATAAACAAAATTATATATAATTACAATAATCATAATAATTTCGATTTTTACTTATTTCGTGCACAACAAGTTTGTACACATGCTATCTAGTCGATATTTGTTCATTTCAATCATAGGGTGTGACCCTTGCAGGTTCATGTAACATTAGCAGTAATATTTAGAACAATTCTAATATTACAAGCAATGAGTGGCATCTAGCAATACATCATTGCTACCTAAGTTACAAGAAGTCTTGGTTCGACATAACATTTTTCGTGATTAACTCTTTTCATGTATTACATCCTTTTGTCCTTATATCTAGATCAAACACAAGTCATGTAATAGTCATACTTGTATAGTCCATCTTATATTTGTCGATATCTTGAGTAGACTATTATAAATGAATAACTATAATATCCCATATCAATTTATTCGAGCATGACCATGCATTTCTAGTCTCACTCAATCAAGTTGCCTATGATATTACTCCTATTATGTAAGAGGGACAAATCCTATCTTGATCAACCATATTCTGCTACCTAGATTGCAACATATCCAATATCAGTCTTTATAATGTAGTTAGTTACGACACATGTTTGATTGTTTCAAAATATGTCACTCACAATGTTGAAATAATGATGATCTCAAATTTGAGGATCATACATGTAGTTATCATTATGAGCAATGTTGTGACTGTCACATAATAATCCAAGAAACATGCTCATAGTGGATCAGTCCAATATGTTGTTCTCTAACACATACTTATGTATTGATTTTGACATTTCCATGTCAACACTTTGTCATCAATCAACTACATATTAGTCTTAATATATTATTATTGTCCATGCCCACAATAGTACTCTATAAGGACATTTAAAAATAACTATATTATCCTAAGAGATTTATTATAATTCAATTTATTTATAAACGCACAGAATAAGACTGAAATAATAATAATAATAATAATAATAATAATAATAATAATAATAATAATAATAATAATAATAATGGCTTTATATTAATAAAACAAAATAAAATAAATATGTCTTTTACAACGATCTCTTGATTGGTCTTTGGGCATACTTCAACACATTTCACTCATCCAATGTGTAATCACTCATTTTTGTCCACCTATATATAATATTATTAATATTAATATAGGTGTTTATTATTATTATTATTATTATTATTATTATTATTATTATTATTATTAGGGTAAACTATACTAATGACCACCGAACTATGTGGTTGGTGTCGATTTGACCACTATATTTTCAATTGTGTTAAAATACCACATAACTATTTAATTGGTTCCAATATAGCCACTTGCCGTTAAAAAAACGAAAAAGTTAACGAGACTGTTAAAATAATTGGTATAATTACACATTTAGTCCCTTTTATTTATACAATCATTCAATTTAGTCCTAATTTTAATCTAATAAAATAAATAAATTATTCAATTTATTTTCCTTCCCCAATCAGGTGGTGACACGTGTCACCACTAATTGGAGTAAGAAAAATGAAATAGTAAAAGCTGGCCCCAAGGGGAATCAAACTTGGGTCATTAGGGAAAGAAAGCAATGCTCTTGCCACTAGGCTAAGTGTGTTTCTAGCATATGCAACACCAAATATATTATATGTCGTATATGTGTTATCTGATTAGAGATATAGGATCTGCAAGCAAAACAAAAAATTGAGTTTATATGTAATATTTGGTGTTTGTAATGTGCATATACAATTGATAAGGATTGAATTGAGAGTGCCCAAACACATTCCCCTGACGACCAATGATATTTGCTGCCTTGAGAACTGCATAACAATCGTGATCTTCTTCTCTCTCACATTTTACCCATGCATAGGCTGCCATAATCATAAAGTTAAAACACATTCTGTTATGTATGGTTGTATAGCAATGGTAAGAATGATATAAAGCACCTGGTGAAAAGTCCCCGATTTTATTGTAAAAAAGGCAATACTGAGGATTAAATTTCTGAAGAGAGAAGCGGTTCGACAAGAACAAGGTCACCACCAATCTTTCCCATCTCGTCTCCATCGTTCGATATGCAAAGTCGAATATTTCTGTTCCTTCTTCTAGGACTGCTTTCAAAAGCTTAAAAGTTCTTAACTGAGTGTCTCTGGAAACACCAATGGAGTTGAGTTGCATGTATGTTGTCATTCTGTTGAACACAACTTCATCCTTTATAACTGCCCACCTGTGTAAAACACAATGTATATGTCGATTGCATCATTCAATTATGCTATTGTGTTTCATACAATGTAGCTAAATATTCACCCAAATCTGCTGCCGGCATGACCGGTTAGTTTCGAAAGTGTAAACACCATGAGATCTTCATCTGCAGGTGCTGGAATTGGTGTGAAATGAGGCCAGTAATAAGCACGGTCATGGATTGTTTTGACATTAGGACCTGCTGGGTAAAATTGAGTTTGTATGTAATATTTTGGGGTTTGTACTCACACTTATACTGTTGTATCTTCCGGGACTTCTATAAAATTAAGTTTTAACTTCAGGTCTATGTCTTATTCACTTTTAAGTCTTATTCTCAGCCACTTATGTCGTTATTATTTTCTCCAGTGGTGTCATTTATAGCTGCATTAGAATTTTTGTTTTGTTTGCAGATCCTATATCTCCAATCAGATAATACATATACCATATATATAATATTTAGTATTTCATATATCAGAAATATGCTTAGCCTAGTGGCAAGAACATTGCTTTCTTTCCCTAATAACCCAGGATCAATTCCCCTTGGGGTTACCTTTCACTATTTCATTTTTCTTACTCCAATTGGTGGTGACACGTGTCACCACCTGATTGGGGAAGGAAAATAGATTTAATAAATCTAATAAAAATAGATAAATCCCTCAAATAAGGTAGTGACACGTGTCGCCACCTAATTGAATAATTAATTTATTTTATTAGATTAAAATTAAGACTAAATTGAATGATTATATAAATAAAAGGGACTAAATGTGTAATTATACCAATTATTTTAACAGTCCTGTTAAATTTTTCATTTTTTAACGGCATGTGGCTACATTGAAACTAATTAAATAATTATGTGGTATATTTAACTCAATTGAAAATATAGTGGTCAAATCGACACCAACCCCATAGTTCGGTGGTCATTAGTATAATTTACCCTTATTATTATAGGAAACAGATCATAAAATAAAAAACTCTTTTTAATTAAATAATCCAAGCCCATTAATACACAAATAGTCCATTAACAGTCCTTTATATTACATAGAGCCCATTTGGGCCCAATTTAATCAAACAAAAAAAAACCTAATTTTATCCTTTCACCATGTGTAGCCGCCCCAGGACTATTGGATCAAGATTTGATCCAACGGCTGAGATCAAAGTAGAGTAGCTATTCGGATCACGCCTGTGGCACACGCGCTAGCTGTTCGCCTCCCCACGCGTGCGTGCACGACATGCCGAGACCATTGAAATGCCGCCTGCCACGTGTTCACATTCGGAGGACGTCACGTCCGCCGAAACACCATATCGTCTATCCGTTCCCGAGGCAAAATCAAGTCGTTCATCGTCGCGAAGCCAATGGCCGAGATGCGATCGTCATGCAAGTAGCCGAAACCGCGAAATGAAAAAAATGCAAATGTCAGACAAATAGTAAAATTCATAAATGTAAACACATTTGGATATATATACATTGTAATAGATGTAGTTTTCACGACTACTTTCGGATCAAGAAATAAAAGAGAGTTCTTGTTTTCCCCCTTTCTTTTTCTTTCGCACATCGATAAAGAAAAAATAAAAAAGGAATCGAGTCTTTATCTTTTCGAACCGCCTCGCCTTGCCGTCCGATGGTAAGCCTTTTCGTTCTATGTCGAGCCGTACATGGTGAATCGGGTATGTAGGGATGTTAAAAGGGGTTAGGCTTTTTTGAAAATAAAGGAAATAAAAAATGCAGATGAAGCTTGGATGAAAAAGAAGTGATTAAGATTGAAGGAAAATAAAAAATAAAAAAAAATGTTGATCTAGATTCACCGGCGTCGGCTAGCGACGGCCGGCGCGACGATCATTGCCGGATTCAAGTAGGGTTAAGGGAGAGCTAGGGTTTCATGGGTTTGAGAGGGTAAAGAGTTTAAGAATATGATTTTTGGGGCTTTAGAGTGTGTTTTATACTCACAAAATAATTTAAAAACGGGTAAATTACATCATAAATTATTTCGTTGCACTAATCACGCGGGCAACCATTATGCGTTTTGAAATCCCGCTTCTGGTCCGTAATGTTCATTTCGTCTTTTTAATTTAGTTTCTGATTAATAATTAAATCATATTATTTGTGGATTAATTACCTCGAACCCCCTAATTAATTTTTATATTATATTTTTACACCCTATTCTCATTTTATTCCATTTCAGTCCATTATCTTTATGCTTTTAATTATTGCCTTCATTTTCCATTTAATTTAATTTTGCCCTTTTAATTTCCATGTTATTTAATTTCAGCACTTTTTATTTCCTTTAATTTCAGTCCCTTATTTATATTTAATTTATGCACTTATTGTTTCATTTATTTCAAGTTTGGCCTTTAAATTTTGTATTGGCTTAATTTTAGTTCCATTATTTATTTTATTCATAGTCCTTTATTTTATATATTTTGTCCATATAGTCATTATTGTTAATACTATTTATTCCTTGCTTGCCTTTTTCGCGATCCTTTTATTCACATGTTAGCTAATTAAATACGGATTTAATACGGATAATACATGTTTATTATTATTATTTTATACGTGAATAATATGTGTATACTAATATTCAACTCGCTAATGACAAAAATATAAAAAAATGACAATAAAGCCAATCCTATTTTTTTTTATTTTCTTTCACGTATATCCTATGATTATTCATGACACCGTTTTAGACTATTAATAAATTTAAATTTTTTATATATGTGATTATTTTCTTTATCATCATTGATGTCTTGCTCATGCATAATTATTTGTCATGTTTAATTTATTATACTAAGTTAATTTTAGTACTCATAGTCCCGATATTCTAGTGGGAGTGTCGTCCCAAATATTTAGGCGTCATCTTCTTTGATATCGTGGATTGTGAGTTCGATCGTCTGTCTCGTATGACCATGCATTCATGCATTCGGGGATTAATAGTTAAATCGGGATGAGTTTTAAATTTTTCCTAATAAATATATTACGAACCGTTAGGTACCAATTTTGGGCAGTATGGGGGTGCTAAACCTTCACCATCCGTAACTGACTCCCGAACTCAAACTTTTTTAAAAATCTATGGTTTTGTTTTACGGTGTCCGGTCTACCTTTTTTGAAAAAACGATCGGTGGCGACTCCCAATGTTTTATTTAAATACTAGCATAAAAAATTCCCCTAAGATTAATTTTTTTTTATAAAAGGTGGGGAAAACACATTTTCGGATTTCTAAGTCGCTACACAATGCCCATACATTAATGTAAAACTTTTTTTTTGATAATGACAAATGGATTTTATTAATAACCATGTAAGATATCCCAAATACAACACATTCAGAAGGGAGAATAATGAGGACTAGTCCACCAAAATCTCATACAAAACCCAAAGGTGCAAAGAAAAGTAAATACTTCCATAGAGATTAACATACCGAAAAAATCCAGAAGCTTTCTTGAATCTCATTGTCTCTATCCAAACGAGACGCTTTACGGTGTGAAAAAGGAGTGGTAAGCGAACCAAACTATTAGGCAGATTACTCCGCTACCCAGTTCTGATTACATCGGCAAAACAACCATCAACCGACTAGAGATCTATCTTTCTATCACCACCGACAAAATCAAAATCAGAAACTAGCGTCGTGAAGATCACTGTACGAGCACCAAACGACCGTTAATGTATGTTGAAATCATGCCAAAACAACAGATAAAACGAACCACAAAAACAAAAAAAAAACGTGCCACAAAGGCAGAGGGAACACGTGCCACAAGGACAAAGATACTTATTAAAAATATAAAAAACATGAAAATAAAAAAATCAAGAAAATAATGAACCTCGGTGGTCTACAACCAGTACTAATACTGGTTTCTGGTCACTCGCCAAAAAAGCAAATGAAGAAGAGCTTGCGGCACCTAACCGAGGAAAAAACCTAAGAATAGTTAAGAAAGCTCTCTCTTTATACTTATACTCATCCTTTATAAAATAGAGCTTGCAAAACTAAACGAGTTCTACACTATGTAAGTAGATGTTATATAGTTATAATTTTTTGAATAGTTTAAAGGTGATTATAAGGTATTATATGTTCATACATATTTTTAACCCTTTAACAAGGTACACATACCTTGCAAACAAAATGATTGAACCAGATCTTCTAAGATGAACATCATCCGCTTTTCTACTAGGACCACTTATTAGGTTCCCTGTATATCGTAATTATATATTCTAAATGCATTATTTTCCCTAAAAACTGAATGTTTTAAGTATAAAGATTAATAATAGAAAATAAATACAAAATACGGCCTCAATTTATTAAAGTTCCTTACAATTGTGCACTACAATTCAGTTATTTTGTTGAGTCCAATTCATTACTTTAAATTTATTTGAAAAACGTGATATTTATATTTTTTTTATCAAACACATTTATGAAAAAAAAAATCAATAGACGTTGGCGTTAGACATACGCTTTGTAATAAGAATATATGTATATATTTGGACAGATAATAAGAATCATTTTTTTTTGAAAATAATAATAAGAATCATTATTACTTGAAAATATGCGAGAATGATATTCATTTTCTTGTGTAATTTTATTCGTAGGTTCTCTCACTTTTATTTAGAATCTCTAATGGTTAGGAGATTTTCCCCTTTTATTATCATTATAGATAGAAAATTAAAAAAAGTAAAACGTAAGGGATTGTTTTAAATAGAACCAGTTTGAAATACTAATTTTATTTTCTTTTTAAATTAAATTTTAAAATATATAAAGATTAGAATAAAATGTTTTAATGCTTTAATATTTTTTTAACAATGAAAAAAAAATCCAGATCAAGTTAGTGCAAAGTTAAATAAAGAAAACAAAAATGAAATAAAGAATTCATTGAAATTTAAATTATAATCGATTTAACTTGATTCGACAAAAAAGTTAAATAATTCAAAGTCGTTTAATTAAATAAAATATTGTACTTATAAATTCTAGTTTAGTTTAATCTACTGAAAAAACCCCCAAATAGTTGAGTTTAAATGGATTTGATTTTAAAATTAAAAAATGTAAGTCCAGATTCAATATTTCATTATTCATCCACATGCCATGTCTTGGCATAGCTCCCCATGGGCCATACTTAAACATGAAAGATGACATTCAATGCTTTTTCAAAGTTTTATTTCCTATACTCGTATTTAAATATAAGATAGATATAAATACTAAATACAAAGATTTCAAAGAGCATGCATGAATATATATATATATATATATATATATATATATATATATATATATATATATCGACTTTCTATGATACAACAAACTTCTAAAACTCACAATTTTATTTTTAATATTTTTTAATATTTTGATGTTATTTTATGATCGTATCTATTTTTTAACTTAATATGAAATATAACACTTTTAAAAAATAAGATAACAAGAATACAAATTCCGTAAATTTATATGGATTAGCGGTGAGCGTTCAATCGAGTCGAGTCGGGTCAAAATTTTTTGAGTTATTCGAATTGACGCGTCATATTTTACAACTCAAGCTTTCTTTGAATTTTTTTTATTCGAGTCGAGTTTATGAAATTAGAGTCGAATTCAAGTCGAGTCGAGTTTTCAAGTTCCTACACAAATTTAATTGTAATTAATTATCATGTTATAGTATAGTTTGATTCTAATTTAAACGACTTTCTCTAATCATATAAGATATGCATATGTATATTTCATCATATTTTTTCATATGTGGCATATATTTCTTCATGTTTTTTTATATTGGTATATATATCAGGAAAAAAATGAGGAACTTGACTTGAACTTAAAAATCAATCAACTAATTACTAAAAAATTCTAGTTATTCGAATTCCCATTTTACAACTTGTTGAGTGTGTAAAAGTTCTATTATTTACACCCTATTTAACCCATATTTCTGCTGCATTCAAGCATTATTCATTGCATTTAGGTCAGTTTACAGCAAAACATCACAAATATATTGAAAGGGCACATTTTCTACTAAAAATGGTTGTTTTTGCAGGTTGCTGCCGTAGCAGACGGAAAGGGCAGGCGTTGGGCAGTGAATCAGAAGAGCTGAACTGGACAAGCAGACAAAGAGGACGATGCTGCCATGGTTGCTGCCGTGACAGCAGAGGACGACAGTAGTTTTGAGGAGAAGAAGCAAAGTGGACCTCGACAGATAGAGAAAATTTAGCTCGTCTGTCGTGTGAAAACCCTATAATTTTTCAAGCCCTAGCTCAGAAGATATCCCAAGCCCAAAGTTCAAGGAGAGAAAATCCCAAGAAACAATGAGGACGGCTGGAAAGTAGATTCCTTGAAGATTTAGTCTTTATTAGAATCATACTTTTAATTAAAGTTGTAATCCTTGTTACATTAGATAACTTGAGCCCAAAGCTTATATAAGGGCATATATCTTAACCTAGAGGCATAACCGATTACCCTAGCTTCCTTCCCAAACTCTAGTCGTTTTCCTTCCCACATCATGTTCTAAATTCCCCCTAGGGCCACGGGTTGTTTTGTAAAGTAGTTGCAAGGGTTGTTTTGTTTTAGGAATTTTCAAGTTCAATAAAATAAACTTCAAGTTCTCTTATTTTGGTTATTAATATCTTGCAAGAGCATCGGGAAAGCATTGTGAGGTTATCTATTTACTTAGCATCGGGAGAGTTAAGTATATGAAAGAAATAAGAGCAAGTTCTCTAGTTTATAGTTGAACTATCTCGGACCTAGGGATAGGACGAGGTTAAGTGGCTAAAGAAGAATTCATACACATCGGTGTTCATCCTTCGATTCACACCGGGAGGTATCATCAAAGGCGTGATCATCGACAGACTTGGACCTAGGGATAGGCCAAGGCACATCTGGGATTCTTGCCAAACTTGAAGTACGGAGTTGAGTGTTTGCTGTCGCGACAATCAACGGACTGCTGCCGCGACAGGTGCTGCCGTGACGGGCACGACGACAGAACTGGATTTCCTAAACTCTGCAATACCTGCACTACTGAGCACTTCAATACCAGCCAATTCTCTCTATCTTGATATTCCTACTCTTTTATTTACGTTACTTTATTATTTTCGTGACAATCTCTCAATTATTTCCTTTACTTTCGTGCAGTGAATTAAGTTGAAGCTATTAGCCCAATCCTTGTGGAGACGATATCCGATACTTCGTATCACTTTACTACTTGCGTCGTGTACACTTGCACTACATTGCGATAGACACTTTTACACGCAACAAGTTTTTGGCGCCGTTGCCGGGGATTGGCAACATAACTCTACCTTTTGTTTTACTGCACTTTTCGTTTTTGTTTTTATTTTTATTTTTCTGATTTTCTTTGGTGCATTCAACTCTTGCTTTTCACAAGGTTTCTTGTTTAGGCGCAGATCGAATCGAGGTAAAGATCCTGAGTATCCCTTAGATCCGGAAATCGAACGTTCATTCAATCTCAAGAAACAACTTCGTCACTTACTAGCCAGGAACGAGTACCTTGAGGAACAGCTAGAGAAGATGGCCTACAATGGAAACGACCCGCCTGTCGGCGACCCGCCTGCTACTACCGGACGACGGTCCTGTCGTGACTACATGTTGAACGATCATGTAGAACTGGAAACAACGCTGCCGGACATAGACGTTGACAACTTCGAGCTGAAACCTATCATGTTTAGCATTATCAACAATGCCGGTCAATTTAGCGGTGCTGTTACAGAGGATGCTAGGGAGCATCTAAAAACCTTCCAGGAGATCTGTGGTTCGTTTAGACTACCAGGAGTTAATCCGGAGATACTGAGGCTTCGGTTATTTCCCCATTCATTGAGGGACAGAGCAAAGACTTGGTGGAATAAACTTACGCCAGGTTCAATTAGAACTTGGGCAGATTTATCTCGTGAATTTTTATCTCGTTTTAATCCTTCGCATTTATCTAAGCGATTACGTAATGAAATTGCTACGTTTCAACAGGAAGATGACGAGCCGATGCACGAGGCCTGGGACAGATTTACTACTCTTCTACGGAACTGCCCAATGCATGGATTCCCCGTCTGGAATCAGGTAACAAAATTCTATAATGCTGCCAATTTACAAACTCGTATTCGTATTGATTCAGCTGCAAACGGACTATTATTGGATAAAGATCCGGACGAGGCAATGCAAGTATTGAAAAATCTGGCTAAGAATGAGGAGCAGTTTCTGACAGCAAGAAGAGGGGGTAAACGGGTACTAGCTGTCAAGGATTATGAGGCCGACAACACGATGAAATCACAGGTAGCATTCCTTACTAAGGCAATGAAAAAGTTATTGAATGATGATGCATAACATGGATTTGCTGTTGAGGAGGTATGTGAAATCTGTGAGGGAAATCATAGTGTGGATGAATGTCCTATACAGTTAGAAGAAGGAAAATATGTTGGAAACTACAAGCCGAATTACAATACCAACAATTATAATCCCAACTGGAGAAAGGATCCCAAGTTTTCTTAGAGCAATCCTAATAATGCCCTGAATCCTCAAGCACACAATCAGAATCAGGGAGGACCTAGATTGCTGACACGACAGCAGCTGCCGCCGCAACAACAGCAACAGCAGCAACCAGCTGCCACAAACAGTATACTGGAACAGACTCTGGTCACATTCATGTCTCAGATAGGTACTTATATTGAGAATATGAATCAGTTTGTCAAGAAAACAAAGACATTCATGGATAAAACAGAGATGCGGATGACAAATCATGAAGCTACTCTGAAATCTTTGGAGACACAAATGGGTCAGGTTTCCCAGCATATCAAGCCAAGGCAGACTGGTGGATTCCCTAGTAATACTGAAAATGCTAGGCAACCCATACATGAGCAGTGTAAGGCCATTACTACTAGGAGTGGGAAGAAATTATCAGGGCCGAAAAAGGAAGCTGAAACAGTAAGAAAACCAGCCTTGGACAGACCTGCCGAGGAAGCTGCCCCGACAGGTAACAAACAGACTACTGCCGATGAACCTGTCACGACAGCAGAAGCGACAGAGGAGAAAAATGATGAACCTAAACCTCCTCAGATTCGTATGCAGTGGGAAGGACGTATTGCTGATTATCGTCCCCCACCTCTTTTTCCTCAACGGTTACAGCAAGCAAAGCAAGAATCGCAGCTCAAAAAGATTTATGATATTTTAAGCAGGTTCACATTAATATTCCGTTGTTGGATGCCGTTAGGGAGATGCCCGATTACGCCAAATTTCTCAAGGATGTCATGTCAAAGAAATCTAAACTTGGGGAGTTTGAAACGGTTAAGATGACAGAAGGTTGCATGAGTATTCTTCATCGGCAGCCACCCCAGAAAAAGAAGGATCTGGGGAGCTTCATCATACCTTGTGTAATCGGAGACAAATATGTGGGTAAGGCACTTTGTGATCTTGGTGCTAGCATTAATTTAATGCCAAAATCTGTTTTTCAGAAATTAGGTATTGGAAAGGCGCGACCCACGACAGTAATTCTGCAGCTGGCAGACCGCTCTTACGTTCATACGGAAGGAAAAATTGAAGATATTCTGGTAAGAGTGGATAAATTTATATTTCCTGCTGACTTTCTTGTTTTAGATTGTGAAGCAGACGAAAACGCACCAATCATCCTTGGGCGACCCTTCTTAGCCACGGGAAGATCACTGATTGATGTGGAAAAAGGAGAACTCACCATGCGAGTAAATGATCAAGAGATTAAGTTGAATGTTCTCCAAGCTATGAAGCATGCTGATGCAGACGAGGAATGTAAGGTTATCACTGAAGTTACCCTTGATCAACCATGCATCAGGTCAGGCTGTCACGACATCGACATTGGGCACTACCTCGGCAGCCACTTGCAGGACTGTCACGACAGCACTGACGACAGCAAATCCTCTGAATCCAATACATCTGATACTGAAGATCAGGAGGAGGTAAACTGGATAGGCGATCGTCCAGGTAAGTTATTCGAACCATTAAATTATACTTCGGATAACCATGCAATCCAAAAGCCATCTACTGTTGAGCCACCTGCCTTAGAACTGAAGCCCCTGCCAGGGCAGCTAAAATATGCTTTTCTTGGTTCAAATGATACGTTGCCCGTAATCATATCTTCTAAGTTGCTGCAGGAACAGGAACGACAGCTAGTAGGGATGTTGCGACAGCACAAAAAGGCAATTGGATGGACGATAGCCGATATTCAAGGCATTAGTCCGGCGTTATGCATGCACAAAATCCTTTTCGAGGAAGACCATAAGCCGACTATAGATGCCCAAAGGTGGCTAAACCATGCGATGAAAGAGGTGGTTCGTAAAGAGATAATCAAATGGTTAGATGTTGGTATTGTTTATGCCATCTCCGACAGCAAATGGGTGAGCCCGGTGCAATGTGTTCCCAAGAAAGGAGGAATGACCGTGGTGACCAACGAAAACAACGAGTTAGTTCCAACCAGGACTGTGACCGGTTGGAGGGTTTGTATGGACTATCGGAAGCTTAACAAAGCTACCCGAAAGGACCACTTTCCTTTACCCTTTATTGATCAAATGCTTGATAGATTAGCGGGTAAGCCTTACTATTGTTTTCTTGATGGTTATTCAGGTTATAATCAAATCGCAATCGCACCGGAGGATCAAGAAAAGACGACTTTCACATGCCCCTACGGAACGTATTCTTTTAGGAGAATGCCATTTGGATTATGCAATGCACCCGCCACCTTCCAAAGGTGCATGATGGCCATATTCTCCGATATGGTGGAGGACTTCCTTGAGATATTTATGGATGATTTTTCAGTCTTTGGAGACGATTTTGAGAGCTGCCTAGGCAATCTACAAAAGGTACTTGAAAGATGTGAAAAAGCAAACCTGGTCTTAAATTGGGAAAAATGCCACTTTATGGTGGATGAAGGGATCGTCCTTGGCCATAAGATTAGCTGTCGGGGTATAGAAGTCGACAGGGCCAAAATAGAAGTGATCGAAAAGCTGCCGCCGCCGACCACAGTCAAGGGTATTAGAAGTTTCTTGGGACATGCTGGTTTTTATCGGAGATTTATTGCGAATTTCTCAAAAATCACCAAGCCTCTATGTCATCTTCTAGAGAAGAACCGACCCTTTGACTTTAATAAAGAATGTACTGAAGCATTCAAGGTTCTGAAGGAAAAACTGGTAACAGCCCCAATAGTACAGCCACCAGACTGGACACAGCCATTTGAGATTATGTGTGATGCTAGTGACTATGCTGGCGGGGAAGCACTTGGGCAGCGGAGAGACAAGCTATTTCATATCATATATTACGCCAGCAAGACACTGAATGACGCCCAAGTGAACTACACCACCACAGAGAAGGAGTTACTAGCTGTGGTGTTCTCCATTGACAAGTTTCGTTCTTACATACTTGGAACGAAGGTAATAGTACACACAGACCATTCTGCCCTGAAGTATCTGTTTGCGAAAAAGGATGCAAAGCCTCGATTGATACGGTGGATCCTGCTATTGCAAGAATTCGACCTTGAAATTAAGGACAAAAAAGGGACAGAAAATCAGGTGGCAGTTCACTTGTCAAGGTTGGAGAAGGGACAGAGTCTACCAATAGATAAGACAAACATACTGGAGACCTTCCCAGACGAGCAGCTCTTTGCTGCCGCAATCACTGCCGCGACAGCCATGGCAGCAGGTAAGTCTTCTGAACTCCCCTAGTATGCTGATTTCGTTAATTTCTTAGTCAGCGGAATAATTCCTTCTGATCTTAATTATCAAGCCAGGAAGAGGTTTCAAAATGATGTTAAGCATTATTATTGGGACGAACCTCTTCTTTTCAAAATCTGTGTAGATCAAGTTATAAGGAGATGTGTACCACAAGAAAAGCAAGAAGACATTCTTCATCACTGCCATGCTTCACAGTATGGAGGCCACTTAGGAGGCAAAAAAACTGCTGCCAAGGTGCTGCAGTCAGGGTTCTACTGGCCGTCACTGTATAAAGATGCACAAATCTTCTACAAAAGCTGTGACAGGTGCCAAAGGACATGAAACATCTCAAGGAGAAACGAGATGCCACTGCAGAATATTCTAGAAGTCGAAATTTTCGACGTTTTGGGGATTGATTTTATGGGACCTTTTCCATCTTCATGTGGGAATCTATACATCCTCCTGGCAGTAGATTATGTCTCTAAGTGGGTTGAAGCTATCGCCACTCAAAAGAATGATGCCAAGACAGTCCAAAAGTTTTTACACAAAAACATTTTTTCCAGGTTTGGCATCCCTAAGGCGATTATCAGTGATGAAGGGAGACATTTCGACAACAGGGTTATTGCTGCCGCCTTGAAGAAATATGGTGTCAAGCATAGGATCGCGACATCATATCACCCACAGACCAATGGACAAGCTGAAATATCTAATAGGGAAGTTAAGAACATTCTTGAGAAGATGGTTAAGCCAACTAGGAAAGATTGGTCTTTACTTCTAAATGATGCGTTATGGGCATATAGGACAGCTTTTAAGACTCCATTGGGCATGTCTCCGTACCGATTGATTTATGGGAAAACCTGTCATCTACCTGTAGAGATAGAGCACAAAGCATACTGGGCGATCAAGGCAGTGAATTTGGACTTGGACAGGGCAGAGCAGAAAAGGCTGTTAGACTTGAACGAAATTGAAGAAATCCGGACAATGGCCTACGACAATGCAAAAATCTACAAGGAGAAAACAAAAAAGTGGCATGACAGGAAGTTGCTGCCACGACAGTTCTGCCCAGGGCAGCTTGTATTGTTGTTCAATTCCAGACTGAAACTCTTCCCAGGGAAGCTGAAATCTAGATGGTTTGGCCCATTCCAAGTCGTACAAGTTTTCCCCATGGTGCCATCACAATCTGATCATTAAAAGACGGGCACCAATTCAAAGTCAACGGACAACGCCTCAAGCATTATCAGGGGACTAAAGCCCCAGGAATGCAGGAAGTGGTTACCTTAGGAGATGCCCCACCTGGCATCCCTAATTTAACCTAAATTTTATTTTTTATTTATTTTTATTATTTATTAATTATTAGGAAATAAGGTTTATTTTATTTTTATTTTTATTGTTTTTAGGAAATAAAGGAGTCAAGCAGAACAGGAGAAGTGAACTCAGCCCACCATCCATCCACCAGCCCAACAAAGCCCAATATTTGAAGCCTGCCGTTACAGCTTCAACGGGCAACAAATCCTTTTCTATAAAACCCCGTTTCATTTTCATTTTCACTTACTTCTGCCTTTCTTACTTGCTCCCCCTTTTTAGTTTTCATTTGCTTTCATTTACTTTTCACAACCCTTGCACTAATATGTCTTCTAGGAAAACCCGACGCAATGCTGCCTCTACTTCCTCACCAGCAGCAGCAGTGACAGCAGCAGTAGTAGCTCTGATGTTCAGGTTGTACAGCAACCACCCCAGCCCGCCCCGAGAGCCCGCACCCGCCGCCAGATCCGCCTCAGCAGCAGCAGCAAAGACAACGCCTAAATTTAAGTTTCTTATCTTCTTATTGCTGCCTGCCATATATATTTTGTGATGTACTGCCTTCATTTGTTTTCATTTTTATATTGTCATTTGCATTGAGGGCAATGCAACCCTCGAGTTTGGGGGTGGCAACCCTCCATATTAATGGAGTACATCTTAGTTAAATTTTGTGTCTTTTACTTAGTTTGTTGTCTCTTAAAAAAAAGAAGATGAAAATATTGAAAATTTTGGCTGAAAACTGTGAATTGCACTTACCTGTCGTGACAGCTCTGTCGTGGCAGTGACTTTAGGATAGTTTTTAGGAGAAGTTTAGAGCCTTTCTATAGTTCTGAAAACTTAAACACCATTGTGACTGTTATACTGCTTAGATTTCTTTTAGCCAAACTAGAATAGGAAGCTTAGCACTTGGATAGCCCCTAGAGGTGCCCGAAACTGGCTCTAGGAAAGAAGTTTAAAAAAAGAGACTCAACAGCCCTAGAGGTGCCCGAAACTGGCTCTAGGAAGTTAACTAGAGGTGCCCAAAACTGGCTCTAGTGAAACTTTAGCTTAAAAAAATAGAAACAACGAGTCAAAACAAAAAATCAAGGAGCATGAAAAAAGTGCCTTCAAAAGATAAACTTTGGCATAAAAATTCGAGTTAAGAGTTGAATATTCTAGTGAAACTAATAGAGTCTTGTCATATAACTGTTCACAAGCATGCACACACTGCACGAGGACTATAGTGAGATTCCGGGCAGATCCTAAATTATCCGACAAGTTGCTGCCATCACAGGGATCGAACGACGGGTAAGGGAAAGTTCACTGTTTGAAAGCCAAAACAAAAATATTTCATTTTTCTTTTAGGTCTTAGTTGCTTGAGGACAAGCAAAAACTTGAGTTTGGGGGTGTGTTGAGTGTGTAAAAGTTCTATTATTTACACCCTATTTAACCCACATTTCTGCTGCATTCAAGCATTATTCATTGCATTTAGGTCAGTTTACAGCAAAACATCACAAATATATTGAAAGGCACAGTTTCTACTAAAAATGGCTGTTTTTGCAGGTTGCTGCCGTAGCAGACGGAAAGGGCAGGCGCTGGGCAGTGAAGCAGAAGAGTTGAACTAGACAAGCAGACAAAGAGGACGGTGCTGCCATGGTTGCTGCCGTGACAGCAGAGGATGACAGCAGTTTTGAGGAGAAGAAGCAAAGTGGACCTCGACAGATAGAGAAAATTCAGCCCGTCTGTCGTGTGAAAACCCTATAATTTTCCAAGCCCTAGCTCAGAAGATATCCCAAGCCCAAAGTTCAAGGAGAGAAAATCCCAAGAAACAAGGAGGACGGCTGGAAAGTAGATTCCTTGAAGATTTAGTCTTTATTAGAATCATACTTTTAATTAAAGTTGTAATCCTTGTTACATTAGATAACTTGAGCCCAAAACTTATATAAGGGCATATATCTTAACCTAGAGGCATAACCGATTACCCCAGCTTCCTTCCCAAACTCTAGTCGTTTTCCTTCCCACATCATATTCTAAATTCCCCCTAGGGCCACGGGTTGTTTTGTAAAGTAGTTGCAAGGGTTGTTTTGTTTTAGGAATTTTCAAGTTCAATAAAATAAACTTCAAGTTCTCTTATTTTGGTTATTAATATCTTGCAAGAGCATCGGGAGAGCATTGTGAGGTTATCTATTTACTTAGCATCGGGAGAGTTAAGTATATGAAAGAAATAAGAGCAAGTTCTCTAGTTTATAGTTGAACTATCTCGGACCTAGGGATAGGACGAGGTTTAGTGGATATAGAAGAATTCATACACATCGGTGTTCATCCTTCGATTCACGCCGGGAGGTATCATCAAAGACGTGATCATCGACAGACTTGGACCTAGGGATAGGCCAAGGCACATCTGGGATTCTTACCAAACTTGAAGTACGGAGTTGAGTGTTTGCTGTCGCGACAATCAACGGACTGCTGCCGCGACGGGCACGACGACAGAACTGGATTTCCTAAACTCTGCAATACCTGCACTACTGAGCACTTCAATACCAGCCCATTCTCTCTATCTTGATATTCCTACTCTTTTATTTACGTTACTTTATTATTTTTGTGACAATCTCTCAATTATTTCCTTTACTTTCGTGCAGTGAATTAAGGTGAAGCTATTAGCCCAATCCCTGTGGAGACGATATCCGATACTTCGTATCACTTTACTACTTGCGTCGTGTACACTTGCACTACATTGCGATAGACACTTTTACAAACAACAAGTTTTTGGCGCCGTTGCCGGGGATTGGCAACATAAGTCTACCTTTTCTTTTACTGCACTTTTCGTTTTCGTTTTTATTTTTATTTTTCTGATTTTCTTTGGTGCATTCAACTCTTGCTTTTCACAAGGTTTCTTGTTTATGCGCAGATCGAATCGAGGTAAAGATTCTGAGTATCTGTTAGATCCGGAAATCGAACGTTCATTCAATCTCAAGAAACAACTTCGTCACTTACTAGCCAGGAACGAGTACCTTGAGGAACAGCTAGAGAAGATGGCCTACAATGGAAACGACCCGCCTGTCGGCGACCCGCCTGCTGCTGCCGGACGATGGTCCTGTCGTGACTACATGTTGAACGATCATGTAGAACTGGAAACCACGCTACCGGACATAGACGTTGACAACTTCGAGCTGAAACCTGTCATGTTTAGCATGATCAACAATGCCGGTCAATTTAGTGGTGCTGTTACAGAGGATGCTAGGGAGTATCTAAAAACCTTCTAGGAGATCTGTGGTTCGTTTAGACTACCAGGAGTTAATCCGGAGATACTGAGGCTTCAGTTATTTCCCCATTCATTGAGGGACAGAGCAAAGACTTGGTGGAATAAACTTACGCCGGGTTCAATTAGAACTTGGGCAGATTTATCTCGTGAATTTTTATCTCGTTTTAATCCTTCGCATTTATCTGAGCAATTACGTAATGAAATTGCTACGTTTCAACAGGAAGATGACGAGCCGATGCACGAGGCCTGAGACAGATTTACTACTCTTCTACGGAACTGCCCAATGCATGGATTCCCCGTCTGGAATCAGGTAACAAAATTCTATAATGCTGCCAATTTACAAACTCGTATTCGTATTGATTCAGCAGCAAACAGACTATTATTGGATAAAGATCCGGACGAGGCAATGCAAGTATTGAAAAATCTGGCTAAGAATGAGGAGCAATTTCCGACAGCAAGAAGAGGGGGTAAACGGGTACTAGCTGTCAAGGATTATGAGGCCGACAGCACGATGAAATCACAGGTAGCATTCCTTACTAAGGCAATGAAAAAGTTATTGAATGATGATGCACAACATGGATTTGCTGTTGAGGAGGTATGTGAAATCTGTGAGGGAAATCATAGTGTGGATGAATGTCCTATGCAATTAGAAGAAGGAAAATATGTTGGAAACTACAAGCCGAATTACAATACCAACAATTATAATCCCAACTGGAGAAAGATCCCAAGTTTTCTTGGAGCAATCCTAATAATGCCCTGAATCCTCAAGCACACAATCAGAATCAGGGAGGACCTAGATTGCTGACGCGACAGCAGCTGTCGCCGCAACAGCAGCAACAACAGCAACCAGCTGCCACAAACAATATACTAGAACAGACTCTGGCCACATTCATGTCTCAGACAGGTACTTATATTGAGAATATGAATAAGTTTGTCAAGAAAACAGAGACATTCATGGATAAAACAGAGATGCGGATGACAAATCATGAAGCTACTCTGAAATCTTTGGAGACACAAATGGGTCAGGTTTCCCAGCATATCAAGCCAAGACAGACTGGTGGATTCCCTAGTAATACTAAAAATGCTAGGCAACCCACACATGAGCAGTGTAAGGCCATTACTACTAGGAGTGGGAAGAAATTATCAGGGCCGGAAAAGGAAGCTGAAACAGTAAGAAAACCAGCCTTGGACAGACCTGCCGAGGAAGCTGCCCCGACAGGTAACAAACAGACTACTTCCGATGAGCCTGTCACGACAGCAGAAGCGACAGAGGAGAAAAATGATGAACCTAAACCTCCTCAGATTCGTATGCAGTGGAAAGGACGTATTGCTGATTATCGTCCCCCACCTCCTTTTCCTCAACGGTTACAGCAAGCAAAGCAAGAATCGCAGCTCAAAAAGATTTATGATATTTTTAAGCAGGTTCACATTAATATTCCGTTGTTGGATGCCGTTAGGGAGATGCCCGGTTACGCCAAATTTCTCAAGGATGTCATGTCAAAGAAATCTAAACTTGGGGAGTTTGAAACGGTTAAGATGACAAAAGGTTGCATGAGTATTCTTCATCGGCAGCCACCCCAGAAAAAGAAGGATCCGGGGAGCTTCATCATACCTTGTGTAATCGAAGACAAATATGTGGGTAAGGCACTTTGTGATCTTGGTGCTAGCATTAATTTAATGCCAAAATCTGTTTTTCAGAAATTAGGTATTGGAAAGGCGCGACCCACGACAGTAATTCTGCAGCTGGCAGACCGCTCTTACGTTCATCCGGAAGGAAAAATTGAAGATATATAAAAGAGTTATTTAAAAGAGTTATTTAAAAAAAACAAGGGTAAACTACACGAAATGCCACTAAACTTTAACCTTTGTATCGAACATACCACTGAACTATAAAATGATACTATTGTACACTGAACATTATTTTTTTGCTATTATTATACCACTAAACTTTGTTTTTAGTTCAATCCAAGCACTCGACCATTAAACTGTAACGAACCGTTAAATCCAAAACGACGTTGTTTTGGTGTAGTTGCTTTGATGCCTAAGATAGGCCAACATGACGTTGTTCTGCTAGTAAAAAAAATTAAAAAAAAACATTGCATGCATTTGAAGAGGATTAAACCAAGAACTTCTAAGATGAAAGGTTTACACCAAACCACCAAGCCAACTTAAAGACTTGATATAATTCTAACAAAATAGTATATAAATAATACTACAGTTGAACTTAGTTTCATTTATCCCATGATATAATTTTATAATATTTATAATATAATTTTATACACTACAAGAAAATGCATTTGTAGTGACATTCAAAATAGTCACAAAAAGTGTTAAATTTAGTCACTGAAATTTACAATGACTATTTTTCTGAGTCGTCACCTGTCGTCACTAATAACTCCGTCACAATTATATTAGTGACAACTTTAATGTATTTCGTCACAATAGTTATGTTTTTTATGACCACACTATTTGACACAAATGATCATTAATAGTGACTAAAATTTAGACATTAATGTTATTCTTACTAGTGACAAACATTCTATCACAAATACATATTTAAATAGTGTCTAAAATATGTCGTCACTGTCAATAATTAAAAATTAATTATATTTTTAGTTGTAACCATTTTATTTAGGGTTTAAACTAATCACTAATTGTCCATGAAATTTAATGGAGCTTTTGCATTTTAGTCCGCAAAGTTTTAAGTTTTCATTAGATCACTGGAATTTAATTATAAATGATGTAACATATTCAAATATCAATTTTTAGTAAATAAATGCAATAAATGGCTTCAAGAATGATCGTGTAACGCCCCGGTTTTGGGCTCAGAAGTCTTGGGCGTTGACCGGTTCGGTCAAAGTGCTGATCGAATATATAAAGGTGAAATTAGGAAAGCCTAGTTCGGGTTGCATTAAAAATATGGAAAAATGTTCTAAAATCATCTTTTAATATGTAAAAGTGAACTATGAAATCAATTTTGAAAAATGAGGTTCGGAAGGTTGACATTTTGGCTAGTGACCAAAATGTAATTTTTGAAAGTTGCGTGACTGTTTTATAAAGGATTGAAACTTTGAATCTTTAAGGAGCTATTATTCCAAAAAGAGTTTCTCCAGATTTTTCTAAGATATTTTAAGGCTTTATTCTGATTTTAAAACATAAAGAAAGAGGAGGGAAAGTCATTTTGGCTATTTGCAACTAACTTTTCATTTTCTCCCAATTTTCATTTTCTCTCATTTTCTCTCAACCCAAACACTTTCTCTCCAGAGATTTACATCTGATTTTGTCACTCAAATCTTCCTTTTCAATTCTCTTTGGATTCCTAATCATCTCTACAACAAAACTTCACCATTTGCAAGTTGTTTCATTAAGCTTTTTGGTTCTAAAAAGGAGAAATTCAAGTTTGGAGGTAAGAACGTCCTTCTCCTCTAAACTATCAGTTCTTTACTGAAATTCCTAAGTTCTCAATCCTTGATTTGTGATTTGTTAAAGGCTTTTCAATTGAAATCTTGATTTTAGCTTAAAATGCAAGATTTGCTTGATTTTGGTGGAATTTTCGTGTGATCTGTTTGGGCAGTGTTTTGAAGTGTCAAATTGATGTTAAATGAATGCTAAATTGATGAGAAATTGAGGTTTAATCAATGCAATCCCGGATAGGTTGAATTTCCTAAGTTTTGCTTGAGTTTTTGGTTGTTTTTGGAGTGTTTTTGATGATCTGTTATACCTGGAGGTATAAGGACGTGTTTGTGATCATTTTGGATGTTAAGTGATGTTTAAAAATGGTTAGAAGTGATGGATCTTGGCTGGGTTAAGTTTTGGAAGTGTTTGGAGGTGATTTCGGTTGTGTTTGGTAGCCGAAATGTTGGATTTGTGATGAGCAGCGAGTTTGGTTGTGTTGCTGGTGTTTTTAATGCATAATGATGCATTAATCCTCTGTTATTGTGTGCTTGAAACAGGGGAGATTGATCCGTGAGCTTTGGAGGTGTTGCGGAAGGTTTCGGATGCTTGGAAGGCTTGTTGGCTAGCCTTGTTTTGTGTATCGGTGAGTGAAGTTGGGTTTTCAGCTTTTAAACCAAGGTTTGAAGGTTTTGGGAGCTTAGTATAAGTCTAAACAACTTTGCTAAGCTCAAGAGTAAGTAAATGGATTTCTTTCTTGGTTTGTGTTATGAAATGGCTTTTAAAGCAATTGTGGTTGATGATTGAAATGCATGTGTTTTGCATGATTTAAATTCTGTTTTGAAAGCATATTTTAGCATGGTTTAATGCTGGATTTGAAAGCCATATGTGAAGGATGCTCAAGGTAAGAGATCCTTGGTTTTATACATTGAAAATGTGGTTTTGATGCATGGTGTTGCATGTTGTTCAATGGCTTTGTGTAATGCTTTAAAATAGTGGATTGATGATGGTAAATGATGGTTTTTGCATTATGAATATGCATGTGAATCATTGGACTAATATGGTAAGTTGGTTATATTGGCAAGTGATGTAAGTGGTTCTTGGTTTCTTTGATCGGATATAGTTAGCCGGCTATAGGATTGGGTGCACCGTGAATAAAGTCGCCTTGGAGGTGGAGTGGTTAAGAGTGAACCGGTAAACTCCCTTCAAGTATCCTAACGAGATGGTTAAGGTCATAATGGAGGTGGAATGCCCATTCGAGGACCTTGGTTAAGCAAAGGTTATATGGTGGTTAAAAGTCCATATATGGGAACCTTGTGCTTGTTAAGATCACAATGGTGGTGTAAAGTCCATGTGTGGATCTTGTATAGGGTGTCCCGGATCTCGTTAGTGATGTTATACAACTACCAATCGGTGATGCAAAGGTTGTATGGTGTTTGAAAGTCCATACATGGGAACCTTGTGCATGTCAAGGTTGTATGGTGTTTAAAAGTCCATACATGGGAACCTTGGGAAAAGTTGAGGTTGTATGGTGTTTGAAAGTCCATACATGGGAACCTCGGGAAAAGCTAAGGTTGTATGGTGTTTAAAAGTTCATACATGGGAACCTTAGGATGGTAAGGTCAAATGGTGTTTAAAAGTCCATTTGGAGACCTTGGATTGGTAGTGTGTATGAAGCGTGGGGGACAACGCTTGTGATCCGCGTATCCGATTGGGTGTTGAGTTGAAAAGTGGATGTGTTGATCACTTGGAAGCCAATGTAATGTTCTTGTTTATAAAGAAGCATGAGATGCTTGAAAAGATTCATGGTTGCATGAAAAGTGGTTAATGCTTGTGAATGCATGTTTACTTGTTAAGTTGAACAAGTGTTGATTATCATTTGGTAAATGATGCATGTGTGCATGAAATCTCTTTAATGCATTGGAGTCTTGTTAAGACTTGTTTTAAAAGGCATGTGATGATGATGTTGTGGTTCATATGTTGCCTTTGTTTAATGCATGTGTTGGATTGATTGGGCAAATGGTTTTTAAATGGTTTCTTGCTTGGTTTGACATTCAAGCATGGGAAAGGTATGATGTGAATGGAAGTGTTTTCCAAGGTTTTGAATTTAACTTTGCATATGGTGTTTATGCATGGAATGGTTAAATGGATGATTTTGCAAATTATGCTTTGAAAAGGTTTTCTTAGCTTGCTAAGCTAAGGGTTGGTTTTCATGTTTGAGTAATGCATGGTTTAAGCATGTTGTTGCAAAGGAGTTTTCAAACTTTGCTTGGTAAACAATTCGGGTTTGTTTTAAAAGTGTTTTGTGACCCGCTGCATTGATGGTGTTTTGGTTTTGAGCATTCCTCACTAAGCATTATGTGCTTACGCTCCTTTTTGTCCATCAATGCAGATTCTTGAAGTTTGGACAGCGGGAAGCAAGGGATTCAAGGAGGACTCCATTTGAGATGTATGTCTCGGTGAATAGCTATAGTTAATAAAGGCAATGGGGGTAGAATCTCTTAGATTGATGTTTATGTGTTCGTATATGTTCGGACAAGGATGGTTATATGTTGTTGATGTTGTTGGAACATGTATTTGGCTGCTATGAGATTGATTTGGAAGTTTATGCTTGAATGGTTGCTTGTGTAGGAAGCATGCCTATAGATTTGGGGCTTTTCGTTTATGTTGATATATTGTTGAATTGTTGATGCAAGTATGTCTCATATATGTTGAATTGCATGCTGGTAAAGTTTGGTGGCAATTGGAGTATGTTTGGATGTTTAATTGCATGTTTAAGTATGCATTTTGGGGCAATCTGTGCAGGGTGTTTCGGAACAGTGCCTGCCGTTTCGGAACGGGTTCCTTAAACAAGCCCAGGCGTCCGAAACGGGAGAGACCGTTCCGAAACGGTTTGGCTACTGCCAGCCCGTGTTTCGGTACGCGTTGCGGAACGGCCCCGCGTTTCGAAACGGGCTCTGCCTGTTTCGGAACGGGTGACCGTTGGGGGCTGACATTGGCAGTTAAATGTTTTGAATTGTTTGCATTTTAGTCCTGAAACTTGTTTGTGCAATTGTATGAGCTTGGGATGTCCGTTTGAGCTGAATTTTGGCAGAGAAGCATGAAACATGATTAATTTTAAGTTGGTAACTTAAAATCTGGTTAAGTCCTTAAAGTTTTCAGAATTTACAATTTGGTCCCTAAAGTTGTAAATTGTTCATTTGAGTCCCTGTTTGATCTCTGATGTTGTGATCTTTGAGCATGTTGTCTGAGTGATCACGATTAGGGTTAATGTGCATCTGGACAAGTTTAAAAAGAAAAAAAAGGGTCGTTAATCAAGGTTGACTTTCGGGTTGACTTTGGTTTTCCCCGTGTGACTTTCTTAATTCGGGTCAATTGTCTAGACCGGGTTAAGGGGGTTACAGATCGAACCTGGAACCTTTTGGGCGAGAGTGCAATACTTATCCACTAGGCTAGGTAAGAAATTTTATACTATTTTGAAAGAAAAAGTAATATTTAGGTTTAATTGTAATTGAAATTAATTTTATTTATTTTAAAAATATTTATTGATTATAACACGCTATTATAATAATAATTTACCTAATTTTTCTATGGTTTCTTATACGAAGTACGTATGTTGAAGAACCATTTAGATTTTTTTTATGTAGAAAAAACTAATCAAAATGGAATATATCTGTTAAAATTTTCAAAAAAATCTATCATATACATAGTAGTCTTTGTACTCTAATTTGGTCACTTTAAATTTCTATACTTTTTAAATTTTGAACTTTTTATCCTGACATGAATGGTCGTATTTAAATATGTTAAGTAAAATTTTCTTTTTAGCTAATTTGTTATACATAAGTTGCTTATTTAATTTTTTTCTTTAATTTCATCATTTTTAGTCCTTGTAATTTAGTCATATTGTCGGTGTCTCGTTAGGATTAGGATTAAAATTTTAAAATTTTAAAAATATAAGGACTAAAGTTGATAAAAAATAGATTGACTAAAACAATAATTTACACATAGTATAGACTATAGAAATATTTTACCTTTTGACAAACAAGTTTATGATAACTTTACTTTTTATAATTATAAAAATAAATTTATCATTGTGACAATGTCTAATTTGTCATTACTTTTATTTTTTTATTTGTGACAAAATTTATCACAACAAAAAGTGAAACTTTAAGTGACAAGTAATTTCATTGTAACAACAAATATCAAATAATAGTGACCACTTCACATATCGTCACTATCATGTGTCAAAGTTTTAGTGACAATGAACTTTGTGTCACAATTGTATACTTATAGTGAGAATTCATTTGTGAAAAATGCAATCGCCACAATTACTACTGTTACAGTGACCAAATAAAATTATGTCACAATTACTTATACTAATTGTGTCGCACAAAAAAATTGTCACAAAAAGTTAATATTTGTGACAAAATTATTCTCAGTCACTATCAATTTGTCACTAAAAACCTATATTCTTGTAGTGATAAATATATCAACTTTATAAATAAATACTATTTATAATTTATATTACAAAATTAAAATATTGTTTATAATATATACAACTAAACCCTAAACCATACATGTAACTAACTAAACTACAAACCCTAAATCCTATATATATAATTAAATTTAAAATCCCAAACCCTAAATATATATAATTAAATCACAAATCTCAAACCTAAAACCTTAAAAATAAAATATTATTTATAATATATATTAGGATTTGTAATATAAATTATAAATGATATTTTAGTTTTAGAGTTTATGATTTAGGATTTAGTTATATATAGGATTTAGTTACATATATAGTTTAGGGTTTATGATTTAGAATTTATTTATATATATGGTTTAAGGTTTAGGGTTTAGTTACATACATGGTTTAAGGTTTGGGTTTTAGGGTTTAATTATATATATTATAAATTAGTTTTATAATATAAATTATAAATGATATTTATTTATAAAGTTAATATATTTATAAAATTATATCATGAGATAAATGAAATTAAGTTCAACTGCAGTATTATTTATATACTATTTCTGTTAGAATTATATCAAGTTTTTAAGTTGGTTTGGTGTAAACCTTTCATTTAAGAGGTCGTTGGTTCAATCCTCCTCAAATGTATTATTTTCTTAATTTTTTACTAACAAAACGACGTCATTTTGGCCTATCTTAGGCATCAAAGCAACTATACCAAAATGATACCGTTTTGGATTTAACGGTTCGTTACAGTTTACGGCCGAGTGCTTGGATTGAACAAAAAAATAAAGTTTTGTGGTATAATAATAGTAAAAAATAATGTTTAGTGCTATAATAGTATCATTTTATAATTCAGTGGCATGTTCGATAATAAAGATTAAAATTTAGTGACATTTCGTGTAGTTTACCCAAAACAATAGTGTGTCATATTTCCATTAAATAAGTAATAATTGATATTTTTTATTCCTATTGATCATCATTAATAGCCACCCTATTGTTATCATCCAATAACTTTAAGGGTAAAAAGATAATTTTCCATTCACATTATTCAATAAAAGGGGTTTAATTCTCTTCCGTAACATGTCTGAGAACCATTTTTTTCTCTATTTCCTCAATAATGGAGCAACGTATTTCACTCTAAAAATTCTCTCAAGGAATAGGCCTAATCCTACAATAGCCATCGACTCAGTGTTCAAATTAGAAGAGGTGAATCACCTATGACTACCAAAACCCATCACTCTTATGTTGAGACATCAACATTGATGTGGTGAGCTTGGAAAGACTTCTCGGCTAAAAGAATCAGTCATGACGGTCAACTTTAAGCATGCAACCCCATATTTAGATGGAGAACCAATACTTAGCCACCGCATTGGCAAATGTTGTAGAGAAAATGGGGTGTGATTACTAGAGTTAGGCTCAGCCAAATTTTAATACTAATCGTTTTTGAAAAATTCGAATTTATTTGAAAATCCATTTTTTTTAATTTTGAAATTGAAGTCGCCGTCAGTCACTTAAGTTAGGTAGACCGAACACCAAAAGGTAATTAGAAAAATTTAAAATTTAGAGTTTATAAGTCAGTTACGCGTGGGGAAGGTTTCACACCCCCACCACACCCAAAATCGATACCTAGCCTATTACTAATTGTATTAATATCAAAATTTGTGAGTTCAATTGAAATTAAATGCGTGTTCATTTAAGGTCCCTATTATTTCAAGGAATAAACAAAGATTACCATCAATCCTTCTCCTACTAACCGAGTTTACCCTCTAATAATAGGACACCACGTTAACAATTTACATATTTGAACATGTGATATGAAAAATATAAATAAATGACATACAAGAATGATATACATGAATGAACATTAATATGATAAGAAATAATAAACATGCATAAACTATAACGTAAAAAAGGTAAGTAAAACTATACATATAAATTATAATATATATTAGTAATAAATAAAAAAGAATTACATATATATAACACTTAAATACATATATAAGTACTAACCCCCAAAAAAATGCTAAGCTCAAAAATTCTCTCTAATTTTTTTAGTGTTCCTCTTCACTTCTGCCGCAAAAAGGATCTCTTTTTGTCGTCGATCTTGGACGACATAAGACTCACAACTTTCCTTCTTCTCGTTAATCACTCTACTGCTCATCACCTTCAACTTCGCACCTGCTTTTGCTCAATGGTCACTCATTCTAAGGCTCTCTGGCAATAGCGCCGCCACGGGAGATTTTATCTCCTTGTTGTCTTCTCCTGGCCTGGCTATGGAGGGAGGCTTCTTTGGCCACCGTCCCTGGAAAGTGCAAGGCATTTGGTTAATTTATTGGTTTCTACAAGCTCGTTGGCTTCCCGGTGGCACCTTGTGCCACCGACGCCGATCCTGAACGACAAGGCTATACATGATCATGTTCCGTCATAGGGAGTATCATCTACCTCTAAAGGCTATGAATCGTGAAATGGGTATCCACCTCAGAGGGTGTATCGAGAAGGCCATTGGAGTGGATCACCACGTTGAGAATGGAAAATGGGTGAGTTCCTTCGTGTTCTTGTGGACCTGGACATTTATAAGCCCCTTAGGCGATGTGTCCTCCTAGGTAATGGATCGGGGAAAAAACCCTCACCATGCCCCCTGAAGTACGAACGCCTTCCGACCTTCTATTTTTTTCTGTGGAATTATTGGGCATGGATACCCAACCTACCCTGCCCGACCACCTAATTCCATCCCTATGAAATTCCAATTTGGAGAGTGGCTTACAATGAAGACATAAAAACCTCCAACTGCCCCAAAAAAACATGGTATTGAATGTTTTGATGTAGACATCCTGGACTCTCAGCTACCACCTTTTCAACCTCCTCAACATGTTGGTTCCTCAACATCCTGTCCATAAAGTCAAAACACTACCTCAACCACTCATACAAATCAATCTCATGACCAACCTGATGTTGCGCCCCAACCCCCTATAGTCAATAAGAGCCTACAGCCTCTGCAACTGCTAAATAGACCATACAAACTGCAACATATCCTTTGTTCACTGTTCGTAAAGCTCTTTCTGGTACCTTTGATGCTACTGCCACCTCCAGGCCCCTTGTGCGGTTACAAAGCACGCTTCTTCTGAGGTTACAAAGCTTGATGCTTCTGTTGAAGCTACTGCCACAGTGCAACAGTCTCTTCCTATGTGTAAAAAGCTTGGAGCCTCTTTTGAAGCAATAATTATTTTGCAACACCCTCATATTGAATCTTCAAACGATGGTGACTTCTCCCCGGTCCCTATCCCACCCCCTCAAACTCCCTGTGGCTGGGTTTGATGCGAAAAGTACTAGCCGAGTACCCAAAAGAAGTAATCAATGAAAACATGAGGTATATCACCCCATTCTACCAAAGCGATCACGCCACACTACACTATCTTCTTCACCACCTCAAGATGCAGGGATAAGCAGCTTAAAAAAACTCTTCGACAGTGGTTGTCAATCAACCCCGTCGAGCCCAATGAAGCTAATATGTTGGAACTGTCGGGGGCTTGGGAACCCTCGAACAATTTAATCCTTGGGGCAAGCTATTGCTCATCAAGCTCCTAAAATTATTTTCCTTTGCGAAACGAGGCCCATACATTCTACTAGGACTCGTATTAAATCTACTATAGGTTTTGACAATTGTATTGTTGTTGATTTTGGAAGAGGCTGCTCGGGTCTCATGCTTTTATGGAATAATGAAACACAAGTTGATTTGCTCCCGTACTCTTCCATTCATATTGATGTAATACCCTAAAATTGAGCCTAGTAGAAATTGAATTCCAATTCAAATTAAGCTTTATCCTAATTCGATTAAGGTAATTAAGGACTTAATTGAATAAAATTTCAAAACCGATATTAGGATTTGAAAGACCAAATCTGATGAAAGAAGAAATAGAGAATTGCATGCTTAAATTTAAGATTCCTTAGGCTGCCCCTCCACTAACTTAGACATTAGAGATAATTACAAGGGTGATTTGGACATTTCCTTGTCCAAATAAGATGACACTTAGTCATCTTCCTTAATCACTATGACCGTCAAAACTAAGAAAGAAAGAAGAGAGAGATTTTGAGAGAAGGAAACAATTTTTATTAGCTTGGGAGCTTTGCATGATTAGGAAATTTGACTTGGAAGTCAAAATAGAGAGGCTCGGTAAGCTATTCTCCCTTAACCGAGTTGAATATGTGGTTAAATTTTCATTATAGCATGTATATATGATGTTTTGATGTTGCTGGAAATTTTGTAGATTGATATCTAAATTATGAACATGTTAGATTATGAAGTAAATAATGAAATTAAGGATAAACCATGATAGTCGAATAGTATAAGCACTAAATTGAGGAAATTGATAAACTGATGGAGTTATATACGTAATTAGAAAAATTCATGTAGGAGAAAGTTACTGAAAATTGAGTTTACTTTTGAATTGAAGTATTAGATTAGTGGAAATAATGTTAGAATTGGTGAATTTGAAGTTAGAACTGAAACTGGTCACCTAAGAAGCTTCATTGATGGTTATGGACTGTTTTGGAAGAAAATATAAAATATGGGATTAAATGGAACGTAAATAAAGGCTGGAAATTTTAGTAAAATACAGGGGAAGTATTAGAGTAGATGCTAGATAGATTATAATGTATGTATTATAACTTAGTGAATAAATTAAATGACTAATTGACAGACTAGTTAAAACTGGATTGTTCTGGATTATTGAATAAATTGAGGATCTAAATGAATTAATTAGGGACTAGCCATGACTTGAAATAACAGAGGGAAAACATGGTAAACAATGGTTTAAAGGGCTAAAATAAACTAGTAAAGATGTCAGGTGAATTAAACCCTAAAAGTGGACTAAAATAAAATCTGGGCAGTTTCAAAACTGTAAAATTGACCGACTTTAATCAATAAAATATGAGCCATACATGGTTAAATAGGTAATTGAATAAGCTTTAAACGGTATAAAGTATTCGAAATTCTGACTTCCGGATCAGAAGTTATAGGCAAAACATTAAAAGGTGTGCAGTCTGCCCAGAACATAAAAACAATTTAGGGAAATAGTGAACTTATGCGTGAATAAGTGTGATTTCTTTGATAAATTGTGTACTAACATGTTCCTTATATGTTGTGAATGGTTGGATAGAGCAAAAAGTGGAAGAAATTGAAAAGGGCAATAAAGTTGGTTTATGTTTGATTGATTCAATTATGCTAAGTCTGAAATTCCTTGCTCCTTAATCTATTGTGATCGAATGATTGAATGAGTAGACTATCTAGGTGAAACTTCACTTAAATGATAATTGGTACACAACATTAATAATCTTGTAATATGAAAATTAATCATTACCTCGCTAAGTACGTCTAAGTACTTATCACTCTCGTCCCTTATTCTTCCCAAATATCGGGTTTTAGAGACTAAAGCTACTCGACCCTGATCAGAGCAATATACAAGCGGAGAACCAAAAGTATGGCTTGCATTGTTTATGTTTTACTCCTAGTGGGTGGCTTAGTTTCATGTTTGGCAGTACAAGTGTTTTTCATCATGCTTGTCATTAAACTCTATTTAAGATGTGTGTAAGGATGACTTTGGATGATATCTTTTTGTTTACCATGAGTTGCAAATGTTAAGTCTCATGGTATTTTAGTTAGAGGCTTGTTATTGTTTTGTTGTAGATATACCATGATTGTAAATATTAACAATGATCGTGATAGCCTCTTGTCATATGATCATAGGAATATATAAATATGAATGGAAATCCAAATGATCAATTTGGAATATTTTGAGAAGTTCGAAATTGCCATGGCTATGTCTAGATTATTTAAATGATCTTTGATAGTTTTGATTAATAGATTGTATCAATTGAATGATTGAATTAAACTTACAAGTTATAGGAACTTGCCTATTCGATATGAATCCTAATCCACCATGTTTAATTATAACCGAAATGAGCAGCAATTAGAATTGGTGATTACAACTTGAAATTGTTAATAATATAAATCGGCTAGTTGGCTTACTATGAAATTGGTTTCCTAGATTCTTAAGTAGAATATCTCAATTGGAACTGTTAGTTAGAAACTTTCATGGTAGTTAAATGAATAAGAATAATTTAATTGAAAATTTTAATCGGCCCACTAATTTTGTATGTCCTGATTTGTTTTCTCGAATCCCGGCACTCATCGCTCCTAATCCGGGTGAGGGGTGTTGCATAAAATGGTAATTAGAGCTTTAGGTCAAGATCTTAGAACTAGATCAAATCTGCATGCATCATATAGGATTGAACTAAGCCACCTATGAGTTATATTCTTGACATTCTTGCATTATTGCTCGGTGTTGAGTGTGTAAAAGTTCTATTATTTACACACTTTTTAACCCATATTTCTGCTGCATTCAAGCATCATTGCATTGCATTTAGGTTAGTTTTCAATAAAACATCACAATTATATAAAAGGCACGGATTCTACTGAAAGATGGCTATTTTTGCAGGTATCTGTCACAGTAGATGTCGAAGGCAGGCGCAGGGCAGATAAGCAGGAGAGCTGAACTGGACAAGCAGCTGAAGAAGACGAACCTGTCATGGACCTGTTGTGACAGCATGGTGACAGCAGACTTATGAAGAGGAAAAGTAAAGTGGACCTCGATAGATAGAGAAAAATCTGCTCGTCTGTCGTGTGAAAGCCAAATATTTTTCCAAGCCCCGGATCAAAAGATATGTCAAGCCAAAGCTCAAGGAAAGGAATTCCCACAAAATAAGGATGCGGCTGGAAAGTAGGAGACTTTAGAGATTTAGTCTTTATTAGAATCTTACTTTTAATTAAAGTTGTAATCCTTGTTACCTTAGATAACTTGAGCCCAAAGCTTATATAAGGGCATAGATTAAACCTAGGGCAGAACCGATTACCCCATAACCGAAACCAAACCCCTGCCGTTTACCTGTCACCGACATGTTCTAAATTCCCCCTAGGGCTACGGGTTGTTTTGTAAAGTAGTTGCAAGGGTTGCTTTGTTTTAGGATTTTTCAAGTTCAATAAAATAAACTTCAAGTTCTTTTATCTTGGTTTTAATATCTTGCAAGAGCATCGGGAGAGCATTGTGAGGTTATCTATTTACTTAGCATCGGGAGAGTTAAGTATACGAAAGAGATAAGAGCGCGTTCTCTAGTTTATAGTTGAACCATCTCGTGCCTAGGGATAGGGCGAGGTTAAGTGGCTAAGGAAGAATTCATACACATCGGTGTTCATCCTTCGATTCACGCCGGGAGGTATCATCAAAGACGTGATCATCGACAGACTTGTGCCTAGGGATAGGGCAAGGCAGATCTGGGATTCTTGCCAAGCTTGAAGTACGGAGTTAGTGTTCGCTGCCGCGACAGTTAACGGACAGCCGCCGCGACAGGTGCTGTCAGCGACGGGCGCGACGACAGAACTGGAGATCCTAAGCAATTCAATACCTGCACTACTGAGCAATTCAATACCAGCCCATTCTCTCTATCTCGATAACTCAATTCTTTTACTTGCGTTTTTACATTATTATTCGTGACAACTTCTCATAATTATTTCCTTTACTTCGTGCAGTGAATTTAGGTGAAGCTATTAGCCCAATCCCTGTGGAGACGATATCCGATACTTCGTATCACCTTACTACTTGCGTCGTGTATACTTGCACTATAATTGCGATAGACTATTTTACACGCAACAAGTTTTTGGCGCCGTTGCCGGGGACTGGCAACATAACTACACCTTTTTTTCCTTGCACTTTTTGTTTTTATTTTCGTTTTTGTTTTTATTTTTATTTTTCTTTAATTTTTCTTTTGTGTTTTAAACTCTTGCTTTTCACAAGGTTTTCCTGTTTATGCGCAGATCGAAAAGAGGTGAAGATCCTGAGTATAAATTAGATCCGGAGATCGAACGTTCCTTTAATCTTAAGAAATAGATTCGCCACCTCTTAGACCGGAACGAATACCTTGAGAAACAGCTAGAGCAGATGGCCCGTAATCAGCCTGTTGGTGATGGTGTACCGCCTGTCGGTGACCCGCCCGCGGCAGGTGGACGACGGTCATGTCGTGACTACATGCTGAACGATCATGTAGAGCTGGAGACCACGCTGCCGGATATTGATGTTGACAACTTCGAGCTTAAACCTGTCATGTTTAGTATGATCAACAACGCCGGGCAGTTTAGTGGTTCTGCGACAGAAGATGCTAGGGAGCATCTCAAAACGTTCCAGGAGATTTGTGGTTCGTTTAGACTGCCAGGAGTTAGTCTGGAGATACTGAGGCTTCGGTTATTTCCCCATTCATTGAGGGACAGAGCTAAAACTTGGTGGAATAAACTTACACCAGGTTCTATTATGACTTGGGCAGATTTAACTCGTGAATTTTTGTCTCATTTTAATCCTTCACATTTAGCTGAGCGATTACGTAATGAAATTGCTACTTTTCAACAGGAAGATGACGAGCCGATGCACGAGGCCTGGGACAGATTTACAACTCTTCTTCGAAACTGCCCAATGCATGGATTCCCCGTCTGGAATCAGGTAACTAAGTTTTATAATGCTGCTAACTTACAAACTCGCATTCGAATTGATTCTGCAGCGAATGGACTATTATTGGATAAAGATCCGGACGAGGCCCTGCAAGTTTTGAAACATCTGGCTAAGAATGAGAAGCAGTTTCCAACCGCAAGAAGAGGGGGTAAACGGGTACTTGCTGTCAAGGACTATGAAGCCGACAGCACTATGAAATCGCAGGTAGCATTCTTTACTAAAGCAATGAAAAAGTTATTGAACGAAGAAGAATTACAAGGATTTGCTGCCGAGGAAGTTTGTGCTACTTGTGAGGGAAATCACAGTGGGGATGAGTGCCCAATAAATATAGAAGAGGGAAAATATGTTGGAAATTACAAGCCGAACTATAATTCCAACAACTACAACCCTAATTGGAGGAAGGATCCCAAATTTTCCTGGAGTAACCCTAACAATGCTCTGAATCCACAAGCGCATAATCAGAATCAGGGGGTCCTAGATTGTTGACGCGACAGCATCTGCCGCAGAACCTGCCGCCTCAGCAGCAACAGCAGCCACCACCTGCCACGAGTAGTATATTAGAACAGACTCTGGCCACCTTTATGTCTCAGACGGGTACGTATATGGAGAATATTAATCAGTTTGTCAAGAAGACGGAAAACTTTATGGATGAAACCAAGATGAGAATGACAAATCATGAGGCTACCTTGAAATCTCTAGAGACACAAATGGGTCAGGTGTCGCAGCACATTAAGCCAAGGCAGAATGGAGGTTTTCCTAGCAATACTGAAAATGCTAGACCGCCCCCACATGAGCAATGTAAGGCGATTACTACTAGGAGTGGGAAAAAGTTACCAGGGCCGGAAAAAGAAGCTGAAACAGAAAAGGAACCTGCCTTGGATAAACCTGCCGAGGAAGCTGCCCCGACAGGTGATAAACAGACTGCTGCCGATGAGCCTGTCACGACAGCAGAAGCGACAGAGGAGAAAAAAGAAGATTATCGTCCTCAGATTCGCATGCAGTGGGAAGGACGCATTGCTGATTATCGTCCTCCACCACCTTTTCCGCAACGGATACAACAAGCTAAGCATGAATCTCAACTTAAAAAGATTTATGATATTTTTAAACAGGTTCATATCAATATTCCGTTGTTAGATGCTGTTAGGGAGATGCCCGGTTATGCTAAATTTCTCAAGGATGTTATGTCGAAAAAATCTAAACTTGGGGAATTTGAAACGGTAAGGATGCAAGAAGGTTGCATGAGTATTCTTCATCGGCAGCCACCCCAGAAAAAGAAGGATCCGGGGAGCTTCATCATACCTTGTGTAATCGACGACAGATTTGTGGGTAAGGCATTATGTGATCTTGGTGCTAGTGTTAATCTAATGCCCAAATCTGTTTTTCAGAAACTAGGTATTGGCAAGGCGCGGCCCACGACAGTTACCCTACAGCTAGCCGACCGCTCTTACGTTCACCCCGAGGGAAAAATTGAAGATATTTTGGTAAGAGTGGATAAGCTTATATTTCCTGCTGACTTTCTTATTTTAGATTGTGAGGCAGATGAGAACGCACCAGTCATCCTTGGGCGACCCTTCTTAGCCACGGGAAGATCGTTGATTGATGTGGAGAAAGGAGAGCTCACCATGCGCGTGAACGATCAAGAAATTAAGTTGAATGTTCTCCAAGCGACGAAACATGCTGATGTGGATGAGGAATGCAAGGCCATCATTGAGGTGACCTTTGATCAACCCTGCATCAGGTCGGGCTGCCGTGATATAAAATTTGGTCACTGCTGCGACAACCATCTACAGGCCTGTCACGACAGAAATGACGACAGCAACGACGACAGCACCGACGACAACGACTCCTCTGAATCCGATACATCTGATACTGAAGGTCATGAGGAGGTAGACTGGTTAGACCATCGTCCAGGTAAGTTATTCGAACCTTTGAATTACACTTCGGATAACCATTTAATCCAAAAGCCATCTACTGTTGAACCACCTGTCTTAGAACTTAAGCCCCTGCCAGGGCAGCTTAAATATGCTTATCTTGGTTGTGATGACACACTGCCCGTAATCATCTCTGCTAAGCTGCCGCAGGAACAGGAACGACAGCTGATCGACATGTTAAGGCAGCACAAGAAGGCGATTGGATGGACGATAGCAGACATTCAAGGCATTAGTCTGGCATTATGCATGCACAAAATCCTCCTTGAGGAAGATCATAAGCCGACTATAGATGCCCAAAGGCGGTTAAACCATGCGATGAAGGAGGTAGTGCGTAAGGAGATCATTAAATGGTTAGATGCTGGTATTATTTACGCCATCTCCGACAGCAAATGGGTAAGCCCGGTGCAATGCGTTCCAAAGAAAGGAGGCATGACCGTGATAACCAATGAAAACAATGAGTTAATCCCAACCAGGACTGTGACCGGTTGGAGGGTTTGTATGGACTATTGGAAGCTTAATAAAGCTACCCGAAAAGACCACTTTCCTTTACCCTTTATTGATCAAATGCTTGATAGATTAGCGGGTAAACCTTACTATTGTTTTCTTGATGGTTATTCAGGTTATAACCAAATTGCTATTGCACCAGAGGATCAAGAGAAAACGACGTTCACATGCCCCTACGGTACATACGCATTTAGGAGGATGCCGTTTGGACTCTGTAATGCACATGCCACCTTCCAAAGGTGCATGATGGCCATATTCTCCGACATGGTAGAGGACTTCCTTGAGATTTTCATGGATGATTTTTCCGTCTTTGGAGACGATTTTGAGAGCTGTCTTAGCAACCTTCAAAAGGTACTTGAAAGATGTGAAAAAGCTAATCTTGTTTTAAATTGGGAAAAATGCCACTTTATGGTGGATGAGGGGATAGTTCTTGGCCATAAGATTAGCTGCCGTGGGATAGAAGTCGACAGGGCCAAAATAGAGGTAATTGAGAAGCTGCCGCCGCCAACCACAGTCAAGGGCATTAGGAGTTTTCTAGGGCATGCTGGTTTTTATAGGAGATTTATTGCGAATTTCTCAAAAATCACGAAGCCCCTATGTCATCTCTTAGAGCAGAACCGACCCTTTGACTTTAATGAAGAATGTACTGAAGCATTCAAGGTTCTAAAGGAAAAGCTAGTGACAGCCCCCATAGTACAGCCACCAGACTGGACACAACCATTTGAGATCATGTGTGATGCCAGTGACTATGCTGTCGGGGCAGCACTTGGGCAGCGCAAGGACAGGCTGTTTCATGTCATATACTACGCCAGCAAAACATTGAATGATGCCCAAGTGAACTATACCACCACAGAAAAGGAGCTGTTAGCTGTGGTGTTCTCCATCGACAAGTTTCGTTCTTACATACTTGGGACTAAAGTAATAGTGCACACCGGCCATTATACCCTTAAGTACTTGTTCGCAAAGAAGGATGCCAAGCCTAGATTGATACGGTGGATCTTGCTATTACAAGAATTCGACCTTGAGATCAAAGACAAAAAGGGGACAGAAAATCAGGTGGCAGATCACTTGTCGAGGTTGGAGAAGGGACAGAGTCTACCATTCGATGAGACACACATACTGGAGACCTTCCCAGATGAATAGCTCTTTGCTGCCGCAATCGCTGTCGCGACAGCCATGGCGGCATGTAAGTCTTTTGACCTTCCTTGGTATGCTGATTTCGTTAATTTTATAGTTAGCGGAATATTTCCCTCTGATCTTAATTATCAAGCCAGTGAGAGGTTCCAAAATGATGTTAAGCATTATTATTGGGACGAACCTCTTCTTTTCAAAATGTGCGCAGATCAGGTTATAAGGAGGTGTGTACCACAGGAAGAGCAAGAAGACATTCTCCATCACTGTCATGCTTCACAATATGGAGGCCACTTAGGAGGTAATAAAACTGCTGCCAAAGTGCTGCAGTCAAGGTTCTACTGGCCGACACTATATAAAGATGCACAGGACTTTTACAAGAACTGTGACAGGTGCCAGCGGACAGGTAACATCTCGAGGAGAAACGAGATGCCACTGCAGAATATCCTAGAAGTCGAGATCTTCGACGTTTGGGGGATTGATTTTATGGGACCTTTTCCCTCTTCATGTGGAAATCTTTACATCCTCCTAGCAGTGGATTATGTCTCCAAGTGGGTTGAAGCAATCGCAACTCAAAAGAATGATGCCAAAACGGTCCAAAAGTTTTTGCACAAAAACATCTTTTCTAGATTTGGCATCCCTAGGGCGATTTTCAGTGATGAAGGGAGACATTTCGATAATAGGGTAATTGCTGCCGCCTTGAAGAAATATGGTGTCAAGCACAGGATCGCGACAGCATACCACCCACAGACCAATGGACAGGCTGAGATTTCCAACAGGGAAGTGAAGAACATTCTTGAAAAGATGGTTAAACCAACTAGGAAAGATTGGTCTTTACTTCTGAATGATGCATTATGGGCATACAGAACAGCTTTCAAGACTCCATTGGGCATGTCTCCATACCGTTTGATTTATGGGAAAACCTGTAACCTGCCTGTCGAGATAGAGCACAAGGCATACTGGGCAATCAAGGCAGTAAACATGGACTTGGACAAGGCAGGCCAGAAAAGGCTGTTAGATTTGAATGAGATCGATGAAATACGGACAATGGCCTACGACAATGCAAGAATTTACAAGGAAAAGACTAAGAAATGGCATGACAAGAAGCTGCTGCCACGACAGTTCTGTCCAGGGCAGCTTGTGTTGTTGTTTAATTCTAGGTTGAAACTCTTTCCAGGGAAGCTCAAATCTAGATGGTCTGGCCCGTTCCAAGTGGTTCAAGTTTTTCCCTATGGTGCCATTACAATTCAATCATTAAAGGACGGGCACCAATTCAAAGTCAATGGACAACGCCTCAAGCATTATCAGGGGACTGAAGCCCCAGGAATACAGGAAGTGGTTACTTTAGGTGATGCCCCACAAGGCATCCCTAATTTAACCTAATTTTTATTTTTTATTTATTTTATTATTTATTATTATTTATTAGGAATTTTGGTTAATTTTATTCGAATAATGTTTTATTTTTCTAATTTCAGTTTTTAGGAAATAAAGGAGTCAAGTGAGAAAGAAGAAGTGGCCCAAGACCACCGCCCATCCACCAGCCCAATAAAGCCCATTTATGATAACCTGTCGTTTCAGCTGCCGACGCAGACGGACTTGACAGGCTGTCAACAGGCTGACACTGCAGACGCAGAAGCGTGCGGCAGACGCACAGCAGACGCATAAATGCGTGTCAGACGTGTCAGACACGCTACATTCAATCTACCGCCCCGTTATTCCCGCCTGCCGTTGCGGCATTAAATGGGCAGATCCCCAACAGCTATATAACCCCGTTCTCCCTTTCATTTTCATCACTTCTGATTTTTTCTCTCTTGTTTTCTCCTCTAGTTTTATCTATTTTCTCTCTTTTTCAGCCCTTGCAACCAAAATGTCATCGAGACAAACCCGTCAAAACGCTGCTGCCGCTTCTTCTTCAGCAGCAGCATCACCGTTCGCTAAAAAGGAGCTATGGGAAGAGCGTGGCTTTATATACAACAGAGATGCCCCTCATATGGGACTCCGGCCGTTCATTATGAAGGCCATAACAGCACAGCTATGGGAGGATTTTGCCGAGCAGCCGGCAGAGCTTAATGATACTTTGGTCCGAGAATTTTATGAGGCCATCGACAGCAAAACGGCGACATCTGTCACCGTCCGAGGAGTGGCAGTTCCCTTCACCGCCAACAGCATCAACCACACGTTCGGCCTCTTCTTTGGCCCCAATGATGATGCTCACCAACAATTTTGGGACACCCTCGACGCTGCTGGACATGATGCTGTCATGAGGGAGTTGACAGAGGCGGGAACAACATGGAGCACCAGTAAGAAGAACCCCCACTCCGTCAATAGGGGGCAGCTGCTCCCTGAAGCGAAACTATGGAACGCTTTCATCAAAAAGCGTATCCTGCCATCGTCCCACCATACGACAGTCAACAGAGAGCGGTTGGCTCTCATCCACTCCATTCTGCACGACAGGCCCATAAATGTGGGCAGATATATGCGGGACAGCATCCTCGACTGTGCTTTCCGCTCAGACTCACGACTCTGCCTGCCGTTCACCATCACCGCGCTCTACCGATGTGCTGCCGTACCAGAGGAGCCCTCCGACAAAATCAAGACGGGCAGCGGCTGGACTGACAACAACATCTCCAGCCTCATGGAGGTCATTGTCGTATCACCCATTAACGCCTTCGACCCAAACGCCCCTCCTGCTGATTCCGATGATGAACCTGTCGCCGACCCTGCCCAGGATGCTGCCGCCGACACCGCTCAGACAGATCAGTCTGCACACATCCTTGCTGCCATCCTAAGGGTAGAAGAGCGCCAAATGGGTTTGATGACTTTTATCCGCGACTTCTCAAATGCAACGGTAAATTTCATTACTAATACTTTGAATTATTCGGATGTCATCTTCCCCACCTTCCCCGCCCATTATTTCAATATCCCCTCCCCTACTCCCACACCACCTGCCTCTCCCCATACACATTCTGCCGCTTCCACACCAACCCCAGCCCCAACGGCGGAAGGCAGTCCACCGGCAGACACCTCCCCTCGAGGAACCAAGAGACCTGCCACTGATGACAGCCCTCTCATCCGGAGGAATTTGGAGAGTGATTTTACGAGGGTGAAAAGAATTAAGCACGTGGCGAACAAGAGAAGGCTGTCCAAAGCCATCACCACCAGCAGCTCGTGGGACAGCGGTAGCAGTTCCGACGTCCGGCTAGTGGAGCACCCTGCCCCTCCACCTGCTGATGAACCTGCTGAGCACCCTGCCCCTCCACCTGCTGATGAACCTGCTGAGCACCCTGCCCCTCCATCGGCCGATGAACCTGCCGATGCACCTGCTCCTGAACCTGTCCAGCCCCCTCCACAGCGCAGACGCCGCCATCAGATCCGCGTCAGTAGCAGCAGCGAGAGCAGCGCTTGAAAATTTAAGTCTTTATTTTCCTCTTATTGCTGTCTGCCGTTATATTTTGTGATGTATTTTGTTTTTCTCTTTCTTTTATTTTTCATGTCATTTTGCATTGGGGGCAATGCAACCCTCGGGTTTGGGGGTGGCAACCCTCCATCATCAATGGAGTTTTATGTCTTTTTATTAATTGTTGTGTTATTTTTTTTCAAGTTCTTTAAAAAAAATCAGAAAATTTAAACTGTTGGCTTAAAACTGTGAAAGTAACTAACCTGTCATGACGGCTCTGTCGTGGCAGCATCTTGAAGACAGGTTAAGGAAAAGTTTAGAGCCTTTCTATAGTTCTGAAAACTTAAACACTTTTGTGACTGTTATATTGCTTAGATTTCTTTTAGCCAAACTAGAATAGGAAGCTTAGAACTTGGATAGCCCCTAGAGGTGCCTAACACTGGCTCTAGGAAAGAAGTTTAGCAAATGAAAATTAAAAACCTAGAGGTGCCCGAAACCGGCTCTAGGAAGCTAACTAGAGGTGCCCGAAACTGGCTCTAGAAAAACTTAGCTTGAAAATAGAAGAAAAAGAAGCATGAAATTGTGCCTTCTAAAAGAAAGTAAACTTTGGCATAAAAATTCGAGTTAAGGAGTTGAATATTCTAGTGAAACTAAGAGAGTCTTAGCATATAACTGTTCACAAGCATGCACACACTACATGAGAGCTATAGGGAGATTCCGGACAGATCCTAACCTTTCCGACAGGTTGCTGCCGCCATAGAGAATGAGCGACAGGTAAGGGACAAGTCACTGTTTGAAGGCCAACACAAAAATTTTCAGTTTTCTTTTAAGTCTTCATTGCTTGAGGGCAAGCAAAAACTTGAGTTTGGGGGTGTGTTGAGTGTGTAAAAGTTCTATTATTTACACCCTTTTTAACCCATATTTCTGCTGCATTCAAGCATCATTGCATTGCATTTAGGTTAGTTTTCAATAAAACATCACAATTATATAAAAGGCACAGATTCTACTGAAAGATGGCTATTTTTGCAGGTATCTGTCACAGTAGATGTCGAAGGCAGGCGCAGGGCAGATAAGCAGGAGAGCTGAACTGGACAAGCAGCTGAAGAAGACGAACCTGTCATGGACCTGTCGTGACAGCATGGTGACAACAGACTTATGAAGAGGAAAAGTAAAGTGGACCTCGATAGATAGAGAAAAATCTGCTCGTCTGTCGTGTGAAAGCCAAATATTTTTCCAAGCCCCGGATCAAAAGATATGTCAAGCCAAAGCTCAAGGAAAGGAATTCCCACAAAATAAGGATGCGGCTGGAAAGTAGGAGACTTTAGAGATTTAGTCTTTATTAGAATCTTACTTTTAATTAAAGTTGTAATCCTTGTTACCTTAGATAACTTGAGCCCAAAGCTTATATAAGGGCATAGATTAAACCTAGGGCATAACCGATTACCCCATAACCGAAACCAAACCCCTGTCGTTTACCTGTCACCGACATGTTCTAAATTCCCCCTAGGGCTACGGGTTGTTTTGTAAAGTAGTTGCAAGGGTTGCTTTGTTTTAGGATTTTTCAAGTTCAATAAAATAAACTTCAAGTTCTTTTATCTTGGTTTTAATATCTTGCAAGAGCATCGGGAGAGCATTGGGAGGTTATCTATTTACTTAGCATCGGGAGAGTTAAGTATACGAAAGAGATAAGAGCGCGTTCTCTAGTTTATAGTTGAACCATCTCGTGCCTAGGGATAGGGCGAGGTTAAGTGGCTAAGGAAGAATTCATACACATCGGTGTTCATCCTTCGATTCACGCCGGGAGGTATCATCAAAGACGTGATCATCGACAGACTTGTGCCTAGGGATAGGGCAAGGCAGATCTGGGATTCTTGCCAAGCTTGAAGTACGGAGTTAGTGTTCGCTGCCGCGATAGTTAACGGACAGCCGCCGCGACAGGTGCTGTCGGCGACGGGCGCGACGACAGAACTGGAGATCCTAAGCAATTCAATACCTGCACCACTGAGCAATTCAATACCAGCCCATTCTCTCTATCTCAATAACTCAATTCTTTTACTTGCGTTTTTACATTATTATTCGTGACAACTTCTCATAAATATTTCCTTTACTTCGTGCAGTGAATTTAGGTGAAGCTATTAGCCCAATCCCTGTGGAGACGATATCCGATACTTCGTATCACTTTACTACTTGCGTCGTGTATACTTGCACTATAATTGCGATAGACTATTTTACACGCAACACTCGGCTAACTTCTTCCTCTTGTTTAATTATATTATGTTTGAAAAAAGAATAAGCCGGGACGATGAAAGTCCTCAGGAATCCTCTAACGAGGGTGGAAGTGTAAGGCTTGACCAGAACCTTCAGAGACAGTCTGAACCCCAAGAACCCGTTCAACCTCGAGTTCAACCTCGGGAACAAGCTCATCCTCAACCGAAAAACCCTACTATCCAAATGGTTCAACGAGAATGCCTCTTGAGCATGAAAGAGATGTTCGATCAGCTTGTATAAAATCTAAAACAAGATCACCCAGCTACCACTGCAGATGCTACACCAAACCGAGCCCCTATTGACAAATTATCGCAACACTTGGCCTATACCTTCTCCGGTGCGAATGATGAAAAGCCTGAGGATGCTAAATACTAGCTAGAGAAGACCACCAAAGTCGTAACTAAACAGTTGCAGTGCTCGAATAAGCACAAGCTTGAGTGTGATGTAGCTTTGTTAGCAGACGAAGTTATGAGCTGGTGGGAAACTACTACCCTGACTGCTCCAGCTAAATTGGTAACATAGAAATTCTTCATGGATGAGTTCAAGAAGAAATACAGTAGTGAACAGTATCTAGCTGAGCGCCGAAGACGTTTCTTGGACCTCAAGCAAGCTAATAAGCCCATTGAACAATATGTGGCTGAATTCTGCAAGTATTACAAGTACGACTCGGAATACATTAAAACTGAGGCCGACAAATGCTGGATGTTCATCGACGACTTGAACGATGAATTGAGTCCAAACTTTACAGCCTTGAGAATCATGTATTTCCAGAACCTTGTTAACCAAGCCATCGCAACCGATGCAAAAAAGAAAGTCGCGAAAAGAAGGAGGGGCGGGAACCGAAATGACAAGAAGCAAAAGCGAGACGACAAATCTAATTGGAAATCCAAGAAAGCCAATCATCATAAGGAGAGCTCGTTGACATATACTCTTGCTCCGAGAAGCAATTTTACACCAAGGCCCCAATCGGTGAATAAGCCTTCAGTTCCGGTGATCTTTGTAAATAGCACGGGAAATTCCAGGAAAGTCCCCACTTGCGATTTCTGTCACAAACTTCATTTTGGGCAATGCCGATCTCAGTCAAATCTATGCTATGCTTGTGGTGGAGTCGATCAATTTATCAAGGATTGTCCTAAAAATCAAAATAAGGCTCTAGCTCGATCCAATGCAAATCCGAGTCCAGCTCCATCTAATCAAGGCAAGGGCCCTAATAAGACCTAATCGGGAAATCATGGCAAGAGTAAAGGGAGTCATTCGAATGCCCCTGCTTACATTCATCAGGAATCTCGAGCTCCTGGTCGTATTTATCATATTCGGGGAAGGGAAGGCGAAGAATCTCTCGATGTTATCGTAGGTACCGTTAAACTAAACTCAGTACATGTTTATGCTTTGATAGACTCAGGATCTACTCATTCTTTCCTATGTGCAATCTTGATAGAAAAATTGAGCTTAAAGCCTGAACTTGTTCGAACCAACCTTGTACTTTCTAATCCTTTAGGGGGAACTTCTAATATAAACATGATTTGTAGAGATTGCCTATTTACCATTCGAAGCATGCCCTTTCTTGTTGATCTATATATTTTGCCAACTTGTGAATTTGATTTGATATTGGGATTAGATTGGTTAAGTAAACATGAAGCTTGGGTAGATTGTCAAAACAAAAGACTGTAGCTCCGGGGTTTAGGGAAAGAGTCTATACTCCTAATCGATAAAAAGCCTACCACTATTTTTGCTTCTATGGTCTTACAAGATCAAATTGAATTCAGATTACCGAAAATGCCAATTTTTTCTGATTTCATTAATGTTTTCCCTGAGGAACTCCTTGGTCTCCCTTTGACTAGAGAAGTGGAATTTAGGATTGAAGTTTAGCCTGGAACAAACCCGATGTCTATTATGCCTTATCATATGACACCAGTCGAGTTGAAGGAACAAAAGAAGCAAATTCAAGAACTCGAAGACAAGGGATTCATTCGACCCAGTACATCTCCTTGGGGTGCTCCTGTCTTGTTCGTGAAGAAAAAGGACGGGACAATGAGGCTTTGTATTGATTACCGACAATTAAACAAAGTAACGATCAAGAACAAGTACCCGTTGCCAAGGATTAAGGACTTGTTCGATCAACTCAAACATTTTGCCGTGTTTTCCAAGATCGACCTTCGATCGGGTTATTATCAGATGAAAGTGAAGGATGATGATGTGCCTAAAATGACTTTTAGAACAAGATACAGCCACTACGAATTTCTAGTAATGCCATTCGGGCTAACCAACGCCCCAGCCGCATTCATGGATCTAATGAACAAAATATACAAGCCTTATCTCGATAAATTCATGGTCCTATTTATAGATGAAATCTTGGTCTACTCTCGTAACAAGGAGGAACATGCCGAACACCTCCGAATCGTCTTGCAAACTTTCTGAGAACGTCAGTTGTTTGCTAAATTTTCCAAGTGAAAATTCTAGCTATTGGAAGTGTCGTTCCTTGGCCATGTCATCTCAGCTCAAGGAATTAAGGTAGACCCGAAGAAAGTTCAGTCTATTGTTTATTGGAGACCTCCGAGAAATGTGAGTGAAGTCCGAAGCTTTTTCGGTTTAGCCAGATACTATAGAAGATTTGTTAAGGGATTCTCCACTATCGCCATGCCTTTAACTAAGCTTCTTCGAAAAGACGAGCCTTTTGTGTGGTCGGAGAAACAACAACGAAGTTTCGACCAACTTAAGCAAGCCTTGACTCATGCCCCAGTTCTTATCAAACCAGAATCGAGAAAAGAATTCACAGTTTATAGCGGTGCATCTCATTCAGGTCTAGGATGTGTCCTGATGCAAGGAGATAATGTGATTGCTTACGCTTCACGTCAATTGAAACCCCATGAACTCAATTATCCGAATCACGACCTAGAACTTGCTGTGATCGTGTTCGCTCTTAAAATCTTGAGGCATTATTTGTACGGTGAAAAGTGTTATCTATTTACCGAATACAAGAGTCTCAAATATCTCCTGACTCAAAAAGATTAAATCTAAGGCAAATGAGATGGTTAGAACTGCTTAAGGACTATGATCTGATTATTGATTACCATATGGGGAAAGCAAACATGGTCGCCGATGCCCTTAGTCGGAGACCATACTCAGGTAAATCCATTTAAATTAAAAACCTTGAATATTTGAATTAAAGTTAGTCTTTCTTGTTTTACAAGAAATAATTCGAACACTTGCCTTGTTTTACAAGTAACCACTCAAAATTTTGACTAAATTCACTTACTCGATCTTGTAGCTTCAAATGCTATAATTGCTCATCTCCGAGTGTATCAGAAGCGAGGATTCATGTCAAAGGACTAGGAACATCTCGAGAAGGCATGAGATGCCACAATAGAACATTTTAGAGGTCGAAATCTTCGATGTATGGGGAATCGACTTCATGGGACCATTCCCAACATCTTATGGGAACCTTTACATCCTACTGGCAGTGGATTATGTCTCCAAGTGGGTAGAAGCGATCGCCACTCAGAAAAATGACGCCAAAACCGTTCAAAGATTTTTGCACAAAAATATCTTCTCCAGATTTGGCATCCCAAAGGCGATCATTAGTGACGAGGGGAGACATTTTGATAACAGGGTAATTGTTGCTACCTTGAGAAAATACAGAGTAAAGCACCGGATTTCAACAGCATACCACCCTCAAACCAATGGACATGCCGAAATATCGAACCGAGAAGTAAAGAACATACTTGAGAAGATGGTTAAACCCACTCGAAAGGATTGGTCTCTACACCTCAATGATGCACTCTAGGCCTATAGAATAGCGTTCAAAACACCATTGGGAATGTCACCCTATAGACTCATTTATGGGAAAACATGCCACTTACCTGTTGAGATAGAACACAGAGCTTACTAGGCTATCAAACCAGTAAATTTGGACTGGGATAAGGCAGGACAAAAGAGGCTACTGGACTTAAATGAAATTAAAGAAATTCGAGCAATGGCCTATGACAATGCTAAGATCTACAAGGACAAAACCAAAAGGTTGAAACTTTTCCCAGGAAAGCTTAAATCTAGATTGTCCGGTCCTTTCCAAGTTATCCAGGTTTTCCCTCATGGTGCCATCACAATCAAATCCTTAAAGGACGAGCACCAGTTCAAAGTCAACAGACATAGACTAAAGCATTATCAGGGGACTGAAGCCCCAAGGATACATAAAGTAGTTACTTTAGGAGATGCCCCTCAAGCCATCCCTAATTTAACTTAGTTTTTATTTTATTTTATTTTATTTACTTATTAGGAATTAAGATTTATTTTATTTTAGGAACTAATATTTTATTTTAATTATTTTTAAGAAATAAAGGAAGCAAGGAGAAGAGAAGGAGTGAACCAGCCCACCATATTAACAGCAGCCCAAAAAGCCCAACGGACGAGTCTGTCGTTACAGCCTATCACTGAGCTGTCGCGAAAGACAAGCAAACGCGTAACAGACGCGTCAGAAACCGCGTAACAGCTGGCCCCCTTATTCGCGCCTGACGTTATAGCTCCAACGGGTAGAAAATCACCCATCTATATAAACCCCCATTCTCTATTCATTTTTCATCTCACTTATTCTCTCAACTTGTTTCCTCTAGATCGCAAAATTTTCTTTATATTTTCTACAGTCCTTGCAAAAATGGCTAGCAGACAAACCCGCCATAGTGTTGCCTCCACTTCTGCCGCGAAAGTATCCACCCCAAGCCATAGTGCCATTCCAGACCGCTTCGCCTCCACCGACTCCGCCGCAAGATATTACAGCTCCTTCCAGAAAAGGGACATATGGGAGGAACGAGGGTTTATCTACACCAAACCCACGAGAGATCTTGGTCTCGAGAACTTCATAGCAACAAAAATCCGAGCCCTCAAATGGCAGCAATTTGCTGCCCAACCGGAGGAGATGAACATCACACTCGTCATGGAGTTTTACGCTGCTGTCGACAGCAAAGACACCACGACAGTAATAGTTCGAGGTAAAAAACTCTCCATCGAGCCTGCCTACATCAAAACCCTTTACAGCTTATATGTGAGTAAGAAGGAGGACTCTCACAAAAGATTCATGAGCAGTCTGTCGCCGGTAGACTACGACGTGGTCATGGCAGAGCTCACCGAGGAAGGGACGGCGTGGAACACTGAACCCAAACACCGTTGGACAGTGAAGAGAACCCAATTGACTCCACAAGCCAAACTATGGAATCACTTCATCAAAAAGCGCATCATGCCTTCCTCCCACAACAACACGGTCGACAGACTAAGGTTAGCTCTTGTGCACTCCATTTTAAATGAAAGATCAATAAATGTCGTCTGCTACATACGGGAGGGAATACTTGAGTGTGCCCTCCGCCTGTCGGGTCCCCTTGTCTTCCCATACCTCATCACCACCATCTACCGGGGCCACAATTTACCCGAGATTGCTGAAGACGTCAAAGTCCGAGGGAAAGGGTGGACGGAGTGAAACATTTTCAGCCTCATGGAGTTAAAAGCTGCTACCCTGCTGTCATACTTCAATCCTTCTACCACGGCAGAGTAGACGGTAGGCCCCAGTCCCACTGAACTTGCCACAACAGACGACAACAACACCTTCATCAGACACCTCTGCCCAGATTCTGTCGACACTGAAAAGAATGGAGGACAGACAGCTCGGACTGATGAGCTACATGAGGGATTTCACGGCAGCAACGGTAAACTTTATTCATAATGATTTACATTTTACACATGTGTCGTTCCCCTCTTTCCCAGAACAGTTCTTTGCTGCCCCACACCTACACCTACCCTTGCTGTGAGCCCTAGAACTCCATCTGCTGCCTCCACACCTACACCGGTCACAACAGCTGAAGGCGGCAGACAATCTGCCACTGCAAGAGGCGAGAAAAGAAAGAACCCCCTGCTGGAACTTGACGCGGAATATTTTGAAGGGTTCTCCTCCTTTTCCGTCTGGCAGGATTCTGACGGTGAGCCCTTAGTTACCCAAAACCTCTCCAAGGACTTCACGCCAATGAAAAGGAAGAAACTCAACGAGACTGGCGAAGGACCCTCCAGCCAAGGCAAATATGCTAGTAGCAGCAACTCTGACGATGAGGTCGAGGTTCTGGACAAGCCCCACGCATCTCACCAACACGTGTCCAACCACCTCAGGAAGCAAAGAAGAAGACATCCTCTGCCTCTCCCAACACCCTGCCGGCCACTGCCATGAAAGTCGCTGTCCGCCGGCAACTCCAGATTAGCAGCAACAGCGACGACAGCTCCTCAACTTAAGTTTCTATCTTATATTTTGATGTCTTGCTGTTTTATTTATTTTGTGATGTATTTTGTTTTTCTATTTTTATTTTCCATTCTATCATGCATTGAGGGCAATGCAACCCTCGAGTTTGGGGGTGGCATCCCTTCATTAATGAAGTTGTAGTTGTGTCTTAAATTTGTGTCTAAGTATTAGTTCTTATTTAGTTTATTTTTGTGTCAAAAAAAATTGGCTTAACTCTTTGAACTAAACTTACCTGCTGCGACATACTCTGTCGTGACAATGCCTTTATGATGTTTTTAGAAACTGTTTAGAGCCTTGCTATAGTTCTGATCTTTAGAACACCCTTTGTGACTCTTATGTGCTGTCTAGACTTTTATTTGTGAACTAGAGTAGGAAAGCTTAACTACTTGAGTTGCCCCTAGAGGTGCCTAACATTGGCTCTAGGAAAAGAATATAAGAAAAGATTAGACTCAATACCCCTAGAGGTGCCTAATACCGACTCTAGGAAGATAGCTAGAGGTGCCCAAAAACAGGCTCTAGTCAAATTTGAGATAAGAAAAATACCGAGTCTAATTCAGAAAAAACTAAAGGAGCCTAAGAATTGCCTCCAAAAAAAATGAAATTTGGCATAAAAATTCAAGTGGATGGCTTAACTATTCTAGTAAACTAAAGGAGTCTAGGCACATATTTGTTCACAAAACATGCACACACTGCACAAGAACTATAACATGGTTCCGATTAATTCCAGAAACGCCCGGCAAGGTATTGCTCGTGATAGGGCATGAGTGGTAGGTAACGAAAAGTTCACTGAATTAAGCCACACCAAAAAGTTTTTAATTTTAGTTAGGTCATATTTGCTTGAGGGCAAGCAAGAACTTGAGTTTGGGGGTGTGTTGAGTGTGCAAAAGTTCTATATTTTACCCCTTATTTAACCCATATTTCTGCTGCATCCAAGCATAATTCATTGCATTTAGGTAGAGTTTTGCATATACATCACAATCAGATAAAATGGCACATATGCTACTGATTTTGGTCACTTTTGCAGGTATCTGTTGTGGTAGACGCAGGGCAGCAAGGGAGCAGAGCTGGAGCATAGGACTGAGGTCAAGGAACAAAACGCTACCGTGGCCACTGCCGCGGCAGCCATAACGACAACACTGGTGAAAAGGAAAAGCGAAGTCAAGCTTGACAGATAGAGGAATTCAAGACGGTCTGTCGTGGACCACTCCTATATTTTTCTGAGCCCTGGGGTAGAATGAAGGCCAAGCCCAAAGTTCAAGGAAGAAACCCAAAGCAAGAAAAGAGGACGAATTAAAGGCATCTACTCAGAAGATTTAATCTTTAATAGAGTTGTACTTTAGGTTGAACTTGTATTCTTACCTTATTAGAAAACTTGAACCCAAGGCCTATATAAAGACATGTAATTCGACCTAGGGAAGGATATCTCATACCTAGCCGTCTTCCCCAAAACCCTTGTCGTTTTCCCTTCCTCATCATGTTCTAAACTTCCCCTAGGGCTAAGGGTTGATTCTGTAAAGTAGTTGCAAGGATTGTACTATTTTAGGAATATTTCTGTCAAGGTAATAAAACTTCAAGTTTATTTATTCTGGTTTTTCACATCTCGCAAGAGTATCGGGAGAGCATTGTGAGGTTATTTAATTGTTTGATATCGGGAGAGTCAAGCATACGAACGAAATAAATATGAGTTTTCCAGTTTATGGTTAAACCATCTCCGCTTAGGGATAAGTACGAGGTTAAGTGGCTAAGGAAGAATTCAACAACTTTGGTGTTCACCCTTCGATTCACGTCGGGAGGTATCATCCAAGAAGTGTTCATCAACATCACTTAGGCCTAGGGATAAGACAAGTCATAGCAGAGATTCTTGCCAAGCTTGAAGTACAGAGTTGTGTGATCGCTGCCGCGACAACAACAGACTTCTGCCGCAGCAGGTGCTGCCGTGACAGGGACGACGACAGAACAGAAGTTTCTATTCAGTGCAACACCTGCACTACCGAGCAAATCAATACCGGCCTATTTCTTAAACCTGATATTTTACTCTTTTAATTTAGTTATTATTCATGATTACTTTACAAACAATTTAAACTATTTTTCTCTCTTGTGCAGCAATTTTAGGATAAAGCTATTTCCAGTCCCTGTGGAGACGATATCCGATACTCCAAGTATCACTTTACTACTTGCGTCGTGTACACTTGCACTACATTGCGATAGGACTTTTGACACGCAACAGTAATGCCAAGGGGATCATTCTCCTAGCAGAGATTGAATGATTTTGTCATTTTCAATCGATCACTATAAATAATTAGGTTAGTTGTTTTTCTTTTTTTAGTATTTTATTTCTTTTGCTACTTTAAAAGGTTTGCTTTAAGTGAGTGTAGGTACAAGTTATGTTGCCAGGTAGTATGCCAAGATCAAGGTTGGCCTGTGGGATCCAACATTGTACAAGATGGACTTTGTGTGAGTAAGGCCCAAGGAAGAGTGAAAATTTTTTTTCTAAGTGCGGGATAAACCCTAGTCGTATAGGGTAAATATTTGAAATTCAAATTTTAACCTCACCACATTATCTCTTTCTCGCGTCGTTTCTTCATCTTCACCCTTAGCTTTTCATTGTCCCTTTTCCCTAAACACGCTAATCTTTCATCATTATCACCATTTAATCGCACCATTAAAACTCTCAACCATTACTTTTTCCTTCTACTTAAACCCTAAAATTTCTCTTAGCCAAATCTTTACACTTTCTCTTCATCTTTCCTTACTCAAGAAGGCAAAAATCACTTTTCTTTTCCCCAAATTTTTCTGATTTCTCCAAAAGTTTCTCCATGGCATCTTCTTCAACACCTTTCAAGATCTTATTTAATGAAGAAATTCAAAAGAAGTACGAGGATAACTTTGTTGTACGGACGTTTTGTTATGAGAAGAATTTTGAGTTCAAGAACGAACCTAACTTGGGTTATTCACCGTAGTTCATCGCGGTGGTCACAAAGCACAAGTGGGAGATGTTTTGCCAACAAATTGGGGAAGTCTATTTCAATATTTTCCGAGAGTTTTATACCCACCTCACGATCAAAGACCCGCCTTTCTTGTTTGTGCGAGGTACATGTGTTAGGTTTGATGATGGGTATATTAATAATATGTTTAAATTAGATGGTGCAAGGGAAGAGCACTCTAATTTTGCTAAATCGTTGGATGCTACTAGAGGCAATTGCTGTTCAAAGATTTATGCTAGCATGACACCAAATGGAACGTGTCATCAAAAGGCCATCGGACGGTGAAGTTGTTATCATTGAAGCCACAACCAAATTGTGGAACCACTTCTTGAAAGCAAATATTATGCCAACCACCCATACTGAGACTGTTCCGGAAGAATGGATGACCTTATTGCATTCGATCATCATAGGACGCAAGATCAACATCGATCGTATCTGTAACCCCCTTGACCCGACCTAGACACTAGATCAAACCGAGCGAGCTACATTGGGTTTGTCGAAACAAACCCGAACGAGTTACTTGATTTTAGGACAATTTTTCCTTTTTATCTTTGCTAGATGCATAAATAATCCCTAAGGTGAGCATGCAAGCAGCGAATAAGTTATCGATTGAATCGACCGACGAAAAGACATTCAATTGAGCGTTATTGTGTTTTAGGGACCGAATTATAAATCTAGAAAACTGTGAGGACTTAATTAAATCCGAAGTTACCAAACCTTAATTAATCAAGTTACATACATGCCAATTAATTTCCAACTTAAAACAATCATCCAAACTCATTTAATTGCCTAAACAATAAATAATGACTAAACTGCAAAGATTTCAAACTTCAGCAAAGCTTTTACGAGAAATAAGAGCCTCGATACCGATACACCCCATGCCCGTACCGGTACGGGTATCATTTTGCAAAGGGTATCAGCACGGTCCCCCGCGTACTGATTGATACCAGTGATACAACTTTAAATTAGGGGATTTTAGTAGCTAAATTGCGTACCGATACGATTGCCCGTGTACTGATTACCTAGCATATTTTTCAAAGGAGTGTACCGATACGGGGCTAGGCGTACCGATACCCATGTGCAATTTTGCACCGATTTGAGCCTTATCAGACCCCACGTACATATACCTGAGGACTTGTATCGGTACGACTGGGTCTGTAATGACCTCTTAGCCGAACATATGACTCTTAGGCTCAATCGAACAAACTTCAAACAACATATAAACATCATTCCAACTCAACTCTAACAATTACCATGAATATAAAGTAGCATAGGCATCACTGAAGCAAAGTCGAACAAGAAAATAGACCTATAGGCATGATATCTACCCCACATACTTAAATCTTCCCATAGCCCCCATTCAAAACCTAAACCAACTCACAAGTCCAAATCACCAAATAGAACATCCATATGAGATTCTTCACTCAAATTAGGAGTGAACCATCATGTCTTTTCTCTATTTAGAACGTCGAGATGAACTACATCCCTTCGTTATTTAGAGCATCGAGATGAATTATGAATCGGCAATTCTCTCTACTAATGCTCATGTTAGGATGATAATTATATGCCGAGTCCCACTATTGATAGTCTATTATGAATAACCCAAGATCCCTTCGCTGATTGCATAGTCGAGATACGTTCATTAGGATACCCCTATTTGGGATGCCTCCTCTCAAATAGTGTTGGGATGCCTCATAGTATTGAGATACCTCCATTTATACAAAGTCGAACTACTCTCAACCACACTGCGCACAATAAAGACACCCATTTATGCAAATCACTTAGTGTATCTAGGTCATCAATAATCTACAAAATGTTGAAGTGTTTCTCCTAAGCATAAGCATCAAAATTAGGGGATATCCACGTTTGTAACCATTGAAGTCTACTAAAGTCCCCAAAATTACGTAGAGGTTGCTCCAAAGTGTGAGATGCACCGCTTATCACTGAGTCGAGGCGATCACCGCAATTCAACCGCTTTTGTTTGAAACCGTGATGTAACGCCGCGATCGCGATTTAAAACCCTGACAATATGTCTAGCTACAAAGAATTCATACAAAGATAAAACTCATCATAATGATATAAGAGCTAAATGAAACGGCTCTCTGCCCAAATTTAAAAAGTGAACTATTTATTGACACAATCCCATTAAAATTTTACTATCAAACAATGTTTTACGATTCACTTTATTTTAGATTTTTTGTGTCACTGTTCTATTAAGAGGACAAGTGTTATATCCGTAATAATTAATATATGAGACTCATCCAAATCCGCATCAATAATCGCTCTATAATTGTCATCCTATAATTTTAAGAGGTAGGAGAAATTTTTCCTTTTCTTTTTCAACAAGTCTCAAGAGAACCATTTCCTCTCTTCCCCTCAATGCCAATCACCATATTTCACTCTAAAAATGCTCTCCAAAAACAAGTCTAATGTCACCATGGCCAACGACTCTCCGCCTAAATCAGAAGGGAGAACCAGCTCAACCACCACAAACAGATTTACGAGTGCAGAAGATGTTAGATAGTATAAGTATTATATAAAAAATTATATGTTAAAAAACGATAATATTAAGTGATGATGGTTAAGTTCAACTTTAAAAAGAAAAATACAATTAATTAATTTGCAATATTCTGACACTAAATAAAAAATTTGTGCTCAGAATTCACAATTTTAAGTCAGTATGTAAATTCTAGAAATAAAGTGGGAAAAATATGCATTCAACAAAGCTTAAGCTCTAAGATCCAAAGCAACCAGACTTTTGAGCAGCTTGACTACCACTTGCTGCAGCGTCCTGCTGATTGATTTTGAGTGTCGTCGACTGAAACAGTCAACAATTGGTCTTATACATGTCGGGCATATAAATATATTCGACACAAGTTTCGTGTATTTGGATGGTCTCCAAAGTCCAATCATATATATGTCCGTGAATGTGTAGGACACAAGCATTTCAACAATTTTTTTTTTGAAATAAAATAAAACCAAGTGACTCATGGTGAACAAAGGAAAAAAATGTTTTCGTAGATGAGAAAATACCTCAGCCTTGCTATCAGAGTCTGCCAGTCTTTGCTATCGAAAAGAAAACCTCTTCCACATTCAAATTTGTCTTTGCACTCTGCAAGATACAGCTTATATTATAGGAACTTGGAGATGACTGTCGAATACGGATGTTTTCAATGCAGATATGCTCAATTTCCTTTCAAGATTTCTTAATATATTTGGACGTTTATGTTTGATGCATATGTGTTGAGAATAAGTGTTGGAAACTAGCACTTTTAAGAAGAATGAAGAGTTTGAGTAGCATGAGTTAAACAGAAGCAAACATGCAACTTACAGTTTCAATCAGCAAGAGCTTGACCCTTTGAAGCCGGTACAGCCTGGAAAAGGAGACCATTTCGAATTATTACTAGATAAATGCATCAAAATTGTTTCATACGTGACCAACAATGAGTCCTAGCCTTTCAAGGCATAAGAATTATAGATGTTTTTATCACACATAGTAAAAAGTGTATGTACAACACAGAAAAGTTGGTAACAGACTAACAGTGACGAATCCAAGAATTTAAGAAATAATGTTTTTTTTTCAAATGGGGATGCAGATTTTCATTCGCCTCTCCACACACTAGGTTAAATTTGTTTAGAAAAAAATTAACACTAAAAAAATTTCCCCCCTAAATAATGGGGGTGCAAATGCTCCCCTGCTTGGCCATGTGGCTCCGCCACTGGTTGGTAATACGAGTCAAGCTTAAACCATGGCCAATAAGAGAAAATGTTGTGATAGTTTGATAGTTTGAAGGATGATCCGTCAACACAATGGTTGAGTTTTGATAGTTTGAAGGAACAAGCTTAAACCCCCAAACTTTTAAAATTTTATTTTTCACCATCTTCTTCAAAAAAATTATAAAATTAAAACCTAAAAATTAATTCAAAACCTGAGAATTGTGACAAAGAATTTGACGAAGGCCTTCTTCAAAAAATTCATGAAATTTCATATGAAGATGATATTAAACATATTCCTTCACCTTTAGTTGTGAGCAATTATTTGGTCTCTGAGGCTAGTCATGAGACCTTTTTCCTTTTCTTTTGTTTTTTTACACTTGCTTGTAATGTTTACGAGTTACAAATCGTATTGGACTTTCTAGTATTGCTGTGTTGCTCTTTTTTATTACTAAATTTGGCATGCCTCTCAGGATGACTTTTGCTTCTACTGAAAACAAAGATCCACTTACATTTGATGACATGACAGATGCTGAGGTTGAAAAAAACTAAAGGTAATTGACATCCTTAGGCTCTTTTAATCCATGAAACTAGGCTTATTATAAATTGTTATTGTTTTCTCTAACATATTTGGATTAGATGAGAGTGATGATTTTAAAATTGTTGTCACTGATGGAGGTGAATTTTTTATTTGTGTAGATTGAATGTATAAAATATTACTTTTTAATTTGCTTGTTTCACCCATGAGGCAATTTCAGCGGCATCAACAATCTCTTCATCAACCCTTAACCTAGATCCAAGGCTCGCTTCTTCTCTTCAGTTCATACTACAAACCCTAATGTTCAGTAGGTTATCTGTTGCGTCTGTTGCAACTATTTTTTGTAAGTTGTTGAGCTGTTTTTACAGATGTTCGTTACTGATTGGATGTACAGTTACGTTGAAAACTGCTCTAGCTGTGTATATAAACACACGAGCATCCATTGTGTAAATCAGAGTTGTTGAAATGAATTGAGTGCTATCTCAAGAGTTCTTTGCTTTGTTTACGATCCATTTTGTATGTCTAACATGGTATCAGTTGCTAGGTTATAGCTTGTTTCAATCTTTTTCTCCTTCTTCTTCTCGCGTCGAGTTTCTTTCTGTGTGTTTCTTCTTGGTTTAGTTTCTTTGTTTCTGCAATTTCTTGTTGCTCGTGGCTCCTGAGATTACGCTTGCTGAAGATGATTCTGTTCTTGAAGCTCAACTTTTCTCCAACAAACGTATCAATGTTTGTCTCACGGATTCCAACTTTCTTCTCTGAAAACAACAGGTGGTTTTGACCATTCGTAGCCTTGGTCTGGAAGGATTTCTTGATGGCTCCATGCCTGTTCTTGCGAAAACAATGCGCAACCGGGCAGGTGAAACAATGCTCAATCCTTCTTACATTCATTATTTCAAGCAAGATAGCTCCTTGCTTCTTGGTTGCTATCTACTGTTTCTCCAAACATTTTGCCAAGACTTGTAGGGTCTGAGACTACAGCTGATGTGTGGAAGTCGATTACTGAGATAAACTTTGGCTTATCTACAACCAAGATGATGAATCTACATTGTAGGTTGATATCCTTAAAGAAAGGAACTCAACCGATGTGTGAGTATACCATGGCTGTCAAGGAAATTTGTGACCTTCTTGCAGCTTGTGGTAGCAAGATCACTGACATGGAGCATATTGCCACCATACTCAATGGGTTACCAGTGGACTTTGAACCCTCAGTTTCAGCTATCATGGCCAGCAAAGAAACGTACATTGTTGATAATGTGGTGTCCATTCTTGTGGATGCTGAAACTCGCCTTGAAGATTCGACAAGGTATTCTGCAGGCATCAACTACACCGGGTACAATTCTAAAAATACTAATTCCTCTGTTGATAATGATCAAGAAGAGACATCTCAATCCTCAGTCGATTCTGCCAAGAATATTTCCTCCTCTTTCAAGTATAAGGGCAGGCCACGACATCAATGTCAACTTTGTGGGAAATTAGGGCATCTGGTAGATCGATGCTGGCACCGATTTGATCAGAATTTCAAAGGTGTTACTGCTCAGCAATCAAAGCCAAAGGTTCAAGTGCATACATGTTCATGCTGCACTCATAGTTCTGAGCCAGCTTATGATCCATGCACACGTGTGCATACACATGTTGATCAACTTGTTGATGATGGTGATAATGTTCAAGTCAATGCTCTGACCTCTGATGAACCAGCCAGCTATTCCAAATGGTTTCCGGATTCAGGTGCTACACATCATGTAGCCAGTTCTTCTTCTGCTCTTCAACACAAGACTTGTTATAGTGGCAAAGGTAAGGTTCACCTTGGTGATGGCACCTCCCTTAATATTATGCAGATTGGTCGTGTATGTCTTAAATATTCTACTAGGCCTATTTGCTTGGATAACACATTATGTGTACCTCAAATCTCCAAAAATCTCATGTCTGTAGCAAGATTTGCACAAGATAACGATGTATATTTTGAGTTTCATGCCACCTTTTGTCTTGTTAAGGATGCTTGCACACATAAGGTGTTGTTAAAGGGTGGACTTGATGAAGGCCTCTACAGTTTCGAGAATGCAGTGGCTGCTGATGATGTGCTTGTTCACAACACCATGGTTCGGGATGATTCTGACTTTTGAACATGGCATAGAAGATTGGGACATCCAAGTTCAGAAGTTGTTAGATTAGTTACTCGTAAAACTGCTCCTAGTACAGAAAAACATGTATGCATGACATGTCAAATGGGAAAAGGCCATGCCTTACCTTTTTACTTCTTCTACTATAGTGTACTCTCGTCATTTTCAATTAGTTGAGGTTGATGTATGGGGACCAGCTCCAGTTGTGTCCAATGGATTTCGGTATTTTGTTTTGTTTTTAGATATGTACAGTCGAAACACTTGGTTGTTTTTGTTGAAGAATAAAAGTGATGTTACAACAGCTTTTGATTCTTTTCTAGCTATAGTTCATAACCAATTCAACTCCAATATTGTTGCTTTACAAACGGATGGTGGAGGGGAGTTTCGATTTTTGGAAAATCTAGCTATAAAGAAAGGAATTTCTCTCCGCAAGACTTGCCCACACACCTCTCAACAAAACGGTGTCGTAGAGCGCAAGCATAGGCATGTTGTGGAAACAGCTCTTGCGTTGTTAGCTCAAGCTAGCATGCCACTTAAATTTTGGTCCCAAGCAGTTCTTAGTGCCGTTTTTCTGATCAATAGGTTGCTCACAAGAAGTTTGGATGGAATATCTCCTTATCAAAAACTATATCGAACAGCTCCTGATTACAATTTTCTCAAGACTTTTGGATGTTGTTGTTATCTTCATCTAAGGCCTTTCAACAGGCACAAGTTTGATTTCAGATGGAGACCATGTGTGTTCTTGGGCTATTCACCTTTGCATCATGGATATGTATGTCTGGACAAGGATGGTCGATGCTACACTTCCAGGCACGTAGTGTTTGATGAAATGTAGTTTCCGTTTGCTACTGACGGTTTGGTTAAGTCTCAGGGCTCTTCATTTGTTCCTTCAGCTTCCGTTCCCCTTCTCCCTACTATGGCTGCTACTACAACTCCCTCACATACTGGACCTGAGCATGCTGCATCTGAGCACACTGGATATCTGCATCTTAGTTCTTTGCCTGAGGTTGGTACATTCCCTGTCTCTCCTACATCTCAGTCCAATTCTACTAGTTTTGATACTCACTTGGCTAGTGTTGATCATGAGGATCCTACATCTCCCATCTTGAATACTTCTTCACCTGCTACATATAGTTTTATTTCTTCTGAAGCTGCTCCGCCTACATGTGATAATAATTTTCCTCCTGCGGTACATACTCAATTTCCTGTGACCAATGACTTGGTATTTGAAGATTGTGGTTCAGCTCCAGCACCTCTTGTGACACCAACTGATGTGGCTCCTGTGGCTATAGCTTCTAATGAAGAGGTTCTAGTTCGAAATGTTGAGGCTCATTGTCTAGTTACAATGCCTCATACTGTTGTCAGTATACAACCACATCCTGCAGTTAATGTACATCCTATGGTCACACAACACAAGAATGGTATTGTGAAAGCCAAGGTTTACAATATTCAAGTTAAGTCTCCTCCCGATGACATTCATAGTGCTCTGGATGATCCTGATTGGAGAGCAGCTGTGATGGCTGAATATCAAGCATTGATTAGTAATGGTACATGGGATATAGTTGAGCTACCTCCAGGAAGAAAAGCTGTAGGTTGTAAATGGTTATTCAAAGTTAAGCTTAAAGCTGATGGGACTGTTGATCGATTCAAAGCCCGACTTGTTGCAAAGGGTTTTGCTCAAATACCGGGCTTCAGTTTCATGGACACTTTTAGTCATGTTGTTCGTTTTGCAACTGTTAATATTCTTCTCTCCATTGTTGTTTCTAACCAATGGCCAGTTCGACAGGTTGATGTGAATAACGCATTTTTAAAGGGAGACCTTCAGGAAGATGTTTATATGCAACAAGTTCCAGGTTTTGAAGAATTCTCGTCCCCAGGTAAAGTTCTTGTATGCAAGCTTTGCAAAGCTCTTTATGGTTTGCGTCAGGCACCCAGAAATTGGTTTGTTAAGCTCAAGGAGTTCCTGTGATCATTAGTCTTTGTGGAATCTAAGGCAGATCATTCTCTCTTTCTGCTCATTGATGGTCTTGACACAACTTATTTGGTGGTTTACGTGGATGACATCCTAATTACAGGGAATGCTCCTACTACTGTGGACTATGTTATACGTGAGTTGCATGACAAATTCTCCCTGAAAGACTTAGGTCTTCTTCGATATTTTCTCGGATTGGAAGTCACACGATCTAGCAGTGGATTATTTCTTTCTCAGAAGAAGTTTGTGTCTGAGCTACTACACAAAGTTGGCATGAAAGGGTCGAATTCAGCCTCTACACCTATGCCACCCAATTTCAAGCTGAGCAGGTTTGAAGGAGAGCCTCTCCCTGATGCTCAGTTGTATCGTAGCACAGTGGGTGCCTTGCAATACATAACTCACACTAGACCTGACGTGTCCTTTGCTGTGAACAAGGCAACCCAGTTTCTTCAGCACCCTACACATGATCATTGGCTAGCTGTGAAGCGTGTTTTACGATATCTCAATGGTACTATGGATCTTGGTCCGTGGTTTTCTTCTTAGGTGCAGAGAGATGCTACCTTACAAGTGTTTTCCGACGCAGACTGGGGTGGTGATATAGATGATCACAAATCTATATCTGGGTATTACGTCTTTAATGGTGCTCATTTACTTACCTGGAGTTCGAAGAAGCAGTGTGCCGTCTCCTGATTAACTGCCGAAGCTGAATATCGGAGTCTAGCCGATGCTGCTGCTGAAATCACCTGGATCAAAGTTGTGCTTATAGAAATGGGGGTTGGTATACTAGAGTGTCCTCGAATTTGGTGCGACAACACTATTGCTGTTGCCATGGCAGCCAATCCTGTGCTTCATGCCAAAACCAAACACTTCGAGCTCGATCTTCATTTTGTTAGAGATAAGGTAGCTGCTCGTGAAATCCAAGTTGATCATGTCCCAGCTGATTGTCAAGTTGTTGATACTTTAACTAAACCTCTTCCAGTTGCCAAGTTTGAGTCCCTTAGACGAAAGATGATGGTGTTTGAAGCTCAAGAAGTTTTTCCAGAGCTTAGAAAGCAATATGAATGTTAAACCTCAGTATATTGTACGTAGTTCATACTACAAACCCTAATGTTCAGTAGGTTATCTGTTGCATCTATTGCAACTGTTTTTTTGTAAGTTGTTAAGCTGTTTTTACAGCTGTTCGTTACTGATTGGATGTGCAGTTACGTTGAAAACTGCTCTAGCTGTGTATATAAACACACGAGCATCCATTGTGTAAATCAGAGTTATTGAAATGAATTGAGTGTTATCTCAAGAGTTCTTTGCTTTGTTTATGATCCATTTTTTATGTCTAACACTTTGATGGTGGGATGTGTGCATACCATTACCCCAAGTGCTGAAAGATTTTCTCTTGTCGGTCTTTCGTTGTTCTTCACAGGGCAGCTTCGTCAATGGTGGGTGGCGTGTTTGGATGTTGTTCTATTGTCTTTATGGTTGGATCGAAATGTGACGGTTTTTAACGATGAAAGGATGACGTTAGAGGAGGTGTTCTTCCTAATTAAGCTTTTTTCGTTTTATTGGGTGAAAGTGTTAACATATGATTTGTGTTGTTGCGAAGCTCAATGGTGGGAATGCCCGTGTTGATGCATTTTTGCAGCTGGACCGATAGGTCCAAGGAGAGATATTGTTTGGTTACCGCCTCCCCAAGGTGTGTTGAAAGTTAATATTGATGGGGCAGCAAGGAGAAAGCCGTGATTGGTTGGATATGGTGGTTTCATACGGGATGCTTTAGGCACAATTATGATTGTTTTTTCCGGTCCCTTGGGTCTTATGAAATCAAAGGAGGAAGAACTACGTGTTGCGGAGTGTACTTTAGCGTTATTTGTTTCGTCACGCTGGCATGATTGGGGTAGTTTGATTGTTGAATCAGATTCGGTTGTAGTTTTAAGTTGGATATCGCACAAGGACCGTCCCCCATGGAAATTTTTGGAACATTTTAGTTTTGGTTGATGCTCATTGTGAGGCATTGTCGTGTGTTTGTTTTACGCATATGTATCAGGAGGCGAATGGCATCGTAGACGCATTCACTAAAGAGGGAGTGGACATGGCATCTTTTTTCATGATGGTTGGTGAATATGATGCTATGGGGTGTTGGTTTGGGTTTTCATTCGTGTAGGGGTTGGTTTGTTGGTAATGTGATGGCCGATGATGGGGTTGTGCTCACGTTCGTGGCATGTCTTGGCGTGGCAGTGTTGGGTGCTTCTTGTTTTGGGGAGGTGTTTGTGGCTTGTTTATCTTTTGGATGCTTTTGTATTGGCATGTTGGTTCCTTAATTGTCATGCTTGTACTATTTTTCTCTAACTATACTAAGGAGATTTTTAATGAGGCACAAAACAGTTGATGAATGCTTTTTCTCCTTAATAAAAATCATACATTGCTGATAAAAAATATATAAAAATAGAGATAGATAACTGGATTGGGTACTCGTATAATTAAAAATAATAGCTTGAACCTAATCCATGACCCGCATAAATTTAACAGGTCGGGTACTTGACCCGAAACTTTTTTAAAAAGGAAAAAAATACTCGTTTAATTTTTCACTGGGTCAATGAGTCGAGTGTTGTAACACCTTAAGCCCAGATGTCAAATTTGGGCCTTAAGCACAACCTGTTACCATAAAATTTCTCAACTTGGTTTAGCCCAAACAAAATACTTTCCAAAAACATTTAAAGCCAATAGTTGAAAATATAGATAAATGATTAAAATGTTACATGGAGCTCTAATGTGATTTAAAATATTTGAATATTTGACTTGATCAATACAATTCTAAAATAAGAGTTATAGACTCGGTCACATAAGGTCCTATGAATATTCAGCCCACTAAATAAAAATTATGTACTCTAGTGAACACTGCTTGATGGAATCTCGAACTGATAGTGCTCCTCGATCCCGTGATTCAACGATCAACCTACACAAGAAAACAATGATTCCAAGTGCTGATAAGCGTAAAATGTTGCATATTTTTAGTGTTATTTATTCCTCATTTTCACTAGGATATTACTGACTCGTTCCTTTATTTGGCATGTTTATGACTAGGAACTTTATTGGATTAATCAGCCCATAACCAATAATAAAAGGCAGAATCTAGATGTTCACTCGATGTCATGCAGAATTCGTGGGCACAATATGGTCCGAGTCTAAGCAACAGATTTCATCGATACATTCAGCAACTTCTAGAAGACATATCGACATTATCTCAAAATAAAAATTCAGAATTATCTTAAGGATAAATACATGGGAGATAAATATGAGATTATCTAGAATATAAAGCAGAAATCAACCAGAGCCACATGTTTCAAATCAATTATCTTTATCTTTTGTGAAAAATCATTGGTTTAAATTTAGTCTACTTGTTTAAAATATTTATTTCTTGTTTATCTTTTATTTATGGTTTTTAGTTATTTTACATTGTTAGGATTCTCGAGTATAAATAACCCCTAGTTTCAACCTTTGAACACATAATTGAATTTGTATTTCCCTTAGTTATTTCTATAGAAGCTTTATTTGCTTTTAATCTTTTAATTTTTTCATTTATTTTCCGTACCATAATAATAAGCATGTTCTAATCCATGCTTAGCTAAATTTCCACTTAACCTAAAGCTTTGCTACGACTCAATTCTAATTGTGAGAATTGAGTTGCACTTCACAACTTCGGAAAGTATTATTCGATTCTCTGGAAACTAGGAGTGACAATTAGCCATTCCTTTAAAGTTACTACATCATGAACTCAAAAAGTCGACGTTGATTTGAGAGGTGTTTTGACTTGCAGTTTGGGAGTCGGATCGATTGGTCGTAATTCAGCTTCTTGTGAACAAACTTAGCTGCGGTCCACTAAGAGGAATCAAGATCAAGTTTAATTTTCAAAGAGACACTATAACTCGAGTTGGACTATTCTAGAATTCAAAACTGTCTTGGTGCTAATGGAGATAGACGTGGTTAGACCAGTAAGGATCAGGTTTTGAAGATAGACTTGGAAATATCGATTAACCGGAAAGAAGAGTTAGCTGCAAGTGTGGGAGAAAGAACACGGAGAAAGAAAATCTGATTTTATGCCTTTGATATAATTGTCTCCCAAATAAAAATGGGTAAATTATACCCATGGCCATGGAACTTTTGGGAGTTCACACTTTTGTCTCTAAACTTTATCTCGTATTCATATTGGTCATCAATTCCTTATAAATTAAGCTTCCAAGTTCCGAATTCATTCAATTTAGTCTCGAAACTTATTGTTTCAAAATAAATAAATCTCCCAAAATTCTTATTAAAACTTTACTAGCCTCATTTGCGGTTGTTACAATTCTCCCCTTCTAAAAACAATTTCGCCCTTGAAATTTACCAGAGTCGGTGAAATGCAAAAATTGTTCTTTCATCCATTCTTGTACTGAAACTTATCTATTAGAGTATCCTTGTTTTCTGGGACTCTCAGACGATCACAAATCAATCTGGTAGCGTCCTTTGTCACTCATACCATCTTTGGTTCCAAAGCCATCCCTTCATACATCTCATACCAACTGATCAGAATATGACATATAAATCCATAGAAAACTTCATACGATGCCATGCGAACACTCGTCTCATAAATTTTATTATAATCGGTCTCAATCAGGGATAAGAAACTTTCCCAACTACCACAAAAGTCAAACATACGACCCAAAAGTATATCTTCTAGAATCTGTATTACTCTTTTAGGTTGACCCTCAATTTACAATACATTATGCCACATTCTCCCAGAAATGTCTTTCTTCATGCCGATCAAACATAACCACGATTTTAAATAGATGTCACTTACCTTCAGCGTAATTTCTAGGCAAATGTTTCCTTCCTGTATAACATAGTCACCACATAATTTACACTTTCGCCACATTCACGTACACCTTCCTTTTAAATTCATACTACTTTATCAAATTTCCATCAGAAGATTTTCAACACAATCATTTTCACTGAATAACCTTATAGGTAATATTATATCGATTACCTCACATAGTCAAACATTTATTCCCAATGTGAACCAGATCTTCAATTTCACTGGCATCAACCATCTCAGGTTCTTTATCTAGATTCAAATCCATCAAGTTAATCCAAATCACATACAATGTTGCAGGCATTCCTTGCGGGTACATATTGATCTACAAGGGACAAAATACTTAGATTTACTTATTTTAGAAAAAGAGATTCGACATCGGAGTCCCGGTATGGAGGAGTAGGATTATGATATAGGGGCATGCACAGACTAAATACCCTATGACAGACGATCAACTGATCTACCCAGAAAGACATAACTCTAAGCTCTGATACCGCTAAAAGTAACTCTCTAGACATGCCTATGCGTTAGCATGAATCTTAGGAAGACACATCAGGGTCACAAGAGCGACCCACAATAAAAATATTTTTTTTCCTTAAAACATTTTTTAAACTATAAAATCAACTTCTGATTAAAATACCATTTCAGGAAATCATTTAAACATATAAATCTAATTTTAGAAAGTGTTTTACAAACACTATCATAAAACAATACATGACATACATGCCCACTAATTGTACCAGTATCGTACTATAAAAGCAACACCGATAGAACTCCGAACACTGATGTCAATCATTAAACCATGCTAGATTTCTTTTAACCTGCAATGGTAAAAACAACGTGAGCTTGAAAAAGCTCAATAATACATAACTACCAAATAATGCAGTAGGGACAAGCAGGTCTATGGCAATGCATTAATACTAACATGATGATCCAAGCAACAACATGTTCCAAATATGAATTGATATTCGTAGCAACGATACACTTGAAGATAACATGGTTGTTCTTTATTTTACTACCTGAGTACCAAACAAATTGTCTATAGTCTGAAGGATCAGGAGAGAGAGATTTTACGGAAGTTGAACTAGGGAGTTTGGTGTGTTCCATTGAGTACAAATTAGAAACCACGCAGAGAGTTTCAAACATTGATAGTTTATTCAGTAGGGTAGATAACATGAGGAAGGAAAGTTTTATTTGAAGCACCTAACTAGCCTCCAACCCGTACACTGATATGCAGTTTCCCAAAAATGCATCCATAAGGACTTACCCTAGGCCCATAGGAGTCATGTTTCAAAACAGATGGACAACCTTGATTTCAAACTAGAAAAATACTCATGTATACATGGAACACACCAGATGGATCGATTTATTTCTCTAGAGACACATAGTAATCACATGTAAGGGGAAACATATCTTCTAATGGTTTTGAACTGATTTTAGAAGCGTGATCCTTAATAAAAAGGGGTTCAGAACTAACGACTCCAACCAGACATTTGGGAATTATACTTCAAGATCATTCAGTATTACTAGTATATCATGATTATACAGAAATTCAGATATATCAGGATAGATTTTAACAGTTCGGGTAGATTAGTATCAATCAAGATTCCTGATATATCAGGAGAGTCAATTTAGTCATTTTAACACTCAGAGGCAATTTCATACTTTAACCTAGATAGGGTAAGTCATTGACTTACGGCACTAAAGATTGCTAACGATTTGTCAGGCTTCCAAGACCTTTCCACTATAATCATCTCATCAATGCATTATATACCAAGAATTCAAATCGGTACACCTTATCTGTGTTCAATATTTAGTTTATGTTGCGTTGTACATCTGAACATATCACAGTCACATATTATCACAGAACAAGCCTCGAAAGTTTGAACATGTATTTTTGCAGTATTCTTCCATTATTGTTATAGTGTTAAGAATGACTGATATACATAAGTCATGCCTTCAACCCACATGGGCATTACGGTCATTTGCGGTCTATTAGGAATTTCATGATTTTCTAATTTCCCACTTATCTTAATTCATGAGGGTATTTCAATCATTAATGCGCATGATGTAAATTTAGTCATCTCAGTCCTTTTGGTTCTTCCAAACCATCCATTTATTTCAAGACTCAGGGGCATATCTGTCATTTTAGTTAGTTTAGAAATTTTGGTGCTCGAGGATACTACAATCTTTTTGGTCATCACGATAATACCGATCAATTTAGCCTTATCAATATTTCAAATCCTTTTAGTCATTTTAACCAATTCAGTCTTTTCTTTCATTTCATTAATTTAAACATACGAAAACCTTCTCGTAAATTTATCTTCAAAGACTTGTTCAGACTTTAGGTGTTGACGCTCCAAAAGTACTAATTTATATGACTATTTCACATGCTTTTTCTTGTCTTTTGAGTAGGTTTAGTTGCATTTAGGTTTAGAAAGCATGCATTTGCATTAAGAGTTGGGATTTGTTGCTATGCCAGTGTGAAGGTTTGTTTTAGACTTCTTTTTGCAAGATAGCATAGCAGTTGGCACCGTTGCTGGCAGGGCAGATCAGACCAGTGAAGGAAGGAAGTGATGTCGGGTTGCCATTGGCACTAAAGAACGAACAATTCCAAGCACCGGTTGGCATAGAAGAGTACTTAATGCCAGGATAAGAAGTTGGTAACTCCGAAAAAATAGGACCAGATCAGGCTACGAAGAAATACGGATTGGACCAATTCCCGAAAAAATAGGAACCAGTTCCAAGCGCGGTTAGCATGACCATGCCAAGCAACAATGCCATAAGAGCGTTGGCACGATGACGCTAGCCCTAGCCTGATAAGCTATCACACCAAGAGGATAAGCCATCAAAATGATCGGATAGAGCTCTATCTCTTTTCTCTTGATCATTTTAAATTCAAATATAAAGGCTTATCTCATCCTTTCCTTTACACGCATATATAAAGGCCAATCAATCAAGCAATGAGGGGGATGATCGGAGAGAGATCGTGTGTGAAAGAAACCGAAGTTCAACCGTCGACCTAAGCCTGGCCGTGGAGTGCTGCATCGAGAGAACCTCTTCTAGCCATCCTTAGTCGGCTTATTTTATTTTAATTTTTTTAAAGATGATGATTGTTGAAAACAATATTGGTTTGTTGGTTTTTAACCCCACCATGAACTAATTTCTTAATGGTGAGGGGTGTTTGGTTTAATGTTACGACATTCGTTTTCTTTTGAATAAATCACCACCGTGTTGGCAATGTTTTGTTCTATCTGGCATGATTTTAGTTTTCAAAAAGTAATGCCAAGCGAGAACTGGCACTCCTTATTTTAAAATACTATGCCAAGCGACAACTGGCATAGTTGGGATTTTTTAACTTAGTATCATAACTGACTTGGGTGGCAACGATCGAATGCTAGATACTGAGGTGAGATGCTTCGAGAGAAGATGTTCAAGTAGATGAACTTACTTCGGGAGTGAAATCTACCCCTCAGGAGTAAAGGTTGAAACTTAAATCGAATTAATTAAAGAAAGACTACATTATAGTGATATAAGGGTTTTTACTTGATTAATTTAGGATATTGCCATCGAGAGAGGCAATGCTACCATTTTTGAACCTGCTCGGCAAAACAATGCCAAGATAGGATTTTTTTTGCGGATAGCATGACATGATTAATGTGATTGCCAAGCACCCTTGCCAACATTCACTTTTTGCTAAAACTCTCTCTTGACAACGTTTCATTACTTTTATTTCTCATATTTTATTTTAGCTTTATCTTAAACCACCTTCAATCTAAATCAAATATTTTTCTCGAAGACAAGTAACTCTGCAAAGCAATCGAATTCCAAACGCAATCCCTGTGGGATCGATAACTCAGCTTAACTATTGTATTACTTGCAGACCGTGTATACTTGCACGCAATAGACTTTACTTGGAACTGTTTTCATACATTACCAACATCTTTTATGCCCTATTGCCAGCAGTTAATCATTCGCGCCATGAGTCTACAAGTTTTTGGTGCTGTTACCGGGGATTGCAATGAAGTTTTACTGTTTTGTCTTTTTTTCCCTTTATTTTTGTTTTAGATTTATTTTATTTAATTGTTTTGTTTAGTGTATGACCAGGAACAATTCTGATACAGAAGATTGGCCATACGACCCCAAGATCGAACACACTCTACACAGATTGAAGAAGAAAGGTAGAGAGATGACAAACATTAACAAAGCATGAGATAATGCTCAAAACAATCAGCGAGATCCAGCCAACAATAGAGAAATACTAGGAAACAACGTTAACAACAATGCCATAGAAGAAGACAGTCCCATTCGAGAACAATCAGCACATGACATCACTGGCTTAATGCCAGGAGTTATTAGCAATGAGGTAAATGCATCAAATTTCGAACTTAAACTTGTAATTATTTCAACTCTTTTGAATGTAGGGCAATTCAATGGTGCATTGACTGGAGATCCAAGGAAACATTTAAAGCAATTCATGGAGTTTTTCCAATTATTTTAGCAACCAAGAGTGTTTGAGGATACTCTGGAGCTGAAGCTTTTTATTTTCTCTTTGAGGGACAGAGCAAAGATATGGTTCAATTCTTTGCAACCTGGCTCAGTCACTTCCTGGGCAGATCTATGCCAGAAGTTCTTAACATGATTTCAGCCGTCGTCGCTCATTGCTAAGCTACATAGTGAGATCATTACCTTTAGGTAGGCCGGGGACGAGACCTTAGACGATGCCTGGGAAAGATTCAAAGATTTTTTGAGACGATGTCCTATGCATGGGTTCCCAAATTGGACCCAAATACAAACCTTCTACAAAGAATTGAACGCACAAACAAGAACTATTGTTGATGCCTCAACAGCCAGATCATTGCTCGACAAAAACTACACTGAAGCTGTTTGTATCCTTGAAAGGATATCCATCAATGATTTCGAATATCCTATTGCTAGGCTCGAGACTGGAACCAAAGCCAGTGGGAAATTACAGTTGGATAAGCTAACATCCATTCATATCGAGATTTCCAACCTCACCACTATGGTGAGAACTTTGCAAAAAAGCAACGAGTCCCAAGCAGTTAAAGCATTGGAGCCATTTTGCACTATCTGTGGAGAAAACCATCATGTGGATGAATGCCCTTCCAATCCTGTGCCGGTAAATTTCATTGGCAATTCTGGATGTTATTATAATTCTAACTCCAACTCTTATAATGCAGGTTGGAGGCAGCACCCAAACTTAGCTTGGGGAAACTGAGGGGGAAACCAGTACAATGTACATCGCTAGAATGCCCAAAGGCAAAATAAAAATGCCATGCCAGCATTTGGCCAAAACACTATGCCGCAGGGAGTTCAAAATAATTTCTAGCATGGGCAAAAACTCAATCAAGGGGGTAATCTTACAGAATACACAGAGCAGGATGAAGTCACAGTTCATAGCCTTGCAGCGTCAATACGTAACTTAGAAATCCAGATGGGATAGCTTGCAAATGCACTCAACAATCGTCCACAAGGAGCTTTGCCAAGTGACACTGAAGATGCTCAGCACAAAAGCAATGAACAATGTAAGGCCATAACCCTTCGAAGTGGTAAACTTGTGAGGAAGAAACGGCTGCCAAGCAGTCGGTTGAATGCCAATTTGGAAAATAAATGCTAGCTGTTGAGTGTGTAAAAGTTCTATATTTTACCCCTTATTTAACCCATATTTCTGCTGCATTCAAGCATAATTCATCGCATTTAGGTATAGTTTCACATATACATCACAATTATATAAAATGGCACAATTGCTATTGATTTTGGTTACTTTTGCAGGTAGCTACTGTAGTAGACTCAGGGCAGTGAAGAAGCAAAGCTGGAACACAGGACTGAAGTCGAGAAGGAAGACGCTGTCGTGGCCACTGCCGCGGCAGCCAATGACGACATCAATGGTGAAGGGAAAAAGTGAAGTGGAGCTCGAAAGATAGAGGAAATTACGCCGGTCTGTCGTGGGCTACTCCTATATTTTTCTGAGCCCTAGATCAGAATGAAGGCCAAACCCAAAGTTCAGGAAGAAATCCAAAGGAAGAAAAGAGGACGAATTAAAGGCATCTACTCTGAAGATTTAGTCTTAATTAGAGTTGTACTTTTGTTTGAACTTGCATTCTTACCTTATTAGAAAACTTGAACCCAAGACCTGTATAAAGGCATGTAATTCGACCTAGGGAAGAACATCTCATTCTCTAGCCGTCTTCCCCAAACCCTAGTCGTTTTCCCCCTTCTCATCATGTTTTGAACTTCTCCTAAGGCTAAGGGTTGATTTTGTAAAGTAGTTGCAAGGAGTGTACAATTTTAGGATTTTTCTGTTCAATAAAATAAACTTCAAGTTTGCTTATTCTGGTTTTCAACATCTTGCAAGAGTATCGGGAGAGCATTGTGAGATTATTCATTTACTTAATATCGGGAGAGTTAAGTATATGAAAGGAATAAGTGTGGGTTCTCCAGTTTATGGTTGAAATATCTCGGACATAGGGATAGGACGAGGTTAAGTGGCTAAGGAAGAATTCAACAACATCGGTGTTCATCCTTCGATTCACACCGGAAGGTATCATCTAAGACGTGTTCATCGACAGACTTGGACCTAGGGATAGGACGAGTCACATCGGGGATTCTTGCCAAGCTTGAAGTACAGAGTTGTGTGATCGCTGCCCCTACAACAACAGACTGCCGCCGCCGCAGGTGCTGCCGCGACAGAAGCGACGATAGAACATGGAATTCTAGACAGTGCAACACTTGCACTACTGAGCAAATCAATACCGGCCTATTTCTTTACCTTGAATCTTTTAATCTCTTATCTTCAATATTCTTCATTATTCCTCTACAAACAATTAATCTCTCTTCTTTCTCTCTTGTGCACCAATACAAGGATAGAGCTATTTCCAGTCCCTGTGGATTCGACATCCGATAATTCGTGTATCACTTTACTACTTGCGTCGTATACACTTGCACTCTATTGCGATAGACTATTTTACACGCAACAAGTTTTTGGCGTTGTTGCCGGGGACTGGCAACATATCTTTACCCTACTTTTACTGTACTTTCTTTTTAATTTTTCTGTTTTTATTTGGATTGTTCAACTTGTGCTTTTCACAAGGTTTTTCGTTTGCTCATGCGCAGATCTAGACGAGGCAAAGAACCTGAGTATAAACTAGACCCTGAAATCGAACGCTTGTGCAATCTCAGGAATCGAGTCCGTCTTTTGATAGCCAGAAACGATTATCTCAAGGAACAGTTAGAAGCTATGTATAACGGGAGGAACAACCAAGGGAATCCTGAGGATCCTGAAGATCGTGAAGATCCTCCTCAGGATGCCCGAAACGAAAGGCCTGCTGCCGAGGCCGCACGCCGGTCATGCCGTGTGTAACGCCCCGGTTTTGGGCTTAGAAGTCTTGGGCGTTGACCGGTCGGTCAAAGTGCTGTTCGAATCGTAAGAGGTTAAATTAGGAAAGCCTAGTTTGGGTTGCATTAAAAATATGGAAAAATGTTCTAAAATCATCTTTTAATATAATTAAGTGAACTATGAAATCAATTTTGGAAAATGAGTTTTGGAAGGGTGACATTTTGGCTAGTGACCAAAATGTAATTTTCGCAAGTTTGGTGGTTGTTTTATAAAGGGTTGAAACTTTGAATCTTTAAGGAGCTATTTACCCAAAGGGAGTTTCTCCAGATTTTTCTAAGATATTTTGAGTTATAATTCTGATTTTAAAGATATCAAAAAGGAGGGAAATCTCATTTTGGCTATTTTCTCAACTAATTCTCTATTTTCTTTCTCTCTTTTTCTCTCAACCCAAACACTCCATTTCCAGAGATTTGATTCTGATTTTCTCACCTAAATTCCTCCTTTCAACTCTCATTTGATTCCTAATCATTGTATCTTCAAAACCTCTTCAATTGCTACTTGTTTCAACAAGGATTTTCATTCCAAAAAGAGGAGAAACTCAAGTTTGGAGGTAAGAACGTCCTTCTCCTCTAAACATCAAGTTCTTTACTGAAATTCCTAAGTTTTCAATCCTAAATTGATGTTTAATTAAAGGTTTTAAAGTGTTGAAATGGATCTTGGCTTATTATGCAAGATTTTGATGATTTTTGATGATTTTCGTTAGATCTGAGTAATCTGTGTTTTGAGAGGTGTTTTTGATGTTAAATGATCTCTAAATTGATAAGGAAATGAGTTTTGATTGATGCAATTCCGGATAGGTTGAGTTTCCTAAGTTTAGCTTGTGTTTCAAGGTAGTTTTTGTGGTGATCTTGTGGATCTGATGTTGCTGGAGGTATAAGGTTGTTTATAAGTTGTTTTTAGATGTTTTATGATGTTTATGGAAGTGAGGTTTTGCTGGTTTATGGGTGGGCTTTGTTTAGAAGTGGTTTGGATGCATTTTCGGTTGTGTTTGGTGGCCGAAATTGGAGGTTGAATGAGAGCAGCGAGTTTAGGTGCTTTCATTGAAGCAATTAATGCATGATGATGCATTAATCCTCTGCTTTGATGTGTTGAAACAGGGGAGGCATCCTTGGATCCAAGAGTTGTTGATCCGGAGGCTTGATTTGGTGCTTTGGCTTGAAGCGAAGTGGAAATCGGTGAGTGCATTTGTGAGTGAAAATGGTTTTCGGCTTTGAAACCAAGGTTTTGGGGGCTTAGTCTAAGTCTAAACAACTTTGCTAAGCTCAAGTGTAAGTTTTCGGATTTTCTCTCTAGTGGTGGCCATGATTTTGATGTGATGCAAAATGGTGATTTGCATGTTTTTAATTACTGTTTTGAGAGCATGTTTTAGCATGGTATTTGCTGATGTTTTAAGCCATTTGTTGAAGGTAACTCTAGGTAGGAGTTCCTTGATTTTATACATTGAAATAATGTGGTTTGATGCTTTGAAATGCATGTCGTAAATGGCTTGGTTTAATGCTTTAAAACAGTGGATTATGTGTTGAAAAAGATGTATATTGGCAAGTGATGTTTTGAAAAAGTGAAGGCCACTAAGGTGGTTAAAAGTCCTTGAGTGAGCCTTGTTACTTAAGAACATCAAGGTGGTTAAAAGTCCTTGGATGGTTCTTGTTGCGGACACTAAGGTGGTTAAAAGTCCTTAGGTGCTCCTTTCCATGGTGTTTAAAAGTCCATGGGGCCAAGGTGTTTAAAAGTCCTTGGGGCCAAGGTGTTTAAAAGTCCTTGGGGTGATTCAAGCATTGGACACAAAGGTGGTTAAAAGTCCTTGTGTGGTCCTCATTCATGGTGTTTAAAAGTCCATGGCCAAGGTGTTTAAAAGTCCTTGGGGCCAAGGTGTTTAAAAGTCCTTGGGGAAAGTTGTTGAACTTGATTTTATAAATGAAATGTATCACTTGAGCCAATATGACATGTTGAGAATATTGTGAAGCATGAGATGCTTGTTTTTTTTATGATATGTTGAAGCATGAGATTGCTTGTTTAAAAGTATGCTTTTGAGCATGTGCAAAGGTTGATATTAAGCATGTTTTGTAAATGTTTTTAATTGCATTATTGAATGGTTTTTAAAGAGCACTCCTCACTAAGCTTTTGCTTACGCTCTCTCGTTTTCTTAATTCAATAATGCAGAGCAATAGAGTATCTTGAAGGGCAGCAAGAAGGGCAAGAGTTCAAGTACAAGTAGAGCTCAATGTATGGAAGGTTTTTGTTAAACATTTTAGCTTTTGGATGATTTGGCAATGGGGGACCAATGTGTATGTTTGGGAGGTGTTTGGAACTCCCTAAGTATGTTGATTGTTGTTTTGAATGCTGGTTTTTGGATTGGATCCTTATATGCTTGTTTTTGAAGTTTAAGCTTGAATAGCTAACTTGTGTAGGAAGCATGCCTATAGAATTGGGGCTTTTTGCATGTGATGTTGTTTTGTTGATTTGATGATGCAAATATGTCCTATATATGTTTAATTGCATGCTGGTAAAGTTTGGTAGCATTTGGAGCATGTTTGAATGATCAATTGCATGTTTTGGTATGCTAGTTTGCTGAAATCTGTGCAGGCGTTTCGGAACAGTGAGCACCGTTTCGGAACGGGTGCCTGGAATGAACCCAGGGGTCCGAAACGGGGTGCACCGTTTCGAAACGGTTTGGCCTCTGCCAGATCCCCGTTGCGGAACTGGTATCGGAACGGCCCGTGTTTCGGAACAGGGTCAACCTGTTTCGGAACGGTCGACCGTTGGGGGCTGACATGGGCAGTTATATGTTTTGAAATGTTTGCGTTTTGGTCCTGAATCTTGTTTGTTCAATTGTATGAGTTTGAGAAGTCCTTTTGAGCTGAAATTTCACAGAGAAGCATGAAACCTGACTAATTTCAAGTTGGTAAGATTAATTTGGGTTAAGTCCTTTAATTTATCAGAAAATTACAATTTGGTCCCTAAAGTTGTAATTTGTTCAATTGGGTCCCTGTTTGATCTCTGATGTTTGTGATCTTTGAGTATGTTGTTTGTGTGATCACAATTAGGGTTAATGTGCATCTAGATAAGATTAAAAAGAAAAAAAAGGGTCGTTAATCAAGGTTGACTTTCGGGTTGACTTTGGTTTTCCCCGTGTGACTTTCTTAATTCGGGTCAACCGTCTAGGCCGAGTTAAGGGGGTTACATTTGGTGGTATCAGAGCTGAGTTCTCGAGTAATTGGGAATGTTTGTATGCATGATTGAAGTATGTTTGGCTTGTATGCTTGTTGTTTGAAAGCATGTTCAGTGGTCTGAGATGTTGATGTTTTTGAGTTGTATGTTGTGTTGATGCATGATGAGGGTACCCATTGCCAAACAAAAGCTAAAGAAATGATGTTGATTTTGAAAGAAATTGAGCTTGAATACTTGAAATTGCTTACCTTGCTGGTCTTGACTATGTTTTATTTGTATTGTTATGCATGGTAAAAGTATGGCACCACGTAGAGAGTTAAGGAGTAGCGTGAGAGCTACGACCCCGGATGGGAATGATGAGAATGCGGGTAGTGCTGTGTTACCTCCTCCTCCGCCTGGTGGTGGTGGTGCTGAGGGAGGGAGAGCTGGAGCTGAAGCAGCTGGTGCTAGAGCTGCAGGACCTGAGGTTGGTCAGGGGCAAGCTATGCCTGATATGTCGTTGCTGGTACAAGCAATTGCGGGTGCTTTTCGAGCAGCAGTAGCTGGAGCTCAAGGAGCTGTGCATCAGGGAGATGCTGGAGCTAGATTACCCTTAGAGCGTCTGCGCAGTCTTGGTGGGACTGAGTTTAGGGGTATGTCAGCTGAGAGGTCGGAAGCTTGGCTGGAAAGTACCAAGCGTATCTTGGGACAGATGAGCTGCACTGATGTGCAAAAGTTGGGATGTGTTGTGTCTTTGCTGCAGAGCGATGCTTATACGTGGTGAACGACCACAACCTCTTGAATGGCTGAAGCTGACATCACTTGGACATTCTTTCAGAATGTGTTCAAGAGGAGATATCTGGGAGTGAGATATCTGGATGAGAAAAAGCGTGAATTCATGACTCTGACCCAAGGGAGCATGAGTGTGGCTGAGTATGAAGTGCAGTTTGTGCGACTCAGTCAGTATGCACCGGAGCTGATTCCTGATGAGCGGGAAAGGTGCGAGAGGTTTCGTTATGGTCTCATAACGGAGGTAAAGATGTATGTGCTGGCCACTGAGTATGATGATTTTGATGTGTTAGTGGGCCGAGCAAAGGACATTGAGATGAATCTGAGTTTGTCTGCGAAGGGTGCTGGAGCGAGTTCTGGGAAGAGAGCTGCTGAGTATAGTTCCGGAGGTGGACGGAACAAGAGGGGACGTGATCAGAGGTTTCAGTCCTCAGCTAAGAGAGGTGGAGGTGCACCTGCTAGGGGTGGTAATGCTAGAGCTGACCCTAGTGCTTGTTGGATCTGTGGTTCGCGTGGTCACTTGAAGCGTGACTGTCCTCGTGCTGTGAGGGAGGTGCAAGCTCCTGTTGCGGCAGCTGGTTATGAGTGCTGGAATTGTGGTTCTGCTGACCACTTGAGGCGAGATTGTTCGAGGATGGCTGGTGGTCAAGAGCGTGCTCCTGTTGTTGCTGCACCGCAGAGAGGTCGTGGGCGCGGCCGTGGTAATTTCCAGAGACGTGAGGAAGGTGGTTGTGGAGTAGCCCATGTTGTGGCTATTCAGCCTGAGGGTGGAGGCCAGGCGAGGGTGTATGCTCAGCGCGAGGGAAGGAATGATGCAGATGTGATTGCAGGTACCTTTACTTTGCAATCCTCGTCATTGCTTTCTTTGATTGATTCTGGATCTACGCATTCATACATTTTGCGTGAGCATGCTGAATTGCTTGGTTTGCCTGTTGAGTCTTTGGATGTTGGTGTTCAAGTCACTAGTTCTTTTGGTGAAACTGTTGTGACTCGTAAGCTTTATAGAAGGTGTCCTTTGGTTGTTCAAGAGCATGTCTTTCATGTTGATCTTATGGAGTTGCCCTTTTATGGTTTTGATGTGATCCTTGGTATGGATTGGCTTGCTGAGCATCGTGCTGTTGTGGATTGTGAGAATAAGCGGGTTTCGCTTAAGCTTGCGGATGATTATGAAGTGGTGGTGGTTGGTGAGAATGTGAAGTTTCTTGCCAATGTTGTTTCTACCTTGGAGGCGAGTAGGATGCTGAGGCAAGGCTGTGAAGCTTATCTAGCTTTTGTGATGAATCCTTGGTTTGTGTGGATCCTCAGAAGATTGAGGCGGTGATGAACTGGAAAGTTCCTAAGTCTGTTCAGGAGGTTCGTAGTTTCCTAGGTTTGGCAGGATACTACCGAAGGTTTGTGGATGGTATGGTTTTTCCAAGATTGCTGCTCCTTTGACGAAGTTGTTGCAGAAAGATGTTAAGTATGAGTGGACGGAGGCGAGACGGCAGGCTTTTGAGAAGCTGAAGATGGCTTTGACTCAAGCTCCTATCTTGATTCAGCCTGAATCAGGGAAAGAGTTTGTGGTCTACAGTGATGCATCCTACGTTGGTTTGGGGTGTGTGCTGATGCAAGAGGGTAAGGTTGTGGCTTATGCGTCGCGGCAGTTGAAGGTGCATGAGCGCAATTATCCTACGCATGATATTGAGCTAGCTGCAGTGGTTTTTGCTCTGAAGATCTGGAGGCATTATCTGTATGGTGAGAAGTGTACGGTGTACACGGATCACAAGAGTTTGAAGTATCTGATGTCTCAGAAGGAGTTGAATCTTAGGCAGCGACGTTGGTTGGAGTTGCTCAAGGATTATGATCTGACGATAGAGTATCATCCTGGAAAGGCTAATGTTGTTGTGGATGCCTTGAGTAGGAAGGTAGCTGTTGAGCTGAGAGCTATGTTTGCTAGCTTGAGTATATCGCAGGATGGTGGTCTTGTTGCTGAGTTGCAGGTGAAACCATCGTTGGTTCAGTTGATCAAGGATAAGCAGTTGCTGGATGATTCCTTGATATCTCATGTTCAGGATATCGCGGAGGGTAGACCTTCGGATTTCTGCTTTAATGAGGATGGAGTGTAGTGTTTTGGGAGTCGGATAGTAGTGCCTGCTGATGTTGAGTTGAGGCGTGCTATTCTGACTGAAGGTCATAGTAGTCCTTTTGCTATGCACCCTGGTAGTACTAAGATGTATCGTGATCTTCGTGATGAGTACTATTGGGTAGGTTTGAAGAAGGATGTTGCAGAGTTTGTGAGCAAGTGTTTGGTGTGTCAGCGGGTTAAGGCTGAACATCAGGTTCCTTCTGGTTTGTTGCAACCGTTGAAAATCCCTGAATGGAAGTGGGAGAGGGTTACCATGGATTTTGTATCTGGTTTACCTTTGTCTCCATCGAAGAAGAATTCTGTTTGGGTGATTGTGGATCGCCTGACGAAGTGTGCGCATTTCTTGCCTGTGCATACTACGTTTTCTTTGGATAAGCTGGCAGAGCTGTATAAGTGTGCCGCCACACCTATCACGTCTGCAAAAGGGACAGAGGAGAAAGACAAGAAGGATGAAGAACCTAAACCTCCTCAGATCCGAATACCATGTGAAGGAAGACTAGAAGATTATCGTCTCCCACCTCCTTTTCCACATTGGCTACAAAAGCAGAAACAAGAGTACCAGCTCAAAAAGATTTATGATATTTTCAGCAGGTTCACATCAATATTCCGCTGTTAGAGGCCATCTAGCAGATGCCCAGTTATGCAAAATTTCTCAAGGATGCTATGTCGAAAAGATCCAGACTTGGGGATTTTGAGACGGTTAAAATGACAGAAGGATGCATGACTATCTTGCACATGCATCCACCCAAGAAGAAGAAGGATCCTGGGAGTTTTATCATACCGTGCATAATTGCTGATAAATTCGTGGGTAAGGCACTTTGTGATCTAGGTGCTAGTATTAATTTAATGCCAAAATTTGTATTTCAGAAATTAGGTATTGGACGAGCACGACCCACGACAGTTATGCTGCAGCTGGCAGACCGCTCTTACGTACAACCAGAAGGGAAGGTCGAAGATATTCTGGTAAGAGTGGATAATTTCATTTTTCCTGCTGACTTTCTTGTTTTAGACTGTGAAGCAGATGAGAACGCACCAATCATCCTGGGGCGACCCTTCCTAGCCACATGCAGATCACTGATTGATGTAGAAAAGGGAGAGCTTATTATGAGAGTAAATGATCAAGAGATCAAGCTTAATGTTCTCCAGGCAATTAAACATGATGATGCAGAAGAAGAATGCAATGCCATCATTGCAGTATTCCTTGACCAACCCTGCATCAGGTCAAGCTGTCATGACATTAAAATTGGACACTGCCAGAGCAGCCATCTAGAAGACTGTCATGGCAGCAACGTCGATAGCAGCTCCTCAGATTCTGACATATCCGACACTGAAGGTCATGAGGAGGTAAACTGGATAGGCAATCATCCAGGTAAGTTATTCGAGCCCCTAAACTATACCTCGAATGAACACATACTCCAAAAGCCTTCAACTGTAGAACCACCTGCTTTAGACCTTAAGCCCATGCCAGGGCAGCTTAAATATGTTTTTCTTGGTTCAATGGATACGTTGCCCGTAATCATCTCTTCCAAGTTAATGTAGAAACAGGAACAACAGCTGATAGAGATGCTGCAGTAGTATAAAAAGGCTATTGAATGGACGATAGCTGACATCCAAGGCATCAGTCCGGCACTATGTATGCACAAAATTCTCCTAGAGGATGATCATAAGCCGACAATTGATGCTTGGAGATGCTTGAACGACGCTATGCGAGAAGTGGTTAGAAAAGAAGTTATCAAATGGCTTGACGCTGGGATAATTTATGCCATCTTGGATAGTAAGAGGGTGAGCCCGGTGCAATGTGTTCCGAAGAAGGGAGGAATAACCGTGGTGACCAATGAAGAGAACGAACTAATCCCAACCAAGACTGTGACCGGTTGGAGGGTTTGTATGGATTACCGGAAGCTTAACAAAGCTACCCGGAAAGACCATTTTCCCCTACCTTTTATTGATCAAACGCTTGATAGATTAGCGGGGAAACCTTATTATTGTTTTCTTGATGGTTACTCAGGTTATAACCAGATAGCTATAGCACCGGAGGATCAAGAGAAAACGACCTTCACTTGCCCATACGACACTTATGCCTTTCGGAGAATGCCATTTGGACTCTGCAACGCACCAACAACCTTCTAGAGGTGTATGATGGCTATATTCTCCAACATGGTGGAGGACTTCCTGGAAATATTCATGGACGATTTTTTCGTCTTTGGAGACAGTTTTGAAAGCTGCTTAGGCAACCTACAGAAGGTACTCGAAAGATGTGAGAAAGCGAACTTGGTATTAAACTGGGAAAATGTAACTTCATGGTGGATGAGGGGATAGTCCTAGGCCACAAGGTGCTGCCGCGACAGAAGCGACGATAGAACCGGAAATTCTAGACAGTACAACACCTGCACTACTCAGCAAATCAATATCGGCCTATTTCTTTACCCTGAATCTTTTAATCTCTTATCTTCAGTATTCTTCATTATTCCTCTACAAACAATTAAACTCTCTTCTTTCTCTCTTGTGCAGCAATACAAGGATAGAGCTATTTCCAGTCGTTGTGGATTCGACATCCGATACTTTGTGTATCACTTTACTACTTGCGTCGTGTACACTTGCACTCTATTGCGATAGACTATTTTACACGTAACAAGTTTTTGGCACCTTTGCCGGGGACTGGAAATAGCTTGAATGAAATTGAAGAAATTCATTGTGTTAAGTGTGTAAAATTTCTATATTTTATTCCTTGTTTAACCCATATTTCTGTTGCATTCAAGCATAATTCATTGCATTTAGGTACAGTTTCACATATACATCACAATTATATAAAATGGCACAGTTGCTATTGATTTTGGTTACTTTTGCAGGTAGCTGCTGTAGCAGACTCAGGGCAGCGAAGAAGCAAAGCTGGAACACATGACTGAAGTCGAGAAGGAAGACGCTATCGTGGCCACTTCCGTGGCAACCAATGACGACATCAATGGTGAAGGGAAAAAGTGAAGTGGAGCTCGACAGATAGAGGAAATTAAGCCGGTCTGTCGTGGGCTACTCCAATATTTTTCGGAGCCCTAGATCAGAATGAAGGCCAAGCCCAAAGTTCAAGGAAGAAATCCAAAGCAAGAAAAGAGGACGAATTAAATGAATCTACTCTGAAGATTTAGTCATAATTAGAGTTGTACTTTAGTTTGAACTTGTATTCTTACCTTATTAGAAAACTTGAACCCAATGCCTGTATAAAGGCATGTAATTCGACCTAGGGAAGAACATCTCATTCTCTAGCCATCTTCCCCAAAACCTTAGTCGTTTCCCCCCTTCTCATCATGTTCTGAACTTCTTCTAGGGCTAAAGGTTGATTTTGTAAAGTAGTTGCAAGGATTGTACTATTTTAGGATTTTTTTTGTTCAATAAAATAAACTTCAAGTTTGCTTATTCTGGTTTTCAACATCTTGCAAGAGTATCGGGAGAGCATTGTGAGATTATTCATTTACTTAATATCGGGAGAGTTAAGTATACGAAAGGAATAAGTGTGGGTTCTCCAGTTTATGGTTGAACTATCTCGGACCTAGGGATAGGACGAGGTTAAGTGGCTAAGGAAGAATTCAACAACATCGGTGTTCATCCTTCGATTCACGCCGGGAGGTATCATCTAACACGTGTTCATCGACAGACTTAGACCTAGGGATAGGACGAGTCACAACAGGGATTCTTTCCAAGCTTGAAGTACAGAGTTGTGTGATCGTTACCGCGACAACAACAGACTGCTACCGACGCAGGTGCTGCCGCGACAGAAGCGATGACAGAACATGGAATTCTAGACAGTGCAACACCTGCACTACTGAGCTAATCAATACCGGCCTATTTCTTTACCCTTAATCTTTTAATCTTTTATCTTCAGTATTCTTCATTATTCCTCTACAAACAATTAAACTCTCTTCTTTCTCTCTTGTGCAGCAATACAAGGATAGAGCTATTTCCAGTCCCTGTTGATTCGACATCCGATACTTCGTGTATCACTTTACTACTTGCGTCGTGTACACTTGCACTCTATTGCGACAACAATAGGCTGCTGCCGTCGCAGGTGCTGCCGCGACAAGAACGACGACAAAACATGAAGTTCTATACAATGCAACACCTGCACTACTGAGCAATTCAATACCGACCTATTTCTTTACCCTGAATCTTTTAATATCTTATCTTCAGTATTTTTCATTATTCCTCTACAAACAATTAAACTCTCTTCTTTCTCTCTTGTGCAGCAATACAAGGATAAAGCTATTTCCAGTCCCTGTGGATTCGACATCTGATACTTCCTGTATAACTTTACTACTTGCGTCGTGTAAACTTGCACTCTATTGCGGTAGACTCTTTTACACGCAACAAGTTTTTGGCGCCGTTTCCGGGGATTGGAAATAGCTTTAATACAAGGTAAGCTGTCGCGGCATAGAAGTCGACAGAGCAAAGATAGAAGTGATTCAAAAGCTGCCGCCACCCACCACAATCAAGTTTCTTAGGGCATGCTGGGTTTTATCGAAGTTTTATTGCATATTTTTCGAAGATTACCAAGCCTCTATGCCACCTACTGGAACAGAATCGTCCCTTTGATTTCAATACTAAATGTACTGAGGCATTCAGAATCCTGAAAGAAAAGCTGATAACAACCCCAATTGTACAACCACCAGACTGGAGTTTGCCATTTGAAATTATGTGTGATGCTAGTGACTACGCTGTAGGGGCAACACTTGGGCAGAGGAAGGACAAGTTATTCCACGTAATTTATTACGCCAGCAAAACACTAAACGATGCCCAAGTGAATTACACCACAACAGAAAAGGAATTGTTAGTAGTGGTGTTCTCGATTAACAAGTTCAGCTCATACATACTTGGGACAAAGGTGGTGGTCCATACAGACCACTCAGCACTGAAGTATCTGTTCGCTAAAAAAGATGCAAAACCTAGACTGATACATTGGATTCTACTGCTGTAAAAATTCGACATTGAAATCAAGGATAAAAAGGGGACAAAAAACCAAGTTGCAGACCACTTGTCAAGACTGGAGATGGGATAAAGTCTACTGACAGACAAGACTCACATACTGGAGACTTTCCATGACGAGTAATTGTTTGCTGCCACAAGCACTACCGCGACAGCCATGGCGGCAGGTAAGTTTTCTGAACTCCCTTGGTATGCTGATTTTGTTAATTACATAGTTAGCGAAATACTACCTCATGAACTTAATTACCAAGCAAGGAAGAGGTTCCAAAATGATGCAAAACATTATTCATGGGACGAACCTATTCTTTCCAAACATTGTGCATATCAAGTTATCAGGAGATGTGTACCACAGTATGAGCAGGAAGTTGTGCTTCACCACTGCTATGCTTCACCATATGGAGGACACTTAGGTGGAAACAAAACCGCTGCCAAGGCTTTGCAATCTGGTTTTTATTGGCCCTCATTGTTCAAGGATGCCCAAGCATTCTACAAAAGCTGTGATAAGTGCCAGAGGACTGGAAACATCTCAAGAAGACATGAGATGCCACTACAAAACATTTTAGAAGTCGAGATCTTCAATGTATGGGGGATCGATTTCATAGGACCATTCCCAGCATCATGTGGGAACCTCTACATCCTATTGGCACTGGATTATGTATCCAAATGGGTTGAAGCGGTTGCCACACAGAAAAACGATGCCAAGACTGTTCAGAGATTTTTGCACAAACACATTTTCTATAGGTTTGGCATACCTAAGGCGATCATCAGTGATGAAGGGAGACATTTCGACAATAGGGTAATTGTTGTTGCCTTAAGAAAATACGGCGTAACACACCGCATTGCAACTGCATATCACCCTCAGACCAATGGACAAGCCGAAATATCCAACAAGGAAGTAAAGAACATTCTTGAGAAGATGGTTAAACCTACTCGAAAGGACTGGTCTTTACACCTCAATGATGCACTATGGGCCTATAGAACAGCATTCAAGACACCATTGGGAATGTCACCCTACAGGCTGATATATGGAAAAATAGGCCATTTACCTGTTGAGATAGAACACAGAGCTTACTAGGCTATCAAGGCAGTGAACATGGACTTCGATAAGGCAGGGCAGAAGAAGTTACTTGATTTGAATGAAATTGAAGAAATTCGAGCAATGGTCTATGACAACGCAAGGATTTACAAAGACAAGACCAAGAGGTGGCATGACAAGAAGTTGCTCCCACGACAGTTCTGCCTAGGGCAGCTTGTGTTGTTATTTAACTCTAGATTGAAACTTTTCCCAGGGAAGCTTAAATCTAGATGGTCCGGCCCATTTCAAGTTGTACAAGTTTTTCCCCATGGTGCCATCACAATAAAATCCTTAAAAGACGGGCACCAATTTAAAGTCAACGGATAGATACTAAAGCATTATCAGGGGCCTGAAGCCCCAAGGATGCAGAAAGTGGTTACTTTAGGAGATGCCCCTCAAGGCACCCCTAATTTAACTTAGTTTTATTTTATTTTTATTTTTATTTTTATGTATTTTATGTATTAGGAAAATAGAATTATTTTATTTTTAGGAACTAAATTTTTATTTTAATTATTTTTAGGAAATAAGGGAAACAAGAAGAGGAGAAGAAGTGAACCAGCCCACCATCTCAACAGCAGCCCAAAAAGCCCAAAGGAGGAATTTGTCGTCACAACCTATCAACAGCTGTCGCGACAGACGTGAAAAATACAGCCTGTCATCACGCTGTCGCGGCAGACATGCAAATGAGTAGTAGACACAGAAACGCGTGACAGACGCGTCAAAAACCGCGTAACAGTTGGCCCCGTTATTCGCGCCTACCGTTATAGCTCCAACAGGCAACAAACCATTCATCTATATAAACCCTATTTACTATTCATTTTTCATCTCACTTTTACTCTCTCAACTTGCTTTCTCTCTAGATCTCAAATTTCTTTCATTTTCTAAAGCCTTGCAACTATGAGTACCAGACAAACACGACGAAGTGCTGATTCCATCTCTGCCGCAGCAGCAGGCACACCTAGCCACGACCGACTCCCTAACTACTTTGCCACCACCGACTCCGTCGACAGATACTACATCTCCTTCCAAAAGAGGGGGATGTGGGAAGAGAGAGGGTTCCTTTACACCAAACGGACGGAAGACTTCGGGCTCGAACCGTTCATAGCCCGAAAAATCAAGGCCCTCAAATGGCAGATGTTTGCTGCCCAGCCTGAGGAGATGAATGTCACTTTGGTCCGAGAATTTTACGCTGCTGTCGACAGCAAGGATACGAAGACCATGACCATACGAGGTAAAGAAGTGACTTTTGAGCTGGAATACATCAATACCCTCTATGGCATCTATGTCAGCAAAAGGGAAAACGGACACAAGAGGTTCGTGGAAAGTCTGTCACCGGCAGACTACGATGATGTCATGGCAGAATTAACTGACGAGGGGACAAAGTGGAATACAGACCCAAAACACCCACGGACGGTGAAACGCTCTCAACTCACTCCCGAGGAAAAACTTTGGAACCACTTCATAAAGAAGAGGATAATGCCTTCTTCCCACAACAGCTCAGTCGACCAACCCAGGTTAGCTCTCGTTCATTCCAATTTAAATGAGAGACCCATAAATGTCGGCCGATATATTTGGGAGGGGATTTTGGATTGTGCTCTTCGACCATCGGGACCCCTTGTCTTCCCATACCTCATCACCGAGATCTGCTGCGGGAAGGGATGGACGGAGCGCAACATATTCAGCTTAATGGAACTGAAAGCAGCCACATCCCTCTCCTTTTTCAACCCGTCTGCCGCAGCAGAAGAGCCAGCAGAGCCCACTCAGCCAAACCCTGCCGCTGTAGAACAACAACAGCCAACGGCAGCAGCAGCTCCAGCAGACTCCTCCACTCAAATTCTGGCCACACTGAAAAAGATGGAGGAACGACAGCTTGGTCTGATGAGTTTCATCAGAGACTTCACGGAAGCCACGGTACATTTCATTCAAAATAATTTAACTTTTGCAAATGTACAATTTCCTGCTTTCCCAGAGCACTATTTTGCTGCCCCTACACCTGCCCATACTCCTACTCCCACTGCCACACCAAAAACACCCTCTATTGCGTTTACTCCAACCCCGGCCGCAACAGCTGAAGGCGACAGCCACACTACCACTGCCTCTTCCAGAGGAGAAAAATGGAAGGAGCCACTGCCAGAACTCGATGACGACTACTTCGCATGGTTCTCATCAGACTCCGTCTGGCAAGAATCTGATGGGGAGCCCTCTGTCAAAAGAAACCTTTCCAAAGAGTTCACTCCTATGAAGAGGTAAAGGACCAACACTGGTGAAGAATCGTCCGGAAAAGGCAAGTATGCCCGCAACAGCAGCAACAACAGCGGTAGTAGCAGCAGTAGCAGCTCATCAGAGGAGGTACAAGTGCTGGAAAAGCGCCCCAGATCTCACCCACTCACATCCAACCCCTAAGGGAAGCTAAGAAGAAGACTGCCTCCGCCTCTCTGAGCCATCTGTCGGCACCAACAATGAAGGTCACTACCCGCCAGCAGCTACAGATTAGCAACAGCAGCAGCGACGACAACACTTAAAATTAAGTTCCTACCTTATTTTGCTGTCTTGTTGTTTTATTATTATTGTGATGTATTTTGTTTTTCATTTTTTCTTATCCATGTCATCATGCATTAAGGGCAATGCAACCCTTGAGTTTGGGGGTGGCATCCCTCTAGTAATATGAAGTGTCTTTTAGGTTTTAATTTGTGTCTAAGTGTTTAGTTTATTTTTGCTAAAAAAATTGGCTTAAGTCTTTGAACTGAACTTACCTGCCGCGACATATGCTGTCGCGACAGTGCCTTTAGGAAATTTTAGGATCTGTTTAGAGTCTTGCTATGATTCTAATCTGTACAACACTCTTTGTGACTCTTATGCCTTCTAGATTACTTTAGTACACTGGAATAGGAATGTTTACCCACTTGAAACTGCCCCTAGAGGTGCCTATCACTGGCTCTAGGAAAACAATAAAAGAAAGAAAATTATTCAGACTCATTTGCATGCAAAATTGCCTTGCACTTATCTTAGGAGATTTATTTTTGAGCTAAGTTAGAAAAAACTAAAGGAGCCTAAGAATTGCCTCCAGAAAAGATGCAATTAAATCAAGAGTCAGAAAAAACTAAAGGAGCCTAAGAATTGCCTCCAGAAAAAATTGAGTTGGCATAACTTCAAGTTTGTAAGCATAACTATTATGATTACTAAGGTAGTCTTGATGCATAGTGTTCAAAAAACCTGCACACACCTCACAAGAATTATATCATGGTTCCGAATGAATCCAGAAATGCTCGACAAGGTATTGCTCTTGATAGAAAATAAGTGGTAGGTAATGTAGGGTTCACCTATTTATGCCAAACAAAAAAAAGATTTAATTTTAGTTAGGTAATATTTGCTTGAGGGCAAGCAAGAACTTGAGTTTGGGGGTGTGTTGAGTGTGTAAAAGTTCAATATTTTACCCCTTATTTAACCCATATTTTTGCTGCATTCAAGCATAATTCATCGCATTTAGGTACAGTTTCACATATACATCACAATTATATAAAATGGCACAGTTGCTATTCATTTTGGTTACTTTTGCAGGTAGCTGCTGTAGCAGACTCAGGGCAGTGAAGAAGCAAAGCTGGAACACAGGACTGAAGTGGAGAAGGAAGACGCTGCCGTGGCCACTACCGCGGCAGCCAATGACGACATCAAAGGTGAAGGGAAAAAGTGAAGTGGATCTCGACAGATAGAGGAAATTAAGCCTGTCTGTCGTGGGCTACTCCTATATTTTTCTGAGCCCTAGATCAGAATGAAGGCCAAGCCCAAAGTTCAAGGAAGAAATCCAAAGCAAGAAAAGAGGGTGAATTGAAGGCATCTACTCTGAAGATTTAGTCTTAATTAGAGTTGTACTTTAGTTTGAACTTGTATTCTTGCCTTATTAGAAAACTTGAACCCAAGGCCTATATAAAGGCATGTAATTCGACCTAGGGAAGAACATCTCATTCTCTAGCCGTCTTCCCCCAAACCCTAGTCGTTTTCCCCCTTCTCATCATGTTCTGAACTTCTCCTAGGGCTAAGGGTTGATTTTTTAAAGTAGTTGCAAGGATTGTATTGTTTTAGGATTTCTCTATTCAATAAAATAAACTTCAAGTTTGCTTATTCTGGTTTTCAACATCTTGCAAGAGTATCAGGAGAGCATTGTGAGATTATTCATTTACTTAATATCCGGAGAGTTAAGTATACGAAAGAAATAAGTGCGGGTTCTCCAGTTTATGGTTGAACTATCTCGGACCTAGGGATAGGACGAGGTTAAGTGGCTAAGGAAGAATTCAACAACATCGGTGTTCATCCTTCGATTCACGCTGGGAGGTATCATCTAAGATGTGTTCATCGACAGACTTGGACCTAGGGATAGGACGAGTCACAACAGGAATTCTTGCCAAGCTTGAAGTACAGAGTTGTTTGATCGCTGCTGCGACAACAACAGACTGCTGCCGCCGCAGGTGCTGTCGCGACAGAAGCGACGACAGAATAGGGAATTCTAGACAGTGCAACACCTGAACTACTGAGCAAATCAATACTGACCTATTTCTTTACCCTTAATCTTTTAATCTCTTATCTTCAATATTCTTCATTATTCCTCTACAAACAATTAAACTCTTTTCTTTCTCTCTTGTGCAGCAATACAAGGATAAAGCTATTTCCAATCCCTATGGATTCGACATCTGATACTTCGTGTATCACTTTATTACTTACGTCGTGTACACTTGCACTCTATTGCGATAGACTATTTTACACGCAACACTAGCAGAGGAGCCTATGGAATTAGAGAAGGAAAAAGCCAAAGCAGATGATACAGTGATGATGCCCACAATAATGCCAATTCTCATGCCAGCTCCAGTGCTCAGCAGGATGTCAGCTCCAGTACCAACAATGAAGTTCACAAGGATGAAAAGTAGACAAAGGTAAGAAAGAAAACGGATGCCAATGTGGATGCAAGCACTGCCTCGGCAAAGCTGACAATGCCAGCATATGTGTATCCACCACCACCATTTTCTGCCAGACTCCAAAAGCACAAGTAGGACCAGCAATTTAAGCGCTTCTTGGAAGTGCTTAAGCAATTGCAATTTAAAATTTCACTGGTAGAGGCCCTTGAACAAATGCCCAACTATGTAAAATTTATGAAAGACATTTTTTCAAAAAAGAGGAAATTGGGAGAATTTGAAATTGTTTCTCTCACGCAGGAATGAAGTGCCATGATCTTGAATCGATTGCCACCAAAGCTCAAAGACCCATGGAGTTTTACTATTCCTTGTACAATCGGTAATACATTCATGTGTATGCCATTGTGTGATTTAGGATCAAGCATCAATTTAATGCCATTATCTATTTTCAGGAAACTTGGTGTAGAATCGAGACCTACCACAGTGACACTCGAGTTGGTAGACTGATCCTATGTACATCCAAAGGGGAAGATTGAGGATGTACTGGTAAAGGTAGACAAATTTATATTTCCAACTTATTTTATCATCTTAGATTATGAAGCTGATACTAATGTGCCAATTATTTTGGGTAGGCCATTTCTTGCCACGAGTAGGGCGCTTATTGATATTCATAAATGGGGAACTAACAATGCGAATGAATGACCAACATGTCATTTTTAACGTGTTTCAAGCTTTGAAGCGTGCAGATGAATTCGATGAATGTCAAGCTGAGGAGATGATGGAGGCTATTTTTATGCTGGACATGGCACAGTTGTGCCAGGACGCAGAATTTGATGCCAACATGCTTGATGGCATTGCTGAACTTTTTGAGGAACCTGAGGAATCAGCCTTGGAGGCTGAAGATGTGAGTTATTTTGAGCCATTGGAGTTAGCCAGTAGGGCGACAGCCAAACCAAAACCATCAATCGTGGAACCACCAGAGTTGGAACTTAAGCAACTGCTAGAACACTTGAAGTATGCTTATCTAGGTGAGCACTCAACTCTGCCGATGATTATTGCCACTGATCTCACTAATGATCAGGAGGCAAAATACTGGCAATATTAAAAACCTATAAGCGAGCGTTGGGATGGACCTTGGCAGATATCTGAGGGATAAGTGTTGAGTGTGTAAAAGTTTTATATTTTACCCCCTATTTAACCCATATTTCTACTGCATTCAAGCATAATTCATTGCATTTAGGATAGATTTCATTCATACATCACAATTATATTAAATGGCACAGTTTCTACTGAAATTGGTTGCTTTTGCAGGTAGCTGCTGTAGCAGATGAAGGGCAGTGGAGAAGCAGAGCTGGAACACTAGACTGCAGCTGAGAAGAAGGATGCTGCCATGGCCGCTGCCGTGGCTGCCAAGGACGACAACAATGGTGAAGGGAAGATTTGAAGTGGACCTCGACAGAAAGAGGAAATTAAGCCGGTCTGTCGAGACGCACTCTTATGTTTTTCTAAGCCCTAGATCAGAATGAAGGCCAAGCCCAAAGTTCAAGGAAGAAACTCCAAGCAAGAAGGAATGACGAATTAAAGACATATATTCTGAAGATTTAGTCTTTACTAGAATTGTACTTTAATTTAAACTTGTATTCTTGCCATATTAGAAAACTTGAACCCAAGACCTCTATAAAGGAATGTAATTCGACCTAGGGAAGGATATCTTACTCTCTAGCCGTCTTCCCCTAAACCCTAGTCGTTTTCCCCATTCACATCATGTTCTAAACTTCCCCTATGGCTAAGGGTTGATTCTGTAAAGTAGTTGCAAGGATTGCATTGTTTTAGGATTTTCTTCTCTTCAATAAAATAGACTTCAAGTTTGCTTATTCTGGTTTTCAACATTTGCAAGAATATCGGGAGAACATTGTGAGATTACACATTTACTTAATATCGGGAGAGTTAAGTATACGAAAGGAATAAGTACGGGTTCTCGAGTTTATGGTTTAACTATCTCGGACCTAGGGATAGGATGAGGTTAAGTGGCTAAGGAAGAATTCAACAACATCAGTGTTCATCCTTCGATTCACGCCGGGAGGTATCATCAAAGACGTGATCATCGACAGACTTGGACCTAGGGATAGGCCAAGGCTGTAACCCCCGTAGCCCGGCCTGGACGGTTGACCCGAACTACGAAGATTACACGGGGAAAACCAAAGTCAACCCGAAAGTCAACCTTGATTAACGACCCTTTTTTTTTCTTTTTAATCTTATCTAGATGCACATTAACCTTAGATGTGATCACACAAACACCATGCTCAAAGATCACAAACATCAGAGATCAACAGGGACCCAATTGAACAAATTACAACTTTAGGGACCAAATTGTAATTTCTGAAAACTTTAAGGACTTAACCAGATTTTAAGTTACCAACTTGAAATTAAACATGTTTCATGCTTCTCTGTCAAATTTCAGCTCAAACGGACATCCCGAACTCATACAATTGCACAAACAAGATTCAGGACCAAAATGCAAACATTTTGAAACATTTAACCGCCCATGTCAGCCCCCAACGGTCACCCGTTCCGAAACAGGCCAAGGCCGTTCCGAAACAGGGGCCGTTCCGCAATGCGTTCCGCAACGGGGGTCTGGCAGAATGCTTTCCGTTTCGGAACGGTGACACCCGTTTCGGACGCCTGGGTTCATGCAGGGCACCCGTTCCGAAACGGTGTTGCCTGTTCCGAAACGCCTAGCCCAGAATGTTGCATTTTGCTCACTCAAACACACAATTGATCATTCAAACATGCTCCAAAGCCACCAAACTTTGCCAACATGCAATTCAACATAAAAGAGACATACTTGCATCAACAATTCAACAAATAACCATCACATACGGAAAGCCCCAAATCTATAGGCATGCTTCCTACACAAGCAACCATTTAAGCACAAACCTTTCAATTCAACCTCAATTAAGCCAATTCATGTTTCAACAACATTAACAACAGTATTTAAACATTCATGATCAACACATACGATCACAATAACAACAAATCGAGAGATTCTACCCCATTGCTCTTATTAACTATAGCTATTCACCGAGACATACATCTCCATTGGAGTCCACCTTGAATCCCCTTGCTCCTTGCTGTCCAAACTTCAAGAATCTGCATTGACGGACAAAGAGGAGCGTAAGCACATAATGCTTAGTGAGGAATGCTCAAAACCAAAACACCATCAATGCAGCGGGTCTTTAAAACACTTTAAAACCAACCCGATTTGCTTTCCAAAACCATGTTTGAAAACTCTTTCAACATCAAGCTCAAAACCATGCATAAACACTATATGCCAAGCTTAATCAAAACCATGGAAAACACATCCCTTCCACAACATACCTTTCTTTAACTTGAAAACCACATCAAGCAAGAAACCATTTAAAACCATAGTTCAATCAACCCATTTCATGCATTTAATCAAGGCATTATAAAACATAACATCATATTCACATGCCTTTAACAACAAGTCATACATGACTCCAATGCAACATAGGTAATCCATGCTCTCATGCATCATTTATCAAATGATAACCAACACTTGTTCAACACACAAGTAGCATGCTTTTACTAGCATCAAACACATTTCTTGCAACAATGCATCTTACCAAGCATCTCATGCTTCTCATGCAAACATGCATCAACTCAAGCATCTCATGCTTCACATGCAACCATGCATCATTTCAAGCAATCCCATGCTTCACATGCAACCATGCATCATTTCAAGCAATCCCATGCTTCACATGATCAAGTACATTATATTGGCTTCCAAGAGATCAACCATATTCACTTTCCAACTTTACAACCCGATCGGATACGCGGATCACAAGCGTGTCCCAACGCTTCCTACACACTACCCAATCCAAGGTCTTCCCGTGGGCAACAACCTCCACTGACCTCAATCTCCTAAGGTTCCCATGTATGGACTTTTAAACACCATACAACCTTAGCTTTTCCTCAAGGTTACCATGTATGAACATACACCCTTGACATGCACAAGGTCTTCCCGTATGGACTTTCAACCACCATACAACCTTTGCATAACCGATTGGTAGTTGTAGACATCATCTAACGAGATCCGGGACATCACACACAAGATCCACACATGGACTTAACCATAGCCATTGTGATCTTAACAAGTACAAGGTTCTCACATAAGGACTTTAAACCACCTTATAACCTTTACTCAACCAAGGTCTACCGTGGGCAACAACCTCCACTACGACCTTAAGCAACCGAGGTCCTCCCGTGGGCACACCCTCCACTGACCTCATCTCGTTAGGAATACTTGAGGGGAGTTTACCCGGTCCACACTTGACCACTCTGCCATCAAGGCGACTTTATTCACGGTGCACCCAATCCTATAGCCGGCTAATTATACCCGATCAACGAACCAAGAACCATTCACATCTCTTGCCAACATAACCATCTTACCATAATACCCAATGTTCCACATGCATAAACATAATGCAAGCCATCACAACATTAGCTCAATGATTCACATGCATACACATAATGCAAAACCATCACATCATTAGCTCAATGATTCACATGCATAAACAATATGCACAAGGTAACAATTATCATCATTAATCATCATCAACTCACTGTTTTTAAGCATCATACAAAACCAATGAACAACATGCAACACTATGCATCAAAACCACATTTTCATTGCACTAAACCAAGGATCTCTTACCTTGAGCACCCTTTTCAATTGACTTTCAAAACCAGCATTAAACCATGCTAAAACATGCTTACAAGACAGAATTAAACCATGCAATAACACATGCACATCAATCATCAACCACAATTGATTTTAAAACCAAATCATACACAATCCAAGAGCAAAAACCTCTTCACTTACTCTTGAGCTTAGCAAAGTTGTTTAGACTTAAAATAAGCTCCCAAAAACCTTCAAACCATGTTTCAAAAGCTGAAATCCCAACTTCACTCACCGATTACCAAACAAAGCTAGCCAACAAGCTTTCCAAGCTTCCGAAACCTTCCGAAAACACCTCCAAAGCTCAAGGATCAACCTCCCCTGTTTCAAGCACACAAAAACAGAACATTAATGCATCCTTATGCATTAAAACACCAGCAACAACAACACAACTCGCTGCTCATCACAAATCTAGCAATTTGGCTACCAAACACAACCGAAATCATCTCCAAACACTTCCAAAACTTAACCCAGCCAAGATCCATCACTTCTAACCATTTTTATACATCAAATAACATGCAAAATGATCATAACCACGTCCTTATACCTCCAGGTATAACAGATCACCAAAAACACTCCAAAAACAACCAAAAACTCAAGCCAAACTTAGGAAATTCAACCTATCCGGGATTACATTGATCAAACCTCAATTTCTAATCAATTTAACATTCATTTAACATCATTTTAACATCTCAAAACCCTGCTTAAACAGATCACACGAAATTTCCACCAAAATCGCCAAATCTTGCATTTTAGCCAAAAATCAAGATGTCAATTGAAAAGCCTTTAATAAAACATGAATCAAGGATTGAGAACTTAGGAATTTCAGTAAAGAACTGATAGTTTAGAGGAGAAGGACGTTCTTACCTCCAAACTTGAATTTCTCCATTTTAGAGCCAAAATGCTTGATGAATCAACTTGTAAATTGTGAGGTTTTGATGATGAGATGATTAGGAATCAAATGAGAATTGAAATGAGAGATTAAAATGTTAAAATCAAAGAAAGAAATCTGAGGAAATCTTGTTTGGGTTGAGAGAAAATGAGAGAAAAGAGAATTTGAGAGAAAATGGAAAATTAGTTGGAAATTGGTTAAAATGATTTTCCCTCCCTTTTCTAAATCTTTAAAATCAGATTTTAGACTTAAAATATCTTAGAAAAATCTGGAGAAATCCTTTTTTTGGAATAATAGCTCCTTAAAGATTCAAAGTTTCAATCCTTTATAAAACTGTCCCGCAACTTTCAAAAATTACATTTTGGTCACTAGCCAAAATGTCAACCTTCCGAACCTCATTTTCCAAAATTGATTTCACAGTTCACTTAAATATATTAAAAGATGATTTTAGAACATTTTTCCATATTTTTAATGCAACCCGAACTAGGCTTTCCTAAATTCACTCTTAAATATTCGATCAGCACTTTGACCGAACCGGTCAACGCCAAAACTTCTGAGCCCAAAACCGGGGCGTTACAACTCTCCCCCCCTTAGGAAATTTCGTCCTCGAAATTTCAACCGGCAAAAAGAGAACAACAACCTTTTCAAGCAACACACACAAGACAACACAAAAGCCTTAACCAACACCACTGATCACTTCCCATACAAAACCTCCACCACACACTGTTCACAAATTCAAACTCTCAAAGGTAACCACGACTCAACCTTTCACATAACCGAACTGTACACAACCCCAACATCAACCTGACGAACTTCCGCTCTTACAGCAAACAACACTGTAATACACATCTTCCAAGACTTGCCTACACCAAGACAACAACCAAACCAACTCAACCACTAGGCAACCTCCCAGTCTCTAAAACTTTTGCGATTCCCAAACCTCTTCCAAAGATTTCCCAACAAGCAGAAATCCTTAACATCAACTGTTTACTCAAGCTCTTCAACGAAGCTGACCACCCTTCACATCCGTCAAAAACATTACCATAACAGCTCACCAGCACCAAAAACCAAAATCACATCACAACCTCAACTTGAAACCTTCAGCCGTTCCACATACCATCAACAGACTTCAAACAAAACTTCTTAACCACACTAGCCAACCACTGCTCACACAAAAACCCAACAACCAACAAAAACCTTCGATCTTTCACAACCCTTTCACTACAAACTTCAACCAGAACACTACTTAACCAAAACACACATAACAGCTTCAGAACTCTTCAAAGATTGCTAAGAACCAACACAACCCTTTCATAACAACTTAAAAGCTAACAACCTCAGCACTTGGAAACCCAACCACAAACTGCAACAACACTTAGCACCAAGGAACTACCACTTCCTTTTAGCTAAACAAACCACTCAACCGATACTAACCTCAACAATACCCTTCACCACCACGCTACTAAACTCTCAGAGCATCAAACACTATCCTTTCACCAACAGGCTATTCCACTCTCACTATCACTAGCAACTAGCTTACCAAACTCCAACACCTCTAGCTCACACTTAGCACCAAACAACCTCTAAAAACCCATCATCCCACCTAATCCAACCACAACACTAACAGATTCGATTAGTTACTAGCGAGCGTGAACATCGTATGCATGATCACCTACATGCCCTATCAATGTCTGATGTACATGTATGCAAAACCTCTAATGTCATGCCACATGTTTGCATGGACCAACATATATAATATAACATATACAATGATTTAAACTGTGCATGAATGCCAGTTCACACCCTCCAATAACATCCTCAAAATCTGTCTAAGAACACCCTCCTTACTCACCTTTAACTTATCTAACTCCATCATACCAACAACTGCTAACCACAAGATACTTACCCAAGCCTTCTTCACACCCAAGATATTCCCAAACAACAACTACCACTACCCCAAACATTCTAGAAACAAGACTAGACTTACCACGCAAGGAAAAACCAACAGAAACCAAACTAAGCAACTAGAGCAAAGATCACTTAACAAGGTTACCTGAAAACATAACACCACCCTGAAGCTTCATCGAACGAGCTCTCTTCCTTGCGGAACCAACATCCTTCGGTTGCACCCTTGCAGCACCAACAAACACACCTGGGTCACCACCAACTCCTTGCGATAAGGAACCTTGACTGTTCCGCGCCAACATCAAGCAATCACGCTTCATGTGTCCAGCAGACCCACACTTCCAGCAAACTTCATCTTCCAAACTCTTCACAACTTTCTGCTTTTTACGCCACCTCTGAACCTCGCCTCGGCCGCACCCACGACCTTTCAAAGATCCTTTGGCCAACATCAAAGCTGACTTCACTCTATGAGGACAATCACGCTTAACATGCAACTTGGAACCACAATTCCAACAAACACCTGCGCCCCAACAATTTCCAACATGTTGCCTTTTACAACGGTCACAAACAGATGACTGAGCTTCCACTCCTTGCTCAGGCAACACTTGCTCACCAACAGCATCAGCCGCACCTTGCTCAACCCTTGGAAATTCCCTTCCAAGATACCTTTCATAGAAAGCAGATACGAAGAAATCCCAATCAATATCAAGGATATGTGACGCCACAGCCACAGATGTCCACCAAGAACAAGCATCCTCCAGCATCAGAGAAACAACACTCCCCAGCTTACAGGCATAATCACAGCCTTCCTGATCCAAAATCAGAACTACATTGGCCAACCAGGCCTCAAACATCTCCGGGGAAGAACCATGATACTCCTCAGCACCCAAATCAAGCAAATGCTGCTTCGGCAAACCCACACATTTAGCCAGCACATCCACTGATCCCACCTCAACCATAGCCTGAGATGTTCCCAACACCTCCTGAACAACAGGTAAAGAACTTTCCATCCCGGAACCAGCTTCCTTCCCTTGCCTTACCAACTCAACTTCAGTCACAGAAGACTGAGACAAAACACCTTTACAAAAGGGTGAATCCTTTGACTTAACAACCTGCCCCAAGGCAGCCACCATCTCACTCATCCTCCACTCTTTCATCATCTTTGCCATACCACTAACAACAAACAACATACAATCATAACAAACAAACAAAACCTGTTAGACCAGCATTAATCAAGGATTCAAACTCCAACTCCAAAATAACACAATAGCTATATTAATAAGGCAATGGGTATCCCGAATCCTCCCCTTTACATGACATAACAGCCAACACAACATGAACATCACAACATCAAGCATATCAACAACATACCTTGATCATGCTTACACAAAACAACATCCAACAGCACTAGCACATTAGCAACATAACATGCTCAAAACACATTCATCATGCATAGCATCAGCTCATAACATCCACACATATCCATATGATCTCAACCAAGATTCATAACCACAAACCATGCTTGCATACACCAGCAACATGCTCAAAACATCAACAGCATATACAGAAACACATGCTTCAACCAGCTTTCAACCATACAACAAGGTAAACATCAAGCACACTTACCACAACAACTTACCGTTTTCCCCAACCTTCGCAACTCAGCTCTGATACCACCAAATGTAACCCCCGTAGCCCGGCCTGGACGGTTGACCCGAACTACGAAGATTACACGGGGAAAACCAAAGTCAACCCGAAAGTCAACCTTGATTAACGACCCTTTTTTTTTCTTTTTAATCTTATCTAGATGCACATTAACCTTAGATGTGATCACACAAACACCATGCTCAAAGATCACAAACATCAGAGATCAACAGGGACCCAATTGAACAAATTACAACTTTAGGGACCAAATTGTAATTTCTGAAAACTTTAAGGACTTAACCAGATTTTAAGTTACCAACTTGAAATTAAACATGTTTCATGCTTCTCTATCAAATTTCAGCTCAAACGGACATCCCGAACTCATACAATTGCACAAACAAGATTCAGGACCAAAATGCAAACATTTTGAAACATTTAACCGCCCATGTCAGCCCCCAACGGTCACCCGTTCCGAAACAGGCCAAGGCCGTTCCGAAACACGGGCCGTTCCGCAACGCGTTCCGCAACGGGGGTCTGGCAGAATGCTTTCCGTTTCGGAACGGTGACACCCGTTTCGGACGCCTGGGTTCATCAGGGCACCCGTTCCGAAACGGTGTTGCCTGTTCCGAAACGCCTAGCCCAGAATGTTGCATTTTGCTCACTCAAACACACAATTGATCATTCAAACATGCTCCAAAGCCACCAAACTTTGCCAACATGCAATTCAACATAAAAGAGACATACTTGCATCAACAATTCAACAAATAACCATCACATACGGAAAGCCCCAAATCTATAGGCATGCTTCCTACACAAGCAACCATTTAAGCACAAACCTTTCAATTCAACCTCAATTAAGCCAATTCATGTTTCAACAACATTAACAACAGTATTTAAACATTCATGATCAACACATACGATCACAATAACAACAAATCGAGAGATTCTACCCCATTGCTCTTATTAACTATAGCTATTCACCGAGACATACATCTCCATTGGAGTCCACCTTGAATCCCCTTGCTCCTTGCTGTCCAAACTTCAAGAATCTGCATTGACGGACAAAGAGGAGCGTAAGCACATAATGCTTAGTGAGGAATGCTCAAAACCAAAACACCATCAATGCAGCGGGTCTTTAAAACACTTTAAAACCAACCCGATTTGCTTTCCAAAACCATGTTTGAAAACTCTTTCAACATCAAGCTCAAAACCATGCATAAACACTATATGCCAAGCTTAATCAAAACCATGGAAAACACATCCCTTCCACAACATACCTTTCTTTAACTTGAAAACCACATCAAGCAAGAAACCATTTAAAACCATAGTTCAATCAACCCATTTCATGCATTTAATCAAGGCATTATAAAACATAACATCATATTCACATGCCTTTAACAACAAGTCATACATGACTCCAATGCAACATAGGTAATCCATGCTCTCATGCATCATTTATCAAATGATAACCAACACTTGTTCAACACACAAGTAGCATGCTTTTACTAGCATCAAACACATTTCTTGCAACAATGCATCTTACCAAGCATCTCATGCTTCTCATGCAAACATGCATCAACTCAAGCATCTCATGCTTCACATGCAACCATGCATCATTTCAAGCAATCCCATGCTTCACATGCAACCATGCATCATTTCAAGCAATCCCATGCTTCACATGATCAAGTACATTATATTGGCTTCCAAGAGATCAACCATATTCACTTTCCAACTTTACAACCCGATCGGATACGCGGATCACAAGCGTGTCCCAACGCTTCCTACACACTACCCAATCCAAGGTCTTCCCGTGGGCAACAACCTCCACTGACCTCAATCTCCTAAGGTTCCCATGTATGGACTTTTAAACACCATACAACCTTAGCTTTTCCTCAAGGTTACCATGTATGAACATACACCCTTGACATGCACAAGGTCTTCTCGTATGGACTTTCAACCACCATACAACCTTTGCATAACCGATTGGTAGTTGTAGACATCATCTAACGAGATCCGGGACATCACACACAAGATCCACACATGGACTTAACCATAGCCATTGTGATCTTAACAAGTACAAGGTTCTCACATAAGGACTTTAAACCACCTTATAACCTTTACTCAACCAAGGTCTACCGTGGGCAACAACCTCCACTACGACCTTAAGCAACCGAGGTCCTCCCGTGGGCACACCCTCCACTAACCTCATCTCGTTAGGAATACTTGAGGGGAGTTTACCCGGTCCACACTTGACCACTCCGCCATCAAGGCGACTTTATTCACGGTGCACCCAATCATATAGCCGGCTAATTATACCCGATCAACGAACCAAGAACCATTCACATCTCTTGCCAACATAACCATCTTACCATAATACCCAATGTTCCACATGCATAAACATAATGCAAGCCATCACAACATTAGCTCAATGATTCACATGCATACACATAATGCAAAACCATCACATCATTAGCTCAATGATTCACATGCATAAACAATATGCACAAGGTAACAATTATCATCATTAATCATCATCAACTCACTGTTTTTAAGCATCATACAAAGCCAATGAACAACATGCAACACTATGCATCAAAACCACATTTTCATTGCACTAAACCAAGGATCTCTTACCTTGAGCACCCTTTTCAATTGACTTTCAAAACCAGCATTAAACCATGCTAAAACATGCTTACAAGACAGAATTAAACCATGCAATAACACATGCACATCAATCATCAACCACAATTGATTTTAAAACCAAATCATACACAATCCAAGAGCAAAAACCTCTTCACTTACTCTTGAGCTTAGCAAAGTTGTTTAGACTTAAAATAAGCTCCCAAAAACCTTCAAACCATGTTTCAAAAGCTGAAATCCCAACTTCACTCACCGATTACCAAACAAAGCTAGCCAACAAGCTTTCCAAGCTTCCGAAACCTTCCGAAAACACCTCCAAAGCTCAAGGATCAACCTCCCCTGTTTCAAGCACACAAAAACAGAACATTAATGCATCCTTATGCATTAAAACACCAGCAACAACAACACAACTCGCTGCTCATCACAAATCTAGCAATTTGGCTACCAAACACAACCGAAATCATCTCCAAACACTTCCAAAACTTAACCCAGCCAAGATCCATCACTTCTAACCATTTTTATACATCAAATAACATGCAAAATGATCATAACCACGTCCTTATACCTCCAAGTATAACAGATCACCAAAAACACTCCAAAAACAACCAAAAACTCAAGCCAAACTTAGGAAATTCAACCTATCCGGGATTGCATTGATCAAACCTCAATTTCTAATCAATTTAACATTCATTTAACATCATTTTAACATCTCAAAACCCTGCTTAAACAGATCACACGAAATTTCCACCAAAATCGCCAAATCTTGCATTTTAGCCAAAAATCAAGATGTCAATTGAAAAGCCTTTAATAAAACATGAATCAAGGATTGAGAACTTAGGAATTTCAGTAAAGAACTGATAGTTTAGAGGAGAAGGACGTTCTTACCTCCAAACTTGAATTTCTCCATTTTAGAGCCAAAATGCTTGATGAATCAACTTGTAAATTGTGAGGTTTTGATGATGAGATGATTAGGAATCAAATGAGAATTGAAATGAGAGATTAAAATGTTAAAATCAAAGAAAGAAATCTGAGGAAATCTTGTTTGGGTTGAGAGAAAATGAGAGAAAAGAGAATTTGAGAGAAAATGGAAAATTAGTTGGAAATTGGTTAAAATGATTTTCCCTCCCTTTTCTAAATCTTTAAAATCAGATTTTAGACTTAAAATATCTTAGAAAAATCTGGAGAAATCCTTTTTTTGGAATAATAGCTCCTTAAAGATTCAAAGTTTCAATCCTTTATAAAACTGTCCCGCAACTTTCAAAAATTACATTTTGGTCACTAGCCAAAATGTCAACCTTCCGAACCTCATTTTCCAAAATTGATTTCACAGTTCACTTAAATATATTAAAAGATGATTTTAGAACATTTTTCCATATTTTTAATGCAACCCGAACTAGGCTTTCCTAAATTCACTCTTAAATATTCGATCAGCACTTTGACCGAACCGGTCAACGCCAAAACTTCTGAGCCCAAAACCGGGGCGTTACAAAGGCACAGCAGGGCTTCTTGCCAAGCTTGAAGTACAGAGTTGTATGATCGCTGCCGCGACAAACAACAGACCGCTACCGCGACAGGTGCTGCCGTCACAAGTGCAACGACAGAACAGAGATTCCTAGACTTTGCAACACCTACACTACTGAGCAAATCAATATCGGCCCATTCTCTCTATCCTGAATTCTTTACTCTTTTATTTTCAATATTCGTTATTATCTCGTGACAAACAATTAAACTATTTCTTTTCTCTCTTGTGCAGCAATCTAAGGTTAAAGCTATTAGCTCAGTCCATGTGGAGACGATATCCGATACTTACGTATCACTTTACTACTTGCGTCGTGTACACTTGTACTACATTGCGATAGACACTTTTACATGCAACAAGTTTTTAGCGCCGTTGTCGGGGACTGACAACAAATCTTTACCCTATTTTTACTGCAGTTCTTTTATTTTTCTATTTTTACTTGGATTGTTCACCCTATGCTTTTCACAAGGTCTTTTGTTCTCTTATGCGCAGATCTCAACGAGGAAAAGAACCTAAGCACCAGTTAGATCCTGAAATCGAACGAACGTGCAACCTCAGGAAACGAGTCCGCCTCCTAGTAGAATAAAACGAATACTTGGAGGAACAGCTAGAAGCAATGGTGAACGAAAGACACGAAGACACGAGGAACGAAAAAGAGAATCTCCGAGTTCCTGACGATCCTGTTGGAGATGGAGGAAACGGACGACATGCCGATCCTCCTGCTGCTGCCGCACGCCGGTCATGGCGAGACTACATGATCAACGATCATGTGGAACTAGAGACCACCCTGCCAGACGTAGAAGCTGAAAATTTCGAGCTGAAACTTGTCATGTTCACCATGATTAATAACGTTGGCCAATTTAGTGGTGCTGCTACAGAGGATGCTAGGGAACATCTGAAAACGTTCCAAGAAATCTGTGGTTCGTTTAGACTACCAGGAGTAAATCTAGAGATACTGAGGCTTCGATTATTTCCTCATTCATTGAGGGATAGGGCGAAAACTTGGTGGAATAAACTAACGCTGGGTTCAATCCGAACTTGGACAGATTTAACTCGTGAATTTTTGTCTCGTTTTAATCCTTCACATATATCTGAGTGATTACGTAACGAAATTGCTACTTTTCAACAGGAAGATGACGAGCCAATGCACGAGGCATGGGACAGATTTACCACTCTACTGAGGAACTGCCCGATGCATGGATTCCCCATTTGGAACCAGGTAATTAAGTTTTACAATACTGCCAACTTACAGACTCGTATGAGAATTGATTCTGCAGCGAATGGATTGCTGTTGGACAAAGATCCAGATGAAGCAATGGTAGTATTGAAAAACCTGGCAAAGAACAAGGAACAGTTTCCTACAGCAAGAAGAGGGGGTAAACGAGTACTAGCTGTGAAAGAGTATGAGGCTGACGACTCCCTAAAAACACAGGTGGTATATCTCACAAAGGTAGTGGAAAAGCTCTTAAAAAATATTCAAAACTTGTCTACTCTACTGAAGAGGTATGTGAAACTTGTGATGGGAATCACAGTTCAGAAGATTGTTCGCTACAGTTAGAGGAAGGGATGTATGTTGGGAACTACAATTCCAACAACTACAATCCCAATTGGAGAAAGGATCCCAAATTCTCTTGGAGCAACCCTAACAATGCCCTGAATCCTCAAGCACAGAACAATCAAAATTAGGGGGACCTAGATTACTTACTCGGTAGCAACCGCAACAACCACCAGCTGCCACGACCAGTATATTGGAGCACACCTTGGCTACATTTATGTCTCAAACAGGAACTTACATTGAGAACATGAATGACTTCGTCAAGAAGACTGAGTCATTCATGGATAAAACATAGATGCGGATGACTAACCATGAAGCTTCTCTGAAATCACTGGAGACACAGATGGGTCAGGTTTCCCAGCATATTAAACCACAGCAGAATGGAGGATTCCCTAGTGATACTGAAAACGCTAGACAACCCACACATGAGCAGTGTAAAGTCGTCACTACTAGGAGTGGGATGAAATTACCAGGGCCAGAGAAGGAAGCTGAACCATTTAAGGAACCAGCCCTAGAATCGACTGCCGAGAATGCTGCCCCGACAGACGACAAACAGCCTGATGCCGATGAACCCGTTACGACAGCAGAAGGGATAGAGGAGAAGGATGAAGAACCTAAGCCTCCTCAGATCCGAATGCAGTCGGAAGGACGCATTGCAGATTATCGTTCTCCACCTTCTTTCCCTCAGCGGTTACAGAAATTGAAACAAGAATCACAGCTCAAGAAAATCTATGATATCTTTAAGCAGGTTCACATCAATATTCCGCTGTTACATGCTATCAAGAAGATGCCTGGTAATGCCAAATTTCTCAAGGATGCCATGTCGAAGAAGTCCAGACTTGGGGAATTTGAGACGAATAAAATGATAGAGGGATGCATGACTATTCTACACAAGCATCCACCCTAGAAAAAGAAGGATCCTGGGAGTTTCATAATACCGTGCATAATCGGAGATAAGTTTGTGGGTAAGGCACTTTGTGATCTTGGTGCTAGTATAAATTTAATGCCCAAATCTGTGTTTCAGAAGTTAGGTATTGGAAAAGCACGGCCCACAACAGTCGTACTGTAGCTGGTAGACCGCTCTTACGTACATCCAGAAGGGAAGATAGAAGATTTCTCGTAAGAGTGGACAAATTTATTTTTCCTGCTGACTTTTTTGTTTTAGATTGTGAAGAAGATAAAAATGCACCAATTGTAACGCCCCGGTTTTGGGCTTAGAAGTCTTGGGCGTTGACCGGTCGGTCAAAGTGCTGTTCGAATCTTAAGAGGTGAATTTAGGAAAGCCTAGTTCGGGTTGCATTAAAAATATGGGAAAATGTTCTAAAATCATCTTTTAATATAATTAAGTGAACTGTGAAATCAATTTTGGAAAATGAGTTTTGGAAGGGTGACGTTTTGGCTAGTGACCAAAATGTAATTTTCGCAAGTTTGGTGACTGTTTTATAAAGGGTTGAAACTTTGAATCTTTAAGGAGCTATTTACCCAAAGGGAGTTTCTCCAGATTTTTCTAAGATATTATAAACTATTTTCTGATTTTAAAGATATCAAAAAGGAGGGAAAAGCTCATTTGGCAATTTTCTCAACTAACTTCTCAATTTTCCTTTTCTCATTTTCTCTCAACCCAAACACTCCATTTCCAGAGAATTGATTCTGATTTCTTCACCTAAGTCCCTCCTTTCAACTCTCATTTGATTCCTAATCAACATATCTTCAAAACCTCTTCAATTGCTACTTGTTTCAACAAGGATTTTGATTCCAAAAAGAGGAGAAACTCAAGTTTGGAGGTAAGAACGTCCTTCTCCTCTAAACTATCAGTTCTTTACTGAAATTCCTAAGTTTTCAATCCTAAATTGATGTTTAATTAAAGGTTTTAAAGTGGTGAAATGGATCTTGGCTTATAATGCAAGATTTTGATGATTTTTGATGATTTTTGTTAGATCTGATTAATCTGTGATTTGAGATGTGTTTTTGATGTTAAATGAACTCTAAATTGATAAGGAATTGAGTTTTGATTGATGCAATCCCGGATAGGTTGAGTTTCCTAAGTTTAGCTTGTGTTTTCAAGGTTGTTTTTGAGGTGATCTTGGTGATCTGATGTTGCTGGAGGTATAAGGATGTTTATAGATTGTTTTTAGATGTGTTATGATGTTTATGGAAGTGTGGTTTTGCTGGTTTATGGCTGGGCTTTGTTTAGAAGTGGTTTGGATGCATTTTCGGTTGTGTTTGGTGGCTGAAAATGGAGGTTGAATGAGAGCAGCGAGTTTAGGTGCTTTCATTGAAGCAATTAATGCATGATGATGCATTAATCCTCTGCTTTGATGTGTTGAAACAGGGGAGGCATCTTTGGATCCAAGAGTTGTTGATCCGGAAGCTTGATTTGGTGCTTTGGCTTGAAGCAAACTGGAAATCGGTGAGTGAAGTTGGGTTTTCAGATTTTAAAACCAAGGTTTTAAGGTTTTGGGAGCTTAGTCTAAGTCTAAACAACTTTGCTAAGCTCAAGTGTAAGTTTTCGGATTTTCTCTCTAGTGGTGGCCATGATTTTGTTGTGATGCAAAATGGTGAATTGCATGTTTTATTTACTGTTTTGAAAGCATGTTTTAGCATGGTATTTGCTGATGTTTTAAGCCATATGTTGAAGGTAACTCTAGGTAGGAGTTCCTTGATTTTATACGTTGAAATAATGTGGTTTGATGCTTGAAATGCATGTTGAATATGGCTTGGTTTAATGCTTTAAAACAGTGGATTATATGATGAAAGAGATGTATATTGGCAAGTGATGTTTTGAAAAAGCTAAGGTCACTAAGGTGGTTAAAAGTCCTTGAGTGAGCCTTGTTACTTAAGAATATCAAGGTGGTTAAAAGTCCTTGGATGATTCTTGTTGCGGACACCAAGGTGGTTAAAAGTCCTTAGGTGATCCTTTCCATGGTGTTTAAAAGTCCATGGGGCCAAGGTGTTTAAAAGTCCTTGGGGCCAAGGTGTTTAAAAGTCCTTGGGGTGATTCAAGCTATGGACACAAAGGTGGTTAAAAGTCCTTGTGTGGTCCTCATTCATGGTGTTTAAAAGTCCATGGCCAAGGTGTTTAAAAGTCCTTGGGGCCAAGGTGTTTAAAAGTCCTTGGGAAGTTGATGAACTTGTTTTAAGAAATGGAAATTGTCACTTGAGCCAATATGACATGTTATGTTTATGTTGAAGCATGAGATTGCTTGTTTTAAGTATGCTTTTGAGCATGTGCAAAGGTTGATTATAAGCATGATTTGTAAATGTTTTAATTGCATTATTGAATGGTTTTTAAGAGCATTCCTCACTAAGCTTTTGCTTACGCTCTCTCGTTTTCTTAATTCAATAATGCAGAGCATTAAAGAACCTTGAAGGGCAGCAAGGAGGGCAAGCAAACAAGTTCAAGTAAAGCTCAATGTATGGAAGGTTTTATAAGTACTTTTTAGCTTTTGTGTAATTTGGCAATGGGGGACCAATGTGTATGTTTTGGGAGGTGTTTGGAACTCCCTAGGTATGTTGAATGATGATTGAATGTTGGTTTTTAGATTGGATCATTATATGCTTGTTGTGGAAGTTTGTGCTTGAATAGCTAGCTTGTGTAGGAAGCATGCCTATAGAATTGAGGCTTTTTGCATATGATGTTGTTTTGATGAATTGGTGATGCTAGAATGTCCTATATATGTTGAATTGCATGCTGGTAAAGTTTGGTAGCTTTTGGAGCATGTTTGAATGATCAATTGCATGTTTTAGAATGCAAATCGGGCAATTTTGTGCAGGGCGTATCGGAACAGTGTGCACCGTTCCGGAACGGGTGCCTTGATTGAACCCAGGCGTCCGAAACGGTATGCACCGTTCTGAAACGGTTTGGCCTCTGCCAGACCCCCGTTGCGGAACGCGTTGCGGAACGGCCCGTGTTTCGTAACGGGTTCAGCCTGTTTCGGAACGGGTGACCGTTGGGGGCTGACATTGGCGGTTAAATGTTTTGAAATGTTTGCATTTTGGTCCTGAATCTTGTTTGTTCAATTGCATGAGCTTGGGAAGTCCTTTTGAGCTGAAATTTCACAGAGAAGCATGAAACCTAACTAATTTCAAGTTGGTAAGATTAATTTGGGTTAAGTCCTCTTAATTTTCAGAAATTACAATTTGGTCCCTAAAGTTGTAATTTGTTCAATTGGGTCCCTGTTTGATCTCTGATGTTTGTGATCTTTGAGTATGATGTTTGTGTGATCACCATTAGGATTAATGTGCATCTAGATAAGATTAAAAAGAAAAAAAAGGGTCGTTAATCAAGGTTGACTTTCGGGTTGACTTTGGTTTTCCCCGTGTGACTTTCTTAATTCGGGTCAACCGTCTAGGCCGGGTTAAGGGGGTTACATTTGGTGGTATCAAAGCTGAGTTCTCGAGTAATTGGGAATGAATGTATGCATGATTGAAGTATGTTTGACTTGTATGCTTGTGGTATGAAAGCATGTTCAGTGGCTTGAGATGTTGATGCATTTGAGATGTATGCTGTGATGTTGCATGATGAGGGTACCCATTGCCAAACAAAAGCTAAAGAAATGATGTTGATTTTGAAAGAAATTGAGCTTGAATACTTGGATTGCTTACCTTGCTGGGCCTGACTATGTTTTATTTGTATTATTATGCATGGTAAAAGTATGGCACCACGTAGAGAGTTAAGGAGTAGCGTGAGAGCTACGACCCCGGATGGGAATGAGAATGAAGAGAATGCGGGTAGTGCTGTGTTACCTCCTCCTCCACCTGGTGGTGGTGGTGCGGAGAGGGAAAGAGCTGAAGCTGCAGCAGCTGGTTGATTTGATGATGCAAATATGTCCTATATATGTTTAATTGCATGCTGGTAAAGTTTGGTAGCATTTGGAGCATGTTTGAATGATCAATTGCATGTTTTGGTATGCTAGTTTGCTGAAATCTGTGCAGGCGTTTCGGAACAGTGAGCACCGTTTCGGAACGGGTGCCTGGAATGAACCCAGGGGTCCGAAACGGGGTGCACCGTTTCGAAACGGTTTGGCCTCTGCCAGATCCCCGTTGCGGAACTGGTATCGGAACGGCCCGTGTTTCGGAACAGGGTCAACCTGTTTCGGAACGGTCGACCGTTGGGGGCTGACATGGGCAGTTATATGTTTTGAAATGTTTGCGTTTTGGTCCTGAATCTTGTTTGTTCAATTGTATGAGTTTGAGAAGTCCTTTTGAGCTGAAATTTCACAGAGAAGCATGAAACCTGACTAATTTCAAGTTGGTAAGATTAATTTGGGTTAAGTCCTTTAATTTATCAGAAAATTACAATTTGGTCCCTAAAGTTGTAATTTGTTCAATTGGGTCCCTGTTTGATCTCTGATGTTTGTGATCTTTGAGTATGTTGTTTGTGTGATCACAATTAGGGTTAATGTGCATCTAGATAAGATTAAAAAGAAAAAAAGGGTCGTTAATCAAGGTTGACTTTCGGGTTGACTTTGGTTTTCCCCGTGTGACTTTCTTAATTCGGGTCAACCGTCTAGGCCGAGTTAAGGGGGTTACATTTGGTGGTATCAGAGCTGAGTTCTCGAGTAATTGGGAATGTTTGTATGCATGATTGAAGTATGTTTGGCTTGTATGCTTGTTGTTTGAAAGCATGTTCAGTGGTCTGAGATGTTGATGTTTTTGAGTTGTATGTTGTGTTGATGCATGATGAGGGTACCCATTGCCAAACAAAAGCTAAAGAAATGATGTTGATTTTGAAAGAAATTGAGCTTGAATACTTGAAATTGCTTACCTTGCTGGTCTTGACTATGTTTTATTTGTATTGTTATGCATGGTAAAAGTATGGCACCACGTAGAGAGTTAAGGAGTAGCGTGAGAGCTACGACCCCGGATGGGAATGATGAGAATGCGGGTAGTGCTGTGTTACCTCCTCCTCCGCCTGGTGGTGGTGGTGCTGAGGGAGGGAGAGCTGGAGCTGAAGCAGCTGGTGCTAGAGCTGCAGGACCTGAGGTTGGTCAGGGGCAAGCTATGCCTGATATGTCGTTGCTGGTACAAGCAATTGCGGGTGCTTTTCGAGCAGCAGTAGCTGGAGCTCAAGGAGCTGTGCATCAGGGAGATGCTGGAGCTAGATTACCCTTAGAGCGTCTGCGCAGTCTTGGTGGGACTGAGTTTAGGGGTATGTCAGCTGAGAGGTCGGAAGCTTGGCTGGAAAGTACCAAGCGTATCTTGGGACAGATGAGCTGCACTGATGTGCAAAAGTTGGGATGTGTTGTGTCTTTGCTGCAGAGCGATGCTTATACGTGGTGAACGACCACAACCTCTTGAATGGCTGAAGCTGACATCACTTGGACATTCTTTCAGAATGTGTTCAAGAGGAGATATCTGGGAGTGAGATATCTGGATGAGAAAAAGCGTGAATTCATGACTCTGACCCAAGGGAGCATGAGTGTGGCTGAGTATGAAGTGCAGTTTGTGCGACTCAGTCAGTATGCACCGGAGTTGATTCCTGATGAGCGGGAGAGGTGCGATAGGTTTCATTATGGTCTCATAACGGAGGTAAAGATGTATGTGCTGGCCACTGAGTATGATGATTTTGATGTGTTAGTGGGCCGAGCAAAGGACATTGAGATGAATTTGAGTTTGTCTGCGAAAGGTGCTGGAGCAAGTTCTGGTAAGAGAGCTGCTGAGTATAGTTTCGGAGGTGGACGGAACAAGAGGGGACGCGATCAGAGGTATCAGTCCTCAGCTAAGAGAGGTGGAGGTGCACCTGCTAGGGGTGGCAATGCTAGAGCTGACCCTAGTGCTTGTTGGATCTGTGGTTCACGTGGTCACTTGAAGCGTGACTGTCCTCGTGCTGTGAGGGAGGTGCAAGCTCCCGTTGCGGCAGCTAGTTTTGGATGCTGGAATTGTGGTTCTGCAGACCACTTGAGACGAGATTGTCCGAGGTTGGCTGGTGGCCAAGAGCGTGCTCCTGCTGTTGCTGCACCGCAGAGAGGTCGTGGGCGCGGCCGTGGTAATTTCCAGAGGCGAGAGGAAGGTGGTCGTGGAGTGGCCCATGTGGTGGCTATTCAGCCTGAGGGTGGAGGCCAAGCTAGGGTGTATGCTCAGCGCGAGGGAAGGAATGATGCAGATGTGATTGCAGGTACCTTTACTTTGCAGTCCTTGTCATTGCTTTCTTTGATTGATTCTGGATCTACGCATTCATTAATTTTGCGTGAGCATGCTGAATTGCTTGGTTTGCCTGTTGAGTCTTTGGATGTTGGTGTTCGTGTCTCTAGTTCTTTTGGTGAAACTGTTGTGACTCGAAAGCTTTATAGAAGGTGTCCTTTGGCTGTTCAAGAGCATGTTTTTCATGTTGATTTTATGGAGCTGCCCTTTTATGGTTTTGATGTGATCCTTGGTATGGATTGGCTTGCTGAGCATCGTGCTGTTGTGGATTGTGAAAATAAGCGTGTTTCGCTTAAGCTTGCGGATGATTATGAAGTGGTTGTTGTTGGTGAGAATGTGAAGTTTCTTGCCAATGTTGTTTCTACCTTGGAGGCGAGTAGGATGCTGAGGCAGGGTTGTGAAGCTTATCTAGCTTTTGTGATGAATCCTAGCTCTAAGGAGTTGAGGGTGCAAGATATCAGGGTTGTGAAGGAGTTTCCTGGTGTTTTTCCTGAGGAGTTTCCTGGTTTACCTCCTAATCGTGAGGTGGAGTTTGGAATTGAGCTGTATGAGAATACAACTCATGTGTCCATTACTCCCTATAGAATGGCACCTAAGGAGTTGAAGGAGCTGAAGACGCAGTTGCAAGAGCTGCTTGACCGTGGTTTCATCTGGCCGAGTGTGTCACCTTAGGGAGCACCGGTCTTGTTTGTGAAGAAGAAAGATGACACTATGAGGATGTGCATTGATTACCGTCAGCTGAACAAGTTGACTATCAAGAATCGGTATCCTTTTCCGAGGATTGATGATCTCTTGATCAGTTTCGGGGAGCTGCTGTGTTCTCTAAGATTGACTTGAGGTCAGGGTATTATCAGTTGAAGGTGAAGGATGTGGATGTGCCTAAGACAGCTTTCAGGACAAGGTATGGGCATTATGAGTTCCTTGTGATGCCGTTTGGTTTGACAAATGCTCCTGCTGCTTTCATGGACATGATGAATCGTGTGTTTCATGAATACCTGGACAAGTTCGTTGTGGTGTTCATTGATGATATCCTCGTGTACTCGCGTACTGAGAAGGAGCACGAAGAGCATTTGAGGATTGTTTTGCAAGCTTTGTTGGAGAATCAGCTTTATGCTAAGCTGAGCAAATGTGAGTTTTGGCTTAGGGAGGTGGTGTTTCTTGGGCATGTGGTCTCAGCTGAGGGGATTCGGGTTGATCCTCAGAAGATTGAGGCTGTGATGAACTGGAAGGTTCCTAAGTCTGTTCATGAGGTCCGTAGTTTCCTTGGTTTGGCGGGATACTACCGAAGGTTTGTGGATGGTTTTTCCAAGATTGCTGCTCCTTTGACGAAGTTGTTGCAGAAAGATGTTAAGTATGAGTGGACAGAAGCGAGACAGCAGGCTTTTGAGAAGCTGAAGGCGGCTTTGACGCAAGCTCCTATCTTGGTTCAGCCTGAATCAGGGAAAGAGTTTGTGGTCTACAGTGATGCATCCTATGTTGGTTTGGGGTGTGTGCTGATGCAAGAGGGTAAGGTTGTGGCTTATGCGTCACGGCAGTTGAAGGTGCATGAGCGCAATTACCCTACGCATGATATTGAGCTGGCTGCAGTGGTTTTTGCTCTGAAGATCTGGAGGCATTATCTGTATGGTGAGAAGTGTACTGTGTACACGGATCACAAGAGTTTGAGGTATCTGATGTCGCAGAAGGAGTTGAATCTTAGGCAGCGGCGTTGGTTGGAGTTGCTCAAGGATTATGATCTGACGATTGAGTACCATCCTGGAAAGGCTAATGTGGTTGCGGATGCCTTGAGTAGGAAGGTAGCTGTTGAGCTGAGAGCTATGTTTGCTAGCTTGAGCATATCGCGAGATGGTGGTCTTGTTGCTGAGTTGCAGGTGAAACCATCGTTGGTTCAGTTGATCAAGGATAAGCAGTTGCTGGATGATTCCTTGGTGTCTCATGTTCAGGATATCGCGGAGGGTAGACCTTCGGATTTCTGTTTTAATGTTGATGGAGTGTTGTGTTTTGGGAGTCGAATAGTAGTGCCTGCTGATGTTGAGTTGAGGCGTGCTATTCTGACTGAAGGTCATAGTAGTCCTTTTGCTATGCACCCTGGTAGTACTAAGATGTATCGTGATCTTCGTGATGAGTACTATTGGGTGGGTTTGAAGAAGGATGTTGCGGAGTTTGTGAGCAAGTGTTTGGTGTGTCAGCGAGTTAAGGCTGAACATCAGGTTCCTTCTGGGTTGTTGCAACCGTTGAAGATCCCTGAATGGAAGTGGGAGAGGGTTACCATGGATTTTGTATCTGGTTTACCTTTGTCACCATCAAAGAAGAACTCTGTTTGGGTGATTGTGGATTGCCTGACGAAGTGTGCGCATTTCTTGCCTGTGCATACTACGTTCTCTTTGGATAAGCTGGCAGAGCTGTATATTGCTGAGGTTGTGAGGCTGCATGGTGTGCCTAAGTCGATTGTATCGGATAGGGATCCGAGGTTCACATCACGTTTCTGGCAGTGTTTGCATCAAGCTTTGGGTACAAGGTTGCATTTCAGTACATCCTATCATCCTCAGTCAGATGGTCAGTCTGAGCGAGTTATTCAGATCTTGGAGGATATGTTGAGATGCTGCGTGATAGAGTTCCAAGGTTCTTGGGAGAAGCATCTGCCTTTGGTTGAGTTCGCTTATAACAATAGTTATCAGGCGAGTATACAGATGGCACCTTATGAGGCTCTGTACGGGAGGAAGTGTAGGACTCCTCTTTGTTGGGCTGAAACTGGTCAAAAGTTGGTTTCGATGCCGGCTTTGTTGAAAGGGACCACCGAGAAGGTGAAGCTCATTTGTGAGCGGTTGAAGGCTGCTTCTGACCGGCAAAAGTCTTACGCGGATTTGAAGCGTAAGGAGATAGAGTATGCGGTGGGTGACCGTGTGTTCTTGAAGGTTTCGCCTTGGAAGAAGGTGATGAGGTTTGGTCGGAAGGGTAAGTTGAGCCCTAGATACATTGGACCGTATGAGGTTGTTGAGCGAGTGGGTCCTGTTGCGTATCGGTTGAGGTTACCTCAGGAGTTGGAGAAGATTCATGATGTGTTCCATGTTTCTATGCTCCGGAAGTATAGATCTGATCCTTCGCATGTGATGCCTGTGGAGGAAGTGGAATTGAATCCGGATTTGACCTATGATGAGGAACCAGTGAAGGTTCTGGATTCGGATAGCAAGGTTCTTCGTGGCAAGACCATTGAGTTGGTGAAGGTGCTGTGGAAGCATCGAGGTGTTGAGGAAGCCACGTGGGAGCGGAAGGAAGACATGCTCCAGCAGTTTCCTTATCTCTTTCCTTCAGGTAAATTTCGAGGACGAAATTTCTTAAGGGGGGGAGAGTTGTAACGCCCCGGTTTTGGGCTTAGAAGTCTTGGGCGTTGACCGGTCGGTCAAAGTGCTGTTCGAATCTTAAGAGGTGAATTTAGGAAAGCCTAGTTCGGGTTGCATTAAAAATATGGAAAAATGTTCTAAAATCATCTTTTAATATAATTAAGTGAACTGTGAAATCAATTTTGGAAAATGAGTTTTGGAAGGGTGACATTTTGGCTAGTGACCAAAATGTAATTTTCGCAAGTTTGGTGACTGTTTTATAAAGGGTTGAAACTTTGAATCTTTAAGGAGCTATTTACCCAAAGGGAGTTTCTCCAGATTTTTCTAAGATATTATAAACTATTTTCTGATTTTAAAGATATCAAAAAGGAGGGAAAAGCTCATTTGGCAATTTTCTCAACTAACTTCTCAATTTTCCTTTTCTCATTTTCTCTCAACCCAAACACTCCATTTCCAGAGAATTGATTCTAATTTCTTCACCTAAATCCCTCCTTTCAACTCTCATTTGATTCCTAATCAACATATCTTCAAAACCTCTTCAATTGCTACTTGTTTCAACAAGGATTTTGATTCCAAAAACAGGAGAAACTCAAGTTTGGAGGTAAGAACGTCCTTCTCCTCTAAACTATCAGTTCTTTACTGAAATTCCTAAGTTTTCAATCCTAAATTGATGTTTAATTAAAGGTTTTAAAGTGGTGAAATGGATCTTGGCTTATAATGCAAGATTTTGATGATTTTTGATGATTTTCGTTAGATCTGATTAATCTGTGATTTGAGATGTGTTTTTGATGTTAAATGAACTCTAAATTGATAAGGAATTGAGTTTTGATTGATGCAATCCCGGATAGGTTGAGTTTCCTAAGTTTAGCTTGTGTTTTCAAGGTTGTTTTTGAGGTGATCTTGGTGATCTGATGTTGCTGGAGGTATAAGGATGTTTATAGATTGTTTTTAGATGTGTTATGATGTTTATGGAAGTGTGGTTTTGCTGGTTTATGGCTGGGCTTTGTTTAGAAGTGGTTTGGATGCATTTTCGGTTGTGTTTGGTGGCCGAAAATGGAGGTTGAATGAGAGCAGCGAGTTTAGGTGCTTTCATTGAAGCAATTAATGCATGATGATGCATTAATCCTCTGCTTTGATGTGTTGAAACAGGGGAGGCATCTTTGGATCCAAGAGTTGTTGATCCGGAAGCTTGATTTGGTGCTTTGGCTTGAAGCAAAGTGGAAATCGGTGAGTGAAGTTGGGTTTTCAGATTTTAAAACCAAGGTTTGAAGGTTTTGGGAGCTTAGTCTAAGTCTAAACAACTTTGCTAAGCTCAAGTGTAAGTTTTCGGATTTTCTCTCTAGTGGTGGCCATGATTTTGTTGTGATGCAAAATGGTGAATTGCATGTTTTATTTACTGTTTTGAAAGCATGTTTTAGCATGGTATTTGCTGATGTTTTAAGCCATATGTTGAAGGTAACTCTAGGTAGGAGTTCCTTGATTTTATACGTTGAAATAATGTGGTTTGATGCTTTGAAATGCATGCTGAATATGGCTTGGTTTAATGCTTTAAAACAGTGGATTATATGATGAAAGAGATGTATATTGGCAAGTGATGTTTTGAAAAAGCTAAGGTCACTAAGGTGGTTAAAAGTCCTTGAGTGAGCCTTGTTACTTAAGAATATCAAGGTGGTTAAAAGTCCTTGGATGATTCTTGTTGCGGACACCAAGGTGGTTAAAAGTCTTTAGGTGATCCTTTCCATGGTGTTTAAAAGTCCATGGGGCCAAGGTGTTTAAAAGTCCTTGGGGCCAAGGTGTTTAAAAGTCCTTGGGGTGATTCAAGCTATGGACACAAAGGTGGTTAAAAGTCCTTGTGTGGTCCTCATTCATGGTGTTTAAAAGTCCATGGCCAAGGTGTTTAAAAGTCCTTGGGAAGTTGATGAACTTGTTTTAAGAAATGGAAATTGTCACTTGAGCCAATATGACATGTTATGTTTATGTTGAAGCATGAGATTGCTTGTTTTAAGTATGCTTTTGAGCATGTGCAAAGGTTGATTATAAGCATGATTTGTAAATGTTTTAATTGCATTATTGAATGGTTTTTAAGAGCATTCCTCACTAAGCTTTTGCTTACGCTCTCTCGTTTTCTTAATTCAATAATGCAGAGCATTAAAGAACCTTGAAGGGCAGCAAGGAGGGCAAGCAAACAAGTTCAAGTAAAGCTCAATGTATGGAAGGTTTTATAAGTACTTTTTAGCTTTTGTGTAATTTGGCAATGGGGGACCAATGTGTATGTTTTGGGAGGTGTTTGGAACTCCCTAGGTATGTTGAATGATGATTGAATGTTGGTTTTTAGATTGGATCATTATATGCTTGTTGTGGAAGTTTGTGCTTGAATAGCTAGCTTGTGTAGGAAGCATGCCTATAGAATTGGGGCTTTTTGCATATGATGTTGTTTTGATGAATTGTTGATGCTAGAATGTCCTATATATGTTGAATTGCATGCTGGTAAAGTTTGGTAGCTTTTGGAGCATGTTTGAATGATCAATTGCATGTTTTAGAATGCAAATCGGGCAATTTTGTGCAGGGCGTATCGGAACAGTGTGCACCGTTCCAGAACGGTTGCCTTGATTGAACCCAGACGTCCGAAACGGTATGCACCGTTCCGAAACGGTTTGGCCTCTGCCAGACCCCCGTTGCGGAACGGCCCGTGTTTCGAAACGGGTTCAGCCTGTTTCGGAACGGGTGACCGTTGGGGGCTGACATTGGCGGTTAAATGTTTTGAAATGTTTGCATTTTGGTCCTGAATCTTGTTTGTTCAATTGCATGAGCTTGGGAAGTCCTTTTGAGCTGAAATTTCACAGAGAAGCATGAAACCTGACTAATTTCAAGTTGGTAAGATTAATTTGGGTTAAGTCCTCTTAATTTTCAGAAATTACAATTTGGTCCCTAAAGTTGTAATTTGTTCAATTGGGTCCCTGTTTGATCTCTGATGTTTGTGATCTTTGAGTATGATGTTTGTGTGATCACCATTAGGATTAATGTGCATCTAGATAAGATTAAAAAGAAAAAAAAAGGGTCGTTAATCAAGGTTGACTTTCGGGTTGACTTTGGTTTTCCCCGTGTGACTTTCTTAATTCGGGTCAACCGTCTAGGCCGGGTTAAGGGGGTTACACCAATCATCCTGGGGCGACCCTTCTTAGCCACAGGAAGATCACTGATTGATGTAGAAAATGGAGAACTCACTATGAGAGTGAACGATCAAGAGATCAAGCTGAACGTTCTCCAAGCAATAAAACATGTTAATGCAGAAGAAGAATCAAAGGCTATCATTGAAGTTATCCTTGACCAACCCTGCATCAGGTCGGACTGCCATGACATCAAATTTGGCCACTGCCCCAGTAGCCATTTAGAGGACTGTCACGGCAGCGACGATAACAGCAGCTCCTCAGAATCTGATATATCTGATACTGAAGATCAAGAGGAGGTAAACTGGATAGGCAATCGTCTAGGTAATATATTCGAGCCCTTAAACTATACCTCGAATGAACATATAGTCCAAAAGCCATCAATAGTAGAGCCACATGTTCTAGATCTTAAGCCCTTGCCAGGGCAGCTCAAATATGTTTTTCTTGGATTAAATGATACGTTGCCCGTAATCATCTCTTCCATGTTGATGCAGGAACAGGAACAGCAGCTGATAGGGATGCTGCAGCAGCACAAAAAGGCTATTGGATGGACGATCACTGATATCCAAGGCATCAGCCTGGCACTACGCATTCATAAAATCCTCTTAGAGGATGATCACAAGCCGACCATTGATGCCCAGAGACGTTTGAATTGCTATGCGAGAGATGGTTCGTAAGGAGATCATCAAATGGCTAGATGCTGGAATAATTTATGGCATCTCGGATAGCAAGTGGGTGAGCCCGGTGCAATGCGTTCCTAAGAAAGGAGGAATAACTGTGGTAACCAACAAAGAAAACAAGCTAATCCCAACCAGGACTGTGACCGGTTGGAGGGTTTGTATGGACTACCGAAAGCTTAACAAAGCTACCCGGAAGGACCACTTTCCCCTACCTTTTATTGATCAAATGCTTGATAGATTAGCAAGAAAACCTTACTATTGTTTTCTTGATGGATACTCAAGTTATAACCAAATAGCCATCGCTCTAGAGGATCATGAGAAGACGACGTTCACTTGCCCATACGGTACTTACGCTTTTCGGAGAATGCCATTTGGACTTTGTAATGCACCAGCAACTTTTCAGAGGTGTATGATGGCCATACTCTCCGACATGGTGGAGAACTTCCTGGAGATATTCATGGACGATTTCTCTGTCTTTGGAGACAATTTCGAAAGCTGCCTAGGCAACCTACAAAAAGTGCTCGAGAGATGCGAGAAGACGAACGTGGTATTAAACTGGGAAAAATGCCACTTCGTGGTGGATGGAGGGATAGTCCTAGGCCACAAAGTAAGCTGCCGCGACATAGAGGTCGAGAGGGCAAAGATCGAGGTAATTGAAAAGTTGCCGCCACCCACCACAGTCAAGGGAATCAGGAGTTTCTTAGGGCATGCTGGGTTTTATCGGAGGTTTATCGCAAACTTTTTGAAGATCACCAAGCCTTTATGCCACCTTCAAGAGCAGAACCGTCCCTTCGACTTTAACACTGAATGTACTGAGGCATTCAAGGTTTTGAAAGAAAAGCTGGTGACAGCCCCGATAGTACAGGCACCATATTGGAAACTACCATTCGAGATCATGTGTGATGCTAGTGACTATGTTGTTCGGGCAGCACTTGGACAGAGGAAGGACAAGCTTTTTCATGTTATATATTATGCCAGCAAAACACTGAAAGACGCCCAAGTAAACTACACCACAACGGAGAAGGAACTGCTAGCTGTGGTGTTCTCAATTGCAAGTTTCGTTCATACATACTTAGAACGAAGGTCATAGTCCACACAGACCACTCTGCATTAAAGTATTTGTTCGCCACAAAGGATGCAAAGCCTAGACTGATACGTTGGATTCTGTTACTGCAAGAATTCGACCTTGATATCAAGGATAAAAAGGGGACAGAAAACCAAGTTGCAGATCACTTGTCAAGATTAGATAAGGGAAAGAGTCTCCCAACAGACGAGACACACATACTGGAAACCTTCCCAGACGAGCAGATGTTCGCTGCCACAAGCACTACCGCGACAACCATGGCGGCAGGTAAGTTTTATGAACTCCCCTGGTATGCTGATTTCGTTAATTATTTAGTTAGTGGAATAATTCCTCCTGACCTTAACTATCAAGCTAGGAAGAGGTTCCAAAATGATGTTAAGCATTATTATTGGGACGAACCTCTACTTTTCAAATATTGTGCAGATTAGGTTATCAGGAGATGTGTACCACAGGATGAGCAGCAAGTTGTGCTTCATCACTGCCATGCTTCACAATATGGAGGACATTTAGGCGGTAACAAAACTGTTGCCAAGGTTTTGCAGTCGGGATTTTATTGGCCGTCATTGTTCAAAGATGCCCAGGCATTCTACAAAAACTGTGACAAATGTCAACGGACTGGGAATATCTCAAGAAGACATGAGATGCCGCTGCAAAACATTCTTGAAGTCGAGATTTTCGACGTTTGGGGGATCGATTTCATGGGACCATTCCCAGCATCATGTGGGAAACTCTACATCCTATTGACAGTGGACTATGTGTCCAAATGGGTTGAAGCGATCGCTACACAGAAAAACGATGCCAAGACGGTTCATAGGTTTTTGCATAAAAACGTATTTTCCAGATTTGGCATCCCCAAGGCGACCATCAGTGATGAAGGGAGGCATTTTGACAATAGGGTTATAGCTGCTGCCTTAAAAAAGTATGGTGTCAAACATCGGATCGCAACAGCATACCACCCCCAGACCAATGGACAGGCTGAAATATCCAACAGAGAGGTAAAGGACATTCTGGAGAAGATGGTTAAGCCAACTCGAAAGGACTGGTCTCTACACCTCAATGATGCACTATGGGCCTACAGAACAGCATTCAAAACTCCATTGGGAATGTCACCCTACCGGCTGATTTACGGGAAAACATGCCATCTACCTGTTGAGATTGAGCATAGAGCATACTGGGCCATCAAGCGAGTGAATATGGACTTGGAAAAAGCAAGACAGAAAAGGCTACTTGACTTAAATGAGATTGAAGAAATTCGAGCAATGGCCTATGACAACGCAAGAATATACAAAGACAAGGCAAAGAAGTGGCATGACAAGAAGCTGCTGCCACGACAGTTCTGCCCAGAGCAGCTTGTGTTGTTGTTCAACTCTAGGTTGAAACTCTTCCCAGGGAAGCTGAAATCTAGGTGGTCCGGCCCATTCCAAGTGGTGCAAGTTCTTCCTCATGGTGCCATCACAATCAGATCTTTAAAAGACGGGCACCAATTTAAAGTCAACGGACAGAGATTGAAGCATTATCAGGGGACTGGAGCCCCAAGAATGCAGGAAGTAGTTACTTTAGGAGATGCCCCACCTGGCATCCCTAATTTAACCTAACTTTATTTTTATTTTTGTATTTATTATTTATATATATATTAGGTAATTAGAATTATTTTTAGGAACTAATTTTTATTTTTATTATTTTTAGGAAATAAAAGAGACAAGAAGAGGAGGAGAAGTGAATTCAGCCAACCATCTTTGCATCGCCCAAAAAGCCCACACTTGGAGCCTGCCGTTACAACTGCCGTGACAGACGCGGAAAAATCCAGCCTGTCAACACGCTGTCGCGATAGACATGCAAACGCGTAACAAACGCGCAGCAGACACAGAAACGCGTGACAGACGCGTCAGAAACCGCGTAACAGATGGCCCCGTTATTCGCGCCTGCCCTTACAGCTCCAACGAGCAGCAAACTACTCATCTATATAAACCCCGTTTTACTATTCATTTTCACTCACTTTCACTCTCTCTACTTGTTTTCTCTCTAGAATTTCATTTTCTTCCATTTTTTTCTATAGTTCCTTGCAACATGAGTACCAGAAACACCCGTCGCAGTGCTGCCTCAGGATCTGCCCCAGCAGCATCCAATCTCAGCTCCTTCCAGGTCAGAGATATGTGGGAGGAGAAAGGCTTCATTTACAGCACTGGAACGGAGAATCTTGGGCTACAACCATTCATAGCCCGCAAGATCAGAGCCCTGCAGTGGCAGATGTTTGCCGAGCAGCCGGAGGAAATGAAAGTAACTTTAGTCCGCGAATTTTATGTTGCCATCGACAGTAGGGAGGCGACAACAGTAACGGTTCGAGGAAAGGAGGTACCTTTTGAGCCCGAATACATCAACACCCTCTACGGGTTCTATGTTGGGAGAAAGGAAGATCGCCATCAGAGATTTGTGGAGAGCTTGGAGCCGGCAGATTATGATGTTGTTATGGCAAAACTCACAAACGAAAGAACTGAGTGGAATACCGATCCTAAACATCCAAGGACGGTAAAACGAGTTCAACTCACTCCGGAAGCCAAGCTTTGGAATGCATTCATCAAGAAGAGGATTATGCCCTCCTCGCACAGCACAACGGTAGACCAACCAAGGTTAGCCCTCATCCATTCAATTATAATTTTCCTAATGTATTGTTCCCTGTCTTCCCCAACCAAATTTTTTGCTGCACCCACACATACCCATACCCCTACCCCTACTGCCACACCGAGAACGCCATATGCCGCGTCCACCCCGAGCCCGGCCACAACAGCTGCAGGCGGCAGCCACACTGCCACAACATCTGCCAGAGGAACAAAGAGAAAAGAGCCCATGTCCGACCTAGACAGGTATATAGCTGGCTTCTCCTCCTTCGAAATTTGGGAAGCATCCGATGACGAGCCCTCTGTCAAGAGGAACTTGTCCAAGGAGTTCACCACGGAGAAACGGCAGAAAACAGGCTCCGGAGTCGATCCATCCGACCAGGGAAAATCCGACAGCGGCAGCAGCAGCAGTAGCAGCTCCGAGGAGGTTCAGGTATTGGAGAAACCACCCCATATCTCTCCTACCCGCATCCAACCTCCAAGGGAAGCCAAAAACAAGAACACCTTTGCCTCTCCCATCCATCTGCCAACACCGACAAGGAAAGTCACTGCCCGTCGACAGATTCGACTCAGCAGCAGCAGCGGCAGCAGCGGCGATGACAACGCTTGAAAATTTAAGTTTCTTATCTTATATTTGTTGTCTGCCATTTTGTTATATTTGTGATGTTGTTTTTATTTCTTTTTCTTTTTCATTCTGTCATTTGCATTGAGGGCAATGCAACCCTTGAGTTTGGGGGTGGCATCCCTCCATTAGTGAAGTGTCTTTAAGTTTAAAAATTGTGTCTTTTATTTAGTTTATTTTTGCCTTAAAAAATAATAAAAAATGAAAATTTTGGCTTAAGTCTTTGAAGTTCACTTACCTACCACGACATATGCTGTCGTGACAGCGCCTTTAGGAAATTTTAGGATCTGTTTAGAGCCTTGCTATGATTCTACCCTGTAAAACACTCTTTGTGACACTTATGTTTTTTTATATTACTTTAGTACACTGGAATAGGAATGTTTACCCACTTGAACTTGCCCCTAGAGGTGCCTATCACTGGCTCTAGGAAAATAAGAAAGAAAGAAAAAATATTCAGACTCAATAGCTTGCAAAAACTGCCTTGCACTTACTTTAGGAGATTTCTTTTTGAGCTAAGTTAGAAAAACTAAAGGAGCCCAAGAATTGCCTCCAGAAAAGATGCAGTTGAATAAAGAGTCAGAAAAAACTAAAAGAGCCTAAGAATTGCCTCCAGAAAAAATTGAAATGGCATAACCTCAAGTTTGTAGACATAACTATTCTGGTATACTAAGGTAGTCTAGATGCATAAGTGTTCACAAAACCCACACACATCACAAGAATTATAGCATGGTTGCGAATAAGTCTAGAAATGTCCGGCAAGGTACTACTCTTGATAGACTACAAGTGGTAGGTAATGTAGAGTTCGCTGATTTAAGCCAAAGAAAAAAAAATTATTATTAAGTTAGGTAATATTTGCTTGAGGTCAAGCAAAAACTTGAGTTTGGAGGTGTGTTGAGTGTGTAAAAGTTCTATATTTTACCCCCCATTTAACCCATATTTCTGTTGCATTCAAGCATAATTCATTGCATTTAGGATAGATTTCATTCATACATCACAATTATATTAAATGGCACAGTTTCTACTGAAATTGGTTGCTTTTGCAGGTAGCTGCTGTAGCAGAGGAAGGGCAGTGGAGAAGCAGAGTTGGAACACTATACTGCAGCTGAGAAGAAGGATGCTGCCATGGCCGCTGCCGTGGCAGCCAAGGACGACAACAATGGTGAAGGGAAGATTTGAAGTGGACCTCGACAGAAATGGAAAATAAGTCGGTCTATCGTGACGCACTCTTATGTTTTTCTGAGCTCTAGATCAAAATGAAGGACAAGCCCAAAGTTCAAGGAAGAAACTCCAAGCAAGAAGGAAGGACGAATTAAAGACATATATTCTGAAGATTTAGTCTTTACTAGAATTGTACTTTAATTTAAACTTGTATTTTTGCCATATTAGAAAACTTGAACCCAAGGCCTATATAAAGGCATGTAATTCGACCTAGGGAAGGATATCTTACTCTCTACCCGTCTTCCTCTAAACCCTAGTCGTTTTCCCCCTTCACATCATGTTATAAACTTCCCCTAGGGCTAAGGGTTGATTCTGTAAAGTAGTTGCAAGGATTGCATTGTTTTAGGATTTTCTTCTGTTCAATAAAATAGACTTCAAGTTTGCTTATTCTAGTTTTCAACATCTTGCAAGAGTATCGGGAGAGCATTGTGAGATTACACATTTACTTAATATCGCGAGAGTTACGTATACGAAAGGAATAAGTACGGGTTCTCCAGTTTATGGTTGAACTATCTTGGACCTAGGGATAGGACGAGGTTAAGTGGCTAAGGAGGAATTCAACAACATCGGTGTTCATCCTTCGATTCACGTCGAGAGGTATCATCAAAGACGTGATCATCGACAGACTTGGACCTAGGGATAGGCCAAGGCACAACAGGGATTCTTGCCAAGCTTGAAGTACATAGTTGTATGATCGCTTCCGCGACAAACAACAGACCGCTGCCGCGACAGGCGCAATGACAGAATAGAGATTCCTAGACTTTGCAACACCTACACTACTGAGCAAATCAATAACGACACATTCTCTCTATCCTAAATTCTTTACTCTTTTATTTTCAATATTCGTTATTATCTCGTGACAAACAATTAAACTATTTCTTTTCTCTCTTGTGCAGCAATCTAAGGTTAAAGTTATTAGCTCAGTCCCTATGGAGACGATATCCGATACTTACGTATCACTTTACTACTTGCGTCGTGTACACTTGCACTACATTACGATAGACACTTTTACACGCAACAATAAGCCCAACCATTTGCATGAACAAGATTATTTTGGAGGAATATCATGGTAAGACTATTGAAGGCTAAAGGAGGCTGAACCCGAGCATGAAAGATGTTGTAAAAAAGGAGATTATTAAATGGATTGATATCGGAATAATTTATCATATATCTGATAGCTCTTGGGTTAGCCCAGTACAGTGCGTGCCAAAGAAAGGTGTCATGACTGTTGTGCAAAACAACAAGGATGAGTTGATTCCCTCCAGAACGATCACAAGATGGAGAGTGTGCATGGATTATAGGTGGTTGAACAAAGCCACGAGGAAGAACCACTTCCTATTGCCTTTTATCTATCAGATGTTAGACAAATTGCATATAAGGCTTTTCATTGCTTTCTAGATAGTTATTCAGGTTATAATCAAATTACAATAGCCCCCGATGACCAAGAGAAGACCATATTCACCTATCCATATGGAACATTTGCTTTTAGAAGAATGCCATTTGGCTTGTGTAACGCACCGGCAACGTTTCAACGTTGTATGATGTCTATTTTTTCCGATTTAATTAAGCATAACATGGAAGTGTTTATGGATGATTTCTCAGTGTTTGGTAACACATTTGAGGAGTGCATTCTGAGTTTGGAACAAGGACTAAGAAAATGCATTGAGACTAATCTAGTCTTGAATTGGGAAAAATGTCACTTCATGGTAAAGGAGGGCATCGTTCTCAAGCATAGAGCGACCAAGAATAGACTGGAGGTTGATCCAGCAAAAGTGGAAGTAATCAAGCAATTACCACCCCCCACAAGTGTTAAAGGTGTAAGAAGTTTTTTAGGTCATGCCAGATTTTATCGACGATTTATTAAGGACTTATCGAAAATTTCTAAACCTTTATGCTTGTTACTAGAAAAGGATGCCGCTTTTGCATTTGATGATTCTTGTTTGAAAGCATTTCAGGTCCTCAAGGAGAAGCTGGTTAATGCCCCTATAGTCGTGGCACCATATTGGAATGAGCCTTTCGAGCTCATGTGTGATGCCAATGACTATGCCTTTGGGGCAGTACTTGGAGAGCAACATGATAGAGCTTCTCATGCCATATATTATGCCAGCAGTACACTTAATGAAGCACAACTTAATTACACAACAACTAAGAAAGAGTTTCTTACAGCTGTATTTGTTTTTAATAAATTTAGACCTTATTTGATAGACAATAAATTTGTTGTTTTTACAGATCACTCGACACTGAAGTATCTCTTGGCAAAAAAAGATGTCAAGCCGAGATTGATCCAATGGATGCTCCTACTTCAAGAATTTGACCTCGAGATCCAAGTTAAGAAGGGCAGTAAAAACTTAGTAGCTGACCATCTATCACGACTAGAGCATCACCGAGAGGATGGTAAGACTAATGCCTTCAGAGATGAGTTCCTAGATGAGTATTTACTCACGGCCAACACCACGCCATGGTATGCTGGCATAGTCAATTATCTGGTAAGTAAGATTATGCCACTAGATTTAGGGTACAATGCCAAGAAACGATTTTTGCGCTATGTCTGACAGTATTATTGGGATGAGCCATTTCTATTCAAGCAATATGCCGATCATGTGATCTATCGTTGCGTTCTAGAAGATGATCAGCATGCTATTTTGCAAGCATGCCATGCCGCACCATATGAAGGACACTTTGCTGGACTTAAAATTGCTGCCAAGGTACTTCAGTCAAGTTTTTATTGGCCCACGATGTATAATGATGCTCATGATTTCACCAAGTCATGTGATTCATGCTAACGAACTGGAAATATCTCTTGCATACATCAACTTCCGCTCCAGAACATCATACCGGTGGACTTGTTCGATGTTTGGGGAATAGACTTTATGGGACCTTTCCCCCATTGTTCAGCAATATATATATCCTAGTGGCAGTTGACTATGTTTCCAAATCGGTAGAGGGTATAGCCTTGCTAACAAATGATGCGAAGGTCATTGCCAAAATTTTGCACAAACATATCTTTACACGTTTTGGTGCTCCTCGAGTGATCATTCATGATGAGGGCACCCATTTTAAATGCAATATAATCTCTAAAGCTTTGTGCAGGTATGAGATACAACAAAGGATAACCACGACCTATCATCCACAGACGAATGGACAAGTCGATATTTCTAGCAAGCAGATTAAGAACATACTCGAGAAGACTGTAAATCCTTCTAGAAAGGATTGGTCTTTAAGGTTAGAAGAGGCTTTGTAGGTCTATAGAACTGCCTTCAAAATTTCTTTAGGCGCTTCACCTTTCAGGCTTGTATTTGGAAAACCATGCTATCTGCTAGTAGAGCTCGAGCGCAAAGCCTACTGGGCAATCAAAACACTTGAAATGGCATGGGCGGCAGCTGAAGAAAAGAGGATGCTGGATCTTAATGAGTTGGAAGAATTTCGAGCCCAAACCTACGAGAATGCCAAGCTGTACAAGGAGAGGACCAAGCGCTGCCATGATAAGAGGATCATGGCAAGACACTTTGAGGTAGGCCAGCTATTTCTTCTGTTTAACTAACGACTTAAATTGTTTCCAGGAAAGCTTAAGTTGAGATGGCCGGGCTTGTTTGAGGTTGTGAAGCCTTATGTCCATGCTGTCGTGGACATAAAAATTTTGAAAACTGATGAGATTTTTAAAGTGAATGGCCCGCGCTTAAAGCATTATTTAGAAGGAGAGCTGAGTACTGTCAATGAGATTATTCTCTTGGCAGAATTACCTTGAGACCATTTACAGGTTTGATACTTTGTAAATATTAGGTTAGGGGTTTTTATTTTCTTTTAGGATTTAGGATTTTTTCTTTAATTTTTCTTATTTATATTTTTGAGTTTTTCTTTGCTAGGTTGAAAGGTTTCTTATGAGTGTGTGAAGAATTATGGTGCCAAGCACCATGCCAGGGCAGAGAAATTGGTTAAACAATGCATGACATGATTAGACAATGCAGTGCTTCCAATGCCGAGTCCAGTCCACAGTCCAGTGCCATCAACTGCCACGAAACCTATTTCACCTGCCAAGGAAGAATCTGCCAAGTCTACCACACCACTCAATTTTGAGAATGCTACTACCAAGAAACTTGTTGCCCCTACTAGGTCTGTTGCCACGCCAACTTCCTCGACGTTAGTGCGAATTATAAAGGAGACCCCCTACCACTACAGTTGCGTCTAAACCAGGTTGGGGTGGATGAAAGAGAACAACCCCTGATCGTGGGACCTTGACTCAGAGGAAGACTCGTGCCAAGCTTCAAGAGGAAGCCTCGCGCCGCCAAAGGAGAAGTCTCCGAGGGAGAGTCCTCCTCATCCTAAACTATTTACATTCCATGTTTATTTTTCTGTTTTCATGATCATGTATTTTTATTTTTTTGTTTTTCTTTATATATATGTTTTGTTTCATGCATTGAGGAAAATGCACATCTTGGGTTTAGGGGTGTGCATTTCTTCACATTATGCCATGCCATGCCATGCCATGCATTGCATGTTTATCATTATGTTTTCATGCCATGTCATGTAGTTTAGTTTAGTTTTGCATACCGAACCGCTAAAAATTTTAAAAGAAATTTTTGTATCGGCCTAATTTTGAAGCATGTTAACACTTATAGGCAAGCTTAATGTGACTTAGGTTTCTATCCGATGAGGAAAAATTAAAATCTTTGAATGCCTATGCCAGCAGAATAATGATGCCAAGATTGCTTGCCAATTGATCTCTAGTCTTAGGAATTGAATTCACACTTAACACATTATATGTATCTAGTTCCCTATCAAACTTAGGTTGTTTGAAACTATGCTCAGATTAAAAAATAAGAAGAATAAAATGCCAAGGTAAAAAGAGTGCACCAATGTGTACCAAATGTTGAAGGACTTTAAAACGCTCCTCCACCTTAGAAGAATCATTAACTTGGGGCTTCGTGGTATGCTCCCTCTTAGTTCTCAAGCCAGCAACACTTAAGGTATGGGTGTAATAGGATAGTAAGTGATGTAGTCTGGACTAACATGTGTATTCGTGTTATGCTCTCTCTTATATCTCACGCCAAATAGTGTATGATGCTGCCTTAATTTAATGCTGACAATGAAAAATATATATACCTTGGCAAGAAAAATGAGAGATAATAATAATAATAATAATAATAATAATAATAATAATAATAATAATAATAATAATAATTCTGAGCTTAGGTAGTAGATTTGACTAAGGGAGTTAGTGGACACTTGATGCATATTGCCTACACTTCATGCACTCTCATACCCTAGGCCTAGAGTTATATTGTTGCTCTTGAATTCATTGTCTGCTTGGCATCATTGCATCGAGACAACTGAGGATAGACCTATGCCAACGTCTGTTGGCTAGCACTTAATGGCATGCCACCCAAAATTCTGCCGAGGTATTATTTTCACAGTTTTTATGTTTGTTTTTCGTTTAATTTTGATTACTTGAGGACAAGCAATAAGCTAGGTGGGGGGAGTGTTAATGCTCAAAAAGTACTAATTTATATGACTATTTCACATGCTTTTTCTTGTCTTTTAAGTAGGTTTAGTTGCATTTAGGTTTAGAAAGCATGCATTTGCATTAAGAGTTGGGATTTGTTGCTTTGCCAGTGTGTAGGGTTGTCTTTGACTTCTTTTTGCAGGATAGCATAACAGGTAGCACTGTTGCTGGCAGGGCAGAGCAAACCAGCGAAGGAAGGAAGTGATGTCGAGAAGGATGTCGGGTTACCGTTGGCACGGAAGGACGAACAATGCCAAGCACCGGTTGGCATAGAAGAGTGCTTAAGGCCAGGCCAAGAAGTTGGTAACTCCGAAAAAATAGAACCAGATTAGGCTGTGAAGAAATAGGGATTGGACCAATTCTTGAAAAAATAGGAAGCAGTGCCAAGCGCGGTTGGCATGACCATGCCAAACAGCAATGCTAGAGGAGAGTTGGCACGATGACATCAGCCCTAGCCAGATAAGGTATCACACCGAGAGGATAAGCCATCAAAATGATCAGATAAGGCTCTATCTCTTATCCCTTGATCATTTTAAATTCAAATATAAAGGCTTATCTTATCCTTTCTTTTACACGCCTATATAAAGGCCAATCGATCAAGTAATGAGAGGGATGATCGGAGAGAGATCGTGTACGAAAGAAACCGGAGTTCAACCGTCGACCTAAGCCTGGCCGTGGAGTGCTGCATCGAGAAAACCTCTCCTAGCCCATCCTTATTCGGCTTATTTTATTTTAATTTTGTTTTTGAGATGATGATTGTTGAAAATGATATTGGTTTGTTGGTTTTTAACCCCACCATGAACTAATTTCTTAATGGTGAAGGGTGTTTGGTTTAACGTTATGACATTCTTTTCCTTTTGAATAAATCACCATTGTGTTGGCAATGTTTTGTTCTATCTGGCATGTTTTTAGTTTTCAAAGAGTAATGCCAAGCGACAGTTGGCCCTCCTTGTTTTAAAATACTGAGGTGAGATGCTTCAAGAGAAGTTGTTCAAGTAGATGAACTTACTTCAGTAGTGAAATCTACCCCTCAGGAGTAAAGTGTGGAACTTAATCAAATTAATTAAAGGAAGACTACATTATAGAGATATCAGGGTTTTTACTTGATTAATTTAGGGTATTTCCATCGAGAGAGGCAATGCCACCATTTTTTAACATGCTCGACAAAGCAATGCCAAGACAAGATTTATTTGCGGATGGCATGGCATGATTAATGTGATTGCAAAGCACCACTTACCAACATTCATCTTTTGCTAAAACTCTCTCTTGCCTACGTTTCATTACTTTTATTTCTCTATTTTATTTTAGCTTTATCTTAAACCACCTTCAATCTAAATCAAATCTTTTTCTCGAAGACAAGTAACTCTGCAAAGCAATCAAATTCCAAACGCAATCCTTGTGGGATCGATAACCCAGCTTAACTGTTGTATTACTTGCAGACCATGTATACTTGCATACAATAGACTTTACTTGGCATTGCTTTCATACACTACCAACATCTTTTATGCCTTATTGCATGCAATTAATCATTCACGTCGATAGTCTACCATAGGAAAATCCAAGTATTTACATTTTTAAAGGCTTGAATCTTGTTACCGTAACTTTCCAGTCATTAAAGTATTACAGATATTCTTGTAACACCCCAAAAACGGGGTTAGTCTGAATTGGATTCTGATGATCGGAATGTTGATATTAAAATGTTCAAACATCGTATCTTTGCTATAGATTATATTGTTAAGGGACCCTAATTAAACTTATCCTTAGTTAAGACCTCCTTGGTAATGTTTAAAATGATGATGTTGAGATAGGCATTCTGATATGGCCTTAACAGTTTTAAATAACTTTTGAGTTTTTGCATAGCCATTTCGATACAACTTTATGTGTTTCGAAATGGGTCCCCTGATTCGAATCTGTTTGAAGGATAATTGAAAAGAAATGAGGTGGAGATGACTCACCTGATTATTGTTGTCCTCCCCACGTGTTAACCTTTTGAAAAGGGTGACTTAAAGTCATCAATTACTTGGAATATTAAAAAACATAATTGTTAGAAAATATTGTTTAAGGAAACCCTTCTTTTGAGGTAAGCTTCCTATTGGTTAAAAGTGAGGTGGGATATGACCAAAGTTATAGATCCCTTTAATGAATAAAAAGAAAATTCTTATTCTTGCTTTGTTTCACCGAGGCCAAACTTTTCCTTTGTTTAAAATGAGCAAGCATACACCTCCATTGTCATCCTCTCCACTAAGCTCAAGCACACACCTTTCGATTTGGGAGCCATAAGCTTAGGTTTTCTTTGATTTAAGAATATCAATTCATAACTACCGATTGGGTAAGTGGAAGCCCTAAATCAATTATCCATTCTATTGATTATTGAATGTCTAAATTCAAGCTTTAAGAAAAGCTTTTGTCTAAAAGCTAATAGCTATTCCAAATATCGATGTTGTCATATTGATTTTAATAATTTCATATTGTTTACCTAGCTCAAGAAGTGGAGAAAAATCATACACCATCATCGTCGAAATATAGGGATAAAGGCGTTGTAACACCCCAATTTTGGGCTTGGAAGTTTAGGGTCTGAACCGGACTGGTCTGATTTTCGGTTCGAATATAAAAGGTGGTTTTAGAGAAAACCTAGTTCGGGATGCTTTAAAAATATGGAAAAATATCTAAAAATCATCTTTTAATATATATTGGAGAGTGGTGAAATCAATTTTACAAAATAAGGTTTGGAAGTGCGACATTTTGAAATAGTGACTAAAATGCGATTTTTGAAAAGTTCAGTGGTGACTGTTTTGTAAGGATTGAAACTTTAAATATTTAAGGAGCTAATTTACCCAAGAATGATTTCTCCAGTTTTTTCTTAGATTTTAGTGATTTAATTAATGTTTAATTAATTAAAGGAAAAGTGGAAAAGCCAATTTTGAGATTTCATAACTAACTTTTGTTAAAACTTTCTCATCTCATTTTCTCTCAAAATTCCCTCAGCCAAACACATTTCTACAGCAACATTTCTTTTGATTTTCACACCAAATGATGAGGTTTCAATCATCAATTGTTTCCTAATCCTTTCTACATCAAATTCTATTGTTTTGCTTATTGGATTTCCAATAAAATTGTCTCTAATCATGGAGAAATCTACATTTAGAGGTAATGATGTTCTTCTCCTCTAAATACTCAGTTCTTTACTGAAATTCCCAAGTTACCAATCCTTAATTGAAGTTTTACAAATGGATTTAATGTTGTGAACTTGATTTTGGCTTAAAACTCAAGATTTGGAAGAAATCTTGAAGAAATACGTGTTGATTGTTTGGGCTCTGTTTTGAGATGGATTTTAAATGTATTTTGGTTGTTTAATGATGTGTAATTGAGGTTTAATCAATGCAATCCCGAATAGGTTGAATTTCCTAAGTTTTTGCTTATGAAAATGGTGGTTTTTGGGGTGATCTTGGTGTTCTATTATAGCTGGAGGTATAAGGACGAGTTTAAGTTGTTTTTGGATGTTAATTGATGTTTAGGAATGTTTAGAAGTGATGGATCTTGGCTGGGTAATGTTGTGGAAGAGTTTGGAAGTGATTTCGGTTGTGTTTGGTAGCCGAAATGTTAGTTTTGGTGAGAGCAATGAGTTTAGGTATAATGGCTGAAGATTTTAATGCATGATGATGCATTAATCCTCAGCTTTGATGTGTTTAAAACAGGGGAGACATCTTCGGATTCTTGTGGTGTTGATCCGGAGGCTTGATCGGCGTTTCGGCAAGCTTGCGAAACGGAATTGGTGAGTGAAGTTGGGATTTCCAGCTTTGTAGTGAATGTTTGAATGTTTGGGAGCTTAGTTTAAGTCTAAACAACTTAACTAAGCTCAAGAGTAAGTTTTCGGGAAAACTCTCTCTCTTGGATGAACCATGTGATGGTTGGATGCATTGTATTTGATTTGCATGTTTAAATTCTGTTTTGAAAGCATGTTTTAGCATGATTAATGCTGGTTTTGAAAGCCATGTGATGAAGGATGCTCAAGGTAAGAGATCCTTGGTTTGATATTAGTAAATGTAGTTTTGATGCATAGTGATGCATGATGGTTTAATGGCTTTGATTAATGCTTTTAAAACAGTGGATTGTTGATGAAAAATGATGTATATTGGCAAGTGATGTGTTGGTTTTAAATTACTTGAATCGGATATAGTTAGCCGGCTATAGGATTGGGTGCACCGTAAATAAAGTCGCCTTGGATGTTGAGGGGTTGTAATTGTACCGTAAACTCCATCCAAGTACACTAACGAGATGTTTAAGATCACAATGGTGGTTAAAAGTCCATGTGTGGATCTTGTGTTTAGTGTCCCGTGTTCTTGTTATTGATGTTATACAACTACCGATGTGTGATGTTGAGGGGTTGTGATTGTACCGTTAAACCCCATCACGGGTGTTGAGGGGTTGTGATTGTACCGGTAAACTCCACCTTGTGTGTTCGGTAGTGTGTATGAAGCGTATGGGACAACGCTTGTAATCCGCATATCCGATTGTGTTTTATGTTGTAAATGGTTATGGTTTATCACTTGGAAGCCAATATGACATGTTGATGTTAATGAAGCATGAGATGCTTGATGTGTATGCATTCTTGCATGAGAAATGATGTTTATGTGTTAAAAGGCTTTGCGAAAAGTGTTTTATGAAATGCATTATTGTGTTGTTTCTTTAGAGCATGCCTCACTAAGCATTTGTGCTTACGCTCTCTCTCTTGAACCAATAATGCAGATAATTGAGGTGTTGAGGGAAGCAAGGAGGCTAAGAATCCAAGGGAAAGCTAAGCTCATGTATGGTGACTTTTTCACAACATTATTAGTTTTTGATATTTGGCAATAGGAACCTAGGATGTGTTTTTGGGAGATGTTTTGGACTCCCTAGTTGTGGCATGATGCTTTAAATGATTTGGGATTGTAATTGGCCTTTATAATGCTTGTTTTGATGTTTGATGGTTGTTTGGCTTTGGAATATTAGGATGCATGCCTATAGACTAGTGGATTTCCTTGATTGATGCCACGAATGAGTTTTGATGTTGCAAACATGTACCTTATAAGCATGATGACTTGTTGGCACGATTAGGAAGTCATTAGAATGAATTTGAGTGGTTTAATGTGTGTAAAACCATCAATTTATGCAAATTCTGGGCAATCCGTATCGAAACGGGCACTAGCGTTTCGAAACGAGGGCCTATAATGGCCTTCGTGTATCGAAACGGATAGGGTCGTTCCGAAACGTTTTGGCCACTTCCAGGCCCTGTTTCGATATAGGTCTCAGAATGAACCCGAGTTTCGGAACGGTCAACCCCATTCCGAAACAGATGACCGTTGGGCACTGATTTGAATGGTTTTAAGGTTTGCAAGCTTTACGTTTTGGTCCTGAAAATCGTACTTGCAATTGCTTGAGTTTGAGATGTCCGTTTAAGGTGAAATTTGACAGGGAAGCATGTAATATGAATAATTTGATTCTGGTAACCTAAAAATCAGTTAAGTCCTTCAACTTTATAGAAATGACAATTTGGTCCCTAACTTTGAATGTTGTGCAATAGAGTCCTTTAATGCTTTCCGATCGTTGAGCTTTTCAAGTATGCTTTTCTCAAGGGTACGCTTAAGGTTAATGTGCATTTAGATAAGATTAAAAAGAAATAAAGGGTCGTTAATCAAAGTTGACTTTCGGGTTGACTTTGGTTTTCCCCGTGTAATCTTCGTAGTTCGGGTCAACCGTCTAGGCCGGGCTAAGGGGGTTACATTTGGTGGTATCAGAGCTGAGTTCTCGTGTAATTGGGAATGGTTATGTGGGTGATGTATGTGTGATTGCATGATATGCCTTTTAAATGAAGTTTGATGTGTGAATTGTAAAGTATGTTACAATTGTGATGTTATGATGTGTTGAAGCATGTTAGAGGGACCCATTGCCATATCAAAACTAATGAAATGAATTGTTTTTGTTTGGAAATGAGCTTGAGTACTTGGATTTCTTACCTTGTTGAGCCTGATTATGTTTATTGCATTTGTGTTAGTGCATCGTTTTAGTGAATGGGACCTCGTAGAGAGACGAGAGTTAATACGCGAGCTATGGCTCAGAACGAGAATGAGAACAATGCTGATAATGTTGTGGATATACCTCCTCCTCCTGGTGGTGGACCGCCCGGTGGTGGTGGTGCTGGAGGTGATGGAGCTGATGGAGCTGGTGTTGGTGCTGGTGCTGGGTCGCTGGACTTGAAGCTGGGCAGGGGCAAGCTACTCCTGACATGACAATTTTGATACAGGCTATTGATGGAGCCTTTCAGGCAGCAGTAGCTGGAGCTCATGGAGCTGGGCATCAGGGTGATGCTAATGCGAGATTACATTTGGAACGTCTGCGCAGTCTGGGAGGGACTGAGTTCAGAGGTTTGTCTGTTGAGGGTTATGAATCTTGGTTGGAAAGTACCAAGAGGATATTGGGACAAATGAACTGCAATGATTTGCAGAAGTTAGGTTGTGTGGTATCGCTGTTACATGATGATGCGTATACCTAGTGGACGACTACTGTCTCCGGAATGGAGGAGGTTGATGTGACATGGACGTTCTTTCTGAACGCGTTCAAGCGGAAGTATCTAGGTGTGCGATACCTGGATGAAAAGAAGAGAGAGTTCATGTCTCTTACACAAGGAAGCATGACGGTGGCTGAGTACGAGATCCAGTTTGTCCATCTCAGTCAATACGCACCTGAGCTTATCCCTGATGAGCGGGAGAGGTGTGAGCGTTTCCGATATGGTTTGGTGACGGATGTAAAGACCTTTATGCTTGCTGTTGAGTACACGGATTTTGATGTGCTGGTTAGTAGGGCGAAGGATATTGAGCAGAACCTGGGTTTGTCTTCCAGGAGTGTTGGTTCTGGCCCGGGCAAGAGAGCTGCTGAGTATAGTTCCGGTGGTGGACGGAACAAGAGAGGACGCGATAAGAGGTACTAGTCTTCTGCTAGGCGTGGTAATGGAGGGCATGGTGCGCCTGTTCAGGGAGACAGGGTGAGAGCTGATCAGAACACGTGTTGGGCGTGTGGATCGCGTGGCCATTTGAGGCGTGATTTTCCTCGAGCAGCAAGGGAGGTTCAGGCTCCTGTTGCAGTGACCGGTAACTCGTGCTGGAATTGTGGCTCAGCAGACCACATGAGGAGGGAGTGTCCTTTGTTGGCCGGTGGTGGTCAGGGACGTGCTCCTGGAGTTGTTGCACCACAAAGAGGTCGTGGGCGCGGCCGTGGTAACTTCCAGCGCAGGGATGATGGTGGAAGGAATGTGGCACATGTGGTGGCTGTCCAACCTGAGGGTGGAGGCCAGGCTCGAGTGTATGCTCAGCGAGAGGGGAGGAATGACACGGATGTGATCGCAGGTACCTTCACTTTGCAATCCTTGTCATTGCTTTCCTTGATTGATTCTGGATCTACACATTCATACATATTGCGTGAACATGCTCAATTGCTTGGTTTGCATGTTGAGTCTTTGGATGTTGGTATGCGTGTGACTAGTTCCTTTGGTGATACCGTTGTGACACGGAAGTTGTATAGAAGATGTCTCTTGGTTGTGCAAAATCATGTTTTTCATGTTGATCTCATGGAATTGCCATTCTATGGTTTTGATGTAATCCTTGGTATGGATTGGCTTGTTGAACATCGAGTTGTGGTGGATTTTGAGAACAAGCGAGTTTCGTTGAAGCTTGCGGATGATTATGCGGCAGTGGTGGTTGGTGTTGCGTGTAAAATAGTCTATCGCAATTGTAGTGCAAGTATACACGACGCAAGTAGTAAAGTGATACAAAGTATCGGATATCGTCTCCACAGGGATTGGGCTAATAGCTTCACCTAATTTCACTGCACGAAGTAAAAGCAATAGTTTGAGAGAATTGTCACGAATAATAAAGTAAAAACGTAAATTAAAGGAATTGAGATATCAAGATAGAGAGAATGGGCTGGTATTGAGTTGCTCAGTAGTGTAGGTATTGAATTGCTTAGGATCTTCAGTTCTGTCGTCGCACCCGTCGCCGACAGCACCTGTCGCGGCGTCTGTCCGTTAGTTGTCGCGGCAGCGAACACTAACTCCGTACTTCAAGCTTGGCAAGAATCCCAGATCTGCCTTGCCCTATCCCTAGGCACAAGTCTGTCGATGATCACGTCTTTGATGATACCTCCCGGCGTGAATCGAAGGATGAACACCGATGTATATGAATTCTTCCTTAGCCACTTAACCTCGCCTTATCCCTAAGCACGAGATGGTTCAACTATAAACTAGAGAACGCGCTTTTATCTCTTTCGTATACTTAACTCTCCCGATGCTAAGTAAATGGATAACCTCACAATGCTCTCCCGATGCTCTTGCAAGATATTAAAACCAAGATAAAAGAACTTGAAGTTTATTTTATTGAACTTGAAAAATCCTAAAACAAAGCAACCCTTGCAACTACTTTACAACACAACCCGTAGCCCTAGGGGGGGTTTAGAACATGTCGGTGACAGGTAATCGACAGGGTTTTTGGTTTCGGTTATGGGGTAGTCGGCTATGCCCTAGGTTTAATCTATGCCCTTTATATAAGCTTTGGGCTCAAGTTATCTAAGGTAACAAGGATTACAACTTTAATTAAAAGTAAGATTCTAATAAAGATTAAATCTCTAAAGTATCCTACTTGCTAGCCGCCTCCTTGCTTTTAGGGATTTCCTCTCCTTTGAGCTTTGGCTTGACATATCTTTTAATCTGGGGCTTTGGAAAATTATATGGCTGCCACACGACAGACGAGCAGATTTTTCTCTATCTATCGAGATCCACTTCATTTTTCCTCTTCATGAATCTGCTGTTATCATGCTGTCACGACAGGTCCGTGACAGGTTCGTCTTCTTCAGCTGCTTGTCCAGTTCAGCTTTCCTGCTTATCTGCCCTGCGCCTGCCTTCGACATCTACTACGACAGATACCTGCAAAAATAACCATCTTTCAGTAGAATCCGTGCCTTTTATATAAGTGTGATGTTTTATTGAAAACTAACCTAAATGCAATGCAATGATGCTTGAATGCAGCAGAAATATGGGTTTAAAAAGGTGTAAATGATAGAACTTTTACACACTCAACACACCCCCAAACTCAAGTTTTTGCTTGCCCTCAAGCAATGAAGACTTAAAAGAAAACTGAAAATTTTTGTGTTGGCCTTCAAACTGTGAACTGTCCCTCACCTGTCGCTCATTCTCTATGGCGGCAGCAACCTGTCGGAGGGGTCAGGATCTGTCCGGAATCTCCCTATAGCTCTCGTGTAGTGTGTGCATGCTTGTGAACAGTTATATGCTAAGACCCTCTTAGCTTCACTAGAATATTCAACTCCTTAACTTGAATTTTATGCCAAAGTTTACTTTCTTTTAGAAGGCACATTTTCATGCTTTTTCTTCTATTTTCAAGCTAAGTTTTTCTAGAGCCAGTTTTGGGCACCTCTAGTTAGCTTCCTAGAGCCGGTTTCGGGCACCTCTAGGTTTATTTTTAATTTTTTGCTAAACTTCTTTCCTAGAGCCAGTGTTAGGCACCTCTAGGGGCTATCCAAGTTCTAAGCTTCCTATTCTAGTTTGGCTAAAATAAGTCTAAGCAAGATAACAGTCACAAAAGTGTTTAAGTTTTCAGAACTATAGAAAGGCTCTAAACTTTTCCTTAACCTGTCCTAAAGATGCTGCCACGACAGAGCCGTCATGACAGGTAAGTTAATTTCACAGTTTTAAGCCAACAGTTTAAATTTTCTTAGTTTTCTGAAATTTTTTTTTTTTTTTAAAAGAACTTAGAAAATAACAAACTAAATAGACATAACACTTAAACAAAAGTTGTGCTAAGGCCTTCATTAAATATGGAGGACTGCCACCCCCAAACTCGAGGGTTGCATTGCCCTCAATGCAAGATGACACTAAAAACAACTAAAGAAAAGAAAAAAAAGAAACATAGAAAAAAGTACATCACAAATATATAAAGGCAGGCAGCAAATAAGAGAGGAAAAAAGAAATAAAAACTTAAATTTTAAGTGCTGTCCTCATCACTGCTGCTGACGCGGATCTGATGGTAGCGTCTGCGTTGGGGAGGTGGCTGGGCAGGTTCCTGGGCAGGTGGATCAACAGGTTCCTCGGCCTGTTGAGGTGCAGATTCTTCCTCCGGTTGATGGACCGGGTCGTCAGCAGGCTGAAGGGCAGGTGGCTCCACTAGTCGAATGTCAGAACTGCCGCTGCTATCCCAGCTGTTACTCGTGATGGCCTTGGACAGCTTCCTCTTGTTGGCCACGTGCTTGATACGCTTCACCCGTGTGAAGGCGCTGTCCAAGTTCCTCCGGACAAGGGGGCTGTCGTCAGTGGCAGCTCGCTTTGTTCCTCGAGGGGAGGTGTCTGCTAGTGGGCTGCCAGCTGCCGTCGGGGAAGGAGTGGAAGAGGCAGATTCCCCATGGGGGAAGACAGGTGGTGTGGGAGTAGGGGACGGGATATTGAAGTAATGGGCGGGGAAGGTGGGGAAAGAGACATCCGAAAAATTCAAAGTATTGGTAATAAAGTTTACCGTGGCATTGGAGAAGTCTCGGATGAATGTCATTAGGCCCATCTGTCGTTCCTCGATCCGCAGGACGGCGGCAAGGATGTGGGCATTCTGATCTGCAGGTGCGTTGTTGGTGGCAGCTTCTGGGGCAGGTTCGTTGACAGGCTCGGTGGCAGGCTCATCATCAGATTCAGCAGGTGAGGCGTTTGGATCGAAGGCGTTGAGGGGCGTTACGACGATAACCTCCATAAGGCTGGAGATGTTGCTGTCGGTCCAGCCGCTGCCCTTCTTAATTTTGTCTGAAGATACCTCCGGTACGGCAGCGCAGCGGCAGAGGGCCGTGATGGTGAAGGGCAGGCATAAACGTGAGTCCGTTCTGAAAGCACAATCGAGAATGCTTTCTCGCATGTACCTGCCCACGTTGATCGGCCTGGCATGCATGATAGAGTGAATGAGGGCAAGCCGCTGCCTGTTGACTGTCGTGTGGTGGGAGGAGGGCAGGATACGCTTTTTAATAAAAGCGTTCCATAGTTTAGCCTCGGGGAGCAGCTGTGCACGGTTGACGGAGTTGGGATTCTTTTTGCTGGTGCTCCATGTTGTGCCCCTTTCTGTCAATTCCCTGATGACAGCATCGTGGCCGGCAGCGTCGAGGGAGTCCCAAAACTGTTGATGGGCGTCGTCATTAGGGCCAAAGAAGAGGCCGAAGACATGGTTGATGCTGCTGGCGGTGAAGGGAACTGTCACTCCTCGTACGACGACAGATGTCACCGACTTGCTCTCGATCGCCTCATAGAATTCCCTTACAAGGGTGTCATTAAGTTCTGCCGGCTGCTCGGCGAAATCTTCCCATAATTGAGCGGTTATGGCCTGCATGATGAACGGCCAGAGTCCAAACAGAGGGGCATCTCTGTTGTAAATGAAGCTTCGTTCCTCCCAAAGTTCCTTGTTGGCGAACGGAGATGCCGCTGCGGAAGAGGAAGCGGCGGCAGCGTTCTGTCGGGTTTGTCGTGAAGACATGTTTGGTTGCAAGGGCTGAAAATGAAAGAAAAGAGATTAAACTAGAAGAGAATAGCAAGAGAGAAAATCTGAAGTGAGGAAAAAAATGAAAAGGGGAAGGGGTTTATATAGCTGTCGGGGGCTGCCCATTTAATGCCGCAACGGCAGGCGGGAATAACGGAGCGGCAGATTGGATGTTGCGTCTGACACGTCTGACGGACATTAATGTTGCGTCTGCCGCACGATCTTCGTCTATTGTGCGTCTGTTGACAGCCTGTCAACTCCGTCTGCGCCGGCAGCCGAAACGACAGGTTATTATAAATGGACTTTATTTGGGCTGATGGATGGGCGGTGGGCTTGGGCCACTTCTTCTTTCTCACTTGCCTCCTTTATTTCCTAAAAACTGAAATTAAAAACAAGGCATTATTAAAATAAATCTAATTCCTAATAAATAATATTAATAATAAAAATAAAAATAAAGGAATTAGGTTAAATTAGGGATGCCTTGTGGGGCATCACCTAAAGTAACCACTTCCTGTATTCCTGGGGCTTCAGTCCCTTGATAGTGCTTGAGGCGTTGTCCATTGACTTTGAATTGGTGCCCGTCTTTTAATGATTGAATCGTAATGGCACCATGGGGGAAAACTTGAATTACTTGGAATGGTCCAGACCATCTAGATTTGAGTTTCCCTGGAAAGAGTTTCAACCTCGAATTAAACAACAACACAAGCTGTCCTGGGCAGAACTGTCGCGGCAGCAACTTCTTGTCATGCCACTTCTTTGTTTTCTCCTTGTATATTCTTGCGTTGTCGTAGGCCATTGTTCGTATTTCCTCGATTTCATTCAAATCTAACAGCCTTTTCTGACCTGCCTTGTCCAAGTCCATGTTTACTGCCTTGATTGCCCAATATGCCTTGTGCTCTATCTCGACAGGCAGGTGACAGGTTTTCCCATAGATCAATCGAAATGGAGACATGCCCAATGGAGTCTTGAAAGCTGTCCTATATGCCCATAATGCATCATTCAGAAGTAAAGACCAATCTTTCCTAGTTGGTTTGACCATTTTTTCAAGAATGTTCTTTACTTCCCTGTTGGAAATCTCAGCCTGTCCATTGGTCTGTGGGTGGTATGCTGTCGCGATCTTGTGCTTGACACCATATTTTCTTAGAGCGGCAGCAATTACCCTGTTATCAAAATGTCTCCCTTCATCACTGATAATCGCCCTAGGGATGCCAAATCTAGAAAAAATGTTTTTGTGCAGAAACTTTTGGACTGTTTTGGCATCATTCTTTTGAGTTGCGATTGCTTCTACCCACTTGGAGACATAATCTACTGCTAGGAGGATGTAAAGATTTCCACATGAGGATGGAAATGGTCCCATAAAATCAATCCCCCATACGTCGAAGATCTCGACTTCTAGGATATTCTGCAGTGGCATCTCGTTTCTTCTTGAGATGTTACCTGTCCGCTGGCACCTGTCACAGTGTTTGTAAAATTCCTGTGCGTCCTTATACAGTGTCGGCCAGTAGAAACCTGACTGCAGCACCTTGGCAGCAGTTTTGTTGCCTCCTAAGTGTCCTCCATATTGTGAAGCATGACAGTGATGGAGAATGTCTTCCTGTTCTTCTTGTGGTACACATCTCCTTATAACCTGATCTGCGCACATCTTGAAAAGAAGAGGTTCATCCCAATAATAATGTTTAACATCATTTTGAAACCTCTTCCTGGCTTGATAAGTAAGATCAGAAGGTAATATTCCGCTAACTATAAAATTAACGAAATCAGCATACCAGGGAAGGTTAGAAGACTTACCTGCCGCCATGGCTGTCGCGACAGCTATTGCGGCAGCAAAGAGCTGTTCATCTGGGAAGGTCTCTAGAATGTGTGTCTCATCTAGAGGTAGACTCTGTCCCAACTCCAACCTCGACAAGTGATCTGCCACCTGATTTTCTGTTCCCTTTTTGTCTTTGATTTCAAGGTCGAACTCTTGTAATAGCAAAATCCATCTTATCAACCTAGGCTTTGCATCCTTCTTTGCGAACAAGTACTTAAGGGCAGAATGATCGGTGTGTACTATTACTTTCGTCCCAAGTATGTAAGAACGAAACTTGTCGATGGAAAACACCACAGCTAACAGCTCCTTTTCTGTGGTGGTATAATTCACTTGGGCATCATTCAATGTTTTACTGGCATAATATATGACATGAAACAACCTGTCCTTGCGCTGCCCAAGTGCTGCCCCGACAGCATAGTCACTAGCATCACACATAATTTCAAATGGCTGCGTCCAGTCTGGTGGCTGTACTATGGGGGCTGTCACTAGTTTTTCCTTCAGAACCTTGAATGCTTCAGTACATTCTTCATTAAAGTCAAAGGGTCGGTTCTGCTCTAAGAGATGACATAAGGGCTTCGTGATTTTTGAGAAATTTGCGATAAATCTCCTATAAAAACCAGCATGCCCTAGGAAACTTCTAATGCCCTTGACTGTGGTTGGCGGCGGCAGCTTCTCTATGACTTCAATCTTTGCCCTGTCGACTTCTATCCCACGGCAGCTAATCTTATGGCCTAAAACTATTCCCTCATCTACCATAAAATGGCATTTTTCCCAATTAAGAACAAGATTAGCTTTTTCACATCTTTCAAGTACCTTTTTAAGGTTGCCAAGGCAGCTCTCAAAATCGTCTCCAAAGACTGAAAAATCATCCATGAAGATCTCAAGGAAGTCCTCTACCATGTCGGAGAATATAGCCATCATGCACCTTTGGAAGGTGGCAGGTGCGTTACAGAGTCCAAAAGGCATCCTCCTAAATGCGTATGTTCCATAAGGGCAGGTGAAAGTCGTTTTCTCTTGGTCCTCTGGTGCAATAGCAATTTGATTATACCCTGAATAACCATCAAGAAAACAATAGTAAGATTTACCCGCTAATCTATCAAGCATTTGATCAATGAAGGGTAAAGGGAAGTGGTCTTTTCGGGTAGCTTTGTTAAGCTTCCGATAGTCCATACAAACCCTCCAACCGGTCACAGTCCTGGTTGGGATTAACTCGTTGTTTTCATTGGTTATCACAGTCATGCCTCCTTTCTTGGGAACACATTGCACCGGGCTTACCCATTTGCTATCAGAGATGGCGTAGATGATACCAGCGTCTAACCATTTAATTATTTCTTTACGCACTACCTCTTTCATTGCAAGGTTTAACCGCCTTTGGGCATCAATAGTCGGCTTATGATCTTCCTCTAAGAGGATTTTGTGCATACAGATTGCCGGACTAATGCCCTGAATGTCTGCTATTGTCCATCCGATCGCCCTTTTGTGCTGCCTCAACATGTCGATCAGTTGTCGTTCCTGTTCCTGTGGCAGCTTAGCAGAGATGATTACGGGTAGTGTTTTATCACAACCAAGATAAGCATATTTAAGCTGCCCTGGCAGGGGCTTAAGTTCTAAGACAGGTGGTTCGATAGTAGATGGCTTTTGAATTAAATGGTTATCCGAAGTGTAATTTAGGGGTTCGAATAACTTACCTGGGCGATGGTCTAGCCAATCTACCTCCTCTTGACCTTCATTATCAGATGAATTGGATTCAGAGGAGTCGCTGTCGTCGGTGCTGTCGTCGTTGCTGTCGTGACAGGCTTGTAAATGGCTGTCGCAGCAGTGACCAAATTTTATATCCTGGCAGCCCGACCTGATGCAGGGTTGATCAAAGGTCACCTCAATGATGGCCTTACATTCTTCATCCACATCAGCATGTTTCATTGCTTGGAGAACATTCAACTTAATTTCTTGATCGTTCACACGCATGGTGAGTTCTCCTTTCTCCACATCAATCAATGATCTTCCCGTGGCTAAGAAGGGTCGCCCTAGGATGACTGGTGCGTTCTCATCTGCCTCACAATCTAAAATAAGAAAGTCAGCAGGAAAAATAAGTTTATCCACTCTTACCAAGATGTCTTCAATTTTTCCCTCGGGGTGAACGTAAGAGCGGTCGGCTAACTGTAAGGTAACTGTCGTGGGCCGCGCCTTGCCAATACCTAGTTTCTGAAAAACAGATTTGGGCATTAGATTAACACTAGCACCAAGATCACATAATGCCTTACCCACAAATTTATCTCCGATTACGCAAGGTATGAGGAAGCTCCCTGGATCCTTCTTTTTCTGAGGTGGTTGTCGATGAAGAATACTCATGCAACCTTCTTGCATCCTTACCGTTTCAAATTCCCCAAGTTTAGATTTTTTAGACATGACATCCTTGAGAAATTTAGCATAACCGGGCATTTCCCTAACAGCATCTAGCAACGGAATGTTAATATGAACCTGTTTAAAAATATCATAAATCTTTTTAAGTTGAGATTCATGCTTAGCTTGCTGTATTCGTTGCGGAAAAGGTGGTGGAGGACGGTAATCAGCAATGCGCCCTTCCCACTGCATGCGAATCTGAGCACGATAATCTTCCTTTTTCTCCTCTGTCGCTTCTGCTGTCGTGACAGGCTCATCGGCAGCAGTCTGTTTGTCATCTGTCGGGGCAGCTTCCTCGGCAGGTGTATCCAAGGCGGGTTCTTTTTCTTTTTCAGCTTCTTTTTCCGACCCTGGTAACTTTTTCCCACTCCTAGTAGTAATCGCCTTACATTGCTCATGAGGGGGCGTTCTAGCATTTTCAGTATTGCTAGGGAAACCTCCATTCTGCCGTGGCTTAATATGCTGCGACACCTGACCCATTTGTGTCTCTAGAGATTTCAAGGTGGCCTCATGGTTTGTCATTCTCATCTTAGTTTCATCCATAAAGTCCTCCGTTTTTCTGACAAACTTATTGATGTTATCCATATACGTGCCAGTCTGAGACATAAAGGTAGCCAGAGTCTGCTCCAATATACTACTCGTGGCAGGTGGTGGCTGCTGTTGTTGTTGAGGCGGCAGGTTCTGCGGCAGGTTTTGCGGCTGTGGCTGCTGTCGCGTCAACAATCTAGGACCCCCTTGATTCTGATTATAAGCTTGCGGATTTAAGGCATTGTTGGGGTTACTCCAGGAAAATTTTGGGTCTTTCCTCCAATTAGGATTGTAATTGTTGGAATTGTAGTTTGGCTTGTAATTTCCAACATATTTTCCTTCTTCTATATTTATAGGGCACTCATCCCTACTATGATTTCCTCCACATGTAACACAAACTTCCTCGACAGCAAACCCTCGTACTTCCTCTTCACTTAATAAGTGTTTCATGGCTTTAGTGAGGAATGCTACCTGTGATTTCATAGTGCTGTCGGCCTCATAGTCCTTGACAGCAAGTACCCGTTTACCCCCTCTTCTAGCGGTTGGAAACTGCTCCTCATTCTTAGCCAGATGTTTCAGAACTTGCAGAGCCTCGTCTGGATCTTTGTCCAATAATAATCCATTCGCTGCAGAATCAATTCGAATGCGAGTTTGTAAGTTAGCAGCATTATAAAACTTAGTTACCTGATTCCAGACGGGGAATCCATGCATTGGGCAGTTCCGTAGAAGAGTTGTGAATCTGTCCCAGGCCTCGTGCATTGGCTCGTCATCTTCCTGTTGAAAAGTAGCAATTTCATTACGTAATCGCTCAGCTAAATGTGAAGGATTAAAACGAGACAAAAATTCACGAGTTAGATCTGCCCAAGTCATAATAGAACCCGGTGTAAGTTTATTCCACCAAGTTTTAGCTCTGTCCCTCAATGAATGGGGGAATAACCGAAGCCGCAGTATCTCCGGACTAACTCCTGGCAGTCTAAACGAACCACAGATCTCCTGGAACGTTTTGAGATGCTCCCTGGCATCTTCTGTCGCAGAACCACTAAACTGTCCGGCGTTGTTGATCATACTAAACATGACAAGTTTAAGCTCGAAGTTGTCAACGTCGATATCCGGCAGCGTGGTTTCCAACTCTACATGATCGTTCAGCATGTAGTCACGACATGACCGTCGTACACCTGCCGCAGGCGGGTCACCGACAGGCGGTATTTCTTCACCGGCAGGCTGATTACGGGCCATCTGCTCTAGCTGTTCTTCAAGGTGTTCGTTTCGGTCTAAGAGGTGGCGAATCTGTTTCTTGAGATTGAAGGAACGTTCGATCTCTGGATCTAATTTATACTCAGGATCTTCACCTCTTTTTGATCTGCGCATAAACAAGAAAACCTTGTGAAAAGCAAGAGTTTAAAACGCGAAAGAAAATAAAAATAAAAATAAATAAAGAAAACAAAAACGAAAATAAAAACAAAAAGGTGCAAGGAAAAAAAGGTGTAGTTATGTTGCCAATCCCCGGCAACGGCGCCAAAAACTTGTTGCGTGTAAAATAGTCTATCGCAATTGTAGTGCAAGTATACACGACGCAAGTAGTAAAGTGATACAAAGTATCGGATATCGTCTCCACAGGGATTGGGCTAATAGCTTCACCTAATTTCACTGCACGAAGTAAAAGCAATAGTTTGAGAGAATTGTCACGAATAATAAAGTAAAAACGTAAATTAAAGGAATTGAGATATCAAGATAGAGAGAATGGGCTGGTATTGAGTTGCTCAGTAGTGTAGGTATTGAATTGCTTAGGATCTTCAGTTCTGTCGTCGCACCCGTCGCCGACAGCACCTGTCGCGGCGTCTGTCCGTTAGTTGTCGTGGCAGCGAACACTAACTCCGTACTTCAAGCTTGGCAAGAATCCCAGATCTGCCTTGCCCTATCCCTAGGCACAAGTCTGTCGATGATCACGTCTTTGATGATACCTCCCGGCGTGAATCGAAGGATGAACACCGATATATATGAATTCTTCCTTAGCCACTTAACCTCGCCTTATCCCTAAGCACGAGATGGTTCAACTATAAACTAGAGAACGCGCTTTTATCTCTTTCGTATACTTAACTCTCCCGATGCTAAGTAAATGGATAACCTCACAATGCTCTCCCGATGCTCTTGCAAGATATTAAAACCAAGATAAAAGAACTTGAAGTTTATTTTATTGAACTTGAAAAATCCTAAAACAAAGCAACCCTTGCAACTACTTTACAACACAACCCGTAGCCCTAGGGGGGGTTTAGAACATGTCGGTGACAGGTAATCGGCAGGGTTTTTGGTTTCGGTTATGGGGTAGTCGGCTATGCCCTAGGTTTAATCTATGCCCTTTATATAAGCTTTGGGCTCAAGTTATCTAAGGTAACAAGGATTACAACTTTAATTAAAAGTAAGATTCTAATAAAGATTAAATCTCTAAAGTATCCTACTTGCTAGCCGCCTCCTTGCTTTTAGGGATTTCCTCTCCTTTGAGCTTTGGCTTGACATATCTTTTAATCTGGGGCTTTGGAAAATTATATGGCTGCCACACGACAGACGAGCAGATTTTTCTCTATCTATCGAGATCCACTTCATTTTTCCTCTTCATGAATCTGCTGTTATCATGCTGTCACGACAGGTCCGTGACAGGTTCGTCTTCTTCAGCTGCTTGTCCAGTTCAGCTTTCCTGCTTATCTGCCCTGCGCCTGCCTTCGACATCTACTACGACAGATACCTGCAAAAATAACCATCTTTCAGTAGAATCCGTGCCTTTTATATAAGTGTGATGTTTTATTGAAAACTAACCTAAATGCAATGCAATGATGCTTGAATGCAGCAGAAATATGGGTTTAAAAAGGTGTAAATGATAGAACTTTTACACACTCAACAGTTGGTGAGAATGTGAAGTTTCTTACCAATGTTGTGTCTACATTGGAGGCAAGCCGAATGCTGAGGCAAGGTTGTGAAGCCTACCTAGCCTTTGTGATGAATCCTAGCTCTAAGGAGTTGCGAGTGCAAGATATCATGACTGTGCGAGAGTTTCCTGGTGTGTTTCCGGAGGAGTTGCCTGGGTTGCCTCCTAATCGAGAAGTGGAGTTTGGAATTGAGCTATATGAAAACACAACTCCAGTGTCCATTACTCCTTATCGAATGGCACCTAAGGAGTTGAAAGAGCTGAAGACGCAACTTCAGGAGTTGCTTGATCGTGGTTTCATTCGGCTGAGTGTGTCACCCTGGGGTGCACCGGTGTTGTTTGTGAAGAAAAAGGATGGCACTATGAGAATGTGCATCGATTATCGTCAGCTGAATAAGTTGACTATCAAGAATCGGTATCCATTGCCGAGGATTGATGATCTTTTTGATCAATTTAGGGGAGCGACTGTGTTCTCTAAAATTGACTTAAGGTCAGGGTTTTACCAGTTGAAGGTGAAGGATGTGGATGTACCAAAGACAGCCTTCAGAACGAGGTATGGGCATTATGAGTTCCTTGTGATGTCGTTTGGTTTGACGAATGCTCCTGCAGCTTTTATAGACATGATGAATAGAGTGTTCCATGAATATTTGGACAAGTTTGTTGTGGTGTTCATTGATGATATCCTTGTGTACTCTCGTACTGAGAAGGATCATGAGGGGCATTTGAGGATTGTGTTGCAGGTTTTCTTTGATTTAAGAATATCAATTCATAACTACCGATTGGGTAAGTGGAAGCCCTAAATCAATTATCCATTCTATTGAGTATTGAATGTCTAAATTCAAGCTTTAAGAAAAGCTTTTGTCTAAAAGCTAATAGCTATTCCAAATATCGATGTTGTCATATTGATTTTAATAATTTCATATTGTTTACCTAGCTCAAGAAGTGGAGAAAAATCATACACCATCATCGTCGAAATATAGGGATAAAGGCGTTGTAACACCCCAATTTTGGGCTTGGAAGTTTAGGGTCTGAACCGGACCGGTCTGATTTTCGGTTCGAATATAAAAGGTGGTTTTAGGGAAAACCTAGTTCGGGATGCTTTAAAAATATGGAAAAATATCTAAAAATCATCTTTTAATATATATTGGATAGTGGTGAAATCAATTTTACAAAATAAGGTTTGGAAGTGCGACATTTTGAAATAGTGACTAAAATGCGATTTTTGAAAAGTTCAGTGGTGACTGTTTTGTAAGGATTGAAACTTTGAATCTTTAAGGAGCTAATTTACCCGAGAATGATTTCTCCAGATTTTTCTTAGATTTTAATGATTTAATTAATGTTTAATTAATTAAAGGAAAAGTGGAAAAACCAATTTTGAGATTTCATAACTAACTTTTGTTAAAACTTTCTCATCTCATTTTCTCTCAAAATTCCCTCAGCCAAACACATTTCTACAGAAACATTTCTTTTGATTTTCACACCAAATTATGAGGTTTCAATCATCAATTGTTTCCTAATCCTTTCTACATCAAATTCTATTGTTTTGCTTATTGGATTTCCAATGAAATTGTCTCTAATCATGGAGAAATCTACATTTAGAGGTAATGATGTTCTTCTCCTCTAAATACTCATTTCTTTACTGAAATTCCCAAGTTATCAATCCTTAATTGAAGTTTTACAAATGGATTTAATGTTATGAACTTGATTTTGGCTTAAAACTCAAGATTTGGAAGAAATCTTGAAGAAATTCGTGTTGATTGTTTGGGCTCTGTTTTGAGATGGATTTTAAATGTATTTTGGTTGTTTAATGATGTGTAATTGAGGCTTAATCAATGCAATCCCGAATAGGTTGAATTTCCTAACTTTGCTTATGAAAATGGTGGTTTTTTGGGTGATCTTGGTGTTCTGTTATAGTTGGAGGTATAAGAACGAGTTTAAGTTCTTTTTGGATGTTAATTGATGTTTAGGAATGTTTAGAAGTGATGGATCTTGGCTGGGTAATGTTGTGGAAGAGTTTGGAAGTGATTTCGGTTGTGTTTGGTAGCCGAAATGTTAGTTTTGGTGAGAGCGGCGAGTTTAGGTGTAATGGCTGAAGATTTTAATGCATGATGATGCATTAATCCTCTGCTTTGATGTGTTTAAAATAGGGGAGACATCTTCGGATTCTTGTAGTGTTGATCCGGAGGCTTGATCGACGTTTCGGCAAGCTTGCGAAACGGAATTGGTGAGTGAAGTTGGGATTTCCAGCTTTGTAGTGAATGTTTGAATGTTTGGGAGCTTAGTTTAAGTCTAAACAACTTAACTAAGCTCAAGAGTAAGTTTTCGGGAAAACTCTCTCTCTTGGATGAACCATGTGATGGTTGGATGCATTGTATTTGATTTGCATGTTTAAATTCTGTTTTGAAAGCATGTTTTAGCATGATTAATGCTGGTTTTGAAAGCCATGTGATGAAGGATGCTCAAGGTAAGAGATCCTTGGTTTGATATTAGTAAATGTGGTTTTGATGCATAGTGATGCATGATGGTTTAATGGCTTTGATTAATGCTTTAAAACAGTGGATTGTTGATGAAAAATGATGTATATTGGCAAGTGATGTGTTGGTTTTAAAGTACTTGAATCGGATATAGTTAGCCGGCTATAGGATTGGGTGCACCGTAAATAAAGTCGCCTTGGATGTTGAGGGGTTGTAATTGTACCGTAAACTCCATCCAAGTACACTAACGAGATGTTTAAGATCACAATGGTGGTTAAAAGTCCATGTGTGGATCTTGTGTTGAGTGTCCCGTGTTCTCGTTAGTGATGTTATACAACTACCGATGTGTGATGTAGAGGGGTTGTGATTGTACCGTTAAACCCCATCACGGGTGTTGAGGGGTTGTGATTGTACCGGTAAACTCCACCTTGTGTGTTCGGTAGTGTGTATGAAGCGTATGGGACAACGCTTGTAATCCGCGTATTCGATTGTGTTTTATGTTGTAAATGGTTATGGTTTATCACTTGGAAGCCAATATGACATGTTGAGGTTAATGAAGCATGAGATGCTTGATGTGTATGCATTGTTGCATGAGAAATGATGTTTATGTGTTAAAAGGCTTTGCGAAAAGTGTTTTATGAAATGCATTATTGTGTTGTTTCTTTAGAGCATGCCTCACTAAGCATTTGTGCTTACGCTCTCTCTCTTGAACCAATAATGCAGATAATTGAGGTGTTGAGGGAAGCAAGGAGGCTAAGAATCCAAGGGAAAGCTAATCTCATGTATGGTGACTTTTTCACAACATTATTAGTTTTTTATATTTGGCAATGGGAACCTAGGATGTGTTTTTGGGAGATGTTTTGGACTCCCTAGTTGTGGCATGATGCTTTAAATGATTTGGGATTGTAATTGGCCTTTATAATGCTTGTTTTGGTGTTTGATGGTTGTTTGGCTTTGGAATATTAGGATGCATGCCTATAGACTAGTGGATTTCCTTGATTGATGCCACGAATGAGTTTTGATGTTGCAAACATGTACCTTATAAGCATGATGACTTGTTGGCACGATTAGGAAGTCATTAGAATGAGTTTGAGTGGTTTAATGTGTGTAAAACCAGCAATTTATGCAAATTTTGGGCAATCCGTATCAAAACGGGCACTAGCGTTTCGAAACGAGGGCCTATAATGGCCTTCGTGTATCGAAACAGATAGGGTCGTTCCGAAACATTTTGGCCACTTCCAGGCCCTGTTTCGATACAGGTCTCAGAACGAACCCGAGTTTTGGAACGGTCAACCCCGTTCCGAAACAGATGACCGTTGGGCACTGATTTGAATGGTTTAAAGGTTTGCAAGCTTTACGTTTTGGTCCTGAAAATCGTACTTGCAATTGCTTGAGTTTGAGATGTCTGTTTAAGGTGAAATTTGACAGGGAAGCATGTAATATGAATAATTTGATTCTGGTTACCTAAAAATCAGTTAAGTCCTTCATATTTCCAGAAATTACAATTTGGTCCCTAACTTTGAATGTTGTGCAATTGAGTCCTTTAATGCTTTCCGATCGCTGAGCTTTTCAAGTATGCTTTTCTCAAGGGTACGCTTAAGGTTAATGTGCATTTAGATAAGATTAAAAAGAAAAAAGGGTCGTTAATCAAAGTTGACTTTCGGGTTGACTTTGGTTTTCCCCTTGTAATCTTCGTAGTTCGGGTCAACCGTCTAGGCCGAGCTAAGGGTGTTACAGGCGTCCTCATCCGAGAAACCTTAGAAGCTTCAGATTATTGAGGTGAGAGTAGTCAGAGTTTTAGGATTAGGCGAGGAGCCTTTCTGAATTCATCGTTATTGGTTTCGTTTACTTTACTAACCATTGAGTTAAAGGGATTTGCATAAAGCATTATTGAAAGCCATATCGGTAAGTTGTGGTAAGTGTTGCATCTAATCATTTTATGTAGCATTGTTATTATTGTCATCAAGATCATTAAAGTAACTAGAGTCATTTACCATTGGATATTGCATTGGATTCTCACTATTGTTTATTGACATGGAAAATATGATTGTTGCTCTATTGATTGATACTATTGCCATCGAGATATTGTTATTGAACCTTGGATTCGAAGTATTGGATACAATTGGCATGCCATAGAATTCATGAGCTCAGTGGTACGAAGTTTATACGGTGTAGTGGAGGGATGTGATATGTGCTGGTCAAAAACGGTGTAGTGGAGGATATTGGACCATATTTGTTCATTGTTGTTGTAGTGGCGGAATTCGTGTACCCAAATACGGGTGAATCGATCCAAGGAAAAAATACTGATTATTGTTATTTCTTTGTCATGGTATTTTGATATTGTCATTGATGACATGATGATTGATATTATGCTTTTAATATTAATGAAGAGCATGCCATGTTTATTCATATAATTGATAATATGATCGTCATCGAATCATGATAAATGGCATACCATGTTCATTCATTGTTATTGGATATCTCACTTAGACTATATAAAGTCTAATGCATTCATTGTCCATACATTTCAGGTTAAGAGTTATCGTTTCAAGATCGGAGCTAGTTGGTAAAGTGACAAGTCACCTCGAGCCCAAAGTAAAGTATTTTGTCTCTATGAACTCCTAGAATGGTGTCAAAGTAGTTAAACTAGCTGGTCTTGATGTTTTGTCTATGAGTACAAGGTTATGTGTTGTATGTGGTCTAAGTGCCTTAAATGACTTGTTAAAGATTGCATAAAAATGGCTTAATATGCATATTTGGCTTAAAAAGGTGAAAATATAGTAAATGGATTCGAATGATGAAGAAATTTGGCATGTCAGTACTTTATAATATTGAAATATTGCATGTAAAGTTTCATTTCTTTTGAACATTATTTGGCAGGTCAAATCGATTAAAAACCAGCAAAAATCTGTTATTACAGGTCATGCCGTATTGATACGGGGTATGGCTTATCTATAAAGATAGGAATAATTGGACTTAAGAAACAAGACGTACTGAAACGGTCTAGATCCGTACTGAAACATTTTGCTACTGGGATCCTCTGTTTTGATACAGGTTTAACGTGTATCGAAACGAGTAAAAGTCAAGGTCAAAGAGAGCCAACTCGTATCGATACAGGGCTTGACCGTATCGATACGGTAAAAAAGGAAAAGTCAACTCATGTTGACCATCGTTCACCCATACCGAAACGACATCAAGGTGTTTTGATACAGGGTTAGTTAAGTTGGTTAATAGGCTAATCTGAAGGTTTACATTGTTTACAAAATGGTCACTAAAATTAGGATGGTTAAATTGGATGAGTTAATGAATTCAGAATTGCATGAAAATTTACAAACCTGTTAATATTGCATTGGATTTCTTTGTGGTATGGTCAATTGCATAGAAGGATCTCTAATTTATCATATTTATAGTTTAGTCCCTAAAACTTGTAATAGTTAAAACTTGGTCCTATGTGATTGGTTAATGTTTCATAATAGACTAAATGGACTAAGATGCATCTCGATAATGTGTTATTCTATATTATTGTTCAAGTGTTAGTTATAAAATGAAATTTTACTGCACTGTTCACCGTATTGTTCATCGGTAGCACCTTCCGACCCAGTTCTCGAGCAGGCCGTGAAGAGGGTGTTACATTTGTGGTATCAGAGCTAGAGTTTAGTCGGTTCTGGACTAAATCTATGCTTGTATGTATTATATATTGTGTTACTTTGCCACCTAGGAGTTATTTATTGTGTATTGTAACTTGCCGGCTAATCTAATCTTTTATTTATCGATGCCTAACTCTAATCAAGCTCGAATAGATGAGCATATTGTTGATTCCTCAACTCATGGTGAGGAAGTTAGAAGGAAGGATCCTCTGAATTCGCAAAACCCTCCAGTACAAAACCCTGAGCCTGAAGTACAATCGGCTCAAACCGAATGCTTTAGGAACATGGCTGATATGTTTAAAGTATTCATGACATCGATGAAAGTTGAGCAAACTTCTCAAACTCCCACTGTTGCTATTTCGAGTACCCAAGCTCCTATTGATAAGTTACCTCAACATTGGACTTACTTATTTATCGGGCAAAATGATGATAACCCTGACGTTGCAGAGTATTGGTTAGACAATACTTTACGGATTATGAATAAGTAGTTACAGTGTTCTGTTGAACACAAGCTCGGATGTTCCCTCTCTTTGTTAGCTGATGAAGCACTGTATTGGTGGGAAGCAACGGTCTTGGAAGTCCCTGAAGAGACTGTGAACTGGGAGTTCTTCCTACAAGAATTTAGAAAGAAGTACATTAGTGAATACTATGTTGCTGAGAGACGTGATATCTTTCTTCATCTAAAGCAAGGTGATCGACCTATCGAGCAGTATATTCACGACTTTTGTAAGTATTGTCGATATGGGGTTGAATATATTAAGAAATAAGAAGAGAAGTGTAGGATGTTCATCAACGGTTTAAACGATGAACTACGTCCTATATTCACGGCTTTGTGCATCACCGATTTTCAAACCCTTGTGAATAGATTCAAAGCTACTGAAGGTGCTCAAAAGGCTCACAAGAATATTGGGCCGAGCAAATTTGAGAAAAGACACCGAGATGAACCTTATGAATATTTCAAGAAAAGGAAGTATCAAGATTCGAAACCGAGTGTGTACTCACATCCTTCCCATTATGAATATCTTGTTAAACCATAAGCTGTAACACAGTTCTTCCCTAGTGCTAATTCCATTCTGAACATTGATGGTTGTAGAACTAATGTTTTGATATAATAATTGAAAAATGTTTTGGGCTGATTTAAAAAGAATTCAAAACTATTTTCGGAGTCCAAATAACTTGAAACTATGTTTAGGGATGTTTTTAAAAGGGTTTAATATGTTTTCAAAGGCCAAACTACACAAAACCATCCAGGTGTTTCGAAACACCCTTAGGTGTTTCGATACGGGGGATTTCAGTAGGAAAAGTGTTTTGATACGGGTATCGAAACGGGCCTTCCCAGGATGAGAATTTTGCCCAGCGTTTCGAAACGGGCTATGCCATTTCGATACGCCCACATGGCATCAACCACAACGGTCATAAACCCCAACGGCTATTTTCCAACTAACTTTTAAATGCAGACCGTTTCGATACGGTGCCTAGCGTTTCGATACGGGCGTTTTGATACGGCCAAGGGTGTTCTGAAACGGGTGCTCATCGGACTGCAACGGCTCTTTCTACTTAAAGAGTGTATCAAAACGGGTTCGAGCGTTTCGATACGGGTAGCAGTAGAACTGCATTTATGGTGGGAAATAAAGTCCTCAACAGCTCCAAATCTACCCCAACGGCTAGTAACGGCTATAAACTCATCAAGGAGTATAAAAGGGACCTCCAAGCATCAAGATATGGTTAATGCTCATATTGTCAATCAACAAATGATCAAATATTGTCTTAGTGCTTAAATTGTCAATTCTTGTATAGACAAACACTAGTGAGCCAAAATTGTCAAATTTGCTCAAGTGTTTTAGGTTTTGGGTGAGTGCTTTAATTATGCAAACAAACACCTATTAGAGGGATTTGTGTTTGCTTTTCTTATCTCTTTGTAAAAGAGGGTTTGATCAAGGCTTTGGGTAGAAAGCTTGATCGATGTATAAGGTTTTCCTCCTAAGCCTAGAAAATGGGACGAATCAATAGTGGATTGATTGGAAATCCTTAGTGGAAAGCTAAGGTAGTGGATGTAGACCTTGGTTAGAAGGTTGAACCACTCTAAAATCATTGTGTCATTTACATTTTAGCTTCCACACCACATCCACCCAAAAATCCACCTCTCCACCACTTGGTCAGCAACATCGGTTGAACGAATCGAGCACCTTACAACTCAACAATTGGTATCAGAGATTGGCTCAATCGAAGAGGATTCGCATCCTATTGAGAAGATCTTGCAAGCTCGATCATCATTTCACCAACCGGCTCAAATGGCGCAATCCATCGACAAACCGCCTTTCTTTGACGGAACCTACTATGCCCATTGGAAGACCAAGATGAAATTTTTCATGAAGTCAAGAGACTACAAATTATGGGACATAATTGAAGATGGTTCGTTCGTGCCTCAATGAAGCAAAGAGGAATGGAGTGTCGAAGATCGCAAGAAGATTGAGCTAAATTGCAAAGCCTTGCACATCCTATTTTGTGCTTTTGGCCCAACCATCTATGAGAAGATATCTTCTTGTGAGAGTGCCAAGGAGGTATGGGACAAGCTTGAAGTCACATACGAGGGAACCGATGAAGTCAAGGAGACCAAGATTGGACTCCTCACCTTAGAGTATGAGAACTTCAAGATGGACCCGGAAGAGAACATCGAGAAGATGTTTGATAGGTTCTCCACAATCACCAATGGTCTCAAGGGCTATGGAGAAGCAATTCCGGAGGAAAAACTTGTCCGAAAGCTCATCTACTCACTTCCCGAGTCTTGGGACTCAAAGAGGACCGCCATCATCGAAGCAAAGAATTTGAAGACCTTGAAGCTTGATGAACTCATGGGGTCACTCCTTACTCATCAAATCATGAAGAAGAACAAAGAAGATGAGAAGAAGAGGGAAGAAATTAGAGCTATGGGAGAGAAGAAGCTCAAGGGGCTTGGCATCAACACCAATGCCATGGCTCTCAAGTCCTCCACTTGCCATCATGTTTATTCAAGTGAAGAAGAGGATGAAGAAGAAGAGATAGTTCATCTCTTCAAGAAGTGTGCCCCGTTCATGAAGAAAGCTTTAAGAGAGCTTGAACGAGAATCCAAGAAAAAGAATAGGGCAAGCACTTCATGCCATAAGAAGAAGGCACATGTGGCTACTTGGAGTGATGAGGACTCCACCGACGATGAACAAGCCAACCTTTGCCTTATGGCCATCGAAGAAGATTCAAGGGTAACTTCTAATTCATCTACTTCATGTTCTTACTCTTTTGGTGAATTACAAGATGCCTATGATGATTTGGTTTTAGACTTTAAAAATCACATTTTGAGAAACAATAAATTGATTTCAAATTTGAAAATTCAAAATGACTTGATTTATAAAACCAAACTTGAACTTGAAGCAAGACTCGAAGAGTTTGAACAAAAATGTTTTGATTTAAAAAAAAAATTCTTAAAAAAGTTCAAGAAGAAAAGGATTTGATTTCCAAAGAGCTAGAAAAGAAAAACAATTTTTGAAAATCAAATTTCTATGTAAGACAATCTAGTGCCCCTAGATTTGTAAAAGGAAAATGTTTTAGAAGTATTTGGGTCCCAAAAGGACTTAGTACTTCAATTAAAAAGAATGACATTGAAAAATGGATTCCTAAGGGGACTAAAATTTGTGCTACTAATGTTTATGGATCCAAAGCAATTTGGATACCAAAAATTACTTGATTGTCTTTTGCTAGGTGTGATGAAGAGTGATCAACAAGTCCAATTAATGAGGGGGAGCTCCATGCACACTAAGGAAGAACACTTGAAGAATGAAGGCTTCACATCCTCCCTTGAGTTCAAGTGTGGTAAAATCTAGTTGCTTTTGCTTTATTTGATTTATTTTCTATTTATGTCAACTAGATGATCATATATGTTGGACTGACACTTTTAATGATGCTTTGAGTAAGGAGGAGCCATTTCAAAAACCAAATTCTTATTTTGTCAAATTATTCCTCTATAATTATTTTGAACTTAATGTTTTAAATTCTTTTTGATATAACAAAAATGGTGAGAAATAGTTTGAAAAATTGAATTTTCAAATGAATAAGGGGAGCTTTATTTGATTTCATATCTTTAATCTCTTATTCACATCTTTAAAGTTAAAGGGGGAGAATCCCAAACAATTTTTCAAGATAGTTTTATTATATCAAAAAGGGGGAGATTGTAGAACTAATGTTTTGATATAATAATTGAAAATGTTTTAGACTGATTTAAAAAGAATTCAAAACTATTTCCGAAGTCCAAATAACTTGAAACTATGTTTAGGGATGTTTTTAATAGGGTTTAATATGTTTTCAAAGGCCAAACTACACAAAATTGTCCAAGTGTTTTGAAACACCCTTAGGTGTTTCGATATAGGGGATTCCAGTAGCAAAAGTGTTTCGATACGGGTATCGAAACGGGCCTTCCCGGGATGAGAATTTTGCCCAGCGTTTCGAAATGGGCTATGCCATTTTGATACGCCCACGTGGCATCAACCACAACGATCATAAACCCCAACGGCTATTTTCCAACTAACTTTTAAATGCAGATCGTTTCGATACGGTGCATAGCATTTCGATACGGGCATTTCGATGCGGCCAAGGGTGTTTCGAAATGGGTGCTCATCATACTGCAACGACTCTTTCTACTTAAAGAGCGTATCGAAACGGGTTCGAGCGTTTCGATACGGGCAGCAGCAGAACTGCATTTATGGTGGGAAATAAAGTCCTCAACGGCTCCAAATCTACCCCAATGGCTAGTAACGGCTATAAACTCATCAAGGAGTATAAAAGGGACCTCTAAGCATCAAGATATGGTTAATGCTCATATTGTCAATCAACAAATGATCAAATATTGTCTTAGTGCTTAGATTGTCAATTCTTGTATAGACAAACACTAGTGAGCCAAAATTGTCAAATTTGCTCAAGTGTTTTAGGTTTTGGGTGAGTGCTTTAATTGTGCAAACAAACACCTATTAGAGGGATTTGTGTTTGCTTTTCTTATCTCTTTGTGAAAGAGGGTTTGATCAAGGCTTTGGGTAGAAAGCTTGAACGATGTATAAGGGTTTCCTCCTAAGCCTAGAAAAGGGGACGAATCAATAGTGGATTGATTGGAAATCCTTAGTGGGAAGCTAAGGTAGTGGATGTAGACCTTGGTTAGAAGGTTGAACCACTCTAAAATCATTGTGTCATTTATATTTAAGCTTCCACACCACATCCACCCAAAAACCCACCTCTCCACCACGTGGTGAGCAACATCGGTTGAACGAATCGAGCACCTTACAACTCAACAATGGTTCTAAATAAGAAACGATGTTACAAACATCCCAGTTTGTAACTTCTGTCAACACAGGCACCCTGAGGGACAATGTCACAAGAAATCTAGAGCTTGTTTCTTCTGTGGTGAGATGGGACACCTTAGACGAGATTGCCCCTAAAAACCAGTTTGTTAATCCATCCCCTGCTCAATCCTTTCGTGGCAAGGAAGCGAGGCAAGGATCCTTCAGAAAAGACGTCATTGCTGACCACCTATAAATAGAAGAGAGAAATTGTCAAATCATTAATGACCATCATAATTTCTTACCACAAAGTAATAATAGGATAATAAAAGCAAGAGAGAGAAAGGGAAATTCAGGATTTATACCTGTCGTTGGGAGCTGAGCCGCCAAAATTTGAAAAGACGTCGACCATTTGAACCGTCACCGTGAAGTCAGAGCGTCGTCAGAGTTCCAGTCGCTGGAGAAGAAGGCCGGAATCACCATGGCCGCCGTGACGTGAGGTATCACTCTTTCCATTTTTTTAATCCTGCAAGATAAAGTAAGATTAGTTCGAGTGTAAGAAAAAATAGAAAAAAAATATAAAAAAGGAGAGATCGAAAGTATATCTCGCGGTGGCCGGAGTGTTCATCAAAGGCGAAGTTAAAGAGGGTTAGGGCCTCAGGTAGAGTAGCTTAGGACGGGAAAGATGGGTGTTTCTGTTGAAACATGCACTAGAATAGGTTTTAGGATGAAAAAAGAGCTTTTTGGTGGTTTTTAGGGTTTTCAGTTGAGGCCTAAAATCGCTCCAGCGACGGAGCACGGTGCCCGTAGAGAGGTTATGGACGGCCGGAGAAACCATGTAACCCCCTCGGCCCGGCCTAGACGGTAGACCGAACCGAACGGGTCACACGGGGAAAATTAAAGTAAACCGAGAAGTTTACTCCAATTAACAACCCTATTTTTTTTCTTTTTATCTTGTCTAGATGCTCATTAATTTCCTAAGTGTTTGACAACGCAACGAAACAATTTTGCAACTCGATCAGACAACGAATTGAAACTCATTTGCATTCAAATACATTTTGGGGACCATTTTGTAATTTTAACATAATACATGAACTTATCCACTTTTATAGTTAACGACCTTTAATTAAACATATTCCATGCTTCTCTACCAAATCTCAGCTCAAAATAATCGTTCATGCTCATTTAATTGCATATACAACATTCAAGGACTAAAACGTAAGGAACAAAATTTTAGAATATTTCAACAACTAACATAACTGCTTTGTTGTTTTGGTACAGGCTAGCCTTGTATCGAAACAGCCGTACCGAAATAGGTTCTCTTGGCTCGGAACACGGGGCCGTATCAAAACACCCTTTGAGGTGTTTCGAAATAGAGGTTTTCAGTGGTAAAATGATCCGGAACAGGCCATCCCTGTTTCGAAACCCTTAGGTCATTTCGGGCTCACTGTTTCGGTACAGGCTCGAGTGTACCGAAACGCCTGGGCGTTTAATGACACTTTTTTCTGAAATTTCACACTTTAATCCATACTAAATCATTTCAACATGCTTCCAACATGCATACATCATATTTAAACACCAATCCCCAACCGTTCATGGTATACTCAACAATAAATCATGGCACTTTGCATCAAAGGTAAATTATTGGCATGCAACCTAGAAAACAAACCAAGAAAGATACCAAAATGCATAACAAGGCACAAACCAATAACCAAAGGTCATTTACAAGTCTAAAACAGCATTAAACACATGCTCAAATAAGAAGTTTACACAATCTCCCAAAACACAACGAATCCCTCATTGCCCTTATTATTATTTATAACGTTATAATGCATATTGATTCTAATTTAAATGACTTTCTATATCCATATACGATATAGATATATATATTTTTCATATTTTCACATGTATAATTGACATGCTCCACTCGAACTTAAAATTTGATTAATTAATTACTAAAAATTTTTAGTTATTCGAATTTTCATTTTATAATTCAAACTTTATTTAATTTTTTCCGAGTCGAGTTTATGAAATTACGAGTCTAATCAAAACGAGTCAGTATTTTTTCGAGTCGAGTTTTGCTCACCCCTGCTAGCAGATCAAATGTCGCTCGTTGTCATTAGTCATTGTCAGTCAGTCACCATCCTTCAATATCGATGGTGGCCGAATGATACCAAATGACATCAGTGGCCTCCTTTTTTTTATCATAAGTGGCCTCCTTTTAGTCACCTGTATTTAGATCTAGCGTTTGATTTGTTTGAAAATACTCCAAACTTTGTAGATCTAACGTTTGACCCTTTGATTCTATGTCCTCCGATCTCTTATTCTGACCGTCGAGTCGTGATTGTTTCAAAGTATATTGTTTTTAAATTCTCTCTCTTTTGCTTACTGCTTTTAAATTCTTCCTTTTTCGTAGGGATTTTCGTTTTCCTCTGTCCATTCTGAGTCCTTTGTCTAAATCTCGTCTATCCCTCTCTTTTTTTCTCCCAATGATCATCGAGTTTTATAAGGAAATTTGGATAGTCGTTTTGATAATGGAGATAAGGATGAAAATTGAGCTTAAATTTTGAATTGAACCTGAAGTGCCCACTTGATGGCGTACAATGGCAATGGCAAAAATCTTGCATCTCTTCATCTGGTACACACCTCCTAATGATTTGATCATTACATTTTTTTTGAAGAGATATGGTTTGTTCTAGAAATATGTCCGTACATCTCTTAATAACTTTTTTTCCCCTGGTTGTTCAGTTCTTGTGGCTATAAACCACTCACCAAATAATTTACATAATCTACATACTAGGGCAATGTCTCCACATTGAGCAACATCTCATCGGAAATTTTTCTTATATTTGTGACCGGTTTCCATCTTTACAACTTCGAGGCAAGACAAGTGATCAACCACTTAATTCTTAGGGTTAACTACTGAGATGGTCACTTATATTTCTCTCCAGTACAGAGTTGGTCAGCGATTTTCAAAAAACGACCACTAAGGTCACTTATGTTTTCGATCTGTAAACTTTTGTTCACCGAGACGTTTATTGCCGTTAAACTTAAACGAGAAGCTGATCTGGCACAATAAAAAATGATAAATTATCTAGATAGTCATTAAACTATTATTTTACTTCTATTTTGACCACCAAAATAAAAATAATTTGTATAATTTCACATTTAATCTTTCATATTTACAAATTTTTTATTTCTTCTCCCCTCCATCATCTTCCATATTCTTCTTCCATTCGAACGCGATCATCGCATACACTATAAGGCCATATACAGCGGTTTGAATGAAAATATAAAGTATCTGGATTAAGACCTGCATTTGCTAAGTGCGAAAGCCAATTCGAATGTGAAAACTCTTTGACAAAAACATAAAGGAGAAAAACATGCTTGGGCAATGGCATATGGCATGGCAAAATACATTCCAGCAGATCTTTCTCTATACGGGTTGCACGGATGCAGCATTCTGGATGCCAAGGAAAAGAACAACAGCATACATCGAACCCATTGCATTGACCAGATCTTGCCTTTTTTCCTGTAATTTTAGAATGTGACAATGAGATATAAGAATATGATAAATGACCCACAATGAAGCTAAGCATTTATTCTTGTTGTAGCTTACGTTTTAGTCCCATGGTCCCAAACATCAATGCTATGCCGGTTGTAAAAAGTAAACTCACGGTAGTATAAGCAGGGTTGCGCCAATATGATAAGTGCTGCTTCCATAAACAAGCTGCACACTGAGTCAAGAATGGCTGAGAGAACTGAGTTAGAAAATAGAGTTCCTTTGAAACATGAGTAGGTTTGCTTAAATTTTTAACAAGAGCTTTGTTTCTCCTGAACAAATGGCATTCAAAAGTGTTAAATTCGAGGTCATATATAGATCCTATTTCGAAGTAAACTAACATGATTCTTGAAATGTTGATTATTACCTGTATAAGTCTGAATTTTTGTAGATATCAACAAAATCAACACCTAAAGCTAGTTCCTGTGCTGTTGTGCTAACTTCCAACATCGAAGTTGCTGGATTGTAGCCATCTTTGATTTTGCTAACTCCTTCAATTCCCTGAACAAGATGAAAATATATCATGTTATAGATATAGTTCATATGAGCTGAGAAATGAATGAGTTGACAAACTTAGTAATTTCTGGTATTTCAATTCATCTCACATCAAAATACTTTTCAATCACAAAGGCATCATTCATTTTCAAAATCCACCAATGGAGAAGAATATGGAAGATGGTGGAGGGGAGAAGAAATAAAAAATTTGTAAATATGGAGGATTAAATGTGAAATTATACAAATTGTTTTTATTTCGGTGGTCAAAATAGAAGTGAAGTAATAGTTTAGGGACTATCTAGGTAATCTATCTATTTTTTATTGTGCCAGATCAGCCTCTCGTTTAAGTTTAACGGCAAAAAACGTCTCAGTGACCAAAAGTTTACGGATCGAAAACGTAAATGACCTTACTGGTGGTTTTTGAAAATCGATGACCAACTCTGTACTGAGTAAAAACATAAGTGACCATCCCAGTAGTTAACTCTAATTCTTAACACCCTTTTTATTTTTAATCTCGTGGGTGACCAAAATAGAAAGCGATAATAGTTTAGTAACCAATGGTGTTGATTATCCAAATTTATATAGGGGTAAATTACAAATTTCATCACTTAATTTTATTCTCACTCTCATTTTGGTCAATAAAGTTTTTTTTTAAATTTAATCATTGAACTTCCGGTTTGCTCATGTTTTGGTCACTCAAACATTAAATTAGAAATTGAAGGGTAACATGGCAGTCACATGTGTTGATGTGGACTACTTTTTACTTACATAGTCATATGTCATCCATGTCATTTTTCTTCTTTATTTCTCTTTTTTATTTTATTTTCTTCTCCTAAAGATGAAAGTTTTACACGTTCATCCTTGTTTCATGTCGAGGTTGGAATCACCATTTTTTGGTGTTTTCTCCGACCACTCGAGACACCAATGAAATCACCTCATCATCTTCTATCCTTCTATTAGTTTAGATTTCTCCAAAGTCACTTTCAAACTAACGAAACTCAATTTAAAACTTAAAACTCGTAAAACCTCGAATCACTCTAATTTATAATATCCACCTCCCATCTACTGAGATTTAAAACAAGATTCTTAATCGTTGAGAAATCAAAGGTAATCAAAGACTAGAAGTTTTTTCACAAAAAATGAAGAAAGTTTTGGTATATATATATATTAAAGATAGATGCTCAATCATAACATCATTTACTATCTAACGACATGATGATAAAAAAAAAAAGCAAATCAAAGTTCAATGATTAAATTAAAAATTTTAAATTTTAACGACTTAAATAAGAGTACGAAGAAAGTTGAGTGATAAAATTTGTAATTTATCCTTTCTAAATTTCACAAAAACACTATAAATCGCAATAATTTATATAATTGTGTAATAGTTTATGTAATAGAGCATTGATGTAACTTTAACCTAACATGTTTATTCATTCCAGAACTACCTGATAAATTCTAAAACAAAAATAGACCATACAAATAAATAAATAAATAAAATTTAAAACAAACTGGTGGTACTAAGATTTCTATTGAAATTGTGAAGTCAATGAAAACAGTATATCCGACAAAAAGAAAACGTAAGAGAATATACACTAATTCAGCACTTTTAACCATTCTCAATGTCATTTTCCCACTAACTTTACTTTTCTAATCTTCTTTTTCCTCAATTAGAGTATTTGAACATGCAAAATAGCAGGCGAGGGCATCATTTGATTCTTGTAGCTTCTAAATGGTACTTATCCAAATCAGCATCAAGATCTTCTGTAGATAATTTCTTGTCAATCGGTCCACCTCGTCCATATCCATATCCGTGTCCGCGTCCACGCCCCAGAGCAAATCCATGGTTGGCACCACCAAGGTTAGGTCCATTTCCACCACCGCGAACCCAACCCCTTCCACCAGTCCTTTCTTGATCCCTGTCCCAAGGAACAAAAAACATCATGTTTTAGTTTTAGTTTTAATTTCAAGTATTCTTATGTCAGGCACATTACTGTGTAGACACTTACCCTCAAGTCCAGATAACCTAGGTTGCCTAAGATAAAGCACATGGATTAAACAGAATATTGGAGGTACCATTCAGCAGATTCAAGAAACCAATATACATGATAAAAGAAAGACACCAAGCAAATAACTAGGGAAAACCCTTGAACATCAGACCTTCTAGAGGCCACATTTGGCAGTCTCAGAATGCTGCTTTTGGTTGGAGGGGTGGGCGCATGCATAACCACATTAGCTCCCACAAGCTCAATTGTCATCGGTTTTCCATCAAGTTGAACGTTGTTGTACCTCTTGATTGCTGCCAAGGCATCCGTCTGTCTGAAAAAGACAACTTCTGCAGTTCCCTAAAATAGATACTAAGCATTTTCAGCAGGAGATAAAAAACTATTTTCAAATCCAGAAGCTTACTGCCAAGCTTGGATCGAGCAGGCAAGAGATTAGCAACTATGAAACATTTTAAATTGGCTTCAAACTTGAACAAGAGTAGATACCTTTGATCTTCCACTCTTATCGTAATTAATAGAGTATCCCTTCAAGTCACCAACCTCAGAGAAAAGCACCTACAAATCGAAGATGCCGCTATTAGGGGTGTGCAAAATAAACCGTAACCGTTAACCGGTATAACCGTTCATTTTATAGGTTAATTAACCTAACCGTTAAGGTTAAACGGTATAACCAAATCGAAGATGCCGCTATTAGGGGTGTACAAATAACTATAAACCCTCTAATTTTGCAACAGACAGAACAGCAATACAGGAAAACCCTGTTCTCAAAAAGCTGATAGAAAAGAAAAATATGCTGTGGGATAGGTGCAGTACTGAGAGAAGATTCTAGCAGTATTTCCAGTAAAATATGAACGGATAGTTTTAATTGAAAGTTCCAAGCAATTCAAATTCATATTATCATAATGAACTCCACAATCTTGAGTCCTCAACCACCATATAATTCAGTCCCATTGCATTGCTATACTCAACTCTCACAACTCACAAATTGCTGACACTTATATTACTCGGACTAGAGTGTAACTTTAGAATACAGATATGTATTTGACATGAATGTACTTATTTTTTATTATATTTGGAAAACCATAAAGGGGTTGGAATTTCTATCAATATTTCCACTAAAACATGCATACATATATTTTAACAAACAATTTCAAACTTTCAATGAGTTAAAATTTATATTTATCACTATGATCTCCACAATCTCAAGCACCACATAAGCCAGTCCCTCTAATCTGTCACAGATTGCCAACACAGAACTGACGTTAAATATTAGTAGCATAACTAGCAAGCAGCTTCCACAAAAAAACTGCCCCACTTCAGCCCCAACCGCACTCTTGTTCAGATAGGGATACACATTTCATCCACTACTTAGACCAAATGCTAGCTGAAAAACATATGCATGTGCTCCATTCGTAGTACAAAAAATTATCATACACATAAAGTACATTAAATGGGAAGTAAAAACATTTCATTACAAACTTAACTCCACAAAAATAAAATGAACAAATCAACTCCAAAGGCTAACCATAAATCAGACACACATCTATGCTTTCACCATACGCAAGTAGTAAACAAGGCATATACTGGCATGCATGAACACCCTTAATACAGACACCCATATAACAGATTCTCCATTACCATGCAATATCAAGCACTATAGTTTCTCACAACCAAAACAAATAACATACCAATGATACCTAAATCATATTCTTTTAGCAACTAAAGACATCAATCCACATTTTTCCTTAACAAACAACACATTTCAAGCTTACTCATTCACCATACGCTATCGGGATAAAACAAGATTATAAGTATAACAACATACTAATCAGCAAATAAACATTAGGAAAGAAAAAGAGGTTCAACCTTGATATCCTCGTTAGAAACACCATAATCCAAGTTCGATACATATAGCTTTGCCTCCACATCCGGTCCTACACTCGGAACCAACTGTCCCTGCCATGCCGGCACCTCTACTTGCATTGGCATTCGCTACATTCGTATGCGCGTTCATAAGGGCGTGACCAAACTTAAAAGTTAAATATTTTCTCAAAAATAAGAAAACATATACGCATTTGTGAGCGACATTGTTGAAATGATTGGCAATTTATGGTTCTTAGTGCATTATAAATTATTAAAATAATTATCGCAAAATGTGTGTGTAGACAATGTTTAACATGTTTTTATTAAAACTCCATACTTTTACTTCTTTTTAGTATAGGAGATAACCTTACCGGTCGAACCGGGTACGGGTTGGTTCTTTGCTGGTTGCGAACGGGGCCACGACGATCAGGTCCGGGGCCGGAGACACGTGGCTTGCGTCCAGAATCACGATAATGCCCTTCCGTTCTGCTTTTGTTGCGGATGATTTCGTCGAGTGACATGTCCAGTGAGGCAGACATCTTCGGAATTTCAGGTTGATTTTGGCTTTTCTTTTTCTTTCCCTGGAAATGCTGCTTAGGGTTTGTTGAGGTTTTGTAAGAATGGAAGCCGAAGAGCGAAGATTTATGGAGTGAGCTAACGAAACAACTAGGTTTTATGGAGGCACGAACATTTGGTCCACCCTTTATCATTTTACTGACACGTGGGAATTTGTGGGCATTTGATTGAGTTCCACATTTAGAGGAAATTCTAAAAACCAACTGTTTAAGAACTAACTAAATACATGCCATCTAATGGAGGCTAATGGATCAAGCCGGTTCACTGTGAACCGTAAGATTGAGAAAAAAATGTTACCCGATTATTTACTAACCCACAAAAAGTTTGAGATCCCCATATCGTGCGATAGAAGGAAAAATCATATAGGGTTTTGATACTCTCAAACCCAAGCCCCTTCATCTAAACGTAGAGATTAGATTGAAAGCTAAGGAACGACGGAGGAAAAACGGTGTTCAGGTAAGATCGATGTTTTTAATTTGAGTTCAAAATTTTGTCATTATGCGTCAGTATTCAATGGTTTGGAAGGAAGTAATGATGCGTTGTGTGATTTGAGTTCGGATTGTTGAAGGAAGCAATGACGATTTGGGGTTTAAAATAGGAAAAATTACTAGGGTTCAAAATTTATAGGATTGTTGATTTTAGTTTGTTTATATGTTATGGTTTTGTGATTTTAGCTATGAGTGTTAGAGAAATATGTGGTTAAAGCTCTTGCTCGAGTTGTTTCAAGCGCACAGGTGAAATTTCATTAGCTTTCAATCATGTCGGTTCTTAGGATTGTTGTTCACAAAGAATATTGTGGTTGTGGCCCGATGTTTTTATTTGAAATTGTGTTGTTTCTCTTTGCTTCATTGTTTGTGTCTTATAGGGTTGAATACATTTCTGCATTGAGTTCAACATATTTCGTCATTTAAGCACTCTAACAATTTTTCTCTTGAGTATTTTTCTCTATTTTCTTTTGGCTCTGCTGTTACATATTAACTTGTTTATCTTTTGACTTTAATAACTGGACTAATATTTTGTTCATTATGAGTTTTTATGTTTAGAAATCTTCAATTTGGGGAGATCAATTCTAGTAGAGATGATCCCTTAAGCACATTTTAAGCCCTTTGCTAAAATAATTTTTTGTATGTTAGTTTCTAGAGACAAGTGAAGAGAGTTTGGCAACAGTTGCAGGGATGTTCAGTAGCAAAGCTTGGGATCAGAATTTGTAGGATTGTTGATTTTAGTTTGTTTATATGTTATGGTAAGATCGATGTATTTAGTTTGGGTTCAAATTTTCTGTGATTATGCGTTAGTAATCAATGGTTTGGAAGGAAATAATGGCGGGTTGTGTGATTTGAGTTCGGATTGTTGAAGGAAGTTATGGTGATTTGGGGTTTAAAATAGGGGAAATTTGTATGGTTCAGAATTTGTAGGATTGTAGATTTTTGTTTGTTTATATGTTATGGTTTTGTGATTTTATCTATGAATGTTGGAGAAATATGTGGTAAATATGGTGAATGCATGCTAAATTATGTTAGATTAATGGTTCCTACACAAGTGTAATAACTAAGGTTACATGTGTATTAGGGATAATCCTCTCATTTGACCGAAACATATTTAAGGAATATAGGATAATTTTGTTGCTAAGGATTCTTGAGGATAGGAACTCCATGTTACGGGGTAGATGCATGAGCATCCTTTGGTTCATAACCTTTTATTTTAGTGTATTAATTGTTTTGTTTTTGTGATTTTAGCTATGAGTGTTGGAGAAATATGTGGTAAATATGATGAATGCATGGTAAATTATGTTAGATTAATGGTTCATACACAAGTGTAATAGCTAAGGTGTAGAAATAAGTGTTTTGATATAATATTTGAAAAATATTTTGGACTAAATTGAAAAGAATTTAAAACGTGTTTTTAGTCAAAAACAACTTGAAAATATGTTTAAGGGTTTTACAAAGCTTTGGAATGATTTAAAGTACATTTAAAGTAGTCAAAATCAAGAACTTCAGGTGTCCGTACCAATACGGTCTGGTACCGTACCAATACGCCTTAGGGTTTCAACTACAGAGATTTTCCAGTAGCCAAAACCTGTACCGATACTCTTAGCCCTATCGATATTGTGTGTTTTGAAATAGCCCAAAGGCTAGTCGCGTACCGATATGGGTGTGTCGCGTACCGATACGCCTAACTACCCCAACGGTCATTTTCCCAACGGTCTTTAATTTGCAGGACCGTACCGATACGCTAGGTATTTTTCAAGTTTTTTAATTTGCAGGACCGTACCGATACGCTATGTATTTTTCGAGTTTTTCAAGAGAATAAGGGGAGCTTTAATATAATTCAAATTTTAAATCTCTTATTCAAATTTTAAAATACAAAGGGGGAGAATTTCAAACAATTTTTCAAGATGGTTTTATTATATCAAAAAGGGGGAGATTGTAGAACTAAGTGTTTTGATATAATATTTGAAAAATGTTTTGGACTAAATTGAAAAGAATTTAAAATGTGTTTTTAGTTAAAAACAACTTGAAAATATGTTTAAGGGTTTTACAAGGCTTTGGAATGATTTAAAGTACATTTAAAGTAGTCAAAACCAAGAACTTCAGGTGTCCGTACCGATACGGTCTGGTATCGTACCGATACGCCTTAGGGTTTCAACTACATAGATTTTCCAATAGCCAAAACCCGTACTGATACGCTTAGTCGTATCGATACGGTGTGTTTTGAAATAGCCCAACGGCTAGTCGCGTACCGATACGGGTGTTTCGCGTACCAATACGCCTAACTACCCCAACGGTCATTTTCCCAACGGTCTTTAATTTGCAGGACCGTAACGATACGCTAGGTATTTTTCAAGTTTTTCAAGAGAATAATGGGGAGCTTTAATCTAATTCAAATTTTAAATCTCTTATTCAAATTTTAAAATACAAAGGGGGAGAATTTCAAACAATTTTTCAAGTTGGTTTTATTATATCAAAAAGGGGGAGATTGTAGAACTAAGTGTTTTGGTATAATATTCGAAAAATATTTTGGACTAAATTGAAAAGAATTTAAAATGTGTTTTTAGTCAAAAACAACTTGAAAATATGTTTAAGGGTTTTACAAGGCTTTGGAATGATTTAAAGTACATTTAAAGTAGTTAGAACCAAGAACTTCAGGTGTCCGTACCGATACGCCTTAAGGTTTCAACTACAGAGATTTTCCAGTAGCCAAAACCCGTACCGATACGCTTAGCGGTGTTGATACGGTGTGTTTTGAAATAGCCCAACGACTAGTCGCATACCGATACGGGTGTCTCGCGTACCGATATGCCCAACTACCCCAACGATCTTTAATTTGCAGGACCGTACCAATACGCTAGGTAAGCGTATCGATACGCATTAGCTAAAGAAGCCCAACGACTAATTCCTTATCGTGACCGTATCGATACGGTTTGAAGGGTATCGATACGCCAAGCTGCAGAACTGCATTTATGGTGGGAAATAAAGGCTCCAACGGTTCCAATTCAATCCCAATGGCTAGTAACGGTTACAAACTCATCAAGGAGTATAAAAGGGACCTCCAAGCATCTTGTAATGGTTAATGCTTCAATTGTTACAACATTATGATGTCAAAATTTGTCTAGAGCTTAAATTGTATATTTCTTGCTTAGACAACACTTGTGAGCTTAACATTGTTAAATTTGCTCAAGTGTTTAGGTTTGGGTGAGTGCTAAGTATTGCAAACACATACCTATTAGAGGGATTTCTAGTTTGCTAAGTCTTTCTCTTGTAAGAGAGTGTTTGATCAAGCTTTGGGTAGAAAGCTTGATCGTTGTAACGGTTTCCTCCTAATCCGAGAAAAGGGGATGAAATTCTTAGTGAATTTGTTTAGAAATCCTTAGTGGGAAGCTAAGGTAGTGGATGTAGACATTGGTTAGAAGGTTGAACCACTATAAATCCTTGTGTAAATTTTCTATCTTTTCCTTCCCCACAATTACACCCAAATTATCCAACTTCTCCATACTTGGCGAGCAAGAACGGTTGAAGAAATCGAGCCCCTAAAATCTCAACATAAGGTAACATGTGTATTAGGGAGAATCCTCTCATTTGGTCGAAACAAATTATGTATGATTTATGCTTTGTTCAGGATGTTAGAAAAGTAGTTTCATAAGGTAAACTTGTCTTAGTAAATTGGGGTAATTCTCATGATTGTTTTGTTCGATTTTTTCGATTTTCTATGTGAGTAGAAATGTTTGGTTGCTTGATCATAAATGTTAAAAGATTGTTATGATAAAGTAAACAAGAATTCAATGAAAAGTGTATGAGTTACCATTTTGCCGTATATTGCTTAAGGGTCAGTAGGTTAGGGAATGTTTGAGAAATACATGTGTGTATAAAAATGATTGATTGTTTTGATGTATATAAGTATATGAGTATAATTATCATGTTTTGCAGAAATATATGAACATTTATGAGCTGTTTTCTGAGTATATAAGTATATGAGTATAATTATCATGTTCGAGTATGTAAGTATTATGTAGCGTATTGATAATTGTTACATTAGAATTTGTTAAATTATTCACATAAAGATGCAATAGGTGATAAAATACCTAATCAGACATGTTTTGAATGGTGTTTGTAAGTTTGAAGGTCTAATGAATTGTTTGAGGTTTAAGTTGAATCTGTCTCTTGCGTATGCCTTAAGTAAATTTAAAGTTGGTAACTTTTAGTATATACTCTTGATGTCTATAATCAAATCTAGTGACATTTATGATAAAGGAAAATGGAAGAAATTTATTGGTCCTTAAATTGATAAGAATGAGCTTTATGAACATTAAAAATAGCTTGAATATGTATGTTTGTATGATTGTATGTTGTTTATGTATGTTTATTTAGTAGTACTTAAGTTCTTTTGTTTGTTTTCCTTAGTAATGGAATAAATGCTTTTAATAATCACATGAAATTTTTAGTGTCTCGTATAGACAAACTTTGTGGGTGTTCAAATGAGCCATGTTAAGAATGTAAATTTTATTTATGTAGTAATTATCATTTGTCATTAACCGATATTCCTTTCATTGTTCCGTCATTTATCATTTCAGATAGACGTTGTTTACAATGGAGCATCATAAGGAGTCCGATGTAGAAGCGGTGCGTGAGGCACCTAAAAAATTGACACCATATTTACTTTTCTAGTAAGTTAAACTTGAATGTATATAGCATTGTTGAAATTGTTACCTGGTTAGCGATATGTATTGTGTAAGCTAACTCTGGAATGTTGTTTTACCATATAAGCAAATGTAAAAAATTGAAGAGTGGTAAAAAGAAAATGAACAATAGTGTAAGTGTGGAAAAGAAAAGCGGAGTGTGTGTTGTGTAATAGTTTGTTAAGTGTACATATTATTTGCATTTTAATAATTGTGGGACTGATACAAGTAAGAAAAACACTAGGTGTAAGATGGGCTGAGATGACTGATCATGAAAAGAAGCTTTATATTAAAATGTACGAGGAGTAGAAGCAGGCTCAATCCGAATGGATAGCAGAAGGCAATGTGAAGGAAATAGTTATGAAGGATGAAGATAAAAAGGTAAGTAAATGTGTATATTTCTTGTTAGAGAAAGAGGTAAGGGTTCAAACGTGCCGTAACAAAATATATTTAAGCGTAACAGTAAAGTAATTATTGTTCTATGAAATGTTGTAGGAAATATCTTCAAGATATAGCCTGAAGAAGTTGTTAGATATGTTTAAAGAGATGCAGAAGCTGAAGATTGAGAGTTTGGTTAATGAGTTAGGGTTTAGTCCTTTATTCAGAATGACATCGCGAGCAATTCATCGCGATCTATGTCGCGAGTTAGTGGATAAGTTTGATGTCCAAAGCTCGATGATGGAATTTTGTGGACACAAAATTCCAGTAATGGTTGAAGATGTGGAAGCAGTTCTGGGTTTGAAGAACCAAGGTTTGGATGTTGAAGAGGCCACAAGAAAATTTGATGCAAAAGAACAAGCGTTGAAGCACATAATAAGTACGAAGACCACATTGAAGAACTTGAGGGTGATATAGTTAGTGGTGCTTTTGAGGGGGATGAGCTGAAAGCTCGTGTACTTTTGTACATTGTTGGTGTGTTTGTAAGTCCAAATTCAATCTTGGTGCCTTCCTTAGAACATTTCAAGTTGTTGTGCCTAGCTTGGTTGACTGGAAAGCTAAATTGGTGTAAATATGCCTACGAGAGGTTACTTCATGGAGTAGCCAACTAGAATGCTCATGGTGGGTTGGCATACATGACAGGATGCATCACGATCTTAAAGGTAATGTATTTTTGAAAGAATGTTTCGTTCCAACGTAGTAGTTGATTCATCTAAGTTTGAATTTTATTATAATGTTTTGATTAATACTAAATGTAGGTGAGATTATTTGATTTTTAGAATGGAATTCCGAGCAGAGGCTATGCTTCTATTGATGGTCTTGGTCACATACATGCTTGGGGCAAGAATGATGTAAGCAAAATTATAGCCCGCCTAAAGGAAGATCGACCTACGAAAAAACTTAAAGTAAGTAGGTTAAACGATTTTGTATTCTATAGGAGGTTGTGATGGTATTAAATTAATTAATGATGATGTTTGCAGCTACTTGTGTCCGATGATGAATATGTTAAAAGGGAAGAAGGTGGACCGAGCCATGGTATAAATATGGTATTATGAAGTTGTTGCAGAGGGTTATCTTAGAGTTGGGTGAAATAAAAGAGAGTCTCGAAGCTCGTGTAGAGAAGAAAAAAAATCAGAAGAGAGTTTGGAGACATTGAAGTAGGAATCTAAGCACGTTATTGAACAAGTTGCTAGTTTGGGTGAAAACGTGATGTATATGAAAAAGGCGTTGCGTATAATCGATGGAAAATTTGGCATTGGCCTTGAAGAAGAGGAAACAATGGTGGAGAAAGCAAGAGTTGGAGAGTCCAATCTGAAAGAATGACTTAATATTGAGGATGACGCGTTGATGGATGATGTATTGTTGAAGGAAGATAACGTTGTTGTTGGCGAAAAAAAGAAAAAGGTATAAGCAATACAACTTTTTATTTTTATCAATGTTTCATCAATTTCATGTATGAGATTATTGTTGTTGATACAATTAATGTTAACTTGTAGGGTAAGCCAACTGTGGAAGTTGTATCAAAAGTTAGTGGCAAAGGGATTTGACTAGGAATGAAAACTCGGAACATGAAATAAGTGACCATTTGAAAGAAGTGTCACGTGGAGCTTCATTTGGTTTAAGTAGGGTGTAGAAATAAGCTGAGATGTTGTAATGTGTACTCATTTATTTGCTTAGAACATGATATGGATGGATGATTTCGTTGAGTTTGCTTTATAAACGTAAATCGTATGTAATTTGTCTTTGTATTGTTTCTATATTTACAAAGGTTTGACATTAAGTATAAATTGGTAGAAGATGTAGTACTTATGCGTGTCATTAAATATTGTAAGCCTTTAATGTTATTCAATATTAAAGAAGAAATGTTTAAGCGTTGTAGGTACTGTTGTACGTTGAAATACCGGATGGAGTAGGGCCGGCAGCGAAAGGGACATGTGACTATATATGGAATACGCCTTTGCCGGAAGGGTAAGAAATCTGAAACAATGCTACAATGTAGTTCAGTTACATATAACTTTGAAGTTTTTGTATGGGTGCAGTGAAATCGTCCTAGATTTTGGCCACATATATTTGTCTATAAGCAATGCCGATACGTTACGACCAGGAAGTTGGGTCGGTTCAATGGTTAGTAAACTTTACAATTCCCTGTAAGTAATAATGTTATAATGAAAGAAATGTAGTACGATAGTTCATATATGTTTTTTGTAATATTTAGGTTATTGATGTTGTTGGGTGGGCGTTGATTGTTGAAGATATTAGGACGGACTGTAAAGCAAGGAGAGGGTATCTACCTTGCGCATTGAGTGTATGTGTTCTCGTTGTAAAATTTAGTGTATATTAAGAATAAACATATGTGGTTTTGGAAACATGCTGAATAATAATTAATTTCTTGTAGGATCAACTTCTACGAGGGCTACTGGATGGTGCGTAGCTTGCTGATTATTGGCGTTTCAGTTTCAAACTGTATCACAAAATTAGCGACTGGAAAATGGTACGAAGAAACATAAATCTTTTATAAACCCATAGCAATTTATTTCATATGTATATTAAAAGGGTAATCGTTTATTGAAGGGCATTTGTGGAATATTTTTTTAGATCTTTAGCCCCATTAATGACAATGGAAGTCATTGGTATATGTGTGTTGTGGATATTGATCGTGGTGAAGCGAAGATACTAGACAACTTGCCCACAACTCGAGACAATACTGCAAGAGTGTCAGCTGTAAAGAAGTTTGTAATATGTGTAAATTTAGAACTACCCAACAATCTTTTCACATGTGAATCCTTTAAAAAAATTCCTCAACCACTTGCCCATCAAGTGTTTGTTAAAATTCCCCAACTAATTTTTTTTAAAGCCAAAACATCTCATTGCCACTAACACGCCTCCTAAAACCAAACCCCCTAGAGCGAAACGACCTCGACTTGAAAAAGGTCAATCTTCCCGTTCGAATGAACCTCATCTTGAAAGAGGTCAATCTTCCCGTTCGAATGAATCTGTGTTTTTGAGATCCCATTTGTCTTGATCGTTTTCATCAAGTTTACGAGGCAAAAACAATTACAGCTGAGCGAACTATTGACTTAGATTTTTGGACCTCCGAGTTGTATGATTTTGAATTCTGGCCTTTATTTGTCGAATGAGGTTGGCTGAAATTTCTTGATATTAAACCTCGTGTCTCTCATAACCTTGTCAAAGCCTTTTATGCCAATGCCACTCTTGTTCACGCTTCAAACAATAAATCTAAGGTTTTTAGGATTGACTCATATCTTTTCGGAACCGAATTTAGTCTCACTCCAGAAAGTATTGCCCAGCACCTAGGTGTAGAAAATACTGGTGGTTGGTATGAATTGGAAAGGGTCCCTAATAAGTTTGATGATGATAGTCATACTCATCTTCATATCTATGATAGGCTTCTCCATCTTTTAACCACTTGGTTCTTTCACCCCTCAGTGGAAGATGCACTCGCATGCGTCATAATAATTATTGGTGGTTACACCAACTTCGCACTGGTAACCATCCCAATATCGCCTAGATTATCTTCACATCTCTTGTAAAAATTATTAGCAACCCTTCTAGCTCTCTCAATTATGGATGTGTTCTAAGACACATCTTTGAGAGTTTAAACATTGATACCTCTCTTGACCCCGAAATCCCTCTCAAGAGTAAAATTGATGAAACAACAACAAAGAAGATCGGTTGGAGGTTCATTGATGAAGAATGGGTTCATAAGAAGAATGAAGATGAAGCCCGACTTGATGAAACAAATGTTCTTGCACCGAATGTTCCACCTCCCATGACAATTTATTCCATGTATGTGGGTATGATTACTCGCTTTGACAACAAAGATGTTTTTCTCCGCAGTTCTCTTACAGAGACTATCGACCTTCTTCGTAGCATATATGCTCGTGTGACATCTTTGGAGCAGGACATGAATGATGTTCATGGTCATCTCTTTCCACCTACATCTCCTCATGCTGCGCCGGATGATTAGGCTTTTAAGCATTGTATTATGACTTTATGCCATTGTATTTTGGACTTATTTTGATCGCGTTAACTTTGCTTTATGAACGTACTTGTATAATTGGTTTACGAATTTGTTTTCTTGATGGATTCAGGCATAATTATATTTCTCTCATTTTCACTATAACAAAAAAAACTGAACAACTTTGGATAATAGAAGAAATATTGTGTTGTCAAAATATTTAACAACAAATTAAATGTCTTTCAGAATTAAATTGCAAAACATATATTTTCCGAACCATAATGGAAGAATGCCTCAAAAGCATAGATAAGAAGTTTCCAAACCCCACTAATGGCAGAGTGCCTTAAAATCATATTTGGTCATGTGGTTTCGAAACCCCATTGAAGGTTTCGGAACCAATATGGCAAATTGCATCTAAATCATATCTTGACATTAGGTATCGAAACCCCTCTTCAAGTTTCGGAACCAGTATGGCAGATTTACTCAAAAATCAAATTAAGGCATGAGGTTTCGAAACCCTATTGTTGGTTTCAAAACCAGTTTGGCAGAATCCTTAAAAATCAGATTAAGGCATGAGGTTTCAAAACCCCAATTATGGTTTCGAAACTAGTATGGAAGAATGCCTCAAAAGCATATTTATGCATTAGGTTCCGAAACCCCTAACGTAGTTTTAGAACTAGAACGACAGAATGCCTCAAAATTATATTTAGGAATGAGATTTCAAACCCCCCATAAAGGTTTCGAAACCCCTTGAGAGTTGGGCCTTCGCGAGTAGGTGTAAGAAATTCGGTATATACTGTTTTTCTAACAACTTCTGTAAGGATTTGTGTACATACATAATTTGTGTACATACACAAATCCTTACATATCTTGTACCATAGTATGTTTTCTCCTAGGAAATTATGTACGTACACAAATCCTTACAAAAAGTTGAGCCACATCGGTCCATGTTGAGTAGGTGCAATAAATTCGGTATATACCGTTTTTCGTACAACTTATGTAAGGATTTGTGTATAACATGTATTAATTTGTGTACATACACATATCCTTACATATATTGTACCACATTATGTTTTCTCGTAGGAAGTTATGTATGTACACAAATCCTTACACAAAATTGAGCAACTTTGGTCTATGTTGAGTAGGTATAAGAAATTCGATATATACCGTTTTTCATACAACTTCCGTAAGGATTTGTGTATACCTTGTAGTAATTTGTGTACATACACAAATCCTTACATATCTAGTACCATATTATGTTTTCTCGCAAGAAAATTATGTATGTACACAAATCCTAACAAAAAGTTGAGCCACATTGGTTCATGTTAGTAGGTGTAAGAAATTCGGTATATACTGTTTTTCTTACAACTTCTATAAGGATTTGTGTATACCTTGTAGTGATTTCTGTACATATACAAATAGTTACATATCTTGTACCATATTATGTTTTCTCTTAGGAAATTATGTATATACACAAATCCTTACACTAAGTTGAGCCACTTTGGTCCATGATGAGTAGGTGTAAGAAATTCGGTATGTACCATTTTCTTACAACTTTTGTAAGGATTTGTGTATACCTTGTTGTAATTTGTGTACATACACAAATACTTACATTTCTTATACTGTATTTTGTTTTATCATAGGAAATTATGTATGTACACAAATCCATACACAAAGTTGAGCCACTTTTGTCCATGTTGAGTAGGTGTAAGAAATTCGGTATTTACCATTTTTTCTTACAACTTCTGTAAGGATTTGTGTATACCTTGAAGTAATTTGTATACATACACAAATCCTTACATATCTTGTACCATATTATGTTTTCTTGTAGGAAATTATGTATGTACACAAATCGTTACACAAAGTTGAGCCACTTTGGTCCATGTTGAGTAGGTGTAAGAAATTCAGTATATACTGTTTTCTTACAACTTCTGTAAGAATTTGTGTATACCTTGTAGTAATTTTTGTGCATACACAAATCCTTACATATATTCTACCATATTATATTTTCTCGTAGGAAATTATATATGTACACAAATCCTTACGCTAAGTTGAGCCACTTTGGTCCATGTTGAGTAGGTGTAAGAAATTCGGTATATACCCTTTTTCTTACAACTTCTGTAAGAATTTGTGTATACCTTGTTGTAATTTGTGTACATACACAAATCCTTACATATCTTGTACCATAGTATGTTTTCTCGTAGGAAATTATGTATGTACACAAATCTTTACACAACGTTGAGCCACTTTGGTCCATGTTGAGTAGGTGTAAGAAATTCGGTATATACCATTTTTCTTACAACATCTGTAAGTATTTGTGTATACCTTGTAGTAATTTGTGTACATACACAAATCCTTACATATCTTGTACCATATTATGTTTTTTCGTAGGAAATTATATATGTACACAAATCCTTACACAAAGTTGAACCACTTTGGTCCATGTTGAGTAGGTGTAAGAAATTTGGTTTATACTGTTTTTCTTACAACTTCTGTAAGGATTTGTGTATACCTTGTTGAAATTCGTGTACATACACAAATCCTTACATATCTTGTACCATATTATGTTTTCTCGTAGGAAATTATATATGTACACAAATCCTTACACTAAGTTGAGCCACTTTGGTCCATGGTGAGTAGGTGTAAGAAATTCAGTATATACAGTTTTTCTTACAACTTCTGTAAGGATTTGTGTATACCTTGTTGTAATTTATGTACATACCCAAATCCTTACATATCTTGTACCATATTATGTTTTCTCGTAGGAAATTATGTGAGGAGAGAGGATGTCCAGAGGGGTGTGGCTCATGTCGTTGTTGTTCAGCCAGAAGGAGGTGGTCCTGCGAGGGTGTATGCACATCGCGAGGGGCGCAACGACACTGATGTGATCATAGGTACCTTCATATTGCAATCCCTATCCTTGTTAGCCTTGATTGATTTTGGATCTGCGCGTTCATACATCTTGAGTGAGCATGAACATTTGCTTGATATTCCTGTTGAGATGCTAGATATAGGAATGCAAGTTACAAGTTCTTTTGGTGAGACTGTGGTTACAATGAAATTGTATAGGAAATGCCCGTTGTCTGTTCAAGGTCATGTATTTTAAGATGATTTGATGGAACTACCTTTTTATGGCTTTCATGTGATTCTTAGGATGGACTGGTTGGTTGAACACCGAGCTGTGGTGGATTTTGATGTTAAGCATGTCACCCTGAAGCTTGCGGAAGATTACGAGGTAGTAATCGTAGGTGAGAACGTGAAGTTCTTATCTAATGCAATTTCGGCTCTTGAAGCAAGTCGGATGATGGAGTTGGGGTGCGAAGCTTTCTTAGCGTATGTGTTGAATCCTGGCATGAAGGAAGTACATGGGCAAGACATACGAACTGTATGTGAGTTTCCAGGTGTCTTTCCAGAAGAATTGCCAGGGTTGCCATCCAACCGGGAGGTTGAGTTTGGTATAGAGTTGTATGAGAATACGACTCATGTGTCCATGGCTCCTTACCGCATGGCACCTAAGGAGTTGAATTCACAGATTCAGGAGTTGCTTGACTGAGGGTTCATAAGGCCTAGTATTTTACCTTGGGGTGCGCCGATTTTGTTTGTACAGAAAAAGGATGGTACCATGCGTATGTACATTGATTATTGGCGACTGAACAAGTTGACGATTAAGAACAAGTACCCTTTACCGAGGATCGATGATTTGTTCAATCAATTTTGCGGTGCTGCTGTGTTTTCGAAGATAGACTTGAGGTCTGGGTACTATCAGCTTAAGGTTAAGGATGTGGATGTACCTAAGACAGCTTTTCGGACGAGGTACGCCCATTATGAGTTCTTGGTGATGCTGTTTGGTTTGACGAACGCACCAGTTGCATTCATGGACATGATGAATAAGGTGTTCCATGAGTTTTTGGATCAGTTTGTGGTGGTGTTTATCGATGATATTCTTGTGTACTCACATACCGAGGAGGATCATGATAGACACTTGAGAATTGTGTTGCAGGTGTTATTGGAGAATCAGCTTTATGCTAAGCTGAGCAAGTGTGAGTTTTGGCTCAAGGGAGTGGTTTTTCTTGGACATGTGGTGTCAGCCGAAGGTATCCGAGTTGATCCACACAAGGTTGAGGCGATGATGAGTTGGAAGTCACCTTAGTCAATGACTGAAGTGCGTAGTTTTCTTGGGTTGGCTGGTTACTACCGAAGGTTTGTTGAAGGTTTTTCTAAGATTGCTGCTCTTTTGACCAAGTTGTTGCAAAAGAATGTTCGCTTTGAGTGGATGGATGTTAGAAAACAAGCTTTTGAGAAGTTAAAGGAAGCTTTGACGCAAGCTCCTGTCTTGATTCAACCAGAATTATGTAAGTAGTTTGTAGTTTATAGCGACGCATCATACGTTGGTTTGGGTTGCGTGTTGATGCAAAGTGGGAAGGTTGGGGCTTATGCGTCTAGACAATTGAAGGTGCATGAGCGCAACTATCCTACGCATGATCTTGAACTCGTGGTAGTGGTTTTTGCTTTTGAAGATTTGGAGACATTACCTTTATAATAGTTTATAGAGACGCATCATACGTTGGTTTGGGTTGCGTGTTGATGCAAAGTGGGAAGGTTGTGGCTTATGTGTATAGACAATTGAAGGTGCATGAGCGCAACTATCCTATGCATGATCTTGAACTCATGGTAGTGGTTTTTGCTTTTGAAGATTTGGAGACATTACCTTTATAGTGAAAGGTGTGTAGTTTACACCGACCATATGAGTTTGAAGTACCTTATGTCTCAGAGGGAGTTGAATCTTAGACAACAAAGATGGTTGGTGTTGCTTAAGGATTACGATTTGACCATTGAGTATCATCTTGGGAAGGCCAATGTTGTGGTCGATGCTTTGAGTAGAAAGGTGGTTGTTGAACTGATAGCTATGTTTGCTCGTTTGAGTATATCATGTGATGGTTGCTTGATAGCCGAGTTACAAGTGAAACCTTCTCTAATTCATTTGATTAAGGAAAAGTAGTTGTTGGATGATTCGTTGGTGCCTCATGTACAGGACATAGCTGATGGTAAGGCTACAAATTTTTGCTTTAATAATGATGGAGTCCTATATTTCAAAAGTCGAATAGTGGTGCTAGAAGATGTTGAGTTGAGGCACACTATTTTGACTGAGGCTCATAGCAGTCCTTTGCTATGCATCCTGGTAGTACAAAGATGCATCGAGGCTTGAAGGATGAGTACTACTGGGTGGGTTTGAAAAAGGATGTGGCTGATTTTGTTAGCAAGTGTATGGTTTGCCAACGAGTGAAGGCTCAGCATCAGTTTCCTTGCAGTTTGTTACAGCCTTTGAGGATACCGGAGTGGAAACGGGAAAGGATTACGATGGATTTTTGATAAGTGGCTACATCGGTTGTGATTTTAATCTTTATTTTGATTAGATGGGATGCTTAAGATACTTAATTTGGGATGTTTTGTGTTGTTTTCGTGCATGAGATTAGTTGCTAGAAATTAAACTGGAGATCTGCAGAATCTCTGGAGTCGTGGGTAGATTTATGGGCATGAACTAGGGCATTAAGGCTGACTAGGCTCCACGTCAGCGTCTTCTAGAAGCTGACGTCAGCAACAGTGATTGCTTATCAAGCCGCTTTTCAGATAGCCTATCCTTCCGATTTAAAATTTTAAATTTTAAACTTTGGATAATTATCTCATGTAATTTAAATTATTTTTGGGATTTATCTTTTTAGATTTTTAGGTTTTTCAGATACTATAAATACCCCACTTTGGGGTGAGTTAGACATCACTTGCTCATTGCTTTCATCTTCTTAAAGTTAAAATACAATTCTCCATTTCCATTTTCTATATTTTCTTCATTATAAAACTAAGTATGGTTTCTTCACCAACTATGCTTAGCTAAATCTTTTTTAGCCAAAAGAAATACCAAACCCGACTAAACTCGTGAGATTAGAAGAGTTCTTCATTTCTTCAACAATTCTTTTTTCGATTCTCTGTAAAATTGGTTAGGCAATCGGCCTAATCTTTAGGAATCTCAATTGTTTCATTCCGAAGATGTCGTCGGATTAGAAGTGGTTTAGATCCATCGTTGGGGACGATGATAGGCTTGTAGCCAATTCAATTCCCTAATAACAAACATAGTGGCGGTCCACTAACGGGAATCAAAATCGGAAACGATTCTCATCGAGACAATTATCCGAGCACGGGCTTCTCCAGCATTAATGTATACTTGTGTTAGCATCGATTGCCGTAGCAAACCAACTAATACTTGAATTCAAGGATTTCCCTGGGAATCGAGTTTACCGTAGAGAAGCAAGTTACAAGGGTTGGGCCTTTTAGAGTGTAATTAGAAAGAAGGTTGAAGCAAAATTTGTTTCGGTGATCGAGAAAGTCGTGGCGAAGCGTAGCTTGAGGCTAATTCATTTCATAATTTATTTCAATATTTGTTTTCGTTCTCATTATTTTTCTATTGCTCAAATTAATTTTCTAAACACCCACTTTTATTATCTGCAGGTTTCTTGGCCTAAGTCAAAACGAAAGGGTGTTAGAACTCCTAGTCCCTGTGGATCGACCCTTACTCTCGCTATACTATTTATTCATAATTATTTGAGTTTAAGGATTTATTTTGACACTATACGACGCGTGTCAAAATTGGCGTCGTTGTCGGGACTACGACAAAAGTTACTAATAATGTTTTATTTGATTTATGACCAGGAGTAATCCGGGGGAACAAGTTGAACTTATCCCGGAGATCGAAGCACTAGCCCGAAAACTACATGCACAAACACTTCGGGAAAGAAATAGAGACTGCGTCAACAATGCCTAGAACGAGATCTAGAGATAACGTCTGAAGTAGGATCAAACTTTGAATACACCGATGAAAATCATTATCTGATGGGAGATTAAGAAGATCAGACGATTTGACAACTCAATGCGACACTCGATGGCCAGCAGCCATTGTGTATAACCTTCCCAAATGGCAAAACACCATTCGTGCTAAAAACGGGTTTGATTCACCTTTTACCTACTTTCCACGGGCTGCCGAATGAGATTCCGCATAAACATTTGAAGGAATTTCAAATGGTTTATCTAAGCACAAAACCTCAGGGAGTATCCGATGACCAAATTAAACTTAGAGCTTTTCCATTTTCTTTAGTATATATCACAAGGGATTTGTTATTTGATTTACCTTCCAACTCTGTTACAACTTGGATTGATATGGCTAAACTCTTTCTTTACAGGTTCTTCCCTGCGGGCAAAAGCGAGCGAAATAAGGTGTGGTATCTTGAGCATTCAACAAAAGGAAACCGAATCTTTATATGAATACTGGGAGCGGTTTAAAAAGTTGTGCGCAAATTGTCCATAACATGAATTGTCGGAACAAACCCTCCTCCAATATTTTAATGAAGGATTGACGCCAATGGATATGAAAGTAGTAGATGCAGCAAGCGGCGGGGCTCTAGTCAATATGACCCCAACAACGGCTAAAACGCTGATATAAGCCATGGCTGCTAACTCGCAAAGGTTTAATCAATCTAGTGAACCATCTAGAAGGGCTCGCGAGGTAAATACATGTAACCCCCGTAGCCCGGCCTGGACGGTTGACCCGAACTACGAAGATTACACGGGGAAAACCAAAGTCAACCCGAAAGTCAACCTTGATTAACGACCCTTTTTTTTTCTTTTAATCTTGTCTAGATGCACATTAACCCTATGTGTGATCACGCAAACACCATGCTCAAAGATCACAAACATCAGAGATCAAACAGGGACCCGATTGAACAAATTACAACTTTAGGGACCAAATTGTAATTTCTGAAAACTTTAAGGACTTAACCAGATTTTAAGTTACCGACTTGAAATTAATCATGTTTCATGCTTCTCTGCCAAATTTCAACTCAAACGGACATCCCGAACTCAAACAATTGCACAAACAAGATTCAGGACCAAAATGCAAACATTTTGAAACATTTAACCGCCCATGACAGCCCCCAACGGTCACCCGTTCCGAAACAGGCCAAGGCCGTTCCGAAACACGGGCCGTTCCGCAACGCGTTCCACAACGGGGGTCTGGCAGAATGCCTTCCGTTTCGGAACGGTGACACCCGTTTCGGACGCCTGGGTTTATGCAGGGCACCCGTTCCGAAACGGTGTTGCCTGTTCCGAAACACCTAGCCCAGAATGTTGCGTTTTGCTCACTCAAACACACAATTGATCATTCAAACATGCTCCAAAAGCCACCAAACTTTGCCAACATGCAATTCAACATAAAAGAGACATACTTGCATCAACAATTCAACATATGATCAACACATATGAAAAGCCCCAATTCTATAGACATGCTTCCTACTCAAGCAACCACTTAAGCACAAACCTTTCAAGCAACCTCAATTAAACCAATTCATGATTCAACATCATTAACAACAGTACATAAACATTCTTGATCAACACATACGATCACAATAACAACAATCCGAGAGATTCTACCCCATTTCCCTTATTAACTATAGCTATTCACCGAGACATACATCTCCATTGGAGTCCACCTTGAATCCCTTGCTCCTTGCTGCCCAAACCTCAAGAATCTGCATTGATGGACAAAAAGGAGCGTAAGCACATAATTCTTAGTGAGGAATGCTCAAAACCAAAACACCATCAATGCAGCGGGTCTTTAAAACACTTTAAAACCAACCCGATTGCTTTCCAAAACCATGTTCGAAAACTCTTTTCAACATCAAGCTCAAAACATGCATAAACACCATATGCCAAGCTTAAACAAAACCATGGAAAACACATCCTTTCCACAACATACCTTTCTTTAACTTGAAACCACATCAAGCAAGAAACCATTTAAAACCATAGTTAAACAAAACCATGGAAAACACATCCTTTCCACAACATACCTTTCTTTAACTTGAAACCACATCAAGCAAGAAACCATTTAAAACCATAGTTCAATTAAACCATTTCATGCATTTAATCAATGCGCTATTAAACCATAACATCATATTCGAATGCCTTTAACAACAAGTCATACATGACTCCAATGCAACATAGGTAATCCATGCTCTCATGCATCATTTATCAAATGATAATCAACACTTGTTCAACATACAAGTAACATGCTTCCACTAGCATTTACACATCTCATGCAACAATGCATCTTACCAAACATCTCATGCTTCTCATGCAAACATGCATTAATTCAAGCATCTCATGCTTCACATGCAACCATGCATCATTTCAAGCAATCCCATGCTTCACATGATCAAGAACATTACATTGGCTTCCAAGAGATCAACCACATTCACTTTCCAACTTATCGATTCGATCGGATACGCGGATTACAAGCGTGTCCCAACGCTTCCTACACCCTACCCAATCCAAGGTCTTCCAAATGGGCATCAACCTCCATTTGACCTTAACAACCTAAGGTTCCCATGCATGGACTTTTAAACACCATACAACCTTAGCTTTTCCTCAAGGTTACCATGTATGGACTTCCATCCGTCATACACCCTTGACATGCACAAGGTCTTTTCCGTATGGACTTTCAACCACCATACAACCTTTGCATAACCGATTGGTAGTTGTAGACATCATCTAACGAGGTACGGGACATCACACACAAGATCCACACATGGACTTAAACACTGCCATTGTGATCTTAACAAGTACAAGGTTCTCACATAAGGACTTTTAACCACCTTATAACCTTTACTTAACCAAGGTCCTCGAATGGGCAACAACCTCCATTATGACCTTAACAACTTAGGTCCTCGAGTGGGCAACAACCTCCACTATAACCTCTTCTCGTTAGGAATACTTGAGGGGAGTCTAACCGGTCCACACTTGACCACTCTGCCTTCAAGGCGACTTTATTCACGGTGCACCCAATCCTATAGCCGGCTAATTATACCCGATCAACGAACCAAGAACCATTCACATCTCTTGCCAACATAACAATCTTACCATAATATCCAATGTTCCACATGCATAAACACAATGCAAGGTCATCACATCATTAGCTCAATGATTCACATGCATACACATAATGCAAAACCACCACATCATTAGCTCAATGATTCACATGCACAAACAATATGCAAAAGGTACAATTATCATCATTAATCATCATCAACTCACTGTTTTTAAGCATCATACAAAGCCAATGAACAACATGCATCACTATGCATCAAAATCACAATTTCCATAAACATAACCAAGGATCTCTTACCTTGAGCATCCTTTTCAATTGACTTTCAAAACCAGCATTAAACCATGCTAAAACATGCTTACAAAACAGAATTAAACCATGCAATAACACATGCACATCAATCATCAACCACAATTGATTTTAAAACCAAATCATACACAATCCAAAAGCAAAAACCTCTTCACTTACTCTTGAGCTTAGCAAAGTTGTTTAGACTTAAACTAAGCTCCCAAAAACCTTCAAACCTTGTTTCAAAAGCTGAAATCCCAACTTCACTCACCGATTACCAAACAAGCCTAGCCAACAAGCTTTCCAAGCTTCAGAAACCTTCCGAAAACACCTCCAAAGCTCAAGGATCAACCTCCCCTGTTTCAAGCACATAAAAACAGAACATTAATGCATCCTTATGCATTAAAACACCAGCAACATCAACACAACTCGCTGCTCATCACAAATCTAACAATTTGGCTACCAAACACAACCGAAATCATCTCCAAACACTTCCAAAACTTAACCCAGCCAAGATCCATCACTTCTAACCATTTTTATACATCAAATAACATGCAAAATGATCACAACCACGTCCTTATACCTCCAGGTATAACAGATCACCAAAAACACTCCAAAAACAACCAAAAACTCAAGCCAAACTTAGGAAATTCAACCTATCCGGGATTGCGTTGATTAAACCTCAACTTCTAATCATTTTAGCATTCATTTAACATCAATTTAACACCTCAAAACCCTGCTTAAACAGATCACACGAAATTTTCACCAAAATCACCAAATCTTGCATTTTAGCCAAAAATCAAGATCTCAATTGAAAAGCCTTTAATAAAACATGAATCAAGGATTGAGAACTTAGGAATTTCAGTAAAGAACTGATAGTTTAGAGGAGAAGGACGTTCTTACCTCCAAACTTGAATTTCTCCATTTTAGAGCCAAAATGCTTGATGAATCAACTTGTAAATTGTGAGGTTTTGATGATGAGATGATTAGGAATCAAATAAGAATTGAAATGAGAGTTTAGGATGTCAAAATCAGAGAAAGAAATCTGAGGAAATCTTGTTTGGGTAGAGAGAAAATGAGAGAAAAGAGAATTTGAGAGAAAATAGAAAATTAGTTGGAAATTGGTTAAAATGATTTCCCTCCTTTTCTAAATCTTTAAAATCAGATTTTAGACTTAAAATATCTTAGAAAAATCTGGAGAAATCCTTTTTGGAATAATAGCTCCTTAAAGATTCAAAGTTTCAATCCTTTATAAAACTGTCCCGCAACTTTCAAAAATTACATTTTGGTCACTAGCCAAAATGTCAACCTTCCGAACCTCATTTTCCAAAATTGATTTCACAGTTCACCTTTATATATTAAAATATGATTTTAGAATATTTTTCCATATTTTTAATGCAACCCGAACTAGGCTTTCCTAAATTCACTCTTATATATTCGATCAGCACTTTGACCGAACCGGTCAACGCCAAAACTTCTGAGCCCAAAACCGGGGCGTTACAACTCTCCCCCCCTTAGGAAATTTCGTCCTCGAAATTTCAACCGGCGAAAAGAGAACAGAACCTTTTCAAGCAACACACAAAGCAACACAAAAGCCTTAACCAACACCACTGATCACATTCCACACAAAACCTCCACCATACACTGTTCACAAATCCAAACTCTCAAAGGTAACCACGACTTAACCTTCCACACAACCAGACAATACACAAACCCAACGTCAACCTGAGGAACTTCAGCTCTTACAGCAAACAACACTGTAATACACATCTTCCAGAACTTGTCTACACAAAGACAACAACCAAACCAACTCAGCCACTAGGCAACCTCTCAACCTCAACAACTCTTGCGATTCCCAAACCTTTTCCAAAGATTTTCCCAACAAGCAGAAATCCTTAAACATCAACTGTTCACACAAACTCTCTAACGAAGCTGACAATCCTTTACACCCATCAAAAACATTACCATAACAGCTCACCAGCACCAAAAACCAGAATCACATCACAACCTCAACTTGAAACCTTCAGCCGTTCCACATACCATCAACAGACTTCAAACAGAACTTCTTAACCACAACTAGCCAACCACTGCTCACAAGAACTCAAACAACCAACGAAAACCTTCGATCTTTCACAGCCCTTTCACTACATACTTAACCAGAACACTTGCACTACCAGAACATCACTGAACTAACACACACACAACAGCTTCAGAACTCTTCAAAGATTGCCAAGAACAAACACAACCCTTCACAGCAACTTAAAAGCTAAACCACTTCAGCACTCGGAAACTCAACCACCAAGCTACAACAACACTTAGCACCAAGGAACAACCACTTCCTTTCAGCTAAACAAACCACTTAACTGATACAAACCACAACCGATACCTTTCACCACCAAACCACTAAACTCTCAAAGCATCCAACACCATCCTTTTACCAACAGGCCATTCCCCTCTTACTATCACTAGCAACTAGATAACAAACTCCAGCACTTCTAACTCCCACTCAGCACCAAACAACCTCTACAAACCCATCATCACACTTAACCCAACCACAACACTAACAGATTCGATTAGTCATTAGCGAGCGTGAACATCGTATGCATGATCACCTACATGCCCTATCAATGCCTGATGTACATGTATGCAAAACCTCTAATGTCATGCCACATGTATGCATGGACTAACATATATAATATAGTATATAACAATGATTTAACTGTGCATGAATGCCAGTTCACACCCTCCAATAACATCCTCAAAATCTGTCTAAGAACAACCCCCTTACTCACCTTTAACTTATCTAACTCCATCATACCAACAACCATTAACCACAAGATACTTACCAAGCCTTCTTCACACCCAAGATATCACCAAACCACAACTATCATTACCCCAAACATGCTAGCAACAAGACTAAACTTACCACGCAAGGAAAAACCAACAGAAACCAAACCAAGCAACTAAAGCAAAGATCACTTAACAAGGTTACCTGAAAACACAACACCACCCTGAAGCTTCATCGAACGAGCTCTCTTCCTTGCGGAACCAACATCCTTCGGTTGCACCCTTGCAGTACCAACAAACACCCCTGGGTCACCACCAACTCCTTGCGATAAGAAACCTTGACTGTTTCGCGCCAACATCAAGCAATCACGCTTCATGTGTCCAGCAGACCCACACTTCCAGCAAACTTCATTTCCCAAGCTCTTCACAACCTTCTGCTTTTTCTGCCACTTCTGAACCTCGCCTCGGTCGCGCCCACGACCTTTCAAAGATCCTTTAGCCAACATCAAAGCTGACTTCACTCCATGAGGACAATCACGCTTAACATGCAACTTGGAACCACAATTCCAACAAACACCCGCGCCCCAACAATTTCCAACATGTTGCCTTTTACAACAGTCACAAACAGATGACTGAGCTTCCACTCCTTGCTCAGGAAACACTTGCTCACCAACAGCATCAGCCGCACCTTGCTCAACCCTTGGAAATTCCCTTCCAAGATACCTTTCATAGAAAGCAGATACAAAGAAATCCCAATCAACATCAAGGATATGTGACGCCACAGCCACAGATGTCCACCAAGAACAAGCATCCTCCAACATCAAAAAAACAACACTCCCCAGCTTACAGGCATAATCACAGCCTTCCTGATCCAGAATCAGAACTACATTGGCCAACCAGGCCTCAAACATCTCCGGGAAAGAACCATGGTACTCCAAAGCACCCAAATCAAGCAAATGCTGTTTCGGCAAACCCACACATTTAGCCAGCACATCCACTGATTCTACCTCAACCGTAGCCTGAGATGTCCCCAACACCTCCTGATCAACAGATAAAGAACTTTCCATCCCGGAACCAGCTTCCTTCCCTTGCCTTACCATCTCAACTTCAGTCACAGAAGACTGAGACAAAACACCTTTACAAAAGGGTGAATCCTTTGACTTAACAACCTGCCCCAAGGCAGCAACCATTTCACTCATCCTCCATTCTTTCATCATCTTTGCCATACCACTAACAACAAACAACATACAATCACAACAAACAAACAAAACCTGTTAGACCAGCATTAAGCAAGGATTCAAACTCCAACTCCAAAATAACACAATAGCTATATTAATAAGGCAATGGGTATCCCGAATCCTCCCCCTTTACATGACATAACAATCAACACAACATGAATATCACAACATCAAGCATATCAACAACATGCCTTGATCATGCTTACACCATCAACATCCAACAACACCAGCACATTAGCAACATAACATGCTCAAAACACATTCATCATGCATAGCATCAGCTCATAACATCAACACATATCCACAAATCATGCTTGCATACACCAGCAACATGCTCAAAACATCAACAGCATATACAGCAACACATGCTTCAACCAGCTTTCAACCATACAACAAGGTAAACATCAAGCACACTTACCACAACAACTTACCGTTTTCCCCAACCTTCGCAACTCAGCTCTGATACCACCAAATGTAACCCCCGTAGCCCGGCCTGGACGGTTGACCCGAACTACGAAGATTACACGGGGAAAACCAAAGTCAACCCGAAAGTCAACCTTGATTAACGACCCTTTTTTTTTCTTTTAATCTTGTCTAGATGCACATTAACCCTATGTGTGATCACGCAAACACCATGCTCAAAGATCACAAACATCAGAGATCAAACAGGGACCCGATTGAACAAATTACAACTTTAGGGACCAAATTGTAATTTCTGAAAACTTTAAGGACTTAACCAGATTTTAAGTTACCGACTTGAAATTAATCATGTTTCATGCTTCTCTGCCAAATTTCAACTCAAACGGACATCCCGAACTCAAACAATTGCACAAACAAGATTCAGGACCAAAATGCAAACATTTTGAAACATTTAACCGCCCATGACAGCCCCCAACGGTCACCCGTTCCGAAACAGGCCAAGGCCGTTCCGAAACACGGGCCGTTCCGCAACGCGTTCCGCAACGGGGGTCTGGCAGAATGCCTTCCGTTTCGGAACGGTGACACCCGTTTCGGACGCCTGGGTTTATGCAGGGCACCCGTTCCGAAACGGTGTTGCCTGTTCCGAAACACCTAGCCCAGAATGTTGCGTTTTGCTCACTCAAACACACAATTGATCATTCAAACATGCTCCAAAAGCCACCAAACTTTGCCAACATGCAATTCAACATAAAAGAGACATACTTGCATCAACAATTCAACATATGATCAACACATATGAAAAGCCCCAATTCTATAGACATGCTTCCTACTCAAGCAACCACTTAAGCACAAACCTTTCAAGCAACCTCAATTAAACCAATTCATGATTCAACATCATTAACAACAGTACATAAACATTCTTGATCAACACATACGATCACAATAACAACAATCCGAGAGATTCTACCCCATTGCCCTTATTAACTATAGCTATTCACCGAGACATACATCTCCATTGGAGTCCACCTTGAATCCCTTGCTCCTTGCTGCCCAAACCTCAAGAATCTGCATTGATGGACAAAAAGGAGCGTAAGCACATAATGCTTAGTGAGGAATGCTCAAAACCAAAACACCATCAATGCAGCGGGTCTTTAAAACACTTTAAAACCAACCCGATTGCTTTCCAAAACCATGTTCGAAAACTCTTTTCAACATCAAGCTCAAAACATGCATAAACACCATATGCCAAGCTTAAACAAAACCATGGAAAACACATCCTTTCCACAACATACCTTTCTTTAACTTGAAACCACATCAAGCAAGAAACCATTTAAAACCATAGTTAAACAAAACCATGGAAAACACATCCTTTCCACAACATACCTTTCTTTAACTTGAAACCACATCAAGCAAGAAACCATTTAAAACCATAGTTCAATTAAACCATTTCATGCATTTAATCAATGCGCTATTAAACCATAACATCATATTCGCATGCCTTTAACAACAAGTCATACATGACTCCAATGCAACATAGGTAATCCATGCTCTCATGCATCATTTATCAAATGATAATCAACACTTGTTCAACATACAAGTAACATGCTTCCACTAGCATTTACACATCTCATGCAACAATGCATCTTACCAAACATCTCATGCTTCTCATGCAAACATGCATTAATTCAAGCATCTCATGCTTCACATGCAACCATGCATCATTTCAAGCAATCCCATGCTTCACATGATCAAGAACATTACATTGGCTTCCAAGAGATCAACCACATTCACTTTCCAACTTATCGATTCGATCGGATACGCGGATTACAAGCGTGTCCCAACGCTTCCTACACCCTACCCAATCCAAGGTCTTCCAAATGGGCATCAACCTCCATTTGACCTTAACAACCTAAGGTTCCCATGCATGGACTTTTAAACACCATACAACCTTAGCTTTTCCTCAAGGTTACCATGTATGGACTTCCATCCGCCATACACCCTTGACATGCACAAGGTCTTTTCCGTATGGACTTTCAACCACCATACAACCTTTGCATAACCGATTGGTAGTTGTAGACATCATCTAACGAGGTACGGGACATCACACACAAGATCCACACATGGACTTAAACACTGCCATTGTGATCTTAACAAGTACAAGGTTCTCACATAAGGACTTTTAACCACCTTATAACCTTTACTTAACCAAGGTCCTCGAATGGGCAACAACCTCCATTATGACCTTAACAACTTAGGTCCTCGAGTGGGCAACAACCTCCACTATAACCTCTTCTCGTTAGGAATACTTGAGGGGAGTCTAACCGGTCCACACTTGACCACTCTGCCTTCAAGGCGACTTTATTCACGGTGCACCCAATCCTATAGCCGGCTAATTATACCCGATCAACGAACCAAGAACCATTCACATCTCTTGCCAACATAACAATCTTACCATAATATCCAATGTTCCACATGCATAAACACAATGCAAGGTCATCACATCATTAGCTCAATGATTCACATGCATACACATAATGCAAAACCACCACATCATTAGCTCAATGATTCACATGCACAAACAATATGCAAAAGGTACAATTATCATCATTAATCATCATCAACTCACTGTTTTTAAGCATCATACAAAGCCAATGAACAACATGCATCACTATGCATCAAAATCACAATTTCCATAAACATAACCAAGGATCTCTTACCTTGAGCATCCTTTTCAATTGACTTTCAAAACCAGCATTAAACCATGCTAAAACATGCTTACAAAACAGAATTAAACCATGCAATAACACATGCACATCAATCATCAACCACAATTGATTTTAAAACCAAATCATACACAATCCAAAAGCAAAAACCTCTTCACTTACTCTTGAGCTTAGCAAAGTTGTTTAGACTTAAACTAAGCTCCCAAAAACCTTCAAACCTTGTTTCAAAAGCTGAAATCCCAACTTCACTCACCGATTACCAAACAAGCCTAGCCAACAAGCTTTCCAAGCTTCAGAAACCTTCCGAAAACACCTCCAAAGCTCAAGGATCAACCTCCCCTGTTTCAAGCACATAAAAACAGAACATTAATGCATCCTTATGCATTAAAACACCAGCAACATCAACACAACTCGCTGCTCATCACAAATCTAACAATTTGGCTACCAAACACAACCGAAATCATCTCCAAACACTTCCAAAACTTAACCCAGCCAAGATCCATCACTTCTAACCATTTTTATACATCAAATAACATGCAAAATGATCACAACCACGTCCTTATACCTCCAGGTATAACAGATCACCAAAAACACTCCAAAAACAACCAAAAACTCAAGCCAAACTTAGGAAATTCAACCTATCCGGGATTGCGTTGATTAAACCTCAACTTCTAATCATTTTAGCATTCATTTAACATCAATTTAACACCTCAAAACCCTGCTTAAACAGATCACACGAAATTTTCACCAAAATCACCAAATCTTGCATTTTAGCCAAAAATCAAGATCTCAATTGAAAAGCCTTTAATAAAACATGAATCAAGGATTGAGAACTTAGGAATTTCAGTAAAGAACTGATAGTTTAGAGGAGAAGGACGTTCTTACCTCCAAACTTGAATTTCTCCATTTTAGAGCCAAAATGCTTGATGAATCAACTTGTAAATTGTGAGGTTTTGATGATGAGATGATTAGGAATCAAATAAGAATTGAAATGAGAGTTTAGGATGTCAAAATCAGAGAAAGAAATCTGAGGAAATCTTGTTTGGGTAGAGAGAAAATGAGAGAAAAGAGAATTTGAGAGAAAATAGAAAATTAGTTGGAAATTGGTTAAAATGATTTCCCTCCTTTTCTAAATCTTTAAAATCAGATTTTAGACTTAAAATATCTTAGAAAAATCTGGAGAAATCCTTTTTGGAATAATAGCTCCTTAAAGATTCAAAGTTTCAATCCTTTATAAATCTGTCCCGCAACTTTCAAAAATTACATTTTGGTCACTAGCCAAAATGTCAACCTTCCGAACCTCATTTTCCAAAATTGATTTCACAGTTCACCTTTATATATTAAAATATGATTTTAGAATATTTTTCCATATTTTTAATGCAACCCGAACTAGGCTTTCCTAAATTCACTCTTATATATTCGATCAGCACTTTGACCGAACCAGTCAACGCCAAAACTTCTGAGCCCAAAACCGGGGTGTTACAATACAATTGCTTTGGAAAATAAGATTGATAAATTAGCTGAAAGAGTGCAAACTCTTGTTGCAGGAAAAAAAGGGAACAACCGGACTTTGCGGAATCTATACTAGTCCAGAACATCCGACAGACTGTTTTTCGATGATTCAAGAAGATGATATCGTCCAAGCCAATACAATAGGAAATGCATATAATCCGGGATGGAGAAACCAGTCAAACTTCGGTTATGCAAACAACCAGAGACCGAATCAACCATACCAAGAAAGACAACCTCACCCACAACAAAAGACATCTCTAGAAACCTTAGTTGAACGTTTTGCGATGTCCCACGAAAAAATCCAAAATTGTACCGAGGCTCACTTACAAGAGTTAGACAAACAAATGAGCCAGCTAGCCCAAACAGTAAGTCGTCTTGAATCCCAAGGTAAACTTCTTTCGCAAACCGAGACAAACCCGAAAGAAAATGTTAATGCAATCACTCTTTAGAGTGGCACCGTTGTTGAACCCAAAACCTCGGAGGTAAACACTCAAAAAGACAAGACAACTTTGCCCGTTGAAAAAGATACACCAAACCCAACCCCTGAATCATACCCTTATGCCGTGCCACCACCCTTCCTGTAGAGATTAATGAAGAGAGACAAACAAGCAGAAGAAAGAGATCCTAGATGTGTTTCAAAAAGTAGAAATCAATATTCCACTCCTCGACGTAATCCGAAAAATTCCATGGTATGCTAAGTTCCTTAAAGATTTATGTACTAACAAACGTCGTCTTATAGGAGTTGAGAAGGTTAATATAGGAGAGCACGTATCAGCAGTCTTTCATCGAAGGTTACCACCAAAATTGAAGGACCAGGGTATGTTCTCCATTCCCTGCAAAATCGGTAAAGTGGGTATTAAACGAGCAATGTGTGACTTAGGGGCCTTTATTAATGTTATGCCCCTTTCATTTTATAACTCACTTTCTGCTGAGCCTTTAAAGGATACGAAGGAAACCATACAGCTGGCAGACATATCCATAATTTACCCGGAAGGATTACTAGAGAACATCCTGGTAAAGGTATATGATTTGATCTTTCCGGCGGATTTCTATGTCATAGACATGGAAAACGTCCGAACCAATAATTCTTCAGAGATCCTCCTTGGCCGCCTTTTTTTAGCACTGCAAATACAAAAATCGATGTAAGAAGTGGTATCCATACAATGGAATTCGATGGTGAGGTGGTAGAATTTGACGTTTACAAAGTAATGAGACATCTTGAGAATATTGCTAGTTTAAACTTTGTTGATGTCATTGAGCCCGCCAAAAATGATTTCTTTGAATCTAGTTTTACTAACTTTATGGATGATTTGTGCAGAGAAATCATGGATTCTGACGACGAGGACAGGGAGTGTGAAAATATTTATTCAGTGAATAAAGATTTGATACTTACTGCATCCAAGTCCAAACTTTTACCTTTTGTGTTGCAGGCACCTGAGATTGAACTTAAGCAATTACTGGAGCATCTAAAGTATGCATTTTTAGGGGAAAGGGAACCTTACCGGTTATTATCTCGACCAAGCTATTGGATGGACCGTTGCAGACAACAAGGGGCTTAGTCCCTCCACTTGTATGCACAAGGTAAAGATCGCAGATAGATCAAAGACATCCCTACAAGGACAACGCCGTCTGAACCGACCAATGATGGGCGTGGTTAAAAAAGAGATACAAAAGCTTCTTGATGCGGATATAATCTGTCCAATTTTGGATAGAGAATGTATGCCCGATCCACGTAGTTCCTAAAAAAACTGGAGTCACGGTAGTCAAGAACCCATAAGGTGAGTTGATCCCGACAAGAGTCCAAAATGGTTGGCGAGTCTGTATAGACTATATTAAGTTGAACTCTCTAACTCGAAAAGATCATTTTCCACTTCCTTTTATTGACCAAATGATTGAGCGATTAGCCGATAAAACTCACTACTGTTGTCTTGATGGATTTTCAGGATTTTTCCAGATTCTTGTGGCGCTAGAAGATCAGGAGAAAATGACCTTTACTTGTCCTTTTGGCACATTCGCTTATCACCGGATGCCATTCAGGCTTTGTAACGCGCCAACCACATTCCAAAGGTGCATGGTGAGCATTTTCTCAGATTACATCGAAAAAGGTATTGAGGTATTCATGGACGATTTTACAGTTTACAATAATTCCTTTGGAGAATGTTTATTGAACTTAACAAATGTGCTAAAAAGATGACTTGAATTTAACCTTGTTCTAAATTACGAAAAAAGTCATTCATGGTAGATAAAAGGTTAATTCTAGGACATATAGTTTCTGCTGAAGGTATTACTGTTGATAAAGCAAAAACGGATGTTATACGCTCACTTCCTTACCCCACAACTGTGAGGGATATTCGATCCTTTCTTGGCCATGAAGGGTTTTACCGCAGGTTTATTAAAATTGTTTCGAAGTTGGCACAACCTCTATGCAGTCATTACAAAAAGATCAACCCTTCAATTTTGACGAGAAATGCAGGGAGGCGTTTGGCATCCTTAAAGAGAAGCTTCTAAATGCACCCATCGTCCAACCACCAAATTGGAACTATCCGTTTGAGCTGATGTGCGACGATTCCGATTTTAGCGTTGAAGCTATGTTAGGTCAAAGAATCAGAAAAGAACCGCATGTTATAGCATATGCGTTGTGCACCTTGGATCCTGCGCATAAGAACTATTCGACAACAGAAAAAGAACTCTTTGTTATTGTTTTTTCTTTAGAAAAATTTCAATCCTATTTGCTTGGTACTAAAATCATTGTTTTTTTTGATCATGCAGCTTTACGCTTTTTGATGAGCATAAGGAGGCAAAATCGAGACTTATCCGGTGGATTTTACTGCTCTAAGAGTTCAACCTTGAAATTAAATTTAAGAAGTGATGCGAAAACCTTGTTGCAGATCATTTGAGTCGCATTCCATTGTCTATGTCAGATCCACCAGTTATCGAAGAGTTCCCTGACGAAAGATTTATGACAGCACAAGCAAGCGTACCATGGTTCGCAGACATGGTTAATTACTTGGCCACATGTAGATTGCCACAAGATTTGTCGAGAGCAGAGGTTAAACGGTTAAAAAGGGAATCCCGATTCTTCATTTGGGATGATCCTTATCTTTGGAAACACTGCTCGGACCAGGTAATTTGACGATGTGTAGTAGAGAGCGAGGTAAACTCTATCCTAAAATTTTGTCATTCTTATTATTGTGGTGGGCATTTCCGGCCTAAACGAACGGCGTATAAGATTCTTGAGTGTGGTTTTTACTGGCCTAACATTTTTCATGATGCTTCCTTATTTTGTAAATCTTGTGAAAAATGTCAGCGAGTTGGTAATTTGAGTCAACGAAATGAAATGCCACTTAATCCTATTACTGTATGTGAAATATTTGATGTTTGGGGATTAGATTATATGGGTCCTTTTTTTCTTCATTTGGTGTTTTTTATATAACTCTTGTGGTGGATTACGTTTCTAAATGGGTAGAAGCTAGAGCTACCCGAAATAATGATGCTAAAACCATGGTTAAATTTATAAAGGAATCTACCTTTTGCAGGTTTGGCACACCGCAAGCGATAATAAGTGACAGAGGGAAGCATTTCATTAACCGGGTAATTGACGCTCTCATGAAGAAGTTCGGCGTCACCCACCGGATATCGACATCTTACCATCCACAAACAAAAGGTCAAGCGAAGGTGTCAAATCGAGAGATAAAGACCATACTCGAGAAGATCGTGAAGCCAGATCGCAAGGATTGGAGTGTCAAACTATCTGATGCGATGTGGGCATACCGAACTGCGTACAAAGGCCCCATCAGGATGTCGCCATACTGTCTCATTTACGGTAAACCATGTCACTTACTGGTCGTGCTAGAACACCGAGCATTTTGGGCAATTCAACAATGTAATATGGAAATGGATGCGACTGGGAAAGAACACAAGCTACACATCCAGGAGCTCGAGGAAATCCGAAAACACGCTTATGATAGCGCACAAATCTTTAAAGACATAACAAAAAATTTCCACGATAAAAATATTGCATTTAAATCTTTTTTAGCTGGTCAGAAGGTTCTACTATTTAATTCTAAATTCAAACTTTTTGCAGGTAAGTTGCGGTCCAAATGGCTCGGACCATTCACTGTCGTTCAAACTTTTCCACATGGAGCGGTAGAAATTCAGGACACTGAGGGACATAGCTTTAAAGTCAATGGAAAACGGTTGAAGCAATTTTACGGCAATGTTCCAATTGGTTTAATTGAAGAAATTCATTTCAAGGAGCCAAACGCATGAATAAGGTCGTCAAGCTAGTGATGTTATATAAGCGTTGAATGGGAGGTAACCCATTTATTTTCTATTTTCATTGTTTTTATTTTCTTATTTTTTTTAATTTTTATTTATTTATTTATGCTAATATTTCTTTTTCTCATTTTTAGATAATAAAGAGAGGGATATTCGAATGAATGTGCGTGACATGAATCAAATAAATCAGAATTAAAACACAAACCCCTTATCATCCGAAATTTGAAATCAAAACCAAATCACACATTTTTGTTTTCAAAACCCATAGACCCCACCCCTTTATCCTTATCACCCGAAAATCCCTCCCCTATTATCCCCCAGCCGTCCTTTTCCCCAAATAACCTACCCCTTTTTATTTTTATTATTAAAACTCAACACCCAATTCCTTCTTTTCTTTTTTCCTACATGAGCAGTCGTCACCCTGTTTTCACTCATCTTCCACCTCCACCCCAAAGCCAAAGCTCACCCAACAACCATGCCATGCACCAGGGAGCAGGCCCTCCGTCTTCTGCAGCAGCCGCCGTTTATCATCGGTGGCCGGTGTCGCTTTGCGCCGCCACAATTTATGACCATTAGTAGCGACTCCAAGCATCTTTCCCCACCGTTCACCACAACCCATGACCCCACCGTCACCGTCCTTCCATTCCCTGGAAATAATGGATATGTCCGAGTCTTCTCACTACCAATCCCATCATGTGCCCAGCCCGATTCGAGTCCCATCGTTCTCTATGCATACGACTGCCTCCTTTCACTCCGGCGACCATTCCGCAGCACATGCCACCGCCGAGGTAAATTCTACTTTTTCAGTTCAACTACTACTGATTTACCACCCTACCTATGGTTTTGCAGAGAGTTTCTATGCTGGATATAATACAAATGCACACCACCACTCTCGGTCGGACACCACACACCCAGATTCTCCACGTGAGCACAACACCGATGAGAAAGATATCCCGTCCCAACAAGATGACAAAGACGATACTCCACGGTGCGACAGGAGGTTCAGAGTGCCGACCGATGACAGTTTGCGTGGCTACTTACAATTCACCATTGCCGAACTAGACACATTTCACTGTATCCGACATCGCAATTTCCCGGTCTGTAAGTATGTCCCTACTCAAACATTAGAGCATTTGCATCTACGTGACTCGGTTATGTTAATGTTTGATAACATTGGCTGGGGTGTATATCCGACTATTCATTGCGATACATACTGTGAGTTAGTACTGGAATTTTATGCCACGTTTACCTTTAATCGTAGTCGTGCTATGACTGTCAATACACCAAATGTTATATCTTTCCGTCTGTTAGGTCAATATTTCCGCTTGTCTATTACTGAGTTTAATGTTTACATGGGTTTCATGACTAACGTCTCAGACCCTGGATATTCGACTGCACTTCTAGACACTCCACAGGACGTCAATAAGGACCTATCATACGAGACATTGACAGATTTAGCGGACTCGTAGTACAATCTGAAAACAACAAAAGATCATGATATCCACAGCCCGACACTGCGTTATATCCATCTGTTCCTCGCCTACTTCTCCGGACGTAATGAAACTCCCTCCACACTAAGTAAGATTGTGTTATTCTTTTTGTAGAGCATGCATGTAAGTATAAAGGTAAGCCTAGGCTATTGGATGGCCTACACATTTCATCGTGTAGCACAGAGAAATAAGCCGCTTATTTTAGGTCCTTACATCACTCACCTAGCCTTACATATATTTCCTGCTACTTTTGATCCTTCTTAGTTCACTTACGCCTTCTCTATGAGTGCTTTGGATGACAGGTGTTTGGATGCCATGGGACTACTTGCAGGAACACCGGATGCACCTTTTATCATACCTCCATGCACCATCACACCTCGCAGTGCACGAGTGTTTCAACGCCGACAACAATCACAACCGACACAAGAAGAACACCCCAACAAAATATGGATGAGCGACTACATTCCATTGAAATCGATCTTGCTGAAATCCACTCGTATCTTTGCCCGGGGTCGTCTCGCGGACGACGTGGGGTGGTCGTGGTCGCTCTTGATTAGGGGAGTTTCTCCTTCACTCTCTTTACTTTTTTATTGCATTTTGGGACAAAATGCTTTAAGTGATGGGAGGGATTTGTCAAATTTCTTTATTGCTTGTCCGATGCATTGCCTTGTGATATTTCTAGTTCTTGTCCTTTAGACTGCTTAGTTCCTATGCTTGCCATATGATGTTGGAAATCTCAACTTGTTAGAAACTTTAAGTTGCATGATGGATTAACTTTGATAGTATTTTCATAACTTTTATAACACCCGGGTTTGGGGGTCGGGTGAAATAAAAATATTAAAATGTTATTTCGGGCCTCGTATTTTCAAAACAAATAATTTTATGTTGGGCTTCCTTAGAATTAAACCCAATGGCCATGGATTTTACACTATTGTAATAATCTATGTTCATTAAGGGTAAATGAGTCTTTTGGCTTTAAAAATAAAACAAAACAATTAAAACACCCATTTTTCATCAAGACTTTGATAGTATTTTCATAACATTTTATCCCTTCCCTTCAAGTTTACTATTCCATCACTTCCTTGTTTCATCTTTGAAGATTTTTGAAAGGTAAATATGTTTTGAGTTGTCCTCATCGTTCTCTTCATGTCTATACCTTTAGTTTTCATTAAAACCCATTGTTTTGAGTTTTGAGTTTTTCATGTTCTAAGTTAAAAATCCAAACTTTATTGTCCATTGTTAAAGCTTTTGATTCCTTATCATTATTTATGTTATTAGTAACCCAAATGGTCCAACATATATGATTTTTACTTGGTTTTATTAAGAAATTCGGATATGGGTTTGTTGGGGGGTTTTAGAGGGGGGTTAAAGATGAGTTTTGGGTCTGTTTAGTGTTGGGAATTGATGGTTGATGGTTGTTTGATGTTTAGGGGTTATTTTAGAAGCTATTAGGCGTGTTAAAAGTGTTGGATTTGATGGTTATTGGCTGTGCTATTGGGCTGCTCGAAAATGTGGGTTTTGAGAGTGTCTTGGCTTGATTTTGATGCTTGATTGGTGCTCTGAGTTTATAGCAGTGATTTGTGTTTGTTTTGGTGATTAATAGAGTGTGTTTGATTGTTTAGAAATAAGGAACTTTGTTGGTGAAGCCTCGCATTCGAATCTGGAACCATTGGGAGCTTGATCGAGTGTTTACTTGTGTTTGGAAAGTCCGGTGAGTGGTTCTTTGGTTTTAAATTGGTTTTCAAATGTTGGTTCGAGCATGTAGACCTAGGTCGGGCTTGGTAAACCCACCTAGAGTTGGGATTAGATTGGTAGTCTAATCTCAAGCTTTAGCTAGAGACCTTTGGTTGAACTTTGAATGTTGTGTTTATGCCTCACATGTTATTCGTGATTAATCACATTGTGGCTATGTGTGTTATTGAGGCATGATGATTTGTTGATGCGTTGTGGTATGCATATGGTTGATGTAATGTGTGTACATGATTGTAAATCATGGTGGCTACATGCTAGGCACGGGAAATGGTAAGAAATTTGTGTTATGAAAGATTGTAAAATGAGTTAGTATTGGCACTAGTATGCTTGGGTAAAAATGATCGATCATTAGGATGTTTAGTGTGCACACAAGTGTTGAAATGCGCGTGTGGTCTTGGTGATGGTAGTCATCAAGATGGAGTACAGGTACGCCCATAAATCTTCTTTTATATGTTAGTCGGTGATGAGTGGAATCCCATCGACGGGGCATGAGGATGAGTGGAATCCCCTACGCGTGAAACGGTGATGAGTGTAATCCCACCGTAAGGTAATGGTTGAGTTGTTGGATGTGAGTTTCGTCGGTTGTTATCCGCGTATTCGGGTCATAGCTAGGTGCCAATACGTATTGTTAAATGTGTTTCCTTATGGTTATGTTTATGGACATGTTGAGCATGGCATGATATTTGACATTATGTTCATGCATCATATATATTTGACTCTTGTGGCTTCGAAGGTAAGAAAACATGCATTCTTCCTTGGTTGTGTTGCTCGTGCTTGGACCCTGCATTGCCGAGGTTTGTTTTATGAGCTTACCCTCACTAAGCTTTACGCTTACGCTCTCTTTGGTTCGACAATGCAGATCCTAAGTTCGTGGGTTGCTTGTGCAAGGAGAAGGCCTCCAAGTGTGCTTTTGCTATCATCAAGTATGGACTTTTAAGTAATTGATGTAATAGTTAAGCAATGGGGATTTGTGTCGTTGTTTGCGTTAGGAGCTTGTTTAGACTCCTTTGATATGTTGGTGTTTTGGTGTGGCTTGTTGATGCCTTATTTTGGGTTGTAAACCATGCTTTTAATGCGTATCATGAATGCTTATGTGTATGATTGGTTCTAAGGCATGAAACCTTAAAAATGCAATGTATGCCTCTTCATGGTGAATGCTTGATCCCTTTGAATGTATGCCCTTATCATGTATGTTGTGAGTTGAGCATGCTTGTACTAGGATGTATGCCTCTAGATTTATGTATGCATGTTGTGTCTTGCTACTTGAGGTTGTTGGGGTCGTTTAGAGATGTTTAAAACTGGTTTTGGAAACTCACTGGTAGCAGGCGTTTCGGAACGAGGGAGCCTGTTTCAGAATGGGTGTGGTTCTAGGGACACCCGTATCGGAATGCGTTCTGGTACGGTTTGGCTACTGTGAACCCCTGTTCCGATACGAGGTTTAAAACGTTTTTGCTACTGTGATTGCCTGTTCTGGAACGTGTTTCGAAACGTCTAGGCGAAATGGTCCCCTGTTCCGAAACGAGGTGGATGCGTTTCGGTACGGGTGATTGGATTTTTAAACTGGGCCCATGTTTTGAAACGGGCAAGCCTGTTTCGAAACACAGGCCTAAAAAGTGGGCTTTTGACATCTCTAAAGGTTCTCAAGTGTTGGGCATTAGGCCCTGTTTGTTGTTAGTCTTCTTGTGAGTCTTGTTTTCCGCTGTCGCTTCTCACATAGGTCTAATTGAATCCATCTAGACAAGATAATAAATGAAAAAGTTTTCTCGGGTTGTTAACCGAAGTGGAGCCTTAACGGGTTTCGCCTCGGTTATCCCCATGTAGCCCACTCGGACCGGTCAGTCGTCCGGACCGGGACGAGGGGGCTACAACTTTTACGTGTTCCATAACCTTGTTAATTGAACAGGGAAAACAAAAAGGATGCTATGTTGCTTTTTGTCTCTTTGAGTATGTTTAATTAATGCTACCATGCCTAACTTTTGTGAGAATTCTTGTCGAAGCTATTTGCATGAAAAAACAAAAAAAAGAGAATAATAGCTAGAGGTGCCTATCACTGGCCCTAGCCCAAAAAATCGAAAAATAATAATAATAGCTAGAGGTGCCTATCATTTGCTCTAGCATAATTCGCTAGAAGTGCCTAACATTGGTTCTAGCAAGAAAAGCAAGTTCTTTGCACAGTAGAGATTGGATTTCTTCACAAATTTTCTGCATGCTTTAGTTAGTTTTAATGTTCTTAAAGAACATCGAGTAGCTTGAGTAATTCCTTGAGTAATCTTTGATTAGTTAACATGATTGTGGGATTGTTTTTATAATTTTCTGCTATCTTGCTTAATTCTTTTGCACCTTTTGTTTCTTTCATGTTGGGATATCTAATTCATGTTGTAAGCTAGGGACTTAGTGAGCTAAGGATGAGGACGTGAGCTTAATTTTATTTAATTTTTTTATACTTGAGGACAAGCATCGAATAAGTGATGGTGAATTTGATGAGTGGCTACATCGGTTGTAACATCAATCTTTATTTTGATTAGATGGGAGGCTTAAGATACTTAATATGGGCTATTTTGTGTTGTTTTCGTGCAAGAGATTTGTTTCTGGAAATTAAACTGGAGATCTGTAGAACTAGTGTTTTGATATAATAATTGAAAAAATGTTTTGAACTAATTTGAAAAGAATTTAAAACTTGGTTTTAAGTCCAAACAACTTGAATATATGTTTGAGGTATTTAAAAAGGTTTTGGCAATGTTTTTATTTATTTTAAATAAGCCAAACTTGACTTTTCAAGCTGGCCGTACCGATACGGTTCAACCCGTATCGATACCTATTTTGCCTAGTTTGGTCACTTCCAAAACTCGTATCGAAACAGGCTTGGCCGTTTTGATACGGTGAGGGATCGTATCGATACGCCTAGTTAGCATACCGATCCCATTTTAACAACCCCAACGGTCATATTTCCCAACGGTCTTTTAAACGTCATACCGTACCGATACACCCTTAAGCGTATCGATACGCCTTGGCTGGCAAGAGCCCAACTGCTAGTTTCTGATGAAGGTCGTACTGATACGGGTCCATGCGTATCGATACGGAAGGCTTTAGAACAACATTAATGAAGGGAAATAATGTCCTCAACGACTTCAATTCATCCCTAACGGCTAGTAACAGCTACAAACTCATTAAGGAGTATAAAAGGGACCTCCAAGCATCAAGTAATGGTTAATGCTTCAATTGGCAATCAACAAATGATCAAGAATTGTCTCAGTACTTAAATTGTCATTTCTTTGTATAGACAAACACTAGTGAGCCAAAATTGTTAAATTTGCTCAAGTGTTTTAGGTTTTGGGTGAGAGCTTAATTGTGCAAACAAACACCTATTAGAGGGATTTGTGTTTGCTATTCTTTTCTCTTGTAAAGAGGGCTTGATTAAGGCTTTGGGTAGAAAGCTTGATCGGTATATAAGGCTTTCCTCCTAAGTCTAGAAAATGGGGATGAATCAATAGTGGATCGATTGGAAATCCTTAGTGGGAAGCTAAGGTAGTGGATGTAGACCTTGGTTAGAAGGTTGAACCACTATAAATCATTGTGTCACATATCTTTTTAGCTTCCACACCACATTCACCCAAATTTCCACTTCTCCACACTTGGCGAGCAAGAACGGTTGAAGGAATCGAGCACCTCAAAACTCAACAATTGGTATCGAGCTTGGATCAATCGAAGAGGATTAACAGCATATTGAGAAGATCCGGCAAGCTCGATTATCATTTCACTCAACCGGCTCAATGGCGCAATCCATCGACAAACCGCCCTTCTTTGACGAAACTTACTATGCCCATTGGAAGACAAAGATGAAGTTCTTCATTAAGTCAAGAGACTACAAGCTATGAGACATAGTTGAAGATGGTCCGTTCGTGCCTCAACGAAGCTAAGCGGAATGAAGTGTCGAAGATCGCAAGAAGATGAAGCTTAATTGCAAGGCCTTGCACATCCTCTTTTGTGCATTTGGCCTAACCATCTATGAGAAGATATCTTCTTGTGAGAGTGCCAAGGAGGTATGGGACAAGCTTGAAGTCACATACGAGGGGACGAATGAAGTAAAGAAGACTAAGATTGGGCTCCTCACCTTAGAGTATGAGAACTTCAAGATGGATCCGGAAGAAGACATCGAGAAGATGTTCGATAGGTTCTCCACTATCACCAATGGTCTCAAAGGCTATGGAGAAGCCATCCCAGAAGAGAAGCTTGTCCGAAAGCTCATCTACTCACTTCTCGAGTCATGGGACTCAAAAAGGACCGCCATCATTGAAGCCAAGAATTTGAAGACCTTGAAGCTTGATGAACTTATGTGGTCACTCCTTACTCATCAAATAATGAAGAAAAACAAAGAAGATGAGAAGAAGAGGGAAGAAATTAGAGATATGGGGGAGAAGAAGCACAAAGGGCTTGGCATCAACACCAATGCCATTGCTCTTAAATCCTTCACTTGCCACCATGTAGATTCAAGTGAAGAGGAGGATGAAGAAGAAGAGATAGTTCATCTCTTCAAGAAGTGTGCCCCATTCATGAAGAAAGCCTTGAGAGAGCTTGAACGAGAATCCATGAATAAGAAGAGGGCAAGCACTTCAAGCCATAAGAAGAAGGCATATATGACTACTTGGATTGATGAGGACTCCACCGACGATGAACAAGCCAAACTTTGCCTTATGGTCATCGAAGAAGATTCAAGGGTAACTTCTAATTCATCTACTTCATGTTCTTACTCCTTTGATGAATTACAAGATGCCTATGATGATTTGGTTTTAGAGTTTAAAAATCACATTTTGAAAAACAATAAAATGATTTCAAAGTTGTAAATTCAAAATGATTTGATTTCTAAAACAAAACTTGAACTTGAAGCAAAACTCGAAGAGTTCGAACAAAAATGTTTTGTTTTTAAAAATTTGCTTCAAAAAGTTCAAGAAGAAAAAGATTTGATTTCCAAAGAGCTTGAAAAGAAAAATAGTTTTGGAAAATCAAATTTTTTATATAAGACAATCTAGTGCCCCTAAATTTGTAAACGATAAATGTTTTAGAAGTGTTTGGGTCCCAAAAGAACTAACCACTTCAACTAAAAAGGATGAAATTGAAAAATGGATTCCTAAGGGGACTAAATTTTTTGCTACTAACGTTTATGGATCCAAAGCAATTTGGATACCAAAAATCACTTGATTGTCTTTTGCTTGGTGTGATGGATATTGATCAACAAGTCAAACTTTGAGGGGAGCTCCATGCACACAAGGAAGACACTTGAAGAAGGAAGGCTTCACATCCTCCCTTAGGTTCAAGTGTGGTAATATCTAGTTGTTTTTGCTTTTATTTGTTTATTTTTTTAATTCAACTAGATGATCATATATGTTGGACTAATATTCTTATGATGCTTTGAGAAAGGGGGAGCCATTTCAAAACCAAAAATTCTTATTTGTCATTTTGTACCTTTATTGTTATTTTAAACTTAAAAGTGTTTAAATTCTTTTTAATATAACAATAAGGGGGAGAAATGTGGTTTGAAAAATTGAATTCTCAAATGAATAAGGGGGAGCTTTAATTGATTCCAAATCTTAATCTCTTATTCACAATTTTAAAATTAAAGGGGGAGAATCTCAAACAATTTTTCAAGTTGGTTTTATTATATCAAAAATGGGGAGATTGTAGAACTAGTGTTTTGATATAGTAATTGAAAAATGTTTTGGACTAATTTGAAAAGAATTTAAAACTTGGTTTTAAGTCCAAACAACTTGAATATATGTTTGAGGTATTTAAAAAGGTTTTTGGCAATGTTTTTATTCATTTTAAATAAGCCAAACTTGACTTTTCAAGCTGCATGTACCGATACAGTTCAACCCGTATCGATACCTTTTTTGCCCAGTTTGGTCACTGCCAAAACTCGTATCGAAACAGGCTTGGCCGTTTCGATACGGTGAGGGATCGTATCGATACACCTAGGCAGCGTACCAATCACATTTTAACAACCCCAACGGTCATATTTCCTAACGGTCTTTTAAACGTCATACCGTACCGATACGCCCTCAAGCGTATCAATACGCCTAGGCAGGGAAGCGCCCAACGACTAGTTTCTGATGAAGGCCGTACCAATACGGGCCCATGCGTATTGATACGGAAGGCTGCAGAACAGCATTAATGAAGGGAAATAAAGTCCTCAACGGCTCCAATTCATCCCCAACGGCTAGTAACGGCTACAAACTCATTAAGGAGTATAAAAGAGACCTCCAAGCATCAAGTAATGGTTAATGCTTCAATTGTCAATAAACAAATGATCAAGAATTGTCTTAGTACTTAAATTGTCATTTCTTTGTATAGACAAACACTAGTGAGCCAAATTTGTTAAATTTGCTCAAGTGTTTTAGGTGAGGTCTTAATTGTGCAAACAAACACCTATTAGAGAGATTTGTGTTTGCTATTCTTTTCTCTTGTAAAGAGGGTTTGATTAAGGCTTTGGGTAGAAAGCTTGATCAGTGTATAAGGGTTTCCTCCTAAGCCTTGAAAAGGGGACGAATCAATAGTGGATTGATTGGAAATCCTTAGTGGGAAGCTAAGGTAGTGGATGTAGACCTTGGTTAGAAGGTTGAACCACTATAAATCATTGTGTCACATATCTTTTTAGCTTCCACACCACATTCACCCAATTTTCCACTTCTCCACACTTGGTGAGCAAGAACAGTTGAAGGAATCGAGCACCTCAAAACTCAAGAAGATCTGTAGAATTTCTGGTTTCGTGGGCAGATTCATGGGCATGAACCAGGGAATGAATGGTGACTGGGTGCCACGTCAGCGTCTTCTAGAAGCTTACGTCAGCAGCAGTGATAGCTTATCAAGCCGCCTATCAGATAGCCTATCCTTCCAATTTTAAATTTTAAATTTCAAACTTTTGATAATTATCTTATGCTCTTTAAATTATTTTTAGGGTTTATCTTTTTATATTTTTAGGTTTTTCAGATACTATAAATACCCCACTTTAGGGGTGAGTTAGACATCACTTGCTCATTGCTTTCATCTTCTTAAAGTTAAAATACAATTCTCCATTTCCATTTTCTATATTTTCTTCATTATAAAACTAAGTATGGTTTCTTCACCAACCATGCTTAGCTAAATCTTCTTTTGCAAAAAGCAACGCCAAACCCGACTAAACTCATGAGATAGAAGAGTTCTTCATTCAATCAACAATTCTTTTTTCGATTCTTTGTAAAATTGGTTAGGCAATCGACCTAATCTTTAGGAATCTCAATTGTTTCATTCCGAAGACATCGTCGAATTAGAAGTGGTTTAGATCCATCGTTGGGGACGAGGATAGGCTTGTAGCCAATTCAATTCCCTAATAACAAACTTAGTGGTGGTCCACTAAGGGGAATCAAAATCGAAAATGATTCTCATCGAGACAATTATCCAAGCACGAGCTTCTCCACCATTAATGCAGACTTGTGTTAGCATCGATTGTCGTAGCTAACCAACTAATACTTAATTTCAATGATTGCCTTGGAATCAAATTTACCGTAGAGAAACAAGTTACAAGGGTTGGGCCTTGTAGACTGTAACCGACAAGAAGGTTGAAGCAAAATCTGTTTCGGTGATCGAGAAAGTCGTGGCAAAGCGTAGCTTGAGGATAATTCATTTCATAATTCATTTCAATATTTCTTTTTGTTCTCATTATTTTTCTATTACTCAAATTAATTTTCTAAACCCCCACTTTTATTATCTGTAGGTTTCTTGGTCTAAGTCAGAACGAAAGGGTGTTAGAACTCCTAGTCCCTGTGGATCGACCCTTACTCTCGCTATACTATTTATTCATAATTATTTGAGTTTAAGGATTTATTTTGACACTATACGACACGTGTCAATTTCGTATCGGGGTTGCCTTTAACACCATCAAAGAAGAAAATTGTTTGGGTGGTTGTGGATCGTCTTACAAAGTGTGCGCATTTCAAGGTTGTGCATACTACGTATACATTAGACAAGTTATCCGAGTTTTATATTGCTGAGATTGTGCGTTTGCACGATGTGCCCAAATATATAGTGCCGGATAGAGATCTGAGGTTTAAAGCAAGGTTTTTGGAATGTTTACATCATGCGTTGGGTACGCGGTTGAATTTCAGCACTTCATATCATCCTCAGTTGGATGGGCAGTCAGAACGAGTTATCCAAGTGCTTGAGGATATGTTGCGATGTTGTGTGATTGATTTACAGGGATCTTGGGAGAAACATCTGTCGCTGGTTGAGTTTGCCTATAATAATAGCTTTCAGGCAAGTATCCATATGACACTGTATGAGGCCTTGTATGGGAGAAAGTGCAGAACGCCTCTTTGTTAGGCTGAGGTGGGGCAAAAGTTGCTTTCCTTGTCGGATATGCTCAGAGGAACAACTGAGAAAGTTAAGCTCATATGTGAGCGGTTGAAGACTGCATCGGATCGTTAGAAGTCTTATGCAGATTTAAAGCGTAAAGAGGTTGAGTTTGTAGTTGGAGATCGCCTGTTCCTTAAAGTATCGCCTTGAAAGAAGGTGATGAGGTTCGGACGTAAGAGGAAGCTTAGTCTGAGGTTTATTGGACCCTATGAGGTTGTGGAGCGAGCTGGTCTTGTGGCCTATCGGTTGAGGTTGCCTCCCGAGTTGGAAGAGATTCATGATGTGTTTCATGTATCTATGTTGCGGAGGTACATATCGGATCCTTCGCATGTGATGCCGATTGAAGAAGTTGAGTTGAATCTGGATTTTTCCTATGATGAGGAACCGATGAGAATTTTGGATTTGAGTAGCAAAGTTCTTCGTGGCAAGATGATTGAGCTTGTGAAGGTGTTGAGGAGACACCGAGGAGTTGAAGAGGCCACGTGGGAAAGCAAGGCAGACATGCTGAGGCAGTTTCCGCATCTTTTTCCTTTAGGTAAAATTTCGAGGACGAAATTTCCTAAGTGTGGGAGAGTTGTAACACCCCGATTTTGGGCTTAGATGTTTTGGCAAGTAGGGTTGGACCGATGAAATCGGTGATGGTTGTTCGAACCGTTTAAATGGTGGTTTAGGGAGATCGGAGCTCGGGATAGGATAAAAAGGTGATAAAAATTTCTAAAATCCTCTAAAATGGTTTTTAAGAGGCTGGTCAAATCAACTTTACAAAATGGGTTTTCTAAAGTATACATTTTGGGTAGTGATCAAAATGTAAAGATTTAAAAGTTGAAAAATGGTTTTTCAAGAAGAGTCAAAATCTTAGAATCTTCAGGGAGCTACTTGTCAATTATAAATTTTCCCTAATTTGGCATGTGTTTTAAATGTTTGTAAAATAATTAAAAAGGGTTTTACTTAATTAATTAAGGAAGGTAGTTAATCGGTTAATGAAACTTTTGACGAGCTTTTCATTTCTCACTTTTACATTAACCAAACACTTCTCATTTTCTCTCAATTTTCCAAAAATCTTTTCTCTCAAACCCTCTCTTGATTTCTAACTATTCTCCATTGATTTCGCCCATTTTCCTTCAAGTTTCTTCAAGCAAAACTTGCAAATTAGAGGAGAAGCAAAGATTGGAGGTAATTTTCGTTCTATCCCTCTAATCTAATTTTTTAATGAAATTCCAAAGATCTTTGACTATTTAATATTGATTTTGATTGAGGTTTTGTTGTTAGAATACTAAACTTTTGAAATCTTGATGAAAAATTGGTTTAAAATGTGATTTTCGGACATTAATTGATGGGTAAACTACTCCATTGACCACCATATTATTGGAAAAAGTTGCGATTTGACCACATTACTTTTTTTCGAAGCAATTAAACCACCAAACTATTTAAATGATATCAATGTGACCACTAGCCGTTAAAAATAACAGAAAAGTTGACGGAGCTGTTAAATAAAATTGGTATAATTACACACTCAGTCCCCTATATTTAAAAAATCTATCAATTTAGTCCTAATTTTAATCTAATATAATAAATTAATTATTTAATAAGGTGGTGACATGTGTCACCACATTATTGGAGGATTTTAATTATTTTTATTTAGTTTGATTAATTAATTTTCCCCCTCCAATCAGTTGATGACACATGTCACTTGATTGGAGAAGGAAAAATGAATGCAATGAAAAGCCTCTAAAGGGATCGAACCCACGACCTCAAACATAAAAAAGAAGGACAAGCATGCTTGCCACTAGGCCAAGCACATTTTTGTGATATAAGTTACAACATTTAATATATGTTTTAAATACTTGTTAATGCCCAGAAAAATGAAAACAAGGAAAATAGCCTTTGGTAGATTCGAACCAGTGCCATTGGAGTAAAAGTAAAGCATGTTTACCACTAGGCCAAGCATATTTTTAAGATATAATGTACAACATTTATTATATGTCTTGAATATTTGTTAATGCCTGAAAAAATAAAAGAAAATAAAATGTGGTTTTAGGAAAATCGAACATAAATTATTTAACCCAATATAATTTTGATTTATTTAATTAAACTTTGATTTATTTAATTGGGTTAAATATTTAACCCAATATAATTTTAATTTAATTAAGACATATTTTTCCGGAAAAATAAAAGGAAATAAAATGTGGTTTAAATATTGGGTTAAATCTAACATAAAATATTTAACCCAATTAAATAAATCAAAATTATATTGGGTTAAATATTTTATGTTCGATTTTCCTAAAACACATTTTATTTTCTTTTATTTTTTCGGGCATTAACAAATATTCAAGACATATATTAAATGTTTTACATTATAGTTTAAAAATATGCTTGGATTAGTGGTAAACATGCTTTACTTCTACTCCAAGAGCACTGGTTTGAATCCACCAAAGGCCATTCTCCTTGTTTTCATTTTTCTGGGCATTAACAAGTAATTAAAACATATATTAAATGCTGTAACTTACATCACAAAAATGTGCTTGTCCCATTGGCAAGCATGCTTTTCCTTCTTTCCTATGTTTGAGGTTATAATTCCATATTTTTAACAAGTAATTAAAACATATATTAGTACTTTTAATTTCATATTTTTAATACCTTAATCTTATAATTCCATTAGACTTAACTAAAATGTTTTCACTTTTCTTTTTATCTTCTTAGGATTTCTTCTAGGGTATTTTTAGGGTGTCACAACTCCTCCCCCTAAAAAGAAATTCGTCTTCGAATTTACCTGAATCGAACAGATGATGATATTGCTTCTTCATCGTGTCCTCAGGTTCCCACATCGCTTCTTCGACGTTATGATTCCTCCAAAGAACTTTGACGAGGGGAGCACTCTTGTTTCAAAGTCTTTTAACTTCTCGATCAAGAATTTGAATAGACTCTTCTTCGTATGAAAGGTCGAGATTAAGTTCGACTTCTTCAGGCTCAAGAATATGAGTTGGATCAGATCTATATTGATGTAGCATCGAGACATGGAAGACATTGTGTATCTTATCAAATTCGGGAGGAAGTGCGAGTCGATAAGCTACATGACCAGTTCTTTCGATCACTTCAAATGATCCGATAAACCGATGACTTAACTTTCCTCTTTTGCCGAACCGAAATACTTTCTTCCACGAGGAGACTTTAAGAAACACATTGTCTCCAATTTTATGTTGGATTTCCCTACGCTTCAGATCAGCGTACGCCTTTTGTCTATCGAAAGCTTGCTTCAATCAGGAGTGAATGATTTGAACTTGTTCTTCAGTTTCCCAAAGCAATTATGGTCCTATCACTTTGTTGTCTCCGAATTCAGACCAACATAGGGGTGTTCTATATTTTCTTCCATACAACACTTCGAAGGGAGCCATTTGAATTGAAGACTGATAGCTATTGTTGTAAGCGAATTCTACCAATGGTAGTGATTTCTCTCAGTTCTTTCTGAAGTCGATGATATAGGATCGAAGCATGTCTTCGAGAACTTGGATTACTTGCTCAGATTGTCCATCACTTTGCAGATGGAAACTCCATGCAAATGGATGATTTCCCGGATGTAAAGATTGGCCAGAATTTCCAAACTATAATTCATACAAATTGGAATGAAATGGGCAAACTTGGTGAATCTATCGACGATTACCCAAATAGCGTCACATTTTCTTGGGGAGCAAGGAAGACCGGATACGAAGTCCATTGTAATTCGTTCCCATTTCCATTGTGGATATTCAAGAGGCTGAAGTAATCTGGTAGGGACGCGGTGCTCGGCTTTCACACGTTGGCAATTCAAACACCTCGAGACATAGTCGTTGATGGCTGATTTCGTTCTGGGCCACCAATACAAGGGCTTATGATCCTTGTACATCTTAACCGATCCAGGGTGGATCGAGAAAGAACTTTGATGTGCTTCTTGTAGGATTTCATCTTGTAACTCTTTATCATTAGGGACACAGATATGATCTTTTAAGTATAAAAGGTCGTTCGATTTAATAGAGAAGTCGAGATTAGACTCAAGCTTAAAATTGATTTTCTGAAGTTCCGGATCAACTTGTTGGAGTTCTTTGATCTTTGAAATCAAAGTTGATTGGATTTGAAGTTCATTTAGATAATTCCGAGCCTTGTATAGTCGGAAGTGAGCGTTGATAGCCAAAGAAGCTACGAACAAACAAATCAAAGATGTTACTTATGGAATAAGCTATCATTCGAATTGTTTCTTATTGAACAAGAAGGTGTTCGAATCCTTCCTTGAACACCAAGGAGGAATTCGAATGGTTCCTTTAAATTTTAAGATTGAACGTTTTCAAATTTTCAATAAATTCGAGTAACTTACAGAGGTTTGGTTTTCGATTCAGAGCGTCGGCTACCACGTTGGCTTTTCTAGGATGATAATCGATGGTCAGGTTATAGTCTGAGTAATTCTAACTATCTTCTTTGTCTTAGGTTCGGATCTTCTTGAGTGAACAAATATTTCAGACTTTTATGATCGGTGAATAACTTGCATCTTTCACCGTACAAGTATTGCCGCCAAATTTTGAGTGCAAACACAATGGCTGCAAGCTCGAGATCGTGTGTAGGATAGTTTATTTTGTGTAGCTTTAGTTGTTGGGAGGCGTATGCGATTACGTTGCCTTCTTGCATCAAAACATAATCAAGGCTCGAATGTGATGCATCGTTATACGCAACGAATTATTTTCCTGATTCGGATTGAACAAGGACCAGGGCATGTGTCCGAGCTTGTTTGAGTTGGTCGAAGCTTCGTTGCTGCTTTTCTGACCACTCAAATGTTTCGTTCTTTTGGAAGAGTTTAGTTAGCGATGCGGCAATCACCGAGAACCCTTTCACAAATCTTCGGTAATACCCGGCTAAACCGAGAAAACTTCATACCTCGCTCATATTTCTCGGAGGTCTCCAATCAAGAATAGCTTGAATTTTCTTCGAGTCAACTTTAATTCCATCGGCAGAAATGACGTGTCCGAGGAATGAGACTTCAGATAACCAAAATTCGCACTTAGTGAACTTGGCGAATAGTTGGTGATCTCGGAGCGTCTGAAGTACAATCCGAAGATGATTAGCATGTTCTTCCTTGTTTCAGGAGTATAACAGGATGTCGTTGATGAATACAACAACGAACTTGTCGAGATATTGCTTGAATACCCGATTCATCAAATCCATGAATGCAGCATGAGCATTCATCAACTGTTTTCTTACGTTATGTACTATAAATGATACACAAATATGGTGCAAGTATACACGTCGAACAAGTAATAAAGTGATGAGTGAGTATCGTCTTCATAGGGATTGGAGGTGTTCAAGGTAAGCTTAAGCACACGAGTGTCACGAAATGTAAATGGAGATTGTTGTGGCAATTCATGACAGAGCAAAAATGTTGTAGCAAATCAGAGCGGAGATATAAATGTGGTAGTGAATAAAGATAAAAGATAGCGTGCTGAAATTAGATAGACAAACATTTCCTCTTACGCGTGTGAAACTCTCTTTGGAATGACTGGCTGGGCTGTCAGGTTTACCTATGTTTTACCTCTCTTCTAGGATTTACCTCTGTAACTTAGTCTATGCTCGGCAGGATTTACTTAAGGTGCTCCTTAACTATCTCTAGCCAGGTAACTGGGAGCAGGAAATGCTACAACAATACCTCTCAGCGTAAACTCTAACACTCCCCCTACCCCTAAAGGTCTATCCCTCTTAGCCGTTGAAACCCAACACTTATCTCTAAGGTGGATTAGAGATGTGCCTCTCAGTATCCATCTCCATTGTCTATGCTGGTTAAGGAAAACTCTCTCGACCACTAACCTCAACTAACACCTAAGGAAAGGCCAACTCTCGAGGGCTCTTACAACCCTAAGCATATAACAACATAGACAAAGCATAGATACGAGCAAGAGATAAATAAACATTCATAAAAGAAAATAAAACATAGTTCATCCAACATCCCTAGCCACCTAAATCAGTTCATGGCTGAGCAAATATCATCCGAAGTATCTTCGTTCATACAACCCATTTTTTCAGATATAAAAATAAATGCTAAAGGGAAGAGAAGAACTCCCAATCCGCGATGGACTTGCAGCACCACAAACCGCCCTAGGCTTGCCACCTCTCTTAAGGTCAGCAAGGTCAGACCCTTGGAGCTTCTACAATGGAGGACACCAAGTGAGGAGGAGGAAGAAGAAAAGAGCCGCCTTTAGCTTTCTCTCCCTAGCCTTTTTGTCACCTTTTCACGCTCTCCCTTTAATGTGGGTCTTGTGTCCTTTATATAGTGGAGGCTCCTAGGGTTTTATGCCCTAATGATTCTTTAGAGTCCTGGGAATATTCTATATGCATGTGGGGCACAATCATACAAAAGGGGTGTAACCCCTTTAGCCCGGCCTAGACGTTTGACCCGGACTACGAAGATTACATGTGGAAAACCAAAGTCAACCCAAAAGTCAACCTTGATTTACGACATTTTTTTCTTTTTATCTTATCTAGATGCACGTTATTATCCTATGTGTTCAGCAAGACTTTCAGGGTTTTAAATTGTAAATTTCATAAAATACAAAGACTTTCAGGGTTTGTAACCCCCTTAACCCGGCCCAGACGGTTGACCCGGATTAAGAAAGTTACACGGGGAAAACCAAAGTCAACTCGAAAGTCAACCTTGATTAACGACCCTTTTTTTTCTTTTTAATCTTGTCTAGATGCACATTAGCCCTAATTGTGATCACACAAACATCATACTCAAAGATCACAAACATCAGAGATCAAACAGGGACCCAATTGAACAAATTACAACTTTAGGGACCAAATTGTAATTTCTGAAAACTTTAAGGACTTAACCAGATTTTAAGTTACCAACTTAAAATTAATCATGTTTCATGCTTCTCTGCCAAATTTCAGCTCAAACGGACATCCCAAGCTCATACAATTGTACATACAAGATTCAGGACCAAAATGCAAACATTCCAAAACATTTAACTGCCAATGTCAGCCCCCAACGGTCACCCGTTCCGAAACAGGCAGAGCCCGTTTCGAAACACGGGGCCGTTCTGCAACGTGTACCGCAACGGGGGTCTGGCAGTAGCCATTTCGTTTCGGAACGGTGTCACCCGTTTCGGACGCCTGGGTTGGTTCAGGGCACCCGTTCCGAAACGGTGTCAACTGTTCCGAAACACCCTGCACAGATTGCAACATAAAGCATACTTAAACATGCAATTGATCAAACAAGCATGCTTCAAAAGCCACCAAACTTTACCAACATGCAATTCAACATATATGAGACATTCTTGCATCAGCAATTCAACAGAATATCAACAAATACGAAAAGCCCCAAATCTATAGGCATGCTTCCTACACAAGCAACCATTCAAGCATAAACTTCCAAATCAATCTCATAAAAGCCAAATACATGTTCCAACAACAACAACAACATAAAACCATACTTGTCCGAACATAAACGAATACATAAACATCAACCCAAGAGGTTCTACCCCCATTGCCTTTATTAACTATAGCTATTCACCGAGACATACATCTCAAATGGAGTCCTCCTTGAATCCCTTGCTTCTCGCTGTCCAAACTTCAAGAATCTGCATTGATGGACACAAAAAGGAGCGTAAGCACATAATGCTTAGTGAGGAATGCTCAAAACCAAAACACCATCAATGCAGCGGGTCATAAAAACACATTTAAAACAAACCCGATTTGTTAACCAAGCAAAGCTTGAAAACCCTTTTTCAACATCACGCTTAAAACCATGCATTGCACATACATGAAAACCAACCCTTAGCTTAGCAAGCTAAGAAAACCTTTTCAAAGCACAACTTGCAAAGTCATCCATTTAACCATTCCATGCATAAACACCATATGCAAAGTTAAATTCAAAACCTTGGAAAACACTTCCATTTCACATCATACCTTTCATATACTTGAACATCATTTCAAGCAAGAAACCTTTTAAAACCATTTACTCAATCAATCCATCACATGCATTAAACAAAGGCAACTTATGAACCACAACATCATCATCACATGCCTTTTAAAACAAGTCTTAACAAGACTCCAATGCATTTAAGAGATTCCATGCACACATGCATCATTTACCAAATGATAATCAACACTTGTTCAACTTAACAAGTAAACATGCATTCACAAACATTAACCACATTTCATGCAACCATACATCTTTTCAAGCATTAAACACTTTTCATGCAACCATGCTTCTTTTCAAGCATCTCATGCTTCTTTATAATCAAGAACATTACATTGGCTTCCAAGTGATCATCCACATCCACTTTTCAACTCAACACCCGATCGGATACGCGGATCACAAGCGTTGTCCCCCACGCTTCATACACACTACCAATCCAAGGTCTCCAAATGGACTTTTAAACACCATTTGACCTCAACATCCTAAGGTTCCCATGTATGGACTTTTAAACACCATACAACCTTAGCTTTTCCCGAGGTTCCCATGTATGGACTTTTAAACACCATACAACCTCAACTTTTCCCAAGGTTCCCATGTATGGACTTTCAAACACCATACAACCTTGACATGCACAAGGTTACCATGTATGGACTTTCAAACACCATACAACCTTTGCATCACCGATTGGTAGTTGTATAACATCACTAACGAGATCCGGGACACCCTACACAAGATCCACACATGGACTTACACCTCCATTGTGATCTTAACAAGCACAAGATTCCCATATATGGACTTTTAACCACCATATAACCTTTGCTTAACCAAGGTCCTCGAATGGGCATTCCACCTCCATTATGACCTTAACCATCTCGTTAGGATACTTGAAGGGAGTTTACCGGTTCACACTTAACCACTCCACCTCCAAGGCGACTTAATTCACGGAGCACCCAATCCTATAGCCGGCTAACTATATCCGATCAAAGAAACCAAGAACCACTTACATCACTTGCCAATATAACCACCTTACCACATTTGTCCAATGTTTCACATGCATAACCACAATGCATAAACCATCACTTACCATCATTAATTCACTGTTTTTAAGCATTACACAAAGCCATTGAACAACATGCAACACCATGCATCAAAACCACATTTTCAATGTACAAAACCAAGGATCTCTTACCTTGAGCATCCTTCACATATGGCTTTCAAAACCAGCATTTAACCATGCTAAAAATATGCTTTCAAAACAGAATATAAACCATGCAAATCACATGCATTGCAACCATCAAACACAATTGCTTTAAAAGCCAATTCACAACACAATTCAAGAGCGAAAACCATTTACTTACTCTTGAGCTTAGCAAAGTTGTTTAGACTTAAACTAAGCTCCCAAAACCTTCAAACCTTGGTTTAAAAGCTGAAAACCCAACTTCACTCACCGATACACAAAACAAGGCTAGCCAACAAGCCTTCCAAGCATCTGAAACCTTCCGCAACACCTCCAAAGCTCACGGATCAAACTCCCCTGTTTCAAGCACACAAAAACAGAGCATTAATGCATCTTTATGCATTAAAAACACCAGCAACACAACACAACTCGCTGCTCATCACAAATCTAACATTTCGGCTACCAAACACAACCGAAATCACCTCCAAACACTTCCAAAACTTAGCCCAGCCAAGATCCATCACTTCTAACCGTTTTTAAACATCAATTAACATCCAAAATGACCACAAACACGTCCTTATACCTCCAGGTATAACAGATCACCAAAAACACTCCAAAAACAACCAAAAACTCAAGCCAAACTTAGGAAATTCAACCTATCCGGGATTGCATTAATTAAACCTCAACTTCTAATCAATTTAGCATTCATTTAACATCAATTTGACACCTCAAAACACTGCCCAAACAGATCACACGAAAATTTCACCAAAATCACCAAATCTTGCATTTTAAGCTAAAATCAAGATTTCAATTGAAAAGCCTTTAACAAATCACAAATCAAGGATTGAGAACTTAGGAATTTCAGTAAAGAACTGATAGTTTAGAGGAGAAGGACGTTCTTACCTCCAAACTTGAATTTCTCCATTTTAGAACCAAGAAGCTTGATGAAACAACTTGCAAATGGTGAGGTTTTGTTGTAGAGATGATTAGGAATCCAAAGAGAATTGAAAAGGAAGATTTGAGTGACAAAATCAGAGGAGAAAATCTGGAGAGATGTGTTTGGGTTGAGAGAAAATGAGAGAAAAGGAGAATTGGAAGAAAAATGGAAAGTTAGTTATGAAATAGTCAAAATGACTTTCCCTCCTTTTTCATATGCTTTAAAATCAGAATAAAGCCTTAAAATATCTTAGAAAAATCTGGAGAAACTCTTTTTGGAATAATAGCTCCTTAAAGATTCAAAGTTTCAATCCTTTATAAAACAGTCACCAAACTTTCAAAAATTACATTTTGGTCACTAGCCAAAATGTCAACCTTCCGAACCTCATTTTTCAAAATTGATTTCACAGTTCACTTATATATAATAAAAGATGATTTTAGAACATTTTTCCATATTTTTAATGCAACCCAAACTAGGCTTTCCTAATTTCACCTTTATATATTCGATCAACACTTTGACCGAACCGGTCAACGCCCAAAACTTCTGAGCCCAAAACCGGGGCGTTACAACTCTCCCCCCCTTAGGAAATTTCGTCCTCGAAATTTCAACTGGTGAAAAGAGAACCACAACCTTCTCAAAGCAACACACAAGGCAACACAAAAGCCTCAACCATCACTGAACACATTCCACACAAAAACTCCACCAAACTCAACACCACCACATACTGTTCACAAAATCCAGAACACTCAAAGATAACCACAACTTAACCTTTCACATATCCGGACTGTACACAGCCCCAACATCAACCTGAAGAACTTCAACTTTTACAGCACACATCACTGTAACACTCAACTCCCAAGACTTGTTTACACAGTGACACTAGCCAACCAATTCAGCCACTATACAAACTTCTCTGCTTCCAAACTCTTGCAAACTCCCCAAACCTCTTCCAAAGATTTTCCCAACAAGCAAAAATTCTTAAGCATCAACTGCTTACCCAAACACCTCAACGAAAGCTGACATTCCTTCACATCTGCCGCTATTATTACCATAACGACTCACCAGGACTACTCACCCAGACTCCAAAATTTACATCACAACCCCAACTCGACTCCGCCAGCCGTCCCACACACCACCAGCTGACTTCAAAAGAAGATTCACATACTCACAACCAACCAACCACTTCTCACAAGAATCCTTTCAAACAACAATGGCCTTCGATCTTTTATTGCCTATCCACCGCAAACTTTGACCACAACACCTGCCTTACAAGAACATCGCCCAACCTGACATACAGATCAACTCCTCAACTCCTCAAAGGTTGCTAAGAACCAACACTTACAACACAACCCTTCCACAATAACTTAAATGCTAAGCTACCTCAGCACTTGGAAACACAACCACTAAACTGCAACATCACTTAGCACCAAGGAACTACCCCTTCCACTTAGCTTATTCAAACCACTTGACCGATTCTAACCTCAACCGGTACTCCTCACCACCAAACCACTAAACCCTTTAAGCAACAAACCCTATCCTTCTACCAACAGGCTATACCACTCACACTACCTCCAGCACTAGCTTAATATTCTCCACTACTTCTAACTTCCACCCAGCACCAAAACAACCTCTAAAAACCCATCATCCAACCTAACCAACCACCATACTAACAGATTCGATTAGTTATTAGCGAGTGCGAACATCATATGCATGATCACCTACATGCCCTATCAATGCCTGATGTACATGTATGCAAAACCTCTAATGTCATGCCACATGTATGCATGGACCAGCACATATATAATATAGCATATAACAATGATTTTAACTGTGCATGAATGCCAGTTCACACCCTCCAATAACATCCTCAAAATCCGTCTAAGAACAACCTCCTACCTCACCTCTAACTTATCTAACTCCATCATACCAACAACCATTAACCACAAAATACTCACTAAAACCTTCTTCACACCAAAGATGCTTCCAAACTACCACTATCACCCCAAACATGCAAGCAACAAGACTAGACTTACCACGCAAGGAAAACCAACAGAAACCAAACCAGGGTAACTAAAGCAAAGATTACTTAACAAGGTTACCTGAAAACACAACACCACCCTGAAGCTTCATCAGACGAGCTCTCTTCCTCGCGAAACCACCATCCTCCTGCCGCACCGCTGCAGCACCAGCTAACACACTAGAGTCACCACCGACCTCTTGCGGTAAGAAACCTTGGCTGTTCCGAGCCAACATCAAACAATCACGTCTCATATGTCCAGCAGACCCACATTTCCAGCAATTCTCATTTCCCAAACTCTTCACAACCTTCTGCTCTTTCTGCCACCTCTGAACCTTGCCTTGGCCGTGCCCACGACCTTTCAGAGACCCTTTGGCTATCACCAAAGCTGACTTCACCCCAAGGGGACAATCACGCTTCACATGCACTTTAGAACCACAGTTCCAACAAGCACCCGCGCCCCAACAACCTCCAACATGGCGCCTTTCACAACGATCACATACCGGTGGCTGAGCTTCCACTCCTTGCTCAAGCAACACTTGCTCCACAACAGTACTACCTTCACCTTGCTTAACCCTTGGAAACTTCTCTCCAAGATACCTTTCATAAAAGGCAGACACAAAGAAATCCCAGTCAATATCATGGATATGTGACGCCACCGCCACAGATGTCCACCAGACACATGCATCATCCAACATCAAAGAAACAACATTTCCCAGCTTACAAGCATAATCACAGCCTTCCTGATCCAAAATCAGAATCACACTGGCCAACCAGGCCTCAAACATCTCCGGTGAAGAACCATGATACTCCACCGCACCCAAATCAAGCAAACGCTGCTTCGGCAAACCCACACATTCCACAGGCAGCACATCCACTGACTTTACCTTTACCACAGCCTGAGATGTTCCCAACACCTCCTGAACAACAGGTGATGAACTCTTCATCACAGAACCAGCTTCTTTCCCTTGCCTTACCACCTCAACTCCAGGCACAGAAAACTGAGACAAAACACCTCTACAAAAGGGTGAATTCCATGCCCTAACCACCTGCCCCAAGGCAGCAACCATCTCACCCAACTGCCATTCTTTCATCGACTTCGCCATACTACTAACAACAACAAACATTCACAACAAACAAACAAACCAGTTAGACCAGCTTTAAGCAAGGATTCAAACTCCAACTCCAAAATAACACAATAGCTATATTAATAAGGTAATGGGTATCCCGAATCCTCCCCTTTACATGACATAACAGTCATCACAAACATGAATATCACAACATCAAGCATATCAAACAACATACTTTGATCATGCTTACACCAAACAGCATCCACTTGCAACAGCATATTAGCAACATAACATACTCATTACATGCTTATCAAGCATAACACCAGCTCACAGCATTAGCACAAATCCACATAAGCTCAACCAATATTCATAACCATACAACATGCTTGAAAACATCAGCAACTTGCTCAGAAACATGTGTTTCAACCAACTTTCAACCACACAACAAGGTAAACATCAAACACACATCACAACAACTTACCGTTTTCCCCAAGCATTCGCAACTCAGCTCTGATACCACCAAATGTAACCCCCTTAACCCGGCCCAGACGGTTGACCCGGATTAAGAAAGTCACACGGGGAAAACCAAAGTCAACTCGAAAGTCAACCTTGATTAACGACCCTTTTTTTTTCTTTTTAATCTTGTCTAGATGCACATTAGCCCTAATTGTGATCACACAAACATCATACTCAAAGATCACAAACATCAGAGATCAAACAGGGACCCAATTGAACAAATTACAACTTTAGGGACCAAATTGTAATTTCTGAAAACTTTAAGGACTTAACCAGATTTTAAGTTACCAACTTAAAATTAATCATGTTTCATGCTTCTCTACCAAATTTCAGCTCAAACGGACATCCCAAGCTCATACAATTGTACATACAAGATTCAGGACCAAAATGCAAACATTCCAAAACATTTAACCGCCAATGTCAGCCCCCAACGGTCACCCATTCCGAAACAGGCAGAGCCCGTTTCGAAACACGGGGCCGTTCTGCAACGCGTACCGCAACGGGGGTTTGGCAGTAGCCATTCCGTTTTGGAACGGTGTCACCCGTTTCGGACGCCTGGGTTGGTTCAGGGCACCCGTTCCGAAACGGTGTCAACTGTTCCGAAACACCCTGCACAGATTGCAGCATAAAGCATACTTAAACATGCAATTGATCAACCAAACATGCTTCAAAAGCCACCAAACTTTACCAACATGCAATTCAACATATATGAGACATTCTTGCATCAACAATTCAACAGAATATCAACAAATACGAAAAGCCCCAAATCTATAGGCATGCTTCCTACACAAGCAACCATTCAAGCATAAACTTCCAAATCAATCTCATAAAAGCCAAATACATGTTCCAACAACAACAACAACATAAAACCATACTTGTCCGAACATAAACGAATACATAAACATCAACCCAAGAGGTTCTACCCCCATTGCCTTTATTAACTATAGCTATTCACCGAGACATACATCTCAAATGGAGTCCTCCTTGAATCCCTTGCTTCTCGCTGTCCAAACTTCAAGAATCTGCATTGATGGACACAAAAAGGAGCGTAAGCACATAATGCTTAGTGAGGAATGCTCAAAACCAAAACACCATCAATGCAGCGGGTCATAAAAACACATTTAAAACAAACCCGATTTGTTAACCAAGCAAAGCTTGAAAACCCTTTTTCAACATCACGCTTAAAACCATGCATTGCACATACATGAAAACCAACCCTTAGCTTAGCAAGCTAAGAAAACCTTTTCAAAGCACAACTTGCAAAGTCATCCATTTAACCATTCCATGCATAAACACCATATGCAAAGTTAAATTCAAAACCTTGGAAAACACTTCCATTTCACATCATACCTTTCATATACTTGAACATCATTTCAAGCAAGAAACATTTTAAAACCATTTACTCAATCAATCCATCACATGCATTAAACAAAGGCAACTTATGAACCACAACATCATCATCACATGCCTTTTAAAACAAGTCTTAACAAGACTCCAATGCATTTAAGAGATTCCATGCACACATGCATCATTTACCAAATGATAATCAACACTTGTTCAACTTAACAAGTAAACATACATTCACAAACATTAACCACATTTCATGCAACCATGCATCTTTTCAAGCATTAAACAATTTTCATGCAACCATGCATCTTTTCAAGCATCTCATGCTTCTTTATAATCAAGAACATTACATTGGCTTCCAAGTGATCATCCACATCCACTTTTCAACTCAACACCCGATCGGATACGTGGATCACAAGCGTTGTCCCCCACGCTTCATACACACTACCAATCCAAGGTCTCCAAATGGACTTTTAAACACCATTTGACCTCAACATCCTAAGGTTCCCATGTATGGACTTTTAAACACCATACAACCTTAGCTTTTCCCGAGGTTCCCATGTATGGACTTTTAAACACCATACAACCTCAACTTTTCCCAAGGTTCCCATGTATGGACTTTCAAACACCATACAACCTTGACATGCACAAGGTTACCATGTATGGACTTTCAAACACCATACAACCTTTGCATCACCGATTGGTAGTTGTATAACATCACTAACGAGATCCGGGACACCCTACACAAGATCCACACATGGACTTACACCTCCATTGTGATCTTAACAAGCACAAGATTCCCATATATGGACTTTTAACCACCATATAACCTTTGCTTAACCAAGGTCCTCGAATGGGCATTCCACCTCCATTATGACCTTAACCATCTCGTTAGGATACTTGAAGGGAGTTTACCGGTTCACACTTAACCACTCCACCTCCAAGGCGACTTAATTCACGGTGCACCCAATCCTATAGCCGGCTAACTATATCCGATCAAAGAAACCAAGAACCACTTACATCACTTGCCAATATAACCACCTTACCACATTTGTCCAATGTTTCACATGCATAACCACAATGCATAAACCATCACTTACCATCATTAATTCACTGTTTTTAAGCATTACACAAAGCCATTGAACAACATGCAACACCATGCATCAAAACCACATTTTCAATGTACAAAACCAAGGATCTCTTACCTTGAGCATCCTTCACATATGGCTTTCAAAACCAGCATTTAACCATGCTAAAAATATGCTTTCAAAACAGAATATAAACCATGCAAATCACATGCATTGCAACCATCAAACACAATTGCTTTAAAAGCCAATTCACAACACAATTCAAGAGCGAAAACCATTTACTTACTCTTGAGCTTAGCAAAGTTGTTTAGACTTAAACTAAGCTCCCAAAACCTTCAAACCTTGGTTTAAAAGCTGAAAACCCAACTTCACTCACCGATACACAAAACAAGGCTAGCCAACAAGCCTTCCAAGCATCCGAAACCTTCCGCAACACCTCCAAAGCTCACGGATCAAACTCCCCTGTTTCAAGCACACAAAAACAGAGCATTAATGCATCTTTATGCATTAAAAACACCAGCAACACAACACAACTCGCTGCTCATCACAAATCCAACATTTCGGCTACCAAACACAACCGAAATCACCTCCAAACACTTCCAAAACTTAGCCCAGCCAAGATCCATCACTTCTAACCGTTTTTAAACATCAATTAACATCCAAAATGACCACAAACACGTCCTTATACCTCCAGGTATAACAGATCACCAAAAACACTCCAAAAACAACCAAAAACTCAAGCCAAACTTAGGAAATTCAACCTATCCGGGATTGCATTAATTAAACCTCAACTTCTAATCAATTTAGCATTCATTTAACATCAATTTGACACCTCAAAACACTGCCCAAACAGATCACACGAAAATTTCACCAAAATCACCAAATCTTGCATTTTAAGCTAAAATCAAGATTTCAATTGAAAAGCCTTTAACAAATCACAAATCAAGGATTGAGAACTTAGGAATTTCAGTAAAGAACTGATAGTTTAGAGGAGAAGGACGTTCTTACCTCCAAACTTGAATTTCTCCATTTTAGAACCAAGAAGCTTGATGAAACAACTTGCAAATGGTGAGGTTTTGTTGTAGAGATGATTAGGAATTCAAAGAGAATTGAAAAGGAAGATTTGAGTGACAAAATCAGAGGAGAAAATCTGGAGAGATGCGTTTTGGTTGAGAGAAAATGAGAGAAAAGAAGAATTGGAAGAAAAATGGAAAGTTAGTTATGAAATAGTCAAAATGACTTTCCCTCCTTTTTCATATGCTTTAAAATCAGAATAAAGCCTTAAAATATCTTAGAAAAATCTGGAGAAACTCTTTTTGGAATAATAGCTCCTTAAAGATTCAAAGTTTCAATCCTTTATAAAACAGTCACCAAACTTTCAAAAATTACATTTTGGTCACTAGCCAAAATGTCAACCTTTCGAACCTCATTTTTCAAAATTGATTTCACAGTTCACTTATATATAATAAAAGATGATTTTAGAACATTTTTCCATATTTTTAATGCAACCCGAACTAGGCTTTCCTAATTTCACCTTTATATATTCGATCAGCACTTTGACCGAACCGGTCAACGCCCAAAACTTCTGAGCCCAAAACCGGGGCGTTACAGGGTTTTAAAGTTACCAACCTTCAATTAGTCATGTAACATGCCTGCATGCCAAAATTCAACTCAAACGGATCACCCAAACTTATTGAATTAAGCATCCAACATTTAGGGACCAAAATGTATGAAACAGAAACTTGAAACAATTCAAAATTCAATCCAATGATCAGGCGTTTCGATACGGATGGCCTTGTACCGAAACGGTCATTTCGAAATAGGGTTGACCATTTCGATACTCGGGTACGTTCGAGAACCGTATCGAAACACCCACCTACAGTAGCAAAATTGTTTCGATACGTCTCCAACCGTTCCAAAACCTCTTAGCCATTTCAGGCTCGTGTTCCGAAACAGGCAAGGGCGTTCCGATAAGCCTTGCCCCGCAACAGGGATTTTTCTGGTTTATGATGTCTTTTCGTATCCGAAACGTTTCTGAGACATGCCACAACATACATACAGCTCACATATGCATCAAGGACCATAACTATGAACCATAATCTAGGACATGGAATAAATCTTGCAATCGTAGGCACTATAGGCATGCTCCCTAGTCCACCAAACCACAACAAGCTAAAACAACATTCAAACCAAAATCCAAACATCAAAGGTCATATACAACTCAAATATAAGCAATCTAACATGCTCAAAGTAAAGGGAAACATCCTCAACCATTCAAAAGCATAAATCTCACCCATTGCCTTTTATTACACTTGAGTAAAACCACATACATTGCTTAACCAAAACTCTTGGAATTCCTTTGCTCTTGGGCTGCCTTGATTGCTCAATTCTCTGCATTGATGAAACAAATGAGCGTAAGCAATAAGCTTAATGAGGTCCGTTATAAAACCAAACATTCATCAATGCATTTTAAAACCAAAACATCATCCTTTGTAAACATATGCCTTCCTTTAAAACATGCACTTTAGAACACCAAATCACTTTCAAAACCACATGCTCATAACATCATTAATTACAATAACAAGAACTTTTACCCATGCTTAAACCAAGCATCATATGCATTCTAGCTTAATTCTCAAGCATCACATGCTTTCACAAAACAAATGTTCTTCATTAAATCGTTGAGTCACCATCGTCATATTGGATCGCAAGTGATCTCAAACATAAATCATAGCAAAACACATCACATTTGACACAATCGGATACACGGATTACAAGCGTTGTCCCACACGCTTCATACACACTACTGGACTACACAAGGTGGAGATCAATGGCACGATCACAACCCCTCAACACCCGTGATGGAGTTAAATGGAACAATCACAACCCCTCAACACTCATGGTGGAGTTAAATGGCACAATCACAACCCCTCAACACCCGTGGTGGTGGTAAATGGCACAATCACAACCACTCAACATCACTCATCGATAGTTGTATAACCCACTACCGAGAATCGGGACACAAAACAAAGCTTACACATGGGAGCTACCTCAACCATTGTAATCACCTTAACCAAACTCACACACGAGAGCATTCCTCCACCGTAGTGACGCTTAACTAGGTCTACCCACGAGAGCCAACCTCCATCATGGTGACTCTAATTCCTCAATCGCTAGGGTACTTGGATGGAGATTACGGCACAATCACAATCCCTCGACATCCAAGGCGACTTTATTTACGGTGCACCCAATCCTATAGCCGGCTAACTATATCCGATTAAAGTAACCAAAAACCATATACATCACTTGCCAATATAACCATTTAACCTCATTAATCCACTGTTTTACAAGCATAACCGCAATGCCATTTCCACAAGCATAATATGCTCAAAATCATATGCATTCAACACATGCAACCCAAGGATCACTTACCTAGCGCATCCTTAACATAATGGCATTAAAATCCAGCATTAAACCATGCTTAAACATGCTTAAAAACAACAATCAAAACACATTTAAATCAAGTGCATTTTAAGCCAAATCATAGCACAATCCGAGAGAAACTTTCGATTTACTTACTCTTGAGCTTAGCTAAGTGTTTCAAACTTACACTAAGCCCCCAAAACCACGTTCAAACCGTTTCAAAGCTGGAAATGTAACCCCCTTAACCCGGCCTAGACGGTTGACCCGAATTAAGAAAGTCACACGGGGAAAACCAAAGTCAACCCGAAAGTCAACCTTGATTAACGACCCTTTTTTTTTCTTTTTAATCTTGTCTAGATGTACATTAGCCCTAATTGTGATCACACAAACATCATACTCATAGATCACAAACATCAGAGATCAAACAGGGACCCAATTGAACAAATTACAACTTTAGGGACCAAATTGTAATTTCTGATAAATATGAGGACTTAACTCAAATTAAAGTTACCAGCTTGTAATTAGTCAGGTTTCATGCTTCACTGTGACATTTCAGCTCAAAAGGACTTCCCAAGCTCATACAATTGCACAAACAAGATTCAGGACCAAAATGCAAACAAATCAAAACACATAACTGCCAATGTCAGCCCCCAACGGTCACCCGTTCCGAAACAGGCAAAGCCCGTTTCGAAACGTGGGATCGTTCCGCAACGCGTACCACAACACGGGCTGGCAGTAGCCAAACCGTTTCGGAACGGTCTCTCCCGTTTCGGACGCCTGGGCTTGTTTAAGGCACCTGTTCCGAAACGGGTGGCACTGTTCCGAAACACCCTGTACAGATTGCCCCAAAATGTATACTTAAACATGCAATTAAACATCCAATCATGCTCCAAATGCTACCAAACTTTACCAGCATGCAATTCAACATATATAAGACATACTTGCATCAACAATTCATCAAAACAACATCATATACGAAAAGCCCCAAATCTATAGGCATGCTTCCTACACAAGCAAGCCATACAAGCATAAACTTCCAATTCAAGCATATAAAGGCCAAACACTAAAACCAGCATTCTCATCAACATTCAACATACTTAGGGAGTTCAAAACCTCTCCCAAAACATACACATAGGTTCCCCATTGCCAAATTACCAAAAGCTAGAAATGTACTTAAGAAACCTTCCATACTTTGAGCTTTACTTTCACTTGAATGCTTGCCCTTCTTGCTGCCCTCAAAGTACTCTAATGTTCTGCATTATTGAATTAAGAAAATGAAAGAGAGCGTAAGCAAAAGCTTAGTGAGGAATGCTCATAAAACCATTCAATAATGCATTTATAAAACACTTTATAAATCATGCTTCAAATGAACATTTGCACATGCTCAAAAGCATACTTAAAACAAGCATCTCATGCTTCATATCATAACATGTCATATTGGCCACAAGTGATAAGTTCCATTTCTTTAAAAACAAGTTCATCAACTTTCACCCCAAGGACTTTTAAACACCTTGGCCCATGGACTTTTAACCACCATGGAAAGGACCACACAAGGACTTTTAACCACCTTTGTGTCCGTATCAAGTTTGGCCCCAAGGACTTTTAAACACCTTGGCCCCAAGGACTTTTAAACACCTTGGCCCCATGGACTTTTAAACACCATGGCCCCATGGACTTTTAAACACCATGGAAAGGATCACACAAGGACTTTTAACCACCTTTGTGTCCATAGCAAGAACCATCCAAGGACTTTTAACCACCTTAGTGACCTTAACCTTTTCAAAACATCACTTGCCAATATACATCATTATCATCAATTTATCTACTGTTTTAAAGCATTAAACCAAGCCATATTCATCATGCATTTAAAAGCATCAAACCACATTTTATCAATGTACAAAAACAAGGAACTCTTACCTTGAGCTTTCTTCAACATATGGCTTACAAAAACAGCATTAACCATGCTAAATCATGCTTTCAAAACAGTATTTAAATCATGCAATAAACCACATTGCATCACAACAAAATCATGGCCACCACTAGAGAGTATTTCCGAAAACTTACACTTAAGCTTAACAAAGTTGTTTAGACTTAAACTAAGCTCCCAAGACATTGGTTTCAAAGCTGAAAACCCAATTTCACTCACTCACCGATTCCACTTCGCCTCTTGCCGAAGCACCAAATCAAGCTTCCGGATCAACAACTCTTGGATCCAAAGATGCCTCCCCTGTTTTAACACATCAAAGCAGAGGATTAATGCATCATCATGCATTAATTGCTTCAATGAAAGCACCAAAACTCGCTGCTCTCATCCACACTCCACTTTCGGCTACCAAACACAACTGAAAATGCATCCAAACCACTTCTCAACAAAGCCCAGCCATAAACCATTAAAACCTAACATCCTTTAACATCATTTAACATCTAAAAAGAGCCTAAAAACATCCTTATACCTCCAGCAACACCAGATCCACAAGATCACCTCAAAAACATACAAGAATCACAAGCTAAACTTAGGAAACTCAACCTATCCGGGATTGCATTAATCAAAACTCAATTCCTTATCAATTTAGAGTTCAAATATCATCAAAAACACATCTCAAATCACAGATTTATCAGATCAAACGAAAATCACCAAAAATCACCAAATCTTGCATTATAAGCCAAGATCCATTTCTCAACTCAAAATCCTTTCATAAAACATCAATTAAGGATTGAAAACTTAGGAATTTCAGTAAAGAACTGATAGTTTAGAGGAGAAGGACGTTCTTACCTCCAAACTTGAGTTTCTCCTCTTTTTTGAATCAAAAACCTTGATGAATCAAGTAGCAAATGATGATGTTTTGTAGATATGTTGATTAGGAATCAAAAGAGAGTTGAAAGGAGAGATTTAGGTGAGAAAATCAGAAACAATTCTCTGGAAGAAGGTGTTTGGGTTGAGAGAAAAATGAGAGAAAGAAAATTGGAAAGTTAGTTAACAAAATAGCCAAAGTGGCTTTCCCTCCTCTTTTGATATGTTTTAAAATCAGAATATATCTCAAAATATCTTAGAAAAATCTGGAGAAACTACTTTTGGATTAATAGCTCCTTAAAGATTCAAAGTTTCAACCCTTTCGAAAACAGTCACCAAACTTTCAAAAATTACATTTTGGTCACTAGCCAAAATGTCACCCTTCCAAAACTCATTTTCCAAAATTGATTTCACAGTTCACTTAATTATATTAAAAGATGATTTTAGAACATTTTTCCATATTTTTAATGCAACCCGAACTAGGCTTTCCTAATTTCACCTCTTTAGATTCGAACAACACTTTGACCAAACCGGTCAACGCCCAAAACTACTAAGCCCAAAACCGGGGTGTTACAACTCTCCCCCCCTTAAGAAATTTCGTCCTCGAAATTTACCTGAAGGAAAGAGATAAGGAAACTGCTTCAGCATGTCTTCCTTCCGCTCACACGTGGCTTCCTTAACACCCAGATGCTTCCACAGCACCTTCACCAACTCAATGGTCTTGCCACGAAGAACCTTGCTATCTGAATCCAGAACCTTCACCGGTTCCTCATCATAGGTCAAATCCGGATTCAATTCCACTTCCTCCATAGGCATCACATGCGAAGGATCAGATCTATACTTCCGGAGCATAGAAACATGGAACACATCATGAATCTTCTCCAACTCCTGAGGTAACCTCAACCGATACGCAACAGGACCCACGCGCTCAACAACCTCATATGGTCCAATGTACCTAGGGCTCAACTTACCCTTCCGGCCAAACCTCATCACATTCTTCCAAGGCGAAACCTTCAAGAACACACGGTCACCCACCGCATACTCTATCTCCTTACGCTTCAAATCCGCGTAAGACTTTTGCCGATCAGAGGCAGCCTTCAACCGCTCACAAATGAGCTTCACCTTCTCGGTGGTCCCTTTCAACAAAGCCGGCATCGAAACCAACTTTTGACCAGTTTCAGCCCAACAAAGAGGAGTCCTACACTTCCTCCCGCACAAAGCCTCATAAGGTGCCATCTGTATACTCGCCTGATAACTATTGTTATAAGCGAACTCAACCAAAGGCAGATGCTTCTCCCAAGAACCTTGGAACTCAATCACGCAGCACCTCAACATATCCTCCAAGATCTGAATAACTCGCTCAGACTGACCATCCGACTGAGGATGATAGGATGTACTGAAATGCAACCTTGTACCCAAAGCTTGATGCAAACACTGCCAGAAACGCGATGTGAACCTCGGATCCCTATCCGACACAATCGACTTAGGCACACCATGCAGTCTCACAATCTCAGCAATGTACAGCTCTGCCAGCTTATCCAAAGAAAACGTAGTATGCACAGGCAAGAAATGCGCACACTTCGTCAGGCGATCCACAATCACCCAAACCGAATTCTTCTTCGATGGAGACAAAGGTAAACCAGATACAAAATCCATGGTAACCCTCTCCCACTTCCATTCAGGGATTTTCAACGGTTGCAACAACCCTGAAGGAACCTGATGTTCAGCCTTAACTCGCTGACACACCAAACACTTGCTCACAAACTCCGCAACATCCTTCTTCAAACCCACCCAATAGTACTCATCACGAAGATCACGATACATCTTAGTACTACCAGGGTGCATAGCAAAAGGACTACTATGACCTTCAGTCAGAATAGCACGCCTCAACTCAGCATCATTGGGCACTACTATCCGACTCCCAAAACACAACACCCCATCATCATTAAAGCAGAAATCTGAAGGTCTACCCTCCGCGATATCCTGAACATGAGACACCAAGGAATCATCGAGCAACTGCTTATCCTTGATCAACTGAACCAACGATGGTTTCACTTGCAACTCAGCAACAAGACCACCATCTCGCGATATGCTCAAGCTAGCAAACATAGCCCTCAGCTCAACAGCTACTTCCCTACTCAAGGCATCCGCAACAACATTAGCTTTTCCAGGATGATACTTGTAACGCCCCGGTTTTGGGCTCAGAAGTTTTGGCGTTGACCGGTTTAGTCAAAGTGTTAATCGAGTATATAAGAGGGAATTTAGGAAAACCTAGTTCGGGTTGCATTAAAAATATGGAAAAATATTCTAAAATCATCTTTTAATATATAAAAGTGAACTGTGAAATCAATTTTGGAAAATGAGGTTCGGAAGGTTGACATTTTGGCTAGTGACCAAAATGTAATTTTTTGAAAGTTGCGGGACAGTTTTATAAAGGATTGAAACTTTGAATCTTTAAGGAGCTATTATTCCAAAAAGGATTTCTCCAGATTTTTCTAAGATATTTTAAGCCTAAAATCTGATTTTAAAGACTAAGAAAAGAGAGGGAAATCATTTTAACCAAATCTTAACTAATTTTTCTATTTTCTCTCAAATTCTCTTTTCTCTCATTTTCTCTCTACCCAAACAAGATTTCCTCAGATTTCTTTCTCTGATTTTGACATCTACATCTCTCATTTCAACTCTCATTTGATTCCTAATCATCTCATCATCAAAACCTCTCAATTTGCAAATTGTTTCATCAAGCATTTTGGCTCTAAAAGGGAGAAATTCGAGTTTGGAGGTAAGAACGTCCTTCTCCTCTAAACTATCAGTTCTTTACTGAAATTCCTAAGTTCTCAATCCTTGATTCATGTTTTATTAAAGGCTTTTCAATTGGGATCTTGATTTTTTGGCTAAAATGCAAGATTTGGTGATTTTGGTGAAAATTTCGTGTGATCTGTTTAAGCAAGGTTTTGAGGTGTTAAAATGATGTTAAATGAATGCTAAAATGATTAGAAGTTGAGGTTTAATCAATGCAATCCCGGATAGGTTGAATTTCCTAAGGTTGGCTTGAGTTTTTGGTTGTTTTTGGAGTGTTTTTGGTGATCTGTTATACCTGGAGGTATAAGGACGTGGTTGTGATCTTTTTGCATGTTATGTGATGTATAAAAATGGTTAGAAGTGATGGATCTTGGCTGGGTTAAGTTTTGGAAGTGTTTGGAGATGATTTCGGTTGTGTTTGGTAGCCAAATTGTTAGATTTGTGGTGAGCAGCGAGTTGTGTTGTGGTTGCTGGTGTTTTAATGCATAAGGATGCATTAATGTTCTGTTTTTATGTGCTTGAAACAGGTGAGGTTGATCCTTGAGTTTTGGAGGTGTTTTCGGAAGGTTTCGGAAGCTTGGAAAGCTTGTTGGCTAGGCTTGTTTGGTAATCGGTGAGTGAAAATGGATTTTCAGCTTTTAAACCAAAGGTTGAAGGTTTTGGGAGCTTAGTTTAAGTCTAAACAACTTTGCTAAGCTCAAGTGTAAGTTTTCGGATTACTCTCTTTAAGTGGTGGCCATGTTTTGATGAAATGTGAAATGATGATTTTGCATGATTTGCTACTGTTTTGGAAAGCATGTTTGAGCATGTTAATTGCTGATGTTTTAGCATGATTTATGCTGATGTTTTAAGCCATGTGTTGAAGGTGTCTCTAGGTAAGAGTGCCTTGTTTTTATGCGTTGTTAAATGATGATTTAATGCTTTGAAATGCATGATGAAATGGCTTGATTTAAATGCTTTAAAACAGTGGATTACATGATGTATAAAGTGTGTATTGGCAAGTGATGGTTTGTAAAAGTGAAGGTCACTAAGGTGGTTAAAAGTCCTTGAGTGAGCCTTGTTATCTAAGATCATCAAGGTGGTTAAAAGTCCTTGGATGAATCTTGTTGCGGACACTAAGGTGGTTAAAAGTCCTTAGGTGCTCCTTTCCATGGTGGTTAAAAGTCCATGGGGCCAAGGTGTTTAAAAGTCCTTGGGGCCAAGGTGTTTAAAAGTCCTTAGGGTATTTCAAGCTACGGACACAAAGGTGGTTAAAAGTCCTTGTGTGGTCCATTCATGGTGTTTAAAAGTCCATGGCCAAGGTGTTTAAAAGTCCTTGGGGTCCAAGGTGTTTAAAAGTCCTTGGGGAAAGTTGTTGAACTTGATTTCATAAATGAAATGTATCACTTGAGCCAATATGACATGTTTTGTACATGAGATGCATGAGATGCATGATTTGATGTTTATGTTGAAGCATGAGATGCTAGTTTAAATGAAATGTGGAAGCATGTTATTGCTTGATTTAAAGTATGCTTTGAGCATGTGTAAAGGTTGTTTACAAGCATGATTTACAAATGGTTTTAAATGCATTATTGAATGGTTTTTAAAGAGCGCTCCTCACTAAGCTTTGGCTTACGCTCTCTCGTTTTCTTGATTCAATAATGCAGAGCATTAGAGTGCATTGAGGGCAGCAAGAGGAGGCAAGCACACAAGTTCAAGTAAAGCTCAATGTATGGAAGGTTTTGTTAAACATTTTAGCTTTTGGTCGATTTGGCAATGGGGGACCAATGTATATGTTTTGGGAGGTGTTTAAGACTCCCTAAGTATGTTAAATGTTGCTGTGGTTGTTGGTTTTTGGTTTGATCTCTTATATGCTTGGCTATGAAGGTTTATGCATGAAAGGTAGCTTAAGTAGGAAGCATGTCATTTAAATTGGGGCTTTTCATGTGTGATGGTTATGAGTTGAATTGTTGATGCATTTATGATCCCTGCATGTTGTATATCTATGTGGTATGATTTGGTGATGTTAATCTGAGGTTTGAAGCATGAATGGTATGAAATTCAAGTCGATTTCAGACAGGGGTATCGGTACTCGGGCTCGCGTATCGATACGCCTGAGCAAAATATGCTCTTTTCTGCCCAGGCGTATCGGTACGGTTGTGGGGGTATCGATACTCATCTGGGTAAAGTTTGAATGCCGTATCGGTACAGGGGATATCGTATCGATACCGTTGCTCGAGTTTGGTTACTGCCTTCCCCGCGTATCGATACGACATCAGGTGTATCGATACCTGACCGTTAAATTCAGTTAAAAGTATCTTTATATGTTTTGCTTTGTTTACGTTTTAGTCCTGAATCATGTTGTTCAATTGTATGAGCTTGGGATGTCCGTTTGAGCTGAAATTTGGCAGAGAGGCATGAAACCTGATTAATTTCAAGAGGGTAACTTCAATTTGGGCTAAGTCCTTTAATTTGTCAGAATTTACAATTTGGTCCCTAAAGTTGTAATTTGTTCAGTTGGGTCCCAGTTTGATCTCTGATGTTTGTGATCTTTTGATACGTTGTCTGTATGGTCACACTTAAGGTTAATGTGCATCTAGATAAGATTAAAAAGAAAAAAAAGGGTCGTTAATCAAGGTTGACTTTCGGGTTGACTTTGGTTTTCCCCGTGTAATCTTCGTAGTTCGGGTCAACCGTCTAGACCGGGCTACGGGGGTTACATTTGGTGGTATCAGAGCTGAGTTCTCGAGTAATTGGGAATGTGTGTATGCATGATTGAAGCATGGTTTGGTTTGTATGCTTGTTGGGTGAAAGCATGTTTAGTGATATGATATGATGATGTGTATGTGATGCATGTTGTGATGATGCATGATGAGGGTACCCATTGCCAAACAAAAGCTAAAGAGATGATGTTGTTTTTGAAGGAGATTGAGCTTGAATACTTGGAATTTGCTTACCTTGCTGGTCCTGACTTGTTTTATTTTGTATTGTTATGCATGGTAAAGTATGGCACCACGTAGAGAGTTAAGGAGTAGCGCGAGAGCTACGACCCCGGAAGGGAATGTGAATGATGAGCACACTGGTAGTGCTGTGATACCTCCTCCTCCACCTGGTGGTGGTGGTGCGGAGAGGGAAAGAGCTGGAGCTGGAGCTGAGGCGGCTGGTGCTGGAGCTGCAGGACCTGAAGCTGGTCAGGGGCAAGCGATACCTGACATGTCTGTGCTTGTACAAGCTATTGCGGGTGCGTTTCGAGCAGCAGTAGCTGGAGCTCAAGGAGCTGGGCATCAAGGAGATGCTGGTGCTAGACTACCCTTGGAACGTTTGCGCAGTCTTGGTGGGACTGAGTTTAGAGATATGTCAGCTGAGAGGTCTGAAGCATGGTTAGAGAGTACTAAGCGTGTCTTGGGACAAATGAGTTGCACTGATGTGCAGAAGCTGGGATGTGTGGTGTCACTGCTGCAAGGTGATGCTTATACGTGGTGGACGACCACAATCTCTGGGATGGCTGATGCTGATGTTACTTGGACGTTCTTTCAGCATGCGTTCAAGAGGAGATATCTGGGAGTTAGATATCTGGATGAAAAGAAGCGTGAATTCATGTCTCTGACCCAAGGGAACATGAGTGTGGCTGAGTATGAGGTACAGTTTGTACGTCTTAGCCAGTATGCACCTGAGTTGGTACCTGATGAGCGCGAAAGGTGCGAAAGGTTCCGTTATGGTTTGGTGACGGAGGTTAAGACTTATATGTTAGCTGCTGAGTACAATGATTTCGATGTGTTGGTTAGTCGATCGAAGGACATTGAGATGAACCTGAGTTTGTCTGCTAAGGGTGCTGGAGCTAGTTCTGGAAAGAGAGCTGCTGAGTATAGTTCCGGTGGACGGAACAAGAGAGGGCGTGATCAGAGGTTTCAGTCCTCGTCTAAGAGAGGTGGAGGTGCACCTGCTAGGGGTGGCAATGCTAGAGCTGACCCTAGTGCTTGTTGGATTTGTGGTTCCCGTGGTCACTTGAAGCGTGACTGTCCTCGTGCTGGGAGGAAGGTGCAAGCTCCTGTGATAGCAGCTGGTTATGAGTGCTGGAACTGTGGTTCTGCTGATCATCTGAGACGTGATTGTCCGAGGATGGCTGGTGGTCAAGAGCGTGCTCCTGTTGTTGCAGCATCGTAGAGAGGTCGTGGGCGCGGCCGTGGTAATTTTCAGAGGCGAGAGGAAGGTGGGCGCGGTGTAGCTCATGTTGTGGCTATTCAACCTGAGGGTGGAGGCCAAGCGAGGGTGTATGCTCAGCGCGAAGGAAGGAATGATGCAGATGTGATTGCAGGTACCTTTACTTTGCAATCCTTGTCATTGCTTTCTTTGATTGATTCTGGATCTACGCATTCATACATTCTTCGTGAGCATGCTGAGTTGCTTGGTTTGCCTGTTGAGTTTTTGGATGTTGGTGTTAGAGTCACTAGTTCTTTTGGTGAAACTGTTGTGACTCGTAAGCTTTATAAAAGGTGTCCTTTGGTTGTTCAAGAGCATGTCTTTCTTGTTGATCTTATGGAGTTGCCCTTTTATGGTTTTGATGTGATCCTTGGTATGGATTGGCTTGCTGAGCATCGTGCTGTTGTGGATTGTGAGAATAAGCGGGTTTCGCTTAGGCTTGCGGATGATTATGAAGTGGTGGTGGTTGGTGAGAATGTGAAGTTTCTTGCCAATGTTGTTTCTACCTTGGAGGCGAGCAGGATGCTGAGGCAAGGTTGTGAAGCTTTTCTGGCTTTTGTGATGAATCCTAGTTCGAAGGAGCTGAGGGTGCAGGATATCAGGGTTGTGAAGGAGTTTCCTGATGTTTTTCCTGAGGAATTGCCTGGTTTACCTCCTAATCGCGAGGTGGAGTTTGGTATTGAGCTGTATGAGAATACCACTCCTGTGTCCATTACTCCCTATAGAATGGCACCTAAGGAGCTGAAGGAGCTGAAGACGCAGTTGCAAGAGTTGCTTGATCGTGGGTTCATCCGGCCGAGTGTTTCGCCTTGGGGTGCTCCTGTCTTGTTTGTGAAGAAGAAAGATGGCACGATGAGGATGTGCATTGATTACCGTCAGCTGAACAAGTTGACTATCAAGAATCGGTATCCTTTGCCGAGGATTGATGATCTCTTTGATCAATTTCGGGGAGCTGCGGTGTTCTCTAAGATTGACTTGAGGTCAGGGTATTATCAGTTGAAGGTGAAGGATGTGGATGTGCCTAAGACAGCTTTCAGGACAAGGTATGGGCATTATGAGTTCCTTGTGATGCCGTTTGGTTTGGCAAATGCTCCTGCTGCTTTCATGGACATGATGAATCGTGTTTTTCATGAATACCTGGACAAGTTTGTTGTGGTGTTCATTGATGATATCCTTGTGTACTCGCGTACTGAGGAAGAGCACGAAGAGCATTTGAGGATTGTGTTGCAAACTTTGTTGGAGAATCAGCTTTATGCTAAGTTGAGCAAGTGTGAGTTTTGGCTTAGAGAGGTTGTTTTTCTTGGGCATGTGGTCTCAGCTGAGGGGATTCGTGTTGATCCTCAGAAGATTGAAGCGGTGATGAACTGGAAAGCTCCTAAGTCTTTTCAGGAGGTTCGTAGTTTCCTTGGTTTGGCAGGATACTACCGAAGGTTTGTGGATGGTTTTTCCAAGATTGCTGCTCCTTTGACGAAGTTGCTGCAGAAAGATGTTAGGTATGAGTGGACAGAAGCGAGACAGCAAGCTTTTGAGAAGTTGAAGTTGGCTTTGACGCAAGCTCCTATCTTGATTCAGCCTGAATCAGGGAAAGAGTTTGTAGTCTACAGTGATGCATCCTATGTTGGTTTGGGGTGTGTGCTGATGCAAGAGGGTAAGGTTGTGGCTTATGCGTCGCGGCAGTTGAAGGTGCATGAGCGCAATTATCCTACGCATGATATTGAGTTGGCTGCAGTGGTTTTTGCTCTGAAGATCTGGAGGCATTATCTGTATGGTGAGAAGTGTACTGTGTACACGGATCACAAGAGTTTGAGGTATCTGATGTCTCAGAAGGAGTTGAATCTCAGGCAGCGACGTTGGTTGGAGTTGCTCAAGGATTATGATCTGACGATAGAGTATCATCCTGGAAAGGCCAATGTTGTTGCGGATGCCTTGAGTAGAAAGGTAGCTGTTGAGCTGAGAGCTATGTTTGCTAGCTTGAGTATATCGCAGGATGGTGGTCTTGTTGCTGAGTTGCAGGTGAAACCTTCGTTGGTTCAGTTGATCAAGGATAAGCAGTTGTTGGATGATTCCTTGGTGTCTCATGTTCAGGATATCGCGGAGGGTAGACCTTCGGATTTCTGTTTTAATGAGGATGGGGTGTTGTGTTTTGGTAATCGGATAGTAGTGCCTGCAGATGCTGAGTTGAGGCATGCTATTCTAGCTGAAGGTCATAGTAGTCCTTTTGCTATGCATCCTGGTAGTACAAAGATGTATCGCGATCTTCGTGATGAGTACTATTGGGTGGGCTTGAAGAAGGATGTGGCAGAGTTCGTGAGCAAGTGTTTGGTGTGTCAGCGAGTTAAGGCTGAACATCAGGTTCCTTCTGGTTTGTTGCAACCGTTGAAAATCCCTGAATGGAAGTGGGAGAGGGTTACCATGGATTTTGTATCTGGTTTGCCTTTGTCTCCGTCGAAGAAGAATTCTGTTTGGGTGATTGTGGATCGCCTGACGAAGTGTGCACATTTCTTGCCTGTGCATACTACGTTTTCCTTGGATAAGCTGGCAGAGCTGTACGTTGCTGAGGTTGTGAGGTTGCATGGTGTGCCTAAGTCGATCGTGTCGGATAGGGATCCGAGGTTCACGTCGCGTTTTTGGCAGTGTTTGCATCAAGCTTTGGGTACAAGGTTGCATTTCAGTACATCCTATCATCCTCAGTCGGATGGCCAGTCTGAGCGAGTTATTCAGATTTTGGAGGATATGTTGAGATGTTGCGTGATAGAGTTCCAAGGTTCTTGGGAGAAGCATCTGCCTTTGGTTGAGTTCGCTTACAACAACAGTTTTCAGGCAAGTATACAGATGGCACCTTATGAGGCTCTGTATGGGAGGAGGTGTAGGACTCCTCTGTGTTGGGCTGAAATTGGTCAAAAGTTGGTCTCGATGCCTGCTTTGCTGAAAGGTACCACCGAGAAGGTGAAGCTCATTTGTGAGCGGTTGAAGGCTGCTTCTGATCGGCAGAAGTCTTACGCGGATTTGAAGCGTAGGGAGATAGAGTTTGTGGTGGGTGATCGCGTGTTCTTGAAGGTTTCGCCTTGGAAGAAGGTGATGAGGTTTGGGCGGAAGGGTAAGTTGAGCCCTAGATACATTGGACCGTATGAGGTTGTTGAGCGTGTTGGTCCTGTTGCGTATCGGTTGAGGTTACCTCAGGAGCTGGAGAAGATTCATGATGTGTTCCATGTTTCTATGCTCCGGAGGTATCGATCTGATCCTTCGCATGTGTTGCCTGTGGAGGAGGTGGAATTGAATCCGGATTTGACCTATGATGAGGAACCGGTGAAGATTCTGGATTCAGATAGCAAGGTTCTTCGTGGCAAGACCATTGAGTTGGTGAAGGTGCTGTGGAAGCATCGCGGTGTTGAGGAAGCCATGTGGGAGCGAAAGGAGGATATGCTGAAGCAGTTTCTTTATCTCTTTCCTTCAGGTAAATTTCGAGGACGAAATTTCTTAAGGGGGGGAGAGTTGTAACGCCCCGGTTTTGGGCTCAGAAGTTTTGGCGTTGACCGGTTTAGTCAAAGTGCTGATCGAGTATATAAGAGGGAATTTAGGAAAACCTAGTTCGGGTTGCATTAAAAATATGGAAAAATATTCTAAAATCATCTTTTAATATATAAAAGTGAACTGTGAAATCAATTTTGGAAAATGAGGTTCGGAAGGTTGACATTTTGGCTAGTGACCAAAATGTAATTTTTTGAAAGTTGCGGGACAGTTTTATAAAGGATTGAAACTTTGAATCTTTAAGGAGCTATTATTCCAAAAAGGATTTCTCCAGATTTTTCTAAGATATTTTAAGCCTAAAATCTGATTTTAAAGACTAAGAAAAGAGAGGGAAATCATTTTAACCAAATCTTAACTAATTTTTCTATTTTCTCTCAAATTCTCTTTTCTCTCATTTTCTCTCTACCCAAACAAGATTTCCTCAGATTTCTTTCTCTGATTTTGACATCTACATCTCTCATTTCAACTCTCATTTGATTCCTAATCATCTCATCATCAAAACCTCTCAATTTGCAAATTGTTTCATCAAGCATTTTGGCTCTAAAAGGGAGAAATTCGAGTTTGGAGGTAAGAACGTCCTTCTCCTCTAAACTATCAGTTCTTTACTGAAATTCCTAAGTTCTCAATCCTTGATTCATGTTTTATTAAAGGCTTTTCAATTGGGATCTTGATTTTTTGGCTAAAATGCAAGATTTGGTGATTTTGGTGAAAATTTCGTGTGATCTGTTTAAGCAAGGTTTTGAGGTGTTAAAATGATGTTAAATGAATGCTAAAATGATTAGAAGTTGAGGTTTAATCAATGCAATCCCGGATAGGTTGAATTTCCTAAGGTTGGCTTGAGTTTTTGGTTGTTTTTGGAGTGTTTTTGGTGATCTGTTATACCTGGAGGTATAAGGACGTGGTTGTGATCTTTTTGCATGTTATGTGATGTATAAAAATGGTTAGAAGTGATGGATCTTGGCTGGGTTAAGTTTTGGAAGTGTTTGGAGATGATTTCGGTTGTGTTTGGTAGCCAAATTGTTAGATTTGTGGTGAGCAGCGAGTTGTGTTGTGGTTGCTGGTGTTTTAATGCATAAGGATGCATTAATGTTCTGTTTTTATGTGCTTGAAACAGGTGAGGTTGATCCTTGAGTTTTGGAGGTGTTTTCGGAAGGTTTCGGAAGCTTGGAAAGCTTGTTGGCTAGGCTTGTTTGGTAATCGGTGAGTGAAAATGGATTTTCAGCTTTTAAACCAAAGGTTGAAGGTTTTGGGAGCTTAGTTTAAGTCTAAACAACTTTGCTAAGCTCAAGTGTAAGTTTTCGGATTACTCTCTTTAAGTGGTGGCCATGTTTTGATGAAATGTGAAATGATGATTTTGCATGATTTGCTACTGTTTTGGAAAGCATGTTTGAGCATGTTAATTGCTGATGTTTTAGCATGATTTATGCTGATGTTTTAAGCCATGTGTTGAAGGTGTCTCTAGGTAAGAGTGCCTTGTTTTTATGCGTTGTTAAATGATGATTTAATGCTTTGAAATGCATGATGAAATGGCTTGATTTAAATGCTTTAAAACAGTGGATTACATGATGTATAAAGTGTGTATTGGCAAGTGATGGTTTGTAAAAGTGAAGGTCACTAAGGTGGTTAAAAGTCCTTGAGTGAGCCTTGTTATCTAAGATCATCAAGGTGGTTAAAAGTCCTTGGATGAATCTTGTTGCGGACACTAAGGTGGTTAAAAGTCCTTAGGTGCTCCTTTCCATGGTGGTTAAAAGTCCATGGGGCCAAGGTGTTTAAAAGTCCTTGGGGCCAAGGTGTTTAAAAGTCCTTAGGGTATTTCAAGCTACGGACACAAAGGTGGTTAAAAGTCCTTGTGTGGTCCATTCATGGTGTTTAAAAGTCCATGGCCAAGGTGTTTAAAAGTCCTTGGGGTCCAAGGTGTTTAAAAGTCCTTGGGGAAAGTTGTTGAACTTGATTTCATAAATGAAATGTATCACTTGAGCCAATATGACATGTTTTGTACATGAGATGCATGAGATGCATGATTTGATGTTTATGTTGAAGCATGAGATGCTAGTTTAAATGAAATGTGGAAGCATGTTATTGCTTGATTTAAAGTATGCTTTGAGCATGTGTAAAGGTTGTTTACAAGCATGATTTACAAATGGTTTTAAATGCATTATTGAATGGTTTTTAAAGAGCGCTCCTCACTAAGCTTTGGCTTACGCTCTCTCGTTTTCTTGATTCAATAATGCAGAGCATTAGAGTGCATTGAGGGCAGCAAGAGGAGGCAAGCACACAAGTTCAAGTAAAGCTCAATGTATGGAAGGTTTTGTTAAACATTTTAGCTTTTGGTCGATTTGGCAATGGGGGACCAATGTATATGTTTTGGGAGGTGTTTAAGACTCCCTAAGTATGTTAAATGTTGCTGTGGTTGTTGGTTTTTGGTTTGATCTCTTATATGCTTGGCTATGAAGGTTTATGCATGAAAGGTAGCTTAAGTAGGAAGCATGTCATTTAAATTGGGGCTTTTCATGTGTGATGGTTATGAGTTGAATTGTTGATGCATTTATGATCCCTGCATGCTGTATATCTATGTGGTATGATTTGGTGATGTTAATCTGAGGTTTGAAGCATGAATGGTATGAAATTCAAGTCGATTTCAGACAGGGGTATCGGTACTCGGGCTCGCGTATCGATACGCCTGAGCCAAATATGCTCTTTTCTGCCCAGGCGTATCGGTACGGTTGTGGGGGTATCGATACTCATCTGGGTAAAGTTTGAATGCCGTATCGGTACAGGGGATATCGTATCGATACCGTTGCTCGAGTTTGGTTACTGCCTTCCCCGCGTATCGATACGACATCAGGTGTATCGATACCTGACCGTTAAATTCAGTTAAAAGTATCTTTATATGTTTTGCTTTGTTTACGTTTTAGTCCTGAATCATGTTGTTCAATTGTATGAGCTTGGGATGTCCGTTTGAGCTGAAATTTGGCAGAGAGGCATGAAACCTGATTAATTTCAAGAGGGTAACTTCAATTTGGGCTAAGTCCTTTAATTTGTCAGAATTTACAATTTGGTCCCTAAAGTTGTAATTTGTTCAGTTGGGTCCCAGTTTGATCTCTGATGTTTGTGATCTTTTGATACGTTGTCTGTATGGTCACACTTAAGGTTAATGTGCATCTAGATAAGATTAAAAAGAAAAAAAAAAGGGTCGTTAATCAAGGTTGACTTTCGGGTTGACTTTGGTTTTCCCCGTGTAATCTTCGTAGTTCGGGTCAACCGTCTAGACCGGGCTACGGGGGTTACAATACTCAATCGTCAGATCATAATCCTTGAGCAACTCCAACCAACGACGCTGCCTAAGATTCAACTCCTTCTGTGACATCAGATACCTCAAGCTCTTGTGATCCGTGTACACAGTACACTTCTCACCATACAGATAATGCCTCCAGATCTTCAGAGCAAAAACCACTGCAGCCAGCTCAATATCATGCGTATGGTAATTGCGCTCATGCACTTTCAACTGCCGCGATGCATAAGCCACCACCTTACCCTCTTGCATCAGCACACACCCCAAACCAACATAGGATGCATCACTATAGACCACAAACTCTTTCCCTGATTCAGGCTGAACCAAGATAGGAGCTTGCGTCAAAGCCACCTTCAGCTTCTCAAAAGCCTGCTGTCTCGCTTCCGTCCACTCATACTTAACATCCTTTTGCAACAGCTTCGTCAAAGGAGCAGCAATCTTGGAAAAACCATCCACAAACCTTCGGTAGTATCCTGCCAAACCAAGGAAACTACGGACCTCATGAACAGACTTAGGAACTTTCCAATTCATCACCGCCTCGATCTTCTGAGCATCAACACGAATCCATTCAGCTGAGACCACATGCCCAAGAAACACCACCTCCTTAAGCCAGAACTCACACTTGCTCAGCTTAGCAAAAAGCTGATTCTCCAACAAAGCTTGCAAAACAATCCTCAAATGCTCTTCATGCTCCTCCTCAGTACGCGAGTACACAAGGATATCATCAATGAACACCACAACGAACTTGTCCAGGTATTCATGAAACACACGGTTCATCATGTCCATGAAAGCAGCAGGAGCATTTGTCAAACCAAATGGCATCACAAGGAACTCATAATGCCCATACCTTGTCCTGAAAGCTGTCTTAGGCACATCCACATCCTTCACCTTCAACTGATAATACCCTGATCTCAAGTCAATCTTAGAGAACACAGCAGCTCCCCGAAATTGATCAAAGAGATCATCAATCCTCGGTAAAGGATACCGATTCTTGATAGTCAACTTGTTCAACTGACGGTAATCAATGCACATTCTCATAGTGCCATCTTTCTTCTTCACAAACAAGACCGGTGCTCCCCAAGGTGACACACTCGGCCGGATGAAACCACGATCAAGCAACTCTTGCAACTGCGTCTTCAGCTCCTTCAGCTCCTTAGGTGCCATTCTATAGGGAGTAATGGACACATGAGTTGTATTCTCATACAGCTCAATTCCAAACTCCACCTCGCGATTAGGAGGTAAACCAGGCAACTCCTCAGGAAAAACACCAGGAAACTCCTTCACAACTCTGATATCTTGCACCCTCAAATCCTTAGAGCTAGGATTCATCACAAAAGCTAGATAAGCTTCACAACCTTGCCTCAGCATCCTGCTCGCCTCCAAGGTAGACACCACATTGGCAAGAAACTTCACATTCTCACCAACCACTACAACTTCATAATCATCCGCAAGCTTAAGCGAAACTCACTTATTTTCACAATCCACAACAGCACGATGCTCAGCAAGCCAATCCATACCAAGGATCACATCAAAACCATAAAAGGGCAACTCCATAAGATCAACATGAAAAACATGTTCTTGAACAACCAAGGGACACCTTCTATATAGCTTTCGAGTCACAACAGTTTCACCAAAAGAACTAGTGACACGAACACCAACATCCAAAGACTCAACAGGCAAACCAAGCAATTCAGCATGCTCACGCAAAATGTATGAATGCGTAGATCCAGAATCAATCAAAGAAAGCAATGACAAGGATTGCAAAGTAAAGGTACCTGCAATCACATCTGCATCATTCCTTCCCTCACGCTGAGCATACACCCTCGCTTGGCCTCCACCTTTAGGCTGAATAGCCACAACATGGGCCACTCCACGACCACCTTCCTCTCTCCTCTGGAAATTACCACGGCCGCGCCCACGACCTCTCTGTGGTGCAACAACAACAGGAGCACGCATCTGATCACCAGCCAACCTCGGATAATCTCGCCTCAAGTGGTCTGCAGAACCACAATTCCAGCACCCATAACCAGCTGCCGCAACAGGAGCTTGCACCTCCCTCACAGCACGAGGGCAGTCACGCTTCATGTGACCACGTGAACCACAGATCCATCAAGCACTAGGGTCAGCTCTAGCATTGCCTCCTCTAGCAGGTGCACCACCACCTCTCTTAGCTAAGGACTGATACCTCTGATCTCGTCCCCTCTTGTTCCGTCCACCACCGGAACTAAACTCAGCAGCTCTCTTGCCAGAACTTGCTCCAGCACCTTTCGCAGATAAACCCAAGTTCATCTCAATGTCCTTGGCTCGGCCCACCAACACATCAAAATCATCATACTCGGTGGCCAGCACATACATCTTAACATCCGTCACAAGACCATAGCGGAACCTCTCGCACCTTGCCCGCTCATCAGGTATCAGCTCAGGTGCATACTGACTGAGTCGCACAAACTGCACCTCATACTCAGCCACACTCATGCTCCCTTGGGTAAGAGACATGAATTCACGCTTCTTCTCATCAAGATATCTCACACCAAGATATCTCCTCTTGAACACATTCTGAAAGAATGTCCAAGTCACATCAGCTTCAGCCATTGCAGCTATGGTGGTCGTCCACCACGTATACGCATCGTCCTGCAACAAGGACACAACACAACCCAGCTTTTGCACATCCGTGCAGCTCATCTGACCCAAGATTCGCTTGGTACTCTCTAGCCAAGCTTCTGAACTCTCAGCAGACATACCCCTGAACTCAGTCCCACCAAGACTGCGCAGACGCTCCAAAGGTAGTCTAACTCCAGCATCTCCCTGATGCCCAGCTCCTTGAGCTCCAGCTACTGCTGCTCGAAAAGCACCCGCAATAGCTTGTACTAACATCGTCATATCAGGCATAGCTTGCCCCTGACCAACCTCTGGTCCAGCAGCTCCAGCACCAGCTGCAGCTTCAGCTCTTCCTCCCTCAGCACCACCACCACCAGGTGGAGGAGGAGGTAACACCGCACTACCCATATTTTCCTCGTTCTCATTCTCATTAGGAGCCGTAGCTCGCACACTACCTCGTAACTCTCTACGTGGTGCCATACTTTTACCATGCAATCACAATGCAAATAAAACAAAGTCAGGCCCAGCAAGGTAAGCAATCCAAGTATTCAAGCTCAATTTCATTCAAAATCAACATCATTTCATTAGCTTTGATTTGGCAATGGGTACCCACAACATGCTACATCACAGCATACAACTCAATTGCATCCAAAACACATGCCACTAAACATGCTTTCAAACAACAAGCATACAAGGCATACATACTTCAATCATGCACACATTCATTCCCAATTACTCGAGAACCTGGCTCTGATACCACCAAATGTAACCCCTTTAACCCGGCCTAGACGGTTGACCCGAATTAAGAAAGTAACACGGGGAAAACCAAAGTCAACCCGAAAGTCAACCTTGATTAACGACCCTTTTTTTTCTTTTTAATCTTGTCTAGATGCACATTAGCCCTAATTGTGATCACACAAACATCATACTCATAGATCACAAACATCATACTCTTTTCCACTCACCAATACGCGAAGCCTTGCTCGCCGACACGAAAATTACCCCTTCGGAGCCTCCAAAACCACCTCATTTCCTTCCGAATCAAGATCCCCTATTTTCACATCATCAAAACAGAGATCTAAATGCATTAAAATGCATTCTAACACCAGCAACAATTCACAACTCGTAGCTCACCCAAACTATACCAAAATAGCCTTCCAAAACAACTGAAAACTCAATCGATTGCTTCCTAAACCAAGCCCAGCCAACATACATCACTTCCAAAGCATTATCAACATCAAAACATATCAAATAAACAACCTAACTCATCCTTATACCTACAACAAGCAAGATTCCACCATTTCACCCCAAAATCTCACTTAAAACTACCAAGAAACTCAAGGATCTCAAGGATTTCATGATCTATGTTATCCACACATCATTTAGAAGCCCGAAAATTAAAATCAATACAAAACAGAGCTTAACTCATCAAGTCCGAAATTAAGATTTCAAACATGATTTCACAAGATTTTGATCTCCAATCAAAGCTATAATGAAAACTCAACCAAAAATAGTATTTAGAAGCCAAATATCTTGGAAATTTTAATAGAGAACTTAGATTAGAGGTTGAGAACGAGATTTACCTCCAATCTTTGCTTCCTTCAATAGATGACAAGTTTTCCTTGCAAAAATCTATAAGAATTAAGAAAGATCTCTTGAAAATGATTTAGGAATTGTTGAGAGAGTTTTGGGGAGAAAGAATTCTGGAAAAAGATGAGAGAAAATTGTGTTTGGCTGAAAATGAGAGAGAATTAATAGTTACGTTAGTGAAAATCTCATTAACTACCTTATTATTAATTAATATAAAAATCCAATTAAAATCATTTAATTAAAAACCTTTTTAAATCACATGTCATATTGAAGAAAGTTCAAATTGACTTAAAGCCCCCTAAAGATTCTAAGACTTTGGCTTCCACTTTAAAAATCACATTTTTCCCAGTTTTGAAACTTTACAATTTGGTCACTACTCAAAATGACTCACTTCCAAAACTCTTTTTGTAAAATTGATTTGACCAATCCCTTAAACATATTTTTAAAAGATTTTAGCAATTTTTATAACATTTTTATCCTATCCCGATCCTTGATTTCCCAAAATCTCCTTATGCGATTCAAACCGTTCTCGATCGGTCCGATGTCTAAAATATCTAGGCCCAAAACAAAGGCTTTACAACTCTCCCCCACTTAGGAAATTTCGTCTTCGAAATTCTTACCTGATGGAAAGAGATGCGGAAACTGCCTCAGCATGTCCGCCTTGCTTTCCCACGTGGCCTCCTCAACTCCTCGGTGTTGCCACAACACCTTCACTAGCACTATCATCTTGCCACGAAGAACTTTGTTACTCACGTCCAGAACCTTCACTAGTTTCTCATCATACGACAGATTCGGATTTAACTCTATCTCCTCAACAAGTATCACATGCGATGGATCCGATCTATATTTCCGTAACATAGAGACATGAAACACATCATGTATCTTTTCCTACTTCGCAGGCAATCTCAACCGATATTCCACAGGACCAATTCACTCCACAACCTCATAAGATCCAATGAACCTTGGGCTAAGCTTACCCTTATGCCCAAATCTCATCACCTTCCTCCAAGGCGATACTTTCAAGAGCACACGTTCGCCAACCGCGAACTCAATTTCCTTACGCTTCAAATCCGTGTAAGACTTTTGCCTAACCGATGCTACCTTCAAACGCTCACAAATGAGCTTCACCTTCTCGGTGGTTCCCTTAAGCATAGCTGGCATTAAAATCAACTTTTACCCAGCTTCTGCCCAACAGAGAGGAGTTCTACACCTTCTCCCATACAAAGCCTCGTAAGGAGCCACTCGAAACTTACCTGACAACTAATATTACAAGCAATCTCAACCAAGGGCGAAAGCCTTTCCGATGAACCTTGGAAATCTAAACACAACATCTCAACATAACCTCAAGCACCTGGAAAACATGCTCCGGTTACCCATCCATCAAAGGATGATAAGAAGTACTGAAACTCAACCGCGTACCCCAAGCTCAACTCAACCATTCCAAAAACTTCGATGCGAACCTTGAATCTCTATCCAAAACAACAGACTCCAACGCTCCGTGCAATCGCACAATCTTAGCGACAACCAACCTATCCAACTCATACGCATTATGCACTGCCAAGGAATGCGCACTCTTTGCAAAATGATCAACAACCACTCAACAATATTCCTCTTGATAAAATCCACAATAATCCAACCACGAATCCACGACAATCCAAACATTTGCCTACAAATTCATTATCATCTTTTCCCATCTTATCTGTCAACACTTAAATTACGATACACCTTCATACAATAAGGGCACACTACGGAAGAACCTCTAAGAGTTCATCCAGATTAGAGCACCTCAACTCAATATCATTGACACCAAACCTCAAGGCTTTCCATCCATGACCTCTTGAACACACGATACAAGGGAATCATCAAACAACTGTTTATCCCTGATCAACTGGTTCAGGGACGGTTCCATCCACAATTCGGCCACAAGATTACCATCTTGCGATATGCTCAAGCGAGTAAACATCGCCCTCTACTCCACAACCACCTTCCTACTCTAAGCATTGGCCACACGTTGGCCTTTCCAACCTGATACCTCATCACGAGACTCTAACACCGTCTCCAAACATTACTTCACTCACAAAAACCATCACAAAAAGGTTTACTTACACTCAGCCAACAGACCACCATCACACGAGAAACCAACCAAAACATCATGGCTTTTGAGCTTACATAACCACGCGTAAAACTCATTCCCTAAGCACTTGCATTCGACTGAAGACACATCCTACAGCTTATACAAGAGTTAAGAACTCTCTACTCAACCCAGCTAAACCTCAATTAAAACCATTGTCAGAACTTCCTTCCAACTCCTTCAGGGTCTCCGAAAAAACCTTAACCATCTAAAACAATCATCCTACTATGACTATTCAAGCAAGAATGCAACGCACTTTAAAAACCACAATCGAAACCTACAACAACCGTTCAACCCAGAGCAACTAAAACATTTCACGACTACATACAAAATGCATTTAACTTCACACTATACATCCTCGACCGCATTCTAACCAAAACGGTTCCCCCACTACCACCAATCCGCCAAGGCCTTATAATACCTAGAAAAACTTTTCTTCGGGCTAGCCCAAACTAGACCATACTCACTCCTAATGGTAAACTTATTCATTTCCTAACCTCACGCCAAAACAAACCTTAAACTCACAAACTACTCTAATCATAACACTCCACTACCAGATCCAACTCAACTATTAGTAAGTGTGAACATTCATATACATGATTTCTTACATGCCCTTACGAATGCCTATGCACATGTATGCATACTTCTAATGTCATGCCAGGTTTATGCATGTATCAACATGTGTAATATTTATGTATATACCCATGATTTTAAGTTTGCATGTATGTCTGTTCACACTTAATAATAACTTCTTCTGTAACACCCTAGTTTTGGGCCTAGATGTTTTGGACATCGGATCAGACCGGTCGAGAACGGTTTGAATCGAGTAAGGTGATTTTAGGAAATCAAGGATCGGGATAGGATAAAAATGTTATAAAAATTTCTAAAATCCTCTAAAAATATATTTAAGAGGTTGGTCAAATCGATTTTACAAAAAGGGTTTTGGAAGATGGACATTTTGAGTAGTGACCAAATTGTAAAGTTTCAAAACAGGGAAAAATGTGATTTTTAAGGTGGAAGCCAAAATCTTAGAATCTTTAGGGGGCTTTAAGTCAATTTGACCTTTTCTCAATATGAAATGTGGTTTTTAAAAGAGTTTTTAATTAAATGATTTTTAATTGGGTTTTATATAAAAATAATTAAAAGGTAGTTATTGGTTTTTCAATTACGTAACTACCAAAATCCTTTCACATTTCAGAAAAACACAATTTCACTCATCTTTTTCCAGAATTATTTCTCCCAAAAACTCTCTCAACTTTTCCTAAATCATTTTCAAGAAAACTCTCCTAGTTCTTAAAGATTTCACAAAGGAAAACTTGTCATACATTGAGAGAAGCAAGGATTAGAGGTAAATCCCATTCTCAACCTCTAATCTAAGTTCTTTATTGAAATTCCAAAGATATTTGGCTTCTAAATACTATTTTTGATTGAGTTTTCAATATAGTTTTGATTTGAGATCAAAATCTTGTGAAATTATGGATGAAATCTTGATTTTTGGACTTGATGAGTTGGGCTCTGTTTTGTATTGATCTTAATTGAGTTCTAAGTTGATTTATATGTTAAAATAATGTGTTGATAACATAGATCCCGAAATCCTTGAGATCCTTGAGTTTCTTGGTTGTTTTAGGTGAAACTTTAGGGTGAAATGGTGGAATCTTGCTTGCTGGAGGTATAAGGTTGGGTTAGGATGTTTATTAGATGTGTTTTGATGTTGATAATTGTTTGGAAGTGATGTATGATGGCTGGGCTTGGTTTAGGAAGCAATCGATTAAGTTTTCAGTTGTTTTGGAAGGGTATTTTGGTGTAGTTTGAGTGGGCAACGAGTTTATGAATTGTTGCTAGTGTTGAAATGCATTTTAATGCATTTAGATATCTATTTTGATGATGTTAAAACATGTGATCTTGATCCGGAAGCAAACGAGGTGATTTTGGAGGCTCCAGAGGTGTAATTTCCGTGTCGGCGAACAAGGCTTTGCGTATCGGTGAGTGGAAAAGCAATTTCCTGCTTTGTAACACTTTGAGCGTGATCTTGGGAGCTTAGTGTAAGTTTGATACACTTAACTAAGCTCAAGAGTAAGTGTTTTGGTAATCCATCTCTTGGAAATGTGCTATGTTTGATGAAATTACACTTGATGTAAGAGAGGATTTGTTTACTATTTTTAAGCATGTTAAGCATGGTTTAATGCTGGATTTTAATGAAATTATGTTAAGGATGCACTAGGTAAGTGATCATTGGTTTACATGTGTTGAATGCATATGATGTTAAGCATGTTATGCTTGTGGATATGGCATTGTGGTTATGCTTATAAAACAATGGATTAATGTGATTAAATGATTATATTGGCAAGTGATGAAAACGATTTTTGGTTACTTTAACCGGGTATAGTTAGCCGGCTATAGGATTGGGTGCACCGTGAATAAAGTCGCCTTAGATGTCGAGAGATTGTGATTGTGCCGTAATCTCCATCCAAGTACCCTAACGATTGAGGTTAAGATCACAACGGTGAATGGTTAGTCCCGTGTGTGAGTCTTGTGTATGAGTCCCATACTCTCGTTAGTGGAATTATACAACTACCGATGAGTGATGTTGAGGGGTTGTGATTGTGCCATTAATCTCCACCTTGTGTAGTCTAGTAGTTTGTATGAAGCGTGAGGGACAACGCTTGTAATCCGCGTATCCGATTGCATCTTGTGTTGAAATGGTTTATGGTTTATCACTTGTGAGCCAATATATTGTAAATGAATAATGTGAAGCATGAGATGCTTGTATATGATGCAAGGATGCATGAGATATATGTGTATGATGCAAGAATGCATGTGATGCTTGTTAAAGCATGAGCAAAGGTTTATTTGCTGTTGTAAATTGATGCACATGTGCATGAGGTTTAAAAGTGCATTGAGGTCTTGAGAAGACATGTTTTATAAATGGTGTGAGATGTAAGTTGTTGGTTTTGCAAAACATGAGACATGCATTGATGAATGATGTTTAGCGATCCTCACTAAGCTTTGTGCTTACGCTCTTTTGTTTCATCAATGCAGAAAACTAGGTTTTGAGGGCAGCAAGGAAGCAAGAGGAATCCAAGCTTTTAATCTTGCAAAGTATGTGGTTTTGTTTCGGTTTAATAGAAGGCAATGGGTGGGGTTTATGCTAATGCATGATTGAGAATGTTTTCCCTTTTACTTTGAGCATATTTGATAGTTACTCTTGAGATGTAATTGGCCATTATGGATGATTTTGGTTATGGATGGTGGATTTGGCTTGTTATGGTTTTTGTGGATTAGGGAGTATGCCTTTAGAACTATATTTGCATATTGGATACCACATCGTAGCTAGTGCCTCAAAATGATGATTGTTGATTTGTATCCATGAAGTATGTTTGTTGTGGCATGTGTCGGGAATGATTCGAGTGTGGAAATGCATGAAAAACCAGCAAACTCCGTTGTTGCAGGGCAAGGCGTATCGGAACGCCCTTGCCTATTTCAGAACAGGTGCTTGAAATGGCCACAAGGTTTCGGTATAGGTGAAGGCGTATCGAAACGTTTTAGCTACTGGAAGGGGTGTTTCGATACGGGTCTCGGAACGCACCCGAGTATCAAAACAATCAAACTTATTTCGAAACGACCGTTTCGGTACAGGGCCATCCGTATCGAAACGCCTGACCGTTGGTTTTAAATTTTGAGATGTTCTAGGTTTCTGTTTCTTACGTTTTGGTCCTTAAATGTTGGCTGCTTAAATTGATGAGTTTGAATGATACGTTTGAGCTGAACTTTTACATGTTGACATGTTACATGACTAATTGAGGATTGGTAACTTTAAAATCATGAAAGTCTCTGTATTTTATGAAATTTATAGTTTAGTCCCTAAAAGTCAAATGTATGCAATTGAACCCCTAATCGAACTCCGATCGTTGTGCCGTTTTCACCTAATCGCTTTGTTGAACTCATAGGTTAATAATATGCATCTAAAAAAGATACGAAAGAAAGAAAGGGTCGTAAATCAAGGTTGACTTTCAGGTTGACTTTGGTTTTCCCCGTGTAATCTTCGTAGTTTGGGTTAAACGTCTAGACCGGGCTAAGGGGGCCTAAAACTTGGATTCTTGCTTGCAGCTGGCCTTACTGGTTTGACTTGTTTTGTTGTTATGTCTTGTTTAAATAGCACTATGGGTCTAAGAAGGGAGTTAAGAACGAATACGATAGTACCTACGAATACATTTTGGTCCTTAAATGTTGGCTGCTTAAATTGATGAGTTTGAATGATCCGTTTGAGCTGAACTTTTACATGTTGGCATGTTACATGACTAATTGAGGATTGGTAACTTTAAAATCATGAAAGTCTCTGTATTTTATGAAATTTATAGTTTAGTCCCTAAAAGTCAAATGTATGCAATTGAACCCCTAATCAAACTCCGATCGTTGTGCCGTTTTCACCTAATCGCTTTGTTGAACTCATAGGTTAATAATATGCATCTAAAGAAGATAAGAAAGAAGGAAAGGGTCGTAAATCAAGGTTGACTTTGGTTTTCCCCGTGTAATCTTCGTAGTTCGGGTTAAACGTCTATACCGGGCTAAGGGGGCCTAAAACTTGGATTCTTGCTTGCAGCTGGCCTTACTGGTTTGACTTGTTTTGTTGTTATGTCTTGTTTAAATAGCACTATGGGTATAAGAAGGGAGTTAAGAACGAATACGATAGTACCTACGGCTGAGCAGGGTAACCAGGCTGAGTTAGGGGTTGATGTCCCTCATGGTGGAGATCTATCTCCTCCGCCACCACCTGGAGGTGGGGAGCAGGTGCAACAAGGACAAGCTGGTCCTGATTTGGGTGATATGGCGACTCTGGTTCAGGCGATCACCAGAGCATTTCAGGTTGTTGTTTTCGGAGCGCATGTACATGCCCCTACAGCTGGGCAGGTGGGCTTACCTTTGGAGAGGTTGAAGAGCTTGGGAGCAGTAGAGTTTTATGGTATGTCACCTGAGGCGTCCGAGGCCTGGTTAGCTAGCACGATCCGCATTATGGATCAGATGGGTTGTAATAATATGCGCAAGCTAGAATGCGTAGTTTCTTTGCTACAAGGTGATGCTTACAGCTGGTGGACGACTACCATAGCTTGTATGGAACCTAATGAAGTTGATTGGGAGTACTTCAGGGGTGCCTTCAGAAAAAAGTATATTGGGGTGAGATACGAGAGTTTATGTCGCTTGTTCAAGGCAACTTATCTGTGGCTGAGTACAAGGTCCAGTTCGTACGCTTGAGCCAGTATGCTCCTGAGTTGGTACCTAGTGAGAGGCATTGATGTGGTCGCTTCCGGTACGGTTTGGTACAAGAAGTTAAGACGTACATGCTAGCTGCAGATTACATTGACTTTGATGTGCTTGTGTGTTGAGCCAAAGACATCGAGCAGAATCTAGGTTTGTCATCTAGAGGTGTTGGTTCTAGATCTGGAAAGAGAGTCGCTGAGTATAGTTCTAGCGGTGGACGGAACAAAAGAGGCCGTGATAGGAGACATCAGCCTGAGGAAGGCGCGGTGTTATGGGTCGAGGTAGTCAGGCTCAGGGAGATCGTGTGAGATCTGAGCAGCATACATGCTGGACATGTGGGTCGAGGGACCATTTGAGGCGAGATTTTCCTCGAGTAGCTAGAGAGGTTTAGGCTCCTATTGTGGTGACATGGAACTCTTGTTGGAATTGTGGTTCGGCTGACCACATGAGGAGGGAGTGTCCTTTGTTGGCTAGTGGTGGCTAAGGACGTGCTCCTGTGGTAGCTGCACCTTAGAGAGGCCGTGGGCGCGGCCGTGGAAATTTTCAGAGGAGAGATGAGGGGCAGCGAGGTATCGCTCATGTTGTGGCCGTTCGACCTGAGGAAGGTGAACCAGCGAGGGTATATACTCAGCGCGAGGAGCGTAACGATACCGTTGTCAACGCAGGTACCTTTGCTCTTCAGTCTTTATCTTTGCTGGCTTTGATTGATTCTGGATCCACGCATTCTTACATATTGAGTGAGCATGCGTATTTGCTTGATTTACCTGTTCAGATGCTTGAAATAGGAATGCAAGTGACTAGTTATTTTGGTGAGGCTGTAGTCACTAGGAAGTTGTATAGGAGATGCCCTTTGTCTGTGCAATGTCATGTTTTTCTTGTGGATCTGATGGAATTGCCTTTTTATGGATTTGATGTAATCCTTGGTATGGATTGGTTGACGGAGCATAGGGTAGTGGTTGACTTTGATGTTAAGCGAGTCACCCTAAAGTTGGTCGATGATTATGAGGATGTAGTAGTAGGCGAGAATGTGAAATTCTTGTCGAATGTGATTTTGACTTTGGAAGCAAACCGTATGATGAGGTTGGGTTACGAGGCTTACCTTGCCTATGTGTTTAATCCTGGCACCAAGGATGTGCGTGTGCAGAACATCCGAACTGTTCGCGATTTTCTAGGAGTCATTCCGGAGGAATTGCCTGGGTTGCCACCAAACAGAGAAGTTGAGTTTGGTATAGAGTTGTACGAGAATACAACTCCGGTGACTATTGCTCCTTATCGCATGGCACCCAAAGAGCTAAAAGAGTTGAAAACGCAATTGCAGGAGTTGTTGGATCGAGGTTTCATTCGGCCGAGTGTGTCACCTTCGGGTGCACCGGTCTTGTTTGTGAAGAAGAAAGATGGGACGCTGAGAATGTGTATAGATTATCGACAACTGAACAAGTTGACGACCAAGAACAAGTATCTCTTGCCAAGAATTGATTATCTCTTTGACCAGTTCCGGGGAGCCTCAGTTTTTTCTAAGATAGACTTGAGATCAGGGTATTATCAGCTAAAGGTGAAGGATGTGGACGTACCTAAATAGGCTTTTCAGACGAGGTACGGGCATTATGAATTTTTGGTGATGCCGTTTGGTTTGACCAACGTGCCTGTTGCTTTCATGGACATGATGAATCGTGTATTCCATGAATTCCTGGATCAGTTTGTGGTGGGTTTCATCGATGATATCCTTGTGTATTCGCGTACCGAGGAGGATCATGATAGGCACTTGAGGATTATTTTGCAAGCATTGCTGGAAAATCAGTTGTATGCCAAGCTGAGTAAGTGTGAGTTTTGGCTTAGGGAAGTGGTCTTCCTTGGACATGTTGTGTCATCTAAGGGCATTCGCATTGATCCGTACAAGGTGGAGGCTGTGATGAGTTGGAAAGTGTCTAAGTCAGTGACGGAGGTACGGAGTTTCCTTGGATTGGATGGGTACTATCGTAGGTTTGTCGAGGGTTTCTCGAAGTTAGCAACGCCTTTGACCAAGTTGTTGCAAAAGAATGTTCGCTTTGAGTGGACAGGTGCGAGACAACAAGCTTTTGAGAAGCTGAAAGAAGCTTTGACGCAAGCTCCTGTTTTGATTCAACCTGAGTCTAGTAAGGAGTTTGTGGTCTATAGTGATGTGTCCATTGTTGGTTTGGGCTGCGTGTTGATGCATGAGGGTAAGGTAGTGGCCTATGCATCTAGGCAGTTGAAGGTGCATGAGCGCAACTACCCTACTCATGATTTTGAGCTTGCGACTGTGGTGTTTGCCTTGAAAATTTGGAGGCATTACCTTTATGGAGAGAAATGTGTTGTATTCACGAATCATAAGAGCTTGAAGTACCTTATGTCTCAGAAGGAGTTGAATCTTAGGCAACGACGTTGGGTGTAGTTGCTTAAGGATTATGATCTTACGATCGAGTATCACCCGGGTAAGGCTAATGTTGTAGCCGATGCTTTGAGTCGGAAAGTAGCTATGGAGATGAGAGCGATGTTTGCTCATTTGAGTATATCGCGTGATGGTGGTCTTATTGAAGAATTGCAAGTAAAGCCATCTCTGATATAGTTGATCAAAGATAAGCAGTTGCTTGATGATTCCCTTGTTACGCATGTCCAGGACATTACTGAGGCTAGACCTTCAGATTTCAGCTTTAGTGATGATGGTATTTTGTGTTATGGGAGTCGGATAGTGGTGTCGGATGATACTGAGTTGAGGCGCACTATTCTGACCGAAGCTCATAGTAGTCCTTTTGCTATGCACCCTGGTAGTACCAAGATGTATCGTGACCTGAAAGATGAGTACTTCTGGGTAGGGTTGAAAAAGGATGTGGCTGAGTTTGTTAGTAAGTGCATGGTGTGTCAGCGAGTGAAAGCTGAGCATCAAGTTCCTTCTGGGTTGTTGCAGCCTTTGAGAATCCCAGAATGGAAGTGGGAGAGAATCACCATGGATTTTGTGTCTGGGTTGTCTTTGTCACCGACAAAGAAGAATTCAGTTTAGGTGATTGTGGATCGGCTTACGAAGTGTGCGCATTTTCTACCTGTGCATACTACATATACCTTGGATAAGTTGGCTGAGTTGTACATAGCTGAGATTGTGCGGTTGCACGGTGTGCCAAAGTCCATTGTGTCTGATAGAGATCAGAGGTTTACAACACGATTTTGGGAATGTTTTCATCAAGCTTTGGGTACACGGTTGAATTTCAGTACATCTTATCATCCGCAAACGGATGGAAACTCAGAACGTGTGATCCAAGTGCTCGAGGACATGTTGAGATTCTGTGTGATAGATTTTCAGGGTTCATGGGAGAAGCACTTGCCATTGGTTGAGTATGCGTATAACAACAGTTACCAGGCAAGTATCCAAATGGCTTCATACGAGGCTTTGTATGGGAGAAGATGTAGAACCCCTCTCTGTTAGGTAGAAGCTTGGAAAAAGTTGATTTCAATGCCATCTATGCTTAAGGGAACCACCGAAAAGGTGAAGCTCCTTTGTGACGTTTAAAGGCAGCCTCGGATAGGCAAAAGTCTTATGCGGACTTGAAGCGTAAGGAAATTGAGTTCGCGGTTGGCGAACATTTGTTCTTGAAAGTATCACCTTGGAAGAAGGTGATGAGATTTGGGCATAAGGGTAAGCTTAGCCCCAGATTTATTGGACCTTACGAGATTGTGGAGCGTATTGGTCATGTGGCATATTGGTTGAGATTACCTGCAGGGTTGGAGAAAATACATGACATGTTCATGTCTCCATGTTACGGAATCAGAGATCGGATCCTTCGCATGTGATGCCTGTTGAGGAGATGGAGTTGAATCCGAATCTGTCATATGATGAGGAATCGGTGAAGGTTCTGGACGTGAGTAGCAAAGTTCTTCGTGGCAAGACGATAGAACTTGTGAAGGTGTTGTGGCGACACCGAGGAGTTGAGGAGACCACGTGGGAAAGCAAGGCGGACATGCTGAGGTAGTTTCCGCATCTCTTTCCGTCAGGTAAGAATTTCGAGGAAGAAATTTCCTAGGTGGGGGAGAGTTGTAACGCCCTGGTTTTGGGCCTAGATGTTTTAGACAGCGGATCGGACCGGTTAAGAAAGGTCCGAATCGCGTAAGGTGATTTTAGGATATCAAGGATCGGGATAGGATAAAAATGTTATAAAAATTGCTAAAATTCTCTAAAAATATATTTAAGAGGTTGGTCAAATCAATTTTACAAAAAGGGTTTTGGAAGATGGACATTTTGAGTAGTGATCAAATTGTAAAGTTTCAAAACTGGGAAAATGTGATTTTTAAGGTGGAAGCCAAAATCTTAGAATCTTTAGGGGGCTTTAAGTCAATTTGACCTTTTCTCAATATGACATGTGGTTTAAAAGAGTTTTTAATTAAATAATTTTTAATTGGGTTTTATATTAAAATAATTAAAAGGTAGTTATTGGTTTTTCAATCACGTAGCTACTAAAATCCTTTCTCATTTCAGCAAAACACAATTTCACTCATCTTTTTCAAGAATTCTTTCTCCCAAAAACTCTCTCAACTTTTCCTAAATCATTTTCAAGAAAACTGTCCTAGTTCTTTAAGATTTCACTAAGGAAAACTTGTCATACATTGAGAGAAGAAAGAATTGCAGGTAAATCTCTTTCTCAACCTCTAATCTAAATTCTTTATTGAAATTCCCAAGATATTTGGCTTCTAAATACTATTTTTGATTGAGTTTTGAATATAGTTTTGATTTGAGATCAAAATCTTGTGAAATTGTGGATGAAATCTTGATTTTCGGACTTGATGAGTTGGGCTCTGTTTTGTATTGATCTTAATTGAGTTCTAAGTTGATTTATATGTTAAAATGACGTGTTGATAACATAGATCCCGAAATTCTTGAGATCCTTGAGTTTCTTGGTTGTTTTAGGTGAGATTTTGGGGTGAAATGGTGGAATCTTGCTTGTTGGAGGTATAAGGTTGGGTTAGGGTGTTTATTAGATGTGTTTTGATGTTGATAATTGTTTGGAAGTGATGTATGATGGCTGGGCTTGCTTTAAGAAGCAATCGATTGAATTTTCGGTTGTTTTAGAAGGGTATTTTGGTGTAGTATGAGTGGGCAACGAGTTTATGCATTGTTGCTGGTGTTGGAATGCATTTTAATGCATTTAGATCTCTGTTTTGATGATGTGAAAACAGAGGATCGTGATTCGGAAGCAAACGAGGTGATTTTGGAGGCTCCGGAGGTGTAATTTCTGTGTCGGCGAACAAGGCTTCGCGTATCGGTGAGTGGAAATGCAATTTCCTTTTTTGTAACGCTTTGAGCGTGATCTTGGGAGCTTAGTGTAAGTTTGATACACTTAACTAAGCTCAAGAGTAAGTGTTTCGGTAATCCCTCTCTTGGAAATGTGCTATGTTTGATGAAATTACACTTGATGTACGAGTGGATTTGTTTACTATTTGTAAGCATGTTAAGCATGGTTTAATGCTGGATTTTAATGCCATTATGTTAAGGATGCACTAGGTAAGTGATCTTTGGTTTTCATGTGTTGAATGCATATGATGTTAAGCATGTTATGCTTGTGGATATGGCATTGTGGTTATGCTTGTAAAACAATGGATTAATGTGGTTAAATGATTATATTGGCAAGTGATGAAAACGGTTTTTGGTTACTTTAACCGGATATAGTTAGCCGGCTATAGGATTGGGTGCACCGTGAATAAAGTCGCCTTAGATGTCGAGGGATTGTGATTGTGCCGTAATCTCCATCCAAGTACCCTAACGATTGAGGTTAAGATCACAACGGTGAATGGTTAGTCCCGTGTGTGAGTCTTGTGTATGAGTCCCATACTCTCGTTAGTGGAATTATACAACTACCGATGAGTGATGTTGAGGGGTTGTGATTGTGCCATTAATCTGCATCACGGGTTTTGAGGGGTTGTGATTGTGCCATTAATCTCCACCTTGTGTAGTCCGGTACTTTGTATGAAGCGTGAGGGACAACGCTTGTAATCCGCGTATCTGATTGTGTCTTGTAACGCCCCGGTTCTGGGCTCAGAAATCTTGGGCGTTGACCGGTTGGTCAAAGTGCTGATCGAATATATAAGAAGGAATTTAGGAAAACCTAGTTCGGGTTGCATTAAAAATATGGAAAAATATTCTAAAATCATCTTTTAATATATAAAAGTGAACTGTGAAATCAATTTTGGAAAATGAGGTTCGGAAGGTTGACATTTTGGCTAGTGACCAAAATGTAATTTTTGAAAGTTGCGGGACAGTTTTATAAAGGATTGAAACTTTGAATCTTTAAGGAGCTATTATTCCAAAAAGGATTTCTCCAGATTTTTTCTAAGATATTTTAAGTCTAAAATCTGATTTTAAAGATTAAAAAAAAAGGAGGGAAATCATTTTAACCAATTCTTAACTAATTTTTCTATTTTCTCTCAAATTCTCTTTTCTCTCATTTTCTCTCTACCCAAACAAGATTTCCTCAGATTTCTTTCTCTGATTTTGACTTCTTAATCTCTCATTTCAACTCTCATTTGATTTCTAATCATCTCATCATCAAAACCTCACAATTTACAAGTTGATTCATCAAGCATTTTGGATCTAAAATGGAGAAATTCAAGTTTGGAGGTAAGAACGTCCTTCTCCTCTAAACTATCAGTTCTTTACTGAAATTCCTAAGTTCTCAATCCTTGATTCATGTTTTATTAAAGGCTTTTCAATTGAGATCTTGATTTTTGGCTAAAATGCAAGATTTGGTGATTTTGGTGAAAATTTCGTGTGATCTGTTTAAGCAGGGTTTTGAGGTGTTAAAATGATGTTAAATGAATGCTTAAATGATTAGAAGATGAGGTTTAATCAATGCAATCCCGGATAGGTTGAATTTCCTAAGTTTGGCTTGAGTTTTTGGTTGTTTTTGGAGTGTTTTTGGTGATCTGTTATACCTGGAGGTATAAGGACGTGGTTGTGATCTTTTTGCATGTTATGTGATGTATAAAAATGGTTAGAAGTGATGGATCTTGGCTGGGTTAAGTTTTGGAAGTGTTTGGAGATGATTTCGGTTGTGTTTGGTAGCCAAATTGTTAGATTTGTGATGAGCAGCGAGTTGTGTTGATGTTGCTGGTGTTTTAATGCATAAGGATGCATTAATGTTCTGTTTTTATGTGCTTGAAACAGGGGAGGTTGATCCTTGAGTTTTGGAGGTGTTTTCGGAAGGTTTCGGAAGCTTGGAAAGCTTGTTGGCTAGGCTTGTTTGGTAATCGGTGAGTGAAAATGGATTTTCAGCTTTTAAACCAAAGGTTGAAGGTTTTGGGAGCTTAGTTTAAGTCTAAACAACTTTGCTAAAGCTCAAGTGTAAGTTTTCGGATTACTCTCTTAAAGTGGTGGCCATGTTTTGATGAAATGTGAAATGATGATTTTGCATGATTTGCTACTGTTTTGGAAAGCATGTTTTAGCATGTTAATTGCTGATGTTTTAGCATGATTTATGCTGATGTTTTAAGCCATGTGTTGAAGGTGTCTCTAGGTAAGAGTACCTTGATTTATGCATTGTTAAATGATGATTTAATGCTTTGAAATGCATGATGAAATGGCTTGGTTTAAATGCTTTAAAACAGTGGATTATATGATGTATAAAGTGTGTATTGGCAAGTGATGGTTTGTAAAAGTGAAGGTCACTAAGGTGGTTAAAAGTCCTTGAGTGAGCCTTGTTATCTAAGATCATCAAGGTGGTTAAAAGTCCTTGGATGAATCTTGTTGCGGACACTAAGGTGGTTAAAAGTCCTTAGGTGCTCCTTTCCATGGTGGTTAAAAGTCCATGGGGCCAAGGTGTTTAAAAGTCCTTGGGGCCAAGGTGTTTAAAAGTCCTTGGGGTATTTCAAGCTACGGACACAAAGGTGGTTAAAAGTCCTTGTGTGGTCCATTCATGGTGTTTAAAAGTCCATGGCCAAGGTGTTTAAAAGTCCTTGGGGTCCAAGGTGTTTAAAAGTCCTTGGGGAAAGTTGTTGAACTCGATTTCTAAATGAAATGTATCACTTGAGCCAATATGACATGTATTGTACATGAGATGCATGATTTAATGTTTATGTTGAAGCATGAGATGCTAGTTTAAATGAAATGTGGAAGCATGTTATTGCTTGATTTAAAGTATGCTTTGAGCATGTGTAAAGGTTGTTTACAAGCATGATTTACAAATGGTTTTAAATGCATTATTGAATGGTTTTTAAAGAGCACTCCTCACTAAGCTTTGGCTTACGCTCTCTCGTTTTCTTGATTCAATAATGCAGAGCATTAGAGTGCATTGAGGGCAGCAAGAGGAGGCAAGCACACAAGTTCAAGTAAAGCTCAATGTATGGAAGGTTTTGTTAAACATTTTAGCTTTTGGTTGATTTGGCAATGGGGGACCAATGTGTATGTTTTGGGAGGTGTTTGAGACTCCCTATGGATGTTAAATGATTGTCTGAATTGCTGGTTTTTGGATTGAATTTAAATTGCTTGCTTATGAAGGTTTAATGCTTGAATGATAGCTTAAGTAGGAAGCATGCTATATGAATTGGGGCTTTTCACATGTGATGTTTAAATGTTGAATTGTTGATGCAAATATGGTTCTTGCATGTTGTATGATTAAGTGGTATGGTTTGGTGATGTTAATTTGGAGTTTGAAGTATGATTGTTGTGGTTTTTGAGTCGAAATCAGGCAGGGGTATCGGTACTCGGGCTTGCGTATCGATACGCCTGAGCCAAATATGCTCATTCCTGCCCAGGCGTATCGGTACGGTTGAACAGGTACCGATACCGTATGATGGCCGTATCGATATGGGGTAACTCGTACCGATACCGCTGCTAGAGTTTGGTTACTGCCTTCCCCGAGTATCGATACGACACGTGGCGTATCGATACCCGACCGTTAAAATCAGTTAAAAGTATCTTAATATGTTTCGTTTTGTTTACGTTTTGGTCCTGAATCTTGTATGATCAATTGCATGAGCTGTGGATGTCCTTTTAAGCTGAAATTTCACAGAGAAGCATGAAACCTGACTAATTTTAAGATGGTAACTTTAATTTGGGTTAAGTCCCTTAATTTATCAGAATTTACAATTTGGTCCCTAAAGTTGTAATTTGTTCAATTGGGTCCCTGTTTGATCTCTGATGTTTGTGATCTTTTAATATGTTGTTTGTATGATCACAATTAAGGTTAATGTGCATCTAGACAAGATTAAAAAGAAAAAAAAAAGGGTCGTTAATCAAGGTTGACTTTCGGGTTGACTTTGGTTTTCCCCGTGTAATCTTCGTAGTTCGGGTCAACCGTCTAGACTGGGCTACGGGGGTTACATTTGGTGGTATCAGAGCTGAGTTCTCGAGTAATTGGGAATGTGTGAATGCATGATTGAAGCATGGTTTGGTTGGTATACTTGTTGAGTGAAAGCATGTTCAATGATATGATATGATGATGTGTATGTGATGCATGTTGTGATGATGCATGATGAAGGTACCCATTGCCAAACAAAAGCTAAAGGGATGATGTTGTTTTTTTTGAAAGAAATTGAGCTTGAATACTTGGAATTTGCTTACCTTGCTGGTCCTGACTTGTTTTATTTTGTATTGTTATGCATGGTAAAGTATGGCACCACGTAGAGAGTTAAGGAGTAGCGCGAGAGCTACGACCCCGGAGGGGAATGTGAATGATGAGCACACTGGTAGTGCTGTGTTACCTCCTCCTCCACCTGGTGGTGGTGGTGCGGAGAGGGAAAGAGCTGGAGCTGAGGCAGCTGGTGCTGGAGCTGCAGGACCTGAAGCTGGTCAGGGGCAAGCGATACCTGACATGTCTATGCTTGTACAAGCTATTGCGGGTGCGTTTCGAGCAGCAGTAGCTGGAGCTCAAGGAGCTGGGCATCAGGGAGATGCTGGTGCTAGACTACCCTTGGAACGTTTGCGCAGTCTTGGTGGGACTGAGTTTAGGGGTATGTCAGCTGAGAGGTCTGAAGCATGGTTAGAGAGTACCAAGCGTGTCTTGGGACAAATGAGTTGCACTGATGTGCAGAAGCTGGGATGTGTGGTGTCACTGCTGCAAGGTGATGCTTATACGTGGTGGACGACCACAATCTCTGGGATGGCTGATGCTGATGTTACATGGACGTTCTTTCAGCATGCGTTCAAGAGGAGATATCTGGGAGTTAGATATCTGGATGAAAAGAAGCGTGAATTCATGTCTCTGACCCAAGGGAACATGAGTGTGGCTGAGTATGAGGTACAGTTTGTACGTCTTAGCCAGTATGCACCTGAGTTGGTACCCGATGAGCGCGAAAGGTGCGAAAGGTTCCGTTATGGTTTGGTGACGGAGGTTAAGACCTATATGTTAGCTGCTGAGTACAATGATTTCGATGTGTTGGTTAGTCGATCGAAGGACATTGAGATGAACCTGGGTTTGTCTGCCAAGGGTGCTGGAGCTAGTTCTGGGAAAAGAGCTGCTGAATATAGTTCCGGTGGACGGAACAAGAGAGGGCGTGATCAGAGGTTTCAGTCCTCGTCTAAGAGAGGTGGAGGTGCACCTGCTAGGGGAGGCAATGCTAGAGCTGACCCTAGTGCTTGTTGGATCTGCGGATCGCGTGGTCACTTGAAGCGTGACTGTCCTCGTGCTGGGAGGGAGGTGCAAGCTCCTGTGGTAGCAGCTGGTTATGAGTGCTGGAATTGTGGTTCAGCTAATCATCTGAGACGTGATTGTCCGAGGATGGCTGGTGGTCAAGAGCGTGTTCCTGTTGTTGCAGCACCGCAGAGAGGTCGTGGGCGCGGCCGTGGTAATTTCCAGAGGCGAGAGGAAGGTGGGCGCGGTGTAGCTCATGTTGTGGCTATTCAACCTGAGGGTGGGGGCCAAGCGAGGGTGTATGCTCAGCGCGAAGGAAGGAATGATGCAGATGTGATTGCAGGTACCTTTACTTTGCAATCCTTGTCATTGCTTTCTTTGATTGATTCTGGATCTACGCATTCATACATTCTTCGTGAGCGTGCTGAGTTGCTTGGTTTGCCTGTTGAGTCTTTGGATGTTGGTGTTAGAGTCACTAGTTCTTTTGGTGAAACTGTTGTGACTCGTAAGCTTTATAAAAGGTGTCTATTGGTTGTTCAAGAGCATGTCTTTCTTGTTGATCTTATGGAGTTGCCCTTTTATGGTTTTGATGTGATCCTTGGTATGGATTGGCTTGCTGAGCATCGTGCTGTTGTGGATTGTGAGAATAAGCGGGTTTCGCTTAGGCTTGCGGATGATTATGAAGTGGTGGTAGTTGGTGAGAATGTGAAGTTTCTTGCCAATGTTGTTTCTACCTTGGAGGCGAGCAGGATGCTGAGGCAAGGTTGTGAAGCTTTTCTGGCTTTTGTGATGAATCCTAGTTCGAAGGAGCTGAGGGTGCAGGATATCAGGGTTGTGAAGGAGTTTTCTGATGTTTTTCCTGAGGAGTTGCCTGGTTTACCTCCTAATCGCGAGGTGGAGTTTGGTATTGAGCTGTATGAGAATACCACTCCTGTGTCCATTACTCCCTATAGAATGGCACCTAAGGAGCTGAAGGAGCTGAAGACGCAGTTGCAAGAGTTGCTTGATCGTGGTTTCATCCGACCGAGTGTTTCGCCTTGGGGTGCTCCTGTCTTGTTTGTGAAGAAGAAAGATGGCACGATGAGGATGTGCATTGATTACCGTCAGCTGAACAAGTTGACTATCAAGAATCGGTATCCTTTGCCGAGGATTGATGATCTCTTTGATCAATTTCGGGGAGCTGCTGTGTTCTCTAAGATTGACTTGAGGTCAGGGTATTATCAATTGAAGGTGAAGGATGTGGATGTGCCTAAGACAGCTTTCAGGACAAGGTATGGGCATTATGAGTTCCTTGTGATGCCGTTTGGTTTGACAAATGCTCCTGCTGCTTTCATGGACATGATGAATCGTGTTTTTCATGAATACCTGGACAAGTTTGTTGTGGTGTTCATTGATGATATCCTTGTGTACTCGCGTACTGAGGAAGAGCACGAAGAGCATTTGAGGGTTGTGTTGCAAGCTTTGTTGGAGAATCAGCTTTATGCTAAGTTGAGCAAGTGTGAGTTTTGGCTTAGAGAGGTTGTTTTTCTTGGGCATGTGGTCTCAGCTGAGGGGATTCGTGTTGATCCTCAGAAGATTGAAGCGGTGATGAACTGGAAAGTTCCTAAGTCTGTTCAGGAGGTTCGTAGTTTCCTTGGTTTGGCAGGATACTACCGAAGGTTTGTGGATGGTTTTTCCAAGATTGCTGCTCCTTTGACGAAGTTGCTGCAGAAAGATGTTAAGTATGAGTGGACAGAAGCGAGACAGCAAGCTTTTGAGAAGCTGAAGTTGGCTTTGACGCAAGCTCCTATCCTGATTCAGCCTGAATCAGGGAAAGAGTTTGTAGTCTACAGTGATGCATCCTATGTTGGTTTGGGGTGTGTGCTGATGCAAGAGGGTAAGGTTGTGGCTTATGCGTCGCGGCAGTTGAAGGTGCATGAGCGCAATTATCCTACGCATGATATTGAGCTGGCTGCAGTGGTTTTTGCTTTGGAGATCTGGAGGCATTATCTGTATGGTGAGAAGTGTACGGTGTACAGGGATCACAAGAGTTTGAGGTATCTGATGTCTCAGAAGGAGTTGAATCTCAGGCAGCGACGTTGGTTGGAGTTGCTCAAGGATTATGATCTGACGATAGAGTATCATCCTGGAAAGGCCAATGTTGTTGCGGATGCCTTGAGTAGAAAGGTAGCTGTTGAGCTGAGAGCTATGTTTGCTAGCTTGAGTATATCGCAGGATGGTGGTCTTGTTGCTGAGTTGCAGGTGAAACCTTCGTTGGTTCAGTTGATCAAGGATAAGCAGTTGTTGGATGATTCCTTGGTGTCTCATGTTCAGGATATCGCGGAGGGTAGACCTTCGGATTTCTGTTTTAATGAGGATGGGGTGTTGTGTTTTGGTAATCGGATAGTAGTGCCTGCAGATGCTGAGTTGAGGCATGCTATTCTAGCTGAAGGTCATAGTAGTCCTTTTGCTATGCATCCTGGTAGTACAAAGATGTATCGCGATCTTCGTGATGAGTACTATTGGGTGGGCTTGAAGAAGGATGTGGCAGAGTTCGTGAGCAAGTGTTTGGTGTGTCAGCGCGTTAAAGATAAACATCAGGTTCCTTCTGGTTTGTTGCAACCGTTGAAAATCCCTGAATGGAAGTGGGAGAGGGTTACCATGGATTTTGTATCTGGTTTGCCTTTGTCTCCGTCAAAGAAGAATTCTGTTTGGGTGATTGTGGATCGCCTGACGAAGTGTGCACATTTCTTGCCTGTGCATACTACGTTTTCCTTGGATAAGCTGGCAGAGCTGTACGTTGCTGAGGTTGTGAGGTTGCATGGTGTGCCTAGGTCGATCGTGTCGGATAGGGATCCGAGGTTCACGTCGCGTTTTTGGCAGTGTTTACATCAAGCTCTGGGTACAAGGTTGCATTTCAGTACATCCTATCATCCTCAGTCGGATGGCCAGTCTGAGCGAGTTATTCAGATCTTGGAGGATATGTTGAGATGTTGCGTGATAGAGTTCCAAGGTTCTTGGGAGAAGCATCTGCCTTTGGTTGAGTTCGCTTACAACAACAGTTTTCAGGCGAGTATACAGATGGCACCTTATGAGGCTCTGTATGGGAGGAAGTGTAGGACTCCTCTGTGTTGGGCTGAAACTGGTCAAAAGTTGGTTTCGATGCCTGCTTTGTTGAAAGGTACCACCGAGAAAGTGAAGCTCATTTGTGAGCGGTTGAAGGCTGCTTCTGATCGGCAGAAGTCTTACGCGGATTTGAAGCGTAGGGAGATAGAGTTTGCGGTGGGTGATCGCGTGTTCTTGAAGGTTTCGCCTTGGAAGAAGGTGATGAGGTTTGGGCGGAAGGGTAAGCTGAGCCCTAGATACATTGGACCGTATGAGGTTGTGGAGCGTGTTGGTCCTGTTGCGTATCGGTTGAGGTTACCCCAGGAGCTGGAGAAGATTCATGATGTGTTCCATGTTTCTATGCTCCGGAGGTATCGATCTGATCCTTCGCATGTGTTGCCTGTGGAGGAGGTGGAATTGAATCCGGATTTGACCTATGATGAGGAACCGGTGAAGATTCTGGATTCAGATAGCAAGGTTCTTCGTGGCAAGACCATTGAGTTGGTGAAGGTGCTGTGGAAGCATCGCGGTGTTGAGGAAGCCACGTGGGAGCGGAAGGAGGATATGCTGAAGCAGTTTCCTTATCTCTTTCCTTCAGGTAAATTTCGAGGACGAAATTTCTTAAGGGGGGGAGAGTTGTAACGCCCCGGTTCTGGGCTCAGAAGTCTTGGGCGTTGACTGGTTGGTCAAAGTGCTGATCGAATATATAAGAAGGAATTTAGGAAAACCTAGTTCGGGTTGCATTAAAAATATGGAAAAATATTCTAAAATCATCTTTTAATATATAAAAGTGAACTGTGAAATCAATTTTGGAAAATGAGGTTCGGAAGGTTGACATTTTGGCTAGTGACCAAAATGTAATTTTTGAAAGTTGCGGGACAGTTTTATAAAGGATTGAAACTTTGAATCTTTAAGGAGCTATTATTCCAAAAAGGATTTCTCCAGATTTTTTCTAAGATATTTTAAGTCTAAAATCTGATTTTAAAGATTAAAAAAAAGGAGGGAAATCATTTTAACCAATTCTTAACTAATTTTTTCTATTTTCTCTCAAATTCTCTTTTCTCTCATTTTCTCTCTACCCAAACAAGATTTCCTCAGATTTCTTTCTCTGATTTTGACTTCTTAATCTCTCATTTCAACTCTCATTTGATTTCTAATCATCTCATCATCAAAACCTCACAATTTACAAGTTGATTCATCAAGCATTTTGGATCTAAAATGGAGAAATTCAAGTTTGGAGGTAAGAACGTCCTTCTCCTCTAAACTATCAGTTCTTTACTGAAATTCCTAAGTTCTCAATCCTTGATTCATGTTTTATTAAAGGCTTTTCAATTGAGATCTTGATTTTTGGCTAAAATGCAAGATTTGGTGATTTTGGTGAAAATTTCGTGTGATCTGTTTAAGCAGGGTTTTGAGGTGTTAAAATGATGTTAAATGAATGCTTAAATGATTAGAAGTTGAGGTTTAATCAATGCAATCCCGGATAGGTTGAATTTCCTAAGTTTGGCTTGAGTTTTTGGTTGTTTTTGGAGTGTTTTTGGTGATCTGTTATACCTGGAGGTATAAGGACGTGGTTGTGATCTTTTTGCATGTTATGTGATGTATAAAAATGGTTAGAAGTGATGGATCTTGGCTGGGTTAAGTTTTGGAAGTGTTTGGAGATGATTTCGGTTGTGTTTGGTAGCCAAATTGTTAGATTTGTGATGAGCAGCGAGTTGTGTTGATGTTGCTGGTGTTTTAATGCATAAGGATGCATTAATGTTCTGTTTTTATGTGCTTGAAACAGGGGAGGTTGATCCTTGAGTTTTGGAGGTGTTTTCGGAAGGTTTCGGAAGCTTGGAAAGCTTGTTGGCTAGGCTTGTTTGGTAATCGGTGAGTGAAAATGGATTTTCAGCTTTTAAACCAAAGGTTGAAGGTTTTGGGAGCTTAGTTTAAGTCTAAACAACTTTGCTAAAGCTCAAGTGTAAGTTTTCGGATTACTCTCTTAAAGTGGTGGCCATGTTTTGATGAAATGTGAAATGATGATTTTGCATGATTTGCTACTGTTTTGGAAAGCATGTTTTAGCATGTTAATTGCTGATGTTTTAGCATGATTTATGCTGATGTTTTAAGCCATGTGTTGAAGGTGTCTCTAGGTAAGAGTACCTTGATTTATGCATTGTTAAATGATGATTTAATGCTTTGAAATGCATGATGAAATGGCTTGGTTTAAATGCTTTAAAACAGTGGATTATATGATGTATAAAGTGTGTATTGGCAAGTGATGGTTTGTAAAAGTGAAGGTCACTAAGGTGGTTAAAAGTCCTTGAGTGAGCCTTGTTATCTAAGATCATCAAGGTGGTTAAAAGTCCTTGGATGAATCTTGTTGCGGACACTAAGGTGGTTAAAAGTCCTTAGGTGCTCCTTTCCATGGTGGTTAAAAGTCCATGGGGCCAAGGTGTTTAAAAGTCCTTGGGGCCAAGGTGTTTAAAAGTCCTTGGGGTATTTCAAGCTACGGACACAAAGGTGGTTAAAAGTCCTTGTGTGGTCCATTCATGGTGTTTAAAAGTCCATGGCCAAGGTGTTTAAAAGTCCTTGGGGTCCAAGGTGTTTAAAAGTCCTTGGGGAAAGTTGTTGAACTCGATTTCTAAATGAAATGTATCACTTGAGCCAATATGACATGTATTGTACATGAGATGCATGATTTAATGTTTATGTTGAAGCATGAGATGCTAGTTTAAATGAAATGTGGAAGCATGTTATTGCTTGATTTAAAGTATGATTTGAGCATGTGTAAAGGTTGTTTACAAGCATGATTTACAAATGGTTTTAAATGCATTATTGAATGGTTTTTAAAGAGCACTCCTCACTAAGCTTTGGCTTACGCTCTCTCATTTTCTTGATTCAATAATGCAGAGCATTAGAGTGCATTGAGGGCAGCAAGAGGAGGCAAGCACACAAGTTCAAGTAAAGCTCAATGTATGGAAGGTTTTGTTAAACATTTTAGCTTTTGGTTGATTTGGCAATGGGGGACCAATGTGTATGTTTTGGGAGGTGTTTGAGACTCCCTATGGATGTTAAATGATTGTCTGAATTGCTGGTTTTTGGATTGAATTTAAATTGCTTGCTTATGAAGGTTTAATGCTTGAATGATAGCTTAAGTAGGAAGCATGCTATATGAATTGGGGCTTTTCACATGTGATGTTTAAATGTTGAATTGTTGATGCAAATATGGTTCTTGCATGTTGTATGATTAAGTGGTATGGTTTGGTGATGTTAATTTGGAGTTTGAAGTATGATTGTTGTGGTTTTTGAGTCGAAATCAGGCAGGGGTATCGGTACTCGGGCTTGCGTATCGATACGCCTGAGCCAAATATGCTCATTCCTGCCCAGGCGTATCGGTACGGTTGAACAGGTACCGATACCGTATGATGGCCGTATCGATATGGGGTAACTCGTACCGATACCGCTGCTAGAGTTTGGTTACTGCCTTCCCCGAGTATCGATACGACATGTGGCGTATCGATACCCGACCGTTAAAATCAGTTAAAAGTATCTTAATATGTTTCGTTTTGTTTACGTTTTGGTCCTGAATCTTGTATGATCAATTGCATGAGCTGTGGATGTCCTTTTAAGCTGAAATTTCACAGAGAAGCATGAAACCTGACTAATTTCAAGATGGTAACTTTAATTTGGGTTAAGTCCCTTAATTTATCAGAATTTACAATTTGGTCCCTAAAGTTGTAATTTGTTCAATTGGGTCCCTGTTTGATCTCTGATGTTTGTGATCTTTTAATATGTTGTTTGTATGATCACAATTAAGGTTAATGTGCATCTAGACAAGATTAAAAAAAAAAAAAGGGTTGTTAATCAAGGTTGACTTTCGGGTTGACTTTGGTTTTCCCCGTGTAATCTTCGTAGTTCGGGTCAACCGTCTAGACTGGGCTACGGGGGTTACATGTCTTGTGTTGAAATGGTTTATGGATTATCACTAGTGAGCCAATATAATGTAAATGAATAATGTGAAGCATGATATGCTTGTATATGATGCAAGGATGCATGAGATATATGTGTATGATGCAAGAATGCATGTGATGCTTGTTAAAGCATGAGCAAAGGTTTATTTTCTGTTGTAAATTGATGCATATGTGCATGAGGTTGAAAAGTGCATTGAGGTCTTGAGAAGACATGTTTTATAAATGGCGTGAGATGTAAAGTGTTGGTTTTGCAAAATATGAGACATGCATTGATGAATGATGTTTAGCGATCCTCACTAAGCTTTGTGCTTACGCTCTTTTGTTTCATCAATGCAGAAAATTAGGTTTTGAGGGCAACAAGGAAGCAAGAGGCCAAACTTTTAATCTTGCAAAGTATGTGGTTTTGTTTTAGTGTAATAAAAGGCAATGGGTGGGGTTTATGCTAATGCATGATTGAGAATGTTTTCCCTTTTACTTTGAGCATATTTTATAGTTACTCTTGAGATGTAATTGGCCATTATGGATGATTTTGGTTGTGGATGGTGGATTTGGCTTGTTATGGTTTTTGTGGATTAGGGAGTATGCCTTTAGAACTATATTTGCATATTGGATACCATATCGTAGCTAGTGCCTCAAAATGATGATTGTTGATTTGTATCCATGAAGTATGTTTGATGTGGCATGTGTCGGGAATGATTCGAGTGTGGAAATGCATGAAAAATCAGCAAAATCTGCTGTTGCAGGGCAAGGCGTATCGGAATGCCCTTGCCTGTTTCGGAACAGGTGCCTGAAATGGCCACAAGGTTTCGGAACGGGTGAAGGCGTATCGAAACGTTTTGGCTACTGGAATGGGGTGTTTCGATATGGGTCTCGGAACGCACCCGAGTATCGAAACGGTCAACCCTGTTTCGAAACGACCATTTCGGTACAGGGCCATCCATATCGAAATGCCTGACCGTTGGTTTTAAATTTTGAGCTGTTCTAGGTTTCCGTTTCTTACATTTTGGTCCTTAAATGTTGGCTGCTTAAATTGATGAGTTTGAATGATTCGTTTGAGCTGAACTTTGACATGTTGGTATGTTACATGACTAATTGAGGATTGGTAACTTTAAAATCATGAAAGTACCTATATTTTATGAAATTTACAGTTTAGTCCCTAAAAGTCAAATGTATGCAATTGAAACCCTAATCGACTCCAATCGCTGTGCCATTTTCACCTAATCGCTTTGTTGAACTCATAGGTTAATGATATGCATCTAAAGAAGATAAGAAAGAAAAAAAGGTCGTAAATCAAGGTTGACTTTCGGGTTGACTTTGGTTTTTCTCGTGTAATCTTCGTAGTTCAGGTTAAACGTCTAAACCGAGCTAAGGGGGTTACATCTTCGAACCATACTTGGAACAACTCCACGTCCTATTTCCACACTTTTCCTACTCCACCATCCACACAACTCATTACAACACTATTTGAACTAATATTCCTCTTCACCAATATTGTTCTAAAAAGAACAACGACACTATTCATAACTCACTAACTATTGAACCCTAACACTACCCAAGAGAATGCAAAGCAAAACTTAGCAAAGATAACAATAACACGGATTGCACAGAAAAGATACCTGCAATCACATCATTGTGTTCCAAATAACGAACACCCATACCCTCTTCCGCAGAGCCACCATGGTCTCCTTCTTGGAAAGAACCACAACTGCACTCGTGACCATGGGGAGCTTCAAAAGACACCCCACCTATATCACCCGAGCTAACACTTGACAATCTCGCCTCAAATGTCAAATAGACCCACAACTCCAACAAGATTCAACCATCAAACACCCTACATCTCTCTGCCTTTCTTGCCACCTTCGAACCCTGTCTCGGCCACGCTTACGGCCTTTCTGAGGTGCATCCATAGCAGGTGCACGTCCTTGGCCTCCACTTGCCAACAGAGGACACTTACGCCTTAAATGATCTGCTGAACCACAGTTCCAGCAAGAATTCCATGTCTCTTAAACAGGATCATGTACCTCTCCAGCCGCACGAGGACAGTCCCTTCTCAAGTGCTCCCGAGAACCACACGTCCAGCACGTGTGCTGCTCCACCCTCATTCTGTTCCCTTGAACCAATGCACCATGTCGAAGGTTTCCTCGCCTAACAGCATATTGATACCTCCTATCTCGACCTTTCTTAGTCCGTTTACTTCCAAAATCAAATTCAGCAGCTCTCTTACCAGAGCTAGAACCACCACTATGAGATGCCAGGCCCAAGTTCTGCGCATCAACATAAACTGAAACCATACTCTCGCGCTCTTGGCTACTCGAAAGCCTATCTCCAATATACCTATTCATAAAGGCAGCAGAAAAGAATTCCCAATCCACATCCTGAATATTCGATGCAACCGACACAGATGTCCACCACATACTAGCATCATCCAACATTAACGTGACTACACTTTCCAGCTTACAAGCGTGGTCACACCCTTCCTGATCCAAGATTGAGATTGTACTGGCTAACCAACCCTCGAACGCCTCCGGCGTCAACCCATGATACTCAATAGCTCCCAAATCATGCAGACGCTATTTTGACAAACCAGCCTATCCGACAGACAGTACGTGCGCATGCTTTTCATTTCCCGCGACCTGAGATGCTCCGGACATCTCCTGAACTATTGATGATAAAACATTCACCACCAGGCCAGCCCCTTCACGCTGTCCCATCGCCTCAACTCCAGATAAGAACGGCCGAACAGACACATTCTCAATAGAAGAATCATCGTTCCCTTGATTACCCTGCTCACCCGCAGGTACGATCGTATCTAATCCCAACTCTCTCCTCGGACTCATCGTGCTATTTTAATAAGGCATAATAAAAAAACAACAAATCAAACCATGATTTTGGCCATCCTCAAGCAAGGATCCGAGTTTACAAAAACATTTAAATAGTGTAATAAGGCAATGGGTACCCCAATTTCCCACAACATGGCATAGCATACAGTGATACATCATGCTCAACATGCTTTTCATCATCCAAAATCAGCACATAACAGCATTGCATCATCGCCACACACTCACATTCATTTCCCATGTGATTCACATAGATCAAGCATAGCATAAACTTCAAAATTCAACCAATCGCATGCTTTTCAAACATCATACTTCAACACATAACAATTTCACATGCCAACATTCCCAATTCTTTCGTAACCATGCTCTGATACCAACAAATGTAACCCCTTAGCCCAGCCTAGACGTTTGACCCAGACTACGAAGATTACACGGGGAAAACCAAAGTCAACCCGAAAGTCAACCTTGATTTACGACCCTTTTTTTCTTTTCATCTTATCTAGATGCTCGTTATTATCCTATGTGTTCAGCAAGACACTCAGAAGGAAATGACACAGCGATCGGAGTTCAATTAAGGGTTCAATTGCATACATTTGACTTTTAAGGACTAAACTAAAATTTCATAAAATACAAGGACTTTTAGGATTTTAAAGTTACCAACCTTCAATTAGTCATGTAACATGCCTGCATGCCAAAAATTTAACTCAAACGGACAATCCAAACTCCTTGAATTAAGCATCCAACATTTAGGGACCAAAATGTATGAAACAGAAACTTGAAACAATTCAAAATTCAACCCAACGGTCAGGTGTTTCGGTACGGATGGCCCTGTACTGAAACGGTCATTTCGAAACAGGGTTGACCGTTTCGATACTCAGGTACGTTCGAGAACCGTATCGAAACACCCACCTCCAGTAGCAAAACTGTTTCGATACGTCTCCAACCGTTCCAAAACCTCTTAGCCATTTCAGGCTCGTATTCCGAAACAGGCAAGGACGTTCCGATAAGCCTTGCCCTGCAACAGGGATTTTGCTGGTTTATGATGTCTTTTCGTATCCGAAACGTTTCTGAGACTTGCCACAACATACATACAGCTCACATATGCATGAAGGACCATAACTATGAACCATAATCTAGGACATGGAATAAATCTTGCAATCGTAGGCACTATAGGCATGCTCCCTAGTCCACCAAACCACAACAAGATAAAACAACATTCAAACCAAAATCCAAACATCAAAGGTCATATACAACTCAAATATAAGCAATCTAACATGCTCAAAGTAAAGGGAAACATCCTCAACCATTCAAAAGCATAAATCTCACCCATTGCCTTTTATTACACTTGAGTAAAACCACATACATTGCTTAACCAAAACTCTTGGAATTCCTTTGCTCTTGGGCTGCCTTGATTGCTCAATTCTCTGCATTGATGAAACAAATGAGCGTAAGCAATAAGCTTAGTGAGGTCCGCTATAAAACCAAACATTCATCAATGCGTTTTAAAACCAAAACATCATTCTTTGTAAACATATGCCTTCCTTTAAAACATGCACTTTAGAACACCAAATCACTTTCAAAACCACATGCTCATAACATCATTAATTGCAATAACAAGAACCTTTACTCATGCTTAAACCAAGCATCATATGCATTCTAGCATAGTTCTCAAGCATCACATGCTTTCAAACAACAAACGTTCTTCATTAAATCGTTGAGTCACCTTCATCATATTGGGTCGCAAGTGATCTCAAACATAAATCATATAAAAAACATCACATTTGACACAATCTGATATGCGGATTACAAGCGTTGTCACACACGCTTCATACACACTACCGAACTACAAAAGGTAGAGATCAATGGCACAATCACAACCCCTATACACCCGTGATGGAGTTAAATGGCACAATCACAACCTCTCTACACCCGTGGAGGAGTTAAATGGCACAATCACAACCCCTCAACACCCGTGGTGGAGTTAAATGGCACAATCACAACCCCTCAACATCACTCATCGGTAGTTGTATAACCCACTAGCGAGAGTCGGGACACAAAACAAGGCTTACACATGGGAGCTACCTCAACCACTATAATCACCTTAACCAAGCTCACACACGGGAGCATTCCTCCACCGTAGTGACGCTTAACTAAGTCTACCCACGAGAGCCAACCTCCATCGTGGTGACTCTAATTCCTCAATCACTAGGGTACTTGGATGGAGATTACGACACAATTACAACCCCTCGACATCCAAGGCAACTTTATGTACAGTGCACCCAATCCTATAGCCGGCTAACTATATCCGATTAAAGTAACCAAAAACCATATACATCACTTGCCAATATAACCATTTAACCTCATTAATCCATTGTTTTACAAGCATAACCGCAATGCCATTTCCACGAGCATCACATGCTCAAAATCATATGCATTCAACACATGCAACCCAATGATCACTTACCTAGCGCGTCCTTAACATAATGGCATTAAAATCCAGCATTAAACCATGCTTAAACATGCTTAAAAATAGCAAACAAAACACATTTAAATCAAGTGCATTTTAAGCCAAATCATAGCACAATCTGAGAGAAACTTTTAATTTACTCACTCTTGAGCTTAGCTAAGTGTTTCAAACTTACACTAAGCCCTCAAAACCACGTTCAAACTGTTTCAAATCTGGAAAACTCTTTTCCACTCACCGCTACGCGAAGCCTTGCTCGCCGACACAAAAATTACCCTTCCGGAGCCTCCAAAACCACCTCTTTGCTTCCGGATCAAGATACCCTGTTTTCACATCATCAAAATAGAGATCTAAATGCATTAAAATACATTCTAACACCAGCAACAATTCACAACTCGTAGCTCACCCAAACTATACCAAAATACCCTTTCAAAACAACCGAAAACTGAATTGATTGCTTCCTAAACCAAGCTCAGCCAACATACATCACTTCCAAAGCATTATCAACATCAAAACATATCAAATAAACAACCTAACTCATCCTTATACCTCCAGCAAGCAAGATTCCGCCATTTCACTCCAAAATCTCACTTAAAACTACCAAGAAACTCAAGGATCTCAAGGATTTCGGGATCTATGTTATACACACATCATTTTAACATATAAATCAACTTACAACTCAATTAAAATCAATACAAAATAGAGCTTAAATCATCAAGTCCGAAAATTAAGATTTCAACCATGATTTCACAAGATTTTGATCTCCAATCAAAGCTATAATGAAAACTCAACCAAAAATAGTATTTAGAAGTCAAATATCTTGGGAATTTCAATAAAGAACTTAGATTAGAGGTTGAGAATGGGATTTACCTTCAGTCCTTGCTTACTTCAATAGATAACAAGTTTTCCTTGCAAAAATCTATAAGAATTAAGAAAGATCTCTTGAAAATGATTTAGGAAATGTTGAGAGAGTTTTTGGGAGAAAGAATTATGGAAAAAAGATGAGAGAAAATTGTGTTTGACTGAAAATGAGAGAGAATTGGTAGTTACGTAAGTGAAAATCTCATTAACTACCTTTTTATTAATTAATATAAAAATCCAATTAAAATCTTTTAATTAAAAGCCCTTTTAAATCACATTTCATATTGAAGAAAGGTCAAATTGACTTAAAACCCCCTAAATATTCTAAGTCTTTGGCTTCCACTTTAAAAATCACATTTTCCCAGTTTTGAAACTTTACAATTTGGTCACTACTCAAAATGGCTCACTTCCAAAACTCTTTTTGTAAAATTGATTTGACCAATCCCTTAAACATATTTTTAAATGATTTTAGCAATTTTTATAACATTTTTATCCTATCCCGATCCTTGATTTCCAAAAATCACCTTACGCGATTCGAACCGTTCTCAACCAGTCCGATCTGACGTCTAAAACATCTAGGCCCAAAACCAGGCCGTTACAAGGGGGCTCACATATGTGGGCGATCAACATGTTCTCTTTACTTTGTCATTTTCTGCGCCCAGAATTGTTGTCCAAATTGCTATAGCATTTTCCTTCCTTGCCTTGCTTCAGCATCAGCCTGCACAATAACATACCAGCAAACACCTTTCAAGCAGCATCTAGTCTCATGAAATAAAGCCATACCACCAACAAGTAAAGACACATGAAACTATATGCTCTAAATGCACCTATATGCTATGAGATGACCTCGAGAACAAACAAATACTTAAGTAAAAAGGTGTAAAATATAAGCTTTTTGACAAGTCATCACACACCCAAACTTAAGCTATTGCTTTTCCTCAAGCAATGAATAGAAAGAAACAAAGAAAATGTTGTGGCAAAAATTTATCTCGAGACAGATGCTATGGCAAAATTTCAATCCTCAGAAAAGTAAGGCTTTAATATTTAAGACACAATTGAGATTTTTAGAATGTTTTCCTAGGATGAGATCCTTTGTTAGTGTGTGCGTGATTGCATACAATTTAGGCTTAATAGTGCTAGAAAAATTTCTTAGTAGAACCCAAGTTCATCCTAGTGTTTGAACTATTTTAGCTTAAAGTTTTACTCCCATAAGTGAACTGTTTTTTTTAAAGAGGGGTGTCAGCTCATCACAACTACCATCCCTCAATCTAGATGAGTAGGGAGTAAACCTCTCATCCCCGAGCTATTAGGTAGAGTCATCTAGTGACAAATTTTATTCACTCATTTGATGTTGCTGCCATTTATTTAAGTTTGATTTCCAAGTAGTGTAACATAAAACGAAGTGTCCCTCTAAAATATGTCGTAGCATTTATTCACAGTTTGCTATATTCTATTAGGCACAAGGGAGATTAGCCAAGCTCTTTTTTATAAGCTCTTTTTAGTTCAATTTCACCAAGATAAGCATAAGTTCCGAAAAAAATTCTCTAACACTTTCAAACCTAAAAAGCATACAATCGTGTATCAAAACAAAGATTAAGCATCAAACCCTAGAATTTATTCTAGCAATCTCAATAGTCATACATCAATCCATAGCCATGAAAATATGTTCATCATTGGGTATCATTAACTTATTTATACAACTTTCATGGAGCCAAACAAAATGCCATAGCAAAATATTTGTTTCTACCTATTAATGAAATACAAATGCCTAACTAAAGGGCACTAACACCCCCAAACTTAAATAGTGCAGTGTCCTCAATACAATAAGATAAAATGATATGCAACTAACTAAATGCAATGCAAGGTTAAGAAGTACCTCACTTCTTGTGGTGGTGGTCTTCGTGGCTTTGTGCTTGACTCTGAAAGACTTAAAGGAGGCGGTCGGCGATTCAGCCTTGTCTTGCTCCGGTGGAGGGGTCTGCTCTGGTTCAGCTGGGGTTCCTTGGTTGGTGGAACTTGTGTCGGATTCGTTTCCCTCAGCTGGTGTACTCCAAACTCGTCCGGTAGTGCGCTTGCTTCTTGATCTCGTCGATGGGGTAGCGCTCGGAGTTTGGCTGGTGATTGCACTGGCATATAATGTGCAAGCTCATCATCCTCTGATCCAACTGTCACTGGGTTGACAGGCTCAACAGATGGTTCCTTTGCTGGGGCAACTTTGGTAGGTTTTGTTGTTCTCTTTCTTTTCCTGGGTAGCAGGCTTCTTGTAGCATCAATGACCTGGTTCTGTGAGGAAGGCTGAGTCGTAGTGGGGCTCTTGTTGGGGAGTAACATCTTCTGGGTGCTAGGAAGAGGTTCCTTCACGTGGGCCTTTAGAGATTCTGAAAAGGCTGGGAAGTCTATGCTGATATGTGGTAGGATCTCCTTGAAATAGTCATTCATAATAACATCTCTCTCCTTAACGTACCCATAGAAAATGGCCTGGTCTTCACGCATCTTGTCCACATCCTCTCGGAGGCGATTTGTTGAGGCAACTAGGGCAGAAATTCTTGCTGCAACAAATGTTTTTGCTCCGCCAGCTAGTGTCTCTACTGGAGCATCCTCATCGTATCCCTTGATAGAGGGGACCATTTCAGGTGTGATAAGACCTTTCCATGAGTTTTTCGCATCAGCAATAGGATCTTCGAATACTCCTTTCTCTCGACAGAGGGTTGTGATGAGGTTGGGAAAGATGAGTGGGCTAGACTTCCTTTTCAGGCATGCATAAACCTCATCCATAATAATTTTTCCCACATCAATGGACTGGCCATTGAGAATAGAATGAAGGAGTAGGATCCTTGGAATATTCACCGTTGTCGTGTGAGAAGTGGGCATAAGCCTATTCTTGACAAAGTGGATCCAAAGTTTTGCCTCTGGCTTGAGTCGCGCACGCTCCACTGCTTTGCTTGATGCGTCTAAGTTGGTGCCTTCAAAGCACTAGTATTCGAGCACTTCCTTCACAGTTTGTGGGTCGGCGTTCTCGGCGAAAGGTGTGTGGTGATCCTCTGAATTTTTCAAGCCAAAGAACTTGTTGATCTTGGCTGCAGTGAACTTGATTTGATCTCCACGAACGTAAACACCGAACTGTGTAGGACTGGTAAGATGGGCATAAAACTCTTGAACAATGAGTATGCAAAAGTTGTCAGGGTGAGGAATGAAGGTAACCCATTTGTGGTTTGCGACGACATCTAAGATGTCCTTGTCGAACCCTTGTTCTCCTTCAGTTGGGAACTTGATGCCCTGCTCTAGTAGCAATTTCCAATCTTGGAGACCTTGACATCTTTCCTTGGCCTTGTCGTCTAAGAATTTTTTTAATGACCACGGACTTGGGTTGGCTACTGCCAGACGCACCTTCTGCTCGCTTGCAATGCACCATTGTTAGGCAAAAAGAGGGTGAAGAATGGTGAGATAGAAGAAAAGGTTTGGTTAGGGTTTTTTGAGTTTTGAGCGGGTTGGAGAAGATGAAGTGGGAGGGTCTTTTGGTTTTCTTTGTTTCGATGTGATGAGAGAGGAAAGTAGTGGGAGTTGATGGGAGTTGAGGGGAGGTAACTGACATGAACTGAAATAGAGAGAGTCTTGGGGGTTTTTGGGCGGCGTGTGTGAGGTAAGGACAAAAGGGGTTTTAAATGAAAAGGTGAAAAGTAGGAAAGAGAAAATACCTAGGCAATAATTTCTAGGGTTCTCTTTAAATGAAAAAGGTGAAGAGGTTAATTAATTCCCCCTCTTTTTGCCCTTTTTGAGCCGTCCTCCTCTGATGTTGGAAAAGCTTAATTTCTCATTCTTTATAGCCTTATAAGACAAAGGACTGATGCGTCGTTGCACCCTGACCTGCCATCTGTGTCCTTGGGGTGCTCAGATGCAAACAAACAAACCTGAAATTAAGGCATAATGGAACAAACAGACAAATGGGATTAAAAACCTAGTGTACGAAATAAAAATAAAGATTAAACTACGTTATTTATGAACATGAAAACATAAAATGTTGTAGCAAAATAGAACAGAGAAAAGGTGGTGCAAACGCTTAAGCATCATAGAAGATGAAGGATGACTTATCGCGCGAGACTGGGGCTCCATTGTACAGCTTCAGACGCTGTCCATTGACCTTGAATATCGTATCATCATCAAGCTTTTTAATGTCTACTGCACCATGGGCATAGACCTTGTGAACTAGGAAAGGTCCTGACCATCGTGCCTTCAGTTTGTGTGGGAAAAGCTTAAGTCTGGAGTTATAAAGGAGAACTTCTTCCCCTTCTGAGAAATGTCGTGGCAAAAGATGTTTGTCATGCCACTTCTTTGTTTTCTCCTTGTATAGGCGGGCATTTCATAGGCTTGCGATCTGAACTCTTCCATTTCATTCAGCTCTAACAGCCTTCTTTCTCCAGCTAGTTGTGCATCCATGTTAAGCTTCCTAATAGCCCAATAAGCCTTATGCTCAAGTTCCACAGGTAGATGAAAAGCTTTCCCGTAAACAAGCTTGAATGGTGACATTCCCAATGGCGTTTTGTAGGCAGTACGGTAGGCCCAAAGAGCTTCATCAAGCTTAGGAGACCAATCCTTCCTTTTTGGGTTAACCACTTTCTGAAGAATTTTCTTGATTTCTCTATTCGAGACTTCAGCTTGACCATTTGTCTGAGGATGATATGTTGTAGCAATCTTATGCCTCACACCATACCTCTGTAATGTTTTAGCAATCAGCTTGTTTTCAAAGTGGGTTTCTTCATCACCGATAATCGCTCTTGGTGCTCTGAATCTTGTGAAGATATTCTTGTGAAAGAACTTCATGACGGTCTTGGAGTCATTCCTTGGAGTAGCAATTGCTTCAAACCATTTAGATACATAGTCCACAACCAAGAGGATGTATAAGTCTCCATAAGATGAAAGAAAAGGTCCCATGAAGTCTATTCCCCATACATCAAAGAGTTTGACTTCCAAGATTCCTTGCAAAGGCATTTCATGCCTTCTCGAAATGTTACCTGTCCTTTGGCAACGATCACATGATTGACAAAATGCGTGCGCATCCTTGAAGAGAGTGGGCCAATAGAATCTCGACTGTAGGACCTTTGCAGCAATCCTAGCTCCTCCAAAATGTCCGCCACAGGGAGATGAATGACAATGGAAAAGTATCTCCTTGTGCTCTTATTCGGGGACACGCCTTCTAAGAATCTGGTCAGCACTTTGCTTGAACAAATATGGTTCATCCCAAAAAGAGGATCTTGCGTCATGCCTGAATTTTCTGTGTCCCTGTCTATTCAAATCAAGAGGCAAAATACCACTAGCGAGAAAGTTAACAATATCAACATACCAAGGAATTGCTACAGCATATAGTATTTCCTCATCAGGGAATTCCTCCTTAATTTCCATTTCATCGTGTTTTCCATTATTGTTTTCTAGCCTAGAGATGGTCAGCTACTTGGTTTTCACACCCTTTTTTGTCCCTAACTTCCAAATCAAATTCTTGCAAGAGTAATATCCACCTAATAAATCCAGGTTTAGCATCCTTTTTAGTCACTAAGTATTTAATATCCAAGTGATCGGTGTGAACAATGACCTTAGTGCCTATTAGATATGACCTAAACTTATCAAAGGCAAATACAACAGCCAATAATTTTTTTGAGTCGTGGTGTAATTAATTTGTGCATCATTCAAGGTGCGCCTAGCATAATAAATAACATGAAAGAGTTTACCTCTGCGTTGTCCAAGAGCTGCTCCTATTGCATAGTCACTTGCGTCACACATTAACTCAAAAGGTGAGCTCCAATCAGGTGGGACTACAACAGGTGCTGAGGTAAGTTTCTTCTTCAGTTCTTCGAAAGCACCGAGGAATTTTTTATTGAATATGAAGGGCTAATTTTGTTGTAGCAAATTACACAATGGCTTGGAGATCTTGGAGAAGTCCTTGATGAACCTTCTATAGAAGCCAACATGGCCCAAGAAACTCCTGATTCTCTTCACGTTGGTGAGACGAGGCAGCTTCTCAATAACCTTAATCTTTTCCCTATCCACCTCAATGCCATTCTTCGATATCTTGTGACCCAAAATCGTTCATTCGGTCACCATAAAATGACATTTCTCCCAATTAAGCACCAAATCGCTTTAGCACTTTATCCAAATTTCCCAGGCATGAATCGAAATCTTCCCTAGAGACTGAAAAATTGTTCATGAAGACTTCAAAAAATTCCTCAACCATAACTGAGAAAATAGCAAGCATACACCTCTAAAAAGTTGTTGGGGCATTGTAGAGCCCAAAGGATATTCTTCTAAAAGCATAGGTACAATACGGACATGTGAATGTCGTCTTTTCTTGGTCCTCGGGTGTTATAACAATCTGATTGTACCCTGAGTATCCGTCAAGGAAACAATAGAATGCTTTGCTTGCCAATCTATCTAGCATTTGATCGATGAATGGGAGAAGGAAATGGTCCTTCTTGGTCGCTTTGTTGAGCTTCCTATAGTCCATGCAAATCCTCCATCCCATTATCGTCCTTGTTGGTAAAAATTCATTCTCATCATTACTCACCACGGTGATGCCTCCCTTCTTCGACACGCATTGGACTGGACTAACCCATGAGTTGTTCGATATGGGGTAGACTACACCAGCGTCAAGACACTTGATTATCTCATTCATCACTATCTTCTTCATGATGGGGTTGAGCCTTCTTTGGGGTTCAATGGAATTGATGTGACAATCATCAAGCAGAATCTTGTGCATGCAAATAGTAGGGCTAATCCCCTTTAAGTCATTCATAGTCCAACCTAAAGCTCTTTAATGTTGTGATAGCATATTTATCAGACTAGACTCTTGCTTAGGTGTAAGACTAGATGAAATTATCACAGGAAAAGTTTCATTACTACCCAAATAAGCATATTTAAGATGAGATGGCAAGGGCTTTAACTCTAATGTTGGAGCATGCTCAAGTGAAGGTTTAGGATGAATAAATTCTAAAAAATCAAGAGGTTCAAAATGCGTACCTGGTGTGGCTTCGAGAAGGCTCGATTGTTCCACTTCTTCAAATAATTCCTTGAATTCCTTACACTCGATCTCGCAATCCTCCATATTGTCTTCATCTCGGATTAGCTCATATTCATCCATTTCTAAAAAATTGCTGCAGCAAAAGTCTGCAGTCTCCCTTTTTTCTGTAGCATCCATGTACTGACACTCTTCATATTCATCCACATATTTGAGAGTGTTGAAGATATTGATTGTCACCTCTTGACCAGCCACCCTCATGGTAAACTCACCCTTTTCATAGTCTATTAGAATTCTACCGGTTTCTAGAAATGACTGCCCCAAAATAATGGGTGCGTTATCCTCCTCCTCACAATCTAGAATAAGGAAGTCAACTGGGAAGATGAACTTGTCCACCTTCACCACTACATCTTCTACTCTTCCTTCCAGGCGTACATGAGATCGGTCGGCCAATTGCAAGATAACCGTAGTTGGCCTTACATCTCCTATACCGAGCTTCATGAAGACTGACTTTGGCATGAGATTTACACTAGATCCAAGGTCACCAAGGCTTTTCCCACATAGTTATCACCTATTGAACACGGTATAATAAAATTGCCTGGATCTTATCTCTTAGGAGGCAATTTGCTCCACACAGAATAACATTCATTTGTTGTAGCAATTGTTGCATACCGCTCAACCTTTCTTTTCTTGGTGACGATGTCCTTGAGAAACTTAGCATAAGTGGGCATCTGTTCAATGGCTTCTAAGAACGAGACCTTAATATGCAGTTGGTCTAGAACATCAATGAATTTCCTGAATTGGATATTCTCATTTTGTTTCTTCAATCGTTGAGGGAAGGGAGGTGGGGGTCTAACTTCTTCCCCTATCGATGCAGGTTTTTCTTTTGCTGTAGCATTTTCCCTTTCATCAATAGTTTCATTCACCAAATCCCCTTCCTTCTCCTTCTCACAAGATGTTTCAGCTTGCAAATCTGGTTCCTCTTGCACTTCTTTAGGAGCAGAGTCTTCCTTCTTGTTTCCCCCAAACTTATCTTCAGTGTTAAGTTGGGTACCACTCCTCAATGTGAGAGCACTGCATTGCTCTTTGTCATGCTTCTTAGTGACTTCAGTATCACTAGGCAGATTTCCTTGAGGTCACACATGTAATGCTTGAGCAATTTGACCTACTTGAATTTCCAATGATCGCAAGGATAAACTGTAACTTTGCAACAAAGCTCCTTGATTTTTAATGGTCATGGAGTGATCTTGAAGCAATGTATTAGTAGATGCCATAAATTCCTTAGTGGATGTCATTAAATCCTTGAGTGTAGCTTCCAACGAATTGTTGTTTGATGAGGATGCAAAACCCTTTTTGTTTTTCCACGGCATATTCTGTTGTGGCCCGTGTGATTCTCCCAGATTCTGTTGATTTGTGTTCGCGTTCCCATAACTGCTATTCCCTTGATTTCCCCAAGAGAGATTAGGATGCTGACGCCATCCAACATTATAGGTGTTCAAGTAGGGGTTGTTATTCCGATTGGAATTCCCTACATAGTTAGCAGATTCTTGGTTGTTCGGGCACTCGCTCAAGTGGTGGCTTCCTTTGCAACGAAGGCAAGTTGATGCCACTCTTACTCCTTCACCTCACTAGGCTTTTGGAGATTCTTTAGCATGGTTGTGATAGCGGTTAATTGGGCTCCTACTAAGGCATCCATATCTGTACCACGTGATACTTGAGTTTTCCTCCCCATTCCAAGTCTTGATGAGGGAAATTGATAATCGTTGTTGGCTATTCTATCAAGGATGTCGAAGGCTTCCTCGGGTGACTTGTCTAGCAATGTCTCATTTGCTGAGGCATCTAGCATCATTCTGGTGGGAGCATTAACACCATTGCAGAACATAACCACTTGTGTGCAATCATGAAAACCGTGATTAGTGCACTTGCACAATAAACCCTTAAATCTGTCCCAACACTCATATATTGATTCGTCATCAGACTAACGAAAGGATGCAATATGATTCCTCATATGAGTGTTCCTATTTGGTGGATTATACCTCAGCAAAAAGCTCTTGCACAAATTTGTCCATGTTTCCAATGATCCAGCTGGCACACCACTCAACCATTCTCGTGCTCGATCACGCAAAAAATAGGGAAAGAGTTTAAGTTTCAACACATCCTCGTGCACCCCTTTTTGACGGAAAGAGCCACACACTTATAAGAAAGCACGAATGTGTTGTCTAGCATCTTCATGAGGTGAGGCTCCAAACTGACCAATTGAGTTCAACATGTTGAACATGACAGGTTTAAGCTCAAAGTGGGCTGCCTGAATTTCGAGAGCAACAATTCCTGGATTAAGATCATCCAACACAATATTTAGGTGATCTCTAATAGCTCTGGGTCTTGCTGGAGCATTTTGACCTTGGTCTCCAATTACTGCAGCAGGTTTCCCTTGATGCCGAGCTCCGTTCATGATTCCAATAGCTTCTTGTATACGTCTCCACTGATGAAATAGATGTTCAATTTTAGGAATATAAGGTAATATAGTCTCTCGATGTCTCATTCGGCGCATGCAATAGCACAATACCTAAAAAGACAAACAAAAACAAGCTAAGAAAATATATACAAAAACAAAATAAACTAGTGCAAAGACTAATCCTAAAACAACCAATTACCAATCCCCGGCAACGGTGCCAAAAACTTGTTGTCTTGCGTGATGTACTATAAATGATACGCAAATATGGTGCAAGTATACATGTCGAACAAGTAATAAAGTGATGAGTGAGTATTGTCTCCACAGAGATTGGAGGTGTTCAAGGTAAGCTTCAGCACACAAGTGTAACGAAATGTAAATGGAGAATGTTGTGACAATTCAAGATAGAGCGAAGAATGTTGTAGCAAATCAGAGCAGAGATATAAATGTGGTAGCGAATAAAGATAAAAGATAGCATGCTGAAATCAGATAGACAAACAGGTCCTCTTACACGTGTGAGACTCTCTTAGGAGTTGTCAGGTTTACCTATATTTTACCTCTCTACCAGGGTTTACATCTCTAACTTAGTCTATGCTCGGCAGAATTTACTCAAGGTGCTTCTTAACTATCTCTAGCCAGGAAACTCGGAGTAGGAAATGCTACAACAATACCTCTCAGCGTAAACTCTAACACTCCCCCTACCCTTAAAGGTCTATCCCTCTTTGCCGTTGAAACGCAACACTTATCTCTAAGGTGGATTAGAGTTGTGCCTCTCAGTATCCAACTCCATTATCTTTGCAGGTTAAGGAAAGCTTTCTCGACCACTAACCTCAACTAACACCTATGGAAAGGCCAACACTTGAGGGCTCTTACAACCCTAAGCATATAACAACATAGACAGCATAGATACGAGCAAGAGATAAATAAACATTCATAAAAGAAAATAAAATAAAAAATAGTTCATCCAAGAGCCCTAGCCACCTAAATCACTTCATGGCTGGGCAAATATCATCCGAAGTATCTTTGTTCATACAACCCATTTTTTCCAGATATAAAAATAAATGCTAAAGCAACAAAAAGGGAAGAGAAGAACTCCCAATCTGCGATGGACTTGCAGCACCACGAACCGCCGTAGGCTTGCCGCCTCTCTCAAGGTTAGACACTTGGAGCTTCTACAATGGAGGACACCAAGTGAGGAGGAAGAAGAACAAAAGAGCCGCATTTAGCTTTCTCTCCCTAGCCTTTTTGTCACCTTTTCACGCTCTCCCTTTAATGAGGGTCTTGTGTCCTCTATATAGTGGAGGCTCCTAGGGTTTTGTGCCCTAATGTTTCTTTGGAGTCCTGAGAATATTCCTTATGCATGTAGGGCACAATCAGACAAAAGGGGGCTCGCACATGTGGGCGATCAGCGTGTGCGCGTTACTTTGTCGTTTTCTGCTCCTAGAATTGATGTCCAAATTGCTATAGCATTTTCCTTCCTTGCCTTGCTTCAGCATCATCCTACACAACACCATACCAGCAAACACCTTTCAAGCAGCATCTAGTCTCATGAAATAAAGCCATACCACCAACAAGTAAAGACACATGCAACTATATGCTCTAAATGCACCTACATGCTATGAGATGACCTCGAGAACAAACAAATACTTAAGCAAAAAGGTGTAAAATATAAGCATTTTGACAAGTCATCATTAACCTGAATGGCATTACTAGGAACTCGTAATGTCTATATCAAGTTCGGAAGGTTGTTTTGGGCACATCTTCTTCTTTTACCCACTTCTGATAGTAATTGGATCGGAGGTCAATCTTAGAGAATACGGCTGTGTGTTTGAGTTGATTGAAAAAATCTTCGATCCTTGGTAGAAGATATTTATTTTTTATGGTTACTTTGTTATGTTGTCGGTAATCGATGCAAAGCTGCATCGTACTGTCTTTCTTTTTCACGAACGGGACAGGAGCACCCCAGGGAGATATGTTGGGTCGGTTGAATCCCTTGTCCTCGAGTTCTTTGATTTGTTTCTTCAATTCATTCAGTTCAATAGGTGTCATCTGATAGAGCGTAATGGACACAAGATTAGTTCTGGGTTGAACTTCGATCTTTAATTCAACTTCTCGAGTTGGAGGACGACTAAGGAGTTCCTCGGGAAAAACATCAGTAAATTCAGATACAACATGCATTTCAAGTAAACCAAAGTCAAGCTCATCTTGCAGTGCCATAGCGGCAAAAATAGAGGTCAGTTTCTTGTTTATCAATAGAATGGATTCTTTTCCTAAACCTCGTAAGTATAACTTTTGGTTTTGACAGTCTACCCAGGCTTCATGTTTTCCCAACCAATCTAGTCCTAAAACTAGATCGAATTCTCATTTAGGTAACACGTATAGATCACAAGAGAAAGGAACATTTTGAATAGTAATTTGGCAGTCTCTACAAATCAAGTTAATTGGAAAGTTTCCTCCTATCGGGTTTGAAACTACAAGGCTTGATTTTACTATTTTAGGCCTCAAGTTTAGTTCATCTAACAGATATGAACATATAAATGAATGTGTTGATCTCGAGTCTATCAAAGCGTAAACATGTTTAAGGTTTAGTTCAACCGTACCCGCAATGACGTCGGGAGACTCTTCTTCTTCTTTTCCACGAATGTGGCAGACACGAGCTGGGGCTCGGGATTCTTGGTGAGTAAGAGCTTTTGAATGGGCAGCCATGCATTTCCCCTAATTATCCGATTGAGCTTGTCTCGGGTTCTTGTTTCGGCCAAGTGGCACAGAGCTCGGATTAGATTGTCGAGCAGAAGATTGATCATTTCTCTTTGGGCAGTCCCAGATATAGTGGTCATCACCACCACAAGCAAAACAGAGATTGAACTAGATTCGGCATTGGCCGAAGTGTTGCTTCTGACAGAACATGCAAGTAGGGACTTTCTCCTCATTTCCCGTGCTGTTAACAGAGACAACCGGGATAGCCATCTTACTCGAGTGTTGAGATTTAGATTGGAAATTACTTCGATTAACAAGAGTGTAAGTGAAGGAGGCTTCTTTCTGATGTTTAAGTTTCTTTGACCACCAGGATTTATCATCACCCTAACATTTCTTATCAGCCTGATAGCCGCTCTTCCGTTTCTCCACGGTTCTCTTTTTGGATTCGGTGGCGATAGCTCGATTCACAAGAGTTTGGAAGTCTGTAATACCGAGGGCGGTAAACATCGGACTTAATTCATCGCTCAGCCCGTAAATGAACATTTTGCACTTATCTTTCTCGGTTTTAATGTACTCTGAGTCGTACTTGCAATATTTGCAAAAATCAGCGACGTATTGTTCAATCGGCCGATTGGCTTGCTTCAGAAACAAGAACTTTTTTATGCAATCAGCTAGGTATTGTTCTTTGATGTACATTTTTTTGAATTCATCAACAAAGAATTTCCACGTGACTGGCTCGGCAGGGGCGGTTAGAATCATGGTCTCCCACCAGCTTAGGGCTTCATCGGCTAGAAGTGCGACCGCGCAATCAAGTTTATGCTCGTCCGAGCACTGAAGTTGTTTGGTAAGAATTTGTGTTGTTTTTTCGAGCCAATGTTCGGCTTCTTTCGGCTTCTCCTCGTTTTCACCGGTGAATGTAAAATCTTGATGTTGTGCGAGCTTGTCGATTGAGGCTGGTTGCGGGGCAGCAACAATCGGATCCGGTTGTTCTCGTCTTATGTTCAGTACTAGATGATCGAACATCTCCTTCATACTAAGGAGACATTCCTGTTGAGCTGATTGAAGTGTCAGATTTTCTGGTTGTTGAGGGACTTGCTCTCGAGGTTGCTCTCGAGGTTGTTTAGGTTGAGTAGGAGGTTGCATTCCAACATTATCCCCCATTGTTATTTGACGATCCATTAAGACTTTCATCGTCCCGGGCTAGATTAGTCGCAGACATTCTATTAAGAATTAAGAAAAGATTGGGATTAGAGAGCGAAGTCACAAGCAGTTCGATATAAGACTCCTAGGTGGTATAGTGCAATCCTATATGATGCATGACATGTTTCAAACAAATTTAGGACCTATAACCTAAAGCTCTAATACCAATTTATGTAATACCCCACGCTCGGGTTAGGAGCGAGAGGCGTTACGCAAATAGAACACATATAACATATCATTCAATCATGTAAACATGTAATCAGAACATGAAAACATATAATGATCAATCAGGCAATCAGAGTGCACAACATATGAACCATATAATTTCTATACATATAGGTGAGCTAACAAAAACTTTCTAACAAATGATCTATCTTGAAATCTAACTTATCATTTAAACATATGATTTAATCAAGCCTATTAGGATTCGGCTATCATACTTATAACACATAAACACATTAGATCATACATATAATATCCATAACACTTCTAATCCAACCTTTTAGACATTCGGCTAACATATTATTACATATACACATCTTATACAAACCAACATCAACTACATAGCAACCTATGATCACATGTATTGTACATTGTAATACCCTAAGCCATTCGAATCACACTATAAACAATAAGGACATTTTAATCTCATACTCCATACTATAACTAGATGCTTTAACATCCTAATCATATATACATGTATCATTTGAAGCAATTAGAATTCAAGAAGCATTATCAAATTATAATTTCATTTATCCAAACTAAACAAGAAACTTGTAGCCTTCTAGATACATTTCCAACTAACAAATCAAACATATGTATCATGTTTAAATACCATATAAATAAAGCAAACTCTAGATGCAATTCTCCTAAATACTTTAAACATATCAACCCATTCACATATATCATTAAAATCACACCATGTACTTAAACATCATGTAACAATTCTAAGGTATACTTCAAGTCATAAACAACCATATTCATTTATATACATCATCCAAAACATAGCCATACAACTTGTACCTTATAACATATCAACTTAACATGTCTTTCACATGTACAATCCTACTAACATATTCAAATTTCCAAAATGCAAGTGACAACTAACATGTAACTATTCCACCATCTAGGCGTCTAAACAAAACTATATCATACTTGAGTCTTGGCTTGTTATTACTCCCGGATCAAAACAGAGTGCTTTCAAGATCAAGAACATGTTAATTTGGAAGAAGGAAAATAGAAGAGTGATAAGTACAATATGTACTTAGTGAGGCAGTTCTTATAACTTACTAATTTAGTCTTTTAATGATTTATTTCTTATATTTAAGGTTACTTAGCTAAGCTTAGATAATCAAGAAAACCTAGCTAATTCATTTCATGCTAGGAAAGACTTAGCTAGTTTCATTTATTTCATGAAAACAAGTTATATAAACAAACTTGTAATCCATATCAATCCATCATACCATTGAATAAAAAAATCAAAGAATAAGCATCATACCATATCATTGATCACCTTTTTATATCATTTAGATAGGATCACTATCCATTTTAAACATATCATTCCATGTATCATGTAAACACAAATCTTTTCATGTTTCATTCAATCATATATAGTCTTATTGCAAGATCATTAAGTTTTGCCTTGGATGATTAAGTGGACTAGGTAATCAAGTCAATAGGTACCAAGTACCAACATATAATAGTAGATGCTCAAAGCACCAAAGATCAGCAGATACACAATGTATCAAGGTGTCTAACTACATCATTTAACTTGTAACTTGTAACAGTAGATGCTCAAAACATCAGTAGGTGACTAACCACCTTTGAATCAGTAGAGCTCTGACTCTAAGGCATGCCCTTCTACCTAAGGACCACTAGTCAACCAAGGACTTATTAAATCTTTAATGTTCAACAAGATCAACCAAGTATATATATCAATCACATTACAAGGCCATATAACATGTTTATGTCAACATTGCACTTAAATCATTCAAGGTCAATAAACAACCAATTTCCAGCAAACATACATCATCCATATCATTCATTTCATGCTTCATAACAATAGCATATCAGCATATGTTCATCCATATCCAAGGCCACAATCAGCATCAAACCATTCGGATTACAATGTACACTAGTATCTAACACTAGCATCAAGCATTATCATCTAAATTCATTTCCTTTTAATCTTTCTTCCAATTCCATTTTAGTTTACCAACTATACTTTAGGTTCATTTCATACATCATATGTGTCATCTTATAACATAAATAAGTGGTTAAGACATTGTTATTAACCCTAAAGGCAATCACACTCACAATACTCCAAAGCTTAGTTGAGATCCTTGATTAACAAGCCTTTTCCCTTCTTGCTAGCTTGATCAAGCCTTGATTCCTCCAAAAATTCTTCTTCAATTTGTTCTTAAACAATCAATAATCAACATAAAATACATATTAGAATTCATTCCAATCATATTCAATCACATAAACCAATATAAACTCAATGCATTATGAAACTGCCCTATTATGGTAGTTTTGAGCACCTTACACTAATCTCTCAATAACTTTTTACACACAACTCCAAATTATGACTTCTTTACCATTCTAGAAAACTTATTTACACAAATTTAATTCTATGTATTGCTCATAGTTTTTCCATTCCTACATCAATACAATGTACTATTTTAATATAGGGCATTTACAGTGGCCTAATATGTCCACTGTTTTCAACATGTAACTTTAGTGACCATTTAACCTATGATCCAATACAAATTTGATTCTGAGTTTAAACCACTTTTAATTACATCTAATAAAATTAATATCAAGTTCCATTAGCTTCAAAAACAAGACATTAAGGTCCATTAATTAACCATTTTTCCAAATTAGTCCAAACTAGTCATTTAACCATATTATTAACTTTAAACACTAATTCCAAGTCATTAATCACCTTAAAAATGATACTAACCATACATTCCTAAGTTCCCCTGTTTCATAACAATTTCTCCAAATTTTATAATCATCAAAATAACCCCTAAACATTTCCAGAATTAAATTTTAATCCAGACGGTTTCTAGATTCATTTTGAAGTGACCAGTTTACTTCTAACAAATTTTCCAGTCATTCTAACATCATTTCCAGTCATATAAGACCTCTATCTTATATTATTTTTCATCCTCTACAACTTTTCCCACAAAAAGTTTTCTAATTCGAACTCTAACATGCTCAAAAATCAAATTTTATACAGGGTGTTCTACAAGTGCGAATTCTGGCAGTTTTCAAGTTCTAAGCTAAATTCATGCAAATTTCCAGATTTTATTCAAATATAACTTAAACCTAAACATCATAACACATGAAAAAACAATTATAAACAAGATTTCTAGCAACATAGAACCCAGAAATCATCAAAAAGCATAGAATTTTAAGAACAAATTGATAACACCAAGAACACTTACATGAGTTTGAATGAACATGCATGAATATATGATGAATCCTAGCTCAAATCAGCAACATGCATGAATTCTAAGGCTTCAAATCTCCAGAATTTACTTTTTTCTCAGCTCTCTCTCTCTCTCTCTTTGTTCGGTGGAAAAGATGAAGCAAAATGAAGTGTACACAATTTTTTTAGACATGTGGTAATGCTTTCCTTAGTTAGTTGGTTCATCCTTTAGTATATGACTCATGGAATGGCTAATTACCACGCAAATTCCACTAAAGTTCCACTTACTATATTTTATTATTATCACATATATCATTTTAATTATTTAATTATCAATATTATCATATATTATACATACATATATATATATACATGTATAACTTATTTACTAGTTCGTCGATTGTAATGTATTTATGTATACACTTTCATTGCCTTCAATTCCTCTAACTTATACACACATATATATTAGTTACTTTACTTTATAACATATATTTTCTAGTTAACTTATTACTTGTACTTTTAATTTCATATTTTTAATACCTTAATCTTATAATTCCATTAGAATTAACTAAAATGTTTCAGTTTTCTTTTTATTTTCTTAGGATTTCTTCTAGGGTATTTTTAGGGTGTCACATACGCTCTACTTTTGTCTATCAATGCAAAGAATTGAGATTTTAGAGGCAACGTGGAGCAAGGGATCGCAAGAGACTTCTTTTGAGAATGTATGTTTCGGTTTAGACTATATGTAATAAGGGTAATGGGGAATCCATTGTGTTTTTGGGAGATTTGTGTAAGCTCCCTGTTTGAGCAAGTGTTCATTGTTGTTTTGGACTTGTAAATAGCCTTTGATTATTGGTTTGTGCCTTGTTATGCATTTTTGTATCTTGCTTGGCTTGTTTGCTAGGTTGGATGCCTATAGTTATCTTTGATGCAAATTGCCATGTTATAATGTTGAATATGCGATGAATGGTTGAGGTTTGATGTTTGGATATGTTATTTTTATGTTGAAAGCATGCTTGAGTGATTATGGATGCATTAAAGTATGAAAAAACAACAAAATATGACATTACTGGTCTTTGGGAAAAAGTACAGTTATGAGAATATCGATACGGACCAAGCAAAATTGAAGGGGCGTATCGATACACGGGGGCGTATCGATACGGTATTAAGCTACTGGTTTTGTGGGTATCCATACGATCCATGAGGGTATCGATACGGTCATGTGTCCTTGAATCTTGGAAGCTTATTTTTCATGGGCGTACGATACTGGCTCTAAGGGTATCGATACGGCCAGCTGGAATGTTAGTTAAAAGTATCTTTGAATGTTCTGTTTCTTTAAGTTTTAGTCCCTGAAAGTTGTGGATGCAATTAAGTGAGCTGGGATGATTGTATTGAGCTGAGATTCGACAGATATGCATGTAATGTGTTTAATTAAAGGTTGGTAACTAAAAAATGACATAAGTCTTTGTAATATGGTAAAATTACAAAATGGTCCTTAAAACATGTTTGTTTGTAATTGGATACCTAATCGATGTTTGTTTGAGTTGCAAATTGTTCCGTTGCAATGTTTATCACTTAGGATAGTAATGAACATCTAGATAAGATAAAAAGAAAGAAAATTATAGTTGTTTATTAGAGTAAACTTCCCGGTTTACTTCAATATTCCCTGTGTGACCCGTTCGGTTCGGTCTACCGTCTACGCCGGGTCGAGGGGGTTACAGCTTGACTATAGATTATTAGAATGTGTGAGAGACTCGACCCCCGAGGGGGAGTATATGAATGGATCAACTTCGAGAAACCATCAGAGGAGTTGATGGGAGAGTGACTCGTTGATCTTGGAACAACATCAGGGGACGCGTGTTGAGCGGAGGTAATTCGACGCACTTTGAGGAATAATCATATAATCAGGCGGGACGTTGCTCGACGCCCTTTAGATATCAAATGGGCGGATCCTTGCTCGAAGCCATTAGAACATCAAACGGGAAGAGCCCTGCTCGACGCCATTGGAGAAGAAAATACATAATAGGCAGAGTTATGCTCGATGCCCTTTGGATATCGAATGGGAGGAGCCTTGCTCGACGTCCTTGGAGAGACAAATATATAATGGGCGGATCCATGCTTAGCGCATGTTGGAAAAATAATAATTCATTGGGCGGAGCCTTGCTCGACGCTCGTTGAAAAAATAACATGTATTGGACGGAGCCTTGCTCAACGCCCTTTAGAGAAATAATTATACGTAATGGGCGGAGCCCTGCTTAGCGCCTGTTGGAAAAATAATAATTCATTGGGCGGAGCCTTGCTCGACGCCTGTTGGAAAAATAACATGTATTAGGCAGAGCCTTGCTTGACGCCCATTAGAGAAATAAATATATAATGGGCAGAGCCTTGCTCAACGCCCGTTGGAAAATTAATAATTCATTGGGCGGAGCCTTGCTCGATGCCTTTCAAAGAAATAATACTTCATTGGGTGAAGCTTTACTCGACGCCCTTCGAGAATCATATTGATTGTCCCCATTCCCTTGGAGAATCACTTGCAAAAACGGGCGGGGACATCCCATGCGGAGGCATCTCACACCCTTGGAGAGATTATCATGTGCGGGGTCAGGGCCTTTTGCACCCATGTAGAATCGAGCGCTATGGAGTTGAGCTTTTCTATACACTCTTGTAGCATCGAGCATTATGGTGGAGGCTTCTCCTTTATGACTTCGAAGGGTTTCTCCTGAGAGGCATGGAGTTAATGCGTATATGCATCTCCCTTTGGAGGCATCTCGTACCCTTGGAGAGTCAAGTATTTTTCATGGGGTAGAGGCATCTCGTTGCTCTTGTAGCATCGTGCCCTTGGAGGATTAGTCGATATGTCGGGCAAATAAGCGGAGGCATCTCAACGTCCTTATAGTAAAGTGGTGCCAGCGACACCGAATGGACGGAGATATTATCATTTTTGTAGAAACAGTCGTTCGTCGAGTTGATTATTTAAAAATTTTATAGAATCTATCGCAGTTCGGAGACATTCGTAGAGATAGTCGAGAGCTTGGAAATGTTGATTTCAATATTTGTAGAAATGGTTGAAGTATCCAGTATTGTAGAATTAGTAAAGGTGCTGGAGGCATCGGTTTTGATGTTTGTAGAAGAAGTCGAAATGTAGGGCGGGCGGAGGCATCTTAGCCTGCCCATTAGAGTGACAATTTTAGGGTTGCGCATGCTAGGGTGCACTTACATGTGCTGCTACTCATTCACATATGCATGCGCTCGAATGTTCTATCGTCTATTATTTAAGTAAGTGTGTAAACACTTAGATATTTGTAGATTCAAGTAGTTGAAATACCACTTCGGGACTGTACCAAGTTCTCAAGTTGTTCAAACAATAAGGGGTATTCCACCGTACCTGAAGGTTTGAAGCGGGAAATGTTTGTGTTGCAGAGATTGTTTGATGGAGAGAAACGTCGATGTATAGTTTATTGTCGTGTGATTCTCACTTTTCATTCTAGTTGTCTGGGGTCCTCGGGGCTCCTTGGGAAATATGAACGAGAGGGGGAGACGCTAGTCTTCTAGTGCCTCCCGTGCCTGCCAAGCTTGTCTGCTCCTAGATCTCCCAAAGGCCGGATGGATCATTACGGATCCTGTTTATGCTCCTTCGTCCCTACGCCAGGGATACCTATCATAAATTTGGAGGTCGATGCGTTTTTCGACCCTCGCCTCTCACACTCATAATGTGGTCTGCTGGTGGGTGTGTGCGAGGTGTCACCACTTGCTTTTGCTGGAGACAATACTAGGGGATGGCTTTGTGGAGTTGACCAAGAGACACAACTTTTTTAAGCTAATCTCTCCCTCCAAGTTTGGGTGGTCTCGAACTTTTTCCAGACGACGGGACCGCACCAACGCTCAACTTATCGATGTGATCATGCCTGGTGAGGAGCTGACGTGCTGTCGGTTCCACAGTGCCAGCGTCGAATGTCGTTGGTGAGATATTGTTGATCCAGGTTCGCTTTCTTTTTTTGCAGTCGGAATGGCTCGGAGTCAGGAAAGACTTCACGACTGAGTGTCTTGGTCGGAGAGTGGTCCACGCTCACCATACCAATTGTTGATGCCGATTTTGGTCGTCACTAGATAGGGAGGTGGAGACGGCGACCGACAGTAGGTTTGGGGCCGACGAAGGGTGGTTCACTCATCGTTGGACGTGCCGAGAGCCACAAAGGACCATGGTTGGTCGTTGAGTTGAGCGGTTCACCCCTGGTTGACTTGGGACCGAGAGCCACTGTTGGTGTAATGCTGGTGGCCGGAGCCATTTCTAGAATGGGGAAAGATATGGGCGATGATATCCCTTGTGGAGAGTTGATGGAGCCAATGTCCTTATGCCTTTTGTTTTGGGTATTTATATCCCCTTGGTGTTGTGGATGGAGGGACGTTGACAAGACCATGCCAAGTCTATTGATGGCACTGATGTGGTGGTAGGTGGTAGCTCAACTGTTAGGCTGGGAGCGTAGTCAATTGTGATGGTTGTCTCGTCGTGGTGTGTTGGCCAAAAGAGAAGGTCTTTGGGTTGATAAGTCTAGAGATGTGAAAAACTTTTAAAGAGGATCTCCAAGCTTTATGGTGCGGAGACAGGCCTTGGTGGTTCACTCATTCTCATGTGGGCGGAGAGCCACAATAGTTTTCGGAAGTGTTTAGCGGAGTCACAACAATATTATGTCAGTTAATGTTTATGTTATTTTATATTATTTACGTTGACCATAAAAGTTTATGATTAGGCTGGATTTGTTGTTTTATCTTTGTGGGAATTTATACGTGTGTTTAATGTAGTGTTATATTAGTGGAGGTTAATGTTTATTGGCTAATTTGGGGCAAAAACCCCTTTTTAATCATTATATAGGGTTTTGGCTCCCTCCAGCAAATATTTGGGAAAATGGCCCCCAAACTTGACACGTCGTTAAACCTCGCGTTCTGTGGGAGGCGAGGCTTGACATCGCGTTCTGCAGACCGCGAGGTCTGTCTACGTGGCCTCGTTATTTGAATTAACGGTTTTTCAGAAAGTCGCATTGTGCAGAACGCGAGGTCCCCGAGAATTTGAAAGGGCGCTGAATATATCACACAGACCTCGCGTTATACAGAACGCGAGGTATGTGCATATTTGGCTTGAAAAACAAGAGTGGGTAGGCCTGTTCGAGCCCAATTTCGGGCTTGTAAATCGTATATTTTTAGCGAACATCGAGTTTGGGGTCGTAGTACTGGAAATTCTCTATCGTATGACACCAACACGGTCAATTTCTGTCCATTCTAAAATGGCTTCAAAAACCCTATGCTATCATCCTTTTTTGAATGAAATTGCCTTTGAACAAATGTCGATAGGCATGTTCGAGCAGAATTTCATACGTATAAATTGTAAATTTTTCGCTAACATCGAGTTTGGGGTCGTAGTACTGGAAATTCTCTATCGTATGACACCAACACGGTCAATTTCCGTCCATTCTACACTGACTTAAATTCGCTTCGAAAACGCTATCCTAACATATTTTTTTGAATGATTGAAAATATAAGATGGCGTACTTTATAAAACGAATTAGATTGATTTTATTGATCGATAGTTATGGGCGAACTCGCATAAACAAATTACAAAGAATTAATTAAGACGAGGGGCCGAACGATTAGGACACTTAGTCCTTGTGTGTCCAGGATTTTTACATACACTACAATGCTTCTTTTGTCCGGTTTTTTCTCGATGTTTGACCATATCCTCGGCACAGTGTATTCGTGTAGACCGTGGATGTCCTTTGTCTCTTAGTAGTGCTGGATTTGGGCGTATGGTCGGTTCAGTGTCCACGGTATTCAGATCAACCTCATTTATGATTGAAGGAAACTCTTTTTCATAAACCTTAAACACCGTTTGGAGTAAGCATACCGGATCAACCAGTTGCATGTATTGTATCTGTTGGTTTGCGCAAGCAGCAATGGCGTATGTGCACGGGTATTTGAATGTTTGGAATATTCCACACTCGCAGGTTCTTGCCCTCAGATCTACCACGTACGCATTGTGCTGAATGCCTTCCAACCACCTAGAAAATTCTGAAACACGAAACTTGTGTCCTTCTCACGAGAAGAGAGTTCCAATCATATGTTTAGATTGTTGCAATTGAGTTTGCAATTTTGTGCGGAAATCTGGATGGACTATGTGTCCACCTGCCATGTACTCAGTTGCTTGCCTTCCCAAGGTTGCAAATAGGGTAGCCAAACGATAGTAGGTCGCTTTGACAATGGAAGTGACAGGCAACTGCCGCACTTCCTTCAACGATGAGTTCACTGCCTCTGCCAAGTTTTTTGTCATGTGACCATATCATTTACCCTCGTCATACGATCGAAGCCATTTTTCCCTCGGGATTTTTTCAAGGTATTTTGTGTCATCTTTGTTTCTCGCTCTCAGTTCCTCGAGCACCTCCTCCACCTCTTGTTTGTAGTGCGAGTTGCCTAAGGGATGACAGTTGAATAGTTATGGGCGGACAACACATGCAAAGAGGTCGTAAATGAAAGTGAGCAGCAAGTAATATAGTAAATGAAAATGACATAAAGGACGTACCCATTGTGAGCACAAGTTCACGTTCATCACGGTTCTTGAATTGCTGCAGGTAGTTTGCGGTTATATGCTGCAAGCAAAAACGGTGGTAAATGTATAGAGGCTGCCAATACTCACCCAAATGTTCTAGCGCCCAAAAGAGCGTTGTGCCTCTGTTAGAAATAACACATACCCCTCCTTCCCTTGCCCGTATTACAGGATCAAGGACATATTTTCGTAGGTTCCGAAAGAATAACATCCAAGACTCCAAATCCTCCTTCTGGACGATTGGGAATGCAACAGGAATGCATTTTCGATTGTCATCCTGTGCAATAGCTAGAAGTAGGGTCTGTGTATATCTTCCGTACAACCATGTGCCATCGATTTGGACAATCAGTTTGCACTGCTTGAATGCGTTGATGCACTGGGGGAAAGTCCAAAATAACCGGTGGAATTGACAAACACCTCGAACGACACGATCATTTTCGTATGCCGGAACCGTATCAAGTTTGACAACCATTCTGGGGATGTGTTTCTGCAGCAGATTTAGCCACGAGCGCAACTCTTTGTAAGAATCCTCCCATCGACCAAATAGTTCTTCTATGGCCCACTTCTTTGCATACCACGCTTTGTAATATTCAGGACGGTAGCCGGTGACACCTTTTGCTGCAGCCTGACATGTGGGGACCGACACTTTGGGATTTGCTTTCATCAGTTGCATAAATATGTCGGCGAGGTACTTTGCATCGAGGTTCTTGTGATCCTGGCTTAGGCTAGCAACGGTGCATGTATAGGGCCCTTCAAGTTTTGTTATTTTCCAACGGTCGCCTGCCCTTTTCAATTGTGATATACGGATTTTCCATGTACAGCTGTGATCCTTTTGGGTGCAGTGCGCCTTGTAGTATTTCGCTTGGGTTTTCTTCATTGTCGTCTCAACAGCCTGGCGAATGGTGTGTTGCTTAACTACGGCCACCGCAATTTTCTTTGTCAAGAACGTCATACCAATTCTCAGTTCACTATCAGAACGGTTGAGTATGTCGTCTATTGTTTGGTCTTGCGAAAATTCAGGGACGTCCATGGCATCCATATCAACCGATGTGAAGTGGGATGGTGGCTGGTACATAGAAATAAATGTTGCTGATACAGGAAAGTTGGTGGCTGCCGGCTGTTCTTCGAAATATGGTGGTGGAACGATCAAGTCTTCTTGTGAAACTATCAAGTCTTCTGGTTCATCATAGAATGGCCCCTGCTCGTCGCCGTCAAGCTCGGGTTCTCTAATCGATTCTTCGTCAGAAGCATCCTCCGGGAGCTGGTATAGTACAGCTTCGTCGATCGCTACCCTTGGAGGCGAGGATGGTGGTCGACGATCGCAAGACCTCTCACGAGATCGCTCACGAACCGCATTTCCAAGACCAAAATCAAGAGCACCATAAGAAGAATGTCTCCCCATAGATGGTTGAACGTACTTCGTGCTAGAAACATACGTTGAGTGTCGTCCATATGAGGAATCATTGAAGGGGTTGAATGTTTCATGGTCGTGCATAGCGTAAGAAGACGATGCTCCCTCCCCTCCAAAAGAAGAATGTCTCCTCATAGATGGTTGAACGTACTCCGTGCCAGGGACATACGTTGAGTGTCGGCCATATGATGCTTCATGGTCGTGCGTAACGTAAGTAGACGACGCTCCCTCCCCTCCAAAACTATAAGGATTATATGGATTGTACGTTACATTTGTTGGTGTATCAAATTCATCGTTTGGGGTTGGTTCAGGTTGAACCCGATACTAGCTACGCACGAATGTCTTGGCACAGCAGATGACGATGCACCAAACTCGTTGTCTTGGCACAGTAGGTTAAAATCATGTCGTAGACTTGCGGTCGGGCTATCAACGTTGGCATTCGGATCGAAGTCAAAATTCGCCCGACTCAGCTTGGTATTTCGATAGCAGGATTAGACTCCAAAAACGATGGATACAGCTCTAGGGGCCCGCCCAATGAATACTCGAAGTGGGTAGCCAGCATCAACTCCACATTAGCAGTGTCTGCAATGCTGCATACAGAGTACGTTAAAGGAGCTATAGATATTGGCACCTGATACTTCACATCGGACAAATGGTGGTTTTCGAAATGCGAGACATTGCTCTCTAGTTCCTTAACCAACTTCTTGTACGATAATCTTCTCAGAATCTTTAGCGTTACTGGATCTTCGAACTGAAAAATGACACCGAGTTCGGGATCGTTGAATATCTGCCCATCGTAGTAAACTAGAATAGTAACTCCTCCTCGTCTCGCCATTTGAATATTTTGTCAAAGATTTGTGAATTTTTAATACTTGAAAAATTTTGAGGACTTGTTTTGGCAATTCAAACATATATTTACGGTTTATGGTTCTGCTTCATATAAGGGGACACTTGTGGCTTATTATTGGCACAGGAAATCCCGGAGAATCCGGGTGTGTAAGGGAAATTATTGTACCGGGAGTCAGCTTTGAGAAACTCGCGTTCTACAGTACGCGATATCCCTGAGATTCCATGACCTCACGTTTTGTACAACGTGAGTTCTTTTGAAAAACGTGTTCTACATAACGCGAGGTCCATTTATATCTATTGAGACAGAGATTTCATCATAATTAATAATACTCGTACTATGTACTCGTTTTCTATTTGAATAATTGAGTGCATGTTTGAATAATTGAGACAATTGGAGTCTAGTAATGTAATTTGTTCGAGTCATTTAACGTTAAATGGAACGTGTTGAGATAATATAATTGAATACTACAAGTTCTACATAACGCGAGGACCCTTGAACATTAATAAAGGATGGAAAAAGACATCATATAACATAATTCGACGATGATTTCAGAAGTTTATGGTTAATCCGAATCATCGTAGTTAGTGGACACGTCTGAACTTAAGTTTAGTTCTTCGATCAACTGTTGTTTTCTTTATCTACGCCTGTACATAAAAAGCTGCAGCTCGTTGGCAGCTGCATCAACATCCGGTGAAGACGGAGCTTGTTCATTGGTCGGAGCAGGTTGTACGGGTGCAGACATACTACCTTCGTTAGCATTGACCTCATCAAACTTAACATTTAAATCGACGTATTTAGCTCCAACGGAATTGAGCTGGTCATACATGTTACGAACGTTTGTTTTGTTCGTAAGCTTTAGAACGTAGTGCGTTTCGTTTGCTGACGGTGTTGGGATTTGACATTCCAAGGAAGAAATTTGTTTGTCGGTGTGTTTACTAACCTCGCTTGATGTCAACTGTATTAAATCTTTGAGTGACATTTTGCTGGTGATTGTTGATTCAAAATAAGTATCGAGAAAATAAAATGTTGCCTGAAATTTTGCCATAAGAGGAGCAAAGATTAGCGTTGGGAGTTTAGGGAGAAATAGGAATGAGTAAATGATGGTGGAATTGGTGGGTATTTATAGTAAAGGAAAAATACCAAATAAGTAAATTTAATTCGAATGAAAAATTTAATTCGCATTCCATTTAACAAAACTTTCAACAAGTATTCTTCAATAAGTAAATTGAAACAAGTCGATACAATATCTGCAAAAAGTAGATGCAATATATGCAAAAAGTCCGGTGGGAAAATGTAATCGGCACCGGTCGCATTAGCAAAATAGGGCTGCCTCTGCAACATGGTTGATCTGAATACGCCCTTGCTTCTTTCATTCTGGACTTCAGAACAGAGTCCCCAAGAGTCTCCAAGATGGTTAGGGCAAGCAGCGAACTTAACAAAAGAGTCCGCAAGAGTCTCTAGAAAAGTTTAAATGAAAACTTTCTAGGCACTTCTTGGCGAAAAATGGCAGACGACCACACGCTCCCGAATATTGCGATATGTCGGAAAGTATTCTTCAATCAACGTAACATGCGGGGGTTTGAACCCAGCGAAATACAAAATCATGACAGAACTCCAACTATCATGAACGAACAGAAAATACATAAAAACTCCAACTTCAAAAACCCAGCAAAACACGAAATCATGAAACAACTTCACTGGTTATGAAAATCCATCGGCATGCAAATATATAGATCAACCTCGCTTTCTGAATGAAGCGATATCCACAGAAATCACGGTGAACTTGCGTTCTGTATAACGCGAGTTCCTTGAGACTACGCGTTCTATAGAACGCGAGGTCACTTTTACTCAAGGCTGAAATTCCGTCAGAGTTAATAATACTCATACTGTATACATGTGTTATGTTTGAATAATTGAGTACATGTTTGAATATTTCAGACAATTGGAGACTAGTAATGTAATTTGTTCGAGTCATTTAACGCGAGGTCGCAACATTCATTCCGTTCGAGTCATTTAACGTGTTTACTAACCTAGCTTGATGTCAACTTTAACAAATCTTTAAGTGACATTTTCCATGTGATTGTTGATTCGAAATAAGTATCGAGAAAATAAAATGTTGCGTGAAATTTTTCCATAAGAGGAGCAAAGATTTGCATTGGGTGTTTTTGGGAGAAACATGAATGAGTAAATGATGGTGGAATTGTTCGGTATTTATAGTAAAGGAAAAACACCACATAAGTAAACTTAATTCGAATGAAACATTTAATTCGCATTTCATTTAACAAAAATTCAACAAGTCTTCCTATAGATAATTCAAAGGACAAAGTTTCATTTAACAAAACTTTCAACAAGTCTTCCTTAGCAAAATAGGGTTGCATCTGCATGTCAATCGGTCGATACATTACCTGCAAAAAGTCCCGAGTGAAAGAAGCAGAGCGCGATAATTAGATTTCTTCTGAAATGGTAACAACTTTGATCCACATTAGCAAATGTAATCGGCACCGGCCGCATTCGCAAAATAGGGCTGCATCGGCAATATGGTCGATCTAAATCCGCCCTCGCTTCTTTTACTCTGGACCTTTTGCAGATGGTGAGGGCAAGCTGCGAACTTCAGAAAAGAGTCGCCAAGAAGTGCCTCGAAAGTTTTAATGGAAACTTTCTAGGCACTTCTTGGCGGTAAATGGAAGCCGCCCACAAGCTCCCGGATATTGTGATATGTTGGTAAGTATTCTTCAATCAACGTATCATGCGGGGGTCTGAACCCAGCGGAACACAAAATCATGACAGAACTTCAACTATCATGAACGAACAGAAAATACATAAGAACTCCAACTTCAAAAACGCAACATAACACGAAATCATGAAACAACTTCACCAGTTACGAAAATCCATCAGCGTGCAAATATATAGACCAACCTCGCTTTCTAAATAAAGTGATTTTGACAGAAATCTGACGTCACAGTGAACTCGCGTTCTGTATAACGCGAGTTTCAAAAGACCTCGCGTCCTACAAAACGCGAGTTTGCCACGTCAGCATATCCACCTCCATCTATAAATAGCCAACTCTTGGGGAGGCAAGGACCACCCACCCATCAATTTTAACAATTTTCGATCGCAGCTACTAATAGCAACATACCGCGTATCTAGGAAGTTTGTTTTTAAACTAATTTCTCGGATATTGCAATATGTTGTTATTTGTAGTTGCGTATGTACATCACCATATCCACGTCAGCAATTTTCGATTGCAGCTACTAATGGCAACATATCGCGTATTTGGGAAGTTTATTTTCAAACTAATTTCCCAAATATTGCGATATGTTGTTATTTGTAGTTACATATATACGTCCTCTTGGGTTTATTATGCGTAATTTTTTCATCGTTCTTGATCGACATCAACAAATCGCAATATTCGGGAATCTGAGAATTTGGAAGGCATGCACGGGTTTCACCAAAAGTTAAATACAGGTTTTTACGGTACCCCATAATACGCTGAAAGGCCAGGTTGCTTGTCATTCCAAACAAATATCATCACGAATTCCACCTTGATGATGATCATCACCGTCAGAACAATTTGAGGATCTTTTAAGAAATGTTGGGTTCGGTGTAACTACGATTTTATAAATTGAATTGTTATGAAATACTCAAATTCGTTCAATTGTAAAAAATATTATTATTTTTAATAAATAATAATATTTATAATATTATTTATTTACACTATATATATAATAATATTTTAATCGTAATATAAATTAGTATTATTATTGCTAATAAATTTATTATAACATTATTTATTTATTTAATATATATATATAATTAATAGGATATTAAATGACTTTCGCGTCCTGTAGAAAGCGAGTTCTTTGGGAACTCGCGTTCTGCAGAACGCGAGGTCACTTCTGCCCGTTCAGTTCACGCTTCTGTTCCGTGATTCGTCTTTTCAATGAACATCGCGTCTTGTGGAACGCGAAGTCTTTGGAATATCGCGTTTCCCAGAACGCGAGGTTCATTAACATCGCTTCCAAAAGGACGCGAGCTCTTCTATAAATTTGTGGCCCTACCCCCCATATCAACCACAGAACGCGAGTTCTTTTGTTTTTTACACTATACTTACCTAATTTTCATTCGATACAATGGCGGGCTTACTACGCAACGACGCGAATCACTGCTGTCACTATTTCAGATCAACGTAAGAGGTATTATTTTTTTTTACACGCATTTTGCCAACTATTTTATTTTTTGTTTTTTTTTTATTTTTGAAGGGATACGAACGTCGGTTAACTTGTTACCTTAACCGTATCAACAACGCACCTGATCCCGTTGTTATGAGGTGGATTGAGCGAGCTGGTTTTGGCCACGTAGCGAGGATCTTAGCGGGGGTGAAGTGTAACCCATCGTTGATTAGCGCGCTAATAGAACGGTGGAGGCCAGAGACGCACACTTTTCATTTCTCGATAGGCGAGGCAACAATAACGATGGAGGATGTTGCCTATCATCTTGGTTGCCTACAGACGGTAACCTTATTACGGGTGTAGCGTTGGGGCATTGGCCAACTGTATTTGCTGAACAAATGGGAGTGGAGCCCCCGGAGGATGCGTGCGACGGTGGGAAAATAGCCCTATCTTATTTGGAGGCTGAATTTGAAAACCCTCCCGCCATGCGGATGAAGTTACACTCTAGGTATTTTTTCATTTTTTTCACTATTTTATATATTTTTAATATATTTCATTTATTAAATATTAATGCTAGACAAATTTTTATTTGAAAATTAGGATGCCTTTATTAAATATTTATTTTTTTAATATTCATATTTCTTGTTTTTCTTTACTATTAAATTTTGTTTTATTTTTCACAACAGTTTGCGCGTGCCCACATCTTGCACATTATCGGCGGGATATTAATGCTAGACAAATCCCGCACCAAGGTGCACGTGATGTGGCTTAATCATCTTACTGATTTCGTTGAAGTTAGAGGAAAATGTTGGGGAGCAGTTGTCTTGGCGTTTCTTTTTAGAGAGCTCTGTAGAAACGTCGATCATTCTAGAGCAGCAATTGGAGGATGTTGTTTACTCTTTCAGTCTTGGACTTAGTTTCGGATGCCTTTTTTAAGCTCGCAGCCTAGACAACCCGCCCCCTATTTATTTCCGCTTCTTCGGATGTACTATTTAATTTATTATATTTATTTTATTTTTAAATTATTTTATTTAACGAATTGTTTTTATTTTCCATTACTGATAGGTGGAGCGAAACACTGACCCACCAAGGCCTGCCGAAAAACCAAACACAGTACAGGCTTGTTTTGGATAAGTTGAGGCAAGATTAGGTAATTCGAAAATTAATTTGTATTTTTTCATACTTTTTTTCCAATAATATTTCATATAACCGTTAGAAACGTTATCATATTTTTTAGTTCGTGAGGAGGCCCTACGCTTTAGAGGATATTCAGCAGATTACTCCACCCGAGATTCTGCGTCACCAGCACGTATGGCTTTCCATAGTGCCGCTGATAAACTATGAAATTCTCGTGCGGCATCCTACGGATCGGGTTCTCCGATAGTTCGGGTACGTCTAAAATATTCCGCTCGTCGATCCACCAAATTTGGACGCATTCCACCTTCTGACGCGCCAGAGGAAGACGGAGATTGACTGGGCCTTTTACCACGCAGACTGGATACAGATTTGGGATGATCGATTTGCCCGTCGCCCACGCATTCTCCGACCCATTGTAGATTAGGCCGATTCGGTCACTTTCGATTACTTTTTAGTGGTATGGGGTCAATAGGAAGAAGCGTATCCTTACTGACGAGGAGCGCGAGCAAGAGCTTCCCTAGGCTCCCCCAAACCACCCACGCCCCACACATCGACCGAGCCAGAGCCAGAGTTAGTCGAGGCAACGCGGTCCGAGACCGCGAACTGACACTGCATGGGCCTCATCTTCTGCCACAGCATTTCAGAATTTTAGCGGTCCTTCGACTTTCCAGCAGATGAGGCCTCCACCCGAGTTCGGCTTCTCTGATGCCTACCGCCCCCATATGCCGACGAGTGGTCTTCCACCGATCGATATTCCATAGTTGGCATCTCAGTTTGACTATAGCATTGTGGAGCAAACGTCGTCGGGTAGCTTGTTTTACTCCCCGCCCGGGCCTAGCAGAGGTCCGCGTATCGCAGACGATGATGATGATGATGATGCGAACCAGGGCCCAGCACAGCTTGTTCGGAGGAATGCAGATCGGGATCGTCGTCCACCCGACTGCAGAACGGGTGGACATAGACATCATTAGTCTTTTTTTTTAATGGATATGTACTTATGTTTCTAATATTTTTATTCTAGACATTTGTTTTTTAATACCGTATTTTAATTTTGTTTATCTATTATAATTAAACTTTTAAATGTTTATTTAATTTCAGTTTTTTATTACTTTTATGCGATTACTAAACCGAAATTATCAATTGTTCTTCAAAGGCAATTTCATTCAAAAATGATAATATCATAGGGTTTTGGAAGCCATTTTAAGCCAGTTTAGAATGGACGGAAATTGACCGTGTTGGTATCATACGATAGAGAATTTTCAGTACTACGAACCTAAACTCGATGTTCGCTAAAAATATACGATTTACAAGCTCGAAATTGGGCTCGAACAGGCCTACCCACCCTTGTTTTTCCTAGTTTTTCAACCCAGATTTGCACAGAACTCGCGTTCTGCAGAACGCGAGGTCTGTGCGATATATTCAGCTGCCCTTCCAAATTCTCAGGGGACCTCACGTTCTGCACAACGCGACTTTCTGAAAAACCGTTAATTCAAACAACGAGGCCACGTAGACAGACCTCGCGGTCTGCAGAATGCGATGTCAAGCCTCGCTTCTCACAGAACGCGAGGTTTAACGACGTGGCAAGTTTGGGGGTCATTTTCTCAAATATTTGTTGGAGGGATCCAAAACCCTATATAATTATTAAAAAGGGGTTTTTGCCCCCAAATTAGCCATGTTTATTCCTTTTTGTATGACTTAATTTGAATGTAAACACGTTATGTTTTAGGCCGGATTCACGATGCTCCCCGAGCCGTGTTCCCCAATATCTTTCTGCCCATTTTTATGTTAGGCATTGTGATGGATTCCAGACATGGTGTCAGTCACACAGTTCCGATTTATGAGGGTCATGCTCTCCCACATGCCATTCTTCGTCTCGACGAAAATTTTGACCGAGCATAGATATTCATTCACCACCACAGCAGAACGGAAAATTGTGAGAGACGTTAAGGAAAAGCTTTCATACATTGCTCTTGACTATGAACAGGAGCTGGAGACCTCGAAAACAAGCCCATCAATAAAGAAGACTTACGAGCTACTTGATGGTCAGTTTATTACCATCGGTGCTGAACACCCCGAAGTGCTATTCCAACCATCCTTGATCGGTATGGAAGCTGCAGGCATCAACGAGACCACATACAACTCGATAATGAAGTGCGATGTGGATATCATGAAAGACTTGTATGGTAACATTGTCCTTAGTGGTGTGGTGGTACTACGATGTTCCTCGGTATTGCTGACAGAATGAGTAAGGAGATCTCTACATTTGCTCCGAGCAGCATGAAGATCAAGGTTGTTGCTCCACCCAAACGGAAGTACAATGTCTGGATCGAAGGCTCGATCTTGGCTTCCCTCAGAACCATCCAACAAGTAACCTGTATAGCAGCATACTTTTTTTTCTTGAACAAAACATACCAGCATAACGGTTTTTCTATGTTTGGGTTCCAGATGTGGATCACAAAGGCCGGTATGATGAATCAGGGCCAGCAATCGTCCACAGGAAATGCTTCTAAATGTTTTTTAAAAGGGAATAGGGTCAAAGAGACAAGTATGGTTTCATTGTTTCTTGCTGCAGCTTGGAACTTTGAGTTGTTCTAGTGGCTTTGTTATCCATCTATGTTTGTTTTCACGTTGGAGTGAAACAATCAACTTTCAGAAAACAAGTTTTGAGTGTTGGAAACTACTTGTACATATTATGAAAATGCGCTTGGTAAAATATTCAATTTTAAGATATTTATATTCATATAAATATTCAAAGTAATAATTCATATCATATACAAGTATACGTGTATTCATGGCGAATTAATAAGTAGAAAGTCTTTCGTATAGAATGTATAGAACCTAGCATACCACACCAGACCATCAGGAGCTAACTTTCCACATCCGAGTCCGGTATCCTATGGTCATAAGCGTGAGCTCCCAAACAATGTTTGGTAGGCTCAGTAGATTTACCTTGGATCCTGGAATCTCAGACCAGTTTATGGATGTCTCCAGCATTTGAATGCCCAACCATTTGCAAAGGTAAACCAATTCAACATCAAAGCACCACCTGCACATGTAATCCACAATTCTAATAGCCAATTCACTCAGTTTTTTTTTCTAGACTCACAAAAGACCAGTTAAATGTTATAATTATACGTCTGTTACCCAAGGAATAACACAAGGACAAAAAAACTTTTGCAATACACAGATAAAACCTTTTACTCCTATCTTTTGATTTATACCCAAATAAGCACTTATATCAATATTAGAGGGAAAGGGCTTTGTTTAGTACAACAAAGTATAAGAGTTAATCTACAAGTGATGAAGTTCAAGGTTTTCTTCCTCTTGTTATTTTAGCCTAGCAATATCTATCACTAAAAATTTAATTATTTCCTCTATTAATTTTCCAACATTCACTACTTACAGTTTATTCATTATGCATGTAATATATGTGTGTGTGTCATCTTTTGATGACAGAATATGCAACTAATGTCAAGGATGGGGTGATCCAAATTTTCAAAAGAGTAGGGGTTTCGTACTGTCACCAATGTCAAAATCAATCACCTTTTTAAACGGATGTTTGTAAAAAGCTTCCTCGCAGCAGACCTAGTAAACATCTTAAAACCGCACTGCATTATATGAAGAACAAAACTCAAATCAAGAAAACGCTAACAGACAAGTTTTTATGTATTTCACTTATTTTCATACAACATTCCTCACACACACACAAAAAAAATCTATTCCATGAAGAAACAGACCTGTGTATCACGAACTCCAGGACCAGCAGTGAGGAGAACCACAAAATGGAAACCCTTCATCAAAAATTTGCGATACCACTTCCTCTGAAACATATATTCAACTAGATGCAGCGTGCAATTTTGACAAGAAAATCAAAATATGGTTAAACAGTGAGCATCATTAGAATCCTTAAACCTTAGCAAGAGCTTTCTCCTCAAGATGAGCACGAGAACCAAATGCAACTACTGGAACATCAGATATTCTTAAATTTGTGTCTCCGGCTGCTGGATCCCGAGTACGATTCTCTTTTCTGACAACTGCACAGATCTGAAGTGCGAAGCACACATCAGATAATCTGTACCCTACAGAATATCCCCATTATGGGTAATTAATTAATCTTTTTATGTACCTGATTTTCAAGTTTTTCTAAGTCGGTAACCTTGGTAGCCCCATCTGCATCTAACATTAGAAGTAATTCACCACGTGAATGAAGCATTCCCTGTTTAATGCTTTCACAGAGGTAAAGAGCTTCAATCAATTGTTGTCATGTAGGAGCCAGAATGCGAATACTTTTCAGTTTTCACTAGCATGAAAAAATGTGTTAATATCCAAATGAATGACGATTAAACTCACTTTTCGTGTAGCTTCACCTTTGCCATGGTTTTTACCGAGAAGGATAACCCTAACATTGTCAAAGCCATACTTCTTTACAAAGTCAAAAGCTACTTTCTTCGTTCCATCCCTACTTCCATCATCAACGATCACCACCTGCTCAGTAACTCAGTCACATAAGAGGGATGCAGACATGAAAAAGCAAATTCATACTGCAAATTTATTTTGAATTGGTGCTTGACCTTGAAACACACATAACCTATCACAATAAACTTCATGAATCTACTGCACAAATAGACTACACAAGACCGACTTAGGCTATTCAGTTAATAGAAAGAAGAAAACTATACCTCATAGGAAAATGACTTATCCTTTGCAGCTCGTTTTAGAAGATAACTGCAAAGTAGAAACATCATATCATTTTTTTAAATCGTAATCTTTTCACTGGCAATTGATACAGTTTTAAGTTACTTCAATGAGCTTTATCAAATAAACCATACTTTGAAATCCTGAAAGTATAACAAAACAAGGAATACCTATGTTACAAATGGAGAATAAGAGGTTAAAGTTCCACAACCGCATCATGCAATAAAAGACGGTAAAAGATCAAGCATTGACAATATAGCAAAGAATTGGCGGGCTATGACATACTAACTAAATGACCATGATGGCCATCAAGATCATCTTCAGGAAGTAACTTCTGGGGAACTTAGATGTTATCATGTGAGAATCAAATCAATCAATCGAATAACTCTGAAAATACACATCCAGCGTTGTGAAACATAAACACCTACGCTTATTGTTGCATACCATCCAACTCAGGCACATATGTAAGATGTTAAAGGGTATTAAAAAAATCTTAACTTACTCCATGGTTACATAAAGTGCACCAGGAAGCCTATGCTCTTCATTGAAAGCAGGAATGACTAACGAGAGGTACTTCTCAGCAGGATAAAAAATACAAGGACAAGGAACCTGGGAAAAAGAATGCATCCAGTATATCCTTTGCATTAGATTCCACTTCATATATATCATTATCTATGTTACTCAAACTTATGTGTGAGTTCCAGATACATATACAGGTTGATTCAACTTTTCTATGTTTTACATGTATTTGGAGATACTTGAAGGGTCATATTCGAACACACATATCTAATACTGGCATAAACACTTGAAGAAAGAAGAAGAGTCTAGTAACATGACTATTGTCTCTCTTAAATAAAACAATTGAAAAAGGAAAACTCAATTTAAAAAGGGTCACAGAAAATTCCAATTCTTGTATCATTTCTCATATATTTATGGTAGAGTTGACTTTTTCAACCAAAAAAGTATCACCTTTTTCGTCAGTTGTTAGCTAAAGGGAACTGCAAAACAAAATACAACTTTAATCACATTATTAGTGCTAACAATACGTTAGTAAAATTTAGCTTGTCAAAGTTTAGTTAAAATAAAAATAAACTAAAAAAAAATTCAAATTCTGTCTAACCTTCTCGGCAATCAAACAGAGAATAAAAAAAATCCAAAAAAGAAAGCAATTTAATTACCTGTTTCAATGACTTCGGATCCTCAAAGATCGCCAACTCTTCAACATGACTAAAATCGAAAAAAAAAATCAAATAATTATATCAAAATGAAAAAAAAAACAAGAACATAAAAAGGAGAGGAAATTAGGGTTAAAAAAAGTACGCGTTATTGTGACGTCTTCTAAAAACTTCAAGAAAGATTACAGAAAGAAAACCAAAAGGAAATAATAGAGTAGAAGCCACCAAAAAATCCAACATCTTCAACAAAAATATCAATTTCCTCATTTCTTTTTGCCGTGGATAGTGATAAACGAACGAATTCTCATCTGAATAAAACACATATAAGTTGTTAATAACATCAATCAATAATCAAGCCCGTCTAGTTCAGTCCACGATAAAGAGCAAACACCCTACCCATGGGTTCGACTTCGAGATCCCCACGACATGGGCATCATTTTTCAGCCCACTCAAACGTAATATTCAAATTTGGGTCAATATTTTTCTCTCTAAAATCCTATGTCCTCTTCGATTTATTGACCATTTTTCTATAGATCTGGTTGACTAGTGTTGTTATTATTAGGGTAAACTACCACCATATTATTGAAAAAGTCGGAGAAAAAACAATTTAAGCATATATGCTGTTAAAGGGAATAGAACTAAGGCAGTAGAAAGGCTAAGGCAGTGGCTTAGCCACTGCACCAAACACAACATTGTGTTATGAAACACAAACTTTAATATATGTCTTGTTGTTTTCTACATTTAGTTTTTTTAATTTCACATATAAAATCATCCAATTATTTTTTAATTTAATTAATAAATCTCTAAAATATTATATATGTTTAATTATTTTTATTAAATTAAAAACTTTAAATTATATATAGTTTTAAAGATTTTAGATTCACTAAATAAATTTTTATTATAATTTAATATTTTTAATCTATTATAATTTAACATATATAATATTTTAAAGATTTTTTTGATATTTTTTAATATATTATAATAAATTTAAAATATTAAATTCTAATAAAAATTATATATAATCAATTAGAGATTTTTTAATTAAATTATAATAAATTAAAAATATTAAATTAGAGATTTTTAATAAAAATATTATATATGTTAAATTATAATAAAATAAAAATATTAAATTATTATAAAAATTCATTTAACGAATCTAAAATCTTTAAAATTATATATAATTTAAATTTTAAATTTAATAAAAATAATTAAACATATATAATAATTTAGATATTTTTAATTAAATTAAAAATAAATTGGATGATTTTATATGTGAAATTTAAAAAGTAAATGTAGAAAACAATAAGACATATATTAAAGTTGGTGTTTCATAGCATAATGTTGTGCTTGGTGTAGTGGCTAAGTCATTGCCTTTGCTTTTACATTGCCAAGGTTCAATTCCCCTTAGTAACATGTATGCTTAATAGACTCTTCTACTACTAAAGTTCTCTTGTTAAATACACGATAGGCTTTAAACTTTAAGGAATATCCTAAGAAAAGAGCTTCATCACTTTTTGCATCAAATTTACCTAAGTTATCTTTTCCATTATTTAAAACAAAACACTTGCAACCAAATGGATAAAAATAGCTAATGTTAGGCTTTTAGATTTTAAAATCTCATATGGTGTTTTCTTTAAAAGTGGCTTAATCATTACTCGGTTTACAATGTAGCAAGCGGTGTTGTGGCTTCCACCCAAAAATATTTAGGTAAATTGTTTTTACAAATCTTGGTTCTAGCCATTTCTTGTAAAGTTCTATTTTTCCTCTCAACTACCCCATTTTGTTGAGGAGTTCGAGGAGCCGAAAAATTGTGGCTAATACCATTTTCATTTAAAAACTCTTCAAACCTTAGATTTTAAAATTCGGTTCCATGATCACTTCTAATATGAGAAATTCTAAGTTCAAGATCATTTTGGGTTAATTTTGAAAATGTGATGAATTTTTCTAAAGCGTCATCTTTAGTACTTAAAAATAGAACCCAAGTAAATCTAGAATAGTCATCAACAAGTACAAATGCATAAGATTTACCACCCAAGCTCATAGTCCTAATAGGCCCAAATAAATCCATGCGAATAAGTTGTAAACATCTACTTGTAGAAACATCATTAATGGATTTAAAGGATGACTTATGTTGTTTACCCTTAGAGCATGCATCACAAATTTTGTCATTTGAGAACTTAATCTTGGGTAAACCTCTAACTAGATCTAGGGAAACTATTTTTTCTAAAACACTAATGCTAGCATGTCCTAGTTTCCTATGCCATATCCATGCATCATTTTCATTTTGAGCTACTAAACATGCATGCGATGTATGTATGTCATCTAAATGCACCATGTAAATATTACCTATGCGATGACCTATGAGCATAATATTATTTGATTTATTGTCAACAATTTTGCACTCATTCTTATCAAATAAGACATTAAACCCTTTATCACATAATTGGCTTATGCTCAATAAATTATGTTTAAGACCATCGACATATAAAACATTTTCAATAAGAATAGTAGAGTGATTACCTATGGAGCCAATACCTTTAATGTGGCCTTTGGAGTTGTCACCAAATGTCACTACTCCTCCACTTTTTGGCTTTAAGTCCATGAATCTACTCTTATCTCTGGTCATATGCCTCGAGCATCCACTATCAAGGTACCAAGAATTTTGACTTTGTGTTTTGGCCTTGTAGCAATGCTCCCCCTACAAACAAAGATATTAAACTTTTGTTTTGGTACCCAAATCATTTTGGGTCCACGAGTGTTAGCTCCTAAAAGCTTGGTTCCCTTAGGAATCCAAGGTGACATAACAACAACATTATTAGACATGACGAGTTCCTTAGGAACCCATACACTCCTAATCTTTTCAGGTCTATTATGTCTAGGGAGACTACTTTGTTTGTAGTTATAAGTCTTTCTCCTAGGTTGGTTTGTTTTAGATGATTCACCTTTTTCATGCTTCACATTACCAACATTTTTGAAAGACTCTTTGAGCTTGTTAAGTTCATCTAACACTTTCTGGTGTTCACGATTGCATTGAGAAAGAAGATTATTTAGGTCTACATTTTCATCTTGGAAGAATTTAAGTTCATATTTTAAACCTAAAATCTTTTTCTCAAATTTTAAGATAGCTTGAGAAAGTGAGTCATTTTTATCATTTAATTCCGAAATAATCTTCTTATTTCTAATGACCGGCTCTTTGTACTTCTCAACTAACTCATCATAAACCTCTTGCAACTCATCATACGTATCATATAAGTCATCAAATGTAAAGTCAAAAGATGATGAGTTAGAGGTTACCATAGAGGAATCCTCCTCAAATGCCATGAGGCAAAGGTTGGTCACTTCGTATTTGTCATCCTCGGATGACTCCTCGTCACTCCAAGTAGCAAGCTTGGCTTTGAGCTCATTCTTCTTCTCAAAGCCCTTTTCCTTGAGTTGAGGGCACTCCGAACAAATGTGACCAGGCTTTTTGCACTCGTAGCAAATGATTTGATCCCTCTCTTCTTCTTTGTTTTTGCCCTTGAAGTCCATTTTTCTTTGAATCTTCCTTCCTCGGTTGGACCTCATGAATCATGAAAACCTTTTGGCTATCATAGCCAATTCTTCTAGGTCATCCTCCTCACTAGAAGTGCTCTCCTCATGTAATGAAGCTTTGAGAGCCACTCCTATCTTCTTCTTCTTTTCTACTTCTAGCTTCTCCACTCTTTTCTTTTCCTTTTTCTTTTCATCTTCCCTTCCTTGCTTCATTATCTCATGAGTAAGGAGAGAACCCACTAGCTCATCAAGTTTAAGTGTCTTCTAATTTTTGGCCTCAATGATGGCGGTTCTCTTCCCATTCCAAGATTCGGGAAGTGAGTAGAGTAGCTTCCGGACTAATTTGTCTTCTGGGATTGTCTCTTCAAAACCTTAAGCCCGTTGACGATTGTTGAGAAGCGATCGAACATCTTGGACATGGTTTCGTCGGGCTCCATTTTGAAATTCTCATAGCTAAGATTGAGAATTCCAATCTTGGTCTCCTTCACATCACTAGTTCCTTCATAAGTGGTCTCTAGTGTATCCCACACTTCTTTGGCACTTTCAATGGAAGATACTTTGGAGTAGATGTCGGGACTGAAAGAACAAAATAGCATGTGAAGAGCTTTACAATTGATTTGGATCTTCTTTCTCTCTTCTTCACTCATCTCAATCTTCTTCTTTAGAACCAATCTTCCTTCATCATCCCTCTTCAATGGAATATAGGGATCATCTTCAATGACATCCCAAACTAGGTAATCGTTGGATTTGATGAAGAGGCGCATCCGGTTCTTCCAAAATGGATAGTTATCACCGTTGAAGAATGGCGGTTTTGTGGTTGATTGAGACTCGTACATGCTTGACCCGGAGGTAGATGCCATGGCTTGATTTTTGGATGATCACACTCTTCCTAGGAACTCTTCTTGTGGTTGTTAATCCTTCAAAGAGGTAGGCTATGATACCAATTGTTGAGTGGATCAATGGATTGATCAATGCCAAGAGGAGTGAATTGGGCTTTTAAAAATTTGTTGGAGAAAATGATAGCTAAAAATGAAGAACAAAGGATTTTAGAGTGGTTCAAGTTCCAAATGAACTCTACATACACTACCTTAGCTACCACTAAGGATTTGCAACAATTCACTAATTTGTTCTTCCCCTTTTCAAGGCTTAGGAGGTAACCTTTACACAACTGGTCAAATTTTCTACCCAAAATTTGACCAAAACCTCACAAGTGAACAAAGAAGAATTTAGGCAAGAAAGATATCTCTCAAATACAATATTGCCCCTTTAAGTACAAACACTCAACCCAAATTTGATGATAGGATAGGAATTGAATACAACACAATTTGGGGTTTACAAGAAATTGGAAAATAAGCACAATGAGCTTGGATTTTTGCTTGGATGTTTATCTTTGATGCAATAGTTGTTGATGGTCTTCAATTAGCTTCAATTTATACCTTCTCTATCAATTCTAGCCGTTTGGGTGGTTAGGGTATTGATTATAGCCGTTGGGACCCTCTCTTTCCACCATAAATGTACTTCTGCAGCTATCTGTATCGGTACACGAAGACCCATATCGATACCTGTCTCAAAACAGAAAGAGTCATTGCACATAATAAAGAGGGCGTATCGATACGCGTGTAAGCGTATTGGTACGGAACATGGACCGTTTCGATACGAATAAGACCGTATCGATACCTTTTTCTCAACTTAGCTCACTGGAAGTTTCCGTTTCGACACGGGGTACACCGTATCGATACGAGACAACTACCACTTTAAATGTTAGTTACCTACTCGGCTGACACCAACAGTCAAAAGATTTAAATGCCTTCGAATTTAAAAATTCATTAAATCTATATCGATACGGGTGGAACCATATCGGTACGCCATTCAAACTCCTTCAGTTTTTACAGAGGGACGTATCGATACATATTCAATCTGTTTCGATACGGTGAGGGGCGTATCAAAACGCGTCTTTCCAGTAGCCAACTTTGTAAAAAAGGTATCGATACGGCTGGAAGCGTATCGATATGCCTGGACGTTTTTCAATACTTTGGCCTTGGAATACTTAGAAAATATTTGGAGTTTGAGTTTTTCAAATCAGATTAAAGTGTTGGTGATTTATAAATCATTTGAGGGACTTAAAAACCTATTTCAAGATTTCAATTTAGTCCTTAACATACTTAGTTATATCAAAATCAAACATAGGTTTTACATTACCCCAACACTCTCTCGTGTGCCTCTTACCACACCGGTAGGATTCTAGAGTACGAACAAAGGCATTTTGGCCTTGATCACCAAGACCAGGGTTACCACCACCGCGCTTTGTATCTAGTTGATACCTCTGATCCTTTTGCTTCTTGTAACAATCCTTACCGACATTATACTCAATCGACCTCTTTCTCGAACTAGAACCACCCGAACGAGTAACTAAACTCAAATTATGCTCAATGTCCTTAGCCCAAGTGACTAAGACATCAAAATTTGTGTAGTCCAAAGCTAACATGTATGTCTTGATGTCCTTAACAATCCTATAGCGAAAGCGATCGCATCTCTTCTGCTCGTCAGGAACCAGTTCAAGAGAATATTGGCTCAACCGAACAAACTAAACCTCATATTCGAAAATGGTCATGTTTCCTTGCACCAAAGACATGAACTCTAACTTCTTTTCATCAAGATACTGAACACCCAGATACTTCCTCTTGAAAGCAATTCCGAAGAACTCCCAAGAAACATCGACAGGTCCATACCCGTAGTGATGGTCATCCATCATGTATAAGCATCACCATGAAGCAAAGATACAACAAAACCCAACTTTTGTACATCATTGCAACCCATCTGATCAAGAATCCTCCGGGTGCTCTCAAACAAAGCCTTAGAACCCTCAGGAGACAGACGTCGAAACTCAATTCCACCCAAACTATGTAAACGCTCCAAAGGTAGTCCAGCATTAGCACCAACATGTGGTGTAGCCACATGCTTACCCGCCACCGCTGCCTAAAAAGCCCCAGCTATGGCCTGAATCAACGGTGTCATATCAACAACAACCTACCCTTGCGCTGCCTGAGGTCCAACACCTCCAACACCAGCTCTCGCACTAGCTCCATCACCACAAGGAGGAGGTGGAGGGGGCGGCAAATTCTTAACGTTCTCATTTCCAGCATCACGACTACCAATTCTAAGCTCTCATCTCGGTCCCATCTCAAATAGAGTGCAAATCTAAAACATGATAATGCTAAAATGAAATAATTAGGCCAACCAAAAGCAACAATCCAATGAGCTCAAGTTTTGTCTTTCAAAACCAAAATTCTCTTTACATTAGTAATAATACGGCAATGGGTACCCTTATTCACTCCTCAACAACACATAACAATCATAAATCAATCTATCAAACACCGTGCATCTCACACAAATCAAATAATGATCATAACATAGCATAATCAACTATTGTGCATGGCATTCAATAAGGAATCAACCAAACAAAAATATTACATCAATCTTAGCTCCCAATTTTTTCGTGACATGGCTCTGATACCACCAGATGTAACCCCCTCGACCCAGTCTAGGTGAAAGACCGAATTGAATGGATCACACGGGGAATATTGAAGTAAACCGGGATGTTTACCTCAATAAACAACCCTATTTTTTCAATTTATCTTTTCTAGATGCTCATCATTATCGTAAGTGACAAACTTCGCAACGGAACAATTTGCAACTCAATCAGACAACGATTAGGGACTCAATTGCATGTAAATGCATTTTAGGGACCTTTTTGTAATTTCATCAAATTACAAAAACTTCGACCAATTTTAAGTTACCAACCTTTAATTAAACACATTACATGCCTCTTTGTCAAATCTCAGCTCAAAACAATCATCCAAGCTCATTTTATAACATCTACAACATTAAGATACTAAAACGTATGGAAACAGAACTTCAAATGATTCCAATAACCAACTTAATTGTTGGGTGTTTCGATATAGGTTTCCATGTATCGGAACACCTGTATTGGAATAGGGTCAAGCATCTCGAAGCTCGGGCCCATACCGAAATAGCCTCTAGGGAGTTTCGAAACATGCAATTCCAGTAACAAAACGTATCGAAATAGACCTTCCCTGTTTCGATACCCTTAAGCCATTTTAGGCTCACCGTTTCGGTACAGGCTCGAGTGTACTGAAACACCTAGGCTTGTAATGACATTTTTTTGTAGGTTTTTCACTTAATCCATACAAAATCATTCCTACATGCTTCCAACATCCATACAACATAATCAAGCATCAAACCTCAATCATACATGACAATTCCAACATCATAGCATGGCAATAAGCACTAAGGAAATCTATAGGCATGCTTCCTATGCACAAAGTCCATTCAAAAGCCAAAATGCAAACCAAAGCAAATATCAATGAGCAAAGGTCATTTACAAGTCTTCAAAGGCATCACAAACTTGCCACAAACCAGGGAGTTTCAAAACACACTCTCCCAAAACATAGAGGCATTCTCCCATTGTCGATTATTATTACTAATAAGCAAACATAAAATCATACTTGAGCTAAGTCTCACTGCTTTGGATCCTTCTTTCTTCCTTGCTGCCCAAATGTGTTATTTCTCTGCATTGGTGGTGAAAGAGAGTGTAAGCACAAATGCTTAGTGAGGGATGCTCAAAACAAAACTAACCACAACAATGCATCTAAAACCATTTTCTTATTTAAAATCTCTACCTCATCATGCTCATTCTATCTCTGCATTGGTGGTGAAAGAGAGTGTAAGCACAAATGCTTAGTGAGGGATGCTCAAAACAAAACTAACCACAACAATGCATCTAAAACCATTTTCTTATTTAAAATCTCTACCTCATCATGCTCATTCTATCTCATGCTTGATATCATTTCAAAGCAAAATCAACAACATTAAAACCACATGTACCATCTATCTCATGCATTAACCATAATGCAAAATCTCAAAGCAAAGCTACTCATGCTTGTTTCTCATAAAGCATTTCTAAAATCATGTTCTCATTTGCAAACTTATTACATAAAATCATTTATAACCAAGGTACATGTGAATCTCATATATTGGCATTTTAGCAACAATACTCGGATATACGGATTGCTTGACGGAATCTCACATCATCAAGTCCTTCCCCAGTGGAATCTCACATCACCGAACTCTCATAGAGGTATCTCTCACCGCCACAAAGCTTTATGGAATCTCTCATCATCAAGACCAACCGTGGTGGAATCTCTCATCACCACACTCTCACTTTGGAACGGGATGGCACTACCCCCATTGCCTGAACCAAAGTGCACGTACGAATTTTGTATATTATAGTGCACTTCTCATCTTATTGGTCGACCAATTATATCCGGTAACAATAATCTCATCTCATGCCAAAATACTCATTTTAAACATCACTACCTACTGTTTTTCAATGCATCAATATAAATCATTATCATCTCATTTCAAAAACATTAACAATGCATAGCATCTTCCCAATAAATTTTATCTTTCCAAAATCACAATTATATCTCATGGGATCATATAAATCATCAAATCATTTCTCAAAACATGCATAAAATAGTAGGTTTACATCTATCTTCAAAACATGAGCATGACCATTTAAAACAATGGGATAACAACTGAGAAACGAGAGCGAAAAATCCTAAACTTACTTTCAGGCTTAGATTAGTATTTCAAACTCAATCTAACCCCCCCAAACCTTGCTTTCAAGTCTTTGAAAGGCTTTAAATCCAATTCCACTCACCGACAACGCCTCTCTCGCTTTGCTAATGATTAATCAAGCTTCTAAAGCACCCGGAACTTCATCGATTGTTTCCGAAATGTTCTCCCCTATTTATTCCACACAAGAACAAAGGACCAATGCATCTCAATGCATTAAAACACTAGCAACCAAAGCTACAACCTTGCTCTGCCCAAAAACACTGAAATGCCTATTCGAAACAACCGAAAACACCTTCGATTACTCTACAAACTCAACCCAGCCAAAATGTAACACTTCCATCCATTTTTAATCATCAATTAACATCCAAAAACAATCTTTTTGCATCCTTATACCTCAAGAAACACCAGAACCACATTAACACCACAAAACCCAAATCTAACAACCTAAACATCTAGAGATCCAACCTATTTCGGGATCCTTATGATAAAAACTTTATTTCAACATCATATAACATCTAAATCATGATTAACATAAATCTCAAATCAACCAAAACAGTACCATTAAAAAATTCTTGAGAAATAATCTTTTAAAGCTTGACCTAACCATTTTCATCAATTAGATTATAAAACATTGTTATTAAACATAATTAGAGATTCGAAACTTGGGAATTTCATTTAAAAACCTTTGTTAGAGGAGAAAAAAGAAAGATCACCTCTAACACAAGCTTTTTCCCTTGATTGCAATGAATTAGATGAAAACCTTCAAGAAATCCATAGCTAGTTGATGTAGAAATCCATGAGAACCATTTAGAAATCAAAAGTGAGTGAAAAGAGATAATTCTCTGGAGATTTTAGTGATGAAAAGATAGTTTGGCTGATGGGAAAGTCTAGAGAAAAGCTTAGGAGAAAAGTAGTTACGTAAGAAAATGTTTTTGCCTTTTAAAATCCTTTTTATCAAATCTCATTTAATAAATCAATTAATTAAAACTTTTAAAAATAATAAAACAAGGGAAATGGCTGATAACACCTTGGTGTAATAGCTCCCTAAAGATTCTAAGTTTTGGCCCTCTTTCAAAACAATCCTTAAAAACAGATTTTGTAATTTTTACAAATTAGTCACTAAACTGAAATGTAAATCTTCCAAAAGCCATTTTTCAAAATTGACTTCACCAAACCTTTATCTATATTTTTATAAGATTTTAGGAATTTTTCCCATAATTTTATCATGTCCCGAACCTTGTTTTCCCTAAACCACTCCTGATCTAATCCGGATCTCTAGTCTAGGTCCTATGAACCCCGAGTCAATCTTAAAGACTCCTAGGCCCAAAATCGAGGTGTTACAATCCAAATTAACTTGAATTGGGATTATGTTTATTAATATAGATATATATTGAAATCCCAATTAAGTTGAATTGAGATTATGTATATTAATATAGATATATATTGAAATCCTAATTAAGTTGAATTAGGATTATGTATATTAATATAGATATATATTGAAATTCTAATTAAGTTGAATTAGGATTTTATATATATATATATATATATATATATATTGAAATCCTAATTAAGTTGAATTGGGTTTAAATATATATATATATATTGAAATCATAATTAAAGTTAAATAAGGATTATATATATATATATATATATATTGAAATCTTAATATAAGTTTAATTAGGATTACAAAGGTTATATAAAGGCATGAGAGATCTAATAGTCATTAATGCTTTCTGGAAAAACCCTCTAAATAGTTTGGAGAATTTTATATGCTCGTTTCCACAGGGTGAACTACGTAGAGGTTGGAGCATTATCGTTGCGGCTTAGGAATCAACATTGACGAATCGTGATTGGGTATCTATCTTCTCCAAATTCATAATTCCATATTTTAAACAGGTAATTGTTCACCCTTAATCACCCTGATTCATTTGATGAAAATTATTTGTTATTTTTATTTAAAGATATTTGTTTTAGTTGTTACTTTAAAAAAAGAAAAAAATTAATTGGATTCGTACTTTCAGATTTGGAATTTAGATATTTTATTGGATCGGACTCAGATTTATGTAATCGAACTTGGATTCAGACTTGGATTTTTTGGAGGTCTGATTATTAATTGGATTGGCCTTGGACTTTATAATGTCCGATCCAAGTCCAATCCATTGCCATCCCTAAAACCAATAAAACGCCTCTTTCAAATCACGGTACATCTTTGTACTACCGAGATGCATAGCAAAAGGACTAAAATGAGCCTCAATCAAAGTAGTGCGCCTCAACTCAGAATCTTCAGCCACAACTATTTGAACTTTAAAACAAAGAACACCATTATTATCAAAATGAAAATCCGCCGGCCTACCATCTGAAATGTCCTTAACATGTGGAACCAACAAATTGTCATAAGGTTTACTCGCTTTAATCATTTGAGACAACGTATGCTTAACTTGCAATTTAGTCAATAAACCACCATCACACGATATGCTCAATCTAGCAAACATCGTTCTCAGCTCAATGGATGTCTTACGACTTAACTCATCCACTATAACATTTTCTCTTCCAAGATGATACTCAATCATCAAGTCATATTCCTTAAGCAATGCAATTCATCTTTGTTGCCTAAGGTTCAACTCTTTTTGAGACATAAAATACTTCAAATTCTTGTGATAAGTGTAAATAGTACACTTCTCACCATAAATATAATGTCTCAAAATCTTTAAAGCTAACACTACTGCAGCAAGCTCCAAGGCATGCGTAGGATAATTGCATTCATGAACTTTCAACTGTCTTGATGCATAAACCACAACTTTCCCATCCTACATCAACATACAATCCAATCCAACATACGATGCATCACTATACACCATAAACTCCTTACTTGACACAAATTGAATCAAAATAGGAGCATGTATCATACCTCCTTCAACTTCCTAAAAATACGTTGCTAACTATCCATTCATTCTAACGGGACATTCTTCTACAAAATCTTGGTTAACGGAGCAGTGATACTTGAAAAACCCCCAAAAGCGACGATAATATCCGGCCAATCCAAGGAAACTACGAACCTTAAATACTAACTTATGTTGCTTCCAATTAATAATAGCATCAATATTCTGCAGATCAACACGAATACCTTTTGTTGAAACAACATGCCCAAGAAGCATCACTTTCTTAAGCCAAAACTCGCACTTACTCAGCATACAAATGATGTTCCTTCAAAACCTATAACAGAATCCACAAATGCCGATCATGCTTTTCCTCGGTACGAGAGTACACAAAGATATTATCAATGAACACAACAACGAACCGATCAAGATACTCGTGAAACTTCATGTTCATCATATCCATGAAAGCATTTAGGGGCATTAGTCAAACAAAATGACATGACCAAAAACACATAATGCACCAAATGTAATGTGGAAAATAGTTTTCGACACATCTACTTCATTAACCTTCAACTGATAATACTCGAATCTCAAATCAATCTTCGAGAACACCATAACATGACAAAGCTGATCAAACAAATTATCAATTCACGGTAACTGTCGACTTTACTAACGCTTGGCAAAAGATAAAATATTTAGTGTAAAATGCAAGAGAATATTGCTAAAGGTGAGTCTTATGCGTGCAAGTATACACGGTCAGCAAGTAATACAACAGTAAGTTGAGTATCAAATCCACAAGGATTGACCAAGAACTTATTTGCTCAATGTTTACTTGTTTGAAAGATTTAAAAGTGTTTGAAATGTTTTGGGTTTTAGATTAAAAAGATGGCAAAAATAGTGTAGTGAAAATGAAAGCAATTTGGCAACGAAATATTCAATTGAATGATGAGTGTTGGCAAGGGATGCCTGGATTTCACGCTGCTTATACCAGCCTTTAATAATGTCCCGCCTTGGTTTATTTTCGAGAAGATTAAAGATAGGATTGCCTCTGTCGATGACAATACCCTAAGTTAACCACAAATAAACCCATATATGTCTATAGTGAAGTTTTTTATTAATTAAACTGATTAAGTGTCAATCTTTACTCCTAAGGGGTAGACTCACTTCCAAAGTACATTCATCTACTTGAACATCTTCTGTCAAAGCTTCTCGCCTTAGTATCTGGCAACTAATCGTTGCCCCTTAAGTCTATTAAGATATTAATGTGCAATAAGCATGCAATGCCAACTGTCGTATGGCAATGGATTTAGAAAAATTATGTTCTAGCAGATGGAAAATAATGCCAAGGCATTCTAATTATCAAAAACCAATTATAAAATAAGTGTTAATCGCAAACATGCCCCAACCATTTGAAAAGACGTAGTTCGTGGTTGGGGGTTCCAACCAAAAAACATCATCGTTTAACATTATCATTTTTTTGAAATAAAAACAAATAAAACTAAGAGAATGGGCAGGAAGGAGATCTATCGATGCAGCCCTTCGAATGCTCCAGAGCTCTCAGTCTTAGCTAGTCGAACCACGTCGTCACTCGGTTTACCACGGTGCAGCCTCTCTTCAATTCCCCTTTCTAGTGCTTGCTCGATCTCTTTAAATAAGCTTGCGTGGGAACCCTAGGATAAGCCTTTGAGTTTGAAATTTGAAAGCGCAAGGGATAAGACGTGTGATCATCTTATCCATATTTGAATCCTAGGGGTCACGTGTATAAGTTCCAACAGAAACTTTGATCGGTCATTAGACGTGAATAATTTTCCAGCCGAGCCTGGCATCATTTGGTTCATTTGTGCCAACATTGCTTCGGCAATTCTCTGCTTCCTTTCCTGTGTTCTGTGCCAGCGTTTCTCTGCCAAGCCTGCCTGCCTATGTCCTGCATCAAAAAATGTAAAATAACCCTTCACACTGGCAATGAAATAGCTCATTAATTCTTATGTAAATGTATGATTTTATCATCTAAATGCAACTAAATGTACTTAAAGGGCAAGCAAAGGCATTGTAAAATAAGCATAAAAACAGTGCTTTTGAGGAGTTATCAGTAACGGGTACATGTTCTTAATATCCAACTTATTCAAATGCCGATAATCAATACACATTCGCATCGTCCCATTTTTCTTCTTCACAAACAACACTGGTGCAGCCCAAGGTGAAACACTCGGTCGAATGAAACTGTGATCCAACAACTCTTGATCTTGGGTCTTCAACTCTTTTAGTGCCATGCGATAAGAAGAAATGGACATTGGAGCTGTACCAAAATACGTTTCAATATATAACTCAACTTCTCTATCCGGCGACAATCTAGGTAATTCTTTAGGAAGAACTTCCGGAAAATCACACATTGTTCGGATATCTTGCACTCGAACACCCTTGGTGCCTGGATTCATCAGAAACGTCAAGTAGGCTTCGCAACCCCTTCGCATCATCTTTTCAGCTTGCATTGCTAAAACAACATTAGACAAGAACTTATTATTCTCGCCTACTACAACAACCACATAATTATCGGCAAGCTTCAAAAAATTCTCTTGGTCTCCAAATTAACGACAACTCTATGCTTAGATAACCAAACCATGCCCAAAATAACGTCAAAACAATGGAATGGAAACTCCATTAAATCTACAACAAAAATATAACCTTGAACAACCAAAGGACATCTCTTATACAACCTCTTGATTGTAACAACCTCTCCAAGAGAACTAGTTACCAAAACTCCAACATCCAAAATCTCAACAGATATATGCAACAAATGTGCATGCTTGCTCAGTATATATGAATACATGGAACCTAAATCAACCAAGGAAAATAATGATATAGATTCCAAGGTAAAGGTACCTACGATCATGTCGCTGTCATTATGGCCTTCATGATGAGCATACACTCTTTTCGGTCCTCATTTCTCTAGCTATGTAGCAACGGTATGAGCATCTGCCCTTTGTCCCTCACCATGCCTCTGGAAGTTATCCATACCACAGCCTCGGCCTCTAACAAGAGCAGCAGCAAGTGCGGTCTGAACTGGTGCTACTCTAGTGACACATGGACAATCTTGTCTCTGATGTTCTCTTGAGCCACACACATAACAAGCTCTAGACCCCATCCAACACACACTTGGATGACGTTTCCCACAATGCTCACAAACAACAACAGCAGTCTAGAAATTCTAACCATGTCCACCATCGCCGCCTCGTCTACAATCTGGCTTATATTGTCTATCATGCAACCACTTGTTCTATTTTCCAGAATACTCATACTCTGCAGCTCGCATCCCTGAATCAACATTCACTATCTCGGAGAAAGAACCCAAGGACTGCTCACTATCCTTGGCCTTTTTGACCAACACATCGAAATTAGTGTAACTAGCAGCCAACAAATACATCTTGATGTCTTTAACAAGTCCATATCGGAACATGTCGCATCTTTGGCGGTTATCCAGAACCAGCTCAGAGCATACTAGCTCAAACGGAAAAAGTTCACTTCATACTCATCCAAAGATCCCTCAAGTAAACTTTATGAATCCAAATATCACCATCATGCATATGATGTCTTACGGTGTACACAGTTCCATCACATCATTTTACTGACTCCATAATTCCAAAATTTGTATCTTTCACATCAATGATAATAATTACCTTGATATTCGAAACAGTAGACCATCACCACCTTAAGCTCGTGAACTAGGATAAAGTCACTCCAGTTCGAAGATCACTATCACTATTCTCGATCGAGGATCAAGTTAAATCTAGATTGGAATTCACTTATCCAATATTATCGACCGAATCTAATTCGAGTCTCGCCTTGAGAAGGCATATCCAGTCATATCTATGACACACAAACACAACTAATTAGGTTAGCATTCGACAAAGGATCCAAGACAATATGTAAAAACCATTTAAAAACAATGGTAATAGGCAATGTGTCCCCCAATAACCCAGAATACACCGATCAACACCAATCCAATCAATAATCATGCTTACAATAATTAACCTCATGTCAAACCTTGTTACGATACTACAAAATGTAACGCCCTCGACCTGGCCTAATCACTACACCCGAATCGAGAGGATCACATTAGGTTTGTCGAAGCAAACCTGAACTAACTAACTCGAATCAGCTCCATTTTTTTTCTTTTATCTTATCTAGATACAACATTATGTCCTATGGTAAACATACAAGCAGCGATTAAATTCTCATACGAAAACGACATCGAATATGCACTCAATTGCAAATTCTAGCATTTTGGGGATTAAATTATAAATTCATAAAATTACAGGGTCTCACTCAAAATTAAAAGCACAATTCTAAAATTAACCAGCATTTAAACTCACATGCAAAATTTCAGCTGAATTGGACACTTAGAACTCATTCAATTGATAAGCTTAAATTATAGGACAAAAATATAACATTTCAAACTATTTTTAAACTTTGCAAATCCATCCCCGCGAAAGGTTTTGAAACCTTGATTTTAGTAGCAAAAATTGGCCTTCTGGTTTTTTAACCTTGGGCCTGGTTTCGATACCATTTTCAACAGGTTTCGAAACATGTTTATCTGGTTTCGAAACCTCCTTGTATTATTGAAGAAAATGAACTATGCATGCTTCTAATAAATTATGAGCAAATCAAACATCCAAAAACACACATGTACACCAATTTTTAGCATCAATGAACCACTACATTAAAATGTCAACTTAAAAGCATGTTGATTGTGAGCGTTGCAGAAGACGCCACCTAGGGAAGTGTTGGGGAATACTTGGAGCTTGTTTGGAATGTGGTTTGAGAGAGCATTAGAAGAGCGATTGTCTGAAATTGGTTAGAGATTCTAGGGGTCAGGGTCGTGGCAAGGGTAATTTCTAGAGATGTGACGAGGGTTAAAGGATTGTTGCTCATACCGTGGCTATTCAGCCGGAAAATGGAGGGCAAGCAAGGGTTTATGCACATTGCGAGGGCCGTAATGACACCGATGTGATTGCAGGTACTTTTACCTTGCAGTCATTGACATTATTTTATTTGGTTGATTCAGGTTCCACGCATTCATTCTTGTTGAACATGCACAGTTGTTAGATATTCCTATTGAGATTTTGAATGTGGGTGTCTTAGTAACTAGTTCTGTAACACCCCATTCCCGGTCTGGTCGAGAACCGGGTCAGAAGGTGATACCGATGATCAATACAGTAAACGGTGCGACAAAATTTCAGTTTAATATTAACGTTTAACCCAACATCATACAATAACATAATACCTCGATGTATTTTAGTCCAATTTGTAACACCCCCTTCCTGGTCTAGTAGAGAATCGGGTCGGAGCGTGCTACCGATAAACGATACGGTGATCGGTGCAATAAAATTTCATTCCAATTTCAACACTTAGACAATATTAAACAACAAAACTTTACCAGATATACATCTAACTCCAATTCACTCATAAAAAGGCAACATTTAACCATTCAGGACCAATTTATAACTTTTACAAGTTTTAGGGACTAATCTACAAAACTACTAAATTAGAGGTCCTTCAGTGCAACAGACAATACCACATTGAAATTCAGTGCAATATTAACTAGCTTGTGGAATTTCATGCAAAACGGTGATCATTTACTCATTCAATTTTACCATCCATGATACAATGATCAAATTGTAAACAATGCAGACCTTCAGATTAAGCTTTTTAACCACTTTAACTATCCTTGTATCGAAACGCTCAGGACCATTTAGATACGGGTGGAAGATGGTCGACCTTGTTAACTTTTCCTTTTGATTGTATCGATATGGGCAAGCCTTGTATCGGGACGGGTTGACTCTCTCTAACTTTGACCTTGACCCGTTTCGATACCTCATGAACCTGTATCGAAACAAGGAATTCCAATGGCAAAATGTTCCGAAACGTCTCTAACCCATTTTAGTACACCTTGTTTTCTCAGGTTCAATTATTCTTACCCGTATCGAAATGCCATCACCCGTTTCGATACGGCATGACCTTTAATGACAGATTCTTGCTGGTTTTTATTCATTTTAACTTATCAAACAGTGTCCAAAAGTAGTGAAACTTTACACACAACATTATAACCATAAATTCTACTTGTACGTCAAATTTTAGAGCTATATGAATCCATTTACCTAGTTTTTACCTTTAGTACCAAAACATGCATTTAAGGTCATTTCTCACTATATATAAGACTCGTCTTAAACATATCACACTTATAACTCTTAACCATAACATAGGCACATCAAAAGAGACTTAATAGACTTATACATAGACCTTGCCACCAACTAGGAGTTTCAAAAGGTTAATATACATTACTTAGGGCTTGATTGTGACTTGTGCAACGCTTCAACACCTCCGATCTCGATCCTAAAACTTGACTAATCTGAAATGGATGCAATGGAATGCATTAGGCATACTTTGCCTAGTGAGGTAGTCACAATTACAATGGATGAACATGGTATGCCATATAACATGCTTCAATGATAATCATAATATTAATTATGCAATAAACATGGCATGCTCCTTATTCATAATAAAAACATAGTATCATGTCACCATTGGCAATATCATGATTTTATAGTAAAACAATATCAATAACCAATAGTCCCCTTGGATCGATTCATGGTATATGGATACAAGAATTCCACCTCCTCGCCAAATCAATGAATGGTCATCCCGCCGACATCGCCAATAAGACCAATACACAATACATCCCTTCGCCTCGCCAAATCAATATAGGTCGTAGCCCTAGGATGATAGTCTACCCGTACACTAAGCTCATGAATTCTATGGCATGCCAGTTGTATCCAATACTTCGAATCCAAGGTCCAATAATCAATAGTTCAATAGTACAATATCAATAACAATATCAATGATTCAACATGATATTCAATGATAATAATTCATAAATTGGTATTTCAATGCTTCCTTTAATACTTAATAATCAATGATTCTATATGAACATGCTTCAATGATTCCAATGACTACAATAACAATGTTACAGATGATAATTCGATGTTATACTCACCAAAACTTACCAACATTGTTTACAATAATGCTTCATGCAAATCCCTTAAAATCAATGGTTAGTAAATAAATAAACAATGATTCGAGATGGCACCTAGCCACTCTCGAGACTCCGACTACACTCACCTCGGTAATCTGAAGCTTCTAAGGCTCTCGAATGGCGATACCCTTTATAACCCCCTCATCTCGGCCTAGCCAACAGACCTGACCAAACGTGTTACACAGGGAAAACCGAAACGAAACCCGCTAAGGCCTCACTCCGATTAGCAACCCTAATTTTTTTTCATTTATATTTATTTATTTATTATCTTGTCTAGATATCATAATTTACCCTAGGTGTGAAGACGATAGCGGAAAAGCAAAAACGAATACAATCCAAGCAAAGCATACGACAACATAAATTTACCAAGTAGCTTAATTGATCAAGTTCCATGCACACGGGGCAAAACCATCATAAAGGATACATGCAACTCAATTAGGAAACATACAAGCCATAGGGACTAAAATGTAACGTTCAGGAACCTTTGAAGATGCCATTTAACCGATTTAACTGCTTGTGTTTTGAAACAGGCTTGCCCGTTCTGAAACGCGGGCTCCATTTATAAAGTAAGACCAAGTTGTTCCAAAACGGTCCCACCTTGTTCCGGAACGGGGGTCTATAGTGGCAAAACGTATCGGAACTAGTTCCAAAACAGGGGCTCACAGTGGCGAATCGTATCGAAACGGGGGCTCATAGTGGAAAATCGTATCAAAACAGCACCACCCTCGTTCCGATACGAGTACCCCTAGAGCTGTCGACCGTTCCGAAACCATATCGAGCGTTTCGAAACGCCTGCACACAGTTTGGCCCGAAATCATACTTTGACACCTCCAAACATCCCCAAACTTGTCCCGAGTCATCAAAAACCACATAGCAACATATCATACATACATTCTAAATGCAAAGTACCCTAATCACATCATTAGACATGCATTCAAGCAACGAATTGGATTTCAAGCCCTAAGCTCACATGAACACTTAGATTCAAAAACACTAACATGCCAACACACAAAGCAATTCATACATGGCCACATTAAACCTCAACATAACATAGTACCATCATTTAAATCATGCTAGCAACATAAACTTAGCCAAGTACAGGAGTTTGAACACCAACTCTCTAACGACAAGCCTAGCAATCCCATTGTCTAAGTGTTATTACAAACTAATAAAACCATACTTTGAGCCACCCAAGAACTCTGAGAATCTCTTCCTTGCGCACTTGCCTCCCGGAACCTCTAACGATCTGCATTGTTGGAAAAAGAGAACGTAAGCTTAAAAGCTTAGTGAGCGGAGCTCTAAAACACAACAACAATGCAATTTTAAAACATAAATCTTAGATTTAGAGCAAAACCATTTAAGGAAATATGAAATGAAACACAAACATCAACAATACATGGTACGCACATGCATAACCAATACCCGATGGGACTACACATCACAGTTCACAACAACTAGTAGTTTTTTGATGGGACTACACATCACCGTACTCTCCTACTAGTCACTACCGGTGAGACTAGACATCACCGTAGCAACGATAACCGTCACATGAGGCTTGACACCAACAACGACTACACAACAACATTAAACAGAGAGTAAAGGCAATCCACATTTCACACAACAACACAAATATTCGCACACACCAACACTTATCGAACAAGGTGAATTAGCAAACTTACACTTGGATTTAGGTTAGCCCTTAAGGTTCCACCCAAACCCCCAAGGAACCACATTGAAATCATTTAAAACTTCAAACATTACCACTCACTGATAGAGCCCAAACGAAAGTCGAAACACCGTTCTCAAGCCTCCGTAGCACCCGGTATCGCACCTGAAGTACCCGAATCAATATCCTCTGCTTCAAGACAACCCAAAACAAACTATTAGGGTGCTAAAATACTTGTAAAGCAGCAACAACCCGGAAATCTACTCCTTGCAACCAAAACACATTGATTCTAACCCAAATTTCATCCAAACTTCACCATTTTCGTTCTAGACAAACCCCATACTGAAACCAGCCATTTCAACCACCAAAACACATTCAAAATCATCTACAAATATCCCCCAACATCAAAGGAACCACCAGCCATGTTTTCGACCCAAAACCAACCCAAAAGCTCAACCTTTTTAACTTAAAAATTCCATTTTATACCAATTTCGGGTTTCCCACCATTTGTCATCTTTTTAACATTTTTAGGACACCCAAGTATGATTAAAAACACCCTTAAACATTACATTAGAATACCCACACGAAAATCCCTCCATTTTACCATTTTTCAAACTCAAAGCATTTTGAAATAACCCCAAAATAATAGATTTTTAAGGAAAATCTAACTAGTGATAACTTAGGGGAAGAAGAATTAAAATAATGGAATGCTTACCTTGGAAAACTTGCTTGAAAGAGGGATTTGGACAATGGAATAGTGGTTTAGGGTTTAAGAGAGGTTTTGTGGAAAAAGAGGTTTTTCTTTTTGGAGAAGATGACACCTTTTTTTCAAACTTCTTTTCTTTAGTCTTTTTACTCAATTTCCTATCTACAAATTCATTAATGGAATTTTTGTAATTAATGGCAACTTTTATAAAATCATCATTTTAAATCTAATTTTAACCCGGACTAATCCTAGATCAACACCGATAAACTCTCGGGCCCTAAACCGGGGCGTTACACCCTTATCCCTAGCTTTTTATGGAGGCGATGGATTAATCTTTTCCACTTCTTGAATCGATCGATAGCTATGAATTGATGTTCTTAAATCAAGAAAAGCTTAAGCTCAAGGTTCTCAAATGGAGAGGTGTGTGCTTGAGCTTTATGGAGAAGATGACAATGAGGTGTGAGCTTATTCTTTTGAACCAAAAGATGAGTTTTGGTCTCGGTGAAACAATACAAAGATGAAAGGTTTGCTTTTATTCATATTAAAAGGAACTAAAGTCTTTAATCATTTCCCACCTCTCAAGAGACCAATAAGAAGCTTTCCCTCAACCAAAGGTAAGCTTGTAATATTATTTTCTATTTTTCTCTATCATATCAATAAAGGATAACTATAAATCATCTTTTGGATTGCTTTCACGTGGGAAGGGCAGCAACCAAGCTGGTGAGTCATCACCTCATCATTTCCTTTCATTTAAACCTCCAAACAGATTTGAAATAGGGAACCCGTTTCGAAATGAGTGAAAGTGTATCGAAACGGTCAAGAAAAATTCCAAAAGTTAGTTAATACTGTTGGAATTGTATTGGAACACCTATAAACGTTTCGAAACGCCTTACCTGGGTCGTTTCGATACGGGTCTAACTGTATCGAAACGCCTAGCTCAAAAACATCATTTTATGCTTTCAAAGTAATCCAAAATAAAGGTTTGGACTTACTAAGGTCTTTATCAATGAAAGAGATCATAAGTTTTAAAGTAAATGCAATGCTTAAGCTTTTTTGATGTAGGATTTTAGATCATCAGAACCTAATTCCGACTAGACCGGTTTTCGGGGTGTTACACAATTAGTCCACACGTTGCAATAATTAATCAATTCAGGCTAAATATTAACTATTACGAGTTTTAGGGACCAAACTGTAAATTCGTTAAATTAGGAGGCCTTCGATGTAATTTATCATACTACATAGAAATTCACTACAATATTAACTTACTTGTAAAATTTCATACAATTTGGAGTTCATTAACGCAGTCAATTTAATCCTTCAAAATTCAGTGCTAGTCTGTGAACATTGCAAACTATTGTATTAAGCCTTTAACTAACTTAACTAACACCATATCGAAACACCTTAGGGTTGTTTCGGAACGGGTGGATGATGGTCAACCCATGTTGAATTTTCCCTTTAGACCGTATCGATACGACAACACTTGTATCGGTACGGGTTTACTTCCTTTGACTTTGACTTTTGACCTATTTCGATACGCTATAAACCCGTATCGAAATAGAGCTTTCCAGTAGCAAAATGTTCTGAAACAGCCATAATCCGTTTTGATACATCCTGTTCCGAATTGGCCATAATCAGTTTCGATACATCTTGTTCCGAAACGGCCATAATCCGTTTCGATACGCTATAAACCTGTAATGATAGATTTTTGCTGGTTTTTATTCGATTTGACCTACCGAACGATGTCCAAATGTAATGAAACTTTACACACAACAATTCAATGGTATTGTAACCCGCTCGACCCGGCCTAGCCGATAGCCGATCTTGTCTAGATGCACGTTAGGTTCCTATGTGTTCAGCAAGAAGCGGATTAAACAATAACACGAACGCACATTGATTAATACAAATTTCAGGTTTAGGGACCAATTTGTAAAGTTGACAAATTGCAAGGGTTTTCCCAAATATTTTCACCAATCTTTAATTAAACTTATTTCATGCATCTCTATAAAACCTCTGCTCAAATTAACCATTAGAACTCATTTAATTGCATGCATGGCAAACGGTGACCAAAATGCAAAGAACCAGAACTTCAAAATATTACAAAAACTGTCATAACATCCAGCCCTTTCGGAACGATAAGCCCCGTATCAGAATGGGTGTATCAAAACAAAGGCACATGTTTCGAAACGCGGGCTTGTATCGAAACAACTCTTGACTCGTTTCGAAACAGGGTTTCACAGTAACAAAACGTACCGAAACGGACCTCCCTGTTTCGATACACCAAGGCATTTTCAAACACCAGTTTCGAAACGGACAAGGGTGTTTCGAAACATCTGGGCCTGCAAGGCATAAATTTGCTGGTTTAACACTTCAAAAACTGTCTTAAACCATTCCAACATACCTTCAGACATGCTTACAACTAAAATACACTTCAACCACCAAGTTCACATAGCAATAACATCATCAAAGCAACACTAACATCAATAATGAATTCTAGATGCATGCTTCCAAGGAAATTCAAGCATCAAAAGCCAAATCTCAAATCCAAGCATAATCCAACATTCAGAGGCCACTTACATACCTAAATATGCATACTAAACTTGTACCAAACCAAAAATACCAAAACAACCAACATTCAAGCATTGGACACCTCATTGCCTTTATTACACTAGTTCAAAACCAAAGACATACATTCAATTAAGTCTCTTGGAAATCCTTGGTAAGTTGTTGCCTCCAATCACTTAATTATCTGCATTGATGAGAAAAAGAGAGCATAAGCATACAAGCTTAGTGAGGAATGCTCAAAACCAAAAACACCATCAATGCTCAAAACCATTTTCACTCTTTTGAAAAACCATCATGCTTTCTTTGAAAATCCATGCACTTCATCATTAAAACATCATGCTAAACATCATGCAATAAGAATCTCATTTTTCACAGCAATTAAACCATTGCTAAACAAAAATCAAGCTTCCAAGCATATTCACCAATATGCAAAGCTTAGAGTAAAACATGCATTTTCCATAATATGCATCATTAACATTTCCATTACATTCCAATCCATTATATTGGCTTACAAGTGATTAACAACATTCTCATTTCTCAAAAAGCATACCGGATACACGGATTACCAAGTGTAGTCCCAATCACTTCATACACTCTACCGGTATCTCAAGGCTCACACACGGGAGCAACCCTCCACCGTTGTGACACCTGTGGTGGAGTATTCGGTACCATTACAACCCCTCAACACCACTCATCGGTAGATGTATAGCCCACTAACGAGAGATGGGACACATACAAGGTTTACACCCGGGAGCTACCCTCTACCGTTGCAACCTTAAACAACCATCAATCGTTAGGGTACTTGGATGGAGTTTTCGGTACAATCACAACCCCTCAACATCTAAGGCAACTTATTTATAGTGCACTCAATCCTATAGTCGGCTAACTATATCCGATTTCATTTACAAAACACTTTACACAACATCACTTGCCAATATAATCCACATTTCATGCATATCACAATGTTTTTTTCCAAAGCATTCAATATAAGCCATATCTCAAGCATTAAACCATGCTTCAAAAGCTCATGCATCAACACATGCATACAAGGATCACTTACCTAGTGCATCCTTAAACCATATGGCATCATCAACCACATCTTATAAACTCAAAACATGCTTTAAAACAGTAGGTTAACACAATTAAAACAAGTGCAACCAAAGGCTCATAATAGCACAATCCGAGGGAGAAAGTCACTTCACTTACTTCCGAACTTAGTAAAGCGTTTCAAGCTCTTGCTAAGTTCCCAAAACCTTTTCTAAAAACGTTTCCATAATGGAAAATCAGTTTCCACTCACCGACTTGCGAAACCACACTTGTCGAGGCAACAATCAACCGTCTGAAACCTCCAAAACCCCTTCAGTCGATTCCGGAACATTATCTCATGTTTTCAACACATCAAAAATAGAGATTCTATGCATCATAATGCATCCACACACCAGCGCTCGAAAGGAAACCCGATGCACTGCTCTAAAGCATCAAATTACCCATCCAAAATAACTAAAACCTCATTCGATTGATCTCCAAACTCAGCCCAGCCACAAATCAACACTTCCAACACATTTTAAGCATAAATCAACATTCAAAAACAACCTAAACCATCCTTATACCTCCAGCAACTCAGATCTCACATAACACCCCAAAAACCCAACCAAAAACACCTTAAAAACCAAAGATCTCAAGCATTTTGAGATTAATATGATTAAGACTCTAATTCAACACCATTAAACTTCCACAACTTGATTAAAAACCATCATAAACAAATCATATCAAAACAACTCCGAAAATCACATTACATCATCTCTTTAAATCAAGATTTCACAATTTTATCAAAACCTCAATAAAACTTTAATAAAAAACATGAATAAAGAGTAAAATATCTTTGGAATTTCATTAAAGAACCTTGATTAGAGGGTTAGCACGAAAATTACCTCCAATCCTTGCTTCTTCTCTAATTTGGCAAATTTTGTTGTCAAGAATCTTGAAGAGATTTGAGAGAAATCACAAGAAAGATGTTGAAAATCAAAAGAGAAAAGGAAAGTGATAGAAATCTGGAAAATGAGAGAATGGGAGAGTGTTTGGCTGATGTGAAAATGAAGAAAATGAAATGGTCGTCAATTTTTTTAACCAAAATAACTACCTCTTCAATTAAATCATTAAAAGCCACTTTTAATATTTAATAAACCATTTAAAACACATGCCAAAATAGGGAAAAGGCTTAATTGCAATTAAGCTCCCTAAAGATTCTAAGATTTTGACTCTTTTTGAAAAACACCCTTTTTTCCACAATTTTAAAACCTTACATTTTGGTCACTACCAAAAATGTACACTTCCCAAAACTTATTTTGCAAAATTGATTTAACCAACCTCTTAAATATAACTTTAGAGGATTTTAGGAATTTTTATCACATTTTTATCCCATCCCGAACCTTGATTTCCCTGAACCACCTTTAACGTCTCAAACAACCGACTACCGGTTCCACTAGCCTAACCCGACACGCATAACACCTAGGCCCAAAACCGGGGTGTTACAGGTATAAACTACTAGCATGCCAAATTTCATGTTCATACGAATACGTTTGCTATGTTTTGACCTTTATGAGCTAAGTATGCACTTTTAAACCACTTTAAGCCAAAACAAAATGGCCATTTAGGGCCATCAACCATATTATAACATAGGCATCACACAAGCGTAACAAAATAGGCATAAACGACTAGTTCAACTACTTTGCCACCTTTCTAGGAGATCATAAGTCAAAATACATTACTTTAGGGCTTGTAGTGACTTGTCTTGCCTTGATTATCCGATCCTCGAACACACTATCTTTCAACTTGAAATGCATGAGATGAGACATGTTAGGCATACATTGCCTAGTGAGGTAGTCATAAACAGTATGAAGAACAACGTAACAAGTAATTACATACATGATCTCATGTTCATCAATGTCAATACTATGCATCAATATACAATGTTTAATATATTCATTTCATCAATAACCTTTGGATTGAATCAAGATAGTGGATACGCGAATTCCTACGCCTCGCCAAATCAATGAATGGTCTAGTCCTCCGCCTCGCCAATATGACGAATATCAATACACATCCCTCCGCCTCGCCAAATCAAAATATGTTGTAGCCTTAGGATCGTAGTCCACCCGTACACTGAGCTCATGAATTCTATGGCATGCCAATTGTATCCATTGTCCATTCAAATCCAAGGTTTCAATGTTTGTATCCATATTCAATGTTCAATGAGAATTCCAATGACCAATGATTTCAATATTATAAATAACAATCATGTCTAATTATCAATGATTCATGGTTCAATGTCAATATCGATATCTGATGATTTCTTTACAATGTTTCAATGACAATAATTATATCAATAACAATGCACAATGACGATACCGATAACTACGTCCGATATTCAATAACAAACTTATCGACACCTACCAAGGTGTCCGTTTAACAATCCAATGTAACTTTATCAATAGTAATGTTAGTTAAATGATCGAAGACAACAATAAGAGATTTGGGAAGGATTTTCGCCTAATCCCGAGACTCTAACTACACTCACCTCAAAACCCTATGCTCCTATTGGCTCTCGGATAACAATCCCCTTGTTCCTAGGTTTGGATGGAGACGATGGATTCTCTTTATCAACTTCATGAGCTAGGAAATCAATACGGAGATTATTAGGATCGATATTACGATATCAAAATCAATATAACAATATCAAAATCGATAACCGATCTCAATATAGATGACAATGATGAGATATCCATGGATGGTTAAAAGCTAGCTTAGGATTAAACTCAATACATCCATGGAATCCAATAACCGATTGAGGAATATAGCTTACCCGATCGATAGCAATGATTTGATAACAATAAATCGAAGAAAAATGAAGCTTGAAGCTAGCTCCAATGCAGGTACATGCTTAGGTAGGAGACGATGAAGATGAAGAGTTTGAGAGAGGTGTATGCTTTCAATGTTTTCGGGTAAGTTCTATTCTTGCATTTTTTTTCTTGTTTTACATATGTTTTAAGCTATTTAGCTTTCCTTCAATTGATGGAAAGCTCTCAAACTATCCCACGTAGGTGGGATTTTAATTAAGGAGGGCTAATTGCAAGACTAGTCCCTCAACTCTCACCATACTATGGTTTTTCTCTCCAACTTGCATTTTCCTCAATTTAATCACTGACAAAGTCTTGATAATATTCAATAGGGTCCAATAACAATGATTTAACTCAATTAAGATCTGATTTCAATAATTAACTAGCTGATACAATGCTTGGATTTTATCAATATGAGATTTTTTGATCATCGGAGCCTAATTTTTACTAGACCAGATTTTGGGGTGTTACAACTCCCCCCAATAAAAATTCGTCCTCGAATTTTTACCTGAACCGAAGAGATGAGAATATTTTTGTTTCATGGTCTCTTCGGGCTCCCAAGTGGTTTCCTCAACAGTGTGGCTCCTCCAGAGTACTTTTACTAACGATACAGTTTTGTTGCGAAGCCTCTTGACTTCTCTTGCTAGAATTTGAACCAGTTCCTCTTCGTAGGATAAATTTGGTCGAATTTCTACAGACTCGGGTTCCACAATATGCAAAGAATCATAACGATACTTCCGAAGCATCGATACATGAAAAACATCGTGGATTTTACTCAAATCAGAAGGCAACAATAGCCGATATGCCATGGGGCCAACTCTTTCAATAACTTCAAATGGTCCAGTGAATCGGGGACTCAATTTTCCCTTCTTGCCAAATCTTAAAACCTTCTTCCATGGTGATACCTTGAGGAAGGCTTTTTCACCAACTTCATACTCAATATCTCTTCTCTTAAGATAAGTATAAGTCTTTTGTCGATCAAAGGCAGCCCTTAAACGATCATGAATAATGGTGACCCGCTCTTTAGTCTCTCGAAGCAAGTCAGGGCCTAACATCTTGCCCTCGCCAAGGTCCGACCAACACAATGGAGTTCTACATCGCCTACCATACAATGCTTCATACGGGGCCATTTGGATTGATGCTTGGTAACTATTATTGTAGGCAATCAACAAGGGCTAGAGATTTCTCCCAAGTACCACCAAAGTCAATAATTCATGCTCAAAGCATGTCTTCCAAGATCTGTATAGGAAGATCCAATAACAATGCAAATTTCTAAGGTTTCAATGGACAAGTTTTTCGATAATTTACCTGGATTACCCTTTCTGACTGGTCGTCAGATTGAGGGTGAAAAGTTGTGCTAAGATTAACTCTAGTGCCTAGAGCTCCTTGTAAGGTTCTCCTAAATCGAGATGCAAATCAGGGATCTCGATCGGAGATAATAGACTTAGGTACTCCATGGAGTCAGATTACTTCCTTGATATACAAGTCAGCTAATTTAGGGAGATCGTAGTCCATTCTAACTGGCATAAAATGAGCTAGCTTTGTGAAACGATCTACAATGACCAATATGGCATCATGCTTCGTGGGAGTTAACGGTAGACCACTAACAAAATCCATAGTAATCTTTTCCCACTTCCATTTCGATGGATCGATAGGTTGAAATAATCCGGTAGGAGCACAATGTTTTGCCTTAACACGTTGACACGTGAGACATTTAGAAATGAAATCAACTATGGCCTGCTTCATGCCTAGCCACCAATAGAGTTCACGTAGGTCCTTATACATCTTCACAGACCCAGGATGAACAGAAAAAGAACTCGAATGAGCTTCAGAGAGAATATCAGTGCGAAGAAATTCATCAATAGGTACACAGACTCGATCGTGAAAACAAAAAAGTCCTTTCAGAATTAATTCTGAAGTCAGGGTTGTTCGATAGCTTAGATACAATGGATTGAAGCTCAGGATCTTGCTCTTGCAAACCATTGATTCGCGAAACGATGGTAGACTAAACTTCAAGTTTAGCTACAAGACAGTGATGCTTCCGAAGTCAGATGTGAGCGTTAATTGCTCGAGGGGCTACAATATAGCAATATTACAATAAGTTAATGTACCATACAATACATATAACTCCAAATTATTGTCAATGCTTATCAGGCAAAGGTTTGCGGCTGAGTGCATCAGCTACAATGTTGGCCTTGCCCAGATGGTAATCAATGACAAGATTGTAATCTTTAAGGAGTTCCATCCACCTCTGTTGCCGAAGATTCAACTCATTTTAAGTCAATAGGTACTTAAGGCATTTATGATCGGTGAAGAGATAACATTTTTCTCCGTAGAGGTAATGTCTCCAAATTTTCAATGCAAAGACAATTGTGGCCACTTCAAGGTCATGAGTGGGATAGTTCATTTCATGCGGCTTAAGTTGCCTCGAAGCATAAGCGATGACTTTGTCTTCTTGCATCAATACACATCCTAACCTGAGGTGTGATGCATCACTGTAAAATGTGTAGTCCTTTCTGAACTCGGGTTGGGTTAGGACAGGTGCATGGGTCAACACTTGTTTCAACTGATCGAAACTTCGTTGTTGAATCTCGGTCCAAACAAAATGAGCTTCTTTCCTTAACAACTTGGTTAAAAGAGCGGCTATCATAGAGAATCCTTTCACAAATCTTCGATAATAGCCAGCAAGCTCAAGGAAGCTTCTGACTTCACCAATGTTCTTCGGTGGGTGCCAATCTACAATAGCTTGAATTTTCTTCGGGTCCACTTGAATACCTGAAACTGACATAATATGTCCTAGAAAGGCAACTTCAGTGAGCCAAAACTCACACTTAGAGAACTTCGCGTGCAACTGTTTCTCTTTTAAGGTCTGAAGCACAAAACGAAGATGATCTCGGTGTTCCGCTTCATTCTTGGAATAGATCAATATGTCATTCATAAACACCACTATGAACTTGTCGAGATAAGGTCGAAAGACCATATTTATTAGATCCATAAAGACTGTCGGTGTATTGGTTAACCCAAATGGCATCACCAAGAATTCATAGTGTCTGTATCTTGTATGAAAAACGGTCTTTGGTACATCACACTCTTTAACTGTCATTTGATAATAGCCCGACCTTAAATCGATCTTGGAAAATAGAGAAGCATCCTTTAGTTGATCGAACAAGTCGTCTATTCTAGGCAATGGATACTTGTTCTTGATGGTTACTTTATTCAATTTTCGGTAGTCAATACACAATCGCATAGAACCATCTTTCTTCTTAACAAAGAGAATTGGAGCTCCGCAAGGCGAAGAGCTCGGTTGAATGAAACCCTTGCTTAACAACTCTTGAATTTGAGCCTTTAATTCTTTTAATTCCATCGTTGCCATACAATATGGTTCAATGGAAACTGGAGCAGTCCCGGGTTGCACCTCGATGCCAAACTCCACTTCACGGGTTGGGGGCAATCCCGGAAGTTCATCAGGGAAGACATTGGGAAATTCACATACGGTGTCGATGTATCACAATTGTGATTCGCCTTTAGTCTCCAACGCCAAAGCGTACAGTGATGGATTCTTCGCGTTCATTAGTACAACACTTTCCTTACCCATACCTCAGAGGTACAATTTCCTCTTACAACAATCTACTCAGGCTTGATGCTCACCAAGCCAATCTAAGCCTAGGATGACATCGGATTCATGAATCGGTAAAGCCAACAAATTGGCCGAAAAAGGAATCCCTTGGATCATTAAGGGGCAGTTCTTACACACTACCCTTACGGTGACGCAATCGCACAAGGGATTGGTTACAAAAATTCTTGATGCTATTGGTTCGGAAGACATATTATACTTCTCAACTACAATGGTACTTATAAAAGAGTGAGTAGAACCAGGATCAATCAATGCATATAAGGAATGTGAATATAGCTCAATGGTACCTGCAATGACAGCAGGTTCATCATCTTCTTCTCTGCTCCTCACATGATACATTTGGGCATGGGCTTTTGAATCTTGCTTATTAAAGGGTTTCCCTAGACCACTCGATCATCCAAAAGTTCTCGATGATCCCTGCTTCGATCCTTTACCTCGAAAGGATTGAGCAGAAGAAGCAACAATAATAGGTATAGCGGTAAATTTAGTTGCATTCGAAGGACAATCACGTATAAAGTGACCCTGCTCACACAGTAGCAACAGGCTCCAGTCTGCTTACGACATTGACCCGCTGGATGCCTATTCTGACAATAATTGCAAAGTGGGTGCTGGTTGTCTCGATTTGAACCTCCAGTGCTATCAACGGACGCTACTTTAGCAAAGGACTGTGTCACATAATGAGGTCTCTCAATGTTTCTAGAACGGAAGGGCGGTGGATAGACATTCTGTTTGGGGCCTTGATATCTCCATTTCTTATTCCATCTCAAAGTTCGGGAATCATCCCTGAATCTCCTCTTGGACTTTTCAGACCCACCAGCTCGTTGAGCTTTTTGTGCAGCATCAGTGGCCTTAACTCGATTCACAAGATCTTTGAAGTCAGAAATGCTGAGTGTAGTAAACATAGGGCATAGTTCATCATTGAGCCCTGCAATGAACATCCGGCACTTTTCTTCCTCCTTCTTAATGTACTCAGCATTGTATCTACAGTACTTGTATAAATCATGGATGTACTGTTCGATCGGTCGTTCGCCTTGTTTGAGGTGAAGGAAGATGCTTCGCCTTTCAGCAATGTAAAACTCACTAATATATTTCTTGCGAAATTCTTTAAGGAAGAACTCCCAAGTCCCCCTGTCTTTAGAGACTGCCAATATGGTAGTTTCCCACCAGTGAAGTGCCTCCTCAGCCAACAACACGATAGCACACTCGAGCTTGTGCTCGTTCGAGCACTGAAGTTGCTTATCCAAAATCTGCAAGGTGTTGTCCAACCAGTATTCGGCAACTTCAGGATTTTCGTCATCTTGTCCAGTAAAAGTATAAGCTCGATACTATGAGAGCATATCAATATGTGCTCCAATGTGTTGAACAACAAGAGCGATGGGTTGCACAACTTGTTCGGCCTTCATAGCAGTCATAAACTGCGTGAACATGTCGGTCATGTTCTTGTAACACTCAGCCTGAGCAGTAGGTGCTGCAGGCTCGGTACCCTGAACATGAGGGTCCCGCGGTTACGGTGGGTTCTGAGGATTTCCTCCTCTAATCTCTTTTCCATGTGTCGAGGAGTCGGTGGCAAGCTCGTCTATGTGAGCTTCATTTGTTTCAGAGATATCTATATGAAAGATCAGATTAGTCAACAAGTCACAATATACACAATATATAACTCCTAAGTGGCAAAGTAACACAATAAAAATGCAACAAGCTTCGGTTTAGTCCTAGAATCGACTAAACTCTAACTCTGATACCACAAATGTAACACCCCTTTCTCGGTCTGGTCGATAACTAGGTCAGAAGTTGATACCGATGATCAATGCAGTAAACGGTGTGACAAAATTTTAGTTTAATATTAAAGTTTAACCCAACATCATACAATAACATAATACCTCGATGTATTTTAGTCTAGTTAGTCCACACGTTGCAATAATTAATCAATTAAGGCTAAATATTAACTATTACAAGTTTTAGGGAACAAACTGTAAATTCGATAAATTTGAGGTCCTTCGATGCAATTGATCATACAACATTGAAATTCACTACAATATTAACAGACCTGCAAAATTTCATACAATTTGAAGTTCATTAACTCAATAAATTTAATCCTTCAAAATTTAGTGACTAGTTTGTGAACATTGCAAACTATTGAATTAAGACATTAACTAACTTAACTAACCCTGTATCGAAACACCTTAGGACTGTTTCAAAACGGGTGGATGATGGTCAACCCATGTTGACTTTTCCCTTTAGACCGTATCGATACGGCAAGACCTGTATCGATACGGGTTGACTTCCTTTGACTTTGACTTTTGACCCGTTTCGATACGCTATAAACACGTATCGAAACAAAGGTTTCTAGTAGCAAAATGTTCTGAAACGGCCATAATTCGTTTCGATACGTCCTGTTCTATAGGTTCATTTATGCATACACGTATCGAAACGCCATCACCCGTTTCAATACGGCCTAACCTGTAATAACAGATTTTTGTTGGTTTTTATTCGATTTGACCTACCGAACGATGTCCAAATGCAATGAAACTTTACAAACAACAATTCAATAGTATAAACTACTAGCATGCCAAATTTCATGTTCATACGAATATGTTTACTATGTTTTGACCTTTATGAGCTAAGTATGCACTTTTAAACCACTTTAAGTCAAAACAAAAGGCCATTTAGGGCCATCAACCATATTATAACATAGGCATCACACAAACATAACAAAATGGGCATAAACGACTAGTTCAACTACTTTGCCACCTTCCTAGGAGTTCATAAGTCAAAACACATTACTTTAGGGCTTGTAGTGACTTGTCTTGCCTTGACTATCCGATCCTCGAACACACGATCTTTCGACCTGAAATGCATGAGATGAGACACGTTAGGCATACAATGCCTAGTGAGGTAGTCATAAACAGTATGAACAACAACGTAACAAGTAACTACATGCATGCTCTCATGCTCATCAATGTCAATACTATGCATCAATATACAATGTTTAATATATTCATTTCATCAATAACCCTTGGATTGAATCAAGATAGTGGGTACGCAAATTCCTACGCCTCACCAAATCAATGAATGGTCTAGTCCCTCCGCCTCGCCAATATGACCAATATCAATACACATCCCTCCGCCTCCCCAAATCAATATATGTTGTAGCCTTAGGACCGTAGTCCACCCGTACATTGAGCTCATGAATTTTATGGCATGCCAATTGTATCCATTGTCCATTCAAATCCAAGGTTTCAATGTTTGTATCCATATTCAATGTTCAATGAGAATTCCAATGACGAATGATTCCAATATTATCAATAAGAATCATGTCTAATTATCAATGATTCATGGTTCAATGTCAATATCAATATCCGATGATTTCTTTACAATGTTTCAATGACAATAACTATATCAATGACAATGCACAATCACAATACCAATAACTATGTCTGATATTCAATAACAAACTAACCGACACTTACCAAGGTGTCCGTTTAACAATCCGATGTAACTTTCTCAATAGTAATGTTAGCTAAATGATCGAAGACAACAATAAGAGATTCGGGTAGGCTTTTCGCATAATCCCGAGACTTCGACTACACTCACCTCAAAATCCGATGCTCCTATGGCTCCTAGATAACAATCCCCTTGTTCCCAGCTTTAGATGGGAACAATAGATGCTCTTTATCAACTTCTTGAGCTAGGAAATCAATAGGGAGATTATTAAGATCGATGTTACGATATCAAAATCAATATAACAATATCAAAATTGATAATCGATCTCAATATAGATGATAACGATGAGATATCCATGGATGGTCAAAACCCTAGCTTAGGATTAAACTAAATACATCCATGGAATCCAATAATCGATTGAGGAATATAGCTTACCCGATCGATATCAACGATTTGATAACAATAAATCCAAGAAAAACGAAGCTTGAAGCTAACTCCAGTGGAGGTGCTTGCTTAGGTAGGAGACGATAAAGATGAAGAGTTTGAGAGAGGTTTATGCTTTCAATGTTTTCGGGTAAGTTCTATTCTTGCATTTTTTTCTTGTTTTACATATGTTTTAAGCTATTTAGGTAGGATTTTAATTAAGGAGGGCTTATTGCAAGACTAGTCCCTCAACTCTTACCATGCTATGATTTTGCTCTCTAACTTGCATTTTCCTTAGTTTAATCACTGACTAGGTCTCGATACTATTCAATATGGTCCAATAACAATGATTTAACTCAATTAAGGTCCGATTTCAATAATTAACTAGCCGATACAATGCTTGAATTTTATCAATATGAGATTTTCCGATCACCGGAACCTAATTCCGACTAGACCGAATTTTGAGGTGTTACAAGTTCTCTTGGGGAGACTGTTACAATGAGAAGGATGTATAGGAGATGCACATTGGTGGTTCAAGGCCATGTGTTTGTTGTTGATTTAATGGAGCTATCGTGAGAATAACTAAAATCGTGAGAATCTGAATCAGCGGGATGGAGAATAACTAAAGTCTTCATCCATGGAACGAAAGAAATTTTATCTTTGATGCTCAAATGGTTGTTATATGTGTATCGTGAGAATCCTCAAACCGTACTCATATAAATCATAGCAGGGACCCCCAAAAAATATCCACAGTGATACATGATATTTTACAAAATGTTAATACATAAATATATATATATATATATATATATATATATATATATAACTTTTGTTTACCTATATACCCCTGACAAATATGTTTATTGTTAAATTATTATTATAGTTATGAAATTGTGTGTTTATTGTTGGCAAAATTAAATTTATCAATTATTGTAGTAATTTTAGAGATTTAATGTTGAAAATTTGTTTTAAAGGTTATATTTTAATATACAAGTTGTGTAAAAAAGTATACAACCTTTATTCAAAATCTAAATTTCTAAAGCCAAACCCTAAACTCAAAATCTAAATCCTAAACTCAAAATTTAAACTCTAACCTTAAATCCTAAATTCTAAAGCCTACAACTTAAACCCTTAAACCCTAAACTAATACCCTATAATTTACAAGTTTTTAGTTTACACATTATATATCAAAGTTTTTTCCTTGTTTTAATATATTAAAATTTAAATATTTTTAAGTGTAATAAATATTTGACTTGTAAACTAAAATTGACCATATATTTTAATTAGTAAGGTAATAAATTATGTTTATATTTTGGATGAAGATTCCCTGAAATCCATTAGTGCAAAAAGGATATAGGGATGAAAAAAATTCATGAACATTTAATGGGTATTCATCAAACCGTCCCAAGTGTTGGGGACAGTAAGAAATGTAAAATTGTCCCTGCACCGTTGCCACCCCTACTTATAAGTCGATAACTCAAACAACATAGCTTACAACAATACTTCAGTGTACTTCAGAACGGTCCCTGCTTGAAAGGCTATAGCATTAACCATTAATTGGATCCCATGTTTCTGAAGTTCAAGTTCAACCCCTTCTGAAGTTCAAGTTCAACCCTATGATTAACACAACGTAGCCTAACCTTAATGTTCTTACCCAGACAACATTTCCTGACATGAATGTCCCCGAGAGCTTTGGTTCAGAACCAATTTGTTGTACATCGCACCTTTCTTTACGACTCAATAAATGCAATGCAGCTATGAAACTCATCAAGCTTAACTTACATGCGATACAATACATACAGTACAGTTACAGTGTATTAAAACAATGTCCCTGCTTGACAGGCTACATCATTAACCAGACTTAACAAAGTCTAATCTGTATACTACATTATATAAGCAGTTCTTACATCAACATCTCAGACACGGATGTCAAAGTGATGAATGCACTTTACTCCCAGTCTGGTACCTTGGCCTCGGAAGTTCTCAATACCTTTGTTTCAACATGGCAACAACGCTGCTTTACATCGTACCTTTCTTTATCACTTGATAAATGCAATGCAGCCATAAAAACAATTGAGCTGAACTTACAACACACAATACATTACAGGCAAACTATATTAGAACAGCGTCCCTGTTTGACAGGCTACATTATTAACCATGACAAGGACTCCCATGTTACTGAAAGAGTTCAAGTACGACATAGCCTAATCTATAGACTATGAGATAAGCAGTTCTTAGTTCTTACACTCACACCGACAGCATATCCAACATGGATGTCTCCCTGAGCTTGAATTCTACATGTTAAGATGAATGCAGTTTCTTTCCGGGAAGGAATATGTGTATCTCGGCCTGGAAGGTGAAAATTGTTTGACATGGAATTCAATTATGTAGAAACAAACAATAATACAAACAGCATAAAACACTAGCGCAAACCTAATCAGATATTATTGAGATGCATTCTTTTCTTTTTCCCCCCAAGGATACTGCTCCTAATAAGCAGTCAGCAAATTATTTCCTGTGAGAAAGAAAAAAAAACGAAAAAGGATCAGTAATTCATTGTAAAAGAAATATCCCAACAATCCACAATGTAGTAAATGGTTTGCGAACGAGTGCTTATATTGTTTATAGTAATAAAATTATATTAAATGCAGTAGTTGACAACCTTATTCAATATTTCTAGAATCAATGGCTGATTAGATTAAATATAGTAACCTTAAAGAGTGCTTTCAGGACACTCATTAGCAAAACCCTAAGAAAGTTCACTCCTTTAAGCAATAGCTACCTGAAAAATAAATTTTCGACCTTCAGGTCATTCCTCGCTTGCGTTTAGCATTTTCCCAGAGCTTCAGTAGAAATACAACACCCTCTTTCAGTGTTGCCTTTCTTCCTTCTCCATAATTCCACAACTCAGAAATTATGTACCTTCCACTTGGATTGTATTCATTTATTTCCTTTATGGCAGAAGTGACTGACTTATACACTTCATTGCCCATCTGATCCTTCAAATCTCTCAACTTTTCATCTTCATCATCGATCACTTCCTGATACAGAAATACTGACTTTGAGCAAATCATTCAGTGATAGAAACAACAGAAAGTAAACAAGCAAAATGGTGTTTCACATAAAAACCTTGAATGGACTTCAAATCTATTATACTAGAGATTCTACAACAGAAAATAATCCATTATTTATGTCGATTGTAAATATGTATCTAAGAGTCCTAGAGTTATTAACATGCAGTAGTTATTATTTAATTAGGAGTTTGTGTTGTAATAGAGGTATTTTAGTTTAAGTTTATTCTAGATAAGATAGAGTTTATCTTAAACTAGGAGTTAGAGTTTAATTAAACTAGTATGATGTAACCAGTGTTGTTAAAAAGGGATCCAACACTATAATTTCATACGACAGAATTAAATAAAACAGAGAAACTACTTTTCTCTAAACTCAGTATTATTTACATGGTATCAGTAGGTTTCGATTCTTAGTATAAATCGATGGCAAATTCTTCCTCATCAGAGATTAATTCCGGAGGAGAAGCAACTTCCTCCGTTGATGTTCTTCCAGATTCTACCACATCGGCAGTCACTTGCCATAAACTGATTGGTCCCAATTATCTACAATGGTCCCAGTCAGTCAAGTTGTACATCACTGGCAGAGGAAAGCTAGGCTATATCACTGGAGGAGTGACAAAGCCTGCTTCGACAGATCCAGGCTATGCGAAGTGGCTGCAAGAAAATAGTATGGTGATGTCTTGGTTGACAAACACAATGACACCAGCAATTGGGGGTAACTTTCTCTTATATGAGACTGCAAAAGAAATCTGGGATGCAGCTCAAGAAACTTATTCAGTTACCACTAGCCGAATCAATACCTACGCCCAAAACTGTTGAAAATAATCCTACATCTCTACCTCCCGAATCTGTTCCTGAACCATCAGAACCTTTTTCGCCTATAGCTGAAACTGAAAAATCACCTACTACACCTCATGTTTTTTCAGAGAACCAACTTGGAACTAAAGAACTAAGTGTCTATACAAGGAGGAAAAAAGGGCTTGCTCAGGAAACTACACAACCTAGGACTGCTCAAGAAATGGAACCAATTCCACTATCCTTGGAGGAGGGAGGTATGGAAAATTTGAATGATAATGATGATTCTATTATTAATACATATGACTTACCTACTGCTAAGAGAAAAGGTGTCAGAAAATGTACAAGTCACCCAATCCAGAGATATGTGGCCTATGGAAAACTATTATCATCTTTTAAAGCCTTTACTGCCAAAATTGACAAAGTGCAGATTCCAAAAACAGTGTATGAAGCTTTACAAGATCCTAGGTGGAAGAAAGCTGTAGAAGATGAAATTCAGGCTTTGGAATCCAACAAGACTTGGGTGATGACCAATTTACCTTCTGGTAAGAAGGCAGTTAGTTGTAAATGGATTTTTACAGTAAAATATAACTCAGATGGGAGTATTGAAAGGTTTAAAGCAAGGCTGGTTGCAAGGGGATTTACTCAGTCTTATGGGATTGATTACCAGGAAACATTTGCTCCTGTAGCAAAACTCAATACTATAAGAATTCTTCTATCTCTTGCTGCAAATCTAGATTGGCCACTTCATCAACTTGATGTGAAAAATGCATTCCTAAATGGAAATTTGGAGGAGGAAGTCTACATGCATAAACCAGCCGGTCTAAGTGGTAATCCAAACCAAGTGTGTAAGCTACTTAAATCATTGTATGGCCTAAAACAGTCTCCTAGGGCCTGGTTTGACAGATTCACTAAAGCAGTTTTGAATTTTGGTTACTATCAATGTCAATCTGATCATACTTTGTTTGTGAAGACTTCTTCAGGAAATAAAAGGACTATCTTAATAGTCTATGTTGATGATATAATCATCACCGGTGATGATGATCAGGAGATAAAAAGGTTGAAAGAGTTTCTGGCTACTGAATTCGAGGTAAAAGACTTGGGATACTTGAGGTACTTTCTCGGTATGGAAGTGGCAAGATCAAACTCTGGGATTGTGATTAACCAGAGGAAGTATATTCTGGATCTTCTTTCAGAAACAGGAATGCTAGGATGCAAGCCTGCAGAGACACCTATGGAGTCAAACCTAAAGTTTAGGACTGATGATCAAGGAGTTGCTACGAACAAGGAGCAATACCAGAAACTAGTGGGTAAGCTTATTTACTTATCACTCACTAGACCTGACATTGCTTTTCCAGTAAGTGTTGTCAGCCAGTTTATGAGTAATCCTAAAGAAGAGCATCTTGACGCTGTTATGAGAATCCTAAGATACTTGAAGATGACTCCGGGGCATGGAATGTTTTTCACTAAAAATGACAGCAGAAAAGTTGAAATATTCACAGATGCAAGCTGGGCAGGAGAGTTGACAGCTAGAAGATCTACAAGTGGCTATTGCGCTCGAGTATGGGGAAATTTGGTGACTTGGAAGAGCAAGAAACAACAAGTAGTTTCAAGAAGCAGTGCAGAAGCAGAATTCAGATCACTAGCAAATGGAATCTGTGAAGGGATTTGGGTACAAAGACTCCTATCAGAATTGAAATTAAATTACAGCAAAGAGTTTGAGCTTTACTGTGACAATCAATCTGCAATCAGCATTGCAAAGAATCCAGTGCATCATGACAGAACCAAACATGTGGAACTGGACAGGCACTTTATTTCAGAGAAAATCACAAGTGGGATGGTTAAGTTGAACTTCATCCCAACGCAAGAGCAGTTAGCTGACATACTTACCAAGGCACTTCCAAGAAATACCTTTGATAAGCTTACATCCAAGCTGGGACTATACAATGTCTACTCACCAGCTTGAGGGGGAGTGTCGATTGTAAATATGTATCTAAGAGTCGTAGAGTTATTAACATGCAGTAGTTATTATTTAATTAGGAGTTTGTGTTGTAATAGAGGTATTTTAGTTTAAGTTTATTCTAGATAAGATAGAGTTTATCTTAAACTAGGAGTTAGAGTTTAATTAAACTAGTATGATGTAACCAGTGTTGTTAAAAAGGGATCCAACACTATAATTTCATACGACAGAATTAAATAAAACAGAGAAACTACTTTTCTCTAAACTCAGTATTATTTACAATTTATATATGGGCATGGTTCACTGACATGCTTCAAGGTTTACCAGTTTACCTACATTTACATTTTAGGATAGCTGGATTTAACTGTTAGCTTTGCTGGTTGTTGGCTTGGCTTATGGCTGCCTACCTAAATTTATAATGTGTACTGCTCATTATAGATATATATAATATTATATATAACATCTACAAAAACTAACATAGTTGTCAGGAAATATGCGCATAAATTAGAGATTCTATGTATATTTAGATAGGATTCTGTAGATCCTTGTTAGTAGTTACAATCCCTAACTTTAAGGGATTTTAAGTTTCCTAGATTAGTCTCTTTCCTAGCTTAAAAGTTACCTAAGTTAAGGACATAAGTTGTATATAAGAATGTAACCTCTTGTATAGAAATTAAGAGAGTTTTTTCAGTAAATTTATTCACGTTTAACATGGTATCAGAGCCTTGTTAATCCTTTTCTGAGTTTTGCCAGTCTCGATTATTCCCTTAAAAATCCTTCCTTTGAGTGTTCAGTGAAGAGTCACTGTTAACCTAGAAAAACTATGGTTGAGGGAGGCGATGTAAGCAGTACTGAGACTGTGCAAGGAGTCACAGTGAGTGGAGGGAGCCATTCGAGTCAAATAAGTGACTTGCAAAGCATACAGGCAGCCTACAAGTTGAATGCCCAAGAACAGCCCTTTGAGTTCAACAGGGAAGAGATAGAGAAACTAAAAAGTTTACTTGGATCTCTGGAAAAACCTTCCTCTTCAGGTACATGTAGTCTGCCTTTTTCAGGTATATCCTCTTCTCAAAAATCTAAAGTCTCGGACTTTCCTACCCAAAGCTCTTAGGTGATTGACTCAGGAGCAACAAACCATATGACCAATTCCTCTCTACATTTTATCAATTATATACCATATCCTAGTAATAAAAAGATAACAGTTGCAGATGAAAGTAGGATAACTGTGGCTGGTCAAGGAGATGTTGTTATAAGTAACACCCTGACACTTAAAAATGTCCTTCATGTACCTAAACTGTTCACCAATCTCCTGTCTATCCAAAAAATCATCAAAGACACTAATTGTTGTGTTGTTTTTTATCCTGCCCAATGTGTTTTTCAAGAACATGTTACGAGGAGGATGATTGGGCATGCTAAAGAAGAAAATGGTATGTATTATCTTGAAAACTCCAGTGGACCAGTCAGTGATCCAAATCATCCATCTTTTTCTCTTGTGTCAGAATCTAAAACCACCAAAGGCCAGATATGGCTTCATCACCTTTGCCTTGGTCATCCTTCATTTAAAGTTTTAAAGCTTATGTTTCCTTCCTTGTTCAAATCTTTAGATAATGAAGAGTTTCATTGTGACATATGTGAGCTTGCCAAACACAAATGTACTTCTTTTCCCATAAGTAATAAAAAGGCATTTACACCTTTTACTCTCATTCATAGTGATGTTTGGGGACCATCCACTATTCAAAATATAACTGGGGCTAGGTGGTTTGTTTCTTTTATAGATGATTACACTCGGGTAACATGGATATTCCTTCTAAAACAAAAATCTGATGTTAGTTCTACTTTTAAAACCTTTTACACCATGATTAAAACCCAATTTGGGGCTGGTATAAAAAGGTTTAGGTCAGACAATGCTAAAGACTACTTTAATCATGTTCTATCTTCCTATTTCCAAGAAAAATGAATCATTCATGAATCATCTTGTGTAAACACCCCTCAACAGAATGGTGTAGCCGAAAGGAAGAATGGCCATGTTCTCCAAATAACAAGAGCCTTGTTGTTTCAAAAAAATGCTCCTAAACAATATTGGGGAGAAGCTGTGTTAACTGCTACCTATATTCTCAACAGATTGCCAACTCAAGTTCTTAATTCTCAGAGTCCTATTCAAGTCCTAAACAGTTTCTATCCTAACTTTAGCCCTTCACTTCACCTTAAGCCTAAAATGTTTGGTTGTGTTGTTTTTGTTCATATTCATTCTCAGAATAGGTGTAAGTTGGATCCAAGGGCATTGAAATGTATTTTTATAGGGTACTCGTCTACTCAAAAAAGGGTATAAGTGCTATCATCCATCTACACGAAAACATTTTACTTCTGTTGATGTCACCTTTGTTGAGAGTGAAAACTATTTTACTCAACCTTATCTTCAAGGGGAGATTTTGTTCAGAGAAGATAAGGACAGAGATTATTTCCTTCTTCAGCCTCTCCCCTTGCCTATCAAAAAGGGTTTTGAATCTGCCCAGCCTGTTCAAAATAATTCTGGATCTGTCCAAAATGATTCTGAATCTGCCCAGCCTGTCCAAAATGATTCTGAATCTGCCCAGCCTGCCCAATCCCAGCCTGATCTTACTCAATCTCTTTGCAAATTTGATCCTCAGCCTTCTTTTGACCAACAACAACCTGAACCCACCACACCTAAGACTGGAATTCAAGATATTGCTAGTCCTCTACAAACTTACTCGAGGAAAAGGAGACCAGTGCATGCTCAATCATCACCCTTGTCTCCTCCACAAACTGAGGTAATTACTGCACCTATCTTTGATTCAAATAATATTGAGAATACTAATCTTGATTCTGATCATAGGGATTTTGAATTTCCTATTGCAATTAGAAAAGGGAAAAGAACTTGTACCACAAAAAACCCTTTTTATTTGTTCATATCCTACAGAAACTTGTCTCCCAACCATAAAGCCTTCCTTACTAGCTTAAATTCCATTGTCATTCCTAAAAATGTATCTGAGGCTTTAGAAAATGAGAATTGGAAGAGTGCTATGAAAGTTGAAATGGAAGCACTGGAAAAGAACAAAACGTGGGACTTGGTGAAGCTGCTAGAAGGAAAGAAAACAGTGGGTTGTAGATGGATATTCACAGTGAAGTACAAATCAGATGGCTCCTTGGAGAGATATAAAGAACGGTTGGTGGCTAAAGGGTATTCCCAAACCTATGGGGTATATTACCTTGAAACTTTTGCCCCTGTTGTAAAGATGAATATTGTAAGGATCTTGTTGTCATTGGCTGCCAATCAAGGATGGAGATTACAACAGTATGACATCAAGAATGCCTTTTTGCATGGAGATCTTGAAGAGGAAGTTTACATGGACATTCCTCCTGGATTTAGTCCAAACTGTGGACAAACAATTTGCAAATTGAAAAAGGCCTTGTACGGGCTAAAACAATCCCCAAGAGCCTGGTTTGGCAGGTTTACCAAGGTGATGTTGAAGCTAGGTTACAGACAAAGTCAGGGTGATCATACTTTATTTGTAAAACATTCCTCAGGGGAGTTGCTGCCCTAATAGTCTATGTAGATGACATCATAGTCACAGGGGATGACTCGAAAGAAATTGACAACTTAAAGAGGTGTTTGATCAAGGAGTTTGAAGTCAATGATCTTGGAAGACTAAAATACTTCCTTGGAATTGAAGTTGCATATTCACAGCAAGGAATCTTCATATCTCAACAGAAATATACTCTAGATTTGCTGACAGAAACTGGCAAACTAGGGTGCAGACCAGCCGAGACACCAATAGAGGTTAATCACAAACTTGGAGATGCAACAAATGATGCAGTAGTGGACAGAGGCTCATATCAGAGACTTGTGGGAAGGTTGATCTATTTATCACACTAGACCAGACATTGCCTATGCAGTTGGGGTTGTGAGCCAATTCATGCATAATCCTAAAGAATCACATCTGAGAGCAGTGACTCAGATTTTACAATACCTAAAGGGCACACCAGGAAGAGGAGTTTTATTTAAAAAGGGAGAAAATCTGACATTGGAAGCCTATACTGATGCAGATTATGCAGGGTCCTTGGTTGATAGAAGATCAACATCAGGCTACTGTACATTTCTGGGAGGAAACTTAGTAACCTAGAGAAGCAAAAAACAAAATGTTGTGGCCAGGTCTAGTGCAGAAGCCGAGTTTAGAGTCATGGCACTTGGGATTTGTGAATTATTGTGGCTGAAGATTATCTAGAAGATTTAAAGGTCAAGTGGGAAGGTCCAATGAAACTATACTGTGACAATAAATCAACAATTAATATTGCTCATAATCTAGTTCAACATGACAGGACAAAGCATGTTGAAGTGGATAGACACTTCATAAAAGAAAAACTTGACAGTGGCCTAATTTGTACTCCCTATGTATCAACTACAGATCAAGTTGCAGATATTCTTACCAAGGGGCTACCTGGGAAGATTTTTCAGAGGTTAACTAGAAAGCTGAAAATGGAGGACATCCATTCCCCAGCTTGAGGGGGAGTGTCAGGAAATATGCACATAAATTAGAGACTATGTATATTTAGATAGGATTCTGTAGATCCTTGTTAGTAGTTACAATCCCTAACTTTAAGGGATTTTAAGTTTCCTAGATTAGTCTCTTTCCTAGCTTAAAAGTTACCTAAGTTAAGGACATAAGCTGTATATAAGAATGTAACCTCTTGTATAGAAATTAAGAGAGTTTTTCCAGTAAATTTCTTCACGTTTATCATGCAACAAATCTAAATGTGAGGAAAGAGGGAGGGAATTGGCAGCAGAAAATTCATGAGTCATGAAATGAAAACCTGATATTCTTCTTTTCCTTCAAGTTTAATGCGTTTAAAAGGATGCCAGTCAGGATCCTTGAGATATTCTTCCCCCAATGAGCAGATTTCTGAAGCTCTCTCCTCTGCTAGTTCCTCATTATACCTTCTTTTCATTGCTTCAAGGAATGGTTTACTATCAAGCTCTCCCATTCTCTTGACACCAATTTGTGAACGACTAGATATTTCTTTTAATACCTGCAAAGTGAACAAATCAGTGCTTCCTGACTGGCAAGAATTCCAGATGAGCACACAAATGGCTGAAGCAGTCGTTTCCAGAAATGATATTATAATCACCACAAACTAGTTCACAAATCGATTAGCAGTCATACACTTGACAATTCTCAGTAAAAAGACATTTTTAAATAACAGCCGGATATGAACATTTCTTTTCAAGGGTGATAAAGTGAGCAGATTAGTAACACTTCTTAACAAAAGAAGCTTGTATCAAGGCCAAACTCAAGGAATAAGCTGGTCAACCATGAGTCTGACCAATGTTGATCTCAAAAAAGAAGCTTGTAGTTGTAGTATTTCCAGGTAAACACCTTCTAAACAATTAGATGAACTTGCTCAAGATCAAATTAAAAACATGTGCATCATCCAATCTTTTGATTGTATCATTTAGTTTTTAATGAGGAAAATCATTTAAAAACAACCAATTAGATAAATGCCAAGAGAAAATAGAAAATCTCTGCATTATTGTCCATTGGACATCATTTATTTGGCATATTTCTCTTTTTGCAATACAATCACATTTCTAATATCCATCATCTGAAAAACATATGTTGTTAGAAGACTTTGAAAATGAAGAACTCCTGCTCTTTATGTCCATGGTCATACAAATAAGGCTCAAGTTCCCAAGACCTTTTGGGTTAATGCAGAAAGATTTTAGAAATTGAAACAAAAAGGAACTCACATTAATCAGTTCTTTGCGAGCATACTGCAGCTCATCATTACTCTTACGCTCTCTCACAATGAGAGTTTGGTTTAACGCTTCCAAGTCTTCAAGCTCTCCCTCTTTTTCTCTCAACTCTTTAAGACTTGCCTCCACCTTCTTCAGAACTGCTATATCATCTTCATCTCCCATGTGCCTAATCACATTCAATGATCCTCTCAGTTGCTCAATTTCCAGTTCCAACGTCTGTTTTTGATCTAGTTGTTTCTCAAGTTGAATTATCCTATTGTGAAGTTCCTCCTTCTGCGTCTGTATAATTGATGGTCCAGCCATAACAATAACACTCAGCATTCTAAAACTGAAAAGGAGTGCTCTGGTATTAAAGAAAAAGGCATGAATATAAAACAAACCTTCTGATCTTCAGCCAATTTCATTACATTTTCATCAGCCTTTTTTTGCTCCAAAGCAGCCAATTGCAGTGCACTATTTTGAACGGCATTCTGGAAGAAGAATTACATTAGTTTTGATTCTCTAGAGACTTTTGATTGACATTCCCAAGCATATGACTAAAAACAAAGCACATCAACTGGTGCTGCAAAACAAATTCAGGCGGGAAATCGTTAAGTGTAGATTTGTAGCCTGCAATATACTTAGCCTTAGAAATATATGTATTACGTTTATATTCAGGAGAAAGAAATTTGAACTTGAAACTCCCAATCTTGGTTCATAACTTTGAAAATCAACAACTATATCCACCATATGCATTTCTATCAAGACTGCCAATGAGGAACAACAAAGTTAATTTCAGCACCTGAGGCTTCACAAGGATTGATGCAAAACCAAATACTCTGTAATAGTACTAAGAGTTCCCATCCCATGGCAGCCATTCCAGATTGGTCATAAGACCTGACTATGAGGCGTAAGTAGTGCCAAATGCACACTTGAATATAAAACTGAAGGGGCCAACAAGCAAAAGTGAAAATCAAGAACGAAGCACTGCACCTCTTCGAGCTCCTCGACCAACTTTTTCCTTTCACTTTCATTCAATGCCTCACGCTTTTCAAGTTCGACTCCACGCAACTCTAGGTCATTTTTATGAGATTCTAGCTGTGACTTCAACTTTTCATGGTCACTAAAAATCCTCTGGAAGTGGTCCCTTGCACTTACTTGAATTTTTTTAATCTCTGCAAACAGAAGCAACATGAGTTGAAACCACTTTCAAACATAAAAAATTAACGTCACTCGCAATGTGGTAAAACAGTTTAAAACAGAATAAAACCACTAGATGAATAGGATGCATACTTTACAACTAGATTTTATAAGAAAACTCATCCTACATATGTAGAAGCCTTTGAGACACTATACCAAAAAAACCTTTTCAAACATAAAGAATAATGTAACCCCACAATGTAGTAAAAAAGTAATGACATGTACAGACTCGAAGGTGGGAACTAAACAGAAGACGTTGAACAGTTCAAAACAGAATAAAACCAACCGGTGAACCGAATGCATACATTACAAGTTTCAACTAGTTTTCTAATAAGAAAACTCAACTCATATGTGTTGAAACCTCTGAGACACTAGTACCAGAAAACAATTTCAAACATAAATATTAATGTAACTCCATAATGTAGTAAAAAGACAGCAATGACATGTAACAGTGTCAGAAGTGGGAACTAAACTAAAGAGTAAAGACACTAAACAGTTCAAAATAGAATAAAACCAACAAATGAGTAGAATGCAAACCTTACAATTAGTTTTTTATACAAAAACTCAACCTACATGACAAAAAATAAAACACACCTTCATTATATGCTAGACTAAGGTTATCCTTTTCTTCCATTAAGGCCTCAAGCGACTTGGAAGTTTCAGAGCATTTTTGTTCCATCTCTTGTATGTGTTTATTTTTAGAATCAATGATATTATTCAAATTCGTTACGAGTCTGTCTTGTTTCCTGGCTTCTTCCTCCATGAGCTCGGAAATGGTCTTAAGGTCACCAATCTTGCGTAAGTGTTCCCCAATAATTGTACTAGACTTGTAGTCATCGGCACGCGCAACCCAAGCATAAAGACCTTCCTTAACACCATTATTAGCAAACCAATCCTTTCTCCCATGATGATCTGACTCATAAGCCTTCTCAAATGACAATGCATTATGTAGACCTGGCCAGTCTTTACGGAACTCGACAACTGCAGTCCCTGAATGACCGCGAAAATTCCATAGTGTGTGAACTCTTATAGGGTTGAACCCTCTCCTGATAAACTCATCCCTCAACTTGGATCCACTTCCTCCTACAGATCGTCCATCCGGTAACTTTTGAGTAGGAATATTAACCACAACTCCTGTCCACGGCCACACGATCTTCTCATCATGGTCGCAACCTCTAAGAGGATCCTCCTCCTTAGCCGCCGCCACAGCATTCGGTGACGAACTACTACCAACAGTCCCAAAAATATCTTTTTCCAAATACTTCACTAAAGCTAAGTGATTTGCTTTCTCTCTAACACTCCTTTTATCAGAACTACTTTTTCCTACACCAGAAGCATGCTGCAGGAGATCCTTATACAAATAATCTTGCTTTTTCTTCTTGGGACAAAAGGGGCAATTATACTTTTCATTGGAAACTTTGATTCTGTAATTCCCATTTTTTAGTTTTTCATAAGATTTATCTTCATACTCGTCCATTTCAGATTCACTGATATCCGAATCATCTCCCGAGCTGATATCCATTCTCAAGGGAACCTAAAATGGTAGAAACAAAACCAAAACAATCAAATTAAACCCTAATACAAACAAAACTATGCATTTCCATTTATACATTTTCCTTCAAATTAATAAGTCAAACAAATTACAAAATTTTGTAGATGTTTCTTCTTCAAACGGAAACTACCACTTTATCATAAGGAAAAAAAAGAAAAAACATATGCAAATGAAGGACAAGAATGGAAGTAGGAAAACAGTGTAATGCATTTTAGGTGTGCGAACCTGCTAACGGCGGCGGGGGTGGAGACGATAACGGCGGCCGGGGACTGAGAGCAAAGAGGGCTTATAGAGAGCGACAATGTTTTTCATCCGAAGGAGAAGAAAAGGGGCAAATTAGGGTTTATCGAATTCAAACAAATTTAGGTGGGCCATGGCTGATTCGACGATTTTGTGTATTCATGTTGTTTTTCAAATTTTTAGGCTTGGCTGTTTAAAAAACAAAGGCTTAATATTAAAATAAATTTTTTTTTTTACTCACGATGTTGGTTTAAGTGGTAAGCAGTAGTATTGTTTAAGCATGTCTCGAGTTCGAGATATTGTGCATACAGAAAATTTCTACTAAAAGACTCACCCGTCAAAATTAAATTTGCGACGCGGGTCAGTCCAGAATAATCAAGGCGAACCCTTAAAAAACTAGAAAGACAACCAAAAAACTATAATAATTTTTTTTTGTTAAAATAAGTGCCTCAGGTAGTAAAATTTCAACAATATTATGTTGAGATTTTTTTTTGACAAAGCTAAGGTGATTACAAGTAGTATCTGTTCTGAATATACTCTCAACCATTTGACAATGAACGCTCAATCACCCTGCTGCAGCTGTTGGTGCTCGAACTCGTGACCTCTAGGAACAACAACCGTTTCCTTAACCACTGAATCAAGTTGGTTCGTGCTATGTTGAGATTTTTTAATTTCAAATATATGGTCCCAAGCAAATTATTTCTCACAATATTGTGGTTTACTGTTAAATCGGTAACAAAGGGGACTTCATCTCGTCTTTAAACAGTAATAACTGAAAAAATAAAATAAAAAATCTCCCCTATGGATTACCCCGTCTTTAAATAGTACCTAAAAAAATTAAAGGGAAAACTACACCGGTGGTACCCTAACTATGCCTGTATTCCTACTTTGGTCCCAAAACTATGTTTTTCGGCAAAAGAGTCCCTTCCGTTACATAGTTTTCCTGTTTTGGTCCCCTTTTAAGGCTGACGTGGCATTTTTAAATATTTTTTTAATCATTTCTCTCTCTTCTTATATATTATTTTTATTTAATTTTATTCACCCAATTATGTTGTGACACGTGTCACTACACTATTAGGTGAAAACCCCCCCCAAATATCCTAAAAATCAAAAGTGGTGCTACTGGGATTCGAACCCAAGACCACCAGCATACCAAGCATGCACTTAAACCAACTAGGCTAGGCTAGATACTTGATTCAAATCTACTAACGCTTATATTTAAGCTGTACAAATTAACCCAAAAAAACCTAAAAACATAATTGGTGCTGCTGGGAATCAAACCCAAGACCACTAATGCATAAGGCATGCGCATAAACCAACTATGCTAGGCTGGTTAACTAATTCAAATCTACTAACATTTATATTTAAGCTGTACAAATTAACCCAAAAAAACCTAAAAACATATTTATTTATTATAAAATTAATATTTATTAATAATATAAGAGGAGAGAAATAATCAAAAAATATTAAACTAATGATATTTATTAATATTAATAATTATTATTATAAAATAATAATATTTATTAATAATATTTAACAAATATTAATATTATTAATAAATATTTAACAATTATTATTAATATTATTAATAAATATTATTATAAAATAAATAAAAATACTTGCAGTAATAGTAAAGTAAAAATTTAACAATTATTATTAATATTATTAATAAATATTATTGTTAAATTTATTAATAATATTAATATTTGTTAAATATTATTAATAAATATTATTATTTTATAATAATAATTATTAATATTAATAAATATCATTAGTTTAATATTTTTTGATTATTTCTCTCCTCTTATATTATTAATAAATATTAATTTTATAATAAATAAATATGTTTTTAGGTTTTTTTGGGTTAATTTGTACAGCTTAAATATAAATGTTAGTAGATTTGAATTAGTTAACCAACCTAGCATAGTTGGTTTATGCGCATGCCTTATGCATTGGTGGTCTTGTGTTCGATTCCCAACGGCACTAATTATGTTTTTAGGTTTTTTTGGGTTAATTTGTACAGCTTAAATATAAGTGTTAGTAAATTTGAATCAAGTATCCAGCTTAGCCTAGTTGGTTTAAGTGCATGCTTAGTGTGCTGCTGGTCTTGGGTTTGAATCCCAGCAGCACCACTTCCGATTTTTAGGATATTTGGGGGGTTTTTTCACCTAATAGTGTAGTGACACGTGTCACAACATGATTGGGTGAATAAAATTAAATAAAAATAATATATAAAAGGAGAGAGAAATGATTAAAAAAATATTTAAAAATGCCACGTCAGCCTTAAAAAATATTAAAAAATGCCACATCAGCAAAAACCGTTAGTTATTTAACGTCGGGGGACCAAAACAGGAAAACTATGTAACGGAAGGGACTCTTTTGCCGAAAAACATAGTTTTGGGACCAAAGTAGGAATACATGCATAGTTAGGGTACCACCAGTGTAGTTTTCCCAAAATTAAAAAATGGGTGAACCAAATGGTTCACCGTCCGTCTTCAAATAGGATGCATATCCCCCTACACCTGCCATGTGGTAACTCAATGGAGGGGTATTTAAATTTTTTATGAATTTAGTTTCTTTTTATTATTAATGTAGTATAGTTGACAAAAATAATATATAAGGCAAATCATGGTTCAAATTAATTATAATTATTTTAAGAAGTATAGTAAGTATACTCTATAAAACATAAAATTTTATAATGATATGTTATTATTATTTTATAATGATATAAGGTAAATTAATTATGATTCAAATTAATTATGGATCTTAATACATATTAGTTATTTAATAATTATTAAATAGATATTTAATTTTTTAGTAATTATTAAATTTTATAATGATATGTTTTTATTAATTTTCATAAACAACAATTATTTTCAATGCATTTACAAATTTTAAAATGTTCATTTCATTTGATTAAAGTGTTCATGCAGTACGAAAATATTATAGCAAAAATTTTCGGTTGAAAACACCATAACAATTTCGTCATTACTTAACCGGAAATATTTCACACAATAATCCATGGAAATAAAAATCTACATATTAAGCTACTCCACACAAAATAATTCATAGCATAACTACATCATTCCGAAAAACCCGTACAATAAAATTTTATAGAAATAAATCCTACCCAATCAATTATTACTTCAAAACCCACACCGTTGCCATGGAGAAAATCAACAAGCATAACTAACAAATTCGCTCAATCCTTTTTGCTTTCTCTATTTTCTTCACTTTCCTTAACAACCCAACAATGATGACTCTTGCGCGTGGTGTCAAAGGAGCATCATACCAAGCAAAGAATCTGCAATGAGACCCCTCTAATAATTTTACAGCCATAAAACCTCCTACCAAGGTTGTCATCAGTCCAAAAAATTGTAACCTTTGCTTCGAGGCCACAACGACAAATGGGTACGCCTACTTCCATTTTTATCGTCTTCTCTTCTTTATGTGTTTGCAGAATGGGTAGGAAAAGAGGAAAATTTTGAGTTAAAAGAGGAACAAATTGATTTAGAGTTTTGTATTAAAGTAAATGGGTTTATATAGAGAAGGTAAGGGTGTAGGTGTAGTTGTAGGGTGGTAAGATAATTTTTTTTAATTGTTATGTGATTAGTAAGCTTCGGGAAGGAGTATTGGTTTTTTTTTTTATTATCTGATTTGATGGGTGAGAAGAATATTTTTTAATTGATATAGGGTTGTAATGATGTGATGAAGTGGTAAGATAAAAAAATTAAATTATTATCTGATTGGATGGGTGAGAAGAATTTTTTTTAATTGATCTAGGGTTGCAGTGATGTGATGAAGTAGTGGTGTATGTGCATGTGTAAGGTGGCAAGATTAAAAAAATTTAATTATTATCTAATGATAAGATAAAAAAATAATGGAAAAACTAAAGTATCTTATTATTAAGGGTAAACTACTGCAGAAGTCACTTATGTTTATAATAAGTACAGAGTTAGTCCCCAAATTTGAAAAATGACCAGTAAGGTCCCAAACGTTTTCGGGACGTAAACTTCTAGTCACTCAGCCGTTAAATCTAAACGGAAGGGTGATCTGACACAATAAAAAAATGATAAATTACTTAAATAGTCCCTAAACCATTACTTAACTTGTATTTTAACCACTGAAATAAAAATAATTTATATAATTTCACATTTAATCCTCTATATTTACAATTTTTTTGAAGTAATCAATTACATTCATGTATACCGGGGAAAAAGCGACATTATTGCTACAGATAAGAAACTACTCGATCATCTAATATAGCAGATAATGACAGCACTCACTTGGTTACATCCCTATAGCTCGCGAGAAGAAATTGACATTGTTGCTACAGATAAGAAATTGCTTTGATTCATCTTTTAATCGCGATTGTTCTACGGTTCTAAGAGTCAATACCATGCATATTAGTTCTCCCATTTTAGCAGCAAAAAGCCCCTTCTTTTACAAGGTAAGGGGATCCTGGTTGGTTTGGTTTTCGCCTTGTCATTGATTGTCATACTCACGGTTGACATACTAGTTTATGCCTCTCTTTTTACAGTTGTTTTCAAATGGAATGAGGGAGTCGGAGCAGCGACATGTAACACTGCGGATACGTGCCTCTGGTAAATGATTAAAGTATTGAGTATTTTTCCTATTATCATATACCTTTCTTCTTGTGTGCCCTCTTGCTATGAATCCAATGAATTTCGACAATTTCCATACAAGAGCTGGTAATATTTGTGTGGACTCACTTATGCATTTGCTGATGATCTAAAGGTCATTATATTATTTATTGAGTTAGCACTTATTGGCAAGGTTAACCGTGAATATGACATTGTACCTTTTTCCTCCCTCAGAGCAGAAGAAGCAGCTCTCATGGATCTTCTTAATTTTATGTATAGCAACACACTGTCAACTACCACACCTTTTGCCGTGCTAGATGTGTTGATGGCTGCTGACAAATTCGAGGTTGCATCATGCATGAGATATTATAGTCGATTGTTACGAAACCTGCCTATGACCTGTGAATCTGCCTTATTGTATTTGGATCTTCCTTCTACTGTTTTAATGGCAGAGAGTGTTCAGCCACTGACAGATGTAGCAAAGCAATTTCTTGCCGCGAGCTACAGAGATGTAACCAAGTGAGTGTTGTCATTATCTACTATATTAGATGATCGAGTAGTTTCTTATCTGTAGCAAAAAGATTGTAAATATAGAGGATTAAATGTGAAATTATATAAATTATTTTTATTTCAATGATTAAAATACAAGTTAAGTAATAGTTTAGGGACTATTTAAGTAATTTATCATTTTTTATTGTGTCAGATCACCCTTCTGTTTAGATTTAACGGTTGAGTGACTAGAAGTTTACGTTCCGAAAACGTTTGGGACCTTACTGGTCATTTTTCAAATTTGGGGACTAACTCTGTACTTAGTATAAACATAAGTGACTTCTACAGTAGTTTACCCTATTATTAAAAGCAACAAAAAATGTGCCTCTCAATTATAGAACGAAAATTTATTGCCTCCCAATATAGCTTAGAATTAGAAAAGCTTTACGGATCAAAGTATGGAACGTTTCGATGACATAAAGAAATTTTCGTACAGAAAAATCTTCGAACAATTAAAACTTTAATATTGGGTTTTAAAAAATGATCTTTTTTTCTCAACAAAGATTATTACTTTTAGACTATGCTAATGAGTAGACATTTAAAGTTTATTGATGTTGACAAAACAGCTCGAAATAAATATTCTTCGTTTGGTTATTTAAAATTAGATTATCGGATTATTATATTACTTAACACATTACTAGGAATTTTTAGTGAAAAATAAAAAACAACAACATTCAAATTCAGAACTCAATTCCTGATAATTTATTACACAAAATACATAGAAAGAAAATATTTTTTTTCTTTTGCATCCTCCTACGTAATTTCTGACAATGAGCATATATGGTCGAAAAATAAGTGTGTCTCGGGATCCTCTTACGTCGTTGTGGCCTATATTCTGGCTCGGGATCATCTTCAACAGCCTCTTCTTCAGCAGCCTCTTCAGTGTAGCTCACCTCCTCAGTCACCGAGGGCATCAGAGGCGGTGTAGTGAACATGTCCACGTAACCGCTCAGCCCTTCAATAATCTATGGTGAATTTAGGATGTTTTGTATTTCTTGAAAATCCATGCTCGGTCCAAAGTTCGTGTTCCGAGGTGACTGTGGAGGAATAAACTCGGGTCTGAATAAAATAGCATCATCAAACTCGTGAGTTTCTAAAGAGCTTGGGCCCACTTCTGGTTGTACATATGTTGGAGCCGATCCCACTTCTGATTGTAATTATGTTGCAGTCGGTTCCTCTCCCTGTTCCTATGTAACTGGCGAGCCCACTTGTGGATGTTCCCAAGTGGTTGGCCAACCACTGAGGTCTCTACTCCAAACGAATTTTTTAGATGCGCCCGCTGCTGCACTCTTAGAGGATTCACCCTTACCTCCGAATTTTTTCTTATATTTTTTTGACATTCTTCTTGTTAATTGACCGAAGTTAAGTACGACATTCCATTACTAAGAAAATAGATCAGGTACTCTGACCTCTCAAAATCAAAATCATCATCTTGGATTGGTGCCTGAAACGGTATCGTCGAAGCTCTGTCGTTCCACAAATTAATGTACTCGGCGTGTGTGACTTCCCAATTTACTTCTGCCCTATTGTGTCCATCAAAATTGTGCAAATAGTCTTGATCGGTCCTTAATAAATATGAAATGCGCTAGTGAAAGCAAAATTGCCTCATCACCCTGTCAGCAAAGTGGAACTCGACAATCGCAAAATAGATCAACGGTACAACACTACACCACTCTTGAGAATTGTTCAGCAACTCATCCGGTATACAAATGTGATCACAGTAATCGGTGTAGGGCATCCAAATAAACTGCAACATAAAGATTATTATAATAAGACATCTAACTATAATGTAAATAATCAACTGTAAATAACTATCTGATTAATTTTAAACAATACAGTTAACCAAATACCTGCTCCTGACAATACAAATCAATCTTCGCTCTAAATACTTTGAAGTTGTTGTTCGCCAATCTCGTGTGCACTTTTTTCTTGCACCATCTGCATACAAATCACAAATAATGTTTTAATAATAAATAAAATTAATTTTAAAAGTTAACTCAAAAAACAAGATAGTTACCTAGCGACAAAGAAAACAATATCTGTGTTCGAGTTAACGGTGTCCATAACGAAAGTCGAGCCAAGCCCACGCTTGCAGCAACAACAAACATCCACCAATACCCCGAACCTTATAACCACTTCTATTTTAGCGCCATTGCACAACTCACGATACAAGAACGCTAATACGGTCGATCCCCAACTATATTGGGCAGCTTGCCACAGATACTTCAAAAAGCGTAGATATCGTGTATGAACAACATTGCCAGATTTATCTGGCATCAGTATTCCTCTAATGAGTTGCAGAGTATAAGGTTGACTAGCATTATAAACCGTAGCAACCGAACTATATTCATCGAGCTTAAATTTCTTTTCCAACCAACTCAATTTCACACGAGATCCTTTCAAATTTAATTTTTCTGGCACCTTCCCATGGTAAAATGCGCAAAGTGTTTCAGGTGTAGCTTTCGTCTCGTCGATCGACCGGTCCCCGGTCAATGGTTCCCCGATCAATGGTGCCCCGTTTACTGGGAGCCCGATAAGCATGACCGCGTCTTCAAGTGTGATCGTGCATTCCCCACACGGCATATGGAACATATGGGTTTCCGACCTCCAACACTCAACCAGAGCGGAAATCAACCCGAGCACCAACTTGTAGCTCCGAAGGAATGTCGTATAATAAAATCCAGATTGTTGCAACAATTCATTGATTCGATCATCCTTAGGATTTTTTTACCATGGTCAAATGATGCTTAAATGTATCCTCAAAATTCTGTAATTAACTCATAATTTCTCGCATTAATAAATAAACCACATATTACTAACACAATTGAATTTCTATTAAATAAATTATTAACAAATTTGTACCATCTCAGGAACCGGCAAACTAATAATGTGTTAATCTTGTAACCCCAATAGAGGACCTTGCTCCGCCATCCTACACGACACGTAAGAACATACTACAATCCAGACTAAATCTACTACATTAAAAAATAATTTGCAATAAACATAATAACTAAAGTTTACAAACAAAATTTATAATATCTTGAGTTTAGTGTTTTTATTTGTTATAATTCTATGAAATTTAAATTTGGTTTAAATTTCAATTCAACTACACTACTACTACTACTACTACTACAACTACTAGTGCTGCTACTGCTACTGCTGTTGCTCTATTGCTGCCACTGCTGCTTGTTTCATTCAAGTCCAAATATAGTCATTTTAGTCCCAATATACTTATTTTTTTCAATAAACATTATAAATAAAATCTAACATACCATTAATTAAACAATATAAATATTCAAACATCAAATTTCAAACATCAACTTAAAAAAATCAAGAAGTTAATCTCTTCACAAATTTAAAAAATTCAACCATCAACTTAAATTTTTGCCATACTTACTATATTTCTATAACGCCCCGGTTTTGGGCTTAGAAGTTTTGGGTTTTGACCGGTTCGGTCAAAGTGCGGTTCGAATATAAAAGAGTGAAATTAGGAAAACCTAGTTCGGGTTGCATTAAAAATATGGAAAAATGTTCTAAAATCCTCTTTTATTATATATAAGAGTTTGGTGAAATCAATTTTACAAAATGAGGTTTGGAAGGATGACATTTTGGCTAGTGACCAAAATGTAATTTTCGAAAACTGTGAGACTGTTTTAAAAAGGATTGAAACTTTGAATCTTTAAGGAGCTATTTACCCAATGGGAGTTTCTCCAGATTTTTCTAAGATATTATATGATTAATTAAAGGTTTTAAATAAAACAAAAGTGGAGGGAAGATATTTTGGCCATAACTAACTTTTCTCTCAAATCTTCTATTTTCATTTTCTCTCATTTTCTCTCAAACCAAACACCTTTTCTCCAGAGCTTTTCTCTCTGATTTTGTCACCTAAATATCTCTTTTCAATTCTCTTTTGATCTTCAATCATCTCTTCAACAAAACCTCACCATTTGCTAATTGGATTTTCAAGATTTTGGTTCCAAAAAGGGAGAAAACTCAAGTTTGGAGGTAAGAACGTCCTTCTCCTCTAAACTCTCAGTTCTTTACTGAAATTCCTAAGTTCTCAATCCTTAATTTATGTTTTATAAAAGGTTTTAAGGTTGTGTTCTTGATCTTGGCTTTTAAATGCAAGCTTTTCTTGATTTTGATGAAAATTCGTATGATCTGTTTAAGCAGTGATTTGAGGTGTATTTTTGATGTTAAATGATTGTTAAATTGATAAGGAATTGAGGTTTAATTAATGCAATCCCGGATAGGTTGAATTTCCTAAGTTTAGCTTGTGTTCTTGGTTGTTTTTGGAGTGATCTTGTTGATCTGTTATAGCTGGAGGTATAAGGACGTGGTTAGATCCTTTTTGGATGTTAATTGATGTTTAAGAATGATTAGATTTGATGGATCATGGCTGGGTAGTGTTGTGGAGTTGTTTGGATGCATTTTCGGTTGTGTTTGGTAGCCGAAAATGGAGTGTGGATGAGAGCAGCGGGTTTAGGTGCTTTCATTGAAGCTATTAATGCATGATGATGCATTAATCCTCTACTTTGATGTGTTTAAAACAGGGGAGTCATCTTTGGATCTAAGTGGTGGTGATCCGGAAGCTTGATTGGTGTTTTGGCAAGAGGCGAAACGGAATCGGTGAGTGGATTTTGGTTTCCATCTTTGAAACCATTGAATTGAAGGTTTGGGAGCTTAGTTTAAGTCTAAGCAACTTAGCTAAGCTCAAGAGTAAGTTTTCGGAAAACTCTCTTGATGATGAGCCATGGATTGGTTGTATGCAATGTGGTTGTTTGCATGTTTTAAATCCTGTTTTGAAAGCATATTTAGCATGTTTATTGGCTGAGATTATAAGCCATGTGTTGAAGGATGCTCAAGGTAAGAGATCCTTGTTTTTGAACATTGTTTAAATGTGGTTTGATGCTTAAAGATGCATGATGTTTATGGCTTGGTTAAATGCTTTAAAACAGTGGATTAATGTTGTTAATGATGCATATTGGCAAGTGATGTTTAAGGTCACAAAGGTGTTTAAAAGTCCTTGTGTGAGCCTTGTTTATTTAAGAACAACATGGTGGTTAAAAGTCCATGGTTGGTTCTTGGTTAAGATCACCAAGGTGGTTAAAATTCCTTGGGTGAGTCTTGTGTATTTAAGGACAATATGGTGTTTAAAAGTCCATGATTGGTCCTTGGTTAAGGTTACAAAGGTGGTTAAAATTCCTTGTGTAAGCCTTGTTATTTAAGAACATCAAGGTGTTTAAAAGTCCTTGGATGGTTCTTGTTAAGGACACAAAGGTGTTTAAAAGTCCTTGTGTGGTCCTTGCCATGGTGTTTAAAAGTCCATGGGGTTAAGGACACAATGGTGTTTAAAAGTCCATGTGTGGTCCTTGGAAATTATAAGATCACAATGGTGTTTAAAAGTCCATGTGTGAGTCTTATGTTGAATGTATCACTTGTGGCCAATATGACATGTTATGAACTTGAAGCATGAGATGCTTGATTTAATGCTTATGTGCATGTGCAAATGATGTTGAACTAAGGTTTATACATGTGTTTTATAAGTGCATTATTGTATGGTTTTAATGAGCATTCCTCACTAAGCTTTTGCTTACGCTCTTTATTTTCTTAAACCAATAATGCAGAGCATTAAAGTGCATTGAGGGCAGCAAGGGGGACAAGTATCCAAGTGGTGAACAAAGCTCATGTATGGTGAAGGTTTCTTAAACACTATTAGCTTTTGGCACTTGGCAATGGGGAACCTATGTAGTTGTTTTGGGAGATGTTTTGGACTCCCTAAGTTGGATTTATGTTGTTGATAATGTTGGAACTTGTAATTGGCCTTTATGTGGTATGTTTGGTGATTTGATGCTTGAATGGTTTGCTAAGTAGGAAGCATGCCTATAGATTTGGGGATTTTCATAATTGATGCCATGTTGATGTTTGGTTGATGCAATTATATTCCTTGTATGTTGAATGACTTGCTGGTAAAGTTTGGTGGCATTTGGAGCATGTTTGATAAGTCAATTGCATGATAAACCAGCAAAATTTCTGCAATCTGGGCAGCCTGTTTCGGAACAGGTGCTACCGTATCGGAACGGGGGCCTGAAATGGCCTGGGCGTTCCGAAACGGGAGGCACTGTTTCGGAACGGTTTGGCCACTGCCAGGCCATGTTTCGGTACCAGTTTCGGAATGGTCATGCGTTTCGGAACGGGTCTTCCCTGTTCCGAAACACTCGACCGTTGGGCACTGAAATTGATGGTTAAATGTTTTGCAATGTTTGCATTTTGGTCCTGAAACTTGTTTATGCAATTGTGTGAGTTTGGGATGTCCATTTGAGCTGAAATTTGGCAGAGAAGCATGAAACCTGACTAATTTCATATTGGTAACTTTAATTTGGGTTAAGACCTTATAATTTTCAGAATTTACAATTTGGTCCCTAAAGTTGTAATTTGTGCAATTGAGTCCCTAAATGTTCTCTGATAGTTATGATCTTTGAATATGACTATCTTGTGAATATATCTAGGGTTAACGTGCATCTAGACAAGAGTAAAAACAAAAAAAAGGGTCGTTAATCAAGGTTGACTTTCGGGTTGACTTTGGTTTTCCCCGTGTGATCTTCTTAATTCGGGTCAACCGTCTAGGCCGGGTTAAGGGGGTTACATTTGGTGGTATCAGAGCTGAGTTCTCGAGTAATTGGGATTGGTTTATGTGAACGATTTAAGCATGTATGCTTTGTATGCTTGTTGAGTGAAAGCATGTTGAGTGAATTGTAAATGTGATACAATTGTGTTGTATGCTATGATGAAGCATGTTGTGGGTACCCATTGCCAAATCAAAGCTAATGAAATGATGTTGAGCTTGAGAACTTGGATTGCTTACCTTGCTGGGCCTGACTTTGTTTATTTGCATTGTTATAGTATGGCTCCTCGTAGAGAGTTAAGGAGTAATGTGCGAGCTGCGGCTCAAAATGAGAATGAGAACGAAGAGAATGTTGAGAGTGCGGTTTTACCTCCTCCACCTGGTGGTGGTGGTGCTGGGGGTGAAGGAGCTGGAGCTGCAGCTGATGCTGGGGTCGCTGGACCTGAGGCTGGTCAGGGGCAAGCTGTTTCTGACATGACAGTGTTGATACAAGCTATTGCTGGAGCTTTTCAAGCCGCAGTAGCTGGAGCTCGAGGAGCTGGGCATCAGGGAGATGCTGGAGTTAGACTACCCTTGGAACGTCTGTGTAGTCTGGGAGGGACTGAGTTCAGGGGTTTGTCAGCTGAAGGTTCGGAATCTTGGTTAGAGAGTACCAAGAGAATCTTGGGTCAGATGAGTTGCACTGATGTGCAAAAGTTGGGCTGTGTAGTATCCTTTCTACAGGATGATGCATACACGTGGTGGACGGCCACAATCTCTGGGATGGCAGAAGCTGGCGTAACTTGGACATTCTTTCAGAATGTGTTCAAGAGAAGGTATCTAGGTGTGAGGTACCTAGATGAAAAGAAGAGGGAGTTCATGTCTCTTACCCAATGGAGCATGTCTGTAGCTGAGTATGAAGTGCAGTTTGTTCGACTCAGTCAATACGCACCTGAGCTTGTTCCGGATGAGCGGGAGAGGTGTGAAAGGTTCCGTTATGGTTTAGTGACGGAGGTTAAGATGTATGTGCTGGCTACTGAGTATAGTGATTTCGATGTGCTGGTGGGCCGAGCAAAGGACATTGAGATGAACTTGGGTTTATCTGCTAAGAGTGCTTGGTCAAGTGCTGGCAAGCGAGCAACTGAATATAGTTCCGGTGGTGGACGGAACAAGAGGGGACGTGATCAGAAGTATCAGTCCTCAGCTAAGCGAGGTGGATGTGCGCCTGCTCGGGGAGGCAATACTAGAGCTGATCCGAGTGCATGTTGGACGTGTGGTTCACGTGGTCATATGAAGCGTGATTGTCCTCGAGCTGTGAGGGAAGTGCAAGCTCCTGTTGCGGCAGCTGGTAATGGGTGCTGGAATTGTGGAGCTACGGATCATATGAGGCGAGAGTGTCCTATGTTGGCTGGTGGCCAAGTGCGTGCTCCTGTTGTTGCTGCACCACAGAGAGGTCGTGGGCGCGGCCGTGGTAACTTTCAACGAAGAGAGGAGGGTGGTCGAGGTGTAGCACATGTTGTGGCTATTCAGCCTGAGGGTGGCGGCCAAGCTAGGGTGTATGCTCATCGGGAGGGAAGGAATGACGCGGATGTGATCGCAGGTACTTTCACTTTGCAATCCTTGTCATTACTTTCCTTGATTGATTCTGGATCTATGCACTCATACATATTGCGTGAGCATGCTGAATTGCTTGGTTTGCCTGTTGAGTCTTTGGATGTTGGTGTGCGTGTCACTAGTTCTTTTGGTGAGACTGTTGTAACTCGAAAGCTGTATAGAAGATGTCCTTTGGTTGTTCAAGATCACGTTTTTCATGTTGATCTTATGGAGTTACCTTTCTATGGTTTTGATGTAATCCTTGGTATGGATTGGCTTGCTGAGCATCGTGCTGTTGTGGATTGTGAAAATAAGCGAGTTTCGTTGAAGCTTGCAGATGATTATGAGGTAGTTGTGGTTGGTGAGAATGTGAAGTTTCTTGCCAATGTGGTGTCTACATTGGAGGTGAGCCGGATGCTGAGGCAAGGTTGTGAAGCTTATCTAGCTTTTGTGATGAATCCTAGCTCTAAGGAGTTGCGTGTGCAAGATATCAGGATTGTGAAGGAGTTTCCTGGTGTGTTCCCTGAGGAGTTGCCTGGTTTACCTCCTAATCGCGAGGTGGAGTTTGGGATTGAGCTGTATGAGAATACAACTCCTGTGTCCATTACCCCTTATAGAATGGCACCCAAAGAGTTGAAGGAGCTGAAGACGCAGTTGCAAGAATTGCTTGATCGTGGTTTCATTCGGCCAAGTGTGTCACCTTGGGGTGCACCGGTCTTGTTTGTGAAGAAGAAGGATGGCACTATGAGAATGTGCATTGATTACCGTCAGCTGAACAAGTTGACTATCAAGAATCGGTATCCTTTGCCGAGAATTGATGATCTCTTTGATCAATTTCAGGGAGCAGCTGTGTTCTCTAAGATTGACTTGAGGTCAGGGTATTACCAGTTGAAGGTAAAGGATGTGGATGTGCCTAAGACAGCTTTCAGGACGAGGTATGGGCATTATGAGTTTCTTGTGATGCCGTTTGGTTTGACAAATGCTCCTGCAGCTTTCATGGACATGATGAATCGTGTGTTTCATGAATACCTGGACAAGTTCGTTGTGGTGTTCATTGATGATATCCTCGTGTACTCACGTATTGAGGAGGAGCATGAAGAGCATTTGAGAATTGTGCTGCAAGCTTTGTTGGAGAATCAGCTTTATGCCAAGCTGAGCAAGTGTGAGTTCTGGTTAAGTGAGGTGGTGTTTCTTGGGCATGTGGTTTCTGCTGAGGGGATTCGTGTAGATCCTCAGAAGATTGAGGCAGTGATGAATTGGAAGGTTCCTAAGTCTGTTCATGAGGTTTGTAGTTTCCTTGGTTTGGCGGGATACTACCGAAGGTTTGTGGATGGGTTCTCTAAGATAGCTGCACCATTGACGAAGTTGTTGCAGAAAGATGTTAAATACGAATGGACAGAAGCGAGACAACAGGCTTTTGAGAAGCTTAAGGCAGCTTTGACGCAAGCTCCTATCTTGGTTCAACCTGAATCAGGGAAAGAGTTTGTGGTCTACAGTGATGCGTCCTATGTTGGTTTGGGATGTGTGTTGATGCAAGAGGGTAAGGTGGTGGCTTATGCATCGCGGCAGTTGAAGGTGCATGAGCGCAATTATCCTACGCATGACATTGAGTTGGCTGCGGTGGTTTTTGCTTTGAAGATCTGGAGGCATTATCTGTATGGTGAGAAGTGTACTGTGTATAAGGATCACAAGAGTTTGAGGTATCTGATGTCTCAGAAGGAGTTGAATCTTAGGCAGCGACGTTGGGTGGAGTTGCTCAAGGATTATGATTTGACGATTGAGTATCACCCTGGGAAAGCTAATGTTGTAGCGGATGCCTTGAGTAGGAAGGTAGCTGTTGAGCTGAGGGCTATGTTTGCCAGTTTGAGTATTTCGCGTGATGGTGGTCTTGTAGCTGAGTTGCAAGTGAAACCATCTTTGGTTCAGCTGATCAAGGAAAAGCAGTTGCTGGATGATTCCTTGGTACCGCATGTTCAGGATATCGCGGAGGGTAGGCCTTCGGATTTCAGCTTTAATGATGATGGAGTGTTGTGTTTTGGGAGTCGGATAGTAGTGCCTAATGATGCTGAGTTGAGGCTTGCTATTTTGACTGAAGGTCATAGTAGTCCTTTTGCTATGCACCCTGGTAGTACTAAGATGTATCGTGATCTTCGTGATGAGTACTATTGGGTGGGTTTGAAGAAGGATGTTGCGGAGTTTGTGAGCAAGTGTATGGTGTGTCAGCGAGTTAAGGCTGAGCATCAGGTTCCTTCAGGGTTGTTGCAACCGTTGAGAATCCCTGAATGGAAGTGGGAAAGGATTACCATGGATTTTGTATCTGGTTTACCCTTGTCACCGTCGAAGAAGAATTCAGTGTGGGTGATTGTGGATCGCCTGACGAAGTGTGCGCATTTCTTGCCTGTGCATACTACGTTTTCTTTGGATAAGCTTGCGGAGCTGTACATTGCTGAGATTGTGCGGCTGCATGGTGTGCCTAAGTCGATTGTGTCGGATAGGGATCCGAGGTTTACATCGCGGTTCTGGCAGTGCTTGCATCAAGCTTTGGGTACAAGGTTGAATTTTAGTACATCTTATCATCCTCAGTCCGATGGCCAGTCCGAGCGTGTTATCCAGATTTTGGAGGATATGTTGAGGTGCTGTGTGATTGAGTTTCAAGGCTCTTGGGAGAAACATTTGCCTTTGGTGGAGTTTGCTTATAACAATAGTTATCAGGCAAGTATTCAAATGGCACCTTATGAGGCTTTGTACAGAAGGAAGTGTAGGACTCCTCTTTGTTGGGCTGAAACGGGTCAGAAGTTGGTTTCGATGCCGGCTTTGTTGAAAGGAACCACCGAGAAGGTGAAGCTCATTTGTGAGCGTTTGAAGGCAGCTTCTGATCGGCAAAAGTCTTACGCGGATTTGAAGCGTAAGGAGATAGAGTATGCGGTGGGTGACCGTGTGTTTTTGAAGGTTTCGCCTTGGAAAAAGGTGATGAGGTTTGGCCGTAAGGGTAAGTTGAGCCCTAGGTACATTGGACCATACGAGGTGATTGAGCGTGTGAGTCCTGTTGCGTACAAGTTGAGGCTACCTCAAGAGTCGGAGAAGATTCATGATGTGTTTCATGTTTCTATGCTCCAGAAGTATAGATCAGATCCTTCGCATGTGATGCCTGTGGAGGAAGTGGAATTGAATCCGGATTTGACCTATGATGAGGAACCGGTGAAGATTATGGATTCAGACAGCAAGGTTCTTCGTGGCAAGACCATTGAGTTGGTAAAGGTGTTGTGGAAGCACCGTGGTGTTGAGGAAGCCACGTGGGAACGGAAGGATGACATGCTGAAGCAGTTTCCGTATCTCTTTCCTTCAGGTAAATTTCGATGACGAAATTTCTTAAGGGGGGAGAGTTGTAACGCCCCGGTTTTGGGCTTAGAAGTTTTGGGTTTTGACCGGTTCGGTCAAAGTGCGGTTCGAATATAAAAGAGTGAAATTAGGAAAACCTAGTTCGGGTTGCATTAAAAATATGGAAAAATGTTCTAAAATCCTCTTTTATTATATATAAGAGTTTGGTGAAATCAATTTTACAAAATGAGGTTTGGAAGGATGACATTTTGGCTAGTGACCAAAATGTAATTTTCGAAAACTGTGAGACTGTTTTAAAAAGGATTGAAACTTTGAATCTTTAAGGAGCTATTTACCCAATGGGAGTTTCTCCAGATTTTTCTAAGATATTATATGATTAATTAAAGGTTTTAAATAAAACAAAAGTGGAGGGAATATATTTTGGCCATAACTAACTTTTCTCTCAAATCTTCCATTTTCATTTTCTCTCATTTTCTCTCAAACCAAACACCTTTTCTCCAGAGCTTTTCTCTATGGTTTTGTCACCTAAATATCTCTTTTCAATTCTCTTTTGATCTTCAATCATCTCTTCAACAAAACCTCACCATTTGCTAATTGGATTTTCAAGATTTTGGTTCCAAAAAGGGAGAAAACTCAAGTTTGGAGGTAAGAACGTCCTTCTCCTCTAAACTCTCAGTTCTTTACTGAAATTCCTAAGTTCTCAATCCTTAATTTATTTTTTATAAAAGGTTTTAAGTTTGTGTTCTTGATCTTGGCTTTTAAATGCAAGATTTGCTTGATTTTGATGAAAATTCGTATGATCTGTTTAAGCAGTGATTTGAGGTGTATTTTTGATGTTAAATGATTGTTAAATTGATAAGGAATTGAGGTTTAATTAATGCAATCCCGGATAGGTTGAATTTCCTAAGTTTAGCTTGTGTTCTTGGTTGTTTTTGGAGTGATCTTGTTGATCTGTTATAGCTGGAGGTATAAGGACGTGGTTAGATCCTTTTTGGATGTTAATTGATGTTTAAGAATGATTAGATTTGATGGATCATGGCTGGGTAGTGTTGTGGAGTTGTTTGGATGCATTTTCGGTTGTGTTTGGTAGCCGAAAATGGAGTGTGGATGAGAGCAGCGGGTTTAGGTGCTTTCATTGAAGCTATTAATGCATGATGATGCATTAATCCTCTACTTTGATGTGTTTAAAACAGGGGAGTCATCTTTGGATCCAAGTGGTGGTGATCCGGAAGCTTGATTGGTGTTTCGGCAAGAGGCGAAACGGAATCGGTGAGTGGATTTTGGTTTCCAGCTTTGAAACCATTGAATTGAAGGTTTGGGAGCTTAGTTTAAGTCTAAGCAACTTAGCTAAGCTCAAGAGTAAGTTTTCGGAAAACTCTCTTGATGATGAGCCATGGATTGGTTGTATGCAATGTGGTTGTTTGCATGTTTTAAATCCTATTTTGAAAGCATATTTAGCATGTTTATTTGCTGAGATTATAAGCCATGTGTTGAAGGATGCTCAAGGTAAGAGATCCTTGTTTTTTAACATTGTTTAAATGTGGTTTGATGCTTAAAGATGCATGATGTTTATGGCTTGGTTAAATGCTTTAAAACAGTGGATTAATGTTGTTAATGATGCATATTGGCAAGTGATGTTTAAGGTCACAAAGGTGTTTAAAAGTCCTTGTGTGAGCCTTGTTTATTTAAGAACAACATGGTGGTTAAAAGTCCATGGTTGGTTCTTGGTTAAGATCACCAAGGTGGTTAAAATTCCTTGGGTGAGTCTTGTGTATTTAAGGACAATATGGTGTTTAAAAGTCCATGATTGGTCCTTGGTTAAGGTTACAAAGGTGGTTAAAATTCCTTGTGTAAGCCTTGTTATTTAAGAACATCAAGGTGTTTAAAAGTCCTTGGATGGTTCTTGTTAAGGACACAAAGGTGTTTAAAAGTCCTTGTGTGGTCCTTGCCATGGTGTTTAAAAGTCCATGGGGTTAAGGACACAATGGTGTTTAAAAGTCCATGTGTGGTCCTTGGAAATTATAAGATCACAATGGTGTTTAAAAGTCCATGTGTGAGTCTTATGTTGAATGTATCACTTGTGGCCAATATGACATGTTATGAACTTGAAGCATGAGATGCTTGATTTAATGCTTATGTGCATGTGCAAATGATGTTGAACTAAGGTTTATACATGTGTTTTATAAGTGCATTATTGTATGGTTTTAATGAGCATTCCTCACTAAGCTTTTGCTTACGCTCTTTATTTTCTTAAACCAATAATGCAGAGCATTAAAGTGCATTGAGGGCAGCAAGGGGGACAAGTATCCAAGTGGTGAACAAAGCTCATGTATGGTGAAGGTTTCTTAAACACTATTAGCTTTTGGCACTTGGCAATGGGGAACCTATGTAGTTGTTTTGGGAGATGTTTTGGACTCCCTAAGTTGGATTTATGTTGTTGATAATGTTGGAACTTGTAATTGGCCTTTATGTGGTATGTTTGGTGATTTGATGCTTGAATGGTTTGCTAAGTAGGAAGCATGCCTATAGATTTGGGGATTTTCATAATTGATGCCATGTTGATGTTTGGTTGATGCAATTATATTCCTTGTATGTTGAATGACTTGCTGGTAAAGTTTGGTGGCATTTGGAGCATGTTTGATAAGTCAATTGCATGATAAACCAGCAAAATTTCTGCAATCTGGGCAGCCTGTTTCGGAACAGGTGCTACCGTATCGGAACGGGGGCCTGAAATGGCCTGGGCGTTCCGAAACGGGAGGCACTGTTTCGGAACGGTTTGGCCACTGCCAGGCCATGTTTCGGTACCAGTTTCGGAATGGTCATGCGTTTCGGAACGGGTCTTCCCTGTTCCGAAACACTCGACCGTTGGGCACTGAAATTGATGGTTAAATGTTTTGCAATGTTTGCATTTTGGTCCTGAAACTTGTTTATGCAATTGTGTGAGTTTGGGATGTCCATTTGAGCTGAAATTTGGCAGAGAAGCATGAAACCTGACTAATTTCATATTGGTAACTTTAATTTGGGTTAAGACCTTATAATTTTCAGAATTTACAATTTGGTCCCTAAAGTTGTAATTTGTGCAATTGAGTCCCTAAATGTTCTCTGATAGTTATGATCTTTGAATATGACTATCTTGTGAATATATCTAGGGTTAACGTGCATCTAGACAAGAGTAAAAACAAAAAAAAGGGTCGTTAATCAAGGTTGACTTTCGGGTTGACTTTGGTTTTCCCCGTGTGATCTTCTTAATTCGGGTCAACCGTCTAGGCCGGGTTAAGGGGGTTACAATTTCTTTAAATCTTCATTTCTTTACTCAACCACTTCAAAAATTTCCTCCTCTTCAACCACCTATTTAAGACAAAAATTTGAAATATCAAAAAATTCAAACATTACAAAAAAAAAATTCATAAAATATAACGATATAAAATTTAAAAAAATTTAACAAAAAAATTAATACAAATTCGTAACTAGAAAAATTATTCATACATTACAAATAAAACTACTTAAAACAATTTTTTAAAATAAAATACATAAATATTTATACTTACAAAATATCCTCTAAATCTTCTTCTTCTTCTTCGATCTACATTCTTCAAAATTTCACCACAAATCATTTCAACCTTCAACCCCTATTTAACCACCCAACCCACCTAACATTCATCCAATCAAAATTAAAAAAGAAAAGCTGAAAAGCATACTTGCCAAGACATGCATGCAATTGTCAACTCAAATCATCACGTGAAGGCCAGCCCCACCACCCTCGACTGAGCTGCCACGTGGCAGATGGAGGGGGATATGCATCCCTATTTGAAGACGGACGGTGAACCATTTGGTTCACCCATTTTTTTTTATTTTTTTGGGTACTATTCAAAGACGGGGGTAATCTATAATGGGATTTTTTTTAATTTTTTGGTTATCACTGTTCAAAGACGGGATGAAATCCCCTTTGTTACTGATTTGAACAGTAAAAAACAATATTGTGGGAAATAATTTGCTTGGGACCATATATTTAGAATTAAAAAAAAATCTCAACACAATATTGTTGGAATGTTGACGCCTCAGATAACTTTTAAACGGTCAAAAATGAAATTTTAAGCACCTATTTCAGTAAAAAAAACTTTAAACACTTATCTCAGGAAATGAGTATAATTTTGACACTTATTTTGATATTAAGCCAATTTTCATTACAATTATATTTTAAAAGTTAATAATTTATAAGTGTAAAGTACACAAATGATCACTAAACTATCTCAAAAAATATAAAATGGTCCTTAAACTTTCAAAAGTTACATAATAGGCATTAAACTTTAGTTTTTTGTTACAAAATGGTCATTGAGCCGTTAACTATCAAATGGGTAACGTGACAATTAATAAATTTGTACAATAACACATTTAATCCTTTATATTTACATATTTAATCAATTTAGCCTTATTTAAAAGTCTAGAAAATATATGGACTAACCCCTTATTTTCCCATACTTTTCATCTCTCCCAAGTGAAAACCCAAACCCATCTTGTTGTTAATACCAATTTAGAAAAAATAGAAAATGGAGAGAAAGTTTTTCAAATTTTTTTCTTTAAAACAGATCAAACGTGATATATAATACAATAAATACAACTCATAATCAAGTATTTTTGTATTTGAGAATCCAATGACACAGTGATATCTTGTGTTTGACGTGAATCTCTTGGTAAGTCTCTGGATTGTTTTTCACGACCCGAACTTCTGCTAGATTTATTGTTGGGTTTTTATGTGCTCGATTTCCTTCAACCGTTCTAGCTCGCCAAGTGCGGAGAAGTTTGTTTTTTTGGGTGTTTTAGAGGGAGGTGAAAGATAGACAATTGACACAAGGATTTATAGTGGTTCGGCCTTCTAACAAGCACCTACATCCACTACCTTAGTTTCCCACTAAGGATTTCAACAAATTCACTAAGAATTTCGTCCCCTTTTCTTGGCTTAGGAGGAAACCGTTACAACGATTAAGCTAACTACCCTTAGCTTAATCAAACACTCTCTTACAAGAGAAATTCTAAGCAAACTTGAAATCCCTCTAATAGGTATTTGTTTGAAATCTTAAGCTCTCACCCAAAACCTATACACTTGAGCAAATTTGACAATTAAGCTCACAAGTGTTGTCTATACAAGAAAATGTACAAATAAGCTCCAAGAAAATTTTGACATCATACAGTTGTTGAGAATTGAAGCGTTAGTCTTCTCTTGACGCTTGGAGGTTCCATTTTATACTTCCAAATGAGTTTGCAGCCGTTAAGGACCGTTGGGGTTGTTTTGGAGGCGTTGGAGACTTTATTTTCCACCATAAATGTTGTTTTACAGACGTCCGTTTTGAAACACTCGAACCCGTACCGGAACGACCTTCTTTAGAACTAGCCGTTGAAGTCTGATGCAGCAAGCCGTTCCAAAACACCTCTGGCTGTTTCGAAACACTCTTGATTCGTATCGAAACGGTAGCAACCCTATTTCGGAACTTGTGACAGTTGAGCTGCAATTTAAAAAGTCGTTGGGAAAATAGCCGTTGGGAAAATAGCCGTTGGGGAGGTTTTGACCGTTGGGCGTATCGAAACACCAAAGGGTGTTTCGAAACGAAACCCTCTCCGTATCAAAACGGGCAAGCCCTGTTTCGGTACGAGTTTTGACAGTTTCAAAATGTTTCGATACGGGTCCCCTTATTTCGAAATGGTTACCTTGAAAATTCTAGTTTTGTTACTTAAAAACTTTTTAAACCTTGCCAAAACCATTTAAAACATCCACAAACTTATTTTCAAGTTGTTTGGACTTAAAGGCACTTTTGAAATCTTTTTAATTTAGTCCAAAACTATTTTTTAATTATTACATCAAAATATTAGTTCTTCAATCTCCCTCCTTTTGATATAATAAAACCAACTTGAAAAATTGTTTGGGATTCTCCCTCTTCAAGTTTAAAAATTTGAATAAGAGATTTCAAAATTGACAAGTAATTAAAGCTCCCCTTATTCATTTGAAAATGCAATTTTTCAAACCAAACTCTCCCCTTTTTGTTATATCAAAAAGAATTTAGATAACTTTAAGTTCAAAATAACTTGGGAGGTAAAAAATTGACACAAAAAGAATTTTGATTTTAAAATGGCTCCCCCTTACTCAAAGCATCATCAAAGAATGTTAGTCATACATATATGATAATCTAGTTGAAATTAAAAAATAAATTAAAATAAACTAAAACAACTAGATTTTACCACACTTGAACTCAAGGGAGGATGTGAAACCTTCCTTCTTCAAGTGTTCTTCCTTGTGTGCATGGAGCTCCCCCTCAATATTTGACTTGTTGATCAATCTCCATCACACCTAATGTTGAGTGTGTAAAAGTTCTATTATTTACACCCTTTTTAACCCATATTTCTGCTGCATTCAAGCATCATTTCATTGCATTTAGGTTAGTTTACAGCAAAACATCACAAATATATAAAAGGCACAGATTCTACTAAAAGATGGCTGATTTTGCAGGTTGCCGCCGTCGTAGACGGAGAAGGCGGGCGCAGGGCAGAGAAGCAGAAGAGCTGAACTAGACAAGCAGACAAAGAGGACGATGCTGCCATGGTGCTGCCGTGACAGCATGATGACATCAGTTTTGCGAAAAGAAAAAGCAAAGTGGACCTCGATAGATAGAGAAAATTCTGCTCGTCTGTCGTGTGAAAACCTCATATTTTTCCAAGCCCCGGATCAAAAGATATGTCAAGCCAAAGCTCAATGAGAGGAAATCCCAAGAAACAAGGAGGACGGCTGAAAAGTAGGATCCTTGGAGATTAAGTCTTTATTAGAATCATACTTTTAATTAAAGTTGTAATCCTTGTTAACTTAGAATACTTGAGCCCAAAGCTTATATAAGGGCATGTATTTTAACCTAGGGCATACCATACTCCATAACCCATAGCCGATTTCCCCATAACCGACTACCAAAACCCTCCGCCGTTTACCCGCCGTCGATATGTTCTAAAACCCCCTAGGGCCACGGGTTGATTTGTAAAGTAGTTGCAAGGGTTGTTTTGTTTTAGGATTTTTCAGTTCAATAAAATAAACTTCAAGTTCTCTTATTTTGGTTATTAATATCTTGCAAGAGCATCGGGAGAGCATTGTGAGGTTATCTATTTACTTAGCATCGGGAGAGTTAAGTATACGAAAGAAATAAGAGCAAGTTCTCTAGTTTATAGTTGAACTATCTCGTGCCTAGGGATAGGGTGAGGTTAAGTGGCTAAAGAAGAATTCATACACATCGGTGTTCATCCTTCGATTCACGCCGGGAGGTATCATTAAGACGTGATCATCGACAGACTTGGACCTAGGGATAGGCCAAGGCAGATCTGGGATTCTTGCCAAACTTGAAAGTACTGAGTTGGTGTGTTTGCTGTCGCGACGACCAACAGACTGCTGCCGCGACAGGTGCTGTCTGCGACGGGCGCGACGACAGAACTGGATTTCCTAAGCATTGCAATACCTGCACTACTGAGCAATTCAATACCAACCCATTCTCTCTATCTTGATATTTCTACTCTTTTATTTACGTTTTCTTTATTATTCTCGTGACAACTTTCTCAAATATTTCCTTTACTTTTGTGTAGTGAATTAAGGTGAAGCTATTAGCCCAATCCTTGTGGAGACGATATCCGATACTTCGTATCACTTTACTACTTGCGTCGTGTACACTTGCACTACCATTGCGATAGACTATTTTACACGCAACACCTAACATAAGACAATCAAGTAATTTTTGTATCCAAATTGCTTTGGATCCATAGACATTAGTAGCACACAGTTTAGTCCCCTTAGGAATCCATTTTTCAATTTCATCCTTTTTGGTTGAAGTGGTTAGTTCTTTTGGAACCCAAACACTTATAAAACATTTTCCATTAAAAAATCTAGGGGCACTAGAATGTCTTACATAAAAATTTGATTTTCCAAAATTGTTTTTCTTTTCAAGCTCTTTGGAAATCAAATCTTTTTCTTCTTGAACTTTTTGAAGCAAATTTTGTAAATCAACATATTTTTGTTCAAACTCATTGAGTTTTGCTTCAAGTTCAATTTTGGTTTTAGAAATCAAATCATTTTGAATTTTCAAATTTGAAACAATTTTCATATTTTTCAAAATGTGATTTATAAATTCTAAAACCAATTCATCGTAGGCATCTTGTAATTCATCAAAATAATATGAACATGAAGTAGATGAATTAGAAGTTACCCTTGAATGTTCTTCAATAGCCATAAGGCAAATGTTGGCTTGTTCATCGTCGGTGGAGTCTTTATCACTCCATGTAGCCACATATGCCTTCTTCTTATAACTTGAAGTGCTTGCCCTCTTCTTCTTCATTGATTCACGATCGAATTCTTTCAATGATTTCTTTATGAAAGGGGCACAGTTCTTGAAGAGATGAACTATCTCTTCCTCTTCATCCTCCTCCTCGCTTGTATCAACATGGTTGCACTTGGAGGTTTTGAGAGCCATGGCATTCGTATGGATGCCTAGCTCCATGATCTTCTTCTTCCCCATCTTTCTTATCTCTTCCTTTTTCTTCTCCTCTTCTTTATCCTTCTTCATGATTTGGTGAGTGAGAAGTGACCCCATGAGTTCATCCAGCTTCAAGGTCTTCAAATTCTTAGCTTTGATGATGGCGGTCCTTTTTGAGTCCCATGACTCGAGAAGAGAATAGATAAGCTTTCGGACAAGATTTTCTCCGGGATGACCTCTCTATAACCCTTGAGTCCATTGGTGATGATGGAGAATCGATGGAACATCTTCTCAATGTCCTCTTCCGGATCCATTTTGAAGTTTTCATACTCTAGGTTGAAGAGGCCGATCTTGGTCTCCTTTACTTCATTTGTCCCCTCGTATGTAACTTCGAGCTTGTCCCAAACTTCCTTGGCACTCTCGCAAGAAGACATCTTTTCGTAGATGTTGAGGCTAAGTGCACAAAAGATGAAGGGCAAAGCCTTGCAATTTAGCTCCATCTTCTTACGATCGTCGGCACTCCACTCCGCCTTGCTTCCTTTTGGTACGAATGAGCCATCTTCAATAATATCCCAAAGTTTGTAGTCTTTGGATTTGGTAAAAAACATCACCCTCGTCTTCCAATAAGCATAATTGGTCTCGTCAAAGAAGGGTGACTTGTCGGTGGATTGCACCATTGAACCGGTTGTTTGAAATTTTGATCGAGCTTGCCAGATCACCTCAATAGGATGTTAATCTTCTTCAATTGAGCCAAGATCTGATACCAATTTTTGGGTTTTTATGTGCTCGATTTCCTTTAACCGTTCTAGCTCGCCAAGTGTGAAGAAGTTTGATTTTTGGGTGTTTTAGAGGGAGGTGAAAGATAGACAATTGACACAAGGATTTATAGTGGTTCGACCTTCTAACAAGCACCTACATCCACTACCTTAGCTTCCCACTAAGGATTTCAACCAAATTCACTAAGAATTTCGTCCCCATTTCTCGGCTTAGAAGGAAACCGTTACAACGATTAAGCTAACTACCCTTAGCTTAATCAAACACTCTCTTACAAGAGAAATTCTAAGCAAACTTGAAATCCCTCTAATAGGTATTTGTTTGCAATCTTAAGCTCTCAACCAAAACCTATACACTTGAGCAAATTTGACAATTAAGCTCTCAAGTGTTGTCTATACAAGAAAATGTACAAATAAGCTCTAAGATAATTTTGACATCATATAGTTGTTGACAATTGAAGCGTTAGTCTTCTCTTGACGCTTGGAGGTCCCTTTTATACTTCCAAATGAGTTTGTTGCCGTTAAGGACCGTTGGGGTTGTTTTGGAGGCGTTGGAGACTTTATTACCCACCATAAATGCTGTTCTGTAGACGTCCGTTTCGAAACACTCGAACCCATATTGGAACGACCTTCTTCAAAACTAGCTGTTGAAGTTTGATGCAGCAAGCCGTTTCGAAACGCCTCTGGCCGTTTCAAAACACTCTTGATTCGTATCAAAACGGTAGAAACCCCATTTCGAAACGTGTGACAGTTGAGTTGCAATTTAAAAAACCGTTGAGAAAATAGTCATTGGGGAGGTTTTGACCGTTGGGCATATCAAAACACCAAAGGGGTGTTTCAAAAGCAAATCCTCTCCGTATCGAAACGGGCAAGCCCTGTTTCAGTACGAGTTTTGACAGTTTCAAAATGTTTCGATACAAGCCCCCTGTTTCGAAACGGTTACCTTGAAAATTCTTGTTTGGTTACTTAAAAACGTTTTAAACCTTGCCAAAACCATTTAAAACATCTACAAACTTATTTTCAAGTTGTTTGGACTTAAAGGCACTTTTGAAATCTTTTCAATTTAATCCAAAACTATTTTTCAATTATTATATCAAAACATTAGTTCTTCATTTACACTTCTAACCAAAAGATCTTCTTTGATATTCTCACACTCGCAGATGGTAGGTGTGTGGGGACCACTCAATTTATGAACACATGAAAATACCAAAATTCTAAATAACCCCACGTGATTATTTTCCAAGAATTTTCCTTGTTGAAAATTTCAAATAGTTCCGAGAATTATTGTCCAAGAATTTTCCCTCTCTCTATTATAATATATGCATAAAGCTTTGTGGGAATTCTCTTGATCTAATATAATGAAGCCTGACATTGTTTTTGAACAATTTCTACCTAGGGGGAGGGGGAAGGGGAATTTTCTCCTAATGAGTTTCGAACTCACAACCTAGGGGAGAGGGGAGAATGTGAACTGAGAGCTTTAACCATTTGGAACACAAATATACTAGCTTAAATATAGAGCACAAAATTAATTTTCTCCCATTAAATAATTTTTATATAGTCCAATTCTAATTTCATAAAATCACGATAATTTTATCGTCTTAAAATTTATGCAAAACTTTATTTAATCTTCTATTTTAATTTCCAACTCCATTAATTCAAAACAATAATTTATTAATTTAATATTCTCTTTTGGACTCTATTAAATAATGTTTCAAATTTATTAATTTTTTTACTAAATCAAATTTACTAAATTAATTACCAAATCATTTAAATTAAATCATGATTTATTAATTTAATATTCCACTTTGTAACCAATTTAATAATTTTCCAAAGTTATTAAATTAATTTCCAAATCATTTTAATACTTCCACCCATGAGAAAATGTAATTATTTGAAAAGGAAAATTTTCGCGATCTATTTCTCAACCATTATTTTTCCTCTTAAATACACAATTTAATCAATCAATATGTATCGAGCCAAATTGAGCGAGCGAATGGACCGTTTGGACTTATATGATGTGGGCTAAAATAGTATGTATTAATTCTAAATTTTTCGTTAATTAATTACATCTCCATTATTTAAGTAAAGGAGTCATTTCACTATAGTACCATGACTAAACACTCACATATATAATATTACTGAAAATTTATTATGTATCTTTTGTCCAAGACTTTTTCATAAATATATTACTTTCATATGATTTTCATGATCCCTTTGGATTGAATTCATTCATTAGATTTGATCACTATTATCTCAAGGTTCCATTGTAAATCAAATAGTAAAAATAATTATTACACAAAGTAATAATGAGTCATTCAACCTTGGTGAGTAACTCGTGGTCACATTCCATTTTCAGAAACCATTACAATGTTTTTGAGATGATACCTTTTACTCTTTAATCGATCCATGATTCCATCTCCATAAATGCATCCACCTCATGCATGAGTAACATACCCAACATATCATCCATCAGTTTACTACCTGAGACACATCATATATTGATATATCAAAGTATGAAAGTCACACACTCATGATCCTACATGTAACGCCCCGATTTTGGGCCTAGGAGTTAGCCAGATAGTTAGACGGTTCAAGCGAACCTGATTAAGCGGATTAGTCTAGTTTCATGAATTAAATCAAACTAAATGATTTTTGGACGAAATAAAATATGGAAAATAGTCAAAAATACTTTAATAATATTTTGAGATTTTTAGTAAGCTCAATTTGATAAAATAAATTGAGGTGAAATGACAATTTAAAAGTGGTGACTAAATTGTAAAGTTTACAAAGTTTTTTGGTGACTAAATTGAAAATGAGTCAAAACTTAAAATCTTTAAGGAGTTATTATACTAAAGTGTTTTATCAGCATTTCTCCTTAATTAGGCTATTTTTAAAAGGATTTTGAAGGATTTATTAATTACTAAATAATATTAAAAAGGGTTTTTGAAGACTAAACATTTTCTTACGTAACTTCTCTTTTTCTCTCATATTTTCTCTCAACTTTCTCACTTACCAAACTAAATTTCTTTCACAAAAATGATGAGGAATCAATTGATTTGATTTTCTTTTTGATTTCCTAAAGCGGCCGTTGATTTTCTACAATAAATTTCATTAGATTTCTTGAAGTTTTCAAACAAACTATGCCAATTAAGGGAAAAACAACTTGTTAGAGACGATCCTCTTAATTATCCTATAATAAAAGGTTCTTTATTGAAATTCCCAATTTCTTGACTCTTTTGTTTTGTTTTCTAACTTTATTTGATTAATAAATTATGATTTTGCTAGATTTTTAGGTTGGTAATTGTTGAGTTTGGGGCTGTTTATGTTGTTAATTGAATGCTGGTGATATTTGGATGTTAAGAGGGTATTTTTAGATGTATGTTGGTGATGTTTAGATGTTAATCTCGTTGGGTGATGGCTGGAAGTTGTTTAGACTGGTTTCATCGATGTTTTCGGTTGTTTTCGAAAGGCGATTGTTGGATCTTTGTTAGAGGAAGTTGAGGAGTGTTGTTGTTGGGATTTTAGATGCATAAAAGTGCATTAATCGCCTATTATATTGTGGATAAAACAGGGGAGGTAGATACAACATCCTTAGAAGAAGATTCGAAGTTTCTTAGGGCATGCAGGGTTTTATCGAAGATTCATAGCTAATTTTTCGAAGATTACCAAGCCCCTTTGCCACTTGTTGGAACAGAATCGCCCCTTCGACTTTAATGCTGAATGTACTGAAGCATTCAAAATACTAAAGGAAAAGCTGGTAACAGCCCCGATTGTACATCCACCAGACTGGAGCTTGCCATTTGAGATAATGTGTGACGCCAGTGATTTTGCTGTCGGGGCATCATTAGGGCAGATGAAGGATAAGCTCTTCCATGTGATTTATTATGCCAGCAAAACACTGAATGATGCCCAAATCAACTACACCACGATAGAGAAGGAGCTACTAGCAGCGGTGTTTTCAATCGACAAGTTTTGTCCGTATATACTTGGAACGAAGGTGGTGGTTCATACAAACCATTTAGCACTAAAGTATCTGTTCACGAAAAAGGATGCAAAACCTAGATTTATACGTTGGATTCCGCTGCTGCAATAATTTGATATTGACATCAAGGATAAAAAGGGAACAGAAAACAAAGTTGCAGACCACTTGTCAAGGTTGGAGATGGGAAGGAGTCAATCAAAAGATAAGACCAACATGCTGGAAACCTTCCCAGATGAGCAGTTGTTTGCTGCCACCAGCACTGCCGCGACAGTTATGGCGGCAGGTAAGCTTTTTGAAACCCCATGGTATGCTGACATTGTTAATTACATTGTAAGTGAGTTATTACCTCATGAACTTAATTACCAAGCAAGGAAGAGGTTCCAAAATGATGCTAAACATTATTATTGAGACGAACCTCTTCTTTTCAAGCATTGTGCAGATCAGATTATCAGGAGATGCATACCACAGGACAAACAGAAAGCAGCACTTCACCACTGTCATGCTGCCCCTTATGGAGGACACCTGGGGGGAAATAAAACTGCTGCCAAGGTTCTGCAATCCGGTTTCTATTGGCCTACACTGTTCAAGGATGTACAAGCTTTCTACAAGAGCTGTGACAAATGCCAAAGGACTGGGAATATATCAAGAAGGTATGAGATGCCACTGTAGAACATACTGGAGGTCAAAATCTTTGATGTTTGGGGAATCGACTTCATGGGGCCATTCCCAGCCTCTTGTGGGAATTTATACATCCTACTAGCAGTAGACTACGTGTTAAAGTGGGTAGAAGCAATCACCACTCAAAAGAATGATGCCAAGACTGTGCAAAGATTTCTTCACAAGAACATCTTCTCAAGATTTGGCATCCCAAGGGCGATAATTAGCGATGAGGGAAGACATTTTGACAATAGGGTAATTGCTGCTGCATTAAGGAAATACAGAGTGAAGCACCGAATTACAACAGCGTACCGCCCTCAAACCAATGGGCAGGCCGAGATATCAAATAGAGAAGTAAAGAACATCCTAGAAAAGATGGTTAAACATACTCGAAAGGACTGGTCTCTACATCTCAATGATGCACTCTGGGCCTACAGAACAATGTTCAAGACACCATTGGGGATGTCACCCTATCGACTCATTTATGGGAAAACCTGTCATTTACCCTTCGAGATAGAACACAAAGCTTACTGGGCTATCAAGGCAGTGAATATGGACTGGGATACGACATGACAGAAAAGGCTACTGGACTTGAATGAGATTAAAGAAATTCGAGCAATGGCCTACAACAACGCCAAGATCTACAAGGATAAAACCAAGAAGTGGCACGACAGGAAGCTGTTGCCACGACAGTTCTGCCCAGGGCAGCAGGTGTTGTTGTTCAACTCTAGATTGAAGCTTTTCCCAGGAAAGCTTAAATCTAGGTGGTCTGGTCCTTTCCAAGTTGTCCAAGTTTTCCCCCATGGTGCCATTACAATCAAATCAATGAAGGATGGGCACCAATTTAAGGTCAATGGACAGAGACTCAAGCATTATCAGGGGACTGAAGCCCCAAGGATGCAAGAAGTAGTTACTTTAGGAGATGCCCTTCAAGGCATCACTAATTTAACTTAGTTTTATTTAATTTAATTTGATTTATTTATTTATTAGGAATTAAGATTTTTATTTATTTATTTTAGGAAATAAGATTTTAATTCAATTTATTTATTTAATTATTTTTAGGAAATAAAGGAGGAAAAGTAAAGAGGAGGAATGAACCAGCCCACATCATTCACAACAGCCCAAAAAGCCCAACGGACAAGCCTATCGTCACAACCTGTCACCAGCTGTCACGACAGACGCAGAAAAGACAACCTGTCACAGAGCTGTCGTGACAGACATGCAAACGCATAACAGACACGCAGCAGACACACAAACGCGTAACAGACGTGCAGCAGACACGGAAACGCGTGGCAGACGCGTCAGAAACCGCGTAACAGCTGGCCCCGTTATTCGCGCCTGCCGTTACAGTCCCAACGGGCAGAAAAACCTCGTTTTATATAAACCCCCACTCCGTTTTCATTTTTCATCTCATTCTCATTCTCTCTACTTGCTTCCCAGATTTTAGATCTCAGAAAACTTCTTTTTATTTTGCTACAATTCCTTGCAATGGCCACCAGATCAACCCAACGCAGCGCTGCCTCCACCTCTGCCACGACACTCTCAACACCGAGCCACAGCGGAATACCTAACCGCTTTGCATCCACAGACTCAGCAAAGAGGTACTATGGGTCATTCCATAAGAGAGAAACGTGGGAAGAAAGAGGGTTCATTTATACCCAAAAGACGGGAGAACTAGGGCTCGAAGGCTTCATCGCCAAGAAGATCCTCGCACTCAAGTGGCAGATGTTTGTTGCCCAGCCAGAAGAGATGAACGTCACCCTAGTTCGAGAATTCTACGCTGCCGTCATCGACAAGGATACCACGGCAGTTACTGTCCGAGGCAAAGAAATCTCCCTCGAGCCAGCATACATCAACATGTTGTATGGGCTGTATGTGAGCAAGAAGGAAGACGCCCATCGGATGTTCATGAACAGTCCGTCACTGGCAGACTACGATGCTGTCATGGACGAGTTGACAAAAGAGGGCACAAAATGGAACGATGACCCCAAGCACCGGTGGACTGTGTGAAGGAATCGACTCACCCCACAAGCCAAGCTGTGGAACCATTTCGTCAAGAAACGCCTCATGCCTACCTCACACAATACTACTGTTGACCGGTAGAGATTAGCCCTCATCCACTCCATTCTCAACGAGAGGCAAATCAACGTCGCCCGATACATTTGAGACGGAATCCTTGAGTGTGCTCTCCGACCTTCAGGCCCCCTAGTCTTCCCCTACCTGATCACCACGCTCTACCGGGGCAACAACATACCAGAAATCAACGAAGATGTCAAGGTCTGAGGGAAAGGATGGACGCAACAGAACCTCTACAGTTTAATGGAACTAAAGGCTGCCACTCCTCTGTCGTACGTAGACCCTACTGCCACGATAGAAACAATGCAGACCCTGGCCTCACCAAACTTACCATAACAGAACTGGAGCAGACAATAGCAACACCACCGACAGACACTTCCAGCCAATCCTGAAGATGCTGCAGAAGATAGAGGAATGACAGCTCGGCCTCATGGGTTTTATGAGGGATTTCACTGCCGCAACGGTAAATTTTATTAAGAATGATTTAAATTTTACCAATGTGCAATTTCCCTCCTCCCCAGAAAATCTTCTGGCCACATCCACACCTGCGGCCAGTCCCAGAACCCCTACTGCTGCCTCCACATCACCATTTGTCACGATAGAAAATCTGCCACTCCTCGAGGAGAGAAAAGGAAGGACCCTCTATCGGAGATCGACCCAAAATATTTTGAAGGGCTATCCTCCTCCTCCGTTTGGCAGGATTCCGATTCGGAGCCATCCGTCGTCCGAAACATCTCCAAGGACTTCCCTCCGATGAAAAGGAAGAAGCTAAACGAGACTATCAAAGGACCCTAGCACGACAGATCAGACAACAACAGCAACAACAACAACAACGATAACAAACTTGAGGTCCTAGACCAGCCCCCACACACCTCACCTACTAGAGTCCAGTCGCCTCGAGAGGCCAAGAAGAAAATAACCTCTCCGTCTCCCAGCAACCAGCCAGCGCCTGCCGTTATGGTTACTGCCCGTCGGAAGATCCTAGTCAGTAGCTGCAGTGACGACAGCTCCTCAACTTAAGTGCTTTTTCTTATATTCTTGCGTACTTTGCTGCTGTTTTATATTTTTTGTGATGTTATTTTCTCTTTTTTCATTTTTATTGCGTCATGCATTGAAGGTAATGCAACCCTCGAATTTGGGGGTGGGCATCCCTCCATTAATGAACTTGTTAGTTGTGTCTTTAATTTATGTCTCATGTTAAGTTTATTTTTAAGTTTATTTTTGTGTCAAAAAATGAAACAAAAACAAAAACTTGGCTTAAGTCTTTGAACTGAACTTACCTTCCACGACATTCTCTATCGTGATAGTGCCTCTAGGATGTTTTAGGAACTATTTAGAGCCTTGCTATAGTTCTGAACTTTAGAACACCCTTTGTGACTTTTATGCTATCTAGATTTCGGTAGTGAACTAGAATAGGAAGGTTTACCCACTTGAGTTGCCCCTAGAGGTGCCTAACACTGGCTGTAGGAAAGGAATAAAAGAAAAGAAAATTTTTTAGATTCACTTGCCCCCAAAACTGCATTACAATGACTCTAGGAAGATTTTCTGAGTTTAAGTCAGAAAAAAACTAAAGGAGCCTAAAAATTGCCTCTAGAAAAGATGAAGTCGAGTCTAAACCAGAAACAACTAAAGGAGCATAACAATAACCTCCATAAAAAAATGAAGTTGAGTCTAAGGTCTGGAAAAAACTAAAGGAGCCTAAGAATTGCCTCCAGAAAAAATGAAATTTGCATAAAACTCAAGTTTGTAGCATAACTATTCTGGTAAGCTAAAGGAGTCTAGGCACATATTTGTTCACAAAACCTGCACACACTGCACAAAAACTATAGCATTGTACCAAATAAATCTAGAAACACCCGACAAGGTACTGCTCTTGATAGTGAATGTGTGGTAGGTAATGAAAGTTCACTGAATTAAGTCAAGCCAAAAAGTTTTTATTTTTATTTAGGTCGTAGTTGCTTGAGGACAAGCAAGGACCTGAGTTTGGGGGTGTGTTGAGTGCATAAAAGTTCTATATTTTACCCCTCATTTTACCCATATTTTTGCTGCACTCAAGCATAATTCATTGCATTTAGGATATATTTTTTCACATACATAACAATTAGATAAAATGGCACAGTTGCTACTAATTTTGGTTACTTTTGCAGGTATCTGCCGAGGCAGACCCAGGGCAGCAAAGGAGCAGAGGCGGATTGCAGAGCTAGAGACGATAAGCAAAGGCTGTCGTGACATCTGCCGTGGCAGCCATGGAGATAGCAGAATGCTGAGGTGGAAAAGTGAAATGGAGTTCGACTGATAGAGGATTTCAAGTCAGTCTGTCGTAGACCACTCCCATATTTTTCTGAGCCCCGAGGCAGAATGAAGGCCAAGCCCAAAGTTCAAGGAAGAAACTCAAGGCAAGAAAAGAGGACGAATTCAAGGCATCTACTCAGAAGATTTAGTCTTTAATAGAGTTGCACTTTAATTCAAAATTGTATTCTTGCCATATTAGAAAACTTGAACCAAGGCCTATATAAAGGCATGTAATTCGACCTAGGGGAAGATATCTCATTCCTAGCCGTCTTCCCCCAAAACCCTTGTCATTTTCCCTTCTCCACCATGTTCTAAACTCCCCTAGGACTAAGGGTTGATTCTGTAAAAGTAGTTGCAAGGATTGTATTGTTTTAGGAATTTTCTATCAAGTAATAAAAACTTGAAGTTTATTTACTCTGGTTTTCATATCTCATGAGAGCATCGGGAGAGCATTGGGAGGTTATCCATTTGTTTGATATCAGGAGAGTCAAGCATACGAAAAGAGTAGATACATGTTTTCCAGTTTATGGTTAAACCATCTTGGCTTAGGGATAAGAACAAGGTTAAGTGGCTAAATAAGAATTCAACAACTTTGGTGTTCACCCTTTGATTCACGCCGGGAGGTATCATCCAAGAAGTGTTCATCAACAAAACTTGGGCCTAGGGATAGGACAAGTCATAATAGGGATTCTTGCCAAGCTTGAAGTAAAAAGTTGTTGATCGCTGCCGCAACATCAACAGACCTCTGCCGCGACAGGTGCTGCCGCTACAGGAACGGCGACAGACAATATAAGTTCCTCTAATAGTGTAACACCTGCACTATTGAGCAATTCAATACCAACCTATTCTCTAAATCTGATTCTTTATTCTTTTACTTTAGTTGTTTCTCAAGATTACTTCACCAATTCAATTAAACTATTTCTTTCTCTTGGTCAACAATTCAAGGATAGAGTTATTTCCAGTCCCTATGGAGACGATATCTGATACTCTAAGTATTACTTTACTACTTGCGTCGTGTACACTTGAACTAATTGCGATATGACTCTTTTACACGTAACAATCACCATCGAAGAAGAATTATGTTTGGGTGATTGTGGATCGCCTTACGAAGTGTGCACATTTCTTGCCTGTGCATACTACATATACCTTGGATAAGCTTGCAGAGTTGTACATTGCTAAGATTGTACGATTGGATGGAGTGCCAAAATTTATAGTGTCAGATAGAGATCCGAGGTTCACCGCAAGGTTCTGAGAATGTTTACATCAAGCTTTGGGTATGCGGCTGAATTTCAGTACTTCTTATCATCTGCAAACGGATGGAAAATTGGAGCGTGTTATCCAAGGACTTCCCGCCGATTAAAAGGAAGAAGCTGAACGAGACTGTCGAAGGACCCTGCCACGGCAGATCAGACAGCAGCAGCAACGATGATGAACTTGAGGTCATGGACCAGCCCCCACACATCTCACCTACCAGAGTCCAGCCGCCTCGACAGGCCAAGAAGAAAATAACCTCTCCATCTCCTAGCAACCAGCCAGCACCTACCGTTAAGGTTACTGCCCGCCGACAGCTCCTAGTCAGTAGCAACAGCGACGACAGCTCCTCAACTTAAGTGCTTTTTCTTATATTCTTGCTGTCTTTGTTGTTGTTTTATCTATTTTGTGTTGTTATTTTATGTTTTTCATTTTTATTGTGTAATGCATTGAGGGCAATGCAACCCTCGAGTTTGGGGGTGGGCATCCCTCCATTAATGAACTTGTTAGTTGTGTCTTTAATTTATGTCTCATGTTAAGTTTATTTTTAAGTTTATTTTTGTGTCAAAAAAATTAAAATAAAAACAAAAACTTGGCTTAAGTCTTTGAACTGAACTTACTTGCCACGACAATCTCTGTCGTGACAGTGCCTCTAGGATGTTTTAGGAACTATTTAGAGCCTTGCTATAGTTCTGAACTTTAGAACACCCTTTGTGACTTTTATGCTGTCTAGATTTCGGTAGTGAACTAGAATAGGAAGGTTTACCCACTTGAGTTTGCCCTAGAGGTGCCTAACACTGGCTCTAGGAAAGGAATAAAAGAAAAGAAATTTTTTTAGACTCACTTGCCCCCAAAATTGCATTACAATGACTCTAGGAAGATTTTTTGAGTTTAAGTCAGAAAAAACTAAAGGAGCCTAAAAATTGCCTCTAGAAAAGATGAAGTCGAGTCTAAAACAGAAACAACTAAAGGAGCCTAAGAATTGCCTCCATAAAAAAATGAAGTCGAGTCTAAGGTCCGGAAAAAAACTAAAAGAGCCTAAGAATTGCCTCCATAAAAATGAAATTGGCATAAAACTCAAGTTTGTAGCATAACTATTCTGGTAGGCTAAAGAAGTCTAGGCACATATTTGTTCACAAAACCTGCACACACTGCATAAGAACTATAGCAATGTTCCGGATAAATCCAGAAACACCCGACAAGGTACTGCTCTTGATAGTGAATGTGTGGTAGGTAATGAAAGTTCACTGAATTAAGTCAAGCCAAAAAGTTTTTATTTTTATTTAGGTCGTAGTTGCTTGAGGACAAGCAATGACTTAAGTTTATGAGTGTGTTGAGTGCATCAAAGTTCTATATTTTACCCCTCATTTACCCATATTTTTGATGCACTCAAGCATAATTCATTGCATTTAGGATAGATTTTTGCATATACATCACAATTAGATAAAATGGCACTGTTGCTGCTGATTTTGGTTACTTTTGCAGGTATCTGCTGCGGCAGACCCAGGGCAGCAAAGGAGCAGAGGCAGATTGCAGAGCTGGAGATGATAAGCAAAGGCTGTCGTGACATCTGCCGTGGCAGCCATGGCGACAGTAGAATGCTGAGGTGGAAAAGTGAAGTGGAGTTCGACTGATAGAGGATTTCAATCCGGTCTGTTGTGGACCACTCCCATATTTTTCTGAGCCTTGAGGCAGAATGAAGGCCAAGCCCAAAGTTCAAGGAAGAAACTCAAGGCAAGAAAAGATGACGAATTTAAGGCATCTACTCAGAAGATTTAGTCTTTAATAGAGTTGCACTTTAATTCAAAATTGTATTCTTGCCATATTAGAAAACTTGAACCAAGGCCTATATAATGGCATGAAATTCGACCCAGGGGAGGATATCTCATTCCTAGCCGTCTTCCCCCCAAACCCTTTTCATTTTCCCTTCTCTACCATGTTCTAAACTCCCCTTAGGGCTAAGGGTTGATTCTGTAAAGTAGTTGCAAGGATTGTATTGTTTTAGGAATTTTCTGTCAACTAATAAAAACTTGAAGTTTATTTACTCTGGTTTTCATATCTCATAAGAGCATCGGGAGAGCATTGTGAGGTTATCCATTTGTTTGATATCGGGAGAGTCAAGCATACGAAAAGAGTAGATACGTGTTTTCCTGTTTATGGTTAAACCATCTTGGCTTAGGGATAAGTACAAGGTTAAGTGGCTAAAGAAGAATTCAACAACTTTGGTGTTCACCCTTTGATTCACGCCGGGAGGAATCATCCAAGAAGTGTTCATCAACAGAACTTGGGCCTAGAGATAGGACAAGTCATAACAGGGATTCTTGCCAAGCTTGAAGTAAAGAGTTGTTGATCGTTGCCGCGACAGGTGCTGCCTCGACAGGAACGACGATAGACAATATAAGTTCCTCTAACAGTGCAACACCTGCACTACTGAGAAATTCAATACCAGCCTATTCTCTAAATCTGATTCTTTATTCTTTTACTTTAGTTGTTTCTCAAGATTACTTCACCAATTCAATTAAACTATTTCTTTCTCTTGTTCAGCAATTCAAGGATAGAGTTATTTCCAGTCCATGTGGAGACGATATCCGATACTCTAAGTATCACTTTACTACTTGCGTCGTTTACACTTGCACTATTTGCGATATGACTCTTTTACACGTAACAGTCACCATCGAAGAAGAATTATGTTTGGGTGATTGTGGATCACCTTATGAAGTGTGCACATTTCTTGCCTGTGCATACTACGTATACCTTGGATAAGCTTGCAGAGTTGTACATTGCTGAGATTGTACGATTGCATGGAGTGCAAAAATCTATAGTGTCAGATAGAGATTCGAGGTTTACCGCAAGGTTCTGAGAATGTTTACATCAAGCTTTGTGTATGCGGTTGAATTTCAGTACTTCTTATCATCCGCACACGGATGGACAATCGGAGTGTGTTATCCAAGGACTTCCCTCCGATTAAAAGGAAGAAGCTGAACGAGACTGTCGAAGGACCCTGCCACGACAGATCAGATAGCAACAGCAGCGATGATGAACTTGAGGTCCTAGACCAGCCCCCACACATCTCACCTACTAGAGTCCAGCCGCCTCGAGAGGCCAAGAAGAAAATAACCTCTCCGTCTTCTAGCAACCAGCCAGCACCTACCGTTAAGGTTACTGCCCGCCGACAGCTCCTAGTTAGTAGCAACATCGACGACAACTCCTCAACTTAAATGCTTTTTCTTATATTCTTGCTGTCTTTGCTGTTGTTTTATCTATTTTGTGATGTTATTTTCTGTTTTTCATTTTTATTGTGTCATGCATTGAGGGCAATGCAACCCTCGAGTTTGGGGGTGGGCATCCCTCCATTAATGAACTTGTTAGTTGTGTCTTTAATTTATGTCTCATGTTAAGTTTATTTTTGTGTCAAAAAAATGAAAACAAAAACAAAAACTTGGCTTAAGTCTTTGAACTGAACTTACCTGCCACGACATTCTCTGTCGTGACAGTGCCTCTAGGATGTTTTAAGAACTATTTAGAGCCTTGCTATAGTTTTGAACTTTACAAAACCCTTTGGGACTTTTATGCTGTCTAGATTTCGGTAGTGAACTAGAATAGGAAGGTTTACCCACAGGAGTTGCCCCTAGAGGTGCCTAACACTGGCTCTAGGAAAGGAATACAAGAAAATTTTTTTAGACCCACTTGCCCCCAAAACTGCATTACAATGACTCTAGGAAATTTTTTGAGTTTAAGTCAGAAAAAACTAAAGGTGCCTAAAAATTGCATCCAGAAAAGATGAAGTCGAGTCTAAACCAAAAAAACTAAAGTAGCCTAAGAATTGCCTCCATAAAAAAATGAAGTCGAGTCTAAGGTCCGGAAAAAACTAAAGGTGCCTAAGAATTGCCTCCAGAAAAATGAAATTAGCATAAAACTCAAGTTTGTAGCATAACTATTCTGGTAAGCTAAAGGAGTCTAGGCACATATTTGTTCACAAAACCTGCACACACTGCACAAAAACTATAGCATTGTACCGGATAAATCCAGAAACACCCGACAAGGTACTGCTCTTGATAGTGAATGTGTGGTAGGTAATGAAAGTTCACTGAATTAAGTCAAGCCAAAAAGTTTTTATTTTTATTTAGGTCGTAGTTGCTTGAGGACAAGCAAGGACCTGAGTTTGGGGGTGTGTTGAGTGCATAAAAGTTCTATATTTTACCCCTCATTTTACCCATATTTTTGCTGCACTCAAGCATAATTCATTGCATTTAGGATAGATTTTTTCATATACATCACAATTAGATAAAATGGCACAGTTGCTGTTGATTTTGGTTACTTTTGCAGGTATCTGCTGCGGTAGACCCAGTGCAGCAAAGGAGCAGAGGCAGATTGCAGAGTTGGAGTCGATAAGCAAAGGTTGTCGTGACATCTGCCGTGGCAGCCATGGCGACAACAGAATGCTGAGGTGGAAAAGTGAAGTGGAGTTCGACTGATAGAGGATTTCAATCCGGTCTGTCGTGGACCACTCCCATATTTTTCTGAGCCTTGAGGCAGAATGAAGGCCAAGCCCGAAGTTCAAGGAAGAAACTCAAGGCAAGAAAAGAGGACGAATTCAAGGCATCTACTCAGAAGATTTAGTCTTTAATAGAGTTGCACTTTAATTCAAAATTGTATTCTTGCCATATTAGAAAACTTGAATCAAGGCCTATATAAAGGCATGTAATTCGACCTAGGGGAGGATATCTCATTCCTAGCCGTCTTCCCCCAAAACCCTTGTCATTTTCCCTTCTCCACCATGTTCTAAATTCCCCCTAGGGCTAAGGGTTGATTCTATAAAGTAGTTGCAAGGATTGTATTGTTTTAGGAATTTTCTATGAAGTAATAAAAACTAGAAGTTTATTTACTCTGGTTTTCATATCTCATAAGAGCATCGGGAGAGCATTGTGAGGTTATACATTTGTTTGATATCGAGAGAGTCAAGCATACGAAAAGAGTAGATACATGTTTTCCTGTTTATGGTTAAACCATCTTGGCTTAGAGATAAGTACAAGGTTAAGTGTCTAAAGAAGAATTCAACAACTTTGGTGTTCACCCTTTGATTCACTCCGGGAGGTATCATCCAATAAGTGTTCATAAACAGAACTTAAGCCTAGGGATAGGACAAGTCATAACAGGGATTCTTGCCAAGCTTGAAGTAAGAGTTGTTGATCGCTGCCGAGACATCAACAGACCTCTACCGCGGCAGGTACGACGACAGACAATAGAAGTTCCTCTAACAGTGCAACACCTGCACTACTGAGCAATTCAATACCATCCTATTCTCTAAATTTGATTATTTATTCTTTTACTTTAGTTGTTTCTCAAGATTACTTCACCAATTCAATTAAACTATTTCTTTCTCTTGTTCAGCAATTCAAGGATAGAGTTATTTCCAATCCCTGTGGAGACGATATCCGATACTCTAAGTATCACTTTACTACTTGCGTCGTGTACACTTGCACTATTTGCGATAGGAATCTTTTACACGTAACAGTCACCATCGAAGAAGAATTCTATTTGGGTGATTGTGGATCGCCTTACGAAGTGTGCACATTTCTTGCCTGTGCATACTACGTATACCTTGGATAAGCTTGCGGAGTTGTACATTGCTGAGATTGTACAATTGCATGGAGTGCCAAAATCTATTGTGTCGGATAGAGATCCGAGGTTTACCGCAAGGTTTTGGGAATGTTTACATCAAGCTTTGGGTATGCTTCTGAATTTCAGTACTTCTTATCATCCGCAAACGGATGGACAATCTGAGCATGTTATCCAAGTGCTAGAGGATATGTTGAGGTGCTGTGTTATTGAGTTTCAAGGATCTTGGGAGAAGCACTTGCCTTTGGTTGACTAGTGACTGTTTTGTAAAGGATTGAACCTTTGAATCTTTAAGGAGCTAATTTTACCAAAATATTTTTCATCAGATTTCTCTTTAATTTGGGAGTTTTAATAATGATTTAATTAAAGGAAATAAAAGAGATTTTATTTTGACTTTTCAAAACTACTTTTTGATATTTCCCTCTTTTCATTTTCTCTCAACTTCCACTCAGCCAAACACATTTCCCTCACCAAATACTCTCTAGTTTTCATATTTTTTTTGCTGAGATTTCATTCTCCTAAGAATTTCTAATCTTTACCTCATCAAATCCTTTTGTTTTTACTTTGGATTTTCAAGAAATCTTGCCCAAATTGAGGATAAATCAGCCATTAGAGGCAAGCTTCATCCTTCTCCTCTAATGATCAGTCCTTTACTAAAATTCCCAAGTTATCAATCCTTTGTTAATGATTCTTGAGTTGTTTTAATGTTAGAAGCACGAAATTGTTGTAAAATTCAAGATTCTTGGTGAGATCTTGATGATTTTCGTAACTCTTTGTTAAGATCTATTTTGAGGTTGATTTCTAATGTGTTTTGGATGATAAATGATGTTATGAATGAGGTTTTACCAAACAAATCCCGAATAGGTTTGGATTCCTAAGTTTTACATGTTAGATTTGTGGTTTTGGGGTGGTTTTGGTAATCTGTTGTTGCTGGAGGTATAAGGACGTGGTTGTGATGATTTTTGGTGTTGATTGAGGTTTAGAAATGATTAGAATTGATAGATCTTGCCTGAGCTTTGTTTTGGGAAAGTTTGAAGGTGATTTCGGGTAGCCGAAATGGAGCTTTTGAGTAGTGCAACGAGTTTGAGTGAGTGGCTGGTGATTTTAATGCATGATGATGCATTAATCCTCTACTCTTATGTGTTATAAACAGTGGAGACATCTTTGGACGCTTTTGGTGTTGATCCAGAGGTGCTGGAAGCCTAGATACCATTTCGGCAAATAAGCGAAACGTAATAGGTGAGTGCGAATGGTTTTAGAAGTCCTTGAGGGACAAGGAAACAAGGTTTGGGGATTTAGGATTGGTTTGAAACACCATCCTAAGTCTGGAAGTAAGTATGGCTAGAATTGCTCTCAATATGTGGTTGATGCCCCTAAATGCTTTTAACATGCTATTGATTTGTGTTAGAAAAAATCCTATTGTTTTATGCATGATTTGTAACATGAAAAGATGTTATGTGTTGATCCCATGTGATAGCATGTCTATAGAAAGAGTTTTGAGATTTTGATTAGATGAAATGCATGAATTGTCGTTTTGAAATTGGATGAGGATGATTTGAGAAATGTTGCATCAAAACAGTAGGTTAGATAGTTTTTTTGATATAATATATTGGCATAAATGATGATATAATTACCGGATATAATTGGTCGACCAATAATATGAAAGTGCATTATAAACTAAAAATTCGTACATTCTCTTTGGAGTCGGGCAATGGGGGTAGTGCCATCCCGATCCAAAGTGAGAATCCGATGATGAGAGATACCATCGGGGTAGGTGTTGGTAAAATACCCAAGCTTTGTGGCGAAGAGAGATACCGCCATGAGAGTCCGGTGATGTGAGATTCCATCGGGGTAGGACTTGGCTTTATGTCAAGCTAATCTGCATATATGAGTAAAGATGTAATATGAAATGCCAATATATGAGATTATATTTGATTCACATGTACCAAATGTTGAGATGTTTTATGCTATGAGAAATGCATATGAGATTTGTGGTTTTGAAATGCCTTATTTTCATTAAGCATGTGTATGGCCTTGCCATGAGATTTGCATTGGGTAAATGTATGAGCTAGATTGAAGGTACATGTGATTTTCAAATGGAGAATAGCTTTGAAATGGTTTTCAAGCATGAGATAGAAAGAGAATGTTGTAGAAAATGGTTTTTGTGATAGAGTTTTAAAGTTGCATTGTTGTGTTGGTTTTCTTAGAGCTTGCCTCACTAAGCAAATGTGCTTATGCTCTCTTTTATCAACAATGCAGATAATTGAGACATTTTGGGCAGCAAGGAGGCTAAGGATATCCAAGGAAGTGAATAGCTCAAGTATGGTGACGTTTTCATATGCTTTAGTATTGATAATTGGTAATGGGAACCCATGGTTGGTTTTGGGAGATGTATTTTGAACTCCCTGTGTTTGTTGCAAGTTTATTACGATATTTGTGGATTGTAAATGTCCTATATGGTTTGGTTTTGTGGTTTATGGCTTTCATATGGTTTTCATGACTAGGAAGCATGCCTATAGATCCATTGATTGCATGTTTGGTCTCATGCTTTTGTTTATGCTACATCATGATGATCTTGATGCTTAAACATGTTGCTAGTTTGTTGTGGTATGTGTTGAGACATGTTTGGATGTGTTTGAGTGTGAAAAACCAGCAATGTTTACAGTTGCAGGGCTGAGCGTATCGAAACGCCCTTAACTATTTCGGAACAGGCTCCTGAAATGGCCATAATGTTTCGGAACGAATAAGAGTGTTTCGGAACATTTTGGCTACTAGAGAGCCATGTTTCGATACGGGTCTCGAAACGCACCTGAGTACCGAAACGGTCAACCCAGTTTCGATACGGCCGTTTCGATACAAGGCTCAGCATTTCGAAACACTCGACCGTTGATTTGGATTTTCAATTGTTTCAAGTTCTTGTCTTCTTACATTTTAGTCCCTGATGTTTATGAATGCAATTGGATGAGTCTGGAATGTCTAATTAAGTTGATATTTGACAGAGAGGCATGTAATAAGACTAATTGAATATTGGTAAACTTAAAATTTGCAAGGTCCTTGTAATATATAAAATTTACATTTTGGTCCCTAAAAGTCTAATTCTTACAATTAAACCCCTAATTGAATTTCGATCGCTGTGCCTTTCCTTCCTATGAGCTTAGGTGATCACATAGGACTAATAATGCATTTAGAAAAGATAAAACGAAAAAAGGGTCGTTAATCAAGGTTGACTTCTGAGTTGACTTTGGTTTTCCCCGTGTAATCTTCGTAGTTCGGGTCGAGCGTCTAGGCTGGGCTAAGGGGGTTACATTTGTTTGTATCAGAGCCAGGTTTGTGAATTTTTGGGGCTTGGTAAGTGGTTAATGGGTGTGAATATGAATGATTATGACTTTTTGGTGAAAGCATGATATGTGATTGTTGATGTTCTAGCTTTAAAGAGATGTAATGCATGCAAGATGATAGATTGAGATGAATTTGTGATGCTATGCTATGTTTGGGGTATAACTGGGGATCCCATTGCCATATCATTACTATTGGAAGGAATTGTTTTGAAAAATGAGCTTGAGTACTTGGATTTCTTGCCTTATATTGCCTAATTGAATTTATTTGCATTTTGATAGTTGCATTGCTTTTAAATGGGGCCACATAGAGAGCTTAGAGTAAATGCGTGTGCTGCGACTGGGAATGAGAATGATGAACATGTTGAGAATTTACCGTCTCCTTCTCCTAGTGGACCACCCGATGGTGGGCTGCGGGAGCTGGTGTAGGGGTTGATGGACCCGAGAGAGTACAGGTGCAAGCTGCTCCTGATATGTCAGTGTTAATACAAGGTATTGTTGGAGGTTTTCAGGCGACAGTAGCTGGAGCTTATGGGGCTACACCTCAGGCTGGTTCTAGTATGAGTCTGCCGTTGGAGCGACTCCGTAGTCTTGGAGGGACTGAGTTATGAGGGCTGACCCCAGAAGGTTCTGAGTCTTGGTTAGAAAGTACCAAGAGGATACTTAGGCAACTGAACTGTAACAATGCTCAGAAATTAGGATGTATCGTGTCTCTACTGCACGGTGATGCGTATACATGGTGGACAACCACAATAGCGGGATTGGATGATGATGAGGTGACTTGGACATTCTTCTTGAATGCGTTCAAGCAAAAGTACTTGGGAGTCCGCTATCTGGATGAGAAAAAGAGGGAGTTCATGTCCCTAGTGCAAGGAAGTATGTCAGTGGCGGAGTATGAGGTGCAGTTTGTACGCCTTAGTCAGTATGCACCCGAGCTGATCCCTAGTGAATGGGAGAGATGTGAACGATTCAGATGTGGGATGGTGACTGATGTGAAAACATATATGCTCACAGCTGACTACACTGATTTTGATGTCTTGGTCACTCGAGCCAAGAACATTGAGCTGAACCTTGGCTTGGCAAGTCGAGCGGAAGGATCTAGCTTGGGGAAGCGACATGCAGATCGTGATCTTAGAAGAGATGGATTCAAGAGACCCAAGGATAGAAGGTCACACACAGATATGAGACGTAGAGGGGGTAACCCTGGAAGAGTTCAGTAAGGACCGAATGCTTTCATACAGACTCCTGAGTGTAATCGGTGTGGTAGAAGGCACACTGGTGAGTGCTGGGGCAACCTTGGTATGTGCTGGAATTGCGGTAATCGTGGGCACCTGAAGAGGGATTGTTCGCAGCTGATGAGAGAGGGTCAGGTTCGGGTGAGAGTAGATGAGCCTCAGAGAGGTCGTGGGCGCGGCCGTGGCAACTTCCAGCGCATAGATGAAGGTGCGAAAAATGTGGCACATGTAGTGGCTGTACAACCTGAAGGTGGTGGCCAGGCTAGAGTGTATGCCCATCGTGAAGGGAGGAATGACACGGACGTGATCGCAAGTACCTTTACTTTGCAGTCTTTGTCATTAATTTCTTTGATTGATTCTGGATCTACACACTCGTACATATTGCGTGAACATGCTCAAATGCTTGGTTTGCCTGTTGAGTCTTTGGATGTGGGTATGCGTGTGACTAGTTCCTTTGGTGAGACGGTTGTAACAAGGAGATTGTATAGGCGATGTCTCTTAAAGGTGCAAGAACATGTGTTTTTAGTTGATCTTATGGAGTTGCCATTCTATGGATTCCATGTAATCCTTGGTATGGATTGGCTTGTTGAGCATAGAGCCATTGTGGATTTTTAAAATAAGCGAGTTTCGCTGAAACTTGTGGACGATTATGAGGTTGTGGTGGTGGGAGAAAATGTGAAGTTTTTGTCTAATGTGGTGTCAATGCTTGAAGCAAGCCGGATGTTGCGTCAGGGATGCGAGGCTTATCTAGCCTTTGTTATGAATCCTAGTACTAAGGAGGTTTGTGTACAGGATATAAGGACCGTGTGTGAGTTCCCCGGAGTATTTCCGGAGGAATTACCGAGTTTCCCGCCTAGTCGAGAGGTTGAATTCAGAATTGAGTTGTATGAGAACACAACTCCGGTGTCCATTGCTCCTTATCGCATGGCACCCAAGGAGTTGAAGGAGTTGAAGACGCAACTTCAAGAGTTGCTTGACCGAGGCTTTATTCGGCCTAGTGTGTCACCTTGGGGTGCACCGGTCTTATTTGTTAAAAAGAAAGATCGCACAATGAGAATGTACATTGATTACCGTCAGCTGAATAAGTTGACTATCAAGAATAAGTATCCTTTATTGAGGATTGATGATCTTTTTGATCAGTTTCGAGGAGCGGTCGTGTTCTCAAAGATAGATCTACAGTCAGAATATTATTAGTTGAAGGTGAAGGATGTGGATGTGCTGAAAACAACCTTTCGAACGGGATATGGGCATTATGAATTTCTAGTGATGCCGTTCGAATTTACGAATGTTCCTGCTGCTTTCATGAATATGATGAACATGGTGTTTCATGAATTCTTAGATAAGTTCGTTGTGGTGTTCATTGATGATATCCTTGTGTACTCTCATACCGAGGAGGAGCATGAGGAACATTTAAGGATCGTTTTGCAAGCACTGTTAGAGAATTAGCTTTATGCTAAGTTGAGCAAATGTGAGTTTTGGCTAAAGGAGGTTGTTTTTCTTGGCCACGTGGTTTCAGATGAAGAGATTCATGTTGATCCTCAGAAGATTGAGGCGGTGGTGAATTGGAAGCCTCCTAGGTCTGTTCATGAAGTTTGTAGTTTCCTTGGGTTTGCAGGTTACTACCGAAGCTTCGTGGATGGATTTTCTAAAATTGCTGCCCCTTTGACGAATTTGTTACAAAAGGATGTTAAGTTTGAGTGGACGGAAGCGAGACAACAAGCTTTTGAGAAGCTAAAGGAAGCTTTAACGAAAGCTCGTATCTTGGTTCAACCTGATTCAGGAAAAGAGTTTGTGGTGTATAGTGACACATCCTTTGTTGGTTTCGGGTATGTGCTGATGCAAGAGGGTAGGGTAGTGGCTTATGCATCGCGACAGTTGAAAGTGCATGAGCGTAATTACCCTACGCATAACATTGAGCTGGCATCGGTGGTTTTTGCTTTAAAGATTTGGAGACATTATCTATATGGTGAGAAGTATACTATGTACACGGATCATAGGAGTTTGAAGTACCTTATGTCTCAAAAGGAGTTAAATATTAGGCAACGACGTTGGGTGGAGTTGCTTAAGGATTACGATCTAACGATCAAGTATCATCCAGGGAAGGCCAATGTTGTGGTCGATGCTTTGAGCAGAAAAGTGGCAGTAGAATTAAGAGCAATGTTTGCTAGCTTGAGCATATCGCGAGATTGTGGTCTTGTTGTTGAGTTACAAGTGAAGCCATCTTTGGTTCAGTTGATAAAGGATAAACAGTTGTTGGATGATTCTTTGGTGCAACATGTTCAGGATATCGTAGAAGGTAAGCCTTCAGATTTCTGTTTCAATGATGATGGTGTTTTATGCTTTGGGAGTCGGATTGTGGTGCCGAATGATGTTGAGTTAAGACGCACTATTCTGACTGAAGCTCATAGTAGTCCTTTTGCTATGCACCCTGGTAGTACAAAGATGTATCACGATTTGAAAGATGAGTACTATTGGGTGGGATTGAAGAAAGATGCCGCTGAGTTTGTTAGCAAATGCATGGTTTGTCAGCGGGTTAAGGTTGAACATCAAGTTCCTTCTGAGTTGTTGCAGCCGTTGAGAATTCCAGAATGGAAATGGGAAAGGATTACCATGGACTTCGTGTCTGGGTTGTCGTTGTCACCATCGAAGAAGAATTCTATTTGGGCGATTGTGGATCGCCTTACGAAGTGTGCACATTTCTTGCCTGTGCATACTATGTATACCTTGGATAAGCTTGCAGAGTTGTACATTGTTGAGATTGTACGATTGCATGGAGTGCCAAAATCTATAGTGTCGGATAGAGATCCGCGGTTCACCGCAAGGTTATGGGAATGTTTACATCAAGCTTTGGGTACGCGGCTGAATTTCAGTACTTCTTATCATCCACAAACAGATGGACAGTCGGAGCGTGTTATCCAAGTGCTAAAGGATATGTTGAGGTGCTGTGTTATTGAGTTTCAAGGCTAGTGGGAGAAGCACTTGCCTTTGGTTGAGTTTGCTTATAATAACAGTTACCAGGCAAGTATCCAAATGGCACCTTATGAGGCTTTATACGGGAGAAAGTATAGAACTCCTCTTTGTTGGGCTGAAACGGGACAAAAGTTGGTCTCGATGCCGGTTTTGTTGAAAGGAACCACTGTGAAGGTGAAGCTCATTTGTGAGCGTTTGAAGGCAGCATCGGACCGGCAAAAGTCTTACGCGGATTTGAAGCGTGATGAGATTTGGCCGAAAGGGCAAATTGAGTCCAAGGTTCATTGGACGATATGAGGTGATAGAACATGTGGGTCTTGTTGCCTACAAGCTGAGACTGCCTCAAGAGTTGGAAAAGATACATAATGTGTTTCATGTATCCATGCTTCGGAGATATAGATCGGATCCGTCGCATGTTATGCATGTGGAAGAAGTTGAGCTGGACCCAGACTTGATGTATGATGAGGAACCCGTTGAGATTCTGGATACGGATCGTAAGGTTCTCCGGGGTAAGACCATCGAGCTGGTCAAAGTCTTGTGGAGACATCGTGGCGTTGAGGAAGCCACGTGGGAAAGGAAGGATGACATGAAGAAGCAATTTCCTTACCTTTTTCCACCAGGTAAATTTCGAGGACGAAATTTCTTAATTGGGGGAGAGTTGTAATGCCCTGGTTTTTGGCCTAGATGTTTTAGAGGTTGAATCGGGTCGGTCGAGAACGATTCGAATCCTTTAAGGAAGGTTTAAGGAACACCTAGTTTAGGATGTTTTAAAAATATGGAAACATATCTAAAAATCCACATTTATTATATAAATGGTTATGGTGAAAACAATTTTACAAAATGTGATTTGGAAATACTACATTTCGGTGTAGTGACCAAATTGCAGTTATTACAAAAGTTGACTAGTGACTGTTTTGTAAAGGATTGAAACTTTGAATCTTTAAGGAGCTAATTTTACCAAATTGTTTTCATCAGATTTCTCTTTAATTTGGGAGTTTTAATAATTATTTAATTAAAGGAAATAAGAGAGATTTTATTTTGACTTTTCAAAACTACTTTACGATATTTTCCCCTCTTTTCATTTTCTCTCAACTTCCACTCAGCCAAACACATTTCCCTCACCAAATAATCTCTGGTTTTCATCTTTTTTTTTCTGAGATTTCATTCTCCTAAGGATTTCTAATCTTTACCTCATCGAATCCTTTTGTTTTTACTTTGGATTTTCAAGAAATCTTGCCCAAATTGAGGAGAAATCAGCCATTAGAGGCAAGCTTCGTCCTTCTCCTCTAATGATCAGTTCTTTACTCAAATTCCCAAGTTATCAATCCTTTGTTAATGATTCTTGAGTTGTTTTAATGTTAGAAGCATGGAATTATTGTAAAATTCAAGATTCTTGGTGAGATCTTGATGATTTTCGTAACTCTTTGTTAAGCTCTATTTTGAGGTTGATTTCTAATGTGTTTTGGATGATAAATGATGTTATGAATGAGGTTTTACCAAACAAATACTGAATAGGTTTGGGTTCCTAAGTTTTACATGTTAGATTTGTGGTTTTTGGGGTGGTTTTGGTAATCTGTTGTTGCTGGAGGTATAAGGACGTGGTTGTGATGATTCTTGGTGTTGATTGAGGTTTAGAAATGATTAGAATTGATAGATCTTGTCTGGGCTTTGTTTTGGGAAAGTTTGGAGGTGATTTCGGTTAGCCGAAATGGTGCTTTTGAGTAGTGCAACGAGTTTTAGTGAGTGGCTGGTGATTTCAATGCATGATGATGTATTAATCCTCCGCTCTTATGTGTAATAAACATGGGAGACATCTTTGGACGCTTTTGGTGTTGATCCAGAGGTGCCTGAAGCCTAGATATTGTTTCGGCAAACAAGCGAAACGTAATCTGTTAGTGCGAATGGTTTAAGAAGTCCTTGAGGGACAAGGAAACAAGGTTTGGGGATTTAGGATTGGTTTGAAACACCATCCTAAGTTTGGAAGTAAGTATGGCTAGAATTGCTCTCAATATGTGGTTGATGCCCCTAAATGCTTTTAACATGCTCTTGGTTTGTGTTAGACAAAATCCTACTGTTTTATGCATGATTTGTAACATGAAAAGATGTTATGTGTTGATCCCATGTTATAGCATGTCTATAGAAAGAGTTTTGATATTTTGATTAGATGAAATGCATGAATTGTGGTTTTGAAATGGGATGAGGATGATTTAAGAAATGTTGCATCAAAACAGCAGGTGAGATGTTGTTTTTGGTATAATATATTGGCATAAATGATGAGATAATTACCGGATATAATTGGTCGACCAATAGGATGAAAGTGCATTATAAACTAAAAATTTGTACGTGCTCTTTGGAGTCGGGCAATGGGGGTAGTGCCATCCCGATCCAAAGTGAGAATCCGATGACGAGAGATACCATCGGGGTAGGTCTTGGTGAAATACCCAAGCTTTGTGGCGAAGAGAGATATCGCCATGAGAGTCCAGTGATGTGAGTTTCCACCGGGGTAGGACTTGGCTTTATGTCAAGCTAATCCGCATATCCGAGTAAATATGCAATATGAAACGCCAATGTATGAGATTATATTTGATTCACATGTACCAAATGTTGAGATGTTTTATGCTATGAGAAATGCATATGAGATTTGTGGTTATGAAATGCCTTGTTTTCATTAAGCATGTGTATGTCCTTGCCATGAGATTTGCATTGGGTAAATGCATGAGCTAGATTGAAGGTACATGTGATTTTCAAATGGAGAATAGCTTTGAAATGGTTTTCAAGCATGAGATAGAAAGATCATGTTGTAGAAAATGGTTTTTGCGATAGAGTTTTAAAGTTGCATTGTTTTGTTGGTTTTATTAGAGCTTGCCTCACTAAACAAATGTGCTTACGCTCTCTTTTACCAACAATGCAGATAATTGAGACATTTTGGGCAGCAATGAGGCTAAGGATATCCAAGGAAGTGAATAGCTAAAGTATGGTGACGTTTTCATATGCTTTAGTATTGATAATTGGTAATGGGAACCCATGGTTGGTTTTGGGAGATGTATTTTGAACTCCCTGTGTTTGTTGCAAGTTTAATACGATATTTGTGGATTATAAATGTCCTCTATGGTTTGGTATTGTGGTTTATGGTTTTCATATGATTTTCATGACTAGGAAGCATGCCTATAGATCCATTGATTACATGTTTGGTGCCATGCTTTGGTTTATGCTACATCATGATGATCTTGATGCTTAAACATGTTGCTAGTATGTTGTGGTATGCGTTGAGACATGTTTGGATGTGTTTGAGTGTGAAAAACCAGCAATGTTTGCAGTTGCAGGGCTGGGCGTATCGAAACGCCCTTAACTGTTTCGGAACAGGGGCCTGAAATGGCCATAATGTTTCGGAACGGATAAGAGTGTTTTTGAACGTTTTAGCTACTAGAGAGCCATGTTTCAATACGGGTCTCGGAACGTACCTGAGTACCGAAACAGTCAACCTAGTTTCGATACGGCCGTTTCGATACAAGGCTCAGCGTTTCGAAACACTCGACCATTGATTTGGATTTTAAATTGTTTCAAGTTCTTGTCTTCTTTCATTTTAGTCCCTGATGTTTATGAATGCAATTGGATGAGTTTGGAATGTCTGATTAAGATGATATTTGACAGAGAGGCATGTAATAAGACTAATTGAATATTGGTAAACTTAAAATTGGCAATGTCCTTGTAATTTATAAAATTTACGTTTTGGTTCCTAAAAGTCTAATTCTGACAATTAAACCCCTAATTGAATTTCGATCGTTGTGCCTTTCCTTCCTATGAGTTCGGGTCGAGCATCTAGGCTGGGCTAAGGGGGTTACAAGCTCTACTGGCCGCTACAGGCTTCAGAAAATTGCACGACTGGGCTTAGGAAATTGCCCTCTTTCAATCGCGACCCATCTTGGCTAAGTCGGTGTAACTCTGCCTAGGCTGCACTTGGCGGTAATGCTGCTTCGGCAGCGTCCTTGGTGGCATATGGAACTTCTTCAGTACAACTCCTTTTGTTCCAGCTTTCCTGTCCTCTCCTCTCCTCTCTTAGCTATAACACCTAAAAATATAAACTAAACTAAAACTATAAATTTTCCCAACCAAACGTAAATATTCAATAAAAATATGGTAAAAGAGAAGATACTGTTATAATGCATGCAATGCACCCACATATGCCTAAATGAGCTTAAGAACATCAGTAATACGGGCAGGAATGTGTACAAAATATAGAACTCATGGACACTCTACACACCCCAAACTCGAATTATTGCTTGTCCTCAAGCAATGCAACCTAACTAGTAAACCTGCCCTTAGCACAAAATTAATAGAAACATTAGCCTTTAACTTGATTTCTTACCTCAAGGCCGTGGCACCTGTTTTTATGTTAGTGATAGGGAAGGGCATGAAATAACTTAGGTTTTAATTTTCTTAATGCCAGTGCAGTGTGTGCATGTCTGTGCTCATGCTAATCATGCTAAGATAATTAAGTTAACAAAGAATGCCTAAAATAATTAAATTACTAGAAAGGATACGAGTTGCCGCCTTTGCAACACATTTTGGCACTTTTGTTTTCTTTTTCTGATCATGGCTTTAAGATCTTCAGCTCATCACAACTATTCTCCGGGTCTAAAGCTAAGATAGGTGCACTCTACGAAATTTTGAACCCTTTGAATAGAGTCATCCCGTGATGACTTTCATTCACTCTTGCTAATTTGTCTGTCACTTGGTTTAGATTCATGGACTTTGATAGCAGCTGAGTGTCCTTGCTCATGATCCTTCCTAGAGCCTGTTTCGGGCACCTCTAAGGTATTTAATCTTTCTACCTAGAGCCTGTTTCGGGCACCTCTAGGGTTTTCATCATTTTTTCTGTGCTGCCCTGTGCTGCCGTGGCGGCAAACCTGTATTCAATCAAGGAATTTTTATTAAGTAAGGCAGGCAGTGTTAAACTCAGAACTCAAGCGAAAATTCAGCATTTAGCAGACAAGTGTAAAGATAATTGGCATAAAGAAAAATTTTCCAAGTATTTTTCATGCTTCTTCCCATAGTAAGATTAAATTTTTTTAGTATGGTGCGAATATATGTATTCGGCTAAGCTATCATAGGCACAATTTTTTCAACTAAAATTTTCTACTTCATTAAGTGCTAGGGGGCAAAATTTACATATGATCTTAAATGCTACTAAATGAACCTAAAACAAAGAGGACTAATTCCCCCAAACTCAAGGTTGGCATTGTCCTCAATGCCTCTACAAAACAAAAATTGAAAACAAAACATAAAATATAAAAAGAAAAATTAAAAACAGAAAAATAAAACATAAAAAAGAAATAAAATAAAACATAAAAAAATAAAAAGAAAAGAAAAGAAAAATGGTGCTATAGACTGAGGGAGTTCCCCTCTGTTGCTTCCGCGTCAGAGGATGATGCTGAGGAGGCGGACAGGACGAGGCGACACGTAGCAAATGGTCTATCAGTTGGGCTCTTCTTCTTGCTACGCGGCGGCTAGATACAACTGGGGTTGGGCTTCTTTGATTGTTTTCCAGCTCCTCCACCCTGAGGCTCTGTTGCTGGCCGCTTACTCTTTCTATCTGCCTCTGTTGGTTCGTCATCAAAGGAGTCTAAGATCTCCACGTATGAGTCGCCAGCGTCATTAGCAACGGCCCCTTTTGCTATAGGGGATGCAGCAGTGGTTTCCTCCTTCTTCTCTGATTCTGATGAGAAGGAGAGGTCATATGGCTAGATAGGGGTTGGAGAGGTTCTTCTCTTGGGGCGATGGTGCGGCCCCTCGCTATCGTCAGCGGTAGGAGCAACAACTAGTCTTGGAGTGATCTGGATTGGCTTGGAAGCTGCTAACTCCGTGGGAAAGGCAGGCAACTGTGGGCCGACGTCCTGATACTTATCCAGCAAGTAGGCCGCAAAGACCTCTTGCACGTCCGGTATGTATTTGGTGAAGATCACCTGCTTGTGCTCAATCCTCTACAGCTTTCAACTAGGCTGCGCAGTAGGGGGATCACTTCGGACGGGAGGGCAGCTTTAGTACTGCTCACTGCGGCTGGGGTGGCGGTAGCTTGGGACGTCGGCTGGGCGGTGGCGCGCTCTTCTTGTCCATCCTTCCTTGGCAGGAAGAATTTTGTCTTTTGGGTGCGGCGGTACGCGAAAATTGGCACACAGGCCAGTGATGAGTGCAGGGAAGAAGAAGGGTCATTTGACATTTGGCTTCTCTGCGTGGGCATAGATCTCCTTTATTATTACCTCACCAACGTTGATCTACTGCCCTATCATTATGCTGTGGATGAGGGCAAGCCTCGGCCTGTTGACTGTTGATCCGTGCGTGCTGGGCATCAGGCGACGTTGTACAAAGTAACTCTAAAAGGCTGCCTCCGGCAACAAATTGCGGCGGTTGACTGACCCATTGTTTTTACTTGTTAGCTACTTTGTGTTTGGCTTACAGATTTCCCTCTCGCTCTTATTGTAGTCAGCCGCCGTTAAGTAAGACTCCCGTTCCTCATGTGGATTGCCGCTGACTTCTATGCTGTAAAAGCTATTTATCATGTCAGCTGTGAACTTGACACCTTCTCCGCAGACATAAACGAAAGGGCTTGCCGGTGTTGGTCTGTGGGCGTAGAACTCTCGCACATGGTTGCTGTTGATTCCTTCTGGCTGCCGTGCGAATTGGTCCCAGCCCATATTATGGATCCTTTCAAATAGAGAGGGTTCCAAGCCAAAATCCCCATCAGACCGGGTGTATTGGAAACCCATCTCCTTCCATAGTTGCCGCTCTCTATAGTGTTTCTTGTAGGTCTCTTCGATAGATGGGTTCAAGAACCTTTTGTAAGTGGTTTTGGAGGTGACGACGGGCTGCTGTGATGAGGCAATAGTTTGTGAGATGGTTGTATTTCCTAAAGAATGAAAGAAAAGAATGTGAAAAAATAAAGCAAAGGGAAATCTTGGAAGCAAAGATTGCAGAAAGAATTCAAAGTAAAGGAGAAAGCAAAGTGAAGAATGGGGGGAGAATAGTTGGCTTTATATAGCCGCTTTTCTCCACAGCCTTGTCGGGCACACTATTAACGGGCGACAATTATTGTGGCGCGAATAACGAGATTCTAGCCGTTACATAGATATCCGTTCTGCTCGCTGTGGCAAATATAGCCGTTGCGGCTAGCCGTTATGAAACCACAAGCCGTTATGCTTATCTGCCTTGAGTTGCCTTGGCCGCTAGTTGGGCCTCTCCTTTATTCTTTCATCTTTCTTGATCTTTCCTTTATTCCTAACCTGAAATAAATTAAATACAAGAATTAAATAAAAATTAAATCTAATCCTAATGCATAAAAAAATAAAAAAATAAGGCTATGTCGGGCTGCGCTTTTCCCAAGCATAACCACTTCCTGAGGGTTTCTGTGTTTGGCTATTCATCTGGGTATGTCCTTCCCCTCCTCAGGTGGATGTTGCTGCCCACCTCGCTGCCCTGGTGGGACATACACCAAGAAAACAAAGAGGCTTTTTATTTTTTAGCAAATAAATGAAAAGAGATTTAATGTGCAAAAACTAAAATAGAAGTGCAGAAATTCAAAGATAGTTATTCTTGCCAATCCCCAACAACGGTGCCAAAAACTTGTAGAGCGTCTAGGTGTTCTCTATTTATGAGCGCAAGTGCACACTCTTGTCAAGTTATAGTATAAAAGATATCGTCTCCCAAAGGGATTGGAGTAGCTCCTATGAATGGTTTCCTGCACAAAGATTTAGTAAATGCGCAATTAAATCTCACAATGTGGAAATATAAAAACACAAAAAAATAAAGATAGTGATGAGAGGAATAATAGGGAGAGATTTGGTCGATAGATTGGGTAAGACAAATGCAGCTCAGTAGCATGTGGACTGCATTGTAAAGTCTGAGTATGTTTTGTGCTGCCATGAATTGCTGCCTCGGCGGGTATGGCGGACGGCAAACTACAACCCTGTCACGTGACCGAAGCAGGTCACTACCACTACAGGAGTATACTATCTCGGTAGATGGAACGGAAAGAAGTCCTGGAGGCAAGTTGTGACCAAGTTAGTCATGCCCCAATAGGTTGTGACCGTGCTTAACCCTTTCGTGAGCCTTGCACTTTCATGCCCGACAAATGGATTTTCTCTCAACTAACTGGTGTAGACTAATTCAAAGAACAGAGAGCATAGATTAAGCAAACTTTGGAATTTATTGAAAACCACTCAAAACTAATACAACCGTTTCCCTCAAACTACTTTACATACACGCACCTAAACCCTAGGAGAGTTGGGCCGCGACCCCCAACAACTCTAACCTATCTAGCTACATCTCCGTTGTGTGGCTGCTCAGGCTCGCATCCCCTCACCCTCGTCATGCCCCTATACCCTTACATACATTGGGTATATATAGGGCTCATGGCCTAAATTTGAGTCCTCCTTGAAGTAGGAGTTCTAAAAGTAAATTACATTAAATACAGACTCCTTTTTGACTTAAATATGGACTCTTTGGACGTTGCATTCTTTCGCAAGTAAGAATAAGTGCTCCTACTTATCGATCTTGGATCAGTTCTACCAGCAGCTACAGGCTTCAGAAAATCGCAAGACTAGGCTTATTGGGCTTAGGAAATTGCCCTCTTTCAATTGCGACCCATCTTGGCTAAGTCGGTGTAACTCCTGCTCGGGCGGCACTTGGCGGCATTGCTGCTTCGGCAGCGTCCTTGGCGGCATCTGGAATTGCTTCAATACAACTCATTTTGTTCCAGATTTCCTATCATGTCCTCTCCACTCCTAGCTATAGCACCTGAAAATATAAACTAAACTAAAACAATAACTTTTCTCAACCAAAAGTAAAATATTCAATGAAAACATGGTAAAAGAGAAGACACTGTTATAATGCATGCAATGCACCCACATATGCCTAAATGAGCTTAAGAACATCAATAATACGAGCATGAATGTGTATAGAATATAGAACTTATGGACACTCTACACTTTACAATCTTCCAAAGGTCATGGTTATATATATACAAACTTTTCAACCAAGAAAAATGCATGATAAGCTTATCTATGTACATTCTAAGTGCCACCAACTAGGAGAGTACAAAAAGAGTACAAGATCATACTTCTAGCATTGCTTGTGTCTTGCTTCGGGCTCAGGGAAGATAGCTTCAAAATCAAGAAACTGGTTCGGGAATCCTTTATCCTGTAGTTTGGGAAGAATGGAAACGAGAGTGATAAGTACAAAAATGTACTTAGCGAGGTAGCACCTAAATCTATCAAGTTTATCAAGACAATGATTATCAAAAGCATCGTAAGCAAGGATGTTATATTATGTTTCGAGTTCAAAAGCATGAATCAAGAAGGCCACATTTACAAGCTACAAGTTTGTATATCAAGGGCCAAGGTATCAAGTAATCTCAAGTATACCTGTTCAAGCATATATTTGAAATATACAAGGTACATCAAGGAGTTCATTTCAAGGATTTACATTTCACATCTCAAGAAAGTAGCATGTATACAAGTACTAGGCAAGACAAGTAAGACAATCATACAATTCATTCGAACAAGAATCACGTACATAAGTAAAATATCTTTCAAGTAATAAGAAAGCTCAAGTAGCCATGTTATACATGTATTCCAGTAACAAGCAATTCAGGTAACATAGCCACCATGTTATAGAAGTAATATCAAGTAACAAGCTAATTAACAAGGATCAAGATTTCATATACATTCATCATGTTTAGCTTCTCTTATTTCAAGTTTAGTTAACATTATTTGCCATTTTGCCTTGGTATTTAGTTGACAAGGTAATCGAGTCACCAACCAAACTGTTGCCAATATAGTACTCAAAGTACTCGGTCAATCCCTCCTACTGTCGCCAAGTGACCAAAACACTTCCCTCCTACTATCGCCATATAAGGGCCTTAGCCCGATGTAAAGTGTCCATAAGTCCTATATTTAATGCACATTCTAACTCTTAGTATTATTGTTTTAAGCACATTTTAGGCATATGTAGGTTCATGCATAGCGTTTTACAATGTTTCATTGTTCTGCCTTGCTTCTATGTTATCATTTATTTGGTAAACAAGAGATGTTGTTTTAGTGTATTCTTGTATGTAGGTACTAACTGTTGAAAGAGGGAACCAAGGAGCTGAGGGCACAAGGCTGAGGAAGCTTACCTAGGAGTTGTACTGATGCAGTTCCAGCAAAAGACAGTTGCTGTCGAGAACCTGTCGAGTAGAGTTGCTGCCGACCTTGCTGCCCACGACAGCTGACAATGTAAGTTGGAAGAACCAGAGCGCAATCTGTAGAGCTAAAACTCCTAAATCTATCGTCGGTGTTCATTTGATTTTCTGACGTCTGTAGCAGCGGCCAGGGCTACCGAAGCGAAAATCTCAAGATTACTTGCAGGCTTAGGCAAACGAGATAGAATCCACATTCCACGCAAAGAAGTCAGCATTTAAAGCCATATTAAAGATGGAAAGCTACTTTCGAGGACATCTACTTTAAGGAAGACTTAACCCAGTCTTGAGTCTATAAATACCTAGTGTACTCCTAGTTCAAATCATCCTAGGTCTTCTATAGACTTTTCTTATGTTTTTTACTGCCGCCATAATCTAAACTCCATTTGGGTTAGGGTTATGTTGTAACTAGTGTGAAAAGGTTGTTTTAGGTTTTGAGTTATTTTTCAATAAAATATTCCGAGTTTACTTAATCCATTGTTCTTCATTCTTTCAATCATTCTACACCAGTCTTTTGAGAGAATCCATTTGTCGAGCACGAAAGTTCAAGGCTCACGAAAGGGTTAAGTACGGTCACAACGTGCTGAGGCGTGACTAACTTGGTTCCACACCAATCCACAAGTTTCAGCGGCTAAAAGGGATTACTAACTGAGATGACTAGCTTCTGTTAGGTTGACGCTGAGATTGCTAGGTATTGCCTACGTCACGTTAGCTCTCGAGCATCCTAACCTAGAAATAGGAGGGATCACTGTCGACTATCCTGCAAAACTTGTTGTATCTTCCAGACTTGCCGCCAGGACTTCTTTCCGTTCCACCTGCAGATACAGTACACCCCTGCAGTGGCAGTGACCCACTGCGGCCGTGTGACAGGGTCGTAGTTTGCCGCCCGCCATACCCGCTGAGGTAGCATATCGTGGCAGCACAAAATAACTTATACCTTTTACAACGCAGTTTTCACACTAAGTGGCAGCATAACCCTGCCTGCTCTATCAACTTGATTACCTTCTTTATTACTTGTGTTTTCGCTTATTTTCTATCCAAACCAACCATTCACTTGTGTTTTATTTTACCTTGTGCAGGAACTACGAAATGAGACAAGCTGTCCAATCCTCGTGGGATTCGACATCTTTTATACTATAACTTGGCAGGAGTGTGCACTTGCGCTCTCACAAAAAGGGGACACCTACATGTCCTACAAGTTTTTGGCACCGTTGCTGGGGATTGGTAACAGCGAATTTCATTTTTCAATTTCTGCACCTTTTATTTACTTTTTATTTTATTTTTATTTTTAATCGAAAAAAATAAAAAATAAAAATTTTTTACCGTGTCCTTTGCAAGTGCATGACAAGGGCCAACCCTAAGGGAAACATTATCATTTACGACGATATCGAGCGCGAAACGATAAGGATTAAAAGGGAGCTCAGGGAAATTCTAAAGAACAGAGGAGATAAGGGCAAAGCAAAGAAAGAAACCATGGTAAACGAGGACCCCCCCAAATGATGCCATGAATGGCAGGGGCGAGCAGCATAACTTGCCGCCTAGAGGACCACAAGAACAACAGAGGCAGGACCCCCTGATCCGCCCAGGCCGCAACATGTGCAGAGAACTAGAGATTACCTGGAACATGACTTCCAAAGGTTCGAGCCAATAGTGATAGAACCAGAGATAGGGGAAGACCCTTTTGAGCTAAAACCCGTCATGTTCAACATGCTAAATACACTAGGCCACTTCGGAGGGACTGCCACAGAAGATGCTCGGCAGCATCTACGAGGATTTCTGGACATTTTCTGAGCATTCAAAATACATGGGGATCACCAGGACGTACTACGACTGAGGCTATTTCCCTATTCACTAAGGGATAGGGCGAAACAGTGGTTGTATAACCAGCCAATTGGATCTTTTAATACATGGACGGAGCTCTGCAAAGACTTTCTAGACCGTTTCAGCTAGTTCAATGTCACTGATAGGTTGCGGAAGGAGATCATAGCCTTTAGACAAGGGGATGACGAGCCGATGTATGAGGCATGGGAGCGGTATCAACAAATGATGAATAACTGTTCGCTTTACGGTCCACTGGCTTGGACTCGGGTATCTATATTTTACAATGGGGTTAACTACCCAACGCGAATGATGATAGATGCCTCGGTCAAAAGGATCATCCTAGACAGACCTCCAGAGGAAGCACTATGGCTGCTGAACATAGCAGCTAAAACCGATTACAAGTACCCGACATCCTGCCGAGGCGACACAAGGCAGCCAATCACTGCAAATGAGGTAGAAGCCTCAGATTCCATAAACGCCCGCCTCGACACTCTGACGGAGCTAGTGTTGAAGATGGTGCAATCCTCTGGGAAGGTCCATGAAGTAAAAGCTGTTGAGCCATTCTGTGGCGAATGTGGGGGCGACCACGATTCCTCTTCATGCACTGCATCTGCAAACTATATGAGAGGATACGAGAGGAATTGCAGGCCTGCCCAGAACACCTATAATCCTGGCTGGAGGAACAATCCCAACTTCACCTGGAGAAACCCAAAGACAACTGCCAACCCACAACAGCTCCAGGAAGGCTACCAGCAGAACCAGTCCCTGCAGCAGACTTAGTAGCCACAACACAATAATTCACTAGAAGCTACTCTACAAACTTTTATGAAACAAACTGGTGAACTTATAACTCATACAAATAAATTTATGGAAAAACCGAGTCTTTTATGGACAAGACAAAGATGAAGATGAACAACCAGGGGGCTGCCATAAAGAACCTGGAGACCCAATTTGGGTAGTTCACTGAAATCTACAACAGCCGGACTATGGGTGCATCATCTAGCAGCTCGCAAGCAGCCAAACTTACCTTTGAGCATTGCAAGGCTATATCAACAAGAAGTGGGAAGCAGTTAGATGAGCCCAGGATGGTAGCACATCCAAAAGTATAAACAGACCAGATAAGCAAGCCTGCCACAACATCACCAACACTTGCCGCCCCAGCAGCAGAACATGACAGCGACTCTGAAAATGATGATCCTCCATGGACTAAGTCCCCAAGCAAGGAGCACATATAGGACATCCATCTGCCAGCACCATTCCCCCCAAAGCTCAAGCAATATCAACAGGAGCACCAGTTCAGAAAATTTTTGGATATTCTGAAACAAGTGCATATCAATATACCTCTGACAGAAGTCATACAAAGCATGCCAAACTATGCCACCCATCTCAAAGACATGGTTTCTAAGAAGAAGAGGATATGGGAATTCGAGACAGTGGTTGTTACTGAAGAGTGCATGTGTAACCCCCTTAGCCCGGTCTAGACGATTGACCCGAGCCGAGCTGATTACATGGGGAAAACGAAGCCAACTCGTTAAAGCTGACTCCGATTAACGACCTTTTTTTCTTTTTATCTTTTCTAGAGAAAATTAAATCCAATGTGGTCACCAAAGAGTATAGGAAGAAACGACACATCGATCGAAAATCATTTAGGGGTTTAATTACGCAATTTGGGCATTTAAGGACCAAAACATAATTTCTGAAAATTACAAGGACTTTTCTGATTTTAAGGTCATCATTACTCGATTAGTCAAGTTTCATGCTTCTCTGTAAATTTTCATCACAATATGACTAACCAATCACATCCAATTGCATTCATGAAGTTCAAGGACTAAAATGCAACATTTTCAAGCTATAAAAGATGCCACTAACAGAAATTAACGGTCGCGTATCGGTACGCCTAGGGATCGTATCGATACGCGGGAAGGCAGTGACCAAACTTGCAGAAAGGTTATCGATACGCTCTCACACGTATTGAAACGCCCTTCAAACCTATACCGAAACACTCTCCATCCGTACCGATACCTCTATACAAAAAAGGCACAAATTTGGCTTATGCATATCAATACGCAAGCCTGAGTATCGATACGCATACCAGAAGTTATGTTAGAAATCAACCTCAATTCAGAGCTTATCATAGAAATACGAAAATCATCAAGATCTCATCAAGAATCTTGAATTTAACAACTATTCCATGTTTATAACATCAAAACAACTCAAAGACCATTAACAATGGATTGATAACTTGAGAATTTCTGTAAAGAACTGATCATTAGAGGAGAAGGACGAAGCTTACCTCTAATGGTTGATCTCTCTTCAATTTGGGCAAGTTTTCTTGAAAATCCAAAGCAAAAACCAATAGGATTTAATGAAACAAATATAGGAAATCTTTTGGAAGATGAAATCTCAGCAAACAAGATGAAAATAAGAGGTTCTTTGATGAGAGAAAAGTGTTTGGCTGATTGGAAGTTGAGAGAAAATGAAAATAGAAAATCTATCGTAAATTTGGTTATGAAAAGTCAACCTTTGATTTTCTTTTAATTCTCTTTTATTTCTTTAATTAAATCATTATTAAAAGCTCCCAAATTAAAGAGAAATCTGATGAAAACAAATGGTAAAATTAGCTCCTTAAAGATTCAAAGTTTCAATCATTTACAAAACAATCACTAGTTAACTTTTGCAAAAACTGCATTTTGGTCACTATACCAAAATGTAATATTTCCAAATCTCATTTTGTAAAATTGTTTTTACCATAATTATTTATATAATAAATGATGATTTTTAGATATTTTTCCACATTTTTAAAACATCCCAAACTAGGTGTTCCTTAAACACACCTCAAAGGTTCGAACCGTTTCCGACCGGCCCGATTCAACATCTAAAACATCTAGGCCCAAAACCAGGGCGTTACAACTCTCCCCCACTTAAGAAATTTCGTCCTCCAAATTTACCTGGTGGAAAAAGGTAAGGAAATTGCTTCTTCATGTCATCCTTCCTTTCTCACGTGGCTTCCTCAATGCCACGATGTCTCCACAAGACCTTGACCAGCTCAATGGTCTTACCCCAGAGAACCTTGCTATCTGTGTCTAGAATCTCAACAGGCTCCTAACCATACGTTAAGTCTGGATTCAACTCAACCTCCTCTACATGCATAACATGCGACGAATCCGATCTATACCTCTGAAGCATGGATACATGAAACACATTATATATCTTTTCTAACTCTGAAGGCAGTTTCAACTTGTAAGCAACATGACCCACACGTTCTATCACCTCATATGGTCCAATTGACCTCAGACTCAACTTGCCCTTCCGGCTAAATCTCATCACCTTCTTCCAAGGTGAAACTTTCAGAAACACACGTTCGCCAACTGCAAACTCTATCTCCTTACGCTTCAAATCCGCGTAAGACTTTTGACGGTTCGATGCTGCCTTCAAACGCTCACAAATGAGCTTCACCTTCTCGGTAGTTCCTTTCAACAAAGTTGGCATCAAAATCAACTTTTACCTCGTTTCAGCCCTACAAAGGGGAGTCCTACACTTTCTCCCGTATAAAGCCTCGCACGGTGCCATTTGAATGCATGCATGGTAACTATTGTTATAAGCAAACTCATCCAAAGGCAATTGCTTCTCCCAAGAACCTTGAAACTCAATAACGCAGCACCTCAACATATCCTCAAGCACATGGATAACATGCTCTGACTGTACATCCGTCTGCGGATGATAAGAAGTACTGAAATTCAACCGCGTACCCAAAGCCTGATGCAAACATATCCAAAACCTTGACGTGAACCTCAGATCTCTATCCGATACTATAGATTTCGGCACTCCGTGCAAACGCACAATCTCAGCAATGTACAGCTCAGCTAGCTTATCCAAGGTATACGTAGTATACACATGCAAGAAATGTGCACACTTCGTAAGGCGATCTACAATCACCCAAACATAATTCTTTTTCGATGGCGACAACGCAAAGCCAGACACGAATTCCATGGTAATCCTTTCCCACTTCCATTCTGGAATTCTCAACGACTGCAACAACCCAGGTGGAACCTGATGTTCAACCTTAACTCGCTAACAAACCATACATTTGCTAACGAACTCGGCAACATCTTTCTTCAATCCCACCCAATAGTACTCATCTTTCAAATCACGTTACATTTTTGTACTACGTGCATAGCGAAAGGACTACTGTGAGCTTCAGTCAGGATAGTGCGCCTCAACTCCACATCATTCGGCACAAGTATCTGACTCCCAAAACATTGAACACCATCATCACTGAAGTCTGAAGGCCTACCTTCCGCAATATCCTGGACGTGAGGTACAAGAGAATCATCAAGCAACTGCTTATCCTTTATTAACTGAACCAAAGATGGTTTCACTTGCAACTCAGCAACAAGGCCATCATCTCGAGATATGCTCAAGCAAGCAAACATCGCCCTCAACTCTACCGCCACTTTCCAGCTCAAAGCATCGACCACAACATTAGCTTTTCTAGGATGATACTCTATCGTTAGATCATAATCCTTAAGCAACTCCACCCAACGTCGTTGCCTAAGATTCAACTTCTTTTGAGACATAAGATACTTCAAACTCTTGTGATCCGTGTACACGGTACACTTCTCACCATATAAATAATGTCTCCAAATCTTCAAAGCGAACACCACTATCGCTAACTCAATATCATGCGTGGGATAGTTACTCTCATGCACCTTCAACTTTCGTGAAGCATAAGCTACTTCCTTACCTTCTTGCATCAGCACACAACCCAAACCAACATAGGATGCGTCACTATACATCACAAACTCTTTTACAGATTTAGGTTGAATCAAGATAGGAGCTTGCGTCAAAGCTTCCTTTAGCTTCTCAAAAGCTTACTGTATTGCTTCCGTCCACTCAAACTTAACACTCTTCTGCAATAACTTCGTCAAAGGAGCAGCAATCTTGGAAAATCCTTCTAGGAACCTTCGGTAGTAACCCGCCAAACCAAGGAAACTACGAACTTTATGAACATACCTAGGAGGCTTCCAATTCACCATCGCCTCAATCTTCTGAGGATCAACATGAATTCCCTCGTTCGAAGCCACATGTCCAAGGAAAACAACCTTTTTCAACCAGAACTCACATTTACTCAGCTTAGCATAAAGCTGATTTTCTAGCAACACTTGCAAAACAATTCTCAAATGTTCCTCATGCTCCTTCTCAGTACGAGAGTACACAAGGATGTCATCGATGAACACCACAACAAACTTATCAAAGAACTCATGAAACACCCTGTTCATCATATCCATGAATGCAGCAGGAGCATTCGTCAAACCAAAAGGCATCACCAGGATATCATAATGCCCATACCTAGTCCGAAAAGCAATTTTCGGCACATCCACATCCTTAACCTTCAATTGATAATACCCAGACCTTAAATCAATCTTCGAGAACACAACCACTCCATGAAACTGATCAAAAAGATCATCAATCCATGGCAAAGGATACTTGTTCTTAACAGTAAACTTATTCAGCTGACGACAATCAATGAACATTCTCATCGTGCCATCTTTCTTCTTTACAAACAAGACCGGTGCACCACAAGGTAACACACTAGGCCGAAAAAAGCCTCAGTCAAGCAACTCCTGAAGTTGCATCTTTAGCTCCTTCAACTCCTCAGGTGCCATTTGATAAGGAGCGATGGACACCAGAGTTGTGTTCTCATACAACTCAATTCCAAACTCAACCTCCCGACTAGGCGGCAAACTAGGTAACTCCTCCGGAAACACCCTAAGGAATTTACACACAGTCCTTATATCTTGAACTGAACATCCTTTGTACTAGGATTCATTACAAAAGCTAAATAAGCTTCTCATCCTTGACGCAACAACCGACTTGCTTCAAGCGTTGAAACCACATTAGATAGGAACTTTACGTTCTCTCCCACCACCACAACTTCATAATCGTCAGCAAGTTTCAGCGAAACTCGCTTATTCTCAAAATCCACAACAACCCTATGCTCAACTAGCCAATCCATACCAAGGATTACATCGAATCCATAGAAAGGCAATTCCATAAGATCCACCAAAACCACATGTTCTTGCACCTTTAAGGGACATCTCCTATACAACTTCCTTGTTACAATCGTTTCACCGAAAGAACTAGTCACACGCATGCCAACATCCAACGAATCAACAGGCAAAGCAAGCATTTGAGAATGTTCACGCAATATGTATGAATGTGTAGACCCTGAATCAATCAGAGAAAGTAATGAAAACGACTGCAAAGTAAAGGTACCTACGATCACATCGGTGTCATTCCTCCCTTCACGATGGGCATACACTCTGGCCTGACCAACTCCTTCGGGCTAAACAGCTACCTCATGTGCTACATTCCTCGCACCAGCATCTCTACACTGAAAATTTCCACGGCCGCGCCCATGGCCCCTCTATGGCAGAGCTGCTCTCACTGGAGCCTTTCCCTCTCTCATCGGCTGAGGACAATCTCGTTTCATGTGCCCACGGGAACCACAATTCCAGTATGTACCAATGTTGCCGCAGCACTCGCCCGTGTGCCTCTTGCCACACTGATTACACTCAGGTGTACAAATGAAGGCATTCAACCCTTGCTGACCTCTTCCTGGATTACCAACCCCACGTCTAGCATCCACATGAGACCTTTGATCCCTCTGCCTCTTAAAATGATCCCTTCCAGCATCAGAACCCGCAGCTCGCTTCCCTAAGCTAGATCCCTCTGCTCGACTCGCCAGACCAAGGTTCAGCTCAGTGACCTTGGCTCGAGTGACCAGGACATCAAAATCAGTGTAATCTGATGCAAGCATGTAAGTCTTCACATTAGCCACCAGCTCATATCTGAAACGCTCGCATCTCTCCCTTTCATTAGGGATCAATTCTGATGCATACTGGCTAAGGCATACAAACTGCAACTCATATTCAGCCACATACATGCTTCCTTGCACCAGGGACATAAATTCCTTCTTTTTCTTGTCCAGATAACGGACTCCCAGATATTTCCTCTTGAACGCATTTAGAAAGAACGTCAAAGTCACTTCATCATCCTCCAATCCAGCTATAGTGGTCGTCCACCACGTATAGGCATCATCATGCAATAGGGATACAATACACCCCAACTTCTGGACATCATTGCAATTCATCTGTCCAAGAATACTCTTGGTGCTCTCCAACCAAGATTCGGAACTCTCAAGGGTCAGCCCTCTAAACTCAGTCCCTCATAGACCGCGGAGTCGCTACAATGACAAACTCGCACCGGCACCAACCTGAGGTGCAGCCACATGAGCACCAGCTACTGTTTCCTAAAAGGCTCCAACAATAGCCTGAATTAGAACGGTCACATTAGGAGCAGCTTCCCATCGTGCTCCCTCGGGTTCAACAACCCCTACTCCAGCTCCAGTAGCACCAACCCCCGCTCCACCACCACTGGGTGGTCTACCAAGAGGAGGAGGGGGTAGATTCTCAACACGCTCATCCGCCTCATTCATCTCATTCTCAGCCGCATTACGCGTATTAATTCTAAGCTCTCTACGTGGCCCCATTCAAAACAATGCAACTAGCAAAATGCAATAAAACTCAGTTAGGCAATATAAGGCAAGAAATCCAAGCTGCTCAAGTTTATTTTCAAAACAATTCTTTCCAATAGTAATGATATGGCAATGAGTTCCCCACCTACACCCCAAACATAGCATACAACACAATTTCATCTCAAACATTCAACTTGCATGCATTTGATCTCATCAAAGCCCAAACATTGCACAATTACACAACATGCTTTCACAATGTTCATATCTAATCAGATTTACACTTACCAATCACATACCAACGTCCCAATTATTTGCAAACCTGGCTCTGATACCAACAAATGTAAACCCTTAGCCCGGTCTAGACGGTTGACCCGAACCGAGGTGATTACACGGAACATAAACGTAATGGAAAGGAATAATACAAGTCGTAAACACACCATAAGTAATATCAAACTAAGTTAAAACACACCAAACATACTATATGCATAGTAAACACACTAATATAAATAATATAACATAAAAAATGTTACACATCAATATGTAACTAGTGAAAAAGCAAACTTCCCTGAAAGTTTGAAGTTGCATCGTTGGGTGGCATAAACGTGCTCACATCATCCCCCCTTCTTTAATGTGATTTGTCCCCAAATCGACCCTCATTACAAAAGGGAACAATTTCGACTTTCGCTTGGCAGGGAACTTCTTCAGTCGTCTTGCTCGGCACATATGCCATCCTCTCGAATCAAGTTCTTTTACAAAGAACACAAATGGAAATGCCTTCTTTCTTGTACCTTTCCGAATAATGCACAACATAAAGTCAGACAATGCTCGTCGTGCATCCTTAAATCTGAAATAAATGACATACAAAGGCAACTCCAAAGAACAACAAGAATCTCGACGATCATCCAGATTCACAACACAAGGTTGTTCACAATCCAACGTACAACCAAAGAAATCAGCATATAAAAATGAAAAATCAATAGTACAATGGAAGGAACGTCAAACCGTGGTAAAGAAGGTTGCTGAATTTTTGAAAAGGACATAGATGCACTAGACATACCAACAATAGCAACCTTGGGAACTTCACATGGAATCACCTTATTAACCTGCAAGTTAGAAGAAGAAATAGAATAAAATGTCAAATCAGATAATACCTGTGAATTTGCTTTCTTCTTTTCTCATTCATTCTTCTCTTTGTTGGTCTTCCAAGCTATTGTACTCGCTTTCAAACGAACTTTGTCTTCATATACTTCACTTGGAGTCATAGGTGCCAAAGTTACCTTTTTACCCTCATGAGTAGAAGATATCGATTGGTGTAACAATCGTGCAAAACTCTCTTATCATACTGCCACAGTCTTCCTAACAACAAATGACAAGTACCCATAGAACAAACATCACAAGTTACCTCATCCCTGTATTTACCAATGAAAAATGGTATAACAACTCGTTCGATAACGTTGATTTCACCATCGTTATTCAACCATTGTAACTTGTACGGATTGAGATGCTTTGTCGTCTTCGGTCCTAACTTGTCATCCGCTCTAAGGCTTGCATCTAAAGATTCGGTGGTTGTTGTTCACCCGGATTATCATCAGAACCTGCCATGTTGAAAAACAAAAACAACAAAAAAACAAACAATATATATATATATATATGTTAGTGAAATAAATAATAAAAAAATGGACCTCACAGAACACTCAACAAAAATCTCACAGATCGCTCCAAGGAAAGATCACTCAACAATTGCACTCAAACGCTCGTGTTTCACTCGGGAGAATGCTTGAATGGCTCTTTTTGTCTCCCCTTCTGTTCTCACACGCTCAAATGCCTTTTCCACTCGATCTCTCGTAATCAGTTCTTTAAGGAACTAACTCGATCCTTCAAACTTGTTAACTGTGTCAACTTTCAAGAAAACTTAAAGAGGTGAAGAAAACAAAGGTTAGGAATAAATTAGGGGTTGTTAAAATAAAAATAGAAGGTTAGAAAATAAAAGGAAGGTGGCTGGAAATTTGGTGATGAAACGAAGAACAAGGCTGAAAAATTAAATGGAGGAACAGAAACAAAGAACTTACTGCAATAGGAATGCTTGCAGCAACCCTATCACCGAACAAACAAGAAGAAGTTGTTTCGGGTGATTTCGAAGCATTCTATGGAAAATTTGATCATCCTTCATCTTTTTCACGAACAATAGCACATATGAACATAAAAATACACAAAATATTTGAATATGATTTTTTGAATTTTTTGTTGACTTCGACTTTTTGATCAAACTTTGACTTTGACTTTTTTTTAGAATTTTGAATTTTTTTAACTTTTGTATTTTTTTGATATCTTGTAGTGCAGAAAGTGCTATAATCCAACCAAAGCTCTGATACCATATGATAAAGGGCATATGTTGCTTCAGAAACAACGCTCCTTGTTCGTAAACGGATCTAGGATCGTAGCAAACATTTCTCTGCAATAAAACACAAGAATGAACGTTTTTAGATAGTTAAAATAAAAAAGAAAAAAAAACAAACAAAAAAGGGACAGAATAAAAGTGTAGGAATTTCTGGACAGATTTGGACTCGAACAAGATGAAGGCTTCAACGGGCTTTCATGGCTGTTACGGAGACCACAATATGGCAAAAACGTTGCTCGTAAATCAACGAAAGTTTGGCAACGTTAAACTCAAAAGAACTCGAATAATCTACTGAACGAACCCGAATCGAATCTGTCTAACGTCAAGGACGGAAAGCTCGAAAGAACCTGCACAATCTACTGAGCAAACCCGAATCGAATATGCTTCACGTCGGAGGACTTGGACCCACTAGATAGCGATCTAGGAACCCGAAGTATCAAGTAAAATTTGACACAACAGAACTCAGTTTGAAATGTCAAAAGATAGTTCTAAAAAGAACCGAACAAGAGAAACTCTCTCAAATATTTTATTTCCAAAATATCTAGCCTTTTACATATGAAATTCGGCTTATATATAATTCAGCCCACACTTGTTGTACTGGCTGCCACACACTTGTAGGACACTTGTTCAGCTGCTACGTGACTTGTCAGCTGTAGTTGAGCTAGTGGAGCTAAAGTTGAGCTTATTGGAAATGAGTTGAGCTGAAACGATCTAGCTGAAAGTGAGCTGGTTACACTCTCCTCAGATGGGACCGAGCTGCATACATTCTGGTGGGCTAGAGATAAGCTGCATACACTCACTTGAGCTGGAGTTGAGCTGCATATGCTCACTTGAGCTAGTGTCCTCCTATGTACTTATGTCAAAAGGTAACAAACTTCGATCAAAGCATTATAAACATAATGGAAACAATAATACAGGTGGTAAACACACCATAAGTAATATCAAACAAAGTTAAAACACACCAAACATACTATATGCATAGTAAACACACTAATATAAATAATATAGCATAAAAAATGTTACACATCAATATGTAACAAGTGAAAAAGCAAACTTCCCTGAAAGTTTGAAGTTGCATCGTTGGGTGGCATAAACGTGCTCACATCACAAACGGTGTTCAAATGCAATGAAACTTTACATACATTATTTCAATGCTAAAAAACTATCGGCGTGCCAAGTTTCATGATCATTCGAATACGTTTACTAGGTTTTCACCTATGTGAGCCATATATGCCATTTTTGCTAACTTTTAACCAAACCAAAAGTCATATTTAGGCCTTTAACATCTTTTCAACTTATACACATAATAGGCATAACGAAATAGGCACAAAAGACTAGAGCAACTACTTTTCCACCTTCCTAGGAGTTCATAAAGTGAAAATACAGTACTCTTGGCTTTAGTGACTTGTCTTGCCTCGACCTTTTCGATCTTCCACAAAGGTCGATTCATTAACCTGAAATATATGAGATGAGACACATTAGGCATGCTTTTCCTGGAGAGGTAGTCATTTACAATGTAAATATCAATGAGTGATGCATGTACATATACTCATGCTTATCAACATCAATGTCACGCTTCAATATACAATGTTTATCATATCATAGTCATTATTAGCCCTTGGATTGAATCAAGATAGGGGATACGCGAATTCCTACGCCTTGCCGAATAAATAAATGGTCTAGTCCCTCCGCCTCGCCAATATGACAAATACAAAAACACATCCCTTCGCCTCGCCCAATCGATATAGGTCATTGCCTTAGGACCTTAGTCCACCCGTACACCGAGCTCATGAATTCTATGGCATGCCAATTGCATCCAAGGTCCGTCCAAACGCAAGGTTCCAATGACAATATCCATATTAAATATTCAATGATAATTCTAAGGACTAATATCTTCAATAATATTATTAGTAACCATGTTTCAATATCAATATATCATGATTTCGATGCCAATGTCAATGTCCTATGATTCATTCACAATGTTTTAATAACAATAAATATACCGATAACAATGCACAATGATGACAATAACTATGTCTGATGTTCATTACCAAACTTACCGACGCTTACCAATATTTCCGTTAAACAATCGGATGTGACTTCCTTCAAAGACATGTTAGCTATTTGATCAAATTCAACAATAATGAATTCGAGAAGGCTTCTCGCCTAAACCCGAGACTCCGACTACACTCACCTTGATATCCGATGCTCTTACAGCTCTCGGATGACAACGCCCTTGTTTCTAGCTTTCGATAGAAATGGCAAAACCTCTCTCTCCACTTCTTGAGCTAGAAAATCAATAGGAGCATGTTAAAAACAAGATTACGATATCGTATTTGCAATAACAATATCAAAATCGATATCTAAACTCAACATGGCTAATAATCAAGAACATACATGGATGGCCAAAACCTAACTTAAAATTTCTTTCATAAACACCATGGATTTCCAATAATAGTTTTAGGGGAATAGCTTACTCGATCACTAGTAATGATTCGATAACAATAAAATAAAGGAAAAACAAATCTTGAAGCTAGCTCCAATGGAGGTGCTTGTTTAGGTAGGAGACGATGAAGATGAAGAGTTTGAGAGGTTCTTGCTTAGTTTAGAATCAAGTAAGTCTTTTCTATCTCCTTTCTGTGTTTATATATTATTTGGGCAATTTAGCTTTCCTTCATATGAAGGAAAGCTCTCAGATTATCCTACGTAGGTGGGATTTTAATTAAGAAGGGGCTAATCGCAAGATTAGTCCCTCAACCCCTTCTATATTATGGTTTTGCCCTCAAACATGCAATTTCCTCAATTTAGTCATAGATTAGGTTTTGATATTATTCGATAGGGTCCAACGACAATAATTTAACTCAATTAGAGTCCAATATCAAATAATTAACAAGTCAATACAATATTTAAACTTTATCGATGTGAAATTTCCAATCACTAGAACCTAAATCCGACTAGACCTAATTTGGGGGTGTTACAACTCTCCCCCCTTAAGAAAAATTCGTCCTCGGATTTTATCTGAACCGAAGAGATGAGGATATTGCTGTTTCATGGTCTCTTCAGGTTCCCAGGTAGTTTCTTCAATAGTATGGCTTCTCCATAGCACTTTAACTAACGATACAGTTTTGTTGCGAAGTCTCTTGACTTCTCTTGCAAGAATCTGAGCCGGTTCTTCTTCGTAGGACAGCTTTGGTTGAATTTCTATAGATTCGGGTTCCACAATGTGTGAAGGATCAGAACGGTACTTTCGAAGCATCGATACATGGAAAACATCATGGATTTTACTCAATTCTGAAGGTAACCATAATCGATATGCCACGGGGTCCCTCAATGACTTCAAAGGGTCCAATGAATCGGGGACTTAATTTTCCCTTCTTGCCAAACCTTAGAACTTTCTTCCACGGTGATACCTTATGAAAGGATTTTCACCAACTTCATACTCAATATCTCTTCTTTTGAGGTCGGCATAGGCCTTCTGCCGGTCAAAGGTAGCTTTAAAGTGATCGTGAATAATGGTAACCCATTCTTCAGTTTCCTAAAGTAAGTCAGGGCCCAACATCTTACCTCCACCAAGTTCAGACCAACACAATGGAGTCCAACATTGTCTGCCGTACAATGCCTCATACGGAGCCATTTGGATTGAAGCCTGATAGCTATTATTGTAGGGAAATTCAACAAGGGGTAGGGATTTCTCCCAAGTTCTACCAAAGTTAATGATGCATGCTCGAAGCATATTTTCCAAGATATGTATAAGATGGTTCAATAACAATACAGATTTCCAAGAGTTCAATGGAAGAGTCTCTTGATAATTACTTGAATTACCCTTTATGACTGTCCGTCAGATTGAGGGTGAAAGGCTATGCTAAGATTAACTCTGGTGCCCAAAGCTCCTTGTAAGGTTCTCCAGAACCGAGATGCAAAACGGGGATCTCGATCGGAGATAATAGATTTGGGTACTCCATGGAGTTAAATTACTTCCTTGATGTACAAGTAAGCTATTTTTGTAACCCCCTTAACCCGGCCCAGACGGTTGACCCGAATTAAGAAAGTCACACGGGGAAAACCAAAGTCAACCCGAAAGTCAACCTTGATTAACTACCTTTTTTTTCCTTTTAATCTTGTCTAGATGCACATTAACCTTAGATATGATCACACAACAACATACTCGAAGATCATAAACATCAGAGATCAAACAGGGACCCAATGGAACAATTTACAACTTTAGGGACCAAATTGTAAATTCTGAAAACTTTAAGGACTTAACCAGATTTTAAGTTACCAACTTAAAATTAATCATGTTTCATGCTTCTCTGCCAAATTTCAGCTTAAACGGACATCCCAAACTCATACAATTGCACAAACAGGTTTCAGGACCAAAATGCAAACATTCTGAAACATTTAACTGCCAATGTCAGCCCCCAACGGTCGGCTGTTCCGAAACAGGGGGAGCCCGTTTTGAAACACGGGGCCGTTCCGCAACGCGTACCGAAACGCGGGCTAGCAGTGACCAATCCGTTTCGGAACGGTGTCACCCGTTTCGGACGCCTGGGTTTATGCAGGGCACCCGTTCCGAAACGGTGTCAACTGTTCCGAAACACCCTGCACAGATTGCAGCATTTTGCTCACTCAAACACACAATTGACCATCCGAACATGCCCCAAAAGCCACCAAGCTTTACCAACATGCAATTCAACATATAAGAGACATACTTGCATCAACAATTCAACAATATATCAACATATACAAAAAGCCCCAAATCTATAGGCATGCTTCCTACACAAGCAACCATTTAAACACCAAATCTCCAAATCAATCTCATATTGGTCAAAACATGTTCCAACAACACCAACAACATAGAACCATACTTGTCCGAACATATACGAACACATAAACATCAACCCAAGAGATTCTACCCCCATTGCCTTTATTAACTATAGCTATTCACCGAGACATACATCTCAAATGGAGTCCTCCTTGAATCCCTTGCTTCTCGCTGTCCAAACTTCAAGAATCTGCATTGATGGACAAAAAGGAGCGTAAGCACATAATGCTTAGTGAGGAATGCTCAAAACCAAAACACCATCAATGCAGCGGGTCATAAAATCACTTTTAAAACAAACCCGATTTGATAACCAAGCAAAGTTTGAAAACCCTTTTTCAACATCATGCTTAAAACCATGAATTGCACATACATGAAAACAAACCCTTAGCTTAGCAAGCTAAGAAAACCTTTTCAAAGCACAACTTGCAAAATCATCCATTTAACCATTCCATGCATAAACACCATATGCAAAGCTAAATTCAAAACCTTGGAAAACACTTCCATTTCACAACATACCTTTCTTATACTTGAAAACCATTCAAGCGAGAAACCCTTTAAATCATTTACTCAATCAATCCAACACATGCATTAACCAAAGGCAACTCATGAACCACAACATCATCATCACATGCCTTTTAAAACAAGTCTTAACAAGACTCCAATGCATTTAAGAGATTTCATGCACACATGCATCATTTACCAAATGATAATCAACACCTGTTCAACTTAACAAGTAAACATGCATTCACAAGCATTATACACTTTTCATGCAACCATGCATCTTTTCAAGCATCTCATGCTTCTTTATAATCAAGAACATTACATTGGCTTCCAAGTGATCAACCACATCCACTTTTCAACTCAACACCCGATCGGATACTCGGATCACAAGCGTTGTCCCCCACGCTTCATACACACTACCAATCCAAGGTCTCCAAATGGACTTTTAAACACCATTTAACCTCACCATCCTAAGGTTCCCATGTATGGACTTTCAAACACCATACAACCTTAACTTTTCCCAAGGTTCCCATGTATGGACTTTCAAACACCATACAACCTTAACTTTTCCCAAGGTTCCCATGTATGGACTTTCAAACACCATACAACCTTAACTTTTCCCAAGGTTCCCATGTATGGACTTTCAAACACCATACAACCTTGACATGCACAAGGTTCCCATGTATGGACTTTTAACCACCATACAACCTTTGCATTCACCGATTGGTAGTTGTATAACATCACTAACGAGATCCGGGACACCCTACACAAGATCCACACATGGACTTTACACCACCATTGTGATCTTAACAAGCACAAGGTTCCCATATATGGACTTTTAACCACCATATAACCTTTGCTTAACCAAGGTCCTCGAATGGGCATTCAACCTCCATTATGACCTTAACCATCTCGTTAGGATACTTGAAGGGAGTTTACCGGTTCACTCTTAACCACTCCACCTCCAAGGCGACTTTATTCACGGTGCACCCAATCCTATAGCCGGCTAACTATATCCGATCAAAGAAACCAAGAACCACTTACATCACTTGCCAATATAACCATCTTACCACATTAGTCCAATGATTCACATGCATAACCATAATGCAAAAACCATCATTTACCATCATCAATCCACTGTTTTAAAGCATTACACAAAGCCATTGAATCAACATGCAATACCATGCATCAAAACCACAATTTCCATGTACAAAACCAAGGATCTCTTACCTTGAGCATCCTTCACATATGGCTTTCAAAACCAGCATTAAACCATGCTAAAATATGCTTTCAAAACAGAATTAAAACCATGCAAAACACATGCATTTCAATCATCAACCACAAATGCTTTAAAAGCCATTTCACAACACAAACCAAGAACGAAAATCCATTTACTTACTCTTGAGCTTAGCAAAGTTGTTTAGACTTAAACTAAGCTCCCAAAACCTTCAAACCTTGGTTTAAAAGCTGAAATCCCAACTTCACTCACCGATACACAAAACAAGGCTAGCCAACAAGCCTTCCAAGCATCTGAAACCTTCCGCACCACCTCTAAAGCTCACGGATCAAACTCCCCTGTTTCAAGCACATAACAACAGAGGATTAATGCATCATTATGCATTAAAAACACCAGCAACACTACACAACTCGCTGCTCATCACAAATCCAACATTTCGGCTACCAAGCACAACCGAAATCACCTCCAAACACTTCCAAAACTTAACCCAGCCAAGATCCATCACTTCTAACCATTTTTAAACATCAATTAACATCCAAAATGATCACAAACACGTCCTTATACCTCCAGGTATAACAGATCATCAAAAACACTCCAAAAACAACCAAAAACTCAAGCCAAACTTAGGAAATTCAACCTATCCGGGATTGCATTAATTAAACCTCAACTTCTAATCAATTTAGCATTCATTTAACATCAATTTGACACCTCAAAACACTGCCCAAACAGATCACACGAAAATTCCACCAAAATCAAGCAAATCTTGCATTTTAAGCCAAAATCAAGATTTCAATTGAAAAGCCTTTAACAAATCACAAATCAAGGATTGAGAACTTAGGAATTTCAGTAAAGAACTGATAGTTTAGAGGAGAAGGACGTTCTTACCTCCAAACTTGAGTTTCTCCTTTTTAGAACCAAAAAGCTTGATGAAACAACTTGCAAAGTGAGAGGTTTTGTTGATGAGATGATTAGGAATCCAAAGAGAATTGAAATGAGAGATTTGAGTGACAAAATCAGAGGAGAAAATCTGGAGAAATGTGTTTGGGTTGAGAGAAAATGAGAGAAAAGGAAAATTGGAAGAAAATGGAAAGTTAGTTATAAAATAGTCAAAATGACTTTCCCTCCTCTTTCATATGTTTTAAAATCAGAATAAAACCTTAAAATATCTTAGAAAAATCTGGAGAAACTTCTTTTGGAATAATAGCTCCTTAAAGATTCAAAGTTTCAATCCTTTATAAAATAGTCACGCAACTTTCAAAAATTACATTTTGGTCACTAGCCAAAATGTTACCCTTCCAAACCTCATTTTTCAAAATTGATTTCACAGTTCACTTTTATATATATTAAAAGATGATTTTAGAACATTTTCCATATTTTTAATGCAACCCGAACTAGGCTTTCCTAAATTCACTCTTATATATTCGATCAGCACTTTGACCGAACTGGTCAACGCCCAAAACTTCTAAGCCCAAAACCGGGGCGTTACAATTTTAGGAAGACTGTAGTCCATTCTAATCGGTATGAAATGAGCTGACTTGGTGAAACGATTTACAATGACCTATATGGCATCATGTTTTGCGGGAGTTAAATGTAGACCACTAACAAAATCCTTAGTGATCTTCTCCCACTTTAATTTCACTGGATCGATAGGTTGCAGCAATCTGATAGGAACACGATGTTCAAATTTAATAGGTTCAGAAGAACCTTATACATCTTCACAGACCCGGAGTGAAAAGAAAAAGAACTTGAATGAGCTTCAGAGAGAATGTCAGTGTGAAGAGATTCATCATTAGGTACACAGACCTGATCATGGAAACACAAGAGCCCTTCAAAATCAATTATGAAAACGGGGTTATCCGATAACTTAGAGACAATATATTGAAGCTTAGGATCTTGCTCTTGCAAAACCTTAATTCACAAAATGATGGTAGACTGAACTTGAAGTTCAGCTACAAGACAATGATGCTTCCGAAGCCGGAAGTGAGCATTAATTGCCTGAGGGGATACAAGGAAATGATATTACAACAAGTCAATATGTCATTCGATACATATAACTCTATATTCACTGTCAATACTTACCAGGCAATGGTTTGCGGCTGAGTGCATCAGCTACAATGTTGGCTTTGCCCAGATGATAATATATGACAAGGTTTTAATCTTTAAGGAGTTCCATCGACCTTCGTTGTTGAAGATTCAATTCTTTTTGGGTCAATAGGTACTTAAGCCTTTTATGATCAGTGAAGAGATAACATTTTTCTCCGTAGAGATAATGTCTCTAGATTTTCAATGCAAAGACAACTGCAGCTAACTCAAGGTCATGAGCAGGGTAATTCATTTCGTGCGGCTTAAGTTGTCTCGAAGCATAAGCAATGACATTTCCTTCTTGCATCAATACACATCCTAACATGGAATGCGATGCATCATTGTAAACTTTGTAGTCTTTTCCAGACTCAGGTTGGGTCAGGACTGGTGCATGGGTCAATATGTCTTTCAATTGATCAAAACTCCGTTGTTGATCCTCGATCCAAAAAAAGGAGCTTCTTTTCTCAATAGCTTAGTCAAAGGAGCGGCTATCATAGAGAACCCCTTTACAAATCTCCTATAATAGCCAACAAACCCAAGGAAGCTTCTAATATCACCAATATTATTCGGCGGATGCCAATCTACGATAGCTTGGATTTTCTTCAGGTCCACCTGAATGCCCCAAAGCCGACACAATATGTCCAAGAAAAGAAACTTCGGTGAGCCAAAACTCACACTTAGAGAATTTTGCGTATAGTTGCTTCTCTCGTAAGGTTTGAAGCATGTTGCGAAGATGATATCGGTGTTTCGCAACATTCTTGGAATATATTAATATTTCATCTATGAAAACCACTATGAATTTATCAAGATAGGGTCTAAGACCCGATTCATCAAATCTATAAAAGCTGTCGGTGCATTCGTTAACCCAAAAGGTATCACCAAGAATTCGTAGTGTCCATATCTTGTACGGAAAATAGTCTTGGGTACATCACAATCTTTCACTCTCATTTGGTAGTAGCCCGACCTTAAATTGATCTTGGAAAACACAGAGGCATCTTTTAGTTGATTGAACTGATCGTCTATTCTAGGCAATGGATACTTGTTCTTGATGGTTACTTTGTTCAGTTGTCGGTAGTCAATACACAATCGCATAGAACAATCTTTCTTCTTACAAAGAGAACTGGTGCTCCCTAAGGCGAAGAGCTCGGTTAAATAAAGCCTTTGCTTAACAATTCTTGAACTTGAGCTTTCAACTCTTTTAACTCCACAACTGCCATCCGGTATGGTGCAATGGAAACTGAAGCAGCCCCAGGTTTCACCTCAATGCCAAACTCCACTTCACGGGTTGGGAGTAATTCCGAAAGTTTATCAGGAAAGACATCAGGGAATTCACATACAGTGTCAATGTCTCGTAATTGAGTTACGAATTTGGCTCTTAATGTCAAAGCACACAGTGAAGGATTCCTCGCATTCATCAAAACAACACTTTCCTTGCCAAGACTCCGAAGATACAATTTCCTCTTACAACAATCTACGCAGGCTTGATGCTCACTAAGCCAATTTAAACCTAGAATAACATCGAACTCGTGGATCAGTAAAGCCAGCAAATTGGCCGAGAAAGGAATCCCTTGGATCAATAAGGGGCAGTTCTTGCACACTACCCTTACGGTGACACAATCTCGATGTTATTGGTTCAGTAGACATGCTATACTTCTTAACTACAATGGTACTTATAAAAGAGTGAGTAGAACTAGGATCAATCAATGCATATAAAGGATGCAGATATAACTCAATGATACTTGCAATAACATCAGACTCGTCCTCCTCTTCCCTGCTCCTCACATGATACATTTTTATAGAGGCTTTCGCTTCTTGCTTGTTGAATGGTTTACCCGAACCACTCGATCTTCTATAGGTTCTCGTTGATCCTTGCTTTGATCCCTTACCTCGAAAGGATTGAGCAGAAGAGGCAGCAGTAGTCGGGGTGGCAATAGACTTAGTTGCATTAAATGGACAATCACGAATAAAGTGACCTTGCTCACCACAATAAAAACAAGATCCAGTCTGCTTACGGCACTGACCCGCTGAATGCTTGTTCTGGTAGTAGTTGCAAACTGGATGTTGAACGCTTCAATTTGATCCTCTAGTGCTATCAATAAGTGCTGCCTTTGCAAAGGATTGAGTCAGAGACTGAAGCCTATCAATATTTTCGGAACGAGGGGGCTGCGGATTAACATTCTGCTTGGGGCCTTGGTATTTTCCTTTCTTGTTCCACTTGGGAGGTCAAGAATCATCCCTGAACCTCTTCTTAGATTTACCGGACCCATCGGTACTTGAGCTCTCTATGCAGCTTCGATGGTCTTAACTCGGTTCACCAAGTCTTGAAAATCAATGATGTTCAGTACAGTAAACATAGGTTGCAACTTATCATGGAGCTCTGCAATGAACATTTGACATTTATCTTCCTCCTTCTTGATATATTCAGTACCGTATCTACAATACTTGAAAAGTCATAAATGTACTACTCGATCGGTCGTCCACCTTGCTTGAGATGGAGAAAGATATTTCGCGGGAACTTCAGGGTTGTCATCATCTTGAACGGTAAAGGTATAAGCTCAACACTGAGATAGCTTATCAATAAGAGCTCGAGTATGTTGGACAGCGGGAGCGATGGGTAGGATAACTTGTTCGGCCCTCATTGCAGTCAGAAACTGCTTGAACATATCAGCCATGTTCTTATAGCATTCACCTTGAGCAGTAGGTGCTGTAGGCTCATCATTCTAAATAGAAGGGTTCTGTGGTTTCGGAGGATTCGAATGGTTTCCTCATCTTATCTCCTCGCCATGAGTCAAGGAGCCGGTGGCAAGCTCGTCAATGTGAACTTCGTTATTTTCAGACATATTTATATAAAAGACTAGATTAGTCAACAAGTCACAATGTACACAATATTTAACTCCTAGGTGGAGAAGTAACACAATAACAATGTAATAAGCTTCGGTTTAGTCCTAGAATCGACTAAACTCTAGTTCTGATACTACAAATGTAACACCCCCTTCCTGGCCTGGTCGAGAATCGAGTCGAAATGTGCTACTTATGAAGAGTACGATAATCGGTGCGATAAAATTTCATACCAAAAATAACCAATGATCAATGTTATACTAATAAAACATTACCAAGTATACATCTTAGTCCAATTTATTCATTGTGAATCAATAATTAATCATTTAGGACCAATTCTTAATTATTACAAGTTTTAGGGGTTAAACTGTATGTCTAATAAATGAGAGGACCTTGGATGTAATTGATCATAATACAATGACATTCAATACAATAATATCAAGTCTGTGAATTTTCATACTATTTAGAGTTCATTTACTCGTCCAATTGAATCGTTCCAAATTCAATGACTAATCTTTGATCAATGCAAACCTTCAACCTAGGCCTTTTAACCAACTTAACTAACCATGTATCGAAACACCTTGATGTCGTTTTGATACAGGTGTACGGTGGTCAACATGGGTTAACTTTTCCCATTACCTGTATCGATACAAGTAAGCCTTGTTTCGGTACGGGTTAACTTTCATTGACTTTGACCTTTGACCTGTTTCGATAAAGGTTAAGCCCGTATCAAAACAAGGAATTCCAATCACAAAACATTTCGATATAGCTTCAAACCGTATCGATATGCCATGTTCCTTATGTTCAATTATGCTTAACCGTATCGATACGCCACCATCCCGTATCGATACGACCATTCTTGTAATGATAAATTTTTGTTGGTTTTTAATCGAATTGACCTACTAAATGGTTTTCAAATGCAATGAAACTTTACACACGTTATTTCAATGCTAAAAAGTACTGGCATGCCAAATTTCATGATCATTCGAATACGTTAACTAGGTTTTCACCTATGTGAGCCATATATGCCATTTTTGCCAACTTTTAACCAAACCAAAAGTCATAATTAGGCCTTTAACATCTTTTCAACATATACACATAATAGACATAACAAAATAGGCACAAAAGACTAGATCAACTACTTTGCCACCTTCCTAGGTGTTCACTAAGTCAAAACACATTACTCTTGGCTTATAGTGACTTGTCTTGCCTCGACTTTTCCGATCTTCCACAATGGTCGATTCCTTAACCTGAAATGTACGAGATGAGACACATTAGGCATGCTTTACCTAGTGAGGTAGTCATTTACAATGTAAATATCAATGAGTGATGCATGTACATATTCTTATGCTTATCAACATCAATGTCATGCTTCAATATACATTGTTTAACATATTATATTCATTATTAACCCTTGGATTGAATCAAGATTGTGGATACGTGAATTCCTACGCCTTTCGAAATCAATAAATGGTCTATTCCCTCTGCCTTACCAATATGACCAATACCAAAACACATCACTCTGTCTCGCCAAATCAATATAGGCCATAGCCTTAGGACCTTAGTCCACTCGTATACTGAGCTCATGAATTCTATGGCATGCCAATTGTATACAAGGTCCATTCAAACCCAAGGTTCCAATGATAATATCCATATTCAAAGATAATTCTAATGACTAATATCTTCAATAATATTATTAGTAACCATGTTTCAATATCAATATATCATGATTTCGATGCCAATGTCAATGTCCGATGATTCATTCACAATGTTTCAATAATAATAACTATATCGAGAACAATGCACAATGATGCCAATAACTATGTCTGATGTTCATTACCAAACTTACGATGCTTACCAATATTTCTGTTAAACAATCCGATGTGACTTCCTTAAAAGACATGTTAGCTATTTGATCAAAATCAACAATAATGAATTTGGGAAGGCTTATTGCCTAAACCCGAGACTCCGACTACACTCACCTTGATATTCGATGCTCTTATGGCTCTCGAATGACAACGCCCTTGTTTCTAGCTTTCGATGGAGATGGCGAAACCTCTCTCTCCACTTCTTGAGCTAGAAAATCAATATGAGCATGTTAAAAACAAGATGGCGATATCGTATTTGCAATAACGATATCAAAATCGATATCTAAACTCAACATAGCTAATAATCAAGAACATACATGGATGGCCAAAACCTAACTTAAAATTTCTTTCATAAACACCATGGATTCCCAATAATAGTTTGAGGGGAATAGCTTACCCGATCACTAGTAATGATTCAATAACAATAAAACGAAGGAAAAACAAAGCTTGAAGCAAGCTCCAATGGAGGTGCTTGCTTAGGTAGGAGGCGACGAAGATGCAGAGTTTGAAAGGTGCTTGCTTAGTTTAGAATCAGGTAAGTCTTTTCTATCTCTTTTCTTTGTTTTATATATTCTTTGGGAAATTTAGCTTTCCTTCATATGAAGGAAAGAACTCAGATTATCCCAAGTAGGTAAGATTTTAATTAAGGAGGGGCTAATCACAAGATTAATCCCTCAACTCCTTCTATACTATGGTTTTTCCCTCAAACTTGCAATTTCCTCAATTTAGTCACAGTTTAGGTTTTGATATTATTTGATAGGGTCCAACGACAATAATTTAACTCAATTAGAGTCCACTATGAAATAATTAACAAGTCGATACAATATTTAAACTTTATTGATGTGAAATTTTCGATCACCAAAACTCAATTCTGACTAGACCGGACTTTGGTGTGTTATAGTTTCGGGACGCGGGGTACTGTTTCGGTACGAATCTTGGGTAAATGCTTAGGTGTTTTGGTACACGAGGGTGTATCGGTACGAGTATTGGCAACTAGAATTCTGGATTTAAAATCAAGCAAAGCGTACCGATGCGGGCCCTAGTGTATCGATATGGGTAATTGTTAATTCGGTTATTGGCTTGATCTGAAGTTTTGATTTCTTACATTTTAGTCCCTGAATGTTGTGGATGCAATAATATATGTTTGGATGATCAAATTGAGTTGATAATTGACATGTATGTCTGAAACTTGGTTAGTTAAATGTTGGTAAATTAAAATTGGGCAAAGTTCTTATAATTTTTCAGATTTGCAATTTTGTCCCCTAATGTTCGTGATTGCTATTGAATACTCAATTGATGTCCAATTGGAGTGAGATTTGAATCGTTGCTAGCATGTACACCATAGATTAATAAATTTCATCTAGATAAGTGAAAAGGAAAAATAGACGTAATTTGAATAATCTTTTCGGGGGTTTGCTTTGGCAAACTCAATGTAGCTCGTTCGGTTCGATCGGGCATCTAGGCCGGGTTGAGGGGGTTACATTTGGTGGTATCAGAGATAGGTTTGCGATAATTGGGAGGTAAGTTTTTGATTGTTTATTTTTGTTGTTGATTTTTTAAAGCAAGATTTTGACAAATTTGAATGTCGATATTGGTTGAATGTTGTTGATTATTATGCACGGTGATTGTTATATCTATACACACACACACACATATATATATATATATATATATATGTTGATTGTTATATGCCATGTGGCGTTTGTTTTGGGGAATCAATTGCCTTATTACTATAGTCTGAAATGTTTTTATTTATAATGGAAGTTTTGGATCCTTGCTTAGAGCTGGCATAATTATTTTGTTTTGTTGAAATTATCATGCCTTAGATATATTAGCACGATGGGACCGAGGAGAGAGTTTCAATCTGGTACGATTTCTATTGCTGGAGAGCACGAAAATTAGGAGAATGAAATACCTCCTGGAGGTTTGCCACCTCCTCCGCCTAATCCACCCGAGAATGTGGAGCAAGTACCCCCTACGTCAGCTGGGCCAATGTTGGGTGATTTGACGCCTTTAGTCCAGGTGATGACTGGAGAGTTCCAATATGTTGTTGTTGGAGTACAAGTATTGGCGCCTGCTGCTGGACAAATGGGTTTGTCGTTGGAGCGTTTGCATAGTCTTGGAGGAGTTGAGTTTCGAGGGTTGGCACTCGTTGCATCCGAGAAGTTGATGGCTAGCATGGATCGGATTTTGGATCAAATGGGGTGCAATGATACCCGTAAGTTGTGTTGTGTTGTATCCTTGTTGCAAGGAGACGTGTATAGCTGGTGGACTACTATGATCGCGGGCATAGAACCCGGTGACGTGATATGGGATTTCTTTCGAGCCGCCTTTAAGAAGAAGTATTTGGGAGTTAGGTACTTGGATGAAAGGAAGCGCGAGTTTATGGCTCTTGTGCAAGGCAGTATGTCTGTTTCTGAGTATGAGGTACAATTTGTTCAATTGAGCCAGTATGCTCCTAAGTTAGTGCTAGACGAGAGGTATCACTATGATCGATTCCGTTACGAATGGATAGAGGATGTTAAGAATTTTATGTTGGCTTTTGACTATACTGATTTTGACGTGTTGGTTATACATGCAAAGGATATTGAGCTGAACTTGGGTTTATCTTCTCGTGGGGGAGGTTCTGGCTCTAGTAAGAGAGTTGTGGGCTCTAGCTATGGTAGTGGTTAGTATAAGAGGCAACGTGACAAGAAGTATCGTCCTAATGTGAGACGTAGTGGAGGTAGTGCTGAACGTGGAGCACATGGTCAATGTGCTCAGGCTAGACTGACTTTTAACACTTGTTGGGTGTGTAGATCGCGTGAGCATTTGAGGCGAGACTGTCTGTGTTTGGCTTGTGAGGGACAGGCTCCCGCTATTGTTGCGGCTAACTCTTTTTGGAGTTGTGGAACGGCTGACCATTTGAGATGTGATTTTTCGTTGTTGGCTGGTGTTGGTCATGGTAACTTCTAGCGTAGAAGGGTGATTAGAGAACTGTGGCTCATGTAGTGGCAGTTCAACCTGAGGGTGGTGGTCCTACGAGGGTGTACGCACATCGTGAAGGATGCAATGACACTGATGTAATTGCAGGTACATTCACTTTGCAAACTTTGTTATTGTTATCTTTGATTGATTTTGGTTCTACGAATTCATATATTTTGAGTGAGCATGCACATTTGCTTGATATGTCGATTGAGGTGTTAAATATGAGAATGCAAGTAACTAGTTCTTTTTTTGAACAGTTGTTAAAAGAATGTTGTTTAGGAGATGTTCTTTAACTGTCCAAGGTCATGTATTTTCGATTGATTAGATGGAGTTGATGTTTCATAGTTTTGATGTAATCTTGGGTATAGATTAGTTGTCGAAACATAGGGTTGTGGTTGATTTTGAACCCAAGTGAGTTACCCTGAAACTTGCTGATGATTACGAAGTTGTAATTGTAGGTGAGAATGTTAAATTCTTGTCCAATGTTGTTTCAGCTCTAGAAGCGAGTCGTTTGATGGAATCAGGTTTTGAGGCTTTCTTGGCTTATGTTATGAATCCATGATCGAAGGAAGTGCGTGTTCAGGATATACATACGATATGTGAGTTTCCAGGTGTTTTTCTTGAAGAATTGTCTGGTTTGCCGTTGAATAGAGAGGTTGAGGTTGGCATTGAGTTGTATGAAAATACAGCTCTAGTGTCTATTGCTCCCTATCGTATGACTCTGAAAGAGTTGAAGGGGTTGAAGACACAACTTTAGAAGTTTCTTGATCAAGGGTTTATTAGGCCTAGTGTTTTGCCTTGGGGTGTGCCGATGTTGTTTGTGAAAAAAAGAGTGACACGATGCGAATGTGCATTGATTATCGTCAACTGAACAAGTTGATGATTAAGAATAAGTATCCTTTGCCGAGGATTGATGATTTGTTTGATCTGTTTCGAGGTGCTTCAGTGTTTTCTAAGATTGATTTGAGGTCTGGGTACTATCAGTTGAAAGTAAAGGATATGGATGTGCCTAAGACTGCTTTTCGTACAAGGTACGGGCATTAAGAATTCTTGGTAATGCCATTTGGTTTGACAAATGCACCCACTGCATTCATGGATATGATTAATCGAGTATTCCATGGATGTGCTGGTTAGTCGGTCCAAAGACATCGAGATGAATCTGAGTTTGTCTGCTAAGGGTGCTGGAGCTAGTTCTGGGAAGAGAGCTGCAGAGTATAGTTCCGGTGGTCGGAACAAGAGAGGGCGTGATCAGAGGTTTCAGTCCTCGTCTAAGAGAGGTGGAGGTGCACCTGCTAGGGGTGGCAATGCTAGAGCTGACCCTAGTGCTTGTTGGATCTGCGGATCGCGTGGTCACTTGAAGCGTGACTGTCCTCGTGCTGGGAGAGAGGTGCAAGCTCCTGTGATGGCAGCTGGTTATGAGTGCTGGAACTGTGGTTCGGCTGATCATCTGAGACGTGATTGTCCGAGGATGGCTGGTGGTCAAGAGCGTGCTCCTGTTGTTGCAGCATCGCAGAGAGGTCGTGGGCGCGGCCGTGGTAATTATCAGAGGCGAGAGGAAGGTGGGCGCGGTGTAGCTCATGTTGTGGCTATTCAACCTGAGGGTGGAGGCCAAGCGAGGGTGTATGCTCAGCGCGAAGGAAGGAATGATGCAGATGTGATTGCAGGTACCTTTACTTTGCAATCCTTGTCATTGCTTTCTTTGATTGATTCTGGATCTACGCATTCATACATTCTTCGTGAGCATGCTGAGTTGCTTGGTTTGCCTGTTGAGTCTTTGGATGTTGGTGTTAGAGTCACTAGTTCTTTTGGTGAGACTGTTGTGACTCGTAAGCTTTATAGAAGGTGCCCTTGGGTTGTTCAAGAGCATGTCTTTCTTGTTGATCTTATGGAGTTGCCCTTTTATGGTTTTGATGTGATCCTTGGTATGGATTGGCTGGCTGAGCATCGTGCTGTTGTGGATTGTGAGAATAAGCGGGTTTCGCTCAAGCTTGCGGATGATTATGAAGTGGTGGTGGTTGGTGAGAATGTGAAGTTTCTTGCCAATGTTGTTTCTACCTTGGAGGCGAGCAGGATGCTGAGGCAAGGTTGTGAAGCTTTTCTGGCTTTTGTGATGAATCCTAGTTCGAAGGAGCTGAGGGTGCAGGATATCAGGGTTGTGAAGGAGTTTCCTGATGTTTTTCCTGAAGAGTTGCCTGGTTTACCTCCTAATCGCGAGGTGGAGTTTGGTATTGAGCTGTATGAGAATACCACTCCTGTGTCCATTACTCCCTATAGAATGGCACCTAAGGAGCTGAAGGAGCTGAAGACGCAGTTGCAAGAGTTGCTTGATCGTGGTTTCATCCGGCCGAGTGTTTCGCCTTGGGGTGCTCCTGTCTTGTTTGTGAAGAAGAAAGATGGCACGATGAGGATGTGCATTGATTACCGTCAGCTGAACAAGTTGACTATCAAGAATCGGTATCCTTTGCCGAGGATTGATGATCTCTTTGATCAATTTCGGGGAGCTGCTGTGTTCTCTAAGATTGACTTGAGGTCAGGGTATTATCAGTTGAAGGTGAAGGATGTGGATGTGCCTAAGACAGCTTTCAGGACAAGGTATGGGCATTATGAGTTCCTTGTGATGCCGTTTGGTTTGACAAATGCTCCTGCTGCTTTCATGGATATGATGAATCGTGTTTTTCATGAATACCTGGACAAGTTTGTTGTGGTGTTCATTGATGATATCCTTGTGTACTCGCGTACTGAGGAAGAGCACGAAGAGCATTTGAGGGTTGTGTTGCAAGCTTTGTTGGAGAATCAGCTTTATGCTAAGTTGAGCAAGTGTGAGTTTTGGCTTAGAGAGGTTGTTTTTCTTGGTCATGTGGTCTCAGCTGAGGGGATTCGAGTTGATCCTCAGAAGATTGAAGCGGTGATGAACTGGAAAGTTCCTAAGTCTGTTCAGGAGGTTCGTAGTTTCCTTGGTTTGGCAGGATACTACCGAAGGTTTGTGGATGGTTTTTCCAAGATTGCTGCTCCTTTGACGAAGTTGCTGCAGAAAGATGTTAAGTATGAGTGGACAGAAGCGAGACAACAAGCTTTTGAGAAGCTGAAGATGGCTTTGACTCAAGCTCCTATCTTGATTCAACCTGAATCAGGGAAAGAGTTTGTAGTCTACAGTGATGCATCCTATGTTGGTTTGGGGTGTGTGCTGATGCAAGAGGGTAAGGTTGTGGCTTATGCGTCGCGGCAGTTGAAGGTGCATGAGCGCAATTATCCTACGCATGATATTGAGCTGGCTGCAGTAGTTTTTGCTCTGAAGATCTGGAGGCATTATCTGTATGGTGAGAAGTGTACGGTGTACACGGATCACAAGAGTTTGAGGTATCTGATGTCTCAGAAGGAGTTGAATCTCAGGCAGCGACGTTGGTTGGAGTTGCTCAAGGATTATGATCTGACGATAGAGTATCATCCTGGAAAGGCCAATGTTGTTGCGGATGCCTTGAGTAGAAAGGTAGCTGTTGAGCTGAGAGCTATGTTTGCTAGCTTGAGTATATCGCAGGATGGTGGTCTTGTTGCTGAGTTGCAAGTGAAACCTTCGTTGGTTCAGTTGATCAAGGATAAGCAGTTGTTGGATGATTCCTTGGTGTCTCATGTTCAGGATATTGCGGAGGGTAGACCTTCGGATTTCTGTTTTAATGAGGATGGGGTGTTGTGTTTTGGTAGTCGGATAGTAGTGCCTGCAGATGCTGAGTTGAGGCGTGCTATTCTGGCTGAAGGTCATAGCAGTCCTTTTGCTATGCATCCTGGTAGTACAAAGATGTATCGCGATCTTCGTGATGAGTACTATTGGGTGGGCTTGAAGAAGGATGTGGCAGAGTTCGTGAGCAAGTGTTTGGTGTGTCAGCGCGTTAAGGCTGAACATCAGGTTCCTTCTGGTTTGTTGCAACCGTTGAAAATCCCTGAATGGAAGTGGGAGAGGGTTACCATGGATTTTGTATCTGGTTTGCCTTTGTCTCCGTCGAAGAAGAATTCTGTTTGGGTGATTGTGGATCGCCTGACGAAGTGTGCACATTTCTTGCCTGTGCATACTACGTTTTCCTTGGATAAGCTGGCAGAGCTGTACGTTGCTGAGGTTGTAAGGTTGCATGGTGTGCCTAAGTCGATCGTGTCGGATAGGGATCCGAGGTTCACGTCGCGTTTTTGGCAGTGTTTGCATCAAGCTCTGGGTACAAGGTTGTATTTCAGTACATCCTATCATCCCCAGTCGGATGGCCAGTCTGAGCGAGTTATTCAGATTTTGGAGGATATGTTGAGATGCTGCGTAATAGAGTTCCAAGGTTCTTGGGAGAAGCATCTGCCTTTGGTTGAGTTCGCTTACAACAACAGTTTTCAGGCAAGTATACAGATGGCACCTTATGAGGCTCTGTATGGGAGGAAGTGTAGGACTCCTCTGTGTTGGGCTGAAACTGGTCAAAAGTTGGTTTCGATGCCTGTTTTGTTGAAAGGTACCACCGAGAAGGTGAAGCTCATATGTGAGAGGTTGAAGGCTGCTTCTGATCGGCAGAAGTCTTACGCGGATTTGAAGCGTAAGGAGATAGAGTTTGCGGTGGGTGATCGCGTGTTCTTGAAGGTTTCGCCTTGGAAGAAGGTGATGAGGTTTGGGCGGAAGGGTAAGCTGAGCCCTAGATACATTGGACCGTATGAGGTTGTTGAGCATGTTGGTCCTGTTGCGTATCGGTTGAGGTTACCTCAGGAGCTGGAGAAGATTCATGACGTGTTCCATATTTCTATGCTCCGGAGGTATCGATCTGATCCTTCGCATGTGTTGCCTGTGGAGGAAGTGGAATTGAATCCGGATTTAACCTATGATGAGGAACCGGTGAAGGTTCTGGATTCAGATAGCAAAGTTCTTCGTGGCAAGACCATTGAGTTGGTGAAGGTGTTGTGGAAGCATCGCGGTGTTGAGGAAGCCACGTGGGAGCGGAAGGATGATATGCTGAAGCAGTTTCCTTATCTCTTTCCTTCAGGTAAATTTCGAGGACGAAATTTCTTAAGGGGGGGAGAGTTGTAACGCCCCGGTTTTGGGCTTGGAAGTCTTGGGCGTTGACCGGTTGGTCAAAGTGTTGATCGAATATATAAGAGGGAATTTAGGAAAACCTAGTTCGGGTTGCATTAAAAATATGGAAAAATATTCTAAAATCATCTTTTAATATATAAAAGTGAACTGTGAAATCAATTTTGGAAAATGAGGTTCGGAAGGTTGACATTTTGGCTAGTGACCAAAATGTAATTTTTGAAAGTTGCGGGACAGTTTTATAAAGGATTGAAACTTTGAATCTTTAAGGAGCTATTATTCCAAAAAGGATTTCTCCAGATTTTTCTAAGATATTTTAAGTCTAAAATCTGATTTTAAAGATTAAGAAAAGAGAGGAAAATCATTTTAACCAATTCTTAACAAATTTTTCTATTTTCTCTCAAATTCTCTTTTCTCTCATTTTCTCTCTACCCAAACAAGATTTCCTCAGATTTCTTTCTCTGATTTTGACTTCTTAATCTCTCATTTCAACTCTCATTGGATTTCTAATCATCTCATCATCAAAACCTCACAATTTACAAGTTGATTCATCAAGCATTTTGGCTCTAAAATGGAGAAATTCAAGTTTGGAGGTAAGAACGTCCTTCTCCTCTAAACTATCAGTTCTTTACTGAAATTCCTAAGTTCTCAATCCTTGATTCATGTTTTATTAAAGGCTTTTCAATTGAGATCTTGATTTTTGGCTAAAATGCAAGATTTGGTGATTTTGGTGAAAATTTCGTGTGATCTGTTTAAGCAGGGTTTTGAGGTGTTAAATTGATGTTAAATGAATGCTAAAATGATTAGAAGTTGAGGTTTAATCAATGCAATCCCGGATATGTTGAATTTCCTAAGTTTGGCTTGAGTTTTTGGTTGTTTTTGGAGTGTAATTGGTGATCTGTTATACCTGGAGGTATAAGGACGTGGTTGTGATCTTTTTGCATGTTATGTGATGTATAAAAATGGTTAGAAGTGATGGATCTTGGCTGGGTTAAGTTTTGGAAGTGTTTGGAGATGATTTCGGTTGTGTTTGGTAGCCAAATTGTTAGATTTGTGATGAGCAGCGAGTTGTGTTGATGTTGCTGGTGTTTTAATGCATAAGGATGCATTAATGTTCTGTTTTTATGTGCTTGAAACAGGGGAGGTTGATCCCTGAGCTTTGGAGGTGTTTTCGGAAGGTTTCGGAAGCTTGGAAAGCTTGTTGGCTAGGCTTGTTTGGTAATCGGTGAGTGAAAATGGATTTACAGCTTTAAAACCAAAGGTTGAAGGTTTTGGGAGCTTAGTATAAGTCTAAACAACTTTGCTAAGCTCAAGTGTAAGTTTTCGGATTACTCTCTTAAAGTGGTGGCCATGTTTTGTTGAAATGTGAAATGATGATTTTGCATGATTTGCTACTGTTTTGGAAAGCATGTTTAGCATGATTTATGCTGATGTTTTAAGCCATGTGTTGAAGGTGTCTCTAGGTAAGAGTACCTTGTTTTATGCATTGTTAAATGATGATTTAATGCTTTGAAATGCATGATGAAATGGCTTGGTTTAAATGCTTTAAAACAGAGGATTATATGATGTATAAAGTGTGTATTGGCAAGTGATGGTTTGTAAAAGTGAAGGTCACTAAGGTGGTTAAAAGTCCTTGAGTGAGCCTTGTTACCTAAGATCATCAAGGTGGTTAAAAGTCCTTGGATGAATCTTGTTGCGGTCTCTAAGGTGGTTAAAAGTCCTTAGGTGCTCCTTTCCATGGTGGTTAAAAGTCCATGGGGCCAAGGTGTTTAAAAGTCCTTGGGGCCAAGGTGTTTAAAAGTCCTTGGGGTATTTCAAGTTACGGACACAAAGGTGGTTAAAAGTCCTTGTGTGGTCCATTCATGGTGTTTAAAAGTCCATGGCCAAGGTGTTTAAAAGTCCTTGGGGTCCAAGGTGTTTAAAAGTCCTTGGGGAAAGTTGTTGAACTTGATTTCATAAATGAAATGTATCACTTGAGCCAATATGACATGTATAGTACATGAGATGCATGAGATGCATGATTTAATGTTTTATGTTGAAGCATGAGATGCTAGTTTAAATGAAATGTGGAAGCATGTTATTGCTTGATTTAAAGTATGCTTTGAGCATGTGTAAAGGTTGTTTACAAGCATGATTTACAAATGGTTTTAAATGCATTATTGAATGGTTTTTAAAGAGCACTCCTCACTAAGCTTTGGCTTACGCTCTCTCGTTTTCTTGATTCAATAATGCAGAGCATTAGAGTGCATTGAGGGCAGCAAGAGGAGGCAAGCAGACAAGTACAAGTAAAGCTCAATGTATGAAGGTTTTCTAAGTGTTTTAGCTTTTGTATGTTTTGGCAATGGGGGACCAATGTATATGTTTTGGGAGGTGTTTAAGACTCCCTAAGTATGTTGAATGTGGTTGATGTTGCTGGTTTTTGGATTGAACCTTATATGCTTGTTTTGCAAGTTGATGCTTGAGTAGATAGCTTGTGTTGGAAGCATGACCTTAAATTTGGGGCTTTTTGCATGAGATGTTATCTTGCTGAATTGATGATGCTTATATGTGTTAAATATGTTTAATTGCATGCTGGTAAAATTTGGTGATGGTTGGAGCATGTTTGAGTGTCCAATTGCTTGATCTAGCATACTTGTTTGCTGGTTTTTGTGCAGGCGTTTCGGAACAGGGGTGTACCGTTTCGGAACGGGTGCCTTGCATGAACCCAGGCGTCCGAAACGGTATGCACCGTTTCGAAACGGTTTAGCCTCTGCCGAGGCCATGTTCCGGAACCCGTTTCGGAACGGCCCGTGTTTCGGAACAGGGCTAGCCTGTTTCGGAACGGTCGACCGTTAGGGGGCTGACATGGTAGTTACATGTTTTGAAATGTTTGCGTTTTGGTCCTAAATCTTGTGTGATCAATTGCATGAGCTGTGGATGTCCTTTTGAGCTGAAATTTCACAGAGAAGCATGAAACATGACTAATTTCAAGATGGTAACTTCAAATTGGGTTAAGTCCCTTAATTTATCAGAATTTACAATTTGGTCCCTAAAGTTGTAATTTGTTCAATTGGGTCCCTGTTTGATCTCTGATGTTTGTGATCTTTTTATATGATGTTTGTATGATCACAATTAAGGTTAATGTGCATCTAGATAAGATTAAAAAGAAAAAAAAGGGGTCGTTAACCAAGGTTGACTTTCGGGTTGACTTTGGTTTTCCCCGTGTAATCTTCGTAGTTCGGGTCAACCGTCTAGACCGGGCTACGGGGGTTACATGTTTATTGATGATATCATTGTGTACTCTCGTACTGAGAATGATTATGATAGACATTTGAGAATTGTGCTTCAGGGTTTGTTGGATAACTTGTTGAACGCTAAGTTGAGCAAATGTAAGTTTTGGCTTAGAGAAGATATTTTTCTCGGACGTGTTGTGTTAGCCGAGGGAATTTGGGTTGATCTACATAAGATTGAGGAAGTGATGGGTTGGAAATCACATAAATTTGTGTCGAAAGTTCTTAGTTTTCTTGGGTTGGCTGGTTACTATCAAAGGTTTGTGGATGGTTTTTCACGGATTTTTGCTCCGTTGACCAAGTTGTTGCAAAAGAATGTTCGTTTTGAGTGGACGGAGGATATACATCAAGCTTTCAATAAGTTGAAGGAAGCTTTGACGCAAGCTCCTATCTTGATTCAACTTGAGTCGGGTAGGGAGTTTGTGGTGTATAGTGATGCATCATACATTGGTTTGGGTTGTGTGTTTATGCAAGAAGGAAAAGTTGTGGCTTATGCATCTAGGCAATTAAAGGTGCATGAGCGCAATTATCCTACCCATGATCTTGATCTTGCCGCAATTATGTTTGCCTAAAAGATTTGGAGGCATTATTTGTATGGTGAAAAGTGTATTGTGTATACGGATCACAAGAGTTTGAAATATTTGATGACACAAAAGGATTTGAATCTTAGGCAATGTAGATGGTTGGAGTTGCTTAATGATTATGATTTGACGATTGAATGTCACTCGGGTAAGGCTAATGTTGTGGCGGATGCCTTGAGTAGGAAGGTTGCGGTGGAGTTAAGAGTGATGTTTGCACGGTTGAGTGTGACACAAGATGGTGGTCTTTTGGCCGAGTTACAAGTGAATCCATCTTTTTCATAGTTGATAAAGGATAAACAACCTTATGATGAGGGGTTGGTGCTGCATGTTAAGGATATTATGCATGGTAATCCAACGGATTTTCATTTTAATGATGATAGAGTGTTATGTTTCAAAGATCAAATAGTAGTGACTAATGATAATGAATTGAGGTGTACTATTTTGACCGAGGCGCATAGTAGTCCTTTTGCTATGCATCCCGGTAGTACTAAGATGTATTGAGGCTTGAAAGAAGAGTATTATTAGGTTGGTATAAAGAAAGATGTGGCTGATTTTGTTGCTAAGTGCATGGTGTGTGAGCGTGTTAAGGCTTAACATTAGTTTCCTTCCAGGTTGTTGCAACCGTTGAGGATACCATAATGGAAATAGAAGAGAATCATCGTGGATTTTGTGTATGGGTTGTCGTTAATGCCAACTAAGAAGGATTCCATTTTGGTGATTGTTGATCGGTTTACGAAGTGTGCACATTTGTGCATGTGCATACGACATATACTTTGGATAAATTGGCAAATTTGTATATTGCTGAGATTGCGCGTTTACACGAAGTGCCTAAGTCTATAGTTTTGGATAGAGATTTACGGTTTATAGCAAGGTTTGGGGAGTGTCTACATCAAGCTTTGGGTACATGGTTGAATTTCAGCACTTCCTATCATCCTCAGTCGGATGGTCAGTCTGAACGTGTGATCCAGGTCTTGTAAGATATGTTGATATGTTGTGTCATTGAGTTCCAAGGAACCTGGGAGAAACAATTACTTTTGGTGGAGTTTGCGTATAAAATAGTTGTCAAGCTAGTATACATATGGCACCGTATGAGGCTTTGTATGGTGTGAGGTGTTGTACACCTTTGTGTTGGGCTGAGGTTGGGGAAAAGCATGTTTCCTTGCATGATGTGTTGAAAAGCACAAATGAGAAAGTGAAGCTTATTTGTGATCGTCTAAAAGTTGCCTCAGATCGTCAGAAATCCTACGCGGATTTGAAGCGTAGGGAGATTGAGTATGTAGTTGGTGACCGTGTGTTTTTGAAAATGTCGCCTTGGAAGAAGGTGATGAGGTTTAGACTTAAAGGTAAGCTTAGTCTGAGGTTTATTTGACCATATAAGGTTGTGGAGCGTGTTGCTCCAGTGGCTTATCGGTTGAGGTTGCCTCCTGAGTTGGAGAAAATTCATGATGTGTTTAATGTATCGATGTTGTGGAGGTATAGGTCGGATCCGTTGCATGTTATGCCGGTGGAGGATATTGAGTTGAGACCATATTTATCTTATGATGAGGAACCTATTGAGATTCTTGATTCTAGTAGCAAAGTTCTTCATGGTAAGACGATTGAACTTGTAAAGGTGTTGTGGCGACATCGAGGAGTTGAGGAAGCCACGTGGGAAAGCAAGGCAGACATGTTGAAACAATTTCTGCACCTTTTTCCTCCAGGTAAAATTTCGAGGACGAAATTTCCTAAGTGGGGGAGAGTTATAACACCCCGATTTTGGGCCTAGTAGTACGGGTTAGAGATTCGAGTCGAATTCGGGATTGGATATTTTTATGCGAGATAAAAATATTGAAAATGGTTAAGAATCCTTATTTAATATGTTAATGATTTTGGTGAAAGCCATTTTGGAAAATGAGTTTTGGTAATTTGACATTTTGGGACGAGTGACCAAAACGCAAAAGTGAAAACTATTTTAGTGATAGTTTTGTAAAAGGGTCAGAAATTTGAATCTTTAAGGAGCTAATATACTAAGCGTTTTATCATATTTTCTTTCAATTGGATTAGTTTTAAATGTTTTAATGAAAGGATTAAAAGGAATTAATTAAAGGAAGGTAGTTATTTTCACAAAAATTAATTTGACGTGATTTTCTATTCTCTAAACTTTTCTCTCAAAGTCTTTTCAGCTAAACTTCTATTTTCCAGCAAAGATTTGAGGTAATGGTCTTGTTTTCTTAAATTAAAGATTCCTAATAGATTTTTTAACTTGTTTCTACAAAATCTCATTATTTTCCTTTGCTTTTCAATATGTAAAATCATCCAATTGAGAGGGATTTCAATCATTGAAGGTGAGGTTCGTTATTCTCCTTTAATGAATGGTTCTTTACTGAAATTCCCAAGTTCTTTATCCTTTATATATGTTTTTTAATTGGTTTTGATGATTTAATTGTGGAAATTTGGTTTAATTGAGATTTAATTGGTGGAATTTGTTGAGATTTGTTTTGGATCTGTTTTGCTAGGTTCTTGATCAGATTAGAACATGATTATGATGTCTTATAATGTTAATGAGTTGATTTTAACATTGGAATCCCGAAACTAGTTGAATCTCTAATTATCTAGGTTTCTACTGATGAGTTTTTGAGGAGTTGTGGTGGTTTTATGTATGCTGGAGGTATAAGGTTGTTATTGGATCAATTTTGGATGTTATTTGATGTTGATTAGATGTTAGAATTGAGAGTTTGTGGCTGGGCTTTGTGTAGTTTGAGTTTGAGGTTGGTTTATGTTGTTTCTGATGGGCGTTTGGTAGCATTTAGCAAGACAATGTTGAGGATTGTTATTGTTGGGGTTAATGAATGCATTGCGATTCATTGTACCTCTGTTTTTGTATGATTAAAATATGGGAGGTTGATTCTGTAGCTATCGGTGAAGCTTTGGAGGCTTCGGACATTTAAATTCGCGTCGGCAAATTGAAGTTCCACGTATCAGTGAGTGAGAACGAAACCTTCAACTTTAAAAAGGTTTGAAGATGGTTTTGGGAAATTAGATTGAGCTTGAAACGCTAGTCTAAGTTCAGAAGTAAGTATAAGTGGATCTTCTCTCTCGGTCGTGATTTTACGAAGTGATTTATGCACTTGGCTTTAATTTCGTGATACCTATTGTTTATGCATGATTTAGAGTATGAAATATATTGTTTTTAATCATGAAATGATGATGGATACATGTGGTAAGTGATCCATGTAAGTATGTGTTTTAAACTTGTGTTTAAAGCATGGTTGTTGCTTTGAGAAAATGGTTTTTATTGATGCATATGAAAACAGTGAGGTATGTGGTTATATTGAATTATATCGGCAAGTGATGTGGTTTAAAAATGTTATTAGATATAGTTGGCCAGCCATAGGATTGAGTGCACTATAAATAAGTCACCTTGGATGTCGAGGGGTTGGTGTCTCGTAACTCAATCCAAGTACCCTAACGGTCGAGGGGTTGTTGTCTCATAAGCTCCCGTTAGTGGATTAAGCATCTAGCCGACGGTTGGGGTTGGTGTCCCTGTGAGTTGTAATTGTACCCGGTTGTTAATATACCACGATTTTGATTGTATCGCTATTCCGATTGAGATGGCTTGAAGTGTTGTGTGAACATTTGTTGAATATGTGTATCCGATGAACTATTTTGGAAATGGATCTTGGTTAATGATCACTTGTAAGCCAATATAATTGTTGATTTATCATGTTGATGATGTTGTTGTATAATGTTGAGTTATACATGTTTACTATTTAAGCTTTTCATATGGTTTGTTACGCATGAGAAGGCTTAAATTGAAGTTTAGCAATGGGACTTGCTGTTTAACTATGATACATGATGCATATGGTTTAATATGTTGGTTTTGGAAAGATTTAAGTGCATGGTTTTCAAGGCACGATGTTTTGCAAATGGATTGAAATAATGATTTCAATGGTTTTGAGAAATTGGTTTTAAATTGCATTGATGGTGTTTTGTTTTGAGCACTCCTCACTAAGCCTAGTGTGCTTACGCTCTCTTTGTCCATCAATGCAGAAAATTAAAGTAATGGAGGCAAGAAGGATCCAAGGGCTTCGTTCTTTGAAAGTATGGTTTCAATCTAGACTTTTAGTAATAAAGGCAATGAGGTTCATTGTTGATTTGGGAGTGTGTTTGTTAAACTCTATGTTTTGAGCAAGTTTATATTGTTGTTTTGAAGTTGTAATTGGCCTCTAATGGTTGGTAATTGCTTTGGTTTAGTTTTTGAACTTTACTTGACTTGGTTTATAGGAAACATGCCTATAGATTACCAATTGAAGTATGTGTTGTGAATCGATGTTATGTTTGATGAGTTGAGCTAAGGATTGGTCTCTAAATATGTTGGAAAGATGATAGAAGAATGTTAGAGTATTTTGGTATCCCAAAAGCATGTCAAACCAAAGAAATTGGGCATTTCAAGCCTAGGTGTATCAGTACGCATGCTTTTGTATCGGTAAGAGTAAGCCATTTCAAGCTTAGCGTTTCAGTACGCAGGCTGAGTGTACCGGTACATATAAGATTTTCCAAGCATAGTGTTTCGGTATGCGGGGTACTGTTTCGGTACAAGTGTGAGGTAAATGCTTCTGTGTTTCGGTACATGAGGGTGTATCAGTACGAGTTTTGGCTACTGGAATTCTGGGATTTAAAATCTAGCAAAGCGTACCGATACGGGCCCTAGTGTATCGATACAGGTAATCGTTAATTTGGTTATTGGCTTAATTTGATGTTTTGATTTCTTACATTTTAGTCCTTGAATTTTGTGGATGCAATTATATGTTTTTGGATGGTCGGATTGAGTTGATAATTGACATGTATGTCTGAAACTTTGTTATTTAAAGCTTGGTAATTTAAAATTGGGTAAAGTCCTCATAATTTTCAAGATTTGCAATTTGGTCCCTTAATGTTCGTGATTGCAATTAAATGCCCTATTGGTGTCCAATTGGAGTGAGATTTGAACCGCTGCTAGCATGTACACCATAGATTAATAAAATGCATCTAGATAAGATAGAAGAAAAGAATGGACGTAAGTCGAATAACCTTTTCACGGGTTTGCTTCGGCAAACTCAATGTAGCTCGTTCGGTTCGGTTGGACTTCTAATCCGGGTCGAGGGAGTTACACTACTGTAAAACATTAAAATAACAAAGGTATCCATTCAATCATTCATTGTGAGATGCAATAAGATACATACTTCAAATATCAACTTACTAAAACTTAATGAAGGGAGGACATGTTTTTTGTGCGTACGACCTATCACATATGGCCAACATCTCAGCACCAGCTTCTTCAGCAACTTCATTACCAACTTTATCAACAAGTTCATCAAAAACGGGATTCAAATGTGAAGTTATCATCCTAAGGATTAAATCTTCACATGAATCAGTGTAGATACAAACCAACTCACTAATAAATAAACCTATCATCGTTACAAACAAATCTCACCTTTTTAGGTTCAAAGAGATGGAAAGGGTAACATTTAAAAAAATGGAATAGGACAAAATTTTCATTATGAATTGATGAATAATATTCATTTTAAACAGATTTCCTCCAACAAGAAATACAATTCCATACCAAAATTTCGAAACACAAACCCTAGATTTCAAGTATTTCACAAATAAACAAACTTAAGGTTTTGATTGTTACTTTTGCTTTGTTCGAAATGAAGAAACTACAGTATGATTGCATAGATTCAGTCATGACTTAAATTGTTAGAAATAAATTGAGGTTTCGATTCTTTACACTGGCCAAATGTTTTTTTACAAATAGAGAGGATTCTCCAAATTTTCAGTGGGGAAATGAGTTCTAACCATAAAATGTTATTAAATAAATGAATGTTCGATTCTCATTTTAGGGAGTGCTTTAATCGCTATGAGTACCGAAACGACTAAGTAAGTTGTGAGACCTACAAAAAATTGGAAATATGAATCGTTAAACCAAAAATATTATATTTATCTAGTTTAGGTTGCGATACTCGTTGATGAATTATGATACTTGGCGCTTCAACCTAATATGTTATCTACTTTCAATACTTTTACAGTTTCAACGTCTAATTTTATCCATCCAACATACTATACGACAAGTTTCGGTACTGATTTCTACATTCTAATACTTATTATACAAATATGTATTGTTAAAGGGATTTTGAACATTTGTAGTTTACATATTTCTCTACAGGTTCCTGTACATGTGTAAAAGTTCCGCAACCTGGAGAAAAACATTAAATATTATGCGTAATACTAAAATGTTACTTTCACAACTAAAAATTTCGGTATCCTATATCAAATCCCAATGCATCTTCTGTCAATGTTTATTGTCACAAACTTTACAAATAATTTATGATTACACATTTATCTATTGGTTTCGGTGCATGTCTCAACATTCCAAAACTTTACTCATTTTCTTCAGGGTCTATCGCTCAGGAGGACGAGGATTTCTTATTTTATCAGATCCTATCACCCTTGGAGTTGTCCTCGTCCTCCTTGGTTCCTCCCTCTTTTGTCAGGCCCCCCATCAAAAATATCTACACCCGTCGGCCACAACCATCCCCTTCCGACCCAATTACAAATGTTCCAGATTCATGTCCTGATGAGCCAATATCTTCGTCATCAGATTCACCTTGTATCGATGATCTTGACCTTCCTATAGCTCTTTGGAAAGGTAAACATGCTTGTACTTACCCTATTTCCTCCGTTGTTTCCTATAATTGTTTTCCTTCTTCTTCTCGTGCCTTTGTTACATTCCTAGATACTATTTTTGTCCCTAAAACTATTAGCGAGGCATTATCTCATCCTGGATGGCGTGCGGCTATGCTTGAGGAAATTACTACTCTAAATGTCAATGGCACATGGACATTGGTTTCTTTGCCTATTGGTAAATGAGCTATTGGATTTGAGTGGGCGTTTACTGTTAAATTTAATCATGATGGCTCTATTAATTGTTTTAAAGCTCGTCTTGTTGCCAAGGGATACACTCAGACCTATGGTGTGGATTATTATGATACTTTCTCTCATGTTGCCAAACTTGCTTCTGTCGGGCTATTTATCTCCCTTCAGCCATTTTTATTGGCCTTTGCATCAGTTGGATATCAAGAATGCTTTCCTTCATGGTTATCTTCAGGAGGAGGTGTATATAGAGCAACCACCTGGGTTTATTGCTTAGCGGGAGTCTGGGAAAGTATGTTGTTTGAAGAAATCGTTATATGGCCTGAAACTGAGTCCTTGGGCTTGGTTTGGTAAGCTTAGTCAGGCTATTGAAAAGTTTGGGATGCAAAAGAGCGAATCAGACCATTTTGTTTTCTTTAGAAAGTCTGACGTGGGCATTATTCTTCTAGTCGTATATGTTGACGATATTGTACTCACTGGTAATGACACTAGCGGAATTTCCTCACTGAAGTTTTTTCTCCATACTCAGTTTCACACTAAAGATCTGGGGGCGTTGAAATACTTCTTAGGGTTGAGGTGAACAGAAATAAAAAAGGAATCTTCCTATCTCAGAGGAAGTATGTGCGTGATCTTTTATTGGAATCAGGGAAATTGAGCGCCAGACCTTGTAGTACACCAATGGTTCCTAATCTACAATTAACTAAAGAAGGTGAATTATTTGATGACCCTGAAAGGTACAAAAGACTTATCGGAAAATTAAATTATCTCACGGTGTGCGTCCTGATATATCTTTTCCGGTGAGTGTTCTGAGTCAATATATGCCGTCACCGACTGTCGATCATTGAAAAGAAGTAGAGCAAGTTTTATGTTATCTGAAAAGTGCTCATGTGTGTGGAATTCTATATGGAAATCATGGTCATACTAGAATTGAATATTTTTCTGACTCGAATTGGGCAGGATGCAAGGAAGATAGAAGATCCACCTCAGGATATTGTGTGTCTGTTGAAGGAAACTTGATTTCTTGGAAGAGAAAAAAGCAGAGTGTAGTCTCACGGTCTAGTGCAGAAGCCGAATATAGAGCAATGGCCAAGTCCGTATGTCAGATTATATGGGTATATCAGCTCCTCGGTGATATTGGAATTAAAGCTTCAATACCTGCAAAACTTTGGTGTGATAATCAAGTTGAATTACACATTGCTTCTAATCCAGTTTTTCATGAAAGAACGAAACACATTGAAATCGATTGTCACTTCATTCGCGAAAAGATACAACAAGGTTTGATATCTACCGGTTATGTGATAACCGGAGAACAACTAGGAGACATCTTCACCAAAGCTATCTATGTAACAAGTTGGGCATAGTTAATATCTATGATCCAACTTGAGGGAGAGTGTTACAGATTCTTAGGCTAATATCTAGGCTATTTATTAGGCTAGAATATATTGTAATTAATGTAATATATTATGTTACCTAGTTTAGGTCAATTGGATTTGTATATATAGCCACATATATTTTATGAATAAAATAAAAGAAATTACTTTCTACATGCTACATTTGCTTCTGTTTGTCCATATAATTTATCTTTGATTGGGAGAAATTATAGAAAGTTATGTGAGATTCTTCCTGACGTGGAAGAGTGGGGTCAGATAGTCTTTATCGGAATCCTTCTACGCTATGTTATTGCAAGGCATGGGCTTGTGAAAGAATCCATTATGTCTTCTCTGAAATGTACTGAGAACTTCCATGCTGAAAAACATGTTTCAGATGACATTAGTGGGGCATATGATTCTGAATTTGTGAACATGGTTTTCTGGTTTTATATCGAGAGCCCAGATGAATATTTATCTAGGTTAAGTTATGCCAACAGAGTGTCTTTTGAATTAAATGGTGGACAATTTACAATTGGAAAAACTAATGATGACGTGAAGATACTGTTGTATTCTACGTCTCCACTGTTATGGAGTAATAATAGTGCAGTGGTACTAGCAGCAGCTGGTGTACACTGGATTATGGCGCTAAAGGAGGATGTTAAAAGAATCATTAAACCACTTTTGTTTATATTGAGATCCTTGAATGCATCAAAATATGTGGTATATTACACTTATTTCTTCTGTCTCATGCATTTAAATTATGCCATCATGCTATGTTTTTTAATTGTGGATACAAACACTATGTAACATTTGCATACATGTATGTATCCATTGTTGGGTCACGTCGGCACGCCCCGTGGCGCAGCGAAAAAATTAATCTGACATAATTCAGCCAGCATCCATGTACAGGAACGAATCCGGGGTGAAAAGATGAAGAGTTACCTTTTTCAAACTCTGGAAACTGGAAAACCAACGGTATGTCGAAATAACCACGTCAAGTAAAACCGGAATCGTCACAGGTTCGCAACGACCTCTACGGAGTCCACCCGAACAAAACGAACAAAGTTTCCGCCTCCTTAACACTTAGGGATAAATTTTGACAGGTTTGAACACCTTCTAGGGAGAAGTCGAAATCCCTCCAGGGATTCCTAAGGGAGTCTGAAATCGACCAGGAGTTCAACCGGGACTTGCAATCGAGCAAGGGGACCTTCAGGGATTTGCCAGGGAGCAAGTAGAACACCAGAAAAATATCGAACAACATCTCAGAGAGCTTTCTGGGATATGTCGAATTCCAGTGGGGAATCCCTATGGGGTGTTGTCGAAATCTTCAAGAGGAGGAAGAGGGATGATTTGGTTGCTAGCCCTTTTCCCTTTAAATAGTATTCAGAGACTTAATTCTAGTTGAATTCCTTAAATCCAAGTTCAACCAAAATTCATAGAATCTAATTCTACTTGAAATTGGTTTATATTAAATATACATTATATTTAATAATATTAAATAAAATATATATATTTAATTATGTAGAATCTTATTCTACATAAAACATGGATTTAAATATACATTATATTTAATCAAAAAATATATATTTTATTATATAGAATCTCATTCTATCTTTACTTGGATTTAAATATATTTAAATATATATTTTTAATTACGTAGAATCTAATTCTACATAAACTTGGAATTAAATATACATTATATAAATTCCAAATATATATTTAAATTTCTAGAATCTTATTCTATAATATTTAAGTCTCTAAATATTTTCCATACTCTAAATAATATTTGATAAATACAATATTTATCCAATATTATTCCCATTTAAGGGAGTTGCCGATTTCCCATATCCCATAGGGGATTTTCGGCAACCTCCTTAAAATAGGGAGTATGGTTTCTAATTTTTGTTCGTTTCATTCGAATGGTGTGACCCTTCTAGGTTCATGCAACGTTAGCAGCAAAATTAGAACTTTTCTAATTTTACAAACAATGAGTGGCATCTAGCAATACATCATTGCTACCTAAGTTGCATTAAGTCATGGTTTGACTTTCCTAATTCCTGAATAAACTTCCTTTATGTATTTCATCCTTTTGTCCTTTATATCTTAGATGAACACAAGTCATTTGTGTAGTCACACTTCCGTTGTCCATCTAGTGTTTCTTGATGTCTTGAGTAGATTATGATAAACGAATCTCTATGATATCTCATATCATAATATTCGAGCATGGCCATGCATTTTCTAATCTCACTCAATCAAGTGGCCGAAGATATTTCTCCCACTATGTAGGAGGGACAAATCCTTTCTTGATCAACCATATTTCACTACATAGGTCATCACGTATCCAATCATCAGTCTTTATAATGTAGTCAGTTACGACACACGTTTGACTATGTCAAAATACGTAAATCTTTATGTTGAAATCATGTTGATCTCAAGTCTGAGGATTATACATATGTTTATCATGAGCAATGTCGTGACTGTCACATAATTACCCAAGAAACATGCTCATAGCGGGTCAATCCAGTATGTTGTTCTCTAACAAATACTTATGTGTTGATTTTGACATCTCTATGTCAATGACAACGCTTGTCATCAACCACATATTAGTCTTTATATATTATCATTGTCCATAACCGTAATAATATTCGACTAAGGGTCCTATATAACAATAATCGTATTATTGTATGGACATTATTATCCAATGGTTAGTTTGATGCACAGAAACATGCCAAATGATAATAATGGCAATGCCATTACTTGATAAATCTAGTAAAATAGTATGTCTATTCAATCATCATATGATTGGTCTTTGGGCATACTCCAACAATCTCCCACTAGCACTAAGACCAATCATTCTCGTATCTAATACGATATGTCTTAGTGTAATTGACATGCTTATGTTGTGTCAAAAGCTTTGTCAGGGAGTTGACAAAGTTATCAACTTTGTGCGTATGTTGCATACTTTCACATCTCCAAGATGTAAGTACTTTAGAATATGTTTGGATTTATTGATGAGATCTGGGTTTTATTTGCTTACGCAAAGGTTCCATCATAACTGAGTTATGTAGCATCCAATATGCTAGGAACAACCCTTAGTTCAGAAGTGAACCCTTTAGATCCAAACATCCTTCTTTATTGCTATGTCGACTGTAATACATTCAGCCTATGTTGTAGAGTTAGATAATGTCTCATGTTGCTAACTCGTAGTATCTTTTATTAATGCAAAACGGATTGCGATCTTTAGTTCCTTTTGATGAGTATGTCATCTACATACAATACTTAGGAAAGTAACAATGCTCCCACTAGCTCTTTTGAAAACAAGACTCCCCTTTGTTTCTAGATAAACCAAATCTTTTGATTGTATCTTCTGAAATGAATATCCCAACTTCGAGAAGCTTGCCTTAGTCTACGGATAGACCTTTGTAGCTTACATACCTTCCAAGTGTTTACTGGAGTGACAAAACCTTCTGGATGTGTCATGTTGTAACACCCCAATTTTGGGCTTGGAAGTTTAGGGTCTGAAGTCTAATTTTCGGTTCGAATATAAAAGGTGGTTTTAGGAAAGCCTAGTTCGGGATGCATTAAAAATATGGAAAAATATCCAAAAATCCTCTTTTAATATATATAAGAGAGTGGTGAAATCAATTTTACAAAATAAGGCTTGGAAATATGACATTTCGAATTAGTGACTAAAATGTAATTTTTGAAAAGTTCGTGACTGTTTTGAAAGGATTGAAACTTTGAATCTTTAAGGAGCTAATTTACCAAAGGAAGGATTTCTCCAGATTTTTCTTAATTTTAATGACTCATTTAATGTTTAATTAATAAAAAGAAAAGAGGGAAAAACCATATTTTAGTTTCATAACTAACTTTTGCTAAAATTTTCCCATTTCATTTTCTCTCAAAATTCCCTCAGCCAAAAAAATTTCTACAGCAGCTTTTCTTTTGATTTTCACACCAAATGATGAGATTTCAATCCTCAAATGATTCCTAATCATTTCTACATCAAATCCTCTTCATTTGCATATTGAATTTTCAAGGATTTTGGCTCTAAACAAGGAGAAATCCACATTTAGAGGTATGAACGTTCTTCTCCTCTAAATACTCAGTTCTTTACTGAAATTCCCAAGTTCTCAATCCTTAAATTGAGTTTTATAAAAGGCTTTGATGTTGTGATCTTGATTTTGGCTTAAAACTTGAGATTTTGATTAAATCTTGAAGAAATTCGTGATGAATGTTTGGGCTCTGTTTTGAGATGTCCTTTTTAATGTATTTTGGATGTTTAATGATGTGTAATTGAGGTTAATCAATGCAATCCCGAATAGGTTGATTTTCCTAAGTTTTTATTGGTGAAAATGGTGGTTTTTGGGGTGATCTTGGTGATCTACTATAGCTGGAGGTATAAGGACTTGATTAGGTTCTTTTTGGATGTTAATTGATGTCTAAGAATGTTTAGAAGTGATGGATCTTGGCTGGGTAATGTTCTGGAAGTGTTTGGATGTGATTTCGGTTGTGTTTGGTAGCCGAAATGTGAGTTTTGGTGAGAGCGGCGAGTTTAGGTGTAATGGCTGAAGATTTTAATGCATGATGATGCATTAATCCTCTGCTTTGATGTGTTTAAAACATGGGAGACATCTTCGGATCCTTGTGGTGTTGATCCGGAGGCTTGAACGGCGTTTCGGCAAGCTTGCGAAACGGAATTGGTGAGTGAAGTTTGGTTTTCAGCTTTGAGACCAATGTTTGAAGGTTTTGGGAGCTTAGTTTAAGTCTAAGCAACTTAACTAAGCTCAAGAGTATGTTTTCGGAGAAACTCTCTCTTTGATGAACCATGAGATGGTTGGATGCAATGTGTTTAATTTGCATGTTTAAATCTATTTTAAAAGCATGTTTTTAGCATGATTGATGTTGGTTTTGTAAGCCATGTGTTGAAGGATGCTCAAGGTAAGAGATCCTTGGTTTGACATTGATAAATGTGGTTTTGATGCATAGTGATGCATGATGGTTTAATGGCTTTGTTTGATGCTTAAAAATAGTGGAATGATGATGGTAAATGATGTATATTGGCAAGTTATGTGTTGGTTTTAAAGTACTTGAATCGGATATAGTGAGCCGGCTATAGGATTGGGTGCACCGTGAATAAAGTTGCCTTGGATGTTGAGGGGTTGTAATGGTACCGTAAACTCCATCCAAGTACACTAACGAGATGTCTAAGATCATAATGGTAGTTAAAATGCCATGTGAGGATCTTGTGTTGTGTGTCCCGTGTTCTCGTTAGTGATGTTATACAACTACCAATGAGTGATGTGAAGGGGTTGTGATTGTACCGTTAAACTCCATCACGGGTGTTGAGGGGTTGTGATTGTACCGGTAAACTCCACCTTGAGTGTTTGGTAGTGTGTATGAAGCGTTTGGGACAACGCTTGTAATCCGCGTATCTGATTGTGTTTTGTGTTGAAAAATGGTTAAGGTATCACTTGGAAGCCAATATGACTTGTTAATGTTATTTAAGCATGAGATGCTTGTTGTATATGCATTGTTGCATGAGATTTGATGTTGTGTGTTGAAAAGGCCTTGTGAAAGGTGTTTTATAAAATGCTATATTGAGTTGTTTCTTTAGAGCATGCCTCACTAAGCATTTGTGCTTACGCTCTCTTTCTTGAACCAATAATGCAGATAATTGAGGTGTTTGTTGGCAGCAAGGAGGGCAAGTAATCCAAGGGAAAGCTAAGCTCATGTATGGTGACATTTTCACAACATTAATAGTCTTTGATATTTGGCAATGGGAACCTAGGTTGTGTTGTTGGGAGATGTTTTGGACTCCCTAAGTTTGGTATGATGCCTATGATGTTTAAAACATGTAAATGGCCATTTGGTATTTGTTTTGAAGATTTGATGATTGCTTGATTTCCAATATTAGGATGCATGCCTATAGACTTGTGGTTTTCCTAATTGATGCCATGAATGAGTTTTGATGATGCAATTATGTTCCTTTAATGTATGATGACTTGTTGGCATGATTAGGAGGTCATAGGGATGTGTTTGATTGGTCGAATGTATGTTAAACCAGAAAATTCTGCACTTCCTGGGCAGCCTGTATCGGAACGGGCACTACCGTTTCGAAACAGGGGCCTGTAATGGCCCTTGTGTATCGAAACGGGTAGGGGCCGTTCCGAAACACTTTTGCTACTACCAAGCCCTGTTTTGGAACGAGTTTCGAAATTAACCCGCGTTTCGGAACAGTCAACCCATGTTCCGAAACACTTGATCGTTGGGCACTGATTTGTATGGTTTATGTTTTGCAAGCTTTACGTTTTAGTCCTGAATTTTGTATATGCAATTGATTGAGTTTGGAATGTCCGTTTAAGGTGAAATTTTACAGGGAAGCTTGTAATATGTTTAATTTGATATTGGTAACCTTGAAATTGGTTAAGTCCTCTTAATTTCCAGAATTTACATTTTGGTCCCTAAATTCGTATGTTGAGCAATTGAGTCTCTTATTGCTTTCCGATTGCTGTGATTTTTGAGTATGCTTACCTCAAGAGTACGCCTAGGATTAATGTGCATCTAGACAAGTTTAAAAGGAAAAAAGGGGTCGTTAATCAAGGTTGACTTTCGGGTTGACTTTGGTTTTCCCCGTGTAATCTTCGTAGTTCGGGTCAACCGTCTAGGCCAGGCTAAGGGGGTTACATTTGGTGGTATCAGAGCTGAGTTCTCGAGTAATTGGGAATGTTTATGTGGGTGATATGTGTATGATTGCTTTGTATGCTTTTTGAGTGAAAGTATGATATGTGAATTGTAAGTATGTTGCAATTGTGATGTATGTTGTGGTGAAGCATGTTAGAGGGACCCATTGCCATATCAAAACTAATGAAATGATTTGTTTTTAATTGGAAGTGAGCTTGATTACTTGGATTTCTTACCTTGCTAAGCCTGATTATGTTTATTGCATTTGTGTTAGTGCATTGTTTAGTGAATGGGACCTCGTAGAGAGACGAGGATTAATACGCGAGCTATGGCTCAAAACGAGAATGAAGAGAATGCTGAGAATGTAGTGGATTTACCTCCTCCGCCCGGTGGTGGTGGTGCTGGAGGTGATGGAGCTGGTGTTGGTGCTGGTGCTGGGGTCGCCGGACCTGAAGCTGGGCAGGAGCAAGCTGCTCCTGATATGATAGTGTTGATACAGGCTATTGCTGGAGCCTTTCAGGCGGCAGTAGCTGGGGCTCTTGGAGTTGGGCATCAGGGAGATGCTAATGCTAGACTACCTTTGGAACGTCTGCGCAGTCTAGGAGGGACTGAGTTCAGAGGGTTGTCTGCTGAAGGTTCCGAATCTTGGTTGGAAAGTACCAAGAGGATTTTGGGACAAATGAACTGCAATGATGTGCAGAAGCTGGGCTGTGTGGTGTCGCTGTTGCATGATGATGCGTATACCTGGTGGACGACCACTATCTCCGGAATGGAGGATGCTGATGTGACTTGGACGTTCTTTCTGAACGCGTTCAAGCGTAGGTATCTGGATGTGCGATACCTGGATGAAAAGAAAAGAGAGTTCATGTCTCTGACACAAGGAAGTATGGCAGTAGCTGAGTACGAGATTCAGTTTGTCCGTCTCAGTCAGTACGCACCTGAGCTTATCCCTGATGAGCGGAAGAGGTGTGAACGTTTCCGTTATGGTTTGGTGACGGATGTAAAGACCTATATGCTTGCGGCTGAGTACACTGATTTTGATGTGCTGGTTAGTAGGGCGAAGGATATTGAGCAGAACCTGGGTCTATCTTCTAGAGGTGTTGGTTCTAGCTCAGGCAAGCGAGCTGCTGAGTATAGTTCCGGTGGTGGACGGAACAAGAGAGGACGTGATCGGAGGTATCAGTCTTCTGCTAGGCGTGGTGGTGGAGGGCACGGTGCGCCTGTTCAAGGAGACAGGGCGAGAGCTGATCAGAACACATGATGGGCGTGTGGATCGCGTGGCCGCCTGAGGCGTGATTGTCCTCGGGAAACGAGAGAGGTGCAGGCTCCTGTTGTGGTGACCGGTAATTCGTGCTGGAATTGTGGTTCGGCGGATCACATGAGGAGGGAGTGTCCTCTGTTGGCCGGTGGTGGTCAGGGGCGTGCTCCTAGAGTTGTTTCACCACAGAGAGGTCGTGGGCGTGACCGTGGTAACTTCCTGCGCAGAGAGGATGGTGGAAGGAATGTAGCTCATGTGGTGGCTGTCCAACCTGAGGGTGGAGGCCAGGCTCGAGTGTATGCGCAGCGGGAGGGAAGAAATGACACAGATGTGATCGCATGTACCTTCACTTTGCAATCCTTGTCATTACTTTCCTTGATTGATTCTGGATCTACACACTCATACATATTGCGTGAGCATGCTCAATTGCTTGGTTTGCCTGTTGAGTCTTTGGATGTTGGTATGCGTGTAACTAGTTCTTTTGGTGAGACCGTTGTGACACGAAAGCTTTATAGAAGATGTCCCTTGGTTGTGCAAAACCATGCTTTTCATGTTGATCTTATGGAATTTCCTTTCTATGGTTTTGATGTAATCCTTGGTATGGATTGGCTTGTTGAACATCGAGTTGTGGTGGATTTTGAGGACAAGCGAGTTTCGTTGAAGCTTGCGGATGATTATGAGGTAGTGGTGGTTGGTGAGAATGTGAAGTTTCTTGCCAATGTTGTGTCTACTTTGGAAGCAAGCGGAATGCTGAGGCAAGGTTGTGAAGCCTATCTAGCCTTTGTAATGAATCCTAGCTCTAAGGAGTTGCGAGTTTAAGATATCAGGATTGTGCGAGAGTTTCCTGGTGTGTTTCCGGAGGAATTACCTGGGTTGCCTCCTAATCGCGAAGTGGAGTTTGGAATTGAGCTGTATGAAAAAACAACTCCAGTGTCCATTACTCCTTATCGAATGGCACCTAAAGAGTTGAAGGAGCTGAAGACGCAACTTCAGGAGTTGCTTGATCGTCGTTTCATTCGGCCGAGTGTGTCACCTTGGGGTGCACCGGTCTTGTTTGTGAAGAAAAAGGATGGCACTATGAGAATGTGCATCGATTACCGTCAGCTTAACAAGTTGACTATCAAGAATCGGTATCCATTGCCGAGGATTGATGATCTTTTTGATCAATTTCGGGGAGCGGTTGTGTTCTCTAAAATTAACTTAAGGTCAGGGTATTACCAGTTGAAGGTGAAGGATGTGGATGTGCCAAAGACAGCCTTCAGAACGAGGTATGGGCATATGAGTTCCTTGTGATGCCGTTTGGGTTGACGAATGCTCATGCAGCTTTCATGGACATGATGAATAGAGTGTTCCATGAATACTTGGATAAATTTGTTGTGGTGTTCATTGATGATATTCTCGTGTACTCTCATACTGAGGAGGAGCATGAGGGGCATTTGAGGATTGTGTTGCAGGCTTTGTTGGAGAATCAGCTTTATGCCAAGCTGAGTAAGTGTGAGTTTTGGCTCAGAGAAGTTGTGTTCCTTGGTCATGTGGTTTCTGCTGAGGGGATTCGTGTTGATCCTCAGAAGGTTGAGGCAGTGATGAATTGGAAGCCTCCTAAGTCTGTTCATGAGGTCCGTAGTTTCCTTGGTTTGGCGGGATACTACCGGAGGTTCGTGGATGGATTTTCAAAGATTGCTGGACCTTTGATGAAGTTGTTGTAGAAGGATGTTAAGTTTTAGTGGACGGAAGCGAGACAACAGGCTTTTGAGAAGCTGAAGGCAGCTTTGACGCAAGCTCCTATCTTGGTTCAACCAGAATCAGGGAAAGAGTTTGTGGTGTATAGTGATGCATCCTACGTTGGTTTGGGGTGTGTGTTGATGCAAGAGGGTAAGGTGGTGGCTTATGCATCGCGCCAGTTGAAGGTGCATGAGCGCAATTATCCTACGCATGACATTGAGTTAGCTGCGGTGGTTTTTGCTTTGAAAATTTGGAGACATTACCTGTATGGTGAGAAGTGTACTGTGTACACGGATCACAAGAGTTTGAAGTATCTGATGTCTCAGAAAGAGTTGAATCTTAGGCAACGACGTTGGGTGGAGTTGCTTAAGGATTACGATTTGACGATCGAGTACCATCCGGGTAAAGCTAATGTTGTAGCGGATGCCTTGAGTAGGAAGGTAGCAGTGGAGTTGAGGGCTATGTTTGCCAGCTTGAGTATTTCGTGTGATGGTGGTCTTGTGGCTGAGTTGCAAGTGAAACCATCCTTAGTTCAGTTGATAAAGGATAAGCAGTTGTTGGATGATTCCTTGGTGCCACATGTTCAGGATATTGCTGAGGATAGGCCATCGGAATTTTGCTTTAATGATGATGGAGTTTTATGTTTTGGGAGTCGAATAGTAGTGCCCAATGATGCTGAGTTGAGGCGTGCTATTCTGACTGAATCTCATAGTAGTCCTTTTGCTATGCACCCTGGTAGTACTAAGATGTATCGTGATCTTAGAGATGAGTACTATTGGGTGGGTTTAAAGAAAGATGTTGCTGAGTATGTGAGCAAGTGCATGGTTTGTCAGCGAGTTAAGGCTGAGCATCAGTTTCCTTCTGGGTTGTTGCAACCGTTGAGGATTCCTGAGTGGAAGTGGGAAAGGATTACCATGGACTTTGTGTCTGGTTTACCTTTGTCTCCATCGAAGAAGAATTCGGTGTGGGTGATTGTGGATCGCCTGACGAAGTGTGCGCATTTCTTGCCTGTCCATACTATGTATACTTTGGATAAGCTTGCGGAGCTGTACATTGCTGAGATTGTGCGGCTGCATGGTGTGCCAAAGTCGATTGTGTCGGATAGAGATCCGAGGTTTACATCGCGTTTCTGGCAGTGTTTGCACCAAGCTTTGGGTACACAGCTGAATTTCAGTACTTCTTATCATTCACAGTCGGATGGACATTCTGAGCGTGTTATTCAGGTGTTGGAGGATATGTTGAGGTGCTGTGTGATTGAGTTTCAAGGTTCTTGGGAGAAGCATTTGCCTTTGGTGGAGTTTGCTTATAACAATAGCTACCAGGCAAGTATTCAAATGGCACCTTATGAGGCTTTGTACGGGAGGAAGTGCAGAACTCCTCTTTGTTGGGATGAAACAGGTCAGAAGTTGGTTTCAATGCTAGCTTTGTTGAAAGGAACCATCGAGAAGGTGAAGCTCATTTGTGAGCGATTGAAGGCAGCTTCTGATCGACAGAAGTCTTACACAGATTTGAAGTGTAAGGAGATTGAGTATGCGGTGGGTGACCGTGTGTTTTTGAAAGTTTCGCCTTGGAAAAAGGTGATGAGGTTTGGCCGAAAGGGTAAGTTGAGCCCTAGGTACATTGGACCATATGAGGTGATTGAGCGTGTGGGTCATGTTGCGTACAAGTTGAGGTTACCGCAAGAGTTGGAAAAGATTCATGATGTGTTTCATGTCTCTATGCTTTGGAGGTATAGATCGGATCCTTCGCATGTTATGCCTGTGGAGGAAGTGGAGTTGAATCCAGATTTGACCTATGATGAGGAACCGGTGGAAATTTTGGACTCGGACAGTAAGGTACTTCGAAGCAAGACCATTGAGTTGGTAAAGGTGTTGTGGAAACATCGTGGTGCTGAGGAAGCCACGTGGGAAAGAAGGGATGACATGGAGAAGCAGTTTCCATACCTTTTTCCTCCAGGTAAATTTCGAGGACGAAATTTCTTAAGGGGGGAGAGTTGTAACACCCCAATTTTGGGCTTGGAAGTTTAGGGTCTGAACCAGACCGGTCTAATTTTCGGTTCGAATATAAAAGGTGGTTTTAGGGAAAGCCTAGTTCGGGATGCATTAAAAATATGGAAAAATATCTAAAAATCCTCTTTTAATATATATAAGAGAGTGGTGAAATCAATTTTACAAAATAAGGCTTGGAAATATGACATTTCGAATTAGTGACTAAAATGTAATTTTTGAAAAGTTCGTGACTATTTTGAAAGGATTGAAACTTTGAATCTTTAAGGAGCTAATTTACCCAAGGAAGGATTTCTCCAGATTTTTCTTAATTTTAATGACTCATTTAATGTTTAATTAATAAAAAGAAAAGAGGGAAAACCATATTTTAGTTTATAACTAACTTTTGCTAAAATTTTCCCATTTCATTTTCTCTCAAAATTCCCTCAGCCAAACACATTTCCACAGCAGCTTTTCTTTTGATTTTCACACCAAATGATGAGATTTCAATCCTCAAATGATTCCTAATCATTTCTATATCAAATCCTCTTCATTTGAATATTGAATTTTCAAGGATTTTGGCTCTAAACAAGGAGAAATCCACATTTAGAGGTATGAACGTTCTTCTCCTCTAAATACTCAGTTCTTTACTGAAATTCCCAAGTTCACAATCCTTAAATTAAGTTTTACAAAAGGCTTTGATGTTGTGATCTTGATTTTGGCTTAAAACTTGAGATTTTGATTAAATCTTGAAGAAATTCGTGATGAATGTTTGGGCTCTGCTTTGAGATGTCCTTTTTAATGTATTTTGGATGTTTAATGATGTGTAATTGAGGTTAATCAATGCAATCCCAAATAGGTTGATTTTCCTAAGTTTTTATTGGTGAAAATGGTGGTTTTTGGGGTGATCTTGGTGATCTGCTATAGCTGGAGGTATAAGGACGTGATTAGGTTCTTTTTGGATGTTAATTGATGTCTAAGAATGTTTAGAAGTGATGGATCTTGGCTGGGTAATGTTGTGGAAGTGTTTGGATGTGATTTCGGTTGTGTTTGGTAGCCGAAATGTGAGTTTTGGTGAGAGCGGCGAGTTTAGGTGTAATGGCTGAAGATTTTAATGCATGATGATGCATTAATCCTCTGCTTTGATGTGTTTAAAACATGGGAGACATCTTCGGATCCTTGTGGTGTTGATCCGGAGGCTTGAACGGCGTTTCGGCAAGCTTGCGAAACGGAATTGGTGAGTGAAGTTTGGTTTTCAGCTTTGAGACCAATGTTTGAAGGTTTTGGGAGCTTAGTTTAAGTCTAAGCAACTTAACTAAGCTCAAGAGTAAGTTTTCGGAGAAACTCTCTCTTTGATGAACCATGAGATGGTTGGATGCAATGTGTTTAATTTGCATGTTTAAATCTGTTTTAAAAGCATGTTTTTAGCATGATTGATGCTGGTTTTGTAAGCCATGTGTTGAAGGATGCTCAAGGTAAGAGATCCTTGGTTGACATTGATGAATGTGGTTTTGATGCATAGTGATGCATGATGGTTTAATGGCTTTGTTTGATGCTTAAAAACTGTGGAATGATGATGGTAAATGATGTATATTGGCAAGTGATGTGTTGGTTTTAAAGTACTTGAATCGGATATAGTTAGCCGGCTATAGGATTGGGTGCACCGTGAATAAAGTCGCCTTGGATGTTGAGGGGTTGTAATGATACCGTAAACTCCATCCAAGTACACTAACGAGATGTCTAAGACCATAATGGTGGTTAAAATGCCATGTGAGGATCTTGTGTTGTGTGTCACGTGTTCTCGTTAGTGATGTTATACAACTACCAATGAGTGATGTGGAGGGATTGTGATTGTACCGTTAAACTCCATCACGGGTGTTGAGGGGTTGTGATTGTACCGGTAAACTCCACCTTGAGTGTTTGGTAGTGTGTATGAAGCGTTTGGGACAACGCTTGTAACCCGCGTATCCGATTGTGCTTTGTGTTGAAAAATGGTTATGGTATCACTTGGAAGCCAATATGACTTGTTAATGCTATTTAAGCATGAGATGCTTGTTGTATATGCATTGTTGCATGAGATTTGATGTTGTGTGTTGAAAAGGCCTTGTGAAAGGTGTTTTATAAAATGCTATATTGAGTTGTTTCTTTAGAGCATGCCTCACTAAGCATTTGTGCTTACGCTCTCTTTCTTGAACCAATAATGCAGATAATTGAGGTGTTTGTGGGCAGCAAGGAGGGCAAGTAATCCAAGGGAAAGCTAAGCTCATGTATGGTGACATTTTCACAACATTAATAGTCTTTGATATTTGGCAATGGGAACCTAGGTTGTGTTGTTGGGAGATGTTTTGGACTCCCTAAGTTTGGTATGATGCCTATGATGTTTAAAACATGTAAATGGCCATTTGACATTTGTTTTGAAGATTTGATGATTGCTTGATTTCCAATATTAGGATGCATGCCTATAGACTTGTGGTTTTCCTAATTGATGCCATGAATGAGTTTTGATGATTCAATTATGTTCCTTTAATGTATGATGACTTGTTGGCATGATTAGGAGGTCATAGGGATGTGTTTGATTGGTCGAATGTATGTTAAACCAGAAAATTCTGCACTTCCTGGGCAGCATGTATCGGAACGGGCACTACCGTTTCGAAACAGGGGCCTGTAATGGCCCTTGTGTATCGTAACGGGTAGGGGCCGTTCCGAAACACTTTTGCTACTGCCAAGCCCTATTTCGGAACGAGTTTCAAAACAAACCCGCGTTTCGGAATAGTCAACCCCCGTTCCGAAACACTTGACCGTTGGGCACTGATTTGTATGGTTTATGTTTTGCAAGCTTTACATTTTAGTCTTGAATTTTGTATATGCAATTGATTGAGTTTGGAATGTCCGTTTAAGGTGAAATTTGACAGGGAAGCTTGTAATATGTTTAATTTGATATTGGTAACCTTGAAATTGGTTAAGTCCTCTTAATTTCCAGAATTTACATTTTGGTCCCTAAATTCGTATGTTGAGCAATTGAGTCCCTTATTGCTTTCCGATTGCTGTGATTTTTGAGTATGCTTACCTCAAGAGTACGCCTAGGGTTAATGTGCATCTAGACAAGTTTAAAAAGAAAAAAAGGGTCGTTAATCAAGGTTGACTTTCGGGTTGACTTTGGTTTTCCCCGTGTAATCTTCGTAGTTCGGGTCAACCGTCTAGGCTGGGCTAAGGGGGTTACACATGTACACATTTGTTTAAAGTGTTCCCATAGGAAAGTGGTTTTGACATTCCTTTATTTGATTCCATAATCATCGTATGTAACTACTTGCAAGTGAGATTAAGATGGATTAAACATAGCTACAAGAAAGATGCTTTATCATAGTCTATACTATGAAGTTTGTCGAAAACTTTTAGCGACGAATCATCCTTTGTATGTTTTATCATCCATGTCGGTTTTCCTTTTTGAAAAACTCATCCATACCTCTTAGGTTTTACCCTTTTAGGTAACCAAAGTCTATACTTGGCTTTAGACATGGATTCCATCTCATATCTCATGGCTCTTAGCCATTTCTCGAATTTTGGGCTCACCATTGCTTTCTGATAAGACCTAGTCTTTATCTTGATCCGAAAAGAAGAGTGTTTCCATGTACGGATAGTGAGAAATCCATATTTCTAAAGTATATGGTATTCTCTTAAGGATCAACACAATGGTTGTGTTTTGTTCCAATGTTCCTTGATCATTTGTGGAACATTCTCAATCTTTGGTTCATAAATTTGTTGTCTAAAATTTCTTCACATTCCAAATTCCATTTTTTCCTTTTGTGAGAGGTAATCTCTTTCGAGAGAAACTCTCATTTGAGCAACAAACATTTTGTTCTCGTTGAAAAATGAAATCCCTTAGTGATAAGTATTCTCTTTCGAGATAAACTATCGTTTGAGCAACAAATATTTTGTTCTCGTTAAAGTTGAAGAAATAATATCCCTTTGTGAGAATTAATCTTTTTCAAGATAAACTCTCGTTTGAGAAACAAATGCTTTGTTCTCGTTAGGATAAACAACAAATGGAGTTTTTAAGGTTCGAACTTTGTAAACATTTTAACATGTAAGTAACCTTAAAACTTCAAAGGTATTCTAGAACAATTCTTAGTCCATATCTCATATGGCGTTTCGAACCAAGTTTAAAAAACGATTAAGTATGAGAGTTGTTTTTCTAGTGTGTAAAGAAGTCGAAAATGACTTGTTCTGAATCAAAACATGTCTAACATATTTGATTCTCTTTCAAAGACTTTTCGTTCCACTTGTGGGATTTAATTATGGGACAATCCCATATTCTTTGAAAGTTCATCAAACTTTAAGTATTCTTGAATTTGATCTCATCAAATTACCTTAATACTTTTACGAGTTTGAGATTAGTCATTTGTTTTATTTATCTTATAAATATTATTGATTTGATTAGTTTAAAGATCATTGATTTGTTGTGTCATAAGAGATTAAAAGAATAAAATTTATTTAAATAATCTCAAAATTAAAATATCTTGTCCTTACAAGATAACTAAAACTTAGGCACAAAATAATAATCTTAAAAGCTAAAACAAATCTATTTAAGCAAAAACACATGTCCTAATGGATGATGTAGCAACTCTTGCTTTATTTCCATTCGCAGGTCCATGTCTATTCTGATGCCTTCTCTTTAGAAGCCTCTGAGGTTGATACCTCACTCGTTTTTGCTTTCTTGACTTCTTGTAGGTGTGTGGGGCAGTTTCTCTTCCAATGTCTGATCTTGCCGCAATGGAAACATTTTCCATCCTTCTTGATTCCCTTCTTAGGTTTCAATGCCTCATTTCCATCGATTTTGGTCTTACCATCACCTTTAGACTTTGCTGCCGATTTACCTTTCTTCTTGCCCTTGCGGACCATCAGAACAGGTTTAGGTCCTACCTTCTTCAGGTTGATTTCAGCAGTTCTCAACATGCCGAGCAACTGTGGCAGCTTCTTGTTAATTTCATTCATATTGAAATTAAGGACGAACTGATTGAAACTATCCGACAACGATTGCAGGATGACATTAGTAGCTAATTCGTCTTTCAGCGGAAAGCCGAGCTTCTCCAATGTTTGGATGTAGCCCATCATTTTGATGACGTGAGCTCCTACGGGAGATCCCCCACTCATATTGCATTGAAATAGAGCTTTAGAGGTCTCGTACCTCTCTTGACGAGCTTGCCCTTCATAAATCTCCTTGAGATTTTGAATCATATCATAAGCTACCATGTCCTCATGTTGCTTCTGAAGCTCAGGGGTCATGGAGGCAAGCATAAGACAACCGACATCCAGCATGTCGTCCATGTGTTTATTAAACTTGTCTTTGTCAGCTCTAGAAGCAATGGCAACCGGTTCATCGAGAACAGGTTCTTCAATGACATATTCCTTCTTTTCATGTTTGAGAACAATTCTCAAATTGCAGAACCAGTCAAGGAAGTTTATGCCATTGAGCTTATCCTTCTCAAGGATAGATCGCAGAGATAGAGTATTATTTTCCATTAATTCTACAACAAAGAAAATATGCTACATAAGTTTTAATAAATTTTAAAATTTATAGATAAGTCTTTACTATAAATTTACTCCCACTATTTTTCTTCAAAATTAAAAACCCTCTAGTTTTAATTTCGGAAAAACGTTTCGATAGTTTTTCTAGTGAGTGAGGATCCGTATTTCACCATTCCTAAATCAGCTTTGGCCAGTCTTTTAGGAAATGGTTATTTAGGTAAGTAACACCTTACTAATTACATCTCATGTAATTCCTCATCTTTTGGCGAACAACTCTTGTTCTTTAAATCATCTTATGATTAACCAAAACTTTTAACCACTAGGTTTTCTAATCCTATTAGAACAACCCAGCTAAGTCAATACCAATATCTCAACCGGCGAATATCACTAGCTTATTTTTCGCGTTTAACTAAGATAGATAAATGTGACATTGCTTTGGCAAAGCTCGCATTATATCGATCGAAGCTTTAACGAGGGTAAATATTGGATGGTTAAAACAGACTTAGAATTATAGTGAGGGGTTTACTTAATTATCTCATCATTTTAACATTGATCCTATCAATAGAACTATGTTTAATCATGCTTATAAAACATCCATTGCATCACATACAAGGTAAATATAAGTGGTAAATAAATATGCAATGATTATAGCCCTTCTTAACCTAAGGCAACCCGTCCCAAGCCAATGGGAGGACCATTCTACTGAAGATAGAATCTACTTCTGAAACGCACGGTCCACCAGGGAAGGCCCACCACGCTGCTACCTTGGTCCTTGCTTTATCTCCATGAGTTTTTACAATTTTCAGAAACTCGCGTTACATGCGAGGGAGTGAGATGAGAAGAGAAGTACAATAGAAGATAGAGAAAGGCACGACACGCAGGCCGTATTTATAAAAACCAAAACTATAAAGGCTATGGGCTATAACCATGCAAAACAAACACCGTGCAATCTAACATGCATTTCAAACATCGTGCAAACAAAGTAACGACGTGTTTACGAAGTTTTAAACTGATTATCCCTATGTTGCGGTTAATGGGCCAAAGAAGGATCACGAGGTTTCATAAACCATTTGCGTTAACGAACAAATGCACCAGGTAGGTCAATATTAAAGAGAGGTGGCGCACTAGGCACACTTAAGTACCAGGTCTTTGATGATGCCAATCCTAGACATGCATTTTTCATAACGTCTAACCATAACTCTTATGAATTCACCGTGAAAGATAGTTTGATAACTTTTATCAAATTAGAAGCCCTTTCAGAGATTTCATAAATCTATGAAACTACGAACAACTACTTGTTCTCTAGACTAACTATTAGTCTCAACATGTTAACATTTAACATTGAAGCAACCTAACATATTTATGATTAACTCTTAATCATTCAGTGATAATCGAAATAAGTCTTTATTAGGTGTAATATGATAAACGATAAATATCTAAATCGAATCAAACAGCATGCATCTCATACATAAACATCACCTAAGAATTTAAGTCTGAATTCGTATGATACAAGTGGCTCTGATACCACTGTTGGGTCACGTCGGCAAGCCCCGTGGCACAGCGGAAAAATTAATCCGACGTAATCCAGCCAGGATCCATGTACAGGAACGAATCCGGTGTGAAAAGATGAAGAGTTACCTTTCTCAAACTCTGGAAACTGGAAAACCGACGGTATGTCGAAATAACCACGTCAAGTAAAACCGGAATCGTCACAAGTTCGCAACGACCTCTACGGAGTCCACCCGAACAAAATGAACAAAGTTTCCGCCTCCCTAACACTTAGGGATAAATTTCGACAGGTTTGAACACCTTCCATGGAGAAGTCGAAATCCCTCCAGGGATTCCTGAGGGAGTCTGAAATCGACCAGGAGTTCAACCGGGACTTGCAATCAAGCAAGGGAACCTTTAGGGATTTTCCGGGGGGCAAGTAGAACACCAGAAAAATATCGAACAACTTCTCAGAGAGCTTTCTGGGATATGTCGAATTCCAGTGGGGAATCCCTAGGGGTGTTATCGAAATCTTCAAGAGGAGGAAGAGGGATGATTTGGTTGCTAGCCCTTGTCCCTTTAAATAGTATTCTGAGACTTAATTCTAGTTGAATTCCTTAAATCCAAGTTCAACCAAAATTCATAGAATCTAATTCTACTTGAAATTGGTTTATATTAAATATACATTATATTTAATAATATTAAATGAAATATATATATATATATATTTAATTATGTAGAATCTTATTCTACATAAAACATGGATTTAAATATACATTATATTTAATCAATATATATATATATATTATTATATAGAATCTCATTCTATCTTTACTTGGATTTAAATATATTTAAATATATATTTTTAATTATGTAGAATCTAATTCTACATAACTTGGAATTAAATATACATTATATAAATTCCAAATATATATTTAAATTTCTAGAATCTTATTCTATAATATTTAAGTCTCTAAATATTTTCCATACTCTAAATAATATTTGATAAATACAATATTTATCCAATATTATTCCCATTTAAGGGAGTTGCCGATTTCCCTTATCGCATAGGGGATTTTCGGCAACCTCCCTAAAATAGGGAGTATGGTTTCCAATTTTTGTTCGTTTCATTTGAAGGGTGTGACCCTTATAGGTTCATGCAACGTTGGCAGCAAAATTAGAACTGTTCTAATTTTACAAACAATGAGTGACATCTAGCAATACATCATTGCTACCTAAGTTGCATGAAGTCATGGTTTGACTTTCCTAATTCCTGAATAAACTTCCTTTATGTATTTCATCCTTTTGTCCTTTATATCTTAGATGAACACAAGTCATGGGTTAGTCACACTTGCGTTGTCCATCTAGTGTTTCTTGATGTCTTGAGTAGATTATGATAAACGAATCTCTATGATATCTCATATCATAATATTCGAGCATGGCCATGCATTTTCTAATCTCACTCAATCAAGTGGCCGAAGATATTTCTCCCATTATGTAGGAGGGACAAATCCTTTCTTGATCAACCATATTTCACTACATAGGTCATCACGTATCCAATCATCAGTCTTTATAATGTAGTCAGTTACGACACACGTTTGACTATGTCAAAATACGTAAATCTTTATGTTGAAATCATGTTGATCTCAAGTCTGAGGATTATACATATGTTTATCATGAGCAATGTTGTGACTGTCACGTAATTACCCAAGAAACATGCTCATAGCGGGTCAATCCAGTATGTTGTTCTCTAACAAATACTTATGTGTTGATTTTGACATCTCTATGTCAATGACAACGCTTGTCTTCAACCACATATTAGTCTTTATATATTATCATTGTCCATACCCGTAATAATATTCGACTAAGGATCCTATTTAACAATAATCGTATTATTGTATGGACATTATTATCCAATGGTTAATTTGATGCACAGAAACATACCAAATGATAATAACGGCAATGTCATTACTTGATAAATCTAGTAAAATAGTATGTCTATTCAATCATCATATGATTGGTCTTTGGTCATACTCCAACATCCATGATGTTCACGTATCATCATTTCAAGGAGTTATTGATTTTATTGGTTGACTTTACTATTATGAATTGCACCAGACTTCTGACTGGAAAAGTTTTGTTTTGAGGTAGTAAGTAGTTTTTGCTTGCTAAAGTTTAGATGCATAAATATAATAAAACTTGTGTTATCTATAATCAGAAGTGACATGTGATTTTATTGAATTCTCAAGTTTTTGAAATTCCTAACATGAAAGTACCAGGAGATAACTAAACCTTCTTTCTTACTTTTTCTTTACTCAGAAGTGAATTGTGTTAAGTCTATGAGATATTCTACCAACAAGCTTGGGGAAAATTATGTTTAAAGTGCAGATTAGCTAATATGGTTAGATTTGTAACATTATAGCTCAAATATTAGAAGCATGCAGATTATTATGGTTTAGTATTGCTTAATCCTGACTAGAGTTGGCTGTACACTATAACGTTTATATAGTGTGGATAATGCAACATATTAAAAGGTTCTCATGTAATTAAATTTCAATATTTTATTGTTTTGGGATTAATGCAGTTATGACATTTCATTTGGAAAAACCAATTTCAGATTTTGGTTATCTACCTAGTTTATTTTCAAGTTTGTTGCTGTAGATGGTAAGAATGATTATGTTGATTTGAATGTTTAGGTCCTAAACAACTTTCAATTATTTGCTAAAGCAATGCCATCTCTATTTGCTCCACACCACGGGGATTTCTTCATTTATTCTTCTGATTCATATCAAGTCAAAGCCTTGAAGCTTGAGATACTTTCATCCATTGATACAGATTCATCAATTTCTTCTATTTTCAAAGAGTTTCAGGTACAAGCTTCCTTGTAAGGAATTTCTTATTGTTTTTGAGATGACGGCTCTCGATGCTAATGGAACATGGTCTTTGGTTAAGTTACTTGCTGGTAAACGAGCTATTGGATGCAAATGGGTGTTCATCGTCAAATTCACTCCTGATGGCTCCATTGCTTGATTGAAAGCTAGACTCGTTGCAAAAGGATATGCTCAGAATTACGGAGTTGATTATTCTGACACTTTCTCTCCTGTTACTAAATTGGCTTCCGTTTTGTTACTTATCTCTCTTGTCGTGACTTTTGATTGGCCTTTGCATCAGTTGGACATAAAGAATGGCTTTCTTCATGGTGATCTTCAGGAAGAGGTGTATATGGAGCAAACGCCTGACTTTGTTGCTCAAAGGAGTATGAGAAAGTATGTCGCTTGAAGAAGTCTTTATACCGTTTGAAACAAAGCCCTCAAGCTTGGTTTGGCAAGTTTAATCAAGCTATTGAGAAGTCCGCGATGAGAAAAGCGAGTCAGGTCATTCTGTTTTCCTTAAAAAGTTTGATGGGGGAATTGTCCTATCAGGGTTATATGTGGATTATATTGTAATCACTAGAAGTGACTCTAGCAGAATTTCATCTCTAAAATTTTTTCTCCATACTCAGTTCCACACCAATGATTTAGGGGCGTCAAAATACTCTTTTGGAGTTGAGGTGAATAGAGGTAAAAGTGAAATCTTGCTATCCCAAAGGAAGTATGTGCTTGATCTATTATCAGAGTCGAGGAAATTGGGTGCTAAACCTTGTACTACTCCAATGATCCCCAATCTACAATTAACCAAACAAGGTGGATTATTTGATGATTCTGAGAGGTACAGAAGACTTATTAGAAAGTTAAATTATCTTACTGTAACACATCCTGATATTGCTTATCCGGTGAGTGTTCTGAGCCAGTATATGTCATCACCAACTGTCGATCATTGGAAGGCAGTAGAACAAGTTTTGCATTATCTGAAATGTGCTTCTGGACGTGAAATTTTATATGGCAATCATAGTCACACTAAGAATGAATGTTTTTTGGACTCAGATTGGGCAAGATGCAAGGAAGATGGAAGATCTACCTCAAGATATTGTGATTTTGTTGGAGGAAACTTGATTTCATGGAAGAGTAAGAAACAAAATGTGGTCTCATGATCCAGTGCAGAAGTCGAATATAGAGCAATGGCCAAGTCCGTATGTGAAATCATATGGGTATATCAGCTCCTCAATGAAGTAGGAATTAAGACCTTAGTACCTACAATGATTTGGTGTGATAATCAAGTTGCCCTTCTCATTGCTTCCAACCTAGTCTTTCATGAACGAACGAACATATTGAGATTGATTTTCATTTCATTCGCGAAAAGATACAACAACGTTTGATCACAACTGACTATGTGAAAACTAATGAACAATTAGGAGATATCTTCACAAAGGCTCTATCTATGTAACAAGTTGGGCATGATGATTAATATCTATGATCCAACTTTAGGAGTGTTATAGATTCTTAGGCTAATTTATAATGTATTTATTATGATATATTATGTTGTCTAGGAATATTAGAAGTGTATATATGAGAAACAAAAGTCGCTTTTAATCTTTTATGTCTGGCTATAATGAATTTCCTTCACATCCATATATTATATGAAAATATATTATTGTATCTCCAGTACTGAAGAGGATGGTATTTGGGCCATTTTTATTCTATGCAAATCATTTTGTTTTGGGATTTTTTTTCTGATTACTAGATTTGATGTGATACCATATCATTAGAATTATGTTTGTTCTGGCAAAAATCTGACCAGAGTAACTGAAACTGAATGTGATATGAACCACTTTCTAGAAGAACGAAATATATATATATATATATATATATATATTCTTTTTTGTTTCAATGCAATATCTGGATTCTTTTGAAATGTAGGTGTGTTTTATTTAAAGCTTATGTGAGTTAGGGAAGGTGCTTAATCTTACTGTTTCAATTGTACGTTTGGTGTTGGAACTTCGACTGTCCAAGGGCTCTATCTTTTTACTGTCAACCTAGGTAAACTGGGTAAAGAAAATAGTAATTCTAACTCCTTGTGTTATCTTAGGAAGAAAAAAGTGATAAGGACAAAATTGACTTGAAAATAATAATAATAATAATAATAATAATAATAATAATAATAATAATAATAATAATAATAATAATAATAATAATAATAATAATAATAATAATAATTAATGGTTTGGTTTCCCCTTTAGAGCATCTGACGTTGAGCCATTTCTTAGTCACTGTCACAAAAGAAATAATTTTGAGGTTAGTTGACCAGTTGAAATTGCATTTATTATACAAGTATGGTAATCCATGTTCACTTGAATTGATGCTTATAATTTAGTATGTTGTTAGGATTATATTAGAGATCCAGACAGGCGATTTGCTGCTGCAATTGGTCTGTGTGCGTGTTAAACTGTAAATAGGAAATGTATAAAGCTGTTAGTGTTTGTTGAAAGCTGTTAGGGTTGTTAGTTGGTTAGTCTGCCAACTAGGGTTTTTCATGTAACTGTATATATATACGTATACATTCATTGTAATCAGCAAGTTGCTAAACATCAATTCCAGAAACAAGATTTCTTCTCATTCTTTTTCATTTCCTAACATGGTATCAATCGCTGGGAAATTCTGGTTTCCTGCTTCCGCGTAACTGTTTCTTGTGCTTTCTTTCATTTCTTTTCCTTTCTTCTTAGTCGTTCTTCATGAATAACTCTGGCAGTTCCTCTGTCCCTGCTTCTGATGCGTCTGGTGCATCGTCTGGTTCTGGCAAAACCTTTACCAACAAGAGGGTCAGCGTGATTCTTGACGAAACGAACTTCTTGCTCTGGAAACAGCAAGTGCTGCTAGCCGTTCGTAGTCACCGTCTAGAAAAATTATTGACTGGTGCATTGAAGGCTCCTCCTGCTGAAATCACAAATGAGCAAGGTGAGAAAGTTGAGAATGAAGCGTATGAGGTTTTTGTTGCGCAAGATAGTGCTCTTGCATCTTGGATCTTGTCTACCATAAGCTCTCATTTGTTATCGGAGTTTGTTGGAGCGGAGACGACGGCTGAGGTTTGGAAGACGGTGCTCACGTATTTTTCCAGTAGGTCAACAACCACGGCTATGAGCTTACATTATAAACTCAGATCTATTACTAAAGGTAGCCTTAGCATGAGAGCTTATATTGCTCGAATCAAGGAAGTGTGCAATATGCTAGCCTCGTGTGGCAGCCCTATCTCTGATCTTGAGAAAGTGGCTTCAATTCTCAAGGGTCTTCGGCGGAATATCAACCTTTTGTTGCTGTCATAACAGCAAGTCAATCTCCCTTTACTCTTGATGCAGCAATCTCGGTTTTGATGGATGCTGAGACACAACTGCTTGATTTCAATCAAATCTCAGATCTTACTCCCTCTGCAAATGTAGCTCAGGTTACATCTTCTTCTTCAAGTGATTCTCAGGCAAATAATCGAGCACCTTACAGGCCTTATCGTGCTTCAATGGGCCAACGAGGTCGAGGTCGGACAAATTACAAATCCAACATGAAGCCACAGTGCCAGCTCTGCGGAAAGCTTGGCCATCTCGTGGACCGGTGTTGGCACAGGTTTGATGAGAGTTTTCCTGGCATTACTGCTCTCAGTGCTGATCGTGGTACACAGGAGGATGTCACTGCTCGTGCTAATGTTGCTATTGTGGATGAAACTCAGTGGTCCGTTGATTCAGGGGCCTCTCATCATGTAACCCCCGATGCAGAAAATGTAGGCACTGGCTCCACCTACACTGGACCTGGTAAGTTGTTAGTTGGTAATGGCTCAGCTCTTCCTATTTCTAATATTGGCAATTCTTTAATTACTTCATCCTCACGGTCGTTATCTTTGAAGAATGTTCTACATGTGCCAAAGGTTACTAAAAATTTAGTTTCTGTGTCAAAGCTTGCTAGTGATAATAACGTGTTCTTGGAGTTCCATGCTCGATCCTGTTTAGTTCGAGATGAAGACACAAAGGAGGTGCTTCTGCAAAGTGATGAAGTTGGGGATCTATATTGTTTCAGTTCTGCTCCAGTTGTTCATGTTTCTGAAGTTTCAAGTTCTTCTACCACAGTTGATAATTTTGTACTTTGGCATCGAAGGCTTGGTCATCCAGCCATAGATACTTTAAAAGCTATCTGTAATGAGTGTAATGTACCTATTCCTGGTGCTATTAATAAAAATGTGCCTTTGTGTGTTGCTTGTCAAATGGGCAAAAGCCATTGCTTGCCATTTCCTACTTCAACTACAGTGTATCAGTCTTCTTTTGAGTTAATTCTCACTGACTTATGGGGACCTGCTCAAGTTTCAAGTCAGGGATTCATGTACTATGTTTCGTTTTTAGATGCTTACTCTAGGCATTGCTGGGTCTATCTATTGAAAGTCAAGTCTCAAGCAGTTGTGGCTTTTCAGTCATTTCAGAAACTGGTGAAGACTCAGTTCAACAAGCACATCAAGGTTGTCCAGAGTGATTGGGGAGGTGAGTTTCGCACGCTCTCATCGTTGTTAACACAGCAAGGTGTGGTTCACAGGGTCACATGTCCTCACACATCCCAGCAGAATGGGATTGTTGAGAGGAAACACAAGCATATACTTGAACTTGCATTGACATTATTAGCTCAAGATTCTCTCCCGTTGAGGTTCTGGTCTTATGCAGTGGTCACAGCTGTGTTTCTCATAAATCGTCTGCCTACTAAGGTGTTGGAAGGATTTTCCCCGTTTGAGAAGTTGCATGGCACCAAACCAAGGTATGATATGATGCGTGTATTTGGATGCAAATGCTTTCCTCACTTACGCCCCTTTAATGTCCATAAGCTTGACTTTCGTTCTCGTCCATGTACGTTTCTTGGTTATAGCCCCATGCATAAGGGTTATCAGTGCCTTGACTCTCAAGGCAGGGTGTTCATATCTCGTAGTGTGGTGTTTGATGAGTCAGTTTTCCCCTTTGCAACTCTGTCTTCTTGTGGTGCTAATAATCAGTCTTCTTTTGGGGTCAATTCCATTCCAATTGTTCCAGGGGCTAGTACTCTTTTGCGAAATTTGTCTCCACATGTTCGTGTGTCCTGTGATTCTTCACCTGCCTCCCTGGATCCTCAACCTACTGGTCAGTCTCAAGGTGGTGCTTGTGAAGTTCCTCCTGTTGTGGATGCTCCTTGTGTGGTTCCTTCTGTGGTAAATGATCCTCATTCGCGTGAGTATACAAATGAATCTTTTCAACCTGGTTCTGAAGCTCATGTTGGTGTTGAACCTGGACCTGTTCATTCATCTAACCAAGAAGACTTGTCTGTTCCGAATGCTGCTTCCTTGCCTGTGGGTTCCTCTCCTGTGTCACCTACTCCTTTTTCACCACATTCTTCACCAGTGCCCCTTCAACATGATGATGGTTTTTTGCCTAGTGAGTCTCCAGCTAACACAGATTTGCTTCTTGAACCTGTGGATGGCATCTTTGCACCAGCCTGTGTGTCTGATGTTCCACTCAGTGATCAATCTATGCCTGTGGATGTTGAGCCTCTTAATTTTCATCCAATGACAACACGTAGTAAAGCAGGCGTGTTCAAACTGAAAATATATGTGGCCACGATGGATGATGATGTTCCATCCACTATTCAGCAAGCCCTTGATCATCCCAAGTGGAAGGAGACGGTTCTTGCTGAATATGAAGCCCTTGAAAAAAATGGGATTTGGAAGCTTGTGCCATTGCCCATGGATAGAACTGTTGTAGGATGTAAGTGGATTTTTCGCATCAAAAGGAATGCTGATGGCTCGATTACTCGGTATAAAGCCAGGCTCGTAGCTAAAGGCTTGAATCAAGTCCCTGGACATGACTTTCATGATACATTTAGTCCAGTCATTAAGCCTGCTACAGTCAATGTTATTCTTGCATTAGCTGTGTCTCGAAACTGGCCTGTTCGACAAGTGGATATCAACAACGCCTTCCTTAATGGCGAGTTGCATGAAGACGTGTATATGTGCCAACCTCCTGGGTTTGAGACAGTTGTTGCAGATGGTGCTCCTTTGGTTTGCAAACTTGAGCGTGCTTTGTATGGTTTGAGGCAAGCGCCAAGGAGTTGGTATACCAAACTTAAGGATTTCTTGGTCACTATTGGTTTTAGAAGGTCCAATGCTGACTCGTCGTTGTTCATTCACGAGAATTTGGGAGAGTTTACATATGTTTTGGTATATGTTGATGACATCATTGTCACCGGAGCCTCTGCATCGTTTGTATCCAATGTTATTACTCAGCTTGGGAACAAGTTTTCCCTGAAGGACTTGGGCCAACTCAATTATTTTCTGGGCATCGAGGTCCAACGTTCTAATGGTTGCATTTTCCTCAGCCAACGTAAATATATTCAGGAGTTGCTTGTGTATGCGGGTATGGATAAAGCAAATTCAGCTTCTACCCCAATGCTTCCCTCTGTCAAACTCAGTGAAAATGCAGGAAGTCCCATTGAAGATGCCACAGGTTACAGGAGTATCGTGGGTGCGTTGCTTTATCTCTGCCATACGAGACCAGATGTGATGCATAATGTTCACAAAGTTGCCCAGTACATGCATCGTCCATGTGAAGAACATCTTGTTGCGGTCAAGCGTATTCTTCGCTATTTGAATGACACTCTTCATTATGGTCTTGTGTTCAGACCATCTGAAGCTGATGCTAGCCTTGTTGTGTTCGCGGATGCAGACTGGGGCAGTAGTCCCGATGACCGGCGCTCGACTTCTGGTTACTGTGCTTACCTTGGAAACAATGTTCTCACATGGAGTTCGAGGAAACAAAAAGGGGTATCCAGGTCCACCATGGAAGCTGAATATAGAAGCATTGCAGATGTTGTATCCGAGATAACATGGTTGAGATCTTTGCTCAATGACATGGGGGTTCAGCAAAAAGACATTCCTGTGGTGTGGAGTGACAGCACCAGTGCTATTTCCCTCAGCATGAATCCTGTATTTCACTCTCAGTCTAAACATGTCGATCTTGATGTGCATTTCGTTCGAGAGAAGGTTGCTGACAACTCTTTGCGTGTCAACTATGTGCCAGCTTCTCACCAGACGGCTGATGGGTTCACCAAAGCTCTCTCTTGTTCTTACATCGATTTGTTTAGGCAGCGTGTTAATGTTGTTAGTTTCAGTCAAGTTTGTGGGGAGAGTGAAAGAAGTAGGGGAAATGTTAAACTGTAAATAGGAAATGTGTAAAGCTGTTAGTGTTTGTTGAAAGCTGTTAGGGTTGTTAGTTGGTTAGTCTGCCAACTAGGGTTTTTCATGTAACTGTATATATACGTACACATTCATTGTAATCAACAAGTTGCTAAACATCAATTCCAGAAACAAGATTTCTTCTCATTCTTTTTCATTTCCTAACGGTGTGCAACAACTTCCAAGAATGGCACATATATGTGTAGATGGGCTGTTGGCTCTGACTAGACAGGGTTTATTCCTCTTTTCCTAATTTGTGTTGTGAGAATCAATTCCTTGTTTTTTGAAGTGATGCTGAATTTTGCAGAGTTCTTGACTAAAGATTTCGGATCTGGAGATGAAGAAGAGGATGTTCTGATCCAGGCATTTATCTCTATAAAATCAATCATAAAGCAAGACCCAACAAGTCATGACAAGGTTTCTTTCTCTTGCTTGTTTGATTTAGGCTTTAGCCGTTTGTTTCTGCTTTACTCTATCTTTAAATTATTTGGAATAAAGTTAAGAGTTAGCTCAAAAAAGAAAGGAAAATGATGATTTAGAATAGGCAAAGGTTTAAAGCCCTTCCCTCTTTCTATATTTCATTCTCTATTTGGTCTGCCTCAAACAAAGTGAGAAAAACTAAGAGGATTATTGATTTGAAATCACAACTAAATGGTCGGTAAATAATGTTGTTCCCGCTTCTTTATTCAAGATCAGAACAAAATGGTCGGTAAATAGCGTATCTCTTTCTTTTTCTGGTCTTCTTTCATGGTAAATTGGTTCATGGAATTTATTATTCTTGTTTCTATTACAACTTTGTATCTGTATTTAATCAGATTGGCTGCTGCAATTATGCCCTATGTCGTGCCTCTTGTTTATTCTTTCCAACTTTGTAGCTTCTTTTCTAAGCATTGCAGTCTTTTCACATGTTCTTATTTTTTGATTTAAAGGTTATAATTCAGTTGGTCCGTGGTTTGGATAGAATCAAGTTGCCTGCAGCTCGTGCAATGATTATTTGGATGATGGGAGAATACAGCTCTTTAGGGGAGATGATTCCTAGGATGTTAACCACGGTGCTGAAGTATCTTGCATGGTGCTTTACTTTGGAAGCATTGGAAACAAAGCTTCAAATTCTTAATACAGCGAGTAAGGTATTTGGAGAGCTATAATATTAGTGATCAATTTCAGAGTTGCTTTGCTCAAATAATTAGGGAAAAAGATATTTGATCTTCTCTAATTAATCTGTTTATGCTTTACTCATGACATGGGATGGAGGCTGTTAGTCAGGACTGTAGGAATATACGTGTTAGGAAATAGTTTAAATTAGGAATGTTTTTAATAGGATTCTATGAATATTTCTTGTAGTTACAATCCCTAGAATTAATTTCTTTCCTAACTTAAAGTTTCCTAAGATAGAGGTATAGCTTGTATATAAATATGTAACAAATACTATTGATTATGATATGAAATAACAGAGAATTACTTTGATTTTTCACATGGTATCAAATTAAGTTTCGACCATTCTAAATCCTAATCGATGGCCAATACTTCTTCCTCTTCCTCCTCCTCTTCTACTGAGATTATCTCTTCGCCAAAATTTGTTTCTGGTTCTGATGACCTTCATGAATCGTCCAATCTGTCTCAAAAGAGGATTTTCCAATTCCTTCAGACACTTAATAAGGAATTAGATGAGGCTCGTGGCAGAATCCTTGGAACTTCTTGCCTTCCATAGATTAGAGAAGTGTTCTCTATAGTCAAGAAGGAAGCTAGTATAAGAGTTGTCATGCTCCCTGAAATCCCCTCTGTTGAAGAATCTGCCCTTCTTACCCAAGCATCCTCCAGCTCATATAAGAAGGGAAGGCCTTGGTGTGATCACTACAAGAAACCAGGCCACTCAAAAGAAAAGTGTTGGAAGCTTCATGATAAACCAGTTGATTGGAAATCTAAGTCCTCTACACTCTACAGCAACTCAGCCCACCTCAGCTTCTACCACTACTGTTTTTAATTTCACCAAGGAACAAATTGCAGATCTTCAGAGGATGTTTAGTCAATTAGCAGGGCCTCGAGCGGGTAATCTAGTCATGGCTGAACCAGAAGGTAAAACCTTTCCTACAGCCCTACATTCTCAACAGTTAAACCTCACTTAGGTCCTTGACTCTGGGGCTTCAGATCACATGACTGGCAACAGGGCATTGTTTAAAACTTTTTCAGCTACATTTGGTAGGGCTATTAAAACTGCAGATGGTTCCCTTTCTTAGATTCATGGACATGGTTCTATCTCTCTCAATAAAGACTTGCTTCTTGATAATGTCTTTTGTACTGAATCTTGCTTGCAACCTCATATCTGTCAGTAAACTTCCGAAGGATTTAAATTGTGCTATCAATTTTAATGAACCTGGTTGTACTTTGCAGGCACTGGACATGAAGAAGATGATTGGCAATGCTAGCTTGCCCAATGACCTCTATATACTAAATGGCCCTCCATCAGCTTTTGAACATCCACCTCCCACTTCTTTCACAGCCTTAGAAAAAAATTGACATTGTTGTGTTATGGCATTTTAGATTAAGCCATCCTAGTTTTCAATATCTTGCAAAGTTATATCCTTCTCTTTTTATTAATAAAAAATCACATTTGTTTAAATGTCATATTTGTTCTCTTGCCAAACATACCAAAGCATCCTATTCACCATCTAAATATAAGCCTTCACGCCTTTTTTCTTTGATCCATAGTGACATTTGGGGCCCTTCTAGAGTGAAGAATGCTAATGTTTGTAAGTGGTTCATTGCATTTATCGATGACCATAGTAGGCTAACTTGGACTTATTTGATGCGAGACAAATCTGAAACTTTCGTCATAATTGAGCGATTTTGTACCATGGTTGACACCCAATTTCATTCCAAAATTCAACTTTTTCATTTTGATAATGGTAGTGAATTCTTTGCTACATCGTTGGATGATTTTTTCAAAACCAAAGGAATAGTTCACATCAGTTCTTGTGTTGACACTCAACAGCAAAATGACATTGCTGAGAGAAAAAATAGACACCTTCTTGATGTTACCCGTTTCCTTCTCTTCACCAACAACGTTCCAACCTACTTGTGGGGAGAGGCCTTGTTAACTGCCACATATTTGATAAACCATATGCATAGTAAGGTCTTGAATTTCCATACTCCTCTATCCATTTTCTTGGATAGTTGCCCCCACTTCTAGCCTATTTCTTCTATTTTACCTCTTAAAGTCTTTGGTTGTACTGTTTTTATCCATAATTCTACTCCTAATAGGTCCAAGTTCGATCCTAGATCCCTAAAATGCATTCTGGTAGGGTATTCTTCCCTAAAGAAGTGTTATAAATGTTATCATCCACCTTCTAAACGATTTCATGTCACTATGGATCTCACATTTTTTGAACATGACCCATATTTTACTAAAGCTGAAATTCAGGGGGAGACATGGATTAGTTTTCAGCCTTATCATCAACATCAGGTAACCTCTCCTAATTTTCCAATACATTCAGATTTGTCACCTTCAAATCCACCTTTGTTATCTACACCTACTACCTTTCCTTCCATACCTTCAGATTCTTCTACACCCACTCCTAATAATCATCATGATGCTTCCAAAACTACACCTCCTAAACAGCTTCTGGTTTACACAAGAAAAAAGAAAACTATACCTGAGGCTATTCTGCAATCTGACACTTGCCGAAAGTTGGATTTAGGTCCAGCTGCCAATGTGGAAGAAGAAGGAAATGAGTACAGTAAGTCCACTTCTCCTAATCTTGATGTTTTTCCTATTGCCATTAGAAGAGGAGTCAGGCAATGCACGAAACACTCTATTCAGAGATTTCCTGGTATAGCTATTTATTGCCTTCTTTCCAAGCCTTTACAGCTAGCTTAAATGAAGAACAAATCTCCTGAAATATTGATGAAGCATTAAAGGATTCTAAATGGAGAAGGGATGTTGAAGAGGAAATCAGTGCACTCGAGAAGAATGCTACATGGACTATAACAAACCTTCCATAAGATAAAAAACTTGTTGGATGTAAATGGATCTTTGCTGTGAAATATAATTCTAATGGCAGTGTACAGAGATACAAAGCGAGACTAGTGGCTAAAGGATATACACAAACCTATGGGGTAGATTTTACATAGACTTTTGCTCGAGTGGCTAAACTCAATACAGTTCGGGTACTACTAAGTCTTGCTGTCAACCATGATTGGAAACTACATCAACATGATGTTAAAGATGTCTTTCTCAATGGCAAACTCGAGGAGGAGGTTTATATGAAGGTACCACCTGGTTTGGAGTCTATTGAAGGAAATCAGAAAGTGTGCAAGCTTAATAGGTCACTATATGGGCTAAAACAATCCCCTAGGGCCTGGTTTGAAAGGTTTACCAAAGTGATCCTAAGAAATGGCTACATGCAGTCCCTTGCCGATCATACACTCTTCATCAAGAAAAACTCCAGAAACAAAAGAACTATCCTAATTGTGTATGTGGATGACATAATCCTAATTGGAGATGATGATGAGGAAATTAGCAGTTTAAAAACTCTCATAAACAGGAAATTTGAAACTAAGGACTTAGGAAAGTTGAGATACTTCCTAGGTATGGAGGTTGCAAGATGAGGGGCTCGTGATCAACCAAAGAAAGTATGTTCTTGACTTACTCAATGAAGCATGTTTTTTAGGGTGTAAACCAGCAGATACACTAATTGAAGTCAGCCTGAAATTCAACAAGGAGGCAGCAAGCTCCTTAGTAGATAAAGATAGATTTGAAAGATTAGTGAGAAAGTTAATCTACTTGTCATTAACCATGCCGGATATAGCTTTTTCAGTAAATGTAATTAGTTAACACATGGCTAATCCTAATGAAGAACACATAGCAACAGCTAACAGGATCCTGAAGTACTTGAAGAAAACTCCTGGGCATGGTTTAATGTTCAGAAAGTCACAAGATAGATCTGTGAAAGTCTTTACAGGCTCTAGTTGGGCATGAGACTTAACAGAAAGGAGATATACTAATGGCTATTGCACATTTGTGTAGGGAAACTTTGTTACTTGGAGAAGTAAGAAACAATCAGTTGTTTCGAGAAGTAGTGTTGCGGCAGCATTTAGAGCCTTAACATTGAGAATGTGTGAAGGAATCTGAATACTTAAGCTGCTAAAAGAATTATACCTTGAACAAGAAGACTGTTTTGAAGTTTTGTGTGACAATTAATCTGCAATTCAGATCGCCAAAAATTCATTTCAACATGATATAACAAAACATGTTGAAATTGATAGGCACTTCATTTCAGAGAAAGTAAACAAAGGGGTAGTTGCTCTATCTTACATCCATTTAGAAGGACAGTTAGCAGACATGTTTACAAAAGCCTTATCAAAACATGTATTTGACAATTTTGTATCCAAGCTGGGATTATACAATGTATATTCTCTAGCTTGAGGGGAGTGTGGGAATATACATGTTAGGAAATAGTTTAAAATAGGGATGCATTTAATAGGATTCTTTGAATATTTCTTGTAGTTACAATCCCTAGAATTAGTTTCTTTCCTAATTAAAGTTTCCTAAAATAGAAGTATAGCTTGTATATAAATATGTAACAAATCCTACTGATTATGATATGAAATAACATAGTACTACTCTGATTTCTCACAAAGTTTCAGCAAATAGCCATATCAAATTAAAAGAAAATCAAGCTAAAATATAGTTAACGAGAAGTGGAAGCTGAATGAATTAACTACCGATTTTATGTACCCGGGTCTCTCTCGCATATAGTTCTTCATGCAGCTCCTGGTTATGAACTTCTCCCAAAGCCCTGCAGTCTGCTCGTCATTGACTTTAAGGAGCCTGAAGGAACGCGTGCAATTGTAAAGGGGGGAGCTGATTATAGTGGGACAGATGATCATGGCACAATGCACATCATCTGATCCTTCAGATTATGATTCTCAGCACTCTTTCACTGCCTCGAGTAGCGGTGCCCATGCTGATGACAGTGAATCAAGGGAAGGCAATGAAAATCTCAGTTTTCCGACATTGGCATTCGGCAATGCTTCCGAAGTTCAGAACGGAGTTTTTCATTTTTCTCCAGCTAATCTTGCGGAAATGATATCAAATAGAGTTGTAGAGTCATGGTTGGAGGATGTTGGAACAAAGTCAAGCCTGTAAATCTTTGGCAAGAAAATCTATTGGGGATGTTGGAAGGCGGATTAAACGAAAAAGCCATTCACTCTTAGAGGCTGCAAATGGAAATGGTTTGAAGGTTGAGTATTCATTTTCATCAGAAATATCAACCATATCCCATCTACTTGTATGCATAGAAGTTTTCTTTAAGAACTGTTCATCAGAAACCATATGGGAAATAACCTTGGTTGATGAGGAATCAAACAGAGCCTCCTATGATGATGTGCCAACACTAGTTCCAATGGAAAAGATTTCTTCTTTAGAACCAGGTCAGAAAACAAGAATGATTCTCCACCTTCATTTTCATCACCATCTATTGCCATTGAAGCTAGGTCTATTTCATGATGGTGAGAAGCTTCCAGTTAAGTTGTGGCCTGATATAGGATATTTTGTCAAACAAAGACAAATATCTTGCAATCTGTGAGAGCTTAGCAGTAAAAATGCTTAGCAATGCAAATATTAGTCTCGTATCTGTCGATATGCCTGTTGATGCTAACCTAGACGATGCATCGGGTTCAGCTCTGCGGTTTTGAGTAGCTCAATTCCTTGTTTGATTACGATTACTGTTGAAGGTAAATGCTCTGATCCATTAAACTTATCAACTAAAGTTAACTGCCAAGAAACTGTATTCGGCCTAAATCTGTTGAACCGAATCATTAGTTTCTTAGTTGAGCCTGCCTATTCTTAATCATTTTTTGTGGTTACGGGGAAATCCGTGGGCTGTTTTTCAAAGCTTTAAGAATAAGTTTGAATTCATTGTTCTGAATGCTCGGAGTTGAACAACTCTGTGCAGCTCTGTTTTGGAAATGTTAGAATATATTCTTATATTCAATGTCTTTTTCTCTTTAATCCTATGATACAAGTGTTGTTTCTCTTTTTGAATGTCGTGTTTTCTGCCTTAACATAATTAAATATTTAAGTTTGTATTCTCGTGTGTTCATGTTGTATTATCGCAAAAATAAAGTTCGAAATTTGGATATCTAAATTCATTACAGTATGTTTGGTTGGTTGTGAAAACAACATTTTAGGATACGTAAGTACTTACACCAGTACAGTACCCGAGCCTGAGTAATATAAATATATGATTTCTATATCTAGACTGCCAATGCCTTTCGATCAGTGTCATGCAATTTGGAATGAATCAAATCTCATAAAAGTAGGATTCAAACCCACGACCAGTCAGTTAACAGCCGACTGCTTGAGCTATAAAGGAACAACAGGAGATTAGATCTCATGGAGTTCAATTCCCGTTCTCAACCCACGATCAATATGAACTCGAAGTTTCCTTCGTTACCCCTGGAACTTCTTTGTTGTAGCTCCGCTCCATGCCGCATTTCATAGGAACCTCAAAGTGGCTCCCAAGTCCAAGGTTCTTAGTGTTTCCTTGATCATTGAGTTAGCTACCCCCTCAGCCTCTTTGCTTGCTTGGGAGCTTTTCCTCGAGCTCATCTACCTTCACATCATGTTCCTTAGTTTTCTCCAGGCTCATATGTTCAGTTTTAAGTACTAGAGCTGCACATCTTGAAATAAATACATGAAAAAACTCGAGAAAGATTGTATATTCACGTTAAATTCATTCCGTGTTACATAGCTTCCATATAGACTATTTACTGCTGCATTCACATTTATTTCACCAGCAGTTGTAACTAGTTTATGATGGTAAATGAAGCATTTATTGGTTTTGCATTAAGACCTCAATGAATCAGAATGCGCAACTCAGATATTATTGAATTCGAGAACTGTACAATGGTCACAATTCAAACACATGCTCAAGTTCAGGATTTGGTATTCATACAAGTATCGACTGCAACAATAAAAAGTACATATTGCGTATTTTTCTCTTTATGTACCCAATGGAGAAGCAGCTGGCCGAGGATATGAGCTATCATTTCTGTTACTCGTTTGCTGCTTGCGGACATTCCTGGAAATCTGGTGAGAATTATGAAGAGAAGCATTTTGAGGGGCCCCTTTGTGATCACCTCCAGCGTCTTGAAGTTGCTCTAGTGCTCTTACTACTGCATTCATATTAGGCCTAAGCTTCGGTTCTATTGACAGGCAATGCAGCGCGAGATAAGCAGCTTTCAATGCTGCACCAAGTGTGTATTGGCCTTCAATACGGGCATCCATAACTTGTAAAATCTTGCGTTTGCTGGTAAGGTAAGGCTTGGCCCAATCAACTAAGTTTTGCTCTCTTGAAGGTCTGTTCTTGTCCAATGCTCGCTTGCCGGTCAACATTTCAAGAAGAACAACTCCAAAACTATATACATCACTTCTGGCTGTCAGATGACCTTCATAAGAAAGAATGAAGTCAAAATGTGACTAGGTAAGCTGCATTCTATGTTGTCAACTCAAGAGTGTGAGTGTCTCTGATATCAGAAAATATTTCAGACTTCAGGGAAAATGGAAAGTCTGGGTAACATAGTTTTCATTTCTAATAGTATCATATATAAAGTTATTCAACTTAGTCAAAAACATTCATTAGGAGGATGATTAGGGAAGTTGCATTCTATGATACCCTAACTCGAGAGTGAGTGTCTCAAATAACCGAATACATGTCGTACATGGATATCAAATACATATCAGACATAGATAGTTTACGAAAAATGAAGGTTGCAAGTTAAAAAGCTACCTGTGGCCATATACTCAGGAGCTGCATAACCATAAGTGCCCATGACCCTGGTAGAAACATGGCTTTTATCACCAGTAGGTCCATCTTTGGCCAGTCCAAAGTCGGACAGTTTTGCATTATAATTCTGTCATTTTAACAAATATGTGAGAGAGCTGCATAAATCTAAGTGGGATTCGTGATTTTTTCGATAATTAATCATGTTTGCATACTGAATAAAGTAAGATATTCTAAGTTTCGAAGTGTCTCTCTCTCTCTATAGTCGTTAAAAATTCGATAATTAAGCATGTTTGCATAGCGAATCAAGCAAGATATTCAATGTTTAAAGTATCAATATATAGTCATGAATTTTTTCGATAAATGAGAATGTTTGCTTGCTGAATCAAGAAAGATATTTGAAGGTTTAAAGTCTCCATATATAGTCATGAAATACTTTGATAATTAAGCTGTTTGCTTAACAAATCAAGCAATATATTACAAGTTTTAAAGTCTATATATATAGTCATGAAAACTTCGAAATAAAGCATGTTTGCATACCGAATCGAGCAAGATGTTTGAAGTTTTAAAGTCTCGATATATCACTTTGGCCTCATCAGAATGTAGAAATGCTAAGCCCTTGGCAGCACCGAGAGCAACCTTCATTCGGAGGTTCCAGGAAAGTGGTTGAAAATAAGAATTTCCTGTTAATTATAATGGAAATGTTTCAAGATGTTGGATTAAGATTATTCTTTTGAAATGGATTTTAAACACTTGAACTAACTCAATATAGAAGATTAACTCACTTCTAAAGAGATGATTCTCCAAGCTGCCCTTAGGCATGAATTCGTAAACCAGAAGTCGATGATCATCCTCTAAGCAGTAACCAATCAATTTCACGAGATTGGGATGATACAGTTGCCCCAGGTAGTTGATTTCTGCCTACAGTCCGCATGTATCATTAAATTAGTAAATTATTTCATCCCGGGATGAGTAATTGTTGCAAACCAGTAAAGCGAGATATTTTCGGGGACGATTGGAGCAGACACAATGAGAGATCCGATCGTTTCCCTATAACATCTCATTTTACCAGTTTGCATCGTTTCCTCGCCGCAACAAAAAATCCCTCTACAACTTTGTACTTCTAAGAATGTTTCAGAATCAAAAATATGTTGTTCAACAAACCCTTTGAAAAGCATATATGTTTTTTAAAGTGTAAAATGTCAATGCAGATGATATTAACCAAGCAGAAGTGTAACTTGCTCAACCAATATGATATACATGCATATGGTAAAAGGTTAATCTAAGGGCTAAGCAAGGATTTTGATTTTTGAGAAACCTGGTGAGCTCTAGGGTTGAATTGGGGGAAGATATGAAACTCACCAACCATTCCTGGTGACCCTGGAAACCCTCCTGGTTAAGCCTTTTGACAGCAATAACCAAGCCAGTACCAGGTTTAGCAGCCGAGAGGGAATTCTCATCAATCCAACCTTTAAAAACACAACCGAAACCACCTTCACCCAAAACACTGTCCGGTCGGAAATTCCTGGTGGCAGTTCTAAGTTCACTGAAGTTGAAACTCTTCAAATTTGAAGACTGCAAAATTTCCCCCTCGGTTCTAGGTACTGAAACCGATGACACCCTTCTGCTTGAACCACCTATTTCTCCACCATTTTTGCTCCCGCATCTTGAACTAGACCCTGCAAAACCAAATATCGAACACCTAGCAGACGTCAGAAAATGGACACTTTATGAAAATCCAACGTAGTTAACGGAAAAATCGCAAAAGGGCAAACATATACCGTTGTGAAAAGGGCTCTCAGCTTTGATTCTTGCACTAAAACAAGACCCCATGGGGGAAAAAAACTCAGTGTCTTCTTTGATTTCACCTGTTTCCACCACAAGAACAAAATACAGAGAACAATTTTGATACAAGAAGCTATTAAGAAGGGTCGGGAAAAAAACAAAGGAAAACGAAGCATTCAAGTGTGAAAAGCAGAACCTTGTTTTAAATAGTCCAAGGCCTCAGCTGTCACCCACGAGATTACACCGATCTTATTGAAAACTTTGACTCATAAAATAAAACAAATCACAAATGAATGAGAAAGCAAAGGTTGCAGAAAGAGCAAAGCACGAGAAAAGTTGGCAATATTTTGGCTTCTTTATCAAAGAACTTAACGACAAATGCATAAAGGCTTAGAAAGACAAAAGTAAAAGGGTTGACTTGGCTTTTAAGCCAATGTTTCATACTTCAATTTGTCTCCAAGTGGGGAGATTAAAGTGTGTGCTGTAATAATTTAAAACTTTCATGCCTTTTGTGGGGCTTTTTAATTCATTTGATTTCATGGACAAGATGCCTTCTTTTTTTTCTCTTCTTTTTTGACTTTATACACATGAAATGTAGGAGGGTTCTAGTTACACACTTACACCCATTCTAATATTTATTCTACTTTCAATTTATATAATAAATTTAAAAATTTTAAAAAATAATTAAATATAATTATTTATGTTTCAAATAAATTATATTTTATCCTCATCGAAATGATATTTTGACCCCTCTTTACCTGCAAAGACTGATATATATCCATTAAAATCAATATGGCCATTATCATATGGCTTAATTAAAAAAATAAGTACTAGGAGGTTTAACTGTCAAATAAGTGTCCAAATTATATTTTTTTTGAGTTAGGTGCCTCAACTATTTTTGTTCAAATATGTGCTTAACGTTTCATTCTGTAACTCAGAGAATGTTTACTCATCAACCGCCATTAATTTTTTTTTCCATTATCCAATTTTATACGGAGACATAACAATTGTTTTAATTTTCTTTGTTTTTGAAAAGCATAAAATCTTTTTATTTTCTTAAAAACCCACCCAAAATGTTTAAAATCTCAAAACAACTCAAAACCCAAAAATTTATCCCCCTTAGACCGTTGATTCAACCACCACCGGCCACCCTTTCGTTTGCCGGACCCTCACAATGGTGGCTTGGCCGTGGTGGTTGGTGACCATAAGGAGGTTTGAGATTGGGGATTCTTGGAATTTAAGACGGTGATAAGGTGGGGACGGCTAATGGGTTTTGACGATAAAGGGAGTGGGTGATGGTTGACGGTGGTTGAACATTGTGGATTGGAATTTAAAAATTAGGGATTTGAGGATATTTTTGAAGAATATTAAAGTTTTGGGTTTTTAAAAAAATTAATATTTTTATTTTCTAAAATAAAAATTAAATGAAAAGTAATAAATATGACATATATCTCATTTTCATTGGATGACATAAAATTTTTAACGGTCATGACAGAAAAATTTTATTTGAGTTATGAAATTATACGTTAGGCATCTATTTGAGCAAAAAAAAATAGTTCAGACACCTAACTAGAAAAATGTATAATTTGAGCACTTATTTGATGGTTAAGTCGTACTCAAACTATACTTCTTTTTTCTTTAGATGCCTAAACTCTTTTTAGTCAAAATAGATGACTAATATTTACACCGTTATCATTTTATGTGACTAATGTTTAATCCCATTAATATTTTAAAGCCGATCAATTAGAAAAACCCAACACCAAATCATTGCTTGACACATGACTTTGATTTTAATTTCTTTTTTATTTTTAAGAAACAACTTTTAAACTTATTTTAAAAAAAAAACATAATTTCTCGAATTAACAAAATAACCCCAAAATTTCAAAACTCTAACACCTAAAAACCTAAATCCCAAATTCAGTCGTTACCATCGTCGATTACCACGCCGCTACCCACCAATCTTGTCGAAAGACCCCCCTCATGGCTGTGTACCTATCCTTTGGTCACCAAAAATCGATGAATAACGTCCCAATCAATCACCCAACGTGAAAGCTTCGTTCGAACGACCAACGACAAATGGTAGTTAGAAGGGTGACAAACATCATGTGGATTGTGTAGGTGGAGGCATGGACTTCATTCATGTGACGATGACATGACAATGACATCAATAATGGCTAATTTAGGATTTAGGTTAGGGTTTTTGAAATTTAGGTTTTTTTGTGAATTTTGGTAAATTTGGAATTTTTAAATTTAAATTTTTTAAATAAAAATTAATTAAAATATTAGAAACTAAAATCTAAAGTGTGTCACGTTTTAATAAGCTAACAAATTTTTTTAACATCGGTTAACCGTCAGGGACATAAAATTAACATAATGAAACATTCACTACATAAAAAACATAAATGGTCACAAAAAGCATTAATTTTGGACACTACAGCGTATAGTAACAAACTTTTCAGGTCGTCACATGTCATCACTAATAACTTCTTCACTATTACATTTGTCACAATTGTTCATTTTTTCATGTCCATCTGTTCGTCACTATTATCATGAGTATATGTGATAAAACAAATGGTCACAATAACTCTACCTATTGTGATGAATTTTTTCGACACTAAAAATAGATGTTGTGATAGAAAATGTCGCCACAATAGTTTTTTGTTGTGACGGATTTGTGTGACCAAATATTCAACACTATAATCATTGGAAAATGTGAAGATTTTGTTTGAAACTATAAATATCTTCTGTGACCAAATAAGTTGACACAACAAGTATTTTTTGTGACCAAATGTTAGACACTATAATCATTCGCAATTGTGATAGCTTTTAAGTTTATGACGAAAAGATCTTGAATTTGATTTAAATCTTTTATTTTCTAATGTAATAATATATATTGAGAAGTTTGTTATGAATTTGAAGAATTCAAATCTTAAAATTGATTATGGGTTTGACATTCAACGGTAAAAAAATATATTTTAAATAAAATTGATCTTTTAAGTTCATTTAAAGTTTTTTATAAACAAATTAAGTACAACCAAGATCACCGACATTTAAAACTAAAAAAGTTGCCAAATAAATCGACAACACTCCAAAAATTCATCAACGTGTTACCACCTCTCTTGAGCTAAAATAGATCGGAGTATCACACTTATTTATTTTTTAGTAATGAAATTGAGTTTCTTTTGTTAAATCGAACTCACACTAGTAGTTTAGTCAAATGTCGTTATGCTCAATTCTAAACGGGGTTTTCTTCATATGCTATATAGTATTAGTATTTCAAAATAGTTGACAACAAAGATGTAGAATAATATCAATTGTATCAAATATCACATTAAATTTCATTACAATAATTTACTTATGACGTAATTTATAATTCTTACAATTATTTGGTATGGTAAATTTTATCGTGGCTAAAGTTTATTGTCAGAACTATGATTAATAATAGTGATTACTTGACATGTCACTATTACATCACTCATCGAAAAAAATAAATCGACACCAAACTGAGGATTTGATTAGTGAGAAAATGATAATGACAAGTAGATGTCATCTCAATTATATAGCTATAATGACTATATACTTTTGACACAAGTTAAAAATGTCACAATTATATTGTTATAGAAACACAATTTTAATAGTGACATACTTTTATTATCACAATTATAAATAATAACAATGACTCCTTGATATTTTGTCACTAGTACAACATTTTCCACTAAAAAATAAGTTGGCACCAATTTAAGTATGTTATCAGTGACGAGTTGCTATTGACAACTTGATTTGATCACAATAAGCACTAATAGTGACGTTTTACTTGTGATATAATTTACAATTGTCACAATTATTACCAAAAGAGTGACTAAAGAGTAATACGTCACAATTACTAATTTCATTAATGTCACAAACAAACTATGTCACAAATAACCTATTTATTGTGACAAAAATCCTCATCGTCACAAGCAAATCATCACTAAAAATCATACTTTTTGTAGTGATTAGGCACCTATTTTGAAAAAAAATTAGGTACATAAAGTAAAAAAGATGTATAGGTTGGACGATGGGTTCTAATTGAGTTGAGAAGCTCATGAGTAACTCAAACTCAATTCGGTCAAAACTTGACTTGAGTTGACTTGAATTCAAGCTCGACTCGAGACCTTAATGAGCCGAGTTGAGCAAGACCCAACTCAACTCGATAAGCTCGTGATCAACTCATTATTTTTTTAAATAAAGGTGATCAGTTTAAACATAAGATGGTGGAAATATTAGTCTTTGAAATTTCGTATTTTGTCAAGGTTGGTTGCTAATGTTTTAGCAATTTCAATAACAACACTAGCTTGTGAAACTAAATTTAGTGTAGAGAGTCGTGTGATTGGTCTTTATAGAGCTTCACTATATTTGAATATCGTCAGGGACCCCACCCCGATCTTTTTCCACCTTTGTCCCCTTAAATATATTTTTTTAAAAAAATTAGTTTATTTATGAATTTGCCCCCACTTTCAAACATTTATGTCCCCCAACCCCAAACCCTGACTCCGTCTTTAGATATCATACAAATGTTGATTTATAGTAGAGATTGATGATGATCTCTCCATGGAGTGAAGAGAAATAACAAAGTAAGAGTATTTAAGGTTAAAAATATTAATTAATTTAGTTCCATATTATTTTCAATAAAGTGGGAATATTTATTTTAGTTACTTATCATAAAATATTATAACTCATGTTTTTTATTAGTAGAATAACTATGTTGATCAAGCAAAGGAAATTGTTCTCCTAATCCCGTAGTTTGGTGATTGCAGGCAACAGAAAATGGAGGGAAGAAATGTTGATTGCCTTATTTTTAAGATTGGTTATGTAATTTTAAACTTGTTTTTAGAATGATTGTAATAATATGTTAGTTTGGTGTATTTGTAGATTGTTACTTTGGCTGTAATATGTTAGTTTGATGTATTTGTGGATTGTTACTTTTGTGTATAGATTTAAGAATTTCACCAGATTTTGATAGTTTTTTTTTTCTTAAATTTGTTAATTTATGTTAATATTAAGCACTATATAATATTACTAGATTTTACATATATTTTTAAAAAATAAGGTAAAAATTCTAGCAAGCTTAACGAGTGGAGTCGGAGCAACGGTTTTTTTAATAAGCACGATTCGAGCAAGATTTTATCGAGCTTATCAAGTGTGGGTCGATTTGAGCACGAATTGAAGAGTTTTTGATTCGAACATGTAGCATCAGCCGAGGGGATTAGAGTTGATCTGAAGAAGATAGAAGCCATTGTTGAGTGGAAGCAACCAAAGTCTATGATAGAGATTCGTAGTTTCCTAGGCTTAGCAAGTTATTATAAGAGGTTTGTGAATGGGTTCTCGAAGATATCTACTCCTTTGACAAAATTGCTTTAGAAGAATGTTCAGTTTGAGTGGTCAGATGTGAGACAACAAGCCTTTGAGAAACTAAAAGAAGCTTTGACAGATGCACCGATTTTTATTCAGCCAGAGTCAGGGAAAGAGTATGTGATCTACAATGATGCTTCATATGTAGAAATAGGTTGTGTGCTCATGCAAGACAGAAGAGTCGTGGCTTATGCCTCGAGACAGTTAAAGAATCACGAGCGTAATTATCTGACACACGGCATAGAGCTAGCCGCAATTGTGTTTGCCTTGAAGATCTATAGACATTATTTGTATGGTGAGAAATGCACAGTGTATACGGATCATAAGAGTCTGAAGTATTTAATGACACAAAGAGAGTTGAACCTTTGACAGCGTAGGTGGCTAGAGTTGCTTAAGGACTACAATCTCACGATTGAGTACCATCCGGGTAAAGCCAATGTAGTGGCAGATGCTTTGAGTAGGAAGGTAGCGGTTGAGTTGAGAGCCATGTTTGCTAGTTTGAGCTTGTCCGGTTATGGTGGTCTAGTGGTCGAGCTTTAGGTTAGACCTACCTTAAGCAGTTGATTAGAGAAAAACAACTATTAGATAGATCTTTGGCACCTCAAGTGCAAGATATAGCCGAGGGTAAACCACCAGACTACAGTTTCAGTGTTGATGGGGTCTTGTGTTTCAGAGATAGAATAGTTGTGCCGGATCACAGTGATTTGAGATGTACAATCTTGACCGAAGCACACAGTAGCCCGTTCACTATGCATCTTGGCAGTACAAAGATGTATCGTGATATAAAGAATGAATACTACTGGGTTGGTTTGAAGAAGGACGTAGCCGATTTCCTGAGTAAGTGGATGGTATGCCAGAGAGTTAAGGCAGAACATCAGGTTCCATCAAGTTTGTTGCAACCGTTGATGATTTCGGAATGAAAGTGGGAAAATATCACCATGGACTTCGTTCAGGATTGCCTTTGACTCCTTCGAAGAAGAACTCAATTTGGGTTATAGTTGACCGCTTCACAAAGTGTGCTCAATTTATAGCTTTTCATACGACTTACTCCTTAGATAGGTTGGCCGATTTGTACATCAGTGAGATTGTGAGACTGCATGGTGTGCCAAAGTCGATTATGTCTGACAGAGATCCGAAATTTACAACCAGATTTTGTGAGTCTTTGCATACTGCTTTGGATACCCGATTGAATTTCAGTACGTCGTATCATCCTCAGTCAGATGGTCAGTCAGAGAGGGTTATATAGATTTTGGAGGACATGTTGCGTTGTTGCATTATTGACTTTCAAGGTACTTGTGAGAAACACTTGCCATTGGTCAAGTTCGCATACAATAACAGTTATCAGTCGAGCATTCAGATGGCTCCGTATGAGGCACTGTATGGTAGAAAATGTAGAACTCCGATTTGTTGGGCCGAAGCAGGTCAGAAGTTGTTACTGATGCCATATTTGATTAAGGGGACTATCGATAAGGTGAAGTTAATCTGTGATCGTTTGAAGGCAGCTTCGGATAGGAAAAAATCCTATGACAATTTGAAGAGGAAAGAAGTTGAGTATGTCGTGGGAGATAGAGTGTTCTTGAAAGTCTCTCCGTGGAAGAAAGTTATGAGGTTTGGCAAAAAAGGGAAATTGAGTCCGAGATACATTGGGACGTATGAGATTGTGAAGCGATTGGTCCGGTTGCTTATCTTATGTTTTCCATCTGAGTTAGAGAAGATTCACAATGTGTTCCATGTCTCGATGCTTCGAAAGTATAGATCAGACTCGTTGCACGTTATGCCTGTGGAAGAGATTGAGTTGAACCCAGACTTGACAGACGACGAAGAACCAGTTGAAATCTTGGCATCAGACAACAAAGTGTTGCGTGGTGGACAGATTGAGTTGGTCAAAGTGAGGTGGCAATGCCGAGGCGTGGAACATGCCACTTGGGAAAGGAAGGAGGATATGGAAAGGCAGTTTCCGTATCTCTTCCAGTCAAGTAATTTCAGGCACGAAATTCCTTAAGTGGGGGAGAGTTGTAACACCCGGGTTTAGGGGTCGGGTGTTAGGAGAGTTAAATCGGGTTCAGGTCGTTGGGCTTGTTTTAAATAAAAATGGGCTTTGTTTTAAACTAATAAGGCCATGAGATTCCATTAAGGGCAAAAAAGGAATTTTCTAAATGAGAAAATAAAACAAGTAAAAAGAGACTTTTTGAAAGTCACCATTTTTTTCTTCCTCAAGACAAAATCACGACACAAAAAACTCCCCAATCCTAAGTTACTGTTCCATCCATTTCCTCACTGATTTCAAGTGTTTTCATCAAGGTAAATATGTTTTTGACTTCTGCTCTTCATTCTAAACGTTTCTATGATTTTAGTTTTTCCTAAACTCCATTTTTGTGATATTTCATTCAAATTTTAAGTAAAGGTGGAAGCTTTAATGGTTTTTCATTGGGTTTTTGATTTGTAAAGATGATATATGTTATAATCTTACCTTTGAGTGTATCATATCTTAAAATGATAAGGTTTTGTTGAAGATCCCGAAATGGGTTCTTGTGGGTGTGTTAAAGAGTAGAAAACTTGAGTTTTTGAGGTAGTGTTGTGAGGGAAAGTTAGGCTGATGGTGTGGTTATGCTTGAGGGTTGTTTTGAATGTGTTTAGTGATGATTTGGGTGTTGGAATCGATGGGTATTTGCTGGGTTGTGTGTAAGTCCGAAAATGATGATTTGGGTTAGTTCTTGGTTTGGAAAATGTAGTGAAATGGTCTTGAGATTGTAATCTGATTTGTTTTAGTGGTTTTGTGGATGAATTGTTGAGTAATACATTGTTTTTGGTTGATTAGAAACAATGGAAAACGTTGGAGAAGCTTCGGGCTTGATTCCGGGAAATTTAGAGGCTTGATCGACTTTCTCGGCTCGTTTTGTGGGTTCGGTGAGTAGACTATTGTAAATGGTTTTAAATTGGTTCAAAGTGTGTGGTTGAGGTATTAGATTGTGCTTGGTAGGCCAATCTAATGTGGGGATTAAGTTGGTAGCTTAACCTCTTGTTTGACTTTATGAGTTCTTGCTAAATGTGATATGTGTTCGTTTATGCATGTTGTGATATATTTATGTTGTATGATGGTGAATTGTGTGTTGTGTTTCATGATTGTGAAATCATGGTGAGACTTGTTTAGTATGTTGGCACTAGTTATAATTACCAGGTATAAATGATCGATCATTAGGATGAGTGTGCACATGGTAAGAGTCAAATTCGAGTGTGGCCTTGGTGATGTGTAGTCACCAAGGAGGAGTACGATGAAGTAACATTCCACCGGAAAGTGTTTGTGTGTGATGATGAGTGGAATTCCATCCGTAAAAGAAAACCGTGATGTGTGAAATCCCACCGGAAGGTAATATTGTTTTTTGAGTACGTTTGGGCGAAAATCCCAACGGAAGTTATCCGCATATCTGAGTAAGCTATATAGTTGCCAATATACTTTGTTTATGTGTGGTTGATGTGGTAAGATGTTTGTTACATCCTTGTTTAGCATAACATTAGGTAAGATGCCATGTTCATGCATTTTAGTAGCGGTTGGCTATGTTGCTATGTTGGTGTTATTGTATGCCTTGTGAATGTTTTATGGATACCATGCTTTGAACCTTGCATTGTCGATATTTGTTTTTGAGCTCCCTCACTAAGCTTTGAAGCTTACGCTCTCATTTCCGACAATGCAGATCATTAGTGTGGAAGTTAGCAAGGAGCAAGGAAGGGGCACCCAAGAGCGTGTGTTGCTGCTCAAGTATGGTTTTCTTTGAATAATGTAATAGATAGAAATGGGGATGCTATGTGTTGTAGGAGCGTTTGTTAGACTCCTATGTTGTTGATGCTTATGCTTTTGTGTGGAAGGCATGCAAACCTTGTTTATGTAATGCTTTTGTGGATGTATGATTCTTCATAGTTAAATGTCTCATATGCATTCTTGATCGTTTAAATATGCTCTCTGTAGGATCTGTTTGCCTCTAGATTTGTTGCATGATTAGTTGCTTGTGATCTTTGGTGTTTGGGACAAGTTTGGGGATGTTTGAAGATGCAGAAAAATGTTTTCAGGTCACTCTGTGTGCATGTGTTTCGAAACGCTCGTGGTTGTTTTGGAACGGTTGTAGCTCCAGGGATACTCGTATCGAAACAGCGGTGGTGCCGTTTCGATACGATTTGACACTATGAGCTCCCATTTCGGTACGCGTTTCGATACAGTTTGCCACTGTGAGTGCCTGTTTCAAAACCAGTTCCAAAACGTTTCGACACAGTAGACCCCCATTCCGGAACGAAGTGGACCGTATTGGTACGGCCTGGTCTGGCTTTTAAACTAGAGCCCGCGTTTCAGAACGGGCAAGCCTGTTTCGAAACGTAGGCCTGTAAATTGGCTTTTTGGCATCTTCAAAGGTTCTCGGCTGTTGTGTTTTAGTCCCAATTGTTTGTTTGCTTCCTTGTTTAGTTATATGTACCTTTTATGTATGGTTTTGGTTTCGTAAGCATGCGATTGGACTAACATGTCACTTGGTAAATTTATGTTACCTCATGTTCTGTTTGGGTTGTTTCGCTATCGTTTTCCGCTGTCGCTTCTCACATAGGACTAAATGATGCATTTAGACAAGATAATTGAATGAAAAATTTCCAGGGTTGCTAATCAGAGTGGAGCCTTAATAGATTTCACTTCGGTTTTCACCGTGTAAACTGTTTGGACCGGTCTGTCGGCTAGTCCGGGACTAGGGGGTTACATTAATACTATAATTCTAGTACCTTATATGCTGATCCCCCCCCCACACACACATATATTTTTCAAAACATAACTAATTATATATACATAAATGGTATTTTCATAATTTTTCTCAGAAAAATTATCCCTAAACTCAAATCCGACATATATTTTGAAATATAGAGATTATATAAAAAAGATTTAAAATAGCAAGTAAATAAACATAAGAAAGTTTTACAATATACATTAAACCAATTTTATATAAATAACCTAATTAAAAAAATAAATTAGGATGCATTTACACTTTATAATACTTACAAAGTTTTATACTAATTTAAGATCATTGGATGGGTATATATTATTGACTAATATTAAATCATTCTTTTCCCCCTTAAAGATCTCCATTTTTCGACCTATTAATCTCAACCATTAATCTACACTCATCCAATGATCCTAACTAAGTGTAAAACTAAAAAAATTACATAATGTAAAAAGATCTTATCTCTTTAATATATATTTGTAAGTTATTAAAGATTAGTTATGCAACGCCCCGATTTTGGGCTTGGAAGTTAGCCGGGTTGGCTAGAAAGTTCGTTAGAATCGATTTGAGCAAGTTAGACTAGTTTCGAGAATAATTTAGAATAAACGGTTTTTGAATGAGATAAAATGTATGGGGAAATGGTTAAAAATCATTATTTTATAAATATATGATTGTGGTGAAACTAATTTTTGAAAATGAGTTTCGAAAGAAAGACATTTTAGATTTGGTGACTAAAATGCGATTTTTAAAAACTGTTTTTCAAGTGACTAAATTGTAAAAGACCATAACTTTGAATCTTTAAAGAGTAATTAACCAAAGTTCTAATTCATCATTTTTCCTCTTAATCGATTTATTTTAAGATGGTTTTAATAAATAAAAAGAGTTGGAAAATGACTAAATAGCCTTTGTTTTCTAAAAACACATTTTTATGTAACTAACTTTCTCTCTATCATATTCTCTCAAATTCTCTTCAGCCAAACATTGTTTTCCTCTTCAAAGACTTAAGGGTAAACAATGGATTTGATTTATTTTTATATCAAATGATTTCCTATTGATTTACTATCAATATCTTATATTTGAATTTTTGGTTTTCTCATGAAAATCTATTCAATTGGAGGAAAAAGCTAGAGCATTAAAGGTAATTTTGTTCTTCTCCTCTAATGATAAATTCTTTATTGAAATTCCCAAGTTTTTGGTCTTTTATGAGTGTTTTCTATTGGGCTTTGAGATTCTTTGGTGTTGAGATGATGTTTTTAGATGTAAATCGATGTTGTTTGAATGTTAATTTCAATGGGTAACGGCTAGAGGTTAAGTAGAAACGGTTCGACGATGTTTTCGGATGCCAATTGCTTGACGATTGTGGGTAGAAGTTGAGATGTTGTGTTGCTGGGAATTTTGGTGCAATGTGGTGCACTAATTCTCTATTTTGCTTTGGTTAGAAGTAGGGGATGATGTTTCGTTAGCTTCGGAAGAAGTTGCGGTTGATCCAGAAGCTTGATTACGCTTCGACAAAGCAAGCGAGGCGTTGTCGATGAGTGGAATTGGTTTAAAAGCTTTTCAAAGGTTTGAAAGCAAGGTTTGAGGGTTTAGATTAAGCTCGAAAAGCTAATCTAAGCTTGAAAGTAATTATGAGATGTTTCACTCTCATTTCTCGATTTTATCACATTGTTTTATGTGACCATGCTCATGTTTCCAAGATAGAACTAAACCTACTGTTTTATGCATGTTTTGAGAAATGATTTGATGATTTATGCGATCCCATGAGATAGATCTATAATTTCAAAGAGATAGAATTTGTTGAGAAAATGCTATGCATTATTTATGCTTTTGAAATGGGATGAGAATTATTTATGTTTATGCATTGAAAAATAATAGGTAAATGATGTTTAAAAGTGTATATTGGCATGAGATGAGATTACTATTACTAGATATAATTGGTCGACCAATAGGATGAGAAGTGCACTATAATATACGAAATTCGTACGTGCTCTTCGGTTCGGGCAATAGGGGTAGTGCCATCCCATTCCTAAGTGAGAGTGTGGCGATGAGAGATTCCACCACGGTAGGTCTTGATGATGTGAGATTCCATCAAGCTTTGTGGCGATGAGAGATACCGCCATGAGAATTCGGTGATGTGAGATTCCACCGAGGTAGGACTTGACGAAGTGAGATTCCGTCAAGCTATCCGCTTATCCGAGTAATGTTGCTAGAATGTCAATATATGATATTCACATGTACCTTGATTATAAATAATTTTAAGCATTGTGTTTTACATACGAGAACATGATTTGAGAAATGCTTTATGAGAAACAAGCATGAGTAGCCTTGCCTTGAGATTTTGCATTATGGTTAATGCATGAGATAGATGGTACATGTGGTTTTAATGATGTTGTTTTTTTTGGAAAATGGTTTCAAGCATGAGATAGATTGAGCATGATTAAATAGTGTTTTCCACTTGAGAAATGGTTTACAATGCATTGTTGTTCTTGGTTTGTTTTGAACATCCCTCACTAGGCATCATTGCTTATGCTCCCTTTTCCCAACAATGCAGAGAAATAGCACATTTTGGGCAGCAAGGAGGCAAGAAGGATTCCAAGGAGTGATACATAGCTAAAGTATGGTTTTACGTTTACCTATTAGTAATATTTGGCAATGTGAGGATGCCTTAAAGTTTTTGGAGAGTGTGTTTTGAATCTCCTTGTTTTGTGGCAAATTTGTGATGCCTATGTTGACTTGTAAATGGCCTTTGGTATTTGGTTTTACGCTTGGTTATGCATTTCGGTATCTTGCTTGACTTATTTTTTAGGTTGCATGCCTATAGTTTACTTATGTTGCTAATTGCCATGGAATGATGTTGATCATGCTTGGAATGATTGAAGATTGATGTTCCCTTGGTATTTGGTTTACATATTTTCTAGGTTCTTGTTAAACTTTCTCCTGTTGAGGTTCCCTTGTTTCCACCTTTCCCTATCGAGCACTCTGCCATTGATGTTAGGCCAGCCAGTCCAACCGATCATACAAGTTCAGTTAAGTCAGCCAGTCTAGTAAAAACAACAAGTCCAGTCAAGTTCGCCAGTCTAGTCATTTATGCTAGCTCTGAGTCCAATGCTATAGTTCCTATGTCCCCGGTGCATGTTGATTCTGCCAGCAACGATTCCTCCTCTGAGTCGGAAGACATTCCTTCCAAGAAGCCAAAGTCTACGCCAGTTACACCGCCAGCAAACCCTGCCAAGAAGAAGGAGGTTATTGGAGCCTCCACTGTCGCCTCAAAACATGGCTAGAAAGGGAAGAAGAGAATGGCCCCTGAACGTGGGAGCCTAACCATGAGGAGGACTCGTGTCAGGAAAGAAGAAGAAGCTTCGAAGGGGAGTCTTCTTCTATCTAACTCCTATGCATTTTTATTTTTCTGTTTTTCTTGTATATGTGTGTTGTTTAATGCATTGAGGACAATGCACATCTTTGGATTGGGGGTCCACATTTTCTCACATTATTCCATGCATTTCATGTTTAAATTTTTTTGTTTTCCATGTAGTTCATGTAGAGTAGTTGCATATCGAACCATAAAAAAGTGAAAAAGAAAATTTTGTCTCGGCCGAAATTTGAAGTTTGTTAGCAATTGGTTAGGCAAGCTTATTTTGATCCTAGTTTTCTGCCCAATGATGAATTTTTAATCTTCAGTTTACCATCCAGTAGATAGTATGCTAAGTTGCTTGCAAATTGATCTCTAGTTTAGGAAATTGATTCACACTTAGCACGCGATATGTATCTAGTTCCCGAGCAAACCTAACTATTTGAAACCATGCTCAGATTTAAAAAAAAAGAATGCCAGGGTAAAAGAAAATAAGGTAACAATGTTTTTCCATGGTAAAAACTGAAATAAGCTCTCCTCTATTTTAGGGATAATAAGTTACTTGGGGCTTCGTGGTATGCTCCCTCTTAGTTCTCAAGTCTAAAACCCTAGAGTATGAGTTGAAGAGAAAGCCTAGTGATGTCTAGATTAAGGTGGGGATTCGTGATATGCTCCCTTTTATCACTCATGCTAAACAATGTCATGAAGCAAGCTTAAGATAATGCTAAAGACCCTCGGCAAAGAAAAAAATAAAAAATAATAAAAAAATGAGTTTAGGAAGTAGAATTTGGCTAAGGGAGTGAAAGGATAATTAGATGCATACTGCCCACACTTTGTGCACAAATCATGCACTTAGACTACAGTTATATTATTGTACTTAAATTATGTTGAGTTGATCAAACAATTGCAAATGACCAAGAGGGAGTGAATTGACAATTAAAAATTTGGTGGGAAAAATTTGATGAGGGAAAATTTTGACACAAGGCAATTAGAGTGGTTCAAGTTCCTAAATGAACTCTACATCCACTACCTTGGCTCCCACTAAGTATTTTCATCCAATCCGCTAATTGATTCTTCCCTTTTTCTTGGACGAGGAGGAAACCTTAGAATTTTGATTAAACTTTCTACCCAAAGCTTAATCCACTCACTCTTACAAAGAAGCATTTTTGGTAAAGTTTACAAATGTCTCTCTAAGGATAATGTTTACCCAATTACAATCAAACACTCCCCAAACTCACAATAAAAATTACAATGAAAATCAAAATGGAGTTGGGTACAAAGATTTTACTCTAAAATGAACAAAGTTTGGATTTGAATGCTTTGATGTTGCTTGAAGCATCAATAGTAGTTGCTGGTGCTTAAAATGCGTCCTTTTATACCTTCTCATTGATTTCTAGCCGTTTGGGTGGTTGAGATCATCAATAGAGCCGTTGGAGCTCTCTCTTCCCTCCATAAATGCAGTTCTGCAACTACCCGTATTGAAACACCCGTACCTATTTCAAAACATGACTAAAGTAGAAAGAGTCATTAAGTGCATTAAAAGGGTCGTATCGAAATGTTTGAGGTCGTTTCGAAACTGTAGGGTCCGTTTCAAAACCGAGTTTCGAAATGGTTGAGTTCATTAAAATTCTAGTAGCAAATTGTTTCGAGACCTTCCAAGACGTATCGAACCGAGCTATGATTTTGAAAAGTTTTCTATATGACAAGTAACGGTGGAAAACATTAAATGCGTAATTTGAAAATTTTTAACCCTCGTATCGAAACGATAAATGTCGTTTCGAAACAAAGCTAAAGTTTGACTTGCCCAGATGAAGGTCGTATCGATACGGGTTGAAGTCGGTTCGAGACTTGTTCAATTTGTAAATTTCCAGTGGCAAAACGTATTGAAACAGGCCTAAGCCGTATCGAAATGCCTATGCAAAATTTATAGTTTTGGCTTGAAAACACTTTATGGGAATTAATTTTAAATCTTAAAAACATTTTGGGTTAAATTTTTACTTGTCGATTTGATCATTTTGAGAACTTAAAAACTTTATTTACTTTACAAAATGGTCCTTAAAATATTTTTTATATCAAAATCAAGTTAAGTTAAATCAAGGGTTTTACAATCTCCCATTTTTGATATAACAAAACAAAGTAAATTTTTTAAGTGAACTCCCCATTAGTTTAAGCTAGGTTTTGTTTGAAAGAATTTTAAAGTTTAGCTTAAACATTCTCTCCCCCTTTTAGTAAGATCAAAATCACAATAAGCCTAATACAACGAGAATGATAAAAATAGACACAAATTTAAACCAAACAACATAAATTATAATTCATAGCATAAGGTTCAAAGCGAAATAACATAAATACAAAACTCAAATCCTAAAACATGAAATCAAAGCATATGTTCAAAACAAGATAATTCAAACTCAAAACCTAAAACATAATAGGTGCATAATAAAAGATAAAGTCCTAAATGATATGGAATGAATGTAAACTAGACTAGGGCTCATCATTGTCGTCATCTTCATCCATGTCATCGTCATCCTTCTCTTGACCCCTTTGGAAGTGTTGCCTGTAACACCCCTCACCCGGGTTAGGAGCGAGGGACGTTCAGAAATGATTCTAATCAAGATGAACTGAAAAGTGGACCATTTAAAAAAAATCCTTTCTAAAACAAGAAGAACTAAATAATAACCAATTAAACCATATCCAAAATAGACATCTTTTATACCGCAATTAAATTTTGGTTAGTAATAAATCTATTCGGTTCTAATCCTTAACAACAAGGCAATTTAATCACATAATTAGCTCTCATAAAAATAATATCTTCTCCAAATAACTATCTCAATTATTAATTACAAGTTTTCTATTCAATTCGAATAGTTCACAAGTGATCCAAGTGACTAGTTTTCTCATATATATAAATCTTTTTACACAATTCGAACCCATAATGGCAATAGGTATAACAATTTTACTAAACTTCCAAGGATCATACTTGTTTTATTTATTACCATATGATCTCATAACAAGAGGCATACATGACTATAATTCATGTTTATACCCCTAAAATATATACAACAAAAAGAGGATTACCATGCCTCTACACAAACTCCATGGGAATAACATTTACAATCTCAAGGAATTCAAAAAGAAAGTCCACATTCTACCATTAAATACACTCATCTTAAATAAAGTTTAAAGGTCGTCATGATGCAAAGAACCAAGACCACGATGCAAGATCCTAAGCCACCCACTATCATCAAAACATAACCAAAGCATGCCATACTTTCAATCGTCCTTCACTTGTATATATATAGCTCCAAGGATTAAAAATATCTAACCGATCGATCCTGAATTTCTGGGAAGAATAACAACAAGAGGTGATAAGTACATAGAAGTACTTAGTGAGGTAATGATATTTGTCAATTTTAAGCTTAATTTAAAGATGATCAAGCAATACATGCAAGTACATCAATCGTTCATTCCATGACAAGAATAGGTACATCACACCATTTGATTTCCATTACTATGGCTTGACATGCTCGATGCAATTTGAACAATCAAGGTAATTCCATTTAAAATTCACACAAATTACCATCAAATTTCAATTCGATCCATACCAAATTTGTAAGAATAATTCAATACACAATCTTCATTAAGTTAACCAACTCAATTGATCACAAGATTCATATAATTAAGTTTAGCCTTGGTACCTAGTTAATTTAAAGGTAAACGAGTCATATATTTCAAGTAGATACATTAAGTATCCGAAACAAGGTGTCTTCTACACCCAACCCAGTCGATACACATGGTATCTATCAAGTCAATGCCCTAGGCATCTAAAAGGATATAATTACATCATTATCAAGACAATACATTTGGTACTTTAGCAAGTCGAGCTCTAGACTCTAGGCATGCCATACTACCTAGGAATAACTAGAACCAAGGTCTTTGTTTTATACTCTTTAATTTGATCTTTTAATTAATTAAAGAGAAGACAATGCAAGCAATAGAAATTAACCATCATATAGCCATACTACTAAACAATTCGGTCAATTAAGTACTTACTCTCCATTACACACTTTGACTTCTAGATTATAACATACCAAAATACTGAATGTATAGAATCCATGCATCAATTAATAATCTAAAATAACATAGCTTGGAACAAGGAACTCACCAAGCTTTTTCTTTAAATTTTTCCTAGCCAAAGTGAACTTCTTGCAAGAGGAATATGGAGATTCTCCATGGATTTTTAGCCACGCTCTAACTCTTCTCTCTCTCGGATGCTTAGCCGGTTAGGAGAAGGGTTGGTGGTGATGACAAGTTGTCATTCACCAAGCTTTGGTTGGACTAATTTGTCCTCCCTAATTGACTCTTAAGATGTAAGATAGTGGATGGGCAAATTAGGTATCTCCGCGTTTGAGACATGCAAGTACCCATAATTTAATTTTACTCAATTGGCTCTTAATTTATCCCATTCGACAATTTGCCATTTGTTCAATTTGATCCTAAATGACCGAATTACAAAGTAGTTTATCAATTAATATAACTATGGTATTAATTAATAAGTCCAATTATCACTTGGGTACATTTGAGGGTGTTACATTGCCACTCACTATAGAAGGCGGTGAAAGAGATATCCAATGAAGATTGTTGTTCCTCAATGACGGTAAGATGATTCTCTATACCAACAAAGCGATTCTCTAAGGCTTGGAAACGAGCATCCATGTGAGTACGCAAGCTGGTGAATTGTTTGGTAAGGAAAGCCATCATTGCATCATTGTTGGGAGCTTGTGAAGCACCTTGAGGTGGAGGAGGAGCTTGAACTTGAGCACGTTCACCACGAGGTACAAGAACCCATTCTTCACCATTGAAGCGGAGACCACACTTCATAAGTGTAGTCTCGTTTAGCTTCTCCTTGAGGGGCTCCTCAACATCAAAAGTGCAATCAAACCTACTAAGGACAAAGATGTGGCTCAAAACGGTTCCATAGGTGAAGGAGGAAACATTGTTGCAGTTCTTGACTAAGTGCACCATCTCCGCAAACATAATCTTGACCAAGTTGGGTTGTTGCTCTTGGCGAAAAAACTTAAGCCAAAAATCATCCACCTCTAATGTGTGAAAACTTCCGTCTGGATGGACGGAACCACCAAGTGATCATGAGATGAAGGAATCGATCATGGACTTCTAAGGTATTCACTTGACATGTATGAGGATCAAGCGAGTTCTCATCTTCAATGCCCTCATCTTTAAGACCAAGTAGATTGACCAAGATAGATGGCTCAATACGAATCTTCTTCCCTAAAAGATATATGTCATTGGTTATAACTTGGGAATGGTCGGGACTTAGGACACATTTGGCATTGGAATAGAACAATAGGACAAGGTTTCGATACTTGATTCTGGGAATCCCTAAAAAACTCATAAAGTGCCAACGAGTTAAAAGCTCAAGGCAACAGAAGTGAAAGCGATCAGAATCAAGGAAATCAACGTCAACTACACGCTCGGAACGGATTTTGATGGTTTGGTAATACTTAAAGGCTTGTTGAGCGGTAGTGGTTAGGAAACTCTTTTTGAAGAGGCAGGCTGGATTGGGTCTAGGTATATTTTTCTCAGGTTTCTCGAATTGGTCAGACCCTTGACCCTCTTCCGAAACTTTAGCTCTCTTCTTGGAGGAAGCCATCCTAAAAATATTAAGCAAGCAAAAAAAATATGTATGCATAAAAATCCACATTCAATCCAATAGTAATCCTATAATCAAGGTTTGATAATATACAATATATGTTTAAATAATATACAAAAGGGTTCACATTTTTTTTTACAAGAGAATCACTAAAACAGTTTGTAAAAAACACGATTAAAGAATTTTATATTAGAATAAAAATTTTCGGGTTTTTAGAAATTTTTTGCATAAACATCAAATCCCATAGTATATACAATTAATATATGCAAAAAACAATTTTAAACTAAAGAAATCAAACGAAAATTGAAAAAAAGGAAATACCTTGAATTTGGGATTTAGGAGGAATAGATGGATGATAATGCATAAAGTTGTTGAAGCTTGCTGAGGATTGTTGTTTAGAGAAAAAAACCCTCAATTTAAGGTGTAAAAACGTTTTTGTTTAGTGCAAAATTATAGGAAAATTTAGGTTAGGGTTTGAGAGAAGTTTGGGTTTAGTAAGAAACCTTTTTAAAGATGGAAAGGCATCAAATATCCTTTACAGCGAGTAACTGTTTTGATACTGTTATGAGCATTTTGGAACACACGTTTCGAAACCAAAAGACGACCGTTTCGAAACACCACTTACCCGTTTCGATCCTAATGATTCCAGAGACGTCCCTTTCAAGACCCCGATTCGAAACCTTTCTTACCGTTTCGAAATCTTTAAGGGCAAAAACCCTTCCTCAAGTATCCCGTATCGAAACAGATTTAGCTGTTTCGATACACCCTTACTAGAAACTGCAGTTTGGGCAGTTTCATGTTCAAAGAGTTAACTTAGATCGAGCCTAAATGCATGGGAATGATATATGAGCACAATTTAATGGAAAAAATCAATGCATACTCCCCCTAGCAACATGCATAGAAGCAAAATGATGCAAATTAATATAAGCATGAACATCAACCAGTTTCAAGAAAAAAATTGACCATTTGGGACGTAAAAGGGTCAAGAAAGACTAGTTAAACCTAACTCTCTCTTAAGAGTCCAAAAAGGCTCTTTGTCTAAAGGTTTGGTAAATATATCCACTAATTGGTTCAAGGTATCAACATATTCTAGAACAACATCATTTTTCAAAACATGATCTCTAATGAAATGATGTCTAATTTCTATATGTTTGGTTCTAGAGTGTTGGATGGGATTCTTAGTGAGACAAATGGCAGTAGTGTTGTCACACCTAAGGGGTATGACATCTACTTGAACGCCATAATCTAACAGTTGTTGCTACATCGAAAGAACTTGAGCACAACAACTTCATAAGGATATGTACCCCGCTTCGGTGGTAGATAAGGCTATGCTATTTTGTTTCTTAGAGAACCAAGATACGAGCATACTACCTAAAAACTGGCATGTCCCAGAGGTACTTTTCCTCTCTATCTTGCATCCCCATAATCCGCATCCGAATAAGCATGAAGGCTAAAGGAAGAATCCTTAGGATACCAAAGACCTAAGTTAGGCGTGTCTCTAAGGTATCTAAAAATTCTCTTAATGGCTACTAAGTGTGATTCTCTAGGACTATCTTGGAACCTAGCACACAAGCAAACACTAAACATAATATCAGGTCTACTTGTTGTAACCCCCGTAGCCCGGTCTAGACGGTTGACCCGAACTACGAAGATTACACGGGGAAAACCAAAGTCAACCCGAAAGTCAACCTTGATTAACGACCCTTTTTTTTCTTTTTAATCTTGTCTAGATGCTCATTAACCTTAATTGTGATCATACAAACAACATATCAAAAGATCACAAACATCAGAGATCAAACAGGGACCCAATTGAACAAACTACAACTTTAGGGACCAAAATGTAAATTCTGATAAATTAAGGGACTTAACCCAAATTAAAGTTACCATCTTGAAATTAGTCAGGTTTCATGCTTCTCTGTGAAATTTCAGCTCAAACGGACATTCCAAACTCATACAATTGATCGAACATGATTCAGGACCAAAACGTAAACAAAACGAAACATCCAAAGATACTTTTAACTGATTTTAACGGTCGGGTATCGATACGCCACGTGTCGTATCGATACTCGGGGAAGGCAGAACCCAAACTCTAGCAAAGGTATCGATACCTTCCCCCTGGTATCGATACCCCATTCATATGGTATCGATACTTGTTCAGAGGTATCGATACCCCTGGGCAGAAACATGCATATTTGGCTCAGGTGTATCGATAGCCCAAGCCCGAGTATCGATACCCCTGCCTGGAAACAACTCAAGAACAGCATCAAACATGCATTACACACCAAATTAACATCACCAAACCATATCACTTAATCATACAACATGCAAGGACCTCAATTGCATCAACAATTCAACATTTAAACACCACATGTGAAAAGCCCCAATTCATATAGCATGCTTCCTACTTAAGCTATCATTCAAGCAATTAACCTTCATAAGCAAGCAATAGAAAATCAATCCAAAATCCAGCAATTCAAACAACAATTAACATCCATAGGGAGTCTCAAACACCTCCCAAAACATACACATTGGTCCCCCATTGCCAAATCAACCAAAAGCTAAAATGTTTAACAAAACCTTCCATACATTGAGCTTTACTTGAACTTGTATGCTTGCCTTCTCTTGCTGCCCTCAAAGTACTCTAACGCTCTGCATTATTGAATCAAGAAACGAGAGAGCGTAAGCCAAAGCTTAGTGAGGAGTGCTCTATAAAAACCATTCAATAATGCATTAAAAACCATTTGTAAATCATGTTTGTAAACAACCTTTACACATGCTCAAAGCATACTTTAAATCAAGCAATATCATGCTTCCACATTTCATTTAAACAAGCATCTCATGCTTCAACATAAACATTAAATCATGCATCTCATGCATCTCATGTACTATACATGTCATATTGGCTCAAGTGATACATTTCATTTATGAAATCAAGTTCAACAACTTTCCCCCAAGGACTTTTAAACACCTTGGCCATGGACTTTTAAACACCATGAATGGACCACACAAGGACTTTTAACCACCTTTGTGTCCGTAGCTTGAATTACCCCAAGGACTTTTAAACACCTTGGCCCCAAGGACTTTTAAACACCTTGGCCCCATGGACTTTTAACCACCATGGAAAGGAGCACCTAAGGACTTTTAACCACCTTAGTGTCCGCAACAAGATTCATCCAAGGACTTTTAACCACCTTGATGATCTTAGGTAACAAGGCTCACTCAAGGACTTTTAACCACCTTAGTGACCTTCACTTTTACAAACCATCACTTGCCAATACACACTTTATACATCATATAATCCACTGTTTTAAAGCATTTAAACCAAGCCATTACATCATGCATTTCAAAGCATTAAATCATCATTTAACAATGCATAAAAACAAGGCACTCTTACCTAGAGACACCTTCAACACATGGCTTAAATCATCAGCATAAATCATGCTAAAACATCAGCAATTAACATGCTAAAACATGCTTTCCAAAACAGTAGCAAATCATGCAAAATCATCATTTCACATTTCATCAAACATGGCCACCACTTAGAGAGAGTAATCCGGAAACTTACACTTGAGCTTAGCAAAGTTGTTTAGACTTAAACTAAGCTCCCAAAACCTTGGTTTCAAAGCCGAAAACCATTTTCACAAATCCACTCACCGATTTCCACTTTGCTTCAAGCCAAAGCACCAAATCAAGCCTCCGGATCAACAATTCTTGGATCCAAGGATGCCTCCCCTGTTTCAACACATTAAAGCAGAGGATTAATGCATCATCATGCATTAATTGCTTCAATGAAAGCATCTAAACTCGCTGCTCTCACTAAACCTCCATTTTCGGCCACCAAACACAACCGAAAATGCATCCGAAACACTTCTAAACAAAGCCCAGCCACAAACCAGCAAAACCTCACTTCCATTAACATCATTTAACATCTAAAAACAACCTACAACCATCCTTATACCTCCAGCAACACCAGATCCACAAGATCACCACAAAAGCTACCTTAAAACACAAGCTAAAATTAGGAAACCCAACCTATCCGGGATTGCATCAATCAAGACTCATTTCCACATCAATTTAATGATCATTTAACATCAAAAACACTTCTCAAAACACTGATTTAACAGATCAAACGAAAATCAAGTGAAATCATCAAGATCTTGCATAATTAGCCAAGATCCATAAATCAACCTTAAAACCTTTAATCAAACATCAATTTAGGATTGAAAACTTTAGGAATTTCATTAAAGAACTTGAAGTTCAGAGGAGAAGGACGTTCTTACCTCCAAACTTGAGTTTCTCCTCTTTTTGGAATAGAAAAGCTTGATGAAACTTGAAGCAATTGAAGAGGATTTGAAGACACAATGATTTGCAATCAATTGAGAGTTGAAAGAATGATTTTAGGTGAGAAAATCAGAACAAGATCTCTGGAAAATGAGTGTTTGGGTTGAGAGAAAAAGATAGAAAGAAAATAGGTAGTTAAATGAGAAAATAGCTAAAATTGGATTTTCCCTCCTTTTGATTCTTTTAAAATCAGAATTATGAGTTAAAATATCTTAGAAAAATCTGGAGAAACTCCCTTTGGGTAAATAGCTCCTTAAAGATTCAAAGTTTCAACCCTTTATAAAATAGCCACCAAACTTTCAAAAATTACATTTTGGTCACTAGCCAAAATGTCACACTTCCGAAACTCATTTTCCAAAATTGATTTCACAGTTCACTTAATTATATTAAAAGATGATTTTAGAACATTTTTCCATAATTTTTATGCAACCTGAACTAGGCTTTCCTAATTTAACCTCTTACGATTCGAACAGCACTTTGACCAACTGGTCAACGCCCAAGACTTCCAAGCCCAAAACCGGGGCGTTACAACTCTCCCCCCCTTAAGAAATTTCGTCCTCGAAATTTACCTGAAGGAAAGAGATAAGGAAACTGCTTCAGCATATCTTCCTTCCGCTCCCACGTGGCTTCCTCAACACCGCGATGCTTCCACAGCACCTTCACCAACTCAATGGTCTTGCCACGAAGAACTTTGCTATCTGAATCCAGAACCTTCACCGGTTCCTCATCATAGGTCAAATCCGGATTCAATTCCACTTCCTCCACAGGCAACACATGCAAAGGATCAGATCTATACCTCCGGAGCATAGAAACATGGAACACATCATGAATCTTCTCCAGCTCCTGAGGTAACCTCAACCGATACGCAACAGGACCCACACGCTCAACAACCTCATACGGTCCAATGTATCTAGGGCTCAGCTTACCCTTCCGCCCAAACCTCATCACCTTCTTCCAAGGCGAAACCTTCAAAAACACGCGATCACCCACCGCAAACTCTATCTCCTTACGCTTCAAATCCGCGTAAGACTTCTGCCGATCAGAAGCAGCCTTCAACCGCTCACAAATGAGCTTCACCTTCTCGGTGGTACCTTTCAACAAAGCAGGCATCGAAACCAACTTTTGACCAGTTTCAGCCCAACACAGAGGAGTCCTACACTTCCTCCCATACAGAGCCTCATAAGGTGCCATCTGTATACTCGCCTGATAACTGTTGTTGTAAGCGAACTCAACCAAAGGCAGATGCTTCTCCCAAGAACCTTGGAACTCTATCACGCAGCATCTCAACATATCCTCCAAAATCTGAATAACACGTTCAGATTGGCCATCCGACTGAGGATGATAGGATGTACTGAAATGCAACCTTGTACCCAGAGCTTGATGCAAACACTGCCAAAAACGCGATGTGAACCTCGGATCCCTATCCGACACGATCGACTTAGGCACACCATGCAACCTCACAACCTCAGCAATGTACAGCTCTGCCAGCTTGTCCAAAGAGAACGTAGTATGCACAGGCAAGAAATGTGCACACTTTGTCAGGCGATCCACAATCACCCAAACAAAATTCTTCTTTGACGGAGACAAAGGCAAACCAGATACAAAATCCATGGTAACCCTCTCCCACTTCCATTCAGGGATTTTCAACGGTTGCAACAAACCAGAAGGAACCTGATGTTCAGCCTTAACGCGCTGACACACCAAACACTTGCTCACGAACTCCGCCACATCCTTCTTCAGACCTACCCAATAGTACTCATCACGAAGATCGCGATACATCTTTGTACTACCAGGATGCATAGCAAAAGGACTGCTATGACCTTCAGCCAGAATAGCACGCCTCAACTCAGCATCAGCAGGCACTACTATCCGACTACCAAAACACAACACTCCATCCTCATTAAAACAAAAATCCGAAGGCCTACCCTTCGCGATATCCTGAACATGAGACACCAAGGAATCATCCAACAACTGCTTATCCCTGATCAACTGAACCAACGATGGTTTCACTTGCAACTCAGCAACAAGACCACCATCCTGCGATATACTCAAGCTAGCAAACATAGCTCTCAGCTCAACAGCTACCTTTCTACTCAAGGCATCCGCAACAACATTAGCCTTTCCAGGATGATACTCTATCGTCAGGTCATAATCCTTGAGCAACTCCAACCAACGTCGCTGCCTGAGATTCAACTCCTTCTGAGACATCAGATACCTCAAACTCTTGTGATCCGTGTACACAGTACACTTCTCACCATACAGATAATGTCTCCAGATCTTCAGAGCAAAAACCACTGCAGCCAACTCAATATCATGCGTAGGATAATTGCGCTCATGCACCTTCAACTGCCGCGACGCATAAGCCACAACCTTACCCTCTTGCATCAGCACACACCCCAAACCAACATAGGATGCATCACTGTAGACTACAAACTCTTTCCCTGATTCAGGCTGAATCAAGATAGGAGCTTGCGTCAAAGCCAACTTCAGCTTCTCAAAAGCTTGCTGCCTCGCTTCTGTCCACTCATACTTAACATCTTTCTGCAGCAACTTCGTCAAAGGAGCAGCAATCTTGGAAAAACCATCCACAAACCTTCGGTAGTATCCTGCCAAACCAAGGAAACTACGAACCTCCTGAACAGACTTAGGAACTTTCCAGTTCATCACCGCTTCAATCTTCTGAGGATCAACACGAATCCCCTCAGCTGAGACCACATGCCCAAGAAAAACAACCTCTCTAAGCCAGAACTCACACTTGCTCAACTTAGCATAAAGCTGATTCTCCAACAAGGCTTGCAACACGATCCTCAAATGCTCTTCGTGCTCTTCCTCGGTACGCGAGTACACAAGGATATCATCAATAAACACCACAACAAACTTGTCCAAGTATTCATGAAAAACACGATTCATCATGTCCATGAAAGCAGCAGGAGCATTTGTCAAACCAAACGGCATCACAAGGAACTCATAATGCCCATACCTTGTCCTGAAAGCTGTCTTAGGCACATCCACATCCTTCACCTTCAACTGATAATACCCTGACCTCAAGTCAATCTTGGAGAACACAGCAGCTCCCCGAAATTGATCAAAGAGATCATCAATCCTCGGCAAAGGATACCGATTCTTGATAGTCAACTTGTTCAGCTGACGGTAATCAATGCACATCCTCATCGTGCCATCCTTCTTCTTCACAAACAAGACAGGAGCACCCCAAGGCGAAACACTCGGCCGGATGAAACCACGATCTAGCAGCTCTTGCAACTGCGTCTTCAGCTCCTTCAGCTCCTTAGGTGCCATTCTATAGGGAGTAATGGACACAGGAGTGGTATTCTCATACAGCTCAATACCAAACTCCACCTCGCGATTAGGAGGTAAACCAGGCAGCTCTTCAGGAAAAACATCAGGAAACTCCTTCACAACCCTGATATCCTGCACCCTCAGCTCCTTCGAACTAGGATTCATCACGAAAGCTAGAAAAGCTTCACAACCTTGCCTCAGCATCCTGCTCGCCTCCAAGGTAGAAACAACATTGGCAAGAAACTTCACATTCTCACCAACCACCACCACTTCATAATCATCCGCAAGCTTAAGCGAAACCCGCTTACTCTCACAATCCACAACAGCACGATGCTCAGCAAGCCAATCCATGCCAAGGATCACATCAAAACCATAAAAGGGCAACTCCATAAAATCAACATGAAAGACATGCTCTTGAACAACCAAAGGACATCTTCTATAAAGCTTACGAGTCACAACAGTTTCACCAAAAGAACTAGTGACTCTAACACCAACATCCAAAGACTCAACAGGCAAACCAAGCAACTCAGCATGCTCACGAAGAATGTATGAATGCGTAGATCCAGAATCAATCAAAGAAAGCAATGACAAGGATTGCAAAGTAAAGGTACCTGCAATCACATCAGCATCATTCCTTCCCTCGCGCTGAGCATACACCCTCGCTTGGCCTCCACCCTCAGGTTGAATAGCCACAACATGAGCTACTCCGCGACCACCTTCCTCTCGTCTCTGGAAATTACCACGGCCGCGCCCACGACCTCTCTGCGGTGCTGCAACAGGAGCACGCTCTTGACCACCAGCCATCCTCGGACAATCACGTCTCAAATGGTCAGCAGAACCACAGTTCCAGCACTCATAACCAGTTGCCACAACAGGAGCTTGCACCTCCCTCCCAGCACGAGGACAGTCACGTCTCAAGTGACCACGCGAACCACAAATCCAACAAGCACTAGGGTCAGCTCTAGCATTGCCACCCCTAGCAGGTGCACCTCCACCTCTCTTAGATAAGGACTGAAACCTCTGATCACGCCCTCTCTTGTTCCGTCCACCGGAACTATACTCAGCAGCTTTTTTCCCAGAACTAGCTCCAGCACCCTTAGCAGACAAACTCAGGTTCATCTCGATGTCTTTGGACCGACTAACCAGCACATCGAAATCATTGTACTCAGCTGCCAACATATAGGTCTTAACTTCCGTCACCAAGCCATAACGGAACCTTTCGCACCTCTCGCGCTCATCAGGTACCAACTCCGGTGCATACTGGCTAAGACGTACGAACTGTACCTCATACTCAGCCACACTCATGCTCCCTTGGGTCAGATACATGAATTCACGCTTCTTTTCATCCAGATATCTAACTCCCAGATATCTCCTCTTAAACGCATGCTGAAAGAACGTCCAAGTAACATCAGCATCAGCCATCCCAGAGATTGTGGTCGTCCACCACGTATAAGCATCACCTTGCAGCAGTGACACCACACATCCCAGCTTCTGCACATCAGTGCAACTCATCTGTCCCAAGACACGCTTGGTACTTTCCAGCCATGCTTCTGACCTCTCAGCTGACATACCCCTAAACTCAGTCCCACCAAGACTGCGCAAACGTTCCAAGGGTAGTCTAGCACCAGCATCTCCCTGATGCCCAGCTCCTTGAGCTCCAGCTACTGCTGCTCGAAAAGCACCCGCAATAGCTTGTACCAGCACAGACATGTCAGGCATCGCTTGCCCCTGACCAGCTCCAGGTCCTGCAGCTCCAGCACCAGCTGCCTCAGCTCCAGCTCTTTCCCTCTCCGCACCACCACCACCAGGTGGAGGAGGAGGTAACACAGCACTACCAGTGTGCTCATCATTCACATTCCCTTCCGGGGTCGTAGCTCTCGTGCTACTCCTTAACTCTCTACGTGGTGCCATACTATTACCATGCATAACAATACAAAATAAAACAAGTCAGGACCAGCAAGGTAAGCAAATTCCAAGTATTCAAGCTCAATTCCTTTCAAAAACAACATCATCTCTTTAGCTTTTGTTTGGCAATGGGTACCCTCATCATGCATCATCACAACATGCATCACATACACATCATCATAAATCACTGAACATGCTTTCACTCAACAAGCATACCAACCAAACCATGCTTCAATCATGCATACACACATTCCCAATTACTCGAGAACTCAGCTCTGATACCACCAAATGTAACCCCCGTAGCCCGGTCTAGACGGTTGACCCGAACTACGAAGATTACACGGGGAAAACCAAAGTCAACCCGAAAGTCAACCTTGATTAACGACCCTTTTTTTTTTCTTTTTAATCTTGTCTAGATGCTCATTAACCTTAATTGTGATCATACAAACAACATATCAAAAGATCACAAACATCAGAGATCAAACAGGGACCCAATTGAACAAACTACAACTTTAGGGACCAAAATGTAAATTCTGATAAATTAAGGGACTTAACCCAAATTAAAGTTACCATCTTGAAATTAGTCAGGTTTCATGCTTCTCTGTGAAATTTTAGCTCAAACGGACATTCCAAACTCATACAATTGATCGAACATGATTCAGGACCAAAACGTAAACAAAACGAAACATCCAAAGATACTTTTAACTGATTTTAACGGTCGGGTATCGATACGCCACGTGTCGTATCGATACTCGGGGAAGGCAGAACCCAAACTCTAGCAAAGGTATCGATACCTTCCCCCTGGTATCGATACCCCATTCATATGGTATCGATACTTGTTCAGAGGTATCGATACCCCTGGGCAGAAACATGCATATTTGGCTCAGGTGTATCGATACCCCAAGCCCGAGTATCGATACCCCTGCCTGGAAACAACTCAAGAACAGCATCAAACATGCATTACACACCAAATTAACATCACCAAACCATATCACTTAATCATACAACATGCAAGGACCTCAATTGCATCAACAATTCAACATTTAAACACCACATGTGAAAAGCCCCAATTCATATAGCATGCTTCCTACTTAAGCTATCATTCAAGCAATTAACCTTCATAAGCAAGCAATAGAAAATCAATCCAAAATCCAGCAATTCAAACAACAATTAACATCCATAGGGAGTCTCAAACACCTCCCAAAACATACACATTGGTCCCCCATTGCCAAATCAACCAAAAGCTAAAATGTTTAACAAAACCTTCCATACATTGAGCTTTACTTGAACTTGTATGCTTGCCTTCTCTTGCTGCCCTCAAAGTACTCTAACGCTCTGCATTATTGAATCAAGAAACGAGAGAGCGTAAGCCAAAGCTTAGTGAGGAGTTCTCTATAAAAACCATTCAATAATGCATTAAAAACCATTTGTAAATCATGTTTGTAAACAACCTTTACACATGCTCAAAGCATACTTTAAATCAAGCGATATCATGCTTCCACATTTCATTTAAACAAGCATCTCATGCTTCAACATAAACATTAAATCATGCATCTCATGCATCTCATGTACTATACATGTCATATTGGCTCAAGTGATACATTTCATTTATGAAATCAAGTTCAACAACTTTCCCCCAAGGACTTTTAAACACCTTGGACCCCAAGGACTTTTAAACACCTTGGCCATGGACTTTTAAACACCATGAATGGACCACACAAGGACTTTTAACCACCTTTGTGTCCGTAGCTTGAATTACCCCAAGGACTTTTAAACACCTTGGCCCCAAGGACTTTTAAACACCTTGGCCCCATGGACTTTTAACCACCATGGAAAGGAGCACCTAAGGACTTTTAACCACCTTAGTGTCCGCAACAAGATTCATCCAAGGACTTTTAACCACCTTGATGATCTTAGGTAACAAGGCTCACTCAAGGACTTTTAACCACCTTAGTGACCTTCACTTTTACAAACCATCACTTGCCAATACACACTTTATACATCATATAATCCACTGTTTTAAAGCATTTAAACCAAGCCATTACATCATGCATTTCAAAGCATTAAATCATCATTTAACAATGCATAAAAACAAGGCACTCTTACCTAGAGACACCTTCAACACATGGCTTAAATCATCAGCATAAATCATGCTAAAACATCAGCAATTAACATGCTAAAACATGCTTTCCAAAACAGTAGCAAATCATGCAAAATCATCATTTCACATTTCATCAAACATGGCCACCACTTAGAGAGAGTAATCCGGAAACTTACACTTGAGCTTAGCAAAGTTATTTAGACTTAAACTAAGCTCCCAAAACCTTGGTTTCAAAGCCGAAAACCATTTTCACAAATCCACTCACCGATTTCCACTTTGCTTCAAGCCAAAGCACCAAATCAAGCCTCCGGATCAACAATTCTTGGATCCAAGGATGCCTCCCCTGTTTCAACACATTAAAGCAGAGGATTAATGCATCATCATGCATTAATTGCTTCAATGAAAGCATCTAAACTCGCTGCTCTCACTAAACCTCCATTTTCGGCCACCAAACACAACCGAAAATGCATCCGAAACACTTCTAAACAAAGCCCAGCCACAAACCAGCAAAACCTCACTTCCATTAACATCATTTAACATCTAAAAACAACCTACAACCATCCTTATACCTCCAGCAACACCAGATCCACAAGATCACCACAAAAGCTACCTTAAAACACAAGCTAAAATTAGGAAACCCAACCTATCCGGGATTGCATCAATCAAGACTCATTTCCACATCAATTTAATGATCATTTAACATCAAAAACACTTCTCAAAACACTGATTTAACAGATCAAACGAAAATCAAGTGAAATCATCAAGATCTTGCATAATTAGCCAAGATCCATAAATCAACCTTAAATCCTTTAATCAAACATCAATTTAGGATTGAAAACTTTAGGAATTTCATTAAAGAACTTGAAGTTCAGAGGAGAAGGACGTTCTTACCTCCAAACTTGAGTTTCTCCTCTTTTTGGAATAGAAAAGCTTGATGAAACTTGAAGCAATTGAAGAGGATTTGAAGACACAATGATTTGCAATCAATTGAGAGTTGAAAGAATGATTTTAGGTGAGAAAATCAGAACAAGATCTCTGGAAAATGAGTGTTTGGGTTGAGAGAAAAAGATAGAAAGAAAATAGGTAGTTAAATGAGAAAATAGCTAAAATTGGATTTTCCCTCCTTTTGATTCTTTTAAAATCAGAATTATGAGTTAAAATATCTTAGAAAAATCTGGAGAAACTCCCTTTGGGTAAATAGCTCCTTAAAGATTCAAAGTTTCAACCCTTTATAAAATAGCCACCAAACTTTCAAAAATTACATTTTGGTCACTAGCCAAAATGTCACACTTCCGAAACTCATTTTCCAAAATTGATTTCACAGTTCACTTAATTATATTAAAAGATGATTTTAGAACATTTTTCCATAATTTTTATGCAACCCGAACTAGGCTTTCCTAATTTAACCTCTTACGATTCGAACAGCACTTTGACCAACTGGTCAACGCCCAAGACTTCCAAGCCCAAAACCGGGGCGTTACACTTGTGGTAAGGTAAAGAAAAGAACATATCATAGATCTATAAAGCTTAGAATCGACACACTTACCTCCTTCATCTTTGTCAAGCTTTATAATGGAGCTCATAGGAGTAGCTTGAGGCTTTACATTCTCCAAGCCGAACTTCTTGAGCATTTTGTTCACATACTTTGCTTGATTGATAAAGGTTTCATCCTTCCTTTGTTTTATTTGAAGCCCCAAAAAGAATGAGAGCTCCCCCATCATGCTCATCTCGAACTCACCTTGAATTATCTTAGAAAATTCTTTGCAATAACATTCATTAGTAGAACCAAAACTGATATCATCAACATAAATTTGCACTACTAAGATGTCATTACAATATCTTGTTATAAAGAGTGTAGTGTTCACCTTGCCTTTTTCATAACCTTTTTTTCAATTAAAAAGTTTGAAAGTCTTTCATACCAAGCTCTAGGATCTTGTTTTAAACCATAAAGAGCTCTAGTTAATTTAAAAACATGATTTGGAAATTTAGGATCCTCAAAACCCGGTGGTTGTTCAACATACACTTCTTCATTTATAAAACCATTTAGAAAAGAACTTTTTACATCCATTTTAAAAATATTAAAATCATGATAGCTTGCAAATGCTAGAAACATCCTAATAGCTTCCATTCTAGCAACATGTGCATATGTTTCATCAAAATCAATTCCCTCTTCTTGAGTGTAACCTTGAACAACAAGCCTAGCCTTGTTTCTCACTATGTTACCACTCTCATCTAGTTTATTCTAAAGACCCATTTAGTTCTTATAGTAGATTGATTACTAGGCCTTTCAACTAATGTCCATACTTTACTTCTCTCAAATTGATTAAGTTCTTCTTGCTTGGCCAAAATCCAAAAATCATCTTTTAATGCTTCTTTGATATTTTTAGGCTCAATGCATGAAATAAATGCAACATGGTTTATTAATTTGGTAGAGGATCTAGTAGTTACCCTCTTGGATGGATCACCCAAGATTTCACCACCTTTGACATAGTTAAACTCCCTTGGGTATGTCACCTCCTTTACTTCAAGCGCCAAGTCCTTCAAGGCTTCAAGAGGTGGATCTTGTACATCTTCTTCTTTGGTTGGAATCCCATCCACATTTGATGTTTGTCCCCCATCAATGGCTTCAATGAACCCTACATCATCATCATCACAAGAATCCTTCTTCAGAAGGAGGTTATCATCGAAAACAACATGTATATACTCTTCTACTACTAAAGTTCTCTTTTAAATACATGATATACTTTAGAGTTTAAAGAATATCCTAAGAAAATAGCGTCATCACTTTTAACATCAAATTTACCTAAGCTGTCTTTTCCATTGTTTAAAACAAAACACTTGCAACCAAATGGATAAAAATAGCTAATGTTAGGTGTAGAGAAATTTGGGTGTACTCTATTTATAAGCGCAAGTGCACACTCTTATCAAGTTATAGTATAAAAGATATCGTCTCCCATAGGGATTGGAACGACTCCTATGAATGTTTTCCTGCACAAGGAAATAGTAAATTGCACAATTAAATTTCTGAATAAAGAAAAACATAAAAGTAAAAACACAAGTAAATTAAGATAGAATGGATATGGAGAGATAAGGTTGATATATTGGGCCAGGTAGTTGCAACTCAGTAGTGTGTAGACTGCGTTGTAAAGCCTAATCGTGTTTTGCGCTGCCACGATTTGCTGCCTCGGCGGGCAATGGCGGATTGAGGCTGCGGCAACTTTTGCTGCCACGATGGAACTCTACGCTTGCAACTTTTGCTGTATCGGAAGGTGAGATGGAGAGAAGTCCCAGCGGCAAGCCTGGCAGATATTCCAAGTTCGACAAAGTAATTCTGAAGTGATCCTTCCAATGTCTTAGCAAGGATTCTGTCACTACGTGATGTAGGCAATACCTAACAATCTCATCGTAAACCTAACACAGACAGTCAACGTTTGGTTGCTCCTTTTAGCCGCTGAAATTCTAACTTATGTCTAAGATGAATTAGTCAACACCTCGACATGATGAAACCATGCTTAATTCTTTCGTGAGTTTGACACTCTCGTGCCCGACAAATGGATTTCTTCAACTGGACTTTTGGAACTAATTGAAGAAGTGAAGAACATGAATTAAGCAAACTTGAGAGTATTTTATTGAAAACACAACTTAAACTAATACAACTATTTCTCACAACTACTTTACACACAGAAACCTAAACCCTAAGAGAGAATTGGGTCGCGACCTCCAATACCCCCCACTTGTTCTATCTATCTACCTCTTCGCTATGCCTCTATACCCTTGCATACATGGGTATATATAGGGCTCATGGTCTAAGTTGAGTCTTACTTGGAGTATAATTCCTTAAAGTAACTTTTCATTAAATGTTGACTCCTTTTTGACTTGAATGTGGACTTCTTTGGACGTTGCCTTCTTCAACAAGTAAAGATAAGTACTCCTACTTATCAATCTTCAATAAGCTCTTCAAGCCGCTACATGCTTCTGAAAATAGCAAGTCTGGGCTTATTGGACTCAGAGAATAGTCCTCTTTCAATCGCAACCCATCTTGACTAAGTCAGTTTAACTCTTGCCTGGGCGGTAGTTGATAGCAATGCTACTGCGGCGGCATCCTTGGCAACACTTGGAACTGCTTCAGTACAGCTTCTTTTGCTCCCAGCTTTCATGTCCTCTCCTCCTCTACATAGCTATAGCACCCGAAAAAGAAAACTAAACTAAAAAGTTTCTTTTCTCAACCAAACATAGAATTTTCAATAAAAGCATGGTAAAAGAGAAAATATTGTTATTTTGCATTCAATTCACCTAAATATGCCTAAATGAGCTTAAGAATAGCAATAATAAAGGCAGTAATGTGTACAAAATATAGAACTCGTGGACACTCTACACACCCTCAAACTCGAACTATTGCTTGTTCTCAAGCAATGCAACCTAACTAGTAAACCTGCCCCTTGCACAAAATTAACAGAAACTTTAGCCTTTACTTGATTTCTTACCTCAAGGCCGTGGCACTTAATTTATGTTAGTGACAGTGAATATCATGAAATAACTTAGAATTTAATTTTTCTTATTGGCAGTGCAGTATGTGCGGGTCTGTGTCCATGCTAAACATGCTGAGTATACTAAGTAAACAAAGAGTGCTAAAAATAACTAAATTGCGAAAAAGGATATGAGTTGTTGCCTTTGTAACCCCCTTAACCCGGTCTGGACGGTTGACCCGAATTAAGAAAGTCACACGGGGAAAACCAAAGTCAACCCGAAAGTCAACCTTGATTAACGACCCTTTTTTTTCCCTTTTAATCTTGACTAGATGCACATTAACCTTAATTGTGATCATACAATCAACATACTAAAAGATCACCAACATCAGAGATCAAACAGGGACCCAATTGAACAAATTACAAATATAGGGACCAAATTGTAAATTCTGATATATTAAGGGACTTAACCCTAATTAAAGTTACCATCTTGAAATTAGTCAGGTTTCATGCTTCTCTGTGAAATTTCAGCTAAAAAGGACTTCTCAAACTCATACAATTGCATATACAAGATTCAGGACCAAAACGCAAACATTTCAAAACATATAACCGCCCATGTCAGCCCCCAACGGTCGACCGTTCCGAAACAGGTTGACCCTGTTCCGAAACACGGGCCGTTCCGATACCAGTTCCGCAACGGGGGTCTGGCAGTGAGCAATCCGTTTCGAAACGGTGCACCCCGTTTCGGACCCCTGGGTTCATTCCAGGCACCCGTTCCGAAACGGTACACACTGTTCCGAAACGCCTGCTCAGATTTCAGCAAATTAGCAAACCAAAACATGCAATTGACCATTCAAACATGCTCCAAATGCTACCAAACTTTACCAGCATGCAATTAAACACATTTAGGACATATAAGCATCATCAATTCAACAAAACAACCTCACAAGCAAAAAGCCCCAATTCTATAGGCATGCTTCCTACTTAAGCTATCATTCAAGCAATAAACCTTCATAAGCAAGCAATAGGAGTTCAATCCAAAATCCAGCAACCACAACAACATTTAACTTCCATAGGGAGTCTCAAACACCTCCCAAAACATATACATTGGCCCCCCATTGCCAAATCAACCAAAAGCTAAAATGTTTAACAAAACCTTCCATACATTGAGCTTTACTTGAACTTGTTTGCTTGCCTTCTCTTGCTGCCCTCAATGTACTCTAATGCTCTGCATTATTGAATCAAGAAAACGAGAGAGCGTAAGCCAAAGCTTAGTGAGGAGTGCTCTTTAAAAACCATTCAATAATGCAATTAAAACCATTTGCAAAACATGCATATATTCAACCTTACACATGCTCAAAGCATACTTAAAAAAAAGCAATTCCCATGCTTCCACATTTCATTTAAACAAGCATCTCATGCTTCAACATAAACATTAAAACATGCATCTCATGCATCTCAATGTACTATACATGTCATATTGGCTCAAGTGATACATTTCATTTATGAAATCAAGTTCAATAACTTTCCCCAAGGACTTTTAAACACCTTGGCCCCAAGGACTTTTAAATACCTTGGCCATGGACTTTTAAACACCATGAATGAGGACCACACAAGGACTTTTAACCACCTTTGTGTCCGTAGCTTGAATTACCCCAAGGACTTTTAAACACCTTGGCCCCAAGGACTTTTAAACACCTTGGCCCCATGGACTTTTAAACACCATGGAAAGGAGCACCTAAGGACTTTTAACCACCTTAGTGTCCGCAACAAGATTCATCCAAGGACTTTTAAACACCTTGATGATCTTAGGTAACAAGGCTCACTCAAGGACTTTTAACCACCTTAGTGACCTTCACTTTTACAAAACACCACTTGCCAATATACACTTTATACATCATATATTCCACTGTTTTAAAGCATTAAACCAAGCCATTTCATCTTGCATTTCAAAGCATTAAATCATCATTTAAACAATGCATAAAAACAAGGTACTCTTACCTAGAGTCACCTTCAACACATGGCTTTAAACATCAGCATATATCATGCTAAACATCATCAATTATCATGTTTAAACATGCTTTCAAAACAGTAAACAAATCATGCAAAAATCATCATTTTACATTACACCAAAACATGGCCACCACTTAGAGGAAAATCCGAAAACTTACACTTGAGCTTAGCAAAGTTGTTTAGACTTAAACTAAGCTCCCAAAACCTTCAACCCTTGGTTTTAAAGCTGTAAATCCAATTTCACTCACCAATTACCACTTTGCCTCAAGCCAAAGCACCAAATCAAGCCTCCGGATCAACAATTCTTGGATCCAAGGATGCCTCCCCTGTTTCAACACATTAAAGCAGAGGATTAATGCATCATCATGCATTAATTGCTTCAACGAAAGCATCTAACACGCTGCTCTCACAAAACCTCCATTTTCGGCCACCAAACACAACCGAAAATGCATCCGAAACACTTCTAAACAAAGCCCAGCCATAAACCAGCAAAACCTCACTTCCATTAACATCAAAACACATCTAAAAAACAACCTATAAGCATCCTTATACCTCCAGCAACACCAGATCCACAAGATCACCACAAAAGCTACCTTAAAACACAAGCTAAAATTTGGAAACTCAACCTATCCGGGATTGCATCAATCAAGACTCATTTCTACATCAAATTAATGATCATTTAACATCAAAAACACTTCTCAAAACACAGATTTAACAGATCAAACGAAAATCTTGTGAAATCACCAAAATCTTGCATAATTAGCCAAGATCCATAAATCAACTTTAAAACCTTTAATCAATTATCAAATTAGGATTGAAAGCTTTAGGAATTTCATTAAAGAACTTGAAGTTCAGAGGAGAAGGACGTTCTTACCTCCAAACTTGAGTTTCTCCTCTTTTTGGAATTGAAAAGCTTGATGAAACTTGAAGCAATTGAAGAGGATTTGAAGATACAATGATTTGCAATCAATTGAGAGTTGAAAGGAGGATTTTAGGTGAGAAAATCAGATTTAGATCACTGGAAATTGAGTGTTTGGGTTGAGAGAAAAAAGATAGAAAGAAAATTGGAAGTTAGATGAGAAAATGACTAAAATGAATTTTCCCTCCTTTTGTTTTACTTTAAAAATCAGAATTATGTGTTAAAATATCTTAGAAAAATCTGGAGAAACTCCCTTTGGGTAAATAGCTCCTTAAAGATTCAAAGTTTCAACCCTTTATAAAATAGCCACCAAACTTTCAAAAATTACATTTTGGTCACTAGCCAAAATGTCACACTTCCGAAACTCATTTTCCAAAATTGATTTCACAGTTCACTTAATTATATTAAAAGATGATTTTAGAACATTTTTCCATATTTTTAATGCAACCCGAACTAGGCTTTCCTAATTTAACCTCTTACGATTCGAACAGCACTTTGACCAACCGGTCAACGCCCAAGACTTCCAAGCCCAAAACCGGGGTGTTACAGCCTTGGCAGCACAGTTAAGCACTTCTTTTCTTCTTTTCTTTTTCTCTGATCATGGCCTTAAGGGCTTCAGCTCATCACAACTATTCTCCGGGTCTGAAGCTAAGATAGGTGCACTCTACGAAACTCTGAACCCATTGAATAATGTTATCCCGTGAAGGATTTCATTAACTCTTGCTAGTTTGTTTGTCACTTCAATTAATTTTAGATACATGGACTTTGATAGCAGCGGAGTGTCCTTGCTCATGATCTTTCCTAGAGCCTGTTTTGGGCACCTCTAGGGTATTAAGCATCCTTTCTAGAGCTTGTTTCGGGAACCCCTAGGTATTGAACATTTTTGTGCTGCTGCCCTGTGCTGCCGCAGCGGCAAACCTGCATCCAATTAAGAAATTTTCATTAAATAAAGCAGGCAGTGCTAAACTTAGAACTCAAGTAAAACTCAGCACTTAACAGACATTGTAAGAATAACTAAATTATTTTTCTAAGTATTTTCATACTTCTTCCCATGGTTAAGTTAAATTTTAAGTAGGGTGCAAAAATAAGTAATCGGCTAACTATCATTGGCACAAGTTTTTGAGCTAAAGATTTCTATTTCATTAAGTGCTAGGGCAGAATTTACATATGCTCCTATATGCTTCTAAATGTAACTAAAGAAACAAAGAGGACTAACCCCCAAACTCAAGGCTGGCATTGTCCTCAATGCCTTACACAAAATATAAAATAAAAACAAAAAAATAAACTAAAACATAAACAAAAAAGAAAAACAGAAAAGTTAAAAAGAAAGAAAAAGATGCTATAGACTGGGGGAATTCCCCTTCGTTTTTGCTGCTGCATCAGAGGAGGATTCTGAGGAGGCGAAGAGGACGAGGCGGTGTGTGGCGGAAGGTTTGGCGACTGGGCTCTTTTTCTTGCCACATGGCAACTAGATGCAATTGGGAGTGGGTAATTTTGCTGGTGCTTCTGGCTCAGGTTCAGACCCTCCACCTTGAGGCTCGGTCGCATCAGTGGGCCACTTACATTTCCTTCCTGCCTCGGCCGGTTTGACGTCATAGGAGTCGAATATCTCCATGTCTGAGTCTTCAGCTTCTTTGGCAGCTGCCTCCTTTGCTGTTGGGGAGGCGGCGGTAGTCTCCTCTTCTTTCTCAAAAATTGACGAGGAGGTGAGATTGTACAACTGGATGTGAGTGGGCAAAGTCATTCTTTGGGGTGGATGTGCGGCCCTTCGTTGGCTGGGGCGGCAGCTGGTCTGGGTGTTATCTGGGTTGGTTTGGAAGCTGCTGACTCTGACGGGAAGGCATACAACTGTGGGCCGGCGTCATGATACTTGTATAGCAAGTAGGCCACAAAGGTCTATTGCGCCTGCACAATGTATTTTTGTAAATATTACCTACTTTTGCTCAATTCTCTGGCAGCTTTCTACGAGGCTGCGCAGCATGGGAATCACGACAGAGGAAAGGGCAACATTAGTACAGCCCGCTGCGGTTGAGGTGGCGGTAGGTTGGGACGGCGGCTGGGCGGTTGTTGGTGTTTTCGGCTCTGGCTCCTACATCATCTAGAGGCGCACCTTCCTTGTCCACCCTTCCTTGGTAGCAATGATGGCGTCTTTTTTGTATGGCAGCACACGGAAGTTGCCACAGAGGCCTGTGATGAGTGTGAGGAAGACGAGGGGTTCTTTGGAGTTAAGCTTGTCCGCGCGGGCATATATTTCTTCAAGAATGACTTCTCCAATGTTGATTGGCCGCCCCTTCATTATGTTGTGGATTAGGGCAAGCCGCGAACTGTTGACTATAGATCCATTCGAAGTGGGCATTTGGCGGCGCTGGATCAAGTTACTCCAAAGAATGGCCTCCGGCAGCAGGTCGCGGCGGTTGACTGAACCATTATTCTTGACAGTTAGCCAATTGGTATTGGGCTAGAATATTTCTTTTTTAATCTTTTCGTAGTCTACTGCCGTTAAATACAACCTCCATTCTTCATGCAGATTCCTTCTGATTTCTATGCCGTAGAAGCTATTTATTGTTGCCGCTGTGAAATTTACGCCTTCGCCACGAACATAGACAAAAGGATTTCCCAGGGTAGGCTTGTGAGCATAAAACTCTTTCACTAAGTTGTTGTTTATCACTTCTGGCTGCCGTGCAAAAATGTGCCATCCTAGGGTGTGGACCCTTTCGAATACGATGGGCTCAAGGCCAAGATCCTCGTATTGCCTGGTGTATTGGAAGCCTATCTCTTCCCATAGTTGCCGATCATCATAGTATTGCCGGTAGGTTTCCGCTACATCACCATTCAAGAACCTCTGGAAGGTTGGCTTGGAGGTTGAGGCGGTTTGTTTTGATGTTGCCATGGTTGTGAGAATGGTTGTGTTTTGTAAGGTAAAGAAAGATAATGCAAGAATGTAAAGCAAACAAAATCTTGAAAGCAAGGATAAGAGGAAGAATTGAGAGTAAAAGAGAGAGCAAAGTGAAGAATGAGGAGAGAATAGTTGGCCTTATATAGCCGCTACTCTTTGCTGCCTTGGCGGGAAAGCTGCCAACGAGCAGCGATGATTGCGGCATGTTTTACACGATTCTTTTCATTACACAGATTGTTGTTCCACTAGCTGTTGCCAATGTAGCCATTACGACTAGCCGTTATGCTAATCTGCCTTGGCTGCTGGGTTGGGCCTCTCCTTTATTCTTTATCCTTCTTGGTCTTGCCTTCATTCCTAACCTAAAATAAATTAAATGCGAAAATTAAAAATAAAAATAACTGAAACTTAAATCTAATCCTAATGCAATAAGAAAAAGAAATTAAAATCAGAAAATAAAAATTAGGTTATGTTGGGTTGCGCACTTCCCAAAAATAACCACTTCCTCTGGGTTTTGCGTTTGGCTTTTTGTCCAGGTATGTCCTTCCCCTCATTAAGTGTGTGTTGGCTGCCATCTTTGCCGCCCTGGCGGGACATACACTAAAGAAAAACAAGAGGCATTTTTTGTAAAATAAAATAAACAGAAATTTAAGTGCAAAAACTAAAATAGAAGTGCACAAATTCAACCACAATTGTTGTTTCCAATCCCCGGCAACGGCGCCAAAAACTTGTAGAGTGTTTTGGGTGTACTCTATTTAGGAGCGCAAGTGCACACTCTTGTCAAGTTATAGTATAAAAGATATCGTCTCCCACAGGGATTGGAACAACTCGTACGAATGTTTTCCTGCACAAGGAAATAGTAAATTGCACAATTAAATTTCCAAATAAAGAAAAACATAAAAGTAAAAACACAAGTAAATTAAGATAGAAAGGATAGAGAGAGATAAGGTCGATAGATTGGGTCAGGTAGTTTCAGCTCAGTAGTGCGTAGACTGCGTTGTAAAGCCTAAGTGTGTTTTGCGCTGCCACGATTTGCTGTCTCGGCGGGTAATGGCGGATTGAGGCTGCAACAAATTTTGCTGCCACAGTGGAACTCTATGCTTGCAACTTTCGCTCTCTTGGCACGTGAGATGGAGAGAAGTCCCGGCAGCAAGTCTGGCAGATACTCCATGTTCGGCGAAGCAATTCTAAAGTGATCCTTCCTATGTCTAGGAAAGGATTCTGTTACCACGTGATGTAGGCAATACCTAGAAATCTCAGCGTAAACCTAACACAGACAGTCGACGTTTGGTTGCTCCTTATAGCCGCTGAAATTCTAACTTATGTCTAAGCTGAATTAGTCAACACCTCGACATGATGAGACCGTGCTTAAGTCTTTCGTGAGTTTGACACTCTCGTGCCCGGCAAATGGATTTCTTAAACTAGAATTTTGGAACTAAATGAAGAAGTGAAGAACATGAATTAAGCAAAGTTGAGAGCATTTTATTGAAAACACAACTTAAACTAATACAACCGTTTCTCACAACTACTTTACATAAAAAACCTAAACCCTAAGGGAGAATTGGGTCGCGACCTCCAATACCCCCACTTGTTCTATCTATCTACTTCTCCGCTATGCCCCTATACCCTTGCATACATGGGTATGTATAGGGCTCATGGCCTAAGTTGAGTCTTCCTTGGAGTAGAATTCCTTAAAGTAACTTTTCATTAAATGTTGACTCCTTTTTGAGTTGAATGTGGACTTCTTTGGATGTTGCCTTCTTCAACAAGTAAAGATAAGTACTCCTACTTGTCAATCTTCAATTAGCTCTTCAGGCCATTACAGGCTTCAGAAAATTGCAAGTCTGGGCTTATTGGACTTAGTGAATTGTCCTCTTTCAATCACAACCCATCTTGACTAAGTCAATTGAACTCCTGCAAGGGCGGCAGTTTGTGGCACCTAGAACTACTTCAGTACAGCTCCTTTTGCTCCCTGCTTTCTTGTCCTCTCCTCCTCTACATAGCTATAGCCCCTGAAAAAGAAAACTAAACTAAAACAATATCTTTTCTCAACCAAACATTGAATTTTTAATAAAAGCATGGTAAAAGAGAAAATACTATTATTATGCATGCAATGCATCTAAATATGCCTAAATGAGCTTAAGAATAGCAATAATAAGAGCAAGAATGTGTACAAAATATAGAACTCATGGACACTCTACATTAGGCTTGTCTTCGGGTATAACTTCACCGAAGCTTTTCAAACCATTGGCGATGACTGAAAACCAATCAACCATCTTAGAGACGCTCTCATTGGGGTCTATCTTGAAATTTTCATAGCTTAAATTGAGCAACCCGATCTTTGTCTCCTTGACTTCGCTAGTTCCCTCATATGTCGTCTCGCGGGTATCCCAAACTTCCTTGGCGCTTTCGATAGAAGATAGCTTTGAATAGATATCAGGACCGAGAGCACAAAAGATCATATGCAAGGCTTTGTCATTGACTTGCAACCTTCTTCTATCTTCATCGGTCATCTCAGCTTTGACCTTTGGGACTAATCTTCCTTCACCATCTCTTTTCATTGGGATGGTTGGTCCGTCTTCTACAACGTCCCATACCATGTAGTCGTTGGATTTGATGAAGAGACGCATCCGATTCTTTCAATATGGGTAGTTATCCCCATTGAAGAATGGTGGTTAGGTGGTGGATTGAGACTCATAGAGGTTGGGGCTGGAGGTGGATGCCATTGCCATGGGCAAAACATCACGGGGGTCCACGGGGATGTGGCCCCCCGCCAATTTTTTAATTTCTTTAGGGAAAAAAGGTAAAATTAGTGTTGTAATCCTTTAATTTTTATAAAATTTTATTTTATCCCCCTCAAAACTTTTAGTCTCATATTGGTCCCTTCCTTTACAAATTTCTAGTTCCGCCCATGGCCATTGCTTCAAGTTGTTGTTGATCAAACTCTTCTAGAATCGACTCAAGAGGGTTGTAATCCTTCCAATGAGTGTAGCTCTGATACTAATTGATGAGTTGATCAAACAATTGGAAATGACTAAGAGGGGGTGAATTGGCAATTAAAAATTTGGTGCGAAAATTTTGATGAGTGAAAATTTGGACACAAGGCAATTAGAATGGTTCAAGTTCCTAAATGAACTCTACATCCACTACCTTAGCTCCCACAAAGGATTTTCAACCAATCCACTAATTGATTCTTCCTCTTTTCTTGGATGAGGAGGAAACCTTACAATTTTGATTAAGCTTTCTACCCAAAGCTTAATCCACTGACTCTTACAAACAAGGGTTTTTGGTAAACTTTACAAATTGCTCTCTAAGGTTAATGTTTACCCAATTACAATCAAGCACTCCCCAAACTCACAATATAAATTACAATGAAAATCACAATGGATTTGGGTACAAAGAGTTGACTCTAAAATGAACAAGGTTTGTATTTGAATGCTTTTATGTTGCTTGAAGGCTCAATAATACTTGCTAGTGCTTAAAATGCTTCCTTTTATACTTTCTCATGGATTTCTAGTCATTTGGGTTGTTGAGATCATCAATAAAGCCGTTGGGGCTCTCTCTTCCCTCCAAAAATGCAATTCTACAACTACCCGTATCGAAACACTCGAAACTATTTCGAAACATGACTAAAGTAGAAAGATTCGTTAAGTGTAATAAAGGGGCCGTATCGAAACGTTCCAAGCCATTTTGAAACTGTAGGGGTCGTTTCGTAACTGAGTTTTGAAACTGTTGAGTTCATTAAAATTTCAGTTGCAAATCGTTTCGGGACCTTCCTAGGCCGTATCGAAACGAGCTCTGATTTTGAAAAGTTTGCTATAAGTAATGGTCGAAAACATTAAATGCTTAATTTGAAAATTTTAACCCCCGTATCGAAACGATAAATGTCGTTTCAAAACAAAGTCAAAGTTTGACTTGCCCAGATGAAGGTCGTATCAAAACATGTTGAAGTCGATTCGAGACTTGTTCAATTTGTAAGTTTCTAATGGCAAAACGTATCAAAACAGGCCTAAGCCGTATCGAAACGCCTATGCGAAATTTATAGTTTTGGCTTGAAAACTCTTAGAAAATTTTATGGGGATTAATTTTAAATCTTAAAAACATTTTGGCCTAAATTTTTACTTATCAATTTGATCTTTTTAAGAACTTAAAAACTTTATTTACTTTGCAAAATGGTCCAAAAAATATTTGTTATATCAAAATCAAGTTTAGTTAAATTAAGGCTTTTACAAATTATTTTCTACTTGACATTGTGCACAGTGATTCTTGAGGGCAGCATTAGCATCAAACTCTACTTGCCAACATTTGTTGGCATTCCACCCAAACTTTTACCGAGGTATTATTTTCACCATTTTTATTTTTCTTTCTTTTGTAATACTTGAGGACTAGTTGTAACACCCCGAAAACCGGTCTAGTCAGAATTAGGTTATGACGATCTAAAATCCTACACCGAAATGATTAAGTATTGCATTTACATTAAGTTTTATGATCTCTTTTATTGATGAGGGACTTTAGTGAGTCAAAAATTTTGATTTTGGAACCCTTTTGAATGCCTAAAATGATGTTCTTGAGCTAGGCGTTTCGATATAGTAAAGTATGTACTGAAACAACCTAGGTAAGGCATTTCAAAATAACTATAGAGTATTTTGATACAACTTTACGCGTTTTGATATAGCTTCACGCGTTTCGATACAGCTTCACACGTTTCGATACAACTTTACGTGTTTTAACTAACTTTTGGACTTTTGCTTAGCCGTTTCGATACAGCTTCACGTGTTTCGAAACGGGTCCTCTGATTCGAATTGGTTCAAATGTCAAATCAAAAGAAAATGTAGTGATGATGATCCACCTATTTTCTTGCCACTCCTCCACGTGAATATAATCAGAAAAGATGACTAATGGTCATCTACATGTCTAATATTGGATAGGATAAATAAAAGATAGAATTATTATTTTAAGCTTACCCTTGGTTGAGGGAAACCTTCTCATTGGTCATATGTGAGGTGGGGGATGATTAAGCTTAGAAAATGAATAAAGGGGAAAAGGTTTTCATTCTTGTTTCACCGAGACCAATTCCATCTTCTTGCTTTGAATGAATAAGCACACACCTCCATTGTCTTCAACTTTGAGCTTCTAAGCATACACCTCTCAATTTGTGATCCATAAGCTTAGTCTTTCTTTGATTTAAGAACATCAATTCATAGTTACCGATGGGGTAAGTGGAAACCCTAAATTAATTATTGATTCTCTTGATCATTGAATGCCCAATTTCCAGTTAAAAGCTTTAAGATAAGCTTTTGATCCTTAAGCTTCAAACTATGATTTTGTCTAATAGCTAATAGCTATTCCAAGTATCGATATTGTCATATTGATTCTAATAACCCACTATTTTCTTTCCTAGCTTAAGAATTGGAGGAAGTTAGTCCGACACCTCAAACAAAGTCTAAGAATAAAGAAATTGTCATCTGAGAGCCGTAGGAGCTTTGAAGTATCGAGGTGAGTGTAGTCGAAGTCTCGAAAGTTGACTAGGTGCCAAACTTGAATCATTGATTATTGATTATTGCATTACTAACTTTCTATTGATGGTCTTTGCATAAAAACCCCATTAAAAGTCTCATTGGTAAGCATGAGTAAGTATGGTATATTGAGCATTAAATATTAATTATCGCATGTTGCTATTGAAACTTTGATATATGTCTATCATTATTGAATTATTGTTATTGATATTGATGTGGAAATATTGCTATTGAAATATCTTTGTTGAACTATTGATTATTGAACCTTGGATTAGAGAGTATTGAATACAATTGGCATGCCATAGAATTCATGAGCTCATTGGTATGGGTATTGGGCTTCGACCATTGGTGCAACAAAGGGATTTGTTGTGTGTTGGTCAATTGGTGTGGCGGAGGGAATATGACAGGACCATTATTGTTATTGTTGGTGTTGTGGTGGAATTCGTGTATCCAATTACCGTAAATCAATCCAAGGGAAAATATTGATTATTGCTATTGAACATTGATGCCATGATATTGATTGTTGATGCTATGATAGTTAACGTTGTTATTGAGTATGGAAAGAATAATTATGTTCATGACATAGTATTATTGATGATATTGAGACATGTTCATTACATGATATATCTACTCATTGTTTATGATTACCTCACTTAGACTATATAAGTCTAATGCATTTATTGTCCATACATTTCAGGTTGATAAGACTAACGGATCGAGATCAAGACTAGTTGGTGTTTTGGCAAGTCGCGTCTGAGCTAAGAGTAATGTACATTAACCTTTAACAATGTTCACGGTTTGGTTACCAAAGTTAGGACGAATCAATTGGATAAGTAAATGAACACCAAATCGTATAAAAATTTACAGACTTGTTAATATTGTATTGAATTTCTCTTGGGTATAATCAATTGCATTGAAGGACCTTTAATTTATCAGATTTACAGTGTAGTCCCTAAAACTTGCAATAGCTTAAGAATTGGTCTTATGTGATTAATAATTGTTTCATGTTGGGTAAATTGGACTAAGTGTATACTCGGTAATGTTTTATTAGTATAACATTGATCATTGGTTGTTTATGGAATGAAATTTTATCGCACCGACTATTGTACTGTTTATAGGTAGCACCTTTTGACTTGGTTCTCGACCAGGCTGGGAAGGGGGTGTTACACAAGCAATGAGATGGGTTTGGGGGTGTGTTACCTCCTCAAAAGTATTGTTTTTCATGCCTATATTGATATGATTTTGCTTGTTTTAGGGTACATCTAGTTGCATTAGGTTGTTAGAATCATGCATTTGCATAAATAGTTTAGTATTCTACCTATGCCAGAGTGAAGGGTTTTTGTGTGGCTATTTTGCAGGTCTGGCATAGGATTTGGCAAAGGAATGGACATAGGAAAGCAACGCATTTAGGAATGCCAAGAGTTGTGGGCATAGATAGACCAGAGTTGTGCCAAGCACTTGTTGGCAGAGAGATGCAGTGATGCCATGCCAAGAGATGATGAACCCCCGGAAAAATGGGAACTGATAAGGCTCTGAAAAGATCACAATTGGATCAACTTCCGAAAAAATAGTGGATAAGGTGGTGCCGAGTGATGTTGGCGATGTTGTGCCAAGCTTGGATGCCAAGGCAACATCGACATGATGACGTCAGCCCTAGCCTGATAAGCTATCACATCAAGCTGATAAGATGTCAAAATGATTGGATAGAGCTCTATCTCTCATCCCTTGATCATTTCAAATTCAAATGCAAAGGCTTATCTCATCATTTCCCACTCACGCATATATAAAGACCAACCGATCAAGCATTATAGATATAGAACGAGACGATGAGAGACAAAGTGAGAGTGATTAGGTGGAGAGTGACCTGAGTACGACGTTGGAGTGACCGACGAGTGGAGGCCGGCTGCACCGAGAAAGGGTGGTTCAACCTCTTGGCTGAGAGCCTAACGTGGAGGACTGCATCGAGAGACCTATCTGCCTATTCCTTGGCACAAGTTGTTTATCTTTAGTTTTTTATGATGATGTTTTTGAAAACGATTATGGTTGTGTTGATTAATCCCCTCACCATGAACTAATTTTCATAGTTTGTGGGAGATGTTTTGAATTGAATATTGGTTTAATGCCTTAGTTCCTTTATAATAATTCTGTTTTGGAAAAGTTTTTCTATTTGGCATACTCTAATTTTTCCTAAACACTATGACAAGAGAGAGTTGGCACTATACGCTTATTGCTTCCTAATATCTTATCAGACTTGGGTTGGTGACGATTAAGTTGTTGAATACTTGGGAGAGAAGCTTCGGGAGAAGCCGTTCAAGTAGACGAACTTACTTTGGAAGTGAAATCTACCCCCTCGGAGTATAGATTGGTTCTAATCAAATTGGTTTAAGAAAAACATACACTATAGAGATATATGGAATTTACTTGGCCAATTTAGGGCAATGACCTTGTTGCGTGTAAAAGGTGCTATGCAATTAGTGCAAGTGTACACGTCTCAACGAATAAAGTGATAAGTATTAGAGTATCGTATCCATAAGGATTGATATGCCTTACTTCAATTATCTTATTGCACTGAAAAAGGAAAAAGTAAAAGTAAAAATACAAGTAAAAGGGGTTTTGGATTTTAACTAAACTAAAGAACATAAACTAAAGTAAATAAGTAAAAATTGAGAAATCAAGATGATAGAATGGGCCGGATTAGATTGCGTTGTAGTGTGAAATCCAATTGGCTTTTCTCGGTCTTTAATTGCAATGATCACCAAACTGCCTCGACGGTGTCCTTTGTTCCTGCCGCATCAATAAGAAGTGCTACCTCAGCAATCTCTTGTTGGTCGATAGTGATGTCAAGGTTCAGCAAAGCGTCCTTCGATAGCTCCTCCTTATCTCTAAGGTCGAAACCGTGCTGATGAATCTGCCTCGATAATATCTCTCAGCGTAAACCAAAGTGAAACACCAACCTATCTCAAGCTTCTTTTAGCCGTTGAAACTCTAACTTATCTCTAAGTTGAGTTAGCTTCCACCATTCGGGATGGAAACCATGCTTATTGATTTCGTGAGTCTAACTCTCTCAATGCCAAACAAATAGATAACCTCACAAGCTCTCTCTCGATGAGATTGCAAGAATGAATTCAATGTCAAGAATAAGCAAACCTTGAACTAATATTGCATCAAAAACTTAAACAAAGTACAATTGTTTTCTCAAAACTACTAAGCAAAATAATCCTAACCCTAAGAAAGTTTAGAACATAATGGACATGGAGAACACACGACTAAACCCTAATTTCAAGCTCTCTTCTCAAAATGATGATCTCTCCCCCCTGATTTAATGTTTGCGTCAAGCGTTGCTTAAATAGGAAGAGGAGTAGGGCAAAATCTCTCTTGGATAGGAAGTTAAGTTGGACTTGGACTTGTCTTCATTAAAGAGGTGAATCTATTTAATTTTAACGCCTTTATCCACTTTTGCCAAATTCCATTTTAACCTTCCTTCTATGCTTTCGTCATCTTCTTGTGCTCCGATTGCCATGCAAAGTATGTAGAAAAATCCAGCATTTTATGCTCTTCAAATCGACTATCACTTTGCATGCATTGCCCTCTGGCAGGTTGGTCTGTACACTGCCTCGATAGAGAATATCTGCTGCCTCGGCAAGGGTCTGTCACTGGATCTACTCCATAAGGCTTCCTCTTCATAATTTAGCTTCCTTCAGTAGAAGATGTTATCTCTGGCTTTGCTCGATCTGGATCGGTCTCGAGCTAATTCTGCACCATCTCTCCTTTTCTTTATTGTCGCTCGACATCCCCTGCCCTCGGTAGTGAGTAAATCTGCGCAAATACCAAACGTGTATTAAAACAATACCTTTTCATTAAATAAATCAAATGTCAAGATCAAAGGTAAAGGTAATGTGAATAATGCATATAAGACCATAATGCCACTCGAATGGGTGTAGGTTAAGCCATAATTGCCATGTAAAAGGGGTAAAAATATAGGACTTTTGGACACTTATCACACCCCGAAATTTGAACTATTGCTTGTCCTTAAGTAATGCAAACCATGAATTGCCAAACCTTAATTTTCATGAAAATCATCATTGGTCTTACTTTTCCTTCTTCTCTCTAAACTATAGCAAAGAATGCTTGGCCCTTAAGTCTTTGGATGCCTTAGGAATTCCCTGGAATCAAATTATAAGATTTGTGAGTGTGTGCATGCATTGTGAACAAGATGATTATTCGAGTTCTAAGTAAACATTTAAGCATTAAACTACTTAACTTGGGTATTTTCTTCTTTTTTTTATAAGCATTCTAACCTACTAGATCTAGTTTTGGGCATCTCTAGTGATTAGCCTAGAGCCAGTTTCGGGCACCCCTAGGGCTTCCTTAAGCTAGAGCCAGTGTTAGGCACCTTTAACTTTTTACCCAAAATTTTCTTTCTAAGCAAGTCTATGTCCTAAGTGTACTAGAACTCCTTAAATCATAAAAGTCACAAAGTTTTTTTAAAGTTCTAATCTCATAGTATGATTCTAAGTTATCTTCCTTAAGCATACTAAAATTAAAGGCTCTAAACAGTTCAAAGCTATGGTAAGAAGAGAGATATCTATTGCCAATGTAGAAAATTCAATTAAATTAAACTAAGGCAATTGATAAAGAGCATTGCTGAGGCATAAGCTTCATTCGGCTAGAGCAATATGTGCAATTAAAAAAAATTTGGACAATAAGAAACAGAACTGCATAGCAATTATATTAGAATGCCACGACATTATAATGCTTCTCGGCAGCATAGCCTACACCCCCAAACTCACGATAAGCATCACCCTAAAAAATTGAGTGAGTTTTGAGAGAGTAAAAGAAAATATTAAGCTTTGGAGAATGCAAGAGAGTACAAGAGAATATTGAGTGATGAACATTTTAGAGAATAGTGGGCTTTATATAGAGTTTTGGCAAGCCATGTCGTGCGGCATTAAATGCGGAGCGGCATCTCTAGCCATTTTCTTCCCGTTATGGTCTTATGTCCATTACAAATATAGCCGTTACGACTTTTGTGGCTCAGTGGGTGATAAATGCCGTTGCGTTTTTCTGCCCATTGGCATATCATGCTGTTGCGACAACGACTTCTCCTCACTTAGCCATTAGGTCTTATCTTCTTCCTTTCTTGATCTCCATCCTAAAAATAATGTAAAATAAAATTAAAATCTAAAACTTTATTCCTAAAAAATAAAAATATGGAATAAGAAAAATAAAAAAATAAAAATATAAGGTAAAGAGAAAAGGTCAAGGCACTGGAGGAGTTCATGTGTATGCATCTCCTAAAGTGAGTTCTCCCTTATCCCTTATGGCATGTAGTCCCAAGTTTGGTTCTAGCTGGTCTTCAGGTTCTCTTGTCAGGTTGCCGAGGTAGTTGCCCATGTTACTGTCACAGCATTGCACAATCTTTCTTTCGGGGTAGTGCGGTTCTAGGTTGATATCTATGTTAGTTTGAGCCTAGATTGCTTGACATTTTTCGAGGACATCAGCATGTTTCCTGGTGTTGAGTACATTGAGTTTAACGTGCTGGTCGTTGATTGTCATTGTCAGCTCTCCCTTTTCAACATCGATTATCATCCTCCCGGTGGCAAGGAATAGCCGTCCCAAAATGAGTGGAGCTTTTTCATCTACATCGCAATCTAAAATGAGAAAATTAGTAGGGAAAATAAATTTATTCACTTTTACCAATATATCCTCAATTTTCCCTTCAGGTTGCACATGGGATCCATCAACAAGCTGTAGCATTATAGTTGTAGGTCTGGCCGTCCCAATCCCCAATTTTTGGAAGACTGACTTAGGCATGATGTTTATGCTTGCTCCTAGGTCACAGATTGCCCTCTCCTCATAATGATTCCCTATTGCGCATGGTATGAGCTCGGTTATGTAGTGCGTCCATGCATTCCTCTGTTACGACCACCGTTTTGAATTCCCTAAACCTTTTTCCATTTTGAGACAATGCCCTTGAAGAATTTAGCATAATTTGTGATTTGCTTGATCGCTTCCACCAATGACCAGTTGATATGTACATATTTCAAGATGTCTAAGAACTTCTTGAATTGGTACTCTTGCTTTTGTTGCTTTAGCCTTTGTGGGAATGGTGGGGTTGGTCGAGTATCCTTTATGCTTTCAGTTCTTGTGCCTTTAACAACGACATTGGGCTTTGTCGTTGGTGCTGCCTTAGGTTCTGCCGAGACAATGCCTTCAGGGTCTGCTGTTGCGACATTGTTGTTGGGAACTATTGTGGCAGTTGGCTCCTTTGGCTTTTCCTGATTTGTTTCCTTAACTTGGGGCTCCTTGAGCTGAATACCACTTCGAGTGGTTATGGCATTGCATTACTCGTACGATGTTCTCTTAGCTGCTTCTGTGTTGCTAGGTAAACCTCCTGTCGGCCTTGTGTTTAGGATCTGTGCGATTTGCCCGACTTGAATCTCTAGGGATTTCATTGTTGCCTCATTGTTTTGCAGCCGCATCTCGGTCATGTCCATAAAAGCTTCAGTTTTCTTTATGAACTTATCAGTATTAGCCATATATGCACTAGTTTGAGACATAAAAGCATTAAGAGTGTTTTCTAGGGAACTAGTTACTATAGGCTGCTATTGCGGCATGGTCTACTGAGGGGCATTGTTTTGCTGAAATCCTGCACCTGGAGTGTTCTGTTTGTTCGGATTGAGTGCATTGTTGGGGTTGCTCCAAGAGAAATTGGGGTGTTTCTTTCAGGCCGGGTTGCAGTTGTTGGACATCATATTGTTATTCCAGTTGTAATTTCTAGCGAGCAGCTCGTCTTTGTATTCTGCGGACATTCAAAAGAAACATGGTTACCTCCACAGTTTTAACAAAATAAATCCATTACCTTGACCTCCTGGTGATTGTTCTGTGATTGCATGTTCATGACCAGTTTTGTCAAGGTGGCAGTTTGGGATGAAATTGAGTTTGAGGACCCTATTTCGTTTACTGTGGGTAGGCGTCGAATTCCTCCTCGTCTAGCCATTGGAAACTGATAGTCGTTTTTGGCCAACCTGTTCAAAATATCCATTGCTTCCTCCAGTTCTTTGTCTAGGAGTATGTCGTTTGCCGAGGCATCGAGCATCATCCTAGTTGCTGTGTTGACAACGTTATAAAACATGGTGACTTGCGTCCACAATGGGAATTCGTGCAAGGGGCATTTATTTAATAGCTCTCTACATCGCTCCCAAGCCTCGTGCATGGGTTCGTCGCCAGCCTGTCGAAAAGAAGTGATTTCATTATGTCACTTATTAGTTAAATTTGTAGGATTAAAACATTCTAAGAAGTCACGACATAAATCACTCTAGGATCCAATTGATCCTGTTGGAATACTGTTTAGCCAGGTTTTATCCCTCAGTGAATAGGGGAACAATTTTAATCCCAAAATATCCTCATGTACTTCCCATATTTTAAACGAATTACAAATCTGCAGGAAGGATTTGAGGTGATGTCTAGCATCTTCAGTCGCTGAGCCGCCAAATTGCCCAATGGTATTGATCATATTGAACATCACGGGCTTTAGTTCAAAGTGGACGACCTCTATTTCTGGTGTAACAACTCCAAGATTTAGTCCGTTAAGATCCTCTTCAAGGTAGTTTCGGACAGTTAGGTTTCGTAATGGCATGAACTGAATTTGCAGATTTTCTCCATCTCCTACAGGGATATTGTAATTCCCATTGACAATTGGCTGCCCGTCGGTAGGTTGCTGCCCAATGGTATTCTGGTTGTTGTTGGCATTGTTGCCGCCAACTTCGTGTGCCATCTTTGGCCACAGTTGTTGCCTTATATGTCGCTTGAGTCTCTGAAAACTTCGATCAATTTCTTGATCAAGGTCATGGAGTTGATACTTCGGGTTCGCCCTGGTCATACACCAATACAAAACCAAAGTTTATTAGTGCTCGAAAAACAGATAAATAAAAGTGCAAGAAAATAAATTGAAAGTTGCTATTGCCAATCCCCGGCAACGGCGCCAAAAACTTATTGCGTGTAAAAGGTGCTTCGCAATTAGTGCAAGTTTACACGTCTCAACTAATAAAGTGATAAGTATTAGAGTATCGTCTCCACGGGAATTGGGATGCCCTCCTTCAATTATCTTCTTGCACTAAAAAGGAAAAAGTAAAAGTAAAAACACAAGTAAAAGGGGTTTTGGATTTTAACTAAACTAAAGAACATAAATTAAAGCAAATAAGTAAAGATTGAGAGATCAAGATGATAAAATGGGCCGGATTAGATTGTGTCGTAGTGTGGAATCGAATTGACTTGTCTCAGTCTTTAATTGCAATGATCACCAAACTGCCTCGGCAGTGTCCTTCGTTCCTGGCGCGGCAATAAGATGTGTTACCTCGACAATCTCTTGTTGGTCGGTAGTGATGTTAAGGTTAGGCAAAGCGTCCTTCGATAGTTCCTCATTATCTCTAAGGTCAATTCCGTTCTGATGAATATGCCTTGATAATACCTCTCGACGTAAACCAAAGTTAAACACCAACCAATCTCACACTTCTTTTAGCCGTTGAAACTCTAACTTATCTCTAAGCTGAGTTAGCTTCCACCGTTCGGGATGGAAACCATGCTTATTCGTTTTGTGAGTCTAACTCTCTCGATGCCAGATAAATAGATAACCTCAAAAGCTCTCTCTTGATGAGATTGCAAGAATGAATTCAATGCCAAGAATAAGAAAACCTTAAACTAATATTGCATTAAAAACTTAAACAAAGTTCAATTGTTTTCTCACAACTACTAAGAAAAATAATCCTAACCCTAAGAAAGTTTAGAACACAATGGACATGGAAAACACACGACTAAACCCTAATTTCAAGCTCCTGACTCTTCTCTCGATGCTGATCTCTCTCCCCTCTCTTTTGATGCTTGTGATAAGCCTTGCTTAAATAGGAAGAGGAGTAGGGCAAAGTCTCTCTTGGATAAGAAGTTAAGTTGGACTTGGACTTGTATTCATTAAAGAGGTGAATCTCTTTAATTTTAATGTCTTTATCCATTTTTGCCAAATTCCATCTTTAACCTTCCTTCAATGCTTTCGTCATCTTCTCGTGCTCCAATTGCCATGAAAAGTATGTAGAAAAATCCAGCGTTTCATGCTCTTCAAATCGACTATCACTTTGCATGCATTACCCTTCGTCAGGTTGGTTTGTACACTACCTCGGTAGAGAATATCTGCTACCTCGGCAGGGGTCTGTCACTGGATCTATTCCGTAAGGCTTCTTCTTCATAATTTAGTTTCCTTCAGTAGAAGCTGTCATCTCTGGCTTGGCTTGATTTGGATCTGTCTCGAGCTCATTTGAGCTCATAATGCATATAAGGCCATAATACAACTTGAATTGGTGTAGGTTAAGCCATAATTACCATGTTAAAGCGGTAAAAATATAGGACTTTTGGGAAATTATCAGACCATCGAGAGAGGCTTTGCTAATGTTGAATCTGCTCGACAAACAATGACAAGATAGTTTTGCCAATTGAGGCTGGCATGAGCCATGTTGAATCCAGGCATTCCCTGCCAATAGTCATCACTCATTTAGAAACACCTTCCTTGCCAACATTTTACTTCATTTTATTTTTCTTTTCTTTAGTTTCTAAAACAACTCCAAAACAAATCATCTTTTTCTCAAGACAAGTAAACCATTAAAGTAATCGAATTCCAAGTCAATCTCTGTGGGATCGATAACTCAGCTCACCAAGCTGTATTACTTGCAGACCGTGTATACTTGCACGCTAAAATTCTCTTGGCATAACTTGCCCAAAACTATATAATTTACACCTTTTGTCAGCATTACTTTACACATCTCCCTAAAGAGTCTACATGCAACCTCTAACCTTAACGATTCTAAGAATCCAGATGTGATTTAAAACGCTAGTTGTAACGCCTTGATTTTGGGCCTAGGAGTTAGTCAGGTTTAGGCTAGACGGTTCGAGAGAACTGGTTTTAATAACTTAGACTAGTTTTCAGGATTTAATTATTTTAAAGGGGGTTTTTGAGGTTGGAAAAATATGGGAAAATGTTTTAAAATCATCATTTAATATATGTATGATTTTGGTGGGTTTAATTTGGAAAATTGATTTTGGAGGTTTGAAATTTTGGAAATTGGTGACCAAAATGTAAAGATCGTAAAACTATTTTTAATGACTAAATAGTAAAAGATCAGAATTTGATTCTTTAAGGAGCTATTGATCTAAAGTATAATTTATACTTTATCCCTTTAATTGGTAAATTTTAAAGTAGTTTTAATTAATAGAACAAGATGGAGGGAATTAAATTGACACTTGTCTCTTAAAATCTATTTTACGTAACTACATTTTCACCCAATCATTTTCTCTCAAATTCTCTCTAGCCAAACATCAGTTTCTTCTTCAAAGATTTGAGGTAAACACTTGATTTGATTTATCTTTTAACATTAAATGATTTCCTAATGTTTTCTTATCAAAATCTTATGGTTTTATCATTGTTTTCTATGTAAATCTTTACAATTGAAGGGAAAAGTCATAATTAGAGGTAAGGTTTCATTCTCCACCTCTAATGAAAGGTTTTTTTATTGAAATTCCCAATTTCTTGATATTGTATGAGTGTTTTCTATTGGGTTTTGATGTTACAATTATGGAAAATTGGTTTAATAATGCTTAATTGAGGTTTCATTGATTAAATCAAGAAATCATTCTTTCGAATCTGTTTTGCTAGGTTTATAATGAGATTATATCACAATTATGATGTATTGAAATGTTGATTAAGTGATTTTAGCTTAGAAAACTCGAAACTAGGTGAATTAGTTGATTTCTAGGTTGAAATCTTTGAGTTTTAGGCTTGATAGTATGGTTGTTTGGTTCTTGAAGATTCTTTGGTGTTGAGAAGGTTTTATTAGATGTAAATTGATGTTGCTTTGATGTTAATCTCGTTGGGTAATGGCCGAAGATTAGCTATAAAGGTTTCGCCGATATTTTCGGTAGTTTTCAGGTGGCGAAAGCTTAATCAATGTTAGGCGATGTTGTGGTTTTATGTTGCTGGGGATTTTGATGCAAAGTTTTTCATTAATCCTTTGTTTTGCTTTTGTTAGAAGTAGGGGATGTTGTTTCATTAGCTTCAGAAGAAGTTGCAGTTGATTTAGAAGCTTGATTTCGCCTCGGTAAAGCAATCGAGGTGTTTTCGGTGAGTGAAACTGGTTTTAAAGCTTTTCAAAGGTTTGAAAGCAAGGTTTGGGGGTTTAGATTAACCTTGAAGGGCTAATCTTAGCTCAGAAGTAAGTATGGAAGATTTTGCTCTAAGTTTTGGGTTTCCATTGTTTTTTTATGAATTCATGCTCATGTTTTGAAGATAGACTTGTTTTACCTACTGTTATATGCATATTTTGGAAGTGGGAAATGTTGCATATGTTCATGCTTTGATAATACATGTGTTTAGAAAGCGGTATCCAACATGTTTGAGAAAATGCCTAAATACATAGTTTAATGTATTTGAGATACTTTGATAGAAATTGATTTGAATGATTCATATGAAAAATATAGTAAGGTAACATGGTTTAAAAGTGTATATTTGCAAAGCGACGAGACTTGATACTATTAGATATAATTGGTCGACCAATAGGATTAGAGTGCACTGTAAAATGTAAGCAAAATTCATACGTACGTGTGATAAGACATGATGAGTACAACCGCATCATGTGTGCCGTAAGATGGGAACAACCACATCTTGTGAGCATTAAGGTGGGAACAACCACACCTTGTGAACAATTTGGTGGGAACAACCACACCAAGTATTCTGCCTTTTCTTATAGTGGGAATAGCCACGCCATAATGTGTATCCGTATATCTGAGTTAGTTTATGGTGGTGTTGTCACTAGATTTTCACCCACCATTACCAAATAATTAAAGTTAAAAAAACCTTTTTTTTAAAATAATAAAGGCCACTTCTAAAATAAAAGAACGCAAAAAGCACATCCCAATGACAACCCATTCCAATAAATAAATAAATAAATAAAATAAACAATAAGCCCACCTTGAAATATAAATTTTATGCTTGAAAAGCCCACCATTAAAAAAACTCATTTGAGTAAAATAATATAAAAATGAAAATAATAAGAAATGTAGAAAAAGGGGAAACAAAAATGACAACAAAAAATAATAAATGAAAAAAACAACAAAAACAAAAAACATTAAAAAACAAAAGGAAAAAAAGAAAAGAAAAGAAAAAAAGGGAAACCAGTGCGCGTCACGCGCCTAGCGTGTGTGAACACGCGTGCGGGCTGGTTCCCAGAAACCCCTGTTCGACGCGGCTGTTGGTGGCCAACCGCTGTCTTCAGGCCACAACCGCCGTTGGTGCCGATTTACGCATCTCGTCGTTGCCGACTCAAAGGCACCGACGCCGCTTGCCGTCGTCCACTGTAGCTGCCGGAATCTGCAAAAAAACAAAGGATAAGTGGTCAAAACCTAGGCTCAAATCAAGGGAAAATTCGATCCCAAATCAAGGGAAAATCGGGATATTCTTGAGGGATTTTTCTGAGGATCAAGCTTTGTGTCGGATTTAGGCTTCAATTTGGGGAATGCATCTCGTTTTTGCTTGATTGGCAAGGCCAAGTTTCAAGTATAAACCCCTTAAACTCCACAGGTATTTGGGAGTCAATTTGAGAAGGATAGCAAATGAAGTCTTCGTTTTTTAGTAAAATTCTTCTCTTTTCTTTAAAATTTCTTTAGTGATTTTCATACTTGTTCTTGATTGAATTTCGTTTTCTTGTGTTTGTGATTGTAATTTTTTGATTTTAGGTTGTGTTCGTTGAAGTTGGAAATTCGTTTCTCAAGTTCGGTAATATTTTCGTTCTATTTTTTATTAATTTACTTTAATCTTTAAAAATTCTTGCATGTTTAAAAATGTTGTTTTAGGAGCTTTGATCTTTAGAAATGAAATAAGTGAACCTTGAAAGTGTTTTTTTTAAATGTAGGAATAAAAATGAATTAATGTTGTTTTAAATAAAAACTAAAATCAAGGGATTTAATTAGAAGATAATAATTCATGGGTGAAAAAAAAAATAATAAAAGGGCTTAATTTGTAGGAAAAAATAAAAGGAGTTTTTTTTTTGAAATATAGTTTTAATAAAAAATGTGGAAGTCTTTTTAGAAAAAAACTAAATAAGGGCGTTTTTTTAAATAGTATTAAGTTTTCAAAAAAGAAAATAAATTTTTTAAAAAAGGGTTTTAAATAAAAGCTTAGAATTTTGGAGAAATAAAGTTTGAAAAAAAAACATAAAGAAAAATCTTTTCTAAAATAAGGTTTTAAACTTTGTTTAACACATCTTTTAAGAAAAGCTTTTAAAAAATGAAATAAAGAATAATAATAATCTTTATGGTTTTAAAAGAAAAAACTCTTTTTAAGTAGAAATAAAAAAATAAAATGTGGAAAAACAATAAGACTAAAAAGTGAAAATGTAAAGAGAAGGGTCTTGGTTTTAAAAGTAAAAAAGAAATAAAAGGTTTTCTTAAGAAACAATAAAAAGTAAAACACAAAAGAAAAATTTAGGTTTCTTGTTTGTTCTTTAGAAATAGGTCAAAACTAAGGACTAGGTTCTAAAAGCTTAGTTAGAGACGTGTTTTTAGAAATATTTTCTTCACAAAAAAATAAAAATTAAACACACTTAAACACACTTAAACAAACTTAAACCCTTAATTAGTGATAAAAAGATTTAGACATTTTTTAGGATTTTAAAATAATCAAACGAGAATGACGGATTATCGCCAGAAATGTTGGCGGTGATTAAAGTTCATCTCTCGGACGATAAGGCCGTTAAAAATAGTTTGATATTCATTAAACGGACAAATTAAGTCGAACATTCATGAACTTTCAAATTCCATTTTTGAAAATGATTTTAAAATCAATTAGGTACCAATTTTAGGCGCCGTGGAGGTGCTAACCCTTCCCCACGTATAACCGACCTCCGAACCTATTTTCTGGTTTTCGTAGACCAAAACTGTTGTTTAATTAAAACAAAACGTTTTATTAAAATAACCACGTTTTAAAGTGATCCAAACGCACTTTTCAAAAAGATTGGTGGCGACTCTGTATTTTTAAAGTTTTCAAAAAGTCGAAACTCGAAAGGGTTGCGACAGCTTGGCGACTCCGCTGGGGACGTGCTTTTTTTTAAAAATAAAAACAAAAGAGGGTCAGACCACGAATTGATTTTAAATGGTTTTCAAAAAAGGTTTTTTTATAAAAAAAATATGGAATTTGCAAGTTCACAATAGGTTTAATTTATTTGTCCATTTAGGTTAATTTAATTCTATTTTACGCATTTAAAGACTTAATTCCAAGCTCTATGCCCGAGCTTTGTCCCGTTCGTTTAAGTGGGGGGAAAATGCTTTGCTCAGGTAAGAATATTGATTCTTCGTATTAGCCTAGCAAGTACCTTCAGGACTCATTCCCTTGTCTTCGTAAGGATATTGATTCTTCGAGAAGGCATCGGTGGTGAGTCCTTCTAAGTTGAACTTGATTCTTTCGAAACCTATAATTGGTGGGAATCGAGGGCCTTGCTACCATTAGTAGGGGACAACAGGGACATCTCGGGTACCTTTTTAGAACCAAACCAAGTTTGAGAATTTAGAGCCTACCCTTAAAAGAGCCATGCGGAAAGCCTAGGGTGTTGAGTCGTAAGAATAATTCGTTGAGACATGTCTTGAAATGTTGGAGTGCCGTCCCAGAATTATTGTGCAATTAATTTGTTTTTGAATGTTTTCCCCTTTTTTTACATTCGTAATCTTTGTTCCCTATCTTATTTGTTTTGTGTGTGCATCATTTCATATTTAGAAGGGGTTGATTCTAGAAAATTGTTTCAATAAAAAAACTCATTATGGACGGAAAGCTCTTGAAGAATGATGAGAAGATTGCGAAAGTACGTCACTGGTCTGAGGTCAACCAAAAAGGGTATGGAGATGATTTGGGTGCGGGTCATGAGAGAGAAACTTCGGAATATGCCCATATTAGTGTCAAGTAGAACAACGTGCAGGCGTTACACGAGATTTGGGACATAAGACCAAACATTTATTCTGTGAGTCCTATGGCGACATAGCATATCTTCTGTATGTAAGGGTTGATGAGTCAATTCTGAAGGCTTTGATCCAGTTTTGGAACCCTGGGTACTGCTGCTTTACTTTCAATGGAGAGGATATGATGCCTACTTTCGAGGAATAACTTGACCTTGTTCAATATGCCCAGAGTGAAGGAGAATTGAGTGTATACAAAGCCACCTAAGAACAAGAACCTACACTCAAGACTTGCCACATTTGCTGGAATGGGCGATGAATGGGTTGAAGGGTTGATACGGAAGAGAGGGGGAAGTTTTAATTTTCCTTGGTCACGCATTCGAAACATCATTCATGTTCATCCAGACAAAGCGAAACCTTCATTTCTTTGAGCAATTGAAGAGAAATGTCAATCCAGTGCTAGCTGAAACCTTCATTTCTTTGAATGCTTGTCAAAAAGTAGAAGATGTGTGTTTCGGAGGATGTGCTCCTTTGCTTCAGGTTTGGGCCCTTAGTCATATCTGGGAGTTTCCAACTTTGGCCTTACTGAATGTGTTTTCTCCGAACTTTTCCCCACTTCGGGAATTTTCGGCACATGATTGGCCGAGTATCAAGAGAAGCAAGTGGGTAGATCAAAATTATGTTACCTACTCATTGGCCTGCCAAGTCTATAGAAGAACATCTGAGAGTGATTCCTTCAGAGGCCGACATTCTAAGAGAAGAGCTAAGACGAGCTAAGTTAGAAATCAAAGCTCTTAAAGAACAAAATCAACGAGATAAGTTTGAAGTCAGCCTTGATGTAGAAAAGCACAAGGGAAAAGCCAACTGAGTGTGGATGATGTATGAGAATTTAGAAGGAAGATATGAGATTAAGAGGGTTGACTTCCTTAAGCTTCAAGCTACTGTGCGATATACAGATCTCCGAAAAGCCTAGAACAGTGGAGAATGAGATAGAGCAAGCTTTAGGGAAAGAGAAGGAACGCGGTAAGAAGGAAGTTGAGAATTTACGACGGGCTTTGACCGAAGAAAGAAAGAGAGTGAAACAAGCAGTGGAAAACGAGAAGGGTAAGAGGCCTCGAGAGGAGGTGAAGGAAGATTCGACTGCATGGAAGAGGAAAGCTCATGACAACAAAATACATTTGCTAAAGTTACAGTCAGCCTATGACGAAACCTCCAAGAAGTTGAGGCAAAGCCAGGCCTTCATCATTGAGATAGAAGCCAAAATAGAAAACTTGAATCGAACAGTTCACAAGATGCAAGATGACCATACCTATGAGGAACTCCAAGCTAGTTTGAGCGAGAATGGCTTCTTGAAAGAGAAAGTTAAGGAAATGGATAGTCTTCTTCAAGAGTACAGGACAAAGATCTTAGTTGTTGAAGATGTAACCGAAGGAGGAAAATGATTATTGGTTCACTAGCCTCAGAGATAATGCTCGAAGGTTCCGAGAAAGAGATAAGTTCGATAGAATGGCGATGACACAAGTCTAAGATGTGGCCAGGCACGTGACAATGTTGGCAACTGAAGCTGCAGCTCTTCGTCAGTACATCAAGCCAATTGGAGAAGTGGGACCAAGGCTTATGTGGCTTATAGATTAAATTAAGGAGTTAGGTATACAAGCTGAAAAATAATTGTAAAATGATATGATGTAATAAAGTGCTTTCGTATTCAATAAATAGTTTCCTTTTATGAGTAGATTTTCAATGGAATAAATGGCCTTCGACTGCATTCATGCATTTGCAATGTTTTGTATTTTTATTGTTTGCTTATGTGAATTCATTTGTGCATACATTCATTCATGTAAAAACTAACTTAATATAAAAATGGCAGAATATTCAAAATAGCTAAGACAACTCATAAGTACGATACACGTGCTCAAACCCGAGCCATGAACTCTGAGGAAAGGTTGACAGCTTTGGAGGCAAACTAAAAGAGCACTCAAGACAAGTTGGAGAAAAACGGAAGCTGACTTGAAATAACAAATTGATTTAATTCATCAAAAGACAGTCAGCTCAATAGCTGTCATGCTAGGGTTCAAGGATCCAGATGTGGTTGAAGACGGAGGAAACACTGGTACAATTCCACGATTCCCAGGAATGGCCTTTAGGAAGGAGATTTTCGTCAAAGCCAAAACACCAATCCATGTTGTTCAATCCTCTACTCATGCTCCAAACGGATAAGCTAATAATTACGAGGTACCCAACCTTGACGAAATTATCGATAAAGTTAAAATTGAGAAAAAGTGGGAGGATAAGTATGAGAAGTTGGAGGGAATGATCAAATCCTTTCAGGATGGATCTGCTCATGGTGGAATGGATGCCAAGGACCTGAGCTTGGTAATTGATTTAGTTGTGTGACCAAAGTTCAAGATCCCCGACTTTGAGAAATATAATGTGACCATATGCCCATCGGCACATTTAACCATGCATTGTAGAAAGATGTCAATGTACTTCGACAATGAGAAGCTGCTCATTCATTGCTTCTAGGACATCTTAGTATGTTCTACTACACGTTGGTATTCGCAACTAAGTCAGGTGAACATCAAATCATGGAAAGATCTATCCAGAGCTTTCAGTGAACAATACAAACATATTTTAGACATGGTTCCAAACCGTTTGGTCTTGCAAGGGATGGAGCAGAAGCATCATGAGAGCTTCCGACAGTATGCACAAAGATGGAGGGATGTAGCAGCACAGGTGCAACCACAACTGCTAGAAAATGAAATCACCCAGATGTTTGTAGAAACTCTGAAGGGTCATTTTTATGATCACATGCTCAATCATTCTACGAAGAACTTCGTGGACATGGTAATGAATGTTGAATTAATCCTAGAAGCTATGAAGAGTGGAAAGTTGGACAGTGTGGAAACAAAGAAGACATATAAAAAGAGAGATAATGAAGTCAATGCTATAAATGTCTACAACCCAAGCTATTCAACATGTGTGGTGTTCAACAAGCCCAACACCTTCAACAAACCCAACACCTCAGCTTCGTCAGTCGCAAATGCTCCAAAAGGAGAACGAAGATATCAAGGAAACTCGAGACCCTACTTTCCTCCCATCCCAATGACGTATACGAAGTTATTTGCTGAGTTGGTCAAATCACATATGTTGCTGCCAAGACATGTCCCTCCGTTTTCACCTCCTTATCCACCGTGGTGTGATGAGAAGGCCCATTCGAATACCACGCATGAGTAAGGGGACACACCTTTGAGAATTGAACTGTATTCAAAAAGGTGGTAGATGATTTACCGAAATCGGGTACGTTGTCATTTGAAACATCCTAAGAGAAAGGTAACTCTTTGCAGAACCACCAGAAAAAAGTTGAATGTCGTGCTTGAGGAAAAAGAGAGAGTGTAACCCCCTTAGCCCGATCTTGACGGTTGACCCGAACCGAGGTGATTACACGGGGGAAACCGAAGCCAACAAGTTAAAGTTAACCCTGATTGATGACCTTTTTTTCTTTTATCTTTTCTAAATGCAATATTAATCCAATGTGATCACCCAAAATCATAGGAAGGAAAGGCACAACGATCGAAAAACAATTAGGGGTTTAATTGCACGGATTAAACATTTGGGGACCAAAATGTAAATTTCATAAATTACAAGGACCTCGCAGATTTTAAGGTTACAAATATTCAAATAGTCCTTTTTCATGCCACTTTGTTAAATATCAGCTCAATCGGACATTTCAAACTCATTCGATAGCATACATAAAAATTAGGGACAATAATGTAAGAAACAAAGACCTGAAACAATTCAAAAACCAAACCAACGGTCTGGTGTTTCGAAACGCTGAGCCTTGTATCGAAACGGCTGCATCGAAACTGTTTGGTCTGCTGCGAGATTCAGCTCAATATCCTTGGCTCGAGTGACCAGGACATCAAAATTAGTGTAGTTTGCTGCGAGCATAAATGTTTTCACATCAGCCCCCAACTCATATCTTAACCGTTCACATCTCTCTCGTTCACTAAGGATCAGCTCGGGTGCATACTGGCTAAGGCATACAAGCTTCACCTCATACTCCGTCACCGACATACTTCCTTGCACTAGGGACATAATCTCCCTCTTCTTTTCGTCCAAATAACGGACACCTAAATATTTCCTCTTGAACGCGTTCAGAAAGAACGTTCAAGATACCTCAGCCTCATCCAATCAAGCAATTGTGGTCGTCCACCACGTATAAGCATCACCATGCAACAAAGATACAATACACCCTAGTTTCTGGACATCATTACAGTTCATTTGTCCATGGATTCTATTGGTACTCTCCAACCAAGACTCGGAACCCTCAGGGGCCAGCCCCCTAAACTCAGCCCCTCCCAGGCTACGGAGTCCCTCCAGAGGAAAACTCGCACCAGCACCAGCTTGAGATGCAGCCACATGAGCTCTAGCTACTGCCGCTCGAAAAGCTCCAGCAATAGCTTGTATTAACACTATCATATCAGGAGCAGCTTGCCCTTGTACTCCCTCGGGTCTAGCAACCCCTACTCCGGCTCCCGCAGCACCCAACCCTCGCCCACCACCGAGTGGTCCACAAGGAGGAGGAGGCGGTAGATTCTCAACATGCTCGTCATTCTCATTTTCAGCCGCATCACACACATTTATTCTAAGCTCTCTACGTGGCCCCATTTCAAAATGCAATAAATTTCAATTAGGCAATATAAGACAAGGAATCCAAGTACTCAAGCTCATTTTCAAAACAATTCTTTTCAATAGTAATGATATGGCAATGGAATCCCCAACTATACCCCCAAACATAGCATAGTATCACAAATTCATCTCAATCCACCGTCTTGCATGCATTACATCTAATTAAAGCTAGAACATCAAACAATCACACAACATGCCTTCACAAATAGTCATAATCGTTCATATTCACACCCATTAGCCACTTACCAAGCCCTAATTATTCGTAACCTGGCTCCGATACCAACAAATTTAACCCCCTTAGCCCGGTCTAGACGATTGACCCGAACCGAGGTGATTACACGGGGAAAACCAAAGCCAACTCGTAAAGTTAACCCCGATTGACGACCCTTTTTTTCTTTTATCTTTTCTAAATACAATATTAATCCTATGTGATCACCCAAAATCATAGGAAGAAAAGGCACATCGATCGAAAAAAAAATTAGGGGTTTAATTTTACAGATTAAACATTAGGGGACCAAAATGTAAACTTCATACATTAAAAGGACCTCGTAGATTTTAAGGTTACAAATATTCAAATAGTCCCTTTTCATGCCACTCTGTTAAATATCAGCTCAATCGGACATTTCAAACTCATTCGATTGCATACATAAACATTAGGGACTAAAATGTAAGAAATAAAAACCTGAAACAATTCAAAAACTAGACCAACAATCGGGTGTTTCGAAACGCTGAGCCCTGTATCGAAACGGCTGTATCGAAACTGTGTTGACCTTTTTGGTACTCGGGTGTTTCCAGTAGCCAAAGCGTTTCGGAACGTTCTTACCTGTTCCGAAACCTGAAGACCATTCCAAGCCACTGTTTCGAAACCGATAAGAGCTTTCCGATATGCCCAGCCCTGCAACAACATATATTGCTGGTTTTTCACACCCAAACACATCCGGAAATGTTCCAAATCATACCACAACATACTAATAACATGTTTAAGCATCAAACATCCATGCATGAGTTCTAAAGACATGTTTCCTAGTCATGAAAATCATACGAAAGCCACAAACCACAAACCAAACCGTAAAGGGAATTTACAAACCACATACACCATAATAAACTTGCAACAATCACAGGGAGTTCCAAAATACATCTCCCAAACTAACCATAGACCCTCATTGCCAATTATCATTACTAAAGTATATGTAAATGTCACCATACTTGAGCTTTTTACTTCCTTGGATATCCTTAGCATCCTAGCTGCCCAAAAGTGTCTCAATTATCTGCATTGTTGGTAAAAGAGAGTGTAAGCACAATTGCCTAGTGAGGCAAGCTCAAAGAAAAACCAACGCAACAATGCAACATTAAAACTCTATCTCAAAAATCATTTTCTACAACATGCTCTTTTTATCTCATGCTTGAAAACCATTTCAAAGCAATTCTCCACTTGAAAAACACATGTACCTTGAATCTAACACATGCATTTAGCCAATGCAAATCTCATGGCAAAGCCATACTCATGCTTAATGAAAACAAAAACATTTCATAAACCACAAATCTCATATGCATTTCTCATAACATAAAACATCTCAACATTTGGTAAATGTGAATCAAATACAATCTAATATATTGGCATTTCATATTACATCTTTACTCGGATATGCGGATTAGCTTGACATAAAGTCAAGTCCTACCCCGGTGGAATCTCACATCACCGGACTCTCATGGCGGTATCTCTCTTCGCCACAAAGCTTGGGTGTTTCACCAAGACCTACCCCGATGGTATCTCTCATCATCAGATTCTCACTTTGGATCAGGATGGCACTACCCCCATTGTCTGCCTCCAAAGAGCACGTACGGATTTTTAGTTTATAGTGCACTTTCTTCCTATTGGTCGACCAATTATATCCGGTAATCATCTCATCTTTTATGCCAATATATTATATTAAAAACATCATCTCACCTACTGTTTTGATGCAACATTTCTCAAATCATTCTCATCCCATTTCAAAACCACAATTCATGCATTTCATCTAGACAAAATCTCAAAACTCTTTTCATAAACATGCTATCACATGGGATCAACACCTAACATCTTTTCATGTTATAAATCATGCATAAAACAATAGGATTTTGTCTAACACAAATCAAGAGCATGTTGAAAGCATTTAGGGCATCAACCACATATCGAGAGCAAATCTAGCCATACTTACTTCCGGACTTAGGATGGTGTTTCAAACCAAACTTAAATCCCCAAACCTTGTTTCCTTGTCCCTTAAGGACTTCTAAAACCATTTGCACTCACCGATTACATTTCGCTTTCTTGCAGAAATGATTCCTAGGCTTTTGGTACTTTCGGATCAACACCAAAAGCGTCCGAAGATGTCTCCCCTGTTCATTACACATAAGAGTACAGGATTAATGCATCATCATGCATTGAAATCACCAGCCACTCATTCAAATTCGCTGCACTACTCAAAAACACCATTTCGACTATCCGAAATAACCGAAATCACCTCCAAACTTTCCCAAATCAAAGCCCAGCCAAGATCTATCAATTCTAATCATTTCTAAACCTTAATCAAGACCAAAAATCATCACAAACACGTCCTTATACCTCCAGCAACAACAGATCACCAAAACCACCCCAAAAACCAAAAATTCAACATGTAAAACTTAGGAATCCAAACCTATTCAGGATTTATTTGTTAAAACCTCATTTTCAACATCACATATCATCCAAAATACATTAGAAATCGATTTTAAAGTAGAGCTTAACATAGGAATACAAAAATTACCAAGATCTTATAAAGAATCTTGAAATTAACAATCATTTCACATTGATAGCATAAAAACAACTTAAAAACCATAAACAAAGGATTGATAACTTGAGAATTTCAGTAAAGAACTGATCATTAGAGGAGAAGGAAAAGCTTACCTCTAATGGTTGATTTCTCCTCAATTTGGGCAAGATTTCTTGAAAATCTAAGGTGAAAACAAAAGGTTTTACTGAAGTAAAGATTTAAAATACTTAGGAGAATGAAATCTTAGCAAAAGAGATGAAAACTATAGATTATTTGGTAAGGGAAATGTGTTTGGCTGAGTGGAAGTTGAGAGAAAATGTAAAGAGGGAAAAAGTATCGTAAAGTAGTTATGAAAAGTGAAAATGGAATTTCTCCCTTAATTCATTTAATTAAATCATTATTAAAACTCCCAAATTAAAGAGAAATCTGATGAAAAACAATTTGGTAAAATTAGCTCCTTAAAGATTCAAAGTTTCAATCCATTACAAAATAGTCACTAGTCAACTTTTACAAAAACTGCAATTTGGTAACTACACCAAAATGTAATATTTCCAAATCACATTTTGTAAAATTGATTTCACCATAACCATTTATATAATAAATGAGGATTTTTAGATATTTTTGCATATTTTTAAAGCATCCCAAACTAGGTGTTCCCTAAACCTATCTTAAAGATTTGAACAATTCACGACCGACCCGATCAACCTCTGAAACATCTAGGCCCAAAACCCGGGCGTTACAACTCTCCTCCACTTAAGAAATTTCATCCTCAAAATTTACCTGGTGGAAAAAGGTAAGGAAATTGCTTCTTCATGTCATCATTTCTTTTCCACGTGGCTTCCTCAACGCCACGGTGTCTCCACAAGACCTTGACCAACTCGATAGTCTTACTCCGGAGTACCTTACTATCCGAATCCAAAATCTCATTGGGATCATCATCATACGTCAAGTCTAGGCTCAGCTCAACTTTTTCCACAGGCATAACATGCGACTAATCCGATCTATATCTCCGAAGCATAGATACGTGAAACACATTATGTATCTTTTCCAACTCTTGAGGTAGTCTCAGCTTGTAAGCAACAGGACCCACACGTTCTATCACCTCATATGGTCCAATAAACCTTGGACTTAGTTTGCCCTTCCGACCAAACCTCATCACCTTCTTCCAAGGTGAAACTTCCAAAAGCACACGTTCGCCTACAACGAACTCTATCTCCTTACGCTTCAAATCCGCGTAAGACTTTTGCCGGTCTAATGCTGCCTTCAAACGCTCACAAATGAGCTTCACCTTCTCGGTCGTTCCTTTCAACAAAGTTGGCATCGAGACCAACTTATGTCTCGTTTCAGCCCAAAAAAGGAGAGTTCTACACTTCCTTCCCTTTAAAGCCTCATAAGGTGCCATTTGGATACTTGCCTGATAACTATTATTATAAGCAAACTCAACCAATGGCAAGTGCTTCTCCCAAGAGCCTTGAAACTCAATAACACAACACCTCAACATATCCTATAGCACTTGGATAACACGCTCCGACTTTCCATCCGTTTGCGGATGATAGGAAGTACTAAAATTCAGCCGGGTACCCAAAGCTTGATATAAACATTCCCAAAACCTTGCTGTGAACCTCGGATCTCTATCCGACACTATAGATTTTGGCACCCCATGCAAACGCACAATCTCAGCAATGTACAACTCAGCAAGCCTATCCAAGGTATATGTAGTATGCACAGGCAAGAAATGTGCACACTTCGTAAGGCGATCCACAATCGCCCAAACAGAATTCTTCTTCGATGGCAACAACGGAAAACCAGACACGAAGTCCATAGTAATCCTCTCCTATTTCCATTATGGGATTCACAATGGCTGCAACAACTCAGAAGGAACTTGATGTTCAACCTTAACCCGCTGATAAACCATACACTTGCTAACGAACTCAGCGACATCTTTCTTCAATCCCACCCGATAGTACTCATCTCTCAAATCACGATACATCTTCGTACTACCAGGGTGCATAGCGAAAGGACTACTATGAGCTTCAATCAGAATAGTGCGCCTTAACTCCACATCACTCGACACCACTATCCGACTCTAAAAACATAAAACACCATCATCATTGAAATAGAAATACGAAGGCCTTTCTTCTGTGATGTCCTGAACATGCGGTACGAGAGAATCATCCAACAGCTGTTTATCCTTTATCAACTAAACCAAAGATGGTTTCACTTGCAATTCAGCAACAAGACCACCATCTCGCGATATGCTCAAGCTAGCAAACATTGCCCTCAATTCTACCGCCACTTTTCTAGCTCAAAGCATCGACCACAACATTGGCCTTCCCTGGATGATACTCGATCGTTAGATCATAATCCTTAAGCAACTCCACCCAGCGTCGTTGCCTAAGATTCAACTCCTTCTGAGACATAAGATATTCCCAACTCTTATGATTCGTGTACATAGTACACCTCTCACCATATAGATAATATCTCCAAATCTTTAAAGCAAAAACCACTACTGCCAACTCAATGTCATGCGTAGGGTAATTACGCTCATGCACTTTCAACAGTCACGATGCATAAGCCACTACCCTACCCTCTTGCATCAACACACACCCCAAACCAACATAGGATGCGTCACTATACACCACAAACTATTTTCCTGACTCGGGTTGAACCAAGATAGGAGCTTGCGTCAAAGCTCTCTTTAGCTTCACAAAAGCTTGTTGTCTCGCTTCCGTCCACTCAAACTTAACATCCTTTTGTAACAAATTCTTCAATGGGGCAGCAATCTTAGAAAATCCATCCACGAACCTTCGGTAGTAACCCGCCAACCAAAGGAAACTACAAACTTCATGAACAGAACTAAGATGCTTCCAATTCACCACCGCCTCAATCTTCTGAGAATCAACACGAATCCCCTCAGCCGAAACCACATGGCCAAGAAAAAAACCTCCTTCAACCAAAACTCACATTTACTCAGCTTAGCTTAAAGCTGATTCTCTAACAGCACTTGCAAAACGATCCTCAAATGTTCTTCAGGCTCCTCCTCGGTACGAGAGTACACAAGGATATCATCGATGAACACCACAATGAACTTATCTAAGAATTCATGAAACACCATGTTCATCATATCCATGAAAGCAGCGGGAGCATTCGTCAACCCGAACGACATCACTAGAAATTCATAATGTCCATATCTCGTTCTGAAAGCTGTCTTCGGCACATCCACGTCCTTAACCTTCAACTGATAATATCCTGACTGCAGATCTATCTTTGAGAACATAGCTGCTCCTCGAAACTAATCGAAAAGATCATCGATCCTTGGTAAAGGATACTTATTCTTGATAGTAAACTTATTTAGATGACGGTAATCAATGCGCATTCTCATACTGCCATCCTTCTTCTTAACAAACAAGACTGGTGCACCCCAAGGTGACACACTAGGCCGAATAAAGCCTCGGTCCAGCAACTATTGAAATTGCGTCTTCAACTCCTTCAACTCCTTGGGTGCCATGCGATAGGGAGTAATGGACACCGGAGTTGTGTTCTCATACAACTCAATTCCGAACTCAACCTCCCGACTTGGCGGCAATCCAGGTAGTTCCTCCCGAAACACCCTAGGGAATTCACACACGTTTCTTATATCTTGTACAAGAACCTTATTTTTACTAGGATTCATAACAAAGGCCAGGTAAGCCTCGCATCCCTGACGCAACATCCGGCATGCTTCAAGCGTCGACACCATATTAGACATGAATTTCATATTTTCTCCCACCACCACAACCTCATAATCATCCGCAAGTTTTAGCGAAACTCGCTTATTTTCAAAATCTATAATAGCCCTATGCTTAACAAGCCAATCCATACTAAGGATTACATCAAATCCATAAAATGGCAATTCTATAAGATCAACTAAAAAGACATGCTCTTTGCACCTTTAAGGGACATCTCCTATACAATCTCCTTGTTACAACTGTCTCACCAAAAGAACTAGTCACACGCATACCAACATCCAAACACTCAACAGGCAAACCAAGCATTTGGGCATGATCACGCAATATGTATGAGTGTGTAGATCCAGAATCAATCAAAGAAAGAAATGACAAAGACTGCAAAGTAAAGGTACTTCCGATCATGTCTGTGTCACTCCTCCTTTCTTGATGGGCATACACTCTGACCGTGCCCACAACCTCTCTATAGCTCAACTGCTCTCACCGAAGCCTGACTCTCTCTCACCGGCTGCGGACAATCCCTTTTCATGTGCCCACGATTACCGCAATTCCAGCATGTACCAAGGTTGCCCTAGCACTCACCAGTGTGCCTCTTACTACACCGATTACACTCAGGTGTCCGTAAGAAATCATTCGGCCCTTGCTGACGTCTTCCAGGGTTACCACCTACACGTCTCACATCCGTGTGTGACCTTCTATCCTTAGGTCTCTTGAACCGATCTCTTCCAAGATCACGATCCGCAGATCGCTTCCCTAAGCTAGACCCTCATGTCCGACTGGCTAGTTCGAGATTCAGCTCAATATCCTTGGCTCGAGTGACAAGGACATCAAACTGAGTGTAGTCTGCTGCGAGCATAAATGTTTTCACATCAGCCCCCAATCCATATCAAAACCGTTCACATCTCTCCCATTCACTAGGGATCAGCTCGGGTGCATACTGGCTAAGGATTACAAACTGCAGCTCATACTCCGCCACCTACATACTTCCTTGCACTAGGGATATAACTCCCTCTTCTTTTCATCCAAATAACGGACCCCCAAATATTTCCTCTTGAACGCGTTCAGAAAGAACGTCAAAAGTACCTCAGCCTCATCCAAGCCAGCAATTGTGGTCGTCCACCACGTATAAGCATCACCATGCAACAAAGATACAATACACCCCAGTTTCTGGACATCATTAAAGTTCATTTGTCCAAGGATTTTCTTCGTACTCTCCAACCAAGACTCGAAACCCTCAAGGGTCAGCCCCCTAAACTCAGCCCCTCTCAGGTTACGGAGTCGCTCCAGAGGCAAACTCGCACCAGCACCAGCTTGAGGTGCAGCCATATGAGCTCAGCTACTGCCGCCCAAAAACTCCGGCAATAGCTTGCATTAACACTGTCATATCAGGAGCAGCTTGCCCTTGTACTCCCTCGGGTCCAGCAACCCCTACTCCGGCTCCCGCAGCACCAACCCCCGCTCCACCACCACCGGGTGGTCCACCAGGAGGAGGAGGCGGTAGATTCTCAACATGCTCGTCATTCTTATTTTCAGCCGCAGCACGCGCATTTATTCTAAGCTCTCTACGTGGCACCATTTGAAAACAATGGAACTGTCAAAATGCAATAAATTTCAATTAGGCAATATAAGACAAGGAATCCAAGTATTCAAGATCATTTTCAAAAAAATTCTTTCCAATAGTAATGATATGGCAATGGAATCCCCAACTATACCCCAAACATAGCATAACATCACAAATTCATCTCAATCCACCGTCTTGCATGCATTACATCTCATTAAAGCTAGAACATCAAACAATCACACAACATGCCTTCACAAATAGTCATAACCATTCAAATTCAAACCCATTAACCACTCACCAAGCCCCAATTATTCGCAACCTGGCTTTGATACCAACAAATGTAACCCCCTTAGCCCGATCTAGACGGTTGACCCGAACCGAGGTGATTACACGGGGAAAATCGATGCCAACTCATAAAGTTAATCCTGATTAACGACCATTTTTTATTTTATCTTTTCTAAATGCAGTATTAATCCTATTTGATCACCCAAAATCATAGGAAGAAAAGGCACAATGATCGAAAAACAATTAGGGGTTTAATTGCACATATTAAACATTTGGGGACCAAATGTAAATATCATAAATTTGCAGGAGATCGCAGATTTTAAGGTTACAAATATTCAAATAGTCCTTTTTCATGCAACTCTGTTAAATATCAGCTCAATCAGACATTTCAAACGTCTTCGATTGCATACATAAACATCATGGACTAAAATCTAAGAAACAAAGACCTGAAACAATTCAAAAACTTGACCAACTATCGGTTTTTCGAAACATCGAGCCCTGTACCGAAACGACCGTATCGAAACTGTGTTGATCGTTTCGGTACTCGGGTGCGTTACAAGACCCGTATCGAAACATGGCTTTCCAGTAGCCAAAGCGTTCCGGAATGTTCTTACCCGTTCCGAAACCTGAAGACCATTCCATGCCACCGTCTCGAAACCGACAAGAGCGTGTCGATACTCCTAGCCCCGCAACAACATATATTCTTGGTTTTTCACACCCAAACACATCCAGAAATGTTCCAAATCATACCACAACATACTAACAACATATTTAATCATCAAACATCCATGCATGAGTTCTAAAGAAATGTTTCCCAGTCATGAAAATCATACAAAAGCCACAAACCAAACCGTAAATGGCATTTACAAACCACATACACCATAATAAACTTGCAACAATCACAGGGAGTTCCAAAATACATCTCCCAAACTAACCATAGATCCCCATTGCCAATTATCATTACTAAAGTATATGTAAATGTCACCATACTTGAGCTTTTTACTTCCTTGGATATCCTTATCCTCCTTGCTAACCAAAAGTGTCTCAAATATCTACATTGTTCGTAAAAGAGAGCGTAAGCACAATTGCTTAGTGAGGCAAGCTCTAAGAAAAACCAACACAACAATGCAACTTTAAAACACTATCTCAAAAACCATTTTCTACAGCATGCTCTTTCTATCTCATGCTTGAAAACCATTTCAAAGAAATCCTCCACTTGAAAAACACATGTACCTTCAATCTAACTCATGCATTTAGCCAATGCAAATCTCATGGCAAAGCCATACTCATGCTTAATGAAAACAAAAGCAATTCATAAACCACAAATCTCATATGCATTTCTCATAGCATAAAACATCTCAACATTTGGTACATGTGAATCAAATACAATCTCATATATTGACATTTCATATTACATCTTTACTCGGATACGCGGATTAGCTTGACATAAAGTCAAGTCCTACCCCGGTGGAATCTCACATCACCAGACATTCATGGTGGTATCTCTCTTCGCCACAAAGCTTGGGTGTTTCACCAAGACCTACCCTGATGGTGTCTCTCATCATCGGATTCTCACTTTGGATCAGGATGGCACTACCCCCATTACCCGACTCCAAAGAGCACGTACGAATTTTTAGTTTATAGTGCACTTTCATCCTATTGGTCGACCAATTATATCCGGTAATCATCTCATCACTTATGCCAATATATTATCTTAAAAACATCATCCCACCTACTGTTTTGATGCAACATTTCACAAATCATTCTCATCCCATTTCAAAACCACAATTCATGCATTTCATCTAGACAAAATCTCAAAACTCTTTTCATAGACATGCTATCACATGGGATCAACACATAACATCTTTTCAAGTTATAAATCATGCATAAAATAGTAGGATTTTGTCTAACACAAATCAAGAGCATGTTAAAAGCATTTAGGGCATCAACCACATATCGAGAGCAAATCTAGCCATACTTACTTCCGGACTTAGGATGGTGTTTCAAACCAAACCTAAATCCCCAAATCTTGTTTCCTTGTCCCTCAAAGACTTCTAAAATCATTCGCACTCACCGATTACGTTTCGCTTGCTTGCCGAAACGATTCCCAGGCTTCCGACACTTCCGAATCAACACCAAAAGCATCTGAAGATATCTCCCCTGTCATTACACATGCATTGAAATCATCATGCATTGAAATCACCAGCCACTCATTCAAACTCGTTGCGCTACACAAAAACACCATTTTGGCTTTCCAAAATCACCTCCAAACTTTCCCAAATCAAAGCCCAACCAAGATCTATCAATTCTAATAAGTTCTAAACCTCAATCAAGACCAAAAATCATCACAAACACGTCCTTATACCTCCAGCAACAACATATCACCAAAACCTCCCCAAAAACCACAAATCCAACATGTAAAACTTAGGAATCCAAACCTATTCGAGATTTATTTGTTAAAACCTCATTTTCAACATCACATATTATAGAACTAATGTTTTGATATAATAATTGCAAAATGTTTTGGACTGATTTAAAAAGTATTTAAAACAAATTCCAAAGTCCAAATATCTTGAAACAATTTTTAGGGATGTTTTAAAAAGTTTTACATGTTTTTCAAAGTCAAATTTCACAAAACTGTCCAGGCATTTCGAAACACCTTAGGGCTTTTCGAAACAGGGGATTCCAGATGCAAAAATGTTTCGATACAAGTATCGAAACAGGCTTTCCATGGATAAGGATTTTGCCCAGCGTTTTGACTATGCCGTTTCGATACGCCTACGTGGCATTGAGCACAACGGTCATAAACCCCAACGGCTATTTCCCAACTAACATTTAAATGCAGGGCGTTTCGATACGGGTCTTAGCGTTTCGATACGTGTTCCGAAACAACCATGGGCGTTCCGAAACGGGTGCCTTGTCAGACTGCAACGACTCTTTCTACTTAAAGGGTGTTTCGAAACGGGTTCGAGCGTTTCGAAACGGTGAGTTGTAGAACTGCATTTATGGTAGGAATTAAAGTCCTCAACGGCTCCAATTCAATCCCAACGGCTAGCAACGGCTATAAACTCATCAAAGAGTATAAAGGGACCTCCAAGCATCAAGTAAAGTGTAATGCTCATATTGTCAAACATCAAATGATCAAGAATTGTCTTAGAGCTTAAATTGTCATTTATTGTATAGACAAACACTAGTGAGCCAAAATTGTCAAATTTGCTCAAGTGTTTTAGGTTTTGGGTGAGTGCTTAATTGTGCAAACAAACACCTATTAGAGGGTTTTAAGTTTGCTTATTGTTTCTCTTTATAAGAGAGGGTTTCAATCAAGGCTTTGGGTAGAAAGCTTGATTGTGTATAAGGGTTACCTCCTAAGCCTAGAAAAGGGGACGAATCAATAGTGGATTGATTGGAAATCCTTAGTGGGGAGCTAAGGTAGTGGATGTAGACCTTGGTTAGAAGGTTGAACCACTATAATTCTTTGTGTCACATTTCATTTTAGCTTCCACAACCCTTCCACCCAAAAATTCACCTCTCCACCACTTGGTGAGCCACATCGGTTGAACGAATCGAGCCCCACACAACTCAACAATTTGTATTAGAGCTTGGCTCAATCGAAGGGGATTCACACCCTATTGAGAAGATCCGGCAAGCTCGATCACTAGTTCATCAACCGGCTCAAATGGCACAATCAATCGACAAACCGCTTTTCTTTGACGGAAACCATTATGTCTATTGGAAGACAAAGATGAAGTTCTTCATCAAATCTAGAGATTACAAGCTATGGGATATAGTTGAAGATGGTCCGTTTGTGCCTCAAAGAAGCAAAGCGGAGTGGAGTGCCGATGATCGCAAGAAGATGGAGCTTAATTGCAAAGCCTTGCACATCTTGTTTTCTGCTTTTGGCCCAACCATCTATGAGAAGATGTCTTCTTGTGAGAGTGCCAAGGAGGTATGGGATAAGCTTGAAGTCACATATAAGGGGACCGATGAAGTGAAGGAGACCAAGATTGGGCTCCTAACCTTAGAGTATGAGAACTTCAAAATGGATCCGGAAGAGAACATCGAGAAGATGTTTGATCGGTTCTCCACCATCACCAATGGTCTCAAAGGCTATGGAGAAGCCATCCCAGAAGAAAAGCTTGTTCGAAAGCTCATCTACTCACTTCCCGAGTCTTGGGACTCAAAGAGGACCGCCATCATCGAAGCCAAAAATTTGAAGACCTTGAAGCTTGATGAACTCATGGGGTCACTCCTTACTCATCAAATCATGAAGAAGAATAAAGAAGATGAGAAGAAGAGGGAAGAAATTAGAGCTATGAGAGAGAAGAAAATCAAAGGGCTTGGCATCAATGCAAGTGCCATGGCTCTCAAATCCTCCACTTGTCATCATGTCTACTCAAGTGAAGAGGAGGATGAAGATGAAGAGATAGTTCATCTCTTCAAGAAGTGTGCCCCGTTCATGAAGAAAGCCTTGAGAGAGCTTGAACGAGATTCCAAGAAAAAAGGAGAGGGCAAGCACTTCAAGCCATAAGAAGAAGGCACATGTGGCTACTTGGAGTGATGAGGACTCTACCGACGATGAACAAGCCAACCATTGCCTTATGGCCATCGAAGAAGATTCAAGGGTAACTTCTAATTCATCTACTTTATGTTCTTATTCTTTTGATGAATTACAAGATGCCTAGGATGATTTGGTTTTAGAGTTTAAAAATCACATTTTGAAAAACAATAAATTAATTTCAAAGTTAAAAATTCAAAATGATTTGATTTCTAAAACCAAACTTGAACTTGAAGCAAAACTCGAAGAGTTTGAATTAAAATGTTTTGATTTACAAAATTTGCTTCAAAAAGTTCAAGAAGAAAAGAATTTGATTTCCAAAGAGCTAGAAAAGAAAAACAATTTTGGAAAATCAAATTTCTATGTAAGCCAATCTAGTGCCCCTAGATTTATTAAAGGAAAATGTTTTAGAAGTGTTTGGGTCCCAAAAGGACTTAGCACTTCAATTAAAAAGGATGACATTGAAAAAATGGATTCCTAAGGGGACTAAAATTTGTGCTACTAATGTTCATAGATCAAAAGCGATTTGGATACCAAAAATTACTTGATTGTCTTTTGCTAGGTGTGATGGAGATGTTCAACAAGTCAAATATTGAGGGGGAGCTCCATGCACACAAGGAAAAACACTTGAAGAAGGAAGGCTTCACATCCTCCCTTGGGTTCAAGTGTTGGTAAAAATTCTAGTTGTTTTGATTTCATTTGTTTATTTTAGTTTAAATTGAACTAGACGATCATATATGTTGGACTAACATTTTTAATGATGCCTTGAGTAAGGGGGAGCCATTTTAAAACCAAATTCCTATTTTTGTCAATTTTTACCTCTATTATTATTTTGAACTTAATGTTTTAAATTCTTTTTGATATAACAAAAAGGGGGAGAAATGGTTTGAAAATTTGAATTTTCAAATGAATAAGGGGGATCTTTATTTGATTTCATATCTTTAATCTCTTATTCAAATCTTTAATCTCTTATTCAAAAAGGGGGAGATTGTAGAACTAATGTTTTGATATAATAATTGAAAAATGTTTTGGACTGATTTAAAAAGTATTTAAAACAATTTCCAAAGTCCAAATATCTTGAAACTATTTTTAGGGATGTTTTTAAAAGGTTTTACATGTTTTTCAAAGTCAAATTTCACAAAACTGTCCAGGCGTTTCGAAACACCTTAGGGCGTTTCGAAACAGGGGATTCCAGTAGCAAAAACGTTTCGATACAAGAATCAAAACAGGCTTTCCCTGGATAAGGATTTTGCCCAGCGTTTCGAAACGGGCTATGCCGTTTCGATACGCCTACATGGCATTGACAACAACGGTCATAAACCCCAATGGCTATTTCCCAACTAACTTTTAAATGTAGGGCGTTTCGATACGAGTCTTAGCGTTTTTATACGTGTTCCAAAACGGCAAGGGGCGTTCCGAAACGGGTGCCTTGTCAGACTGCAACGGCTCTTTCTACTTAAAGGGTGTTTCGAAACGGGTTCGAGCGTTTCGAAACGGTGAGCTGCTGAACTGCATTTATGGTCAGAATTAAAGTCCTCAATGGCTCCAATTCAATCCCAACGGCTAGCAACGGTTATAAACTCATCAAGGAGTATAAAAGGGACCTCCAAGCATCAAGTAAAGGCTAATGCTCATATTGTCAAACATCAAATGATCAAGAATTGTCTTAGAGCTTAAATTGTCATTTATTGTATAGACAAACACTAGTGAGCCAAAATTGTCAAATTTGCTCAAGTGTTTTAGGTTTTTGGTGAGTGCTTAATTGTGCAAACAAACACCTACTAGAGGGTTTTAAGTTTGCTTCTTGTTTCTCTTTGTAAGAGAGGGTTTCAATCAAGGCTTTGGGTAGAAAGCTTGATTGTGTCTAAGGGTTACCTCCTAAGCCTAGAAAAGGGGACGAATCAATAGTGGATTGATTGGAAATCCTTAGTGGGGAGCTAAGGTAGTGGATGTAGACCTTGGTTAGAAGGTTGAACCACTATAATTCTTTGTGTCACATTTCATTTTAGCTTCCACTACCCTTCCACCCAAAAATCCACCTCTCCAGCACTTGGTGAGCCACATCGGTTGAACGAATCGAGCCCCACACAACTCAACACATATCATCCAAAATACATTAGAAATCAATCTTAAAACAGAGATTAACATAGGAATACGAAAATCATTAAGATCTCATCAAGAATCTTGAAATTAACAAACATTTCACATTGATAACATAAAAACAACTTAAAAACCATCAACAAAGGATTGACAACTTGGGATTTTCAGTAAAGAACTGATCATTAGAGGAGAAGGACGAAACTTACCTCTAATGGTTGATTTCTCCTCAATTTGGGCAAGATTTCTTGAAAATCCAAGGTGAAAACAAAAGGTTTTAGTGAAGTAAATATTGGAAATCCTTAGGAGAATGAAATCTCAGCAAAAGAGATGAAAACCAGAGATTATTTGGTGAGGGAAATGTGTTTGGCTGAGTGGAAGTTGAGAGAAAATGAAAATAGGGAAAAAGTATCGTAAAGTTGTTATGAAAAGTCAAAATGGAATTTCTCCCTTAATTCCTTCAATTAAATCATTATTAAAACTCCCAAATTAAAGAGAAATCTGATGAAAAAAGATTTGGTAAAATTAGCTCCTTAAAGATTCACAGTTTCAATCCTTTACAAAATAGTCATTAGTAACCTTTTGTAAAAACTGTAATTTGGTCACTACACCAAAATGTAATATTTCCAAATCACATTTTGTAAAATTGTTTTCACCATAACCATTTATATAATAAATGAGGATTTTTAGATATTTTTCCATATTTTAGAGCATTCCGAACTAGGTATTCCCTAAACCTACCTTAAAGATTCGAATCGTTCATGACCGACCCGATCCAACCTATGAAACATATATGCCCAAAACCTGGGCGTTACAGAGAGTGATCAAGGAATACGTTGAAGAAATCAAGGTGCCGATGAAGTGGGTATGGGCTCATTTGGTTGCAGCTGGGGTGTTAAAAGAACATGACTGGTAGATGAAGGTTGATGGCAAACCTTAATGCGAGTACCACGAAGTTGAAGAACATGTGATCCAGTGTTGCTTAGAGTTTAAACAGATGGTCCAAGCCATGATGGACATCAAGGAACTTATGTTCTTCGAGAAGGGAGATGTTAAGCACGAAATGAATATATGTGCGACAGAGGAAATTTCCTTTGGGAGGCAAGGAGAGGAAGCTAAAGAAGAAAATCATGGAAAATTTTATCCTATGGTGATCCCAGCAAATAGGACCGATTTGGCTTGGGCCTTAGGCCCAATAAATGGAAAAAGAGAGCTGAGACTAAGAGTCAGCAGGAAAGCATGAAGGTGAAGTTGAGTGGAGAAGAAATCGAGTGGGAGCTAATGACGTACCCACCCTTAAGTCACACTTTCAGGGCTGGGGGACTCCTAGATCCTAATGCCCACTTTGATGAGGAGGAGAAGGGAAAGGATGAATTATGTGAGATTTTTAAAAATTTAAGCATTAATTTCATTACAAATGAGGAAGGAATCGAAAACAAATATTTGTCCAAGATTTTCCCTAGTACTGAGCTGAAGAACTGGACCGATGAAGTAGTTCCTGAAGTTTTTAAGACTGCCTCAGAGTAATTCTCGAACCCAACTCTTTTACCCTTAGGCCCTGGGGTAATTAGAGATCTTATGTAAAAACAGTCTATGTCAAAACCATGATTCTTATTTCAATTAAGGATGCATATTTTCCCAATAATATCGCGTGGCAAACTTTCTTTCGCAATGCAAAACCAAAAAGCAAAAGATCGTAAAAAACCCAAAAAGTAAACCTTAAAAAACAACAAATCATATCATTTCATCCATTCTTTCTTTCTTGGTATATATTTTTGTCTCTTTTAATTACGCGTTTTATGATATCAACGGTACAAACAACTCCGAGTCAGACTCTGAGGTCAATTTTGAGTTTCCACTATGTTTAGAGGAAGTTGGGAGTATTGATGATGAGGAAGAGTATGACTTAGAAGTTTTGAGTTTCCCGACAATTTGCTTAGAATGGTAGAATGAGAGGAAAAGCAAATTCTGCCCCACAAAGAAGAGTTAGAAGTTTTGAATCTTGGAACCGAATAAGAGAAGCGTGAAGTGAAGATTCGTACCACCATCTCAGTTAAGACGCGACAATGTTTGATTAAGCTTACGCAACAGTATAAAGACATTTTTGTCTGGTCATATCAGGATATGTCTGGCCTTGATACAGATATTGATATGCATAGGCTTCCTATAAATGAGGGATGGAAGCCAGTAAAACAAAAGCTTAGAAGGATGAAGGCTGATACACTTATGAAAATTAGGGATGAAGTAAAGAAGTAGTACAATGCAGGATTCCTTGAGGTGGCTAAATATCCAGAATGGGTGGCAAACATTGTTCCGGAACCTAAGAAAGATGGAAAAGTAAGGATGTGTCTCGACTACAAGGATCTTAATAGGGCAAGTCCAAAAGATAATTTTCTGCTCCCACATATCGACACCTTGGTAGACAATACATTCGACCACTCATTTTTCTCATTCATGGATGGATTTTTTGGATATAATCAAATAAAGATGTGCCCAAAAGACATGGAAATGACTACTTTTGTAACACTTTGGGGAACCTTTTGGATTGAAAACGCAGGGGTAACTTATCATAGAGCTATGGTTACCCTTTTCCACTATATGATGCAGAAGGAAACATAAGTTTATGTGGATGATATGATTGCCAAGTCCAGAACTGAGGAGGAGCATCTAGTGAAACTAAGTAAGCTTTTTCAAAGATTGAGAAAATTTCAGTTAAAGCTTTATCCAGCCAAGAGCACATTTGGGGCAACTTCTTGGAAGTTGTTAGGCTTTGTAGTAAGAAGAAGAGGAATTGAAATCGATCATGACAAGATAAAGGCCATACAAGAGCTTCCATCACCCCAAACACAGAAGCAGGTTTGGGAATTAGTTGGAAGGTTGAATTACATAGCCCGTTTCATCACCTAACTAACGAATAAATGTGATCCAATATTCAGGTTGCTTAGAAAGAATAATCTGGGGATATGGAATGAAGAATGCCATACAACTTTAGAAAAGATCAAGGAGCAGTTAACTAATCATCTAGTGTTAGTGTCACTTGTTTCAGGAAAGTAGTTAATACTCTATCTAACGGTGTATGAAAGTTCAATGGGCTGCATATTGGAGTAGTATGACGAAACTGGAAGGAGGGAAAGAGCAATATATTACGTAAGCAAGAAGTTTACTGACTGTGAAGCAAGATATACTCCGCTTGAAAAGGTATGTTGCGCTCTGGTATGGGCTACTAAAAGGCTTAGGCAGTATATGTTGTATCATATTACATGGTTCATCTCACGGCTAGATCCGCTAAAGTTTATGATGGAAGCTCTAGCCCTATCAAGAAGAATAGCAAGATGGCAGATGTTGCTCTTAGAATATGATATTCAGTATGTAAATCATAACGCAATAAATGGAAGCGCCATAGCAGATTTTCTTACAAGTCGTGCTCAAGATGATTATGAAGCATTAGATTCCAGTTTCCCCGATGGGGATTTAATGTGTATAAAAAATGAAGAGCCACCAACAGAATCATGGGTCATGCATTTTTTACGGTGCCATAAATGCTCTAGGACGAGGTATCAAGGCAGTTTTGGCTTCACCAGAAGGAGATCATTATCCTTTCACTTGCCGTTTGAAATTCTTCTACACTAATAATATGGCAGAGTACAAGGCGTGCATATTCGGTCTAAGGGAAGCCATTGATAGAAAAATCCGAAATTTGAAGGTCTCTAGGGATTCAGCGTTGATCATCTACCAAATACGTGGCAAATAGGAAACAAAGGATGCGAAATTAATAGAGTATTACATGTTGGTCCTTGAATTAACTAAAGAATTCGATGTGATCACTTTTACGTATCTCCCAAGAGAAGATAATCAGATGGTTGATGTATTAGCTACTTTGGCTGCCATGTTTAAAGCAAGTGAAGGTTCTGAGATGATGCCTATTAAGTTGCAAATGTTGGGGTCCCCAGGTCATTGCTATAACGTAGAAGATGAGGCAGATGGCTTGCCATGGTACCATGATATCTTGCAATACATAAAGTTTCAGCAATACCCAGCACATGCTTCAGAAAATGAAAAGAAGATGATTAGGAAAATGGCATCATGATACATTTTTGATGGAAAAATCCTTTACAAACGAAGTCGGGATCAAGTGCTTTTAAGATGTGTGGATGCAAAAGAAGTACAATTGACTTTGGAAGAGGATTGTAAAGTGTCCATAAGTTCTATATTTTGTGCACATTCCATCTCATATTATTGTTGTTTTTAGTACATTTTAGGCATAATTACGATCACGCATTGCATTTTACAGTATTATTTACTTTGCCATACTTTTTATTAATTATCTTTTATTTGGTGAAGAAAAGGTATTGTATTAGTTTAGCTTTAGTTTCAGATACTAGAGGCTGGTAGAAGGAGAGAGGAGCTGAGGACATGATGCTGAGGTAGCACACCAAGGAGCTGTACCGATGCAGTTCCAGACAGAGACAACAACTGTCGAGTAGCTGTCGCCACCTTACCTGCCGCTCAAGACAACAAGCTTAGGAATTGGGGAATTGGAGTGTGATCTGTAGAGCGAAAAATCTTGATTCTAACGATGATATCCACTCAATTTTTCGATAACTGTAGCAGCGGGCAGAGCCGCCGAGTGAGGAATTCTAGATTACTTACGAAGCAAGGCAACATGAAGAAGTCCACATTCAACTCAAAGAAGTCAGAATTTAAGGTTGCATTTAATGCAAAAGCTACTTTGAAGACGTCTACTCCAAGAAGGACTAGACCTACCTAATGACTATATATACCCATTGTACTTTAACTTTCAAACAACTTAGGTTTTCTCTTAGGCATAGTTTATGTTTTCTTGCCGCCATTATGTTCTAAAATTCTCTATGGGTTTGGGTTATGTTGTAATTAGTTTGAGAACGATTATTTAGGATTTTAAGTTTGTTTTTGCAATAAAGCTTCAAGGTTTGCTTATTCCATGTTCTTCATAGTTTTCAATTAAGGCGAAAGATTAATTGATTACTATCCATTTGTTTGGTATCGAGAGAGTCAAATTTACGAAAGGAGTAAGTACGGTCCTCACGTTAATCAAGTGTTGATAAATCTAGCCTAGACATAGGTTAGGGTTTAAGGCGGCTAAAAGAGAATGAACCAAACATTTTTGTCTTTGCACGGTTCACGCGACGACTCGTATTATCTACAGTGGGAATTAACGTCATTCTGACTTAGACATAAGAGGGATCACTTTTGAAGTGTTCTGCCGAACCTTGTAGTTCCTCCGAGTTTTCCTTCGAGACACAAGTCGATTCCCCTGCCAAGGCAACGAGAGCGTCTCAGCAGCCTAACTGCCATCCCCCGCCAAGGCAGTGAAGTCTGGCAGCGCAAAGCAACTTGTCCTATTCAACGCAGTTTCACACTAAACAACAGCATAACCCGGCCCATTCCATCAATCTAATATCTTCTCCTTATTTACTTGTGTTTTATTTTATTTTCCTCTTAAACAATTCAACATATTTGTGCATTTAATTTTCCTTTGTGCAGGAGTTACGATTCGAGTCAAACTGTCCAATCCCTATGGGAGACAATATCTTTTATACTATTACTTGACATGAGTGTGCACTTGCGCTCGTATTTAGAGAACACTAAACGCTATACAAGTTTTTAGTGCCGTTGCTGGGGATTGGTAATAGCAAAATTCGTCTTTAATTTATGCACTTTTATTTTATTTGCATTTAATTTTAAGTTCTTATTATTTTTATTTTTAATCGAAAAAAAGAGAATTTTACAGTTTCCTTTGCTAGTGCATGACCAGCGCAAACCCAAAAGGCGAAATCGTTTATTGTGACGATATCGTACGAACAACTTTCCGACAAGGGGATGATAAGCCAATGTATGAAGCATGGGAGTGGTACCAATAGATGCTAAAGAATTGTACGCTTCATGGTTTTCCGGCTTGGACATAGGTGTCAATGTTTTACAACGGGGTGAACTACACAACTCGAATGATGATTGATGCCTCAACCGACGGAATCATCCTCGACAGACCACCATAGGAAGCACTGTGGATCCTAAACCAAGCCGCCAAGAATGACTGTAAGTACCCAACAACCCGCGGAGGCAGCATTATGTGGCCAGCTATTGTGAACGAAGTGGAAGCCTCATAATATGTCAATGCCCACCTAGAAAAACTGATAGAGCTAGTTATGAACATGGTAAAACCCACTGGAAAAGTCTATGAGGCCAAGGCTGTAGAGCCATTTTGTGATGAGTGTTGGGGCAACCACGATTCCTCCGAATGTACTGCATCTACCTGGGTGGAGAAATCTTCCAAACTTCACCTGGAGCAATCCAAACACTGCTGCCAATCTACAACAGCAACATGGAGGTTACCAGCAGAACGAGTCCAGATAGCAAGCTCAACAACCACAGAACAATTCACTAGAAGCAAATTTTCAAACTTTTATGTCTAATACTAGCGAATTTATTGTTTTTGCATATAATTTTATTGATAAAACTGAGTTGTTTATGGACAGGGAAGAGATGAGGATGAACAATCAGGAGGCTGCGATAAAGAACCTGGAGACCCAGTTTGGGCAGTTCACTGCGATCTTCAGCAACAAGATAATGGGTGCAGCATCCAGTAGTACAGAGGCAATAGCTAAACCAACATATGAGCAGTGCAAAGCCATGTCAACCAGAAGTGGGAAACATTTGAATGGGGCCAGAATGGGAAAGGCAGCAAAGGAACATCCAGCACATAAAGAAATACCTGCCGCGGCAGCCACAACACCACTCGCTCCGGCAAATGAGCCTAAAAGCAGCTCTGGGGTAGATGATCCTCCACAGATAAATTTCCCATGCAAAGAACGTATAGAGGACATCCGCGTGCCAGCACCTTTCCCCCAGAGGCTTAAGCAACAGAAGTAAGAGCACCAGTTTAGGAAATTCTTGGATATTCTAAAGCAGGTGCACATAAACATCCCTCTCATAGAAGCCATTCAAAACATGCCCAACTATGCAAAATACTTAAAGGACATGGTTTCTAAGAGGAAGATAATTAGGGATTTTGAAACAGTTGTTGTGACAGAGGAATGCATGGATATAATGCACAACAAGTTGCCGCCCAAGCAAACAGATCCGGGAAGCTTTGTTTTACCATGCAGAATAGGCATCAAGCATGTAACAAAAGCCGTGTGCGACTTAGGTGTCAGCATCAACTTAATGCCTAAGGCAGTCTTCGAAAAACTAGGAATTGGGAAAGCCAAACCCACCTCCATTATGCTGAAACGTGTTGATCATTCGTTTGTACAACTGGAGGGCAAGATTGAAGACATCTTACTACGAGTGGGCAACTTTATTTTCCCAGTAGACTTCCTCATCTTAGACTGTGAGGCTGATGAAAACACCCCTATCATTCTTGGGTGACCATTCTTGGCCACGGGCAGAATGCTAATAGATGTAGAGCATGGGAAGCTGATCATGAGGGTAGACAATCAGAGCATCAAGTTAAATGTGTTATAACTCTCAAAAAAGGAAAACAAAGGATGTCGAGATGCTCAGGCCGCCAAAATCAGTATGGAGACGGGATCAGATAGCAGCTGTCACGGCAGGCCCAAGGGCAGGCTAAAGGACCCAACAACACACCACCTTAAAGAACAGGACAACCCCCAAGAGGGAAAGATAAGAAACACCACCTTAGGAAGTGGTTATGTCTTGGAGATGCACCCAAATGCACTCCCAACATAACCTAATTGTTTTTATCTTTATTTTATTTCTTTTATTTTTATGCTTTAGGAATAGAATTTAATTTTCTACGATTTATTTTTTTAGATTTTATATTAGTTGAAGTTATTTTCCATATTTTCATTTTTTAGAATTTATTTTAGAATTTAATTACGTTTATTTTTATTTCAGGCTTTAGGAATAAAAGAGAGCTGGATCAAGAAGAAGGTCCAATAAGTAGCTCCCCTACCATCCCGCTGAGACAACCAAGGGCGGCCCATCGCAGACAACATGTAACGACTAGTTGCCAACGACTACAGAAATAACAGACATAAATCCCGTAACATGCGCGAGACAACTTACCTGTTAAACATTTAATGCTGCCCCGACACCTCTCGTTATATTCTACCCGTCTCACACATGGCTTCAACATCTGCACCCAAACCCACCTTCCAACGTTTTTGCTCCAAGGCAGATGAAAGGAGATATAAAAATCAGTTTGAAAAGCAAGCAATTTGGGAGGAGGAATGGTTCCACTACATGAAGCAAACAAGGGACCTCGGCCTAGAGCCTACCTTATTCGAAACCATCCACATCAAGGGATGAGAAATATTTGCACGGTAGCCGGAGATGGCCAACATCACTTTGGTCAGAGAATTCTATGCCCATCACCCCTGCCCAGTGTTTCCGTTCGTCTACGTTCAAGGGGAGCATGTCAAGCTGAACGCTGCCGTGATCAACAACTTCTACGACCTAGAAATGGTAGACAACCCCCACGAGGAATGGAGGCAGTCACTGACGGCTGCCGACTATGATAGACTCAAGGCCAAGCTGTGTGATCCCAACAAGCCATTGATGGTAGGAAAGCATGGCGGCTGCCTAACGCCGCCGACTGTTGCCCGAGCCCATGCTGTGGAATACCTTTATTAAACGGTGTTTACTACCCACCTCCCACAACTCCACCGTCGGCAGGCCACGCCTAGCCCTCATCTATAGTATCATGGTGAAATGGCCCATCAACGTTGGGGAGATCATATGCAAGGAAATACACAACTACTTCTACAAGACGAAGGGCAGCTTGTACTTCTCGCCACTCATCACAAGCCTTTGTGCCAACTTCAATGTCCCAACAGACCTCGAAGATGAGATGACACCCGCCAAGGAGGGGTGGACTAGAAAGTTCGCCTGCATATAATGTAGGCCCAGGAGACAGAGCCCATCACCCCCAGCAAACCCTCTGCCGCCCAGCCACACCAATCGCCCCCGACAGTACTAAAGCTGCCCCGACAAATTAAGTCCTCACTCTGCTGCACACCCTCATTGACAACAACAAACGGATCGAGCAGCAACAATTAACCTTCATGAAGTATTTGAGGGAGGTCCAAGAGGCTTTTGTGGCTTATCTCCTTCAGAAATATCTAGATGATGGCCCCACCCTGCCAACCTTCCCTGTCGACCTCGCCGCCGCAGCTGCACCTAGAGAAGGCACACCATCAGAAGTAGGTGCCTGCCACGCCACCTTCTACCGACAGATGTCGTCTCCAATGCACTATCTATCGTATTTCGTCACCTTTGCTTCTAACACGATGGCAGACTCTCCCGAGAGGCATCAGCAACATCTCTCACCCGTCTGCACAGCGGCAACGGTGGCAAACACCTCCTCATCAGATGAGGTTGAGTAGAAGCCGCCAGTAACAGCAGAAGCAATAGCCCCAATTCCGATAGACCCTCTACTAGCACCAACGGAAGTAACACGAAAGAGGAAGCGGCACATCATAGTCGCCTAGCTAGTAGACGAGGAGACAAAATCCGAGGAAAGCGAAGCCCCTCCAGAAGAACCTCATGAAGAGCCTCGCCCCACTCCTAAGAGAGTCCAGCCACCGCGGATAGCAAAGGTCTCACCAGCCAAGTCTGCTGCCCGGGCATCTTCCGGCCGTCGCCTTGTCATCCAATCCTCCTTTTCCTTCTCTACCGCCAAGACCCAAGCCTCCTCTCAACCCTCGACCAATTTCTAGAGTTTTCTTTTCTTTTCTTCTCTTTTCTTCTCTTCTCTTTATTTTATTTTATTTTATTTTTCTGTTTTTTATCTTAATTGTATTTATTTTTCTGTTTTTATTTTGTGCATTTAGTACAATGCCCATCTCGAGTTTGGGAGGGGGGGTTAGCACTCATTATTTTTTGTTAGGCATATTTTAGGGCATATTAGGTTGCATAATGCACTTGCCTTTGAAAATTAATTGAAAAGAAATTTTTTTAGAACTTGTGCCTATGATAGGATAGCTGATTTTAATTTTTCACACCAAATTAAAATGAACTAAATTTTAGGGGAAAAGCGTGAAGTAAACTTAGGATTTTTCTATAATTGCTAAAACCTAAAAACACAATTGTTACTTGCTAAATTTGTTTGAGTTTTTGATAAACAGTGCGTGTTGAATTATTTGTAAAATTCTAACATTGTTGCAGGAAGCTGTCGCGGCAGGCAAAAGAAAAAATTTATGATGTCTATCCCTAGTGTTCCCTGAAACAGGCTCTAGGAAGAATCATGTGCAAGGACACTCCGCTGCTACAAAGTCCATGAATCTGAAAATCTTTGAAGTGACGGACAAATTAGTATAAGCGAATAAAAGTCTTGACGTGATGACTCTACTCTATGGGTTCGAGGTTTTGTAGTTTGCTCTTATCTTAATTTCAGACCTAGCAGAGTAGTTGTGATAAGTTGAAGCCCTTATTGCCATGTTTATTTAAATTGTGCTTAATTATGTTGTCTCGGCAGCAACCTTATATATCCAGACAACATCTCTGTTTACTTAGAACATTCATCAGATTTAGCTTGTACACAGTGCTGCACACACTTCACTGGCATATTATAGTTTAATTCTGAGGTAATTCATGTTATTCCCCTCTCACTAATTTAATGATAGGTGCCACGGCCTTGAGGTGTTAAATCAAGTTTAAAACGGAAAATTTTCATTCTAATTAGTTTAAAAGGGAAAGTGTATTCAGGTTGCATTGCTTGAGTACAAGCAATAGTTCGAGTTTGAAGGTGTGTAAAGTGTCCATAAGTTCTATATTTTGTGCACATTGCATCTCATATTATCGTTGTTTTGAGTAAATTTTAGGCATAATTAGGATCATGCATTAGATTTTACATTATTCTTTACTTTGCCATGCTTTTTATTGATTATATTTTATTTGGTAAAAAAGGGTATTGTTTTAGTTTAGTTTTAGTTTCAGGTACTAGAGGATGGTAGAAGGATAGAGGAGATGAGGACATGATGCTGAGGTAGCAGACCAAGGAGCTATACTGATGCAGTTCCAGACAGAGACAGAAGCTGCTGCCGCCCTACCTGCCCCTCAAGACAGAAAGCTAAGGAATTGGAGAACTAGAGTGCGATCTGTAGAGCATAAAATCCTGATTCTAACGATGCTATCCATTCAATTTTCTTGCCGCCATTATGTTCTAAAATTCTCTTTGGGTTTGGGTTATGTTGTAATTAGATTGAGAACCGTTGTTTAGGATTTTAAGTTTGTTTTTGCAATAAAGCTTCAAGGTTTGCTTATTCCATGCTCTTCATAGTTTTCAATTAAGGCAAAAGATTAGTTGATTACTATCTATTTGTTTGGTATCGAGAGAGTCGAACTCACGAAAGGAGTAAGTACGGTCCTCACCTTAATTAAGTGTTGATCAATCCAGCCTAGACATAGGATATGGTTTAAGGCGGCTAAAAGAGAACAATCCAAACATTGTTGCCTTTGCACGATTCACGCCGTGACTGTATTATCTAAAGTGGGCATCAACAACATTCTGACTTAGACATAAGCGAGATCACTTTCGAAGCATTTTGTCGAACCTTGTAGTTGTACCGAGTTTGCCGCCGAGACACAAGTCCATTCCCTTGTTGAGGTAGCGAGAGCGTCTCAACAGCCTAACAACCATCCCCCGCCGAGGCAACGCAAAGCAACTTGTCCTACACAATGCAGTTTCACGCTAAACAGCAGCATAACCCTTCCCATTCCATCAATCTGATCTCTTCTCTTTATTTACTTGTGTTTTATTTTATTTTCCTCTTAAACAATTCAACTTATTTGTGCATTTAATTTTCCTTTGTGCATGAGTTACGATTTGAGTCAAGTTTTCCAATCCTTGTGGGAGACGATATCTTTTATACTATTACTTGACAGGGGTGTGCACTTGCGCTTGTATTTAGAGAACACTAAAACTCTCTACAAGGTTCATGAGGGAGTTTGCGGAACTCACCCTAGTGGTTTTAATATGGCAAGAAGAACTATGCGTTTCAGATATTTCTTGTCAACGATGGAAGGAGATTGCATTAATTATTCCCGAAAATGTCACAAGTGCCAGGTTTACGCTGACAAGGTTCATGCGCCCTCCTCATTCTCTTCATGCCATGTCATCTCCCTGGCCATTTTCTATGTAGAAAGAAATGACAAAGACTGCAAAGTAAAGGTACATCCGATCACGTCCGTGTCACTCCTCCCCTCTCGATGGGCATACACTTTTGCCTGGCCACCACCTTCAGGCTGAACAACCACCACATGAGCTACATTTCTCACACCTTCGTCTTTGCGGTGAAAGTTGCCACGGTCGCGCCCACGACCTCTTTATGGCTCAACTGCTCTCACCGGAGCCTGACCCTCTCTCATCGGATGCGGACAATCCCTTTTCATGTGCCCACGATTACTGCAATTCTAGCATGTACCAAGGTTGCCCCAGCACTCACTAGTGTGCCTCCTACCACACCGATTACACTCAGGTGTCCGTATGAAAGCATTCAGCCCTTGCTGACCTCTTCCAAGGTTACCACCCACACGTCTCACATCCGTGTGTGACCTTATATCCTTAGGTCTCTTGAACCGATCTCTTCCAAGATCACGATCCGCGGATAGCTTCCCTGAGCTAGACCCTCCTGTCCGGCTGGCTAGTCCGAGATTCAGCTCAATATCCTTGGCTTGAGTGACTAGGACATCAAAATCAGTGTAGTCTGTTGCGAGCATAAATGTTTTCACTTCAGCCTTCAACCCATATCTGAACCTCTCACATCGATCCCATTCACTAGGGATCAGCTCGGGTGCATACTGGCTAAGGCTTACAAACTGCATCTCATACTCTGACACCGACATACTTCCTTGCACTAGGGACATAAACTCCCTCTTCTTTTCGTCCAGATAACAGACCCCCAAATATTTCCTCTTGAACGCGTTCAAAAAGAACGTCAAAAATACCTCAGCCTCATCCAAGCCAACAATTCTGGTCGTCCACCACGTATAAGCATCACCATGCAACAAAGATACAATAAACCCCAGTTTCTGGACATCATTAAAGGTCATTTGTCCAAGGATTCTCTTGGTACTCTCCAACCAAGATTCAGAACCCTCAGTGGTCAGCCCCCTAAACTCAGCCCCTCCCAGGTTACGGAGTCGCTCCAGAGGCAAACTCCCACCAGCACCAGCTTGAGGTGCAGCCATATGAGCTCCAGCTAGTGCCACCCAAAAAGCTCCAGCAATAGCTTGTATTAACACTGTCATATCAGGAGCAACTTGCCCTTGTACTCCCTCGGGTCCAGCAACCCCTACTCCGGCTCCCACATCACCAACCCCCGCTACACCACCACCGGGTGGTCCACCAAGAGGAGGAGGCGGTAGATTCTCAACATGCTCGTCATTCTCATTTTCAGCTGCAGCATGCACATTTATTCTAAGCTCTCTATGTGGCCCCATTTGAAAACAATGCAACTATCAAAATGCAATAAATTTCAATTTGGCAATATAAGACAAGGAATCCAAGTACTCAAGCTCATTTTCAAAACAATTCTTTCCAATAGTAATGATATGACAATGGAATCCCTAACTATACCCCAAACATAGCATAGCATCACAAATTCATCTCAATCCACCCTCTTGCATGCATTACATCTCATTAAAGCTAGAACATCAAACAATCACACAACATGCCTTCACAAATAGTCATAACCATTCATATTCAAACCCATTAACCACTTACCAAGCCCCAATTATTCGCAACCTGGCTCTGATACCAACAAATGTAACCCTCTTAGCCTGATCTAGATGGTTGACCCGAACCGACGTGATTACACAGGGAAAATCGAAGCCAACTCGTAAAGTTAACCCCGATTGACGACCATTTTTTCTTTTATCTTTTCTAAATGCAATATAAATCCTATGTGATCACCCAAAATCATAGGAAGAAAAGGCACATCGATTGAAAAACAATTAGGGGTTTAATTGCACAAATTAAACATTTGGGGACCAAAATGTAAATTTCATAAATTACAAGGACCTCGCAGATTTTAAGGTTACAAATATTCAAATAGTCCTTTTTCATGCAACTCTGTTAAATATCAGCTCAATCAGACTTTTCAAACTTATTCGACTACATACATAAACATCAGGGACTAAAATGTAAGAAATGAAGACCTGAAACAATTCAAAAACCAGACCAACGATCGGGTGTTTCGAAATGTTAAGCCCTGTACCGAAACGGCTGTATCGAAACTGTGTTGATCGTTTCTATACTCGGGTGCGTTATGAGACTCGTATCGAAACATGTCTTTCTAGTAGCCAAGGCGTTCCAGAACGTTCTTACCCGTTTCGAAACCGATAAGAGCGTTTCGATACGCCCAACCCCGCAACAACATATATTCCTAGTTTTTCAAACCCAAACACATCCAGAAATGTTCCAAATCATACCACAACATACTAATAACATATTTAAGCATCAAACATCCGTGCATGAGTTCTAAAGACATGTTTCCTAGTCATGAAAATCATACCAAAGCCACAAACCAAACCGTAAATGGCATTTACAAACCAAATACACCATAATAAACTTGCAACAATCACAGGGAGTTCCAAAATACATCTCCCAAACTAACCATAGATCCCCATTGCCAATTATCATTACTAAAGTATATGTAAATGTCACCATACTTGAGCTTTTTACTTCATTGGATATCCTTAGCCTCCTTGCTACCCAAAAGTGTCTCAATTATCTACATTGTTGGTAAAAGAGAGCGTAAGCACAATTGCTTAGTGAGGCATGCTCTAAGAAAAACAAACGCAACAATGCAACTTTAAAACTATCTCAAAAACCATTTTCTACAACATGCTCTTTCTATCTCATGCTTGAAAACAATTTCAAAGCAATTCTCCACTTGAAAAACACATGTACCTTCAATCTAACTCATGCATTTAGCCAATGCAAATCTCATGGAAAAGACATACTCATGCTTAATGAAAACAAAAGCAATTCATAAACCACAAATCTCATAAGCATTTCTCATAGCATAAAACATCTCAACATTTGGTACATGTGAATCAAATACAATCTCATATATTGACATTTCATATTACATTTTTACTTAGATATGCGGATTAGCTTGACATAAAGTCAAGTCCTACCCCGGTGGAATCTCACATCACCGGACTTTCATAGCGGTATCTCTCTTCGCCACAGAGCTTGGGTGTTTCACCAAGACCTACCCTGATGGTATCTCTCGTCATCGGATTTTCACTTTGGATCAGGATGGCACTACCCCCATTGCCCGACTCCAAAGATCACGTACGGATTTTTAGTTTATAGTGCACTTTCTTCCTATTGGTCGACCAATTATATTCGATAATCATCTCATCATTTATGCCAATATATTATCTTAAAAACATCATCTCACCTACTGTTTTGATGCAACATTTCTCGAATCATTCTCATATCATTTCAAAACCACAATTCATGTATTTCATCTAGGAAAAATCTCAAAACCCTTTTCATAGACATGATATCACATGGGATCAACACATAACATCTTTTCATGTTATAAATCATGCATAAAACAGTAGGATTTTGTCTAACACAAGTCAAGAGCATGTTAAAAGCAATTAGGGCATCAACCACACATCAAGAGAAAATCTAGCCATACTTACTTCCGGACTTAGGATGGTGTTTCAAACCAATCCTAAATCCCCAAACCATGTTTCCTTGTCCCTCAAAGACTTCTAAAACCATTCGCACTCACCGATTACGTTTCGCTTGCATGCCGAAACGATTCCTAGGCTTCTGACACTTCCGGATCAACACCAAAAGCGTTCGAAGCTATCTCCCATGTTCATTACACATAAGAGCATAGGATTAATGCATCATCATGCATTGAAATCACCGGCCACTCATTCAAACTCACTGCACTACTCAAAAACACCATTTCGGCTATCCAAAATCACCTCCAAACTTTCCCAAATCAAAGCCCTGCCAAGATCTATCAATTCTAATCATTTCTAAACCTCAATCAAGACAAAAAATCATCACAAACACGTCCTTATACCTCCAGCAACAACAGATCACCAAAACCACCCCAAAAACCACAAATCCAACATGTATAACTTAGGAATCCAAACCTATTCGTGATTTATTTGTTAAAACCTCATTTTCAACATCACATACAATCCAAAATACATTAGAAATCAATCTTAAAACAGAGCTTAACATAGAAATACGAAAATCACCAAGATCTCATCAAGAATCTTGAAATTAACAATCATTTCACATTGATAACATAAAAGCAACTTAAAAACCATCAACAAAGGATTGATAACTTGGGAATTTCAGTAAAGAACTGATCATTAGAGGAGAAGGACGAAGCTTACCTCTAATGGTTTATTTCTCCTCAATTTGGGAAAGATTTCTTGAAAATCCAAGGTGAAAACAAAAGGTTTTAGTGAAGTAAAGATTGGAAATCCTTAGGAGAATGAAATCTCAGCAAAAGAGATGAAAACGAGAGATTATTTTGTGAGGGAAATGTGTTTGGCTAAGTGAAAGTTGAGAGAAAATGAAAAGAGGGAAAAAGTATCGTAAAGTTGTTATGAAAAGTCAAAATGGAATTTCTCCCTTAATTCCTTTAATTAAATCATTATTAAAACTCCCAAATTAAAGAGAAATCTGATGAAAAACAATTTGGTAAAATTATCTCCTTAAAGATTCAAAGTTTCAATCCTTTACAAAATAGTCATTAGTAACCTTTTACAAAAACTGCAATTTGGTCACTACACCAAAATGTAATATTTGCAAATCACATTTTGTAAAATTGTTTTCACCATAACCATTTATATAATAAATGAGGATTTTTAGATATGTTTCCATATTTTTAAAGCATCCCAAACTAGGTATTCCTTAAGCCTACCTTAAAGATTCGAACCGTTCACGACCGGTCCGATCCAACCTCTGAAACATCTATGCACAAAACTCGGGCATTACAAGGAGTGATCAAGGGAAACGTTGAAGAAATAAAGGTGCCCATGAAGTGGGTATGGGCTCATTTGGTTGCAGCTGGGGTGTTAAAGGAACATGACTAGAAGATGAAGGTTGATGACAAACCTTAATGCGAGTACCACGAAGTTGAAGAACATGCGACCCGGTGTTGCTTAGAGTTTAAACAGATGGTCCAAGCCATGATGGACAACAAGGAACTTATGTTCTTCGAGAAGGGAGAGGTTAAGCACGAAATAAATATATATGCGACAGAGGAAATTTCCTTTGGGAGGCAAGGAGAGGAAGCTAAAGAAGAAAATCAGGGAAAACTTTATCCTATGGTGATCCCAGCAAAGAGGACCAATTTGGCTTGGGCATTAGGCCCAATAAATGACAAAAGAGAGCTGAGACTAAGAGGCAGCAAGAAAGCATGAAGGTGAAGTTTAGCGGAGGAGAAATCGAGTGGGAGCCAATGACGTACCCACCCTTAAGTCACATTTTCAGGGCTAGGGGACTCCTAGATCCTAATGCCCGTTTTGATGAGGAGGAGAAGGGAAAGGATGAATTTTTTAATATTTTGAAGAATTTAAACATTAATGTCATTACAAATGAGGAAGGAATGGAAAACATGTATTTGTCCAAGATATTCCCTAGTGCCGAGCTGAAGAACTGGACCGATGAAGTAGTTCCTGAAGTTTTTAAGACTACCTCAGAGTAATTCTCGAAACCAACTCTCTTACCCTTAGGCCCTGGGTTATTAGAGATCTTATGTAAAAAGAGTCTATGTCAAAACCATGATTCTTATTTCAATTAAGGATGCATATTTTCCCAATAATATCGCATGACAAACTTTCTTTCGCAATGCAAAACCAAAAAGCAAAAGATCGTAAAAAAACCCAAAAAGTAAACCTTAAAAAACAACAAATATATCATTTCATCCATTCTTTCTTTCTTGATATATATATATATATATTTGTCTCTTTTATTTGCGAGACTTTTAGATATCAACGGTACAAACAACTCCGAGTCAGACTCCGAGGTCAATTTTGAGTTTCCACTATGTTTAGAGGAAGTTGGGAGTATTGATGATGAGGAAGAGTATTACTTAGAAGTTTTGAGTTTCCCGACGATCTGCTTATAATGGTAGAATGAGAGGAAAAGCAAATTCTGCCCCACAAAAAAGAGTTAGAAGTTTTGAATCTTGGAACCGAATAAGAGAAGCGTGAAGTGAAGATTCGTACCACCATCACCCCAAACACAGAAGCAAGTTCGGGGATTCCTGGGAAGGTTGAATTACAAAGCCCGTTTCATCACCCAACTAACGAATAAATGTGATCCAATATTCAGGTTGCTTAGAAAGAATAATCCGGGGATATGGAATGAAGAATGCCATACAACTTTAGAAAAGATCAAGGAACAGTTAACTAATCCTCTAGTGTTAGTTTCACTTTTTTCAGGAAAGTCGTTAATACTCTATTTAACGGTGTATGAAAGTTCAATGGGCTGCGTATTGGAGCAGTATGACGAAACTGGAAGCAGGGAAATAGCAATATATTACGCAAGCAAGAAGTTTATTGACTGTGAAGCAAGATATACTCCGTTTGAAAAGGTATGTTGCGCTCTGGTATGGGCTACTAAAAGGCTTAGGCAGTATATGTTGTATCATATTACATGGTTGATCTCACAGCTAGATCTGTTAAAGTTTATGATGGAAGCTCTAACCCTATCAAGAAGAATAGTAAGATGGCAGATGTTGCTCTTATAATATGATATTCAGTATGTAAATCATAAAGAAATAAAAGGAAGCGCCATAGCAGATTTTCTTACAAGTCGTGCTCAAGATGATTATGAAGCATTAGATTCCAGTTTCCCCGATTGGGATTTAATGTATGCAAAAAATGAAGAGCCACCAACAGAATCCTGGGTCATGTATTTTGACGGTGTCGTAAATGCTCTAGGACGAGGTATCAGGGCAGTTTTGGCATCACCAGAAGGAGATCATTATCCTTTCACTTGCCGTTTGGAATTCTTATACACTAATAATATGGTAGAGTACAAGGCGTGCATATTGGGTCTCAGGGAAGCCATTGACAGAAAAATCCGAAATTTGAAGGTCTCTAGGGATTCAACATTGATCATCTACCAAACACGTAGCAAATGGGAAATAAAGTATGCAAAATTAATAGATATTACATGTTGGTCCTTGAATTGCCTAAAGAATTCGATCTGATCACTTTTAGGTATCTCCCAAGAGAAGATAATCAGATGGTTGATGTATTAGCTACTTTGGCTGCCATGTTTAAAGCAAGTGAAGGTACCGAGATGATGCATATTAAGTTCCAAATGTTGGGGTCCCCAGCTCATTGTTATAACGTAGAAGAGGAGGAAGATGGCTTGTCGTGGTACCATGATATCTTGCAATACATAAAGTTTCGGCAATACCCAACACATGCTTCAGAAAATGAAAAGAAGATGATTAGGAAAATGGCATCATGATACATTTTTTATGGAAAAATCCTTTATAAACGAAGTCGGGATCAGGTGTTTTTAAGATGTGTGGGTGCAAAAGAAGTGCAATTGATTTTGGAAGAGGTTTGTAAAGTGTCCATAACTTCTATATTTTGTGCACACTCCATCTCAAATTATTGTTGTTTTTAGTTCATTTTAAGCATAATTAGGATCATGCATTGCATTTTACAGTATTCTTTACTTTGCCATGCTTTTTATTAATTATCTTTTATTTGGTAAAGAAAAGGTATTGTATTGTATTGTATTAGTTTAGCTTTAATTTCAGGTACTAGAGGTTGGTAGAAAGAGAGAGGAGCTGAGGACATGATGCTGAGGTAGCACACCAAGGAGTTGTATTGATGCAGTTCTAGACAGAGACAACAGCTGCCGAGTAGTTGCCACCACCTTACCTACCGCTCAAGACAACAAGCCGAGGAATTGGAGAATTGGAGTGCGATCTATAGAGCAAAAAATCATGATTCTAACGATGCTATCCACTCAATTTTGGATGACTGTAGAAGCGGGCAGAGCCGTCAAGGGAGGAATTCGAGATTACTTATGAAGCAAGGCAACATGAAGAAGTCCACATTCAACACAAAGAAGTCAGAATTTAAGGTTGCATTTAATGCAAAAGCTACTTTGAAGACATCTACTCCAAGAAGGACTAGACCTACCTTAAGCCTATATATACCCATTGTACTTTTACTTTCAAACAATTTAGGTTTTCTCTTAGGCATAGTTTATGTTTTCTTGCCGCCATTATGTTCTAAAATGCTCTATGTATTTGGGATATGATGTAATTAGTGTGAGAACGATTATTTAGGATTTTAAGTTTGGTTTTGCAATAAAGCTTCAAGGTTTGCTTATTCAATGTTCTTCATAGATTTCAATTAAGGCGAAAGATTAATTGATTACTATCCATTTGTTTGGTATCGAGAGAGTCAAATTTACGAAAGGAGTAAGTACGGTCCTCACCTTAATCAAGTGTTGATCAATCTAGCCTAGACATAGGTTAGGGTTTAAGGCGGCTAAAAGAGAACAAACCAAACATTTCTCTCTTTGCACGGTTCACGCGGCGGCTGGTATTATCTTCAATGGGCATCAGCATCATTCTGACTTAGACATAAGAGGGATCACTTTCGAAGCGTTCTGTCGAACCTTGTAGTTCTTCCGAGTTTTCCTCCGAGACACCAGTCGATTCCTCTGCCAAGGCAACGAGAGCGTCTTAGCAGCCTAACTGTCATCCCTCGTCGAGGCAGTGAAGTCTGGCAGCGCAAAGCAACTTGTCCTATTCAACGCAGTTTCACACTAAACAATAGCATAACCTGACCCATTCTATCAATCTAATCTCTTCTCCTTATTTACTTGTGTTTTATTTTATTTTCCTCTTAAACAATTCAACATATTTGTGCATTTAATTTTCCTTTGTTCAGGAATTACGATTCGAGCCAAATTGTCCAATCCATGTGGGAGACGATTTCTTTTAAACTATTACTTGACAGGAGTGTGCACTTGCGCTCGTACTGTGACGATATCGTACGCTATACAAGTTTTTGGGCATCAACATCAATCTGACTTAGACATAAGCTGTTCGTACGCTATACAAGTTTTTGGCGCCGTTGTCGGGGATTGGTAACAGCGAAATTCATCTTTAATTTATGCACTTTTATTTTATTTGCATTTAATTTTTAGTTCTTATTATTTTTATTTTTAATCGAAAATAGAGAATTTTACAGTTTCCTTTGCTAGTGAATGACCAGGGCAAACCCAAAAGGTGAAATTGTTTATTGTGACGATATCGTACGAACAACTTTCCGACAAGGGGATGATAAGCCAGTGTATGAAGCATGGGAGTGGTACCAATAGATGCTAAATAATTGCAAGCTTCATGGTTTTCCGGCTTGGACACATGTGTCAATATTTTACAACGGGGTGAACTACCCAACTCGAATGATGATTGATGCCTCAGCCAACAGAATAATCCTCGACAGACCACCAGAGGAAGCACTGCGGATCCTGAACCAAGCCGCCAAGAATGACTATAAGTACCCAACAGCCCGCGGAGGCGGCATTAGGTGGCCAGCTATTGTGAACGAAGTGGAAGCCTCAGAATATGTCAATGCCCACCTAGACAAACTGATAGAGATAGTTATGAACATGGTAAAACCCACTGGAAAAGTCTATGAGGCCAAGGCTGTAGAGCCATTTTGTGATGAGTGTGGGGGCAACCACGATTCCTCCGAATGTACTGCATCTGCCAATTTCACGGGAGGATACGAGAGAAACAGTGTAACCCCCGTAGCCCAGTCTAGACGGTTGACCCGAACTACGAAGATTACACGGGGAAAACCAAAGTCAACCCGAAAGTCAACCTTGATTAACGACCCTTTTTTTTCTTTTTAATCTTGTCTAGATGCACATTAACCTTAATTGTGATCATACAAACAACATATTAAAAGATCACAAACATCAGAGATCAAACAGGGACCCAATTGAACAAATTACAACTTTAGGGACCAAATTGTAAATTCTGATAAATTAAGGGACTTAACCCAAATTAAAGTTACCATCTTGAAATTAGTCAGGTTTCATGCTTCTCTGTGAAATTTCAACTTAAAAGGACATCCACAGCTCATGCAATTGATCATACAAGATTCAGGACCAAAACGTAAACAAAACGAAACATATTAAGATACTTTTAACTGATTTTAACGGTCGGGTATCGATACGCCACGTGTCGTATCGATACTCGGGGAAGGCAGTAACCAAACTCTAGCAGCGGTATCGGTACGAGTTACCCCATATCGATACGGCCATCATACGGTATCGGTACCTGTTCAACCGTACCGATACGCCTGGGCAGGAATGAGCATATTTGGCTCAGGCGTATCGATACGCAAGCCCGAGTACCGATACCCCTGCCTGATTTCGACTCAAAAACCACAACAATCATACTTCAAACTCCAAATTAACATCACCAAACCATACCACTTAATCATACAACATGCAAGAACCATATTTGCATCAACAATTCAACATTTAAACATCACATGTGAAAAGCCCCAATTCATATAGCATGCTTCCTACTTAAGCTATCATTCAAGCATTAAACCTTCATAAGCAAGCAATTTAAATTCAATCCAAAAACCAGCAATTCAGACAATCATTTAACATCCATAGGGAGTCTCAAACACCTCCCAAAACATACACATTGGTCCCCCATTGCCAAATCAACCAAAAGCTAAAATGTTTAACAAAACCTTCCATACATTGAGCTTTACTTGAACTTGTGTGCTTGCCTCCTCTTGCTGCCCTCAATGCACTCTAATGCTCTGCATTATTGAATCAAGAAAACGAGAGAGCGTAAGCCAAAGCTTAGTGAGGAGTGCTCTTTAAAAACCATTCAATAATGCATTTAAAACCATTTGTAAATCATGCTTGTAAACAACCTTTACACATGCTCAAAGCATACTTTAAATCAAGCAATAACATGCTTCCACATTTCATTTAAACTAGCATCTCATGCTTCAACATAAACATTAAATCATGCATCTCATGTACAATACATGTCATATTGGCTCAAGTGATACATTTCATTTAGAAATCGAGTTCAACAACTTTCCCCAAGGACTTTTAAACACCTTGGACCCCAAGGACTTTTAAACACCTTGGCCATGGACTTTTAAACACCATGAATGGACCACACAAGGACTTTTAACCACCTTTGTGTCCGTAGCTTGAAATACCCCAAGGACTTTTAAACACCTTGGCCCCAAGGACTTTTAAACACCTTGGCCCCATGGACTTTTAACCACCATGGAAAGGAACACCTAAGGACTTTTAACCACCTTAGTGTCCGCAACAAGATTCATCCAAGGACTTTTAACCACCTTGATGATCTTAGATAACAAGGCTCACTCAAGGACTTTTAACCACCTTAGTGACCTTCACTTTTACAAACCATCACTTGCCAATACACACTTTATACATCATATAATCCACTGTTTTAAAGCATTTAAACCAAGCCATTTCATCATGCATTTCAAAGCATTAAATCATCATTTAACAATGCATAAATCAAGGTACTCTTACCTAGAGACACCTTCAACACATGGCTTAAAACATCAGCATAAATCATGCTAAAACATCAGCAATTAACATGCTAAAACATGCTTTCCAAAACAGTAGCAAATCATGCAAAATCATCATTTCACATTTCATCAAAACATGGCCACCACTTTAAGAGAGTAATCCGAAAACTTACACTTGAGCTTAGCAAAGTTGTTTAGACTTAAACTAAGCTCCCAAAACCTTCAACCTTTGGTTTAAAAGCTGAAAATCCATTTTCACTCACCGATTACCAAACAAGCCTAGCCAACAAGCTTTCCAAGCTTCCGAAACCTTCCGAAAACACCTCCAAAACTCAAGGATCAACCTCCCCTGTTTCAAGCACATAAAAACAGAACATTAATGCATCCTTATGCATTAAAACACCAGCAACATCAACACAACTCGCTGCTCATCACAAATCTAACAATTTGGCTACCAAACACAACCGAAATCATCTCCAAACACTTCCAAAACTTAACCCAGCCAAGATCCATCACTTCTAACCATTTTTATACATCACATAACATGCAAAAAGATCACAACCACGTCCTTATACCTCCAGGTATAACAGATCACCAAAAACACTCCAAAAACAACCAAAAACTCAAGCCAAACTTAGGAAATTCAACCTATCCGGGATTGCATTGATTAAACCTCAACTTCTAATCATTTAAGCATTCATTTAACATCATTTTAACACCTCAAAACCCTGCTTAAACAGATCACACGAAATTTTCACCAAAATCACCAAATCTTGCATTTTAGCCAAAAATCAAGATCTCAATTGAAAAGCCTTTAATAAAACATGAATCAAGGATTGAGAACTTAGGAATTTCAGTAAAGAACTGATAGTTTAGAGGAGAAGGACGTTCTTACCTCCAAACTTGAATTTCTCCATTTTAGATCCAAAATGCTTGATGAATCAACTTGTAAATTGTGAGGTTTTGATGATGAGATGATTAGAAATCAAATGAGAGTTGAAATGAGAGATTAAGAAGTCAAAATCAGAGAAAGAAATCTGAGGAAATCTTGTTTGGGTAGAGAGAAAATGAGAGAAAAGAGAATTTGAGAGAAAATAGAAAAATTAGTTAAGAATTGGTTAAAATGATTTCCCTCTTTTTTTTTTAATCTTTAAAATCAGATTTTAGACTTAAAATATCTTAGAAAAAATCTGGAGAAATCCTTTTTGGAATAATAGCTCCTTAAAGATTCAAAGTTTCAATCCTTTATAAAACTGTCCCGCAACTTTCAAAAATTACATTTTGGTCACTAGCCAAAATGTCAACCTTCCGAACCTCATTTTCCAAAATTGATTTCACAGTTCACTTTTATATATTAAAAGATGATTTTAGAATATTTTTCCATATTTTTAATGCAATCCGAACTAGGTTTTCCTAAATTCCTTCTTATATATTCGATCAGCACTTTGACCAACCGGTCAACGCCCAAGACTTCTGAGCCCAGAACCGGGGCGTTACAAACAGTAGGCCCGCCACGAGCACATACACCCCTGGGTGGAGAAATCTTCCAAACTTCACCTGGAGCAATCCAAAAACTGCTGCCAATCTACAACAGCAACAAGGAGGTTACCAGCAGAACCAGTCCAGAGAGCAAGCTCAGCAACCATAGAACAATTCACTAGAAGCAACTCTTCAAACTTTTATGTCTAATACTAGCGAATTTATTGTTTTTACAAATAATTTTATTGATAAAACTGAGTCGTTTATGGACAGGGCAGAGATGAGGATGAACAATTAGGAGGCTGCGATAAAGAACCTGGAGACCTAGTTTTGGAGCAGTTCACTGCGATCTTCAGCAACAAGATAAGTGGTGCAGCATCTAGTAGTACAGAGGCAACAACTAAACCCGCATATGAGCACTGCAAAGCCATATCAACCAGAAGTGGGAAACATTTGGATGAGGCCAGAATGGAAACGGCAGCAAAGGAACATCCATCACATAAAGAACTACCTGCCGCGACAGCCACAACACCAGTCGCTCTGGCAAATGAACCTAAAAGCAGCCTTGAGGTAGATGATCCTCCACATATCAATTTCCCATGAAAAGAACGTATATAGGACATCCGCGTGCCTGCACCTTTCCCCAGAGGCTTAAGCAAGAGAAGCAAGAGCACCGATTTAGGAAATTCTTGGATATTCTGAAACAGGTGCACATAAACATCCTTCTCACAGAAGCCATTCAAAACATGCCCAACTATGCAAAAATACTTAAAGGGCATGGTTTCTAAGAGGAAGAGAATTAGGGATTTTGAAACAGTTGTTGTGACAGAAGAATGCATGTATATGTTGTACAACATGTTGCCGCCCAAGCAAACAGATCCCGGCAGCTTTGTTTTACATGCAGAATAGGCAGCAAGCATGTAACAAAAGCCTTGTGCGACTTAGGGGTCAACATCAACTTAATGCCTAAGGCAGTCTTCGACAAACTAGGAATTGGGCAAGCCAAACCCACCTCCATTATGCTGAAACGTGTTGATCATTCGTTTGTACAACCGGAGGGCAAGATTGAAGACATCTTACTACGAGTGGGCAACCTTATTTTCCCAGCAGACTTCCTCATCTTAGACTGTGAGGCTGATGAAAACACCCCTATCATCCTTGGGCGACCATTCTTGGCCACGGGCAGAATGCTAATAGATGTGGAGCATAGGAAGCTGATCATGAGAGTAGACAATCAGAGCATCAAGTTAAATGTGTTACAACTCTCAGAAAAGGAAAAGGAAGGATGTCGAGATGCTCAGGCCGCCAAAATCAGTACGAAGACAGGCTCAGACAACGACTTTCACAGTAGACCCAAGGGCAGGCTAACGGACCCAACAACACACCACCTTAAAGAACAGGAGAACCCCCAAGAGGGAAAGACAAGAAACACCACCTTAGGAAGTGGTTATGTCTGGGAGATGCACCCAAATGCACTCCCAACATAACCTAACTATTTTTATCTTTATTTTCTTTCTTTTATTTTTATGCTTTAGAAATAGAATTTAATTTTCTACAATTTAGATTTTTAGATTTTATATTAGTTGAATTTATTTTCCACATTTTCATTTTTCAAAATTTATATTAGTATTTAATTACCTTTCTTTCAGGCTTTAGGAATAAAAGAGAGCAGGATCAAGAAGAAGGCCCAACAAGGAGCTCCCCTACCATCCCGCCGAGACAACCAAGGGTGGCCCAGTGCAGACAACGTGTAACGGCTAGTTGCCAACGACTACAAAAATAACAGGCAGAAATCTCGTAACGTGCGCGAGACAACTTACCTGTTAAACATTTAATGCTGGCCCGACACTTCTCGTTATATTCTACCTGTCTCACACATGGCTTCAACATCAGCACCCAAACCCACCTTCCAACATTTTTGCTCCAAGGTAGATGAAAGGAGATATAAAATTCAGTTTGAAAAGCAAGAAATTTGGGAGGAGGAATGGTTCCACTACATGAAGCAAACAGGGGACCTTGGCCTAGAGCCTAGCTTATTCGAAACCATCCACATCAAGGGATGGGAAATATTTGCACGGCAGTCGGATATGGCCAACATCACTTTGGTAAAAGAATTCTATGCCCATCACCCCTGCCCAGAGGTGTCGTTCGTCTACGTCCAAGGGGAGCATGTCAAGCTGAACGCAGCCGTCATCAACAACATCTACGACCTAGAAATGGAAGACAACCCCCATGAGGAATGGAGGCAGTCACTGACGGTTGCCGACTATGACAGACTCAAGGCCAAGCTGTGCGAGCCCAACACGCCATTGATGGCAAGAAAGCATGGCGGCTCTGTCCAACGCCGCCGACTACTTCCCTAGCCCATGTTGTGGAATACCTTTATTAAACGGCGTCTACTACCCACCTCCTACAACTCCGCCATCGATAGGCCACGCCTAGCCCTCATCCATAGTATCATGGTGAACCAGTCCATCAACGTTGGGGAGATCATATGCAAGGAAATACACAACTACTTCTGCAAGACGAAGGGCAGATTGTACTTCTCGTCACTCATCACCGGCTCTTGTGCCAACTTCAATGTCCCAACTGACCTCGAAGATGAGATGACATCCGCCAAGGAGGGGTGGACTAGAAAGTTCGCCTGCAGATAATGTAGGCCCAGGAGACAGAGCCTATCACCCCAGCCAACCCTCTGCCGCCCAGCCACACCAGTCACCCCTGACAGTACTAAACATGCCCCGACCAGTTAAGTCCTCACTCTGCTACACACCCTCATTGACAGAAACAAACGGATCGAGCAGCAACAGTTAACCTTCATGAAGTATGTGGGGGAGGTCCAAAAGGCTTTTGTGGCTTATCTCCTTTAGAAATATCCAGATGATGGCCCCACCCTGCCAACCTTCCCTGCCGACCTCGCCGCCGCAGGTGCAGTTAGAGAAGGCACACCATCAGAAGTAAGTGCCTGCCACGCCACCTTCTACCGGCAGATGTCGTCTCCAACGCACTATCTATCGTATTTCATCACATTTGCTTCTAACATGATGGCAGACTCTCTCGAGAGACATCAGCAACATATCTCACTCGTCTGCACAGTGGCAACGGTGGCAAACACCTCCTCATCAGATGAGGTTGAGCAGAAGCCCCTAGTAACAACAGCAGCAATAGCCCCAATTATGATAGACCCTCCAGCAGCACCAACGGAAGCAACGAGAAAGAGGAAGCGGCACATCACAGCCGCCGAGCCAGTAGACGAGGAGACAAAATCTGAGGAAAGCGAAGCCCCTCCAGAAGAACCCCGTGAAGAGCCTCATGAAGAGCCTCGCCCCACTCCTAAGAGAGTCCAGCCACCGCGGATAGCAAGGGTCTCACAAGCCAAGTCTGCCGCTCGGGCATCTGTCGGCCACCGCCTTGTCGTCCAATCCTCTTTTTCCTTCTCTACCGCCAAGACCCAAGCCTCCTCTCAACCCTCAGCCAATTTCTAGAGTTTTCTTTTCTTCTCTTCTCTTCTCTTCTTTTCTCTTTATTTTATTTTTCTGTTTTTATCTTAATTGTATTTATTTTTCTGTTTTTATTTTGTGCATTTAGTGCAATGCCCATCTCGAGTTTGGGGGGGGGTAGCACTCATTATTTTTTGTTAGGCATATTTTAGGGCATATTAGGTTGCATAATGCACTTGCCTTAGAAAATTAATTGAAAATAAATTATTTCAGAACTTGTGCCTACGATAGGATAGCTAATTTTAATTTTTCACACCAAATTAAAATGAACTTAATTTTGGGGGAAAAGCATGAAGTAAACTTAGGAATTTTCTATAATTGCCAAAACCTAAAAACACTACTATTACTTGCTGAATTTTTTTTTAGATTCTGATAAACAGTGCATGTTGAATTATTTGTAAAATTCTAACATGGTTGCAGGAAGCTGCCGCGGCAGGCAAAAGAAAACATTTTATGATGTCTATCCCTAGAGTTGCCCGAAACAGGCTCTAAGAAGAATCATGTGCAAGGACACTCCGCTGCTATCAAATTCCATGAATGTGAAAATATTTGAAATGACAGACAAATTAGTATAAGTGAATAAAAGTCTTGACGTGATGACTCTACTCTATTGGTTCGAGGTTTTTTAGTTTGCTCCTATCTTAATTTCATACCTAGCATAGTAGTTGTGATAAGTTGAAGCCCTTATTGCCATGTTTATTTAAATTGTGCTTAATTATGTTGTCTTGACAGCAGCCTTATATATCATGACAACATCTATGTTTACTTAGAACATTCATCAGATTCAGCTTGTACACAGTTCTGCACACACTTCACAGGTATATTATAGTTTAATTATGAGGTAATTCATGTTATTCCCCTCTCACTAATTTAATGACAGGTGCCACGGCCTTGAGGTGTTAAATCAAGTTTAAAATGGAAAATTTTCTTTCTGATTAGTTTAAAAAGGCAAGTGTATTCAGGTTGCATTGCTTGAGTACAAGCAATAGTTCGAGTTTGAAGGTGTGTAAAGTGTCCATAAGTTCTATATTTTGTGCACATTTCATCTCATATTATCATTGTTTTGAGTACATTTTAGGCATAATTAGGATCATGCATTAGATTTTACAATATTCTTTACTTTGCCATGCTTTTTATTGATTATCTTTTATTTGGTAAAGAAAAGGCATTGTTTTAGTTTAGTTTTAGTTTCAGGTACTAGAGTATGGTAGAAGGAGAGAGGAGCTGAGGACATGATGTTGAGGCAGCAGACCAAGAAGCTATAATGATGCAGTTTCAGGCAGAGACAGAAGCTGCTGCCGCCCTACATGCCACTCAAGACAGAAAGCTGAGGAATTGGAGAACTGGAGTGCGATCTGTAGAGCATAAAATCCTGATTCTAACGATGTTATCCATTCAATTTTCTTGCCTCCATTATGTTCTAAAATTCTCTTTGGGTTTGGGTTATGTTGTAATTAGAGTGAGAACCGTTGTTTAGGATTTTAAGTTTGTTTTTGCAATAAAGCTTCAAGGTTTGCTTATTCCACGTTCTTCATAGTTTTCAATTAAGGCAAAAGATTAGTTGATTACTATCTATTTGTTCGGTATCGAGAGAGTCAAACTCACGAAAGGAGTAAGTATGGTCCTCACCTTAATCGAGTGTTGATCAATCCAGCCTAGACATAGGATATGGTTTAAGGCAGCTAAAAGAGAACGATCCAAACATTGTTGTCTTTGAACGATTCAAGCCGTGACTGTATTATCTAAAGTGGGCATCAACAACATTCTGACTTAGACATAAACGAGATCACTTTCGAAGCATTCTGTCGAACCTTGTAGTTCTACCGAGTTTGCCGCCAAGACACAAGTCCATTCGCTTGCCGAGCTAGCGAGAGCGTCTCAGCAGCCTAACTGCCATCCCCCGCCGAGGCAACGCAAAGCAACTTCTCCTACTCAACGCAGTTTCACGCTAAACAGTAGCATAACCCTGCCCATTCCATCAATTTGATCTCTTCTCTTTATTTACTTGTGTTTTATTTTATTTTCCTCTTAAACAATTCAACTTATTTGTGCATTTAATTTTCCTTTGTGCATGAGTTACGATTCGAGTCAAGTTGTCCAATCCTTGTGGGAGACGATATCTTTTATACTATTACTTGACAGGGGTGTGCACTTGCGCTTGTATTTAGAGAACACTAAAACTCTCTACAAGGTTCATGAGGGAGTTTGCGGAACTCACCCTAGTGGTTTCAATATGGCAAGAAGAACTATGCTTTCATATATTACTTGTCAACGATGGAAGGAGATTGCATTAATTATTCCCGCAAATGTCACAAGTGCCAGGTTTACGCTGACAAGGTTCATGCGCCTCCTCAGTCTCTTCATGCCATGTCATCTCCCTGGCCATTCTCTATGTTGGGCATAGAATTCATTGGGCAGATTCATTCGAAGGAGCCAAATGGACATTGCTCTATTCTGGTACCCATCGATTACTTCACAAAATGGGTGGAAGCGGCCTCGTATGCAAATGTAATTTGGTCCACTGTTTGCAATTTCTTAAAGAAGGAGATCATTTGTCGATATGGTCCACCAGAAAGTATAATCTCTGATAATGCCTCTAACTTGAACAACCAAATGATTGATAGGGTCTGTGAGCAATTTAACATTAAGCACCACAAATTAGTAGTATATCGCCCGAAGATGAACGGAGTAGTAGAGGTGGCTAATAAAAATATCAAGAAGATAGTTGCAAAGATGACCGACATTTATAAAGATTGGCATGAAAAGTTACCATTTGCCTTATATGCATATCAAACAGCGGTACAGACATCTACTGGGACAACTCTGTTCTCATTAGTATATGGAGTAGAAGTTGTGCTACCAATTGAGGTTGAGATACCATCATTGCGTGTCTTGATGAAGGCAAAGTTAGACGAAGCTGAATGGGTTCAGGCAAGGTATGACCAATTGAATTTAATTGAAGAAAATAGGTTGAAAGCCGTATTTCATGGTCAAATGTACCAAAGGAGAATAATAAGGGCTTATGAAAAGAAGGTTCGTCCTAGAGAATTCCAATAAGGCGATCTGGTATTAAAGAAAAACTGTCAATCGAAATTGATCCCCAAGGAAAATAGGCGCCTAATTAGGAAGGGCCATACATTGTAGCAAAGGTTCTTTTAGGTGGAGCACTGATTTTAGCTGAGATGGATGGAGATGAGTTTCGAAACCTGGTGAACTCTGATTCCGTTAAGAAGTATTATGCTTGAAGAAAAAAATGAAAAAGAGAAAAAAACGAAAAAGAAAAAAAAAGGAGGGTTCAAAATGAAAACCTGCGAAGGGCGTTTTGAAAACAAAGTAGGGTCTGAGTTGAAAACCCGGAAAGGGCGGCTCAGATAATTTGTAAGATAGTTTTTGGGGCTCCACAGATTATGCATTGTACTCAAAGTTTCCTTAACAATGGTGGCGTTCAAGATTACTTCTGGCGTTTGATAGGAGTTTATATTGTTGATATCTGAATACTTGTTCCCCTTTCTTTTCTATAAACCTTTTTGTGTTTGCCACATCATTAATAAATTTAGTTTCATGGATTTTTCTTTCTTTCTTGTTTTCTTCCCTACCATTATTAGCACCTTGCTTTGAAATGAGGATTAATGGATTTGAAAATCATTTAGATATACAAAAGATTTTTTAGCAGTACTTTAAGAAGGTTTTTGAAAGTACAAGGACTTTGAAGTGTTTCATAATTAAGATTATCGCTTGGGGCATGTGACATTAAAATGCTTAAAGTGGAAATAAAGCCTTGCTACAAAATTTTCAAATAGGAAGAAAAGTGAGGATTTTGAAAACCTTACAAGTGTCTTGGCACCTAAATAGTGTTTTTGGAGTTTCCTAATCGACGGTCTTTCTTACATGATAATAAGAGCAGTTTTACAATGTCGAACCTTGACTTAAGGATTTTCAAACGTGCTCTAGAGGAAGCTTGCTCTTGAATACAAAAATATTGACTAAAGAAGGCATATGAGGGTCAAATGTCTCCAATAAAGTAAAAAGTAAGATGTAAAGGTAAAGTCAGTCCTTCCAGTTAAGAGTGCAAGTTTAGGTATGTAGAAGATTAAAAATGAAGCAAAACGCAGAGCTGCTCATGGCTCATGGGTGAATTCCAAGGCAAGAGAAGGGGCTCTATCCCAAGGAATGATGGACGAAGTTGGTAAAGCCAAGAAGAATTGAAAGAAAAAGTGAAGCTAGCCTTTTTATCTACGCAAGGTTTGGAAGAAACCCATGTTAGTCGGGTTAGAATTGATAACCAGCATTTCATCAGAATTAAGAAAACAGTTCGAGCAAAACAAGTCCTAAAAAAGGAAAACTTGTCATGCATTCATGTTTTAGGCATCCCTAGGGGCATGTACATCATAATTGTATTGCATGTCGCATTTTGTTTTTTCAGGTACATGGAAGACATGTCCAAATGAGGTTTTTCTTATTCATCCAAGCATAAGGAGGATGAAATCTTTTGAAGCCTATTTGCTTATTCAACCAAGCATAAGGGGGTGAAATTTTTCAGAAGAATCTGCCTATATGTTTGAGCATTTGGAAGAACAGAACCCAGCTCAGCAATTCGGGCATTTGGGAGAATAGAACCCAGCTCAGCTATTCGAGCATAAGGAGAATAGAACCATCCTATCCGTTCGGGAATTTGGAGAATGGAATCCACTCATCAATTCAAACAAGAGGATAATAAAATTGGCCTATCCGTTCGGGCATTTGGAGAATGAAATATGCTCATCTATTCGAGAATTTGGAGAATAGAACATGTCTATCCGTTCGGGCAACAGGAGAATGAAGCCAACCAAAAATTGTTGAAAATCAGTGCCTTTTGGTCTTTGCTTTATCCCTGTAGCACAAAGATAAGCAAAATAGGGGCAATGTAACGCCTTGGTTTTGGGCCTAGATGTTTTAGACGTCAGATCGGACCGGTCGAGAACGGTTCGAATAGCGTAAGGTGATTTAAGGAAATCAAGGATCGGAATAGGATAAAAATGTGGTGAAAATTGCTAAAATCCTCTAAAAATATGTTTTAGTGGTTGGTCATGTCAATTTTACAAAAAAGAGTTTCGGAAATGAGACATTGTGAGTAGTGACCAATATGTAAAGTTTCAAAACTGTGGAAAATATGATTTTTAAAGAAGAAGCCAAATTCTTAGAATCTATAGGGGGCTTTATGGCATTTTAGCCTTTCCTTAATATGACATATGTTTTAAATGGTTTTTAATTAAATGGCTTTAATTGGTGTTATTTTAATTAATTAAATGGGTAGTTAATGGGAGATCCTATTACGTAACTACCATTTTCTCTTCATTCTCAGCCAAACACTATTTTCATCCTTCTTCTCTAGAATTCTTTTCTCCCAAACACTCTCCTAACATTTCCTAATCAATTTTCAAGCAATCCTTTCAAGCTTTTCAAGATTTGGCTAAGGAAAACTTCTCATTCATTGAGGAAAGCAAGGATTGGAGGTAAATCATGTTCTCAACCTCTAATCAAAGTTCTTTATTCAAATTCCAAAGATATTTGGCTTCTAAATACTATTTTTGGTTGAGTTTTCATTATAGTTTTGATTGGTGATCAAAATCTTGTGAAATTATGGTTGAAATCTTAATTTTCAGATTTGTTGTGTTAAGCTTTGTTTTAGATTGATATTAATTAAATTCTAAGTTGTTTATTATGTTGAAATGAAGTTTTGATAACATAGATCCCGAAATCCTTGAGATCCTTGAGTTTCTTGGTTGATTTAAGTGAGTTTTTGAGGTGAAATGGTGGAATCTTGCTTGTTGGAGGTATAAGGTTGGGTTAGGTTGTTTGTTAGATGTGTTTTGGTGTTTAAAATGGTTTGGAAGTGATGTATGTTGGCTGGGCTTGGTTTAGGAAGCAATCGATTGGGTTTTCGGTTGGTTTGGATGGGTAATTTGGTGTAGTTTGGGTGAGCAACGAGATCGTGAATTGTTGCTGGTGTTAAAATGCATTTTAATGCATTTGGATCTCTGTTTTGATGTTGTGAAAACAGGGGATCTTGATCCGGAAGCAAACGAGGTGTTGTTGGAGGCTCCAGAAGAGTAATTTTCATATTGGTGAGCAAGGCTTCACGTATCGGTGAGTGGAAATGGAATTATCTGCTTTGTAACGCTTTGAGCGTGGTCTTGGGAGCTTAGTTTAAGCTTGGTACACTTAGCTAAGCTCAAGAGTAAGTGATTCGGAAATCTCTCTCTCTCGGAAATGTGCTATGTTTGATGAAAATGCACTTGAGTTAAGTGTGGATTTGATTACTATTTTAAAGCATGTTTTAAGCATGAATGTTGCTAGTTTTTAATGGCATTATGTTAAGGATGCACTAGGTAAGTGATCCTTGGTTTTCATATGTTAAATGCATGTGATGTTAAGCATGATACGCTTGTGGAAATGGCATTCTGTTTATGCTTGTAAAATAGTGGTTTAATGAGGTTTAATGATTATATTGGCAAGTGATGGAACTGGTTTTTGGTTGTGTTAATCGGATATAGTTAGCCGGGTATAGGATTGGGTGCACCGTGAATAAAGTCGCCTTGGATGTTGAGGGGTTGTGATTGTACCGTATACTCCATCCAAGTACCCTAACGATTGAGGTTAAGATCACAACGGTGAATGTTAATTCTGTGTGTGGATCTTGTGCTATGTGTCTCGTGCTCTCGTTAGTGGAGTTATACAACTACCGATGAATGGCGTTGAGGGGTTGTGATTGTACCGTTATACTCCACCACGGGTGTCGCAACGATGGAGGGTTACTCTCGTGTGTGAGCCTTGTGTAGTCTGGTAGTGTGTATGAAACATGTGGGACAACGCTTGTAATTCGCGTATCCGATTGAGTCTTTTATGGTATGGTATATGGATTATCACTTGTGAGCCAATATAATGTTAATGATTTATGTGAAGCATGAAATGCTTGTAAGTGATGCAAGAATGAATGAGATGCTTGGTAGAGCATGAGAAAAGGTTTATTTTGATGTTTTAAAATGTTGCATTTGAGCATGTATTTATAAAGTGCATTGATGTCTTGAGAATACATGTTTTATAAAAAGGGCATGATTTGAACAATGGTAGTTTTACTGGTTGCTTGAAATGTATTGATGAATGTTGTTTAGTGATTCCTCACTAAGCTTCATGCTTACGCTCATCTGTTTCATCAATGTAGTGACCTAGGTGTTTGAGGCAGCACAAAAGCAAGGATAATCCAAGCATTTTTTATTTATCAAAGTATGTGGCTTTACCTTGGTGTAATAAGAGGCAATGGGTGGGATTTATATTCTTGGATGGTTGAGGAAATCTCTTTTTACTTTGAGCATGTTTGGTTGTTCATCCTTGAGTTGTAAATGGCCTTTATGGGTTGATTTATGTTTAAATGTTGATTTTAGCTTTGTATGGCTTTGGTGGACTAGGGAGCATGCCTATAGTTTCATTATTTGCATGGTATATGCTATGCTTTAGCTTTGGCTTTATCATGATGATCCTTAATGCTTAAATATGTTGTATGTATGTTGTGACATGTTTTGGAATGTATTCGAACATGAAAAAGATGTGAAAAACCAAAGTCCTGACATGTTTAAATATGTTGTATGTATGTTGTGACATGTATCAGAACGCCCTTACCTTTTTCGGAACAGAGGCCTAAAATGGCCATGAGGTTTCGGAACGGGTAGGAACGTACTGAAACAGTTTTGCTACTGGAAAGGGGTGTTTCGATATGGGTCTCGGAACGCACCCAAGTATCGAAACGGTCAACCTGGTTTCGAAACGACCGTTCCGATACAGGTCTCTGCGTTTCGGAACACTTGACCATTGAAGTTTGAATTTGAATTGTTTTAGGCTTTTGTTTCTTACGTTTTGGTCCCTGAGTCTTGATTTCTTAATAAAATGAGTTTGAGTGAATCGTTTGAGATGAATTTTGACATGATGGCATGTTGTATGATTAATTACATATCGGTAACATTAAAACTTGGTTAGCCCTTACAATTATGGAAATTTACATTTAGGTCCCTAAAAGACGTTTATATGCTTTTGAACTCTTGTTTGGGTTCCGTTCGCTGTGTTGCTTCCGTTGAAATGATTTGCTAATCGCATAGGTTAATAAAGTGCATCTAGATAAGATAAAAAGAAAAAAGGGTCGTTAATAAAGGTTGACTTTGGTTTTCCCCATGTACTCTTCGTAGTTCGAGTTGGGCGTCTAGGCCGGACTAAGAGGGTTATATTTGTTGGTATCAGAGCCAGGTTACGAAAGAATTGGGGATGTTGGTTGTTATGTATTGACGTATGATGTTTGATAAGCATGATATTGGTTGAAAATTTGAAGCTTATGCCATGCTTGATTTATGTGAATCGCATGTGGAATGGATATGATTGTGTGATAATGATGCAAGGTTGTCATGTGCTGATTTGGGATGATGGAAAGCATGGTGAGCATGATGTTTCATGTATGCCATGCTATGTTGAGGGAAATCAGGGTGCCCATTGCCTTATTACACTAATCAAATGTTTTTCTAAACTTGGATTCTTGCTTGTAGGTGGCCTAAATGGTTTGACTTGTTTTTGTTGTTATGGCTTGTTTAAAATAGCACTATGGGTCCGAGAAGAGAGCCGAGGTGGAATACAATAGTACCTCAGGGTGAGCAAGGGGCTGATGTCCCTCATGGTGGAAATCTACCTCCTCCGCCACCACCTGAAGGTGGGGAGCAGGTGCAACAAGGACATGTTGGTCCATGTTTGGGTGATTTGGCGCCATTGGTTCAGCGATCACCGGGGCGTTTTAAGCTAGTGTGGCCGGAGCGCATGTACAGGCCCATGCAACTGGGCAGGCGGGCTTGCCATTAGAAAGGTTGAGGAGCCTAGGAGCTGCGGAGTTCTTTGAAATGTCTCCTGAGGCGTCTGAGGCATGGTTAGCGAGTACGAGTTGTATCATGGATCAGATGGGCTGTAATGATGTGTGCAGGCTGGGATGCGCAGTTTCATTGTTGCAAGGTGATGCCTACAGCCGGTGGACGACTACCACTGCTGGTTTGGAACCCAATGAGGTGGATTGGGAGTATTTCAGAGGTGCCTTTAAGAGGAAGTATCTAGGGGTGAGATACATGGACGAAAAGAAACGTGAGTTTATGTCGCTAGTTCAGGGCAACCTTTCTGTGGCTGAGTACGAGGTCCAGTTCTTACGCTTGAGCCAATATGCCCCTGAGCTTGTACCTAGTGAGAGGCACCGTTGTGATCGCTTTCGGTACGGTCTGGTACAGGAAGTTAAGACATATATGTTGGCTGCAGATTACACTGATTTTGATGTCCTTGTTTTTTGAGCGAAGGACATCGAGCAAAATTTGGGTTTGTCACATAGAGGTGTAGGTTCTAGCTCTGGGAAGAGAGCAACTTAGTCTAGTTCCGGTGGTGGACGGAACAAGAGGGGACGAGTTAGGAGGTACCAGCCTGATGCTAGGCGGGGTAATGGTGGACATTGTGCACCTGCTCAGGGATATAAGTTGAGGGCTGAACATAACACGTGCTGGACGTGTGGTTCTCGGGGACATTTGAGGCGAGATTGTCCTCGAGCTGCTAGAGAGATCCAGACTCTTGTTGTGGTGACAGGGAACTCATGTTGGAATTGTGGTTCGGCTGATCACATGAGGAGGGAGTGTCCTTTGTTGGCTGGTGGAGGCCAAGGATGTGCTCCTGTGGTAGCTGCACCTCAAAGAGCTCGTGGGCACGACCGTTGGAACTTTCAGAGGAGAGACGAGGGGCAGCGAGGTATTGCTCATTACTAGCTGTTCGACCTGAGGGAGGTGGACCAGCAAGGGTTTATGCTCAGCGCGAGTAGCGCAATGATACAGATTTCATCGTAGGTACCTTTGTTCTCCAGTCTTTATCTTTGCTGGCTTTGATTGATTTTGGATCCATGCATTCTTATATCTTGATTGAGCATGCGCATTTGCTTGATATACTATAGAGTTACTTGAAGTAGGAATGCAAGTAACTAGTTCTTTTGGTGAAACTGTGGTCACTAGGAGGTTGTATAGGAGATGTCCTTTATCTGTGCAAGGACATGTTTTTCTTGTGAATTTGATGGAGTTACCTTTCTATGAATTTGATGTAATCCTTGGCATGGATTGGTTGACGGAGCATAGGGAGGTGGTAGACTTTGATGTCAAAAGGGTGACCTTAAAGCTGGCCGATTATTATGAAGTAGTGGTGGCAGGCGAGAATGTAAAATTCTTGTCGAATGTAATTTCGGCTTTGGAAGCAAACCGTATGATGAGGTTGGGTTGTGAGGCTTACCTTGCCTATGTGATGAATCTTAGAACCAAGGATGTGCGTGTGCAGGACATCCAAATTGTTCGCGATTTTCCGTGGGTCTTTCCAGAAGAATTGCCTAGGTTGCCACCAAATAGGGAAGTTGAATTTGGTATCGAGTTGTGCGAGAATATGACTCTGGTGTCCATTGCTCCTTATCGCATGGCACCGAAAGAGCTAAAAGAGTTGAAAATGCAATTGCATGAGTTGTTGGATATAGGTTTCATCCGGCCGAGTGTGTCACCTTGGGGTGCATCGGTCTTGTTTGTAAAGAAGAAGGATGGGACAATGCGGATGTGCATAGACTATCAACAACTGAATAAGTTGACGATCAAGAACAAGTATCCTTTACCTATAATTGATGATCTTTTTTATCAGTTTCGGGGAGCCTCAGTGTTTTCTAAGATAGATTTGAGATCGGGGTAGTATCAGCTGAAGGTGAAGGATGTGGACGTACCAAAGACAGCTTTTCGGACAAGGTATGGACATTATGGATTTTTGGTGATGTCGTTTGGTTTGACCAATGCGTCTGCTGCTTTCACGGACATGATGAATCATGTATTCCATGAATTATTGGATCAGTTTGTGGTGGTGTTCATCGATGATATCCTTGTGTATTCGCGTACCGAGGAGGATCATGATAGACACTTGAGAATTGTTTTGCAAGCGTTGTTGGAAAATCAGTTGTATGCCAAACTAAGTAAGTGTGAGTTTTGGCTTAGGGAGGGGGTCTTCCCTGGGCATGTTGTGTTAGCTGAGGGTATTCGCTTTGATCCGCACAAGGTAGAGGCTGTGATGAGTTGGAAAGTACATAAATCAGTGACAGAGGTACTGAGTTTCCTTGGTCTAGTTGGGTATTATTGTAGGTTCGTCGAGGGTTTCTCGGAGATAGTAGCACCTTTGACCAAGTTGTTGCAGAAGAATGTTCGCTTTGAGTGGACAAATGCGAGACAACAAGCTTTTGAGAAGCTGAAAGATGCTTTAACGCAAGCTTCTATTCTCATTCAACATGACTCTAGTAAGGAGTTTGTGGTCTGTAGTGATGCGTCCATTGTTGGTTTGGGCTGCATGTTGATGTAGGAGGGTAAGGTAGTGGCCTACACATCTAGGCAGTTGAAGGTGCATGAGCGCAACTACCCTGCTCATGATCTTGAGCTTGCAGTTGTGGTGTTTGCCCTGAAGATTTGGAGGCATTACCTGTTCGGTGAAAAGTGTGTTGTGTTCACAGATCATAAGAGCTTGAAGTATCTTATGTATCAAAAGGAGTTGAATCTTAGGCAGCGTCGCTGGGTGGAGTTGCTTAAAGATTATGATCTGACGATTGAGTATCACCCGGGCAAGGCTAATGTTGTGGCTGATGCTTTGAGCCGGAAAGTGGCTGTGGAGTTGAGGGCAATGTGCTGAGTGCATAAAAGTTTTATATTTTACCCATATTTTTGCTGCACTCAAGCATAATTCATTGCATTTAGGATAGATTTTTTCATATACATCACAATTATATAAAATGGCACAGTTGCTGTTGATTTTGGTTACTTTTGCAGGTATCTGTTGCGGCAGACCCAGGGCAGCAAAGGAGTAGAGGCAGATTGCAGGGCTGGAGTCGAGAAGCAAAGGCTTTCGTGCCATCTGCCGTGGCATCCACGACGACAGAGGAATGCTGAGGTGGAAAATTTAAGTGGAGCTCGACAAATAGAGGATGTCAAGCCGGTCTGTCGTGGACCAATCCCATATTTTTCTGAGCCCTGAAGCAGAATGAAGGCTAATCCCAAAGTTCAAGGAAGAAAACTCAAGGGAAGAAAAGAGGACGAATGCAAGGCATCTACTCAGAAGATTTAGTCTTTAATAGAGTTTCACTTTAATTCAAAATTGTATTCTTACCATATTAGAAAACTTGAACCCAAGGCCTATATAAATGCATGTAATTCGACCTAGGGAAGGATATCTCATTCCTAGCCGTCTTCCCCTAAACCCTTGTCGTTTTCCATTCTCCACCATGTTCTAAATTCCCCCTAGGTCTAAGGGTTGATTCTGTAAAGTAGTTGCAAGGATTGTATTGTTTTAGGAATTTTCTGTCAAGTAATAAAAGCTTCAAGTTTATTTACTCTGGTTTTTCATATCTTATAAGAGCATCGGGAAAGCATTGTGAGGTTATCCATTTGGCTTACGAAAAGGGTAGATACGTGTTTTCTAGTATATGGTTAAACCATATTGGCTTAGGGATAAGTACAAGGTTAAGTGGCTAAAGAAGAATTCAACGACATTGGTGTTCACCCTTCGATTCACGCCAGGAGGTATCATCCAAGAAGTGTTCATCAATAGAACTTGGACCTAGGGATAAGACAAGTCATAACAGGGATTCTTGTCAAGCTTGAAGTACAGAGTTGTTGATCATTGTCGCGACATCAGCAGACCTCTGCCGCGACAGGTGTCGTCGCGACAGGAACAACGACAGAAGACAGAAGTTTCTCTAACAGTGCAACGCCTGCACTACTGAGCAATTCAATATCGGCCTATTCTTTAAATATGATTCCTTTATCTCTCATTTTAGTTTTTACTCAAGATTATTCCAACATTCAATTAAACTATTTTTTTCTCTTGTGCAGAATTTCAAGGATAGAGTTATTTCCACTCCTTGTGGAGACGATATCTGATACTCTGGTATCACTTTACTACTTGCATCGTGTACACTTGCACTATTTGTGATAGGACTCTTTTACAAGCAACAAGTTTTTGGCGCCGTTGCCGAGGACTGGCAACAACCCTTTACCCTTTTTATTACTGCACTTTTATTTTTATTTTCTGTTTTTAGTGGTGTTATTTACCCCGTGCTTTTCACAAGGTTTTCTATTTGCTTATGCGCAGATCGAGACGAGGTAAAGAACTTGAGTACGAACTAGATCCAGAAATCGAACGCACGTACGAACTCAAGAACCAAGCCCGACTCTTGATAGAAAGAAATATTTATCTTGAGGAGATACTGGAAGCAATGGTGAACGGAAGGTAATGCAATGGGATAAATGACCCCAACAACAATGACCATAGGGTTATTTTTGATCCTCCTAACGGTGCCCGGAACGAACGGGCGCCGCCCACTGCCGCTGTCGCACGGCAGACCTGTCAAGACTACATCGACAATGACCATGTTGAACTGGAAACTACCCTGCCGGACGTGGAAATTGAACACTTCGAATTGAAACATGTCATGTTCAACATGATCAATTCTACTGGCCAATCTAGTGGTTATGCTACTGAGGATGCACGAGAACATCTCAAAACATTCCAAGAAATCTGTGGATCGTTCAGACTGCCAGGGATAAGTCCGTAAGTACTGAGGCTTCGGCTATTTCCTCACTCGTTGAGAGATAGAGCTAAAACTTGGTGGAACAAATTAACGTCGGGTTCAATAAGAACTTGGGCAGATCTCTCTCTTGAATTCCTTTCTCGTTTTAATCCTTCTTATCTATCTGAAAAATTGCGCAACGAGATTGCTACTTTTCAACAGGAAGATGACGATCCAATGCACGAGGCATGGGACAGATTTACAACTCTCTTACGGAACTGCCCAATGCATGGATTCCCTGTGTGGAATCAGGTAGTCAAATTCTACAACGCTGCCAATGCACATACTCGATTGAGAATAGATTCAGCAGCAAAAGGGATATTACTGGATATGGAACCAGACGAGGCAATGCTCGTGTTGAAAAAATTAGCGAAGAACGATGAGCAATTCCCTATAGCTCGAAGAGGAGGAAAACGAGGACTATCTGTAAAGGAGTATGAAGCTAATAATTTGGTTAAATCACAGGTTGCATACCTCACAAAGATAGTCGAAAATATGTAGCGGAAAGATTCTAAAGCTGTATATTCTGCAAAAGAGGTATGTGAAACTTGTAGTGGGAACCACAGTTCAGAAGATTGTCCTTTACAGCTGGAAGAAGGGATGTATGTTGGGAACTATAACAAGCCTAGAAATTATGATTCCAACAATTAAAATCCCAACTAGAGGAAGGATCCCAAATTTTCCTGGAGCAATCCGAACAATGCACTAAATCCTCCAATGCAGAACCAAAGAGTACCCAAAATTCTGTCGCGACAGCAGCAGCAACCACATCAGCCGGCAGCAACACCTAGTATACTAGAACAGACCTTGACGACATTTATGTCACAAACGAGAGCATACATGGCGAACATGGATCACTTTGTCAAGAAAACTGAATCATTCATGGACAAGACAGATATGAGGATGACAAACCATGAGGCTACCCTAAAATCTCTGGAGACACAGATGGGCCAAGTTTCACAGTATATCAAACCGAGGTAGAACAGAGGATTCCCTAGTGATACTGAGGTCACTAGAGAACCCACACATGCACAGTGCAAAGCAATTACAACGAGGAATGGGAAACAATTACAAGGGCCGAAAATAAAAGACGTACCGAGTAAAGACCCGACCCTAGAGACATTTGCCGTGAACACTGCCCCGGCAGAGGAGAAACAACCTGTTGTCGACACACCTGCCATGACAGCAGAAGGGACAGAGGAGCAGACAAAAGATGCTGAAGAACTTTGATTCACATGTCAAGCTATTCGCATATCCGAGTAAAGATAGAATATGAAATGCCAATATATGAGAAGGAACTTTGATTCACATGTACCAATGTTTGAAATGATTTTATGCTATGAGAAATGCATATGAGATTTTGAGATTATGAAATGCTTTTCAATATCAAGCATGTGTGGCTTTTCCATGAGATTTGCATTGGTTGAATGCATGAGATAGATAGATGGTACATGTGGTTTTCAAATAATGTTTTGCCTTGAAATGGATTTCAAGAATGATATAGAAAGAGCATGGTTTTAGAAATGAATTTCAATATAGAGTTTTAAAAGCTTGCATTGTTGTGTTTGTGTTTTTAGAGCATACCTCACTAAGCTATTGTGCTTACGCTCTCTTTTATTAACAATGAAGATAATTGAGACATTTTGGGCAGCAAGGAGGCTTAAAAGAATCCAAGGGATAGCTAAGCTCAAGTATGATGTTTTACATTTTCCTTAGTAATGATATATGGCAATGTGATTTAATGGTTTGTGTTGGGAGATGTGTTTTGGACTCCCCTATGATGTTGCAAGTTATGTGTGCCCTATTTGGTTTGTAGAAGGCCTTTATATTGGTTTTGATGCTTTATCTTGTCTTTTGGGAGGTTTTTGGTTTTTGGTTTAAGCATGCTCTATTATATGCCTTGAAATGCTTGTGTTGAACTATCAAATGCTTGCCATGTGCTTAGAATTGCATGCTTATGTGTTAGAGTTGATGCAATAATCATGTCCTTTGGTTTTGGCGATGATTTGATGATGTTAGACATGAATTTGTGGTTGTTTTTGGGACACTTCTGGTATGTGTATCGATACTCGGGCTTGCGTATCGGTACGTATAAGCCAACTTTGTGTCGATTTGAGAAGAGGTATCGGTACGGACGAGAAGCGTATCGAAACATGTAGGCCAAATTTGAAGGGCGTATCGATACTGATCAGTGCATAAAGGTACTATATTTTACCCATCATTTATCCTTATTTTTACTGCACTCAAGCATGTTTAACTGCATTTTAGGTTAAGTTATGCATCAACATCACATTTGGATAAAACTGTGCAGATACTACTAAATTTGGTTACTTTTGCATGTATCTGCTGTGACAGCATCCAGGGCAGCAGTCGTGACAGCACCCAGGGCAGTAGCCGTGACAGCACCCAGGGCAGCACCCAGAGCAACAGTCGTGACAGCAGCTGTGACAGCACCCAAGGCAGCAGTCGTGACAGCATCCAGGGCAGCAGTCGTGGCAGGCGCTGGGCAATGATGCAGAAAACCTGGAACTAGCAGTCAAGGAGGACAATGTTGCCATGGTCGCCGCCGTGACAGCAAAGGACGACAACAGTTTTGAGGAGAAGAAGCAAAATGGACCTCGACAGAAAGAGAAAATTCAGCCCGTCTATCGTATAAAACCATTATATTTTTCCAAGCCCTAGATCAGAAGGAATGCCAAGCCCAAAGTTCAAGGAGAGAAAATCCCAAGCAAGAAGGAAGACAAATTAAAGTTAGATTCTCTGAAGATTTAGTCTTTATTAGAGTTGTACTTTAATTTAAAGTTGTATTCTTGCTATTTTAGAAAACTTGGACCCAAAGCCTATATAAGGGCATGTATTTCGACCTAGAGAGATCATAACCCGTTCTCTAGCTTTCTTCCCAAAACCCTACCCGTTTTCCTTCCCTCATCATGTTCTAAATTCCCCTTAGGGCCACGGGTTGTTTTGTAAAGTAGTTGCAAGGGTTGTTTTTGTTTTAGGAATTTTCAGTTCAATAAAATAAACTTCAAGTTCTCTTATTCTGGTTATTAACATCTTGCAAGAGCATCGGGAGAGCATTGTGAGGTTATCAATTTACTTAGCATCGGGAGAGTTAAGTATACAAAAGGAATAAGAGCAAGTTCTCTAGTTTATACTTGAACTATCTCGGACCTAGGGATAGGACGAGGTTAAGTGGCTAAAGAAGAATTCATCAACATCAGTGTTCATCCTTCGATTCACGCCGGGAGGTATCATCAAAGACGTGATCATCGACAGACTTGGACCTAGGGATAGGCCAAGGCACATCTGGGATTCTTGCCAAACTTGGAGTACTGAGTTGAGTATTCGATGCCGCGATAAGCAACGGACTGCTGCCGCGACAGGTGCTGCCGCGACAGGAACGACAACAGAACTGGATTTCCTAAACTCTACAATACCTGCACTACTGAGCAATTCAATACCAGCCCATTCTCTCTTTCTTGATTACTTTACTTTTATTTCCAGTTCTCTTTATTATTTCGTGACAAACAATTTAAACTATTTCTTTTCCCCTTCTGCAGATAGCGAAGGAAAGGGTTAGCCCAGTCCCTCTGTAGACGATATCCAATACTCTAGTATCACTTTACTACTTGAGTCGTGTACACTTGCACTACATTGCGATAGACACTTTTACACGCAACAAGTTTTTGGCGCCGTTGCCGGGGACTGGCAACACACTCTTACCCTAGCTTCTGCACTTTTCTTTTCTTTTTATTTTATTTTTTCTTTTTTCTTTTTTTTTCTATTTTTATCAACAAAAAAACTCAGGTGAAATACAGGTTTAAGGAGCATCAACATGCCAGGAAAAACCATTCGAGAGCTGATGTGGGAAAGTTCTTGCAATTACCGTAAAGGTAATCATGCATTCGAATGTCGTCCCTATTTTTTCGGTGAATATATGGACAACCAACGATGGAACCAACAAGAACAAGATATGCTGCCACAACAGCAATATGGACAGCAAATGCCGATGCCGCAGCAGCAAAATTTTTTATGGTACGATCAAAACCCGAAATTTTTTTATACCATAACAGTTTTGCTGCAGAACCCGACATGCCCTGGCAATGTCATCATCCTCAAGAGCAGCCAAAATCCTTAGAAGACACACTGCAAGCCTTCATGACACTCACTCAAGAAGTGTCAGCTTCTATGGACAAAAGTATCACCAAGATGGATGCACTCTTGAGCAGACCGGTCCTCATTCATGCCACGGATGAACCTGAAATCTTGAGGCAAGATGACGAGGATGCCCATGTGAAGGAATACCCAACACATGATGAGTCTGAGCAACAACTTGCCATGGCAATGATCGAGGAGTCGGAATGGCGCAACACCGCAACAACGCTGAGTGAAATTCAAGAGAATGTCACGGTAGCAACCACATCCGAGGAAAACTCTCAACCCACTACCTCGGTTATGCCCGACCAAGATTGCACACATCCATCTCTGTCATGGCACTCGCACGACCACCTAGAAGAGCTACCCAATGACAGTGCCAAACAAATGGAATACGAGCAGGTAATAAACGAACCTTTTGAATTCTTTGAAAACTCATCGATTCCATTGCAGGTATTTGAGGAACCAACGCCGGTGGATTTAGAATCATCGATATCTCTACTGATGGAGATCTACGAGTGGCCAACAGAATTTGATATAGAGAGTGATGGCACTCACCAATGTCCCATTAACCTGCAAAGTAACCTGATAAATGACTGTCAAAATAACTGGCTGCCGGGGCAGCAGACACGACAGCAAGGGCTACATTCAACCACAAAAACATTCAACGAAAACAAGGTAAGTTTGTGGCCGAATGTCAATTTAATTTTTACTAATCATATATTCATGCCCTCAGAAACTTTACCAAGAAGGGAGGACTTCATGGACTACAAAAGGAAGAGAAAGAAAGGAGCCCCCACCATGAGAATAATCACCAGATGGAGGGTAGGGATGGACTTCAAGAAGTACCGGAAACGACCCCTCAAGCATCAATAGAACATGGAGTAGTTACTTTAAGGGATGCCCCTCAACGCACTCCTAATTTAACTTAATTTATTTTATTGTATTTTATTTTTATCTTATTTTGTCGTTATTGTTTTAGGAATTAGAAATTTGATATTAGTTTTTAGTTTGTTTGTGTTATTAGGTAAACAGAGAAAACCCTTACAATGACGTTACAAGCAACCCGAGGAAGCTCTGCCTCCACCCCTGCCACGGTAGCACTCATACTCTCAGGGCAGCACCCACAGCTCCTCCGACAAAGTTCAAGGAGACTGCCCGCCGACAGCTCCTCATCCAAAGCTCCAGCAGCAGCAACGACAGCCGCACAACTTAAGTTTTCTTTTTCCTTTTCTCTGCCGCCTGTTGTATATATTATCTTTTTGTGATGTTTCACTTTTCTGTCATTTTTATTTTCTGTTTTTCATTTTTATATCTTGTGTCATGCATTGAGGACAATGCAACCCTTGAGTTTGGGGGTAGGCAGTCCTCCTAATTATTAATATAATATTGCATTTAGTTTTAATTGTGTCGCATTTATTTTTATGCAAAAAAAATGAAATATTGAAAATTTTGGCTTAAGTCTTTGAACTGAACTTACCTGCCGTGACAGCTCTGTCGTGGCAGCGCCTTTAGGATAGTTTTAGGAGCAGTTTAAGAGCCTTTCTATAGTTCTGAAATTTAAACACCATTTGTGACTGTTATACTGCCTAGAACTCTACTAGTTAACTAGAATAGGAAGCTTAGCACTTGAATAGCCCCTAGAGGTGCCTAACACTGGCTCTAGGAAAAGAAGTTTAGCAAAATATACTCAATAGCCCTAGAGGTGCCCGAAACCGGCTCTAGGAAGTTAGCTAGAGGTGCCCGAAACCGGCTCTAGTGAAACTTAAGCCTAAAAAAATCGAGTCTAAACAAAAAAAATTAAAGGAGCATAAGAAGTGCCTTCAAAAAAATAAAATAAACTTTGGCATAAAAATTCGAGTTAAGGGCTGAAATATTCTAGTGAAACTAAGAGAGTCTTGGCATATAACTGTTCACAAGCATGCACACACTGTACGAGGACTGTAGTGAGACTCCGGACAGATCCTAGATTATTCGACAGGGTGCTGCCGCCACAGGGAACGAATGAAGGGTAAGGGAAAGTTCACTGTTTAGAGCCAAAACAAAAATATTTCATTTTTCTTTTAGGTCTGAATTGCTTGAGGACAAGCAAAGATTCGAGTTTGGGGGTGTGATCAGTGCATAAAAGTTCTATATTTTACCCATCATTTATCCTTATTTTTGCTGCACTCAAGCATGTTTAACTGCATTTTAGGTTAAGTTTTGCATCAACATCACATTTAGATAAAACTGTGCAGATACTGCTAAATTTGGTTACTTTTGCAGGTATCTGCTGTGACAGCATCTAGGGCAGCAGTCGAGACTGCAGCTGTGACAGCACCCACGGCAACAGTCGTGACAACATCCAGGGCAGCAGTCGTGGCAGGCGCTGGGCAGTGATGCAGAAAAGCTGGAACTAGCAGTCAAGGAGGACGATGCTGCCATGGTCGTCGCCGTGACAGCAAAGGACGACAACAGTTTTGAGGAGAAGAAGCAAATGGACCTCGACAAAAAGAGAAAATTCAGCCCGTTTGTCGTGTAAAACCACTATATTTTTCCAAGCCCTAAATCAGAAGGAATGCCAAGCCCAAAGTTCAAGGAGAGAAAATCCCAAGCAAGAAGGAAGACGAATTAAAGTTAGATTCTCTGAAGATTTAGTCTTTATTAGAGTTGTACTTTAATTTAAAGTTGTATTCTTGCTATTTTAGAAAACTTGGACCCAAAGCCTATATAAGGGCATGTATTTCGACCTAGAGAGATCATAACCCATTCTCTAGCTTTCTTCCCAAAACCCTAGCCGTTTTCCTTCCCTCATCATGTTCTAAATTCCCCTTAGGGCCACGGGTTGTTTTGTAAAGTAGTTGCAAGGGTTGTTTTTGTTTTAGGAATTTTCAGTTCAATAAAATAAACTTCAAGTTCTCTTATTCTGGTTATTAACATCTTGCAAGAGCATCGGGAGAGCATTGTGAGGTTATCAATTTACTTAGCATCGGGAGAGTTAAGTATACGAAAGGAATAAGAGCAAGTTCTCTAGCTTATAGTTGAACTATCTCGAACCTAGGGATAGGACGAGGTTAAGTGGCTAAAGAAGTATTCATCAACATTGGTGTTCATCCTTCGATTCACGCCGGGAGGTATCATCAAAGACGTGATCATCGACAGACTTGGACCTAGGGATAGGCCAAGGCACATCTGGGATTCTTGCCAAAATTGGAGTAATGAGTTGAGTATTCGTTGCCGCGATAAGCAACGGACTGCTGCCGTGACAGGTGCTGCCGCGACAGGAATGACGATAGAACTGGATTTCCTAAACTCTGCAATACATGCACTACTGAGCAATTCAATACCAGCCCATTCTCTCTTTCTTGATTACTTTACTTTTATTTCCAGTTCTCTTTATTATTTCGTGACAAACAATTTAAACTATTTCTTTTCCCTTTGTGCAGATAACGAAGGAAAGGGTTAGCCCAGTCCCTGTGGAGACGATATCCGATACTCTAGTATCACTTTACTACTTGTGTCGTGTACACTTGCACTACATTGCGATAGAAACTTTTACACGCAACAGATACGCGGAGAGGCGTATCGATACCCTTCTCCCAAGTTTGGTCACTGCCATTCTGTGTATCGATACGATCCCTAGGCATACTGGTACGCGGTCGTTAAGTTTAGTTAAAGGCATCTTTTAAAGTTTTGAAATGTTGTATATCGGTCCCTGAACTCATTATATGCAATTAGATGAGTTTGGATTGTCCGTTTGTGATGAAAATTCGCAGAGAAGCTTGAAATGTGTCTAATTGAATAATGGTAACATTAAAATCAGAAAAACCCTTGTATTTTAAAGAAATTACATTTTGGACCTTAAATCCTTAATCTATGCGATTAAGTCCTTAAATGAAATCTGATCGATGTGTTGTTCTTCCAATGCTCTTTCGTGATCACATAAGATCTAAGATACATCTAGAAAAGATAAAAAGAAAAAAAGGTCGTTATTTGGAGTCGGCTTTAACGAGTTGTCTTCGGTTTTCCCCATGTAATCACCTCAGTTCGGGTCAACCGTCTAGACCGGGCCAAGGGGGTTACACTCCCCCTCAAATTTGGACTTGTTGATCACTCTCCACCACACCTAATCAACACAATCAAGTAGTTTTTGGTATCCAATTTGCTTTGGATCCATAAACGTTAGTGGCACATAATTTTGTCCCTTTAAGAATCCATTTTTCAATTTCATCCTTTTTAGTTGAAGTACTTAGTCCTTTTGGGAGCCAAATACTTCTAAAAAATTTACCATTCAAAAATGTAGGGGCACTAGATTGTCTAATGTAAAATTTTGATTTTCCCAAATTGTTTTTCTTTTAAAGTTCATTGGAAATCAAATCTTTTTCCTTCTTAAGACCATCCAAGGAATTTTGATGATCTTTTTCCATCTTTTGAAGCAAATATTGTAAATCAAGAACTTTTTGCTCAAAATCTTTTAATTTTGCTTCAAAATCAAAATTTGTTTTAGAAAGAATTTCATTGTCCTTTTTCAAATTTGAGATTAATTTCTTGTTTTTGGAAAATGATGCCTTGAATTCAAAACCAATTCATCATAGGCATCTTGCAACTCATCAAAAGTATATGAATTTGAACTAGATGAGTTACAAGTTACCTCCCCCTCATTGAGGGCTATGAAGCATAGATGGGCTACCTCATCATCGGTGGAGTCTTCATCACTCCATGTCGCCATGTATGCTTTCTTTGAAGATGATCCGTTTTGTTGGAATTGTGGAAATCCTTCATCTTCTTCATAGATTCATGCTTGGATTTAGCCATCTCGCTCTTCATGAATCGGGTGAATTTTGTAACGCCCTGATTTTGGGCCTAGAAGTTTTAGAGTTTGAGTCGGACCGGTCGAGAACGGTTCGAATCTTTAAGGGAGATTTAGGGAACACCTAGTTCAGGATGCTTTAAAAATATGGAAAAATATCTAAAAATCTACATTTATTATATGAATGATTATGGTGAAAACAATTTTACAAAATAAGGTTTAGAAATACTACATTTTAGTGTAGTGACCAAATCGCAGTTTTTGCAAAAGTTGACAAGTGACTGTTTTGTAAAGGATTGAAACTTTGAATCTTTAAGGAGCTAATTTTACCAAAATGTTTTTAATTAGATATCTCTTTATTTTGGTTGTTTTAATAATGTTTTAATTAAGGGAAATAAGGATTATTAAAAAGAAAATCTATCTTTGACTTTTCATAACTACCTTATGTTAGTTTTCTCTCATTTCATTTTCTCTCAATTTCTACTCAGCCAAACACAATTCCTCCATCAATTAGCTCTGATTTTCATTCCATTTGATGAGATTTCAATCTCCTTTTGATTCCTAATCTTTTCCTCACCAAATCCTCTTGTTTTCACTTTGGATTTTCAAGACAACTTGCCCAAATTAAGAAGAAATCAGCCATTAGAGGTAAGCTTCATCCTTCTCCTCTAATGATCAGTTCTTTACTGAAATTCCCAAGTTATCAATCCTTTGTTAATGATTTTTGAGTTTCTTTAATGTTAGAAACATGAAATTGAGTCAAAACTCATGATTCTTGGAGAGATCTTGATGATTTTCGTAACTATTGGTAAGGCTCTGATTTGAGGTTGATTTCTAATGTATTTCAGATGGTAATTGATGTTATAAATGAGGTTTTATCAAACAAATTCCGAATAGGTTTGGATTCCTAAGTTTTGCATGCTTGATGGTGGTTTTTGGGGTGGTTTTGGTGTTCTGTTATAGCTGGAGGTATAAGGACGAGTTTATGGTGATTTTTGGTGTTGATTGAGGTTGAGAAATGTTTAGAAGTGATAGATCTTGATTTGCTTTGTTTTGGAAGAGTTTGGAGATGATTTCGGTTGTTTTTTGTGGCCGAAATGAGGCTTTTGAGTAGAGCAGCGGGTTTAGGTGTGTGGCTGATGATTTCAATGCATGATGATTTCAATGCATGATGATGCATTAATCCTCTGCTCTTATGTGTAATGAACATGGGAGACATCTTCCGATGCTTTTGGTGTTGATCCGGAAGTACCGGGAGCTTAGATATCGTTTCGGCGAGCAAGCGAAACGTAATCGGTGAGTGCGAATGGTTTTAGAAGTCCTTGAGGGTTAAAGAAATAAGGTTTGGGGATTTAGGAAAGGTTTGAAACACCTTCCTAAGTCCGGAAGTAAGTATGGCTAGATTTGCTCACAAATATGTGGTCGTTGCCCCTAAAATGCTTTACATGCTCTTGGTTTGAGATAAACAAATTCCTATTGTTTAATGCATGATTTGTAGTATGAGATGATGCTTAAAAAGATTTCATGAGGTAGCATGTTGCATTGAAGAGTTTTGAGATTTTGACTTAATGCAAAACATGTATTATGATTTTGAAATGAGATGATAAAGATTTAAAAAATGTGCATTAAGAACAGTAGGTGAGATGATGTTTTTGAAATAATATATTGGCATAGAAGATGAGATAGTTACCGGATATAATTGATCGATCAATAGGATGAGAGAGTGCACTATAAACTAAAATTCGTACGTCCTCTTTGGAGTTGGGCAATGGGGGTAATGCCATCCTAATCCAAAGTGAGAATCTGATGGTGAGAGATACCATCGGGGTAGGACTTGGTGAAATACCCAAGCTTTGTGGCGATGAGAGATACCGCCATGAGAATCTGGTGATGAGAGATTCCATCGGGGTAGGACTTGACCTTGAGTCAAGCTAATCCGCATATCCGAGTAATGATGAAATGTGAAATGCCAATATAGTATATGAACATGCATTTGTTTCACATGTACCTAATGTTGAGATGTTTTATGCTATGAGAAATGCATATGAGATTTGTATATGAAATGCTTTAGTTTCCACAAGCATGTGTATGGTCTTGCCATGAGTTTTGCATTGGTTTAAATGCATGAGATAGAAAAGAGGTACATGTGTTTTCAAACGGAGATTTGCTTTGAAATGGTTTTCAAGCATGAGATAGAATGAGCATGTTATTGAAAATGACTTTTGAGAAAGTGTTTTGAATAATGCATTATTGTGTTGTTTTCTTTAGAGCATGCCTCACTAAGCAAACATGCTTACGCTCTCTTTTACCAATAATGCAGATAATTGAAGTGTTTGGGTAGCAAGAAGGTTAAGAACATCCAAGGAAGTGTAAAGCTCATGTATGTTGATGTTTTTACATACTTTAGTATTGGTATTTGGCAATGGGGTTTCAAGGTTGTATTTGGGAGATGTATTTCGGACTCCCTTTGGTTACTGCAAGTTTGTTATGGTTTTTAGAAGATGTAAATGGTCTTATTTGGTTTGGTTTGAGGTTTGAGATCTATATTTGGTTTTGTGGTTAGGAAGGATGCATATAGTTTGAATGTTCATGTGTTTGATGCCATGCTTTAGCTTAAGCTTCACAAATATGTTCTCTAATGTCTAAACAAGTTGCTGGTATGTTATGGAATGATTTGGTGCATGTTTGATAGTGTTAAGATGTGAAAAACCAGAGATTTCTGCTGTTGTAGGGCAGGGTGTATCGAAACACCCTTACCTGTTTCGAAATAGGGGCCCGAAATGGTCATAGTGTTTCGGAACACTTTGGCTACTGGAGAGGTTTTTTCCGATACGGGTCTCGGAACGTGTAACACCCCAATATTAGGCGTAAAAGTTTAGGGTCTGAACCGGACCGGTCTGTTTTACGGTTCGAATATAAAAGGAGGTTTTAGGGAAAGCCTAGTTCGGGATGCTTTAAAAATATGGAAAAATATCTAAAAATCCTCTTTCATTATATATAAGAGAGTGGTGAAATCAATTTTACAAAATAAGGTTTGAAAATACAACATTTTGGAATAGTGACTAAAATGCGATTTTTGAAAAGTTCAGGGGTGATTGTTTTGTAAGGATTGAAACTTTGAATCTTTAAGGAGCTAATTTACCCAAAAATGATTTCTCCAGATTTTTCCTTAATTTAGGTGATTTAATTAATGTTTAATTAATCAAATGAAAAAGGGAAACCACTTTTTGGAATTTCATAACTACTTTTTCCTAAAATTTTCTCACTTCTTTTTCTCTCAAGATTCCATCATCCAAACACTTTCCTCCAGCAACTTTTGCTTTGATTTTCACTCCAATTGATGAGATTTCTATCATCAATTTATTCCTAATAAAACTAGCATCAAATCCTTTTGATTTTCTCATTGGATTTTCAAGGAAATTGGCTCAAATCAAGGAGAAATCACCATTTAGAGGTAAGGTTGTTCTTCTCCTCTAAATACTTAGTTCTTTACTGAAATTCTCAAGTTATCAATCCTTAATTTAAGATTTATAAATGGTTTTAATGATAGGAACTTGATTTTGGATTAAAACTCAATATTTGGAAGAAATCTTGAAGAATTTCGTTGTGATTGTTTGGGCTCTGTTTTGAGATGATTATTAAATGTATTTTGGATGTCTAATGATGTGTAAATGAGGTTTTATCAATGCAATCCCGAATAGGTTGTGTTTCCTAAGTTTTTGCTTATGAAAATGGTGGTTTTTGGGGTGATCTTGGTGTTCTGTTATAGCTGGAGGTATAAGGACGAGTTTAGGTTCATTTTGGATGTTAATTGATGTTTAGAAATGGTTAGAAGTGATGAATCTTCGCTGGGTTATATTTTAGAAGAGTTTGGAGGTGATTTTGGTTGTGTTTGGTAGCCGAAATGTTGGCTTTAGGTAGAGCAGCGAGTTTAAGTGTGTTGGCTGAAGATTTCAATGCATGATGATGCATTAATCTTCTTATTTGATGTGTTTAAAATAGGGGAGACATCTTTGGACACCTTTGGAGTTGATATGGAGGCTTGATCGGCGTTTCGGCAAGCTTGCGAAACGGAATTGGTGAGTGGAGTTGGGTTTCCAGCTTTGAAACAAATGTTTGAAGGTTTTGGGAGCTTAGTTTAAGTCTAAGCAACTTAACTAAGCTCAAGAGTACGTTTTCGGAAAAAACTCTCTTGGATGAGCCATGAAGTGGTTTGATGCATTTGTTATAAATTGCATGTTTAAATTCTGTTTCGAAAGCATGTTTTAGTATGGTTAATGTTGGTTTTGAAAGCCATGTGTTGAAGGATGCTCAAGGTAAGAGATCCTTGGTTTGACATTGTAAATATGGTTTTGATGCATAGTGATGCATGGTGATAAATGGCTATGATTAATGCTTTAAAACAGTGAATTGTTGATGGTAAATGATGTATATTGGCAAGTGATCTAATGGTTTTAAAGTACTTGAATCGGATATAGTTAGCCGGCTATAGGATTGGGTGCACCGTGAATAAAGTCGTCTTGGATGTTGAGGGGTTGTAATTGTATCGTACACTCCATCCAAGTACACTAACGAGTAAGGTAAGATCACAACGGTGGTTAAAAGTCCATGTGTGGATCTTGTGTTATGTGTCCTGTGTACTCGTTAGTGGAGTTATACAACTACCGATGAGTGATGTTGAGGGGTTGTAATTGTATCGTTAAACTCCATCACGGGTGTTGAGGCGTTGTGATTGTACCGTTAATCTCCACCTTGTGTTGTTCGGTAGTGTGTATGAAGTGTGTGGGACAACGCTTGTAATCTGCGTATCCAATTGTGTTTTGTCTTGTAAATGATTATGGATTATCACTTGGATGCCAATATGATATGTTGATTTTAATGAAGCATGAGATGCTTGTAAAGTATGCAAGGTTGCAAAAAAAGAGATGAGATTGTGTTTAAAAAGCTTTGTTGAAAGTGTTTTCTAAATGCATTATTGTGTTGTTTTCTTTAGAGCATGCCTCACTAAGCAATTGTGCTTACGCTCTCTCTCTTGAACCAATAGTGCAGATAATTGAAGTGTTGGAGGGCAACAAGGAGGCTAAGAGTCCAGGGGAAACTAAGCTCATGTATGGTGATGTTTTCATAACACTATTAGTTTTGGTATTTTGGCAATGGGAACCTAAGATGTGTTTTGGGAGATGTTTTGGACTCCCTAGTTTGTGGCATGATGCCTTTGATGATTTGGATTTGTAAATGGCCTTTTGATGCTTGATTTGGTGTTTTGTTGGTTGCTTGGTTTTGGAAATTCGGATGCATGCCTATAGACTTGTGGAATTCCATGTTTGATGCTACGAATGTGTTTTGAAGTTGCAAACATGTACCTTATATGTATGATGACTTGGTTGCATGGTTAGGAAGTCATTAGGATGTGTTTGAATGGTTTAATGTATGAAAAACCAGTAATTTCTGCAACTTCTGGGCAAACCGTATCGGAACGGGCACTGGCGTTTCGAAACGGGGGCCTGTAATGGCCTTCGTGTTTCGAAACGGCTGGTGATTATTTCGAAATGATTTGGCCACTGAAAGGCCCCATTTCGGAACAAGTCTCGAAATGAACCCATGTTTCGGAACAGTCAACACCGTTTCGAAACAGGTGACCGTTGGGCACTAATTTGATTGATGTTCAAGTTCGCAAGCTTTGCATTTTGGTCCCAAAAGTTGTTTTTGCAATTGTATGAGTTCGAGAAGTCCAATTAAGGTGAAATTTGACTGAGAAGCATGTAACGTGACTAATTTAATACTGGTAACCTTAAAATCAGTTATGACTTTCTAATTTATAGAATTTACATTTTGGTCCCTAATATTTGTATGTTGTGCAATTGAGTCCCTTATTGAGATCCGATTGGTGTGTCTCACACGTACATGTTTCTTAAGTGTTCGCTTAGGGTTAACGTGCATCTAGAAAAGATTTTAAAAAAGGGTCATTAATCAAGGTTGATTTTTGGGTTGACTTTGGGTTTCCCCGTGTAATCTTCGTAGTTCGGGTCAACCGTCTAGGCCGGGCTAAGGGGGTTACATTTGGTGGTATCAGAGCTGATTTCTCGTGTAAATGGGAATGGTTATGTGGGTGATGTATGTGTATTTGCATGATATGCCTATTGGGTGAAAGTATGTTGTATGAATTGCAAAGTATGTTGCAATTGTGATGCTATGCTATGTTGAAGCATGTTAGAGGAACCCATTGCCATATCAAAACTAATGAAAGGAATTGTTTTTGGAAAATGAGCTGGAGTACTTGGATTTCTTACCTTGTTGAGCCTAATTATGTTTATTGCATTTGTGTTAGTGCATTGTTTTTCTTGTAAATGGGGCCTCGTAGAGAGATAAGGATGAATACGAGAGTTGTGGCTCAGAATGAGAACGAGAAAAACGTTGAGAATGTTGTGGATATACCTCCTCCCCTGGTGGTGGACCGCCCGTCGGTGGTGGTGCTGGAGGTGAAAATGCTGGTGTTGGTGCTGGTGCTGGGGTCGCTGGACCTGATGGTGTGTAGGGGCAAGTTGCTCCTGACATGACTGTATTGATACAGGCTATTGCTAGAGCCTTTCAGGCAACAGTAGCTGGAGCTCACGGAGCTGCGCATCAGGGTGATGCTAACATGAGATTACCTTTGGAACGTCTTCGAAGTCTGGGAGGGACTGAGTTCAGAGGTTTATCTCCTGAAAGTTCTGAATCTTGGTTGGAAAGCACCAAGAGGATATTGGGACAAATGAACTACAACAATGTGCAGAAATTAGGTTGTGTGGTATCGCTGCTACATGATGACGCGTATACGTGGTGGACGACTACTGTCTCTGGAATAGAGGAAGTTGATGTGACTTGGACATTCTTTCTGAACGCGTTCAAGCGAAAGTATCTAGGTGTGCGATACCTAGATGAGAAGAAAAGAGAATTCATGTCTCTTGTGCAAGGAAGCATGACGGTGGCTGAGTATGAGATCCAGTTTGTCCGTCTTAGCCAGTACGCACCTGAGCTTATCCCTGATGAACGGGAGAGGTGTTAACGCTTCCGATATGGTTTGATGCCGTATGTGAAAACTTTCATGCTTGCAGCTGAGTATACATATTTTGATGTGCTGGTGGGTAGAGTGAAGGACATTGAACAGAACCTGGGTTTGTCTTCCAGGGGTGTTAGTTCTGGCTCGGGAAAAAGAACAGCTGAGTATAGTTCCGGTGGTGGACGGAACAAGAGAGGACGGGATAAGAGGTATCAGTCTTCTGCTAGGCGAGGTAATGGAGGGCATGGTGCGCCTATTCAAGGAGATAGGATGAGAGCTGATCAGAACACGTGTTGGACGTGTGGATCGCGTGGCCATCTAAGGCGGGATTGTCCTCGAGCAGCGAGGGAGGTTCAGGCTCCTGTTGCAGTGACCGATAATTCATGCTGGAATTGTGGTTCGGCAGACCACATGAGGAGGGAGTGTCCCTTGTTGGCCGGTGGTGGTCAGGGACGTGCTCCTGGGGTTGTTGCACCATAGAAGGGTCGTGGGCGCGGCCGTGGTAACTTCCAGCGCAAAGATGATGGTGGGAGGAATGTGGCACATGTGGTAGCCGTTCAACCTGAGGGTGGTGGCCAGGCTCGAGTGTATGCACAACGAGAAGGGAGAAATGATACGGATGTGATCGCAGGTACCTTTACTTTGCAATCCTTATCATTACTTTCCTTGATTGATTCTGGATCTACACATGCATACATATTGTGTGAACATGCTCAATTGCTTGGTTTACCTGTTGAGTCTTTGGATGTTGGTATACGTGTAACTAGTTCCTTTGGTGAGACCGTTATGACACGAAAGTTGTATAGAAGATGTCCTTTGGTGGTGCAAAACCATGTTTTTCTTGTTGATCTCATGGAATTGCCATTCTATGGTTTTGATGTAATCCTTGGAATAGATTGGCTTGTTGAACATCAAGCTGTGGTGGATTTTGAGAACAAGCAGGTTTCGTTGAAACTTGCTGATGATTATGAGGTAGTGGTGGTTGGTGAGAATGTGAAGTTTCTTGCCAATGTGGTGTCTACATTGGAAGCAAGTCGAATGCTGAGGCAAGGTTGTGAGGCTTATTTGGCTTTTGTGATGAATCCTAGCTCTAAGGAGTTGCGAGTGCAAGATATCAGGACTGTGCGAGAGTTTCCTGGAGTGTTTCCGGAGGAGTTACCTGGACTGCCTCCTAGTCGAGAGGTGGAGTTTGGAATTGAGTTGTATGAAAACACAACTCCAGTGTCCATTACTCCTTACTGAATGGCACCTAAGGAGTTGAAGGAGCTGAAGACGCAACTTCAGGAGTTGCTTGATCGTGGTTTCATTCAGCCGAGTGTGTCACCTTGGGTTGCACCAGTCTTGTTTGTGAAGAAGAATGATGGCACTATGAGAATGTGCATCGATTATCGTCAGCTGAATAAGTTGACTATCAAGAATCGGTATCCTTTACCGAGGTTTGATGATCTTTTTGATCAGTTTCGGGGAGCGGCTATGTTCTCTAAGATTGACTTGAGGTCAAGTTATTACCAGCTCAAGGTGAAGGATGTGTATGTGCCAAAAACAACCTTCAGAACGAGGTATGGGCATTATGAGTTCCTTGTGATGCTGTTGGCTTGACGAATGCTCCTGCAGCTTTTATGGACATGCTGAATAGAGTGTTCCATGAATATTTGGACAAGTTTGTTGTGGTGTTCATTGATGATATCCTTGTGTACTCTCGTACTGAGGAGGAGCATGAGGGGCATTTGAGGATTGTGTTGCAGGCATTGTTGGAGAATCAGCTTTATGCTAAGCTGAGCAAATGTGAATTCTGGCTTAGGGAAGTTGTTTTCCTTGGTCATGTGGTTTCTGTTGAGGGGATTCGTGTTGATCCTTGGAAGATTGAGGCAGTGATGAATTGGAAGCCTCCTAAGTCTGTTCATGAAGTCTGTAGTTTCCTTGGGTTGGCAGGATACTACCGGAGGTTTGTGGATGGATTTTCAAAGATTGATGCACCTTTGACAAAGTTTTTGCAGAAGGATGTCAAGTATGAGTGGACAGAAGCAAGACAACAAACATTTGAGAAGCTTAAGGCAGCTTTGACACAAGCCCCTATCTTGGTTCAACCTGAATCGGGAAAAGAGTTTGTGGTGTACAGCGACGCATCCTATGTTGGTTTGGGGTGTGTGTTAATGCAAGAGGGTAAGGTGGTGGCTTATGCATCGCGCCAGTTGAACGTGCATGAGCGCAATTATCCTACGCATGATATTGAGTTGGCTGCGGTGGTCTTTGCTTTGAAAATTTGGAGGCATTATCTATATGGTGAGAAGTGTACTGTGTACACAGATCATAAAAGTTTGAAGTATTTGATGTCTCAAAAAGAGTTGAATCTTAGGCAACGATGTTGGGTGGAGTTGCTTAAAGATTATGATCTGACGATCGAGTACCATCCGGGAAAAGATAATGTTGTAGCGGATGCCTTGAGTAGAAAGGTGGTAGTGGAATTGAGGGCTATGTTTGCCAACTTAAGCATTTCGCGAGATGGAGGTCTTGTGGCTGAATTGCAAGTGAAACCATCCTTGGTACAGTTGATAAAGGATAAGCAGCTGTTGGATGATTCTTTGGTACTGCATGTTCAGGACATTGTTGAGGATAGACCATCAGATTTCTATTTTAATGATGATGGGGTTCTATGTTTTGGGGGTCGGATAGTAGTGCCGAATGATGTTGAGTTGAGGCGTACTATTCTGACTGAAGCTCATAGTAGTCCTTTTGCTATGCACCCTGGTAGTACAAAGATGTATCGTGATCTTAAGGATGAGTACTATTGGGTGGGACTGAAGAAAGATGTTGCAGAGTATGTGAGTAAGTGCATGGTTTGTCAGCGAGTTAAGGCTGAGCATCAGTTTCCTTCTAGGTTGTTGCAACCGTTGAGGATTCCTGAGTGGAAGTGGGAAAGGATTACCATGGACTTTGTGTCTGGTTTGCCTTTGTCACCATCGAAGAAGAATTCGGTGTGGGTTATTGTGGATCGCCTTACGAAGTGTGCGTATTTCTTGCCTGTGCATACTACGTATACCTTGGACAAGCTTGCAGAGTTGTACATTGCTGAGATTGTGCGGCTGCATGGTGTGCCAAAGTCTATTGTGTCGGATAGAGATCCGAGGTTTACATCACGTTTCTGGGAATGTTTGCATCAAGCTTTGGGTACACAGCTGAATTTCAGTACTTCTTATCATCCACAGTCGGATGGACAGTCTGAGCGTGTTATCCAAGTGCTGGAAGATATGTTGAGGTGTTGTGTGATTGAGTTTCAGGGTTCTTGGGAGAAGCATTTGCCTTTGGTGGAGTTTGCTTATAACAATAGCTACCAGGCAAGTATTTAAATGGCACCTTATGAAGCTTTGTACGGGAGGAAGTGCAGAACTCCTCTTTGTTGGGCTAAAACAGGTCAGAAGTTGCTTTTAATGCAAGCTTTGTTGAAAGGAACCACGGAGAAGGTGAAGCTCATTTGTGAGCGATTGAAGGCAGCTTCTGATCGACAGAAGTCTTACGCGGATTTGAAGCGTAAGGAGATTGAGTTTGCGGTAGGTGACCGTGTGTTCTTGAAGGTTTCGCCTTGGAAGAAGGTGATGAGGTTTGGCCGGAAGGGTAAGTTGAGCCCTAGGTACATTGGACCATACGAGGTGATTGAACGTGTGGGTCCTGTTGCGTACAAATTGAGGTTGCCGCAAGAGTTGGAAAAGATTCATGACGTGTTTCATGTCTCTATGCTTCAGAGGTATAGATCGGATCCTTCGCATGTTATGCCTGTGGAGGAAGTGGAGTTGAATCCAGACTTTACCTATGATGAGGAGCTGGTTGAAATTCTGGGCTCGGACAGTAAAGTTCTTCGAGGCAAGACCATTGAATTGGTTAAGGTGTTATGGAAGCATCGTGGGGTTGAGGAAGCCACGTGGGAAAGAAAGGATGATATGAAGAAGCAGTTTTCGTACCTTTTTCCTCCAGGTAAATTTCGAGGATGAACTTTCTTAAGGAGAGGAGAGTTGTAACACCCCAATTTTGGGCTTAGAAGTTTAGGGTCTGAACCGGACCGGTCTGATTTACGGTTCGAATATAAAAGGAGGTTTTAGGGAAAGCCTAGTTCGGGATGATTTAAAAATATGGGAAAATATCTAAAAAAAAAACCACTTTTAATATATATTAGAGAGTGGTGAAATCAATTTTACAAAATAAGGTTTGGAAATACAAAATTTTGGAATAGTGACTAAAATGCGATTTTTGAAAAGTTAAGTGGTGACTGTTTTGTAAGGATTGAAACTTTGAATCTTTAAGGAGCTAATTTACCCAAAAATGATTTCTCCAGATTTTTCCTTAATTTAGGTGATTTAATTAATGTTTAATTAATTAAATGAAAAAAGGAAACCACTTTTTGGAATTTCATAACTACCTTTTCCTAAAATTTTGTCACTTCTTTTTCTCTCAAAATTACATCATCCAAACACTTTCCTCCAGCAACTTTTGCTTTATTTTCACTCAATTTGATGAGATTTCTATCATCAATTTATTCCTAATCAAACTAGCATCAAATCCTTTTGATTTTCTCATTGGATTTTCAAGGAAATTGGCTCAAATCAAGGAGAAATCACCATTTAGAGGTAAGGTTGTTCTTCTCCTCTAAATACTCAGTTCTTTACTGAAATTCTCAAGTTATCAATCCTTAATTTAAGTTTTATAAATGGTTTTAATGATAGGAACTTGATTTTGGCTTAAAACTCAAGATTTGGAAGAAATCTTGAAGAATTTCGTTGTGATTGTTTGGGCTCTGTTTTGAAATGATTCTTAAATGTATTTTGGATGTCTAATGATGTGTAAATGAGGTTTTATCAATGCAATCCCGAATAGGTTGTGTTTCCTAAGTTTTTGCTTATGAAAATGGTGGTTTTGGGGTGATCTTGGTGTTATGTTATAGCTGGAGGTATAAGGACGACTTTAGGTTCATTTTGGATGTTAATTGAAGTTTAGAAATGGTTAGAAGTGATGGATCTTGGCTGGGTTATGTTTTGGAAGACTTTGGAGGTGATTTCGGTTGTGTTTGGTAGCTGAAATGTTGGCTTTAGGTAGAGCAGCGAGTTTAAGTGTGTTGGCTGAAGATTTCAATGCATGATGATGCATTAATCCTCTGCTTTGATGTGTTTAAAACAGGGGAGACATCTTCGGACACCTTTGAAGTTGATCCGGAGGCTTGATCGGCGTTTCGGCAAGCTTGCGAAACGAAATTGGTGAGTGGAGTTGGGTTTCCAGCTTTGAAACAAATGTTTGAAGGTTTTGGGAGCTTAGTTTATGTCTAAGCAACTTAACTAAGCTCAAGAGTAAGTCTTTGGAAAAACTCTCTTGGATGAGCCATGAAGTGGTTTGATGCATTTGTTATAAATTGCATGTTTAAATTCTGTTTTGAGAGCATGTTTTAGCATGGTTAATGCTGGTTTTGAAAGCCATGTGTTGAAGGATGCTCAAGGTAAGAGATCCTTGGTTTGACATATTGTAAATATGGTTTTGATGCATAGTGATGCATGGTGATAAATGGCTTTGATTAATGCTTTAAAATAGCGAATTGTTGATGGTAAATGATGTATATTGGCAAGTGATGTAATGGTTTTAAAGTACTTGAATTGGATATAGTTAGCCGGCTATAGGATTGGTTGCACCGTGAATAAAGTCGCCTTGGATGTTGAGGGGTTGTAATTGTACCGTACAATCCATCCAAGTACACTAACGAGTAAGGTAAGATCACAACGGTGGTTAAAAGTCTGTGTGTGGATCTTGTGTTATGTGTCCCGTGTACTCGTTAGTGGAGTTATACAACTACCGATGTGTGATGTTGAGGGGTTGTGATTGTACCGTTAAGCTCTATCACGGGTGTTGAGGGGTTGTGATTGTACCGTTAAACTCCACCTTGTGTTGTTCGGTAGTGTGTATGAAGCGTGTGGGACAACGCTTGTAATCCACGTATCCGATTGTGTTTTTTGTTGTAAATGATTATGGATTATCACTTGGATGCCAATATGATATGTTGATTTTAATGAAGCATGAGATGCTTGTAAAGTATGCAATGTTGCATAAAAAGAGATGAGCTTGTGTTTAAAAAGCTTTGTTGAAAGTGTTTTCTAAATGCATTATTGTGTTGTTTTCTTTAGAGCACGCCTCACTAAGCAATTGTGCTTACGCTCTCTCTCTTGAACCAATAATGCAGATAATTGAAGTGTTGGAGGGCAACAAGGAGGCTAAGAGTCCAAGGGAAACTAAGCTCATGTATGGTGATGTTTTCATAACACTATTAGTTTTGGTATTTTGGCAATGGGAACCTAAGATGTGTTTTGGGAGATGTTTTGGACTCCCTAGTTTGTGGCATGATGCCTTTGATGATTTGGATTTGTAAATGGTCTTTTATGCTTGATTTGGTGTTTTGGTTGTTGCTTGGTTTTGGAAATTTGGATGCATGCCTATAGACTTGTGGAATTTCATGTTTGATTCTATGAATGTGTTTTGAAGTTGCAAACATGTACCTTATATGTATGATGACTTGTTGGCATGGTTAGGAAGTCATTAGGATGTGCTTGAGTGGTTTAATGTATGAAAAACCAGCAATTTCTGCAACATCTGGGCAAACCGTATCGGAACGGGCACTGGCGTTTCGAAACGGGGGCCTGTAATGGCCTTCGTGTTTCGAAACGACTGGTGACTGTTTTGAAACGATTTGGCCACTGAAAAGTCATGTTTCGGAACAAGTCTTGAAACGAACCCGTGTTTCGGAACGGTCAACACCGTTTCGAAACAGGTGACCGTTGGGCACTGATTTGAATGATGTTCAAGTTTGCAAGCTTTACGTTTTGGTCCCAAAAGTTGTTTTTGCAATTGTATGAGTTCGAGAAGTCCAATTAAGGTGAAATTTGACTGAGAAGCATGTAACGTGACTAATTTAATACTGTTAACCTTAAAATCAGTTATGATCTTCTAATTTACAGAATTTACATTTTGGTCCCTAATATTTGTATGTTGTGCAATTGAGTCCCTTATTGAGATCCGATTGGTGTGTCTCACACGTACATGTTTCTTAAGTGTTCACTTAGGGTTAACGTGCATCTAGAAAAGATTTAAAAAGAAAAAAAAGGGTCGTTAATCAAGGTTGATTTTCGGGTTGACTTTGGTTTTTCCCGTGTAATCTTCGTAGTTCGGGTCAACCGTCTAGGTCGGGCTAAGGAGTTACAGAACGCACCCGAGCACCAAAACGGACAACACCGTTTCGATACGGGTGTTTCAGTACGAAGGTCAGCATTCCGGAACGGTTGACCGTTAGACTGTGCATTTGAATTGTTTCAAGTTCTCATGTTTTACATTTTAGTTATGAATGTTGTGGATGCAATTGCTTGAGCTTGGAATGCCCTTTTAAGTTGATTTTTGGCAGAGATGTATTTAAAGTGACTAATTACGTATTGGTAAACTTAAAATCTGCAAAGTCCTTATATTTTCCAAAATTTACATTTTGGTCCCTAAACGTGTAATTCTTGCAATTGAGTCCCTAATTGGTTCCGATCGTTGTGCCTTTCTCTCATATGACTCTTGTGTAACACATAGGCTTAATGTGCATCTAGAAAAGATAAAAAGGAAAAAAGGGGGTCGTTAATCAAGGTTGACTTTCAGGTTGACTTTAGTGTTCCCCCGTGTAATCTTCGTAGTTCGGGTCAAGCGTCTAAGCCAGGCTAAGGAGATTACATTTGTTTGTAGCAGAGCCGGGTTTGCGAATGTTTGGGGCTTGGTAAGTGGTTAATGTATGTGATTATGAATGATTGTGACTTTTCAGTGAAAGTGTGATGTATGATTGTTGATGTGTGGTTTTAATGAGATGAAATTTTGATGCTATGTTGTGTTTGGGGTATAGTTGGGGATCCCATTTCCATATCATTACTAATGAGGAGAATTGTTTTCAAAAATGAGATTGAGTACTTGGATTACTTACCTTATTATGCCTAATTGGATTTATTGTATTTTGTCAGTTGCATTGTTTTATTATGGGGCCACGTAGAGAGCTTAGAATCAATACTCGTTCTATGGTTGAGAATGAGAATGTGGAGAATGCTGAGGATCTACCTCCTCCTTCCCCTGGTGGACCACCTGGTGGTGGTGGAGCTGGGGTTGGTGCTGGGGTTGCTAGTCACGAGGGAGTTTAGGGGCAAGCTGCTCCTAATATGTCTATTTTGATATAATCTATTGTTGAGGCTTTCCAGGCAGCAGTAGCTGGAGCTCATGGAGCTGCACCTCAGGATGGTGCTAATGTAAGGTTGCCGTTAGAGCGACTTCGTAGTCTGGATTAGACTGAGTTTAGAGGGTTGACCCCAGAGGGTTCTGAGTCTTGGTTGGAGAGTACTAAGAGGATATTTGGACAGTTGAATTGTAATAATGTTCAGAAGTTGGTATGCATTGTGTCCCTGTTGCATGGTGATGCATATACGTGGTGGACGACCACTATTGCGAGAATGGAGGATGATGATGTGACTTGGACCTTCTTCTTGAATGCGTTCAAGCGAAAGTATTTGGGAGTTCGCTACCTTGACGAGAAAAAGAGGGAATTCATGTCCCTTGTGCAAGGGAGCATGACGGTGGCAGAATATGAGGTGCAGTTTGTACGCATAAGCCAATATGCACCTGAGCTGATCCCTAGCGAGCGAGAAAGATGTGAACGGTTTCGTTACGATCTAGTGGCGAATGTGAAGACCTATATGCTCGCAACCGATTATATTGATTTCGATGTCTTGGTCACCCGAGCCAAGGACATTGAGCTGAATCTTGGTTTCGCGAGTCGAGTAGGAGGATCTAGCTCAGGGAAGCGAGCTGCAGAGCGTGATCTTGGTAGAGACCTCTATAAGAGGCATAGGGATAGAAGGCCACATGGTGATGCTAGACGTGGGGGTGGTAACCCTGGAAGAGGTCAGCAAGGACCGAATGCTTTCTTGAGGACTCCTAAGTGTAACCGGTGTGGTAGGAGACATGCTGGTGAGTGTTGGGGTAATCTAGGTACATGTTGGAACTGTGGTAATCGAGGGAATATGAAGAAAGATTCTCCTCAATTGTTGAGAGAGGGTCAGGCTCCGGTGAGGGCAGTTGAGCCACAAAGAGGTCGTGGGCGCGGCCGTGGTAATTTCCAGCGTAGAGATGATGGTGGAAGGAATGTGGCACATGTGGTGGCTATTCAACCTGAGGGTGGTGGCCAGGCTCGAGTGTATGCCCATCAAGAGGGAAGGAATAACACGGACGTGGTCGTAGGTACCTTTACTTGCAATCCTTGTTATTACTTTCTTTTATTGATTATGGATCTACACACTCGTACATATTGCGTGAACATGCTCAAATGCTTGGTTTGCCTGTTGAGTCTTTGGATGTTGGTATGCGTGTGACTAGTTCCTTTGGTGAGATGGTTGTAACAAGAAGATTGTATAGGAGGTGCCCCTTAATGGTGCAAGATCATGTGTTTTTTGTCAATCTTATGGAATTGCCATTCTATGGTTTTTGACATAATTCTTGGCATAGATTGGCTTGTTGAGCATAGAGCTGTTGTGGATTTTGAAAGCAAGCGAGTTTCACTAAAACTTGCGGATGATTATGAAGTTGTGGTGGTGGGAGAAAATGTGAAGTTTCTATCTAATGTGGTGTCGACGCTCGAAGCAAGCCGAATGTTGCGTCGAGGATGTGAGGCTTACCTAGCCTTTGTTATGAATCCTAGTTCAAAAGAGGTCTGTGTACAGGATATAAGGACCGTGTGTGAATTCCCTGGAGTGTTTCCGGAGGAATTACCGGGTTTGCCGCCTAGTCGAGAGGTTGAATTTGGAATTGAATTGTACGAGAACACAACTCTGGTGTCCATTGCTCCCTATCGCATGACACACAAAGAGTTGAAGGAGCTGAAGACGCAACTTCAAGAGTTGCTTGACCGAGGCTTTATTTGGCCTAGTGTGTCACCTTGGGGTGCACCGGTCTTGTTTGTTAAAAAGAAAGATGGCACGATGAGGATGTGCATTGATTATCGACAGCTGAATAAGTTGACCATCAAGAACAAATATCCTTTGCTGAGGATTGATGATCTTTTTGATCAGTTTCGAGGAGCGGCTGTGTTTTCAAAGATAGATTTGAGGTCAGGATACAATCAGTTAAAGGTGAAGGATGTGGATGTTCCAAAAACAGCCTTTAGAACGAGATATGGGTATTATGAGTTTCTAGTGATGTCGTTTGGATTGACGAATGCTCCTGCTGCTTTCATGGATATGATGAATAGGGTGTTCCATGAATTCTTGGACAAGTTCGTCGTGGTGTTCATCGATGATATCCTTGTGTACTCTCGTACTAAGAAGAAGCATGAGGGTCATTTGAGGATTGTCTTGCAAACGTTGTTAGAAAATCAGCTTTATGCTAGGCTAAGTAAATGTCAGTTCTGGCTAAAATAGGTTGTTTTTATTGGCCATGTGGTTTCGGCTGAAGGGATTTGAGTTGATCCTCAGAAGATTGAGGCGGTGATGAATTGGAAGCCTCCTAGGTCTGTTCATGAAGTACGTAGTTTCCTTGGGTTGGCAGGTAACTACCGGAGGTTTGTGGATGGATTTTCTAATATTGCTGCCCCTTTGACGAAGTTGTTGCAGAAGGATGTCAAGTATGAGTGGACGGAAGCGAGACAACAAGCTTTTGAGAAACTAAAGGCAGCTTTGACGCAAGCTCCTATCTTGGTTCAACCTGAATCAGGGAAAGATTTTGTGGTGTATAGTGACGCCTCCTATGTTGGTTTTGGGTGTGTGTTAATGCAAGAGGGTAAGGTAGTGGCTTATGCGTCACGACAATTGAAAGTGCATAAGCGCAACTATCCTACGCATGACATTGAGTTAGCAACAGTGGTTTTTGCTCTAAAGATCTGGAGACATTATCTCTATGGTGAGAAGTGTATTGTGTACACGGATCATAAAAGTTTGAAGTATCTGATGTCTCAGAAAGAGTTGAATCTTAGGCAATGATGTTGGGTGGAGTTGCTTAAGGATTACGATTTAACGATCGAGTGTCATCCGAGGAAGGCCAATGTTGTGGCCGATGCTTTGAGCAGGAAAGTGGCGGTGGAATTAAGAGCTATGTTTGCTAGCTTGAGCATATCGCGGGATGGTGGTCTTGTTGCTGAGTTGAAAGTGAAACCATCTCTAGTTCAGTTGATAAAGGACAAGCAAATGTTGGATGATTCCTTGGTGCCACATGTTCGGGATATTGCTGAAGGTAGGCCATCGGATTTCTGTTTCAATGATGATGGTGTCTTTTGTTTTGGGAGTCGGATAGTGGTGTCGAATGATGTTGAGTTGAGGCGCACTATTCTGACTAAAGCTCATAGTAGTCCTTTTTCTATGCACCCTGGTAGTACAAAGATGTATCGTGATCTGAAGGATGAGTACTATTGGGTGGGATTGAAGAAAGATGTCGTTGCGTATGTTAGTAAATGCATGGTTTGTCAGCAAGTTAAGGTTGAAAATCAATTTCCTTCAGGGTTGTTGCAGTTGTTAAGGATTCCTGAATTGAAATGGGAGAGGATCACCGTGGATTTTGTGTCTAGTTTGCCTTTATCGCCATCAAAGACGAATTTTGTTTGGGTGATTGTAGATCGCCTTACGAAGTGTGCGCATTTCTTGCTTGTGCATACTACGTACACCTTAGATAAGCTTGCAGAGTTGCACATTGCTGAGATTGTACGATTGCTTGCGGTGCTAAAATCTATAGTGTCGGATACAGATCCGAGGTTCACCGCAAGGTTTTGGGAGTGTTTGCATCAAGCATTGGGCACGCGGCTGAATTTATGTACTTCTTATCATCCGCAGACGGATGGGTCGTCTGATCGTGTTATCCAAGTGCTTGAGGATATGTTGAGGTGCTGTGTTATTGAATTTCAAGGCTCTTGGGAGAAGCACTTGCATTTGGTGGAGTTTGCTTATAATAATAGTTACTAGGCAAGTATTCAAATGGCACCTTATGAAGCTTTATACGGGAGGAAGTGCAGAACTCCTCTTTGTTGGGCTGAAACGGGACAAAAGTTGGTCTCGATGCTGGCTTTGTTAAAAGGAACCACCGAGAAGGTGAAGCTCATTTGTGAGCGGTTGAAGGGAGCATCGGATCGGCAAAAGTCTTACGCGGATTTGAAGCGTAAGGAGATAGAACTTGCTGTGGGTGATCGTGTGTTTTTGAAAGTTTCACCTTGGAAGAAGGTGATGAGGTTTGGCCGAAAAGGCAAGTTGAGCCCAAGGTTCATTGGACCATACGAGGTGATAGAACGTGTGGGTCCTATTGCGTACAAGCTGAAATTACCCCAAAAGTTAGAAAGGATACATAATGTGTTTCATGTATCCATGCTTTGGAGGTATAGATCAGATCCGTCGCATGTTATGCATGTGGAAGAGGTCGAGTTGAATCCAAATTTGACGTATGATGAGGAACATGTTGAGTTTCTGGATTCGGATAGTAAGGTTCTCTGAGGTAAGACCATCGAGCTGGTCAAAGTCTTGTGGAAGCATCGTGGTATTGAGGAAGCCATGTGGGAAAGGAAGGAAGACATGAAGAAGCAATTTCCCTACCTTTTTCCTCCAGGTAAATTTCAAGGACGAAGTTTCTTAAGAGGGGGAGAGTTGTAACGCCCTGATTTTGGGCCTGGAAGTTTTAGAGTTTTAGTCGGATCGGTCGAGAATGGTTCGAATCTTTAAGGGAGATTTAGGGAACACCTAGTTTGGGATGCTTTAAAAATATGGAAAAATATCTAAAAATCCTCATTCATTATATGAATGATGATGGTGAAAACAATTTTACAAAATAAGGTTTGGAAATACTACATTTCGGTGTAGTGACCAAACCGCAGTTTTTGCAAAAGTTGACAAGTGACTGTTTTTTAAAGGATTGAAACTTTGAATCTTTAAGGAGCTAATTTTACCAAAATGTTTTTAATCAGACTTCTCTTTATTTTGGGTGTTTTGATAATGTTTTAATTAAGGGAAATAAGGATTATTAAAAAGAAAATTTATCTTTGACTTTTCATAACTACCTTACGTTAGTTTTCTCTCATTTCATTTTCTTTGAATTTCTACTCAGCCAAACACAATTCCTCTATCAAATAGCCTCTAATTTTCATTCCTTTTGATGAGATTTCAATCTCCTTTTGATTCCTAATCTTTTCCTCACCAAATCCTCTTGTTTTCACTTTGGATTTTCAAGACAACTTGCCCAAATTAAGGAGAAATCAGCCATTAGAGGTAAGCTTCGTCCTTCTCCTCTAATGATCAGTTCTTTACTGAAATTCTCAAGTTATCAATCCTTTGTTAATGATTTTTGAGTTGCTTTAATGTTAGAAACATGAAATTGTGTCAAAACTCAAGATTCTTGGAGAGATCTTGATGATTTTCGTAACTATTGGCTAGGCTCTGATTTGAGGTTGATTTCTAATTTATTGTGGATGGTAATTGTTGTTATAAATGAGGTTTTATCAAACAAATTTCGAATAGGTTTGGATTCCTAAGTTTTACATGCTTGAACCGTGGTTTTTGGGGTGGTTTTGGTGTTATGTTATAGCTGGAGGTATAAGGTCGAGTTTATGGTGATTTTTGGTGTTGATTGAGGTTGAGAAATGTTTAGAAGTGATAGATCTTGGCTCGACTTTGTTTTGGAAGAGTTTGGAGATGATTTCGGTTGTTTTTGGTGGCCGAAATGAGGCTTTTGAGTAGAGCAGCGAGTTTGGGTGTGTGGCTGATAATTTCAATGCATGATGATGCATTAATCCTCTGCTCTTATGTGTTATGAACAAGGGAGACATCTTTGGACGCCTTTGGTGTTGATCCGGAAGTGTCGAGAGCTTAGATATTGTTTCTGCGAGCAAGTGAAACTTAATCGGTGACTGTGAATGGTTTTAGAAGTCCTTGAGGGACAAAGAAACAAGGTTTGGGGATTCAGTAAAGGTTTGAAACACCTTCCTAAGTCCGCAAGTAAGTATGGCTAGATTTTCTCTCAAATATGTGGTTGTTGCCCCTAAAATGCTTTACATGATCTTGTTTTGAGATAGACAAATTCCTACTGTTTAATGCATGATTTGTAGTATGAGATGATGCTTGTAGAGATTTCATGAGGTAGCATGTTGCATTGAAGAGTTTTGAGATTTTGACTTAATGTAAAACATGTGTTATGATATTGAAATGAGATGAGAAAGATTTGAAAAATGTGCATTAAAAACAGTAGGTGAGATGATGTTTTTGACATAATATATTGGAAAAGAAGATGAGATAGTTACCGGATATAATTGATCGATGAATAGGATGTGGGAGTGCACTATAAACTAAAATTCGTACGTGCTCTTTGGAGTTGGGCAATGGGGGTAGTGCCATCCCAATCCAAAGTGAGAATCCGATGGTGAGAGATACCATCGGGGTAGGACATGGTGAAATACCCAAGCTTTGTGGCGATGAGAGATACCGCCATGAGAATCCGATGATGAGAGATTCCACCGGGGTAGGACTTGACCTTGAGTCAAGCTAATTCGCATATCCGAGTAATGATGAAATGTGAAATGCCAATATAGTATATGAACATGCATTTGTTTCACATGTACCTAATGTTGAAATGTTTTATGCTTTGAGAAATGCATATGAGATTTGTATATGAAATACTTTAGTTTCTACAAGCATGTGTATGGCCTTGCCATGAGTTTTGCATTGGTTTAAATGCATGAGATAGAAAAGAGGTACATGTGTTTTCAAATGAAGATTTGCTTTGAAATTGTTTTCAAGCATGAGATAGAATGAGCATGTTATTGAAAATGGCTTTTGAGAAAGTGTTTTGAATAATGCATTATTGTGTTGGTTTTCTTTAGAGCATGTCTCACTAAGCAAACATGTTTACGCTCTCTTTTACCAGTAATGCAGATAATTGAAGTGTTTGGGCATCAAGAAGGTTAAGAACATCCAAGGAAGTGTAAAGCTCATGTATGGTGATGTTTTTATATACTTTAGTATCGGTATTTGGCAATGGGGTTTCAAGGTTGTATTTGGGAGATGTATTTCGGACTCCCTATGGTTGCTACAAGTTTGTTATGGTTTTTAGAAGATGTAAATGGTCTTATTTGGTTTGGTTTGAGGTTTGAGATCTATATTTGGTTTTGTGGTTAGGAAGCATGCATATAGTTTGAATGTTCATGTGTTTGATGACATGCTTTAGCTTAAGCTTCACAAATATGTTCTCTAATGTCTAAACAAGTTGTTGGTATGTTATGGAATGATTTAGAGCATGTTTGATAGTGTTAAGATGTGAAAAACCAGAGATTTCTACTGTTGCAGGGCAGGGTGTATCGAAACACCCTTACCTGTTTCGAAACAGGGGCCCGGAATGGCCATAGTGTTCCGAAACGGGTGAAGGTGTTTCGAAACACTTTGGCTACTGGAGATTGTTCTGATACGGGTCTCAGAACGCACCCGAGTACCGAAACGGTCAACACTGTTTCGATACGGGTGTTTCGTTACGAAGGTCAGCTTTCCGGAACGGTTGACCGTTAGACTGTGCATTTGAATTATTTCAAGTTCTCATGTTTTGCATTTTAGTCCTAAATGTTGTGGATGCAATTGCTTGAGATTGGAATTCCCTTTTAAGTTGATTTTTGGAAAAGATGTATATAAAGTGACTAATTACATATTGGTAAACTTAAAATCTGCAAAGTCTTTATATTTTCCAAATTTTACATTTTGGTCCCTAAAAGTGTAATTCTTGCAATTGTGTCCCTAATTAATTTCCGATCGCTGTGCCTTTCTCTCATATGATTCTTGCGTAACACATAGGCTTAATGTGCATCTAGAAAAGATAAAAAGGAAAAAAAAAGGTCGTTAATCAAGGTTTACTTCCAGGTTGACTTTAGTTTTCCCTCGTGTAATCTTCGTAGTTCGGGTCAAGCGTCTAGGCCGGGATAAAGGGGTTACAAAATTCTTGAAGAGATGAACCATATCTTCATCTTTACTTTCCTCCTTGCTCAAATAAAAGTGTTGGCATGTGGAGGATTTGAGAGCAACGTCACTCGTGTTGATGCCTAGCTCCATGATTTTCTTCTTCCCTGTCTTCTTTTTTCTCTTCCTTCTTCTCCTCTTCTTTTTCTTTCTTCATTATTTCATGAGTGAGAATAGACCCCATGAGTTCATCTAGCTTTAAGGTCTTGAGATTTTTGGCTTCGATGATGGTGGTCTTCTTTGAGTCCCATGACTCAGGAAGAGAATAGAGAAGCTTTCGGACAAGCTTGTCTTCCAGAATTATTTCTCCATAGCCTTTGAGTCCATTTGTGATGGTGGAGAATCTATCAAACATTTTTGTAATGTCTTCATCCGGTTTTATTTTGAAGTTTTCATACTCATAGTTGAAGAGGCCGATCTTGATCTTCTTTTCTTCGTTTGTTCCCTCGTATGTAACTTCAAGATTGTCCCATACTTCCTTGGCATCTTCGCAAGAGGACATCTTCTCATAGATTTTGGGGTTAAATGCACAAAAGAGGATGTGCAAAGTCTTGCAATTAAGCTCCATCTTCTTGCGATCATCTGCACTCCATTCCGCCTTTATTCATTGTGACACACAAGAACCTTCTTCAACAACATCCCAAAGCTTGTAGTCTTTGGATTTGATGAAAAACTTCATTCTAATCTTCCAATGAGCGTAGTTGGTCTCGTCGAAGAATGGTGGCTTGTCGATGGATTGCGTCATTTGACCGATTGATTGAATTCTTGTATCGAGCTTCCGGATCGCCTCAATAGGATGTTAATCCCTCTCGATTGAGCCTTGCTCTGATACAAATTGTTGGGCTTGATAGGCTCGATTTTCTTCAACCGATTTAGATAGCCAAGTGGTGGAGAAGTTGGATTTTGGGTGATTTGTGGGAAGTAAAAATTGGACAATGCACACAAGGATTTATAGTGGTTCGGCCTTCTAACAAGCACCTACATCCACTACCTTAGCTTCCCACTAAGGATTTCAGCAAATTCACTCTTGAATTTTTCCCCTTTTCTAGGCTAAGGATGCAACCTTTACACACTCAAAGCTTTCTAACCCAAAGCTTGAGTAAACCCTCTTTACAAGAGAAATTTGAGCAAACTTGAAATCCCTCACTAGGTAGATAGTTTGCACTCTTAAGCTCACTCACCCAACCCTAAACACTTGAGCAAATTTGAAAATTTTGGCTCCAAGTGTTGTCTATACTAGAAATGTACAATGTAAGCTCTAAAGACAATTTGACATCATAATGTTGTTACAATTGAAGCATTAACCATCTCTTGATGCTTGGAGGTCCCTATTATACTCCTAATTGAGTTTCTAGCCGTTGAGGACCGTTGGGGTTGAATTAGAGCCGTTGGAGCCTTTAATTCTCACCAAAAATGCAGTTCTACAGCTTAGAGTATCGATACTCCTCAAATTGTATCGATACAGTCCTGATAAGAAAATAGTCGTTGAGCACTTCCAGCTTGTGTGTATCGATACGTGTGGCAAGCGTATCAGTACGGTCTTGCAATTTAAAAGATTGTTGGGAAAATGACTGTTAGGGGTAGTTGGGCGTATCGGTGCGCGACAACCGTATTGGTACACGAACTAGCCGTTGGGCATTTAAAACAAACTGTATCGATACGGACAAAGCGTATCGGTACGAGTTTGGCTATTGGAAAATCACTGTAGTTAAAACCCTAAAGGGTATCGATACGATAGCATACCGTATCGGTACATTTCCATTAAAAGCTTGGTTTTGACTACTTTAAATGCACTTTAAATTATTCCAAAGTCTTATAAAACCCTTAAACATATTTTCAAGTTGTTTTGACTACAAGCTTACTTTAAATTCTTTTCAATTTTTTCCAAAACATTTTTCAGTTATCATATCAAAACATTTAGTTCTAAAGATACATGTTGTTTTCCATGTATCCATGCTTCGGAAGTATAGATCGGATCTGTCGCATGTTATGCCTATTGAAGAAGTTGAGTTGAATCCATATTTGACCTATGATGACAAACCGCTTAAGATCTTGGATGTGGACAACAAGGTTCTTCGTGGGAGGACCATAGAGTTGGTTAAGGTGTTGTGGTGACACCGAGGTGTCGAGGAAGCTACGTGGGAAAGGAAGGACGACATGAAGAAGCATTTTCCTTATTTTTGTTCCACCAGATAAATTTCGAGGACAAAATTTCTTAGGTGGGGTAGAGTTGTAACGCCACGATTTCAGGCCTATGAGTTAGCTGGTTTTAGGCTAGACGGTTCGGGAGAACCAGTTTGAACAACTTAGACTAGTTTCGGGATTTAATTGTTTAAAGGGGTTTTTGAGGTGTGAAAAATATGGGAAAATGTTTTTAAAATATCATTTAATATATGTATGATTTTGGTGGGATTAATTTTGGAAAATGGATTTTGGAGGTTTGACATTTTGGAAATTGGTGACCAAAATGTAAAGATCGTAAAACTGTTTTTAGTGACTAAATGGTAAAAGATCAGAACTTTGAATCTTTAAGGAGCTATTAATCCAAAGTCTAATTCATAATTTTCCCTTTAATTGGTCAATTTTAAAGTTGTTTTAATTAATAAAACAAGATGGATGGAATTAAATTGGCATTTGTCTCTTAAAATCTATTTTACGTAACTACTTTTTTCTCCCAATCATTTTCTCTCAAAATCTCTCCAGCCAAACATCTGTTCTTCAAAGATTTGAGGTAAACACTTGATTTGATTTATCTTTTAACATTAAATGATTTCCTAATTTTTTCCTATGAAAATCTTATGGTTTTATCTTTGTTCTCGTGTAAAACTTTACAATTGAAGGGAAAAGTCATCATTAAAGGTAAGGTTTCATTCTCCTCCTCTAATGAAAGGTTAATTATTGAAATTTTCAAGTTCTTGATCTTTTATGAGTGTTTTCTATTGGGTTTTGATGTTACAATTATGGAAAATTGGTTTAAATGATGTTTAATTGAGGTTTAATTGATTAAATGAAGAAATCGTTGTTTCGAATCTAATTTTCTAGGTTTATAATGAGATTATATCATGATTATGATGTATTGAAATGTTTATTAAGTGATTTTAACTTAGGAAACCCGAAACTAGGTGAGTTGGTTGATTTCTATGTGTTGAAATCTTTGAGTTTTTGGCTCAATAGTGTGGTTGTTTGGTTGCTGGAGGTTCTTTGGTGTTGAGAAGGTGTTATTAGATATAAATTGATGTTGTTTTGATGTTAATCTCATTGGGTAATGGCTAGAGATTAGTTAGAAAGGTTTCGCCGGTGTTTTCAGTAGTTTTCGGGTGGCGAAAGCTTAATCAATGTTAGGTGATGTTGTGGATTTGTGTTGCTGGAGATTAGTTAGCAAGGTTGTGCATTAATCATCTCTTTTGCTTTTCTTAGAAGCAGGGGAAGTTGTTTCGTTAGCTTTAGAAGGAGTTGTGGTTGATCCGAAAGCTTGATTTTGCCTCAGCAAAGCAATTGAGAAGTTGTCGGTGAGTGGAACTGGTTTTAAAGCTTTTCAAAGGTTTGAAAGCAAGGTTTAGGGGTTTAGATTAAGCTTGAAACGTTAATCTAAGCTCGAAAAGTAAGTATGGAAGATTTTGCTCTCGGTTTTCGGTTTCTATTGTTTTTTGATGAATTCATGCTCATGTTTTGAAGATAGACTTGTTTTACCTATTTTTATATGCATGTTTTGGGAAGTGGGAAATGTTGCATATGTTCATGTTTTGATAATACATGTGTTTTGGAAGTGGTATGCAACATGTTTGAGAAAATACCTAAATATATGGTTTAATGTATTTGAGATACTTTGATAGAAATTGGTTTGAATGATGTATATGAAAAACAGTGAGGTAACATGGTTTAAAAGTGTATATTGGAAAAGTGATGGGACTTGATACTATCAGATATAATTGGTCGACCAGTATGATGAGAGTGCACTATAAAATGTAAGCAAAATTCGTACGTACTTGTGATAAGACATGATGTGCACAGTCGTATCATGTGTGCCGTAAGATGGGAACATCCACATCTTGTGAGCATTAAGGTGGGAACAACCACATCTTGTGAACACTTTGGTGGGAACAGTCACACCAAGTGTTCTGCTCTTTTTTATGGTGGGAACAGGCACGCCATAAGGTGTATCCGCATATTCGAGTTAGTTTATGGTGGGAATAGCCACACCATGTGTTTTGGGATGGAGTGTAGCCATTCAGGTCGCTTGAATGCCAATATATGAGATTTACATGTATCATGGTTTAATGTGTTTTATACGTGAGCTTATATTTTGAGAAATGCTTTATAAGAGACAAGCATGAAAAGCTTCAGCTTGAGATGTTGTACCATGGTTAATGCATGAGACTTATGATACATGTGGTTTAAAGATTGATGATTTGGTTTGAAAGTGGACTAAAGCATGAGATAAATGAGCATGATGTGAAAGAGACTTTTATTTGAGAAATGGTTTTAAAACGCATCGTTGGTTGGTTTTTATTTGTGCATCCCTCACTAAGCAAATGTGCTTACGCTCTCTTTTTACAAAAATGCAGAAAAGTAGATTGAACGGGTAGCGAGGAAGCAAGTGAAGAAGTCCAATCGTCACTCATAGCTCAAGTATGGTGTTTAAACAAATCAATAGTAATAAGTTGGCAATGGGAGGTTACCTTGTTATTTTGGGAGCGTATGTAGTGAACTCCTTGGTTTGGCACAAGTTTGTAGTGCCTTAATAGACTTGTAAATGGCCTTTAATTGTTGGTATTTGGTTTGGTTTGCATTTTGGTACTTAAATGGCTATCACGCTTATGGAGCATGCCTATAGATTGCAAATATGTTGTGTTTATGTTGAAAGCATGCCTTGGTGTTATTTACCTTTAGAATCATGACCTAAGTGATTACTTATGCTTTGTTATCATGTTATATTGATAATGATGTGTTTGGACATGTAAAACCAGCAAAATATGACATTATAGGTCCAATCGTACCGATACACGGGCTACCGTATCGGTACAGTATAGTCAAAATAGGTATACCGTATCGGTACAGGGTAGATCGAATCGATGCAGCTAATGGGCAAAATGAGGAACCGTACCGGTACACGATGTCGTATCGATACCCTTTTGTGCCACTAGAAATTTGAGAAATTGACGAGATAATGGCGTATAGATACGGACTGAAGTGTATCAATATGTGTGGCTCTTAAGTTGGTTAAATAAGGCTTTTTGTGTTCTATTTTCTTCCGTTATGGTCACTAAATTTTTGGATATCCAATTGAATGAGTTTGGATGAATGAAAGGAGTTGAAAATTGACATGTCGACATGAAACCTGACTAATTGAATATCGGTAACTTTAATTTCGTAATAGGTCCCTAAATTTGGTAAGTTTTACAAAGTGGCCCCTAAAGCATGGTTAGTCGTAATTGAAGGGTCAATTGACTTTGTCTGAGTTGTAACTTTACCTGCTGTGAGCATTATCACCTTAAGATTCGTAAGAGCATCTAGACATGATATAAAAAAACAGGGCCATTTATTGAGGTAAATCTTTACCGGTTTACTTCAATATTCCCCGTGTAACTCGCTCGAGTCGGTAAACGATTAAACCGGGTCAAGGGGTTAAACTAGTCCTACACCAGATGATCTCCCCCTCATTCACAAACCCTCTTCTCTCACTGTCAATCCAAGATGATTTGCCTCATTAGCTGACTTCCAAGAAAAAGTTATTTCTATTGCAGAAAAGAAAAAGAGGGATCGTGCCCTAAAGAAAAAGAATAAGAGGTAGCAGGAAAGCTTAGAAGAAGCGGCCGGGGTTGAAGGCAGATCACTTTCGGACTCTAACATGCAACCAAGATCGGATGCCATGACTAGAAAAGCAAGAAAAGTCCTCAATCTTGGCAAAGATCTAGGCATTCAAATTAACGGCAATTCGAGACATTGCTCTCCTAGAAAGAAGCAGATTGCTCAAATAAGGAGGATATGTCAGAATGATAAACTAAATCTGGGCACCTCTATTTAACTTGGAAGCACATCAAGGTTACAGGCACTATAAAACTACTCTCATGGAATATTAGGGGTTTGTGGCCGGTTGTTAAAAAAAGGTTGAACTAGGAAAAATTATAAGAATTTACAGGATCGAAGTAGCATTTATTAAAGAAACGAAAACAAGCTCCTTCTCTACAGACGACATTCGCAGATTATGGTTTGATGATGACTTTGACCTTAGGTTTTCAGAAGCCAGTGAAAGATCAGAGGGGCTCCTTTCCACATGGGACAAGAGAAAACTCCTTTTTGAAGTTTTTGAGGGACTACTACCATATGCCTCGTTAAAAAAATTCCATTAACTTGGATGAAAGAAAAAGAGTGCATATGTTAATAGTTACAGCAAAAACAAACTAGTCAAGCTCGGCATACAAAGAACACAACTATTTCTCAATTGGCAACCTAAAAAGCAACCCATGAACTTCTACACTCACGAAGCATGAAGGGACATCAACCTACCCCAGTGGCTTGCTGCATATCACGTAGCAACAGGTTGTGCACACAGTCTGGCGGATCAACATGGAGCACCTCCCTCGCAGCCTGACCACGCAACCATACACCAAGTTTATCGGCAACAACGTTTGCAGCTTGAGCAATATGTCTAACCGACATCTCCCAATTTTTCTTAAGCAATTTTTGAATAGTAATAATCAACGCATTCCTCAAGTGATTTTTATTGTTTTCCTGCACACTCATAACTGTTAGACAAATGACATTAGTAATTCAAGAATAATAATAAAACAGTAAAAATAAATATTGATAATTTTATTAGATCGATCAGAATAAAATCAATTACAAATAAATCTAAAATTAAAATAGAAAATCGAATAAATAAACCGTAATTCGATTGAGTAGAAACGATTTTAAGCATGTGCAAGCACAGTTTTCTTAAGACATATTTTCGGCATTTTCGGCCTCTCCTATGGTGCTTGAGATACGTTGGTTATCTGTCTCCCAGGATATGATCAACTATAGTAGCACGATCACGAACTGTAACATTGCCTTGCCTTCCTCTATCACCGAAAAGACATTAGAAAATCACAGAGTAAAAATAGTAGAAAAACTCTGTTTTTTCGGTTATAAAACCTAGTAGGTTTGGATGCTATTTATAGGGATAAGAGTCTCATTGGAAATAAAACTTGTGAATTATATGAATTTTATTAAAAATAAAATCCACTTATTAAATAACATTATCACAATAATATTTGAATTAAAAGATAATCTCTTATAATATATTTATCCTTTTAATTCCAAAATATTCAAAAAAATAATATCCACATTTAAGGATAATCTCTAATCATTTATCCTTTTATTTGTGATATTAAAATGCTATATTTAAGGAAAAATATCTCGTAATGGGTTAAAATATCTGCAAGCCCACGGAGTGCCCGACCAGGTCGGACATTTATGTTACCCATATCATATAAGCTTAAGTTATTTAATAGCCACCAAGTAGAGTCTTATATATAAGCATATCACCATCAATATGGGATATAAGTTTTTCATTTTTCCTTAACTCAATTCACAAGCCCATTTTGAGCATCAATTTCTCATTCATCACATTTTTTCCAACAATCCCCACATGAATGAAATTGATTTAATCAAAAACATTTTGACTCGATGTGGTGATAGATTCTACGATCAGTAGTTGCATAGGATAAGTACGTGCCCACCCTTGAATCTTCCCATGTTAAAGTATATTTACTTTATTGGCTTACCAGTAAACTGTTGGTAATGCTCCAAGTATTAAGTTAGTGGTGGCCTCTTAAATAAGGCAGGCATTGAGTTAGTTTTTGAGGCAGATAAAACTTGTACTTTCCCGTAATGGTGATTATGTCGGGAAAGGTTTTTTAAGTGAAGGTTTATTTGTCATAGAACCTCAACTTAATGAAAATAAAGCTACCACTTCTGCTTATATTGTTGAGTCTGTTGATATGTGGCATGCTAGATTAGGACACGTAAAAATTCAATCCTTAAAGAAAATGATGAATATCAATATTTTGCCTAAACTAGACATAACAAACTATAATAAATGTGAAGTTTGTGTAGAAGCTAAGCATGCTAAACCTACCTTTAAAACTGTTTCTAAAAGAAAGACTGAACTGTTAGAACTTATACATACTGGTCTAGCAGACTTTAGAAACACTGAAAGTAAAGGAGGAAAACATTACTACATAATTTTTGTAGATGATTTCTCTAGATATACAAAAGTTTATCTCCTAAGAACTAAAGATGAAGCTGAAAACTTATTTCTTATTTATAAGGCAGAAGTTGAAAATCAGTTAGATAGGAGAATAAAACGTGTTAGGTCTGATAGAGGTGGTGAATATGAATCTAATTTTCTAAAAGAGGTTTGTGAGACGAATGGAATAATATATGAAACTTCAGCCCCTTATTTTCCTCAACGGAACGATATAGCCGAGAGGAAAAACAGAACCTTAAAAGAGATGATGAACTCATTGTTGATAAGTTCTGGGTTGTCCGACAACATGTGGGGGGAAGTCATTCTATCGGCTAATCACATTTTAAATTGAGTACCTCATAAGAAAATTGATTCTTTCCCATACGAATTATGGAAAGGGTATGCCCCAAATTTACAATACCTGAAAGTGTGGGGGTGTCTGGCCAAAGTGGGGTTGCCAGACTTTAAGAAGTCCACCATTGGACTTAAGACCGTTGATGCAGTGCTTATAGGCTATGCTTCTAACAGTGTCGCATATAGATTCATGACTTTACAAGATTCTTCTATTTGTGAATCTAGGGATGTTGTTTTCTTTGAAGATATCTTTCCTCTCAAGAAACATAGATTAAGTGTTGAAACACAAATAGAAAACTTTCCATGCACTTCTTCTAGTGTGCCTGCTAGGTCTTCTCAAGAGATTGAATTTGAGCCTAGAAGAAGTAAGAGACAAAGAGTTGAAACCTCTTTTGGACCAGACTTCATAACTTCCTTTATGTCTGAGATAAATGATTTAGACACCCTTTCTGATCCTATAGCTCAAGCTTATTTGTTAGATGAGGATCCTAAAACTTACGAAGAAGCTATACGATCTATTGATGCTAGTTTCTGGAAAAGCGCTATAAAAGATGAACTAGAATCAATAATGTCTAACCATACTTGGGAATTAGTTGACTTGCCTAGAGGATTTAAAACCATCAACAGTAAATGGGTCTTTCGAAAGAAACTTAGACCAGATGGTTCTATCCAGTGGTATAAGGCAAGGCTAGTAGTCAAAGGGTTCACTCAAAGATTTGGTCAAGACTTCTTTGATACTTATTCTCCCGTCACTAAAATCTCAATGATCAGTGCATTGTTTGCACTAGCCTCCATTCACAAGTTGCAAGTACATCAAATGGATGTAAAGACTGCATTTTTGAATGGGGATCTAGATGAGGAGATCTATATGGAGCAACCTCTTGGCTTCGAGGCGCATGGTATGGAAGGCAAAGTTTGTAGACTTAAAAAGTCACTTTATGGCCTGAAGCAAGCTCCTAAACAGTGGTATGAGAAATTTCATAAAACTATTCTTAGTTTTGGTTTTGTTGTGAATGGTTCGGATGCATACGTGTATTCGAGGATGTTTGGTACTGATTGTGTCATCATAAGCTTGTATGTTGACGACACGATGATTTTCAGTACTAACATTGAGTCCATTAACAAAATAAAGAGTTTCTTGTCCACTATGTTTGAGATGACTGACTTGGGAGAAGTTGATGTAATCTTAGGAGTCAAAGTAACCAAAACTGAAAAGGGATTTTCTTTAAGTCAGACACACTATATGGAGAAAGTGTTAAAGAAATTTGACAGTTATGATGTCATCCCTATTTAAACTCCTTATGAATCTAGCATACATCTTTTTAAGAATAAAATAAGTAGCGTTTCTCAAACGGAATATGCCAAAATAATTGGTAGTCTGATGTTCTTAATGACCTATACTCGGCCAAATATTGCCTATGATGTAAGCAGACTTAGTAGATATACTCACAACCCTAGTGGTGAGCACTAGGTTGCTCTTAGACGCTTACTTAAGTACCTTAAGGGTATGATGGACTGTAGACTTGAGTTTGTTGGCTTTCCTGCTACTTTAGAAGGATATTGTGACGCCAATTGGATCTCTGGTAGTGATGAAGTAAGCTCTACGAGTGGGTATATTTTTAATTTAGGAGGAGCAGCAATTTCTTAGAAGTCTTCAAAACAGACTTGTATTGCTCGCTCTACTATGGAGTCAGAGTTTATAGCTCTTGACTTAGCTGGGCAAGAAGCTGAGTGGCTAAGGAGTTTGTTAGCCGATATTCCATTGTGGGGAAGTCCAACTCCTCCTGTCTCCCTGTTGTGTGATTCACAAGCTACGATTTGTGTTGCTAAGAGTCAAGTTTACAATGGTAAAAAGAGGCACATTCGTATAAGACATGAATCTGTTAGACACTTAATAAGAAATGGAGTACTCTCTTTAGAGTATGTGAAGTCGGAAAGAAACCTAGCATATCCACTTACCAAAGGGTTAAGTCGGAAGTTGGTCCTAGATTCGTCGAGGGGGATGGGTTTAAAGCCCATTGGTTGAGGAATTCATGGTGGATACCCAACTTAGTTATCTAAGTTCAATGTGGTTAAACAAAACCATGGAAAGACTCATAGTGTACATTTCTCACTACCTATCCCTATGACGAATAATGTACATGCTCAGGTTGAGTACTATTACTCTTAATAAATTCATAGCCCAGGTTTTGAGTGGTATTTTTGAGAAAGACTTGATGAATTTACCGAATCATGGTTGAATACTTATTCTTAATAAGTTCATAACACAAGTCTGAATGTGTTGCCCTATTGAGAAGGACAAGATGAACTTACCGCCAAAAAATGTTGAGTTTCAAGAAACTCTTAATGAATTCAAAGTTTGAATGGTCCTATTGAGAAGGACATTTTGAATTCACCGATAATGAGGTTGAATATTTATTCTTAATGATTTCTTATCCCAAGACTAGGTGGTTCATTTTGAACTTGAAGAAATCACCATATATCTAAGAGGTTGAGCCATTACAAATGGTTCTTAATTATTTCATAGCCCGATTTTAGGGTGGTTTATATCGAGATAAACTTGATGAAATAACTTATGTGAGTGAGAAGGATTAGCCACCTTCTGTGAAAAATGTTGGGTCGTGTTTCTAATACACTTACTAGAATCCTGAGGTAAGATGGCCAAATATACACTTGTGTATATATCTTACACATCGAGAACTTCGGTGGATGGAGTTAGTTGTGTGTTATGAGTTTACCCCTATCTTAGAAAGTTCAAGACTAGTTTCACTTATCTAAGAGAAGGATCGCTCATCATCACTATGTACTAGTTCAAGATACGTTCACAAGTGCTTAAGCAACTAGTTCCGCTATTGCTCTTCTGAGGAGGTCTGTGTTTGAGATACAGATGAATTCTTTCGCATTAGTGGGGGAATGTTGGTAATGCTCCAAGTATTACAAAGGCTATATCCCACATTGGTTGGGAAAATAGTTTGTGAAGGGTATTTATACCCATGTTTCCCCCCTCCCTTGTTGAGTGGGAAAGAACAAGGGAAGTCCTCGCGCGCCGCCGCCGTCCGGTTGGCCCGGCCCGACTCGGGCTCGGGCTCGGGTAACACGTGTCTTCGACACGTATGCGCGCGAATCTTATATTTTTGGAGAAAATTCATATGGAATTTTCTTAAGAAAATTCAAATTCAGATTGTTTTTCCAGTGAAATTCATGTGTTCACAGAGTTGTTACTGGTTTTGATTGCATGTTTAATATGTTGTTATTGAGAAGTTGTTACAGCAAGTTAATACTGCAGTTATAAATAGAGGTACCGTCGTTGTTCACTTCGGAGTCGAGTGTACGATTCTTGGAGTGTCCGTGTTCACCTCGGGGGACATTCTGCCTGTGAAGCGACTACACTATTCGAAGCATATTTGTTTCTAAGACAGTGGCCAACATACCACGACACGGTTCATCCTATTTTCATTTCTGTTTTTATTATTTCCAGTCAGTGCTAATCAGCCAGTTTTGCAGCCTTTTTCACCAACATAAACGTGATGGCTTTGAACTATTCTGTCGTTTGTGTAAAGGATGATATACTTCACACAACTATTTCCCTGGCAAGAATATTAGTTCTCATGGGTATGTTTGTATAGCCATGGACATCTCTTGGTTCTGCGAGAGTTTGAGAGAACCATACCCAATAGTCTCCTTAAAGTGGCCACACTTCACTCTTACATAGGTGACTTATGTTGTTCGGTTCACCGAAACACACAATGGTCATTAAAAGCATTGCTTAGCCTATTCCACTTTCGATCATTGTTTACGTCATAGGAACGTACTTGGGAGAAGAACCCCCACAGTGACCGCACAAGGTCTATTCAAGTGTGTTGTCCCTTTGAACCTAGATCTTGGGATCTCCAGTCAACTAGGTAGGGTTTTCTTTCACATGGCGCCTTAAATTTCCATGGGCTTTAGTCTCATTCCTTTCGATTTTTCTCAACCTAATTTCGTTTCAAACCTTTATTTAGCGATTCCGTAACGTTATCCTTTGGTCTTTCAAAATTAATAGAGATAACTCTATTTGAGATCAGTTGTTTAACGGTATTATGTCAACGACGTATATGCCTTGACTTACCATTACACATAAAGCTTTGTGCTCTATCAATTTTTGCTTGGTCATCGCAATATATGCATATTGTGGGCACATGCTTTGGCCATTCAAGAATATCCTCCAAGAAATTTTGAAGCCGTTCGATTTCTTCTCTATACTTGTCTAGAACTACAAACTCAGATTCCATTATAGATCTGGTTATAACCGTTTGTCTTGAGGATTTCCATCCACTTGTGCCTTTGATATCTTGAATACCAGATATTCAACTGGCATCGGAGTATCCTACAGTGTATATCTAAGATATCTCAATACCCTCACAATTGTTTTCCAATGATTTTCACTTGGATTGCTTGTGAATCTACTTAAACTGCTCACAGTAAAAGTAATATCTAGTCTAGTGTAGCTCATTAGATTGCCTATGACCCTTGTGTATTCCACTTGTCAACATTTTGACCTATATTCTTAGAAAGTCTTGGCTCATGTCTATTAGAGTTTTAGATATACCAGAATCATCCTTGCCAAATTTCCTAAGAATTTGTCCACATAGTGTGACTATATGAGACCGTCATGTGACCGTTTAATTTGGAATCGTACAATATTCTTTTGAAAATAAATTCCTTAAAACAAATTTATTGACAAGATCTCAAATTACAAACGGATCAAAGATTCTTAATAAATAAATTCAACGATTTATTTTCTTCTACAAAATAGAATCATACTTGATTCTCAAGAAGCAAAATTTAACGATTTATTTTTCTCGCAACGTTAGAATCATACAATATTCTTTTGAAAATAAATTCAATGATTTTTTTTCAAAATTAGAATCAAGGCAAGATTCTGATGAAGAAATAAATTTAGTGATTTATTTCCCTTATATCTTCTGTTAAACAACAAGATTATTGACAATAAAACCCGAAATAGAGATATCAAAACAAGTCAATTCTGTTTAACAAACAGAAATCAAAAGGAACTAATCCTTTGATTTTAATTTCGGTGATTCTTGTTTGGAAATGAGATCAAGTAAACCTGTTAAAACCGTAGGAATTAAATCTTGAAACAAAATTTTTCACGAGATCTTAGTTTTCAAACAGATCATGTTTGTTTGAGTATCCTATCCGTCTCTATAAATTTCTTGAAAAGAAATTATTAGTAAAATAATAATAATTCATAGAGTATCCAGAACAAAAAAACAAAATTACAACATTCTATAATTATTACTAAAGCCAAAGAATTATAAGACAATAATATATATATATATATATATATATATATATATATATATATATATATATATATATTGTAACACTCAAAAAAGAGAGGAAGAAATTGTATTAAAACTAAAAAAAGAAAAAAGATTTGTAATTGTGGGGTTTTGAACCCACGACCTCACCTCGTCCTTCACCCACATGTGCTTAACCATTGAGCCAAATGTCCATTTCTGTCAAGGGTTGCCCGCATTAATATTTGAATAAAGTTTAGGAAGCCTATTGAATAAGATTTAAAACAACGCGTCTTTCCACCTACCCCATTTAATTTTTTTGTTCGAATCGATGAGAAGAGTTTCCAAAAAGTCCTGAAGCCCATTCGGCAGCTCACATATCTCCGTCCGACCTCGCCCGTCGCGCCGCCGTGAGAGTCACCGCCGTTACCAGAGTGATCGCCGTCTCGCCTTGGTCACGACCCAGTTGTCCACTCGCGCATCGGAGCCGTCGTTCGCCGTTGGTTTTGGGTCAAAGGTTCATCAGAACCCTTGCTACATTTCGGTTTCAGCATTTTTTTCCAACGCTGTCTGCCGCTCCCTCGTCGTGTCGTGGCCGCCACCACCCTCACCGGTCGAATCACAGCGCCACCCCGAGCTTGATCCCGACAGCTACGCGGAGCACCACTGGCCCTTTTGCCGTAAGAGTTAGGTTGAAAAGTTCGACGGAAACTCAAGGGTTTCCATCATTTTTTAACCCTTGTCGTCGTCCTTTTGTCGCACCGTCGCCGTCTCTGAGCTCCTTTCATCGTCACGAACAAAACCCTACCCTCAGGTCGTCCGTCCGTCTTCGGTTGGTGGGTCATCGGACCTACATCGATCCTAGCGTTATCGCTTTGGGTCTGGTAAGTTCCGGTTAGATTTCGGCTTTGTTAGGGTATTCCCGGCTTGTTTGAAGTGTTGATTCTGAGATCCCTTGTTTTTCGGTAGATTCTGACTGTTTGGGGGCCTCCGGCGAGCAATTCTAGTGACTGGCCGGCAAGGTTAATCTTTGGGTAAATGGGTCGGTTCAGGTGTTGGCCCAAGAGCCTGAACCGGTCACCTTTAGGCCAAGCCCGTTTATTAACCCGGTCCGAACCCGAGCCCATACCTGAGTCTGACCCATATCCGAGCTCAACCCGTCTGCCGAGTCAACTCAGCCTGAGTCAGCTCAGTGAGTTAGCCTGAGTCAACTTAGTTGACTCCTATCAGTTGAATGCTGACGTCAACGTTGACTTCGACCGTTGACCGTTGACCAAAAGTCAACTTTTTCTGAAAGCTCTTATTTTGGGTTTTTCGACGTCCTAAGTCTGATTTTGGAGCCCGTTTTGCGAAATTCTAACCCGAAAGCCTCTGAATCTGACATTGAATTCGAGTGTGCTTATGTATTTAATTATTCGATTAAGAGCTTGTGAGTAAGGTCTGATCTTGGAATTTGTGTAATTGAAGGTACTCACACTTCCTTGAATACGAATGGTTGAGGAATGTCAAATCCGGGTTCAAGAGTGTTCGAATGTCATTCGAGGGTCAACAGATATAGCAAGGATTCAAGGTAATACATTACTACCTTCTGCATGCTTTTGTAACATGTTGGTATTCGGTTAATGTTTGCACGACCATGTTTAAGCATGTGACTATTTCTGCCTATGTCGATCATTTATGAGATAAAAATAATAATGGCCAAGATAGATATTCGAACAAGAGGTTGATAAATCGAAAGGACTTCCGAGTTCAGTGCACGATTAATGAGTCGGTTAATCTTTAAGTTAGATTATCCATTTGATTGAAAAGAAATGTCAAAAATTTGACTGACGAATGACAAAAATACATCTGTCTATAAAATCAACTCATGAAGCTATACTTGAGCCAATAAGACATATGATACACTTGAAAACCTCATACTACTGAAATGTCACGCTAACAAGACTTAAACCCTCGAGATTGTAAAGTACTTGAGTTGCAAGAATTTTGAATAATTCGACGAAGATAAATTTACGAAAAAATATTTGTAAGTATGAATTGAGCAATGAGGCAAAAAAGATTGAATTGATTAAATTGACTAAAAGGGACTGAATATTCTGATAAGGCTGAAATGGGTCACTATAAACCAAAAGACTGATATTTTCTTTGGGCATTAATTGTCAATCGACCGACATATGGGATATATTCTCGAGGTCTAAAACGAATGAATAGATGGAAGTATCGAGAAACTCTGAATAATTGAAACATTTTCGAGCATCGTAATGTCTGAAATACTCTCGAATACTGGAATGTCGAAGAATACTTCTAAGACATAAAATTGGAAATGTCATTAAAGATAAACAAATGTAATGACTCCAAAAGTGGTAAAATACGACTCGTGTCAGTTGGTCGATTCGGTTACTATGATGATAGTGGGAGAATACCGTGTGAATGCACGTACAATTTATTTGGAGAAAGTACATGGTTAATAGTGAGAGGGATCTGTTCTTCCAAGGCACATTCGATGTTTGGAATGAGTTCAGGTAAAATGCACATGTTTGAATACTTGGAAAGTATCACTCAGATATATGCTTGATTTCTGGTAATAAGTTTAGTGGACGATTGGTGAAGGCGCACTATTGTTGTTATGATCTGTGGTCAGTTCTGAGAAATGAATGATTGAGGTGTACCTATTTGGTGAGATATTAAACACTGTGTTAATGGGTTTTGATTAGTTCAATGGGGCTCGGAAACTTGATGAGCAACTAGAATTCCTAAACTTTGTACATCACTGGTTATACCTTGTTGGTTCAAATTACTATATTACCTCCGATGGTCAAAATGATCTTAGTAATCTCGTAGGCTGTAAGACTAAATTTTGCTCGCGATATATCTGAAATCCCAATGATTCTGATGTATCAACTTCCAATGTTGTTTCGATCCGTATTATCAAACTCCCATATTCGTAGGGACCTCGTTCTAAAATCATCCCAATATTGTCAAATGTCATCTTTCTGATATCTATCAAGTACCTATAAGAAATGAAATGGGTCATAAAGCACGTACCATGTATCTATAAAATACTTTCTGTTCTAAACCAAGACCATATGCTTAAAATTTAAAAGTATGACACTCTAATAGGAACGAAAAGCATTTCATTGGTTTCTGACCTCTGATTTGAAAAATATGTCTGATATATGACATTGAATACGAAATAATAGTAAAATAAATTTGACATCTGTCTTTTGGTATAAAAATAGATCTGATATCTATTTTATGTAATAGTGTCTTCTAAATATAAACTGAAATCATATGGGGTATATTATCTGGGTTATGAATGAAGATCTGTAGGCTCAGCGCTGGTAAGTCCTTCTAGACCTAAGCTCCTACGCCCAATGGGCTTAGGGTAAGCCTTTCTGTAAGCTCATATGCTCGACGAGCCTAGGGTAAGTCTTTCTGGATACTATTATGGGTTTATGTATATTGGCATACAGTTGGAGGGTAGTTAAGTAAATTAATAAAATTTTCTGACCTCTTTTGAAACATACCCTACTAAATTAATGTATCAAGTTGAACTCTCAGTAAACTTACAATTTGCTCCTAATGAACCACTCTGAACTCCTTGATTCAACTTTTGAAATCTGAATCTCCAGCTTTTGACTAATCTCCTAAGGTTCGAGTGATCACATAAAGAACAACTCAGTTACCTTCTAATATAATGCTCCATTGAAATATCGAATCTTAATTTGAGCTTACTGTTGCCCAGTTCATCGTGACACTATTAAGCTTGCCATACACCTGCTTGTGCTTTTAGCATCCCTTGGTAGTTTGTATTACTGAGCTTTCTGAAGCTCACGTTGTTTTTACCATCACAGGTTAAAAGATCAATCATGTTGCAGCTATCAACGTCGGTATGTGAGTTTATTCGGTTTTGCTTGCGGAGTACGGCACCAGTGTAATTAGGGGTCATGTATGTCACATTTTGTTTCGAGTATGAAACTTGTATTAACAACTTTTATCACATTTTGTTTCATTGTATAAATGTTTTCTGGAATTGTATTTTTAATTCAAAACTTGATTTATGATTTTAATCGGTTTACCAATTTATTTATTTGAAATTTTAACGTGGGTCGCTCCAGTGACCCTAATGTGACTTTCAAGGATTCGTGCTAACGCATAGGCAGGTCTAGAGGGTTACATTTAGTGGTATCAGAGCTTAGAGTTGCGTCATTCTGGGTTGATCGGTCTATTTTTTGTCATAGAGTGTTTGGTCTGTGTATGCCCCTAGCATAATCGTACTCCTCTAAGCCGAAACTCTAATGTCGAATCCTTTCTTCTGAATTAAATGAATCGAAGCATTATGCCTTTCATAGATCGATCTGTACTACTAGGAAATGTCTATAATGTTCATATGTGTTTTGGATTAAATTAATGGACTTGAATCCGGATAAAAAAATTGTGGTGGTTAATGCATGCAAAATTGAAGATATGAATCAAATTGAGATTAAATGTTTAATCATGTGAGGTAACCGATATAAGATTACATATAAGGCCATTTGGAGATCATGATTATGTTTTAGAATATTCTGATGGGATTTAAGAAAAGTCTTACGAATTTAAAAGAATTGTGTCTGTGATATTGGTGAAAGTATAAATTTCAGGGTGACTGTCGTACACAAAGGGAACAATCATCAGAATGTTGTGCCGAAAGTAAGTGTTATTCGTTGAAAACCCTTGTTATATCCGATCGGCTTGAAGAAAGACCTCTTATGTAAAATGTGGCATGGTGTATCGTTATATCATCCTTGACTGAAATTTGGTGTTACATCCTGATTCTGGAAGGCCCTGGTGGAGGCCTTGAGTACTCGTTTGTATTTCAGGTACCGCTTTTCTTCCGTAAATTAATATTCAACCTAATAGAATGATTAAGATTATAGAGAAGATACTTCAGGGTTGTAAGATTGACTTCTGTGATACTTGGGAAGATTTTGACCCATGACTGAGACCATTTTAATAACAATTACGAGACCAGTGTTCGTTTGACTTCGTATGTTCTATATGAATTCACATAATGTATTCTGATAGGTTGGTCCGAGATGTATGATAGAATGAGTTTGGATCCGAAGATTGTACTAGATTGATCTGTGATTGTCTGAAAATGGTTCCTAGAGACAATGGTACTTTAGTGGATAAGTTTCAGAACAAGAATGGATGAAAGAATAGTTTTTACTTTTTCGACTAAAGTAAATTTCGAGGACGAAATTTATTTTAGAGGGGGAGAATTGTAACACTCAAAAAAGAGAGGAAGAAATTGTATTAAAACAAAAAAAAGAAAAGGGATTTGTAATTGTGGGGTTTTGAACCCACGACCTCACATCGTTTTTCACCCATGTGTGCTTAACCATTGAGCCAAATGCCCATTTCTGTCAAGGGTTGCATGCATTAATATTTGAATAAAGTTTGGGAAGCCTATTGAATGAGATTTAAAAAAAACACGTTTGTCCACCTACCCCATTTAATTTTTTTTGTTCGAATCAATGAAATGAGTTTCCAGAAAGTCCCTAGACGCATTCGGCAGCTCACATGTCTCCGTCCGACCTCGCTCACCGTGTCACCGTGAGAGTCACCGCCGTTATCGGAGTGATCGTCGTCTCGCCTTGGTCACGACCCAATTAACCACTCGCGCATTGGAGTCGCCGTTCGCTATTGGTTTTGGGTTAAAGGTTTGTCGGAACCCTTGCCATATTTCGGTTTCAGCATTTTTTTCCTACGCCATCTGCCGCTCCCTCGTCGTGTCGTGGCCGCCACCACCCTCACTGGTCGAATCACAGCACCACCCTGAGCTCGATCCCGACAGCTACGCGCAGCACCGCCGGCCCTTTGGCCATAAGGGTCGGGTTGAAAAGTTCGACGGAAACTCAAGAGTTTCCATCGTTTTCGAACCCTTGTCGCCGTCCTTTTGTCGCACCGTTACTGTCTCTGAGCTCCTTGCACCGTCACGAACAAAACCCTACCCTCAGGTCGTTCGTCTGTTGCTGGTTGGTGGGTCGTTGGAGCTACGTCGATCCTAGCGTCATCGCTTCGGGTCTGGTAAGTTCTGGTTAGATTCCGGCTTTGTTAGGGTATTTCCGGCTTGTTTGAAGTGTTGATTCTGAGATCCCTTTTTTTGGCAGATTCTGACCGTTTGGGGGCCTCCGGTGAGCAATTATGGTGACCAGCCAGCAAGGTTAATCTTTGGGTAAGTGGGTCGGTTCAGGCTCTTGGGCCAACACCTAAACCGGTCACCTTTGGGCCAAGCACGTTTATTAACCCGGTCCGAACTCGAGCCCATACCCGAGTCTAACCCATATCCGAGCCCAACCCGTCTGTCGAGTCAACTCAGCCCGAGTCAGTTTAGTGAGTTAGCCTGAGTCAACTCAGTTGACCCCTGTCAGTTGAATGCTGACGTCAACATTTACCGCTGACGTCAGCGTTGACTTCGACCGTTGACCGTTGACCAAAAGTCAACTTTTCCGAAAGCTCTTATTTTGGGTTTTTCGACGTCCTGAGTCTGATTTTGGAGCCCATTTCGCGGAATTCTAACCTGAAAGCCTCTGAATCTGACATTGAATCCGAGTGTGCTTATGTATTTAATTAATCGATTAAGAGCTTGTGAGTAAGGTCTGATCTTGGAATTTGTGTAATTGAAGGTACTCACACTTACTTGAATACGAATGGTTGAGAAATGTCAAATCCGGGTTCAAGAGTGTTCGAATGTCGTTCGAGGGTCGACCGATATAGCAAGGATTCAAGGTAATACATTACTACCTTCTGCATGCTTTTGGTATTCGGTTAATGTCTGCACGACCATGTTTAAGCATGTGACTATTTCTGCCTATGTCGATCATTTATGAGATAAACATAATAATGGCCAAGACAAATATTCGAACAAGAGGTTGATAAATCGAAAGAATTTCCGAGTTCAGTGCACGATTAATAAGTCGGTTAATCTTTAAGTCTGATTATCCGTTTGATTAAAAAGAAATGTCAAAAATTCGACTGACGAATAACGAAAATACAACTGTCTATAAAATCAACTCATGAAGCTATACTTGAGCCGATAAGACATCTGATACACTTGAAAACCTCAGACTACTGAAATGTCACGATAACAAGACTTAAACCCTCAAGATTGTAAAGTACTTGAGTTGCTAGAATTCTGAATAATTCGACGAAGATACATTTACGGAAAAATATTTGTAAGTATGAATTGAGCAATGGGGAGAAAAAGATTGAATTGATTAAATTGACTAAAAGGGATTGAATATTCTAGTAAGGCTGAAATGGGTCACTATGAACCTAAAGACTGATATTTTCTTTGGGCATTAATTGCCAATCGACCGACATATGGGATATATTCTCGAGGTCTAAAATGAATGAATAGATGGAAGAATCGAGAAATTCTGAATAATTGAAACATTTTCGAGCATCGTAATGTCTGAAATACTCTCGAATACTGGAATGTCAAAGAATACTTCTACGACATAGAAATAGAAATCTCATTAAAGATAAACAAATGTAATGACTCCAAAAGTGGTAAAATACGACATGTGTCAGTTGGTCGATTCAGTTACTATGATGATAGTGGGAGAATACCGTGTGAATGCACGTACAATTTATTTGGAGAGAGTACATGGTTAATAGTGAGAGGGATATGTTCTTCCAAGGCACATTCGATGTTTGGAATGAGTTCAGGTACAATGCACATGTTTGAATACTTGGAAAGTATCGCTCGAATATATGCTTGATTTCTGGTAATAAGTTTAGTGGACGATTGGTGAAGGCGAACTATTGTTGTTATGCTCTGTGGTCAGTTCTGAGAAATGAATGGTTGAGGTGTACCTATCTGGTGAGATATTAAACACTGTGTTAATGGGTTTCGATTAGTTCAAAGGGGCTCGAAAACTTGATGAGCAACTAGAATTCCTAAATTATGTACATCACTGGTTATACCTTGTTGGTTCAAATTAGTAGATTACCCCCAAAGGTCAAAATGATCTTAATACCCTCGTAGACTGTAACACTTAATTTTGCTCGAGATATATCTGAAATCCCAATGATTCTGATGCATCAACTTTCGATGTTGTTTCAATCCGTCTTATCGAACTCCCCTATTCGTAAGGACCTCGTTCTAAAATCAGCGCTGGTAAGTCCTTCTGGACCTAAGCTCCTAGGCCCAATGGGCCTAGGGTAAGCCTTTTTGTAAGATCCTATGCCCGACAGGCCTAGGGTAAGTCTTTCTAGATACTATTCTGGGTTTATGTATATTGGCATACGGTTGGAGGGTAGTTAAGTAAATTAATAAAACTTTCTAACCTCTTCTGAAACATACCCTACTAAATTAATGTATCAAGTTGAACTCTCAGTAAACCTACGATTTGCTCCTAGTGAACCACTCTGAACTCCTTCATTCAACTTTTGAAATCTGAATCTCCAGCTTTAGACTCATCTCCTAAGATTCGAGTGATCAAATAAAGAACAACTCAGTTACCTTCCGATATAATGCTCCACTGAAATATCGAATCGTAATTTGAGCTTATCGTTTCCCAGTTCATCATGACAGTGTTAAGCTTCCCATAAACTTGCTTGTGCTTTTAGCATCCCTTGGTAGTTTGTATTACCGAGCTTTCTGAAACTCACGTTGTTTTTACCATCACATGTTAACAGATCGACCATCTTGCAGCTATCAACGTTGGTATGGGAGTTTATTCGGCTTTGCTTGCGGAGTACGACACATGTGTAATTAGGGGGCATGTATGTCACGTTTTGTTTCGAGTATGAAACTTATATTAACAACTTTTATTACAGTTTTGTTTCATTGTCTAAATGTTTTCTGGAATTGTATTTTTAATTCAAAACTTGATTTACGATTTTAATCGATTTACCAATTTATTTATTTGAAGCATAGGCGAGTCTAGGGGTTACATATATAACCATGAAAGTACCATAATTCGTGGTCTTGGAATTACCATAGTTTGAGGTAAAATCTCTACTAATAATCAATGAAAGTTGATTATGAGAAATTACCCCTTCTACGCATAAATAATGCCATGAATAGTGCATGTTGTTTGCCCAGTTCATAACGATCCAGCCCTCATGCTCGTAGTCCAAGATGCGTCTTGTAATTCAAAGGTTTACAAGCGGTTATATACTGATCAAGCATCGTCGTGGTTAACAAGAGAATGTAAATAAATAACTTAGTTAAACACTTTAATTAAGTTAAAATATGACTTTTCTCTGCTGAATAACACATCTTCTCTCTGCTGAATAGCACATTTCTGCTGCATAGCACGTTTCCTTTGTTTTTTTATCGTTTTTTGGCTTCGTGTTTCAAGGCAGTGTTGATCCATGGAGTCAGTGACGGATCCATTGGCATCCCTGCCATTGATGATGGAGAGGAGGAGCCTTGCAAGTTGATGTGGATCCTATCCTACCTTCTCTCTCTTTGGATCTCTGTCTGGTGGGCTGTTTTCTAACTTCCAGTATTGTCAAGTTTGAGGCTATGCGACACATTCTCTCGAGCGCCTGGAGGCCTATTGGGGGTACTGCTATCACTGACTTGGGAGATGATAGGTATCTATTTCATCTCTTTTATATTGTTGATGTGAACAGAATTCTAGATGGTGGGCCTTGGAACTTTAATGGTCATCTCCTTCTTCTTCACCGTTTAAAAGAGGGGGAGGATCCGTTAGTGGTCCCTTTGTTTTTTATTGATTTATGGGTTCGTGTCTATGATCTTCCTTTGGGATTCATGTCTGAAGCAGTCGCTGTTAATCTGGGTAATTTCGTTGGTTGTTTTTTGGAGTACGATACAAAGGCGTCGGGTTCTGTTTTCAATCGGGTTATGCGAATACGAGTGTGATTTAATATGAGGTTGCCACTGAAACGAAAGAAGAAGCTGGTTTCAAAACGTGGAGAGCAGTTTTATGCCAGGTTTGAGTATGAACGAATCAGACTTTTTTGTTTCCTCTTGGTAAACTAGGTCACGACGAAGGCTTCTGCCCGTTGCGGCTCACTGTCGACCCTAAGGATGTGGTTTTCCACTAGGATCTATCTCTTTGGGCACCGGAACGTAGGTAGGCGCTGACGAACAAGTGGTTGAGAGAAGATGCCGATAATCTTGGATAGAATCGTGGTAGTGATTTTAGCGGATTTGTGGGCAATCAGATTCCTCAAGCTGTCACGGAGCGTAATCAGGGGAAGTTACTGGTTGGACAATCTTCTATTGGGCTGAATTTGCGGGATTCTGATAAAGAAAATTTCAGCTTGGATGTTCATATGGAAAATGTTTTGGAGGAAAGCCCTTTGGCCCAACCCGAAGGGAAGAAACAGGTTCGAATTCAAACTGGTGTATCAGATGCTTCTTCTTTGTCTCATTCATCTGGTACTAATCACTTTAATCTATCGACTGGCCTTGATCAACAGGCCCGCCGTACACAATGAAACTCATTAGTTGGAACGTTCGGGGCCTGGGTAAGCCACGAACAGTCCGTGGTCTCAAGCAAATGCTTCGAGATAGTAACCCGGATGTCTATTTTTTTATTGAAACAAAGTTGTCTGCTGAAAGAATGGCCAGGGTGTGTAGAAAGTGTGGTTTCCCCCATGGGGTAGAAGTTAGTTCTTTGGGGCGTAGTGGGGGTTTAGCCCTGGGTTGGAAAGATAATTGTCATGCTTCAGTTAGGTCTTGTTCAGAGAGGTACATTGATTTCTTTATTATGGATGATTTGGGTGATGTGCAATGGAGGTGCACGGGTTTTACGGAGCACCCGAGGAGGTAAATCGGTCTGAGTCATGGAATCTTTTAAGATCTTTAAATGATTGCCCCAATATCCCCTGGTTAGTTATAGGGGACTTCAATGAACTTTTGTATTCCCACGAGAAGCAGGGGGCGTTATCGAAGTAGCCGTCAAATGGATGATTTTAAACAGGGGTTGGACGATTGCAGTTTAACGGATATTGGTTATACGAGTAATTGGTTTACATGGGAGAAGGGGAGATTTTCTTTAACCAACATTAGGGAACGCCTTGATCGTGCAGTGGCAAATGAACCTTGGAGGGACCTCTTCCCTCATTTCGAGTTGTCTCATTTACCACACTCTTTTTCGGACCATTGTCCCTTGTTGTTGCAGTCGGAAGTGCTCCCTTGTGTAAATAGGAAATGACATTTTAAGTTTGAAGCTTCTTAGTTGTTGGAGGAGTCTTGCGAACCTGAGGTTCGTTACCTTTGGACCCACGCTAGTGGTTCAATTCCTGAGCGTCTTGGAGTGGTTAGTGAGGGACTTGTGGCTTGGTTTCGGAAGATACAGAAGGAGAGGAATATAACAAAAGAGGACCTGCGAAGGAGACTTGAGCACCTTAATGACCTCTTCCCTTCTGATGAGGTAATTCATGAGACTTTGGATGTTAAACTAGCGCTAAATATGGAACTTGATAAAGACGAGCTCTACTGGGAACAACGTGCAAGGGCGAATTGGTTGACAAACTGGGATAGAAACACGACGTTTTTTCACCGTTTTGCTTCACAGCATCGTCGGACGAATACGGTCAAGGGTCTTACTTCGGAGGATGGTCGGTATTTCTCTAATCAGTCTGAGATGGAAGATATTGCTCTTGATTATTTTAAGAATCTTTTTACAAGCAGCCCAGGGGGTGAGTTAGAGCCCATTTTAGAAGGTATTGTTCCATGCATATCAAGAGAAATGAATGTGGATATGGGCCGCGCTTTTTCCATGGATTATGTCTGAGCTGCAGTGAAGTCCATGAGCCCATTGAAGGTAGTTGGGCCGGACGGTTTAGGCGCTATCTTTTATCAGCGGTTTTGGCCTATAGTGGGTGCAGATATTGGTCGTTTTTGCCTCGACTTACTAAATGGTAATGAAGCTTTGGAGCCTATTAATGAAATTCATATTGTCCTCATTCCAAAAGTAAGCTCTCCTTCTTCAATGTCAGAATTTCGTCCGATAAGTCTATGCAAGGTGTTGTATAAAATTGTTTCCAAGATGCTAGTTTTCTGTTTTCAAGAAGTTTTACACTGCTACATCGACGAGTCTCAGAGTGCATTCGTCCCTGGACGTCTCATTACGGACAATTTGATCGCCGCGTATGAGATTCTACACTCGTTTCAACAGCGTCGGTATGGTCGACATGGCTCGTTTGCGTTGAAACTTGATATGAGTAAAGCCTACAACCGCGTGGAGTGGCATTTTCTCGAGGCTGTTATGCGTAAAATGGGCTCTCAGACTCTTGGGTTGATATGATCTGTCGATGTGTATCGTCGGTATCATACGTAGTGGTATTAAATGGTGTGGTGGGCCCTCGTTTTTACCCGGCTAGAGGCCTTAGACAAGGGGACCCGCTAAGCCCCTATTTATTCCTTATTTGCAGCGAAGGCTTATCAGCTCTTCTGCGGGGTGCGGTTCAACGCAGGTTATTGAGTGGTGCGAAAATAGCTCGTTCTGCTCCCATCGTTTCCCATCTGCTTTTTGCAGATGATTGATTGATCTTTGGATCTGTCGCATCCATAGAGGCTGAAGCTATTAAGGACTTGTTGACAACGTATGCGGGCGCTTCGGGGCAGTTGGTCAATTTCGCAAAATCGGGTTTGTTTTTATTACGAATGTGCCCGAAGAGAACCGTAGCAATATCCGTAGGATATTGGGCATTTCGAGTACTAGTTGCCCTGAGAAATATTTGGGCCTTCCAACTGTTGTGGGGCGGAACAAAAGGCAGGCTTTTTTATCCCTTTTTGATAAGTTTGATGGCAGAATTAATAGTTGGGCCACTAGGCCTCTTTCGGTTGGTGGCAAGGAGGTATTTATTAAGGTCGTATTACAATTTATTCCTATGTACACCATGTCATGTTTCCTATTACCTAAATATTTTTGTAAGGCTTTGGAGGCAAAAGAGGCCAGGTTCTGGTGGCAAAAGGCTCCGGGCAAGCGTGGTATACATTGGTGTGATTGGGCCAGTCTTTGTGAGGTAAAGGAAGATGGCGGTATGGACTTTAGAGACTTATATAAGTTTAATATAGCTTTGTTGGCTAAGCATGGTTGGCGGTTGATGTCTAATCCTACGTCCTTGGTTGCTCGTCTATTACGAGCCAAATATTATCCAGGTACGTCATTCCTAAAGGCCCGTCTGGGCTCAAAACCGTCGTTAATTTGGCGCAGCATCTGGAGCTCCAGGGGCCTGTTGGAGATGGGCCTGAGTTGGCAGATCGGTTCTGGGAGGGGTATCTCCATTTGGGATGATGTCTGGTTACCGGGCCACCCGCCTAGTAAGGTCCAAACTTCTAGAGTGGAGGGGCTTAATTGGGTCTCTGGTCTAATGAATCATAACTCTACACAATGGAATGAGGATCTTATTCAATCGTCCTTTAACTTAGAGGATGCTGAGAGGATATTGGCTATTCCGACCTTCCCGCACCCTCGTTTGGATGTCCAGGTTTGGTCGGGGGAACACACTGGTGAGTACACAGTTCGCAGTGGGTATCGTCTCCTTCAACAGGATGCCTTGAGTGTAAGTCAGCAAGATGGTTTCTATAAGCACCTATGGCAATTACAGTGTCCTTCTAAAATCCGCATTGCTATCTGGAAGTTTGCTCATAACTATATCCCAACAAAACACAATCTATGTATCAAGCAAGTGGCATCTGACTCAATGTGTTTTCGGTGCAATGGTGCAATAGAGAACTGTGAGCATGTGTTTCGTGAGTGTCCCTATGCAGCTAGTATCTGGTCTTCCCTACATATTAACTGACCTATTCATATCTCCTCTTTGTGCTTTAAAGAGTGGTTGGCGTGGTTATTTAACAATAATGGCTCACAACGGAGATTGGAGATCGTATTAGTTCTATGGGCATTATGGTACTCTCGTAACAAACTTTGGCAGGAGGGTGTAAATCAAAGGAAGGAGGAGCTGGTTACCTTTGTTCGCAGCTTCCTTCTGGAATTGCAAAGTCTATCACGGTTGAGATCCAGGCCATCTATGGCGGGTGTGGACCGTTGGCAACCTCCCCCTGCATCAATGGTCAAGGTTAGTGTGGATGTTGCGTTTTCTCGAAACCAGAAAGTCTCGGTTTTGGGGGTAGTAGTGAGAGACGAGGGGGGTCACCTGATGGGTGCGTGTCACTGTCAAACAACTAGGGTTCAATTGGCCTTTGCTCTTGAGGCGTTTGCGGTGGTGCATGGTTTGGATTTCGCGGCCGATCTTGGTTTTTCGTCCGTCGTCGTGGAGGGTGATTCCCGGACGGTTATCAAGCGACTTAAATCGTCGGCTTCTGATCTTTTAGAAATTGGACCGATTGTTTCCACGGCTAAGTCGTTGATGGGTCGATTTTCCCGGTGTTGGTTTCGCCAGGTCGGTCGGAGTGCGAATAGGGCGGCACATGCACTTGCACAGATCGAGATGGACTCATCGGAAGATCGGTTCTGGATTGAAGAGGCTCCGCCGGTAGTGGAGCGCTGTGTAGCTGAGGATCGGAGGTGTCTTGAACCGCCATAGGTTTTCTGTGTGTTGGTGGGCTTGGGGTATTTTCACATTTTGTTCCCCTCTTTCTCCCCGTTGTCTGGCATCGGGGTTTTTTGGCCGGACTGTTGTGTTTGTTCTGTCTTTTCATTTTCGCACGGTTTTTTCTTTTATTTTCTATACTTAATAAATGACAGTTGGCCGCTTCTTACTAAAAAAAGAAAAAACAAGAGAATGTAAATTGATCAAGCCTCGTCGTGTCTAAAACACTATAATCTGTCGCCTTGGATTAAATTTAGATTCTATCTTAAGATTATTAGACAAATTGCATTAGTAGTCCAAGAATATTAATAAAACAGTAAACATAAATGCTGATAATATTATTAGATCGAACATAATAAAATTAATTACAAACAAATCAAAAATTAAAATAGAAAATTGAATAAATAAATCGTAATTTAATTGAGGAAAAACGAGTTGAGGCCTGTGTAAGCACAATTTCCTTAAGAAAGATTTTCGGCCTCTCCTATGGTGCTTGAGATACATTGGTTGTTTGTCTCCCAGGATACAACAACTAGATGATCAATGATCAACTGTAGTAGCATGTCTTCAGAGATCACGGACTGTAACCTTGCCTTTTTCTATCACCGAAAACACTTTAGAAAACCATAGAGTAAAAATAGTAGAAAAACTCTGTGTTTTTTTCAGTTATAAAACCTAGTAGATTTGCATGCTATTTATAGGGGTAGGAGTTTCATCGGTTGTGAATTATATGAATTTTATTTAAAATAAAATCCATTTATCAAATAGCATTATCACAATAATATTTGAATTAAAACAATATCTTATAATATATTTATTCTTTTAATTTCAGAAAATTCAAAAAAATATTTAAACTTAAGGATAATCGATCATTTATCATTTTATTTGAGATATTAAAAATGCTATATTTAAGGAAAATTATCTCGCAATGGTTAAAATATCTACAAGCCCACAAAGGACCCAACCGATCCAAAAATTAACATTACCCATATCATATAAGCTTAAGTTATTCAATAACAATTAAGTAGAGTATTGTATATAAACATATCTCACGCCTGGTAACCCATCAATACGAGATATAAATTTTTTCCCTTTTCCTTAACTCAATTCACAAGCCCATTTTGAACATCAATTTCTTATTCATCACATTTTTTCCAATAGTAACCACCCCACGACAATCCAACTCCACTACTACTCTACGAAAACCAATTCTCCAAGCATGCCGGAGATCATCGAGAATTGCCCAAAGCTCAGCATTTACAACAGAACATCTCCCTATACTACGAGAGAACCCAAACAACCACTCACCATGATTGGACGGGATCACCCCCACCGCGGTTGCGTCATTCCCAAGATCCACATCCCCATCAAAATTAACCTTCGCCCAACCATTATCCGGCAACACCCACAAGGATGAGTGCAAATGAATTAATATAATTTTTGGGTAAACTACATAAACGATCCCCCGACTATACTTCAATTATCTTTTGTGTCCCTTGACTATCAAAAATTACAAACTAGTCCCTCAACTTAAAAAAGGTAACAAATTGGTCCAACGCCGTTAAAAATTTAACGGTTGATGATGTGGCAGTTAATATAAATTAATATAATTACATAATTAACCCTCAAGTTTTACACTTATTTTAATTTGACCTTAATTCTAAAAAATTAACCCACATAATTTTAATAATCTATTAATTTAGTCCATCTTCTTTTCTATTCCTCCCCTCATTTAATTCTTCAATTCAACTTCACCCAAAAAAATTTACTACAGTTTTTACATTATCTTAGCAGATATTGTCGTGTTTACATCGGGAGTAGATATTGTCGTGGTCGGGATAAACATTACTACCCAAGTCAAAATGACAGGTATTAAATGAACTTAACTGCCATTTCTCTTAGCAGACAAGCTTCTTTTGCATGTTTATTTGAGGTTCATCTTTTAACTATCAGACGATGATCTCCTCGAACTGAAGCAATCAAAGGGGAAGCATGCTCAGCTGCTAAGTGAGATGTGCGAGTTCTACAGAAATTGGCACGTGAAGTATGACGGTGTATACGGTAACCTTTTTTTGAATGTGAACTAAGTTTCATCTTTTTTTACTTTTCACTTTCTGACCCTCGAGAAAAGTTTTGGTACCAGGGATATTCATCCACGATCCTGTTAGTTATGTGGCTCTAGTCGGCCGGATCTCTTCACATACAAGAAGGGCGTCGTGAGGGTCGAGACGCAGGGCATATGCACGGGGCATACCTTGTTGGATCAAGGATTGAAAAAGTATTCAAAGACAAGCATATGCTTTAATTATTATTGAATGGAATTAGATTTGATGTTATTGTTACTGATGTTCATGTGCCATACTCTGCTGCAGATGGAATGGAAGCAATCCATGGACTGGCTATTTCCCGGTGTCCGTTGCATGTACAGTGAATGTGGATGAAGTCCTTAATTACATTAAACAACAGTTGATGAAACCATGAAAATTTTTGAAAATACCACTTGACGATTAAGAAGATGTCCTGAAGATGGCGTACATTCGTATGAAACATTGCTGGGGAGATTATGTTCTTCATTGCTGGAAAATAAAAAAATTTCAGATAAAAGCCTAATTTTCATGGGATTAGAATAAAATAGGGAATTGAGATTGTTGGAAGATAAAGAAAGAAAAACAATTGGATAATTGTAAAGGATCAGCTGATATGTTAAAGTGTTTTGACTTTTGAGAGTCCATAGTCAAGCATTGTTTAACAGATAATGCAAAAACTGCAGTTAATTTTTTTGGGTGAAATTGAATTGAAGAACTAAATGAGGGGAGAAATAGAAAAGAAGATGGACTAAATTAATAGACTATTAAAATTATGTGGGTTAATTTTTTAGAATTAAGGTCAAATTAAAATAAGTGTAAAACTTGAGGGCTAATTATGTAATTATATCAATTTATATTAACTGCCACATCATCAGCCGTTAAATTTTTAACGGCGTTGGACCAATTTGTTACCTTTTTTAAGTTGAGGGACTAGTTTGTAACTTTTGATAGTCAGGAGACGCAAAAGATAATTAGAGTATAGTCGGGGATCATTTATGTAGTTTACCCATAATTTTTTAACATATTGTTAAATTACGTCCAAAGTGTTTAATTAAATTCCATTCACTAATTATTAATTTCAATATTTTGAAGAGAAGCAACATGAAATTTTTTAAGGTTAATCAGACAATGACAATAATATTAATGAAATTCAATTTTTAACTGAATTTATGAATAAATCTAACTGGATCTAATCTAATTCAATGTACTTAACACTGTACTTTATAAGGATAGAGACATTGTTTACCAGCAATAGGGTCCTAGACCATGAAAGTCAATAAAAATAATATATCCTTGAACAAAAAAGAAATATATAATTTGAACTAAATTCAACTGCAAATTGGCATGGATTGCCCCGTGACTGTTAGACCTTGACTTTCCCAAGAATTGAGCGCATTGTTTCATGCACACACAATCACACACATATAACTAAAGATTTAAAATGCCCCGTGACTGTTAGAGCTTCTTGACTTTTTTAACCTGATTTTATTATTCATTTTCTTTCGAGTTCTATAGGAACGTGATAACTCAACTCTTCCGCTTATTTCGATTTTTTTGCTTAACAATTTAAGTTGTCTTTGAATTTTTAGGATAATTTTTTTTCTTGCACTCAACTAAATCTTTCAATCAATAAATTAAGTCAATTAAGCCTTCTGATCATTAAATATTTGTATATTTTGTTATAGATATTACTGTCACATGATAAATTATAGTTCTTTATAATTTTGTGTTTAGAAAAATTATAAGTTTTCAAGTGGCAACACTGTGCCAAGACGTGTTGCACCTATTGATAAAAAAATCGTTAATTCAACAATCAATGTTGGTCAAATGACTTAATTGTTTCAATTTATTAGTTAAAGACTTTTTTTTACAAAAGTTCAAAAGTTTCTTATACCCTTATACCATCTTTTTATTTTTCAAGTTTGTTTTATTTTAAGTGTGCTTGGTTCTAGAAAATGAAGTTTATTTTTATTTTTATTTTTGTGGAAAATGGAAAACGACGAATAAAATATGTTTGGTTGCAAAAATAGAAAATATTTTTTAGAGAATGAAAACAAAAAAGTGAGAATTGAAAAATATAAAAAAAATATTTTTATTGTTTCCATTGAAAATGTTTTAGGAAAATAGAAAATATGAAAACAAAAGTTTCTTTTTTAACTTTAACCTCACTTTAATCCGGATTCGAATCCTTCTAATGCTACTTTTTAAAATTTTGGTTTATTTACTCATATTTTATTTGCGTACAACAATAGCTTCCAGTCAAGCATTCAGATGGCTCCTTATGAGGCCTTGTATGGTAGGAAGTGTAGGACCCCGATTTGTTGGGCTGAGGCCGGACAGAAACTTGTGTCGATGCCCGAGTTACTTAAGGGAACCACCAAGAAGGTGAAGTTGATATGTGATCGCTTGAAGGCGGCTTCAGATCGGCAAAAGTCCTATGCCGACTTAAAAAGGAAGGAAGTGGAATACTCCGTGGGGGATAAAGTATTTTTGAAAGTCTCACCATGGAAGAAGGTGATGAGGTTTGGGAGGAAAGGCAAGTTGAGCCCAAGGTACATAGGGCCTTATGAGATAGTTGAGAGAATTGGTCCGGTTGCCTATAGATTGAGACTCCCAGTTGAGCTAGAGAAGATTCATGATGTATTTCATGTATCGATGCTTAGGAGGTATAGGTCGGATCCGTCCCATGTTATGTCAGTGGAAGAAATAGAGTTAAATTCGGACTTATCTTACGATGAGGAACCAATTGAGGTACTTGCTTCTGATAGCAAGGTGTTGCGTGGCAAGACTATAGAGTTAGTCAAAGTCTTATGGAGACATAGAGGTGTGGAGGAAGCCACGTGGGAGAGGAAAGCTGACATGCTTGAGCAGTTTCCCTACTTGTTTCCGTCAGGTAATTTCGAGGACGAAATTTCCTTAAGTAGGGGAGAGTTGTAACACCCGGGTTCGGGGGTCGGGTGAAAATATTAATTTAAAAAAATAGTTCGGTTTCGGTTTCAAATTTTAAATAATAAAATAATGACTTGGGCCTCGGGTTTTACTTAGTTGGACTACATTTTAAACAAGCCCACATAGCCATGGGTGTCATCTTTTGAGATTATCCCAAGTCATCAAGGGTGTTTTAGTCATTTGACTTCCCCATTTTAAACAAAAAATAAAATAAACCCTTTTTACTCATCTTCTTCATCTCACCACTCCCTTTTAACGACAAAGAGCTCCCCACCCCTCCTAGACACTATTCCATTTCATAGCTCATCCAATCTTAGAGGTTTTTCAAAGGTAAGGCCATTTTTGACTTGCTCTCCTTGTCCTCTACGAGTACGTACCCTTATTTCCTAGAAAACCCATGATTTTTGTAACTTGGGTGTTTTGAAATATTGATTAAAAATGTCATTTTTAGTATTCTAAACTTAGGTTTTTGATTCATGGAAGTGATATGAGTCATTTTAAGTCTAAAGGGGTCCAATGGGTATGATTTTTACAAGGTTTGGGGTGATTTCCGAAATGAGGTTTTGGGGAGGTTTTTGGGAGGTTTAGGAATGAAATTTGGGGGTGTTCTATGTAGAAATGAGAGGGTCAATGGTTAGGGTATATGTAAGCATCGTTTTGAAAGCTTTAGGGAGTAGTTTGAAGGTTGAAATCAATGGTTTTGAGGGGTGCTTAGGGGCTGCTCGGATTTTGGGAAAAATTGAGCTTGTTTCAATGGAAAGATTGGTGTATTGCACTTAGTATGTTATTCGGGTTGATTATTTTAGAACATGAACTGATTTGGGGTTATTTGCTTGGTGTTGGAATGCTTAGAATCAAGGAATTTGGTTGGTGAAGCTTCGGGGGCAAATCCGGGGATTTCGGAGTCTTGAGCTCGGTCTTCAATCTTCTCTTGGGTAGCAACGGTGAGTAGGATCATTGGTTATTGCATTGTACTTGATATGGCCTCCCTTGGGGTTTGGGTAGAACCTTGAGAGGTTGCCTAAACCCGTGTGTAAGTCTCCCTACTCATAAATTGTTGTGACAAGTTGGTTTTACATACATTGTGACCATTAAATGCATTCTAAGTTGTCAATGTAGTAGTCGTGTTGAGTTCGTGCCTCACGTGATGGTGGTTTAAACTACGGTGATGTGTAGTCCCACCGGTAGTGACTAGTAGGGTAGTACTTTGATGTGTAGTCCCATTGTATATCCACTAGTCGAAACGGTGATGTGTAGTCCCACCGTAAGTGTATGTTGGTTGTGCTTGTGCAAACCAAAAGTTGTGGTTGAGATGGACCCTTATGCATCCATTGTTTTCTTGCATACAAATCGTATTTTGGAAAGTTGCATGTTGTAAATTGTAGAGCTTCTCTCACTAAGCTAGATTGCTTATGCTCTTCGTTTCCAATGTGCAGATCGTTAGAGTTCGGGAGGCGAGCGGGCGAGGGAGGAACCTTTGGAGTTCTCAAGCAAGTTTAAGTATGGTTTGCTTTTGTAATAATGTCTAGACAATGGGGTATAGAGTGTTAGGAGTTGGGGTCAAACTCCTTAGGAAGTCATGCTTGAAATTGTTAAACTTATGTTGCATGTTATGCTTTTGCTTCTCGGATTATGTTCTATGCCTCTTATGTGGTTTAATTGCTTATGCCTGAATTTGTATGATTTTGGCCTAGGTAGGCCTTATGTTGTCTACCTTGTGATGGATGACTTATGCTTGCTAAGTATGCCTCTTGTAGACTTGTATGGAGCTTTGTTTGGTATGTTATCGTTGGTTTGAATGCCCCTCATGTTAAGTCCTGTTTGTGGTTGGTGCATGTATGCTTGTGTGTGCTTAAGGGTGTCTAAGTATGCATCTAGAACCTTGCAAGATGTTATCAAACGGTGAAAGGATGTGTCGCAGGGCAGGGGGTATCGATACGGTTAGACCCGTATCGATACGGCCTTCTTATTCCAGGCCTTCCGTATCGATACGCGGGGAGGCGTATCGGTACCTTTTTGGCCACTGGAGCCACTGTCCATCTTGGTATCGATACCGGCCTCAAGCGTATCAGTACGGTCAACTAGCGTTGACTGTGGGAAGTCAACCTTTGACGACGGTATCGATACACCCCCAAGGTGTATCGATACGGTCTCCACGGGTTGACTCCGACCTTTGACTTAGTCAAGGCGTATCGATACACCCCTTAGGTGTATCGATACCCCTGTTGTTAAACCTGAAAATTTGCCTTTTGGTTGTGGATTTAAGCTCGTTGGATTGTTTTGGTTATGTTATTCCGCTGTTGATCACTTAGGGTTAATTACTCATCTAGACGAGATTTAAAAAAAAAAAATAGGGTTGCTAACCGAGGGGGAATCCTTTAGGGGTTTTCACTCGGTTTTCCCCGTGTAGCCCTTTTGGACCGGTCATCCGGCCAGACCGGGATAAGGGGGTTACATTTATTGGTATCAGAGCCTGAGGTTTCCGAGACCTCGGGCAGGTAAGTGAGGTAAGTTAAGATATTATGAGTGTTTTGTCATGTATGTCTAAATTTTGTTTTTAGCACGGTGTATGTATGCATGCTATGATGGCTTTTCTGTTGTTTGAGAGTTGGTTTGAGTCCCCATTGTTAGGCATTGTTGTCAAAATAAAAAGGAGAATTGTTTTGGTTTAAAGAGCTTGAGAACCGGAGTCCTTTGCCCCTTGCTAACCTAACGTTTCTTGTTGTTGTGTGTTTGTTGTTTTAGATTACATAAATTGCTATGGTGAGACCGAGGGGACGGCCTAGAGCGGGTGACCAGGCACCCGAGAACGCGCCTCCTGCTCTTAATGCTCCGGGTGGTAATGGAGGGAACGTTGGAGGTGATGGTAATAGGCCTCAGGCTGGGGCTAATGTGGGAGGTAATGGGGCTCAAGCGGGCCAAGGTCAGGCAGGCCCAGATGTGGCTCATTTGATTCAGACTATAGCCGGAGCTTTCCATACTGCTTTGGCTTGTATGCAAGCTGCAGCACCAGCTCAGGGTGCGGGGACAGGATTACCCCTAGAGAGGCTTCGTAATTTGGGGGCAGTTGAGTTTCGTGGGTTATCTCCGGAGGGTTCAGAAGGGTGGCTTGAGAGCACTACTCGCATCTTGGGTCAGATGGAGTGTTCGGACGCCCGTAAGTTGGGATGCACTGTCTCATTGCTCCAGGGAGACGCTTATACCTGGTGGACCACTGCTATCTCTGGTATGGCCGAGGTGGATGTCACATGGGAGTTTTTCAGGAGTGCTTTCAAGAGGAAGTACCTCGGAGTCCGGTACTTAGATGAAAAGAAAAGGGAGTTCATGGCTTTGGTTTAAGGCCATAGGACCGTGACCGAGTATGAGATCCAATTTGTGAGGTTGAGCCAGTATGCGCCAGAGTTGATTCCGGATGAGAAGGAACGATGTGAGCGCTTCAGATATGGGTTGACTACTGATGTGAAGACCTACCTGTTGGCCACCGACTACACTGAGTTCGATGTCTTTGTTTCTAGAGCCAAGGATGTAGAACAAAACCTAAGCTCTAGAGCACGTGCTGGTGGGTCTGACTCCGGGAAGAGACATGCGAGCTGGGATAGAGATCATGCCAAGAGGCATAGGGATAGGAGGTATCAGCCGGATACGAGGCCTAGGGGTGGTAACCATGGTCAGGGCCGTCAGGGCCAAGGGGCTGTTGGGCATATTCCGGAGTGCACTAGGTGCGGGAGACGCCACCCAGGTGAGTGCATGGGTATGTTTGGGGCGTGTTGGAACTGTAGCTCCCGAGATCATTTGAGACGTGATTGTCCACACCCAGTCAGAGGAGGACCGGCTCCCGTGAGGGGTTTTGAGCATCAGAGAGGTCGTGGGCGCGGCCGTGGGAACTTCCAGCCAAGGAATGAGGGTCAGAGGAACTTGGCTCATGTGGTAGCAGTCCAACCCGAGGGAGGAGGACCGGCTAGAGTGTACGCTCAGCGAGAGGCTGGAAATGACACTGATGTCATTGCAAGTAATTTCACATTACAGTCTTTGAGTTTGCTTTCTCTCATAGATTCGGGGTCAACGCATTCGTATATTCTGGGTGAGCATGCAAGGTCATTAGGACTACCTTGTGATTGTTTAGAAGTAGGAGTAAATGTCACTAGCTCCTTTGGTGATACAGTGGTAGTTAGGAAAGTGTATAGGAGGTGTCCCTTGATGATTCAGGGCCACATATTTCCAGTCGACATGATGGAGCTACCCTTTTATGGCTTTGATGTGATTTTGGGCATGGATTGGCTTGTAGAGCATAAAGCTAGGGTTGACTTTGAGACTAAGAGAGTCTCTTTGAGGCTTGCTGATGACTTTGAGGTTGTGGTAGTTGGGGAGAATGTTAAGTTCTTGACCAATGTGGTTTCGGCTTTGGAAGCTCAGAGATTGTTAAGTTCAGGGTGTCAGGCTTACTTGGCTTACGTAATGAACCCGGATATGAATGAGGTGAGACCTCAGGACATCAGGACTGTGTGTGACTTCCCGAGTGTTTTTCCGGAAGAACTACCAGGTTTGCCTCCAGACAGAGCAGTTGAGTTTGCTATTGAGACATATTCTGATTCCGCACCGGTGTCCATTGCTCCGTATAGAATGGCACCGAAGGAGTTGAAGGAGTTGAAGACACAGCTTCAGGAGTTGACTGACAGAGGCTTCATTAGGCCTAGTGTTTCCCCGTGGGGTGCTCCGGTTTTGTTTGTGAAAAAGAAGGACGGTAGCATGAGGATGTGCATAGACTATAGACAGTTGAACAAGGTGACAGTGAAAAATAAATATCCCTTGCCAAGGATAGATGACTTGCTAGACCAGTTGAGGGGTGCTTCTGTGTTTTCAAAGATTGATTTGAGGTCTGGATATTATCAGTTAAAGGTAAAGGATGTGTACATACCGAAGACAGCTTTTCGTACACGTTACGGACATTATGAGTTTTTGGTGATGCCTTTTGGTTTGACCAATGCTCCAGCAGCCTTCATGGATATGATGAATCGGGTGTTTCATAAGTTCTTGGACAGGTTTGTGGTAGTGTTTATTGACGACATCCTAGTGTACTCGAGGACCAAAGAGGAGCACGATGAACACTTAAGGTTGGTGCTTCAGACCCTACTTGAGAATCAATTGTATGCCAAGCTAAGTAAGTGTGAGTTTTGGATTAGAGAGGTGGTCTTCCTTGGCCACGTGATCTCAGCTAGTGGGATTTGTGTAGATCCCAAGAAGATTGAAGCCATTGTAAATTGGAAGCAACCAAAATCAGTGACAGAAATCCGCAGCTTCCTAGGCTTGGCGGGATACTATAGGAGATTTGTTGAGGGGTTCTCGAGGATAGCGGCTCCGTTGACCAAGTTGCTACAGAAGAATGTTCCGTATGAATGGTCAGATGCAAGACAAGAAGCGTTTGAGAAGTTGAAGAAAGCTTTGACCGAAGCTCCCATTTTGATTCAGCCCGAGCCGGGGAGAGAGTTTGTAATTTACAGTGATGCATCTTACGTGGGGCTAGGTTGTGTACTTATGCAAGGAGGTAAGGTAGTGGCATATGCTTCCCGACAGTTGAAGGTCCATGAGAAGAATTACCCCACACATGACATAGAGTTGGCCGCAGTGGTGTTCGCGTTGAAAATTTGGAGACACCATCTTTATGGTGAGAAGTGCACTGTGTACACCGACCACAAGAGCTTGAAATATTTGATGTCCCAAAAGGAGTTGAATCTTAGGCAACGAAGGTGGTTAGAGCTCCTTAAAGATTATGACCTCACCATAGAATATCATCCGGGCAAGGCGAATGTGGTGGCCGATGCCTTGAGTAGGAAGATGGTCGTTGAGTTGCGAGCAATGTTCGCAAGGTTGAGTGTGTCTACGGACGGTGGGCTAGTGGCCGAGCTTCCGGTTAAGCCATCATTGGTTCAGTTGATTCGTGAGAAGCAGTTGCGAGATGAGTCCTTGGCACCTCACGTGCAAGACATAGCGGAAGATAGGCCTACCAAGTATTGTTTTGGAGAGAATGGGATCCTATGTTTCAAGGATAGGATAGTGGTTCCGGAGGATGCCGAGTTGAGGCGTACGATTTTGTGTGAGGCTCACAATAGCCCTTTTGCTATGCATCCGGGTAGCACGAAGATGTATCGAGGATTAAAGGAAGAGTATTATTGGGTTGGTTTGAAAAAGGATGTAGCCGAGTTCGTAAGTAAATGCATGGTCTGTCAGAGAGTCAAGGCCGAGCACCAGTTTCCCTCAGGGTTGTTGCAACCGTTGAAGATTCCAGAGTGGAAGTGGGAGCGTATCACTATGGACTTTGTATCAGGACTTCCGTTGACTCCTTCGAAGAAAAATTCAGTGTGGGTGATTGTATACAGATTCACCAAGTGTGCACACTTCATACCGGTTCATACCACCTATACTTTGGACAAGTTGGCCGAATTGTATATCCGTGAGATTGTGAGACTACATGGGGTACCGATGTCAATTGTGTCAGACCGAGATCCGAGATTCACCTCTAGATTTTGGGAGTGTTTGCATCGAGCCTTAGGCACTTGGTTGAACTTCAGCACTTCGTATCATCCGCAGTCAGATGGGCAGTCTGAGAGAGTGATTCAGATTTTGGAGGATATGTTGAGGTGTTGTATTATTGACTTCCAGGGGTCGTGGGAGAAACACCTACCATTAGTGGAATTTGCGTACAACAATAGCTTCCAGTCAAGCATTCAGATGGCTCCTTATGAGGCCTTGTATGGTAGGAAGTGTAGGACCCCGATTTGTTGGGCTGAGGCCGGACAGAAACTTGTGTCGATGCCCGAGTTACTTAAGGGAACCACCAAGAAGGTGAAGTTGATATGTGATCGCTTGAAGGCGGCTTCAGATCGGCAAAAGTCCTATGCCGACTTAAAAAGGAAGGAAGTGGAATACTCCGTGGGGGATAAAGTATTTTTGAAAGTCTCACCATGGAAGAAGGTGATGAGGTTTGGGAGGAAAGGCAAGTTGAGCCCAAGGTACATAGGGCCTTATGAGATAGTTGAGAGAATTGGTCCGGTTGCCTATAGATTGAGACTCCCAGTTGAGCTAGAGAAGATTCATGATGTATTTCATGTATCGATGCTTAGGAGGTATAGGTCGGATCCGTCCCATGTTATGTCAGTGGAAGAAATAGAGTTAAATTCGGACTTATCTTACGATGAGGAACCAATTGAGGTACTTGCTTCTGATAGCAAGGTGTTGCGTGGCAAGACTATAGAGTTAGTCAAAGTCTTATGGAGACATAGAGGTGTGGAGGAAGCCACGTGGGAGAGGAAAGCTGACATGCTTGAGCAGTTTCCCTACTTGTTTCCGTCAGGTAATTTCGAGGACGAAATTTCCTTAAGTAGGGGAGAGTTGTAACACCCGGGTTCGGGGGTCGGGTGAAAATATTAATTTAAAAAAATAGTTCGGGTTTCGGTTTCAAATTTTAAATAATAAAATAATGACTTGGGCCTCGGGTTTTACTTAGTTGGACTACATTTTAAACAAGCCCACATAGCCATGGGTGTCATCTTTTGAGATTATCCCAAGTCATCAAGGGTGTTTTAGTCATTTGACTTCCCCATTTTAAACAAAAAATAAAATAAACCCTTTTTACTCATCTTCTTCATCTCACCACTCCCTTTTAACGACAAAGAGCTCCCCACCCCTCCTAGACACTATTCCATTTCATAGCTCATCCAATCTTGGAGGTTTTTCAAAGGTAAGGACATTTTTGACTTGCTCTCCTTGTCCTCTACGAGTACGTACCCTTATTTCCTAGAAAACCCATGATTTTTGTAACTTGGGTGTTTTGAAATATTGATTAAAAATGTCATTTTTAGTATTCTAAACTTAGGTTTTTGATTCATGGAAGTGATATGAGTCATTTTAAGTCTAAAGGGGTCCAATGGGTATGATTTTTACAAGGTTTGGGGTGATTTCCGAAATGAGGTTTTGGGGAGGTTTTTGGGAGGTTTAGGAATGAAATTTGGGGGTGTTCTATGTAGAAATGAGAGGGTCAATGGTTAGGGTATATGTAAGCATCATTTTGAAAGCTTTAGGGAGTAGTTTGAAGGTTGAAATCAATGGTTTTGAGGGGTGCTTAGGGGCTGCTCGGATTTTGGGAAAAATTGAGCTTGTTTCAATGGAAAGATTGGTGTATTGCACTTAGTATGTTATTCGGGTTGATTATTTTAGAACATGAACTGATTTGGGGTTATTTGCTTGGTGTTAGAATGCTTAGAATCAAGGAATTTGGTTGGTGAAGCTTCGGGGGCAAATCCGGGGATTTCGGAGTCTTGAGCTCGGTCTTCAATCTTCTCTTGGGTAGCAACGGTGAGTAGGATCATTGGTTATTGCATTGTACTTGATATGGCCTCCCTTGGGGTTTGGGTAGAACCTTGAGAGGTTGCCTAAACCCGTGTGTAAGTCTCCCTACTCATAAATTGTTGTGACAAGTTGGTTTTACATACATTGTGACCATTAAATGCATTCTAAGTTGTCAATGTAGTATTCGTGTTGAGTTCGTGCCTCACGTGATGGTGGTTTAAACTACGGTGATGTGTAGTCCCACCGGTAGTGACTAGTAGGGTAGTACTTTGATGTGTAGTCCCATTGTATATCCACTAGTCGAAATGGTGATGTGTAGTCCCACCGTAAGTGTATGTTGGTTGTGCTTGTGCAAACCAAAAGTTGTGGTTGAGATGGACCCTTATGCATCCATTGTTTTCTTGCATACAAATCGTATTTTGGAAAGTTGCATGTTGTAAATTGTAGAGCTTCTCTCACTAAGCTAGATTGCTTATGCTCTTCGTTTCCAATGTGCAGATCGTTAGAGTTCGGGAGGCGAGCGGGCGAGGGAGGAACCTTTGGAGTTCTCAAGCAAGTTTAAGTATGGTTTGCTTTTGTAATAATGTCTAGACAATGGGGTATAGAGTGTTAGGAGTTGGGGTCAAACTCCTTAGGAAGTCATGCTTGAAATTGTTAAACTTATGTTGCATGTTATGCTTTTGCTTCTCGGATTATGTTCTATGCCTCTTATGTGGTTTAATTGCTTATGCCTGAATTTGTATGATTTTGGCCTAGGTAGGCCTTATGTTGTCTACCTTGTGATGGATGACTTATGCTTGCTAAGTATGCCCCTTGTAGACTTGTATGGAGCTTTGTTTGGTATGTTATCGTTGGTTTGAATGCCCCTCATGTTAAGTCCTGTTTGTGGTTGGTGCATGTATGCTTGTGTGTGCTTAAGGGTGTCTAAGTATGCATCTAGAACCTTGCAAGATGTTATCAAACGGTGAAAGGATGTGTCGCAGGGCAGGGGGTATCGATACGGTTAGACCCGTATCGATACGGCCTTCTTATTCCAGGCCTTCCGTATCGATACGCGGGGAGGCGTATCGGTACCTTTTTGGCCACTGGAGCCACTGTCCATCTTGGTATCGATACCGGCCTCAAGCGTATCAGTACGGTCAACTAGCGTTGACTGTGGGAAGTCAACCTTTGACGACGGTATCGATACACCCCCAAGGTGTATCGATACGGTCTCCACGGGTTGACTCCGACCTTTGACTTAGTCAAGGCGTATCGATACACCCCTTAGGTGTATCGATACCCCTGTTGTTAAACCTGAAAATTTGCCTTTTGGTTGTGGATTTAAGCTCGTTGGATTGTTTTGGTTATGTTATTCCGCTGTTGATCACTTAGGGTTAATTACTCATCTAGACAAGATTTAAAAAAAAAAAAATAGGGTTGCTAACCGAGGGGGAATCCTTTAGGGGTTTTCACTCGGTTTTCCCCGTGTAGCCCTTTTGGACCGGTCATCCGGCCAGACCGGGATAAGGGGGTTACGAAAAAGGGCAAGTAGCTATCCATTTGTTCAAAATCAAATGGCCTAACCTCCTTAACAATCCCTTTTTTAGATCCGACTAATTGTTTTAATCATTAGCAATTGTTATGCCAAGTCAATATTTTGTATTTTATCCAATAAAATTTATTATAAAACTGAAATAAAAATATTGGGAGTTTACTTGACATCGGGCCTCAGGCTACATGTTGGATCAGTAGACCTGTCTGCTATACGCAGCTACTACATATATATATATATATATATATATATATATATATATATATATATATATATGGCTTCTTATTAAACTAATTTAGATATAGGTAAGTTACTAAAAAGAAATTAATCATAATTTTTTAAATATAGAAAATTATGGTAAAATAAATATATTGTTAAATCAATAAAAAAATACAAAAAAATATATCATATATCTAATTTGTAATACATAGGAAATTGAAGTGTAACTTTTAAGGAAAATTTTATAACGGGCGATGACCACTATTACACACCATTAACGTAATATATCATTGCACACCATTAAATTTTTAATGATTCTTAAATTATTATTAAAAATCTCAATGATTGAACATGTAATTAAAATTAGGGTAAACTACACGAAATGCAACTAAACCTTAACATTTGTATAGAACATACCAGTGAACTAAAAATTGATACTATTATACCACTAAACTTTGTTTGTTTTTTTGCTACTATCATACCACTGAACTATCGTAAACTACACGAAATGTCACTCGACGGTTAAAATTGTAATAAACCTGTTAAATGCAAAATGGCGTCGTTTTGGTATAGCTGTTTTGTTGCCTAAGATATGCCAAAACGACGTCATTTTGTTAGAAAAAAATTAAGTAAACACTACATTTGGGGAGGCTCGAACCAAGAACCTCTAGAATAAAAAGTTTACACCAAACCACCAAGTCAACATTAAGGCTTGATATAATCCTAACGAAAATAGTATATAAATAATGGAAAATTCTACAACGTGCGACGAACACCGCTGAACACCACTAATGTTGAACACCGCTAAATACCATTAAATTAAGGGTAAACTACCTGAAATACCACTCAACTTTAATGTGTGACTCTAATATGCCACTGAACTAAAATTCGATACTATAATACCATTGAACTTCACTGTGTGATTCAAAGTTAGCACTCCACCGTTACTCCCATTACGGAATTCTGACGTGGACTCTAACTCCCGTTACAGGGATGACGTGGCCGATAAAAAAATAATATCTTTTTCCAGATATGATCCACCTCATTATATTTTATGTTTTATTTTTACTATAAAATCTCTTTTGGCTGAAAACAAAACCCTAATTTCCTATTTTCTATTTCCCAGCATAGATTTTGAAGCTGATCCAAATCAATGGAGGTAGAATGGCAAAGATCAAGTTTGTTCAATCTCATCCTCTACATACTCATCATCCTCTTCTACATCATCATCTCTGAAGTTTGAAATTTCATTAACCTAATTTTGAGGAGATAAATAGTCTTTAACAAAACTACGTCGTTTTACAATAAAAATAAAACATAAAATATAATGAGGTGGATCATATCTGGAAAAAGATATTATTTTTTTATCGGCCACGTCATCCCTGTAACGGGAGTTAGAGTCCACGTCAGAATTCCGTAATGAGAGTAACGGTGGAGTGCTAACTTTGAATCACACAGTGAAGTCCAATGGTATTATAGTATCGAATTTTAGTTCAGTGGCATATTAGAGTCACACATTAAAGTTGAGTGGTATTTCAGGTAGTTTACCCTTAAATTAATTAATAAAAATTTAAAATTTTAAGGACCAATCATACAATTAATAATTATTTTAAAAATTCAATTAAATTATTTGTATATATTAAAATTTTATTTTTTTAATAAGGGTAAATTATATATATAATACCTTACCTATTTTTGTATTTCTATTGAACTCTCATTATTTAAATATTATTTCAATTTGACATTATTCTTTATAAAAAATAATTTAATTCTTAACCCTCAACCTAAAACCCTAAACTATTAACCTTAAACCCATAAACTCTTAAAATTATACTCTAAATCATATACCACTAAAAATAATTTCACCATCATCAATTCAATTCAACGAATTGTTGAATTCACCTATAAAAATTCAATTAAATTATTTTTTATATGTATCAAATATATTTTACTGATAACACTTAAATCTCCAGACTCTTCTTGTTATTCTAATGTAAAATGCTGTCAATAACATATCGACTGCTTTAACCTTGATTTTCTGCTTTATGCTTTACCAAGGTATAACTATGTTTATTACATCATCTAGGAAGTTTAAAATCATTACATAATTTGGCCAGAATTTCCCAACAGAGATGATGGCCTCTTCATCTCAAATAAGATGATAATGTTAATTCTAAGATATTCGAGTTTAATTAATTTTGATATATATATATATATAAAATAATTTAATTGAATTTTTTAGGAAATTCAACAATTGATTAATTGAATTGAATCGGTGATGGTGAAATTATTTTTAATGGTATATGGTTTAGGGTATATGTTTACAAGTTTAAGAGTTTAATGTTTAATAGTTTAGGGTTTTAGGTTGAGGGTTAAATTAGTTTTATGAAGAAAAAGGTCAAATTAAAATAATATTTAAATAATGAGAGTTTAATAGAAATACATAAATAGATAATGTACTAAATATATAGTTTACCCTTATTAAAAAAAATAAAATTTTAATATATACATATAATAATTTAATTGAATTTTTAAAAATAATTATTAATTGTATGATGGGTCCTTGAAATTTTAAATCATTATTAATTAATTCAATGGTGTACGGCGGTGTTCAGCGGTGTTCGTCGCACGTGGTAGACTCATCCATAAATAATATTGTATTTGAACTTAACTTCATTTATCTCATGATATAATTATATAATATTTATAATATAATTTTGTAAATATATTAACTTTATAAATAAATATTATTTATAACTTATATTACAAAACTAAAATATTATATATAATGTATACAACTAAACGTTAAACCCCAAACCCTAAATCATACATGTAACTAACTAAACTAAAAACCCTAAATATATAATTAAATTTGAAATCCCAAACCCTAAATATATAACTAAATTCTAAATCCCAAAACCCCAAATATTATTTATAATTTATATTACAAATCCTAATATATTATAAATAATATTTTAATTTTAGGGTTTTGGGTTTAGATTTAGCATTTAGTTATGTATTTAGGGTTTGGGGGTTTGAGATTTCAAATTTAATTATATATATTTAGGGTTTAAGGTTTGTAGTTTAGTTGATTACATGTATGTTGGGATTTAGAATTTAGGATTTAATTATATATATCTAGGGTTTGGGTTTGGGGTTTCAAATTTAATAATATATATTTAGGGTTTAGAGTTTGTACTTTAGTTGGTTACATGTATGGCGAGATTTAGAATTTAGGATTTAATTATATATATGTAGGGTTTGAGATTTCAAATTTATTTATATACATTTAGGGTTTAGGGTTTGTAGTTTAGTTAGTTATATAAATGGTTTAGGGTTTAGTTGTATATATTATAAATAATATTTTATTTTTTAATATAAATTATAAATAACATTTATTTATAAAGTTAATATATTTATAAAATTATATTATAAATATTATAAAATTATATCATTAGATAAATGAAATTAAGTTCAACTGCAGTATTATGTATACACTATTATCATTAGGATTATATTATGTCTTTAAGTTGGCGTAGTGATTTAGTGTAAACCTTTCATTCTTGAGGTTCATGGTTCAAGCCTCCCTAAATTTTGTGTAACACCCCCTTCCCGACCTGGTCGAGAACTGGGTCGGAATATGCTACCCGGTGAACTAAACAGTGGTCGATACGATAATTCCGTACAATAAGCAATGTTATTAGACCTAACATTCAATAATAAGCAATAAACAATTCCACGTAATCCCTTACGAGCCTATAGTTACTCTATTAGGGCCAATTTTAAATTGATACAAGTTTTATGAACTAAATCATAATTTCAGCATTTTAGTGGTCCTTTTCTGAAATTAGGCTTACTACAATAAAATTCATCATATAAAAAATGTCCATGCAAATTTTCATGATATTCGGAGTTCATTTACCCTCCTAATTAAGCTATACAAAATTCAGTGACTATTTTGTAATTAATGCAAAACTGTGTTCTATGGCTTTTAGCCGAATTAACTGTCACCGTACTGATACACTTAGGGCCTTATTAGTACACTAAGCCTAATTTCCATTTTCCATATTCGAAGGTGACAAGACTGTATCGATACGGTTGAGAGTCGTACTGATATTGATTGACCATGTTTACTCTGTATCGATACGCGTTGACCCCGTATCGATACCGTTTTTGCTCCCAAAATCCAATAGCCAAAATCCGTACAATAACAATGTCTATACAATGACTCCATGTTAACAATGCAATGAACACGTTAAATAACAATAATATCATAATTTTAGCAATAACCCTTGAATCGATTTCGGATAGTGGATACGCGAATTCCTACGCCTCGCCAAATCAATGATTGGTCTAATCCCCTGCTTCGCCAATATGACCAATATCAATACACATCCCTCCGCCTCACCAAATCAATATAGGTCGTAGCCCTAGGACCGTAGTCCACCCGTACATTGAGCTCATGAATTCTATGGCATGCCAATTGTATCCAATGTCCTTCGAATCCAAGGTCCAGTAACAATATCAATGATCGATGTCCAATAAAAATAACAATAATCGATGTATTCAATAATTCAATAACAATAGCAATGGTCCAATGATCAATATACAATGATACGATGAAGATGATCAATAATCTATATTTCAATGGCAATATTCAATGTTTCATAATTCGATGTCAATGCTCGATATTTCCATTTACAATACCAATGTTGGATGATCCATTTTCAATACTTCAATGAAAATAACAATACCAATATCAATGCTTGATGACAATGACTAACAATGGCAATGACAATGCTCCATAATCGATACTCTATAATTTCCTTGATTCAATGGCTATTATAATGACATTAATGATGACACTACCGATGTCCGATGCTCGACGTTATACTTACCGATGCTTACCAATGTATCCTCCAAAAGATTCGATGCAAAATTCTTTCACAATAAGGTTAGCAATGATAATTTCAATAACAATGAAATTGGGAAAAGCACCTATCTTAGTCTCGAGACTCTGACTACACCCACCTCAATAATTTGAAGCTTTCAAGACTTCTTCGATTGCAATTCCCTTGCTCCTAGCTTTCGTTGGAGATGGCGGGGGGATCTTTCTCCAATTCTTGAGCTAGGTTATAACAGTAGGAATTGATTAGAATCGATAGTTTGATATTGAAATCAAGTAACAATTCCTAATTCAATATCAATGCTTGAAATAGCAATTAGCTATTAGATTGATAGATTTCCATAGATTAGCCTATAAGCTCAACAATTTCAATTTGAAATTAAACTCAATCTATCCATGGATTCAAGCAATTGTTTAAGGGTGCCTTCTTACCCAAACGAGGGTTATCCAATGGTGTTGATTAATTGAAGGAATCTCAAACCTAGATAGCTAAAGAAAAGAGGTGCTTGATTGCAACCTCAAGGTTAAAGACATTAGAGGTGTGTGCTTGGTTTTAGAGGAAAAGGGTGAAGGAGATAAAGAACTCAATCTCGGTTAAGTAATGCAACATATTTTCATTCCTCTTTCCTTTCCTTTACTATGGATAGCCGATTCACGCCTCTTCAATATTCAATAGGGAGGTTTCCCTCATCAAAGGGTAAGCTCTTTATTATTATTATTATTATTATTATTATTATTATTATTATTATTATTATTATTATTATTATTCCTTTAATTAAGATGACAATCATGTTGTCATCTTTCTTACACAAAATGACCATGTCCACGTGAGGAAATTCCAAGCATATAGGTTACTCACCCTTGAAAGGGTTTAACTACGGGGAGGGTCCCTCAACTCTTGAGTGTTTATACTAGGGCAATTGAACTTCCAATTTACTCAATTTAGTCACTAATAGTTTTCTATAAATTAAATAAGGCCCCTTATCAATAAATTGAGTCACTTAGAGTCCATAATCAATGTAATTGACATCATAATCAAAGTCAAAACAATATTTGGACCTTTTCGATGTAGGGGTTCTGATCTCCGGAACCCAATTCCGACTAGACTAGTTTTTCGGATGTTACAACTCTCCCCCTTAAGATAAATTCATCCAAAAATTTTACCTGAATCGAAGAGATGTGGGAATTGCTTCCTCATTGTCTCCTCCGGTTCCTAGGTAGCCTCTTCAATGGAATGGCTCCCCCAGAGCACTTTAACCAATGATATAGACTTGTTGCGAAGTCTTTTGACTTCCCTTGCAAGAATCTGAATCGGTTCTTCATCATATGATAGATTAGGTTGAATCTTAACAGATTCTGGATCGATGACGTGTGAAGGGTCGAATCGGTACTTCCGGAGCATTGATACATGGAACACGTCATGGATTTTACTTAGTTTTGATGGTAACAATAATCGTAGGCCACTGGGCCAACTCTTTTAGCAACCTCGAAAGGTCCAATGAGTATGGGACTCAATTTCCCTTTCTTGCCAAATCTTAGAACTTTCTTCCACGATGAAACTTTGAGAAAGCCTTTCTCGCCCACTTCGTACTGAATATCTCTTCGTTAAAGATCAGCATAAGCCTTTTATCGATCAAAGGCAGCTTTCAAGTGATCGCGGATGATGGTAACCTTTTTTCGGTTTCTGAAAGTAAGTCAGGGCCCAACATCTTGCCTTCACCGAGTTGAGACCAACAAAATGGAGTTCTACAACGTCTACTATACAATGCTTAATATGGTGCCATCTTGATAGAGATTTGGTAGCTATTGTTGTAGGCGGATTCAATGAGATGTAGGGACTTTTCCCACGATCCGCCAAAATCAATGATGCATGCACGCAACATGTCTTCTAAAATCTTGATTACCCTTTCGGCTTGGCCATCAGACTGAGGGTGAAAAGTAGTGCTAAGATTGACCCTAGTGCCTAAAGCTCATTGCAATGTTTTCCGGAATCGAGAAGCAAACCGTGGATCTCGATCGAAGATGATAGATTATGGCACTCCGTGGAGTCGGATAACTTAATATACAAGTAAGCCAACTTTGGAAGACCCTAGTCTATTCTAACTGCTAAGAAATGTGCTCACTTAGTGAAGCGGTCCACAATGACCCAGATAGCATCATGTTTAGCAGGAGTCAAAGGTAGACTACTGACAAAGTCCATAGTGATCTTCTCCCACTTCTATTGCGGTAGATCGATGGGTTGTAATAATCCAGAAGGAACACGATGCTCAGCTTTAATCCGTTGACAAGTGAGACACTTGAATATGAAGTCAATTATGGCTTGCTTCATGCCTGGTCACCAGTATAATTTACGAAGGTCTTTGTACATATTCACAGACCCTAGATGAATCGAAAACAAACTTGAATTGGATTCCTTATGAATATCATCACGAAGTGATTCATCATTGGACACACAGACCCGATCACGAAAGCATAGGAGTCTTTTAGAATTGATTCTAAAATTGGGATTATCTTGAAGCTTAGAGACAATAGATTGGAGTTCAGAGTCTTGATCTTGCAATGTCTTGATTCTTGAAACAATAGTAGACTGAACCTGAGTTCAGATACGAGACAATGATGCTTCTGAAGTCGGAAGTGAGCATTAATAGCTCAAGGGGCAGGCGAAAGTTTGCGGCTGATTTCATCAGCTACAACGTTGACCATGCCCGGATGATAGTCGATGAAAAGATCATAATCTTTAAGGAGTTCCATCCACCTCTGTTGCCGAAGATTTAACTGCTTTTGAGTCAAAATATACTTGAGGCTTTTATGATCGGTAAAGAGGTAGCACTTTTCTCCGTAGAGATAGTGTCTCATGATTTTCAATGTGAACACAACAGCAACCAACTCCAAGTTATGTGCGGGATAATTCATCTCATGTGACTTGAGTTGCCTCGAAGCATAAGCAATGACTTTACCTTTCTGCATCAATACGCATCCTAACCCGAAGTGCGATGCATCACTATAAACTGTGTAGTCTTTTCCGGACTCGGGTTGGGTTAGGACTAGTGCGCGAGTCAATACTTGTTTCAATTGGTCAAATCTTAGTTGTTCCTCGGTCTAGACAAATGGAGCTTCCTTCCGAAATAGCTTAGTCAATGGAGCTGCTAACACAGAAAATCCTTTGACGAATCTTCTATAATAGCGAGCAAGACCAAGGAAACTCCTCACTTCACCATCGTTCTTCGGTGGATGCCAATCAATAATGGCTTGAATTTTCTTCAGGTCTACTTGGATTCCCAAAGCTGATACAATGTGCCTAAGGAAGGCAACTTCGGTAAGCCAGAACTCACATTTAGAAAATTTGGCATACAACTGCTTCTCGCGGAGAGTCTGAAGCACAATACGAAGATATTCACAATGTTCCACAACATTCTTGGAATAGATTAGAATATCATCAATGAACACCACTACGAATTTATCAAGATAGGGTCTAAAAACCCAATTCATCAAGTCCATAAAAGCTGTCGGTGCATGGGTTAGCCCAAAAATGCAAAAAATTAAACGTGAAATGCATGGCATAAATGTGAGGAAATGAACACCCCCAAACCCAAGATGTGTATTACCCTCATTGCCTGAAACAACATATATATACAAGTAAAACAAAATAAAAATAAAAATATGCATGAGTATGTGAATGCAATAAAATAGAATTCAAATGAGTTTAAGTAGAAGAGGACTCATCCTCGGAGACTTCTTCTTGTGTTATTTGGGTCTTCCGTTTGACAAAGCTGCCACGGTCAGGAGTGAAGCCAGTGAAAGAATAGGCTCGGAGTGAAGCCAATTTGTCCACAGGGGCTCGGACGTACTGAGCAATAGGAGGAGTAGGGTGAACTGGTGGTGTCGCTTGTATTGCAGTCATAAACTGCTTAAACATATTGGCCATATTTTGGTAACATTCAGCCTGAGCAGTAGGTGCCGCAGGCTCAACACCATGTACAAGAGGGTCCTGTGGTTGCGGTGGGTTTGGAGGATTCCCTCCCATAACCTCCTCGCCATGAGTCGAGCAGCCAGTAGATTGCTCATCTACATGAGCTTCATTTGTCACAGACATATCTATATGAAAGATCGAATTAGTCGACAAGCCACAATATACACGAAATAAAACTCCTGTATGGAAAAGTAACATAATAACAATGCAATAGACTTTGGTTTAGTCCTAGAATCGACTAAACTCTAGCTCTGATACCACAAATGTAACACCCCCTTCTCGGTCTAGAAGGGAACCGGGTCAGATTGTGTTACCGAAAGACAAAGCAACATTTAGTGTTATAACATTTTTATTATTAACATTTAGGACTAATTTGTAAATTTTGACAAACTGGAGGACCCTTATCGAATAGACTTTGCAAAATTGAAACTTATTACCAAAGGATTATACTTACCAAATTTCTTTCGATTCTGAACCATTAACACTTTCAATTTAACCCTATAAGAATCGGTGACCCAAATGTAAAATAAATAAAGCTGACCAATGAACCATAATAAACTTACCTAACTCCGTTTCGAAGCACCTTGGACTGTTTCGGAATGGGTACTCGAGAGTCAACCTGATTGACCCGACTCTTTAGGCTGTTTTGATACAGGTTTGACCTGTATCGGAATGGAGTGACTAGCGTTGACATTGACTTGACCGTTTTGAAACCTGTATTGAAACAGGGGTCACCAGTGGCAAACTGTTTCGAAACCTATATCGAAACATGAGCCATCAGTGGCAAAAATGGTCTGAAACGACATTACTTCTTTGTGGAACACCCTTACTCTCAGTTTCCGGAACATCCTTAATATAAATAATGGAATACCATAGCTACAATGATACCTAAATTCATGTTATCATAATCAATGCAATGTAATAATGCAATAAGCAATAAACTTGTTCTCTTTCATTCATAATTCCTTGGATTGATTTAATATCGTGGATACGCGAATTCCTACACCTCGCCAAAACAATGAATGGTCTAGTCCCTCCGCCTCGCCAAAATGACCAACACAATACACATACCTCCGCCTCGCCAAATCAATATAGGCCGTAGCCTTAGGACCGTAGTCCACCCGTACACTGAGCTCATGAATTCTATGGCATGCCAATTGTATCCCGAATCCCTTCCAATCTAAGGTCATAATATACTTATTCATTTCAGTGATAAATGATAGACCAATGTTCCACAAATACAATGTAGTCGATGCTTGATATACATATATTTCAACATCAATATCTTGTAGATTGTTATCAATATCAGTGTTCGATGATTCAATGCAATGATCTCATTACAATACTTACATCAATGACAATGCACAATGAACATAATCCATTTCAATGGTAACTTACCGACACTTACCAAAGTGTCCGATTTATCATCCGATGTATTTGCTTCACAAACAAAGTTAGCAAGATAGTCTAACACAACAAATAATGATCCGGGAAGGCCTTTCGCCTATACCCGAGACTCCAACTACACTCACCTTAACAATCCGAAGCTTCAAGGCTCTCGAATAGCAATCCTATTATTCCTAGCTTGTGACAGAGATGGTGATACCTCTTTCTCCCCTTCTTGAGCTAGGAAGATCAATAGGAACTTATTAGAATTGATGTTTCAACATCAAAATCAACATAGCGATATCGAAATCAATATCCAACTTCAAGAAAGATGGCAACAAAGAAATATCCATGGATAGTCAAAACCCTAGCTTAGGTTACCCCCAAAATATCCATGGAATCCATTAATCAAATAAGGAATATAGCTTACCTGATCGATAACAACGTTTCGATATCGTTAAAGTGAAGAAACAACAAGCTTGAATTTTTCACCAATGGAGGTGTGTGCTTAGGTGAAGAAGATGATGAGAGGGAGGTGCTTGCTTCCTATATTTTCGGGTAAGCTTTATTTGCTTCTTGTTTTCAATTTCTATTCAAGGCTTTCCTTCATTTGAAGGAAAGTTATCTGATGACTCCACGTGGTGGAGATTTTTAATTCAAAGTGGTCTAATCACATGGTTAGCCCCCCACTTTTCATACCTTTATTACTTTACCCTCCAACTTATTATTCTTCCATTTTAGCCACTAGAAAGGTTAATACTGCTTAATAGAGTTCAAATATGATGTTTAAAGCCTATTTAGGGTTCGATAACAAAAATTAGCTAGTCGGTGAAATCTTAGAGCTTCATCAATGTAGAATTTCCGATCATCGAAAATGAATTTCGACTAGGCCAGATTTCAGGGTGTTACAGATGTACTTCTTTCGAAATTCTTGGAGGAAGAATTCCCAAGTAATGGTTTCTTCAGGGATGGTAAGAATAGTGGTCTCTAACCATTGTAGAGCTTCATCAGCTAGCAGTGCGAGGACGCACTCCAACTTGTGCTCGTCCGAACACTGCAATTGTTTATTTAGAACTCTTAGCGTGTTGTCCAACCAATATTTAGCAATTTAAAGATTATCATCATCATGCCCAGTAAATGTGTAAGCTCGGAGCGATGCCAACTTATCGGTAGGGGCCCAAGTATACTGAACAATAGGTGGAACAGATTGTGCAGGTGGTTCGGCTCTCATTGAGGCCGTGAATTGCTTGAACATGTATGCCATGTTTCAATAACATTCTACATATGTATCATGCAGTACCGACTTAACGTATGAAGGTAGGGTATTAGGTGGGTTTGATGGGTCTCCCCCTTACATCCTCACCATGAGTTGAGAAGCCAGTGGCATGCTCGTGTATGTAAGCCTCATTTGTCTCAGACATATCTATAACATAAAGAGATTGGATTAGTCGACAAGTCACAATATACACAATATACAACTCTTAGGTAGCAAAGTAACAAAATAACAACGCAATAGACTTCGGTTTAGTCATAGAATTGACTAAACTCTTGCTCTAATGCCACAAATATAACACCCCTTCCTGGCCTGGTCGAGAACCGGGTCAGAGTATGCTACCGATGAACTAAACCGTGGTTGATACAATAATTCCATACAATAAGCGATGTTATTAGACATAAAATTTAATAATAAGCAATACACAATTCCATGTAATCACTTACGAGCCTACAATTACTCAATTAGGGCCAATTTTAAACATATGCAAGTTTTAAGGACTAAATCGTAATTTCAACATTTTAATGGTCCTTTTCTAAAATTAAGCTTACTACAATGAAATTCATCATAGGAAAAATGGCCATGTAAATTTTCATGATAATCAAAGTTCAGTTACCCTCCTAATTAAGCTATACAAAATTCAGTGATTATTTTTTAATCAATGCAAAACTATGTTCTATGGCTTTTAACCGAATTTACTGTCACCGTACCGATACACTTAGGGCTGTATCGATACACTAAGCCTAATTTCCATTTCTAGATTCGAAGGTGACAAGACCGTGTCGATACATTTGAGAGCCGTACCGATATTGGTTGACAATGTTGACTTTGTATCGATACGCCTTGACCCCATATCGATACTGTTTTTTCTCCCAAATTCCTGTAGCCAAAATCCATACCGATTGGCCTAGGCTGTATCGTTACGCCCTTTTTTGACCAACATTGATGTGACCAATTATGCAAGGTCGTATCGATACACCATCAACTGTATAGATATGCCCTGCCATGTAATGACAGATTTTTGCTGGTTTATATTCGATTTGACCTACCAAACAATGTATAAATGCAATAAAACTTTACACACAATATTTCAATACTATAAAATGCTGACATGCCAAATTTAAGGATCATTTGAATCCGTTTACTATGATTTCACCTTTTAGAGCCAAATATGCCATTTTGGTCACTTTTAGCACAACCTAAGAGTCATTTTAGGGCCATACCATTTTAGACATAACATAGGCAATGGATACATATTCAAAAAGCCATAAGTGACTAGTTTAGCTACTTTTCCACCTTTCTAGGAGTCTATAAGGATACAAATACATTACTCTAGCTTGCTTGTGACTTGCCCAACTTCAGACTTCTCCGATCTCTATCCGATATCTCGATCAACCTGAAATGCATGAGATGAAATGCATTAGGCATACTTTGCCTAGTGAGGTAGTCACGGACAATGTTAATATCGATGTTATGCACTTTCATCCTTACAATAAAAATGTCTATACAATGAATCCATGTTAACAGTGCAATGAACACGTTCAATAACAATATCATCATAACTTTAGCAATAACCCTTGGATCGAGTCCGGATAGTGGATACACGAATTCCTACGCCTCGCCAAATCAATTATTGGTCTAATCTCTCTGCCTCGCCAATATGACCAATATCACAACACATCCCTCTGCCTCGCCAAATCAATATAGGTCGTAGCCCTATGACCGTAGTCCACCCGTACACTAAGCTCGTGAATTCTATGACATGCTGTTGCATGTAAAATAGTCTATCGCAATTATAGTGCAAGTATACACGACGCAAGTAGTAAAGTGATACTAAGTATCGGATATCGTCTCCACAGGGATTGGGCTAATGACTCCACCTAAATTCACTGCACGAAGTAAAGAGAAATATTTAATAGAATTGTCACGAATATTAAAGTAAAAACGTAAATAAAAGATTGAGATATCAAGATAGAGAGAATGGGCTGGTATTGAGTTGCTCAGTAGTGTAGGTATTGAATTGCTTAGGATCTCCAGTTCTGTCGTCGCACCCGTCGCCGACAGCACCTGTCACGGCGTCTGTCCGTTAGCTGTCGCGGCAGCGAACACTAACTCCGTACCTCAAGCTTGGCAAGAATCCCTGATCTGCCTTGCCCTATCACTAGGCACAAGTCTGTCGATGATCACGTCTTTGATAATACCTCCCGGCGTGAATCAAAGAATGAACACCGATGTGTATGAATTCTTCCTTAGCCACTTAACCTCGCCTTATCCCTAAGCACGAGATGGTTCAACTATAAACTAGAGAACGCGCTTTTACCTCTTTCGTATACTTAACTCTCCCGATGCTAAGTAAATAGATAACCTCACAATGCTCTCCCGATGCTCTTGCAAGATATTAAAACCAAGATAAAAGAACTTGAAGTTTATTTTATTGAACTTGAAAAATCCTAAAACAAAGCAACCCTTGCAACTACTTTACAAAACAACCCGTAGCCCTAGGGGGAATTTAGAACATATCGGTGACAGGTAAACGGCAGGGTTTTAGTTTCGGTTATGGGGTAGTCGGTCATGCCCTAGGTTTAATCTATGCCCTTTATATAAGCTTTGAGCTCAAGTTATCTAAGGTAACAAGGATTACAACTTTAATTAAAAGTAAGATTCTAATAAAGACTAAATCTCTAAGGATTCCTACTTTTCAGCCGCCTCCTTGTTTCATGGAAATTCCTCTCCTTGAGCTTTGGCTTGACATATCTTTTGATCCGGGGCTTGGAAAAATATTCGGCTTCCACACGACAGACGAGCAGATTTTTCTCTATCTATCGAGGTCCACTTCACTTTTCCTCTTCATAAATCTGCTGTCACCATGCTGTCACGACAGGTCCATGACAGATTCGTCTTCTTCAGCTGCTTGTCCAGTTTTGCTCTCCTGCTTATCTGCCCTGCGCCTGCCTTCGACATCTACTGTGACAGATACCTGCAAAAATAGCCATCTTTCAGTAGAATATGTGCCTTTTATATAATTGTGATGTTTTATTAAAAACTAACCTAAATGCAATGCAATGATGCTTGAATGCAGCAGAAATATGGGTTTAAAAAGGTGTAAATGATAGAACTTTTACACACTCAACACACCCCCAAACTCAAGTTTTTGCTTGCCCTCAAGCAATGAAGACTTAAAAGAAAACTGAAAATTTTTGTGTTGGCCTTCAAACAGTGAACTGTCCCTTACCTGTCGCTCATTCTCTATGGCGGCAGCAACCTGTTGGAAGGGTTAGGATCTGTCCGGAATTTCTCTATAGCTCTCGTGCAGTGTGTGCATGCTTGTGAACAGTTATATGCTAAGACTCTCTTAGTTTCACTAGAATATTCAACTTCTTAACTTGAATTTTTATGCCAAAGTTTATTTTTTTAAGAAGGCACATTTTTATGCTTCTTTTTCTTCTATTTTCAAGCTAAGATTTTCTAGAGCCAGTTTTGGGCACCTCTAGTTAGCTTCCTAGAGCCGGTTTCGGGCACCTCTAGGTTTTTGATTTTCTTTTGCTAAACTTCTTTCCTAGAGCCAGTGTTAGGCACCTCTAGGGGCTATCCAATTTCTAAGCTTCCTATTCTAGTTTGGCTAAAAGAAATCTAAGCAATATAGCAGTCACAAAAGTGTTTAAGTTTTTAGAACTATAGAAAGGCTCTAAACTTTTCCTTAACCTGTCCTACAGATGCTGCCACGACAGAGCCGTCATGATAGGTAAGTTAACTTCACAGTTTTAAGCCAACAGTTTAAATTTTCTTATTTTTCTGATTTTTTTAAAGATAAAAAAAAATAAATAACTTAATAAGACACAGCAATTAATTAAAAGCAATTAATCAAAAGATGTGCTAAAGACTCCATTAAATATGGAGGGTTGCCACCCCCAAACTCGAGGGTTGCATTGCCCTCAATGCAAAATGACACAAAAATAAACAAAGAAAAATACGATAAAGAAGAGTACATCACAAATATATAAGGGCAGGCAGCAATAAGAGGAGTAAAAGAAATAAAAAACTTAAATTTTATGCGCTGTCCTCGCTGCTGCTGCTGACGCGGATCTGATGGTAGCGTCTGCGTTGGGGAGGTGGCTGGGCAGGTTCCGGAGCAGGTTGATCAACAGGTTCATCAGCCTGTTGAGGTGCAGGTTCTTCCTCCGGTTGGGGGACAGGGTCGTCAGCAGGTTGAAGGGCAGGTGGCTCCACTAGTCGGACATCAGAACTGATGCTGCTGTCTCAGCTGCCACTCGTTATGGCTTTGGACAGCCTTCTCTTGTTGGCCACATGCTTAATACGTTTTACCCGCGTGAAGGCGCTGTCCAAATTCCTCCGAACGAGAGGGCTGTCATCAGTGGCAGCTCGCTTGGTGCCTCGAGGGGAGGTGTCTGCCGGTGGGCTGCCGGCTGCCGTCTGGGAAGGTGTGGAAGAGGCAGATTCTCCGTGGGGAGAGACAGGTGGTGTGGGAGTGGGGGAGGGGATATTAAAATAATGGGCGGGGAAGGTGGGGAAAATGACATCCGGAAAATTCAAAGTATTGGTAATGAAATTTACCGTTGCATTGGAGAAGTCACGGATGAAAGTCATCAAACCCATCTGGCGCTCCTCTATCCTCAAGATGGCAGCAAGGATGTGGGCGTTCTGATCTGTCGGGGCGGTGTTGGTGGCAGCTTCTGGGACAGGTTCGGTGGCAGGTTCGTCATCAGACTCAGCAGGAGGGGCGTTTGGATCGAAGGCGTTGAGGGGCGATACAACGATGATCTCCATAAGGCTGGAGATGTTGCTGTTTGTCCAGCCGCTGCCCTTCTTGATTTTGTCTGAAGGATCCTCCGGTACGGCAGCGCAGCGGCAGAGGGCAGTGATGGTGAAAGGCAGGCAGAGTCGTGAATCTGATCGGAAGGCACAATCGAGAATGCTGTCCCGCATGTACCTGCCCACATTGATGGGCCTGTCATGCATGATAGAGTGAATGAGGGCCAACCGCTGTCTGTTGACTGTCGTATGGTGGGACGAGGGCAGGATACGCTTTTTGATAAAAGCATTCCATAGTTTTGCCTCGGGGAGTAGCTCTGCCCTATTGACGGAGTTGGGGTTCTTCTTGCTGGTGCTCCAGGTCGTGCCCGCCTCTGTCAACTCCCGCATGACAGCATCATGTCCGGCAGCGTCGAGGGTGTCCCAAAATTGTTGATGAGCATCGTCATTGGGGCCAAAGAAGAGGCCGAATACATGGTTGATGCTGCTGGCAGTGAAAGGAACTGTCACTCCTCGGACGATGACAGATGTCGTCGTCTTACTTTCGATCGCCGCATAAAATTCCCTGACCAGAGTGTCGTTAAGCTCTGCCGGCTGCTCGGCAAAGTCCTCCCAAAGTTGTGCTGCTATGGCCTTCATAATGAACGGCCGGAGTCCAAAAAGAGGAGCATCTCTGTTATAGATGAAGCTCCGTTCCTCCCATAGTTCCTTGTTAGCGAACGGAGATGCTGCTGCTGAAGAAGAAGCGGCAGCTGCATTCTGACGGGTTTGTCGTGAAGACATTTTGGTTGCAAGGGCTGAAAAAAAGAAAGAAAGTAGATAAAACTAGAAGGGATTAACAAGAGAGAAAATCGGAAGTGGTGAAAAATGAAAAGGGGAAGGGGTTTATATAGCGGTCGAGTAGCTGCCCATTTAATGCTGCAACGGCAGGCGGGAAAAACGGGGCGGCAGATTGGATATTGCGTGTCTGACGCGTCTGACACGCATTAATGCGTCTGCTGTGCGTCTGCCGCACGCTTCTTCGTCTGCTGTGCGTCTGTTGACAGCCTGTCAAATCCGTCTGCGCCGGCAGCCGAAACGACAGGTTACCATAAATGGGCTTTATTGGGCTGGTGGATGAGCGATGGGCTTGGGCCACTTCTTCTTTCTCACTTGACTCCTTTATTTCCTAAAAACTGAAATTAAAAACAAAACATTATTAAAAAAAATCTAATTCCTAATAAATAATAAAATAAATTAAAAATAAAAACTAGGTTAAATTAGGGATGCCTTGTGGGGCATCACCTAAGGTAACCACTTCCTGTATTCATGGGGCTTCAGTCCCCTGATAATGCTTGAGGCGTTGTCCATTGACTTTGAATTGGTGCCCGTCCTTTAATGATTGAATTGTAATGGCACCATGGGGGAAAACTTGAATCACTTGGAACGGACCAGACCATCTAGATTTAAGCTTCCCTGGGAAGAGTTTCAACCTAGAATTAAACAACAATACAAGCTGCCCTGGGCAGAACTGACGTGGCAGCAACTTTTTGTCATGCCACTTCTTTGTTTTCTCTTTGTATATTCTTGCATTGTCGTAGGCCATCGTCCGTATTTCATCGATCTCATTCAAATCTAACAGCCTTTTCTGGCCTGCCTTGTCCAAGTCCATATTTACTGCCTTGATTGCCCAATATGCCTTGTGCTCTATCTCGACAGGCAGGTGGCAGGTTTTCCCATAGATCAATCGGAATGGAGACATGCCCAATGGAGTTTTGAAAGCTGTCCTGTATGCCCATAGTGCATCATTCAGAAGCAGAGACCAATCTTTCCTAGTTGGTTTAACCATCTTTTCAAGAATGTTCTTCACTTCCCTGTTGGAAATTTCAGCCTGTCCATTGGTCTGTGGGTGGTATGCTGTCGCGATCCTGTGCTTGACACCATATTTCTTCAAGGCGGCAGCAATTACCCTGTTATCGAAATGTCTCCCTTCATCACTGATAATCGCTCTAGGGATGCCAAATCTAGAAAAGATGTTTTTGTGCAAAAACTTTTGGACCGTTTTGGCATCATTCTTTTGAGTTGCGATTGCTTCTACCCACTTGGAGACATAGTCTACTGCTAGGAGGATGTAAAGATTTCCAAGAGAAGATGGAAAAGGTCCCATAAAATCAATCCCCCAAACGTCGAATATTTCGACTTCTAAGATATTCTGCAGTGGCATCTCGTTTCTCCTCGAGATGTTACCTGTCCGCTGGCACCTGTCACAGTTTTTGTAAAATTCCTGTGCGTCCTTATACAGTGTCAGCCAGTAGAACCCTGACTGCAGCACCTTGGCAGCAGTTTTATTGCCTCCTAAGTGTCCTCCATATTGTGAAGCATGACAGTGATGGAGAATGTCTTCTTGTTCTTCTTGTGGTACACATCTCCTTATAACCTGATCTGCGCACATTTTGAAAAGAAGAGGTTCGTCCCAATAATAATGTTTAACATCATTTTGAAACCTCTTCCTTACTTGATAAGTAAGATCAGAAGGTAATATTCCGCTAACTATAAAATTAACGAAATCAGCATACCAGGGAAGGTTAGAAGACTTACCTGCCGCCATGGCTGTCGCGACAGCTATTGCGGCAGCAAAGAGCTGCTCATCTGGGAAGGTCTCTAGTATGTGTGTCTCATCTACAGGTAGACTTTGTCCCATCTCCAACCTCGACAAGTGATCTGCCACCTGATTTTCTGTCCCCTTTTTGTCTTTGATTTCAAGGTCGAATTCTTGTAATAGCAGGATCCATCGTATCAACCTAGGCTTTGCATCCTTCTTTGCGAACAAGTACTTAAGGGCAGAATGATCGGTGTGCACTATTACCTTCGTTCCAAGTATATAAGAACGAAACTTGTCGATGGAGAACACCACAGCCAACAGCTCCTTTTCTGTGGTGGTATAATTCACTTGGGCATCATTCAATGTTTTGCTGGCATAATATATGACATGAAACAGCCTGTCCTTGCGCTGCCCAAGTGCTGCCCCGACAGCATAGTCACTAGCATCACACATAATTTCAAACGGTTGTGTCCAGTCTGGTGGCTGTACTATGGGGGTTGTCACTAGCTTTTCCTTCAGAACCTTGAATGCTTCAGTACATTCTTCATTAAAGTCAAAGGGTCGGTTCTGCTCTAAGAGATGACATAGGGGCTTCGTGATTTTTGAGAAATTTGCAATAAATCTCCTATAAAAACCAGCATGCCCTAAAAAACTCCTAATGCCCTTGACTGTGGTTGGCGGCGGCAGCTTCTCTATGACTTCAATCTTTGCCCTGTCGACCTCTATCCCACGGCAGCTAATCTTATGGCCTAAAACTATCCCTTCATCTACCATAAAATGGCATTTTTCCCAATTAAGAACAAGATTAGCTTTTTCACATCTTTCAAGTACCTTTTTAAGGTTGCCGAGGCAGCTCTCAAAATCGTCTCCAAAGACGGAAAAATCATCCATGAAAATTTCGAGGAAGTCCTCTACCATGTCGGAGAATATTGCCATCATGCACCTTTGGAAGGTGGCAGGTGCGTTACATAGGCCGAACGGCATCCTCCTAAATGCGTATGTTCCGTAAGGGCATGTGAAGGTCGTTTTCTTTTGGTCCTCCGGTGCAATAGCAATTTGATTATAACCTGAATAACCATAAAGAAAACAATAGTAAGGTTTACCCGCTAATCTATCAAGCATTTGATCAATAAAGGGTAAAGGGAAGTGGTCTTTTCGGGTAGCTTTGTTGAGCTTCCGGTAGTCCATACAAACCCTCCAACCGGTCACAGTCCTGGTTGGGATTAATTCATTGTTTTCGTTGGTTATCACGGTCATGCCTCCTTTCTTGGGAACACATTGCACCGGGCTTACCCATTTGCTATCGGAGATGGCGTAAATAATACCAGCATCTAACCATTTAATTATTTCTTTACGCACTACCTCCTTCATTGCAAGGTTTAACCGCCTTTGGGCATCAATAGTCGGCTTATGATCTTCCTCTAGGAGGATTTTGTGCATACAGATTGCCGGACTAATACCCTGAATGTCTGCTATCGTCCATCCTATCGCCCTTTTATGCTGCCTCAACATGTCGATCAGCTGTCGTTCCTGTTCCTGCGGCAGCTTAGCAGAGATGATTACGGGCAGTGTGTTATCACAACCAAGATAAGCATATTTAAGCTGCCCTGGCAGGGGCTTAAGTTCTAAGACAGGTGGTTCAACAGTAGATGGCTTTTGGATTAAATGGTTATCCGAAGTGTAGTTCAAAGGTTCGAATAACTTACCTGGACGATGATCTAACCAGTCTACCTCCTCATGACCTTCATTATTAGATGTATCGGATTCAGAGGAGTCGCTGTCGTTGGTGCTGTCGTTATTGCTGTCGTCATTGCTGTCGTGACAGGTCTATAGATGGCTATCGCAGCAGTGACCAAATTTTATATCACGACAGCCCGACCTGATGCAGGGTTGATCAAAGGTCACCTCAATGATGGCCTTGCATTCCTCATCCACATCAGCATGTTTCATTGCTTGGAGAACATTCAACTTAATTTCTTGATCGTTTACGCGCATGGTGAGTTCTCCTTTCTCCACATCAATCAATGATCTTCCCGTGGCTAAGAAGGGTCGCCCTAGGATGACTGGTGCGTTCTCATCTGCCTCACAATCTAAAATAAGAAAGTCAGCAGGAAATATAAGCTTATCCACTCTTACCAAAATATCTTCAATTTTTCCTTCGGGGTGAACGTAAGAGCGGTCGGCTAGCTGTAGGGTAACTGTCGTGGGCCGCGCCTTGCCAATACCTAGTTTCTGAAAAACAGATTTGGGCATTAGATTAACACTAGCACCAAGATCACATAATGCCTTACCCACAAATCTGTCGCCGATTACGCAAGGTATGAGGAAGCTCCCCGGATCCTTCTTTTTCTGGGGTGGTTGCCGATGAAGAATACTCATGCAACCTTCTTGCATCCTTACCGTTTCGAATTCCCCAAGTTTAGATTTTTTAGACATGACATCCTTGAGAAATTTAGCATAACCGGGCATCTCCCTAACAGCATCTAACAACGGAATATTGATATGAACCTGTTTAAAAATATCATAAATCTTTTTAAGTTGAGATTCATGCTTAGCTTGCTGTATCCGTTGAGGAAAAGGTGGTGGAGGGCGGTAATCAGCAATGCGTCCTTCCCACTGCATGCGAATCTGATGACGATACTCATCTTTTTTCTCCTCTGTCACTTCTGCTGTCGTAACAGGCTCATCGGCAGCAGCCTGTTTATCACCTGTCGGGGCAGCTTCCTCGGCAGGCTTATCCAAGGCAGGTTCCTTTTCTGTTTCAGCTTCTTTTTCCGGCCCTGGTAACTTTTTCCCACTCCTAGTCGTAATCGCCTTACATTGCTCGTGTGGGGGCGGTCTAGCATTTTCAGTATTGCTAGGGAAACCTCCATTCTGCCTCGGCTTAATATGCTGCGACACCTGACCCATTTGTGTCTCTAGAGATTTCAAGGTGGCCTCATGGTTTGTCATTCTCATCTTGGTTTCATCCATAAAGTCTTCCGTTTTCTTGACAAACTTATTGATGTTCTCCATATACGTACCAGTCTGAGACATAAAGGTGGCCAGAGTCTGCTCCAATATACTACTCGTGGCAGGTGGTGGCTGCTGTTGTTGCTGAGGCGGCAGGTTCTGCGGCAGGTTCTGCGGCAGGTTCTGCGGCTGCGGCTGCTGTCGCGTCAACAATCTAGGACCCCCCTGATTCTGATTATATACTTGCGGATTTAGGGCATTGTTAGGGTTACTCCAGGAAAATTTGGGATCTTTCCTCCAATTAGGGTTGTAGTTGTTGGAATTGTAGTTTGGCTTGTAATTCCCAACATATTTTCCTTCTTCTATATTTATAGGGCACTCATCCCTACTATGATTTCCCTCACATGTAGCACAAACTTCCTCGACAGCAAACCCTCGTACTTCCTCTTCACTCAATAAGTGTTTCATGGCTTTGGTGAGGAATGCTACCTGTGATTTCATAGTGCTGTCGGCCTCATAATCCTTGACAGCAAGTACCCGTTTACCTCCTCTTCTAGCGGTTGGAAACTGCTCCTCATTCTTAGCCAGATGTTTCAAAACTTGCAGGGCCTCGTCCGGATCTTTATCCAATAATAGTCCATTTGCTGCAGAATCAATTCGAATGCGAGTTTGTAAGTTAGCAGCATTATAAAATTTAGTTACCTGATTCCAGACGGGGAATCCATGCATTGGGCAGTTTCGAAGAAGAGTTGTGAATCTGTCCCAGGCCTCGTGCATTGGCTCGTCATCTTCCTGTTGAAAAGTAGCAATTTCATTACGTAATCGCTCAGCTAAATGTGAAGGATTAAAACGAGACAAAAATTCACGAGTTAAATCTGCCCAAGTCATAATAGAACCCGGTGTAAGTTTATTCCACCAAGTTTTAGCTCTGTCCCTCAATGAATGGGGAAATAACCGAAGCCTCAGTATCTCCGGACTAACTCCTGGCAGTCTAAACGAACCACAGATCTCCTGGAACGTTTTGAGATGCTCCCTGGCATCTTCTGTCGCAGAACCACTGAACTGTCCGGCGTTGTTGATCATTCTAAACATGACAGGTTTAAGCTCGAAGTTGTCAACATCAATATCCGGCAGCGTGGTCTCCAGCTCTACATGATCATTCAGCATGTAGTCACGGCATGACCGTCGTCCACCTGCCGCGGGCGGGTCACCGACAGGCGGGATTTCTTCACCGACAGGCTGATTACGGGCCATCTGCTCTAGCTGTTCTTCAAGGTATTCGTTTCGGTCTAAGAGGTGGCGAATCTGTTTCTTGAGATTAAAGGAACGTTCAATCTCCGGATCTAATTTATACTCAGGATCTTCACCTTTTTTCGATCTGCGCATAAACAGGAAAACCTTGTGAAAAGCAAGAGTTTAAAACACAAAAGAAAAATTAAAGAAAATAAAAATAAAAACAAAAACAAAAACGAAAATAAAAACAAAAAGTGCAAGGAAAGAAAGGTGTAGTTATGTTGCCAATCCCCGGCAACGGCGCCAAAAACTTGTTGCGTGTAAAATAGTCTATCGCAATTATAGTGCAAGTATACACGACGCAAGTAGTAAAGTGATACTAAGTATCGGATATCGTCTCCACAGGGATTGGGCTAATGACTCCACCTAAATTCACTGCACGAAGTAAAGAGAAATATTTAATAGAATTGTCACGAATATTAAAGTAAAAACGTAAATAAAAGATTGAGATATCAAGATAGAGAGAATGGGCTGGTATTGAGTTGCTCAGTAGTGTAGGTATTGAATTGCTTAGGATCTCCAGTTCTGTCGTCGCACCCGTCGCCGACAGCACCTGTCGCGGCGTCTGTCCGTTAGCTGTCGCGGCAGCGAACACTAACTCCGTACCTCAAGCTTGGCAAGAATCCCTGATCTGCCTTGCCCTATCCCTAGGCACAAGTCTGTCGATGATCACGTCTTTGATAATACCTCCCGGCGTGAATCGAAGGATGAACACCGATGTGTATGAATTCTTCCTTAGCCACTTAACCTCGCCTTATCCCTAAGCACGAGATGGTTCAACTATAAACTAGAGAACCCGCTTTTACCTCTTTCGTATACTTAACTCTCCCGATGCTAAGTAAATAGATAACCTCACAATGCTCTCCCGATGCTCTTGCAAGATATTAAAACCAAGATAAAAGAACTTGAAGTTTATTTTATTGAACTTGAAAAATCCTAAAACAAAGCAACCCTTGCAACTACTTTACAAAACAACCCGTAGCCCTAGGGGGAATTTAGAACATATCGGTGACAGGTAAACGGCAAGGTTTTGGTTTCGGTTATGGGGTAGTCGGTCATGCCCTAGGTTTAATCTATGCCCTTTATATAAGCTTTGGGCTCAAGTTATCTAAGGTAACAAGGATTACAACTTTAATTAAAAGTAAGATTCTAATAAAGACTAAATCTCTAAGGATTCCTACTTTTCAGCCGCCTCCTTGTTTCATGGAAATTCCTCTCCTTGAGCTTTGGCTTGACATATCTTTTGATCCGGGGCTTGGAAAAATATTCGGCTTCCACACGACAGACGAGCAGATTTTTCTCTATCTATCGAGGTCCACTTCACTTTTCCTCTTCATAAATCTGCTGTCACCATGCTGTCACGACAGGTCCATGACAGGTTCGTCTTCTTCAGTTGCTTGTCCAGTTTTGCTCTCCTGCTTATCTGCCCTGCGCCTGCCTTCGACATCTACTGTGACAGATACCTGCAAAAATAGCCATCTTTCAGTAGAATCCGTGCCTTTTATATAATTGTGACGTTTTATTAAAAACTAACCTAAATGCAATGCAATGATGCTTGAATGCAGCAGAAATATGGGTTTAAAAAGGTGTAAATGATAGAACTTTTACACACTCAACACATGCCAATTGTATCCAATATCCTTTGAATCCAAGGTCCAATAACAATATCAATGATCGGTGTCCAATAAAAATAACAATAATCGATGTATTCAATAATCCAAAAATAATATCAATGGTCCAATGATCAATATACAATGATACGATGACGATGATCAATAATCTATATTTCAATGTTTCTTAATTCGATGTCAATGCTCGATAATTCCATTTACAATATCAATGTCTGATGATCCATTTTCAATACTTCAATGAAATATGAATATAAATGCTCGATGACAATGACTATAAAAATGGCAATGACAATGCTTCATAATTGATACTCTATAATTTCCTTGATTCAATGGCTATTGTAATGACATTAATGATGACACTACCATTGTTTGATGGTTGTCGCTATACTTACCAATGCTTACCGGTGTATCCTCTAAAGGATTCAATGCAAAATTCCTTCACAATAAGGTTAGCAATGATAATTTCAATAACAATGAAATTGGGAAAAACAACCGTGTAACGTCCTCAACCTGGCTTAGAAGAAAAAATGGAGTTGAGATTGTTACTGCAAAAAGAAAACCAAAATCGTGAACCAGAAAATTTCATAATTTCCGAGTTAACTCTAGTTACAACAATAGGCCACTTGTGCTTTTAATAATATATTTTTTAACATCCATGATAGAACATCTTGGAAAGTAAATCATTAATCAGAAACTTCAAGGGATCGATCCCTTCCCTAAGAGGATCGATTCTACTAAAGTCATAGTCACCATTACTTTATCTGAATATGAAAATTAGTTTACTTAGCTAAACAAGACATCATTTAAATTAATTCATGTGCATAGCAAGTTAATTATCATTCGGTCATGTCATTACCTTAGACAATCATTTTAAATTAGACACTTCCATTCTAATATCCAGTCATTATCAACCTTTACTCAACTTACCTCTTTTAGTACATAATCACTTATTTCGTGACTATTCAACCATTTGGCTTATATAACTTATATAATATGGAACCAAATATGAAAGTGAAATTCTCACTTCATCTTGTATATAGAATAAGCTCACTATTAAGTATTACTAAATATCATTTATCTAATCTATATGCATATTTTCAAATTATTATCAATGTTCATCAGTTAGTCAAATGACTTCACAATAAATAATTATCTAACTACAATTCAATTAGCCATTCTAGGTCATATATTCATTCAAGATTACACAATTAACCATGTATATGTCACTAACCATTCAAATTTCCTATTAGTGTCCAAACTAATTTACAATCATTCAAATATATACAGCACGAATCAATCTTAACATTATAACCGATTCAATTCCACATGAAGAATATAATTCCTTAACCTCAAATTTAAACTCGTTCAACAAGAAGGAGACAATCCTTTAATTGCCTCATTGAACTACTACAACCAGAAAGATACAATTCCTTATTCACAATTAATCATGTACTTTTATCTATTCAAATGTATCAATTATCCCAATAGGCAATCATTTATTACTCAAATCATTACGATAATCTTTCAAGATATGAATATCACCGTTATTACAACAACTTAGGCCTTAAGTAATAAACAAAAAACATAAGTTTTTTGCTATGATCTTTTAGTACTCAAGTGTCACATTTACTATTCAAACAAAGCCATAATTTAGTACTCGACTCATATACAATCAATTGATTCATGGTTGTGACGAATCCCAAATCACTTAGCAAGACACATTTATAATCATAACACACTCTAGCCCATCATTCAACTACAAATTCATACATTGTCAATTAAAAGAATCAAACTGTAACCCCCTTAACCCGGCCTAGACGGTTGGACCGAATTAAGAAGTTTACATGGGGAAAACCAAAGTCAACCTGAAAGTCAACCTTGATTAACGACCCTTTTTTTTCTTTTAAAACTTATCTAAATGCATATTAACCATAGATATGTTCATAAGATCAGCATATTCAAAGATCAGCACAATCAAAAAACATTTAGGGACTCGATTGCACAATTTATGAATTTAGGGACCAACATGCAAATTCTGAAAATTATAAGGACTTAACCAACTTTTGAGTTACCAATTTGAAATTAGTCATGTTTCATGCTTCACTGCCAAATTTCAACTCAAACGGACATCTCAAACTCAATCAATTGCATATACAAAGTTCAGGACCAAAACGCAAGGATTTCAAAACATATAACCATTAATTTCAGTGCCCAACGGTCGGGTGTACCGAAACGGGGATGATCCGTTCCGAAACGCGAGACCGTTCCGAAACAAGTTCCGGAACAGGGCTTGGCAGTGGCAAAACCGTTCCGGAACGGCTCTACCCGTTTCGAAACGCCAAGGCCATTTCAGGCCCTCTGTTCCGAAACGGTAGCACCTGTTCCGAAACAGGCTGCCCATATTACAGATTTTTCTCTGGTTTAACATGCTTTCAACCGTTCAAACATATTCCAAAGACCCTCAAATCATACCAACAAGTCATTATATACTTAAGGAACATAATAGCATCAACCATTCACAAACATGGCATCAATTAAGGAAAAACCCAATTCTATAGGCATGCATCCTATATTGAAAACCATTCAAACACCAAATCACCAAACCAACCTCACAAAGGCCATTTACAAGTTCAACCATCATCAAAAGCATAAAACCAACTTAGGGAGTCCAAAACATCTCCCAAAAACACAAGTTAGGTTCCCATTGCCAAATGCCCAAAAGCTAATAGTGTTAGGAAAACATTCACCATACATGAGCTTAGTTCTTCACTTGGATTCTTGACCTCCTTGCTGCCCTTTATGCACTTCAATGCTCTGCATTATTGATTTTAGAAAAGAGAGAGCGTAAGCACATAGCTTAGTGAGGAATGCTCATATAAAACATCACAATAATGCATTGGTAAAACACCTTTTAAAAACCTTAGTTCACAACAATGTTTAGTCATGCACATATGCATATAAACCAAGCATTTCATGCTTCAAGTCATTAACATGTCATATTGGCCTCAAGTGATAATCATAACCATCTTTCCATTCAAAACACAATCGACAATCGGATACGCGGATTACAAGCGTTGTCCCATACGCTTCATACACACTACCAATATCAAGGTGGAGCAATGGTACAATCACAACCCCTCAACACCCGTGATGGAGACTATGGTACAATCACAACCCCTCCACATCACTCATTGGTAGTTGTATAACAACACTAACGAGATCACGGGACATACAACACAAGATCCACACATGGACTTTTAACCACCATTGTGATCTTACCATACACAAGGTCCTCAAATGGAATTTTAACCACCATTATGACCTTAGCACAAGACCCACCCATGGACTTTTAACCACCATGGTGTTCTTAACCATCTCGTTAGTGTACTTGGATGGAGTCTACGGTACAATCACAACCCCTCGACATCCAAGGCGACTTTATTCACGGTGCACCCAATCCTATAGCCGGCTAACTATATCCGATTCAAGTAACTTTTAAACCAACACATCACTTGCCAATATACATCATTTAACAACATTAATCCACTGTTTTAAAGCATTTAGTAAAGCCATTCATCAGCATGCATCATTATGCATCAAAACCACATTTATCAATGTACAAAACAAGGATCTCTTACCTTGAGCATCCTTCAACACATGGCTTATAAAACCAGCATTAACATGCTAAAAATATGCTTTCAAAACAGAATTTAAACATGCAATTAAAACACATTGCATTCAACCAACTCATGGTTCATCAACAAGAGAGTTTTTCCGAAAACTTACTCTTGAGCTTAGCTAAGTTGTTTAGATTTAAACTAAGCTCCCAAACCTTCAAAACATTGGTTTCAAAGCTGAAAACCCAATTCCACTCACCGATTCCGTTTCGCAACCTTGCCGAAACACCAATCAAGCTTCCGGATCAACACCACAAGGATCCGAAGATGTCTCCCCTGTTTTAAACACATCAAAGCAGAGGATTAATGCATCATCATGCATTAATATCTTCAACCAAGACACCTAAACTCGCTGCTCTCAACAATACTCACATTTCGGCTACCAAACACAACCGAAATCACATCCAAACATCTCTACAACACTACCCAGCCAAGATCCATCAATTCCAATCATTCATAAACCTTAATTAACATCCAAAAAGAATCTAAACACGTCCTTATACCTCCAGCTATAGCAGATCCTCAAGATCACTCCAAAAACCACCAAAAACTCAAGCAAAACTTAGGAAAATCAACCTATTCGGGATTGCATTGATTAAACCTCAATTTCACATCAATCATACATCCAAAAATCATCAAAAAGACACCTCAAAACAGTGTCCAATCATTTCATACGAATTTCATCAAAATTAAACCAAATCTTGCATTTTAAAGCCAAGATCAAAAACACAATTACAAAACCTTTAATAAAACACAAATCAAGGATTGAGAACTTGGGAATTTCAGTAAAGAACTGAGTATTTAGAGGAAAAGGACGTTCATACCTCTAAATGTGAGTTTCTCCCTTTTTGGAACCAAGATTCTTGAAAATTCAATAAGCAAATGCTAAGGTTTTGATGTAGAAATGATTAGAGATCAAATGAAGATTGAAATCTCATCTTAAGATGTCAAAATCAGAGGGAAATTTGCTGGAGAAAAGTGTTTGGGTTGAGAGAAAAGTTGAGAGAAAAGAAATGGAAAATTTGGAGAAAAGTTAGTTATGATCACAAAATATCTTTTTTCCCTCCTTTACATTTAATTAAAAACCATTAATTAAATCTTTAATATTAAGAAAAATCTGGAGAAAACTCTTCTTGGGTAAATTAGCTCCTTAAAGATTCAAAGTTTCAATCCTTTTAAAACAGTCACCAAGTTTTCAAAAATTACATTTTAGTCACTAACCCAAAATGTCACACCTCCAAACCTCATTTTGTAAAATTGACTTCACCATTCTCTTATATATAATAAAAGAGGATTTTAAGATATTTTTCCATATTTTTAATGCATCCCGAACTAGGCTTTCCTAAAATCACCCTTATGTATTCGAACCGCAATCCGACCGATCCGGTCCAAACCCAAAACTTCTAAGCCCAAAATTGGGGTGTTACAACTCTCCCCCCTTAAGAAATTTCATCCTCGAAATTTACCTGAAGGAAAGAGGTACGGAAACTGCTTCAACATGTCATCCTTCCGCTCCCACGTGGCTTCTTCAACACCACGATGCTTCCACAACACCTTTACCAACTCAATGGTCTTGCCTCGAAGAACTTTACTATCCGAATCCAGAATCCTCACCGGTTCCTCATCATAGGTCAAATCCGGATTCAATTCCACTTCTTCCACAGGCATCACATGTGAAGGGTCCGATCTATACTTCCGAAGCATAGAAACATGAAACACATCATGAATCTTTTCCAACTCTTGAGGTAACCTCAACTTGTACGCAACAGGAGCCACACGTTCAATCACCTCGTATGGTCCAATGTACCTAGGGCTCAACTTACCCTTTCGACCAAACCTCATCACCTTTTTCCAAGGTGAAACTTTCAAAAACATACGGTCACCCACCGCATACTCAATCTCCTTACGCTTCAGATCCGCGTAAGACTTTTGCCGATCAGAAGCTGCCTTCAAGCGCTCACAAATGAGCTTCACCTTCTCGGTGGTTCCTTTCAACAAAGCTGGCATCGAAACCAACTTCTAGCCTGTTTCAGCCCAACAAAGAGGAGTCCTACACTTCCTCCCGTACAAAGCTTCATAAGGTGCCATTTGAATACTTGCCTGATAACTGTTATTATAGGCAAACTCCACCAAAGGCAAATGTTTCTCCCAAGAACCCTGAAACTCAATCACGCAGCACCTCAACATATCCTCCAAAACCTGGATAACACGCTCGGACTGTCCATCCGACTGCGGATGATAAGATGTACTGAAATTCAACCGTGTACCCAAAGCCTGATGCAAACACTGCCAGAAACGCGATGTAAACCTCGGATCCCTATTCGACACAATCGACTTTGGCACACCATGCAGCCGCACAATCTCAGCAATGTACAGCTCCGCAAGCTTATCCAAAGTGTACGTAGTATGCACAGGCAAGAAATGCGCACACTTCGTCAGGCGATCCACAATCACCCACACCGAATTCTTCTTCGATGGCGACAAAGGTAAACCAGACACAAAATCCATGGTAATCCTTTCCCACTTCCATTCAGGAATTCTCAACGGTTGCAACAACCCTGAAGGAAACTGATGCTCAGCCTTAACTCGCTGACACACCATGCACTTGCTTACGAACTCAGCAACATCTTTCTTTAATCCCACCCAATAGTACTCATCACGAAGATCACGATACATCTTAGTACTACTAGGGTGCATAGCAAAAGGACTACTATGACCTTCAGTCAGAATAGTACGCCTCAACTCAGCATCATTGGGCACTACTATCTGACTCCCAAAACATAACACTCCATCATCATTAAAACAGAAATCCGAAGGCCTATCCTCAGCAATATCTTGAACATGCGGCACCAAGGAATCATCCAACAACTGCTTTTCCTTAATCAACTGAACCAAAGATGGTTTCACTTGCAATTCAGCCACAAGACCACCATCACGCGAAATACTCAAACTGGCAAACATAGCCCTCAACTCAACAGCTACCTTCCTACTCAAGGCATCCGCTACAACATTAGCTTTTCCCGGGTGATACTCAATCGTCAAATCATAATCCTTGAGCAACTCCACCCAACGTCGTTGCCTAAGATTCAACTCCTTCTGAGACATTAGATACTTCAAACTCTTGTGATCCGCGTACACAGTACACTTCTCACCATACAGGTAATGTCTCCAGATTTTCAAAGCAAAAACCACTGCAGCTAACTCAATATCATGCGTAGGATAATTGCGCTCATGCACCTTCAACTGTCGTGATGCATAAGCCACCACCTTACCCTCTTGCATCAACACACATCCCAAACCAACGTAGGACGCATCACTATACACCACAAACTCTTTCCCTGATTCAGGTTGAACCAAGATTGGAGCTTGCGTCAAAGCTGCCTTAAGCTTCTCAAAAGCCTGTTCTCTCGCTTCCGACCACTCATACTTAACATCCTTCTGCAACAACTTCGTCAATGGTGCAGCAATCTTTGAAAACCCATCCACAAACCTCCGGTAATATCCTGCCAAACCAAGGAAACTACGGACTTCATGAACAGACTTAGGAGGCTTCCAATTCATCACCGCCTCAATCTTCTGAGGATCAACACGAATCCCTTCAGCAGAAACCACATGACCAAGAAACACCACTTCTCTAAGCCAGAACTCACACTTGCTCAGCTTGGCATAAAGCTGATTCTCCAACAAAGCTTGCAACACAATTCTCAAATGCCCTTCATGCTCCTCCTCAGTACGCGAGTACACGAGGATATCATCAATGAACACCACAACAAATTTATCCAAATATTCATGAAATACTCGATTCATCATGTCCATGAAAGCTGCAGGAGCATTTGTCAAACCAAACGGCATCACAAGGAACTCATAATGCCCATACCTCGTTCTGAAAGCTATCTTCGGCACATCTACATCCTTCACCTTCAACTGGTAATACCCTGACCTTAAGTCAATCTTAGAGAACACAGCTGCTCCCCGAAATTGATCAAAAAGATCATCAATTCTCGGCAATGGATACCGATTCTTGATAGTCAACTTGTTAAGCTGACGATAATCAATGCACATTCTCATAGTGCCATCCTTCTTCTTCACAAACAAGACCGGTGCACCCCAAGGTGACACACTCGGCCGAATGATTCCGCGATCAAGCAACTCCTGCAGTTGCGTCTTCAGCTCTTACAACTCCTTAGGTGGCATTTGGTAAGGAGTAATGGACACTGGAGTTGTGTTTTCATACAACTCAATCCCAAACTCCACTTCGCGATTAGGAGGCAATCCAGGGAACTCCTCAGGAAACACACCAGGAAACTCTCGCACAGTCCTGATATCTTGCACATGCAACTCCTTAGAGCTAGGATTCATCACAAAAGCGAGATAAGCTTCACAACCTTGCCTCAGCATCCGGCTCGCCTCCAATGTAGACACCACATTGGCAAGAAACTTCACATTCTCACCAACCACAACTACCTCATAATCATCAGCAAGCTTCAACGAAACTCGCTTATTCTCACAATCTACTACAGCTCGATGCTCAACAAGCCAATCCATACCAAGGATTACATCAAAACCATAGAAAGGCAATTCCATAAGATCAACATGAAAAACATGATCTTGCACAACCAAAGGACATCTTCTATAAAGCTTTCGAGTCACAACAGTCTCACCAAAAGAACTAGTGACACGCATACCAACATCCAAAGACTCAACAGGCAAACCAAGCAATTCAGCATGCTCACGCAAAATGTATGAGTGTGTAGATCCAGAATCAATCAAGGAAAGTAATGACAAGGATTGCAAAGTAAAAGTACCTGCGATCACATCCGTGTCATTCCTCCCCTCCCTCTGAGCACACACTCTGGCCTGGCCACCACCCTCAGGCTGAATAGCTACAACATGAGCCACATTACGTCCACCCTCCTCTCTCCGCTGAAAATTACCACGGCCGCGCCCACGACCTCTCTGTGGTGCAACAACTCCAGGAGCACGTCCCTGGCCACCACCGGCCAACAGAGGACATTCCCTCCTCATGTGATCCGCTGATCCACAGTTCCAGCATGAGTTACCAGCCGCCACAACCGGAGCCTGCACTTCCCTCGCGGCTCGAGGACAATCACGCCTCAAATGGCCACGCGATCCACATGTCCAACATGTGTTCGGATCAGCTCTCGCCTTGTCTCCCTGAGCAGGCGCACCTTGCCCTCCACCACCTCGCCTAGCTGAAGACTGAAACTTCTGATCACGTCCCCTCTTGTTCCGTCCACCACCGGAACTATACTCAGCAACTCGCTTACCAGCACTTGAACCAGCACTTCTAGAAGATAAACTCAAATTCATCTCAATATCCTTTGCTCTACCAACTAGCACATCAAAATCATTATACTCAGCAGCCAGCATATAAGTCTTCACTTCCGTCACCAAACCATAACGGAACCGTTCACACCTCTCCCGCTCATCAGGGATAAGCTCAGGTGCGTACTGACTAAGCCGAACAAACTGAACCTCGTACTCAGCCACTGACATACTTCCTTGAGTAAGAGACATGAATTCCCTCTTCTTCTCATCCAAGTACCTCACACCCAGGTACCTTCTCTTGAATATGTTCTGAAAGAACGTCCATGTTACATCAGCATCCGCCATCCCAGAGATAGTGGTTGTCCACCAAGTGTATGCATCGTCCTGCAACAACGACACCACACACCCCAGCTTCTGCACATCAGAACAATTCATTTGTCCCAAGATTCTCTTGGTACTCTCCAGCCAAGACTCAGAACCTTCAGCAGAGAAACCCCTGAACTCAGTCCCTCCCAGACTGCGCAAACGTTCCAAAGGTAGTCTCACATTAGCATCTCCCTGATGCCCAGCTCCTTGAGCTCCAGCTACCGCTGCTCAAAAAGCTCCAGCAATAGCTTGAATCAACACTGTCATGTCAGGAACAGCTTGCCCCTGACCAGCTTCAGGTCCAGCGACCCCAGCACCAGCTGCAACACCAGCTCCTTCACCCCCAGCACCACCACCACCAGGCGGAGGAGGTAAATCCACCACATTTTCAGCATTCTCCTCATTCTCATTTTGAGCCATGGCTCGCATATTAATCCTCGTCTCTCTACGAGGTGCCATTCACTAAACAATGCAATTACAATGCAATAAACAAAGTCAGGCTCAGCAAGGTAAGCAATCCAAGTACTCAAGCTCATTTCCAATTAAAAACAAATCATTACATTAGCTTTGATTTGGCAATGGGTCCCTCTAACATGTTTCACCACAGCATACATCACAATTGTAACATACTTACAATTCACACAACATACTTTCACTCATCAAGCATACAAAGCATTCATACACTCATCACCCACATAACCATTCCCAATTACTCGAGAACTCAGCTCTGATACCACCAAATGTAACCCCCTTAACCCGGCCTAGACGGTTGGACCGAATTAAGAAGTTTACACGGGGAAAACCAAAGTCAACCCGAAAGTCAACCTTGATTAACGACCCTTTTTTTTCTTTTAAAACTTATCTAAATGCATATTAACCCTAGATATGTTCATAAGATCAGCATATTCAAAGACCAGCACAATCAAAAAACATTTAGGGACTCGATTGCACAATTTATGAATTTAGGGACCAACATGCAAATTCTGAAAATTATAAAGACTTAACCAACTTTTGAGTTACCAATTTGAAATTAGTCATGTTTCATGCTTCACTGCCAAATTTCAACTCAAACGGACATCTCAAACTCAATCAATTGCATATACAAAGTTCAGGACCAAAATGCAAGGATTTCAAAACATATAACCATTAATTTCAGTGCCCAACGGTCGGGTGTAGCGAAACGGGGATGATCCGTTCCGAAACGCGGGACCGTTCCGAAACAAGTTCCGGAACAGGGCTTGGCAGTGGCAAAACCGTTCCGGAACGGCTCTACCCGTTTCGAAACGCCAAGGCCATTTCAGGCCCTCTGTTCCGAAACGGTAGCACCTGTTCCGAAACAGGCTGCCCATATTGCAGATTTTTCTCTGGTTTAACATGCTTTCAACCGTTCAAACATATTCCAAAGACCCTCAAATCATACCAGCAAGTCATTATATACTTAAGGAACATAATAGCATCAACCATTCACAAACATGGCATCAATTAAGGAAAAACCCAATTCTATAGGCATGCATCCTATATTGAAAACCATTCAAACACCAAATCACCAAACCAACCTCACAAAGGCCATTTACAAGTTCCAACATCATCAAAAGCATAAAACCAACTTAGGGAGTCCAAAACATCTCCCAAAAACACAAGTTAGGTTCCCATTGCCAAATGCCCAAAAGCTAATAGTGTTAGGAAAACATTCACCATACGTGAGCTTAGTTCTTCACTTGGATTCTTGACCTCCTTGCTGCCCTTTATGCACTTCAATGCTCTGCATTATTGATTTTAGAAAAGAGAGAGCGTAAGCACATAGCTTATTGAGGAATGCTCATATAAAACATCACCATAATGCATTGGTAAAACACCTTTTAAAAACCTTAGTTCACAACAATGTTTAGTCATGCACATATGCATATAAACCAAGCATTTCATGCTTCAAGTCATTAACATGTCATATTGGCCTCAAGTGATAATCATAACCATCTTTCCATTCAAAACACAATCGACAATCGGATACGCGGATTACAAGCGTTGTCCCATACGCTTCATACACACTACCAATATCAAGGTGGAGCAATGGTACAATCACAACCCCTCAACACCCGTGATGGAGACTACGGTACAATCACAACCCCTCCACATCACTCATTGGTAGTTGTATAACATCACTAACGAGATCACGGGACATACAACACAAGATCCACACATGGACTTTTAACCACCATTGTGATCTTACCATACACAAGGTCCTCAAATGGAATTTTAACCACCATTATGACCTTAGCACAAGACCCACTCATGGACTTTTAACCACCATGGTGTTCTTAACCATCTCGTTAGTGTACTTGGATGGAGTCTACGGTACAATCACAACCCCTCGACATCCAAGGCGACTTTATTCACGGTGCACCCAATCCTATAGCCGGCTAACTATATCCGATTCAAGTAACTTTTAAACCAACACATCACTTGCCAATATACATCATTTAACAACATTAATCCATTGTTTTAAAGCATTTAGTAAAGCCATTCATCATCATGCATCATTATGCATCAAAACCACATTTATCAATGTACAAAACAAGGATCTCTTACCTTGAGCATCCTTCAACACATGGCTTATAAAACCAGCATTAACATGCTAAAAATATGCTTTCAAAACAGAATTTAAACATGCAATTAAAACACATTGCATTCAACCAACTCATGGTTCATCAACAAGAGAGTTTTTCCGAAAACTTACTCTTGAGCTTAGCTAAGTTGTTTAGACTTAAACTAAGCCCCCAAACCTTCAAAACATTGGTTTCAAAGCTGAAAACCCAATTCCACTCACCGATTCCGTTTCGCAACCTTGCCGAAACACCAATCAAGCTTCCGGATCAACACCACAAGGATCTGAAGATGTCTCCCCTGTTTTAAACACATCAAAGCAGAGGATTAATGCATCATCATGCATTAATATCTTCAACCAAGACACCTAAACTCGCTGCTCTCAACAATACTCACATTTCGGCTACCAAACACAACCGAAATCACATCCAAACATCTCTACAACACTACCCAGCCAAGACCCATCAATTCCAATCATTCATAAACCTCAATTAACATCCAAAAAGAATCTAAACACGTCCTTATACCTCCAGCTATAGCAGATCATCAAGATCACTCCAAAAACCACCAAAAACTCAAGCAAAACTTAGGAAAATCAACCTATTCGGGATTGCATTGATTAAACCTCAATTTCACATCAATCATACATCCAAAAATCATCAAAAAGACACCTCAAAACAGTGCCCAATCATTTCATACGAATTTCATCAAAATTAAACCAAATCTTGCATTTTAAAGCCAAGATCAAGAACACAATTACAAAACCTTTAATAAAACACAAATCAAGGATTGAGAACTTGGGAATTTCAGTAACGAACTGTGTATTTAGAGGAGAAGGACGTTCATACCTCTAAATGTGAGTTTCTCCCTTTTTGGAACCAAGATTCTTGAAAATTCAATAAGCAAATGCTAAGGTTTTGATGTAGAAATGATTAGAGATCAAATGAAGATTGAAATCTCATCTTAAGATTTCAAAATCAGAGGGAAATTTGCTGGAGAAAAGTGTTTGGGTTGAGAGAAAAGTTGAGAGAAAAGAAATGGAAAATTTGGAGAAAAGTTAGTTATGATCACAAAATATCTTTTTCCCTCCTTTACATTTAATTAAAAACCATTAATTAAATCTTTAATATTAAGAAAAATCTGGAGAAAACTCTTCTTGGGTAAATTAGCTCCTTAAAGATTCAAAGTTTCAATCCTTTTAAAACAGTCACCAAGTTTTCAAAAATTACATTTTAGTCACTAACCCAAAATGTCACACCTCCAAACCTCATTTTGTAAAATTGACTTCACCATTCTCTTATATATAATAAAAGAGGATTTTAAGATATTTTTCCATATTTTTAATGCATCCCGAACTAGGCTTTCCTAAAATCACCCTTATGTATTCGAACCGCAATCCGACCGATCCGGTCCAATCCCAAAACTTCTAAGCCCAAAATTGGGGTGTTACACAAACCAATTATAACATTTTCACTATTATAATTTATACCCATCTCATTCCATAAGTGACTATTCTCCAATATATACTACCATAAATTGTTAGCTAAAGATTCGTAGTTTGGATACTTTATATACATTTTTATTATTATTTCCATATATTCTTTCGAACCCATCACCAACACATGTATCACACATGTGTTCAATTCACACAATTAACCATTTAGGCAATCATAGATTACATAAAAACACGCCAACATAATTCTCCATTTATTAATTACAAGCCAACTTAATTCACGCTAGTATTTATAACAAAATACATGGTGCTACTATCCTAGGAGTTTTTATATGAACTTCTAATTTCTAATGGAATCCCAAACAAAAACTCGGCCTTTACACAGAAATAGATTGCATAAGCTTTATGTATCCTACAATGCATGATTATGAAATGCATTAGGCTTATATAGCCTAAGTGAGGTAGAAACATCAAATGATAAAAGCATATTATACGTGAACTTTATAGAATCACAGATCCAGATACACAATCATATATTAACATTTTTTATCTATGTCTTGATTTAACTTATAAATTTTATGATGTACAATAGCTTACCAAAGCTTCATTATACAATAAGTTGATCTTGTCAAAGATCAGCTTAGCATATGGAAGTCTTCATAAGACTTGACAATTATTCATTAACTTTCGATTTTTAATTAAAACTTATCAGAGCTTTCAGAGTTTACAGAGCTTGTTAGTGTTTTCAGAGCTTTCAAAGCTTACAGATTTTACCGAGCTTATCGGGGCTTTTAGAGCTTATAGAGTTTACCGAGATTATCAAGGCTTTCAGAGCTTTCAAAGCTTACAGAGTTTATCGAGCTTATCAGGGCTTTCAGATATTTTCAGAATACTTTCAATATCCTTTCTAAATTCTTATTTGATTTCTCATTAGATTCATGTCTTTTACTTGTTTGCCTTGGATCACACATTCAATCAAGAATAAAATTGGTATGAGTTTTACCATATAGGTCAAGGTGATACTTAGTTCAAAGAAAATAGCAATGGTTAATATCGAAAACATATTTCATATCAATGGGGCGTCCCATGAGCTGTAGCTCATAGACCGTAGTCCCAGGCAGACCAACTATATATTCAAATGTCCAAGGACTTCCATTGAAAGGGGAAACTTATGTAACACCCCAATTTCCCCCCAATTTAAAACCCTAATTGGAATTAAATCTATAGGTTTTAACCTTAATTTTTGAGAATTTAAAATTTAAAATCCCAATAGAATTTTAGTGTCTTGGTTGAGAATTTCGGAACTTCGGCGCTTCTTTTGAAAAATGGGTAAAAGTTAAGACCATTATTACGTGATTAACCTAATAGTTTATGGTATAAATCTATGTTTTTTAGCCCCAAGGTTTTCTTTTTTTCCTCTTTTTCTTCAACCATCCTTTTTCCTCAATCTCTCATTCAATAACCACCCAGCAATCGTGTCTTTCGACCACGCTCCGGTGAAGGGGTTGTCGTCGTCTTAACGTCAGTCTAAGACCATCGTTTTGTTCCCCTTTTCCGTCTGCAGAACCCATCCTTCAATCTCCCTTGCCGACCGTCCGTTTGCTCCGAAATGGAACAAAACTGTTCGGTAATCCATCGCGCCACCATTCTCTTCCATTTCCATTCGGTTTTGAGTTGTGGGTAAGCCACTATGGTCTTATTTCGGTTTTCTTGTGGATGGGTTGTGTTCTAATTCCCTTTTTGTTACGTTTTTGGTCGGGAAATGACCCTTGAGGTCATTGGAGGGTGATCGTCGACGACTGGCGCCGTCAAGGATTAACAAGCCCTTGGTTTCCAGATTTCTAAAGGGGTTTTGGGTTGGTGGGTGTTGTCAGAATTGGGTTCAGCCCAACAATATGTTTGTGTTCCACCCTCTAAGGATCCGATACAGAATCAGGATGATATTCATGGTGCTAATGTGAAGGAATAGCTTGTGGATCAAACAGAAGCTCAACAGATTAGAGCTCATCAGACTGGTGGTGGGGATCCACATGTTCAGCATGCTCAGAGTCATGGTCCACATGATTCTAGGGATACTGAGACTGTGGGCATAGACTCTGTTACAGTGCATAGAGTGTTGTTATGTTATCTTCGTCAGTCTGAGGGTGTCAGGAGACCCATATCTGCCAAGTTTTTAACTGCCGGGATGACTATGTTCGACAAGAAGACGAGTACAAATCTGGTTGATGCAGAGAACTGGCTGAAGAAGCTTCAACGATTGTTTGTTGAGATGGTTTATCCTACCGATCAGAAGCTTAGAGATGTTGTATCATTATTGCAGGGTGAATCCCAGAATTGGTGGGAGGCTGAGGAACATGTTATTCCAGCCAGTCAGATCTCTTGGTACCATTTTCGACAGACATTCCGTGATCGTTATGTTGGGACTAAGTATTTAGCAAAGTTCTAAGAAGATTTCATGAATTTGAAGCAGAATGATATGTCCGTGAATGATTATGAGATTGAGTTCATGAGGCTGATTCAATATGTTTCGGGGTTAGTGACCAATGAAAATGATAAATGTGACTGGTTTCTGAAAGGGTTGCGTCCAATGATTAAAGCCGATGTTGCTTTGCATATGGACAAAGAGTATAAGGAGATTACTCGACGAGCTAGGAGTAATGAGTGGAATGAAGCGGAGCTGAAACAACTTGCGTCTTAGGGTACTGATCGAGGTAAGAAGCCAGCGACCATGGTAATTCAGCATAGTCAAGGGAACCAGTCTAGGAAAAAACTAGAGACGAGTCGGATTATCAGAGCTATTTTAAATCTAGACCAATGACTTTTACTGTTCTGAGTGTTAGTGATAGGGGTTCGACTAGTACTCGTAGGGTGCCACAGTGTTCCTTTGGCAAGAAATGGCATTCGGGCGACTGTAGTAGGAAGAATGGGGCTTGTTTCAAATGTGGATCTTTTAAGCATCTTTTCAGAGATTTTCCGCTTTCACCTCCATCAACTTATGCTCTGAGCCAGTCTCAAGCATCAGTACAGACTCCCGCTAGGGGGAGAGGTTAGGGTAGATATGTTACTTCGGGTTCTGCTAGTAGGGGTAGGCCTGCTCAGAGTAGATGATTAGCTGGATCAGGGGCGAGACAATCAGGGTTAGTTTACTCTACTATGAGGCATGATGATCGTGATGAGCCAGACGTTATTGCTGACAATTTATCTATCCATTCTATCTCTTATTTTGCACTGCTTCATAATGGTTCGACCTATTCATATGTTGCGAGTTCTGTGTCTGGGGAACTTGAAACTTATGTTGAGGACATTGTTAATGTTGTTATTGTACATAGTCCAGTAGCTAATCCTGTTAAGGTCACTAAAATGTACAGGAATTGTCCTCTTAAGATTCAAGGGGAGATCTTTCCAGCTAATTTGATGGAGTTACCCTTTGGGGAGTTCGATCTTATTCTCGGTATGGATTGATTATCTGCTCACCGAGTCACTCTAGATTGTGAAAAGAAAAGGGCAACTCTTAGAACTTCTGATGATCGCGAGGTGATTCTTATTGGGGAGCGTAGAGGTTTCTTTGTCTAATGTCATATCGACTCTCAAATCCGAGAAGATGATCAAGAAAGGGTCCACTGCTTATCTTGCTTATATTCTTGATCCGAGACAGTCTGATTCTGGGTTAGATAAGATCCGTGTTGTGAGAGACTTTCCAGATGTTTTTCCGGAAGAATTGCCAGAGGTACCGCTGAAACATGATGGGGTTGAGTTTGGCATCAAGGTTTATCCGGGTACAACTCCTTTTTCTATGGATCCTTACCGGATGGCACCAAAAGAACTTAAAGAGTTGAAAATTTAGTTGCAAGAACTGTTAGATCGGGGTTTCATTCGACCCAGTGTTTCACCTTGGGAGCTCCTATTTTGTATGTTAAGAAGAAGGATGGGACACATCGACTTTGTATCGACTATCGGAAGCTGATTAAGCTGACGAACAAGAACAAGTATCCCCTTCCTCGCATTGTTGATCTCTTTGATCAGTTCCGGGGAGCTACGGTATTTTCAAAGATAGACCTGAGATCCGGTTACTACCAACTCAAGGTTAAGGATTTTGATGTGTTCAAAATAGCTTTCCGGACACGTTACGGTTATTACAAGTTTCTTGTAATGCCTTTCGGATTAACTAACGCCCCTGCCACATTTATGGACATGATGAATATGGTGCTTCAACCCTATCTTGACCAATTTGTTGTGGTATTTATAGATGATATTTTGGTTATTCCAAATCTAAGGTTGAACATGAGGAACATCTTCGGATTGTATTACAGACTCCGCGAGAGAAACAATTATATGCAAAATTCAGTAAGTGTGAATTCTAGCTTTCAAAGGTTATGTTTTAGGGGCATATAGTTTCTGCTGAGGGTATTTAGGTTGATCTGAGGAAAATTGAAGTTATTTTGAGCTGGAAACAACCCAAGAAAGTTCTTGTGATTCGAAGCTTCTTGGGTTTAGTCGGCTATTATCGGAGGTTTGTTGAGGGTTTCTCTAATATTGCAGCTCCATTGACTAAGCTTCTGAGGAAGGATGTTCCCTTTGTCTGGACAAAGGCTCAGCGGTCTAGTTTTGAGAAGCTTAAGACTGTGTTGACTGAAGCACCAGTTTTGATTCAGCCTGAGCTTGGTAAGGCTTATACCGTTTACAGTGATGCTTCTTACACCGAATTGAGATGTGTTCTGATGCAGGATGAGAAGGTAGTGGCTTATGCGTCCCAACAATTGAAACCGCATGAGTGTAACTATCCTACCCATAATCTTGAGCTTGTTGCCGTGATCTTTGCTCTTAAAATTTGAAGACACTATCTATACGGAGGAAAGTGTTATATCTACATAGACCATAAAAGTCTGAAATATCTCCTCACCTAGACGGAGCTTAATCTAAGAGAGTGTCGTTGGTTAGAACTTCTCAAGGCCTATAACTGCGAGATTGAGTATCATCTAGGCAAGGTTAATGTTGTTGTCGACGCCGTGAGTCGTAACGTCATTTCAAATTTGAGAGCTCTGTTTGCTCAGATGAGTTTGTTTGATGACGGCAGTCTTGTAACACCCCCTTCCCTGCCTGGTACAGAACCGGGTCAGAACGTGTTACCGGAGATCGGTGCGAAAAAAAACTTTTAACTTTATAATTAACACTTCACCGACATTAAACCTATTAAACTTATCATCAGAATGTCATCAAGTTTTACCCGGACAGGATATTACCAGAATATGTATTAATCCATTCATCCATAAAGAAATCTTAGAAAAACTACCGCTGTATCGAAACACTCTAGGCCGTTTCGGTACGGAAAGCCAAAGGTCAACATAATTGACCTATCTTTTACAATTGTATCGATACGACTTGACCTGTATCGGTACGGATTGACTGCCTTTGTGTAACGCCCCGGTTTTGGGCTTGGAAGTCTTGGGCGTTGACCGGTCGGTCAAAGTGATGTTCGAATCGTAAGAGGTTAAATTAGGAAAGCCTAGTTCGGGTTGCATTAAAAATATGGAAAAATGTTCTAAAATCACCTTTTAATATAATTAAGTGAACTGTGAAATCAATTTTGGAAAATGAGTTTTGGAAGTGTGACATTTTGGCTAGTGACCAAAATGTAATTTTCGCAAGTTTGGTGACTGTTTTATAAAGGGTTGAAACTTTGAATCTTTAAGGAGCTATTTACCCAAAGGGAGTTTCTCCAGATTTTTCTAAGATATTTTGAGTTATAATTCTGATTTTAAAGATATCAAAAAGGAGGGAAATCTCATTTTGGCTATTTTCTCAACTAATTCTCTATTTTCTTTCTCTCTTTTTCTCTCAACCCAAACACTCCATTTCCAGAGATTTGATTCTGATTTTCTCACCTAAATTCCTCCTTTCAACTCTCATTTGATTCCTAATCATTGTATCTTCAAAACCTCTTCAATTGCTACAAGTTTCATCAAGGTTTTTCATTCCAAAAAGAGGAGAAACTCAAGTTTGGAGGTAAGAACGTCCTTCTCCTCTGAACTTCAAGTTCTTTACTGAAATTCCTAAGTTTTCAATCCTAAATTGATGATTAATTAAAGGTTTTAAAGTGTTGAAATGGATCTTGGCTTATTATGCAAGATTTTGATGATTTTTGATGATTTTCGTTAGATCTGAGTAATCTGTGTTTTGAGAGGTGTTTTTGATGTTAAATGATCTCTAAATTGATAAGGAATTGAGTTTTGATTGATGCAATCCCGGATAGGTTGAGTTTCCTAAGTTTAGCTTGTGTTTCAAGGTAGTTTTTGTGGTGATCTTGTGGATCTGATGTTGCTGGAGGTATAAGGATGTTGTTAGATTGTTTTTAGATGTTTAATGATGTTTTTGGAAGTGAGGTTTTGCTGGTTTATGGCTGGGCTTTGTTTAGAAGTGTTTTGGATGCATTTTCGGTTGTGTTTGGTGGCCGAAAATGGAGGTTGAATGAGAGCAGCGAGTTTAGGTGCTTTCATTGAAGCAATTAATGCATGATGATGCATTAATCCTCTGCTTTGATGTGTTGAAACAGGGGAGGCATCCTTGGATCCAAGAGTTGTTGATCCGGAGGCTTGATTTGGTGCTTTGGCTTGAAGCAAAGTGGAAATCGGTGAGTGAAAATGGTTTTCGGCTTTGAAACCAAGGTTTTGGGGGCTTAGTCTAAGTCTAAACAACTTTGCTAAGCTCAAGCGTAAGTTTTCGGATTTACTCTCTAGTGGTGGCCATGATTTTGATGTGATGCAAAATGATGATTTGCATGTTTTAATTACTGTTTTGGAAGCATGTTTTAACATGGTATTTGCTGATGTTTTAAGCCATATGTTGAAGGTAACTCTAGGTAGGAGTTCCTTGATTTTATAAATTGAAATAATGTGGGTTGATGCTTTGAAATGCATGTTGTAAATGGCTTGGTTTAATGCTTTAAAACAGTGGATTATGTGTTGAAAAAGATGTATATTGGCAAGTGATGTTTTGGAAAATGTTAAGGTCACTAAGGTGGTTAAAAGTCCTTGAGTGAGCCTTGTTACTTAAGAACATCAAGGTGGTTAAAAGTCCTTGGATGGTTCTTGTTGCGGACACTAAGGTGGTTAAAAGTCCTTAGGTGCTCCTTTCCATGGTGGTTAAAAGTCCATGGGGCCAAGGTGTTTAAAAGTCCTTGGGGCCAAGGTGTTTAAAAGTCCTTGGGGTGATTCAAGCATTGGACACAAAGGTGGTTAAAAGTCCTTGTGTGGTCCTTATTCATGGTGTTTAAAAGTCCATGGCCAAGGTGTTTAAAAGTCCTTGGGGCCAAGGTGTTTAAAAGTCCTTGGGGAAAGTTGTTGAACTTGTTTTAATAAATGAAATGTATCACTTGAGCCAATATGACATGTTAAGAATATTGTGAAGCATGAGATGCTTGTTTTAATGATTATGTTGAAGCATGTGATTGCTTGTTTTAAATATGCTTTTGAGCATGTGCAAAGGTTGATTATAAGCATGATTTTGTAAATGTTTTAATTGCATTATTGAATGGTTTTTAAAGAGCACTCCTCACTAAGCTTTTGCTTACGCTCTCTCGTTTTCTTAATTCAATAATGCAGAGCACTAGAGTGTCTTGAAGGGCAACAAGAAGGGCAAGAGTTCAAGTACAAGTAGAGCTCAATGTATGGAAGGTTTTGGTTAAACATTTTAGCTTTTGGTTGATTTGGCAATGGGGGACCAATGTGTATGTTTTGGGAGGTGTTTGGAACTCCCTAAGTATGTTGAATGTTGTTTTAAATGCTGGTTTTTGGATTGGAACCTTATATGCTTGTTTTTGAAGTTAATGCTTGAATAGCTAGCTTGTGTAGGAAGCATGCCTATAGAATTGGGGCTTTTTGCATGTGATGTTGTTTTGTTGAATTGATGATGCAAATATGTCCTATATATGTTGAATTGCATGCTGGTAAAGTTTGGTAGCATTTGGAGCATGTTTGAGTGATCAATTGCATGTTTTAGTATGCTAGTTTGCTGAATTTTGTGCAGGCGTTTCGGAACAGTGAGCACCGTTTCGGAACGGGTGCCTGGAATGAACCCAGGGGTCCGAAACGAGGTGCACCATTTCGAAACGGTTTGGTCTCTGCCAGACCCCCGTTGCGGAACTGGTATCGGAACGGCCCGTGTTTCGGAACAGGGTCAACCTGTTTCGGAACGGCCGACCGTTGGGGGCTGACATGGGCAGTTATATGTTTTGAAATGTTTGTGTTTTGGTCCTGAATCTTGATTGTTCAATTGTATGAGTTTGAGAAGTCCTTTTGAGCTGAAATTTCACAGAGAAGCATGAAACCTGACTAATTTCAAGTTGGTAAGATTAATTTGGGTTAAGTCCTTTAATTTATCAGAATTTACAATTTGGTCCCTAAAGTTGTAATTTGTTCAATTGGGTCCTTGTTTGATCTCTGATGTTTGTGATCTTTGAGTATGTTGTTTGTGTGATCACAATTAAGGTTAATGTGCATCTAGATAAGATTAAAAAGAAAAAAAAGGGTTGTTAATCAAGGTTGACTTTCGGGTTGACTTTGGTTTTCCCCGTGTGACTTTCTTAATTCGGGTCAACCGTTTAGGCCGGGTTAAGGGGGTTACACTTTGACTATGACTTGGCCCTTTCGAAACCCGTATCGAAACAGAAGCCTCCATCAGCAAAATGTTTCGAAACGGCACTAATCCGTTTCGATACACCCTGTTCTCTAAGGTTTAAATTATACTTACCCGTATCGAAACACCATCACCCGTTTCGGTGCAGTCAGGCCTATAAAGACAGAATCTTACTGGTTTTTACTCATTTTAACCTAGTAAAAAAGGTTCAAAAGCAATGAAACTTTATTCACAACATTTTAAGGGTAAAAGCTACTGTCATGCCAAGTTTTAGAGCCATATGAATATGTTTATCCGATTATACTTTTTCTAGTACAAAACATGAAACTTTAGAGCCATGACTTACTACATAGGAGACTCACTTCAAACTATCCATTCCAAGAGTACTTAAACATAACAAAGACATATCAAAAGAAACATATTAGACGTGTACATATACCTTGCCACCATACTAGGAGTTTGAAAGGACAAAATACATTACTTAAAACTTGCTTGTGATTTGTGCAACGCCTCAACTTCTCTGATCTCGACCCCAGCACTTGTCTAACCTGAAATGGATGCATGGAACACATTAGGCATACTTTGCCTAGTGAGGTAGTCACATAACAATATATGAACATGAGATGTCATGTAACATGCTTCAAAAATACTCATAAAACCAACTATGCAATAACATGGCATGTTTCTTGTTCATAACAAAACATAACATCATATCATCAATATCCCTTGGATGGATTCATGGTATATGGATACTCGAATTCCACCTCCTCGCCAGAAAACATAAATGGTCATCCCACCGACATCGCCAAAGACCAATACACAAACATCCCTCCGCCTCGCCAAATCATATAGGCCGTAGCCCTAGGACCGTAGTCCACCCGTACATTGAGCTCATGAATTCTATGGCATGCCAATTGTATCCAATACTTCGAATCCAAGGTCCAACAACAATGATTCAACAATCATGATTTATAACAATATTTCATAGCAATAAACAATAACAACGATTCATGTCATACTTATTACATGTTAATGCTTTCAATGATTTTCATGACAATAATAATCATGCTATGAACATGGAATCAATACAATGCTTACCGTACACTTACCAATATACGATCAATGATTAAAAGCTTCTAACTCAAAGGTTAGTATTAACAGATACAACAACAAAATCGAGTAGGCTCTTGCCTAACTCGAGATGCTACTACATTCACCTTGCTTGGCTAAGGCTTTATGGTTGATAATACCTCGTTCGATGCTTAAATCCTCCTTCTTATACTTGTATGGATTAAACGAGACTCTTAAACGATGGAAGACAAAGCTTTGGTTTGTCTTCAATGGAGGTGCTTTCTTAGAGCTTGAGGTTGAAGATGAAAATGGAGGTGTTTGATTATTTTGTAAAGAAAAGGTTTTTAAGCTTCGTAGAAAATCCCAAAAACAAAACTCCTTTCATCTTTCCTCCTACTTATAGAGAGTTGGGGAATTATTAATTTATTCCCACCTCACTTATCAGCCAATGAAAAGATTTCCTACACTTAAGGGTTTGCCTCCCTAAAGGGCCAATGGAAAGCTTACCTTTTCATGAGGGTTTGCTCACCCCAAAGCTCATTTCTACCTTTCCTATGACATCCTTATCATATCTCTGGTAAAAGAGATCATAATTCAACTTAAAACATGTAAGGAGGTGCAAAGCAAGTAGGTGACTCATCTAAGGGCCGAAACTTTTGACTTTGGGGCACCTACTCTGTTTTCTGCAGGGTCCCGTTTTGATACACTCGAGGCCGTATCGGTACGGGTAAGCAAAAGTCCAAAGATTTAGTTATTATCGTTACTCTGTATCGATACACCCTTTAGCGTTTCGAAACACCTTACTCAGGCCGTTTCAGTAAGCATCTGATTGTTTCGAAACGCCTAGATCAAAAACATTAATCAGACATTTTTATAAGAAACCTTACACGGAACTTGATTTACTTAAGGTCTTGTAACACCATAACAACATATTCTATAACAAGGAATCAAGACTTTTAATATTTTAATACCAATATTCCGATCATCGGAACCTATTTCCGACTAGACCGGTTTTCGGGGTGGTACAACTCTCCCCTCTTTAGAAAAGAATTTGTCCTTGAATTCTTACCTGTAGCTTCGGGTTGTTTATCAGTGCATTCTTCGAGATCATAATCTTATAGAGATGAAGAATTCGTCTTTCCTAGTCCTTCTGGCCATGTTCGTTTTGCACTTACACGTCGATGCTTCTTGTAGGATTTTTAGGACAATCTCGAAAGAAATGATCCGCCTTGCCACAATTAAAACAAGCTTCAATTCACTTTTAACATTGTTCTATCAGATGTTTGTGTTGGCAAAAGCTACAAGGAAATCTTTCATGCTCCGACTCACTTGATTACTTGTTCGGATTCAACATTACTTGGAAGCTGGGTATTTTCGGAAAGAATGCTTATTTTTAGTTCTTGAAACAAAGATGGGTTTTGGCTTTAGCATTGCCGAGAATGTCTTATCAATATATAGAATGCAAGGTTTGTCTTTTACCTACATTTCTAAAAACCAATCACAAGACTTTGCAAAATTTATCCTTTCACCTCTTCGTATCAACGCGACACCTTGCAAATTTTCTAATGAATTTATATGTCTTGAGTGTCCAACACACAGGGTGAGTCATCATCCTCTAATTTCATTCCATTCTTCTCATTGTTTCCACTCAAAATTGAGTACTCATATCGATACACTCTACCCCATATCGATATGGCTAAGCAAGAATCCAAAAATTCAGTTAAAAACTGTTAAACCGTCCTGATACACTTATGCTCGTTTCGATACTCTTTAATGGGTCGTTTCGATACGTGTCCTTCCCGTATCGATACGCCCAGCCCATAGTTCATTCTTTGTATTCTACAGATGGGTCCTTAACTAGGCTTAATTAAACAAAGATTTCTTAACAAAATACATAGACATAAAGATCAAATTTCTTACCCGAAAAGGCGTCGTGATCATTTTCCGAGTCCTTGCCCTGGATGTGAAACATCCGTACAGAAGATTTAGATTCGGGTCTACTTGTTACTTTCGACGTTCTCGATCCTCCTGGATTTCCGAAGGATCCTTGATTTGCTCCCTTGCCTCGAAAAGATTGTGCAAAGATTGGATTAGTCGATGCAGATACAGGCTTGTTAGGGTTCTCCCGACATTCTCGAATGAGATGACCTAATCTTTCGGAAAAGAAACAAGCACCAAATTTCTTGCGACATTGTCCTTCGTGTCGTCACTGACAGAAATTACACTTAGGAATTCTCGTGTCTTGTCTAGGACCAACATTGCTTTCAGAAGGATCGACATCCGATGGAGGACGAGATTCAACTTGAGATTTGTCACCATAGTTAAATTGGGAAGGTATTGAATATATATTTCATTCTAAGCTGTGATGCTTCCCTTTCTTAGAAAATCCTGAGAAATGAGTCTCATCTCGATTTCTCTTTTTATACTTGTTGGATCCACTGACCCTCTTAGCTTTCTATGCTCCTTCCGTAGCTTTAACTATGTTTACGAGATCTTGGAAGTTGGTGATACATAATGTTGTGAACACGGGACGTAATTCATCGTTGAGTCTGGCGATGAACATCCAACATTTTTCTTCCTCCTTTTTGATAAAGTAAACACCATATCTACAATACTTGCAAAAATCGTGGATATACTGTTCGATCGGTCATCCACCTTGTTTAAGATGAAGGAAGATGCTTCGCCTCTCGGCAAGATAGAATTCGCTTATGTACTTATTACGGAACTCTTTCAGGAAGAACTCCCAATTCACGGTATCCTCAGAGACGGTAAGAATGGTAGTCTCTCACCACTGTAGAGCTTCATCGGCAAGCAATGCAAGGGTGCATTCAAGCTTATGTTCATCCGAACACCGTAATTGCTTATCCAAAATTCTTAAAGTATTGTCTAACCAATACTCGACAATTTCAGGATCGTCACCATCTCGACCAGTGAAGGTGTAAGCTCGATACTGAGACAACTTATTGACAGGAGCTCGAATAGGTTGAGCAACAAGTGGCGCAGGTTGCATGACTTGATTAGTCCTTATCACATTCATAAGTTGCTGAAACATATCACCTATGTTCCGATAACATTATGCCTGAGCTGCAGGTGCTTCAAGCTCTACACCCCGAACATAAGGGTTTTGAGGGTTTGGAGGATTTCTTCCTCGTACCTCCTCCCCATAAGTCGAGGAGTTAGAGGCAAACTCATTATCACAAGCTTCGTTAGTTTGAGACATATCTATATAAAAAGAGATCAGATCATTTGACAAGTCACGATACTCGACAGAATAAATCCTAGGTGCCAAAGTAACATAACAAACAATACAAACACGCATAGGTTTAGTCTAGAACCGACTAAACTCTAGCTCTGATACCACAATTGTAACACCCCCTTCCCGGCCTGGTAGAGAATCGGGTCGGAACGTGTTAATGGAGATTGGTGCGAAAAAAAACTTTTAACTTTCTAATTAATACTTCACCGACATTAAACCTATTAAACTTATCATCAGAATGTCATCAAGTTTTACCCGAACAGGATATTACCAAAATACGTATTAATCCATTTATCCTTAAAGAAATCTTAGAAAAACTACCCCTGTATCGAAATGCTCTGGGCTGTTTTGGTACGGAAAGCCAAAGGTCAACAAAATTGACCTATCTTTTACAACCATATCGATACGACTTGACCTGTATCAGTACGGGTTGACTGCCTTTAACTATGACTTGGCACGTTTCGAAACATGTATCGAAACAGAAGCCTCTAGAAGCAAAATGTTCCGAAACGGCACTAATCCATTTCGGTACACCCTGTTCTCTAAGGTTTAAATTATACTTACCCGTATCAAACGCCATCACCCGTTTCGGTACGGTCAGGCCTGTAAAGACAGAATCTTACTGGTTTTTACTCATTTTAACCAAGTAAACAAGGTTCAAAAGCAATGAAACTTTATTCACAACATTTTAACGGTAAAAGCTACTATCATGACAAGTTTTAGATCCATATGAATCCGTTGATCCGATTATACCTTTTTTAGTACAAAACATGCAACTTTAGAGCCATAACTTACTACATAGGAGACTCACTTCAAACTATCCATTCCAAGAGTACTTAAACATAACAAAGACATGTCAAAAGAAACATATTAGACTCGTACATAGACATTGCCACCATACTAGGAGTTCTAAAGGACAAAATACATTACTTAAAACTTGCTTGTGACTTGTGCAACGCCTCAACTTCTCCGATCTCGACCCCAACACTTGTCTAACTTGAAATTGATGCATGGAACACATTAGGCATACTTTTCCTAGTGATGTAGTCACATAACAATATATGAACATGATATGTCATGTAACATGCTTCAAAAATACTCATAAAGCCAACTATGCGATAACATGGCATGTTTCTTGTTCATAACAAAACATAACAGCATATCATCAATATCCCTTGGATCGATTCATGGTATATGGATACTCAAATTCCACCTCCTCGCCAGAACACATAAATGGTCATCCCACCAACATCGCCAAAGACCAGTACACAAACATCCTTCCGCCTCGCCAAATCATATAAGCAGTAGCCCTAGGACCGTAGTCCACCCGTACACCGAGCTCGTGAATTCTATGGCATGCCAATTGTATCCAATACTTCGAATCCAAGGTCCAACAAAAATGATTCAACAATCATGATATATAACAATATTTCATAGCAATAAACAATTACAATGATTCATGTCATACTTATTACATGTCAATGCTTTCAATGATTTTCATGACAATAATAGTCATGCTATCAATATGGAATTAATACAATGCTTACCGTACACTTACCAACATACGATTAATGATGAAAAGCTTCTAACTCAAAGGTTAGTATTAACAAATATAACAACAAATTCGAGTAGGCCCTTGCCTAACTCGAGACGTTACTACACTCACCTTGCTTGGCTATGGCTTTTATGGTCGATAATGCCCCGTTCGATGCTTAAATCCTCATTCTTATACTTGTGCGGATTAAGCGAGACTCTTAAACGATGGAAGACAAAGCTTTGGTTTGTCTTCAATGAATGTGCTTGCTTAGAGCTTGAGGTTGAAGATGAAAATGGAGGTGTTTGCTTATTTTGTAAAGAAAAGGTTTTTAAGCTTCGTAGAAAATCCCAAAAACAAAAATCCTTTCATCTTTCCTCCTACTTATAGAGAGTTGGGTAATTATTAATTTATTCACATCTCACTTATCAGCCAATGAAAAGATTTCATACACTTAAGGGTTTGCCTCCCTAAAGGGCCAATGGAAAGCTTACCTATTCATAAGGGTTTGCTCACCCCAAAGCTCATTTCTACCTTTCCTATGACATCCTTATCATATCTCTTGTAAAAAAGATCATAATTCAGCTTAAAATATGTAAGGAGGTGCCAAGCAAGAAGGTGACTCATCTAAGGGCCGAAACTTTTGACTTTGGGGCACCTACTCTGTTTTTTCCAGGGTCCCGTTTCGATACACTCGAGGCCGTATCGATACGGGTAAGCAAAAGTCCAAAGAGTTAGTTATTACCGTTACTCCGTATAGATACGCCCTCTTATTGTTTCGAAACGCCTTACTCAGACCGTTTCGGTACGCATCTGACTATTCCGAAATGCCTAGATCAAAACCAATTATTAGACATTTCTACAAGCAACCTTACACGAGACTTGATTTACTTAAGGTCTTGTAACACCATAACAACATATTCTATAACAAGGAATCAAGACTTTTAACATTTTAATACCAATATTCCGATCATCGGAACCTATTTCTGACTAGACCGATTTTTGGGTTGTTACAAGTCTTTTGGTAGAACTTTGGGTTATTCCTACTCTGATTTCTGATATTCGAGCTGAACAACCTAGTGATCCATTTTTGATGCACCGTATGAGAGAGGTTGAAGATGGTGCATCTCAGGATTTCTCCATCTATCAGGATGGTGTTCTATGTTTTTAGGTCGGTGTTGCATTCCGAGGAATTCTAGGTTGAAATAGGTTATTCTCTGTGAGGCCCATGACAGTCCTTATTCTATGCATCCTGGTGGGGACAAGATGTATAAGAATCTTCGTGAGAGGTACTAGAGGAAAGGTCTCAAGCGTGATGTCGTCGGATTTGTATCGAAGTGTTTGACTTGTCAGAAAGTCAAGTTAGAGCATCAGTGTCCATCTGGGTCACTTCAGCATATTGAGATTCCTCAGTGGAAGTGGGAGCGTGTGACTATGGCCTTTGTTAGTGGACTTCCTTTGACTCCGTCAAAGAAGGACTCAATCTGGGTTATTGTTGATCGTCTGACAAATCCCGCGCACTTTATTCCTGTCCGAGTTGACTATTCTTTGAGCAAGATGTCTCGGCTCTATATTTTTGTGATTGTTCGACTTCATGGGGTACCGTTATCTATTATTTCTAACATAGATCCGAGCTTTACATCAAAATTTTAGGATTCTCTCTATACTGCTCTGGGTACTCGGTTAAACTTTAGTACATCCTATCATCCGCAGACTGTTGGTCAGTTGTAGTGCGTGATTCAGATTCTTGAGGATATGTTGAGAGGTTGTGTTCTTGATTATAGAGGCAGTTGGGAGGATTTCTTACCACTTGCAGAGTTCTCTTACAATAACAATTATCAGGCTAGTATTAAGATGGCACAGTATGAGGCTCTTTATGGGCGTAAGTGTCATACACCTATTGGCTAGACTAATCTTAATGAGCACAGATTGTTGGGACCTGAGATTGTTCATGAGAATGAGTAGTCTGTCAGATTGATTTGGACCATCTTAAGGCTACTTTTGATAGACAGAAGTCTTATGCTTATTTGAGACGTCGAGATATTGAGTATAATGAGGGAGATGAGGTTTTCTTGAAAGTACCACCATGGAGGAAGGTACTTCGTTTTGGTCAGAATGGCAAAGTGAGTCCTCGTTTCATTGGCCTTTATCAGATTATTTGTCGAGTTGGATTGGTTGCCTATCAGCTTGAGTTACCACCAGAGCTTCGGCGTATTCATTGTGTCACGTCTCTGTGTTGAGACGCTATCATGCCGACCCGTTTCATATTATTCATGTGGAGGAAATTGAGATTTGTCCTGACTTGCGTTTTGAGGGGGAGGCTATTGGGATTCTTGCTCAGGACAAGAAGGTTCTTAGGAGAAAGACCATTAAGATGATCAAGGTCTTCTGGCGTAATCGTGGTCATGATGAGGCTACATGGGAGCCCAAGGCCGTTGTTAGAGCTTAGTACCCACATCACTTTGATCCAGGTAAATTTCGAGGCTGAAATTTCTTTTTAGGAGGGGAGAGTTGTAACACTCCAATTTTCCCTCAATTTAAAACCCTAATTGGAATTAAATCCCTAGGTTTTAACCTTAATTTTTGGGAATTTAAAATTTAAAATCCCAATTGAATTTCAGTATCTTAGTTGTGGATTTCGGAACTCCAATGCTTCTTTTGAAAAGTGGGTAAAAGTTAAGACCCTTATTACGTTATTAACCCAATAGTTTAGGGTATAAATCTATGTTTTTCAGCCCTAAGGTTTTCTTTTTTCACCTTTTGCTTCAGCCGTCCTTTGTCCTCAATCTCTTGTTTGATAACCACCCAACAACCGTGTCTTCCGACCACGCTCTGTGAAGGGGTTGTAACCGTCTTAACATCGTTTGAGACCATCGTTTTGTTCCCCTTTGTCGTCCGAACAAAACCCATCTTTCAATCTCCCTCACCAATCGTCTGTTTGTTCAGAAACGAAACAAATTCGTTTGGTAATCCATCGCGCTGTTGTTCTCCTCTGTTTCTATTCGGTTTTGAGTTGTGGGTAAGCCATTGTGGTCTTATTTCATTTTCTTGTTGTTGGGTTGTGTTCTAATTCCCTCTTTGTTACATTTTTTGGGTCGGGAAATGACCCTTGAGGTCAACGGAGGGTGATCGTCGGTGACCGGCGCCGTCAAGGGTTAATAAGCCCTAGGTTTCCAAATTGCTAAAAGGGTTTTGGGCTGGTAGGTGTTGTCAGAATTGGGTTAAGCCCAACTCTGTGTGTGTGTGTGAGGGCCCAATTTCGAGTTGAGCTAGGTGAGAGAGAGAGAGACCAGACCGAACCAGTTGTGTAAGCCCAAAATCGGACCGGTCTAGGGAGACGAACTAAATCCATCGAACCAGGCTGAGTCTGTTGAACCGAACCTATCAGACCGAACCGTAAAACGCATTGAACCAGTATCTGAACTGAACCAGGTGGTGTCATCGCTGACAGTGGTGCATGACATCAGCGTTGACCTTGATGACATCACTGCCGCCATTGACAGTTGACTGCCACCATTGACTTTGATCGTCCATGTTGAGCATTGACCGCCGCTGTTAACTTTGACCACCATCGTTGACCGTTGACTTTCCAGTGTTGACTTTTTCAGTCAAATCAACTTTACATTTTTCGACATCCTGATTCCAAATCTGTTGCCTGTGTTTCCAAATTCGAACTCGAAACACCATTTTTGATGTTTACATTAAATTGTATTTAGTATTTTGAGAATTGTGTATATCGGAATTCGATCTGAATTAATCTTGTGTTCAGATTACATTGATTAAGAAAAAGAGATTCTTCCTCCTCCTCCACCTGGGCGACCTCTTGTTGCTCAATCTTCGAGATCTGCTCGTGAGTTTGGTTTGATATCGTTGGGTAATAATATATTAGTGATATGGCATAGTAGTAGTGGAACTTATATAGTGCTTACTATCGTAGGTGCTGATTCTGGACAACCTATTGCTAGGGCTGAGCGTGAGAGACGTCACTCTCGACGTTGAGTTATTACCTGCCTAAGGTGTGTTCTCTTCTTGTGCTACAGTCTCGATGCTTTGTGTATGTATGTTTGTATATTGGTATGACTTGTGTTTGACATGACTGATCTGATATATGATTGTGACATGGATGATATGATGTGATGTGTGAATATGACATGGCTGATATGATTTGTGATTTGTGATTTAGGACATGATCTATTTGACTTGTGACTTATGACGTGATTTGTATGATGACATGCCATGCATCATATATCAGAATCGGAATAATTAATATCAGACTATTTATACATGCATCTTTGTTTATTAAACAAGAATGCATTCGGATTCAGAATAACATGTCATATCATATGGGTTGGGAAAATGTACGGAGAAGATCAGTGGTTTCACCCTTCGGGTTGAATTCCACTTCGGACGTAGTGACGATGTAGAGAGTCGTTTTGTGGAACCTTATTTTCGGACGATGATGTAGATGGGTGCATGTCATTGTGTCTCATACATCATTTTTCATACATACTTGAATATTAGAATGTCTGATTGGAATTTGAGAATGTTGATCGGATTATCTTGATATATATGTTTTGTGTTTGCACTTTAAAGACACACTGAGCTTTATAGCTGACTCCCTCTAGTTCCTATTTAAGATACTCAGACTTAGGCATACGGTACTTGGAGGACCTCGTTTATCAGACTTACTACATATTATGAGTATGGACTATTTTTTATTTACAGACTTTATTTTATCATTGGATTTATATGTAATTTCAGACTCGTACACTTTTATTTGGGGATATATTATTTTCAGCATGCATATGATACTATTTCCGAATATTTCATCAAACTTTTCAGAACACTATGATACAACTATGGTTTATATAGTTGGAATATTTTTGTATTTAATTAGATTTTTAATAATTCATGTGAATATTGAATTTTTAAACCTAATGAGGTTTCTTAAGGGACAAGTTTCAAACATGACTTCCTAGATTCGGCCCATTACTTCTGGGTCGGGTTTAGGGGGTTACAACTTAAATATGTTATCTTATAATTGAAAGTATTGGAGTATATTGTGGCTCAAGTAATCATTTCTTTCTTCAATCCCTTACATCTTATGACTTCCGAAAGGCCTTTAGCTTCTAAAAGCCTTAGATTTTATAAGCTTTAACCTGATTATTCATGTCTTTATTAAGGTCTCATGGTTTTATTAGTCAGTAGTTAGCTTCTAAGTTTATACATGAGGATACTTAATCATTCAATACAACATCACATAGAAAGGCACAAGGTGCATTTGAAATGCAAACATAATCCTTCATGGTGCTCTATGTGAGCCATATATACATGCTTATGAACCTTAACATGATACACATCATAAAAATATGATTCGATGTGACACCGTGTCACCCGTAACAATACAACTACACTCATCTTATATTCCAACGTTATGGAATACCTGAACCACAATCCTAACTTCTTTTCACATCAATCCACCTCCTAGCCTTCCTTGATCACAAATGTACCTCAAACAAGAGTAACAAACCATTAAAATCTATCTAAATTCAATCAATACCTCAATAGCCCATAAGATCCACAAAACAGTTCATGTACTCTAAATCTTTATTCTAATATGTCCATATTGGAACAATTAAGATAAAACAGTTCAATAAAAATATAAAACAGTCCAACAACCATCTATTTGAAAGGCAAATCAGTCATTAACTTGCATAACAATCCCTTCACTTATTCTTATAGCATTCCTAATGTTTTAATCATACCAAGCAGTCCACTAATGATCTTTAGACCCGTACGTCAGTCCCAAACTTTATACACATACCTTTGCCTACAATCAAATCAATACATTTATATTTTATCAAACAACCCATAGTATAAAAACATACTTAAGATAGTCTAAAATCACATATGTTTACGTATAATCTCAAAACAGTTCCCATACATTCATGTTTTCCATGATATTTTCTAATTTCAAACCATTTACACTGTTGGAAAGTTGACTCAACTAGCTTTCTAACCATATAGGCATTGCATTTTTACTCCTTATTAATTAATACAGTTTTTAATCTAAAGACACACCTAATTCTTCCACCAGACAGTTTACACTTTCTTTGAACAATCGTCTCTACAAGCTGTTATAAAACTCGAAATTCAGTTTCGCTTGTTTTAAATGAAACTAGACATGACAAGCTTTTCAACCATATAAATTATAGGTTCTAATTTGACAAATACAATATATATCAATTTTCTAAACTCATAGCTAGTGCAGATTCTACAACTGTTTACACAAGCATATATGATTAGTTACATTCCTTTATGCTTCACAACAACTTTATATCATATTTGTTCATTTTTACAATTCAAATTACAATCTCTACTGATTAGAACGGTTTTAATTTCATGAACTATTAACAAAAAATGCTCAAAAAGTCCATGGTCTTAAAAATAGTCCCAAATACACACATAACAAAACATTTACAGCTTTGAAATCTTACATTTGAACAAACATAAATAAGGGCATAATCGAACTCCTTACACTCAGCTACCTTATTTCCACTATAGCCCCATTCATTATCAAATCAAAACATGTTTCAAAGGTTTACAATATACGAATTCATCATCCATATTAACCGTATGGTCTAACTTGAGAGCCCTAACAGGATTTCCATTAACAAAGTGTATACCAAGCACTCTCTCCCAAACATGCAATTGATTGAAAGTTAAATCACAAGCTTAACAATTCTCCAAACATGATTCTTTTAGTGTGTCCAGAAGTTCTATATTTTATGCACATTCCTGCCCTTATTATTGATGTTCTTAAGCTTAGTTAGGCATAATTAGTTGCATGACATGCATTATAATAGTATTTCTTCTTTTACCATGCTTTTATTGAATATCTTATATTTGGTAGAGAAAATGTATTGTTTTAGTTACTTTTCTATTCCAGGTGTTGGTTGCTAATCAGAGGAAGAGAGGACACGAAAGCAGGGAGCAGAAGGAGCTGTACTTAAGAAGTTCTAGTTGTCGCCAAAGATGTCGCCGCTGCAGAATGTCGCTGCCATAGAATGCCGCCCAGATGGCAATACGCTGACATAGTCAAGATGGGTCTCGTTTGATAGAGGATATTTTTCTGAGTCCATTAAACCCAATCTTGCATTTTTCTGAGGCCTGGAACGGTGTATAGAGCTGATTGAAGATCGATAAGCAAGGTGGCTTATACTTACTTGTAGAACAAGGCAACGAGAAAAGAAATCCATATTCAACTCAAAGAAGTCAAATTTTAAAGTTGCATTTAATACAAAAGCCTTTTGAGGACTTCTACTCCAAGAAGGATTTCTACTCCAAGAAGGACTTAGACTAGATCTTTTCCTATATAAACCTCATGTATTTAGAAAATCAAGCATAGAGATATAAAGAAAAATAGAGATAGATAGAGTTAGAGAGAGGGAGTCGGCTATGTTCTAAACTCCTTAGGGTTTAGGTTTTTGCTTGTAAAGTAGTTGTGAGAAACGATTGTATTAGGTTAAGTTATTTTTCAATAAAATATTCCGAGTTACTTAATCCATTGTTCTTCATTCTTTCAATCTTTCTACACCAGTCGTTTGAGAGAATCCAATTTTCAGGCACAAAAGTGCAAGGCTCACGAAAGGGTTAAGTACGGTCACAACGGGTTGAGGCATGACTAACTTGGTTCCACACCAGTTCACAAGTTTCAACGGCTAAAAGGGATTACCAGCCGAGTTGGCTAACTTGGTTCCACACTAGTCCACAAGTTAGCTCTCGAGAATCCTAACCTAGAAATAGGAGGGATCACTGTCGACTATCCTGCCAAACTCGGAGTATCTGCCAGACTTGCCGCCAAGACTTCTTCTATTCCACCTGCTGAGACAGTACACCCATGCAGTGGCAGTGATCTGCTGCGACCGCATGATAGGGTCGTAGTTTGCCGCCTGCCATACCCGCCGAGGCAGCATATCGTGGCAGCGCAATCCAACCTTAACCTATGCAATGCAATCCATACACTACTGAGCAGCAATTACCTTGCCCATTCAATTACTCAAATCTCCCCTACTTTAATTAATTGTGTTTTTAGTTTTATTCCTTTAACCAAGCCTGAAATTAATTGTGCATTTAAATCTCTTGTACATATACACACTCGAAGAAACTATTCCAATCCTCATCGGATTTGACATCTTATATACTATAATTTGGCAGGAGTGTGCAATTGCGCTCTCACAAAAAGGGAACACCTACACGCCCTACAAGTTTTTGGTGACATTGTACGGGATTGGCAATAGCGACTTCGTTTTGTTTTCTGCACTCTTTTATTTAATTGCATTTAAATATCAGGTTTTAAATTTTTTCCTTTGTATATATATAAAAAATCAGGTACGCTACAAGTCCAAGGGCATCACAAGTCGAGGAAAAATGTACGGGAGCTGATGTTTGAACATGAATAGCAGATGCTGCAGCAGCAGTTGCCACCGTGGCAGCAAACAAGATATCAGATACCGCTGCCGAAGCAGCAAAATTCCGCATGGTATGATCAAAACTCTCAAAAAAATTTACCATAACAATTTTGCTGTAGAAACCAACATGCCGTGGCAATATAGTCATCCGAAAGAACAATCAACATCCTTGGAGGACGCACTCCAAGCTTTCATTGCTCTCATAGATGAAGCATTAGCTGCTATAAACGCTAGAGTCGCTAAGATGGATGCACGTTTGAGCAACTCTGCCCCAATAGATGCCGTGAATGAAAATACAACCCCTGCCGCGGAAACCATGGATCACCGACAATTGAGACCAAGGAACACTGAAGTCCCAAGGCAAGAAAATGCAGAGCATTACCCCACACATGATGACCTTATGCAAGAAATTGCCCAAGCAAGAGTGGAGGAAACTGAACAGAGCAGTGTCGCGAAAACAACTAGTGAGGCTGGCATAGAAATAGATGACATCACGACCATATCAAAAGCCTCTGAAATTGCATCCGCCTCGACAGCAACCTCAACAATTATGCCCACCGCGATTGTAGCCTCGACAGTAATGCCCGCCTCGGCAACCTTAGACTACATATATCTAGAGGAGCCTATGCTGGTAGATTTAAGGCCATCAAAATCTCTACTGAAGGAGATTTTCGAGGGGACAAAAGAAAACGGTGTGAGGAGTCAAGAAGCTTTTCAGGATTTTGAGTTTTTTGTTGACCTTCACCAGAGTATGACAAAGGACTGCCACAACAATTGTTTACCGCCCAAGCAGCCACCACAACAGCAAAGGCTACACCCAGCCACTACGATTTCCAACAGAAATAAGGTAAGTATGTGGTTGAATATCGGAATTTTATTTACTAATCACATGTTTATGCCTCAAGGAAGAGAAAAAAGGTGGAGGATTCGCATGGATTACAAGGGAACGAGGAAAAAAGACTCCCCCATAAGAATAGTCACTCGATGGAGGGTGCGGGTGGACTATAAGAAGTATCAGAAACGAACCCCCTGTAACAAAATTTTTATTTTTCCACATCTTTGCAGTATTTAGTAGAAGAAGATTTAAATAGTTTAGAATTAGATTTATTTTTCAGTTAAGTTATTTTTTTCCCGTCTCACAGCTGCACATCTAGAATCAACCCTAACATACATAATACAACAAGGAGCAACACAAGCAAGCCTGCCGCCACCAAAGCAGCAAAAGGCAGCCCTAAAAACAAATCCTCTCTACACTCTACAGCTACTCAACATAAGTTCTTCTTTCCATTTTTTTATTTCTTCTATTTATTTTTCTGTTTTTCTTTTTTTTGTCTAAGGCATTGAGGGCAATGCCCACCTTGAGTTTGGGGGGTTAGTCCTCATTTATTTAGTGTAAGCATGCAGTTGCATATAGTTCCATTATAAATCATGCCTAGTACTTAATGAAAATTGGAAATCTGGATTAAATAACTTGTGCTTATGATAGTTAGCCGATTCTATTTTCACACCTCACTTAAAATTGAACTTAATCTTGGGAAGAAGCATGGAAAACACTTTAGAAAATTTGGTTTTAGTTGCCAAACTTTTATTACACTTCTGTTTAGTGCTGAATATTGTTTGGGTTTTAAGTGCACATTGCCTTCTTAAACTTAATGAAAATTCTTATATTGGATGCAGGTATGCCGCCACGACAGCACAAAGCAGCAAAGTAAAATAAAAAGCAATGCCGCCACGGCCGCAAAACAAATAAAAGCATGAATGCCCTAGAGGTGCCCAAAACAGGCTCTAGGAAAGATCATGAGCAAGGACACTCCGCTGCTATCAAAGTTCATGTATCTGAAATTCTTTGAAGTGACGAACAAATAAGCATGAGTGAATGAAAGCTTTCACGGGATGACTCTACTCAAAGAGTTCGGAGTTTCGTAGTATGCTCATGTCTTAGCTTCAGACCTAGAGAGTAGTTGTGTTGAGCTGAAGCTCTTAAAAGCCATGATCAGAAAAAGGAAAAAAAGAAGTTCTTAACTGTGCTGCCAAAGCGGCAACTCTATATCTTTTTTCTTTAACTTTTACAACATTCTTTGTTTACTTAGTACACTTAGCATATTCAGCAAGTACACATACCTGCACACATTGCACTAGCACTAGAATTAAAATTCTAAGTTATTTCATGTTATTCCCTCTCACTAAACTAATATAGGTGCCACGGCCTTGAGGTATGAAACCAAGTTAAAAACTAGGTTTTCTTTTTGATTTATGTACAAGGGCAAGTTTACTAGTTAGGTTGCATTGCTTGAGGACAAGCAAGAGTTTGAGTTTGGGGGTGTGTAGAGTGTCCAGAAGTTCTATATTTTATGCACATTCATGCCCTTATTATTGTTGTTCTTAAGCTTAGTTAGGCATAATTAGTTGCATGACATGCATTATAACAATATTTCTTCTTTTACCATGATTTTATTGAATATCTTATATTTGGTAGAGAAAATGTACTATTTTAGTTACTTTTCTATTTCAGGTATTGGTTGCTGATTAGAGGAAGAGAGGACAGGAAAGCAGGGAGCAGAAGGACTGTACTGAAGCAGTTTCAGTTGCGGCCAAAGATGCCGCTGCCAAGGATGTTGCCGCCGCAGAATGCCGCCTAGATGGCAATACGGTGACATAGTCAAGATGAGTCTTGTTTGATAGAGGATATTTTTCTGAATCCATTAAGCCCAATCTTGCATTTTTTCTGAGGCCTGGAACAGTGTATAGAGCTGATTGAAGATCGATAAGAAAGGTGACTTATACTTACTTGAGGAACAAGGCAACGGGAAAAGAAGTTCATATTCAACTCAAAGAAGTTAGATTTTAAAGTTGCATTTAATACAAAAGCCTTTTGAGGACTTCTAGTCCAAGAAGGACTTCTACTCCAAGAATGATTTCTACTCCAAGAAGGACTTCTACTCCAAGAAGGACTTAGACTAGATCTTTGCCTATATAAACCCCGTGTATTTAGCAAATCAAGTATAGAGATATAGAGAAAAATCACTACACCAAGTTTGGTATATAGCGGCGCTATTCGCGGCGTTTTTGGATCAAACACCGCTAAATTTGTACTTATCGCGGCGTTTACATGACAAATGCCACAAAATGACAAAAATCATGGCGTTTTTAGTATAAACGCCGTAAAAACGAGTATTTTAGCGGCCTTTGTAAAAAAATGCCACAGTAGGTGTTGTTCTAATGGCGTTTTTTAGAAGCGCTGTAATAATCTGATATAGGGACAACTCCTTAATGGCGTTTATTTTTTTAAACGCCGCCAAATCTCATATTTTACAAGCGTTTCAATTGTAAAACGCTAGTGAAGGATTTCGTTTAACCCCTTATATTTTATCAAAAGTCTTTTAACCCTAATTTCCTAAAATATTTCCTGATCTCTCGCGCCCTCCTCCTCTCCGCCTTTGCTGCTGCATCGCCATTGCCTATGCTACAACGTCTAATGTTTTCATTTGAGCAACTTCCTCGATTCCGTTCATCGCCAGATGTAACAACCCAACTCCGGTGACCGATTTTTAAGGAAGAATTCAGATAAGAAGAGAATTCAGATAAGGTGAGAGAAGAGAGAAAACAGAATTAGGGAAAAAGACAAGAATTTTGATTTCAGATATGCAATACCAGATTACAGCTCATTCCACCCTTTTTACCCTATTTACCTGGACGGCAACGTTTTATGTATTAACAAGCCCTCCCTTCAACGCTGCGTTTCATTAACAGCGGATAACACAACGGATATAAAAAACAGTAATTAACTAACAATCAAAATACTCCCAACGGCTACTTTCAGATTAGGCTCGTGACAATGCCTTCCCCTTCAGAGCATCCTTGACCTCAAGGATTAAAATTTGGAAATTGCTGCTTCAGCAGGTGCAAGACCTCCCAGGTAGCATCTTCAGGGAAAGAGTTACTCCATTCCACAAGTACCTCTGTTACTGCACGGTTCCCTCTTCTCCCAATCCTGCGATCTATAATGCGTGAATGCTCCTTGCTGATACTACCATCAGCATCAATCACAGGCCATTCATCTTGTACCTTGTCAGACCCCACCCTTTTCTTCAACTGTGACACATGGAAAACTGGGTGTACCCTTGAATTCTCTGGCAATTTCAGTTTATATGCTACAGCTCCCACTCTTTCAATAATAAGGAAAGGTCCAAACCATCTAGAAGCAAGCTTTTGTCCAGTTCTAGCACATACCGTTTGTTGTCTATAGGGTTGAAGCTTCAAAAATACCCAATCACCCACTTGGTATTCACATTCCTTCCTTCTCTTATCAGCTTGGTTCTTCATCCTCCCTTGAGCCCTCGTAAGGTGAAACTTTAGCATCTTAATAGCTGCTTCTCGAGCTTGTAAGCTTCGGTCTACTGCTGCAACCATTGACTCCCCAGCAATGTAAGGTAGATGCACTGGTGGTGGTTGCCCGTATAATGCCTGATATGGTGTGGTCTGGATAGCTGAATGAAAAGTGGTGTTGTACCACCATTCTGCTAGATGCAGCCATTCAGACCAATCCCTAGGCCTCTCACCTGTCATGCATCTCAGGTAGGTTTCAAGGCATTGATTGACCCTTTCCGTTTGGCCATCAGTTTCCGGATGGTATGCTGTTGATGCATGTATCCCTACTCCCAGTTTCCCAAACAATTCCTTCCAAAACAAGCTCATGAAGACTTTATCCCTGTCACAAACTATGTTGTTGGGCAACCCATGAAGCTTAAACACATTCTTCAAGAAGGACTAAGCCACATCCTTTGTTGTAAATGGGTGAGTTAAACCTAGGAAGTGACTGTACTTGGTTAATCTGTCCACCACCACCAAGATACAATCTGTTTTCCCAGATTTTGGCAGTCCCTCTACAAAATCCATTCCAATGGAGGACCAGATAGTTTCAGGTATGGGCAAGGGCTGCAGTAACCCTCTTGGGTGATGCTTGTCTCCCTTGTTCCTTTGACACACCAAACATTCCCTAACCCAGTTTTTCACATCTCTTTTTAAACCTTTCCAATACAAAACCATAGAGATCCTCTGAGTAGTTGCAGTTGCACCAGAGTGTCCCCCTACAGTGTTGTTGTGGAAGAATCGCAGTAGTTCCTTCTTCAACTCAGAATCATTGCCCACAACTAGCTTCCCCTTCCTCTTCAAAATTCTTCCATCCCACTGATACTTAGGGTGTTTATCAGCATCCTCCTCCTTGGCCTTAATTATGCCTTTCAACTTGTCATCCACTTGCCAGGACTCCCTAATTTTTCCCAACAGTTGAGAGTCCACATGACTCACCCCCATTGTACAGCAACTCCCTTCTTCAGGTCTTCTAGATAATGCAGCTGCCACAATATTGTGAATTCCCTTCTTGTATTGAATTTCATAGTCAAAACCCATCATCTTCACTACCCACTTCTGTTGGAAAGGAGTGAAAGCTTGGTTTTCAACTAGGAACTTAAGACTTTGATGATCAGTCTTAATTACAAAATGCCTCCCAACTAGGTAAGCTGACCATCTCTTCACTGACATCAGCACAGCCAGCATTTCTTTTTCATACACAGACAGTCCCCTGTGTCTTATCCCTAAGCCTTTGCTGAAGAATGCTAGGGGCCTCCCCTTTTGAACTAACACAGCACCTACTCCCACATCAGATGCATCTGCCTCCACAATGAATTCTGCATTAAAATCAGGCAATGCCAGAACTGGAGCTGAGCATACAACTTCTTTAAGTTTCCTGAAAGCCTCCTCTTCCTGCAATCCCCATTTCCAGACCCCCTTTTTCAACAAATCAGTCAAGGGTCTTGCCAAGCATCCATAACCCTTGACAAACCTCCTGTAGTACCTTGAGAGACCCACAAACCCTCTGAGTTCTTTTACAGTTGTAGGTACTGGCCAGGATGAAATACTCTTCACCTTAGACTCATCCATGGATATACACCCTCCAGCAATCACATACCCTAGGTAGTCAACCTCCTGAGATCCAAAACAGCATTTAGATCTCTTAGCATACAGCTGATGGCCCTTCAATGTCTCCAAAACTGTTCTTAAGTGCTTCAAATGAGTAGTTCCATCCACTGAATAAATCAGGATGTCATCAAAGAAAACAAGCACAAATTTTCTCAAATATTGCTTGAACAGTTTATTCATAAGCCCTTGAAATGTTGCTGGGGCATTGCTCAACCCAAAGGGCATCACTAAAAATTCATAGTGACCCTCATGGGTTCTAAATGCTGTCTTCTGAATGTCTTACTCCCTCATTCGAATCTGGTGGTATCCAGATCTTAAATCTAACTTGGAAAACACCTTTGCTGCTCCAAGCTCATCCAGGAGTTCCTCAATTACAGGCATTGGAAAACTATCCTTGACAGTGAGTTGGTTGAGTTTTCGATAATCCACGCACATCCTCCAGTTCCCATCTTTTTTCTTCACCATAACAATGGGAGATGAGAAAGCACTGTTGCTATCTCTAATAATCCCAGACTGCAGCATTTCCCCCACCAACTTCTCTATTTCATCCTTCTGATGAGCAGGGTGTCTGTATGGTTTAACCTTAACAACTGCCTTGTCATCCTTCAACTCAATCCTATGTTCATGTCCCCTTTCTGGAGGAAGACCCACTAGTTCTTCAAACACTTGCTTGAACTCATTCAATAGGGCATCAATTTCTTTTCTCAACATTTCCTCTTCAGTTTTCAGTACCAATTGAGCCTCTAAAAGCCACACACTAGCCATGTAGGGACCTTTAGCTCCTCTCAGCAGTTTGTCACACTTCTTTGGTCCTACTACTTGTAGTGCCTGTGAAACACAGCCCTGCAATTCCACCTCATTGCCCTTATACCAAAACTTCATGCTAAGTTGATTGAAGTCCCATTGTACATTTCCCAGTTGTGCAAGCCACTGGATCCCCAACACCATCTCACAATTCTTAATGGGCAAAATCAAAAAATCAGACACAAAAGAAACTCCCTGGCTCTTCCATTCTACCTTTGAGCATTCACCAAGTGTTGTCATCCAATTCCCATCAGCCACAGTAACCCTCAACTGCTTGTGCCTGCTTCCCCTTAATTTCAGTTGCTTAACCACATTTAGACTGACGAAATTATGAGTGCTCCCTGTGTCAATCAGACAGTTTAGTTTCCCCATGTGAATCTGTATCCTCATAGTGTCCCATTTAGCCTTTCCCCACATAGCCTGCAGTGACAAAACAGGTTCTTCACCCTGTGTCTGTTCTTGTACCCCTTGATCCACTACCTCTTCACAATCCAGGAAGATCTCAGCGTCTCCCTCATCTTCCAATCCATCCACTACAATCTGATACATCTGCGTTTTGGCACACTTATGCCCAGGGGTGTATTTGGCTGCACACCAAAAACACAGTCCCTTCCTCCTCCTTTCTTCCACTTCTGTTGCAGATAGTGTCTTCCCTGTATTCTTGTGAGCCTGTACATTTGGTTTCAGATGCACCGGGCTAGTGCTACGAGGGGTAGAGAACCTAGATGATGATGCTATTGTGGTACCACTCGAAGGTGCAGGTCCCCTAAATGCACTTCCACTAACTCTTGAAGGGAAACTCAGAACTGATGGTGGGTTAGAGAAAGTTTTTTGTAAAGGCCCCTGACCTTTTCTTTGGGTGGGAAAATACATTGACTCAACATGTTTGGCTAAATGGAATGCTTCCAACAGTGATTTAGGTTGCAGAAATTTGACTATCTGTCCGATTTCTAAACGCAGATGGTTTTTAAAAACACTCAGTGTGTAGGCATCAGGAAGCTTACTGATTTGGTTCAACAGATGGATGAAATCCTCATAGTACTTCTCCACGGTATCTGTTTGTCGAAGCTCGATCAAGTCAGCAAAAGGATCGTCGAAGCCCCCAGGTGCAAACCTTTCTCTCAACAGCTGCAAATACTCTGCCCAAGCCATCATATTCAGGTCCAAGTAAGTCTTCGAAAGGAAATGATGCCATTGAAGGGCCTTCCCTTCCAGATGCAACATCACCACTCTAACCTTAGCACAGTCGGGTACCCCTTCCGCCTCGAAATACTGCTCCAACTTGCACATCCATTCGCGAAACTCAGATCCATCGAACTTAGGGCAAAGAAGCTTATAGGCAAAGTTCATCTGTGGAACTGGTTCTCTTTCCCTAGCTTCCCGTACTTCCTGCTCAACTTCACTATTTATTCCGGTCGCCGCCGCAACTTCCCCATCAGGCGAAGGATTCGAACCAGCTTGTGGATTCACTGGCGGAGTTCCCAAAATGCCTGAGTGTTGTCCTGCTATAGCACTCGCATCGATTTTCTTTCCCAGCCCGATTTCAAGTAGCTTATGCAGATTGGCCATCATCGTCGTCTGCATCTCTTGAAAACGAGTGTTCATTGATGTTTCCAGTCGTTGAACGTGAGCCTCAATCCGGGTAGTCTCCTGCTTCCAATCCAGATTGGTGTCCTGAGGCGTCACTCCTGCCGTGGGTGGTGGTAGATCACTGCCCCCCCTGTAGTTTGACTCCGTGTACCCACCATTTCCGAGAATCGGTGGCTCTGATACCCTTGTAACAACCCAACTCCGGTGACCGATTTTTAAGGAAGAATTCAGATAAGAAGAGAATTCAGATAAGGAGAGAGAAGAGAGAAAACAGAATTAGGGAAAAAGACAAGAATTTTGATTTCAGATATGCAATACCAGATTACAGCTCATTCCACCCTTTTTACCCTATTTACCTGGACGGCGACGTTTTATGTATTAACAAGCCCTCCCTTCAACGCTGCGTTTCATTAACAGCGGATAACACAACGGATATAAAAAACAGTAATTAACTAACAATCAAAATACTCCCAACGGCTACTTTCAGATTAGGCTCGTGACACCAGACTCTCCTCCCTCTCTGATTTTTTACTTTATTTAAGGTACATCTCCATTCGTTCAATCCTATTTTGTAAAAATTTTAATTTTTGAAAATTTGATTTCTTGTCAGAGACACCTATTGATGAGAACGAGATTCACATTACCAGTCAAGGCAGGATGCGCAATTATATCTCGCATGACTTTGCTTCAAGTTTTTCTCTTCAATATGGAGTGGGGCAACTTTAGGTCATCGCATCTTCCATTAACAGAGTATGACCATGCACTAGATACAGAGAGTTTAAATCCTGGTGAACAGGTAATTGCACAACTTTTGTGTTTTTAAGGTCTTTTAGCTTTTGCCTTCTCTTTTAACATAATTTTTTTAGTTTTAATTTTATCCCAGATTTATGAGAAGATAATATCTCGCATGTATTTGGGAGAAATTATTCGCAGAGTTTTGTGTAGGATGGCCGAGGAAGCTGCATTTTTTGGTGACACTGTTCCCACCAAAACTTAAAGAGCCATTTGTACTGGGGTAGTTTTTCTTTGCATGGATTTTGTATTTTCTTGATTCAGGTTATTTTTCACCTGTATTTTACCTTTCTGAAATTTGGTTAACAGTTTCCCCTACAATGCTGTAAAAATGAATGTGGTTTTCATTTCACAATTATTCATCTTGCCAAGGAAGGTCATTTTTATAGGAGCTTATTTTGGGTGAATAATTTAAACTCTGAGGTGACTGAAGAACAGTTTAGTCCAAGTTGCTAATGAATATGATTTTCTTCTAATTTCATAATTAGCCAATTAGGTGTGATTTTGGAAGTGGTAAACAAATGTTTTCATTCAGTAGCCTCGGATTACATTTCATGGAATGAGGCACATTTACTTCTTCCTGTTAAATTTTAGAAACATTATCATATATTTATGCCTTTTTATATACTGATAGATCAAAGATGTCCTTTCTGTTCAGAGAATTTGAGTTCATATTATCTTTCAACTTTTAAATTTCGACTCTTTATATCTTAAGGAATATCCAATGTCATCAATTAAATTAAATGTAGGGTAATGATTAGTAAAATTTCTTTGTTCTTGGTTCTTTTTTTTTCTTTGTTCTTATCAATGTCCAATGTCATATGATAATTTGGTTTGGAATTATTAGTTTAGGAAACGTGGTCATATGAAGCGGTTGAAGTACATTTCTTTAGATATATTAAGACTTGATGTTTTTCTTTTCTGACCGAAGGGCTAGAGATATTGGCATTCCCATGCAATCAGCTTCTGAAGCAAGAACCTGGTACCAGCCAAGAGGCAGAACAATTTGTTTGTACAAGATACAAGGCTGAATATCCTATTTTTCACAAGGTAATATACTATACTTAGTATTGATTAAGAATCCGTTTTCTTAGTAGTTGTATAATATACTTTAATTGATGAGAAACATAGCATGTTTCATGTATCATAAGTAACTTTGATTTTAAAGAAAATGAAATAATAAAATAATAACATAAATTTTGTTTTTCTTCTCATTTATTAATTTTAGTTTTTAATTGACAGATTTTGGGGTATATGAAGAAAAACCCACAATTGATGCTGGTGACTGTGGTAAAGAGTCTTCAAAGGCTTGGCTATGTATTTAAGGTGAATTTATTTATTTTTTAAAATTGTGTCCATTAGTGCTGATATTTGTGTCTGTGTAATTGTAGGCGAGAAAGAAGATAACCGATGCTAAACTTGCAAAAGACTTTCAAACAATTTTGAAAGAGTTTCAGAAGGCTCAACAGGTTCTACTGATTTTTGGCGTTGTATGTTCCGAAGCTAGGTGTTAGCCCCTGTTTATCGAGCTAAAGTAGTAGCCTTTCCCCCTTCTTCTTGGGTTAGTTCCGGTAATCGAATCTTCCTTTACTTTGCTTTTACTAATTTTTTAGAAGACAGTTTCAACTTCCAATTGTAATTGAGGTTTTGATTGCATTTGTTTTTGGGTCAACGGAATTGTTAAATGTGGATCTTGCTTTCATCTAAACTTTATGGCTTCTTAATTCTTTTAATGAATAGCTTTGATTATTTTGCTGCTATTTTTCATTTTTTTAAAAGTTTTACAAGTGAAAGATGAAGGCCTTTTTAGTGGTGTAACTTATCTGTTTCATTTGTGTGGATTCGTGTTCTTGGGTTATGCAGAATCAAAGTTCCAAAAGTCGAAGCTTCAAGTTAAACTGAGTAGCAATTGCTAATTTCTTTCAGTATTAATATGCAACTCTAATGAAGTTATGCATTAGGCAAGTTATGGACCAAGTATTAAAATGTGTATCGACAAGTTGTAGTATCATTTAATCTTTGAACTTAACGGTTTTCATGTGTTCATTAGATGTTATATCGGATCATCTTCTTTCTTTATCTATTTTTTGTGTTGTAAATTCTCAAAGTGAACTTGTTGAGTTGTGTGGGGCTCGATTCGATCAACCAATAATGCTCACCAAGTGGTGGAGAGGTGGATTTTTGGGTGGAAGGGTTGTGGAAGCTAGAATGAAAAATAGAAACAATGATTTATAGTGGTTCGGCCTTCTAACAAGCACCTACATCCACTACCTTAGCTTCCCACTAAGGATTTCTCAATCAATCCACTAATTGATTCGTCCCCTTTTCTAGGATTAGGAGAAAACCCTTACAACCGATCAAGCTTCTACCCAAAGCCTTGATCAAAACCCTCTTTACAAGAGATAAACAAAGCAAACTTAAAACCCTCTAATAGGTGTTTGTTTGCACAATTAAGCACTCACCCAAAACCTAAAACACTTGAGCAAATTTGACAATTTTGGCTCACTAGTGTTTGTTTATACAAGAATTGACAATTTAAGCACTAAGACACTTTTTGATCATTTGATGTTTGACAATATGAGCATTAGCCTTCTCTTGATGCTTGGAGGTCCCTTTTATACTCCCAATTGAGTTTATAGCCGTTTAGGACCGTTGGGGTTGAAATAGAGTTGTTGGAGCCTTTAATTCCCTCCATAAATGCAGTTCTGCAGCTCCCCGTTTCGAAACGCTCGAAGCCGTTTCGAAACACTCTCAATGTAGAAAGAGTCGTTGCAGTCTGTCAGGGTACCCGTTTCGGAACACCCCCTTGCCGTTTCGGAACGCGTATCAGAACGCTATAAGCCCGTATCGAAACGACCTGCATTTAAAAGTTAGTTGGGAAAGTGTCGTTGGGGTTTATGACCGTTGTGGTCAGTGCCACGTGGGCGTATCGAAACGGCCTAGCCCGTTTCGAAACGCTGGGCAAAAATGCTGTCCATAGAGAGCCCGTTTCGAAACAAGTTTCGAAACGTTTTGGCTACTGGAGGCACCTGTTTCGAAACGCCCTAAGGTGTTTCGAAACACTAGGACAGTTTTGTGAAAATTGGCCTTTGAAAACATAAGAAAACCTTTTTAAAGACATCCCTAAACATGTTTGGACTTTGGAAATGTTTTAAATACTTTTTAAATTAGTCCAAATTATTTTTCAATTATTATATCAAAATATTAGTTCTACAATCTCCCCTTTTTGATATAATAAAACCACTTGAAAAATTGTTTGGGATTCTCCCCTTTTAACTTTAAAAATGTGAATAAGAGATTAAAAAATTTAATTCAAATAAAGCTCCCCCTTATTCAATTGAAAATTCAATTTTTCAAAACATTTCTCCCCCTTTTTGTTATATCAAAAAGATTTAAAACATTAAGCTAAAAAATAACAATAGAGGTAAAATTTGAAAAAAATATGAATTTTGGTTTTTAAAAATGGCTCCCTCTTACTCAAGGCATCATTGAAATGTTAGTCCAACATATATGATCATCTAGTTGAATTAAATTAAAAATAAGACAAATAAATCAAAACAACTAGAAATTTTACCAACACTTGAACCCAAGGGAGGATGTGAAGTCTTCCTTCTTCAAGTGTTCTTCCTTATGTGTATGGAGCTCCCCCTCAATGTTTGACTTGTTGAACATCTCCATCACACCTACAATAGACAATCAAGTAATTTTTGGTATCCAAATTGCTTTGGATCCATAAACGTTAGTTGCACAAAATTTAGTCCCCTTAGGAATCCATTTTTCAATGTCATCCTTTTTAATTGAAGTAGTAAGTCCTTTTGGGACCCAAATACTTCTAAAAAATTTTCCTTTAATAAATCTAGGGGCACTAGATTGTCTAACATAAAATTTGATTTTCCAAAATTGTTTTTCTTTTCAAGCTCTTTGGAAATCAAATCTTTTTCTTCTTGAACTTTTTGAAGCAATTTTTGTAAATCAAAACATTTTAATTCAAACTCTTCAAGTTTTGCTTCGAGTTCAAGTTTGGTTTTAGAAAGCAAATCATTTTGAATTTTTAACTTTGAAATCAATTTATTGTTTTTCAAAATGTGGTTTTTAAAATCTAAAACCAAATCATCATAGGCATCTTGTAATTCATCAAAAGAATAAGAACATGAAGTAGATGAATTAGAAGTTACCCTTGAATCTTCTTCGATGGCCATAAGGCAAAGGTTGGCTTGTTCATCGTCGGTGGAGTCCTCATCACTCCGAGTAGCCACATGTGCCTTCTTCTTATGGCTTGAAGTGCTTGCCCTCTCCTTTCTTTTAGGTTCACGTTCAAGCTCTCTCAAGGCTTTCTTCATGAAAGGGGCACACTTCTTGAAGAGATGAACTATCTCTTCATCTTCATCCTCCTTTTCACTTGAGTAGACATGATGGCATGTGGAGGACTTGAGAGCCATGGCACTAGCATTAATGCCAAGCCCTTTGATTTTCTTCTCTCCCATAGCTCTAATTTCTTCCCTCTTCTTCGCATCCTCTTTGTTCTTCTTCATAATTTGATGAGTAAGGAGAGACCCCATGAGTTCATCAAGCTTCAAAGTCTTCAAATTTTTGGCTTCGATGATGGCGGTCCTCTTTGAGTCCCAAGACTCGGGAAGTGAGTAGATGAGCTTTCGAACAAGCTTTTCTTCCGGGATGGCTTCTCCATAGCCTTTGAGACCATTGGTGATGGTGGAGAACCTATCAAACATCTTATCGATGTTCTCTTCCGGATCCATTTTGAAGTTCTCATACTCCAAGGTTAGGAGCCCAATCTTGGTCTCCTTGACTTCATTTGTCCCATCGTATGTGACTTCAAGCTTGTCCCATACCTCCTTGGCACTCTCACAAGAAGACATCTTCTCATAGATGGATGGACCAAATGCACAAAATAGAATGTGCAAGGCTTTGCAATTTAGCTCCATCTTCTTGCGATCGTCGGCACTCCACTCCGCTTTACTTCTTTGAGTCATGAACGGGCCATCTTCAACTACATCCCATAGCTTGTAATCTTTTGATTTGATGAAGAACTTCATCTTTGTCTTCCAATGGGCATAGTGAGCTCTGTCAAAGAAAGGCGGTTTGTCGATTGATTGTGTCATTGAGCCGGTTGATGAAAAAGTGATCGAGCTTGCCGGATCTTCTCAATAGGATGTTAATCCTCACCGATTGAGCCAAGCTCTGATACCAATTGTTGAGTTGTGTGGGGCTCGATTCGATCAACCAATAATGCTCACCAAGTGGTGGAGAGGTGGATTTTGGGGTGGAAGGGTTGTGGAAGCTAGAATGAAAAATAGACACAATGATTTATAGTGGTTCGACCTTCTAACAAGCACCTACATCCACTACCTTAGCTTCCCACTAAGGATTTCTCAATCAATCCACTAATTGATTCGTCCCCTTTTCTAGGATTAGGAGGAAACCCTTACAACCGATCAAGCTTCTACCCAAAGCCTTGATCAAAACCCTCTTTACAAGAGATAAACAAAGCAAACTTAAAACCCTCTAATAGGTGTTTGTTTGCACAATTAAGCACTCACCCAAAACCTAAAACACTTGAGCAAATTTGACAATTTTGGCTCACTAGTGTTTGTCTATACAAGAATTGACAATTTAAGCACTAAGACACTTTTTGATCATTTGATGTTTGACAATATGAGCATTAGCCTTCTCTTGATGCTTGGAGGTCCTTTTTATACTCCCAATTGAGTTTATAGCCGTTTAGGACCGTTGGGGTTGAAATAGAGTCGTTGGAGCCTTTAATTCCCTCCATAAATGCAGTTCTGCAGCTCCCCGTTTCGAAACGCTCGAAGCCGTTTCGAAACACTCTCAATGTAGAAAGAGCCGTTGCAGTCTGTCAGGGTACCCATTTCAGAACACCCCCTTGCCGTTTCGGAACGCTATAAGCCCGTATCGAAACGACCTGCATTTAAAAGTTAGTTGGGAAAGAGCCGTTGGGGTTTATGACCGTTGTGGTCAGTGCCACGTGGGCGTATCGAAACGGCCTAGCCCGTTTCAAAACGCTGGGCAAAAATGTTGTCCATAGAGAGCCCGTTTCGAAACAAGTTTCGAAACGTTTTGGCTACTGGAGGCACCTATTTCGAAACGCCCTAAGGTGTTTCGAAACACTAGGACAGTTTTGTGAAAATTGGCCTTTGAAAACATAAGAAAACCTTTTTAAAGACATCCCTAAACATGTTTAGACTTTGGAAATGTTTTAAATACTTTTTAAATTAATCCAAATTATTTTTCAATTATTATATCAAAATATTAGTTCTACAAAACTTTATCTATTGTTAAACAATTTCTTATTGATTCAAGTGATATGAGTGTAATGGTTTGAATCCTTGTTATGGATCAATTTCTTAAATTTTAGTCCTTTTACATTTTAAATTTAAGAATTTAATTTTAATTGTCAATGGTTTGAAATACTAATTTGTAAAAAAAAATCAAAAGCAAAATTTGCGGCGTTTGTTGAAAAAACGTCACTAAATATCGCAAATCCAATCACATTTAGCGACATTTTGGTGAAAAGTGTCACTAAAACTCAACATTTGCCGCGTTTGGAAATACAAATGCCACTAAAGACATGGTATTAGCGGCATTTTGAACAACAAACGCCACTAAAAACGTGGTATTTCTAGCGGCGTTTTAAATTTTAAACGCCACTACACACATGGTATTAGCGGCGTATTGGTTTTCAAACGCCACTATTGAACTTGACCTTTTGCGGCGTTTTTTGTTCGCAAACGCCGCTAACTATTGCGGCGCTGGATCTAGCGTCGCTCTTTGCGGCGTTTTTTCTAGCGACGTAGGATTTTTAGCGGTGCTTAAAAACGCCGCTAAAGAGCAAAAAAACGCCGCTAAAAACCTATTTTGCTGTAGTGAATAGAGATATTGAGAGGGAGTCGGTTATGTTCTAAACTCCTTAGGGTTTAGGTTTTTGCTTGTAAAGTAGTTGTGAGAAACGATTGTATTAGGTTAAGTTATTTTTTAATAAAATATTACGAGTTTACTTAATCCATTGTTCTTCATTCTTTTAGTCTTTCTACACACGTCGTTTGAGAGAATCCATTTGTCGGGCACGAAAGTGCAAGGCTCACGAAAGGGTTAAGTACGGTCACAACGTGCTGAGGCGTGACTAACTTGGTTCCACACCAGTCCACAAGTTTTAGCGGCTAAAAGGATTACCAACCGAGTTGGCTAACTTGGTTCCACACTAGTCCACAAGTTAGCTCTCGAGCATCTTAACCTAGAAATAAGAAGGATCACTGTCGACTATCCTGTCGGACTTGGAGTATCTGCCAGACTTGCCGCCATGACTTCTTCCATTCCACCTGCCGAGACAGTACACCCCTACAGTGGCAGTGATCTACTGAGGCCGCGTGACAGGGTCTTAGTTTACCGCACGACATACCCGCCGATGCAGCATATCGTGGAAGCGCAATCCAACCTTAACCTATACAATGCAGTCTACACACTACTCAACAGCAATTACCTGGCCCATTCTATCACTCTGATCTCCCCTACTTTAATTAATTGTGTTTTTAGTTTTTTTCCTTTAACCAAACCTGAAATTAATTGTGATTTAAATCTCTTGTGCAGATACACACTCAAAGAAACTATTCCAACCCTCTTGGGATTCGACATCTTACATACCATAACTTGGCAGGAGTGTGCACTTGCGCTCTCACAAAAAGGGAACACCTACACGCCCTACAATTTTCACAAGTAATTCAAGGGTGCTAAGTTGTTACCTTCTCGGTTCTTGTCTAATGAAGAAGAAGAAAGAAAATATAAACATTGATGAAACTTCCATTTGTTGAGTCATTCCCTCTCCAAGGCTCAACCGAGTTTTCCCCCCTCCCCCTTCTCTCTTCAAATCGGTTAGAATGAAGAAGAGGATGGTATTGCCAAAACCTTTCACTCAACACCCACATGGTCTCATAATAATTGGACACGTTTTTGAACCATTTGGAACTAAACTTTTAGCATGCAATCCCTCATTCTTCTTTTTATAAAATTTGGCCCCTTGTACATGGACCATCTTTTCTTTTTCATTTCTTTTCCTTTCGATATGGTCCTAAACCCTTAATATAGTTGCCAACTTCTTAAAGCAAGATAATTATTTTATGAATGATAACATAACATCCTTCTGACCCGGGTTTTCAGGTATTACAACCTAGCTTTGTCCTAAGACTCTGACTATACTTACCTTGATAATTCGAAGCTTTCAATGCTTCCTGGATTGCAATTCCCTTGCTCATAGCTTTTGTTGGAGATGACGAGGGATCTTTGTCCAATTCTTGAGCTAGGTTACAACAATAGAAATTGATTAGAATCGATAGTATAATATTGAAATCAATATAACAATTCCTAATTCAATATCTATGCTTGAAATAGCAATTAGCTATTATATTGATAGATTTCCATGGATTAGCCTATAAGCTCAACAATTTCAATTTGGAATTAAACTAAATCTATCTATGGATTCAAGCAATTGTTTGAGGGTTCCTTCTTACCCAAACGAGGGCTATCTGATGGTGTTGATTAATTGAAGGAATCTCGAACCTGGATAGCTAAAGAAAAGAGGTGCTTGCTTGAAACCTCAAGGTTAAAGACAATGGAGGTGTGTGCTTGGTTTTGGAGGAGAAGGGTGAAGGGGATACATAACTCAATCTCGGTTAACTAAAGTAACATATTTTCATTCCTCTTTCCTTTACTTTACTATGGATAGCAGATCCATTCCTCTTCAATATCCAATAGGGAGGTTTCCCTCATCAAAAGGGTAAGCTCTTTTTATTATCCTTATACTTATTACTCTTTTAATTAAGATGACAATCATGATGTCATCTTTCTTACACAAAATGACCATGTCCACGTAAGGAAATTCCAAGCATGTAGGTGACTCACCCTTGGAAGGATTTAATTACAAGGAGGGTCCTTCAACTCTTGAATGTTCATACTAGGGCACTAGAACTTTCAGTTTACTCAATTTAGTCACTAAAAGTTTTCTATAAATTAAATAAGGTCCTTTATCAATAAATTGACTCCCTTAGAGTTCATTATCAATGTAATTGACCTCATAATCAAAGTTAAAACAATATTTGGACCTTTCCGATGTAAGGCCTCCGATCGCCAGAACCCAATTCCAACTAGACCGATTTTTGGGATGTTACATTTTGTGCTTTCTTATTTTTTTCTAACAAAACGACGTCGTTTTAGCCTATCTTAGGTACCAAAACGATGTCGTTTTGCATTTAACGTTCCGTTACAATTTAACGGTCGAGTGACATTTCGTGTAGTATACGATAGTTCAGTGGTATAATAGTATCAATATTTAGTTCAGTGGTATGTTCAATACAAATGTTAAAGTTTAGTGGCATATCGTGTAGTTTACCCTTAAAATTATATCAAAACAAGAGTAAAATTTTGATTTAATAAATTATTCATATTCTTAGATACTTAATAAACAATTTAAATTTGTTTCATAGTTTTTAATTAAAATATTAAAATCTAATCCTCCATTATCCACAAATCCTAACCTCATACCAAACTTTTTTTTTGTCTGCCAGCAAACTTGCACGATAACTCTTTGTATATCATCCTAAATGCATGGTTTTGGCTATTGGAATTTCAACAATCATCCATATCTAATTTTCAATCTTAGGATTACACTCGCCTTTTGATCTAATTAATGGATTTTAGTATTCTACAATCTGATCTAGTAATGGTACAAAGTAACATTGAACTCGATAATAGCATCCCCTGTCATGGTGTTTGAAGAAATGCCCCGAGTTTGTGCAAACCCTCCATAATTCTAAACGTACGGTTTTGACTATTGAAATTTTCTTGAATCAATCGGTGCTAGATTAAGTTGAACGTTGCCGATAAAGGGTTACCGCGCAAGCTCGTTGACAGAGAACAATGTCGATAAAGATTTGGGGTTGACGCTAGGGTTTGTGGATGATGGAGAATTTGATTCTAACATTTTCATTAAAAATACTAGTATAAAACAAATATGAATGGTTTATTAAATTCAATTTTAATTTTATTTTAAAATAATTTTAATTATATGTTCAATCCTTGAGATTTTTAATAATACTTAAGAGTCATTAAAAATTTAATTGTGTGCAGTGGTATGTTGCGTTTGTGATGTGCAGTGGTGTGCGTCGCCCGATCTAGACTCGTCTAATATTTAACCGTTCTTTTCTCATATAAAAATAGAATATCGATCCTAGACATGCACTCTCGCATTGACTTTCAATCATCCCTTTATGAGTTTCATTCTCTAATGCATAAGGATGTTATTGAAGTCGTTCCAAGCAGGAGTTAACTTATCATATGGTTGACATCTGAAAGGATTCACTTATAAGCATTCCTTTTACGATAATATTGTGAACGATCAGTTAAAGTCAATGTTTCTAGGATAATTATTTGATACACTGGCGGTGGAAACTAAAAGTTTCCACAAGCGCCTTAATTTTAAGGTTTAGGGTGTAACCCCCTAGACCCGCCTATGCGTTACAACGGATCCTAGGAAGTCACATTAGGGTCACAAGAGCGACCCACAGTAAAAATACACATAAAAATATTTTCTTTCTCAAAACACTTATTAAACTGTAAAATCAACTTCTGTTTAAAATACAATTTCAAGAAATCATTTAAACACATAACAGAAATTTCAGAAAGTGTTTTACAGACACTATCATAAAACAATACATGACATACATGCCCACTATTTATACAACACCGTACTCCAAAAGTAACGCCGAGAGAACTCCGAACTCTGATGTCAAACATTATATCGTGATATAATCTTTTAACATGCGATGGTAAAAACAACGTGAGCTTGGAAAAGCTCAGTAATACAGAACTACCAAAAGATGCTAAGAGCTCATGCAGATATATGGTAGGCATAACATTTTCATGATGTTTCAAGTAGTAATAGTCTTCATTTCCTTTTCGCTATTTTAGGGTATCGTTATACATGAGAATAACGATACTTGTTCTTTATTCAATCATCGAGTAACAAACGGGAATTATTCACGCTAATAGATTACGAAGATGGAAACAAAGAGTTTATCATCTAGTGTATTCCAATAACTGCAGATCAAACAGACATAAGTACATACTAGTCATATCATAAGAACACGTAACAATTCAGTGCAAATGTTCAAGTACATACAAGGGTTTACTAGTAACTACCCTCCAACCTTACACCAATATGCAGTCCCCTAGAACTGCATCCATAAGGACTTACCCTAGGCCCGATGGGCATAGGTGCCACCTAAGGGGCTGCCTTAGGTCCATAAGGATTTACCCGTGCTAAAGCATCGGCGCCTACCCAAGGGGAGACCTTGAGTCCATAAGGATTTACCAACTTGATCAGGGTTGTACCAACAAAGACTTCATAACATAACCCAACAGTATACCCCAAATTACAATCAGTATTCAGATTTCAGACATGAGTAACAGAATATATGTGACATACATATTCTATTCAGAGTATCAGAAACGGAAGATTCATGCTTTTAACAGATAAATGAGCATACCATTGAGCATAGCAGGCATTATCATCATTCATCATGCAAACAGATTGTACCATCATAGGTCAAGCTATCACATACCAAGTACACAGATTGAGCAGACATACATCGGGTAGGACGAGAATGTCATCATATATCCAGTTCATCATTTAATCTTATTTTCTAACATAGTGATGCAATCTCAATAACAATTGAAATATTCATCAAACATAACATTGTTCATGATTAAATCATTATACAATCCATTCAACAGAATATAGCACACATGGAACACACTAGGTGGAACAGTTTATTTCTTGGAGATACTTGGCATTTACGGAAGGGAACACATTAAACTTTTGACAGTTTGAACTAATTTCATAAACGAGGACCCTATTAAAAGGAGGGCTTCGTACTAACGGTTCAAACCAGATATTCATGAGTTGATACATCAAGATCTTTGAGAGTTTACATATATCATGAGTAATTTAGTCATTTAAGCCTACAAGGGCATTATGGTCATTTATCATACATAGGCGTTTTGGTAATTTATACCAACGTGGCATAAACAGTCGCTCAGGAAATTCTATTTGCTCATTAGGTTTCCAACCAGGCATTTAGAGATTTCTATGTCAAGATCGTTCACAATATCGGATACATTCAAGGCTATTTTGATTACTTGGGTCGACGAGGGCATTTTGGTCATTTAACTATCATGGGTGATTTTGTAATCTAGCCCAATAATGATAAAATGACGATTTATAATACTTAAGATTTCCAGAAGTTTTTCGAGCCTCCAAACCATTCGAATTAATATATCCCAACCTTGCAATATTATCCAACCCTTCTAATGCATCTAGTTGTATCGTATATCTGAACGGTTGCATTCATACTTCACCACAGGACTTGCCACGGAGTAGTCGAACTTATATTTTGTGCGGAAAAACTTCCAACATTATATTAATATCAGGAGTGATTGACATACATGAGTCATGTTTCAACCCTTAGGGGCATTTAAGTCATTTTTAGCTTTATTGGCATTTCCAGAATTTTATCAAAGGCAATTTACTTCCAGTCAAGGGGGTATTTACAGTCATTTAAGTACTCGTGGGTGTTTCAGCCATTCAAGAAATTTCGGCACCTCAAACCACTTCATTCATTTAAGAACTCAAAGGTTTATCCATTGTTCTGGTTGATTTGCAAACCCCGGTGTCCGAGGATACTTCAGCCCTTTGGTCAATACGATCATTCCGATTATTTTAACCATGTCAGTATTTCCAGTACTTTTAATCATTTCAATCAATTTATAATTTTGAGCCACTTGCTTAATTTAGGGGTATGGATAGATTCCCCCGAATCTATAGTCAGAGATTCATTCCAAATCCAAGTAGACCTAACACCTTACAATCTCGAAGGTTTAAATCTTGTTACCATGGCTTTCCAAGTAGTTCGAGGTTTTCAGATGAATCAAGTTGTTTTAACATATCTAGCGTAGATTTCTAGATCGCTTCCAATTACAAGGGTATTTTAGTCATTCTCATACCTTGAGGGTATTTTTGTAATTTCATATCCAGATATCTTTCACATTTAATCATTTGACACTAATGATCGGAATTGGAGATTAGCTGCCTCATTAATTACTTATTGAACTCCAGATACTTCTGATTTATTAACCTTCTCATTCGAGCATTGTAATCTTATCTAGATTATCATACTCATTTTCATATCTGGTTTGACTTGAGCAGAAGTAACAGTACTCATCATCATTTTTATTCATGCATTAACAAATACCAACATGTTCACAAAGCATACAAGAGATAGTAATGTATTACATTAACTCCGAGCTATATCTATCGATTCATGAAACTCCATTCGATTGCACTCGAACTCGGATTCGACGTCCATCAACAATTTGTATTCAAGGAGCTATGAGTACCTTCAATCACACAATATCCCATTTTAGTCCTTATTCATAGAGCTCTTAACTGAAAAATAACTACATAAATAAGTTCGAGTTCAAGATCAAATTTTGGGGCCTTCGAGTCAGAATTTTGCGAAACGGGCTTCAAAAATGAACTCAGGACGTCGAAAAACATAAAATAAGGCTTTTCAAAAATTTTGACTTTTGGGTCAAAGTCAACGCTGACGTTAGCACGTCAACGCTGACGTCAGGAGGTCAAGGTCAACTGGGGTCAGGGTTAACACTGATGTCATGCTGACTTCATCAATCAGTAGAAAGTCAACGGAGTTGACTCGGTGAGTTAACACACTGAGTCAACTCAGGCGAGTTGACTCACTGGTTAATTCAGCGAGTTGACACAGTTCCGAGTTGAGCACGGGTCGGGCTCGGGTTGGAGACAGGTCGGGCTCAGGTCAGAGACGCGTCGGGCTCGAGTCAGAGACGGGTCGAGCTCGGGTCGGAGACGGGTCGGGCTCAGGTTCAGGTTCAGTTTTGGGCTGAAAGCAACTTGACCCACCAACCTAAACCTAATCTCGCCGGTGACATGCCGAAAAACATCACCGACAACCCAAAAAGGTACATTTGGCCGAAAACAAAACGGAATTTAAACTCTACAACTCGACCACAACATTACACATCGAAGATCGGTCGGAAATTCACCAATTTTTTTACCTGAAACACGAATCGACGACTAAAATGACGCGTAGCTCCGATGAGGGCTCTCTCGGTGGCGAATCGACGATCGGCTAGAGGGATTTTGGTCGCATCAACGCAAAAAGTTCGAATCTAGTGGTCGCATCTTGAACGGACGTCGAGGGTGGCCGAAATTTGCAGAAAACAAAACGCTTCAAACCCTAGGTTCATCGAACCTTTAAACGGATTTTCCCAGAAACCGACCGCTCAACGGTGCAAGTGACCGTCGGGGCTAAGCTAGAGGTGCAAGGGCGACCACTTCGACGGCGACGGTGACAACCACGGATCGACAATGACCTAGATCGAACGGCGCGATGGTTTGGGGAAACATGGAAGTTTCTAGACTCTCCCTGACTGTGTCGTTTCAATGGAAAATGTTATTTTTTTGGGCAGATCGATGAAGTCTGGGCTTTTTGATTATTTCATTTTAATATAGACCCATCAAGAATAGCTTAATAATAAGTTATCATAACTAATAACCAGAATTGGCCTTAGCTCATACGGTTAAGACTCTCACACATCATTCTAAAGGTCACAGGTTCAAACCCCTTTAGGCATTATTTTTTTTGTTAACATCATAAAACTCAGGGTGTGAAAACTCTCCCCCTAAAAAAATTGTCCTCGAAATTTACTAGAGTCGGAGAAATGCAGAACTGCTTTTTCATCATTCATGTACTCAAACTATTCCATCAGAGTATCCTTATTTCTCGGGACTCCCAGACAGTCACAGATCAATCTAGCAATGTTCTCAGCTACTCGGGTAGTCCTTTGGACCCACGGTCATCTCATTATACATATCAGACCAACCAATCAGAATATAACATTTTAATCCATACCGAACTTCATATAATGCAAAACAAACATTTGTCTCATAACCTTTTTATAACGGTCTAAGTCAAGGATAAGAGACATTCCGATCTATCACAAAAGTTAATCGTACCACCCAAAGGTATATCTTCCATATTTCGAATTACTCTTCTAGGTTGGCCATCAAGTTTCAGATGAAAAACTGCAACTACAGTTTGGAAAAGCACACTAGGACTCCAACAGCGACTCCCAGAATCAGGATGTAAACATCAAATTTCAGTCAGGGATGATATATAACGATACACCAAGCCACATTTTCAAGGAAATGTCTTTCTTCATACAGATCGAACATAACTAAAGTCTCTATTGGATATCACTTACCTTCAACACAATATTCAGACAACTATTTCTTTCGTGTATAACATAATCATCACAAACTATACACTTTTGGCACAATCGCAAACACTTTTGTGTTGAGTTGTAAGGTGCTCGATTCGTTCAACCTATGTTGCTCACCAAGTGGTGGAGAGGTGGAAAATTGGGTGTAAGGGCTGTGGAAGCTAAAAAGAATAGAGACACAATGATTTATAGTGGTTCAACCTTCTAACTAAGGTCTGCATCCACTACCTTAGCTTCCCACTAAGGATTTCCAATCAATCCACTATTGATTCGTCCTCTTTTCTAGGCTTAGAAGGAAACCCTTATACACCGATCAAGCTTTCTACCCAAAGCCTTGATCAAACCCTCTTTACAAGAGATAAGAAAAGCAAACACAAATCCCTCTAATAGGTGTTTGTTTGCACAACTAAAGCACTCACCCAAAACCTAAAACACTTGAGCAAATTTGACAATTTTGGCTCACTAGTGTTTGTCTATACAAGAGTTGACAATTTAAGTGCTAAGACAATATTTGATCATTTGTTGATTGACAATATGAGCATTAACCATATCTTGATGCTTGGAGGTCCCTTTTATACTCCTTGATGAGTTTATAGTCGTTACTAGTCGTTGGGGTTGAATTGGAGCCGTTGAGGAATTTATTTCCCTTCATTAATGCTGTTCTGCAGCCTTCCGTATCGATACGCTTGGACCCATATCGGTACGACCTTCATCAGAAACTAGCCGTTGGGCTCTTACCAGCCTAGGCGTATCGATACGCTTGAGGGCGTATCGGTACAGTTTCACATTTAAATGACCGTTGGGAAAATAGCCGTTGGGGTTGTTAAATGGGGATCGGTACGCTTACCAGGCATCGAAACGATCCCTCACCATATCAAAATGGCCAAGCCTGTTTCGATACGGGTTTTTGGCAGTGACCAAACTGGGCAAAAAGGTATCGATATGGGTTGGACCGTATCGGTACGAGTAGCTTGAAAAGTCAAGTTTGGCTCTTTAAAATCAGTAAAAACATTGCCAAAAACCTTTTAAAATACCTCAAACATAATTTCAAGTTGTTTGGACTTAAAACCAAGTTTTAAATTCTTTTCAACTTAGTCCAAAACATTTTGCAATTATTATATCAAAACATTAGTTCTACATTTTGTTTTAAGTTCATCGAATTTTTATCACATTTCCATTATGGTAATCTTAAAAATGATCATTATCGCGGAATAGCCTTTCATGAAATTTGATATCGGTTACCTCACATGATCAAACATTTATTCTTACTCTGATTCAGATCTCCAACTTTACATGCATAAATCATCTCAAGTTCTTTATCCAGATTCAAATCCAATCATTTAGTTCAAAACACAGACGGACGTTCTAAATATTTCCTTCAAGTACATGTTTAGCTATGGAAGGCAAAACACTTAGATTCAGATATTTTAGGAAAAAGGATTCGACATCGAAGTACGGTTATGTCAAGGGCATGCACAGACCAGACACCCTATGATAGACGATCAGCCGATCTACCCAGGAAGACGCAACTCTAACCTCTGATACCACTAAATTTAACCCCTAGACCCGCCTATGCGTTACAACGGATCCTAGGAAGTCACATTAGGGTAACAAGAGCAACCCACAGTAAAAATACACATAAAAACATTTTCTTTCATTCTATTCAGAGTATTAGAAACGGAAGATTCATGCTTTTGACATATAAATGGGCATACCATTGAGCAGAACAGACATTATCATCATTCATCATGCAAATAGATTGTACCATCATATGTCAAGCTATCACATACCAAGTATACATATTGAGCAAACATGCATCGGGTAGGCAGAGAATGTCATCATATATCCAGTTCATCATTTCATATTATTTTCTAACATAGTGATACAATCTCAATAACAATTGAAATATTAATCAAACATAACATTGTTCATGATAAAATCATTATACAATCCATTCAACAGAATATAGCACACATGGAACACACTAGGTGGAACAGTTTATTTCTTGGAGATACTTGGCATTTACGGAAGGGAACGCATTAAACTTTTGACAATTTGAACTAATTTCATAAACGATGTCCCTATTAAAAAAAGGGGTTCGTACTAACGGTTCAAACCAGATATTCATGAGTTGATACGTCAAGATCTTTGAGAGTTTAGATATATCATGAGTAATTTAGTCATTTAAGCCTACAATGGCATTATGGTCATTTATCATACATGGGCGTTTTGGCAATTTATACCAATGTGGCATAAACAGTCGCTCAGAAATTCTATTTGCTCATCAGGTTTCCAACCAGGCATTCAGAGATTTCTATGTCAAGATCGTTCGCGATATCGGATACTTTCAGGGCTATTTTGATTACTTGGGTCGACGAGAGCATTTTGGTCATTTAACTATCAAGGGTGATTTTGTAATCTAGCCCAATAATGATAAAATGACGATTTACAATACTTAAGATTTCTAGAAGTTTATTGAGCCTCCAAACCATTCAAATTAATATATTCGAACCTTGCAGTATTATCCAACCCTTCTAATGCATCTAGCTGTATCGTATATCTGAACGGTTGAATTCATACTTCACCATAGAACTTGCCACAGAGTAGTCGAACTTATATTTTGTGCGGAAAAACTTCCAACCTTATATTAATATCAGGAGTGATTGACATACATGAGTCATGCTTCAACCCTTAGGGGCATTTTAGTCATTTATAGCTTTATTGGCATTTCCATAATTTTATCAAAGGCAATTTACTTCCAGTCAATGAGGTATTTTCAGTCATTTAAGTACTCGTGAGTGTTTCAACCATTCAAGAAATTTCGGCACCCCAACCACTTCATTCATTTAAGAACTCAAAGGTTTATCCATTGTCCTGGTTAATTTGCAAATCCCGGTGTCTGAGGATACTTCAGCCTTTTGGTCAATACGATCATTCCGATTAGTTTAACCATATCAATATTTCCAGTACTTTTAGTCATTTCAATCAATTCAGAATTTTGAGCCACTAGCTTAACTCAGGGGTATGGATAGATTCCCCTGAATCTATAGTCGGAGATTCATTCCAAATCCAAGGAGACCTAACACCTTACAATCTCGAAGGTTTAAATCTTGTTACATTGGCTTTCCAAGTAGTTCTTGGTTTTCAGATGAATCAGGTTGTTTTACCATATCTAGCGTAGATTTCTAGATCGCTTCCAATTTCTAAGGTATTTTAGTCATTCCCATACATTGAGGGCATTTTCATAATTTCATATCTAGATATCTTTCACATTTAATCATTTGACACTAATGATCGGAATTGGAGATTAGATGCCTCATTAATTACTTATTGAACTCCAGATACTTCTGATTTATTTACCTTCTCATTCGAGCATTGTAATCTTATCTAGATTATCATACTCATTTTCATATTCGGTTTAACTTGAGCAGAAGTAACAGTACTCATCATCATTTTTATGCATGCATTAACAAATATCAACATGTTCACAAAGCATACAAGAGGTAGTAATGTATTACCTTAACTCCGAGCTATATCTATCGATTCATGAAACTCCATTCGGTTGCACTCGAACTCGGATTCGACGTTCATCAACAATTCATATTCAAGGAGCTATGAGTACCTTCAATCACACAATATCCCATTTTAGTTCTTATTCATAGAGCTCTTAACTGAAAATAACTACATAAACAAGTTCGAGTTCAAGGTTAGATTTGGGGGCCTTCGTGTCAGAATTTTGTGAAACGGGCTTCAAAACCGGACTCAGGAAGTCGAAAAACATAAAATAGGGCTTTTCGAAAATTTTGACTTTAAGGTCAAAGTCAACGCTGACATTAGGAGGTCAAGGTCAACTTGGGTTAGGGTCAACCCTGACGTCATCGATCAGCAGAAAGTCAACTGAGTTGACTCAGCGAGTTGACACAGTTCTGGGTCGGGCTCGGGTCGGAGACGAGTCGGGCTTAGATTCGGTTTTAGGCTGAAAGCAACTCGACCCACCAACCTAAACCTAATCTCGCCGGTGACACGTCGGAAAACATCACCGGCAACCTAAAAAGGTACATTTGGCCGAAAACGGAACGAAATTTAAACTCTACAACTTGACCAGAACATTACACATCGAAGACCGGTCGGAAATTCACCAAATTTTTACCTGAAACACGAATCGACGACTAAAATTACGCGTAGCTCTGATGAGGGCTCTCTCGGTGGCGGATCGACGATCGGCTAGAGGGGTTTTGGTCGCATCGACGCAAGGAGTTCGAATCTGGTGGCCGCGTCTCGAACGAACGTCGAGGGTGGCCGGAATTTACAAAAACAAAACGCTTCAAACCCTAGGTTCGTCGAACCTTTAAACGGATTTTCCGGGCAACGAGCGGCTCAACGGTGCAAGTGACCGACAGGGCTAAGCTAGAGGTGCAAGGGTGATCACTTTGACGGCGACGATGACAACCACGGATCAACGGTGACCTAGATCAAATGGTGCAATGGTTTGGGGAAACATGGAAGTTTCTGGACTCTCATGACTCTGTCGATTCAATGGCAAACGTTATTTTTTTTGGGCAGATCGATGAAGACTAGGCTTTTTGATTATTTCATTTTAATATAGACCCATCAAGAATAGCTTAATAAGAAGTTATCGTAACTCATAACAAGAATTGGCCTTAGCTCATATGGTTAATACTCACACACATTATTCTAAATGTCATAAGTTCAAACCCCTTTAGGCATCATTTTTTTTGTTAACATCATAAAACTCAGGGTCTGACATAGGGTTTAGGGGTTTAGATTTAGTAGTTTAGAACTTAAGGATTGTGAATATAATTTAGGGTTTAGGGGTTAGAATTTAGGGTTTATACGTTAAAACCTAAACCCTCAACATATTACACTAAAACCTTAACCTTAACCTTTAAACCATAAACCTAACATTAACCTCAAAATTCTAACCATTGCCCATAAATTCTAAACCCCTATACCCAAACCCCTAAACCCTACACCCTAAACTAAGTCCCTAAACCCTAAAATTAAGGCGCTTGTGGAAACTTTTTAGTTTTCACCGCCAGTGTATTAGATATAAATCCATATTTCTAATTCACAACAATTTAGATTCGGTCATTACAAAATTAAGAATTTTGTTAACCGACAGAATTTAGTGTTAACTAAAATTCTGAAACAATATTTATATTCAATATATGGTTACTTCCAATCGATTTTTGTTATGAACAGAAAATCGAATATATTATGTTCAACGACACGATAAAATCATGAAGCCGAATTGTTTAATCCAATAAAATTTGTTAAACAACAAGATTGAATTCTTGAAACAATTTTTTTTTCCAAAAAAATTAAATAAAATCCGGTGAATGTCAGGATTAAAATCATGAAACAGATTCATTAATTATTTCCTTGTTTGAATAAATCTGTTGAACGAGATGCAGATCACTTAGTAATTCTGTCGGTACAGGTTAAGAATTTGGCTAGTGAATTGCACAAAGAGGGGATACAAGGTGTATCAATAATGAGGTTAACAGGAATGATGTTTCTACTCATGTGTGACTCGATGGAAGCAAAAGAAGAAATGATGCAACCTAATCGGTTGGGTAAGTGGTTCAATCTCGGAGACTGTGGTTGTCTATTAGCGTTTTACTGATTCATATATGGTCGCAGGAGACTTTCGAAAATATAGCGTTTTAAGAAGTTGAAGCTATGTTCTTACAATCGGAGGATGAGGTAGACGAGACTACAAGATCCTTGGCTTCCGATACCACTGATTGCCATGAATCAATTAGTTGAAAAAGTTGGATCAACATTGAGTTCTGAGAAAGTCAGAAGGGAGGAATCGCAGGCGAGAATTGTACTGGAATAAAAAATGCAGGGAATGCTAATGGTATCTTGGAGGTGACTCGACGTTTAGAATTCAGTGATTGTCCCAGTCCTTGGGAAGAGCAGGCATGGATGGTGAACCGTATAGTAGAGGATCCCGGATTAGAATATGTCCTTATTGAATGCATTGCGTGTGACACTGCTTATGATGCGAGCATGGATCTGCCTAAAGACGATCTTATTGAGCTTCCACGAGGGCTGGTCACTCGAGCAAGAGCCAAACAATTCAAGGAAGCTTTCATAGGATTAATTGAACAAGCTTTGGGATATTGGGCAAGCTTTGGATGTAGGACTTGTGCCATGCAATCCATGCAATTTGTTGCATGTGAACATATTGAATGAAAATAGAACATTTTAATTTATTTGAAGCTACATTTTTTTAATTGTTATATTTTTTTGATTTACTTGTTTCTACATGTTTCTTATGTTTACATGTTATTTTCATCTATTATTAATATGATTTTTTTGTGTTCACAAATTATGTCCTAGATACATCCTACATGGTTGTCACATCATGCTTGGAAGAAAATTTCTTGGGAATCCCATGCACATTCATAAAGAGGTGGCAAGATTCAAGACATTAAATCCATACATTCATTCACCAAGACCATTCATTCATCCTTTGAAGCATGCATGTACGACAAGGGGAGTTGCTTGGAAGTTTATTGCGCTTGGAGAATGCATTGGAGATCAAAGATACATTCAAGCCTTTCACATCCCAAAACAAGTGCATTAGATGGCACAAATGAAGATTCATGGACCATGCTTGTTGCCTTATTTCATCCACTTTTGTATCTATTCATATCCCTTAGCCTATAAATAGAGGCTTATTTTACTTTTGTAAACATAACTTTGATTTTAATAAAATTTGAGAGTTTTCTCTTCTTTTGTTCTTAATTGAACTCCAAGTGACTTATCAAGAATATCTTGTGGCTTCAACCCCTTCCCTTTGAACTTATCACTATCCTAAGTGTGGCGTTCAACCCCATTTGATATCGTTGGTTCCTATCTCCATATAGATAGTAAGTAGGTCATGATCCTATTACCTTATTATTAGTTAAGAAACCGTACAAGTCTAGGGTCAATATGTATATAGTGTTGGTGCTCTCTTGGTTCCCCCTTAACCGATTTCAAGCCTACCTACCATCACCATTTCTATAATCCATTTTTTTCCATTTTTTCCAAACATTCCATCATTCCAAGCCATTTGCAAAACTCCATCATTATAATTGGGAATACTTTGATTTCGATCGGGAAATATAAGCGACTTGAAATCATACTCAAGGACGAGCACGCATCATTTGGTATCAAGAGCAAGTTAAATCAAGATAATCGTTCGTTTATTATTCAATTATCAATCTTATTATTTCTTTCTTCTTTAATATTGTAAAAAAAGAGAGAGAAGAAACAAAGAAAAGAAGCAAAAGCAAAAGCAAAGAAAGATTGACAAATGGAAAAATCAAAAAGTGTTTTTTGAGTACAAGGCTCTTTTCCTGTTATTTGTTTCTTACAATTTGTAGCCACACATCATCCTCTAGCCTTTTCTTTCTTAACCTTCCCTAACCATCTTCCCTACCATACATCTAATTTTAAAGCTGATTCCACAACGATCTTTTGGTAAGTTCAAAGTAGTTTTCTTCAGAACTTAGAGAAAGAGCAAGAGTGGTAAAAGGGAAGAGTGTGTGAGAGCATTAGAGTGGATAAAAGCCAACATCGAGTGCAAACACGGGTGAAGCGCTTCTTTCTTTTCAATTAAATTTTGGTGAGATTTTTTTGTTTTCTTTTATTATTAATATTTTTACAAGGTACATCACGTCTGATGCTTCGGTACAAGACAATGGCCGTGAAGAAAACCTAGATCGAGTGCAACAAAATTTGATCCGAGAGTTGGATAGGTTTCTTCGACTCCAACTAACAACAATTGTAACACCCTCTTCCCGGTCTAGTCGAGAACCGGGTCGGAGTGTGCTACCGACGAACATTACGATGATCGGTGCAATAAAATTTCAATTCATAAACAATACATGAGCAATGTTATACTATAAAACATTACCGAATATACACTTAGTTCAATTTAACCAACATGAAACGATAATTAATCACCTAGGACAATTCTTAAGCTATTGCAAGTTTTAGTGACTAAACTGTAAATTTGATAAATTAGAGGTCCCTCGATGCAACTGATTATACCATAATGAAATTCAATACAATATTAACAAGTCTGTAAATTTTCATACAATTTGGAGTTCATTTACTTATCCAATCAATTCGTCCTAACTTCGGTGATCAAATTGTGAACATTGTAAACCTCCAATTTCTGCCTATTAACCAACTTAACTAACCCTATATCAAAACACATTGATGCCGTTTAGATACGGGTGTACGGCGGTCAACCTAGGTTGACTTTGTTCATTACCTGTATCGATACAGGTAAACCTGTTTCGGTACTAGTTGACTTCCTTTGGCTTTGACTCTAGACCCGTTCCGATACAGGTTAGGCTCGTATCGAAACAAGGAATTCCAGTGGTAAAACATTTCTATACAGCTCAAAATTGTATCGATATGCCCTATTCCTTAGGTTCAATTATGCTTAATCGCATCGATACGCCATTACCCCGTATCAATACAGCCTGATCTGTAATGGCAGATTTTTGTTGGTTTTTAATCGAATTAACCTACCAAACGGTGTTCAAATGCAATGAAACTTTACAAACAATATTTCAATGCTAAAAACTACTGGCATGCCAAATTTCATGATCATTCGAATACGTTTACTAGGTTCTCACCTATGTGAGCCATATAAGCCATTTTGCCAACTTTTAACCAAACCAAAAGTCATAATTAGGCCTTTAACATCTTTTCAACTTATACACATAATAGACATAACAAAATAGGCACAAAAGACTAGTTCAACTACTTTGCCACCTTCCTAAGAGTTCATAAAGTCAAAATACATTACTCTTGGCTTGTAGTGACTTGTCTTGCCTCGACTTTTCCGATCTTCCAAAAGGGGTCGATTCCTTAACCTGAAATGCATGAGATGAGACACATTAGGCATACATTGCCTAGTGAGGTAGTCACAAACAATGTAAATAAAAATGAATGATGCATATACATATTCTCATGCTTATCAATATCAATATTATGTTTCAATATACAATGTTTAACATATCAATTCCATTATTAACCCTTGGATTGAAACAAGATAGTGGATACGCGAATTCCTACGCCTAGCCAAATCAGTGAATGGTCTACTCCCTCTGCCTCGCCAATGATCAAGTACAATACACATCTCTCCGCCTCGCAAAATCAATATAGGTCAGAGCCTTAGGACCGTAGTCCACTCGTACACCGATCTCATGAATTATATGGCATGCCAATTGTATCCATGGCCTGTTCAAATCCAAGGTTTCAATGACAATATCCATACTCAATATTCAATGATGATTCCGGTGATCGATATCTTTAATGTTATTATTATTGAACATGTTTCAATATTAATGTTTCATGATTTCATTGCCAATGTTCAATGTCTGATGATTCATTTACCATGTTTCAATAACAATAACTATATCAATAACGATGCACAATGACGATGTCAATAACTATGTCCGATGTTCATTACCAAACTTACCGATACTTACCAATAGATCCGTTTAACAATCTGATGCAACTTCCTTAAGAGAAATGTTAGCTATATGACCGAAATCAACAATAATGGATTCGGGAAGGCTCATCGCCTAATCCCGAGACTCCGACTACACTCACCTTGATATCTGATGCTCTTACGTCTCTCGGATGACCACGCCCTTTTTCTAGCTTTCGATGGAGATGGCGAAACCTCTTTCTCCACTTCTTGAGCTAGAAAATCAATAGGAGCATGTTAGAAACAAGATTACGATATCGTATTTGCAATAACGATATCAAAATCGATATCTAAACCAACAATAATTGTTAGTTATCAATATAGCCATGGATAATCAAAACCCTAACTTAGGATTAAACTTGATATATCCATGGATTTCGATGTTTGATTGAGGAATACAGCTTACCCGATTGATAGTAATGATTTGATAACAATAAAACGAAGGGAAAACGAAGCTTGAAGCTAGCTCCCAATGGATGTGCTTGCTTAGGTAGGAGACGATGAAGATGGAGAGTTTGAGAGGTGCTTGCTTAGTTTAGAATCGGGTAAGTCTTTTTTGTCTCCTTTCTTTGTTTAATATAATCTTTAGGCAATATACCTTTCTTTCATATGAAGGAAAGCTCTCAAATTATCCCACGTAGGTGGGATTTTAATTAAGGAGGGGCTAATCACAAGATTAGTCCCTCAACTCCTTCAATACCATGGTTTTGCCTTCAAACTTGCAATTTTCTCAATTTAGTCACATGTTAGATTTTGATATTATTCGACAGGGTCCAACAACAATAATTTAACTCAATTAGAGCCTAATATCAAATAATTAACAAGATGATATAATATTTAAACTTTATCAATGTGAAATTTTCGATCACTGGAACCCAATTTTGACTAGACCGGATTTTGAGGTGTTACAAAAATGGAAGAACATTTGGGTCATTTGGAGGAAAGATTCGAACAAGGTTGGTCTCACGGTTCTAGGAGGCCACGAGTCCCACTTAGGGAAAATCAAGATGACTACTATAGTCAAAGCAAAAGAGGAAGTGACCAAGGTTCCAACTTCAATGATAGACGCCAAGCACCAAGGAATCAAGGTCCAAGGAACCGAAACCGAGTAGATGACAATCTTAGCAGCATCCAAATGGCTATTCCTCCTTTCCAAGGGAAGACCGATCTAGAAGCCTATTTGGAGTGGGAGAAAAAAGTTGAACTTTTCTTCGAATGTTACAACTACTCCGAAAACAAAAAGGTAAAACTTACCGCCATTGAATTTTCCGATTATACTATCATTTGGTGGGATTAATTAACTTTGAGTAGTTGACCCACGTATGTGAGAAAAATCAACGATGATAGTTGATTAAACCCATATTCCATCTCCTTGTTAACCCTTGCCTTTCCCGGTCAGAAAGGGTAGCTCCACGTATGTGAGTTTCGCGGGGGAAAGGAAACCCATATTCCATCTCCTTGTTAACGCTTGCCTTTCCCTTATTAATCGCCATTTGTCCACAATTGGATTGTGATGTGTTGATTAAACCCATCTGAAAAGTCAACGATGATAGTTGTTTTACCACCTCCAGTAATGTCTTTTGATTCAACTCAACTATTTGCATCTACTCTTCCAAAGATTTCTGTTTCTCCTCCAAGTTGTATTGAAGGTAGCTCAATAGTTGTTCAAGTTTAGAACATTTGTCTTAGAGCATTCGAGTCGACTCAGCTTGGGTTATCATCTATTAATGAAAGCACAAATGTTAGGTACTATGCATGCAATTGGAACTCAAGCAATCTGCAGAATAAAAAATAGAGGGAGAAGAAGAAATTTCTCAAGAGAAAAATCAGAAGATAGAAAGAAATAGATTTTGTTTATAACAGTCCGTACAAAAAAAAAAGGTAAACTACACCGGATACCAACTATGACTCCTAAGTTGAAAATACCATCGAACTTTAAAACTCTTCAAAACTAGCATTGAACTTTAATATTTGAGTCGAAAATGTCACTCCGCCGTTAAGTCAAAACGACGTCATTTTAGTGCGGTTGTTTTGAAGCCTAATTTAGTCCAAAACAAAGTCCTTTTGCTAGAGGAAAATGTGAGAACCATGCACTTATGGTGTTTTAAACTCAAGACCTTTAGGAGAAAGAGCTAAGCCTTAACCACTGAACCAACATAACATTATATAATAATTTACCACAAATATTATATATCTCAAACTAATTTAGATTAATTCAAATTATTTTATAAAATAAATAATATTATAAATAATATTATCATATAAATATATATTATTTATATATATAAATATATTGTTTTTATATATTATTAATAATATAAATATGTGGTTTTTTAAATAATATATTTATATTATTAATAATATATAAAAACCCTAAATCCTAAATTGTTAACCCACAAACCCCAACCCTCGAACTTAAATTCTAAACTTTAGAGTTAAGGATTTAAGGTTTAAGAATTTTTTATATTTAAATTTTATATTTTTTTAAAATAATATAAAAATAAAATATTTTTATTTAAATTATATAAACTTATCTATTTGGTTCAACCAAATTATTTTATAAAAAATAATTCTATAAATGATATAAAATATATTGTTTTTACATATATCAATAAAAATATATTATTTTTAAAAAACATAAATATTCATAAAACAATATATTTATATTACAAATAATATATAAAAAATTATAAGCCAAAAACCTCAAATCATAAAGTTTAGGGTAAAATATTTGTGGTAAAATATTACATAATGTTATGTTGGTTCAGTGGTTAAAGCTTAGCTTTTTTTCCTAAAGGTCTTGGGTTTAAAACACCCTAAGCGTATGGTTCTCACATTTTTCCTCTAGCAAAATGACGTCGTTTTGACTTAACGTGGGAGTTAACGGTTAACGATGGAGTGACATTTTCGACTCAAGTATTAAAGTTCGGTGCTTGTTTTGAAAAGTTTCAAAGTTTGGTGATATTTTCGGCTCAAAAGCCATAATTTAGTGGTATTTGGTGTAGTTTACCTAAAAAAATATGTATATCCCAAATCCCTTTGTTTATATAATCTTATAAACAACAAAACCAATTAGGGCCTTGGGTTCCCGACACTCGTGCATTTCTTTGCCAATCTCCTGCTCCTTAAGTTGTTGGTTACCCATTGGTACGTATTCCTTTAATTTTAGGCGTGTCAACCCTTCTGCCACATTCATAACACTCCCACTAGAAGAAAAAAATTGATCTTTTCTTCTTGTTTTGAACTTATATATTTTATTCGATATTTCCATTATGTGATTCTATAATGTGAAATAGAAGAAAATCCTTAGATTAAAATAAAAATAAACACATGCTTTAATGGATATGAATCTTTCAACATTATATTCATAGAACTTGGGATATTTTTCGGTCAAATAAACATCGGATTTGCATTTAGAAAGGGAAAGTGTGTGATTAATTTTTTTATTAAATAAACACTGACCGGAATGACGGATGACGCAACGGTCGAAATTTTGGTATGCTCAATAGAGGAAGAGAAAATGAGTGGAAGAAAATGAGGGGAAAAAGGAGAAAAGAGGGAGGATTAGATTTTATAAAGATCCAAAACAACTTTATTTTAGTATGGATTTAACTTCACTAAAATAAAATCATTTTAATATGATCCGTCATGTCATAATGTCGTTACAATTTAACAACATAAATACTAGAATAATAGCAATTTAAAAGTTCAATGATGAAATTGAATTTTTTTAAACTTTAATAACAGAAACAAAGGGTAAGAAGAAGATTGAGTGATAAATTTTTTAACTTAACCATATTATATATAAATTGATTTCACTATCTTTTATGTATTTGTATCAATGATTTTGAGTAAATAGTTAATTACATATTAAATCATAACATTTTATGTGTAAAATTATGATTTGATTCAAATAGTTTTAGTAGTCAAACCAATAACAAGAGTAAAAATTGCAAATAACTTTGAATTTAATATTATCTCACTTTAAATGATTTTTGTGTCAAATTAAACTTAAACCATTGAACATGAAAATGACTATAATAAAAAATAGCTCAAACAAAAAATGATCAAACTAAAAAATTCTAACACTCAAACATGATGTGGCCCAAACCCAAAACGAATTAAATCCGAGAATGACCCAAATCGAAACAGACCGGAACCAAACTTAAAATGAATCGGATCCAAAATGAACCCGAAAAGTTATATTGTTACTGATCCGACCCAAACTCTACAAAACCCGTCTCGGATGTAAAATGAGCCGAACTTCGAAATCCACTTCTCAAAAAGGCCCATAATAACAAGCTTAAGAGGGTTTAAGAAAAGTTGACTTAACCCCAAAAAAAACAGGGTTTTAGACATTTGCCAGGGAGATGAGTGGAATCGGAGCGCCCGATTTTTTCTACAGGGAAGCTCAACGCCTCGGCTATGTTGCTCGTTCAGCTTTCAAGGTTTCCATTTCACTTCTTCTTCTTCTTCTTCTTCTTCTTCTTCTTCTTCTTATTTTTTTAATAACATCTTTCTTGGTTTTCAGTTGCTTCAAATACAGAATCAATACAAGTTAATTAAGCCAGGTTCTTCAGTTCTTGATCTTGGTTGTGCCCCTGGCGCTTGGCTTCAGGTTATCCATTTTGCTTCCAAAATTTATTTTCTTCCATGGATTTTTCTTAATCCCTTTTGTTTTTATATGTGGATTTTCATGGTGTTATAGGTTGCTTGTCAGAGTTTGGGACCATTGAAGAACGGTGGGGCTGTTGTGGGAATTGATGTCAAGGTAATATCCATTGCTTGATGCCTTAATTTCTTATGTTTTGTTTGGATTTTCTTACTTTGATTGTAATCTGTGGACATAAATTTTGGGATTTGCAGAACAGAAGGTTAAGGTTCCTTCTCTTCACTGTGATTCAAGGGTTCAAACTGTTTCTGCTGATGTTATGAAACTATCCAAGCAACAACTTGTGGAACTCTCACCTATGGTACGTTTTCGAGCTTTATGTCGATTATCTGTGTCTTTCACTATTTAGGACTTTGTAATGTTTTAGGAGTTTTTCTGTGTCTGTTTCAATTTGAATCTTTATCCAATAGCCATTTCAAGTGATTAAATGTTCTTTTCTAACTCTTTTCATGTGTTCGCTGTGGCAACATTTCCAATCGGTATCCAAATCCCCCTTGCATTGCTTGAATATAGTAATATTTAGATTCGATTATTTGAGTGAATCAAAGGAGAAAATTCAGGCACTTTTGACCAGCTAGAAAGAAAGCAATCCACTAAAACTATATAATGTGGAATTACAGAGACACCATGAATGTTTAGTACTGAAGTTTGGTTCCCTGTTAGAAGAAACAGCCTTTTGTTTCTAAAAGACTATTTGTCGGTCACGTCTGGAACCCTTATCTGATGCTCATCCCTGATATGAGAATAATGATATGACCCTCCATTTACATGAAAAAACTTGACAAATTGATGCTATGTTCGCCTCGGTATGCAAGGAAAGAACTTAATTTTTGCAGGAGTTATTACATGGGTTTAAAAATAGCTTGTCAAAACATAAAGAAGAATTAGTACAAACCTAAATTTAATATTATAAGGATGAGTAAAAACTCAAGTAAAATATAATACGTAGTCAAAATAAGCAATATTTATTGATTCACTTTGTCCAAACTAAGCTCTGTGAGGGGCTAAAATTACAAACTGAAGTTAGTTTATTGCTAACTAATGTACTCAAACATGATTATTAAATAATACTCCTAGCAAACGTAGCATGAGTATCATTGATATTGGAATTGGATACTCACTTATATCAGGGACTTACAAGTTACACCCATGTACCTATAACATATCTCCTCAATTATTTTCTGCAAAGCAAGTTGTAATATTCTATTTGTGTACAAGGAAAAAAGTGTCTATGACCTCTTACAGGTGTGTGTTGCATTGCATTCCTGCAGAAAAAAGGGTTCTCAGTTATACTTTCAGATATGTGTCCTTCGGTCTCTGGAATTTCAACTCGGGATGCAGCTTTATCCTTCGAGTTAGGCATGCGAGCACTCGATTTTGCTGTTGGTAGAACCGCAAACATTTCAGATGATAATATTAGAAACGCAGAGTCATGCACTTCTGGTCCATATGATAATGGTGTATTGTTGTCTAGAGGGCATCTTGTCATTAAGCTTCTGGAGAGCGAGGATACAAAAGGTGAGAATTTACTATGTTGCTCATGCTTTATTTTTCTGGAAGTACTTGTATTCATCATCCGTATTCGATGCCATATCGAGACGTGAATATGATCCTCCAAGTCCAAGAAATAGACAAATTATCTATGTAATTTAGCGAATGAAAGATGTGCATTTTCTCACTTTGTTATGGTGCTTGCAGAATTGAGTCAGATTTGTAAGCCACTCTTCAAAAAATCATCGTGGTTAAGGCCAAAGGCTACAAGATCCTCATCAAGAGAGATTTATTTAATTTGTCAAGATTTGAAGTCACAGTAAGTTTCAGTTTGTTCTTTAGGTTTTCAACAACAATTTTCTTCTCTAATGATATCTCCCTTTGTAATAATGTTAACTATGTTACTTAGACTTGAGTGTCATTTAATGAGCCAGATACAAATATTCCTTCAAGGTGTGTTTAATGTTTTTTCTTTAAAATAAAATACTTGGAGTGTCAAATTCCCTATTTATATTCTAAAATAGGGGAGAATATCATATATTTTCGAGTTGGCGAGTTTTATTTTATTATTTAAACTTTATTTGAAAGTTTTATGAGTCGATTCTAGTTTAGCAAATTTGGATCCAATATGTTTGTTTAAATTAAATTAAAAAAATAGGTAAAATTAAAACTTTGTTGATAATCTGTATAAATTTTGAATTAAATCACATAAACTAGAGATCTCACCTTCTTTCGGGGAAAATTAAGAAAAACAGAATTTAATATGATACACTTCGTAATAAAATTGTCATCCACTCTGCAATTAATTATTGTGTAAAAATCACTTATAAAATTGCAACGGTCATAAATCTTAAAGCCAAGTTCAAATCTTGTTTCGAAATGTTGAGATTGTTTCGATACAGCCGTATTGAAACGGGTCTGCCCGTTCCGTTGTTCTTCATCCGTTTCGAAACATAGTGCCATGTTTCGATACTATCGTATCGAAACGTTTTAACAGTTTCAACACGTTCCAAAACACCTAAGGGCTGTTTTGAAACAATGACTCAAAAATCACTGTTTTGACTTGGAAAACACTTAGAAAAATTTGTATAACCATTTGGTTTTGACTTGACCACTTTGCTTAGAAGTTTTGGGAAGTTTTTAGGACTTAAAAATTTATTCTCTATTTTCAATTTAGTCTTTAAATCCTTTGTTATATCAAAATCAATTCTTTGGTTTTACAATCTCCCCTTTTTGATATAACAAAACCAAGTATAAATTTTTAAGTGTTTTGAAATCTTTGAAAAACTTTTAACTTCCTCTCAATTTAAGATAGGTTTTATAGTTTTGAAAAAGTTGAAATTTAAAGCACTTGAAACTTAAAAACAAACTTAAAAACGCTTAGGCTCTTAAGAATTACTTCTTCCCCTTTTTGTTAGATCAAACATATAATCAAGGATAAATGAGAATAAAAGAGGCATAAATCATAAACCAAACAACATAATAGTATAGATAACATTAAGATCATAAAACAAATTCAAACATAAAATCAAACTCAATCCTAAAAACATGAAATCAAAGCATAGGTCTTAAAACAAAACAAAAAATAGAGATAGGTGCATAAACACAATCCAACTATGACAAAATAAAATGATATGCAATAAAACTAAGGTGCCTCATCATCTTCATCGCCTCCAAGGTCATCCAAAAAATCATCCTTGTCCTTCTCTTGATCCTTGCAAAAACGCCTCCAATCACCATAGAAGGTGGTGAAGGAGAGATCCATGGATGATTGTCGGGTTTCAAGGGAGGTAAGGAGATTCTCTATGCCAAGAACACGATCCTCCAAAGATGTGAATCGAGTGTCGATAGCTGCAAACCCGGAAGCCATATTTGTGTCCATGGTGTTGAACTTTTCAGTGAGGAAGGCCATGAGAGCAGCATAGTTAGGAGCCACAACAGTAACTTGAACTTGTGGTTGAGGCTCTTCTTGAGGTGCTTGAGCTCTACGATCAACTCGAGTCCATTCACCTTTCGTGTATCGAAATCCAGACCTTACGAGAGAAGACTCACCAAGCTTTTGCTTGTGTTGTTCCGAAAAATCGTATGAGACATCAAGGTCAAGGTGAACAAAAATGTAGCTCAAAGCTATCCCATAGGTGAAGGAGGTGATGGAGTCGGATTCATGATGCCTTACGAGATGGGCCATCTCGGAAAACATTATCTTCACCAAGTTAGGTTGTTGTGCTTGTCGAAAACACTCGAGCCAAAAGGTGTCAACTTGACAGATATGGGCAATTTTTCCTTCGGATGGGCGAAAAAACCAAGATATGATTAAGTGCAAGAAATAGTCTTGGGCATCCAAAGTGAGAACCGATCCAGTTCAAGATCCAAAGGTGGATTCATCCTCAATACCCTCATCAACAAGCCCAAGAACGGTCACTAAGGTGGATGGTTCAATGCGAAACTTCTTTCCCAAGATGTAAGACTCGATAGCAATAACTCCGGAACAATCGACATTGCTAATAAGATGAGCATTGGAGTACAAAAGCAATACCATGTTTTTGTAGACAATGTCGGGAATATTCATGAAGCTTAGGAAACCCCAACGTTGCAAAAGAGGTAGGTACTTAAAGTAGAAACGCTCGGAATCAAGGAATGCCTTGTCTACAATTCTCTCTCGTCGAACAACAACATCTTGAAAAATTTTAAACTGATTCCTAGCCTCTTGGTTTCTAAGACTTTTTGCATAAAGGAGGGTAAGGTTTGGACAAACATCGTCATCGGGGTTCGAACCTTCACCCCCTTCAGTCTTTCTTTTCTTTTGCAAAGCCATTAAAAACACCTAAAAACAAAGCAAGCAATAAAATTTAAGTGTATGCATTAAATCCTAATTCGATCCAATAAGAATCTCATTAAAGTTTTTAAAAACACTTTGAAAGCATATACATAAAAATAAAATTTTGATGAAAAAAGATTTGAAAAACAGTGTTAAAAATATACGATTAAAATAAAATATATTCGAACCAAAAAATTTGGGATTTGAATTTTTTTACAAGATTTTGAAAACTCATAACGTAAAACAAGTATTCTATACAAAACTATAATTTTTTACCATAATATTCGAACGAAATAAAAAGAAAAGGAAAAAGATAGAAAATACCTCAAATATGGGATTTTGGAGGAATTTGTGGATGAAATTGCACAAAATTGATGAAGCTTGCTTAGATTGATGTTTAGATGTAAAAGCCCTCAAATTTTGATGAAAGACAAAGAGATTTGAAGGGTTTTTATAGATGAAATTGGTCTAGGGTTTTGAGGGTTTAATTAAAAGACTCATTAAGCATTTAAAACCCTTTAAATTTGGCTTCTCCGGATACGCGTTTCGAAACATGAGAGATTGTTTCAAAACAAGCGTACCGAAACACATACGAACGATCCAAAAACTTATTGATCGTTTTGATACAGATTTGACTGTATCGAAGCCCAAGAGTTTCCCGTATCGAAACGAAGAGGGGCGTTTTGATACAAGTTTTAACAGAACCAAAATGTTTCGAAACCCTTGGGAGCATTTCGAAACAGCTTGGTCCATATGTGTTCTTTGGAGGCAGCCCGTATCAAAACAGGGTGACCCGTTTCGATACCAATAGCCCTGGAAGAGCAGATAAGGCTCTAAAATGCAGAAGAATCAAACTTTGATTGAACCTAGATGCATGAATGAGATGTACGAGCAAGTTTAACATATCAAAACATAAACATACTCCACCTAACTATAAGCAAAGATGTAATTAAGATCAAAAACACATAAGCATGGGATTTAACAAGAATTCAAGCAATTTTAAGCACAAAGGTCCTAAAAGGTCAAGATAGGCTAGTTAGACCTAACTCTCTCGTAAGGGACCAAAAACGCTCTTTATCTAGAGGTTTGGTAAAGATGTCCGTTGATTGATTTAAGGTGTCTACATACTCTAAAACAACATCTTCCTTAAAGACATGATCTCTAATGAAATGATGTCTTATTTCTATGTGTTTGGTTCTAGAGTGTTGGATAGGATTTTTGGTAAGACACATGGCACTAGTGTTATCACACTTAAGGGGTATGGTGTCTACCTCAATTCCATAGTCTAAAAGTTGTTGTTTCATCCAAAGGACTTGAGCACAACAACTCCCTAAGGATATGTACTCCGCTCCGGTTGTAGATAAAGATACACTATTTTGTTTCTTAGAGAACCAAGATATGAGCATACTACCTAGGAATTGACAAGTGCCGGAAGTACTTTTCCTATCTATCTTACAACCCCCGTAATCCGCATCTGAATAAGCATGAAGGTTAAAGGTTGAGTCTCTATGATACAAAAGGCCTAAACAAGAAGTATCTCTAAGGTACCTAAAGATCATTTTAACGGTTATAAGGTGCGACTCTCTAGGACTAGCTTGGAACCTAGCACACAAGAAAACATTAAATAATATATCTGGTCTACTTGCATTAATGTAAAGCAACGGCCCAATCATATAACGATAAAGCTTAGAGTCAACACACTTACCTCCTTCATCTTTGTCAAGCTTTGTGGATGAGCTCATTGGTGTAGCTTGAGGCTTTGCTTGCTCCAAGCCAAACTTCTTGAGCATATCTTTTATGTACTTAGCTTGATTGATGAAGATGCCATCCTTCATTTTTTTGATTTGGAGTCCCAAGAAGAATGAGAGCAACCACATCATTCTCATTTCAAATTCACCTTGCATCAACTTAGAAAAATCTTGACAAAGCAACTCATTAGTAGAAACAAAAATAATATCATCAACATAAATTTGACCTACTAAGATATCTTTGCCATTGTTTTTAATAAATAGTGTTGTGACCACCTTTCCTTTTTCAAAACCTTTTTCAACTAGAAAACTTGATAATCTTTCATACCAAGCTCTAGGAGCTTGTTTTAAACCATATAAAGCTTTTGACAATTTGAAAACATGGTTTGGAAAAATGCGATCTTCAAAACCCGGTGGTTGTTCCACATACACTTCTTCATTTATAAAGCCATTTAAAAATGCACTTTTGATATCCATTTGAAAAAACTTGAAACCATGATAACATGCAAATGCAAGTAACATCCTAATTGCTTCCGTTCTAGCTATGGGTGCATAGGTTTCATCAAAATCAATTCCCTATTCTTGAGTGTAACCTTGAGCAACAAGCCTAGCCTTGTTTCTCACTATGTTACCACTCTCATCTAGTTTGTTTCTACAGACCCATTTAGTTCCTATAGTAGATTTGTTTCTAGGCCTATCAAGTAATGCCCATACTTTATTTCTCTCAAATTGGTTTAACTCATTTTGCATGGCCATAATCCAAAAGTCATCTTTTAATGCTTCTTTAACATTCTTAGGCTCAATGCATGAGATAAAAGCAACATTATTAAGCATTTTAAGAGAAGAACGAGTAGTTACCCCCTTTGATGGATCACCCAAGATCTCACCACCTTTGACATAGTTGTACTCCCTTGGTAAGCTCGCATCCTTTTCCTCAAGAGACATATCTTGCAATGCTTCTAGAGGTAGTTCTTGTGCTTCTCCGACTTTGGTTGGAATCTCATTCACCTTTGATTATTCTCCACCATCATTGGCTTCAATAATCCCTACATCATCATCATCATCACAAGAATCCTTCCTCGGAAGGAGGTTATCATCGAACACCACATGAATAGATTCCTCTACAACTAAAGTTCTTTTGTTAAACACACGATAGGCTTTAGAGTTTAAAGAGTAACCTAGAAAAATAGCTTTATCACTCTTTGCATCAAATTTACCTAAATTATCTTTTCCATTGTTTAAAACAAAACACTTGCAACCAAAAGGATGAAAATAGCTAATGTTAGGCTTTTTAGGCCGAATCATTACTCAGTTTATAACGTAGCAAGCGGTGTTAGTGGCTTCTGCCCAAAAATACTTAGGTAAATTATTTTCCCAAAGCATAGTCCTATCCATTTCTTCTAAAGTTCTTTTTTTCCACTCAACTACCCCATTTTGTTGAGGACTTCGAGGAGCTAAAAAATTATGGATAATCCCATTTTCATTACAGAAATCTTCAAAACCTGTATTTTGAAATTCGGTTCCGTGATCACTTCTAATATGTGAAATTTTAAGTTCAAGATCATTTTGGGTTATTTTTGAAAATGTGATGAAGTTTTCTAAAGCCTTATCTTTGGTGCTTAAAAAGAGAACCCAAGTATACCTAGAGTAATCATCAACAAGTACAAATGCATATGATTTTCCACCCAAGCTAGTAGTCCTAATTGGCCTAAAGAGATCCATGTGGATCAATTGCAAACATCTACTTGTAGAAACGTCATTAATGGACTTGAAAGAGGCTCTATGTTGTTTACCTTTAGCACATGCATCACAAATTTTATCTAATGAGAACTTGAGCTTAGGTAGGCCTCTAACTAGATTAAGGGAAACTAATTTTTCTAAAACGCTAATGCTAGCATGTCCTAGTTTCCTATGCCATAACCATGCATCATTTTCATTTTGTGCAACCAAACATGCATGAGATGTATGAATGTCATCTAGATGCACCATATAAATATTGTCTATGCGATGACTAATGAGCATTGTTTTGTTAGATTTAATCTCTACTATTATACACCTATTTACATCAAACAAGACATTAAACCCTTTATCACATAATTGACTAATGCTCAACAAATTGTGTTTTAGACCATTGACATACAAGAGATTTTCAATAAGTATGGAAGAGTGGTTACCTATGGAGCCAATACCTTCAATGTGGCCTTTGGAGTTGTCACCAAAAGTTACTACTCCTCCACTTTTTGTCTTTAATTCTATGAATCGACTCTTGTCTCCGGTCATTTGTCTCGAGCATCCACTATCAAGGTACCATGAATTTTGACTTTGTGCTTTGACCTTGTAGCAATGCTCCCCCTACAAACAAAGAGTTTAAACTTTGATATTTGGTACCCAAATCATTTTGGGGCCATGAGTGTTAGCTCCCAAAAGCTTGGTTCCCTTAGGAATCCAAGATGAAAAAGGATTAACATTATTAAATTTTACAAGTTCCGTAATAACCCATACACTTTTAATTTTTTAATCCCAGACTGCTTATAGGAGCCACTTTGTTTGTAGTTCAAATTCTTTCTTTTTGTAAAGTTGGTTTTTGATGATTCACCCTTTTCAAGCTTTGAAGAACCAATACATTTGAAAGAATTTTTGAGCTCATTCACCAATTTTTGGTGTTCATCATTACATTGAGAGAGAATGTTGTTCAAATCAATATTTTCTTTTTCAAAGAACTTTAGATCATCTTGTAAGCTTAAAACATTTTTCTCAAAATCCGAGTTAGTTTTAGAGAGTAAATCGTTTTGAGCTTTCAAATCTGAAATGACCTTTTTGTTTTTCAAAACGGACTCCTTGTATTTTTCTACAAACTCATCATTTGCATCATGCAATTCATCAAATGTAAAATCATAGCAAGATGGGTTAGAGGTTACCATAGAATCCTCCTCAAGAGCCATGAGGAAAAGGTTGGCCACTTCGTGTTCCTCATCCTAAGATGACTCCTCATCACTCCAAGTAGCAATCTTGGCTTTGAGCTTCTTCTTCTTCTTCTCAAAGCCTTTGTTCTTGAGTTGAGGGAAATCGGAACGAATATGACCCGACTTCTTGCACTCAAATCAAATGATAGGATCCTTTTCCTCTTCTTTTCTCTTGTTCTTGAAGTCTCTCTTTCTTTGAAATTTCCTCCCACGGTTAGACTTCATGAACTGTGAGAAGCATTTGGCTATCATTGCCAACTCCTCGAAATCCTCCTCCTCACTAGAAGAGCTCTCCTCTTGTAGAGAGGCCTTGAGAGCAACTCCTAGATTCTTTTTCTTGTCCACCTCTTGCTTCTCTATTCTTCTTTCTTCTTTCTTCTTGTCCTCTTCTCTTCCTTGTTTCATAATTTCATGAGTAAGGAGTGAACCAATTAGCTCATCAAGCTTCAAGGTCTTCAAATTCTTAGCTTCGATGATGGCCGTTCTTTTACCATCCCAAGATTCTGGGAGAGAATATAGAAGCTTCCTAACTAGCTTGTCTTCCGGAATCACTTCACCGAATCCTTTTGGACTATTGAAGATGATCGAAAATCGATCAAACATCTTGGAGACACTCTCATTGGGTTCCATCTTGAAGTTCTCAAAACTCAAATTTAGTAGCCCGATCTTCGTCTCCTTAACATTGCTAGTTCTCTCATATGTTGTCTCAAGAGTGTCTCACACTTCTTTGGCACTCTCGATTGATGAAACCTTAGAATAGATGTCCGGACCAAGTGCACAAAAGATGATGTGCAATGCTTTATCGTTGACTTGCATTCTTATTCTATCTTCTTCGGTCATCTCCGATTTCACCTTCGAGATAAATCTTCCTTCATCATTTCTTTTCATCGGAATGTGAGGCCCTTCTTCAACTATATCTCAAACCATGTAGTCGGTGGATTTGATGAAGAGACACATCCTATTCTTCCAATATGGGTAGTTGTCCCCATTGAAGAATGGTGGTTTAGTGGTAGATTGAGACTCATAGAGGTTGGAGATTGAGGTAGATGTCATGTCTTGACTAGAAATTTGATCACACTCTTCTAGGATCTCATCTTGTGGTTGTTAATCCTTCAAAAGAGGTAGGCCCTGATGCTAATTGTAGAGTGGATCGTTGACTCGATAAATGCCAAGAGGGGGTGAATTGGATTTTTAATTTGGTTGTTAGTGAAGTGGTAAAATAAAATTGAGAACAAAGGCAATTATAGTGGTTCATGTTCCAAATGAACTCTACATCCACTACCTTAGATCCCACTAAGAATTTTTCAAACAACTTCACTAGTTGATCTTCCCCTTTTCTAGGCTTAAGAGGAAACCTTTACACAAATGGTCATTTTTCTACCCAAAATTGACCAAACCCTCTCACAAGTGTATCAAGAAGAATGTGGCAAATACAATGTATCTCTCAAGACTTATATTGCCCAAATTACAAACACATAACCCAATTGAATCTGAAAAATAGGAAATTACATGGATTGACAATTGGGGTTTTACAAGGTAATTGGAATTTAAGCACTTGAGCTTGTATTTGATGTAGAATTGTTTCTCTTAGGATCAATAGTTGTTGCTAGTTGTTTTTAGACTCCCTTTTATACCTTCTCATTCAATTCTAGCCGTTGGGGTGGTTGCCATCTTCAATATAGTCGTTGGGATGCAATCTTCCCACCATAAATGCACTTCTACAACTACCCGTGTTGAAACACCTGTACCTATTTCAAAACAGACCAAAATAAAAATAGCAAGGGTCATAAATTTTAAATTCAAATTCAAATCTCGTTTTGAAACATTTGAGATCGTTTCGATACAACCGTATCGAAACGGATCTACCCGTTCCGTTGTTCTTCATCCGTTTCAAAACATAGTGTCCTGTTTCGATACTATCGTATCGATACGGGAAGACTCGTTTCGAAACCAATTTTAACAGTTTCAATACATTCTGAAACACCTAAGGGCTGTTTCGAAACGGTGACTCGAAAATCATTGTTTTGACTTGGAAAACACTTAGAAAAATTTGTATAACCATTTGGTTTTGAGTTGACCACTTTGCTTAAAAGTTTTGTGAAGTTTTGAAGACTTAAAAATTTATTTTCTACTTTCAATTTAGTCATTAAATCCTTTGTTATATCGAAATCAATTCTTTGGTTTTACAGTAGGCATGTTTGATATGAATTTCATATTAATGTCCTTATATTGTTAAAAGAATTAGATTTCCATAAATTACATTTAAGTCCATAAACTTTGAAAACTTTGCAAATTTTCCAATAATGTTTAAATTAGAACTAAATAAGTTGTATCCTCTCATGATGGATGATTTCCTTTGATGAAATGTATGTTTTGATTTTTTGAATCTGTGTTTTGTATTTCGGTGAGATATTCGTCTCAGTTTTGTTCCAAATCAGGTAGGGGTGTTACACGGATGATAAATTATTTAAGCGCCATGAGTAACGAGAGTTAGTGCCTGGCTAGGCCATGTGACACTTAGAGCTTAGCTGGGAATGGTTATATCGATACTTGAATGGAGAAAGTTAATAACAGACTATGTCAAGTGACACATTGTTGTTAGTTTGGGTAAATCTATATGTGGCCTCGAAAGAGCATCTTCCATCAACTATGTCGATACTATATCAATGCAAATATTGGTACAATGGTGGTTGCGTTAGAGAATTTTATCTTTTAGATCACAACTTTTTGATTGCTTCTAGAAGCACCAAGATCCATTTTTTCCATTTATATGAGTATCTCTTTAGTTTTCTCATTCACATCCCTGAACAGTCATCAAGCTTATTAAAATTGTTCCAATCAATACCATCTGATCAACATTGCACATTCCCTATGAGATTTGAGAACCTGACACGGTGTATGTCCACTTTATTACTTGTGTCGTCAGTGTATAATTGCACTATTTACGCGTCGAAAAACAAACACCAGTGGTTTTGCCATTTTTATTTGACATATGCTTCCTCATTGCCTCATTCAAATACAAATGTCACTTCTTTCTCCACTTCTACCTCTTTCTCCAATATCACTTAGAATGAGCCTCAAACTAAGGGTAAGGTTGATCTTCAACAACTCGTGACTTCAAAATATCAAAGGGATACATGTTTTTCATTATTTAGTTCCAACAAAAGTGAGTTGGAGAAGTATTTAGAAGATGCTTGTGTTCATCATGTTCTAAATAATCATATAATGGTGGAAAGATCAACCAAGAAGATATCTAATTCTTCATGAGATGTGTTTATCATACTCATTTTGATTGTTTCTGCAACGATCCAATTTTTGTGTTAGTTATTCAGATATTGGATCCGGGTTGGATATTTTAATATTAAGTATTAAATTAAAGAATAAAGTCTTTGAAAATTTAATTTGGAAGAATTAAACGGCTAAAAAGTAAGGGAATTGAGAGTTGGGGACCATGTGTGTGATTTACACATCTCAATGTTTTGAATTAAAGGTGGTTGATGGGGGATAAATCATTTTTTATTCCCCCCTCTCTCTTTCTTTTCTCTATCTTTCCTCCTTTTTATTCCCTAAACTTTCAAAATCCTACTAGAATTCGGTCGTCCATTTTCGGCACCTTCTACACAATGGAAGATCATCTCGTCTTGACGAGTCGGTCGATGGTCTCAGAATTGCCGTCAGAGTTGTCTTTGTAGGGGGTGAAGAGAAAGAAGATTTAGGTTATACGAGTTAGCCATATTTTAGCATCTAAAAAATAAAAAATAGAGGCCACCATCGGACTCCTCGACCGAAATCATGTTGGTCTAGAGCTTGTCACTGACGTACAACCACCGAAAGTCGTCTTACGCACCGCTACCAAGAGTGGGCATTGTCTAGCAGCTGGGAGACAGGTGCACATCTCTATCCTACATCCACGCCAGACTGGATTACGCCCCTTCAGGTGCACCATGCTGCCATTCACCCGCGTTGCAGCGAATCGCCTTGCACCTTTGATCAGCTTTGACCACCGTTGACCAACCGTTGAATATTTTTAGAAGACCCTACTCGGGAGGTTTTCAAAGTTCTGAGTCCGTTTTTGCAACCCGTTTCACCAAATCCAAACTCGATAAGTTGTTTTTCCACGTTTGACCTTACGGATTATTTATATTATATGATTAATTGATATATGTCGCATTCGTATTTTAGTGAGGATTCTAATCAAGAGAAGTGATTAGGAAGTTCAAATACAAATTTAGTGATAATTGCTTGAGGTTAGTACACTTATAATTTCGAATGCTTCATGAGCATCATAAATGTAATTGCCTTGCTTGTTAGTGTTTGTAAAATAGGTACACGAGAAATAAGCATGTTTAGAGACCAGTCTTCTGAGAGTTGATATTTATGAGATGCATGATGATTTTTAAGAATATGACATGACTCGTAAGGACTTTAGGGACCGTTTATGGTCGTTTGGATATCCGTGTAATTATCAATCACTGATTGATTTATATGTTGTGATGTTTGGGTGCTAGTTGTATGAAATTGACATGTTTGATGGAAATTATGCTTAAGGGATTAATATCCGTAAATATACAAGTAAATGATCATAAGTCAGCAATTGATGTTAAATTATTAAATGCGTTAGTAAACAAACTCTAAGGACTTCCATAAGGTTTAGGGATCGACTAAAGCCTCGTAACCTCATAATTTTGCTAAGACTATTAAAGCTTGGGAGTAGGGTATCAATATCGGCTTTAAGCAATATCGACACGCTATCATGGCCATATCGGTATGGGCCGACCATTACTAGTACTTGGGAAACTTAAGTTTTCTTATAAGCAATACTCGTATCGGTACGCTTGTGACTACTGGTACCATATGTATCGTATCGATACACGTAGTCGAGTATCGGTACCTTCTAGGTAAAATAATCTATAATACTAGATAAAGTTTGGAAATGACATGTATAGTTAATACCTTATTGAATGACGAAATGTGGATTAATGGAGCTAATTAATGAGAATAATTATATACTCCTCCATAATGTATTAACAACTTGGTAATTGTAAATTTGATGATGTGTTATTGATTAACAACAATAGAGAGATATTTCGGATCATGTTTCTTTTATATTGGGTAAGCATTTGATTGGTTGAGTCTTTGGTTGTTGGGATCCAGATACCCAAAGAGCGTTGCAACACCATGGTAAGAGATGTCGAATGTACGTTCCTGATGTTGTGTGACTTGGGCCTCACTCCAGGTTTGTCTTTGTATGATAGGTGTGCTTTTGCCTAAATGATCTGATAAGATCTCAAGTATGGTTGGGCTTGTTGTTCCATGTTTGATGACTTTCACGATGTGAGCATGAGTTTAGGCAGTGGTAGCGCCACACGTTATCTTCTCATTATTGCCCGTACTAGCTTGCATGCTTATATTTATAATTTGCATGAGGTATAGTAGAGTAGATGTGTACCATTGAGCTTTGTAAGCTCAACGTTCATAATCGTTGTTTCTCTGCCTATGTTGGTTGATTGATCATGGGCTTGAGGAGCACTATTATTACAGGAATCCAACAAGCAATAAATACCAGAGAGCAATACTTGTATTTAGTGAGATATGTATTCATATGACCTTACTAGTTCAAGCCTGTAAATATTTTGAATATTCAAACCTCTTATTTATAAGTTGTTTTGAATCGAAGCTCTGTGATTTGTAAATTAAATGATAATTGTTTTAATATGAATGTTTTATGATGCTAATGATTTAATTATTTGATTAAATTTATGGCTTTGAATTTTGGCAGGTATGGTCGGCGATCCAATGTGATACTTTGGATCCTCGGGTCGGATCAGAGTGTTATAGTATGTAACACCTCAAACTCGACTTAGGAGTAAGCCGACTTAGGAGGTGTTACAAAGCACACACAACGGACATTTTGATAGGCTAAACTCGAAATGTTTGATCATGCTTCTGAAAATACAGATAATTTGATACTTTTTTCTTTTAATACTTATGGATCTGATATCTTTCATAGACTATATGCAGCAAATGATCAAACCATGAAGAGCATTTTACTCAATTCATAACAAGTATCTCTCAAACAATATATGATTAAACTCATGTCTTACTCTAGAGAACTTGCATCACCCTTAAATGAAACATAAGATATTCCAAAGTATAAAACATCACCATAAAGTAATTTATCATCTTGTCTTTAGTAGAAACATCTAACATATCAAATTTTATTCATGTTCTTAGAGTAGACCCTTGTCTTAATCTATAATGCCCCAAAACATGAGCTAACATCACATGTACTTACATTACTCCAAATAGTTAAATTGAACTACTCAAAAGGACACTTTAAGGTCAAGGTTTACAAGTTGATATATAAACTCACTTTTAAACTCTTATACATTAAGCAAATTATCAATTCCATTTTCATTCTTACGTGATTCCTATTGTTTATAACATGAAGTAACTTATAATGAAATTACTCATGCCTCCCTTTTTACGATAATTGAAGATTTTGATAATATGTCTCGTAAGTTTTATCCTTAGGAGTTTACCACTGGGAAACATGATAAATCTATGTTCGAACTAGACATAAGTAACTATTTTAACTCAAATAAACTGGCATAAGCACAACCCTATTTTGTTTTCTAACATCACGACACACATCTATTTCCACACCCATAATCAATCATAAAAGATTAGCCAATAGAACTACTTAAAGGAATAATTAGAGAGGCCCATTACACAAAACTTAGACCTTAAATATACATAAATATATAATCAACTAATGCTTCAAATTTGAAATGCTCACAACTCTACAATGTGCCACCAACTAGGTGTACTTAGGAGAAATTCATAACATACTTCCTTACACTTGGATCCCGCCCGAGCTCTGAATGCGATGAGCAACTTTAATACCCTGAAAGGTTATATAAAGGAAAATAAAGTAAGCTTACGCTTAGTAAGGTAGTTTAAACTAATCGAATATGTAATTCGATAACTCCATGATATAGTTCTATACTTCCTTCGAACTCGTTTAAGCTTGAATAGCATAGATTTATTCAACTACAACTACCTTGATCATAAGGTTTGTGCACAACTTTAATTCAAGGTTTACTGAATCCATATGTATTACAAATTTGGTCACACATATATTTAATGTAATTTAAGATCGCACATGTGATAACATCTCTTACACCATTTTACAACTCCATTTTCTTTACTACACTTGTTATTCTCTATACATTATATTAAAATAACACTTTAATTATCTTGTAGGTTTCATTAATTTCTTCCACGGGGTCTTTCCGGTGTTCAATGTTTATTACATATTATCAAACACGACATATGCATAAATTCCTCTTATTTATATGTTATTGAACTCAACAAATCAAACGCACTATATACATAATGCTTAAGGCACTATACCCATCAAATCTTAGTCATGAATTTACTTATCTGTTCCTTTCGTTTAAAGCATTCAAACTATGAACATATTATCACCCAAAGATTGCAAGATTTAATTACCAGTTTATCACTTATCTTGGGTATTCGAATAAGCCTGGATCCTTTCCTCTTACTATAGCAGTTTATTTAACTTGCTTATTAGGTCATAAAGATGTATTACTTGTCAAGGAAGATATCAAACATATTGTGTCACAAACATAGATTACTTGGCAACTAGAGTATCGAGCATGTCATACCACAATCATAGGTTTCTTGGTATGCAAGATGTTAGACAAACCAAACCATAAACATGACTTCTTATCTAGTAAGTAGTTCAACATAGCATCGTAGTAGCATGACCCTCGTCATACAAGTTACACATTATACCATTACGAAAGTAGGCATAATAAATTAATATACTTATCCACACCCAGAGATATACTAGGGTCACTTAGGTGACCATTGTTTGTCACACATATTATCATAATGATTCATTGTTTGTCATGTAGTTTACATTATTTTCTTTGTCATGGTACCTTTTAATCCAGTCTTTAGGTAAGGTATATGTCCTTAATCAAAAGATTAAACCAATTTCGATTATAAGCTTATTATTTACAAGTCAAGTATTATGAGCACTAAACAGACATGATCTAGCTTTCTATCAAGGCTTGTACTTTAAACCAAGAAAATACTTAAGAATTCCTTAGGCATATATTACCCATTATACTAGTAACTTCAATAACTCGTTAATTCAATTTATATCTATTTCTCAAGTTATCAAACATATTTCTCCATCCAATGACCAACCAGAACAATAACTCAAACAAAAGCTACGTGGTACCAACCCAAGCATCTTAACCATCAATTACTTATTCTTATTGCTACCTTTAAATCTAATCAAGATCTAATTACTTTGCATAAATCATCCGAATAGCACCTCATTTAATGAATGAAGTTACCAACTCATGTAAGCCATTATGCTAAGTAAGCTATCAAATAGTATATCACAATCATGAATACTTAATTCACACATTAACAAACATGGCATTCACTCTTCGTAGGTGCATTGCTTTACAAATTACCAAGCATAGCTTAAAATAGTTAAGAACTCCTTAATATCAAAAATATATACACATGACATCATATTCTTGAATTACTAATCACAAAGTAACAATCAACCAATTTATTCCATCTCATATGCTTCCATTTGATGTAGGCTTTTCCCATTAGGAAAGTACTCAATTTCATTGAAATCATGCTATTTATCAAACAATTATCATAACTATTTATTAGTTTAATTTATGATCACAGATTTATTTATTATCATAGCCTTGCGAATCGAATTTCAGCATAGGTACACGAATCCCCAACCAATTGTCGCCCATAAAATGGTACTCGCAGTACCGGCCAATCCCTCCCACTGTCGCCAAGTGACCACACTCACTTCCCTCCTACTATTGCCAAATAGGGACCACTGTCCCGGACCGTAGTCCACCTTGACACTGAGCTCTATGGACTCTATGGAATGTCAACTATACCTAAGACTGACTCGAAACCAAAGATTTAACATATTTCTTTCATTTCTTAAACGGGATGAGCATAGCTCCATATCGACATATCCTCTTAAGGATTTCATTCTCCCTTCAATAAAGGTATACATTTTTGCATGATCACCACATGTGATTTCCATGTCTCAATCAACTTATTCAAAAGGCCTCATGGCCAACATTTCATTTGTTAATTCAGTCATAGCTTTCAATGTATTCAATCTATCCGGATCACATAGAATTTTGCATATTCAATATTCATTCTTTGTTCCACAAACAAACATATCTTTTCGCAAGGACTATTCGATCTAAGCAAGCATCTCTTATGCTCAATATCTAGTTTTCAATTCGCAAGCAATCACATCTTTTCATGGATTTCATTCGAACTCAACAAGCAACTAATATACACAATATTCATTCTTTATTTCATAAGCAACTATAGTTACTCATGGTATCATTCAAACTTATGCAAACCTATCTCAAATTTAGATATCTGAAATCATAGTCATAGTTTTTAACCAAATCTCATATCATAGAGTACTTATATTATTAAAGTACATACCTTGAATCCAAGCTTGCATATTCATAGAATTTACTAGGCGAAATTTAAGCATTCATAACAAGAAAAAGATTGCTCGGGAGGTTGTTATTCCGTCCTGAGACTTTAACTACACTCACCTTATATCCTGAAGTTACAGGATACCCGAATCCACACTTGCACATACTCCCGAAGTTTTCCTTTCCTAGCCTTCATGCCACTATCCTCATCCTAATCATGATATGTGAACCTCAAATTAAATATCAAAGCATCAATACCCGTCAACTTACTTACACACATCCTCATTGCATACAAACACACACACACACACACACACACAGATATATATATACAAATCAATACACTTATGCCCTTAGCAGACAAAACAGTCCCTATTCATTCTTTCATATTCAAAGCAACCAAATCACATGTATATATATGCAAAACAAGGCAATTCTCATATACATACACATTATTCACTCAAACGAAGCGTTGGCGAGGGGTGTTTTTGATCACACACCATTGATGCTAAAATGTGACGATTGCGATTGGGGGCCACGACCATTTAGATTCTTTAATTGTTGGATGGATGGTCATTCTAATATCCGACAGATAGCAGATGAATGGTGTAGGCTGACAGGTTCGAGAGTTGGTAACGATAATATAGTGGTGAAACTACGACATTTGAAAAGGTTTCTGAAACAATGGAATAAAGATAGTTTTGGTGATGTGAATAAAATCATTGCGGACATACAACAACAACTTGACAAGGCGGATGAGTGTGGGGATATTGAGGGAGTGGAGGACGCGAGACGATGGTGGATAAGGGCGTTATGGTGTGCTATGCGCAATAAGGAGTCTATGTGGCGTCAGAAATCGAGAGCTACATGGTTACGTTTGGGAGACCGCAACACTGCTTATTTTCACAGAGCGGCGAAGTTGCGTACAGCTAGAAATTTTATACCAGGATTGTTGATTGAGGGACAGTGGGTTACATCGCCTGTGACTATGCGTAATTTTGTGGTTGCCGAGTTTACTAATCACTTTGCTTGTGATGTTTTGGCGGGTGATTGGCAGTTCGAGGGCGGGTTTTAGTAGTTATCAGAGGCTAATAGGAACAATCTGATAGTGCCATTGTTGAGTGTGTAAAAGTTCTATTATTTACACCCTTTTTAACCCATATTTCTGCTGCATTCAAGCATCATTACATTGCATTTAGGTTAGTTTTCAATAAAACATCACAATTATATAAAAGGCACGGATTCTACTGAAAGATGGCTATTTTTGCAGGTATCTGTCATAGTAGATGTTGAAGGCAGGCGCAGGGCAGATAAGCAGGAAAGCTGAACTGGACAAGCAGCCGAAGAAGACGAACCTGTCATGGACCTGTCGTGACAGCATGGTGACAGCAGACTTATGAAGAGGAAAAGTAAAGTGGACCTCGATAGATAGAGAAAAATCTGCTCGTCTGTCGTGTGAAAGCCAAATATTTTTCCAAGCCCCGGATCAAAAGATATGTCAAGCCAAAGCTCAAGGAAAGGAATTCCCACAAAATAAGGATGCGGCTGGAAAGTAGGAGACTTTAGAGATTTAATCTTTATTAGAATCTTACTTTTAATTAAAGTTGTAATCCTTGTTACCTTAGATAACTTGAGCCCAAAGCTTATATAAGGGCATAGATTTAACCTAGAAGCACAACCGATTACCCCATAACCGAAACCTAAACCCTGTCGTTTACCTGTCACCGACATGTTCTAAAAACCCCCTAGGGCTACGGGTTGTTTTGTAAAGTAGTTGCAAGGGTTGCTTTGTTTTAGGATTTTTCAAGTTCAATAAAATAAACTTCAAGTTCTTTTATCTTGGTTTTAATATCTTGCAAGAGCATCGGGAGAGCATTGTGAGGTTATCCATTTACTTAGCATCGGGAGAGTTAAGTATACGAAAGAGATAAGAGCGCGTTCTCTAGTTTATAGTTGAACCATCTCGTGCCTAGGGATAGGGCGAGGTTAAGTGGCTAAAGAAGAATTCATACACATCGGTGTTCATCCTTCGATTCACACCGGGAGGTATCATCAAAGACGTGATCATCGACAGACTTGTGCCTAGGGATAGGGCAAGGCAGATCTGGGATTCTTGCCAAGCTTGAAGTACGGAGTTAGTGTTCGCTGCCGCGACAGCTAACGGACAGACGCCGCGACAGGTGCTGTCGGCGACAGGTGCGACGACAGAACTGGAGATCCTAAGCAATTCAATACCTGCACTACCGAGCAACTCAATACCAGCCCATTCTCTTTATTTGATATCTTACTTCTTTTATTTGCATTTTCCTTATTATTTTCGTGACAATTCTCTCAAACTATTTCTTTTACTTCGTGCAGTGAAATAAGGTGAAGTCATTAGCCCAATCCCTGTGGAGACGATATCCGATACTTCGTATCACTTTACTACTTGCGTCGTGTATACTTGCACTATAATTGCGATAGACTATTTTACACGCAACAAGTTTTTGGCGCCGTTGCCGGGGATTGGCAACATAACTACATCTTTCTTTTATTGCACTTTTTGCTTTTATTTTTATTTTCGTTTTTATTTTTAATTTTCTTTAATTTTTCTTTTGTGTTTTAAACTCTCGCTTTTCACGAGGTTTTCTTGTTTATGCGCAGATCGAAAAGAGGCGAAGATCCTGAGTATAAATTAGATTCGGAAATCGAACGTTCCTTCAATCTCAAGAAACAGATTCGCCACCTCTTAGACCGGAACGAATACCTCGAGGAACAGCTAGAGCAGATGGCCCGTAATCAGCCTATTGGTGATGGTGTACCGCCTGTCGGTGACCCGCCCGCGGCAGGTGGACGACGGTCATGTCGTGACTACATGCTGAACGATCATGTAGAACTGGAGACCACGCTGCCGGATATTGACGTTGACAACTTCGAACTTAAACCCGTCATGTTTAGTATGATCAACAACGCCGGGCAGTTTAGTGGTTCTGCGACAGAAGATGCCAGGGAGCATCTCAAAACATTCCAGGAGATCTGTGGTTCGTTTAGACTGCCAGGAGTTAGTCCGGAGATACTGAGGCTTCGGTTATTTCCCCATTCATTGAGGGACAGAGCTAAAACTTGGTGGAATAAACTTACACCGGGTTCTATTATGACTTGGGCAGATTTAACTCGTGAATTTTTGTCTCGTTTTAATCCTTCACATTTAGCTGAGCGGTTACGTAATGAAATTGCTACTTTTCAACAGGAAGATGACGAGCCAATGCACGAGGCCTGAGACAGATTTACAACTCTTCTTCGAAACTGCCCAATGCATGGATTCCCCGTCTGGAATCAGGTAACTAAGTTTTATAATGCTGCTAACTTACAAACTCGCATTCGAATTGATTCTGCAGCGAATGGACTATTATTGGATAAAGATCCGGACGAGGCCCTGCAAGTTTTGAAACATTTGGCTAAGAATGAGGAGCAGTTTCCAACCGCAAGAAGAGGGGGTAAACGGGTACTTGCTGTCAAGGACTATGAGGCCGACAGCACTATGAAATCGCAGGTAGCATTCCTTACTAAAGCAATGAAAAAGTTATTGAATGATGATGAATTACAAGGATTTGCTGTCGAGGAAGTTTGTGCTACTTGTGAGGGAAATCATAGTAGGGATGATTGCCCAATAAATATAGAGGAGGGAAAGTATGTTGGAAATTACAAGCCGAACTACAATTCCAACAACTATAATCCCAATTGGAGGAAGGATCCCAAATTCTCCTGGAGTAACCCCAACAACGCCCTGAATCCACAAGCGCATAATCAGAATCAAGGGGGTCCTAGATTGTTGACGCGACAGCATCTGCCGCAGAACCTGCCGCCTCAGCAGCAACAGCAGCCACCACCTGCCACGAGTAGTATATTGGAACAGACTCTGGCCACCTTTATGTCTCAGACTGGTACGTATATGGAGAATATTAATCAGTTTGTCAAGAAGACGGAAAACTTTATGGATGAAACCAAGATGAGAATGACAAATCATGAGGCTACCTTGAAATCTCTAGAGACACAAATGGGTCAGGTGTCGCAGCATATTAAGCCACGGCAGAATGGAGGATTCCCTAGCAATACTGAAAATGCTAGACCGCCCCCACATGAGCAATGTAAGGCGATTACTACTAGGAGTGGGAAAAAGTTACCAGGGCCGGAAAAAGAAGCTGAAACAGAAAAGGAACCTGCCTTGGATAAACCTGCCGAGGAATCTGTCCCGACAGGTGATAAACAGACTGCTGCCGATGAGCCTGTCACGACAGCAGAAGCGACAAAGGAGAAAAAAAATGAGTATCGTCCTCAGATTCGCATGCAGTGGGAAGGACGCATTGCTGATTATCGTCCCCCACCACCTTTTCCGCAACGGATACAGCAAGCTAAGCATGAATCTCAACTTAAAAAGATTTATGATATCTTTAAACAGGTTCATATTAATATTCCGTTGTTAGATGCTGTTAGAGAGATGCCCGGTTATGCTAAATTTCTCAAGGATGTTATGTCGAAAAAATCTAAACTTGGGGAATTTGAAACGGTAAGGATGCAAGAAGGTTGCATGAGTATTCTTCATCGGCAGCCACCCCAGAAAAAGAAGGATCCGGGGAGCTTCATCATACCTTGCGTAATCGGCGACAGATTTTTGGGTAAGGCATTATGTGATCTTGGTGCTAGTGTTAATCTAATGCCCAAATCTGTTTTTCAGAAACTAGGTATTGGCAAGGCGCGGCCCACGACAGTTACCCTACAGCTAGCCGACCGCTCTTACGTTCACCCCGAGGGAAAAATTGAAGATATTTTGGTAAGAGTGGATAAGCTTATTTTTCCTGCTGACTTTCTTATTTTAGATTGTGAGGCAGATGAGAACGCACCAGTCATCCTTGGGCGACCCTTCTTAGCCACGGGAAGATCATTGATTGATGTGGAGAAAGGAGAACTCACCATGCGCGTGAACGATCAAGAAATTAAGTTGAATGTTCTCCAAGCAATGAAACATGCTGATGTGGACGAGGAGTGTAAGGCCATCATTGAGGTGACCTTTGATCAACCCTGCATCAGGTCGGGCTGCCGTGATATAAAATTTGGTCACTACAATGACAGCCACTTACAAGCCTGTCACGACAGCAATGACGACAGCGACTCCTCTGAATCCGATACATCTGATACTGAAGGTCATGAGGAGGTAGACTGGTTAGACCATCGTCCAGGTAAGTTATTCGAACCTTTGAATTACACTTCGGATAACCATTTAATCCAAAAGCCATCTACTGTTGAACCACCTGTCTTAGAACTTAAGCCCCTGCCAGGGCAGCTTAAATATGCTTATCTTGGTTGTGATGACACACTGCCCGTAATCATCTCTGCTAAGCTGCCGCAGGAACAGGAACGATAGCTGATCGACATGTTAAGGCAGCACAAGAAGGCGATTGGATGGACGATAGCAGACATTCAAGGCATTAGTCCGGCGTTATGCATGCACAAAATCCTCCTTGAGGAAGATCATAAGCCGACTATAGATGCCCAAAGGCGGTTAAACCATGCGATGAAGGAGGTAGTGCGTAAGGAGATCATTAAATGGTTAGATGTTGGTATTATTTACGCCATCTCCGACAGCAAATGGGTAAGCCCGGTGCAATGTGTTCCCAAGAAAGGAGGCATGACCGTGATAACCAACGAAAACAATGAGTTAATCCCAACCAGGACTGTGACCGGTTGGAGGGTTTGTATGGACTATCGGAAGCTTAACAAAGCTACCCGAAAGGATCACTTTCCTTTACCCTTTATTGATCAAATGCTTGATAGATTAGCGGGTAAGCCTTACTATTGTTTTCTTGATGGTTACTCAGGTTACAATCAAATTGCTATTGCACCAGAGGATCAAGAGAAAACGACGTTCACATGCCCCTACGGTACATACGCGTTTAGGAGGATGCCGTTTGGACTCTGTAATGCACCTGCCACCTTCCAAAGGTGCATGATGGCTATATTCTCCGACATGGTTGAGGACTTCCTTGAGATTTTCATGGATGATTTTTCCGTCTTTGGAGACAACTTTGAGAGCTGCCTCGGCAACTTACAAAAGGTACTTGAAAGATGTGAAAAAGCTAATCTTGTTTTAAATTGGGAAAAATGCCACTTTATGGTGGATGAGGGGATAGTTCTTGGCCATAAGATTAGCTGCCGTGGGATAGAAGTCGACAGGGCCAAAATAGAGGTAATTGAGAAGTTGCCGCCGCCAACCACAATCAAGGGCATTAGGAGTTTTCTAGGGCATGCTGGTTTTTATAGGAGATTTATTGCGAATTTCTCAAAAATCACGAAGCCCCTATGTCATCTCTTAGAGCAGAACCGACCCTTTGACTTTAATGAAGAATGTACTGAAGCATTCAAGGTTCTGAAGGAAAAGCTAGTGACAGCCCCCATAGTACAGCCACCAGACTGGACACAACCATTTGAGATCATGTGTGATGCCAGTGACTATGCTGTCGGGGCAGCACTTGGGCAGCGCAAGGACAGGCTGTTTCATGTCATATACTACGCCAGTAAAACATTGAATGATGCCCAAGTGAACTATACCACCACAGAAAAGGAGCTGTTAGCTGTGGTGTTCTCCATCGACAAGTTTCGTTCTTACATACTTGGGACGAAAGTAATAGTGCACACCGACCATTATGCCCTTAAGTACTTGTTCGCAAAGAAGGATGCCAAGCCTAGATTGATACGGTGGATCTTGCTATTACAAGAATTCGACCTTGAGATCAAAGACAAAAAGGGGACAGAAAATCAGGTGGCAGATCACCTGTCGAGGTTGGAGAAGGGACAGAGTCTACCATTTGATGAGACACACATATTGGAGACCTTCCCAGATGAGCAACTCTTTGCTGCCGCAATCGCTGTCGCGACAGCCATGGCGACAGGTAAGTCTTCTAACCTTCCCTGGTATGCTGATTTCGTTAATTTTATAGTTAGCGGAATATTACCTTCTGATCTTAATTATCAAGCCAGGAAGAGGTTTCAAAATGATGTTAAACATTATTATTGGGACGAACCTCTTCTTTTCAAAATGTGCGCAGATCAGGTTATAAGGAGGTGTATACCACAAGAAGAGCAAGAAGACATTCTCCATCACTGTCATGCTTCACAATATGGAGGACACTTAGGAGGCAACAAAGCTGCTGCCAAGGTGCTGCAGTCAGGGTTCTACTGACCGACATTGTATAAAGATGCACAGGACTTCTACAAGAACTGTGACAGGTGCCAGCGGACAGGTAACATCTGGAGGAGAAACGAGATGCCACTGCAGAACATTTTAGAAGTCGAGATCTTCGACGTTTGGGGGATCGATTTTATGGGACCTTTTCCATCTTCGTGTGGAAATTTGTACATCCTCCTAGCAGTGGACTATGTCTCCAAGTGGGTAGAAGCAATCGCAACTCAAAAGAATGATGCCAAAACAGTCCAAAAGTTTTTGCACAAAAACATCTTTTCTAGATTTGGCATCCCTAGAGCGATTATCAGTGATGAAGGGAGACATTTCGATAATAGGGTAATTGCTGCCCCCTTGAAGAAATATGGTTTCAAGCACAGGATCGCGACAGCATACCACCCACAGACCAATGGACAGGCTGAGATATCCAATAGGGAAGTGAAGAACATCCTTGAAAAAATGGTTAAACCAACTAGGAAAGATTGGTCTTTACTTCTGAATGATGCATTATGGGCATACAGGACAGCTTTCAAGACTCCATTGGGCATGTCTCCATTCCGATTGATCTATGGGAAAACCTGCCACCTGCCTGTCGAGATCGAGCACAAAGCATATTGGGCCATTAAGGCAGTAAACATGGACTTGGACAAGGCATGCCAGAAAAGGCTGTTAGATTTGAATGAGATCGATGAAATACGGACAATGGCCTATGACAATGCAAGGATTTACAAGGAAAAGACTAAGAAGTGGCATGACAAAAAGTTGCTGCCACGACAGTTCTGCCCAGGGCAGCTTGTGTTGTTGTTTAATTCTAGGTTGAAACTCTTCCCAGGGAAGCTTAAATCTAGATGGTCTGGCCCGTTCCAAGTGATTCAAGTTTTTCCCCATGGTGCCATTACAATTCAATCATTAAAGGACGGGCACCAATTCAAAGTCAATGGACAACGCCTAAAGCATTATCAGGGGACTGAAGCCCCAGGAATTCAGGAAGTGGTTACTTTAAGAGATGCCCCACAAGGCATCCCTAATTTAACCTAATTTTTATTTTTATTTATTTTATTATTTATTATTATTTATTAGGAAATTAGGTTAATTTTATTCGAATAATGTTTTCTTTTTCTAATTTCAGTTTTTAGGAAATAAAGGAGTCAAGTGAGAAAGAAGAAGTGGCCCAAGACCACCGCCCATCCACTAGCCCAATAAAGCCCATTTATGATAACTTGTCGTTTCAGCTGCCGGCGCAGACGGACTTGACAGGCTGTCAACAGGCTGACACTACAGACGCAAAAGCGTGCGGCAGACGCACAGCAGACGCATAAATGCGTGTCAGACGCGTCAGACACGCTACAATTAATCTGCCGCCCCGTTATTCCCGCCTGCCGTTGCGACATTAAATGGGCAGATCCCCAACAGCTATATAACCCCGTTCTCCCTTTCATTTTCATCACTTCTGATTTTTTCTCTCTTGTCTTCTCCTCTAGTTTTATCTATTTTCTCTCTTTTTCAGCCCTTGCAAAGAAAATGTCATCGAGACAAACCCGTCAGAACGCTGCTGCCGCTTCTTCTTCAGCAGCAGCATCCCCGTTCGCTAAAAAGGAACTATGGGAGGAGCGTGGCTTCATTTATAACAGAGATGCCCCCCATATGGGACTCCGGCCGTTCATCATGCAGGCCATAACATCACAACTTTGGGAGGATTTTGCCGAGCAGCCGGCAGAGCTTAATGATACTTTGGTCCGAGAATTTTATGAGGCCATCGACAGCAAAACGGCGACATCTGTCACCGTCCGAGGAGTGGCAGTCCCCTTCACCGCCAACAGCATCAACCACACGTTCGGCCTCTTCTTTGGCCCCAATGATGATGCTCATCAACAATTTTGGGACTCCCTCGACGTTGCTGCCCATGATGCTGTCATGATGGAGCTGACAGAGGCTGGGACGACATGGACCACCAGCAAGAAGAATCCCCACTCCGTCAATAGGGCGCAGCTCCTTCCTGAAGCAAAACTGTGGAACGCTTTCATCAAAAAGCGTATCCTGCCCTCGTCCCACCATACAACAGTCAACCGGCAGCGGCTGGCCCTTATCCACTCCATTATGCACGACAGGCCAATAAATGTGGGCAGGTATATGAGGGACAGCATCCTCGATTGTGCCTTTCGCTCCGACTCACGACTCTGCCTGCCGTTCACCATCACCGCCCTCTGCCGCTGTGCTGCCGTACCAGAGGAGCCCTCCGACAAAATCAAGACGGGCAGCGGCTGGACTGACAACAACATCTCCAGCCTCATAGAGGTCATAGTCGTATCGCCCATCAACGCCTTCGACCCAAACGCCCCTCCTGCTGATTCCGATGATGAACCTGCCACCGAACCTGCCCCAGAAGCTGCCACCAACACCGCTCCGACAGATCAGACTGCCCACATCCTTGCTGCCATCCTGAGGGTAGAGGAGCGCCAAATGGGGTTGATGACTTTTATCCGTGACTTCTCAAATGCAACGGTAAATTTCATCACTAATACTTTGAATTATTCGGATGTCATTTTCCCCACCTTCCCCGCCCATTATTTCAATATCCCCTTCCCCACTCCCACACCACATGTCTCCCACCATACACAATCTGCCACTTCCACACCATCCCCTGCCCCGACGACAGCCGGCAGCCCCCCAGCAGACACCTCCCCTCGAGGAACCAAAAGACCTGCCACTGCCGACAGCCCTCTCATCCGAAGGAATTTGGAGAGCGACTTCACACGGGTAAAATGAATTAAGCATGTGGCAAACAAGAGAAGGCTGTCCAAAGCCATCACTAGTAGCATCTGGGACAGCGGCAGCAGTTCTGACGTCCGACTAGTGGAGCCACCTACCCCTCAGCCTGCCGATGAACCTGCCCTTCAACCGGCTGATGAACCTGTTGATCAACCTGCTCCGGAACCTGCCCAGCCCCCTCCACAGCGCAGACGCCGCCATCAGATCCGCGTCAGCAGCAGCAGCGAGGACAGCGAGTGAAAATTTAAGTTTTTATTTTTCCTTTAATGCTGCCTGCCTTATCTTTTGTGATGTACTTTTATTTATCTTGTTTTTCTTTATTTTTCATGTCATTTTGCATTGAGGGCAATGCAACCCTTGAGTTTGGGGGTGGCAACCCTCCATCATCAATGGAGTCTTTAGCACATCTCTTTATTATTTGTTGTGTTATTTTTTTAGCTCTTTTAAAAAAAATCAGAAAATTTAAACTGTTTGCTTAAAACTGTGAAGTTAACTTACCTGTCATGACGGCTTTGTCGTGGCAGCATCTTTAGGACAGGTTAAGGAAAAGTTTAGAGCCTTTCTATAGTTCTGAAAACTTAAACACTTTTGTGACTGTTATATTGCTTAGATTTCTTTTAGCCAAACTAGAATAGGAAGCTTAGAACTTGGATAGCCCCTAGAGGTGCCTAACACTGGCTCTAGGAAAGAAGTTTAGCAAAAGAAAATCAAAAACCTAGAGGTGCCCGAAACCAGCTCTAGGAAGCTAACTAGAGGTGCCCGAAACTGGCTCTAGAAAAACTTAGCTTGAAAATAGAAGAAAAAGAAGCATGAAAATGTGCTTTCTAAAAAAATAAACTTTGGCATAAAAATTCAAGTTAAGAAGTTGAATATTCTAGTGAAACTAAGAGAGTCTTAGCATATAACTGTTCACAAGCATGCACACACTGCACGAGAGCTATAGGGAGATTCCGGACAGATCCTAACCTTTCCGACAGGTTGCTGCCGCCATAGAGAATGAGCGACAGGTAAAGGACAGTTCACTGTTTGAAGGCCAACACAAAAATTTTCAGTTTTCTTTTAAGTCTTCATTGCTTGAGGGTAAGCAAAAACTTGAGTTTGGGGGTGTGTTGAGTGTGTAAAAGTTCTATTATTTACACCCTTTTAAACCCATATTTCTGCTGCATTCAAGCATCATTACATTGCATTTAGGTTAGTTTTCAATAAAACATCACAATTATATAAAAGGCACGGATTCTACTGAAAGATGGCTATTTTTGCAGGTATCTGTCATAGTAGATGTTGAAGGTAGGCGCAGGGCAGATAAGCAGGAAAGCTGAACTGGACAAGCAGCCGAAGAAGACGAACCTGTCATGGACCTGTCGTGACAGCATGGTGACAGCAGACTTATGAAGAGGAAAAGTAAAGTGGACCTCGATAGATAGAGAAAAATCTGCTCGTCTGTCGTGTGAAAGCCAAATATTTTTCCAAGCCCCGGATCAAAAGATATGTCAAGCCAAAGCTCAAGGAAAGGAATTCCCACAAAATAAGGATGCGGCTGGAAAGTAGGAGACTTTAGAGATTTAGTCTTTATTAGAATCTTACTTTTAATTAAAGTTGTAATCCTTGTTACCTTAGATAACTTGAGCCCAAAGCTTATATAAGGGCATAGATTTAACCTAGAAGCACAACCGATTACCCCATAACCGAAACCTAAACCCTGTCGTTTACCTGTCACCGACATGTTCTAAAAACCCCCTAGGGCTACGGGTTGTTTTGTAAAGTAGTTGCAAGGGTTGCTTTGTTTTAGGATTTTTCAAGTTCAATAAAATAAACTTCAAGTTCTTTTATCTTGGTTTTAATATCTTGCAAGAGCATCGGGAGAGCATTGTGAGGTTATCCATTTACTTAGCATCGGGAGAGTTAAGTATACGAAAGAGATAAGAGCGCGTTCTCTAGTTTATAGTTGAACCATCTCGTGCCTAGGGATAGGGCGAGGTTAAGTGGCTAAAGAAGAATTCATACACATCGGTGTTCATCCTTCGATTCACGCCGGGAGGTATCATCAAAGACGTGATCATCGACAGACTTGTGCCTAGGGATAGGGCAAGGCAGATCTGGGATTCTTGCCAAGCTTGAAGTACGGAGTTAGTGTTCGCTGCCGCGACAGCTAACGGACAGACGCCGCGACAGGTGCTGTCGGCGACGGGTGCGACGACAGAACTGGAGATCCTAAGCAATTCAATACCTGCACTACCGAGCAACTCAATACCAGCCCATTCTCTTTATTTGATATCTTACTTTTTTTATTTGCATTTTCCTTAATATTTTCGTGACAATTCTCCCAAACTATTTCTTTTACTTCGTGCAGTGAAATAAGGTGAAGTCATTAGCCCAATCCCTGTGGAGACGATATCCGATACTTCGTATCACTTTACTACTTGCGTCGTGTATACTTGCACTATAATTGCGATAGACTATTTTACACGCAACAGCCATTCACGATGGAGGAAATTAAAAAGGTATTATGGGAGTGTGATGGATCGAAGGCACCAGGCCCGGATGGTTTTACATTAGACTTTTACAAGAAAGATTGGGAGGTGGTGCGGCATGATGTTCTTCGATTTTTTGAACGCTTTCATGCGTGTGGATTGTTTTCAAATGGTGCAAATTGCGCTTTCATTGTGCTGCTACCAAAGTTGTCGACTCCTCAGCTGTTAGGTGAGTATCGTCCATATGTTTGGTTAATTCCATGTATAAAGTGTTGGCTAAGTGTTTAGCGAATAGACTCCAATTAGTGTTGGGTGGTTTAATTAGCGATACGCAATCTGCGTTCGGTAAAGGTCGACAGTTAGTGGATGGTGTGCTATTGGCCACTGAGGTGATACATTCACTTAGACAAAGAGGTGAAGGTGTTTTTATTTTGAAGCTAGACTTCGCTAAAGCCTACGACTGTGTAAGCTGGAATTTTTTAGATTCAGTGTTATCTCGGATGGGGTTCTGTGCGGTTTGGAGAGCTTGGGTTAGGGAATGTATTGGTTCCGCTCGTTTGTCGGTCTTGTTGAATGGAAGTGCAACTAAGGAATTTAAGATGGGACGTGGATTGCGTCAAGGCTGTCCGTTATCGTCTTTGTTGTTCGTTATGGTTGCAGAGGCGTTACACTTGATGTTGGGTAATGCCGAGTCCGCAGGTTTAATCCGTGGGGTGGAGGTAGTATCGGATGTGTTTTTATTACACTTGCAGTTTGCCGACGATACAATATTATTTTTCGAAGCATCAATGGAAGTTGCACACAACATCAAACGCATTTTACACTGTTTTCAAGCATGCTCTGGCTTGCGGATTAATTTCGCTAAGAGTTCGTTGTATGCTATTGGCGTGGAAGGGGAGTTGGGTGGGTTAGTGGCTGAGATGCTGGGTTGTCGGCAGGGTGAGTTGACGTTTACCTACTTGGGCTTTCCGTTAGGGGCTAATCCGCGATTACTATCTGTTTGGGAGCCTGTCATTGCTAACTTCCGACGCAAGCTAGCCGGGTGGAAGCGTACATCATTATCTTTTGCTGCCCGTGTGACATTGGTAAATTCAGTTCTATCAGCTCTGCCTATTTTTTACATGGGTTTGTTTGTGGTTCCAAAAGGGGTAATAGGGCAATTAGATTGGATTCGTCGTGCGTTCCTTTGGGGCGGTGTTGGACTCGAAGGAAGGATGAGTAGGGTAGGTTGGGAGGTTGTGTGTCGACCACGACATTTGGGAGGCTTGGGAGTGGCGGATTTGAGGGTGAAAAATATGGCATTGTTATCTAAGTGGGTTTGGCGTTATGCTAGTGACCGTGACTCGTTGTGGCGACGTTTAATCACAACAAAGTATGGAGAACATACTCAATGGTGGCGTTTTAACACGGAAAGGTTATCGGCAATGTCTAGTGTGGAAACAGATTGTGACTAATTCTTGTTCTGCAAACATCGACTGACACTATGGGGTGTCGGGTTTTCAGTGGAAGGTTGGTAACGGGCGAATGGTTTTATTCTGGTTCGATCCGTGGATAACGCAGCAACCATTGAAGGACTTGTTTCCGCGATTGTACTCGTTGGCGATAAATAAGTTAGCATGGGTTAGTGATTATGCAGTGGATGCAAAATTCGATCACGAGCAATGGGTAATTTTCTTTAGGTGACATTTGCGATTATTTGAGCTTGAACGGTTGCGGGCGTTATGTGATTTGGTGTATGAGGTTCGTCTGTGGGAATATCGCTTTGATACTCTCATTTGGCGTCCGGATGAACATGGGGAATTTTCGGTTAATGCACTGTCCAAACTGTTGATGCTGGATAAGGTTGGCGGTGATGACATTGGGGAGTGTTTTGCTTGGCAAGTCTTGGTACCGCCTAAGGTCCAGACATTTCTTTGGTTTATTTGGTTGTGGAGGTTGCCGACAGCGGATTTCTTGTGAATTCGTGGGCTGCCATTGAGCGATGAGCATGGTAAATGTCCGTGGTGTGCGGCATCGGAAGAATCTATTGCACATCTCTTCTACGAATGTCCGAGTGTGCTGAACTTTTGGGATTGGTTGCGTCATTGGTGGGGTGTATCGCTACCTTTACCGGTGAGTTTTGCTAATTTTTATGTTGTGCATTTCCACTATTCTTTTACTGGTAGTATGAGGAGATGGTGGGTAGCGAGTGTCAGTGCCTTGTTGTGGTCATTATGGTTGGCTAGGAACGAACTCGTCTTTTGCGGTAAATGTGTGTCGATGGATGAGCTATGATTTTTGGTGAAGCTGTGATCATTCTACTGGATTAAGGTTGGCGCGGAGGGAGAGATGATGCCTGAGTCGGTTTGGTGGACATGTCCGTCCGCTCTTGTTCTTAGTCCGGCAGTGCGGAAGGTGCGGGTTGGGGTGTGTTGGCAGCCACCGATCTTTGGTGTGTTGAAGTTCAATGTCGATGACTCTGCGCGGGGTAAGTCGGGTCCTGCGGGGTTTGGTGGTGTGATGCGCGACGGGGAGAGTCGAATTTTGGGAATGTTCTCGGGGCCGTTGGTTGTGATGGACTCGAATGAAGCCGAAATACGGGCTATAGCGTTTGCATTGAGTTTAGTTGTGGATAGGAGTTGGCGCAATCAATGCGTGATTATTGAGTCGGATTCGCAGGTTGCATTGAGTTGGGTTACACGTTCGGCGAAACGACCGTGGCGTTTGTGGGATGTATTTACAGCGATTGATCAAGCTTGTCGGGTCTCCTACGAGATACAGTTTTGCTATGTGCCTAGAGAGGCTAATGGTTTCGCCGATGTATTAGCAAAGGAAGGCGTGGATCGATGCTCGCTTTTTGTGGCTTGTTTATGATAGACTTGGTGTTTTGTATCATTTTTTGACGGGTCATATCGTACTCTTTTCCTTCACTAGGGAGGTTTTTAACGAGGCGTATGACTCGTCACGCTGTATGCTTTTCATAATTGAATAAAATCATACAGCTTGCTGATAAAAAAAAACAGTCCACCAAGATTAACTATGCACAAAACAGTCCACTATTTCTTCCCATGAATTCAGAACAGTTTTATTACACTTATTCAAAATCTTGAACAACCCTTATTTTATATAAAACAGTCATGAACTTTTATGTATACTCAGTTTCTTTGTTCAAGAGCATCAAAACAGTCCATTAAGGCATTATACCCAAGAAAACAATCTCCAATATAGATACACACCTTAAAACATCTCAAAGAAACATTTGATACATTGCACTCATACAAAACAGGGAAATCTTCATAAGCATGCATTAATTCACTTAAAACAGTCTAAATTTATAACACAATCAGCCCCCTTAAAATCTTAATATTGCAAGATAGTGTTTCCCCTGTATTCTAGATCACCAAAACATCCTTTTTCTTTACCAATTTATCCACATATCTATCTAATTCTCATGTTCACATATTGGTAAATTTATGCGCACACATAGATCATTAAAACAGACATCAATTGCTCCTAAAGCAGTCCCAATTTTAACCATACATACATACATTCAAAATAGTCAAATTGCACTTCTAACAAGCTTTATTATCAATTTCGTTTTCCATTCAATCAAACCATCAATCGATGACTTATCACAAGCAATTTGATATCCTAATTATGTTACCAAAACTACAAAATTATAAGTGTTCATTATTTACCATCCTTAACATTCATAATTTCACAAATATAATCACAAAATAGTTTACACAATGGCATACACGGTTAATTACAATTTTAACAGCCCTCCTACTTTTATTTATACACAAAACAGCCCTAAATCCTAATAAAACAGTCCTCAATTATAAAATAGTCCATAGAATTGCTTTCAACCAAAGTCTACACAATTGACATAGTCCCAACCGAAAGTTTATTATAATTCAAGTATTAAGATTTCAAAAATCACTTTATCTAACACTTTGGTTATCAAACAAAATCACAATCACTTCTTCAATTCATTTCTAACTTCATTCGGATGCTCCTAAACATGATATACATGATCTTTTCACAAAGCCACATTGAGATCATCATTCCAAGCACCCAACTGCATATTATGAATTTATTCACCGTACTATCTAGCATGCACATGAATCATGGATGGCTATTAGAAATCAATCAAGCTAAAACTTTTAATTAAAAACCGGTTCTATGACTAGGAATTCAACTAGGTTGGAGAAAGCTTGCAAAGATTCTCAAAATTCTCTCTCTCCCAAAGCATGGAGTTCGATTTTGGAGGATGAAGAAGACAAGGGGAGTCTCAAACCAAGTGGCCGAGACCCCTCCCTCTTGCCTTTCTCCAAGATTTCCATGTGTGCAAGACCATTTCCAATTTACTTTTTATCATGCAATCTTCTTATTTTACTTGTTATTCATTTTAATCCCTTACACATAAAGCATTATTTTCTCTCATTTTCTCATTTTAGTACTAAGTTATTAGTTTAACGATCATGCTACAAAGATGGCTAAATTAACTCAAAGATCGAAATAGTAACATTCTTCTAAGCCTAGTTTTAGGGTATTACATAGTAGCTTCCGAGTTGGCTTTAGGTCATTTCGTACTTCATTGACTCTAAAAATGGTTGAAATGCTTGTTTGCACCCAATATTAGGTACACACATCTCGATCGCCTCTTATAATAAAGGAAAGCTTGCTTGCCATAGAAGATTTGGAGGAAGGTTGGGTTGGTTTTGACTTTTGATTGCTTCTTTTATTGTTTATTAAATATTTAAACATAAATGCATGTTTAACCTTATTTTATTTTACTTCATGTTCTGAAGGCATGAATGATCTAACTTTGAAGCAACCAAACATCATAATTGATGAAACAAGTAGTACTTTGCTTGATTTCTAAAGTTTGGACCTCAGAACATTGAAGTTACTTACTTTTATCTTGTTTGATACAACAAATATAAAAGAGATGTGTTGTGCTAAATAACACTTGTGTATTAAAAAAATGGATGAAACATAGTTGTTAAAACATTAAGGTGTTTGGTTGTTGAAAATTGTGATAGATATTACTCTTCTTATATAGTGTTTGGTAAAGGTTAAAAGATAAGTGTTATGTATGAATGCATCATCTTACACTAAAAATATATAGTTTCGCATCATTCCCCCAGTTTTAATAATGATTATTATATTATATTTCAAACATATTGATTGTTGTATTTATAAACTTAAATTTAATTAATATATTTTAATATAAATATAAATTATAATAAACACAAATGAAAATTAGGATAACTTTTTTATATTATTGACACTAATTTCAATTTCAATTCTATCATATTTTATTTAATAAACGAATAAAATAAAATAAAAAGTTGTATAATAAAAATATGTTCAGATTGTCAAATTTTTTTTCCAGAATAAGATACAACTCACTTATTTACACTGTTGTAACTATACTATGTTTTTAAGCATTGATAACTTATTTATAATGTTGTGAATAAGTATTGATAAAATAAGCATTGATCACTTATTTACAACGGTGTAAATAAGCGACTATAATCATTGATCACTTATTTACACTGTTGTAAAAAACATTGATAAAATATAGTACATGTCTAGAGGACGTTGCATAAAGCCACAAAATATAAGATTTAAAACTGAAAATTTTCTTCAAATCAAGTCATATATTCAAATCTATATATTTGAAAAAAAATATCTAGATTTTTCATATTGGATACAGATCGTTATCTCAATGATCCAAAATTTTGGATATATGAAAAATCAAATATCTGAATTTTTCGAATCATATACAAATTACTATTTTAATGACTCAAAATTTCGAATCGAATCATACATGAAATCCAAAGATGCACACCTCTACCCAAAACAAAAGAACTTATGTGTTTCGAAAATCCTAATTAAATGATAAACAAAGAACTAATTGATTAAAAGAAACCATATTTATACACATGTTGTATACTAATCCTTTGAAACAAAGAGATCCAAGGTAACCATTAAAAAGGAAAAAAAAAAGAGAGAAAGATCTACGTCAATCAATGCTTCCATTTGAAGATCCTAATGTTGGAGAGGTCTTTTTTGGGGCGGGAAGAACATTTCTCCATTGGAGAGATTCTTATTGGGTTATGCGTCAGGCTAACAGATTCGTAATGGACCAATTTTCCCTTGGGCTTGTAATCCCCTAGACCCGCCTATGCGTTACAACGGATCCTAGGAAGTCATATTAGGGTCACAAGAGCGATCCACAGTAGAAATACACATAAAAATATTTTTCCTCAAAACACTTTTATTATAAACAATCTCTATCATGGACAAGAAACTTTTCCATCTACAACAGAAGTCAATCAAACAGCCCAAAGGTATATCTTCCAAAATCTGAATTACTCTTCCAAGTTGACCATCAGTTTACGGACGAAGAAGTTTAACTGAAATTCAAACAAGTACCCAAGGCCTCCCGTAAGGCTTTCCAGAATCAAGATGTAAGCATCAAATTTCAGTCAAAAAATGATACACAACGGTCTACCATGCCTCAAATTTAAAAGAAAAAGACTTTCTTCAAGTCGGGCAAACATAACCAAGATTCTAAATAAAGGTCACTTACTTTTAGTGGAATGTTCAGGCAACTGTCTCCTTCGTGCACAACGGGGTCACCACATAAGCTATACTTTCACCAATCTAACGGACACCTTTCTTTTAAAATCGTAATACTTTTACCAAAATTTTCATCAGATTATTCTCCAACACAATCATTATCACCGAGCTACTTTACATGTAATCTTATATCAGTTACCTCATTTGATCAAACATTTATTCTTAATCTGATTCAGATCTTCGATTTCACATGCATAAATCATCTCAGTGTTACATGCATTCCTTGTCAGTACGATTCAAGCTACAACGGACAGAAAACTTAGATTCAGTTATTTTACAAAAACGATTCGACATTAGGGTCCCAACTTGGTGGAGTACGGTCAAGATTTAGGGGCATGCACATACCATACACCTTATGACGGACGATCGGCTGATCTACCCAGAATGACGCAACTCTAAGCTCTGATACCACTAATTGTAACCCCTAGACCCGCCTATGCGTTACAACAGATCCTAGGAAGTCACATTAGGGTCACAAGAGCGACCCACAATAGAAATACACATAAAAACATTTTTCCTCAAAACACTTGTTAAACTGTAAAACCAACTTTTGTTTAAAATACCATTTCAGGAAGTCATTTAAATATATAACGGAAATTTCGGAAAGTGCTTTATAGACTCTATCATAGAACAATACATGACATACATGCCCACTAACTATACAACACCGTACTCCAAAAGCAACACCGAGAGAACTCCGAACACTGATGTCACACGTTATACCATGATATATTCTTTTAACATGCGATGGTAAAAACAACATGAGCTTGGAAAAGCTCATTAACATAGAACTACCAAAAGATGTTATAAGCTTATGCAGATACATAGTAGGCATAATATTTTCATGATGTTCCAAATAGTAACAGTCTTCATTTCCTTTTCGTTATTTCAGAGTAACATTATACTTGAGAATAACGGTACTTATTCCTTATTCAATCATCGAGTAACAAACGAGAATTATTCAAGCTAATAGGTTACGAAGATGGAAACAAAGAGTTTAGCGTCTAGTGTGTTCCAAGAAGTGCAGATCAAACAGGCATAAATACATACCAATCATATCATGAGAACACATAATAATTCAATGCAAATGTTCAAGTACATACAAGGGTTTACTAGTAACTACCCTCCAACCTTACACCAATATACAGTCCCCCAGAACTGCATCCATAAGGACTTACCCTAGGCCCAATGGGCATAGGTGCCACCTAAGGTGTTGCCTTAGGTCCATAAGGATTTACCCGTGCTAAAGCATCGCCACCTACCAAAGGGGAGACCTTGAGTCCATAAGGATTTACCAGCTGGATTAGGGCTGCACCTGCAAAAACTTCATAACATAACCCAACAATATACCCCATATAGTAATCGATGTTCAAATTCCATACATGAGTAACAGAATACATGTGACAAACATATTTTATTCAGAGTATCAGAAACAGAAGGTCCATGCTTTTGAAAGATAAATGGGCATACCATTGAGCAGAGAAGACATTTTCATCATTCATCATGCAAACAGATTGTACCATCATAGGTCAAGCTAGCAGATCATGCTATCAAATTCATCAGACAATCAGGCAATACCATCACAGATCAAGCAATCACATAACAAGTATATAGATTGAGCAGACATACATTAGGTAGGCAGAGAATGTAATCATATATCCAGTTCATCATTTCATCTCATTTTCTAACATTGTGAAGCAATCTCATTAAAAATTGAACATTCATCAAACATAGCATTGTTCATGATTAAATTGTTAGATTGGTTACTAATATGTAATCATTATACAATTCATTCAATAGGATATAGCACACATGGAGCGCACTAGATAGAACAATTTATTTCTTAAGGATACTCGGTATTTACAGAATGGGACACATTAAACTTTTAACAATTTGGACGAATTTCAAGAACGAGATCCCTATTAGAAAGGGTTCGCAAAATGATTCAAACCAGATATTCAGGAATTGATACATCAAGATCTTAGAGAGTTCAAATATATCATGAGTGATTCAGTCATTTAAGCCTACACGAGCATTATGGCCATTTTATCATACATGGGCGTTTTGGTAATTTATACCAGCGAGGCATAAACAGTCGCTCAGGAAATTCTATTTGCTCATCAGGTTTCCAACCATGCATTCAGGGTTTTCTATGTCAAGATCTTTCACGATATCGGATACATTCAGGGTTATTTTGATTACTTTGGCCAACGAGGGCATTTTGGTCTTTTAACTATCATGGGTGATTTTGTAATTTAGCCCAATAATGATAAAATGACGATTTACAATACTTAAGATTTCCAGAAGTTTGTCGAGGTGCCAAAATTATTCAAACTAACGTATCTCAGCCTTGCAGTACTAACCAACCCTACTAATGTATCCAACTGTATCGTATATCTGAACGGTTGCTTTCATATTTCACCACAGGACTTGCCACGGAGTAGCCGAACTTATATTTTGTGCGGAAAAACTTCTAACCTTATATTAATATCAGGAGTGGTTAACATACATGAGTGTGCTTCCTAACACTTAGGGGCACTTTAGCCCTTAAAGTCTTATTAGAAATCCAGAATTTCATCAAGTGCATAACTACCTATTTAACTCAAGAGGACATTTCAGTCATTTTCGAAATTGGGATGAATCCACCATTTTCATCAATTTTACTATTAAGCACCTCCATCGTTTACGTACTCGGTAGAGATTAAGACGTTCTAATCCCTTCGGCCCTTACAGGCATTTTAATCATTTTAGAACATAAGGGTATAGTTGTCATTCTGATTAATTAAGAATTTCGGTGCTCGAAGGCACTACAATCTTTTGGTCATTACGATCATTCCAATTAATTCATCCATTACTGTCGTAAGGATCAACTCAAGAATACAACGATATTTCTAGTAAATTCACCTTCATGTGTTATATAGAGCTCGAGGGAAAAATCCAAGTTTCTTTTAGTATCACACGCATTTGAATAACGATGCCGAAGTCTTTTTCCAATAGAACATACATCTTAGGTAGGGTAATTTTTCAATCAGGTCGAATGCATATTTCAGGTCGCTTCCTTTATTAGGGGCAGTTTAGTCATTCTTATACCTCAAGGGCATTTCTGTAATCTCATATCCAATATCCTTTACTCCATATTATGGGCATTGAATCTTAGACACCATTGATCGAGTTGCGGATTTAATTATATTATTTATTACTATTAACTTTCGATACTTCTGGTCTATTAGTATTCTTATTCGAATATTTTGGTTTTAATAATTTCCATACTTATTTCTCGTATCTGATTCGGCTTAAGTAGAGTTTACAAAACACTTCATCATAAGCATGCATGCGTTAACCGGATATCAACATGTACATAAAGCATACAAGGGTATTTCAGTCAAGGGCACTTTAGCCCTTAAAGTCTTATTAGAAATCCCAGAATTTCATCAAGTGCATAACTGTCTATTTAACTTAAGAGGGCATTTCAGTCATTTTCGAAATTGAGATAAATCCACCATTTTTGTCAATTTTACTATTTAGCACCTCCATCGTTTACGTACTCGGTAGAGATTAATACGTTCTAATCCCTTCGGCCCTTACAGACATTTTACTCATTTTAGAACTTAAGGGTATAATTGTCATTCTAATTAATTAAGAATTTCGGTGCTCGAAGGCACTACAATCTTTTGGTCATTACGATCATTCCAATTAATTCATGGGTAATCTTCACCAGTGGTCCCTTTCGTTTAGTGTGTGTTCTATTTTGGTCACCAGAATTCAAAAATGATTATTTTGGTCACTTACGTTTATAATCGTTTCTATTTTGGTCCCTTGGACGTTAGTCTTCGTTACTTAAAAAATTATTTTTTAATTTAACCCCCAAACTTTCAAAATTTTATTTTTCACCATCTTCCCCAAAAATATCTGTTATTACATGGAAGAAAGAGGGGATGCTACAAGTTTCAGCTTCGTTCTTCAAATTTAGTCCCTGATTTTTTTGGGAACCCAGATTTGGTTTCATCTAAAGTTACATTAACAGCTCCTAAAATATCAGTTATTTCGTGGAAGAGTGAGGGGATGCTACAAGTTTCAGCTTGGTTCTTCAAGTTTGCTTGCTGGGCTTTCTTCGTTTGTTTAGATGATTTGGAGAGTGATGAAAAATGACGAGCGAGAGGCTTATGTCTCGAAAAACAGAGGCGAATCCCAGATTGTGAATGAAAGTGATGGAATCTGACTAAGTACCTCATATTTTTTTGACAAAGATGGTCTCAAAATTCCAATTCTAGAACCAAAAAGTGTCTTATTTGTTTGTCAATTCTTTTACAGGCTTTAAAACAAAACAGAAAGCCAATACCTTATCTCCAGAATGGTAAAGGATGTCCTAAATTCCAATAACAATAATAATGATAAATAAAGGGGTGAAGTAAAAAATGCAACGAACAAAGCAGATTCAGTTTGTCTCCTAAACGGATTGAGCATTTTAGTCTTTGGTGATTTCAAATTCAGCACCTATTGGCAAATGATCGCTTGGGTGGCTATAGTTTGGCAATGCACCAACAACATTAGGTGAATCTGGCTCCATAAGTTGGAGAATGCTGAAAGGCTTTAGGCTTCAAGCAAATCTTTTGATCTCCACTGCACTACCTTTGAAGTCGATGTTCAGTTTCCTCAGAAAATTCGAACAAGTTAAACATATTGAAAAATGTCAAATTTTATCATTAGTTCTTGTGCTATATATAAGTTGTGGATTTAGTTCAAATACTCCAACTTTCAAATTTAGTCCCTATTTTTGGGTTTTAGTTTTATAATTTTTGGGAAAGATGGTGAAAAATAAAATTGAGAAAGTTTGGGGGTTAAATTAGAAACTAATTTTCTTAAGTAACAGAGACTAACGGCCAAGGGACCAAAATAGAAACGATTCTAAACATAAGTGACCAGAATAATCTTTTTTGAATTCTGGTGACTAAAATAGAACACACCCTAAACGAAAGGGACCACCAATGAAGATTACCCTTAGTTCATCCATTACTGTCGTAAGGATCAGCTCAAGAATACAACGATATTTCCAGTAAATTCAACTTCATGTGTTATACAGAGCTCGGGGAAAAAAATCCAAGTTTCTTTTAGTATCACACGCATTTGAATAATGATGCCGAAGTCTTTTTCCAATAGAACATACATCTTAGGTAGGGTAATTTTTCAATCAGGTCGAATGTAGATTTCGGGTCGCTTCCTTTATTAGGGGCAGTTTAGTCATTCTTATACCTCAAGGGCATTTATGTAATCTCATATCCAATATCCTTTACTCCATATTATGGGAATTAAATCTTAGACACCAGTGATCGAGTTGCAGATTTAACTGTATTATTTATTACTATTAACTTTCGATACTTCCGGTCTATTAGTATTCTTATTCGAATATTTTGGTTTTAATAATTTCCATACTTATTTCTCATATCTGATTCGACTTAAGTAGAGTTTACAAAACACTTCATCATAAGCATGCATGCGTTAACCGGATATCAACATGTACATAAAGCATACAAGGGGTAGTATTGTATTACCTTAACTCCGAGCTACTTTAGTCAATTCTTGATACGACATTCGAACACCCTCGAACCCAAATTCGACATTCCTCAACATCGTATTCCAGAAAACAAGAATACCTTCAAAAAAACAATACCCTTAATCAGTCCTCAATTACATTGCTCTTATACTAAATATTTAACTCATGCACTCAAGGGTTCAAAGTAAGATTGGGAGGCTTTCGGGTCAGAATTTTGTGAAACGGGCTTCAAAAACGGACTTAAGACGTCAAAAAACATAAAATAGGATTTTTCGGAAAATTTTGAATTTTGGTCAACGGTCAAAGTCAACGCCGACGTCAGCAGTCAACAGAGGGTTAACTGAGTTGACTTGATGGGTTAGCTCACTGAGTCAACTAGGGCGAGTTGACTCACTGAGTTGATTCAGCGAGTTGACTCAGTCAGGTCGGATAAGGGACAGAGGCGGGTCGGGTCGAACTCGGGTCGGGACGAGTCGGGTCTGGTTCATTGGCTGACCGGTCTAGCCGGTTCATACCGGTCCACTTACCATTCAAAAAAGCTTCGTCGGCCGGTCACCAGAAATTCGCCGGATAGTCGAAAACGCCACCTTTTTACCTGAAAATGGACAGATATGTGATTACATGATTTAACCCAAACTACACATAACCGATATTCACCGGAATCATACCAAAATCTTACGAAGAAGTAGAAAGTTCGTCGGAAACCACGAAGCTCCGCTGATGGCCTTGTCGGTGTCGATTGGACAAAGAAGCACCTAGGGTTTGCGTGACTCGACGCGAGCAACCCGACCGTACTGACTGTGTGGCGAAACGACGGCGGCACGATTGGAAAATTTTGGGAGACCAAGCGGCAAACTCGCCGAACTTTCGGCTTGGTTTTTACTGCAGACGGCGGCACGGGAGCGCACGTGGCCAACGACAGAGAGCTTAGAGCGGCGAGGCGCGTTGCTAGTGTAGGCAGTGGCGTGTGCCGAATGACGGTGAGGACAAACGAGAGTTCGCCAGAGCTGGAGAGAGGATGGTTCGGTGAGAGAGAGAGAGATACGGTCTGGAATTCGAAAAGATGGGCCAAAATCAAAAGGTAGGTGAACAGACACGTTTTTTATTAAATGCATGTTTAAATGACCCCGCGTTAACCTTAAAGAGCATAAAAGGGAGGCAATATCAGAAGTGAGCCTTTAGCTTAATGGCTTGCACTCTGAATGGTGAGAGGTGAGGTCGTGGGTTCGAGCCTCCACACCATCACATTCATTTCCCTTTTTTTCAGGTTGTTACAATTCTCCGCCCTAAAAAAAATTCTTCCTCGAAATTTTCCAGAGTCGGAGGAATAGCAGAAATTGCTCCTTCATCCATTCTTGTACAGAAGCTTATCTATCAGAGCATGCTTGTTTCTCGAGACTCTCAAACGGTCACAAACCAATCTGGTAGTGTCCTCAATCATTTAGATTGACTTGGCCCACAACCATCTCTTTCATACACCTCAGACCAACTTATCAGAATGCGGTATATGAATCTATACGAAACCTCATACGGAGTCAAGCAAACACTTGTCTCACAACTTTTATTATAAATGATCTTTATCATGGACAAGAAACTTTCCCATCTACCACAGAAGTCAATCAAACAGCCCAAAGGTATATCTTCCAAAATCTGAATTACTCTTCCAAGTTGACCATCAGTTTACGGACGAAGAACTTTAACTGAAATTCAAACAAATACCAAAGGCCTCTCGTAAGGCTTTCCAGAATCAAGATGTAAACATCAAATTTCAGTCAAAAAGTGATACACAACGGTCTACCATGCCTCAAATTTAAAAGAAAAAGACTTTCTTCAAGTCGGGCAAACATAACCAAGATTCTAAATAAAGGTCACTTACTTTTAGCGGAATGTTCAGGCAACTGTCTCCTTCGTGCATATCGGGGTCACCACATAAGCTATACTTTCACCAATCTCACGGACACCTTTCTTTTAAAATGGTAATACTTTTACCAAAATTTTCACCAGATTATTCTAAAACACAATCATTATCACCGAGCTACTTTACATGTAATCTTATATCGGTTACCTCATTTGATCAAACATTTATTCTTAATCTGATTCAGATCTTCGATTTCACATGCATAAATCATCTCAGGTTCTTTATCCAGATCTAGATCAATTAAGTTAATCCAAATCACAGACGAATGTTACATTTATTCCTTGTCAGTACGATTCGAGCTACAGCGGACAGAAAACTTAGATTCAGTTATTTTACAAAAACGATTCGACATCAGGGTCCCGACTTGGTAGAGTACGGTCAAGATTTAGAGGCATGCACATACCAGACACCCTATGATAGACGATCGGCCGATCTATCCAGAATGACGCAATTCTAAGCTCTGATACCACTAAATGTAACCTCCTAGACCCACCTATGCGTTACAATGGATCCTAGGAAGTCACATAAGGGTCACAAGAGTGACCCACAATAGAAATAAACATAAAAACTGTTTTCCTCAAAACACTTGTTAAACTGTAAAACCAACTTTTGTTTAAAATACCATTTCAGGAAGTCATTTAAATAAATAACGAAAATTTCGGAAAGTGTTTTACAGACTCTATCATAGAACAATACATGACATACATGCCCACTAACTATACAACATCATACTCCAAAAGCAACGCCGAGAGAACTCCGAACACTGATGTCACACGTTATACCATGATATATTCTTTTAACCTGCGATGGTAAAAACAACATGAGCTTGGAAAAGCTCAGTAATACAGAACTACCAAAAGATGCTATAAGCTCATGGAGATACATAGTATGCATAACATTTTCATGATGTTCCAAATAGTAACAGTCTTCATTTCCTTTTCGTTATTTCAGAGTTACATTATACTTGAGAATAACGGTATTTGTTCCTTATTCAATCATCGAGTAGAAAACGGGAATTATTCAAGCTAATAGGTTACGAAGATGGAAACAAAGAGTTTAGCATCTAGTGTGTTCCAATAAGTGCAGATCAAACAAGCATAACATGAGAACACATAATAATTCAATGCAAATGTTCAAGTACATACAAGGGTTTACTAGTAACTACCCTCCAACCTTACACCAATATGCAGTCCCCCAAAACTACATCCATAAGGACTTACCCTAGGCCTAATGGGCATAGGTGCCACCTAAGGGGCTGCCTTAGGTCCATAAAGATTTACCCGTGCTAAAGCATCGCCACCTACGCAAGGGGAGACCTTGAGTCCATTAGGATTTTCCAGCTGGATCAGTGTTGCACCTATAGAAACTTCATAACATAACCCAACAATATACTCCATATAGTAATCGGTGTTCAGATTCTAGACATGAGTAACAGAATACATGTGACAGACATATTCTATTTAGAGTATCAGAAACAGAAGGTCCATGCTTTTGACAGATAAATGGGCATACCATTGAGCTGAGAAGACATTTTCTTCATTCATCATGCAAACAGATTGTACCATCATAGGTCAAGCTAACAGATCATGCTATCAAATTCATCAGACAATCAAGCAATACCATCACAGATCAAGCAATCACATACCAAGTATATAGATTAAGCAGACATACATTAGGTAGGCAGAGAATGTCATCATATATCAAGTTCATCATTTCATCTCATTTTCTAACATTATGATGCAATCTCAATAACAATTGAACATTCATCAAACATAGCATTGTTCATGATTAAATTGTTAGATTGGTTACCAATATGTAATCATTATACAATTCATACAATAGGATATCGCACACATGGAGCGCACTAGATAGAACAATTTATTTCTTAAGGATACTCGGTATTTACAAAATGGGACACATTAAACTTTTAACAATTTGGACGAATTTTAAGAACGAGATCCCTATTAGAAAGGTTTCGCAAAACGATTCAAACCAGATATTCAGGAATTGATACATCAAGATCTTAGAGAGTTCAGATATATCATGAGTGATTCAGTCATTTAAGCCTACAAGGGCATTATGGCCATTTTATCATACAAGGGCGTTTTTGTAATTTACACTAGCAAGGCATAAACAGTCACTCAAGAAATTCTATTTGCTCATCAGGTTTCCAACCAGGTATTCAGGGTTTTCTATGTCAAGATCTTTCATGATATCGGATACATTTAGGGCTATTTTGATTACTTTGGCCAACGACGACATTTTGGCCTTTTAACTATCAGGGGTAATTTTGTAATTTAGCCCAATAATGATAAAATGACGATTTACAATACTTAAGATTTCCAAAAGTTTTTCGAGGCTCCAAAATTATTCAAACTAACGTATCTCAACCTTGCAGTACTAACCAACCCTACTAATGTATCCAACTATATCGTATATCTGAACGGTTGCTTTCATATTTCACCACAGGACTTGCCACGGAGTAGCCGAATTTATATTTTGCGCGGAAAAACTTCTAACCTTATATTAATATCAGGAGTGATTAACATACATGAGTGTGCTTCCTAACACTTAGGTGCACTTTAGCCCTTAAAGTCTTATTAGAAATCCAGAATTTCATCAAGTGCATAACTACCTATTTAACTCAAGAGGGCATTTCAGTCATTTTCGAAATTGGGATAAATCCACCATTTTCATCAATTTTACTATTAAGCACCTCTATCGTTTACGTACTCGGTAGAGATTAAGACGTTCTAATCCCTTCGGCCCTTATAGACATTTTAATCATTTTAGAACTTAAGGGTATAATTGTCATTCTGATTAATTAAGAATTTCGGTGCTCGAAGGCACTACAATCTTTTGGTCATTACGATCATTCGAATTAATTCATCCATTACGGTCGTAAGGATCAGCTCAAGAATACAACGATATTTCCAGTAAATTTACCTTCATGTGTTATATAGAGCTCGAGGGAAAAATCCAAGTTTCTTTTAGTATCGCACGCATTTGAATAACGATGCCGAAGTCTTTTTTCCAATAGAACATACATCTTAGGTAGGGTAATTTTTCAATCACGTCGAATGCAGATTTCGGGTCGCTTCCTTTATTAGGGGTAGTTTAGTCATTCTTATACCTCAAGGGCATTTCTGTAATCTCATATCCAATATCCTTTACTCCATATTTTGGGCATTGAATCTTAGACACCATTGATCGAGTTGCGGATTTAATTGTATTATTTATTACTATTAACTTTCGATACTTCTGGTCTATTAGTATTCTTATTCGAATATTTTGGTTTTAATAATTTCCATACTTATTTCTCGTATCTGATTCGGCTTAAGTAGAGTTTACAAAACACTTCATCATAAGCATGCATGCGTTAACCAGATATCAACATGTACATAAAGCATACAAGAGGTAGTATTATATTACTTTAACTCCGAGCTACTTCAGTCAATTCTTTATACGACATTCGAGCACCCTCGAACCCAAATTCAACATTCCTCAACATCGTATTTCAGAAACCGAGAATACCTTCAAAAAAACAATACCCTTAATCAGTCCTCAATTACATTGCTCTTATACTAAATATTTAACTCATGCACTCTCGAGTTCAAAGTAAGATTTGGAGGCTTTCGGGTCAGAATTTTGCGAAACATGCTTCAAAAACGGACTCAGGACGTCGAAAAACATAAAATATGAGTTTTCAGAAAATTTTGACTTTTGGTCAACGTGTCAAATTCAACGATGACGTTAGCATGACGTCAACAGTCAACAGTGGGTCAACTGAGTTGACTCAGTCAGGTCAGATAAGGGACAAAGGCGGATCGGGTCGAACTCGGGTTGGGAAGGAACAGGTCTGGTTCATGGGCTGACCGGTCTAGCCGGTTCATGTCGGTCTACTTACCATTCGAAGAAGTAGAAAGGTCGTCGGAATCATACCAAACTTTCGGCTCCGTTGATTTAACCCAAACTACACATAACTGATATTCACCAGAATCATACCAAAATCTTACGAAGAAGTAGAAAGGTCGTCGGAAACCACGAAGCTCCGTTGATGGCCTTGCCGACGTCGATCAGAAAAAAAGAGCACCTAGGGTTTGCGTGACTCGACGCGAGCAACCCGGCCATATCGACGGTGTGGCGAAACGACAGCGGCACGATCAGAAAATTTTGGGAGAACAAGCGACGAACTCGCCGAACTTTCGGCTTGGTTTTTGTTGCAGACGGCGGCACGAGAGTGCGCGTGGCCGACGACGGAGAGCTCAGGGCGGTGAGGCGCGTTCGCCATTGTAAGTGGTGGCGTGCGCCAAATGACGGTGAGGACAGACGAGGGTTCGTCGGAGCTGGAGAGAGGATGGTTCGGTAAGAGAGAGAGAGAGAGACAGTCTGGAATTCGAAAAGATAGGCCAAAATCAAAAGGTAGGTGAATAGACGCGCTTTTTATTAAATGCATGTTTAAATGACCCCGCGTTAACCTTAAAGAGCATAAGAGGGAGGCAATATCAGAAGTGAGCCTTTAGCTCAATGGCTTGCACTCTTAATGGTGAGGGGTGAGGTTGTGGGTTCGAGCCTCCACACCCTCACATTCATTTCCCTTTTTTTATTCAGGTTGTTACAGGGCTAGTTGAGGTCTAAGCTCAATAAAGAACTGAAAAGTGTTGAAATTAGGTTTGGTGTTTTAGGTATGAGTAGATGACTCTAACATGATCAATTAATAGACTTGGTAAGGCAAAAGCTCATATGGGCACACTTTGGGTTCAACTGTTGGGCCTGGCTTGACTAGGAGCCCAAATTGGTACGAGTTTAGGTCACAGAACCACTGGGCTTCGAGTGTAGTCTCGTGTCATAATTAATGTGTCCTAGGGTTTAGTTTTAGGCAAATGGGAACTTAGACAAAGACGACGACGATTACGGATCACAAATGGGGTGTTTTGTGGCTTTTCTAGGAATCTAAAATGGCGTCATTTTGGCATCTTATTAGATCCTCTGTCATGCCATCATATTGTTCGTGATTTAAGAGTTAAATGACCTAAACATGTGCAATTTAAAAGTTCAGTGATTAATGTGAAAAAAATAAACTTCCGTAGCCAAAATAGAGTGAAAAGAATGTTGAGCGGTGAAAAAGGTAATTTACCCTTGGAAAATTCTACAACGGGCGACGAACATTGATGAACACCACTAACGATGAACACCGATGAACACTATTATTTTTTTAAAATTTTAAAAATCTAAAGGACTAAAATTATAATTATAATTATCTCTTAAAAAATCAAATTTAATAGTTACTTTATAATATTTTTTAATAGGTTAGAATCAAATATACCCAATTCTTTTAAACCCTAACAAAATCAATCTCAAGATAGAAATCAATTTTTCCTGTCAAAACCTATTCCATTATTAATTTCCCTTCTTTCTTCAATCCAAGAAATCAAAGCCCTCACCGATTATAGCTTATTTAACTGTCTTCTTTTTCCTGTCAATTGTATCGTGTTTTCGTTTTCTTCATTGTTCACTTTTGGTTTAATGTTTTAGTTTATATTTGATTCTAATCTATTAAAAAATTATAAACTGGTTTCTATTTTTTTAAGAGATTGATTTTGTCAGGGTTTAGAAGAATTGGGTATATTTGATTCTAACCTATTAAAAAATATTATAAAGTAATTATTAAATTTGATTTTTATTTTTTTAAGAGATAATTTTAATTATAATTTTAGTCTTTTAGATTTCTAAAATTAAAAAAAAAATTAATGGTGTTCATCGGTGTTCATCGTTAGTGGTGTTCATCAATGTTCGTCGCACGTGGTAGACTCATCCTTTACCCTTAGTGATTTTAATTATTTTTTTTAGTGTTTCGGTTGGTTGATGATTTTTATTAATGATTCCATTCTCTAAGGTATCCAAATCTGTTCAAATCATCATAGAGATTAGTTATAAAAGAAGACCAGTCAATAAAGCAGCCTTAATAAAACAAAAGTGTAGTCAAATCTTGCGGTAGTTCTGCGGTAAGGCGGCTAATATGCGGCTAATATACAGCGTAACCGGATAGAAAGGTGATATGAACCCGGTAATGTGACCCGAGTCATATAGATGTGCCCGATCGTGATTCTAGTAAGAAATATTATTTGCTACGCTTTGAACTCTGAGACATCATAAAACATACATGTGAGATGAATAGCAATATAATAAAAAAAATAATGAAGAAAGGAATTGGATAGGTAATTTGGATACTATGGTGGTTAAGGATGGAGGATGATAATCATGGAAAGGTGTAAATCAAAGGAGTGATGGGAGATGCTAAAGGCGGCGTGGATTTGTATGGTTGCAAGGGTAGCGAATTGTGACCCGCTAGCTATAACGAGCTAGGAACCAACAATATACTTTGATGGATTCGAGGTGGAGGAGTGTGGAACGTGACCCACAAGCTATAAGAGAGCTTAGAACCAACGCTATAGTAAAATGAAATGGATAGAAGACTACAAGCACAACTTGAAGCCGATAGAGTTCTCGCAAGAACAAGATGAAAGCAATCTTTCAAAGGTTTATATTCTCCAAACAAAAAGTGTTTACAAATGAACCTAAGGTGCCTATTTATAGTGTGGCTAGGCACCATATGAAAAGTCACACAAAAGAGAGATGAATGCTCATCTAAATGCTATTGAATACAAATAAATGAAATGTTTCTTTCTTATCCTTTTGATGGATGAATTTTGCTTTAAATTGAGATGAACTTAGCCTTAAATTCGTCCAAAAGGAGTGGTGACTCTTGGGCTGCTTCATTTTGCTTGCAAATGGATAAAAGAGAATGAATGTGGACATAGGATGAATGTAGACATCCCACACATCCAAATCAGCTTGTCACTTTGAATTCCTTGATGATTTTATCACTTAATTTGATGATTAAATGATATTAAACCAGCCTTCATTGCTTGCCCATTTGTGGAATATGATCAGCCTTCAAAAATGATAAATAAAGGCCTTGAATGCATAATTTGAATGCTGATTATTGCATGTCCCTTCTCTTGAACGTGAATGGCCTTCATTGGTTCATAATTTCAACCTTGAATAGGTGAATTATGAAGCTTAAATGTTTTGTTACTCTAAGAAGATGAACATCCTTGAAAAGATGAAAAGAATTCAGCCTTGAATTGCCTTCAATTGCCTTGTTTGCATGAGTAAAGATGGTCATCAATGACTTGTTTCCAAGTTGAAGTTGAAAAGTCTCTTCTTTAATCCACACGTCACATGAACCTAGACACACACAAAGGATTTATTCAAACTTAAAATAATAGATGCATGAAACAATTAAATAGTTAGTTAATTGAGTGAACTAGTTAAATGAATGAACTAGTTTAACTAAAGAACTAACTTTATTGAATTTAACTAAATGCATGAATGAAGTAGTTTAAAGAATAATTTAAGATACATAATTAAACTACTTCCCTAAATCAACTAAAACTATAAATGAAGTGCATGCTTTAATGGTCAACACACTTTATCAATGCAATGGAAGTTTGAAATACTTAAATTCTCATGCAAATGCATGCATGAGCAAGGTAAGACATTCCTCCCTTATTATGTCTTCTTTCTCACGTTCATGGCTTGTTGTAAACAAGCTTTCCATGGCTGATTGAAACTCCTTGGCCCGTGCACGTGTAATGGGGCCACTTGGGTACTTCTCCGGGTCCTTGTTCTTGATGGTCATATCAGTCCCTCCCTCTTTAAAGTGATTTGTCCCCAAATCGTCACCTACATCAAAAGGAGATAAATCAGCAACATTAAAGGTTGCACTAACATTAAACTCACCTGGGAGGTCTAGTTGATAAGCATTATCATTGATCCTTTTAACTACTTGAAATGGCCCATCTCCTCGAGGCATCAATTTAGATTTCCGTTGGGCTGGAAACCTTTCTTTTCTCATGTGCAACCACACCCAATCTCCCGGCTCAAAGACAACTCTCCTTCGACCCTTGTTTGTTTGCTGCTCATATTTCTTAGTTTTCTTTTCAATATTATCCCGCACTTGTTGATGAAGTTTCTTAACAAATTCAGCTTTGTTAAGTCCATCTTTATTCACAATTTGATCAGCGGGTAATGGCAATAAGTCCATCGGAGTTAATGGATTGAACCCATACACAACTTCAAAAGGAGTGTGTCCTGAGGTGGTATGGACTGATCGGTTATATGCAAACTCCACATATGGTAAGCACTTCGGTTTGGCCATCCGTTTGAGGGTGACAAGTGGTGGAAAATAGCAGCTTAGTTCCAATCTTACTCCATAAGGCTCTCCAGAAGTGGCTTAAGAACTTCACGTCTCGATCGGAAACGATAGTTCTTGGCACACCATGTAATCTCAAGACTTCCCTGAAAAACAAGTTAGCAATATGTAAGGCATCATTAGTCTTGTTGCAAGGAATAAAATGAGCCATTTTGGAAAATCTATCCACTACTACAAAGATGGAGTCTTTTTTATTCTTTGTGCGTGGAAGCCCTAGCACAAAATCCATTGAAATGTCCATCCATGGTTCTTCTGGAATAGGTAGTGGTGTGTAGAGTCCATGTGGCATGGATTTAGACTTAGCCTTCTTGCAAGTGATGCAACGTTCACATAACCTCTCTACATCTCGTCTCATCTTTGGCCAATATAAATGCTCTTGAAGTATGGCCAAAGTCTTTGCTATTCCAAAATGTCCCATTAAGCCTCCTCCATGGGCTTCTTTGATAAGTAATTCACGTGTGGAACCTTGTGGAATACAAAGTCTTCCTTCCTTGAATAGGAACCCATTGTCCCTATAATAGTTTTCAAACGTGCCTTTCTCACAAGCTTTGTAATTTTTTTCAAAATCAGAATCAGATTCGTATAAATCCTTAATGAAAACAAAACCCAACAACTTAGATTCTAAGGTGTTTAGAAGAGCGTACCTCCGAGACAATGCATCGGCAACTATATTCTCCTTACCTTTCTTATATTTGATGGCATAGGGAAAAGATTCAAGAAACTCCACCCATTTGGCATGTCGTTTGTTGAGTTTATGTTGCCCCCGAATGTGCTTCAATGCCTCATGATCGGTGTGAATAATGAACTCCTTAGGCCATAGATAGTGTTGCCATGTTTCCATTGCGCGAACAAGGGCATACATCTCCTTATCATATGTTGGATAGTTCAACGTAGCTCCACTTAATTTCTCACTAAAATATGCTATAGGACGTCCACCTTGAGATAATACCGCTCCAATTCCCACACCTGATGCATCACATTCAATTTCAAACGTTTTGTTAAAATCAGGTAAGGTAAGCAAAGGGGCATGAATTAAACATTCTTTAATGACATTAAAAGATTTCTCTTGGTCTTCCCCCCAGAAAAAGTTAGCATTCTTCTTGATGACACTAGTTAAAGGGGCGGCAATGGTGCTGAAGTTTGGCACAAATCTCCGGTAAAAGCTTGCAAGTCCATGGAAACTCCTAACTTGAGAAATGCTTGTTGGTCGTGGCCATTCTTCAATGGCTTTAACCTTCTCTTTGTCAACCTCTAAGCCTTTAGAACTGACAACAAAACCAAGAAAGACAACTTTGTCAGTACAAAATGTACACTTGTCTAAATTAGCATATAACTTCTCCTTTCTTAAAACCAACAAAACTGACCTCAAGTGTTGAACATGTTCTTCTATTGATTTACTATAGATTAAGATGTCATCAAAATAAACCACACAAAATTTACCCAAAAACGGTCTAAGAACATGGTTCATTAACCTCATGAAAGTACTTGGTGCATTAGTTAAGCCAAAAGGCATAACCAACCATTCATAGAGTCATTGCTTTGTTTTAAATGTTGTTTTCCATTCATCACCTTCCCGCATTTTTATTTGGTGATAACAACTCTTAAGATCAATCTTAGAGAAAAGGTTAGAACCACTAAGCTCATCTAACATATCATCTAAACGGGGAATAGGGTGGCGATACTTTACCGTAATTTTGTTTACCGCTCGACAATCTACACACATGCGCCAAGTTCCATCCTTCTTTGGCACAAGTAATACCGGAACGGAACATTGGCTAAGGCTCTCCCTCACGTAGCCTTTGGCCATTAGTTCAGCCACTTGCCTTTGTAACTCCTTGGTTTCCTCGGGATTGCTTCGGTAAGCTGGACGGTTAGGAATGATGGCACCGGGAATGAAATCTATTTGATGTTCAATGCCACGGATTGGTGGCAGCCCACTTGGTATCTCCTCCAGAAATAATTCGTCAAATTCCTGCAACAAAGACACAATAGAAGAAGGCAAAGTGTGATCAAGTTGGTTAGTGTTCAATAAACTTTCCTTGTACACAAGTACAAGTAATTCCTTTCCCGACAGCAAACACTTTCTCAACTCTCTTTCTTTGGTAAAAACACTCATTTTCGCACCCTCACTTTGCTTACTCTCACTTGCTTTTACCTCCATTTTTTATTCTCTCTCTTTGGCTCTTTCAATACTTTCTCTCAAATGTATTTGGTCTTTGTGAATTTGTTTTGGTGAAAGAGGGGCTAAGGTAATCTTTCTTACTCCATGGGTGAGTGTATACCGATTGGTATATCCATCATGTATGACTCGTTTATCGAATTGCCATGGCCTCCCAAGTAGTAAATGGCCAGCGTGCATCGGAACAACATCGCAAAGAACTTCATCCTTATACTTTCTAATGGAGAAAGCAACAAGAACTTGCTTGGTAACCTTGAGTTTTCCTCCGTCATTAAGCCACTGCAGCTTGTAGGGATGTGGATGCTTTGTGGTTGCTAATCCAAGTTTTTCTACCATAAGAGTACTAGCAACATTAGTACAACTACCTCCATCAATAATGACAAAGCATACCTTTCCGTTAACATGGCAGCGAGTATGAAAGATATTCTCGCGTTGCTCATTCCCTTCACTCGCTTGCACACATAGGCTCATTTTCATAATAAGGGCCTCTCCTTCTGCTGCATACTCTATATCATCACCTTCATCTTCTTGTATGGCAGCAACTTCATCTTCCTCCTCTTGTTCCGATTCAACCTCTCTATCATCACGAAGAAGCATGGTGTTGCGATTTGGGTATTGGCTTGCAATATGCCCTCTTCCCAAGCACTTGAAGCATTGTATATCACGGGAACAGTTTGGAACATTCGGATCCTTACCTTTGCTAGTTTCGGCATTGGCCTTGCTTCCTTTGGGTGGTGCGCCTCTTTCATTGGGTGGTATTGGAGGACTCCGTTTGTAAGAACTTTGCCCCGATCTTGATGATGCTCCCACATAGGTTCGTGTGGAACCCTTCCGTTTAAGTTGCTTTTCCACTTTTATGGCCATATGCACCATGTCTTCGATCTCCACATAATGTTGCAACTCAATGACGACCGCAATATTTGGGTCAAGGCCGGATAGAAATCTTGCCATGGTGGCTTCTTGATCCTCATCAATGTTAGCTCGGATCATGGCTACTTCCATCTCTTGAAAGTAGTCCTCAACACTACGGTTGCCTTGGGTGAGATTTTGAAGCTTGTTGAACAACTCCCTATGATAGTGAGTTGGAACGAACCTCCTACGCATAACGGCCTTCATATCATTCCAAGTAGAAATTGGATGTTCACCATTGCGTCTCCTGCTAGATGTCAACTGATCCCACCATATTAGTGCATAATCTGTAAATTCAATGGCTGCAAGTTTTACCTTCTTAAGCTCGGAGTAGTTGTGGCACTCAAAGATGTGCTCAACTTTTTTTTCCCATGCAAGATAGGCTTCAGGATCTGTTCTTCCTTGGAAATGAGGAATGGTTATTTTGATGTTGCTAAGATTATCATCAACTCTTGCCCGAGCTCTTTGGTACCTAGGTTCTTGACGCCTCAAACTTTGCTGGGAGGCTCGCTCGTCTATGAGTTCTTCGTCCACCTCTCCCTCATACTCTTCCTCGTGATCTGAATTATGCCTTCGTTGAGATCTTTCCTCCAAATGATCTAATCGTTCTTGCATCGGCCCCAACCTTTGTTGCAACAACCTGTCCATCTCTCGGATAATATCTTGAAGATTGGAGTTAGTTGCATCTACGTTAACATTATTACCTCCTCCAACAGAGTTTCTCACGGAATTTTGAGACATTATTAGTAAAAAAGATAAAAAAAAATTAAAACCTCACAAACACAAAACCTCACCTATTCCACTCCAAGAAAATGCACTAACACTCGTGTTTCACTCGGGATGGCTTTTACCCTTGATGTGCACTCTTGCCTTTTTCCACTCTTGCTCTCAATCAAGTCCTTTTAAGAACTTCCTCAAGGCTTGCAAATGGCATGTAGAATTCGGCTGAAAAAAACAAAACTTGGCTAAAGGAATTTGGAAGGTGGGATAAGAAAAAGTGGCAACAACAAAAAATGGTAAATTGTGAGAGTTGGTAAAGATGACAAAATAGTAGCAAAAGAAAAAAATGATGTAAGATTTTTTTAAAGAAGAATAGAGAATACGATGCCCCCTCCCTCTTTAACTTTCTCTAAATTTTTTTCGATTTTTTTCTTTTCTTTTTTTTCTTTTTTTTCCTTTTTTCAGAAGAGAGACAACGACTGTCTTACTGAATCAACCTTGCTCTGATACCAATTGATATGAACTCGGTAATGTGACCCGAGTCATATAGATGTGCCCGATCGTGATTCTAGTAAGAAATATTCTTTGCTACGCTTTGAACTCTGAGACATCATAAAACATACATGTGAGATGAATAGCAATATAATAAAAAATAATGAAGGAAGGAATTGGATAGGTAATTTGGATACTATGGTGGTTAAGGATGGAGGATGATAATCATGGAAAGGTGTAAATCAAAGGAGTGATGGGAGATGCTAAAGGCGGCGTGGATTTGTATGGTTGCAAGGGTAGCGAATTGTGACCCGCTAGCTATAACGAGCTAGGAACCAACAATATACTTTGATGGATTCGAGGTGGAGGAGTGTGGAACGTGACCCACAAGCTATAAGAGAGCTTGGAACCAACGCTATAGTAAAATGAAATGGATAGAAGACTACAAGCACAACTTGAAGCCGATAGAGTTCTCGCAAGAACAAGATGAAAGCAATCTTTCAAAGGTTTATATTCTCCAAACAAAAAGTGTTTACAAATGAACCTAAGGTGCCTATTTATAGTGTGGCTAGGCACCATATGAAAAGTCACACAAAAGAGAGATGAATGCTCATCTAAATGCTATTGAATACAAATAAATGAAATGTTTCTTTCTTATCCTTTTGATGGATGAATTTTGCTTTAAATTGAGATGAATTTAGCCTTAAATTCGTCCAAAAGGAGTGGTGACTCTTGGGCTGCTTCATTTTGCTTGCAAATGGATAAAAGAGAATGAATGTGGACATAGGATGAATGTAGACATCCCACACATCCAAATCAGCTTGTCTCTTTGAATTCCTTGATGATTTTATCACTTAATTTGATGATTAAATGATATTAAACCAGCCTTTATTGCTTGCCCATTTGTGGAATATGATCAGCCTTCAAAAATGATAAATAAAGGCCTTGAATGCATAATTTGAATGCTGATTATTGCATGTCCCTTCTCTTGAACGTGAATGGCATTCATTGGTTCATAATTTCAACCTTGAATAGGTGAATTATGAAGCTTAAATGCTTTGTTACTCTAAGAAGATGAACATCCTTGAAAAGATGAAAAGAATTCAGCCTTGAATTGCCTTCAATTGCCTTGTTTGCATGAGTAAAGATGGTCATCAATGACTTGTTTCCAAGTTGAAGTTGAAAAGTCTCTTCTTTAATCCACACTTCACATGAACCTAGGCACACACAAAGGATTTATTCAAACTTAAAATAATAGATGCATGAAACAATTAAAGAGTTAGTTAATTGAGTGAACTAGTTAAATGAATGAACTAGTTTAACTAAAGAACTAACTTTATTGAATTTAACTAAATGCATGAATGAAGTAGTTTAATGAATGATTTAAGATACATAATTAAACTACTTCCCTAAATCAACTAAAACTATAAATGAAGTGCATGCTTTAATGGTCAACACACTTTATCAATGCAATGGAAGTTTGAAATACTTAAATTCTCATGCAAATGCATGCATGAGCAAGGTAAGACATTCCTCCCTTATTATGTCTTCTTTCTCACGTTCATGGCTTGTTGTAAACAAGCTTTCCATGGCTGATTGAAACTCCTTGGCCCGTGCACGTGTAATGGGGCCACTTGGGTACTTCTCCGGGTCCTTGTTCTTGATGGTCATATCAAAAGGTGACCGGTTAAAGATAATGTTTCCGGTAAAAGTTACCGATTATGTTGATCCGAATATTAATATATTTGGTAGCGCCTAATTTGTTGTTAATTTCGAGCTGATGGGGACTCGGAAATTTCCACGATAACAAAACTGGTAAAATTACCAGTTTTGTTAATCCAAATTTCAATATATTCGGTAGCGTCTAATTTGTTGTTTATTTCGAAAGTATCCATACTTTTTAAAAGTTGATCGGTACTTTTTGAACACCAATGTAACCGCGGTTGGAAAAGAATGTCGAAAATATCGATACCTTATGCACAGTTTTTTGTATTGAATTTTAAAAAGTATCGAAAAAACAGAAACTTTAATGTAACACTTTATACAATTTTATCGAACAGTTTAATCGTTACCGAATCGTTACCACAAGTCAAAAGAATCTTTAAAATACAAGGAAATTTAATGTAACCGGTTACATTACTTAAACATATGCAAAAGAATCGGTACAATAGAAAAAATTAGACATAACCGGTTACATTATTAATTCATATAATGTAATCGGTAAATCTTTACCGGATATATTGCTTGGTTTCGATACTTTTTTAAGAGCGTGCGCAAAAGAATCGGTACAATAAAAAAAATTCTACATAACCGGTTACATTATTAATTCATATAATGTAACCGGTAAATCTTTACCGGATATAAAGTTTGGTTTCGATACTTTTTTTAAGAACGTGTGCAAAAGAATCGGTACAATAGAAAATATGAAAACATTACCGGTTACATTATTAATTCATATAATGTAACCGGTAAATCTTTACCGGATTTATTGTTTGGTGTCGAAAGAATCGACACAATTCAAAAACGTATCGAAACTTGAGGAATTGTATCGATTATATATATCATAATGATATAACTGGTTAAAAGTATCTACTCGCCTTTGTATTGCTTGCATTTACAGAAAACCTAAGAGAGGAGAGTATTTGAAATCGACCCGAGTTTGGTTGCTGCGAAATACAAGGTAGGCGTTCTTGGAGTCGTGTTGTATCAGAATCGAAAGGAAAGGTTTTGGGTTTGGGGACTTTGAAGTAAAAGGTATGTTGTCGAAACCCTAGTTTTTTGGTAATGTAGTATTGTGTAGTTGGGGATAATGTTTTGGGTTTAGTGATGTTGAAGTAAAATCGGAATTCTGATCGATTATAGGTCGAAATTGTGTAATTATATTTAGGAATTAAATATCGGTACTTTGTTCTGAGAACTTATCGGTAGAAATTAATAATGTCGGTAGAAATTACATATCGATACTTTTTTTCAGAAAACTAAAGCGAGATGACTGCTAAGGATCATGAAGATGTTGTTCAAGATGAGACTGAAATGGTTCAAATGGAGGCGGAGAGTTTCGATAGTGAGGAAAATCCGAAGCAACCAAAGGGTGAATTTATGTACTTCTAGTAAGTAGCAATTGTCAAATAATTATTATGTAAATTATAATTGGATGAAAGTATTTAAGAACATTTAAACTTTGCTATCATGACAGTATGAAAGAATGTCAGAGGATGGGGGATTGTGGTACTTACACTGTCGGTTCGGTATGTAAATTGAAATTATAGTGAATATATTGGAGGTTGAATATTTTGATTGTTTATGGTTTATGCATAATTTTCAGGTGAGAGACATGGTGGTGAATAAATGGAACACGATGAGTGAAACTGAGAAGCAACCATTTAACCTGTTGTCCACAAATGATAGAGAAAAATATGAGGCCAAGAAGAACAAGAAGAAAGCAGAAGGAAAAGATGTGAAGAAGGTATTCATTATACTTGTAAATATGTTGATAAATGATATATAAAAACTCTGACATTATATGTATATTATTTACATAGGAAGTGTCGACTAGGTGTAGCATAAAACGAGTGCACCACATTATAGAGGAGTTGAAAGGGAAGGATAAAGCAAATCTGTTGGAAGAAATGGGGTTTGGATCTCTTATTGGGATGCAGGACCGACCAATTCGGAGGGAATTGTGTCGCTTGTTGATGGGAGATTTTGATTTGCAGAAGTGTGATGTGCGATACGGAAAATATTCATTTCATTTTAGTGTCCGATTTGTTGAAGCCGTTTTGGGGCTACAAAATAAAGGCCAGACTGTGGATGAAGTTATAAAGAGGGAGGATTGGAAATTACTTGTGAAGAAGTATGGCCTAACGTCCAATGTGTCATTTGCTACACTTGAGGACGATATAAAAAGCGGCAAGTATGAGGGGGATGATCTGAAGGCCCGGGTACTATTGTACATTGTCGGAGTATTCCTTTGTCCAACGGGTAATACATCCCCGAGCAAGGAAAGTATGAAGTTGATTTGAGACACCGGGTTGAAAGGTGAATTAAATTGGGCGTCATATGTCTATGACAAATTAATTGATGCAATCAAGACTTTTCAGAAGTCCAAAAACCCCACATACCTCAAAGGATGCATAGCAGTCTTAAAGGTAAACGAGTTGAATATTGATATTGGTTTAGAAAACTTTGTAAGTAGTTATTATAGAAAATGATAAAGTTTATTATAAATGCAGGTTGCATTGTTTGATTTTTGGTCAGATTCTTCTTGTGTGTCGACATTCCAAAAAATCGGATTGGCACGCATCACTTTCTGGGGCAAGGAAGAAGTTGCTCGAGTTATGGCAAAGTTAAAGTTGGAATTACCGAAAAAGAAGGCAAGGGTAATTTCAGTATTTATAGATTAGTAAGGACTTAAAAAAGAAAGATGCTCTAATAATGTAGTTTATTTGTGAAGGTTGGCGAGGAGGAAGAGGAGGAAGAGGAGAAGGTAGAAGATAAGGTGAAACTGAATGAAGGGGGAAATAAATATGACATATTGATGGCTGAGTTGGCGGAGGTTAAAAAAGCCGTTTCTGATTGTTTGCAAAGACAATCCAGAATCGAACAGGCTATTGAGAGCTTAAAGGGGGAAGTAGGGGAAAAGGTTGATGGTGTTGTTAAAGAAGTGGTGGAATTGAGGGGTGAGTTGAAGGGGGTGATTGAAATGGTGGAAAAAAAATTGGATGAGGGGATACATTTAAGTCCTGAAATAAACAAAAGAGGAGTTATGTTGAGGCAAAATATGATGAACTTATAAAAAATGATGAAGAAAATTTAAAAGAATTGAGTAAGAGGGAGGAGGAAAATATAAGAGAGGTCCTCCATGAAGATACGAGGACACCGGATCATGCAATAGATGTAGAGCTCGATTCAGGGTGTCCTGCACCAAAGAAGATGAAGACTAAAAAGGTAAAATGAATAATACAAATGACATCCATTAAGATTATTGTGTTGTGGCTAACATCTATTGATATATCGTAGGCTGCAAAGGTCAAAATACCAAGTGGAATTGATTCGATGGAGGCTGCGATGTGTGATTATGTATGGAATAGTGGATTGTTAGAAAAATCGTAAGTAATATATATTGCTTTGCGAGTGATATTTAAATAAATTTGGGAAAAAATTAATACAAAAAATTGCTTCTATAGAGATGTTATCCTAGATTACGGGCTCGAACACGGCACAGTAGGCGGCCTTGGCTCGTTAAAACCCGGGGAATGGCTAAGAAGTCCGATTATTGATTTGAAAGGCTGGTTGTTGGCTTACGATTCGATGAGGAATAGTTCAACGAAGCGGAAGATTTGCTATCTACCATCCGATTTTGTGGTAAGTTACATTTTTACAAATTTTCGTGTCCAATTTGTTTTTTAAAATGCAGTCCGCGTTGATAATGGAGATTGTTTTTTAAAACGTAGTCCGCGTTGATAATGGACGGTCAAAATGTGCCGAATCTTATAAGTTTCTATTGTAATACATTGATCGACCATAATAAATTCACCGATTGTGACATGGTAAGATATTTTTGCGTACATGTTGTTAAGTATTTAAATAATAACAATAAATGTTCTAATATCTTGTGTGACAATTGTTGTAGATCTTCATGCCAATAAACGATACGAATAATCATTGGTGTCTCTTGGTGTTGGATATGGTTGATCGTGTAGCATCGTTTCTTGATAGTCTACATAGATCTCCCCGGCACAGGACTAGAGTGGACCAAACCAAGAAAACAGTATGTGTCGATACATTTTGTAATTTATAATGCATAATTTCTTCGTAATCTAATTTTAAATTTTTTTTGACGCAGCTGGAATGTTTACATAAATTTAATGAGGACGAGGCGTTTTGTGCCCAATTTGGGAAGATTAAGGTACCACCGAAGGATTTAAAATTCGTGGTCCGTAAGACGAAGGTGAAAACGAACGGGTATGAAATTTGAGTATTTAATAAGTCAAAAAATTCATTGTGCTTATCTACTATTTGACATTTTGCGTCATTATAACAGACATGATTGTGGAATGTATGTGGTCATGTGGATGGAAGCTATTTTTGAAGGGAGGTCACCGGATGATTTGGTAAGTGGTCCGAAAAGGACTTTATTTTAAAAAAAAAAATTGGCACTGACATTGACTCCTAATTTGAATGTAGGTTGTTGGGGATTTTGATCGTCCGAGAGTTTTAAACGATCTCGTAAATCACGATTGTAATAGAAGGAGAGCTAAGTTCACAACTGCTTGCCTAGAACGTATGAAAACATAATTCATTCTGAAAGCAAATATATGTACATTATGTTACCATAATTTTTCCCACTATGTAATTGTTGATATCATAGTTAGTTTATTGTAAATTATGTTAACATATTAGCTTCTTTGAAAAAATGTAAAGAAATTTTGTGTTTATCATATTGAATTCTGCATACACCTAATTATGGGAGACTGGACTTTTCTAGGACTTTTCTAGTATACTGGAATCAAAGTTTCGAATCTTTTGTGCCGCAATGAGAACAGATATCGATACTTTTAAACGAAAAATTTGTATCCGGATAATAAAATCCCGAAGAAATCGATACTTTTTTTCCTTTATGATTCAATTATCGATACTTTTGTAAACAGAAGGACTGACATAGCTTACTGGAATCAAAGTGTCGATACTTTTTCTGACGCTATGAGTAAAAATATCGATACTTTTAAACGAAATATATGTATCCTCAGAATAACAATCCCCGAAAACATCGATACTTTTTTCCTTCATGATTAAATTATCGATACTTTTGTAAACAGAAGGACTGACATAGCTTACTGTAAGGAAAGTTTCGATCCTTTTGGACGCTATGATTATAAGTGTCGATACAAATAAATAAAATCAATGATTCCGGTTGCGTCTTTACCGTCTTCATTACTGACTACATCAATGTACCCGGTACACTTGTCAATGTTTCCGGTACCGATTCAATCTAAAATTTAGGCGGGATTTCTATTTAAACCAGCCCTAAACTTAAATCCTCCATTTCGTAATTTTATCGATACTATTGCAGAGATCTCTTCAACTCCAACAACGACTACCACAGTTCAGAGAAATTACACCGTTCAACCTGGGTATAAAATCAACACCGACGAGGACGATTACTACGATCATATTTACAGGTTAGTAAAAGAGACTGATTTTGCGTACTTTAGGGTTAGGGTTTTGCACGATTTTGGAGTAACCGTTCATCTTCTGCATATAACAGTTGTAATGGCACCCAAAAAAGTGGCATCCAAACGGAAGAGAGGTACTGCTTCCAAGATAAAGTCATCTTCTAAATCAAGGTCTGCTGCTCAAGTAAGTTCAAGTTCTTCTGAAGAAAATTTGTCTTTTGAATCGCAAAACTTTAGAAGCAAGGAAGAGAAAATGACATATGATAGCAATTTCAAAACAAGAAAGATTCGTCCAGAACGTGTTATTGACTTGGACTTCTTCTTCGATGAGAAAAACAAATTTGGGTTTAAAGAAACATTTACAGATTGGGGCTGGCTTGAACTGCTTGGTGTAGAACCAAAATATTACCCCAATCTTGTTAGAGTTTTCTACAGTAATGCAAAATTATACCTCCAGCCTAGTACGGGAAAAATATTACGAATTACGACTCATGTCATGGGTAAGGAGATATATATAGATGCGTCATCTATTGCTGCTGGTATAGGAGTGAAGAATGTAGGAGATTCCGATGAACATGTTTTAGATCCTACCATGAAACGTGTGGATCGGAATAGTCCCATTAACCTTGGTGTGGAGGGCATATTGTTCCACCTTCTTGTCACTTGGTTTCTTCGGCCGTCCGGTGGGAAATTTTCACAAATTCGAGATAGTGATTACTGGTGGTTGTCTAAATATGAATCAAGAACCGCTCCAAACATAGCAAAACTGATATATGAGACAATTCTACATATAGTGAAGAAGGGTGCTTCCATTACAACCTCACTACCATATGGATGCATAATTTGCCGTATATTGAGGAAGGAAGGAGTGCAATTCAATCTTGACTACCCTCTTCGACTATCCCGGAAGATCGACATGATTACCTTGACAAAAGCGGGATACGATTTTATTGAAAATGTCGGTTGGATAAACAAATGTGTAATTGGAGCGGAACAAGGCAACGACCAAGTGGAGAACGTTGAAGCAGAAGACCACGAGCGGATGCAAGAAGATGAGATCGAAGGGGTGATTACCATGAAGTCAGTGATGGCCTACATGGTTCATTTCCGCGAGCATATGGATGCTCGTTTTGGCGAGATTAATGACCAAATCGGCCAAATGCGAGCAGATATTTCCTCACTTCGTGCTGACTTCTCCAACTTCTGTAATCAATGCCTTCAAAGCAAATACAAAACCATAGGTAAAATAACCCTTTAAATTTACTATTGACATTCGGTTATTTGACTATTGACATGCTTATAACAGAAGTGGAGAATCCAGTGGTGCCTGAAGAGGAGAATACGGTGCCTGAAGAGGAGAATGATAAAGAGGTAGACAGTTCAGATGATGATGACAGTGAAGACCCCAACAGATATATGATTTCTCTATCACAGAACAAAAAACTTGTCATTTTTGATGTCAACAGAGTCCTTGCATATTATACAAAACAAACTCCCAGAGGTAATTAAATGTCTGCAAATTTGTTTACGGCTATAAAGAAAACAATTATGTTGAATTTCTTTTCATGTTGTAGATGTTATACTGAGGCCAGGTGTAGAAGAATTTATGCAATTTTGTTTAGAGAAGTTTGTTGTTGGAATATGGTCATCGAAGTTGAGGTACGCACCGTTATGATTAAAATTGTTAACATTTAACGTTGACCTCTTAAAGAATTTAAAGTTTATCGTGGTAATTGTTTCGATACATTTCTCCCCCTTTTTGAAAATGTTTCGATACTGTTGTCAAATTCCATCACACATTAGCGAATCTGCTCGAAACTATCGATACTTTATGTCCATTACGATACAATTATCGATACTTTAAGAAACAAAGGATTCCCATAGCTTACTGGAATTAAAGTTTCGATACATTTTCACCCTTTCAGTAAAAGTATCGATCCTGTTGTAAAATTACATGCTACGTTAGCAAATATGGTCGAAAGTATCGATACTTTAATCGTATTTGAAAACAATTATCGATACTTTTTATTCACATATGGATCCCCATTGCATACTGGAACAAAAGTTTCGATACGATTTACACACTATTAATAAAAACCCGATACTTTTGAAAGAAAATCAATGTTTTCGGTACGATTATCGTTCGAAAATATCGATGCTTTCACAAAAATTTCGATAATTAACAAAAACTAAAGGCTTCCGATAGCTTACTGGGAACAAGATTTTCGATACTTTTTCCATGTTTTAATGTAATTATCGATACGTTTGCAAAAACATTAATGTTTCCGGTATATTTTTACTGTATTCTTTATTCATTACATCAATGTATCCGGTTTATTATTACTGTTTTCATTATACACATCTACAACTTTGCATTGCAGTGTTATGTCTTTTCACTTGTATCACATGCACCGTTTACTGCTCATCCTGTATAAAGCTGAAACCCTTAATCCCCGGAACGAATCTGATTCTTCCTTTTCAGTTTCGTGTCTTTTCACTTGTATCACGCATGCACCATTCATGACCTTCATTTATTGGGTAGTTCTCCTAGTTCTCCTCATTTATTTCTATAACCCTGGAAACGAGGAGAAGAACGAATCTGATTCTACCTTTTCAGTTTCGCGTCTTTCCAATGTATCACATGCACCGTTCTGTTCATGTACCTTCTCCTCATTTATTTCTATAACCCGGGAAACGAGGAGAACGAACGAATCTCTCAATCTGAGTCTGCCTTTTTAGTTTCATGCATTATCACTTTCCCTCCCAAACGGAAATTGCCTATAAATTAACAACTCCTCTATTTACTCTTCACAACATCTTCAAATTAATCTACTCAACCCTTTCGTTTACTTTTATAGTCAGTTCTCTTTCACATTCTTCTATTATACAAATGAGTTCAAGCAGAAGTTCGAGTAAAAATCCTCAGCCTTTGGCAAAGAGGAAGATTGATTTCGAGACATCATCAAACAGTGATGATGATTTCTATATTGATTCTGATTCTGATAATGACAAACAACTAAGCCACGAGGCAATGAAATCCAGCAAATGCTTCAAGAGGTTCTTCGAGGCCTTCGATCGAATGAACTCTATCAACGACCCTTCTACTGAATGGCTGTGTCCAGCATGCCACGGAGGTCCTGGTGCCTTTCACAAGTTTCGTGGCCTTCAGTCCCTACTCACCCATGCAAAAACCAAAGGAGGACCAAAGTTGAAAATTCATCGCCTCCTTGGTCAGATGTTGGAGGAGGAATTGCGAAGAAGGGGTACTTCGGCTACTCCTCAAGTTCAAGCTTCAGGCCAATGGAGTGGTCTGAGTAATGATGCTGCTATTGTCTCCCCCCCGCCTTCAACCAACCAGGAAGCTCATCACCAAATACTCTGGCCACCCATGGTGATGATTATGAACACAAAGCTTCATAGAGATGGAGATGGGAAGGTAGTTATAATTTACTTCTTAATTATGTTTTCATTAATATTATATTTTAATAATTAACTTCTTTTTTTAACTTTCTGCTTGCTTCAGTGGATTGGTATGGGAAACCAAGAGCTTCTCGACTATTTCAGTTCCTATGGTGTTGTTGCCAAGGCTCGCCATTCATACGGTCCAGAATGCCATCGTGGGATGAGCCTTCTGATTTTTGAGAGCACGGCAAGAGGTTATCTAGATGCTCAGCGTCTGCATAACCAGTTTGCTGCCCAAGGTTTCGGCTTAGATGCTTGGCAACGTTATGCTCCATCCCCTCCATCCAGCCAGCGCCAACTATATGGTTACATGGCTGAAAAAGAAGACATACACATCTTCAACCGCCATCTCCAAGGTTTTCTCTATCATTTTCTTCTATTATTAATAACAAGATACACTTCTGCTCATACTTATGCAAAAAAATTTTGTTCATTAGGCAACCAAAAGGTCAAGTTTGAGATGCGACCATATGCACAGATGGTTGGACAGCAAGCTGGTGCTGGAACAAGTTCCATGGGTGGCAGGGGGACTTGAAGGGTGGAGGCTTGAAGGGACAAGAAATTGAGAAGAAAGAAAAGATTGATGGTCTAATATTTATGTGCAGTGCAAAGACCATGCCGGATTGTTTCCAATATCATAAAACCCTATTACATGATATTGGAAACAATCCGGCTTGGTCTTTGCATTGCACATAAATATTAGAAGATCAATCTTTTCTTTCTTCTCAATTTCTTTTTCTTTCCGTTGCCATCTCGTTTTGTAATCTTTTCCTTTTGTAATCTTTTCCTTGCTATCTGATGCACTACTATTTTCTTGATTCTTTTGGATCTTCTGGCTCTTCTCTACATGCTCCATACTTTTTCGTAAATATAATTGATATAAACGATTTAATAGAAGTATCCACACTTTTTCGAAAGTATCCATATCCAAACATTTGATATAAGTATTCATACTTTTCCTGCAAGTAAAACAAAGTTTCCATACTTCTAATAAACGTATCGACACATTTAATATAAGTATCCATATGTTTTATTTAAGTATCCTTACTATCGACCCACAATTGAACCAGTTCCAATGTTTTTATTAAAATATCGATAATATTGTTTAAAGTATCGATTCTTATTGGCTACCTATTACGTTACCCTAGTACCGGATATATTGATAACAAGTATCGATAAACTTTTCAAAAGTATGGATACTTTCGAAATTAACACCAAATTAGACGCTACCGAATATATTGATATTCGGATCAACAAAATCGGTAATTTTACCGGTTTTGTTATCGTGGGAATTTCCAAGGCCCCATCAGCTCGAGATTAACAACAAATTAGGCGCTACCGAATATATTGATATTCGGATAACAAAATCAGTAATTTTACCGATTTTGTTATAGTGGGAATTTCCGAGGCCCCATCAGCTCAAATTTATCAACAATTTAGGCGCTACCGAATATATTGATATTCGGATAACAAATTAGGTAAAATTACCGGTTTTGTTATCGTGGGAATTTCCGAGGCCCCATCAGCTCAAACATTATCAACAATTTCCGTGCTACCGGTTATATTGATATTCGGATAACAAAATAGGTAAAATTACCAGTTTTATTATGTCAGACCGATAACTTAAATTTGCCGGTTACCATTTTTTATTTTTTTAGTGTTTTTTACCGGATACATCATTTCATATCGATATAACCGGTAGCGCTTTACCGAATACATTATATATCTTATAATTTTTCCGGTAACGCCGTTTCTTAGCCGTATATTAGGCGGCCGCATACTAAAAAACTCCCTAATCTTGTTATCATCTTTCCCCACTTCTTTATCCCATCATTAATTAGAATCATGATATTTTCAAAAATCACAGTTTCAGACGCCCATTAACATAAGCATGCTAAATGTTCGTCATCATCTTTCCTTAATTTCCATGCATGCCCTGTAGCAGTAAATGTTTGACTGAGCTTTTTCCCACTATTTCTATTAAAATTTCTTTCTTTATTTTTTCTTTTCTCAAACTTTATCACATGGAAGCATGTGACATTCTCTCTCTCTCTTTTTTTTTTATCATAATGTGACATTCTCTTTTTTTTTTTTTTTTGATCAAAATGTGACATTCTCTCTTATTGCGGGTAAAACAATTCCTTTTAATTAGATATGTCGTATACTTTAGGAGTGGCAATGCTTTTGTTTGATTTTAGAACAATTCGCGGTTAATGCGTGTATCTGTTTTGTCCTTTTTAGCTCAACCGAATATTATAAATAATCGTCTTCTGAATTTTATACTTATTTTAAAAAGTTGTTATTACATTCGAAGGATTATAATTGACTCTCTTTTATAAATATAATTACATGACTATCTTGTTATTTAGTTTCATTTTGGGTATGGGTTTGTCTTAGTTTTTCCATGTACTAGCTTGGGATTATGGTTGAATTATGGGTGTTGTGGTCCGTTCTTCGTGTGATTCCTGCTATTTTCTAGTTACAATTTCTTTCCAATTAAATATAAGAAAGTTTTTAATGAGATCTGAGTTAACAAATTTCTAGTATAATTTTTTTCTTTATAAAATCATACTAATTGATAAAAAATTATAATTACATGATATAATTTAAATGAAAGTGGCATGTGCTTGTGTGGCGTTATTGTTTCATATAATCATTTCTCATATAAAATTCTTAGCTCGAGGGATAATTCTAAAAGGAGGGAAAATTATTAGATGAACCCTGCTCACCACGTCACTCGTGGTTCCAGTCAATAAGATCAATCCATCTCATTTTCTCCTAAAGTGAATCATCACCTCTTTCCTATATGTTAATAAAGAGGGTTTGTCTAACGTAAGGCATAGTGTGGTGCGGCTACGGTGAGTCACCAACCGAAAATGTTACAAGACACAAAACACGGAACTAAAAATGTTACATTTTCTGATAACATTTTAGGTTGGTGGTTAAGTATCGAAACTTAGATTCGAGTATCGATATTTATCGCTTCTGATAACATTTTAGGATTCTATAAGTATTGAAACTTGTCTCTAAGTACTGATATTATCGCGAGACACCAACCTAAAATGTTAGAAAAAAGTATAACATTTTCAGTTCTGTGTTCTATAACATTTTCGGTTGGCGCCGCACCGTAGCCGTACCACAATTATGTTGCACCGTAGACCTACCCTAATAAAGAGTGAGTAATTATTTTGAAGTGAATCGACCTGATTAGCCAGGACCATAAATGACGTAGTGAGCCGAGTCCTTCTAATAATTACTCCAAAAGGAGAGCAGTTAAGTGAAAATCTGTTAGGTTTGTATGCATATATTAGCTTTTTCATAGCTACAAAACTTGTTTTGTTTTAAAATAATTATGAAAAGACAAGAATTTATAAATTATGGCCTATTTCTCAATTTGGTCGTTGCACTCTATTCCTTGAATATGGGGCAAGCTTTGAGGTGAGGAATATGTTTTTGTTCATTTAAAATTCTGTTATGCGTTCCATTTGACTAAAACTTTAAGGGACCTTATGATTGTGTCATCGACTGCGAGTTGGGATTCGAGTCACATACGCAACACGCTACTTAAGAGATTTAGAGGAAGATTCTAGGTTTGGAAAGACCACTAGACCGGCCCGATCTGTGAAAAATTCTAGAAGACTTATCTATCCACAATTATGTGAACATATAATGTAAACATAGAAGATACTTTCCTTAGATAGAGACGGGATTCTAAGAAATATACTGATTTTTTACTAATTGTGGTTGGTAGATTTTGATCTAGGTTGTCGATGTAAATCAGTAAGAACCGTCGGGTGTAAGGGGACTCAACTATAAATAGAGGCTCCTCACCTCATTTGTAAATCATCTCATTTATCCACTCATTGAGTAATAAGACATTTACTCTAAGAAAGCTTTCAATTGTTTTTCGCGTTCTTTCTTTTGTTCTTAGTTACTTTCTCGTTTGTTCGCTTCCGCTTAGAACGATTCTTCGTTACAGTGCTTTGAAAGAATTTGATCTTCTAAAATGGGATTTCAGGCCTACTTAGTTGTTTGTCGCAGAAACATCAACTAAGGCCGCACGGTTTACTAGGTCGAGACTTTAACCCCGTGACAAGAAGTAATGGAGCCTAGTGGTTCGAGTGAAGGAACTGATTCACAATGGCACAAGAAGAAAAGACCGTTGAAGCAAAGATAGGTGAGGAGGCCCATGCTGAAAAGACAAAGAGTATAACACCCAAAAAAAACGGACTAGAAGATTTGGGTGAATTATCGAAATCAGGTTGAAATTTTGGGTTAGACTTTAGCTACTTAATTAATTCCGGGAAATAATTTAGGTTGATTAAATTGGTTTCTGATAAATTTATTGAGGCAAATATTTTTGAAAATATTTTAATGAGTTTTTCAAAGGGCGAAATTGAATTCGTGTAATTTTAAATGAGTTGATTTAATATTAAATTATATAGTGACTATATTACAAGAATTGCAAAATCTTATTAATGATAGTTTTGTAAAAAAAATTAAAGTGGTATTTTTAATAGAATTATTAAAACAAATAAAGAAATATCTTTTGCCTCTTGTTTTTAACAAAAAGAAGTTGACGGTTATAATTTTCTAAAATATGAGAAAGACATTTCTAAGTTTTCCTCACTTTCTTCTAAACAAAACTTTTAGATATCTTGATTCCTTAATTATTCTACTTCAATTTCTTCTCCATTAATTTCTAACAATAATGGATTAAGGATTTTGATTTTTAAATCATCTTCACTATTTTTCTTGTTGAAAATCAAGAGGGGAGTTCATCTTCAAGTTGGTTTTTCATCAAGCAATGTGAGAAAATATTCTTTAAGAATTTTCTACATGATTTTGATTCTTAATCTATGATTTCTCATGCTTTGGGATAATTAAAACGAATTTTCAATGAAATTATTGGATTTTAATAAAAATTTTCATAAATTTTGATAAGATTATAGTAATCTAATGATTTCTATGGAGTTCTAATATTTTGTGCATGGGTAATGATAATATAAAGTTGATTTTGTAATTTAATTCCTAGAATTAATCTAATTGGTTGAATTTAGATTTGAGTTAATAGATGGGGGTAATTAGTAGAATGGTTGATTAAGTCATTGGGTAACATATTAGTGTGTATTGTTAGTGTTTGATGAATTTACCGCGAGGACTTTACTTAGCGGAAAGAAAAAAGAAAAGAAGAAAAGATTCGAAAGTGATGATCTCGGCAGCAAGGCATACTGCAAATATTCATGTATGCGAATCATAGTTAGTCTATTGGGAATTTGCTGTAGGAAATATAAAATAAAAGATAGAAGGATTTGTCAAGAGAATTAAATGATTTGGAGGTGAATTAAAAGATGTAACCCCCTCGACCCGGTCTGGACGATAGACCGAACCGAACGGCTCACACGGAGAATATTGAAATAAACTGAGAAGTTTACTTTAATAAACCGAGAAGTTTACTTCACAGCGGAATGATTTGCAACTCAATCAGACAACGATTAAGGACCCAATTGCATACAAACACATATTAGAGACTATTTTGTAATTTTACTAAATTACAAGGACTTGTGACTTTTTTATGTTACCAACCTTTAATTAGTCACATTACATGCCTCTTAGTCAAATCTGAGTTCAAAACAATCATCCAAGCTCATTTCTTTGCATCCACAACATTCAGGGACTAAAATGTAAAGAAACAGAACTTCAGAAGATTTCAATAACCAATTTAACTGCAGGGCGTTTCGGTACATGTTGTCCTATATTGAAACAGCCGTATCGGAACAGGGTCAAGCGACTTGAAGCTCGGGCCCGTATCGAAACAGTCTCAAAGGTGTTTTAGAACACAAGATTCTAGTAGCAAAACGTATCGAAACCCCCTTCCCCGTTTCGAAACCTCTAAGCCATTTCAGACACACTATTTCGGTACAAGCTTAGGTGTACCGAAACACCTGGGCCTGTAATGACACATTTTGTTGGTTTCTCATACTTTAATCCATTCAAGCTCATTCCAACATGCTTTCAACATGCATATAACATATTCAAACATCAAACCTCAATCATTCATGGCAATCTCAACAACACAACATGTCAATATGCATTAAGAAAATCTATAAGCATGCAACCTAAGCAAAATAGCCACTCAAGAGTCAAAACTCAAACCGAAGCAAATACCAACAAGGAAAGGCCAATTACAAGTCATTAAAGGCATCACAAACTTGCCCCAAAATAGGGAGTTTCAAAACACACACTCTCAAAACATAAAGGCATCCTCCCATTGTCAATTATTACTAATAAGCAAACATAAACCATACTTGAGCTAAGTCTCACTCCTTGGTTCCCTTCTTGCTTCTTCGCTGCCCCTAAAGACACTAATTCTCCGCATTGTTGGAAAAGAGAGCGTAAGTAATAATGCCTAGTGAGGGATGCTCAAAACAATCCAACAACAACAATGCATTTCAAAACCATTTCTCAAATAGAATCTCTATCTCATCATGCTCAATCTATTTCATGCTTGAAATCATTTTCAAAGTAAAATCACATCATTAAAACCACATGTACCATTTATCTCATGCATTAACCCAAATGCATAATCTCAAAGCAAAACCACACATGTTTGTTTCTCAAAAGCATTTCTCATATCATATTCTCATATGCAAAACACAATACATAAAATCATTTATAATCAAGGTACATGTGAATCTCATATATTGACATTTTAGCAACATTGCTCGGATATGCAGATTGCTTGACGGAATCTCACATCGTCAAGTCCTACCTAAGTGAAATCTCACATCACCGAACTCTTATGCAGTATCTCTCATCACCACAAAGCTTGATGGAATCTTTCATCATCAAGACCTACCGTGGTGGAATCTCTCATCACCACACTCTCACTTCGGAACGGGATGTTACTACCCACATTGCCCGAACCAAAGAGCACATACGAATTTTGTATATTATAGTGCACTTCTCATCCTATTGGTCGACCAATTATATCTGATAACAATTATCTCATCTCATGCCAATATACTCATTTTAAACATCATTTACCTAGTGTTTTTCAATGCATAACATAAACCAATATCATCCCATTTCTAAAGCATAAACAATGCATAGCATTTTCTCAATAAATTCTACCTTTTAAAAATCACAATTCTATCTCATGGGATCATATAAATCATCAATCATTTCTTAAAACATGCATAAAACAGTAGGTGTACATCTATCTTCAAAATATGAGCATGATCATAAAAATTAATGGGATAAAAACCGAAAAACGAGAGCGAATCACCGCAAACATACTTTTAGGCTTATATTAGTGTTTCAAACACAATCTAAACCCCCAAACCTTGCTTTCAAGTCTTTCAAAGGCTTTAAAACCAATTTCACTCACCACAACACCTCACTTGCTTTGCCGAAGCGTAGTCAAGCTTCCGAAGCTATTCGAACTTCACCAATCGATTCTGATACGTTCTCCCATGTTTACAACACACAAGAACAGAGGATTGATGCATCTCAATGCATTAAAACACCAGTAATCAAAGCTACTATGTTGCTCTGCCCAAAAAACCAAAAATGCCTATCCGAAACAACCGAAAACTCTTTTGATTACTCTACAGACTCAAAATGACTATTCAGTGAAATGTTAGGAGCATTTTTTAGTTTTATGCCTTATATAAAATATAAAATTATTCTGCTAACTTCTCATTTTGTCAAGTCATTTCAAGTTGTTTACCGTCATTTTTCTAACAATTTTCATCAATAGAGGGGCCATTTTGACCCAAAATAAAATGTTTAAGGTTAAATTGCTTCAAAAAAGAATAAGAGCCAAAATGATTATTCAGTAAAACGTTAAGGGCACTTTTTGACATTATGTCTTTTCTCGTTTATTTAATCGAATGGCCGAAATTTGATTTCATCACCGAATAGGGGTGTGCATTTGGTTAATTTGATTAACCTACCGAACCAAATTACCCAAAATCCATTAACCGAATTTTTTTCCTTTTAATCGTTAACCGAATCGAATTTTTTTTGAAAAACTTTAATCGAACCAAAAAAAATTGGTTATTTCAGTCGGTTTTCGAATAACCCAAATTTGTCAGAAAATTTTAGGTAAATTACACAATTGGTTACTAAATTATGCTAAAATGATCTTTTTAGTCACTGAACTTTCATTTTATGCTAATTTGATAAAAGTTTAATGACCATTTTATAATATATCAAAAAACTTTAATCATCATTTTATAATTTTTAAAAGTCCATTAACCAAAAATAAATATATGTAATATATATAATATTTAATATATAATGATTTCGGTAAGTTCGGTTAATTAACAGGTTTCGAACTGAATTAATTGATAACCGAAGTTTGACAAAACTTTTAACCAGTAACCGATTTTACCTAAAATTAACCGACCGATTAACTGGAAAAAATTCAATTCAGTCGTTTAATTCGATTAAAACTGAATAATGCACACCCCTAATGAGAACTAGAAGTTCAAAGGATAATTCATTTACAAAACTTAGCAAATCAATTGCTAGTTGCTTTTATTGACTTTAGAAGAGTGACTAAGTTACATATACCAGCTACGAATGCTCCAATTAAAATTGATGTCTCGAAATGACAAAGTCTTGTTGCTAACGAGTCAAATGCACGCTTGAAGCGTGGTAGACCTGTAGTTTCCAAAGATAAGAATTCTCGGAAAATAAAGGGAGTTATATCTTCTGATGGTTCATTCGAGGAATAAGCAAATTATGAAAGATCTCGATAAGATAAAAGGTCTCCATAAGAGATGTTAGACACGACTCATGTACTTATAATTAAGAGGTCTCAATAAATTATATCATGTCTAGTAATAAGTATAACCGAATTTAGATCAATGTCGATAATACGTTTGCATGCAATATAATACTAAAGATTTTGGATGATAATGTGGAAATACGAACTAATGTCTATTGGACAATGTAAACAAAGAAATGATTGGCCAAAATAGAAGGAGGAAATTGAGACGAAACTAAAATTTCTTTCAAAAGTAAAGTATTCGAACTTGTAGTCCGTACACCGGAATGAGTAAAACCTTGTGGGATATAAATAGGTTTTCGTGAGAAAAAAATAAATGCAAAAGGGGAAATTGCGTGATATAAAGCTTGTTTGGTTGCACAAGGATTCTCAAAAAGACCTAGAATCAATTTCGAAGATATATACACGTAGTTAGGGGTGTGCATTATTTGGTTATAACCAAATTAACCGATCGAACCAATTTTTTTCGGTTAATCGGTCGATTAATTTTAGGCAAAATCGGTTAACGGTTAAGAGTTTTTTCAAACTTCAGTTATTGGTTAATTCGGTTGGAAACCGATTAATTATTTTATATTAAATATTATATATATTACATATATTTATTTTTGGTCATTGAAATTTTAAAAATTATAAAATGATCATTAAATTATTTAATATATTATAAAATGGTCATTAAATTTTTATTAAATTAGCATAGAATGAAAGTTCAATGACTAAAAAGATCATTCTAATATAATTTAGTGACCAATTTTGTAATTTACCCAAATTTTTATAACAAATTTTGTTTAATTCAAAAACGACCGAATAAACCAAAAAAAAATCGGTTCGGTAAAAAAAATTCGAATTTTTTTTGTTCGGTTAACGGTTAAAAGAAAAAAAAAACTTTAATTAATGAATTTTGAGTAATTCGGTTTGGTCGATTAACCGAATGCACACCCCTATCACCGAACACCCCCGTTTGATTTTGTAAAACTTTTTTTAACCTTAAACTAGTCCGTTTCATTTTAGGCAAACCCCTTAAAATGACGAGGTTTCTCAATGTTAAAAATGTAATGGTAAACTACTCAGGTGATCACCGAACTATTTAAACGTACTTATTTTGACCATCAAACTAGGCGACTCATCAATCAGACTATCAAACTTTTAAATTGGTCTTATTTTGACCACCACCGTTAAAAAAACTAACGAATATATGACGTGGTAGTTAACGAAAATTTATAAAATTACACATTTGGTCTATGTTATTTACATATTATATCAATTGATATAATAGGTAAATAACATGGACCAAATATATAATTTTATAAATTTTCGTTTCCATTAAATTTTAAATTTTCATGGTTTAATTGTTGAGTTATCTAGTTCAATGATCAAAATAGATAAACTCAAATTTGGTGGGAGTTTACCCAAAATGCAACTGGACCCGGATTTGGAGAAGATATAGCAAGAACCAGAGTCCAAACTCCATAAAACCCTTGCAGGTCAGACAAAAGGAAGAGAAAAGATAGTAAAAAAAATCATGGCAGAGGCAGCAAGCAACTCTAAACCTAAAAACCCAAGATGGTTTCTCAATGGAATGACTGCCCTTGTCACTGGTGGCACTCGAGGAATTGGGTTAGCTTCTTTTTCAGTATTTTCTCCTATCATTTCCCCTTTTTCCCCTAAATTTTTTCAAAGGTTTTTAAATGGTCATGTTTTGATTTTGGATAAAACCCGTTGTTCAAAGTTGCATTTTTTATTGGTTTCAATGTTTTTGTTCCAGTATTTCTCTGGTTATTTATTTAAATGGTTATTATTTTTTTGGATAAAACCCAATGTTTAAAGGTGCATATTTTTTTTATCGGTTTTTGACTTTCTCTCTCTCTATTCGCTGATTGTTGTTTCAAGGCATGCTATAGTGGAAGAACTTGCAGGGCTCGGGGCTGTTGTTTACACATGTTCGAGGAATGAAATTGAGTTGAATAAGTGTTTGAATGAATGGGAAGGCAAAGGGTTTTTGGTGAACGGGTCAGTTTGTGATGCTTCATGTAAAGACCAAAGGCAGAAATTGTTGGACAAGGTTGCTTCTGTTTTCAATGGAAAGCTTAACATTCTTGTAAGTATCTTTGCCAATGTTTGCCTTGTCTTTGAAACACTTGTATGAATCATTTTTGGGCTTTTATGAATTATTTTCTTCATTACACCATTGGATGTTCAACTTTATTTTGTTCAAATCTCTCTTTACTCTCTTACTGTATGCTTCTGTTTGATTGTTTGTCCTATCCCCAAATTTAGTTTAGTTAAAGGATTTTGAAAATTGCTACTTTGGATTTTAAGTTTTCTAGTGAATAGATTTCGACGAAGTCTCGAGAAGGATACTTCTATTGAACATGAATATGATACTTCTATTGAACATGTTGTGTTTATTGTTCTGTTTTTATGCTTATTAAAGATGTATTTTCGAATCATGTCGGAAATTAGGTCAACAATGTGGGAACAAACATCAGAAAGCCAATGATCGAGTACTCTGCTGAAGAGTATTCAAAGCTGATTTCTACAAACTTTGAATCTTCATTCCATTTATGTCAACTTGCACATCCTCTTCTAAAAGAATCTGGAAAAGGAAGCATTGTGTTCATTTCATCTGTTGCTGGTCTGGTCCATATTGGCAGTGGATCCATTTATGCACCAACTAAAGGTAAGATATATTCTTAATTGTTCCTCAACTTCCTCTTCTATTGTTCCCCATATTCCTAAGTGAATGTCGGATATGTATATATCTCCTACAGCTTTTCCATATATTTGCGGCAGAAAGTCAAAAATAGCCCCAACGTTTTACCTTTTGGTCATTTTAACCCTATTTTTTTTGTGCAAACAACCACCTAACGTTTCATTTTTCGTTCAAATTTCACCTTTGGATGAAAACTGTTAGTCAACTAACAGACATGCCACGTGACAATGCCACATCATCACATGTCACGTCAACCTCAGGCGTTACCGTTAGTTGACTAATGAGGTTTTCATCCAACAAGGGCAACCTTAGGTGGTTGTTTGCACAAAAAAATAGGGCTAAAATAACCAAAATGTGAAACGTTGGGGGCTATTTTTGACCTTTTACCTATATTTGGAGATCCTGAACTTACAACCTATGTTGTTCCGGCTTCTCTTTTTCTAAAAGTACTCATATTTGGACATGGGTATGGAGATATGATCCTCCAAGGATTCTCCAAATATATGAAAATAATCGGATATACCCTTGTTTGACCCTCACGACTGAGTCTAAGTAACATAGCTAATAATCGTGTCCGAATATGTGCCTTGATTGGATGTTTTTCAACTCGGAATCTTGTATCTGTTGTTGTTTGTCAGCTGCTATTAATCAACTTACAAAGAACCTGGCTTGTGAGTGGGCAAAGGATAATATAAGGACCAACTGTGTTGCTCCGTGGTACATCAGAACCTCACTTGTCGAACATGTAAGATTTTCTCATTCCTGTTGAAATGTTTTATGCATTTCATCATCATTTACAGGATTTGTTTACATGTTTTGCTTCATATTTTTTAGTTATTGCTTATACTATATTCATGTCATGGGTGGGCAGTGGCTCAATCATTTTTTAAGTTCCTTACCGGTGTCTGGTTTGGGCCAAGCTTGGAGCGGCCCGTAATTCCGTATCACTATTCATAAAATAGTTATATAAAAACTGAGTTGAGTCAGCTAAAACTACAAATGATATTACCAATGATATATATTCAGATTTAATGTTAGGCATAGATATGTATTTGACTTGAGTTTGAGTATCTGTAATTCTAAATAACCTCTGATATAATTTTTCATGTGAGAATATGATCTTTTAAGAACTCTTTAAATACGTGAAAAAACATGAAAATGGTTGAACATATTCATGTAAAAAAATACCCATACCCATACTTACACCCGAATTTGAGTGACATGAACATCAACTTGAACATATCCAACAGGTTATCTAATACTGATGATCAATCCTTTCTTTTGTTGCTGTGTGTTTGAAGTTGCTTGAAAAGAAAGAATTTCTGGAGAAAATAATATCTCGAACACCACTCGAACGTGTTGGAGAAGCAGAAGAAGTGTCATCCATGGTGGCTTTTCTTTGCCTTCCAGCTGCATCTTACATCACTGGGCAAATTATTTCTGTTGATGGAGGATTCACAGCTAATGGCTTCAATCCTGGCATGAGGTTGGATTAAACAAAACGGAAACCTTTATAAATGTTGATCGTCCTTACTTTGTAATAGTACAATAATAATAATATTTTGGTGTTGATTTCGACCAGCATATTAGTGTTTGATATTCGGATGTTTTTTGAACAAAAAAATTCGGATGTTGTTTTATTTTGTAATACTCGTATTATGTCCGGGTGTATATATGTATATATAAATTTTGAATACCCAAATAATAAATAAATAAACTAATTAAAACAGTCCAAATTACACTAAAACAAAGTCCATGTTACATACCCAAATGTCCATTTTCATCACACAAAGCCCAAATAAAATACCAAAGCCCAAATTCCTATTATACCTAGCTTTCTTGCCCATTTTTTTTTGGTACATATTAGATCCAACAAACACTTATATAACCCAAACAAACACAATTTGACCCAAAATTTTCTTTTTCCGCCCAAACCAGTACATGTGGCAACCTCTCATTTATTTACTCCAAGTTCACGCGGATCACTCCCTAGCTGCAGCCAGCTGGCTTCACCAGCTTTGATGATGATGTCACATGCACGCTAGCTATAAAAGAGAATTAGTGAGAAACACAATGATTACGCAATTAATTTAGGCATCAACTGAAAGGAGAGAGAAAAAGGGAGACGAGAAGTTACTTGAAGTTGAGCAGTCGCGCCTTTCGCCGAAGAAGACAATCGGGGCCACCACTAAACCGTCGAAGAACGCTATATGGTAACATTTTCTCTCATCTCTTCGCATTCCTACATTAAAAGACAAAATGAGTTAGTTTTAAGCTCTGAAATTCAGAAAAACAATGACTAAAAAAATAAATAAAACCTAAATCTAAAAACTAAAACAAGATCCGAAGCTTATCTGAGGTTTGTAGACCAGTTATCGGTGTTGGTGAAGCGTCAGGGCTTCCGGTGAAGTCGAAGAGGGTAGCTTTAGGGTTCGATTTTTGGGTAGTTAGTTTAAGATTGGGTGAAGGGGGTCGATTTTGACGAATCCGGGACTAGTTTAGTGTTTAGACTTAAAAAGGATAAAAAATGAGGTTTTTTGCGATTTTCTGATGGCAGAGGACGGTGGCCGAAAATCACCTTGCGGCGACAACCGGTCATCAGAGTTAACACATAGATGATCGGAAGTTGCAGGATGGCCAGAGACGTTGACCAAAAGAGTTCTAGTCATCAGAAAAAAATTAGGGGGTAATCGGAGACGACAACCAGTGACCGGCGTCGCCTCCGACGGCTTGAAACACGTCTGAAGGGTTCGAGAAAGATGGAAAAGGATTAAATGGGTTAAAAAGGGGAAAGTTAATTTGGTGTTCTTGAGTTTTTTTAAGATTTTGATCTTTAAGAACAGAGGACGGGTGAAATTTTAGGGTTTATGGCGATTAAACAAGGGAAATTGATGAATTGATGTTGAATTTGGATGAAAAATGAGATTTCAATTTGTTTGGGTTTGAATTTTTGGGTATTTAGGTGTTTGTAGAGAGAGAGAATAAGAGAATTCGACGAAGAGGAGAGAGAGTAGGGTTGTGCGAAATGGTCGAGTTAAACTTGGGTTTGAGCCTTTTATAACCTGAGTTAAACGATACCGTTTTGGTGCCAAGTTGATTCAACCCATACGACTCGGGTCGGGTCGGATGCTAGGATCTGAGCCCTTTTCTTCCACTCTTTAGACTCCATGCTCTCAATTTAATTCGCTTTCAATTTAGTCACCAATGTAGTATAATTTGACTCTGAATTCTAATAATACTTCAATTTAGTCCATGTTCTTTTGTGATTTAGCCATATAACTTTGTTTCATTTCAATTTCACCCTTAATTAATCTGTTTAATTTAATTGCAATAATTTTAATGCTTGCATGAGTTTAAACAAAGCATGTAGTATAATTTTTTAGGTGGTTAATTCATTTAGTGTAAATAATTAGAACCTTTTAAGCTTAGATTCTTTATTAAATCAAATAATTCAATAGGAGAGAACATTGTAGTAAATAAATGGAGATTTGAAATAGAGTTTGAATGTTCAAGATTGATTAGTATCACATGGTAACGTGATGTTAATCAATGAGTATTAAAATTAAGATTTCAATATTCTATTTAAACTTAAAAAAATTGTATCTACATAATTAGCTAAAATAAAATAAAAATAGGATTAACAATTAGTATCACCCTAAATTAGGAATGCTATTACTTTTGGACCCGTTAAAGGTAGTGTCCAAATTACTTGGCTGTTACCATTCAAGTCCAAAAAATAATAATGTTTATAGAAGCTTAATTAATTAAATTAATGGAGCCTTAATTAGGTCATACTTAAAAATGACAAGAAAATAATTGGACATGCATTAAACCTTTTGTGTTGAGATACATTTTGAATATAAATTGAAGTGTCCTAATGTATTTGGACGTTTCAAGACTTATATTCGTCCAAAATGTATTTTCTTACAAAAGAATATTCCCATTCGAAATGGAATCCATTTTATAATTAAAAGATTTAATTAAATTTAGATTAATGCTCGAAATGCCAAAATGCCACGTGGAATTAATAAGGTGCCGATAACGAGTGTTTGTAGGGGTGCTAACCCTTCCCTACACGTAACAGACCCACGAACCCGAATTTTATTAAAAAAAATTCATGGTCCACTTTTTATGGTGTCCGGTGTACCAAAGTGATCAGTGGCAACTCCAAAACGATTTTTAAGAAAATAAAGGAAATTTGATTAAAAATAGAAAACCCCCTAATTTTAAGATCAAATTAAAATGAAAAAAAACTCGATTTCCAAAACCCTAATCGCCAGGTTGTTTTTCCACAAATGGGTCTCAAAAACGGTTGCGTCAGCTTGGCGACTCCGCTGTGGATAAAATTGAGAGTCAGACCTATTAGTTAATTTCACATGGCATTTTGGCATTTCGAACATTAATCTGAATTTAATTTTTTCTAAAGAATTGTTGGATGAATTTTCAGGAAAATGGGTGTTGCTTTTGTGTATGATATATCTGTCATTCATGCATAAACACTCGACCTATGTTTTTCACCCTTAAGTGGGGCCCACACCTCTGTTGTAAGGGACCTATACCACCGAATCGATGTTGTTGTGTGTAAAAGAGTCTATCGCAATTGGGTGCAAGTATACACGTTGCAAGTAATAAAGTGATACGAAGTATCGAATATCATCTCCACAGGGACTGGAAATACTTCTATCCTTAAATCTCTGCACAAGAAAAGAAATAATATTAATAAAGTGATTTTGGAAGACTCGAAGATAAACTAAAGTAAAAGAGAAAATCGGATTGAGAGAATAGGCTGGTATTGATATGCTCAGTAGTGCAGGTATTGCACGGTTAAAAGGAACTTTTGTTGCTCCTTTCGTTACGCCTGGCGCGGCAGCAGTCTGTTGTTGTCGCGACAGCGGCCAACAACTCTGTACTTCAAGTTTGGCAATAATCCCTGTTATGACTTGTCCTATCCCTAGGCCCAAGTTTTGTCGATGAACACGTCTTGGATGATACCTCCCGGCGTGAATCGAAGGATGAACACCGATGTTTGTAAATTCTTCTTTAGCCACTTAACCTTGTACCTATCCCTAGGCCAAGATGGTTTAACCATAAACTAGAAAACTCGTATTTACTCCTTTCGTATACTTAACTCTCCCGATATTAAGTAAATGAATAACCTCACAATGCTCTCCCGAAACTCTTATGAGATGTTGAACCCAGAGTAAATAAACTTGAAGCTTTTATTAATTGAACAAAAAAAATCCTAAGAAACAATACAACCCTTACAACTACCTTATAAGATCAACCCTTAGCCCTAGGGGAAGTTTAGAACATGACGGAGAGAGAAAACGACTAGGGTTTTGGGGGAAGACGGCTAGGAGCTAGATATCCTTTTCCTTGTCGAATTACAATCATATATATAGGCCTTGGGCTTGAGTTTTCTTAATGGCCAAGAATAGTAGTTTGAATTAAAGTACAACTCTATTAAAGACTAAATCTCTGAGTAGATGTCATTTAATTCGCCATATCTTCTTGCTTTGACTTTTTCCTCAAACTTTGGGCAAGGCCTTCCTTGTGCTTCTAGGCTCCGACAGTTATGCGAGTGGTCCACAAAAATCAGGCTTTAAATGCTCTATCAGTCGAACTCCACCTCGCATTTTCCATCACCATAGTCTTCACTGTCACCTCTTCTGCCATGGCAGATGTCACGATAGTGTTGTAATAAACAGCCTCCTTCAATCCTTCACTCCAGCTCTTATGTTATCTTCTGTTCCTCTGCTGCCCTGGATGCTGCCACGGCAGGTACCTGCAAGAATAGACCAAAATCAGCAGTATCTGTGCAATATTTTCCATTTGTGATGTTTATGCAAAATCTATCCTAAAATGCAACTAAACATGCTTGAGTGCATCAATAATATGGGTAAATGAGGGTTAAAATATAGAACATTTATGCACTCAACACACCCCCAAACTCAAGTTATTGCTCGTCCTCAAGCAAATGCAACCTAACTAAGAGTAAAACTTTTTGGCTTTGGCTTAACTTAGTGAACAACCATTACCTGCAACACCTTCACCATCAAGATCAATACCTTTTCGGATGTTTAAGGACTTATCCGGAGTAATGCTATAATTCTCGTGTAGGTGTGTGCAGGTTTTGTGAGCAAATATGTGCCTAGACTCCTTAGTAACTAGAATAGTTATTTTAATCACTTGAGTTTTATTTTGAAGTCATTTTTAACTGGAGGCAATTTTTGGGCTCCTTTAGTTTTTTTCTAACTTAGACCGAAGTTTTTCTTAATTATACTAGAGCCGGTTTTGGGCACCTCTAGCTATCTTCCTAGATCCGGTGTTAGGCACCTCTAGGAGTATTTCTAATTGTCTAAGTTCTCTTTTTTTTTCTAACTTAAGTGGTTAAGCTTCCTATTCTAAGTTTACTAACAGTAGTCTAGACAACATATAAGTCACAAAGGTCTTTTTAGAGTTTAGAACTATAGCAAGGCTCTAAATATTTCCTAAAACACCCTAAAGACACTGCAACGGCAGAGAATGCCGCGGCAGGTAAGAGAAGTTCTAAAAACTTAAGCTATTTTTTTCGACACAAAAATAACTAGTAATGAGACACAAATTAGATTAAGTTCATTAATTAAAGGAGGACTGCCTACCACCAAACTCGAGGGTTGCATTGTCCTCAATGCATGACACACAAACAGAAATAAAAACATCACAAATATCAAATAAAACACAGACGACAAAAAGAGTAAAAGAACTTGAGTTGAAGAGTTGTCGTCACTGCTGCTGTCGATGCAGAGCTGTCGTCGGGCAGTTGTTTTTATGGCAGAGGCTGGCTTTGGAGTTGGAGAGGGTAAGGCTACCTTCTTCTTTGCCTCTCGAGGTGGCTGGACTCTAGTGGGTGAAATTTTTGGGGCCTTGTCCAGGACCTCGAGCTCACTGTCACTGCTGCTGCTGCGGCTGCCGTCTACCCTGTCGCAGCAGGGTCCCTCAACATCAATATCAAGCTTTTTCTTCTTCATCGGAGGGAAGTCCTTGACTATCTCTCGGACGATAGAGGGATCAGAGTCGGAATCATCCTGCCAGATTGAGGAGGAGGAGAAACCTTCGAAATATTTTGGGTCTATTTCTTGCAATGGTTCCTTTAGTTTGGTTCCTCGAGGAGTGGCAGATCATCTGTCGCCGTCTCTGGCCGTGGTAGATGGTGAAGCAGAGGCAGTTGTCGGTGTGGGCGTCTTGGGGCTGGCAGCAGGTGTTGGGGCAGAAAGAAGGGTTTCTGGAAAAGGAGGGAACTGCACACCTGGATAATTAAGCTCAACTTTAATAAAGTTTACCGTTGCAGTGGTGAAGTCCTTCATGTACTCCATAAATCTCAACTGTCGTGCCTCCATCTTTTTCAGCAGTTGAATTATTTGGTTGGAGGCGGTGGCTTCTGGTTGTGTAGGTTCTGTCTGCTTAGGCTCTGCCGCGACAGCAGGGGCGGTTCAAAGATTTTGGGGGCCCTGTGCAATTTATTAAAATATGACTCTTAATTTATAATCAGTAAGAGATATAAGTGTTTTTTCAAAAAATACTTTAATGCAAAAAATATTATTAAATTGTCCTCTTGAGAACCAAAGAAATTGACTTATAAACATCTAAATATCAAACATTTTCACTTCAAAATTATCATTCTTTTTGAATGTTTTAAGTTTTAGATAATTTTTTACAAAATATTTAATTTAATTTAGGTTCCCTATTTTCGGGGCCCCTCTCTCTTGGGGCCCTGTACGGTCGCTCATGTCGCGCCTGTCCAAAACCCCCACTGCGCGACAGGTTATGTGGAGTCTGGTTCTGTCGTTGGTTCTGTCGTGGCAGAGGGATCAACGTATGCCATTAGGGTGGCTGCCTTCAGTTCCATCAGGCTGTAGATGTTCTGTTGGGTCCACCCCTTGCCCTGGATCTTCACATCTTCATCAATTTCGGGCACGTTGTTGGCTCGGCAGAGGGATGTGATTAAGTAGGGGAAGAAGAGGGGCCCTTATCTTTTAATGCACACTCGTGGATGCCATCGAGGATGTATTTACACACGTTGATCTGTCGTTCATTAATGATGGAGTGCACGAGGGCAAGCCTCTGTCGGTCCACTATTGTGTTGTGAGACGTTGGCATGAGACGCTTTTTCACAAAGTGGTTCCATAGTTTGGCAGCAGGTGTGAGTTGGGTTCTTCGCACTGTCCATCTATGTTTTGGATCTTCGTTCCATTTGGTGCCCTCTTCAGTCAGGTCTGCCATGATGCCGTCATAGTCTGCCGGCGATAGGTTGCTGATGAACCTGTTGTGTGCATCCTCTTTCCTGCCCACATATATGCCACATCGAGTATTGCTGTTGGCTGGTTCGAGAGTGATTTCCTTACCCCTAATAGTGACTGTAGAGGCATCCTTGGATGTGACGGCAACATAAAATTCGTGGACAAGTGTAACATTCATCTCCTCAGGTTGTTCCGCGAAAATCTGCCACTTTAATGCAATGATCCGTTTGGCAATGAACCATTCAAGCCCTAGATCTTCGTTCTTCCTTATGTAGGCGAAACATCATTCCTCCCACATTTCCCTTTTCTGAAAGATTCATAATATATTTTCTCTGATTCTACCGAGGCAAACCTTCTACGAATTCTGCTGTGACTAAAAGTGGAGACTGTCGCGACAGATGTGGAGGCAACACTTCTTCTGGTCGATCTCGTCGTCATTGTAAGGATACTGTAGAAATGTAAGAAAATACTTGAAAAGCTAAAATGCTTAGAAAAAAGTAGAGAGAAGAGAATGAGGTGAAAAATGAAATGGAGGTGGTGGTTTATATTGAACGGGGTTCTGCCCGTTGAAGCCGTAACGAGTGGTGTGAAAAATGGAGCCAGCTGTCACGCGGTTTCTTGACGCGTCTGTTACGCGTTTCTGTGTCTGTTGTGTGTCTGTCGCGACATCTTGGTGACAGGCTACATTTGCGCGTCTGCCGCGACAGCTGGTGACCGACTGTCACGACAGCCTTGTTACCATTGGACTTCTTGGGCTGTTGTGAGTATGGTGCGCTGGTTCATTCCTTCTCTTTACTCTGCTTCTTTTATTTACCTGAAAACTAAAATAAACAAATATTAAATTCTTATTTCCTAAAGAAATAAAAATAAATAAAAATAAAATAAAACTAAGTTAAATTAGGGATGCCTTGAGGGGCATCTCCTAAAGTAACTACTTCCTGCTCTCTTGGAGCTTCAGTCCCCTGATAGTGCTTTAGCCTTTATCCATTGACTTTGAATTAGTGCTCGTCCTTGATTGATTTTATTGTGACAGCACCATGAGGAAAAACCTGGACTACTAGGAAGGGTCCAGACCACCTAGACTTTAGCTTTCCTAGGAAGAGCTTCAACCTAGAGTTGAATAACAACACCTTCTGCCATGGTGTGAACTGTCGTGGCAGCAGTTTTCTGTCGTGACACTTCTTTATTTTGTCTTTATAGATCCGGGCGTTGTCGTAGGCCATGGCTCAGATTTCTTCATTTTCATTTAAGTCCAATAGCCTTTTCTGTCGTACTTTGTCCCAGTCCATGTTAACTGTCTTGATAGCCTAGTATGCTTTATGTTCTATCTCGACAGGTAGGTGGCAAGTTTTTCTGTAGATTAGGCGGTAGGGTGATATTCCCAATGGTGTTTTAAATGCAATTATGTAGGCTCATAATTCATCATTCATGTGAAGAGACCAGTCCTTCCTAGTTGGTTTAACCATCTTTTCCAAGATGTTCTTCACTTCTCTATTGGAGATCTCAGCTTGCCCATTGGTTTGAGGGTGATACGATGTTGCGATCCTGTGCTTAACTCCATACTTCTTCAACGCACTAGCAATTACCCTGTTGTCAAAATGCCTACCCTCATCACTAATGATCTCCCTTGGGATGCCAAACCTGGTGAATATATGTTTGTGGAGAAATCTTTGCACGGTCTTGGCATCATTCTTTTGTGTGGCGATAGCTTCTACCCACTTGGATACATAGTCTACTGCCAACCGCATGTACATATTCCCACAAGAAGCTTGGAATGGTCCCATGAAGTCGATTCCCCATACATCAAAAATTTCAACTTCGAGAATGTTCTGCAGGGGCATCTCATGCCTTCTAGAGATGTTTACAGTCCTTTGGCACTTGTCACAACGCTTGTAAAAGGCTTGTGCATCTTTGAACAGTGTAGGCAAAAAGAAACCAGATTGCAGAACTTTGGCAGCAATTTTGTTTCCTCCAAAGTGTCCATAAGGAGCAACATGGCAGTGGTGGAACACTTCTTCCTGTTCTTCCTGTGGTATGCATCTCATGATGATCTGATCTGCACAATGCTTAAATAGAAGAGGTTCGTCCCAATAATAATGTTTTGCATCATTTTGGAACCTCTTCCTTGCTTGGTTGTTAAGTTCAGGAGGTAATAAACCACTAACAATATAGTTTACTATGTTAGCACACCAAGAGATTTCAGAAAGTTTACTTGTTGCCATGGCTTTCGCGGCAGTGAATAACTGCTCGTCTGGGAAAGTCTCATGTATGTTAACTTTGTTTTTGTCTTGATCCTTTCCCATCTCCAGTCTTGACAAGTGATCAGCTACTTGGTTTTCTGTTCCCTTTTTGTCCTTGATGTCTATATTGAATTCTTGCAATAGCAGAATCCAACGTATCAATCGTGGTTTTGCATCCTTCTTGGTGAACATATATTTTAGTGCTGAATGATCCGTGTGAACCACCACTTTTGTTCCAAGTATATATGGTTTGAACTTGTTAAAGGCGAACACCACCGCTAGCAACTCCTTCTCTGTTGTGGTGTAGTTTATCTGGGCATCATTTAAGGTTTTGCTCGCATAATATATAACGTGGAAGAGTTTCTCCTTCCTCTGCCCTAGTGCTGCCCCGACAGCATAGTCACTAGCGTCACACATTATCTCGAACGGTAAACTCCATTCTGGTGGCTACACTATTGGGGCTATTACCAGCTTCTCTTTCAGTGTCTTGAATGCTTCAGTACATTCAGTATTGAAGTCAAAGGCCCTATTATGTTCCAACAAGAGACACATGGGTTTATTGATTTTAGAAAAATTAGCAATAAATCTATGATAAAACCCTGCGTGTCCCAAGAAACTTCTAATGCCCTTGACTGTGGTGGGTGGCAGCAATTTTTCGATAACTTCGATTTTTGCTCTGTCCACTTCTATGCCGCGGCAGGAGACCTTGTGTCCCAACACTATGCCCTCATCTACCATAAAATGGCATTTTTCCCAGTTCAGTACAAGGTTTGCCTCTTCACATCTTTCAAGCACCTTCTTCAAATTGCCTAGGCAATCGTTGAAACTGTCTCCAAAGATGGAAAAGTCATCCATGAAGATCTCCAGGGAATCTTCCACCATATCAGAGAATATTGCCATCATACACCGCTGAAAAGTAGTTGGTGCATTACATAATTAAAATGGCATTCTTCGAAAGGCGCACATTCCGTATGGACATGTGAAGGTTGTCTTCTCCTGGTCCTCCGGTGCAATTGCAATTTGATTGTAACCTGAGTAACCATCAAGGAAACAATAATAAGGCTTTCCCGCTAATCTATCTAACATTTGATCAACAAAGGGTAAGGGGAAGTGGTCCTTCCGGGTAGCTATATTAAGCTTCCGGTAGTCCATACAAACCCTCCAATCGGTCACAGTCCTGGTTGGGATTAGCTCGATGTCCTTGCTGGTTACCACAGTTATGCCTCCCTTCTTGGGTACGCATTGCACAAGGCTCACCCACTTGCTATCCGATATGGCATAAATAATTCCAACGTCAAGCCATTTGATAATTTCTTTTCGTACCACCTCTCACATAGCTTCGTTTAGTCTTCTCTAGGCATCAATCGTTGCTTATGGTCATCCTCCAAGAGGATCTTATGCATACAAATTGCCGGACTGATGTTGTTGGGTTGTTCGATGCTCGATTCCTTCAACCGTTCTTGCTCACCAAGTGGTGGAGAAGTGGAATTTTGGGTGTAAGAGGTGTGGAAGCTAAAATTAAATAAGGACACAATGATTTATAGTGGTTCAACCTTCTAACCAAGGTCTACATCCACTACCTTAGCTTCCCACTAAGGATTTCCAATCAACCCACTATTAATTTGTCCCCTTTTATAGGCGTAGGAGGAAACCCTTACACACTGATCAAGCTTTCTACCCAAAGCCTTGATGAAACCCTCTTTACAAGAGATAACAAATAAGCAAACTCAAATCCCTCTAATAGGTATTTGTTTGCACAATTTAGCTCTCACCGAAATCCTAAAACACTTGAGCAAATCTAACAATTTTGGCTCACTAGTGTTTGTCGATACAAAGAAATGACAATTAAGCACTAAGACACTTTATTGATCATATGTTGTATTACAATTGAAGCATTAACCATTACTAGATGCTTGGAGGTCCCCTTTTACACTCCTCTTTGAGTTTGTAGCCGTTACTAGCCGTTGGGGTTGAATTGGAGTCGTTGGAGACTTAATTTCCAACCATAAATGCAGTTTTGCAGCTCCCCGTTTCGAAACACTCTTGGAATAGAAAGAGCCGTTGCAGTCTGATGCAACACCCATATCAAAACGCTCTTGGCCGTATCGAAACGCCCGTATCGAAACGCTTATCATCGTATCGAAACGATCTGCATTTAAAAGTTAGTTAGGAAATAACCGTCGGGGATTTATGACCGTTGAGGTCAATTCCACATAGGCGTATCGAAACAACAGAGGCCGTATCGAAACGCTATGCAAAAATCTCACCCTGATAAAACTCGTTTCGAAACACCTTGACTCTGTAAAGACCTGTATCGAAACACCTAGGGGTGTTTCGAAACATTATTGAAACACCTAGGGGTGTTTTGAAACACCTGGATGGTTTTGTTTAATTTGGCTTTGAAAACATGTAAAAACCTTTTAAAACATCCCCTAAACATAGTTTCTAGTTGTTTGGACTTTAGAAAAGGTTTTGAATTTTTTTAACTTTGTCCAAAACATTTTTCAATTATTATATCAAAACATTAGTTCTACAGATGCCTTGGATGTCGGCAATGGTCCATCCAATCGCTTTCTTATACTGTTGTAGCATCTTGATCAACTACTGTTCCTGTTCCTACATCAACTTAGAAGAGATGATTACGGGCAACGTATCATTAGGACCAAGAAAAATGTATTTGAGCTGCCCTGGCAGGGGTTTAAGATCTAAGGCAGGTGGCTGATCTATGGAAGGCTTTTGAATCACATGTTCGTTAGAGGTATAGTTCAAAGTTTCAAAGAACTTTCCTGGACGCATGCCTATCAAATTTACCTCCTCAGGACCTTCAGTATCAGATGTATTATTGTTTGAGGAGTTGCTGTCGTCAATGTTGTCGTGGTAGTCTTCTAGGTGACTGTGGTGACAGTGACCGGATTTGAGGCGTCTTTCACATGGGAATCGAATCTGAGGAGGTTTGCAATCTTCAACTTCTTCTGTCGTCTCCTCCGATTCTTCTGCTATCGTGGCAGGGGTGACGGCAGCATGTTACTTTGAGTATGTCGGGGCATTGTTCTCAGCAGGTATTTGTAGGGTTGGTTCCTTACTAGGTGTGTCTTTTACTTTCAGCCCTTGTAGCTGTTTCCCACTCCTCGTTGTTATAGCCTTACACTACTCATGTGTGGTTTTTCTAGTGACCTCAGTATCACTAGGGAATCCTCCATTCTGCCTTGTGTTGATGAACTGTGAAACCTGACCCATATGTGTCTTTAGAGATTTTAAGGTAGCTTCATGGTTTGTCATTCTCATCTCTGTCTTATCCATGAATGTTTTAGTTTTCTTGAAAAAATGATCCATGTTGGTCATATATGCTCCAGTTTGAGACATGAAGGTTGCTAAGGTCTGTTCCAGTATGCTTGTGGTGGCTGCCGACTGCTGTTGTCGCTGCTGCTGTGGTTGCTGTCGTGACAGAATTCTGGGACCTCATTGGTTCTGGTTATTCTGGACTGGAGGATTCAATGCATTGTTTGGGTTACTCTAGGAAAATTTGGGGACCTTCCTCCAATTCGGGTTGTAGTTGTTAGGGTCATAGCCCTTATTCTTGTTGTAATTTCCAACATACATTCCCTCTTCCAATTGTATGGGACACTCTTCTTTACTATGGCTGCCACTACAATTTTCACACATATCCTCGACAGAAAATACAACCTTAGATTCTTTTCGCTGCAGATTTTCAACCACCTTGGTGATGTATGCTAACTGAGTTTTTACCGGATTGTCAGATGCGTACTCCTTGACAGATACTCCTCGTCTTCCCCCTTTTCGAGCTGTGGGAAACTGTTCATCGTTCTTTGCTAACTTTTTCAACACCGATATTTCATCTTCTGGTTCTTTGTCTAGTAACAAATCGTTCGCTGCTGAATCTATCCTCATCCGAGTGTGTGCATTGGCAGCATTATAGAATTTGACGACATGATTCCATACATGGAATCCATGCTTCGGGCAGTTTCGTAAGAGAGTTGTAAAGCGGTCCCACACCTCATGCATTGGTTCGACATCTTCATGTTGAAGAGTAGCAATCTCGTTACGCAATCTTTCAGTTAAAAGAGAATGATTAAAACGAGAGAGAAATTCACGCTAGAGATCCACCCAAGTTCTTATTGAACCCGACATTAACTTGTTCCACAAGGTTTTCGCTCTATCCCTCAATGAATGAGAAAATAGTCGGAGTCTCAGTACTTCCGGGCTTATTCCTGTTGTCTGAATGATCTACAGATCTCCTGGAAGGTTTTCAGATGTTCACGTGCATCCTCCGTAGCAGAACCATCGAATTGTCTAGCTGAATTTATCATGCTGAACATCACAGGTTTGAGTTCAAAGTGTTTAGCTTCCACATCTGGTAGTGTAGTTTGCAGTTCAATGTGATCGTTTTCCATGTAATCTCGACAAGTCTGTCAAGCTGCTGGGGCAGCAGGAGCTGGCCGATCGTTTTGGACATCAATAGGAGGACCAACATCAACCCTGGGGTTGTTGTTGTTGTTGTTGTTGTTGTTATCTACCCCCATTGCGTTGTCTTTCGTTCACCATTGCTTCAAGTCTTTCCTCAAGATAGTTGTTTCTATCTATCCAGAGTCGGGCTTGGTTCATGAGATGGTATGTCTGATCGATTTCTGGATCCAGTTCGTATTCAGGTTCTTTACCACGTCTCGATTTGCGCATAAGCAATAGGAGAACCTTGTTAAAAGCACAGAGAAATAAAACAACTAAAAAACAGAAAAGAAATAAAAATAAAAATAAAAATAAAAAGGTGCAGTAATTAAAGGTAAAGGTATGTTGCTAGTCCCCGGCAACGGCGCCAAACACTTGTTGCGTGTAAAAGAGTCTATTGCAATTGGGTGCAAGTATATACGTCGTAAGTAATAAAGTGATACGAAGTATCGGATATCGTCTCCACGGGGACTGGAAATACTTCTATCCTTAAATCTCAGCACAAGAAAAGAAATAATATTAATAAAGTGATTTTAGAAGACTTGAAGATAAACTAAAGTAAAAGAGAAAATCAGATTGAGAGAATAGGCTGGTATTGATTTGCTTAGTAGTGCATGTATTGCACTGTTCAAAGGAACTTCTGTTGCTCCTGTCATTGCGCTTGTCATGGCAGCACTTGTCGCGGCAGTAGTCTGTTGTTATCGCAACAGCGGCCAACAACTTTGTACTTCAAGTTTGGCGAGAATCCCTGTTGTGACTTGTCTTATCCCTAGGCCCAAATTCTGTCGATGAACACGTCTTGGATGATACCTCCCGGCGTTAATCGAAGGATGAACACCGATGTTTGTGAATTCTTCTTTAGCCACTTAACCTTGTACCTATCCATATGCTAAGATGGTTTAACCATAAACCAGGAAACTCGTATTTACTCCTTTCGTATACTTAACTCTCCCGATATTAAGTAAATGAATAACCTCACAATGCTCTCCCAAAACTCTTATGATATGTTGAACCCAGAGTAAATAAACTTGAAGCTTTTATTAATTGAACAGAAAAAATCCTAAGAAACAGTACAACCCTTACAACTACCTTATAAGATCAACCCTTAGCCCTATGGGAAGTTTAGAACATGATGGAGAGAGAAAACGACTAGGGTTTTGGGGGAAGACGGCTAGGAGCTAGATATCCTTTGTCTTGTCGAATTACAATCATATATATAGGCCTTGGACTTGAGTTTTCTTAATGGCCAAGAATACTAGTTTGAATTAAAGTACAACTCTATTAAAGACTAAATCTCTGAGTAGATGTCTTTTAATTCGCCATATCTTCTTGCTTTGACTTTTTCCTCAAACTTTAGGCAAGGCCTTTCTTGCGCTTATGGGCTCCGACAATTATGCGAGTGGTCCACAAAAATCAGGCTTTAAATGCTCTATCAGTCGAACTCCACTTCACATTTTCCATCACCATAGTCTTCACTATCGCCTCTTCTGCCATGGCAGATGTCACGACAGTGTTGTAATACACAGTCTCCTTCAATCCTTCACTCCAGCTCTGCTGTTATCTTTTGTTCCTCTGCTGCCCTGGATGCTGCCACGACAGGTACCTGCAAGAATAAACCAAAATCAGCAATATCTGTGCAATATTTTCCATTTGTGATGTTTATGCAAAATCAATCTAAAATGCAACTAAACATGCTTGAGTGCATCAATAATATGGGTAAATGAGGGTTAAAATATATAACATTTATGCACTGAACATATGTATTGCCGTCGCAGTAGATGGTAATGACAGTTCGAGAACCAAGAGTGTAGAACAAAGCCCACATTCTGTTTTAGAAGCCCACCCCGCTAGAGCCAGACAGAGACCTAGGACAGGTGTTGTTGGTTTAAATATATTTCTCTGGTTATTTCGCTGCTATAAATATTGTGTTTATCTGAATTATTAATTTGTTTTCTTGCTTTCCATTTTACTTCACGGTACTAACACAAGTTCTTTTTTTGTTTTGTTTGTTTTGTTTTTCTATTTTGTCATAAATTACATTTATTTTGGCATTGAATTGGGAGTCAGTCAATATAGAAGTATCCAAAATGTCTCGAGAGTTTAGGATTGGAGAAGATAATACTGCAGTCTGGACTTGGTCCTAGCAAACTCAACACGAGAAAAGGGATAGTCCTGGTAAAGTCGAAGTGTCCAAGATAAAGAGTTATGTGAAGATAAGCACTAATCAGAATATATGTGTGCCCGAATTAAAAGAAATGTGGGATCAATGGGATAGTGAAATGAAGGAGCAATTCAGGAAAGAGTTCAGAGACATAGCCCTACTATTAAATATAAAAATTGATCAATATCTTCTTAGACGTATGGCACAGTTTTGGAACCCAGCATACAATTGTTTCACCTTCGGATAAGTAGACATGACACCAACACTGAAGGAATATGAGATACTGGTCAATTGTCTAAGAATTAAAAGTGACAAGATCTATACCAGACTCGTCAATAATCCAAGTTTCATAAAGACGCTAGTATCATTAACTAGAAAGACAAAAGAGTGGTTGGGCAGAAAAATGGCAAGTAATGATAGCACAGACCAAAATGAAGATAGACAACGAATCAATTGGAAGAGCCTTAAAGAGCTGATATTGACAAATTATGATGAGCCGGTCATAGTGAGAAGCCTATTCACCTTGTGTATCTATGGTTTGGTTCTATTTCCAAGGACTCCAGGGCATATTGATCCATAGACTGTGGGGCTATTTGAGTGGCTAGATAAAAGAGTCAACCCAGTACCTGCTATCCTGACAGAAACTTACAGATCGCTAACCGCGTGCAAGAAATCAAGAGAAGGAAGGTTTTGGGGATGCGCACAGGTGAAGAATACATTAAGGACTTGGAGGATACTGATGTGGTATGGAAGGCTCCATAGTTGAATAGAGGAACAACTTTCTTGTATCGGTGTGGAGACAAGGTATGGGTTTCATTGCCAGGAACTTGGGGAGGAACAACTTATTGTCCTTTTCTAGTATCTAGACAGTTTGGTTCAAGACAATTTATACCAGCTATTGCAGGGATGATAGAGTTCGAATACACGCACAAGACGAATGACTACAAAGGGATAATGGTTCAGACTGCAAGAGCATGGGAAAAACCGAGAAGGGTCCAACCATATTAAGACTCAGGAGTGATGGCAAGATACGGCGAATGGAGAATACAAAGGACCAATGACAACACATTTCAACAAAGGGCAGTAAACGATGGTTCCTCTACTTAGACTGCTAAAGAAACACCCTCACATTAGAAAAGCTCAAGCATGATCACGAGTTAGATTTTAAGAAGTATGAAAAAGGGATCAGTGATCTCACTGAAGAGTTGACTATGGCAAAGCTACATGTAAGCATGCATGAGGGAATGGAAAAAGGGCTGATGGAACAGAACAAGAAGAATAGTCGTGATCTGAAAGTGTTGCATGAATTACACAATAATTATAACGTAAAGCAAAAGGAAGGAGCGGGAAAAGTAGTGAAGAGTCTATCTGAGAAACTGGATGCAATGACCAAGGACAGAGATGACTATAAGAAAATGTATGACAAGATATCACGAGCAAGCAAAGAATTGAGCAGAAAAGCAAAAAAGAAGCTAGAAGAGGAGCAAGCTAGGAATTTTGATTTGCCAAGCCAAGTAACACAGCTGGAGGAGCTAATTACAAAATATCATAATGAAGATAAAGTCCAGGCAGAAATGGAAAAAGAAAGGTTACAGAAAAAGGTGATGGAATTAGAGAATGATGTCCAGGATTTGAAAGAATAACTCGTTGGTTATGAAGAAGCACTGATGGTGGAAAGTGAAGCATGGAAGGACAAGTATGAAGCAGCACGACACACAGTCCAGTGCCAGAATGATGAATTGGTGAGTTTCAAGAAGTAGGTCAAGAGTGTTGCCTCGTACGTACAGATATTGTCAAGATAAGCTACGAGTTTGTTGGAACAACCCAATATCAAGCAAGAGCATGGAGAAGTTATCACACGCTTGTTGCACGAGCTTGTCAACTTAGGAATTAGGGCTAGCAGTTTCCTGTAGGAAAATTTTCTTTTCTTTGTATTTGGACTTTCGAATAAATTGGTGTTTCTAAAAGACTAGTTCTTGAATTAAATGCATTCTTTATGCATTCATGCATACATTCATACATTCACACATTTAAAACTTCATATTATATTGCAAAATAAGAAATCTAATAAAGGGAAAGTTTAATGATAGTTTGCTTTAAACCACAATCATACCGCATTCATACGGAACTCGCCTGCGCTCTAAAGTCATGGCTGTGGAAGATAGAATTGTTAATCTGGAGAATGATCAGGTGGAGACACATAATCGATTTGATAGAATGGAGCAATCTATCAAAAAGATCACTTCGCCCAGACACAAGCAGAGATTATCGATCAGCTGACTACCTTGTTAGGACCAAAGGAGTCTGGAAAAGCTAAAGCTCCTAAAGGTTCTTCAAATGACATGAATGATCAAGCTGAAACTACGTCTCACATCAGAATGCAGCCTGGAAAACCACCACCTGTGAAGAAGGTCCACATCAACTTGGCAGGGGCGACGCCCAGTCACCCGGTGCATGTTGGGGCAAACTTCGAGAGTGGTGAAGAGGTCCCGAATCTAAATACTTTGAATGAGATAGAAAAGATTCGTGCTGAAATTGAAAGGAAGTATGAAGAGCGTTGCAAAGCCTTAGAAGACCCCTTGCTGGAGTTATAGAAATCAAATGAGTTGGGCCCAAGCGCTGCTGATATGAGTTTGGTGACTAATTTGATATTGCCTTCGAAATTTAAGGCCCCGGACTTTGAAAAATATGATGGGACTACTTGTCCAAAGGCCCACCTCACGATGCACTACCGGAAAATGGTTGCCCATTTGAAGGATGAGAAATCGTTGATACACTGCTTCCAGGATAACCTAACAGGTTTAGCGGCGCGATGGTACACGCAACTGAGCCGCGTGAACATACGATCGTGGAAGGATCTTTCGGGAGCCTTTGTAGAGCACTACAAACATGCGATATAAATGGTCCCTAGCCGAGTTATGCTACAGGGAATGGAGCAGAAAAATGATGAAACGCTCCGGAAATATGCTCAAAGATGGAGAGATGTCGCAGCACAAGTACAACCTCCGCTGATGGAAAATGAGGTTGCCACATGTTTGTTCAAACTCTGAGAGAGCGACTTTTTGAGAGGCTGATCAGTAATGCTACTCAAAATTTTGCTAATATTGTAATGACCGGAGAATTGATAGAGGTTGCGATCAAAAGTGGTGGAATTGAGAGTGGAGAGAGCTCTCGAAGGAATTATAAGAGAAAGGATAGTGAAGTGAATAATACAAGTACATATGAGGCTCCGAAGAATGTGACCATTACCTCACCTAGAACTGCAGCAGGAAACTCACAGAATTCGAACAAGAAACTCTTGTGGGCCGAGAAATGATAGGATGAATTTCACAGCCATTCCAATGACATATGCTGAATTGTATCCCCAGTTGCATGAAGCAAATTTGCTAAGGCCATATCATTTGACACCCTTGCAACCTTCTTACTCTCCATGGTACAAATCATATGCTCATTGTGAATTTCATGCTGGGATACCGGGGCATTCGATTGAGACATGCATGATATTTAAGAAGGTGGTGCAGAATCTGATCAACAATGGATCTTAAAGTTTAACGAGCCAAGCATTGCTGCAAACCCTTTGCCATGTCATGGCGGGCGAGGGGTGAATGCTATAGAAGAAGATGATGAAGCAAGACGATAAAAGACTGATGTGGCTGAAATAAAATAACCACTGAAATGGGTGTTTGAACAGTTGTACAATGCTAAGATGATTGAAATGAGCATGAAAGTAGAAATGGAGAAACAACTTGAGGTATATTGTGAGTATCATCAAGAGTGTGGTCATGAGATTCAGTATTGTCAAGAGTTCAGGGACTTGATTCAGAAAATGATGGATAACAAAGAGATTGAATTCTTTGAGAAAGAAAGAATGAGGAAAGAAGTTGAGGTGTGCACCTCTTAGTGTTCCGGAGTTAAATACGGGGTCCATAAGCCCTTGGTTCTCTCTATTAAACTAAAGGCTGCAAGCGCAAAACAGATAGTAACCCCGAAGGTTGTGATCTCGACTCCTGCACCGTTTGCTTTCAAAAGTACCAATGCAGTTCCCTAGAATTATACAACCAATGTGTCTGTACCAGGGAAAGAAAAATCACAAGAAGATACAAAGCCAAATGATGAGAAGAAGGATGAGTTAGAGGGAAAGAAGGACAAGCAACCTGATACATGAGCAGTAAATGAAGTGGGACACTTTACCCGTAGTGGTAGATGTTATTCTTCTCTAGAAGTACTTAAAGAAGCAGAGAAGATTAAAGGGAAGGCTGTGGTGACACTAGAGAAGATTTTTGGAGAAGATGCTGCCCCAAAGATAAATGAGCCCGTAACAGAAGAACATGCACAAGAATTTTTGAGGTTTTTGAAACACAATGAAGATAGCATAGTTGAGCACTTGAAGAGACAACAGGCAAGGATTTCTGTCTTGGAGTTACTGTTGAGCTTTGAAGGGCACCGTAATGCTTTGATAAGGGTGCTTAATCAGACATTTGTACCAAATGACATATCCGTGGACAAGTTAGACAGAATCGTGAATCAAATTACTGCTGACAACTACATTACATTCACTGATGATGAAATTCCTGAAGGTGGGATGGGGTCAGTGAAGGCTTTGAACATTACCACACATTGCAAAGGGTATGTGCTACCTGGACTCCTAATTGATAACGGATTAGCGCTAAATGTTATTCCAATGGCAACGCTAAAAAGGTTCCCCATTGATGATTCTCACATGTAGACATACCAGAATACTATAAGGGCCTTTGATGGAACAATACGTGATGTGTTAGAGAGGATTGAAGTACCCTTACTGATCGGGCCGATAATTTATAACATAGATTTTCTAGTAATGGACATTAAGCCTACATACAACTGTTTGTTGGGGAGACCCTGGATTCACTCAGTTGGAGCAGTTTCATTGTCCTTACACCAGAAGCTCAAATTTGTCATAGAAGGGAAACTGGTTAGTGTCAGTGTAGAGGAAGACATCATTGCCTCAATAACCACTGACATCCCGTACATCCAAGCAGATGAAAACGCCCTTGAGTGTTCTTTTCGGGCTTTGAAGTTTGTAAATTCTACCTTTGTTGCTGAGGGCAAGCCCTTCCTGCGACCAAGGTTATAAAATTGCACGAAAATGACAGTGCGAGAAACACTAGGAAGGGGCGCGAAGACAGGAAAAAGACTTGGGAAACACTTGCAAGGACACCTACGTCCGAGGCCTATTATCATAAAGAAGAACCATTTTGGGCTAGGGTTCAGTCCAAACATGCAAGACTGGCTGAGGGAACTGAAGAAGAGAAAGGAACAGAGGAAAGCTCGTTTATAGGGGGCTGAATCCTCTTCTAGACTGGTAACTTCCTTTGACATGTCAAAGATTTTCAAGTCCCCGGGATTTGAAAATGTTGAGAAACAATTGGAAGAGGTTAATCAAGAGACAACAAAGCTACACGAAGAAGAGATTTTTGGCAATAACTTGGATAGACTCATCATTGGCGGAATTTTTGAAGGGGTTCGTCATGGAGAATTTATGAAACATATCCGCCCCTGTCTCCCAGGCGAGATGCTGAACAATTGTACCGCCGAAGATTTCCTTCTTGTAGCTAAGAATAAAACAGAGTAAATGCCAGGAACCACCTTATACTTTTGCCCGCAAGTATAAGGGATTGTCTATAAAGGGTCGTTATACCTATCCATTTTAATAAAGATGTTTTTCATGCTGGTTCACAAATGACAAACGTGTTTTTAATTTTTCGCATCCTTTTCAAAATATATTATTATTTCCTTTGTAGGTCTTCAACTATCGACTGCATGAATGGTCCTAAACATAATCCTGGAGTAAGTTCTGAACTGCTAGTGTGTTCGGTAGAAGTCAATAAAGTCGAGGCTGAAATAGAATGTGAAATCCCTGAAGAATTACTAAGGTTGATGGAAAAAGAAGATAAACAAATATTTCCTCATAAGGAAGAATTGGAAGTTCTCAACTTGGGGACAGATGAAATCATAAGAGAGGTAAAAATGGGAACAACATTTTCATTAAAGGAGAAGAAAAAAGCTGATTGATCTGCTACGAGAATTCAAAGATGTATTCGCTTGGTCTTATCAAGACATGCCAGGATTGAATACTGACATAGTGGTGCACAAGTTACATATAAGGCCAGAGTGTAAACCGGTACAGTAGAAGCTAAGAAGATTGAGACCATAAATGGTATTGAAAATAAAGGAAGAGGTACAGAAGCAAATTAATGTTGGTTTTCTCGCAGTATCGCAATATCCAGAGTTGGTGGCCAATATAGTCTCTGTGCCGAAGAAAGATAGAAAGGTATGAATGTGTGTGGACTACAGAGACTTGAATAAAGCTAGTCCAGAGGACGTGGTCAAAACATGTCGGGAAATTCATGGTTTTCCTTCATGGATGGTTTCTCGGGGTAAAATCAAATAAACCTGAATCCAGAGGACGTGGTCAAAACAACATTCATAACTCTATGGGGCACATATTGTTACAAAGTGATGCCTTTTGGATTGAAGAATGTCGGGGCAACATATCAACGAGAAATGGTTACCTTGCCCCACGACATGATGCACAAGGAAGTTGAAGTGTATGTGGATGACATGATTGTTAAATCCCATACTGAGGAAGAGCACATCTAAAACTTGAGGAAGTTGTTCTTAAGAATGAGGAAATACTAGTTAAAACTCAATCCCAATAAATGCACTTTTGGTGTAACATTTGGAAAACTCTTGGGGTTTGTGGTCAGCAGAAAAGGAATCGAGATAGATCCAGATAAGGTGAAGGCTATTAAGAATTTGCCACCACCCAGCTCACAAAAAGGAGTTCATGGATTCCTTGGCATGTTAAATTACGTTTCTCGGTTTATTTCACAATTGATCGATAAATGTGATCCAATCTTTAAGCTGCTCGAAAAGAATAACCCCAGAGAGTGGAATGAAGAATGCCAAGAAACATTTGATAAAATCAAGAAATATTTGACAAATGCTCCAGTATTAGTCGCGTCAATCCCCAAAAGACCGATGATCCTCTACTTGACAGTTTATGGGAATTCAATGGGATGTGTGCTGGGGAAACATGATGATACATGAAAGAAGGAAATAGCCATTTATTACCTAAGCAAAAAGTTTACTGAATGTGATGTATGGTACCCGCCAATCCAAAAGTTATGTTCTACTTTGGTATGGGTAACTCGTAGGCTCAAATAGTATATGTTGTACGACACTACATGGCTAATTTCCCGCCTTGATCCGTTAAAATTTATGATGGAAATACCGACATTGACTGGAAGGTTGGCGCGTTGGAAAATGTTATTGGCAGAGTTCGATATTGTGTATGTGAGCCAAAAGGCAATAAAAGGAAGTGTCATAGCAGATTTCTTAGCCAGTCGTGTAGTGGAGGATTATGAGACCCTAAAATTTGATTTCCCAGATGAGGATGTGATGAATGTCCCCACGACAGAAACTGGAATCCCAGATAGTGAAACTTGGAAATTATATTTTTATGGAGCAGCTAATGCCCTTGAGCGTGGAATTTGAGCGGTATTATTTCTCAAAAAAATGTACATTACCCGTTCACAAGAAAGTTAGAATTTCTTTGTACCAATAACATGGCAAAATATGAAGCATGTGTCATGGGCTTGCGAGATGCTATTGAAAGAAAGATAGAAGTCTTGAAAGTATATGGGGATTCGTTGGTGATCTGCCAGCTTTGTGGAGAATGGGAAACAAAGGATGTAAAGCTGATTGAGTACCGAAAACTGATCCTGGAGCTAATGAAAGAGTGAAGAAATTACCTTTACGTATACCCCCAGGAAGACAACCAAATGGGGGATGCCTTAGCTACAATGGCTTCGGTATTCTTAGCAAATAAGCAGGAACACATGTTGTAACGCCCCGGTTTTGGGCTCAGAAGTTTTGGCGTTGACCGGTTCGGTCAAAGTGCTGATCGAATATATGAGAGGGAATTTAGGAAAGCCTAGTTCGGGTTGCATTAAAAATATGGAAAAATATTCTAAAATCATCTTTTAATATATAAAAGTGAACTGTGAAATCAATTTTGGAAAATGAGGTTCGGAAGGTTGACATTTTGGCTAGTGACCAAAATGTAATTTTTGAAAGTTGCAGAACAGTTTTATAAAGGATTGAAACTTTGAATCTTTAAGGAGCTATTATTCCAAAAGGGATTTCTCCAGATTTTTCTAAGATATTTTAAGTCTAAAATCTGATTTTAAAGATTAAGAAAAGAGAGGGGAATCATTTTAACCAATTTCCAACTAATTTTCTATTTTCTCTCAAATTCTCTTTTCTCTCATTTTCTCTCTACCCAAACAAGATTCTCCAGATTTCTTTCTCTGATTTTGACATCTACATCTCTCATTTCAACTCTCATTTGATTCCTAATCATCTCATCATCAAAACCTCTCAATTTACAAATTGTTTCATCAAGCATTTTGGCTCTAAAATGGAGAAATTCAAGTTTGGAGGTAAGAACGTCCTTCTCCTCTAAACTATCAGTTCTTTACTGAAATTCCTAAGTTCTCAATCCTTGATTCATGTTTTATTAAAGGCTTTTCAATTGAGATCTTGATTTTTGGCTAAAATGCAAGATTTGGTGATTTTGGTGAAAATTTCGTGTGATCTGTTTAAGCAGGGTTTTGAGGTGTTAAAATGATGTTAAATGAATGCTAAAATGATTAGAAGTTGAGGTTTAATCAATGCAATCCCGGATAGGTTGAATTTCCTAAGTTTGGCTTGAGTTTTTGGTTGTTTTTGGAGTGTTTTTGGTGATCTGTTATACCTGGAGGTATAAGGACGTGGTTGTGATCATTTTGCATGTTATTTGATGTATAAAAATGGTTAGAAGTGATGGATCTTGGCTGGGTTAAGTTTTGGAAGTGTTTGGAGATGATTTCGGTTGTGTTTGGCAGCCAAATTGCTAGTTTTGTGAAGAGCAGCGAGTTGTGTTGATGTTGCTGGTGTTTTAATGCATATGGATGCATTAATGTTCTGTTTTTATGTGCTTGAAACAGGGGAGGTTGATCCTTGAGCTTTGGAGGTGTTTTCGGAAAGTTTCGGAAGCTTGGAAAGCTTGTTGGCTAGCTTGGTTTGGTAATTGGTGAGTGGAGTTGGGATTTCAGCTTTTGAAACATGGTTTGAAAGTTTTGGGAGCTTAGTTTAAGTCTAAACAACTTTGCTAAGCTCAAGAGTAAGTAAAGGGGTTTTTGCCTTGGAATTGTGTGTGATTTGGTTTTAAAATCAAATGTGGTTGATGATTATTATGCAAGTGTTTTTGCATGGTTTAATTCTGTTTTGTAAGCATGTTTTAGCATGGTTTAATGCTGGTTTTGAAAGTCAATTGAAAAGGATGCTCAAGGTAAAAGATCCTTGGTTATGTTTATGGAAATTGTGATTTTGATGCATAGAGATGCATGTTGTTCATTGGCTTTGTATTATGCTTAAAAACAGTGAGTTGATGATGATTAATGATGATAATTGTACCCTTTGCATATTGTTTATGCATGTGAATCATTGAGCTAATGATGTGATGGTTTTGCATTATGTGTATGCATGTGAATCATTGAGCTAATGATGTGATGGTTTTGCATTATGTGTATGCATGTGAATCATTGAGCTAATGATGTGATGACCTTGCATTGTGTTTATGCATGTGGAACATTGGATATTATGGTAAGATGGTTATGTTGGCAAGAGATGTGAATGGTTCTTGGTTCGTTGATCGGGTATAATTAGCCGGCTATAGGATTGGGTGCACCGTGAATAAAGTCGCCTTGAAGGCGGAGTGGTCAAGTGTGGACCGGTGAGACTCCCCTCAAGTTTTCCTAACGAGAAGAGGTCATAGTGGAGGTTGTTGCCCACTCGAGGACCTATGTTGTAAAGGTCATAATGGAGGTTGTTGCCCATTCGAGGACCTTGGTTAAGTAAAGGTTATAAGGTGGTTAAAAGTCCTTATGTGAGAACCTTGTACTTGTTAAGATCACAATGGCTATGGTTAAGTCCATGTGTGGATCTTGTGTGTGATGTCCCGTTCCTCGTTAGATGATGTCTACAACTACCAATCGGTTATGCAAAGGTTGTATGGTGGTTGAAAGTCCATACGGAAAAGACCTTGTGCATGTCAAGGGTGTATGGCGGATGGAAGTCCATACATGGTAACCTTGAGGAAAAGCTAAGGTTGTATGGTGTTTAAAAGTCCATGCATGGGAACCTTAGGTTGTTAAGGTCAAATGGAGGTTGATGCCCATTTGGAAGACCTTGGATTGGGTAGGGTGTAGGAAGCGTTGGGACACGCTTGTAATCCGCGTATCCGATCGGGTTGAAAAGTGGAAAGTGATTACGGTTGATCTCTTGGAAGCCAATATAATGTTCTTGATCATGTTGAGCATGGGATTGCTTGAAACGATGCATGGTTGCATGTGAAGCATGGGATTGCTTGAAATGATGCATGGTTGCATGTGAAGCATGAGATGCTTGAATTGATGCATGTTTGCATGAGAAGCATGGGATGCTTGGTAAGATGCATTGTTGCATGAGATGTGTATAATGCTAGTGGAAGCATGTTACTTGTATGTTGAACAAGTATTGGATATCATTTGATAAATGATGCATGTGAGCTTGGATTAACTATGTTGCATTGAAGTCATGTATGACTTGTTGTTAAAGGCATGTGAATATGATGTTATGGTTTTATAGTGCATTGATTAAATGCATGAAATGGTTTAATTGAACTATGGATTTAAATGGTTTCTTGCTTGATGTGGTTTTCAAGTTAAAGAAAGGTATGTTGTGGAAAGGATGTGTTTTCCATGGTTTTGTTTAAGCTTGGCATATGGTGTTTATGCATGTTTGAGCTTGATGTTGAAAAGAGTTTTCGAACATGGTTTTGGAAAGCAACCAGGTTGGTTTTAGTGTGTTTTAAAGACCCGTTGCATTGATGGTGTTTTGGTTTTGAGCATTCCTCACTAAGCATTATGTGCTTACGCTCCTTTTTGTCCATCAATGCAGATTCTTGAGGTGTTGGGCAGCAAGGAGCAAGGGATTCAAGGTGGACTCCAATGGAGATGTATGTCTCGGTGAATAGCTATAGTTAATAAGGGCAATGGGGTAGAATCTCTCGGATTGTTGTTATTGTGATCGTATGAGTTGATCAAGAATGTTTAAGTACTGTTGTTAATGTTGTTGAAACATGAATTGGTTTAATTGAGGTTGCTTTGAAAGGTTTGTGCTTAAATGGTTGCTTGAGTAGGAAGCATGCCTATAGAATTGGGGCTTTTCATATGTGTTGGTTATATGTTGAATTGATGAAGCAATTGTGGTCCTTGCATGTTGTTTGACTATGTGGTATGATTTGGTGATGTTTATTTGAGGTTTGAAGCATGTTTGTTGATGTTTTCAAGTCTATTTCAAGCAGGGGTATCGGTACTCGGGCTTGCGTATCGATACGCCTGAGCTAAATATGCTCATTTCTGCCCAGGCGTATCGGTACGGGTGTGCGGGTATCGATACAAATCTGGGAAAAGTTTGAATGCCGTATCGGTACAGGGGATACCGTATCGATACCGTTGCTCGAGTTTGGTTACTGCCTTCCCCGCGTATCGATACGACTTCAGGCGTATCGATACGGGTTCTGTTATTTCGGTTAAAAGAATCTTTAAATGTTTTGTAAAGTTTGCATTTTGGTCCTGAATCTTGTTTGTGCAATTGTATGAGTTCGGGATGTCCGTTTGAGCTGAATTTTGGCAGGGAAGCATGTAACATGGTTAATTTTAAGTTGGTAACTTAAAATATGGTTAAGTCCTTAAAGTTTTCAGAAATTACAATTTGGTCCCTAAAGTTGTAATTTGTTCAGTTGGGTCCCTGTTTGATCTCTGATGTTTGTGATCTTTGAGCATGGTGTTTGTGTGAACACATATAAGGTTAATGTGCATCTAGACAAGATTAAAAAGAAAAAAAAAGGGTCGTTAATCAAGGTTGACTTTCGGGTTGACTTTGGTTTTCCCCGTGTAATCTTCGTAGTTCGGGTCAACCGTCTAGGCCGGGCTACGGGGGTTACACATGTTGACAATTCGCATGCAAAGTTATGAAACATATGCTCACTGTTGCAGCATAGAAGAAGTCGATAAGCATCCATGGTATTACGATATTTTGCAATATCTAAAGTATCAGACTTATCCATTGGGGGAAAATGAAAATGACAAAAGAAATATTAGAAGGATGGCTTTAGGATACATACTTGATGGAGAGATTCTTTATAAAAGGGGAAAAGATCAGATCCTATTAAGATGTGTCAACACCAATGAAGCAAAGAATATCATGGCGGAAGTGCATGATGGAATATGTGGAACACATGCCAATGGATTCTCTATAGCTAGGAAAATCATGAGATACGACTATTATTAGACAGCTATGGAAGGAGATTGCATTGAATATGCCAAGAAGTGTCAGAAGTGTCAGATATATGCTGACAAGATTAATTGTCCACCAATACCTCTTCATATAATGAATTCGTCGTGGCCTTTTGCTGTCTGGGGAATGGATGTTATCGGACATATCCACCCTAAAGCCTCTAATGGACACCGTTTTATTCTTGTGGCCATAGACTATTTTACCAAGTGGGTAGAAGCAGCATCTTATGCCAGCATCACAAGAACGGCACTTTGCAAGTTCTTGAAGAAAGAGATAATTTGTTGATATGGTTTACCAGAAAGAATCGTCACGGATAATGCCACCAATTTCAACAATAAAGTGATAGCAGAAGCGTGCGAGCAATTCAAAATCATTCATCACAATTCTGTGACTTACCGCCCTAAAATGAATGGGGCAATAGAGGCAGCCAACAAGAACATCAAGAAGATCATATCAAAGACAATAGAAACATACAAAGATTGACATGAGAAACTACCTTCAGCGTTGTTTGCGTATCAGACTTCAATACGAACCTCAACTGGGGCAACACCTTACTCTTTGGTCTAAGGGACAGAAGCGGTACTCCCCATTGAGGTTGAAATTCTATCTCTTCGAGTTTTGTCCGAAGTGAAGTTAGATGATGCAGAATGGCTACGGGTTTGGTTTGACCAGTTAAATCTCATTGAGGAAAAGAGGTTGAGGGCAATCTGTCACAGCCAAATGTACCAGAAAAGGATGATGCAGGCATATGATAAAAAGGTGCAATAGAGGCAGCCAACAAGAACATCAAGAAGATCATATCAAAGACAACAGAAACATACAAAGATTGACATGAGAAACTACCTTCAGCGTTGTTTGCGTATCAGACTTCAATACGAACCTCAACTAGGGCAACACCTTACTCTTTGGTCTAAGGGAAAGAAGCGGTACTCCCCATTGAGGTTGAAATTCTATATCTTCGAGTTTTGTCCGAAGTGAAGTTAGATGATGCAGAATGGCTACGAGTTTGGTTTGACAAGTTAAATCTCATTGAGGAAAAGAGGTTGAGGGCAATCTGTCACAGCCAAATGTACTAGAAAAGGATGATGCGGGCATATGATAAAAAGGTGCACCTGAGAGAATTCTGAGAGGGGGATCTTGTGTTGAAAAAGGTCCTACAAATACATCGAGATGACCGTGGAAAATGGATGCCTAACTGGGAAGGACCCTACGTTGTTAAGAAGGCCTTCTCTGGAGGAGCATTGATCATGGCTGAAATGGATGACAAGGAGTTACACAAGCTAGTGAACTATGATTCAGTCAAGAAGTATTATGTCTGAAGAATTTAAAAATAAAATGGAAAAAAGAAAAAAAAAAGCGGAGTGAAAACCCAAAAGGGCGCTTCCGCAAAATGAAAATATCTATGGTGAAAACCCGGAAAGGGCACTTTAGATATCTAAAAAAAGGGAAAATAAAAAATAAAAGAGGGGTTCAAGATGAAAATCCGCAAAGGGCGTTTTGAAACCAAAGGAGGATCTGAGTTGAAAACCTGTTAAGGCAGCTTAGATAAATGAAGTTAGGCATCTGATAATCAGGACCTCTCGGAAACCTGGTATTTTGGAAGGCATTTCACATCTATAAGCATTCTGGAAACGTTTGAGGACCATTGGACATGAGTGCAAGTTCAGCCCTATATCTGGTTGATGGGGTGGTTGTATCCTTCATGCTTTGGAAGCCCGGAGATCTAACTTTGTTTCTTGATTTTATTGTTTGCCATGACTATTTCAAACTATGTTGTATTTTGATTTTTAAGCCTCAATAAAATTCATGAATTCACTTCCGAGCTTTCTTTTTATTCCAAAGCATCATAAAATGGTTGATATAATGAAAAAAAGCAGATGATTTCTTGGTATTACTATGTTTTAAAAGTACAGGTGAACCTTGTCACTCTGGGTATTGAAGAAGAGTGTACAGGATGATATGGTGCAAATTTGAAGGCATACCACAAAGATGTCAATAGAATCTGCCACCCAAAGAACAATGATTTTTATCTCTGTGTTCATGTTGAGATGATCAAAACCACAAGGTCAACACATTATCATGCTCTTTTGAATTAGCATCTCGGTTATGATTGCTCTTATGAAGCTTGGGAATAAGGAAGAATGTCTGTAGCCCCATGATCTACTGTTGAGAACCATCATTTTGTAAAGACTCTTGGATTTGGCAAAACTTTAACATTGAAATATTGGGTATTTGCAATGTTGACAAAACGAGATGACATATGATTGGCCAAGACAAGATTTTGTCAACTATAATACCTCTTCTTTATTCTCTATCAAAAAGGAAAAAGAAAAGAAAATGAAAAAAGAAAGAAAAGAAAAAGGAAAAGAAGAAGTAAAGAGAAAGAGAAAATTAAGGTGAAAACCTGAAAAGGCGCCTTTCAAAAAAAAGCCAAAGTTAAAACCCGAAAGGGCGCTTTGAGAAAAGCAACCTAAAGTGAAAATCCGAAAGGTTACTTTAGAGCAAAGGGCGAGAAATGAAGAGAGGAGGTTGTGACGACCAATTCTGAATGTGAGATGGGAATTAGAAGAAAAGAAGTATCAAAAAGGGTCCTAAAAGGACAAAAGATGATTGAAGAATCTCAGCAAGTCATGGTTCATGCATCATGTAGAAAAATAGGGTCATGCTAACCCTCATATTTTAGTTGTTTTGACAGAAAGTGGATGGAAAATAGAACTCCTAATGAGAATAGTTCGCCCAAAAAAGAAGGATTCATAATGAGAAGAATCCACCCTAGTAAAGATAGAGCTCCTAATGAGAAGAGCTAGCTCCGCAAAGAAGGACTCCTAATGAGATAAGTTCGCACAGAAAAGAATGATTCATAATGAGAAGAGTCCGCCCCAGCAAAGAAGAACCCTTAATGAGAAGAGTTCGCCGAGCAAAGAAAGATTCATAATGAGAAGAGTCCGCCCAACAAAGAAGGATTCATAATGAGAAGAGTCCGCTCTAGCAAAGAAGGATTCATAATGAGAAGAGTCTGCTCCAGCAAATAAGAGCTCCTAATGAGAAGAGTTCGGCCAACAAAGAATGATTCATAATGAGAAGAGTTCGCTCAGATAAAGACAGAGTTTCCAATGAGAAGAGTTCATCCCCAATTAAAGAAGGAGATAAAGGAAGATTGAAGAATTTCATAATGAGAAGAACAACTTCAAGATTCCATAAATGGATGGCTTGGACAAAATCTGTGTCTTTTCAGTCTTTTCCCTATTCCTGTTCCACAAAAATGAGGAAAGACGGCCAGTTAAAACAGTCCAAAATAGACTAAAACAAAGTTCATATTACATACCCAAATGTCCATTTTCATCACACAAAGCCCAAATTCTTATTATACCCAGCTTTCCCGCCCATTTTTTGGTACATATCACATCCAACAAACACAATTAGACCCAAAAGTCTCTTTTCCCACCCAAACCAGTACACGTGGCAGCCTCTCATTTGTTCACTCCAAGCTCACGCAGATCACTCCCCAGCTGGAGCCAGCTGGCTTCACCAGCTCTGACGATGACGTCACATGCGCGCCAGCTATAAAAGAGGAAAGAGAATTAGTGGGGAACACAATGATTGTGTAATTAATTCAAGCATTAACTGAAAGGAGAGAGAAAAGGGGAGACGATAAGTTACCTAAAGTTGAGCAGTCGCGCTTTTCGCTGGAGAAGTCAATCGGAGCCACCACTACACCGTCGGAGAACGCCAGAAGGTAACATTTTCTCTCCTCTCTTCGCATTCCTACATTAAAAACAAAACGAGTTAGTTTTAAGCTGTGAAATTAAAAAACAGTGACTAAAAAATAAATAAAACCTAGATCTAAAAACTAAAATGAGACCCGAAGCTTATCTGAGGTTTGTAGAGTAGTTATCAGTGTTGGTGAAGCGTCAAGGCTTCCGGTGGAGTTGAATAGGGTAGCTTTAGGGTTCAATTTTCGGGTAGTTAGTTTAGGATTGGGTAAAAGGGGCTGATTCTGACGAATCTGGGACTAGTTTAGGGTTTAGGCTTGAAAAAAGGATAAAAAATGAGGTTTTTTTACGATTTTCTAGTGGCAGAGGACGAGGGCCGGAAATCGCCGTGCGGCAACGACCGATCACCGGAGTCAGGATAGAGATGATCGAAAGTTGCAGGATGGCCGGAGAAGATGACCAGAGGAATTCCAGTCATCAAAAAAGGTTAGGGGTAACCGGAGACGACAACCGATGATCGGCGTCGCCTCTAGCGACCCGGAAACATATCAGAAGGGCTCGGGAAAGATGGAAAAGGATTAAATGGGTTAAAAAGGGAAAGTTAATTTGGTGTTCTTGAGTTTTTTAGGATTTTGATCTGTTGAGTTTTTAGGGGCTCGATTCGATCAACCAATGTTGCTCACCAAGTGGTGGAGAGGTGGATGTTTGGGTGGAAGGGTTGTGGAAGCTAAAATGAAAATGACACAATGATTTTAGAGTGGTTCAACCTTCTAACCAAGGTCTACATCCACTACCTTAGCTTCCCACTAAGGATTTCTCAATCAATCCACTATTGATTAATCCCATTTTCTAGGCTTAGGAGGAAACCCTTACAACCAATCAAGCTTTCTACCCAAAGCCTTGATTGAAACCCTCTTTACAAAGAGAAACAAGAAGCAAACTTAAATCCCTCTAATAGGTGTTTGTTTGCACAATTAAGCACTCACCCAAAACCTAAAACACTTGAGCAAATTTGACAATTTTGGCTCACTAGTGTTTGTCTATACAATAAATGACAATTTAAGCTTTAAGACAATCTTTGATCATTTGATGTTTGACAATATGAGCATTGGCCTTTACTTGATGCTTGGAGGTCCCTTTTATACTCTCAAATGAGTTTGTAGCCGTTACTAGCCGTTGGGATCATATTGGAGCCGTTGAGGACTTTAATTCCCACCATAAATGCAGTTCTGCAGCTCCCCGTTTCGAAACGCTCGAACCCGTTTCGAAACACTCTCTATGTAGAAAGAGCCGTTGCAGTCTATTAGGGCACCCGTTTCGGAACACCCCCTTTTCGTTTTGAAACCCGTATCAAAACGCTATAGACCCATATCGAAACGCCTGCATTTAAAAGTTGGTTGGAAAATAGCTGTTGGGGTTTATGACCGTTGTGGTCATTGCCACGTGGGCGTATCGAAACGGCATAGCCCGTTTTGAAACACTGGACAAAAATCCTATCCAGGGAAAGCCCGTTTCGAAACAAGTTTCGAAACGTTTTTACTACTAGAATCCCCTGTTTCGAAACGCCCTAAGGTGTTTCGAAACACCTGGACAGTTTTGTGAAGTTTGGCTTTGAAAAACATGAAAAACCCTTTTAAAAATTTCCCTAAACATAATTTCAAGTTGTTTGGACTTTGGAAATGTTTTAAATACTTTTTAAATCAGTCCAAAACATTTTTCAATTATTATATCAAAACATTAGTTCTACAATCTCCCCCTTTTTGATATAATAAAACTCACTTGAAAAATTGTTTGGGATTCTCCCCCTTTAACTTTAAAAATGTGAATAAGAGATTAAAATTTTAATTCAAATAAAGCTCCCCCTTATTCATTTGAAAATTCATTTTTTCAAACCATTTCTCCCCCTTTTTGTTATATCAAAAAGAATTTAAAACATTAAGTTCAAAATAACAATAGAGGTAAAAACTTTGACAAAAATAAGAATTTGGTTTAAAAATGGCTCCCCCTTACTCAAAGCATCATTAAAATGTTAGTCCAACATATATGATCATCTAGTTGAATTAAATAAAAATTTAAAACAAATAAATGCAAAAACAACTAGAATTTACCACACTTGAACTCAAGGTAGGATGTGAAGCCTTCCTTCTTCAAGTGTTCTTCCTTGTGTGCATGGAGCTCCCCCTCAATGTTTGACTTGTTGAACATCTCCATCACACCTAGCAAAAGACAATCAAGTGATTTTTGGTATCCAAATTGCTTTGGATCCATAAACGTTAGTAGCACAAATTTTAGTCCCCTTAGGAATCCATTTTTCAATGTCATCCTTCTTAATTGAAGTACTAAGTCCTTTTGGGACCCAAATGCTTCTAAAACATTTTCCTTTAATAAATCTAGGGGCACTAGATTGTCTAACATAAAAATTTGATTTTCCAAAATTGTTTTTCTTTTCTAGCTCTTTGGAAATCAAATCCTTTTCTTCTTGAACTTTTTGAAGCAATTTTTGTAAATCAAAACATTTTAATTCAAACTCTTCTAGTCTTGCTTCAAGTTCAAGTTTGAAATGTGGCTTTTAAAATCTAAAACCAAGTCATCGTAGGCATCTTGTAATTCATCAAAAGAATAAGAACATGAAGTAGATGAATTAGAAGTTACCCTTGAATCTTCTTAGATGGCCATAAGGTAAAGGTTGGATTGTTCATCGTCAGTGGAGTCCTCATCACTCCAAGTAGCCACATGTGTCTTCTTCTTATGGCTTGAAGTGCTTGCCCTCTCCTTTTTCTTAGGTTATCGTTCAAGCTCTCTCAAGGTTTTTTTCATGAACGGGGCACACTTCTTGAAGAGATGAACTATCTCTTCATCTTCATCCTCCTCTTCACTTGAGTAGACATGATGTCAAGTGGAGGATTTGAGAGCCATGGCACTTGCATTGATGCCAAGCCCTTTGATTTTCTTCTCTCCCATAGCTCTAATTTCTTCCCTCTTCTTCTCATCTTCTTTATTCTTCTTCATAATTTGATGAGTAAGGAGTGACCCCATGAGTTCATCAAGCTTCAAAGTTTTCAAATTTTTGGCTTCGATGATGGCGGTCCTCTTTGAGTCCCAAGACTCGGGAAGTGAGTAGATGAGCTTTCGAACAAGCTTTTCCTCCGGAATGGCTTTTCCATAGCCTTTGAGACCATTGGTGATGGTGGAGAACCTATCGAACATCTTCTCAATGTTCTCTTCCGGATCCATTTTGAAGTTCTCATACTCCAAGGTTAGGAGCCCAATCTTGGTCTCCTTGACTTCATTTGTCCCCTCGTATGTGACTTCAAGCTTGTCCCATACCTCCTTGGCACTCTCACAAGAAGACATCTTCTCATAGATGGTTGGGCCAAAAGCACAAAACAAGATGTGCAAGGCTTTGCAATTAAGCTCCATCTTCTTGCGATCGTCGGCACTCCACTCCGCTTTACTTCTTTGAGGCACGAACGGACCATCTTCAACTATATCCCATAGCTTGTAATCTCTTGATTTGATGAAGAACTTCATCTTTGTCTTCCAATGGGCATAGTGGGTTCCGTCAAAGAAAGGCGATTTGTCGATTGATTGTGCCATTGAGCCGGTTGATGAAAAAGTGATCGAGCTTGCCAGATCTTCTCAATAGGATGTGAATCACCTTTGATTGAGCCAAGCTCTGATACCAATTGTTCAGTTTTTAGGGGCTCGATTCGATCAACCAATGTTGCTCACCAAGTGGTGGAGAGGTGGATTTTTGGGTGGAATGGTTGTGGAAGCTAAAATGAAAATGACACAATGATTTTAGAGTGGTTCAACCTTCTAACCAAGGTCTACATCCACTACCTTAGCTTCCCACTAAGGATTTCTCAATCAATCCACTATTGATTCGTCTCCTTTTCTAGGCTTAGGAGGAAACCCTTACAACCAATCAAGCTTTCTACCCAAAGCCTTGATTGAAACCCTCTTTACAAAGAGAAACAAGAAGCAAACTTAAAACCATCTAATAGGTGTTTGTTTGCACAATTAAGCACTCACCCAAAACCTAAAACACTTGAGCAAATTTGACAATTTTGGCTCACTAGTGTTTGTCTATACAATAAATGACAATTTAAGCTTTAAGACAATCTTTGATCATTTGATGTTTGACAATATGAGCATTGACATTTACTTGATGCTTGGAGGTCCCTTTTATACTCCCAAATGAGTTTGTAGCCGTTACTAGCCGTTGGGATCATATTGGAGCCGTTGAGGACTTTAATTCCCACCATAAATGCAGTTCTGCAGCTCCCCGTTTCGAAACGCTCGAACCCGTTTCGAAACACTCTCTATGTAGAAAGAGCCATTGCAGTCTGTCAGGGCACCCGTTTTGGAACACCCCCTTGCCGTTTTGAAACCCGTATCGAAACGCTATAGACTCGTATCGAAACGCCTGCATTTAAAAGTTGGTTGGAAAATAGCCGTTGGGGTTTATGACCGTTGTGGTCATTGCCACGTGGGCGTATCGAAACGGCATAACCCGTTTCAAAACGCTGGGCAAAAATCCTATCTAGGGAAAGCTCATTTCGAAACAAGTTTCGAAATGTTTTTGCTACTGGAATCCCCTATTTCGAAACGCCCTAAGGTGTTTCGAAACGCCTGGATAGTTTTGTGAAGTTAGGCATTGAAAAACATGAAAAACCCTTTTAAAAACTTCCCTAAACATAATTTCAAGTTGTTTGGACTTTGGAAATGTTTTAAATACTTTTTAAATCAGTCCAAAACATTTTTCAATTATTATATCAAAACATTAGTTCTACATGATCTTAAAGAATAGAGAACGGGTGAAGTTTTAGGGTTTTTGGCGATTAAGCAAGGGAAAATGGATGAACTGGTGTTGAATTTGGATGAAAACTGAGATTTCAATTTGTTTGGTTTTGAATTTCTGGGTATTTAGTTGTTTGTAGAGAGAATGAGAGAATTTGATGAAGAGGAGAGAGTGTGGGGTTGTGCGAAATGGCCGAGTTAAACTCGGGTTGGAGCCTTTTATAGCCTGAGTTAAACAGCATCGTTTTGGTGCCGAGTTGACTCAACCTATATGACCCGGGTCGGGTCGGACGCTAGGATCCGCGCTCTTTTCTTCCACTCTTTAGACTTCGGGCTCTCAGTTTAATTCCCTTTCAATTTAGTCACCAATGTAGTATAATTTGACTCTCGAATTCTAATAATACTTCAATTTAGTTCATGTTCTTTTGTGATTTAGCCATATAACTTTGTTTCATTTCAATTTCACCCTAAATTAATCTATTTAATTTAATTCCAATAATTTTAATGCTTGCATGAGTTTAAACAAAGCATGTAGTATAATTATTTAGGTGATTAATTCATTTAGTGTAAATAATTAGAACCTTTTAAGCTTAGATTCTTTAATTAAATCAAATAATTCAATAGGAGAGAGCGTTGTAGTAAATAAATGGAGATTTGATATAGAGTTTGAATATTCAAGATTGATTAGTATCACATGGTAACGTAATGTTAATCAATGAGTATTCAAATTAAGATTTCAATATTCTATTTAAACTTAGAAAATGGTATTTATATAATTAGCTTAAATAAAATAAAAATAGGATAAACAATTAGTATCACCCTAAATTAGGAATGTTATTACTTTTGGACCCATTAAAAGTAGTGTCCAAATTTCTTGGATGTTACCATTCAAGTCCAAAAATTAATAATGTTCATAGAAGCTTAATTAATTAAATTAATGGAGCCTTAATTATGTCATACTTAAAAATGACAAGACAATAATTGGACATGCATTAAACCTTTTGTGTTGAGATACATTTTGAATATAAATTGAAGTGTCCTAATGTCTTTGGACGTTTCATGACTTATATTCGTCCAAAATGTATTTTCTTACAAAAGGATATTCTCATTCGAAATGGAATCCATTTTATAATTAAAAGATTTAATTAAATTTAGATTAATGTTCTAAATGCCAAAATGCCACGTGCAATTAATAAGGTACCGATAACGGACGTTTGTAGGGGTGCTAACCCTTTCCTACACGTAACCAACTCCCGAACTCGAATTTTATTAAAAGAATCTCTGGTCCGCTTTTTATGGTGTCCGGTCTACCAAAGTGATCGGTGGCGACTCCCAAACGTTTTTTATGAAAATAAAGGAAATTTAATTAAAAATGGAAAAACCCCTATTTTCAAGATCAAATTAAAATAAAAAAATCTGATTTCCAAAACCCTAATCGTCAGGCCATTTTTTCACAAACGGGTCTAAAAAACGGTCGTGACATCTTTGAATAAATTTAAAGTTTGAAGTTAAATATTCGGTTCGAGTTCAACCTTTGAATTTGATCTTCAAACATTTTGGTTGGAGATGAGCTCAAAGCCTCTTAACTGTAATATTGTTGCGTTTTTAAAAGGGTAAATTACCATAATGTTGACTTTCGTTTTTGAAGTGTTTATTCTGTTCATCAAATTTAAAATGGTAAAGTTTGTGTTAGTTCCTTTATTGTTTTATAATATTTTGATCACTTACGTTATCATTTTATAATAAGTTATTTAGACGTTAAATGTTGTTAGTTTGGAGACATGACATACTAGTAAAAGTGGTTAATTTAAAATTTAATCCATAATTTTAGATAAATTATTAATTTGATACTTAAATTTTAAATAAAACTAATATTTATTGGTGCTGCAATCTGGTGGTAGAAATTATTTTACGAACTCTTCTTGGTATTATCTTCGGTTGCAACCAAAGAAGCAGCGGACTAAAAATTACTTTGCATCAGAAAATTTGAATCCAACACACCTCGTACATACAGAAATGAAAGGGTAACATTGCAAACCTGTGTTGATCAGATTGTTCTTTCGTTGATATGACATACACGAGTCATTCACATCATTTTTTTATTTTCTATTATATTTTCTTCTTCAAAAAGATAAAAATCGTACACTTTCATCTCTATTGTACGTCGAAGTTAAAAATCACCATTCTTTGGTATTTTCTCTTACCACTCAAGATACCGACGAACTCACTCATTCTCTCCTACCCTTCTACTAGTTTAAATTTTTTTACATAATTACTTTAAAATTGCCAAAACTCAACCTAAAACCTAAAATTCACAAAACCCCCAATTTACTCTAACTACAATATTCGTCGTCCGATTAGCGTGAAATCAAGATATACAACTCACATCCTCCTTCTCCACCACCCATTGTTGGGATTTAGAAGAAGATACTTTATCGTCAAGAAATTAAAAGTAATTCGAGACCAGAGATTTTTCATAAAATTGAACAAAATTTTGGAGTCATTTCATATTTTTTAAAAGATAGATGTCCAATCATAATACCGTCAAACATTTAATGGTAGAATGACCAAAACAGTAGAAAATCAAAACATTAACGATTAAATTAAAACTTTTAAAACTTTTGTGACCAAAATAGGAATGAGAAGAAAATTGAGTAACCCAGGGACATGGAATGAAGAGTGCCAAGTAGCTTTAGAAAAGATCAAGGAGCAACTAACTAATCCTCCAGTGTTAATGCTACCCGTTTCAGGGAAACCGTTAATACTCTATTTGACGGTGTTTGAAAATTTAATGGGCTGCGTACTAGGTCAGCATGACGAAACTGGAAGGAAGGAAAGGGCGATATATTATGTGAGCAAGAAGTTTACTAACTATGAAACAAGATATACACCAATTGAAAAGGTATGTTGTGCTTTGGTATGGGCCACTAAAAGGATTAGGTAGTATTTGTTGTATCACACCACATGGTTGATCTCACGGCTATATCCATTGAAGTTTATTATGGAAGCTCCAGCCCTATCAGGAAGAATAGCGCGGTGGCAAATGTTGCTCTCAGAATACGACATCCAGTATGTGAATCAAAAAGCAGTGAAAGGAAGCGCCATAGCAGATTTTCTTGCCAGTCGTGCACAAAATGATTATGAGGCATTAGATTTCAGTTTCCCTGATGAGGATTTAATGTGTATTATGGAAGATGAAGAGTCACTAACAAAATCATGGGTCATGTATTTTGATGGTGTTGTAAATGCTTTAGGGCGAGGTATTGGGGCAATTTTGGTTTCGCCAGAAGGAGATCATTATCCTTTTACTTGCCGTTGGAAGTTCTTCTGCACCAATAATATGGCAGAATACGAGGCATGCATGATGGGCCTAAGGGAAGCCATCAACAGAAAAATCCAAAAGTTGAGAGTCTATGGGGATTCAGCTTTGATTATCTACCAAACTAGTGGCGAATGGAAAACAAAAGATGCAAAACTGATAGAATATCACAATTTGGTCCTCGAGTTAGCTAAAGAGTTCGAGGCAATTACTTTTAAGCATCTCCCAAGAAAAGATAACCAGATGGCTGACGCGTTAGCTACCTTGGCTGCCACGTTTAAAGCAAGTGAGGGTTCAGAGATGATACGCATTAAGTTGCAAATGATTGAGTCCCCATCATATTGTTATAATGTAGAAGAAGAAGAAGAAGAAGATGGTTTACAGTGGTTCCACGACATCTTACAGTACTTAAAGCTGCAACAATACCCAGCATAGGCTTCAGAAAATGAAAAGAAAATGATCAGGAAAATGGCATCATGTTACACGCTTGATGGGAAGATCCTCTACAAAAGAAGTCGAGACCAAGTATTAATAAGATGCGTGGATGCAAAAGAAGCGCAGTTAATCTTGGCAGAAGTTCATGAAGGAATTTGTGGAACCCACCCTGGTGGTTTCACTCTGGCAAGAAGAATTATGTGCTTAGGATATTATTGGTCGACAATGGAAGGGGATTGCATTAATTATTCCCGTAAATGCCACAAGTGCCAAGTATATGCTGACAAGGTTCATGCACCTCCTCAGTCTCATCACGTCATGTCGTCTCCATGGCCATTCTCTATGTGGGGCATATATGTCATTCGGCATATTCATCCGAAAGCATCAAATGGTCACCGCTTTATCTTGGTAGCCATTGATTACTTCACAAGGTGGGTGGAAGCGGCCTCATATGCAAATGTAACTAGATCCGCTGTATGCAAGTTCTTAAAGAAAGAAATCATTTGTCGATATGGTTTTCCAGAAAGCATAATCACAGACAATACCTCTAATCTAAACAACCGAATGATTGTTGGGGTCTGTTAGCAATTCAACATCAAGCATCGTAATCCGGTAGTATACCGCCCAAAGATGAATGGAGCAGTAGAAGCATCCAATAAGAATATTAAGAAGATAGTCGCGAAGATGACTGATACGTATAAAGATTGGCATGAAAAGTTACCATTTTCTATGTATGCATATTAAACAACGATGCGAACATCTACAGGGGAAACTTCATTCTCATTAGTATATGGAGTTGAAGCTGTTCTACCAATCGAGGTAGAGATACCATCGTTGCGTGTCTTGATGGAAGCCAAGTTAGAAGAGGCGGAATGAGTTCAAGCAAGGTATGACCAGTTGAACTTAATCGAGGAAAAGAGGCTGAAAGCTGTATGTCATGGTCAAATGTACCAAACAAGGATGATTAGGGCTTATGAAAAGAAGGTTCACCCTAGAGAATTCCAAGAAGGCGATTTGGTCCTAAAGAAGAAATTGCCAATTCAAAGTGATCCTCGAGGAAAATGGGCGCCTAATTGGGAAGGACCGTACATTGTGACAAAGGTTCTTTCAGGAGGAGCATTGATTTTAGCTGAGATGGATGGAAACGAGTTTCAAAACCCGGTAAACTGTCAAAAAGTACCATGCCTGAAGAAAAAAGGAAAAGAAAAAAAGAAAAAAGAGAGAAGAAAAAAAAGAAAAAGAAAAGGAGGGTTCAAAATGAAAACCCGCAGAGGGCGTTTTGAAACAAAGGAGGATTTAAGTTGAAACCCCTTAAAGGGCGGCTCAGATAATGTAATAGATTTCGGGGCTTCACAAATCATGCATTGTACTCAGGGCTTTCTCGACACTGGTGGCATTCAAGATTACTTCTGGCATTTGGAAGGAGAAGTTTGGACTATTGATATTTTAATACTTGTTTCCCTTCCTTTTCATAAACCTTCTTGTGTTTGCCACAACATTAATTAATTTGATTCATGAATTTTTCTTGCTTTCTTGTTTCTTTCCCTATCTTTGTTAGCATCTCGCTTTGAAATAAGGATTAATGGATTTGACAATCATTTATATATGCAAAAGATTTTTGAGCATTACTTTGAGAATGTTTTGAAAAGTTCAGGGACTATGAAGTGTTCCATAATTTTTATTTGGGACATACGGTGTTAAGATGTTTAAAGAAGGAAAAGTAAAGCCTTGTTGCGAAACTTTTTAAAAGGAAGAAAATCCATATGAATGTCTGGGCGCTTAAACAACATTTCTTAACCACCAGCCTTCCTTATATGATGATAAGAGCAGCCTTATAAGATCGAAACTTGACTTAGGGTGTGTATCCCTGTATACGAAAATGTCGATTGAGAAGATAGATAAGGATTAAATGTTTCCAATGAAGTAAGAATGGAATTGAACCAGTCAGCAGAAGATCAGAAAATGAGGAAGAGTCAGAATTATTCATAACTCATGAGTGATTTCTAGAGCAAGGGAGATGGCCTTGTCTCAGAGAATTGTGAATTCAAAGCCAAAAAGCCAAGAAGGATTGAAAGAAGAGTGAGGCAAATTGTTTTGATTTACACAAGTTTAGGAGAGAGAGTTCATGATTAATCAGGTTGGCCTCGATAACCAGAATTTCATCAAAATTAAGAAAATGGTCTAAGCAAAAGGAGTTTTAAAAGGAAAAATTTGTCATGCATTCATGTTTTAGACATCCCTAGGAGCATGCACATCATAATTGTATTGCATGTTGCATTTTGTTTTTTTTCAGGTATATAGAAGACCTGTTCAAATGAGAGTTTGCTTATTCATCCAAGCATAATGAGGATGAAGTTTTTTTCAGAAGATTCGCCTATCCGTTCAAGCATAAGGAGAATGGAGTTTGCTTATCCATCCAAGCATAAGGAGGATGAAAGTTTTTCAGAAGATTCACCTATCTGTTCAGGCATAAGGAGAATGGAGTTTGCTTATTCATCCAAGCATAAGGAGGATGAAGTTTTCAGAAGATTCGCCTATCCGTTCAGGCATAAGGAGAATGGAGCTTGCTTATTCATCCAAGCATAAGGAGGATGAAAGTTTTCAGAAGACTTGGCCTAATTGAGCATTTGGGAGGACAAAACCCAACTCGGTTGCTTAGGCATTTTGGGAGAATAGAACCCAGCTCAACTATTCGGGCATAAGGAGAATAGAAGCCAGCTTAGCTATTCGAGCATAAGGAGAATAGAGCACGCCTATTCGTTCGGGCATTCAGAGAATGGAACCAATTAGTAAATCATGTGAAAATTTGTGTCTTTTCGTCTTTGCTTTATCTTTGTTTCACAGAGATAAGCAAAGAGGGGCAACTGTTGTCACTAAATTTTCACCCTAGCTTTTAATAATATTTTAAAAAAATAGAAAAAATAAAAAAAAAATTTAAAATAAAAAAATCCTTTTAAAGCCCACCTTTTTCTTAAATAAAAACACATTTTCAAAAAGAGCCCATTTCAAAAAAAAAAGCTAACTTTTAAATGAAGAGAATAAAGCCCATTTTATGTTGAAGCTCATTTGTAAAGTAAAAGGTAAAAAAAGAAATAAAAAAGGAAAATAATAATAATAATAATTATGATGTTTAATAATTTTGAACAAAAAGGAAATAAAAATGTTAAATGAAATGAAAAAAAACAACAAAATAGTGTTAAAAACAACAAAAAAGGGCCCATACGCGCGAGCCAACAACTCCAGCCCAGCCAAACCCTCTGTCGCGACATGGGGGAGGCCGTCCGCCGTCTGCCAGTCACGGCCGGTGACGTGGCTGGTACCGCCGGTCCGTCTCGCTTTCGTCATCAAGTGGCCACCAACCCTGCTCGTCGTCGTTGCCTATAGCCGCCGGAATCTGCAAAAAATTGAAAACTAAATAATAAACCCTATATTCGAATTAAATGGGAAATTTTATCCTGAATTTGGATCAATATGGATGATTTATTGGGGGTTTTACCGGGTATCAAGTTTCTTGTCTGATTTTAGCTTCAATTTGGGGATTGAAATCCGAATTTGGCTTGAATTCGAGGCTAGAAATCAACTATAAAAACTCTCAAATGCTTTATTGTTCAACACACAAAAAATTTGATAGAAAAACCACTAAAAAAGGTTAAAGAAAAATTGAAAATTCTCTGAATTTTTCTTGAGTTGGCTGGAAATTTTTGGAGAGGAAATTCGAGTTTGGAGCAATTTTCCGGAGGTGGTTTGGAGCATTTCGAGAAGCTTGAGTTCGAGTTCATCGTTCGTCGATTTCTCGGTAAATTTTCTATCCTTTCTTTGTTTAATTTTTATGTTAATTATATGTTTGTTCTTGGTTGAATTTTGGTGTTTTTGTGTTGTTTGTGATTTTTAGGTTGCTTTATCGGAGTCGGAAAATCGTTCACGAATCTGGTAACTTTTTTTGTTTTAAATTTTGTTTGAATTTTTAGTTTGATCCTAAAATATTTGCATGCTATTAAAAAATGTTGTTAAAGTGATTTTGATCTTTAGAAATGTAGAAAATAATCTAGAAGATGTTTAGATTTAAAATGCATGAATAAACTAAATAAATATGGTTAAATTGAAAAACTTAAAATTAGGGATTTAATTAGAAGAAATAATAATGTGAGGTGTTAGATAATAAAGGGCTTGATTTAAAAAAAATAAAAAGATTTTTTTTATTTGTTCTAATAATTGATGGGCAAATGATTTTCAAAAGAAAAATGAATAAAAATGCTTTTTTTAGAAAAAAAATAAGTTTTTTCAAGAAGGAAAAAATAAAAAGGGTTTTAAAGTAAAATTATGGTCTAGGATATTTACATAAATTTTTGAAAAAAGAAAAAGTTCTTGAAGGAAAATAAAGTTCATTTTTTTTAAAATGGGTTGTTTTAAAAGAAATAAAACTTAAAAATTGAAAAAATAAAATGAATTTAAAAAGAGTGAAAAATTCTTTTGAAAAAGAAAAACACAAAATGATAAAAGAAAAACATAAAAATGAGAAAGGTAAAAAGCACAAAAAGCACAAAAAGATAAAAAAAAAAAGCGTAAAAACGAGTTTTTGCTTAGAAAATAAAAGTAAAAATATAAAAGTTTGCTTGCTTGTTTTAGAAATAGGTGAAAACTTAGGATTAGGGACTAAAGCTTAGATAGAGATTTGTTTGTTGAAAAATGTTCTTCATAAAAATAAAATACACTTAAGCAAATTTAAACCTTAACTTAGGAATAAAAGACTTAGACGTTTTTAGGACTTTTAAATAATTAAACTTAGAATTAAATAAAAATGCTCAACACACTAAGTTTATTTGTTTCTTGAATAGTGAAAACTTAATTTAATGCGGTGATTAAAGTTCATCTCCCGGGCAATAAGGCCGTTAAAATAGACTAATATTCATTAAACAGACAAGTAGAGTCGAACTTTTTGAACTTGCAAATTCCAGTTTTGAAAACGATTTTAAAACCAATTAGGTACCAATTTTGAGCGCCGTGGGGGTGCTAACCCTTCCCCACGGGTAACCGATCCCCGAACCTATTTTCTGATTTTTGCAGACCAAAACTGTTGTTTTATTAAAACCAAAAAACATTTTATTAAAATAACCCTATTTTTAAAAGTGATCCAGTCACACTTTTTTCAAAAAAAAAAAAAGATTGGTGGCGACTCCGTTGATTTTTAAAAGTGTTTTTCCAAAACGTCGAAGTCTCTCATAAAAGGCGGTTGCGACATCGAGTGGAAGACATCGAGTGAAAAGCAAAGTCAACCATTGATTTGGAGAAGAAAAAAGAAAGGAAGCCTTTGAAAGGCTTATTTATTGTGCTTCACATATGATAAAGGGATATCACAAGAAAGCTAACCTTTCTGCAACCACCAAAGGATATGACAAGCCTAAAATAAAGGTAAAGAGACTTTGCATGATTGTAAAGTAAAAGACCATTAAGCCGAGGGAAAAGAAACTTGAAAAATTGAAGTGTTAATATTATAAAGGGCCACATAAGCTGTAAGTTTTCCCAAAAAGAGCTAAGTTGTCCAAAAAGAACGATAAACTCGAGAGTACCGAGGCTTTGAAGTATGGTTCTATGGTAGTCAATTCTGATACGATGATGAGGAGCCACTGGTGAAAAGGATCGAAGCTTGCTGAGTTGCCAAAGGGTCAATCACCTATGAGAAATGTGGATGGTGCATCCAACTTCATGAAAGAAGAATGGTTAATGGTTGATGGTTGATGATTTTCTATGAGAGAGGTGGACAATGCATCAATTTTTTTTGGAGAAAGAAGGGTAGATGCAAAATCGAGTGAATGCCAAATAGAGGGAGGTATATCTCAAACACAAATATAGTGTTTTTTAATTTGATTTGTTGAATTTTAAGTGTGAGTTTTGGCATACCAAACCCATCAGTTAGCGGAATAGGCAAGACTTGACAAAGACACAAAAGACCTTTCAGAGTTTTTGAGACAATCCCGGGAGCCCATCTGTTGCGTATAATGGAGTGGTACCGCCAGGTACGAACACCAACACACGGGACAACGAGGATACAACTACAGGTATGGAACCAGCATTGCGCAGAGGAGTGCGGACCAGGAGAATTCTACGTGACTTGGAGGATTTTTGTCATTTACTAAACTGTATTTTCATTTGTTATTTTATTTCTGTTTTGCCCCTAAGTTAGTTAAAAAGGGCTGCAGTGTAACGAGCCAGGCATGAAAACCCTGACAAAAAGTTTTCTCCTTCTCTAAGAATTCTCTTTTCTCCTCTCTCCTTGTTTTTTTCTACCATTTACACCACAACAACCCTAACATTGGTGCTTTCATTGACCCCTCCCAACCATGGTCAACAACGCCGAATCCATTCGTACCCTTCAAGAAACTTCTGCTCGCCACGATCAAACTCTTTCCTCCATCGAAAACCAACTGACGAAACAGGAGCAATGGAACACCGCCACTCAGACCACCCTCCAAGAAATGTCACTACTGCTTCAAAACTTGTCTACTCAGCTGGGTATTTCTGCATCACCGTCTGCTAGCGGTGACTTTACCGCCAACAGCTCCGCTCCTCGTGGCAAACCTAAAGTCTGGTAAGATAACGACGTTAGCTTTCTGTTTCCCCCAAAACCGGTGCAGGTCGAGTTGCCCATCTTCACGGGTGAGGATCTCGAGGAATGGTTGGCCTCAGCTCAGGATTTTTTTGAGTTTTATGGGACTGAGGATCACCATCAAGTCACGATGGCTTCCTTTCGAATGACGGGGACGGTGCGGAAGTGGTTTCGTTGGATGCAACGACAACGGTAGGTTGGACACATCTGGTAGACGTCATTCGCAAGCGTTTTCTCGTGATGGAGATCGAATCTCCTGCTGGGCAGTTGTCCAAGCTCCTCCAGACATCCACCGTGGCTGAGTATCAATCTCGTTTTGAGGATCTTGCCCTCCGTACTTCGAATTTACTAGAGGAGTTTTTGTTGGATTGCTTCACGTCGGGTCTGCGAGCTGATATCAAGAATGAGGTATTGGCTCACTGTTCGACGTCCATGATCGAGGTTCTGGCTTTGGCACGATTTCATGAAGCTCGTCTTCACGATCGTCGCTCACCCAACAAAGTATTTTCTTCTAAGTTGCCGTCGTTATTACCTACTCCTCCATCCTCGACTATTGAACCACGGGTGCAACCAGGGCGACCTCCACCAGCGGACACATTTCCCTCAACACAACCCCCAGTTCGTCGTATTTCTTAAGTGGAAGCCCGTGAACGTCGCTTAAAGGGACTGTGCTATTATTGTGATGAACGCTATGCTCCGGGACACAAGTGCAAGACTCCTCAATTATTTATGCTCGATGATGAAGGGTTGGCCGACGAGAACCTTGGCTCTTCCGCGGTTCAGTCACCTATTCTCGAAATCACACCGGCACTTTCAGACTCGGTTACTGACCATTCCACCGTTTCGTTCAATGCACTGGCTGGCTACAACACCCCAACTACTCTTCGTGTGTCAGGCACCATCTAGGGGAAACTGGTCTGAATCCTCATTGATGGGGGTATCACCCATAATTTCATCCAGTCGCGCATGGCCAAATATCTTTGCCTGCCGGTAACAAACACCCCCAACTTCACTGTGTTAGTGGGCAATGGCCAGCGTTTGCAAAATGAGGGCTGTGCAAATGAGGTTCCGGTTGTGGCTCAGGGTACCAAATTGGTTACGGACTTCTATATTCTACCTATTGAGGGCGCGGATGTGGTTTTAGGAGTCGCGTGGATGGCCACCTTGGGCCCGATCACCATGGATTTTGGCAAGCTCACATTTGAGTTCATGCATGAGCACATACGCCACTGCTGGCAAGGAGAATCTGAACTTGGACCGCAACAAATTCAACTCCAATCTCTGCGTCGATTGGCGGACACGGGGGCCATTGCGGCATTTTTTCAGTTACATATGTCTACTGATGAAGCTCTCCCACGGCCGGTGTTACCGCCTGACTTACAGCAGTTGATGTCCGAGTTTGCGGAGGTGTTCGACGCTACTCATTGCCTGCCACCCCATCGGGATACAGACCATGCCATTCATTTGACTTCGTCCTGTCAACCGGTGAACGTTCGACCCTATCACTATCCACACTTTCAGAAATCTGAGATTGAGAAACAAGTGCGTCAGATGCTGGACTTGGGACAGATTCAGCCAAGCACAAGTCCCTTCTCCTCTCCAGTTTTGTTGGTTCAAAAAAAGGATGGAACTTGGCATTTTTGTGTCGACTATCGTGCTCTCAACGCCATCACAATTTGCGATAAGTTCCCAATTCCTACAGCCGAGGAACTTTTTGATGAATTGGGCTCCTCTTGTTATTTTTCCAAACTCGATTTGTTGGCAGGTTATCATCAAATTCGAGTTCGTAGCGAAGATGTCCACAAGACCTCCTTTCGCACACACGATGGCCATTATGAGTTTCTCGTTATGCCCTTTGGCTTAACGAACGCACCATCGACTTTCCAAGCTACCATGAATGATATCTTCTGTCCGTATCTTCGACAATTTGTACTCGTGTTCTTGGATGATATACTGATTTTTAGTGCCTCGTGGTCGGATCATCTTCAGTATGTACGTGTGGTACTACAGACTCTGAAAATGCATGGCTTTGTAGCGAAGCTCTCTAAATGCTCCTTTGGCCAACAATCTGTTGAATATCTTGGTCACGTGGTTTTCGGTGCCGGTTTAGCCATGGACCCGGCTAAAATTTTGGCTATACAGCAATGGCCCATCCCTACCTCAATTCGTGATGTCCGTGCCTTTTTAGGGCTATCTGGGTATTATCGTTGGTTCATACGAGGCTATGCGACTTTGGCAGCACCTATTACTAATTTTCTCAAAAAGGAGACATCGTTTGACTGGTCCAACGCGGCACAGATGGCCTTCGAGAACCTCAAATCCGCACTGTGCACAGCTCCTATTCTTAGCCTTCCCGACTTTGATAAAGAGTTCGTGGTGGAGACGGATGCCTCATGGGTTGGCATCGGGGCAGTCTTGGCACAAAACCAACGTCTGATAGCATTCTTTAGCCAGAAGCTCAGTCCCAGGATGCATGCTTCTTCGACCTATCACCGCGAGATGTTCGCCATTACTCAAGCGGTTCATAAGTGGCGACAATACTTGCTGGGTCATCATTTTGTCATCATCACCGACCAGAAAGCTCTTCGCGAGTTAACTCAGCAGACGATTCAGACACCCGAGCAACAACATTGGCTGGTTAAACTGATTGGTTTTGATTTCGAAATCAAATATCGACCCGGAAAACAAAATACCATCGCCGACGCCCTATCCCGCGAAAGAGGTGCCCAACTGTTGGCTTTAACACGGTCGACGTTCGGAGTTCTTGAAGATATTCGCACATCATGTCGCTACGATAAGGACATTTCAGCACTACTCCAGGCCCTTCAAGAAGGTCAGTCGGTTCCTCCTGGATATTCTGTCCACCAAGGTTTGCTGTTGTTTCGCGGGCGTGTCGTAGTGCCTAATGAGAGTGCCCTGCGTTCTCGTTTGTTGCGAGAGTTTCACAGTTCCACTTCCGGAGGCCATGCGGGGATCACTCGCACCTTTCATCGCTTGTCCAGTAATTTCTTCTGGGCCGGCATGCGTAACGATGTTAAGGCGTATGTGACAACTTGCCAAGTCTGTCAGCGAATGAAGAGTGACAGTAGAGCTCCAGCCGGCTTGCTTCAACCATTACCAATTCCTGCACAAGTCTTTGAAGACATCTCCTTGGATTTCATCACTGGTTTACCTCCGTCTAATGGCAAAGCTGCCATTTTGGTAGTCGTGGACCGTCTCACTAAATACGAACACTTCTTCGCGTTGCCCCGGAAATATGATGCCCCTCTTATCACCAGAATCATGGTTGATGGGATCATTCAAGCTGCATGGGATTCCACGATCGATCGTCAGTGATAGGGACCCCATTTTTCTCAGTACGATATGGTCAGAGTTGGCCAAATTGTAGGGTACAGAGTTGTGTCTTAGTTCAGCGTATCACCCGCAAACGGACGGTCAAACCGAAGCGCTGAATCATTGCCTGGAAATGTATCTACGTTGCATGGCCAGCAATGAACCTCGGAAATGGGACTCTTATTTAGCTTGGGCAGAATTTTGGTATAACATCGCCTTCCAAGCATCGGCCGGCATGACTACTTTTCGGGCTCTTTATGGCCGTGATCCACCAACGTTGATTTCCTACACGGATGGGGGTGCGACAAATCCAGAGGATGATGCGGTGCTCCAAGATCGAGACGAGATTCTTCGACATTTCAAACACAATCTGAGCCAAGCTCAATTGCGTATGAAGAACCAAGCTGATAAGAAGCGCAGAGAGGTTGAATTGCAAGTGGGCAACTGGGCTTTTATCCGACTACAGCCGTATCGCCACCTTTCGCTCCGACTCCATCGTCAACAAAAGCTAAGCCCACGTTACTTTGGTCCTTACAAGGTGGTTCAACGTCTTGGTGTCGTCGCGTATAAACTTGAATCGCCCGAGCATACATGTATCCACCCAGTGTTCCACATTTCTCAACTTAAACTTTGTCGTGGGGAACCTTCACATCAGTTTACTCCACTTCCGATGCTTCCTAGTACACAAGTGCCCAGCACTCCAGCCCTTGAGGACAAGGACTCTCTTCAAGAGGGGGTAATGTTGCGTATAATGGAGTGGTACCACCAGGTACGGATGCCAACACACGGGACAACGAGGATACAGCTGCAGGTATGAAACCAGCATTGCGCAGAGGAGTGCGGACCAGGAGAATTCCACGTGACTTGGAGGATTTTGTCATTTATTAAATTGTATTTCCATTTGTTATTTTATTTCTGTTTTTCCCCTAAGTTAGTTAAAAAAGGGCTGCAGTGTAACGAGCTAGGCTTGAAAACCCTGACAAAAAGTTTTCTCCTTCTCTAAGAATTCTCTTTTCTCCTCTCTCCTTGTTCTTTTCTGCCATTTACACCACAACAACCCTAACACCATCCAGTGTTCAGTATGGTGGCATTCAAGCATTTCCTCAAAGATCAAAAGGGTCCAAACAAAGAAAAATCACAGCTAGTATGAGAGCTCCTACAACTGAGACGTACACTGTGGGGGGAACAAATAAAATTATATGGCAACAAAATGAAAGGTTAAGGCGAGTAGTCTGATGGGTGGGACTAACCAACACAAAATCGAGTTGGGACTGAGCCAAGGCACCAAAGGAAGTTTCAATATCACTGAATTCAATTTTATTTCAGAGATGTTGTTGGATTTGGTGGAGGAGAATGTCACAAATCACATGTATGATTGATAACACCCGAAAAAGAGTTATATTTGTATCTCTGTTAGTCCTAGACTTACCTTGATCTTTACTACTTTCCTTTGTGTTTTGCATATATTTCTCTAGTTTGCATTTCATGCATGTTACATCATTAAATAAAGTGAGGTGTGGGATTTTTGTGCATAAAGCTACCCATTTATACTCTGAAATTGCTATAACCACTGCTATTTTTTGCAACAAATCTCAAGTATGTGAACACCATGTGAACATAGTATTTGTTTCTATAGTTATGCCTTTTTAGTAAGAGACAAGCATCCTAAGCAATATTCCATAGTTTGTACTGTAAGCTTTAATTTTAGTCATTGATGTAATTTATTCGAATCGTCAGATATAAAGAGATTCAATCGTGAATAGAGGTATTGTACAACTCATTTGTATCATTCATCTCTTGAAAATCAAATAAAAATCATATATTACAAGCATCTTGTTTTTTCTTTTTCTTTTTCGCGCCTTTCTCTTTAGTTTGCTTCTGCATAACAAAACAAGTCTTTGTGTTTTTTAGTTAATGGAAGAATTTTACATTATCACATTTGTTGGCCACACGAATTATTAGATGAAATTCTAACATCGTGATACATGGATATGGCTAAACAATTTTACTTTTTAAGACAATTGTACACTTAGTGAATCAGATAATTTCTATTCTGATTTATTATAGTCAATATTATTCAAAGAATAAAAGAAAATTATGTTGCTTCTTCCATTTTCAAATATTCTTTTAAAAAACGGTATCCAACTATTGACAAATAAATATTAGAGTAAACTACATTAATAGTCACTAAACTATTATTTTTTCATGTTTTGATCACCGAACTATTTTTTTGGACAAAACCGTTACTAACGTTATATTTTTTCTATTTAGGTCACTAACTCTTAAAAACTAACAGTGATGTTGACGTGGATTTATTTTTAAAAAAAATTCTCTCTCCTCCACATATTATTTTTCTCTAAATTTATTCGACAAGTAAAACGGTGACACGTGTCACCACCTTATTTAACCATGAAAAACAAAGAATTATAAAAAAGCTCAAATAGTTTTGGAGGAATTTGATGGAAAAGCCTTTTGCATGAGGGTACAAACGCTTAGCCACTAAGTCAAGTCTAACTTATGTAGAATTTTCAATAAAAAAAATTATTTAAGTTATACGAAGTTACCAACATAAAATAAAATAATATTAATACAGAAAAGAGATTTAAACCCATGTCTTCATGAGAGTGATTAAGACCCTTAGTCACCAAACTTAAATAAAATTCTAATACTATAATTTAAAGAAACAAAATTTTAACTTAAACTACAATTAAATTTAAAAATCAAACTAAAATTATTTTCATACTTTGTTTGAGAATAGAAAACAATTTATTTATTTTATAAAATTATTATTAGATTCTAAAATTTAAATTTTTGATATATTATAAATTTTAAATTAATTATATATTTAAAAATTAAAATAATATTTATATTATAAATAAATATTCTATCATAATAAATATCATAAATTCTAAAAAAATTGTTTTATTTTTTAAATATAATTTATAATCTATCATAAATAAATATTATAAATTTAGTTTTTAAATTTTAATAATAATATTATAATTTAAATAAATAATTTTTATTCGATACAAAATAAAAAAAGTAATTTTATTTTTGATTTTTAAATTTAATTGTAGTGTATGTTAAAACTTTGTTTTGTTAAAATTATTGTAGAATTTTAATTTAACATAATGGCCAAGTATCTTAATCATTATCACAGTACATAGGTTTAAATCCCAAATGCCTTTCCTACGTCATCTCATTTTATTTTTTGTTGATGCATAAATTACACCGTTAATCACTCAACTTTCTTATTATTCTTATTTTAGCTACTCAACTTTAAAAAATTTTAATTTGATTACTCAACTTTGAAATTGGTTCGTTTCTTGTCACTCGGCCGTGAAATCACAAACGATGTGATGACATGTCAAATAGTCTGATGACTCATCAAAATGACGTTGTTTTGAGTCTTTACAAAAACCACTAAAATGTCGTCGTTTTAAATTCATATAAAAGTCCGAATAATAATAATTTTTCAACTTTCCTCTTTTCTTATTTCTTCTTCATCTTCTCTGCCCAAATCAACCTAAATTCCCCTGCATCTATTTTTTTTTTCATCACGCTCATAATCATGTATTCATCTTCTTTGTTGGGTACACGCTTTTACTTTACTGATTTTCTATCAAGTGTTGTTCATTTACTTTCTTCTCTTTTTACTTTATTTTCCTTTGTTTTTTCTGATTTTTTATTAAAAATCAATATTTTTCATTTTTAATCACTACTTAATTTTTGCCAAACATATTTCCCAGAACAAAACACTTTCCCAGTAATCAAAATTTCTCAAATTTCCAGGAACCCATACAAAAATAGAAAACTAATTAGTTAAATTAAAAAATAAAAAGCTCTTTGATTCAAAAAAAAAAGAAGCTAAAACCTCAAACATATCAAAAGAAAACCACTAAGAACTAAATCAAAGAAAAACTAAAAACCACACAATTCATCGATCAAAACAAACAAATAATTAAACTACATATATTTTCCAAAAAAAATGAAAGAGAAAATCGATAGCTTTGATGGATATGAAAAAAGACAAAAAGATATATTGTAGAGGGGAATGGAGGTCAAACAAAGGCGTAGGGGCTTAAAATAACACTACACTTGAAACAAATTAGAGGCTCTTAAGGGAGGATCAAAAGCTTCGAAAAATCTTTCAATGGCATGACGACGTCGACGAGTGGAATTTTTAATGAGTCCGCGTCAAGCTTTGCTGTTAGTCATGAGTGCAACGACCATCGTAAATCTATTTGAGAGAAATATTTATTTTTAAATTTTTAGTTTGATGGAGAGAAAGATTTGTTTGGACAAAGAGAAAGCGGAAGAAAATGGGAGATGAAAGTGAAAAGTCTGGGCCAGACACTTCACCTTTAATTGAGCCAAGTCATAACACTGTTAGATAGTTAACGGTAGAATGATGAAAAAAAATCAATGTGAAAATTTGAGTTATTAAATTAGAAATTTTAAAAGTTGAGTGACTAAAATAAAAATGAGAAGATAGTTGAGTGATGAACGGTGTAATTTACCCTTTGTTGATAAATAACTTCTTATAACTTAAATAAAATATTTGTTGAAAATTTCGTAAGTGCTTGGACTCTCCTGCAAGAGGTTTAGGGATCAAATCCCATCAAGGCCATTTGAGTAACATTGAAAAAAGAAAAAAAACTATAAGAGAACTGAATACATGAAAAAGAAAAAAAAAATTATAGACGTCAGAATCTAAGTATAACATGGAATAGAAAAGAGCTCTAAAATAATATCATGTTACCCCTTCGGCCAAGGATATCAAATGTCTGGCTTCATCATCTCCGAAGCAGACTCCACACCATCTGCCTTCCCCTGGCCGATGATCGCACACCTGTTAAAATATCAATACTTGAGCTCCTTCCTTTCGCATGGAAGATGCATTTACCTCTTTGAATTACCTTCTCAATTCGTGTCGGTAAATATAAGAGAGTACAACTTGGAGTTCTCCTTTAAATTTTTGTTCAACGGCGAGGTAATCGCTTGTCACATGTTAAGATCCTGTAACTTGCATGAGGACCTTCAGATGTATCGCGTAGAGTCGGATGCCAACCCATTGCTTTTGCAATCTCTTGAAGTTCACCCATTACATCGAGAGAATCACGAATGTATACTCGTCCACCAGGTCTCAATATCCGGTCCATTTCAAGCATAATTGTAGACACATTGCATCTGATATAAAAGTACATACGAATAAATAAACTGGACCATATATAATGAGCTCCCATGTCATGCGGTGGCAATGCCCCTATCAAACACCACCATCCTTTCTTACTACTCCATAAAACAAGCAATTTTCTGACCTTGAATATTTATCTAAAAAATGAATTACACCGTTGAAGGTGCTGATTGAAATCTTCTGTTTTCAAGCAAAAATTGATGCCCCGAGTTGACCATAACTTCAAGAATCAGCTAGCAGAGAAACATTAGATCGAGTTGGTGTACATACCTTTTCCGCTCAATTGAGAAGAGGCCTGCGGCATGCAAAAAATCATAGGTCCTTGGGTAAGTATCAAATGGTTCGCACCTGGTAAATGAGACACAATTTAGCTAATAACTCAGTCGTAGCAATAGTAACAACCATAACATACTTCTAGTTTATCGCATTCCCATATAATCGGACTAATAAAACAAATATTGAACCCATAACATTTTGAAGCAACGGAATGGTTAAAATCATCAATGGAAGTGCATCCATTATAATGCAATCTACTACAGAGAGCTTCCAGATTGGAATTATGAAAAAGAAAAAGTACCAGTCATGCATGACCCCTATTAATCCACGATCATAAATAACAGGCAAGGTATTAGGCCCACTAACAGGGACCACATTAAGAACCCAAGCATCAAGCTGATTCTCAATTATAGCTGCTGCAAATCTGCAGAAAAAATTACATCAATCATAGATTTGAGAAATGCTGAAACAAGTATGATAATGGTAGAACAATGCAAGGCTAGGTTAAAAAAAGAATACCCTCCAAAGACAGCTCTCATGTCCAACACATTTCTTAGTTGAAATTTCTTCCAATGCAGAACACGGACATAGCTTGCCACTATTTCATTCCAGTATTTTGATTCTGCCATGAAGAGCTCTTTTCTGGCCAAGGACGAATCAATCTGTATGCTCTGCAGCCTGTCAGGTGGAATTTGCAGACGAGCAGGCCAAAGAGCAACATTTGCACCATATTCATTCTCAGGAAGTTGACTAATGCAGGCCTTCAGATCAACATACCTGAGAGATTGAGCAAATATCATGTAACCAAGTAACTTGAAACTAGTCACATCAACCAAAATGAAAAGGACTAAGGAAGTTCTAGGTTTCAGAATAAGTTTAAAATTAATCCAGGAAGACTGATGAAATTATAACATTATACAAATTAAATTGACATTGCTCAACTGATGAAATCCATCAGAAACAAAATCAGCATTCCTTAAGCATCATATAATGCATAGTTTTCCAAACAAAAGGCAGAGTGGTGAACATACCAAACATCATCAGGGTCATCAGCTCGATCACACAAAGGAGGACTAGTCCCGGGTTCACGGCTTAAATAACAGCTGTTATTAAAGGGCTTCTGCCATATTGCAATATATCCTTCCTTCTTTACAAGATTCCAGCAGAGGCGAGTAGTAAGGTTAAGCATCTCTGAAAATACAAAAAATCAAGAAATAATCATGTAATTCTGTACAAGCTGCTATACAAACAAATTTGATCAAAAGAACACAAGCCAAAAAGAAAAGAAAAAAATGCTCAACCAAGATAAAATTTAAATGTTTTTTTTGTATAACCACTGGTTTCCAACTCATTATGGGGGCGACTCTCCTAATCCAATTTTCTCCATTCACAATGCCAGGATTCGAACCCCTGACCTTGTTTAAGGGATCTATTGCCTCATCCCACTAGACCAACTAGTTGTTGGTTTGCTATAAAGTTGAACTTTCTAGTGCCGAACGAGTACATAATTATAACGTTTTGTGCATGCATAACATGGATTCTACTTCTAGGTCCAGAATTTATACCTTCCCACTGTTCCACAAGGGCCTCTTCATGCTTGTAAACTGGCTGAGCGGCCCAAGCAAAATATCCACCAGCCCTGAGCATTCTATTGACCTCGAGAAGCAAAATTCCATCTGCATTACATAGCATAGGAATGGAAGGATGCATTAGAACAAATCCCAGAATTTGACATGAAAATAATATTCTAGGGAGATCTAATTAAACATGAGAACATTTGTGAAAAAAAGATGGGATAAACGTGTTTTTTTTTTCTTAAGAAGAAATGATAGAAGGAAAACTTATTGGCAAAGCAAAGGAAACCGGTATTGTAGAAGAAATTTTCATTGGAAAAGTGAACAAGTAATAAAATGGAATGAGAGCATGGGGTTGCTAAATCCTGAAGTTCACGAGGAGATGATAATTCAAATGGCACCAAAATTATTAACATTTTCCTTAATTTTCTTTGCTAACAGAAAATGACTAGATATGATAGAACAAAATGTTTACCATCACGAGTCCAATTGATACGGCATCTAGAACAATGTATCAAATCAAAGGCTTGGCTTGGGTACAATAAACGGCGAGTCGCAAATGCAGCCACCATTGCAGGCACTCCACGCTCAAGTGCAAATTGAATCTGGTTTTCATGGACATCTTTGGGAGCTATTGACATGGTTATAACATTCCGAGACAGCAAATAGGCACCAAAACTTGCCACACCACATCCAACATCCAGAATAACCCGAATATGATGACCAAATGTAATATCAGGAACCATCTGAATATACAGATTAAATTTTAATTATCATGAACAAAATCCAGAGACCAAATATCTTAGAGTTTTTTATGCATTTAAATTTTTTATAATAACCTTAGAAATCTGATCCAGGTATTGATCTGCCCCGTGTATGAACTGTGTGCCACCTCCAGGAAACTTGAATTTATCCTTCCCTTTTTTGGAAATCCAATTTTGACCACCTTTGTCATCCACTAGACGTGAATGAGGAACATTGTTGAACCATACCTATCCATTGAAGCGGTATATCAATATTAGACAACTAGTTATGCTACAAATTAGAGAAAGAACCAATAAACGAATCAAACAGTAACAAAAATACTTGCAAAAGCACAAAAAAGATGGTGAAATGGAAAAAAGAAAACACTCAAAATATCTTTTCTTCCAACCCCCTCGCCTTGGATACGCATGGTGAAAAAGAAAGCAAAACCACCAAAATATAACACCTAAAGTTACATCTCTCTATTGTATGCTTCACCAGCTGAACTTAACTCCACTCAACAATGCTGTGATCAATAAAGCACTTTCCAAATGAACTACAAGAAACTAATAACCAATTGTTTCTAATTGTGAACTCGTAAAGGAAACTCAGCTCAGCTTGATACACTGCATTCCATTAAATTTGTCCTTCCTAAACACCGAAAACCAGAAAAATCTCAGAAATAAATCACTCATTACTCAGTCTAGTTCTACACAAGTAACTTGAACTGAGCTCGAAATTTCCATTATGAGTTGAAGTATTCACCGAGCTTAGAGCCTTAGACCAAGTAGGTAAACAACACAAGAATAATCCGTTATTCCATTTACTTTGGCACATATATTTCAAAATTAAACATAACATATTACCTCATCGCGGCTCCTAGGCCAAGGGATCGGAGGGTGATATCCTTTTGGAGCTGGAATCAAACAAATCAATCCTTTCCCTTTCCCCGGGCAATGTCGTTCAAATCTCTCCCCTCTGTCCGTTGATTTAAGCTTCTTAATCGCTTCCACGTTATCCAAACACGGTATATACTCTCTCATATTCTCTCCACAAAACCCAAACTTCTTAACCCTAAACGTAGACTTAACATCCTCTTTACGCGTTTCAGTCCCAATCTCCGTTCCGTTCCCCCAATTCTCCACCAAATTCGGATCGAACTCCCCGATCTTAAAATTATCGGACATCGTACCATTCTCATCTAAAATCCCGAAACTCTCAAACTCTGGCGGTGGAGGCGGAGGACGAGTTTTTTTTACCGGATATGGTCCGGGAGTGTTAATAAGAGCGGAGATATTGAATTCTTTATTGAGATTAGGAGAAAGAGCGATGAGAGGTGATGTCGTTTCAGAAGAGGATTGGCGGGAGAAGAAGATGAACTGGCGGGAACCATTGGACCAGTGTTTGCCAAAGTAAAAGAAAGAGACGGAGATGAAAATAAAGGCCGCGAATTTGATCGACGTTTGGATTACGAGGGAATCGACATAGCCGAGAAGTTTCATTGTTGAAAGCCTCAAAACGACGGCGAGCAATGGCGGTTTTGGCCAGGATCCGGAGTCGTCGATTTTAGAATCAGTGGCTGAGAGTGTGAAGTACCGACTTTTTTGAAAGCTGCAAATTTGATTGATTTGTGTTTGCTTTGTCGGTGAACAAAAAGCATAATGGCACGAAAAACCCTCAATGTTTGTTACTTTCTTCCGTTGAACCCTAAAAGTTTTCCTTTGATAATTTAAACCCTTAATTAATTTCTCTTTCAAATATATTCTTTTTGGACTGAAACGATCAACTAACTGTTAATGTTTTTCAGAAAATCTCCGTTAGAAAAATCACTCAGGTGTGTAACGCGGGTTGGTCCGAATTATAATATGTAATGTAAGATAATTTGTTGAATAAATTTTTATAAATATATTTTATATAAAATCTTTTTCATCCACTTGGTGAGTGCAACAAAATATTGTACTTATTACTTTGTATTTGTGCGTAGCACATTACATGCTAATCATTACAAGTGTAATACTATAATGATATTTAGAAATAAAAAAAAAATACTATCAAGATAAATAAAATTGAAAGAATGCATGAACATGATTCAACGATTTACTTAGACGGTATTTAGTGCATAGTTTCCAACATTAGCTACAAATGGAGATATTTTACAACGGATTCAATGCACACACACGGATAGTTGTAGATGCATCAGCTAATGAGACTTTACATGATAAATCCTACAATGAAGCTTATGACAATCTAGAGAGAATAGCCATGAATGTATGCCAATATCCTACAACAAGAGTGTCATCTAGAAGGCACAATGTGGCTACAGGTAGATTCTCAAGTCAAACAAACCACAAGAACATGTTTAATTGCAAAATGTCCTTTTTAGGGACTAAATTGTAAAAAAAACAAAACTTCTAGGTGATAACATGAAATTAAAAGAACTAACATGAAATTAAACTCATTTTAAGAGTATTCCCCCAAATTTCAACTTAAATGGACATCTAGAACTCATTTAATTGCAATTTGAAGATTTAAGACTAAAATATAAAAAATTAAAAATATGATTTTTCCCAAAAACATCGAAGCTGAATTTAGTATCGGCGTTGATATTCAGTACGGTCCCATCCTTGTTTTTCTATATCTTTTACTGCTTTCAGTAAAATAAAATGTTAGAGCTAGTTGTTAGTTTGTAGTTCTTAGCTTGTGTGCACCATTATTCTTAGAGAGCTACAAGATTACTTTTGACCCTTAGAGTGTCGGTGCATTGTTTGTGACGTACCGATTTTTACATGACTGGAAGGTAAAAAAGGTACATCTAACAGATCCAACGGTGAAATGATCATAATTTATTACTGTTGAAATCCAACCGTTGAGACGCTTGAAGAAGGATGCATGTGGCGACACGTGGATCTATTTTGTAACAACACTAAAACCGACTCTGTAATTTTTTTATTTCCTATGATCATAATTTAGTTTCCAATATTCGATCTTAATCCTTGAACTATTTGATTCGGCTAGTTTCGGGTTATTTAGGTTTATTGAGTCCAATTTGAAGTTTAAAGAAATAAGGAATATATTACGGATTATAGGGGTGCTTATCGAGCGAGTCGATCGCGAATAGAATAGTGTTCGACTCATGCTCGTTAAAAAAATTTGTTTTCCGACTCGATTTATTGCTTATTAAGCTCGATAAAATTTTACTCGTTAAAAAATTTCGTTGCTCAACTTAACTCGTTGCTCGTTAAGCTCGCCATAATTTTTTACCTTGTTTTTTTTAAAATATAGGTAAAATCTAGTGATACTATTAAAGCTTAATATAAACATAGAATTCACAAAAAAAAAACATGAGGTCTAAGGAGATAAATAAATGAACATGTTATGACCGAGTTAGAGATGAAGTTGATATTCGAGTGTGACACTCTTTTTAACTTTCAATTGTATTTTTATATGAGAAGTGGAAACTAAAGACTTTTTCCCTATTTTATTTTTATACATAAAATAATAATAAAAAAATGAAAGACTTTAAAAATTTGATACAAATCAATTTTTTAGTTCTCAGGAAATACAAATCAATTTTTAAAAATGAAAGACTTTAAAATAATAAAAAAAAGAAAAAACTCATTATTATAATTTAATTTTATATTGATACAAATCAATTTTTTAGTTCTCAGGAAATACAAAACGGTTTAAAAATTTGAAACCAAAATTTAATGAGTAAATTACCTAGCAATTTACTCAATTTTTTAGAGTTTTGATGAGTCACCAAAAAATTATAAAAAATTTATAAGAAAAAAATAGCGAGCTGTTCACGAACTTATCGAGTCGAGTTAGACCTTGTTTGTCTTGACTCACTAAAATTTTGAGTCAAACTTGATTTCGAGTCAAATCAACTCGGATCAAGCGTTAACCGAATTTAAATCGAATCGAGCTCGAATTGTTTGTGAGCTGCTCAACTCAATAATCACCCTTATTACAGAATATGAGATACGAGGTTTAGAATGAAAATAAGTCGAATGGCCTAAGTGCAAGAGATGAGTTGTTTAATGAGTAGAATTTTACTTAGACCAATTTCCTAGATGAGCTTAGTCATCATCTAGGTGGCAAGTTTCCCAATTTTACATTTCTTTTCAATTAAAGAATTTTGTGAAAATTTAGCTATTAGTTAGCTAAACCCCACGACATGCCTAAGGGAAAATAAAGCTTTTTCTTCATCTTCTTCGAATCATTTCCCTTCATTGACGAAAGCTTGGGATGAATCCTAAAATTTTTAAATTCAAATCGCATCTAAATTAGCCACCGATTTTTAAATTCAGTTTTATATTTGGTAAGCTTTTATTCTTAACTTTCATTTGGTAATAATTTTATTAAGTTTGGAGCCTATGTATTCATGAACTCCAATTCCTAAAATTAAAGATCTTATGTAATTAAGAATCCATAAGTGAAGTCAAGTCGATTTTAAGCTTTATGAGGAGTATTCCATGATTTTTAGGGTTTGGGAACATCAAAGCCTAACCCTTTGAATTTAGGATTTTCATGCCTAATTAGAGATTATGATGTCACTTGTTGTAATGCTTCCATTGATGAATTCATTGTTTAATTTTATGTTGAAGTAAATTTTAGAGATAGAATTACCATTTTGGCAATAGAAGCTAAAGAGAACAAAGCTCATTTTAGTGGTTTTGAATCCTTCCATAGTTTTGGGATATTCAGTGAGTGTAGTTTCGAGTCCCGAAATGATGTGGAATCATTTCATTGCATTTTTGTTTGATTCATACCTTGAATTGTTATGTTGTATCTAGTTCAATTAGAGCAAATCTTGGATGGCAAGTTTATGTTATGGTAAGCTTTTATGAGTACTTTTGTACAAGTTATATATATATATATATATTATGAGTACTTTTGTACAAGTTATTATCGAAATACATTCAATGACTTAGGCTAGATTCTATAGAAGAAATTTATTTATAAGTAAGATATGTTTTTATGAGATTTTATGAATATGCTAAGTTATAGAGCTTTAAGCTCACCTATGAGTTAAGTTATGATGTATGATGATTATAGAGCTTCAAGTTCATCTTTGAATTAAAACTATGAACTACGAGAATAAACCTTGGATCACAAGTTAGTTGGGTACAATTGACATACCTTAGAATTCATTGAGCTTATGTACGAATTTGGATTACGATCCTTTGGTGGTTAGGGAGGATGTTTTCTGGTCATCGGCGACAATTGGGTAGATTGACTTTTCTCTGTTTATTGGAGACAGTTGGTAGAATTTGTGTATCCACATTTTACTTGTAATCCAAGAAAATATAAGATAAATATACATATACGTCTATGCTAAAATATGATTACGAACATGCTTGCTTTAGTTAAGGACATGTTAGTTGAATTATCATGTCATGTCATCCTTATGAATTTGATTGGGTAATTGAATTCATGCATTTAGAAAACCTTTGTTATTGTTAACTACCTCACTAAACTATATAATCTTACTTTGTTTCTTTGCATACATTTCAGGTTATCAAACTCCGTAAGTAGTCGAGATTGTACCTAGAAGTTACAAGTCACTCCACAAGTCATGTTGTGTAAGGTTTCTTTGATCAAACCCTTAGATGGTTGCATAAGAAATACTCGCGCTATGATGCATTTTGTGGAATTATATGCATATGTAGTATTATGACGTGCCTAAGTTTTAAAGAAGGACATGATGGGAAGTATAGTCTATAGTTATTTGTTTTAAGGACTTATGGTCAAACAAATGTATGCATGTTGGTAAGTAATAGACTATACGATCATATGAATATGAATAGGTAAAGATAACTAGATATGTGTGATGAATATATACTTGAAATAAACCATGATATGTAAATTCTAAGTTATGTCTTCTATACTCCATTATGTATGTACTTGAAATAGTGTAAAGACATTATTGGTAACTATGAAATGAATATACAAATGTACAAGGTAGTTAATGAATTTGGATTAGTTTTGTGTCTATGTAAAACACTTGTTTTAGATGTAGCAATTTTGTTTGATTCCATGTTCAGTTAGTGGTTAACATGCTTAGGTTGACAAGTAGAAAGTTAGGGTATTGTTTAGAAAGGTTTGGTGATGTATTCTTTGGTTAAGGGATGTTAAGTGTATTTCTATGCTTAAAATCATGTATGAATGTTGCTTATTGATAAAAGTGGGATATAAGGGTTAAATGTGGCACAAAATGACACTTTTTAGTGAAAACATTTTACCACCCTAAACTCAACGTCACATTTGGGCCTCAAGCCCAAACCATACGTAAAAGTTTTCAACTAGATTTAGCCTAAATCACAACCATTTCCATAAATCCATCAATGCTTTGAAAAAGACAATATAAATAGTTAAATCATTTACATGGGAGCTCCAATTTAAAACAAGTAAATAAATCGTTCGACATTATCAAATAAATCCAAAATAAGAGTTACATACATAAATCAAGGGTCCTATGAATACATTGTCCGACAAGTCTAAGTATTGTACTCTTGATCACATCAATGAGTTGAAGTCCTACAATGCAACGCTATAGCCTAAAAACCTGCAAATGGAAACAATGATTCCAAACGCTGAGCTCATAAAGCGCGGTGGATACACCTCTACTCTACCATGCTTCATGCAAATCATAAGTACAAGCATGTAGCAAGAAAAGATGACATGGCATTGTAAACAAGTATGATATTACCACAATTCATACATACATAGCATGGCATCAATATCTCATAACAATCATATTCACAAACCTAGAGTGAGACCTAGGGCAACACGACATTGAAAACATACACTTTATACTCAGAATCCCTCATCAAGTATCTTCAAATGAAACACGGGGACACACAGCGTTGGGAACGTGCATTCGTGAATATATCTTACCACGGTGTTGAAACACTCTCACTAGGTATCCCGATCCCACCTAACAAGTGCCCACATGGCACACAACAACATCATATAACCATATCATCCTATGGTTGCTATCAACATATAAGTCACATAAGGCATTTACCGAGTTCTTAAGTTTTATACTCGAGTATAAGGTGATTTCTCAGTTTTACAACTCTTTCCAGGCCATTAGAGGTCTATTGGATCGAACAATATAATTTTCTAGCCTTCTAGCCAAAAACCAACATTTTAGGGCAGATTGCCCATAGGGTGTCGAGACCCTACCACATGTACCGATACACCTCTCTAAGTATCGATACCCGCCCTATGCGTACCGATACTTGACTTCTCAGGGAAAAGGGTTGACCGTCAACCCTGTACTAATACACGGGGACCGTGTACCGATACCCCATCGATACCGATACGCACCCAAGCGTGTCGGTACCATTTTTTGCTACTAGAATTTGATGAAACAAGGGTGGTACCGATACGGCTCGAGCTCGTATCGATACCTCTTTAATTTTTTCTTGTGTTCATCATTCAGAACACACGTTACCGATACACGCATTTTCCTCTTCAGAAAGGGTGATTTACCCCTTTTACCCTCTCATCATCTTCCCAACCCACATGGTGATAAAAAGGCCCAAGACCAACACAAGATGAAAGTCTATCAAGGCCGCCATGAGCACCAAATGGGCCCCGACTTTCGGCCTAAAATACAACGTCCACCTTTCGGGTGAATCGACTCACATATTCTGAAATTTGGGTCGTTACAACTCTCTCATCCTTAAATAAAATTTCACCCTTGAAATTTACCTGATGGAAACATATGCAAATACAACAACCTCATGTCCTCCTCGACTTGCCACGTGGCTTCCTCAACTCTGTGATTCCTCCATAGCATCTTCACGAAAGGTATGCACTTGTTGAGAAGTTCTTTAACTCCTCTATCAATGACCCTTATTTGTTCTTCCTCATAGTTCAAGTCGGTGTTGATCTCGATCTCCTCAAGCGGGATAACATGTGATGGTTCAGAATGGTATCGACTCAACATAGACACATGAAACACATCATGGATGCACGCTATCTTCGGAGGAAAGGCTAACCCATAAGCTATGGGTCCAACACTCTCTAGGATATCATACGGTCCAATAAACCTCAGGCTCAACTTGCCCTTTAGCCCAAAGAGAATAACTTATTTTCACGGTGACACCTTGAGGAATACTTTGTCACTCACCCCATACTCGATGTGCTTACTAATGACTCTATTTATATCCTATTTTGTGTACCCTTTTTACCTGACTTTTGCATGTTTTCAAGTTCATTTTGTTGCATTTAGGTTAGTTTTCATATAGTTTGCATGTAGTTAGGGAGTTACATTGCCTATGCTTAATTATTATATATTTTGGGTGCTTTTTATGGGAAAGGTGGTGTTTTGTGGTGTATGTGCAGAATTTTGAGGAATGCTGAAGCGAATGAGTAGCTGATCTCATGGCTGGAGATGATGAGGCCTAAAGAGTTGGAGATGAATCTACTTTGACCCACGTGGACTTTCTCCTAGATATGAAACATTAAATATAGCGAGAAATCAATGGTCTTCTTTAATGAAGCCGCACACACTTTAGGGTAACTAAACCATAGTTTCACTGCTTATATAAGGGAGACTTTGACGACAATACAATGGGGGAGCACGATTTAGACAACATTCCTAGTTTGAAGCTTTCAGAGAACCACCATAGTTTCACCTGCAGTACAGTTGGACAACACAAAGGAAAATTGTCGAGGACGCTCGACCCTTTTCTATCCCTTGCTTGATAAACTGTCGTACTTTAATTATTTTATTATGGATGTTTTAGGCTTAGACATGAGATAAATACTTTAGTTGGGTTTATTTCTTCCCAGGATTTTATGTTTTGACTATTTTATTTTAATGCTATAGTTTCTTTCCATTTATCTATTTTGTTCATTGTTCTTCACGTGTAGTAATTGTAAGAGCTATCGAGAGAGGCATTTTAACTATTGATTTGTTGCTTAATATCGAGAGATTTAGGTTACACAAACGTGAACAATGGGGCTAAGCTGTTAACTTAATCTTAATCTAGCTTAAACATAAGTTTAGGGTTTTAACGACTAAAAGGGAGTTCTTAAACAAATAATAGAGTTGTTAGGGTTAACGCATATATGTATCACCTTAGCTTCAATGTTATTAACTTCTAGGCATCGAGAGAGTCAGAAGTTTTTTAGGAAATCGCATCGAATAGATAAAGATCTTAATGGTTTATGCAGACATGTATTCTCAATCAATGTAGCATTGGATTAAGTAATCAAGCATATATCATTAGGAATAAACCCAACTTCCATAATTATCTGTTATTTGCAGCAACATCTATTCATCTTAATCATAGCCATCTTTACTTTAATTGTTTTTAGTTTTGATAATTTAACAACAACCAATACTTGCACACACATTATTAAGTTCAATAACTTCCTAGTTATTGATCCAATCCTTGTGGGTTCGACACTCTACTTTATCACTTTATTACTTTATTCGACGAGTATAGTTGCTCTAAAGTGTACACAATTCGACAAGCATCAAATTTTTGGCGTCGTTTCCGGGGATTGGCAATTGATAATTACGTTGCAATTTATCTTAATATTTTATTTTATTTGCATTTAATTTTTGTTTTTATTTTTATTTCTCAGGTACATTCTAGTACATGACCAGAAGGTGCACCTCATAATCTATTCTTCCATTAAATCTAGAGATCGAGAAGACTTTGCGAGAGATACGTAGTGAAAGAAAGAATATGGTGAACGAGAACGAAGAGAACGACCGTGAGAACGAGCATCACATGGCATACCACCGGTGATAGGTTCCACTACCCGCCATAATTAGAAGGCCCATTAGAAAGAACATTGAGCCCATTATCAACAACCTCAACCCACCAATCGTGGTTCCTGATCTAGGGATAGCTCTCTTTGAGCTAAAGCCCATTATGTTCAACATGCTCAACTCTATTGGACAATTTGGAGGATCAACAAGAGAGGATGCTCGAGAACACATTCAAGCTTTCTTGGAAATTTGTGACCGTTTCAGATAAATAAGGATTCTTGATGATGGGTTGAGACTCAAGCTATTTCCTTACTCCTTGCGGGATCGGGCTAGGGCATGATTGAAGACTTGTTCCTTAGGATCTATTACGTGTACATTCCAGTACATGACCAGAAGGTGCACCTCATAATCTATTCTTCCATTAAATCTAGAGATCGAGAAGACTTTGCGAGAGATACGTAGTGAAAGAAAGAATATGGTGAACGAGAACGAAGAGAACGACCGTGAGAACGAGCATCACATGGCATACCACCGGTGATAGGTTCCACTACCCGCCATAATTAGAAGGCCCATTAGAAAGAACATTGAGCCCATTATCAACAACCTCAACCCACCAATCGTGGTTCCTGATCTAGGGATAGCTCTCTTTGAGCTAAAGCCCATTATGTTCAACATGCTCAACTCTATTGGACAATTTGGAGGATCAACAAGAGAGGATGCTCGAGAACACATTCAAGCTTTCTTGGAAATTTGTGACCGTTTCAGATAAATAAGGATTCTTGATGATGGGTTGAGACTCAAGCTATTTCCTTACTCCTTGCGGGATCGGGCTAGGGCATGATTGAAGACTTGTTCCTTAGGATCTATTACGTGTAAGAAGTTTCTGCACAGATACGATCCACCGAACCTGCACAACTAAAAGTGCAAAGACATCATCTCATTCCAACAATATGATGATGAATCTATGTTTGAATGTTGGGACAAATACTAAGATTTGCTACGCAAGTGGTCGATTCTTGGATTTGATGATTGACTACATGTTATGATGTTCTATAATGGAGTCAATGCACATACAAGGATGATGATTAACTCTTCAGCCAATGGTATTTTGCTCGACAAAGATCCTAAAGAGGCATTCGAGTTATTGAACCAGATAGCCAATAATGACTACCAGTTACCAAAAGGAAGGTTGAAGCCAGACCCTAAAGCCTCCAGAATGATCCAATCGGATGATTTGCAGGGTGTAGCGGCTCAGCTCTTCACCATCACTAATCTACTCAAGAACATGTAGCCGACATCAAATGTCCGAGAGGCTAAGGTAATTCAATACACATGTGAGCATTGTGATGGGGAAAACTAGTCGAGTGAATGCCCAAGAATTTGGATGCTACGTGGGGAACGCTAACCGAACAACAATCCCTACTCCAACACCTACAACCCAGGGTGGTGGCAACATCCAAATTTTGGTTGTAGAGGCAATACAAGTAACCCAAGAGCGCGATATAATGCCATAATAGAACCTCCTTGATTCTAAAAAAAGACTCAGATGTAGAACTAGGGAGCTTCTAACTTCAATTCTAATTCTCTTGATAATACTTATCAAAATTTTATGGAAACTGCATGAGTTATTAATGCAGGATCAGACAACTCATTTAAAGAACAATAGTGACATGCTTACAACGCAGGTTGCCATGTTGCAAAACTAGCAGCTGATCATGCAAAACAAAACTGCCTCCTTATGGTCCTTGGAAACGCAAGTTGGGAAGATTTCCCAAGTATTGAAGATTTGACCTCCTAAAGGATTACCTAGTGATACTAAAGTCAATAAAGCCTTTAATGTAGAGCAATGCAATGCCATCACATTGCGTAGTGGCACACAATTGAGGACAAAAGCGCTGTTTGAGGGAGGTTCCCTAGTAGATTCCACTCCAAGCAAGCCATCTATTGATGCTTTTGCACCTAAGGAAACAACTCATGTGTCTGATACAGTGAGTGACCTTGCTACTGATGACAAGGATGACAAAACTAAGGATGCTGCTACATCCAATAAACCACAAGATGAGCCCAGACCACCACCTCCATTCCCACAACGATTGAAGGCTCAGAAACAAGATGCCTAGTTCTAGAAGCTTCTGGACATGCTCAAACAATTGCACATCAATGTCCCATTCTTGGAGGCCATTGATCAGATGCCGATATATACGAATTTCTGAAAGAGATCATGACAAAGAAAAGGATGGTGGGTGAAGTTGAAACTGTAGCTACTGCGGGAGAGTGTGTGGCTGTGCTAAGTGATTTACCACCTAATATGAAGGACCCTGGTAGTTTAACCATTCCATGCTCCATAGGCCACAACTATTCTGGTCCTGCCTTATGTGATCTCGATGCAAGTGTTAATTTGATGCTAAAATCAATGTTTACTAGATTAGGGATGGGAAGAGCTAAACCTACATCAGTGATCCTCCAATTGGCTGATCGTTCTCAAATCTAACTCGAGGTCAGAATTGAAGATGTCATAGTTAAGGTAGATAAGTTTGTCTTCCTGGTAGACTTTATTATTCGTGATTATGAAGCTGATGAGAATGCTCCCATCATCCTTGGGAGACCATTCATTGCCACTGGGCGTTTTGTGATTGATTGTGAGAAGGGTGAATTTACTATGAAGATGAATTCCCACAAGATCACACTCAACATCTTCAGCACTTCCAAGTACGCGGATGACTATGAAGACTTCTAGCTTGTGCAAAGTGATGAAACCCTAATTAAAGAAAATTTATAAGAAATATGTTGCAACAATGTGCTTAGCGTTGCGAAGCAAACTGACTTTGATGAGGCCATGCAAGAAGCTGATGAAGAAGGTAAGGTCGAGATTGAACAATCTAATCTTGTGCTTAGCAGACCAGGTATGACTTTTGAACCATTGGATTATGCTAAGTTTAAATCTCCCAGGCCATCACTCTAGCATCCCCCGGTACTTGATCTTAAACATCTTTCCCCACAATTAAAATACGCATAATTAGGGGAAAATAATACGCTGTCTATCATTATATCTGCTAGCTTAACACCTAACCAAGAATCTAAATTGTTGCATGTTTTATCTCAACATAAGAGAGCTATTGGTTGGGCTACTGATAACTTGAAGATATAAGCCCTACTTTGTGTATGCATAAGATTGTGCTTGCAGATAATAACATCAGCTCCATAGAACCACAACGAAGACTCAATCCAATCATGAAGACTACGGTCAAACGTTTCGGAACAGAATGCCTAGTATCAGAACGACCGTTTCGAAACACAGCTGACCGTTTTGATACGTGGGATCGTTTTGAAACTTCTCAAGACACGTTTTGGTACGATGGTTCACAGAGACAAAATGTACTGAAACACCAAGGCCATTTCAGGCCACCGTTTCGAAACATGCAAGGTTGTTTCGAAACACCTGAGCCTGCAATGTTCTAAAAAGCTGGTTTAAGTCAATTTTTACCCTCCGAAACCATCCTGACACATGCCCTAACATATAGGCAACTTAAATACCCATCAAAGACAACTTATACAAAGCATAAGCAATTTAATAGCATCATTCCCCGAAGAAAATGAAACTAAAGGCATGCTTCCTAAAAGTTAAAAGCACCAAAAGGCTAAAATCCAAACGCAAGCATAAAACAAAACTCAAAGGCCATTTACAAGTCCAAATATGCATCTCAAACTTGCAAAAAACCAGAAATACCAAACTAACAACATTCAAAGCATTGGACACCCCCATTGCTCTTATTACACTAGTTTAAGATCACAACATACTTTTAGCAAATGTCTTGGAAGATACCCTTGAAGATGCTGCCTCCGAAGTCTAATTATCTGCATTGATGAACAAAGAGAGCATAAGCATACAAGCTTAGTGAGGGTTGCTCAAAACCACATACATCATCAATGCTCAAAACCATTTTTCATTCTTTCGAAACCATTATGCCTTTCTTCCAAAACATGCACTTTTTCATCAATCTCATTGTATTGAACATCATGCAACATGATTCATATAAATTCAGCAATTAAACCATTGCTACTCATATTCCAAGCTTTCCAAGCATAAATACCATTATGCTAAGCTTAAACCAAAACATGCATCTTTCAAAATATGCATTAACATCATTTTCCACAATAATTCATTTCATTATATTGGCTCACAAGTGATAAACAACAATCTCAAAAACATATATCGGATACACGGATTACCAAGGGTTTTCCCACACCCTTCATACACTCTACCGGCATTTCAAGGCTCACACACGTTATGACACCCGTGGTGGAGTATTTGGTACAATCACAACCCCTCAACACCACTCATCGATAGATGCATAACCCACTAACGAGAGACGGGACACACAGAAGGTTCGCACTCGGGAGCTACCCTCAACCGTTGCAGCCTTAAACAATCCTCAATCGTTAGGGTACTTGGATGGAGTATTCGGTACAATCACAACCCCTCAACATCCAAGGCAACTTGTTTATAGTGCACTCAATCCTATAGCCGACTAACTATATCCGATTTCATTTATAAAACATTTTATTCAACATCACTTGCCAATATAACCCATACCTCATGCATAACTCACTGTTTTTACAAAGCATTCATGATAAGCCATAAATCAAGCATTAAACCATGCTTCAAATCTCATGCATCAACACATGCATACAAGGATCACTTACCTAGTGCATCCTTAAACCACATGGCATAATCATACAAATTTTATACATCCAATACATGCTTTAAAACAGTAGGTAAATGTAAATAAAATCAAGTGCAACCAAAGGCCCAAAACTAACACAACCGAGGGAGAAATTTCGATTCATTTACTTCTGATCTTAATAAAGTGTTTCAAGCTCTTATTAAGTTCCAAAACCTTTTCTAAAACATTTTCACGCTGGAAAACCAAATTCCACTCACTGACTCGCGAAACCACGCTTGCCGACGCAACTATCGATCGTCGGAAGCCTCCAAAAACACTTCGTTTGCTTTCGGAATATTATCCCATGTTTTCAACACATCAAAAAAGAGGTTCAATGCATTAAAATGCATCAAAAACTTCAGCACACACAAGAAATCCCGCAGCTCTGCTCTAAAGCACCAAAACACCCATCTGAAGCAACCGAAAACTCAATCGATTAACGTCTAACCTTAGCCCAGCCATTACCCAACTCATCCAACACACTTTAGGCATTAATCAACATCCAAAAACAACCTAAAACCATCCTTATACCTCTAGCATCTCGAATACCTCAAGAACACCCCCAAAACTCACCCAAAACACTTTAAAAACCAAGGATCTCAAAGAATTTCGGGATCTATATGATTAAGACTCCACTTCAACACCAAAAACCTTTCAAAACTCATTTAGAAACAATCTCAAACCAGCCATTCAAATCAAACTCCGAAAATCACATTAAAATCCATCTTTCAATCAAGATTTCAAGAGTTTATCAATCTAACAACAAAACCGCAATCAAAATCAGTATTAAAGAGTCAAATATCTTTGGAATTTCTTAAAGAACCTAGATTAGAGGGTTAGCACGTAATTTACCTGCAATCCTTGCTTCTCCTGTTATTTGAGAAGATATGCTTGAATAAGCTTGAAGGAAAATGGAAGAAATCAATAAGGAAAAGAATAGAAATCAAAAGAGGATTTGAGAGAAAGGAATTTCTGGAAAATTGAGAGGAAAGGGAGAGTGTTTGGCTGAATGAAGAAGAGAAATGAAAAGCTCGTCAAAAAAATTTAACCGATTAACTAGCTCTCCTTTAATTAATTAATTAATTAAAACCTTTTTAATTATTTAATAAACATTTAAAACACATGCCAAATTAGGGAAAATGCATAATTGCCAAGTAGCTCCCTAAAGATTCTAAGATTTTGACTCATCTTGAAAAACACATTTTTCCTACTTTTAAATCTTTACATTTTGGTCACTACCCAAAATGTACACATTTGAAAACTCGTTTTGTAAAATTGTTTCAACCAACCTCTCAAATATAATTTTAGAGGATTTTAGGAATTTTTATCACATTTTTATCCTACCCCAAACCTTGATTTCCCTAATCCACCTTTTAACAGTTCGAACCACCTACACCGGTTCCACCGGTCCAACCCGACTCATCAAAACATCTAGGCTCAAAATAGGGGCGTTACAACTCTCCCACACTTGAGAAATTTCGTCCTTGAAATTTTACCTAAAGGAAAAAGATGCGGGAATTGCCTCAGCATATCTGCCTTGCTTTCCTACATGGCCTCCTCAACTCCTCGGTGTCGCCACAACACCTTCACAAGCTCAATCGTCTTGCCACGAAGAACTTTGCTACTTGAATCCAGAATTCTCACCGGTTCCTCATCATAGGACAAATCCGGATTCAACTCAATTTCCTCAACTGTCATCACATGCGAAGGATTCGATCTATATCTCCGCAACATAGATACATGAAACACAACATGGTACTTTTCCAACTAGGGAGGCAACCTCGACCGATTAGCCACAGGACCAACTCGCTCCACAACCTCATAAGTTCCAATAAACATCAAACTAAGCTTTCCCTTACGTCCGAACCCCATCACCTTTTTCCAAGGCAATACCTTAAGAAACACGCGATCTCCAACCGCAAACTCAATCTCTTTACGCTTTAAATCCGCGTAAGACTTCTGACGATTTAATGCAACCTTTAACCACTCACATATGAGCTTCACCTTTTCAGTTGTTCCCTTGAGCATATCTGGCAAGAAAAGCAACTTCTGTCCCGCCTCAGCCCAACAAAGAGGCGTTCTACACTTCCTCCCATACAGGGCCTCATACGGTGCCATTTGAATACTTGCCTGAAAACTGTTATTATAAGAAAACTCAACCAACGACAGATGCTTCTCCCAAGAACCTTGGAAATCAATCACACAACATTGCAACATATCCTCTAGCACCTGGATAACTCGCTCTGACTGCCCATCCGACTTAGGAAGATATGAAGTACAAAAATTCAACCGCGTACCCAACGCCTGGTTTAAACATTCCCAAAACCTCATTGTGAACATCGAATCTCTATCTTGCACTATGGACATGGGCACACCATGCAAACACACAATCTCAGCAATATACAACTATGCCAACTTATCCAACGTATACGTAGTATGCACAACTAAGAAATGTGCACACTTTGTAAGACAATCCACTACCACCCACATAGAATTCTTCTTTGATGGTGTCAAAGGCAACTCGGATAAGAAATCCATTGTAATCCTTTCCCATTTTCACTCCGGTATCCTCAAAGGTTGTAACAAGCCGGAAGGAAACTGATGCTCAGCCTTCACCCGTTGGCAAACTATACACTTGCTTACAAAATCTGCCACATCCTTTTTCATTCCCACCCAATAGTACTCATCCTTCAAGCCACGATACATCTTTGTACTACTCGGGTGCATAGCAAAAGGAATGCTATGAGCCTCAATCATAATAGTGCGCCTCAACTCAACATCTTCCGACACCACTATCCGACTTTTGTAACATAGAACTCCATCATCATTAAAGCAGAAATCTGTAACCTTACCATCACCTATGTCCTGAACATGAGACACCAACGAATCATCCAACAACTCCTTCTCCTTAATCAACTGAATCAAGGAAGGTTTCACCTGCAACTCGGCTATCAAGCCATCGTCATACGATATACTCAAACGAGCAAACATAGCTCTCAGCTTAACAACTACCTTCCTACTCAAAGCATCAGCCACAACATTGGCCTTTCCAGGATGATACTCAATGGTCAGATCGTAATCCTTAAGCAACTCTAACCATCTTCGTTGCCTAAGATTCAACTCCTTTTGCAACGTAAGTTACTTCAAATTCTTATGGTTGGTATAAACCACACACCTCTCACCATAATGGTAGTGTCTCCAAATCTTCAAGGAAAACACCACCGCTGCAAGCTCAAGATCATGCGTAGGATAGTTGCACTCATGCACCTTCAACTGTCTAGATGCATAAGCCACAACCTTCCCACCCTGCATCAACACATAACCCAAACCAACATATGATGCATCGCTATAGACTACAAACTCTTTACTCGATTTTGGTTGAATCAAGACAGGAGCTTGCGCCAAAGCTTCCTTCAACTTCTTGAAAGCTTGTTGCCTAACATCCGTCCACTGAAAACGAACATTCTTTTGCAACAACTTGGTCAAAGGATCAGCAATCTTAGAGAAACCTTCGACAAATATTCGGTAGTAACCAGCCAACCCAAGGAAACTACGCACTTCTGTCACTGACTTAGGCGTCTTCCAACTCATCGCCGCCTCAACCTTGTGTAGATCAACCCGAATACCTTTGGCCGACACCACATGTCCAAGAAAAACCACTTCTTTAAGCAAAAACTCACACTTTCTCAGCTTAGCATAAAGCTAATTTTCCAACAACAATTTAAATACAATTCTCAAGTGCCTATCATGATCCTCCTCGGTACGCGAATACACGAGAATATCATCGATAAACACTACCGCGAACTAATCCAAAAACTCATAGAAAACCCTATTCATCATGTCCATGAATGCAGCCGGTGTGTTCGTCTAACCAAACGACATCACCAAGAACTCATAATGGTCGTACCTCGTCCGAAAAGCTATCTTAGGTACATCCACATCCTTAACCTTAAGCTAATAGTACCCAGACCTCAAATCTATCTTTGAAAACACTGAAGCACCACGAAACTTGTTGAACAAATCATCAATCCTTGGAAAAGGGTACTTGTTCTTAGTCGTCAACTTGTTCAGTTGCCGATAATCAATGCACATACGCATGGTACCATCCTTCTTCTTCACAAACAAGACCGGTGCACCCCAAGGTGAAATACTTGGCCTTATAAACCCCCGATCAAGCAACTCCTGAAGTTGCATCTTCAACTCATTCAACTCCTTATATGCCATACGATAAGGAGCAATGGACACTGGAGTCGTATTCTCATACAACTCGATGCCAAACTCAACCTTTCGGTTGGGTGGCAATCCATACAACTCTTCCGGAAAGACACCCGGAAACTCGCTTACGGTTCATATGTCTTGCACACGCACTTCCTTCGTACCGTGATTCATTACATATGCTAAGAAAGCTTCACATCCCAACTCCAATATCCGACTCGCTTCAAGAGCTGAAATTGCGTTAGACAAGAACTTCACGTTCTCACCTACGATTACTACCTCGTAATCATCCGCAAGCTTCAGGGTGACTCGCTTAATATCAAAATCCACCACAGTTCGGTGCTCAACCAACCTGTCCATTCAAAGAATCACATCAAAGCCATAAAAGGTAATTCCATCAAATCAACAGAGAATACATGACCTTGAACAGACAACATGCACCTCCTATACAATTTCCTTGTAACAATAGTCTCACCAAAAGAACTTGTTACTTGCATTCCTACATCTAGCATCTCAACAGGAATATCAAGCAAATGTGCATGTTCACTCAAGATGTATGAATGCGTAGATCCAGAACCAATCAATGCTAACAAAGATAGGGATTACAAGGTGAAGGTACCTGGAGTCACATTGGTGTTGTTACGTCCCTCGCGATGTGCATACACCCTCGCGGGACCACCTCCCTTTGGATGAACAACAGCCACATGTGCCACACCTCTCTAACCATCCTCTCTCCCCTGAAAGTTACCACGGCCATGCCCACGACCTCTCTGCTGAGCAATAACTGGTGCATGACCCTGACCACCTCTCACTAACAGGGGACACTCACGCCTTATATGGTCAGCGAATCTACAGTTCCAACATGAATTCGCTCCGGCCACAGAAGCCGGCGCCTCACGAGCCGCATGAGGGTATCCCTCCTCAAGTGCTCCCGTGAACCACACAACCAACATGTACCCTGCTCAAATCTCTACATGTTGCCCTGAGCCGGTGCACCTCGTCCAAAGTTACCACCTGCAGGAAGATATCTACGGTCTCGGTTTCTCTTATTCTACCCACCACCAGGGTCAACATCAGTAGCTCTCTTGCCCAAACCAGAACAACCCCATGCGAGGTGAGACCTAAGCTCTGTTCTATATCTTTGGCTCGAGTCACGAGCACATCAAAATCCGTATAATCAGTGGCCAACATGTACGTCTTCATATCCTGCATCAGGACATAGCAAAAATGATCACATCGATACCTATCACTCGGCACCAACTCTAGAGCAGCCGTACGAACTGAACTTCGTACTCAGCTACGATCATATTCCCCTGAACCAGAGACATAACATCTCTCTTCTTGTCGTCCAAGTATCTAACCCCAAGATACTTTCTCTTAAAAGCAAACTGGAAGAACGTCCAATCCACCTCTTTTGGCTCCAATACTGTGGTCGCAGTCGTCCACCATGTATATGCATCACCATGCAATAACGATACTACGCAGCCCAGCTTTCGTGCATCATTGCATCCCATCTGATCGAATATCTGGATCGTACTGGCCAGCCATGCCTCAGACGCCTCGGGAGATAATCCGCGAAACTCTACTCCTCCCAAACTTCTTAATAGATCCAGTGGCAATCCCACTTGCCCAACAATAGGAGCCTGTACATGCACTCCAGCAACAATAGCCTAAAATGCTCCCGTCATCGCCTGTACCAAAGGCGTCCAATCTCCAATCCCCGGACCAACATGTCCTTGATGTTCTTCCTCCCCACCCCCAGGTTGTGGCGGCGGAGGAGGAGGTAAGTTTCCACCAGGCATAACCTCGTTCTCCTGGCCACGCTGCCCCTCAACAGGAGCTATCGCTTCAGAACGTAACTCACGTCTCGGTCCCATTGTGTTAGTTAACATTATAGCATGAACATAAAACAAACAAATGATCAGGCCAACTCTTAACAAGGATCCCAAGTCTTTCAAAACAAATTTAAAACATTTCACTAGGTAATAAGGCAATGGGTATCCCAATTTCCCCCCAACATAGCATAAAGCATACTACATGCATACTTCAACCATCATAGGACTCAAGCATCAAGATTCAGCCCAATCACCATCGAAGAACAATTCACATCCACATTCATTCATCATGTATAGCATCACTATCACACATTCAACTTAAGCATGCTTAAACATTTACCAGACAAAACAAATGTTACCAAAATACATATCCACATCGCAAATCACCTACCAACAACTTACCATCATCCCAACCTTTCGTAACCTGGTTCTGATACCACCAAATGTAACCCCCTCGACCCGGCCTAGCTAGTAGACCGAACCAAATGAATCACACGAGAAATATTAATGTAAACCGGGAAGGTGTACCTCAATAAACTACCCTTATTATTTTTTTTGTCTAGATGCAACTTATGTTCCTATGTGTACGTTCGCAAGCAATGAATAAAACACCAACATAATCGCCCTTCGATTAGAGCTAATTAAGGTTTAGGGACCATTTTGTAATTTTCATAAATTATAAGGGTTATTAGAAAATTCGAGTTACCAACCATTATTTAGGTTCATTGCATGCTTCTCGGTGAAATCTCAGCTCAAAATTTCATTTTATAAATTAAAGTAGTTAAAGAGTGCAAACTGTCCAGGACTGTTAAAATGACTTGTGTTTAAGTATTAAACTATATTAACTCAGAAGAGATAAAAAATGGGGTTTATATGGTTCGAAAATTGAGTGAATTAACTTTCTAAGGGTGTATGATAATTGAAAATTGAATTAGTGAGTAAAAAGTTATGGTCAAAATGGTAATTGGTCCTCAAACTATTTAAATGAAAAACAGTTTTGAATGTTAATGTTTGTACTTGTGTCAAAGAGTTAATATGATCGAATTGATCTCTAATATGATTTGTATATTCTTATGTTTGAGTGTTAAGATCAAGTGTGTGAAGAGATTTTGGAGGAAGTAAGGGTTTGACATCCAAGTGGAAGGAATAAGAGCATTGCAATCAAGGAACAAGCTTAGTGGAGTATTGTGAGTGTAATTGCTTTAGGGTTAGGACTAGTGTCCTAACCAACCTATTTATTTTATGTGATTTAATTTATATATTATGCATGAATTGGACTTAATTCAAAGCTGGTAATTTGTTTAGTAAGGGAAGGAGGCTAAAATAGAAAACAAAGCATGAAATGAATCATTGTTAATACATTGTTATTGTGTATTTGGAGACTGCCCTTGTGAAGCCTACTTGAAATGTTTGATATTAGCTTGAAATTTATTGAGATGCTACTATTTTTCTAATGTATTGATGATGCTTGAATGTGATATGAGATTAATTTGTATTACTTGCATGAAATTGTGCAATTATATGACATGATAAGCTTGTATCTTGGAGCATGCAATATAATTTTGGTAAACCAAATGATAAATGATATAAATGAAGTTTTTGATAAATTGAAAGACTTATAAAGCCCTTGTTCGATTAGAGGTCTTAGGTATAAGGGCATGCCTATATTCTGAGCTCCCCTATTTAGTACCTAGTGTACTCTCTGAAATCGTATTTGGCACCTAAAATGCTTAGTGCATTTCTTGTTGATTTCATGGTAACTTGGATGGTGTACAAGACACATTGATGATGTTGAGCATCCCCTGATTTGTTACTTAGTGCAACCATTGTTTGGTACTTGCTATCCCCTGTTGACTTGCTTACCTAGTCCTTCTACTCCACCAAGGCAAACAAATAATTATGTATACGTCTATAATAAGCTTATGAAGTGGATAAATGAAAAGATAAATAACATGATTTGCTATGATCTATGCTTGTTATGTGATTTATTGGACAATGGCCCTTTTCGAAAGATATGGGGAAATGTGGTAAGCTTGGATTTCTTGATTCATGTTTAATGTGGATAATGGTCCTAATCGAATAACATACCATAATATGATCTATGTTTTTCTTATGAATGATGGTTGGTTCGATGATATGCTTGAATGATTCTTGCTTTGTTCGAATGTGATGCATGATGATAAGCATGTTGTTAGTTGAAATTGTGTATGACCTCATATTACAAATGTTAGTACATGGAATGTATGAAGTTAATTGAGACTTGAGCATGATGAGCTTAGTTAGGAGATGCTTTAGGTGCTAATAAGCCCAGCTAAGTAACCTTAAAATAACTATAAGATGTTTAAAAGAATGAATTAGTTTTAGAAATTACCTCGCTAAGTACGATTTGTACTTAACACTTTTTTTTCCTTCTTCCCAAATAACATGGTATCTTGGGCATAAAGCTAGCAAATTCTGATCGGAAGCAAATCACAAGACATCAATACGTATGACCTAAGTCTTGTATTTAGACTCCTAGATGGTGGCATGTAAATTGGTCTAGATATCCATTTCGTTTTGTTTGACATTAGCCTTAATCTATGTTGGTGTTTGAATTTGATATATGCCCCTTGAATGCTAGTATGGAGTTTAGTAAGCATGTTATGTAATTAGTAAGTAAGCCTCATTTTGTTTGTACATATGTAGTCAAGCTTGGTGGTTTTGTAAAGGTTTTATTTTATTGTAAATATTAGAAAGGTAGCTTGACATGGCTTAGGGTATATCATGGTAGAATGATAATTTGTAACTCAAACATGCTTAATGAAAGGAAATTATGTTAGTAAGTGAGATTTCATGTATGGTTCATATTGTGTTTGTGAATTTAGTAACTAATGATAAATTTAATGTGGTCATATGATTCGAATAAAACCTTAAAAAAATTGAGTAGGTATTTTTGAATGGACTAGTAATTAAAGGTCCTATGTTGTTTGAATAAGCTTGGAATAGATCTCCAAATTGGAAACAATTAGAAAAATGAGAAGGTGCTTTGTAAAATTAGACATCATGAATTGCTTATGATGTTTCAAATGAAAAATAAAAATGGAACTTTAAATTGGCAAATTATTAGTAACTGAATTTGATTCTTAATAATATAGTATGAAAATTTTAAGTTGCATGTAAGATAATAATAAGGTTTAGTGTGGTAATATGATTGCTTGATCTATGTTGTGTTAGAAAATTTTTGTTAGCCCACTTTCTGCATGCGTTTTGATACGGTTTGCTAATAAGAAACCATTCTTGTTTTGATTTCTGTTTGTTAACCTGTTCTATTCTATTCCAATAACGCTCCTCGCTCCTAATCCGAGCGAGGGGTGTTACAATCAAAGTTTTAACATGAATACCATGCTATGAATGCATTTCACCAAATGTGCTCTACTTGAGCCATATGTACATATTTATGCAATCAATTCAAGATACATATCATAGAATTTAAATTTGGTGTGACACCGTGTCACTCGAAACCATACAACTACACTCACCTTTTATCCCAACATTATAAGATACCTGAATTCCACTAACTCTTCTAGCTTCCAATTACTCTTATCTTCCACCCATTCATGCCCAACATGTACCTTCAACAAGATCAATAGATGGATCAAAACCCTCAATTGATTACATATATAACAAACAAATTTCATGATAGTAACCAAACAACCCTATCAATGGGTGTATACATTTATGGATCCAAATTACATATATAACAAACAAATTTCTTGTAGGCACAAATTTATGGATCCAAACAGTCTATGTAGGTGTTCGAATGTAACCAAACAACCCTATCAATGGGTGTATACATTTATCGAACAATTAATAGCATACAAACATACTCATGATAGTCCAAAATCACACCTGTTTATATATATAACCTCAAAACAGTCTCCCTACATTCATGTTTTCCATGTTATTTTCTAATAGCTTATATGGTTGTTGCTGCCGAGTAGACTGTACATCCCTCAATTAAAACTTCATAAATTTCATTATGTACATCAGAATTTTGATCTGTTTACAATGTTGGAAAGCCGACTTAACTAGATTTCTAACCATATAGGCCTTGCATTTTTAATCTTTGCAAATTAATACAATTTGCCACCGGCATTTTACAATGTCTTTGAACAATTGTATCCATAAGATGTTATAAAGCATGAAATTCAGTTTCGTTTGTTGTAAATGAAACTAGATATGATAAGCTTTCTAACCACATAGATTATAGGTTCTAATTCCACTAGTAAAATTTATAACAATTTTTCAAAGTCACAGTTAATGCAGATTTTAAAATTGTCTACAAGCTAAAAAAAGGAGAGAAGATTCTTCATAGCTCATTCAGGCCTGATTTTCCCTTTTAACAAGACTTCCAAATACCTTAGTTAATCCTACTATCAAACCTACCTAATATAGCTTTTAAATCCAGCAAAAGCTTCATTCAAAAACCGCAAAAACAATCTCAATTGTTGCTTATAAAATAGGACAGTCCCCAAACTCTATTAAAGTAAACTTAAACAGTCCCATATGCATCTATAATCGACAAAACAACTTCTTTATCCATATGCACATTGTAGAGCGTTTGGGTGCTCTCTAAATATGAGCGTAACTGCACACTCTTGTCATGTTATAGTATAAAAGATATCGTCTCCCACAAGGATTGGACAGCTTACTCGAATTGTAATTCCTGCACAAAGAAAATTAAATGCACAAGTAAGTTTTAGTTTTGTAAAGAATGAAAAGTAAATAAAACACTAGTAATTGGTAGAAAAGATCAGGGTGATAGAATTGGGTTAGATTATGCTGCTCCCTAGTGTGAAACTGCGTTGAGTAGGTTAAATTGCTTTGCGCTGCCAGACTTTGCTGCCTCGGTGGAGGGTGGCAGATTGGCTGCTTTGACGCTTTCGCTGCCTCGGCAGTGAAGTTGAAGATTGGCTCGACGGCAAACTCAGTAGACCTTCAAGGCTCAGCAGAACGCTTTGATATTGACCCCGCTTATGTTTAAGTAAGAATACTGTTGTTCCCCACTGCAGATGATACCAGTCATGGCGTGAATCTTGCAAAGATAACAACCTTGGTTCCTCCTCTTTTAGCCCCCTTAACCTTGTACCTATGTCTAGGCCGAATTGATCAACACCTGATTAGGATGATGATCGTACTTATCCCTTTCGTGAGTTCAACTCTCTCGATACCGAACAAATAAATAGTTAACAACTAATCTTTCGAACTTAATTGAAAACTATGAAGAGCATGGAATAAGCAAACCTTGAAGTTTTATTGCAAAAAAAAAACTTAATTCCTAAACAACCGTTCTCACACTAGTTTACAACATAACCCAAACCCAAAAGAGATTTTAGAACATAACGGTGGCAAGAAAACCTAAACTATGCCTAAAGGAAATCCTAAGTTGTCTTCAATTAATAAATATGTCAAGTATATATAGGCATTAGCTAGGCCAAGTCCTTCTTGGAGTAGAAGTCTTCAAAGTAGCTTTTACATTAAATTCAACCTTTAATTCTAACTTCTTTAAGTTGAATGTGGACTTCTTCTCGTTGCCTTGCACCACAAGTTATCTTGATCTCCTCCTTCGGCGGCTCTGTCTGCTATTTCCGGCATCGGTAAATTGCGTGGATGGGCTCATTAGACTCAGAAAATTATGCTCTTCTAATCGCACTCCAATTCACCAATTCCCTAAATTGCTGCCCTAGGCGGCAGATATGGCGGCGGCAGGCGTTCGACAGCGTCTTTCTCTGAATTGAACTGTTTTAGTATAGCTCCTTGGTATGCTACATCAGCATCAGCTCCTCAGATTTCTCTTCCTCCTGATCATTCTTCTCCCCTACTGCAGCGACGGGTTCCGGTGGGTAATTTTCCTGCATGCACTAAAATACATAACAAAACATCACCTTTTCCACAAAATACACTAAAATATGTAATCAAGCTTAAAGGTGAAGGAAATTATGAGAACATGTATTAATGCCTAATTATGCAACTAAAATATGCCTAAGTCTAACAATAATATGAGTAAAAAGGGTAAATAAAATAAGACTTTTAGACACTTTACATACCCACAAACTCGAACTATTGCGTGTCCTCAAGCAATGCAAACCTAACTAGACTTGCCCTTATATTAATTAAAAAGAAAAACCTGTTTTTAACTTGATTCCGCACCTCAAGGCCGTGGCACCTACATTATATTAGTGATAGGGGAAGCAACAAGAAATAACCCAGACTTAATCTATAATCCCAATGCAGTGTGTGCAGGACTGTGTACAGGCTGGATATGCGGAATACTTTAATGAAACAAAGATGTTGTTACGATATATAAGGTTGCTGCCGAGGAAACTCAATTAAGCACAAGTATTTAATCATGGCAGTAAGGGCTTCAGCTAATCACAACTACTCTCTAGGTCTGAAATTAAGATAGCAGCATACTACAAAACCCCAAACCCTTTGAGCAGAGTCATCCCGCGAAGACTTTCATTCACTCATGCTAATTTGTCTGTCACTCAAAAATTTTCAAATTCATGGACTTTGATAGCAGCGGAGTGTCCTTGGCATATGATTCTTCCTAGAGCATGTTTCGGGCACCTCTAGGGTAAAACAACAATTTTTTTGTTTTCTGCCTCAGCGGCTACATGCACCAGTGTTAGAATTTTGCAAAGAATTCTAAAAATAAAGTAGGTAGTGTTCACAGGTATTCTAACAAATTCAATAAGTAGCAGAAGTGTTCTACAATTTTGGCAATTATAGAAAAAATTCTACGTTATTCATTCTATTCCCAAAATTAAGTTCAATTTTAATTTGGTGAAAAAATAAATTAATCGGCTGTCCTATCATAGGCACAAGTTATAACAATTTTTTTTTCTTTTGATTAATTTTTAGAGGCAAGTACATTATGCAACTTAAATGCACTTGTTATGCCTAAAAAATGAGTGCTAAACCCCAAACTCGAGAGGAGCATTGACCTCAATGCTTGAGAAAAATAAATGAGTTAGTCGGAAAGGTTATCACCTTGCATGATGAATTTCCTTCGAGCCATGTTTGCTTGTGTAGTTATCAAATGTGTATATCTACTAGTCGAACCACGTGCAGTCGTTACCTTGGCATCCCTGGGCATTTATAGTTGCAGTAGCGTCGATCTACGTTGCCAAGGCGGGTGATGGCAGGCAAGTATTTTAGCAGGAAATATTGGGAACCAGACTGCACTGTCAGGGAACATCCCTGATGTATTGCATAAATCGGAGCTGCTGCCTTTCCATCCTATTAAGCTGGTTCCGGAGATGATGGGGAGTACTGCTGGTATTGGGGTCTGTTTGGCAGCTTCAGTACTGCAGAGTGGCAGGAGCTGGGCAACAACATTAGTACTGCTAGGCGGCAAACTTTCATCGATGATGTTGCTCGACTGCCTCTATTGAAATTCTCTATAAGGCTTGTTGGTTTCTGGTTGTGGCCATTGATAGGTTGTGAGATGGTTGAATTTTATTTGCAAGACGAAGAAAAAAATAGAATAAATAATAAAATGCAGAAAGAAATAAAAACAGAAAATTTAAAAATTCTAAGTCTACGAAAGCATAAAAAATCTAGAAGATAAAAATAAAAATTATGTTACTCTAGGAGTGCATTGGCATGCATCTTCTAACATAATTACTCCCTTGTATGTTCGAGCTTGAGAGGGTCGTTTCCGATAATTCTTGTAATCCACCCGCACCCTCCATCGAGTGATTATTCTCATGGTGGAAGAGTCCTTCTTCCTCGTTCCCTTGTAGTCCATGTGAACCTTCCTCCTTGTTTCTATTCCTGAAGGCATGAACACGTGATTAGGAAAAAATATATCAATATCTAACCATGTACTTACCTCATCTTTGTCGAAGTTCGTTATGATGGAAAGTTACTTTTGCTGCCAAGGCAGCTAATGCGACAATAAATTGTTGCGACAGTCTTCTGTCATGATGCTATACATGTCAAGGGAAAACTCAATTTTTGGAAAAGCTTCATAACTCCCAACACCGTTTTCTTCATGCCCCTCGAAAATCTCTATCAATAGAGATTTTGATGGCTTTAAATCTGCCAGCATTGACTCCTCTCGATATATATAGTCCATAGTTCCCGAGGCTTTTGTCGAGGCGGGCATCATTGTCGAGGCATGTGATGTTGTCGTGGCTTCATCAATTCCTTTGTCGGCCTCACTAGGTGTTGCTGTGGCATAGCTTTGCTTAGGTGTTGTCAGTATGTCTTCAGGGCAGGGTCCTAGGTAGCTGTCAGAACAACTGTCAATCTTGCTGCTCGAGCAGTATTTTTCATCCTCTTGGCTTGGAGGTTCAAATTGCTCCTCACACATCATAGATCTTTCCTCGCATTTCTCTTCGTCCTCTTGTCCTGGAACATCAGTATCCCTTAGACTTGATTGTTGTGGATCACTAGTTGCCGTGGCAGATGTTTCCGAGACATCGTGTTCAGGTTCATCCCTGGCATTAATGAGGACTGAATTGCTCAGAAGTGCATCCATCTTAGCGATGTTTGCGTCCATAGCAGCTGATACTTTTTGGGTTAGTGCAAGGAAATTTTGAAGTGTGTCCTCCAAGGATTTTGTTTGCTCTTGAGGATGATTACATTGCTAGTGAATGTCGATTTCTGCTGCAAAACAGTTATGGTAAATTTTTTTTTGAGATTTTTGATCATACCATGAAAAATCTTGCTGTTGCAGCAACAACTACGGCATCGGCATCACCTGTCCTTGTTGCTGCTGCAGCGGCATCTACTGTTCATATTCAGAATCCACTCCCAAGTGGTTTTTCTCAACATATCTGTTGCAAAAAGATGAGGGCAACTTTCGAACGCATGATTGCCTTCACAATAATCGCAAGAACTTTCCCACATGTTGATGCCCTTTACTTGTAGTGCACCTGAATATTCTTTTTTTGTTCCGAATAATAAAGAAAAAAAACTGAAATTTAAATTCAATAAAATAAAGGTGCAAGAAAATAAAGACAGATTTACTATTTCCAATCCCTGGCAACGACGCCAAAAACTTGTAGAGCGTTTGGGTGTTCTCTAAATATGAGCGCAAGTGCACACTCTTGTCAAGTTATAGTATAAAAGATATCATCTCCCATAGGGATTGGACAACTTACTCGAATTGTAATTCCTGCACAAAGAAAATTAAATGCACAAGTAAGTTTTAGTTTTGTAAAGAATAAAAAGTAAATAAAACACAAGTAATTGATAGAAAAGATCATGGTGATAGAATAGGGTCAAATTATGCTACTCCCTAGTGTGAAACAACGTTGAGTAGGTTAAGTTGCTTTGCGCTGCCAGACTTTGCTACCTCGACGGAGGATGGCAGATTGGCTGCTTTGATGCTTTCGTTGCCTCGACAGTGGAACAGAAGATTTGCTCGACGGCAAACTTAGCAGACCTTTAAGGCTCAGCAGAACTCTTCGATATTGATCTTGCTTATGTCTAAGTCAGAATATTATTGTTGCCCACTGTAGATGATACATGTCACGACGTGAATCTTGCAAAGACATCAACCTTGGTTCGTCCTCTTTTAGTTGCCTTAAACTCGTACCTATGTCTAGGCCGAATTGATCAACACCTGATTAGGATGAGGATCATACTTATCCCTTGCGTGAGTTAGACTCTCTCGATATCGAACAAATAAATAGTTAACAACTAATCCTTCGAACTTAATTGAAAACTATGAAGAGCATGGAATAGCAAACCTTGAAGTTTTATTGCAAAAACAAGCTTAATTCCTAAACAACCGTTCTCACACTAGTTTACAACATAACCCAATCCCAAAAGAGATTTTAAAACATAATGGCGGTAAGAAAACCTAAACTATGCCAAAAGGAAAACCTAAGTTATCTTCAATCACAAAATATGTCAAGTATATATAGGCATTAGCTAGGTTGAGACCTTCTTGGAGTAGAAGTCTTCAAAGTAGCTTTTGCATTAAATGCAACCTTTAAATCTGACTTCTTTAAGTTGAATTTGGACTTCTTCTCGTTACCTTGCACCGCAAGTTATCTTGATCTCCTCCTTCGGCGACTCTGTCTGCTGTTTTCGACATCAGTAAACTGTGTGGATGGGCTCATTGGACTCTAAAAATTATGCTCTTCCAATCGCTCTCCAATTCATCAATTCCCTAAATTGTTGCCCTAACGGATATGGCGGCGACAAGCGCTCGACAACATCTTTCTTTGAATTGAATTGCTTTAGTACCGCTCCTTGGATTTCCGCCTCAACATCAGCTCCTCAGATTTCTCCTCCTCCCGATAAAACTTCTCCCCTGCTGCCGCGACAGGTTTTGGCAGGCAATTTTCCTGCATGCACCAAAATACATACCAAAACAACACCTTTTCCACAAAATACACTAAAACATGTAATCAAGATTAATGGTGAAGGAAATTATGAGAATATGCGTTAATGCCTAATTATGCAACTAAAATGTGCCTAAGTTTAACAATAATATGAGTGAAAAGGGTAAATAGAATAAGACTTTTAGACACTTTACACACATATTTTAGACTCATTTAGCTATTAAAAATTGGTTCTAACACAACTTAAATTATCCTAACAATACAATTTCAACAAGAGGTTATATTTCCAGCGAGTACTAATATGTAACAAGTCACATTTTCACAATTACAATGTCATTTGATGTATAAATCCTCAACCATAAACAGACAAAGTGGCCAATTAAAATCATAACAGTAGGTGCCTTAAATTAACATGTTAATCATAACATTCAATTATCAATCAATTTCAATTACACCACAAGATTACAAAGCTAGGAAAATTCTTTAAGAATACTATCAAGGAAACCATTCAAGCTTCCCAAAAGAATTTAATCAAGGTTCATAATGTTCTTATATATATTTTCTGTCACGAAAATTCAATTAATCCCATTTACACCTGCACTAATTATGCATTTATACTTATTATTGCTCTAATTTATATATACTGAACCATATGTTCGAACAGCCCAATTCATTTGTTTATATACACAAAAACTATCCCTATAGTTTGCTTAATACTCTAAATACATTCATATACATGTACATACATCAAACTGCTTAATACTCATGTGTATATATGTGTATACATTAAAACAGCCCCTTAGAAGACCTTTCAAACCTTTTCCCACGTTTTTATATCAATTTAATCAGTCCACAACTCATGGAACCATGTAAAACAATCCAGTTCAACATACATTCTCAATACACACATACATATATACCAACCATTTTGTTCCAAGTTCTTAATCGATTTAAATCTGACCTTTCAGTTATGTTATATCTTCACATAATATATACAAATCCATTCTTATATCCTATTCGAACATCACAATCTCACAATGATCACATAATCAAAATTCAAGAGAATAGCCTATACAGTTTCACAAATATATTTATGGTCCCACCTAAATCATGTATCAAAAAATAGTTTAGAGAAGTTCAATACTATAATCAACCATTCAAATCTCAACCATGCTGGATATATATTTACGGTTTAGCAAACACATTTCAAATTGGTTCCTATAACTATTGAAAGAAAGAAGAGCTATCTTACCCTTTTTTCCTTAAATTTCACAACCAAGATTAAAAAATCTTGCTTTAACGATCCTATGCTTTCAACCACCAATGAAGATTCTTCAAGTTCTCTCTTTCTCCACCCTTAGATGACTCTCTGATACAAGGAAGATGATAGCTTTTTCCTTAGTCCCAAAATGCCTTGACCGAACCTTCATCCTCCACTTAGCATAGCTTTAGATTGACAAGTGTAGAGATCCTTGAGTAATTTATTCTTCAACATGCAAACTTGAATTCTTGGAAACTTTCAATTCTAGTCCTTTCCATTACAAAAACCCAATTATTCTTTACTTCAATTTGATCTGAAACCATTTATTTAATCCTACTAGATTAATGAAATCATCTATATTCCCAAAGTATTCAAATTACACCATTCGAATATGGCCACCCTTCAATCTTTGTGACCAACTAAAAAGTTGGAAGATTAAAATCTTTAATCTAAATAAACCACATTCAAAATGGTAAAGTACTTCTAAGCCGTGTTTTGGGTGTTAAAATTCTCCCCTCTTAAAAGAAATTCGTCCTCGAATTACTTCGATGTCGACAGCTTAGAGATAACAATCTCAGAACATTTCCATATACTCTGAGAATCAAACAGAGCAAACTATTTGTATTGGTTACCAATTGCCAATACAAAACAAAAATTTAATCTCCTAGGTGGCACAATAGACTTATGGAGACGTAGCGAGCCCATGTTTAGTCCGAGAATCGACTAAACCATGCTCTGATACCAATTTGTAACATCCTCAACCCGGCCCAAGAGGAAACCAGAGTTAAGAACATTACTTACAAAGAAAACCGAAATCAGAACCAGAAAATTTCCAAAATTCTTTTGAATCAAATACAGACCAACATAATGGTTTCTTGTTTCTTATAAACTTTCTTGGGTTCTACTTTGTCAATTTAACTCCGATTTAGGCACCGTTTTTTAATTCAACATTTATTGAATAAAGAAGTGAATAAGAATAATATCTATTAATAAAATTAATATTCTCTTGATCCTTGAAACTATTAAAAATAAAAAAATAGGTCCTTAAGGTTTGAAACTTCGTAATTTAGCCCCTAAATGATGAAACATGATCTATGTGTTAATTTAATTCATGAATAAGTCATAATTGGTCCTAAATCTATAAGAGTATAAGTTTTGTAGAAGTTTTAGTTAAGTCCCTAAACTATTGAAATTTTGCACTTTAGCCGTTAAACTTTTAAAACTTTGCAAATTGGTCCTAAATAATTTAACAGGTTAATATTTCTTCTTTAACTGTAACGTCCTCAACCCGACCCAAGAGGAAACCGAAGTTAAGAACGTTACTTACAGAGAAAACAAAAATCAGAATCAGAAAATTTCCAAAATTCTTTTGAATCAAATACATACCAATAGAATGATTTCTTGTTTCTTATAAACTTTCTTGGGTTCTGCTTTCTTGCATTAAAGAATCATTAAGAACATGATACACACAACATCAAACAATTGGAACCAGAAGCTCTATTTAATCACTTGATCATAAATTATCTTATAATTACTTAATCCAAATCAAAACATGAGCTTAGCAAATTAATCATTGATCAGTTATGTCATAACCTTAGACAGACATTTTCAATTAGACACCTTCGTACTGGTATCCAGTCATTTTCAACCTTTACTCAACTTACTTCTTTTAGTTCAAAAACACATAATTCGTTACCATTGTACCATTTGGTTCACATAACTTATAGAATAAGGTACCAAGCATAAATGTGTTGTTTTCATTTTAAGCCATAAGCATATTTCCAAATTGATTATCAAAATACAACCATTAACCATTCGACTCCACCATATATAATTATCAACAACAATTTAGTTAGCCATGCTAGATCATATAATCATTCAGTTTACGCAATTAATCATGTATATGACACTAACCACTCAAACTCCATTTAGTATCCAGACTAGTTTACAATCATTCAAATATATTCAATACAGACGAGTCTTGACTTTATAACCAATCCAATTTTCCACAGGAAGGAAATAATTCCATAATGTCAAATTCGAATAGGTTCAACAGGAATGATACAAATCCTAGATGCCTCATCGTACTGCTATAACCAGAAACATATAATCCATTAACAACTTGTTTGAAATAAAACAACTAAAAGGATCCAATTCCTTATTCATAATTAATTATGTATTATTATCTATCCAATTATATTGACATGTGTTGTTAGCTAAGGATTATACCACAAGATCATTTGAATAACCTGATTTCCAAATTGTTCACATTACAAGCCATACTTTTAAATAACTATACAAATCATAAAATACATCTCTTAATAATTAAACGACGTGCCACCATTCTAGGAGTAACCTATCTATGATAGTTTCCAATTGTACGGGAACTTCAATCTAAGATTTATAATTCTCATCCATAAAAGAGACAAGCATACTTCATTATCCTGCAATGCATGAATTGGAATGCATTAGGCTTATATAGCCTAAGTGAGGTAGTGACCAACAAATATAGAAAAACACATAAACATGGATTTCAACAAAACACATAACCAAAATACAGTCATACTTAGCAGTTGTTAAGAGTGTTTTACTTTTTCTTCTGTAAGCTTTAGAATACTCTAATGCTTCTTAAATCTCCTTTCACGAATTCATTGATCTTATTAAAGATCAACTTAAAATATTTAAGTCTCCATGAGACTCGTTGAATACAAAATAATCCTTCGAATTCCTTGATATCTTATCAATTCATTCGTCCATAGTTCGTTTGAATATTTGTTGCATTAAACAATTGGGGAATTTACTTATTTCTAGTATAGCTTATAAGATGTGCTCACCAAGAGCTTTCATTAACAATATGCTCACTAAGAGCTACCAATTACAAGGCTCACCACGAGCTATCAATTACTAGACTCTCAATGAGCTATCAGTTACTAGGCTCAACATGAGCTATCACATAAGATGCTTGATCATAACTCTTTTGAATTCTTTTCTTTGTTATAATATTCCATGACTTTTATGAGTTTGCCTTGGATCACTATTGGTGATGAATCACATTAATCCAAGCGATACTTAGCTTAGAGCACATAGAAAAGGGTAATATCGAAACATATCAACAAGTGATGGTAACTTAGTACCATCGAAACATATCAATAGGGCGTCCCCCGAGCAATATCTTGATCTAGAGTACCAAAGGTACTAGAAGATAATTTAATCTTAATAACAAGGGACCGTATTCCAAGCATAACAGGCACCAACCAATAGATCAAAGGTCTTCCATTTAAAAAGGAAACATACATGTTTTATTTTAGATTCGATATTCGGGAAGTTGCTAATTGTACAAGTAGCTTTACTTTTAAAGTTAATAGAGATTTCTTAGGTTACAAGTAATCTTGCTTGTTTCCTTATTAAAATAACTTATAGCATAATTCAAGCTTTCTTACTTCTTAACTCTTTTGAGTTTACTACTCGATCTTCATTTGGAATTCTCATTGTCATTGGTTAGTTAGTATTCCGACCTTACTAACAAGTACATCATTCATCTAAATATCAAGGACATTCCATGGCTAGTCATTCAAGCGTAGCAAGGCATTTTAAGCATAAGATATGCAACATCATCAAAGTCTTTACATGAATATCATGCTATGAATGCATTTCACCAAATGTGCTCTACTTGAGCCATATGTACATGTTTATGCAATCAATTCAAAATACATATCATAGAATTTAAATTCGGTGTGACACTGTGTCACCTGAAACCATACAACTACACTCACCTTTTATCCCAACATTATGGGATACTTGATTTCCACAAACTCTTGTAGCTTCCAGTTACTCTTATCTCCCACCCATTCATGCCCAACATGTACCTCAAACAAGAGCAATAGATGGATCAAAACCCTCAATTGATTACATATATAATAAACAAATTTCATTTTCTTGTAGGCACAAATTTATGGATCAAAACAGTCTATGTAGGTGTTCGAATGTAACCAAACATCCCTATCAATGGGTGTATACATTTATCAAACAATTTTTAGCATACAAACATACTCAAGATAGTCCAAAATCACATGTGTTTATAAATATAACCTCAAAACAGTCTCCATACATTCATGTTTTCTATGTTATTTTCTAATATCTTATATGGTTGTTGCTACCGGGCAAACTGTACATCCCTCAATTAAAATTTCATAACTTTCATCACGTACATCGGAATTTCGAACTGTTTACAACGTTGGAAATCTGACTCAAGTATCTTTCTAACAATATAGGCCTTGTATTTTTAATCTTTGCAAATTAATACAGCTTTTTAATCTAAATATACACCTATTTCTGCCACCGGGCAGTTTACACTATCTTTGAACAATCGTCTCTACAAGCTCTTATAAAACTTAAAATTCAGTTTCGTTTGTTTTAAATGAAACTAGGCATGACAAGATTTCCAACCAAATAAATTATAAGTTCTACTTCCACTAGTACAATTTATAGGAATTTTTCAAAGTCACAGTCAATGCAGATTTTAAAACTGTCTACAAGCTACAATGCAGGGAAGAATCTTTATAGCTCATTTCCGGGCCTTATTTTCCTTTTAACAAGAGTTCCAAATACCTGAGTTAATCCTACTATCAAACCTACCTAATATAGCTTTTAAATCCAGCAAAACCCTCATTCAGAAACCACCAAAAACAGTCTCAATTGTTGCTTATAAAACAGGGCAGTCCCCAAACTGTATTAAATTAAACTTAAACAGTCCCATATGCATCTCTAATTAACAAATCAACTTCTTTATCCATATGCACATATTTTAGGCTCATTTAGCTATTAAAAACTGGTTCTAACACAACCCAAATTATCCTAACAAAACAATTTCAACAAGAAGTTATATTTCCAGCGAGTACTAATATGCAACAAGTCACATTTTTACAATTTCAATGTCATTTGATGTATAAATCCTTAACCATAAACAACCAATGTGACCGATTAAAATCATAAAAGTAGGTTCCTTAAATTAACATGTTAATCATAACATTCAATTATCAATCAATTTCAATTACACCACAAGATTACAAAGCTTGGAAAATTCTTCAAGAATACTATCAAGCAGACATGTCAAGCTTCCCAAAATCATATAATCAAGGTTCATAATGTTCTTATCCATATTTTCTTTCACGAAAATTCAATTAATCCCATTTACACCTGCACCAATTATGCATTTATTCATATGATTGCTCTAATTTCTATATACTCAACCAAATGTTCGAAAAGCGCAATTCATTTGTTTATATACACAAAACTATTGTAACACCCCCTTCTCGGCTTGGTAGAGAGCCGGGTCAGAGTGTGCTACCGGAGAGCGATGCGGTGATCGATGCAATAAAATTTCAACTTAATAACAACATATAATCAACATACACAAACAAAACATTACCAATATACATCTTAGTCCAATTCAATCACAAGAAGGCAACATTTAACCATTTAGGACCAATTTACAACTTTTACAAGTTTTAGGGGATAATTTGTAAAATTGACAAATTAAAGGTCCTTCAATGCATTAAAATATACTACAATGAAATTCAACACAACATTGATTAACCTGCAAAATTTCATGTATAACAGTGATCATTTAGTCATCCAATTTAATCATTTTAATATCGGGGACTAAACTATAAACAATGCAATCTCTCAGATTAAGTCCTTTTAACCACTTAAACTAACCCTGTATCGATACGCTCAAGGCTGTTTCGATATGGGTAGACGATGGCCAACCTTGTTGACTTTCCCTTTTGCCTGTATCGATACGGACAAGGCCTGTATCGGTACAGGTTGACTTGCTTTGACTTTGACCCGTTTCGATACGCTATGAACTCGTATCGAAACAAGGGATTCAAGAGACAAAATGTTTCGAAACGATCCTAAACTGTTTTGATACGCCCTAACCCCTAGACTCAATTATGCTTACCCATATCAAAACGCCATGACCCGTTTCGATACGACGTGACCTGTAATGACAGATTCTTGCTGGTTTTAATCATTTTAGCTTATCAAACATTGTCCAAATGCATGAAACTTCATACAAAACATTATAACCATAAAGTCTACTAGCAAGCCAAATATTAGAGCCATATGAATCCATTTACTCGGTATTTACCTTTTAGTGCCAAAACATGCGTTTAGGGCCTTTTCTTACTACATAAAGACTCAAATTTATCATAACACACTTATAATACTTAACCACAACATAGGCACATCAAAAGAGACTTACTAGACTTATACATAGACTTTGACACCAACTAGGAGTTTCAAAGGGTCAATACACATTACTTAGAGCTTGATTGTGACTTGTGCAACACTTCAACTCCTTCGATCTCAATCCCAAAACTTGACTAACCTGAAATGGATGCAATGGAATGCATTAGGAATACTTTTCCTAGTGAGGTAGTCACAAACAATGGATGAACATGAATGTCCAATAACATGCTTCAAACATAACATTAATTATACAATAAACATGACATGCTCCTTATTCATAATAAACATAGTATCATGTCATCAATAGCAATATCATGATTTCATAACATAACAACATCGATAATCAATAGTTCCATTGGATCGATTCATGGTATATGGATAAACAAATTCCACCTCCTCGCCAAATCAATATATGGTCAACCCCGCCGACATCGCCAATAAGACCAATACAAAATACATCCCTCCGCCTCACCAAATCAATATAGGTCGTATCCCTAGGACCATAGTCCACCCGTACACCGAGCTAATGAATTCTATGGCATGCCAATTGTATCCAATACTTCGAATCCAAGGTCCAATAATCAATAGTTCATTATCCATGATTCATTAGCAATATTTCAAAAAGTATATGGTCATATCAATAAAAAATAACAATAAATTCTTGTCACATTTCCATGCTTCAATGATTTCTATGACAATGATAGCAGTGCTATAGACAATGAATCGATGCAATACTTACCAAAACTTACCAAAATGACTTACAATAATGCTTCATGCAAATCCCTTAAAATCAATGGTTAGTAAATTGATAAACAATGATTCGAGATGGCACCTAGCCACTCTCAAGACTCCGACTACACTCACCTTGACAATTAGAAGCTTCTAAGGCTCCTAGATGGCGATACCCTTGTCCTTAGCTTTCGATTGAGGCGATGGATTAGTCTTTTCCACTTCTTGAGCTAGGAAAAGCAATAAGGGATCATTAGAATCAATATAACAATATCGATGCTTGAATAACCATTAGCTATAGACAAATCTTATCTTTAAGCTTGAAATTGATTATCTAATAATCAAGAGAATCGATGATTGACATAGGGCTTTCACTCACTCGATCGATAGCTATGACTTGGTGTTCTTAAACCAAGGAAAGCTTAAGCTTATAGCTCACAATAGAGAGGTGTATGCTTGAGCTTGGTGGAGAAGATGACAATGGAGGTGTGTGCTTGTTCTTTCAAAGCTAAAGGATGGAAATGATTCCCGGTGAAGCTAAACAATTATGAAAGCTTTCTTTTGCTCAATTCATTTTAAGGAATTATCACTTCAATCATTAACCACCTCCCAAGATAGCCAATAGGAATCTTTCCTTCCACCAAGGGAAAGCTTAAAATATAATATCTTTTCCTATATCTTATCAATATTAAACCTTTAGATGTCCATTAGTCATCTTTTCTGATTATTCACGCGAGGAAAGATAAAAGCAAGCTAGTGAGTCATCACTTAAACATTTCTATTCAATTTTGCCTTCAACATATTCGAAACAGGGGACCCGTTTCGAAACGTGAGGAACCGTATCGAAACGGTCAAGAAAAAATACACAATTAGTTAATACTGTTGGAATCATTTCGAAATGCCTATAAACGTTTCGAAATGCCTTACTTAGGTCGTTTCGGTACGAGTTTGAGTGTATCGAAACGCCTATCTTAAAAACACTAATTTGAGCATTCTTAAAGCAATCTCAACTAAGGATTTGGTTTACTAAAGGTCCTATGACAACATAACAATATAATTTATGGCGAAGAGTCGACATTTCAATATTTTATTATCGATACTCCGATCATCGGAATCCAATTCTGACTAGACTGGTTTTCGGGGTGTTACAACTATCCTTATAGTTTTCTTAGTACTCTAAACACATTCATATACATGTACATACATCAAACTGCTTAATACTCATGTGTATATATGTTTATACATTAAAACAGCCCCTTAGAAGACCTTTTAAACATTTCCCTCGTTTTTATATCAATTTAATCAGTCCACAACTCATGGAACCATGTAAAATAGTCCAATTCAACATACATTCTTAATACACACATACATATATACCAACCATTTTGTTCCAAGTTCTTAATTGATTTAAATCTGACCTTTCAATTATGTTATATCTTCACATAATATATACAAATCCATTCTTATATCATATTCGAACATCACAATCTCACAATGATCACATAATCAAAATTCAAGAGAATACCGTATATAGTTTCAGAAATATATTCATGGTTCCACCTAGATCATGTATCAATCAATAGTTTAGAGAAGTTCAATACTATAATAAACCATTTGAAACTCAACCATGTTGGATATATATATATATATATATATATATATATATATATATATATATATAGAGAGAGAGAGAGAGAGAGAGAGAGAGAGAGAGAGAGAGAGAGAGAGATACGGTTTAGCAAACACATTTCAAATTGACTCCTATATCTTTTGAAAGAAAGAAGAGCTATCTTACCCTTTTTCCTTAAATTTCACAACCAAGAGTCAAAAATCTTGCTTTAACAATCCTATGCTTTCAACCACCATGGATGATTCTTCAAGTTCTCTCTTTCTCCACCCTTAGATGACTCGGTGATACAAGGAAGATGATAGCTTTTTCCTTAGTCCCAAAATGCCTTGACCGAACCTTCATCCTCCACTTAGCATAGCTTTAGATTGAGAAGTGTAGAGATCATGTATCAATCAATAGCTTTTTCCTTGAGTAATTTATTCTTCAACATGAAAACTTGAATTCTTGGAAAATTTCAATTCTAGTCCTTTCCATTACAACCACCCAATTATTCTTTACTTCAATTTGACCCAATATCACTTATTCAAACCTACTAGATTAATGAAATCATCTATATTTCCAAAGTATTCAAATTAGTCCATTCGAATTTGGCCACCCTTCAATCCTTGTATTGAATTTGATTCCATTTTCAACATACTTAATCTATATCAAAATATTTGTGACCAATTTATAGCATAAGCCTAACTGAAAAGTTGGAAGATTCAAATCTTTAATCTAAATAAATCACATTCAAAATGGTAACGTACTTCTAAGCCGTATTTGGGCTATTACATTAACCCTTCATAATGTTTATTCTCTTGGTTATTTATTTATTCGTTTGATTTGCTTCTCAGATTCTCTATTTTTAATTTCGTGACACATCCAATTCGGTTTCTTTTGGACGGGGTAAGAGATGTTACATTTGTTGGTATCAAAGACTAGGTTTAGTCAATTATAAGATTAAACCTTGAATGCTTAAAATAACCACTTATGTTCCTAAAAAGCAAGAATGTTTGCATAATTAGACATTTTTTTCCTTCATAGTGCTTAATTGTTAATTCAATGTTGTGAAGCATGTTTTTTATGTGTTTTGACATGTATTTGATTTTTAAAGTATGTTCGTGCATGTTCTTTATTTGTAGGACCATTCGATGCATGTTTGTTAGCTTAAAATTTAATGTTCTTGTTGTTTTCTACAATTTTCTAAGGAAGTGATCGATCCCTTAGGCCTTTGTGTCTGGGATGTATGTTTTGAGCTCACTATGACAAAAGGGACCAATCCCTTGATAAAACGGATCCATCCCTTGGATATTTGCAGCTTTTACATTTTAGTCTTGAAACTTCAATTTGTAATTAAATGAATTGTAGATGTCCATTTGTGTTTCAATTTCACATGTGAGTCTAAATTTGTTTCAATTTAGGATGGTGTGTTTCTATTCTCATTAGTTCTTGAATTTATGACATTTACAATTTAGTCCCTAAAGTTTGTTATTTTCAATTGAGCATGTTAGAGGAGTCCGTTTAGGGTAATATTTAATATGATTACTATATTTAGCATGTAGAGTTTGATTGTGCAATTGTATTTGAGTTTTGACATGTCATTTATATTGATGCATGTGAAATTATGATTTTGTCCTTATATGCTTTATAATATACTCAGTTTTTGTAAAGCATGCTTAGGAATCTATCCAATCTAGTTATGTATGTTATTCCGATGTTTTTGCATGAGAGCAGAAAATTTGAAATTATAATGCATTTTGTTATCGAATAGTAATCGAATCACTTGGGGTGATCAATGTGGCATATGGTATTCGGGTCTATCCGTCTAGGTTGAGCAACAAGTGTTACACATTGACGATTCTTAGTAGTGTAAACAAGGGTGCAATGTTGGGTGGTAAGAAGTGAACATGTAACACCTTGAAAACCGGACTAGTCGGTATCAGGTTCAGGTGATCAGAAACCCTATACCGAAAATGTCCAAATATTGCATTGACTTTGACCATTCGATCAAATATGTCAACGTTGGACCCTAATTGAGTCAATTTATAGATTAATGACCTTATTGAATTTACTGAAAGCTTTTTAGTGACTAAATTGTGAAAATGAATGTTTGGGGGGTAAAAGTGTAAAGTTTGGATGTAACCCCCTCGACCCAGCCTGGCCGATAGACCGAACCGAACGGATGACACGGGGAATATTGAAGTAAACCGGGAAAGTTTACCTCAATAAACGACCATTTTATTCTTTTTATCTTGTCTAGATGCATCTTAGATTCCTATGTGTACGTACACAAGCAACAGATAAGACATCGACACGTTCGCCTTTCAATTTAACCCAATTAAGGTTTAAGGATCATTTTGTAAATTGGGTAAATTATAAGGGCTTTTGCCAAATTCAAGTTACCAACCTTCAATTAAGTTCGTTACATGCTCAACGGTGAAATCACGGCTCAAAATGACATTTAGGACTCATTCAATCGCAAACAAGGAAAACAGGGACCAAAATGCAAGAAGAAAAAACTCAGAACAATTCAAATATAGATCCAACGATCAAGTGTTTCGGAACAGAAGACCCCGTATCGGAACGACCGTTTCGAAACATGGTTGACCATTTCGATACGCAAGTTTGTTTCGAAACCCCTAATGACACATTTTGACACAATGGTTCACAGAGGCAAATTGTTCCGGAACTAGCCTCATTGTTCTGAAAACACCATGGCCATTACAGGCCACCGTTCCGAAACAGGTAAGGATGTTCCGAAACGCATGGGCCTGCGACTTTCCAAAATGCTGGTTTAAGTCAAGTTTTAACCTCCGAAACCATCCCGACACATGCCACAACACACATACAACATGAATACATATCAATGACCACCAATACGAGGCACAAGCTACATCATAGCATCATTCTTGCAAGTTATGGGCTAAAAGGCAATCTTCCTAGATATCAAAAACACCAAAAGGCTAAAAACCAATTTCAAGCACAAACCAATACTCAATGGCCATTTACAAATTCAAATATTCATCATAAACTTACTCAAAACCAGAAATCAACAAATCATTAACATTCAATGCATCGGACACCCTCATTGCCTTTATTACACTAGTTCAAGTATGCAACATACTTTTAGCAAAATGTCTTGGTGTGATTCCTCGAAGATGCTGCCACCGAAAGTCTAATTATATGCATTGATGAAACAAAAAGAGCAAAAGCATACAAGCTTAGTGAGGATTGCTCAAAACCACAAACGTCATCAATGCACAATCTGTTTTTCACTCTTTTCAAAACCATAAATCCTTTCTTGACAAACCATGCACTTTTCATCAAACACATTCTAATAAACATCATGCATCATGATTCATACAAATCCAGCAATTAAATCATTGCTACTCGTATTTCAAGCCTTCCAAGCATAAACTCTCTTATGCTAAGCTTAAACCAAAACATACATCTTTCAAACCATGCATTAACAACTTTTCCACATTATCCAAATCCATTATATTTGCTCGCAAGTGATAACAACAAACTCAAAATCAAAGTATCGGATACACGGATTACCAAGGGTTGTCCCACACCCTTCATACCCTCTACCGATATCTCAAGGTTCACACACGAGAGTGACCCTTCATCGTTGTGACACCCGTGGTGAAGTATTCGGTACAATCACAACCCCTCAACACCACTCATCGGTAGATGTATAATCCACTAACGAGAGACGCGACAAAACACAAGGTTCACACCTAGGAGATACCCTCAATCGTTGCAACCTTAAATAATCCTCAATCGTTAGGGTACTTGGATGGAGTATTCGGTACCATCACAACCCCTCAACATCAAAGGCGACTTGTTTATAGTGCACTCAAACCTATAGCCGGCTAACTGTATCCGATTTCAATTATAATACACTTTATGCAACATCACTTGCCAATATAATCCATAACACATGCATAACTCACTGTTTTTACAAAGCATTCATGATAAGCCATCAACAAGCATTAAACCATGCTTAAAACCTCATGCATCAAAACATACATACAAGGACCACTTACCTAGTGCATCCTTAAACCACATGACATCATCATACACAATTTATAATCTCAAAACATGCTTTAAAATAGTAGGTAAATGCATTTAAAACCAAGTGCAACCAAAGGCTCATAACTAGCACAACCGAGGGAGAAATTTCTATTTACTTACTTTCGAACTTAATAAAGCGTTTCAAGCTCTTATTAAGTTCCTAAAACCATTTCTAAAACGTTTCCACGTTGGAAAACCAAATTCCACTCACCGACTTGCAAAACCATGCTTGTCGACGCAACTAACGACCTTCCGAAGCCTCCAAAAACACCTCATTTGCTTCCAGATTAATATCCCTTGTTTTCAACACATCAAAACTGAGGTTCAATGCATTATAATGCATCCACAACTCCAACACACACAAGAAATCCCGCAGCCTTGCTCTAAAGCATCAAAACACATATCCGAAACAACCGAAAAATCAATCGATTGAGCTTAAACTTCTGCCCAGCCATTACCCAACTCATCCAACACAATCTAAGCATTAATCAACATCCAAAAACAATATAAAACCATCCTTATACCTCCAGCAACTCGAAATCCTCAAAAACACCTTAAAACTCACCCCAAAACACTTCAAAAACTAAGGATCTCAAGGATGTCGGGATCTATATGATTAAGAATCCACTTCAACATCAAAAACCTTTCAAAACTCATTTAGAAACAATCTCAAAACAACCAAATCAATTAAAGTCCGAAAATCACATTCTAAACCAATTTTCCATCAAGATTTCAAGAGTTTAATATCCTAACAACAAAACCTCAATCAAATTCAGTATTAAAGAGTCAAATATCTTTGTAATTTCATTAAAGAACTTAGATTAGAGAGATAACACGAAAATTACCTCCAATCCTTGCTTCTCCTTTAATTTGGCAAGTTTTGCTTGAAGAAATTTGAAGGAGAATGGAAGAAATCAATGGAGAAAAGATAAGAATCAAGAGAGGGTTTGAGAGAAAAGAAAATCTGGAGATTTTTGAGAAAATGAGAAGTGTTTGGCTGAAGTGAAAGAGTGAAATGAAAGCTCGTCAAAATTTTCCATTAACTAATTAACTAACTTCTTTAATTAACAAAAATTAAAAGCCTTTTAATTTTTAATAGCATTTAAAACACATGCCAAATTAGGGAAAAGGCATAATTGCCAAGTAGCTCCCTAAAGATTCTAAGATTTTGACTCTTCTTGAAAAAAAACCATTTTCCAACTTTTAAATCTTTACATTTTGGTCACTTCCCAAAATGTATACTTTCGAAAACTCGTTTTATAAAATTGATTGGACCAACCTCGAAAACACCATTTTAGAGGATTTTAGAAATTTTTATCACATTTTTATCCTATCCCGAACACTGATCTCCCTAAACCACCTTTTAAACGGTTCGAACAACCGTCACCGGTTCCACCGGTCCAACTCGACTCGCCAAAACATCTAAGCCCAAAGTCGAGGCGTAATATTGGAAAATTGAGGGGTTAACCTCGTAATTCTCCCATTTTTGAATTTGAGTCACCTTCTAGCTTGGCTTTCTCCGACGTGAAGTTACACAATTTGCTGGAAAAAGACGGCAATTGATGTTGAGTAATTATTATGGCCTTAAATCTAGGAGAAGTGGGGAAAAGATGAAAACTATTAAATAAGCTTACCCTTCACCAAGGGAAACCTCCACCGGTCATTTCGTAAATGAGTAAAGTTTTTTAACACTTAAGGTTTGCTCCCATCTTTATAGCATCCACCGAAACCCTTATCTTTTATCCATCTTCATCTTCCACAATTTTCAAGCTAGTACCTCCCCACCTTAAAGCTTGCACCTCCATTGTTGAGTTTTGCAAGCCTTAAGCTTTCTTTGATCCACTGATTCCTTTGAATAGCTATTGTATCGGTAAACTAAAGCCCCCAATTAATTATTGGATTCCATGGGTAGTTGATGTTTAATTTCAAGTTAAAGTTATTGAACATCCAAGCTAACCCATATTCTTCGAGGCTTTAATCCATGGAAATCTATTAGGTAATAGCTAATCTAAGCTTAGATATCAATTTCAACATCGTTATAATGATTATACCACTTCATATTATTTCTATCTAGTTCAAGAGTTGGAGAAGGAGGAGTTACCATCTCCACCAAAAGATAGAAGCAAATGAGTTATCATCTGAGAGCCGTAAGAGCTTCGAAAAGCTAGGTGAGTGTAGTCAGATTCTTAGGAATAGGCTAGGTGCTTTCCCTATTTCATTGATATTGAATTTTACATAGCTAAATTTTTGTCTAAGGATATTGCATCAAATCTGTTTGGGACTATATTGGTAAGCGTCAGTAAGATATTGCATTGAAATATTGGAATTAGAAACATTACTATTGTTATTGACATCAATGAAGCATTGAAACATAGAAACATAGATTATTGGACATTGATAATGTCATTGCTATTGAAATATTGACATCAACATTGATATTGCCATGATTATCGAAATTGATATTGTCATTGTTATTTCCATTGATATCATTATTGGTATTGCACCTTGGATTCGAAAGGACATTGGATACAATTAGCATGCCATAGAATTCATGAGCTCATTGGTACGGGTGGACTATGGTCCTTGGGTTACAACCCTTATTGTGGTGAGTCATAGGGACTAGAACATTCATTGTTTTGCGAGGCATAGGAATTCGTGAATCCATTAACTTGATTCGATCCAAGGGTTATTGTTGAAATTTTTATGTTAATTATATCTTGAAAGTAAAGTATCGCATTGTTATTGACCTAGCATGATATGTTATGCATTTCATTGTTTTTACTATCGTTTATGACTACCTCACTAGGCAAAGTATGCCTAATACATTTCATTTCATGCTTTTCAGGTTAAAGAAGGTTTTTGTTCGATATCATGGAAAAAGAAGGTTTTGGCAAGTCACCATCCTTTTTAAGTAATGTGTTTTGCTCCCTTGAACTCCTATTATGGTGGCATATTAGATAGACAAGTGATATTTGACCATTTTGTTGTATATATGTTATGTATGGCTTGTGTATGCTTACAAATCTTAAAATGACCTATTTGGAATGCTTAAAGTAGTTAGAATATGCGTATTTGGCCTAAAAAAAGGTAAAATCCTAGTAAATGGATTCACATAGCTATGAAATTTGGCATGCTAGTAGATTATGACTAGTTAAACTTGCTTGTAAAATTTCATAGGATTTGGACATTGTTTGACTGGTCAAAAGGCATAAAAACCATACTAAAAATGATAATACAATACAGGGCGTATCGATATGGGTGATGGCGTATCGATACGTTTATGCATTATTGGTCATAGTTGTACAAGCGTACCAATACTGCTATGGGCGTATCGGTCCATAAATTTAACATTGCAATTTATTAGTAAAAAGGTTTCGGTACAGTTTAATGGAGTATCGATACTTGTCTCCTCGTTCCGATACAGCTAAGGCTGTACCGGTACAAGAATTCATTACTGGAATTGTTTGAACTTTAAAATGGTCACCGTGTACTGATACGCATGGACCCGTAGTAACACTATAATGCCCTGAATTTCAGCATAGATGTTAGCTTGTCGAGTTAGACGGTTCGGGTGAACCAGATTTGTCGATTCGAGATAGTTCCGAGGATTAATTCGTAATAAATATTTTGATGCGAATAAAATTGACGGAAAATGATTGAAAATATTTCAGAAATATATTAAAGGTTTTGGTAAGCTCAATTTGATAAAATGAAATTGGATTTATTAACATTTTGGTTTTGGTGACAAAAATGTAAAGTTTGAAAACTATTTTTCATGACGAAATCGAAAAAGGGTCAAAACTTAGAATCTTTAGGGAGGTACTGAATCACTTGGTTTTATTGGACTTTTTTCTTAATTTTTTCTATTTTGAAATAGATTTAAAATAATTAAAAAAGTGGATTTAATTGGGTTTTAATTAATTGATTTTAATAAACCAAAAAAGATTTTCTTACGTAACTACTTTTCTCTAAACCTTTTCTCTCAAATTCTCAGCAACCAAACTATATTCCTATTCTCTAAAATCCCGAGGAATCAATCTTTTCATCTTGCTTTTGTTTTCAACAATGGATTCCTATGATTCTACATCAAATCTTTTACATTAACTTTGGTGATTTCTCCAAATCAAGCCAATTGAGGAAGAAGTCTACATTTAGAGCTGATTTTCATTTCTCTCATCTAATCAAAAGTTCTTTATTAAAATTCTCAAGTTCTTTATCCTTTATAATTGTTTTTTGAGATGCTTTGATAATTAAATCAATATTTAATGGTTTAATGTTGATTTTATTAAAGAATTGATTGGGTTTTTTGTGAATATGATTTAGTATGATTTTAGTGAATTTAAATCATATTCAGGAAGTGTTTCAATGTATTGAAATGAGATCCACAAAATAAATCCCCAAACTATTTGATTGGCTAATTTTTAGATAGTTTTTAGTGCTTTAGGGGCTATTTTATGCGTTTTTGAGTTGTTGGAGATATAAAGATGTTTAGAAGGTATTCATAGATATGTTTTGATGAGGATTGAATGTTAAAATCACTAGTTTGAGGTTTGGAGTTGATAGAGCAATGGTTGATGTTGTTTTTAGTTGTATCAGCTAGTTTTTGGATGGTTTATGTTAAGTATGCATGGGATTATTGTTTAGCAATGAGTAGAATGCATAATGATGCATTTTTTCTCTGGTTTTAGGTGGTTAAAATAGGGGACAATCAAGGGAAGGTTACCTAGTCGTGTACGTTGCTTACCAGAGGCTTAATTTGCATCGACGAGCAAGGCGAGGCGTATCGGTGAGAGTATTAACGCGTTAAAGGGTTGATTGGTGGATCATTGGGGTTTAGTTATAGCCTAAAAAGCTGAACTAAGCTCAAGTGTAAGTTTCACTATTTTCACCTTTGATATTGGCTTGAATTGAGCTTGTGGATTCATGTTTTGGTTTTAAACATGGTTTGAATTACTTACTGTAATTGCATGGTTTTGGATTAATATGCAATGTTTAAATTTTTTTTAAATGCCTATGAGCATTGAGAATTATTCCTAAACGAATGTGGTGTTGCCTTGGGCAATATGGTTTTGCATATGAAATGGTTTTGTGAAATGCATTGGAAAACAGTAAGTAAATGTATTTGGAAATGATATATTGGCTATGTGACATAATGAGAAACTATCGGATATAGTTGGCTAGCCATAGGATTAAGTGCACTATAATATTAAAATCAATCGTGCCACAGTCCTTGAGGAAAAATAGTTTAACTAGGCTACTCGGATTGTTGGGTTATCACTTGGGGTATGCGGTTTAACTAGGCAACACAAGTTGATGGTATCTTGCGGTTTAACTAGGCAAGGTATGAGATTTGGTGGAGGTAGTACAACCATGAGAAATCTGTGTATCCGAAAGTGTGGATAGAGGTGAGACTATATGGGGTCACCATAATTGCCAATATATTAGGTTTATGAGATATGTAAAATGGTTTTATGCATATGGTTGTTAGGCATGATTTGTTGTGGAAACATATGAGATAATGCTTTTGGTTTAACTAAGCATGCTTTATACATCAAAGGGGATTATGGTTTTCAAATGGTTTTATAATGCATCAATGTTTTACCTAAGAGCATCCTCAGTAAGCAAGATTGCTTACGCTCTCTTTTTCCTATTGATGCAGAGAAATAAAGTTGTGGGATGCATCGTGACGGAAATGAAGGTCCAAGAGCAAGACACTTGATTGAGTATGAAAACCTAGTTATATTTTGGTTAATAAAGGAATGTGTGCCACATTTTTAGGGAGGTTTATACCCTATATTTTGGTTGTAGTATGGAGATTATATGTTGTGGTTGTTGGATTTGTGATTTGAATGTTGAACTAGCATATTTGTGGTTGACGCTTGATGGTTTCTGTAGTGTGCATATACGGTGGATGTGCCTATGCTTAGGATTTTGTGGTTCAAGCATGCCTAAATTGTTGGTTTAAGTCTATTTATGTGATGCCTATGTTGGAATAAGCCTTAAATTCATTTTTGGTCTTTGAGTTGGATGAAAATATGAAGCATGCCTATAGTATTGTTATCTTGTAGGATATGCCTCTAGCAATTCATGTTTCTATGAGCTTTTGGCTTGTATTGATGCTTTGTTTACTGGTGAATATGTTTGGGATTGATTGATGTATGTTTGAGGCACATATTGGTTGAAAAACCATCAAAATTGGACATTACAGGTCCAGGCGTACCGCTATATGAAGCCTTTTATCGGTACGGGTAAGCATAAATTGTGTTCAGGGATCGGTATGCGAAGGACCATTTTGGTACGAGCATTGGAAATTAAAAGAAGGTACTGATACATGTGCAAGTGTATCAGTTCATTTTTTAGCTACTAGAATATGATTTTGTTATTTCGAGCCCGTGTACTGATACAATTTAAGTTGTACCGGTGTGCCCCTTTGTGTACGAAGACTGGCATCGGTATAGGTGGACGTGTACCGATACCCGCTTCAGTTAATTTAGTTCTTTTGTTATTTTAAGTTCCTAGTTCTCTCATTTTGGTCCTTGGATCTTGAGAATGCAATTGGTAGAGTTTAGATGACCATTTTGAATTGAAATTTGACGAGCAAACATGTTATCTGATTAGTAATGGATTGGTAATCTAAACTTTAACTAAGTCCTAATAATTTTCTAGATTTACATTTTAGTCCCTAAAATGTATCCGTATGCAATTGAGAGTCTTTTTAGTGTCCATTTCTTTTGAGATTTCATTCACTGCCAGTATGCCCACCTTCGAATAATATGTTGTATCTAGAAAAGAAAAAAAAGAAAAAATGGACTCGTGTGTTGTATTATCGTTTCAGGCTTGCTTCGGCAAACCTAATGTAGCTCACTCGGTTCGGTCGGGCGTCTAGGCCAGGTCGAGAGGGTTACAGACATGGGCTTGCCAATCTTAATGTAATATTGGTCATGACATAGGCGTACTGGTACGACCTCCTCGAGTACCGGTGCCGATACAAGTAAATTTGTTAAAAGCTATGTGAATGAGGTTGATTAATTACAAAATGATCACTGTTAGTAAATTGCTTAATTGACCAGGCTTATGACCTCTGATTGTGATGAAAATTTATATGTACGTTGTTTATTGATTGAACTTCATATTGGTAAGTCTAAATTCTGATAAGAACCTCTAAATTACTAAATTTATAATTTAGTCCCTAAATGTTATAATAAGCTTAAATTGGTCCAAAAATTGAAATTATGACATAATATCCAATTATTGACTTCAATGAATTGTTATTATTTCATCCATTATTGAACAAGAATATTGTTTTGATCTTTGTATCGAACGCCAGTAACATACTCCGACTAGATTCTCTACTAGGCCAGGAAGGGGTGTTACATTTGTGGTATCAGAGCTAGAGTTTAGTCAATTCTAGGACTAAACCCAAGTCTATTGTATTTTCATTATATTGCATATGCCACCTAGGAGTTATTTATTGTATATATTGTGACTTGTCGACTAACCCGATCTCTTTACTTTACACTATAGATATGTTTGACTCTAACAAAGCTCATATAAATGAGCATGCTATCGGCTCCTTGACTCATGTTGAGGAGATAAGAGGGGGATACCCTCCAAACCCGTAGAACCCTCCTGCACAGGACTTCAATGAAAGATGAGCATACTGCGCAACCTTCTACCACTGCTATCCCTTACGCTCGGGACCCTATTGATAAGATATCTCATTACTAAGCCTATACCTTTACCGGCCAAGATGATGACAATCTTGAAATTGCTTAATACTGGTTGGATAACACACTAAGGATTTTAAATAAAGAGTTGCGATGCTCGGATGAACATAAGCTTGAGTGTGTCCTTGTGTTGCTTGCAGACGAGGCACTTTATTAGTAGGAGACTACCATCCTTACAGCCCCTGAAGAAACTGTGACGTGGGAGTTCTTCCTCCATCTCAAGCAAGGCGGATGACGAGTTGAGCAGTACAGTCACAATTTCTGCAAGTACTGCATATATGGTGCGGAATATATTAAGAAGGAGGAGGAGAAGGGCAGAATGTTTATCGATGGACTCAGCAACGAGCTACGCCCTATGTTTACAACATTGGGCATTACCGATTTCCAGAATCTAGTGAATAGGGTCAAAGCTACCGAAGCAAATCAGAAAGCCCACAAGACTTGTGCGTCGGGCAATTCTGATAAAAGATTCTGAGATGATTCTCGTCCCCCTAAGTCGTATAAAAAAGGGTAGTATCATGGCCCAAAACAGAATGTGTATTCACAACCTTCCCGTTCAGGGAATATTGAGAGGGCACAAACTATGACTCAGTCTTTTGCTAAAGCGGGCTCAGTTGATAGTTGCGGTCACTGTATTTTCACCTAACCTTTTCACTTGTTTTTCATTTTACTATGGTTATTATTTCTTTCAGTTTATTGTTGTTACATAGTAGTATATGGATTATAATTCGTGTTAGTTTTGAATCATAGTTAGTTGGTTAATATAAAACCCAAAATATTTGTGATCTATTTAATTGAATAAAGGCATATCTGGCCCGAAAGCTAACAAGTTTGAAATAAACAATTGAGTCCTTTTGTATGAATACATGTATATACCATAAAGGCCTTTCTCGTCCCGTTTTGCTAGCATTTAAGCGAAGATAAATATATATATATAAATCTATTTGAATTAAATAAATCCATTGAATAAGGAGTCCAATAGTATAAATAAAGAGGCAAATAAAGAGTTCATGTTTGAATACATAAGGGCCTATTCATCCCAATTTTAATTAAACCCTAAAAGCCCTAATCTTTTTGTCTCATGCGTAGCTAAAGCAGGACCGTTGGATCAAGAGGCTGATCCAACGGTGCACATCACGCCCAGCTAGAGGAGATTAAGCGTGGCATTTCTCGATCGTTAGATCAAGGAGTGATCTAACAGCCAAGATTGATTAGCAGCAAAGCATGCAGATCACCACTCTTGCGTGGCAGCCATGCGCCTAACTTTTCAACTTCCATCATGCAGTCTGTATTCTTCGACGTTTCACTCACTCTAATTTGCTCACATCGACGTAATCTTCCTCGTCTCCGATCATCGGAAACATTCAAAAAGAGAAAACAATAAGTCAAATACTCTAATTAAAAGCATGATCAACAAGAGGATAAATCCCAAATTCAAAGCCTAGAGAGAATCAGGCTACAATCGAACATGGATAGAAAAAAAGGCAACCATCTTGAAATCAGAACCGAGATAGAAGCAATTTAGATGATTATCAGGGATTCATGCTTGAAAATCAAGCATTCTTGTAACTATATAAACCCACTGTAAATTCATGTAAAGGAAATTGTTCACAATTTACACACGAAATATACAAAAATATTGAAAGCACTCGAATTCTAGTGTAGCAAGAAAGCAAGAGTTGTAAGCAATTTCCCAGAGAAATAAAGCAAGCAAAGTTATGGTAACTTTTCTTTCTTTGTTAGTTCAAATTTAAATAAAAAAGAGGGATGAAGTTTACCTTTCTTTAAAATGTTTTTCAATCGACGAAAAAGCATCTGAGGCCGAACACCGATAACGATTGTATGACCCATTGCACGCCAGATCTAAAGAATTGCTTTCAAAAAGAAAATATTTTGGTTTCTGGAAATTTCTTTTTGAAAATGAAGATGATGAAGTTTTAGAACGTGTTTTTTAAAGTAAGGGGATTTAAGGGTTAAACTTCATCGTCGAAAACGACGGTTGGCATGGCGAATTTGTTCCACGACCACCATCGTTAAGGCGAACGGGGAAGGGAAAAACAATGTGCATTTCAAGAAAAGGGGGAAGGGTTTTTTTGACCGGTTGAGGAAAATGAAATCATTTTTTCCTTGTCTAATTTTTATCTTTTATAGTGACTCGTGACCCGACCCAAACCTGGCCTTCAAACTCGCGCCCTTCTTTCTTAGTTCTATTACTGTGGCCTCCGACTGTTCAATCCTTTCAATTTATCCCTTGTTATTTCAAATTGAGCACATGATTTCCAATTGTTTCTAAATCAACCTTCGAATTTTGTTATTCATTCGATTTAGTCCTTAACCGAAAAGTATTTTGAAAAGTAAAAAGTGATTTTTTATTATTTTAATTTCTTTAGGCTATTTATTTTTTAGCAATTTATTTCTTTGTTTCTTCTAATGTGAATATGTGTATCCTTGAAAACATAGGATTAGGGCCTTTGAAGCTTAGATTAGAGCCGTATGTGAATTAAAGTTTCTTTCATATTCAGAATAAAGCATACTTTAATATATTTGAACCTTAATAATTAAAATGAATATAGACATTTCTTTAAGGTTTAATCACAAATTAAGTTTTAGTTTAAAAAACTTTAACACACTTAATCATTGTTTGTGAAAAAAGTGAAAATTAACTAATTCAGTGTCTTACCAAATGGAAATGACGGGTTAGCGCCAAGAGTGTTGGCGATGACTGGAGTTCATTTTCGATGCGGTAATGCCATTAAAATAGATTTATATTCATTAAACGAACAAGTAAATTGAACCTTTGTGAACCTGTAAATTCTAATTTTGAAAATTCTTTTTTTGAAATCAATAAGGTATCAATTTTTGGGCGTTGTGGGGATGCTAATCATTCCCCATGCGTAACCGACCCCCGAACCTGTTTTCTAGTTTTTTAGACCAAAAATGTTACTTTAATAAATATTTTTCTTATTAAAATAACTCTGTTTTAAAGTGATTCAATCACATTTTTTTAAAAAATGGTGGTGACTCCATTGATTTTAGTTTTCAAAAATCTCGGGCTCGAAAATAATGTTTGCGATAGCTTGGCGACTCTGGAAGGGGACCGTTTTTGTTTTACAATAAAAACAAAATAGAGTCAGGCAACAAATTGGTTTCAAATGTTTTTTTACAAAGAATAGGAATTTGCAAGTACACAAATCTTTCAATTTATTTGTTCGTTTAATGAATTTAACTCTATTTTACGCATTCTAAAACTCTTCAAAAAGCTCTATACCCGAGCTTGTTTCGTTCATTTAAGTGGCGGCAAAATGCTTTGCTCATGGCAGAATATTGATTCTCCATACGAGCCTAGCAAGTACCTTCGAGACTCATGCTCTTTGTCTTCGTAAGGATAATGATCCTTTGAGAAGGCATAAGAGGTGAGTCCTCCTGAGTTGAACTCGATTCGTTTGAAGCCTATAATGGGTGAGAATCGAGGGCCTTACTACCCTTAGTAGGGGATAACGAGGACAACTTAGGTACCCTTTTAGAACCAAACCAAGTTTGAGAATCTAGAGCCTACCCTAATAGATCAATGTAGAAAGCCTAGAGTTTTGAGTCTGGTCAAGATTATTTCGCAAAAATAATCTGTGGAGACATGTCCTGGAGTGTTGGAATGTGCTGCGCAGAATTATTTATGCAATGAAATTATTTTAGACCCTTTTTCTCTTCTTATTTTTAATCGTTTCCCTTTGATTTTTTGTTTTGCATGTTAATCTTGCATCATCATTCCATATCAAGAAGGGATTAGTTTCTCAGAATATTTGCTCAAATAGAAAACTATCATCATGGATGGAAGGATCCTTAAGAAAGAAGATGAAAATGCGAGGGTACGTCATTGGTTCGAGGTTAACCAACGAACATATAAGGATAGTTTGGTCGTTGATCATGAAATAGAAACTTCAGACTATGCCCACATCAGTGTCAAGCAGAATAATAAACAAGAGCTGCACGAAATTTGGGAACACTTCGATTTCAAGACTAAATAGTTATTCTATGAGACTTATAGCGACATAGCGTACTTGTTATATGTAAGGATAGTTGAGCAGTTCTTGAAGACCTTGGTTCAGTTCTAGAATCCTGGGTACTGTTGTTTCACTTTTAATGGAGAAGATATGATGCCTATGCTTGAGGAGTATCTAGCCCTTTTCAATTTGCAAAAGGTGAAGAAAAACTAGGTTTATGCCAAGCCACCTAAAAACAAAAACCCCCATATGAGGCTTACATCTTTCGCTGGCATGAGTGATAGATGGGTCAAGACTTTGATAAGGAAAAGAGGAGGTAGTTTTTCTTTCCCTTGGTCAAGTATCAAAAACATAATACTTGTTCATCCATACATAGAAAAGAGAGCAGAGCTCGTGGCTATTGCAATCTATGGTTTGATTATCTTCCCTAAGGTCTTAGAAAACAATGATGTAGCCTTGCTTGGTTCCTTTGAGCAATTGAAGAGGGAAGTCAATCTAGTACCCACAGTGTTAGCTGAAAGCTTCATTTCACTGAATGCATGTAGAAAAGTAGAGAGTGTATGTAACCCCCTTAGCCCGGCCTAGACGATTGACCCGAATTGCGAAGATTACACGGGGAAAATCAAAGTCAACCCGAAAGTCAACCTTGATTAACGACCCTTTTTGTCATTTTAATCTTGTCTAGATACATGTTAACCCTAAGTGAGTACTCACGAATCATGATTGAGAAAGGCACAACGATCAGATAACATATGGGGACTCAATTGCACTACACACAAGATTAGGGACCAATTTTGTAATTTCTGTAAAATTAGAGGGACTTCATTGATTTTAGGATTACCATTATGAAATTAGTCATGTTACATGCTTCTCTGCCAAATTTCAACTTAAAAAGACATCTCAAGTCCAAGCAATTGCAATCTCAACATTTAGGACTAAAATGTAAAGCATGCAAACATCAAAACTGGGTCCAACGGTAACCCGTATCAAAACGCCTACTCACCGTACCGAAACGCCGTATCTGAACGGTGTTGACCTTTTTGGTACGCGGGTATGTTCCGAGACCAGTTCCGAAACATGTCATTCTAGTAGCTAAAATGTATCGAAACAGCCCCTTGTGTTTCAAAACGCCAAGGCCATTTCAGGCCCCCGTTCACAAACACCATAGGGTGTTTCGATACACCCTGCCCATAAACAGCAGCAAATGCTGGTTTTTCACTCAAACACACACTCAAACATGCCCCAAAGGCTCTCTAATCATACAAACAAGTCATCATACATACAAGGAACATATTTGGGACATACAAGCGCAATCATAGCATCAAACACAGAATCTCATTAGTCTAGAGGCATGCTTCCTAATCTCAAAACCCAAATAGGCAATCCAACCTCAAAACAAGCAATTAAGGCCAATTACAACCCAAGCAAGCTAAAACAAACATTCCGCAACCTTAGGGAGTTTAACACATCTCCCAAATACAATTCTTGGTTTCCCATTGCCAATCTATCAAAACTAAAGTGTATGAAAACTTCACCATACACGAGCTTGGACTTCCTTGGATGAACTTAGCTTCCTTGATGCCCGAAAATACCTCAATTATCTGCATTATTGGTAAAAGAGAGAGCGTAAGCACAAATGCTTAGTGAGGCATGCTCTAAAGAAAACTAACACAATAATGCATATCTTGAAAACACTTTCTCAAAAGCTTTTAAACCACATGCTCATTCTATCTCATGCTTGAAACCTTTCAAATCAATTTCACAATGAAAACACATGTACCTTCACTCTATCTCATGCATTTATACCAATGCAAAACTCATGGCAAAGCCAAACTCATGCTTGTACTCTAAAGCATTTCATAAACAAACCACATATGTATTTCTCATAGCATAAACCATTTCATCAAAGGTACATGTGAATCAAAAACCATAACATATTTTATATTGACATTTCACATCTCTTTATTACTCGGATATGCGGACATCTCACTAGACACTTCTGGTGGCATCTCTCATCACCGTACTCACTCGTCTAGCAACATAGTTTCCGGTGGAATCTCACATCACCGTACTCACATGGCGAAATCTCTCATCGCCACAAAGCTTGGGTATTTAACCAAGTCCTACCCGATGGAATGCCCATCATCGGTTCTCTCCCTTTGGCTTAACCAAAGAGCACGTAAAAATTTTTAGTTTATAGTGCACTCTCATCGTATTGATCGATCAATTATATCCGGTAAGTATCTCAACATCTATGCCAATATATTATGTCAAATCATCATCTCACCTACTTTTTTCATGCATTAAATCTCAACATTCTCATCTCTTTTCAAAATCATAACATTTGCTATGCTTTAACATAAAAGCTCAAATCTCAACTATGCAACATGTTAGTTTATGAAATCATTTCAAGCATCATCCCATGCTATAATTCATGCATAAAAACAGTAGGAATTTGTCAATCTAAAACCATGAGCATATAAAAGCATTTTAAGGGCAATCACCACATTCAAGAGAACAATCTAGCCCATACTTACTTCCGGACTTAGGAAGGTGTTTCAAGCCTTTCCTAAATCCCCAAACCTTGTTTCTTTGTCCCTCAAGGACTTCTAAAACCATACGCACTCACCGATTACGTTTCGCTTGCTCGCCGAAACGCTATCTAAGCTTTCGGATCAACTCCAAAGGTGTCCGAAGATGTCTCCCCTGTTTTAAACACATAAGAGCAGAGGATTAATGCATCATCATGCATTGAAATTATCAGCAACACACCTAAACTCGCTGCTCCACACAAAATCCACATTTCGGCTATTAAACACTACCGAAATCACCTCCAAACTCTTACAAAACCAAACCCAGCCAAGATCCATCACTTCTAATCATTTCTAAACATCAATTAACATCAAAAACTAACACAACCACGTCCTTATACCTCCAGCTATAGCAGAACACCAAAATCACCCCAAAAACCATCATTTAACAAGCAAAACTTAGGAAAAACAAACCTATTCGGGATTGGATTGATAAAACCTCATTTATAACATCATTTAACATCCAAAATACATTAGAAAACCATCTCAAAACAGAGCCCAATCAACCACCAAGAAAATCTTCAAAATCTCTTCCAAAATCTTGAGTTTAAAGCCAATTTCTTGTTTCTGACATTAAAACCACTTAAAATCATTAATAAAGGATTGATAACTTGGGAATTTCAGTAAAGAACTGATCATTAGAAGAGAAGGACGAAGCTTACCTCTAATGGATGATTTCTCCTTGATTTGGGCAAGTTTTCTTGAAAATTCAATGTAGAAATCAAGTAGATTTGATGAGGAATTAATTAGGAATCAAAGAGTGATTGAAATCTCATCAAATGAAGTAGAAATCAAAGTGTATTTGCTGGAGAAAAAGTGTTTGGTTGAAAGGATTTTGAGAGAAAATGAAATGAGGGAAAATTTGTGAAAAGTAGTTATGAAAAGTCAAATGTGGTTTTCTATTTTAATCACCTTTATTTTCTTTAATTAAAACATTAATTAAATCACCCAAATTTAGGAAAAAATATGATGAAAACATTTTGGTAAAATTAGCTCCTTAAAGATTCAAAGTTTCAATCCTTTACAAAACAGTCACTACTAAACTTTGCAAAAACTACGATTTGGTCACTACACCGAAATGTAGTATCTCCAAACCTTATTTTGTAAAATTGATTTCACCATTCTCTTTTATATATTAAATGAGGATTTTTAGGTATTTTTTTCTATATTTTTAAATCATCTCGAACTAGGTGTTCCCTAAAACCCCCTTTTAGATTCGAACCGTTTCCCAGACCGATCCGGTTCAGACTCTAAACATCTAGGCCTAATTTTAGGGTGTTACAGTGTACGCTTTGGAGGATGTGCTCCTTTACTTTAGGTTTGGGCCCTCAGCCACTTTTGGAAGTGCCCAACTTTGACTCTATCCAATGGGTTCTCCCATAATTTTTCTCCACTTAAAGAATTATTAGCCAAAGATTGCCCAACTGTCAAGAAAAGTAAGTGGGTTGATATATTCTGAGACCGTCGTGACGAAGATATCAAATGGAGGGTTTTGTGGATGGGTCATGCTAAGGTTATTGTTGATGGGTCACGGGTCACTATAGTAGATGTGGAGATTACAACTTCTTGATGTTGTTGTGTTTAAGGGGTGGAATTGGTTGAGCCCCCTTTGTTAGTGACACGTCAGTATGGATCACGACTATTCTTTCCTTTCACCACTGGTTTTGGGACATCAGAGTTTGAGTTTCAAGACGAGTTCAGAGGGAAGATACAAAGAATTTTAACACCCCGATTTCCGGCTTAGGCGTTTGCCGGGTTCGGCTAAGTGGTTCGGGTGAACCGGTTCGAGCTAGTTATGCTAGTTTTGGGATTTAATTTAAATAAATGGTTTTTTGATAAAGATAAAATATGAAAAATATTTTATAATCTTAAAATAATGTTTTGAAGGTTTTTGAGGGTTCAATCTGATAAAATTGGACCGATTTAATTGGTATTTTGAAAACGGTGAATAAATTGTAAAAATTGCAAAATATGTTTTAATGACTAAATTGAAGAGGGCAAAAACTTAGAATCTTTACGGAGCTTATATATATATATATATATATATATATATATATATATATATATATCCTTTAATTGACCATTTCAAAGGTGTTTTATAAAAAAGTATTAAAAGGAGATTTTATTAAAAGGGCTTTAATCATCTAAAATCTATTTTGACGTAACTTCATTTTCTCTCATTTTCCCATCAACCAAACACTTCTTTTTCTCTCAAACTTCCAGAGATTCTCATCTTCTCACTTCATTTTGATTTGCAAACGATTTTCTTGATGATTCTATTTAACTTAAAGGATTCTTGAAGATTTCTTGTCAAATCTTGTCAATTGAAGGAATAGGCAAGGGTTAGAGGTAATTTTTGTTCAACTCCTCTAATCAAGGTTCTTTAATGAAATTCCGAAGTCTTTGGCTCTCTAATTGTGATTATTAACAAGGTTTTATAATCTATTTGATAAAAATTGTGAGATCAAGCTTTTCAAGATGTTTTCTTAAGATTTATGTAATGCTACTATTTTGATTGATTTTAATCTTGTTTTGGATGTTAAATGATGTTGAAATAAAGGTTTTATAATTGTAATCTCGAAATGAGTTGGATCTCTAGTTGATAGATTTCTAGATTTGGGGTTTTTGTGGAGATACTGTGGTTCTGGTGTTGTTGGAAGTATAAGGATGAAATCAGATTGTTTTTGGATGTTAATTGATGATTAAAAGTAGATAGAAGTGTTAGGTTTTGGCTGGGTTGAGTTTATAGAGTAATCGAAAGAGTTTTTTTGTTGTTTCAAATAGTTGTTTTGGTGTTTTTGGGCAAAGCAGCGTGGTGGCTTTAGTTGCTGGTGTTTTTAATGCATTGAGATGCATTAATCCTCTGTTCTTGTGTGGTATAAACATGGGAGAATATATCGAAAGAAATAAGTGAAGTTTCGGGAGCTTCAGAAGCTTGATTACGCTTCGGCAAAGCAAACGAGGCGTTGTCAGTGAGTGGAATTGGTTTTAGAAGCCTTTAAAAGACTTGAAAGCAAGGTTTGGGGGTTTAACTTGAGTTTGAAACACTAATCTAAGCCCAGAAGTAAGTTGGAGATGTTTTGCTCTCATCTCTCAGTTTTTAACCCATTGATTTTATGATCATGCTAATGTTTTGAAGATAGAATTAAACCTACTATTTTATGCATGTTTTGAGAAATGATTTGATGATTTATGAGATCCCATGAGATAGAATTATGATTTTGAAGATATAGAAATTGTTGAGATAATGCTATGCATATTTATGCTTTTGAAATGGGATGAGAATGATTTATGTTGAAGCATTGAAAATCATTAGGCAATGATGTTTAAAATGAGTATATTGTCATGAGATGAGTTTATTGTTACTGGATATAATTGGTCGACCAATAGGATGAGATGTGCACTGTAATATACACAATTCGTACGTGCTCTTTGGTTCGGGCAATGTGAGTAGTGCCATCCCGTTCCAAAGTGAGAGTGTGGTGATGAGAGATTCCACCACAATAGGTCTTGATGATGAGAGATTCCACCAAGCTTTGTGGCGATGAGAGATACTGCCATGAGAGTCCAGTGATGTGAGATTCCACCAAGGTAGGACTTGACGATGTGAGATTCCATCAAGCTAACCGCATATCCGAGTAATGTTGCCTAACTGCGAATATATGAGATTAACATGTTGTTACACCCCCTTCCCGGCTTGTTTGATAATCGGGTCGAAGTGTGCTAACGATGAACAATACGGTGATCGATGCAATAAAATTTCAAATCATAAACAATACATGAGCAATGTTATACTATAAGACATTATTGAATATACAACTTAGTCCAATTTACCCAACATAAAACAATAATTAATCACCTAGGACCAATTCTTAAGCTATTGCAAGTTTTAGAGACTAAACTATAAATCTGATAAATTAGAGGTCCTTCAATGCAATTGATTTTACCACAATGAAAGTCAATACAGTATTAACAAGTCTATAAATTTTCATACAATTTGGAGTTCATTTACTCATCGAATTGATTCGTCCTAACTTCAGTGACCAAACTGTGAACATTGTAAACCTTCAATTTCTGCCTTTTAACCAACTTAACTAACCATGTATCGAAACACCTTGATGTCGTTTCGATATCGGTGTACGATGGTCAACTTGGGTTGACTTTGCCCATTACCCGTATCGATAGAGGTAAGCCCTGTTTCAGTACAGGTTGAATTTCATTGACTTTGACCCTTGACCCGTTCCGATACAGGTTATGCCCGTATCGAAAAAAGGAATTTCTAGTGGCAAAATGTTCCTATACAGACCCAACCCGTATCGAAACGCCCTGATCCTTAGGTTCAATTTCGCTTAACCGTATCGATACGACCTGACCTGTAATGACAGATTTTTGATGGTTTTTAATCAAATTGACTTACCAAACGGCGTTCAAATGCAATGAAACTTTACACAAAATTTTTCAATGCTATAAACTACTGTCATGCCAAATTTCATGATCATTCGAATACGTTTACTAGATTTTCACCTATGTGAGCCACATATGCCATTTTTACCAACTTTTAGCCATCCCAAAAGTCATTTTACGACCTTTAATAACATTACAACTTATACACATTACAAGCATACCAAAATGGGCACAAAAGACTAGTTCAACTAATTTGCCACCCTTCTAGGAGTTCATAAGGTTAAAATACATTACTTTTGGCTTGTACAGACTTGTCTTGCCTCGACTTTTCTGATCTTCCAGAAAGGGGTCGATTCCTTAGCTTGAAATACATGAGATGAGACACATTAGGCATACATTTCCTAGGGAGGTAGCGACAAACAATGTAAATATCAATGAATGATGCATATACATATTCTCATGCTTATCAATATCAATATTATCTTTCAATATACAATGTTTAACATATCAATTCCATTATTAACCTTTAGATTGAATCAAGATAGGGGATACACAATTCCTACGCCTCGCCAAATCTATAAGTGATCTAGTCCCTCCGCCTCGCCAACATGACAAATACCAAAACACATCCCTCCTCCTCGCCAAATCAATATAGGTCGTAGCCTTAGGACCTTAGTCCACCCGTACACTGAGATCATGAATTCTATGGCATGCCAATTGTATTCAAGGTCCGTTCAAATCCAAGGTTCCAATGACAATATCCAAATTCAATATTCAATGATAATTCCAATGACTAATATCTTCGATAATATTATTAGTAACCATGTTTCAATATCAATATAAAATGATTTCGATGCCAATGTCAATGTCGGATGATTCATTCACAATGTTTCTATAACAATAACTATATCGATAACAATGCACAATGATGCCAATAACTATGTCTGATGTTCATTACCAAACTTACCGATGCTTACCAATATTTCCGTTAAACAATCTGATGCGACTTCCCTAAAAGACATGTTAGCTATTTGATCAAAATCAACAATAATGAATTCGGGAAGGCTTCTCGCCTAAACTCGAGACTCCGACTACACTCACCTTGATATCCGATGCTCATACGGCTCTCGGATGACAACGTCCCAGTTTCTAGCTTTTGTTGGTGATGGAGAATGATCTCTACCAACTTCTTGAGCTAGTTAACAACAATAAGATTTGATTTGATTCAATAGTAAGATACCGAGATCAATATAGCGATATCAAAATAAACATTGAAGCTCGAAAGAGCTATTAGCTAGTAAATTCCATAGATAGCCAAACCCTAGCTTATGATTGAGCTTGATAGGTCCATAGAATTCAACGATCGTTTGAGGAGATAAGCTTACTCGATTGATGACAACAATTCGATAGTAATAAATCAAAGAAAAGCTAAGCTAAAGCTTGCTATCTAATGGAGGCATGTGCTTAAAGGAAGATAATGAAGACTAGGGAGGTGCTTCCTTTCTTAGGTCTCAGATAAGTTTTCTATCTCTTTTCAATTCTCTATAGTTTTACCCTCGAACTTTCCAATATCTATAATTGAGTCACTAAAAGCTTTTTAACGAATTCGATAAGACTTCTACTCGATAGTTTTACTCAATCAGAGTCCAATATCAATTAATTAACAAGTCGATACAATATTTAAGCTTTATCGATGTGAGATTTCCGATCACCGGAACCCAATTTTGACTAGACAGGATTTTGGGGCGTTACAACTCTCCCCACCTTAATAAAAATTTGTCCTTGAATTTTACCTGAACCGAAGAGATGAGGATATTGTTGTTTCATGGTCTCCTCAGGTTCCCAAGTAGCTTCTTCAACAATATGGCTTCTCTAGAGCACTTTAACTAATGGTACAGTTTTGTTGGGAAGCCTCTTGACTTATCTTGCAAGAATCTGAACTGGTTCTTCTTCGTAGGACAAATTTTGTTGAATTTCTACAGATTCGAGTTCCACAATGTGTAAAGGATGATAATGGTACTTTCGGAGCATCGATGCATGGAAAACGTCATGGATTTTACTCAATTCAGAGGGTAACGATAATCGATATGCCACAGGGCCAACTCTCTCAATGACTTCAAAGGGTCCAATGAATTAGGGATTCAATTTTACCTTTTTGCCAAACCTCAAAACTTTCTTCCACGGTTATACTTTAAGAAAGGCCTTTTCACCAATTTCATATTCAAATCTTTTCTTTTTAGGTAGGCGTAGGCCTTCTGCCGGTCAAAGGCAGCTTTCAAGCGATTGTGAGTGATGATAACCCGTTCTTCAGTTTCCTGAAGTAAATCAAGGCCCAAAATTTTGCCTTCACCAAGTTCAGACCAATACAATGGAGTCCGACAACGTCTTCCATACATTGCCCCATACTGAGCCATTTGGATTGAAGCCTGATAGCTATTATTGTAGGCAAATTCAACAAGGGGTAGGGATTTCTCTCAAGTTCCACCAAAGTCAATGATGCATGCTCGAAGCATACCTTCCAAGATCTGTATAAGAAGGTTCAATAACAATACATATTTTCAAGGGTTCAATAGAAGATTCTTTCGATAATAACCTGAATTACCCTTTCTGACTGGCCGTCAGATTGAGGGTGAAAGGCTATGCTAAGATTAGCTCTAGTGCCAAGAGCTCCTTGTAAGGCTCTTCAGAACTGAGATGCAAAACAGGGATCTCAATCAGAGATAATGGACTTTGAACCTCGTGAAGTCGAATCACTTCCTTGATGTACAAGTCACCTAATTTAGGGAGACCGTAGTCCATTCTAACCAATATGAAATGAGCTGACTTGGTGAAACGATCTACAATGACCCATATGGCATCATGTTTTGTGGGAGTTAAAGGTAGACCACTAACAAAATCCATAGTTATCTTCTCCCACTTCCATTTTGGTGGATCGATAGGTTGCAACAATCCGATAGGAACTCAATGTTCTGCTTTAACGCGTTGATATGTGAAACACTTAGATATGTAATCGACTATGGCCTGCTTCATGCCAAACCACCAATAGAGTTCAAGAAGGTCCTTATACATTTTTACAGACCCGGGGTTAACAAAAAAAGAACTTGAATGATCTTTCGAGAGAATATTATTACGGAGGGATTCATCATTAGGTACACAGACTTGATCATGGAAACACAAGATCCCTTCAGATTTAATTCAGAATTTAGGATTATCTGATAACTTAGAGGTAATGGATTGAAGGTCAGGATCTTGCTCTTGAAAAATCTTGATTCGCGAAACGATGGTAGACTAAACTTGAAGTTCATCTACAAGACAACGATGCTTCCGAAGTCAAAAGTGAGCATTAATTGCCCGATACTTACCAGGAAAATGTTTGCGGCTGAGTGCATCAGCTACAATGTTGGCCTTGCCCGGATGGTAATCGATGACAAGATCGTAATATTTAAGGAGTTCCATCCACCTTCGTTGTCGTAAATTTAACTCTTTTTGGGTAAATAGGTATTTAAGACTTTTATGATCGGTGAAGAGATAACATTTTTCTCCGTATAGATAATGTCTCCAGATTTTCGATGCAAAGATAACTGCAGCCAACTCAAGGTCATGAGTAGGGTAATTCATTTCGTGCGGCTTAAGTTGTCTCGAAGCATAAGCGATGACCTTTCCTTCTTGCATCAATACACATCCTAACCCGAAATGTGATGCATCACTGTAAACTGTGTAGTCTTTTCTAGACTCGGGTTGGGTCAAGACTTGTTTCAATTGATCGAAACTCTATTGTTTATCCTCAGTCCAAACAAAAGGAGCTTCTTTCCTCAACAACTTAGTCAAATGAGCGGCTATCATAGAGAACACTTTTACGAATCTTTTGTAATAGCCAGCAAGCCCAAGGAAGCTTCCAACTTCACCAATGTTCTTCGGTGGATGCTAATCCATGATGGCTTGAATTTTCCTAGGGTCCACTTGAATAACAAAAGCCGACACAATATGTCCAAGAAAAGAAACTTCAGTGAGCCAAAACTTACACTTAGAGAATTTTGCGTACAATTGGTTCTCCCGTAAGGTTTGAAGCACGATGCGAAGATGATCTCGATGTTCTGCAATATTCTTAGAATAGATTAATATGTCATGTATAAACACCACTACGAATTTAACAAAATTGGGTCTAAAGACTCGATTCATCAAATCCATAAAAGTTGTCGGTGCATTGGTTAACCCAAAGGGCATCACTAAGAATTCGTAGTATCCATATCTTGTACGGAAAGCAGTCCTCGGTACATCACATTCTTTCACTCTCATTTGGTAATAGCCCGACCTTAAATCGATCTTGGAAAATACAGAGGCTTCTTTTAGTTGATCGAACAAGTCGTCTATTCTAGGCAATGGATACTTGTTCTTGATGGTTACCTTGTTTAACTATCGGTAGTCAATACACAATTGCATAGAACCATCTTTCTTCTTTACTAAGAGGACCGGAGCTCCCCAAGGGGAAGATTTTGGTTGAATAAAGCCTTTTCTTAACAATTCATGAATTTGAGCTTTCAACTCCTTTAATTCAACAGTTGCCATATGATGTGGTGCAATGGAAATTGGAGTAGTCCTAGGTTGTACCTCGATGCCAAAGTCCACTTCACGGGTTGGGGATAATCCCGGAAGTTAATCATGAAAAACATCAAGGAATTCACATACAATGTCAATATCCCGTAATTGAGTTTCACCTTTCGATTTCAATTTCAAAGCACTCAATGAAGGATTCCTCGCGTTCATCAAGACAACACTTTCCTTGCCAAGACCCCGAAGATACAACTTCCTCTTACAACAATCTACACATGCTTGATGCTCACTAAGCCAATCTAAACCTAGAATAACATCAAACTCATGGATCAGTAAAGCCAACAAATTGGCCGAGAACAGAATCCCTTGAATCAATAAGGGGCAGTTCTTGCACACTACCTTTACGGTGACACAATCTCCTAAAGGATTAGTTACAGAGATTTTTGATGCTATTGGTTCAGAAGACATGTCATGCTTCTTAACTACGATGGTGCTTATAAAAGAGTGAGTAGAACCATGATCAATCAATGCATATAAAGAATGTGAATATAACTCAGTGGTACCTGCAATGACATAAGGCTCGTCCTCCTCTTCCCTACTCCTCACATGATACATCTGGGCAGGGGTTTTACAATCTTGTTTATTGAATAGTTTCCCTGAACAACTCAATCTTCCATAGGTTCCCGTTGATCCTTGCCTTGATCCCTTACCTCGAAAGGATTGAGCATATGAAGCAGCAGTAGTCGGGGTGGTATTAGACTTAGTTGCATTCAATAGACAGTCACGAATGAACTGATCTTGCTCACCACAGTAATAACAAGCTCCAGTATGCTTACGACATTAACCTGTTGGATGCTTATTCGGGCAGTATTTACAAACTGGATGTTGGCTACTCTGATTCGAACCTCTGGTGCTATCAATAGATGTTGCCTTATCAAAGGTCTGTGTCACAAATTGAGGCCTATCAATATGTCCAGAACTGGAAGGATGTGGATAAACATTCTTATTAGGGCCTTGGTATTTCCCTTTTTTGTTCCACTTAGGAGGTCGGGAATCATCCCTAAACTTGTTCTCATATTTACCAGACCTACCGGCTCGTTGAGCTTTCTGTGCAGCTTCAATGGCCTTAACTTGGTTTACCAGGTCATGGAAATCAACAATGCTCAGTGCAGTAAACATTGGGCATAACTCATCATTGAGCCCTGCAATGAACATCCGGCATTTCTCTTTCACTTTCTTGATGTATTCAGCACCACATCTATAGTACTTGCAAAAATCATGGATGTGCTGCTCGATCGGTCGTCTGCCTTGTTTGAGGTGGAGGAAGATACTTTGCCTCTCAGTGAGATAAAACTCACTGATGTACTTCTTACGGAATTCTTTAAGGAAGAACTCCCAAGTTACAGTATCCTCATAGACTGTCAAAGTATTAGTCTCCCACTAATGAAGTACCTCGTCAGCCATCAACATGAAGGGCACACTCAAGTTTGTTCTCATCTGAGCATTGCAATTGCTTGTTTGAAATTCGTAGAGTGTTATCCAACCAATACTCGACAACATCAGGGTTGTCATTGTCCTGTCCGATAAAGTTGTAAGATCGATTCTGAGATAGCTTATCAATGGGAGCTCGAGCATGTTAGACAACAGAAGCGATGGGTTCCACAATTTTCTCAGCTTTCATGGCCATCACAAACTGCTTAAACATGTTTTCCATGTTCTTATAACATTCGGCCTGAGCGGTAGGTGCTACAGGCTCATGATTCTAAACATGAGGGTCCTGCAGATTCGGTGGATTCAGAGTATTTCCTTCTCTTATCTCCTCACCACGAGTCGAAGAGCCGGTGGCAAGCTCGTCAATGTGAGCTTTATTATTTTCAGACATATCTATATAAAAGATCGGATTAGTCGAGAAGTCATAATATACACATTATATAACTCCTAGGTGGCAAAGCAACAAAATAACAATGCAATAAGCTTCAGTTTAGTCCTAGAACTAACTAAACTCTAGCTCCGATACCACAAATGTAACACCCCCTTCCTGGATTGGTCGAGAATAGGGTCGGAGTGTGCTACCGATGAACAGTGCGGTGATCGGTGCAATAAAATTTCAGTTCATAAAAGATACATGAGCAATGTTATACTATAAAACATTATCGAATATACAAGTTAGTCCAATTTACCCAACATGAAACGATAATTAATCACGTAGGACCGATTCTTAAGCTATTGTAAGTTTTAGGGACTAAACTTTAAATATGATAAATTAAAGGTCCTTTGATGCAATTGATTTTACCATAATGATATTCAATACAATATTAACAAGTCTGTAAATTTTCATACAATTTCGAGTTCATTTACTCATCCAATTGATTCGTCCTAACTTTAGTGACCAAACTGTGAACATTTTAAAAATTCAATTTCTGCCTTTTAACCAACTTAACTAACCATGTATCTAAACACCTTGATGCCGTTTTGATACGGGTGTATGATGGTCAACCTGGGTTGACTATGCCCATTACCTGTGTCGATACAGGTAAGACTTGTTTCCGTACAAGTTGACTTTCATTGACTTTCACTCTTGACTCGTTCCGTTACAGGCTAGGCCTGTATCGAAACAAGGAATTCTAATGGCAAAATGTTTCGATACAGCCCCAAAACGTATCGAAATTCCTTGATCCTTAGGTTTAATTACGCTTAACCGTATCGATAGGCCATTACCCCGTATCGATACAGCCTGACATGTAATGACATATTTTTGCTGGTTTTTAATCCAATTGGCTTACCAAACAATGTTCAAATACAATGAAACTTTACGCAAAATATTTCAATGCTATAAACTACCGACATGCCAAATTTCATGATCATTCAAATATATTTACTAGATTTTCACCTAAGTGATCCATATATGCCATTTTTACCAACTTTTAGTAATCCCAAAAAGACATTTTAGAGCCTTTAATAACATTACAACTTATACACATTACACGTATACCAATATGGGCACAAAAGACTAGTTCAACTACTTTGCCACCCTCCTAGGAGTTCATAAGGTCAAAATACATTACTTTCGGCTTGTAGTGACTTGTCTTGCCTCGACTTTTCGATCTTCCAGAAGGGGGTTGATTCCTTAACCTAAAATACATGAGATGAGACACATTAGGCATACATTGCCTAGTGAGGTAGTCACAAATAATGTAAATATCAATGAATGATGCATATACATATTCTCATTCTTATCAATAACAATATTATGTTTCAATATAAAAAGTTTAACATATCAATTCCATTATTAACCCTTGGATTGAATCAAGATAGTGGATACATGAATTCCTAAACTTCGCCAAATCTATAAATGGTCTAGTCCCTCCGCCTCGCCAATATGACCAATACCAAAACACATCCCTCCGCCTCGCCAAATCAATATAGGTCGTAGCCTTAGGACCTTAGTACACTTGTACACCGAGCTCATGAATTCTATGGCATGCCAATTGTATACAAGGTGTGTTCAAATCCAAGTTTCCAATGACAATATCCATATTCATTATTCAATGATAATTCCAATGACTAATATCTTTAATAATATTATTAGTAACCATGTTTCAATATCAATATATCATGATTTCGATGCCAATGTCAATGTCGGATGATTCGTTCACAATGTTTCAATAACTATATCAATAACAATGCACAATGATGACAATAACTATGTCTGATGTTCATTACCAAACTAACCGATGCTTACCAATATTTTTGTTAAACTATCCGATGCGACTTCCTTAAAAGGCATGTTAGCTATTTGATCAAAATGAACAATAATGAATTCGGGAAGGCTTCTCGCCTAAACTCGAGACTCCGACTACACTCACCTTGATATCTGATGCTCTTACGGCTCTCGGATGACAACACCCTTGTTTGTAGAATTTGTTGGTGATGGAGAATGATCTCTACCAACCTCTTGAGCTAGTTAACAACAAAATGATTCGATTAGATTCAATAATAAGATACCGAGATCAATATAACGATATCAAAATCAACATCGAAGCTCGAAATAGCTATTAGCTAGTAAATTCCATGGATAGCCAAACCCTATCTTATGATTGACCTTGATACATCCATAGAATTCAATGATCGTTTGAGGAGATAGGCTTACCTCATTGATGACAACAATTCGATAGAAATAAATCAAATAAAAGCTAAATTAAAGCTTGCTCTCCAATGGAGGTGTGTGCTTAGACGAAGATAATGAAGACAAGGGAGGTACTTGCTTTCTTAGGTCTCGAGTAAGTTTTCTATCTCTTTTTAATTCTTTTCTTTTTATTACTCACTTAATAAGCTTTCCTTAAGGTGAAGTAATTTCACCAGATCAACCCACGTTTGAGAGATTTAATTGAGGAGGGGCTAATCGCAAGGTTAGTCCCTCAACTCTCAATTCTCTTTAGTTTTGCCCTCAAACTTTCCAATATCTATAATTTAGACACTAATAGCTTTTTAACGAATTCGATAAGACTTGTACTTGATAGTTTTACTCAATTAGAGTCCAATATCAAATAATTAACAAGTCGATACAATATTTAAAATTTATCGATGTGAGATTTTCGATCACCGGAAACCAATTCCGACTAGACCGGATTTTGGGGTGTTACACATGTACCTTGATTATAAATGATTTTATGCATTGTGTATTGCATATGAGAACATGATTTGAGAAATGATTTTGAGAAACAAGCATGTGTGGTTTTGCTTTGAGATTATGCATTTGGGTTAATGAATGAGATAAATTGTACATATAGTTTTAATGATGTGGTTTTGCTTTGAAAATGATTTCAAGCACGTCATAGATTGAACATGATGAGATACACAATGGTTTTGAAATGCATTGTTGTTGTTGGTTTGTTTTGAGCATCCCTATAAAGCCCCGATTTTGGGCCTATGTGTTTTGCGGGTCGGGTTGGACCGATATCGGTTGTTCGAACCATTAAAAGGTGTTTTAGGGAAATCAAGGTTAGAGATGGGATAAAAATATGATAAAAATTCCTAAGAACCTCTAAAATTATGTTTAAGAGTTTGGTTAAATCAATTTTACAAAACAGGTTTTCGAAAGTATACATTTTGGGTAGTGACCAAAATGTAAAGATTTAAAAGTTGGGAAAGGAATTTGGCAATTAAGCCTTTTCCCTAATTTGGCATGTGTTTTAAATGTTTTATGAAGAATTAAAAAGGTTTTTAATTAATTAATTAAAGAGGTAGTTAATCGGTTAAAAGAATTTTGACGAGATTTTCATTTCTCTCTTTCACTTCAGCCAAACACTCTCCATTTTTCTCTCAAATTTCCATAATTTCTTTACTCTCAAATTCTCTTTTGATTTCCATCTTTACCTTGGTGATTTCTCTCATTTACCTTCAAGTTCTTTCAAGCTAAACTTGCCAAGTTAGAGGAGAAGCAAGGATTGGAGGTAAATTTCGTGCTAACCCTCTAATTTAGTTCTTTAATGAAATTCTAAAGATATTTGACTCTTTATTAATGATTTTGATTGAGGTTTTGTTGTTAGTTTGATAAGCTATTGAAATCTTAATAGAAAAGTGGTTTAAAATGTGATTTTTGGAGTTTGATTGATTTGGCTAGTTTGAGATTGTTTCTAAATGAGTTTTGAAAAGTATTTAGTGTTGAAGTGGAGTCTTAATCATAGAGATCCTGAAATCCTTGAGATAATTTGTTTTTGACGTGTTTTTGGTTGAGTTTTTGGGGTGCTTAGGTGAATCGAGTTGTTGGAAGTATAAGGATAGTTTTAGGATGTTTTGGATGTTGATTGATGCTTAAAATATGTTGGGTAATGGTTGGGCTGAGGTTAGAGGTCAACCGATTGAGTTTTCGGTTTTTTGGGATGGATGTTTTGGTGCCTTAGAGTAGGGATGCGAGTTTTCTTTTGAGTGCTTGTGTTTTGGTGCCTTAGAGTTGGGATGCAGGTTTTCTTTTGAGTGATGGTGTTTTGGATGCGTTTTAATGCATTGAGCCTCTGTTTTTAATGTGTTGAAAACAGAAGATATATTCCGAAATCAAACGAAGTGATTTTGGAGGTTTCGCACGACCGATAGTTGCTTTGGCAAGCGTGGTTTCGCAAGTCGGTGAGTGGAAATTGGTTTTCCAGCGTGGAAACGTTTTAGAAAAAGGTTTTGGGAGCTTAGTATGAGCTTGAAACGCTTTACTAAGTTCGGAAGTAAGTAAGGTGAATTTCTCTCTTGGACTGTGCTAGTTTTGAACCTTTGGATGCACTTGATTTTAATTGCATTTACCTACCGTTTTAAAGCATGTTTTGAATATATGAAATGAGGTTGATGATGCCATATGGTTTAAGGATGCACTAGGTAAGTGATCCTTGTATGCATGTGTTGATGCATGAAGTTTGAAGCATGGTTTAATGCGTGATTTATGGCTTATCATGAATGCTTTGTAAAAACAGTGAGGTACACATGAGATGTGGATTATATTGGCAAGTGATGTTGAATAAAGTGTTTTATAAATGAAATCGGATATAGTTAGCCGGCTATACGATTGAGTGCACTATAAACAAGTCGCCTTGGATGTTGAGGGATTGTGATTGTACCGAAAACTTCATCCAAGTACCCTAACGATTGATGATTGTTTAAGGTTGCAACAGCTGAGGGTAGCTCCCGAGTGTAAACCTTATGTGTGTCCCGTCTCTCGTTAGTGGGTTACACATCTACCGATTAGTGGTGTTGAGGGGTTGTGATTGTACCGAATACTCCACCATGGGTTTTACAACGATGGAGGGTTGCTCTCATGTGTGAGCCTTGAGATGCCGATAGAGCGTATGAAGGGTGTGGGACAACCCTTGGTAATCTGTGTATCCGATATATGTTTTTGAATGTTGTTTATCACTTGTGAGCCAATATAATGGATTTGAATGTTATGGAAAATGTTGTTGATGCATATTTTGAAAGATGCATGTTTTGGTTTAAGCTTAACATAAGGGTGTTATGCTTGAAAGGCTTGCAACTTGAGTAGCAATGGTTTAATTGCTGGAACTTTACGAATCATGTTGCATGATGTTTAATACAATGGTTTTGTAACACCCTAAAAACATCCTAGTTGAAAATCCTAAGAAATTAGAAAGGAAAGTGTAAACATTTTTACACTTGAACAAAGATTAGAACGATTCAATGTATAACTATCAAACTAAAGTCAAGTCACATTTAATTTACATTGAAATAATCTTAACATGTATATATATATATATATATATATATAAGCTTATGGTGATAATAGAAATGAGCATGTAAATTATATTATATGTATAAGATAGTGGGACTTAATGCTAGACAAACATTATAATGTGATATACATTATAAGATAGTGGAATTTATATTAGATTAAACCTTATAATAATATGATATATAGTATAAATTAGTGAGAATTAAATTTTTAATAGTTATGATGTATGTTTATAGTGGGAATCATATATGGTGCCTAATTCAACCATGTGTCCCACTCAATAAAACTAGGGGACACATGGAAATGTAAGGATTAACACCCAAATTTTATTGTCATCTTCTTCATTTAATCAAAACCATTGAAACTAAGAGCCATAGAGAGAGAGAGAGCTGAAAGTTTGAAGAAGTTTGGGCTGGAAATCCATCTTAGAATTTGCATGCATGTTCACTCAAAATTCTTGTAAGTGTTTATGTTGTTACCGATCGTGTTCTTTAAAGTTTGTTTTTTTTATTGAATTCTGGGTTATGATGTTGCTGGAAAATTAATGTTGAATGCTTCATTGTGTTGAAAAAATGCCGGGTTAATAGATTTATTGAACAAAATCTGGAAATTTTGCATAAAACACATAAGGATACAAAACTGCCCAGAATTGGTACATTTAGAACACCCTGTATAAAATTTGATTTTTGAGCATGTTAGAGTTCGAATTAGAAATATGTCTGTGGGAAAAAGTTGTAGAAAATTGAATTTTCTGTAGGATAGAGGTATTGGAATCATGAAAATGTTCATAAAAATTGCTGGATATTGAGTTAGAACAAGACTGGTCACATGAAGAATAAATCTGGAAATAATCTGGGCATTCAGTAATTTTGGAAAATTAGGGATTTAATTGCTAGTTGATAAATTCTGGAAATGTTTTTTAGAAACAAGGGGAATTTTGAATGGATAGATTATAAACTGATTTTGTTGATTTATGGCTTATATAATAGGTTGAATGTGATTAGAATGCTAACTAGGGTAATCTAGACCAATCTAGAAACATGTCTAAGTTGAAGGACTAATATGCCCTGTTTAGGGACCAAATAAGACATACAAGTACAGGGAATATACAGGGTAAACATAGGCTAAAATGTTGAATTTAAACTATTAAGGACCTTGGCTAAAATATACACTAAAGTTACCTAAGTTATAAGCTAGCAGATTAGGCCCCTGTAAATTGTCTTGTTTTCAAACATTAAACTGTATTGACTGAGAAAAGAGAAAAATATGTGCTATAAAATGTTTTAAAGATATGTTAATAAGCTTTCTAGATTGGTAAAGAAATTGAATTTTAGATTTTTTGTTAAAAAGTTATAACTAGATTAGTGAGAGTTACTCAAACTGGCTGATTAGGGTCAGTTTCAATTTCGATTGACTTCTAACATGATCCTTGCATGTTTTTTAAATGTTTAAGATCAAGATTGTGAGGAATATTTGGAAGATACAAGAGGTGGACATTCAAATAAAATGAGCAAGGGAATAGTGATCAAAGATTCAAACTAGCTTGGAGTATTGTGAGTGTAGTTATCTTTAGGGTTGGGATTAATATCCTAACCAATGTTTTTATGTTATTTTATGAATTAACATGAAGAATGAAATGAATCTAATGAAGGTTTGGTAATTTTAAAATTTAATGGAAGAAGGATTGAAGGAAATGAATAATATGTTACATGTTTAGTGCTAGTTAAGGATGCTAGTGATCTTTGTGGTTTGCTATGATATATTGGCTAATTGAGCTTCATGAGATGGATTGATATCTGATCTTAAGTTATTGTTTTGATGTGTATTTGAGTGAAATAATATGATAATCTTGCTAGAAATTATTTGAATGATATTCTTGTATAGATTTGGTGAAATGGATAACATGTATTAGCTATATGACCTTATAATGTGTTTGTGAAACCTTTGGTTGATATTACTGAAAATTTAAAAGACTAAATAAGTCCTTGGTTGACTAGTGGTCCTTAGGTAGAAGGGCATGCCTTAGAGTCTTGAGCTTCATTGTTAAAGGTGGTTAGTCACCTATTGATGCTTTGTGCATCTATTGTTACAGGTTACATGTTATATGGTGTAGGTAGACACCTTGATACAATTGTGTATCTACTGATTACTGATCCTTGTGCATCTACTGTTATATGTTGGTACATGGTACCTATTGACTTGATTACCTGGTCTATTAAATCATCCAAGGCAAAACTTAATGATCTTTCAATAAGACTATGCATAATGTTTGAGATAATGAAATGTTATGTGTTTATATGTTACATTAAGTGATATGTTTAAAATAGATAGTGGCTCTAATAGAATGATATGAGAATGTGATCAAATGATGTGTTATGATATGGTATTATACATGAATACATGATTTGAAAAGGATCTCTTTGAGAATGGACATGTTCGAATGGTATATTGAAGATGATATCATGTTTTGACATATTGTTAAATGATTGAGTATGAACATTGATGTTTGAATCTTATTCTCCGATTGTGTTATACTATAGAAGGAATGTTTGTTATGGATTATAAGTATGCATTTATGATTTGTTCATATGATATGAATAAAATTAGTTAAGACTACTTGAGCATGAAATGGATTAGCTAAGTGAGCTTTGTTTGTTCTAAGCCTAGCTAAGTAACCTTGGATATATGAAATAAGACATTAAAAGATTGAATTAGTAAATTATAGGAACTGCCTCACTAAGTATAATTTGTACTTATCACTCTTATGTTTCCTTCTTCCAAATAACATGTCTCTGATATCTGAAAGCTATCTATTTTGATCCGGGAGCAATCACAAACCAAGACTCAAATATGATATAGTTTTGCTTAGACTCCTAGATGGTGGCATAGTTACATGGTAGTGTATCACATGCATTTTGGTCATTGTATATGTTAGTTGGAATGTATTTAAGATCTAATTATCTATGATATGCAATGGTTGAACCAAATGTGTTTGAAGTATTTATATTAGGGGTGTTCATGGTAGGTTAACCATACCATTTGGCTTAAACGGTTAGTTAACCGTTATAGCTATTATTATTTGTAATTTAACCGTTACTAACCGTTAAGAAGCGGTTAACCGTTAATTTTTTTAAATGGTTAACCATTATAGTTGGTAACCATTAAGGAACGGATGGGTTACAGGTTAACTTGTAACATATTACGATTTTCTTTTCGAATGTTCATTATTTCTTTTTTAGAATAATAAATATATCTCTCCGATATATATTGTATTAAATTTTTTAAATTTTTTTTACTTAAATAGATAAATTTTAAACACAAACTTTATACTTAGTTAAAATAAAGTACATATAGGTTAACCATTAACCGTCTTGTTTAGCGGTTTAGTTAACCGAAACCGTTTAACTTTAACGGTTAGGTTAATTAATGTATAAAATGAACTGTTATACTGGTTAACGGTTACGGTTTATTTTACACACCCCTAATTTATATGACTATGTTTTGAGATGTATATACATGGTTTATGTTTGATTAAGGTCTTGATATGAATCTTGCAAATGTTATGTGTTGCTTACATGTGTTTTGCTATTTGAAGGATTGATGTTGATCATGGTTGGTTGCTTGATTGATTAGGTGAATTGTATCTAGATTTTACCTTGGATACATAATTTGGTTCGAATGATATATGTCCTTGAAGAATATTATATGTTTATGATACATGAATATAGGAATGCTTAAGCATCTAGATGTATGATATGAAATGATGTCTAGTCTAATATGATGTAATGAATTCGAATTGGTCCCTAGTGTGTAAAGGATTTGAATAAATCCTTATATTATTTAGGTTGGTTGATTATGATATAAGATGTTTATATTTGTTGTTGTTTGAATGATATGATTATAGTAACATGATTATATTGCATGTTAGGTTGCTAGTTTGATTATGACATAGCTATGATTGAGTTTGATGTGAATTTATTTGGTGGTTGATTGTAGAAGTATGATTATATGAATGATGGGTTAGAAAAGGGTTGATAATGTTATATTAGTAACATGTGTGTTTGAATAGGTTTGATATGATATAGGAAAGTTTTTGTTAGCCCACCTGAATGTATAGATATTATATGGTTCATATGTTGTGCACTCTGATTGCTTGATTGATCGTTATTTGTTTTGATGTTCTTATTACATGTTTACATGGTTGAATGATATGTTATATGTTTTCTGTTTGTGTAACGCCTCTCCCTCCTAACCCAGGCGTGTGGTGTTACATAAATTGGTATCAGTGCATTAGGTTATAGGTCCTAAAGTCGTCTGAAACATGTCATGCATCATATAGGATTGCACTATGCAACCTAGGAGTCTTATATAGAACTGCTTGTGACTTCGCTCTCTAATCTCGATCTTTTCTGAATTCTTAATAGAATGTCTGCAACTAATCTAGCCTGGGATGATGAAAGTCCCAATGGATCGTCAAATAACAATGTGGATAGTGTTGGAATGCAACCTCTTGTTCAACCCGAACAACCTCGAGAACAAGTCCCTCAACAACCGGAAAATCCGACACTTCAATCAGCTCAACGAGAATGTCTCCTTAGTATGAAGGAGATGTTCGATCAACTGGTACTGAACATAAGATGAGAACAACCGGCTCTGATTGTTGCTGCCCCGCAACGGGCCCCGATCGACTAGCTCGCACAACATCGAGCTTTTATATTCACCGGCGAAAACGACGAGAAGCTTGAGGAAGCCATACATTGGCTCGAAAGAACACCACAAATTTTGACCAAACAACTTCAGTGCTCGGACGAGCATAAACATGATTGCGCGGTCGCACTTCTAGCCAATGAAGCCCTTAGCTGGTGGGAGACCATGATTCTGACCGCCTCTGCCGAGTCAGTCACGTGGAAATTCTTTGTTGATGAGTTCAAGAAAAAGTACATCAGCAAACAATACCTAGCTGATCACAGAAAGAAGTTCTTGTATCTGAAGCAGGCCAATCGGCCAATTAAACAATATGTCGCTGATTTTTGCAAATATTGCAAGTACGGCTCGGAGTACATTAAAATCGAGAAAGACAAGTGCAAAATGTTCATTGACGGGCTGAGTGATGAATTAAGTCCGATGTTTACCGCCCTCGGTATTAGAGACTTTCAAACCCTTGTGAATCGAGTCATCGCCACCGAATCTAAAATGAAAACCATGGAGAAACAAAAAAGCGGTTATCGGGCTGAAAAAAAAGTGAAAAGGCGATGATAAATCCCGATGGTTGAAGAAACCTAAACATCAGAAAGAAGCCTCCTCCACCTATATTGTTGTTACTCGAAGTAACTATCCATCTAAAGCTTAACACTCAAGTAAGATGGCCATCCCGGTTGTTTCTGTTAATAGCACATGAAATACGGAGAAAGTTCCTACTTGCATGTTCTATCAGAAGCAACACTTCGGCCAATGCCGAATCCAGTCCAATCTCTGTTTTGCATTTGGTGGTGAGGACCACTATATTCGGGACTGCTCGAAGAGAAATGATCAATCTTCTACTCGATATTCTAATCCGAGCTATGTGCCACCTGGCCGAAATAAGAACCCGAGACAAGCTCAGTCGGGTAATCAAGGGAAACGTAAGGCTGCCCATTCGAAAGCTCCTACTCACCAAGAATATCGAGCCCCAGCTCGTGTGTACCACATTCGTGGCAAGGAAGAAGAAGAATCTCCAGATGTTATCGCGGGTACGGTTGAGCTAAGCTTTAAACATGTTTACGCTTTGATAGACTCGGTATCAACATATTCATTTATTTGTTCATATATGTTAGATGAACTAAATTTGAAACCTGAAATAGTAAAATCAAGCCTTGTAGTTTCAAACCCGATAGGAGGAAACTTGCCAACAAACTTGATTTGTAGAGACTGCCAAATCACTATTCAAAATGTTCCTTTCTCGTGTGATATATACATGTTACCTAAATGTGAATTCGATCTAGTTCTAGGACTAGATTGGTTGGGAAAACATGAAGCCTGGGTAGACTGTCAAAACCAAAGATTATGCGTACGGGGTTTAGGAAAAGAATCCATCCTGTTGATAGACAAGAAACTGAGTTTGACATTGGTTTACTTGAAATGCCTTTGTATCTGAATTTACCGATGTTTTTCCCAAGGAACTTCCTAGCCTTCCTCCAACTCGAGAAGTTGAATTCAAGATCGAAGTTCAACCCAAAACTAATCATGTGTCCATTACGCTTTATCGTATGGCATCGATTGAACAGAAAGAATTAAAAAACAAATCTAAGAACCTGAGGACAACAGATTCATCCGACCCAACATATCTCCCTGGGGTGCTCTTGTCCTGTTCATGAAAAAGAAAGACAGTACGATGCGGCTTTGCATTGATTATCAGCAGCTTAACAAAGTAAACATCAAGAACAAATATCCTCTGCCAAGGATCGAAGATCTGTTCGATCAACTCAAATAGGCACATATATTCTCCAAGATTGACCTCCAATCCGGTTACTATCAGATGAGGGTAAAAGAAGAATATGTGACCAAAACAGCCTTCCAAACTCAATATGGACATTATGAGTTCCTAGTAATTCCATTCGGGTTAACGAATGCCCCTGCTGCATTCATGGATTTGATGAACTGGGTATTCAAGCCATATCTCGAAAAGTTCATTGTCGTATTCATCGACGACATCCTTGTATACTCCCTAAATAAATAAGAACATGTTAATCATCTTCAGATTGTGCTTCAGACGCTCCGAGATCACCAACAATTCACCAAGTTCACTAAGTGCGAATTTTGGTTATTCGAAGTCACATTTCTCGGACACGTCATTTCTGCCGATGGAATTAAAGTTGACTCGAAATAAATTCAAGCTATTCTTGATTGGAGACCTCCGAGAAATGTGAGCGAAGTCTGAAGTTTTCTTGGTTTAGTCGGGTATTACCGAAGATTTGTGAAAGGGTTCTCAGTGATTGTTGCGCCGCTAACTAAACTCCTCTGAAGGAACGAAACATTCGAGTGGTCAGAAAAGCAGCAACGAATCTTCGACCAACTCAATCAAGCTCTAACACGTGCCCCGGTTCTTATTCAACCCGAATCGGGTAAAGAGTTCGTTGTGTATAGTGACGCATCACATTCGGGCCTTGGTTGTGTTCTGATGCAAGAAGGCAACGTGATCGCATACGCCTCCCGACAACTAAAGCCACAAGATCTTGAGCTTGCAGCCATTGTATCCGCGCTCAAAATTTGGCGACACTACTTGTACGATGAAAGATGCAAGTTATCACCGATCACAAAAGTTTGAAATATTTGCTCACTCAAAAAGATCTAAACCTAAGACAAAGAAGATGGATGGAATTTCTCAAAGACTATGGCCTGACCATTGATTATCATCCTGGAAAAGCCAACGTGGTTATCGACGCATTGAGTCGAAAATTGAACCTCTATAAGTTACTCGAATTTATTGAAATCTGAAAACGTTCAATCCTAAAATTTAGAGGAACCATTCGAATTCCTCCTTGGTGTTCAAGGAAGAATCCAAACACCTTCTTGTTCAATAAGAAATAATTCGAATGATAGCTTATTCCATAAGTAACATCTTTGATTTGTTTGTTCGTAGCATCTTTGGCTATCAACGCTCACTTCCGATTATACAAGGCTCGGAATTATCTGATTGAACTTCAAATCCAATCAACTTTGGTTTCAAGGATCAAAGAACTCCAACAAGTTGATCTGGAACTTCAGAAAATCAATTTTAAGCTTGAGTCTAATCTCGGCTTCTCTCTTAAGTCGAACGACCTTCTATACTTCAAAGATCGTATCTGTTTCCGTAATGATAAAGAATTATAGGATGAAATCCTACAAGAACCACATCGAAGTTCTTTTTCGATCCACTCTGGACCGGTTAAGATGTAGAAGGATCTCAAACCCTTATATTGGTGGTGGGGAATGAAAATAGCTATCAACGACTTTGTAGTGAAATGTCTGAACTGTCAACGGGTTAAGGCCGGGCACCGTGTCCCTACTGGTTTGCTCCAACATCTTTAATTGCCGCAATGGAAATAGGAATGAATCACAATGGATTTCGTGAACGGTCTTTCATGTACGCCAAGAAAGTGTGACGCTATTTGGGTGATCATTGATCGTTTCACCAAGTCAGCACATTTCATCCCGGTGCGAATGAATATCATTCTTAAAGCCTTGGTCAAATTGTACATCCAGGAAATCATCCGTTTGCATGGAGTTCCAACTTCTATAGTCTCCAATCGAGATCCCTGATTCACAGCTCGATTCTGGAAGACATTACACAAAGCCCTCGGAACTAAATTGAACCTTAGCACAACTTTTCATCCGCAAAGCGACGGACAATCCGAACGAGTGATTCAAGTTCTCGAAGACATGCTTAGAGCTTGTATCATTGACTTTGGAAATAACTGGGAGAAATTGCTACCATTGGTAGAATTTGCTTACAACAATGGCTATCAGTCTTCCATGCAAATGGCTTCTTTTGAAGTGTTACATGGAAGAAAATGTCGAACGCCCCTATGTTGGTCTGAACTTGGAGATAACAAAGTGATGGGACCACAATTGCTTCGGGAAACTGAATAACAAGTTCAAATCATTCACTCCCGATTGAAGCAAGCCTTCGATACACAAAAGTCATACGTTGATCTGAAGTGTAGGGACATCCAACATGAAATCGGAAACAAGGTGTTTCTTAAAGTCTCCCCATGGAAGAAAGTATTCCGATTCAGCAAAAGACGAAAGCTAAGTCCTCGATTTATCGGACCATTTGAGGTGATCCAAAGAATTTGTCTTTTAGCTTATCGACTCGCGCTTCCTCCCGAATTTGATAAGATACACAATGTCTTCCATGTCTCGATGCTACGGCAATATAGATCTGATCCAACTCATATTCTTAAGCCTGAAGAAGTCGAACTTAATCCCGACATTTCATACGTAGAAGAGCCTATCCAAATTCTTGACCGAGAAGTCAAAAGACTTCGAAACAAGAACGTTCCCCTCGTTAAAGTTCTTTGGAGGAATCACAACGTCGAAGAAGCGACGTGGGAACCTGAGGACACGATGAAGAAGCAATAACCTCATCTGTTCGATTCAGGTAAATTCGAGGACGAAATTCTTTTTAAGGGGGGGGGGGGAGGAGTTGTAACACCGTAAAGACACCCTAGTTGAAAATCCTAAGAAATTAGAAAGGAAAGTATAAACGTTTTTACACTTGAACAAAGATTAGAACGATTCAATGTGTAACTATCAAACTAATGTTAAGTCACACACACACACACACACACACACACACACACACACACACACACACACACACACACATATATATATATATATATATATAAGCTGATGGTGATAGTAGAAATCAACATGTAAATTATATTATATGTATAAGATAGTGGGACTTAATACTAGACTAACATTATAATATGATATATACTATAAGATAGTGGAATTTATATTAGATTAAACCTTATAATAATATGATACATAATATAAATCAGTGGAAATTAAATTATTAATAGTTATAATATGTGTTTATAGTGGGAATAATAAATGGTGCCTAATGCAACCATGTGTCCCACACAATAAAACTAGGGGACACACATCAGTGTAAGGATTAACACCCAAATTTTATTGTCATCTTCTTCATTTCATCAAAACCACCGAAACTAAGAGCCATAGAGAGAAAGAGAGAGATATGAAAGTTTGAAGAATTTTGGGTTGGAAATCGATCTTAGAATTTGCATGCATGTTCACTTAAAATTCATGTAAGTGTTTAGGTTGTTACTGATCTTGTTCTTGAAAGTGCGTTTGTTTTTATTGAATTCTGGGTTATGATGTTGCTGGAAAATTAACGTTGAATGCTTCATTGTGTTGAAACAATGTTGGGTTAACAGATTTATTGAACAAAATCTGGAAATTTTGCATAAAACACAAAAGGATACAAAACTGCCCAGAATTCGTACTTGTAGAACACCCTATACAAAATTTGAGTTTTGAGCATGTTAGAGTTCGAATTAGAATCATTTCTATAGGACAAAGTTGTAGGAAATTGAATTTACTTTAGGATAGTCTGCTTGGATTCATGAAAATGTTCATAAAAATTGCTTGAAATTGAGTTAGAGCAAGATTGGTCACATGAAGAATAAATCTGGAATTAATCTGGGTATTCAGGAATTTTGGAAAAATTAGGGATTTAATTGCTAGTTGATAAATTCTGGAAATGTTTTTTAGAAACAAGGGGAATGTTGAATGAAAAAGATTTCTTGGCTAAAGTATAGGGGTTATACAGGGTAAACATAGGATAAAAAGTTAAATTTAAACTATTAAGGACCTTGGCTAAAATATACACTAAAGTTACCTAAGTTACATGCTGGCAGATCATGCCCCTGTAAAATGCCCGGTTTCCAAACATTAAACTGTATTGATTGAGAAATGAGAAAAATATGTGTTATACATGGTTTTAAATCTATGAGAATAAGATTTCTTGATTAGTAAAGATATTGAAATTTTGATTTGTTGTTAAAAAGTTATGACCAGACTAGTGAGAGTTACTCAAACTGGCATATTAGGGTTAGTTTCAATTTGTCTAAGTTTTGATGTATGTTTAAATGAGTATATATGATTGAATTGAGTTCTAACATGATCCTTGTATGTTTTTAAATGTTTAATATCAAGATTGTGAGGAATATTTGGAAGATACAAGAGGTGGACATTCAAATAAAATGAGCAAGGGAATAGTGATCAAAGATTCAAACTAGCTTGGAGTATTGTGAGTGTAGTTATCTTTAGGGCTGGGATTAATATCCTAACCAATGTTTTTATGTTACTTGATGAATTAATATGAAGCATGAAATGAATCTAATGAAGGTTTGGTAATTTTAAAATGTAATGGAAGAAGGATTAAAGGAAATGAATAATATGTTACATGTTTAGTGTTAGTTAAGGATGTTAGTGATATTTGTGGTTTGCTATGATATATTGGCTAATTGAACTTTCATGAGATGGATTGATATGTGATATTAAGCTACTGTTTTGATGTGTATTTGAGTGAAATAATATGATAAGCTTGCTGGAAATTATTTGAATGATATTCTTGTATAGATTTGGTGAAATGGATAACATGTATTAGCTATATGACCTTATAATGTGTTGGTGAAACCTTCGGTTGATATTACGAAAAATTTAAAAGACTTAATAAGTCCTTTGTATGTTTAGTGTTTGATGTGTATTTGTGTTGCAAACATGTTTGGGAATGTGTCAGGATGGTTTCAGAATCTTAAAACATTGTAGGCCCAGGTGTTTTGAAACACCCTTGCCTTTTTCGAAACAATGGCTTGAAACGACCTTGGTGTTTCGAAACGGTGTGGGTTGTTCCGAAACATTTTGCCTCTATGAACCACCGTTCCGAAACTAGCCTGATGGGTTTCGAAACAAACCCACGTATCGAGACGGCCAGCTAGGTTTCGAAACAACCTTTCCGATACGAGGCTCGCTGTATCGAAACGTCCGACCGTTAAATGCAGTTTTTGAATTGTTCTAAGTTTCTATTTCTTATGTTTTGGTCCCTGTTTGCCTCGTTTGTAATTGAATGGGTTCTATATGTCGTTTAGAGCCGAGATTTCACCGAGAAGCATGTAATGAACCTAATTAAAGGTTGGTAACCCGAATTTGGTAGTAACCCTTATAACATATAAAAATTACAAAATGGTCCCTAAATTTTAGTTTGGTTATAATCAAAGGGCAATTTTGAGGTTGTTTTATCCGTTGCTTGTGTGCGTACACATAGGAAACTAAGTTGTATTTAGGAAAGCTAAAATAAGAAAAAGGTCATTTATTCAGGTGAACCTTTCCGGTTTACATCAATATTCCTCATGTGATCCGTTCGGTTCGGTCTTGAGGCTAGGCCGGGTCGAGAGGGTTGCATTTGGTGGTATCAGAGCCAAGTTACGAAAGGTTGGGATGATGGTAAGTTTTTGGTAAGTGATTTGTGATTTGGATATGTATTTTGGTGATATTTGCTTTGATCGGTGAATGTCTTAAGTATGTTTATGTTAAACATGTGATAGTGATGGTTTATATGGTGATTGAATATGAATGAGAGATGTTATATACATATGATAAAATGGGCTGAGTTTTGATGCTTGTAATGCATGATGGTTGTGACATACATGTGGTATGCTTTATGCTATGTTGGGGGGGGGGGAATTGGACTGCCCATTGCCTTATTACCTAGTGAACTGTTTTAAATTGGTTTTGGAAGTCTTCAAATCCTTGTTAAGAGCTTGCCTGATCTTTTGTTTGTTTTATGTTCATGCTTTAATGTTAACTAGCACAATAGGACCAAGACGAAAGTTACGTTCTGAAGCAGTTGCTCATGCTGAGGGGCAACGTGACCAGGAGAACGAGGTTCTGCCTAGCGGAAACTTACCTCTTCCTCCGCCACCACCACCTAGGGGTGATGAGCAGGGTCAACGCGGGCAAGCTGGTTCGGTGTTGGGAGATTTGACGCCTCTGGTATAAGCGACGACGAGAGCATTTTAGGCCGCTGTTGCCAGAGTGCATGTACAAGCGCCTGCTGTTGGGTAAGTGCGATTGCCATTGGAGCGCTTGAGGAGTTTGGGAGGAATGGAATTTCTGGATTATCTCTTGAGGCATCCAAGGCCTGGATGGCCAGTACGATTAGGATACTCGATCAGATGGGGTGCAATGATGCACAAAAATTGGGTTGCGCAATATTGTTGTTGCATGAAGATGCATACACATGCTGGACAACTGCGACCGTGGCTTTGGAGCCAGAAGAGGTTGATTGGACGTTCTTCCAGTCTTCTTTTAAGAGAAAGTATCTCAGAGTTAGATACTTGGACGATAAGAAGAGGGAATTCATATCTCTGGTTTAAAGGAACATGTTTGTGGCTGAGTACGAATTCCAGTTCGTACGACTGAGCCAATATGCTCCGGAGTTGGTGCCAAGTGATAGGCATCATTTTGATCATTCTGGTATGGTCTGGTGCAGGACGTGAAGACGTTCATGCTAGCGACAGATTATTCAGATTTTGATGTGCTCGTCACTCGAGCTAAAGAAATAGAGCAGAGCTTGGGTCTGACCTCGCGAGGGGGTGGTACCGGTTTGGGCAAGATAATTGTTGATGTTGGCCCTAGTGGTGGGCAGAATAAGAGGAATCGGGAGCGTAAATATCAGTCTGCGGCTAAGCGAGGTAACTTTTGGCGAGGCACACCAGCCCAGGGCAACAGGCAGAGGTTTGAGCAGAACACATGTTAGACGTATGGTTTGCATGAGCACTTGAGTTGAGATTGTCCTCGTGCAGCTCGTGAGGTACAAGCTTCTGTGGTTGGGGCTAACTCGTGTTGGAACTGCGGGTCTGCCGACCATATAAGGCGTGAGTGTCCCCTGTTAGCGGTAGGTGGTCATGGTCGTGCACTAGCTGTTGCATAGAAGACAAGTCGTGGGCACGGCCGTGAAAACTTTCAGATGAGAGAGGATGGCCAGAGAGGTATGGCCCATGTAGTTGTTGTTCAGCTAGAGGGAGGTGGTCCCGCGAGGGTGTATGCACATCGTGAGGGACGTAACAACACCGATGTGATTGCAGGTACATTCGCCTTGCAATCCTTGTCTTTGTTAGCATTGATTGATTCTGGATCTACGCATTCATACATCTTGAATGAGCATGCACATTTGCTTGATATTCCTGTTGAGATGCTAGATGTAGGGATGCAAGTAACAAGTTCTTTTGTTGAGACTGTTGTTACGCGGAGATTGTATAGGATATGTCCATTGTCTGTTCAGGGCCATGTGTTTTCAGTTTATTTGATGGAACTGCCTTTTTATGGTTTTGATGTGCTTCTTGGAATGGACTGGTTGGTTGAGCATCAGGCTGTAGTAGATTTTGATGTTAAGCGAGTTACCCTGAAGCTTGCGGATGATTATGAGGTGGTAATCGTAGGTGAGAACGTGAAGTTCTTGTCTAACGCAATTTCGGCTCTGGATGCGAGTCGGATGATGGAGTTGGGATGCGAAGCCCTTTTGGCGTATGTAATGAATCCTGGTACAAAGGAAGTGCGAGTGCAAGATATACGAACCGTGTGAGTTTCCAGGTGTCTTTCTGGAAGAGTTTCCTTGGTTTCCACCAAACCGAGAGGTTGAGTTTGGCATAGAGTTGTACGAGAATATAACTCCGGTGTCCATAGTTCCCTATCGCATGGCACCTAAGGAGTTGAAGGAGTTGAAGGCGCAACTTCAGGAGTTTCTTGACTGAGGATTCATAAGGTCGAGTATTTCACCTTGGGGTGCGCTGGTCTTGTTCGTGAAGAAGAAGGATGGTACAATGCATATGTGCATAGATTATCGGTAACTGAACAAGTTGACGATTAAGAACAAGTACCCTCTGCCAAGGATTGATGATTTGTTTGACCAGTTTCGTGGTGCTTCAGTGTTTTCAAAGATAGATTTGAGGTCTGGATACTACCAGCTAAAGGTTACGGATGTGGATGTACCTAAGACAACTTTTCGGACTAGGTACGACCATTATGAGTTTTTAGTGATTCCGTTTGGGTTGACAAATGCACCGGCTGCATTCATGGATATGATGAATAGGGTGTTCAACGAGTTCCTGGATTAGTTCGTGGTGGCGTTTATCAATGATATTCTCGTGTACTCGCGTACCGAGGAGGATCATGATAGGAACTTGAGGATTGTGTTGCAAGTGCTTTTGGAGAATCAGCTTTATGCTAAGCTAAGTAAGTGTGAGTTTTGGCTTAAGGAAGTGGTTTTTCTTGGACATGTGGTGTCAGCCGAAGGTATTCAGGTTTATCCACACAAGGTTGAGGCGGTGATGAGTTGGGAGATGCCTAAATCAGTGACGGAAGTGCTAGTTTCCTTGGGTTGGCTGGTTACTATCGAAGGTTTGTTGAAGGTTTCTCTAAGATTGCTGCACCTTTGACCAAGTTGTTGCAAAAGAATGTTCGCTTTGAGTGGACGGATGTTAGGCAACGAGCTTTCGAGAAGTTGAAGGAAGCCTTGACGCAAGCTCCTGTCCTGATTCAACCAGAATCGGGTAAGGAGTTTGTAGTCTATAGTGATGCGTCATATGTTAGTTCGGGTTGCGTATTAATGCAAGGTGGGAAGGTTGTGGCTTATGCGTCTAGACAGTTGGAGGTGCGTGAGTGCAACTACCCTACGTATGATCTAGAGCTCGTAGCGGTGGTGTTTTCTTTGAAGATTTGGAGACACTACCTTTATGGTGAAAGGTGTGCGGTTTATACTGACCATAAAAATTTGAAATATCTTATCTCGCATAGGGAGTTGAATCTTAGGCAGTGAAGATGGTTGGAGTTTCTTAAGGATTATGATCTGACCATTGAGTATCATCCTGGAAAAGCCAATTTTGTGGTAGATTCTTTGAGTAAGAAGATAGCTTTTAAGCTGAGAGCTATGTTTTCTCGTTTGAGTATATCGCGTGATGGTGGCTTGATAGCCGAATTACAAGTGAAACCTTCCTTGATTCAGTTGATCAAGGAGAAGTAGTTGTTGGATGATTCATTGGTACCTCATGTTTAAGACATAGTTGATGGTAAGGCAACAAACTTCTGTTTTAATGATGATGGAGTTCTATGTTTCAAAAGTCAAATAGTGGTGCCGGAAGATGTTGAGTTGATGCGCACTATCTTGACTAAGGCCCATAGCAATCCTTTTTCTATGGACCCTGGTAGTACTAAGATGTATCGTGGCTTGAAGGATGAGTACTATTGAGTGGGGTTGAAAAAGAATGTAGCTGATTTTGTAAGTAAGTGTATTGTTTGCCAACGGTGAAGGTTGAGCATCAGTTTCCTTTCGATTTGTTACAACCTTTGAAGATACCAGAGTTGAAATGGGAAAAGATTACGATGGATTTTGTGTCTGGTCTACCTTTGACACCATCACAGAAGAACTTCGTATGGGTGATTGTGGATCGTCTCACGAAGTGTGCACATTTCTTGGCTGTGCATACTATGTTTACATTGGATAAGTTTGCGGAGTTGTATATTGCTGATATTGTTCGTTTGCACGGTGTGCCCAAGTCCATAGTGTCAGATAGAGATCCGAGGTTCACAGCGAGGTTTTGGGAATGTTTACATCAGGCGTTGGGTACACGATTGAATTTCAGCACTTCGTTTCATCCTCGGACGGATGGACAGTCAGAATGAGTTATCCAGGTGTTGGAGGATATTTTGCGATGATGTGTGATTGATTTCCAAGGTTCTTAGGAAAAGCTTCTGCCTTCGGTTCAGTTTGCCTATAACAACAGTTTTCAGGCGAGTATACAAGTGGCTTCGTATGAGGCCTTGTATGGGAGGAAGTGTAGAACGCCTTTTTGTTAGGCTAAGGCGGGGCAAAAGTTGCTTTCCTTGCTGGATATGCTCAAGGTAACAACTGAGAAAGTGAAGCTCATTTGTGAGCAGTTGAAGGCGGCAAGGGATCGTCAGAAGTCTTACATGGATTTAAAGCGTATAGAGATTGAATTTGCGGTTGGAGATCGTGTGCTTCTTAAGGTATCGCCTTGGAAGAAGGTGATGAGGTTCAGATGTAAGAGAAAGCTTAGTTTGAGGTGTATTGGACCTTATGAGGTTGTAAAGTGAGTTGGTCTTGTGGCTTATCGGTTGAGGTTGCCTCCCGAGATAGAAATGATTCATGATGTGTTTCATGTTTCTATGTTGCGGAGGTATAGGTCGGATCCTTTGCATGTGATGCCAGTTGAAGAAATTGAGTTAAATCCAGATTTAACCTATGATGAGGAACCGATGAGAATTCTGGATACGAGTAGCAAAGTTCTTCGTGGCAAGACGTTTGAGCTTGTGAATGTGTTGTGGCGACATCGAGGAGTTGAGGGGGGCCACGTGGGAAAGCAAGGCTAACATGTTAGGGCAATTCCCGCATCTTTTTCCTCCAGGTAAAATTTCAAGGACGAAATTTCTTAAGTGGGAAAAGTTATAACGCCCCTATTTTGGGCCTAGGTGTTTTGCGGGTCGGGTTGGACCGGTAGAACCGATATCGGTTGTTTGAACCGTTAAAAGGTGTTTTAGGGACATCAAGGTTCAGGATGGGATAAAAATATTATAAAAATTCCTAAAAACCTCTAAAATTATGTTTAAGAGGTTGGTTGAATCAATTTTATAAAACGGGTTTTCGAAAGTATACATTTTGGGTAATGACCAAATTGTAAAGATTTAAAAGTTGGGAAAATGTGTTTTTTCAAGAAGAGTTAAAATTTTAGAATCTTTAGGGAGCTACTTAGCAATTACGTCTTTTCCCTAATTTGGCATATGTTTTAAATGTTTTATTAAGAATTAAAAATGTTTTAATTAATTAATTAAAGAGGTAGTTAATCGGTTAAAAGAATTTTGACGAGCTTTTCATTTCTCTCTTTCACTTCAGCAAAACACTCTTCGTTTTCTCTCAAATTTCCAGAATTTCTTTACTCTCAAATTCTCTTTTGATTTCCATCTTTACCTTGGTGATTTCTCTCATTTTGCTTCAAGTTCTTTCAAGCTAAACTTGCCAAGTTAGAGGAGAAGCAAGGATTGGAGGTAAATTTCATGCTAACCGTTTAATCTAGGTTCTTTAATTAAATTCCAAAGATATTTAACTCTTTATTAATGATTTTGATTGAAGTTTTGTTGTTAGTTTGATAAGCTATTGAAATCTTGATAGAAAAATGGTTTAAAATGTGATTTTCGGAGTTGGATTGATTTGGCTAGTTTGAGATTGTTTCTAAATGAGTTTTGAAAGGTTTTTAGTGTTGAAGTGGAGTCTTAATCATAGAGATCCCGAAATCCTTGAGATCCTTAGTTTTTGAAGTGTTTTGGTTGAGTTTTTGGGGTGTTTAGGTGAATTCGAGTTGTTGGAGCTATAAGGATGATTTTAGGATGATTTGGATGTTGATTGATGCTGAAAATGTGTTGGGTAATGGTTAGGCTGAGGTTAGATGTAACACCCCAATTTTGGGCTTAGAAGTTTAGGGTCTATACCGAACCAGTATGAGAAACGGTTCGAATATAAAAGGAGGTTTTAGGGAACTCCTAGTTCGGGATGTTTTAAAAATATAGAAAAATATCTAAAAATCCTCATTTAATATATATAAGAGAGTGGTGAAATCAATTTTATAAAATAAGGTTTGGAAATACTACATTTCGGTGTAGTGACCAAATTGCGATTTTTGCAAAGTTTAGTAGTGACTGTTTTGTAAAGGATTGAAACTTTGAATCTTTAAGGAGCTAATTTACCCAAAATGTTTTCTCCAGATTTTCCTTAATTTGGGTGCTTTAATTAATGTTTTAATTAAATAAAAGAAAAGGAAAACTACTTTTCTCTAATTTTCTCTCATTCATTCATCCAAACACCTTTTCTCCAGCAACATTCACATTGATTTTCACTTCAATTGATGAGATTTCCATCACTCATTGGTTCCTAATCAATCTTGCATCAAATCTTTTTTATTTCCACATTGAATTTTCATGGAATTTGGCCCAAATAAAGGAGAAATCATCATTTAGAGGTAAGATTGTTCTTCTCCTCTAAATACTCAGTTCTTTACTGAAATTCCAAAGTTGTCAATCCTTTATTAAAGTTTTATAAATGGTTTTAATGTTAGAAACAAGATTTTGGCTTAAAACTCAAGATTTTGGAAGAGATCTTGAAGATTTTTGTTGTAATTGATTGGGCTCTGTTTTGAGATAGTTGTCTAATGTATTTTGGATGTTAAATGATGTTAGAAATGAGGTTTTATCAATCCAATCCCAAATAGGTTGTGTTTCCTAAGTTTTTGCTTATGAAAATGGTGGTTTTGAGGTGTTTTTGGTGTTCTGTTATAGCTGGAGGTATAAGGACGAGTTTGGATTTGTTTTAGGGGTTAATTGATGTTTAGAAGTGGTTAGAAGTGATGGATCTTGGTTGGGTTAAGTTTTGGAAGAGTTTGGAGGTGTTTTCGGTTGTGTTTGGGAGCCGAAATGTTGGTTTTAGGTAGAGCAGCGAGTTTAGGAGTGTTGGCTGAAGATTTCAATGCATGATGATGCATTAATCCTCTGCTTTAATGTGTCTAAAACAGGGGAGACATCTTCGGACACTTTTGAAGTTGATCCGGAAGCTTAATTGGCGTTTTGGCAAGCAAGCGAAACAAAATCGGTGAGTGCGATTGGGTTAGAAGTCCATGAGGACAAAAATACAAGGTTTGGGGATTTAGGAGAGGTTTGAAACACCTTCCTAAATCCGGAAGTAAGTATGGTTTGATTTGATCTCTATAAAGTGGTGTTTGCCCCTAAAATGCTTTTACATGCTCATGGTTGAGATTGTTAAATTCCTACTGTCTTTATGCATGTTTTGAAGCATGAGATTATGCTTGTAGAGATGACATGAGATGGCATGTTGCATTGAATAGATTTGAGCTTTTGGTTTGAAGCAAAGTATGATTTATGATTTGAAATGTGATGAGAAAACCTTTGAGTTATTTTGCATGAAAAACAATAGGTGTGATGATATTTTAACACATTATATTGGCATAGATGTTGATAAACTTACCGGATATAATTGATCGATCAATAGGATGAGAGTGCACTATAAACTAAAAATTCGTACGTGCTCTTTGGTTAAGCCAAAGGGAGATCTTTTCGATGATGGGCATTCCATCGGGTAGGACTTGGTGAAATACCCAAGCTTTGTGGCGATGAGAGATTCCGCCATGTGAGTACGGTGATGAGAGATTCCACCGGAAGTTGTGTTGCTAGACAAGTGAGTACGGTGATGTGAGATTCCACCGGAAAAGTCTAGTGTAGAAATGTGTCCGCATATCCGAGTATTAATGAGATGTTAAATGCCAATATAAATGATGAAATGGTTTTGTTACACATGTACCTTTGATGTAATGATTTATGCTACGAGATTTGCATATGTGTTTTTTTTATAAATGCTTTGACAATACAAGCTTGTGAATGGCCTTACCATGAGTTTTGCATTGGTTTTAATGCATGAGATAGAATGAAGGTACATGTGGTTGCAATGAGTTTTGCTTTGAAATTTTAACAAGCATGAGAAAGGGATGAGCATGTGGTTTAAAAGCTTTGATGAAAGTATTTTCTAAAATTGCATTATTGGGTTGGTTTTTCTTTAGAGCATGCCTCACTAAGCATTTGTGCTTACGCTCTCTTTTACCAATAATGCAGATAATTGAGGTGTTTTGAGCAGCAAGGAAGCTAAGTTCATCCAAGGAAGTCCAAGCTCACGTATGGTGAAGTTTTCATACACTATTAGTTTTGATAAACTGGCAATGGGAACCTAAGATTTGTTTTGGGAGATGTGTTAAACTCCCTAAGGTTGTAGCAGGTGTGCCTTGGTTGATTTGAATTGTAAATGGCCTTAAATGCTTGTTTTGAAGTTTGTTTGCCTATTTGGTTTTGATAATAGGAAGCATGCCTCTAGACTTGTGAGATTTCATGTTTGATGATGTGAATGTGTTTAGGAGTTCTAAATATGTTCCTTATATGTTTATTGACTTGTTGGTATGGTTGGAGAGTCTTTGGGATGTGTTTGAATGGGTTTATGAATGAAAAACCAGCATTTGCTGCAGTTTCTGGGCAAACCGTATCGAAACACCCTCTAGTGTTTCGAAACGGGGGCCTGAAATGGCCTTCGTGTTCCGAAACGCTAGAGGATGTTTCGAAACGATTTGGCTACTGGAATGCCTCATTTCGGAACCAGTCTCGAAACCAACCCGCGTATCGGAACGGTCAACGCCGTTTCGATCCACGTTTCAATACAACAAGTGGAAGTTTCGAAACAGGTAACCGTTGGGCACAGATTTGAATGGTGCTGAAGTTTGCAAGCTTTACATTTTAGTCCTAATCAATGAAGTTGCAATTGCTTTAGTTTGAGATGTGCTTTTAAAATGAGATTTGACAGAGTAGCATGTAATGTGACTAATTTCATATTGGTAACCTTAAAATCAGTAAGGACCTTCTAAGTTACAGAAATTACAAATTGGTCCCTAAACTTGTAATAAGTGCAATTGAGTCACTATTTGTTATCCGATCGCTGTGTCTTTCTCAAATATGTTTTATGAGTACTCACTTAGGGTTAATGTGTATCTAGACAAGATTAAAAAGAAAAAAGGGGTCGTGAATCAAGGTTGACTTTTGGGTTGACTTTGATTTTCCCCGTGTAATCTTCGTAGTTCGGGTCAACCGTCTAGGTCGGGCTAAGGGGGTTACATTAGAGGTCAATCGATTGAGTTTTTGGTTGTTTCGGATGGGTGTTTTGGTGCCTTAGAGTAGGGCTGCAGGTTTTCTTTTGACTGATAGTGTTTTGGATGCATTTTAATGATTGAGCCTCTATTTTAATGTGTTGAAAACAAGGGATAATATTCTAGAATCAAATGAAGTGATTTTGGAGGCTTCAGACGATCGATAGTTGCGTCGGCAAGCGTGGTTTCGCAAGTCGGTGAGTGGAACTTGGTTTTCCAGCGTGGAAACGTTTTAGAAAAATGTTTTGGGAACTTAGTAAGAGCTTGAAACGCTTTACTAAGTTCAGAAGTAAGTAAAGTGAATTTCTCTCTCGGATTGTGCTAGTTTTGAACCTTTGGATGCACTTGATTTTAATTGCATTTACCTAAAGTTTTAAAAAATGTTTTGAATATATGAAATGAGGTTGATGATGCCATGTGGTTTAAGGATGCACTAGGTAAGTGATCCTTGCATGCACGTGTTGATGCATGAAGTTTGAAGTATGGATTAATGCTTGATTTATGGCTTATCATGAATGCTTTGTAAAAACAGTGAGGTATGCATGAGATATGGGTTATATTGGCAAGTGATGTTGAGTAAAGTGTTTTATAAACGAAACCAAATATAGTTAGCCGGCTATAGGATTGAGTGCACTATAAAAAAGTCGCCTTGGATGTTGAGGGGTCGTGATTGTACCGAAAACTCCATCCAAGTACCCTAACGATTGAGGATTGTTTAAGGTTGCAACGGTTGAGGGTAGCTCCCGAGTGCGAACCTTGTGTGTGGCCCGTCTCTCGTTAGTTGGTTATACATCTACCGATGAGTGGTGTTGAGGGGTTGTGATTGTACCGAATACTCCACCACGAGTGTCACAACGATGGAGGGTTGCTCTCGTGTGTTAGCCTTGAGATACCGGTAGAGTGTATGAATGGTATGGGACAACCCTTGGTAATCCGTGTATCCGATATATGTTTTTGAATGTTGTTTATCACTTGTGAGCCAATATAATGGATTTGAATGTTATGGAAAATGTTGTTGATGCATATTTTGAAAGATGCATGTTTTGGTTTAAGCTTATCATAAGGGTTTTATGCTTGAAAGGCTTGGAACTTGAGTAGCAATGGTTTATTTTTCTGGAACTTTATGAATCATGTTGCATGATGTTTAATGTAATGGTTTTGATGATAAAGTGCATGTTTTGTCAAATGAAGCGTGATGGTTTTAAAAAGAATGAAAAGTGGTTTTGTGCATTGATGATGTGTTTGCTTTTTGAGCAATCCTCACTAAGCTTATATTCTTATGCTCTCTTTGTTCACCAATGTAGATAATTAGACATTTGGAGGCAGCATCTTCAAGGAATCTTACCAAGACACTCTCTAAAAGTATGTTGTTTTCTTGAACTACTGTAATAAAGCCAATGGTGGTGTCCAATGCAATGAATGTTGTTAGTTTCGTATTTTCTGGTTTGTGCAAGTTTGAGATGCATAATTGGATATGTAAATGGCCTCTAGTTTTGGTTTATGCTTGAATTTGGATTTTGGCCTTTTGGTGCTTTTAATTCTTAGGAAGCATGCCTTTAGTGCTCTTGGTGTTGTGAATGATGCTATGTTGATGCTTTTGCTTCGTATGTTTAGTGTTTGATGTGTATTTGTGTTGCAAACATGTTTGGGCATGTTTCGGGATGGTTTTAGAGGGTTTAAATTGAATTAAATCAACATCTTAAAACATTGCAGGCCCAGGTGTTTCGAAACACCCTTGCTTGTTTCGAAACGGTGGTTTGAAATGGCCTTGGTGTTTCGAAACGGTAAGGCATGTTCCAAAACATTTTGCCTCTGTGAAGCATCGTTCCGAAACAAGCCTGAGGGTTTCCGAAACGAACTCGCGTATCAAAACGGTCAGATGGGTTTCAAAACGGCCGTCTCGATACGGGGCTCGCTATTCCGAAACGTCCGACCTTTAATGCAGCTTTTGAATTGTTTTAAGTTTTTGTTTCTTACGTTATGGTCCCTATTTGCCTCGTATGCAATTGAATGGGTTCTAGAAGTCGTTTAGAGCCGAGATTTCACCGAGAAGCATTTAATGAACCTAATTAAAGGTTGGTAACCCAAATTTTGTAATAACCCTTATAATATATCAAAATAACAAAATGGTCCTTAAACGTTAGTTCGATTATAATCAAAGGGCGATTGTGATGTTGTTTTATCCGCTGCTTGTGCGCTTACACATAGGAACCTAAGTTGTATTTAGGAAAGCTAAAAGAAAAAAAAGGGTCATTTATTGAGGTAAACCTTTCCGGTTTACATCAATATTCCCCGTGTGATCTGTTCGGTTCGGTCTTGCGGCTAGGCCGGGTCGAGGGGGATACAATCCCTCACTAGGCATTATTGCGTACGCTCTCTTTTCCAACAATGCAGAGAATTTGCATCTTTGGGGCAGTGAAGAAGCAAGAAGGGAACCGAGGAGTGAGACTTAGCTCAAGTATTGTTTTATGATTGCATAATAGTAATAATAATTGGCAATGGGTGGATGCCTTTATGTTTGGGAGTGTGTGTTTTGAAACTGCCTATTTGGGGGCAAGTTTGTGATTTCTTTAATGACTTGTAAATGACATTTACTTGTTGGTATTTGCTTCGGTTTGAGTTTTGACTCTTGAGTGGCTATTTTGCGTAGGTTACATGCCTATAGATTTCCTTTGTGTTTAATGTCATGCTCTAATGTTGGAATTGCCATGTATGATTGAGGTATGATGTTTAGATATGTTGTATGCATGTTGGAAGCATGTTGGAATGGTTTTATATGGATTAAAGTGTGAAAACCCAACAAAAAGTCTCATTACAGGCCCATGTGTTTTGGTACACTCGAGTTGGGACCGAAACAGTGTGCCTGAAATGGCTTAGGGGTGTTTCGAAACACCTTTGAGGCTATTTCGATACGGGCACGAGCTTTGAGCTGCTTGACCCTGTTCTGACATGGTTGTTTCGATACATGGAAGCCTGTACCGAAACGCCCTACAGTTAAGTTGGTTATTGGATATTTCTAAAGTTCTATTTCTTTACGTTTTAGTCCCTGAATGTTGGGGATGCAATTAAATTAGCTTGGGTGGTTGTTTTGAGCTGAGATTTGACTGAGAGGCATGTAATGTGACTAATTTAAGGTTGGTACCATAAAAACGGCATAAGTCTCTACAATTTGGTAAAATTACAAAATGGTCCCGAAAATGTGTTTATATGCAATTGGGTCACTAATCATTGTCTGGTTGAGTTGCAAATCGTTCCGCTGTGAAGTTTATCACTCAAGATAATAATGAGCATCTAGACAAGATAAAATGAAAAAAAAATTAGCGGTTTTTTATTGGAGTAAACTTCTCGGTTTACTTCAATATTCCTCACGTAACCCGTTTGGTTCGGTCTATCGTCTAGACCGGATCGATGGGGTTATATTTGGTGGTATTAGAGCCAAGTTACGAAAGAATTGGGAGGTAAGGTTGATTTGATATGGTTGCTTAGTTGGTTTAATGATGAATGCTATGCATTGTAATTGCATATGCTATATTGTGACCGTTGTTTTGGTATGTGTGTGATGCACAGTGTATGATAACATGATTGATGATTGTTATATGCTTTTGGGGTAGAGGTTAAGGGTGCCCATTGCCAAATTATTACTAACATAAAGAGGATTTTGGTTTTAAAAGTAAACTTGAGCACCTTGGATTCTTGTTTTGGCTAGACTGATTATTTTTAATGTTGCATTTTTAGCTCAAACCATTTTTTATAATGGGACCGAGACGAGAGCTTAGAGCCAATGTGCGCAATGTGGTTGAGAACGAGGTTAATGATGTTGAGAATTTGCCCCCTCCTCCTCCTCCTGGTGGTGATGGAGCCGGTGTGGAAGATGGCGTTGGACCTTAGGCAGTGCAAGGGCAAGCTGTTACTGATATGACGTTGTTGATTTAGGCTATAACTGGGATTTCCAGGCAGCGATAGCGGATATGCATGTGGCTGCACTAGTGCTAATGCTGGTTTACCTTTGGAGCTTTTACGCAGTTTGGGTGGAACTGAGTTCCTTGGTTTATCACCTGATGGTTCTGAGGCTTGGTTTGAGAACACCGAAGGATTCTTGGTTAGATGGGTTGCAATGATGTGCAAAAGTTGGGTTGTGTTGTATCCTTGCTTTATGGAGATTCTTATACGTGGTGGATGACCATCATTGCGGGTTTCAAACCTGCTGATGTTTCTTGGGAGTTCTTCGAAACTGCTTTCAAGAGGAAGTGTTTGAGTGTTCACTATCTTGATGAAAAGAAGCGAGATTTTATGTCTTTGGTGCAAGGAAACATTACCATTTCCGAATATGAGGTTTAGTTTGTTTGGTTGAGCCAATACGCTCCTGAACTAGTTCTTGATGAATAAAAGAGATGTGAACGTTTCCATTACGGGCTTGTGAAGGAGGTCAAGACCAATGTAACCCCCTTAACCCGGCCCAGACGGTTGAACCGAATTAAGAAGTTTACACGGGGAAAACCAAAGTCAACCCGAAAGTCAACCTTGATTAACGACCCTTTTTTTTCTTTTTAATCTTATATAGATGCACATTAACCCTAGATATGTTCACAAGATCAGCATACTCAAAGATCATAACAATCAGAGAACATTCAGGGACTCAATTGCACAAAACATGAATTTAGGGACCAAATTGTAAATTCTGAAAATTATAGGGACTTAACCTAATTAAAAGTTACCAATTTGAAATTAGTCATCTTTCATGCTTCCCTGCCAAATTTCAGAACAAACGGGCATCCCAAGCTCATACAATTGCATATACAAAGTTCAGGACCAAAACGCAAAGATTCCAAAACATATAACCGTCAATTTCAGTGCCCAACGGTCGAGTGTTCCGAAACGGGGATGATCCGTTCCGAAACGCGGGACCGTTCCGAAACGAGTATCGGAACAGGACTTGGCAGTAGCATTTCCGTTTCGGAACGGTTCCTCCCGTTTCGAAACGCCTAGGCCATTTCAGGCCCTCTGTTCCGAAACGGTAGCACCTGTTCCGAAACAAGCTGCCCAGATTGCAAAAAATTAGCTGGTTTATCACACAATTGACCCTGTAACCCCCTTAACCCGGCCTAGACGGTTGACCCGAATTAAGAAAGTCACACGGGGAAAACCAAAGTCAACCAGAAAGTCAACCTTGATTAACGACCCTTTTTTTTTCTTTTTAATCTTGTCTAGATGCATATTAAACCTTAGATATGATCATACAACAGCATACTCAAAGATCATGAACATCAGAGATCAAACAGGGACCCAATTGAACAAATTACAACTTTAGGGACCAAATTATAAATTCTGAAAAATATGAGGACTTAACTCAAATTTAAGTTACCAGCTTGTAATTAGTCAGGTTTCATGCTTCTTTGTGAAATTTCAGCTCAAAAGGACTTCCCAAACTCATACAATTGTACAAACAAGATTCGGGACCAAAACGCAAACAATTCAAAACATTTAACTGCCAATGTCAGCCCCCAACGGTCACCCGTTCCGAAACAGGCAGAGCCCGTTTCGAAACGCGGGCCGTTCCGCAACGCGTACCGAAACACGGGCTGGCAGTAGCCAAACCGTTTCGGAACGGTCTCTCCCGTTTCGGACGCCTGGGCTAGTTTAAGGCACCTGTTCCGAAACGGGTGGCACTGTTCCGAAACACCCTGCACAGATTGCCCCAAAATGCAAACTTAAACATGCAATTAAACATCCAATCATGCTCCAAATGCCACCAAACTTTACCAACATGCAATTCAACATATATGAGACATACTTGCATCAACAATTCATCAAAACAACCTCATATACGAAAAGCCCCAAATCTATAGGCATGCTTCCTACTCAAGCTACCATTCAAGCATAAACTTCCAATTCAAGCATATAAAGGCCAAACACAAAAACCAGCATTCTCAACAACATTCAACATACTTAGGGAGTTCAAACCATCTCCCAAAACATACACATAGGTCCCCCATTGCCAAATTACCAAAAGCTAAAAATGTACTTAAGAAACCTTCCATACTTTGAGCTTAACTTCCACTTGAATGCTTGCCTTCCTTGCTGCCCTCAAAGTACTTTAATGTTCTGCATTATTGAATTAAGAAAACGAAAGAGAGCGTAAGCAAAAGCTTAGTGAGGAATGCTCAATAAAACCATTCAATAATGCATTTATAAAACACTTTATAAATCATGCTTCAAATCATCATTTACACATGCTCAAAAGCATCCTTAAACAAGCATCTCATGCTTCATATCATAACATGTCATATTGGCTACAAGTGATAAATTCCATTTCTTTAAAAACAAGTTCATCAACTTTCACCCCAAGGACTTTTAAACACCTTGGCCCCAAGGACTTTTAAACACCTTGGCCCATGGACTTTTAACCACCATGGAAAGGACCACACAAGGACTTTTAACCACCTTTGTGTCCGTATCAAGTTTCACCCCAAGGACTTTTAAACACCTTGGCCCCAAGGACTTTTAAACACCTTGGCCCCATGGACTTTTAAACACCATGACCCCATGGACTTTTAAACACCATGGAAAGGATCACACAAGGACTTTTAACCACCTTTGTGTCCGTAGCAAGAATCATCCAAGGACTTTTAACCACCTTGATGTTCTTAAGTAAACAAGGCTCACTCAAGGACTTTTAACCACCTTAGTGACCTTAACCTTTTCAAAACATCACTTGCCAATATACATCATTATCATCAATTTATCCACTGTTTTAAAGCATTAAACCAAGCCATATTCAACATGCATTTTAAAGCATCAAACCACATTTAATCAATGCACAAAAACAAGGAACTCTTACCTTGAGCTTCCTTCAACATATGGCTTACAAAAACAACATTAACCATGCCAAATCATGCTTTCAAAACAGAGTTTAAAACATGCAAATAAACCATATTGCACAACAATCAAATCATGGCCACCACTAGAGAGTATTTCCGAAAACTTACGCTTGAGCTTAGCAAAGTTGTTTAGACTTAAACTAAGCTCCCAAGACATTGGTTTCAAAGCCGAAAACCCAATTTCACTCACCGATTCCACTTCGCCTCTTGCCAAAGCACCAATTCAAGCTTCCGGATCAACAACTCTTGGATCCAAAGATGCCTCCCCTGTTTTAACACATCAAAGCAGAGGATTAATGCATCATCATGCATTAATTGCTTCAATGAAAGCACCTAAACTCGCTGCTCTCATCCACACTCCATTTTCGGCTACCAAACACAACCGAAAATGCATCCAAACCACTTCTCAACAAAGCCCAGCCATAAACCATCAAAACCTAACATCTTTTAACATCATTTAACATCTAAAAAGAACCTATTAACATCCTTATACCTCCAGCAACATCAGATCCACAAGATCACCTCAAAAACAAACAAGAATCACAAGCTAAACTTAGGAAACTCAACCTATCCGGGATTGCATCAATCAAAACTCAATTCCTTATCAATTTAGAGTTCAAATATCATCAAAAACACATCTCAAATCACAGATTTAACAGATCAAACGAAAATCACCAAAAATCACCAAATCTTGCATTATAAGCCAAGATCCAATTCACAACTCAAAAGCCTTTAATAAAACATCAATTAAGGATTGAAAACTTAGGAATTTCAGTAAAGAACTGATAGTTTAGAGGAGAAGGACGTTCTTACCTCCAAACTTGAGTTTCTCCTCTTTTTGGACCAAAAACCTTGATGAATCAAGTAGCAAATGATGAGGTTTTGTAGATATGTTGATTGAGAATCAAAAGAGAGTTGAAAGGAGAGATTTAGGTGAGAAAATCAGAAACAATTCTCTGGAAAGAATGTGTTTGGGTTGAGAGAAAAATGAGAGAAAAGAAAATAGGAAGTTAGTTATCAAAATGGCCAAAATGGCTTTCCCTCCTCTTTGATATGTTTTAAAATCATAATATATCATTAAAATATCTTAGAAAAATCTGGAGAAACTACTTTTGGAATAATAGCTCCTTAAAGATTCAAAGTTTCAACCCTTTCGAAAACAGTCACCAAACTTTCAAAAATTACATTTTGGTCACTAGCCAAAATGTCACCCTTCCAAAACTCATTTTCTAAAATTGATTTCACAGTTCATTTAATTATATTAAAAGATGATTTTAGAACATTTTTCCATATTTTTAATGCAACCCGAACTAGGCTTTCCTAATTTCACCTTTTTAGATTCGAACAGCACTTTGACCAAACCGGTCAACGCCCAAAACAACTAAGCCCAAAACCGGGGCGTTACAGACCCAGCAAACATGCTCCAAAGGCAACCAAATTATACCAGCAAGTCATTACATGCATAAGGAACATAATTGCATCAACCATACTCAAACATGGCATCAATTAAGCAAATCCCCAATTCTATAGGTAGTCATCCTATTTAGAAAACCATTCAAGCATCATAATACCAAGCCAACTTCACAAAGGCCAATTACATGTCCCATCATCAACAACAACATAAAACCAACTTAGGGAGTCCAAAACATCTCCCAAAACAACAACATAGGTCCCCCATTGCCAAATGCCCAAAAGCTAATAGTGTTAGAAAACATTCACCATACATGAGCTTAAACCTTCACTTGGATTCTTGGCTTCCTTGCTGCCCCTAATGCACTTCAATGCTCTGCATTATTGGTTTAAGAAAAGAAAGAGTGTAAGCAAATAGCTTAGTGAGGAATGCTCAATTAAAACAACTCAATAATGCATTTATAAACACCTTTATAAACCTTAGTTCAAAACAACATTTACACATGCACATAAGCATTTCAAACAAGCATTTCATGCTTCATATTTATTAACATGTCATATTGGCCACAAGTGATACAATCAACATAAGATCCACACATGGACTTTTAATCACCATTGTGATCTTACAATTCACAAGGACCACACATGGACTTTTAACCACCATTGTGTCCTTAGCACAAGAATCATCCATGGACTTTTAACCACCATGATGTTCTTACATTTCACAAGGACCACACAAGGACTTTTAACCACCTTTGTGTCCTTAACAAGAATCGCCCATGGACTTTTAACCACCATGGTGTTCTTAAATACACAAGGCTCACACAAGGACTTTTAACCACCTTTGTGACCTTAACCAAGAACCAACCATGGACTTTTAACCACCATGTTGTTCTTAAAATACACAAGATTCACACAAGGACTTTTAACCACCTTTGTGATCTTAACCAAGAACCAACCATGGACTTTTAACCACCATGTTGTTCTTAACGCAAGAACCACCTATGGACTTTTAACCACCATAGTGTTCTTAACCATTCTCAAAACATCACTTGCCAATATACATCATTTAACAACAATATTCCACTGTTTTAAAGCATTTAACAAAGCCATAATCATCATGCATCGTTAAGCATCAAAACCACATTAAACAATGTTCAAAAACAAGGATCTCTTACCTTGAGCATCCTTCAACACATGGCTTATAAAATCAGCAAATAATCATGCTAAAATATGCTTCAAAACAGAATTTAAAACATGCAAACAAATCACATTGCATTCAACCAACTCATGGTTCATCATCAAGAGAGTTTTTCCGAAAACTTACTCTTGAGCTTAGCTAAGTTGCTTAGACTTAAACTAAGCTCTCAAACCTTCAAAACATTGGTTTCAAAGCCGTAAACCAAAATCCACTCACCGATTCTTTTTCGCTACTTGCCGAAACACCAATCAAGCTTCCGGATCACCACCACAAGGATCCAAAGATGACTCCCCTGTTTTAAACACATCAAAGCAGAGGATTAATGCATCATCATGCATTAATATCTTCAATGAAAGCACCTAAACTCGCTGCTCTCATCCACACTCCATTTTCGGCTACCAAACACAACCGAAAACACATCCAAACAACTCCACAACACTACTCAGCCAAGATCCATCAATTCTAAACATTCTTAAACATCAATTAACATCCAAAAAGGATCTAACCACGTCCTTATACCTCCAGCTATAACAGATCATCAAGATCACTCCAAAAACAACCAAAAACTCAAGCAAAACTTAGGAAAATCAACCTATTCGGGATTGCATTGATTAAACCTCAATTTCTCATCAATTATACATTCATTTTTCATCAAAATGACATCTCAAAACAATGCCCAATCAGATCACACGAATTTCATCAAAATTAACCAAATCTTGCATTTTAAAGCCAAGATCAAGAACACATTTGTAAAACCTTTTATAAAACACAAATCAAGGATTGAGAACTTGGGAATTCCAGTAAAGAACTGAGAATTTAGAGGAGAAGGACGTTCATACCTCTAAACTTGAGTTTCTCCCTTTTTGGAACCAAGATTCTTGAAAATCCAATAAGCAAATGCTAAGGTTTTGTTGAAGAGATGATTAGAGATCAAAAGAGGATTGAAATCTCATAATTGGATGTCAAAATCAGAGGGAAAATGTGCTGGAGAATGTGTTTGGGTTGAGAGAAAAGTTGAGAGAAAAGGAAAATGGAAATTTGGGAAAAGTTTGTTAAAATGCCAAAATATCTTTCCCTCCCTTTTACCTTTATTTTTAAACCATTAATTAATTGATAAATATTCAGAAAAATCTGGAGAAACTCCTTTTGGGTAAATAGCTCCTTAAAGATTCAAAGTTTCAATCCTTTTTAAAACAGTCACACAGTTTTCAAAAATTACATTTTGGTCACTAACCCAAAATGTCACTCTTCCAAACCTCATTTTGTAAAATTGATTTCACCATTCTCTTATATATAATAAAAGAGGATTTTAAGACATTTTTCCATATTTTTAATGCAACCTGAACTAGGCTTTCCTAAAATCACCTTTATATATTCGAACCGCACTCCGACCGAACCGATCCAAACCCAAAACTTCTAAGCCCAAAATTGGGGCGTTACAACTCTCCCCCCCCCCCCTTAAGAAATTTCGTCCTCGAAATTTACCTGAAGGAAAGAGGTACGGAAACTGCTTAAGCATATCATCCCTCCGCTCCCACGTGGCTTCTTCAACACCACGATGCTTCCACAACACCTTTACCAACTCAATGGTCTTGCCTCGAAGAACCTTGCTATCCAAATCCAGAATCTTCACCGGTTCCTCATCATAGGTCAAATCCGGATTCAATTCCACTTCTTCCACAGGCATCACATGTGAAGGATTCGATCTATACTTCCGAAGCATAGAAACATGAAACACATCATGAATCTTTTCCAACTCTTGAGGTAACCTCAACTTGTACACAACAGGACCCACACGCTCAACCACCTCGTATGGTCCAATGTACCTAGGGCTCAACTTACCCTTACGGCCAAACCTCATCACCTTTTTCCAAGGCGAAACCTTCAAAAACACACGGTCACCCACCGCATACTCAATCTTCTTACGCTTCAAATCCGCGTAAGACTTTTGCCGATCAGAAGCTGCCTTCAAACGCTCACAAATGAGCTTCACCTTCTCGGTGGTTCCTTTCAACAAAGCCGGCATCGAAACCAACTTCTGACCCGTTTCAGCCCAACAAAGAGGAGTCCTACACTTCCTCCCGTACAAAGCTTCATAAGGTGCCATTTGAATACTTGCCTGATAACTATTATTATAGGCAAACTCCACCAAAGGCAAATGTTTCTCCCAAGAGCCCTGGAACTCAATCACGCAGCACCTCAACATATCCTCCAAAACCTGGATAACACGCTCGGACTGACCATCCGACTGAGGATGATAAGATGTACTGAAATTCAACCGTGTACCCAAAGCCTGATGCAAACACTGCCAAAAACGCGATGTAAACCTCGGATCCCTATCCGACACAACCGACTTAGGCACACCATGCAGCCGCACAATCTCAGCAATGTACAGCTCCGCAAGCTTATCCAAAGAATACGTAGTATGCACATGCAAGAAATGCGCACACTTCGTCAGGCGATCCACAATCACCCACACCGAATTCTTCTTCGATGGCGACAAAGGCAAACCAAACACAAAGTCCATGGTAATCCTTTCCCATTTCCATTCAGGGATTCTCAACGGTTGCAACAACCTTGAAGGAAACTGATGTTCAGCCTTAACTCGCTGACACACCATATACTTGCTTACAAACTCAGCTACATCCTTCTTCAAACCCACCCAATAGTACTCATCACGAAGATCACGATACATCTTAGTACTACCAGGGTGCATAGCAAAAGGACTACTATGACCTTCCGTCAGAATAGCACGCCTCAACTCAGCATCATTGGGCACTACTATCCGACTCCCAAAATACAACACTCCATCATCATTAAAACAGAAATCTGAAGGCCTACCCTCCGCAATATCCTGAACATGCGGTACCAAGGAATCATCCAACAACTGCTTTTCCTTGATCAACTGGACCAAAGATGGTTTCACTTGCAACTCAGCCACAAGACCACCATCGGGTGAAATACTCAAACTGGCAAACATAGCCCTCAACTCAACAGCTACCTTCCTACTCAAGGCATCCGCTACAACATTAGCTTTTCCAGGGTGATACTCAATCGTCAAATCATAATCCTTGAGCAACTCTACCCAACGTCGTTGCCTAAGATTCAACTCCTTCTGAGACATCAGATACTTCAAACTCTTGTGATCCGTGTACACAGTACACTTCTCACCATACAGATAATGTCTCCAGATCTTCAAAGCAAAAACCACCGCAGCCAACTCAATGTCATGCGTAGGATAATTGCGCTCATGCACTTTTAACTGCCGTGATGCATAAGCCACCAATCAAGCTTCCGGATCACCACCACAAGGATCCAAAGATGACTCCCCTGTTTTAAACACATCAAAGCAGAGGATTAATGCATCATCATGCATTAATATCTTCAATGAAAGCACCTAAACTCGCTGCTCTCATCCACACTCCATTTTCGGCTACCAAACACAACCGAAAACACATCCAAACAACTCCACAACACTACCCAGCCAAGATCCATCAATTCTAAACATTCTTAAACATCAATTAACATCCAAAAAGGATCTAACCACGTTCTTATACCTCCAGCTATAACAGATCATCAAGATCACTCCAAAAACAACCAAAAACTCAAGCAAAACTTAGGAAAATCAACCTATTCGGGATTGCATTGATTAAACCTCAATTTCTCATCAATTATACATTCATTTTTCATCAAAATGACATCTCAAAACAATGCCCAATCAGATCACACGAATTTCATCAAAATTAACCAAATCTTGCATTTTAAAGCCAAGATCAAGAACACATTTGTATAACCTTTTATAAAACACAAATCAAGGATTGAGAACTTGGGAATTTCAGTAAAGAACTGAGAATTTAGAGGAGAAGGACGTTCATACCTCTAAACTTGAGTTTCTCCCTTTTTGGAACCAAGATTCTTGAAAATCCAATAAGCAAATGCTAAGGTTTTGTTGAAGAGATGATTAGAGATCAAAAGAGGATTGAAATCTCATATTTGAATGTCAAAATCAGAGGGAAAATGTGCTGGAGAATGTGTTTGGGTTGAGAGAAAAGTTGAGAGAAAAGGAAAATGGAAATTTGGGAAAAGTTTGTTAAAATGCCAAAATATCTTTCCCTCCCTTTTACCTTTATTTTTAAACCATTAATTAATTGATAAATATTCAGAAAAATCTGGAGAAACTCCTTTTGGGTAAATAGCTCCTTAAAGATTCAAAGTTTCAATCCTTTTTAAAACAGTCACCCAGTTTTCAAAAATTACATTTTGGTCACTAACCCAAAATGTCACTCTTCCAAACCTCATTTTGTAAAATTGATTTCACCATTCTCTTATATATAATAAAAGAGGATTTTAAGACATTTTTCCATATTTTTAATGCAACCCAAACTAGGCTTTCCTAAAATCACCTTTATATATTCGAACCGCACTCCGACCGAACCGGTCCAAACCCAAAACTTCTAAGCCCAAAATTGGGGTGTTACAACCAATATGTTGGCTTTGGACGACACAGATTTTGATTTTTTAGTCATTCGGGCTAAGGACATTGAGTATAGTTTGGGCTTAGTTGCTCGTTCGGGTGATTCTAGTTCTAGAAAGAGGTCAGTTGAGTTTGATGTTGGTAAGGATCGTTACAAGAAGCACAAGAATCAGAGGTATTAACTAGATCTAGGGTGTGGTTGTGGTAACCTCGGTCATGGTCATCAAGGCCAGAATGCCTTTGTTCGTACTCTAGAGTGTACCCAGTGCGGTAGGAGGCACACGTGAGAGTGTTGGGTTAATCTGGATACGTGTTGGAACTGTGGATCATGAAGACATATGAAGCTTGACATCCATAACAAGTTAGAGAGGGACAAGCTCTGGTGCAAGCTGTTGAGCCACAGAGAGGTCGTGGGCACGGTCGGGGTAATTTTCAGTATAAAGAGGATGGGCGAAGGAATGTTTCTCATGTTGTTGTTGTTCAGCCTGAGGGAGGTGGATAAGCTAGGGTGTATGCACACCGAGAGGGAATGAATGACACGGATGTGATCGCAGGTACCTTTACTTTGCAATCCTTTTCATTATTTTCTTTGGTTGATTCCGGTTCTACTAATTCATATATTTTACGTGAGCATGCACAAGTGCTTGATTTACCTGTTGCATTGTTAGGTGTTGGTATACGTGTAACAAGTTCTTTTGGTGAGACAATTGTTACGAGGAAGTTGTATAGAAGATGTCCTTTGTCTGTTCAAGGTCATGTGATTGAGGTTGATCTTATGGAGTTGCCTTTTTATGGTTTTGATGTAATTCTTGGTATGGATTGGTTGTCTGAGCATAGGGTTGTTATTTATTTTGAGACCAAGCGAGTTTCGATGAAACTTGTCGATGATTATGAGGTTGTAATCGTAGGCGAGAATGTGAATTTCTTGTCTAATATGGTTTTGGCTCTTGAAACTAGTCGGTTGATGTGTTTGGGATATGAAGCTTTCCTAGCTTATATGATGAATCTGGATACAAAGCAGATGCGAGTACAAGACATACGTATGGTATGCGAGTTTCCGGGTGTATTTCTGGAAGAGTTACATGGTCTTCCACGGAACCGAGATGTTGAGTTTGGCATTGAGTTGTATGAAAATATGACTCCAGTGTCAATTGCTCTCTATCGAATGACACCGAAGGAATTGAATGAGTTGAAGATGCAACTTCAAGAGTTGCTTGATTGGGGTTTCATTAGGCCCAGTGTTTCACCATGGGGTGCACCGATCTTGTTTGTGAAGAAGAAAGATGGCACAATGCGAATGTGTATAGATTATCGGCAACTGAACGAGTTGACGATCAAAAACAAGTATCCTTTGCCAAGGATTGATGATATTTTCGATCAGTTTTGAGGTGCTTCGGTGTTTTCTAAGATTGATTTGAGATCAGGATATTACCAGTTGAAGGTAAAGGACATGGATGTGCCTAAGACTACTTTTCGTACAAGGTACGAGCATTATGAGTTCTTGGTGATGCCGTTTGGCTAGACAAATGCACTGGATGCATTCATGGATATGATGAATCGTGTGTTTCATGAGTTTTTGGATAGGTTTGTAATTGTGTTTATCGATGACATTCTTGTGTACTCTCGTACCGAGGAGGATCATGATAAACATTTGTGGATTGTGTTGCAAGTGTTGTTGGAAAATCAGCTTTATGCTAAGTTGAGCAAGTGTGAGTTTTGGCTTAAGGAAGTTGTTTTCCTTGGTCATGTAGTGCCGGCCGAAGGGATTCGGGCCGATCCCCAAAAGGTTGAGGCAATGATGATTTGGAAGTTGCCTAAGTCGGTCCACGAGGTGCGTAGTTTCCTTGGTTTGGCGGGATACTATCGTATGTTTGTGGATGGTTTCTCAAGGATTGCTGCTCCTTTAACGAAGTTGTTGCAAAAGGATGTCAAGTTTAAATGGAATGAAGCTAGACAACAAGCTTTCAAAAAGTTGAAGTAAGTGTTGACGCAAGCTCCTATCTTGATTCAACCCGAATCGGGTAAAGAGTTTGTGGTTTATAGCGATGTGTCGTATGTTGGTTTAGGATGTGTTTTGATGCAAGAAGGTAGAGTGGTAGGCTATGCATCTCAGCAGTTGAAGGTTCACGGGCATAATTACCCTACGCATGACATCGAGTTGGCCGCGATAGTGTTTACTTTGAAGATTTGGAGGCATTACCTTTATGGTGAGAAGTGTACGGTGTACACAAATCACAAAAGTTTGAAATACATGATGTAACAAAAAGAGTTGAATATTAGGCAATGATGGTGGTTGGAGTTGCTTAAAGATTATGATTTGACGATTGAGTACCATCCAGGAAAGGCTAATTTTGTAGCCGATGCTTTGAGTACAAAGGTGGTTGTAGAGTTGAGGGCGATGTTTGCTCGGTTGAGTATATCGCGAGATGGTGGTTTAGTAGCTGAATTGCAAGTGAAACCCTCATTGGTAGAGTTGATTAAGAAGAAGTAGTTGTTGGATGATTCGTTGGTACCACATGTTCAGGACATCGCGTAAGGAAACCCAACAGATTTTTGTTTCAATGATGATGGTGTTTTGTACTTTAAGAGTCGAATAGTTGTGCCGGAGGATGTTGAGTTGAGGCACACTATTTTGACTGAGGTGCATAATAGTCCTTTGCCATGCATCCCAGTAGTACAAAGATGTATCGTGGGTTGAAGGATGAGTACTATTGGGTTGGTTTAAAGAAGGATGTTGCTGATTTTGTTAGTAAGTGCATGGTTTGTCAACGAGTCAATGCTGAGCATCACTTTCCTTCTGAGTTGTTGCAACCATTGATGATTCTGGAATAGAAATGAGAGAGAATCACCATGGATTTCGTGACGGGTTTGCCTTTGAAACCGTCCAAGAAGAATTCCATTTGGGTGATTGTTGGTCGTTTTATGAAGTGTGCACAATTTCTGGCGGTGCATACTACGTATACGTTAGACAATTTGGCAGATTTGTACATCTCCGAGACCGTGAGGTTACATTGGGTGCCTAAGTCCATTATTTCGGATCGTGATCCTTGTTTCACAGTGAGGTTTTGGGAGTGTTTGCATCGAGGGTTGGGTACCCGTTTTAATTTCAGTACTTCGTAGCACCTGCAGACATATAGACAGTTTGAACGAGTTATCCAAGTGTTGGAGGATATGTTAAGGTTTTGCATCATTGATTTCCAAGGTTCTTTTGAGAAAAAATTACCTTTTGTGGAATTTGCTTACAATAACAGTTACCAAGTGAGCATTCAAATGGCTCCTTACGAAGCCTTGTATGGAAGAAAGTGTAGAGTCCCTCTTTGTTGGGCGGAAGTGGGATAGAATTTTGTCTCTTTACCTAATGTGTTGAAGGGCACTACAGAAAAAGTGAAGCTCATTAGTGAGAGGTTGAAAGCAGCTTCAGATCAACAAAAGTCTTACGCGGATTTGAAGCGTAAGGAGGTTGAGTATGTTGTAGCTGATAAAGTGTTTTTGATGGTTTCACCTTGGAAAAAGGTGATGAGATTTTTTCGGAATGGCAAGTTGAGTCCGACGTTTATTGGACCATATGAGGTGCTTGAATGTGTTGGACCTGTTGCTTATAGGTTGAGGTTGCCTCCTGAGTTGGAGAAGATACATGATGTTTTACATGCATCTATGCTTTGGAGATATAGATCGCATATGTCTCATGTTATGCATGTTGAGGAGATAGAGTTAAATCTTGATTTGTCGTATGATGAAGAATCAGTTGAGATCTTGGATTCAAACAACAAGGTTCTTTGTGGTAAGACCATTGAGTTGGTCAAGGTGTTGTGGTGACATCGTGGTGTGGAGGAAGCCACGTGGGACAGGAAGGATGACATGAAGAAGCAGTTTCCTTATCTTTTTCCATCAGGTAAAATTTCGAGGACGAAATTTCCTAAGTGGGGGAGAGCTGTAACACCTCGATTTTGGGCTTAGGAGTTAGCCGGGTTCGGGTGAACTGGTTCGAGCGAGTTGTACTAGTTTCGGGATTTAATTGAAATAAATGATTTTGAAGGAGATAAAATAAGGAAAAATATTTTATAATCTTAAAATAATGTTTTGAATGTTTTGGAGAGTTCAATTTGATAAAATTGGACTGATTTAATTGGTATTTTGAAAATGGTGACTAAATTGTAAAAATTGCAAAATATGTTTTAATGACTAAATTGAAGAGGGCTCGTTTCTTGGTCCTGAAATCTCGGCATAAGGGATCAAGGTGGATCCAAAGAAAATTTGATCTATTCTAGATTGGAGAACTCCGAGGAACGTAGGTGTGGTCAGAAGCTTTCTCGGTTTAGCCGGATATTATCGACGATTCGTCAAAGGATTCTCCAATATTGCCATGCCATTAACCAAGCTTCTTCGTAAGGATGAGCCTTTCGAATGGTCGGAAAAGCATCAAAGGAGCTTCGACCAGCTCAAGCAAGCCATGACTCATCCCCCGATCCTTATCCAACCAGAAGCGGGAAAAGAGTTCACAGTGTTCATTGATGTATCACATTTGGGACTAGGATCTGTCATGATGCAAGGAGACAATGTTGTAGCTTATGCATCCCGTCGATTGAAATTTCACGAGCTAATTTATCCTACAAACAATCTAGAACTTGCTGTTATCGTGTTTGCACTCAAAATTTGGAGACATTACTTGTTCGGTGAGAAGTGTTACATATACACCGATCACAAAATCCTTAAATATCTTTAAACTCAGAATGACTTGAACTTGAGACAAAGAACATGGATCGAATTGCTAAAAGATTACGGCTAAATAATCGAATACCATCCCGAAAAAGCCAACGTGGTTGCGGATTCTCTTAGTCGTAAACCGACCTTGCGTAAGCTACCCGAAAGTCTTAAAATTCTCGAAAATTCCTCTTAAATTTCATGCCTAATTCCATGACCTTTCTTGTAGATCCTAATGCAATCAATGCTCATTATTGAGTGTATCAAAAGCAAGGATTCTTGTCCGAACTTCAAGTTCAATCTAGCTTGATCTCGAGAATTAAAGATCTTCAACAAACCGACCCTGATCTACAAGCTATCATCTTGAAGCTTGACTCGAAGGCCAATGTTAAGTGTTTAAAAGTCCTACATTTTAGCCCTAGTTTACTCAATTATTGTTGCACTTAAGCATGTTTTAGTTATAGTTATTAGGTAACCATAGACAAAATTGCATAGATTACATAAGCTGCCATGTTTGATGAATTTCACTGTTTTTCTCTATAAAAGATACTGCTCAGGTATGTGTTTAAATGTGCGCAGGTACCCCCCCCAGACAAACAATGTCGAGGCAGCAAGGAGGGTAGAAGGAAGGAGCTGAACAATCGATGGAAGATGTTGATGAGCCTGATGAAGAGCTGATCAGACTATGCCACGGAGGATAAGCCCAGAGTAAGGAGCCATGCTGAGTTACTCACACCAACACAGACCTCTGCTGAGGCAGCAGACTGTATGTCAGCGAGGCAGCAACCCAAGGAAACTAGAAAAATGCAAAGTGGTATACATTGAAAGAACTCATCGAGCCTGATTTTTAAAGACCACTTGCATGAGGATCGGAGCCCAAAAGCTCAAGAAAAGCCACGGTCAAAGTTATGGTGGAAAAAGTCAAAAGGGAATTTAGGAAGAATTAACGATAGAGATTTGTTCTTTTAATGAGTTGTAACATGATTCTAACTAGTACTCCTACCCTAAACCAACTTTGACCTAGGCCAAGCCCTATAAATACATACCTTAGCCGACTAAGAATGGGGGATCGAGTGATTTTTGAAAAACCCTAGAGCTTCCATTCGTCAATCTTGTTCTAAACTTCTCCTAGGGCTAAGGGTTTGTTTTGTTGAGTAGTTGTGAGATATTACTTGTATTCGTTTAGGTTAAAGTTATTGCAATAAAATTCAAAGCTTGTTTACTCTTTGTTTTCAATTTTTTGCAATGAAATTAGGAGAGGAAGTTGCAATTTATCTATTTGTTCAATTTAGGGAGAGTTGAATTCAAGAACGAGTAAACACAGTTTTGTCCAATCGGGGTAAAACTACTTTGGCTTAGGAATAAGTTGGATGTTCAGCGGCTAAAGGAGGCTTAGCATTGGTTGGTGTTTATCCTTTGATTCACCCCGGGAGGTATTATCAAGACGTGTTCTCCAATAGCATTTCTACTTAGGGATAATAATGATTCACCCCGGGAGGTATTATCTAGACTGTTAAAACAATTCTGCAATACTTTACCGAGACGGAGCATTCAAAATCCACACTACAACGCATACCAATACCGGCCCATTTCCCAATCTAATTTCTCGACTCTTTATTTTAATTGAATTTAGCTTAATCGATTCAAACAAAACCTCAACTTACTTGTGTTTTTATTTTTACTTGTGTATGAAGATAAATTCTGAAGGGTTTCTCAATCCCTGTGGAGACGATATTTTTTCTATTACAACTAGGCATCAGTGTACACTTGCACTTAAAGTAGGACTATTCGACAACCTATAATTTTTAGCGTCATTGTCGGGGATTGGCGTTAAATATCTTTTGTTTTTATTTTCTTGCATTTTAATTTTCTTTTTATTCTCGTGGTTTTCTTTCGTTTATGACCAGAGCGAACCCAACATCACCACTACGAGAACTTGATCCCTGTGGAGACGATATCTTTTCTATTACAACTAGGCATCAGTGTACACTTGCACTTAAAGTAGGACTATTCGACAACCTATAATTTTTTAGCGTCATTGTCGGGGATTGTCGTTAAATATCTTTTGTTTTTATTTTCTTGCATTTTAATTTTATTTTTATTCTCGTGGTTTTCTTTCGTTTATGACCAGAGCGAACCCAACATCACCACTACGAGAACTTGATCCTGAAATTGAAAGGACCGCACACAGACTTTGACAAGGAATCATTAGAATAATGGAGCAGCTTGGAGAAGGCAATGCCCGTGGCAACCAACCTGCTGGACAGTTTGGAGTATCTTCCACTGAGGATGCCCGACGGCATATGAAATCCTGCCTAGACATTTGTAAATCCTTCAAAATACATGGAGTTCAACTAGATGTGTTGAGGCTCAGACTATTTCCCTATATACTGAGGGATAGGGCAAAATCTTGGTTTAATAGTCTACCATCCGAGTCCATTGAGTCTTAGACGAAATTATGTCTTGATTTTCTATCCAGACTATTTCCCTATATACCGAGGGATAGGGCAAAATCTTGGTTTAATAGTCTACCATCCAAGTCCATTGAGTCTTGGACGAAATTATGTCTTGATTTTCTATCCATATTTAATCCTATTAATTTAACTGATAAATTGCGAACTGAAATCACTACTTTTCGACAGGCTGATGATGAACCGATGTATGAGGCATGGGAACGATTTCATGATTTGCTAAACAAATGCCCATTTCATGGATTCCCGCAGTGGACACAAGTCATGATGTACTACAACGGTGAAAACACTCCAACAAGAATGATGTTGGACGCCTCAGCAAACATCACACTTCTTGATAAAGAGTCTACAGAAGCAATTCAGATATTGAATAGGATGGCCAAAAATGACTACCAGTTTCCTACCGCACACCGAGGCGGAGTAAGGCGACAAGCCACTGTCAATGAGCTAGGAACATCCGACGCAATCACAACACAATTGGCTCATCTAACAAAAATGTTGGAAGTAATGAAAATGCATAACAACATCCAACACGTTAAAGTCGTTGATTCTTTTGTGAACAATGTGGGGGAGACCATGACTCCTCAGAATGCCAATAATTCCAAGAAACTAGCTGCTTTGTAGGAAACTACAATAGAAGCAATAACACGGCATCAAACACATACAATCCTGGTTGAAAGAGGCATCCGAACTTTTCTTGGAGCAACCCCAATAATACCCTGAATCTGCCCAACCAAACGAATCAACCCCAAGGATTCCAGCAGAATCTGCCGCGGCAATAGCCGCCACAGCAGCAACTAGCAGCACCCAGTTCTCTAGAACAGACTTTAAATGCTTTTATGTCTCAGATTGGTACATATATGTCTAACATGGATTCATTTGTTAAAAAATCGATGCTTTCATGGACAGAACGGTGATGAGGATGCAAAACCATGAGACGACTCTAAAATCACTAGAAACTCAGGTGGGGCAGTTTGCACAACGAATGAACACTCGACCAACAGAAGGACTGCCCAACGATATTGAAGTCGCATGGAGACCCACTCATGAGCAGTGCAAAGCAATCACAACTAGAAGTGGGAAACAACTCGAAGAAATCGGTGCCGATGAACCAAAAGAGAAACAACCAAGGGAGCCAGCCACCTCGACAGACGTTGATGCTACTGCCTCGGCAGTACCAGGGCACTCTGTTTCAGCAAATAAACATGCTGATACCCCTGATAGAATTAATGAAAAAGCAGACAAACATGATCATCTTACTCCCCCAAAGATCAGGTTTCAATGCAAATAGGGTATAGAAAATATTCGGTCGCCTCCTCTATTTCCACAGCGGCAGAAGCAACAGAAGCAGGAGTACTAGTTTAAGAAGTTCTTAGATATTGTTAAACAAGTACACATAAACATACCCCTTGTTGAGGCCATAGAGCAAATGCCAAACTATGCTAAGTTCCTCAAGGCATGGAACCAAAACGAGCAAGGATAAGGGAATTCGAAATTGTGCCCATGACAGAAGGTTGCATGGAAATGTTGCACAACCGAGCACCACCTAAGCAAAAAAACCCAGGCAGCTTCCTCATTCCATGTGCCATTGGAAATCATTATGTGGGGAAGCCTTTATGCGATCTTGGGGCAAGCATCAACTTAATGCCCAAATCAGTGTTCGAAAAGCTGGGCATTGGGAAAGCTCGACCCACCACTATCATGCTCCATGTAACCCCCTTAGCCCGGCCTAGACGGTTGACCCGAACTACGAAGATTACACGGGGAAAACCAAAGTCAACCCGAAAGTCAACCTTGATTAACGACCCTAAGTGAGCACTCATGAAACATATAGGTGTAAAGCACAACGATCGAATTTCAATAAGGGGCTCAATTGCACAATATAAAAATGTTAGGGACCAAAGTGTAAATTCTGAAAATTAGAAGGTCATAACTGATTTTAAAGTTACCAATATTTAATTAGTCATATTACATGCTTCCCTATCAAATTTCATCTTAATTGGACATCTCAAACTCATGAAATTGCGATTACAATTTTCGGGACTAAAACGTAAAGCTTGCAAACCTCACCACCATTTAAAACAGTGCCCAACGGTCACCTGTTTCGAAACGGCGTTGACCGTTCTGAAACACGGGTTGGTTCCGAGACTAGTTCCGAAATAGGGCCTTCCAGTGGCCAAACCGTTTCGAAACAGCCTCCAGCCGTTTCGAAACACGAAGGCCATTTCAGGCCCCCGTTTTGAAATGCCAGTGGGTGTTCCGATACGGTTTGCCCAGAAGCTGCAGATTTTTCTGGTTTTTCATACATAAATCCACTCAAACACATCCGAATGACTTCCTAATCATGCCAACAAGTCATCATACATATATAGAGCATGTTTGCAAAACCCAAACACATTCATGGCATCCAACATGTGATTTCAAAAGTCTATAGGCATGCTTCCTATTAACCAAAACCAAACAACCAACCAAACTTCAAAACAAGCATTAAATGGCAATTTACAAATCCAAAACGTCAAAAGAATCATGCCACAACTTAGGGAGTTCAACACATCTCCCAAAACACATCTTAGGTTCCCATTGCCAAAATACCAAAACTAATAGTGTATGAAAACATCACCATACATGAGCTTGGTTTCCGTTGGACACTCCAAGCTTCCTTGTTGCCCTCAAACACTTCAATTGTCTGCATTACTGGTAAAAAAGAGAGAGCGTAAGCACAATAGTTTAGTGAGGCATGCTCTAAATAAACCAACACAATAATGCATTTTTAGAAAACATTTAAGCAAAGCTTAAAACCACATTCCCATCTCTTTTCATGCAACCTTGCATACTTTACAAGCATCTCAGGCTTCAATACATTCAATTCAACATATTGGCTTTCAAGTGATAATTCACAACCATTTACAACTCAAAAACACAATCGGATACGCGGATTACAAGCGTTGTCCCACACGCTTCATACACACTACCGAACAACATAAGGTGGAGTTTAACGGTACAATCACAACCCCTCAACACTCGTGATGGAGTTTAACGATACAATCACAACCCCTCAACATCACTCATCGGTAGTTGTATAATTCCACTGACGAGAGCAAGGGACACATAACATAAGATCCACACAAAGACTTTTAACCACCGTTGTGATCTTACCTCTCTCGTTAGGGTACTTGGATGGAAAGTACGGTACAATCACAACCCCTCAACATCCAAGGCGACTTTATTCACGGTGCACCCAATCCTATAGCCGGCTAACTATATCCGATTCAAGTACTTTAATATCATTACATCACTTGCCAATATACGTCATTTACCATCAACAATTCACTATTTTTAAGCATTAAACAAAGCCATTTAACATCATGCATCACTATGAATTAAAACCATATTAACAATATGTCAAACCAAGGATCTCTTACCTTGAGCATCCTTCAACACATGGCTTTCAAAACCAGCATTAACCATGCTAAAAACATGCTTTCAAAACAGAATTTAATCATGCAAAATATAACCAATGCATCAAACCACTTCATGGCACATCCGAGGGAGTTTTCCCGAAAACTTACTCTTGAGCTTAGCTAAGTTGTTTAGACTTAAACTAAGCTCCCAAAACCTCCAAACAATCGTTACAAAGCTGGAAACCCAACTCCACTCACCGATTACGTTTCGCTTGCTTGCTGAAACGCCAATAAAGCCGCCGGATCAACTCCAAAAGTGTCCGAAGAAACCTCCGCCGTTTTAAACACATCAAAGTAGAGGATTAATGCATCATCATGTATTAAAATCTTCAGCCATCACACCTAAACTCGCTGCTCTAACCAAAACCAACATTTCAGCTACCAAACACAACCGAAAACACCTCCAAACTCTTCCAAAACTTAACCCAGACAAGATCCATCACTTCTAACCAATTCTAAACATCAATTAACATCCAAATTGAACCTAAACTCGTCCTTATACCTCCAGCTATAACAGAACAACAAGATCACCTCAAAAACCATCATTTTCATAAGCAAAAACTTAAGAAATACAACCTATTCGGGATTGCATTGATAAAATCTCATTTCTAACATCATTTAATATCCAAAATACATTAAAGAACCATCTCAAACAAAGCCCAATCAAATCTCAACAAAATTCTTCAAGATTTCTTTCAAATCTTGAGTTTTAAGCCAAAATCAAGTTTCTAACATTAAAACCATTTATAAAATTTAAATTAAGGATTGATAACTTGGGAATTTCAGTAAAGAACTGAGTATTTAGAGGAGAAGAACAATCTTACTTCTAAATGGTGATTTCTCCTTGATTTGAGCCAATTTCCTTGAAAATTCAATGAGGAAATCAAAAGGATTTGATGCAAGATTGATTAGGAATTAATTGATGATAGAAATCTCATCAATTGAAGTGTAGATCAATGCAAAAGTTTCTGGAGGAAAAGTGTTTGGATGATGGAATTTTGAGAGAAAAAGTAATGAGAAAATTTTAGGAAAAGGTAGTTATGAAATTCCAAAAAGTAGTTTCCCTTTTCTTTTAATTAATTAAAACATTAATTAAACCACCTAAATTAAGGAAAAATCTGGAGAAATCATTTTTGGGTAAATTAGCTCCTTAAAGATTCAAAGTTTCAATACAAACAAAACAACCACCACTAAACTTTTCAAAAATTGCATTTTAGTCACTACTCCAAAATGTAATATTTCCAAACCTTATTTTGTAAAATTGATTTCACCACTCTCTTATAAATATTAAAAGAGGATTTTTAGATGTTTTTCCATATTTTTAAAGCATCCCGAACTAGGCTTTCCCTAAAACCTCCTTTTATATTCGAATCGGAAATCAAACCGATCCGGTTCAGAACCTAAACTTTTAAGCCCAAAATTGGGGTGTTACAACTCTCCCCCCCCCCTTAAGAAATTTCGTCCTCGAAATTTACCTGGAGGAAAGAGGTACGGAAACTGCTTCTTCATGTCATCCTTTCTTTCCCACGTGGCTTCCTCAACACCATGATGCTTCCACAACACCTTAACCAATTCAATGGATTTGCCTCGAAGAACTTTACTATCCGAATCCAGAATTTCAACCGGTTCTTCATCATAGGTCAAATCCGGATTCAACTCCACTTCCTCCACAGGCATAACATGCGAAGGATCTGATCTATACCTCCGAAGCATAGAGACATGGAACACATCATTTATCTTTTCCAACTCTTGCGGCAACCTCAGCTTGTACGCAACAGGACCCACACGTTCAATCACCTCGTATGGTCCAATATACCTAGGGCTCTACTTACCCTTTCGGCCAAACCTCGTCACCTTCTTCCAAGGCGAAACCTTCAAGAACACACGGTCACCCACTACAAACTCAATCTCCTTACGCTTCAAATCTGCGTAAGGCTTCTGTCGATCAGAAGTTGCCTTCAACCGCTCACATATGAGCTTCACCTTCTCGGTGGTTCCTTTCAACAAAGCCGGCATTGAAACTAACTTCTGACATGTTTCAGCCCAACAAAGAGGAGTTCTGCACTTCCTCCCGTACAAGGCTTCATAAGGTGCCATTTGAATACTTGCCTGGTAACTATTGTTATAAGCAAACTCCACCAAAGGCAAATGCTTCTCCCAAGAACCTTGAAACTCAATCACACAGCACCTCAACATATCCTCAAGCACTTGGATAACACGCTCGGGCTGTCCATCCGACTGTGGATGATAAGAAGTACTAAAATTCAGCCGTGTACCCAAAGCTTGATGCAAACATTCCCAGAAACGCGATGTAAACCTCGGATCTCTATCCGACACTATAGACTTTGGCACACCATGCAATTGTACAATCTCAGCAATGTACAGCTCTGCAAGCTTGTCCAAAGTATACGTAGTATGCACGGGTAAGAAATGCGCACACTTCGTAACGCGATCCACAATCACCCACACTGAATTCTTCTTCGATGGCGACAAAGGCAAACCAGACACAAAGTCCATGGTAATCCTTTCCCACTTCCACTCAGGAATCCTCAACGGTTGCAGCAACCCTGAAGAAAACTGATGCTCAGCCTTAACCCGCTGACAAACCATGCACTTACTTACGTACTCCGCAACATCTTTCTTTAAACCCACCCAATAGTACTCATCCTTAAGATCACGATACATCTTTGTACTACCAGGGTGCATAGCAAAAGGACTACTATGAGCTTCAATCAGAATAGCACGCCTCAACTCTGCATCATTCGGCACTACTATCCGACTTCTAAAACATAGAACTCTATCATCATTAAAGCAAAAATCAGATGGTCTATCCTCAGCAATATCCTGAACATGTGGCACCAAGGAATCATCCAACAACTGCTTATCATTTATCAACTGTACCAAAGATGGTTTCACTTGCAATTCAGCCACAAGACCTCCATCTTGTGAAATACTCAGGCTGGCAAACATAGCCCTTAACTCCACTGCCACCTTCCTACTCAAGGCATCTGCTACAACATTAGCTTTTCCCGGATGGTACTCGATCGTCAGATCGTAATCTTTAAGCAACTCCACCCAATGTCGTTGCCTAAGATTCAACTCTTTCTGAGACATCAGATACTTCAAACTCTTGTGATCCGTATACACAGTACACTTCTCAACATACAGATAATGTCTCCAAATCTTCAAGGCAAAAACCACCGCAGCTAACTCAATATCATGCGTAGGATAATTGCGCTCATGCACCTTCAACTGGCGCGATGCATAAGCCACCACCTTACCCTCTTGCATTAACACACAACCCAAACCAAGATAGGATGCGTCGTTGTACACCACAAACTATTTCCCTTATTCAGGTTGAACCAAGATAGGAGCTTGCGTCAAAGCAGCCTTAAGCTTCTCAAAAGCCTGCTGCCTTGCTTCTGTCCATTCATACATGCCATCCTTTTGCAACAAGTTCGTCAAAGGTGCGGCAATCTTTGAAAACCCATCCACAAACCTCCGGTAGTATCCTGCCAAGCCAAGGAAACTACGGACTTCATGAACAGACTTAGGAGGCTTCCATTTCATCACTGCCTCAATCTTTTGAGGATCAACGCGAATCCCTTCAGCGGAAACCACATGACCAAGGAAAACAACTTCCCTAAGCCAGAATTCACATTTGCTAAGCTTAGCATAAAGCTGATTCTCCAACAATGCCTGCAACACAATCCTCAAATGCCCCTCATGCTCCTCCTTAGTACGAGAGTACACAAGGATATCATCAATGAACACCACAACAAATTTGTCCAAGTATTCATGGAACACCCTATTCATCATGTCCATAAAAGCTGCAGGAGCATTCGTCAAACCAAACGGCATCACAAGGAACTCATAATGCCCATACCTCGTTCTAAAGGCTGTTTTTGGCACATCCACATCCTTCACCTTAAGCTGGTAATAACCTAACCTTAAGTTAATCTTAGAGAACACAGCCGCTCCCCGAAACTGATCAAAAAGATCATCAATCCTCCGCAAAGGATACCGATTCTTGATAGTCAACTTATTTAGCTGACGATAATCGATGCACATTCTTATAGTGCCATCTTTCTTCTTCACAAACAAGACTGGTGCACCCCAAGGTGACACACTCGGCCGAATGAAACCACGATCAAGCAACTCCTCAAGTTGCGTCTTCAACTCCTTCAACTTCTTAGGTGCCATGCGATAGGGAGCAATGGACACTGGAGTTGTATTTTCATACAGCTCAATTCCAAACTCCACCTCTCGACTAGGAGGCAATCCAGGTAACTCCTCCGGAAACACACCAGGAAACTCTCGCACAATCCTGATATCTTGAACTCGCAACTCCTTAGAGCTAGGGTTCATCACAAAAGCCAGGTAAGCCTCACAACCTTGCCTCATCATTCGGCTTGCTTCCAATGTAGACACCACATTGGCAGGAAACTTCACATTCTCACCAACCAGCACTACTTCGTAATCATCCGCAAGTTTCAACGAAACTCGCTTGTTCTCAATATCCACTACAACTCGATGTTCAACAAGCCAATCCATTCCAAGGATCACATTAAAACCATAGAACGGCAATTCCATGAGATCAACAAGAAAAACATGGTTTTGCACTACCAAAGGACATCTTCTATACAACTTCCGTGTCACAACAGTCTCACCAAAGGAACTAGTCACACGCATACCAACATCCAAAGACTCAACAGGTAAACCAAGCAATTGAGCATGTTCACACAATATGTATGAGTGTGTAGATCCAGAATCAATCAAGGAAAGTAATGATAAGGATTGCAAAGTAAAGGTACCTGCGATCACATCCGTATCATTTCTCCCCTCACGCTGAGCATACACTCGAGCCTGGCCACCGCCCTCAGGTTGAACGGCCACCACATGCGCCACATTCCTTCCACCACCATCTCTATGCTGGAAATTACCAGGGCCGCGCCCACGACCTCTCTGTGGTGCAACTACCCTAAGAGTACGTCCCTGACGACCACCAGCCAACAAAGGACACTCCCTCCTCATGTGGTCTGCCGAACCACTATTCCAGCATGAATTACCGGTCACTGCTACAGGAGCCTGAACTTCTCTCGCTGCTCGAGGACAATCTCGCCTCAAATGGCCACGAGATCCACACGTCCAGCATGTGTTCTGATCAGCCCTCATCCTATCTCCCTGAACAGGCGCACCATGCCCTCCATTACCATGCCTAGCAGAAGACTGATACTTCTTATCTCGTCCTCTCTTGTTCCGTCCACCACCGAAACTATAATCATCAGCTATTTTGCTCGAGCTAGAACTAACACCTCTGGGAGACAAACCCAAGTTCTGCTCAATGTCCTTCGCTCTACTCACCAGCACATCAAAATCTGTATACTCAGCAACAAGCATAAAGGTCTTCACGTCCGGCACCAAACCATATCGGAAGCGTTCACACCTCTCCCACCCACTAGGGATAAGCACATGTGCGTACTGACTAAGACGGACAAACTGGATCTCATACTCAGCCACCGTCATGCTTCCTTGCACAAAAGACATAAATTCTCTTTTCTTCTCATCCAAGTATCGCACACCCAGATACTTCCGCTTGAACGTGTTCAAGAAGAACGTCCAAGTCACATCATTTTCCTCCATCCCGTAGATAGTGGTCGTCCACCACGTATAAGCATCATCATGTAGCAGTTATACCACACAACCCAATTTCTGCACATTGTTGCAGTTCATTTGCCCCAAAATCCTCTTGGTGCTTTCAAGCAAAGATTTGGATCCTTCAGGAGATAAACCTCTGAGCTCAGTCCCTCCCAGATTGCGGAGACATTCCAAAGGTAATCTCACGTTAGCATCACCCTGATGCGTAGCTCCGTGAGCTCCAACTACTGCTGCCTGGAAGGCTCCAGCAATAGCCTGTATCAATACAGTCATGTCAGGAGCAGCTTGCCCCTGCCCACCTTCAGGTCCAGCGACCCCAGCACCAGCACCAACACCAACATTATCACCTCCAGCACCACCACCGCCGGGTGGTCCACAACCAGGGGGAGGAGGTATATCCACAACATTATCAGCAATTTTCTCGTTCTCATTCTGAGCCATAGCTCTCGTATTCACCCTCATCTCTCTACGAGGCCCCATTTACAAAGAAAAAACAATGCACTGACACAAATGCAATAAACATAATTAGGCTCAACAAGGTAAGTAATCCAAGTACTCAAGCTCTTTTTCCAAAAACAATTCCTTTCATTAGTTTTGATATGGCAATGGGTTGCCCTAACATGCTTCAACATAGCATAACATCATAATTGCAACCATACTTCACAACTCACATAACATGCTTTCACCCAATAGGCATATCATGCAAATACACATACATCATCCTCATAAAAGTCCCAAAGATACGAGAACTAAGCTCTGATACCACCAAATGTAACCCTCTTAGCCCGGCCTAGACGGTTGACCCAAACTACTAAGATTAAACGGGGAAAACCAAAGTCAACCCAAAAGTCAACCTTGATTAACGACCCTTTTTTCTTTTAAATCTTGTCTAGATGCACATTAACCCTAAGTGAGCACTCATGAAACATATAGGTGTAAAGCACAGCGATCGAATTTCAATACGGGACTCAATTGCACAATATACAAATGTTAGGGACCAAAGTGTAAATTCTGAAAATTAGAAGGTCATAACTGATTTTAAAGTTACCAATATTTAATTAGTCATATTACATGCTTCCATGTCAAATTTCATCTTAATTGGACATCTCAAACTCATGCAATTGCGATTACAATTTTTGGGACTAAAACGTAAAGCTTGCAAACCTCAACACCCTTCAAAACAGTGCCCAACGGTCACCTGTTTCGAAACGGCGTTGACCGTTTCAAAACACGGGTTAGTTTCGAGACTAGTTCCGAAACAGGGCCTTCCAGTGGCCAAACCGTTTCGAAACAGCCTCCAGTAGTTTCGAAACACGAAGGCCATTTCAGGCCCCCAATTCAAAAAGCCAGTGGGTGTTCCGATACGGTTTGCCCAGAAGCTGCAGGTTTTTCTGGTTTTTCATACATAATTCCACTCAAACACATTCTAATGACTTCCTAATCATGCCAACAAGTCATCATTCATATATAGAGCATGTTTGCAAAACCCAAACACATTCATGGCATCCAACATGTGATTTCAAAAGTCTATAGGCATGCTTCCTATTAACCAAAACCAAACAACCAACCAAACTTCAAAACAAGCATTAAATGGCCATTTACAAATCCAAAACATCAAAAGCATCATGCCACAACTTAGGGAGTTCAACACATCTCCCAAAACACATCTTAGGTTCCCATTGCCAAAATACCAAAACTAATAGTGTATGAAAACATCACCATACATGAGCTTGGTTTCCCTTGGACACTCCTAGCTTCCTTGTTGCCCAAAAACACTTCAATTGTTTGCATTATTGGTACAAAAGAGAGAGCGTAAGCACAATAGCTTAGTGAGGCATGCTCTAAATAAACCAACACAATAATGCATTTTTAGAAAACATTTAAGCAAAGCTTAAAACCACATTCACATCTCTTTTCATGCAACCTTGCATACTTTACAAGCATCTCATGCTTCAATATATTCAATTCAACATATTGGCTTTCAAGTGATAACTCACAACCATTTACAACTCAAAAACACAATCGGATATGCGGATTACAAGCGTTGTCCCACACGCTTCATACACACTACCGAACAACATAAGTTGGAGTTTAATGGTACAATCACAACCCCTGAACACACGTGATTGAGTTTAATGGTACAATCACAACCCCTCAACATCCCTCATCGGTAGTTGTATAATTCCACTAACGAGTGCAAGGGACACATAACACAAGATCCACACACGGACTTTTAACCACCGTTGTGATCTTACCTCTCTCGTTAGGGTACTTGGATGGAGTGTACGGTACAATCACAACCCCTCAACATCCAAGGCGACTTTATTCACGGTGCACCCAATCCTATAGTCGGCTAACTATATCCGATTCAAGTACTTTAAAACCATTACATCACTTGTCAATGTACGTCATTTACCATCAACAATTCACTGTTTTTAAGCATTAAACAAAGCCATTTAACATCATGCATCACTATGCATCAAAACCATATTAACAATATGTCAAACCAAGGATCTCTTACCTTGAGCATCCTTCAACACATGGCTTTCAAAACCAGCATTAACCATGCTAAAAACATGCTTTCAAAACAGAATTTAATCATGCAAAATATAACCAATGCATCAAACCACTTCATGGCACATCCGAGGGAGTTTTTCCGAAAACTTACTCTTGAGCTTAGCTAAGTTGTTTAGACTTAAACTAAGCTCCCAAAACCTCCAAACAATCGTTACAAATCTGGAAACCCAACTCCACTCACCGATTACGTTTCGCTTGCTTGTCGAAACGCCAATCAAGCCTCCAGATCAACTCCAAAAGTGTCCGAAGAAGCCTCCCTTATTTTAAACACATCAAAGCAGAGGATTAATGCATCATCATGCATTAAAATCTTCAGCCATCATACCTAAACTCGCTGCTCTAACCAAAACCAACATTTCAGCTACCAAACACAACCGAAAACACCTCCAAACTCTTCCAAAACTTAACCCAGCCAAGATCCATCACTTCTAACCAATTCTAAACATCAATTAACATCCAAATTGAACCTAAACTCGTCCTTATACCTCCAGCTATAACAGAACACCAAGATCACCTCAAAACCACCATTTTCATAAGCTAAAACTTAGGAAATACAACCTATTCGGGATTACATTGATAAAATCTCATTTCTAACATCATTTAATATCCAAAATACATTAAAGAACCATCTCAAACAGAGCCCAATCAAATCTCAACGAAATTCTTCAAGATTTCTTCCAAATCTTGAGTTTTAAGCCAAAATCAAGTTTCTAACATTAAAACCATTTATAAAACTTAAATTAAGGATTGATAACTTGGGAAGTTAAGTAAAGAACTGAGTATTTAGAGGAGAAGAACAATCTTACCTCTAAATGGTTATTTTTCCTTGATTTGAGCCAATTTCCTTGAAAATTCAATGAGGAAATCAAAAGGATTGGATGCAAGATTGATTAGGAATTATTTGATGATAGAAATCTCATCAATTGAAGTGTAGATCAATGCAAAAGTTGCTGGAGGAAAAGTGTTTGGATGATGGAATTTTGAGAGAAAATGTAATGAGAAAATATTAGGAAAAGGTAGTTATGAAATTCCAAAAAGTAGTTTCCTTTTTCTTTTAATTAATTAAAACATTAATTAAACTACCTAAATTAAGGAAAAATCTGGAGAAATCATTTTTGGGTAAATTAGCTCCTTAAAGATTCAAAGTTTCAATCCTTACAAAACAGTCACCACTAAACTTTTCAAAAATTGCATTTTAGTCACAACTCCAAAATGTAATATTTGCAAATCTTATTTTGTAAAATTGATTTCTCCACTCTCTTGTATATATTAAAAGAGGATTTTTAGATATTTTTCCATATTTTTAAAGCATCTCGAACTAGACTTTTCCTAAAACCTCTTTTTATATTTGAACCGAAAATCAAACCAATCCGTTTCAGAACCTAAACTTCTAAGCCCAAAATTGGGGTGTTACAACTCTCCCCCCTTAAGAAATTTCGTCCTCGAAATTTACCTGGAGGAAAGAGGTACGGAAACTGCTTCTTCATGTCATCCTTTCTTTCCCACGTGGCTTCCTCAACACCACGATACTTCCACAACACCTTAACCAATTCAATGGTTTTGCCTCGAAGAACTTTACTGTCCGAATCCAGAATTTCAACCGGTTCTTCATCATAGGTCAAATCCGGATTCAACTCCACTTCCTCCACAGGCATAACATGCGAATGGTCTGATCTATACCTCCGAAGCATAGAGACATGAAACATATCATGTATCTTTCACAACTCTTGCGGCAACCTCAGCTTGTACGCAACAGGACCCACACGTTCAATCACCTCGTATGGTCCAATATACCTAGGGCTCAACTTACCCTTTCGGCCAAACCTCATCACCTTCTTCCAATGCGAAACCTTCAAGAACACACGATCACCCACTGCAAACTCAATCTCCTTACGCTTCAAATCCGCGTAAGACTTCTGTCGATCAGAAGCTGCCTTCAACCGCTCACAAATGCGCTTCACCTTCTCGGTGGTTCCTTTCAACAAAGCCGACATTGAAACCAACTTCTGACCTGTTTCAGCCCAACAAAGAGGAGTTCTGCACTTCCTCCCATATAAGGCTTCATAAGGTGCCATTTGAATACTTGTCTGGTAGCTATTGTTATAAGCAAACTCCACCAAAGGCAAATGCTTCTCCCAAGAACCTTGAAACTCAATCACACAACACCTCAACATATCCTCAAGCACTTGGATAACACGCTCGGGCTGTCCATCCGACTGTGGATGATAAGAAGTACTAAAATTCAGCCGTGTACCCAAAGCTTGATGCAAACATTCCCAGAAACGCGATGTAAACCTCGGATCTCTATTCGACACTATAGACTTTGGCATACCATGCAATCGTACAATCTCAGCAATGTACAGCTCTGCAAGCTTGTCCAAAGTATATGTAGTATGCACAGGTAAGAAATGCGCACACTTCGTAAGGCGATCCACAATCACCCACACCAAATTCTTCTTCGATGGCGACAAAGGCAAACCAGACACAAAGTTCATGGTAATCCTTTCCCACTTCCACTCAGGAATCCTCAACGGTTGCAACAACCCTGAAGGAAATTGATGCTCGGCCTTAACTCGCTGACAAACCATGCACCTACTTACGTACTCCGCAACATCTTTCTTTAAACCCACCCAATAGTACTCATCCTTAAGATCAAAATACATCTTTGTACTACCAGGGTGCATAGCAAAAGGACTACTATGAGCTTCAGTCAGAATAGCACACCTCAACTCCGCATCATTTGGCACTACTATCCGACTTCCAAAACATAGAACTCCATCATCATTAAAGCAAAAATCTGATGGTCTATCCTTAGCAATATCCTGAACATGTGGCACCAAGGAATCATCCAACAATTGCTTATCCTTTATCAACTGTACCAAAGATGGTTTCACTTGAAATTCAGCCACAAGACCTCCATCTTGTGAAATACTCAGGCTGGCAAACATAGCCCTTAACTCCACTGTCACCTTCCTACTCAAGGCATCAGCTACAACATTAGCGTTTCCCGGATGGTACTCGATCGTCATATCGTAATCTTTAAGCAACTCCACCCAACGTCGTTGCCTAAGATTAAACTCTTTCTAAGACATCAGATACTTCAAACTCTTGTGATCCGTATACACAATACACTTCTCACCATACAGATAATGTCTCCGAATCTTAAAGGCAAAAACCACCGCAGCTAACTCAATATCATGCGTAGGATAATTGCGCTCATGCACCTTCAACTGGCGCGATGCATAAGCCACCACCTTACCCTCTTACATTAACACACACCCCAAACCAACATAGGATGTGTCGCTGTACACCACAAACTCTTTCCCTGATTCAGGTTGAACCAAGATAGGAGCTTGCGTCAAAGCTGCCTTAAGCTTCTCAAAAGCCTGATGCCTTGCTTCTGTCCACTCATACCTGACATCCTTTTGCAACAACTTCGTCAAAGGTGCGGCAATCTTTGAAAACCCATCCACAAACCTCCGGTAGTATACTGCCAAGCCAAGGAAACTACGGACTTCATGAACAGACTTAGGAGGCTTCCACTTCATCACCGCCTCAATCTTTTGAGGATCAACGCGAATCCCTTCAGCAGAAACCACATGACCAAGGAAAACAACTTCCCTAAGCCAGAATTCACACAGCCGCTCCCCGAAACTGATCAAAAAGATCATCAATCCTCGACAAAGGATATCGATTCTTGATAGTCAACTTATTCAGCTGACGATAATCGATGCACATTCTCATAGTGTCATCTTTCTTCTTCACAAACAAGACTGGTGCACCCCAAGGTGACACACTCGGCCGAATGAAACCACGATCAAGCAACTCTTGAAGTTGCGTATTCAACTCCTTCAACTCCTTAGGTGCCATGCGATAGGGAGCAATGGACAATGGAGTTGTATTTTCATACAGCTCAATTCCAAACTCCACCTCTCGACTAGGAGGCAATCCAGGTAACTCCTCCGGAAACACACCAGGAAACTCTAGCACAATCCTGATTTCTTGAACTCGCAACTCCTTAGAGCTAGGGTTCATCACAAAAGCCAGGTAAGCCTCACAACCTTGCCTCATCATTCGGCTTGCTTCCAATGTAGACACCACATTGGCAAGAAACTTCACATTCTCACCAACCAGCACTACTTCGTAATCATCCGAAAGTTTCAACGAAACTCTCTTGTTCTCAAAATCCACTACAGTTCGATGTTCAACAAGCCAATCCATTCCAAGGATCACATCAAAACCATAGAACGGTAATTCCATGAGATCAACAAAAAAAACATGGTTTTGCACTACCAAAGGACATCTTCTATACAACTTCCGTGTCACAACAGTCTCACCAAAGGAACTAGTCACACGCATACCAACATCCAAAGACTCAACAGGTAAACCAAGCAATTGAGCATGTTCACACAATGTATATGAGTGTGTAGATCTAGAATCAATCAAGGAAAGTAATGATAAGGATTGCAAAGTAAAGGTACCTGTAATCACATCTGTATCATTTCTCCCCTCACGCTGAGCATACACTCGAGCCTGGCTACCACCCTCAGGTTGAACGGCCACCACATGCGCCACATTTCTCCCACCATCATCTCTATGCTGGAAATTACCACGGCCGCGCCCACGACCTCTCTGTGGTGCAACTACCCCAGGAGCACGTCCCTGACCACCACCGGCCAACAAATGACACTCCCTCCTCATGTGGTATGCCGAACCACAATTCAAGCATGAATTACCGGTCACTGCTACAGGAGCATGAACTTCTCTCGCTGCTCGAGAAAAATCTCGCCTCAAATGGCCACGAGATCCACACGTCCAGCACGTGCTCTGATCAGCCCTCATCCTATCTCCCTGAACAGGCGCACCATGCCCTCCATTACCATGCCTAGCAGAAGATTGATACTTCTTATCTCGTCCTCTCTTGTTTCGTCCACCACCGGAACTATAATCAACAGCTCTTTTGCTCGAGCTAGAACTAACACCTCTGGGAGACAAACCCAAGTTCTGCTCGATGTCCTTCGCTCTACTCACCAGCACATCAAAATCTGTATACTCAGCAGCAAGCATAAAGGTCTTCACGTCCGGCACCAAACCATATCGGAAGCGTTCACATCTCTCTCCCGGTCACTAGGGATAAGCTCAGGTGCGTACTGACTAAGACTGAAAAACTGAATTTCATACTCAGTAACCGTCATGCTTCCTTGCACAAGAGACATAAATTCTCTTTTCTTCTCATCCAAGTATCGCACACCCAGATACTTCTACTTGAACATGTTCAAGAAGAACGTCCAAGTCACATTATTTTCCTCCATCCCGGAGATAGTGGTCGTCCACCACGTATAAGCATAATCATGTAGCAGTGATACCACACAACCCAATTTCTGCACATTGTTGCAGTTCATTTGCCCCAAAATCCTCTTGGTGCTTTCCAACCATGATTCGAATCCTTCAGGAGATAAACCTCTGAACTCAGTCCCTCCCAGACTGCGGAGACGTTCCAAAGGTAATCTCACGTTAGCATCACCCTGATGCGTAGCTCCGTGAGCTCCAACTACTGCTGCCTGGAAGGCTCCAGCAATAGCCTGTATCATTACGGTCATGTCAGGAGCAGCTTGCCCCAGCCCACCTTAAGGTCCAGCGACCCCAGAACCAGCACCAACACCAACATTATCACCTCCAGCACCACCACCGCCGGGTGGTCCACCACCAGGGGGAGGAGGTATATCCGCAACATTATCAGCATTTTCCTCGTTCTCATTCTGAGCCATTGCTCTCGTATTCACCCTCATCTATCTACGAGGCCCCATTTACAAGAAAAAAACAACGCACTAACACAATTGCAATAAACATAATTAGGCTCAACAAGGTAAGTAATCCAAGTACTCAAGCTCTTTTTCCAAAAACAATTCCTTTCATTAGTTTTGATATGGCAATGGGTTCCCCTAACATGCTTCAACATAGCATAACATCATAATTGCAACCATACTTCACAACTCACATAACATGCTTTCACCCAATAGGCATATCATGCAAATACACATACATCATCCTAATACAAATCCCAAAGATACGAGAACTAAGCTCTGATACCACCAAATGTAACCCCCTTAGCCCGGCCTAGACGGTTGACCCGAACTACGAAGATTACACAGGGAAAACCAAAGTCAACCCGAAAGTCAACCTTGATTAATGACCACTTTTTTCTTTTAAATCTTTTCTAGATGCACATTAACCCTAAGTGAGCACTCATGAAACATATAGGTGTAAAGCACAGCGATCGAATTTCAATAAGGGACTCAATTGCACAATATACAAATGTTAGGGACCAAAGTGTAAATTCTGAAAATTAGAAGGTCATAAAGGATTTTAAAGTTACCAATATATAATTAGTCATATTACATGCTTTCCTGTCAAATTTCATATTACTTGGACATTTTGAACTCATGCAATTGCGATTACAATTTTCGGGACTAAAAGGTAAAGCTTGCAAAACTCAACACCATTCAAAACAGTGCCCAACGGTCACCTGTTTCGAAACGGTGTTGATCGTTCCGAAACCCGGGTTGGATCCGAGACTAGTTCCGAAACAGGGCCTTCTAGTGGCCAAACCATTTCGAAGTAGCCTCCAGACGTTTCGAAACACGAAGGCCATTTCAGGCCCTCGTTTCGAAACGCCAGTGGGTGTTCCGATACGGTTTGCCCAAAAGCTGCAGATTTTCTGGTTTTTCATACATAAATCCACTCAAACACATCCTAATTACTTCCTAATCATGCCAACAAGTCATCATACATATATAGAGCATGTTTGCAAAACTCGAACACATTCATGGCATCCAACATGTGATTTCAAAAGTCTATAGGCATGCTTCCTATTAACCAAAACCAAACAACCAACCAAACTTCAAAACAAGCATTAAATGGCCATTTACAAATCCAAAACATCAAAAGTATTATGCAACAACTTAGGGAGTTCAACACATCTCCCAAAACACATCTTAGGTTCCCATTGCCAAAATACCAAAACTAATAGTGTATGAAAACATCACCATACATGAGCTTGGTTTCCATTGGACACTCCTAGCTTCCTTGTTGCCCTCAAACACTTCAATTGTTTGCATTTTTGGTACAAAAGAGAGAACGTAAGCACAATAGTTTAGTGAGGCATGCTCTAAATAAACCAACACAATAATGCATTTTTAGAAAACATTTAAGCAAAGCTTAAAACCACATTCCCATATCTTTTCATGCAACCTTGCATACTTTACAAGCATCTCATGCTTCAATATATTCAATTCAACATATTGGCTTTCAAGTGATAATTCACAACCATTTACAACTCAAAAACACAATCAGATACGCGGATTACAAGCGTTGTCCCACACGCTTCATACACACTACCGAACAACATAAGGTGGAGTTTAACGGTACAATCACAACCCCTCAACACCCGTGATGGATTTTAACGGTACAATCACAATCCCTCAACATCACTCATCGGTAGTTGTATAATTCCACTAACGAGAGCAAGGGACACATAACACAAGATCCACACACGAACTTTTAACCACCGTTGTGATCTTACCTCTCTCGTTAGGGTACTTGGATGGAGTGTACGGTACAATCACAACCCCTCAACATTCAAGGCGACTTTATTCACGGTGCACTCAATACTATAGTCGGCTAACTATATCTGATTCAAGTACTTTAAAATCATTACATCACTTGCCAATATACGGTTCACTGTTTTAAGCATTAAACAAAGCCATTTAACATCATGCATCATTATGCATCAAAACCATATTAACAATATGTCAAACCAAGGATCTCTTACCTTGCGCATCCTTAACACATGGCTTTCAAAACCAGCATTAACCATGCTAAAAACATGCTTTCAAAACGGAATTTAATCATGCAAAATATAATCAATGCATCAAACCACTTCATGGCACATCCGAGGGAGTTTTTCCGAAAACTTACTCTTGAGCTTAGCTAAGTTGTTTAGACTTAAACTAAGCTCTCAAAACCTCCAAACAATCGTTACAAAGCTGGAAACCCAACTCCACTCACCGATTTCGTTTCGCTTGCTTGCCGAAAAGCCAATCAAGCCTCTGGATCAACTCCAAAAGTGTCTGAAGAAGCCTCCCATGTTTTAAACACATCAAAGCAGAGGATTAATTCATCATCGTGCATTAAAATCTTCAGCCATCACACCTAAACTCGCTGCTCTAACCAAAACTAACATTTCGGCTACCAATCACAACCGAAAACACCTCCAAACTCTTTCAAAACTTAACCCAGCAAAGATCCATCACTTCTAACCAATTCTAAACATAATTAACATCCAAATTGAACCTAAACTCGTCCTTATACCTCCAGCTATAACAGAACACCGAGATCACCTCAAAAACCACCATTTTCATAAGCAAAAACTTAGGAAATACAACCTATTCGGGATTGCATTGATAAAATCTCATTTCTAACATCATTTAATATCCAAAATACATTAAAGAACCATCTCAAACAGAGCCCAATCAAATCTCAACGAAATTCTTCAAGATTTCTTCCAAATCTTGAGTTTTAAGCCAAAATCAAGTTTCTAACATTAAAACCATTTATAAAACTTAAATTAAGGATCGATAACTTGAGAATTTCAGTAAAGAACTGAGTATTTAGAGGAGAAAAACAATCTTACATCTAAATGGTGATTTCTCCGTGATTTGAGCCAATTTCCTTGAAAATTCAATGAGGAAATCAAAAGGATTTGATGCAAGATTGATTAGGAATTAATTGATGATAGAAATATCATCAATTGAAGTGTAGATCAATGCAAAAGTTGCTGGAGGAAAAGTGTTTGGATGATGGAATTTTGAGAGAAAAAGTAATGAGAAAATTTTAGGAAAACGTTGTTATAAAATTCCAAAAAGTAGTTTCCCTTTTTCTTTTAATTAATTAAAACATTAATTAAACCACCTAAATTAAGGAAAAATCTGGAGAAATCATTTTTGGGTAAATTAGCTCCTTAAAGATTCAAAGTTCCAATCCTTACAAAACAGTCACCACTAAACTTTTCAAAAATCACATTTTAGTCACTACTCCAAAATGTAATATTTCCAAACCTTATTTTGTAAAATTGATTTCACCACTCTCTTATATATATTAAAAGAGGATTTTTAGATATTTTTCCATATTTTTAAAACATCCTGAACTAGGTTTTCCCTAAAACCTCCTTTTATATTCGAACCGAAAATCAAACCGATCCGGTTCAGAACCTAAACTTCTAAGCCCAAAATTGGGGTGTTACACTCCAGCTGGCTGACCGCTCTTACGTAGACCCTGAAGGAAAAATCGAAGACATCTTGGTCAGAGTGGATAGGTTTATATTCTCTGATGACTTCCTTGTTTTGGATTGTGAGGCAGATGAGCATGCATCGATCATACTGGGAGACCATTCCTAGCCACGGGCAAAACTCTAATTGATGTGGAGAAGGGAGAATTAATCATGAGGGTAAACGATCAACACATAAAGCACAATGTACTTCAGACACTCAAGCAAGCTAATAACAAAAAGAGTGCCAACTGATCCAGGCAACCACAAAAGTAAATCTCACACCGGATGCCCCCTACCTCAACAGCCACTGCCCGGGCAGAGATTCTTGGCACTGCCTCAACAGCTACTTAGGCGACTGCCTAGACACCTACCTCGGCAGCCAGCCTAAAGAGGTAAACTGGACTGGTACTCGTCCAGGTAAGTATTTTGAACCTCTTAAATACACAACAAAAGTGTCTGCCGTTGAAAAACTATTGACCAGCCACCCAAACTGGAAGTTAAACCACTACCCAAAGCTTAAATACGTTTATCTTGGATAAAATGACACTTTTCCTGTAATTATTTCTTCCAAGTTGATGCACGAACAAGAACAGTAGTTGGTTGAGATGCTCAGGCGGCACAAACAAGCCATTTGTTGGACTATTGCTGATCTAAAAGGAATCAAAATGGCAGTTTGTATGCATAAGATCCTCCTAGAGGACAATCATAAGCTGGCAGTCGATGCCTAAAGGCAGCTAAATGAGGCCATGAAGGATGTAGTGAGAAAAAAAGTAATCAAGTGGCTTGATGCCGGTATTATTTACCCCATATCCCACAGCACAGGGGTAAGTCCGGTCCAATGTGTGCCTAAGAAAGGAGGGATGACAGTCATCACAAACGAAGAAAATGAGTTAATCCCAACCCGGACTGTAACCAGTTGGAGGGTTTGTATGGACTATCCAAAGCTGAATAAAGCAACTCGAAAGGACCACTTCCCCTTACCTTTCATAGATCAAATGTTAAATAGATTGACCAAAAACTCTTACTATTGTTTTCTTGATGGTTACTCGGGTTACAATCAGATTTCAATCACTCCGAAGGACCAAGAGAAAACTACATTCACCTGCCTATACGGAACATACACATTCAGAAGGATGTTGTTTGGACATTGCAATGCATCAACAACCTTCAAAAGATGTAAGATTGCCATTTTTCCGATATGGTATGAAGATTTCATCAATGATTTTTCAGTTTTTGGAGACAGCTTTGAGAGATGCCTCAACAACCTGGAAAAAGTACTCGAAAGATGTGAAGAATCTAACCTGGTCTTAAACTAGGAGAAATGTCACTTTATGGTAGACGACAGCATTGTGCTGAGCCATAAAATCTCCTACAGCGTCATAGAGGTTGACAGAGCAAAAATCGATGTTATCAAAAAAGTGCTGCCACCTACCAATGTTAAAGTGATCAGGAGTTTTCTGGGACACGCTGGTTTTTATAGACGTTTCATTGAAAACTTTTTGAAAATAACTAAACCATTGTGTTATTTGCTTGAACATGATAAACCCTTTAACTTTGATGACAAATGCAGTGAGGCATTTAAAACCCTAAAGAAGAAACTTGTAGCCGCTCCCATTGTAGTACCACTAGAATGGACGTTGCCCTTTGAGTTAATGTGTGATGCCAGTGACTACACCATCAGGGCAGTGCTAGGGCAGAGGAAAAACAAAATCCTCCATTCATCTATTATGCCAGCAAGACGCTCAACGAGGCCCAAGTTAATTATACCATCACTGAGAAGGAGATGCTAGTAGTAGTTTTTGCTTTTGATAAGTTTCGAGCCTATCTCATCGGAACAAAGGTGACAGTCCCCACAGACCATTCAACCATAAAATACCTTTTCTCCAAGAAAGATGCAAAACCAAGATTGATACGCTGGATTCTTCTCCTGCAAGAATTCGATGTAGAAATCAAGGACAAAAAAGGGACAGAGAACCAAGTTGCTGATCATCTGTCACGACTAGAGGGAAGACCCACAGACACGACTGAAACTTAGGAAAACTTCCTAGATCAACAGATCCTAGCCACCTCAACAGTAGACCTCGCAGCCGCCCAGGCAGCATATACCAAAGCGGCCGCGATAGAACCTCTAGCAGCCATGACAACCTTCACTGTACCTTGGTATGCTGATCTTGTAAACTTCTTGGTTAGTGGTATTTTTCATCATAACATGAATTACCAATGGAAAAAGAGGTTTCAAAATGATGCAGAACATTATTATTGGGAAGAACCTCTTTTGTTTAAATGTGCAGACCAGGTGATTCGGAGATGTGTACCAGAGGAAGAACAAGAAGTCCCCCACCATTGAAACTCATCATATGAGGGACATTATGGAGGAACCAAAACTACTGCTAAGGTTCTCCAATCAGGACTCTTCTAGCCAACACTATATAGAGATGCCCATGCATACTACAAATAGTGTTACAAATGCCAACGGACGGGCAACAGCTCAAGGAGGAATGAGATGCCACTACAAAATATATTCTAGAAGTCGAACTATTCGATGTATGGGGAATCGACTTCATGGGCCCGTTTCCATCATCATGTGGGAACTTATACATATTGCTACTAGTGGATTATGTGTCCAAGTGGGTGGAAGACATTGCTACACCAAAGGATGATTCCAAAACCGTTCTGAAATTTCTCCAAAAGCATATCTTTACACGGTTTGGAATCCCTAAATCCATCATAAGTGACGAGGAAAGACACTTTGAAAAAAAAAACTGATTGCCAAGCATTGAAGAAACTTGGTGTCACACACAAATTTGCCACGGCATACCATCCTCAGGCCAATGGGCAAGCTAAAATATCAAACAAGGATCTGAACAACATTCTCGAAAAGGTGGTTAACCCATCTAGGAAAGATTGGTCTCTTCGAATCAATGATGCATTATGGGCATATAGAACAACCTATAAGACCTCATTGGGCATGTCACCCTATCGGATCGTGTATGGAAAAACCAACCACCTGCCCGTTGAGATTGAACATAAGGCATATTGGGCCATCAAGGAAGTAAACCTAGACTGGGACAAAGTCGAGAAAAAGAGACTCATGTACCTGAATGAGATCGAAGAATTCAGAGCCTTGGCATATGACAATACGAGAATATACAAGTAGAAAACCAAAAAATGGCATGACAAGTTGTTGCTAGGGCAGTTTAGATTAAAGTTATTGCAATAAAATTCAAAGTTTGTTTACTCTTGGTTTTCAATTGTTTGTAATCAAATTGGGAGAGGAAGTTGCAATTTATCTATTTGTTCAATTTTGGGAGAGTTGAACTCAAGAACGAGTAAACACAATTTTGTCCAATCCAGGGTAAAACTACTTTGTCTTAAGAATAAGTTGGAAGTTCAACGGCTAAAGGAGGCTTAGCATTGGTTGGTGTTCATCCTTTGATTAACGTCGGGAGGTATTATCAAGACGTGTTCGCCAATAGCACTTCGACTTAAGGATAAGGAGTAACTGAAGGAAGCCTTTCCAAACCTTGAATTGTCGCTTAGTCGCCCGGGCAGCAACGTAGTCTCTGTCGAGGCAGGCATCTGCCAAGGCAGTTTTCTGTCAAAATCATCTAGATTGTTAAAACGATTCTGCAATTCTTTGCTGAGACGGAGCATTCAAAATCCACACTACAACGCATAACAATATCGTCCTATTTTCTCAATCTGATTTCTCAACTCTTTATTTTAATTGCATTTAGTTTAATCGATTCAAACAAACCTCAATTTACTTGTGTTTTTATTTTTACTTGTGCAGGAAGATAAATTCTGAAGGGTTTCCCAATCCCTATCGAGACGATATCTTTTATATTAAAAATAGGCATCAGTGTAGACTTACACTTAAAGCGGGACTATTCGACAGCCTACAGCCAACCTTGAGTTCTCCATCCATTTGAATGGATTGCTCCATTTTAAGAATAGGATTTGTATCCCTAATAATGAAGAATTGAAGAGAGAAATCTTGCAAGAAGTTCATCAAAGCTCTTTTTCGATTCATCATGGATCTGTTAAGATGTACAAGGATCTAAAGCCTCTATATTTGTGGCCAGGCATGAAGGCAACCATCACAGATTTCGTGTCAAGATGTTTAACATGTCAAAGGGTCAAAGTCGAACACCGAGCTCCCATTGGATTACTTCAACCCATCGAATTTCCTTAGTGGAAATGGGATCGAATCACCATGGACTTTGTAAATGGTCTTCCTTGCACACCAAGAAAGTGTGATGATGTGTGGGTGATAGTGGATTTATTCTCTAAATCGGCTCACTTCATCTCGATTCGAATGATATATAGCCTGGATACCTTAGCCGAGTTGTATATATGTGAAGTTGTATGCTTGCATAGAGTCCTTGCATCTATAATCTTTGATCGAGACCCCAGATTCACAGCTCAATTTTAGAGATCCTTGCAACGAGCCCTTGAGACTAAATTGAATCTAAGCACAGCTTTTCATCCACAAACCGATGGCAAATCGGAGAGGGTGATACAAGTACTCGAAGACATTCTAAGAGCTTGTGTCATAGACTTTAGAAAGAATTAGAAGTCCTTGGCTCTTCTAGAGTTTGCCTACAACAATAGCTACCAAGTATCTATCCAAATGGCTCTGTTTGAAGTCTTGTATGGGAGAAAATGTAGAACACCCTTATGCTGGTCTGAACTAGGAGAAACAAGATTTTAAGACCTCAATTGCTTAGAGAAACTGAAGAGCAAGTCCAAATCATTCACGATCGATTGAAGCAAGCCTTTGATAGGGAAAAGCATATGTCGACTTGAAAAGAAGGGACATTCAATAAAACATTGGAGACAAGGTCTTCCTCAAAGTATCCCCTTGGAAGAAAGTCTTCTGGTTTGGAAGAAAAGGGAAGCTCAACCCTCGTTCTATCGGTTCTTTTGAAATCATTGAAAGGATAGGTCTAGTGGCCTATCGGTTAGCTCTCCCTAATGAGTTTGATAAGATTCACAATGTATTCCATGTCTTGATGCTTCAGAAGTATAGATCCGACCCTTCTCATGTTTTAGAGCTCGAAGAGGTTGAATTGAATCTCGACCTATCTAATGAAGAGGAACTAGTACAAATACTTGACAAGGAAGTAAGGAGGCTTAGAAACAAGAACATTTCCCTAGTGTAAGTCTTGTGGAGAAATCATAAGATGGAGATTAAGATGAGTCATCATCCATCTTCATCTTTCTCCCCTTGGTTAGAATGAAAAACTAGAGAGAGAGCTACTTGAGAGAAAAACAACATTGAAGTGGAATTGATGCTTGGATGTTGAGTAATTCTTCTTGGAAATTTATTGCTATGAAGATATGTAAGTAAAATTCAACCTAATTTTCTTTAACAAAGCTTGATTTGAATGATTGAATATGTTAGAGTATAAGCTTGAGTTCATGGAATTGTTGCTGCATGTGTTTATATATAAAATGATCTTTGATTTTTGCTTGATAACTTGTCAAATTGTTAGTGAATTTAGGAGGTAAACATGCTTGACAGAATGGGAGTTGTATGCATGAAAATCATAGTTTATAATCTTTTGTAATTGGAAAGTGTAATTCGAATAGTATATGAATTGAATCTTAAATTGAATGAAAGCTTGCTGAAAAAACATGATAATTAAATTACTTAGATCATTGAATAATTAGATATAATGGTTAAATACTGGAAATTGAGCTAGTAATGAAACTAGTCACTTATATTGCTTAATTGACTAGCTAGGGACAGTTTTGAAAGAAATAATGAATTCGAGATTGTTTTGGGTAAAATTGAAGGCTGGAAATTGGAATTAGAAACATGGGAAAAGTTAATTGAATTTAATAAGGATCATAGACTAATTCCTCACTAAAATGTACATTGATGTAAACTGGACAGTTTTGGATGATGTAATTTGACTTGTCTTTGTGATAAAATTTGTATTAATCTATAAAGACTAAAACCGCAAGGCATATATGGTTAGAAAGAAAATTAAGTTATCTTTCTAACGGTGTAAATGGTTTTAAATTTTGACATACGGATTAAAATATATAAACATTTTAGTGAGTGATATGCATGCTGCCTGGCAGAAACTGTTTTGATGCTTGTAATGAAGCATATATTTGAATGCATAAAATTGTCTTGGTTGATTTAGATGCTAATATTGTTTCTATGGTCTTTTGTGGTTTGAAAACAAGGAGCTGAGGATCTTGTTGAAGAGGAGAAGGTTGGCCAAGCTAGTAGGAAGGAAGAGGGGATTTACATCAAGGATCAATAGCTTAGCTTGGAGTATTGTGAGTGTAGTTTTAAATAGGGTTAGGACTTAGGTCCTAACCAAATATGCATGCCTAATTTCTTGCTCTATGATTGATGTTATGAAATGAATTTAATATATACTTGGTAATTGATATTAAGGGAAGAATGGATAAAAATAAAAACTTATAATTGAATATGCTTGCTACTTGACTTGTTAATGATAAATGAAACATGATTGATTGCTTGTCTTCTATGCCTTGGATTGATTCATTCGAATGCCCTTAGACGTATATATGATCTTGATTGTTGCTTGAATCAATGGCAATGTGTGATACATGGGAGCTAAGGCTCTATTAGGCCTAAGGGCAATCTTAACTTGATAAACCATGCTTGAACTTGAATAAACTTGATACTTGAATGATCTTGTCTTGAACACTTAATATAATGAAAGCTTGATACTTGGATGATCATTACCTAAATACTTGATACTTAAAAGCTTGATAATTAAAGTTTAATAAAGCTCTTGTTTGCTAGTTGGTCTTAGGTAGGAAGGCATGCCTTAGAGTCTAGAGCTCATCGTGTTTTGGGTGGACTACAGTCCAGGTCCAGGGCCAAGGCCTTTATTTGGCAACAGTAGGAGGGAAGTGTTCGTGGTTATTTGGCGACAATAGGAGGGTTTGACCAGTACTACGATACATCGTGTGGCGACAGTTGGTTGGTGACTCAATTACCTAGACATAACTAAATACCAAGGCAAAACTATACTAAATAGCTTGAATCGACGTCCTCTTCATAACATCTTATAAAATTTTATCTAACAAATGCAAATTAATATATGATATGGACTTTCTATTCATGGCGTTGTTTCTCCTCAGAAGTCCATGAAGATGGCATATGATCGTACCCATAATATGGCATTGTCTAAATCCATTTGAGTAAGAATTGCACACATCTTAACTTGCCACATCAAGAACATGGTGTTGTGATCCAACACCATAATTTCATAGCCCCAAACATGCTCTAATCACTTGTGGAAAGATAACACCAAATATGTGATCACATAATAAAAGAGAATACATTGAGATATACGTAGAAAAACCTTTTAGGAAAAAAACCACGAACAAAGGAGAAATTCACTAATATCGTAAAACAACAACGATACAAGAGGACTTGACTTAAGACAATTTATGGGTTATTTGACTAGATTTAAACCCTAAATCAATGTATCTATTTATAGAGATAGATATTTAAAAAAATTAATTCTAATTGTAATCCTACCTAGAGGGGAGAGGAAAGAAGGATATGGGAAGAGGGAGTGCTCCTAGTTAGTCTAAAACATAGGACCTAAGAAAATGTGAGTAAACAATGATGAGTAGCTTCTAACCAACCAAATATGCTTGCTCAGGGATAGGGGGAACAATAACTTTGCATCAAGATGAAATTCAAATCACAAACTCTAACATAGCACCCCACACGTACAAGTGATTTTGTAGTGGGAATCTAGATATTATAACATTTGAATACCTGACATCGAACGTGCTTCACTCTCACCTGCCAATCACGGTTCAGCAACTCCTTCGCCACCACAATAAAAACATTATGATCATGACGATAGAACCATCCGTTAGAGCCTCAACCGCCTCCTTACTATCAGATTCTAAAACAAAGCATCGAAACCCCATACGCCAAGCATGCCTTAAACCATCGACAATTGCCCGTAATTCTGCTTTGAGAACTGATCAACGCCCAATGCTACGTGCAAAGCCAAATCTCCAAACACCAAATTCCAAGCGTACAACCCCTCCCACCGCAGCACCACCAACATTAAGCTTGAGCCATCTCGCGGAGGTCTCTTCCAAGCCGTACTATCAACACTTTAAGTGATCGAGTTCCGCAAGCCAACAACTGATCGCTTCATCGAGTTCACAATAGCAGTCTTCAAACATTTTAAATATTGTTATTTTATATTTTCTAAATATTTTAAATTAAATTCATCTTAAAAATTTTCAAATTTTTTTATTCTCTCTAAATTTACAAAAAAATGAAATTTGTCACCTTAGAATACATTGTAAAGATCCATCACTAGTACTAATTCCAATCCGTCATAGCCCAATTATAAACATGAGTTTGAATAACATAATATTTATTCATTCATCAATTTTTCTTTTCAAAATATAATGTTTATATTGTTTCAATAAATACATTTTTCGACTAAACTTGTGATGTGTTGACAGGGGCGGATCTAGAAATATAAACTTGGTAATTCAATGACCGACAATTAATATAATAACATAAAAGACAAAAGTAAATTAGATAAGTCATCATGTAACACCCCCTTCCTGGCCTAGTCGAGAACCGGGTCGGAAAGTGCTACCGATTAATAGTATGGTGATCAGTGCGATAAAATTTCATTTCATAATCGAGATATGATCAATGTTAAACTAATAAAACTCTACCGAACATACATCTTAGTCCAATGCATTCATTATGAAGTGATAATTAATCAATTAGGACCAATTCATAACTATTACAAGTTTTAGGGGCTAAATTGTAATCTGATAAGTTAGAGATCCTTCGATGCAATTGATTATACCATAGTGACATTTAATACAATATTAACAAATATGTAAATTTTCATACTAATCGAAATTCATTTACTCATCCAATTTAATCATCTTAATTCCAGTGAGCAATTTGTGAACATTGTAAACTTCCAAATTAAGCCTTTTTAACCAACTTAAATAACCATGTATCGAAACACCTTTGGGCTATTTCGATACGGGTACACGATAGTCAACCTTGGTTGATTTTGCTCATTATCCGTATCGATACAGGTAATCCATGTTTCGGTACAGGTTGACTTTCCTTGACTTTGACCTTTGACCCATTTCGATACAGGTTAGGCATGTATTGAAGCAAAGAATTCAAGTGTCAAATCGTTTCAATACAGCTCCAAACAGTATCGATACGCCATGTTCCTTAAGTTCAATTATATTTAACCGTATCGATACGCCATTACCCCGTATTGATACGGCCTGACATGCAATGACAATTTTTTGTGGTTTTTAATGTAATTGACCTACCAAACGATGTTTAAATGCAATGAAACTTTACACACAATATTTTAATGTTGTAAACTACTGGCATGCCAAATTTCATGATCATTGGAACACGTTTACTAGATTTTCACCTATGTGAGTCATATATGCCATTTTTACCAACTTTTAGCCAAACAAAAAGTCATTTTAGGGCCTTTAATAACATTACAACTTATACACATTACGAGCATACCAAAATAGGCACAAAAGACTAGTTCAACTACTTTTCCACCTTCCTAGGAGTTCACAAAGTCAAAATACACTACTTTGGCTTGTAGTGACTTGTCTTGCCTTGACCTTTCCAATCTTCCAAAATAGGTCGAATTTTAACCTGAAATGCATGAGATGAGATACATTAGGCATACATTTCCTAGTGAGGTAATCACAAACAATGTAAATAACAATGAATGATGCATATACATAATCTCATGCTTATCAATATAATTATTACTTTTCAATATACAATATTTACATATCAAATTCATTAATAACCCTTGGATTGAATCAAGATAGTGGATACGTGAATTCCTACGCCTCGCCAAATCAATAAATGGTCTAGTACCTCCGCCTCACCAATATGACCAATACCAAAACACATCCCTCCGCCTCACCAATATGACCATTACCAAAACACATCCCTCCGCCTCGTCAAATCAATATAGGTCGTAGCCTTAGGACCGTAGTCCACCCGTACACTGAGCTCATGAATTCTATAACATGCCAATTTAATCCAAAGTCCGTTCAAATACAAGGTTCGATATTAACATCAAATCAATGTCCAATGATCAATACAATGTCCAATGCTTTCAATGTTTTTATTTCAATAACAATGTCCAATAAAATTGTTCAATGACTATAACAACAACAATAGATGCTCAATATTCATACCATCAATGAATATAGTCGATGAATCTATTTTCTATATTTCAATAACAACAACTACATTGTTCCAATGCACAATAGCCATAACAATATCAAAGATCAATGCACAATACTTAACTTACCAATACTTACCCAATGCTTCCGATTAATAATCTAACACAATATCCTTTCAAACAATGTTAGTTATTCTAATCGAATACAATGTCAACGAATTCGGGAAGGCTCCTCGCCTAATCCTAGGACTCCGACTACACTCACCTTGATATACGATGCTCTTACGGCGCTCGAATGACAACGCCCTTGTTCCTAGCTTTCGATGGAGATGGAAAAACCTCTCCCTCTACTTCTTGAGCTAGAAAATCAATAGGGAGATTATTAGGATCGATATTATGATATCAAAATCAATATAACGATATCAAAATCGATATTCGACTTCAATATAAATAACAAGAATAGATTATACATGGATGATCAAAACTCTAGCTTGAGATTAAGCTTGATTCATTCATGGAATCCAATGATTGATTGAGGAATATTGCTTACCCGAACGATAGCAACGATTCGATATCTATAAATCGAATAAAAGTTGAACTAAAGCTTGCTCTCCAATGGAGGTGCTAGCTTGGAGGAAGATGATGAAGATGACAAATGGAGGTGCTTGCTTAGAAAATTCTCGGTAAGCTTTTCCGATGCCATTCCTTTGGTTATTTATTTTTCCTTAGCAATTTTTAGCTTGCTCTCAGATCATCCCACGTAGATGGGATTTTAATCAAGGAGGCGCTAATCACAAGATCAGTCCCTCAACTCCAACTACACTTTAATCTTGCCCCTAAACTTGCATTTTCCTCAATTTAGTCACGTATTAGATTTTGATATTATTCGATAGGGTCCAACGACAATAATTTAACTTAATTAGAGTCTAATATTAAATAATTAACAAGTCGATATAATTTTTAGACTTTATTGATGTGAGATTTCTGATCACCGGAACCTATTTTTGACTAGACCAGATTTTGGGGTGTTACAACTATCCCGCTTTAAGAAAAATTTGTCCTTGAATTTTTACCTGAATTGAAGAGATGTGGATATTGTTGTTTCATGGTCTCTTTAGGTTCCCATGTAGCTTCTTCAACAGAGTGGCTCTTCCAAAGCACTTTAACTAATGGTACAGTTTTGTTGCAAAGCCTCTTGACTTCTCTTGCAAGAATATGAACCAGTTTTTGCTCGTAGGACAAATTTGGCTGAATTTCTAAAGACTCGGGTTCCACAATTTATGAAGGATCAGAACGGTATTTCCAGGCATCGATACATGAAAAACATCATGGATTTTACTCAATTTAGAGGGTAACAATAAAGGATACTCCACGGGCCAATTCTTTCAATGGCTTTAAAGGGTCCAATGAATCGGGGACTTAATTTTCCTTTCTTGCCAAATCTCAAAACTTTCTTTCACGGTGACACTTTAAGAAAGGTTTTTTCACCAAATTCATATTCAATATCTTTTCTTTTGAGGTCGGCATAGGCCATCTGCCGGTCAAAGGCAACTTTCAAGCGATCGTGAATAACGGTAACCCGTTCTTCAGTCTCCCAAAGTAAATTAAGGCCCAACATTTTGCCTTCACCAAGTTCAGACCAACATAATGGAGTCTGACATCGTCCGCCATACAATGCTTCATACGAATCCATTTGGATTGAAGCCTGGTAGCTATTATTGTAGGCAAACTCAACAAGGGATAGAGATTTCTCCCAAGTTCCACCAAAGTCAATAATACATACTCAGAGCATATCTTCCAAGATCTGTATAGGAAGTTTCAATAACAATATAGATTTCCAAGGGTTCAATGGAAGAGTCTTTCGATAATTACCTGAATTACCCTTTCTGACTGGCCGTCAGTTTGAGTGTGAAAGGCTATGCTAAGATTAACTCTGGTGCCCAAAGCTTCTTGTAAGTTTCTCCAAAACCGAGATGCAAATCGAGGGTCTCGATCGGAGATAATAGACTTGGGTACTCCGTGGAGTCGGATCACTTCCTTGATGTACAAATCAGTTAATTTAGGGAGACCGTAATCCATTCTAACCGGTATGAAATGAGCTGACTTGGTGAAACGATCTACAACAACCCATATGGCATCATGTTTTGCGGGAGTTAAAGGTAGACCACTAACAAAATCCATAGTGATATTCTCCCACTTCCATTTCGGTGGATTGATAGGTTGCAACAATTCGGTGGGAACACAATGTTATGCTTTAACATGTTGGGACATGAAACACTTGGATATGTAATCCACTATGGCTTGCTTCATGATCGGCCACCAATAGAGTTCATGAAGATCCTTATACATCTTCACAGACCTGGGGTGAACATAAAAAGAACTTGAATGAGCTTCTGAAAGGATGTCAGTGCGAAGAGATTCATCATTAGGTACACAAACCCGATCAAGGAAACATAAGAGCCTTTCAGAATTAATTTTGAAGTCGGGATTATCTGATAACTTAGAGACAATGGATTGAAGCTCAGGATCTTGCTCTTGCAAAGCCTTGATTCTCGAAATGATAGTAGACTGAACTTGAAGTTCATCTACAAGACAACGATGCTTCCGAAATCGAAAGTGAGCATTAATTGCTCGAGGAGCTACAAGGCGATGATATTGCGATGAGTCAATGTGCCATACGATACATATAAATCTATACTCGGTGTCAATGTTCACCAGGCAAAGGTTTTCGGCTAAGTGCATCAGCTACGACGTTGGCCTTGCCCGGATGATAATCGATGACAAGGTCATAATATTTAAGAAGTTCCATCCACCTTCATTGTCGAAGATTTAATTCTTTTTAGGTCAATAGATACTTAAGGCTTTTATGATCGGTGAAGAGGTAACATTTTTCTCCGTAGAGGTAATGTCTCCAGATCTTCAATGCAAAGACAACTGCAGCCAACTCAAGATCATGAGTAGGGTAATTCATTTCGTGCAGCTTAAGTTGTCTCGAAGCATAAGCGATGACTTTGCCTTCTTGCATCAATACACATCCTAACTCGATATGTGATGCATCACTATAAACTGTGTAGCCTTTTACGAACTCAGGTTAGGTAAGGATTGGTGCATGAGTCCATACTTGTTTCAATTGAGCGAAACTCTACTGTTGAACCTCGGACCAAACAAAAGGAGCTTCTTTCCTCAGTAACTTAGTCAAAGGAGCGGCTATCATAGATAACCCTTTTACGAATCTTCTATAATAGCCAGCAAGCCCAAAGAAGCTTCTGACTTCACCAATGTTCTTCGGTGGATGCCAATCTACGATGGCTTGAATTTTCTGTGGGTCCACCTGAATACCCGAAGCTGACACAATGTGTCCAAGGAATGCAACTTCGGTGAGCCAAAACTCACATTTTGAGAATTTTGCATACAACTGCTTCTTCCGTAAGGTTTGAAGCATGATGCGAAGGTGATCTCGGTGTTTCGCAACATTCTTAGAATAGATCAATATTTCATCTATAAACACCACTACGAATTTATCCAGATAGGATCTAAAGACCTGGTTCATCAAATCCATAAAAGCTGCCAGTGCATTGGTTAACCCAAAGGGCATCACGAAGAATTCGTAGTGTCCATATCTCGTATAGAAAGCAATCTTCGGTACATCTCATTCCTTCAAACTCATTTGATAATAGCCCGATCTTAAATCGATATTGGAGAACACAAAGGAATCATTTAGTTGATCGAATAGGTCGTCTATTCTAGGCAACGAATACTTGTTCTTGATGGTTACTTTGTTCAGCTGTGGGTAGTCAATACACAATCGCATAAAACCATCTTTCTTCTTTACAAAGAGAATCAGTTCTCCCTAAGGCGAAGAGGTCGGTTGAATAAAGCCTTTGCTTAACAATTCCTGAATTTGAGCTTTCAACCCTTTTAACTCTGCGGATGCCATCCGGTATGGTGCAATGGAAACTAGAGCAGTCCCAGGTTGCACCTCGATGACAAACTCCACTTCACGGGTTGGGGGTAATCTTGGAAGTTCATCAGGGAAGACATTAGGGAATTCACATACGGTGTCAATGTCCCGAAAATGAGATTCGTCTTTAGCTTCTAACGTCAATACACACAATGAAGGAATTCTCGCATTCATCAAGACAACAATTTCTGTAACCCCATTAGCCTGGCCTAGACGCTTGACCCGAACTACGAAGATTACACGGGGAAAACCAAAGTCAAACTGAAAGTCAACCTTGATTAACGAACTTTTTTTTCTTTTTATCTTTCCTAAATGCAATATTAAACCTATGTGATCACTCAAGATCATAGGTAGGAAAGGCACATCGATCAGAATTCATTTAGGGGTTTAATTGTAAGAATTAGACTTTTAGGGACCAAAATGTAAATTTTGCAAAAGACGAGGACCTTGCAGATTTTAAGTTTACCAATATTCAATTAGTCTTATTTCATGCATCTCCATCAAATATAAACTTAATTAGACATTCCAAACTCAACCAATTGCATCCATAATCATCAAGGACTAAAATGTAAGAAACAAGAACTTGGAACAGTTCAAAATGCATACCAACAGTCGAGTGTTTCGAAACGCTAACCCTTGTATCGAAACGGAGTTGACTGTTTCGATACTCGGGTGTGTTCCGAGACCCGTATCGAAACATGGCTCTCCAGTAGCTAAAGTGTTCCGAAACACTCTTACCCGTTCCGAAACATTATGGCCATTTCAGACCCTGTTCCGAAACAGATAAGGGTGTTTCGATACACCATGCCCTGCAACTATATATTTTTCTGGTTTTTCACATCTTTTCACATTCAAACACATCCCAGATTATAGCATAACACACTAACAACATGATTAAACATCAAAGATCATTATTATGAAGCCTAAGCTAAAGCTTGGCATCAAGCATGTGATCATTGAGTCTATAGGCATGCTCCCTAGTCATGAAAATCATAGGCAAGCCACAAGCTATAAACTAAACCATAAAGGACAATTACAAACTTCAAATACCATATTAAACTTGCAACAACCATAGGGAGTTCAAAACACATCTCCCAAAATCAACCATAGGTCCCCATTGCCAAATATCATTACTAAAGCATACGAAAACATCACCATACATGAGCTTCACACTTCCTTGGATATCCCTCCTTGCCACCCAAAAACGTCTCAATTATCTGTATTGTTGGTAAAAGAGAGCGTAAGCACATTTGCTTAGTGAGGCAAGCTCTAAGAAAACCAACACAAGAATGCAACTTTAAAACTCTATCTCAAAAACCATTTTCTACAACATGCTCTTTCTATCTCATGCTTGAAAACCATTTCAAAGAAATTCTCCATTTGAAAATTACATGTACCTTCAATCTAGCTCATGCATTCAGCCAATGCAAATCTCATGGCAAAGCCATACACATGCTTAATGAAAACAAAAGCATTTCATAAACCACAAATCTGATATGCATTTCCCATAGCATAAAACATCTCAACACTTGGTACATGTGAATCAAATACAATCTCATATATTGGCATTTCATATTACATCTTTACTCGGATATGCGGATTAGCTTGACTCAAAGTCAAGTCCTACCCCAGTGGAATCTCACATCACCGGACTCTCATGGCGGTATCTCTCTTCGCACAAAGCTTGGGTATTTCACCAAGTCCTACTCTGATGGTATCTCTCATCATCAAATTCTCACTTTGGATCGGGATGGAACAACCCCAATTGCCCGACTCCAAAGAGAACGTACGAATTTTTAGTTTATAGTGCACTTTTATCCTATTGGTCGACCAATTATATCCGGTAATTATCTCATCATTTATGCCAATATATTATATTAAAATCACCATCTCACCTACTGTTTTGATGCAGCATTTCTCAAATTTTTCTCATCTCATTTCAAAACCATATCTCATGCTTTGCATTAAATCAAAATCTCAAAACTCTTTACTACCACATGCTATCTCATGAAATCAATACATGGCATCAACTCATGCTACAAATCATGCATAAAATAGTAGGAATTTGTCTATCTCAAAACAAGAGCATGTTAAAAGCATTTAGGAGCATCAACCACATATTGAGAGCAAATATAGCCATACTTACTTCCGGACTTAGGATGGTGTTTCAAACCAATCCTAAATCCCTAAACCTTGATTCTTTGTCCCTCAAGGACTTCTAAAACCATTCACACCCACCGATTTCGTTTCACTTGCTTGCCGAAACGATATATAGGCTTCCGGCACCTCCGGATCAACACCAAAAGCGTCCAAAGATGTCTCCCCTGTTTATTACACATAAGAGCAGAGGATTAATGCATCATCATGCATTGAAATCACCAGCCACTCATTCAAACTCGCTGCACTACTCAAAAGCACTATTTCGGCTACCCAAAATAACCGAAATCACCTCCAAACTTTCCGAAAACAAAGCCCAGCCAAGATCTATCAATTCTAATCATTTCTAAACCTCAATCAACACCAAAAATCACCATAAACACGTCCTTATATCTCCAGCAACAACAGAACACCAAAAACACTCCAAAAACCACAAATCTAGCATCTAAAACATAGGAATCCAAACCTATTCGGGAATCATTGGTTAAAACCTCATTCTTAACATCAAATACCATCCAAAATACATTAGAAATCAACCTCAAAACAGAACTTAACAAAGAGTTACGAAAATCAACAAGCTCTCACCAAGAATCTTGAGTTCTACAACAATTTCATGCTTCTAACATTAAAACAACTCAAAAATCATTAACAAATGATTGAGAACTTGAGAATTTTAGTAAAGAACTGATCATTAGAGGAGAAGGACGAAGCTTACCTCTAATGGCTGATTTCTCCTCAATTTGGGCAAGATTTCTTGAAAATCCAAAGTAAAAACAAGAGAATTTGATGAGATAAAGATTAGAAATCCTTAGGAGGATGAAATCTCAGCAAAATAGATGAAAATCAGAGATTAATTGGTGAAAGAATTGTGTTTGGATGAGTGGAAGTTGAGAGAAAATGAAAAGAGGGAAAAAGATCGTAAAGTAGTTGTGAAAAGTCAAAATAGGATTTCTCTTTTAATTCTTTTTATTAAATCATTATTAAAACACTCAAATTAAAGAGAAATCTGATGAAAAACATTTTGGTAAAATTAGCTCCTTAAAGATTCGAAGTTTCAATCCTTTACAAAATAGTCACTAGTCAACTTTTGCAAAAACTGCAATTTGGTCACTACACTGAAATGTAGTATTTCCAAATCACATTTTGTAAAATTGTTTTCACCATTACCATTTATATAATAAATGAGGATTTTTAGATATTTTCCCATATTTTTAAAGCATCTCAAACTAGGTGTTCCCTAAACCTCCCTTAAAAAATTCGAACCGTTCTCGACTAGCCCAATGCAACCTCTAAAACATCTAAGCCCAAAACCAGGGCGTTACAATTTCCTTGCCAATACCCCGAAGATATAACTTTCTCTTACAAAACTCTACCCAGACTTGATGCTCACTAAGCCAATCTAAACCTAGGATAACATCAAACTCTTGGATCGGTAAAGCCAACAAATTGGCCGGGAAAGGAATCCCTTAGATCAATAAGGGGCAGTTCTTGCACACTACTCTTACGGTGACACAATCTTGATGCTATTGGTTTGGAAGACATGCTATACTTCTTAACTATGATAGTGCTTATAAAGGAGAGAGTAGAACTAGGATCAATCAATGTATATAAAGAATGCAAATATAACTCAATGATACCTGCAATGACATTTGGCTCATCCTCCTCTTCCCTGCTCCTCACATGATGCATCTGGGCTGGGGCTTTAGAATCTTGCTTATTCAATGGTTTCCCCGAACCACTCGATCTTACGTAGGTTCCCGTTGATCCTTTCTTTGATCCCTTACCTCGAAAAGATTGAGCATGAGAGGCAGCAGTAGTCGGGGTGGCTGTTGCGTGTCAAAAGTCCTATCGCAATGTAGTGCAAGTGTACACGAAGCAAGTAGTAAAGTGATACTTGGAGTATCGGATATCGTCTCCACAGGGACTGGAAATATGCTTTATCCTAAAATTGATGCACGAGAGATAAAGAAAAGAGTTTAAAATGATGGTAGAGTAATCGTGAATAATAACTAAATTAAAGGAGTAAAAGTTCAAGTTTAGGAAATAGGCCGGTATTGATTTGCTTGGTAGTGCAGGTGTTGCACTGAGTAGAAACTTATGTTCTATCGTCGTCCCTGTCGCGGCAGATGTCTCTTGTTGTCACGCCGGAGATCACGCAACTCTGTACTTCAAGTTTGGCAAGAATCCCTGCTATGAATTGTCCTATCCCTAGGCCCAAGTACTGTTAATGAACACTTCTTGGATGATACCTCCCGGCGTGAATCAAAGGGTGAACACCAATGTTGTTGAATTCTTCCTTAGCCACTTAACCTCGTACTTATCCTTAAGTCGAGATGGTTTAACCATAAGCTGGAAAATGCGTATTTATTCCGTTCGTATGCTTGACTCTCCCGATATCAAACAAATAGATAACCTCACAATGCTCTCCCGATACTCTTGCGAGATGTGAAAACCAGAATAAATAAACTTGAAGTTTTTATTGCTTGAAAAGAAAATTCCTAAAACAGTACAATCCTTGCAACTACTTTACAGAATCAACCCTTAGCCCTAGGGGAAGTTTAGAACATGATGAGAAGGGGGAAAACGACAAGGGTTTTGGGGAAAATGGCTAAGAATGAGATATCCTTCCCTAGGTCGAATTACATGCCTTTATATTGGCCTTGGGTCCAAGTTTTCTATTATGGAAAGAATACAAGTTTAAATTAAAGTACAGCTCTATTGGAGATTATATCTTTTGAGTATATGCCTTTAGTCCGTCCTCTTTTCTTATTTTGGGTTTCTTCCTTGGACTTTGGGCTTGGCCTTCATTCTGCCTCAGAGCTCTGAAAAATATATGAGTGGTCCACGTCAGACCGACTTGAAATCCTCTATCTGTCGAGCTCCACTTCACTCTTCCACCTCACCAATGCTGTCGTCATGGCTGCCACGGTAGTGGCCACAACAGCATCTTGCTTCTCGACTCTAGTCCTGTGTTCCAGCTCTGCTCCTTCGCTGCCCTGAGTCTGCCACAGCAGATACCTGCAAAAGTAGCTAAAATCAGTAGCAACTATGCTATTTTATCTAATTATGATGTATATGCGGAAATCTATCCTAAATGCAATGAATTATGCTTGAATGCAGCAAAAATATGGGTTAAGTAAGGGGTAAAATATAGAACTTTTGCACACTCAACACACCCCCAAACTCAAGTTCTTGCTTGCCCTCAAGCAAATATTACCTAACTAAAAATAAAACCTTTTTGGTTTGGCTTAATTCAGTGAGCCTTTCCTTACCTACCACTTATTCCCTATCAAGAGCAATACCTTGTCGGGTGTTTCTGGATTTATTCGGAACCATGATATAATCCTTGTGCGGTGTGTGCAGGTTTTGTGAACAACTATGTGTCTAGACTCCTTTAATCTACCAGAATAATCATGCTTACAAACTTGAGTTTATGCCAATTCATTTTTTCTGGAGGCAATTCTTAGGCTCCTATATTTTTTCTGGCTCTTGAATTAACTGCATCTTTTATGGAGGCAATTCTTACGCTCCTTTAGTTTTTTCTAACTTAAGCTCAAAGAGAAATCTCCCTAGAATCAGTGCAAGGCAGTTTTGCAAGCAATTGAGTCTGAATTCTTTCTTTCCTTTTTATTCCTTTCTTAGAGCCAGTGATAGGCACCTCTAGGGGCAATGTCAAGTAAGTAAACATTCCTATTCCAGTGTACTACAGAAGTTTAGATAGCATAAAATTCACAAAGGGTGTTGTACAGATCAGAATTATAGCAAGGCTCTAAACAGTTCCTAAAATTTCCTAAAGGCATTGTCACGATAGAGTATGTTGCGGCAGGTAAGTTTAGTTCAAAGAATTAAGCCAAATTTTTATTTTTATTATTTTTTTAAACCAAAAATAAACTTAATAATAACTAAAACTTAGACACAAATTTAAGACATAACTACGACTTCATTGATGGAGGGATGCCACCCCCAAACTCAAGGGTTGAATTGCCCTCAATGCATGACAACATGAAAAACAAAAACAGAAAAATAAAATACATCACAAAAGAAATAAAACAACAAAGACAGCAAAAATATAAGATAGAAACTTAACTTGAGGAGTTGTCATCGCTGCTGCTGCTGATCTGGAGCTACTAGCGGGTATTGACTTTCATGGTAGGGGCCGGTAGTGTGCTGGGGGAGGCATAGGCTACCTTCTTCTTTGCTTCATGAGGTGGTTGGACACGTGTTGATGAGATGTGTGGGAGCTTGTCCAGAACCTCGACCTCATCGTCGGAGCTGCTGCTGGCAGATCTGCCTTGGTCAGAGGGCCTTTCGATAGTCTCGTTGAGCTTCTTCCTTTTCATTGGCGGGAAGTCCTTGGAGATGTCTCAGGCAACTGAGGGCTCGGGATCAGAATCTTGCCAAACGGAGGAGGAGGAGAACCCTTCCCAATATTTGGGGTCGATTTCCGAGAGGGGGTCCTTTCTCTTGTCTCCTTTAGTTGTGGCAGACTGCCTGCCGCCATCTATTGTCGTGGCAGGGGTAGGTGTGGACACAGTAGATGGAGTTCTGGGCTCGCAGCAGGGGTAGGTGTAGGTTTGGGGGCAGCAAAAAACTGTTCTGGGAAAGAGGGGAAGGGCACATGTGTAAAATGTACGTCATTATGGATAAAGTTTATCGTTCCTGTAGTGAAATCCCTCATGTAGCTCATCAGTCCGAGCTGCCGTTCCTCCATTCTTTTCAACGTCGACAGAATCTGGGCCGAGGCGTTTGGTGGAGGTGCTGTTGTCGTATGTTGTTCTGTTGTGGCAGGTTCTGTTGGACTGGGGCCTGCCGTTAGCTCTGCCCTGGCAGAGGGATTGAAGTATGACAGCGGGGTGGCAGCTTTTAACTCAATGAGGCTGAAAATGTTCCGCTCCGTCCACCCTTTCCCTCGAACTTTGACGTCTTCAGCAATCTCCGGTACATTGTGGCCCCAGCAGATGGTGGTGATGAGGTATGGAAAGACGAGGGGACCCGATGGTCGGAGGGCACACTCAAGTATTCCCTCCCTTATGTAGCGGCTGACATTTATTGATCTTTCATTGAAAATGGAATGCACAAGGGCTAACCTTGGTCTGTCGACGGTGATGTTGTGGGAGGATGGCATGATGCGCTTCTTCACAAAGTAATTCCACAATTTGGCTTGTGGAGTCAACTGAGTTCTCTTCACAGTCCATCGGTGTTTTGGGTCGGTGTTCCACTCCGTCCCTTCCTCGGTGAGTTCTGCCATGACCGCGTCGTAGTCTACCAGCGATAGACTATTGACGAATCTTTTGTGGGAGTCCTCCTTCTTACTCACATATAAGCCGTAGAGGGTGATGGAGAGTTGTTTACCTCAAACTGTTACTATCGTGGTGTCTTTGCTGTCGACGGCAACGTAGAACTCCCTAACGTGTGTGATGTTCATCTCCTCAGGTTGGGCAGCAAATTGCTGCCATTTGAGGGCATGGATTTTCCTTGCTATGAAGCTTTCGAGCCCTAGGTCTCTCGTGGATTCTGTGTAGATAAATCCTCGTTCTTCCCACATGTCCCTCTTTTGGAAGGAGCTGTAGTATCTTGTGGCAGAGTCGGTGGAGGAGAAACGATCTGGAATGGCATTATGGCTTGGGGTGGAGACTGCTGCGGCAGCACTTCGGCGGGTTTATCTGCTAGCCATTTTGCAAGGACTGTAGAAAATGTAAAGAAATTATTTTAAGATCTAAACAGAGGAAACAAGTTGAGAGAATGAGAATGAGATGAGAAGTGAATAGTGAATGGGGGTTTATATAGAAGGGTGATTTTCTGCCCGTTGGAGTTGTAACGACAGGCGCGAATAACAGGGCCAGCTGTTACGCGGTTTCTGACGCATCTGTCACGTGTTTCTGTGTCTGCTGCGCGTTTGTTATGCATTTGCGTGTTTGTCGCGACGGCTCCGTGACAGGCTGTCTTCTCCGCATCTATCGCGACAGCTGATGACAGGTTGTGACGGCAGACTCGTCCTTTGGGCTTTTTGGGCTGCTGTGGGTATGGTGGCTGGTTCATTCCTTCTCCTTGCCTTGCTTCCTTTGTTTCCTAAAAATAAATAAATAAATAAAATAAGATATTAATTCCTAAAATAAAATAAATAAATCTTAATTCATAATAAATAAATAAATAAATAAATAAAAACTAAATTAAATTAGGGGTGCCTTGAGGGGCATCTCCTAAAGTAACTACTTCATGCATCCTTGGGGCTTCAATCCCCTGATAATGCTTTAGTCTCTGTCCGTTGACTTTGAACTGGTGCCCGTCCTTTAGGGATTTGATTGTAATGGCACTATGTTGGAAAACCTTGACAACTTGGAAGGGACCGGACCATCTAGATTTAAGCTTTCCTGGGAAAAGTTCCAACCTAGAATTGAATAACAACAACTGCTGCCCTGGGAAGAAATGTTGTGGCAGCAGTTTCCTCTCGTGCCACCTTTTGGTTTTATCTTTGTAGATATTGGCATTGTCGTAGGCCATTGCTTGAATATCTTCAATTTCATTCAAGTCTAGTAGCCTCTTTTGTCATGCCCTATCCAGTACAAATTTACTGCCTTGATAGCCCAGTAAGCTCTGTGTTCTATCTCAACAGGTAAATGACATGTTTTCCCGTAGATGAGTCTATAGGGTGACATTCCCAATGGTGTTTTGAACACTGTTCTATAGGCCCAAAGTGCATCATTGAGATGTAGAGACCAATACTTTCGAGTGGGTTTAACCATCTTCTCAAGTATGTTCTTTACTTCTCGGTTGGATATCTCGTCCTGTCCATTGGTTTGAGGGTGGTATGTTGTTGCAATCCGGTGCTTTACTCCGTATTTTCGCAAGGCAGCAGCAATTACCCTGTTATCAAAGTGTCTCCCCTCGTCACTGATGATCGCCTTGGGAATGCGAAATCTGGAGAAGATGTTCTTGTGAAGAAATCTTTGAACAGTCTTGGCATCATTCTTTTGAGTGGCGATGGCTTCTACCCACTTGGACACGTAATCCACTGCCAGTAATATGTACAAGTTCCCACAGGATGCTAGGAATGGTCCCATGAAGTCGATTCCCCATACATCGAAGATTTCGACCTCTAGAATGTTCTGCAGTGGCATCTCATGCCTTCTCGAGATGTTCCCAATCCTTTGGCATTTGTCACAACTTTTGTAGAAGGCTTGTGCATCTTTGAACAATGTGGGCCAGTAGAGACCGGATTGCAGAACTTTGGCAGCAGTTTTGTTTCCTCCTAAGTGTCCTCCATATGGGGAAGCATGGCAGTGGTGAAGCACAGCTTCCTGTTCATCCTGTGGTACGCATCTCCTGATAATCTGATCTGCACAGTATTTGAAAAGAAGAGGTTCTTCCCAATAATAATGTTTTGCATCATTTTGGAACCTCTTCATTGCTTGGTAATTAAGTTCAGGAGGTAGTACCCCACTAACAATGTAATTACCAAAATCAGCGCACCAAAGGGTTTTAGAAAGCTTACATGCCGTCATGGCTGTCGCAGCAGTGCTGGTGGCAGCGAACAGCTGCTCGTCCGGGAAGGTCTCCAATATGTTGGTCCTATCTGTCGATTGACTCTTCCCCATCTCCAGCCTCGACAAGTGGTCTGCCACTTGGTTATTTGTTCCCTTTTTATCCTTGATGTCAATGTCGAACTCTTGCAGCAGCAGAATCCAATGTATTAGTCTCGGTTTTGCATCATTTTTCATGAACAGATACTTCAGTGCTGAATGGTCTGTATGGACCACCACCTTCGTTCCAAGTATGTATGGACATAACTTGTCGATTGAGAACACCACTGCCAATAGTTCCTTTTCTGTCGTGGTGTAGTTCACTTGGGCATCATTCAGTGTTTTGTTGGCATTGTAAATCACATGGAAGAGCTTATCCTTCCTCTGCCCTAGTGCTGCCCCGACAGCATAGTCACTGGCATCACACATTATCTCGAATGGTAAACTCCAGTCTGGTGACTGTACGATCGGAGCTGTTATCAGTTTCTCCTTCAGAATTCTCAATGCCTCAGTACATTCAGTATTAAAGTCAAAAGGATGATTCTGCTCCAATAAGTGACATAAGGGTTGGTAATCTTCGAGAAGTTTGCAATGAATCGTTGATAAAAACCAGCATGTCCTAAGAAACTCTGAATCCCCTTGACAGTGGTGGGTGGTGGCAGCTTTTCGACGACTGCTGTTTTTGCTCTTTCCACCTCTATGTCACGGCAGCTTACCTTGTGGCCTAGTACTATCCCTTCATCCACCATAAAGTGGCATTTTTCCCAGTTCAAAACTAAGTTCACCTCTTTACATCTTTCAAGTACTTTCTGTAAGTTTCCTAAACAACCTTCAAAACTGTCTCCAAAGAAGGAAAAGTCGTCCACGAAAATTTCTAGGAAATCTTCCACCATGTCGGAGAATATGACCATCATGCACCTTTGGAAGGTTGCTAGTGCATTGCATAGTCCAAAGGGCATTCTCCGAAAAGCATAGGTGTCGTACGGGCAAGTGAAGGTAGTTTTCTCTTAATCCTCCGGTGCAATTGCTATCTGATTATAACCTGAATAACCATCAAGAAAACAATAGTAAGGTTTTCCCACTAATCTATCAAGCATTTGATCAATAAAAGGTAGGGGAAAATGATCATTCCAGGTAGCTTTGTTAAGCTTCCGGTAATCCATACAAACCCTCCAACCGGTCACAGTCCTGGTTGGGATTAGCTCATTTTCTTCGTTGGTTACCACGGTTATTCCTCCCTTTTTGGGTACGCACTTATCGGGCTCACCCACTTACTATCCGAGATGGCGTAAATGATTCCGGCGTCAAGCCATTTGATAATCTCTTTTCTCACCACTTCTCGCATAGCCTCGTTCAAACGTCTCTGCGCATCAATAGTTGGCTTATGATCATCCTCCAAGAGAATCTTGTGCATACATAATGTCGGACTGATGCCTTGGATAACAGCTACCGTCCATACAATAACCTTCTTATGCTGCTGTAGCATTCTGATTAGTTATTGCTCCTGTTTCTGCATTAACTTGGAAGAGATGATTACATACAACGTATCATTTAAACCAAGAAAGACGTACTTAAGCTGCCCTGGCAGGGGCTTAAGGTCTAAAACAGGTGGCTTCTCAATTGAAAGTTTCTGAATTATATGTTCATTCGAGGTATAATTAAGAGGCTCGCAGAACTTACCTGGACGATTGCCTATCCAATTTACCTCCTCATGACCTTCAGTGTCAGATATTTATGAATCGGAGGAGTTACTGTCGTCGTGGATGCCGTGACAGTCTTCTAGATGACTGTTGTGGCAGTGACCAAATTTTATGTCATGGCAGCTCGACCTGATGCAGGGTTGGTCAAGTATTACTTCCGTGATGGCCTTGCATTCTTCTTCTGTATCATCATGTTTAATTGCTTGGTGAACATTGAGTTTGATTTCTTGATCATTTACTCTCATTGTCTGTTCTCCTTTTTCTACATTGATCACAGATCTGCCTGTGGCTAGGAAGGGTCGCCCAGGATGATCGGTGCATTTTCATCTGCTTTACAATCTAAAACAAGAAAGTCAGTAGGAAAAATAAACTTATCCACTCTTACCAGAATATCTTCGATCTTCCCTTCTGGTTGTACGTAAGGGCGGTCTGCCAGCTGCATCATGACTGTCGTGGGTCGTGCTCGTCGAATACATAATTTCTGAAACGCAGATTTTGGCATTAAATTTATGCTAGCACCTAGATCACAAAGTGCCTTACCGACGAATTTCTCACCAATTATGCATAGTATGATGAAGCTCCCAGGATCCTTCTTCTTCCGAGGTGGATACCTGTGCAAGATAGACATGCATCCCTCTATCATTTTTACCGTTTCGAATTTCCCAAGTCTGGACCTTTTTGACATAGCGTCCTTGAGAAATTTTGCATAACCGGGCATCTGCTTGATGGCTTCTAACAGCGGTATATTAATGTGCACCTGCTTAAAAATATCATAAATCTTTTTGAGCTGGTACTCCTATTTCTGTTTTTGTAACCGCTGTGGAGAAGGAGGTGGAGGACGATAATCTTCAAGACGTCCTTCACATGGTATTCGGATCTGAGGAGGCTTAGGTTCATCAGCTTCCTCTACCTGCTCCTCTGTCTCCTCTACTGTCGTGAAAGTTGTGTCAGCAGCAGGTTGTTCTTCCTATGTTGGGGCAATGTTCATGGCAGGTGTATCTAGGGTCGGTTCCTTGGTATGTTCTTCACCTCCGGCCCTTGGAATTGTTTCCCACTTCTTGTTGTGATTGCTTTACACTGCTCATGTGTGGGTTTTCTAGTGACCTCAGTGTCACTAGGGAATCATATGTTCTGCCTTGGCTTAATATGCTGAGAAACCTGGCCCATCTGTGTTTCCAGGGATTTTAGGGTAGCCTCATGGTTCGTCATCCTCATCTCTGTTTTGTCCATGAATGACTCGGTCTTCTTGACAAAGTGATCCATGTTTGCCATGTAAGCTCCTGTCTATGACACGAATGTAGCCAATGTCTGTTCCAGTATACTAGGTGCGGCTACCGGCTGCTGTTGTGGTTGCTGTCGCGACAGGATTTTGGGTGCCCCTTGGTTTTGGTTGTTCTGCATCTGAGGATTCAGTGCATTATTTGGATTGCTCTAGGAGAACTTGGGATCTTTCCTCCAGTTGGGATTATAATTGTTGGAATCGTAATTTCTTTTCTTGTTGTAATTTCCAACATACATCCCTTCTTCTAACTGTAATAGACAGTCTTCCGAACTGTGGTTCCCACTACAAGTCTCACATACCTCTTCTGCAGAATATATAGGTTTAGAATCTTTCTGCAACAGATTTTCCACTACCTTTGTGAGTTATGCAACCTGTGACTTCAAGGAATTGTCAGCTTCATAATCCTTTACAGTTATCCCTCGTTTACCTCTCCTTGCTGTAAAGAATTGCTCGTCGTTCTTTGCTAGGTTTTTCAACACTACCATTGCCTCGTCTGGATCTTTATCCAACAATAGCCCATTAACTGCTGAATCTATTCTCATACGAGTGTGTGTATTGGCAGCATTGTAGAATTTAACGACCTGATTCCACACGGGGAATCCATGCATCGGGCAGTTCCATAGAAGAGTTGTAAACCTGTCCCTTGCCTCGTGCATTGGTTCATCATCTTCATGTTGAAAAGTAGCAATTTCGTTACGCAATCGCTCAGATAAGTGAGAAGGATTAAAATGAGATAAAAATTCACGAGAGAGATATGCCCAAGTTCGTATTGAACCCGGCGTTAGTTTATTCCACCAAGTTTAAGCTTTGTCTCTCAGTGAATGAGGAAATAACCAGAGCCTTAGTATTTCCGAATTTATTCCTGGCAATCTAAACGATCCACATATTTCTTGGAATGTTTTCAGATGTTCTCGGGCATCATCTGTTGCAGCACCACTAAACTGGCCATCGGAATTTATCATGCTGAACATAACAGGTTTCAACTCAAAGTTCTCAGCTTCTACGTCTGGCAAGGTGGTCTCCAGTTCAACATGATCATTGATCATGTAATCGCGGCAGGACTGTCATGCGGCAGCGACAGCGGCAGGCCGTCCATTTCGGGCATCCTGGGGAGGATCTCCAATAACCCCTTGGTTATCTTCTACCCCTTGGTTCTACATTGCTTCTAACTATTCCTCAAGATAGTCGTTTCTTGCTATCAAGAGTCGAACTTGGTTCATGAGGTTGCACGTGCGTTTGATTTCAGGGTCTAGTTCGTACTCAGGTTCCTTTCCTTGTCTAGATCTGCGCATAAGCAAGCAGAAAAACCTTGTGAAAAGCACAGGGTAAACAATACCAAGGAAAACAGAAAATTTAAAAAGAAAAAGTGCAGTAAAAGTAAGGGTAAAGATATGTTGCCAGTCCCCGGCAACGGCGCCAAAAACTTTTTGCGTGTCAAAAGTCCTATCGCAATGTAGTGCAAGTGTACACGACGCAAGTAGTAAAGTGATACTTGGAGTATCGGATATCGTCTCCATAGGGATTGGAAATATGGTTTATCCTAAAATTGTTGCACGAGAGAGAAAGAAAAGAGTTTAAAATGATGGTTGAGTAATCGTGAATAATAACTAAATTAAAGGAGTAAAAGTTGAGGTTTAGGAAATTGGCCGGTATTCATTTGCTTGGTAGTGCAGGTGTTGCACTGAGTAGAAACTTATGTTATGTCGTCGTCCTTGTCGCGACAGAAGTCTGTTGTTGTCGCGGCAGCGATCACACAACTCTGTACTTCAAGTTTGGCAAGAATCCCTACTCTGACTTGTCCTATCCCTAGGCCCAAGTACTGTTGATGAACACTTCTTGGATGATACCTCCTGGCGTGAATCGAAGGGTAAACACCAATGTTGTTGAATTCTTCCTTAGCCACTTAACCTCGTACTTATCCCTAAGTCGAGATGGTTTAACCATAAGCTGGAAAATGTGTATTTATTTCGTTCGTATGCTTAACTCTCCTGATATCAAACAAATAGATAAGCTCGCAATGCTCTCCCGATACTCTTGCGAGATGTGAAAACCAGAATAAATAAACTTGAAGTTTTTATTGCTTGAACAGAAAATTCCTAAAACAGTACAATCCTTGCAACTACTTTACAGAATCAACCATTAGCCCTAGGGGAAGTTTAGAACATGATGAGAAGGGGGAAAACGACAAGGGTTTTGGGGAAGACGGCTAAGAATGAGATATCCTTCCCTAGGTCGAATTACATGTCTTTATATAGGCCTTGGGTCCAAGTTTTCTAATATGGAAAGAATACAAGTTTAAACTAAAGTACAACTCTATTGGAGATTAAATCTCTAAGTATATGCCTTTAGTTCGTCCTCTTTTCTTGTTTTGGGTTTCTTCCTTGGACTTTGGGCTTGGCCTTCATTCTGCCTCAGGGCTCAGAAAAATATAGGAGTGGTCCATGTCAGACTGGCTTGAAATCCACTATCTTTCGAGCTCCACTTCACTCTTCCACCTCACCAATGCTGTCGTCATGGCTGCCACGGCAGTGGCCACGACTACATCTTGCTTCTCGACTCCAGTCCTGTGTTCCAGCTCTGCTCCTTCGCTGCCCTGAGTCTGCCACAGTAGATACCTGCAAAAGTAGCCAAAATCAGTAGCAACTGTGCTATTTTATCTAATTGTGATGTATATGCGGAAATATATCCTAAATGCAATGAATTATGCTTGAATGCAGCAAAAATATAGGTTAAGTAAGGGGTAAAATATAGAACTTTTGCACACTCAACAGTGGCTGTAGACTTGGTTGCATTCAATGGAAAGTCACCAATGAAGTGACCTTGCTCACCACAGTAATAACAAGCTCCAGTCTGCTCGCGGCATTGACCCGTTGGATGCATGTTCTGACAGTAGTTGCAAACTGGATGTTGGTTGCACCAATATGAACCTCTAGTGTTGTCAACAGATGCTGCCATAGCGAAGGACTGTGTCAGAAATTGAGGCCTATCAATATTTCCGGAACAGGAGGGCTACGGAAAAAAATTCTGCTTAGAGCCTTGATATCTTCCTTTCTTGTTCCATTTTGGAGGTCGAGAATCATCCATAAACCTCTTCTCAGACTTACTGGACCCACCGGCTCGTTGAGCCCTCTCTGCAGCTTCGGTGGCCTTGACTCAGTTCAGAAGATCTTGAAAATTAACAATGCTTAGTGCAGTAAACATAGAGTGTAATTCATAATTGAGCCCTGCAATGAACATTTGGCATTTTTCTTCCTCCTTCTTGACATATTCAGCACCGTATCTATAGTACTTGCAAAAGTTATAGATGTACTGCTCGATCATTTGTCCACCTTGCTTGAGATGGAGGAAGATATTTCCTCTTTCAACGAGATAGAACTCACTGATGTACTTCTTGCGGAATTCCTTAAGAAAGAACTCCCAAGTTATACTGTCCTCAAAGACCGTCAATGTTGTAGTCTCCCACCAGTGGAGTGCCTCGTCAGCCAGCAACGCGAGGGTGCACTCAAGTTATACTGGTGTACTTCTTGTTTCGGATTCGAAGAGTTTTGTCAAACCAATACTCGGCAATTTCAAGATTATCATCATCCTGACCGATAATGGTATAAGCTCGATATTGTGATAGCTTATCAATAGGAGCTCGAGTATGTTGGACAGCGGGAGCAATGGGTTGGATAACTTGTAAAGCCCTCATTGGAGTCATTAACTGCTTGAACATGTCAGCCATGTTCCTATAGCATTTAGCCTGAGTAGTAGGTGTTGTAGTCTCGATATTCAGAGAGTTTCCTCCTCTTATCTCCTTTCCATGAGTCGAGGAGTCGGTGGCAATCGTCTATATGAGCTTCATTAGTTTTAGACAAATCTATATATAGAAGATCGGATTAGTCGACGAGTCACAATATATACAATATATAACTCCTAGGTGGCAAAGTAACATAACAATAATGCAATAAGCTTCAGTTTAGTCCTAGAATCGACTAAACTCTAGCTCTGATACCACAAATGTAACACCCCCTTCCTGGCCTAGTCGAGAACCAGGTCGAAAAGTGCTACCGATGAACAATACGGTGATCGGTGCGATAAATTTCATTTCATAATCGACATATGATCAATTTTAAACTAATAAAACTCTACCAAACATACATCTTATTCCAATGCATTCATTATGAAGCGATAATTAATCAATTAGGATCAATTCATAACTATTACAAGTTTTAGGGACTAAAATGTAAATATGATAATTTAGATGTCCTTCGAGGTAATTGATTATACCATAGTGAAATCCAATACAATATTAACAAGTCTGCAAATTTTCATACTAATCGGAATTCATTTACTCATCCAATTTAATCATTCGAATTCAAGTGAGCAATTTGTGAACATTATAAACTTCCAGATTAAGCAATTTTAACCAACTTAACTAACCTTGTATCGAAACACCTTTAGGCTCTTTCGATACGGGTGCACAATAGTCAACCTTGGTTGACTTTGCTCATTACCCGTATCGATACAGGTAATCCCTATTTTAGTACGGGTTGACTTTTCTTTATTTTGACCATTGACCCGTTTCGATACAGGTTAGGCATGTATTGAAACAAAGAATTCGAGTGGCAAAACATTTCGGTACAGCTCCAAACAGTATCAATACGCCATGTTCCTTAAGTTTGATTATGCTTAACTGTATCGATACGCCATTACCCCGTACTAATACATCCTGACATGTAATGACAGATTTTTGCTGGTTTTTAATCAAATTGACCTACCAAACGATGTTCAAATACAATGAAACTTTACACACAATATTTCAATTTTATAAACTACTGGCATGTCAAATTTCATAATCATTCGAACATGTTTACTAGATTTTCACCTATGTAAATTATATATGCCATTTTTACCAACTTTTAATCTAACAAAAAGTCATTTTATGGATTTAATAACATTACAACGTGTACACATTACAAGCATACCAAAATGGGCACAAAAGACTAGTTCAACTATATTTCCACCTTCCTATGAGTTCATAAAGTCAAAATATATTACTTTGGCTTGTAGCATCTTGTCTTGCCTTGACCTTTCCTATCTTTTATAAGGGGTCGATTCCTTAACCTGAAATGCAAGAGATGAGAAACCTTAGGCATACATTGCCTAGTGAGGTAATCACAAACAATGTAAATAACGATGAATGATGTAGAGCGTTTGGGTGTTCTCTATTTATGACCGCAAGTGCACACTCTTGTCAAGTTATAGTATAAAAGATACCATCTCCCACAGGGATTGGAGCAGCTCCTATGAGTGGTTTCCTGCACAAAGATTTAGTAAATGCGCAATTAAATCTCATGATGTGGAAATATAAAAAAACAAATAAAATAAAGATAGTGATGAGAGGGATGATAGGGAGATATTTGGTCGATAGACTGCGTAAGACAATTGCAGCTCAGTAGCATGAAGACTGCATTATAAAGCTTGAGTATGTTTTGTGCTGCCATGAATTGTTGCCTCGGCGGGTATGGCGAGCGGCAGGCTACGACTCTGTCATGCGGCCGCAGCGGGTCACTACCCCTTCAACATTGCTGTCTCGGTAGGTGGAACAGAAATAGGTCCTGGCGGTAAGTCTAGCAGACATTCCAAGTTCGGCGGGATAGTCGACAGTGATCCTCCCTATTTCTAGGCAAGGATGCTCGAACACTCAAGTGATGTAGGCAATACCTAGCAATATCAGCGTAAACCTAACACAGGCAAGTCCATTCGATTGGTGATCCCTTTTAGCCGCTGAAACTTGTGAACTTTAGGAACCAAGTTAGTCACGCCCCACAAGTTGTGACCGTGCTTAACCCTTTCGTGAGCCTTACACTTTCGTGCCCGGCAAATGGATTCTCTCAACTGACTGGTGTAGACTAATCGAAAGAAAGAAGTGCATAGATTAAGCAAACTCTGGAATTTTATTGAAAATAACTCAAAACTGTTACAACTGTTTCTCACAAACTACTTTACATACAAGGGCCTAAACCCTAGGAGAGTTGGGCCGCGACCCCCAACAACTCCCATCTACCTAGATACATCTCCGTTGTGCGGCTATTCAAGCACGCATCCCCTCACACCTCGTCATCATTGATGCCCCTATACCCTTACATACATTGGGTATATATAGGGCTCATGGCTTAAGTTTGAGTCCTCCTTGAAGTAGGAGATCTTAAAGTATTTTTACATTAAATACATACTCCTTTTTAACTTATATGTGGACTCTTTGGACGTTGCCTTCTCCCACAAGTAAGGATAAGTACTCCTACTTATCGATCTTGGATCAGCTATACCAGCCGCTATAGGCTTCAGAAAATTGCAAGACTGGGCTCGTTGGGCTCAGGGAATTGCCCTCTTTCAATCGTGACCCATCTTGGCTAAGTCGGTGTAATTCCTGCCTAGGCGGCACTTGGCAGCAATGCTGCTTCGGCAGCGTCCCTGGCGGCATCTAGGGCTGCTTCAGTGCAGCTCCTTTTGTTCCAACTTTCCCGCCTTCTCCTGTCCTCTCCTCTCCTTGCTATAGCACCTGAAAAAAACAAAACTAAAAAAGTAACTTTTCTCAACAAAAGGTAAATAATTCAATAAAAGCATGGTGAAAGAGAAAATATTGTTATTATGCATGCAATGCACCTAAATATGCCTAAATGAGCTTAAGAATAGCAATAATAAGGGCAGGAATGTGTACAAAATATAGAACTCGAGGACACTCTACAAATGATGTATATACATAATCTCATGCTTATCAACATCAATATAATGTTTCCATATACAATATTTACATATCACATTCATTATTAACCCTTTGGATTGAATCAAGATAGTGGATACATGAATTCCTATGCCTCGCCAAATCAATAAATGGTCTAGTACCTCCACCTCACCAATATGACCAATACCAAAACATAACTCCCAGTACACTGAGCTCATGAATTCTATGGCATGCCATTTGTATCCAAAATCTGTTCAAATCCAAGGTTCGATATTAACATCAAATCAATGTCCAATGATCAATACGATGTCCAATGCTTACAATGTTTTAATTTCAATAACAATGTTCAATGACTATAACAACAACAATAGATGCTCAATATTCATGCCATCAATGACTATGATCGATGAATCTATTTTCTATATTTCAATAACAATAACTACATTGTTCCAATGCACAATAGCCATGACAATATCAATGATCGATGCACAATTCTTAACTTACCAATGCTTACCCAATGCTTCCGATTAATAATCTGACACAATATCCTTTCAAAAGATGTTAGTTATTCTAATAAAAAACAATGCCAATGAATTTGAGAAGGCTCCTTGCCTAATCCCGAGACTCCGACTACACTCACCTTGATATTCGATGCTCTTACGGATCTCGGATGACAACGCCCTTGTTTCTAGCTTTCGATGAAGATGGCGAAACCTCTCCCTCAACTTCTTGAGCTAGAAAATCAATAGGGAGATTATTAGGATCGATATTACGATATCAAAATCAATATAATGATATCAAAATCGATATCCGACTTCAATATAAACAACAACGATAGATTATCAATGGATGATCAAAACCCTAGCTTGATATGAAGCTTGATTCATCCATGGAATCCAATGATTGATTAAGGAATATTTCTTACCCGAACAATAGCAATGATTTGATATCTATAAATCGAAGAAAAGCTAATCTAAAGCTTGCTCTCCAATGGAGGTGCTAGCTTGGAGGAGGAGGATGAAGATGACAAAGGGAGGTGCTTGCTTAGAAAATTCTCGGTAAACTTTTCCTATGCCATTCCTTTGCTTATTTATTTGTCCTTAGAAATATTTAGCTTTCCTACATATGAAGGAAAACTCTCGGATCATCCCACGTAGATGGGATTTTAATCAAGGAGGGGCTAATTACAAGATTAGTCCCTCAACTCCAACTACATTATAATCTTGCCCCCAAACTTGCAATTGCCTAAATTTAGTCACAAATTAGGTTTCGATATTATTCAATAGGGTCCAACGAAAATAATTTAACTCAATTAGAGTCCAATATCAAATAATTAACAAGTCGGTACAATTTTTAGACTTCATTGATGCGAGATTTCCGATCACTAGAACCCAATTCCGACTAGACCGGATTTTGAGGTGTTATATATCAAAGCTACATTCCAAATTTATAAGAAATTCAAATTACAAAGTACTAGTACATAAAAATGTCTACAATTGTTCACGACGAGTTCTCATATTTTGGTATCGTCGTACAACAACATCCATGCTAACATCTACAAACAAGTCTTTTTCTATAAAAGTAACCAAACAATCATTTAATAGTTGATCTCCCATGTTATTATGCAATTTTATTTTCACGATTGTTATTGTTGAAAAAGCTCTTTCTACTGTTGAAGTTGCCACAGGAAGAAGCAAAACTAACTTCAAAAGCAAGTAGACTCTAGAATGAATTCCATGCTTCTTTGTCTCAACAAGTTTGATGGAAAGCTCATTTAGGTTCTTCACATCCCAAAATCTCTAATCATTTCGAATATCAGCAATGAAATTTCCTAGTGAATATTTGAAAACAATAATTCAGTTTATGAAAATTCTCTAGGACATAATTGAGCAAGTCATATTAGTTTCTTTTTTGTCAAAATAAGAAAACCTATTAGAGGGGAGAAAGCAAGACATGCAAACAAGTAACTCCTTACTTACCCTACTAAATCGATTTTCAAGTTCTTGCAATTGTAAATCAATTACGCAAAGAAACACTTCAACACAAAAATGGTGGAGATTTGTCACTTCTGGTTCTTTACTTCCACGATAATGACTCCTCCCTCGAATAAAATAATTTACCTCCATATCAGGAATCTTCACTCCATGCTTAATCATAAATGAAGTAACACTTCCATGAGATCATTCCATCCATTATCTCTCAAATCTTAAAGATTCACTTTAGTTACATCAACTATAGACATCGCATTCACAATGTCTTGTCTCTTTCTCTGTAAAGCTAAATTTAGCTCATTTGTAATCCCAAGTATAGATAACATGAAGTGTTCTACAAAAACGAAGTCAAATGACATCATTAAATGAGTAAGTGACTCATCTTTGTTCGTGTCATTCCAGTCAGGAACTTCTCCAATGGCATCAAGTAACTCAAGGATTGTAGGATACAAAGAAATCGCATTCAAGATCATTTTAAAATGTGACCCCAACGAGTATCTCCAGGCCTACTCAAACCAAGCTCTTAATTTAAACCAATTCCTGATTCTAATTGACCCAAATATAATGCCCCACAACATTTTCAGCTTTTTTTCTCAGAGAAATTCTTTCCTTTTAGGTTAACCACCCAAAACATTCAACAAAGGTGCAAGAACATCACCAAATAGCCAAGAAACATCCATATTATTTTAAGCAACAACAACAAGTGTCAATTGAAGTTGACGGGAAAAATAATGAACATAATATGCACTTGGAGATTCATTCAAGATTAAAGTTTTAAGACCATTAATTGAACCTCGCATGTTGCTAGCGCTATCATAACCTTGACCTCGAACACTAGAAAGACTTAAAGAGTGTTCCATAAGCAATGACTCAATTACAGCTTTTAGAGTCAAAGAAGTAGTATTAGCAACATGAAAAATACCAAGAAAACGCTCTTGAACTTCTCCCTTTTTGTACATACCACAAACAAAGTGTCATTTACTCCTTATCACATATGTCTGTAGACTCATTAACAAGGATTGAAAAAAACCCATCACCAAGTTCTTCTATAATTGCTTTAGTTGTCTCCTTTGCACAAGCATTGACTATGTCATTTTGAATTGAAGGAGCTATCAATTGGAAATTACCGGGAGCATTTTTCAAAACTACTTTTTTATATTCAGGTTTATGCACCGAAAGAAGTTGCAAGAGTTTAAGAAAATTACCCTTATTCAACGATTTCTCACTTTCATCATGGCCACAAAAAGCCAACCCTTGAAGCAAAAGCCACTTCAAGCATGTAATAGAAGATTATAATCGCAAACGATAAGCACTTGTTGATTCATCAGATTGTTTGGAGAAACCTGATGAAATTGAAGTCTTTTGATTCTTGAAATCATTCAACTTACCTAATGCTTGATTGTGTGCACTCATATGTCCACCAACATGCTTAACAAATGCATCAATTCTATTCCAAGCTCTAAAACCTGAACCAACAAAAGCCTCTCCCCTAGTTGTATTATCTTCCTTGAAAAAATAACACACAAAGTAGAAAGCTGCATCCTTCTTAACGCTATACTCAAGCCAATATTCATGCTTTTGAAACCAATTAGGATTAAAATGGCGAATTTTTCTTGATATATTTGTTTTAGAAAACTCATGATTACCAGGTTGACAAGGTTATTTTTGGATATATTCTCTTCTAACTACATCCCTATCATCTGGATGGAAGTCACTTATTTTTCTCCTTTTCCTCGGATCATGTGGAAGCTTAATAACATCAAATCACTCAATCTCCCATCATCAATCGATATTTCATCCATAGGAACTAAACTAGCTTCAACATGTTTATCTTGATTTTGAGGGATATCTTGAGTCTCTCCATGTTCATCAGAAGAAGAACCATTGTTTGATGGAGAGGAAGCTTGCAAACTTGCTTGAGATGGTGAGAGATTTGGAGTAGAGACACTTCCAATATCTTTTTGAAGTTTTTTTGAAAAAAAAAACTTAAAATATCTCTATGATTTGTTCTCTTCATTCTGAAATTAGATTATAAAAAAAATATTTTCAAAAAGAAATTTAAACAAACTTGAATAATAAAATAAATATGAGAAATACATAATAATGTGCATTTTGCCATTCTAAATATTATGTTCAAGACTTTTGATTGTTTCATCTTTTTTTATCTTAAATGTTTCTGCCTACCTACTATATACAAAATTATAAATCATTTTTGAACATGCAATATATATTTCAAGCATTAAAGTATTACATAATTTTTAGGGTTAAAGTTTAAAATATTAAGAAAACATGTAAGAAAATAGAAATAACGAAAAATTAATACTTATAAATTAGACGTACCTTTCCAAGGAGATAAATCCTTTCAACAACCTTGCCTTTTTAATATTTCTAAATTGTGAATACAAAGATCTTGCTTTACCTTCTATTTCTTCAATAATCAAATAAAAAATGAATTATTCATTAGAAAAACAAAACACGTATATATATAATAAAATTACTTGTAATTTCTTCTAATCTACCTTTACATTCATTCAATAAAAAAAGAGATAGTATAATTTAATATAATTTGAAGTAAACATAAATCCAACTAAAACAAAATTTGAAGTAAACATAAATCCAACTAAAACAAAATTTGAAGTAAACCTAAATCTAACTAAAACAAAATTTGAAAAAAAAATTACGTAGAAATTATGGGAAAGGAAATAAATATGTACCTGATCACACAACTTGAAAGAAATTAGGAGAAATTCGGATGAGTGGGAAAAAAATAAAAACTTGAAGGAGATAGAAAAATTATCGAAGCTTTTTTGGGGGCAATGAGAATTTGGTAAAGTGAATAAGTGATACATGCAGCATACAATTCTGGAGTCTAGAATGGGAAGTTAAATAAATTTTTTAAGAGAAAAACTTAAATTACAGAATCACCCTTAGTTGGGTAAAAGAATTTAACTATTTAGGGGAAGTTATGTGGATAATTGGGTAAAGTTAAGACAATTTCTAAAATAAAAGAATTATTAAAGGAATTTTTTAAACTAGTGGTAGTTCACTAGCAGTCGTGTACTACCTTGCACCCTTGTCTGATTGTAAGGCAATACCAAAGATAAAAGAATTGTTAAAAGAATTTTTTTATAATTAATAGTAGTTCACATGCACTACTTTGTATAATTATAGATCCGCCCATGTGTGTTGATAATGAACATGGTTTTAGTTTTATATGACATTATGTTTTAAGTTTAATTTTAGACAACTATATTCCCAATAAAACAAATTGATTTTTGATATGTTCATAGAAATTGAAAATAAAAATCTCCCACACCATAGAAAAAAAACTTAATCAATATTTATAATTAAGAAAAAGCATAATATCAAAATTAGCCCTCACGTTTGATTGAATGGTTATTTTGGCATTTATTTTTTGAAGTATTTTAACCGCTAATGTTTCGCTTTTTGTCAAAATGATTTTTTTATGAAAATAGTTGGTTAATTAACAATCAAGACTTATGGTTAACTAAGCAGTTGGGGTGTTCAAAACTACCCGACCCGATTAACCTGGCCTGACTACACGACTACCCGAAAGAAAAAATCAGGTATTTTAATTAAAAAATATTACCCGACTTGAGTTTTTTTCGGGTAGATGGATCGGGTCTGGGCTGATTTTTTTTGTAATCAGGTACCCAACCCGATACTTTTAATATATTTATTTTTTAGTTTTAAATTATATTTTTATTTTAGGTTCCTTAATATTTTTACTTAAAACTAAATTTAAATATCTGAATTATTTCTATGTTTGTATTATGTACTTTTACTTAAGTTTTAAAATTTTCAAATATATTTTTATTACTTTATTAATACAAGATTCGAAAGAAAAAATGAGATTAATATTTTTAATGTCTTTTCGGTTATAAACTTTAATATATATATATATATATATATATATATATATATATATATATCCAAATATTCATCTTAAAATTAACTTAAATCACTAATTTTTGTGTTTGGATTATGTATTATGAGCTTTTCTAAATTATGTGTTTACTATATCATTTTTTTTAAAAAAAACTTTTAAATTTAAGAATAAATAAATAAATAATTTGAATCGGGTACTCGTTGCCCAATTTTTCATGTACCTGAATTTCATGGGTACCAGAATTTCACGGGTACCCGGCTAAAGCGGTCCGGGACACGGGCGGACATATGTAATATACGAAAGAATCGGGTACTAGTAGAGCCACATAAGATGGAATGTAACCCCCTCGACCCGGCCTAGCCGCCAGACCGCATCGAACGGGTTACACGGGGAAAACCGAAGCGAAACTCGTTAAGGCTTCAGTCCGATTAACAACCCTAGAAAAATTTCTTTTAAAGTTATCTTGTCTAGATGCATTAATTATATCCTATGTGAGTTGACACGTAGCGGAATACACACATGGATACAAAACAAGAAAAATAGATAATTAAGATAACCCTTTTCAGATTTTTGAACAAGCTGTATCGGTACGCTAAAGGACCGTATCGATACGCCTGTACTTGGTCAATACCCCAAGTCAAACCTAGGGAAACCGTATCGATACCCTCAAGGCTGGTATTGGTACGCCCTCAACGGTCAACTTACCTTGGTCAACTGCGAAGACCGTACCAATACTCTCAGGACCCGTACTGATACACCAAAATCTCGTCAATTTCTCATATTTCCAGAGAGCATTTTGGGTATCGATACGCCCCCGCGTACCGGTACTCCTTGCCCAAAACAAGGGACTGTATTGATACCGCCCTTGAGCGTATCGATACGCCCTGCCCTGCAAAATTGATTTTTGCTGCTAAAAGCACAAGGAACCCAACACTAGAGGCATTCAACAATCATTTAAGCAACATACAATCAAACATATAACTCAAGGCCTCCATAGATAAACATATAAAGCAAGATAAACACATAACGAGGCAACACCCAACATAATAAGATTTTAAAAGGAAACATGCATATTTAGCATTCACCAACATACCCAAAAGCTAAACAAAAGCATAAATCATCATGGTAAAAGGCATTACAAGCCAAACACAACCTAGCAAACTTGTCTAAAGCAAGAGACATGCCAACAACACCTCAATACGTAAAGGTCCTATTCCATTGCTTAATACTAATTATTGTAGTCTAAACTCATACTTGAGCAAACCAAACTCCCTTGGATTCTCCCTTGTTCTCCGAGCTGCTCCGTAGGTCTAAGAGCCTGCATTGTTGGAAAATAGAGCGTATGCGTTTAAGCTTAGTGAGCGGTGCTCAAAACGGTAGCTACAACAATGCAGTTTTAAAACATTAGTTTGCTTAAAAACTCAAACCATTTCCAAATCATTTCCACATGCTTGAACACATAACAACATGCATTTACCTTCACGAGTATTTACCGAATGCAACCACAAGCCATAAGCCTTCCACATGCTCATTCTCATAACGCAAGCAAAGTAATTGACAATGCATAAGCATAAAAGAAGAAATCAACAACATTCTTAACATGAGAATTAAAGCATCATGGGTATATTGACATTCATCGTTTTTACTCGGATATGTGGATAGTTTTTCCTCAAACCCACTAGACACTTCCGGTGGAATCTCACATCACCGTACTCACTCGTCTAGCAAAACATAACTCCCAGTGGAATCTCACATCACCGTACTCCTCCTTAGTGGAATCTAGCATCACTAAGGCCACGCGCGACTTTCATCTCGAGCGCACTCTAATCCTATTGATCGATCAATTATATCCGGTTACAACTCAACACGTTTCAATATACTCATTCACAACCACAAGCATTACGGATGCTTGAACCACTTACCATGTCCAAACTTCCATGCAAAGCATGTACTCACGATGCAAGGATAAACACAAGTCTCAACATGTATAACAATGCAAACTAACAAATTATCAACATGATAAGTTCACATTTCATCAAGAATCATAAAACACGGATTAATTGCATAAAACCTTTATAACTTACTCTTGAGCTTGGATTGGCCTTTCAAGCTCAATCGAAACTCCCAAAACATTACCTTAACCACGTTAAGGTTTTTAAAATCGATCCACTCATCAGCCAACACACAAACGATGTCTAAGATGTCGAATCAAGCCTCCGAACTACCCGGATTTCCGTCCACAAAGCTCGAATTCAATTCCTCTGTTTTGAGCAACCCAAAACTGAATGTTAGAACACTAATACACTCACAAACACAGCAAAAACCTGGAACTCAACAATCTTGCAACAACACACATCGATTCAAGCCCTAAATTTTACCCGAAACCTATCGAATAAGTCCGAAACTACTTGTAGCCACACCCAACGAATTTATCATAAAAATTCTACCTTTTAACATTCCAAAACATCAACCCAAAGCTATCAAATCTTAAGCTGTCATTTAGACCCAAATCTCATCAAAAAACTCAAGATTTTCAACTCCCAAAATCACCCACAATGCCCATTTTGGGTTTCCTATAACAACCCACCATTTTCATGTTATTTTAGCAATAAAACAAAGTTAAAAACACTCCCAAACTCAGCCATAGACAACCCAAACGAAAGACCCATAAACTCCCTTCCATTTCCAACCAAACTTTAAAAATCAAAACATGTTTAAACCTTAGGTTTTGCAAAAATCTTAACATCTATGACTCAAGGAAGATAAAACCAAGTTAAGGAGCCATTTACCTTGAAGAAATCACTTGGATTAAAGTGTTGAAACCAATGGAATAGTGAAATGGGTTTTTGTGAGAAAGTAACATTGGGAGAAAGTTGAGGAAGAATATAGCTTTTCAAAAACCTCTTTTAGATTTACAAAGTCTCCTTTTTGCCCTTCTTCCTTTAAAACACTTTAGGTGTGTGTTAAAATTAGATTTTCTCCAATTTAAATTTAACTCGACTCGGCTTGACTAATACGATTATCTCCCGGCCTTAAACTCGGGGCATTACAACTTTCCCCTACTTAAGGAATTTCGTCCCCGAATTTACCTGGTAGAAATAGATGTGGAAACTGCTTTCTCATGTCATCCTTCCTCTCCTAAGTGGCTTTTTCCACTCCTCGGTGTCGCCACTTAACCTTAACCAACTCAATGGTCTTTCCTCGTAACACTTTGCTGTCCGAAGCCAAAATCTCAACTGGTTCTTCATCGTAGGTCAAATCTGGATTCAATTCTATCTCCTCAACTGGCATAACATGTGACGGATCAGATCTATACCTTCGAAGCATCGAGACATTAAACACGTCATGAATCTTCTCTAGTTCGGCCGACATTCTCAATCTATAGGCAACAAGACCCACTCTCTCAACTATCTCATACAGACCAATGAATCTCGAGCTCAACTTACCTTTCCTACCAAACCTCATCACATTCTTCCAAGGCAAGACTTTCAAGAACACTTTGTCGCCCACGGCATACTCTATTTCTCTTCTTTTCATATTTGCATAAGATTTATGTCTATCCAAAGCTGCCTTCAAACGGTCACAAATGTAACGCCCCGGTTTTGGGCTCAGAAGTTTTGGCGTTGACCGGTTCGGTCAAAGTGTTGATCGAATATATAAGAGTGAATTTAGGAAAGCCTAGTTCGGGTTGCATTAAAAATATGGAAAAATATTCTAAAATCATATTTTAATATATAAAGGTGAACTGTGAAATCAATTTTGGAAAATGAGGTTCGTAAGGTTGACATTTTGGCTAGTGACCAAAATGTAATTTTTGAAAGTTGTGGGACAGTTTTATAAAGGATTGAAACTTTGAATCTTTAAGGAGCTATTATTCCAAAAAGGATTTCTCCAGATTTTTCTAAGATATTTTAAGTCTAAAATCTGATTTTAAAGATTAAGAAAAGAGAGGGAAATCATTTTAACCAATTTCCAACTAATTTTCTATTTTCTCTCAAATTCTCTTTTCTCTCATTTTCTCTCTACCCAAACAAGATTCTCCAGATTTCTTTCTCTGATTTTGACATCTACATCTCTCATTTCAACTCTCATTTGATTCCTAATCATCTCATCATCAAAACCTCTCAATTTGCAAATTGTTTCATCAAGCATTTTGGCTCTAAAATGGAGAAATTCAAGTTTGGAGGTAAGAACGTCCTTCTCCTCTAAACTATCAGTTCTTTACTGAAATTCCTAAGTTCTCAATCCTTGATTCATGTTTTATTAAAGGCTTTTCAATTGAGATCTTGATTTTTGGCTAAAATGCAAGATTTGGTGATTTTGGTGAAAATTTCGTGTGATCTGTTTAAGCAGGGTTTTGAGGTGTTAAAATGATGTTAAATGAATGCTAAAATTATTAGAAGTTGAGGTTTAATCAATGCAATCCCGGATAGGTTGAATTTCCTAAGTTTGGCTTGAGTTTTTGGTTGTTTTTGGAGTGTTTTTGGTGATCTGTTATACCTGGAGGTATAAGGACGTGGTTGTGATCATTTTGCATGTTATTTGATGTATAAAAATGGTTAGAAGTGATGGATCTTGGCTGGGTTAAGTTTTGGAAGTGTTTGGAGATGATTTCGGTTGTGTTTGGTAGCCAAATTGTTAGATTTGTGATGAGCAGCGAGTTGTGTTGATGTTGCTGGTGTTTTAATGCATAAGGATGCATTAATGTTCTGTTTTTATGTGCTTGAAACAGGGGAGGTTGATCCTTGAGCTTTGGAGGTGTTTTCGGAAGGTTTCGGAAGCTTGGAAAGCTTGTTGGCTAGGCTTGTTTGGTAATCGGTGAGTGAAGTTGGGATTTCAGCTTTTGAAACATGGTTTGAAGGTTTTTGGGAGCTTAGTTTAAGTCTAAACAACTTTGCTAAGCTCAAGAGTAAGTGAAGAGGTTTTTGCTCTTGGATTGTGTATGATTTGGTTTTAAAATCAATTGTGGTTGATGATTGATGTGCATGAGTTATTGCATGGTTTAATTCTGTTTTGTAAGCATGTTTTAGCATGGTTTAATGCTGGTTTTGAAAGTCAATTGAAAAGGATGCTCAAGGTAAGAGATCCTTGGTTATGTTTATGGAAATTGTGATTTTGATGCATAGTGATGCATGTTGTTCATTGGCTTTGTATGATGCTTAAAAACAGTGAGTTGATGATGATTAATGATGTGGTGGTTTTGCATTATGTGTATGCATGTGAATCATTGAGCTAATGATGTGATGACCTTGCATTGTGTTTATGCATGTGGAACATTGGATATTATGGTAAGATGGTTATGTTGGCAAGAGATGTGAATGGTTCTTGGTTCGTTGATCGGGTATAATTAGCCGGCTATAGGATTGGGTGCACCGTGAATAAAGTCGCCTTGAAGGCGGAGTGGTCAAGTGTGGACCGGTTAGACTCCCCTCAAGTATTCCTAACGAGAAGAGGTTATAGTGGAGGTTGTTGCCCACTCGAGGACCTAAGTTGTTAAGGTCATAATGGAGGTTGTTGCCCATTCGAGGACCTTGGTTAAGTAAAGGTTATAAGGTGGTTAAAAGTCCTTATGTGAGAACCTTGTACTTGTTAAGATCACAATGGCAGTGTTTAAGTCCATGTGTGGATCTTGTGTGTGATGTCCCGTACCTCGTTAAATGATGTCTACAACTACCAATCGGTTATGCAAAGGTTGTATGGTGGTTGAAAGTCCATACGGAAAAGACCTTGTGCATGTCAAGGGTGTATGGCGGTTGGAAGTCCATACATGGTAACCTTGAGGAAAAGCTAAGGTTGTATGGTGTTTAAAAGTCCATGCATGGGAACCTTAGGTTGTTAAGGTCAAATGGAGGTTGATGCCCATTTGGAAGACCTTGGATTGGGTAGGGTGTAGGAAGCGTTGGGACACGCTTGTAATCCGCGTATCCGATCGAATCGATAAGTTGGAAAGTGAATGTGGTTGATCTCTTGGAAGCCAATGTAATGTTCTTGATCATGTGAAGCATGGGATTGCTTGAAATGATGCATGGTTGCATGTGAAGCATGGGATTGCTTGAAATGATGCATGGTTGCATGTGAAGCATGGGATTGCTTGAAATGATGCATGGTTGCATGTGAAGCATGGGATTGCTTGAAATGATGCATGGTTGCATGTGAAGCATGGTATTGCTTGAAATGATGCATGGTTGCATGTGAAGCATGAGATGCTTGAATTAATGCATGTTTGCATGAGAAGCATGAGATGTTTGGTAAGATGCATTGTTGCATGAGATGTGTATAATGCTAGTGGAAGCATGTTACTTGTATGTTGAACAAGTGTTGATTATCATTTGATAAATGATGCATGTGAGCATGGATTACCTATGTTGCATTGAAGTCATGTATGACTTGTTGTTAAAGGCATGTGAATACGATGTTATGGTTTTATAGTGCATTGATTAAATGCATGAAATGGTTTAATTGAACTATGGTTTTAAATGGTTTCTTGCTTGATGTGGTTTTCAAGTTAAAGAAAGGTATGTTGTGGAAAGGATGTGTTTTCCATGGTTTTGTTTAAGCTTGGCATATGGTGTTTATGCATGTTTTGAGCTTGATGTTGGAAAGAGTTTTCGAACATGGTTTTGGAAAGCAAATCGGGTTGGTTTTAAAGTGTTTTAAAGACCCGCTGCATTGATGGTGTTTTGGTTTTGAGCATTCCTCACTAAGCATTATGTGCTTACGCTCCTTTTTGTCCATCAATGCAGATTCTTGAGGTTTGGGCAGCAAGGAGCAAGGGATTCAAGGTAGACTCCAATGGAGATGTATGTCTCGGTGAATAGCTATAGTTAATAAGGGCAATGGGGTAGAATCTCTCGGATTGTTGTTATTGTGATCGTATGTGTTGATCAAGAATGTTTAAGTACTGTTGTTAATGATGTTGAATCATGAATTGGTTTGATTGTGTTTGAATTGAAGGATTTGTGCTTAAATGGTTGCTTGAGTAGGAAGCATGTCTATAGAATTGGGGCTTTTCATATGTGTTGATCATATGTTGAATTCTTGATGCAAGTATGTCTCTTTTATGTTGAATTGCATGTTGGCAAAGTTTGGTGGCTTTTGGAGCATGTTTGAATGATCAATTGTGTGTTTGAGTGAGCAAAATGCAACATTCTGGGCTAGGTGTTTCGGAACAGGCAACACCGTTTCGGAACGGGTGCCCTGCATAAACCCAGGCGTCCGAAACGGGTGTCACCGTTCCGAAACGGAAGGCATTCTGCCAGACCCCCGTTGCGGAACGCGTTGCGGAACGGCCCGTGTTTCGGAACGGCCTTGGCCTGTTTCGGAACGGATGACCGTTGGGGGCTGACATGGGCGGTTAAATGTTTCAAAATGTTTGCATTTTGGTCCTGAATCTTGTTTGTGCAATTGTTTGAGTTCGGGATGTCCGTTTGAGCTGAAATTTGGCACAGAAGCATGAAACATGACTAATTTCAAGTTGGTAACTTAAAATCTGGTTAAGTCCTTAAAGTTTTCAGAAATTACGATTTGGTCCCTAAAGTTGTAATTTGTTCAATTGGGTCCCTGTTTGATCTCTGATGTTTGTGATCTTTGAGCATGGTGTTTGTGTGATCACATCTAAGGTTAATGTGCATCTAGACAAGATTAAAAAGAAAAAAAAGGGTCGTTAATCAAGGTTGACTTTCGGGTTGACTTTGGTTTTCCCCGTGTAATCTTCGTAGTTCGGGTCAACCGTCCAGACCGGGCTACGGGGGTTACAACAAATCAACTGTACTTTCTTGGTAGTACCCTTAAGCATATCAGGCAAAGGTATCAATTTCTGTCCCGCTTCGGCCCAGCAAACAGGTGTTATACATTTTCTACCAAACAAAGCTTCATAAGGTGCCATCTGAATGCTCGCTTGATAACTGTTATTATATACAAACTCTACTAACGGTAGATGCTTCTCCCACGAACCCTAAAATTCAATAATGCAACATCTCAACATGTCTTCCAACACTTGTATGATTCTCTCTGACTGGCCATCGGTCTGAGGATGATATGAAGTGCTGAAATTCAGTCGAGTACCCAAAGCACTATGCATACTCTCCCAAAATCTAGCCGTGAACCTTGGATCTCTGTTTGACACTATAGATTTCGGTACACCATGCAATCTCACAATTTCACTGATATACAAATTGGCCAACTTATCTAAAGTATACGTAGTGTAAACGGCCAAAAAGTGCGCACATTTCGTAAGACGATCAACAATTACCCAAACTGAATTCTTCTTAAAAGGTGTCAACGGCAAACCCGATACGAAATCTATGGCAATTCTCTTCCACTTCCACTCGGGAATTCTCAACGGTTGTAACAAACTTGAAGGAAACTGGTGCTCGGCTTTAACTCGCTGACAGACCATGCACTTACACACAAACTAAGCAACATCTTTCTTCAAACCAACCTAGAAATACTTATTTTTCAAATCACGATACATTTTCGTACTTCCCGAATGCATAGAAAACGGACTACTGTGAGCTTCAGTTAGGATGGTGCGTCTCAAGTCTACATCTTCCGGAAAAACTACTCTAATCTTGAAACACAAGACTCCATCACTACTAAAACAAAAATCTGTCGATTTACCCTCCGCTATGTCTTGTACATGAGATGCTAATGATCTATCTTGCAACTATTTCTCTCTAATCAACTGAAGCAGCAAAGGTTTAACTTGCAACTCGTCCACTAAACCACCATCTTTAGACAAACTCAATCTAGCAAACATAGCTCGTAATTCCATTGCTACCTTTCTACTCAAAGCATCGACCACTACATTGGCTTTACCCAGATGGTACTCAATCGTGAGATCGTAGTCCTTAAGTAACTCTAGCCACCTACGCTATCTAAGATTCAACTCTCTTTGTGTCATTATACACTTTAGACTATTGTGATCCGTATACATTGTGCATTTATCACCATATAAGTAATGTCTCCAAACTTTCAAAGCGAAAACCACTGCAGCCAATTCTATGCCATGCGTAGGGTAATTACTCTCATGAGTCTTCAACTGCCTAGACGCATAGGCCACTACCTTTCCTTCTTGCATAAGCACACAACCTAAGGCAACATACGACACATCACTGAAGACTACAAACTCTTTCCCTGACACGAGCTGACTCAAAACAGGAGCTTCGGTTAAGGCTTCTTTCAATTTCTCAAATGCTTGTTGTCTTGCATCAGTCCACTCAAACCGAACATCCTTATGTAGTAATTTAGTCAAAGGAGCTGCAACCTTTGAGAAACCCTCGACAAAACGTCTATAGTAACCGGCCAAACCTAAGAAACTACGAACTTCGGTCACTATCTTTGGTGGTTTCCAATTCACAACTGCCTCAACCTTCTTGGGATCCACTCAGATTCCCTCGGCTGATACAATATGGCCTAAGATGATTACTTCCCTAATCCAAAATTCACACTTGCTTAACTTGGCATACAACTGATTGTCTAACAATTTTTTACAACACCAAACGCAAATGTCAATCATGATCTTCCTCGGTACAAGAGTACACTAAAATATCATCAATGAACACTACCACAAACTGATCCAAGTACTCGTGAAACACTCTATTCATCATATCCATAAAAGTTGTTGGTGCATTAGTCAAACCAAAAGGCATGACTAAGAATTCGTAGTGCCCAAAACGAGTGCGGAAAGCTGTCTTCGGTATATCTTGATCTCTAACTTTCAACTGATAATAACCGGATCTCAAATCTATCTTTGAGAACACTAAAGCACCTCTCAATTGATCAAACAAGTCATCAAACCTCGGCAACGGATATTTGTTCTTCATTGTTAACTTATTTAACTGTCGATAATCGATACACATTCTCAAACTGTCATCTTTCTTCTTCACAAACAACACCGGTGCACCCCATCCTGAAGTACTCGAACGAATGAACCCTAAGTATATCAATTCCTAAAGTTGTGTCTTCAACTCTTTCATTTCTTTAGTAGCCATTCGGTACGGTGCAATCGATACTGGAGCTGAATCTAAATATATCTCAATAACAAACTCTACATCTCTATCAGGAGGCAAACCAGTCAATTCTTCTAGGAATACACTCGAAAAATCACAAATTGTTCTAATTTCTTGCGATCGCGCCTCATCCATATTCGGATTCATTACATAGGCTAGGTACGTTTGAGAACCCACATCCAATAACTTCTAAGCCTATAAGGTTGAAACTACATTGGACAAGAACTTAACGTTCTCGCCCACTATTACTACCTCGTGATCCTCTAAAACTCTCAAGGACACCCGTTTTGTCTCAAAATATACCCTAGCCCTATACTCTACAAGCCAGTCTATGCCTAATATTACATCAAAACCATAAAACGGCAATTCCATCATATCCATGGGAAAAACATGGCCCTGAACCATCAAAGGACATGTTCTGTACATCTTTCTGACCACAACTGTCTCACCAAAGGAACTAGTGACATTCATACCCAGATCTAATATCTCAACCAGAATATCTAGCAATCTTGCATGCTCACTCAATATGTACGAATGCGTAGAACCGGAATCAATCAAGGAAAGAAAAGTCAAAGATTGTAACGAGAAATTACCTGCAATCACATATGTGTCATTCATGTCCTCACGTTGTGCATACACCCTAGCTGGCCCACCTTCCTCGGGCTGAACTGCGACAACATGAGCTACATTTCTCTGACCGTCATTTTTAGGCTGAAAGTTACATCGACCGCGCCCACGGCCTCTCTGATGCTCGACAGATCGTGCAGGAGCTTGTCCATCTCTAGACGGATGTGGACAACCGCGCTTCAAATGCGCTTTAGACCCACAGTTCCAACAAAAGCCATAAGTGCCCCAACACTCACTGAAATGACGTCTACCACACTTGTTGCACTCAGGAATACGATTCTTAGTCCCTTAGCCGTGATGGCCTCACCCCGGATTACCACCTCCGCGTCTATGATCATGATGAGGTTTCCTATCCTTGTGCCTCTTGGCACGATTTATGTCCCATTCAGTAGTCCTCTTTCCTGAACTAGATCCACCCTTGTGATCGTTAAGTCCCGAAGACTGTTTGATGTCCTTGGCCCTAGTGACCAACACATCAAAATCTATATAGTCGGAAGCCAACATTTAGGTCTTCACATCTTAAACCAACCCAAAACGGAAATGCTCACATCGTTCCCCCTTAGTGGGAACTAACTCAGAAGCATACTGACTCAGACGTACGAACTGCACCTCATAGTCAGACACGGTCAAGTTACCTCGAACTAAAGCCATGAACTCTCTTTTCTTCTCATCTAGGTATAGAGGACCTAGGTACTTCTTACGGAAAGCAGCCCTGAAGAACTCCTAAGTAACCTCGGCCTCTGGCATACCCATAGTAATAGTAGTCCACCAAGTGTAGGCATCTCCCTGAAGCAAAGAGACAATGAAACCCAACTTATGCGCTTCAAAACACTCCATCTGACTCAAAATACGAACTGTGCTCTCAATCCATGCCTCTGAACCCTCGGGTGACAACCCACGGAACTCAACCCCGCCCAAGCAACGGAGTCACTCTAACGGTAAACCAGAACTTGCACCTTGAGGCGGTGCTGCAGCCCGAACACCCGCTAAAGCTGTTTGAATAGCCCCGGTTATAGCCTGAATCAACGGATTCACATCAATACATGTCTGTCCCTGACCAGCCTGGGGTCCAACACCTTCCACATTCACTCCACCCCCCGGAGGAGGAGGAGGAGGAGGCAAGTTCTCTCCTCGCACATCCTCAACATTCTCAATCCGCTCAACCCTCGGATTATCCATTCTTGGCCTTCCCCTCGGTCTCACCATGCTAACAGATGCAAAGCTAAACAACAAACACAAAAAGTGAAATGATTTGGGGTCAGCAAGGAACAAGGTCCAAGGTGCTCAAGTCCTTAAACATAAAATCACTTACAATAATAGTATACTAGCAATGGGTGCCTTTAACTATTTCTCAACCAACACAAAGATAGCCACATGCATGCTTACAATCACCATGCAATCACAATCAACAAGCTTACACCATAAAACTTACCTCACTTACCTTTCGGCTTGTGGAAACTCAACGAACCTAGAAAAAACTAGGCTCTAATACCAACAAATGTGACCTCTTCAACCCGGCCTAGCCGTCAGAATGCATCGAACGGGTTACACGGGGAAAACCGAAGCAAAACTCGTTAAGGCTCCACACCGATTAAAAAACCTAGAAAAATTTACATTAAAGTTATCTTGTCTAGATGAATTAATTATATCCTATGTTAGAGGACACGCAGGGGAATACACACATGGATACAAAACAAGCAAAACAGACAATTAAGATAACCCTTTTCAGATTTTTCAACAGGTTGTATCGGTACACTAAATGACCATATCGATGCGCCTATACTTGGTCAATTCCCCAAGTCAAACCTAGGGAAACCGTATCGATACCCTCAAGGCTGGTATCGGTACGCCCTCAATGGTCAACTACGAAAACCGTACCGATACTCTCAGAACTCGTACTGATACACCAAAATCTCGTATTTCTCAGATTTCCAGAGAGCATTTTGGGTATCGATACGCCCCTGCGTACCAGTATGCCTTGCCCAAAATAAGGGACCGTATCGATACCGCCCTTAACGTATCGATACGCCCTGCCCTACAAAACTGATTTTAGCTGCCCTAAAAGAACAAGGAACCCAACACTAGAGGAAATCAACAACCATTCAAGCAACATACAATCACACATATAACTCAAGGCATCCAAAGATAAACATATAAAGCAAGATAAACACATAAAGAGGCAACATGCAACATGATAAGATTTTAAAAGGAAACATGCTTATTTAGCATTCACCAACATAGCCAAAAGCTAAACAAAAGCATAAATCATCATGGTAAAAGGCATTACAAGCCAAATACAACCTAGCAAACTTGTCTAAAGCAAGAGACATGCCAACAACACCTCAAAACGTAAAGGTCCTATCCCATTGCTTACTACTACTTATTGTAGTCTAAACTCATACTTGAGCAAACCAAACTCCCTTTGATTCTCCCTTGTTCCCCGAGTTGCTCCGTAGGTCTAAGGGCATGTATTGTTGGAAAAGAGAGCGTAAGCGTTTAAACTTAGTGAGCGGTGCTCAAAACGACAGCTACAACAATGCAGTTTTAAAACATTAGTTTGCTTGAAAACCAAAACCATTTCCAAATCATTTCCACATGCTTGAACATATAACAAATGCTTTTACCTTCACCTGCATTTACCGAATGCAACCATAAGCCATAGGCCTTCCACATGCTCATTCTCATAACGCAAGCAAAGTAATTGACAATGCATAAGCATAAAAGAAGAAATCAACAACATGCTTAACATGAGAATTAAAGCATCATGGGTATATTGACATTCATCGTTTTTACTCGGATATGCGGATAGTTTTTCCTCAAACCCACTAGACACTTTCGGTGGAATCTCACATCACCGTACTCACTCGTCTAGCAAAACATAACTTTCGGTGGAATCTCACATCACCGTACTCCTCCTTAGTGGAATCTAGCATCACTAAGGCCACGCACGACTTTCACCTTGAGTGCACTCTAATCCTATTGATCGATCAATTATATCCAGTAAAAACTCAACACGTGTCAATATACTCATTCACAACCACAAGCATTATCGATGCTTGAACCACTTACCATGTCCAAACTTCCATGCAAAGCATGTACTCACGATGCAAGTATAAACATAAGTCTCAACATGTATAACAATGCAAACTAACATATTATCAACATGATATGTTCACATTTCATCAAGAATCATAAAACACGAATTAATTGCATAAAACCTTTAAAACTTACTCTTGAGCTTGGATTGGCCTTTCAAGCTCAATTGAAACTCCCAAAACATTCCCTTAACCATGTTAAGGTTTTTAAAATCGATCCACTCACCAACCAACACACAAACAATGTCCAAGATGCCGAATCAAGACTCTTAACTACCCGGATTTCCGTCCACAAAGCCCGAATCTAATTCCTCTGTTTTGAGCAACCCAAAACTGAACGTTAAAACACTAATACACTCACAAACACAGCAGAAACCTGGAACTCAACAATCTTGCAACAACACACATTGATTCAAGCCCCAAATTTCACCTAAAACCTTTCGAATCAGTCCCAAACTACTTGCAGCCACACCCAACGAATTTACCATAAAAAATCTACCTTTTAACATTCCAAAACATCAATCCAAAGCTATCAAACCTTCAGCTGTCATTTAGACCCAAAACCCATCCAAAAACTCAAGATTTTCAACTCCCAAAATCACCCACAATACCCATTTCGGGTTTCCTATAACAACCCACAATTTTCATTTTATTTTAGCAATAAAACAAAGTTAAAAACACTCTCAAACTCAGCCATAAACAACCCAAACGAAAACCCCATAAACTCCCTTCCATTTCCAACCAAACTTAACAAATCAAAACATGTTTAAACCTTAGGTTTTGCAAAAAATCTTAACATCTATGACTCAAGGAAGATAAAACCAAGTTAAGGAACCATTTATCTTGAAGAAATCACTTGGATTGAAGTTTTGAAACCAATGGAATAATGAAATGGGTTTTTGTGAGAAAGTAACGTTGGGAGAAAGTTGAAGAAGAATATAGCTTTTCAAAAACCCTTTCTAGATTTACAAAATCTCCTTTTTGCCCTTCTTACTTTAAAACACTTTAGGTGTGTGTTAAAATTAGTCTTTCTCTAATTTAAATTTAACCCGACTCGGCTTGACTAATCCGATTATCTCCCGACCCTAAACTCGGGGCGTTACATGGAATGTTGATGTGGCATTGCCACATGCGATCAATTGATGATGTGGCATAATACTACATCAACAAAAAATAATTAAGTTAAGGGAAAACTACATTTTGGTACCTTAAATATGTCTGTGTTACTGTTTTGGTACTCTAACTATTATTTTTTGCAAAATGGTACCTAACATTACGTATCTTTTTTGTTTTGGAACTCTGGTCGTTAAAAACTAACGGAGATGATGAATTAGCTTTGTATAATCATAGTTTTAGTTTAAAACACTTTTTATATATATACATATTATCAATTTAGTCCAAAATTTATCAATTTAAAACATCATCTTAATTTTGGGTAAATCTTCATCTTAATTTTGATAGAATTTTGTCTCATCTCTTTCCCACTCCTCATATTCTCGTCGGTATCCCGATCGTGGATTTTGAGTCCTCCAATGACCCCTGATTAGCCCCATATTGATCCCCAAATCTTAAATTTTTATTGTCCCTAGCGTGCTTTTTAAAATAAAAAAAAGTGTTCGACTGAAAATAGAAGAAAAATGAGGAATTTTCAATTTTAATCCAAAAATTAAAATAATGTTTAAATTGATAGAATTTTAGACTAAAATTTTAGATTGTATAAGTTTTTTTGACTAAAATTGTTATCAACCCAAGTCACGTCACCATTCCCGTTAATTTTAAACGCTGGAGGTACTAAAACACAACAAAAACGTAACGTTATGCACCATTTTGCCAAAAATAATAGTTGAGGTACCAAGACAGTAACGCGGACATAATTAGGGTACTAATATATAATTTTCCCTCAAATTAAATATATTTTATTTTTAATCAACTGATTGGTTTTAAAATTAAAGCAAACAAATTTGGCTGCCATGGGAGTCGAAACGAAAGATAGCCGAGTAAAAATCTAGCAATTTGAACACCGGTACAAACTGCCATTGTTATACTCTTCCAACAGGATATAATATATAATATAGCCCTAAAACGAATCTTTTAAGTGGTCTGACGAAGGGTGAGAAAGAGGTATAAAAATTTGGGTATTCAAAGGAGAAAAAGAGCATTTTGTTTTTTTATGATTTCTTCGTTTAATTTCTTTTTTCTTCTTATCTTTTCTAATCTGCTTCTACTATTCTTTTTTTTTTTGTCTCGTGAACCAAACTGAAAATTTCTGAGGGAAAAAGAAATTTTAAAGCTGATACGTTAATTTATAAATAAATGTCGAGGATCTAAATTTTAAATCGAGCGAGCGAAACGAAAAGAGAGGGTGGAGACTTAGAATTTAAGGATTTGTTAGGTGCATATAATTTGGGAGCAGAGATGTTTCTATTTCGATTTATTCTGACGTGGTGTATATAATTTGTTAGGTGTATATAATTTAAATCGAGTAAAATTCCTACATCGGCTTGCTTGCGTTCGATTCCCAAGCTGCCTATATTTATTTGCTTTAATTTTAAAACTAATCGGGGCCACGTGTCATACTTGATTGGTTATTATAATTAATAAAAATTAATTTAATTAAAAAATTTGTTATAATGACATTGTGTCACATCAAGAGTCTATCATATGTGACTTTGTCTAGTCTGTAATAAATATTGATCGTTAGTCAATTAACGATTTTCATATAAAAGGGTCATTTTGACAAAAAAATGAAAAATTAGGGGCTAAAATATTTTAAAAATATAAACTAAAATGACTATCCAGACCAGTTAAACGTTTGGCGATAATTTTGATATTAATAATTACTTGTGTGTAATTTTGGGTTTGAAAAATAACTACAGGACTTATAATGACAAGAAATAATAGCTTAGGAATTTATTTTGACAAAAATAGTTTAAAAGTTAAAAGCAAATAAAATATATAGTTTAGGGGTAAAAAAATAATGAAAAGTATTCAACAGCAGGTAATCGATAGTTCATTGAAAAATAATGACGTAGCCCTTGAGGTTGGGTAAAAAAAACCATTAACCCCTTGACGTAACTTGGTTTCTACTAGGAAGAAAGAAGATGTTAAAAACAGACATTTCAGTCTCGCCTCTGCAACTCATGAATATGGTGCAGTAAAGGAAGATGATCCATGCTGAAGAAAACCAAAAACATCCAGGTTGCCAATCTCTACAACCAGCCGACGGATGTCGCTATCGGCTATCCCAGATAAAAACAAGACCAATATACACATTTATAATTCAACATTGATAACAGAACATACTTCGATAAACTTCGCGAAATTTTATCCTTCACTAACTATTTATTATTCTTTTTGTTATCTTTCTTTCTCGTCCAATAACTTTTAATTCAAAATAATAATATTCTATTTAGATGTAATATCATTTTGAGTATTGTTAAATTAAATTATAAATTAACATAACGTAGATTTTCAATTAATATATGTTTAATTTTTAAAAACTATCAATAATGATAATCATATTTTTCTTTCTGTTCTTTCTTTTATTTTTCTCCTTTTCTAATGGTTTTTTTTATGTAAATGCATTTTATATTATTAAAATTAATTTTAAATTTATTAGATGTATATTTACCTTTTGAGTTGAATACATTTTTTATCTATACTATTATTTAAATTTTGACTGAGTTAGTTTCATTCATTAATTGAGTACTAATTTAGTTAAAAGAAGATTGAAAAATCCTTTTATTTTTTTGGTATAACTACCGATATTTAATCTAATGACTAACTAACATAAATCGAGTACTAAAGATAGATGTGACAATCGGGTGGGGAATAACCGGAAACGGTGGGGATTCGAACCAACAGGTATGGGGAGTAACCGAAATATTCACCCACGGGGGTGGGACGGGGGAAGTTTTATAACCGAAGCTCAAATGGGGATGAGGAAAGAGATTACTATATCTGAATCGTGGGGATAACCGAACCGTACCCGTATACATCACCGTGGGGATTCTCGAAAAATATCTGTAAGGATCCCTAATATTTTACAAAGTTCGATGGTCATAAGGGTAATTTACCCATTTTTCAACAAAAATCTCATATCCCATAACCTGAGTATGGCCGGCTTGAGTAAGTTTGAAAATTCTCCGTAAATTCCATGAAATAAGGTCTATACATCGTTGTGAACGTGATTCAGTATAATTTTGTTAAAAAATACAAGATGATCGAATTCGATATGCATTTTAAAATTTTGGTAGCAGATTTCTTAGAAAATAATTTTAGTAGTAACTTTAGAAAATCACCATAAATTTTTACGAGATAAATTAGAAGGTGAGCCTTATATTTCTATAACCACACGAAAAGTCTAGATTCTTTTTAAACAAATTGTTCTTGATTTCGAGTTATATATTATGAGTTATTAGTTTTTGAGTGAGCAAAGGTTAGAAGAAAAGACTGCAAACTGTTTCTAAAAACAACAATGGCAGCGACTTCATAAATTCGCTATAAATCGTACGAGTAAAATTAGAATATGTAACTTATATGGTTGAAAAGATTATCTAATCTAGTTCCTTTTAGAACTAACATATCATGATTTGGAACAATAGATTATTAGTTACGTAATTTTTATTAAAGGTAGTGCAAGTTGTCATGTTTTAATAATTAATATTTTAGTCATGTTTTTTATAGTTTTGAAATGGTTTGCTTGTTGTTGGCAAAATTAAATTTATCCTTTATGTTTGTACTTTTGGAGATTTAATGTTGAATATTTGTTTTAATGTATTGAGGTTTTTTTGGTACGAGAATAACCGAAAACTGTGGGGATCCGTAAGAGATGGGCATGGGGACGAGAAAAAAATCTCCGAAACGTTTAATAGGATTCCCCAAAATCGTACCCGCAAGTGTTGGGGATGGAGTGAGAAATGCAAAACCATCCCTGACCCGCCCCATTGCCAGCCCTAACTGCAGAGACTAATTATGAGACGACACTCCCAACCCAATTTGCTCCATTCGCAATGTCAAGATTTGAACCCCTAACCTTGCTTAAGGGATCTAACGTCTCATCTCGCAGTACCAACTGATTGTTTGCACTAAAAAGCTTTTCTTTAATATTGATATTGTTGATTTAGTAAGAGAAATAATGAGATGAAAAATAAAGGAAAGGAAAATATAATAATGGGTAAACTATTCAAATAACCACTCAACTATGGGGTTGGTCTCGATTTGACCACTATACTTTTAATTGTGGCAATATGACCACTCAACTATGTAAGTAGTCTCAATGTGACCACATGTCGTTAAAACCTAACGGAGGGAGTGACGTGGCAATTAGTAAAAATTTGTTTAATTACACATGTGGTCCTTGTTACTTATACATTCTATTAATCTGGTCCTAATTTTAATTTAATAATATAAAGGCTTAAGAGCACCAAAAGCCCTTGAACTTTTAAGAAAAAATTAAGGGTAAACTATATCATTGACCACCATACTTTGGTTAATGTATTAAAATGATCACCTTAAAAAAATTGACTCAATTGACCACTCAAACTATTAAAATTGGATCAATGTGACCACCAACCGTTAATGGGCTAACGGAAAGTGACGTGGCAGTTAAAAAATTAAAGGTATAATTACACATTTGGTCTTTACTATTTACACATTTGGTAAAGACCAAATGTGTAATTATACCTTTAATTTTTTAACTGCCACGTCACTTTCCGTTAGCCCATTAACGGTTGGTGGTCACATTGATCCAATTTTAATAGTTTGAGTGGTCAATTGAGTCAATTTTTTTAAGGTGGTCATTTTAATACATTAACCAAAGTATGGTGGTCAATGGTATAGTTTACCCAAAAAATAATTACACCCTTAAACTTATTTTACACTCAATTGAGCCCTTAAACTTTAAATTTTCAGTAATGTAACCCTTTGACTAACGGATTCCGTTATTGACTGTTAATATGGTTAAAAATGATGATTTGTCTGTTAAAATTACCATGCCACATTGTTTAAAGATGCTACATCATGCTGACATGGCAAAAAATCATTTAATAAAAAAATATAACAATATATAATTAATTCTGAGAATCTAAAACTTAAATTAATTATTTAGGTTTAACAATCTAAAATCCAAAAAAATCATAACCCACTTATTTCAGATTCCCCAAAACATATTCTTCGTTCATTCCTCATACTGTTATCGTTCATTCATTCACCGACGTCCATCGTCATTCTTCTTTAATTCAACATCGAATATGTCATTCTTTGTTATAATCTTTTCATCTTTAAGTTTTTCGCTTCAAATCAGATTCGCTCAAAGTTTTATGAGATTTTCTATGTTTTATTTTCATGGTTTTATTTTTGTTTTGGTAGTATGGGTTTACTGACAGTAAATATATAAAAACATGCACTTTGTCAATGAATGCAGTGAGATTTTAATATTTAAAGTGAGTGCTTTTAAAAGAAAAATAAAAATACAGTCAATTATTTAAAAAAAATACTCACTTTGTCAATTATTTAGTATTCAAATATTAAAGTCAAATCTCTCTTATATTGTTTTATTTTCATTGTTTTTTATTTCTTTTATGAGGTTTAACCCATATAGTATTCAGAAAATACTTTAGCAAAATCAAGTTTAACCCATGTACACGATAAACATGATCTCAATTGTAGTGTTTATATTGTTTTAAGTTTTACTTTTTTGAAAAAAAAATTAGACTCCCTGCCTTTTCTTTTATTTTCTTTGGATTAGATTTGATTGTTTGTATTCGTAAATAAATATTTAATACATTAACCAAAGTATGGTGGTCAATGGTATAGTTTACTCAAAAAATAATTACACCCTTAAACTTATTTTACACTCAATTGAGCCCTTAAACTTTAAATTTTCAGTAATGTAACCCTTTGACTAACGGATTCCGTTATTGACTGTTAATATGGTTAAAAATGATGATTTGTCTATTAAAATTACCATGCCACATTGTTTAAAGATGCTACATCATGCTGACATGGCAAAAAATCATTTAATAAAAAAATATAACAATATATAATTAATTCTGAGAATCTAAAACTTAAATTAATTATTTAGGTTTAACAATCTAAAATCCAAAAAAATCATAACCCACTTATTTCAGATTCCCCAAAACATATTCTTCGGTCATTCCTCATACTGTTATCGTTCATTCATTCACCGACGTCCATCGTCATTCTTCTTTAATTCAACATCGAATATGTCATTCTTTGTTATAATCTTTTCATCTTTAAGTTTTTCGCTTCTAATCAGATTCGCTCAAAGTTTTATGAGATTTTCTATGTTTTATTTTCATGGTTTTATTTTTGTTTTGGTAGTATGGGTTTAGTGACAGTAAATATATAAAAACATGCACTTTGTCAATGAATGCAGTGAGATTTTAATATTTAAAGTGAGTGCTTTCAAAAGAAAAATAAAAATACAGTCAATTATTTAAAAAAAATACTCACTTTGTCAATTATTTAGTATTCAAATATTAAAGTCAAATCTCTTTTATACTGTTTTATTTTCATTGCTTTTATTTCTTTTATGAGGTTTAACCCATATAGTATTCAGAAAATACTTTAGCAAAATCAAGTTTAACCCATGTACACGATAAACATGATCTCAATTGTAGTGTTTATATTGTTTTAAGTTTTACTTTTTTGAAAAAAAATAGACTCCCTGCCTTTTCTTTTATTTTCTTTGGATTAGATTTGATTGTTTGTATTCGTAAATAAATATTTAATACATTAACCAAAGTATGGTGGTCAATGGTATAGTTTACCCACAAATTAATTACACCCTTAAACTTATTTTACACTCAATTGAGCCCTTAAACTTTAAATTTTCAGTAATGTAACCCTTTGACTAACGGATTCCGTTATTGACTGTTAATATGGTTAAAAATGATGATTTGTCTGTTAAAATTACCATGCCACATTGTTTAAAGATGCTACATCGTGCTGACATGGCAAAAAATCATTTAATAAAAAAATATAACAATATATAATTAATTCTGAGAATCTAAAACTTAAATTAATTATTTAGGTTTAACAATCTAAAATCCAAAAAAATCATAACCCACTTATTTCAGATTCCCCAAAACATATTCTTCGTTCATTCCTCATACTGTTATCGTTCATTCATTCACCGACGTCCATCGTCATTCTTCTTTAATTCAACATCGAATATGTCATTCTTTGGTATAATCTTTTCATCTTTAAGTTTTTCGCTTCTAATCAGATTCGCTCAAAGTTTTATGAGATTTTCTATGTTTTATTTTCATGATTTTATTTTGTTTTGGTAGTATGGGTTTACTGACAGTAAATATATAAAAATATGCACTTTGTCAATGAAAGCAGTGAGGTTTTAATATTTAAAGTGAGTGCTTTCAAAAGAAAATTCAAAATACAGTCAATTATTTAAAAAAAATACTCACTTTGTCAATTATTTAGTATTTCAAATATTAAAGTCAAATATCTCTTATATTGTTTTATTTTCATTGTTTTTTATTTCTTTTATGAGGTTTAACCCATATAGTATTCAGAAAATACTTTAGCAAAATCAAGTTTAACCCATGTACACGATAAACATGATCTCAATTGTAGTGTTTATATTGTTTTAAGTTTTACTTTTTTGAAAGAAAAAAAATTAGACTCCCTGCCTTTTCTTTTATTTTCTTTGGATTAGATTTGATTGTTTGTATTCGTAAATAAATATTAAATGCATAAATTTGTTAAATGGCAGTGCTTTTTTATTCTATCTATTTACATTTTGGCACATTTACTGTATTTTAATTGAAAATTGTTTATCTTACACTTAATTACTATATTATATTTCATTCCTAAAACTAGTGACATATATACTCAGGGTCTTTTTATCGTTTTAAATATGACTGTCATATTTTGAGTTTGTCAATGAATAGTTGAATTAGTTTCTAGTAAGATGTGTTTCCATTTATTAAATTGAAAACAAAAAAAAAATTGTTGGTTTATTACAACCGTATGAAACTAGAAGATTTTGTGACTTGATAACATAATTATTCTCATTAACATATACAAAACATTCCATGTTTGCTTTGTTTGATGCTGGGATATGGTGTATGTTTCTATTATATATGTTTAGAGATCTACGCTATCATTTTTTATTTTATTTCGATTGACTTTGAGTGTGGTAATTAATTTTAGTTCACCGAACTATTGTCAATATTGATATATTGTAATTGTCCATTTTTTGCAGTATGGCTGATGATCCAGAAGTTGTTTTGTTGCGTTATTTTTATTGTGGCATATTTAGGACTAGTCCAAGTTTGAATATGAACATGGGACGGTTGAAAGATTTCAAGTTGATCCCGACAGATTATGCTTATGGGATATATAAGATAATGTAAAAACTTTTGGGATACGATCATCACCCATTTGTTTATTTTAGGGTTCTTGGGTTGGAGTTCAATTGTGATGGATTAGTGTTGATTCATAATGATGACACTGTACGACAAGTGGTTAATTTGTTGATTGAAAGAGGTAGTGTAGATATTTACGTTGACCACAAAGTAGATGTTGATGAGAGCTGTTAAAAAATTAATGAGATGACTAAAAGTAGAAAAGGCAAAGTTGGTGAAGATTTAAAAGAAAGTGGCGATAGTGATGATGGTGTAGATGTTGGAGTTGAGGAATTAGGTGATGATGTTCTTGATTTAGAAGCTGTTGGAGAAGGTTTAAATGATGTCATAGAAAGATTATGTGAAAACTCTGAAGAAGGAAGGGTTGTTGCTAATGAAGCGATCTTACATGATGGTGTTTTGAGGATTTAGGGACTGAGGTTGATGCAGATTCTAATTGTGAGCTGAAGGAAGATGATGACCAACACTATTTTTTGTATGATATCCAGCTATTATCTAAGGTTGATGAAGAAGTAGATTTCATTAGAAGAAAGCTAGCAGGTAAGGAGAAAAAAAGGAAGTTTTATATCAACAAAACTTGACTTAGATGTTAGTGATGATAGTAGTGATGAAAAATGAGATTGGAGTGAGAGATGATGTATTAGAGGAACATGTAGTCAAAAGATTAGATGGGAAGCTTGAGCGCTATGAGAGTGACTATTTGGACTCGTCTGACCCAGAAGAATATGGTGACAATGATGAGTCATATGAAAAAAAATCATTGGTACACATTCTGGAAAGAAAATATTTGGACCTAGATATGATCCTAAGTGTGCCAATCCAAAATGGGAAGTAGGTTTGAGATTCAAAGATAATATTCTGTTCAAAGAAGCTACTAAAAAGTATTCATTTGCAAAATGTGTGAGGTTGAAGTTTGTGAAAAATGAAACTAAGAGGACAAGGGTACATTGTAGGGAAACATGTCCTTGGAAGATATATGCAAGTTATGACGGTAGATATGATTGCTATGTTGTGAAGACATATAATTCGAAACATATGTGTTTTAGGAATAACAAAAACACCATGTTATCATGCAAGATGATATAAAAGGCTTTCAGGAATAGAATATTAATGGATCCCAAAATGAAAGTGGATACATTGAAGGAAATGTATTAAATTGAGTTAGGGGCATATGCAACTTACGACATGTGTCGAAGAGCTTTAAAGGCAGTGCGTGGTTCTTATGTAAAAGAGTTTGCAAATCTCTAGGGGTACGCTGCTGAGTTGTTACACTCCAACCCCGGGAGTATGGTGACAATTCAAGTGGATAGAGAAAATAAAGGGAGTACAAGATTTCATATGATGTATTTTTTTAGGTGCATTGAATCAGTGTTGGAGAGATGGTGGTAAGACTTTCATTGGAACTGATAGATGCTTTTTAAAATCAGTTACAAAGGGGGTGCTTCTTGTGGTTGTTGGTAGAGATGGAAACAATCAGATGTTTCCAGTTGCGTGGCCAATTGTGGAGAGGGAAGGCAAAGAATCACGGCGGTGGTTTTTGCAAAAACTTATTGTAACACCCCAAAAACCAGCTTAGTAGATTTCAATTATCGATGATCGGAATTTATTTTCCGAGAAATAAATCTACTTTTTGAGTTATTTGATTCGATTAATTTCTAATTAACTTAGTTCAATTTTGAAGATTTAAGGAATTAAGGATCATATCATGGGGATGTAAAGTATTATGTCTTTATTGAAAATATAGAAAAATGGAATGACTGAGTGAGTAATTAAACTAGAGTTATCTAGTGGCTGAATTGAAAGAAAGTAAAGGTTGGTAACCTTAGTGCAAGAGGTTGAAAGCTCAATGATCAAGTTTTTATTTTAACCATAGAAGTGCTTAGTCACCACCATGTGTTAACTATCCTAAATTTCCTTTAATTATTAGAGGAAAATGATTATTGAAAGCCAAAATTGGCTAGAGTGATAGCTATTACCCACGGTAAAAAAAGGGGGAAGACCAAGTTGTCTTCTTCAATCTTTAAATCTCCATTGAAGAATGCTTTTAGGAACCCTAAGTTCCCAAATTCAAACTACTCTCAAATTAAACATCATTTCTCCAAATCAATTACACATTAGGTAAGTACATGCTCTTAACTTTCATTTGTTATTGATTATATTCAATTTGAAAAATCATGAGTTCATAAACCCTAATTCCTAAATTTAGAGTTTTGTGAAATTAAGAATCCATATATGAAATTAAGACAATTATAGGATTCATGGTAATTTTTCCATGAATTATAAGGTTTTGGAACACCAAAGCTAAAGCTTTGAAGTTTGAGTTTCTATGTCAATCTAAGATGGCGTGTTTAAAATAATTATTGATGAATTCATGTTAACACTATGTTTAGATCAAGATGTGGTTATGGAATTTCCTTTTTGTCAATGGAAACAATGAGGGATTATGCTCGGTCTAGCATTTCGAATTACTTTATAGAGTTCAATATATCAGTAAGTGTAGTTACGAGTTTCGGAAATGGTTCGATACCTTTCTGATTGTATTTAATCTTTTGGTTATATATGAAATGTTGTGTGATTGTTTGAAAGCTCAATTAGAGCAACGTGGATGACATGGTGTGCAAGATGATAAGCTTGGTAAGCTTAACTTTAGTACTTTGCTTTGTAAGTATGAATACTTTGATTTTGATGTGATTTATGAAACTATGAAAGTAAATTATGTCAAAGGTATGAATTATGAATTATGATATAATATAAGGTGATGAAACAATGATTTGGGAAACTATGAAATAAGACATTAAGGAATCATGTTATGGCATCTTGGAGCTTCTATCTCACAATGGAACTATTCTATGTACTTTGGGGCTTTATGCTCACTTTGAAAACTATGTTATAGAATCTTGGAGCTTCTAGCCCACTATGAAACAATGTTATGAACTATGTTATGGAACCTTGGAGCTTCTAGCGCACTATGAAACAATGTTATGAACTATTTTATGGCACCTTGGAATTTTAAGCTCACTTATGAAATGATAAATGATTAAAGGCAACCTTGGACACATATTGACTTTGGGTATAATTGACATTCCATAGAATTCATTGAGCTCATGTGTACGGTGGGTTACGACCCAATGGATTACGATCCTTATTGGTGACAATAAGAGAGATGTTGTGTTTTTGTCATTGACGACAGTTAGAGGGTTGGCCATTCTCAGTTAAAGGATTACAATCCTATTCTCAGTTTCTCAGATTTTTGGCGACAGTTGGTTGGTAATTTGTGTACCCCTATGTGTAATTGTGATCCAATGGAAAAAAAAGAAAACCCATGTTTATTACTATGAACTTACATGAATGATTTTGAATAAAAATATCAATAAGAACTTATGATTAATACTATGAAGTTCAGTAAGAAAATGGATATGATTAGGAAAGATATGATTGCTATGATATGTATGGTTTGTTGCCACACTTTGTTTATGGTATTTTTGTTATTTAAATTAAAGGCATTAAATTTATTATACATTTAAGATAAACCACCTCACTAAGCTATGTAAGCTTGCATTGTTTCTTTGCTTACATTTTAGGTATATAATCTCCGTAAATGTTCGAGATCATATTTAGGGGTTGCAAGTCACTCTTAAAGCATTGAGTAAGTTCCTTTGTCAAGCTCCTAGTTGGTGGTATATGAACTAAGCATTTGCATTAAGATGAATATAGTTTTGGATTAACATTATGATTTGAATTGGTGATACAGAATGAATATGATATGATAGCTAAGAAAGAGTAGTTTTATACTATGTTTATATGTTTGGTATTATAACTTAATGAAGCAAGTTATAAGATATGAATAAAGTTGCATGTGTGATTGATGAGATGGTAGTTCTATGCTATGTCTTGTATTGAGTTACGAACTGATGTAATGATAAGTAAGTACTTATATGGTAAATCTTGGTGATACTAAAGATGTTTGAGATTAAGTATGATGATATACATAGGTGATCAATAATTTTATGTTGCACTTGTAAGTTTTGTAATAAGTTTAAGCATGTATGATTGTAAGTAATGAAACTTAAGCAAGAATTTAGTTATGGTAAGCCCTATTTTATGTTTTGCTAAATAGGATTTTAAGAACTTTGTTGCGTGTTTTGAGTGCTACGCAAATGGTGCAAGTGAACACGTCACAAGTAATAAATGATAAGTATCGAGTATCGTCTCCTCAGGGATTGGTTTGAGCCACTTTGTTTAAGTTACTGCGTTGTAAAAGAAATAGATTGATGGTGATGAATAATAAGTAAAATAAACTAAGTAAATAGGAAGAAAGGAAAGAGTAATCGATTAAAGAGAGTGGGTTGGGTTATCGTGAGTAGTGTTGCAATGTCCGAATGGATTGTCGAGGCAATTGATTGATGGGGCAACTCAATTGTCGTGGCAACTGGGACTGGTTCAATTGTCGTAGAAACTGGGTTCATTCCTTCAAAGCTCGACAAAGCGTTCTTCAATGTCTTCTTGTTATCCCTAACAAAAGAACTGGTTGATCGAGCATGCCTTGGTGATACATCCCTGCGTGAAACTTGGGTGATCAACAACCGATCTACGCTCCTCTTAGCCGTTAAAATCCAATCCTTATTCCTAAGGTGGATTAATCTTCACCAACTATCGTTCGAATGAGGATCATGCTCATTCATTTCCTGAATCTAACTCTCCTGAGTCTAGATAAATAGATAACACTCAAAATCCTCTTCCGATTCTCTCAAGATAGAAAATTAAAAAACTAAGAATGAACAAACTTTGAATTCAATTGCAATTAAAAACCTAAACAATCTAATCGTTTATCAAAACCACAAACCCAAAATAACCCTAGCCAATTTACATCAATCCATGGCTGGGTTCGAAAGATATACAAAGGAAAGTTTCTCAGCCATGGATCACATAAGAATAAAGAAGACGAAGAAGGTGTGTGCGATTTGCTCTCTCCTAATCGACTCACCTCTTGTTTGTTGGTGCGATCTCTTTAAAGAGGTGAGGAAAACTCCACGATTCTTTAAGGAGATTTGATTTATTCTCTTTCATTGAGGAGATACTCTAGGCTTTATTTCCTTATCTAAAGATAATGAAAATGATTCAAGCTTTATTTCCTTATCTAAAGATATTGAAATAATTCAAGCTTTATTTCATATCCTTAATTGCATATCATCCCATTTAAGAGGAAATAAATCACGATTAATGGTGCCAAGATTCTCTCAACTTCATCTTCAGTAGTTGATAAATTGATTTTGGGATTTATCTTATGCGATCATGATGAATCTTGAAAAATTCTACATTTATTTTTTACTTGCCCTGGTAACCGCTCGACAATCAGCTCTACAAGCCCTTCAATATTCTTCTGAACCACCATAGCAATTCGCACTTGTCACGGCAATCCTAACCTACACATAATAAAGTGCGCCTGCAGCGAATTTTCCATGAAATACAACCAAAATGTAACACCAAGCTTGATAACGAAGGAAACTAGGAAATTATGCATGAATGCCTAACAATGCAACTAAAATGTGCCTAAGACTAACAATAATATGAGCAAAAAGGGCAAGAAAAACAATACTTTTACACACTCATCAAACTTGAAACTTGTTAAATGTACTTGTTGATGTTTAAGACTATGTATTGAAGTAACCTAATGATAAAAGTGATCATTATAGGTTAGAAATGGCTTAAAAGGTCATATTTTGGTGAAACATGACAAAGGTTTCGAAACTAAACTAAGAGGTATCAAAACCTCCATTCTATAATTTCAATTTTTTGAATATGTGGCAAAGGTTTCGAAACCATCCCTAAAAGTTTAAAATTTTGCGTTTTGATCACTATTTCAAAACTTTTTCAATTGAATTCCGTTTTTTAATTCAAGTTTTGGGATGAACATGAAATTAAGAATAAAACCTATTAATGAAATGAGCATTACTTTGGTCCTTGAAACTTTTTAGAAATTAACAAATAGGTCCCTAATATTTTTGAAACTTCAATGTTTAGTCTCTAAATGATAAAGATTGATTTATGTGATGATAATTTTCTTCTTCTATAAGCCATAACAAGACTCAAATCTATAATAGCACAAATTGTTAAAAGTTTTCAGCTAAGCCCTAAACTTTGATAAATTCACATTTTAATCCTTAAATTTTGAAAAGTTTGCAATTTGGTTCATAATGAATAAAATTAGAATTGTTTAAATTATGATCTCTGAAGATGGATAATTTTCTTTGGTGTTGTGAATGTTTTGTATTTGTCTGACCTTGATTTGAATGTTGATTATTCTGATTTAATTTCCGGTGACACTTCCGATTCGGTTTTCATTCAGACCTGGTAGAGGGTGTTACTCTTATGGTTGATTTAAAGCATCCAAATGGTGAAGGAAGCACCTTAATTTCATACATGCAAAAGGTATGTAAATTAGACATAAATACATAGTTTTGAAATATTATTAGTTTTGACGCATTATCACATTTGGGCTTGAAATGAATGATGAATATAAGTACTCATTATGGATATATATGTTAAACTTTTTATTTGTTTCTAGAGAAATATACTCTCATATCTATTTGTATATGTTCTAATTACCTAATTTTGTACAATTATTAAAAAATAAGTTCATAACATAGGTGGAGCAATAAGCATTAAATGAGTTCACATGTGATTTATTAGTCTTTTCCATAACCTTCTAGATATAATTACATGTTGATTTTGATTTTAAATGGTATGCTAATGCACTTTAAAACCGTTGTTAGTATCACTCGTAGTCCTAGTTCAATTTTGGTTAAGTAATGGATGTTTGTGAAAGTTTATTGGAACCTACTACAAAATGTTGCTGGAAAATTAAGGGGACTACACTACTCTGTTTTGCAAAGATACAAGTTGCATTTGTATTAGTTTAACATCATTTTAAGATTTAAAACAATAACTTATCGTGGCTAGAAGTGTGTGCTTTGGATGCCTGTAAATTGTTGTAGTGCTCTATTTCAAATCATAGTTGTTGTTTTCATGTTCATATGGTGGCAAATTGTGTAACACCCCAATTTTGGACTTAGAAGTTTAGGGTCTGAACCGGACCGGTCTAATTTTCGGTTTGAATATAAAAGGAGGTTTTAGGGAAAGCCTAGTTCGGGATGCTTTAAAAATATGGAAAAATATCTAAAAATCCTCTTTTAATATATATAAGAGAGTGGTGAAATCAATTTTACAAAATAAGGTTTGGAAGTGCAACATTTTGAAATAGTGACTAAAATGTGATTTTTGAAAAGTTCAGTGGTGACTGTTTTGTAAGGATTGATACTTTGAATCTTTAAGGAGCTAATTTACCCAAGAAGGATTTCTCCAGATTTTTCTTAGATTTTAATGATTTAATTAATGTTTAATTAATTAAATGAAAAGTGGAAAACCATATTTTAGATTTTCATAACTAACTTTTCTTAAAACTTTCTCATCTCATTTTCTCTCAAAATTTCCTCATCCAAACAATTTTCTCCAGCATCTTTTTCATTGATTTTCAAAGCAATTGATGAGATTTCAATCAACAATTAATTCCTAATCCTTTCTACATCAAATCCTCTTGATTTGCTTATTGAATTTTCAAGGAATTTGGCTCTAAACAAGGAGAAATCTACATTTAGAGGTAAGATTGTTCTTCTCCTCTAAATACTCAGTTCTTTACTGAAATTCCCAAGTTATCAATCCTTAATTTAAGTTTTATAAATGGATTTAATGTTATGAACTGGATTTTGGCTTAAAACTCAAGATTTGAAAGAAATCTTGAAGAAATTCGGGGTGATTGTTTGGGCTCTATTTTGAGATGGTTTTTAAATGTATTTTGGATGTTTAATGATGTGTATTTGAGGTTTGATCAATGCAATCCAGAATAGGTTGAATTTCCTAAGTTTTTGCTTATGAAAATGGTGGTTTTTGGGGTGATCTTGGTGTTCTATTATAGCTGGAGGTATAAGGACGGGTTTAGGTTCATTTTGGATGTTAATTGATGTTTAGAAATGGTTAGAAGTGATGGATCTTGGCTGGGTTATGTTGTGGAAGAGTTTGGAGGTGATTTCGGTTGTGTTTGGTAGCCGAAATGTCAGAATTGGCTAGAGCAGCGAGTTTAGGAGTGATGGCTGAAGATTTTAATGCATGATGATGCATTAATCCTCTGCTTTGATGTGTTTAAAATAGGGGAGACATCTTCGGACACTTGTGGTGTTGATCCGGAGGCTTGATCGGCGTTTCGGCAAGCTTGCGAAACGGAATTGGTGAGTGAAGTTGGGTTTCCAGCTTTGAAACAAATGTTTGAAGGTTTTGAGCTTAGTTTAAGTCTAAGCAACTTAACTAATCTCAAGAGTAAGTTTTCGGTAAAACTCTCTTGGATGAGCCATGAAGTGGTTCAATGCATTTGTTGTAATTTGCATGTTTAAATTATGTTTTGAAAGCATGTTTTAGCATGGTTAATGATGGTTTTGAAAGCCATGTGTTATAGGGTGCTCAAGGTAAGAGATCCTTGGTTTATCATATTGATGATATGGTTTTGATGCATAGTGATGCATGTTGATAAATGGCTTTGTTTAATGCTTTAAAACAGTGAGTTGATAATGGTAAATGATGTATATTGGAAAGTGATGTAATGGTTTTAAAGTATTTGAATCAGATATAGTTAGCCGGCTATAGGATTGGGTGCACCGTGAATAAAGTCGCCTTGGATGTTGAGGGGTTGAAATTGTACCGTAAACTCCATCCAAGTACACTAACGAGATAGGTAAGATCACAATGGTGGTTAAAAGTCCATGTGTGGATCTTGTGTTGTGTGTCCCGTGTTCTCGTTAGTGGTGTTATACAACTACCGATGAGTGATGTTGAGGGGTTATGATTGTACCGTTAAACTCCATCACGGGTGTTGAGGGGTTGTGATTGTACCGGTAAAATCCACCTTGTGTGTTCGGTAGTGTGTATGAAGCGTATGAGACAACGCTTGTAATCCGCGTATCCGATTGTGTTTTGTGTTGAAAATGGTTTTGGATTATCACTTGAAAGCCAATATGACATGTTGATGTTAAGGAAGCATGAGATGCTTGTTATGTATGCAAGGTTGCATGAATAATGATGATTATGTGATGAAAGGCTTTGTTTAAAGTGTTTTATGAAAGGCATTATTGTGTTGTTTCTTTAGAGCTTGCCTCACTAAGCAATTGTGCTTATGCTCTCTCTCTTGAACCAATAATGCAGATAATTGAAGTGTTTGTGGGCAGCAAGGAGGCTAAGAATCCAAGGGAAAGCTAAGCTCATGTATGGTGACGTTTTCACAACACTATTAGTTTTTGATATTTTGGCAATGGGAACCTAGGTTGTGTTTTGGGAGATGTTTTGGACTCCCTAATTGTGGCATGATGCCTTTGATGATTTGGATTTGTAAATGCTTGTTTTGGTGTTTTGAGGGTTGTTTTGTTTTGGATATTAGGATGCATACCTATAGACTTGTGGAATTCCTTGATTGATGCCATGAATGTGTTTTGATGATGCAAACATGTACCTTATATGTATGATGACTTGTTGGCGTTATTAGAAAGTCATTAGGATATGTTTGAGTGGTTAAATGCATGTTAAACCAGCAATTTCTACAGCTTTTGGGAACCCGTATCGATACACTCACATGCGTTTCGAAACGGGGGCCTATAATGGCACTGGTGTTTCGAAACGGTTGGTGACCGTATCGAAACGGTTTGGCCACTGGAAGGCCCTGTTTCGAAACAAGTCTCGAAACGAACCCGTGTTTCGAAACGGTCAACCCCGTTTCGAAACAGGTGATCGTTGGGCACTGATTTGAATGGTTTTAAGGTTTGTAAGCTTTACGTTTTAGTCCTAAAAATTGTATTTGCAATTGCTTGAGTTCGAGATGTCCGTTTAAGGTGAAATTTGACAGGGGAGCATATAGTATGGTTAATTAAGTATTGGTAACCTTAAAATCAGTTAAGTCCTCCAACTTTCTAGAATTTACAATTTGGTCCCTAATATTTGTGTTTTGCGCAATCGAGTCCCTTATCATAATTTGATCGTTGTGCTTTTCACGTATGTGTTTCTTCAGAGTACGCTTAGGGTTAATGTGCATCTAGACAAGTTTAAAAAGAAAAAAGGGTCGTTAATCAAGGTTGACTTTCGTGTTGACTTTGGTTTTCCCCGTGTAATCTTCGTAGTTCGGGTCAACCGTCTAGGCCGGGCTAAGGGGGTTACATTTGGTGGTATCAGAGCTGAGTTCTCGTGTAACAGGAATGGTTATGTGGGTGATGTATGTATGATTGCATGATATGCCTTTTGAATGAAAGTATGTTGTATGAATTGTAAAGTATGTTGCAATTGTGATGCTATGTTGTGTTAAAGCATGTTAGAGGAACCCATTGCCATATCAAAACTAATGGAAGGAATTGTTTTTGGAAAATGAGCTTGAGTACTTGGATTACTTACCTTGTTGAGCCTAATTATGTTTATTGCATTGTGTCAGTGCATTGTTTTAGTAAATGGGACCTCGTAGAGAGACGAGAATTAATATGCGAGCTATGGCTCAGAACGAGAATGAGGACAATGCTGATAATGTTGTGGATTTACCTCCTCCCCCTGGTGGTGGACCACCCGGCGGTGGTGGTGCTGGAGGTGACAATGCTGGTGTTGAGGCTGGTGCTGGGGTCGCTGAACCTGATGGTGTGCAGGGGCAAGCTGCTCCTAACATGACAGTTTTGATACATGCTATTGCTTGAGCCTTTCATGCAGTAGTAGCTGGAGCTCACGGAGCTGCGCATCAGGGTGATTTTGGTGTGAGATTACCTTTGGAACGTCTACGCAGTCTGGGAGGGACTGAGTTCAGAGGTTTATCTCCTGAGGGTTCTGAATCTTGATTGGAAAGCACCAAGAGGATATTGGGACAGATGAGCTGCAATGATGTGCAGAAGTTAGGTCGTGTAGTATCGCTGTTGCACGATGATGCGTATACTTTGTGGACGACCACTGTCTCCGGGATAGAGGAAGTTGATGTGACTTGGACGTTCTTTCTGAATGCATTCAAGCGGAAGTATCTAGGTGTGCGATTCCTGGATGAGAAGAAAAGAGAATTCATGTCTCCTATGCAAGGAAGCATGATAGTGGCTGAGTACGAGATTCAGTTTGTCCGCCTTAGCCAATACGCACCCGAGCTTATCCCTGATGAGCGAGAGAGGTGTGAGCGTTTTCGGTATGGTTTGATGCCGGATGTGAAGACCTTTATGCTTGCAGCTGAGTACACATATTTTGATGTGCTGGTGAGTAGGGCAAAGGACATTGAGCAGGACCTGGGTTTGTCCTCTAGAGGTGTTGGTTCTAGCTCGGGCAAAAGAGCTGTTGAGTATAGTTCCGGTGGTGGAAGGAACAAGAGAGGACGAGATAGGAGGTACCAGTCTTCTGCTAGGCGTGGTAATGGAGGGCATGGTGCGCCTGGTCAGAGAGACAGGATGAGAGCGGATCAGAACACGTGTTGGGCGTGTGGATCGCGTGGCCATTTGAGGCGTGATTGTCCTCGAGCAGCGAGGGAGGTTCAGGCTCCTGTGGTAGTGACCGGTAATTCATGCTGGAATTTTGGTTTGACAGACCACATGAGGAGGGAGTGTCCTTTGTTGGCCGGTGGTGGTCAGGGACGTGCTTCTGGAGTTGTTGCACCACAGAGAGGTCGTGGGCGCGGCCATGGTAACTTCCAGCGCAGAGATGATGGTGGAAGGAATGTGGCGCACGTGGTGGCTGTCCAGCCTGAGGGTGGTGGCCAGGCTCGAGTGTATGCTCAGCGAGAAGGGAGAAATGGCACGGATGTGATCGCAGGTACCTTTACTTTGCAATCCTTGTCATTACTTTCCTTGATTGATTCTGGATCTACACACTCATACATATTGCGTGAACATGCTCAATTGCTTGGTTTGCCTGTTGAGTCTTTGGATGTTCGTATGCGTGTAACTAGTTCTTTTGGTGAGACCGTTGTGACACAGAAGTTGTATAGAAGATGTCCCTTGGTTGTGCAAAACCATGTTTTTCATGTTGATCTCACGGAATTGCCATTCTATGGTTTTGATGTAATCCTTGGTATGGATTGACTTGTTGAACATCGAGCTGTGGTGGATTTTGAGAACAAGCGGGTTTCGTTGAAGCTTGCGGATGATTATGAGGTAGTGGTGGTTGGTGAGAATGTGAAGTTTCTTGCCAATGTGGTGTCTACATTTGAAGCGAGCCGTATGCTGAGACAAGGATGTGAGGCTTATTTGGCCTTTGTGATGAATCCTAGCTCTAAGGAGTTGCGAGTTCAAGATATCAGGACTGTGCGAGAGTTTCTCAGTGTGTTTCCGGAGGAGTTACCTAGATTACCTCCTAATCGAGAGGTGGAGTTTGGAATTGAGCTATATGAAAACACGACTCCAGTGTCCATTACTCCTTATCGAATGGCACCTAAGGACTTGAAGGAGCTGAAGACGCAACTTCAGGAGTTGCTTGATCGTGGTTTCATTCGGCCGAGTGTGTCACCTTGGGGTGCACCGGTTTTGTTTGTGAAGAAGAAGGATGGCACTATGAGAATGTGCATCAATTACCGTCAGCTAAACAAGTTGGCTATCAAGAATCGGTATCCTTTGCCGAGGATTGATGATCTTTTTGATCAATTTTGGGGAGCAGCTGTGTTCTCTAAGATTGACTTGAGGTCAGGTTATTACCAGCTCAAGGTGAAGGATGTGGATGTGCCAAAGACAGCCTTCAGAACGAGGTATGGGCATTATGAGTTCCTTGTGATGTCGTTTTGTTTGACGAATGCTCCTGCAACTTTTATGGACATGATGAATAGAGTGTTCCATGAATACTTGGACAAGTTTGTTGTGGTATTCTTTGATGATATCCTGGTGTACTCTCGTACTGAGGAGGAGCATGAGGGGCATTTGAGGATTGTGTTGCAGGCTTTGTTGGAGAATCAGCTTTATGCTAAGCTGAGCAAGTGTGAACTTTGGCTTAGGAAAGTTGTGTTCCTTGGTCATGTGGTTTCTGCTCAGGGGATTCGTGTTGATCCTCAGAAGATTGAGGCAGTGATGAATTGGAAGCCTCCTAAGTCTGTTCATGAAGTCCGTAGTTTCCTTGGTTTGGCAGGATACTACCGGAGGTTTGTGGATGGATTTTCAAAGATTGCTGCACCTTTGATGAAGTTATTGCAAAAAGATGTTAAGTATGAGTGGACAGAAGCGAGGCAGTAGGCTTTTGAGAAGCTTAAGGCAGCTCTGACGCAAGCTCCTATCTTGGTTCAACTTGAATCATGGAAAGAGTTTGTGGTGTACAGTGACGCATCCTATGTTGGTTTGGGGTGTGTGTTGATGCAAGAGGGTAAGGTGGTGGCTTATGCATCGCGCCAGTTGAAGGTGCATGAGCGCAATTATCCTACGCATGATATTGAGTTGGCTGCAGTGGTCTTTGCTTTGAAAATTTGGAGACATTACCTATATGGTGAGAAGTGTACTGTGTACACGGATCACAAGAGTTTGAAGTATTTGATGTCTCAAAAAGAGTTGAATCTTAGGCAACAGCGTTGGGTGGAGTTGCTTAAATATTACGATCTGACGATCGAGTACCATCCGGGAAAAGCTAATGTTGTAGCGGATGCCTTGAGTAGAAAGGTGGTAGTGGAGTTGAGGGCTATGTTTGCCAGTTTGAGTATTTCGCGAGATGGAGGTCCTGTGGCTGAATTGCAGGTGAAACCATCTTTGGTTCAGTTAATAAAGGTGTAACGCCCCGGTTTTGGGCTTAGTAGTTTTGGGCGTTGACCGGTTTGGTCAAAGTGCTGTTCGAATCTAAAGAGGCGAAATTAGGAAAGCCTAGTTCGGGTTGCATTAAAAATATGGAAAAATGTTCTAAAATCATCTTTTAATATAATTAAGTGAACTGTGAAATCAATTTTGGAAAATGAGTTTTGGAAGGGTGACATTTTGGCTAGTGACCAAAATGTAATTTTTGAAAGTTTGGTGACTGTTTTATAAAGGGTTGAAACTTTGAATCTTTAAGGAGCTATTAATCCAAAAGTAGTTTCTCCAGATTTTTCTAAGATATTTTAAGCTATATTCTGATTTTAAAACATATCAAAAGAGGAGGGAAAGCCATTTTGGCTATTTTGATAACTAACTTCCTATTTTCTTTTCTCTCATTTTCTCTCAACCCAAACACCTTCTTTCCAGAGAATTGTTTCTGATTTTCTCACCTAAATCTCTCCTTTCAACTCTCTTTTGATTCCTAATCAACATATCTACAAAACCTCATCATTTGCTACTTGATTCATCAAGGTTTTTGATTCCAAAAAGAGGAGAAACTCAAGTTTGGAGGTAAGAACGTCCTTCTCCTCTAAACTATCAGTTCTTTACTGAAATTCCTAAGTTTTCAATCCTTAATTGATGTTTTATTAAAGGCTTTTGAGTTGAGAAATGGATCTTGGCTTATAATGCAAGATTTGGTGATTTTTGGTGATTTTCGTTTGATCTGTTAAATATGAGATTTGAGATGTGTTTTTGATGATATTTGAACTCTAAATTGATAAGGAATTGAGTTTTGATTAATGCAATCCCGGATAGGTTGAGTTTCCTAAGTTTAGCTTGTGATTCTTGTTTGTTTTTGAGGTGATCTTGTGGATCTGATGTTGCTGGAGGTATAAGGATGTTATTAGGCTCTTTTTAGATGTTAAATGATGTTAAAGGATGTTAGGTTTCGATGGTTTATGGCTGGGCTTTGTTGAGAAGTGGTTTGGATGCATTTTCGATTGTGTTTGGTATCCGAAAGTGGAGTGTGGATGAGAGCAGCGAGTTTAGGTGCTTTCATTGAAGCAATTAATGCATGATGATGCATTAATCCTCTGCTTTGATGTGTTAAAACAGGGGAGGCATCTTTGGATCCAAGAATTGTTGATCCGGAAGCTTGATTTGGTGCTTCGGCAAGAGGCGAAGTGGAATCGGTGAGTGAAATTGGGTTTTCAGCTTTGAAACCAATGTCTTGGGAGCTTAGTTTAAGTCTAAACAACTTTGCTAAGCTCAAGTGTAAGTTTTCGGAAATACTCTCTAGTGGTGGCCATGATTTGATTGTTGTGCAATGTGGTTTATTGCATGTTTTAAACTCTGTTTTGAAAGCATGATTTAGCATGGTTAATGCTGTTTTTGTAAGCCATATGTTGAAGGAAGCTCAAGGTAAGAGTTCCTTGTTTTTGTACATTGATTAAATGTGGTTTGATGCTTTTAAATGCATGGTGAATATGGCTTGGTTTAATGCTTTAAAACAGTGGATAAATTGATGATAATGATGTATATTGGCAAGTGATGTTTTGAAAAGGTTAAGGTCACTAAGGTGGTTAAAAGTCCTTGAGTGAGCCTTGTTTACTTAAGAACATCAAGGTGGTTAAAAGTCCTTGGATGGTTCTTGCTATGGACACAAAGGTGGTTAAAAGTCCTTGTGTGATCCTTTCCATGGTGTTTAAAAGTCCATGGGGCCATGGTGTTTAAAAGTCCATGGGGCCAAGGTGTTTAAAAGTCCTTGGGGCCAAGGTGTTTAAAAGTCCTTGGGGTGAAACTTGATACGGACACAAAGGTGGTTAAAAGTCCTTGTGTGGTCCTTTCCATGGTGGTTAAAAGTCCATGGGCCAAGGTGTTTAAAAGTCCTTTGGGCCAAGGTGTTTAAAAGTCCTTGGGGTGAAAGTTGATGAACTTGTTTTTAAAGAAATGGAATTTATCACTTGTGGCCAATATGACATGTTATGATATGAAGCATGAGATGCTTGTTTAAAGTATGCTTTTGAGCATGCGCAAATGTTGATTTGAAGTATGATTTATAAAGTGTTTTATAAATGCATTATTGAATGGTTTTATCGAGCATTCCTCACTAAGCTTTTGCTTACGCTCTCTTTCATTTTCTTAATTCAATAATGCAGAACATTAGAGTACTTTGAGGGCAGCAAGAAGGGCAAGCATTCAAGTGAAAGTAAAGCTCAAAGTATGGAAGGTTTCTTAAGTACATTTTTAGCTTTTGGTAATTTGACAATGGGGGACCTATGTGTATGTTTTGGGAGAGGTTTTGAACTCCCTAAGTATGTTGAATGTTGATGAGAATGCTGGTTTTAGTGTTTGGCCTTTATATGCTTGAATTGGAAGTTTATGCTTGTATGGCTTGCTTGTGTAGGAAGCATGCCTATAGATTTGGGGCTTTTCGTATATGATGTTGTTTTGATGAATTGTTGATGCAAGTATGTCTTATATATGTTGAATTGCATGCTGGTAAAGTTTGGTGGCAATTGGAGCATGATTGGATGTTTAATTGCATGTTTAAGTTTGCATTTTGGGGCAATCTGTGCAGGGTGTTTCGGAACAGTGCCACCCGTTTCGGAACAGGTGCCTTAAACAAGCCCAGGCGTCCGAAACGGGAGAGACCGTTCCGAAACGGTTTGGCTACTGCCAGCCCGTGTTGCGGTACGCGTTGCGGAACGGCCCCGCGTTTCGAAACGGGCTCTGCCTGTTTCGGAACGGGTGACCGTTGGGGGCTGACATTGGCAGTTAAATGTTTTGAAATGTTTGCATTTTGGTCCTGAATCTTGTTTGTGCAATTGTATGAGCTTGGGATGACCTTTTGAGCTGAAATTTCACAGTGAAGCATGAAACCTGACTAATTACAAGCTGGTAACTTTAATTTGGGTTAAGTCCTCATATTTATCAGAAATTACAATTTGGTCCCTAAAGTTGTAATTTGTTCAATTGGGTCCCTGTTTGATCTCTGATGTTTATGATCTTTGAGTATGCTGTTGTATGATCATATCTAAGGATTAATATGCATCTAGACAAGATTAAAAAGAAAAAAAAGGGTCGTTAATCAAGGTTGACTTTTGGGTTGACTTTGGTTTTCCCCGTGTGACTTTCTTAATTCGGGTCAACCGTCTAGGCCGGGTTAAGGGGGTTACATTTGGTGGTATCAGAGCCAGGTTCTCGAGTAATTGGGAATGAATGTGTGCATGATTGAAGTATGTATGCCTTGTGTACTTGTTGATTGAAAGCATGTTTAGTGGCTTGTGATTTGGATGCAATTGAGTTGTGTGCTATGATGTAGCATGTTATGGGTACCCATTGCCAAATAAAAGCTAATGAAATGATGTTGATTTTGAATGAAATTGAGCTTGAATACTTGGATTGCTTACCTTGCTGGGCCTGACTTTGTTTTATTTGCATTGTGATTGCATGGTAAAAGTATGGCACCACGTAGAGAGATACGAGGTAATGTGCGAGCTACGGCTCCTAATGAGAATGAGAATGAGAATGAGGAAAACACGGGTAGTGCGGTGTTACCTCCTCCTCCTCCACCTGGTGGTGGTGCTGAGGGAGAAAGAGTTGAAGCTGCAGCTGGTGCTGGAGCTGCTGGACCAGAGGTTGGTCAGGGGCAAGCTATGCCTGATATGTCTATGTTGGTACAAGCTATTGTGGGTGCTTTTCGAGCAGCAGTAGCTGGAGCTCAAGGAGCTGGGCATCAGGGAGATGCTGGAGTTAGACTACCTTTGGAGCGTCTGCGCAGTCTTGGTGGGACTGAGTTCAGGGGTATGTCTGCTGAGAGTTCTGAAGCTTGGTTGGAGAGTACCAAGCGAATCTTGGGTCAGATGAGCTGCACGGATGTGCAAAAGCTGGGTTGTGTTGTGTCCTTGCTGCAGGACGATGCGTACACGTGGTGGACGACCACCATAGCTGGAATGGTTGAAGCTGATGTGACTTGGACATTCTTTCAGAATGTGTTCAAGAGGAGATATCTTGGTGTGAGATATCTTGATGAGAAGAAGCGTGAATTCATGTCTCTTACCCAAGGGAGCATGAGTGTGGCTGAGTATGAAGTGCAGTTTGTGCGACTCAGTCAATATGCACCGGAGCTGATACCCGATGAGCGGGCAAGGTGCGAGAGGTTCCGTTATGGTCTTGTGACGGATGTTAAGATGTATGTGCTGGCCACCGAGTATGATGATTTTGATGTGTTGGTGGGCCGAGCCAAGGACATTGAGATGAACTTGGGTTTATCTGCGAAAGGTGCTGGAGCAAGTTCTGGCAAGAGAGCTGCTGAGTTTAGTTCCGGTGGTGGACGGAACAAGAGGGGACGAGATCAGAAGTATCAGTCCTCAGCTAAGAGAGGTGGTGGTGCACCTGCTAGAGGAGGCAATGCTAGAGCTGACCCTAGTGCTTGTTGGATCTGTGGTTCACGTGGTCACATGAAGCGTGACTGTCCTCGTGCTGTGAGAGAGGTACAAGCTCCTGTTGTGGCAGCTGGTAATGGATGCTGGAATTGTGGATCCGTAGATCACTTGAGGCGAGATTGTCCTAGGTTGGCTGGTGATCAAGTGCGTGCACCTGCTGTTGCTGCACCACAGAGAGGTCGTGGGCGCGGCCGTGGAAATTTCCAGAGGAGAGAGGAAGGTGGTCGTGGAGTAGCCCATGTTGTGGCCATTCAGCCTGAAGGTGGAGGCCAAGCTAGGGTGTATGCTCAGCGTGAAGGAAGGAATGACGCAGATGTGATTGCAGGTACCTTTACTTTGCAATCCTTGTCATTGCTTTCTTTGATTGATTCTGGATCTACGCATTCATACATTTTGCGTAAGCATGCTGAATTGCTTGGTTTGCCTGTTGAGTCTTTGGATGTTGGTGTTCGTGTCACTAGTTCTTTTGGTGAAACTGTTGTGACTCGAAAGCTATATAGAAGGTGTCCCTTGGTTGTTCAAGAACATGTTTTTCATGTTGATCTTATGGAGTTGCCCTTTTATGGTTTTGATGTGATCCTTGGTATGGATTGGCTTGCTGAGCATCGTGCTGTTGTGGATTGTGAAAATAAGCGAGTTTCGCTTAAGCTTGCGGATGATTATGAAGTTGTTGTGGTTGGTGAGAATGTGAAGTTTCTTGCCAATGTGGTGTCTACCTTGGAGGCGAGCAGGATGCTGAGGCAAGGTTGCGAAGCTTATCTAGCTTTTGTGATGAATCCTAGCTCTAAGGAGTTGAGGGTGCAAGATATCAGAGTTGTGAAGGAGTTTCCTGGTGTTTTTCCTGAGGAGCTGCCTGGTTTACCTCCTAATCGCGAGGTGGAGTTTGGAATTGAGCTGTATGAGAATACAACTCCTGTGTCCATTACTCCCTATAGAATGGCACCTAAGGAGCTGAAGGAGCTGAAGACGCAGTTGCAAGAGCTGCTTGATCGTGGTTTCATCCGGACGAGTGTGTCACCTTGGGGAGCACCGGTCTTGTTTGTGAAGAAGAAAGATGGCACTATGAGAATGTGCATTGATTACTGTCAGCTGAACAAGTTGACTATCAAGAATCGGTATCCTTTGCCGAGGATTGATGATCTCTTTGATCAATTTCGGGGAGCTGCTGTGTTCTCTAAGATTGACTTGAGGTTAGGGTATTACCAGTTGAAGGTGAAAGATGTGGATGTCCCTAAGACAGCTTTCAGGACAAGGTATGGGCATTATGAGTTCCTTGTGATGCCGTTTGGTTTGACAAATGCTCCTGCTGCTTTCATGGACATGATGAACCGTGTGTTTCATGAATACCTGGACAAGTTCGTTGTGGTGTTCATTGATGATATCCTTGTGTACTCGCGTACTGAGGAGGAGCATGAAGAGCATTTGAGGATTGTGCTGCAAGCTTTGTTGGAGAATCAGCTTTATGCTAAGCTGAGCAAGTGTGAGTTCTGGCTTAAGGAGGTGGTTTTTCTTGGGCATGTGGTCTCAGCTGAGGGGATTCGTGTTGATCCTCAGAAGATCGAGGCGGTGATGAATTGGAAGGTTCCTAAGTCTGTTCATGAGGTCCGTAGTTTCCTTGGTTTGGCAGGATACTACCGAAGGTTTGTGGATGGTTTTTCCAAGATTGCTGCTCCTTTGACGAAGCTGTTGCAAAAAGATGTTAAGTATGAGTGGACGGAAGCGAGACAGCAGGCTTTTGAGAAGCTGAAGGCGGCTTTGACGCAAGCTCCTATCTTGGTTCAGCCTGAATCAGGGAAAGAGTTTGTGGTCTATAGTGATGCATCCTATGTTGGTTTGGGGTGTGTGCTGATGCAAGAGGGTAAGGTGGTGGCTTATGCATCGCGGCAGTTGAAAGTGCATGAGCGTAATTACCCTACGCATGATATTGAGCTGGCTGCAGTGGTTTTTGCTCTGAAGATCTGGAGGCATTATCTGTATGGTGAGAAGTGTACTGTGTACACGGATCACAAGAGCTTGAGGTATCTGATGTCACAGAAGGAGTTGAATCTTAGGCAGGGGCGTTGGTTGGAGTTGCTCAAGGATTATGATCTGACGATTGAGTATCATCCTGGAAAAGCTAATGTTGTTGCGGATGCCTTGAGTAGGAAGGTAGCTGTTGAGCTGAGGGCTATGTTTGCTAGCTTGAGCATATCGCGAGATGGTGGTCTTGTTGCTGAGTTGCAAGTGAAACCATCGTTGGTTCAGTTGATCAAGGATAAGCAGTTGCTCGATGATTCCTTGGTGTCTCATGTTCAGGATATCGCGGAGGGTAGACCTTCAGATTTCTGCTTTAATGATGATGGTGTGTTGTGTTTTGGGAGTCGGATAGTAGTGCCCAATGATGCTGAGTTGAGGCGTGTTATTCTGACTAAAGGTCATAGTAGTCCTTTTGCTATGCACCCTGGTAGTACTAAGATGTATCGTGATCTTCGTGATGAGTACTATTGGGTGGGTTTGAAGAAGGATGTTGCAGAGTTTGTGAGCAAGTGTTTGGTGTGTCAGCGAGTTAAGGCTGAACATCAGGTTCCTTCTGGGTTGTTGCAACCGTTGAAAATCCCTGAATGGAAGTGGGAGAGGGTTACCATGGATTTTGTATCTGGTTTACCTTTGTCTCCATCGAAGAAGAATTCGGTTTGGGTGATTGTGGATCGTCTGACGAAGTGTGCGCATTTCTTGCCTGTGCATACTACGTTTTCTTTGGATAAGCTGGCAGAGCTGTACATTGCTGAGATTGTGAGGCTGCATGGTGTGCCTAAGTCGATTGTGTCGGATAGGGATCCGAGGTTCACATCGGGTTTCTGGCAGTGTTTGCATCAAGCTCTGGGTACAAGATTGCATTTCAGTACATCCTATCATCCTCAGTCGGATGGTCAGTCTGAGCGAGTTATCCAGATTTTGGAGGATATGTTGAGGTGCTGCGTGATTGAGTTCCAAGGTTCTTGGGAGAAGCATCTGCCTTTGGTTGAGTTCGCTTATAACAATAGTTATCAGGCAAGTATACAGATGGCACCTTATGAGGCTTTGTACGGGAGGAAGTGTAGGACTCCTCTTTGTTGGGCTGAAACTGGTCAAAAGTTGGTTTCGATGCCGGCTTTGTTGAAAGGGACCACCGAGAAGGTGAAGCTCATTTGTGAGCGGTTGAAGGCTGCCTCTGATCGGCAAAAGTCTTACGCGGATTTGAAGCGTAAGGAGATAGAGTATGCGGTGGGTGACCGTGTGTTCTTGAAGGTTTCGCCTTGGAAGAAGGTGATGAGGTTTGGCCGGAAGGGTAAGTTGAGCCCTAGGTACATTGGACCATATGAGGTGGTTGAGCGTGTGGGTCCTGTTGCGTATCGGTTGAGGTTACCTTAGGAGTTGGAGAAGATTCATGATGTGTTCCACGTTTCTATGCTCCAGAAGTATAGATCTGATCCTTCGCATGTGATGCCTGTGGAGGAAGTGGTTTTGAATCCGGATTTGACCTATGATGAGGAACCGGTGAAGGTTCTGGATTCGGATAGCAAGGTTCTTCGTGGCAAGACCATTGAGTTGGTGAAGGTGCTGTGGAAGCATCGAGGTGTTGAGGAAGCCACGTGGGAGCGGAAGGAAGACATGCTGAGGCAGTTTCCTTATCTCTTTCCTTCAGGTAAATTTCGAGGACGAAATTTCTTAAGGGGGGGAGAGTTGTAACGCCCCGGTTTTGGGCTTAGTAGTTTTGGGCGTTGACCGGTTTGGTCAAAGTGCTGTTCGAATCTAAAGAGGCGAAATTAGGAAAGCCTAGTTCGGGTTGCATTAAAAATATGGAAAAATGTTCTAAAATCATCTTTTAATATAATTAAGTGAACTGTGAAATCAATTTTTGAAAATGAGTTTTGGAAGGGTGACATTTTGGCTAGTGACCAAAATGTAATTTTTGAAAGTTTGGTGACTGTTTTATAAAGGGTTGAAACTTTGAATCTTTAAGGAGCTATTAATCCAAAAGTAGTTTCTCCAGATTTTTCTAAGATATTTTAAGCTATATTCTGATTTTAAAACATATCAAAAGAGGAGGGAAAACCATTTTGGCTATTTTGATAACTAACTTCCTATTTTCTTTTCTCTCATTTTCTCTCAACCCAAACACCTTCTTTCCAGAGAATTGTTTCTGATTTTCTCACCTAAATCTCTCCTTTCAACTCTCTTTTGATTCCTAATCAACATATCTACAAAACCTCATCATTTGCTACTTGATTCATCAAGGTTTTTGATTCCAAAAAGAGGAGAAACTCAAGTTTGGAGGTAAGAACGTCCTTCTCCTCTAAACTATCAGTTCTTTACTGAAATTCCTAAGTTTTCAATCCTTAATTGATGTTTTATTAAAGGCTTTTGAGTTGAGAAATGGATCTTGGCTTATAATGCAAGATTTGGTGATTTTTGGTGATTTTCGTTTGATCTGTTAAATCTGAGATTTGAGATGTGTTTTTGATGATATTTGAACTCTAAATTGATAAGGAATTGAGTTTTGATTAATGCAATCCCGGATAGGTTGAGTTTCCTAAGTTTAGCTTGTGATTCTTGTTTGTTTTTGAGGTGATCTTGTGGATCTGATGTTGCTGGAGGTATAAGGATGTTATTAGGCTCTTTTTAGATGTTAAATGATGTTAAAGGATGTTAGGTTTTGATGGTTTATGGCTGGGCTTTGTTGAGAAGTGGTTTGGATGCATTTTCGGTTGTGTTTGGTAGCCGAAAGTGGAGTGTGGATGAGAGCAGCGAGTTTAGGTGCTTTCATTGAAGCAATTAATGCATGATGATGCATTAATCCTCTGCTTTGATGTGTTAAAACAGGGGAGGCATCTTTGGATCCAAGAATTGTTGATCCGGAAGCTTGATTTGGTGCTTCGGCAAGAGGCGGAGTGGAATCGGTGAGTGAAATTGGGTTTTCAGCTTTGAAACCAATGTCTTGGGAGCTTAGTTTAAGTCTAAACAACTTTGCTAAGCTCAAGTGTAAGTTTTCGGAAATACTCTCTAGTGGTGGCCATGATTTGATTGTTGTGCAATGTGGTTTATTGCATGTTTTAAACTCTGTTTTGAAAGCATGATTTAGCATGGTTAATGCTGTTTTTGTAAGCCATATGTTGAAGGAAGCTCAAGGTAAGAGTTCCTTGTTTTTGTACATTGATTAAATGTGGTTTGATGCTTTTAAATGCATGGTGAATATAGCTTGGTTTAATGCTTTAAAACTGTGGATAAATTGATGATAATGATGTATATTGGCAAGTGATGTTTTGAAAAGGTTAAGGTCACTAAGGTGGTTAAAAGTCCTTGAGTGAGCCTTGTTTACTTAAGAACATCAAGGTGGTTAAAAGTCCTTGGATGGTTCTTGCTATGGACACAAAGGTGGTTAAAAGTCCTTGTGTGATCCTTTCCATGGTGTTTAAAAGTCCATGGGGGCCATGGTGTTTAAAAGTCCATGGAGCCAAGGTGTTTAAAAGTCCTTGGGGCCAAGGTGTTTAAAAGTCCTTGGGGTGAAACTTGATACGGACACAAAGGTGGTTAAAAGTCCTTGTGTGGTCCTTTCCATGGTGGTTAAAAGTCCATGGGCCAAGGTGTTTAAAAGTCCTTGGGGCCAAGGTGTTTAAAAGTCCTTGGGGTGAAAGTTGATGAACTTGTTTTTAAAGAAATGGAATTTATCACTTGTGGCCAATATGACATGTTATGATATGAAGCATGAGATGCTTGTTTAAAGTATGCTTTTGAGCATGTGCAAATGTTGATTTGAAGTATGATTTATAAAGTGTTTTATAAATGCATTATTGAATGGTTTTATTGAGCATTCCTCACTAAGCTTTTGCTTACGCTCTCTTTCGTTTTCTTAATTCAATAATGCAGAACATTAGAGTACTTTGAGGGCAGCAAGAAGGGCAAGCATTCAAGTGAAAGTAAAGCTCAAAGTATGGAAGGTTTCTTAAGTACATTTTTAGCTTTTGGTAATTTGGCAATGGGGGACCTATGTGTATGTTTTGGGAGAGGTTTTGAACTCCCTAAGTATGTTGAATGTTGATGAGAATGCTGGTTTTAGTGTTTGGCCTTTATATGCTTGAATTGGAAGTTTATGCTTGTATGGCTTGCTTGTGTAGGAAGCATGCCTATAGATTTGGGGCTTTTCGTATATGATGTTGTTTTGATGAATTGTTGATGCAAGTATGTCTTATATATGTTGAATTGCATGCTGGTAAAGTTTGGTGGCAATTGGAGCATGATTGGATGTTTAATTGCATGTTTAAGTTTGCATTTTGGGGCAATCTGTGCAGGGTGTTTCGGAACAGTGCCACCCGTTTCGGAACAGGTGCCTTAAACAAGTCCAGGCGTCCGAAACAGGAGAGACCGTTCCGAAACAGTTTGGCTACTGCCAGCCCGTGTTGTGGTACGCGTTGCGGAACGGCCCCGCGTTTCGAAACGGGCTCTGCCTGTTTCGGAACGGGTGACCGTTGGGGGCTGACATTGGCAGTTAAATGTTTTGAAATGTTTGCATTTTGGTCCTGAATATTGTTTGTGCAATTGTATGAGTTTGGGATGACCTTTTGAGCTGAAATTTCACAGTGAAGCATGAAACCTGACTAATTACAAGCTGGTAACTTTAATTTGGGTTAAGTCCTCATATTTATCAGAAATTACAATTTGGTCCCTAAAGTTGTAATTTGTTCAATTGGGTCCCTGTTTGATCTCTGATGTTTATGATCTTTGAGTATGCTGTTGTATGATCATATCTAAGGATTAATATGCATCTAGACAAGATTAAAAAGAAAAAAAGGGTCGTTAATCAAGGTTGACTTTCGGGTTGACTTTGGTTTTCCCCGTGTGACTTTCTTAATTCGGGTCAACCGTCTAGGCCGGGTTAAGGGGGCTACAAAAGGATAAGCAGTTGCTGGATGATTCCTTGGTGCCACATGTTCAGGATATTGCTGAGGATAGACCATCGGATTTTTGTTTTAATGATGATGGAGTTCTATGTTTTGGGAGTCGGATAGTAGTGCCCAGTGATGTTGAGTTGAGGCGTGCTATTCTGACTGAAGCTCATAGTAGTCCTTTTGCTATGCACCCTAGTAGTACGAAGATGTATCGTGATCTTAAGGATGAGTACTATTGGGTGGGTTTAAAGAAAGATGTTGCTGAGTACGTGAGTAAGTGCATGGTTTGTCAGCGAGTTAAGGCTGAGCATCAGTTTTCTTTAGGTTTGTTGCAACCGTTGAGGATTCCTGAGTGGAAGTGGGAAAGGATTACCATGGACTTTGTGTCAGGTTTGCCTTTGTCGCCATCGAAGAAGAATTCGGTGTGGGTGATTGTGGATCGCCTTACGAAGTGTGTGTGTTTCATACCTGTGCATACTATGTATACTCTGGACAAGCTTGCAGAGCTGTACATTGCTGAGATTGTGCGGTTGCATGGTGTGCCAAAGTCTATTGTTTCGGATAGAGATCCGAGGTTTACGTTGCATTTCTGGGAGTGTTTTCATCAAGCTTTGGGTACACGGCTGAATTTCAGTACTTCTTATCATCCACAGTCGGATGGACAGTCCGAGCGTGTTATCCAAGTGCTTGACGATATGTTGAGGTGTTGTGTGATTGAGTTTCAAGGCTCTTGGGAGAAGCATTTTCCTTTGGTAGAGTTTGCTTACAACAATAGCTACCAGACAAGTATTCAAATGGCACCTTATGAGGCCTTGTACGGGAGGAAGTGTAGAACTCCTCTTTGTTGGGCTGAAACGGGTCAGAAGTTGCTTTCGATGCCAGCTTTGTTGAAAGGAACCACCGAGAAGGTGAAGCTCATTTGTGAGCGGTTAAAGGCAGCTTCTAATCGACAGAAGTCTTACGCAGATTTGAAGCGTAAGGAGATTGAGTTTGCGGTAGGTGACCGTGTGTTCTTGAAAGTTTCGCCTTGGAAAAAGGTGATGAGGTTTGGCCGAAAGGGTAAGTTGAGCCCTAGGTATATTGGACCATACGAGGTAATTGAACGTGTGGGTCCTGTTGCGTACAAGCTGAGATTACCGCAAGAGTTGGAAAAGACTCATGATGTGTTTCATGTCTCTATGCTTCGGAGGTATAGATCAGATCCTTCGTATGTTATGCTTGTGGAGGAAGTGGAGTTGAATCCATACTTGACCTATGATGAGGATCCGGTGGAAATTCTGGATTCAGAATGTAAAGTTTTTCGAGGCAAGACCATTGATTTTGTAAAGGTGTTGTGGAAGCATCGTGGTGTTGAGGAAGCCACGTGAGAAAGAAAGGATGACATGAAGAAGTAGTTTCCGTACCTCTTTCCTCCAGGTAAATTTCGAAGACGAAATTTGTTAAGGTGGGAGAGTTGTAACACCCAAATTTTGGGCTTAGAAGTTTAGGGTCTGAACCGGACCGGTCAGATTTTTGGTTCGAATATAATAGGAGGTTTTAGGGAAAGCCTAGTTCGAGATGCTTTAAAAATATGGAAAAATATCTAAAAATCATCTTTTAATATATATAAGAGAGTGGTGAAATCAATTTTACAAAATAAGGTTTGGAAGTGCAACATTTTGAAATAGTGACTAAAATGCGATTTTTGAAAAGTTCAGTGGTGACTGTTTTGTAAGGATTGAAACTTTGAATCTTTAAGGAGCTAATTTACCCAAGAAGGATTTCTCCATATTTTTCTTAGATTTTAATGATTTAATTAATGTTTAAATAATTAAATGAAAAGTGGAAAATCATATTTTAGATTTTCATAACTAAGTTTTCTTAAAACTTTCTCATCTCATTTTCTCTCAAAATTCCCTCATCCAAACACTTTTCTCCAGCATCTTTTTCATTGATTTTCAAAGCAATTGATAAGATTTCAATCAACAATTAATTCCTAATCCTTTCTACATCAAATCCTCTTGATTTGCTTATTGAATTTTCAAGGAATTTGGCTCTAAACAAGGAGAAATCTACATTTAGAGGTAAGATTGTTCTTCTCCTCTAAATACTCAGTTCTTTACTGAAATTCCCAAGTTATCAATCCTTAATTTAAGTTTTAAAAATGGATTTAATGTTGTGAACTTGATTTTGGCTTAAAACTCAAGATTTGGAAGAAATCTTGAAGAAATTCGGGGTGATTGTTTGGGCTTTGTTTTGAGATGGTTTTTAAATGTATTTTGGATGTTTAATGATGTGTATTTGTGGTTTGATCAATGCAATCCCGAATAGGTTGTATTTCCTAAGTTTTTGCTTATGAAAATGGTGGTTTTTGGGGTGATCTTGGTGTTCTGTTATAGCTGGAGGTATAAGGACGAGTTTAGGTTCATTTCGGATGTTAATTGATGTTTAGAAATGGTTAGAAGTGATGGATCTTGGCTGGGTTATGTTGTGGAAGAGTTTGGAGGTGATTTCGGTTGTGTTTGGTAGCTGAATGTTAGAATTGGCTAGAGCAGCGAGTTTAGGTGTGACGGCTGAAGATTTTAATGCATGCTGATGCATTAATCCTCTGCTTTGATGTGTTTAAAATAGGGGAGACATCTTCGGACACTTGTGGTGTTGATCCGGAGGCTTCATCGGCGTTTCGGCAAGATTGCGAAACGGAATTGGTGAGTGAAGTTGGGTTTCCAGCTTTGAAACAAATGTTTGAAGGTTTTGGGAGCTTAGTTTAAGTCTAAGCAACTTAACTAAGCTCAAGAGTAAGTTTTCGGTAAAACTCTCTTGGATAAGCCATGAAGTGGTTCGATGCATTTGTTGTAATTTGCATGTTTAAATTCTGTTTTGAAAGCATGTTTTAGCATGGTTAATGCTGGTTTTGAAAGCCATGTGTTGTAGGATGCTCAAGGTAAGAGATCCTTGGTTTATCATATTGATGATATGGTTTTGATGCATAGTGATGCATGTTGATAAATGGCTTTGTTTAATGCTTTAAAACAGTGAGTTGATAATGGTAAATGATGTATATTGGCAAGTGATGTAATGGTTTTAAAGTACTTGAATCAGATATAGTTAGCCGACTATAGGATTGGGTGCACCGTGAATAAAGTCGCCTTGGATGTTGAGGGGTTGAGATTGTAACGTAAACTCCATCCAAGTACACTAACGAGATAGGTAAGATCACAATGGTGGTTAAAAGTCCATGTGTGGATCTTGTGTTGTGTGTCCCGTGTTCTCGTTAGTGGTGTTATACAACTACCGATGAGTGATGTTGAGGGGTTGTGATTGTACCGTTAAACTCCATCACGGGTGCTGAGGGGTTGTGATTGTACCGGTAAACTCCACCTTGTGTGTTTAGTAGTGTGTATGAAGCGTATGGGACAACGCTTGTAATCCGCGTATCCGATTGTGTTTTGTGTTTAAAATGGTTATGGATTATCACTTGAAAGCCAATATGACATGTTGATGTTAAGGAAGCATGAGATGCTTGTTATGTATGCAAGGTTGCTTGAATAATGATGATTATGTGATGAAAGGCTTTGTTTAAAGTGTTTTATGAAAGGCATTATTGTGTTGTTTCTTTAGAGCTTGCATCACTAAGCAATTGTACTTACGCTCTCTCTCTTGAACCAATAATGCAGATAATTGAAGTGTTTGTCAGAAGCAAGGAGGCTAAGAATCCAAGGGAAAGCTAAGCTCATGTATGGTGACGTTTTCACAACACTATTAGTTTTTGATATTTTGGCAATGGGAACCTAGGTTGTGTTTTGGGAGATGTTTTGGACTCCCTAATTGTGGCATGATGCCTTTGATGATTTGGATTTGTAAATGGCCATTTTGATGCTTGTTTTGGTGTTTTGAGGGTTGTTTGGTTTTGGATATTAAGATGCATGCCTATAGACTTGTGGAATTCCTTGATTGATGCCATGAATGTGTTTTGATGATGCAAACATGTACCTTATATGTATGATGACTTGTTGGCATGATTAGGAAATCATTAGGATGTGTTTGAATGGTTAAATGCATGTTAAACTAGCAATTTATGCAGCTTCTGGGCAACCAGTATCGATACATTCACAGGCGTTTCGAAACGGGGGCCTGTAATGGCACTGGTGTTTCGAAACGGCTGGTGACCGTATCGAAATGGTTTGGCCACTGGAAGGCCCTGTTTCGAAACAATTCTCGAAACGAACCCAGGTTTCGGAACGATCAACCCCGTTTCGAAACAGGTGACCGTTGAGCACTGATTTGAATGGTTTTGAGGTTTGTAAGCTTTACGTTTTAGTCCTGAAAATTGTATTTGCAATTGCTTGAGTTCGAGATGTCCGTTTAAGGTGAAATTTGACAGGGAAGCATGTAATATGATTAATTAAGTATTGGTAACCTTAAAATCAGTTAAGTCCTCCAACTTTCCAGAAATTACAATTTGGTCCCTAATATTTGTGTTTTGCGCAATCGAGTCCCTTATCATAATTTGATCGCTGTGCTTTTCACGTATGTGTTTGTTCAGAGTACGCTTAGGGTTAATGTGCATCTAAACAAGTTTAAAAAGAAAAAAAGGGTCGTTAATCAAGGTTGAGTTTCGGGTAGACTTTGGTTTTCCCCGTGTAATCTTCGTAGTTCGGGTCAACCGTCTAGGCCGGGCTAAGGGGTTACAAATTGTGTCTAAATTAGTAAGCAACTACTGTAACTTGTTGTTAAGTGAATTGTTATTAGTTGTGTGCTTCATGGTTCTTATTAAGGTGGGATTTAGCTGCTGAAAGTGAATAAAAATAGGAGCTGAAATGATATGCTTCATTTAAGTGTCATTTTGTAGTTCTAAATTCAACTCAAACAATAAGTAACCTACTATTTTTTTTGTTTAATCTGTAAGCTATGTCATGCTCTTTATACACTCGAAATTAGATTGGAATGACAATAGAGTTTGTCTAGATTTTAGCATTATGTTTAGTGTATCTTAAGGTCGATAGATGATCAACTTATGTCCATTCATGGTCAAAATTGTTGCCCAGATTTTTATATGTCTAATTGAATTATACAATAGTTTGAGGTTGGAATGTGGCTTGTAAAACCACTTAGTAATTTAAATGTTAGTGTGCTATCGAATCATTGAATTGGTTATCATTATTTGGTTAAATTGATCAGTGGATAATTATAATTGTATCCTCATTAAAGGAGGGTCGATTATCATTATTTTGTTAAATTGATATGTAGATAACTATAATTGCATCCTTATCAAATGAGAATTGTTTATCACTATTTGGTTAGTCACTTGTGAATTTTTCTTGTATTATAGGGTCTTATACTAGTGATGAAAGAGTTATTTTCTGATGTGGATCATAGAATGTGTGCACAACGTATGTGCTTCTTGGCACAAAAAATGGAATGTCATGAATAAAAAAGTTCAGTTTTAGAACACTGTAAGGGCAACTTTTGTGGAAGACTTTGATGAACAATTACATAAATTAGATACATTGGGAATTAAGTCATCAAATGATCTTTTAAAGACCCCTTTGTAATGTTGGTCTAAGGCATACTTACGTCGAAATGTGATGTGGTGGACAATAAAATGCAGAGACTTTTAATGGATGGATAATTGGAGGTCATTGTTGAGTGCATAAATGTTCTATATTTTAACCCTCATTTATCCATATTATTGATGCACTCAAGCATGTTTAGTAGCATTTTAGGATAGAATTTGCATAAACATCACATATGGATAATTTTGCACAGATACTGCTGATTTCGAGTAATTCTTGCAGGTGCCTGTCGTGGCAGTATCCAGGGCAGCAGAGGAACATAAGATAACTACAGACCTGGAGTGAAAGGTTGAAGAAAATTGCCTAATACATCACTATCGTGACAACTGTCGTGACAAAATGGTGACAATGAAGAACAACAGAGATGGAAAATGCGAAGTGGAGTTCAACTGATAGAGGATTTCAAGCCTGATTTTTGTAGACCACTCGCATAATTTTTGGAGCCCAGAAGCACAAAGAAGGCCTTACCCAAAGTTTGAGGAGAAAGTCAAAGCAAGAAGATAGGGGTAATTAAAAGACGTTTACTCAGAGATTTAGTCTTTAAATAAATTGTACTTTAATTCAAACTAGTATTCTTGGCCATTAAGAAAGCATACACCCAAGGCTTATATATATGCTTGTAATTCGACAAGGGAGAAAACAACCTAGCTCCTAGCCGTCTTCCATCATAAACCATAGCTTTTCTCTTCTCCATCATGTTCTAAACCTTCCCAGGGCTAAGGGTTGATCTTGTAAAGTAGTTGTCAAGGTTAAACTATTTCTTAGGATTTTCTGTTCAATCAATAGAACTTCAAGTTTATTTACTCTGGTTTCAACATCTCATAAGAGTATTAGAAGAGCATTGTGAGGTTATCTATTTACTTAATATCGAGAGAGTTAAGTATTCGAAAGGAGTAAATACATTTTTCCAGTTTATGGTTAAACTGTCTTGGCCTAGAGATAGGTACAAGGTTAAGCAGCTAACGAAGAATTCACACACATCGGTGTTCATCCTTCGATTCACGCCGTGAGGTATCATTCAAGACGTGTTCGCCGACAGAACTTGGACCTAGGGAAAGGACAAGTCACAACAGGGGTTCTTGCCGAACTTGAAGTAACATAGTTGTTGATCGCTGCCGTGACAACAACAGACCTCTACCGCGACAGGCTCGACGACATACACAACAAAAGTCTTTTGAACAGTGCAACACCTGCACTACTGAACAAATCAATACCAGCCTACTTTATCAATATGATTTCTTCCTCTATTTTAGTTTATCTTCAAGAGTTCTCAAAACACCTTATTAAATCTATTTCTTTTCTTGTGCATAGTTTTAAATCTAGAAGTATTTCCAGTCCATGTGGAGACGATATCTGATACTTCGTATCATTATATTAATTGCGTCGTGTATACTTGCACTCAATTGCAATAGTCTTATTTACACGCAACAGTCATGCAAGCCTATTATCTCCATGCTTGAAGAAATTAGAATGATGGTGATGAATAGGATAACGTTCAAAGATCTTGGGCAAAAATGTTGAGGGCCAATTTCTCGCCAAGAGCTCTTTAGAAGTTGGAAAGAACTATAGAGAATTCTACTCATTGTAGGCTTGTATGGAATGGAGATGGAGGTTTTGAGGTTAATCATTTTGGTAATCAACATACTGTTGATCTCAAGAAGTTGACTTGCACTTGCAGAGAATGGGAAATAAATGGGATTCCTTGTTGTCATGTTGTATATGCGATGTACCATGACTCTAAAGAACTTGAAGATATATTTTTATATGGTGCAACAAGGAAAAATATCTCTCAAGTTACAAACACATCATACAACCCGCGAGTGGTAAGAAATTTTTGTATAAAGAGCTTCCTCTTATTTGACCTCCCAAAGTGAAGGTCTAACTTGGAAGACCCAAAAAATAGAATAAAGGATAAGGATGAGCCTAATATAGTGAAATCTGGGAAGTACACAAGGGTAGTGGTCAAAATGACAAGTAGTGCATGTAAATCGACAAGGCATAATAAGCGAAATTGTCCGATAACAACAAACGTTGATAATTCAACGCAGGTATAACTCATTCCCCTTGTATTTCTTGCACTCATAAATACATTGTTGTATACTAACATATCTACTAACTTATATTGTTGGATACTACGAATATCAATGTCGAATCAATGTTAACACCAAAGCTTACATCAATAGATGTAAGGACCACCACAATTTTAAATGCAACAACAAGTACTTCCAACAAGGTAACAATTTGATATAACTTAAAACTTAAAAATGCTAGAATGTTACAATTTTTACCACTGATTTGATTATTTCTCAATTTTAGAATATCACCCATCGTCCAACAACTCAAAGAATGACAAGCCAAGAAAATGGCACAACTGAGTCAAGTGTTACTAATTTCATTAATGCTCGATCCTCTAACAAAAGGAAAAGGCTGATTGGTATTGGATTATATGTTGACCTACAAACCAGTGAACAAGTAATGAATGCAAGTCCCAATTATTTTTACAAATTTTACTTTGCATATAACATTCTTGATTTAACTTATTTTTGAAGTTGTAAATCATAATTCAATGTTCATTTTACTTAATTTCTTGTAGCCTGGTATGAGAAGTGAAAGGATTGTTATCGGCCCTGTTACTGCTTCAAAGAAAATTGTAGCTTATACCTCACAATTTCAGTATAGATGGAAAGACCCTGATTTGAGCTGGAATGGGAAGAAAGATGTCACTACTAGACAACTTCAGCAAGAAAATGTTGATGCATGTAGGAAGAATAAGAGCGGAAAGACTCAATGAAGCGAAGATTGCGATTGTTACCTTCTTTTTATTTTTGAGTCTTTGATTATGTCTCCAAATTAAAGTGTTCCATCGGGTATTTCGTTTACTATAGTCAGATTATAAATCACAAAGTAGTAAATACTTTTTTGGCTTCCTAGTGTTGCTTTCTTCTTGTGGTTTATTGCTAGTTGTTGCAAGGAAATAAAATTGGTTACTCATGTATATATATTATGCAAAGAAAGAATTTTAGACCCTGAAATAAATTTGGTATTTGCGTACATATGTTGCTCTCATTTTCTTTTTACTGAAATATATATTGATTTTTATAAGGCTTCTTGTTTTCTCTTCTCACTTACAAGTCAAGTCTCCATCATTAGACTCCTCTTTCTTTTTATTAGAATATTTGTAATAATAATTTAAGCTCTCCTTTCACTGTATTTTAATAGCATATGGAAAATCTATAAAGGAAAAAGAACCCCAAAGAGTGACGTTTTATTAGAATTTGCCAGAAGCAAACTTTATTGGACTTGAGTATCGAAAATTCTATAAACATCAAAGAAGTTTGATTTAAATGTAACATATTTCTAGGATGACATTGAAGAATTGACAATATGAAGTCCAAACTGTAAATGTCCTTAGTAATTGAATGAATTTGTAATGAAATTCTAAGTACATAATCCATTCCTAAACAATCTTCAAGCCATGATTGGACTATTCTATAGAATTAATGGATGACTTATTCAACATGGTTGGTCCTTCCATTTCCAGCTAACCAGCATAGACATTCTTATTCCAATTACTCGTACCTCGGTTTCGATTGAATCTGTCACACCAATTAGTTTCAAAAGGGATCTTTCCCATGTGATCTCGAAAAGCTCCGCCGCAACACAATTTTGCAGCACCATCAAGCTGTGAAAGGAGGGGAGTCGGACTGACGACGCTCAACCTGAGACCTTTATTTGGAGCAACCACTGCCCAGTGAGCTAAAAACATCGCTACTGAACTTCTAAAAGATTCAACACCTCATATGACGTCTAATCCAATAAAGTCATTTGAACTTCAGGAAGAGAAATAACTCTTCCAAACAATGGGTTGTTGACAAAAATTAGTTTATTTTTCATAATCCTCTGACCAAATCATGGTTGTATAACAATCGTTCCACCATTAGCAGCAACGAACCTGTAAAGTTAGAAAAATAACGACGCACCGACAACAACAAAAAATAAAATAGGGAGTATATAAATGAGTTTACACCACTTCAACAGTATATGCTAAACCTCATAAAACTTGGAGCGAATCTGATTAGAAGTGACAAACTTAAAGATGAAAGGATTATAACAAAGAATGACGTACCCGATATTGAATCAAAGAAGAATGTTGAATCTGTTTTTGGGGAATTTGATATTAATAAGTTAGGATTTTCTGGATTTTTAGATTGTTAAACTTAAATAATTAATTTAAGTTTTAGATTCTCAGAATTAATTATATATTATCATATTTTTTATCAAATGACTTTTTGCCATGTTAGCATGATGTGGCATCTTTAAACAATGTGGCATGATAATTTTAACAAACAAGTCAGCATATATAACCATACTTACGGTCAATAACATAATTCGTTAATCAAAGGTTAGATTGCTGGAAATTTAAAGTTTAAGGGCCAAATTCAGTGTAAAATAATTTTTAAGGTGTAGTTAATATTTTTCTTAAAAGTTCGGGGGCTTTTGGTACACTTAAGCCTAAAATAAATGAAACATTCAATTAGGTATGACACATGTCACCTGATTTAAGGAGGAAATACAATCCAAAAACAACTTGGCACTGCCATGGTTTGTAACCAAACACTAATGACATGAAAAATAAAATAAATATGAATTAAGGGGACTCGAACATAAATACATAAAAACATTTAAACCATTGAAATAAATCTATTAATTAAAAATGACAATATTATATATATATTTATATATATAAATTATTGTTAATACATAATTTAAAATAAAAACAGCTTTATGATTTTTGTATTTTTTAAACCAAATTTAATATGTATTTTCTTTTCCACATTTATTTATATAATTTCACATATATAATGATTGAATTATTTTTTAACTTAATTAATAATTTTAATATTTATTAAAAATATTTAATTAAATTATTATAAATGTGAAATTATATTAAAAATTATAATTTTTAAAATTATATCAATTCATTTGAATTATGTTTGCAAGTTTAAATTGTTTAAAGGAATTTTATAAAAAAATAAAATTATTAATTAAGTGAGAAAAATAATTCAATGATTATATATGTGAAATTATACAAAATAATTGTGGAAAGAAAAAATATAATAAATTTATTTTAAAAATACAAGTGTGTCAACTTTAATTTAATTAATAGATTTATTTTGGTGGTTTAGATGTTTTTATGTATCCTAAATGCATGATGTTCGAGTCCCTTTAATCTATATTTAGTTTATTTTTTTCCGACATTAATTGGATATTAAGACATATTTTATATTTTTCAAACTATATTGTAATACCCGAATTTTATCTGGGTATATACATATATATTGTATTTTAATGAGGTGGGGGATGGACATGTGGGAGCCGACTGGGGCATGCCGCTGGGGGTTGTGTGGGCGATTTGGAGTCGGGCAATAATAGGGTGCTGGCCTGGGTTGTTCGAGATGTTGCCAGGTAGGGGGATGGGTCTCGGTTGTGCATGTCATGCGCACGGTTCCGTCATTGGTGTATGCGTTTCGGTTGTCCTCTTCGGGTACTCTTTTCCTCCATCTAGGTGTAGGGAGGTTTTTAATGAGGCCCGGGGTGGATGCCTTGTATGATTTTTTTCGATTTAATAAAAAATCATACGTTTGAGAAAAAAAAATATATATTGTATTTTACTATAAATAAAACCAAGAAATATATATAAATAAATAATAAGCCCATCTAAATAACTAAATAGTAACAGTCTATATTTAAATGTCCAAATTACGTATAATATTTCAAAAAGTCCAAAAATAAATACAAATGCCCAAATTATAACCGATTCTTGCCCATTTGACAGTTGTTTACAGCCCAAAAATAACAAAAAAATCGAATTGAATCCGGTAATTCAATTTTTCCATCAAAATTGTCACGTGTCAAGTTCTCATTGGTAAAATCATATGACACAGATCTGTGTTTTCTCCAAGCTAGCTTGCCAATGAAGTCATTGTCGTGACATTAGTGTTGACGTCGAAACCCACTTCTTAGGAATAGGAAGAGAGAGAGTCAATCAATCATTGGAAATTAATTAATTACATACATTTAATAATAATAATAATAGTAATAATAATAAATAAATAAATAATATATTAAGGGGAAAGAGAAAGTCACCTAAGGAATTCAAACCGGCTGGAAGCTGTAGAGTTGTCGGGAGTTCGATCATTGCCGTTGAAAAAAGAGATCGAAGCTGCCATTATCATTGCCGAGAAGGTAAACCTTCAACTTTCTTCATTTATGCAAAACAACAAGAATCATGTCAGTTAAACTAAAAAGCAGTGTTGAAAAATAAGGGGAGAAAATGGTGTTAGGATGATCAATCAATGCAAGATGGCCAAGAAGGGGTGAATTGACAATTTAAAAATTTGTGGAAGTAAATAAAAATTGACACAAGCAATTTAGATATCTTCTAATCAAGGTTTACATCCACTGCCTTAGTTATCCACACTAAAGATTTCTCAAATCCACTATATTTGCTTTCCTTTTGAGGCTCAAGGAGATAACCTTACAACTTTCTTAAGGTTTATACCCCAAACCCTTAAGAACTCTCACAAAGAGATATACAACTAAAGCAAACTGAAAATCCCTCACAAGGTACAATATTTGCACAATTCTAGGCTGACTCTAACCTCAACTTGAATAAAAAAATACAAATGAATATCACTCAAGTGTTACAAGATATGACGCTGAAAGCTCAAGGATTGTTCGATGTACGCTTGAATGCTTTAGACTTGTAAAAATCTTTGAATAATTGTTGTAGAAGCTTTAGAGACTTGATTTTATACCCCTTCATTGATTTCGAACCGTTTGGTAGTTGGGATATTGAATATAGTCATTGAGCTGCATTTTCTCACAATAAATGATATCTGCCAACTCTAGATATCGATACTCGAGCAACCGTATCGATACATGTCATAACAAGAAATAGTCGTTGTAGAAAAAGGAGTACCGGTACACAAAGAGGCGTATCGATACGGAGTGAAGTTTTACAAAAGGTATCGTTACGGGCCATACCGTATCGATACCGATTTTTCTCACTGGAATCCATGAAAGTTTTGCACAAAAAGTTGTATCAATACGCCTAAGATGGTATCGGTACGCATGATCGATTTTCAAAGCTTATGATACAATAAAACTAACAAGGCAACGATCAAATATCAATTACAAAGATTTGGAAAATATTTAACCTCGTACCAATACGCACCAAGTCGTACCGATACTCGTAAGCAAAATTGGTTCCCAGGTTTAAAGGGCGTACCGACGGCTGCACGTGTATCGGTACTCTATAGCCAATAAGTTTAAAAACAAATTCCAGCAGCTAAAAACCGTATCGATACGACCTAAGGCGTATCGTTACTCCTGGACCAATTTGGCTATTTTGAGTACCAAAATACTTAGAAAATATTTGAGGTTTAAAGTTTTGACTTAGAAATTATTTTAAGTTTGAATCCTTGTCCATTTGTGGGTCTTTTGAGTAATTAAAAATTTATTCTATTTTACAAAATAGTTCTTGTTGTATCAAAATCAAATATAGGTTTATCAATCTTCCTTTTTTTGATTTAACAAAACTAAAATAATTTTTTAAGACTTTTAAAATCACTCCCCTTTCTTTAAAGCTAAAAGATAGTTTGTTTGTGAAAAATCTTTGAAAATTTTATGTCCCATACTTTCTCCCCTTTTTGTTAGATCAAAATCAATAAGGCAGAAACACAAGAGATAAAGCAAGAATAACTCCACATATAATTAAACAACTTAAATAATATAAAATTCAAAGCAACAATAATATCCAACTTAAACTTAAAGACATAAATCAAAGCAAATAACATAATGTCATCAAAAACTAAACATATGTGCATAAAACTTAAATCCTAATAGATAATACGATATGATGAATGAAATGCAATGCCTAAGAGTCGTCCCCATCTTCATCATCCTCGTCTTCATCTTCTTCATGATCATCACCAAGAGAATGACCACGCCATTCGATATGTAAAGTGATAAGGGTCATGTCCAACGAAGCCACACAATCCTCCCGGATGAAACTCTAGCATCCATGGAGGCTAAACGAGTATCAATGTCATCAAAGCGAGTATCCATGTTAGCAAACTTCCCATCAAGATAAGCCATGAGAGCATCAAGGGAAGGTGGAGCAACCGGAGCACCGAGAACATTCTCCACGAGATCGGTTTGAGCACCACCGGGAAGATCCGCATTACAATTCAATTCTCTATTGTAAAAAGTGAACTTCGACTTCCGAAGAGATTTGTCATCAATGGGATCGGTGAGAGGCACTCCAAGATCAAGCGAACAATTTATCCCAAGCCTGTGGAACATGTAGCTAAGGGAGGTGCCATAGGTAAAGGAAGTCACTTGAGAGGTATGAAAGTTTTGGACAAGATAGACTAACTCAGCAAACATGGTTTGGGCTAAGTTTGGAAGTTGTTCATCACGAAAGCACAGGAGCCAAAAACCATCCACTTGATGAATGGTAGACCACTTACCATCGGATGGTCGAAACCACCAAGTGATGATAGAGTGAAGAAAACGCTCATGGGCATCGAGCACGGTTACGGAGCCAACATAAATTTGACCAAAAGAACTCTCATCATCAATACCCACGTCATCCATTCCCAAAAGTTTGGCAATTTTAGAAGAATCAAGACGGAATTTATTTCCCATGAGATAAGACTCAAAAGCTATAACCTCAGTTTTCTCTTTATTTAAAATATATCGGGCATTTGAGTAGAAAATAAGGACAATATTTTAGTAAAGAATGTCGAGCATTCTTAAAAAAGGCATGAATTTCCAATGTCTCATTAAATCAAGATATCAAAAGTTAAAAGCATCGAAAATCATAAAAGCTTTATCAACAACTCGCTCACGACGGATTTTAAAAGTTTGAAATTGTTTAAAACGGTCCATAGCATTGGGATATTGCAGTTCATTACAACAATGGATAAAATGTTGGTTAAGATTTGGTTTAGTACCATTGTTTTCGAGATTGAGATTTGGATTAGGATTAGTAGAACTAGACCCCATCTCTTTTCTAGATCTTTTATTGGGAGGCATGATTAAAAACATGAAAAATTCAAACCACAAAACATATGTATGCATAAACATCAATATTCAATCCAATACATCATTCCAATGATCAAGGTAGTATAAAAACTTATATTGTATAGTTTAAAATTAGATACAAGTATAAAGAAAAATTTTGGTAAAATTTTAAAACTTGAAAACAATAAAATAAAATATTCAAGTATAATTTTATATTTGAACAAAAAAATTTCAGTTTTGAAAACGATTTTGTAAAATCTTTGAAAACAAGGATATATACATCCTAAATATATGAATTAAAAAACAATATACAAATATGTAAGAAATTGAAATTTAAAGTAAATAAAGTTTATACCTTGGATATGGATGATGGGTGAATGAAGAGATGATTTGCACAAAAGCTTGATGAACTTGCTTGGGTTTGATGTTGAAAACAAAAGCCCCTAAAGAGTTTTGATGATCTGTGATGAAAAATAAAAGATTTGAGGGATTTTATAGATAGAGTCACTTAGGGTGTTGAGGGAAAAGTTAGAGTTTTGTTCAAATTAGGAAAACCCCAATTAATAGTCATTTAAAAGCTACAGTGGCTATGCGTACCGATACGTAAAAGTTGTGTACCGAAACCGCATACTGGTACGAGTTACCTTGTACCGATCCTTGATTCGTATTAGTACATGCTAACCTATACCGAAACGTTGCCCCTAATACCCGTATCGATACGCTAAACCCTATATTGATACCCCCTAACCAAATATGATAGATTTGGATACAAGGGACCCAAAAATTCCATTTTACTCGAATCTATATGCATGTATATGATATTAGATAATCACGAATGGGCAAAAACAGATACATACTCCCCCTAACAACATGAATAAATTCATATAGGAGCAAAATCACACAAACATGTAAATCAACCAAATTCAAGCAAGATTTAAGCACAAAAAAGGCTCTAAGGTTTGAGAAATGCTAGTAAGCCCTAACTCTCTCCTAAGATTCCAAAAACTCTCTTTGTCTAAAGGTTTGGTAAAGATATCTGCTAATTGGTTCAAGGTGTCTACATACTCTAGAACAACATCATTTTTCAAGACATGATCTCTAATGAAATGATGTCTTATCTCTATGTGCTTGGTTCTAGAATGTTGGATGGGATTCTTAGTGAGAAAATAGCACTAGTATCGTCACACGTTAAGGGGATGGTAGCTACATCAATTCCATAATCTAAGAGTTGTTGAGAACAACAACTACCAACTGAAATATATTCTGCGTCGGTGGTCGATAGTGCTACACATTTTTTTTCATCTTAAAAACTAAGAGATAAGCATACTACATAGGGATTAACAAGTACCGGAGGTACACTTTCTATCTATCTTACAACCGCCATAATCTGCATCCAAATAAGCATGCAAACTAAAGGATGAGTCTCTAGGATACCAAATACCGAAACAAATGTTATCTCTAAGGTATCTAAAGATTCTCTTAACGGCTTGTAGATGTGATTCTGTAGGAATAGCTTGAAATCTAGCACACAAGCAAACACTAAACAAAATATCTGGTTTACTTGCGATAAGATAAAGCAAAGATCATATCATAGATCTATAAAGCTTAAGATCAACACTTTTACCTCCTTCATCTTTGTCAAGCTTTGTAGAAGAGTTCATAGGTGTGGCTTGAGTTTTCACATTCTCCAAGCCAAACTTCTTGAGCATGTCTTTGATGTACTTTGCTTGATTGATGAATATGTCATCCTTCTTTTGTTTAATTTGAAGTCCTAAAAAGAATGAGAGCTCCCCCATCATGCTAATTTCAAATTCACCTTGAATAAACGTAGAAAATTCTTGGCAAAGCAATTCATTAGTAGAACCAAAAATGATATCATCAACATAAATTTGAACTACTAAAGTATCCTTGCCTTTTCTTTTTATAAAAAGTGTGGTATCGACATTCCCTTTGTCAAAACCTTTTTCAATTAGAAAACTTGACAATCTTTCATACCAAGCTCTAGGAGTTTGTTTCAAACCATATAAAGATTTTGAAAGTTTAAAAACACTGTTTGGATATTTTGGATCTTCAAAACTAAGTGGTTGTTCTACATACACTTCTTCATTTATAAATCCATTTAGAAAATCACTTTTAACGTCCATTTGAAAATGCTTGAATTCATGATACCATGAAAAGGCAAGCAACATCCTAATAACTTCCATTCTAGGTACGGGTGCATAGGTTTCATCAAAATCAATTCTTTCTTCTTGAGTGTAACCTTGAGCAACAAGCCTAACCTTGTTTCTTACTATGTTACCACTCTTATCTAGTTTGTTTCTAAAAACTCATTAAATACATATAGTAGATTTATTATTAGGCCTATCAACTAATGTCCAAACTTTAGTCCTCTCAAATTGATTTAACTCTTCTTACATGGCCAATATTCAATAATCATCAACCAAAACAAATGCATATTGTTTCCCACCCAAGCTCATAGTTCTAATAGGGACAAAAATATCTATATAGATCAATTGTAAAACTCTTCTAATAGAAACATCATTAATAGGTTTAAAAGAAACTCTTTTGTGTTTACATTTTGCACATGCATCACAATTTTTTTCAAGAGAAAGCTTTATTTTTGGCAAACTTCTTACTATATCATTTGAAATTAAATTTTCCAAAACACTCATGCTTGCATGCCCTAGTTTTCTATGCCACAACCAAGAATCATGCTCATCTTTTGCTACAAAATATGCATTTGAAATATGAATGTCATCCAAATGCACCATGTAAATGTTTCCTATGCGATGACCAAAAAGCACAATTTTGTTGGAATCAATGTCAATAATTTTGCAACCATTTAAATCAAAAAGGATATTGAAACATTTATCACATAATTAGCTTATGCTTAAAAGATTATGTTTAAGACCGTTAACATACAAAACATTATCAATGAGAATAGAAGAGTGATTATGAATATAACCAATTCCTTCAATGTGGCCTTTGCAGTTGTCACCGAAAGTCACTACTCCTCCACTTTTTGGATTTAGCTTCAAGAATCAACTCTTGTTTCCAGTCACATGTCTCGAGCATCCACTATCAAGGTACCATCAGTTTGCACTTGAAGCTTTGGCCTTGTAGCAATGCTCCACCTACAAACATAGAATCAAGTCTTGATTTTTGGTACCCAAATTCTTTTGGGTCCATGAGTATTAGCCCCCAAAATCTTGGTTCCCTTAGGAATCCAAGAAGAAATAGCAACAAAGTTATTAGAAGAAACTAGTTCCTTAAGAACCCAAACACTTCTAACCATCTTACCATTTAAGGGCCTTTAAAAGCCTCTATGTCTGTAGCCACCAAAGTTTCTTTTCACATAGTTGGGCTTTAAGTTGTTCCTTTTTCAAAACGATAATTCCTAACTTTGTTGAAAGAAGCATTGAGATCACCCACTTCCTTTTGGTGATCATCATTATCTTTAGAAAGAAGGTTATGCAAGTCTTTGTTTTTCTTTTCAAAATCTTCATGTTTTGCTTGCAAAGTCATAACCTTCCTTTCAAGTTCCAAGTTGGTTTTGGATAAGGAATCATTTTGGGTTGTCAAATTTGAAATTGTTTTCTTGTTTTTCAAAAGTAATTCCTCATACTTTTCAGCCAACTTATCATACACCTCTTGTAACTCATCATATACTTCTTAAATCTCATCAAAAGTAAAATCGGAATTAGATAAGTTTGAGGTTACTTTAGGATCCTCCTCTAATGCCATTAAACAAAAGTTCGCTACTTTTTACTCCTCCTCATCAGATGAGTCCTCTTCACTCCAAGTAACAACATGAGCCTTGAGCTTCTTCTTCTTCCTGAAGCTCTTCTTCCTTAGTTGGGGACAATCGAACTTGATGTGTCCCGGTTTCTTGCACTCATGGCATACAATTTGGTCCTTATCCTCTTCCTTTTTCTCTATCTTCTTGTATTCCTTATTCTTCTCATCTTCTCTTCCTTTCTTCATAATATCATGAGTGAGAAGAGACCCCATAAGAGCATCAAGCTTCAAGGTCTTGAAATCTTTGGCTTCGATGATAGCGGTCTTCTCTCCGTCCCATGACTCAAGAACAAAATAAATAAGATTCTGAACAAGTATGTCTTTCAGAATGACTTCTCCATATCCTTTAAGTCCATTGACGATGAAGAAGAATCTATCGAACATCTTGGTGATGTCTTCATCCGGTCCCATCTTGAAGTTTTCATAACTTAAATTGAGGAGTCCAATCTTGGTCTCGTTCACTTCGTTTGTGCCCTCGTATGTAACTTCAAGCTTGACCCATACCTCCTTTGCACTAGTGCAAAAAGACATCTTGGAATTATCGTCCGGTCCAAGAGCGCAAAAGAGTATATGCATGGCTTTGTCATTTACTTGCATATTCTTCTGATCTTCATCGGTATACTCTTGCCTTGTCTTGGGGACGCGTCAGTCTCCTTCTTACTTCATAGGAATGAATGGCTCATCTTCTTCTACATCCCAAAGGAGGTAGTCATTTGACTTGATAAAGAGTTTCATTTTATTCTTCCAATAAGGATAGTTGTCCCGTTGAAAGAGGGCGGCTTGGTGATGGATTGTCCCTTGTAGATGTTGTTGCCAGAAGTAGAGGTCATTGCTCAAAGTGTTGATTGATTAAACACCTTAGGATCAACTCAAGAGAGTGTGAATCCTTCCAATGAGTATAGCTTTGATATCAATTGTTAGGATGATCAATTAATGCAAGATGGCCAAGAGAGGGTGAATTGATAATTTAAAAATTGGTGGAAGCAAATAAAAATTGACACAAACAATTTAGAGTGGTTTAACCTTCTAAACAAGGTTTACATCCACTACCTTAGCTATCCACATTAAGGATTTCTCAAATCCACTATATTTGCTTTTCTTTTGAGGCTCATGGAGATAACCTTACAAATCCATTAAGGTTTATACCCCAAAACCTTAAGAACTCTCACAAAGAGAAATACAAAATAAAGCAAACTGAAAATCCCTCACAAGGTACAATGTTTGCACAATTCTAGGCTCACTCTAACCCCAATACTTGAAAAACAAGAATACAATTGAAGATCACTCAAGTGGGTTACAAGATATGACACTTAAAGCTCAAGGATTGTTGGTTGTGTGCTTGAATGCTTTAGACTTGTAAAAATCTTTCAATAGTTGTTGTAGATGCTTTGGAGACTTGATTTTATACCCATTCATTGATTTCTAACCGTTTGGGTAGTTGGGATATTGAATATTGCATTTTTCCCACAATAAATGTTGTCTGCCAACTCTGGGTATCGGTACTCGATAAATCGTATCGGTTGTTGCATGTAAAGGATTCCTATCGCAATTAGTGCAAGTGTACACCATGCAAGTAGTAAAGTGATACTTGGAGTATCGGATATCATCTCCACAGGGACTGGAAATAACTATATCCTTGAATTTCTGCACAAGAAAGAGAAATAGTTTAATTTAATGGGTGTAATAATTCTGAAAAAACAACTAAAGTAAGAGATGAAGAAATCAGATTTAAAGAATAGGCCGGTATTGAATTGCTCAGTAGTGCAGGTGTTGCACTATTAGAGGAACTTCTGTTTTTTATCATCATTCCTGTCGCGATAGCATCTGTCACGGCAGCGGTCTGTTGTCGTCGCGGTAGCGATCAACAACTCTTTACTTCAAGCTTGGTAAGAATCACTGCTATGACTTGTACTATCCCTAGGCCCAAGTTCTGTTGATGAACACTTCTTGGATGATACCTCCCGGCGTGAATCGAAGGGTGAACACCAATGTTGTTGAATTCTCCTTTAGCCACTTAACCTCGTACTTATCCCTAAGCCGAGATGGTTTAACCATAAACTGGAAAAAGAGTATTTATTCCGTTCGTATGCTTGACTCTCCCGGTATCAAAAAAATGGATAACCTCACAATGCTCTTCCGATACTCTTGTAAGATATGAAAAACTAGAATAAATACACTTGAAGCTCTTTATTACTTGACATAAAATTCCTAAAACAATACAATCCTTGCAACTACTTTACAGAATCAACCCGTAGCCCTAAGGGGAGTTTAGAACATGGTAGAGAAGGGAAAATGACAAGGGTTTAGGGGAAGACGGCTAGGAATGAGATATCCTTCCCTAGGTCGAATTACATGCCTTTATATAGGCCTTGGGTTCAAGTTTTCTAATATGGCAAGAATACAATTTCGAATTAAAGTGCAACTCTAATTAAAACTAAATCTTCTGAGTAATTGTCTTGAATTCGTCCTATTTTCTTGCCTTGAGATTCTTCCTTGAACTTTGGGATTGGCCTTCATTCTGTCCTCAAGGCTCAGAAAAATATAGGAGTGGTCCACGACAGACCGACTTGAAATCCTCTATCTGTCGAGCTCCACTTCACTTTTCCACCTCACCATTCTGTCGTCATGGCTGCCACGACAATGTTTGCTTCTCGACTCCAGTTCTGCGATCCACCTCTGCTCCTTTGCTGCCCTGAGTCTGTCGCAGCAGATACCTGCAAAAGTAACCAAAACCAATAGCAATTGTTTTGTTTTATCTAATTGTGATGTATATGCAGAAATCTATCCTAAATGCAATGAATTATACTTGAATGCAGCAGAAATATGGGTATATGAGGGATAAAAGATATAACTTTTATACACTCAACACACCCCCAAACTCAAGTTCTTGCTTGTCCTCAAGAAAATACGACCTAACTAAAAATAAAAACTTTTTGGCTAGGTTTAATTCAATGAACTTTTCATTACCTACCACACATTCACTATCAAGAGCAGCACCTTGTCGGGTGTTTCTGGATTCATCTGGAACAATTCTATAGTTCTTGTGCAATGTGTGTAGGTTTTGTGAACAAATATGTTCCTAGACTCCTTTAGCTTACCAGAATAGTTATGCTTACAAACTTGAGTTTTATGCCAATTTATTTTTCTAGAGGCAATTCTTAGGCTCCTTTAGTTTTTTTCTGACTCTTGACTCAACTTCATTTTTTTGGAGGCAATTCTTAGGCTCTTTTACTTTTTTCTGACCTTAAACTCGACTTCATTTTTTCTAGAGGCAATTCTTAGGCTCCTTTTGTTTTTTTCTAACTTAAGCTCAAAAAATCTTCCTAGAGTCATTGTAAGGTAGTTTTGCGGGCAAGTGAGTCTAAAATGTTTCTTTCTTTTATTCCTTTCCTAGAGCGAGTGATAGGCACCTCTAGGGGCAGCTCAAGTGGGTAAACATTCCTATTCCAGTGCACTACAGAAGTCTAGACAACATAAGAGTCACAAAGGGTGTTCTAAAGATCAGAACTATATAATATCCAAAAAGTTCAGATTAGCAAATGGAAGACGAGAGGAGAGGAGGTGAAACGACGCGGTTCAGAAGGGGGGCAAAGAGAGATGTCTCAGACACGAACAATAGAGAAAGAGAAGAATGGGTCATCTTTATCGACAATCTATGTAAGAAAGTTTTGAGATCTGCCTTGAGGGAGCTGTTTAGTCATTATGGAAGGATAGAGAGGATTTTTATTCCAGAGTTCAACAGGAGATTGAAATACAGAGAATCTACTTTCGCTTTTATGAGCATGGCATCCAGGAAAGACATGATAGTTGTTGTTGATAATCTGGAATACCTTAGTGGACAGAAGAATCATCAGAGTATCACAGGCCAAGTATCCTAAAAGAAGAGACAAGGTTCATATCAATAATAATCAAAGTTCAGGGGAAGGAGCAGTAAGGGAGAATAACATTCCGACTTCGAAGACGCCTAAACCTAAAGTGGGGAGCTATTGTGGTTTAAGGAGTAGAAGAACTGAGGAGATGTCGTATAAGGATGCTCTTCTCCGGAACGTGACTCCAGTTGATGAACCGACACATGTGGAGGAACCGGAACAAAACACGGTTCAGATAGGGTGCAATGATGGCAGCATTTTCAGCATCGATATTAATCCTAAAGAAAGCTCCTGGTTAAAATGTTGTATGGTAGGTTTGTTGAAAATGTCTTTCGAAGTTGGGATCGTCCAGCAGGCTTTCGATTTTGAGGGGATAAGAGCAACAATGTTGAAATGGGGAGAAGAGGATGCTTCCTATGTTATCCGGTTTAATTCAATTTCAGAAATAGCAAGTGCTTGGGAAACTAAAAGGGAAGCCATCAGCTTTTGGTTTGATTATATTGCTCCTCTTCTTGTAGACGAGATCCCTTATCAGTTCAAGGTAATGCAACTTAGAGGTGTTCCCCTCGTTTGTTTGAATGGTAACTTCTTTAGAAGTCTGGGGAATCAATGGGGTAAGTTTGTTGATCTGGTAAGGTGCACTATGGATGGTGAACGTTTCGATGTGGCATCGTTTGTCATCAGGGTAGCAAGCCCCTTAGATATTCCTGATTCAATATCGGTCGTATGCCAAGGAGTCTTCTATCGGATTCGGACCTGTCTAGGGACTTTAGAGGAGTTTGCGGATTCTTCTGTTCCGAAAAACAGAGATGGAAACAATGCTGAAGAATGGTCGGATAGTTCGGAAAAAGATGATGATAATGACGGTGGACAGGGACAGACTAATGGCCCTATCCCTCAAAACCAGAAGTCAGACGGCCTATTTGACAGTGACCCTACCGTTAGGAATGTTCCTCTAAATCCCTCCCCGCATCCCCATGAGGTCTTGAGAAATGAAAATCCTACTTCCTAGGAGATTAGACAAGTTGATAATGAGCACGTGCGTGATTTAGAAAACCAAAACAATGGCTTGGATCCGATGGACGTGGAATCGAGGGAAGGGTTTGTGGCTGACACGGGTTCTTTAGAGCTGGGCTTGTCCCAAAATAATAATCTAGACTTAGCCCACAATCCAGCCCCCAACCATGATATTTCTGGGACAAACGGATCGTGTCTTCCTAACTTGATTCGACATTTGACACGGGTATCTACAGAGCCTAACAGTGGTTTAAATCAATCTGGTGGTGACTTTCCTCCGGAATCATCAAAAGTGCAATCGGTAAATATCGGCAGTGGGGGTTCAGTTGTCCGCGACAGTCTTGACGCTTCTAGAGAATGTAATGGAGCGAGTCCAGGTATGGAAAATCTGGGCATTGACAACCAAGGTTTCATTAGAGCCAGTTTCAGGAGGAGGATGAGAAGACAGGTTAGAGAATCAGTGGAAAGTGGATCTCCACTAACAGAAGGGAGGGCTCGTCTATCCTATTCAAATGAAAATATTTCCTTGGAGAAATTGGAGGCTGAAGAGGTTTGGGAGGTAAGCAAAATTCTAGAATTTTCTTTCAATAATGGGAAGGAGGCTGTCATCAACAGGGTGTGTGAACTAAAGAGGGACATAAGGGAGAATTTATAATTGGCTCCTCCCTTTGGTCATATTTTATTTCTCAATGAAGTTGTCAATTTTATCCTGGAATATACGCGGTATTAGGAGGAAGGAAAAAGTTCGAGCTGTCTAGAAATTAATCTGATAATCCAAATCCGAGATTGTTTTTATACAAGAGACTAAAATGGAGCCAATTCAAGGGATGCTGATCAGTAAAATATGGAAGTGCCCGGATGTCAACTTCATCTATGCACCTGCAATTGGATCAAGGGGCGGGCTACTATGTATCTAGAATTCAAGGTATTTCAGAGTCGTGGAGAAATTTGTTTTCTCCAGATACATCGCTCTAATCTGTAATGTTAGAGGGGAGAATGTTAGAGTTGGTTTAGTTAACGTGTATGGTCCTTCAATTGATGTAGAAAAGGAAGATTTTCTATCGGAGTTACTGTCATTTATTAAGGGTTGGAGCATTCCATGGTGCATATTGGGCGATTGGAACCTTTTTCTTGATCCAGAAGAGAAAGTCAGATTCTCTCTCAATTTGGCAAAGGTGGATAAATTCAGGTCTTTCGTTTTTGATGCTACTTTAATGGACATTCCTCTACAAGGGGGGAGGTTTACATGGTGTAATAATCGCGATCCTCCTACGTATGTCAGATTAGATCGTTTTCTTCTCACTACAGATTTTTTGTTGGCTTTCCCCAATATCTCATAGGGTTTTGGAAAAATCGTTTTCAGACCACAACACCATTCTCCTGCACAATGAACATCACAATTGGGGACCGAAGCCGTTCAAGATTTTTAACTACTGGTTTAACGAAGAAGGCTTTGAGGAAACCATCTTATTGGCAATATTTGATGCTAAGCAAAAAAATCCAATGATAGGAGTTGGTGGATTATTGAGGGTGCTAAATTCGCGCTCAAAAAATGGGCGAGAGCTCTTCGCAACTCGGATAATCTTTCGAGTGATATGATTGATCAGGAAATAACTAAGATGGAGTCGCTAATCCAAAATGGTAATGCAGAACATGAGACTCATGCAAAATTAGTACGGTTAAGAATTCTCCTTTAGAAGCAGTATCAACGAGAGGAAAGTATATGGCATCAAAAATCCGGTATCAAATGGTTTAGTGAAGGAGATAGGAATACGAGATACTTTCACTTAGTTACCTCTTCAAGAAGGAGAGCCAATGCTATCGAGTACTTGAAAAATGGCAACAAAGTTTTGACAGATCCACCTTTAATAAAATCGGCAGTCAAAGATCATTTCATGAAGGCTTACAACCTGAAACACTCGATAGAGTTGGAAGACATCAAGCTAGATTTTGCTATTCTCAATGAAAACCAAGCTGATTTACTTACTAAAAAGTTCATTGTTGAAGAAGTTTGGTCTGCAATATCTTTGGCGGACAACAACCAGGCTCCAGGGCCGGATGGATATAATATGGGATTTTTCAAAAATTTCTGGGCTGTGTTAAAGAATGATATAATGCGATTCTTCGATGACTTTAACTCAGGCAAGGATTGGGAACCAGGCTCAAACCATTCCTTTATTACACTTATTCCCAAAATATCTAACCCGAAGTCTTTGGATGAATATCGACCTATTAGCCTCGTGGGTGGAATGTATAAAATCCTTTCTAAAGTACTAATTAGAAGGATGTGTGTGGTTATGGATCATCTTATTGGTGATACCCAATTTGCTTTTGTTGCGGTACGCCAAATATTGGATTGTTCACTAATAGCAAATGAGGTCGTTGACTACATGATCAAAAAGAAAAGGCAGGGAGTAGCATTCAAGATAGACTTTCACAAAGCCTATGATACTATTGATTGGGGCTTCCTAATGTTCGTTATGCAAAAATGTGGATTCAATGAAACATGGTGTAACTGGATTCTAAGGTGTATTTCCACAGTTTCTATTTCAGTTCTTGTGAATGGGGTCCCTACATAGGCTTTTAACATTTCTCGTGGGTTGAGGCATGTAACGCCCCGGTTTTGGGCTTAGGAGTTTTGGGCGTTGACCGGTTTGGTCAAAGTGCTGTTCGAATCTAAAGAGGTTAATTTAGGAAAGCCTAGTTCGGGTTGCATTAAAAATATGGAAAAATGTTCTAAAATCATCTTTTAATATAATTAAGTGAACTGTGAAATCAATTTTGGAAAATGAGTTTCGGAAGTGTGACATTTTGGGCTAGTGACCAAAATGTAATTTTCGAAAGTTTGGTGACTGTTTTATAAAGGGTTGAAACTTTGAATCTTTAAGGAGCTATTTACCCAAAGGGAGTTTCTCCAGATTTTTCTAAGATATTTTAAGTCTAAATTCTGATTTTAAAAGATATTAAAATTGGAGGGAAAGCCATTTGGCTATTTTTGGATGTTGTAACCAACTTTTCCTAATTTTCTTTCTCTCATTTTCTCTCAACCCAAACACTTCTTTTCCAGAGAATTGGTTCTGATTTCTTCACCTAAATCCCTCCTTTCAACTCTCATTTGATTCCTAATCAACATATCTTCAAAACCTCTTCAATTGCTACTTGTTTCAACAAGGATTTTGATTCCAAAAAGAGGAGAAACTCAAGTTTGGAGGTAAGAACGTCCTTCTCCTCTAAACTATCAGCTCTTTACTGAAATTCCTAAGTTTTCAATCCTTAATTGAAGTTTAATTAAAGGTTTTTAAGTGGTGAAATGGATCTTGGCTTATAATGCAAGATTTTGATGATTTTTGATGATTTTCATTAGATCTGATTAATCTGTGATTTGAGATGTGTTTTTTGATGTTAAATGAACTCTAAATTGATAAGGAATTGAGTTTTGATTGATGCAATCCCGGATAGGTTGAGTTTCCTAAGTTTAGCTTGTGTTTCAAGGTTGTTTTTGAGGTGATCTTGTGGATCTGTTGTTGCTGGAGGTATAAGGGTGTTAATAGGTTGTTTTTAGATGTTATATGATGTTAATGGATGTGTGGTTTTGCTGGTTTATGGCTGGGCTTTGTTTAGAAGTGGTTTGGATGCATTTTCGGTTGTGTTTGGTGGCCGAAAATGGTGTATGGATGAGAGCAGCGAGTTTAGGTGCTTTCATTGAAGCAATTAATGCATGATGATGCATTAATCCTCTGCTTTGATGTGTTGAAACAGGGGAGGCATCTTTGGATCCAAGAGTTGTTGATCCGGAAGCTTGTTTTGGTGCTTTGGCTTGAAGCAAAGTGGAAATCGGTGAGTGAAGTTGGGTTTTCAGCTTTTAAACCAAGGTTTGAAGGTTTTGGGAGCTTAGTTTAAGTCTAAACAACTTTGCTAAGCTCAAGTGTAAGTTTTCGGAATTTCTCTCTAGTGGTGGCCATGATTTTGTTGTGATGCAAAGAGGTTTAATTGCACGTTTTAATTACTGTTGAAAGCATGATTTAGCATGGTTTTTGCTGATGTTGTAAGCCATATGTTGAAGGTAACTCTAGGTAGGAGTTCCTTGCTTTTGTACATTGAAATAATGTGGTTTGATGCTTTTAATTGCATGATGAATATGGCTTGGTTTAAATGCTTTAAAACAGTGGATTAATTGATGAAAATGATGTATATTGGCAAGTGATGTTTTGAAAAGGTTAAGGTCACTAAGGTGGTTAAAAGTCCTTGAGTGAGCCTTGTTACTTAAGAACATCAAGGTGGTTAAAAGTCCTTGGATGATTCTTGTTGCGGACACTAAGGTGGTTAAAAGTCCTTAGGTGATCCTTTCCATGGTGTTTAAAAGTCCATGGGGCCAAGGTGTTTAAAAGTCCTTGGGGCCAAGGTGTTTAAAAGTCCTTGGGGTGATTCAAGCTTTGGACACAAAGGTGGTTAAAAGTCCTTGTGTGGTCCTTATTCATGGTGTTTAAAAGTCCATGGCCAAGGTGTTTAAAAGTCCTTGGGGCCAAGGTGTTTAAAAGTCCTTGGGAAGTTGATGAACTTGTTTTAAGAAATGGAATGTATCACTTGAGCCAATATGACATGTTATGTTTATGTTGAAGCATGAGATTGCTTGTTAAAGTATGCTTTTGAGCATGTGCAAAGGTTGATTTAAAGCATGTTTTGTAAACGTTTTTAATTGCATTATTGAATGGTTTTTAAGAGCATTCCTCACTAAGCTTTTGCTTACGCTCTCTTTCGTTTTCTTAATTCAATAATGCAGAACATTAAGAGGATTTGAGGGCGGCAAGGAAGGCAAGCAATCAAGTGGTGATTAAGCTCAAAGTATGGAAGGTTTTATAAGTTCATTTTGCTTTTGGTAATTTGGCAATGGGGGACCAATGTATATGTTTTGGGAGATGTTTGGAACTCCCTAAGTATGTTGAATGTCATTGTGAATGCTGGTTTAAGTGTTTGGCTTTTAATATGCTTGAATTGGAAGTTTATGCTTGAATGGCTTGCTTGTGTAGGAAGCATGCCTATAGATTTGAGGCTTTTTGCATATGATGTTGTTGTGATGAATTGATGATGCAAGTATGCCTCATATATGTTGAATTGCATGCTGGTAAAGTTTGGTAGTGTTTGGAGCATGATTGGATGGTTAATTGCAAGTTTAAGTATGAATTTTCGGGTATTTTGTGCAGGGCGTTTCGGAACAGTGTGCGCCGTTTCGGAACGGGTGCCTTGAATGAACCCAGGCGTCCGAAACGGTATGCACCGTTTCGAAACGTTTTGGTCTCTGCCAGACCCCCGTTGCGGTACGCGTTGCGGAACGGCCCGTGTTTCGAAACGGGGTTTGCTTGTTCCGGAACGGGTGACCGTTAAGGGCTGACACTGGCGGTTATATGTTTTGAATTGTTTGCGTTTTAGTCCTAAATCTTGTTTGTGCAATTGTATGAGTTTGGGAAGTCCTTTTGAGCTGAAATTTCACAGAGAAGCATGAAACCTGACTAATTCCAAGTTGGTAACTTTAATTTGGGTTAAGTCCTCTAATTTATCAGAAATTACAATTTGGTCCCTAAAGTTGTAATTTGTTCAATTGGGTCCCTGTTTGATCTCTGATGGTTGTAATCTTTGAGTAAGATGTTTGTGTGATCACAATTAGGGCTAATGTGCATCTAGACAAGATTAAAAAGAAAAAAAAAGGGTCGTTAATCAAGGTTGACTTTCGGGTTGACTTTGGTTTTCCCCGTGTGACTTTCTTAATTCGGGTCAACCGTCTAGGCCGGGTTAAGGGGGTTACAAGGCAAGGATGCTCATTATCCCCTTTGCTCTTTAATCTAGTGGGTGAGGCATTGAGCTTGATGTTGAAAAAGGCAGTTATTAAAGGGTTGTTCCAGGGCTTCGAAATTGGGAGTGAAAGCGAATGTGTATCGGTTTCGCATTTACAATTCGCCGATGACTTGTTGATCTTTTGTGGTCCCTTAGTTAACCAAGTCCGGAATTTCAAACGAGTTCTACGTGTTTTTGAACTTGCTTTGGGGTTAAAACTTAATCTGTCAAAGAGAAAAATTTATGGCATTAATATCGATAATGGGATGTTGGCAGAATGGGCCAAATCGGTGGGTTGCCGGTGTGAAAATCTCCCTACAAGCTACTTGGGATTACCTCTTGGGGCTAATCATAACTCCATCAGTCTATGGGAACCAGTTATAAAGAATTTTGAGCGTAAACTTGAGGGATGGCCGTCGAAATTCCTATCCATGGGAGGTAGACTCACGTTGATCAGGTCAGTTTTATCTTGTCTCCCTATCTATTATCTATCCATTTTTCGAATGCCTAAAGGAGTTCTGAACAAGTTAAGCAGTCTCATGGCTCGGTTCCTATGGGGTGGTTCGGCTGATTCATCAAAGATCCATTGGGTAAGTTGGGCGGAGGTGTGTAAGCCGAAGGGGGTTGGGGGCTTAGAAGTAATGGATATTGACGTTTTAAACCGCTCTCTCCTTGAAAATTGGTGTTGGCGTTTCAGAAACGAACCCAACAAACTATGGAGAAAGGTATTAACTAGTAAGCATCTTGCTACCCCGGGTAGCCTGCTGCCAAAAACAAAAAGTACAAGCCAGTTTTCATAGATTTGGAATGGTATACTTCATTCCTTTAACTTAGAAGATTCTATTGGGTCTTGTTTGCGAAATAATCTCCGGTTAAGAGTTGGTAATGGTAGATCAACTGTCTTTTGGCATGACGTCTGGCTTGATGATTCACCTTTAAAAATTCAATTCTCGTGGATATATTCTATATTGATTATCAAAGACGGATACATAGCAGATATGGGAATAAAGAATGAAGATAGATGGCAGTGGAATATCCAGCAGAGGAGAACCATTTTCAATTGAGAAATCCAGGAATGGAATTCTTTTATGGCAAAGTTAAATAATTTCAGAGCAAGCAACCTTGAACAAGATTGGGTGAGTTGGTATGGCTCGGGGGAGGGATCGTTTTCTGTAAAGTCACTAAAATCCTTGTTGAATGGCCTAATTCCTCCGAAGAACTTCTGGAACGACTTCGTTTGGGTCGGTTGTGCTCCACCAAAAATTGAACTATTTGTATGGATGGTGATTAAGGGTCGGGTTTCAGTAAAGGTGGAATTAGCGAAACGTGGGGTGGATACTTCGAACAACTTATGCCCCCTGTGTTCTATCTCACCAGAAACAATATCGCACCTCTTTTTTTCTTGCAAGATAAGTTGGTTACTTTGGTCCCGATTCACAGCTATGGTGAGACAAAAGATTACTTTCCAAGCCTCTACGAGTGGGTTTTTGGAAGATTGGGGAGCAGTGGCACCTGTAAACTTGAAGTAGCCCTGGTTCTTAATTCCATTTGCTATAATATGGACAGTATGGTTGAACAAAAACATGGTCATCTTTAATAACATTTTGGTTGATCCAATCTAATTTTTTCAGCAGGTAAGATATCGTTTGGCTTTCTGGCTCAAGGCGAAATTCAAAGACTGTCAAATTACTATAGAGGCACTCGTGTCTGACCCTACGCTGGCAAAAGATAAAGCTCTAACCCGACCCCAGGTTAAGAGTATTCAATGGGTACCCCCTCCAATCGGCTTTGTCAAACTGAACATCGACGGAGTTGTTTCTCCGGTAAGCTCTCTAGGAGAATTGGAGGTGTACTAAGGGATAATTTAGGTAACATTCTGTTTCAATTCTCGGAATCTTGCGGTATGGCCACCCCTGTTATGGCTAAAATTCTTGCGATAAAAGTTGGCACTGAAAATATTTGGTTGACAGATTGGGGTGTGAAATCCAGGCTAATAGTTGAATCGGATAGTAAAATGGTTGTGGATTGGCTGAATGGCATTGGGTCTCCTCCAGCACTACTATCGGATATAGTGGCAGGCTTGGTGTCGACGATCTCAAGAAATGACACGATGGTCAGGTGGATCCCCAGGTTTTGCAATGTGAAGGCTGATTCATTAGCCAAAGCTGGTATCGGATAACGTTTGTGTTTTCTAGACCATAGGGAGATAATATGGTTAAAGGCTCATGTACTGTTTTTATTGCTATCTAGGTTGTAAACTCGTATTTTCCTTTAATATATTTTCGGGCACTCTTTTACCCCTACATAGGATTAGAGGGGGTTTTAATGAGGCCTTAACCATCAAAAAAAGATCAGAACTATAGCAAGGCTCTAAATAGTTCCTAAAAACATCCTAAAGGCACTGTCACGACAGAGTATGTCGCGGCAGGTAAGTTCAGTTCAAAGACTTAAGCCAAATTTTTGTTTTTATTTTCATCATTTTTTAAACACAAAAATAAACTAACAATTAGACACAAATTAAGACACAACTGACAAGTTCATTAATGGAGGGATGCCCGCCCCCAAACTCAAGGGTTGCATTGCCCTCAATGTATGACAATAATAAAAATGAAAAACATAAAAGCTACATCACGAAATAGATAAAACAACAACAAATACAGCAAATATATAAGTAAAAGCACTTAAGTGGAGGAGCTGACGGCGCTGCTGCTGCTGACTTGGAGCTGCCGGCGGGCAGTGACCTTGACGGTCGGGGCTGGCAGGTTGCTAGGGGACGCGGAAGCCAGTCTCGTTCAGTTTCTTCCTTTTCATCGAAGGGAAGTCCTTGGAGATGTCTCGGGCTACGGATGGCTCTGAGTTAGAATCCTGGCAGACAGAGGAGGATGAGAACCCTTCAAAATATTTTGGGTCGATCTCCGATAGGGGGTCCTTCCTCTTTTCTCCTCTAGGAGTGGCAGATTTTCTACCGCCTTCGCCGGTCGTGGCAGGTGTGGGTGTGGAGGCAGCAGAGGGAGTTCTGGGGCTCGCAGCAGGTGTGGGTTCAACAAAGAGATTTTCTGGGAAGGAGGGGAATTGTACATTGGTAAAATTTAAATCATATTTGATAAAATTTACCATTGCAGGAGTGAAGTCCATTGGAAATCCCATTAGGCTGAGCTGTCGTGCTTCCATCTTTTGCAGCATCGTCAGAATCTGGCTAGAGGTATCTACCGGTGGTGCTACTGTCACCTGCTCTAAGTCTGCTGCGACAGGTTTAGGGGAGCTAGGGTCTGCCGCCGATTCTGTCGCGGCAGAGGGGTTTATATACGACAGAGGAGTGGCAGCTTTCAATTCCATAAGATTGTAGATAATCTGATGCGTCCACCCTTTCCCCCGGACCGTGGCATCCTCATCGATTTCCGGCACGTTGTTGCCCCAGCAGAGTGTGGTGGTGAAATAGGGGAAGACTAGGGGGCCTGAAGGTTGGAGAGCACACTCGAGGATTCCGTCTCAGATGTAGCAGCCGACGTTGATTTGCCTCTCATTTAGAATGGAGTGGACGAGGGCTAACCTCTGCCGGTCGAAAGTGGTGTTGTGGGAGGTAGGCATGAGGCGCTTCTTGACAAAGTGGTTCCACAACTTGGCTTGTGGGGTAAGCTGGGTCCTCCTCACGGTCCATCGGTGCTTCGGGTCATCATTCCACTCCGTACCTTCCTCTATCACTTTTGCCATGACAGCATCATAGTCTGCCGGCGACAGACTGTTCACGAACCTTCAGTGGGCGTCCTCCTTCTTGCTCACGTACATCCCATATAGAGTGTTGATGTACGCCGGCTTGAGAGAGATTTATTTGCCTCGAACAGTCACTGTCGTGGCATCCTTATCGGTGACGGTAGCATAGAATTCCCGAACGAGGGTGACGTTCATCTCTTCAGGCCGGGCAGCAAACTTCTGCCACTTGAGAGCTTGTATCTTCTTGGAGATGAAGCCTTCTAGCCCTAGCTCTCCCGTCGTTTGGGTATAAATGAACCCTCGTTCTTCCTACATTTCTCTTTTCTGGAAAGAATCGTAGTACCTCTTTACTAAATATGTGGATGTGAACCGGTTGGGTATGCCGCTGTGGCTTGGTGTTGATACTGCCATGGCAGAGGTGGAGGCAGCACTACGTCGGGTTGTTCTGCTGGCCATTGCAAGGGACTATAGCAAAATGAAAAAGAAATTTTCTAAGATCTAAAATAGGGGAAGCAAGTTGAGAGAATGAAAATGAGATAAAAAATGAAAAGGGAGTGGGGTTTATATAGAACGGGGTTTTTCTGCCCGTTGAGACTGTAACGGCAGGCGCGAATAACGTTGCCAGCTGTTACGCGGTTTCTGACGCGTCTGTCACACGTTTCTGTGTCTGCTGCGCGTCTGTTATGCGTTTGCGTGTCTGTCGCGATAGCTCCGTGACAGGCTGTCTTCTCCGCGTTTGTCGCGACAGCTGGTGACATGCTGTGACGACAGGCGTGTCCGTTTGGCTTTTTGGGCTGTTATGAATGTGTTGGGCTGGTTCAATCCTCCTCTTTGCTTTGCTTTCTTTATTTCCTAAAAATAATTAAATAAATAAACTGAATTAAAATGTTAGTTCCTAAAATAAATAAATAAAAATCTTAATTCCTAATAAATAAATAATTTAAATAAAATAAAACTAAGTTAAATTAGGGATGCCTTGAGGGGCATCTCCTATAGTAACTACTTCCTGCATCCTTGGGGCTTCAGTCCCCTGATAATGCTTGAGCCTCTGTCCATTGACCATGAATTGGTGCCCATCCTTCATTGATTTGATTGTAATGGCACCATGAGGGAAAACTTGGACCACTTGGAAAGGACCAAACCACCTAGATTTAAGCTTTCCTAAGAAAAGCTTCAACCTAGAGTTGAACAACAACACCTGCTGCCCTGGGCAGAACTGTCGTGGCAACAACTTCCTGTCGTGCCACTTCTTGGTTTTGTCCTTGTAGATCTTGGCGTTGTCGTAGGCCATTGCTCGAATTTCCTCTATCTCATTCAAATCTAGTAGCCTTTTCTGTCCTACCTTATCCCAGTCCATATTCACTGCCTTGATAGCCCAGTAAGCTATGTGTTCTATCTCAACAGGTAAATGACAGGTTTTCCCATAGATGAGGCGATAAGGTGACATCCCCAATGGTGTCTTGAACGTTATTCTGTAGGCCTAGAGTGCATCATTGAGATGTAGAGACCAATCCTTTCGAGTGGGTTTAACCATCTTCTCTAGTATGTTCTTTACTTCTCTGTTGGATATCTCGGCCTGCCCATTGGTTTGAGGGTGGTATGATGTTGCAATTCGGTGCTTCACTCTGTATTTTCTTAGTGCAGCAACGATTACCCTATTGTCGAAATGTCTCCCCTCATCGCTAATTATCGCCCTTGGGATGCCAAATCTAGAGAAGATGTTCTTGTGAAGAAATCTTTGTACAGTCTTGGCATCGTTCTTTTGAGTGGCGATCGCTTCTACTCACTTTGACACATAGTCCACTGCCAGTAGGATGTACAAATTCCCACAAGATGCTGGGAATGGCCCCATGAAGTCGATTCCCCAAGCATCGAAGATTTCGACCTCCATTATGTTCTTCAATGGCATCTCATGCCTTCTCGATATATTCCCAGTCCTTTGGCACTTGTCATAGCTCTTGTAAAAGGCTTGTGCGTCCTTGAATAGTGTGGGCCAATTGAGACCGGATTGCAGAACCTTTGCAGCGGTTTTGTTTCCACCTAGGTGTCCTCTATAAGGGGCGGCATGACAGTGGTGAAGCACTGCTTTCTGTTCATCCTGTGATATGCATCTCCTGATAATCTTATCTGCACAATGTTTGAAAAGAAGAGGTTCGTCCCAATAATAATGTTTTGCATCATTTTGGAACATCTTTCTTGCTTGGTAATTAAGCTCAGGAGGTAATAACCCACTTACAATGTAATTAACAATGTCAGCATACCAAGGGGTTGCAGAAAGCTTACATGCCGCCATGGTTGTCGCGGCAATGCTAGTGGCAGCAAACAATTGCTCATCTGGGAAGGTTTTCAGTATGTTGGTCTTGTCTGTTGATTGACTCCTTCCCGTCTCCAGCCTTGACAAGTGGTCTGCTACTTGGTTCCCTGATCCCTTTTTATCCTTGATGTCAATATAAAATTCTTGCAGCAGCAGAATCCAACGTAGCAATCTAGGTTTTGCATCTTTCTTTGTGAATAGATACTTTAGTGTTGAATGGTCTCTATGGACCACATCTTTCGTTCCATGTATGTACAGAAGGAACTTGTCGATTAAGAACACCACTGCTAATAGCTCATTCTCTATCGTGGTGTAGTTGATTTGAGCATCATTCAGTGTTTTGATGGCATAGTAAATCACATGGAAGAGCTTATCCTTCCTCTGCCCTAATGCTGCCCCGATAGCGTAATCACTGGCATCACACATTATTTCAAATGGAAAACTCTAGTTTGGTGGTTGTACGATCGGGGTTGTTACCAGCTTCTCCTTCAGTATTCTGAATGCCTCAGTACATTCAGCATTAAAATCAAAAGGGCAATTCTGCTCTAGTAGATGACATAGGGGCTTGGTAATCATCGAAAAATTAGTTATAAATCGTCGATAAAACCCTGCATGCCCTAAGAAACTTCGAATCCCCTTTACTATGGTGGGTGGTGGTAGCTTTTCGATAACCTCTATTTTGGCTCTGTCCACCTTTATGCCACGGTAGCTCACCTTGTGGCCTAGTACTATACCTTCATCCACCATGAAGTGGCATTTTTCCCAGTTTAAAACCAAGTTCTCCTCTTCGCATCTCTCAAGAACCTTCTGTAAATTGCCTAAACAATCCTCGAAGTTGCCTCCAAAGATAGAAGAGTCGTCCATAAAAATCTCTAGGAAATCCTCCACCATGTCGGAGAATATTGCCATCATACACCGTTGGAAGGTCGCTGGTGCATTGCAGAGCCCAAATGGCATCCTTCGAAAGGCATAGGTGTCGTATGGGCATATGAAGGTGGTTTTCTCTTAGTCCTCCAGTGTGATTGCTATTTGGTTATAACCTGAGTAACCATAAAGAAAACAGTACTAAGGTTTCCCCGCTAATCTATCAAGCATTTGATTAATAAAAGGTAAGGGGAAATGGTCCTTCCGGGTAGCTTTGTTAAGCTTCCAGTAGTCCATACAAACCCTCCAACCGGTCACAGTCCTGGTAGGGATTAGTTTGTTTTCTTCGTTGGTTACTACGGTTATGCCTCCCTTTTTGGGCACACATTGCACCGGGCTCACCCACTTGCTATCCGAGATGGCGTATATGATTCCGGCATCAAGCCACTTGATAATCTCTTTCCTCACCACCTCTCTCATAGCCTCGTTCAATCGTCTTTGGGCATCAATGGTTGGCTTATGATCATCCTCCAAGAGTATCTTGTGCATGCATAATGCCGAACTGATGCCTTGGATATCAGCTATAGTCCATCCAATGGCTTTCTTATGATGTTGTAGCATTTTGATTAGTTGATGCTCATGTTCCTGCATTAACTTGGAAGAGATGATTACGGGCAACGTATCATTTAAACCAAGAAAGACATATTTAAGTTGCCCTGGTACGGGTTTAAGGTCTAGAACATATGGCTTTTCAATGGAAGGCTTTTGGATTACATGTTCATTTGAGGTATAATTCAAAGGCTCGAAGAACTTACCTGAACGTGTGCCTATCCAATTTACCTCCTCAAGACCTTTAGTGTCGGATGTTTCTGTTTCTGAGGAGTCACTGTTGTTGTTGCTGCCGTGACAGTCTTCCGGGTGACTGCGGTGGCAGTGACCAAACTGTCTTTCGTGGCAGCTCGACATGATGTATGGTTGGTCTAGGACTACTTCAGATATTGCCTTGCACTATTCTTCTGCATCATTTTGTTTTATTGCGTGGAGAACATTGAGTTTGATTTGCTGATCATTTACTCTCATCGTCAGTTCTCCTTTCTCAACATCGATCACAGTTCTGCATGTGGCTAGGAAGGGTCGCCCTAGGATGATCGCTGCGTTTTCATCTGCTTCACAGTCTAAAACAAGAAAGTCAGCATGAAAAATGAACTTATCCACTCTTACCAGAATATCTTCGATCTTCCCTTTTGTTTGTACATAAGAGCGGTCTGCCAGCTGCAGCATGACTGTCGTGGGCCTTGCTTGTCCAATACCTAGTTTCTGAAATACAGATTTAGGCATTAGATTTATGCTAGCACCAAGATCACAAAGTGCCTTACCCACGAACTTATCGCCAATTATGCACAGTATGATGAAGCTCCCAAGATCCTTCTTCTTTTGGGGTGGATGCTTATGAAAGATGGTCATACATCCTTCTGTCATCTTCACTATCTCAAATTCCCCAAGTCTGGACCTTTTAGACATTGAGTCCTTGAGAAACTTAGCGTATCCGGGCATCTTCTTGATGGCCTCTAGCAGCGGTATGTTAATATGTACCTGCTTAAATATATCATAAATCTTCTTAAGATGGTACTCCTGTTTTTGTTTCTGTAACCGCTGTGGAAAAGGAGGTGCAGGACGGTAATCTTCAAGACGTCCCTCACATGGAATTCAGATCTGAGGAGGCTTGAGTTCTTCATCATTTTATGCCTGCTCCTCTATCCCTTCTGCTGTCGTGGCAGGTGTGTCGACAGCATGTTGTTTTTCCTCTACTGGGGCAGTGTTCACGACAAGTGTCTCTAGGGTCGGTTCCTCACTCAGTACGTCTTTTATCTCCGGTCCCTGTAATTGTTTCCCACTCCTAGTTGTAATTGCTTTACACTGCTCATGTGTTGGTTTTCTAGTGACCTCAGTATCACTAGGGAATCCTCCGTTCTGCCTCAGCTTGATGTACTGGGAAACTTGGCCCATCTGTGTCTCCAGAGATTTCAGGGTAGCCTCATGGTTTGTCATCCTCATCTCTATCTTGTCCATGAATGATTCAGTTTTCTTGACAAAGTGATCCATGTTTGCCATGTATGCTTCTGTCTGTGACATAAATGTTGCCAAGGTCTGTTCCAGTATACTAGGTGTTGCTGCCGGCTGTCGTGGTTGCTGCTGTTGTGGCTGCTGTCGTGACAAAATTCTGGCACTCCTTGGTTCTAGTTGTTCTGCATTGGAGGATTCAGTGCATTGTTCGGATTGCTCCAAGAAAATATAGGGTCCTTCCTCCAGTTGGGATTTAATTGTTGGAATCATAGTTTCTCAGCTTGTTATAATTCCCAACATACATCCCTTCTTCCAATTGTAAAGGGCAGTCTTCTGAACTGTGGTTCCCACTACATGTTTCACATACCTCTTCTACAGAATATACGGCTTTAGAATCTTTCCGATACAGATTTTCAACTATCTTTGTGAGGTATGCAACCTGTGATTTCATCGAGTTATCAGCTTCGTAATCCTTTACAAATACTCCTCATTTGCCTCCTCTCCTGGCTGTAGGAAATTGCTCATCATTTTTCGCTAACTTTTTCAACACGATCATTGCCTCGTCTAGTTCTTTATCCAATAATAGCCCATTTGCTGATGAATCTATTCTCAGTCGAGTGTGTGCATTGGCAGCATTGTAGAATTTGACAACCTGATTCCACACAGGGAATCCATGCATCGGGCAGTTCCGTAAAAGAGTTGTACATCTGTCCCACGCCTCGTGCATTGGTTCGTCATCTTCCTGTTGAACAATAGCAATCTCGTTACACAATCTTTCAGATAAATGAGAAGGATTAAAACGAGAAAGGAATTCACGAGAGAGATCTACCCAAGTTCTTATTGAACCTGGCGTTAATTTGTTCCACCAAGTTTTAGCTTTATCTCTCAACGAATAAGGAAATAACCGGAGCCTCAATACTTCCGAATTTATTCTTGGCAGTCTGAATGATCCACAGATTTCTTGGAACGTTTTTAGATGTTCTTGAGCATCCTCAGTAGAAGAACCACTAAACTGGCCAGCGGAATTTATCTTGCTGAACATGACAGGTTTCAGTTTAAAGTTCTCAGCTTCCACGTCTGGCAAGGTGGTTTCCAGTTCAACATGGTCATTGTCCATGTAGTCTCAACATGTCTGTCGTGCGCAGCAGGCCGTTCGTTCCGGACATCTTGGGGAGGATCAACAATAACTCTCCGGTTATTGTTGTTGGGGTCATCTATCCCATCGCCTTGCCTTCCGTTCACCATTGCTTCTAGTTTCTCCTCAAGATAATTGTTTCCTGCTATCAAGAGTCGGGCTTGGTTCCTGAGTTGGTATGTGCGTTCGATTTCTGGGTCTAGTTCGTACTCAGGTTCTTTACCTCGTCTAGATCTGAGCATAAGCAACCAGAAAACCTTGTGAAAAGTACGGGGTAAATAACACCACTAAAAATAAAAAGAAAAAGAAAAGTGCAGTAATAAAAAGGGTAAAGATATGTTGCCAGTCCCCGGCAACGGCGCCAAAAACTTGTTGCGTGTAAAAGAGTCATATCGCAATTTTTGCAAGTATTAAAGTAATACTTGGAGTATCGGATATCGTCTCCACAGGGACTGGAAATAACTCTATCCTTGAATTTCTGCACAAGAGAGAGAAATAGTTTAATTGAATGGGTGTAATAATTCTGAAAAAACAACTAAAGTAAGAGATGAAGAAATCAGATTTAAAGAATAGGCCGATATTGAATTACTCAGTTGTGCAGGTGTTACACTGTTAAAGGAACTTATGTTTTCTGTCGTCGTTCCTGTCGCGACAGCACCTGTCGTGGCAGCGGTCTATTATTGTCACGGCAGCGATCAACAACTCTTTACTTCAAGCTTAGCAAGAATCTCTGCTATGACTTTTCCTATCCCTAGGCCCAAGTTTTGTTGATGAACACTTCTTGGATGATACCTCCCGGCGTAAATCGAAGGGTGAACACCAATGTTGTTGAATTCTCTTTTAGCCACTTAAACTCGTACTTATCCCTAAGCCGAGATGGTTTAACCATAAACTAGAAAACGCGTATTTATTCTGTTCGTATGCTTGACTCTCCTGATAGCAAACAAATGGATAACCTCACAATGCTCTCTTGATACTCTTGTAAGATATGAAAAACCAGAATAAATAAACTTGAAGCTTTTTATTACTTGACAGAAAATTCCTAAAACAATACAATCCTTGCAACTACTTTACAGAATCAACTCGTAGCCCTAAGGGGAGTTTAGAACATGGTAGAGAAGGGAAAACGACAAGGGTTTAGGGGAAGATGGCTAGGAATGAGATATCCTTCCCTAGGTCGAATTACATGCCTTTATATAGGCCTTCGGTTCAAGTTTTCTAATATAGCAAGAATACAATTTCGAATTAAAGTGCAACTCTAATTAAGACTAAATCTTTTGAGTAATTGTCTTGAATTCGTCCTCTTTTCTTGCCTTGAGTTTCTTCTTTGAACTTTGGGCTTGGCCTTCATTCTATCCTCATGGATCAGAAAAATATAGGAGTGATCCACGACAGACCGACTTGAAATCATCTATCTGTCGAGCTCCACTTCACTTTCCACCTCACCATTTTGTCTTCATGGCTGCCACTGCAGTAGCCACGGCAGCGTTTGCTTCTCGACTCCAGTTCTGCGATCCGCCTCTGCTCCTTTGCTGCCCTGAGTCTGCCGCAGCAGATACCTGCAAAAGTAACCAAAATCAATAGCAACTGTGTTGTTTTATTTAATTGTGATGTATATGCAGAAATCTATCATAAATGCAATGAATTATACTTGAATGCAACAGAAATATGGGTATATGAGGGGTAAAATATAGAACTTTTATACACTCAACATTGGTACCTGCCATTATACACTCAACATCGGTATCTGCCATAACAAGAAATAGCTGTTGTAGACAAAGGGGTACCGGTACGCGAAGAGGCGTATCATTACGGAGTGACATTTTTCAAAGGGTATCAGTACGGTCCATACCATATCAATATCGATTTTGTTCACTAGAATCTTTGAAAGTTTTGCACAAAAAGTTGTATCGATACACCTAAGAGGTATCGTTACGCATAACCATTTTTCAAAGCTTATGATTCAAATAAAACTGACAAGGCAACGGTTGAATATTAATTACAAAAATTTGGAAAATCTTTAACCCCGTACTAGTACGCACCAAGCTGTACCGATACTCGTAAGCAAAATTGGTTCCCAGGTTTAATGGTCCTACCGATACGGCTACACGAGTATCGTTACCTTATAGTCAATAAGTTTAAAAACAAATTCCAGCAACTAAAAACTGTACCGATACCGCCTAAGGCGTATCGGTACTCCTGGACCAATTTGACTATTTTTAGTATGAAAACACTTAGAAAATATTTGGGATTTAAGGTTTTGACTTAGAAATTATTTTAAGTTTGAATCCTTGTCAATTTGGGAATCTTTTGAGTAATTAAAATTTTTTCCTTTGTACAAAATAGTCCATGTTATATCAAAATCAAATATAGGTTTATCAAATGGCCGAAAAATTTATTAGTGTTTGGTCGGAGTCTCGACGATGGAGTTGAAGAGGGTTAAGGCTTATAGTAGTTAGGTAAGGTGGTCAAAGATGAGTGGTTCTGATGAACTGGACTTAGTTTAGGGTTTAGGATCGAAAAAAGGAATTTTTGTGAATTTTAGGGTTTTGGCACGGTAGCTGGAAATTGCCTTGCGGCGGTGGCCGGGAATCGACTCCCGGCGGTCGACTAATAGCGAAGGGTGACCAGAGGTAGGCAGTTACGGATTGAAGGTCGGGGTCGAAGGTGTTTTTTGGCCGGAGTTATATGTGTTCATCCAATTTTGGACGAACATGATGAACATTCAACCTAAAACTATTGGGTTTGATCTTTGTGAAGCTTAATTTCTGGGTTGGTCCATGTTTTGATAAATCAGTGTTTCTAATTTTTGGGCTTTGGTTTGACTTCGGATTTTGGTTGTGTTGGCCGGAAATTAACCCTTGGGGTCTCCGTTTTCGCTCACGGCAAACTATTGGGTTTGATCCTTGTTGTTGCTGCCGCCGGAAATTAACCCTTGGGGTCTCCGTTTTCGCTCACGAAAATTGCAGCTTTCAATTCCTTCAATTTAGTCATGTTGCATTTAATTTAATTTAATTTAATTTAATTTAATTGCTTTATTTATTTGTATGATGCATGTTTTTTTAAATTAGGCATGTAGTGTTAATTGTTTGACAATTTAATTCACTTATATTTAGATATTAATTGTTTAAAGATTAGTCTTAGGTTCAATTAGGATCTAATAATTCAATTAGAAAGGATATTGTAGTAAATTGATAAATGTTAAGTGGGAAGCTTTGAAGCTCAAATTTGGATGATGTCCCATTTGCAAATGGGATGTTCAACATGGGCTTTTAGGTAGAATACTTAATATTTATTAAAATCCCACAATTTGACAATTGATTAGAATAATTAATTAGAGCTTTAAATAGGATTAGAACTTAAATCACTTGTGTAATTAATTAATTAATTAATTAGGGAATATTATACGTAATTTTGAGGTTTAAATATGGATGATGCCCAAGTAATTGAGTGTTGTCTCATATAAACCTTTAAATTTAATAATATTCACATATTAAATAACACATGAATTTAAATTGGAGCCTTTTAAATTAGCACTTAAAAATAAACACGATCATAATTAATCATGCATATATAAACCTATTATATAAGAAATATATTTTTTGAATATGAATAGAGGTGCCCTGAACGTATAGGGGTGTTTCCAATTTATATTCGAATAAAAAATATATTTCTTTATAAAAGGAATATTTTCATTTGGAACATAAACCCAATTAATAATTTCTGATTAAATTAAGTTCGAATTATTACTCCCAAAATGCCAATATGCCACGCAAAATTAAAGGTACCGATATTGGGAGTTTGTGGGGGTGCTAATCCTTCCCTCCACGTAACCGACTCCCGAACCCTAATTTTAAAAGAACAAATCTTCGGTTGTTTTTATGGTGTCTGGTCTACCAAAGTGATCGGTGGCGACTCCAAACTTTTTTCAAATATCAAATTTAAACAAAATCCCTAATTTCAAAGATTAATCGGCTGAGCTATTTTCACCGCGTAAAAATCGTTTCGACACATATCACAAAAGCAAATTTGGCCCAGTGGTACATTCACAACATTCGTTCCATGCTTGTTTGTGTTCAAACCACGTCAGTGCCAAGTTGTTGTTGAATTTTATTTTCCTCCTTAAATCAGGTGACACATGTCACCTGATTGGAGGAGGAAAATAAATATATTAAATCAAATATAAATAATTAAATTCCTCCAATAAGGTGATGACATGTGTCACCACCTAATTGAATGTTTAATTTATTTATTAAATTAAAATTAGGACCAAATTAATGGAATATATAAGTAACGAAGATCAAATGTGTAATTATTCAATTTTTTACTAATGGCCACGTCACTCTCTCCATTAGGTTTTAACCGTAGGTGGTCCCATTGAGACTATTTACATAGTTGAGTGGTCATATTGCCACAATTGAAAGTATAGTGGTCAAATCGAGACCAACCCTATAATTGAGTGGTCATTTTAGTAGTTTACCCTATAATAATCTATATCGATTGATGACTTCTTTTTTTTGTTCAAAAGGATAACTTCATTTCATATGTTAGAAAATTACACAGATAAAAGAAAGGACGGGGTGGAGTCGGGACCCCACAGCTTTAGACCCCGATAACATTTAGCAAACTTGGCTAACCGGTCAGCAGCCTGATTACAAGAGCGAGGAACAAAGGAAAATATACAAGAGTTGAAAGATCTAGATGAAGATCTAATGTCCTCTTCCACGGCCGTTGCGGTCCACTCGGACAAAGATCCCTCATTAAGTCTGCTAATCACAGTTTTGCAGTCAGCTTCTATGATGATGTTGCCGAAACCATTTCATGACTCTATGGATCCACCAATCCTCAAAGCCCAATCTGCTCATAACAAATTGAAGTAAGCCCCAGTCGACCTTGTCGTAGGCTTTCTCAAGGTCAATTTTAAGGGCCATGGGACCCTTTTTTCCCTTTCTAGCCCGTTTGATTGCATGGAAGGCCTCATTAGCAATGATAATGTTGTCGTGAATTGAACGGCCATGCACGAAGGCTGATTGAGAATAAGGGATGATATCTGGGAGAATAACCTTCAGCCTCGTAGAAAGAATCTTGGTTATGACTTTGAGAGAGAAGTTGCAGAGGCTGATCGGTCTAAAGTGTGAAACTTCTATTGGATTTGTTTTTTTTTTTTTGGATAAGCACAATGTTTGTCTTGTTAAGCCTCGCACACATGTCACCGTCCCTAAAGAAAGATGAAACCATCCCGATAAGGTCATCTTTCACCATTTCCCAGTAGGTTTGGTAGAAGCATCCTGGGAATCCATCGGGACCAGGAGCCTTTGTAGCACCCATATTGAAAACTGAGTCTTTAATCTCTTCTTCCGTCACTTCTTTCCTAAGCTCGCGATTTATTGCCTCGGTTACCAATCTCGGAATATAGTCCGTGAGCCTTTGAACATCAACCGATTGGTCTCTCGTGAACACCTTCTGAAAGTGATATTGCAGGTAAGGAGCTATATGTTCAGTTTCCTCAAGCCAGATTCCACCTTCCCCTTTTAATTTAACTATGGCATTTTCTCTGCGGTGTTGAATGGTCGTGGCATGAAAGAATTTTGTATTTTTGTCCCTCCATTTCAATCAGTTAACCTTAGACCACTGATGCCAATATCTCTCCTCGCTTTCCCATTCAGCATCTAATTCCTTCTTAAGCTCTCTGTACTTTTTCAGCTCCGACTCAGTAAGCTTCCTGCCCTGGAGATGTTTGATCATGGTCGTTAGCTTATGTTTTTTTCTCATTTTCTGCTTCGTTTTTTCCTCACTCCATTTAACAAGGACCGATCTAGTGTTGCAGATCTTCCTTCCAAACCTAGAGGCTACTCTTTCCCCAGGCGAAATATTCCACCCCTCGGAAACTATCTAGGAACAGTTCTCATCCAGGAGCCATTTCGTTTCGAATTTGAAGTCCTTTTTATTTTTTTTTGGTGAAACCCTTGGTGAACAGAACAATAGGAGCATGATCTGAAGCGACATCTATCTCCATTATTCCCAAAGTTTTAGGAAAACTAAGACTCTATTTAGCGGAACACAAAATGCGATCGAATTTTTCAAGAATAGAATTCTCTCCGCTTCTATGGTTGAACCAAGTAAAGATGCCGCCCTAGGCAATTCAATAAGTCCCGCGGAATTAACAAAATCATTTAGAATTCTTGCCTCCTCTGAATTCACTGGGTTTCCACCCTCCTTCTCCTCTTGTCTTAGAACCATATTGAAGTCCCCTATAATGAGCCACTTGGTATTAGAGGAGTGCCTAAAACTTGGCAAACTCTCCCAAAACTCTTGTCTTTCGTCTCTGTACGGGGACCATAAATAAAGGTTCCAAACCATTCATCACCATTCTGAAATGCCACCTTTGTGTCGATAAGATTCTTGGTATGATAGAGAACAGTAATGGTCACTTCTTCATTCCACCAAAGGGCAAGCCCCCTGCTAAACCATTTGGCTCCACATAGAACGAGGAGCTTAATTTCATCTTCATCCTGATTTTCTTCAGGTATTTTTTCTTTTGCTTCGTTTCACTGAGAAAGATAATATTCAGTTTATGCTTATTTACGAACTCACGGAGAACTCTAACCGTTTTTCGGTTCCCCAAACCACAGACGTTTCATGCAAGAGTAGTCATTACTCACGAAAAGAAACAGAAACTTGCAACCAAAGTGCTCAGTCCCAAAACATCGAAATCAGTCGAGAGCAATGGAGAGGCGGAGGTCAAAGGAAACGGCACAACCCGAACTGACCCAGAGCAAACAGCAGAACCACTCTTTCAGGGAGCAACCAAAATTAAATTGAAAATCAGAACTCAATCAGCATCAAAGCTTCCTCCTAATCACAAAGGAAACTCAGCAAAGAGTTCCGGTAAAACCAGAGCCAACGGTCGCAAGCAAAAAACCAAGCAGCCTTCAATATTAGAAAAAACCAAGGATCCCAACCAACCGTAGGGCAATCCCCGGTGCTACACAAAAACTTCGAACAAGCAAAAAAGATAACAAAGCAGCAGATACAACAAAAAAACCAGTACCTCTGGGTTCAAGAGGCCGAATCAGAAGAACCAAAAAAACATTGAGCATCAAGCATAGGAAAAACGACAAACCCACTAAATGCCCAGAGCGGAACAATAAGCAAGGATCAAACCTGTTCTCTTGACAACAAACCAAGCCTTGCGAGACAGAAGGATAACCACAAAACAATAAACAGCACCGATAGAAGCTGGAAGAATTGCACAGACGACAAAAGAGCCACAAGGAGAGGGGAGAGGCGAGGGGGGGATAGAAGCTGGAAGAATTGCACAGACTTCAAGAGCCTATTATATAGACAATTGCATAATGAAAAAAAAAAAACAAGAAATTGGGCAATTATTTTTTGAATATGTTGGTGTGATTACAAAATATTATTGTCTAATTTTCTTAATTTTTTAATAAGGCACATACCGTTTACATATAGTACTCGAACTCGAATTACTTGAATGGAATATATCATCTTTTATCACTGAGACAACTCCACATGTTAAGAAATTAGGCACTTAACAACAAAGGAAAAAATTCTAACTAAAAATAAAATAACCCATGATCTGCAACCACTAAATCTCTGGTGTACAAGAACTACTGCCTAGAAAATAAGGACAACTAAACATATTTTATTAACAATCACTCCCTTAAACTTCAGTTTACTGTTGTCATTCTTCAAACACGATCCTTAAAGTGCAAACTCCCATTAATCTTCGCAAATTTTGAGAGTTGAACGAATTGATAGGTTTGGTGAATATGTCAGTCGGTTGGTCGATCCTTCTCGAAAAAGTGTAATTTAGTCCATATACACTTCGAAGACGAGTAAATAGGGATGACTATGATGATATTAATTTTTGTAATTAATACATTGTATATGTACAACTGTGATTGAATAATTTTAAAAAATAAATTTATATAATCTTCAAAATAATTGTTAAAACAATGTAAACTTTTTAAAATTATTAAAAAATATTAAAATGTCATTAAAAATTTTCAAAAGTTTTAAAAATTTGTAAGAAGTGAAGGAAAATACTTTGATACACAAGCCTTTCAATTTTATAGTTTAGGGTTTTAGGTTAGGGTTTAGTGTGTAGGATGTAGAAATTAGATTTTAGGGTTTAAGGTTTAAGATTCTGATTTTAGGGTGCTATGGTTTGAGATTTAAGTTTTAAATTTTATAGAAGGGTTATGTAATTTTTTTAGCAGCTTGTGTATCAAAATATAACTCATTATAGAAAAGCCAAAACAAAATTTAAAAATATTATTTAAAATTAAAAAAAACATATTTGTAAAAATAAAAATAAAATAATCTTCCAAAATAATACACTTTTCAAGATTAAAAAACTATAAAATTAAAATTTACAGTTTTCAAGAAAATTATAATTATGTTTCTAAACAAGTCAAAATTTGCGTGCATGACAAAAAACATCAAACATAAAATTAGCATGTTTAATAAAGATATCTACAATAAATAAAAGCTAGATAAATACAACTTATAATTTTTAATATTATATAATTTATTTTTATAGCCTTATTTTTAAAAATTCTTGGACATTATACAATAAATTTTCATTCATTAAATATTAAATATTAAATAAAAAATATTATATTTATTTTTATAGTCCTGTTTTTAAATTCTTGGAAAATTTTCAAAATTTGTTTACATTCGTTGAAGATTATATTCCAATTTCTGTAATTTATTAAGCTTTTCATATTTTAACAATTTTATTTTATTTTTAATATTTTGATAGTTATTTTAGTTTTGATTGATTTAATAAGTTTTTGGATAAGTCTTACACTGCGGAACACTATTAACGCTATACACCGCTGCATACTATTAACATATTTAATGAATTTTTAATTATTATTAAAACCACAAGGAGTTCAACAAACAATTAGACACATTTTAAATCAGAATTAATTATTTTTATATTTTTAATATTAATAAATTAGACATTAATATTAAATTAATATTATTTTATTTTATAATCTCTAACTTAAAAAACCCTAAACAACCTAATTCTTCTTCTTCACAGCCTTCTGCCGCCGTCATTGCTGACAGGAGTCCTTTCCAGAACCACCCCTTCGACACCGTCAATTCCAGTATCGTCGAGCTCCAGTTGCGCGTTCGTGTTCCTATTTTTCGTCGCGCCGTTAAGCCCAGCAAACAAAGGAAGTAGCAGTTGCAAGCGCACGATCTGGGATGAGTAGTGGCGTTCGTCGACGACCAGTGGTGAGATAGTTGAGACGACATCAATGGCAACAGAAGGTGGACGTCGGTGGAAATCTCTAGTAACGACGTCATCAGCTGTAAAATATTAGGTTTATGGAGATTTAAGGTTTGTGATATAAAAATAATATTTAATATTTTAAATTAAGAAGTAAAAGTTATATTAGAAAAAATTGTCTAATTACCAGTTGAATCCATTATGATTTTAATAATAATTTAAAAATCTTAATAGTGTGTATCAATGTATAGCGTTAGTGGTATGTAGTGGTGTACGTCACCCGTTCTAAATTTTTTCTAAATTTTTATATAAAATTTTAAAAATTTTGCAAAAATACCCGTTGGTACTTGGACATACTAAAGAAAAAAAAGTTGACATCATAATATGTTGTCTTTATTTTGCTCACTTTCAAATATATATATATATATATATGACAAAATTAATAGGCGTCTAAGAGATATTTAAACCTAATATTTTAATTTAATTAACATTTTACTCCAAAATATTCTCACTTTCAATTATACACGACTAAATAGTCTTTTTTTATTAGTAAATGGACTAAAATTAACATTTTGGTGCTATAGATGGCTTCTAGTAGAATTCATCTAATTTTATTTATTATTTTACATATTAAAAATAGTAAAATTAATTAAAACAAACAATTGTAAATGTCTAATTAATTAACCGTTAATATATTCAAAGCCATTCTATTTTCATTCTATTCTCAGCTTCCGTTGGGAGAAAACCGTTGCTGAAAAACAAATAAAGCAAGCGAGCCAAACTCGTACGAATCCACTCCATTACCCGCCCTTTTAATATATACTCCTCCCCGGTTGCCTCGCATCGGGCTCGAGTTTGTTATTTGAACTCAGCTCGGAGTTTGGATCTCGTCAGGCTTAAAGGTAATCGCTGAATTCTGGTCTTTTCAAGCTTTAGTCGGTGTCGTTTCTCGCGGCTCTTATTTATTATTTCCATTGAGCTAACAAATGTGATTTTCCGCTCGGTGTTCTATTTTTTTTTGGTGCGATTTCGTTGTTTTCATTATGATTTTTTGGTCGGCAATTATGATTAGGTTTAATTTTATTTGCAATGTTATATTTTTGTTAGATCTGATTTTTACATAGTTAATCACGTATAGAATTTCTTTAAGAAGGAAAAACGAAAGAATTTTAGCTAATTTACTTTTTTCCTTGTCGTTTTAGCCAGAAAATCAATGTTAATTAACTATGTTTAGTCATTATTTTAAAGGTGATTATGGATTCATCTAAAGCTTTCATTTCTTTATGTTGTGTTCGTTGATAAATAATTTGCATGTCCACAGATCAAGAATGAGTTAACTGACAATGTTTTCTTTTCTTCTTAGCTCTTCACTTACTTGGTATTATCAACTCAAATTGTGGTAGTCGAAAGTGGTGTATATTTGATCCTTCTAGGTTTGATCTTTTGGTGATTTCCTGTTTTCATGCCTCCATTGGAGAGTGGAAGACATTGATATTTTGGAAAAATGTGAAGTTCGTGTTACATAGGGGTTATATTGCAGCTAGATAGGTTCCATTGTAATAGATTTATTGGCCTCCCGAAAGATATAGCTGAATTTTGTGCCATGATATCAGTTGAACCATTTTCGGTATGTTTTGAATGTTTCGGTGTTTCCCCTTTTGCTTTCTTTAAGTTTGTCCGGTTTTCATCTCCTTGTAAATTTGTTTCAGTCTCAAATTCCCGCTTTTCTGTTGTCATTTGCTGGTCTCTTTTATTGTTGTTTTGGATCTACTAATGTGAATGGGAGTTGTGCATAGGTCATCTCTAAGTTATTGTAGTCAGAATTTTATTTCTGATTAAGACTCAGACTCGCATCTACAGGCAAATCAGAAGGGGTTCACAATGAAGGCACTTATTCTTGTTGGAGGATTTGGAACACGATTGAGACCATTGACCCTTAGTGTTCCTAAGCCGCTTGTTGAATTTGCAAATAAACCCATGATCCTTCATCAGGTATATTTCTCAAGATAAGATTGTTGATTTCGTAGAATGATTCTTCATCTTGGGCATTTTACAGATTGAGGCTCTCAAGGCTGTAGGTGTAACTGAAGTCGTTTTGGCTGTTAACTACCAACCTGAGGTATGAGATTTTCCATGCTTTAGATACGTAAAATTCACCCAATGATCTGAAACATGCATTAGTGGCTCCAATGGATGCTTGATTTTGCAGGTAATGTTGAACTTCTTGAAGGAATTTGAAGCTAAACTTGGGATAACCATCTCATGCTCACGAGAGACGGAGCCACTCGGCACTGCTGGTCCTCTTGCTTTGGCTAGGGACATGCTCATTGATGGCTCTGGTGAGCCATTTTTTGTCCTTAACAGCGATGTTATCAGTGAGTTCCCTTTCAAAGAAATGTTTGAATTCCACAAAGGCCATGGTGGAGAAGCTTCCATTATGGTAACCAAGGTAATAATTCAGTTCTAAAATTTTCTTTATTTTCAAGTTCAATTTGTTATATTTGGGGAGATTCTAATACTCTAGTTAAAATCAATCAGGTGGAAGAGCCATCAAAATATGGTGTTGTGGTCATGGAGGAAACAACAGGGAAAGTGGACAAATTTGTGGAAAAACCGAAATTATTTGTCGGAAACAAAATAAATGCAGGAATTTATCTTCTGAACCCATCTGTTCTTGATAGAATTGAATTGAAACCCACCTCAATTGAGAAGGACATCTTTCCCAAGATTGCAGCGGAGAAGAAACTGTATGCTATGGTCCTACCAGGGTTTTGGATGGACATTGGTCAGCCAAGGGATTACATTGATGGACTTGGACTTTATCTAGACGCCCTACGAAAGAAATCTTCGACTAAACTAGCCACCGGTCCCCACATAGTGGGAAATGTTTTGGTTCACGAGAGTGCTAAAATCGGAGAAGGATGCTTGATTGGACCAGATGTGGCGATCGGTCCAGGATGTGTGGTTGAGGCTGGAGTCAGACTCTCTCGCTGCACAGTAATGCGGGGAGTTCGCATCAAGAAGCACACTTGCATATCAAGCAGCATCATCGGATGGCACTCGACAGTTGGCCAATGGGCTCGAGTGGAGAACATGACTATACTCGGAGAAGATGTGCATGTATGTGATGAAATCTACAGCAACGGCGGCGTGATATTGCCTCACAAAGAGATCAAATCTAACATTTTGAAGCCAGAGATAGTAATGTGACAGTGAGTTCATTTTCCTTATAATTAGCATATGTCCTTAAGGAATGCATTTGTGCTTCCTATTTCCCTTCATTTTTGGTGATGGTGTGTGTTTCAACAGTTCAAGGGTCATTTTTTTCTTCTGTTGTATGATCATTGGTGTGAAATTGTAACTTTAGTGTATGCATACACAAATAAATTACCAGCTTCGTTACTTTTTTCCGGTACAAATGAGGCCGATGAATAAATTTGGATATTGGAATGTGACTGATGGTGCGTTTTTCCATCTTGAGACTCGCAGTGTCTCTATTTGCCTGTGTAATGCTTGTAATCCCTCGACCCGGTCTGGGCGATAGACAGAACCGAACAGGTCACACGGGGAATATTGAAGTAAACCGGGAAGTTTACTCCAATAAACGACCCTATTTTTTCATTTTATCTTGTCTAGATTCTCATTATTATCCTATGTGATAAACATCGCAGCGGAACAATTTACATCTAGACCAGACAACGATTAGGGACCTAATTGAACACACACATTTTAGGGACCATTTTGTAATTTTATCAAATTAAAAGAACTTAGTCTATTTTTAAGTTACCAACCTTTAATTAGTCACGTTACATACCTCTCGATCAAATCTCAGGTCAAAACAATTATCCAAGCTCATTTAATTCCATCCACAACATTCAGGGACTAAAATATAAAGAAACATGACTTCAAAAGATTTCAATAACCAACATAACAACTGGGTGTTTCGGTACAGGTTGTCCTGTATCGGAACACCCGTATCGGAAAAGGGTCAAGCCTCTCGAAGCTCGGGCTCGTATCGAAACACCCTCCATGGTGTTTCAGAACACGAGATTCCAGTAGCCAAACGTATCGAAACACCCCTTCCCTATTTCGAAACCCCTAAGCCATTTCAGGCTCATTGTTTCGGTACATGCTTAGGTGTACCGAAACACCTGGGCCTGTAATGACAATTTTTGCTGATTTTTCACATTTTAATCCTATCATAATCAATCCAACATGCTTCCAACATGCATACAACATATCTAAACATCCATCCTTAATCAATCATGGCATGATCATCATCATAACATGAGCATTTGCATCAAAGGTAAACTATAGGCATGCAACCTAATGTCAAACCAAGCAAGATACCAAAATGCATAGTAAAGAATAAACCAAAAACCAAAGGCCATTTACAAGTCTAAAACATCAAACCAAACTTGCTCAAAAGGGAGTTTACATAAATCTCCCAACAACACAATGGATCCCCATTGCCCTTATTACATATAATCTATACTGAAACATACATTTTCAGATGAAGTCTCTTTCGATCCCTTGCTACTTGTTGCGTCCAAAACCTCAACTATCTGCTTTGATGGACAAATGAGAGCGTAAGCACACAAGGCTTAGTGAGGAGGCTCAGAAGCAAAGCACCATCAATGCATTAAAACCATTTTTCATGTTCACATTGAAATCTCATTTCAATTTACTAAAACATTATTTGAAAACCATCACGCACTTTTAAAAACCATGCACTTTCCTTAAACATAAATCATCATATTAAACTTCATGCTCATGCATCATGATTCATCAACAAATTCCAATTTCACACTCTATTTAAGCCTTCCCATGCATAGCTACTTTATGCAAAGCTTAAAGAGTAAAATATGCATAAACAACATTATGCAACATAAACCATCTCATGATACATCATCAACTATATTGGCTTACAAGTGATCATATAACAAGTTTACAACTCAAAATCACATATCGGATACATGGATTCAATAAATGTCTACTCAATACTTCAAGAAATCTTAACCAGAATTGTTACATTCACAACCATAGGTTCTATTTCAATCGGGTAAAATTACATCCTATAGGGATACCAACCCTATCATCAGTTAGATGCTTATCCACTAACGAGAGACGGGACACCAACCTCCTCTATCGTTGGGTACTTGGACGGAGACACGTGACACAAACCCCTCGACATCCAAGGTGACTTTTTATAGTGCACTCAATCCTATAGATGGCTAACTATATACAATATCATTTATAAACCATTTTCACGACATCACTTGCCAATATAATTCACATTTAACACATACCTCATTGTTTTCATCATTAAATCATATTTCCAAGCATTAAACCATGCTTAAAGTCACAAGTATAAGTCATATACTTACAAGGATCACTTACCATGTGCATCCTTCAACATCACATCATTAAAAACAGTAAACACATTCTTAGAATATGCTTTAACAGTAGGTAAATCCATTAAACCAAAACAGTGCAGAAATTATCACATAATAGCACAACCGAGAGAGAAAATCATTTTACTTACTTCCGAACTTAGTTAAGCGTTTCAAGCTTACCACTAAGTTCCCAAATCACCTTTTAAAACTTTTCAAAACTGAAATTCACGTTCTCACTCACCGACACGCGCAACCTTGACTAGCTGACGCGAATCCAAGCAATCAAAGCTCACAAAACTTTACTTATTGCTTCAGATACGTTATTCCCTGTTTATACCACACAAGAACAGAGGATTAATGCATCATAATGCATTAAAATTTCCACCAAACAAACCTATCCCGCTTCTCTGCCCAAAACACCAAAACGCATATCCGAAACAACCGAAAACACCTTCGATTACACAACAAACTCAGCCCATCCAAAACCTAACTCTTCCATCCATTTTTAATCATCAATTAACATCAAAAATCAACCTATTTGCATCATTATACCTCTAGCCACTTCAATTCCACTTAAACACCACGAAAACCCAAATCTACTAACCTAAACAACTAGAGATCCAACTTGTTTCTCGATTAATATGATCAAACTTTTATTTCAACATTATTTAACATCCAAAACAAGATTAAAATCAATCATAACTCACCCAAATCAGATCCAATATGAAAATCATTCAAAATCACCATTTAAGCTTGATTTAACCATTTTCATCAAATTAATCATGAAATCTTGTTACGAAACATGATTAGAGAGCCAAATACTTGGGAATTTCAATAAAGAACCTTGATTAGAGGAGTTGAACGAAAATTACCTCTAATCGTTGCTTATTCCTTCAATTGGCAAGATTTATTAAAAACCTTCAAGAATCCTTTGAGATAAATGGATGACACATCAAGGAAATCATTGCAAATAAAAAAGAATTGGAAAGATGAAAATATCTGGAAGTTTTGAGAGAAAAAAATGTTTGGCTGATAGGAAAAGAGAGAAAATGAAAGTTACGTCAAAATAGATTGTATTAAAGCTAATTCCCTTTTTATAAAAACCTCTCTTTATTTCCTTTAATTAAACACATTTAAAATATGGCCAATCAAAGGAATAGCTGATTAACATCATATTAGCTCCCTAAAGATTCTAGCTTTGGCCCTCTTTCAAAACAGCCCTTTAGAAATAGTTTTCCAATTTTGCGTTTTAGTCACTAAACCGAAATGTCGACCTTCCAAAAATCATTTTCCAAAATTGGCTTCACCATTCTTTAATATATATTTAAAGAGGATTTTAGGAAAATTTCTCATAATTTTATCACACCCCGAACCAAGTTTTCCTGAACCAACCCTGAACAAACACAAATCTCTAGTCTAGGTTCATCGGACCCTAAACCACCTTTAAAACTCCTAAGCCCAAAATCGGGGGATTACAACTCTCTCCCAATTAGGAAACTTCGTCCTCAAAAATTTACCTGGGGGAAAAAGGTGCGGAAACTGCTTTAACATGTCCGCCTTGCTTTCCTACGTGGCCTCCTCAACTCCTCGATGTCGCCACAACACCTTCACAAGTTCAATTGTCTTACCACGAAGAACTTTGCTACTAGAATCAAGAATCTCAACAGGTTCCTCATCATAAGACAAATTCGGTCTCAACTCAATGTCCTCTTCCGACATAACATGCGACGGATCCAACCTATACCTCCGCAACATCAAAACATGAAACACACCATAATTTTTTTCCAACTCAGGAGGTAACCTCAACCGATACGCAACAGGACCCACACGCTCCACAACTTTGTATGGTCTAATAAACCTTGGACTACGCTTACTCTTACGTCCAAACCTCATCACCTTCTTCCAAGGCGATACTTTCAAAAACACGCGGTCACCAATCGCAAACTCAACCTCCCTACGCTTTAAATATGCATAGGACTTTTGACGATCCGAAGCCGCATTCAACTGATCACAAACAAGCTTTACCTTTTTCATTGTTCCCTTAAGCAAATCCAGAAAGGAAACTAACTTTTGCCCCGTTTCCGCCCAACAAAGAGGCGTCCTACACTTCCTACCATACAAGGCTTCATACGAAGCCATTTTTATACTTGCTTAAAAAACTATTATTATAAGCAAACTCCACTAAAGGTAATTGTTTCTCCCAAGAACCTTGGAATTCTATAATACAACACCGCAACATATCCTCAAGCACTTGGATAACTCGCTCAGACTGTCCATCCGTCTGAGGATGATACGAGGTACTGAAATTGTAACCCCCTCGTCCCGGTCTGGCCGGATGACCGGTCCGAGTGGGCCACACGGGGAAAACCGAGTGAAACCCGTAAAGGTTCCCCTCGGTTAGCAACCCTAATTTTTTTCTTTTTATATTAATCTTGTCTAGAGGAACATTAAGTCCTAAGTGATTCACAACAGCGGAAAACATTCAAGGGAAAAACACATTCATACCACGGCCATACAAAACAGTCAAGGGTATCGACACATTCTATTCTCATCCACAACACGCGGAACATAACACACGAAACAACATTTAAACCCCCAAACCACATTCAAACATCCCAATTTTAGGCTTGACTAAAGGCATCTTAGTACCTATAAGTTTTTCTCTTTAAACAGGCCCACAAGGGTCAAACAAGGCATTTCTGAAAGAAGCCAATTTTTCACCAAAAGTTTCGAAACCTTGGGAAGGTTTCGAAACCTTTGATCAAGTTTCGAAACCTTGCCCAAAGGTTTCGAAACTTTGGTGGGCAGTGGCCTCTGGAATCCAAAAATTTAAAAGGTTTCGAAACTTCACCCCTAGTTTCGAAACCTTGATGTAGGGGAGCATAATTTGCTTCAATATAAAGACTTTCAAAGATACAAACACAATAGAATCATACATAGCCATACATATGAGCTTAAAACGCTAAAAGCACACAACACCAACCACCAAGTCTAGAGGCATACGACTTAGATTAATCGCACCTCAACCTACTCAAGGCATGAATATGAACAATCATACCTACATGGTATATAATGCATTAAGAAAGTATCTCAAAGAACATACCATCAAAACAACCTTAATCCTTTAAAAGGCATACAAGTCATACATGGAACTCAAAGGCCCTAAAAGGCACAAGGAAAACATATGAGGTTTGCACCAAGACAAGGCAATCTAAACATCTAAAGGCATGCCACCATACCCAATCATTCATCATAGCATTCATGCATTACAAACCATAATCAATCCAAAGCATCAACATAAGGCATTAACAACATGTGGCCAACACAAAGGAGTCTAGATACAAGCTCCTAAAACACGTAGCATTTCCCATTGCTAGACTATTACATTATTTAATTAAACCATACTTGAGCAAACCACCACACGCTTGGACGCCCTTATCTTGCTCCTTGCTAACTCCAAGCTAAAGATCTGCATTGTCGGAAAAAGGAGAGCGTAAGCATAAAGCTTAGTGAGCGGAGCTCTAAAACATAACTATGACAATGCAGGGTTCAAAGCTTTCTTTAAAATGAAGGTCAACGCATACAAATCATCCAACGACCTAATCCTTCTACTATCATACAAGTTCAACCACAATTCAACAATATAGGCATTTATCATAGCATTACACTTCATAGTATGTATAAAGGTATGATCTTAGATTAAAGCAAAACCATAAAAGAGAATGATATAGTGAGATACACATGAACAACACATGGCATGCACAAGTATAACCAAACACACACGGTGGGACTACACATCACCGTTTCGACTAGTAGTTTTCCAATGGGACTACACATCAAAGTACTCTTCTACTAGTCACTACCGGTGGGACTACACATCACCGGAGTCTTATACCATTCGCTACCGGCGGGACTACACATCACCGGAGCAACGACAACCATCACGTGAGGTTCGACACCAACCATGCAACGCAATACACAATCACTATCATGCGACGTGTACTCACTATATCATGCACAACCAAACAAGTTGTAACAAATTCCACAATTAGGCATCACTTACTACATTACAATCTTACCAATCACAAATGGTCTTACTCACCATTTTCGTGCACAACCTGCACCAACTTACACACATCTTACAAGGCATATCAACATCCACATTATTACCATCATACATGAGCAACGATATAATAAATAGCAACATGCTTCTTCCCAAAGTATTGGAATTTCATGTATAACAAAATATCATTTCAAGAGATGGAAAACAATGATAAAGGGGGAAATTTAAAGAGGCATTTCACATCACTTACTCTTTGAGTTTAAAATTGACTTTTCAAGCTCAAAACTAAACTTCTTCAAAACCAACTTTGAACCAAATGTTACTTGAAAACATTTCCACGTTCACATGCTCGAACCAATTGATCAAAGCCATTTAAACATTTTAACCACTCACCTCATTTCCTTAAGCAAAACAAGCAAAGCCGAATCAAGCCTCCTCACTTCCGGATTCGATCCCAAAGCTTTACCAATGCAATTCCTTGCTTCTAATCGCCTCAACACAAGTGAAATAACCTCGAATCAGTCCACAACACAACATAGCAAACCCGGAATACAATTCAACCATTAGACACTTGTTTTTCGAACCAAGAACAACCCCCAAAAAGCCATTCCCGAGCAGCCCTTTTGCACAGTCCAAAACTTGTGATTTCAACACATTTAACACTTCCAAATGCTTCCAAAACGACCCCCAACCAATACCCTAACATCAACCCTCAATTTCCAACACAAACCACACCCAAAACTCAACTAAAAACCCTCCTAAAAACCCACCAAAACCCAAATTCGGGAATCTCAATGAAACTCTTTAAAAATTATATATGTTGGACCATTTGATTCATAAACACCATATCTAACAATATTAAATCAAAATCTCAAGTTAAACACCATAAAGCTACCACTTTTATTCAAATCTCCCAAAAATCCAAATTCTAAAACATGGATGAAAATGAAAGTTACTTGTACTTTTGAAAAGAGGAAGGTGAGAGCAAGTCGAAAACGTGTTTACCTTTCAAAACCGAGCCAAAATGAGGGAGAAAGGAGGTGGGAAAGTCTCTTGGAGAAAAGCTCCTCCTTTGTCGTGGGAAAGGAAAAATGGGGAGGGAGGAAGATGACAACATTTTGTGTTTTAAATTAAAAGTGGGGGTTTTTAATTTAGAAGACCAAATATTTACACAAATGCCATTAATGAATGGCTATTGGGCTTGGTTTAAAGATTGGGTCCAACACCTTTATTTTATTTGCAAACAAAACCGAACCATTATTTTATTTACTTAAATTATAAAACCGGACCCGAATAATATTTTAATATTATTTTCACCCGGCCCCTAAACCCGGGTGTTACAACTCTTCCCTACTTAAGGAAATTTCGTCCCTGAAATTTATCGGACATAAACCCACTTTCTTTCACACCACAACACACTAACCAATCTCGGTGGACTTACCACACAACAATAGATATCTGATGCTAAGATCTCAACTGATTCTTCGTTGCACGCAATTTCAAACTCAACTCAATCTCTTCAACAACATAGCACGGTACAGATCTGACTCACATTCCCGAATCATAGATACACAAATCACATCACAAACCCCTTTCTAACTCTGGTGGTAACTGGAACAAACAAACAACAGAACTAGCCCGATTCACAAACTCATACGGCATTGTTTTGAACACTTGACTCATAACTTTCTCTAACTGATCCTCTGTCTTCAACGAGTAATCAAACACTATGCAGACGTCTTCAAAAATCTAGCAGAATTCGAATCTCTACTGGCCACTATCAAACACAAGACACTATACATCTCACAATTATTGCTAAGGCACAACTCCGCCATCTTACTTACGGTACAAGTAACGTAAACGTGTATAAAATGAGCACACTTGATGCAACTATCATTGCTTACTCGGCTAAACTCACTCGTGAGAATTCAAAGGCGAACCGGACACAAGGTCTCTCAAATCTATTTCCCACTTCTAATACGGATCTCCCACAGATGTAACAAGCTAGAAGAATACTGAAGCTCGATCTTGACACGCTGGCAAATTACACACTTACTCTCATACTAAACCACATCATTCATCGACTCAATCCGGAAGTACTCATCTTCAACCCACAATACGTCTTCATACTACTCAGATGCACTGCAAATAAACTGTCGTATGCTTCGGCCAACACAATACGCACCAAAACACTATGACAATCGGTACAACAATTCTGTCTCTAAAAATACAAATTCTATCATCTCTGAACTGTACTCTGAAGGTTTCTTTCTGATATGCCTTGCACGTGAGGTGCCAAGAATCTATCTTGCAACTGTTTCTCTTCAAACATTCTGACTCTATGTAGGTTCAACATGAAATACGGCAATTACAACTCACAACTCACTACTAATCTAACAACAAATACAGCTCGGAACATCGGTTACTACATTAACTCTCTTCGGATGGTACTCAATCCTGAGATTATAGTCTTCAAGCAGTTCTACACTTTATGCTATTCAAGTTTCAACCCTTCCTAAGTCTTCAAATATTTCGAGTTCTAATGATACGTACACATACACTGTGTATTTCTTACTATACAAGCTTTGTCTCTAAGTCTTCGAAGCAAACACAACTGTAATTAACTCTATGTCTCATATCGGATAACTCTTCTCACGGTCTTTCAACTATCTCGATGAACAAGCCGGAATCTTCTGCATTGTATAAGCACACAACCTAACTCTACAATGTGACACATCACTATGGTTCACAAACTCTTTCTTTGATATAAGCTGATTCAAGGTCGAAGTTCCCTTCAAGGTTTCTTTCGGTTTCTCAAGGGCTCATTGTCTCGCATCTAACCACACAAACTGAACATTTTTCTGTAGCAATCTATCAATGGAGCAACTATCTTCAACTGATTATTTACAATTCTCTTAAAGTAACAATGCTAGACCTAGGAACTATAGTTACATGTCACAGTCTTCAAATTTCTTCCAACTCACATCTTCTTCTGACTACTTGGGATTTACCCTAATACACTCGGCTAATCCACATGTCCTAGGAGGACATCTTCCTTAACTCAGAGCTCACGCTTGCACAACTTAGCATACAACTGATTTTCTAATAGAATCTACAACTCTACTTCAAGGCTTGTCATGGTCATCTTCGGTACATGAATATACCCATGTATCATCTATGAGAGCTACTACAAGTTGATCAAGGACTTAGGAAAACATTCGGCTCAACATCTCTCTGAAAGTAACTAACACACTAGTCAATCAAACGGCATAACTCAAAGCTCAAGGTGATCACATCCTTCCCCTAAAGTTGTCTTCGGTACTTCAACTTTTCTCACTTTCAACTGGTAGCAATCGGATCTCAAATTAATCTTCAAATAAACTGAAGCACACACTAACTGACCAACAAACCACTGACACTCGAAAACGGATACTAATTATTCATTGTCACTGGTTTCAACTGTCTGAATTCTAATCACATTCTCGTACTGTCACTCTTTCTTCTTCACAATTTGTACTGTCATACTCTAAGATGACGTACTAGGCTTAACGAGTCTAAGGTCTAACAAACCTCAAAGTTGGTTCTTCAACATTCTCAATTCCTTCGGAAACCATAAGATACAGAGCAAACTAGAACGGGAGCAACTCAGAGACGGTCTCGAAAACAAACTTTCCTTCCCTAATAAGAGACAGACCAGGCAATTCTTCCAAACACCTCTAGGGGAAAACACAACCTATTCTAACATTCTGCGGTCTAATTCTCATTCCAAAAATCAAATCCATCACATTTGCTAGTCAAGCCTGTCAACCAACCCAATCAATCTTTGACCTCTAAAGCTGGATCAACATTCGATACAAAATCCACATTCCTATCTACCATTACAATCTCATAGTCATTCGTAAGCTTTAAGAAAACCCCCATTGTCTCAAAGTCTACCCTAACTCTATGTTCTACGAGCCAATCCATGTACAGTTTCACATCAAACCGCAAGAAGTAATTCCACCGCATCAACTGAAAACACGTGCCACTGAACCATCAACGAAAATTCCTTGTACAACTTTCTAACCACGACTGTATCCCCGAAGGAGCTAGTAACACTAACACCTACCTCTAGTACCTCACAAGGTGGATTTCAATAGCTTCGCAAACTCACTCAAAATACACGGACGCGTAGATCCAGAATTAATCAGAAAACAAGCCCAATGACTGTATTGAGGAATTACTTGCTACAACATCGACATCCTTCCGAAGCCAACTCCTAAGTCTTCACTTCTCTTACCATTACATATCAGGATCGGTCACATTGTTCTCCCTCAACAGGAACCAACTCATATGCACGTTGACCCAAACAAAAAAACTGCACTCCAAACTCTGGTACGGTCATTACTGCCCTGAACTAAAGCGACGAACTCTCTCATCGTTCACATCCTCTAAAACCTCCGATTCATGATCACCAACTCCAGGCCCACACCTCGGCCTCCAACTCACCAAAGACAACAATACAATAATAAACAAAACACACAAGCAATAATATTTAGGGTTAGCAAGAGCAAGGGTCCAAGCTGCTTAAGTATATTCCTTTACAAAAATCCTTTCAAATAAGTAATAGTAGCAATGGGAACTCGACACTACGCTTCAACACAAGCATCATGCTAACACATGCTCTCAAACACCGTACTAACAAGCATACATGGCAAAACATTCACCGAGACATAACAACAACATAACACATCAAACTTACCTCACTTACCTTCCCGAGGTCTCGGAAACCTCAGGCTCTGATACCAACAAATGTAACCCCCTCGTCCCGGTCTGGCCGGATGACCGGTCCGAGTGGGCCACACGGGGAAAACCGAGTGAAACCCGTAAAGGTTCCCCTCGGTTAGCAACCCTAATTTTTTTCTTTTTATATTAATCTTGTCTAGAGAAACATTAAGTCCTAAGTGATTCACAACAGCGGAAAACATTCAAGGGAAAAACACATTCATACCACGACCATACAAAACAGTCAAGGGTATCGACACGTTCTATTCTCATCCATAACACGCGGAACATAACACACGAAACAACATTTAAACCCCCAAACCACATTCAAACATTCCAATTTTAGGCTTGACTAAAGGCATCTTAGTACCTATAAGTTTTTCTCTTTAAACAGGCCCACAAGGGTCAAACAAGGCATTTCTGAAAGAAGGTTTCGAAACCTTACCCATAGGTTTCGAAACTTTGGCTGGCAGTGACCCCTGTGGGCCTGTTTGTATCTTTGAAAGTCTTTATATTGAAGCAAATTATGCTCCCCTACATCAAGGTTTCGAAACTAGGGGCGAAGTTTCGAAACCTTTGCAAATTTTTGGATTCCAGAGGCCACTGCCCAAAGGTTTGATCAAGTTTCGAAACCTTGCCCAAAGGTTTCGAAACTTTGGTGGGCAGTGGCCTCTGGAATCCAAAAATTTGCAAAGGTTTCGAAACTTCACCCCTAGTTTCGAAACCTTGATGTAGGGGAGCATAATTTGCTTCAATATAAAGACTTTCAAAGATACAAACACAATAGAATCATACATAGCCATACATATGAGCTTAAAACGCTAAAAGCACACAACACCAACCACCAAGTCTAGAGGCATACGACTTAGATTAATCGCACCTCAACCTACTCAAGGCATGAATATGAACAATCATACCTACATGGTATATAATGCATTAAGAAAGTATCACAAAGAACATACCATCAAAACAACCTTAATCCTTTAAAAGGCATACAAGTCATACATGGAACTCAAAGGCCCTAAAAGGCACAAGGAAAACATATGAGGTTTGCACCAAGACAAGGCAATCTAAACATCTAAAGGCATGCCACCATACCCAATCATTCATCATAGCATTCATGCATTACAAACCATAATCAATCCAAAGCATCAACATAAGGCATTAACAACATGTGGCCAACACAAAGGAGTCTAGATACAAGCTCCTAAAACACGTAGCATTTCCCATTGCTAGACTATTACATTATTTAATTAAACCATACTTGAGCAAACCACCACACGCTTGGACGCCCTTATCTTGCTCCTTGCTAACTCCAAGCTAAAGATCTGCATTGTCGGAAAAAGGAGAGCGTAAGCATAAAGCTTAGTGAGCGGAGCTCTAAAACATAACTACGACAATGCAGGGTTCAAAGCTTTCTTTAAAATGAAGGTCAACGCATACAAATCATCCAACGACCTAATCCTTCTACTATCATACAAGTTCAACCACAATTCAACAATATAGGCATTTATCATAGCATTACACTTCATAGTATGTATAAAGGTATGATCTTAGATTAAAGCAAAACCATAAAAGAGAATGATATAGTGAGATACACATGAACAACACATGGCATGCACAAGTATAACCAAACACACACGGTGGGACTACACATCACCGTTTCGACTAGTAGTTTTCCAATGGGACTACACATCAAAGTACTCTTCTACTAGTCACTACCGGTGGGACTACACATCACCGGAGTCTTATACCATTCGCTACCGGCGGGACTACACATCACCGGAGCAACGACAACCATCACGTGAGGTTCGACACCAACCATGCAACACAATACACAATCACTATCATGCGACGTGTACTCACTATATCATGCACAACCAAACAAGTTGTAACAAATTCCACAATTAGGCATCACTTACTACATTACAATCTTACCAATCACAAATGGTCTTACTCACCATTTTCGTGCACAACCTGCACCAACTTACACACATCTTACAAGGCATATCAACATCCACATTATTACCATCATACATGAGCAACGATATAATAAATAGCAACATGCTTCTTCCCAAAGTATTGGAATTTCATGTATAACAAAATATCATTTCAAGAGATGGAAAATAATGATAAAGGGGGAAATTTAAAGACGCATTTCACATCACTTACTCTTTGAGTTTAAAATTGACTTTTCAAGCTCAAAACTAAACTTCTTCAAAACCAACTTTGAACCAAATGTTACTTGAAAACATTTCCATGTTCACATGCTCGAACCAATTGATCAAAGCCGTTTAAACATTTTAACCACTCACCTCATTTCCTTAAGCAAAACAAGCAAAGCCGAATCAAGCCTCCTCACTTCCGGATTCGATCCCAAAGCTTTACCAACGCAATTCCTTGCTTCTAATCGCCTCAACAAAAGTGAAATAACCTCGAATCAGTCGACAACTCAACATAGCAAACCCAGAATACAATTCAACCATTAAACACTTGTTTTTCGAACCAAGAACAACCCCCAAAAAGCCATTCCCGAGCAGCCCTTTTGCACAGTCCAAAACTTGTGATTTCAACACATTTAACACTTCCAAATGCTTCCAAAACGACCCCCAACCAATACCCTAACATCAACCCTCAATTTCCAACACAAACCACACCCAAAACTCAACTAAAAACCCTCCTAAAAACCCACCAAAACCCAAATTCGGGAATATCAATGAAACTCTTTAAAAATTATATATGTTGGACCATTTGATTCATAAACACCATATCTAACAATATTAAATCAAAATCTCAAGTTAAACACCATAAAGCTACCACTTTTATTCAAATCTCCCAAAAATCCAAATTCTAAAACATGGATGAAAATGAAAGTTACTTGTACTTTTGAAAAGAGGAAGGTGAGAGCAAGTCGAAAACATGTTTACCTTTCCAAACCGAGCCAAAATGAGGGAGAAAGGAGGTGGGAAAGTCTCTTGGAGAAAAGCTCCTCCTTTTTCGTGGGAAAGGAAAAATGGGGAGGGAGGAAGATGACAACATTTTGTGTTTTAAATTAAAAGTGGGGGTTTTTAATTTAGAAGACCAAATATTTACACAAATGCCATTAATGAATGGCTATTGGGCTTGGTTTAAAGATTGGGTCCAACACCTTTATTTTATTTGCAAACAAAACCGAACCATTATTTTATTTACTTAAATTATAAAACCGGACCCGAATAATATTTTAATATTATTTTCACCCGGCCCCTAAACCCGGGTGTTACAGAAATTAAGCCACATACCCAAAGCTTATGTAAACACTCCCAAAACCTTACTGTAAACCTCAGATCTCTATCTGAAACTATAAACTTAGGCACCCCATGCAAACGCACTATCTCACCAATGTACAACTCCGCCAACTTATCCAACATATACGTAGTATGCACAACTATAAAATGCGTACACTTCGTAAGACGTCCAGAATCACCCAAATAGAATTCATCTTTGACGGGGTCAAAGGCAAACCAGACACGAAATCTATCATAATCCTCTCCCATTTCCATTCTGGTATCTTCAAAGGTTCCAACTGCTCGGAAGGAAATTGATTCTCAACTTTCACGCACTGACAAACCACACACTTACTCACAAATTCTGCGACATCCTTCTTCAACCCATCCCAATAGTACTTATCCTTCAACCCCCGATACATCTGAGTACTACAAGGATGCATAGCAAAAGGACTGTTATGTGCCTTAGTCAAAATAGTGCGCCTCAACTCAACATCATCCGGCACAACTATTCGACTCTTAGAACACAAGACACCATCATCATTGAAATAAAAATCTGTTGCATTACCATCTGCTATATCCTCAATATACGGTACCAAAGAATCATCAAACAACTACTTCTCCTTAATCAACTGAACTAAGGAAGGTTTCACTTGCAACTTAGCTATCAATCCAGCATCTTGCGATATACTCAACTGAGCAAACATCTCCCTCAACTCTACAACCACCTTCCTACTCAAGACATCAACCTCAACATTGGCCTTTCCATAGTTATACTCTATCGCTAAATTGTAATCCTTAAGCAACTCCAACCATCTTTGCTGCCTAAGATTCAACTCTTTCTGAGACATTAGATACTTCAAACTCTTATGATCCGTATAAACCACACACTTCTCACCGTAAAGGTAATGCCTCCAAATTTTCAAAGCAAACACAACTGCGGCAAGCTCAAGATCACGGGTAGGATAGTTGCGCTCATGCACCTTCAATTGTCTAGATGCATACGCCACAACCTTCCCACCTTGCATTAACACACAACCTAGACCAACATACGATGCATCACTATAAACTACAAACTTCTTACCCAATTCAGGTTGAATCAAGACAGGAGCTTGTGTTAAAGCTTCCTTCAACCTCTCAAAAACTTGTTGCCTAACATCCGTCCACTCAAAGTGAATATTCTTTTGCAACAACTTGGTTAACAGTGCAACAATCTTAGAGAAACCATCCACAAACATTCGATAGTAATCCGTCAAACCAAGGAAACTACGAACTTTTGTCACTGATTTAGGCGTCTTCTAATTCATCACTGCCTCAATCTTATGTGGATCAACCTGAATACCTTCGACCGACACCACATGTCCAAGAAAGACAACTTCCTTAAGCCAAAACTCACACTTACTTAATTTGGCATAAAGCTGATTTTCCTGCAACACTTGCAACACAATCCGAAAATTCTTATCATGATCCTCCTTGGTACGAGAGTACACGAGAATATCATCAATAAACACAACCACAAACTGATCTAAAAACTCATGAAATACATGATTCATTATGTCCATGAATGCAGCCGGTGCATTCGTCAAACCAAACGTCATCACCAAGAACTCATAATGCCCGTACCTTATACGAAAAGGTGTCTTAGGCACATCCACATCCTTTACCTTCAACTGGTAATATTCGGATCTCAAATAAATCATAGAAAACACTGAAGCACCTTGAAACTGATCAAACAAATCATCAATCCTTGGCAAAGGATACTTGTTCTTAATCGTCAATTTGTTCAATTGTCGATAATCTATACATATTCACATCGTGCTATCTTTCTTCTTCACAAACAAGACTGGTGCACCCCAAGGTGAAACACTAGGCCTAATGAACCCTCGATCAAGCAACTCTTGAAGTTGCATCTTCAACTCCTTCAACTCTTTTAGAGCCATTCGATAGGGAGCAATAGACACTAGAGTTGTATTTTCATACAACTCTATACCAAACTCAACCTCTCTATTTGGCGGCAACCCAAGCAACTATTATGGAAATACATCATGAAACTCACATACTGTATGTATGTCCTGTACACGCACTTCCTTCGATTCTAGATTCATAATATAAGCTAAGAAAGCTTCACAACCCAACTCCATCAAACGACTCGCTTCAAGAGTCGAAATAATATTGGACAAGAATTTCACATTCTCACCGATGATTACCACTTCATAATCATCAGCAAGTTTCAAGGTAACTCTCTTAGCATCAAAATCAACCACGTGCCTCTGCTCGGTTAACCAATCCATTCCAAGAATTACATCAAAACCATAGAAAGGCAACTCCATTTAATCAACTGCAAACACATGACCTTGAACATATAAAGGACATCTCTTATACAACCTTCTCGCAACAACAATTTCACCAAAGGAACTAGTTACTTGCATTCCCACATCTAACATCTCAACGGGAATATCAAGCAAATGTGCATGCTCACTCAAGATGTATGAATACGTAAAACCATAATCAATCAAAGATAACAATGACAAGGATTGCAATGTGAAAGTATCTGCAATCACATCGGTATCATTGTGTCCCTCGCGATGTGCATACACCCTCGCAGGACCACCACCCTCTGGTTGAACATCTACAACATGTACTACAACTCTCTAACCATCCTCTCTACGCCGGAAGTTACCACGATCGCGCCCACGGCCTCGTTGTAGTGCAACAACTGGTGCTCTAACTTGACCACCTTCATCCAACAATGGACAATCACGTCTCAAATGGTCAGCTAAACCACAACTCCACAAGCATTGGCCGCCACACCTGCAAGAGCCTGCAGCTCTCGAGCCAAACGAGGAAAATCTCGCCTCATATGCTCACGTGATCCACATACCCAAAAAGAATTAAAAGTCGATCTAGCCTGAGCACTCTGACCATAAGCTCCACGTCCAGGCCTTTCTCTGCCTCGCTTCGCGTCTGAGCAAAACTTCTTATCATGGTGCCTCCTATTCTGTCCACCTCTAGGACCAAAATCTACAGCTCTCTTACCCGAGCTAGAACCATCCACACGAGAAGTCAAACCCGGACTCGCCTCAATATCCTTGGCTCACGCCACCAATACATCAAAATCTATGTAATCAGAGGCCAACATAAAAGTCTTCACCTCTTGCACCAATCCATAACGAAAACAGTCACAATGATTCATATCACTCAGCACCAACTCTAGGGCATACTGGCTCAAACGAACAAACTGAACCTCATACTCAGCCACAGACATACTACCCTGAACTAAAGACATAAACTCGCATTTCTTGTCATCCAAGTATCTAACTCCTAGATACTTCTTCTTAAAGGCAGCTTGGAAGAACTCCCAAACCACTTCATTAGGCTCCATAGCCGCAATTACAGTAGTCCACCAACTGTAAGCATCACCTAGCAACAACGAAATAGTGCATCCCAGCTTACGTGCATCATTGCACCCCATTTGATCTAAAATCCAGATCGTACTTTCCATCCAAGCCTCAGATTCATCGGGCGACAAACCACGATACTCAACACCACCCAAACTACGCATGCGTTCTAACAACAACCTCGTTTGCCTATCAGCAGGTGCTTGCACTGGCACTACGACAACAACAGCCTATAATGCTTCAGTCATCGCTTGAACTAGAGGCGTCAAATCACCCAACATGTGCCCAACTTACTCATGTTGTCCTTGCTCCTCACCCACGGGTGGAGGCGGTGGAGGAGGTAAATTCCTACAAGGAGGAACCTCTTTCTCCTGATTTCCCTACTCTAAAATAGCAACAATCGTACCTGACCGTAACTCTCTCCTCGGTCCCATTGTGCTATTAAAATTAAGGCATGATAATAAAACAAAACAACGAAATTAGGCCAACTTCAAGCAAGGATCCAAGACTTCCAATTCAATTTAAAACACTTTAACTATAGTAATAAGGCAATGGAAATCCCAATTTCCCCTAAGCATAGCATAAAGCAAACAACATTCAAACCATAAACACTATACACGACAATCAATCAGATTTAGCCCTTAACAACATCATGTACATAACGGAACACATACGTCACAACCACCATGCATAGCATCAATATCATTTATTCATCAACAACATGATTGTAACAATCACCATACAAAGCAAACATCATCATTCACTTGGAATCACATCATATCAACTTACCAATAACTTACCATTACCCCATTCTTTCGTAACCTGGCTCTGATACCACCAAATGTAATCCCCTTGACCTGGTCTGGGCGATATACCAAATCGAACGGGTCACACGGGGAATATTGAAGTAAACTAGGAAGTTTACTCCAATAAACGACCTTATTTTTTCATTTTATCATGTCTAGATGCTCATTATTATCTTATGTGATAAACATCGCAGCGGAACAATTCGCAACTTGATCAGACAACGATTATGGGTCTAATTGAACACAACCACATTTAGGGTCCATTTTGTAATTTTAACAAATTACAGAGACTTAGTCTATTTTTAAGCTATAAACCTTTAATTAGTCAGATTACATGCCTCTCGGTCAAATCTCAGCTCAAAACAATCATCCAAGCTCATTTAATTACATCCACAACATTCAAGGACTAAAATGTAAAGAAACAGAACTTCAAAAGGTTCCAATAACCTACTTAACAGTTGGGTGTTTCGGTATAGGTTGCCCTGTATCGGAACACCCGTATCGAAAGAGGGTCAAGCGTCTTGAAGCTTGAGCTCATATCGAAACACCCTCTATGGTGTTTCAGAATACGAGATTCTAGTAGCCAAACGTATCGAATCACCCCTTCCCTGTTTCAAAACCCCTAAGCCACTTTAGGCTCACCATTTTGGTACAAGCTTAGGTGCACCAAAACACTTGGGATTGTAATGAAAATTTTACTGGTTTTTTACATTTTAATCCAATTATAACCAATCCAACATGCTTCCAACATGCATACAACATATCTAAACATCCATCCTCAATCATTCATGGCATAATCATCATCATAACATGAGCATTTACATCAAAGGTAAACTATAGGCATGCATCCTAATGTCAAACCAAGCAAGATACCAAAATGCATAGTAAATCATAAACCAAAAACCAAAGGCCATTTACAAGTCTAAAACAGCAAACCAAACTTGCTCAAAAGGGAGTTTACATAAATCTTCCAACAACAGAACAGATCCCCCATTGCACTTATTACGTATAGTCTATACCGAATCATACATTCTCAAATGAAGTCTCTTGCGATCCCTTTGTAACCCCTTAGCCCGGCCTAGACGCTAGACCCGAACTACGAAGATCACACGGGGAAAACCAAAGTCAACCCGAAAGTCAACCTTGTTTAATGACCTTTTTTTCTTTTAAAACTTCTCTAGATGCGCATTTAACCTATGTGAAAGCCCAAGAACCTCGAAAGAGAAAAACACAGCGATCGGAAACGTTTAAGGACTCAATTGCAAGAAATACACTTTTAGGGACCAAAATGTAAATTTTGGAAAATAAAAGGACTTCCAAGATTTTAGTTTTACCAAGCCTCAATTAATTATATTACGAGACTCCCTGCAAAATTTCAGCTTAAAAAGACATTTCAAGCTCAAGAAATTGCAATTACAACTTTCAGGACTAAAATGTAAAGCATGCAAAAGCTGTCCAATGGTCACCCGTTTCGAAACACTGACACCCGTATAGAAACACCCGTGTCGTACGCCCGTATCGAAATGGTGTTGACCATTTCGAAACACGGGTATGTTCCGAAACTAGTTCAGAAACGGACACCTCCAGTAGCCAAAGTGTTTCGAAACACCTTTAGCCGTTTCGAAACGCCCAGGCCAATTCATGCACCCGTTTCGAAACAGCCAAGGGTGTTTCGATACACCCTGCCCAGAAACAGTAGAAAATTCTGGTTTTACACATCCAAACACCAACAAACATACTTTAAACCATTCCTCAACATATCAACAACATGCCAAGCATCATAACTACCAAATTGCATTAAAAACTAGATACAAATCAAACCTTAGGTGCACCAACTCATTCAACACATCCAACACTTGATCATGCTTTTAAAACAAGAAGCATAGCATAACAACTTATGAAGAAGAAGATTCAAATGTTGCAAAGCGATAATCAACAAGATTCAAACCACAACCGAACATGGACAACATACACAATCTCATTACACATCAATATAAAAGACTCTCCCCCATTGCCTTTATTATCTATAGCCATAAACCAAGACATACTTCTCAAGTGGAGCTCTTCTTGAATCCCTTGCTTCTTGTTGTCCCAACTTCAAAAATCTGCATTGATGGACAAAATAGGAGCGTAAGCACATAATGCTTAGTGAGGAATGCTCAAAACCAAAACACCATCAATGCAGCGAATCATAAAACCCTCTTAAATGTAGTTACAAATCAATAAACCAAAGCATTGGTGGAAAACTTCCTTTGAAACAACATTGCTTAAAACCATGCATTGCTCAACATGAAAACCAACCTTTAGCTTTGAAAAGCTAAACAACTCACCCCAAAACACATCCTTGCAAATACTATTATTTAAACCTTTCCATGCATGAACACCACATGCAAAGTTAAACTCAAATTCCTTGGAAACCACTTCCACTTCACAACATACTTTCCTCATGCTTGATGATCATTTCAAAGCAAAATACCTTTTTGAAAACCATTTGTTCCTTCTAACTATCTCATGCATTCAACAAATGCAAAACACATGAACTACAAAAGCAGCATTTGCATTACATGCCCTTTTCCAACAAGCCTTCCCAAGACTTCAATACACTAAAGAGATTCTAAGCACATATGCACCACTCACAATAGAAGATATACACTTGCATTATTTTCAAGCATCTCTCGCTTCATTTCATTCAAATACATTATATTGGCTTTAAAGCGATAAATCATAAACCATCACAACATAAGACACAATCGGATACGCGGATTACAAGCGTTGTCCCAAACGCTTCATACACACTACCGAACAACACAAGATGGAGTTTACCGGTACAATCACAACCCCTCAACACCCGTGATGGAGTTTAACGGTACAATCACAACCCCTCAACATCACTCATCGGTAGTTGTATAACCCACTAACGAGAGTACGGGACACGTAACACAAGATCCACACACGGACTTTTAACCACCGTTGTGACCTTAACAGGATCCACACACGGACTTTTAACCACCGTTGTGACCTTAACAAGATCCACACACGGACTTTTAACCACCGTTGTGACCTTAACAAGATCCACACACGGACTTTTAACCACCGTTGTGACCTTAACAAGATCCACACACGGACTTTTAACCACCATTGTGATCTTACCTCTCTCGTTAGGATACTTGGATGGAGTTTAACGGTACAATCACAACCCCTCAACATCCAAGGCAACTTTATTCACGGTGCACCCAATCCTATAGCCGGCTAACTATATCCGATTAAAGTAACCAAAAACCACTTACATCACTTGCCAATATACATCAAATACCATCATCAATTTACTGTTTTAAAACATTAAACAAAGCCATTAAACACCATGCATCACCATGCACAACTACCAATCTAACAACATGCTAAAACAAGGATCTCTTACCATGAGCATCCTTCTACACATAGCTTTCAAAACCAAATCATAGCACAAACCAAGAGAGAAATTCCATTTACTTACTCTTGAGCTTAGCTAAGTTGTTTAGACTTAAACTAAGCTCCCAAAACCTCGTCCAAAATGTTTCAAAGCTGGAAAACTCTTTTCCACTCACTGATACACAAAACTATGCTAGCCGACAAGCCTTCCAAGCATCCGAAACCTCCGACGCCACCTCTATTGCTTCCGGATCATTCTCCCCTGTTTTAAACACATAACAACAGAGGATTAATGCATCATCATGCATTAAAATCACCAGCAACACACCTAAACTCGTTGCTCTACATAAATCCAACATTTCGGCTACCAAACACAACCGAAATCACCTCCAAACTCTTCCAAAACATAACCCAGCCAAGATCCATCACTTCTAACCATTTCTAAACATTAATTAACATCCAAAATGAACCCAAACTCGTCCTTATACCTCCAGCATTAACAGAACACCAAGATCACCCCAAAAACCATCATTTTCATAAGCAAAAACTTAGGAAACATAACCTATTCGGGATTGCATTGATCAAACCTCATTTACACATCATTATACATCCAAAATATATTTAATAACCATCTCAAAACAGAGCCCAAACAATCACCACGAAATTCTTCAAGATTTCTTCAAAATCTTGAGTTTTAAGCCAAAATCAAGTTCATACCATTAAAACCATTTATAAGACTTAAATTAAGGATTGATAACTTGGGAATTTCAGTAAAGAATTGAGTATTTAGAGGAGAAGAACAACCTTACCTCTAAATGTATATTTCTCCTTGATTAGAGACAATTTTCTTGAAAATCCAATAAGCAAATCAAAAGAATTTGATGTAGAAAGGATTAGGAATTAATTGTTGATTGAATCCTCATCAATTGAATTGAAAATCAATGGAAAATATGCTGGAGAAAAGTGTTTGGATGAGGGAATTTTGAGAGAAAATGAGATGAGAAAGTTTTAAGAAAAGTTAGTTATGATTTAATCAAAAGGTAGTTTCTCTCCTCATCTAATTAATTAAAACATTAATTAAATCACTTAAATTTAAGAAAAATCTGGAGAAATCTTTCTTTGGTAAATTGGCTCATTAAAGATTCAAAGTTTCAATCCTTACAAAACAGCCACCATTGAACTTTTCAAAAATCGCATTTTAGTCACTATTTCAAAATGTCGCACTTCCAAACCTTATTTTGTAAAATGATTTCACCACTCTCTTATATATATTAAAAGAGGATTTTTAGATATTTTCCATATTTTTAAAGCATCCCGAACTAGGCTTTCCCTAAAACCTCCTTTTATATTCGAACCGAAAATCAGACTGGTCCGGTTCAGACCCTAAACTTCTAAGCCCAAAATTAGGGTGTTACAACTCTCCCCCTCTTAGGAAATTTCATCCTCGAAATTTTGTCCTGCGAAAAGAGCACGATACCAAACTTCCCAAAGCAACACACAATATAACACAGGAGACTTAACCACCGCTGAACATCCTCCACCAAAAACACCACAAAAATCAACTCCTCCTCAAATCAAACTTACACTATAACCAAACCCAACACCACTACATACTGTTCAAAACTTCCAGAACACTTAGATGTTAACCTCAACTTAACCTTTCACAATTCCGAACTGCGCATAGCCCCAACAACCCGAAGAACCTTCAAATCTTTACAACATACTCCACCTTATCTCATAACTCCCAAAACTCGCACACACGGTGACACCAACCCATCCAGTTTCAGCCACCATGTGACCCACAGCCTTTACTGCTTCCAAAACCCCTTGCAAAACTGCTCAGCTTCTTTCAAAGATTACCACAACAAGAAAAAATTCTTAAGCATCAACTACTTACTCAAACTTCTCAACGTATTGATGACATTCCTTCACATCCGCCTCTATCACTACCATAACGACTCACCAAAACTACTCACTCAACATTCGAAATCCACATCACAAAACTCAACCTTAACTCCGCCAGCTGTTCCACGTACCCCTAGCTGACTTTAGAAAAGATTTACTTATACCCGACTAGCAAATCAAAAGGATTTGATGTAGAAAGGATTAAGAATTAATTGTTGATTGAATCCTCATCAATTGAATTTAAAATCAATGGAAAAGATGCTGGAGAAAAGTGTTTGGATGAGAGAATTTTGAGAGAAAATGAGATGAGAAAGTTTTAAGAAAAGTTAGTTATGATTTAATCAAAAGGTAGTTTCTCTCCTCATCTAATTAATTAAAACATTAATTAAATAACTTAAATTTAAGAAAAATCTGGAGAAATCTTTCTTGGGTAAATTAGCTCGTTAAAGATTCAAAGTTTCAATCCTTACAAAACAACCACCACTGAACTTTTCAAAAATCGCATTTTAGTCACTATTTCAAAATGTCGCACTTCCAAACCTTATTTTGTAAAATTGATTTCACCACTCTCTTATATATATATATATTAAAATAGGATTTTTAGATATTTTTCTATATTTTTAAAGCATCCTGAACTAGGCTTTCCCTAAAACTTCCTTTTATATTCGAACCGAAAATCAGACCGGTCCGGTTCAGACCCTAAACTTCTAAGCCCAAATTTGGGGTGTTACACCCTTGCTACTTACTGCCACCAAAGCCTCAATTATATGCATTGATGGGCAAATGAGAGCATAAGCACACAAGTCTTAGTGAGGAGGCTCAAAAGCAAAACACCGTCAATGCATTAAAACCATTTTTCATGTCCACATTGAAATCTCATTTCAATTTACTAAAACATCAATTGAAAACCATCATGAACTTTTAAAAACCATGCACTTTCCTTAAACATAAATCAACACATTAAACTTCATGCTCATGTATCATGATTCGTCAACACGTTCCAATTCCACACTCTATTTAATCCTTCCTGTGCATAGCTACTATATGCAAAGCTTAAAGAGTAAAACATGCATAAGCCACATTATGCAACATAAACCATCTCATGATACATAATCAATTATATTGGCTTACAAGTGATCATATAACAAGTTCACAACTCAAAACCACATATCTGGTACACGGATTCAACAAGCGTCTACTCGACACTTCAAGCCATCTTAACCGGAATTGGTACATTCACAACCATAGGTACTATATCAACCTGGTACAGTTACAACCCATAGGGACACCAACCCTATCATCGATTAGATGCTTAACTACTAACGAGAGACGTGACACCAACCTCCTCGATCGTTAAGGTACTTGGACGGAGACACGTGACACCAACCTCCTCGATCGTTAGGGTACTTGGACGAAGATATGGGTGTCGCAACCACCTTTTTACGGGAGGCTTCAACTTTTTGGAAAATACTTCTTAAAAATCAACGGAGTCGCCACCAATCTTTTTTTGAAAAAAGTGTGATTGGATCACTTTTAAAAATAGGGTTACTCTAATAAAACATTTTTGGTTTTAATAAAACAACAGTTTTGGTCTGCGAAAAATCAAAAAATAGGTTTGGGGGTCGGTTACGCGTGGGGAAGGGTTAGCACCCCTACGACGCCCAAAATTGGTACGTAATTGGTTTTAAAATCGTTTTCAAAACTAGAATTTGCGAATTCAAAAGGTTTGACTTTACTTGTCCGTTTAATGAATATTAGTCTATTTTAACGGCCTTATCGCCCGGGAGATGAACTTTAATCACCGCCAACATTTCTGGCGCTAACCCGTCATTCCTGTTTGATAATAAACCGCATTAAATTAATTTCACTTTTGCAAACAATAGAGAAATTTAGGTGTGTTGAGCATTTTTTATTTTTATTCTACGTTTGATTATTTAAAAAACCCTAAAAATGTCTAAGTCTTTTATTCCTAATTTAAGGTTTAAGTTTGCTTAAGTGTATTTTGTTTTTATGAAGAACGTTTTTCAACAAACAAGTCTCTATCTAAGCTTTAGTCCATAATCCTAAGTTTTCACCTATTTCTAAAACAAGCTAGCAAACTTTTTATTCTTTTGAATTTTACCCTTTTTATTATTCCTTTTAAAAAGCCTTTATTTCTTTTTTTACTTCTTTTATTTTTAAGCCAAAATCCCATTTTACGTTTTTTACTTTTCATGTTTTTACCATTATATATATATATTTTTCTTTAAAAATAATCTCTTTTAAAAAAAAACTCATTTTGCATTTCCTTTTTCATTTTTCTAAAGTTTTTCCTTTAAAACGATCCCTTCAAAAAATCTTTATTTTTCCCTAAACAACTTCTTTTTAAGTTTTTTTTTTCAAAAATTTATTTTTATCATAATCCCTAAACTTTTATTCAAAACCTTTTTATTTTCTTTTTCTTGAAAACTTATTTCTTTTTCCTTTTTTTTTCTAAAAAACATATTTTTTCTTTTAAAATCATTTTTCCCATCAATTATTAAAAAAAAATTTCAAAAAAATCTTTTTATATTTTTTAAAATCAAGCCCTTTTATTATTTCACACCTCACATTATTATTTTTCCTAATTAAATCCCTAATTTCAAGTTTTTCAATTTAACCACATTTATTTAATTTATTCATGCATTTTAAATCTAAACATCTTCTAAATTTATTTTTACATTCCTAAAGATCAAAATCATCCTAACAACAATTTTAAGCATGCAAAAATTTTAAGATCAAACTAAAATTTAAACGGAAATTTAAACGAAAAAAGTTACTGGAATCGCCAACGATTTTCCGACTTCGAGAAAGCAACCTAAATATTCACAAACAACACAAACAAAAACACCAAAAATTCAACCAAGAACAAACATAAAATCAACATAAAAAAACAAAGAAAAGATAGAAATTTACCGAAAAAAACGACGAACGATGAACCCGAAATCAAGCTTCTCGAAATGCTCCAAACCACCTCCGGAAAATTGCTCCAAACTCGAAATTTTCTCCAATTTTTTTTCCAGCCAACTCTTGAAAAATTCAGAGAAATTTTCAAATTTTTCCTTGAACCTTTTCTAGTGATTTTTTTCTCTCAAATTGTGTGTGTTCAACAAGTAAAAGGGATGGGGGTATTTATACTAAAATTTGAGCTTCAAAATCAAGCTATTATCCGAATTTAATTCCCAAATTGGAGCCTAAATCAGATAAACAACTTGATACCCGGTAAACCCCCAAGAAATCATCCATTTTGATCCAAATTCGGGATATAATTTCCCCTTTAATTCGAATCTAGGGTTTATTATTTAGTTGGTGGCATTGGGACGACGGCGGCAAGGCAGACCAACCAGTACCAACGATGTCACCGATCGGCCGCCATAGAGTCGCACCGAGGGTTTGCTGGGTTGGGATTTTAGGGCTTAATCGCCCGCGTGGCCGCGTGCGTGATCATTTTTTTTTTACTATTTTGGTTGTTTTTGACCCCCTTTTTTGATGTTTTTTTTTATCACATTTTCATGATTATTACCTCACTTCATTTCCTTTTATTTCATAATTATTTAAACACCATAATTATGTTTTCCTTTTTCCCTTTTCTTTCTTTTTTTTTCTTTTACTCTAAAAGTGTGCTACAACATAACAAAATGGACTTTATTTTTTTTATTTAAAGGTGGGCTCTTTTTTTGAAATGAGCTATTTTTTTGAAAATGGGTTTTTATTTTAAAAGGTGGGCTTTAAAAGGATTTTTATAGTTATATATATATATATATATATATATATATATATATATATATATATATATATATATATATATATATATATATATATATATATATATATATATATATATATATTATTTTTTTGACTTCTTTCATCTTCTGTTTTTTATTATTAAAGCTAGGGTAAAAATTTAGTGACAACAACTGCTCCTCTTTTCTTATCTATGTGAAACAAAGATAAAAGAAAAGACAGAAAGACACAAATTTTCACAGGATTTACCGATTCGCTCCATTCTCCGAATGACCGAACGAATAAGCGTGCTCTATTCTCCTTATTCTCGAATAGCTGAGCTGGGTTCCATTCTTTAAATGCCCGAACGGATAGGCAAGCTCTATTCTCTTTATGCTCGAATAGTTGAGATGGGTTCCACTTTCCAAATCCTGAACGAATAGACTGGTACTATTCTCCTTATGCTCGAATAGTTGAGCCTAGAAGCTTTTAGCGTTAGTCTGGGGTTAGTAGAACCTAAACTAGAGATCCGAGTTTCCAGAATTGATTTAGGGAAAACGTAGTTCGGGATATGATAAAATTATGGGAAAGTTCCTAAAATCTTCTAAAAATATATAGAAAGGTTTGGTAAATGCAATTTTAGAAAATGGCGTTTGGAGGGTCGAGATTTCAGTTTAGTGACTATTTTGTAAAAAGTACAAAATATGTTTTTAAGGACTGTTTTGAAAGAGGGCCAAAACTTAGAAAATTTAGGGAGCTACCATTTAATTAATGAACCATTTCCTTTAATTTGACAATTTTAAATCATTTAATAAAAAGAAGATTTTAATAAAAATGGATTTTTAATTATCTAAGGCTAATTGACGTAACTTTCATTCTCTCATTTTTTCAAATAGCCAAACACTCTATTTTCTCTCTAAAGTTCCAAAGATCTTCATCTTTTAACTTCTTTTTGTTTCACAAATGATTTCCTAAGCTTTTCCATCTTTATTCTCAAACCAATCTTGAAGAATTTCTACAAAATCTTGTCATTTAAATGAAAAGGCAAAGGTTAGAGGTAAGTTTCGTTTAACTCCTCTAATCAAGGTTATTTAATGAAATTCCCAAGTCTTTGAATCTCTAAATATGGTTATTAACAATGTTTTGTGATTTAATTGATGAATCGAGCTTTAAAAGGTGATTTCTAAGGATTTTCGTATTGCTACTATTTTGTATGATTTGAGATTGATTGTAGTTATGATTTGAATGTTAAATGATGTTAAAATAGAGGTTTTATCATAATAATCCCGAATTAGTATGGATCCCTAGTTGTTTAGGTTGTTAAATTTGGGTTTTTGGCTTGATAATGTGGATTTTGTGTTGTAGGAAGTTTATGGATGCAATTAGGTTGTGTTTATATGGTAATTGATTATTAAAATTGGATGGAAGTGTTATATTTTGTCTAGGTCAAGTTTTGGAAGTAATCAAAGGTATTTTCGGATGTGTGATTTGGTGTTTTTGGGCAGAGCAGCGAGATAACATGGGTTGCTGGTGAATTTAATGCATTGAGATGCATTAATTCTCTGTTTTTATGAGGTATAAATAGAGGAGTTTGTATCAGACACTTTTGGTGAAGTTTCGGAAGCTTGAATTTGCTTTGTCAAAGCAAGCAAGGCGTGATCGGTGAGTGAAATTGGTTTTAAAGTATTCTCCGCTCTCATTTCTCGGCTTATGTCCCATTGATTTTCACGTTCATTCTCTTGTTTTAAAGATAGATGATAATCCACTGTTTATGCATTATTTGAGAAATGCTTTTCTGGCTTAATTAATCCCATGAGATAGAATGTTGATTTCAAAGAGATAATGTTGTTGTGAAAATGCTATTTTCTAAATATGCATTTGATATGGGATGAAATTGTTTTATGTTGATGCATTGAAAAAAATGGGTAATTGATATTTAAAATGTTCTATATTGGCATAAAATGAGATTATTTTTACCGAATATAATTGGTCGACCAATAGGATGAAAACAATAGGATGAGATTATTTCAAAGAGATAATGTTGTTGTGAAAATGCTATTTTCTAAATATGCATTTGATATGAGATGAAATTGTTTTATGTTGATGCATTGAAAACAATGGGTAATTGATATTTAAAATGTTATATATTGGCATAAAATGAGATTATTTTTATCGAATATAATTGTTCGACCAATAGGATGAGAAGTGCACTATAAACTATAAAATTCGTATGTGCTCTTTGGTTCGGGAAATGGGGGTAGTGCCATCCCGTTCCAAAGTGAGAGTGTGGTGATGAGAGATTCCACCACGGTAGGTCTTGGTGAAACACCCAAGCTTTGTGGCGATGAGAGATGCGACCATGAGGGTCCGGTGATGTGAGATTTCATCGGGGTAAGACTTGACATTTAGTCAAACTATCTACATATATGAGTAATGTTGCTAAAATGCCAATATATGAGATTCACATGTACCTTGTTATAAATGATTTTATGCATGATGTTTTGCATATGATAATATGATTTGAGGAATGCTTTATGAGATTTAAGCATGTAAGGCTATGCCTTGAGTTTTTGCATTTTGATGAATGCATGAGATAGATGGTAGATGTGGTTTGCTTTGAAAATGATTTCAAGCATTAGATAGGAAGAGCATGATTCGATAGAGATTTCTAAATGAGAAATGGTTTAAAAATGCAATGTTGTTGGTTTGTTTTGAGCATCCCTCACTAAGAAATTGTGCTTACGCTCTCTTTTTCCAACAATGTAGAGAAATAGCTTTTGGGGCAGCAAGAAAGCAAGGAAGAATCACCAAGGAGTGACACTTTGCTCAAGTATGGTTTTAAGTTTACACATTAGTAATAAATTGGAAATAGGGGGATGTTTTGTGTTTGGGAGATTGTGTTTTGGAACTCCCTATTTTGAGGCATGTTTGAAATACCCTTAATGACTTGTAAATGACCTTTATTTGCTAGATTTTGCTTTGGTTTGAGTTCTGACTCTTAATTGGCTTTTTGCATATAAAGCATGCCTATAGTTTCAAATGTTTCTTATCTCTACGCCTAGTTGATGAATTTTCGATGTTTGTCTAAGGTTTGATGTTTGTTTAAGTTGTATGCTTGTTAGAAGTATATTGGAATGTGTTAGAATGGATTAAATTATGAAAAACCATCAAAATATGAGATTACAGGTCAATGGGTATCGGTACGATTATAAGGGTATCGATACGGACCAAGAAAACTTGAAGGGGCGTCTCGATACACGGGGCCGTATCGATACAGTTTTATGCTACTAGTTTTTGGGGTATTGATACTGGCTTAGAAGGTATCGATACAGTCTTGTTGAAATTGAATCTTGGAGACGTGTTATTGTGGGCGTATCGATACCGGCTCTAAGGGTATCGATACGGCCAACTGGTAAGTTGGTTAAAACCACCTTTGAATGTTCTATTTCTTTACGTTTTAGTCCCCGAATGTTATATATGCAATTAAATGAGCATGGATGATTGTTTTAAGTTGAAATTTGACAGAGATGCATGTAATGTGATTAATTAAAGGTTGCTAACATAAAAATGAAATAAGTCCATGTAATTGGGTGAAATTACTAAATGGTCCCTAAAGTGTAATTGAATGCAATTGAGTACCGAATCAATGTCTGATTGAGTTATGAAAGTTTCGCTACGATGTTAAACATTTAGGATCATAATGAGCATCTAGACAAGATAAAATGAAAAAATATGGTTGTTTATTGAGGTAAACCTTCTGGTTTACTTCAATATTCCCTGTGTGATCCGTTTAGTTTAGTCTTTTCACCCAGACCGGGTCGAGGGGGTTACATTTGGTGGTATCAGAGCCATGTTTTCGAAAGAATTGGGAGGTAAGGTTGATGTGATGTTTTTGTTTGGTTGAATCCTTGATGAATGCTATGCACGGTGATTGATTATGCCATGTTTTGATTATTCTTTGATCTATGTGAGATGCACAGTGTTTGATAACATGAATTATTTTTGTATATGTTATTTGGGGAGAGGTTAAAGGGTACCCATTGCCATATTATTACTAATGTGAAGAGAATTTTTGTTTTGGAAAGTAAAAACTTTGAGCACATTGGATTCTTGCTTTTGCTAGCCTGATGGTTTTTATTGTTGCATTCTTTTTAGCTATACTGTTTTGATAATGTGACCAAGATGAGAGCTTAAAGGCAATGTGCATAATGTGGTTGAGAATGAGATAGATGAGAACATTGAGAATTTTTCGCCTCCTTCTCCTGGTGGTGGTGGAGCTAGAGCGGGAGTTGGTGTTTGAGGTGTTGGACCTCAGGTAGCGCAAGGGCAAGCTACTGCTGATATTACACCTTTGATTCAGACTATAGCTGGGGCTTTTCAAGCATCGATAATGGGTATGCACGTGGCCGCACCTCAGCCTGGTGCTGATATGACACCTTCGATTCAGACACCTTTAGATCGTTTGCGCAGTTTGGGTGGAACTGAGTTTAGAGGTCTATCTTCTGATGGTTCTAAGGCTTGGTTTGATATTACCAAAAGGACTCTTGGTCAGATGAGTTGCAATGATGTGCAAAAGTTGGGTTGTGTTGTCTTTTTGCTTTACGGAGATGCTTAGACATGGTGGATGACCATCACTACGAGTATGGAGCGTGCTGGTGTTTCTTGGGAGTTCTTTGGAAATGCTTTCAAGAGAAAGTATTTGGGTGTTCGCAATCTTGATGAGAAGAAGCGAGAGTTTATGTCCGTGGTGCAAGAGAACATGTCAGTTTCCGAATATGAAGTTTAGTTCGTTCTGTTGAGCTAGTATGCTCCTGAGCTGGTTCCCGATGAATAGAAGAGATGCGATCATTTTCGCTATGGGCTGGTGAAGGATGTTAAGACCTACATGTTGGCTTCTGACTACACCGATCTTGATGTCTTAGTCACTCGAGTTAAGGACATCGAACATAATTTGGGTCTGGCTATTCGTTCGGGTGGTTCTAGCTCTGTAAAGAGGGCTGCTGAGTATGATGGTGGAAAGGATCATTATAAGAAGCACAAGGATAGGAGGTACCAGCCTGATCCAAGGCGAGGTGAAGGTAATCCTGGTCGGGGGCAACAAGGCCATAATGCTTTCGTTTGTACACCAAATTGTAACTAGTGTGGTAGGAGGCACATATGAGAGTGTTAGGGTAACTTGGGTACGTACTGGAATTGTTGATCATGAGGACATATGAAGCGTGATTGTCCACAGCCGGTTAGAGATGGACAAGCTCTAGTGCGAGCTGGTTAGCCACAGAGAGGTCGCAGTTGCAGTTGTGGTAACTTTCAGCATAAAGATGATGGGCAGAGGAATGTTGCTCATATTGTTGCTGTTCAGCCTGAGGGAGGTGGACAAGCTAGGGTGTATGCACACCGAGAGGGAAGGAATGACAAGGATGTGATCGCAAATACCTTTACTTTTCAATCCTTATCATTACTTTCTTTGATTGATTCTGGTTCTACTCATTCATAAATATTGCGTGAGCATGCACAAGCGCTTGATTTGCCTGTTGAGTTGTTGAATGTTGGTATGCGTGTAACAAGTTCTTTTGGTGAAACGATTGTTACAAGAAAGTTGTATAAGAGAAGTTCTTTGTCTGTTCAAGGTCATGTGTTTGAGGTTGATCTTATGGAATTGTATTTATATGGTTTCGATGTAATTCTTGGTATGGATTGGTTGTCTAAGCATAGAGTTATGGTTGAAACTTGCCGATGATTATGAGGTGGTGGTTGTAGGTGAGAATGTGACATTCTTGTCTAATGTGGTTTTGGCTCTTGAAGCGAGTCGGTTGTTACGTTTAGGATGCGAAGCTTTTCTGGCTTATGCGATGAATCCTGGTTCAAATGAGGTGCAGGTACAAGACGTACGGACGATATGTGAGTTTCTGTGAGTATTTTTGGAAGAATTGCCTGGTTTGCCACCTAGGAGAGAGGTTGAGTTTGGCATTGAGTTGTATGAAAATACGACTCTAGTGTCTATTGCTCCCTATCGAATTACACCTAAGGAGTTGAAGGAATTGAAGACGCAACTTCAAGAGTTGCTTGATCGAGGTTTCATTAGGCCTAGTGTTTCACCATGGGATGCACCAGTCTTGTTTGTGAAGAAGAAGGATGGCATGATGAGAATGTGTATATATTGCCGTCAATTGAACAAGTTAACAGTCGAGAACAAGTATCCTTTGCCAAGAATTGATTATTGTTAAGTGTGTAAAAGTTGTATATTTATACCCTAGTTTAGCTCAATTATTGTTGTTCTTAAGTATAGTTTAGGTTGCATTTGTTAGGTAACATACACAAAATAGCATAGATTAGATAATCTGCCTTGTTTGATGAATTTAGTTGATTTTATACATATGATAATGCTCAAGTGCGTTTTCTCCTTGTGCGTAGGTACCCGCCCAGGCAATGGCCGTCGAGGCAACAAAGAGGGCAGATGAAAAGAAAGCTGAGACCTGAAAGAGGAAGTTGTTGGAGCATAAGGAGAACTGATAGAGGAGGAAAGAACCGGAATGTAAAGTTGTGTCAACATCTGCACACCATTCCATATCCCCGCCGAGGCAGTCAATTACTTGCCGTCGAGGCAACACTTCAAGGAAGAATGAAAAAATGCAACGTGGTATGCGATAAAAAGAGCTCATCAAGCCCAATTTTTAGAGACCATTTGCACGTGCATTGGAGCCTAGCAGACAAAAAAGAGCCAGGTCAAAGTCAAGTTGAACAAAAGTCAAACGAGAATCTAAGAGTATTTAATTATCTTTTAATAAGTTGTAATCATACTTTAACTAGAATTCATACCCTAAACCGACTTAGGCCTAGGCTCCTCTCACACACACACACACACACACACACACACACACACACACACACACACACACACACACACACACACACACACACACACACACACACACACATATATATATATATATATATATATGTATATATAATCGACTTGAAGGAGAGAACACAATTGAGATTAGAGAGAAACTCCTTCTTGTCGAAACCCTTGTGCCGTCAAAACCCACCATGTTCTAAACCTTCCCTAGGGTTAAGGGTCGGTTGTGTAGTAGTTTTGAGAGTCTTGTTGTATTCGTTTAGGAGTTCAGTTTTGCAATAAAATTCAAGGTTTGTTTACTCTTTATTCTTCATTGTCGCAATCTTTATCGGGAGAGAAGAGGGCTTCAATCCATTTTATCAATATCAGGAGAGCTGAACTCACGAAACTAGTAAACACGGTTTTATCCAACCATAGGGTAAAGTTGCTTCGGCTTAGGGATAAGTTAAGAAGTTCAGCGGCTAAAAGAGAATCCACAATTGGTTGCCCTTAGATTCACGTAGAGCGGTATCATCCAAGACATGTTCGCCAATAGTACTTCAAGCTTCGGGAGAAGAGGGAGTCATAGAAGGGAGCCTTGCCGAACCTTGAATCATCACTTAATTGCCTACACAATCTCACACAACTCTGCCGAGGTGGGCGCCTTCCGAGGCATACTTGTGGGCGGTGGCTGAAGTTGTTAAGTTGATTAGCAAACTGTGCCGAGATAGTACATCAATTCTCCACACTACGAAACATCCAATACCAGCCCATTCTCTCACTCTGATATCTCAATTTATTTTACTTGTTTTAGTTTTAGCTTCAATCAAACCATCTTCTTATATCTGTGTTTTTACTTTATTTGTGTAGAAAACGAAATTCTGAAAAGCTGTCACAATCTCTGTGGAGACGATATCTTAAATACTATAACTTGACACCGTGTACACTTGCACGCTAATTGCGCATCACTTTTGCACACAACAAGTTTATGGCGCAGTTTTCGGGGATTGGCGTACAACTTTTTGTTTTTATTTTTATGCACTTTTCTTTTTTTCGTTTAACCCCCTAGTTTCCTTTGGTTTATGACCAGAGCCAACCAGAAATCACCCTTGTGAGAATACGATCCAGAGCCTGAACGTACTGCACGTAGATTAAGACAAGTAAACAAAGATGCCTGGGTGATCAAGAAAACATCCAGGACCAGCAACTACCACTGTCCCCAGGCGACAATGCCGCGACAGGCAATGATAGACTACTTCCGGCCGCTCAGCGGTTAGTTAGAGACTACCTGGAGGAAGATCTTAGAAGGCTGAACTCTGGCGTGATCGATCCAAAAATAGAAGCGGACCACTTCAAACTCAAACCCGTCATGTTCAATATGCTGAATACGCTTGGACAATTTGGAGGTTCTGCCACCGAAGATGCCCGTCTGCACATGAAGTCTTTCCTAGATATCTGCAAGTCCTTCAAAAGAGATAGAGTTCATCCGGACGTGCTGCATCTCAGATTATTTCCCTATTCACTGAGGGATAAGGCAAAGACTTGGTTTAAAAGCCTACCATCGGAGTCCATTGAATCTTGGACATAATTATGCAGAGATTTCTTACCTCGCTTCAATCTTGTCAATTTGACCAATAAACTGCGAACTGACATCACTACGTTTCGACAGGCAGATGATGAACCAATGTATGAGGCATGAGAGAGATACTGCGAATTGCTGAATAAATGCCCCTCCCACGGATTTCCAGAATGAACACTAGTATCTATATTCTACAACGGTGTGAACATACCAACAAGTATGATGCTGGATTCCTCTGCCAATGGTACATTACTCGACAAGGAGCCCACTGAAGCAATTCAAATTCTGAACAGGATGGCCAAAAATGACTATCAGTTTCCTAATACTCGCCTAGGCGGCATAAGATGGCAGACCACAACAAACGAGTTAGGAACATCAAATGCACTCGTAGCACAAGTCGCTCGGTTGACGAAGATGGCAGAAGCGATGCATGAGCAGAATAATGCGCAGCAAGTCAAAGAAATTGAAGCCTTTTGTGACCAATGTGTGGGAGGCCACGATTCATCTGAGTGCCAACAAGGGACAAAAACCAGCTGCTTTGTAGGAAACTTCAATAGGAAAAACAACCCCACATCGAACACCTACAACCCTAGTTGGAAGAGGCATTCAAACTTCTCATGGAGTAACCCCAACAATGCTCTAAATCCAGCTACTTAGACGAATCAATCACAAGGATTTCAGAAGACGATGTCCTGGTAGCCGCCGCTGCAACAGGCAGCACCTAGTGCCTTGGAGCAAACTTTAAGTGCCTTCATGACTCAAATAGGTACCTATATGTCCAACATGGATTTATTTGTTAAAAAGACTGAGGTTTTCATGGACATGACTGAGATGAGAATGCAGAATCATGAGGTAACCTTAAAGTCACCAGAGACTCAAGTGGGATAATTTGCTCAAGTTTTGAACACCAGACCTATAGAAAGATTTCACAGCGATACTGAAGTTGCAAGAAAACCCACTTACGAGCAGTGTAAGGCCATCAAATCAGTCACTTAGATGGAAGCAAGCAAGCCCGCCGCGGCAGACCCAAAACCATCTGCCCTGGCAGACTCTCGCAGTACCACTGTGAAACATGAAGATCATGCACAAAAGCTGAAACACCAGAAGCAGGATCACCAGTTCAAAAAATTTCTTGACATTCTCAAGCAAGTGCACATCAACATAACCCTGGTGGAAGCCATATAACAAATTCCTAACCATGGAAGGTTTCCGAAAGAAATGGTTTCCAAACAGAAAAGAATCAGGGAGTTTGAAACGATAGCTATGACGTAATAATGCATGGCCATGCTGCACAACAAAACACCGCCCAAACTAAGAGATCTAGTCAGTTTCCTCATACCTTGCGTGATTGGGAGCCAATATGAGGGGAGGGCCTTATGCGACCTTGGGGCAAGCATCAACGTGATGCCCAAACTAGTGTTTGAAAAACTGGGGATTGGAAAGGCTAAACCCACCACCGTCATACTTCAGCTAGCTAATCACTCTTATGTGCAACTAGAAGGAAAGACCGAGGAAATCTTAGTAAGAGTAGATAATCTTATCTTTCCAGCATATTTTGTAATTTTGGAATGTGAAGGAGACGAAAAAGCACCCGTCATCCAGGGAAGACCATTCCTTGCCACAAGTAAAACTCTAATTGATGTGGAGAATGGTGAGCTTACTATGAAGGTGGACGATCGGAAAATTAAATTGAATGTCCTGCAACACTTGAAGAAGGTTGAAGACAAAGAAGAATGCCACGACATCCATGATTCAGCATACACCGAACCCAGCATTAAGCTAGAGCACTCCAGCCACAACTGCCCAGGCGGGTAACTTGGCAGCACCAAGGATCGAGAGAAACACAAGGACCCACCCTGGCAGAGGGTGAAGCAGATATTGCAGCAGCTCGGGAAGTGGTTGTGTTGGGAAATCCATCCAGATGCATTCCCTATATAACTTAAATTTTCTCTTATTTATTTTCTTGATATGTTTTAGGAGTTAGATTTTTAATTTCTTGCAATTTAGGAATTAGATTTAATTTTCGTATTTGCTTATTCTCTAATAAATTTTTATTTCAGTTTCTTTTAGGAGAGACAATAACCCAAGAGAAGGAGAAGAAGAAAGCCCAAATCCATAAACCATCTCAAGCTCGCCCGCCAAGACTGCCGCGGCAGACATACGTTGCTTCTCGCCAGAACTAGCCGTTGTAGACTAGCCGTTCGCAGAAGCCCATTCCGTTCCAACGACTCTCGGCCTGGGCAACGACTGCATCAGCAGATAAAACGACATCACTCTTCCTTTATTTAAACCCCCTCAATTTTTTTCACTATTCACTCTTCTTTACTATTTCTTGCTTATTGTCTCACAAGATTCTCTTTGATTTCAGTGTCTTTCTTTTCTTTTTTCATAGTTCTTTTATTAAAGCTCGCACACCAAAAAGCCCAACTAAAGAATGGTAATAACCCCCCGCCGTCGTACTGCCCAAGCAGAATCGAAGGAATCCCTCCATCGCTTCGCCACACCAGAAATCAAAGCCCGCCACAATGAAAGATCTAAAGAAAGAGCGATATGGGAGGAGCAAGGATTCTTCTACGAGCCGAGAAAGAAATATTTTGGGCTCGAAAAATTCATCTACTCCAAGATCAAGCATCAACAGTGGAAAATATTTGCCCACCAACCCAGGCCAGCAAATTAAACCATGGTGCGCGAGTACTACGTCCATGGGCCGACGGAGGACGTGCCAACAGTCAATGTTCATGGGAAATCGGTTTTAATCGACAAAGACAAGATCAATCTCTACTACGGCCTCCACATCCGCGAAGACCAGCACGCTGAGTTACTTGCATCCGTCACACCGGACGGTTACAAGGCAATAAAGGAAGAATTATGTGAACCAGAGATGGTTTGGAACGAGGGAAGAAACAAAGGAACCGTTAACCGGCATAATTTGTTGCCTGAGGCAAAGCTTTGGAACACATTTGTGAAGAGACGGTTGTTGCCTACATCCCACAACTCCACCATCGACAAACCACGATTGGCGCTCCTCCACTCCATCATCAATAAAAGGTGCGTAAATTTCGGTTCGATTACTGGTAACGAAATTTACGAGTGTGGGCATACAACCAAGGGACAACTCTACTTCCCTAGCCTCATCACGATTTTGTGCGATAAGGCACATGTTGCACCCACCCCAACCGACACCATGACACCAGAACGAACCGGGTGGACGAGGGAGATAATCCTTCTGAAGATGGAGATCACAGCCGCCACCCCATAAAACTCTGCCCTAGTGTCAGAGATGGGAAGTCAGTAGCACTTTCAGCAACCAGCCCCGACAACTACCATCGGTGGCTAAGCAGCACAGCTCGATCAAATGCAACGCCGCCAGCTAACCTTCATGGCATATATCCGGGACTTCAACAACGCCACTGCCACCACCATCAAGGAAAAGTTCCCGGCGGCTAACTTTCTAGAGTTCCCTGTCGAGATATTTGACACGGCAGCACCATACACAACCACCGCACCTTCTGCCTCGGCAACACATCCGACAGCCTCCGCAACTCCGACCGCTTCCATATCAAGCGAGCCTCAAGCCTCTAGAGCTGCCACATCCACCGAGGTCCTCTCCAGCTCCGACAACCAATGAGACACGTCGACAGCCCCAGTCAGGGAACAAGGGCAAACATCTAGAGCAGCGGCCGACAAACCAGGACCCTCCGACCCGGGCTACCTCAAGGACTTCCTCTTAGACAACTCTGTATGGCAGGATTCAGTGCATACCTTTACAAGGAAGCTCGAACCGTCATTCTCCCCACGAGCGAAGAGAAATCACCCCGCCATCGAAGTTTGTCCTGACAGTGAAGACGTCGGCAAACGCGAGGCACAACCCAATCAGCCTTCCCGCCAACAGCCGCCGAGGGTGGCCAAGTGCTTCAAGAAGCCAGCACGGAAGAGGGTGATCATTGGCGACGACGACAGCTCCTCCGAATCACAACCAACTTAAGATGCTCTCCTATTCTTCTCTTTTGTTATTTTTTTATCTAATATATGCATTAATTTTGTGTATGTAGGCATGAATTGAGGTCAATGCTCTTCTCGAGTTTTGGGGGGGGGGATTAGTCCTCTAATTTTCTTTTTCCTTTATTTGTTTTTTTTTTTTGTTTTTGTTTTTGTTTTTTATGTCCTTGTATTTTAATTAGGTTCTAATTGTAACATGCCTTTATTTAAAGCTTAATGAATTCTTAAGTTTGAGAAAAATTCTTGAGTATCCTTTACCCGCCGCGGTAGATGGCCTGCCTAGGCGGCAACCTTAGCATGACTGCAGGTTAACTTAGAATCCTACTATATTCTAAACTTAATAGAAAACACTCTTTGTAACTAGTTTTGATTTTAGGACTTCTAGGAAACTTAAGTATTTCACCTAGTAAACTTGAGTAGAACTTGACGTTGAAAAAAATGATATGTCCTAGAGGTGCCCGAAACTGGCTCTAGAGAAAAAAATATAATGCAATCATTAGAAAAGCCTATTATCGACAACTAGTGGTTAAATTAACAAAAGAACTTAGAGGGAAACCCAAGGACATTAAGGTGTCTATCAAAGGTTTACTTAGAAGCTGAAGAATCATGTTTATCACAAGGAACACACACACTCACGAGATACATAGTTTGGTTTCGGGTAAATATTTTGTCATTCAAAGGGTTGCTAATTAGGCATAAATCTACACGGTATATAAAGGTTGCTCAAGATGATTTCTAAACTTAATTATTCATATGATTTTAAGTTCTGGCATGTTATCATTAGATTGCATTGCTTGAGGAAAAGCAATAGTTCGAGTTTGGGGGTGTGTTAAGTGTGCAAAAGTCCTATATTTATACCCTAGTTTAGCTCAATTATTGTTGTTCTTAAGTATAGTTTAGGTTTCATTTATTAGGTAACATACACAAAATAGCATAGATTAGATAATCTGCCTTGTTTGATGAATTTAGTTGATTTTATACATATGATACTAGTCAAGTAAGTTTTCTCCCCGTGTGTAGGTACCCGCTCAGGCAGACGTCGCCGAGGCAGCAAAGAGGGCAGATAACGAGAAAGTTGGAATTTATAAGTAGAAGTTGTTGGTGCATCAGAAGAGCTGATTGAGGAGGAAAGAACCATAATGTAAAGTTGTGTCAACATCTGCACACCAGTCCATATCCCCGCCGAGGCAGTCAACTACTTGCCGACGAGGCAGCACTTCAAGGAAGAATGGAAAAATGCAACGTGGTATGTGATAGAAAGAGCTGATCAAGCTTGATTTTTAGAGACCACTTGCACGTGTATTGGAGCCCAACAGACAAAGAAGAGCCAGGTCAAAGTCAAGTTGAAGAAGAATCAAACGGGAATCTAGGAGTATTTAATGATCTTTTAATGAGTTGTAATGATACTTTAACTAGTATTCCTACCCTAAACCAACTTAGGCCTAGGCTCCTCCCCTATTTATATGTAATCGACTTGAAGAAGAGAACACAATTGAGATTAGAGAGAAACTCCTTCTTGTCGAAACCCTTGTGTCGTCAAAACCCACCATGTTCTAAACCTTCCCTAGAGCTAAGGGTTGGTTGTGTAGTAGTTCTGAGAGTCTTGTTGTATCGTTTAGGATTTCAGTTTTGCAATAAAATTCAAGGTTTGTTTACTCTTGGTTGTTCATTGTCGCAATCCTTATCGAGAGAGAAGAGGGCTTCAATCCATCTGTTCAATATCGGGAGAGTTGAACTCACGAAACTAGTAAACACGGTTTTATCCAACCATAGGGTAAAGCTACTTCGGCTTAGGAATAAGTTAAGAAGTTCAACGGCTAAAAGAGGATCCACAATCGGTTGGTGTTCGCCCTTAGATTCACGCCAAAAGGTATCATCCAAGACGTGTTCGCTAATAGTACTTCAAGCTTCGAGAGAAGAGGGAGTCGTAGAAGTGAGCCTTTCCGAACCTTGAATCATCGCTTAACTACCCAAGAAATCTCACACAACTCTGCCGAGGCGGGCGCCTGCTGAGGCATATTTGTGGGCAGTGGCTGAATTTGTTAAGCTGATCAGCAAAATTGTGTCAATACAGTACATCAATTCTCTACACTATGAAACATCCAATACCGACCCATTCTCTCACTCTGATATCTCATTTTAGCTTCAATCAAACCAACTTCTTATATATGTGTTTTTACTTTATTCATGCAAAAAAGTAAACTCCAAAATGTTGTCACAATCCTTGTGGAGATGATATCTTAAATACTATAACTTGGCACCGTGTACACTTACACGCTAATTGCACATCACTTTTGCATGTAAAAATGATCTTTTTGATCAGTTTCGAGGTGCTTACGATGTTTTCTAAGATTGATCTAAGATCTGGATATTACCAATTGAAGGTGAATGATGTGGATGTACCTAAGACAACTTTCCGTACAAAGTATGGGCATTATGAGTTCTTGGTGATGCCATTTGATTTGACTAATGCCCATGATGCATTCATGGATATGATGAATCGCGTGTTTTATGAGTTATTGGATAGGTTTGTAGTTGTGTTTATCGATGACATTCTCGTGTATTCTCGTACCGAGGAGGATCATGATAAGCATTTGCGGATTGTGTTGCAAGTCTTGTTGGAAAATCAGCTTTATGTTAAGTTGAACATGTGCGAGTTTTGTCTTAAGAAAGTTGTTATCCTTGGTCATGTGGTGTCGGCCGAAGAGATTAGAGTTAATCCTCGAAAGGTTGAAGCAGTGATGAATTTGAAGTCACCTAAGTCGGTTCATGAGGTGCGTAGTTTCCTTGGTTTGGCGGGATACTATCGTAGGTTCCTGGATGGTTTCTCAAAGATTGCTGCTACTTTGACGAAATTGTTGCAAAAGGACGTTAAGTTTGAGTGGACGGGGGCTAGGTAGCAAGCTTTCGAGAAGTTGAAGGAAACGTTGACGCAAGCTCCTATCTTGATTCAACTTGAATCGCGAAAAGAGTTTGTGGTGTATAGTGATGCATCCTATGTTGGGTTGGGATGTGTGTTGATGCAAGAGGGTAGGGTGGTAGCTTATGCATCTCGGTAGTTAAAAGTGCACGAGCGTAATTACCATATGCATGACATTGAGTTAGCTATGGTTGTGTTTGCCTTGAAGATCTGGAGGCATTACCTTTATGGTGAGAAGTGTACAATTTACACAGACCATAAGAGTTTGAACTAATTGATGACGCAAAAAGAGTTGAACTTAGGCAACGAAGGTGGTTAGAGTTGCTTAAAGATTATGACTTGACGATCGAGTACCATCTGGGGAAGGCTAATGTTGTAGCCAAACCTTAAGTAGGAAGGTGGCTGTAGAGTTAAGGGCGATGTTTGCTCAGTTGAGTATATCACGAGATGGTGGTTTAGTGGCTGAATTGCAAGTGAAACCCTCGTTGGTGGAGTTGATTAAAGAGAAGCAGTTGTTAGATGATTTGTTGGTATCACATGTTTAGGACATTGCGGAAGGAAATCCAATAGACTTTTGTTTCAATAATGATGGTGTTTTGTGTTTTAAGAGTCAAATAATGGTGTCGAAAGATGTTGAGCTAAGGCGCACTATTTTGACTGAGGCTCATAGCAGTCATTTTGCTATGCACCCTGGTAGTACAAAGATGTATCGTGGGTTGAAGGATGAGTATTAATGGGTTGGTTTGAAGAAAGATGTTGCTAACTTTGTTAGTAAGTGTATGGTTTGTCAACGAGTTAAAGTTGAGCATCGATTTCCTTATGGATTGTTGCAACCTTTGAAGATCCCAAAATGGAAATGGGAGAGAGTCACCATGGATTTCGTGACGGGTTTGCCTTTGACACCGTCCAAGAAGAATTCCATTTGGGTGATTGTTGATCATTTTACGAAGTGTGCACATTTTTTGGCGGGGTATACTACGTATACGTTAGACAAGTTGGCGGATTTGTACATTTCTGAGATTTTGAGGTTACATGGGGTGCCTAAGTCCATTGTTTCGGATCGAGATCCACGTTTTACAGCAATGTTTTGGGAGTGTCTACATCAAGCTTTGGGTACGTGTTTGAATTTCAGTACTTCGTATCATCCTTAAACGGATGGTCAGTCTCATAGAGTTATCCAAGTGTTGGAAGACATGTTGAGATGTTGCATCATTGATTTCCAAGTTTCTTGGGAGAAACAGTTACCCTTAGTGGAGTTTGCTTACAATAACAATTATTAGGTTAGCATTCAAATGGCTCCTTATGAGGCCTTGTATGGAAGGAAGTGTAGAACACCTCTTTGTTGGGCAGAAGCAGGGCAAAAGTTGATTTCTTTGCCTAATGTGCTTAAATGCACTACGGAGAACGTGGAGCTTATTAGTGAAAGGTTGAAAGCGGCTTCAGATCGGCAAAAGTCTTACGCAGATTTAAAGCGTAAGGAGATTGAGTATGTTGTAGAGATAAGATGTTTTTGAAGGTGTCTCATTGGAAGAAGGTGATGAGATTTGGCTAGAAGGGCAAGCTGAGTCCGAGTTTTATTGGATCGTATGAGGTGCTTGAGCTTGTTGGACTTGTTGCTTATAGGCTGAGATTGCCTTCCGAGTTAGAGAAGATACATGATGTTTTCCATGTATCCATGCTTCGTAAGTATAGATCGGATTCGTCTCATGTTCTGCATGTTGAAGAGATTGAGTTAAATTTGGATTTGTCCTATGATGAAGAACCGATCGAGATCTTGGATTCGGACAACAAAGTTCTTCGTGGTAAGACCATTGAGTTGGTCGAAGTCTTGTGGCGACATTGTGGTGTTTAAGAAGCCACATGGGAAAAAAGGATGACATGAAGAAACAATTTCCTCATCTTTTTCCTCTAGGTAAAATTTCGAGGACGAAATTTCCCAAGTGGAGGAGAGTTGTAACGCCTGGGTTTTTGGGCCTAGAAGCTTTTAGCGTTAGTTCGGAGTTAGTAGAACCTAAACTAGAGATCCGAGTTTTCAGGAGCGGTTAAGGAGAAACATAGTTCGGGATATGATAAAATTTTGGGAAAAAATCTTATAATCTTCTAAAAATATATAGAAACGTTTGGTAAAGTCAATTTTAGAAAATGGCTTTTGGAAGGTCGAGAGTTTGATTTAGTGACTATTTTGTAAAAAGTGCAAAATCTGTTTTTAAGGACTTTTTTGAAAGAGGGCCAAAACTTAGAATATTTAGGGAGATACCATTTAATTAATGAACCTTTTCCTTTAATTTAACCATTTTAAATGATTTAATAAAAATGGATTTTAATTATCTAAGACTAATTGACGTAACTTTCATTCTCTCATTTTTCAAACAACCAAACACTATTTTCTCTCTAAAGTTCCATAGTGATTTCCTAAGCTTGTCCATCATTATTCTGAAAGCAATCTTGAAGGATTTTTACAAAATCTTGTCATTTAAAGGAAAAGGAAAATGTTAGAGGTAAATTTCGTTTAACTCCTCTAATCAAGGTTCTTTAATGAAATTCCCAAGTCTTTGGCTCTCTAAATATGGTTATTAACAAGGTTTTGTGATTTAATTGATGAAAATTGATGAATCAAACTTTAAAAGGTGATTTCTAAAGATTTTTGTATTGCTAACTGTTTTGTATGATTTGAGATTGATTTTAGTTATGATTTGAATGTTAAATGATGTTAAAATAGAGGTTTTATCATAATAATCCTGAATTGGTTTGGATCTCTAGTTGTTTAGGTTGTTAGATTTGGGTTTTTGGCTTGATAATGTGGTTTTGGTGTTGCTGGAAGTTTATGGATGCAATTAGGTTGATTTTAGATGGTAATTAATGATTAAAATTGGATGGAAGTGTTAGATTTTGGTTGGGTCAAGTTTTGGGAGTAATCGAAGGTGTTTTTAGTTGTTTTGGATGTGCGATTTGGTGTTTTTGGGCATAGCAGCGAGATAACATGGGTTGCTGGTGATTTTAATGCATTGAGATGCATTGATTCTCTATTTTTATGTAGTATAAATAGGGGAGTTTGTATTAGACTTGTTTGGTGAAGTTTCGAAAGCTTCGGAAGCTTGATTTCGCTTCGACAAAGCAAGCGACGTGTGATCGGTGAGTGGAATTAGTTTTAAAGTGTTGTCAAGGACATGGAAACAAGGTTTGGGGGTTTAGATTGAGTTTGAAACACTAATCTAAACCCGAAAGTAAGTTTGAGCTGTTCCGCTCTCATTTCTCGGCTTATGTCCCATTGATTTTCACGTTCATGATCTTGTTTTAAAGATAGATGATAATCCACTCTTTATGCATAATTTTAGAAATGTTTTGCTGGCTTAATTAATCTCACGAGATAGAATGTTGATTTAAAAGAGATAGAGTTGTTGTGAAAATGCTATGTTCTAAATATGCATTTGATATGAGATGAAATTGTTTTATGTTGATGCATTGAAAATAGTGGGTAATTGATGTTTAAAATGTTATATATTAGCATAAAATGAGATTAATTGTTACCGGATATAATTGGTCGACCAATAGGATGAGAAGTGCACAATAAAATACAAAATTCATACGTGCTCTTTGGTTCGGGCAATGGGCGTAGTGTCATCCCTTTCCAAAGTGAGAGTGTGGTGATAGGAGATTCCACCACGGTAGGTCTTGGTGAAACACCCAAGCTTTGTGGCGATGAGAGATGCCGCCATGAGAGTCTGGTGATGTGAGATTCCACGTGTGTAGGACCTGACATTTAGTCAAGCTATCCACATATCCGAGTAATGTTGCTAAAATGCCAATATATGAGATTCACATGTACCTTGTTATAAATGATTTTATGCATGATGTTTTGCATATGAGAATATGATTTGAGGAATGCTTTATGAGATTTAAGCATGTAAGGCTATGCCTTGAGATTTTGCATTTTGATGAATGCATGAGATAGATGGTACATGTGGTTTTAATGATGTGGTTTGCTTTGAAAATGATTTCAAGCATGAGATAGAAAGAGCGCGATGAGATAGAGATTTCTAAATGAGAAATGGTTTAAAAATGCATTGTTGTTGGTTTGTTTTGAGCATCCCTCACTAAGCTATTGTGCTTACGCTATCTTTTTCCAACAATTCAGAGAAATAGCTTTTGGGGCAGCAAGAAAGCAAGGGAGAATCACCAAGGAGTGACACTTTGCTCAAGTATGGTTTTAAGTTTACACATTAGTAATAAAATAGCAATGGGAGGATGCTTTGTGTTTGGGAGATTGTGTTTTGGAACTCCTTGTTTTGAGGCATGTTTGAAATGCCCTTAATGACTTGTAAATGACCTTTATTTGCTGGATTTTTATTTGGTTTAAGTTCTGACTCTTAATTGGCTTTTTGCATAGAAATCATGCATATAGTATTCAATGTTGCTTATATCTACGCCTAGTTGATGAAATTGCCATGTTTGTCTGAGGTTTGATGTTTGTTTAAGTTGTATACTTGTTAGAAGTATATTGGAATGTGTTAGAATGGATTAAAGTATGAAACCCAGCAAAATATGAGATTACAGGTCAATGGGTATCGATACGGTTGTAAGCGTATATATACGAACCAAGCAAAATTGAAGGGTCGTATCGATACACGGGGCCGTATCGATACAATTTTATGCTACTGGTTTTTTGGGCTATTGATACGGGCTTAGAGAGTATCGATACGGTCTTATTGAACTTGAATCTTGGAGACTTGTTATCGTGGGCGTATCGATACTGACTCTAAGGGTATCAATACGGCCAACTGGTAAGGTTGTTAAAAGCATCTTTGAATGTTCTGTTTCTTTATGTTTTAGTCCCCGAATGTTATATATGCAATTAAATGAGCATGGATGATTGTTTTAAGTTGAGATTTGACAGAGATGCATGCAATGTGACTAATTAACGGTTGGTAACATAAAAGTGGCATAAGTCCCTGTAATTGGGTGAAAGTACAAAATGGTCCGTAAAGTGTAATTGAATGCAATTGTGTCCCGAATTGATGTTTGATCGAGTTATGAATGTTCCGCTACGATGTTAAACCCTTAGTATCATAATGAGCATCTAAACAAGATAAAATGAAAAAAAACAATAGGGTTATTTATTGGGGTAAACCTCCTGAGTTATTTCAATATTCCCCGTGTGATCTGTTTGGTTCGATCTTTTCATCCAGACCGGGTTGATGGGGTTACAGTATCGGTACACACGTGAGTATCGGTACCCAGAGATATCGTATCGGTACGCGAGGGCCCGTACCGACACCCACTAGACATTCTGCTAAAAATGTTGAGTTTGAGCCATTGGACTGAAAATTTATGGAATGTAGTCCAATGGACTCCTAATGAGATAAAAAAAGGCTATCAAACTGAGGATTGAGATATTATCCCTTTATAGGAGAAAAATAAGTAATAACTCGGTAATTTAATTGGGCGACTTGTTTATGATAGTAACCATAGAGGTTGGTGATAGCTCTCTAAAGAGCATGTATTTTTTCCTTATTTATTGGTTAATTTGTCCATACATTAATGCCTCATGCATTCATTTATGCATTTTTAGTTTAAAATTTACATTTTCCTTAACTCTAGTCATCTTTGCTCTTTTTATGCAAAATTCTGCCTTTTGCTGCTTTATCACTGTAATGTTAATGTCCATGCAGAGGAAGTTTATTCAGTGTAGTGAGGTTCGTCACTGCAGCCTCCAGTTGTCCAGATCGCTAAGGATAAGGACGAATATGCCAGTTGTATAGCCTGTTATACCAAATTGAGTATGACAATCCTTCACACAATTTACATGAAGGACATGTGTCCTCATCACAACGAATTATAAAAAGGATATTTTTAAGGAGAGAGTTAGAGACTCAAGCCGGATTATAATTCTTCATCATCTTTAAACGATTCGAAGATCCTCTCATGGCCGCTTGAGCTTAATTTTTGAAGAACTGAGGCGAGACGAGGCAGAATCCTTTGTAAAAATGAAGATCTAAATGCCAAAACAAGTGAAAATGTGAAGGTTCTCTTTGAAGCTTACTAGGAGTAAAGGTTCCATTTGAGTTTATATATTTCTTTGTATTTGAATGGCGACGATTTACTATTTAGTTTGCTTATGAACTTGAATTATTTTGTATTTGTAATTCAATATAATCTCATAATCTTTCTTTATATTTCAATTGTTGGATTTGAATGATGTTTGCATGGAAATGTCTAGCGTAACCATTGGCATCGGAAGATGCATTGACAGTTCATATTAACAAGCATTACAACGAGAGTTGGATAGGATACAACGAGAGTTGATCCACTTGTTCGATAATGTGTAGTTTCGACCAGTAATGGAAGTTGTGGTAGAATTACATATTTGAGTCATCGTTGAAAAATTGAAGGAAAGTGAGTAAGCAAGCTCGATGTTATTTAATTGAATCATCTTATGTTGTTGCCTTGTTGCATTTAGTAGTTTGTCGAGTTAAACCGAGGGGACCTAGTTCCTTAATTTATAATCTTCTATCTTTGTTAGTTTGTTCTTATTGCTTCCACATAAATCTTCAAATTCAAATCATTTTATTTTCCTTTACAACCACAATTACACTCGCAATCCTCTTTACTTTCAGAATTGCTTGCATCGATATAAGAATACAACCAAATTCCTATCCCCGTGGGATCGATATCTAACAGAATCTATATGTTAACTATACTTGCATTGGTAGTTACGCATGCACATCTCATGTTACGTTATTTCACCGATCAAGTTTTTGCACCGTTGCCATGATGACGTTATTTGGTGTTTATGTTTTTGTTTACAATTCTATTTTATTTCTTTAGTTTGTAGTTGCTACTAACTTTTACGTATTTTTGTTGTTTTCATTTCTTTTTATTTGCATATTTTGTGTTATATGACTAGAAGTTCTGCTACACCACTTTTCACACCTGATCCAGAAATTGAACGGAATCTTAGAAGAAGACTTAGAGAACAAAGTGAAATGGCAAGACAAGTCAACAATGAGGCCATACCGATATTGCACCCACAAAATCTTGAAGATCCACTGCTGCATCCACCAGTTCAAGTTCGAAACAAAACAATTCAAGATGTTATAGTTCCTCTTTTAGATGATTTACAACCAGGAGTGGTTCGACCACCTATTCAAGTTGGAAATTTAAAGTTGAAGCCAACCATGTTCCAAATGTTCAACTCGAATGGGAAATATGTTGGGTTTCCACATGAAGATGCACGAGAGCATATTCAATCATTTCTATTAATTTGTGCTTCTTTTAGTCAACAAGGTGTTCCTGATGAGGCCTTACATATGCAATTACTACCTTACTCTTCGCAGGGCAGAGCTTGTACATGGTTTTTTGGATTACCTGTTGGATCTATCACTTTATGAAATGATCTTGCAACACAGTTTGTGTTACGGTTTAATCCATCGAGATTAAGCTCCGACTTAAGGAATGATATCACGGCTTATTACCAACTAGATGATGAAAATCATCACTCTACTTGGGAACGCTACAAGTCACTGTTGCGACATTTTCCTAATCATGGCCTTCAACAAGAAACTCAAATTGAGATATTCAACAATGGGTTGAATGCGCCTACAAGACATCTTGTCGATGGATCATCGAATAATACTTTCCAAGGGAACTCTATTGTGTGGAAAAGGAATTTTAGTTATCTACAACAATAGTATACTCCACAAGCTCCATTGTAGTCACAACAGAACAAAGTGCAACTACAATATTCATCTTCGCAGAATTAGCAGTCATAGTACGGAGCACAATCGCAGTATGGTACACTGTCTAAGATACAGTCACAGACTAGTCACTATGCTTCGTCATCTATAACTGATCCATTTTCTCTTTTTGAGAAAATGATGTGAGAACAATTCTCTCGTACTAAAGCTATAGTACACGACCATTCTTCTTCAATCCATACTTTGGAAGCTCAATGTGGAAATTTAGCAATTGAAAATTCACATGTTATAATGAAACCTAATTAATTGATGATTGGTAACAAGTAATTTGGTAAAGTTCCTATAATTTTCTAGATTTAAAATTTGGTCCCTAAATTCCTCATTTGCGCAGTTAGATGTCAATTTGATGTCCAATTTGATTGTAAATTTGACCGCTGCTTGTAGGTATGCCATATGACCTAATGTTGCATCTAGATAAGATAAAAGAAAATAATGGACCTAAGTTCGAGTTAGTTAGTTCGAGTTTGCTTCGACAATCCAATGTGATCTCTTTGATTCGAATCTAGCAACTAGACCAAGTCGAGAGGGTTACAAAGACAACATTCGATGGTCTATTAACCCAAATGAGTGGTACAATTCTTAACTTTATTTTGATAAGGTGGCTCACTCAGCTGGTTCTGTTGACAAATTTTGGAGCCTCGTTTGGTCAGGTATTGCCCTTCCCAATGTGGAAACATTTGTATCGAAATTGGTGAAGGAAAAGGTTCAAACCAATGTAGAATTAATCAAGAGAGATATTAATGATGAGTGTGTAAAAGTAGTATTTTTCTTGCCCTTTTTGCTCACATTATTGTTAGACTTAGGCACATTTTGGTTGCATTGATTAAGCATTCATGCATAATTTCCTAATTTTTTTCGTTATTGAGCTTGGTATTACATTTGGGTTATTTTTCATGGAAAAATTTGCTGCTGGTGCGTTTTAATATGTGCATGTTAGAATTGCCGTGACAAGTGCAAATTGTCGTGGAAATTCAGGCGCCCAGTCAGCCCACAAAAGACAAGGATGATCCGCCAAAAGACCAAAAAGACCAACCTTTTCCTAACCCTAATTAGGGCCCAGCCCGTACATATATAAGGAAAATTCTCAGTTGCACAAAAGGGAAAAAAGAAAGAAGGCGTGTAAAAAGAGAAAAGGGCCAGAGAAAAAAATCGTCTTTTTCTTCTTCTTCTTTAGTTCATGAGATTCATGCTTGGGAAATTTTTTCTCTTTTGAAACCAGCCATGAACTAAACCATATTGGCTTGGGTTATTTGAGTTTGTAGTTTTGATAAATGTTTGGATTGTTTAGGTTCTTGATTACAATTTGATTCAAAGTTTGTTCATTCTTTGCTTTTCTATTTTTATCTTGAGAGAATCAAGAGAAGATCTTGAGTGTTATCCATTTATCTAGACTCAGAAGAGTTAGATTCAAGAAACGAGTGAACATGGTCTTTATTCAATCAGTCGATGGTGAAGACTAATCCGACTTAGGAATAATTTGCGGATTTCAACAGCTAAGAGGAGCGTAAGATCAGTTATTGTTCACCCACGGTTAGAGCATGGATGTATCACCACGACATGGATAAATGACTAGTGTTTTGAGTTAGGGATAACGAGAAGCAATTGAAGAACGCTTCGCCGAGCTTTGAAGGGAGACGCCTAATTGCCCAAGCATTTGCACCATTCCCGGTTGCCTAGGCAATTCAACTAATTCTATTTCGCAAGAAAATTACGTTGCTTCAGCAACCGATTACCAAGACGATTCATTCAATCATCACACCAAGACTCACGACAACCCAGCTTACTCTCTCATATTCGATTTCAATATCTTTATTTACTTGTTAATTCAACTTCTATTATCATCACAATTTAATTTTCTTTTCAGTGTGAGGAATTAGAATCTAGAGTTACAACCAATCCCTGTGGAGACAATATCTAAATATATACTATAACTTATAATGTGTACACTTGAACCAATTGTGAAGCACTCTAAACACGCAACAAGTTTTTGGCGCCGTTGCCGGGTATTGGCAATAGCGACTTTGTTCTTGGATTTCTTGCACCTTTGTTTATTTTTATTTATTTTTATTTTATTATTTTATTTCCTTATTTAGTTTCAAGGGGATAAAACTTGGTTTGTCATTGGTGTATGACAAGGGCAAGACCGATAAAACAAAATTACCCACTTTAACCCGAGATAGAGCAAGTTTTTCGTAGAAGATTATGGGAGTAAAGAGCAGCAATGGCAGATCCACATGTTGATCCAATCGACAACTAGAATGTCGAGGCAAGAGGAGGAGGAGCTTTATTCGAGCAACATGTTCGTGTAAGGAACAAACCCATCCGAGACTATTTAGAGACAGATCTCAATGGTCACACTCCATGAGTTGTCACCCCTGAAATTGAAGCCGCCCATTTTGAATTGAAGCCATTAATGTTCAATATGATCATTACAATTGGACAGTTTGGCGGATCGACAACTAAAGATGTCAGACAACATCTCCAATCATTCCTGAAAATTTGTAATTCATTCAAGCAACAAGGAGTCCATGAGGATGTCCTAAGGCTAAAATTATTCCCCTATTAATTAAAGGATATGGCAAAATCGTGGTTGAATACTATTCCATCTGGATCTCTAGAATCTTGGACGGATTTATGTCATGATTTCCTTGATAGATTTAGTTCTACAAATATGACTAATAAATTGCGTAACGATATTACTTCTTTTCGGCAGGTCGATGGTGAGTCCATGTACGAGGCTTGAAAGCGATACTAGGAGATTTTACGCAAATGTTCCATGCACAGAGTCCTAGAATGGACACAAATGATGATGTTTTACAACTCAGTAAACACACCGACGAGGATGATGCTATATGCCTCGGCAAATGACATACTCCTAGACAAGTCACTGGAGGAAGCAATAGACATCTTGAATAGGCTTGCCAAAAATGATTATCAGTTCCCAACTACTAGAAGAGGGGTAGTCAGACGGAACACCACTATAAACGAGCTTGAATCATCAGAATCTATTTCCGCACAATTGGCTACCTTCACCAATTTGGTTAAGAATATGCAACGACCTGCTAACACACAGAAAATCAAGGTAGTAGACTCATTTTGTGATTTATGTAATGGTAACCATGATTCTTCTGAGTATCAACAGAACCAGAGTCTAGTTTTTACGTTGGAAAATACAATCGAAACAACAATGTGATGTCTAACAAATACAATCCAGCATGGAGGAAGCACCCTAATTTTTCATGGAGTAACCATAATAACAACATTAATCAGCACTGTCAGAATACTCAAGCAACGGAATTCCAGCAGAACATGCTCTCAGTGCTTTTATGACGAAAATTGAATCTTATATGGCTAAAAGTAGTAATTTCATGAAACGAACTGACACGTTTATCAACAGGTCCGAGATGACAATGCAGAATCAAGGAGCAGCCATAAAAGCATTAGAGACGCAAGCAGGGCAATTTGCTCAAATTCAGAATGCAAGTGGGACAATTTGCTCAAACGAATCGAAAATGGCCAGGGATGAATTGGCTTTTTCAAATTAAAGGGAGTGAATTGAAAGATTGGAAATTGAAGACAAGACAATTTATAGTGGTCCAAGTTTAGAACAAGCTCTACATCCACTACCTTAGCTCCCACTAAGGATTTTCAACCAATTTCACTAGAAATTCGTCCCCTTTTCTCGGATTAGGAGGAAACCTTACACTCGGTTAATCCTTCTACCCAAGGATTAACCATGACTCTCTCAAATATAGAGAAGATTGACAATCTGAAAAATGCCTCTCACAAGGTTAATGAATTGTCCAATTACACTTAAACACTCCCTAAACTTAAAATAAGATAATATAATGAAAGATTAGACAAGTGGGGTTACAAGAATTTGACTATAATAGCTCAAGGGTTTGGATATATGCTTGGATTGTTGCAAATACGTTCAATAGTTGTTGTTGTAGCTTTTGAGGCTTGTTTATATACCATTGCATTGATTTCTAGCCGTTATGGTGGTTGAGATCATCAATAGAGCCTTTGGGCTTCATTTTTCCCGCAATAAATGCACTTCTGCAACCTGCCGTATCGGTACTCGAAAAAGGGTATCGATACCTGTCTCAAAACAGAAAGAGCTATTGTACACATTTAAAAGGGCGTATAGGTACGCGTATGGGAATACCGGTATGAGCATGGTGTAAAAATAGGGGCATATCGATACTCTAATACCATATCGATATGGATTTTTATCACTGGAATCCTGAGTAAAACTTTAGCAAAAAGTGTATCAATACGCTATATGGGCGTATCAATATGGTGCAAAGGTCGTTTGAAATTTGGCAGAAATCATAACTAACAAGCAACGGTCAAAAACTTTAAATGCAAAGATTTATCGAATCAGATCAAACCGTATCGATACGGGTACAACCGTATCAGTACGTTATGCTTTATAGTTAAGCCCAAATCAAATACTGTATCGATACAGGTATAACCATATCGATACGCTTTTGTAGATTAAAATTCTATAACCTCAAAATCGCATTGATACGGCTATAGCGTATCGATACGCCTTAGCGTACAAGTAGGTTTTGGGCTATAACACTTAGAAAAAATTTGCTTGAACAATTTATTTGACTAAGAAACATTTTGGTTCAAGTTTGCTTGTCAATTTGTGAGACTTTGAAATACTGAAAATTTTATTTAGTTTTACAAATAGGTCGTTAGACACTTTGTTATATCAAAATCAAATTAGGTTTTACAATCCCCATCTTTTTGATATAACAAAACCAAAGTAAATTTTTAAGTATTTTGAAAACTTTGAAAAGTTTACCCCCCCTTAATTTAAGATTGGTTTTCAAAAGTTTGTAAAAATTTATATTTTACACTTCTCCCCCTTTTTGTTAGATCAAAATCAATGCAAAAATTCAAGGATATAGACAAGATATAACAATAAAGCACAAGATAAAGCATAATTAAGCAACATAATATCATTAAAGTTCAAATAGAAATCCAAAACAATAACAATTCAAGATAACTTCAAACTTAAATCCAAACTAAACCCTAAAACAAAATCAAAGAATAGGGTTCCTTAAGACAAATGTGCATGATAAAAGATAAATCCTAAATGATATGATACGCCCATATAGCGCATCGATACACTTTTTGCTAAGTTTTACTCAGGATTCTAGTGAGCAAAATCTGTATCGATACGCTATTAGAGTATCAATACGCCCTTATTTTTACACTATACCCGTACCGATATGCCCATACGTATATTGATACGCTCTCTTAAATGTGCACAACAACTCTTTCTGTTTTGAGATAGCTATCGATACCCTTGTTTGAGTATCGATTTGGTAGATTGCAGAAGTACATTTATTGTGGGAAAAATGAAGCCCAACGGTTCTATTGATTATCTCAACCACCAGAACGGCTAGAAATCAATGCAATGGTATATAAAACAAGTCTCAAAAGCTACAACAACAATTATTTAACCTATTTGCAACAATCCAAGCATGTATCCAAACCTTTGAGCTATTAGAGTCAAATTATTGTAAACCCACTTGTGAAATCTTTCATTGTATTATATCAAAAAGGGGGAGATTGTTGAGATGTTTGTTTTGATATATTAATAGAAAAAATGTTTTGGACTAAAATGAAAAGATTTCAAAAATGTTTATAAGTCCAAACAACTTGAAAACATGTTTGATGGATTTTATAAGGATTTGGAATATTTTCAAATGTCTTTAAAGTAGCCAAACATGAGTTTTCAAGTAACCGTACGGATAAGGTATACCCTGCATCGACACGCTTGAAGGTTTTAGCTACAGGAAAATTCTAGTAGCCAAAACTCGTACCGATACGGGGAGGACGTGTACCGATACGCTACATGGAATACCGATACGCCTAACGGTTTTCAACTATCAATTTATCAATGACTATTTGTATTGCAGGCCGTACCGATACGCCTATAAGCGTATCGATACACATCAGCTGAAAAGAGCATAACGGCTAGTTCTGAAGAAGGGCGTACCGATACGGCTACTCGCGTATCGATACGGACAGCTCCAGAACAACATTTATTGCAAGAAATAAAGGCCACAACGACTCCAATTTAATCGCAATGGTCTCCAATGGCTAGGAACTCAATTGGGAGTATAAAAGTGACCTCCAAGCATCTATGAAAGACTAATGATCCACATGTCAACAACATTATGATCAAACCATGTCTTAGTGCTTAATTTTCATCATTTTTATAGACACTTGTGAGCTTACATTGTTATAATTGCTCAAGTGTTTTAGGATTGGGTGAATGCTTAATTAGTGCAAACACATACCTTTTAGAGGGATTTCTTGTTTTCTTTGAATTTCTCTTTGTACAAGAGGGTTTACTCAAGCTTTGGGTTAGAAAGCTTTGGGGGTATAAAGGTTGCCTCCTTAGCATAGAAAAGGGGAATAAATTCAAGAGTGAATTTTGGAAATCCTTAGTGGGAAGATAAGGTAGTGGATGTAGGCTTTGGTTAGAAAGTCGAACCACTCTAAATCCTTGTCCAAATTCTTTCAACTTTTGCTTCCACCAAAAACACCCAAAAATCAATCTTCTCAACACATGGAAAGGAATTCGGTTGAAGGATATCGAGCCTAACATAAGGTGATCACCACTCGAAGCGGATCAAAAGCGAATAACGAACCTATCCAAACTACAATTAGTGATCCTTCTCAGAAAATGTAGCCAGCAACACTTATGAAATCGTGGATGATGATCTTCCAGCAGATGCCCCGGCAAGACTAGTTGTCGTTAGGGGTGTTCATGGTTAACCGTTGGTTAACCATTAAGAATGAGCCCCTAATTTTTTATGCATTCTTAGATACATTCTCTATGCATTTTTCCTCTAATTACATTAAGAACATATAACTTTTGCACTAAGAACGTAACTTATAGGTTAACCATTATAGTATTTTGGTTAACCGCGAACACCCCTAGTTGTCGCAGCAAGATCATCTACTAGTCCAGCAGTTGCCACGACAAGTCCTGATGCCGTGGCAAGTCCATCCAAGAGTTCTAGACCATATGTGAAAGGAAAAGATGAGGAGATCAGAATACCACCACCATTCATACAGAGGCTGAAAAGGCAGAAACAAGAGTACCAGTTCAAGAAATTCCTTGACATCTTGAAGCAAGTCCACATTAACTTGCCTTTGGTTTAAGAAATAGAACAAATGTCGAACTATGCTAAGTTTCTTAAAGACATTGTCTCTAAGAGGAGTAGGTTATGAGAGTTTGAGACAATTAATGTGACGAAAGGATGCATGGAAATGTTGCACAATCGAATGCCACCCAAACTTAAAGATCTCGGCAGTTTTACAATACCATGTGCAATAGGGAATCACTATAATGGGAAGGCGTTATGCAATCTTGGAGCAAGCATAAATCTTATGCCGAAATCTATTCTTCAGAGATTGGGCATAGGAAAGGTAAGACTTACAACAATTATGTTACAGCTTGCGAATAGATCTTATGTGCATCCAGAGGAAAAAATCAAGTATATTTTGGTAAGAGTTGATAAATTTATTTTTCCCGCTGATTTCATTGTTTTGGATTGTGAAGAAGATGAGTTCGCACCTATTATGCTTGGGAGACCGATCTTAGCAACGAGAAGGACCTTGATTGATGTTGAGAGGGGAGAACTCACAATGCGGGTGAATGACCAGCAAATAAAGCTAAATATTTTCCAAACCCTAAAGCATGCTGACGATCCATAAGAATGCCAAGTTATTCAAGCGATCACCAAATTCAATTTTGGCATGGAGGAGAATTGCATCGGCAATTGCATTGTCGAACATGAGGAACTTGAGGAACCATACGTGAGGAAGAGAATGAAGAAAATTGGGTAGTAAGTCGACTAGGTAAATATTTTGAACCATTGGATTACTCGGGTATGGAAGGTAAACTCATAAATCCTTCTATTGAACAACCTCCCATTCTCGAATTGAAACCATTGCCAGGGCAAGTACAATATGCTTATTTAGAAACCAATAACACATTTCCCGTAATAATTTCTTCTAAGTTGCAGCTTGAACAGGAAAAGAGGTTGATTGACATGTTGGCACTACACAAAAAGGCAATAGGGTGGACAATTGCAGACTTGAAATGAATTAGTCCGGCAATATGTATGCACAAGATCCTATTGAAGGATGATCACAAACCTTCTATTGAGGCGCAACGGAGACCTAACCATGTCATAAAGGGAGACGTGATGAAGGAAATCATAAAGTGGCTTGATGCCGATATCATATATCCTATCTCCGATAGTGTATGGGTAAGTCCAGTCCAATGTGTACCAAAAAATGAGGTATAACTATGGTAAGTAATGAAAACAACGAACTTATTCCAACTAGGACTGTCATCAGTTGGAGGGTTTGTATAGATTGCCATAAGTTAAATAAAGCTACTAGGAAATATCATTTTCCCTTACCCTTTATTGACCAAATGCTTGACCGACTTGAAGGCAAATCCTTTTATTATTTTCTTGATGGCTATTCAGGTTATAACCAGATCGCCATAGCACTGGAGGATTAGGAAAAGACCACCTTCACATGCCCGCATGGTACATACGCATTTTGAAGGGTGCCATTTCGATTATGCAATACTCCAGCAACCTTCCAAAGGTGTATGATGGCAATTTTCTCCAACATGGTAGAAGATTTCCTTGAAATCTTCATGGATGACTTCTCGGTATTCAGAGATAGCTTCAATAATTGCCTCGTCATTTTGGATAAGATGTTAGATGTGAAGAATCCGATCTAGTTTTAAACTGTGAAAAATGTCATTTTATGGTGGAAGAAGGTATCATGTTCGGTCATAAGATCTCATCCAAGGGTATCGAAGTAGATAGAGCCCAGGTAGAAATGATTGAGAAATTACCACCACTAAATTCAATCAAATGGATTCGAAGCTTCCTCGGACATGTAGGTTTTTACATAAGGTTTATTCATAATTTTTCTAAGATTACTAAACCCTTGTGTAACTTGCTTGACCTATGACAAAGCTTTCAATTTTGATGATTCCTGCGCCCAGGCATTTGAAACCCTAAAGAAACAACTTGCCATGACACCCATCGTCGTTTTACCCGATTGGTCCCTACCATTCGAACTCATGTGCGACGCGAGCGATTTTGCGGTAGGGGTTGTTTTAGGTCAGTAGAAAGGTAAAATTTTTCATGTGATATATTATTCTAGTAAAACCCTTTATGGTGCTCAACTAAATTACACAACAACGGAAAAAGAATTACTAGCAGTAGTTGTAACGCCCCGGTTTTGGGCTCAGAAGTTTTGGCGTTGACCGGTTCGGTCAAAGTGCTGATCGAATATATAAGAGTGAATTTAGGAAAGCCTAGTTCGGGTTGCATTAAAAATATGGAAAAATATTCTAAAATCATCTTTTAATATATAAAAGTGAACTGTGAAATCAATTTTGGAAAATGAGGTTCGGAAGGTTGACATTTTGGCTAGTGACCAAAATGTAATTTTTGAAAGTTGCGGGACAGTTTTATAAAGGATTGAAACTTTGAATCTTTAAGGAGCTATTATTCCAAAAAGGATTTCTCCAGATTTTTTCTAAGATATTTTAAGTCTAAAATCTGATTTTAAAGGTTATGAAAAGGAGGGAAATCATTTTTAACCAATTTCCAACTAATTTTCCATTTTCTCTCAAATTCTCTTTTCTCTCATTTTCTCTCTACCCAAACAAGATTTCCTCAGATTTCTTTCTCTGATTTTGACATCTTAATTCCTCATTTCAACTCTCATTTGATTCCTAATCATCTCATCATCAAAACCTCTCAAATTGCAAATTGTTTCATCAAGCATTTTGGCTCTAAAATGGAGAAATTCAAGTTTGGAGGTAAGAACGTCCTTCTCCTCTAAACTATCAGTTCTTTACTGAAATTCCTAAGTTCTCAATCCTTGATTCATGTTTTATTAAAGGCTTTTCAATTGGGATCTTGATTTTTGGCTAAAATGCAAGATTTGGTGATTTTGGTGAAAATTTCGTGTGATCTATTTAAGCAGGGTTTTGAGGTGTTAAATTGATGTTAAATGAATGCTAAAATGATTAGAAGTTGAGGTTTAATCAATGCAATCCCGGATAGGTTGAATTTCCTAAGTTTGGCTTGAGTTTTTGGTTGTTTTTGGAGTGTTTTTGGTGATCTGTTATACCTGGAGGTATAAGGACGTGGTTGTGATCTTTTTGCATGTTATTTGATGTATAAAAATGGTTAGAAGTGATGGATCTTGGCTGGGTTAAGTTTTGGAAGTGTTTGGAGATGATTTCGGTTGTGTTTGGTAGCCAAATTGTTAGATTTGTGATGAGCAGCGAGTTGTGTTGATGTTGCTGGTGTTTTAATGCATATGGATGCATTAATGTTCTGTTTTTATGTGCTTGAAACAGGGGAGGTTGATCCTTGAGCTTTGGAGGTGGTTTCGGAAACTTGGAAAGCTTGTTGGCTAGCTTGTTTGGTAATCGGTGAGTGAAGTTGGGATTTCAGCTTTTGAAACAAGGTTTGAAGGTTTTTGGGAGCTTAGTTTAAGTCTAAACAACTTTGCTAAGCTCAAGAGTAAGTGGATGGGTTTTTGCTCTTGGATTGTGTATGTTTTGGCTTTAAAAATCAAAAGTGGTTGATGATTGATATGCATGTGATTTGCATGGTTTAATTCTGTTTTGTAAGCATGTTTAGCATGGTTTAATGCTGGTTTTGAAAGTCAATTGAAAAGGATGCTCAAGGTAAGAGATCCTTGGTTATGTTTATGAAAGTTGTGATTTTGATGCATGGTTGCATGTGAAGCATGGGATTGCTTGAAATGATGCATGGTTGCATGTGAAGCATGGGATTGCTTGAAATGATGCATGGTTGCATGTGAAGCATGGGATTGCTTGAAATGATGCATGGTTGCATGTGAAGCATGAGATGCTTGAATTAATGCATGTTTGCATGAGAAGCATGAGATGTTTGGTAAGATGCATTGTTGCATGAGATGTGTAAATGCTAGTGGAGGCATGTTACTTGTATGATGAACAAGTGTTGGTTATCATTTGATGAATGATGCATGTGAGCATGGATTACCTATGTTGCATTGGAGTCATGTATGACTTGTTGTTAAAGGCATGTGATGATGATGTTATGATATTTTGTTGCCTTGGTTAAATGCATGTGAAAGGATATTTGAATTATGGTTTTAATGGTTTCTTACTTGTTATGGCTTTCAAGTTATGAAAGGTATGTTGTGAAATTGAGGTGTTTTTCCATGGTTTGGTTTAAGCTTTGCATATGGTGTTTATGCATGTTTTGAGCTTGATGTTGAAAAGAGTTTTCGAACATGGTTTTGGAAAGCAAATCGGGTTGGTTTTTTTTAAAAGTGTTTTAAAGACCCGCTGCATTGATGGTGTTTTGGTTTTGAGCATTCCTCACTAAGCATTATGTGCTTACGCTCCTTTTTATCCATCAATGCAGATTCTTGAGGTTTGGGCAGCAAGGAGCAAGGGATTCAAGGTGGACTCCAATGGAGATGTATGTCTCGGTGAATAGCAATAGTTAATAAGGGCAATGGGGTAGAATCTCTCGGATTGTTGTTATTGTGATCGTATGTGTTGATCAAGAATGTTTATGTACTGTTGTTAGTGATGTTGAATCATGAATTCGTTTAATTGAGGTTGCTTGAAGGATTTGTGCATGAAAGGTAGCTTAAGTAGGAAGCATGTCTTTTAAATTGGGGCTTTTCATGTGTGATGGTTATGAGTTGAATTGTTGATGCATTTATGACCCCTGCATTGTTGTATATCTATGTGGTATGATTTGGTGATGTTAATTTAAGGTTTGAAGCATGTTTGATGTTGAATTTCAAGTCGATTTCAGACAGGGGTATCGGTACTCGGGCTCGCGTATCGATACGCCTGAGCCAAATATGCTCTTTTCTGCCCAGGCGTATCGGTACAGTTGTGGGGGTATCGATACTCATCTGGGTAAAGTTTGAATGTCGTATCGGTACAGGGGATATCGTATCGATACCGTTGCTCGAGTTTGGTTACTGCCTTCCCCGCGTATCGATACGACTTCAGGCGTATCGATACGTGTTCTGTTGTTTCGGTTAAAAGTATCTTTAAATGTTTTGTAAAGTTTGCATTTTGGTCCTGAATCTTGTTTGTGCAATTGTATGAGTTCGGGATGTCTGTTTGAGCTGAATTTTGGCAGGGAAGTATGAAACATGACTAATTTCAAGTCGGTAACTTAAAATCTGGTTAAGTCCTTAAAGTTTTCAGAAATTACAATTTGGTCCTTAAAGTTGTAATTTGTTCAGTTGGGTCCCTGTTTGATCTCTGATGTTTGTGATCTTTGAGCATGGTGTTTGTGTGATCACATATAAGGTTAATGTGCATCTAGACAAGATTAAAAAGAAAAAAAAAAGGTCGTTAATCAAGGTTGACTTTCGGGTTGACTTTGGTTTTCCCCGTGTAATCTTCGTAGTTCGGGTCAGCCGTCTAGGCCGGGCTACGGGGGTTACATTTGGTGGTATCAGAGCTGAGTTGCGAAGGTTGGGGAAAGCGGTAAGTTGTTGTGGTAAGTGTGCTTGATGTTTACCTAGTTGTATGGTTGAAAGCTGGTTGAAGCATGTGTTCTGAATATGCTGTTAATGTTTTTAAGCATGTTGATGATGTATGCGAGCATGATTTGTGGTTATGAATCTTGGTTGAGATCATGTGGATATGTGTCGATGTTATGAGCTGATGCTATGCATGATAAATGTGTTTTGAGCATGTTATGTTGTTAATGTGCTGGTGCTGTTGGATGTTGTTTGGTGTAAGCATGATCAAGGTATGATGTTGATATGCTTGATGTTGTGATATCCATGTGGTGTTGACTGTTATGTCATGTAAGGGGAGGATTCGGGATACCCATTGCCTTATTAATATAGCTATTGTGTTATTTTGGAGTTGGAGTTTGAATCCTTGCTTAATGCTGGTCTAACAGGTTTTGTTTGTTTGTTGTGATTGTGTGTTGTTTGTTGTTAGTGGTGTGGCAAAGATGATGAAAGAGTGGAGGATGAGTGAAATGGTTGCTGCCTTGGGGCAGGTTGTTAAGTCAAAGGATTCACCCTTTTGTAAAGGTGTTTTGTCTCAGTCTTCTGTGACTGAAGTTGAGATGGTAAGGCAGGGGAAGGAAGCTGGTTCCGGGATGGAAAGTTCTTTACCTGTTGTTCAGGAGGTGTTGGGAACATCTCAGGCTATGGTTGAGGTGGGATCAGTGGATGTGCTGGCTAAATGTGTGGGTTTGCCGAAACAGTATTTGTTGATTTGGGTGCTTTGGAGTACCATGGTTCTTCCCCGGAGATGTTTGAGGCTTGGTTGGCCAATGTGGTTCTGATTTTGGATCAAGAGGGCTGTGATTATGCCTGTAAGCTGGGGAGTGTTGTTTCTTTGATGTTGGAGGATGCTTGTTCTTGGTGGACATCTGTGGCTGTGGCGTCACATATCCTTGATGTTGATTGGGATTTCTTCGTGTCTGCTTTCTATGAAAGGTATCTTGGAAAGGGATTTCCAAGGGTTGAGCAAGGTGTGGCTAATGCTGTTGGTGAGCAAGTGTTGCTTGAGCAAGGAGTAGAAGCTCAGTCGTCTGTTTGTGACCGTTGTAAAAGACAACATGTTGGAAAATGTTGGGACACAAGTGTTTGCTGGAACTGTGGTTCTAAGTTGCATGTTAAGCGTGATTGTCCTCATGGAGTGAAGTCAGCTTTGATGTTGGCAAAAGGATCTCAGAAAGGTCGTGGGCGCGACCGAGGCGAGGTTCAGAGGTGGCATAAAAAGCAGAAGGTTGTGAAGAGTTTGGGAAATGAAGTTTGCTGGAACTGTGGGTCTGCTGGACACATGAAGCGTGATTGCTTGATGTTGGCGCGGAACAGTCAAGGCTTCTTATCGCAAGGAGTTGGTGGTGACCCAGGAGTGTTTGTTGGTGCTGCAAGGGTGCAACCGAAGGATGTTGGTTCCGCAAGGAAGAGAGCTCGTTCGATGAAGCTTCAGGGTGGTGTTATGTTTTCAGGTAACCTTGTTAAGAGATCTTTGCTTTAGTTGCTTAGTTTGGTTTCTGTTGGTTTTTCCTTGCGTGGTAAGTTTAGTCTTGTTGCTAGCATGTTTGGGGTAATGGTAGTTGTGGTTAGTAATATCTTGGGTGTGAAGAAGGCTTGAGTAAGTATCTTGTGGTTAATGGTTGTTGGTATGATGGAGATAGTTAAGTTAAAGATGAGTAAGGAGGTTGTTCTTAGACAGATTTTGAGGATGTTATTGGAGGGTGTGAACTGGCATTCATGCACAGTTAAAAGCATTGATATATACTATATTATATATATGTTGGTCCATGCATACATGTGGCATGACATTAGAGGTTTTGCATACATGTACATCAGACATTGATAGGGCATGCAGGTGATCATGCATACGATGTTCACGCACGCTAATAACTAATCGAATCTGTTAGTGTTGTGGTTGGATTAAGTGGGATGATGGGTTTGTGGAGGTGTTTGGTGCTAAGAGTGTGAGTTAGAAGTGCTGGAGTTGTTAAAACAGTTGTTTGTGATGGTGAGAGTGGAATGGCTTGTTGGTAGAAGGAAAGTGTTTGTTGCTTTGAGAGTTTAGTGGTTTGGTGGTGAAGGTATCAGTTGTGGTTAGTATCAGCTAAGTGGTTTGTTTAGCTAAAAAGAAGTGGTAGTTCCTTGGTGCTAAGTGATGTTGCAGTTTGGGGTTGTGTTTCCCAAGTGCTGAGGTAGTTTAGCTTTTAAGTTGTTGTGAAGGGTTGTGATGGTTCTTAGTAATCTATGAAGAGTTCTGAAGCTGTTGTGTGTGTTTTGGGTCAGTAATGTTCTGGTAATGCAAGTGTTCTGGTTGAAGTTTGTAGTGAAGGGCTGTGAAGGATCGAAGGTTTTCGTTGGTTGTTTGGGTTCTTGTGAGAAGTGGCTGGCTAGTTGTGGTTAAGAAAGTTTTGTTTGAAGTCTGTTGATGGTATGTGGAATGGCTGAAGGTTTCAAGTTGAGGTTGTGATGTGATTTTGGTTTTTGGTGCTGGTGAGCTGTTATGGTAATGTCTTTGGCGGATGTGAAGGATTGTCAGCTTCGTTAGAGAGTTTGTGTAAACAGTTGATGTTTAAAGATTTCTGCTTGTTGGGAAAATCTTTGGAAAAGGTTTGGGAATCGCAAGAGTTTTAGAGGTTGAGGGGTTTGCCTGGTGTGGCTAAGTTGGTTTAGTTGTTGTTTCTGTATAAACCAGTCTTGGGAGTTGTGTGTTACAGTGTTGTTTGCTGTAAGAGCTGAAGTTTTTCAGGTTGATGTTGGGTTTGTGTATTGTCTGGTTGTGTGGAAGGTTAAGTCGTGGTTACCTTTGAGAGTTTGGAATTGTGAACAGTGTATGGTGGAGGTTTTGTGTGGAATGTGATCAGTGATGTTGGTTAAGGCTTTTGTGTTGCTTTGTGTGTTGCTTGAGAAGGTTCTGTTCTCTTTTCGCCGGTTGAAATTTCGAGGACGAAATTTCCTAAGGGGGGGAGAGTTGTAACGCCCCGGTTTTGGGCTCAGAAGTTTTGGCGTTGACCGGTTCGGTCAAAGTGCTGATCGAATATATAAGAGTGAATTTAGGAAAGCCTAGTTCGGGTTGCATTAAAAATATGGAAAAATATTCTAAAATCATCTTTTAATATATAAAAGTGAACTGTGAAATCAATTTTGGAAAATGAGGTTCGGAAGGTTGACATTTTGGCTAGTGACCAAAATGTAATTTTTGAAAGTTGCGGGACAGTTTTATAAAGGATTGAAACTTTGAATCTTTAAGGAGCTATTATTCCAAAAAGGATTTCTCCAGATTTTTTCTAAGATATTTTAAGTCTAAAATCTGATTTTAAAGGTTATGAAAAGGAGGGAAATCATTTTTAACCAATTTCCAACTAATTTTCCATTTTCTCTCAAATTCTCTTTTCTCTCATTTTCTCTCTACCCAAACAAGATTTCCTCAGATTTCTTTCTCTGATTTTGACATCTTAATTCCTCATTTCAACTCTCATTTGATTCCTAATCATCTCATCATCAAAACCTCTCAAATTGCAAATTGTTTCATCAAGCATTTTGGCTCTAAAATGGAGAAATTCAAGTTTGGAGGTAAGAACGTCCTTCTCCTCTAAACTATCAGTTCTTTACTGAAATTCCTAAGTTCTCAATCCTTGATTCATGTTTTATTAAAGGCTTTTCAATTGGGATCTTGATTTTTGGCTAAAATGCAAGATTTGGTGATTTTGGTGAAAATTTCGTGTGATCTGTTTAAGCAGGGTTTTGAGGTGTTAAATTGATGTTAAATGAATGCTAAAATGATTAGAAGTTGAGGTTTAATCAATGCAATCCCGGATAGGTTGAATTTCCTAAGTTTGGCTTGAGTTTTTGGTTGTTTTTGGAGTGTTTTTGGTGATCTGTTATACCTGGAGGTATAAGGACGTGGTTGTGATCTTTTTGCATGTTATTTGATGTATAAAAATGGTTAGAAGTGATGGATCTTGGCTGGGTTAAGTTTTGGAAGTGTTTGGAGATGATTTCGGTTGTGTTTGGTAGCCAAATTGTTAGATTTGTGATGAGCAGCGAGTTGTGTTGATGTTGCTGGTGTTTTAATGCATATGGATGCATTAATGTTCTGTTTTTATGTGCTTGAAACAGGGGAGGTTGATCCTTGAGCTTTGGAGGTGGTTTCGGAAACTTGGAAAGCTTGTTGGCTAGCTTGTTTGGTAATCGGTGAGTGAAGTTGGGATTTCAGCTTTTGAAACAAGGTTTGAAGGTTTTTGGGAGCTTAGTTTAAGTCTAAACAACTTTGCTAAGCTCAAGAGTAAGTGGATGGGTTTTTGCTCTTGGATTGTGTATGTTTTGGCTTTAAAAATCAAAAGTGGTTGATGATTGATATGCATGTGATTTGCATGGTTTAATTCTGTTTTGTAAGCATGTTTAGCATGGTTTAATGCTGGTTTTGAAAGTCAATTGAAAAGGATGCTCAAGGTAAGAGATCCTTGGTTATGTTTATGAAAGTTGTGATTTTGATGCATGGTTGCATGTGAAGCATGGGATTGCTTGAAATGATGCATGGTTGCATGTGAAGCATGGGATTGCTTGAAATGATGCATGGTTGCATGTGAAGCATGAGATTCTTGAATTAATGCATGTTTGCATGAGAAGCATGAGATGTTTGGTAAGATGCATTGTTGCATGAGATGTGTAAATGCTAGTGGAGGCATGTTACTTGTATGATGAACAAGTGTTGGTTATCATTTGATGAATGATGCATGTGAGCATGGATTACCTATGTTGCATTAGAGTCATGTATGACTTGTTGTTAAAGGCATGTGATGATGATGTTATGATATTTTGTTGCCTTGGTTAAATGCATGTGAAAGGATATTTGAATTATGGTTTTAATGGTTTCTTACTTGTTATGGCTTTCAAGTTATGAAAGGTATGTTGTGAAATGGAGGTGTTTTTCCATGGTTTGGTTTAAGCTTTGCATATGGTGTTTATGCATGTTTTGAGCTTGATGTTGAAAAGAGTTTTCGAACATGGTTTTGGAAAGCAAATCGGGTTGTTTTTTTTTAAAAGTGTTTTAAAGACCCGCTGCATTGATGGTGTTTTGGTTTTGAGCATTCCTCACTAAGCATTATGTGCTTACGCTCCTTTTTATCCATCAATGCAGATTCTTGAGGTTTGGGCAGCAAGGAGCAAGGGATTCAAGGTGGACTCCAATGGAGATGTATGTCTCGGTGAATAGCAATAGTTAATAAGGGCAATGGGGTAGAATCTCTCGGATTGTTGTTATTGTGATCGTATGTGTTGATCAAGAATGTTTATGTACTGTTGTTAGTGATGTTGAATCATGAATTCGTTTAATTGAGGTTGCTTGAAGGATTTGTGCATGAAAGGTAGCTTAAGTAGGAAGCATGTCTTTTAAATTGGGGCTTTTCATGTGTGATGGTTATGAGTTGAATTGTTGATGCATTTATGACCCCTGCATGTTGTATATCTATGTGGTATGATTTGGTGATGTTAATTTAAGGTTTGAAGCATGTTTGATGTTGAATTTCAAGTCGATTTCAGACAGGGGTATCGGTACTCGGGCTCGCGTATCGATACGCCTGAGCCAAATATGCTCTTTTCTGCCCAGACGTATCGGTACAGTTGTGGGGGTATCGATACTCATCTGGGTAAAGTTTGAATGCCGTATCGGTACAGGGGATATCGTATCGATACCGTTGCTCGAGTTTGGTTACTGCCTTCCCCGCGTATCGATACGACTTCAGGCGTATCGATACGTGTTCTGTTGTTTCGGTTAAAAGTATCTTTAAATGTTTTGTAAAGTTTGCATTTTGGTCCTGAATCTTGTTTGTGCAATTGTATGAGTTCGGGATGTCTGTTTGAGCTGAATTTTGGCAGGGAAGTATGAAACATGACTAATTTCAAGTCGGTAACTTAAAATCTGGTTAAGTCCTTAAAGTTTTCAGAAATTACAATTTGGTCCTTAAAGTTGTAAATTTGTTCAGTTGGGTCCCTGTTTGATCTCTGATGTTTGTGATCTTTGAGCATGGTGTTTGTGTGATCACATATAAGGTTAATGTGCATCTAGACAAGATTAAAAAGAAAAAAAAAGGGTCGTTAATCAAGGTTGACTTTCGGGTTGACTTTGGTTTTCCCCGTGTAATCTTCGTAGTTCGGGTCAGCCGTCTAGGCCGGGCTACGAGGGTTACAGTAGTTATCACATTTGACAAGTTCTATTCCCATTTGATTGGTACGAAGGTAATTTTTTCCATACTGACCATTCATCAATTAAGTATTTATTTGCTAAAAAAGATGCCAAACCTCTTTTAATTTGTTGGATATTGCTTTTACAAGAGTTTGACATTGAAATTAAGGACAAGAAAGGATCGAAGAACCATGTTGCTGATCACTTGTCAAGACTGGAAAATGGAGATGAGGATTCTGATTCCTTGGAGATCCACGACACATTCCCAGATGAGTGGTTATTAGTTGCCACGACAACTCCCTGATATACGGATTTAGTTAACTTTTTGGTTAGCGATATTTTGCCTTATGATCTTACTCACCAAGGAAAGAAGCGGTTTCGACATGATGCTAAGCATTATTATTGGGACGAGCCTCTTTCGTTTAAACAATGCGCAGATCAGGTAATACGACGTTGTGTCCCCAAAGAGGAGCAACAAAATGTGCTACGCCAATGCCACTTTTCACCTTATGGAGGCCACTTTGGAGGAACTCGCACAACGACCAAGGTTCTTAAGAAAATTCCTTAACAATTTTCTCCAAAAAGTAGAAAAATTCTTTCACATGATCTTTTGTTCTTAAAAAATTTCTTACAAATACACATGTTACCCAAACTCAAAGAGCCTAAGCCCAAGCCGGCCAGACAATAGCAACGGCTCAAGAATATCCCTTATTCTTTCCCACTCATCAAGGAAGGGGGAAACATGGTTATAAATACCCTTCACAAGCCTTTTTCCCAACCCGTATGGGATATAGGCTTTTGCCTTTAGTTCTCACCTTAAGCATTACCAACAATCATCACCATTTACTTTTCTTTTTCAGTGTAAGGAATTATATTCCAGAGTTACAACCAATCCCTGTGGAGACGATATCGAAATCTATACTATAACTTGCGACATGTACACTTGCACCAATTGTGGAGAACTCTAACCACACAACAGTTACCTTTTCAAATTTCAACTTATGTTCATTCTGCAGAGAGTCAACGGAATATGTTAAGCATTTGTTCTGTCACTGCCCGATATCATGGAGAATTTGGCAGCGATAGTGTCAGATATGGAAGGTGTCAGATATGTCAGGTATAGGAACAAAATTGTGTTTAATGGTATATCTATTGATGAAAACCAACTTTTTAAAACTGTTCTCTTAAGAATAGGTTAGTGGTGCCATGGGAAATGGCCTCTTTCTTTCCCTTCGGCATCGTATTTTCTTCTTTGTCCTTCGGTTGGGATGCATAAACCTAGTGTTGGTTGCAATTCTCTTCATTTCGCTTCTTTGAATTCTTGGTGTCCCCCTGCTTGTGGAACACTTAAATTCAACATTGATGCAAGTGTGAGAGGAAGCTTTGGTATTGCTGGAATATGTGTCGTTTTACGTGATTCTTCTAGTAAAATTCTCATTCGTTTTTCTAGATGTATTGGTATGTCTGACCCTACAGGTGCTGAACTCAAAGTTGTTAAGGAAGCCTGTTTGATTCTGAAAAATTCATGATGGGTGTCTTCGTTCTCTCTTATTATTGAATCTGATTGTGGTCTACTGATGGAATAGATTAACAAGTGTGTATCAGTCCAGTCTATTTTTGAGCAAGATATTTTGTTTTGCAAGCGGTTGAGTAGGGAAATGTTATGCATTTTTCAGCCTATCTCTCGAGAAGCAAACGTGGAAGTTGATAAATTGACCAAGGCTGGAATCGATAGGTTCATCCCACTATTTTGGGAAGAGTCAAGTTAATATGGGTGTTTGTTCTGTTAAGTTTATTTTGAGTGATTCATGTATGTGGGGTTAGTAGTGATGAGCTATGGTTTTCAACATCTGTTATGGTATTTTCAATGTAAGGTGACAATTTTTATAATTATATATTAAACTCTTTTCCCCTCCCGCTAGTCGGGATTGGAACGTTTTCCTATTCTATATAAGGAGGTTTTTAACGAGGATTAAATTTTTATAAAAAAAATATGTTTCTTCACAATGGCACTTGGAAAATTTGACCAAGATATATATATATATATATATATATATATATATATATATATACTAAAAATCCAAAGCATTGTTGATTTTAGAGGTCAAACAATAAAATAAGTTTGAATTAGCAACTAACCTAAAGGTCAAAATTTCATTTAATATCGGTGGCTGGCTGTGTCGTTAGTTTTTCTTGCATAATTTTTGGGTTACTTTTGAAAATTGCTTCCTCCTTCCAATTTCATCTTATTCTGTTTTTTTACAACTAAAACCCAACTATTTGATAAATTACTAACATTTTGTTTCTTGAAATCAATGAAGTATATATAAATATTTTGCATATTATCTACTTTTTATAAAATTCCTTTAAGTACTAACTAATTTTCAATTGAAGGAGATTGTTTCATGAGAAGATTCAACCGTAATTGAGATTGATTGAGCATGAAGAAGTGTTTTTTCATGGTTAATTTTACTTTAAATTTTTTCACAAAATTATAATTTTAAAAAATATTTTATAAGTTTAAAAATAAATCGTGAATTCCTATATATTTATTAAAAAATTCTTTTTAAAACTTTTTGGAATTATTATTTAGAAATATTTAAAAATATATATAAAAAAAACAAAAGTTTTGTTACAATTGATGGGGCGAATGAGATTTTCCATTAATTTTAACATAATGTGTTACTTCCTAATGACATCTAACGGAGCGGTACTAATTTTATAATAAAAATTCAGAATTTAATGGTTAATTTTGTAAAATATAAACATTGAGTTATTAATATAACCATTTTAAAATAATAATTTAGTGATACTTTTAAACTTTACCCCAAAATAAATAATTGAACTAAATTTCATGAGCTTGAAATGTTAATTTGTTTGTTGCCAATCCCCTTTGACGTTTACAACTTTTTCGTATCTCGAAACCTTCTATAAAGCATTAAAAAAATCCTTCTCGTATCTCAAAGTCAAAATTTCCAACACCTTAAAAGATTACCCAAGTAATCAATTATTCAAATATGAAGACAAATGTAAACATTTGCAACTCTGATGTAGAGTTGGCATTCAATCGAGTCAAGTCGATTTAAAAAATTTAGAGTTATTTGGGTTTATAAATTTTATTTTATAACTTAAACTTTATTCGAAACTTTTTGAATCGATTTTAGCTGTTCGAGTTTCTTTTCAGATTTAATTGTAGACATTTATAATGCTATAGAAATAATTTGTTACAATTTAAACAACTTTCTGTAATCATATAAGATATACATATATATTTCTTTATATTTTTCATAATTGGGTATGCATATATAAGGTAAAGTTGTGGGGCTCAACTAGAACTTGAAAACTAATTACTAAAATTTTTAATTATTTAAATTCTCATTTTTCGCGTCAATTTAAGTAAAAAAAATTAATTTTTTTAAATCGAGTTTTACTCTTCCTACCCTAATGAGTCAGGGAAGTACACAATTTTCAACTTTGTTGGGGGTGTTTGCAACAGCAATTGGGATCAAATCGATAATAACATAATTTGTAGGCATCATGTTCATTGCATGGAATGTAGAAAAGGATATGTGAGAGAGAGAGAGAGAGAGAGAGAGAGAGAGAGAGAGAGAGAGAGAGAGAGAGAGAGAGAGAGAGAGAGAGAGAGAGAGAGAGAGAGAGAATATGTTATCAAACAAAAATCCAATGGTATAACATGTGAAAAAAAAGTTTAACTTCTTTTGGACTTTAATTTGGCACGTTCGTTTCCTATAAACAAAAAGTTTCTTCTTTCGGCATTTATCCTTAGCTATCCAAAAGGAACATGAAGGAACTAATAAATAAAAGAGTTAAAAAAATTCCATAGTATATCATTATATAAAAATCATTTATTCCTTTCATATCTTCTTTTTTTTTTTTTATCAAACATGGGACTTTTGGAAAATATTTCATTAGTTTTCCATAAAGGAAAAGTAAATTATATTTGTGGTTTCAAATTAAAGAATGAAAATATTGGTTTATATATTACAAGTATACTGATAATACTAATATATGATCATATAATAAATGAAACACAAATTTTACGTGAAAGACCCTAAAAGAGAAATTTTATGGGTGGATGATGAGAAATTCACAATAATGTCGAATAATACAAGAATATGCTTTTACAACCAAGGCTGAAGTTGGGATTCACTTATGGGGCAAGTTGTTTAACTTTGAAATGAGTATGATATTAAAAAAACAATTAAATTATAAAATCAAGGGAGTTAGGGTTTTATTTTTTAAATTTTGAAATTAAAGGACTTAAAAGTAATTAAACTAAAAAATTGGGAGTCAAAACTTAATTTCATTAATTTTAAAATTAACAAGATCTTAAAAATTAATTAAACCATAAATTTTTGGAGGGGAAAGTAATTAATTACAATAGTTTCAAACTATTGATGGCGTAATATGCAATTAAACCAATTACCCCTCCCAAAATCAACGTGCATCCATCCCTGTTTGCAACCCACGCGACTCTACAACGAACCCTCACTTTTTCTTGTAATTTTACTTTTTCACCAAACATGTCGTATCGAAATTTTTAGACCGGATCAAAATAGAATTAAGTCACAAACTCCAACATTATACTTAAAAATAGACCTCACCATTTTATATATGCCACAAAAAATTAATAAAAACATTACATGAAAAAATAGAAATAATATGATAAAATTTAGATAATATTAACAATTAGTGTGTCAATGTATATATAATACTTAAATATAATCAAGTTTTTTCTCTCTAACAACCCTAGTTTTTTTCTCTAACAACAATGCGTCACGTGCAAGTTTTTTTAATTTTTCTGCGTTAGCCAGCGATCGGCAATCACCTTGCTTTTTATTTTCGATCGCCGGTGTTTATTATTTTCTTGTTTTAATTTTTTTCTAATAAGAATCTCTGCCTTTATGGCATGCGTTTTCTCTGTCCTTGTGACATATTTTCTTTGTTTTTTGGTTTTGTTTCATTTGTCCTTGCGGCATGATTTAACATACCCTAGCGGTCGATCGTTGCTCGCATAAAGTTTTAATCGGCGTTAGTTCCTGATTATGATTTTGACGGTGGTCACGAAAAGTTAGATCCTTAATCAGTTGATGGTTGTTTGCCGATGTTGTAACACCCCGATCTAAATGTCGCAATTTAGGCCTTAAGCCCAAATCAAAACCATTAAAACTCTCAACTGGGTTTAGCCCAAACAAGTTATTTCCCAAAAGCATTTTAAGTTAATAATTAAATATATAATTAAATATTTGAAACAGTACAAAAGAGCTCCAATTTAATTTAAAACATTTAAACATTTGATTTGATCTATTCAATTTCAAAAGTAAGAAGTACAAAACCCACACGTAAGGCCTTATGAACAAATAGCCCACTAAACCTTAGTATCGTACTCTAAAAGCCTAAACATGCTGGAATCTCGAACTGATGGTGCTTCACGATCCCACAATCCGACGAACAACCTACGCACGGAAACAATAATTCCGAGCGCTGAGCTTACAAAGCTCAGTGGTACACATCTATTCTACGATACCTCATACTAATCATAAACATAAGCATGCAAGCTAGTACAAGCAATAAGGAGAGAAAAATAAACATGCCGCGCTACCACTAGCTGCCCAAACACATGCTCTCAACATAGAAATCATCATACAAGGCCCAAAAGGCCCAACCATACGCAAACATGGCAATAACATCATATAACTATGACGCAACCTCTAGCCGCCAAACAATATAGCATACAAGCATTTTACCACAATTTAGGAGTGACGCCCGCATCCACAAAGTATCAGGATCGTCCACTCCGGGTGACGCCCGCTCCGCAAAGCATCGGGATCGTGTACTCTGAGTGAGGCCCGCGTCCACAAAGCATCGGGATCCTCCACTCTGAGTGAGGCATGCGTCTAGAAAGTATCGGGATCCTACATTCAGGAATCTTCAATTATGGTGTTGTAACACACTCTTTATCTCACTGGGTATCCCTATCCCATCAACTAAAGAGACTCAACAAATCAAATACCTTCCTCGCATACAAGCAACGCGATCCCAAGGATCTCCCTATTGTTGCTAAATGTTATCACATCATTTATTTTAGATTACTGAGATGTTAATACATTATGAAAGGTATATAATTAATCTCATTTAATGCCTCTGTTAATCCTCGTTATCTCATTTATCAAGTCATAATTCCATTATCGATATTTCCATCCTAAAATCATATTTATTTATTATTTAGCGTATCGAGTATCGGTACTCGAACACGAGTATCGGTACAGTACCCTCAGGTATCGGTACTCACACGCGTACCGATGCTAAAACTGCTTACTGAAAATCCTAGATTTCCATTAGCACCGATACGACCCAAGCTCGTACCGATACCCTATTCACAGATTCGTACCATATCCTCGACTCACAGTAATACAACGCTTACTCGATCTCAACAACTTATGGAAGTCATTACAGTTGGTTTACTAACGCATTTACTCAATTAACATTGCTTATCGGCTTTATACTCATTTATTCGAATATAACCATTATTCATCTATTACATATTTTTCTATCGAATCACATTAGTCCATTCAAATAAGCATACAAATCGTCACATTTATCTCAATAAATCTAACAATCATCAATTAATCATATTGGCATCACAAACGACCCTACACGGTCTCTAAAGCCTCTAGAAATCCCATCATATTCGTAACATCATCATGCATTTCAAAATATTGAGTCACATACAATCGATCTCTACTCATGCTTATCTATCACCAACCTATTTTGCAACCACTAACAAGCAAGGCAATTACGCTTATGATGCTCATGAAGCAATAGGAGTTCGAGGTGTACTAACATAATGTTGATATCGCTAAAATCCTCATCCAAGCTTCCCAAATATTCCACTTGACCCGATACCTGATCCCAAATAATCCTCGTATACCAACGAATACGAAACTATGTTAATTCATGCATCACCTAATCAAAATCACACGGTCAAATGCGTAAAAACAGCTTATCAGGTTCGAATTTAGCAAAACGAATTGTGCCATTGGATCCAGAACATTGAGAAACCCCCGGGTAAGGTCCCCAAGAAAAATTCAACGGCCCGATCAACTATGGTCAAGGCCTAGTGATCTGGTGCGACACAGGTACACGAGACCTATGGTGCACCCTAGAAACAGAATCATGTGTACCCAGGTGCATGGAGTCTTCGGTGCGCTTTAGGAAGCCGGAGTCAATGTGCGTAAGTAGACCAGGGCTTCGGTGCACCCGGGTGAGGCCAATTCGGTGTAGCGCGGTGCACCGCAGCATGGTGCATCCGCTGGGCTGAACCATGCCCACCCCGTCGGTGACGCATGAGGGCGCGTGGGAGGCCTTCTAGTGGTCGGACGGCAGCGATCGACTCCATATCGGCAGTACTTCAGCCGGTGAGCACGTCGGTGACCTCCAATTCTAGTTTTGGCCGCCAGAAATGCTTCATCGTGTACTTGGTCGAACTTATTTTCCCTCACCATGGGGAACGAGAGCGACAACGGTGACTTGGCGACCATTGGTCGACTCGTCTCGGCGAGAGCTTTCCAACGGTAACGGTGGTGTCGCGAAGAATGCTCGAGCGGCGATAGATCGAGCTTCAAAGCTCTTCTCCTTCACTTTTCCATTTTTCTCTATCTATCCACCTTTCTCTCTTCCTTTTCATTTTCTCTTTCTCCATCATATCCCCTTTCACTTTTTTCACCTACCACCCCCTTTAACTTTTTTATTTTATCTTTTCAATTTCAGACTCTCCAAAATAAAAAATGATACCATTTAACTAAAGCTCAACACCCCATTCTTCCTTTTTGCCACTAGGCCCAAACTTATTAATTGGGCTCCCAACATAAAGGCCCAAAATCTGATCTGAGACCCGATTCGCTAACCCGAAGTTCGGGTCGTTACAACTCTCCCCTCCTTAAAAGAAATTTCGTCCTCGAAATTTATACGTGTAAACCAGAGAGGATGTCAAAACTTTTATAACTTTCCAACATTCTCAAACCTATCCCACTGCGCTACTCTGATCTCTTACAACACTCATCAACGATGACCATTATCTTCTAAGGACACATACAAAATCTCAACTGATTCTTCCTCTTAGAAGGAAGTCATCTTCTCTCGGTACATCACAGACGACAAGCAAAATCCAACGTTACCCCGACAAAGCTGTCACACGAAAACATCATCAAGGAAACTTAGCTTACACTATAGAACCCAAAAGATTGTTGCACAACAAAATCTTTCCACAACTCCACACGACCTAAAAGAACGGGAGGTTACAAAACCATTGTAACCAAAATGAAGCAGTTCATCACGTGAAGACTCTTTAAAGGATACTCTAACTCGGATGGCATCTTTTACCAAAATCATTTCTTTCCCGGTGCAAGACTTCTGAAAAAGAACGACATCCCAACACGCCTCAAGCACTTAGCTTAGTCTCAGCATGATAACTCATATAGGCAACTAAAGCATCACACATTAACTCGATTCACATAAGGATCTTGCACTTCAAACTATCACATGTCCGAAAAACACGTCATCTATACTCTCCATCAGATCTTTCATCGCATGCAATCCCAGCAAGGGATAAGGGTCCAACACAACCCTCAAATCTCGTACCCAAAAGGTAGCATGTACACACCGTAGTGTCGTACAACCTAACCCGCAACCAATCGAAGCAGCCTTTCTATCTGTTTCTCATATTTCATTACTCAAAGAAATTCATTGAAACTACGCGCTCACAATCCCTTAGAAATTGCACGGCCATCTTTTTAAATCCAATAAGGAACATCAAAGCATCACAATAACTCTTAAGAACTCGACATTAGACTTCCAACTAACGACAAGTCAATTCTTACCACTTTCTCAAACACACGACTCCACATTGTCTCTCAAAGTACGTGGAGAAGCTAGGTACAACTGTCGTTCCCAAAATTTACCATGTACTGACCACAGTACTACATCTGAGAACTTCTACACTAATACATCAATCTATAAATCACACATAAAAGATCTTGAGGTCAACGAAAGCCATCGAGCTTATATATAATCTTAACACTGTACCCATTGAAAACAAACAAATGTTTCTTCTTGCGGTTTCCAAAGCAAATCAATCCTTAACTCAAAACTTAGCTGACAAAACGCACATCTATCGATACAGACCGTTTAGTACTACATAAGAAGATTCACTTGCCTTGACATGTCTTTCTCAAAAACACCCACAACAAGATATCATGATCCATTGAAAACTATTTGACCAAAATTTCAACCACAACAGTGAGTCCACATAACTATAAGGAACCGAAAAATCTCACGGTCCCCCAAAACTAACTAATCCTCAACATAAAACTTAACAATTAAACTACACTGGTATTGAAACTGGTTGAGCAGTACTGACACCAATGAAACAAATATTGGTACCACATATAGCTAGCATCGGTACTCCCTTACACGACCAACATTTGCAATCCTTGATCGCCCCACATAGGCAGCATGATACTATAACTCGAACTAACTATGTACATTCTATTACTTAAAAAATTCACTTTACTTAGGTGGTGATCAAACACACACGATCAACAGCTCTAAATTACTACGACTCAGGTCGTTTCCCCAAACTCAAACTTCTTAAAGATCAAATACCCAAAACTTCACACTGTTGGAGTAAGCACACATTTCCCCTTCTAGCAGAAAGATAGCGCATTGACAATACAAAAAAAAAAACATCCTCGAAGACTTCAAAACCTTACTCGACTTTAATTGAGTCAGCAGAACTGTTACAACATAATGGTCTTACGTAGCTCGGATTTCCATCAACGTTCCTTGACTTGCCTCAAGGAAACTGATGAGTGTTCAAAAAAGCTATTTTTATTACCCTTTTCACTAATATTATTGTTAGACTTTGGAACATTTTAGTTCCATTATTAAGCATTCATGCATATTGTCATAATTTCCTTCACCGTTATGCTTGAGTTTACAATTTAGTTTATTTTGGTGAAAAAGATACTTCTAGAGGCTGTTTTGGTGCATACAGGTTAATTGCCCGGGCATGTGATGCCGTGCAGACATGTGATGTCGTGCGGGCTGGTGATGTCGAGCCGACATTACAATGTCGTGCGGGCAATGAAGGAAAGGAAGGATGGTGCAGAACGAGCTATGGACCGGTCAAGATCAACCCAAGCCAAAAATGACAGTTTCTACTTAAGGAAGCTGAACCATGGGACAGAGCCCTACTGAGCAGAAAAGATAGACAAATTTTTGCCGAGGCAATTGGTACTTCCGGCGGGCAATGCACAGACAAAGTTTTCGTCGGGCAAAATATGCAAAGTGGTAGTCGATTGAAGATCATAAAATGCTGGATTTTTATACACTGTAACGCCCCAATTTTGGGCTTAAAAGTTTTGGGTTTGGACCGGTTCGGTCGGAGTGCGGTTCGAATATATAAGGGTGAATTTAGGAAAGCCTAGTTCGGGTTGTATTAAAAATATGGAAAAATGTCTTAAAATCCTCTTTTCTTATATGTAAGAGAATGGTGGAATCCATTTTACAAAATGAGGTTTGGAAGTGTGACATTTTGGGTTAGTGACCAAAATGTAATTTTCGAAAACTGTGTGATTGTTTTAAAAAGGATTGAAACTTTGAATCTTTAAGGAGCTATTTACCCAAAAGGAGTTTCTCCAGATTTTTCCTAAATATTAAAGGTTTAATTAATGGTTTTTAAATAAAAGAAAAAGGGAGGGAAGATATTTTGGCATTTTCCAACTAACTTTTCCTAAATTCCATTTTCATTTTCTCTCATCTTTTCTCTCAAACCAAACACTTTCTCCAGCACATTTTCCCTCTAATTTTGTCATCTAAATAACACATTTCAATCCTCTTTTGATCTCTAATCATCTCTTCAACAAAACCTTTGCATTTGCTATTTGGATTTTCAAGAATCTTGGTTCCAAAAGGGAGAAACTCAAGTTTAGAGGTATGAACGTCCTTCTCCTCTAAATTCTCAGTTCTTTACTGAAATTCCTAAGTTCTCAATCCTTGATTTGTGTTTTATAAAAGGTTTTGTAGATGTGTTCTTGATCTTGGCTTTAAAATGCAAGATTTGGTTGATTTTTGATAAAATTCGTAAGATCTGTTTGGGCAGTGTTTTGAGGTGTCTATTTGATGTTAAATGAATGTATAATTGATGAGAAATTGAGGTTTAATCAATGCAATCCCGGATAGGTTAATTTTCCTAAGTTTTGCTTGAGTTTTTGATGGTTTTTGGAGTGATCTTGATGATCTGTTATAGCTGGAGGTATAAGGACGTGGTTAGATCCTTTTTGGATGTTAATTGAGGTTTATGAATGTTTAGAATTGATGGATCATGGCTGGGTAGTGTTGTGGAGTTGTTTGGAGATGATTACGGTTGTGTTTGGTAGCCGAAATGGGAGTGTTGATGAGAGCAGCGAGTTTAGGTGCTTTCATTGAAGATATTAATGCATGATGATGCCTTAATCCTCTGCTTTGATGTGTTTAAAACAGGGGAGTCATATTTGGATCCTAGTGGTGGTGATTCGGAAGCTTGATTGGTGTTTCGGCAAGTGGCGAAACGGAATCGGTGAGTGGATTTTGGTTTTCAGCTTTGAAACCAATGTTTTGAAGGTTTGGGAGCTTAGTTTAAGTCTAAGCAACTTAGCTAAGCTCAAGAGTAAGTTTTTGGAAAAACTCTCTTGATGATGAACCATGGATTGGTTGTATGTAATGTGGTTTGTTTGCATGTTTTAAATCCTGTTTTGAAAGCATATTTAGCATGTTTATTTGCTGAGATTATAAGCCATGTGTTGAAGGATGCTCAAGGTAAGAGATCCCTGTTTTTGAACCTCGTTTTAATGTGGTTTGATGCTTAAGGATGCATGATGTTTATGGCTTTGTTAAATGCTTTAAAACAGTGGAATAATGTTGTTAATGATGCATATTGGCAAGTGATGGTTAAGGTCACAAAGGTGGTTAAAAGTCCTTGTGTGAGCCTTGTTTATTTAAGAACAACATGGTGGTTAAAAGTCCATGGTTTGTTCTTGGTTAAGATCACCAAGGTGGTTAAAATTCCTTGTGCGAGTCTTGTGTATTTAAGAACAACATGGTGGTTAAAAGTCCATGGTTGGTTCTTGGTTAAGGTTACAAAGGTGGTTAAAATTCCTTGTGTAAGCCTTTTTTATTTAAGAACACCAAGGTGTTTAAAAGTCCTTGGGTGATTCTTGTTAAGGACACAAAGGTGTTTAAAAGTCCATGTGTGGATCTTATGTTGATTGTATCACTTGTGGCCAATATGACATGTTATGAATTTGAAGCATGATATGCTTGTTTCAAATGCTTATGTGCATGAGTAAATGTTGCCTTGAGTTAAGGTTTATAAATGTGTTTTATGAATGCATTATTGAGTGGTTTTAATTGAGCATTCCTCACTAAGCTTTTGCTTACGCTCTCTCTCTTTTTTTAAATCAATAATGCAGAGCATTGAAGTGCATTTGGGGCAGCAAGGAAGCCAAGAATCCAAGTGAAGGTTCTAAGCTCATGTATGGTGAACATTTTCCTAAAACTATTAGCTTTTGGGCATTTGGCAATGGGGGACCTATGTTGTTGTTTTGGGAGATGTTTTGGACTCCCTAAGTTGGTTTTTGTTGATATTGATGTTGGTACATGTAATTGGCCTCTTGGTATGTGTTTTGGTGATTTGAGGATTTCATGGTTTGCTTTATAGGATGCTTGCCTATAGAATTGGGTATTTCTTAATTTGATGCCATGATGATGTATGGTTGATGCATTTGTGTTCCTTATGCATGTAATGGCTTGCTGGTATAATTTGGTGGCATTTGGAGCATGTTTGATGGGTCAATTGTGTGTTTATTCAGCTAATTTTCTGCAATCTGGGCAGGCCGTATCGGAACGGGTGCTACCGTTTCGGAACAGGGGCCTGAAATGGCCTAGGCGTTCCGAAACGGGAGGAACCGTTCCGGAACGGAAATGCCACTGCCAAGCCATGTTTCGGAACCCATTTCGGAACGGTCCCGCATTTCGGAACAGGTCCTCCCTGTTTCGGAACACTCGACCGTTGGGCTCTGAATTTGATGGTTATATGTTTTAAAATGTTTGTGTTTTGGTCATGAATCTTGTTATTGCAATTGTATGAGTTTGAGATGTCCGTTTGAGCTGAAATTTGGCAGAGAAGCATGAAACATGAGTAATTTCATTTTGGTAACTTTTAATTGGGATAAGTCCTTGTAATTTTCAGAATTTGCAATTTGGTCCCTAAAGTTGTAATTTGTGCAATTGAGTCCCTGAATGTTCTCTGATTGTTATGATCTTTGAATATGATGATCTCGTGAATATATCTAGGGATAATGTGCACCTAGACAAGTTTAAAAAGAAAAAAAAGGGTCATTAATCAAGGTTGACTTTCGGGTTGACTTTGGTTTTCGCCGTGTAAACTTCTTAATTCGGGTTAACCGTCTAGGCCGGGTTAAGGGGGTTACATTTGGTGGTATCAGAGCTGAGTTCTCGAGTAATTGGGAATGATTATGTGAGTGATTAAAGTATGTATGCTTTGTATGCTTTTTGAGTGGAAGCATGTTGAGTGAATTGTGATTATGTTGCAATTGTGATGTATGCTGTGGTGAAGCATGTTGTGGGTACCCATTGCCAAATCAAAGCTAATGTAACGATGTTGTTTTAAGTGGAAATGAGCTTGAGTACTTGGATTGCTTACCTTGCTGAGCCCGACATTGTTTTATTGCATTGTGATTGTATTGTTAGAGTATGGCACCTCGTAGAGAAGTAAGGGTTAATACACGAGCTATGGCTCAAAGTGAAAATGAAGAAAACGCTGAGAATGCTATGGATTTACCTCCTCCGCCTGGTGGTGGTGGTGCTGAGGGTGAAGGAGCTGGAGTTGCAGCTGGTGCTGGGGTCGCTGGACCTGAAGCTGGTCAGGGGAAGCTATTCCTGACATGGCGATGTTAGTGCAAGCTATTGCTGGTGCTTTTCGAGCAGCAGTAGCTGGAGCTCAAGGAGCTGGGCATCAGGGAGATGCTGGAGTTAGACTACCCTTGGAACGCTTACGCAGTCTGGGAGGGACTGAGTTCAGGGGTTTGTCAGCTGAAGGTTCGGAGTCTTGGTTAGAGAGTACCAAGAGAATCTTGGGGCAGATGAGTTGCACTGATGTGCAGAAGCTGGGGTGTGTGGTATCATTGCTGCAAGATGATGTGTACACGTGGTGGACAACCACTATCTCCGGGATGGCAGAAGCTGATGTAACTTGGACGTTCTTCCAGAACGCGTTCAAGAGAAGGTATCTGGGTGTGAGGTACCTAGATGAAAAGAAGAGGGAGTTCATGTCTCTTACCCAGGGGAGCATGTCTGTAGCTGAGTATGAAGTTCAGTTTGTTCGACTCAGTCAATACGCACCTGAGCTTGTTCCGGATGAGCGGGAGAGGTGTGAAAGGTTTCGTTATGGTTTAGTGACGGATGTGAAGATGTATGTGCTGGCTACCGAGTATAATGATTTTGATGTGCTGGTGGGCCGAGCCAAGGATATTGAGATGAACTTGGGTTTATCGTCTAAAGGTGCTGGTTCTGGTGCTGGTAAGCGAGTAGCTGAATATAGTTCCGGTGGTGGACGGAACAAGAGGGGACGTGATCAGAAGTATCAGTCCTCAGCTAAGCGAGGTGGTGGTGCGCCTGCTCAGGGAGGCAAGGCAAGAGTTGATCCGAGCGCATGTTGGACATGTGGATCGCGTGGCCATATGAAACGTGATTGTCCTCGAGCTGTGAGGGAGGTGCAGGCTCCTGTTGTGGCAGCTGGTAATTCGTGCTGGAACTGTGGATGTACGGATCACTTGAGGAGAGAGTGTCCTATGTTGGCTGGTGGCCAAGTGCGTGCTCCTGTTGCTGTTGCACCACAGAGAGGTCGTGGGCGCGGCCGTGGTAACTTTCAGCGGAGAGAGGAAGGTGGTCGGGGTGTGGCCCATGTTGTGGCTATTCAGCCTGAGGGTGACGGCCAAGCCAGGGTGTATGCTCAGTGGGAAGGGAGGAATGACGCGGATGTGATCGCAGGTACTTTTACTTTGCAATCCTTGTCATTACTTTCCTTGATTGATTCTGGATCTACGCACTCATACATATTGCGTGAGCATGCTGAATTGCTTGGTTTGCCTGTTGAGTCTTTGGATGTTGGTGTGCGTGTCACTAGTTCTTTTGGTGAGACTGTTGTGACTCGAAAGCTATACAGAATATGTCCCTTGGTTGTGCAAGATCATGTTTTTCCTGTTGATCTTATGGAGTTGCCTTTCTACGATTTTGATGTAATCCTTAGTATGGATTGGCTTGCTGAGCATCGTGCTGTAGTGGATTGTGAGAATAAGCGAGTTTCGTTGAAGCTTGCGGATGATTATGAGGTAGTTGTGGTTGGTGAGAATGTGAAGTTTCTTGCCAATGTGGTGTCTACATTGGAGGCGAGCCAGATGCTGAGGCAAGGTTGTGAAGCTTACCTAGCTTTTGTGATGAATCCTAGTTCTAAGGAGTTGCGTGTGCAAGATATCAGGATTGTGAAAGAGTTTCCTGGTGTGTTTCCTGAGGAGTTGCCTAGATTACCTCCTAATCGTGAAGTGGAGTTTGGGATTGAGCTGTATGAGAATACAACTCCTGTGTCCATTACCCCTTATAGAATGGCACATAAAGAGTTGAAGGAGCTGAAGATGCAGTTGCAAGAGTTGCTCGATCGTGGTTTCATCCGGCTGAGTGTGTCACCTTGGGGTGCACCGGTCTTGTTTGTGAAGAAGAAGGATGGCACTATGAGAATGTGCATTGATTACCGTCAGCTGAACAAGTTGACTATCAAGAATCGGTATCCTTTGCCGAGAATTGATGATCTCTTTGATCAATTTCGGGGAGCAGCTGTGTTCTCTAAGATTGACTTGAGGTCAGGGTATTATCAGTTGAAGGTAAAGGATGTGGATGTGCCTAAGACAGCTTTCAGGACGAGGTATGGGCATTATGAGTTCCTTGTGATGCCGTTTGGTCTGACAAATGCTCATGCAGCTTTCATGGACATGATGAATCGTGTGTTTCATGAATACCTGGACAAATTTGTTGTGGTGTTCATTTATGATATCCTTGTGTACTCGCGTACTGAGGAGGAGCATGAAGAGCATTTGAGGATTGTGTTGCAAGCCTTGTTGGAGAATCAGCTTTATGCTAAGCTGAGCAAGTGTGAGTTCTGGTTAAGTGAGGTGGTGTTTCTTGGTCATGTGGTTTCTGCTGAGGGGATTCGTGTTGATCCTCAGAAGATTGAGGCAGTGATGAATTGGAAGGTTCCTAAGTCTGTTCATGAGGTCCGTAGTTTCCTTGGTTTGGCGGGATACTACCGGAGGTTTGTGGATGGGTTTTCGAAGATTGCTGCACCTTTGACAAAGTTGTTGCAGAAGGATGTTAAGTATGAGTGGACGGAAGCGAGACAGCAGGCTTTTGAGAAGCTTAAGGCAGCTTTGACGCAAGCTCCGATCTTGGTTCAACCTAAATCAGGAAAGAGTTTGTGGTTTATAGTGATGCGTTCTATGTTGGTTTGGGATGTGTGTTGATGCAAGAGGGTAAGGTGGTGGCTTATGCATCGCGGCAGTTGAAAGTGCATGAGCGCAATTATCCTACGCATGACATTGAATTGGCTGCGGTGATTTTTGCTTTGAAGAACTAGAGACATTACATGTATGGTGAGAAGTGTAATGTGTACACGGATCACAAGAGTTTGATGTATCTGATGTCTCAGAAGGAGTTGAATCTTAGACAGCGACGTTGGGTGGAGTTGCTCAAGGATTATGATTTGACGATTGAGTATCACCCTGGAAAAGCCAATATGGTAGCGGATGCCTTGAGTAGGAAGGTAGCTGTTGAGTTGAGGGCTATGTTTGCCAGTTTGAGTATTTCGCGCGATGGTGGTCTTGTGGCTGAGTTGCAAGTGAAACCATCTTTGGTTCAGTTGATCAAGGAAAAGCAGTTGCTGGATGATTCCTTGGTACCGCATATTCAGGATATCGCGGAGGGTAGGCCTTCGGATTTCTGTTTTAATGATGATGGAGTGTTGTGTTTTGGGAGTCGGATAGTAGTGCCCAATGATGCTGAGTTGAGGCGTGCTATTCTGACTGAAGGTCATAGTAGTCCTTTTGCTATCCACCCTGGTAGTACTAAGATGTATCGAGATCTTCGTGATGAGTACTATTGGGTGGGTTTAAAGAAAGATGTTGTAGAGTTTGTGAGCAAGTGCATGGTGTGTCAGCGAGTTAAGGCTGAGCATCAGGTTCCTTCAGGGTTGTTGCAACCGTTGAGAATCCCTGAATGGAAGTGGGAAAGGATTACTATGGATTTTGTATCTGGTTTACCCTTGTCACCATCGAAGAAGAATTCGGTGTGGGTGATTGTGGATCACCTGACGAAGTGTGCGCATTTCTTTCCTGTGCATACCACGTATTCTTTGGATAAGCTTGCGGAGCTGTACATAGCTGAGATTGTGCGGCTACATGGTGTGCCTAAGTCGATTGTGTCGGATAGGGATCCGAGGTTTACATCGCGTTTCTGGCAGTGTTTGCATCAAGCTTTGGGTACACGGTTGAATTTCAGTACATCTTATCATCCTCAGTCGGATGGTCAGTCCGAGCGTGTTATCCAGATTTTGGAGGATATGTTGAGGTGCTGCGTGATTGAGTTCCAGGGCTCTTGGGAGAAACATTTGCCTTTGGTGGAGTTTGCCTATAACAATAGTTATCAGGCAAGTATTCAAATGGCACCTTATGAGGCTTTGTACGGGAGGAAGTGTAGGACTCCTCTTTGTTGGGCTGAAACGGGTCAGAAGTTGGTTTCGATGCCGGCTTTGTTGAAAGGAACCACCAAGAAGGTGAAGCTCATTTGTGAGCGTTTGAAGGCAGCTTCTGATCGGCAAAAGTCTTACGCAGATTTGAAGCGTAAGGAGATTGAGTATACGGTGGGTGACCGTGTGTTTTTGAAGGTTTCGCCTTGGAAAAAGGTGATGAGGTTTGGCCGGAAGGGTAAGTTGAGCCCTAGGTACATTGGACCATACGAGGTGATTGGGCGTGTGGGTCCTGTTGCGTACAAGTTGAGGTTACCTCAGGAGTTGGAGAAGATTCATGATGTGTTTCATGTTTCTATGCTTCGGAAGTATAGATCGGATCCTTCACATGTGATGCCTGTGGAAGAAGTGGAATTGAATCCGGATTTGACCTATGATGAGGAACCGGTGAAGGTTCTGGATTCGGGTAGCAAGGTTCTTCGAGGCAAGACCATTGAGTTGGTAAAGGTGTTGTGGAAGCATCGTGGTGTTGAAGAAGCCACGTGGGAACGGAAGGATGACATGCTGAAGCAGTTTCCGTACCTCTTTCCTTCAGGTAAATTTCGAGGACGAAATTTCTTAAGGGGGGAGAGTTGTAACGCCCCAATTTTGGGCTTAGAAGTTTTGGGTTTGGACCGGTTCGGTCGGAGTGCGGTTCGAATATATAAGGGTGAATTTAGGAAAGCCTAGTTCGGGTTGCATTAAAAATATGGAAAAATGTCTTAAAATCCTCTTTTCTTATATATAAGAGAATGGTGGAATCAATTTTACAAAATGAGGTTTGGAAGTGTGACATTTTGGGTTAGTGACCAAAATGTAATTTTCGAAAACTGTGTGACTGTTTTAAAAAGGATTGAAACTTTGAATCTTTAAGGAGCTATTTACCCAAAAGGAGTTTCTCCAGATTTTTCCTAAATATTAAAGGTTTAATTAATGGTTTTTAAATAAAAGAAAAAGGGAGGGAAGATATTTTGGCATTTTCCAACTAACTTTTCCTAAATTCCATTTTCATTTTCTCTCATCTTTTCTCTCAAACCAAACACTTTCTCCAGCACATTTTCCCTCTAATTTTGTCATCTAAATAACACATTTCAATCCTCTTTTGATCTCTAATCATCTCTTCAACAAAACCTTTGCATTTGCTATTTGGATTTTCAAGAATCTTGGTTCCAAAAGGGAGAAACTCAAGTTTAGAGGTATGAACGTCCTTCTCCTCTAAATTCTCAGTTCTTTACTGAAATTCCTAAGTTCTCAATCCTTGATTTGTGTTTTATAAAAGGTTTTGTAGATGTGTTCTTGATCTTGGCTTTAAAATGCAAGATTTGGTTGATTTTTGATAAAATTCGTAAGATCTGTTTGGGCAGTGTTTTGAGGTGTCTATTTGATGTTAAATGAATGTATAATTGATGAGAAATTGAGGTTTAATCAATGCAATCCCGGATAGGTTAATTTTCCTAAGTTTTGCTTGAGTTTTTGATGGTTTTTGGAGTGATCTTGATGATCTGTTATAGCTGGAGGTATAAGGACGTGGTTAGATCCTTTTTGGATGTTAATTGAGGTTTATGAATGTTTAGAATTGATGGATCATGGCTGGGTAGTGTTGTGGAGTTGTTTGGAGATGATTACGGTTGTGTTTGGTAGCCGAAATGGGAGTGTTGATGAGAGCAGCGAGTTTAGGTGCTTTCATTGAAGATATTAATGCATGATGATGCCTTAATCCTCTGCTTTGATGTGTTTAAAACAGGGGAGTCATATTTGGATCCGAATTGCAACTTAGCTAAGCTCAAGAGTAAGTTTTTGGAAAAACTCTCTTGATGATGAACCATGGATTGGTTGTATGTAATGTGGTTTGTTTGCATGTTTTAAATCCTGTTTTGAAAGCATATTTAGCATGTTTATTTGCTGAGATTATAAGCCATGTGTTGAAGGATGCTCAAGGTAAGAGATCCCTGTTTTGAACCTCGTTTTAATGTGGTTTGATGATTAAGGATGCATGATGTTTATGGCTTTGTTAAATGCTTTAAAACAGTGGAATAATGTTGTTAATGATGCATATTGGCAAGTGATGGTTAAGGTCACAAAGGTGGTTAAAAGTCCTTGTGTGAGCCTTGTTTATTTAAGAACAACATGGTGGTTAAAAGTCCATGGTTGGTTCTTGGTTAAGATCACCAAGGTGGTTAAAATTCCTTGTGTGAGTCTTGTGTATTTAAGAACAACATGGTGGTTAAAAGTCCATGGTTGGTTCTTGGTTAAGGTTACAAAGGTGGTTAAAATTCCTTGTGTAAGCCTTGTTTATTTAAGAACACTAAGGTGTTTAAAAGTCCTTGGGTGATTCTTGTTAAGGACACAAAGGTGTTTAAAAGTCCTTGTGTGGTCCTTGTGAATTGTAAGAACATCATGGTGTTTAAAAGTCCATGGATGATTCTTGTTAAGGACACAATGGTGTTTAAAAGTCCATGTGTGGTCCTTGGAAATTGTAAGATCACAATGGTGTTTAAAAGTCCATGTGTGGATCTTATGTTGATTGTATCACTTGTGGCCAATATGACATGTTATGAATTTGAAGCATGATATGCTTGTTTCAAATGCTTATGTGCATGAGTAAATGTTGCCTTGAGTTAAGGTTTATAAATGTGTTTTATGAATGCATTATTGAGTGGTTTTAATTGAGCATTCCTCACTAAGCTTTTGCTTACGCTCTCTCTCTTTTCTTAAACCAATAATGCAGAGCATTGAAGTGCATTTGGGGCAGCAAGGAAGCCAAGAATCCAAGTGAAGGTTCTAAGCTCATGTATGGTGAACATTTTCCTAAAACTATTAGCTTTTGGGCATTTGGCAATGGGGGACCTATGTTGTTGTTTTGGGAGATGTTTTGGACTCCCTAAGTTGGTTTTTGTTGATATTGATGTTGGTACATGTAATTGGCCTCTTGGTATGTGTTTTGGTGATTTTAGGATTTCATGGTTTGCTTTATAGGATGCTTGCCTATAGAATTGGGTATTTCTTAATTTGATGCCATGATGATGTATGGTTGATGCATTTGTGTTCCTTATGCATGTAATGGCTTGCTGGTATAATTTGGTGGCAATTTGGAGCATGTTTGATGGGTCAATTGTGTGTTTATTCAGCTAATTTTCTGCAATCTGGGCAGGCCGTATCGGAACGGGTGCTACCGTTTTGGAACAGGGGCCTGAAATGGCCTAGGCGTTCCGAAACGGGAGGAACCGTTCCGGAACGGAAATGCCACTGCCAAGCCATGTTTCGGAACCCGTTTCGGAACGGTCCCGCGTTTCGGAACAGGTCCTCCCTGTTTCGGAACACTCGACCGTTGGGCTCTGAATTTGATGGTTATATGTTTTAAAATGTTTGCGTTTTGGTCCTGAATCTTGTTATTGCAATTGTATGAGTTTGAGATGTCCGTTTGAGCTGAAATTTGGTAGAGAAGCATGAAACATGAGTAATTTCATTTTGGTAACTTTTAATTGGGATAAGTCCTTGTAATTTTCAGAATTTGCAATTTGGTCCCTAAAGTTGTAATTTGTGCAATTAAGTCCCTGAATGTTCTCTGATTGTTATGATCTTTGAATATGATGATCTCGTGAATATATCTAGGGATAATGTGCACCTAGACAAGTTTAAAAAGAAAAAAAAGGGTCGTTAATCAAGGTTGACTTTCGGGTTGACTTTGTTTTTCCCCGTGTAAACTTCTTAATTCGGGTCAACCGTCTAGGCCGGGTTAAGGGGGTTACATACACACTTTGCGTGGCAATCAGAGTTCCGGAAAACGACAAAAGCATGGAAGGAAGGATAAAGATAGAATTCGGCCAAAGTAGATAAAGGCATTAAATTAAAGAGATTCACTTCTTCAATGAAGACAAGTCCAACTCCAAATTAACTTCCTATCCAAGAAAGACTTTGCCACAAGCCTCCTTGTATTTAAAGAAGGCCAAGCCACCAAATTGAAATAGTCAAGTATTGAGAGTTCGAGAGGTTTAGCATGTTCTAGTTCTTTTCTTAAGCTAGGCTTATTTTGTTTAGTAGTTGTGGGAAAAGAATTGTAATTGTTTAGGTTTCTGTTAATGCAAATAAAGTTCAAGGTTTTCTTATTCTTGGCATTGAATTCATTCTTGCAAACTCATAGAGAGAGAGAGTATTGTGAGCTTATCTATTTGTGTAATATCGAGAGAGTTAGACCCACGAAACGAATAAGCATGGTTTTCATCCCGAACGGTGGAAGCTAACCCGGCTTAGATATAAGTTAGAGTTTCAAAGGCTAAGAGAAGCATGAGATTGGTTGGAGTTCATCTTTGGTTCACGCTGAGAGGCATTATCAAGGCCTACACATCAGCACGGTTTTGACTTAGAGATAAGGAATAGCCACTGAAGGACGCTTTGTCGAACCTTGACGTTTTTCACTGTCGTCAGGCAAGGAATTGTTGAGGCAACAACTTAGCCCATTGCGGCCATGACAACAACTTTGGTTTCTACAGAGGTAGTTTGTTGTTTGTTTCATTCAAGAACCGAGACAATTCCAACTGGTTTCCATACTACGAAGCAACTTAATTCGGCCTACTCTTCTCTCTTATTCGATCTATCTATCTTTTATTTTTAGTGTTCTTTAGTTTATTAGTTAGATAAAACTCTTCCTATTATCAATTGTGTTTTTACTTTCACAGTGCAGTAACTTAAGCAAGTGGCCCAAAGCCCAATTCATGTGGAGACGATACTCAATACTTATCTGTAACGCCCCGGTTTTGGGCTTAGAAGTCTTGGGCGTTGACCGTTCGGTCAAAGTGCTGTTCGGATCTAAAGAGGTGAATTTAGGAAAGCCTAGTTCGGGTTGCATTAAAAATATGGAAAAATGTTCTAAAATCATCTTTTAATATAATTAAGTGAACTGTGAAATCAGTTTTGGAAAATGAGTTTTGGAAGGGTGACATTTTGGCTAGTGACCAAAATGTAATTTTCGCAAGTTTGGTGGCTATTTTATAAAGGGTTGAAACTTTGAATCTTTAAGGAGCTATTTACCCAAAGGGAGTTTCTCCAGTTTTTTCTAAGATATTTTAAGTCTAAAATCTGATTTTAAATGATATGAAAAGTGGAGGGAAAGCCATTTGGCTATTTTAGATTTTTGTAACCAACTTTTTCCTAATTTTCTTTCTCTCATTTTCTCTCAATCCAAACACTCCATTTCCAGAGAATTGCTTCTGATTTCTTCACCTAAATCCCTCCTTTCAACTTTCATTTGATTCCTAATCAACATATCTTCAAAACCTCTTCAATTGCTACTTGTTTCAACAAGGATTTTGATTCCAAAAAGAGGAGAAACTCAAGTTTGGAGGTAAGAACGTCCTTCTCCTCTAAACTATCAGTTCTTTACTGAAATTCCTAAGTTTTCAATCCTAAATTGATGTTTAATTAAAGGTTTTAAAGTGGTGAAATGGATCTTGGCTTATAATGCAAGATTTTGATGATTTTTGATGATTTTCGTTAGATCTGATTAATCTGTGTTTTGAGATGTGTTTTTGATGTTAAATGAACTCTAAATTGATAAGGAATTGAGTTTTGATTGATGCAATCCCGGATAGGTTGAGTTTCCTAAGTTTAGCTTGTGTTTCAAGGTTGTTTTTGAGGTGATCTTGTGGATCTGATGTTGCTGGAGGTATAAGGATGTTAATAGGTTGTTTTTAGATGTGTTATGATGTTTATGGAAGTGTGGTTTTGCTGGTTTATGGCTGGGCTTTGTTTAGAAGTGGTTTGGATGCATTTTCGGTTGTGTTTGGTGGCCGAAAATGGAGGTTGAATGAGAGCAGCGAGTTTAGGTGCTTTCATTGAAGCAATTAATGCATGATGATGCATTAATCCTCTGCTTTGATGTGTTGAAACAGGGGAGGCATCTTTGGATCCAAGAGTTGTTGATCCGGAAGCTTGATTTGGTGCTTTGGCTTGAAGCAAAGTGGAAATCGGTGAGTGAAGTTGGGTTTTCAGATTTTAAAACCAAGGTTTGAAGGTTTTGGGAGCTTAGTCTAAGTCTAAACAACTTTGCTAAGCTCAAGTGTAAGTTTTCGGATTTTCTCTCTAGTGGTGGCCATGATTTTGTTGTGATACAAAATGGTGAATTGCATGTTTTATTTACTGTTTTGAAAGCATGTTTTAGCATGGTATTTGCTGATGTTTTAAGCCATATGTTGAAGGTAACTCTAGGTAGGAGTTCCTTGATTTTATACGTTGAAATAATGTGGTTTGATGCTTGAAATGCATGTTGAATATGGCTTGGTTTAATGCTTTAAAACAATGGATTATATGATGAAAAAGATGTATATTGGCAAGTGATGTTTTGAAAAAGCTAAGGTCACTAAGGTGGTTAAAAGTCCTTGAGTGAGCCTTGTTACTTAAGAACATCAAGGTGGTTAAAAGTCCTTGGATGATTCTTGTTGCGGACACCAAGGTGGTTAAAAGTCCTTAGGTGATCCTTTCCATGGTGTTTAAAAGTCCATGGGGCCAAGGTGTTTAAAAGTCCTTGGGGCCAAGGTGTTTAAAAGTCCTTGGGGTGATTCAAGCTATGGACACAAAGGTGGTTAAAAGTCCTTGTGTGGTCCTCATTCATGGTGTTTAAAAGTCCATGGCCAAGGTGTTTAAAAGTCCTTGGGGCCAAGGTGTTTAAAAGTCCTTGGGAAGTTGATGAACTTGTTTTAAGAAATGGAAATTGTCACTTGAGCCAATATGACATGTTATGTTTATGTTGAAGCATGAGATTGCTTGTTTTAAGTATGCTTTTGAGCATGTGCAAAGGTTGATTATAAGCATGATTTGTAAATGTTTTAATTGCATTATTGAATGGTTTTTAAGAGCATTCCTCACTAAGCTTTTGCTTACGCTCTCTTCGTTTTCTTAATTCAATAATGCAAAGCATTAAAGTACCTTGAGGGGCAGCAAGGAGGGCAAGCATTCTAGTTCAAGTAAAGCTCAATGTATGGAAGGTTTTATAAGTACTTTTTAGCTTTTGTGTAATTTGGCAATGGGGGACCAATGTGTATGTTTTGGGAGGTGTTTGGAACTCCCTAAGTATGTTGAATGATGTTTTGAATGTTGGTTTTTAGATTGGATCATTATATGCTTGTTGTGGAAGTTTGTGCTTGAATAGCTAGCTTGTGTAGGAAGCATGCCTATAGAATTGGGGCTTTTTGCATATGATGTTGCTTTGTTGAATTGTTGATGCAAATATGTCCTATATATGTTGAATTGCATGCTGGTAAAGTTTGGTAACATTTGGAGCATGTTTGAATGATCAATTGCATGTTTTGGAATGCATTTGGAGCATTTTTGAGCAGGGCGTATCGGAACAGTGTGCACCGTTTCGGAACGGGTGCCTTGATTGAACCCAGGCGTCCGAAACGGTATGCACCGTTTCGAAACGGTTTGGTCTCTGCCAGACCCCCGTTGCGGTACTGGTTGCGGAACGGCCCGTGTTTCGAAACGGGGTCAACCTGTTTCGGAACGGTCGACCGTTGGGGGCTGACAATGGCAGTTAAATGTTTTGAAATGTTTGCATTTTGGTCCTGAATCTTGTTTGTTCAATTGCATGAGCTTGGGAAGTCCTTTTGAGCTGAAATTTCACAGAGAAGCATGAAACCTGACTAATTTCAAGTTGGTAAGATTAATTTGGGTTAAGTCCTTTTAATTTTCAGAAATTACAATTTGGTCCCTAAAGTTGTAATTTGTTCAATTGGGTCCCTGTTTGATCTCTGATGTTTGTGATCTTTGAGTATGATGTTTGTGTGATCACCAATAGGATTAATGTGCATCTAGGTAAGATTTAAAAGAAAAAAAAGGGTCGTTAATCAAGGTTGACTTTCGGGTTGACTTTGGTTTTCCCCGTGTAGGAACATTATCACTTTATTACTTGTGACGTGTAGGCCGGGTTAAGGGGGTTACATTATCACTTTATTACTTGTGACGTGTATACTTGCACAATTGCAGGGCACTTCACTACACACAACATGTTTTTGGCGCCATTGCCGGGGATTGACAATTGTTGTTAGTTGTTTTTGTTATAGCATTTTTACTTATTAGTTTTAGTTACTTTTCTTTTTGTTTGTTTATTTAAAAAAAATCCAGGTGCGCTTCAAGTAAGTGACATTAACATGTCGAGAAAAACTGTTCAAGAATTGATGTAGGAACATAGGAATTAATCCAATGAAGACTTCCTTTACCTATGCCCACTGAGAAAAGCCCAAACTGTGGAAATCTCTTGCGTCAATTGTGGAGAACATCATATGTTTGAAAATTTCCCTTACCTTTTCAGTACACATGACTACATGGAGAACCATAGATGGAACCAACAGCAAAATCCTTCATGGTATGATCAAAAAGTTCAATTTTTTTTACCATAACAATTTTGCCGCTGCAACAGATGTCGCAGCAACAGATGCTGCAACAACATATGCCGCAGCAACATACATGCCTTGGCAATGCAGTGCCTCGGCAGCAGACATGCCTTGGCAATGTAGTCCTTTTCAACATCATAATGTCACGACAACAAATATGTCATGGCAATATAGTCCTCGTCGAGAGCTATTAAATTCTATGGATGCATGTATTGCCTTGATGGATGTACTCGTCAGAGAAGCGGAAGATCGATTGAAGAGATCCACATATGCCACGGGTAATAAGCACCAACAATCCATTCCTAGGGATACTGAAGTCCCACGGCACGAGGAGAAGGAGCAAGGCAAAGAGAGCTCCCCGATGTGTGGGGAACAACTAGAACCTCCAAGACGAAAGGTTGCCAATAAGAAAGATTGCCTAACACATGATGAGCCTGAGCAACAAGTTTCCTCTTCAAAGATTGAGGAGCCTAAACAGAACAATGTCGCAACAACACTTAGTGAGGTTGAGAAAAGCATGGAGAATGCCACAATAGCACCACATGCCACAACATCAACCACTGCCAAGGCGGCAACCACTACCTCGGCAAGACCTAAAGCCACTGCCTTTGCAACACCTGACAAAGATTGCTTACATCCATCTTCGTCATGGCACTCGAACAACCATATGCAGGAGCAACAAGATGACAATACTTCGCTAATGAACTGTGAGCAGGTAATAACTGAACCTGTTTGAATTCTTTAAAAACCCACCTCTTCCATTTCAGGTATTCTTTGAGGAACCAACGATGGTAGAATTGAAGCCATAAAATCTCTACCGGTGGAGACGTATAAGAAGCCTAAAGAAAACGATGTTTTGATTCATGACGCTTTTCAGAAAATTGGGTTTCGACGATAATGAGGTAAGTAAATGGTTGGATATTGATATAATTTTTCCTAATAATATATTCATGCCTTCAGGAACAATCACAAGGCGGAGTGTATACATGGACTACAAGGGAACAAGAAAGAAAGACACCTCCGCCATGGTAACACAAAGGGAAGTCATTGCAAGCACAATAGCCTAACTCTTTTTGGGCAATATTATCACTTGATGGAGGGTGCAGATGGACTATAAGAAGTATCGGAAACGACCCTCCTCAAGCTTTCTCGGATAAGAAATAACCTTAGAAGATGCATGAAAATGCCCTTTCTAAGAATTTTTAATTTTTTGTTTTTAATTTTTGGACCTTTATTTTATTTTCGGTTATTTTAAGAGATATTTTATTTGTCTTCAAAATAATTAGTTTTCAACTTTTCTTTGTTTTTACACATCAAGAATAAAAACCACCATGGCCAAGAACCTCAAAACCATGGCAAGCCCAAGCGTACCCAAAGGAGCAAACATTTGTTCAGAAATATGAGTCCAAAACTGCTGCCAAAACAGACAAGACAGAGCATGCCTCGGAAATACCTGATGCCTCGGCATACACTAAAGCCCGTTCGTCGACAATGCATATTGCCTCAGCAACTCTTGATGCCTCAGCAATGCCTAATGCGGATAAGTGCCCAAAAGTCCTATATTGTGACCATTTTTTCATGGCAATTATCACTCAACCTACACCCATTTGAGCTGCGGTATGACCTTTCATGCATAGATTTCATCATTTATGCCTGTGAGCCTTATATTTTGTTTATTCTATGAAAAATGTACTATTTAATGCATGGTTGGTATTTTTGCAGGATGTATATTGCTGGAGTAGGAAGATGCCGCCACAACACAGAAAGTGTGAGGGAAGATGAGGTAGAATTAGCAGACAACATACCCTGATCGAGCCAATCCACATGACAGCTTCTACTGAGGAAAGTTGATGAAGCCTTGCGGAGCAGAGCCATTCACAGACCCATGTCGTGGCAGCATAAAGCCATTTCGTGGCCGTGCACTATTGTACCTACAAAAGGGAAAATCAAGCAAAGTTGTAGTTGACTTGATGAGCTTTAAATGACTGCTTTTTCTACACTCTTTGTGTGGTCGTTGGAATACGAGAAGAGGACGAAAATATGGAAGGAAGGGTAAAGTTGGACTTTTGGCCAAAAGTGTATATTGTAATAAATTAAAGAGATTTACCACTTTAATAAAGTCTAGTCCAAGTTCAAGTTAACTTCCTCTTCAAGAAGGATTTGTGCCTATACCTTTCCCTATATAAAGGGCTTGCCCCCAATAAGAAGAGGAGAGAGAGATAGGAGAGTTCGAGAGAGAGAAGCTTAGGATTTTAGTTTGTGTTTTCTTTTTTTCAACCATTATGTTCTAATTTCTTTAGGGTCAGGATTAGTTTGTTTAGTAGTTGTGTGAAGACTCTTGTACTTTGTTTTTGTTCTTAATGCAATTAAGTTGAGGTTTGCTTATTCTTGGTGTTAATCATTCTTGCAAGCTTGTCAAGAGAGAGTTTGTGAAATTATCCATTTATTCGATGTAGAGAGAGTTGAATTCACAAAACGAGTAAGCATGGTTTTTCATCCAAGGGTGTTAACTAATTCGGCCTAGAAATAGGTTAAGAATTTCAGCGGCTAAGAGAAGCGTGTAATTGGTTGGTGTATTGTATATTGGTTTACGTTGAGAGGTATAGTTAGAGTTCAGCCATCAACAGTGTTTCGAGCTTAGAGATAAGGTGGAGCATTCAAGGACGCTTTTCCGAACCTTAACAACATCTACCCAAGAGCAAGAGATTGCCGCGGTAGAGACTCAACCTTTACGGCAGCGGAAGGAACTTAGGTTACTGCCACGACAGTTTAGTATTGCAGCATTCAAGAACCGAATCAAGTCAATAGGATTCCACACTACGACGTATTCTAATCTAGCCCATTCTATCAACCTGATCTTCTCTTTACTTTTACTTCCGGATTACTTTAGCTTTAGTACTTTTAGTCTAATCAACAACCCAACTCATATGTGTTATTTTAATTCTTTTGCAGTGCAAGGAAGTAGGACCAAAAGGCTAGCCCAATCCCTGTGGAGACGATACTCGATATACTTATCATTATATTACTTGACGTGTGCACTTGCACTATTGTAGGGTACATTTACGCGAGCATTAAGTTTTTGGCATCGTTGCCGGGGATTGGCAACTTTTGTTTTTATTGTCTTGCACTTTCTATTTTATTTAGTTTATTTATTTTATTTTTATTTTAGTATTAATAAAACTTGGTTTTGTCTTGGTGCATGACTAGAGCTAACCCAGGAAGCCCATTACGCGATCCAGATTCAGTAATCGAACGCACTTATCAAAGGCTTAGACGAGATAACGAAGCCGCAATGCATCAACCTGAGGACCAACCCCAAGGTCGCGAACGAGGCATCAACAAAGTGGCCTGACACACAATGTCATAGGGCAACACCCTGCCGATGGGCATCCTCTTGTTGATGAGCAGCTGATCCCGACAAGAGATGGAGAAAATATGCAAGCTCCATTCATTCCAGTTCGACACCCCACAGTCCGAGACTACCTTGAAGAGGACCTTAACGAACTAAATCCTGATGTTGTTACCCTAGAAATCAAGGTCGCCCACTATGAGCTAAAGCCCGTGATGTTTAACATGATCAACACTATGGGGCAATTTGGCGGCTCCGCAACTGAAGAAGCCAGACATCACCTCAAGTGCTTCCTCTAGATTTGTAACTCATTTAAAATTCTGGGAGTACATGAGGTTATTCTAAGATTGAAGTTGTTTCCCTATTCACTGATGAATAGAGTAAAAACCTGGATCAACAGTATCCCAGCAGGATCAATTGGATCCTGGAGTGATCTCTGTGGTGATTTCTTAGCTCGTTTAAATCTTATAAATTTAATTAACAGATTACGTAACAAGATCACTTCTTTTTGACAGGCTGAAGACGAGCCCATGCATGAGGCTTTGGAGAAATATTGAGAACTGTTACCCAAATGCCCCTTGTACGGATTCCCAGTATGGACGCATGTGACCTTGTTCTACAATGCAGTTAACACGACAACTAGCATGATGCCCGATGCCTCGGCAAACGGCATACTCCTAGACAAAGAACCGAAAGAAGTCATGGAAATTTTAAATAGGACAGCTAATAGTGATTATCAGTTTCCCACGGCCAGAAGGGGAGGAGTTTGCTGTCAACCCACAGTTAATGAAATAGAGTCCCCGAACTCAATTTCATCTCAGATCGCCACCTTGACGAAGCTAGTTCTAAACCTACATTCACAAAGTAATCAATAGAAAGTCAAGGTAATAGATTTATTTTTTCGAAAACTGTGGGGATAACCATGCTTCTTCTGAATGCCTGTAGAACCAAGAGTCAACCTGCTATGTTGCAAACTTCAACCGCAACAATCAGTTGTCCAACAACTACAATCCAGCCTGGAAAAGCACCCCAACTTCTCCTGGAGCAACCCTAACAATACCCTCAATATGCAACATCAGAATGCTCCAACCCCAGGATTCCATCAACCCATGCCGTCGCAGTAGCACATGTCGTCGCAACAACCGATGCAGTCTAGTTCTTTAGAAAACACTCTTCACGCTTTTATGAAACAAACTAGTGCAAATATGGCCAACACTGACAAGTTCATAAAAAAGACTGAAACTTTTATGGACATTACAGAAATGCGGCTACAGAACAACGAGGAAACATTGAAGTCCTTAGAAACGCAAGTAGGGCAGATTGCTCAGATCCTAAACCCCAGGCCAGTTGGAGGATTCCCTAGCGACACTGAAGCCGCTAAGGGAACGTCATACGAGCAGTGCAAGGTTGTAACCACTAGGAGTGTTATTCAACTACATGGGCCATAGAGCAAGCAGTCAGAACTTGAGAAATCAGACGAGACAACTGCCACAACACTGACCAAAGACAATGGGGATGCGGCAGCAACCACAAATAATGTTGCGCCAGCACACCCTATGGCGGCACCTGGGACAGAACAAAGAATTAGCACACCAGCTCCACCATTCCCAAAAAGGTTGAAGCAACAAAAGTAGGAGTACTAGTTTAAGAAGTTCATGGACATCCTTAAATAGGTACACATTAATATACCTTTGCTGGAAGCAATCAAGGAGATCCCAAACTATGCCAAGTTCTTAAAGGACATAATGTCAAAATGAAAAAGGATTGGGGAATTTGAAACAGTGGCCGTCACTAAGGAGTGCATGGTCGCATTACACAATCGAGCTCCACCCAAGCTCAAGGATCCTGGAAGCTTTCTCATACCATGCGCGATCGGGAACACATATGAGGGGATAACACTATGTGATTAGGTGCAAGCATTAATATCATGCCCAAGTCCGTCTTTCAAAATTTGGGGATTAGGATAGCACAACCAACCCCATTGATGCTACAGCTTACCGATGGATAACATGTGTAACCGGAAGAGAAAATCGAAGATATCCTGGTAAAAGTGAATAATTTTATTTTCCATATTGATTTCTTCATCTTAGATTGCGATGTAGATGAAAAAGCTCTGTTGATATTTGGACGGTCATTCCTCGTAACTGGGAGGACTATAATCGACGTGGAGAAAGGACAACTTACAATAAGGATTAATGACGAGCATGTTAAAATTCATGTCCTAAATAGTAGAAAACATGCCGACGATTCAAAAACTCTTCAGACACTCCATGCCACTCAACAACAAGGTAGCAATAAGGAACAAAATGACCCTAGCACAGAAGCGGTAACATGCCGCGGAAAACATATTGGACCATGCTAGGACACAGGCCGCGACACGCAAAAAGGAGAACATGGACAAAGGCTGCTACTACATATAAGAGCACATGTTATGAGGGATAAAGAAGTATACACTTTAGGGGATGCATCCAAGTGCACTCCTTTAGTGCACTAATATTTTTTCTCTTTACTTTATTTTTATTTTTATTAGGTTCAATTTTTTAGAATAAAATTTTATTTTTATTTATTTATCTCATTCTTATTCAGAATAATTTTTTAGAAGGGAGATCAAGAAAAAAAGAAGGGAGGAACCAATGGCTTGGAGAAGTGACCGTTAGCTGCCGCGGAAACAGACGCCCAATGCACTACGAGAGCCGCAACGACTAGTTTTCCAATGGGTAGAATCGCAACGGGCTGCAACGTCTAGTATCGGCCGCGACCGTGAATTGCGCTTCAACGACATAATGTGCCAAGACTCTATAAAAGGGCCACTATTCTCCTTTGTTTTTCACTTCCTACTTTCTTTTACTTTCTTGAATCTCACAGTTATTCACGCTCAATTCTGCTCTAAATTCTTTTTACTCCCTCTCAATTTCTCTCACCGCTCTTATAAAATTAAAATGTCAACCAGAGAAGCATCTTCCAGCGCTGCTGCAGCACCAGTCTATACTCGCTTCGCACCGGCATCAATGGAAGAAAGGTTAAAAACGCACTACATCTCGCGACAGGTGTGGGAAAAGCAAGGGTTCCACGCCTCAAGTGAACAAAATTATGGCATTGAAAACTCTCTTTTCAACAAGATCGTTCACTAGAAGTGGCAAGTTTTCTAACTCCAGCCGGCCTAGGCCAATCTCACGATATTTCGAGAGTTCTATGCTCATAGGCCGAGTGCTGACGCACTATTCGTGCATGTGAGGGGAAAAGCCATCCGCATCGATTCTGGCACCATCAACGGGTTCTACGGCCTGCACATTGAAAGAGATGAGCATGCCGAGGTTTTAGATGCCCTAATAGAAGATGATTTCCTGTGCATAAAGGAGGAGTTTTGCTTCGATAGTACACCATGGGTGGCCGGATCACACAGAGGCTCGGTGTAGCGGCGATATCTACGGTCGGAAGCCAAACTGTGGAACAAGTTCATCCTGCACCGCCTTCTGCCGACTTCCCACAGCATGGTCGTTGACCGGCCCATGCTTGCTCTTATCCACTCTATTATGCAAAATTGTAAAATTAATGTGGTAATTCGATTGAGCAGGAAATCTACAAATGCACGGTGAAGGAGAAGGGCCCGCTATATTTCCCATCACTCATCACCGGCCTCTACACGGAGAATGAAGTCCCGATCGACAGAACCGATGAACTCACAAAAGAAAGACAAGGATGGGACTAGGTGACTTGCCATATAATAATAGAGATCTCAGATGCCAAGCCTCTGCATGCCACACCGATGCAGAGTATTGCCAGGGCAGCAGCCTCGGTATCCGTCCCGGTGACACCTCAACCACAAGCCCCTGCCGCCGCAGACCTCCAGCAGATTCTGAAAAAGTTGTAGGGTATGGACCAACGCCAATAGTTTCTCATGACGTATACTAGAGACTTCCACGCTACAAAAACTCAGTTGATCCAAAGGAGGTTCCCTGATCCGACGTTCCAATTCCCCATCTTCCTTGTCGTCGTCTTCTCTGTTGCCGCCATACCTCAGCATAAAGCCTGAGAGACCCCTGCCACCGCTACTGCCAGGCACCACTAGTCCTAGCCCGCTGCAGCCTCCGACACACTTTCTGTCGCGATAAGGAGAGTGAAGCGCAAGGCTGGCTTAGACACACCGGCCGGATCCATACACCACACCACCTCAAATAGTGACCACTCTGTTAGCCGGGTGTTCAACGTGATCAACCGCAAGGGACTGAACATGGACAACTTCGACCTTGACTACCTTGAAGAAGTGGATGCCCCAGAAGCAAAACCCACCCCACCATCCCGCATCCAGCCACACCGATAATATAAACAAAGCAAGCAAGTAGCTTCTAAGACTATGAAGAGGCTAATTTTGTAGTCCGACAGTGAAAGAAAGGATGATTCTGTCCCCTCTAAATCCATTTAAATTCCTCTTCAAATTTTTGTTGCTTATCTGTTTCGCCCTTATATTTTGTGATTTAATTTTCCTATCTTATACATGATTTGTAAAGCATTGAGGGCAATGCTTGGTTTGAGTTTGGGGGTGTAGGTTGAGAAGCCGAGGCACTGCCATGCTGCGGTAGTAAAATATAATTGCCATGCTATTTTATGCTTTTACTAGTCATTTTTTTAATTGCATTGCCTTAACTGAATTATGCTTATACCGCGGCAATATTTTCTATCAATTGCCTTAGTTTAGTTTTGATTAAATCTTCTTTCTTGGCAATATAACTCTCTCTTCTTACCATTGTTTAGAGGCCTTTATTTTTTTAGGATGCTTAAAGGAAGATAACTTAGGATAACATTATAAGATTAGAACTTTAAACACCTTTGTGACTTGCATGATTTAAGGAATTCTAGAATTCTTAGGACATAGACTAGCTTAGAAAGAAAATTGGGTAAAAAGTTAGAGGTGCCCACCACTGGCTCTAGCTTAAGAAAGCCCTAGTGGTGCCCAAAATCAGTTTTAGGCTAATCACTAGAGGTGCCCGAAATTGGCTCTAGTTGGTTAGGTTATTTAAAAAAAATACCCAAGTTAAGTAGTTTAATGCTTAAGTGTTTATCTATAACTCATATAATCATCATGTCACAATGTATGCACACACTCACAAATCGTATATTTGATTCAAGGAAATTCCTAGGGCATCCAAAGACTTAAGGGTCGAAGCATTCTTTGTCATGGTTTGGAGAGAGCAAGAAAAGTAAGACCAAGGAGACGGTTTATAAAAACTATGGTTTGGCAATTGATGGTTTGCATTGCTTGAGGATAAGATATAGTTCGAGTTTGAGGTGTGATAAGTGCCCAAAAGTCCTATATTTTGACCCATTTTTCATGGCAATTATCACTAAACCTACACCCATTTGAGTTGCATTATGGCCTTTCATGCATAGATTTCATCATTTATGCCTTTGAGCATTATATTCTGTTTATTCTATGAAAAAATTATTGTTTAATGCATGATTGGTATTTTTGCAGGATGTATACTACTGGAGCAGGAAGATGCCACCACAACACAGAAAGTAGAAGGGAAGATGAGGCAGAATTAGTAAACAGTAGACCCTAGTCGAGCCAAACCACATGGCAGCTTCTACTAAGGGAAGCCGATGAAGCCTTGCGAAGCAGAACCATTCACAGACCCATGTCATGGCAGTAGAAAGCCATGTCGCGACCGTGCACTACTGTACCTGCCGAAGGGCAAATCAGACAAAGTGGTAGTTGACTTGAAGAGCTTCAAACGCCAGATTTTTCTACACACTTTGTGTGGCATTTGAAATTCGAGAAGAGGACGAAAATATGGAAGGAAGGGTAAAGTTGGACTTTTGGCCAAAAGTGTATATTGTAATAAATTAAAGAGATTCACATCTTTAACAAAGTCTAGTTCAAGTCCAACTTAACTTCCTCTCCAAGAAGGATTTGTGCCTATACCTTTCCATATATAAGGGGCTTGCCGCCAACAAGAAGAGGAGAGAGAGGAGAGCTCGAGAGAGAAGAGCTTAGGATTTTAGTTTGTGTTTTCTTTTTTCATCCATTATGTTCTAATTTCCTTAGGGTCAAGATCAATTTGTTTAGTAGTTGTGTGAAGACTATTGTACTTTGATTTTGTTCTTAATGCAATTAAGTTGAGGTTTGCTTATTCTTGGCGTTAATCATTCTTGCAAGCTTCTCGAGAGAGAGTTTGTGAGATTATCCATTTATTTAATGTCAACAGAGTTGAATTCACGAAACGAGTAAGCACGGTTTTCATCCAAGAGTGTTAACTAATTCAGCCTAGAGACAGGTTAAGAATTTCAGTGGCTAAGAGAAATGTGTGATTGGTTGGTGTATTGTCTTTGGTTTACGCTGAGAGGTATGGTCAGAGTTCTGCCATCAACAGTGTTCTGAGCTTGGAGATAAGGAGGAGCCATTCAAGGACGCTTTCTCGAACCTTAACAGCATCTGCCCAAGAGCAAGAGATTGTCGTGGCAGAGACTCAACCTTTGCGGCCGCGGCAAGAACTTAGGTTACTGCCACGACAGTTTAGTGTTGCAGCAATCAAGAACCGAATCAAGTCAATAGGTTTCCACACTACGACGAATTCTAATCCGTCCCATTCTATCAACCTGATCTTCTCTTTACTTTTACTTCTAGATTACTTTAGCTTTAGTACTTTTAGTCTACTCAACAACCCAACTCATCTGTGTTTTTATTTTAATTCTTTTGCAGTGCAAGGAAGTAGGACTAAAAGGCTAGCACAATCCCTGTGGAGACGATACTCGATATACTTATCATTATATTACTTGACGTGTACACTTGCAGTATTGCGTGGCACTTTTACGCGAGCATCAATTGCACAACACCACACAATGAGGATGCCAAGGCAACTAAGACTGACGATGCCCCAGCAACTACCGCACACAAACAAGCGAATCAATCGTACGGATTAAAGGAACCTCATCATTGAAGGTGACGACTGTAAAGTGTCTACAAGTTCTACATTTCATGCACATTTCATCTCATATTATTGATGTTTTTAGTACATTTTAGGCAAAATTAGGATCATGCATTGCATTTTACAGTATTTCTTTACTTTGCCATGTTTTTCTAGATTATCCTTTATTTGGTAAAGAAAGATATTGTTTTAGTGTACTTTTGGTTTTAGGTACTAGAGGCTGATAGAGGGAAAGAGGAGCTAAGGATGTGATGCTGAGGTAGCGGACTAAGGAGTTGTTTTGATGCAGTTCTAGACAGAGACAACAACTACGGAGTAGCTGCCGCCACCCACCGTGCCGCCCAAGACAACAGACTATGGAGTTGCAAAACCAGAGTGCGATTTGTAGAGCAGAAAATCCTGATTCTATCGATGTTGTCCACTCAAATTTTCGACGTCTGTAACAGCGGACAGAGCCGCCGATGGTGAATCTCGAGATTGCTTTCAGAACAAGGCAACGTGATAAAGTCCACATTCAACTCAAAGAAGTCAGAGTTTAAAGTCACATTTAATATGGAAAGCTACTTTGAAGACTTCTACCTCAAAAAGGACTACACCTAGCTAATGCCTATATATACCCTTTGTAATTCAAATTCAAAATAGCTTAGGTTTTCCTTAGGTATAGTTTAAGTTTTCTTGCCGCCGACATGTTCTAATTCTCTCCTTGGGTTTGGGTTATGTTGTAATTAATTGTAAAAACGGTTGTTTAGGATTTCAAGTTTGTTTTTACAAATAAAATTACAAGCTTTACTTATTCCATGTTTTTCATAGTTTTCAATTAAGGCGAAAGATTAGTTGAAATCTATCCATTTGTTCGGTATCGAGAGAGTCGAACTCACGAAAAAAGTAAGTACGATTTCATCTATAGATGGTGCGATCAATCTGGCCTAGACATAAGTTAAGGGTTTAAGGCGGCTAAAAGAGGACGATTCAATATTGCTGTCTTTGCATGATTCACGCCGCGACTGGTATTATCTACTGTGGACATCAACATAACTCTGACTAAGACATATGCGAAGTCACTTTCGAAGCGTTCTGCCGAGCATTTTAGTTCTGCCGAGTTTGCCTCTGAGACACAATTCCATTCCCCTACCGAGGCAGTGAGAGGGTCTCAGCAGTCTACTTGCCATCCACTACCGAGGCAGCAGAGTCTGGTAGCGCAACTTGACCTATTAAACACAGTTTCACACTAAACAGCAGCATAACCTTGCCCTCTCTATTAATCTGATCACTTCCTTTTTAATTACTTGTGTGTTTATTTTACTTTTCTTCTCAACATCCACCTTACTTGTGCATTTACTTTTCTTGTGCAGGATCAATAATTCGAATCAAGCTGTCCAATCCCTATGAGAGATGATATCTTTTATACTATAACTTGATAAGAGTGTGCACTTGCGCTCATAAATAGAGAACATCCAAACGCTCTACAAGTTTTTGGCGTTGTTGCCGGGGATTAGTAACAGTAAAATTCGTCTTTAATTTATGCACTTTTATTTCTTTATATTTTATTTTTATTTTTATTCGAAAAAAAAAATTTACAGTTTCCTTTGCCAGTGTATGACCAGGGCAAACACAAAAGGAGAAATCCTTTATTACGACGATATCGAACGAAGAGCAAGAGAGCTTAAGAAGGAAATCAGAGAAGCCCTTGGGAAAACCAAAGAGGAAAAAGAAAAATCAAAGGTAAACATGGAGAACGACAATCCTACAAACAATGTTGTTAACGGCAGGGATGGGCAGCAAGACCCGCCGCTCAGAGAAAAACAAGTTCTGCCCAAGCAGCCCCATAATGTTTGAACCACTAGAGATTATCTGGAACATGACTTTAGAGGGTTCGATGTATGAAGCATGGGAGCGGTACCAACAGATGCTGAACAACTGCCCGCTACATGGTTTTCCAACTTGGACACAAGTATCAATGTTCTACAACGAGATGAACTACCCAACATGGATGATGATTGATGCCTCAGCCGATGGAATCATCCTTGATAGACAACCAGAGGAGGCACTGGGATTCCGAACCAAGCTGCTAAGAACGACTACAAGTATCCAGCAGCTCGCCGAGGCGGCATTAGGCGGCCATATGCTGTTAATGAAATACAAGCCTGAAAATCTGTCAATGCATGCCTTGACAAGCTGACAGAGCTGCTCATGAGCATTGTGAAACCGACTGGGCAAGTCTATGAGGCCAAGGCTATGGAGACGTTTTGTGATGAGTGTGGGGGAAACCACGATTCCTCTGACTGCACCGCATCTGCCAACTTTATGGGAGGATACGAGAGGAACATCAGACCTGCCCAGAACACCTGCAACCCTTGATGAAAGAACCATCCCAACTTCTCTTGGAGAAACCTAAAGATTGCTGCAAACTCTCAACAGCAACAAAGACGCTACCAACAAAAGATGTCCAGATAGCAGGCTCAATAGCCGCAAAACAATAATTCACTAGAAGCAACTCTTCAAACTTTTATGTCTAGAACTAGTGATTTTATTGTTCGCACTAATAAGTTTATTCATAAAACTGAGTCTTTCATGGACAGGACGGAGATGAAGATGAACAGTCAAGAGGCAGCGATAAAAAAACCTAGAGACTCAGTTCGCAAAGTTTGCTCATGTTATCAATACTAGGCTAATGGGTGGATTACCTAGTGACACTGAAATCACGAAAGGGAAATCCAATGAACAGTGCAAAGCTATAACAACCAGAAGTGGGATAAAACTACAAGACCCATCCATGCATGCTAAAAGAGAAACAACCCCTATCGAACCAGTTGAAGCCGTCGGGCAACCTGCCGTGGCAGCACCGGAAGAAAGCAACAAAGAAACCAGAACTGATAAATGACATCAAGAATGAACAACCAGATTCTGGACCAGTTACCCTTTCCCATGATAGGATACCCCTCAAAGCAAAAAATGTAGGCCCAACACCTCCACCACCATTTCCACAAAGATTGAAAAAACAAAAACATGACATGCAGCATAAAAAATTCATGGACGTTCTAAAGTAAGTCAAAATCAATCTTCCATTGGTAGAGTTGACCGAACAAATGCCCATCTATGCTAAGTTCTTAAAAGATATGGTATCCAAGAGAACAAGGATCGGGGAATTTGAAACAGTGGCAGTAACAGAAGGATGCATGGCCATGCTGCACAATAAGGCGCCCCTCCAAACAGAAAGATCCGGACAGCTTCATAATTCCTTGCAAAATAGGCAGTAACAACTCTGTACGAGCCCTATGTGACTTAGGAGCGAGCATCAACCTAATGCCCAAATCTGTCTTCCAGAAAATAGGAATAGGAGACGCCCACCTAGCAACAATAATGCTCTAGCTGGCCGACAGAACATACGTACAACCGCAAGGAAAAATTGAGGACATCCTGGTGAAGGTGGACAAATTTATTTTCCTTGCCGATTTTCTAGTACTAGACTATGAAGCATATGAAAAGGCACCAATAATCCTGGGGTGACCATTCCTTGCTACAGGCAGAACATTGATTGATGTCAAAAAATGTGAACTTACGATAAGGGTAAACGACCAACAAGTAAAATTGAATGTCTTACAACCCATGAGGTAGGCTGATGATCCGTAAGAATGCCAGCTAATAGAAGCCATTTCAGAGTTCAACTTTGTAGCCAACAGACCCTGCCTACAGTAAGACGGCCCAGGCAGAGACCTCGACAACTGCTTCGGAAGCCATTTAGAAACCTGCCCAGAAGAGGAGCAACATAATGAGTGGACATAACAAGAATAGGAAGAAGTATATTGGATAGCAAACAGGCCATGTAAGTACTTTGAGTCACTAAATTACACAGAAAAGGGGGCAAAATGTTCAAACCATCTATCGAACAACCTCCCACTCTTGAGTTAAAAGGCTTAACTGCACAATTTAAGTATATTTTCTTGGAACCTGATGATACACTGCCAGTAATAATTTCTTCCAAGTTGTAGCCTAGACAGGAACAGCAGCTGACCTCACTACTGCGGTAGCACAAGAAGGCAATAGGTTGGACCATTACAAACGTAAAAGGAATAAGCCCAACCATCTGCATACACAAAATACAGCTCGAACAGGACCAAAAGCCAACTGTAGATGCCTAGAGGAGATTAAACGATGCCATGAGAGAAGTTGTCAAAAAGGAGATTATCAAATGGTTAGACGCTGACATCATATATCCTATTTCGGACAGTGAATGGGTAAGCCCGGTACAATGTGTACCAAAGAAAGGTGACATAACTATGGTAAGCAATGACAATAATGAGTTAAATACCAACCAAAATAATAACTGGTTGGAGAATATGCATGGATTACCGCAAGATAAATAAAGCAACAAAAAGGATCATTTTCCGTTACCTTTTATTGATCAAATGCTTGACCGCCTTGCTGGCAAACCTTTCTACTGGTTTTTGGATGTATATTCAAGTTATAACCAGATTGCCATCGCACCGGAGGACCAAGCCAAAACAACATTCACCTACCTTATGGAATTTATGCTTTTCGAAGAATGCCATTCGGATTATGCAACGCCCCGGCCACATTCTAGCGATACATGGTGGCTATTTTCTCTGACATGATAGAAGACTTCATGGAAATATTTATGGATGACTTATTTGTCTTCGGCATCAGCTTCGACAGTGGCCTCAGCAACCTTGAAAAAGTACTCACCAGATGGGAGGAATCAAACCTGGTACTTAATTGGGAAAAATGCCACTTTATGGTCGATGAAGGCATAGTCCTGGAGCATAAATTTTTTGCACAGGGAATAGAGGTAGACAAGGCCAAGATTGAAGTAATTGCCAACTTGCCGCCACCGACCACTGTCAAGGGCATCCGAAGTTTCCTAGGACATGCAGGTTTTTATCACAGATTCATAGAGAACTTTTCCAAAATTTCTAAACCACTGTGTACTTTGCTGGAACAGGACAAACCGTTCAACTTCGATGAGGCATGCCAGGAGGCATTCAAAACATTAAAGGAAAAGCTGGTGACAACACCTATGGTAGTTCCTCCTTATTGGTGTCAACCCTTTTGAGCTCATGTGTGATGCCAGTGATACTACAGTCGGTGCCGCCCTAGGACAGCGCAGAGACAAAATCTTTCATGTAAACTACTACGCCAGCAAAACACTGAATCCTGCCCAAACCAACTACACCACTATAGAGAAAGAGTAACTGGAAGTAGTGTTCGTATTCGATAAGTTCTGGCCCTACCTTATTGGTACAAGGGTGATAGTTCACACAGATCATTCTGCCTTGACATACCTGTTCACAAAGAAGGATGCAAAGCACCGCCTGATCCGTTGGATCCTACTACTACAAGAGTTTGACCTGGAAATTCGAGAGAGGAAGGGCACAGAAAATCAAGTGGTGAACCATCTCTCTCGGCTTGAGAATGGACTAGAAAAGACCTCCAACAGCGAAATTCAGGATGCATTCCCTAATGAACAGTTGCTACTAGCCTCTGCGCTGGTAACTGCCCTGGAAGCTGAAGGCATCTCACTTGCCGCCCACGAAGAGGCCGCAGCAGCAGCATCATCGACAGACACACTCTGGTAGGCATATATTGTGAATTATTTAGTATCCAATGTTTTACCCTATGAACTTAACTTTCAAGGAAAGAAACGATTCCAACATGATGCTAAGCATTATTTTTGGGACGAGCCTTTCTTGTTTAAAAACTGTGAAGATCGGGTTATCAGACGGTGTATCCCAGAGGATGAACAACAAGCCATACTATCGCAGTGCCACGCAGCACCATATGAAGGCCATTTTGGAGGGCAGCGCACGATAGCAAAAGTGCTCCAATTAGGTTTCATTTGGCTGACATTGTATAAAGACATCCAAGCATTTTACAAACAGTGTGATAACTGTTAGATAACATGAATCATATCGAGAAGGAACCAAATGCCTCGACAAACCATCTTGGAGGTTGAGTTATTCAATGTTTGGGGAATATACTTTATGGGACCATTCCCATCCTCGTGTTGTAATATGTACATCCTTCTAGTAGTGGACTATGTTTCCAAGTGGGTAGAAGCCATTACCACCCCCCACAATGATGCAAAGACAGTCTATAGGTTCTTACGAAAGAACATATTCACAAGGTTTCGAGTTCCAAGAGCAATCATTAGTGACGAGGGCACCCATTTCGATAACAAATTGATTGCCAAGGCACTCCAAAAAGTTGGTGTCAAGCACAAGATTGCCGCCGCATATCATCCACAAACAAATGGGCAGGCAAAAATTTTGAACAGGGAAGTCAAGACCATCATGGAGAAAGTTGTAAACCCAAGTAGGAAAGACTGGTTGTTAAAATTAGACGATGCTCTTTGGGCATACCGGACAACATACAAAACACCACTCGGGATGTCCCCATATCGTCTAGTATACAGAAAGGCCTGCCACCTCCCTGTCGAAATAGAACACAAAGCGTATTGGGCAGTCAAGGCAGTAAACATGGACTGGAAACAGGCTGGCGAAAAAAGACTACTGAATCTGACAGAAATGGAGGAATTCTGGCAAAAGGCATATGAAAATTCAAAGTTGTACAAGGAAAAAGTCAAAAAATGGCACGACAGCAAGATTCAACAGTGGTATTTCCTGCTCGGGCAGCAGGTGCTGCTGTTCAATTCCCGCCTCAAGCTATTTCCTAGAAAGTTAAAATCCAGATTGTCGGGACCATTCGAAGTAGTCCAAGCCTTCCCACATGGTTTCGTGACAGTAAAACCAGTAAATGTGGGGACAAAATTCAAAGTTAACGGGCAGCGATTAAAGAACTATACAGAAGATTCTGTCCCGAAAGAACAGGAAGTATTCACATTGGGGAACGCCCACCCCAATGTGACATAATTTTATCTTTTCAAATCTTTAGCGCTTTAGTAGGAGTAGAATTTTTTAGGACTAGATTTCATCCTTTTCATTTTCTTTATTATTTATTCTCGTCTCACAATTAAATATGCATGTCCAAACCCTAAAAAAGGCAGCATTGCTAAGCCCACTGTCATAACCTGCAGATGACGACAAAAAACTTCTCGAAATCCTCTACACCATCTGACTAAGCCGAAGTTTCCTTCTTTATCACTTGTATTTATTGTCTGTTACTATTTTCTGTTTTATTTTGTGCATTGAGGGCAATGCTCATCTCGAGTTTGGGGGGCGTATAGCTCTCGCATCTTTTGTCTAGGCATACTTAGTAACATATAGGTTGCATTGTACTTGCCTTAGTTTTAATCGGAACAGAAAAAATTGTTATATAACTTGTGCCTATGATAGTTAGTCGATTACTTATGTTCGCACCAATAATAAATTGAACTGAATATGGGAAAAGCATGCAAAATGACTTAGAATTTTTTTAATGCCAAAACTGTCAATCACTTTTGTTACTTGCTGAATTTGCTAGAATATCTGATGAACACTACCTGCTTTGTTTTTAGAATTCTTTGCAAAGTTCTAACAATGGTTGCAGGTAGCCGCCGAGGCAAAAAACAGAAACAGAAAAATATAGCAATGCCACGACAGTGAAAGAAAAACAAAGAAAATTGATGTTTTACCCTAGAGGTGCCCGCAACAGGCTCTAGGAGGAATCATGTGCGAGGACATTCCACCGCTATCAAAGTCCATGAATCTGAAAGTTTTGAAGTGACAGACAAATTAGCATGAGTGAATGAAAGTCTTTACGGGATGACTCTACTCCATGGGTTCCTGGTTTTGTAGTTTGCTCCTATCTTAATTTCAAACATAGAAGAGTAGTTTTGATCAGCTGAAGCTCTCATTTCCATGGTTAAATATTGTGCTTAACTGTGTTGTCTCGGTAGCAGCCTTACATATCATAACAGCATCTTTGTTTATCTAGTTAATCTGTATAATTCAGCTTGTATACAATCCTGCACACACTGCACTGACATTATAGAAATTAATTGTCAGTTATTTTCTTGCTAAGTTCCAATCACTAATCTAATATAGATGCCACGGCCTTGACGTATGAAATCAAGTTGAAAACATGTTTTTCTTTCTGGTTAATATAAGGGCAAGTATGTTTAGGTTGCATTGCTTGAGGACAAGCAATAGTTCGATATTTGGGGGTGTGTAAAGTGTCCACAAGTTCTATATTTCATGCACATTCCATCTTATATTATTGTTGTTTTTAAGTACATTTTAAGCATAATTAGGATCATGCATTGCATTTTACAGTATTTTCTTTACTTTGTCATGTTTTTCTAGATTATCCTTTATTTGGTAAAGAAAGGTATTGTTTTAGTGTACTTTTGGTTTTAGGTACTAGAGGCTGACAAAGGGAAAGAGGAGCTGAGGATGTGATGCTGAGGCAGCGGACTAAGGAGCTTTACAGATGCAGTTCCAAACAGAGACAACAGCTGCTGAGTAGCTGCCGTCGCCCAACGTGCCGCCCAAGATAGGAGACTATGGAGTTGGAAAACCAGGGTGCAATTTGTAGAGCAGAAAATCCTAATTCTATCGATGTTGTCCACTCAATTTCCCGACGTTTATAGCAGCGGACAGAGCCGCCGATGGTGAATCTCGAGATTGATTGTGGAACAAGGCAACATGATAAAGTCCACATTCAACTCAAAGAAGCCAGAGTTTAAAGTCACATTTAATGTGGAAATATACTTTGAAGACTTCTACGTCAAGAAGGACTAGACCTAGCTAATGCCTATATATACCCATTGTAATTCTAATTCAAAATAGCTTAGGTTTTCCTTAGGCATAGTTTAGGTTTTCATGTCGCCGACATGTTCTAATTCTCTCCTTGGGTTTGGGTTATGTTGTAATTAGTTTTGAGAACGGTTGTATAGGATTTCAAGTTAGTTTTTGCAAATAAAATTACAAGGTTTACTTATTCCATGTTCTTCATAGTTTTCAATTAAGGCGAAAGATTAGTTGAATTCTATCCATTTGTTCGGTATCGAGAGAGTTGAACTCACGAAAATAGTAAGTACGATTTTATCTATAGACAGTGCGATCAATCCGGCCTAGACATAGGTTAAAGGTTTAAGGCGGCTAAAAGAGGACGAATCAACATTGATGTCTTTGCATGATTCACGCTGCGACTGGTATTATCTGCAGTGGGCATCAATAGAACTTTGAATTAGACATAAGTGGAGTCACTTTCGAAGCGTTCTGCCGAGCCTTGTAGTTCTATCGAGTTTGCCACCATGACACAATTCCATTCCCCTGCCGAGGCAACGAAAGGTTCTCAGCAGTCTACCTGTCATCCACCGTCGAGGCAGTAGAGTCTGGCAGTGCAAAATAACTTGACCTATTCAATGTAGTTTCACACTAAGCAGCAGCATAACTCTGCCCTCTCTATCAATCTAATCACTTCCTTTTTAATTGTGTTTTTCTTTTACTTTTCTTCTCAACATCCACCTTACTTGTGCATTTACTTTTCTTGTGAAGGATCAATAATTCGAATCAAGTTGTCCAATCCCTGTGGGAGGCGATAACTTTTATACTATACCTTGACAGAAGTGTGCACTTGCGCTCATAAATAGAGAACACTCAAACGCTCTACAACAGCCTTTCTAACTAATTCATTTGCATTTTATTTTAATTTTTCATGCATTAAGGATAATGCTTTTCTTGAGTTTGGGGGGTATTTTTCTTTATTTAGTTTCATATCTAATTGCATTCTTCTTTAGTAATAGCATATAGGATTTAATTGCTTAAACTTGTTGAATATTCGATGATGAATTTTTTTTCGCTGCACTTAATTCAAAAATCCTTTAAATTTTAGGATTGCATGAAAAGAACCTAGAAACTCACTATGATGCTGAAAAATTTTACATAGTTGTGACTTGTTGATTAATAGAAACTTAGTGAACTTAGGTTACTAAAAAAATTTGGGGGTAAATTGAAAAATTAAAAGGTTAATTTCTTGCTAAAGGTGCCCGAAATTGGCTCTAGTGAAAGTAAAAATAAATACCCCGATAATTAAATAGATCAAATCCTATTGTTCACATGGAATCTTGAAAATGAACTTGTACACAACTACGCACACACATTGTCACGAGCATTACAATATGATTCCGGGTAATTTTTATGTCATTCGAAAATTTTAAAAGGTGATCATACTTTGTGCCACGGTTCTGAGGATTGAATGCAAGTTTGAAAGCATGTCTTTGATGATTAAAGTCTTTGCAGGTAATTGTTAGTTTGCATTGCTTGAAGACAAGCAATAGTTCGAGTTTGGGGGTGTGATGAGTGTTCAAAAGTGCTATTTTATTACGTTTTTCACTCATATTATTGTTAGACCTAGACACACTCTTGCTGAGCGGAAAAGATAGATAGACTTTTGCCGAGGCAATAGCTATTACCGACGGGCAATGCACAGACGAAGTTACCGGCGGGCAAAATATGCAAAGTGGTCGTCGATTTGAAGAGCATAAAATGTTGGACTTTTCTACACACTTTGCGTGGCGATCAGAGTTCAGGAAGATGAAAAAAGCATGGAAGGAAGGTTAAAGATGAAGTTCGGACAAAGTAGATAAAGACATTAAGTTAAAGAGATTCACCTCTTTAATGAAGACAAGTCCAACTCCAACTTAACTTCATATCCATGAAAGACTTTGCCCCAAGCCTCCTCCTATTTAAAGAAGGCCAAGCCACCAAATTGAAATAGTCGAGTATTGAGAGTTTGAGAGGCTTAGAATGTTCTGGTTCTTTTCTTAAGCTAGGGTTATTTTGTTTAGTAGTTGTGGGAAAAAATTGTAATTGTTTAGGTTTTTGTTAATGCAAATAAAGTTCAAGGTTTGCTTATTCTTGGCATTGAATTCATTCTTGCAAACTCATCGAGAAAGAGTTTTGTGAGGTTATCTATTTCTCTAATATCGAGAGAGTTAGACACACGTAACGAATAAGCAAGGTTTTCATCCCGTACGGTGGAAGCTAACTCGACTTAGAGAAAACTTAGAGTTTTAATAGCTAAGAGAAGCGTGAGATTGGTTGGTGTTCATCCCTTGTTCACGTTGATAGGTATTATCAAGGCATGCACATCAGCACGGTTTCGACTTAGAGATAAGGAGGAGCCACTAAAGGACGCTTTGCCGAACCTTGACGTTGTTCACTGCCGTCGGGCAAGGAATTTCCAAGGCATCAACTTAGCACATTGCCGCCGCGGCAGCAACTTTGGTTTCTGCGGAGGTAGTTTGGTGTTTGTTGCATTCAAGAACCGAGACAATTCCAACTGGTTTCCACACTACGAAGCAACTTAATCTGGCCTGCTCTTCTATCTTATTCGATCTATCTATCTTTTATTTTTATTGTTCTTTAGTTTATTAGTTAGATAAAACTCTTCCTATTATCAATTGTGTTTTTACTTTCACAGTGCAGTAACTTAAGCAAGTGGCCCAAAGCCCAATCCCTGTGGAGACGATACTCAATACTTATCACTTTATTACTTGCGATGTGTATACTTGCACAATTGCGGGGAACTTCGTTACATGCAACAAAAACTGTGATACAACCGAAAGCATTTACGAAGTCTCAAACCCTTGTTTCCCTGACTAATTACACAACAACTAACCAACTATTCTCATACACAAGGTTATTAAGGTAATTATCTTGCAAACGCTCGTCTTTCCATATCTCTTGTACATTCACGCATGTCACGCAAAGCATCGAACTTATATGTGAGTGACACTATGGTGGGCCCCACTTTATCATTGATGAGACGCTTCAACATCACTACCAACATCAACTGTTACCACAACACACTTTAGAGAGAGAAATCCTCATTCCAAGGTTCATTTCAACCACAAGCCTTTGACACATTACAACAACAATCTTATTCTCGAACCAATCTCGGAAAAACACACGGGTACTTGAAAATCGGTTAAACAATTCATTCACCATATGAGATACGTAACGGTCTTTCACTGTCGCTTAACAAACTATCGGCAATTCATGCATCACCTCGACGAACCAACTTCCTACTACCAAACACGCTCGGTTCTTTCTTGAGCGAAACACTAAGATAAAAGAAACATCTTTTGGGTTGCATCTTCGCAATGGAACTTATAACTTTCTCAATTGGGTCGGTGTCCTCTAACAACGGTGATAGGAACCGACATCCAACTCGATCTTACCTCAATATCCTCTCATGTTCTTGATAGGGAGGAAGTCCTGACGACTCCTTCAAGAAGCACGACATACTCTCTAACAGTCTGAAAGCTCTCTAGCGTCAAATTACCCACATAGCATCAATTGAACAGTAAAACATTGTTCACGACCCTTTTGTATCATCCTCCAAAACAACCACTACGAAGATCACGATAGAAGGGCGGAAATTCAGCATTTTCATTACCAATGTTGGGTGCCCTCGAGGTCACAAGGCCTCGAGCAAAACTCTCAACATTAATGGCTAGCATCGCACTTGACTACCCAATCAATTTACAATATGCCACATGTAACCCCCTGGACCCGGTCTGGACGATAGACCGAACTGAACGGGTCACACGGGGAACATTAAAGTAAACCACTCACGTACTATGTTTTCCCTGAACCGCTCCCGAAAATTCAAATCTCTAGTCTACGCTCTACGAACCTCGAATTGAACTAAAATTCTTCTAGGCCCAAAATTGGGGCGTTACAACTCTCCCCCACTTAGGAAATTTCGTCCTCGAAATTTTTACCTGGAGGAAAAAGATGAGGAAATTGCTTCTTAATGTCATCCTTTCTTTACCACGTGGCTTACTCGGCACCAAGATGTTGCCACAAGACCTTGACCAACTCAATGGTATTACCACGAAGAACCTTGTTGTCCGAATCCAAGATCTCAACTAGTTCATTATCATAGGTTAAATCCATATTCAACTCAATCTCTTCAACATGCATAACATGAGACGGATCTGATCTATACTTACAAACCATGAATACATGGAAAACGTCATGTATCTTCTCTAACTCGGAAGGCAACCTCAACCTATAAGCAACAGGTCCAACACGTTCTAGCACCTCATACGGTCCAATAAAACTTGGTCTCAACTTACCTTTCCGACCAAATCTCATCACCTTTTCCCAAGGTGAAACCTTCAGAAACACCTTATCTCCCACAGCATACTTAATCTCCTTACGCTTCAAATCAACGTAAGACTTTTGCCGATCTGAAGCCGCATTCAAACTCTCACTAATGAGCTTCACTTTTTCCGTAGTGCCCTTAAGAACATTAGGCAAAGAAACCAACTTTTGTCATGCTTCCACCCAACACAGAGGAGTTCTACACTTCCTTCCATACAACGCCTCATAGGGAGCCATTTGAATACTCGCTTAATAATTGTTATTGTAAGCAAACTCCACTAAGGGAAATTGTTTCTCCCAAGAACCTTGGAAATCAATGATGCAACATCTCAACATGTCTTTCAACACCTGGATAACTTGCTCTGACTAACCATCTGTCTAAGGATGATACGATGTACTAAAATTCAAACGCGTACCCAACGCTTGATGTAGACACTCCCAAAACCTCATTGTGAAACGCGGATCTCGATCCGAAACAATGGAATTAGGCACCCCATGTAACCTCACAATCTCAGAGATATACAAATCTGCCAACTTGTCTAACTTATACGTAGTATGCACCGCCAAGAAATATGCACACTTCATAAAATGATCAACAATCGCCCAAATGGAATTCTTCTTGGACGGTGTCAAAGGAAAACCCGTCACGAAATCCATAGCAATTCTCTCCCATTTCCATTCTAGAATCTTCAAAGGTTGCAACAACCCAGAAGGAAATTGATGTTCAGCTTTTACTTTTTGACAAACCATGCACTTACTAACAAAATCAGCAAAGTCTCTTTTCAAACCATCCCAATAGTACTCATCTTTCAACCCACGATACATCTTTGTTTTATCAGGATGCATAGCAAAAGGGCTACTATGCGCTTCAGTCAAAATAGTGCACCTCAATTCAACATCCTTTGGCACAACTATTCGTTAAAACACAAAACACTATCATCATTGAAACAAAAGTCTGTTAGATTTCCTTTCGCAATGTCCTAAACATGCGGTACCAACGAATCATCTAACAACTGTTTCTCCTTAATCAACTCCACCAACGAGGGTTTCACTTGCAGTTCAGCCATTAAACCACCATCGCGCGATACACTCAACCGAGCAAACATCGCCCTTAGCTCCACAGCCACCTTCCTACTCAAGGCATGGACTACAACATTAGCCTTCCCTGGATGATACTCGATCGTCAAGTCATAATCTTTAAGCAACTCGAGCCACCTTCGTTGCCTAAGATTCAGCTCCTTTTGCAACATCAAGTACTTCAAACTTTTGTGGTCTGTGTACACCATACACTTTTCACCATAAAGGTAATGCCTCTAAATTTTCAAGGCAAACACCACCATAGCTAACTCAATGTCATGTGTAGGATAATTACGCTCGTGCACCTTCAATTGTCGAGATGCATAAGCTACCACCCTACCCTCTTGCATCAACACACATCCTAACCCAACATAGGATGCATCACTATAAACCACAAACTCTTTTCCCGATTCAGGTTGAATCAAGATAAGAGCTTGCGTCAACGCTTCCTTCAACTTCTTGAAAGCTTGTTGTCGAACCTCCATCCACTCAAACCTAACATCCTTTTGTAACAACTTTGTCAAAGTAGCAGCAATATTTGAAAAACCATCCACGAACCTACGATAGTTGTAACCCCCTTAACCCGGCCCAGACGGTTGACCCGAATTAAGAAAGTCACACGGGGAAAACCAAAGTTAACCCGAAAGTCAACCTTGATTAACGACCCTTTTTTTTTCTTTTTAATCTTGTCTAGATGCACATTAATCTTAGATGTGATCAGGCAAACAACATACTCAAAGATCACAGACATCAGAGGTCAAACAGGGACCCAATTGAACAATTTACAACTTTAGGGACCAAATTGTAAATTCTGAAAACTTTAAGGACTTAACCAGATTTTAAGTTACCAACTTAAAATTAATCAGGTTTCATGCTTCCCTGCCAAATTTCAGCTCAAACGGACATCCCGAACTCATACAATTGCACAAACAAGGTTCAGGACCAAAATGCAAACATTTTGAAACATTTAACCGCCCATGTCAACCCCAACGGTCACCCGTTCCGAAACAGGCAAAGCCCGTTTCGAAACACGGGGCCGTTCCGCAACGGGGGTCTAGCAGAGACCAAACCGTTTCGAAACGGTGCATACCGTTTTGGACGCCTAGGTTCATTCAAGGCACCCGTTCCGAAACGGTGCACACTGTTCCGAAACGCCTGCACAGATTGCAGCGAAAAGGCATTCCAAAACATGCAATTAATCATTCAAACATGCTCCAAATGTCACCAAACTTTATCAGCATGCAATTCAACATGTATATGACTTATAGGCATCATCAAATCAACAATTTAACTTCATATGCAAAAAGCCCCAAATCTATAGGCATGCTTCCTACACACGCAACCATTTAAGCACAAACTTCCAGTTCAATCTCATTAAAGCCAATACATGATTCAGCAACATCATCAACATTAAAACATACTTGTCCGAACATATACGAACACAAAAAACATCAATCCGAGAGATTCTACCCCTATTGCCTTTATTAACTATAGCTATTCACCGAGACCTACATCTCAATTGGAGTCCACCTTGAATCCCTTGCTCCTTGCTGTCCAACTTCAAGAATCGGCATTGATGGACAAAAAGAGCGTAAGCACATAATGCTTAGTGAGGAATGCTCAAAAAATCAAAACTCCATCAATGCAGCGGGTTACAAAACACTTTTTAAAACAACTCGTTCTGGCAAACCAAAACCATGTTTGAAAACTCCTTTTCGACATCATGCTTAAACCATGCATTGCACATACATGAAACCAAACCTTAGCATAGCAAGCTAAGAAAACCTTTTCAAAGCACAAATTACATAATCATCCATTTAACCATTCCGTGCATAAACACCATATGCTTAGTTAAATTAAAACCTTGGAAAAACTCTTCCATTTCATATTACCCATTTATAAACTTGAACATCATTTCAAGCAAGAAACCCCTTTTAAACCATTATTCAAGCAATCCAATTCATGCATTAAACAAAGACAACTTATGAATCACTTCATCATCATCACATGCCTTTTAAACAAGTCTTAACAAGACTCCAATGCATTAAAGAGATTTCATGCACACATGCATCATTTACCAAATGATAATCAACACTTGATCAACTTAACAAGTAAACATGCATTCACTAGCATCATACACTTTTCATGCAACCATGCATCTTTTCAAGCATCCCATGCTTCACACGCTATCATGCATCATTTCAAGCATCTCATGCTTCTTTATGATCAAGAACATTACATTGGCTTCCAAGTGATCAACCACATCAACTTCTCAACTCAACAACCCGATCGGATACGCGGATTCCGAGCGTTGTCCCTACGCTCCATACACCCTACCAATCCAAGGCCTCCCAAATGGACTTTTAAACACCATTTGACCTTACAAGCCTAAGGTTCCCATGTATGGACTTTTAAACACCATACAACCTTAGCTTTTCCCGAGGTTCCCATGCATGGACTTTTAAACACCTTACAACCTCAACATGCACAAGGTTTCCATGTATGGACTTTCAAACACCATACAACCTTGCATAACCGATTGGTAGTTGTATAAATCACTAACGAGATCCGGGACACCCCACACAAGATCCACACATGGTCTTACACCGCCATTGTGATCTTAACAAGCACAAGGTTCTCATATATGGACTTTTAAACACCATATAACCTTTGCTCAACCAAGGTCCTCGAATGGGCATCACCTCCATTATGACCTTAACCATCTCGCTAGGATACTTGAAGAGAGCTTTCCGGTCCACTCTTGACCACTCCACCTCCAAGGCGACTTAATTCACGGTGCACCCAATCCTATAGCCGGCTAACTATATCCGATCAACGAACCAAGAACCACTTACATCACTTGCCAAAATAACCATCTTACCATGTTAATCCAATGTTTCACATGCATAAACATAATGCAGAACCATCACAACATTAGCCCAATGATTCACATGCATAACCAATATGCAAAACCATTACCTCATTAATCCAATGATTCACATGCATTACCAATATGCAAAAGGTAACATTTACCATCATCAATTCACTGTTTTAAAGCATCATACAAAGCCATTGATCAACATGCAACACTATGCATCAAAACCACAATTACCATGTGCAAAACCAAGGATCTCTTACCTTGAGCATCCTTCACAAATGGCTTTCAAAACCAGCATTAAACCATGCTTAAAAATATGCTTTCAAAACAGATTTAAACCATGCCAAACACATGCATATCAACCATCAATCACAATTGCGTTAAAAGCCAATTCACAACACAATTCAAGAGCGAAAACCATTTACTTACTCTTGAGCCTAGCAAAGTTGTTTAGACTAAAACTAAGCTCCCAAAACCTTCAAACCTTGGTTTTAAAGCTGAAAACCCAACTTCACTCACCGATACACAAAACAAGGCTAGCCAACAAGCCTTCCAAGCATCCGAAACCTTCCGCAAACACCTCCAAAGCTCACGAATCAAACTCCCCTGTTTCAAACACACAACAACAGAGGATTAATGCATCATTATGCATTAAAACACCAGCAACAACAACACAACTCGCTGCTCATCACAAATCCAACATTTCGGCTACCAAACACAACCGAAATCACCTCCAAACACTTCCAAAACTTAGCCCAGCCAAGATCCATCACTTCTAACCATATTTAAACATCAATTAACATCCAAAATGATCATAAACACATCCTTATACCTCCAGGTATAACAGATCACCAAAAACACTCCAAAAACAACCAAAAACTCAAGCCAAACTTAGGAAATTCAACCTATCCGGGATTGCATTGATTAAACCTCAACTTCTAATCAATTTAGCATTCATTTAACATCATTTTGACACTCCAAAACACTGCCCAAACAGATCACACGAAAATTTCACCAAAAATCATCAAATCTTGCATTTTAAGCCAAAATCAAGATTTCAATTGAAAAGCCATTAACAAAACACAAATCAAGGATTGAGAACTTTGGAATTTCAGTAAAGAACTGATAGTTTAGAGGAGAAGGACGTTCTTACCTCCAAACTTGAATTTCTCCTTTTTAGAGCCAAAATGCTTGATGAAACAACTTGCAAATTGAGAGGTTTTGTTGTAGAGATGATTAGGAATCAAAAGAGAGTTGGAATGAGAGATTTAGATGCCAAAATCAGAGAAGAAAATCTGGAGAAATGTGTTTGGGTGGAGAGAAAATGAGAGAAAAGGAAAATTGAGAGAAAATGAAAAGTTAGTTAAGAAATGGTAAAAATGATTTCCCTCCACATTTCATAATCTTTAAAATCAGAATAAAGCCTTAAAATATCTTAGAAAAAATCTGGAGAAATCCTTTTTGGAATAATAGCTCCTTAAAGATTCAAAGTTTCAATCCTTTATAAAACTGTCCCGCAACTTTCAAAAATTACATTTTGGTCACTAGCCAAAATGTCAACCTTCCGAACCTCATTTTCCAAAATTGATTTCACAGTTCACTTTTATATATTAAAATATGATTTTAGAACATTTTTCCATATTTTTAATGTAACCCGGACTAGGCTTTCCTAAATTCACTCTTATATATTCGACCAGCACTTTGACCGAACCGGTCAACGCCCAAAACTTCTGAGCCCAAAACCAGGGCGTTACAATAGTATCTCGCCAAACTAAGGAAACTATGCACCTCATGAACTGACTTAGGTAACTTCCAATTCATCACTGCTTCAACTTTTTGAGGATCAACTCTAATCCCTTTGGCCGACACCACATGACCAAGGAAAACAACTTCCTTAAGCCAAAACTCACACTTGCTCAACTTAGCATAAAGCTGATTTTCCATCAAAACTTGCAACACAATCCGCAAATGGTTATCATGATCCTCCTCGGTACGAGAGTACACGAGAATATCATTAATAAAAAAACTATAAACCTATCCAAGAACTCATGAAACAAGCAATTCATCATGTCCATAAAGCAGTAGGGGCATTAATCAAACCAAAAGGCATCACCAAAAACTCATAATGCTCGTACCTTGTGCGAAAGGCAGTCTTAGGCACATCCATATCTTTTACCTTCAACTGGTAGTATCCAGATCTCATATCAATCTTAAAAAACACTAAAGCACCTCGAAACTGGTCAAAAATATCATCAATCCTTGGAAAAGGATACTTGTTCTTGATTGTTAACTTGTTCAACAAAATATAATCTATACACATTCTCATCATGCCATCTTTCTTTTTCACAAACAAGACCGGTGCACCCCAAGGCGAAACACTATGCCTAATGAAACCTCTATCAAGAAACACCCAAATTTGTGTCTTCAACTCCTTCAACTCTTTCGGAGCCATTCAATAGGGAGCAATAGACACTGGAGTCGTATTCTCGTACAACTCAATGCCAAACTCGACCTCTCAATTTGGTGGCAAACCAGTCAACTCTTCCAGAAAGACACCCAGAAACTTATATATTGTATGAATGTCCTACATTCGCACCTTGTTGAGTGTGTAAAAGTTCTATATTTTACCCCCTATTTAACCCATATTTATGCTGCATTCCAGCATAATTCATTGCATTTAGGATAGATTTCATTCATACATCACAAATATATTAAATGGCACAGTTACTACTGAAATTTGTTACTTTTGCAGGTAGTTGTTGTAGCAGACGCAGGGCAGTGGAGACATAGAGCTGGAACACAGGACTACAGACGAGAAGAAGGATGTTGCCATGGCCGCTGCCGTGGCAGCCACTGACGACAACCATGTTGAAGGGAAAAAGTGAAGTGGAGCTCGATAGAAAGAGGAAATTAAGCCGGTCTGTCATGGAGCACTCTTATATTTTTCTGAGCCCTAGATCAGAAGCCAAGCCTAAAGTTCAAGGAAGAAACTCCAAGCAAGGAAAAAGGATGAATTAAAGACATCTACTATGAAGATTTAGTCTTTAATATAGAGTTGTACTTTAATTTAAACTTGTATTCTTGCCATATTAGAAAACTTGAACCCAAGGCCTATATAAAGGCATGTAATTCAACCTAGGGAAGGATATCTACTCTGAAGGTTTAGGAATTTTTCTGTTCAATAAAATAGACTTCAAGTTTACGTATTCTGGTTTTCAAAATCTTGCAAGAGTATCGGGAGAGCATTGTGAGATTATACATTTACTTAATATCGGGAGAGTTAAGTATACGAAAGGAATAAGTATGAGTTCTCCAGTTTATGGTTGAACTATCTCGGACCTAGGGATAGGACGAGGTTAAGTGGCTAAGGAAGAATTCAACAATATCGGTGTTCATCCTTCGATTCACGCTGGGAGGTATCATCAAAGACGTGTTCATCGACAGACTTGGACCTAGGGATAGGACAAGGCACAACAGGGATTCTTGCCAAGCTTGAAGTACAGAGTTGTGTGATCGCTGCCGCGAAAACAACAGACCGCTGTCGTCGCAGGTGCTGCCGCGACAGGAGCAACGACAGAACAGGAAGTCTTAGACATTGCAATACCTACACTACTGAGCAAATTAATACCGGCCCATTCTCTCTATCCTGATTCCTTCAATCTTTTATCTTCAGTATTCTTTAATATTCCTTTACAAACAATTGAAAACTTCTTTCTTGTGCAGCAATTCAAGGTTAAAGCTATTTTCCAGTCCCTGTGGATTCGACATACGATACTTCGTGTATCACTTTACTACTTGCGTCGTGTACACTTGCACTCTATTGCGATAGACTCTTTTACACGCAACAAGTTTTTGGCATCGTTTCCGGGGACTGGCAACATATCTTTACCTTACTTTTACTGTACATTCTTTTAATTTTTCTGTTTTAATTTGGATTGTTCACTCTGTGCTTTCACAAGGTCTTTTGTTTGCTTATGCGCAGATCTCAACGAGGCAAAGAACCTAAGCACAAGTTAGACCCTGAAATCGAACGAACGTGCAACCTCAGGAAACGAGTCCGCCTCCTAGTATAAAGAAACGAGTACCTGGAGGAACAATTAGAAGCAATGGTAAAACGGAAGACACGAAGGCAGGAGGGACAACCAAAGGAATCTCCAAGGTCCTGAAGATCTTATCGGAGATAGAGAAAACGGACGGCCTGCCGATACTCCTGCAGCTAGGGCCACACGCCGATCATGCCGAGATTACATGATTAATGATCATGTGGAATTAGAGACCACCCTGCCAGACGTGGAAGCTGAAACCTGTCATGTTCAGCATGATTAATTCCGCTGGCCAATTTAGTGGTGCTGCTATAGAGGATGCTAGGGAACATCTGAAAACATTCCAAGAAATTTGTGGTTCGTTTAGACTACCAGAAGTAAATCCGAAGATACTGAGACTTCGGTTATTTCCTCATTCATTGAGAGACAGAGATAAAACTTGGTGGAACAAACTAACGTCGCGTTCAATACGAACCTGGGCAGATTTAACTCGTGAATTTTTATCTCATTTTAACCCTTCCAATTTATCTAAGCGATTACGTAACGAAATTGCTACTTTTCAACAGGAAGACGACGAGCCAATGCACGAAGCATGGGACAGGTTTACTACTCTTCTGTGGAATTGCCCGATGCACGGATTCCCTGTTTGGAATCAAGTCATCAAATTCTACAATGCTGCCAACCTACAGATTCGCATGAGAATTGATTCAGCAACCAATGTACTGTTGTTGGACAATGATCTAGATGAAGCCATGGTAGTGTTAAAGAATTTGGCGAAGAATGAAGAGTAGTTTCCCACATCAAGGAGAGGTAACCGAGTACTAGTGTGAAAGAATTACGAAGCCGATAATTCCCTAAAGACACAAGTTACATATCTCACAAAGGCAGTAGAAAACTTGCTGAAGAAGGATTCAAAACATGTCTACTCTACAGAAGAGGTATGTGAAACTTGCAGTGGGAATCATAGTTCGGAAGACTGCCCGCTACAGCTAGATGAAGGGATGTATGTTGGAAAATATAACAAGCAAAACTACAATTCCAACAACTACAATCCCAACTGGAGAAAAGATCCCAAGTTCTCTTGGAGCAACCCAAACAATGCCCTGAATCCTCAAGTACAGAACACCCAGAATCAGGGGGCACCTAGACTTCTGACACAGCAGCAACCGCAATAGCCGCCGGCAGCCACACCTAGTATATTGGAGCAGACCTTGGCCACGTTTATGTCTCAAACAGGAACTTACATCGCAAATATGGATCACTTTGTCAAGAAGACTGAGTCGTTCACGGATAAAATATAGATGCGAATGACTAATCATGAAGCTACTCTGAAATCACTGGAGACATAAATGGGTCAGGTTTCCCAGCATATTAAGCCAAGGCAGAACGGAGGATTCCCTAGCGATACTGATGTCGCTAGACAACCCACACATGAGCAGTGCAAAGCTATCACAACTAGCAGTGGGAAGCAATTACCAGGGCCAGAGAAGAAAGCTGAACCAGTTAAGGAACCAGACTTAGAATCGGCTGCCGCGAACATTGCCCCGGTAGACGACAAACAGACTGTTGCCGCCACGCCTGTCACGACAGCAGAAGGGACAGAGGAGAAGGATGAAGAACCTAAGCCTCCTCAGATCCGAATGAAATGGGAAGGACGCATTGAAGATTATCGTCCTCCACCTCCTTTTCCACAACGGCTACAAAATCAGAAACTGGAGTTCCAGCTTAAAAAGTTCTATGATATTTTTAAGCAGGTCCACATTAATATTCCGATGTTAGATGCCATCAATGAGATGCCTGATTATGCCAAATTTCTCAAGGATGCTATGTTGAAGAGATCCAGACTTGGCGAATTTGAGACGGTAAAACTGACAGAAGGATGCATGACCATTCTGCACAAGCATCCACACCAGAAGAAGAAGGATCCTGGGAGCTTCATAATATCGTGCATAATCGGTGATAAATTCGTGGGTAAGGGACTTTGTGATCTAGGTGCTAGTTTTAATTTAATGCCAAAATCTGTATTATAGAAATTAGGTATTGGACGAGCACGACCCACGACAGTTATGATGCAGCTGGCAGACCGCTCTTACGTGCAACCAGAAGGGAAAATTGAAGATATTCTGGTAAGAGTGGATAAATTTATTTTTCCTGCTGACTTTCTTGTTTTAGATTGTGAAGCAGATGAGAATGCACCAATCATCCTGGGGCGACCCTTCTTAGCCACATGCAGATCACTGATTGATGTAGAAAAGGGAGAACTCACTATGAGAGTGAACGGTCAAGAGATCAAATTAAATGTTCTCCAAGCAATAAAACACGTTGATGCAGAAGAAGAATGCAAGGCTATCACTGAAGTAATCCTTGACCAATCATACATCAGGTCGGACTACCATGACATCAAATTTGGCCACTGCCAAAGCATCCATCTAGAAGACTGTCAAGGCAGCGACGATGACAGCAACTCCTCAGATTCTGACATATCTGACACTGAAGGTCATGATGAGGTAAACTGGATAGGTAATTGTCTAGGTAAGTTATTCGAGCCCTTAAACTATACCTCGAATGAACATATCATCCAAAAGCCCTCAACTATAGAACCACCTGTTCTAGATCTTAAGCCCCTGCCAAGGCAGCTCAAATATGTTTTTCTTGGATTAAATGATATGTTGCCCATAATCATCTCTTCCAAGTTGATGCAGGAACAGGAACAACAGCCGATAGGGATGCTGCAGCAGCACAAAAAGTCTATTAGATGGACGATAGCTGATATCCAAGGCATCAGTCTGGCACTTTGCATGCACAAAATTCTCCTAGAGGATGATCATAAGCCGACCATTGATGCCCAGAGACGTTTGAATGATGCTATGCGAGAAGTGGTTCGAAAAGAAAATATCAAATGGCTAGACGATGGGATAATTTATACCATCTCGGATAGTAAGTGGGTGAGCCCGGTGTAGTGCGTTCCTAAGAAAGGAGGAATAACCGTGGTGACCAATAAAGAAAACGAGCTAATCCCAACCAGGACTGTGACTGGTTGGAGGGATTGTATGGACTACCGAAAGCTTAACAAATCTACCTAGAAGGACCACTTTCCCTACCTTTTATTGATCAAATGCTTGATAGATTAGCGGGAAAGCCTTATTACTGTTTTCTTGATGGTTACTCAGGTTATAACCAAATAGCCATCGCACCGGAGGATCAAGAGAAAACGACTTTCACTTGCCCATACGGTACTTACGCTTTTAGGAGAATGCCATTTAGACTTTGAAACACACCAGCAACCTTCCAGAGGTTTATGATGGCGATATTCTCCGACATGGTGGAGGATTTCCTAGAGATATTTATGGACGATTTCTCTGCCTTTGGAGATAATTTTGAAAGCTGCTTAGGCAACCTACAAAAAGTGCTCTAGAGATGCGAGAAAGCGAACTTAGTATTAAACTGGGAGAAATGTCACTTCATGGTGGATGAAGGGATAGTCCTAGGCCATAAGGTAAGCTGTCGGGGCATAGAAGTCGACAGAGCTAAGATTGAGGTAAATGAAAAGCTGTGTAACGCCCCGATTTTGGGCTTAGAAGTTTTGGGCGTTGACCGGTCGGTCAAAGTGCTGATCGAATATATAAAGGTGAAATTAGGAAAGCCTAGTTCGGGTTGCATTAAAAATATGGAAAAATGTTCTAAAATCATCTTTTAATATATAAAAGTGAACTGTGAAATCAATTTTGGAAAATGAGGTTCGGAAGGTTGACATTTTGGCTAGTGACCAAAATGTAATTTTTGAAAGTTTGGTGACTGTTTTATAAAGGATTGAAACTTTGAATCTTTAAGGAGCTATTATTCCAAAAAGAGTTTCTCCAGATTTTTCTAAGATATTTTAAGGCTTTATTCTGATTTTAAACATAAAGAAAGAGGAGGGAAAGTCATTTTGACTATTTTATAACTAACTTTCCATTTTTCTCCCAATTTTCCTTTTCTCTCATTTTCTCTCAACCCAAACACATTTCTCCAGATTTCCTCCTCCGATTTTGTCACTCAAATCTTCCTTTTCAATTCTCTTTGGATTCCTAATCATCTCTACAACAAAACCTCACCATTTGCAAGTTGTTTCATCAAGTTTTTTGGTTCTAAAAAGGAGAAATTCAAGTTTGGAGGTAAGAACGTCCTTCTCCTCTAAACTATCAGTTCTTTACTGAAATTCCTAAGTTCTCAATCCTTGAATTGTGATTTGTTAAAGGCTTTTCAATTGAAATCTTGATTTTGGCTTAAAATGCAAGATTTGGTGATTTTGGTGAAATTTTCGTGTGATCTGTTTGGGCAGTGTTTTGAGGTGTCAAATTGATGTTAAATGAATGCTAAATTGATTAGAAGTTGAGGTTTAATTAATGCAATCCCGGATAGGTTGAATTTCCTAAGTTTTGCTTGAGTTTTTGGTTGTTTTTGGAGTGTTTTTGGTGATCTGTTATACCTGGAGGTATAAGGATGTGTTTGTGATCTTTTTGGATGTTAATTGATGTTTAAAAATGGTTAGAAGTGATGGATCTTGGCTGGGTTAAGTTTTGGAAGTGTTTGGAGGTGATTTCGGTTGTGTTTGGTGGCCGAAATGTTGGATTTGTGATGAGCAGCGAATTGTGTTGTGTTGCTGGTGTTTTTAATGCATAAAGATGCATTAATGCTCTGTTTTTGTGTGCTTGAAACAGGGGAGTTTGATCCGTGAGCTTTAGAGGTGTTGCGGAAGGTTTCGGATGCTTGGAAGGCTTGTTGGCTAGCCTTGTTTTGTGTATCGGTGAGTGAAGTTGGGTTTTCAGCTTTTAAACCAAGGTTTGAAGGATTTGGGAGCTTAGTTTAAGTCTAAACAACTTTGCTAAGCTCAAGAGTAAGTAAATGGTTTTCGCTCTTGAATTGTGTTGTGAATTGGCTTTTAAAGCAATTGTGGTTGATGATTGAAATGCATGTGTTTTGCATGATTTATATTCTGTTTTGAAAGCATATTTTTAGCATGGTTTAATGCTGGTTTTGAAAGCCATATGTGAAGGATGCTCAAGGTAAGAGATCCTTGGTTTTGTACATGGAAATTGTGGTTTTGATGCATGGTGTTGCATGATGTTTAGTGGCTTTGTATAATGCTTTAAAACAGTGAATTAATGATGGTAAATGATGGTTTTTGCATTGTGGTTATGCATGTGAATCATTGGACTAATGTGGTAAGGTGGTTATATTGGCAAGTGATGTAAGTGGTTCTTGGTTCATTGATCGGATATAGTTAGCCGGCTATAGTATTGGGTGCACCGTGAATAAAGTCACCTTGGAGATAGAGTGGTTAAGTGTGAACCGGTAAACTCCCTTCAAGTATCCTAACGAGATGGTTAAGGTCATAATGGAGGTGGAATGCCCATTCGAGGACCTTGGTTAAGCAAAGGTTATATGGTGGTTAAAAGTCCATATATGGGAACCTTGTGCTTGTTAAGATCACAATGGAGGTGTAAGTCCATGTGTGGATCTTGTGTAGGGTGTCCCGGATCTCGTTAGTGATGTTATACAACTACCAATCGGTGATGCAAAGGTTGTATGGTGTTTGAAAGTCCATACATGGGAACCTTGGGAAAAGTTGAGGTTGTATGGTGTTTGAAAGTCCATACATGGGAACCTCGGGAAAAGTTGAGGTTGTATGATGTTTAAAAGTCCATACATGGGGACCTCGGGAAAAGCTAAGGTTGTATAGTGTTTAAAAGTCCATACATGGGAACCTTAGGATGTTGAGGTCAAATGGTGTTTAAAAGTCCATTTGGAGACCTTGGATTGGTAGTGTGTATGAAGCGTGGGGGACAACGCTTGTGATCCGCGTATCCGATCGGGTGTTGAGTTGAAAAGTGGATGTGGTTGATCACTTGGAAGCCAATGTAATGTTCTTGATTTTAAAGAAGCATGAGATGCTTGAAAAGATGCATGGTTGCATGAAAAGTGTACAATGCTTGTGAATGCTTGGTTGCTTGTTAAGTTGAACAAGTGTTGATTATCATTTGGTAAATGATGCATGTGTGCATGGAATCTCTTTAATGCATTGGAGTCTTGTTAAGACTTGTTTTAAAAGGCATGTGATGATGATGTGTGGTTCATATATTGCCTTGGTTTAATGCATGTGTTGGATTGTTGAGTAATGGTTTTAAAGGGTTTCTTGCTTGAAATGAGGTTCAAGTATATGAAAGGTATAACATGAAATGGAAGTGTTTTCCAAGGTTTTGAATTTAACTTTGCATATGGTGTTTATGCATGGAATGGTTAAATGGATGACTTTGCAAGTTGCGCTTTGAAAATGTTTTCTTAGCTTGCTAAGTTAAGGGTTGGTTTTCATGTATGTGCAATGCATGGTTTTAAGCATGATGTTGGAAAAGGGTTTTCAAGCTTTGCTTGGTTAACAAATCGTGTTTGTTTTAAATGTGTTTTTATGACCCGCTGCATTGATGGTGTTTTGATTTTGAGCATTCCTCACTAAGCATTATGTGCTTACGCTTCTCTTTGTCCATCAATACAGATTCTTGAAGTTTGGACAGCGAGAAGCAAGGGATTCAAGGAGGACTCCATTTGAGATGTATGTCTCGGTGAATAGCTATAGTTAATAAAGGCAATGGGGGTAGAATCTCTTGGGATGTGTTTATGTGTTCGAATATGTTTGAACAAGAATGGTTTTATGTTGTTGATGTTGTTGGAACATGTATTTGGCTTATATGAGATTGAATTGGAAGTTTAAGCTTGAATGGTTGCTTGTGTAGGAAGCATGCCTATAGATTTGGGGCTTTTCGTATATATTGATATTTTCTTGAATTGCTGATGCAAGAATGTCTCATATATGTTGAATTGCATGTTGGTAAAGTTTGGTGGCTTTTGGAGCATGTTTGGTTGATCAATTGCATGTTTAAGTATGCTTTATGCTGCAATCTGTGCAGGGTGTTTCGGAACAGTTGACACCGTTTCGGAACGGGTGCCCTGAACCAACCCAGGCGTCCGAAACGGGTGACACCGTTCCGAAATGGAATGGCTACTGCCAGACCCCCGTTGCGGTACGCGTTGCGAAACGGCCCCGTGTTTCGAAACGGGCTCTGCCAGTTTCAGAACGGGTGACCGTTGGGGGGCTGACATTGGCAGTTAAATGTTTTGGAATGTTTGCATTTTGGTCCTGAATCTTGTTTGTGCAATTGTATGAGTTTGGGATGTCCGTTTGAGCTGAAATTTGGCAGAGAAGCGTGAAACATGATAAATTTTAAGTTGGTAACTTAAAATCTGGTTAAGTCCTTAAAGTTTTCAGAAATTACAATTTGGTCCCTAAAGTTGTAATTTGTTCAATTGGGTCCCTGTTTGATCTCTGATGTCTGTGATTTTTGAGTATGTTGTTGTGTGATCACATCTAAGGTTAATGTTCATCTAGACAAGATTAAAAAGAAAAAAAAGGGTCGTTAATCAAGGTTGACTTTCGGGTTGACTTTGGTTTTCCCCGTGTGACTTTCTTAATTCGGGTCAACCGTCTGGGCCGGGTTAAGGGGGTTACAAGCTGCCACCACCCACCACAATCAAGGGAATTCGGAGTTTTCTAGGGCATGTTGGGTTCTATCGAAGGTTTATAGCCAATTTTTTGAAAATCACCAAGCCGCTATGTCACCTACTAGAACAGAATCGTCCCTTCGACTTCAATACTGAATTTACTAAAGCATTCAGAATTCTGAAAAAGAAGCTAGTAACAACCCCAATTGTACAACCACCGGACTAGAAGTTTCCATTTGAAATTATGTGTGATGCCAGTGATTACGATGTAGGGACAGCACTTGGGCAGAGGAAGGACAAGCTATTTCACGTAATTTACTACGCTAGCAAAACACTCAATGATGCCCAAGTGAATTACACCACAATAGAGAAGGAACTGTTCGCAGTGGTGTTTTCAATTGACAAGTTCCGATCCTACATACTTGGAACGAAGGTGGTGGTCCACACAGATCACTCTGCACTGAAGTATCTGTTTGCTAAAAAAGATGCAAAGCCCATACTGATTCGTTGGATTCTGCTGCTGCAAGAGGTCGACATAGAAATCAAAGATAAAAAGGGGACAGAGAACCAAGTTGCAGATCACTTGTCAAGATTAGAGATGGGAAAGAGTCTTCCAATAGACAAGACACACATACTGGAGACCTTCCCTAACGAGCAGCTGTTCGCTGCCACAAGCATTGCCGCGACAGCCATGGCGGCAGGTAAGTTTTTTGAACTCCCCTGGTATGCTGATTTTGTTAATTATTTAGTTAGAAAAATATTTCCTCATGATCTTAATTATCAAGCTAGGAAGAGGTTCCAAAATGATGTTAAGCATTATTATTGGGACGAACCTCTTCTTTTCAAAAAATTGTGCAGATCAGATTATCAGGAGGTGTGTACCACAAGATGAGCAGGAAGTTGTGCTTTATCACTGTCATGCTTCACAATATGGAGGACACTTAGGTGGTAACAAAACTGTTGCCAAGGTTTTGCAGTCTGGTTTTTATTGGCCTTCACTGTTCAAGGATGCCCAAGCATTCTACAAAAGCTGTGATAAATGTCAACGGACCAGAAACATCTCCAGGAGACATGAGATGTCGCTGCAAAACATCCTTGAAGTCAAAATCTTCGACGTTTGGGGGATTGATTTCATGGAACCATTTCCAAAATCATGTGGGAATCTTTATATCCTCCTGGCAGTGGATTATGTGTCCAAATGGGTTGAAGCGATCGCCACACAGAAAAATGATGCCAAGACCGTTCAGAGATTTCTACATAAGAACATTTTCTCTAGATTTGGCATTCCGAAGGCGATCATCAGTGATGAAGGAAGACATTTTAATAATAGGGTAATAGCTGCTGCCTTAAGGAAGTATGGTGTCAAACATCGGATTGCAATAGCTTATCGCCCTCAGACCAATGGACAGGCCGAAATATCCAACAGAGAGGTAAAGAACATTTTTGAGAAGATGGTTAAACCAACTCGAAAAGACTGGTCTCTACACCTCAATGATGCACTCTGGGCCTACAGAAGAGCATTTAAAACTCCATTGGGAATGTCACCCTTCCGACTGATTTATGGAAAAACACGCCATCTACCTGTTGAGATTGAGCACATAGCATACTAGGCCATCAAGACAGTGAACATGGACTTGGAAAAGGCAGGACAGAAAAGGTTACTTGACTTGAATGGGATTGAAGAAATTCGAGCAATGGCCTATGACAACGCAAGGATTTATAAGGACAAGACAAAGAAGTGGCATGACAAGAAGCTGCTGTCACGACAGTTCTGCCCAGGGCAGCTTGTGATGTTATTCAATCTAGGTTGAAACTCTTCCTAGGGAAGTTGAAATCTAGATGGTCCGGCCCGTTTCAAGTGGTGCAAGTTTTTCCTCATGGTGCCATCACGATCAAATCCTTAAAAGACGGGCACCAATTTAAAGTCAACGGACAGAGACTGAAGCATTATCAGGGGACTGAAGCCCCAAGAATGCAGGAAGTGGTTACTTTAGGAGATGCCCCTCCTAGCATCCCTAATTTAACTTAATTTTATTTTAATATTATTTATATTTATATATATATATTAGGTAATTAGAATTATTTTATTTTTAGGAATTAAGTTTTTCTTTTAATTATTTTTAGTAAATAAAAGAGACAAGGAGAAGAGAAGAAGTGAACTAGCCCACCATCTCACCAGTAGCCCAAAAAGCCCAAAAGAGGAGCATGTCATCACAGTTGTCGCGACAGACGCGGAAAATCCAGCCTGTCAACACGCTGTCGCGACAGACACACAAACGCGTAACAGACGCGCAGCAGAAACAGAAACGCGTGACAAATAAGTCAAAAACCGCGTAACAGCTGGCCCCGTTATTCGCGCCTGCCGTTACAGCTCCAAATCGCAGCAAACTCTTCATCTATATAAACCCCGTTTTACTATTCATTTTTCACTTCACTTTTAATCTCTCTACTTGCTTTCTCTCTAGATTTTCATTTGCTTTCATTTTTCTACAGTCTCTTGCAACTATGAGTACCAGAAACACTAGAAGGAGTGCTGCCTTGTAACGCCCCGGTTTTGGGCTTGGTAGTTTTGGGCGTTGACCGGTTTGGTCAAAGTGTTGTTCGAATCTAAAAAGGTAAAATTAGGAAAGCCTAGTTCGGGTTGCATTAAAAATATGGAAAAATGTTCTAAAATCATCTTTTAATATATATAAGTGAACTGTGAAATCAATTTTACAAAATGAGTTTTGAAAGGGTGACATTTTGGCTAGTGACCAAAATGTAATTTTTGAAAGTTGCGTGACTGTTTTAGAAAGGATTGAAACTTTGAATCTTTAAGGAGCTATTATTCCAAAAGGAGTTTCTCTAGATTTTTCTAAGATATTTTAATGTATAATTCTGATTTTAAAGCTTAAGAAAAGTGGAGGGAAATCATTTTACTATTTTGTAACCAACTTTCCATTTTCTTCCAATTTTCCTTTTCTCTCATTTTCTCTCAACCCAAACACTTTCTCTCCAGAAATTTCTTTCTGATTTTGTCACTCAAATCTATCTTTTCAATTCTCTTTGGATTCCTAATCATTTCAACAACAAAACCTTGCAATTTGCTAATTGGATTTTCAAGCTTTTTGGCTCTAAAGAGGAGAAACTCAAGTTTGGAGGTAAGAACGTCCTTCTCCTCTAAACTATCACTTCTTTACTGAAATTCCAAAGTTCTCAATCCTTAATTGATGTTTTATAAATGGATTTTGAGTTGCTAAATGGATCTTGACTTAAAATGCAAGATTTGGTGATTTTTGATGAATTTTCGTTGGATCTGTTAAAGCAGTGTTTTAAGGTGTAAAAGTGATGATTAATGAATGCTAATTTGATGAGGAATTGAGTTTTGATTAATGCAATCCCGGATAGGTTGAATTTCCTAAGTTTAGCTTATGATTCTAGGTTGTTTTTGGTGTGATCTTGTGGATCTGTTGTTGCTGGAGGTTTAAGGATGTTGTTAGACTCTTTTTAGATGTTAAATGATGTTAAAGGATGTTTGGTTGTGATGGTTTATGGCTGGGCTTTGTTGAGAAGTGGTTTGGATGCATTTTCGGTTGTGTTTGGTGGCCGAAATTGGAGGTTGGATGAGAGCAGCGAGTTTAGGTGCTTTCATTGAAGCTATTAATGCATGATGATGCATTAATCCTCTGCTTTGATGTGTTTAAAACATGGGAGTCATCTTTGGATCCAAGAGTTGTTGATCCGGAAGCTTGAATTGGTGCTTCGGCAAGAGGCGAAGTGGAATCGGTGAGTGAAAATGGGTTTTCGGCTTTGAAACCAATGTCTTGGGAGCTTAGTTTAAGTATAAACAACTTAGCTAAGCTCAAGTGTAAGTTTTCGGAAATACTCTCTAGTGGTGGCCATGATTTGATTGTTATGCAATGTGGTTTATTGCATGTTTTAAACTCTATTTTGAAATCATGATTTAGCATGGCATTTGCTGTTTTTGTAAGCCATATGTTGAAGGAAGCTCAAGGTAAGAGTTCCTTGTTTTTGAGCATGGTTAAAATGTGGTTTGATGCTTATAGATGCATGATGAATATGGCTTGGTCTAATGCTTTAAAACAGTGGATTAATTGATGAAAATGATGTATATTGGCAAGTGATGTTTTGAAAAGGTTAAGGTCACTAAGGTGGTTAAAAGTCCTTGAGTGAGCCTTGTGGATTCTAAGAACTTCATGGTGGTTAAAAGTCCATGACGATTCTTGTTAAGGTCACTAAGGTGGTTAAAAGTCCTTGAGTGAGCCTTGTTACTTAAGAACATCAAGGTGGTTAAAAGTCCTTGGATGGTTCTTGTTAAGGACACAAAGGTGGTTAAAATTCCTTGTGTGGTCCTTGCCATGGTGTTTAAAAGTCCATGGGCCAAGGTGTTTAAAAGTCCTTGGGGCCAAGGTGTTTAAAAGTCCTTGGGAAGAACACTAAGGTGGTTAAAAGTCCTTATGTGGTTCTTGAGAATTATAAGATCACAATGGTGTTTAAAAGTCCATGTGTGAGTCTTATGTTGATCTTGTTTTTAAAAGATGAAATTATCACTTGTGGCCAATATGACATGAATTGATATGGAAGCATGTATTGCTTGTTTAAGAATGCTAGTGAGCATGTATATATGATGGTTTGAAGTATGATTTATAAAGTGTTTAATAAATGCATTATTGAATGGTTTTAAAGAGCATTCCTCACTAAGCTTTTGCTTACGCTCTCTTTCGTTTTCTTAAACCAATAATGCAGACCATTGAGGTACTTTGAGGGCAGCAAGGAAGGCAAGCAATCAAGTGGAAGTAAAGCTCAATGTATGGAAAGGTTTTCTTGTACTCCTTTAGCTTTGGGCATTTGGCAATGGGGGACCTATGTGTGTGTTTTGGGGGATGTTTGGAACTCCCTAAGTTTGTTTAATGTTGTTGGAAATGTTGGATTTGTAATTGGTCTATATGTGTTTGGTTTTGAAGGTTTTATGCTTGAATGGTTTGCTTGTGTAGGAAGCATGCCATTAGATTTGGGGCTTTTCATATATGTGGATGATATGTTGAATTGTTGATGCAATTATGTCTCTTATATGTTGAATTTCATGCTGGTAAAGTTTGGTAGCATTTGGAGCATGTTTGTTTGATTAATTGCATGTTTAAGTATGCATTTTGCTGCATTCTGTGCAGGGTGTTTCGGAACAGTGCCTACCGTTTTGGAACGGGTGCCCTAAACCAGCCCAGGCGTCCGAAACGGGAGAGACCGTTCCGAAACGGAAAGGCCACTGCCAGCCCGTGTTTCGGTACGCGTTGCGGAACGGCCCCGCGTTTCGAAACAGGCTCTGCCTGTTTCGGAACGGTCGACCGTTGGGGGCTGACATTGGCGGTTAAATGTTTCGAAATGTTTGCATTTTGGTCCTAAATCTTGTTTGTGCAATTGTATGAGTTTGGTAAGTCCTTTTGAGCTAAAAATTTACAGGGAAGCATGAAACCTGACTAATTTCAAGATGGTAACTTTAATTTGGGTTAAGTCCTCCTAGTATGCAGAATTTACAATTTGGTCCTTTAAGTTGTAAATTGTTCAATTGGGTCCCTGTTTGATCTCTGATGTTTGTGATCTTTGAGTATGTTGTTTGTATGATCACAACTAGGGTTAATATGCATCTAGACAAGAGTAAAAAGAAAAAAAAGGGTCGTTAATCAAGGTTGACTTTCAGGTTGACTTTGGTTTTCCCCGTGTGACTTTCTTAATTCAGGTTAACCGTCTAGGCCGGGTTAAGGGGGTTACATTTGGTGGTATCAGAGCCAGGTTCTCGAGTAATTGGGAATGAATGTGTGCTTGATTGAAGTATGTATGCCTTGTATGCTTGTTGAGTGAAAGCATGTTTAGTGGCTTGTGATTTTTGATGCAACTGAGTTGTATGCTATGATGTAGCATGTTGTGGGTACCCATTGCCAAATCAAAGCTAATGAAATGATGTTTATTTTGAATGAAATTGAGCTTGAATACTTGGATTGCTTACCTTGCTGGGCCTGACTTGTTTTATTTGCATTGTGATTGCATGGTTATAGTATGGCACCACGTAGAGAGTTGAGAAGTAATGTGCGAGTTACGGCTCCTAATGAGAATGAGAATGAGGAAAATGCGGGTAGTGCAGTGTTACCTCCTCCTCCACCTGGTGGTGGTGGTGCAGAGGGAGAAAGAGCTGAAGCTGCAGCTGGTGCTGGAGCTGCTGGACCTGAGGTTGGTCAGGGGCAAGCTATGCCTGATATGACGATGTTGGTGCAAGCTATTGCTGGTGCTTTTAGAGCGGCAGTAGCTGGAGCTCAAGGAGCTGGGCATCAGGGAGATGCTGGTGTTAGACTACCTGTGGAGCATTTGCGCAGTCTTGGTGGGACTGAATTCAGGGGTATGTCTGCTGAAGGTTCTTAAGCTTGGTTAGAGAGTACCAAGAGGATTCTGGGTCAGATGAGTTGCACGGATGTGCAAAAGCTGGGCTGTGTAGTATCTTTACTACAGGATGATGCGTATACGTGGTGGACGACCACTATTGCTGGAATGGCTGAAGCTGATGTGACTTGGACATTCTTTCAGAATGTGTTCAAGAGGAGATATCTTGGTGTGAGGTATCTTGATGAAAAGAAGCGTGAGTTCATGTCTCTTACCCAAGGGAGCATGAGTGTGGCTGAGTATGAAGTGCAGTTTGTGCGACTCAGTCAGTATGCACCTGAGCTGGTACCTGATGAGCGGGCAAGGTGCGAGAGGTTCCGTTATGGTTTAGTGACGGACGTGAAGATGTATGTGCTGGCCACCGAGTATGATGATCTTGATGTGTTGGTGGGCCGAGCCAAGGATATTGAGATGAACTTGGGTTTATCTGCTAGAGATGCTGGAGCAAGTGCTGGTAAACGAGCTGCTGAGTTTAGTTCCAGTGGTGGACGGAACAAGAGGGGACGTGATCAGAAGTATCAGTCCTCAGCTAGGAGAGGTGGTGGTGCACCTGCTAGAGGAGGCAATGCTAGAGCTGATCTAAGTGCTTGTTGGATTTGTGGTTCACGTGGTCACATGAAGCGTGACTGTCCTCGTGCTGTGAGGGAGGTGCAAGCTCCTGTTGCGGCAGCTGGTAATGGATGCTGGAATTGTGGATCCGCAGACCATTTGAGGCGAGATTGTCCTATGTTGGCTGGTGGCCAAGTGCGTGCTCCTGTTGTTGCAGCACCGCAGAGAGGTCATGGGCGCGGCCGTGGTAATTTCCAGAGGAGAGAGGAAGGTGGTCGTGGAGTGGCTCATGTGGTGGCTATTCAGCCTGAGGGTGGTGGTCAAGCTAGGATGTATGCTCAGCGTGAAGGGAGGAATGATGCGGATGTGATTGCAGGTACCTTTACTTTGCAGTCCTTATCATTGCTTTCTTTGATTGATTCTGGATCTACGCATTCATACATTTTGCGTGAGCATGCTGAATTGCTTGGTTTGCCTGTTGAGTCTTTGGATGTTGGTGTGCGTGTCACTAGTTCTTTTGGTGAGACTGTTGTGACTCGAAAGCTTTATAGAAGGTGTCCTTTGGTTGTGCAAGAACATGTTTTCCATGTTGACCTTATGGAGTTGCCTTTCTATGGTTTTGATGTAATCCTTGGTATGCATTGGCTTGCTGAGCATCGTGCTGTTGTGGATTGTGAAAATAAGCGTGTTTTGCTGAAGCTTGCGGATGATTACGAAGTTGTTGTGGTTGGTGAGAATGTGAAGTTTCTTGCCAATGTGGTGTCTACCTTGGAGGCGAGCAGGATGTTGAGGCAAGGTTGTGAAGCCTATCTAGCTTTTGTGATGAATCCTAGCTCTAAGGAGTTGAGGGTGCAAGATATCCGAGATGTGAAGGAGTTTCCTGGTGTTTTTCCTGAGGAGTTGCCTGGTTTACCTCCTAATCGCGAGGTGGAGTTTGGAATTGAGCTGTATGAGAATACAACTCCTGTGTCCATTACTCCCTATAGAATGGCACCTAAGAAGCTGAAGGAGCTGAAGACGCAGCTGCAAGAGTTGCTTGATCGTGGTTTCATCCGGCCGAGTGTGTCACCTTGGGGAGCACCGGTCTTGTTTGTGAAGAAGAAGGATGGCACTATGAGGATGTGCATTGATTACCGTCAGCTGAATAAGTTGACTATCAAGAATCGGTATCCTTTGCCGAGGATTGATGATCTCTTTGATCAATTTCGAGGAGCGGTTGTGTTCTCTAAGATTGACTTGAGGTCAGGGTATTACCAGTTGAAGGTGAAGGATGTTGATGTGCCTAAGACAGCTTTCAGGACAAGGTATGGGCATTATGAGTTCCTTGTGATGCCGTTTGGTTTGACAAATGCTCCTGCTGCTTTCATGGATATGATGAACCGTGTGTTTCATGAATACCTGGACAAGTTTGTTGTGGTGTTCATTGATGATATCCTCGTGTACTCGCGTACTGAGGAGGAGCATGAAGAGCATTTGAGGATTGTTTTGCAAGCTTTGTTGGAGAATCAGCTTTATGCTAAGCTGAGCAAGTGTGAGTTCTGGCTTAAGGAGGTGGTGTTTCTTGGTCATGTAGTTTCTGCTGAGGGGATTCGTGTTGATCCTCAGAAGATTGAGGCGGTGATGAACTGGAAGGTTCCTAAATCTGTTCATGAGGTCCGTAGTTTCCTTGGTTTGGCAGGATACTACCGGAGGTTTGTGGATGGTTTTTCTAAGATTGCTGCTCCTTTGACAAAGTTGTTGCAGAAGGATGTTAAGTATGAGTGGACGGAAGCGAGACAGCAGGCTTTTGAGAAGCTGAAGGCGGGTTTGACGCAAGCTCCTATCTTGGTTCAGCCTGAATCAGGGAAAGAGTTTGTGGTCTACAGTGATGCGTCCTATGTTGGTTTGGGATGTGTGCTGATGCAAGAGGGTAAAGTTGTGGCTTATGCATCACGACAGTTGAAAGTGCATGAGCGCAATTATCCTACGCATGATATTGAGTTGGCTGCAGTGGTTTTTGCTCTGAAGATCTGGAGACATTATCTGTATGGTGAGAAGTGTACTGTGTACACGGATCACAAGAGTTTGAGGTATCTGATGTCTCAGAAGGAGTTGAATCTTAGGCAGCGGCGATGGTTGGAGTTGCTCAAGGATTATGATCTGACGATTGAGTACCATCCTGGAAAAGCTAATGTTGTTGCGGATGCCTTGAGTAGGAAGGTAGCTGTTAAGCTGAGGGCTATGTTTGCTAGCTTGAGTATATCGCGAGATGGTGGCCTTGTGGCTGAGTTACAAGTGAAGCCATCTATGGTTCAGTTGATCAAGGAAAAGCAGTTGCTGGATGACTCCTTGGTGTCTCATGTTCAGGATATCGCGGAGGGTAGACCTTCGGATTTCTGCTTTAATGATGATGGTGTGTTGTGTTTTGGGAGTCGGATAGTAGTGCCCAATGATGTTGAGTTGAGGCGTGCTATTCTGACTGAAGGTCATAGTAGTCCTTTTGCTATGCACCCTGGTAGTACTAAGATGTACCGTTGTAACCCCCGTAGCCCGGTCTGGACGGTTGACCCGAACTACGAAGATTACACGGGGAAAACTAAAGTCAACCCGAAAGTCAACCTTGATTAACGACCCTTTTTTTTTTCTTTTTAATCTTGTCTAGATGCACCTTAACCTTAGATGTGATCACACAAACACCATACTCAAAGATCACAACCATCAGAGATCAAACAGGGACCCAATTGAACAAATTACAACTTTAGGGACCAAATTGTAATTTCTGAAAAATTTAAGGACTTAACCAGATTTTAAGTTACCAACTTGAAATTAATCAGGTTTCATGCTTCTCTGCCAAATTTCAGCTCAAACGGACATCCCAAACTCATACAATTGCACAAACCAGATTTAGGACCAAAATGCAAACATTTTGAAACATTTAACCGCCCATGTCAGCCCCCAACGGTCACCCGTTCCGAAACAGGCCAAGCCCGTTCCGAAACACGGGGCCGTTCCGCAACGCGTTCTGCAACGGGGGTCTGGCAGAATGCCTTCCGTTTCGGAACGGTGGCACCCGTTTCGGACGCCTGGGTTCATACAGGGCACCCGTTCCGAAACGGTGTTACCTGTTCCGAAACGCCTAGCCCAGAATGTTGCATTTTGCTCATTCAAACACACAATTGATCATCCAAACATGCTCCAAAAGCCACCAAACTTTACCAACATGCAATTCAACATAAATGAGACATACTTGCATCAACAATTCAACAGAAACACAACATATATGAAAAGCCCCAAATCTATAGGCATGCTTCCTACACAAGCAACCATTTAAGCACAACCCATCCAAAACAAACTCATTTAAGCCAATTCATGTTCCAACAACATTAGCAACAACATTAAAACATTCTTGATCAAACATATACGATCACATACACTTAAACCCAAGAGATTCTACCCCATTGCCCTTATTAACTATAGCTATTCACCGAGACATACATCTCCATTGCAGTCCACCTTGAATCCCTTGCTCCTTGCTGTCCAAACTTCAAGAATCTGCATTGATGGACAAAAAGGAGCGTAAGCACATAATGCTTAGTGAGGAATGCTCAAAACCAAAACACCATCAATGCAGCGGGTCATTAAAACACTTATAAAACAAACCCGATTTGTTTACCAAAGCCATGTTTGAAAACCCTTTTCAACAACAAGCTCAAATCATGCATAAACACCATATGCCAAGCTTAAACAAAACATGGAAAACACTCCCATTTCACAACATGCCTTTCTTAAACTTGAAAACCATATCAAGCAAGAAACCTTTTAAAACCATAGCTCAAATAATCCATCTCAAGCATTTAATCAAGGCAACATAAAACCATAACATCCTCTTCATATGCCTTTAAAACAAGTCTTACAAGACTCCAATGCAACATAGATATTTCATGCTCACATGCATCATTTACCAAATGATTACCAACACTTGTTTAACTTAACAAGTAAACATGCATTCACTAGCATCATACACTTTTCATGCAACAATGCATCTTTTCAAACATCTCATGCTTCACATGCAACCATGCATCAATCCAAGCATCTCATGCTTCACATGCAACCATGCATCAATCCAAGCATCTCATGCTTCACATGCAACCATGCATCATTTCAAGCATCTCATGCTTCACATGCAACCATGCATCATTTCAAGCATCTCATGCTTCACTATGATCAAGAACATTACATTGGCTTCCAAGAGATCAACCACATTCACTTTTCAACATAACAACACGATCGGATACGCGGATTCCGAGCGTTGTCCCTACGCTCCCTACACCCTACCCAATCCAAGGTCCTCGAATGGGCAACAACCTCCATTATGACCTCAATCAACCAAGGTCCTCGAGTGGGCAACAACCTCCACTATGACCTCATCATCCTAAGGTTCCCATGTATGGACTTTTAAACACCATACAACCTTAGCTTTTTCCCAAGGTTCCCATGTATGGACTTTTAACCACCATACAACCTTGACATGCACAAGATTCTCCCGTATGGACTTTTAACCACCATACAACCTTTGCATAACCGATTGGTAGTTGTAGAACATCACTAACGAGATCCGGGACATCCCACACAAGATCCACACATGGACTTAAACACTGCCATTGTGATCTCAACAAGCACAAGGTTCTCACATATGGACTTTGAACCACCATATAACCTTTGCTCAACCAAGGTCCTCAAATGGGCAACACCTCCATTATGACCTCAAGCAACCAAGGTCCTCCAGTGGGCAACAACCTCCACTATGACCTCATCTCGTTAGGATACTTGAAGGGAGCTTATCCGGTCCACTCTTGACCACTCCACCTCCAAGGCGACTTAATTCATGGTGCACCCAATCCTATAGCCTGCTAACTATATCCGATCAACGAACCAAGAACCACTTACATCACTTGCCAATATAACCATCTTACCATATTAACCAATGTTCCACATGCATAAACATAATGCAAAGCCATCACAACATTAGCCCAATTATTCATATGCATAACCAATATGCAAAACCATTACCTCATTAATCCAATGATTCACATGCATAACCAATATGCAAAAGGTAACATTTACCATCATCAATTCACTGTTTTAAAGCATCATACAAAGCCATTGATCAACATGCAACACTATGCATCAAAACCACATTTACCATATACAAAACCAAGGATCTCCTACCTTGAGCATCCTTCTCAAATGACTTTCAAAACCAGCATTAAACCATGCTAAAAACATGCTTACAAAACAGAATTAAACCATGCAAAACACATGCATTTCAATCATCAACCACATTTGCTTTTAAAACCAAATCACACACAATTCAAGAGCAAAAAGCCATTCACTTACTCTTGAGCTTAGCAAGTTGTTTAGACTTACACTAAGCTCCCAAAAACCTTCAAACCTTGTTTTAAAAGCTGAAATCCCAACTTCACTCACCGATAACCAAAACAAGACTAGCCAACAAGCCTTCCAAGCTTCCGAAACCTTCCGCAAACACCTCCAAAGCTCACGGATCAAACTCCCCTGTTTCAAGCACACAAAAACAGAACATTAATGCATCCTTATGCATTAAAACACCAGCAACAACAACACAACTCGCTGTTCATCACAAATCTAACAATTTGGCTACCAAACACAACCGAAATCATCTCCAAACACCTCCACAACTTAACCCAGCCAAGATCCATCACTTCTAACAATTTTTATACATCAATTAACATACAAAATATTCACAAACACATCCTTATACCTCCAGGTATAACAGATCACCAAAACACTCCAAAAACAACCAAAAACTCAAGCCAAACTTAGGAAATTCAACCTATCCGGGATTGCATTGATTAAACCTCAACTTCTAATCAATTTAGCATTCATTTAACATCATTTTGACATTCCAAAACACTGCCCAAACAGATCACACGAAAATTTCACCAAAATCACCAAATCTTGCATTTTAGCCAAAAATCAAGATCTCAATTGAAAAGCCATTAACAAAACATAAATCAAGGATTGAGAACTTAGGAATTTCAGTAAAGAACTGATAGTTTAGAGGAGAAGGACGTTCTTACCTCCAAACTTGAATTTCTCCATTTTAGAGCCAAAAAGCTTGATGAAACAACTTGCAAATTGAGAGGTTTTGTTGATGAGATGATTAGGAATCAAATGAGAGTTGAAATGAGAGATTTAGATGTCAAAATCAGAGAAAGAAATCTGGAGAATTTTGTTTGGGTTGAGAGAAAATGAGAGAAAGGGAAAATTGAGAGAAAATGGAAAGTTAGTTAAGAATTTGGTTAAAATGATTTCCCTCCCTTTCTTAATCTTTAAAAATCAGAATAAAGCCTTAAAATATCTTAGAAAAATCTGGAGAAACTCTTTTTGGAATAATAGCTCCTTAAAGATTCAAAGTTTCAATCCTTTATAAAACTGTCCCACAACTTTCAAAAATTACATTTTGGTCACTAGCCAAAATGTCAACCTTCCGAACCTCATTTTCCAAAATTGATTTCACAGTTCACTTATATATATTAAAAGATGATTTTAGAACATTTTTCCATATTTTTAATGCAACCCGAACTAGGCTTTCCTAAATTCACTCTTATATATTCGATCAGCACTTTGACCGAACCGGTCAACGCCAAAAACTTTCGAGCCCAAAACCGGGGCGTTACAACTCTCCCCCCCTTAGGAAATTTCGTCCTCGAAATTTCAACCGGCGAAAAGAGAACCACAACCTTCTCAAAGCAACACACAAGACAACACAAAAGCCTCAACCAACACCACTGATCACTCTCCGTACAAAACCTCCACCATACACTGTTCACAAATCCAAACTTTCAAAGGTAACCACAACTTAACCTTCCACATAACTGGACTGTACACAACCCCAACATCAACCTGAAGAACTTCAGCTCTTACAGCAGACAACACTGTAACACACAACTCCCAAGACTTGTCTACACAAAGACAACAACCAAACCAATTCAGCCACTAGGCAAACCCCTCAACCTCTAAAACTCTTGCAAACTCCCAAACCTCTTCCAAAGATTTTTTTTTCCCAACAAACAAAAATCCTTAAACATCAACTGTCTACTCAAACACTTCAACGAAGCTGACAATCCTTCATATCTGCCATAACATTACCATAACAGCTCACCAGGACTATTCACCCAAATACCAAAAATTACATCACAACCCCAACTTGAAACCGTCAGCCGTTTCACACACCACCAACTGACTTCAAACGGAACTTACTTAACCACAACCAGCCAACCACTTCTCACAAGATCCCAAACAACCAACGAAAGCCTTCGATCTTTCATAGCCCCTTTCATTACAACTTCAACCAGGACACTTGCATTACCAGAACATTACCTAACCAAGACACACATAACAGCTTCTGATCCCCTCAAAGGTTGCTAAGAACCAACACAACCCTTTCACAACAACTTAAAAGCTAAACTACCTCAGCACTTGGGAACTCAACCACTAAGCTGCAACATCACCTAGCACCAAGGAACTACCACTTCCTTTTAGCTAAACAAACCACTTAACCAATACCAACCTCAACCGATACCCTTCACCACCAAACCACTAAACTCTCTGAGCATCAAACACTATCCTTCTACCAACCGGCTATACCACTCTCACTATCACTAGCAACTAGTTTAACAAACTCCAACACTTCTAACTCTCACTCAGCACCAAACAACCTCTAAAAACCCATCATCCCACCTAATCCAACCACAACACTAACAGATTCGATTAGTCATTAGCGAGCCTGAACATCGTATGCATGATCACTTACATGCCCTATCAATGCCTGATGTACATGTATGCAAAACCTCTAGTGTCATGCCACATGTATGCATGGACCAACATATATAATATAGCATATAACAATGATTTTAACTGTGCATGAATGCCAGTTCACACCCTCCAATAACATCCTCAAAATCTGTCTAAGAACAACCTCCTAACTCACCTTTAACTTATCTAACTCCATCATACCAACAACCCTTAACCACAAGAATCTTACCCAAGCCTTCTTCACACCCAATATATCACCAAACCACAACTACCATTACCCAAACATACTAGCAACAAGACTAGACTTACCACACAAGGAAAACCAACAAAAACCAAACTAAGGCAACTAAAGCAAAGATCACTTAACAAGGTTACCTGAAAGCATAACACCACCCTGAAGCTTCATCAGACGAGCCCTTTTCCTTGCGGAACCATCATCCTCTTGCGGCACAACTGCAGCACCAACTAACACACCAGGGTCAACATCAACACCTTGCGGTAAGGAACCTTGGCTGTTCCGAGCCAACATCAAACAATCACGCCTTATGTGTCCAGCAGACCCACACTTCCAGCAAGCTTCACTTCCCAAACTCTTCACAACCTTCTGCTTTTTCTGCCACCTCTGAACCTTGCCCTGGCCGTACCCACGACCTTTCAAAGATCCTTTGGCTAACACCAAAGCTGACTTCACTCCATGTGGACAATCACGCTTAACATGCACTTTAGAACCACAATTCCAACAAACACCTGCACCCCTACAACGTCCAACATGGCGCCTTTCACAACGGTCACATATCGGTGGCTGAACTTCCACTCCTTGCCCAAGCAACACTTGCTCCACAACAGCACTATCTTCACAATGCTTAACCCTTGGAAACTTCTCTCCAAGATACCTTTCATAAAAGGCCGATACAAAGAAATCCCAATCAATATCATGGATATGTGACGCCACCGCCACAGATGTCCACCAGGCACAAGCATCCTCCAGCATCAAAGAAACAACACTCCCCAGCTTACAGACATAATCACAGCCTTCCTGATCCAAAATCAGAACCACACTGGCCAACCAGGCCTCAAACATCTCCGGTGTAGAACCATGATATTCCACAGCACCCAAATCAAGCAAACGCTGCTTCGGCAAACCCTCACATCTAGCCAGCACATCCACTGATTTTACCTCAACCACAGTCTGAGATGTTCCCAACACCTCCTGAACAACAGATGATGAACTTTTCATCACAGAACCAGCTTCTTTCCCTTGCCTTACTATCTCAACACTAGGCACAGAAGACTGAGACAAAACACCTCTACAAAAGGGTGAATTCTTTGCCTTAACAACCTGCCCCAAGGCAGCAACCATCTCCCTCATCCGCCATTCTTTCATCGACTTTGCCATACCACTAACAACAACAACATACAATCACAACAAGCAAACAAACCAGTTAGACCAGCATTAAGCAAGGATTCAAACTCCAACTCCAAAATAACACAATAGCTATATTAATAAGGCAATGGGTATCCCGAATCCTCCCCTTTACATGACATAACAGCCAACATAACATGGATATCCCAACATCAAGCATATCAACAACATACCTTGATCATGCTTACACCAAACAACATCCAATTACACCAGCATATTAGCAACCTAACATGCTCAAAACACATTCACCATGCATAACATCAGCTCATAGCATCAGCACATATCCACATAAACTCAATCATGATTCATAACCACAAAACATCCTTGCATACATCAGCAACATGCTCAGAAACATCAACAGCATACTCAGAAACACATGTTTCAACCAACTTTCAACCACACAACAAGGTAAACATCAAACACACATCACAACAACTTACCGTTTTCCCCAACCTTCACAACTCAGCTCTGATACCACCAAATGTAACCCTCGTAGCCCGGTCTGGACGGTTGACCCGAACTACGAAGATTACACGGGGAAAACCAAAGTCAACCCGAAAGTCAACCTTGATTAACGACCCTTTTTTTTCTTTTTAATCTTGTCTAGATGCACCTTAACCTTAGATGTGATCACACAAAATCCATACTCAAAGATCACAACCATCAGAGATCAAACAGGGACCCAATTGAACAAATTACAACTTTAGGGACCAAATTGTAATTTCTGAAAACTTTAAGGACTTAACCAGATTTTAAGTTACCAACTTGAAATTAATCAGGTTTCATGCTTCTCTGCCAAATTTCAGCTCAAACGGACATCCCAAACTCATACAATTGCACAAACCAGATTTAGGACCAAAATGCAAACATTTTGAAACATTTAACCGCCCATGTCAGCCCCCAACGGTCACCCGTTCCGAAACAGGCCAAGCCCGTTCCGCAACGCGTTCCGCAACGGGGGTCTGGCAGAATGCCTTCCGTTTCGGAACGGTGGCACCCGTTTCGGACGCCTGGGTTCATACAGGGCACCCGTTCCGAAACGGTGTTACCTGTTCCGAAACGCCTAGCCCAGAATGTTGCATTTTGCTCATTCAAACACACAATTGATCATCCAAACATGCTCCAAAAGCCACCAAACTTTACCAACATGCAATTCAACATAAATGAGACATACTTGCATCAACAATTCAACAGAAACACAACATATATGAAAAGCCCCAAATCTATAGGCATGCTTCCTACACAAGCAACCATTTAAGCACAACCCATCCAAAACAAACTCATTTAAGCCAATTCATGTTCCAACAACATTAGCAACAACATTAAAACATTCTTGATCAAACATATACGATCACATACACTTAAACCCAAGAGATTCTACCCCATTGCCCTTATTAACTATAGCTATTCACCGAGACATACATCTCCATTGCAGTCCACCTTGAATCCCTTGCTCCTTGCTGTCCAAACTTCAAGAATCTGCATTGATGGACAAAAAGGAGCGTAAGCACATAATGCTTAGTGAGGAATGCTCAAAACCAAAACACCATCAATGCAGCGGGTAATTAAAACACTTATAAAACAAACCCGATTTGTTTACCAAAGCCATGTTTGAAAACCCTTTTCAACAACAAGCTCAAATCATGCATAAACACCATATGCCAAGCTTAAACAAAACATGGAAAACACTCCCATTTCACAACATGCCTTTCTTAAACTTGAAAACCATATCAAGCAAGAAACCTTTTAAAACCATAGCTCAAATAATCCATCTCAAGCATTTAATCAAGGCAACATAAAACCATAACATCCTCTTCATATGCCTTTAAAACAAGTCTTACAAGACTCCAATGCAACATAGATATTTCATGCTCACATGCATCATTTACCAAATGATTACCAACACTTGTTTAACTTAACAAGTAAACATGCATTCACTAGCATCATACACTTTTCATGCAACAATGCATCTTTTCAAGCATCTCATGCTTCACATGCAACCATGCATCAATCCAAGCATCTCATGCTTCACATGCAACCATGCATCAATCCAAGCATCTCATGCTTCACATGCAACCATGCATCATTTCAAGCATCTCATGCTTCACATGCAACCATGCATCATTTCAAGCATCTCATGCTTCACTATGATCAAGAACATTACATTGGCTTCCAAGAGATCAACCACATTCACTTTTCAACATAACAACACGATCGGATACGCGGATTCCGAGCGTTGTCCCTACGCTCCCTACACCCTACCCAATCCAAGGTCCTCGAATGGGCAACAACCTCCATTATGACCTCAATCAACCAAGGTCCTCGAGTGGGCAACAACCTCCACTATGACCTCATCATCCTAAGGTTCCCATGTATGGACTTTTAAACACCATACAACCTTAGCTTTTTCCCAAGGTTCCCATGTATGGACTTTTAACCACCATACAACCTTGACATGCACAAGATTCTCCCGTATGGACTTTTAACCACCATACAACCTTTGCATAACCGATTGGTAGTTGTAGAACATCACTAACGAGATCCGGGACATCCCACACAAGATCCACACATGGACTTAAACACTGCCATTGTGATCTCAACAAGCACAAGGTTCTCACATATGGACTTTGAACCACCATATAACCTTTGCTCAACCAAGGTTCTCAAATGGGCAACACCTCCATTATGACCTCAAGCAACCAAGGTCCTCCAGTGGGCAACAACCTCCACTATGACCTCATCTCGTTAGGATACTTGAAGGGAGCTTATCCGGTCCACTCTTGACCACTCCACCTCCAAGGCGACTTAATTCACGGTGCACCCAATCCTATAGCCGGCTAACTATATCCGATCAACGAACCAAGAACCACTTACATCACTTGCCAATATAACCATCTTACCATATTAACCAATGTTCCACATGCATAAACATAATGCAAAGCCATCACAACATTAGCCCAATGATTCATATGCATAACCAATATGCAAAACCATTACCTCATTAATCCAATGATTCACATGCATAACCAATATGCAAAAGGTAACATTTACCATCATCAATTCACTGTTTTAAAGCATCATACAAAGCCATTGATCAACATGCAACACTATGCATCAAAACCACATTTACCATATACAAAACCAAGGATCTCCTACCTTGAGCATCCTTCTCAAATGACTTTCAAAACCAGCATTAAACCATGCTAAAAACATGCTTACAAAACAGAATTAAACCATGCAAAACACATGCATTTCAATCATCAACCACATTTGCTTTTAAAACCAAATCACACACAATTCAAGAGCAAAAAGCCATTCACTTACTCTTGAGCTTAGCAAGTTGTTTAGACTTACACTAAGCTCCCAAAAACCTTCAAACCTTGTTTTAAAAGCTGAAATCCCAACTTCACTCACCGATAACCAAAACAAGACTAGCCAACAAGCCTTCCAAGCTTCCGAAACCTTCCGCAAACACCTCCAAAGCTCACGGATCAAACTCCCTTGTTTCAAGCACACAAAAACAGAACATTAATGCATCCTTATGCATTAAAACACCAGCAACAACAACACAACTCGCTGCTCATCACAAATCTAACAATTTGGCTACCAAACACAACCGAAATCATCTCCAAACACCTCCACAACTTAACCCAGCCAAGATCCATCACTTCTAACCATTTTTATACATCAATTAACATACAAAATGATCACAAACACATCCTTATACCTCCAGGTATAACAGATCACCAAAACACTCCAAAAACAACCAAAAACTCAAGCCAAACTTAGGAAATTCAACCTATCCGGGATTGCATTGATTAAACCTCAACTTCTAATCAATTTAGCATTCATTTAACATCATTTTGACACTCCAAAACACTGCCCAAACAGATCACACGAAAATTTCACCAAAATCACCAAATCTTGCATTTTAGCCAAAAATCAAGATCTCAATTGAAAAGCCATTAACAAAACATAAATCAAGGATTGAGAACTTAGGAATTTCAGTAAAGAACTGATAGTTTAGAGGAGAAGGACGTTCTTACCTCCAAACTTGAATTTCTCCATTTTAGAGCCAAAAAGCTTGATGAAACAACTTGCAAATTGAGAGGTTTTGTTGATGAGATGATTAGGAATCAAATGAGAGTTGAAATGAGAGATTTAGATGTCAAAATCAGAGAAAGAAATCTGGAGAATTTTGTTTGGGTTGAGAGAAAATGAGAGAAAAGGAAAATTGAGAGAAAATGGAAAGTTAGTTAAGAATTTGGTTAAAATGATTTCCCTCCCTTTCTTAATCTTTAAAAATCAGAATAAAGCCTTAAAATATCTTAGAAAAATCTGGAGAAACTCTTTTTGGAATAATAGCTCCTTAAAGATTCAAAGTTTCAATCCTTTATAAAACTGTCCCACAACTTTCAAAAATTACATTTTGGTCACTAGCCAAAATGTCAACCTTCCGAACCTCATTTTCCAAAATTGATTTCACAGTTCACTTATATATATTAAAAGATGATTTTAGAACATTTTTCCATATTTTTAATGCAACCCGAACTAGGCTTTCCTAAATTCACTCTTATATATTCGATCACCACTTTGACCGAACCGGTCAACGCCAAAAACTTCCGAGCCCAAAACCGGGGCGTTACAACCGTGATCTTCGTGATGAGTACTATTGGGTGGGTTTGAAGAATGATGTTGCAGAGTTTGTGAGCAAGTGTATGGTGTGTCAGCGAGTTAAGGCTGAACATCAGTTTCCTTTAGGATTGTTGCAACCGTTGAGAATCCATGAATGGAAGTGGGAAAGGGTTACCATGGATTTTGTATCTGGTTTACCTTTGTCTCCATCGAAGAAGAATTCTGTGTGGGTGATTGTGGATCGCCTGACGAAGTGTGCGCATTTCTTGCCTGTGCATACTACGTTTTCCTTGGATAAGCTTGCGGAGCTGTACATTGCTGAGATTGTGCGGCTGCATGGTGTGCCTAAGTCGATTGTGTTGGATAGGGATCCGAGGTTCACATCGCGTTTTTGGCAGTGTTTGCATCAAGCTCTAGGTACAAGGTTGAATTTCAGTACATCCTATCATCCTCAGTCGGATGGTCAGTCTGAGCGAGTTATTCAGATTTTGGAGGATATGTTGAGGTGCTGCGTGATTGAGTTCCAAGGTTCTTGGGAGAAGCATTTGCCTTTGGTGGAGTTTGCTTATAACAATAGTTACCAGGCGAGTATACAGATGGCACCTTATGAGGCTTTGTACGGGAGGAAGTGTAGGACTCCTCTTTGTTGGGCTGAAACTGGTCAAAAGTTGGTTTCGATGCCGACTTTGTTGAAAGGAACCACCGAGAAGGTGAAGCTTATCTGTGAGCGGTTGAAGGCAGCCTCTGATCGGCAAAAGTCTTACGCGGATTTGAAGCGTAAGGAGATAGAGTATGCGGTGGGTGACCGTGTGTTCTTAAAGGTTTCGCCTTGGAAGAAGGTGATGAGGTTTGGCCGGAAGGGTAAGTTGAGCCCTAGGTACATTGGACTATATGAGGTGGTTGAGCGTGTGGGTCCTGTTGCGTATCGGTTGAGGCTACCTCAAGAGTTGGAGAAGATTCATGACGTGTTCCATGTTTCTATGCTCCGGAAGTATAGATCTGATCCTTCGCATGTGATGCCTGTGGAGGAAGTGGAATTGAATCCGGATTTGACCTATGATGAGGAACCGGTGAAGGTTCTGGATTCGGATAGCAAGGTTCTTCGTGGCAAGACCATCGAATTGGTGAAGGTGCTGTGGAAGCATCGTGGTGTTGAGGAAGCCACGTGGGAGCGGAAGGAAGACATGCTGAAGCAGTTTCCTTATCTCTTTCCTTCAGGTAAATTTCGAGGACGAAATTTCTTAAGGGGGGGAGAGTTGTAACGCCACGGTTTTGGGCTTGGTAGTTTTGGGCGTTGACCGGTTTGGTCAAAGTGCTGTTCGAATCTAAAAAGGTAGAATTAGGAAAGCCTAGTTCGGGTTGCATTAAAAATATGGAAAAATGTTCTAAAATCATCTTTTAATATATATAAGTGAACTGTGAAATCAATTTTACAAAATGAGTTTTGAAAGGGTGACATTTTGGCTAGTGACCAAAATGTAATTTTTGAAAGTTGCGTGACTGTTTTAGAAAGGATTGAAACTTTGAATCTTTAAGGAGCTATTATTCCAAAAGGAGTTTCTCCAGATTTTTCTAAGATATTTTAATGTATAATTCTGATTTTAAAGCTTAAGAAAAGTGGAGGGAAATCATTTTACTATTTTGTAACCAACTTTCCATTTTCTTCCAATTTTCCTTTTCTCTCATTTTCTCTCAACCCAAACACTTTCTATCCAGAAATTTCTTTCTGATTTTGTCACTCAAATCTATCTTTTCAATTCTCTTTGGATTCCTAATCATTTCAACAACAAAACCTTGCAATTTGCTAATTGGATTTTCAAGCTTTTTTGCTCTAAAGAGGAGAAACTCAAGTTTGGAGGTAAGAACGTCCTTTTCCTCTAAACTATCAGTTCTTTACTGAAATTCCTAAGTTCTCAATCCTTAATTGATGTTTTATAAATGGATTTTGAGTTGCTAAATGGATCTTGGCTTAAAATGTAAGATTTGGTGATTTTTGATGAATTTTCGTTGGATCTGTTAAAGCAGTTTTTTAAGGTGTAAAAGTGATGATTAATGAATGCTAATTTGATGAGGAATTGAGTTTTGATTAATGCAATCCCAGATAGGTTGAATTTCCTAAGTTTAGCTTATGATTCTAGGTTGTTTTTGGTGTGATCTTGTGGATCTGTTGTTGCTGGAGGTTTAAGGATGTTGTTAGACTCTTTTTAGATGTTAAATGATGTTAAAGGATGTTTGGTTGTGATGGTTTATGGCTGGGCTTTGTTGAGAAGTGGTTTGGATGCATTTTCGGTTGTGTTTGGTGGCCGAAATTGGAGGTTGGATGAGAGCAGCGAGTTTAGGTGCTTTCATTGAAGCTATTAATGCATGATGATGCATTAATCCTCTGGCTTTGATGTGTTTAAAACAGGGGAGTCATCTTTGGATCCAAGAGTTGTTGATCCGGAAGCTTGAATTGGTGCTTCGGCAAGAGGCGAAGTGGAATCGGTGAGTGAAAATGGGTTTTCGGCTTTGAAACCAATGTCTTGGGAGCTTAGTTTAAGTCTAAACAACTTAGCTAAGCTCAAGTGTAAGTTTTCGGAAATACTCTCTAGTGGTGGCCATGATTTGATTGTTATGCAATGTGGTTTATTGCATGTTTTAAACTCTGTTTTGAAAGCATGATTTAGCATGGCATTTGCTAGTTTTGTAAGCCATATGTTGAAGGAAGCTCAAGGTAAGAGTTCCTTGTTTTTGAGCATGGTTAAAATGTGGTTTGATGCTTATAGATGCATGATGAATATGGCTTGGTCTAATGCTTTAAAACAGTGGATTAATTGATGAAAATGATGTATATTGGCAAGTGATGTTTTGAAAAGGTTAAGGTCACTAAGGTGGTTAAAAGTCCTTGAGTGAGCCTTGTGGATTCTAAGAACTTCATGGTGGTTAAAAGTCCATGACGATTCTTGTTAAGGTCACTAAGGTGGTTAAAAGTCCTTGAGTGAGCCTTGTTACTTAAGAACATCAAGGTGGTTAAAAGTCCTTGGATGGTTCTTGTTAAGGACACAAAGGTGGTTAAAATTCCTTCTGTGGTCCTTGCCATGGTGTTTAAAAGTCCATGGGCCAAGGTGTTTAAAAGTCCTTGGGAAGAACACTAAGGTGGTTAAAAGTCCTTATGTGGTTCTTGAGAATTATAAGATCACAATGGTGTTTAAAAGTCCATGTGTGAGTCTTATGTTGATCTTGTTTTTAAAAGATGAAATTATCACTTGTGGCCAATATGACATGAATTGATATGGAAGCATGTATTGCTTGTTTAAGAATGCTAGTGAGCATGTATATATGATGGTTTGAAGTATGATTTATAAAGTGTTTAATAAATGCATTATTGAATGGTTTTAAAGAGCATTCCTCACTAAGCTTTTGCTTACGCTCTCTTTCGTTTTCTTAAACCAATAATGCAGACCATTGAGGTACTTTGAGGGCAGCAAGGAAGGCAAGCAATCAAGTGAAAGTAAAGCTCAATGTATGGAAAGGTTTTCTTGTACTCCTTTAGCTTTGGGCATTTGGCAATGGGGGACCTATGTGTGTGTTTTGGGGGATGTTTGGAACTCCCTAAGTTTGTTTAATGTTGTTGGAAATGTTGGATTTGTAATTGGTCTATATGTGTTTGGTTTTGAAGGTTTTATGCTTGAATGGTTTGCTTGTGTAGGAAGCATGCCATTAGATTTGGGGCTTTTCATATATGTGGATGATATGTTGAATTGTTGATGCAATTATGTCTCTTATATGTTGAATTTCATGCTGGTAAAGTTTGGTAGCATTTGGAGCATGTTTGGTTGATTAATTGCATGTTTAAGTATGCATTTTGCTGCATTTTGTGCAGGGTGTTTCGGAACAGTGCCTACCGTTTCGGAACGGGTGCCCTAAACCAGCCCAGGCGTCCGAAACGGGAGAGACCGTTCTGAAACGGAAAGGCCACTGCCAGCCCGTGTTTCGGTACGCGTTGCGGAACGGCCCCGCGTTTCGAAACAGGCTCTGCCTGTTTCGGAACGGTCGACCGTTGGGGGCTGACATTGGCAGTTAAATGTTTCGAAATGTTTGCATTTTGGTCCTAAATCTTGTTTGTGCAAATTGTATGAGTTTGGTAAGTCCTTTTGAGCTGAAAATTTACAAGGAAGCATGAAACCTGACTAATTTCAAGATGGTAACTTTAATTTGGGTTAAGTCTTCCTAGTATGCAGAATTTACAATTTGGTCCTTTAAGTTGTAAATTGTTCAATTGGGTCCCTGTTTGATCTCTGATGTTTGTGATCTTTGAGTATGTTGTTTGTATGATCACAACTAGGGTTAATATGCATCTAGACAAGAGTAAAAAGAAAAAAAAGGGTCGTTAATCAAGGTTGACTTTCGGGTTGACTTTGGTTTTCCCCGTGTGACTTTCTTAATTCGGGTCAACCGTCTAGGCCGGGTTAAGGGGGTTACATGCCTCAAGCTCTGCTGCAGCAGCAGCCACTACACCTCCTTTCAGAAAAGGGATATGTGGGAGGAGAAAGGGTTCATCTACAGCAAACGAACGAGGAATCTCGGGCTTAAACCATTCATCGCCCGTAAGATCAGAGCACTTCATTGGTAGATGTTTGCTGAGCAACCTGAGGAGATGAACGTCACCCTGGTCAGAGAATTCTATGCTGCCGTCGAAAGCAGAGACGCGACAGCAGTAACAGTTCGTGGTAAGGAAGTCCCTCTTGAGCCAGAGTACATTAACACCTTTTATGGACTCTACGTCGGTAGAAAGGAAGACGTGCATAAGAGGTTCGTGGAGAGTCTGGAGGCAGCAGATTATGATGTTGTCATGGCAGAACTTACCGAGGAAGGAACCCAATGGAATATAGACCCCAAACACCCAAGGACGGTGAAACGAGCTGAACTCACCCCCAAAGCCAAGCTGTGGAACGCATTCGCGAAAAAGAGGATTATGCCCTCCTCACACAACAGCACAATGGATCAACCAAGGTTAGCTCTCGTTCACTCCATTTTAAACGAGAGGCCTATTAATGTTGGTCGATATATTCAGGAAGGGATCTTTGATTGCGCATTGCGGTCTTTGGGACCCCTTGTTTTCCCTACCTCATCACAGCACTCTGTCGTGGCCATAATGTCCCTGAAATTACTGAAGATCTGAAGGTGCGAGGAAAAGGGTGGACGGAGAAAAACATCTTCAGTTTGATGGAGTTGAAAACTGCAACTCCAATCTCTTGCTTCAACCCGTCTGCCGCGGCAGGTGAGCCGACAGAGCCCACCCAGACAGAGCCTGCCGCCACAGAACAGAGGCAGCCCACCGCAGCAGCTCCCACAGCAGACTCCTCCACCCAAATCCTGGCTACCCTGCAGAAAATGGAGGGGCAGCTGGGTCTTATGAGCTTTGTCCGCGACTTCACAACATCAATGGTACATTTCATTAAAAGCAATTTAAATTTTCTAGATGTACTGTTTCCTTCTTTCCCCGATCATTTTTTTGCTGCCCCCACACCTGCCCACACCTCTACCCCTGCTGCCACACCAAGAACACATTCTGCTGCGTCCACTCCAACCCCGGCCATGACAACTGCAGGTGGCAGCCACACTGCCACAACCTCTGCCATGGGAGAAAAGAGAAAGGAGCCCCGTCTGACCTCGACAAATTCATTGTTGGTTTCTCCTCTTCCTCAATTTGGGAGGAATTCGGTGGTGAGCCCTTTGTCAAGAGGAACCTGTCCAAAGAATTCACTCAAATGAAGCGGCAGAAACCCAACATTGGAGACGGACCATCCGGCCAAAGGAAGTCTGCCAGCAGCAGCAGTGGTAGCAGCAGCAGCTCTTCCGAGGAGATTCAGGTGCTAGAGAAACCACCCCAGATCTCACCTACCTGCATCCAGCCTCCGAGGGAAGCCAAGAAAAAGACTGCCTCTGCCTCTCCAAGCCATCTGCCGGAACCGACGATGAAGGTCACTGCCCGCCGGCAGATACAGACCAACAGCAGCAGCAGCAGCGATGAAAGCACTTCAAATTTAAGTTTTTTATCTTATCTTTATTGTCTGCTATTTTGTTATAATTGTGATGTTGTTTTTATTTTTTTTCTCTTCATTTTGTCATCATGCATTGAGGGCAAATCAACCCTTGAGTTTGGGGTGGCATCCCTCCATTAATGAAGTGTCTTTATGTTTACAAATTGTGTTTAAGTGTTTAGTTTATTTTTGCTTTAAAAATGAAAAAAAATGAAAATTTGGCTTAAGTCTTTGAACTTCACTTACCTGCCACGACATATGATGTCGTGACAATGCCTTTAGGAAATTTTAGGATCTGTTTAGAGCCTTTCTACGATTCTACCCTGTAAAACACTCTATGTGACTCTTATGCTTTTTAGATTATTTTAGTACACTGAAATAGGAATGTTTACCCGCTTGAAACTGCCCCTAGAGGTGCCTATCACTGGCTCTAGGAAAACAAGGAAAGAAAAAAAAATATTCAGACTCAATAGCTTGCAAAACTGCCCTGCACTTATTTTAGGAGATTTCTTTTTGAGCTAAGTTAGAGAAAAACTAAAGGAGCCTAAGAATTGCCTCCAGAAAAGATTCAGTTAAATAAAGAGTCAGAAAAAACTAAAGGAGCCTAAGAATTGCCTCCAGAAAAAATTGAAATGGCTTAACCTTAAGTTTGTAGACATGACTATTCTGGTATACTAAGGTAGTCTAGATGCATAATTATTCACAAACCTACACACACTTCACAAGAATTATAGCATGGTTCCGAATGAATCCAGAAATGCCCAACAAGGTACTACTCTTGATAGAATACAAGTGGTAGGTAATGTAGAGTTCACTGATTTAAGCCAAAGAAAAAAATCCATTTTGAGTTAGGTAATATTTGCTTGAGGGCAAGCAAAAACTTGAGTTTGGGGGTGTGTTGAGTGTGTAAAAGTTCTATATTTTACCCCTTATTTAACCCATATTTCTGCTGCATTCAAGCATAATTCATTGCATTTAGGATATATTTCATTCATACATCACAATTATATTAAATGGCACAGTTACTACTGAAATTGGTTACTTTTGCAGGTAGTTGTTGTAGCAGACGCAGGGAAGTGGAGAAACAGAGCTGGAATACAGGACTGCAGCCGAGAAGAAGGATGTTGCCATGGCCGCTGCCATGGCAGCCAATGACGACAGCCATGTTGAAGGGAAAAGAGAAGTGGAGCTCGACAGAAAGAGGAAATTAAACCGATCTGTCATGAAGCACTCTTATATTTTTCTGAGCCCTAGATCAGAATGAAGGCCCAGCCCAAAGTTCAAGGAAGAAACTCCAAGCAAGGAAAGAGGACGAATTAAAGACATCTACTCTGAAGATTTAGTCTTTAATATAGAGTTGTACTTTAATTTAAACTTGTATTCTTGCCATATTAGAAAACTTGAACCTAATGCCTATATAAAGGCATGTAATTCGACCTAGGGAAGGATATCTTACTCTCTAGCCGTCTTCCCCTAAACCCTAGTCATTTTCCCCCTTTTCATCATGTTCTAAACTTCCCTTAGGGCTAAGGGTTGATTCTGTAAAGTAGTTGCAAGGATTGCATTTGTTTTAGGAATTTTTCTGTTCAATAAAATAGACTTCAAGTTTGCTTATTCTGGTTTTTAACATCTTGCAAGAGTATCGGGAGAGCATTGTGAGATTATACATTTACTTAATATCGAGAGAGTTAAGTATACGAAATGAATAAGTACGGGTTCTCCAGTTTATGGTTGAACTATCTCGGACCTAGGGATAGGACGAGGTTAAGTAGCTAAGGAAGAATTCAACAATATCGGTGTTCATCCTGCGATTCACGCCGGGAGGTATCATCAAAGACGTGTTCATCGACAGACTTGGACCTAGGGATAGGACAAGGCACAACAGGGATTCTTGCCAAGCTTGAAGTACAGAGTTCTGTGATCACTGTCGCGACAACAACAGACCGCTGCCGCCACATGTGTTGCCGCGATAGGAGCAACGACAGAACAGGAAGTCCTAGACATTGCAACACCTACACTACTGAGCAAATAAATACAGGCCCATTCTCTCTATCCTGATTCCTTCAATCTTTTATCTTCAGTATTCTTTAATATTCCTTTACAAACAATTAAAAATTATCTACTTTCTTGTGCAGCAATTCAACGTTAAAGCTATTTCCAGTTCATGTGGATTCGACATCCGATACTTCGTGTATCACTTTACTACTTGCGTCGTGTACACTTGCACTCTATTGCGATAGACTCTTTTACACGCAACACACCTCATTTGTGCTTGGGTTCATCACATAAGCTAGCAAAGCTTCACATCCAAACTGCATCAACCGACTCACTTCAAGAGCCAAAACCACGTTAGATAAGAATTTCACATTCTCACCTACAACCACAACTTTATAATCATCAGCAAGTTTCAATGAAACTTGCTTGGTCTCAAGATTAACCACAACCCTATGCTCGGTTAACCAATCCATACCAAGAATTATTTCGAAACCATAGAAAGGCAATTCCATAAGATCAACCTCAAACACATGACCTTGAACAATTAAAGGACATCTCTAATACAACTTTCTTATAACAATAGTTTCATCAAAATAACTGGTTACATGTATACCAACATCTAACAACTCAACAGGCAAACCAAGCACTTGTGCATGCTCACGCAAAATGTATGAATGAATAGCACCGGAATCAATCAAAGAAAGTAATGTCAAGGATTGCAAAGTAAAGGTACCTGCGATCACATCTGTGTCGTTCTTTCCCTCATGGTGTGCATACACCCTAGCATGTCACCACCCTCAGGCTGAACAACAACCACATGAGCAACATTCTTCTGTCCATCATCTCTACGTTGAAAGTTACCACGACCGCGCCCACGGGCTCTCTCTGGCTTAGCAGCTCACACTGGAGCTTGTCCATCTCTAATAGGTTGTGGACAATCACGCTCCATGTGTTCTCGTGATACACAGTTCCAGCACGTACCTAAGTTACCCCAACATTCTCCCGTGTGCCTCCTACCGCACCAGTTACAATCTGGAGTACGAATAAAAGCATTTTGGCTTTGGTGACCACGACCAGGGTTACCACCACCCCGCCTAGGATCCAGTTCATACCTCCAATCTTTATGCTTCTTATAACGATCCTTACCACCATCATACTCAGTAGGCCTCTTTTCGAAGCTAGAACCACCTGAACGAGCATCCATACCCAAAATTTGTTCGATCTCTTTAGCTCGAGTGACTAAGACATCAATTTTGATGTAGTCCTTAGCTCGAGTGACTAAGACAATCGGGCTAGCCAAAGCAAGAATCTAAGGTGCTCAAGTTTTACTTCTAAAAACCAAATTTCTCCTTACATTAGTGATAATATGGCAATGGGTACCCTTAATTTCTCCCCCAACAACATATAACAATCACAATTCATGTATCAAACACCGTGCATCTCACATCGATCAAACAATGATCAAAACATAGTATAATCAATCACCGTGCATAGCAATCATCAAGGATTCAACCAAACAACAATATCACATCAACCTTAGCTCTCGATTCTATCGAAACATGGCTCTGATACCAGCAAATGTAACCCCCTCAACCCGATCAGGATGATAGACCGAACCGAATGGGTCATATGAAGAATATTAAAGTAAATCGGGAGGTTTACCTCAATAGATAACCCTAATTTTTTTCATTTTATATTTTCTAGATGCTCATTATGGTCCTAAGTGATTAACATTACAGCAGAATAGTTTACAATTCAATCAGACAATAATTTCGGACTCAATTGATACAATTACACTTTAGGGACCATTTTGTAAATTTAACAAAATTCAGATACTTCTTCACTTTTTAAGTTATCAGTCCTAAATTAGTCATATTACATGCCTCTCTATCAAAACTCAACTTAAAACAATCATCCATGCTCATTTAATTGCATTCACAACATTCAGGGGTCAAAACATAAAGAAACAGAACTTCAGAATATTCCATCAAGTAACATAACAACCAGCTGTTTCGGTACAGATTGCCCTGTATCGAAATAGGTGTACCAAAATAGGTTCCGATGGCTCGGAACATGGGCCCGTATCGAAACACCCTTTGAGGTGTTTCGGAAAAGAAGCTTATGGTAACAAATTGTACCGAAATAAGCTTCCCCTATTTCGAAACCCTTAGGTCATTTCAGGTTCACTGTTTCGGTACAAGCTCGAGTGTACCGAAACACTTGGGCCTGTAATGACACTTTTTGTTGGTTTTTCACACTTCTCATCCTATTGGACGACCAATTATATCCGGTAACAATAATCTCATATCATGCCAATATTTCATTTTAAACATCATTACCTATTGTTTTTCAATGCATCAATGTAAAACATTCTCATCCCATTTCAAAAGCATGTACAATGCATAGCATTTTCTCAAATAGTTCAAACTCATTGAAACATCAATTGTATCACATGGGATCTTTAAAGGCATCATTTCATTTCTAAAAACATGCATAAAACAGTAGGTATAAATCTATCTTCAAAACAAGAGCATGATCATAAAATCAATGGGACAATAATCGAGAAACGAGAGCGAAATATCTCAAACTTACTTTTGGGCTTAGATTAGTGTTTCAAACTCAATCTAAACCCCCAAACCTTGCTTTCAAGTCCTTCAAAGAATTTTAAAACCAATTCCACTCACTGATCACGCCTCGCTTACTTTGTTGAACAAAATCAAGCTTCCAAAGCTTCCAAAAATTCACCAAACGTTTCCAATACAAACTCTCCTATTTATATCACACAAAAACAGAGAATTAATGCATCTCAATGCATTAAAAACACCAGCAAACACTATTATCTCGCTGCTCTACCAAAAAAAACCAAATCGCCCCTCCAAAACAATCGAAAACACCTTCGATTACTCTCTAAACTTTACCTAGCCAAAATCTAACACTTCTAACCATTTTAATCATCAATTAACATTTATAAACAACCTAATCCCATCCATAAACCTCCAGCAACACCAGAAGCTCAAAACTTCACCAAAACCCCCAAATCTAGCCATCTATAACTAGAGATCCAAACCAATTCGGGATTAATGTGATAAAAACCTTTATTTGCACACCATTTAACATCCAAATCATAACTAAAATCAATCTCAAATCATACAAAACAATAGCAATTCGAAAATCCTTATAAATCACCTTTTAAAGCTTGATTCATTAATTTTCATCAATTAAATCACAAAACATTGTTAATAACCATTTTTAGAGAGCCAAAGACTTGAGAGTTTCATTAAAGAACCTTCATTAGAGGAGTTAAACGAAATTTACCTCTAACCCTTGCCTATTCCTTCAATTGACAAGTTTAGATGAGAAATCCTCAAGAATCCTTTGAGTTGAAGGTTAGAATCATCACGAAAATCATTTGTAAATCAAAGTGAAGTAAGAAGAGGTAAATCTCTGGAAATTTGAGAGAAAAAGAAGTGTTTGGCTGATGAAAAAATGACAGAAAAGGAAGTTACATCAAAATAGATTTTTAGATGATTAAATCTCTTTTAATAAAATCTTTTTTAATTCGTTTTTAATAAACACCTTTTTAAAATGGCCAATTAAAGGAAAAGGCCCATTAAATACATATTAGCTCCCTAAAAATTCTAAGTGTTGGCCCTCTTTCAAAACAATCCTTAAAAACATATTTTATATTTTTACAAAATAGTCACTAAACCGAAATATCGATCTTTCAAAAGCCATTTTCCAAAATTGACTTTACCAAACCTTTCTACACATTTTTAGATGTTTTTAAAAAAATTCTCATAATTTTATCATATCCCAACTACGTTTTCCCTGAACTGCTCCCGAAAATTTGGATCTCTAATCTACACTCTACGGACCTTGAATTGAACTCAAATTCTTCTAGCTCCAAAATCGGGGCGTTACAGCACAACTAACAAGAAGATAGCTCTATCAAACCCGAAGAACATCCAACTTTGGTCATACTCCGATGAACAATGTTTCTCGAATCCACTATCTTTGAGAAATAGTTCTGAGAAGGGAGATGATACTCTCAAAGTATCAGCAAGACTCATTTTTTAAGCGAATAGAGAGTCTTCTAACCAACATGCATCCATTGATTGATTTCGGGAGTGGATTATCCACACTTGCTTCACAAACGTTATTCCCACATAACGATGAAGATTCCTTGCCACAAACTCTTATAACATATTCAAAGGCTCCAGAATGACCACAACATGCAACGAAGACACCATTCGGGTGGCAGAAGGGGGATATAGCCCCGACTCTAGCATCATTCAACCAACTCTTATCTCAACAATCCGAGAAGACTTCACCTTTGGCATTGCTCTCATGAGTGGCTCAACACTTAACTCGGCCCTCTCAGCCACGATTCACAACCATTTTATCGTCGCAACATTGGACGTACCATCAAGGTTCTAGTCTTTAAGGAGTACGAACTTAATTTAAGGGCTTGTATTCACTAGACACCTTACCAAAACAACTATATAACCCTAGAGTTTCCTAGAATCGGCTAAACCTAAGCTCTGATACCACTGTTGTACCACCCTGACTCGGATGTCACAATTTGGGCCTCAAGACCAAATCAAAATCATTAAAATTCTTAAGTAGGTTTAGCCCAAACAAGTTATTTCTCAAAAGCATTTAAAGTTAATAGTTGACAATATAATTAAATAATTGAAACAATACAAAGGAGCTTCAATTTAGTTTAAAAACATTTAAACATTTGATTTGATTTATACAATTTCAAAAGTAAGAAGTACACTCTGTACAGATTCCACACGTAAGGCTCTATGAATACATAGCCCACTAAACTCAAGTATCATACTATTAAGGCCTCAACAAGCTAGAATCCTGAACTGATAGTGCTTCATGATCCCACGATCAACCTACGCACAGAAACAATGATTTTGAGCGCTGAGCTTACAAAGCTCAGTGGTACACATCTACTATACCATACCTCATGCTAATCATAAACATAAGCATACAAGCTAGTACGAGCAATAAGGTGAGAAAAATAAACATGTGGTGCTACCACTAGTCTCCCAAACACATGCTCTCAACATAGCAATCATCATACAAGGCCCACAAGGCCCATAAGGCCCAACCATACTCAAACATGGCAATAACATCATATAACTATGGCGCTACCTTTAGCCGCCAAACCATATAGCATACAAGCATTTTACCACAATATAGGAGTGAAGTCCGCGCCTAGAAAGCATCGGGATCGTCCACTTTGAGTGACGCTCGCATCCATAAAGCATCGAGATCGTTCACTCCGAGTGACGCCCGCGTCCACAAAGCATCGGGATCGTCTACTCTGAGTAGGGTATATGTCCGAAAAGCATAAGGATCCTCCACTCTGAGTGAGGCTCGCGTCCACAAAGCATCAAGATCCTCCACTCATGCTCGAAATCTCTCATTGAGCATTCGAATGAGGCACGTGTCCACAAAGCATTGGGATCCTACATTCGTGAATCATCAACCATGGTGTTGCAACACATTCTTTCTCTCATTGGGTATCAAGATCCCATCAACCAAGGTGACTCAACCAATCAAATGCCTTCTCGACATACAAGCAACGCAATCCCAAGGATCTCCCTATCGTTGTTAAACATGAACACATCATTTCTTTTACATTACCTAGTTGTTAATACATTATGAAAGGTATATAATTAATCTCGTTTATTGCCACCTTTAATCCTCGTTATCTCATTTATCAAGTCATAATTCCATTATTAATATTCATGTCTATTTCCATCCTCAAATCACATTTATTGATTATTTAGCGTATCGGGTAACGATAATCGAACACGAGTATCGGTATGGTACCCTCGACTATCGGTACTCACACATGTGCTGATACTACTTACTGGAAATCCTAGATTTCTACGAGTACCGGTACGGCCCAAGCTCATATCGATACCTTATTCACAGATTCGTACCATATCCTCGACTAATAATAATACAACGCTTACTCAATCCCCAAAGCTTATAGGAGTCAATTATGTTGTTTTCCATCGAATCACATCAATCCATTCAAAGAAGCATACAAAACGTTACATTTATCTCAATCAATCCTACAACCATCAATTAATCATACTGGAATCACAAACGACACTACACGGTCTCTAAAGCCTCTATTAGTCCCATCATATATGTAACATCATCATGCATCTCAAAATCGAGTAACATACAATCAGTCTCTACTCATGCTTATCTATTATCAACCTATTTTGCAACCACTAACAAGCAAGGCAATTATGCTTATGATGCTCATGAAGCAATAGGAGTTCGAGGTGTACTAACCTTATGCTGATATCGCTAAAGTCCCCATCCAAGCATCCCAAATATTCCACTTGACCCGATACCCGATCCTGAATAATCCTCGTATACCAACGAATATGAAACTATGTTAATTCATGTCCTAATCAAATTCCACGCAGTAATCACGCCTCGCTTACTTTGCTGAACAAAATCAAGCTTCCAAAGCTTCCGAAACTTCACCAAACGTTTCCAATACAAACTCTCCTATTTCTATCGCACAAAAACAGAGAATTAATGCATCTCAATGCATTAAAAACACCAGCAACCACTATTATCTCGCTGCTATACCAAAAAAACTAATTCCACTTGCTGATCACGCCTCCCTTACTTTGCTAAACAAAATCAAGCTTCCAAAGCTTCTGAAACTTCACCAAACGTTTCCAATACAAACTCTCCTATTTATATCACACAAAAACATAGAATTAATGCATCTTAATGCATTAAAAACGCCAGCAATCACTTTTATCTCGCATTAATATCTTCAATGAAAGCACCTAAACTTGCTGCTTTCATCAACACTCCCATTTCGGCTACCAAACACAACCGAAATCACCTCCAAACAACTCTACAACACTACCAAGCCATGATCCATCAATTCTAATCATTCATAAACCTCTATTAACATCCAAAAAGGATCTAACCACGTCCTTATACCTCCAGCTATAACAGATCATCAAGATCACTCCAAAAACAACCAAAAACTCAAGCAAAACTTAGGAAATTTAACATATCCGGGATTGCATTGATTAAACCTCAATTTCTCATCAATTAAACATTCATTTAACATCAAAAAGACATCTCAAAACAGTGCCCAATCAGATCACACGAATTTCATCAAAAATTAACCAAATCTTGCATTTTAAAGCCAAGATCAAGAACACAATTATAAAACCTTTAATAAAACACAAATCAAGGATTAAGAACTTAGGAATTTCAGTAAAGAACTGAGAATTTAGAGGAGAAGGATGTTCATACCTCTAAACTTGAGTTTCTCCCTTTTTGGAACCAAAATTCTTGAAAATCCAATAAGCAATTGCTAAGGTTTTGTTGTAGGAATGATTAGAGATCAAATGAGGATTGAAATCTCATCTTTGGATGTCAAAATCAGAGGGAAGTTTGCTAGAGAAATGTGTTTGGGTTGATAGAAAAGTTGAGAGAAAAGAAAATGAAAATTTAGAGAAAAGTTAGTTAAAATGTCAAAATATCTTCTTCCCTCCCTTTTTACCTTAATTAAAACCATTAATTAAATTGATTAATATCAAGAAAAATCTGGAGAAACTCCTTTGGGTAAATAGCTCCTTAAAGATTCAAAGTTTCAATCCTTTTTAAAACAGTCACCAAGTTTCCAAAAATTACATTTTAGTCACTAACCCAAAATGTCACTCTTCCAAACCTCATTTTGTAAAATTGATTCCACCATTCCCTTATACATAATAAAAGAGGATTTAAAGACATTTTTCCATATTTCTAATGCAACCCGAACTAGGCTTTCCTAAATTCACCCTTTATATATTCGAACCGCAATCCGACCGAACCGGTCCAAACCCAAAACTTCTAAGCCCAAAATTGGGGTGTTACAACTCTCCCCCCCTTAAGAAATTTCGTCCTCGAAATTAACCTGAAGGAAAGAGATACGGAAACTGCTTCAACATGTCATCCTTCCGCTCCCACGTGGCTTCTTCAACACCACGATGCTTCCACAACACCTTTACCAACTCAATGCTCTTGCCTCGAAGAACCTTACTATCCGAATCCAGAATCTTCATCGGTTCCTCATCATAGGTCAAATCCGGATTCAATTCCACTTCTTCCACAGGCATCACATGTGAAGGATCCGATCTATACTTCCGAAGCATAGAAACATGAAACACATCATGAATCTTTTCCAACTCTTGCGGTAACCTCAACTTGTACGCAACAGGACCCACACGCTCAATCACCTCGTATGGTCCAAAATACCTAGGGCTCAACTTACCCTTTCGGCCAAACCTCATCACCTTTTTCCAAGGCGAAACTTTCAAGAACACACGGTCACCTACCGCATACTCAATCTCCTTACGCTTCAAATCCGCGTAAGACTTTTGCCGATCAGAAGCTGCCTTCAAACGCTCACAAATGAGCTTCACCTTCTCTGTGGTTCCTTTCAACAAAGCCGGCATCGAAACCAACTTCTGTCCCGTTTCAGCCCAACAAAGAGGAGTCCTACACTTCCTCCCGTACAAAGCCTCATAAGGTGCCATTTGAATACTTGCCTGATAACTATTATTATAGGCAAACTCCACCAAAGGCAAATGTTTCTCCCAAGAGCCCTGGAACTCAATCACACAACACCTCAACATATCCTCCAAAACCTGGATAACATGCTCGGACTGACCATCCGACTGAGGATGATAAGATGTACTGAAATTCAACCGTGTACCCAAAGCCTGATGCAAACACTGCCAAAAACGCGATGTAAACCTCGGATCCCTATCCGACACAACCGACTTAGGCACACTATGCAGCCGCACAATCTCAGCAATGTACAGCTCCGCAAGCTTATCCAAAGAATACGTAGTATGCACAGGCAAGAAATGCGCATACTTCGTCAAGCGATCCACAATCACCCACACCGAATTCTTCTTCGATTGCGACAAAGGCAAACCAGACACAAAGTCCATAGTAATCCTTTCCCACTTCCATTCAGGAATTCTCAACGGTTGCAACAACCCTGAAGGAAACTGATGCTCAGCCTTAACCCACTGACACACCATGCACTTGCTAACAAACTCAGCAACATCCTTCTTTAAACCCACCCAATAGTACTCATCACGAAGATCATGATACATCTTTTCCTGATTCAGGTTGAACCAAGATAGGAGCTTGCGTCAAAGCTGCCTTAAGCTTCTCAAAAGCCTGATGTCTCGCTTCCATCCACTCATACTTAACATCCTTCTGCAACAACTTTGTCAAAGGTGCAGCAATCTCAGAAAAACCATCCACAAACCTCCGATAGTATCCCGCCAAACCAAGGAAACTACGGACCTCATGAACAGACTTAGGAACCTTCCAATTCATCATCGCCTCAATCTTCTAAGGATCAACACGAATCCCTTCAGCAGAACCACATGTCCAAGAAACACCACTTCTCTAAGCCAGAACTCACATTTACTCAGCTTGGCATAAAGCTGATTCTCCAACAAAGCTTGCAACACAATCCTCAAATGCTCTTCATGCTCCTCCTCAGTACGCGAGTACACGAGGATATCATCAATGAACACCACAACAAACTTATCCAAGTATTCATGAAATACTCGGTTCATCATGTCCATGAAAGCTGCAGGAGCATTTGTCAAACCAAACGGCATCACAAGGAACTCATAATGCCCATACCTCGTCCTGAAAGCTATCTTATGCACATCCACATCCTTCACCTTCAACTGATAATACCCTGACCTTAAGTCAATCTTAGAGAACACAGCTACTCCCCGAAATTGATCAAAAAGATCATCAATTCTCGGCAATGGATACCGATTCTTGATAGTCAACTTGTTTAACTGACGATAATCAATGCACATTCACATAGTGCCATCCTTCTTCTTCACAAACAAGACCGATGCACCCCAAGGTGACACACTCGGCCGAATGAAACCACGATCAAGCAACTCTTGCAATTGCGTCTTCAGCTCCTTCAACTCTTTAGGTGCCATTCTATAAGGGGTAATGGACACTGGAGTTGTGTTTTCATACAGCTCAATCCCAAACTCCACTTCACGATTAGGAGGCAATCCAGGAAACTCCTCAGGAAACACACCAGGAAACTCTCGCACAGTCCTGATATCTTGCACACGCAACTCCTTAGAACTAGGATTCATCACAAAAGCTAGGTAAGCTTCACAACCTTGCCTCAGCATCCGGCTCGCCTCCAATGTAGACACCACATTGGCAAGAAACTTCACAATCTCACCAACCACAACAACCTCATAATCATCCGCAAGCTTCAACGAAATTCGCTTATTTTCACAATCTACTACAGCTTGATGCTCAACAAGCCAATCCATACCAAGGATTACATCAAAACCATAGAAAGGCAACTCCATAAGATCAACAGGAAAAACATGATCTTGAACAACCAAAGGACATCTTCTATAAAGCTTTCGAGTCACAACAGTCTCACCAAAAGAACTAGTGACACGCATACCAACATCCAAAGACTCAACAGGCAAACCAAGCAATTCAGCATGCTCACGCAATATGTATGAATGTGTAGATCCAGAATCAATCAAGGAAAGTAATGACAAGGATTGCAAAGTAAAAGTATCTGCGATCACATTCGTGTCATTCCTCCCCTCCCTCTGGGCATACACCCTGGCTTGGCCGCCACCCTCAGGCTGAACAGCTACAACATGAGCTACATTCCTTCCACCATCCTCTCTACGGTGGAAGTTACCACGGCCGCGCCCACGACCTCTCCGTGGTGCAACAACAACAGGAGCACGTCCCTGGCAACCAGCCAACATAGGACACTCTCTCCTCATGTGATCCGTAGATCCACAGTTCCAGCACGAATTACCAGCCTCCACAACAGGAGCTTGCACCTCCCTCATAGCTCGAGGACAATCACGTTTCATATGGCCACGTGACCCACATATCCAACATGCGCTCGGATCAACTCTAGCCTTGCCTCCCTGAGCAGGCGCACCACCACCTCGCTTAGCTGAAGACTGATACTTCTGATCACGTCCCCTCTTGTTCCGTCCACCACCGGAACTATACTCAGCAGCTCGCTTACCAGCACCAGAACCAACACTTTTAGACGATAAACCCAAATTCATCTCAATGTCCTTTGCCCGACCAACCAGCACATCAAAATCATTATACTCAGCAGCCAGCATATACGTCTTCACTTCCGTCACCAAACCATAACGGAACCTTTCACACCTCTCCCGCTCATCCGGGACAAGCTCAGGTGCGTACTGACTGAGTCGAACAAACTGAACCTCGTACTCAGCTACAGACATGCTCCCTTAGGTAAGAGACATGAATTCCCTTTTCTTTTCATCTAGGTATCTCACACCTAGATACCTTCTCTTGAACGCGTTCTGAAAGAACGTCCAAGTTACATCAGCTTCCACCATTCCAGAGATAGAGGTCGTCCACCACGTATATGCATCATCTTGCAACAATGATACCACACAGCCAAGCTTCTGCACATCAGTGCAACTCATTTGCCCCAAGATTCTCTTGGTACTTTCCAACCAAGACTCCGAACCTTCAGCAGACAAACCCCTGAACTCAGTCCCTCCCAGACTGCGCAAACGTTCCAAAGGTAGTCTAACTCCAGTATCTCCCTGATGCCCAGCTCCTTGAGCTCCAGCTACCGCCGCTCGAAAAGCACCAGCAATAGCTTGAACCAACATTGTCATGTCAGGTACAGCTTGCCCCTGACCAGCTTCAGGTCCAGCGACCCCAGCACCAGCTGCAACACCAGCTCCCTCACCCTCAGCACCACCACCACCAGGCGGAGGAGGCAAATCTACCATATTCTCAGCATTCTCTTCATTTTCATTCTGAGCCATAGCTCGCGTATTAACCCTCAATTCTCTACGAGGTGCCATACACTAACAATGCAATCACAATGCAATAAACAAAGTCAGGCTCAGCAAGGTAAGCAATCCAAGTACTCAAGCTCATTTCCACTTAAAAACAATATCATTACATTAGCTTTGATTTGGCAATGGGTACCTACAACATGCTTCACCATAGCATACACCACAATCGTAACATATTTACAATTCACACAACATGCTTTCATTCAACAAGCATACAAAGCATACATACTTTAATCACCCACATAATCATTCCCAATTACACGAGAACTCAGCTCTGATACCACCAAATGTAACCCCCTTAACCCGGCCCAGACGGTGGAACCGAATTAAGAAGTTTACACGGGGAAAACCAAAGTCAACCCGAAAGTCAACCTTGATTAACGACCCTTTTTTATTTTAAATCTTATCGAAATGCACATTAACCCTAGATATGTTCACAAGATCAGCATACTCAAAGATCATAATAATCAAAGAACATTCAGGGACTCAATTGCATAAAACATGAATTTAGGGACCAAATTGCAATTTCTGAAAATTATAGGGACTTAACCAACATTTGAGTTACCAATTTGAAATTAGTCATGTTTCATGCTTCTCTGCCAAATTTCAGTTCGAACGGACATCTTAAACTCATTCAATTGCATAAACAAGGTTCAGGACTAAAACGCAAAGATTTCAAAACATATAACCGTCAATTTCAGTGCCCAACGGTCGAGTGTTCCGAAATGGGAATGATCCGTTCAAAAACGCGGGACCGTTCCGAAACGAGTATCGGAACATGGCTTGGCAGTAGCATTTCCGTTTCGGAACGGTTCCTCCCGTATCGAAACGCCTAGGCCATTTCAGGCCCTCCGTTCCGAAACGGTAGCACCTGTTCCGAAACAGGCTGCCCAGATTGCAGGAATTTTGCTGGTTTATCACACAATAGACCCGTCAAACATGCTCCAAAAGCAACCAAATTATACCAGCAAGTCATTACATGCATAAGGAACGTAATTGCATCATTCATACTCTAGCATGGCATCAATATAAGAAAAACCCAATTCTATAGGCAAGTATCCTATATAGCAAACCATGCAATCCTCAAATCACCAAAACAAATACCAAGAGGCCAATTACACGTTCCAACATCATCAACAACATAAAACCAACTTAGGGAGTCCAAAACATCTCCCAAAACAACAATATAGGTTCCCCATTGCCAAATGCCCAAAAGCTAATAGTGTTAGAAAACATTCACCATACATGAGCTTAAACCTTCACTTGGATTCTTGGCTTTCTTGCTGCCCCTAATGCACTTCAATGCTCTGCATTATTGGTTTAAGAAAAGAGAGTGCGTAAGCAAATAGCTTAGTGAGGAATGCTCATTTAAAACAACTCAATAATGCATTTATAAAACAACTTTATAAACCTTAGTTCAAGACAACATTTATACATGCACATAAGCATTTCAAACTAGCATTTCATGCTTCATATTTATTAACATGTCATATTGGCCACAAGTGATACAATCAACATAAGATCCACACATGGACTTTTAACCACCATTGTGATCTTACAATTCACAAGGACCACACATGGACTTTTAACCACCATGGTGTTCTTAAAACACAAGGTTCACACAAGGACTTTTAACCACCTTTGTGACCTTAACCAAGAATCATCCATGGACTTTTAACCACCATGGTGTTCTTAAAATACACAAGGTTCACACAAGGAATTTTAACCACCTTTGTGACCTTAACAAAGAATCATCCATGGACTTTTAACCACCATGGTGTTCTTAAAATATACAAGGCTCACAGAAGGAATTTTAACCACCTTTGTGACCTTAACCAAGAATCATCCATGGACTTTTAACCACCATGATGTTCTTAAAACAAGAACCACCTATGGACTTTTAACCACCATAGTGCTCTTAACCATTCTCAAAACATCACTTGCCAATATACATCATTTAACATTAATATTCCACTGTTTTAAAGCATTTAACAAAGCCATAAACATCATGCATCATTATGCACCAAAACCACACTTAACAATGTTCAAAACAAGGATCTCTTACCTTGAGCATCCTTCAACACATGGCTTATAAAATCAGCAAATAAACATGCTAAAATATGCTTTCAAAACAGAATTTAAAGCATGCAAACAAATCACATTGCATTCAACCAACTCATGGTTCATCAACAAGAGAGTTTTTCCGAAAACTTACTCTTGAGCTTAGCTAAGTTGCTTAGACTTAAACTAAGCTCCCAAACCTTCAAAACACTGGTTTCAAAGCTGAAAACCAAATTCCACTCACCGATTCCGTTTCGCAACTTGCCGAAACACCGATCAAGCTTCCGGATCACCACCACAAAGATCCGATGATGTCTCCCCTGTTTTAAACACATCAAAGCAGAGGATTAATGCATCATCATGCATTAATATCTTCAATGAAAGCACCTAAACTCGTTGCTCTCATCAACACTCCCATTTCGGCTACCAAACACAACCGAAATCACCTCCAAACAACTCTACAACACTACCTAGCCATGATCCATCAATTCTAATCATTCATAAACCTCAATTAACATCCAAAAAGGATCTAACCACGTCCTTATACCTCCAGCTATAACAGATCATCAAGATCACTCCAAAAACAACCAAAAACTCAAGCAAAACTTAAGAAATTTAACCTATCCGGGATTGTATTGATTAAACCTCAATTTCTCATCAATTAAACATTCATTTAACATCAAAAAGACATCTCAAAACAGTGCCCAATCAGATCACACGAATTTCATCAAAAATTAACCAAATCTTGCATTTTAAAGCCAAGATCAAGAACACAATTGTAAAACCTTTAATAAAACACAAATCAAGGATTAAGAACTTAGGAATTTCAGTAAAGAACTGAGAATTTAGAGGAGAATGACGTTCATACCTCTAAACTTGAGTTTCTCCCTTTTTGGAACCAAAATTCTTGAAAATCCAATAAGCAATTGCTAAGGTTTTGTTGTAGGAATGATTAGAGATCAAATAAGGATTGAAATCTCATCTTTGGATGTAAAAATCAGAGGGAAGTTTGCTGGAGAAATGTGTTTGGGTTGAGAGAAAAGTTGAGAGAAAAGAAAATGGAAATTTTGAGAAAAATTAGTTAAAATGTCAAAATATCTTCTTCCCTCCCTTTTTACCTTAATTAAAACCATTAATTAAATTGATTAGTATCAAGAAAAATCTGGAGAAACTCCTTTGGGTAAATAGCTCCTTAAAGATTTAAAGTTTCAATCCTTTTTAAAACAGTCACCAAGTTTCCAAAAATTACATTTTAGTCACTAACCCAAAATGTCACTCTTCCAAACCTCATTTTGTAAAATTGATTCCACCATTCCCTTATATATAATAAAAGAGGATTTTAAGACATTTTTCCATATTTTTAATGCAACCCGAACTAGGCTTTCCTAAATTCACCCTTTATATATTCGAACCGCAATCCGACCGAACCGGTCCAAACCCAAAACTTCTAAGCCCAAAATTGGGGTGTTACAACTCTCCCCCCCTTAAGAAATTTCGTCCTCGAAATTTACCTGAAGGAAAGAGATACGGAAACTGCTTCAACATGTCATCCTTCCGCTCCCACGTGGCTTCTTCAACACCACGATGCTTCCACAACACCTTTACCAACTCAATGCTCTTGCCTCGAAGAACCTTACTATCCGAATCCAGAATCTTCACCGGTTCCTCATCATAGGTCAAATCCGGATTCAATTCCACTTCTTCCACAGGCATCACATGTGAAGGATCCGATCTATACTTCCGAATCATAGAAACATGAAACACATCATGAATCTTTTCCAACTCTTGCGGTAACCTCAACTTGTACGCAACAGGATCCACACGCTCAATCACCACGTATGGTCCAAAATACCTAGGGCTCAACTTACCCTTTCGGCCAAACCTCATCACCTTTTTCCAAGGCGAAACTTTCAAGAACACACGGTCACCTACCGCATACTCAATCTCCTTACGCTTCAAATCCGCGTAAGACTTTTGCCGATTAGAAGCTGCCTTCAAACGCTCACAAATGAGCTTCACCTTCACGGTGGTTCCTTTCAACAAAACCGGCATCGAAACCAACTTCTGTCCTGTTTCAGCCCAACAAAGAGGAGTCTTACACTTCCTCCCGTACAAAGCCTCATAAGGTGCCATTTGAATACTTGCCTGATAACTATTATTATAGGCAAACTCCACCAAAGGCAAATGTTTCTCCCAAGAGCCCTGGAACTCAATCACACAGCACCTCAACATATCCTTCAAAACCTGGATAACACGCTCGGACTGACCATCCGACTGAGGATGATAAGATGTACTGAAATTCAACCGTGTACCCAAAGCCTGATGCAAACACTGCCAAAAACGCGATGTAAACCTCGGATCCCTATCCGACACAACCGACTTAGGCACACCATGCAGCCGCACAATCTCAGCAATGTACAGCTCCGCAAGCTTATCCAAAGAATACGTAGTATGCACAGGCAAGAAATGCGCATACTTCGTCAAGCGATCCACAATCACCCACACCGAATTCTTCTTCGATTGCGACAAAGGCAAACCAGACACAAAGTCCATAGTAATCCTTTCCCACTTCCATTCAGGAATTCTCAACGGTTGCAACAACCCTGAAGGAAACTGATGCTCAGCCTTAACCCGCTGACACACCATGCACTTGCTAACAAACTCAGCAACATCCTTCTTTAAACCCACCCAATATTACTCATCACGAAGATCATGATACATCTTAGTACTTCTAGGGTGCATAGCAAAAGGACTACTATGACCTTCAGTCAGAATAGCACGCCTCAACTCAGCATCATTGGGCACTACTATCCGACTCCCAAAACACAACACTCCATCATCATTAAAACAGAAATCTGAAGGCTTACCCTCCGCGATATCCTGAACATGTGGCACCAAGGAATCATCCAACAACTGCTTTTCCTTAATCAATTGAACCAAAGATGGTTTCACCTGCAACTCGGCCACAAGACCACCATCGCGCGAAATACTCAAACTGGCAAACACAGCCCTCAACTCAACAGCTACCTTTCTACTCAAGGCATCCGCTACAACATTAGCTTTTCCAGGGTGATACTCAATCGTCAAATCATAATCCTTGAGCAACTCCAACCAATGTCGCTGCGTAAGATTCAACTCCTTCTGAGACATCAGATACTTCAAACTCTTGTGATCCGTGTACACAGTACACTTCTCACCATACAGGTAATGTCTCCAGATTTTCAAAGCAAAAACCACCGCAGCCAACTCATTGTCATGCGTAGGATAATTGCGCTCATGCACTTTCAACTGCCGTGATGCATAAGCCACCACCTTACCCTCTTGCATCAACACACTTCCCAAACCAACATAGGACGCATCACTATACACCACAAACTCTTTTCCTGATTCAGGTTAAACCAATATAGGAGCTTGCGTCAAAGCTGCCTTAAGCTTCTCAAAAGCCTGTTGTCTCGCTTTCGTCCACTCATACTTAACATCCTTCTGCAACAACTTTGTCAAAGGTGTAGCAATCTCAGAAAAACCATCCACAAACCTCCGATAGTATCCCGCCAAACCAAGGAAACTACGGACCTCATGAACAGACTTAGGAACCTTCCAATTCATCACCGCCTCAATCTTCTGAGGATCAACACGAATCCCTTCAGCAGAAACCACATGTCCAAGAAACACCACTTCTCTAAGCCAGAACTCACATTTACTCAGCTTGGCATAAAGCTGATTCTCCAACAAAGCTTGCAACACAATCCTCAAATGCTCTTCATACTCCTCCTCAGTACGCGAGTACACGAGGATATCATCAATGAACACCACAACAAACTTATCCAAGTATTCATGAAATACTCGGTTCATCATGTCCATGAAAGCTGCAGGAGCATTTGTCAAACCAAACGGCATCACAAGGAACTCATAATGCCCATACCTCGTCCTGAAAGCTGTCTTAGGCACATCCACATCCTTCACCTTCAACTGATAATACCCGGACCTTAAGTCAATCTTAGAGAACACAGTTGCTCCCCGAAATTGATCAAAAAGATCATCAATTCTCGGCAATGGATATCGATTCTTGATAGTCAACTTGTTCAGCTAACGATAATCAATGCACATTCTCATAGTGCCATCCTTCTTCTTCACAAACAAGACCGGTGCACCCCAAGGTGACACACTCGGCCGAATGAAACCACGATCAAGCAACTCTTGCAATTGCGTCTTCAGCTCCTTCAACTCTTTAGGTGCCATTCTATAAGGGGTAATGGACACTGGAGTTGTGTTTTCATACAACTCAATCCCAAACTCCACTTCACAATTAGGAGGCAATCCAGGAAACTCCTCAGGAAACACACCAGGAAACTCTCGCACAGTCCTGATATCTTGCACACGCAACTCCTTAGAACTAGGATTCATCACAAAAGCTAGGTAAGCTTCACAACCTTGCCTCAGCATCCAGCTCGCCTCCAATGTAGACACCACATTGGCAAGAAACTTCACATTCTCACCAACCACAACAACCTCATAATCATCCGCAAGCTTCAACGAAACTCGCTTATTTTCACAATCTACTACAGCTTGATGCTCAACAAGCCAATCCATACCAAGGATTACATCAAAACCATAGAAAGGCAACTCCATAAGATCAACGGGAAAAACATGATCTTGAACAACCAAAGGACATCTTCTATAAAGCTTTCGAGTCACAACAGTCTCACCAAAAGAACTAGTGACACGCATACCAACATCCAAAGACTCAACAGGCAAGCCAAGCAATTCAGCATGCTCACGCAATATGTATGAGTGTGTAGATCCAGAATCAATCAAGGAAAGTAATGACAAGGATTGCAAAGTAAAAGTACCTGCGATCACATTAGTTTCATTCCTCCCCTCCCTCTGGGCATACACCCTGGCTTGGCCGCCACCATCAGGCTGAACAGCTACAACATGAGCTACATTCCTTCCACCATCCTCTCTACGCTGGAAGTTACCACGGCCGCGCCCACGACCTCTCTGTGGTGCAACAACAACAGGAGCACGTCCCTGGCCACCAGCCAACATAGGACACTCTCTCCTCATGTGATCCGTAGATCCACAGTTCCAGCACGAATTACCAGCCGCCACAACAGGAGCTTGCACCTCCCTCACAGCTCGAGGACAATCACGTTTCATATGGCCACGCGACCCACATGTCCAACATGCGCTCGGATCAACTCTAGCCTTGCCTCCCTTAGCAGGCGCACCACCACCTCGCTTAGCTGAAGACTGATACTTCTGGTCACGTCCCCTCTTGTTCCGTCCACCACCGGAACTATACTCAGCAGCTCGCTTACCAGCACCAGAACCAACACTTTTAGACGATAAACCCAAATTCATCTCAATATCCTTTGCCCGACCAACCAGCACATCAAAATCATTATACTCGGCAGCCAGCTTATACGTCTTCACTTCCGTCACCAAACCATAACGGAACCTTTCACACCTCTCCCGCTCATCCGGGACAAGCTCAGGTGCGTACTAGCTGAGTCGAACAAACTGAACCTCGTACTCAGCTACAGACATGCTCCCTTGGGTAAGAGACATGAATTCCCTTTTCTTTTCATCTAGGTACCTCACACCTAGATACCTTCTCTTGAACGCGTTCTGAAAGAACGTCCAAGTTACATCAGCTTCCACCATCCCAGAGATAGAGGTCGTCGTCCACCACGTATATGCATCATCTTGCAACAATGATACCACACAGACAAGCTTCTGCACATCAGTGCAACTCATTTTCCCCAAGATTCTCTTGGTACTTTCCAACCAAGACTCCGAACCTTCAGCAGACAAACCCCTGAACTCAGTCCCTCCCAAACTGCGCAAACGTTCCAAAGGTAGTCTAACTCCAGCATCTTCCTGATGCCCAGCTCCTTGAGCTCCAGCTACCGCCGCTCGAAAAGCACCAGCAATAGCTTGAACCAACATTGTCATGTCAGGTACAGCTTGCCCCTGACCAGCTTCAGGTCCAGCGACCCCAGCACCAGCTGCAACACCAGCTCCCTCACCCTCAGCACCACCACCACCAGGCGGAGGAGGCAAATCTACCATATTCTCAGCATTCTCTTCATTTTCATTCTGAGCCATAGCTCGCGTATTAACCCTGTAACGCCCCGGTTTTGGGCTTAGAAGTTTTGGGTTTTGACCGGTTCGGTCAAAGTGCGGTTCGAATATAAAAAGGTGAAATTAGGAAAGCCTAGTTCGGGTTGCATTAAAAATATGGAAAAATGTCCTAAAATCCTCTTTTAATATATATAAGTGAACTGTGAAATCAATTTTATAAAATGACGTTTGGAAGGGTGACATTTTGGCTAGTGACCAAAATGTAATTTTTGAAAACTGTGTGACTGTTTTAAGAAGGATTGAAACTTTGAATCTTTAAGGAGATAATTACCCAAAGGGAGTTTCTCCAGATTTTTCTAAGATATTTAATGATTTATTAAGGGTTTTTAAATAAAATAAAAAGTGGAGGGAAGATATTTTGTCATTTCCAACTAACTTTCCATAATTTCTATTTTCCCTTTTCTCTCATTTTCTCTCAAACCAAACATCTTTCTCCAGAGATTTTTCCTCTGATTTTGCTACCTAAATATCTCTTTTCAATTCTCTTTTGATTGCTAAACATCTCATCAACAAAACCTCACCATTTGCTACGTGGTTTTTCAAGAATTTGGTTCCAAAAAGGGAGAAAACTCAAGTTTGGAGGTAAGAACGTCCTTCTCCTCTAAACTCTCAGTTCTTTACTGAAATTCCTAAGTTCTCAATCCTTAAATTGTGTTTTATAAAAGGTTTTATAGATGTGATCTTGATCTTGGCTTTTAATTACAAGATTTGATTGATTTTGATGAAAATTCGTATGATCTGTTTAAGCAGTGTTTTGAGGTGTATTTTTGATGTTAAATGAATGTTAAATTGATAAGGAATTGAGGTTTAATCAATGCAATCCCGGATAGGTTGAATTTCCTAAGTTTAACTTGTGTTTTTGATGGTTTTTGGAGTGATCTTGTTGATCTGTTATAGCTGGAGGTATAAGGATGTGTTGAGATTCATTTTGGATGTTAATTGATGTTTAAGGAGGTTTAGTTTTGATGGATCATGGCTGGGTAATGTTGTGGAGTTGTTTGGATGCATTTTCGGTTGTGTTTAGTGGCCGAAAATGGAGTGTGGATGAGAGCTGCGGGTTTAGGTGCTTTCATTGAAGCTATTAATGCATGATGATGCATTAATCCTCTGCTTTGATGTGTTGAAAACAGGGGAGTCATCTTTGGATCCAAGTGGTGGTGATCTGGAAGCTTGATTGGTGTTTCGGCAAGAGGCGAAACGGAATCGGTGAGTGGATTTTGGTTTCCAGCTTTGAAACCATTGATTTGAATGTTTGGGAGCTTAGTTTAAGTCTAAGCAACTTAGCTAAGCTCAAGAGTAAGTTTTCGGAAAAACTCTCTTGATGATGAACCATGGATTGGTTGTATGCAATGTGGTTGTTTGCATGATTTAAATTCTGTTTTGAAAGCATATTTAGCATGTTAATTGCTGAGATTATAAGCCATGTGTTGAAGGATGCTCAAGGTAAGAGATCCTTGTTTTTGAACATTGTTATAATGTGGTTTGATGCTTAAAGATGCATGATGTTATGGCTTGATTAAATGCTTTAAAACAGTGGAATATTGTTGATTAATGATGCATATTGGCAAGTGATGTTAAGGTCACAAAGGTGTTTAAAAGTCCTTGTGTGAGCCTTGTTTATTTAAGAACAACATGGTGGTTAAAAGTCCATGGTTGGTTCTTGGTTAAGATCATCAAGGTGGTTAAAATTCCTTGGATGAGTCTTGTGAATTTAAGAACTCCAAGGTGTTTAAAAGTCCTTGGGAGATTCTTGGTTAAGGTTACAAAGGTGTTTAAAAGTCCTTGTGTAAGTCTTGTTATTTAAGAACATCAAGGTGTTTAAAAGTCCTTGGATGATTCTTTTTAAGGACACAAAGGTGTTTAAAAGTCCTTGTGTGGTCCTTGCCATGGTGTTTAAAAGTCCATGGGGTTAAGGACACAATGGTGTTTAAAAGTCCATGTGTGGTCCTTGGTTATTGTAAGATCACAATGGTGTTTAAAAGTCCATGTGTGGATCTTATGCGAAATGTATCACTTGTTGCCAATATGACATGTTATGAACTTGAAGCATGAATTGCTTGTTTTAAATGCTTATGAGCATGTATAAAGGATGATTGGATTTAAGGTTCATAAATGTGTTTTGTAAATGCATTATTGTGTGGTTTTAATGAGCATTCCTCACTAAGCTTTTGCTTACGCTCTCTCTTTTCTTAAACCAATAATGCAGAGCATTAAAGTGCATTGAGGGCAGCAAGGTGGTGAAGAATCCAAGTGGTGAACTAAGCTCATGTATGGTGAAGGTTTCTTAAACACTATTAGCTTTTAGCATTTGGCAATGGGGAACTTATGTTGTTGTTTTGGGAGATGTTTTGTACTCCCTAAGTTGGATTTATGTTGTTGTTAATGTTGGTACTTGTAATTGGCCTTTATGTGGTTGGTTTGGTGATTTGTTGCATGAATGGTTTGTTAAGTAGGATGCATGCCTATAGAATTGGGGCATTTCATAATTGATGCCATATCGATGTTTGGTTGATGCAATTATGTTCCTTGTATGTTGAATGAATTGCTGGTAAAGTTTGGTTGCATTAGGAGCATGTTTGATAGGTCAATTGCATGACAAACCAGCAAAATTTCTGCAATCTGGGCAGCCTGTTTCGGAACAGGTGCGACCGTATCGGAATAGGGGCCTGAAATGGCCTGGGCGTTCCGAAACGGGAGGCACTGTTTCGGAACAGTTTGGCCACTGCCAGGCCATGTTTCGGTACCAGTTTCGGAACGGTCCCGTGTTTCGGAACGGGTCTTCCCTGTTCCGAAACACTCGACCGTTGGACACTGAAATTGATGGTTAAATGTTTTGCAATGTTTGCATTTTGGTCCTGAAACTTGTTTATGCAATTGTATGAGTTTGGGATGTCCAATTGAGCTGAAATTTGGCAGAGAAGTATGAAACCTGACTAATTTCATACTGGTAACTTTAATTTGGATTAAGTCCTTATAATCTTCTGAATTTACAAATTGGTCCCTAAAGTTGTAATTTGTGCAGTTGAGTCCCTGAATGTTCTCTGATTGTTGTGATGTTTGAATATGTTTATCTTGTGAACATACCTAGGGTTAACGTGCATCTAGACAAGAGTAAAAAGAAAAAAAAGGGTCGTTAATCAAGGTTGACTTTCGGGTTGACTTTGGTTTTCCCCGTGTGATCTTCTTAATTCGGGTCGACCGTCTAGGCCGGGTTAAGGGGGTTACAAACCCTCAATTCTCTACGAGGTGTCATACACTAACAATGCAATCACAATGCAATAAACAAAGTCAGGCTATGCAAGGTAAGCAATCCAAGTACTCAAGCTCATTTCCACTTACAAACAATATCATTACATTAGCTTTGATTTGGCAATGGGTACCTACAACATGCTTCACCACAGCATACACCACAATCGTAACATATTTACAATTCACACAACATGCTTTCATTCAACAAGCATACAAAGCATACATACTTTAATCACCCACATAATCATTCCCAATTACATGAGAACTCAGCTCTGATACCACCAAATGTAACCCCCTTAACCCGGCCCAGACGATGGAACCGAATTAAGAAGTTTACACAGGGAAAACCAAAGTCAACCCGAAAGTCAACCTTGATTAACAACCCTTTTTTTATTTTAAATCTTATCGAAATGCACATTAACCCTAGATATGTTCACAAGATCAGCATACTCAAAGATCATAACAATCAAAGAACATTCAGAGACTCAATTGCATAAAACATGAATTTAGGGACCAAATTGCAATTTCTGAAAATTATAGGGACTTAACCAACATTTGAGTTACCAATTTGAAATTAGTCATGTTTCATGCTTCTCTGCCAAATTTCAGTTCGAACGGACATCTCAAACTCATTCAATTGCATAAACAAGGTTCAGGACTAAAACGCAAAGATTTCAAAACATATAACCGTCAATTTCAGTGCCCAACGGTCGAGTGTTCCGAAACGGGGATGATCCGTTCCGAAACGCGGGACCGTTCCGAAACGAGTATCGGAACATGGCTTGGCAGTAGCATTTCCGTTTCGGAACGGTTCCTCCCGTATCGAAACGCCTAGGTCATTTCAGGCCCTCCGTTCCGAAATGGTAGCACCTGTTCCGAAACGGGCTGCCCAGATTGCAGGAATTTTGCTGGTTTATCACACAATAGACCCGTCAAACATGCTCCGAAAGCAACCAAATTATACCAGCAAGTCATTACATGCATAAGGAACGTAATTGCATCATTCATACTCTAGCATGGCATCAATATAAGAAAAACCCAATTCTATAGGCAAGTATCCTATATAGCAAACCATGCAATCCTCAAATCACCAAAACAAATACCAAGAGGCCAATTACACGTTCCAACATAAAACCAACTTAGGGAGTCCAAAACATCTCCCAAAACAACAATATAGGTTCCCCATTGCCAAATGCCCAAAAGCTAATAGTGTTAGAAAACATTCACCATACATGAGCTTAAACCTTCACTTGGATTCTTGGCTTTCTTGCTGCCCCTAATGCACTTCAATGCTCTGCATTATTGGTTTAAGAAAAGAGAGTGCGTAAGCAAATAGCTTAGTGAGGAATGCTCATTTAAAACAACTCAATAATGCATTTATAAAACAACTTTATAAACCTTAGTTCAAGACAACATTTATACATGCACATAAGCATTTCAAACTAGCATTTCATGCTTCATATTTATTAACATGTCATATTGGCCACAAGTGATACAATCAACATAAGATCCACACATGGACTTTTAACCACCATTGTGATCTTACAATTCACAAGGACCACACATGGACTTTTAACCACCATGGTGTTCTTAAAACACAAGGTTCACACAAGGACTTTTAACCACCATGGTGTTCTTAAAACACAAGGTTCACACAAGGACTTTTAACCACCTTTGTGACCTTAACCAAGAATCATCCATGGACTTTTAACCACCATGGTGTTCTTAAAATACACAAGGTTCACACAAGGAATTTTAACCACCTTTGTGACCTTAACCAAGAATCATCCATGGACTTTTAACCACCATGGTGTTCTTAAAATATACAAGGCTCACACAAGGAATTTTAACCACCTTTGTGACCTTAACCAAGAATCATCCATGGACTTTTAACCACCATGATGTTCTTAAAACAAGAACCACCTATGGACTTTTAACCACCATAGTGCTCTTAACCATTCTCAAAACATCACTTGCCAATATACATCATTTAACATTAATATTCCACTGTTTTAAAGCATTTAACAAAGCCATAAACATCATGTATCATTATGCACCAAAACCACACTTAACAATGTTCAAAACAAGGATCTCTTACCTTGAGCATCCTTCAACACATGGATTATAAAATCAGAAAATAAACATGCTAAAATATGCTTTCAAAACAGAATTTAAAGCATGCAAACAAATCACATTGCATTCAACCAACTCATGGTTCATCAACAAGAGAGTTTTTCCGAAAACTTACTCTTGAGCTTAGCTAAGTTGCTTAGACTTAAACTAAGCTCCCAAACCTTCAAAACACTGGTTTCAAAGCTGAAAACCAAAATCCACTCACCGATTCCGTTTCGCAACTTGCCGAAACACCGATCAAGCTTCCGGATCACCACCACAAAGATCCAAAGATGTCTCCCTGTTTTAAACACATCAAAGCAGAGGATTAATGCATCATCATGCATTAATATCTTCAATGAAAGCACCTAAACTCGCTGCTCTCATCAACACTCCCATTTCGGCTACCAAACACAACCGAAATCACCTCCAAACAACTCTACAACACTACCCAGCCATGATCCATCAATTCTAATCATTCATAAACCTCAATTAACATCCAAAAAGGATCTAACCACATCCTTATACCTCCAGCTATAACAGATCATCAAGATCACTCCAAAAACAACCAAAAACTCAAGCAAAACTTAGGAAATTTAACCTATCCGGGATTGCATTGATTAAACCTCAATTTCTCATCAATTAAATATTCATTTAACATCAAAAAGACATCTCAAAACAGTGCCCAATCAGATCACACGAATTTCATCAAAAGTTAACCAAATCTTGCATTTTAAAGCCAAGATCAAGAACACAATTGTAAAACCTTTAATAAAACACAAATCAAGGATTAAGAACTTAGGAATTTCAGTAAAGAACTGAGAATTTAGAGGAGAAGGACGTTCATACCTCTAAACTTGAGTTTCTCCCTTTTTGGAACCAAAATTCTTGAAAATCCAATAAGCAATTGCTAAGGTTTTGTTGTAGGAATGATTAGAGATCAAATGAGGATTGAAATCTCATCTTTGGATGTCAAAATCAGAGGGAAGTTTGCTGGAGAAATGTGTTTGGGTTGAGAGAAAAGTTGAGAGAAAAGAAAATGGAAATTTAGAGAAAAGTTAGTTAAAATGTCAAAATATCTTCTTCCCTCCCTTTTTACCTTAATTAAAACCATTAATTAAATTGATTAATACCAAGAAAAATCTGGAGAAACTCCTTTGGGTAAATAGCTCCTTAAAGATTCAAAGTTTCAATCCTTTTTAAAACAGTCACCAAGTTTCCAAAAATTACATTTTAGTCACTAACCCAAAATGTCACTCTTCCAAACCTCATTTTGTAAAATTGATTCCACCATTCCCTTATATATAATAAAAGAGGATTTTAAGACATTTTTCCATATTTTTAATGCAACCCGAACTAGGCATTCCTAAATTCACCCTTTATATATTCGAACCGCAATCCGACCGAACCGGTCCAAACCTAAAACTTCTAAGCCCAAAATTGGGGTGTTACACGTTCACTCTGAGTGACGCCTGCGTCCACAAAGCATCGGGATCGTCTACTCTGAGTAGGGTCTATGTCCAAAAAGCATAAGGATCCTCCACTCTGAGTGAGGCTCGCGTCTACAAAGCATCAGGATCCTCCAGTCATGCTCGAAATCTCTCATTGAGCATTCGAATGAGGCACGTGTCCATAAAGCATTGTGATCCTACATTCGTGATTCATCAACCATGGTGTTGCAACACATTCTTTCTCTCATTGGGTATCAAGATCCCATCAACCAAGGTGACTCAACCAATCAAATGCTTTCTCGGCAAACAAGCAACGCGATCCCAAGGATCTCCCTATCGTTGTTAAACATGAACACATCATTTCTTTTACATTACCTAGTTGTTAATACATTATGAAAGGTATATAATTAATCTTGTTTATTGCCACCTTTAACGCTCGTTATCTCATTTATCAAGTCATAATTCCATTATTAATATTCATGTCTATTTCCATCCTCAAATCACATTTATTGATTGTTTAGCGTATCGGGTAACGGTACTCGAGCACGAGTATCGGTATGGTACCCTCGAGTATCGGTACTCACACGTGTGCTGATACTACTTACTGGAAATCCTAGATTTCTACGAGTACCGGTACGGCCCAAGCTCGTATCGATACCCTATTCAGAGATTCGTACCATATCCTCGACTCATGATAATACAACGCTTACTTAATCCCTAAAGCTTATAGAAGTCAATTAAGTTGTTTTCCATCGAATCACATCAGTCCATTCAAAGAAGCATACAAAACGTTACATTTATCTAAATCAATCCTACAACCATCAATTAATCATACTGGAATCACAAACGACACTACACGGTCTCTAAAGCCTCTAGTAGTCCCATCATATATGTAACATCATCATGCATCTCAAAATATCGAGTCACATACAATCAGTCTCTACTCATGCTTATCTATTATCAACCTATTTTGCAACCACTAACAAGCAAGGCAATTACGCTTATGATGCTCATGAAGCAATAGGAGTTCGAGGTGTACTAACCTTATGCTGATATCGCTAAAGTCCTCATCCAAGCTTCCCAAATATTCCACTTGACCCGATACCCGATCCTGAATAATCCTCGTATACCAACGAATATGAAACTATGTTAATTCATGTCCTAATCAAATCACAAGGTTAAATGCATAAAAACAACTTACCGGGTTCAAATTTGACAAAACAGACTGCGCCATTAGATCCAGAACTGTAACCCCCTAAACTCGGCATAGAAGAAAAGAACGAATTTAAGAAGTCACTGTTGAAAACTTTTCCCTCAAGTAATAAATTTTAGGTTTAAATAATTTATAAAACAAATTAATTATTACTTAATAATAAGTATCATAAAATACCACAATTGTTTTCAAAACCGAAATATTATAAAAATATTCTGATCATTTAATAAAATATCTGAAATAAAGTCTGCAAATATATGCTGAAACATAATCCCAAAATATAAAGTTCCACGGTCCAAAATACATAAATATCGCAAAACTAAGAATAATAATAATCTGATAATTTAAATTTAGTTCATACTGAATAAAAAAATAATCGGATAAAATTGAGATCCTCCAAGTACCACGTCGCCTAAGTCCAAAGATATCTGTAAGAGAAAACTATGGGAGATTAAGCTAATGAGCTTAGTGTGTCTATAAAGTGCAAGAAAAATCATAATCATAAAACATAGTATTATTTTCTTGAAATTATTTAAAAACATAAAAAACAGTACAATATCACAAGCGTAATGCGATGCACCCAACTACGTCCGCCATAAATGATGAAGGTTCTCATAACCTCCTCCCTACGACCACCTATCCGAAGTGGAATTCAACCCGAAAGGTGAAACCACTGAACTTCCTCCTTACAAATCCCAACCCATGCTCATACTTTATGATGTTTAAAATTCAAGTTTCATTAAAACCAATTCTATAAATCTGATATTCCATAAACATAATTCGTAAATCATAGTCCATAAATCCATAAATCTATAAATCATAGTTCCGTAAATCCGATGTTTCATAAATCATACTTAAAACACATTCTGAAATCATATGCATGTGATGTCAACCATACAAACCATAATGCATCAACATAGAGAAAACATGTAGCACAGTAGGAGAACACACCTCAAGCAGCAATAGCTCTAACGTCAGGAGGAATGTCTTACACATTCGGATCTAGCTGAATCGGAATCTATAATATAAAATCTACATCAAAATCTAATACTATGTCACCAATTTAACACTAATACTAAACTAAAAGAATACTCACGTGTTGTCCTCATGGTACGTGCGCGATTAGATCGAATAGGTGAATCAGGTGGTAAATCATCTTCTTCAAGGTCGATATCATCTACGAGACGAAGGGAAAAATAATGGTTATACTTGTGCAATGCTAGAGAATCACCAAGGTTCAATCGAAATAAGAAACATAAAATCAAGGGAGATGTCGAGAGAGAGACAAAAGGTGCGGCTGTAGAATGATTCTATGTTGCTGAAGGGAATTAAATACCCAAATATTAGGGTAAAGTCGCAAGGGTAGCCATTGAATTGTATGAGGGTTTGTAGAAGAGCACCTAAGTTTTTCATGATTTATAAATTGACCCCCCAAACTTAATTATGGTTTTTGAATTAAATTCCCAAATCATTACGGTTTCAAGAATTAGGGGTTTCAAAATTAGGTTTCAAAATTAGGGATTTTTTGAATCTAGGGTTTATAATTTGGGCATAATTTTTGGGGTGTTACATGAACGTTGAGAAACCCCAAGGTAAGGTCCCATGAAAAAAGTTAACGGCCTGGTCAACTCTAATAAAAGCCTAGTGATTTGGTGCGACGCGGGTTCATGAGAGCTATGGTGCACCCTAGAAATGGAATCTTGTGTGCCCAGGTGCATGGAGTCTTTGGTGCACTCTAGAGAGCCAGATCCAGTGTGCGCATGTGCACCAAGGCTTTGGTGTAGCAGTGTGAGGCCAATCTGGTGTTGCGCGTTGCACCGCAGCATGGTGCACTCACCTAGGCTGAAGCATGTCCACCCTTGCCGGTAGTGCGTTACGACGCGTGAGAGGCCTTTCGGTGGTCGGACGGCAGCAGCCGACTGCAAGTCGATAGTACTCCGGCCGTTGAGCACGTCGGTGACCTCGAATTCTAGTTTTGGCCGCCGGAAATACTTCATCTTGTACTTGGACGAACTTCTTTTCCCTCACCCCAACGAACAGCGGCGGCATTGGCGACTACCGGCTGACTTATCTCGGCGAGAGCTTTCCACCGGTCCCGGTAGTGTTGCGAACGGATGCTCAAGCGACGTTAGATTGAGCTTCAAAGCTCTTCTCCTTCACTTTTTCATTTTTCTCTCTCTATCCACCTTTCTCTCTTCCTTTTCATTTTTTTCTTTCTCCATCATATCCCCTTTCACTTTTTTCACCTACCACCCCCTTTTTCTTTTTATATTTTATCTTGGCTTAATACACTTTCCCCCTAAACTTTACTTGTTTTCCCAACTTGCCCCTTAAACTACGTTTTGCCCACTTTTCCCCCCTAACGTTTTCTCTGTTAAAAAAATCTATCTTAACAAATCAAAAAGCGACACGTCATTTTTCTTATATATTTGTAAATTTTAAAATAAAATAAAATAATAAATTAAATCATACCCTAAATTTACCCAAATACCTTCGTCTTCATCCTCAAACCCCCATTTTTCAGATTTTTACCCCCAACTTTGAACTCTATTTCCCATTTCAATTCTATTCAATCAAGAATTCTTCTCTATTTTAGGCTCACTAATCCAAATCGAAGATGGATCATTTTCGCCTTGTTCAGTTGTATTATTACTCACAGACCAAGAACCAGCTTCGATCCCATTGTTGAAATTAAACAAAATCCTAACCTTATTCGTCAGATATGAGTTTTGGGCGATGAGTTCCATCGACCCCAATTCAACGACATTGTTCACTAACTATATACAAACCATCGTCCTCAAACCGAAAATCTACCCTTGTCTCGCTCTCTCGCACACCGAACTAGCCAATTGATCCAGACCGGCGACCCAAGCCGAACTTGAATTGAGAAGTTCTTGCCCTTGGAGCCCGCTGCCGTTGACGAAAGATTGTGTCATGGAAACCATGAAGAACCACTCGGTATCGGTGACTTCCTCGTCGACGGCGTCGTCAGCGGTGACCGATGAGCCGTAAATCAACGAGTTAAGCTCTCGGAGAACCTTTTTATGGTGTTCTTGCTCCGCAACAAAAGAGGAAGAAACCTTCGACTTCCCTTTCCCTTTATCATCTTCCCCTTTGTAATACTCGTCGCCCCAGCCGAGTACGGCAGTAGTGCCCGAGTAATCATACGACGACTGCCAAAAATTCGTGTAGGTCCAAAACTCGTGAGCGCCTTCGATGAGCGCTTGGAGATGCTATTGGAGAGTTTCTTGGTTAAGGAGAGAAACAGAGGGCTGAGATTGGGAGAGGAAAGCCATGGGAAATCTGGAAATTGGAGGTTAAAATTAGAGAAATAGAGTTGGAGATGAATGAAATGAGAAATAGGGTTTGCGGAAGAAGACGGGGTGTTTGGGTATATTTATTTTATTTTTTATTTTATTTTATTTTAAAATTTAAAAATAAATAAGAAAAATGATGTGTCGCTTTCTGATTGGTTAAGATAGATTTTTTTTAACTGTAGAGGGCAATATGGGTAACGGAGAAAATGTTAGGGGGCAAAAGTGGGCAAAACATACTTTAAGGGACAAGTTAGGAAAACATGTAAAGTTAGGTGGGAAAAGTGTATTAAGCCTTTTATCTTTTCAATTCCAAACTCTCCAAAAATAAAAGATTGTACCTTTTAACTAAAAGCCCAACACCACATTCTTCCTTTTTCCACTAAGCCCAAACTCATTAATTAGGCTCCCAACATAAAGGCCCAAAATCCGGTTTGAGACCCGATTTGTTAACCCGGACTTCGGGCCGTTACAAATGTAATCAGTCTTGGGTAGCGGAACATTCTGTCCGATAGTGTGGATCGCTCACCACTCTTTTTTCATCTGTTATGAGTCCTTATTGGATAGAGACTAGGAGATTGAAGAAGCTTTTGAATTTTGATGGTATGCTTATCTTCATAGAAGTTTTTCACTTTTCTTTGTTTTTGGGTGTAAGAAAATTAGGTAGATTAGTCTCATTATTTTCCTTTCTAGATGCGTTGTAATTGTGATATATTTTGTGGTTATAATAAAAATTCAGTGACCATATTAAAAAATACTTAAATATAATCTGTGAAAATACTCAATCATGTTATGTATATATTATTCATAGCGTATAATTTCTCTTAGCTTTTTAAAATGTGCATACGCAGTGCAAATAAATTATTAAAACTTAAATTTTATAAAACCAATAACACTTTTTTTTCTTTCTATTAGAACCATTTTATAAATTCTTCCATGCGTACTCTTTTATTTTATTTTATTTTATTGAAACCAATGCGCATGCCCTGAATAAAAAATTATTCAAACTTAAAATTTATAAAATTAATAACACCCTTTTTTTTCTAATAGAACCATTTCATAAATTCTTCCTTGCGTACTCTTTTATTTTATTGAAACCTATTTTTCCATTTTTTTTAATATTCTTAAGAGTACCTTTTGTAAAACATATCAGTTTCCTAAAGCAAGTAGCAACAACACTTTCAAGTTGAGCCGTATTTTATGTGTAACCCAATTATTCGGTAATTCAAAATAATATATCATATTTATCTCAAAAAAAATAAGCGATCATTGTATTTTTTTCTCGATTTACTTGTTTTTTTTTAATTATGGGTTTTCAATTTATTGATCAATTAATTCGAATCGAATTTTGCAGATGTCTAATGTCAGGATGACCCTCCTAATTTAATTTTTCTATTCACAACATCAAAATATGAATATCTGACTGTGCTTAAGGTACCTAACAGCTAATCCCACTAATTTACTTGTTTTTAAACAGTGACATGATTCCTTTGTTTAAAAAAACAATTATATGATTCCATTAGAAATGTGCTTCTTTTCTTAATCTCATCTTCATTGTAAAGTAGATATTAATATTTTGATTTATAAACAGCCTTATCTAGAAATCTTATGTTTATCTATTTTTTATACAGTTTTCGAAAATGCCAAACATATATTTAAGGAGCCCAACAAATTAGTTAATTTAATCTAATTTAGCTCAGTGCTGCTATAACCATGAATCCACTATTTGGCAGCTAAACTTTTTTATTCCTAAGTTTGCTTAATTAATTGGTATTATTATGTAATCACCCATTTATAATCGCTTTATTCTTTTCTTTTTTGTTCTTATTCTAGTAAAGTACAACTCTCTTAAACCGTTTCACTATTTTTATGGTATAATGATAAATTTAGACTTTAATGTTTATAAATTTTACAAATTTAACCACTTTTAATTAATTTGACCCTTTAGTCAATCTTTTCATAAGAATAAATTATTTTTCTTCAACGAAAATGCTAAGTAAAGAGTTAAATTTTTAAGGGTATTTATACGGTAGCCCACGTATTAATCTATGTATATTTTTTATATTAATATTTTTGGCAAGGGCGTCGACACGCATATTGCCTTCTCGTTAGAGCTTAATGGCCTCCAAAAACTTGTAAATCTTTTATCTGCCAAATATTTTTCAAAAACATATTAAGTGACATGATATAAATAGAAAAAATATATACAATATATTCATAAATTTCAGTTTTGTAGAATATGTGCCAAGCTTTTAATTAACTTGTCTGGAATTAAAAGATACTTTATCCATAGATAAGACACAATTGTTAGTTTTATTAATATGTTTTTAAAAGTATTTTTGGGGTTTGAGTTAAGGTATTCACCGTCGATAATAGTGATTAATCATCTTGTCGTGAATGCTCTCACTAAAAGATAAATGACAAACCATGAAGTGTACTTCATTCTCATGAATAGGGATCGAACTCCAGATCTCACGGTTAAGTGATGAAGTGTACAACTACTGTATTATATCTCATCGTTAAAACAAATAGTTTTTTTAGACATATCTCAACATAAAAAAATGAAAATCTAAAACATTCTCAATCTTTTCTCAAAAAACATATATTCGGTCCTTGATTCTTCAAAGATTTGTGGTATAGATAGATTGCCATAATATCTTCATTTCATGGCAGATGGGTATCTTCAAATTCAATGATTCTGCTCAAAGCTTATATATATAAAAATTGAAAAGGCAAAGGAGTCAACTATTTATTGTGCAACTAATGCATATCCCCACACCGTCTACTTGAGCCTCACCAACCTTACCCATAACAACAAAGAGTCTTCCTCTTAACTCTTTTTCTCCAAGAGCCATATATATCTCTCAATGACCTTTCCTTTTAATGAACTCAAATTATATTTGGGCTACATGTCTCTTCTTTTTCCCTTTTATAATTGTATAGAAAATAATATTATAAGCGGGGTTCATTTCAAATTAACTAGAAAATACTCTCTGTTTAGAAAAATTAGATTTTCTTAAAACAATTTTTATAATTATTATAATAATGTTTGGTACATGAAGTAATATAAATTTTAAGTAGAGGTGGTAAATGGGTCATCCAACCGATTGAATGAGGGAGACCAGCCAATTAGTGAGGTTTGACAAGGAAGTAAATAGAGGACACTGAATTCCTAACCTTTGCCAGACCTAGTCTGCAAACGAGAAATCACGAAGAACATGAGGCACATCTTCATGAGTTTGATAACATCTAAAGCATGTCTAATCATAGGCCACTCTTTTAATACATAGGTTACTCTTTGTAGGCACAAAATTTTTGACAAATTTCCAACATTGTATAGCCATTTTCGTTGGACATCTAGACTGCCATATTGACTTGAATAGCTCTTTGTCGAGGGGGCTAACTTGGGGGTCAAAAGTTATAATATGTAACCATAGATTAGAAATGGGGATACACAGAATTTCAGTAGCTTCAGCTGGATTGAACACATCCTCAATTAGATCTGAATTCCAACAACATGTGACGCTATCAATTAAGTCAACCACCAGAAGAGATGAGGGACTTGTAGCGATGCTATCTTCTTTGGAACCGCAGCTGGTAACCAGAAATAATTTCATATGGAGATGGTCGAACCATTACAAACTTTAAAACGAAGCTCCTTTTCTAGCAAACCTCGCGCACTCCATACACTTCTCCAGGTTAAAGATGGGCTTGAACCTAGGTTGGCATGAAGAAAGTCTGTAGCCATATAGTACTTAGAACGTAGCACACGGCTCACTAAAGATGTGAGATTTTGCAATAAACGCCAGCCCTGCTTTTCTAAGAGAGTTGTGTTTAATTTTTCTATATCGCAGAAACTGAGACCACCGCATTTCTTAAGATTACATAGCACTTCCCAGGTGCACCAATGAATGCCTCTTTTGTCTTTTGAATTTTGCCACCACAACCGAGCGATAATAGTTTCCAACTCCTTGCAAAAAGATTTTGGAAGTAGAAAGCAGCTCATCGTTTAAGTGGGAATGACTTTTAAAATGGACTTAAAAAACACCTTATTTCCCCCTGAGATAACACTCGAAAACAACTACACGATATACATGAAATGAGTCTGTCTCGTAAGCTAATGAAAGTCTTCCTCTTATTTCTTCCCACTAGCAAAGGTAGTCCCAAATACTTCTCAAGATTAAGAGAAGTTCTAATTCCCAAGATGCGCCGAAAATCGTCTCTATTGTCATCTAGCACATTGGCACTAGAAAAAAAAAGCATGATTTATTCATATTAATAAGCTGTTTAGATCATATAGCATAATCTAATAAAAGGTCTCGTAAAATACTAGCTCCCCTTATTGTTGCCTCACCAAAAATCACGTTGTTGTCGGCGAAGAAGAGGTGAGATACATAGGGGTAGTGCGTGCAATTCGAATACCAAGATCAGACGGAGCCCGTCGAAGGAGAGTGGATAGACCCTCAGCACAAATTAAGAATAGATACGGGCTGAGAGGGTCGCCTTGGCATAATCCTCGCGAAGGAGTGAAGCTTTCCCCAATGGACCCATTTAAAACTACCGAGTAAGAGACTGAGGATACACACTGAAGAATGAGGTTCACCTAATCATTAACAAAACCCATATTTAGCATCATGGCTTCAAAAAAAATTCCATTCCACTCTATCATACGCCTTAATCATGTCCAACTTGAGAGAAAAGTGACCTCCCCCCCCCCCACTCTTTTGTTACACATCGAGTGTACAAACTCAAAAGTCACAAAAACGTTATTAGTAATAAGTCTACTTGGGACAACCCACTTTGAGATTCATCAATACAAAAAAAGAGAACTGTTTGAAAATGATTCACCAACACCTTTGAAATAATTTTGAATAATACATTACAAAGGATTATGGGTCTAAAATGTACCATACATGTTGGGTTTGAGATTTTTGTAATCAGAGCAAACCTTGTATGATTGATTATTGACAAGGGAATTTCGCCATTCAGCACAGAAATACAAAAAGTTGTCACATTAGTGACCGGAATGTGCCAAAACCGCTGATAAAATAAAGCACTCAATTCAACTTCACCGCAACATTGAGTGGATTCATAGATCTAACAGCAATCCAGATTTCCTCCAAAGAAAATTTCGAAGCAACTCCTGATTCATCTCGGTGGAAATGCAACTACTAATCCCTTGAAGAATGCATCTATTATCACCCACCCCTTAGGGCATGAATAGATTCATGAAATAGGAGTGAGTGATCCTGTTTATATCTTGTTCATAAGAATAACTCACCCCATTGTCATTCTCTAAGCACACAATTATGTTCTTTCTCTTTCGATACGAAACAAATCTGTGAGAAAAAGGTGTTTATGTCCCTATATTTCAGCCAATTAGCTCGAGCCTGTTGTTCCTAGTATAATTCTTCCCTGTCCAACTCAAAATTCATGGCTAACTTTGTATCCACAATGTCACCCAAAACTTCATTTGTGGGCAGAAGTTCATTTAAATCGTCCAGTTTCTTTTTCAAATCAGTTATGGTGAGTCCCTTGTATCTCCTAATTCGTTTGAACCAACTATCCAACCAAGTACATGTGAAACTAATTCGGTCTAAGAAATCACCCGAGGATTCACTCCATAGTCTGGAAATTTCCAGCTTACATGATTATTTCAAAAGCCACACTAATTCAAATTAAAAATATCAAACTTTATCCCAGTTAGTTCGGCAAGGATTGGTATTTACCAATAATGGACACTAGTCTGAGATCGATTGCGAGAGATGGTGCGATTGAAACTTTGGAAATAACACCCACGATTCAGGGGTTGTAACTCATCGGTTGAGCCTTTCTCGTATATCAGTAGAAGCAACTCAACCTTTCTCCCATGTAAACCACGCCCCAGTAAAGCCTAAATCATCAAGGGAGCAGTTTTCTAGCACTACCAGAAAACAGTCCATTTGACGAGTACTGCACACGCCCACCCTATTTTTCCTCAACTAGGATGATCTAATTGATGTCTCCTATTACCAACCATGGAATCTCAGGCATATCATCCAAGGTCATCAACAAATCCCAGGATTCTAATCTTCTATGTTCTTCCGCAGCTCCATAAAAACCTGTGCATCTCCACCTTTTACCATCAGAGTCATCGTTGAATATAATGTCAATGTGTCTAGCTGAATGTGAGCGTAGAGAAACAACACACGGATTTCTCCAACCCATTGAGAGACCTCCACTATGACCCGAAGCGCTAGCATCGAATCCGTTTACATACCTGCATCTTCTACGAACATTTGCCATCTTAGTATTTGATAACTTTATCTTAATAAGAAATAAAATCAAAGGATTTTCATCTCCCAGCTTCTGCTAGAGACGCCCTACCATCCGTGTTTTCCCTAAGCCCCAGACATTTCACTTAGTAGTTTTATGGTGAGTGGTAAACCTGGTCACATAGGTCAGCTGAAAAATTAGTAGGAGCACCATTCGAATCATAAAGATGTAAAACTCCTAGTGACTGCATCTAAATACGTGTGCACTTTAACCCTTCAGCTTGTTCAATGGGGTTTTCCTCTTCAACCAATGACATTGTGACATTCATATTGTCAATCGACCTATGAAATGTATAGGGACCCACCACAAGTCCCGAATTAAGACACCATAAATTGATGCTAGAATACTTGCCATCTAAAACCCTTTTTGACTTTACCATATTTGGATTCTTCACAAAAATTAAAAGATTGTAATTAACTGCATTAATAACATTTCCTTTTTTAAATTGACTAGGATCTGCCCACGACTGAGAGTCAACTACCAGTGCTTCTTGGAGCCACACACTCCCTGGATTAGTTCTCCGATGAGGTGGAGCCCACTCCATTGTTAATTTTGTTGGATCCACCGTGACCCTTAATGGACATAAGCACTCTCCATGCCCTAGTTTTCACAGATAAAACAAAAAAGGGTTAATTTTTCATACTCGGATCGAACATAATGATCTTTCCCATTGTCCAGGTGTTGCGTGTAAAATAGTCTATCGCAATTATAGTGCAAGTATACACGATGCAAGTAGTAAAGTGATACGAAGTATCGGATATCGTCTCCACAGGGATTGGGCTAATGAGTTCACCTAAATTCACTGCACGAAGTAAAGGAAAGAGTTTAGAAAATTGTCACGAAAATATTAAAGAAAACTGTAAATAAAGGAATTGAGATATCAAGATAGAGAGAATGGGCTGGTATTGAATTGCTCAGTAGTGCAGGTATTGCAATGCAAAGAATCTCCAATTCTGTCGTCGCACCCGTCGCCAACAGCACCTGTCGCGGCGGCTGTCCGTTAGCTATCGCGGTAGCGAACACTAACTCCGTACTCCAAGTTTGGCAAGAATCCCAGATCTGCCTTGGCCTATCCTTAGGTCCAAGTCTGTCGATGATCACGTCTTTGATGATACCTCCCGGCGTGAATCGAAGGATGAACACCGATGTGTATGAATTCTTCCTTAGCCACTTAACCTTGCCCTATCCCTAGGTACAAGATAGTTCAACTATAAACTAGAGAACTTGCTCTTATCTCTTTCGTATACTTAACTCTCCCGATGCTAAGTAAATGGATAACCTCACAATGCTCTCCCGATGCTCTTGCAAGATATTAAAACCGAAATAAGAGAACTTGAAGTTTATTTTATTGAACTTGGAAAATCCTAAAACAAAACAACCCTTGCAACTACTTTACAAAACAACCCGTGGCCCTAGGGGGAATTTAGAACATGTCGATGACGGGTAAACGGCAGGGGTTTTGGTTATCGGTTATGGGGGTATTCGATGCCTCCTAGGTTAAAGCTATGCCCTTATATAAGCTTTGGGCTCAAGTATTCTAAGATAACAAGGATTACAACTTTAATGAAAAGTAAGATTCTAATAAATGCTTAATCTCTAAGGATTCCTACTTTTCAGCCGCCTCCTTGTTTCATGGGAATTCTTCTCCTTGAGCTTTGACTTGACATATCTTTCGATCCGGGGCTTGGAAAATTATTTGGCTTTCAAACGACAGACGAGCAGATTTTTCTCTATCTATCGAGGTCCACTTCACTTTTCCTCTTCATAAGGCTGCTGTCACCTTGCTGTCACGACAGGTCCATGGCAGCTTCGTCCTCGTCGTCTACTTGTCCAGCTCAGTTCTCCTGCTTCTCTGCCATGCGCCTGCCTTTTTTGTCAACCATGGCAGTATCCTGCAAAATAAGCCATCTTTTAGTAGAATCCGTGCCTTTAGTGAATTTGTGATGTTTTACTGTAAACTGACCTAAATGCAATGCAATGATGCTTGAATGCAGCAGAAATATGGGTTAAAAAGGGTGTAAATAATAGAACTTTTACACACTCAACACACCCCCAAACTCGAGTTCTTGCTTGCCCTCAAGCAATTAAACCTAAAAGAAAAGAAAATATTTTTGTGTTGGCTTTCAAACAGTGAACTATCCCTTACCCGTCGCTCATTCTCTGTGGCGGCAGCAACCTGTCGGAAGGTTTTAGGATCTGTCCGGAATCTCCCTATAGCTCTCGTGCAATGTGTGCATGCTTGTGAACAGTTATATGCCAAGACTCTCTTAGTTTCACTAGAATATTCAACTCTTAACTCGAATTTTTATGCCAAAGTTTATTTTTTTGAATGAACTTTTTCATGCTCCTTTGATTTCTTTGTTTTGACTCGATATTTTTTTCAAGCTAAAGTTTGACTAGAGCCAGTTTTAGGCACCTCTAGTTAACTTCCTAGAGCCAGTTTCGGGCACCACTAGGGCTATTGAGTCTCTTTTCTAAACTTCTTTCCTAGAGCCAGTGTTAGGCACCTCTAGGGGCTATTCAAGTTCTAAGCATCCTATTCTAGTTTGGCTAAAAGAAATCTAAGCAATATAACAGTCACAAAGGTGTTTTAAGTTTTCAGAACTATAGAAAGATTCTAAACTTCTCCTTAAACTGTCCTCAAGATGCTGCCACGACAGAGCTTTCATGACAGGTAAGCTAAATTCTCAGTTTTAAGCCAACAATTTTATATTTTCTAATTTTTTTAAGAGAACTTAATTAAAAAGAAGACACCACAATTAATAAAAATATGTACTTAAGACTCCATTAATGATGGAGGGTTGCCACCCCCAAACTCGAGGGTTGCATTGCCCTCAATGCAAAATGATAGATAAAGGATGGCATGTACATCACAAAATATATAAGCAGGCAGCAGGAAAAAAAGAAAGAAAAGACTTAAATTTAATCGATGCCCTCGTTGCTGCTGCTGACACGGATCTGACGGCGCCGTCTAGGCTGAGGAGGAGGCTGGGCAGGTTCAGGGGCAGACTGCTCCACGAGCTGGACGTCGGTACTGCTGCCACTGTCCCAAGTGCTGGTGGTGGTGGTGCTAGCCTTGGGCATCAGCTTCCTGTCTGCCACGTGTTTTATCCTCTTGACAGGCGTAAATTCCCTCTCCAAATTCCTCCTGTTCAGAGGGCTGTCATCGGAAGCAGGTCTCTTCGTTCCTCTGGCAGGGGTGTCGGCCGGTGGACTGCCTGCTGCCGTCGGGGCAGGTGATGGGGTGGAAGCGGTAGAGTGGGAATGTGGGGAGGCAGGTGGTGTGGGGACAGGGGAGGGGATATGGAAATAATGGGCAGGAAAAGTAGGGAATTGAACATCGGGAAAATTTAAAGTGTGGGTAATGAAGTTTACCGTCGAATTTATGAAATCCCGGATGAAGGTCATCAATCCCATTTGTCTCTCCTCTACCCATTGTAGCGCAGCAAGGATGTGGGCAGACTGGTCTGTCGGAACGGTGGCGGCAGCAGGTTCAGGGACAGGCTCCTCTGATGATTCTTCTGGGGAGCCGGCTGGGTTGAAGGAAGAGATAGGTGTAGCCACTACCAACTCCATCAGGCTGTTGATGTTGTTGTCTGTCCAGCCTCTGCCCTTTATTATTTTGTCGGAGGATTCCTCGGGGACAGCAGCACAGCGGCATAAAGAGGTTATTGTGAATGGCAGGCAGAGGCGGGAGTCGGAGCGGAAGGCGCAGTCTAGGATGTTGTCCCTCATGTTGCAGCCCACATTGATAGGCCTGTCGTGCATGATGGAATGAATGAGGGTGAGTCGCTGCCGGTTAACCGTCGTGTGGTGGGAAGAAGGCATGATACGCTTTTTGATGAAAGCGTTCCAGAGTTTGGCTTCCGGGAGGAGCTGCCCCTGTTGACGGAGTGGGGGTTCTTTTTGCTGGTTGTCCATGATGTTCCGTCCTCTGTCACCTCCACCATGATAGCATCATAAGCGGCAGCATCGAGGGAGTCGAGGAATTTCTGGTGGGCATCATCATCGGGGCCAAAGTAGAGGCCAAACATGTGGTTGATGCTGTCAGTAGTGAATGGCACCTTTACTCCTCGAACGGTGACAGATGTTGTCGTTCTGCTGTCTATGGCCGCATAGAACTCCCGGACTAATGTGTCATTTAGTTCTGTCGGTTGTTCAGCAAAGTCCTCCCATAGTTGAGCCGTGATGGCCTTTACAATGAACGGCCGGAGTCCCATGTGGGGTGCTTTTCGGTTGTACACGAAACCTCTTTCCTCCCATAACTCCTTGTTGGCGAAGGGCGTCGCTGCTGCTGAAGAAGATGCGGAAGCAGCGCTACGGCGGGTCTGTCTAGACGACATGTTAGTTGCAAGGGTTGTGAAATAGAGAAAGAAAATAAAAACTAGAGGAGAAAGCAAGAGAGAATAAACAGAAGTGATGAAAAATAAAAGTGAAAACGGGGTTTTATAGCGGTCGAGGATCTGCCCATTTAATGCTGCAACGGCAGGCGTGAATAACAGAGCGACTGTTGGGATTTAGCGTGTCTGACGCGTCTGACACGTATTTATGCGTCTGTTCTGCGTCTGCCGCACGCTTCTACGTCTGCCGTGTCAGTCTGTTGACAGCCTGTCATATCCGTCTGCGGCGGCAGCCGAAACGACAGGCTTCATAAATGGGATTTGTTGGACTGATGGATGGGTGGTGGGCTTGGGTCACTTCTCTTTTTCTTCTTGACTCCTTTATTTCCTAAAAACAGAAATTGGAAAAAACAAAACATTATTCGCATAAATTAAACCTAATCTTCTAATAAATAATAAATAATAAAAATAAATAAAAATAAAATTTAGGTTAAATTAGGGATGCCTTGTGGGGCATCTCCTAAAGTAACCACTTCCTGTATTCCTGGGGCTTCAGTCCCCTGATAATGCTTGAGGCGCTGTCCGTTGACTTTGAATTGGTGCCCGTCTTTTAATGATTGAATTGTTATGGCACCATGGGGAAAAACTTGAACCACTTGGAATGGGCCAGACCATCTAGATTTTAGCTTCCCTGGGAAGAGTTTCAACCTAGAGTTAAATAACAACACAAGCTGCCCTAGGCAGAACTGTCGTGGCAGCAACTTCCTGTCATGCCACTTCTTAGTCTTTTCCTTGTAAATTCTTGCATTGTCGTAGGCCATTGTCTGTAATTCCTCAATCTCATTAAGATCTAACAGCCTCTTCTGGCCTGCCTTGTCCAAGTCCATATTCACTGCCTTGATTGCCCAATATGCTTTGTGTTCGATCTCGACAGGCAAGTGACAGGTTTTCCCATAAATCAAACGGTATGGAGACATGCCCAATGGAGTCTTAAAAGCTGTTCGATATGCCCATAATGCATCATTCAGAAGTAAAGACCAATCTTTCCTAGTTGGCTTAACCATCTTCTCAAGAATATTCTTTACTTCCCTATTGGAGATCTCAGCTTGTCCATTGGTCTGTGGGTGGTATGTTGTCGCGATCCTGTGCTTGACACCATATTTCTTCAAAGCGACAGCAATTACCCTATTATCGAAATGTCTCCCTTCATCACTGATAATTGCCTTAGGGATGCCAAATCTAGAAAAAATGTTTTTGTGCAAAAAATTTTGGACCGTCTTGGCATCATTCTTTTGAGCGGCGATGGCTTCAACCCAATTGGAGACGTAATCTACTGCTAGGAGGATGTACAAATTTCCACACGAAGATGGAAAAGGTCCCATAAAATCAATCCCCCAAACGTCGAAGATCTCGACTTCTAAAATGTTCTGCAGTGGCATCTCGTTTCTCCTCGAGATGTTACCTGTCCGCTGGCACCTGTCACAGTTCTTGTAAAAGTCATGTGCATCTTTATACAGTGTTGGCCAGTAGAACCCTGACTGCAGCACCTTGGCAGCAGTTTTGTTGCCTCCTAAGTGACCTCCATATTGTGAAGCATGACAGTGATGGAGAATGTCTTCTTGCTCTTCTTGTGGTACACACCTCCTTATAACCTGATCTACACACATTTTGAAAAGAAGAGGTTCGTCCCAATAATAATGCTTAACATCATTTTGGAACCTCTTCCTGGCTTGATAATTAAGATCAGAAGGAAGTATTCCGCTAACTATAAAATTAACGAAATCAGCATACCAGGGGAGTTCAGAAGACTTACCTGCCACCATGGCTGTCGCGACAGCGATTGCAGCAGCAAAGAGCTGCTCATCTGGGAAGGTCTCCAGTATGTGTGTCTCATCAATGGGTAGACTCTGTCCCGTCTCCAACCTTGACAAGTGATCAGCCACCTGATTTTCTGTCCCCTTCTTGTCCTTGATCTCAAGGTCGAATTCTTGTAGTAGCAAGATCCACCGTATCAATCTAGGCTTTGCATCCTTCTTTGCGAACAAATACTTAAGGGCAGAGTGGTCTGTGTGCACTATTACTTCCGTCCCAAGTATGTAAGAACGAAACTTGTCAATGGAGAACACCACAACTAACAGCTCCTTTTCTGTGGTGGTATAGTTCACTTGGGCGTCATTTAACGTCTTGCTGGCATAGTATATGACGTGAAACAGCTTATCTCTGCGCTGCCCAAGTGCTGCCCCGACAGCATAGTCACTAGCATCACACATAATCTCGAACGGCTGCGTCCAATCCGGTGGCTGTACTATGGGGGCTGTTACTAACTTTTCCTTCAGAACTTTGAATGCTTCAGTACATTCTTCATTAAAGTCAAAGGGTCGGTTCTGCTCTAAGAGGTGACATAGGGGCTTCGTGATTTTTGAGAAGTTAGCAATAAATCTCCGATAAAACCCAGCATGCCCTAGAAAACTCCTAATGCCCTTGACTGTGGTTGGCGGCGGCAGCTTCTCAATTACTTCTATCTTGGCCCTGTCGACTTCTATCCCGCGGCAGCTAATCTTATGGCCAAGGACTATCCCCTCATCCACCATAAAGTGGCATTTTTCCCAATTTAAAATAAGATTAGCTTTTACACATCTTTCAAGTACCTTTTGAAGATTGCCGAGGCAGCTCTCAAAATCGTCTCCGAAGACGGAAAAATCATCCATGAAAATCTCTAGGAAGTTCTCTACCATATCGGAGAATATGGCCATCATGCACCTTTGGAAGGTGGCAGGTGCATTACAGAGTCCAAACGGCATCCTCCTAAACGCGTATGTTCCGTAGGGGCATGTGAAAGTCATTTTCTCTTGATCTTCTGGTGCAATAGCAATTTGGTTGTAACCTGAGTACCCATCAAGAAAACAATAGTAAGGTTTACCCGCTAATCTATCAAGCATTTGATCAATAAAGGGTAAAGGAAAGTGGTCCTTTCGGGTAGCTTTGTTAAGCTTCCGATAGTCCATACAAACCCTCCAACCGGTCACAGTCCTGGTTGGGATTAACTCATTGTTCTCGTTGGTTACCACAATCATTCCTCCTTTCTTTGGAATGCATTGTACCGGGCTTACCCATTTGCTGTCGAAGATGGCGTAAATAATACCAGCATCTAACCATTTAATTATCTCCTTACGCACTACCTCCTTCATTGCATGGTTTAGCCGCCTTTGGGCATCTATAGTCGGCTTATGATCTTCCTCTAGAAGGATTTTGTGCATGTATAACGCCGGACTAATGCCCTGAATATCAGCAATCGTCCATCCAATTGCCTTCTTGTGCTGCCGTAACATGTCGATTAGCTGTCGTTCCTGTTCCTGCGGCAGCTTAGAAGAGATGATTATGGGCAACGTATCATTGGAACCAAGAAAAGCATATTTAAGTTGCCCTGGCAGGGGCTTCAGTTCTAAAGCAGGTGGTTCAACAATAGATGGCTTTTGGATTAAATGGTTATTCGAAGTATAATTTAAAGGTTCGAATAACTTACCTGGACGATTGTCTATCCAGTTTACCTCCTCTTGTCCTTCAGTATCAGATGTATCGGATTCAGAGGAGTCGCTGTCGTCGGTGCTGTCGTTGTTGCTGTCGTGACAGGCATGCAGGTGGCTGTCGCAGCAGTGACCAAATTTTATACCATGACAGCCCGACCTGATGCAGGGTTGATCAAGGGTCACCTCAATGATAGCCTTGCATTCTTCGTCCACATCAGCATGTTTCATCGCTTGGAGAACATTCAACTTAATCTCTTGATCGTTTACGCGCATGGTGAGTTCTCCTTTCTCCACATCAATCAGTGATCTTCCCGTGGCTAAGAAGGGTTGCCCAAGGATGACTGGTGCGTTTTCGTCTGCCTCACAATCTAAGATAAGAAAGTCATCAGGAAAAATAAGCTTATCCACTCTTACCAAAATATCTTCAATTTTTCCTTCGGGGTGAACATAAGAGCGGTCGGCTAGCTGCAGAGTGACTGTCGTGGGACGCGCCTTCCCAATACCTAATTTCTGAAAAACAGATTTGGGCATTAGATTAACACTAGCACCAAGATCACAAAGTGCCTTACCCACGAATTTATTTCCGATTACGCAAGGTATGATGAAGCTCCCCGGATCCTTCTTTTTCTGGGGTGGCTGCCGATGAAGAATACTCATGCAACCTTCTGTCATCTTTACCGTTTCAAATTCCCCAAGTTTAGATTTTTTCGACATAACATCCTTGAGAAATTTAGCATAACCAGGCATCTCCCTAACGGCATCTAACAATGGGATATTAATATGAACCTGCTTAAAAATATCATAAATCTTTTTAAGTTGAGATTCATGCTTAGCTTGATGTATCCATTGAGGGAAGGGTGGTGGGGGACGGTAATCAGCAATGCGTCCTTCCCACTACATGCGAATCTGAGGACGATATTCATCTGTTTTCTCCTCTGTCGCTTCTGCTGTCGTGACAGGCTCATCGGCAGTAGTCTGTTTATCACATGTCGGGGCAGTTTCCTCGGCAGGTTTGTCTAAGGCTGGATCCTTTACTGTTTCAGCTTCCTTTTCCGGCCCTGGTAGTTTCTTCCCACTCCTAGTAGTAATGGCCTTACATTGCTCATGTGTGGGCGGTCTAGCATTTTCAGTATTGCTAGGAAATCCTCAATTCTGCCTTGGCTTAATATGTTGCGACACCTGACCCATTTGTGTCTCTAGAGATTTCAAAGTAGCCTCATGATTTGTCATTCTCATCTCCGTCTTATCCATGAAATTCTCTGTTTTCTTGACAAACTGATTCATATTTTCAATGTAAGTTCCTGTTTGAGACATAAAAGTGGCCAGAGTCTGTTCCAATATACTACTCGTGGCAGCTGGTGGCTGCTGTTGTTGCGGCGGCGGCAGGTTCTGCGGCAGCTGCTGTCGCGTCAACAGTCTAGGACCTCCCTGATTCTGATTATGTGCTTGAGGATTCAGGGCATTGTTGGGATTACTCCATGAAAACTTAGGATCCTTCCTCCAATTGGGATTATAATTGTTGGAATTATAGTTTGGCTTGTAATTTCCAACATATTTTCCCTCTTCTACATTTATTGGGCACTCATCCCTACTATGATTCCCCTCACAGATATCACATACTTCCTCAACAGCAAATCCTTGTAAACTATCATCATTCAATAACCTTTTCATTGCTTTAGTAAGGAATGCTACCTGTGATTTCATAGTGTTGTCGGCTTCGTAGTCCTTGACAGCAAGTACCCGTTAACCCCCTCTTCTTGCAGTCGGAAACTGCTCCTCATTCTTGGCCAGATTTTTCAAAACTTGCAATGACTCGTCCGGATCTTTATCCAATAATAATTCGTTTGCTGCAGAATCAATTCGAATGCGAGTTTGTAAGTTAGCAGCATTATAGAACTTAGTTACCTGATTCCAGACGGGGAATCCATGCATTGGGTAGTTTCGAAGAAGAGTAGTAAATCTGTCCCAGGCCTCGTGCATTGGCTCGTCATCTTCCTGTTGAAAAGTAGCAATTTCGTTACGTAACCGCTCAGCTAAATGTGAAGGATTAAAACGAGACAAAAATTCACGAGTTAAATCTGCCCAAGTCATAATAGACCCCGGTGTAAGTTTATTCCACCAAGTTTTAGCTCTGTCCCTCAATGAATGAGGAAATAACCGAAGCCTCAGTATCTCCAGACTAACTCCTGGCAGTCTAAACGAACCACAGATCTCCTGGAACGTTTTGAGATGCTCCCTAGCATCTTCGATCGCAACACCACTAAACTGCCCGGCGTTGTTGATCATACTAAACATGACAGGCTTAAGCTCAAAGTTATCAACATCAATATCCGGCAGTGTGGTCTCCAGCTCTACATGATCGTTCAGCATGTAGTCACGACATGACCGTCGTCCATCTGCTGCGGGCGGATCGCTGATAGGCAGTATAATTCCACCAGCGGGCTGATTACGGGCCATCTGCTCTAGCTGTTCCTCAAGGTATTCGTTTCTGTCTAAATGTCGGCGAAGTTGTTTCTTAAGATTGAAGGAACGTTCGATTTCCGGATCTAATTGATACTCAGGATCTTCACCTCTTTTAGATCTGCGCATAAACCAGTAAACCTTGTGAAAAGCAAGAGTTGAAAGTACGAAAGAAAAAAAATTAAAGAAAAATAAAAACAAAAACGAAATAAAAATAAAAACGAAAAGTGCAATAAAAGAAAGGTGTAGTTATGTTGCCAATCCCCGGCAACGACGCCAAAAACTTGTTGCGTGTAAAATAGTCTATCGCAATTGTAGTGCAAGTATACACGACGCAAGTAGTAAAGTGATACGAAGTATCGGATATCGTCTCCACAGGGATTGGGCTAATGACTTCACCTAAATGGCTAATGACTTCACCTAAATTCACTGCACGAAGTAAAGGAAAGAGTTTAGAAAATTGTCACGAAAATATTAAAGAAAACTGTAAATAAAGGAATTGAGATATCAAGATAGAGAGAATGGGCTGGTATTGAATTGCTCAGTAGTGCAGGTATTGCAATGCAAAGAATCTCCAATTCTGTCGTCGCACCCGTCGCCAACAGCACCTGTCGCGGCGGCTGTCCGTTAGCTGTCGCGGCAGCGAACACTAACTCCGTACTCCAAGTTTGGCAAGAATCCCAGATCTGCCTTGGCCTATCCCTAGGTCCAAGTCTGTCGATGATCACGTCTTTGATGATACCTCCCGGCGTGAATCGAAGGATGAACACTGATGTGTATGAATTCTTCCTTAGCCACTTAACCTTGCCCTATCCCTAGGTACAAGATAGTTCAACTATAAACTAGAGAACTTGCTCTTATCTCTTTCGTATACTTAACTCTCCCGATGCTAAGTAAATGGATAACCTCACAATGCTCTCCCGATGCTCTTGCAAGATATTAAAACCGAAATAAGAGAACTTGAAGTTTATTTTATTGAACTTGGAAAATCCTAAAACAAAACAACCCTTGCAACTACTTTACAAACAACCCGTGGCCCTAGGGGGAATTTAGAACATGTCGATGATGGGTAAACGGCAGGGGTTTTGGTTATCGGTTATGGGGGTATTCGATGCCTCCTAGGTTAAAGCTATGCCCTTATATAAGCTTTGGGCTCAAGTATTCTAAGTTAACAAGGATTACAACTTTAATGAAAAGTAAGATTCTGATAAATGCTTAATCTCTAAGGATTCCTACTTTTCAACCGCCTCCTTGTTTCATGGGAATTCTTCTCCTTGAGCTTTGACTTGACATATCTTTCGATCCGGGGCTTGGAAAATTATTTGGCTTTCACACGACAGACGAGCAGATTTTTCTCTATCTATCGAGGTCCACTTCACTTTTCCTTTTCATAAGGCTGCTGTCACCTTGCTGTCACGACAGGTCCATGGCAGCTTCGTCCTCGTCGTCTACTTGTCCAGCTCAGTTCTTCTGCTTCTCTGCCCTGCACCTGCCTTTTTTGTCAACCATGGCAGTATCCTGCAAAATAAGCCATCTTTTAGTAGAATCTGTGCCTTTAGTGAATTTGTGATGTTTTACTGTAAACTGACCTAAATGCAATGCAATGATGCTTGAATGCAGCAGAAATATGGGTTAAAAAGGGTGTAAATAATAGAACTTTTACACACTCAACACCAGGCGTAATTTTTTCCTTCGCTTCAATGGTATCATGATATCAATTCGAACTCTCACTCTTAAAATGCCTTTGTATCCCAGATGAATCAATGAGACCTGTGCGAATCTAGCTATTCTTTCATAAACGAAACCGTGTGAGACCTCATGAATCAGGATCTAATAAGCCAGATGAGTCAATGGAACCTATTGCAGATCTTCTCCTTCTCGGAGTTAGTGAAGGACCAAAAGGTGTGAATTAAAATTCCATGGACCGCCATTCTCAATCCTATCCGCGTCGGTAACCACATATAAACAAAAGAGGAACCGACCTTCCCCCAGATCTGAAATCGATGCCTCTCACAAGGTGTCATACATTAGCACGGGTAGTTCACATTGAGTCGAAGTGGATCACACTAGAAGTAAGGAAAGTGCCAACAAAATAGTATTTGTACGATGGAGGCAAAACTGGTTCATCTTGTTCAACTTGTAAAAAATATCTTCCCCAGCATCGATCGCCAGACGTTCAAGATCATTCTTAACAGTAGCCATGAAAAGAACATATTGGAAGAACCAATAGAGAGTAGAAAAAGTTAGGAAAAAGTAAGCGTGCCACTAAGAGCAGAGAAAAAAGACTTGCCACAAGGAGCAGAGAACGAATATATACATATATATAGGGATAGGACCTAGTTACACAATGTAAAAGCTTTTAAGTTTTACACATTTTTTGGATCGTTGGATGAGTGAAACGTATGGATGAGATTAATAGTAAAATGTGTGAAGATTATCACTTGGAAAAAAAAGTAAGGAGTTAATCTCATCTATCCGTTCACTCATCCAACAATCCAAAAAAGTGTAAAACTTAAAAAATTTTACACTGTGTAAGTGGATCCTAACCCCCCCCCCCCACCCACCCACCCACACACACACACACACACACACACACACACACACATATATATATATATATATATATATATATATATATATATTGGTTCTCTACTCATATCAGCAACATCTAAAGCGTGTTGTTAAAAACTCGTAGTTGATATCTTCCCTTCTTCTTTAGGCTGTGGATTCAATGCCAATTAAAATTAAAATTTCTCTTCCTCTAGCTCCTTGATAGGAACGGTTCAAAAAACAAAAGAAATGATATATATACATACGGGCTAGGATCCACTTACACTATGTAAAACTTAATTAGTTTTAAGGAGGACAAAGAGATGAGTGTTTAATCTCATCCCCCCATTTCACCCATCCAATGAACATGAATTAGTGTAAAACTAATTGAGTTTTACATAGTGTAAATGAATCAAATCCATATATATATATATACAAGGGCGGAGCTAGGAACATTTTAAGGGGTGTCATATTTTTAACGGTATTTAGGAGAGTTAATTCTTTATAAAGGGATGTCATTTATGTATATATATATATATATATATATATATATATATATATTTATATACAAATTATATAGAAAAAATGAATTTTCAAAAAACTTTGGGGTGTTAACTGACACCCCATTTATACATGTAGCTTCGTATATATATATGGGTTAGAATCTACTTACACAAAGTAAAACTCAATTACTTATATATTTTTTTTGTACCGTTGGATTAGGATATTAAATGACTAAGATTATTTCCTTATCTTTTTTCCTCATGTGATAATCTTTACATTTTCTACTGTTAATCTCATTCATCCGCTTATATTCAGCCAACGGTCCAAAAGGAGTAAAACATTCAAGTTTTATATTGTGTAAGAGGATCCTATCCCCATTGGATTAGTGAAATGCATGGATGAGATTAGAAGTAGGTTATGTGAAGATTATCACTTAGAAAAAAAGTAAGGATTTAATATCATTCATCCATTTCACTCATCTAATGGCCATGAGTTAGTGTAAAACTAGTTGAGTTTTACATAGTATAAGTGGATATATATATATATATATATATATATATATATATATATATATATATATATATATATATATATTCTTTTACTCATATTCTTTTCTCTATCAGAATTCAACAATCCAAAACACAATGGGTCAAACAAGTACCGGAAGAGACAAATGGCAAACGAGGGTTGGGTTTCAATATAAAGAAATCTCCAACTTGGTTTTGGTGTTGTATAATGCATCCGTGGTTTTTAGTCAAAAGAAGAAGAAGAAAAAACTAGATGCCGATTAACGTCAGAAGCAACACCTTCAACTCAGTGTTCTTCATTTATAATGTCTGTATTCAGACATTTGATATTATTTAAAAGATTTAACTTCTCATCTTATTAGACTAACTGATTGTCCGTATACATAATTTTTTAATAAACCAGACATAATAGGGTGTTGCAAAAATATCCTTATAATAGTATAATTTATTTCATGTTATTTTATCATTTTTGTTTGAAATTTACAGCTCTTTTTTAATAACATCGTTTTTAAGGTCTGGATATGGGGTTTTTCTTTGAAAAGTCTAATGTGACTTACCACAACATCAATACTAATATTAAAATTATGTTAAAAATTAACGTTATGCATCAATAAAATAATGTATATCATTCTTTTTTAAAATATAAAAATAATTTTGATGTTAAAACTAAAATATGATTATTTATGAACAAAATCAACATAAAAAAAATAAAATTATTACTTTTAAAATCATATATAATAAAACTAGAGTATCAAGTACTAGTCGGCTTAACCGAAAGAGATATTAGATCTTTTAAATAATGTTCAGAGTTTGAATACGAAATTTTGAATGGAGCAAACTTAGTTAGCAGATTTCCCTCACAATTAACCTTTACAATACTTAATCTAGATTTAAAATAATGTTCAAGGCTTAAATTCCAAAGTTCTGAATGGGGCAAATAGGATTAGCATGGTTTTGATGAAGAAACCAAGAAAATAATTGTCCTTTGCCCCTTAAGTAACATGTGATCAATAGTGACGATAATCAGATAGTTTTATCTGACGCCCCTTCAATTAAATTGTAATTGGAAACAACAATACTTGGACTATCCACCCCTAGATATCTCATAACTAGTAACATGAATAATAGAGAAATTAACAAGGTGAATCAGTCAACTTTAAAAATAAAAAGGCTTATCTCAAAAAGTTGCAATTAATATACTTCAAATCTTTGTTCTTCATTTTATTAATGTTGCAAACATATTTTTAATAGTCTAAATGTGATTATAAGGTAGTATCTGTTCATAGATATTTTTAATCTATTGACAATGCACGCACACCTTGTAAACATTGTGATTGAATTCGAATTTCCTAAAATAAACATCATCCGCTTTTTCACTCACACCACTTGTTAGGTTCATACTTATAAATATGCTACAAATAAAAAGTTTAACTTAAACTATGAAAAGAAAAGATAACAATAAAATAAAGTCATAGACTTTATTTGAACCAAAAATTAATAAATAAAAATAACAAATAATCTAATTCTAAATCATCTTTTTTTAGAATATGCTGGTGTGATGCAAGGGTAGCATATGTTTAACTTTTTCTTAACATTTTTTCAAGGAAGGCACACACAACATGCAATAATACTGGTGCTCGATTCCGAGTCCAAGGGATGATGAACATCTACCTTTGCCATCATGACACAAGGCGATGAGCTAATTCTAAATCATCTAAATACCTTAATGAATGGTCCTAAGCTGAATTTAAGTACGGATAATCAATACAATTATTGAAAATTTGTAACAAATAACAATTTTGTATCAAACCCGTATAGAAAATTCTACTCTAAAACGAACACAATTTTAATTCCCGACGTTGAATTAACGTGTTTTAAAATGCGTTAAGAAGCTACGAGATAAAATGTCATTTCAAAGCAGGTGTCTCAACCCAAAAGTGCCTAATTCCCATCCAAAACACTATTGCATATTGGTTTTTCTTCCAAAACATGCATCATTCTCTCCCTGTTAGAAAAAGGTTTGTCCCCAAATCTTAGCTATTATAGATCGAAGTCCTCAAGTCTCTTGGTAAACACCAAAATTGATAAGCTAGGATTATGTAAAAAAAGATTTTTTTTTGTTTTGTTTTTTAAAGTAAATACTAAAAATTGGTAAAACATAATTGTTTTAAACACCTAAATCAAAAACTTTGAATATCAACCGAAATTAAAGTTTATAATACTATGTTTAAATTAATTGACTAATACATCAGATGACAATGATTATAAAAAAATAAAATTAGAGTAATTAATTTTTTTTTACAATAATATCTGTATTCCACAATTATGAATGTTACTTTTGGATAAACCAAGTTTTGCCCTTAATGCTTATGATTTTTAACTTGCAACTAACAAATTAGCACAGAGTAAAGTTAATTGTTTTGAAATGAGTACATAATATTTTTATCTGTTTAAAAAATAATATAAAGAAAATATCTTTTTGTTCATCTTAATCCTAATATAAGTTTGATCTTCAAACAGTGACATTCCCTTTTTGGACTTATAAATAGGGTCGGATGGTTTGCCAACAAACAACATATCTCTACATCTGCACTGCAAAGTCTTCACGTGCTCTCAGCTTTCTCTCTCTCTACTTTGCTTAGCTTCTTCTCCCTCCATCTGTTGCAGTCTTCTTTAGTTTGGTTTGTTTGTTTCGTTTCCTGAGAAAAAAGAGAGAAAATCTTATCCACTGGCCTGGCATTTCCAGCCACCTTTTTGTTTTTGTTTTTTGTTTGGTCTCTTTCTTTGAGGGTCGTTTCTTGCTTTACGATATATATCTATCAAAGAGTAGTTTTGTTCGTTGGCTGACAGAGAAAGATAGTTTTTTTTTAATTAACCCAAAAGAGAAAAAAATTACTTTTATTTTTCTGGGATGGAGAACAAAAGGCAAGTGAGTGGTTCATCTTCATCTTCATCATCTTCTTTGGATCATATCTTTGGTCCAAAGGTCTCGTCTTCTTCATCATCTTCCTCAACTGGGCTTTTTGGGACTATTTTCCCTCCGCCATCAGTGGTAAAAAAAACTTGTTTTTAAACCTTTTTTGCTCTTTATTTCCCATCCATAAAATGTTCAACTTTGTTGCTTTTGATGAAAAAAATGAAATACCCTTTTACCCCATAGTCAAAAATGTGAAAATCTGATATTGGAAGTAATTAAGAAGTTGATGTATACATGATAAAGCTGGTTTAACTGTAATTTAGAGTTTGTATATATGTATATATATTTATTTTCCAAGTACATCAAATGAATGATTCTTTAAAGATGCAAGATGCTTTATATAATACAGTAAAATTCTGTACATCAAGTGCTTGGCTATATTCAGTTGGTGGGTAGTGGAGTTACTGCTCCATTTTTCTTGGATTATGGGAGGACAGTTAATGGAATTATAGGTGACTTGTTTCAATGTGATTATCCATCTTTGTCCTAATGTTTATATTCTCCTTTTGATTTCAGGTGCTCGGAGTCGGGAGGGACTCCACTCACTCTGGAATTAGGGGTTTAGCCCATCATGACAGATACGGAATTCCAGGTCTTTTTCTTTTGCCTTCTTATGTATTTTTTCCTTTCTCCTACATTTCTTGAGTATGTGTTTTAGAGGTATCTAGATATAAGTAAAGAAATATAGGATACAATTCTTAAACAATAGGGTAAATTACCCATTTAGTACCTAAACTATTACTTTGTTTCTATTTTTGTATGATAAAATGAAACTCAACATTACGTTTTGTTCTATCTTGGTACCCTAAACCCTAAACCCTAAACCCTAAACACTAAACCCTAAACCCTAAACCCTAAGCTCGACTAATAAAATAAACATATTCATAATGGCACCTGAACTTAAGTTTTTCTTTTTGTGCTATGATAAATTCTCTAAGAAATTTTAATAATAATAATAATAATAAAGTTAGATTCTGAAGCGTTGAGAAAGAGGGGAGAATATAATATGAATGTTGCACATGCATGTTTTGTCTCAGACCAAACCACTGATTATAGCAAGGGACAAAGCAGTGGCACAAGGAATAAAGACAAAACTTCATCCATTTATCACAATGAAACAGTGGAACCTTCCTATCTCAGCTCATCTATCTACTATGGAGGCCAGGAGAATTATTCTCCAAGGACCGACTCTCCCCAATATGTAAGTTTATTCCACTATGTCGACTCCTAATTTTATTAAAAATATTAGCATAGAGATATGATCTTTCAAGAAACCTCTAAATAAATATAATTTAAATTCTAACTTATTTACCAGGGATTTCTCATTTTCTTATCATTTGTATTGACAGTTCAAAAAGGATGGGGGAGATGATGATCCTAATGGAAACAATTCTAGTGGTGGTGCCTCAAGAGGCAATTGGTGGAAGGGTATGAAAATGCTGTAGATTTTTTGTTATAATAAACAATTATTCACAGTCCTTGAAAATCAAAGTATTTCATTGCCTTGCCTTTAATCATTCCTCCTTGTTTTTGCAGGCTCCCTTTATTACTAACATCTTAATCCAAAATAGTCCCAAGTTTCTGTCCAATACTCTTTTAAGGTACATATATATGCAATATGACTATGATGGCTGTTTTTATGTTCTTAGCATTATATTTCATGTACTCCATAATATACTGCCTTTTTTTTTTCTACGTATTTCCTTTGAATCTAAGAGATTGAAATTACGTTTCTGGATTTATTTTTCAGGAAAAATGGCTGGCTGCATCATCAATATTATGGAAAATAAGCTGGTAGATATAGCATGGCAGTACAGTAGAAGCATATATGTATAGAGCTTAGGACTTTGTGGAAGAATGTTGGGTTCTTTTAGTCTCAACTCTTCCACTTGAACAAGTCTCCTCTTGTAAGCTGATGTATTTTAAAGCAGACTTTTACTGAATCTCGTTTTCCATGACTTCTTTGTACAATAAATATATATTTTATCTCTCTCAACTTGATTTTCACTTTCAAAGATTAGACGCATTTTAGGTTCTTGCAGACACCGAAAGATCACAAACTTGACCCTTTTCTTCAAGTGTTCAAAGCATATCCGAGCATGATAATAAAAATATATATTAAGATGCATATTCGTATCCAACAATTACTTAGGAAATTTATAAGTGATTTACTTCAGTTAAACTCCATTAATCAAAGTCATTTGATAGAATATTTTCTATTTGTTTTTTCAGAAAATCATTTTTATTTTCAGTTTTCTAAAAACTAGAAAACACATTTGGTTAATAGAAATGAAAACTCTATTACAATAAAAAATAAAAAATAATTAAATAAACTAAAATTTCAAAATTAACATTAGAATGATTCAAACCTCGGTTAAATAGAGTTAAAATTTAAAAACTCTTGTGTCACCTTTTTCCAATTTTCTAAAATATTTTGAATGAAAATAGTGAAAACATCGTTTTTTATGTTTTCAAAATTTCACTCATTTTTGTTTTCATTTTCTAAAATTATTTTCAAATTTTGCAACCAAACATGTTTTCTTCAATATTTTTTATTTTTCAAAAAAAATAAAAATGAAAATAGCATGCATTCTCTGTAACCCCCTCGTCCCGGTCTGGCCGAATGACCGGTCCGAGTGGGTCACACGGGGAAAACCGAGTGAAAACTCCCTAAGGAATTTCCCCTCGGTTAGCAACCCTATTTTTTTCATTTTAAAATCTTGTCTAAATGGATATTAAACCCTAAGTGATCATACAGCGGAACAACATATACAAAACAATCGAACGAATTCAAACAATCATGTTAAATCCCAATTTTAAGCTTAAACTGCAGGCGGTATCGATACACCTAAGGGGTGTATCGATACCCCCTTGACCAGGTCAACTGGTCCAAGTCAACTTATGGAGACCGTACCGATACACCTAGGAGTGTATCGATACCCTCCCCAATTGTTGACTTCCCACGGTCAACGCTAAGGAGACCGTATCGATACGCATGGAGGCCCGTACCGATACGGAACTGGACAGTAGCTCCAGTGACAAAAATAGTATCGATACACCTCTCAGTGTATCGATACGCGAGGCTTGATCAAGAAGGTGGTATCGATACCATCCCAACCGTATCGATACCCCTGCACAGCAAAAACCTCCAAACTCAACAAAAACGATCAAGACTCGATTCTAAATGCAATTTAGAACTCTCCTAGCCCCCAACAAGCATTCATACAACATTTACATACCACTTTAAAGCCATACAAGCACCCAACATGTACATACATCAAAGGAACATGCAATTGACCCAAAGATGACACTTAAACATACAAAAACCCATACTTCAACATTCAACATAAGGCAAACTCAAAGGTACTTAACCAACATTCAAGATAAGCAATTTAGGCATGGATTACAACTCAAACATGGCATCACAAGCCATACAAAAGCAACATAACATGGAGTCTAAACATGCTCCTAATCAACCAACAATCATCCATCAAAAGACACATGTCCCATTGCTTAAACTATTATATGTTCAACACTTAAAAGTCATACTTGATGTACTCAAGCCAAAAAACACACTTGGAGGCCCTCCACTTGCCCGAGCAACCCACGAACTAAGGATCTGCAATGTTGAACAAAGAGAGCGTAAGCAATGATGCTTAGTGAGGGTAAGCTCTAAAAACAAACCTCAACATTGCAGGGTCCGAGCACGATCTAGCCAAGGTAAATCACAACCATACCAAGGATCCACAAGAGCCATAAGATAAGATGCATGAGCAATATACAAGTAAATGTCATGGTCAACAAGCTTTAAATCCTCAACACAAGTGGTCGCATCAAACATCCAAATAAAGATCATTAATCTCAACACATTGATTCATTTATCAACCAACATTGGCACCTAGTTAAGACCCGAATACGCGGATAGACTCGTTGGAATTCACATCCAACAACCATATTACCTCACGGTGGGATTTAACTCATCACCGGTCTCGCGGAGGGGATTCCACTCATCCTCACGCCCCGTCGATGGGATTCCACTCATCACCGACTATATTTAAATACAATTTCCGGGCGGACCCGTACTCCTCCTTGGTGACTCAACGCCACCAAGGCCACGCGCGACTTTTGACTCATGTGTACACACTAACATCCTAATGATCGATCATTTGTATTCAAGTATACTAGTGCCAACATTTACTCATTTCTCATTACTCATTTCAACCAATTCCGTGCCTAGCACGTACTCACCAACAACCATCATCATCCATGTCTCAATCATCACAATTCATATCTCATTCCACATGTATAATACAATATACATAACCATTCATATCACATATCATACGAGACATACACAATCACATAGAAGAGTTCATCCAAAGGCTCTAGATCAAGTTTAGGATTAGGCTACCACCCTAATCCTAACTATAGGTGGGTCTACCAAGCCCAACCTAGTCCATATACTCGAACCAACTAATTTAAAATCTTTAAAAGCAAGCAACCACTCACCTAAGCTTCCAAGCTCCAAGACCAAGCAAGCAATCACCTTCAACTTCCCGGATTCGATCCCAAAGCCTCTTCCACGTTTCCTCTTTCTTCTTGTCAAACAAAACACATACATTACTTCTCAACCCAATGCTAATTCAACCATCAACCTACTTTGCAAATCACAACCCATTTTCCTCAAATTCCCAAACCACATAACATCTCAAAACCCAATTTTCGGACTCCAACAACCATTGGCTGAAATACCCATTTCCAAGCACCCAAATGACTTCCAAAACATCCCAAATCACCCTCCTAACATAGGTAGACCATCAGCCCTTCAATTCCAACACTAAACCTCTCAAAAACCCAATTTTTCATACTTTAAAATTTGCCCTAAAGACCCACTACGAAAATTTACCCAAAATCAACCAAATTAATATATGTTGTATATTTCATCATGACTAAACATAACCCCAAAACAATTTCTCAAAATAAATTGAAAAACCCCATCAAACCCCAAATTTCCATATGAACCCTAATTTCCCAAAACTCAATATTTTTGAAATCTAAAACAATAGATAAGTAGAGGATAGAGAGGAGGTTAAGAAAATATGTTTACCTCTTAATTTGATGTTGAAATCGATTAGCAAAGCCAATGGAATAGTAACTAGGGTTTTAGGAGTGTTTGAAAATGGGGGAGGGTTTTGAAATTGGGAAAGGAGAAATGAGGAGGAAGATGACAACTTTTCCATAAAAGTTGTCTTCCTTTATTTAAAATGTGGGTAAATCACAACTTTGGTCCCTCCCTCATTATTAAGACTCAAATAGATCATTATTCAAAGTTGGTTTATTTTAATTAGATTTTATTTGACTCGAACAACAACCCGGGTAACTCCTAGGCCCTAGACGCGGGTGTTACATTCTCTAAAACCACACACACTCTTAATTTCCATAGTTCTGCATTTGTGGAACCATGAAAGCTAAGGTTAAGAGGATTGTGCAATTAAGGACGTAATCAGGATTGTACTATAAGGGACAAGTTGATTAACTTTGAAATGAAAAGGAGTCCTAAAAAGTAATTAAATCATAAAATTAAGAGAGTTACAGTTTAATTTTACTAATTTTTAAATTTTTAAATTTTAAAATTGAAAAGTTTTAAAAAGTAATTAAATAAGAAAAATGAGAGTTAAATGTTTAATTTCAATACTTTTAAATTACACTTATTAAAAACTAATAAAGCATAGAACTTTGGAAGGATCAAGAGTTAAATTGCAATCAGGGTCGTCCCTGGGCTAGGGCAATAAGGGCGACGGCCCAGGGCCCAGTCTTGTCCAGGGCCCATACCTAAATATATTAACTAGAGACTTAAAATAAATTTAAATTTTTTTAAAGGCCCATCACAATAATTATATATATAATATATGTATTGGAATAAAGCTGATGAATGGCGAGCCCATCCTTATTATGGTGAACGGCTAAAAATTAAAAATTGGCTGCATGGATTGGCGAGCCCAATCATCATTATTATTCTGGGGATAATTCATTATTAATATCTATAACCGTGTAACACCCGTGTTTTGGGGTTAGAGTTAGTCGGGTTTATAGTCCGAGTCAATTAAATTTAATAAGATCAATTCAACCTTAAATTGGATCTTATTGAGCTTTAGTAAAAAGGGGAGGGACCAATATTGTAATTTGACCCAAAAGTTTTTAAAAGCAAGACAACTTTAAAATAAAAGTTGTCTTCTCTTTCCCATCTCCCCTTTCCAACGTCAAATACCCAAACCCCTTTCAAAAACCCTCCCAAACTTGAAAACACTATTCCATTGAGTATCTTCTTCAATCCAAGGTGTCTTTCAAAGGTAAAAATGTTTTCTAACTCCCCTCTTCATTCCCTATCCATACATAGTCTTAGATTTTAAAAATATGAGATTTTGAAAAATTAGGGTTTGATTTAAAGTTTGGGTTTTTATGGTGATTTTCACCTTGTTTTGAAAAATGAAGTTGGATTTTTGTTTATTCATATTAAAAGGTACAACATATGTTAATTTGGTTGAATTTCATTGAAAACCCGAAGTGGGTTCTTAGAGCTATTTTTAGGATGTCAAAACTTGGTTTTTGGGTGGGTTTTAAGTGAGAATTGAAGGGCTGTTGGTTTATATAAGTTAGGAGGGTGTTTTGGGACCTTTTGGGGGTCATTTGGGTGATTGAAAATGGGTATTTCAGCTAAGGTTTGAAGGAGTACGAATTTGAGATATTTGGGGATTATTTTGGTTGGAAAATGTGGGTGAAGTTAGTTTAAGCTCTAAGGTTATGTGTTGATTGAATGTTAGCATTGATTGTGGTTGTTGGTTGTGTTTTTGGTTGGCTAGAAGCAAGAGGAGTCGTCGAAGGAGCATTGAGATCGAATCCGGGTTCGTAGGAGAATTGTTTCGGTTGCTAAGGAAGGGCGGTGAGTGGTTTAAAACTTGTTTTAAAGTTTGGTTCGAGTGTGTGTAGAGTGTGCTTGGTAGGCCATTTCTTTAGTTCAAGTTGTTTATCTTATCCATTGATTCCATTAAATGCTACTATGTTTGCCTATCTATGCTCTTGTGAATTGTGGTTAAATTGGTGCATGTATATTATGAAATGTATTTATGTGATGAGCATGGAATGTGGTTGATGATATGTGATGTGGTTATGAAAATTGGCACTAAATAAATTACCGATTGTAAATGATCGATCATTAGGATTAGTGTGCACACAGATTGAGTCAAAACGTATGTGGCCTTTAATCAAAGTCATATCCGACAAACTTGACCCTTTTCTTCAAGTGTTCAAAGCATATCAGATTGTAAATGATCGATCATTAGGATTAGTGTGCACTAAACAAACTTGACCCTTTTCTTCAAGTGTTCAAAGCATATCCGAGCATGATAATAAAAATATATATTAAGATGCATATTCGTATCCAACAATTACTTAGGAAATTTATAAGTGATTTACTTCAGTTAAACTCCATTAATCAAAGTCATTTGATAGAATATTTTCTATTTGTGTTTTCAGAAAATCATTTTTATTTTCAGTTTTCTAAAACCTAGAAAACACATTTGGTTAATAGAAATGAAAACTTTATTACAATAAAAAATAAAATATAATTAAATAAACCAAAATTTAAAATTAACATTAGAATGATTTGAACCTTGATTAAATAGAGTTAAAATTTAAAAACTCTTGTTTCATCTTTTTCCAATTTTCTAAAATATTTTGAATGAAAATAGTGAAAACATCGTTTTTTATGTTTTCAAAATTTCACTCATTTTTGTTTTTATTTTCTAAAAATTATTTTCAAATTTTACAACCAAACATGTTTTCTTCCATATTTTTTATTTTCCAAAAAAATAAAAATAAAAATATCATGCATTCTCTAAAACCAAACACACTCTTAATTTCCATAGTTCTGGTATATGCATTTGTGGAACCATGAAAGCTAAGGTTAAGAGGATTGTGCAATTAAGGACATAGTCAGGATCGTACTATGAGGGACAAGTTGATTAACTTTGAAATAAAAAAGGGTCCTAAAAAGTAATTAAATCATAAAATTAAGGGAGTTACAATTTAATTTTATTAATTTTTAAATTTTAAAATTGAAAAAATTTAAAAAGTAATTAAATAAGAAAAATGAGAGTTAAATGTTTAATTTCAATACTTTTAACTTACACTTATTAAAAACTAATAAAGCATAGAACTTTGAAAGGATCAAGAGTTAAATTGCAATGGTTTCAAAATCAGTTATTTAAAATATAATTAAGCCATCAAAAGGGCACAATTGTCCCTCCCACCTACTATGTGCCTCTGTCTTTATGTGCAATAAGAGAATAATTTAAATTATAATATGATAATTAAAAATAGGCTTTTATTTAGCATTTTAATAACTGGATTGCAAAGTTTAATTCATCAGCTAGATGAACTAGCTAGTGGAAAGCACAAATTCCAGCAAACTTAGAACTAGGAGTAAGCACACAAGCAGCACCAGTAACCATGACTTTTTGTCTTCGTGCTCAAGGCAAAGTGTAATCTGCAATATTCAAAAACCAGTTTCAAATTATGCAAATGAAGGAAAACAAGACTCGAAACTTAGAGAATCAGTAATAATGCTATTGGCAATTACAAAGAGAAAGAAAAGAATACCTCCACATTCGTAACCAACAGGACGATCAGCGATGTTGTAGTGTTTCGGAATGGTGATAGCAATTTCCGGCTTGATCCCGGAATTCTTAGCCGTGTTGGAAAGCATGACGGCGCATAGGCATCGCGGGTTCCGGCCTATTTTCTTCACCTGTTGGCAGCAACTGCTGGAAACAGGAGTGTTAGTATCTTGTGCAACCATTGCACAAGGAGCTAACTTCCAGGCTTCCCTATCGGGGGATGATCTCCCACATTCACCACCTCCTTCTGCAACATTAAGCAAGGCAATGCCTGAAATAGCAAGAAAAACCAGAAAGCAGCACACGAGCTTCATGTTCTTCGATATTGGCGATGCATAAACACTAATAGAGTTCGAAATTTATAGTGAAACCAAGCAAGTTAAAAAGTTTTTTTTCCAGTGAGTAATACATGCGAAACTCCACAAATTGTAGTGGAGATAGCACTACAGCACAAAGTGTTTTGTTTATTGCACCTACTACTCCAAAAACATGTATGTAGGAATAATCTAGCTATTTTAAGCCAATGGCGGTTAGTGCTTGTTAGAGTGTGGCCCAATCAGGCCCAACTCTATTCAATTTTCTCTAGAAGCTCCATCTACAGCTGGGTTTTGGATGTATCTGGAGATTTTGTTGTATTAGCTGTCAAAGCCCGGAATCATCTAGAGGGTTAGCTGGCCCACTAGGTAGTTAGTTTGTTAGTATTTTTTAGTATAAAAATTTAGGTCTTTGGCCCAAATAATTGTAACAAATATTATTTTCATTTGATAATCAATAAAATAAGTAGCCCATTTTTCTATTTTCTCTGTTTCAATTACCCAAATTCTAAGGCTAAATTCTTTCTCGTTTTCCCTTTTTCACACCGATCATCTTCTTCCTTTAGTCTTCGCCGGAGCTACCTCAGTCACCGGAAGTGCTATTCGACATGGTATCAGAGCCTGGACGATCGCTCCGATCGTAATCTCCGTTGTCATCTACGTCTTCTCTCTTCAGTTTCAGGAGTTTCTCGAATCTGTTTCATGCACAGCAGGGCGTCGTTCTTCTTCGCGTTCTTTGATATGTTTTTCTTTGCTCGACTGATCTCTTGTCCGTTGTTTCAATGGTGACGACAAACGAAGCTGCAAGTGCTGATGGATCCATTCGAGGAAACGAAGATTCCACAGCCCATATGTTTTCAAACAAACGAGTCAATGTGTGTTTGGATGACTCGAATTACTTGCTCTGGAAACAACAAGTAATTCTCACAATTCGCGGATTAGGATTGGAAGAGTATTTGGATCCAGATTGTCCTAAACCAACGAAGATAATTCAGCGTGCAAATAGAGATCGAGTGGTTAATCCAGAATACACTCAGTTTGTGAAGCAGGACAGCTCACTAGCATCTTGGCTGCTGTCAACAGTGAGCTCTGATATACTTCCGCAGCTGGTTGGTGCCGATACCTCTGCTGACATTTGGCGCGTAATCACAGGTCTGTTCTCAAAATTATCCACTACTAAGGTGATGCATTTGCACTGTAAACTACGCTCGATGAGAAAAGGAAGTATGCGTATGCTTGAATATACGGTTAAAATCAAAGAAATCTGTGATTTGTTATCTCTGTCTGGTCATAAAGTTTCAGATGTGGAGAACATAGCCACAATTCTAAACAGATTGCCTCAAGAGTTTGCGCCGTTTGTATCCATTATTACTGCTAGCCGAGAGCCTTATTCAGTAGATGGAGTTGTTTCGTTGCTGGTTGATGCTGAATCTCGTTTCACTGAGATAATTGAATCTCCAGTAGGCATTAATTTTACACAATATTAGACTGATGAGTTTAGTGGTGGTTCTGATTATGTTCAATCGTCTCACATGGATCGTGGACGAGGTGGAAGAGCTGGCTTTAGTCGTGGTGGACGTTGTAGAGGAAGGTCACGCCCGCAGTGCCAATTATGTGGCAAGATCGGTCACATGGTTGACACATGCTGGTACCGGTTCGATGAGAGCTTTAAGGGTGTTACTTCACCTCAGTCTAAACAAACTGATGCCCCACAGGCTAATACTTGTCACTGGAAACCTGAGCCTTATGAGCAGTTCTATGAACCCTTCGTTAACCTTTCAAATTCTGCAGATAACACTGGCACAGCTGATTCATCACAGCCTGCTGCAGAGCCAACAGTTCAAATCAACTCGTTGATCGTCTCTCTTGGTGACAGTGATTTGCTGCGCTGGTATCCCGACTCAGGAGCAACTCACCACGTTACTAACACCAAGGCAACACTGAATTCAGCTGCAACCTACAATGGGCAGGGTAAGGTCTATTTAGGTGACAATTCAGCTATTAATATTAATCATGTGGGCTGCTCAAATATACTTGTCTCCAATAGAAAGTTAGTCATAGATAAACTGCTGCATGTGCCTCAAATTTCACGAAATTTACTATCAGTTTCTAAGTTTACGTCTGATAATGATGTATTCTTCGAGTTTCACGCTGCTGGTTGTTGTGTTAAGGATGAGAGCACAGGAGAAGTTCTGCTACAGGGTGTTCGAGAAGGAGGTCTTTATAGTTTTCCAGTTCAGTCCGTTGCTCCAGATGCATTAGTTAATACTACTACAATAAACAAAGGTGCTGTTGGTTCGTCTGCTTTGCTGTGGCATCAACGTCTAGGACATCCGTCCGTTGCTGTTTTGCGGTCAGCTTTGAATAAAGAAGTTAAGTTTGATCAGTCTAGTTTGTGTGAAGCATGCCAAATGGACAAGGCACATGCCTTGCCATTTCAAGATTCTCTTACTAAGTATAGAACTCCTTTCGAGTTAGTAGAAATGGATGTGTGGGGCCCTGCTCCTGTAGTGTCTGCTGGTTTTTCGTATTATATTTCCTTTGTGGACTTGTGTAGTCGTAATAGCTGGGTCTACTTACTACGTAATAAAAGTGAAGCATCTGCTGCTTTTGATGCATTTCTTGCGTTGGTTAAAAATCAATTCTCTGTTGTTATTAAGGCTGTTCAAACAGACGGAGGGGGTGAGTTTCAGGCACTTGTTCATAAATTTAGTTCCCTTGGTATACAACATCGGGTTACTTGTCCACACACATTACAACAAAATGGTGTGGTCGAACGAAAACACAGACAAATTGTAGAAACTGCTTTATGTCTTCTTGCACAAGCTGCTGTTCCTCTTAAGTACTGGTCATTTGCTGTATTAAGTGCAACACATATTATAAATCGACTCCCTTCTCGTGCTATTGGTTGTGTTTCACCCTTTGAAAAGTTAACTGGCAAGAAGCCTGATTATGACTTCTTTCGTGTGTTTGGCTGCGCATGTTATCCATATCTTCGGTCGTACAATCGTCATAAGTTTGATTTTTGATCTCGGCAGTGTGTGTTTCTTGGCTACTCACCAAAACATCACGGTTATCAGTGTCTTGATACTCGAGGTCAAGGTAGAATTTATACTACTCGTCATGTTCGATTTGATGAACATTGCTTTCCTTTTGCAGCAACTAATGTGTCAGCAGAATCAAATGTTCCCATCCGGACTGCCCAAGCAATCAGTACATCGAAGGGGTCGAAAGCTCATCTACAAACTGGTCAAGGTTTTGTTTCAGTTCCTGTTCATCTTGTTCCAGCAGCTACTGCTTCAGTTCCTTCTATACCAGTTCAGTCTAGCCCAGTTCCAGAACAAGTGTCATCTACTCATGAGAACACAAATGTCACTGCTACTGATTTTTCTGCTTTGCTCAACACTGAAGTTGTATCTCCATCACATGCTTCTGGTAACTTCTTCGACATTGAACCTGGAAATTCTAATGAAAATGACAGCCCTGTTTTGTCAAGTACAGAGCAACCAATAGATGCTGCTGAAAACTTAGTTGCTGCTGAAAATAATGCAAGTTCTCCTTTGCTGCAAAATGAGTCCGAATCTATAGTACCTACAGCAGCACAAAGTGCAAGCTCCTTGGATAACATAAATTCCATAGCAGCACCTCATGCAAGTTGTCTGGGAAATACGCATTCCATGACGACTCGTAGCAAGCAAGGGATTTTCAAACCAAAAGCTATGTTGATAAGTGGCGATGAGATTCCTAATATTGTGTATGAAGCCATGGATAATGCTGATTGGCGAGCTGCAGTATTAGCGGAATATTCTGCTCTAATGGCCAACGGTACATGGGAGATAGTGGAAAAACCTAAAGATCGAAAAATTGTCGGTTGCAAGTGGCTATTCAAGATCAAACGTAATGCCGATGGGTCCGTGAATCGCTACAAAGCTCGTCTAGTTGCGAAGGGTTATTCTCAAGTTCCGGGACATGATTTCACGGATACATTCAGTCCGGTTGTCAAGTCTCTCACTATCAATGTGTTTCTCTCCTTGGTTGTTTCTAATCAGTGGATAGTCCATCAAGTTGATATTAATAACGCCTTTCTAAAAGGCGATCATCATGATGAAGTATATATGCAACAGCCCCCCAGATTTGAACAAAAGACATCGAAAGGAAATCCTTTAGTGTACAAGCTTGTGAAGGCACTATATGGGCTTCGTCAAGCTCCACGGAGCTGGTTCCTTAAACTCAAAAATTTTCTGGTATCCTTACATTTTCGCTGCTCTTTGGCAGATTCTTCCTTGTTTGTTTACAAAACAGACGATGTCGTTACATTTGTCTTAGTATATGTGGATGATATCCTGATATCCAGAAATTCTGAGTCACACATCAAAAGTGTCAAGCAGCACCTTCATGATCAATTCTCCCTCAAGGATTTGGGGACTCTTGGTTATTTCTTGGGCATGGAGGCCGACACCAGCCCTGAAGGTATATTTCTATCTCAAAAGAAATATATTACAGATTTATTGCATAAGACTCAAATGTTCGATGTTAAGTCAGTTGATACTCCCATGGTTGTTACTCCGAAATTGACAAAGTGTGATGGTGAACAATTTGTTGATGTCACGAAGTACCGAAGTATAGTAGGTGCTTTACTTTATATATGTCATACACGACCAGACATATCCTTTGCAGTCAATCGAGTTGCACAGTATATGCAATGCCCTACTACTCTTCATTGGACTGCTGTTAAAAGGATATTGAGATATCTTAAAGGCACCATTGAGTTTGGTTTATGGTTTTCTGCACATCATCATGATTCATTTCCTCACTTAGCTGCTTTTTCCGATGCCGATTGGGGCAGCGATGAAGATGATCGGCGGTCTATTTCAGGCTACTGTGTCTACTATGGTAGTCATCTTTTGTCTTGGAGTTCTAAGAAGCAGCGTTCTGTGTCTCGTTCCACTGCTGAAGCCGAGTACCGAAGTCTGGCAGATGCTACTTCCGAAATCATGTGGGTTCGAAATGTGCTACATGATATGTCTGTCACCCTCTATGATTTGCCAAAGGGATGGTGCGACAACACAAGCACCATAGCCATGGCTGCGAATCCGGTAATGCATGCGAAAACTAAGCATGTCGACTTAGATATTCACTTTGTCCGAGAGAAGGTTTTGGGGCAAGCTTTGCAAGTTGCATATGTACCATCAAATTGTCAAGTAGCTGATTTGTTCACCAAACCGTTGACTGCACCTATGTTCTTCAAATTTCGGCAGCAGTTAAATGTGATTTCACGTTTCACTCTTGAAGAAGAAAAGAAGCAGGGTGAATGTTAGAGTGTGGCCCAAATTAGGCCCAACTCTATTCAATTTTCTCTAGAAGCTCCATCTACAGCTGGCTTTTGGATGTATCTGGAGATTTTGTTGTATTAGCTGTCAAAGCCCGGAATCATCTAGAGGGTTAGCTGGCCCACTAGGTAGTTAGTTTGTTAGTATTTTTTAGTATAAATATTTGGGTCTTTGGCCCAAATAATTGTAACAGATATTATTTTCATTTGATAATCAATAAAATAAGTAGCCCATATTTCTATTTTCTCTGTTTCAATTACCCAAATTCTAGGGCTAAATTCTTTCCCGTTTTCCCTCTTTCACACCGATCATCTTCTTCCTTTAGTCTTCGCCGGAGCTACCTCAGTCACCGGAAGTGCTATTCGACAGTGCTTGATAAAGCTATCACTGTAGTTCCACCACTTCCATATCCTCAAGGGGCATAAAGAAATCTTTTCATGAGAAGCTGACTGCATAGCATGCAATAAGTTCAAACCCACCAATATATCAGTTGTCCAGAAACCTGAATTTCCTCATTGTTAACATTACTGAAACCCGTTACAGTTTTAATACTATTGATGCCAATAATGTCAGTCACCAGAGATGGTGGTGAAGATGAGGTAGATGGTGGTTCACCCATGACCCGTGCTGATGTAGGCAGAGAGCCAAAGATGGTGGTGAGGATTGAAGAGAGTGGGCGGAGGGTTAGATGTAGAGGAACCCCCTTATTCTTCTCAGTTCAATGGGTATATATAGCCGAGTGGTATAGTTGGATGGGACTGAGTCAAGCCTAATGATGACTATTGATGGGTTGGCAGGATTAGACTTGACTCTTAACCGGTGAGCCTTTCAGCTTGGTCACGATGGATTTGTAGAGTAGACTCGGCTGTCAGGCAATAGGCTCAACATTTTGGTCAGATAGATCTTATGGTTGTCATATTGTGGGCGGTTAGGAGGTGTGGTCTAGAGGCTTAGATCTATGGAGGCGTAGATGAGCAGAGGTATGACGATGGCAGGCAGAGGTATAATACTTGTCCTCCATTTAGTTGAATGAGTGTTATAAAGTGGCACGATCTGAGACTTGAGGTAAGAGGTTATGTTACAACCGTTGCGCTGATAGTGCATGTTTAAAGGAGCCGCTTCCCGAGAATATATGCCATCATTACTGTGAATGTAGGTGGTTTTGAAAAACCTGCCCTCTTGTAAAAATGTTCTTTGGTAGGCTATAAACTCGGGAAAAGACCAGATCCCTAATTTGATCTGTTTGCTTCTTTTTATACTCTTTTCCCTTAATCTTTGCATTTTTTTCTTTTTCTCATAGTGTCTAGATGGTGAGAGGGACAAAGGCTTTGTTGAAGAAAATCGAGGCAAACAATGTGGTTGATGTAGTGGTGACTGAGGTTGAGTGTTAGACTGGTCGAACGAGGCAAGGAAACTTCTAGAATATTGTGGTTTACGGTGGTTGAACTTTAAATTTGAGGTTGAAGTTTCGAATAGGATGTTTTGTTTGAGTGATTGTGGTGAGGGGGAAGGGGTACTTCGGAGTGGTGCTACTTGCCATATACTTGTTGGAGGCTAGGTTTAATCTCCGGAGTAGTGGATATGAAAGGTATTGAAAATCAAGTAGCCGATCATCTTTATCGGCTAGAAAACACATGTAAGCTAGACAATGAATTTGGCATCAAGGAAGAGTTCCTTGATGAGAAACTTTTAAATGCTACAACATTACCATGGTATACAGATATTGCTAACTTTCTTGTTAGTGGAATTTTTCCATGTGACTTGACTAGCTAGAAAGGAAGAAATTGCGTCATGATGTGCGTTACTACTATTAGAATGAGCCATACCTATTTAAGCAATATGCTGATCAAATGATCCGATACTGTGTGCTTGAAGACAAGCAAGAAGACATCTTGTACTATTGTCACTCAAATCCATGCAGAGGGCATTTCGGATGACATAAGTGTAACACCCTGATTTTGAGCCTAGATGTTTTAGACATCGGATCAGATCGGTCAGAAACGATTCTAATCGTATTAGGTGGTTTAGAGAAATCAAGGATCGGGAAACGATAAAAATATGACAAAAAATGCTAAAATCCTCTAAAATCATGTTTAAGGGCTTGGTCAAATCAATTTTACAAAATAAGCTTTGGAAGTGCTACATTTTGGGTAGTGACCAAAATGTAAAATTTCAAAACTGTGAAAAAATGTAATTTCAAAAGAGGAGTAAAAAATCATAGAATCTTTAGGGAGCTATGTTGAGAAAATGATTTTGCTGAATAATGAAAGTTAGTTACGTGAAAATTTCCCATTATTCTATTTTAACATTTTAAATAAATAAAATCCTTTTATTTGCCTGGATGGGGTCTATGGGTGATCAGCATGGCCCATGGCCTAGGCTAGTGACCTCCATTGCACTTAGGAGGGGTGCTTGCTTAAGGTCTCCCCAAATTTTATTTTAATCATCTAAAAATCCTTTTAAAACACATGTCAGACTTGAGCTTAGCCCTACTACTCCGTATCGATACCCTACAACATTTCAGACTTGTAACATGCCAACATGCCAAATTATAGCTGCTGCATTGAAAAAGTATGGTGTCAAACATCGGATCGCAACAGCATACCACCCTCAGACCAATGGACAGGCTGAAATATCTAACAGAGAGGTTAAGAACATCCTTGAAAAGATGGTTAAGCCAACTCAGAAAGACTGGTCTCTACACCTCATTATGCATTATGGGCCTACAGAACAACATTTAAAACTCCATTTGGAATGTCACCCTACCGGCTGATTTATGGAAAAATATGTCATTTACCTGTTGAGATTGAGCACAGAGCATACTGGGCCTTCAAAGTAGTGAATATGGACTTGGAAAAAGCAGGACAGAAAAGGCTACTTAATCTGAATGAGATTGCAGAATTTCGAACAATGGCATATGACAACGCAAGAATTTATAAAGACAAGACCAAGAAGTGGCATGACAAGAAGTTGCTGCCACGACAGTTCTGCCCAGGGCAGCTTGTGCTGTTATTCAACTCTAGGTTGAAACTCTTCCCAGGGAAGCTGAAATCTAGATGATCTAGCCCATTCCAAGTGGTGCAAGTTTTTCCCCATAGTGCCATCACAATCAGATCTCTAAAAGACGGGCACCAACTCAAAGTCAATGGACATAGATTGAAGCATTATCAGGGGACTGAAGCCCCAAGAATGCAGGAAATGGTTACTTTAGGAGATGCCCCTCATGGCATCCCTAATTTAACCTAATTTTTATTTTTATTATTATTTATTATTTATATATATTAGGTAATTAGAATTATTTTATTTTTAGGAACTAAAGTTATTATTATTATTTTCAGGAAATAAAGGAGATAAGGAGAAGAGGAGAAGTAAATTTAGCCCACCATTTTCCATTAGCCCAAAAAGCCCAAATTTGGAGCATGTCGTTACAGCTGCCGCGACATACGCGGAAAATCCAGCCTGTCAGCATGCTGTCGCGGCAGACACGCAAACGCGTAACAGACGCGCAGCAAACACGGAAACGCGTGGCAGACGCGTCAGAAACCGCGTAACAACTGGCCCCGTTATTCGCGCCTGTCGTTACAGCTCCAACGGGCAGCAAACTCCCCCTCTATATAAACCACATTTTACTATTCATTTTTCACTCACTTTTACTCTCTCTACTTGTTTCCTCTAGAGATTTTACTTGCTTTCATTTTCTTCCACAGCCCTTGCAACATGAGTACTAGAAACACCCGCCGAAGCTCTACCTCAGGATCTGCCCCAGCAGCATCCAATCCAAGCTCTTTCAAGATCTGTGATATGTGGGAGGAGAGAGGTTTCATTTACACTTCCAGATCGGGGAACCTGGGGCTGCAGCGGTTCATAGCCCGAAAAATCAGAACCTGATAGTGTCAGATATTCGCGGAGCAGCCAGAAGAAATGAATGTGACTCTCGTCCGGGACTTTTATACTGCCGTCAGCAGCAAGGACGCAACATCAGTTATAGTCCGAGGGAAAGAGGTACCATTCGAGCCCAAATATATCAATACACTCTACGAGTTCTATGTGGGAAGAAAAGAAGATGGCCACCAAATATTTCTCGAGAGTCTAGAGCCTGCCGACTACGATGATGTGATGACAGAACTCACAGAATAGGGTACCGAGTGGAATACCGATCCGAAAAATCCGAGAACAGTGAAAAGAGTTCAACTAACGCCGGAGGCATAGCTTTGGAATGCTTTTATCAAGAAACAGATTATGCCCTCCTCTCACAACACAACAGCCGACCAACCAAGGTTAGCCCTCATCCATTCCATATTACATGAGAGGCCAATTAACGTTGGCAGATACGTTCGAGAGGGCATATTGGACTGCGCACACTGGCCGTCCGGACCACTCTTCTACCCATATCTCATCACTACCCTCTGCCGCGGCCATCATGTACCGGAAGCTGTCGAGGATATACGAGTTCGAGGGAAAGGCTGGACAGATAGGAACATACTCAGCCTGATGGAACTAAAAGCTGCCACGCCCCTATCGTCTTTTGACCCTACTACCATGGCAGCCGAGTCGACAGAGCCCACCAACACCGAGCCTATTGCCACAGAACCCAGGCAGCCTACCACAGCAGCTCCTCCAGTGGACACCTCCTCACAAATCCTTGCTGCCATTCAGAAAATGGAGGAACGATAGCTCGGCCTCATGAGTTTCATCCGAGACTTCACCACCGCCACGATACATTTCATCCACACCTCTCTTAATTTCCACGATGCTCTGTTCCCTACTTTCCCAAATCATTATTTTGCTGCCCCTACCCCTACCCCTGCCCATACCCCTACCCTTGCTGCCACGCCAAAAACGCTATCTGCTTCGTCTACTCCGACCCCTGCCACAACAGCTGCAGGCGGCAGCCGCACAGCCGACACATCTGCCCGGGGAACCAAAAGAAAGGAGCCTGAAGACGACCTCGATAGGTATATTGCTGGTTTTTCTTCCTCTGAAATCTGGGCGGCATCTGACAACGAGCCCTCTGTCAAGAGGAACTTGTCCAAGGAGTTCACACTAGAGAAACGACAAAAAACAAGAGCAGATAAAGAAAAATCTAACAGCGGCAGTAGCAGCAGCAGTAGCAGCAGCGACAGCAGCAGTTCCGAAGTTCAGGTAGTGGAGAAACCACCTCATATCTCCCTTACACGTATTCAACCTACACGGGAGGCCAAAATCAAGAATACTTCTGTTTCTCCCATCCGCCTTCCAGCCCCAGCCAAGAAAGTAACTGCCCGTCGGTAGATTCAACTTAGCAGCAGCAGCAGCGGCGGCGACGACAGCGCCTGAAAATTTAAGTTTCTTATCTTATATTGCTGTCTGCCTTTTTATATTTTGTGATGTAGTTTTTATTTTATTTTTCTTATCTTTCATTTGCATTGAGGGCAATGCAACCATGAGTTTGGGGGTGGCATCCCTCCATTAATGGAGTCTTTTTAAGTTTAAAAATTTGTGTCTTTTACTTAGTTTATTTTTGCTGGAAAAAAATGATGAAAATTTGGCTTAAGTCTTTGAACTGAACTTACCTGCCGTGACAGCCTCTGTCGTGGCAGTGCCTTTAGGATAGTTTTAGGAGCAGTTTAGAGCCTTACTATAGTTCTAAGTCTTAAACACCATTTGTGACTTTTATACTGCCTAGAACTCCACTAGTAAACTAGAATAGAAAGCTTAACACTTGAGTTGCCCCTAGAGGTGCCTAACAATGGCTCTAGGAAAAGAAGTTAAGAAAAATAGACTCAATACACCTAGAGGTGCCCGAAACCGGCTCTAGGAAGTTAGCTAGTGGTGCCCAAAAACCAGCTCTAGTCAAACTTAAGCTTGAGAAAATAGAATCAAGTCTGCATAAAAACTAAAGGAGCCTAAGAATTGCCTCCAAAAAGATGAAAATTAGCATAAAAATTCAAGTTAGAAGCTTAACTATTCTAGTAAACTAAGGGAATCTTGGCATATAATTGTTCACAAGCATGCACACACTGCACGAAAATTATAGCAAAGTTCCGGAGAAGTCCTGGATTATCCAACAAGGTGTTGCTCACAATAAGGAATGATTGGTAGGTAAGAAAAAGTTCATTGTTTTAAGCCAAACAAAAAAAATATCATCTTCCTTTTAGTTCTGAATTGCTTGAGGGCAAGCAAAAACTTGAGTTTGGGGGTGTGTTGAGTGTGTAAAAGTTCTATAATTTACCCCCTATTTAACCCATATTTATGCTGCATTCAAGCATAATTCATTGCATTTAGGTTAGATTTCAATTATAAATCACAAATATATCAAAAGGCACAGTTTCTACTGAAATTGGTTGCTTTTGCAGGTAGCTGCTGTAGCAGATGGAGGGCAGTGGAGAAGCAGACGCTGGGCAGTAAAGAAGCAGAGCTGGAATTGGATATGCAGACGAGGAGGATGATGCTGCCATGGCCACTGCCGTGACAGCCAAGGACGACAGCATTGGTGAAGAGAAGAAACAAAGTGGGCCTCGACAGAAAGAGAAAATTAAGCCGGTCTGTCGTGGAGCACCCATATATTTTTCCAAGCCCTAAATCAGAATGAAGGCCAAGCCCAAGGTTCAAGGAAGAAACTCCAAGCAAGAAGGAAGGACGAATTAAAGATATATGCTCTGAAGATTTAGTCTTTAATAGAGTTGTACTTTAGTTTAAACTTGTACTCCTGCCATATTAGAAAACTTAAACCCAAGGCCTATATAAAGGCATGTAATTCGACCTAGGGAAGGACATCATCTTACTCTCTAGCCTTCTTCCCAAAACCCAAGCCGTTTTCCCTTTCTCATCATGTTCTAAACTTCCCTTACGGCTATGGGTTGATTTGTAAAGTAGTTGCAAGGATTGCATTTGTTTTAGGAATTTTTATGTTCCATAAAATAGACTTCAAGTTTGCTTATTCTGGTTTTCAACTTCTTGCAAGAGTATCGGGAGAGCATTGTGAGATTATCTATTTACTTAATATCGGGAGAGTTAAATATAGGAAAGGAATAAGTACAAGTTCTCTAGTTTATGGTTGAACTATCTCAAACCTAGGGATAGGACGAGGTTAAGTGGCTAAGGAAGAATTCAACAACATCGTTGTTCATCCTTCGATTCACGCCGGGAGGTATCATCAAAGACGTGTTCATCGACAGACTTGGACCTAGGGATAGGCCAAGGCACAACAGGGATTCTTGCCAAGCTTGAAGTACAGAGTTGTGTGATCGCTGCCGCGACTAACAACAGACCGCTGCCGCGACAGATGCTGCCGTGGCAGGCGCAACGACAGAACAGATATTCCTAGACTTTGCAACACCTACACTACTAAGCAATTCAATACTAGCCCATTCTCTCTATCTTGAATCCTTTACTCTTTTATTATCAATATTCTTATTATTCTCGTGACAAACAATTAAACTATTTCTTTTCCTCTCGTGCAGTAATCCAAGGTGAAGTTATTAGCCTAGTCCCTGTGGAGACGATATCCGATACTTACGTATCACTTTACTACTTGTGTTGTGTACACTTGCACTACATTGCGATAGACACTTTTACACGCAACAGCTACCTCAACCATTGTAATCACTTTAACCAAGCTCACACATAGGAGCATTCCTCCACCGTAGTGACGCTTAACTAAGTCTACCCCCGAGAGCCATCCTCTATCATGGTGACGCTAATTCCTTAATCGATAGGGTACTTGGATTGAGATTACGGCACAATCACAACCCCTCGACATCCAAGGCGACTTTATTCACGGTGCACCCAATCCTATAGCCGGCTAACTATATCCGATTAAAATAACCAAGACCATTTACCATCACTTGCCAATATAATCATCAATCATCATTAATTCACTGTTTTACAAGCATAAACCACAATGCCACTTTCACAAGCATTAACATGCTTAAAACCAATTGCATAAATCATATAAATTCAAGGATCACTTACCATGTGCATCCTTAACAAAATGGCATTTCAAACCAGCAACATCATTGCTCAAAACATGCTTTAAAACAGTAATCAAAACACATTTAAATTAAGTGCATTTTAAACCAAAACATAGCACAATCCGAGAGAGACTTTCGATTTACTTACTCTTGAGCTTAGCTAAGTGTTTCAAACTTACACTAAGCTCTCAAAACCACGTTCAAAATGTTTCAAAGCTGGAAAACTCTTTTCCACTCATTGATACACGAAACCTCGCTCACCGACGCGAAGATCACCCTTCCGAAGCCTCCAACAATGCTTCGTTTGCTTCCGGATCAAGATCCCATGTTTTTAGAGCATCAAAACATAGATCCAAATGCATTAAAATGCATTTCAACACTAGCAACTAAACACAAACTCGTTGCTCACCAAAACTACACCAATTTACCCATCCGAAACAACTGAAAACTCAATCGATTGCTTCCTAAACCAAGCCCAGCCAACATACATCACTTCCAAACATTATTAAACATCAAAACACATCTAAAAACAACATAAACCCTTCCTTATACATCCAACAAGCATAACACCATCAAACCATATTAAAAACACAACTAAAACCATCAAGAAACTCAAGGATCTCAAGGATTTCAGGATCTATATTATCAAAACTCCTTTTTAAAATAATAATAAACTCAAAACTCAATTAAAATCAATCCAAAACAGAGCTCATCAACAACACTCTGAAAATCAAGATTTAAATTATAATTTTGCAAGATTTTGATCTTAAATCAAAACTATAATAAAACTCAGTCAAAAATAACATTTAGAAGTCAAAGATCTTGGGAATTTCAATAAAGAACCTATATTGAAGGTTGAGAATGGGATTTACCTCCAATCCTTACCTTCCTTAATGATTGACAAGTTTTTTCCTTCACAAAGCTTGAAGAGTTTGAAGAGAGTTCTTGAAAAATGAGTTAGAAATCAAAGGGAGAGTGTTTGGGAGAAAAGAATTCTGGAGAAAGTGTTGAGAAAATGATTTTGCTGAATAATGAAAGTTAGTTACGTGAAAATTTCCCATTATTCTATTTTAACATTTTAATTAAATAAAATCCTTTAATTTTAATCATCTAAAAATCCTTTTAAAACACATGTCAATTTAAGGAAGGTGTAATTGCAACATAGCTCCCTAAAGATTCTATGATTTTTGACTCCTCTTTTGAAATTGCATTTTTCCACAGTTTTGAAATTTTACATTTTGGTCACTACCCAAAATGTAGCACTTCCAAAGCTTATTTTGTAAAATTGATTTGACCAAGCCCTTAAACATGAATTTAGCAATTTTTTTCATATTTTTATCCTTTCCCGATCCTTAATTTCCCTAAACCACCTAATACGATTCGAACCGTTTTCGACCGGTCTGATCTGATGTCTAAAACATCTAGGCCCAAAACCAGGGCGTTACAACTCTCCCCCACTTAGGAAATTTCGTCCTCGAAATTTTACCCGAAAGGAAAAAGGTGTGGGAACTGCTTTAACATGTCTGCTTTGCTTTCACACGTGGCTTTCTTAACTCCTCGGTGTCGCCACAACCCTTTCACATGCTCTATCGTCTTGCCACGAAGATCTTTGCTACTCACATCCAGAATCATCACTGGTTGCTCATCATAAGACAAATCCGGATTCAACTCTACCTCCTCAAGAGGCATCACATACGAAGGATTCGATTTATACCTCTGCAACACCAAGACATGAAACACATCGTGAATTTTTTTTCAACTCGGGAGGCAACCTCAAACGATAAGCCACAAAACCAAAACACTCCTCAACCTCATATAGTCCAATAATCCTCAGGATAAGCTTACCCTAACACCCAAATCTTATCACCCTCTTCCAAGGCGATAACTTCAAGATCACACGTTCGCCAACCGCGAACTCAATCTCTTTACGCTTCAGACCCGCGTAAGAATTTTGTCGATCCGATACTGCTTTTAGACGCTCACAAACGAGCTTCACCTTCCCAATGGTTTATTTCGACATATCCATCATTGATTCAACTCTTGCCCTGTTTTCGCGCAACAAAGTGGCATTCTACACTTTCTCTCATACAAAACCTCGTATGGAGCCTTTTGAATACTTGCCCGATAACTAATGTTACAAGCAATCTCAACCAAGGGCAAATGCCTTTCCGAAGAACCTTGGAAATCTATACATAGCATCCCAACATATCCTCAAGCACCTGGATAACACGCTCTGACTGCCCATCCGTCAGAGGATGATAAGAAGTACCGAAACCCAAATGCGTACCCCAAGCTTGACTCAACCATTCCCAAAACCTCGATGTAAACCTCGGATCTCTATCCGATACAACAGACTCCAAAACTCCCTGCAAACGCACAATCTCAACAACATACAACTCGACCAACTTATCCAACATATACATAGTATGCATTGTCAAGAAGTGTGCATACTTCGTAAGACAGTCAACAACCATCCAAACAAAATTTCCTCTTTGACAGTGTCAAAGGTAATCCAAACACGAATCCATGGTAATCTTCCCCCATTTCCCACTCTGGGATCCCCAACGGTTACTACACCTAGAAGGAAACCAAAGCTCAGCTTCCACCTGCTAGAAAATCAAACATTTGCTTACAAACTTGTCAACACCCTTTTCACTTTATCCGGCATCACCCACTCCCAAACCACGATATACCTTTGTACTACCAGGGTACACTACGAAAGAACCACTAAGGGCTTCATTCAGAATAGAGCACCTCAACTCATCATCATTTGCCACCACTATTCAATTCCCAAAGCTCAAAACACCAACATCATTGAAACCAAAATCTTAAGGCTTTCCATCCACAATATCTTGAACACACAATACAAGAGAATCGTCAAGCAACTGCATATCCCTGATCAACTGGTTCAGGGATGGTTTCACCCACAATTCGGTAACAAGACCACCATCTCGTTATACGCTCAAGCGAGCAAATATCGCCCTCAACTCCACAGCCACTTTCCTGCTCAAAGCATTGGCCACAACGTTGGCCTTCCCAACATGATACCTCATCATCAGACCACACTCCTTAATCAACTCCAACCACCTTCATTTCCTAAGATTCAACTCTTTTTGAAACACTAGATACTTTAAACCCTTGTGATACGTGAACCCTACACTTCTTAACCCAAAAAACCCAAAATCCGCCCACTTACCAACCAAAAATCCTTATCACGAAACTCTAACACCGTCTCCAACTGTTACTTCACTTACATCAACTATCTCAAGAAGGTTTACTTACACTCAGCCAACAGACCACCCTCTCACGAGAACCCAACGAAAACAACATGGCTTTTGAGCTTACACAACCACGCATAAAGCTCATTCTCCAAGCACTTGCATCTGACTGAAAACATACGCTACAACCTTCTCAACATGCTTAACCACTCTTCCTACAACACCCCACGGCTACTTCAAAATGCTTTCAACTACACACTAAACGACCTCGGCCGCATTCTAAGCAAAATGGTTTCCTTTTCACCACCTAACCGCCAAGGCCCTTAAAACATCTAGAAACTTTTCTTCTGACCAGCCAAGCTAGACCACACTCACTCCTAACGGTAAACTTATTCACTTCCTAAACTCACACCCACTCTTCAACTAGCACCAAAACAAAACTTTAAACCCACAAACTACCCTAATCATAACTCATCATTATCAGGTCCAATTAGCTATTAGTAAGTGTGAACATTCATATGCATGATTGCTTACATGCCCTTATGAATGCCTATGCACATGTGTGCATACTTATAATGTCATGCCAAATGTATGCATGTATCAATTTATGTAATATATGTATACAAATGATTTTAACTATGCATGTATGTTTGTTCACACTTACTAATAACGGCCTCGAACCAAACCGGAAACAACCTCTTATCCTAATCTTAACTTTTCCTGCTTCACCATTCTTTCAACTCTTAATAGAAAACTACTCTAACTATTATACTTTAGTCACCAATGTTGTTCTCAAAACAACACCGATTACTAACCAAAACTTCACTAACAATAGGGCCTTAACCACCAGACAAAAAGATGCAAAACCAAAACTAAGCAAAGATAACAATAATAGAGATTGCATAATAAAGATACCTGCAATCACATCATTGTTATGGAGTACCAAGCGACGAGCACTCTCTCCCGCAGAGCCACCATTCACCGGCTGCACCACCTCAGCATCGACCAACACCCTGTGAACACCATCGTCTCCTTGCTGTAAAGAACCATGACCGCACTCGCAACCACAAGGAGCTTCAACAAACAACCCACCTTGACCACCCTGAGTTAACACTGGACAATCTCGCCTCAAATGTCCAGCAGACCCACAATTCCAACAAAAAAACATGCTTTCTTCAAACAACATGCCATTCAACATTGAATCAAACATCAAAACATACCAATATCAATTACCACCATTCCCAATTCATTCGTAACCTGGCTCTGATACTATTGCGTGTAAAATAGTCTATCGCAATGGTAGTGCAAGTGTACACGACGCAAGTAGTAAAGTGATACGAAGTATCGGATATCGTCTCCACAGGGATTGGGCTAATAGCTTCACCTTAATTCACTACACGAAAGTAAAGGGAATATTTGAGAGTTGTCATGAGAATAATAAAGTAAACTTAAATAAAAGAGTAAAGATATCAAGATGGAGAGAATGGGCTGGTATTGAATTGCTCAGTAGTGCAGGTATTGTAGAGTTTAGGAAATCCAGTTCTGTCGTCGGCACCCGTCGCGGCAGCACCTGTCGCGGCAGCAGTCCGTTGATTGTCACGGCAACAAACACACCAACTCAGTACTTTCAAGTTTGGCAAGAATCCCAGATCTGCCTTGGCCTATCCCTGGGTCCAAGTCTGTCGATGATCACGTCTTGATGATACCTCCCGGCGTGAATCGAAGGATGAACACCGATGTGTATGAATTCTTCTTTAGCCACTTAACCTTGCCCTATCCCTAGGCACGAGATAGTTCAACTATAAACTAGAGAACTTGCTCTTATTTCTTTCGTATACTTAACTCTCCCGATGCTAAGTAAATAGATAACCTCACAATGCTCTCCCGATGCTCTTGTAAGATATTAATAACCAAAATAAGAGAACTTGAAGTTTATTTTATTGAACTGAAAATACCTAAAACAAAACAACCCTTGCAACTACTTTACAAATCAGCCCGTGGCCCTAGGGGGTTTTAGAACATATCGACGACGGGTAAAGGGCGGAGGGTTTTTGGTTGTCGGTTATGGGGAAATCGGCTATGGGTTATGAGATATGTTATCCTAGGTTAAAATACTTGCCCTTATATAAGCTTTGGGCTCAAGTATTCTAAGTTAACAAGGATTACAACTTCAATTAAAAGTATGATTCTAATAAAGACTTAATCTTCAAGGATCCTACTTTTCAGCCGTCCTCCTTGTTTCTTGGGATTTTCTCTCCTTGAGCTTTGGCTTGACATATCTTTTGATCCGGGGCTTGGAAAAATATATGGTTTTCACACGACAGACGAGCAGAATTTTCTCTATCTATCGAGGTCCACTTTACTTTTTCTCTACTAACTTGCTTTCGTCCTCTACTGTTACGGCAGCACCATGGCAGCATCATCCTCTTTGTCTGCTTGTCCAGTTCAGCTTTTCTGCTTCTCTACCTCGCGCCTGCCTTCTCCATCTACTATGGCGACAACCTGCAAAAACAACCATCTTTTAGTAGAATCTGTGCCTTTTATATATTTGTGATGTTTTGCTGTAAACTAACCTAAATGCAATGAAATGATGCTTGGATACAACAGAAATATGGGTTAAAAGGGTGTAAATAATAGAACTTTTACACACTCAACACACCCCCAAACTCAAGTTTTTGCTTGCCCTCAAGCAACTAAGACCTAAAAGAAAAAAATGATATATTTCTATTTTGGCTTTCAAACAGTGAACTTTCCCTTACCTGTCATTCGTTCCCTGTGGCGGCAGCAACCTGTCGGAAAATTTAGGATCTGTCCGGAATCTCACTATAGTCCTCGTGCAGTGTGTGCATGCTTGTGAACAGTTATATGCCAAGACTCTCTTAGTTTCACTAGAATATTATACTTTAGCTTGTTTAGAGTTTTTCTTACGAGACTGATTTCTTTCTTTTCCTTACTAGAGCCAGAATTGGGCACCTCTAGTTATTTCCTTTTTTCTAATTTCTTCTATTTTCTACTAGAGCCAGTATTTCAGGCACCTCTAGTTAACTGTCTAGAGCCGGTGATAGGCACCTCTAGAAGTTTTTCTCTGGTTATCTGCCTAGAGCCAGTGGTGGGCACCTCTAGGTTTCCTGAGATTCTAGTCTCTTTTCTACTCTAAGTGCTAAGTTTTCTATTCTAGTTTGGCTAAAAGAAGTCTAAGCATTATAATAGTCTCAACGGTGTTTAAGTTTTCAGAACTATAGAAAGGCTCTAAACTTTTCCTTAAACTATCCTAAAGTTGCTGTCACGACAGAGCTGCCACGACAGGCAAGTTCAATTCATAGTTTTCAGCCAAAATTTTCAATATTTTCATTTTCATTCATTTTTTAAGAGAAAACAAAACTAAGTAAAAGACACTATAATTAACTAAGATGTACTTAGACTCCATTAAAATGGAGGGTTGCCACCCCCAAACTTGAGGGTTGCATTGCCCTCAATGCAAATGACAAGATGAAAATAAATGAAGCCAGTACATCACAAAATATAGATATGGCAGGCAGCAATAAGAAGAAAATAAGAAACTTAAATTTTAAGCACTGTCTTCACTGCTGCTGCTGAGGCGGATTTGGCAGCGGATTCTGGGCTTTGAGGCTGGCTGCTGTGGTTGTTCTACAACCTGGATGTTGGAGCTGCTGCCGCTGTCCCAACTGCTGCTGCTGTTGCTGCTGGTGGCCTTGGGCAGGGTTTTCTTGTTGGCCACCCTTTTCTGCCTCTTGACAGGCGTGAATTCTTTCTCCAAGTTCCTCCGAATAGAGGGTTCTATCTCGCTTTCTGCCCAAACGGAGGAAGAAGAAAAACCAGCTACGAAGGCAGCAATGTCATCCGAGGGCAGTCGCTTTGTTCCTCGGGTGGATGTGTCGGCCTGATGGCTGCCGGCTGCCGTCGGGGCAGGTGAAGGGGTGGAGGCAGCATATTGTGTACGGGGTGTGGCAGCAGGTGTAGGTGTGTGGGCAGGGGTGGGGATGGTGAAATAGTGGGCAGGAAAGGTGGGAAAGACAACATCAGGATAATTTAAAGTATGGTGAATGAAATTTACCGTGGATGCGGTGAAATCCTTGATAAATGTCATCAAACCCAGCTGTCTGTCCTCCATCCGCTGAATGGCAGCAAGGATTTGAGTGGATGTATCTGTCGGAGCAGCTGCTGTGGCAGGTTCAGAGATGGGCTCCTCTGATGATTCTGCTGGGGCGGCGTTAGGGTTGACGGAAGAGATGGGGGTTGCTACTATCAGCTCCATGAGGCTGATAATATTCTTGTCTGTCTAGCCCCGTCCCTTCACTAGTCGATCGGTGGTGGCTTCTGGTACGGCAGAGCAGCGGCAGAGGGATGTAATAAGGAAGGGTAGGCAGAGGAGGGCTGTTGATCTGTGTGTACAGTCCAAGATACTCTCCCTCATGTAGCGTCCCACATTTATGGGCCGATTGTTCATGATTGAGTGGATTAGGGCTAGCATCTACTGGTCCACTGTGGTGTGATGGGAGGACGGCAGAATGCGCTTCTTAATGAAAGCATTCCATAATTTGGCTTCTGGAAGCATCTGCCCCCTTCTTACGGTGTGGGGATTTTTCTTGCTCGTGTTCCATTCAGTTCCTTCTTCTGTCACTTCCGCCATGACAGCATCGAAGGCAACGTTGTCTAGGGTGTCCAGGAACTGCTAGTGAGCATCGTCATTGGGGTCGAAGTGTAGGCCATAGAAATTGTTGATGCGTTCTGCTGTGAATGGCACTTTTGTCCCTCAGACGATCACGGTTGTTGCCGTCCTGCTATCAATGGCAGCATAGAATTCCCTCACCAGCGTTTCATTCATTTCTTCTGGTTGCTCTGCAAATTTCTCCCACAAGAGAGCCTTAATCGCCCTTGCGATGAACGGTTTGAGCCCCATATTCTCTACCTTTCGAGCGTAAATAAAGCCTCTTTCTTCCCATAGATCCTTAGTTGCGAAGGACTACGGGGTGGGTGCTGCTGGTGAAGAGGTTGAAGCAGCACTGCGGCAGCTTCTTCTGGTAGACATGTTAGTTGCAAAGGTTGTGTGAAAGTAAAGAAAGCAAAGAAAAACTAAAGGGGAGAGCAAGTAAGAATAAACAGAAGTGAGTGAAATGAAAATGAAACGGGGTTTTATAGGGAAGGAATAGCTGCCCGTCGAAGCTGTAACAGCATGCATGAATAACGGGGTGACTGTTGAGCTTTAGCGTGTCTGACGCGTCTGACACGCATTTATTCGTCTGTTACGCGTTTGTCACACGTTTTTGTGTCTGCCGTGACAGTCTGGTGACAGCCTGTCGTTTCCGTGTCTGCGGCGGCAGCTGGAACGTCAGGCTTCAATATTGGGCTGTGTTGGGCTGATGGATGGATGGTGGGCTTGGGTCACTTCACCTATTCGTCTTGCCTCCTTTATTTCCTAAAATAGTAAACATAAAAACATTATTCAAATAAAAGAAACCTTAATACCTAATAAATAATAAAAATAAAAAAAATAAAATTTAGGTTAAATTAGGGATGCCTTGTGGGGCATCTCCTAAGTAACCACTTCCTGTATTCCTGGGGCTTCAGTCCCCTGATAATGCTAGAGGCGCTGTGCATTGACTTTGAATTGGTGCCCGTCTTTTAATGATCGAATTGTGATGGCACCATGGGGAAAAACTTGTACGACTTGGAATGGACCAGACCATCTAGATTTCAGTTTCCCTGGGAAGAGTTTTAGTCTAGAATTGAACAACAATACAAGCTGCCCTGGGCAGAACTGTCGTGGCAGCAACTTCTTATCATGCCACTTCTTAGTTTTCTCTTTGTAGATTCTTGCATTGTCGTAGGCCATTTTTCGTATTTCTTCAATCTCGTTCAAATCTAACAACCTTTTCTGGCCTGCCTTATCCAAGTCCAAATTCACTGCCTGATCGCCCAGTATGCCCTGTGTTCTATCTCGACAGGCAGATGACAGGTTTTCCCATAAATCAATCGGTATGGAGACATGCCCAATGGAGTCTTAAAAGTTGTCCTATATGCCCATAATGCATCATTGAGGAGTAAAGACCAATCTTTCCTGGTTGGTTTAACCATCTTCTCAAGAATGTTCTTAACTTCCTTGTTAGATATTTTAGCTTGTCCATTGGTCTGTGGGTGGTATGCTGTCGCGATCCGATGCTTGACACCATATTTCTTCAAGGCGGCAGCAATTACCCTATTGTCAAAATGTCTCCCTTCATCACTGATAATCGCCTTAGGGATGCCAAATCTAGAAAAGATGTTTTTGTGTAAAAACTTTTGGACTATCTTGGCATCATTCTTTTGAGTGGCGATAGCTTCAACCCACTTAGAGACATAATCTACTGCTAGGAGGATGTATAAATTTCCACATGAAGATGGAAAAGGTCCCATAAAATCGATCCCCCAAACGTCGAAGATTTCGACTTCTAGTATGTTCTGCAGCGGCATCTCGTTTCTCCTTGAGATGTTTCCTGTCCGCTGGCACCTGTCACAGTTCTTGTAAAAGAGTTGTGCATCTTTATACAGTGTCGGCCAGTAGAACCCTGACTGCAGCACCTTGGCAGCAGTTTTGTTGCCTCCTAAGTGACCTCCATACTGTGAAGCATGGAAGTGATGAAGTATGTCTTCTTGTTCTTCTTGTGGTACACACCTCCTTATTACCTGATCTGCACACATTTTGAAAAGAAGAGGTTCGTCCCAATAATAATGCTTAACATCATTTTGGAACCTCTTCCTGGCTTGATAATTAAGATCAGAAGAAAGTATTCCGCTAACTATAAAATTAACGAAATCAGCATACCAGGGGAGTTCAGAAGACTTACCTGCCGCCATGGCTGTCGCGGCAGCGATTGCGGCAGCAAAGAGCTGCTCATCTGGGAAGGTCTCCAATATGTTTGTCTCATCTATTGATAGACTCTGTCCCTTCTCCAACCTTGACAAGTGGTCTGCTACCTGATTTTCTATTCCTTTTTTGTCCTTGATTTCAAGGTCGAATTCTTGCAATAGCAGGATCCACCGTATCAATCAAGGCTTTGCATCCTTTTTCGCGAACAAATACTTCAGGGCAGAATGGTCTGTGTGCACTATTACCTTCGTTCCAAGTATGTAAGAACGAAACTTGTCAATGGAGAACACCACAGCTAATAACTCTTTCTCCGTGGTGGTGTAGTTCACTTGGGCATCATTCAGTGTCTTACTAGCATAATATATGACATGAAATAACTTGTCTCTCCGCTGCCCAAGTGCTGCCCCGACAGCATAGTCACTAGCATCACACATAATCTAAAATGGTTGTGTCCAGTCTGGTGGCTGTACTATTGGGGCTATTACTAGTTTTTCCTTCAGAAGCTTGAATGCTTCAGTGCATTCATCATTAAAGTCAAAGGGTCGGTTCTGCTCCAAAAGATGGCATAGGGGCTTGGTGATTTTTGAGAAGTTTGCAATGAATCTTCGATAAAAACCAGCATGCCCTAAGAAACTTCTAATACCCTTGACTGTGGTCGGCGGCGGCAGCTTCTCGATTACTTCAATCTTGGCCCTGTCGACTTCTATCCCACGACAACTAATCTTATGGCCTAGGACTATCCCCTCATCAACCATAAAGTGGCATTTTTCCCAATTTAGAACTAGATTTGCTTTTTCACATCTTTCAAGTACCTTTTGTAGATTGCCAAGGTAGCTCTCAAAATCGTCCCCAAAGACTGAAAAATCATCCATAAAAATTTCGAGGAAGTCCTCCACCATGTCGGAGAATATGGCCATCATGCCCCTTTGGAAGGTGGCGGGTGCATTACATAATCCAAACGGCATCCTCCTAAAAGCATATGTTCCGTAGGGGCATGTGAAAGTCGTCTTTTATTGATCCTCCGGTGCGATAGCAATTTGATTATACCCTGAATAACCATCAAGAAAACAATAGTAAGGTTTACCTGCTAGTCTATCAAGCATTTGATCAATAAAGGGTAAAGGAAAGTGGTCCTTTCGGGTAGCTTTGTTAAGCTTCCGATAGTCCATACAAACCCTCCAACCGGTCACAGTCCTGGTTGGGATTAACTCATTGTTTTCGTTGGTCACCACGGTCATTCCTCCTTTCTTTGGAACACATTGCACCGGGCTCACCCATTTGCTGTCGGAGATGGCGTAAATAATACCAGCATCTAACCATTTGATTATTTCTTTACGCACCACCTCTTTCATCGCATGGTTTAACCGCCCTTGGGCATCTATAGTCGGCTTATGATCTTCCTCTAGAAGGATTTTGTGCATGCATAACGCCGGACTAATGCCTTGAATGTCAGCTATCGTCCATCCAATCGCCTTTTTGTGCTGCCGAAGCATGCCTATTATCTGTCGTTCCTGTTCCTGCGGCAGCTTAGAAGAGATGATTACGGCAACGTATCATTTGAACCAAGAAAAGCATATTTTAGCTGCCATGGCAGGGGCTTCAGTTCTAACGCAGGTGGTTCAACGATAGATGGCTTTTGGATTAAATGGTTATCCGAAGTATAATTCAAAGGTTCGAATAACTTACCTGGACGATTGCCTAACCAGTTTGCCTCCTCTTGATCTTCAGTATCGGATGTATCGGATTCAGCGGAGTTGCTGTCGTCGGTGCTGTCATCAGTGCTGTCGTGACAGTCCTGTAGATGGCTGCCGCGGCAGTGACCAAATTTAATATCGTGACAGCCTGACCTGATGCAGGGTTGATCAAGGGTAACATCAGTGATAGCCTTGCATTCCTCGTCTACATCAGCATGTTTCATCGCTTGGAGAACATTCAACTTAATCTCTTGATCGTTCACTCGCATGGTGAGTTCTCCTTTCTCCACATCAATCAATGATCTTCCCGTGGCTAAGAAGGGTCGCCCAAGGATGATTGGTGCATTTTCATCTGCTTCACAATCTAAAACAAGAAAGTCAGCAGGAAAAATAAATTTATCCACTCTTACCAGAATATATTCAATTTTTCCTTCCGGATGAACATAAGAGCGGTCTGCCAACTGCAGAGTTACTGTCGTGGGCCGCGCCTTTCCAATACCTAATTTCTGAAAAATAGATTTTGGCATTAAATTAACACTAGCACCAAGATCACAAAGTGCTTTACCAACATATTTATTTCCGATTACACATGGTATGATGAAGCTCCCCGGATCCTTCTTTTTCTGGGGTGGCTGCCGATGAAGAATACTCATGCAACCTTCTGTCATCTTTACCGTTTCGAATTCCCCAAGTTTAGATTTCCTTGACATGACATCCTTGAGAAATTTCGCATAACCGGGCATCTCCCTAACGGCATCTAACAACGGAATATTAATATGAACCTGCTTAAAAATATCATAAATCTTTTTAAGTTGAGAATCTTGCTTAGCTTGCTGTATCCGTTGGGGAAAGGGTGGTGGGGGATGGTAGTCAGCAATACATCCTTCCCACTGCATACGAATCTGAGGACGAAAATCATCGTTTTTCTCCTCTGTCGCTTCTGCTGTCATGACAGGCTCATCGGCAGCAGTCTATTTATTTCCTGTCGGGGCAGCTTCCTCGGCAGGTTTGTCCAAGGCTGGTTCCTTTACTGTTTCAGCTTCTTTTTCCGGCCCTGGTAATTTCTTCCCACTCCTAGTAGTAATAGCTTTACACTGCTCATGTGTGGGCTGCCTAGCATTTTCAGTATTGCTAGGGAATCCTCCAGTCTGCCTCGGCTTAATATGTTGGGAAACCTGACCCATTTTTGTCTCCAAGGATTTCAGAGTAGCTTCATGATTCGTCATTCGCATCTCTGTTTTATCCATAAAATTCTCTGTCTTCTTGAAAAACTGATTCATATTCTCAATGTAAGTACCTGTTTGAGACATAAAGGTGGCCAGAGTCTGTTCCAGTATACTGCTAGTGGCAGGTGGTGGCTGCTGTTGCTGCTACGACGGCAGTTGCGGCGGCAGTTGCGGCGGAAGTTGCTGTCGCGTCAGCAGTCTAGGTCCTCCCTTATTCTGATTGTGTGCTTGAGGATTCAGGGGATTATTGGGATTACTCCAAGAAAATTTGGGATCCTTCCTCCAATTGGGATTATAGTTGTTGGAATTGTAATTTGGCTTGTAATTTCCAACATATTTTCCCTTTTCTAGCTGTATCGGGCACTCATCCGAACTATGATTTCCCTCACAGATTTCACATACCTCCTCAACAGCAAATCCATGTTGTCCATCATCATTCAATAACTTTTTCATTGCTTTAGTAAGGAATGCTACCTGTGATTTCATCGTGCTGTCGGCCTCATAATCCTTGACAGCAAGTACCCGTTTACCCCCTCTTCTTGCTGTCGGAAACTGCTCCTCATTCTTAGCCAGATTTTTCAAAACTTTCATTGCCTCATCTAAATCTTTATCCAATAATAATCCGATTGCTGCTGAATCAATTCGAATACGAGTTTGTAAATTGGCAGCATTATAAAACTTTGTAACCTGATTCCAGACGGGAAATCCATGCATTGGGCAGTTCCGTAGAAGAGTAGTAAATCTGTCCCAGGCCTCGTGCATCGGCTCGTCATCTTCCTATTGAAAAGTAGCAATTTCGTTACGTAATTGCTCAGATAAATGCGAAGGATTAAAGCGAGATAAGAATTCACGAGATAAGTCTGCCCAAGTTCTAATTGAACCCGGCATAAGTTTATTCCACCAAGTTTTAGCTCTGTCCCTCAGTGAATGGGGAAATAACCGAAGCCTCAGTATCTCCGGATTAACTCCTGGCAGTCTAAACGAACCACAGATCTCCTGGAACGTTTTGAGATGCTCCCTAGCATCCTCAGTAACAGCACCACTAAACTGCCCGACATTGTTGATCATACTAAACATGACATGTTTTAGCTCGAAGTTATCAACATCAATGTCCGGCAGCGTGGTTTCCAGCTCTACATGATTGTTCAGCATGTAGTCACGATAGGACCGTCGTCTGGCAGCGGCAGGCGGGTCGCCGACGGGTGGGTCGTTTCCATTGTGGGCCAGCTTCTCTAGCTGTTCCTCAAGGTACTCGTTCCTGGCTAGTAAGTGACGAAGTTGTTTCTTAAGGTTGAAGGATCGTTAGATTTCCGGATCTAATGGATATTCAGGATCTTTGCCCCGATTCGATCTGCGCATAAACAAGAAAACCTTGTGAAAAGCAAGAGTTGAATGTACCAACGAAAAACAGAAAAATAAAAATAAAAATAAAAATAAAAACAAAAACGAAAAGTGCAATAAAAGAAAGGTATAGTTATGTTGCCAATCCCTGGCAACGGCGCCAAAAACTTGTTGCGTGTAAAATAGTCTATCGCAATGTGAGTGCAAGTGTACACGATGCAAGTAGTAAAGTGATACGAAGTATCAGATATCGTCTCCACAGGGATTGGGCTAATAGCTTCACCTTAATTCACTGCACGAAAGTAAAGGAAATATTTGAGAGTTGTCACGAGAATAATAAAGTAAACTTAAATAAAAGAGTAAAGATATCAAGATGGAGAGAATGGGCTGGTATTGAATTGCTCAGTAGTGCAGGTATTGCAGAGTTTAGGAAATCCAGTTCTGTCGTCGGCACCCGTCGCGGCAGCAGTCCGTTGATTGTCGCGGCAGCAAAAACACCAACTCAGTACTTTCAAGTTTGGCAAGAATCCCAGATCTGCCTTGGCCTATCCCTGGGTCCAAGTCTGTCGATGATCACGTCTTGATGATACCTCCCGGCGTGAATCGAAGGATGAACACCGATGTGTATGAATTCTTCTTTAGCCACTTAACCTCTCCCTTTCCCTAGGCACGAGATAGTTCAACTATAAACTAGAGAACTTGCTCTTTTTTCTTTCGTATACTTAACTCTCCCGATGCTAAGTAAATAGATAACCTCACAATGCTCTCCCGATGCTCTTGTAAGATATTAATAACCAAAATAAGAGAACTTGAAGTTTATTTTATTGAACTGAAAATACCTAAAACAAAACAACCCTTGCAACTACTTTACAAATCAACCCGTGGCCCTAGGGGGGTTTTAGAACATATCGACGGCGAGTAAACGACGGAGGGTTTTTGGTTGTCCGGTATGGGGAAATCGGCTATGGGTTATGAGATATGTTATCCTAGGTTAAAATACATGCCCTTATATAAGCTTTGGGCTCAAGTATTCTAAGTTAACAAGGATTACAACTTTAATTAAAAGTATGATTCTAATAAAGACTTAATCTTCAAGGATCCTACTTTTCAGCCGTCCTCCTTGTTTATTGGGATTTTCTCTCCTTGAGCTTTGGCTTGACATATCTTTTGATCCGGGGCTTGGAAAAATATATGGTTTTCACACGACAGATGAGCAGAATTTTCTCTATCTATCGAGGTCCACTTTACTTTTTCTCTACTAACTTGCTGTCGTCCTCTACTGTCACGGCAGCACCATGGCAGCATCGTCCTCTTTGTCTGCTTGTCCAGTTCAACTTTTCTGCTTCTCTGCCTCGCGCCTGCCTTCTCCGTCTACTATGGCGGCAACCTGCAAAAACAACCATCTTTTAGTAGAATCTGTGCCTTTTATATATTTGTGATGTTTTGCTGTAAACTAACCTAAATGCAATGAAATGATGCTTGGATGCAGCAGAAATATGGGTTAAAAAGGGTGTAAATAATAGAACTTTTACACACTCAACAGATACCAACAAATGTAACCCCTTAGCTCGGCCAAGACGCCCGACCCGAACAAAGAAGATTACAATGGGGAAAACCAAAGTCAACTCGTTAAAGTCAACTTCGATTAATGACCCTTTTTCCTTTTATCTTCTCTAGATGCACATTATTACCTTATATGTTCAGTAAAGCGATTAGGCGAAAACGGCACAGTGATCCGAGTTCAATTGCATACATTTGACTTTTAGGGACTAAACTATAATTTCCATAAAATAGAGGGTCTTTCAAGATTTTAAAATTACCAATCTTCAATTAGACATGTAACATGCCAACATGCCAAATTTCAGCTCAAACGGATCATCCAAACTCATTCAATTGCATACACAACATTCAAGGACCAAAATGCAACATTTCAGACTTGTAAAGGCTCCATTTAACTAAATTAACGGTCATGTATCGATACCCTACTACTCCGTTTCAGCTTTGAAACGTTTTGAACGTGGTTTTGGGAGCTTAGTTTAAGTTTTAAACACTTAGCTAAGCTCAAGAGTAAGTAAATTGAAAGTCTCTCTCAGATTGTGCTATGTTTTGGTTTAAAATGCACTTGATTTAAATGTGTTTTGATTATTGTTTTAAAGCATGTTTTGAGCAATGATGTTGCTGGTTTTAAAAACCATTTTGTTAAGGATGCACATGGTAAGTGATCCTTGAATTTATATGATTTATGCAATTGGGTTTAAGCATGTCAATGCTTGTGAAAGTGACATTGTCGTTTATTATATTGGTAAGTGATGGTACATGGCCTTGGTTATTTTAATCGGATATAGTTAGCCGCTTATAGGATTGAGTGCACTGTGAATAATGTCGCCTTGGATGTCGAGGGGTTGTTATTGTGCCGTAATCTCCATCAAAGTACCCTACCGATTGAGGAATTAGCGTCACCACGATGGAGGATGACTCTCATGGGTAGACTTAGTTAAGCGTCACTATGGTGGAGGAATGCTTCCGTGCGTTAGCTTGGTTAAGGTGATTACAATGGTTAAGGTAGCTCCCATGTGTAAGCCTTGTTTTGTGTCCCGACTTTCCCTAGTGGGTTATACAACTATCGATGAGTGATGTTGAGGGGTTGTGATTGTGCCATTAACTCCACCACGGGTGTTGAGGGGTTGTGATTGTTGCATTAACTCCACCACGGGTGTTGAGGGGTTATGATTGTGCCATTTAACTCCATCACGAGTGTTGAGGGGTTGTGGTTGTGCCATTGAACTCCACCTTGTGAAGCCGGTAGTGTGTATGAAGCGTGTGGGACAACGCTTGTAATCCGCGTATCCGATTGTATTGAATTGTGTGGTGGGTTCGTTAAAGTTCTTGTTGTTGATCACTTGCGAGCCAATATAATGGTGTCGACATAATGATTTAATGAAGAACATTTATTTCGAGAAAACATGTGATGCTTGAGAATTACGCTAGAATGCATATGATGCTTGGTTTGAACATGAACAAAGGTTTTTGCTGTTGTAATTAATGATGCTATGAGCATGTGGTTTTGAAAGTGGTTTTGGTGTTCTAAAGTGCATGTTTTAAAGGAAGGCATATATTTGCAAAGGATGATGTTTTGGTTTTATAAAATGCATTGATGAATGTTTGGTTTAGCGATCCTCACTAAGCTTTATGCTTACGCTCATTTGTTTCATCAATGCAGAGAATTGAGCAATCAAGGCAGCCCAAGAGCAAGGGGATTCCAAGAATTTTTGGCTAAACAATGTTTGTGGTTTACCCTTCATGTAATAAGAGGCAATGGGTGGGATTTCTACTCTTGGTTTTGTTGGTGATGTTAAACACCTTGAGCATGTGTGATATATGTTGGTGGATTTGTAAATGGTCTTTATTTGGTTTGTGGCCTTGCTTTTGGTATTTTGGATATGCTATGGTCTATGTTTTAAAAGCATGCTTGAATAGTTAGTGACTCTCCATGAATTGCCATGCTTGTTGTTTATGTGGTGGATGTTTGTTGATACATAAGTGTTGGTATGTTGATTATTATATGTATGAATGATTAGAACATGATTAGGTGACAAGTCGTCGTTTAATCGGTCAAAAATAAATAAATATTTAATCTCTTTCAACAATTAATAAAATAAAGAAATTAAGTAGTATAAGGAAAGAGTGTCGATCCACAGGGAGATTAGTCGAAATTCTTGACTTAAGTTTTGTCGGATTTGAATTTCCAGGAATATCTGCAAAACAAGGAAATAAAAAAGGGGGTGATCTGATATTGAGTGAAGTAATAAGATAAAATGCAAGAGTTAAAGAAAATAATAAGAAAACCAAATATGCAAATTAGCCTCGAGCTAGCCTTGTCAATTCCTTCGATCATTGAAATATTTTTTTACTACGGGGATCATGTCGGTTACAGTCGGCGAGGCCCAACCCGTTGCAACTTGCTTCTCTCTCGAGTAACCAATCCTCCTAAGACTATCTTCGAAGGTTGATTCTTAAACAAATTAACCACGTCTATCGCCGTTAAAATATTTAGTTTTGAAAGCAGGAAAAGCCCGACTCAGAAATTGTCTAAAAAAAGAATCGCTTCTGATTTTACCTTTCCTTAGCGGACCGTCGCTAAGAGTGTTCACAGGAAGTCGAAATTGCCACAGGCCGATCCTTCCTCCCAACTATGTCTTTAAACGATCCAGACCAACGAGCTCTTTTTGATTTGAAAAAACGATTAAAAACTTTAGTGAGGCCGATTGCCAAACTATCTAAACAGAAAGATAAAAATGTATTCCCAAAGGAATTTAGGCAATGTTCAATTCTCACAATTAGAATTGATTTGGCTAGCTCTTGGCTCAAGAAATTTAGCTAAGCATGATATTAATTATCATACTTAACTTGGTTTTTGGAAAATAATTAAATAGCATAAAAATGGAACAAGAAAATAAAGTAAAAGAACTTTTATTAAAGCTAAAAACGTTTCAAGCTAGAAGATGAAAACTAAAATGATTGATGATCTAAGCCTTTACCAAGGGTGGTATTTATAGGCTTAGATTTACAAAGATAAGATGATGAGATAATTTAAAATAATAAACAAAAGATAAATAATTCAAATGTTTTGAAATTTAAATACAGCAAAACGAACGGATAAACTGATAACATCTTCCAGAATGTTCCAGAAGCTTTTAGAAGTCGCCACGTCATTGCCACGTCACTGCCACGTCAGACGCGTCGTGCCCGGTGTCGTGCCCATGATGCCAATCATGACAGAATTATAATAAAAACTGCAGAAATGCCCCATTTTCACTGCTATTTCTAGAATTGGGTTCTTGCACAAAATATAACAAAAACAACATGTATTAAGCAGTAAGAAATCCCAAAAACTAGAAAAATAACAATTAAAAAGTGTCACATTTGAGAGCTTATCAAATTCCCCCTCACTTGTCTCATACTTGTCCTCAAGTATGTCCGAAAAAGATATTAACTCAAAGATGCATTTCTCAAGCCATTACAAGCATCAAACATAATCATAAGAGTTCTAGCGCAAAAGGAATATCATGAAAGAAATATAATCAAACCAAATGGATGCAAGCAAAGAACAGCCCTTATCTCTTCCAATTACCTATCAAGCATTAATCAAATCCTAACTTAGTCTTAATCCTCACCAAGATACACTCAAGAGCACTCAAAGTGTTTAAAGGTAAATGTGAAGCAAAAACACTCTAAGTCAAGCATGAACAAAGGTTTCCATAAGCTTGTAACAAGTTCAATTCTCCACTACTTATTAGAATCGAGGTGCAAAAATCATTAGGTCTTTTATTCAAGGTGTAATGTGGGTTTAGGGAAGGGTAAACAGATGGAAAGGAAATAAACAAAGAATTGATCAATGCAAGATTTTTCAAACAATAAACAATGAAAACAAATGAGGAGCATAAAGATGGGCAAGCAAACACACATTTTTCTGTTTTTCGAAACTGTTTTTCTCATTTTTTCTTTGTCTCTTCTTTTTTTTCTTTTTTTTCTTTTTTCCGAAGCAATTGCTTCCTTATTATGTTTTTTTTCTTTTCCTTTTTCTTTTTCTTTTCGAAGAATTATGCCCTTAATTCGAATTCCAGCTCCTTATTTGCCTAGTAATATAGTTTCTAGCATTTGATCAATCAAAAAGTGGTTAAGCCAAGGGAATGGGGTGTAAGGCTAACAAGGGTTCACTAGGTGATGAGAAAGGGTAAATTAAAATGAAAGGGAAGAAAAAGGTTTAAAGCCTAATGCCTAAATCATTTTAAAGCACCTCGTTCTTATTGTAGTCTCGAATTGTAAGCAAGCCACAAGTTCTAGATTCCTAAAACTCAAGATGACACTCTCAAGCAAAAGAAATGAGCATAATATGAAGAATGCATGCTTAAGGCTCAAATCTTACCAAAATTGGGCTAATTTGATTAAGCTAGGCGAGAAATTTAATTAACACTATCAAGAGTAATTAAAAGAGATGTCAAACTGCAGATTACCCATATCATTTGATTATCAAAATGCTCCAATTCATCGTTCCTAAGCACTAGAACAAGTACAACATGATGTTCAACAAGTAATGGCAAGAAAAAAATCATCTCAAGTTTAATCAAAGTCAAACATATAATCAAACAAGCAGACAAGTGGTAATTTATTACCCTCCCCCTCACTTAAGTGAATTGCCCCAATTCAGAGAAAAGAATTAAAAAAAAGTAAGGCAAAGAGGGGTAAAGAGAACTCCCCGTGATCAACGATGATTGCGATGATGGTGATGGTGACCGTCGAGAAGGCGACCGGTGGGTGGAGCTTGGTCCAGGGGGGCTGTTGGAGAGCTGCAAATGGCGGCTGACGGCTGGGGGAGAAGGCGGAGGTGCGGTGGAAGCCATAGGCGTGGGGTTCTCGATCGAGGGCTGGGGGCTTGCCGTCATCGACCACCGCAGCGTGGAGGAGGGCGGGAAAGAAAGGGAAAGGGCTTGCGGCTGGGTGTGTTGTGTTTTTAGGGATTTGGTGGTTTTGCGGGAAAGAAAGAAAGGAAAGGGGGAAAAAGGTAAAAAATTTGGACGGTATGCTAAGGGGAAAGGCTTGGGGCTATCGTGCACCGTTCAGTGAGCGTGCTAAAATGCACCACGTTTAATGAAACGGTGCACTTTGGCTGTGGGATTTGATTGTCCTGCTGCATTCGAAATGAATCCTGCAAAGGAAAATTTATTAAGGCAATAAAAAATGAAAAATAAGGAAATATAAATTAAATTATTAAAAAAAGAAGTAAAAATTGACGAAAAATAAACCAATGGGTTGCCTCCCATGAAGCGCTTTGTTTAACGTCGTTTAGCTCGACGACCTTTGCTAAATTTTTGGTTCTTCAAAAACAAGTTCTTCAAATAAACGGTGACGTCCATCCCTTGTCGTTTTAACGCCTTCCTCCATCTTTTTAATTGTGCGCAAAACAACAACTAAGTTTCTACCTCCTTCCCGATGCGACAACTTACTCGAAATGATGATTGGAAAAGTTTGGTTATCGCCTAAAAGTACATTATTAAATTGCTCCAACTTCGGCTTTGGTTCCTGCAAAATTGAGAGAAAATGTTTAGACCGAGTTGGAATTAATCGAAAATCAGAAAGGGAAGAAAGTGTTGAAATGATTTCGCCTATATTTTCATCATCGAGATCCGCGAATTCCCTACAAAAGTCATGACACAAATCAGTTGCGATCAAATTGTCAGCTAGCGGATCTATAATATCAACGAAATTTAAACTTGCAACCGAATCAGGATACTTCATAGCTTTATACATATCAAATTTAACTACTTCCCCATCAAATTCCATAGTTAAGATGCCGTCGCGGACATCAATCTTTGTATGCGCGGTTGATAGGAAAGGTCGGCCAAGCAAGATTTTGGATCCGTTATTGCTGCGATCATTTTCCATGTCAATAATATAAAAATCAGCAGGAAAAATAAGATTTTTTACCTGTACCAACACGTTTTCTAGTACTCCCTCGGGGTAGATGACTGATCGATCAGCTAATTGAACCTTCACTCGCGTTTCTTTCAATGGTTCAGTCGAAATTTTGTTGTAAACGCTTAACGGCATGACATTGATAGATGCGCCTAAATCGCACATCGCCCTTTTTATCCCAACATTCCCAATTTTACAGGAACCGTGTAACGCCCCGGTTTTGAGCTCAGAAGTTTTGGGTGTTGACCGGTTCGGTCAAAGTGCTGATCGAATATATAAGAGTGAATTTAGGAAAGCCTAGTTCGGGTTTCATTAAAAATATGGAAAAATGTTCTAAAATCATCTTTTAATATATATAGGTGAACTGTGAAATCAATTTTGGAAAATGAGGTTCGGAAGGTTGACATTTTTGCTAGTGACCAAAATGTAATTTTTGAAAGTTGCGGGACAGTTTTATAAAGGATTGAAACTTTGAATCTTTAAGGAGCTATTATTCCAAAAAGGATTTCTCCAGATTTTTCTAAGATATTTTAAGGCTCAAATCTGATTTTAAAGATTTAGAAAAGGAGGGAAATCATTTTAACTAAATTTCCAACAAACTTTTCATTTTCTCTCAAATTCTCTTTTCTCTCATTTTCTCTCAATCCAAACAAAATTCTCCAGATTTCTTTCTCTGATTTTGACATCTAAATCTCTCATTTCAACTCTTATTTGATTCCTAATCATCTCATCATCAAAACCTCTCAATTTACAAGTTGTTTCATCAAGCTTTTTGGCTCTAAAATGGAGAAATTCAAGTTTGGAGGTAAGAACGTCCTTCTCCTCTAAACTATCAATTCTTTACTGAAATTCCTAAGTTCTCAATCCTTGATTTATGTTTTATTAATGGCTTTTCAATTGAGATCTTGATTTTTGGCTAAAATGCAAGATTTGGTGATTTTGGTGAAAATTTCGTGTGATCTGTTTAAGCAGGGTTTTGAGGTGTTAAATTGATGTTAAATGAATGCTAAAATGATTAGAAGTTGAGGTTTAATCAATGCAATCCCGGATAGGTTGAATTTCCTAAGTTTGGCTTGAGTTTTTGGTTGTTTTTGGAGTGTTTTTGGTGATCTGTTATACCTGGAGGTATGAGGACGTGGTTGTGATCATTTTGCATGTTATTTGATGTATAAAAATAGTTAGAAGTGATGGATCTTGGCTGGGTTAAGTTTTGGAAGTGTTTGGAGGTGATTTCGGTTGTGTTTGGTAGCCAAATTGTTAGATTTGTGATGAGCAGCGAGTTGTGTTGTTGTTGCTGGTGTTTTAATGCATAAGGATGCATTAATGTTCTGTTTTTGTATGCTTGAAACAGGGGAATTGGATCCGTGAGCTTTGGAGGTGTTTTTCGGAAGCTTGGAAGGCTTGTTGGCTAGTCTTGTTTGGTTATTGGTGAGTGAAGTTGGGATTTCAGCTTTTGAAACAAGGTTTGAAGGTTTTTGGGAGCTTAGCTTAAGTCTAATCAACTTTGCTAAGCTCAAGAGTAAGTGAATGGGTTTTTGCTCTTGAATTGTGTGTGATTTGGTTTTAAAATCAAATGTGGTTGATGATTGATATGCATGTGTTATGCATGGTTAAATTCAGTTTTGTAAGCATGTTTTTAGCATGGTTTAATGCTGGTTTTGAAAGCCATTTATGAAGGATGCTCAAGGTAAGAGATCCTTGGTTTGTACATGGTAAATGTGGTTTTGATGCATAGTGTTGCATGTTGATCAATGGCTTTGTATGATGCTTTAAAACAGTGAATTGATGATGATTAATGATGGTTTTGCATATTGGTTATGCATGTGAATCATTGGATTAATGAAGGTTTTGCATATTGGTTATGCATGTGAAACATTGGGCTAATGTTGTGATGGTTTTGCATCATGTTTATGCATGTGGAACATTGGATAATATGGTAAGATGGTTATATTGGCAAGTGTTGTAAGTGGTTCTTGGTTCGTTGATCGGATATAATTAGCCGGCTATAGGATTGGGTGCACCGTGAATAAAGTCGCCTTGAAGGCGGAGCGGTCAAGTGTGGACCGGATAGGCTCCCCTCAAGTATTCCTAACGAGATGAGGTCATAGTGGAGGTTGTTGCCCACTCGAGGACCTAGGTTGATAAGGTCATAATGGAGGTTGTTGCCCATTCGAGGACCTTGGTTAAGTAAAGGTTATAAGGTGGTTAAAAGTCCTTATGTGAGAACCTTGTACTTGTTAAGATCACAATGGCAGTGGTTAAGTCCATGTGTGGATCTTGTGTGGGATGTCCCGTTCCTCGTTAGATGAAGTCTACAACTACCAATCGGTTATGCAAAGGTTGTATGGTGGTTAAAAGTCCATACGGGAAGACCTTGTGCATGTCAAGGGTGTATGGTGGTTGAAAGTCCATACATGGGAACCTTGAGGAAAAGCTAAGGTTGTATGGTGTTTAAAAGTCCATACATGGGAACCTTAGGTTGTTGAGGTCAGTGGAGGTTGTTGCCCACGGGAAGACCTTGGATTGGGTAGTGTGTAGGGAGCGTTGGGACACGCTCGGAATCCGCGTATCCGATCGGGTTGTTGTGTTGGAAAGTGAATGTGGTTGATCTTATGGAAGCCAATATAATGTTCTTGATCTTAATGATGCATGGTTGCATGTGAAGCATGAGATGCTTGAGATGATGCATGGTTGCATGTGAAGCATGAGATGCTTGAATTGATGCATGGTTGCATGAGAAGCATGAGATGCTTGAAATGATGCATTGTTGCATGGAAAGTGTATGATGCTAGTGATGGCATGTTTACTTGTTAAGTTGTACAAGTGTTGGTAATCATGTGGTAAATGACGCATGTGAGCATGAAATATCTATGTTGCATTGGAGTCTTGTATGAATTGTTTTAAAGGCATGTGATGATGATGTGTTGGTTTAATGTTGCCTTGATTAAATGCATGAGATGTTTATTTGAGTAATGGTTTTTAAATGGTTTCTTGCTTGAGATGGTTTTCAAGGTTAAGAAAGGTTTGTTGTGTAATGGAAGTGTGTTCCATGGTTTTGATTAAGCTTGGCATATGGTGTTTATGCATGTTTTTAGCTTGATGTTGAAAGGGGTTTTCAAACATGGTTTTGGTAATCAAATCGGGTTTGTTTTAAAGTGTTTTAAAGACCCGCTGCATTGATGGTGTTTTGGTTTTGAGCATTCCTCACTAAGCATTTTGTGCTTACGCTCATTTTTGTCCATCAATGCAGATTCTTGAAGTTTGGGCAGCAAGGAGCAAGGGATTCAAGGTGGACTCCAATGGAGATGTATGTCTCGGTGAATAGCTATAGTTAATAAGGGCAATGGGGTAGAATCTCTCGAATTGATGTGTATGTGATCGTATATGTTGATCATGTTGTTTAAGAATGTTTAAATGTTGTTGCTATGTTGTTGACCATGAATTGGCTTAATTGAGGTTGCTTTGGAAAGGTTTATGCTTAAATGGATAGCTTGAGTAGGAAGCATGCCATTGAATTTGGGGCTTTTCATATGTGTTGGCTATATGTTGAATTGGTGATGCATTTATGGTCCTTGCATGTTGAATGATCATATTGAATGGTTTGGTGATGTTAATTGGATGTTTGATGCATGATTGTTGATGGTTTTGAGTCGAAATCAGGCAGGAGTATCGGTACTCGGGCTTGTGTATCGATACGCCTGAGCCAAATATGCTCGTTCTTGCCCAGGCGTATCGGTACGGTTGAACAGGTACCGATACCGTATGAAGGCCGTATCGATACTGGGAAACTCGTATCGATACCGCTGCTGAAGTTTGGTTACTGCTTTCCCCGCGTATCGATACGACACGTGGCGTACCGATACCGGACCGTTAAATTCAGTTAAAAGTATCTTTTGATGTTTTGTTTTGTTTGCGTTTTAGTCCTGAATCTTGTTTGTGCAATTGTATGAGTTCGGGATGTCCGTTTGAGCTGAAATTTGGCAGAGAAGCATGAAACATGATAAATTTTAAGTTGGTAGCTTAAAATCTGGTTAAGTCCTTAAAGTTTTCTGAAATTACAATTTGGTCCCTAAAGTTGTAATTTGTTCAATTGGGTCCCTGTTTGATCTCTGATGTTTGTGATCTTTGAGCATGGTGTTTGTGTGATCACATATAGGGTTAATGTGCATCTAGACAAGTTTAAAAAGAAAAAAAAAGGGTCGTTAATAAAGGTTGACTTTCGGGTTGACTTTGGTTTTCCCCGTGTAATCTTCGTAGTTCGGGTCAACCGTCTAGGCCGGGCTACGGGGGTTACAAACCGCAAACATACCTTGGTCCTTGTACTTTGGCGGCAACGGCTTTTGAAAGATGGCCGAAATATTTTCACCAAGGTTCACCTTTTCATTTCCGGATAGTCGCCTTCGGTTTGTGCATAAGTCCTTCAGAAACCTTGCATGTTTGGGCACTTTCCGAATAACATCAAGAAGTGGAATATTAATTTCCACTTTCTTGAATATATCCAAAATTTCCTTCTCTTCCTCCTTTTTATCTCATTTCGCCAATCTACCTGGAAAAGGAGGAACATGTTCGTAAGTAGAAACAAAAATATTTGATTTAGAGTTACCTGCAGTGGGTGGAGACTTTTCGTTCTGATCCTTTGAAGAGCTGCCTTGCTCGTCGGATTTTTGCTCGGTTTGCTTGGGCGGTTTAGGCGTTATCACAGTTCCACTACGCAGAGTGATCGCGCTCACATTTTCCCTTGGATTGGTTTCGGTTTGTAATGGTAACTTTCCCTGGGATTCTATACGGCCAACGGCTTGAGCTAGTTGGCTTATTTGTTTGTCGATTTGCTGGAGATGGGATTGTGTTTGGGTTTGGAATTTTTCCTGCGAAACTGCCAATCTCTCAACAATAGACTCAAGTGAGGATTTTTGGGGTGCTTGGTTTTGGTAGGGAGCTTGTTGCCTAGGTTGGTAATTCGGGTTCTGATTACCGTAGCTCAAGTTTGGGTGATCTCTCCAACCAGGATTGAAGGTATTGCTATGTGGGTTATAGGGTCTTTGGGGAGGTCCGGGAAAGTTGTGTATGGCGTTAACCTGGGCACCAGATGTATCCCGCAACAATGGGCTTAAGTCGGTTGCGTGATCTGGCATAGTGCATATTCCACATACCTTAGCAGCTTTTATATCCCCTGAAACAAGAGAATACACAATATTAGTCAAATTATCAATTTTATTCTCTAATGAAATTGTGCTTACTGTGTGAACCCGTCGGCTGGGTTCACTTGTAGAACCAAATTGCTGCGAGTTTGCAGCCATTGTGGAGATTAATGTTCTTGCTGCAGTAGGAGTCATGTTAACGAGCGCGCCACCGCTTGCTGCATCTACCATCTTTTTGTCCATTGGTAACATTCCTTCGTATAGGTATTGAAGGAGTGTTTGCTCGGATAAGCCATGTTGCGGACAGCTTGCGCACAACTTCTTGAACCTTTCCCAATATTCATATAGGGATTCATCGTGCATTTGTTGGATACCCAAAATGCTTCGCCTAAGTTCAGTCGCTTTTGCTGCAGGGAAATACTTGTCAAGGAAAACACGAGAAAGATCAGCCCATGTATTAATAGAATTCGGAGGTGAATAAAATAACCATTCTTTAGCCGTTCCGACTAAAGAAAAAGGAAATGCCCTTAGTTTTATCTGATCCTCTGAAACTCCTTGCGGTTTCATGCTGCTGCACACCATGTGAAATTCGGCAAGGTGTTTATGTGGGCTTTCAGTAGGGAGGCCATTAAAGGTAGGTAATAGGTGAATTAGGCCTGTTTTGAGCTCGAAGGGAGTATCGCCTTGAGGAAAAGCGATGCAGAGTGGTTGTTGCACGGTAGGGGCTGCGTTCAGCTCTCAGATTGTCTGATCTGCCATCGGTTCTGGTTCTAGTGTAGGTTCTTCGATTGGTGTACTCTCGGAAGTGGATTCGGATTGTCGTGTGCTTTGTTGTTGTTTCTTTCGTCGAAGTGTTTCGCCGTTAGTTCTACGAGCGCTTGCTTCGATTTCCGGGTTGTATGGAGCTAAAGTACCCGGGTTCTTCCTGGTCATAAAATAAAACAAGAATCAGTCAAAATTGCAGAAAATAAATCTCCCCGGCAACGGCGCCAATTTTGACAAGTCGTCGTTTAACCAGTCAAAAATAAATAAATATATAACCTCTTTCAACAATTAATAAAATAAAGAAATTAAGTAGTATAAGGAAAGAGTGTCGATCCACAGGGAGATTAGTCGAAATTCTTGACTTAAGTTTTGTCGGATTTGAATTTCCAGGAATATCTGCAAAACAAGGAAATAAAAAAGGGGGTGATCTGATATTGAGTGAAGTAATAAGATAAAATGCAAGAGTTAAAGAAAATAATAAGAAAACCAAATATGCAAATTAGCCTCGAGCTAGCCTTGTCAATTCCTTCGATCATTGAAATAATTTTTTACTCCGGGGATCATGTCGGTTACAGTCTGCGAGGCCCAACCCGCCACAACTTGCTTCTCTCTCGAGTAACCAATCCTCCCAAGACTATCTTCGAAGGTTGATTCTTAAACAAATTAACCACGTCTATCGCCGTTAAAATATTTAGTTTTGAAAGCAAGAAAAGCCCGACTCAGAAATTGTCTAAAAAAAGAATCGCTTCTGATTTTATCTTTCCTTAGCGGACCGCCGCTAAGAGTGTTCACAGGAAGTCGAAATTGCCACAGGCCGATCCTTCCTCCCAACTATGTCTTTAAACGATCCAGACCAACGAGCTCTTTTTGATTTGAAAAAACGATTAAAAACGTTAGTGAGGCCGATTGCCAAACTATCTAAACAGAAAGATAAAAATGTATTCCCAAAGGAATTTAGGCAATGTTCAATTCTCACAATTAGAATTGATTTGGCTAGCTCTTGGCTCAAGAAATTTAGCTAAGCATGATATTAATTATCATACTTAACTTGGTTTTTGGAAAATAATTAAATAGCATAAAAATGGAACAAGAAAATAAAGTAAAAGAACTTTTATTAAAGCTAAAAACGTTTCAAGCTAGAAGATGAAAACTAAAATGATTGATGATCTAAGCCTTTACCAAGGGTGGTATTTATAGGCTTAGATTTACAAAGATAAGATGATGAGATAATTTAAAATAATAAACAAAAGATAAATAATTCAAATGTTTTGAAATTTAAACAACAAAACGAACGGATAAACTAATAATATCTTCCAGAACGTTCCAGAAGCTTCTAGAAGTCGCCACGTCATTGCCACGTCACTGCCACGTCAGACACGTCGTGCCCGGTGTCGTGCCCATGATGCCAGTCATGACAGAATTATAATAAAAACTGCAGAAATGCCCCATTTTCACTACTATTTCTAGAATTGGGTTCTTGCACAAAATATAACAAAACAACATGTATTAAGCAGTAAGAAATCCCAAAAACTAGAAAAATAACAATTAAAAAGTGTCACATTTGAGAGCTTATCATTAGGTGATGTTAAAAGTGTTTTGGGGCTATTTCTTGAGCATTTCTGGTATGGGTATCGCTACTCGGGCAAGTGTATCGATACCCTTAAGCTAAAATGGTACAGGTGTATTGATATGGGCATCATGTGTATTGATACGCCTGTGCAAACTTTGAAGGGTGTGTCGATACACTTGGGAAGTGCATCGATACCCTTAAGCTAAAATGGAACAGGTGTATTGATACGGGCATCAGGTGTATTGGTACACCTGTGCAAATTTTGTAGGGTGTATAGATACACGGGGGAAGTGTATCGATACCCTTGCACAACTTAGGCTACTGCCTCCCCGCGTATCGATACAGAGTAGTAGGGTATCGATACATGACCGTTAATTTAGTTATATGGAGCCTTTACAAGTCTGAAATGTTGCATTTTGGTCCCTAAATGTTGTGTATGCAATTGAATGAGCTTGGATGATCCGTTTGAGCTGAAATATTGCATGTTGGCATGTTACATGACTAATTGAAGATTGGTAACTTTAAAATCTTGAGAGACCTTTTATTTTATGGAAATTACAGTTTAGTCTCTAAAAGTCAAATATATGCAATTGAACCCCTAATTGAACTCTGGTCGATGTGCCGTTTTCGCCTAATCGCTTTACTAAACATATAAGGCAATAATTTTCATATAGAGAAGATAAAAGAAAAAAAGGTTGTTAATCGATGTTGACTTTAACGAGTTGACTTTGGTTTTCCCTGTGTAATCTTCTTAGTTTGGTTTGGGCGTCTAGGCCGGGCTAAGGGGGTTACAATAAGACTACTACAAAGGTCTTAGAGTCTAGCTTCTATTGGCCCACATTGTTCAATGATGCTTAAGCATTCCATAAATCCTGTGATAGATGCCAACGTACAAGGAATATCTCTAGAAGGAACGAGCTGCCCATGCTAATCATACTATAGGTTGAGCTTTTTGATGTTTGGGCCTAGACTTCCTTGATATCTTCATGAGATACGAAGTACCTCGAGCAATCATTAACGATAAAGGGACCCACTTCGATAACAAGCTGATTGCTAAAGCATTAAAGAGTATGGAGTCCACCACAAGATCATTACACCAGACCATACACAAACCAATGGTCAAGACGAGGTGTCCAACCACGAGATTAAGCAAATCTTGAAGAAAGTGGCCAATCCCAACAGAAAGGATTGGTCCTTAAACTCGATGAAGCTTTATGGGGATATCAGACCACCTTTAAAACAGCCTTGGGTATTTCCTCATATAGGCTTGTCTCTTGCAAGGCGTGTCACTTACCCATTGAACTAGAGCACAAAGCTTTTTGGGCCATCAAGAAGACCAACTTGGACTAAATTTATTGATTTTTTGAATTAGGACTAAATTTATAGAATGTGTAGATATAATGGATTAAATGTACCAATATATTATTTTTCTTAACTTTCATGTCACCCTTAACGATAATTAATGATCTAGTGACCATTTGTAACAAAGCTCAAAGTTTAAAGACCATTTTATAACATTTGAAAGTTGGATAACTAAAATTGACATTTTACCATAATTTAGTGATCATTTGTGAACTTGATGCAAAAAATAGACAATGTGGTACTTTTATTTTTTGACATTATGCCAAAATATGACCCCATTTGAGCATAGTTTAGAGCTATTTAAATGACATACATATTAATAAACTTCACACCTTATTCAACTAAAAACATCGTATGATCAATCTGTATTGTTCAAAATACAAAAAGAATACAAAACGTGCAACTAAAGACCTACATTTCTGTCACATTTCTAAAGGTATAAGCCACTAATACTTTGTTTAAGAAAAATACTTGCTATGAGTCACCTTGGCGCCTACTTCCACACATCACAATCAGGGGTGAGTCTAGGAATTTAAACATGGTAGTTCACCTATCGATAACAAATACAATCGTATATAAGATAATAGTAAACTTAATAAGTCATCGAAAATTACTTTAGATGGTCATAACTGACATGACAAAAGACCCTTCAATCACACCTGAATATATATGTAAGAGATCCACTATGATTTAGTTACTAGCTCTCTTTAATAAAACATATGTATAAAGCAATCCACAAAATTGTATAAGCTAAAATTTACCAATAAAAATAACCAAAATGGAGAAATGCAATGCTACCACAGGGGCGGTGGATCGCCGTCAGATTTGGACGTTGTTTGAGGGGAATATTTCGGCGACATTGTATTGGAAGGGGTTGTGGCAAGTGTTCGACATGCACGAAGTAGTCACGGATGCAATTATTCTGTGTAAGACAGCAAGGGACGAATCGCGTTTCGGGTTTGCTCGAATGGGTTCAAGATGCGATGCTGATCGGGTGATTGAACGTTTGAACCGAGCCTGGATTTAGGGTCTCGCCTCAGGGTTTTAGTGGCACAACGTGGGGACAAGGATTCATTTTGGAGGCGTAAACAGCTGCATAACAAATCAGTGGTGAATGAGGCTGATTATAAAGGTTTGGACCTGAGACGGTTAGTTTTAACAGGATCGGCACATCATAAGGGTTTCGTTGAGGCTGCCCGTGTTGTCCACAGTTGTATTGACGAGGCCAAGTTAAATATATTAAGGAACTGTGCTTTGGGTTGGTGCATTAAGCCGTGGAGTATAAAATAGTTGGCGATGAGGCTAAATGTATCTTAGTTGCTTTGCTTCTCAATTTTGCGAATCGCGGGCTCGTTGATTTTGTTGATTTTTACGGATTCAGCGGTGAAAGGAAAGGTTTTGGAGTCCCCTAATATTCAAAAATGGTTCTCGAAAGTTAAATTTTGGTCGCCGAATTTGGATATTAATTTGCAGTGCGCTTGGATTTCGATTGGGGTATGCGAATTCATAGGTGGTCGTAGAAGTCTTTTGAGAATATTGCGAGGTTTTGGGGGTCATTTTGTCCGGGTTGGTGATGCTACTTAGTCGCCAATATCTTTTGAGTGTGGTAAAATTTTGATTGAAACGTCTTGCATGTCCTGTATCGAGGAGTTATTGGAGCTTCAGGTGAACGATGTCTCGTATCAGATGCATATTATAGAATTGGATCTGTGCAGTCCGATTTTGGAATGTGAGTGTGTGTAATCGGTATATTCAGAGAAATTTCCCTCATAAAGGTCAAAGGATGAGTGCAATGATTCACACGTTTAGAACTCATTTGGGGGTGAGCAGATGACTAGGCCTGAATCGGTATAGGAGTTGGTGGATTTTGAGGGGCTGATTTGGGCAACGGGGAGAACATGCGTGGTTATGTTGTCTCAGACTGATTTCGGTCTTCTAGCCCAGACGATTGGCGTGTGAACTAGCTATGGGAAGATCCCCATGAAGATTTGTGTGTTCTTAGTGATGGATCATTTCAATTAAGGACATTAGGGAGGCAGCGAATTTACAACTTGATTAGTTGGATTTGGACGTGGAAATTGAAGAGGTTGGCGGGCCAGAGACTCTCAAAGAGGTAGGTGTAGGGGATAGGAGTCCTCCTTTGGTGAAAGGTCTAGGTGAGGATAAGATTTTGTCTTTAGAAAAGGTGGTTTTAGATTGCGAGGGGGTGGATAGGGATGAATCAATTAAGCATTTTGAATTGGTAAAGGATTCTTCATGTGGTGTTAACATGAAGGTTGTATAATCTGTTTAGGTTAATGGAAGTATTAGGAAGGTTAAGTCTGTTAGTGTAGTGCCCGGCACAAATTAAGTGCGAAGCCACGAAGAGGCATACCGAGAAAAGGTATTGGGAGAGCTTCGAATGATTTTGTAAACAAATCGCTAATGGATTCGAACTTTTAGAATAGGCAGGAGATTCTACAATGGGAGATTGCCGCGACAGTGGCTTTGGGGGGGCCTTGTTTGTGTTAAGTCTATCAGTCGTGAAGAAGATATAATCATGGATATCTCTCAGGTTATTTCTGAGGGGGTTCGACGTTTTTGAACCATGTAAATTTTGTCTTGGAACATTCGGGGGTTAGAGAGCGCGAGAAAGAGATGTGGGGTTCGTGATGTTCTCAAGAAACAACATGTTGATATGTTGATGTTGTAGGAGTCTAAGCTAGAGGAAATTTTATCTTTGGTAATCGCTAATTTGTGGGTTTCAAATGGCTTTGAGTATGCTTTCTCGCCTTCACTAGGGGCGTCAGGAGGCATTATGGTGATCTAGGAGGGTTCAAGATTCGTGATGGAATCTGTAGAAGTAGATCGATGTTATATTTTGTTTCAAGGTCGTTGGATGCAGGAAGATGTTCTTTGTTTTGTTATGTCAGTGTATGATGCTTGTGATATTGCGGAGAAAGAGGCTTTGTGGCTACGGATTAGGGGTATGCTAGGTAGTTTTGCTAGTCCATGGTGTGTGGCAGGAGATTTTAATTGGATATGCTAGTCGACTGAACGGGTGATGACTATGTGGATATCCTATTTTTGCATACCCTTTTTACTTAGCGTTTGCGTGTTTTCAAGCTCATTTAGTTGCATTTAGAAGTAGATTGCATATAGTTTTTATGTAGTTAATGAGTTATACTGCATGTGCTTAAATGTTATATATTTTGGTGCTTTTAATGGCAAATGTAGTATTTTTGTGATACATGCGCAAGAACCTAGTGGATGACGGAGGAATGCTGGAGCAAATGGACAGTAGATCTCTCGGCTGGAGCTGACGAGACAAGAAGTGTTGGAGACAAATCCAACTTTAACCCAAGTAGACTTTCTCCTAGATATGAAACATTAAAAGATAGCAGGAAATCAATGGCACTCTTAAATGAGGTTGTGCGCGCTTTAGGGTTAAAAACCATAGTTTCCCCGCATATATGAGGAAGACTTGGATGACAATTCAGGAAGCTTGATATTGGACAACAATCCTTAAGTCTTCAGCTATTGGAGAACCACCAAAGTCAAAGTTCTAGGGGAGTCTCCATATGATGGAAGCCATCGAAAGAGGCTGAAGGAGTGTGGGACCTGTAGCAACAGTCAGAAAGCATGGAGGAAGATTGCCGAGGACACTTGACCCCTTTCTATCCCTTGCTTGATAAATTGTCATACTTTTATTATTTTATTATGGATGTTTTAGGCTTAGCCATGAGCTAAATACTTTTTAGTTGGGTTTATTACTTCTTAGGATTTTATGTTTTGAATACTTTATTCTAATGCTATAGTTTGTTTCCCTTTATATATTCTGTTCATCGTACTTCATGCATAGCTATTGTAAGAGCTTTCGAAAGAGGCCTTTTAACTATTGATTTATGTATTAATATCAAGAGAGTTAGGTTAAACAAATGTGAACTGTAGGGTTAAGACGGTAACGTAGTCTTAATTTGGCTTAGATATAAGTTTAGGGTTTCAACGACTAAAAGGGAGTTCTTAAACAAATAATAGAGTTGTTAGGGTTCACGCAGACATGTGTTACCTTAGCTTCTATATTATTAACTTCTAGGCATCGAGAGAGAGTCATAAGTTCATTAGAAAATCCTGTCGAGTAGATAAAGATCTTAATGGTTTATGCAGACATGTATTGCCAGTCGCTATAGCATTGAAATAAGTAATCAATCATATATCCATAGCAATAAATCCACCCTTCATAATCATCTTTACTTTAATTACTTTTAGCTTTGATAAACTGACAACAACCAATACTTGCTCAAATATTCTTAAGTTCAATAACTTCGTAGTTATTGATCTAATTTTTGTGGGTTCAACACTCTACTCTATCACTTTATTACTTGATTCGACGAGTATACTTGTTGTAAAGTGCATCACTATTCGACAATCATCAAGTTTTTGGTGCCATTGTGGGGATGGTCAATTGATAATTACGTTGTAATTGCGCTTAAGATTTTATTTTATTTTATTTGCATTTAATTTTTGTTTTTGTTTTTATTTTTAGGTACACCCCAATGCATGACCGGACGCACAAATCGTGAGGAACCAACTGTATGTTGCAACTCGTAAATTGAAAGATATTTGATAGATCTCTATCGAGGGCAAAAGAAATATGGATCCTCTTGGTCACCGCGTCAACAATACACAGGGCGACCATTAGAATGAGTGTAACAATGGCATGCCACCGGCGGATGTTGTTGAGAATGCAGGACAAAATAGAGAACAGATACGATAGGAGGTTCCACCACCTGTGTAAAACCCTAAAAAATTGGCTTAACTAAATGTTATCAATTATTACAATTAGATTACATTACTTTGGCTAGTCAGTTTTATTTGGCACATTAGTGACAAAATTGAAGTAATTGTTAATGGAGTAATTTAAGAGAAGACTAAATAGTAAGATTTTGGAAACTTGCATAATGTATGCTAATTAAAATTTTAAAGTTGGTCAATGCACGTGTCAAAGGAAGGCATGATTTGGAAGCCTTGGGTTTTGCTAATCCCACTTGACTTTCATAGAACCGATCTTCTCCGCTTTGAATGAAACCGAAAGAAACAAAGAGAGAGAAAGAGAGAGTTGATCAAATGTTCTTGGGTGAATAGTTGAGTTGGATGAATTAGTTTTTTTTTTCATTGCTCGAAAATCCACGACAAGGAAAAAAGTAAGTACCTTAAATTAGGGAGTTAAGTTGAATTGTTATGAGTGTTCAGTTTAATGATTGCATGATTGAGTTCTTAAGAATATCTAGTTCTGATTGGCATATGTAGATTAGAATATAGTTGATTATGGTTGTGGACAAATGATGATATAGAATCAGTTCCAGCTATGATAAGTTCGGTTAAGCATGAGATATCAAGGCTGAGTTTCTAATGGAATTTAGTTGTTGTTGTTTTGGCTCTAAAGATGTATGGATGAGCTATTAAATATGTTCAAATTGGCCCAGGAAAAATTTAATGTGAAACTGTTAGTGCATAGATCGAATATGGTTTTGAAAGGCAACTTATGATGTCAAAAATATCAATGTTCAAGGGTTACCCTGTTTTAATATCAAAGAATGAAAAATTTGATTGTCTTGGGGGAAATTGAGCTGCCAAACAGCTTTGAGGAAGATTTGGTATCAATAGAGATTAATTTGTTGTTTTAAAGGCATAAATATATAAATGTGAGGCTGATTGTGTTATAAAATTGTTCTTGATAGATCAATATTTTGGTTGTTATGTGTGAAATTTTATATGTGTCATTGTGTGCCTTTGAATGATTCTATGAGTTTCAAATGTCATGAAAATTGGACTGTTCTAATGCCTAATTATATATTGGTATACTAGATCAAGAGGATATCGACAGTTCAAAAGCTATAGATGAGTAATCGGCTGATCAAAAGAAAGTAATTGTATTCCAGAATCAGGATTAGATAAAAAAAAACTTGTAAGTGCAGTTTAAAGCCTCGGAAAGGAGTTGCGCCCTTTTCGAGCATTGTTTTAAATTGTTTGGTTTAAGATTATTTTACCGTAAGTTTATCTTTATGAAATTTTGGCTAAGCAAGCTTGGAAGCAATGTGAGTACTTCCTTGAGAAATACTAGTATAATTGAAATTGATTGAAAAAACATGATTTAAAAACCAATGGATTGTCATGATATGAATATTGGTTATGTGTAATGTCTATGCTTCGAAACATAGTTAAAATACATTGGAAGTGAACAATTAACCTAATGAATAAGCATGTAATGTGTGATAAAGACACAAACAAATGTTACTAAAAGAAATATAAGGTGTTGGTCATTGATATTGTTATTGACATCCCAACCTTGTCATTGAAACATTGATTATTGATATGGAACATTAGACATTGAATATTGAATATTGAATATTGGTCATTGAAATTGTCATTGATTCATAGATATGGAAATTAGTAATTGAATCCCTAATTGAAAAATGGGAATATAGGTACAAAAACTACATTTCGAATAGAGCTGTGCTCTTATAATGATAATAATGATAATTTAATTCTAAGCCTTGGTCTCAAGCTAGTCATAGATTTAGTTGGCATGCCATAGAGTCCATAGAGCTCAGTGTCGGGGTGGACTACAGTCTGGGATAGTGGTCCCTATTTGGCGACAGTGGGAGGAAAGTATGTCTATGGTCATTTCGCGACAGTAGGAGAAATCGACTAGTACTTTGAGTACCATATTGTCTACATGCGACAGTTTGTTGGGATTCATGTGTCTAGACTGAGATATCAATTCTCAAGGCTAAATCAAAAGTTAATATAAAAAAAGTTGTTTAAAAAAATGTTACAATGGTTAAATTAAGTATATTAGCATAGTCTTAAGCTAGCTTATTCTATTGGAAATATAATATAAGTAAATCAAATGGATTGTTACTTTAATGAATTGTAATGTAGTATTGGAAATTGATTAGCTATATTGCTTATATAAATCATGAACAATGGTAAAAAATTATATGATATTCGGATTACTTGACCATTGTTTCATATTTTTGAATTGGTATGTGTTATATGCCTGGTTAAGTAAACCCAAATGACATGACGATGCTATGGGGTCTTGTTGGAATGATTGATTCGAATGCTTCTGGTTTAGTGTGAAACTATGAATTCATATAGATGATAGCTTTATTGTAAGGCTTCAATGTTATTTGTTCTCTAAACCCACTCACTAAGCTATTGCTTATTTAAGTTCTCTCACTACATTTTAGGTTGACATTTGGTTATTGATAGTGCAAGGAGCTTGATCAAGTAACATTTTGGGTTATAAGAGTATGTTGTTTAAACTTTTGTCAAGAACTCCTAGGATGGTGGCACTATTGTATGTAAATAATTTAGGTGATGATTTGGGTTTTGTAAGTCTAAGCCATGTTTGTAAAGATTAAATGTTGTGCCCTTGAGGTTGCTTATGTTAGCATGTCTATTACTAAGTCCTTATTCTAAGCTTATGATCATGTTATGATTCGAATTAGTGTGTTAGGCAATAGTAAGAACCTACTTAAATAGGGTGAATATGTCTAATTGATGTTGATGTCAGTTGCTATAAATCTATTGAAATGTTTTTGCTTGACTTGATTATTGGAAGCATGCTTAATTGGTGAGGTAATTTATTACTAGTGTTTGGAATGGTTTGAACCAATTATATGATGGCAGTTTTGCACCTAGTTAATGAGCTTGATAAGAAAAGGAGTTTGTTTATTACATGTATAGCTTAAGTAGTAAACTCGGTAACTACTTATGTGACTTATAAGCATATCTCTTGGAAATCATATGCTTTTATCTATAAAATTGTGTTGGCACAAATTGAGAAGGATTAGAAACACATAGATGTTGGCTTGTAGTTTCTTAATGTATGAACCAAGTGAAAATTTGATTATATTTTCATTTGCTATTGCATATTGTGTATTCGAAATTGTTCATCACCTAGATACAATCTAGTGTTATAACATCTTTAGCATGTCATGCTTTGTAACTAGGTGTTTCTTATATTGTTCGAATGCTTACTTGTCAAGAAAGGTCCAAAAAATAATTGAATTCTTGTATAATATATAGTTCAATGATGCTTAGTACTTCTTATCTTTAGATGAATGCTTGTTTCTTGTAAGGTCCATTTAGGATGTTACAACCTGCCTGAATTAAAAGACCCAATTGAGACAACATTGCACCTGCCATCAACAATTTCAACCCATCGATTGTAGTGCCTGATCTAGGGACAACTCACTTTGAGTTGAAGCACGTTATGTTCAACATGCTCAACTCCATCGGAAAATTCGGTGGATCAACAAGAGAGGATGCTAGAGAACACATTCAAGCTTTCCTGGAAGTTTGTGATTGTTTAAAACAACCAAGAGTTCCTAATGATGTGATGCAACATAAACTATTTCCCTGGTCTTTGCAAGATCGAGACAGAGAATGGTTGAAAACTATTTCCTCGGGATCTACCACATCTTGGGATGTCCTTTGCAAGAACTTCTTGCATCGATATGATCTACCGAACATGCACAATCAAAAGTGAAGCGAGATCATTGCATTCACGCAGCGAGATTATGAATCCATGTATGAATGCTGGGACATATACAAAGACATGCTATGCAAGTGATTAATTCATGGATTCCATGATTGGCTACAAATCATGACGTTCTATAATAGCGTCAATGCACCAACAATGGTGATGATTGACTCTTCAACCAATGGTATTTTGCTAGACAAAGATCCTGAAGAGGCTTTCGAAATGCTTGATCAAATAGCCAATACTGACTACTAGTTCCCAACGGGGAGATTGAAGCCTAACCCTAAAACATCTGGAAAACTCCAATTTTATGATTCTCATAGTGTGGCTGCTCAACTCCCCACCATCGCAAATCTGCTCAAGAACATGTAGCCGATACCCAACACACATGAGGCTAACATGGTGCAATACACATGTGAGCATTGTGATGGGGAACATCAGTTGAATGAAAGCCCCAAACAACAAGAATCTAGATGCTATGTAGGGAATTCCAACCACAATAACAATCCCTACTTTAACATCTACAACCCAGGGTGGCGGTAACATCCAAATTTTGGTTGGGGAGGCAACACAGGTAATTTAGGAGTGCAACAGAATGCCACAACAGAACCTCCTGGATTCCAAAAGTAAACCCAGAGGTAGAACCAGGGATCCTCTAACTCCAATTCTAATTCTTTTGATTATATTTATCAAAATTTTATGAAAACTACCTGAGTTATCATGCAGGATCAGTCAAAAAATTTAATGAACCATAATGACATGCTTACAATGCAAGGAGACATGTTGCAAAATCAGTAGTCGATCATGCAAAATCATACCGTTTCCTTACGGTCCTTGGAAACCCAAGTGGGGCAAATTCCCTAAGTATTGAAGATGCGATCACCAGGTAATTTACCTAGTGAAACTAAAGTCACTAAAGCTTTTAATGTAGAGCAATGCAAAGCCATCACACTACGTAGTGGCACCCAATTGAAAAAATATGAAAAGTTTGGGAGAGGTTCCCTTGTTGATTCCACTCCAAGAAAACCATCCACCGATAGTCCTGCATTTAAGGATATAACTCTTGTCTCTGATAGAGTGAGAGACCTTGCTACTGATAGCAAGGATGACAACACTAAGGATGCTACTGCATCCAGTAAACCACACGATAAGCCCATAACACCACCTACATTCCCACAATGATTGAAGGCTCGGAAACAAGATGTTCAGTTCAAGAAGTTTCTGGATATGCTCAAACAGTTGCACATCAATGTCCCATTCCTGGAGGCCATTGATCAAATGCAAATATATGAGAAGTTTCTGAAAGAGACCGTGGCTAATAAAAGAATGGTAGGTGAAGTTGAAATTGTTGCTACGACGTGTGAATGTGTGGCTGTGCTAAGTGATTGACCACCCAAGATGAAGGACCCTGGCAGTTTCACCATTCCATGCTCCATAGGCCGTAACTATTCTAGCCATGCTTTATGCGATCTCGGTGCAAGTGTTAACTTGATGCCGAAATCTGTTTTTTTTACAAAACTAAGCATGGGAAGGGCTAAACCTAAATATATGATCCTTCAATTGGTCTCTCATTCTCAAATCTGACCCGAAGGTAGAATTGAAGATGTCTTAGTGAAGGTGGATCAGTTTTTCTTCCCGACAGACTTTTATCATCCTTGATTGCGAAGCTGATGAGAATGCTCCCATCATCCTCAAGAGGCCATTCCTTCCCACTGGGAGTATTTTGATCGATTGTGAGAAGGGTGAATTTACTGTGAAGATGAATGACCAAAAGATCACACTCAATGTCTTCAACACTCTCAAGCACAAAGATGATAATAAGGAATTCTAGCTTGTGAAAAGTGAAGAAACCCCAATTGAAGAAAGCTTGCAAGAGATATGCTGCAACAATGTGCTTACCTCCGCAGAGCAAGCTATCTTTGATGAGGCCATGCATGACCCTGAAGAAGAAGGTAAGGTTGAGATTGAACAATCCAATGTTGTGCTTATCAAACCAAGTATGACTTTTGATTACGCCGATTTTACATCTTCCAAGCCATCGCTAGAGCATCCACCAATACTTTATCTTAAACCTCTTCCCCCACAATTAAAGTATGCATATTTAGGGGAGAATAATACGCTTTCTGTTGTTATATCTGTTAGCTTAACATCTGACCAAGAAACTAAATTGTTACATGTCTTATCTCAACACAAGAAAGCTATTGGTTGGACTATTGCTGACTTGAAGAGTATAAGCCCTACTTTGTGTATGCATAAGATTTTGCTTGCAAATGACCACAACAACTCGATAGAACCACAACAGAGGCTCAATCCAATTTTGAAGACTGTGGTTGTGAAGGAGATAATGAAATGGCTCGATGCTGACATCATTTACCCTATATCTAATAGTTTTTGTCTTAATTCCTAGTTGCTAAGATCAGAAGGAGGCATATCCATGATCAAGAACAATGCCGATGAATTTCTCCCAACTAGAACCGTTATTGAATGGGGGATCTATATTGACGACCAGAGGCTAAACGAAGTCACAAAACAGGACCAATTCCCAATTCCATTAATCGATCAATGATTTGGCAAGCTTACGAAGGTGTTGAAGTGGTTCAAAATTTCCAAAGGAGCACCAGTCCATCGTGATAAATCCTTTGTCACGTTATTGGATGATTAACACATTTGAATCTATCCCTTTTACTTTTTTGCATTTAATTTCATGCACATTTAATTTTTTACAATTTACTTTTACAGTTTTCTTCCTTAAGCATTTAATATTCTCTTTATTTCCTTTAGAATTAGATTTTATTTTTTGTGTTTTATTTTGGTGGCAGTTATTAAGGAAATAACCTAGAAGGGAAGGGCTTCCTATTCTTTTGGATAAACAATGATTTTTGACTAATCAGAAGTTACACTCCAAGCACAACACGTTGACAGCCTGTATGAAAGAAAGAGAGAATTCAATATTTTTATTATTCAAGCCTCTCACTCTCTCTCTTACTTCTGCCAATTCCACTTCCCCATGACCACCACAGCCCTAACGTGTTCCACACGCTGTTTCCCCATCCATGCCTTCATTCGTTGAATAACAACATTAATAGATGATTAAACCCCCACAATTGCACTGGCTATTAACTTTTCTCTGGCCCTTTTATCTATATTACCACCAAACAATTAGAAGCAGCAGAGTCTGATCCCAACAGACCGGTTGCCATACCAGGTAGCCCACCTCCAACATTCGTGGTCGCCAATCACGTTCTCTCCAGTTCATTCCAGTCAAGGTATGAACTAGTGTGCCAACAGAGGAGATTTGAAAAAGAAGGGTTGGAGTTCACCCCTACCTATAGGCCATTGTTCAATGCAGATGTGCTGCATGCAATTCGAAAGCAAAAGTGGGAAACATTTATTCAGCAGCCAGGTGGCATCAATGTCTCATGGGTACAAAAATTTTACACCCACATCGGTCACGATGGAGAGAAACTGGTACAAGTTAGGGGGAATTAGTGGATTTCTCTGTGAACGCAATTGAAAACTACTATCAATTCTCCGACCACTAGGATAACCACACCACTTCCACAACCCTTGCCACTGACAGAACATATTCCACGATTCTACATGTCCTTTGTGTTCCTGGAACTAAATGGGTTGGGGGTGAGTGATAGGTCCCAGTCAAAGTAGATTAAGAATAGAAATTTTTCTTAGGGTGAGAATGATCTACAATTATTCCCTTTGTTTGAAAATAGATTCATATCTTTTATTCACAACTGATAATGAATTTAACTACATTTTCAGAAGTAATTGCTCCTCTTAATTATCATAGAGTGTCCCTAAGAAGTAGGATACTACCAACATACAAATGCTAATGGCTACTTTTATGCAAATAAAATAACAACTAAAAATGAAGTAATGGACCTATTTTAAGCAAGCTAATAATATTCTACTAATTGATTATATCAATTAGAATAATATTTCAATGTACATGAAATTCTTGCAGATAATTCCACCTAATTTCCTCTTTGACTTATTAATTCCTCCACCTGCAATTGGGACCTTGTCCTAAAGGTTCAAGGATGGAAATTTGTCACGCAAGTGGTGAGTATTTTCCCAAGTAGCATCATCGAAATGTGTTTTCCCTTTGCCATGACTTTTCTCAAAAAATATATATTGTAGGTTCAAGTAATTGTGCCTTGTTAAAGGACTCCACACCATCATTTGCGCAACTTGTTAAAAGTCAGCTATAGTATAGTTAGCTAAAGTAGTTAGTTAGTCTAACCCTAATTAGTATTTCATGTTAGTTAGGGTTGTTATCTTGCCTATTTAAGGCTTAGTTCATAACCGTGTAAACTGTCACAATTATAATAAAGATTTCACTCTTCTTTCCTTTCATTTTTGCTGTCAACCTCATTTGATTCTTAACACAAGATTCTCAACATCTCAACATGGTATTAGAGGTCACTCGATATCGATCCGGTGATTTGAACTACAAGTTTTCTTGGTTTCTTTTCATATAGTTTACTTTGGTTTTTCTGTTTCTTGCATCCATGGAAATCGACTCCAATCATGTTTTGTATCTGCATCTTTCGGATACGCCAGGAACCTTATTGGTTTCCCATCAATTAACTGGAATTGAGAACTACAGTCTATGGAGTAGGTCAACGTGTATTGCAATGCTTGCAAAGAATAAAATATGTTTCATCGATGGTACCTGCACCAGGGAGAGTGTTTCTGTTAATCTGAGATCGCAGTGGGATAGATGTAATGCCTTAGTTCTTTCTTGGATCTTGAATAAAGTTAGCTAAGAACTCTCTGCTGGAATTGTTTTTGCTTCTTCTGCTTCTTTAGTTTGGAAAGATTTGAAAGAAAGATTTGATAAGATTGATGGCTCGAGGATTTACTTTCTTCATCGTGAAATAGCTGCGCATACTCAGGGTCTTTCTTCAATATCTGTCTATTATACTCGTTTATGATTGTTGTGGGATGAATATGATGTTCTTGTTCCTTTTACAACTTGTAATTGTGAAGCATCCCAGCAAAACACGGCTCATGTGAAGCAACAGATGCTGTTTCAACTTCTTATGGGGTTGAATGATACCTATTCTATGGTGAGAAGCCAAATATTATTAATGAAGCCATTGCCCTCTGCTAATGAGGCATACTCGATGCTTGTTCAGGAGGAAGGATATCTACTGAATTCAAGTTCTTCTAATATTTTGACAGAACCTACAGCTTTATAATCAAGCGTGCAATCAAGAAAGAAGTTTAATGGTATATGTGACTATTGTCACATAAAGGGACACAAGAAAGAATCTTGTTACAAACTCATTGGATATCCAAATGAATCCAAATTCCATAAAAAGGGGCCTTATAATAAATCAGTGGCTAACTAAGTGAACTCTAATGCTAATACTTCTTATTCGAGTTCTAGTATTCCTACTTCAACTGTGTTTGATTCTTTTGTTTCTGAATCTCAAAACACTTTGGCTAGTCCTGTTCATGTGCCAACTTTTACTCATGATCAATATCAACAAATATTGAAGTTACTTGGTAAAGAACCTTCTTGGCAGGCTAACATGGCTGGTTCAAATATTCAAGCTCAATGGCAGGTATGGTCGATAGTACATGTTCTTCAGAATGGATTCTTGATACTGGAGCAACAAATTATATGACTTTTAATCCTAATTTCTTATCTTCTATTACGCCTTGCATTTCTTCTTTAGTTGTTCAATTGCCAAATGGCAACACTGCTTCTGTTTCGCATATTGGAAAATATAAACTATCTTCTACATATGTTCTTAATAATGTTTTACTTGTGCCTAATTTTACTTATAATCTCATGTCCATATCGAAGCTTACCATTGACTTGCATTGTATAGTTGTGTTTTTTCCTGATTTTTGCCTTTTGCAGGACATTTACAGTGGAAAGATGAAGGGGATTGGTAGAATGAGAAGAGGCCTTTACATTTTTACAACCCTCTAGTTATTCTGATCCCAAGTTACTTGCTGATATATTTCACATAATTCATCATGTTACTTGCTTATCTTCCATTACTTCTACTGTAAACTCTGCTAGCATTTCGCATGCTCGTCTTGGACATAGTTCCTTTTCAACTTTGTCTAAACTTCCTTTTGTAAATTGTAATAAACATCAAGTTGAAATACATCAATGTGATATTTGCCCTCTAGCTAAACAAGCTCGTCTTCCTTTTCCTATTAGTCAGTCTCGTGCCGGTAGTCCTTTTAATCTAATCCATATTGTTTTATGGGGCCCGTATCGTATAAGCACTCATAGTGGGGAGAGGTTCTTTCTAACTGTTGTCGATGATTATACAAGGATGACATGGATTTTCTTGCTTAAGCTCAAGAGTGATGCTTTAGTTGCTCTTAAACAGTTTCATGCTCATGTTTATACCCAATATGCTTCTAAAATTAAGATCGTGCGAAGTGACAATGGTGCTGAGTTCTTTGCTACTAAAGGAATTGATTTTTTCTCTTCTAGTGGTATTATTCATCAGTATTTGTGTGTTTATACACCACAACAAAATGGTTTCGCTGAAAGAAAACATAGACACTTATTGAATGTTGCTCGAGCTTTAAAATTTCAATCTAATGTTCCTGTAAAGTTTTTGGGTGAATGCATTCATGCTACGTGTTATATTATCAATTGTTTGCCTACTGTTACCTTAGAATGGAAGTCACCTTACGAATTGTTATTTCAGAAGAAACCCTCTTTTAAGCATTTTCGTGTTTTTGGCTGTTTGGCTTATGCTACAGTCCCTCATTATACTGATAAATTTGCTCTAAGGGCTATACCCTCGGTCTTTTTTGGCTATTCTCTTGAACAGAAGGGTTATATTCTTTTTAACCTAGAAACCAAAAGCTTCTTTGTTAATCGAGATGTAGTGTTTCATGAGAGCATTTTTCCATTCAATTTCTCTTTTAGAACATCTTCCTTCTTTCCTACAGATTCCTCAAATTCTAATTTTTTTATATATTCAGGAGAGAGATGGTCCCCATGTGTTCGAGCCAGCTTTGCATGCTGATCCTAGCGTGCCACATGCTGTGCATGAACAACCAACTTTGAGAAGATCTTCACGTGCTACCAGGCCACCCACGTGGTTAAATGATTTTGTCTGCTCTACTCAACCTGACAATGACCTTGCAAATCCATGTGCCATTTCTAATTGCATCTCCTATAAGCACTTGCCTTCTCATACACGATCTCTTGCAGTATCCTTGTCTTCTACTATAGAGCCAACAACCTATGCTGAAGCTGCCAAAGATGATCGGTGGATTGAGGCAATGAAACAGGAAGTTGAAGCTCTTGAAGCAAATGGAACATGGGAGCTAACACAATTACCACCTGGGCATAAACCTATTGGATGTAAGTGGGTGTATAAAGTAAAATATCAAGCTGACGGAACCATTGAATGGTTCAAAGCCTGACTTGTTGCCAAAGGATACAATCAGCGAGATGGCCTTGATTACCAGTAGACTTTTTCTCCAGTTGCTAAGTAGGTTACTGTTCGTGCTGTCATTGATTTAGCTGCAATGCATGGATGGCCATTATTTCAAATGGATGTGTTTAATGCGTTCCTGCAAGGAGATCTCTGTGAAGAAGTTTATATGAGCCTTCCTGAAGGATTTCGCAACCAAGGGGGCAATATGGTGTGTCGATTGCGTAAATCCCTATATGGATTAAAACAGGCCTCAAGGCAGTGGAACCTCAAGTTATCAGAAGCCCTTATCACTAATGGGTATAGTCAAAGTCTTCATGATTACTCCATGTTTACAAAAAGGGAAGGAGACAAGGTTGTGATCATCTTAGTTTATGTAGATGATGTACTCATTACAGGGAATTGTGAGGAAATGATACAAGTTAAAGGGCGTCATTTTTACTCTAGATTTTTATAAGAAAAGCTGGGAGGTGGTGTGACACGATGTGTTTCATTTCTTTGAGCAATTTCACGCGAGTGGTGTGTTGCCGAAGGGTGCAAATTGCGCCTTTATAGTGCTGTTACCAAAGGTGGCATCGCCTCAACGGTTAGGTGAGTACTGACCCATATGTTTGGTGAATTCCATGTATAAATTGTTGGCTAAGTGCTTAGCGAATAGACTTCAATTAGTGCTGGGGGGCTTAATCAGCGATACGCAATCTGTGTTCGTTAAAGGTCGACAATTAGTGGATGGAGTTCTATTGGCCACGGAGGTGATACATTCGCTGCGTAAAAGAGGTGAAGGGGGTTTTATTTTGAAGCTAGAATTCGCTAAAGCTTATGACTGTGTAAGCTGTAATTTCCTTGACTCAGTGTTAGCTCGGATGGGGTTCTGCGCAGTTTGGTGAGCGTGGGTTAAGGAATGTATCGGTTCAGCCTGTTTGTCGGTCTTGCTAAATGGTAGTGCGACTAAGGAATTTAGGATGGGGCATGGATTGCGTCAGGGATGTCCCCTTTCGCCCTTGCTATTTGTTGTAGTTGCAGAAGCATTGCACTTGATGTTGGGTAATGCCGATTCGACTGGCTTAGTGCGTGGGGTGGAGGTAGTGTCGGGGGTGTTCTTATCCCACTTGTAGTTTGCCGACGACACAATTTTATTTTTTGAAGCATCAGTAGATGTTGCACGCAACATCAAACACATTTTGCATTGTTTTCAGGCATGTTCTGGCTTGCGGATTAATTTCGCTAAGAGCTCGCTTTATGCCATTGGAGTGGAAGACGAATTGGGTGTATCAGTGGCCGAGATGTTGGGTCGTAAATAGGGGGAGTTGTCATTTACTTATTTGGGTTTTCCGTTAGGGGCTAATCCACGGATAATATCGGTATGGGAGCCGGTCATAGCTAACTTTCGACGCAAGTTATCCGGATGGAAGCGCACATCACTGTCTTTTGTTGCACGAGTAACATTGGTAAATTCAGTGCTCTCAGCACTACCTATTTTTTATATGGGATTGTTTATGGTGCCAAAAGGGGTAATAGCACAATTGGATCGGATTCGTCGAGCATTCTTTTGGGGTGGTGTTGGACTTGAACGAAAGATGAGTAGGGTAGGTTGGGAAGTTGTGTGTCGGCCTCGACATTTAGGAGGTCTGGGTGTGGCGGATTTGAGGGTGAAAAATATGGCGTTGTTATCCAAGTGGGTGTGGTGTTATGCAAAGGATCGTGACTCGTTGTGGCGTAGATTAATCACATCGAAGTATGGAGAACATACTCAATGGTGGCATTTTAATACGGAGAAATTATCGGTAATGTCTATAGTGTGGAAACAGATTGTGCTTAATTCTTGTGATGCTTGCATCGACTGACATGTGGGAATGGCGGGTTTTCAGTGGAAGATTGGTAATGGACGGATGGTTTTATTCTGGTTCAATCCGTGGATAACGCAGTAGCCTCTAAAAGATATGTTTCCGCGATTGTACTCGTTGGCTTTAAACAAATTGGCGTGGGTTAGTGATTATATAGTGGATGAGAAGTTTGAGCACGGGCAGTGGGAAATTCTTTTTCGAAGACACCTGCGTGTATTTGAGCTGGACCGGTTGAGGGTGTTACACGAGTTGGTGGCAGATGTGCGGTTGTGGGGGGATCGACTTGACACACTGATTTGGCGTCCGGATGACCATGGGGAATTTTCGGTAAAGGCTGTGTCCAAACTGTTGATGTTGGATAAGTTTGGCGATGATGACATTGGAGAATGTTTCGCTTGGCAAGTCTTAGTCCCGCAAAAGGTGCAGGCATTTCTTTGGTTTATATGGTTGCGGAGATTACCGACAGCGGATTTCTTGCGAAGTCGCGGGCTGCCATTGAGTGAAGATCAAGGTAAATGTCTGTGGTGCGCGACATCGGAAGAATCGATTGCACATCTTTTCTTTGAATGTCCGAGTGTGCTGAAATTTTGGGTTTGGTTGCGCAATTGGTGGGATGTATCGACACCTTTCCCGGTTAGTTTTGCTGACTTTTATGTTGAACATTTGCATTGCTCTTTTACGGGTAGCATGAAGTGGTGGTGGGTGGCGAGTGTCAGTGCCTTGTTATGGTCACTATGGCGTGCTAGGAATGAACTTGTTTTTCGCGGCAAATGTGTGTCGATGGAAGAACTATGCTTCTTGGTGAAGTTGAGATCTTTCTATTGGATTAAAGTTGGTACAGAGGGTGAGTTGATGACCGAGTCAGTTTGGTGGACATGTCCGACCGCTCTTGTAATCAGTTCGACAGCGAGGAGGGTGCGGTGTGGGATGTGTTGGCAGCCACCGGTCTTGGGGGTTTTGAAATTCAATGTAGATAGCTCTGCGAGGGGTAAGTCGGGTCCTGCGGGTTTTGGGGGCGTGATACGTGACGGGGAGAGTCGGATTTTGGGGCTGTTCTTGGGGCCGCCGGGAGCGATGGAATCGAATGAAGCTGAAATACGGGCCATAGCATTCGCCTTGAGTTTGGTGGTGGACAGGAGTTGGCGAAATCAGTGTGTGATAATTGAGTCGGATTCACAGGTTGCATTGAGTTGGGCTACACGATCGGCAAAAAGGCCATGGCGACTGTGGGACGTGTTTACTGCGATTGATCAAACTTGCCAGGCCTCATACGAGATACAATTTTGATATGTGCCTAGAGAGGCTAATGGTTTCGCCGATGTATTGGCCAAGGAGGGTGTGGATCGTTGTTCACTTTTTGTGGCTTGTTTATGATATCCTTGGTGGTGTTTGTTTTTCGACGGGTCATATCGTACTCTTTTCTTCCACTAGGGAGGTTTTTAACGAGGCGTATGACTCGTCACGCTGTATGCTTTTTTCCCTTTTGAATAAAATCATACAATTTGCTGATAAAAAAAAGTTAAAGGGCGTCCTCAACAAGAATTTCAGAATGAAAGACCTTGCGAATCTTAAGTATTTTCTTGGCATAGAAGTATTAAGGTCTAAGGAAGGTATAATACTTAGCCAACGCAAGTATGCATTGGAACTTATTGAAGACACATGTTTAGGGGGTGCTCGAAATGCTTCAACTCCTTTGGAGGCAAATCAGAAATTTACAACCACTGATTTTGATAAGGAGAATTTCAGCAAGGAGTCAGTTCAGAATGATGAACTTCTTGAAGATGTTACAATGTATCAAATGCTGATTGGGAGACTCTTGTATCTCACCAATACACTGACATACATTGCATTTAGTGTGAAACACTTAAGCCAGTTTATGCAACCACCAAAGAAGAATTATTATGAAGCAGCCCTGAGAATTGTAAGGTACATAAGGAAAAATCCTGGACAAGGAATTCTTTTTTGGTGCTACAAATGAACTGCAGTTGGTCAGCTATTGTGACTCAGATTGGGCAACATGTCCAATGATACGACGATCAGTCACAGGGTATTTCGTAAAGCTTGGCAACTCATTGATTTGTTGGAAATCAAAGAAACAAAATACAGTTTCAAGATCGTCAGCTGAAGTAGAATACAGAGGAATGGCAGCTGCTGTTGCAGAAATTGTTTGGATACAAGGATTGTTAGAAGAATTTGGAATGAAACCTGAGACACCTTCCTTGCTTTTCAGTGATAGTCAAGCTGCATTGCAAATAGCAGCTAATCCATTGTATCACGAACGTACTAAACACATAGAAATCAATTGTCAATTCATTCGCGAAAAAATTCTAAAAGGAATTGTCAAAACAAAGCACGTTTCGACCAAGGATCAACAGGCTGACATTCTTACCAAAGGTCTCGGGACTGCACAACATGATTATCTCCTTGGCAAGTCGGGTGTGAAGGATGTGTTTCACCCTCCAACTTGAGGGGGTGTGTTAAAAGTCAACTATAGTATAGTTAGCTAAAGTAGTTAGTTAGTCTAACCCTAATTAGTATTTCATGTTAGTTAGGGTTGTTATCTTGCCTATTTAAGGCTTAGTTCATAACCGTGTAAACTATCACAATTATAATAAAGATTTCACTCTTTTTTCCTTTCATTTTTGCTATCAACCTCATTTGATTCTTAACACAAGATTCTCAACATCTCAACACAACTTGATCTCGAGTCTCATTTGAATAACAAGAGTTATGGTTTGCGACATCTATGGTCTACAAAGAATTTTTAATCGCAGTTGAAGCAAAGGTCGTGAGCTCATCATTTCCGCATTTCATCCCAGCAAAGACGGTCTACGGGTGAAGTTGGCGTAGTTATAGTTGGGAAAGAACTATCGGCTTGGAGATGATCAGATGGATGTATACTCTTTTGCTTGCGAGATAACTGATCATCTAGCATTCTTGCAAAACTTATAGCTTCTTTCAATGACTTGGGTTTGAACATGCGAATACCTTATGCAATTTCCAGTTCGAGACCCCCCATAAAAGTACCTACCACTACTTTTTATGTATATCCTTGCACTCGATTACCCAGCTTCTCAAGTTCTTGTTGATACTCACGTAAAGAGCATAGATGTCAAACTCTCGATAATGCTTCATTAAAGTTCTCACACTCTGTTGGAACAAAACAAGAGCATAATTCTTCCTAAAAAATTGGCCATGTGACATCAGTTCCATCTACTTTGAAGGTTCTGTAACCCCTTATTTTTAACCTAAGAGTTTACTTAAAGTATAATTGTCATTTTAGAAAAACTTGCCTCTCAAGAAAGATCATTTGAAAGAATACGTGTCGAAAATTTATTATTCAATTATAATAGTCCTTTGAAATTCCGTTGTAAAACAATGCATGCGAAAAGTTCATCAATCCCAAAATAAAAGTTCAAAGTCCAAGTTACAACCAAGTCCGAAATTCTTAAATAATTAAATATAAGTCTAAAACAAAACATACTGAAAAATAATATCAAATACTGTTCGTGCGAGGTCCTCCAAGTACCGAAACCTAAGTCTGGAATCTGAAACAGATACTAAGGGGGAGTCAGCTATAAAGCTCAGTGTGTCTCTAAAGTGAATAACAGAAGTCAAACCAACAGTCAAACAACATATAACAAATTGACAGATATTCTGAAGTATTCAAACAGAGCATACAGATATCATGACATGACATGCACCCAACTACATCACCGTCCGAAGAGTAAGGTTCCCCTGAACCACTCTGCACCTCAACACCATGTACGAAGTAGAACTCATCCCGAAGGATGGAACTACTGATCCGAAGCGAAGTTCAACCCGAAGGATGAAGTCGCTGAGCTTCCTCCGCACAATATCCCAACCCAATGATATGACATGTAATCCGATTTCAGAGTCCGAATGCAATCTTGTTAAAAACTAAGACGCATGTACATAATAATCCGATTCCGATATGTGTTACATAACATGATCATAGCATCCGAGTCATAAATTATTTATCAAATAACCGAGCAGAATGACATACAATCGAGTCATACAATATTTATCAGATAATAGAGCAGAATAACATATAAAACATTTCTCAATCAATCGAGCATGATAACACAGAATATTTCTCATACAATCACACAATCAGGTAACATATACATGTAGCACAGACAGAGAACACACCTTAGGCAGCTAAATAGTCAACGTCGATAGTGACGTCTCCCACGCTCAGCTCTAGCAGAATGTCGAACAGAATCAGCTCCTAAAAACAAGCACACTATATCAGACTTCCTACTATGCCACATTCGAATAATTACGCTTAACGAATAACTTACTAGCAGATCTCGAAGACTGTGCCACCGGAGGTCTGCCTGGCGGAGGAGGAGGTAAAATCTCGTGGTCAGAATCCACGTCACCTGAACACAAGAAAATATTCGAGTCAAACTCCGATGCAACACTTTACAAAAATTTGAGCTTAACAATAAAACTTGATCCAAAAAGGCATTTCGGGTCCGATTTTGAAGAAACGGACAGCGGCAACGGAACCGGAACGTCGAAAAAAATAAAAGTAGGCTCAGCCGAAAAAGTCAACCAAAAGTCAACGCTGACGTCATCGCTGACTGCGATGACGTCATCATTGACTGCATCAGCAATGCAACAGCAGATGACGTCATCGTTGCATCAGGACTGCAACAGCAGATGACGTCATCGTTGTATCAGCCACTGGTTCGGTTCGGTTCAGCCCAGCCGTCCGGTTCACCAACACAACCAGCCGGTTCAGATCCAACAGCCCCCAAATCATCCAAATACAAAACCCTAACATCACACCCCTCCCCGACGACGCACCAACCCCCACTGCGCAACCCGTGAACCCAACGACGGCCACAGCTTTACCGGCCACGACCAACACGACGGCGGCCACAACACGACAATGGTCAACAAGACGGCGACAACAACCCCGGGGCCCAACAGACTCGATCCAAAACTCACCCTAACTCGGACGGTCACGACGCGCGCGCAAAGGACGACAGCGGCACACGTAGAGGACGGCGGCGGCAGCGGAGATTGAAGCTTTCAAGCCTCCTTTCCGACGATTGGAGACGGCAAAGAAGATACCCGACAGCGGGTTTTGATCGGACGGCCACGAGAATCCCACTGATGACCTCGAAACGCTGAACGGACGAACCTAGCCCCCTGATCGGAGCTTCGACGGAACCAAACGGGGATGAGGGTTTGACTATTTGATGGTGTTTTGATATTTTTAATATTATTTTATTAGAAAACAAGAGCGGCGCACAGACTGAAATAGGACCAAAGGGGTGTTTACCCTAGATAAAAGGGCAATTTACAGAAGAAGGGTCTCTATTCTTGCCCGCCTAACAAAATAACCGCCAAACTTTCAATTTATTCAATTTGGTCCCCAAATCAGATTAGGTTAATTTCCGATTTTTCCCCAAATTCTAGGGTTTCCAATTGGGAATTCTCACAATTAGGGATTTTAAATTTAGGGCAAAAATGGGGTGTTACAACTCTTCCCCCGTAAAAAGAAATTTCGGCCTCAAAATTTACCTGGAGCAAACAAATGCGGATACTGAGCTTTGATGACAGCTTTGGGCTCCCAGGTAGCCTCATCATGACTGCGACCACGCCACAAGACTTTGACCATTTTAATGGTCTTCCTTCTGAGAACTCTCTTATCCTGAGCAAGAATCTCGATAGGCTCCTCCTCAAAACGCAAATCAGGTCGAATCTCTATCTCCTCCACAGGTAAAACATGAGACGGATCAGCATGATAGCGTCTCAACACAGAAACATGGAAAACATCATGAATGCGCTGAAGCTCTGGTGGTAACTCAAGCTGATAAGCAACAGGTCCAACCCGACGAAGAATCCGATAAGGACCAATATAACGAGGACTCAGCTTGCCCTTCCGACCAAACCGAAGTACCTTCCTCCAAGGAGATACTTTCAGGAAAACCTCATCACCAACCTCAAACTCAAGATCTCGACGTCGCAAGTCAGCATAAGACTTCTGTCTGTCAAAAGCAACCTTAAGCCGGTCTCGAATCAATCTGACTGTCTGCTCGGCCTCACGGACTAGGTTTGGTCCCAACAATCTATGCTCATTAAGTTCAGTCCACCCAATCGGTGACCTACACCTACGCCCATACAGAGCCTCATACGGTGCCATTTTGATACTGGTCTGGTAGCTGTTATTATATGCAAACTCTACGAGCGGCAAGAAATCCTCCCAACTACCACTGTAATCAAGAACACAACCTCTCAACATGTCCTCAAGAATCTGAATCACACGCTCGGACTGCCCGTCAGTCTGCGGATGATAAGATGTACTGAAGTTCAACCGGGTACCCAAAGCAGAGTGAAGTGCCTTCCAGAACTTCGCTGTAAACCTCGGATCACGATCAGAAATAATCGATAGCGGTACCCCATGAAGTCGAACGATCTCTGAAATATAGAGCCGAGCCAACTTATTCAAAGGATAGTTGACTCGAACCGGAATGAAATGAGCAGACTTAGTCAAACGGTCCACTATAACCCAGACGGAGTCCTTCTTGGACGGAGTCATCGGAAGACCACTGACAAAATCCATAGTCACACGCTCCCACTTCCACTGAGGAATCTCGATGTGCTGAAGCAACCCAGATGGACGCTGATGCTCTGCCTTGACTCTCTGACAAGTCATACACTTAGACACAAACCCGACAACATCCCGCTTAAGACCCTTCCACCAATACCTCTGACGAAGGGTTTTATACATCTTATCACCACCAGGATGCATAGAGTATGGGCTATCATGTGCCTCACGAAGAATAACCTGTTTCAACCCAGATTTCCTCGGAATACAATACCGGCCTCGGAAACACAAAACACCATCCTGATCAATAGTATAATCCACAGATGTACCCTCAGAAACCTCTCTGATACGATGCATAAGAAAAGGATCTGTAGGCTGCTCAGCTTGAATATCAGATATCAGCGTAGGAATGACCCGAAGTTCTGCCATCAAACTACCATCCTCAAACAAACTCATCCGAGCAAACAAGATCCTCAAATCTGAGATAGCATTACGACTCAAGGCGTCGGCAACCACGTTCGCCTTTCCCGGGTGATACTCTATCTCACAGTTATAATCCTTAAGAAGCTCCAACCAGCGACGTTGTCTCAGATTCAATTCTTTCTGTGTAAGGAGGTATTTTAAACTTTTGTGATCGGTGAAGATATAGCACTTCTCTCCGTAGAGATAGTGTCTCCAGATTTTCAGAGCAAAGATCACAGCAGCAAGATCCAAATCATGGGTGGGGTAGTTGCACTCATGCGTTTTCAACTGACGAGACTTATAGGCCTACCTTCCCCTCCTGCATCAGAACACATCCCAATCCTGTGTGAGAGGCATCACTGTATACCGTATAGGCCTTCACAGGCTCAGGCTGAATCAGAACCGGTGCTTCAGTCAACACGGTCTTAAGTTTCTCAAAACTGGTCTGCTGAGCCTCAGTCCAGACAAAAGGAATATCCTTCCTCAGAAGTTTAGTCAGTGGAGCTGCAATAATCGAGAAACCTTCCACAAACCTCCGATAATAGCCAGCTAAACCCAAGAAGCTTCGAATCTCAGGAACATTCTTGGGCTGCTTCCAACCCAAAATAGCCTCAATCTTCTTTGGATCAACCTGAATACCATTAGCAGAAACCACGTGTCCCAAGAAGGTAACCTCGGTCAACCAGAATTCACATTTACTGAACTTTGCATACAACTTCTTTTCACGCAAAGTCTGTAGAACAACCCGGAGATGTTCCTCATGTTCTGCCTCCGATTTAGAATAAACCAGTATGTCGTCAATGAAAACCACCACGAACTGGTCCAGATAGGGTTGAAACACCATGTTCATCATATCCATAAAGGCTGCAGGGGCATTAGTCAATCCAAACGGCATCAACAGAAACTCGTAATGACCATAACGAGTCCGAAAAGCGGTCTTGAACACATCAGAATCCTTAACCTTGAGTTGGTAATAACCCGATCTCAGGTCTATCTTAGAAAATACTGTAGCTCCTCGGAACTGGTCGAACAAGTCATCAATACGGGGAAGTGGGTATCTGTTCTTGATCGTCAACTTGTTCAGCTTCCGATAATCAATACAAAGCCGAAGTGATCCGTCCTTCTTCTTCACAAACAAAACAGGGCTCCCCAAGGAGAAACACTAGGTCGGATGAAACCCCTATCCAACAATTCCTGCAACTGAATCTTCAATTCTTTCAGCTCTTTCGGAGCCATCCTGTAAGGAGCCATAGAGACAGGAGCTGTACCCGGATATACATCTATGCCAAACTCAACCTCGTCACGTTTTGGCGGTACCCCTGGCAATTCCTACGGAAAAACATCTGGAAAATCCCTAACCACCGAGATCTTATCCAATCCAGAATCTGACTGCCTCGAGTCAAGAATATAAGCAAGATAGGCAGTAGCCCCATGTCGAATCATCTTTTCTGCTTTGAGAGACGAAACAACATTGGTCATATAACCTCTACGCTCTCCAACCATAATCACCTCGCACCCATCTAAGGTTTTCAGAGTCGCCCTTTTCTTTTCACAATCCAAACGGACTCGATGAGCGGATAACTAGTCCATTCCGAGAATAAGGTCGAACTCTCTAAAAGGTAACTCCATCAAATCTGCGGAGAATATTTTCCCTTGAATCTCCAAAGGGCAATTCTTGTACACTTTGGTAACCTTAACATGATCACCCACTGGACTATAAACGGAAACAGCGTTCCCAGTATTCTCAACCGGAATTTCAAGTCCCCCAGATACCGAACTCGCAACATATGAATGAGTAGAACCAATATCTAATAAAGCAAAATACGGAATAGAGTGGATAGAAAATGTACCAGCAATAACATCTGGCTCATCACGATCCTCATTTCTCCTGGTAGCATAAACCAAACCTGGCTGCCTCACCTCGGATCCAGCTGATCCTCCACTCTGAGCTGGCCTACCTCTACCAGCAGAAACTGTAAAATTAGGTCTACCTCGACCTCTACCCCTAGCAGGAGTCTGTACTGATGCCTGTGACAGAGTCGTCATATGAGCTGATGGAGGTGCATGCGGACAATCTCTGAAAATATGATCAAAAGACCCACATCGAAAACAAGCCCCGGACTGTCTCCTACACTCCCCAGAATGCCATTTCTTGCAGAAAGAACACAGTGGTGGCCCCCGCGTGCTAGACGATCCTCCAACACTAGAAGTCGGAACAGCAGTGGTCACTGGTCTGGCTCTGGAATAACTCTGATAGTCACTCTCATCTCTTGCCCTCTTCCTGGTCTGGCTACCCTGACTATACTGAACTATCACGGTCGACTGCCTCTTACCCCGATCCATACCATGAGACTCAGCTTGCCTCAACTCTGCCTCATTGCGTTCTGCAGTCCTAGCTCGTAAGGTAATAGCTTTGTACTCTTTGTCCAAATGTAAAGAAACACCAGTCTTAATCGAAGGTCACAGACCCTTCAGAAACCAGCTGCACTTCTCTTCCTCGGTAGTAACTAACCCAGGGACGTACTGTACCAGCCTCAGAAACTCAATCTCATACTGATTCACAGTCATATCATTTTGCTTCAGATTTATAAAGTCCTCACGACACTTGGCTAGATACTCAGCCCCAACATATCTGTCTCGGAAAGCCTGACGGAAATGATCCCAAGTGATCCGACTAGCAGAAATAACGGTCTTCTCATCTTCCCACCAGTTCAGGGCTTCACCCTTCAATAAAGATACAGCAACTCTTAATTTTCTGTCGGCAGGATAGTCCATCTTATCAAATAACTGCTGCAATTTCTTCAACCAATACTCAGCGTCAGCTGGATCTGCAGTCGTCTTACCATCAAACATCGACATACCAGCAGACAAAAACTCGGCAGATATGGGTCTCCTAGAACCCTGTCGAAGATACTCAAGTAGCTCCAAATGCACTGCAGCAACATCAACTCCAGCAGTCTCACTGTTACCGGCTGCACGGGGACCATCACTCTGAGTCTGCTGATCAGGGTGATCGGTCTGTTGACCACTCGTATGAACCTCATGCTGCTCCTCAGCCTGCTCATGCTGTGGGTCCTCCTGATGTGGTGGCGAATGCTCGGGAGGATTAACATCACTCGTATTAGCAGCGATACGACCTCGTTCACAGCCTCGACCTCGGCCGGTCGTAGCTCTAGTACTCCTACGGGGTGGCATAGTAGTCTATCTACAAAAGAAGAGTCCTAAAGTCAAAATTGGTACTTGGAGACTTTAATTAAAACATATCTTACTTTTTTAAAAATACGGACATTTATCTGAAAATCTCGTAATTTCCGAAAACATTTACTATGCATGCATTTTTTTTGAAACTTTAAAATCAAATTTTTATCGAGCCTCACAGGCCGAGGGGTGTAACCTAGGCTCTGATACCACTAAATGTAACCCCTTATTTTTAACCTAAGAGTTTACTTAAAGTATAATTGTCATTTTAGAAAAACTTGCCTCTCAAGAAAGATCATTTGAAAGAATACGTGTCGAAAATTTATTATTCAATTATAATAGTCCTTTGAAATTCCGTTGTAAAACAATGCATGCGAAAAGTTCATCAATCCCAAAATAAAAGTTCAAAGTCCAAATTACAACCAAGTCCGAAATTCTTAAATAATTAAATATAAGTCTAAAACAAAACATACTGAAAAATAATATCAAATACTGTTCGTGCGAGGTCCTCCAAGTACCGAAACCTAAGTCTGGAATCTGAAACAGATACTAAGGGGGAGTCAGCTATAAAGCTCAGTGTGTCTCTAAAGTGCATAACAGAAGTCAAACCAACAGTCAAACAACATATAACAAATTGATAGATATTCCGAAGTATTCAAATAAAGCATACAGATATCATGACATGACATGCACCCAACTACATCACCGTCCGAAGAGTAAGGTTCCCCCGAACCACTCTGCACCTCAACACCATGTCCGAAGCAGAAGTCATCCCGAAGGATTGAACTACTGATCCGAAGCGAAGTTCAATCCGAAGGATGAAGTCGCTGAGCTTCCTCCGTACAATATCCCAACCCAATGATATGACATGTAATCCGATTTCAGAGTCCGAATGCAATCTTGTTAAAAACTAAGACGCATGTACATAATAATCCGATTCCGATATGTGTTACATAACATGATCATAGCATCCGAGTCATACATTATTTATCAAATAACTGAGCAGAATGACATACAATCGAGTCATACAATATTTATCAGATAACAGAGCAGAATAACATATAAAACATTTCTCAATCAATCGAGCATGATAACACAGAATATTTCTCATACAATCACACAATCAGGTAACACATACATGTAGCACAGACAGAGAACACACCTTAGGCAGCTAAATAGTCAACGTCGATAGTGACGTCTCCCACGCTCAGCTTTAGCAGAATGTCGAACAGAATCAGCTCCTAAAAACAAGCACACTATATCAGACTTCCTACTATGCCACATTCGAATAATTACGCTTAACGGATAACTTACTAGCAGATCTCGAAGACTGTGCCACCGGAGGTCTGCCTGGCGGAGGAGGAGGTAAAATCTCGTGGTCAGAATCCACGTCACCTGAACACAAGAAAATATTCGAGTCAAACTCCGATGCAACACTTTACAAAAATCTGAGCTTAACAATAAAACTTGATCCAAAAAGGCATTTCGGGTCCGATTTTGAAGAAACGGACAGCGGCAACGGAACCAGAACGTCGAAAAACATAAAAGTAGGCTCAGCCGAAAAAGACAACCAAAAGTCAACGCTGACGTCATCGCTGACTGCGATGACGTCATCATTGACTGCATCAGCAATGCAACAACAGATGACGTCATCGTTGCATCAGCCACTGGTCCGGTTCGGTTCAGCCCAGCCGTCCGGTTCACCAACACAACCAGCCGGTTCAGATCCAACAGCCCCCAAATCATCCAAATACAAAACCCTAACATCACACCCCTCCCCGACGGCGCACCAACCCCCACTGCGCAACCCGTGAACCCAACGACGGCCACAGCTTTACCGGCCACGACCAACACGACGGCGGCCACAACCCGACAACGGTCAACAAGACGGCGACAACAACCCCGGAGCCCAACAGACTCGATCCAAAACTCACCCTAACTCGGACGGTCACGACGCGCGCGCAAAGGTCGGCGACGGCACACGTAGAGGACGGCGGCGGCAGCGGAGATCGAAGCTTTCAAGCCTCCTTTCCGACGATTGGAGACGGCAAAGAAGATACCCGACAGCGGGTTTTGATCGGACGGCCACGAGAATCCCACTGATGACCTCGAAACGCTGAACGGACGAACCTAGCCCCCTGATCGGAGCTTCAACGGAACCAAACGGGGATGAGGGTTTTACTATTTGATGGTGTTTTGATATTTTTAATATTATTTTATTAGAAAACAAGAGCGGCGCACAGACTGAAATAGGACCAAAGGGGTGTTTACCCTAGATAAAAGGGCAATTTACAGAAGAAGGGTCTCTATTCTTGCCCGCCTAACAAAATAACCGCCAAACTTTCAATTTATTCAATTTGGTCCCCAAATCAGATTAGGTTAATTTCCGATTTTTCCCCAAATTCTAGGGTTTCCAATTGGGAATTCTCACAATTAGGGATTTTAAATTTAGGGCAAAAATGGGGTGTTACAGGTTCGTTGTAGCCATTTCCACCACTGGTTTGCTTCCCCTTGAAGATGAAAAGAGGTGAGTGAGACTTTGTATGCTTCAGTAATATTTTGAAATGCAAAGAATTGTTGCACTTTGCTAAGCCACTTGGTCGGGTCGTCGCTTGTAAATTTTGGAAACTCTAACTTCGCAAGTCTGGAAGAAACAAATTGATGTCACGGTGAAGAGTTGTCTTGAAATCGCCCGACAGTAGGAGGTAACAGGGGAGGTGATGGAAGAGAAGAGAATATTGATTGATATGATTTAACACTAGCCATTGCTTTGTGCTATGTGTAACACGGGTCAATACGGTTAAACATGGACCGATGATACCTATGTCTAATGTGATCCAAGACAAATATTGTTAAAATGCATGAACTCAGATATGAACTCCGATAAGAACTTTGAAAGAATCCCGATATGTTTTCAAGAAGCTAAAACTTAGAACAAGACATGAAAGTGAAAACAAAAGTCTGGCTTGAGCAAGTTTTGAAAGTATGTGAATTCAGAATAAGCCTCTTTATGACAAAGCCAAGTATAAGTTAAGACTAAGTCTTAATTAAGTGCATAAATGTTAATATATGCTTTGTTTACATTGCCTCTCCATTATTCATTGCCATCCTTTTATGTTATAATCTTTCATGGTAACTACCTCACTAGGCTAAGTAAGCCTAATACATTCAATTTCATGCATTTGCAGGTTGAATGCAGCTTTGAATCTCGACCATGATTAAACGTGGAAAGTCACTTCTCAAGATTTCTAGTAAAGTTTATGTTCTTCTTTAAAATTCATAGAATGGTGGCATATCAGGATGTACATATGTTTCATGCTAATAGAACTACATGTTCATTTGATTATAATTTTTGGATAGCATCATGGAATGTGAATGGTCTTTAATAAGTTTTATTGTGATATACTTTGTTGACATTATATTTCTTAGGACTGATTGGTGGTAGTTCATTTTTGAATAGAAAAGCATGTTATAAATCAAAGTTCATTTGACTATTGGTTGGTTGAATGTCGTTGGGTCTTCATAATTTTTTTGGAAAGTTTGGTACGTATATGACCTTGAATATGTGTATTATGACTTAAATATTTAATGAATAATGGTAAGTTTTTGGAATTATGATTCATTATATCACATGAACTTTTTTGATATAAGAGTGTTATGGTTGGTATATTTGGTGTAATTTTGAAATGATCTATAAAGGTTTATGGTTACTTAGTGTAACGTGTGATCATGATATTATGATTAAGAAGGCTTAAATTAATTAGACTTGTTTTAGTTTATAAGATTTGAAATACAAATTCAGGAGAGTTAAGTTAAGGGTTTTGATAGACATTGTATGATATGGTTAAGTTAAAAACTTCAATGCTAAGTTCTAATCTTGAATTGAGATTTGTAATGAGTCCTTTAAAAGGAAAATCAATATGATTGAAGAATGGAGTTAAGTCATGGTACTTTGATGCCGTATGGTTTGAAGAGTATAATCTTGAATTGTAAAATTTGGATCACTTGTAATATTTTCGGTAATTTCTAGAGGGATCACCGAATGGCTCTGTGCAATTTCTTTAGGAAGATTATAATTCAGGTTATGAGAGATGATTCATGTCTTGGTTATTGATATGTATTGTTTTGGAAGAACTTTTATATGCTACATTGAACGGAATGGTTCATGCCTTAAGTAATTGTTAAGTTAAATGAAATTGTTTTTTTTATCGGCAACTGTATGCTTTTATTATTAAATCAAAAAACATACAGCTTGACGGATCACACGCCTCGTTAAAAACTTCCCTAAACCTAATGGAGGAAAAGAGTACGATGCGATCCGTCGAATACAAAAAGAAACAATAAGAGCAAAACACCAATTCACAAACATGCCACAAAAGTCGAAAGTCTGTCCACCCCCTCTTTTGCTAATGCATCTGCGAAGCCATTCGCCTCCCTCGGCACATAACAGAATTGGATGTCATACGTTACTTGACAAGCCTGATCGATTGCCAAGAAAACCTCCCATAACCGCCAAGGACGTTTTGCGGATTGAGTAACCCAACTCAACGCCACTTGAGAGTCCGACTCTACGATAACACATCCCTTTCGCCATTCCCTCTCCTGTACCATGCCCAAGGCAAAAGCTAAATGAAATGTCTTTATAAATGAAATTGTTGTATGAGATTTTAATTAATGTAAGGAGAATGCACTGATAAATTGCTCTATAACTCTTTAAAATGAAATGTCTTTGATTGATAAGAAAATATGGTAAGTTGAATTTTATGTTCATGACTGAGCTGATCATGTTTTAAAAAAAAATTGTAAGCATGTCTGAAGTGGTGAAAGTTTCACGTTTCATCATATATTTTCTGTATAGTGTTTTTGGAGATATCTTTCATTCCAGTTTTCTTCTAGATCGGGTTGAGGGTGTTACAAAAGTGCCAATAATTTTGTTGATATCGACCTCAAGTCGTTGCAGTTTATCATTGAATCCAAGTTCCAGCTTTCTTATGTTGTTTTGAACCGTAACAAAATTTGCTTCCAAGTTTTCAATTCTTTCTTTGTTAGTTGCCATCGGGTTGCTACTCTGATACCAATGATAGGTCCCAGTCAAAGTGAACTAAGAATACAAATTCTCCTTAAGGTGAGAATGAACCACTGCAATATCCTAAAATATAGCCTAAAAGAATGTTGCCACTTTTGATTCTTAAGAAGTTATTCTATTTTACAATAAGGTAATTAAATTAAGAACATAGTACCGAAAAGAGAGATGAAAGAATGGATGCTCATTATGAAAAGGACTAAGCCGATTAATGTTCTAAACTTGGAACTTGCATGCTAAAACTTATAAAATCTAGGGACATAAACGCATATCCAAGTGAGAGGAAGAACATGTGTGGGAAGGTTTCGGTAATGGTGAAGTAAACAACCCTTCATCCCCTTCCTCCTTAAGAATAACGAAACACTATGTAGAGAGAGGGAGCTTGAGAATGTCATGGGAGATGGAAGCTTAGAATCGAATTAATTCAAATTCTAAAATCTTTGGATGTTTTGCTTGGTGGAGAAGGTAATTACACTCTTCTCTCCTTCCTTATCAAGCATGGTTTTGAATTATTGTTTGTAATCTTTCATGTTTCGGCAGTTAGGATGCTTGATGAAGCGAAATTTATGCTTTGAATCTTTGGAAGTATACGAATGATATGTCAATGCATTTTTTGGCCATAATTGATGGTTGTGGTGGTAACATGGATGTGTGTTAGGCTTAAATCGAAAAGAGTAACTAATGTCTTAGTTTGTGCATGGTAAACATTTATTAAATAACTTTGGTGTTATCTTGATTAAGCATGAAGCCTTTAGTGATTAAAGCATGTTGAACATTCGGTTATAGTTTGGTTGCAAATGTATTGTGTGTTTATTTTGGTTGGTGGTCAAATAGGATTAGATAGGAGTAAAATTGATGTAACGTCCTGATTTTGGGCCTAGGAGTTTGTAGGTTAGGTTCAGAGTCCGTAGAACCTAGACTAGAGATCCGAGTTAGTTCGGGGTTGGTTAAGAGAAAACATGGTTCGGGAAATGATAAAAATATGGGTAAAATTTCTAAAATCCTCTCTCTCTCTCTCTCTCTCTCTATCTATATATATATATATATATATATATATATATATAAGGGCGTGGTAAAGTAAATTTTGAAAAACGACATGTGGAAAATAGACATTTCGGTTTAGTGACTAAAACGTAAGTATGGAAAATTATTTTTAAAGGACTATTTTGTAAGAGAGCCAAAGCTTAGAATCTTTAGGGAGCTATATTGAATATAAGCAACTATCCCTTTAATTGACATGTTTTAATTGTGGTTTTACTAAAAAGATTAAAAGAGTTTTGATTGAAAAGGGATTTAGCTTTTACAAATCCATTTTGCTGTAACTTCCATTTTCTCTCTTTTCTCATCAGCCAAACATCCCTTTTGTTTAAAAACTTCCAGAGATCTTTCTTTTCCATTTTACTTTGATTTCCAAATGTTTTCTATGGAGCTTTCTCAACATATCTCAAAGGATTCTTTAAGATTTTTCATCAAATTTTGTCAATTGAAGGAATAGCAATGGTTTAGAGGTAATTTTCGTGCTTCTCCTCTAATCAAGTTTCTTTTGTAATACCCTAAAATTGAATTATTAAATTAAATTTCAATTTAAATTAAACATTATCCTAAATTGATTAAGTAACTATGGACTTAATTGAGTAAATTTACAAATTGTCGAATTGGGCAATTCAAATGGCTAAATCGGATAAACTAAAAGAATGGGGAGTTGCATGCCTAAAACAAACATTTCCTAAGCTGCCCCTCCACTAGTGTAATTATGCGTGAGAGAGAGAGTTTGAGAGAAATAATAGCCATGGTTGAGAGCTTGGAGCTTTGCATGGGTGGGAAATCTAACTAGGAAATCAAATATAAAAAGCTTGGTAAGCTCCTCTCCTTAAGCCAAGTTGATTGTGTGGTTTGATTATCATTTTTTGCATTATGTGATGATGTTATGTTAATTTTTGGTTGTGGAAAATTTAGTAGAGATGTTGTTTAATTGAAAATCTTAATGAAATTTCATTAGAAACATTGTTTGTAAGGTAGCTGGAATGAAGTAGCGACCTAATTGATATGTTTTCGATATTTATGTGTAAATTCTAATTTAACTTGAGAATTTTGAAATTCTAGAAAAATTGATGTCGGAAAAAAATTGTTTAAAATGATGTTTACAATTAGATTGAGGTCTTGGATGATCGAAAATGTTGTTAGGATTGTCGAAAACTTATTGGAATCAAAACTGGTCACCTAGAATATCTAGTGTGTAAATCGGGACTGTTTTGTGAAAATTATAAATTATGGTAGTAAAATGAAAAAAATGTGTTGGGTTTTATGGTGCTCGATTCCCTTCAACCAATGTGTTTGCCAAGTTTGGAGAAGATTGGATTTTTGGGTGTTAAAGTGGAAGCTAAAAGATTAGAATTGGACACAAGGATTTATAGTGGTTCAGCCTTCTAACAAGCACCTGCATCCACTACCTTAGCATCCCACTAAGGATTTCAACAAATTCAGTCTTTGAATTTTGTCCCCTTTTCTCGACTTAGGAGGAAACCGTTACAACGATTAAGCTAACTACCCTTAGCTTAATCAAACAATCTTACACAAATGAAATTCTAAAGCAAACTTGAAATCCCTCTGATAGGAAATTGTTTGCACTATAAAGCTCTCACCCAAAACCTAAGCACTTGAGCAATTATAACAATGTTAAGCTCACTAGCGTTGTCTAAGCAAGGAATTTACAATTACAGTTCTAGACACAATTCTTGATCATAATGTTGTAAGAATTGAAGTATTAGCCTTCTCTTGATGCTTGGAGGTCCCTTTTATACTCCCAAATGAGTTTGTAGCCGTTGAGGACCGTTGGGATGCTTTTCGAGCCGTTGGAGCCTTTATTTCTCACATTAATTGCAGTTCTGGTGCCTACCGTAACGATACACGGGTACCGTATTGGTACGCCCTTCTTCAGAACTAGCCGCTGGGCTCTTGCCAGCCTATGCGTATTGATACACTCGGGAACGTATCGGTACAGTCTGTGCAACACCCAAATTTTGGGCTTAAAAGTTTAGGGTTTAAACCGAACCGGTCTGAGAAACGGTTCGAAAATAAAAGGGAGTTTTAGGGAACAACTAGTTCAGGATGCTTTAAAAATATAGAAAAATATCTAAAAATCCTTATTTAATATATATAAGAGATTGGTGAAATCAATTTTACAAAATAAGGTTTGAAAATACTACATTTCGGTGTAGTGACCAAATTGCAATTTTTGCAAAGTTTAGCAGTGACTGTTTTGTAAAGGATTGAAACTTTGAATCTTTAAGGAGCTAATTTACCCAAAATGTTTTCTCCAGATTTTTCCTTAATTTGGGTGATTTAATTTATGATTTAATTAAATAAAAGAAAGGTGAAAACCTACTTTTTGACTTTCATAACTACTTTTCTCTAATTTTCTCTCATTCCATTTTCTCTCAAAATCCTACCATCCAAACACCTTTTCTCCAGCAAAATTCACATTGATTTTTACTTCAATTGATGAGATTTCAATCACTCATTGGTTCCTAATCAATCTTGCAACAAATCCGTTTGATTTCCACATTGTATTTTCATGGAAATTTGCCCAAATCAAGGAGAAATCGTCTTTTAGAGGTAAGATTGTTCTTCTCCTCTAAATACTCATTTCTTTACTGAAATTCACATGTTGCCAATCCTTTATTAAAGTTTTATAAATGGTTTTAATGTTTGAAACAAGATTTTGGCTTAAAACTCAAGATTTTGGAAGAGATCTTGAAGATTTTCGTTGTAATTGATTGAGCTCTGTTTTGAGATAGTTCTCTAATGTATTTTGGATGTTAAATGATGACAGAAATGAGGTTTTATCAATCTAATCCCGAATAGGTTGTGTTTCCTAAGTTTTTGCTTATGAAAATGGTGGTTTTTGAGGTGTTTTTGGTGTTCTGTTATAGCTGGAGGTATAAGGACGAGCTTAGAGTTGTTTTTGATGTTAATTGATATTTAGAAATGATTACAAGTGATGGATCTTATCTGGGTTAAGTTTAGGAAGAGTTTGGAGGTGATTTCGGTTATGTGTGGTAGCCGAAATGTTGGATTTAGGTAGAGCAGCGAGTTTTGGAGTGTTGGCTGAAGATTTCAATGCATGATGATGCATTAATCCTATGCTTTTATGTGTCTAAAATAGGGGATACATCTTCGGACACTTTTGGAGTTGATCCGGAAGTTTAATTGGCGTTTCGACAAGCAAGCGAAACGAAATCGGTGAGTGTGATTGGGTTAGAAGTCCATGAGGACAAAAATACAAGGTTTGGGGATTTAGAAGAGGTTTGAAACACCTTCCTAAATCCGGAAGTAAATATGGTTTGATTTGGTCTCTCTAAAGTGGTGTTTGCCCCTAAAATGCTTTCACATGCTCATGGTTTGAGATTGTTAAATTCCTACTGTTTTTATGCATGTGTTGGAGCATGAGATTATGCTTGTAGAGATGTCATGAGATGGCATGTTGCATTGAATAGATTTGAGCTTTTGGTTCGAAGCAAAGTATGATTTATGATTTGAAATGTGGTGAGAAAACCTTTGAGTTATATTGCATTAAAAACAGTAGGTGTGATGATATTTTAACACATTATATTGACATAGATGTTGAGAAACTTACCGGATATAATTGATCGATCAATAGGATGAGAGTGCACTATAAACTAAAAATTCGTACGTGCTCTTTGGTTAAGCCAAAGGGAGATATTCCGATGATGGGCATTCCATCGGGTAGGACTTGGTGAAATACCCAAGCTTTGTGGCTATGATAGATTCCGCCATGTGATAACGGTGATGAGAGATTCCACCGGAAGTTGTGTTGCTAGACAAGTTAGTACGGTGATGCGAGATTCCACCGGAAGAGTCTAGTGTAGAAATGTGTCCGCAAATCCGAGTATTAATGAGATGCTAAATGCCAATATAAATGATGAAATGGTTTTTGTTACACAAGTACCGTTGATGAAATGATTTATGCTATGAGTTATGCATATATGTTTTGTTTAGAAATGCTTTGATAATACAAGCATGTGAATGGCCTTGCCATGAGATTTGCATTGGTTTTAATGCATGAGATAAAATGAAGGTACATGTGATTTCAATGATTTTTGCTTTGAAACTTTTCCAAGCATGAGAAAGAGATGAGCATGCGGTTTAAAAGCTTTGATGAAAGTGTTTTCTAAATGTGCATTATTGTGTTGGTTTTCTTTAGAGCATGCCTCACTAAGCATTTGTGCTTACGCTCTCTTTTACCAATAATGCAGATAATTGAGGTGTTTTCGGGCATCAAGGAAACTAAGTTCATCCAAGGAAATCCAAGCTCTTGTATGGTGAAGTTTTCATACACTATTAGTTTTGATAAATTGGCAATGAGAAACTAAGATTTGTTTTGGGAGATGTGTTAAACTCCCTAAGGTTGTAGCATGTTTGCCTTGGTTGGTTTGAATTGTAAATGGCCTTAATTACTTGTTTTGAGGTTGGATTGCCAATTAGTGATTTGATAATAGGAAGCATGCCTCTAAACTTGTGAGTTTTCTTGTTTGATAATATGAAGGTGTTTAGGTGTTCTAAATATGTACATTATATGTTTGTTGACTTGTTGGCATGATTAGTAAGTCATTAGGATGAGTTTGAATGGGTTTTGGGTGAAAAACCAGTCCTTGCTGTAGTTTCTGGGCAAACCGTATCGAAACACTCTCTGGTGTTTCGAAACGGGGGCCTAAAATGACCTTCGTGTTTCGAAACGATCAGAGGTTGTTCCGATACGTTTTGGCTACTGGAGAGCCGTGTTTCGGAACAAGTTTCAAAACAAGAGAGTGTTTGCTCTAGCGTTTCGATACGGTAGGTAGGTGTTTCGAAACAAGAGACTGTTGGTCACAAATTTGTATTGTTCTGAAGTGTGCATGTTTTACATTTTAGTCCCAAATGTTGAGATTGCAATTGTATGAGCTTGAGATGTCCAATTAGGATGAAATTTGGCAGAGAAGCATGTAACATGACTAATTTCATATTGGTAACCTTAAAATCAATAAACACCTTCTAATTTGCAGAAATTACATTTTGGTTCCTATTTTCGTGTAAAGTACAATTGAGTCCCTATATTGTAATCAGATCGCTGTGCTTTTCTCAATCGAGTTTCGTGAGTGCTCACTTAGGGTTAACAAGCATCTAGACAAGATTAAAAAGAAAAAAAGGGTCGTGAATCAAGGTTGACTTTGGTTTTCCCCGTGTAATCTTCGTAGTTCGGGTTAATCGTCTAGGCCGGGCTAAGGGGGTTACATTTGGTGGTATCAGATCTTGGTTCTCGTATAATTGGGATTTGTTATGTGGATGATGTATGTGTATTTGCATGATGAGCCTTTTGGGTGAAAGAATGTTGTGTGAATAGTGATGCATGGTTTCAATTGTGACGTGATTGTGATGTTATGCTATGTTGGAGTGCGTTAGGGAATCCCATTGCCATATCAAAACTAATGAAGAGGAATTGTTTTCGAAAATGAGCTTGAGTACTTGGATTACTTACCTTATTGTGCCTAATTGTGTTTATTGCATTTTTTTCAGTGCATTGTTTTCTTTTTAAATGGGGCCACGTAGAGATATGAGGATAAATACAAGAGCTATGGCTCAGAATGAGAATGATGAGAATGCTGAGAATGTTGTGGATCTACCTCCTCCCCCTGGTTGTGGACCACCCGGTGGTGGTGGTGCTGGAGTTGATAATGTTGGTATTGGTGATAGTGTTGGGGTTGCTGGACCCGAGGGTGCTCATGTAACGCCCCGGTTTTGGGCTTGGAAGTCTTGGGCGTTGACCGGTTGGTCAAAGTGCTGTACGAATCGTAAGAGGTAAAATTAGGAAAGCCTAGTTCGGGTTGCATAAAAATTATGGAAAAATGTTCTAAAATCATCTTTTATTATAATTAAGTGAACTGTGAAATCAATTTTGGAAAATGAGTTTCGGAAATGTGACATTTTGGCTAGTGACCAAAATGTAATTTTTGAAAGTTTGGTGGCTATTTTATAAAGGGTTGAAACTTTGAATCTTTAAGGAGCTATTTACCCAAAGGGAGTTTCTCCAGATTTTTCTAAGATATTTTAACCCATAATTCTGATTTTAAAAGAATCAAAAGGAGGGAAAAATCTATTTTGGCCATTTTCTCTTTTAACTACCTATTTTCTCTCTATCTTTTTCTCTCAACCCAAACACTCAATTCCAGAGATCTAAGTCTGATTTTCATCACCTAAAAACCTTCTTTCAACTCTCATTTGATTGCAAATCATTGTGTCTTCAAATCCTCTTCAATTGCTTCAAGATTTATCAAGCTTTTCAATTCCAAAAAGAGGAGAAACTCAAGTTTGGAGGTAAGAACGTCCTTCTCCTCTGAACTTCAAGTTCTTTAATGAAATTCCTAAAGTTTTCAATCCTAATTTGATAATTGATTAAAGGTTTTAAGGTTGATTTAAGGATCTTGGCTAATTATGCAAGATCTTGATGATTTCACTTGATTTTCGTTTGATCTGTTAAATCTGTGTTTTGAGAAGTGATTTTGATGTTAAATGATCATTAAATTGATGTGGAAATGAGTCTTGATTGATGCAATCCCGGATAGGTTGGATTTCCTAAGTTTAGCTTGTGTTTTAAGGTAGCTTTTGTGGTGATCTTGTGGATCTGGTGTTGCTGGAGGTATAAGGATGCTTATAGGTTGTTTTTAGATGTGTTTTGATGTTGATGGAAGTGAGGTTTTGCTGGTTTGTGGCTGGGCTTTGTTTAGAAGTGTTTCGGATGCATTTTCGGTTGTGTTTGGTGGCCGAAAATGGAGGTTTAGTGAGAGCAGCGAGTTTAGATGCTTTCATTGAAGCAATTAATGCATGATGATGCATTAATCCTCTGCTTTAATGTGTTGAAACAGGGGAGGCATCCTTGGATCCAAGATTTGTTGATCCGGAGGCTTGATTTGGTGTTTTAGCTTGAAGCAAAGTGGAAATCGGTGAGTGGATTTGTGAAAATGGTTTTCGGCTTTGAAACCAAGGTTTTGGGAGCTTAGTTTAAGTCTAAACAACTTTGCTAAGCTCAAGTGTAAGTTTTCGGATTACTCTCTCTAAGTGGTGGCCATAATTTGATGAAATGTGAAATGATGATTTTGCATGATTTGTTACTGTTCTGGAAAGCATGTTTTAGCATGTTAATTGCTGATGTTTTAGCATGATTTATGCTGATGATTTAAGCCATGTGTTGAAGGTGTCTCTAGGTAAGAGAGCCTTGTTTTTAAGCATTGTTAAATGATGATTTAATGCTTTGAAATGCATGATGAAATGGCTTGGTTTAAATGCTTTAAAACAGTGGATTACATGATGTATAAAGTGTGTATTGGCAAGTGATGGTTTGTAAAAGTGAGGGTCACTAAGGTGGTTAAAAGTCCTTGAGTGAGCCTTGTTATCTAAGATCATCAAGGTGGTTAAAAGTCCTTGGATGAATCTTGTTGCGGACTCTAAGGTGGTTAAAAGTCCTTAGGTGCTCCTTTCCATGGTGGTTAAAAGTCCATGGGGCCAAGGTGTTTAAAAGTCCTTGGGGCCAAGGTGTTTAAAAGTCCTTGGGGTAATTCAAGCTACGGACACAAAGGTGGTTAAAAGTCCTTGTGTGGTCCATTCATGGTGTTTAAAAGTCCATGGCCAAGGTGTTTAAAAGTCCTTGGGGTCCAAGGTGTTTAAAAGTCCTTGGGGAAAGTTGTTGAACTTGATTTCATAAATGAAATGTATCACTTGAGCCAATATGACATGTATAGTACATGAGATGCATGAGATGCATGATTTAATGTTTATGTTGAAGCATGAGATGCTTGTGTAAATGAAATGTGGAAGCATGATATTGCTTGATTTAAAGTATGCCTTGAGCATGTGTAAAGGTTGTTATATAAGCATGTTTTACAAATGGTTTAATTGCATTATTGAATGGTTTTAAAAGAGCACTCCTCACTAAGCTTTGGCTTACGCTCTCTCGTTTTCTTGATTCAATAATGCAGAGCATTAGAGTGCATTGAGGGCAGCAAGAGGTGTCAAGCAAACAAGTACAAGTAAAGCTCAATGCATGAAGGTTTTATAAGTGTTTTAGCTTTTGTATGTTTTGGCAATGGGGGACCAATATGTATATGTGTTTTGGGAGGTGTTTAAGACTCCCTAAGTATGTTGAATGTTAATGTTGTTGCTGGTTTTTGGATTGAACCATATATGCTTGTTTTGCAAGTTGATGCTTGAGTAGATAGCTTGTGTTGGAAGCATGACCATTGATTTGGGGCTTTTTGCATGTGATGTTATTTTGTTGTTTTGATGATGCTCATATGTCCTAAATGTGTTAAATTGCATGCTGGTAAAGTTTGGTGGTGTTTGGAGCATGTTTGAATGTCCAATTGCATGATCTAGTATGCTTGTTTGCTGATTTTCGTGCAGGCGTTTCGGAACAGGGGTGTACCGTTTCGGAACGGGTGCCTTGCATGAACCCAGGCGTCCGAAACGGTATGCACCGTTTCGAAACGGTTTAGCCTCTGCCGAGGCAATGTTCCGGAACCCGTTTCGGAACGGCCCGTGTTTCGGAACAGGGCTAGCCTGTTCCGGAACGGTCGACCGTTAGGGGGCTGACATGGTAGTTATATGTTTGAGATGTTTGCGTTTTGGTCCTGAATCTTGTATGACCAATTGCATGAGCTGTGGATGTCCTTTTGAGCTGAAATTTCACAGAGAAGCATGAAACCTGACTAATTTCAAGTTGGTAACTTTAATTTGGGTTAAGTCCCTTAATTTAGCAGAATTTACAATTTGGTCCCTAAAGTTGTAATTTGTTCAATTGGGTCCCTGTTTGATCTCTGATGTTTGTGATCTTTTGATATGTTGTTTGCATGATCACAATTAAGGTTAATGTGCATCTAGACAAGATTAAAAAGGAAAAAAAAGGGTCGTTAATCAAGGTTGACTTTCGGGTTGACTTTGGTTTTCCCCGTGTGACTTTCTTAATTCGGGTCAACCGTCTAGACCGGGTTAAGGGGGTTACATTTGGTGGTATCAGAGCCAGGTTCTCGAGTAATTGGGAATGTTGTTATGCATGATTGAAGCATGGTTTGGTTGGTATGCTTGTTGAGTGAAAGCATGTCCAGTGATTTGTGATGATGATGTGTATGTGATGCATGTGGTGATAATGCATGACGAGGGTACCCATTGCCAAACAAAAGCTAAAGAGATGATGTTGTTTTTGAAAGAAATTGAGCTTGAATACTTGGAATTTGCTTACCTTGCTGGTCCTGACTTGTTTTATTTTGTATTGTTATGCATGGTAAAGTATGGCACCACGTAGAGAGTTAAGGAGTAGCGCGAGAGCTACGACCCCGGAGGGGAATGTGAATGATGAGCACACGGGTAGTGCTGTGATACCTCCTCCTCCACCTGGTGGTGGTGGTGCGGAGAGGGAAAGAGCTGGAGCTGAGGCAGCTGGTGCTGGAGCTGCAGGACCTGAGGCTGGTCAGGGGCAAGCGATGCCTGACATGTCTGTGCTGGTACAAGCTATTGCGGGTGCGTTTCGAGCAGCAGTAGCTGGAGCTCAAGGAGCTGGGCATCAGGGAGATGCTGGTGCTAGACTACCCTTGGAACGTTTGCGCAGTCTTGGTGGGACTGAGTTTAGGGGTATGTCAGCTGAGAGGTCAGAAGCATGGTTGGAAAGTACCAAGCGTGTCTTGGGACAGATGAGTTGCACTGATGTGCAAAAGCTGGGATGTGTGGTGTCACTACTGCAAGGTGATGCTTATACGTGGTGGACGACCACAATCTCTGGGATGGCTGATGCTGATGTTACTTGGACGTTCTTTCAGCATGCGTTTAAGAGGAGATATATGGGAGTTAGATATCTGGACGAGAAGAAGCGTGAATTCATGTCTCTTACCCAAGGGAGCATGAGTGTGGCTGAGTATGAGGTACAGTTCGTACGTCTTAGCCAGTATGCACCGGAGTTGGTACCTGATGAGCGCGAGAGGTGCGAAAGGTTCCGTTATGGCTTGGTGACGGAAGTTAAGACCTATATGTTGGCTGCGGAGTACAATGATTTCGATGTGTTGGTGAGTCGGTCCAAGGACATTGAGATGAATCTGAGTTTGTCTGCTAAGGGTGCTGGAGCTAGTTCGGGAAAGAGAGCTGCTGAGTATAGTTCCGGTGGTCGGAACAAGAGGGGACGCGATCAGAGGTTTCAGTCCTCGTCTAAGAGAGGTGGAGGTGCACCTGCTAGGGGTGGCAATGCTAGAGCTGACCCTAGTGCTTGTTGGATTTGTGGTTCCCGTGGTCACTTGAAGCGTGACTGTCCTCGTGCTGGGAGGGAGGTGCAAGCTCCTGTGATGGCAGCTGGTTATGAGTGCTGGAACTGTGGTTCTGCTGACCATTTGAGGCGTGATTGTCCGAGGATGGCTGGTGGTCAAGAGCGTGCTCCTGTTGTTGCGGCACCGCAGAGAGGTCGTGGGCGCGGCCGTGGTAATTTTCAGAGGCGAGAGGAAGGTGGGCGCGGTGTAGCTCATGTTGTGGCTATTCAACCTGAGGGTGGAGGCCAAGCGAGGGTGTATGCTCAGCGCGAAGGAAGGAATGATGCTGATGTGATTGCAGGTACCTTTACTTTGCAATCCTTGTCATTGCTTTCTTTGATTGATTCTGGATCTACGCATTCATACATTCTTCGTGAGCATGCTGAGTTGCTTGGGTTGCCTGTTGAGTCTTTGGATGTTGGTGTTAGAGTCACTAGTTCTTTTGGTGAAACTGTTGTGACTCGTAAGCTTTATAGAAGGTGTCCTTTGGTTGTTCAAGAGCATGTCTTTCTTGTTGATCTTATGGAGTTGCCCTTTTATGGTTTTGATGTGATCCTTGGTATGGATTGGCTTGCTGAGCATCGTGCTATTGTGGATTGTGAGAATAAGCGGGTTTCGCTTAAGCTTGGGGATGATTATGAAGTGGTGGTAGTTGGTGAGAATGTGAAGTTTCTTGCCAATGTTGTTTCTACCTTGGAGGCGAGCAGGATGCTGAGGCAAGGTTGTGAAGCTTTTCTAGCTTTTGTGATGAATCCTAGTTCGAAGGAGCTGAGGGTGCAGGATGTCAGGGTTGTGAAGGAGTTTCTTGATGTTTTCCCTGAGGAGTTGCCTGGTTTACCTCCTAATCGCGAGGTGGAGTTTGGTATTGAGCTGTATGAGAATACCACTCCTGTGTCCATTACTCCCTATAGAATGGCACCTAAAGAGCTGAAGGAGCTGAAGACGCAGTTGCAAGAGTTGCTCGATCGTGGTTTTATCCGGCCGAGTGTTTCGCCCTGGGGTGCTCCTGTCTTGTTTGAGAAGAAGAAGGATGGCACGATGAGGATGTGCATTGATTACCGTCAACTGAACAAGTTGACTATCAAGAATCGGTATCCTTTGCCGAGGATTGATGATCTCTTTGATCAATTTCGGGGAGCTGCTGTGTTCTCTAAGATTGACTTGAGGTCAGGGTATTATCAGTTGAAGGTGAAGGATGTGGATGTGCCTAAGACAGCTTTCAGGACAAGGTATGGGCATTATGAGTTCCTTGTGATGCCGTTTGGTCTGACAAATGCTCCTGCTGCTTTCATGGACATGATGAATCGTGTTTTTCATTAATACCTGGACAAGTTTGTTGTGGTGTTCATTGATGATATCCTTGTGTACTCGCGTACCGAGGAAGAGCACGAAGAGCATTTGAGAGTTGTGTTGCAAGCTTTGTTGGAGAATCAGCTTTATGCTAAGCTGAGCAAGTGTGAGTTCTGGCTTAGAGAGGTGGTTTTTCTTGGGCATGTGGTCTCAGCTGAGGGGATTCGTGTTGATCCTCAGAAGATTGAAGCAGTGATGAATTGGAAAGTTCCTAAGTCTGTTCAGGAGATTCGTAGTTTCCTTGGTTTGGCAGGATACTACCGAAGGTTTGTGGATGGTTTTTCCAAGATTGCTGCTCCTTTGACGAAGTTGCTGCAGAAAGATGTTAAGTATGAGTGGACAGAAGCGAGACAGCAAGCTTTTGAGAAGCTGAAGTTGGCTTTGACGCAAGCTCTTATCTTGATTCAGCCTGAATCAGGGAAAGAGTTTGTAGTCTACAGTGATGCATCCTATGTTGGTTTGGGGTGTGTGCTGATGCAAGAGGGTAAGGTTGTGGCTTATGCGTCGCGGCAGTTGAAGGTGCATGAGCGCAATTATCCTACGCATGATATTGAGCTGGCTGCAGTGGTTTTTGCTCTGAAGATCTGGAGGCATTATCTGTATGGTGAGAGGTGTACTGTGTACACGGATCACAAGAGTTTGAGGTATCTGATGTCTCAAAAGGAGTTGAATCTCAGGCAGCGACGTTGGTTGGAGTTGCTCAAGGATTATGATCTGACGATTGAGTATCATCCTGGAAAGGCCAATGTTGTTGCGGATGCCTTGAGTAGGAAGGTAGCTGTTGAGCTGAGAGCTATGTTTGCTAGCTTGAGCTTATCGCAGGATGGTGGTCTTGTTGCTGAGTTGCAAGTGAAACCTTCGTTGGTTCAGTTGATCAAGGAAAGACAGTTGTTGGATGACTCCTTGGTGTCTCATGTTCAGGATATCGCGGAGGGTAGGCCTTCGGATTTCTGCTTTAATGAGGATGGGGTGTTGTGTTTTGGTACTCGGATAGTAGTGCCTGCTGATGCTGAGTTGAGGCGTGCTATTCTAGCAGAAGGTCATAGTAGTCCTTTTGCTATGCATCCTGGTAGTACAAAGATGTATCGCGATCTTCGTGATGAGTACTATTGGGTGGGCTTGAAGAAGGATGTGGCTGAGTTCGTGAGCAAGTGTTTGGTGTGTCAGCGCGTTAAGGCTGAACATCAGGTTCCTTCTGGTTTGTTGCAACCGTTGAAAATCCCTGAATGGAAGTGGGAGAGGGTTACCATGGATTTTGTATCTGGTTTGCCTTTGTCTCCGTCGAAGAAGAATTCTGTTTGGGTGATTGTGGATCGCCTGACGAAGTGTGCACATTTCTTGCCTGTGCATACTACGTTTTCTTTGGATAAGCTGGCAGAGCTGTACAATTCTGAGGTTGTGAGGTTGCATGGTGTGCCTAAGTCGATCGTGTCGGATAGGGATCCGAGGTTCACATCGCGTTTTTGGCAGTGTTTGCATCAAGCTCTGGGTACAAGGTTGCATTTCAGTACATCCTATCATCCTCAGTCGGATGGCCAGTCTGAGCGAGTTATTCAGATTTTGGAGGATATGTTGAGATGCTGCATGATAGAGTTCCAAGGTTCTTGGGAGAAGCATCTGCCTTTGGTTGAGTTCGCTTACAACAACAGTTATCAGGCGAGTATACAGATGGCACCTTATGAGGCTCTGTATGGGAGGAGGTGTAGGACTCCTCTGTGTTGGGCTGAAACTGGTCAAAAGTTGGTTTCGATGCCTGCTTTGTTGAAGGGGACTACCGAGAAGGTGAAGCTCATTTGTGAGAGGTTGAAGGTTGCTTCTGATCGGCAGAAGTCTTACGCGGATTTGAAGCGTAAGGAGATAGAGTTTGCGGTGGGTGATCGTGTGTTCTTGAAGGTTTCGCCTTGGAAGAAGGTGATGAGGTTTGGTCGGAAGGGTAAGCTGAGCCCTAGATACATTGGACCGTATGAGGTTGTTGAGCGTGTGGGTCCTGTTGCGTATCGGTTGAGATTACCTCAGGAGCTGGAGAAGATTCATGATGTGTTCCATGTTTCTATGCTCCGGAAGTATAGATCTGATCCTTCGCATGTGTTGCCTGTGGAGGAAGTAGAATTGAATCCGGATTTGACCTATGATGAGGAACCGGTGAAGGTTCTGGATTCAGATAGCAAAGTTCTTCGTGGCAAGACCATTGAGTTGGTGAAGGTGCTGTGGAAGCATCGCGGTGTTGAGGAAGCCACGTGGGAGCGGAAGGATGATATGCTGAAGCAGTTTCCTTATCTCTTTCCTTCAGGTAAATTTCGAGGACGAAATTTCTTAAGGGGGGAGAGTTGTAACGCCCCGGTTTTGGGCTTGGAAGTCTTGGGCGTTGACCGGTTGGTCAAAGTGCTGTGCGAATCGTAAGAGGTTAAATTAGGAAAGCCTAGTTCGGGTTGCATAAAAATTATGGAAAAATGTTCTAAAATCATCTTTTATTATAATTAAGTGAACTGTGAAATCAATTTTGGAAAATGAGTTTCGGAAATGTGACATTTTGGCTAGTGACCAAAATGTAATTTTTGAAAGTTTGGTGGCTATTTTATAAAGGGTTGAAACTTTGAATCTTTAAGGAGCTATTTACCCAAAGGGAGTTTCTCCAGATTTTTCTAAGATATTTTAACCCATAATTCTGATTTTAAAAGAATCAAAAGGAGGGAAAAATCTATTTTGGCCATTTTCTCTTTTAACTACCTATTTTCTCTCTATCTTTTTCTCTCAACCCAAACACTCAATTCCAGAGATCTAAGTCTGATTTTCATCACCTAAAAACCTTCTTTCAACTCTCATTTGATTGCAAATCATTGTGTCTTCAAATCCTCTTCAATTGCTTCAAGATTTATCAAGCTTTTCAATTCCAAAAAGAGGAGAAACTCAAGTTTGGAGGTAAGAACGTCCTTCTCCTCTGAACTTCAAGTTCTTTAATGAAATTCCTAAAGTTTTCAATCCTAATTTGATAATTGATTAAAGGTTTTAAGGTTGATTTAAGGATCTTGGCTAATTATGCAAGATCTTGATGATTTCACTTGATTTTCGTTTGATCTGTTAAATCTGTGTTTTGAGAAGTGATTTTGATGTTAAATGATCATTAAATTGATGTGGAAATGAGTCTTGATTGATGCAATCCTGGATAGGTTGGATTTCCTAAGTTTAGCTTGTGTTTTAAGGTAGCTTTTGTGGTGATCTTGTGGATCTGGTGTTGCTGGAGGTATAAGGATGCTTATAGGTTGTTTTTAGATGTGTTTTGATGTTGATGGAAGTGAGGTTTTGCTGGTTTGTGGCTGGGCTTTGTTTAGAAGTGTTTCGGATGCATTTTCGGTTGTGTTTGGTGGCCGAAAATGGAGGTTTAGTGAGAGCAGCGAGTTTAGATGCTTTCATTGAAGCAATTAATGCATGATGATGCATTAATCCTCTGCTTTAATGTGTTGAAATAGGGGAGGCATCCTTGGATCCAAGATTTGTTGATCCGGAGGCTTGATTTGGTGTTTTAGCTTGAAGCAAAGTGGAAATCGGTGAGTGGATTTGTGAAAATGGTTTTCGGCTTTGAAACCAAGGTTTTGGGAGCTTAGTTTAAGTCTAAACAACTTTGCTAAGCTCAAGTGTAAGTTTTCGGATTACTCTCTCTAAGTGGTGGCCATAATTTGATGAAATGTGAAATGATGATTTTGCATGATTTGTTACTGTTCTGGAAAGCATGTTTTAGCATGTTAATTGCTGATGTTTTAGCATGATTTATGCTGATGATTTAAGCCATGTGTTGAAGGTGTCTCTAGGTAAGAGAGCCTTGTTTTTAAGCATTGTTAAATGATGATTTAATGCTTTGAAATGCATGATGAAATGGCTTGGTTTAAATGCTTTAAAACAGTGGATTACATGATGTATAAAGTGTGTATTGGCAAGTGATGGTTTGTAAAAGTGAGGGTCACTAAGGTGGTTAAAAGTCCTTGAGTGAGCCTTGTTATCTAAGATCATCAAGGTGGTTAAAAGTCCTTGGATGAATCTTGTTGCGGACTCTAAGGTGGTTAAAAGTCCTTAGGTGCTCCTTTCCATGGTGGTTAAAAGTCCATGGGGCCAAGGTGTTTAAAAGTCCTTGGGGCCAAGGTGTTTAAAAGTCCTTGGGGTAATTCAAGCTACGGACACAAAGGTGGTTAAAAGTCCTTGTGTGGTCCATTCATGGTGTTTAAAAGTCCATGGCCAAGGTGTTTAAAAGTCCTTGGGGTCCAAGGTGTTTAAAAGTCCTTGGGGAAAGTTGTTGAACTTGATTTCATAAATGAAATGTATCACTTGAGCCAATATGACATGTATAGTACATGAGATGCATGAGATGCATGATTTAATGTTTATGTTGAAGCATGAGATGCTTGTGTAAATGAAATGTGGAAGCATGATATTGCTTGATTTAAAGTACGCCTTGAGCATGTGTAAAGGTTGTTATATAAGCATGTTTTACAAATGGTTTAATTGCATTATTGAATGGTTTTAAAAGAGCACTCCTCACTAAGCTTTGGCTTACGCTCTCTCGTTTTCTTGATTCAATAATGCAGAGCATTAGAGTGCATTGAGGGCAGCAAGAGGTGTCAAGCAAACAAGTACAAGTAAAGCTCAATGTATGAAGGTTTTATAAGTGTTTTAGCTTTTGTATGTTTTGGCAATGGGGGACCAATATGTATATGTGTTTTGGGAGGTGTTTAAGACTCCCTAAGTATGTTGAATGTTAATGTTGTTGCTGGTTTTTGGATTGAACCATATATGCTTGTTTTGCAAGTTGATGCTTGAGTAGATAGCTTGTGTTGGAAGCATGACCATTGATTTGGGGCTTTTTGCATGTGATGTTATTTTGTTGTTTTGATGATGCTCATATGTCCTAAATGTGTTAAATTGCATGCTGGTAAAGTTTGGTGGTGTTTGGAGCATGTTTGAATGTCCAATTGCATGATCTAGTATGCTTGTTTGCTGATTTTCGTGCAGGCGTTTCGGAACAGGGGTGTACCGTTTCGGAACGGGTGCCTTGCATGAACCCAGGCGTCCGAAACGGTATGCACCGTTTCGAAACAGTTTAGCCTCTGCCGAGGCCATGTTCCGGAACCCGTTTCGGAACGGCCCGTGTTGCGGAACAGGGCTAGCCTGTTCCGGAACGGTCGACCGTTAGGGGGCTGACATGGTAGTTATATGTTTGAGATGTTTGCGTTTTGGTCCTGAATCTTGTATGACCAATTGCATGAGCTGTGGATGTCCTTTTGAGCTGAAATTTCACAGAGAAGCATGAAACCTGACTAATTTCAAGTTGGTAACTTTAATTTGGGTTAAGTCCCTTAATTTAGCAGAATTTACAATTTGGTCCCTAAAGTTGTAATTTGTTCAATTGGGTCCCTGTTTGATCTCTGATGTTTGTGATCTTTTGATATGTTGTTTGCATGATCACAATTAAGGTTAATGTGCATCTAGACAAGATTAAAAAGGAAAAAAAAAGGGTCGTTAATCAAGGTTGACTTTCGGGTTGACTTTGGTTTTCCCCGTGTGACTTTCTTAATTCGGGTCAACCGTCTAGACCGGGTTAAGGGGGTTACAGCTCAGGGGCAAGCTGCTCCTGACATGACCATGTTGATTCAGGCTATTGCTGGAGCTTTCCAGGCAGCAGTAGCTGGAGCTCATGGAGCTGCGCATCAGGATGATGCCAATGGGAGGTTGCCTTTGGAACGTCTTCGCAGTCTAGGAGGGACTGAGTTCAGAGGTTTATCTCCAGAAGGATCTGAGTCTTGGTTGGAAAGCACCAAGAGGATTTTGGGTCAGATGAACTGCAATAATGTGCAGAAGCTGGGTTGTGTTGTATCACTGCTGCATGGTGATTCTTACACGTGGTAGACGACCGCTATATCTGGGATGGAGGATGATGAGGTGACTTGGACGTTCTTCATGAGTGCGTTCAAGAAGAAGTATCTGGGTGTGCGATACCTAGATTAGTAGAAAAGAGAATTTATGTCTCTTGTGCAAGGTAGTATGACGGTAGCTGAGTGTGAGATCCATTTTGTCCGCCTCAGTTAGTATGCACCTGAGCTGATCCCTAATGAGCAGGAGAGGTGCAAACGATTCCGTTATGGGTTAGTAACGGATGTGAAGACTTTTATGCTTGCGGCTGATTATACAGATTTCAATGTCTTGGTCACTAGAGCCAAGGATATTGAGTCGAACCTTGGACAGACTAGTCGAGCGGGTGGATCCGGCTCTGGAAAGCGAGCGGCTGAACGAGATTATAGGAGAGATCGCAAAAAGAGGCATAAGGATCGAAGGCCGCATTATGATGCTAGGTGTGGAGGTGGTAACCATGGGAGAGGTTAGCAGGGACCTAATGCTGTTCTGAGGACTCCTGAGTGTAACCGTTGTGGTAGACGACATGGTGGCGAGTGTTGGGGTAACCTTGGTACATGCTGGAATTGTGGAAACCGTGGACATTTGAAGAAGGATTGTCCTCAGCATTTGAAGGAAGGACAGGCTCCGGTGAGAGCAGCTGAGCCACAGAGAGGTCGTGGGCGTGGTCGTGGTAATTTTCAGCGCAAAGATGATGGTGGCAGGAATGTAGCTCATGTTGTGGCCGTTCAACCTGAGGGTGGCGTTCAGGCTCGAGTGTATGCTCATCGTGAGGGAAGGAATGAGACGGATGTGATCGCAAGTACTTTTACTTTGCAATCCTTGTCATTACTTTCTTTGATTGATTCTGGATCTACACACTCGTACATATTGCGTGAACATGCTCAAATGCTTGGTTTACATGTTGAATCTTTGGGTGTTGGTATGCGTGTGACTAGTTCCTTTAGTGAGACAGTTGTAACGCGAAAGTTGTATAGAAGATGTCCATTGAAAGTGCAAAACCATGTTTTTCTTGTTGATCTTATGGAATTGCCATTCTATGGTTTTGATGGTATGGATTGGCTTGTCGAGCATCGAGCTGTAGTGGTTTTTGAGAGCAAGCGAGTTTCATTGAAACTTGCGGATGATTACGAAGTGGTGGCGGTTGGTGAGAATTCGAAGTTTCTTGCCAATGTGGTGTCTACATTAGAAGCGAGTTGGATGCCGAGGCAAGGTTGCGAGGCTTACCTAGCCTTTGTGATGAATCCTAGTTCAAAGGAGTTGCGCGTTCAGGATATCAGAACTGTACGTGAGTTTCCTGGAGTGTTTCCGGAGGAGTTACCTGGATTGCCGCCTAGTCGAGAGGTGGAGTTTGGAATCGAGCTGTTTGAAAACACAACTCCGGTGTCCATTGCTCCCTATCGCATGGCACCTAAGGAGTTGAAGGAATTGAAGACTTAGATTCAGGAGTTGCTTGACTGTGGCTTCATTCGGCCTAGTGTGTCACTTTGGGGTGCACCGGTCTTGTTTGTGAAGAAGAAGGATGGCACTATGAGAATGTGCATCGATTATCGTTAGTTGAACAAGTTGACTATCAAGAATATGTATCCTTTGCCGAGGATTGAAGATCTTTTGGATCAGTTTCGGGGAGCGCCTGTGTTCTCCAAGATTGACTTAAGGTCACGATATTACTAGCTTAAGGTGAAAGATGTGGATGTGCCGAAAACAGCCTTTAGGACGAGGTATGGGCATTATGAATTCCTTGTAATGTCGTTTGGCTTGAATAGAGTGTTCCATGAATACTTGGACAAGTTTGGTGTGGTGTTCATCAACGATATCCTTGTGTACTCTTGTACTGAGGAGGAGCATGAAGGTGCATGAGCGCAATTATCCTACGCATGATATTGAGTTAGCTGCGGTGGTTTTTGCTTTGAAGATCTAGAGACATTATCTTTATGATGAGAAGTGTACTTTGTACACGGATCACAAGAGTTTGAAGTATTTGATGTCACAAAAGGATTTGAATCTTAGACAACGACGTTGGGTGGAGTTGCTTAAAGATTACGATATGACGATTGAGTACCATCTGGGAAAAGCTAATGTTGTGGCGGATGCCTTGAGCAGGAAGGTGGCGGTGGAGTTAAGGGCTATGTTTGCCAGCTTGAGTATTTCGCAAGATGGTGGTCTTGTGGCTGAATTGCAAGTGAAACCATCTCTGGTTCAGTTGATAAAAGATAAGCAGTTGTTGGATGATTGTTTGGTGCCACATGTTCAGGGTATTGCTGAGGATAGACCATCAGATTTTTTTTTAATGATGATGGAGTTCTATGTTTCGGAAGACGGATAGTAGTGCCGAATGATATGGAGTTGAGGCGTACTATTTTGACCGAAGCTCATAGTAGTCCTTTTGCTATGCACCCTGGTAGTACAAAGATGTATCGTGATTTAAAGGATGAGTATTATTGGGTGGGTTTGAAGAAAGATGTGGCGGAATATGTGGGTAAGTGTATGGTTTGTCAGCGGGTTAAGGCTGAGCATCAATTTCCTTCAGGGTTGTTGCAACCGTTGAGGATTCCTGAATGGAAGTGGGAAAGAATCACCATGGACTTTGTGTCTGATTTGCCTTTGTCGCCATCGAAGAAGAATTTAGTGTGGGTGATTGTGGATCGCCTTACAAAGTGTGCGCATTTCTTACCTGTGCATATCGCGTATTTGGATAAGCTTGCAGAGATGTACATTGCTGAGATTGTGCGTCTGCATGGTGTGCCAAAATCTATATTGTCGGATAGAGATCCGAGGTTTACATTGCGATTTTGGGAGTGTTTTCATCAAGCTTTAGGTACGCGGATGAATTTCATTACTTCTTATCATCCACAATCGGATGGACAGTCTGAGCGAGTTATCCAAGTGCTTGAGGATATGATGAGGTGTTGTGTGATTGAGTTCTAAGACTCTTGGGAGAAGCATTTGCCTTTGGTGGAGTTTGCTTATAACAATAGCTACTAGGCAAGTATTCAAATGGCACCTTATGAAGCCTTGTATGGGAGGAAGTGCAGAACTCCTCTGTGCTGGGAAGAAACAGGTCAGAAGTTGGTCTCGATGCCGACTTTGTTGAAAGGAACCACCGAGAGGGTGAAGCTTATTTGTGAAAGGTTGAAGGCAGCTTCTGATCGACAAAAGTCTTACGCGGATTTGAAGCGTAAGGAGATTGAGTTTGCGGTGGGTGACCGTGTGTTCTTGAAGGTTTCACCTTGGAAGAAGGTGATGAGATTTGGCCGGAAGGGTAAGTTGAGCCCTAAGTATATTGGACCATACGAGGTGATTGAACGTGTGGGTCATATTGCTTATAAGCTGAGGTTACCACAAGAGTTAGAGAAGATACATGATGTGTTTCATGTATCCATGCTTCGGAGGTATCGGTCGGATCCTTCGCATGTTATGCATGTGGAGGAAGTTGAGTTGAATCTAGATTTGACCTATGATGAGGAGCCAGTTGAGATTCTGGATTCGGACAATAAAGTTCTTCGAGGTAAGACCATTGAGTTGGTTAAGGTGTTGTGGAGGCATCGTGGTGTTGAGTAAGCCACGTGGGAAAGAAAAGATGACATGAATAAGCAGTTTACTTACCTTTTTCCTCCACGTAAATATCGAGGACGAAATTTCTTAAGTGGGGGAGAGTTGTAACACCCCAATTTTGGTCTTAGAAGTTTAGGGTGTGAACCGGACCGGTCTGAGAAACGATTCGAAAATAAAAAGGAGTTTTAGGGAACACCTAGTTCGGGATGCTTTAAAAATATATAAAAATATCTAAAAATCCTCATTTAATATATATAAGAGAGTGGTGAAATCAATTTTACAAAATAAGGTTTGGAAATACTACATTTCGGTGTAGTGACCAAATTGCGATTTTTGCAAAGTTTAGTAGTGACTGTTTTGTAAAGGATTGAAACTTTGAATCTTTAAGCAGCTAATTTACCCAAAATGTTTTCTCCAGATTTTTCCTTAATTTGGGTGATTTAATTAATGATTTAATTAAATAAAAGAAAGGTGAAAAACTACTTTTTGACTTTCATAACTACTTTTCTCTACTTTTCTCTCATTCCATTTTCTCTCAAAATCCTATAATCCAAACACCTTTTCTCCAGCAAAATTCACATTGATATTTACTTCAATTGATGAGATTTCCATCACTCATTGGTTCCTAATCAATCTTGCAACAAATCCTTTTGATTTCCACATTGTATTTTCATGGAAATTTGCCCAAATCAAGGAGAAATCATCTTTTAGAGATAAGATTGTTATTCTCCTCTAAATACTCAGTTCTTTACTGAAATTCCCAAATTGTCAATCCTTTATTAAAGTTTTATAAATGGTTTTAATGTTAGAAACAAGATTTTGGCTGAAAACTCAAGATTTTGGAAGAGATCTTGAAGATTTTCATTGTAATTGATTGAGCTCTGTTTTGAGATAGTTCTCTAATGTATTTTGGATGTGAAATGATGTTAGAAATGATGTTTTATCAATCCAATCCCGAATAGTTTGTGTTTCCTAAGTTTTTTCTTATGAAAATGGTGGTTTTTGAGGTGTTTTTGGTGTTCTGTTATAGATGGAGGTATAAGGACGAGTTTAGAGTTGTTTTTGATGTTAATTGATGTTTAGAAATGATTAGAAGTGATGGATCTTGGCTGGATTATGTTTTGGAAGAGTTTGGAGGTGATTTCGGTTGTGTTTGGTAGCCGAAATGTTGGGTTTAGGTAGAGCAACGAGTTTTGGAGTGTTGGCTGAAGATTTCAATGCATGATAATGCATTAATCCTATGCTTTTATGTGTCTAAAATAGGGGATACATCTTCGGACACTTTTGGAGTTGATCCGGAAATTTAATTGGCGTTTCGGCAAGCAAGCGAAACGAAATCGGTGAGTGTGATTGGGTTAGAAGTCCATGAGGACAAAAATACAAGGTTTGGGGATTTAGGAGAGGTTTGAAATACCTTCCTAAATCTGGAAGTAAGTATGGTTTTATTTAGTCTCTCTAAAGTGGTGTTTTCCCCTAAAATGCTTTTACATGCTCATGGTTTGAGATTGTTAAATTCCTATTATTTTTATGCATGTGTTGGAGCATGAGATTATGCTTGTAGAGATGTCATGAGATGGCATGTTGCATTGAATAGATTTGAGCTTTTGGTTCGAAGCAAAGTATGATTTATGATTTGAAATGTGGTGAGAAAACCTTTGAGTTATATTGCATGAAAAACAGTAGGTGTGATGATATTTTAACACATTATATTGGCATAGATGTTGAGAAACTTACCAGATATAATTGATCGATCAATAGGATGAGAGTGCACTATAAACTAAAAATTCGTACGTGCTCTTTGGTTAAGCCAAAGGGAGATATTCCGATGATGGGCATTCCATCGGGTAGGACTTGGTGAAATACCCAAGCTTTGTAGCGATGAGAGATTCCGCCATGTGAGTATGGTGATGAGAGATTCCACCGGAAGTTGTGTTGCTAGATAAGTGAGTACCGTGATGCGAGATTCCACCGGAAGAGTCTAGAGTAGAAATGTGTCCGCATATCCGAGTATTAATGAGATGCTAAATGCCAATATAAATGATGAAATGGTTTTTGTTACACATGTACCTTTGATGAAATGATTTATGCTATGAGTTATGCATATGTGTTTTGTTTAGAAATGCTTTGATAATACAAGTATGTGAATGGCCTTGCCATGAGATTTGCATTGGTTTTAATGCATGAGATAGAATGAAGGTACATGTGATTTCAATGAGTTTTGCTTTGAAAGTTTTCCAGGCATGAGAAAGAGATGAGCATGTGGTTTAAAAGCTTTGATGAAAGTGTTTTCTAAATGTGCATTATTGTGTTGGTTTTCTTTAGAGCATGCATCACTAAGCATTTGTGATTACGCTCTCTTTTACCAATAATGCAGATAATTGAGGTGTTTTCGGGCATCAAGGAAGCTAAGTTCATCCAAGGAAATCTAAGCTCATGTATGGTGAAGTTTTCATACACTATTAGTTTTGATAAATTGGCAATGGGAAACTAAGATTTGTTTTGGGAGATGTGTTAAACTCCCTAAGGTTGTAGCATGTTTTCCTTGGTTGGTTTGAATTGTAAATGGCCTTAATTACTTGTTTTGAGGTTGGATTGCCTATTAGTGATTTGATAATAGGAAGCATGCCTCTAGACTTGTGAGTTTTCTTGTTTTATTATATGAAGGTGTTTAGGTGTTCTAAATATGTACATTATATGTTTGTTGACTTGTTGGCATGATTAGTGAGTCATTAGAATGAGTTTGAATGGGTTTTTGGTGAAAAACCAGTCCTTGCTGCAGTTTCTAGGCAAACCGTATCGAAACACTCTCTGGTGTTTCGAAACGGGGGCCTAAAATGGCCTTCGTGTTTCGAAATGATCGGAGGCTGTTCCGATACATTTTGGCTACTGGAGAGTCGTGTTTCGGAACAAGTTTCGAAACGAGAGACGACAGGTAGGTGTTTCGAAACAAGAGACCGTTGGTCACAAATTTGAATTGTTCTGAAGTGTGCATGTTTTACATTTTAGTCCCAAATGTTGAGATTGCAATTGTATGAGCTTGAGATGTCCAATTAGGATGAAATTTGGCAGAGAAGCATGTAACATAACTAATTTCATATTGGTAACCTTAAAATCAATAAAGACCTTCTAATTTGCAGAAATTACATTTTGGTCCCTATTTTCGTGTAAAGTACAATTGAGTCCCTATATTGTATTCTGATTGTTGTGCTTTTCTCAATCGAGTTTTGTGAGTGCTCACTTACGTTTAACAAGCATCTAGACAAGATTAAAAAGAAAAAAAGGGTTGTGAATCAAGGTTGACTTTTGGGTTGAGTTTGGTTTTCCCCGTGTAATCTTCGTAGTTCGGGTCAATCGTCTAGGCTGGGCTAAGGGGGTTACAGAGGTAACATTAAAATTTGAGCTGGGAGCCTATGGAGCTGTTTCACCACACTATACTCAATGTGTTTGAGTATCTTCAGAAATTCTTGAGGCTCTAACTCCTTCACTGGCTCGTGTTATACTAATGGCTTCTCTTTGAATAAATCTCCCTTGTGTTCTTTCTCAGGCTCCTCAACTGCAGCCCTTCTTTGTTATGCATCTCTTTCTTTAGCTACTGGAGGAGAATACAGTCTCCCACTCTCAGTGAAACCGCTTATTTCATTTACCGGTTCATCTTTTGGTTTTTCTTCGACCTGTAATTCTCATAGGGTCCTTAGTGTGTAAGCGTAGTTCCATGGGACCTGCTTGCTATCCTTGTACAAAAATGAGGTCAGTGTCTTAATTATAAGTCGCGGGGTTACACCCCTCAGGGATTCACTTATTTTTGCATATGTTTTGATAACCAAAGGTTTCATTCTAGTATAATCTCTCTTAGAGGATGACTCCTCTATTTTCTAAACATCCAATATACATTCCTTGTTGCCTTTCTAAAAGAACTCAAGTTCTTTTCAATCATTTTCTTTTGGACCAATTTCTTAAAGTCCAAGCAACACTCGATCCCATGTCCGTCTGCCTTGTGGGACTCGCAATACGAACCATCTTCAACCTTCAATTTCTGAGCCTCTACTTCCAACATCCCAGCTGCCACCTCTTGGGCCCATACCCATTTCATGGGTGCTCTAACCTCAGTAATATATTCCTCGATAATCTTATCCTCTTCCTCGATGACCGTATTCACTCCTGTCTTCTAGTGGTTTGGCAAAGAATTACCTTTTTTCTTCAGATGTGTCAAAAGATAACATGCCTGACTTCCTTAGATCAACCACCACCCTCTTAAATATAGTGCAATTCTCAATAGTATGCCCCCTAATTCCCGCGTGGTTTTCGCAATGTGCCTAATCGTCATACCATGGCAGATATGGAGGTGAGGAAGGAGGGACATGTCATGGTAGTACCATTTGGGATTTGAGCAGTTCGGCAAAGAACTCTGCATATGTCATTGGAATAGGAGGGAAATTTGGCTTTGAATTCCCTTGATACCTTCGTTCTTCCTTTGGCGAATACGTAGCATCTGGAGCAGCGGTCGAAACATTGGGCTTGTTGAAAACTACTCCCTTCGAATAATTAGGATTGTAGATGTTGGTTGCGTTGACCTCACTTTCCTTTTTCTTGTATGGCTTCTTCGTTTCTCTACTATCCAGCTTTCCGTTCTTGACAGTTTCTAAGATTAACTCGCCATTCATTAACATATATGCGAAACTTTTGGTTGCATGATTTATCATGTGGTCATAGAAAGAGCCCTTTAACGTTTTCAAAAATATCTGAGTAATCTCATTCTCTAATAATGGTGGCTGAACTTGAGCAGCTACATTTGCACGTATTGGCAAAAACTCTCCTGATGATTTTGTTCCATCCCTTGCAGGACTAGACAAGTTGGAACCATATATGAGACATGTTTGTACTACTCACTAAATGCTCTGGATAAATATTTCCATGATCTGATGTTGGCTCGGCTTAGCTGCGTGTACCAGCGTGCAGCTGACCCTACCAGACTGTCCTGGAAGCAATGGATGAGTAACTTCTCGTTGTCTAGGTACATTGACATCTTCATGCAGTACATGGTTAAATGTGCCGAAGGGCATGTGGTTCCATTGTATTTTTCAAAGTCTGGGACCTTAAATTTTTGTGGCACAACCAGGTCTGTCACCAGGCTCAGGTCCTAAATTTTGGTGGCACAACTAAGTCTGTCACCAGGCACAACCAGGTCCGTGAATACTTCCTTTGTAAAACCCCAAATTAGGGCCAGGCAAATTGAACCATAAGTGATTAGGATTTAATTGAACTGATAAGTGCCTAAAAATCATATATTTTGACCCTTTTTTCATGGCAATCATTACTCAACCTACACCCATTTGAGCTGCATTATGGTGTTTCATGCATAGATTTCATCATTTATGCCTTTGAGCCCCATATTCTGCTTATTCTATGAAAAAGGTATTATTTAATGCATGATTGGTATTTTTACAGGATGTACACTGTTGGAGCAGGAAGATGCCGCCACAACACAGAAAGCCAGAGGGAAGATGAGGCAGATTTAGAAGACAACAGACCCTGATCAAGCCAAGCCACATGATAGCCTCTACTAAGGGAAGTTGATGAAGCCTTGCGGAGCAGAGCAGACCAATGTCGATGCAGCAAAAGCTAGGCCGCGACAGCATTTCGCCAGAGGGAAAAATGAGCAAAGTGGTAGCCGAGTTGCAGAGCTATAAACACTGAATTTTTCTACACACTTTGCATGGCAATCGGAGCTTGGGAAGATGACAAAAGCATGGACGGAAGGTTAAAGAAGGATTTTGGCCACAGAGGACTAAATGCATTAAATTAAAGAGATTCATCTCTTTAATGAAGACAAGTCCAACTCCAACTTAACTTCTTATCCAAGGACTTTGCCCTACACCTCTTCCTATATAAAGGACCCTTCAGTTAAGAGGAGAGAGGTCGAATATAGAGAGTTTAAGAGGCTTTGCATGTTCTAGTTCTTAGGCTAGGGTTATTTTGTTTAGTAGTTGTGGGAAAACAATTGTATTTTGTTTAAGTTTTTTATGCAATAAAAGTTAGGGTTTGCTTATTCTTGGTTTTAATCATTCTTGCATTCTATTTGGGAGAAGGTTTGTGAGGTTATCTCTTTGTTCAATATCGGAAGAGTTGAACTCACGAAATGAATAAGCACCATTATCACCCCACGTGGTGTTAGCTAACTCGACCTAGGGATAGGTTAAGAGTTTCAGCGGCTAAGAGAAGCGTAAACATCGTTAGTTTTGTCTTTGGTTTAAGCCGAGAGGTATCATCAAGGTTCATTCATCAACCAATGTTCTAAGCTTAGTGTAACACCCGAGTTTAGGGGTTAGGTGAAAATAATATTTTAATATAAATTGGGTTCGGTTTTATGATTTAAATAATGGTTCGGGTTTGGTTTTCAAATTAATTAATTTGATGATAGACTATGCTTTGAAAATTAAACCCCAAATAATCAAGGATTTTATGTCCTTGTGATTAATTCATTTCATTAAGGGCAAGGTAGTCTTTTGAGCCCTAAAATAAGTCACATGTCAAATAAAACACCCATTTTTCTACTATTCATCTTCCTCTCCAAAACTCACCAACGGGAAACCAAAACTCTCTTCCACATTCACTATTCCATTTCCAAAGCTCCTCCATTTCAACTCCAAATTGAAAGGTAATGGTAATTTTGAACTCCCCTCACCTCCCTCTTCTCAAAAGTACATTTTATTTTCGTTTTCATGAAGTTTTTAGAAAATAGAGGTTTTGAATATTTTGATTAAAAATGGTGCCTTTGTGTAGCTAAACCTAATATTTTGATTTATTATGGTTAGTTATGGAATATAGGAGCCAAATGATGTTACATATGTGAATTTCAAATGATTTTAATCAATTTTCGGAATTTGGCTTTAAGAGGGTTTTGGGAGGTTTTAAAGTGTGTTTTGGGGCTATTTAATGTTGGATTTTGGGGGCTGTAGGTAGTATGATGTATGAGGATCATTTTGGGCGAAATTGATGCTTGTTTGGGTGTTCGAAATGGGAGAATTCAGTGGGTGTTAAGGGCTGCTCGAAAATTCTGTTTTGGGGTTGATTTTGAGTGTTGGATGCTTGGTAATGTTAATCCGGGTTAGCTTCGATGATAAGATATTAATTGTGGACGTTTTGTTTGTGTTTGGGATTGATTAGAATCAAGTTTGGGCATCGGTGAAGCATCGGAAGTGAATCCGGAAAGTTGAAGGTTGTTGCTTGCTTGGTCTTGAGCTCGGGAGCTTAGGTGAGTGGTTAATTGTTTTAAACGGTTTTAAATTAGTTGGTTCGAGTATTTGAACTAGGTCGGGCTTGGTAGACCCACCTAGAGTTAGGATTAGGGTGGTAGCCTAATCCTAAGCTTGATCTAGAGCCATTGGATGAACTAATTATATTGTTGTGTATGTCTCGAATGAAACGTGGTATGAATGCTTGTGTATATAGTATTATACATGTGGGTTGAAATATGACTTGTGATGCTTGAGACATGCATGATGATGGTTGTTGGTGGGTACGTGCTAAGCACGAGTTTGGTTGAAATGAGTAATGTGAAGTGAGTAAATATTGGCACTAGTTTACTTGAATACAAATGATCGATCATTAGGATGTTAGTGTGTACACATGAGTGTAAAGTCGCGCGTGGCCTTGGTTGCATTGAGTCACCAAGGAGGAGTACGGGTTCGCCCAGAATTGTATTTAAATGTAGTCGGTGATGAGTGGAATCCCATCGACGGGGCGTGAGGATGAGTGGAATCCCCTCCGCGAGACCGGTGATGAGTGAAATCCCACCGTGAGGTAATGTGGTTGTTGGATGTGAGTTCCAACATGTCTATCCCCGTATTCGGGTCTTAGCTAGGTGCCAATGTTGTTTGATGTATATAACAATGTGTTGAGATTCATGGTTCTTATTGGGATACTTGTTGTGATTACTTGTATCATGGAAATTGAGCTTATGATCATGGCATTAATATTGTCTATTGCTCATGCATTTTAGCTTATGGACCTTTGGAATGATTGTGTTTTAGCTTGGCTAGATCGTGCTCGGACCCTGCGATGTTGAGGTTTGTTTTTAGAGCTTACCCTCACTAAGCATCATTGCTTACGCTCTCTTTGTTCAACATTGCAGTTCCTTAGTTCGTGGGTTGCTCGGGCAAGTGGAGGGCCTCCAAGTGTGGTTTTTGGCTTGAGTTCATCAAGTATGAATTTTAATGTTAAACATGTAATGGTTTGAGCAATGGGACATGTATGGTTTTGTTGGATGGTTGATGGTTGCTTAGGAGCATGTATAGACTCCCTTATATCTTGCTTTTTCATGGTGGTGTTGCCATGATGAATGTTAACTCATGCCTAAGTTGCTCTTTTGAATGTTAGCCTTATGCCTTAAGAGTTTATGTATGTGTTTGAATGCTTGCATGTGTGTGATGTGTTTCCTTAGCGTTAGACATGTCTAAATCTTGTTAAAGCATTATAGTATTGTTGGTATGTCTTGGGTTTAATTGGTTTGGGGTTATGATGTGTTTTGGTGATGTTTTGGGGCACCTTTGTGCCTCAAAACAGCAAAATCGAGTCTGCAGACAAGGGGTGTTTCGGAACGGGTCCCCCTGTTCGGAACGGTCCCTTTGTAAATGGCCTGCCGTTTCGAAACGGATGAGGGTCGTTTCGGAACATTTTGGCTACTGGAATTTTGAGAAATTGGGGAGATGAAGCCGTTTCGAAACGGGCCTTTGATGTTTCGAAACGGTCAAATCTCGTTGACCACGAGATATTGACCGTCAAGGTCGTTCCGATACGGGTCACCCTTGTTTCGGAACGGTCACCTTATGGTTGACCCAGGCCTGTTGACTAGGTCAAGGCGTTTCGGAACACCCTAAGGGCGTTTCGAAACGGCCTGCTGTAGAACATTAAAATGAGCTGTTTTATGTGTGGTCGGCCGATGTATGTTGCGAATGTTTGTTTTTCCTGCTGCTGTGCCCCATGTAGGATTAATTTATGCATATAGACAAGATAAAATAAAAAGAAATTTCTGGGTCGTTAACCGAGGGGAAATCTTAACGGGTTTCGCTTCGGTTTTCCCCGTGTGGCCCACTCAGACCGGTCATCCGACCAGACCGGGACGAGGGGGTTACACTTGTTGGTATCAGAGCCTAAGGTTACCGAGACCTTGGGCAGGTAAGTGAGGTAAGTTTAAGTTTTTAAATTGAATTGCACGGTGTCTGCTTGTTTTGCAAGAATGGTTGCTTGTGTGACAAGTATGTTGATTGTTTTATTTTAAAGCATGTGTGTGTGGGTCCCATTGCTACTATTACATTGGAAAAATGATTTTTAAGCGAGGGAATATACTTGGACACTTGGAAGCCTTGCCTTGCTAACCCAGCTTGTGTGTTTTGTTGTTGTGGTTGTAGTTAATATCTGTGAGAGCGATGTCTAGACCGAGAGGTAGACCGAGGTTGGTTCGTCAGGAACCACGAGTTGCGGCTCCTGTTGAGCCGGCAGTTGGTGCGGAGGCTCACCTTGAAGGGCCGGTGGCCGCGGGAGTTGGCTCTCCTCCACCACCTCCTCCACCTGGAGTTGGGGGCGAGGATGGAGTCGGAGGAAATGGACCTCAAGGCGGCCAAGGTGGCCAAGGTCCAGCTGGAATTGACATGACTCCGCTAGTGCAAGCAATAGCGGGAGCGTTTCAGGCCGCAGTTGCGGGAGCTCAGGCTGCAGCTCAGCCTAGGTGTGACGATGCTAGCTTACCATTAGAGAGGCTCCGTAGCTTAGGGGCCGAGGAGTTTAGAGGATCTACTTCGGAGAGGTCGGAGTTATGGTTGGAGAAGACAGTTCGTATCTTCGCTCAGATGGGTTGTGCGGGCGCACGTAGATTGGGTTGTGTGATCTCACTGCTTCAGGGTGATGCTTACACCTGGTGGGTCACCATCACTACCGGGGTTCCAAAGATAGAGATTGATTGGGAGTTCTTTGAGTCTGCTTTCCGGAAGAGATACTTGGGACCGAGGTACTTGGATGAGAAGAAGCGAGAGTTTATGGCTCTTACTCAGGGAGATGCTTCTATGACTGATTATGAGATCTGCTTTGTTCGCTTGAGTCAGTATGCCCCAGAGTTGGTTCCTACTGAAGTGGAACGCTGTAACCGATTCCGCTACGGATTGAATGAAGAGGTTAAGAGGTACACACTAGCTTCTGACTACTCGGACTTTGATGTATTGGTCGCGAGGGCCAAGGATTTGGAGCATAGTTTGGGTGCGGCCAAACGAGCTGGTGGTTCCAGTTCTGGTAAGAGGCACAACCACTTTGATGGTAGGGATGCCAAGAGGCACAGAGGAGGCAGACTTCAGTTTGACCATAGACGTGGCGGTGGCCACCATGGTAGGGGCCATCAGGGCCATAGAGGAGGAGGGCGTTTGCCCAAGTGTACCCGCTGTGGGAGACAGCATGCTGGTGAGTGTTGGGGTAACTTCCATGCTTGTTGGAACTGTGGTTCGAGGGACCACTTTAGGAGGGATTGTCTGCATCAGGCGGCTCAGGCACCGAACATTGCTCAGGCTCCTGCGAGAGCTAATGATTTTCAGAGAGGCTGTGGGCGCGGTCGTGGCTACTTCCAGCCTAGGGCTGATGCACCTAGGGTAGATGCTCAGAGGAACCTTGCTCATGTTGTGGCTGTGCAGGCAAAGGCGGGAGGACCAGCGAGAGTCTATGCTCAGAGAGAGGCCGGGAACGACACCGATGTGATAGCAGGTAATTTCGAGTTACAGTCTATGTCCTTGCTTTCTTTGGTTGATTCGGGTTCTACGCATTCCTACATTTTGAGTGAGCATGCACAGAAGTTAGATATTCCTGTTGAGATCTTAGATGTAGGTATGTATGTTACTAGTTCTTTTGGTGAGACAGTTGTGGTTAGACATATGTATAGGAGGTGTCCACTGAAGATTCAGGGTCATGTGTTCTCAGTTGACATGATGGAACTTCCCTTCTATGGTTTTGATATTATTTTGGGTATGGACTGGTTGGTTGAGCATCGGGCTAGTGTGGATTTTGAAACAAAGAGAATTTCCTTGAAGCTTTCTAATGACTACGAGGTAGTGGTAGTGGGCGAGAACATTAAGTTCTTGTCTAATGTGGTGTCAGCTTTAGAGGCTCATAGGCTGATGGACTCTGGATGTGGGGCCTATTTAGCTTATGTTATGAATCCGGATATAAGTGAAGCTAGACCGAAAGATATCAGAACAGTGTGTGACTTTCCAGATGTGTTTCCTGAAGAGTTGCCGGGTTTTCCTCCTGACAGAGATGTTGAGTTTGTGATTGAGACAATTTCAGGGTCTAGTCCAGTTTTGATAGCTCAGTATCGTATGGCTCCGAAAGAGTTGAAAGAATTGAAGAGTCAGATGCAAGAATTGTTAGACCGTGGTTTCATTAGGCCTAGTAGTTCTCCGTGGGGTGCTCCAGTGTTGTTTGTGAAAAAGAAAGATGGTAGCATGCGCATGTGTATTGACTATAGGCAGCTGAATTAGTTGACTGTGAAGAACAAGTATTCGTTGCCTCGTATAGATGATTTTTTTGATCAGTTGAGAGGTGCTTCAGTATTCTCGAAGATAGATTTGAGATTCGGGTACTATCAGTTGAAGGTAAAGGAGTGTGATGTTCCGAAGACAGCTTTTAGGACTAGATATGGTCACTATGAGTTTCTTGTGATGCCATTTGGGCTCACGAATGCACCAGCAACATTCATGGACATGATGAACAGAATTTTTAGGGACTATCTAGACCGTTTCGTGGTTGTCTTCATTGATGATATACTTGTGTATTCGAAGACAGAAGAAGAACATGATGAGCACTTGAGATTCGTCTTACAGAGATTGTTGAGCAATCAGTTGTATGCGAAGCTTAGTAAATGTGAGTTCTGGATTCGAGAGGTTGTATTTCTTGGCCATGTTGTTTCGGCCGAAGGTATCCGAGTTGATCCGTCGAAGATTGAGGCTATTGTTGAGTGGAAACAACCTAAGTCCGTGACTGAGATTAGGAGTTTCCTAGGATTAGCCGGTTACTATAGGAGGTTTGTTGATGGCTTCTCTAGAGTAGCTGCTCCCTTGACTAAGTTGTTGCAAAAGGGAGTCAAGTTTGAATGGTCAGATTCGAGACAAAAGGTCTTTGAGAAATTGAAAGAAGCTCTGACGAATGCTCCAGTGTTAGTGCAGCCTGTTTCAGGTAAGGAGTTTGTGATTTACAGTGATGCTTCCTACGTAGGCTTAGGATGTGTCTTGATGCAAGATAGGAGAGTTGTTGCTTATGCTTCTAGACAGTTGAAGATTCATGAGAAGAACTATCCTACTCATGATATAGAGTTGGCCGCAGTTGTTTTTGCGTTGAAGATTTGGCGTCATTACTTGTATGGTGAGAAGTGTATTGTCTACACCGATCACAAGAGCTTGAAGTACTTGATGACACAGAAAGAGTTGAACTTGAGACAGAGAAGGTGGCTAGAGTTGTTAAAAGACTATGATTTGACCATTGAGTACCATCCGGGTAAGGCAAACGTAGTAGCCGATGCTTTGAGTAGAAAAGTGGCCGTTGAGCTGAGAGCTATGTTTGCTAGATTGAGTGTGTCTGATGATGGTGGTTTGATCACCGAGTTGCAAGTGAAACCTTCTTTAATTCAGTTGATTAGAGAGAAACAGTTGCAAGATGCGAGCCTAGTTCCTCATGTTCAGGACATAGCCGAAGGAAGACTGACTGAGTATAGTTTCAGTGGTGAGAGTTTGTTGTGCTTTAGGGATAGAATTGTTGTACCGGAAGATGTTGAGCTGAGACGTCAGATTTTGAGTGAAGCACATTCGAGTCCCTTTTCTATGCATCCGGGTAGTACCAAGATGTACCGAGATTTGAAGAATGATTACTTCTGGGTTGGTTTGAAGAGAGATGTAGCCGAGTATGTGAGCCGTTGGATGGTTTGTCAGAGAGTGAAGGCAGAACATCAGGTTCCTTCAGGGTTGCTACAGCCTTTGAAGATTCCGGAATGGAAATGGGAGAGGATCACCATGGATTTTGTATCGGGGTTGCCTTTGTCTCCTTCGAAGAAGAATTCAGTTTGGGTAATTGTTGATAGGTTCACTAAGTGTGCTCACTTCTTAGCAGTGAACACTACGGATTCCTTAGACAAGTTGGCAAACTTGTACATTCGTGAGATTGTGAGACATCATGGAGTTCCGAAGTCTATTGTTTCAGATAGAGATCCTAGATTTACTTCAAGGTTCTGGAGTTGCTTGCATAGTGCGTTGGGTAGCCGTTTGCATTTCAGCACATCTTACCATCCGCAGTCCGATGGGCAGTCAGAGCGAGTGATACAGATTCTTGAGGATATGCTTCGTTGTTGTGTGATTGATTTTCAGGGTTCTTGAGAGAAGCACTTACCGTTGGTTGAGTTTGCTTACAACAACAGTTATCAGTCTAGCATCCAGATGGCACCTTATGAGGCTTTGTATGGTAGGCGGTGTAGGACTCCGATTTGTTGGGCTGAGACAGGACAGAGGTTGTTACCTATGCCAGACTTGCTTAAGGGAACCACAGAAAAAGTGAAGTTGATTTGTGACCGTTTGAAAGCAGCTTCCGATCGCCAGAAGTCTTATGCAGATTTGAAGAGGAATGAGATTGAGTACTCAGTGGGTGAGAAAGTGTTTTTGAAAGTATCTCCGTGGAAGAAGGTAATGAGATTTGGCCGAAAGGGCAAGTTGAGTCCGAGGTTCATTGGTCCATATGAGATATTCGAGCGGATTGGGCCTTTAGCTTATCGTTTGAGGTTACCTTCTGAGTTAGAAAAGATCCATGATGTCTTTCATGTGTCTATGCTTAGGAGATATAGATCAGATCCTTCTCATCTGATGCCCGTTGAGGAGATAGAGTTGAATCCGGATTTGTCTTATAATGAAGAACCCGTTGAGATACTTGCTTCTGATAGCAAGGTGTTGCGTGGCAAGACCATAGAGTTGGTCAAGGTGTTGTGGAGGCATAGAGGTGTGGAAGAGGCCACGTGGGAGAGGAAAACGGATATGGTTGAGCAGTTTCCGTATCTGTTTCCACCAGGTAATTTCGGGGACGAAATTCCTTAAGTGGGGGAGAGTTGTAACACCCGGGTTTAGGGGTTAGGTGAAAATAATATTTTAATATAAATTGGGTTCGGTTTTATGATTTAAATAATGGTTCGGGTTTGGTTTTCAAATTAATTAATTTGATGATAGACTATGCTTTGAAAATTAAACCCCAAATAGTCATGGATTTTATGTCCTTGTGATTAATTCATTTCATTAAGGGCAAGGTAGTCTTTTGAGCCCTAAAATAAGTCACATGTCAAATAAAACACTCATTTTTCTACTATTCATCTTCCTCTCCAAAACTCACCAACGGGAAACCAAAACTCTCTTCAACATTCACTATTCCATTTCCAAAGCTCCTCCATTTCAACTCCAAATTGAAAGGTAATGGTAATTTTGAACTCCCCTCACCTCCCTCTTCTCAAAAGTACATTTTAATTTTGAACTCCAAATTGAAAGGTAATGGTAATTTTGAACTCCCCTCCAAGTTGCAGAGCTATAAACGCTGAATTTTTCTACACACTTTGCATGGCAATCGGAGCTTGGGAAGATGATAAAAGCATGGACGGAAGGTTAAAGAAGGATTTTGGCCACAGAGGACTAAATGCATTAAATTAAAGAGATTCATCTCTTTAATGAAGACAAGTCCAACTCCAACTTAACTTCTTATCCAAGGACTTTGCCCTACACCTCTTCCTATATAAAGGACCCTTCAGTTAAGAGGAGAGAGGTCGAATATAGAGAGTTTAAGAGGCTTTGCATGTTCTAGTTCTTAGGCTAGGGTTATTTTGTTTAGTAGTTGTGGGAAAACAATTGTATTTTGTTTAAGTTTTTTATGCAATAAAAGTTAGGGTTTGCTTATTCTTGGTTTTAATCATTCTTGCATTCTATTTGGGAGAAGGTTTGTGAGGTTATCTCTTTGTTCAATATCGGAAGAGTTGAACTCACGAAATGAATAAGCACCATTATCACCCCACGTGGTGTTAGCTAACTCGACCTAGGGATAGGTTAAGAGTTTCAGCGGCTAAGAGAAGCGTAAACATCGTTAGTTTTGTCTTTGGTTTAAGCCGAGAGGTATCATCAAGGTTCATTCATCAACCAATGTTCTAAGCTTAGTGTAACACCCGAGTTTAGGGGTTAGGTGAAAATAATATTTTAATATAAATTGGGTTCGGTTTTATGATTTAAATAATGATTCGGGTTTGGTTTTCAAATTAATTAATTTGATGATAGACTATGCTTTGAAAATTAAACCCCAAATAATCAAGGATTTTATGTCCTTGTGATTAATTCATTTCATTAAGGGCACGGTAGTCTTTTGAGCCCTAAAATAAGTCACATGTCAAATAAAACACCCATTTTTCTACTATTCGTCTTCCTCTCCAAAACTCACCAACGGGAAACCAAAACTCTCTTCCACATTCACTATTCCATTTCCAAAGCTCCTCCATTTCAACTCCAAATTGAAAGGTAATGGTAATTTTGAACTCCCCTCACCTCCCTCTTCTTAAAAGTACATTTTATTTTCGTTTTCATGAAGTTTTTAGAAAATAGAGGTTTTGAATATTTTGATTAAAAATGGTGCCTTTGTGTAGCTAAACCTAATATTTTGATTTATTATGGTTAGTTATGGAATATAGGAGCCAAATGATGTTACATATGTGAATTTCAAATGATTTTAATCAATTTTCGGAATTTGGCTTTAAGAGGGTTTTGGGAGGTTTTAAAGTGTGTTTTGGGGCTATTTAATGTTGGATTTTGGGGGCTGTAGGTAGTATGATGTATGAGGATCATTTTGGGCGAAATTGATGCTTGTTTGGGTGTTCGAAATGGGAGAATTCAGTGGGTGTTAAGGGCTGCTCGAAAATTCTGTTTTTGGGGTTGATTTTGAGTGTTGGATGCTTGGTAATGTTAATTCGGGTTAGCTTCGATGATAAGATATTAATTGTGGACGTTTTGTTTGTGTTTGGGATTGATTAGAATCAAGTTTGGGCATCGGTGAAGCATCGGAAGTGAATCCGGAAAGTTGAAGGTTGTTGCTTGCTTGGTCTTGAGCTCGGGAGCTTAGGTGAGTGGTTAATTGTTTTAAACGGTTTTAAATTAGTTGGTTCGAGTATTTGAACTAGGTCGGGCTTGGTAGACCCACCTAGAGTTAGGATTAGGGTGGTAGCCTAATCCTAAGCTTGATCTAGAGCCATTGGATGAACTAATTATATTGTTGTGTATGTCTCGAATGAAACGTGGTATGAATGCTTGTGTATATAGTATTATACATGTGGGTTGAAATATGACTTGTGATGCTTGAGACATGCATGATGATGGTTGTTGGTGGGTACGTGCTAAGCACGAGTTTGGTTGAAATGAGTAATGTGAAGTGAGTAAATATTGGCACTAGTTTACTTGAATACAAATGATCGATCATTAGGATGTTAGTGTGTACACATGAGTCTAAAGTTGCGCGTGGCCTTGGTGGCGTTGAGTCACCAAGGAGGAGTACGGGTTCGCCCGGAATTGTATTTAAATGTAGTCGGTGATGAGTGGAATCCCATCGACGGGGCGTGAGGATGAGTGGAATCCCCTCCGCGAGACCGGTGATGAGTGAAATCCCACCGTGAGGTAATGTGGTTGTTGGATGTGAGTTCCAACATGTCTATCCGCGTATTCGGGTCTTAGCTAGGTGCCAATGTTGTTTGATGTATATAACAATGTGTTGAGATTTATGGTTCTTATTGGGATACTTGTTGTGATTACATGTATCATGGAAATTGAGCTTATGATCATGGCATTAATATTGTCTATTGCTCATGCATTTTATCTTATGGACCTTTGGAATGATTGTGTTTTAGCTTGGCTAGATCGTGCTCGGACCCTGCGATGTTGAGGTTTGTTTTTAGAGCTTACCCTCACTAAGCATCATTGCTTACGCTCTCTTTGTTCAACATTGCAGTTCCTTAGTTCGTGGGTTGCTCGGGCAAGTGGAGGGCCTCCAAGTGTGGTTTTTGACTTGAGTTCATCAAGTATGGATTTTAATGTTAAACATGTAATGGTTTGAGCAATGGGACATGTATGGTTTTGTTGGATGGTTGATGGTTGCTTAGGAGCATGTATAGACTCCCTTACATCTTGCTTTTGCATGGTGGTGTTGCCATGATGAATGTTAACTCATGCCTAAGTTGCTCTTTTGAAAGTTAGCCTTATGCCTTAAGAGTTTATGTATGTGTTTGAATGATGTTTGAATGCTTGCATATGTGTGATGTGTTGCCTTAGCGTTAGACATGTCTAAATCTTGTTAAAGCATGATAGTATTGTTGGTATATCTTGGGTTTAATTGGTTTGGGGTTATGATGTGTTTTGGTGATGTTTTGGGGCACCTTTGTGCCTCAAAACAGCAAAATCGAGTCTGCAGACAGGGGGTGTTTCGGAACGGGTCCCCCTATTCCGGAACGGTCCCTTTGTAAATGGCCTGCCGTTTCAAAACGGATGAGGGTCGTTTCGGAACATTTTGGCTACTGGAATTTTGAGAAATTGGCGAGATGAAGCCGTTCCGAAACGGGCCTTTGATGTTTCGAAACGGTCAAATGTCGTTGACAACGAGATATTGACCGTCAAGGTCGTTCCGATACGGGTCACCCTTGTTTCGGAACGGTCACCTTATGGTTGACCCAGGCCCGTTGACTAGGTCAAGGCGTTTCGGAACACCCTAAGGGCGTTTCGAAACGGCCTGCTGTAGAACATTAAAATGAGCTGTTTTATGTGTGGTCGGCCGATGTATGTTGCGAATATTTGTTTTTCCCGCTGCTGTGCCCCATGTAGGATTAATTTATGCATATAGACAAGATAAAATAAAAAGAAATTTTTGGGTCGTTAACCGTGGGGAAATCTTAACGGGTTTCGCTTCGGTTTTCCCCATGTGGCCCACTCAGACCGGTCATCCGACCAGACCGGGACGAGGGGGTTACACTTAGGGATAAGGAGGAACCATCAAAGAACGGTTTGCCGAACCTTAACAGCATCTGCCAAAAGCAAGGGATTGCCGCGTCATAAACTTCAACCATTGCGGCGGCGACAGGGACGTCATTGCCGGGGCATCACTCTGTTCATTGCATGCAAAGATGAAGAAAAATCAATTGGATTCGTCCAATCTATTTATCTTTTATTTTTTTAGTTAGATAAAACTTTTCCAATCAACTTAACTGTATTTTTACTTTATTTGTTTTGCAGTGCGAGGAGATAGGACCAAAAGACGAGTACCAATCCCTATGGAGACGATACTCGATATACTTATCACTTTATTACTTGCGACGTGTATACTTGCACAAATTGCGCATCACTTTACACGCACCAAGTTTTTGGCGCCGTTGCTGAGGATTGGCAGCTTTTGTTTTTATTTTCTTGCACTTTTTTATTTTTATTTAGTTTATTAGTTTTACTAACATTTCTTTTTTGTTTGTTTTACTAAAATAATCTAGTTGCGCTACAAGTTAAGAGACATCAACATGTCGAGAAATAAAAACAAAACTAGTCGAGAGTTGATGTTGGAAGAGATGAATCAACCGAGAAAAGCATATATCATGGAAAACTCTTGTGTTATGTGTGGAGAAAATCATGTGTTTGAAAATTTCCTCATCTTTTCAGTGCATATGACTAAAAGGAGGACCATAGATGGAACCAACAGCAAAATCCTTCATGGTATGATCAGAAAGCTCAAAATTTTTTTACCATACAAATTTTTCTGCAGCAAGAGACATGTCTTGGCAATGTAATGCCTCGGCAGCAGACATGCCTTGGATAAGTAGTGTTTATCAACAATAGAGTGTCATGACAACAGATATGTCATGGCAAGGTAGTCCTCATCAAGAGCTATTGAATTCCATGGATGTGTGCATTGCCATGATGACTAAACTCGTTAGAAAATCGGAAGATCGATTGAAGAAATCTACATATGCCATGGAGAACATGCACCACAATCCATTCCTAGGAATACTATAGTCCCAAGGCACGATGACGAGGATCAATGCAAAGAGAGCTCCACGATGAGTGGGGAACAACTAAAACCTCCAAGTATAGAGGATGCCAATGAGAGAGACTATGCAACGAATTGCTTTAACTATGATTGAGGAGCCTAAACAAAACAATGCAGCAACAACACTTAGCATGGTGGAAAAGTAAGGTGAATGCCACGGCAACACCACATGCCAAGGCATTGCCATGCTACGGGCACTGCCATGCCGCGACAACACCCCCTGCCACAACTACAACACATGCCACAACAGCACCACCATGGCATCACTACATTCCTCAGCAACTACACATGCCTTGTCAAGACCTGATGCCTTGGGAATTCCATCATCTCAAACAAATGAAAAGATTGAGGATGTTTGACCTCCACCGCATCAACAAGATGACAATACTTTGCCAATGGAATATGAAAAGGTAATGGTTAAACCTTTTGAATTCTTTAGAAACCCACCTCTTTCATTACAGGTATTCTTTGAGGAACCAACGTAGGTAGAATTGAAGCCAACAAAATCTCTACTGATGGAGATTTTCGAGGTGCCTAAAGAAAACGGGGTTTGGATCCACATTGCTTTTCAGAAAATTGCATTTTCCCTTGACTTGCACCGAATTATGGTAGAAGATTTCCATGGCAATTGGTTGTCGATGCAACTGCCACGTCAATGAAGGCTACATCCATCACAACGAATTTCGACAAGAATGAGGTAAGTAAATGGTTGCGTATTGATTTAGTTTTTCCTAATAATCTATTCATGCCTTAAGAAAAGTCCCAAGGTGGATCGTATACATGGACTACAAGGGAACACAAGAGAAAGATCCATCTACCATGGTCATGCCAAAGGGAGTAGCTGCGAGCAATTTGACCCAACTATTTTTGGGCAATATTGTCACTCGATGGAGGGTGGATATGGACTATAAGAAGTATCGAAAATGGCCCTCCTCAAGCTTCCCCGTATATGTGTTTTCAGGTTTTCTTTGTTTTCCACATCAAGAAACAAAACTACCATCGCCAAGAACCTCAAAAACAATGGCAAGATCGATCTCACCCAAAGAAGAAAACATATGTCCCAAAACCACTGTCAAAATAGACAAGACGACGTATGCCTCGACAATTCTTGAAGCGCATGCCTCGACAAGAGCTGCCACATCGATAGGGCCTATTGCTCATACCGCGATAATGAAGAAGAACCCACTACCTCAAGACGCACCCAACCCCCGAGAATAAAAAAGAATCAAACGAGTAATATCAAAGCCGAAGAGGCTGATTTTACAGTTTGAAAATGACGAGGAAGATGATTCTTCCAACTCACAATCCATTTAAATTCCTCTTCCTTTTCGATGCTTATTCTATTTATGCCCTTATATTTTATGAATTATTTTTTATCCTATGTATGCATTGTAAAGCATTGAGGGCAATGCTTGGTTCGAGTTTTGGGGTGTAGGTTGAGAAGCCGAGGCACTGCCATGCCGCGATAATTTAATATAATTGCAGTTTTTGTTCATAACTGTCAAATTTTTTTTATTTACTACATTGCCTTTACTCGATATAGCATGCCACGTCAGTACTTTCTATCAATTCCCTTAGTTTAGTTTTAATTAAATCTTCTTTCTTTGCAATATAACACTCTCTTCTTACCATTGTTTAGAACTGTTTAGAGCCTTTATTTTTAGGATGCTTGAAGGAAGATAACATAGGATCAGACTATGAGATTATAACTTTTAAACACCTTTGTGACTTGTATGATTTAAGGAATTCTAGTACACTTAGGACATAAACTAGCTTAGAAAGAAAATTGGGTAAAAGATAGAGGTGCCCAAAATTGGCTCTAGCTTAAGGAAGCCCTAGAGGTGCCTGAAACCGACTCTAGGCTAATCACTAGAGGTGCCCGAAACTGGCTCTAGTAGGTTAGGATTGTAACACCCCAAAATCTAGTCTAGACAGAATTAAGTTTCGGAGATCGGAAATTTCCCATTGATAAAGTCTAAACATAGTACCGGCTAGTTAATCATCGATATTAGACTCTAATTGAATAATTTATCGAGTATTGGCCTTATCGAATCAGTTAAAAAGTCTTCTAGTAACCAAATTATAGCTATCAGAAAGTTACCTGGATAAAACCATAAAGTATTGAGACTTGATGGACTAAACTTGCGATTAGCCCCTCATCAATTATAAATTGTAACTACGTGGACAAAGGAAATTTGATTTCTTCATGGTAAGGAAACCCAATCGGCTATCTAGTGTTTTAAGTGCAAAAAAAATAAGAAATATAGGAAAAGGGGAGAAACTTACCGAGCTTTGAAAAGAAAACATCTCTATAGCTATCTTTATCTTCGACTAAGCAAGAACCTCCATTGAAGATAATTTTAAGCTTTGCCTTTTCTTTCTTTCTATAGATATTGAATCATTGCTATCGGTTGGGTAAGCTATATTTCTCAATCGATTATTGGATTCCATGGATATATCAAGCTTAATGTTAAGCTAGGGTTTTGACTATTCATGGATATCTCATCGTTATCATCTTTATTGAAATCGAATATCAATTTTGATGTTGTTATATTGATTTTGATACCGTAATATTGATCCTAACAATCTCCCTATTGATTTCCTAGCTCAATAAGTTGATAAAGAACATCCATCGTCTCCAACCAAAGCTAGGGATAAGGGGATTGTTATCCGAGAGCCTTGAAAGCTTCAAATTGTAAAGGTGTGTAACCCCCTTTAACCCGGCCTAGACGGTTGACCCGAATTAAGAAGAATACACGGGGAAAACCAAAGTTAACCCGAAAGTCAACCTTGATTAACGACCCTTTGTTTTCTTTTTAATCTTGTCTAAATGCTCATTAACCCTAGATATGTTCGCAAGATCATCATACTCCAAGATCGTAACATTCAGAGAACATACAGGGACTCAATTGCACAAATTACAACTTTAGGGACCAATTTGCAAATTCTGAAAATTATAAGGACTTAACCCAATTTAAAGTTACCAACTTGAAATTAATCATCTTTCATGCTTCTCTGCCAAATTTCAGCTCAAACGGACATCTCAAACTCATACAATTGCATAAACAAGTTTCGGGACCAAAACGCAAACATTTCAGAACATATAACAACCATCAAATTCAGAGCCCAACGGTCGAGTGTTCCGAAACAGGGAGGACCTGTTCCGAAACGCGGGACCGTTCCGCAACGTGTACCGAAACAAGGCTTGGCAGTGGCATTTCTGTTCCGGAACGGTTCCTCCCGTTTCGGAACGCCTAGGCCATTTCAGGCCCTTGTTCCGAAACGGTAGCACCCGTTCCGATACGGCCTGCCCAGATTGCAGAAAATTAGCTGGTTTATCCTTTAATTGACCTATCTAACATGCTCCAAATGCAATCAAATTATACCAGCAAGTCATTCAACATACAAGGAACATAATTGCATCAACCAAACATCCACATGGCATCAATTATGAAAATCCCCAATTCTAAAGGCATGCTTCCTACTTAGAAAACCATTCAAGCATCAATATACCAAAACCACATCACAAAGGCCAATTACAAGTTCCAACAATATTAACAACATAAAACCAACTTAGGGAGTCCAAAACATCTCCCAAAACATCAACATAGGTCCCCCATTGCCAAATACCAAAGAGCTAATAGTTTCAAGAAAATGTTCACCATACATGAGCTTAAAACCTTCACTTGGATGCTTGACTTCCTTGCTGCCCCAAATGCACTTCAATGCTCTGCATTATTGGTTTAAGAAAAGAGAGAGCGTAAGCAAAAGCTTAGTGAGGAATGCTCGTTAAAAACCACACAATAATGCATTTATAAAACACTTTTATAAACCTTAGTTCAACATCATTTGCACATGCACATAAGCATTTAAAACAAGCAATTCATGCTTCAAGTTCATAACTTGACATATTGGCAACAAGTGATACAATCAACATAAGATCCACACATGGACTTTTAAACACCATTGTGATCTTACAATTTCCAAGGACCACACATGGACTTTTAATCACCATTGTGTCCTTAACAAGAATCATCCATGGACTTTTAAACACCATGACAAGGACCACACAAGGACTTTTAAACACCTTTGTGTCCTTAACAAGAATCACCCAAGGACTTTTAAACACCTTGGTGTTCTTAACTAACAAGGCTTACACAAGGAATTTTAACCACCTTTGTAACCTTAGCCAAGAACCAACCATGGACTTTTAAACACCATGTTGTTCTTAAAATTCACAAGATTCACACAAGGACTTTTAACCACCTTTGTGATCTTAACCAAGAACCAACCATGGACTTTTAATCACCATGTTGTTCTTAAATAAACAAGGCTCACACAAGGACTTTTAACCACCTTTGTGACCTTAGCCATCACTTGCCAATATGCACCATTAACAACAATATTCCACTGTTTTAAAGCATTTAACAAAGCCATAAACATCATGCATCTTTAAGCATCAAACCATACTAAAACAATGTTCAAAAACAAGGATATCTTACATTGAGCATCCTTCAACACATGGCTTATAATCTCAGCAATTAAACATGCTAAATATGCTTTCAAAACAGGATTTAAAACATGCAAACAAACCACATTGCATACAACCAATCCATGGTTCATCATCAAGAGAGTTTTTCCGAAAACTTACTCTTGAGCTTAGCTAAGTTGCTTAGACTTAAACTAAGCTCCCAAACCTTCAAAACATTGGTTTCAAAGCTGAAATCCAAAATCCACTCACTGATTCCGTTTCGCCACTTGCCGAAACACCTATCAAGCTTCCGGATCACCACCACTAGGATCCAAAGATGACTCCCTTGTTTTAAACACATCAAAGCAGAGGATTAATGCATCATCATGCATTAATATCTTCAATGAAAGCACCTAAACCCGCTGCTCTCATCCACACTCCATTTTCGGCTACCAAACACAACCAAAAATGCATCCAAACAACTCCACAACACTACCCAACCATGATCCATCAATTCTAAACATTCATAAACTTCAATTAACATCCAAAAAGGATCTAACCACGCCCTTATACCTCCAGCTATAACAGATCATCAAGATCACTCCAAAAACAACCAAGAACTCAAGCAAAACTTAGGAAAATCAACCGATTCGGGATTGCATTGATTAAACCTCAATTACTCATCAATTTAACATTCATTTAACATCAAAAAGACACCTCAAATCACTACTCAAACAGATCATACGAATTTTATCAAAAATCAACCAAATCTTGCATTTAAAAGCCAAGATCAAGAATACATCTATAAAACCTTTTATAAAACACAAATTAAGGATTGAGAACTTGGGAATTTCAGTAAAGAACTGAGAGTTTAGAGGAGAAGGACGTTCATACCTCCAAACTTGAGTTTTCTCCCTTTTTGGAACCAAATTCTTGAAAATCCACTTAGCAAATAACAAGGTTTTGATGAAGAGATGATTAGAAACCAAAAGAAAATTGAAATGTGTTATTTAGGTGACAAAATCAGAGGGAAAAGCTCTGGAGAAAGGTGTTTGATTAGAGAGAAAAAGATGAGAGAAAATGAAAATAGAAAATGGGAAAAGTTAGTTGGAATGCCAAAATATCTTCCCTCCTTTTTAATTTTATTTAAAAACCATTAATTAATCATTTAATATTTTAGAAAAATCTGGAGAAACTCCCATTGGGTAAATAGCTCCTTAAAGATTCAAAGTTTCAATCCTTTTTAAAACAGTCTCACAGTTTTCGAAAATTACATTTTGGTCACTAACCAAAATGTCACCCTTCCAAACCTCATTTTGTAAAATTGATTTCACCACACTCTTATTTATAATAAAAGAGGATTTTAAGACATTTTTCCATATTTTTAATGCAACCCGAACTAGGCTTTCCTAATTTCACCTTTATATATTCGAACCGCACTCCGACCGAACCGGTCCGAATCCCAAAACCCCTAAGCCCAAAATTGGGGCGTTACAACTCTCCCCCCTTAAGAAATTTCATCCTCGAAATTTACCTGAAGGAAAGAGGTACGGAAACTGCTTCAGCATGTCATCCTTCCGCTCCCACGTGGCTTCTTCAACACAACGATGTTTCCACAACACCTTTACCAGCTCAATGGTCTTGCCACGAAGAACCTTGCTATCCGAATCCAGGATCTTCACCGGTTCCTCATCATAGGTCAAATCCGGATTCAATTCCACTTCTTCCACAGGCATCACATGCGAAGGATCCGATCTATACTTCCGAAGCATAGAAACATGAAACACATCATGAATCTTCTCCAACTCTTGAGGTAACCTCAACTTGTACGCAACAGGACCCACACGCTCAATCACCTCGTATGGTCCAATGTACCTAGGGCTCAACTTACCCTTACGGCCAAACCTCATCACCTTTTTCCAAGGCGAAACCTTCAAAAACACACGGTCACCCACCGCATACTCAATCTCCTTACGCTTCAAATCCGCGTAAGACTTCTGCCGATCAGAAGCTGCCTTCAAACGCTCACAAATGAGCTTCACCATCTCGGTGGTTCCTTTCAACAAAGCTGGCATCGAAACCAACTTCTGACCCGTTTCAGCCCAACAAAGAGGAGTCCTACACTTCCTCCCGTACAAAGCCTCATAAGGTGCCATTTGAATACTTGCTTGATAACTATTGTTATAAGCAAACTCCACCAAAGGCAAATGTTTCTCCCAAGAGCCCTGAAACTCAATCACGCAACACCTCAACATATCCTCCAAAATCTGGATAACACGCTCAGACTGACCATCCGACTGAGGATGATAAGATGTACTGAAATTCAACCGTGTACCCAAAGCCTGATGCAAACACTGCCAGAAGCGCGATGTAAACCTCGGATCCCTATCCGACACTGTAACCCCCTTAACCCGGCCTAGACGGTTGACCCGAATTAAGAAAGTCACACGGGGAAAACCAAAGTCAACCCGAAAGTCAACCTTGATTAACGACCCTTTTTTTTACTTTTTAAACTTGTTAGATGCGCATTAACCCTAGTTGTGATCATTCAAACAACATACTCAAATATCATAAACATCAGAGATCAAACAGGGACCCAATTGAACAATTTACAACTTTAGGGACCAAATTGTAAATTCTGTAAATTATAAGGTCTTAACCCAAATTAGGGTTATCATCTTGAAATTAATCAGGCTTCATGCTTCACTGCCAAGTTTCAGCTCAAACGGACATCCCAAACTCATACAATTGCACAAACAAGATTCAGGACCAAAATGCAAACATTTTGAAACATATAACTACCAATGTCAGCCCCCAACGGTCAGGTGTTCCGAAACAGGAAGAACCTGTTTCGAAACGTGGGGCCGTTCCACAACGCGTACCGAAACGAGGGCTGGCAGAGGGCTTTCCGTTTCGGAACGGTGTCTCCCCGTTTCGGACGCCTGGGCTGTTACAAGGCACCCGTTCCGAAACGGTAGCAACTGTTCCGAAACGACCTGCACAGAATGCAGCAAAATGCTTGCTTAAACGCACAATTGATCAACCAATCATGCTCCAAATGCTACCAAACTTTACCAGCAACTCATACATCATACAAGAGACATGTTTGCATCAACCAATCAACATTTAAGCATCAAATATGAAAAGCCCCAATTCTAATAGCATGCTTCCTACTCAAGCAAACCATTCAAGCATAAAACCACCAAAACAGCACATAATGGCCAATTACACAATCCAGCATATCTAACAACATTAAACAAACTTAGGGAGTTCAAAACATCTCCCAAAACATCCACATAGGTCCCCCATTGCCAAATGCCAAAACTAAAAGTGTTTAAGAAAACCTCCCCATACTTGAGCTTAACTTCCACTTGATTGCTTGCCTTCCTTGCTGCCCTCAAAGCACCTTAATGTTCTGCATTATTGGTTTAAGAAAATGAAAGAGAGCGTAAGCAAAAGCTTAGTGAGGAATGCTCATTTTAAACCATTCAATAATGCATTTATAAAAACACTTTATAAATCATACTTCAAAACATCATTTATACATGCTCACAAGCATTCTTAAACAAGCAATACATGCTTCCATATCAATACATGTCATATTGACCACAAGTGATAAATTCCATCTTTTTAAAACAAGATCAACATAAGACTCACACATGGACTTTTAAACACCATTGTGATCTTATAATTCACAAGGACCACACAAGGACTTTTAACCACCTTTGTGTCCTTTACAAGTTTCACCCCAAGGACTTTTAAACACCTTGGCCCCAAGGACTTTTAAACACCTTGGCCCATGGACTTTTAAACACCATGGCAAGGACCACACAAGGACTTTTAATCACCTTTGTGTCCTTAACAAGAACCATCCAAGGACTTTTAACCACCTTGATGTTCTTAAGTAACAAGGCTCACTCAAGGACTTTTAACCACCTTAGTGACCTTAACAAGAATCATCATGGACTTTTAACCACCATGAAGTTCTTAGAATCCACAAGGCTCACTCAAGGACTTTTAACCACCTTAGTGACCTTAACCTTTTTCAAAACATCACTTGCCAATATACATCATTATCATCAAATAATCCACTGTTTTAAAGCATTTAACCAAGCCATAAACATCAAAACTAAGCATCCTTTAACATCTAAAAGCACCTAACAACATCCTTAAACCTCCAGCAACATCAGATCCACAAGATCACTCCAAAAACAACCAAGAATCACAAGCTAAACTTAGGAAATTCAACCTATCCGGGATTGCATTAATTAAAACTCAATTCCTTATCAAATTAACATTCATTTATCATCAAAAACACATCTCAAATCACAGCTTTAACAGATCAAACGAAAATCCACCAAAAATCACCAAATCTTGCATTTTAAGCCAAGATCCATCACTCAACTTTGAAACCACTTATAAAACATCAATTAAGGATTGAGAACTTAGGAATTTCAGTAAAGAACTGAGAGTTTAGAGGAGAAGGACGTTCTTACCTCCAAACTTGAGTTTCTCCTCTTTTAGAACCAAAAAGCTTGAAGAATCACTTAGCAAATGGTGAGGTTTTGTTGATGTGATGATTAGCAATCAAAAGAGGATTGAAAAGAGAGATTTAAGTGACAAAATCAGAAGAAAATCTCTGGAGAGAAAGTGTTTGGGTTGAGAGAAAATGAGAGAAAAGGAAAATGAGATTTTAGGAAAATTAGTTAGAAAATAACTTCCCTCCACTTTCTTTATGTTTAAAAATCAGAATTAAAACATTAAATATCTTAGAAAAATCTGGAGAAACTCCCTTTGGGTAAATAGCTCCTTAAAGATTCAAAGTTTCAATCCTTTCAAAAACAGTCACGGAACTTTCAAAAATTACATTTTGGTCACTAGCCAAAATGTCACCCTTCCAAACCTCATTTTGTAAAATTGATTTCACAGTTCACTTATATATATTAAAATATGATTTTAGAACGTTTTCCATATTTTTAATGCAACCCGAACTAGGCTTTCCTAATTTCACCTTTTTATATTCGAACAGCACTTTGACCGAACCGGTCAACGCCCAAAACTACTAAGCCCAAAACCGGGGCGTTACAACTCTCCCCCCCTTAAGAAATTTCATCCCCGAAATTTACCTGAAGGAAAGAGATAAGGAAACTGCTTTAGCATGTCATCCTTCCGCTCCCACGTGGCTTCCTCAACACCACGATGCTTCCACAGCACCTTTACCAACTCGATGGTGTTGCCACGAAGAACCTTGCTATCCAAATCCAGAACCTTCACCGATTCCTCATCATAGGTCAAATCCGGATTCAATTCCACTTCCTCCACGGGCATCACATGCGAAGGATCAGATCTATACTTCCGGAGCATAGAAACATGGAACACATCATGAATCTTCTCCAACTCTTGAGGTAGCCTCAACTTGTACGCAACAGGACCCACACGCTCAACCACCTCGTATGGTCCAATGTACCTAGGGCTCAACTCACCCTTCCGGCCAAACCTCATCACCTTCTTCCAAGGCGAAACCTTCAAGAACACACGGTCACCCACCGCATACTCAATCTCCTTACGCTTCAAATCCGCGTAAGACTTTTGCCGATCAGAAGCTGCCTTCAACCGCTCACAAATGAGCTTCACCTTCTCGGTGGTTCCTTTCAACAAAGCCGGCATCGAAACCAACTTTTGACCCGTTTCAGCCCAACAAAGAGGAGTCCTACACTTCCTCCCGTACAAAGCCTCATAAGGTGCCATTTGAATACTTGCCTGATAACAATTGTTATAAGTAAACTCTACCAAAGACAAATGCTTCTCCCAAGAGCCCTGAAACTCAATCACGCAGCACCTCAACATATCCTCCAAAATCTGGATAACACACTCTGACTGACCATCCGACTGAGGATGATAGGATGTACTGAAATTCAACCTTGTACC